>CM069877.1:33898208-38898208 GCA_036172665.1 Prosopocoilus inquinatus
AAAAAAATTGAAATCAAAAAAAAAACATTTAAAAAATTTCTTTTATTATTTTTATTTTTTATTTTTTTTCCATAAAATAACGCCATTTCCGTCACCTCATTATTCATGTGAGCGGCATTCATTTCAGTAATAACAATGTAACAAGCTGTGACTATTGTGACAGCTTATCATCTTAACTCAGTGACGTAACAATTTTAGTAATTTTTATTTCGAAAACTAAAGGACTTTTATTGGAATTTTTTTAATGCAGATCGCATAAACATCACTAATTCTATACCTCACAGCACAACAGTGAATGTTCCTAAATTCTCTGAAAATGATATATTGGGTGCCTTGAAAAATCTAAAGAACAGCTTTACTGCTGGTGTTGATGGAATTCCTAGTTTCTTAGCCAAAGATTGTGCTTTTATATTTGTATAACCCTTACTTATAATTTATAATATAATTTTAAAACACTCTGTATTTCCCACAATCTGGAAAGAAGCTTCTATTTGTCTAGTCTTTAAGAAGGAAGACCAAAGCTGTGTCGAGAATTACCGGCCAATCACTATCATTTGCAACTTTGCGAAGGTTTTTGAAAGTCTGTTAGTAAAATCCATCTATCACTCAGTAAAGTTTTATATAGATACCGATCAACATGGTTTTATGGAAAAACGATCAACTGCGATGAATCTATGCTCTTTTACCCAGTATGTTTCGGAATGTGTAGACAACAAAGGTCAAGTCGATGTAGTATATACGGATTTTCAAAAAGCTTTCGATAAAATCGATCACTACATCTTATTAGAAAAGCTGCGTTGTTATGGTTGTTCACAACATTTAATTAACTTATTTTCATCCTATCTCATTGACAGATGGAATACAGTCAAATACCAAAATTTTTTCTCTAATAAATACTCACCAACCTCTGGGGTGCCACAAGGGTCTAATCTTAGCCCCTTATTGTTCTTACTATTTATAGACGACATAAATAGTGTTATATCTTGCTGCAAGTTGCTCTTTGCTGATGATATGAAAATATTCTTAAAAATCACTTCAATTTCTGACTGTTTTGTTCTTCAGAGAAATCTTGATGCTATAGTTCGTTGGTGCAAAAATAATCTTCTTCCTCTTAACATACCTAAATGTTCCGTTATTACCTACTCTAAAAAACATGCTCCGTATTTGTTTATTTACTCTATTAACGATATTCGCTTAACACGAGTTGACTGTATTACTGATTTGGGAGTTACTTTTGATGCTAACCTAAAATTTACACAGCATATTTTAAATATCGTTTCCAAGGCTTATAAAACTTATGGTTTTATCTATCGCAACTGTAGAGAATTTTCGGATGTAACAACTTTACGTACTTTATACTTCTGTCTTATAAGATCAAGACTTGAATATTGCTCCATTGTTTGGTTTCCCATTTTCTCTACATATATTCACCTTATTGAAGCAGTGCAGAGAAAATTTTTCAAATTCTTAAGCTTCCTCCAAGATGGAGAATATCCTCACCAAGGCTTTAGTCAAAAAGTTTTGTTATCTAGGTATGACTGTACGTCCTTACATACTAGACGTATTTGTTCGGCTATAAAATTCTTATATAACTTAATCTGTTTCAAAAGTGATTGCCCTTGGTTGCTTGATAGATTAAATTTCTTTATTCCCAGACTTAATTCACGCCAAAATCAAACGTTCTATGTTGCCTCAAGCCGTACTAATTTATTATTTAAATCCCCCATTTCAGTAATGTGTCATTATTTCAATCGCATCTCTAATAGATGAGACATAAATGCTGATTCTATGACGTATATAATTTCTGAAGCAACTGATTTGTTTGAGCGTTAGCCGGTTTTCTTTTAGTCTTCTTTTTCTTTTAGTCAGTCACTGCAAAGACACTTATTGTTAGTTTAGTTTTGCTATTGTATGTATAATGTCTTACTTAGATACTAGGTTATCTTTATTATAACTTTTCTCCTTAGCCGCGAATTGTACGATTAAATTTATTTATTTATTTTTTTTCCTGTAATTGGTTGTTACCTGTTGGAAATAAAGCATTATTATTATTATTATTATTATTTGCTGGAATAAACCACTATTTTTCATAACTCGAGAATCATGCACACTTCCAGGCCATTTAACATACGAGTAATAGAAAGTTATATCTGGACCGCATACAACCATGCAAGTGATAGAGTGGTTTCCATGACGGTCTACAAAAACTTCTTCGTTTACGCTAGGGACATCTATTTTAATCAGGGTCCCATCAAGGCAACCTAAAACCATTGGCATGCCTTCAATAGCATAAAATCGTTCTACTACGATGTGCATATTTTCTGGCCACCTAACATAAGCTTCAAAAATGGTATTATTGACACCTGTCTCCATCCAGTGGAGGGCAACTTCCAGTTGTAATTGAGCAGACAGTAAATGATTTCTTTGAGTGGCCCTCTCTAAATGGGGACCTAGTAGGTTGAGCAGAAGTTGTAGTTTCTCAGCTGTAAATCTAAACCTTTCATTACATTCATATGACATCTCCATATGTCCATAATCAACCCCAATAACCAATTTATTTTGCAATGGCAATTTCCAAACATCCGGTATATCTCGACTTCTTACACGTGACAAAAATTGATGGTGTTTTCTACTAACGTTCACTACATGCACTGAGTGTATCTCCAACTCATACACTGAGTGCGCACTCAGTGCATTAGTGCGTGTCAGTAGAAAACGTTATGAGTTAATTTTAAAATGTGGGATATTAAGATTCAACTTTTTTTTTAATATCTGCAAATTAGCATATTTGTTCGTGAAAGTGGTCAATGCCAGAAGAAATTTAAAGTACTATTTTACTATACTATATTTAATTTTGTATTTTGACAGTTATTGCCAATATCACAGAACCTGTACTGTTCAATCTACGGTACGTACTTTTGTTTCCAAGGCTACTCGAGGTGGGTTTTTTATTGAAGGCTCGTTATAAGAAGTACACACTTAAAAATTACTCCTAATTAAAAAGTGACATTGCTTTAGGAAAAGGGAAAAAACCGCTGCAGTTAGGCTGTACTATCACTTTGGGATAAATCCTGGAAAGTGATGCTACATTTTAAAGAACATATAAAATAGCGACATCTTACTATCGCTTTTTGACCTAACATTACAGTAGGATAGACAAATTGAAGCGGGATTTGCTCCTAATGAGTCCCCCATGCAAGGCGGCCATGCTTGCTGTCAAAGCATAATGAAAGATTTTAGAAAAATTTTGTGCAAATCGTTTTTGATTGCAGTGAGAACCTCGAGCAGCCTCTGGACAGCTGTTTCAGCCCTGCTTGGGGCTTCTTCAGCAGAAACGTAGCTCGACATTACCACTGCAGACCAAAAACGACTTGCCCAATTTATTCGCAAATGCGATGTAAGAATGATGAACATATAAAATAGCGACATCTTACTATCGCTTTTTGACCTAACATTGCAGTAGGATAGACAAATTGAAGCTACGTTTCTGCTGAAGAAGCCCCAAGCAGGGCTGAAACAGCTGTCCAGAGGCTGCTCGAGGTTCTCACTGCAATCAAAAACGATTTGCACAAAATTTTTCTAAAATCTTTCATTATGCTTTGACAGCAAGCATGGCCGCCTTGCATGGGGGACTCATTAGGAGCAAATCCCGCTTCAATTTGTCTATCCTACTGCAATGTTAGGTCAAAAAGCGATAGTAAGATGTCGCTATTTTATATGTTCATCATTCTTACATCGCATTTGCGAATAAATTGGGCAAGTCGTTTTTGGTCTGCAGTGGGAATGTCGAGCTACGTTTCTGCTGAAGAAGCCCCAAGCAGGGCTGAAACAGCTGTCCAGAGGCTGCTCGAGGTTCTCACTGCAATCAAAAACGATTTGCACAAAATTTTTCTAAAATACTACATTTTAAAGTTAGAATACAGGATGCAAAGAACACACATGAAAAATATAGAGGTAAAATGTTTTATTTATTTTACGTATTTGTAAAAGAGATACATTTCAGATTTTCAGTCACATCATCTAAAATATTTTTATATTAATAAGGAAAAATTGTTGAAAAACTGATGAAGGGTAAGTAAACGATTTTTTTAATTGTTTTGACATTATAATGTATTTATATATCATTTTCTTCATTTATATTTACAGAATTTTGCAACCTCATCGAAAACAAAATTTTTAGCACGAGAAAATAATGGTGAAACCATACAATTTTTTGAAACAAATGTATGATTAACAGCGATTACATAGAAGTTTTGGACCAAACTCAACTTACCAAATAGACACAGCTGATTACGTTCTATTGTCCCCCGCCTGCAAGTACGCCTATTTTGCTCGTTCAGTATTTAATAAGTGTATTAGATTTAATAATTATTATGATCTCCACAGCTTGTATTTTTATATTTGGTGTTTCAATATATTATTTTGATTGTAAATACATATATTGATGTCCACCGACGTTTCATTAATTGTATTAATAAACACTTTGCATAGTAAGATTCCTTCTGTGTTACAATTAGAAAATATAATCTATGTAGATACTTTAATACTGGATATACTTCATCTTTGCATTTGGAATTTATTAAATCTATCTCTGTCTCATAAAATAAGAAAGATCTCCTTTGTAACTACTTATTATTATGAATACAGTTCATTACAATGGCACCCTTTGGAGAGCTGTTTCGACCTTCTTTTGGGGGCTCCTCAGCAGAGGGATCGCGAAAATTTACAAGTGTGAAAGCAGCTTTATTGAAGTGGACATTAACATGTGTTGTGTGCAATAAGTACAGAATGAAGTAACATACAAAAAATATGTTAGGTAGTGATTGCTGCAGATTTTTAGTTTGCAAAATGATGCGATGCTAATGTGCGTTTTACTTCAAAATTACATATTGTGTTTCACTTCTCAGCTACAAACCCCTGACTTTTTAAATTTATTTACGGATCGATTGTAAATTTTGTCAATTGTGCGTCCTTTTAAAACCAACATTTTGTGATTATTAAGCCGCAGTCAAAAACAAATTGCAAAAAATTAACATATTAGACTTTGTTTAATCACGAAAAGTTATAAAGAAATTTGGGAATTGGGGTTATTTCCTAATTTTAAACAACTTTTTTTAAATAACTTTTCATGATTAAACAAGGCGAAATTTTAAAATCGATCCGTTAATAAATTAAAAAAAAGTGTGTAGATGAAAAGTGAAATACAGTGTGTTATCCTGTAATAGTAGTGCAATGTTTCTAAAGGAACGTCAATGACACATTTCTAAAGGAACGTTCATGAAACAAGTATAGGAAACATAATGAAAATATTACGTTTAAATATTAATAAAACATTGCAATTTATGTTTATACAGCGTTAATAAAGAAACGTCGGATCAACATTTTTATTATAACGTTATTCTGCAACATCGCTTACTAGGACATAGAACTATCGGCATAACGTTACTTTCTACACTAAACACGTTTAACCGGAAACATTACGTCTGACTAAATAACGTTCACAAAATGTTTACATAACATTTTTTTTGCTTAGTGGGATAGAATGCAGCCGTTTTGTAAAGATGACATTTGATCGAGATTGTGTGGGTTGCCCCCTATTTTACAAAATATTTTTTTTTTTCATTCACGCGTGCCCCTACCAAATATATCTTCATAAAATGGCTGAATCGTAGCATCATAAGCTGAAGCATTTTGTATCGCCGCAAGACGTTATTTCTATTCTGCGCATGCCCATCCGTAAACGATAATTGTTAAATCACTTCAGTAAGTCCACTTAAAGGTAAGATAAGTGTATAATTTACACCTAGAAATTGCTACCATTCGCTGCAGTAACTGGGAAATTGCTTAAATATTTAAGATTCTCGAGTTCAAATCAGGCAAGAAAGTTCTTTGTTAATCGGCAAGTCAAAATTTATTTCATTTAATTATAACGTTTTCGATTGACTGCTCTGAAGCACACCCAGAGTATTCCAATGTTGTGTTAACCTCATGCAATAACAAAGCAAGGAGATACTTTCACTCTGAATCGCACAAATTAGGATTAAGTTTAATGCTTGAGTTAGAATGTGACACATATGATGATGTAAGTACAGCGTAATACGTGTTACAATTTAACTTACACTTAAATTTAATCCTGGCTTAAATGTTTTATGCAACTCGCCCTCCGAGTTGGTCAGTCAGTCGGATGGGTTTTATTTACAAATTAGAAGAGGAAACTATACTGCTCTTGCTTCCTTTCAAATATGTGGTGGGCATGCAGAATATTAGCAGTAGAAGTTTAAAATCTAATTACTTTATAGTTGCAAAATGTTTTCCTTTGTAAATTTGTGGGCATATGTTTATTAGAACTCTTTAGCACATTTGCTTTTTACTAAAGGGCAGATTAAATATTAATGCAATTGAGAAAAGACACCCTGTCCAAAAACATCTAAAAAGACATCTCGAAAAATCACTGCTAAAGAAGATAAAACCTCTTCCGAAGGTATTAACCATAAAAGATGAAATGAGAGTCCCGATGTAATTTAAATGTAAAATCCTTCCGGCACGCACACGTTGTATCGCACAAAACGTTATGGGAAGAGGTAGTGAACAATAGAAAGGAATGAAAGAAAACTTCACCTGATCAAACTAGTCGTTACAAATAGAAAACAGAGTTTACTGAATCAAATTAAATTCACAACAGCAAAACAGATTGTTAGGTCAACAGGCACTTCCTCCTGTAAGTTTCTACTTCAATTTGCAAAGAAAAAAACACCATTTAGCCCTTCGGTGTCTTCAGAACAAATACAAATTCTTGATTCCTACTTGTTGTGGTTTTAAATAAAATTACTGCGTGTCAATCCCAATACCACTCCTGCAAGAAAAAGTAAAAGATTCAAAATCAACTTTAGCAATAGCTAACGCCTCATTTTCACTGCAAACAGCAAGAAATAGTAAAACCAAATGCACCTGGCACCAAGGAAAAAATGTGAGGTTATGTTGTACAATCGCCGGCGAAAAACCGGTTTACACACGGAATTCTATATTTACCACATTATTGAGGCTTTTCCGATCATTATTACATGATATTTAATGAAAATAAATCGATTTATTTCGAACGATAATCTGTGAACGTCAAAATAGTAACATAATACTACCAACCTCCTAACCTGAAACTTCCGAACTTGAAAAACATAATTTCGCTCAAAATACAACTCCCAGGACTACTTTTTTATTTAAATTATAATTAAAACGATGTTTCTTAAGTTTACAAAGTCTTTCTTGCATCTTTTACGTTTTTTTAAATAATTTCCAGTTCCTCCGGAGGACCGTTGTGTTCTGCATAAACAAAGGACGAACGGCCATTGATACCCATTCATTATCCCCGGCGACCTTGTGACCTACTTTTTTTTCCGAGAAATATAGTAAATTGGCGCGTGACGTCAGCACGGAGTTCCCTTTCGTAGTAAGATTTTTTAAGGGCGATTTCGACGGTTCCCCGACGAGTTCGAAGATTGAAATTTTGCAGACGTATTACGGACGGCTCCGAAAATGCTTCGAAAATAAAAAATTGCGCTTATTTCTAGCGGGGGGGCGAAAGAGAGGCGAGAACTCGGTCATTTTTCAATTTTCGAAAAAATAATTGCTGGAATAATATAGCTTATTTTTTTTCAATTAAATTAAACTGATTCGCTGATTTGAGAAATAATTTTTTGGTCATGTATAATGCGCTTATTAATAGGAGGAGGGCGAGGAATTGACTGTTTTAAGTTGCGGGACGAGTTTGGGGGTTGAAACTTGATGGACTCTTTATGAGTGATCATGGGAATTGTTGTAGTGAAAAGAAAACTGCTTTTATTTTACTCGGGGGGGGCCCCAAATTATCGATTTTTTTTCATTCTTCTAAGAGTAATTGTTGGAATAATGGAGCATAATTTTTTTCAATTAAATTGAACTAGTTTTCAGATTTTACAAATAATTTTTTACTCAATAAATCACACCAGTTAGTGGTAGTGGGACGTGGTAAAGTCTTCTGTGCAAGTTTCATTGCATTTCGCACGTAGAAAGCAGCCTTAAGGGGCTCTTATGGTCATTATAACTTCTATTTTTAAGTAAACTGCGTGTTCGTATATTCGCACAAACAAAACAATTTGAAAACTGTAGAAAAAAGAAGAAATGCAGATAAGAGCCGTTTTCATAATCGAACTAAAGGAGATTTTAAAATGAAAGACACAGTCAAATGTCAAAACAAATGCGAAATCACAATTAATTACACATCGCAATGGAAATTTTATTTTAAAGTCTCGTTTAGTTCGATTATGAAACTGAGCCTACAGCCTAATTTCTCACTAATCAATTTCATTGATCAATAAGACTGATTCTATATCATGGAAAGGAAATTGATTAATGAGAACATCGTGACGTGCATCTTATACGTCGTTGTGTGCGGTGATTTGATGATTGGGACTTTCCCAGACGGCGTTATTGACACGCGCTCGTGGATGATGCTCATTGTAACTTTGTTAATTCCTTTAGGTGAGTTGATTCTGATTTTTTGACCTCTTTTTGCTTACGCAGGTTTTCTCAGGTTTTCTAAAATCTTTAAAAATCGTCAGTCTTCTATCATTCTGGTGTACGATGTCCCACATCCTAATAAACGCAATAATTCTGGGCTATTGCCTACTGGAGATAGGTGATTGGGGTTGGAGCAAAGTGAAATGGTCGGTGGATTTTGAGAACTTCCCGATTAGCCTCGGCGTCATCGTCTTCTCCTACACGTCGCAGATCTTCCTGCCCACGCTTGAAGGTAACATGGAAGATCCGTCCAAATTCTAGTGGATGCTGGATTGGTCGCATGTGTGGGCCGCCGTTTTCAAGTCGGTCTTCGGATACGTCTGCTTCTTGACGTTCCAGAACGACACTCAACAAGTGATCACGAATAACTTACATTCCGCAGGATTCAAGGGCCTCGTGAACATGTGCTTGGTCGTCAAAGCCCTCTTGAGCTATCCTCTACCCTATTACGCCGCCTGCGAGCTTTCTTTAAAGACCGACCAAAAACGATTTTCCCGTCGATATGGGCGTTGGATGGTGAGCTGAAGGTTTGAGGGTTGGCCTGGAGGGTAGGCGTGATCGTTTTTACGATCCTGCTGGCCTGTTTCATCCCGCACTTTTCGATTCTGATGGGTTTCATAGGCAACTTCACCGGAACAATGCTGAGCTTCATCTGGCCGTGCTACTTTCACCTCAAGCTGAAGAGGAACGGGATGGACATGCGAACGATTATGTTCGATTATTTCATCATTTGTTTGGGGTTATTGTTCGGCGTGATCGGGATTTATGATTCGGGAAATGCGCTTATAAAAGCATTCGAGAGTGGCCTGCCTTTTTAATTTTAATATTATTAATATAAAATCCATGTCATAGCTAACCATAATATCTTAAACTACTTTTTGAAGCAAACAATTGAAAAGTTTGGTTATGTTTAAGGCTCTGATGATGACAAAGAAAGCCAATAGAAACATTTTTTTGAACTGAAGTTTCACTATAATAATTCGTTTTCAAGATGATGTTGTGTTTGTGATTTCAGGAATTGTCCGAAAGATTAATTAGATTCTCCTGGTTATTTACGATTTTCCAGAAAACAAAAAAAAATTATTAATTCGGTTGTTCTTCGCACATGTTGTTTGTAAATTGAATTGCGTATTTTTACGGGTTCGCCTTGCGGAGTAAGTTTATAAGATAATTAATTATTAATAATATTGTTAGAATATTGATATAAAGGATTGTATCCACATTAATCGTGAAAAGCAAATCGCGTGCTATTTTACAACGTTTTAAATGCATGAAATGAGTTGAAATCATCAACAGATGTGTCTGTATATATATCCACGTAATAATGCATAATTTATTTAAAACTCGTTGCATTTAAGATTTGTTTCTTACTGGCAAATTGTAGCGGTATAAATCCAGGGAAGACACAATATTCTCAAATTGAGAATTCTGCGTCATCATCTTTGGATTCTGAGAAAATTATACAGGAATCTGTAGAACGTGCAAAGCGTGCTACTAATATTGTTATCTTTGGACTTAAAGAGGAACTTGTCGCAAGTAATATTGATCAGGCTAATATTGACATTGCGCTAGTGCCGAAAATTTTGCAAAAAGTTGGCTTAAATAAAGATGAATTTTATTCTGTTCGTCTCGGTAAATTTGATAAAACTAAACGGGATCGGTGCCGTCCTCTCAAGGTCTGTTTAACCAACACTAACTCTGCTAGAAAAGCTATACAAAATTCTGCTAATCTTAAAAACTCTGCTGAATTTACCAATTGTTTATCACACAGGATCGTACTCCTGTACAAATTGAGTTGCACAGGCAGATCAAAAATGAATTAAAGCATCGTGTCTCTAATGGTGAAAGTAACCTAAAAATAATTTACAAAAATGGTATCCCATCTATTGTTTCTGTGTCCAACAATGATTTAAACTAAAATTGCCCAACAGAATTTCCAATTACTTAAACATCTTTTATCAAAACGCTCGTGGGTTACATACTAAAACTCATGAATTCTATCTTAATACATGTTAACATCTTTCTGATTTTATTGTGATCACTGAATCCTGGTTGAATGATTCTGTTAAGAATGGCGAACTTTTTTCTCCTCAATATGATGTTGTAAGGTGCGACAGGAATTTTTGCGCCACAAATAAATCTACTGGTGGTGGTCTCATTATTGGTATTTCTAGAAATATTGAATTTGAAATCATTGATGCTTTTGATTTTTTTAAACTCATTCCTTCAGTTGATTATGTTATTTGTAAATGCCAATTCTCAGTTTACATGTTCTACCTTGCATCATTTTATGTACCACCAAATCTATCTATTAATGACTATGAGATATTTTTCGAAGCCCTGGAAGTATTTTCAAGTAATAAAACTTTAATAATTATTGGGGACTTCAATCTTCCTTAGTTCATTGATATTAACACCACATGTTCAAAAGTGCGATTTCTGCGAAAGTTTTGTAATTCTTTAGAATTTGTGCAGCATAATCAGGTATGTAATGGTGACAATAGATTACTAGACTTGGTTTTATCTAATCTCCCACATGAAGTTAATGTCACACATGAAAATCAGCCTCTCGTTGTTGAGGATGTTTATCATCCTGCTTTGGCTATCACAATTAAAAGTTTACCACTTGTAAGACCTTCTACTTTTCCTGTTGCGCAAGCTAGAAGGTATAATTTTCGTAAAGCCAATTTTATTGAACTATACAATGATCTTCTTAATATTGATTGGTCCGTTATTGAATGTTGTTCTGATGTTAATATTTGTATCGAAAAACTTAATGAGATTCTTTATAGCATTTTTGAAAGAACAGTGCCTGTGTATAAATCTCATACAACTACTTATCCTCCTTGGTTCACGTCGTCAATTATTCGTAATTTAAAATTAAAAAATCATTACCGACAAAAGTGGTTAGCTACAGACAATGTAATTTTTCTTCACCTGTTTAAACGTTTACGTATTTTATGTAAAGAACAAATATCTTCTGCGTATAAATCATTTACGTTTCGTGCTGAAGAATCCATTCTCTCTAATCCGAAGCACATTTTTCAATATGTCCACATGAGGCAGGGCACTTCTCGTATTCCTAATAAGCTATATTCAAGTGATAATAAGACTAACACCAGTCCTCAAGATATTGTCAATGGATTTGCAAAATTATTCTCTGCTATGTTTTTGCCTGACACTCAAAACACTGTGCTTTCGGATGTCGTTTCAAATGTTTCTCCGTTCTCAATGCCAACTGTCTCTGAAGAAGAACTGTTAACAGTTATGGCAAAATTTCCAGTAAAGCTTACTGCTGGTGAGGATTCAATTCCAAGTTTTTTGATTCGTGATGCTATATATGTGCTTGTAAAACCTCTTCTGCATATTATAAATCTTGCAATTGCTAAGTCTACTTTTCCAGACATCTGGAAACGCGCTAGAGTTACGCCTGTTTTCAAAAAAGATGATAAGACACAGCTTGAGAATTATCGTCCTATTGCCATTGCTACGTACCTGTACAGGTGACGCAGGTGATCGCCGTGACGAAAGTTTCGGCGTCGCCGGCCAGCCCCAGTGGGATAGGGTGGGTAAAACGAAACAAGAATCTACTAGCTCTGATCAAACAAAAAAAAAGAATAAACCAAAATAAAGGCGCCACTTAATTTCTTTTAGGCTGAAAGGAACCGCGGGGAAAAATTAAGACAAACCACGCTTCACCCAAGATATGTTTTCAATACAGTTTTATTGACACGAAACAAGTAATAACAACATTAACATTAAACTGAGTCAAAATTAAAACAAAATCGATAAACCAACCAAAATATCTAAACTCTAAACAAAAAAGCCGCAACCGCGCTTAAAATACCAAACTCTTCAAAGTAAAATTAACCGGAACGGTGCGCAAAAAGAAGAGATAGCAGACAGCAACTTTTTCACGTATCACAACGCAGTGTGAAGCTACATGCCGTTTTCCGGTAGCGTAAAATAAAATAATAAACAGGCCAGCCTTATCCCCGTATTTGTCGCTCGTCGGTCGGAGTGTTGATCAGCTCCAGGTGTCCGCCGGGACTCACGAGACCGTGCCGAAGCGGGGATTGGCCAACAGAGTCAGAAGCTCTTGCCGAAAGCGGCACCGAGGTGAGGAAACCCCTTAACTAAAGCCTGTTAGGAAGAAAGATACGCGATAGAAAGTGTCGAAGCGATACAGAACAACCAACGACTCACCTGTTCGCAGAACTGCTTGGAAGGGAACAGGCGTGGACAATACGACTGTATTAAAACTCTTCACGTGTAACGGGATATAGCCAGCTAAGAAAAGCTGTTTTTGCCTTCGTCCACCATCAATTTTTGGGCGAAAACGTACACAAAGGAAAGCACAACGACACGAAACGGGTTGTTACACCGAGAAGAACGAGAATCATTCTGTTCTGACAAAATCGCTTCGCACCGGCGAACGGAAAGAGATGGGGTTAAAACAAGAAGAGATAGTGTGTCTCCGCCAACCGTGACAGAATCTTACGTCAACGAGGACCAATGGGCTTAAAGAGCAGGGTTCAATTTCTGTGTAGCTAACGTGGGAACGGAATCACTGATTTCACAATATGATACAATAATGAGTAAATCAAAAAGGCTAAATAAGAATCTATGCGACCGGAGAATTTAACTTTCGCAACCCAAACTTTTCCTTATCCTAACTTTTACAGGAAAATGAATAACATGGGGAAATACTTTGAAAGCAAATCGACGGAGCGCAAAGAATTTGCCGGGCGGTCTGTGAAAATAATTTCACGGGGAACAATATACAGGGTGATTCGGGGTCGGACAGAAATTGAACGGTAACACCATTTTAAATAATTTTGCCAAAATTTTTGAACAGGTTATTTATAAACTAATTTTATTTAAGGATTAGTTCTTATATTTCGCCCAATCAACACGGTTTCATTTCTGGTCGATCTACTACTACAAATTTGGTGACCATAACGCAATATATAGCGGAAGTGTTGGATAAGCAAGGTCAGGTTGATGTCATATACACGGATTTATCCAGTGCTTTCGATACAGTGCATCATGGTCTCCTCCTCAATAAGCTCAGCTCTTTAGGAATGGTTCCGTCTTTAGTGTGTCTTCTGCAATCCTATCTATCTGGCAGAGTGAATTACGTCTTTTTCAATGGCTATAAATCATTTGAATATCCAGTGACCTCTGGTGTGCCTCAGGGCTCAAATTTAGGGCCCCTACTTTTCGTCATTTTCATCAATGATTTAGTAGACTCATTAAATTGTCACTGGCTTGCTTTTGCTGATGACTTAAAAATCTATGCTTCTATTTCAAATACTTGGGAAGCTGAACGGCTCCAGCAGTGCCTAAACACGATTATTTCCTGGTGCGCTGATAATTGTCTGAAGTTGAACGTTAACAAATGTTGCGTCGTAACGTATACAAAGAAGGTCTATCCTGTTAATTACAATTACTGTATTAAAAGTGAGCAACTGGCTAGGAAAAGTGTAACTAAAGATTTGGGTGTTACCTTTGATTCTGCTTTAAGCTTTTCTCACCACATTGACGTCACTGTCACTGCAGCTTGTAAATCTTTAGGGTTTGTTCTGAGGTCTGTAAAGTATTTTAACAATATTGAGATATTTAAGTGCCTTTACAACTGTTTTGTTCTCAGTCGATTAGAATATGCTTCTCAGGTATGGTCTCCGTATTATATCTGTTATCAACTAGATATAGAGCGAATACAACGTCGGTTTCTCAAATTTCTTACCTTTAAAATCACAGGTGTTTATCCTGAGAGAGGCGTTGATTATGACTTCTTACTGCAAACACATAACTTTCAATCTCTTAAACATCGACGAGATCTGGATGGTGCCAGTTTCATTTGGAAGTTACTTCACTCTAAAATTGTTTGTCCTGAAATCTTGGCTTCTCTAAATTTTCTAGTACCTCGATTTAACTCCAGATGGACTACTACATTTAAACTGCCAATACCAAAGAGTAACATTCTAATTAAGGCACCTCTTTACTCTATGTGCCGTCATGTTGATGCTATGTACAGTGATATATTTTTATGATAGATCTTTTTTTTTCTTTTTTTTCTTACATTATATTTATGTTTATGCCTTTTGTTGTTTATCTATATATCTATAGTTGTACATTTATTCTTTTGTTTTACGTTAGGTTTAGGTTTAGTTCCAATCGTTCTATATCTATTCTTCTTTTTTTTCGTCCTGTAATTGGGATTATCCTGTTGGGCGACTACCTACATAATAATAATAATAATAATAATAATAATAATAATAATAATAATAATAATATAAGCCACGATGAGGGACGGAGTTTCTATACTAGAGAAACTTTATATCAATGTCGTTCCTTTACACGAAAACAATGTTTGTTTACTTTCACATGTAAATAATGTAGACTAGGTAGACAATGTAGACAATCATTGCGCGTTGAAATACACTGCTGAGGTTATTTGTTCTGGTGCATCGATTTTCAATTGAAGACCATAACTTCGAAAGGGTCTAAGTGCCAACAAAATGTTTGGAAGTTATAAAGAAAATTGATTTATTACTAGATATTAAGCGCAGTTACGAATATCGCCAACTATAATTCATTTAAGTATAAAGTTTTTATAACCTCGAACAGGAGCTGACGAAGCTATAAATCTATAGCGAAACGTTGAGTGTTTTCCCTTCATATTTCTGTCCGGTTCGAGATTATAAAAACTTTGTACTTACAATTTTCATCGGACAAGAACAAACTTCAATTATAATTCATTTATTACACTTTTTATTTACCCATAGGTACATAGACCATTTTGCATGACATTGGCTTTGCCCATACACCCATTTGCTGTGAAACTAATTTTTTTTTTATTTTTTGGCACTTAGACCTTTTTGAAGTTATGGTCTTTTAAACAGTTCATACTTTTATGTTAGATACATGAGGAAAAACAATTGTTTATATTGTCTACATTTTTTACATTGTCTACGCAATAAAGCATGATGTAAACTACGTCATTGTCTACATGTAAACAATTATGTAAATTAGGTTCAATTCTCTACGGGTACATCACTGCTTTATATTCTCAGTAGTTTCAGAAATATTATAATAATAAGTATTTACCTACGCCTGTTTTATAATAGCTATATTATATAACTCATTTGGGAGACTTATTATAACACTAGTTATATAACGAAAAAAATTATTAGTTATTTATTTTTCAATTTTATAAACACTGACAGTAACTGAAGTTTGTTCTTGTCCGATGAAAATTTTTGATATTTCCGTCCGGTTCGAGATTAAAAAAACTTTGTACTTACTGACAGTAACCTTAAATCCAGACGAAGGCCCTTTTGATCAATTTGCATCAAACTTTAAATTTGTAGCAGCTTGAACTTTCTGTTTCTTGCCATCGAATAATAGGCCCAAAACCTTGAAATATTTGTAACGTTTGGATAAATGTTCAAAATAAGCCAAAAGTACTTTCTCATTAAGTTCATGATTTGCTTCTCAACACATCATTTTTTTCAGTCGTTTCTAGATTTCGTCATACACACAATTTGACTTCTCAGGTATAAGGGTTGAAATTCCATTTGCTGCAGACTTCTACATCCGGTGGACGACTCTCCGAATCACTCATAATATTTTTCAACTTAGTTTTGTAAAGAATTTTCATATTTGGTGCACGAAATTACACAATTGTTTTCGTCGTCCTGACAGAAATAATCTTCTGCAAGTATTTTGTGGCAACAGTAAAAAAAAGTATAACAGGTGATCATTCGTTTATGTAACTGTATTTCGGCAACTGCTGAGAATAGTAGTTCACATTCATGCCAGTTTTGTATTAACTGTATTAAACAGAAAACATTTTGTGCGTAAGTAAAATTAATTGTAACTACTATCCATCTATTAATTAGCTATCTCTGCTTACTTTGTGGTAATAAGTAAGTTATGCGCTAATAAAGGCAGCCTTCAAAACTTATAGGAGTGTTTTTTATCTTATTTCTTTTATTTAAATAATATTTTAGCTTTTGTAGAATTTTGTTCAAATTTTCCTGGATTTTGGCCAAAAACTACCCTTTTTCCCTTTAATACCTCTGAATTCCCTAGATCTAGAGAGAATTGCGTAGACCTGGCAACCCTGCCTCCAAGTATCGAAGCGGTCGTGTTATAAATACCCCGTGAACCAAATAGTGGTGCAGTTCAAAAAATGATGGCCCCTCATGATTAAAATCGTCTCGAACTAAATTTGACATAAACAAGAAATGATACACCTCTTATGATGCCAAGAGAGTGATGATGGAACGTTACCGTGAAAAAGTGAAAAATAAACGTGTCTCTCTCTTACACATAAATTGACATAAAGCTATGCCGTTTGTTGTTTATTTTCTTTACAACTTAGTCAGAAACTACTTTAATCATTCGGGCCATCTTCTGTTTTTTTTTTTTTATTTTTCAACAATAATATGATAATAATGTCTTTTAAAATGTTTCTTTCTCTGACAAATCTTGCTTTCACATCTGCTTCTTCGGCGATTTGTCGGTGTGGAACGATTACGCAAACTCTTTCGTTTTTGTCTATTTTGTAGCAATTTGTTCCATCGAGGAACACGGATTCTTTAAGCTCATTTCTTACATTTCTAGACACACGAATTTTTCGAAAAAAACTAAACTATTGTATAGTATTCTTCCGTAAGATGTATTCTTTAAGATTTCTTCAAAAGCATATAATTTCATGGTTTCTTGGTTTCATTATTTTTTCTCTCGTTTGTACGTTTGTGGTTTGGCTAACAACACAAGTAATTTCGAAATTATTTCTAAAATTTTTATTCACGAGCTTGCTTCTCGTTTCTCTTACGAAATTTGTATGTACAGACGCGATCAGAACTGTCAATCGGTCTCGATTAGCTTGATCGCGACTGTACATATTTCCGTGTGAATTCCAAATGTGTTCTTTTTGATTCCTCGTTTTCCTCGTTGCAATTAGCTTTTACTAAAAAACGTTTTCACCTCGAATTTCCGTTAAAACAACATCGTTTTCGCGTTCACAAATATTTCAAAAGCAATTACGACGACGACAATGTGTAACTAAACTTCACCTCTTCGGCCATCAACGTTCGCCGTTCTTTCATAATTTACGACTTTCACAAGCTCGTAAACTGCATCCTGAAACCGTAAAACGTTCAAAATGTTGTGGCAAAACGCTAGTAATAAATATCGTTTTATTGGCACTTCCTAAATAACTGAACGTGTGACCTTCGTGCTTTAAAAATAATTACCTATTGAAAAATTGCAATTTTGAAAAGTTTATTTGAATAATTTCGTGATCACTGCTGCATCTATACTTCGTTATCTGAAATTAAATAACTAGTACTAGTAGCAAAAGAAGTTATCGTTGGGGAAGTTCACCCCATTCGCCCTTATTAACTCTTGTATTAACCAATAGAGAGCAGCAGCAAGTCTGTTTAATCTGATAAGTTTACAGGAGACTGTAATTACGCGTTGTCTTGAGTAAAATCCTAGTATACAAAATTCACAAAATCAATGATTAAGTTTAATATTGATTTGTAAAGTAAATAAAATAAAATGTTTTTTGTATAATTTTTTATAATTTTAAAGAAATAAAGGAAAATATTTTATTATTACGTGGGCTGCTGGAAAATTTTCTGGTATCTAGTAGGTCTAGAATTGTTAGCGTTTGTCAACTGTCATATTTGAAAAATTTGACATTTTTCGCCTATAATTCTATTGACAGTTCCTATCCAAGTGAACTAGTTTTGTTTGTACAGCATTTGAGAAAAAGTAATTTTGTGTAAACATGGAAATCTCGCGTGAAAATTTTCGTACTATGATTTTTTTACGATTTCAAATGTGGTCTAACGCTGAAACAATGCCTCGATCGGCTTCATTTGGCTTTTGGAGATGAAGCACCATCAAAGAGCACTGTTTATAATTGGTTTGCCGAATTCTAGCGTGGACGTACCTCTCTCAGTGACGAATTTCGTGAAGGTCGTCCATCAACATCTGTTGTTGCCACTAATGTAGATGCTGTGTGTGAAATGCTTGAGCGAGATCGACATGTGACATACCGTGAGATTCAAGCATCCTTACGCATTGACATGAAAGCAATGCACCAGATTTTGCATGATCATTTGAACGTACGAAAACTTTGCAGTCGTTGGATCCCACACAAATTAACATAAGCGCAAAAGCAGGG
This sequence comes from Prosopocoilus inquinatus, assembly GCA_036172665.1. NCBI lineage: Eukaryota > Metazoa > Arthropoda > Insecta > Coleoptera > Lucanidae > Prosopocoilus > Prosopocoilus inquinatus. The sequence goes on from CM069877.1 coordinate 33,916,969, forward strand.
TCGTGTCAAATTGTACGAAGAAATGCTCAAGAAATTCAATGGAGGTCGTTCAAATTTAGTTTATAACATCGTTGCTGGTGACGAAATGTGAATCTATTCGTACGAGTCAGAAAGTAAACAACAATCTACCGTTTGGGTATTTCAAAATGAACCAAAACCAACAAAAGTTGTCCGTTCACGCAGTGCTGCGAAGCATATGATTACTTGTTTCTTTGGTTTAACTGGACATGTAGCAACCGTGGCTTTAGAGGATCGAAAAACCGTGAATGCTGATTGGTATACTACAATTTGTTTGCCGGAAGTCATCGATCAAATAAGAAGAAACAGTTGAAATCGATGAATTATTCTCCATCATGACAACGCCAGCTCTCACTCAGCCCGTCAAACAGTCGATTTTTTGTCCAACAAAAATGTTGAATGAATGACTCATTGTCCATATTCACCTGATTTATCACCTAATGATTTCTTTTTGTTCCCAAATATCAAAAATAAAATGCGTGGTGGGCGATTTTCGTCGACTGAAGCAGCGGTTGAAACATTCCGGACACTGGTTTCTGAGGTACCATCTTTAGAGTGGAAAAGTTTCTAGAAACTTTTCCTGCAGCCCACGTAGAAAACATTATGGATTTTTTCAGTTCAACTGAACCATCAAACAGACTTACTTTTTATAGCGACCCATTTGACACCGTACTAGGTTTGATATAAAATCTTACATGGTGTCAAACGGAGCTTATAAAAGCAAAATTTGAAACTATTATTATTGCCTAGGTAAAGATGATTAAGAAAATACTGGGAGGTCAAAATAAATGTAAGAACGCAAATACCTCTATCATTTAATTAATTGCACACTTTTTACAGCTGCAACATCTAAAGAATACACTAACAATAAATACCGTTTGGCTTGTATGTATGCATCCAGCTGAGACATTATCTTTAATGATATGTATAAAATATAAACAAATACTTCGAAAAATAAACGGAGATCTACGCAGAGGCGCGCACTTACTTTACACAGTTTACTGCATCTCGTAAGTCCGCCCCTGGATTTATACCACTACAATTTGTCAATAAGAAACAAATCTTAAATAATGCAACGAGTTTTAAATAAATTGTACTTGTACATACGTGGATATGTATACAGACACATCCGTTGATGATGATTTCAACTCCTTTCATGCATTTAAAACGTTATAAACTAGCACGCGTTTTGCTTTTCACGATTAATGCCGATAACAATCCTTTATAACAATATTCTAACAATATTATTAATAATTAATTATCTTATAAACTTACTCCGCAAGGCGAACCCGTAAAAATACGCAATTCGATAATTTTTACGGTCAACGCCTCAACAATTGTTTACACCAATTTACAAACAACGACATGTACGAAGAACAACCGAATTAATAATTTTTTTTGTTTTCTGGAAGACATTTATTTAGTATTAACCGCTAGCTTAATTTGTTACTTGAAAAATTACACGATTTCATCATCATATTATAATATGGCTAGAGCTAGAGATCGTATTGCATTTAATAAACATTCTCTTTTTTTTTGTAGTTAGTTTGTTTGTTTCATGGAAGACATCGATTATTGTACGTACTGTACACTAAAAAATATGTTTTGTTTTTTTTTTTCTCAAAAAGGCAATAATGTAGCAATGGAAGACTTCGTTGACAATTTGAGTGTACATACTTAATAACACTAGAGACGCGGTCATTCACACAGGATATTCTTTTTTTTTTACTTTCGCAAAGTTTGGGAACTTCTGGATCAATATCTGCGACTGTCTGACAAAGTTCTCTTGAAATAATTTCTTCAAGTTTTTGTTATAAAAACCAATTTTTTTTTGTGCCACGTTTACGTATACAAATTAATGATGCCCTCAAGCGCATACTTTAATTAAAAATTGACTTTCTCGCAATGAAATTGTTATTTCAGAGATAGGTTTTCAATCATTATAGCAGATAACCAGGAGAATCTTTTCGACAAATCCTGAAATCACAAAACTTTATCTTGAAAAAGAATTATAGTGAAATTTCAGTCCAAAAAGATATTTCTGTTTACTTATGGCGTTATCGACTGACTACTCTGAGCTAATCTGAGAGTATCTCCATCCTCTGGTTTTACGTGGGGTTAAAACAAGATGAAGATACAATTGAAAAGTTTGGGTATGTTATTATAGCTCTGATGATGGTTAAGTAATGGACTGACTGCTCCGGACTGCTTTTAGAGTATCTTCATCTCTGTTTTATATGACATTAAAACGAGATGGAAATACTCTAAGAGCAGTCCAAAGCAGTCAGTCAAAAACGCCATTACTTTACAATCATCAGAGCTTTAACATAACCAAACTTTTCAACTGTTTACTTCAAAAAGTAGTTAAGTATATCAATTATGGTTACCTGCGACAATGATTTTACAGTATTTTCTTCTTTGAAATTTAACTAACATCTACGTTCAGCAAGCAAATTGACAATATTAATTTTTCCTCACACACCCAAATCAGCAAATCATCCCTTAGAAGGGCAGGCCAATCTCGAATGCTTTTATAAGCGCATTTCCCGAATCATAAATCCCAATCACGCCGAACAATAACCCCAAGCAAATGATGAAATAATCGAACATAATCGTTCGCATGTCCATCCCGTTCCTCTTCAGCTTGAGGTGAAAGTAGCAAGGCCAGATGAAGCTCAGCATTGTTCCGGTGAAGTTGCCTATGAAACCCATCAGAATCGAAAAGTGCGGGATGAAACAGGCCAACAGGATCGTAAAAACGATTACGCCTATCCTCCAGGCCAACCCCCAAACCTTCAGCTCACCATCCAGCGCCCATATCGACGGGAAAATCGTTTTCGGTCGGCCCTTGAAGAAAGCACGTTCTAGGAGCTCGCAGGCGGCGTAATAGGGTAGAGGATAGCTCAAGAGAGCTTTGACGACCAGGCACATGTTCACGAGGCCCTTGAATCCTGCGGAATGTAAGTTATTCGTGATCACTTGTTGAGTGTCGTTCTGGAACGTCAAGAAGCAGACGTATCCAAAGACCGACTTGAAAACGGCGGCCCACACATGCGACCAATCCAGCATCCACTGGAATTTGGACGGATCTTCCATGTTACCTTCAAGCGTGGGCAGAAAGATCTGCGACGTGTAGGAGAAGACGATGACGCCGAGGCTAATCGGGAAGTTCTCAAAATCCACCGACCATTTCACTTTGCTCCAACCCCAATCACCTATCTCCAGTAAGCAATAGCCCAGAATTATTGCGTTTATTAGGATGTGGGACATCGTACACCAGAATGATAGAAGACTGACGCTTTTTAAAGATTTTAGAAAACCTGAAAAAACCTGCTTAGGCAAAAGGAGACCAAAAAAATTAGAATCAACTTACCTAAAGGAATTAGCAAAATTCCAATGAGCATCATCCACGAGCGCGTGTCAATAACGCCGTCTGGGAAAGTCCCAATCATCAAATCACCGCAGACAACGACGTACAAGATGCACGTCATTAGCAGCTCGATGATTTGGGCGATGTTGACTATTTTGGATCCGTACTTTTTCCCAAAACATTCCTTCGCTATGCCCACGTACGAATCCCTGACCCTTACTTGCTTTCCCGTTTGCAAATCGAATTCGTACAAACACTCGACGAGTATCTTGCCTGTGTAGCAACAAATGTACGCGATTCCTATCATCGCAGCTATCGCCCAGTATCCACCTCGAAGGACCGCAAATGGAAGAGATACTATGAACATCCCCTGTAAACCAATTAGGGCCAGTTGTACCAAGGAGGTTTAAGCTGACTATCAACTGAACCAGATTCAAAGTAAACAAATTCGCGTAGGATCTGAAAGACGTATGGCCCATAAAAAAAATTTTATGCGATTTTTTTTACTTTGAACCTGGTTGGTTTAGCACAACTGGCGCTTGGAAAAATAATACTCCTAGGAATTTTTTTTTGAATGGCTGGGAGGAAGTACCTACCTGAATTGCATTTGTAACGTTCCATGCTGCTTGGTACTCGTTGATCTTAACTGTACTTCTTCCCTCGACGAAGTCGTCTTCTGAGAAGTCAATGGAAGACATGGATTGCTGCTTTTTGGGTAAACCCCCAGCGGAACTTTGGTATCCTTGATTGAAACTATCTTCAGCCTGGGGGGTGACTTCAGTAGGAGACCACTGAGGTTGCTTCGCCTCCATACTACTGAGCTCGTGGTGTTCCGCGCCCGTGTGGTTTGCCTGCGCGAAATGAACCTTTTCGGCCTTTTGCTGGGGCAAAGAAGTCTTGTCCGGAAATTGCTGCCTCAAGGTCTGCAGGGCCACGTTCATCGCGGCGCCCAAAGGCGGAATGCGTATATTACCCAGGCGATTCATGTTTCGCGTTCGATTCAAAACTCGGAAGACAGCAGATTTTATCAAAAATTTAATAAAAAATTAACTACTTCGTTAATATCACCGTTAAACTTACTGGAAGACATTGGTTGAGTTTACATATCACAATAGCCGCCGATGGATCTTTAAAGAGTCGAGGCGAGAACCATCGCATCGGTGAAAATCAATAATATTTACCGCCGAGTTTTCTTCACGCACCGCGGAAATTGTTCGGCCGGCCGCCCGCCGTCTCTTTCACTTTTCCGGAAGGTCTTTGCGGGTCATTTTCACGGAAAATCTATCGACCACTGCACGGACGCGCCTCGCCGGAATTAGAAGTTCACGTTTTCCATCTCGACGGCGGCAGACCTTCGGAAAATTGGTACATTTGCAGCAGCATCCTTGTACACTCTGAGATTTACGCAGGACCGTACTAACATCAATAGGATCCTGCCAAATTCATGCTCGCTGCTTCACCGAACGAATAAAGAAATAAAAACTTGCCCCCCATCTTTAATCATCTTGCTTTTCGTATTAATAAATAAAATCTGAAATAATTCACTGAACTTATTACTCTACAAAATCCCCGTTTTTGTGATCTCCGTGAAAAATCTGCGGTTGTTTTTTTTTTCAAAAATTAGTTCAAAAATATTCATAAACAAAATTCGCTTTAGGACAATTAACGTTTTGAAATAATATGGGCCTAGGTGACACAACAGTGAAAGTGGTCCTAGATACAGTAGGTATAGAACCCATACGGCCCGCTGTCAACTCGCCCTCGTCCCACCATGGCACCAAATTCGTTAAATTAGGAACCAATATGAAGGGGTGACTCATGTGAACAAAAAAACCTAATGCCCATTAAGGACCAATTTCATAATCGAACTAAAGGAGACTTTAAATTTAAAGTCACAGTCATACGTCAAAAAAACGCGAAAACGTGGTTATTCACACATCAGAATGTGACTTTTATTTAAAATCTCCTTTAGTTCGGTTATAAAATTAGGCCTAAAGGGCAAATAATATAAAAGTGTTTTAGAAATCAAAGGAAATCAATGTAAAAAAATCAGAGGAAAATTGAGATAATATTAAAAATAGCAGCTGACTCTTGTCCGATGAAAATTGTTTGTGAAATTTTTAATCTGTAACCGGACAGAAATAAATGGAAAATCAAATCAAATAACGTCATCATTTATTGAATCAAAATATGATCAGATCAACTATATAATCAAATAACAAAAGAAAATGTTACATAATTAATTTGACTTAGGAAACAATACCAAAGAAAATTTTACACATGTTCAGAATCACTAGCTTGATTCAAGAAATTCTGTATTGCTGTAGTAAGACTTTTCTATTAAACATAAAAGCACTCAACGTTTCGCTATCGATTGATAGCTTCGTCAGAAGTGAGAAAGTCAATAAACAAGTTATCAAAAGAAATAAGTCGTCAAGAGAAACAAAAAGGTAACGTGATTTTAAACTGAAATACGAGTTGCCTGGAATAAAAGTAATAAGAACTAAATTAAAACTATTTTTTTTTCCATTTATATTCTGTCCCGTTATAGATCGAAAATTGACAATTTTAAATTTAGTTAAAAGTTAAAACTCGTTTTCAAATTTAATTTAATTTTTTTTAACGCATAATAACCGAGTGCGTTCCTGGAGAAGTAAACTTATTTTTTGAAATTTTCCGCACAGAGTGTACTGGAAAGCAGATCAATATCCTGGTTTACAACCTCGGGCGCTAGAGGGTTGTTGTGTTGTTGACAAAGAGAGCCTCCCTGTAAGAAGTTTTTTTGTAATGTAATAAATCAAAAGTTTTGAAGAATGAATTTAGCAAATATTTTATGCTTGACGAGATTTATGAACATAAGAAACAGAAGAAATTATGTTTTCTTCGTTATTTGTACTTGAATCTAAATTAATTCAACTTACCTGGCAATAACATTGGCAACATTGTGAATGTGCATTGTCAACGACTTAAAAAATAAATAAAAAGAAACAGGATAGAGTCTGTTTCAATAATCATGCATAACGGGCATTCTACTGGGTGATCAAGTGGAACTGTTTTGAGTTGGTAGCACAATTAAGAGCTTTTTCTTATTCAACTTATATGTAACACTGCAACCGGATATTATATGTTGATTAATTTAACAGATGAGATATTTGACTTAGCACAAAATTGTAGGTTACGTCGAATGTTTAATTACTTTGATACCCGGTTTCTGAAACGATAAATAACTTTAGTTAAACATAATTTTTTCTTGACAGATAACTTTATGAAAAGTATAAATTGTTTGCAATGCTACGTATACACTTTATCTACAAATAAAGTTTTGAAAAACGGTTTTTAGAAGTTATGGTGAGTTTATCTCTACGTAAAGTTATGTATCGTTTAATATATAATATTGAAAGGTGTCAGAGTTAAACCGTCAACAAACAGGAAGTTACTCCAGTTGTACCATTTCAAAATAAAATTCAGCATTACCAACTCAAACAGTTCTACTTAACTAGTTTAGACATGTGGTTTAGCTGACGTTTAACTCATAAAGCGAAAAGAAAACAAAAGAAAATCGACAAGATGAACGAAAAGCAGCAGTTTTCCGGATTAACCAAAAAGTTCGCAAAATGTAAAAGCAAAAAACTGTTAATAAAATGTTAATAATACGATGAAAACAGAAACGAAAAAAGATTCCCCTTGATAATAAAACAACTTAAAATAATATTCCTACCATTTTAAAATTTTCGGATTAGCAGTGTGCTAATAAAAAAACAAAAACGAATCGCTAATTAATCATACTACTGCAATTAATTTGTCAGTTGTCAAGGTGAAGTATTCTTTTTTGTTTTTCGTTAAAAATAGGAGCAGAAACAAATAAAAGAACAATTAAAAAAAAAACAAATTAACCCGCAAAAAATCAAAAACAAAAGAAAAATGAAAGAAACAGCAACAAAATACAAGGGCATGAAGTGAAAAGAAAACAAAAGAAGATCGACAAGATGAACGAAAAAACAACAAATTTTCCGGACGAAGCAAAAAGTTCGTAAAATGTAAAAGCAAAAAACTATTTAAAAAATAGTTAATAATGCGATGAAAAAAACGAAAAGAGATTTTCCGTAATAATAGAACAACTTAAAATAATAGTCCTGCCATTTTAAAATTTTCGTATTAGAAGTGTGGTAATAAAAAACAAAAGCGAATCGCTAATTAATCATACAACTCCAATTAATCTGACAGTTGTCAAGGTGTACTATTCTTTTTTGTTTTTTGCTAAAAAATAAGTGCAGAGAGAAACAAAAGAAAAATTAAGAAACCAAATTAACTCGAAAAAAATCAGAAACAAAAGAGAAATTAAAGACAAAGAGCCGTATTCTCATCTCATGATTTAGAGTCGCTTGTAACTAAAGCCGCGATTAAAATAAACAAAAACGATATAGCTTTATGCGAATTTCATGTGTAAGAGAGTGAGAGAGAATTTAATCACGGCGATGCTAAATTAAAGACGAGGTGAGAATGTGGACCAAAAAATACAAGGCATAAAGTTAATAATAGTTTTCAGGACGAATCAAAAAGTTCGTAAGAAGTAAAAGCAAAAAACTGTAAAAAAAGTCAATAATACAATGAAAACAAAGACAAGCAAGGAAACGAACGACGAAATAAAACAAAAGATCACAACTGTGAAGGACACAAAACAATTGAAGAACAATGAATTACGAAAAAGCGCCAACAAAATGCGAAAAAAAAATTATTTGATATGAAAAGGAAAAAAGTACGAAAGCATAAAAAACAGAAAAAAAACAAAAAAAAATTGATGGCTGAGATGAAGAAAAAACAAATGAATCTGCAGATTAAAAATTTTTAAAAAACTAGTAGGAAAGAAGACGACTGTAAAAAAGCGTCAGCCAACAAAACGTGTGAAATCGATTTGATCAAAATAAAAACAAAAGATAAATATGAGAGCATGAAATTAATTAAAAAAAAAGTAAAGTACGTAACACGATTCTAAAATGGGCAAAAAAATTAAAAAGTTTTCGCAAATAAAAGCAAATTCGTAGAAAACGAAAGAGAATTAAAAAAGGGAGTCAGTAAAATGCAAAAACCAAGTCGATTAAAAAGAGAAGAATGCGAAAAAGAGAAAAAGGGAAAACAATAGAAGAATGAACAGATACCGGCAGGAAACAAAAAAACAAAACGAAACAAATGAACCGTGAATAAAATGCAAAACATCGATTCTTTAAAATAAAAGAGAAAGAAAAAGTATGAAATGAAAAAAAAAACAAAAGAAAATGATAGTCGGAGTAAGTACAGTCGTGGACAAGCTAATAGACCTCGATTGACAGTTTTGTTAAGTCTACCAACGTCGATAAGAGCGCAGTTAGGGTCGGCTCGAACCGAATTGCAGTGACGGGTCAAGCAGCACTAGTGTTTTGTTTTGTTGTGTACATTCCCAAAAAGAATTGTAACGCGCCAAATTTAAAACTGTATAACTTCTCTGCGTATTTTGAACTAAAGGTTATTTAGACATGTCGTAAAGCTTAGAAAACTATTTTATTACTTGAAATGAAAGGCAAAGAAAATATTGCAGAAACGTTTACAAATCAAATTTGAAAACAACAAAATAGAACGGGACTATACATACACAACTGTCAAATGTTCAAAGTGTGGGTTAGAAGATTGTGCAAATAAATTAGTTCGCATATTTTCCATCCGCCAAATTTACTTTGTTTGACTCTAGCTTATAGCAGTCTCGATTAGGATGATCGCGACTGTACATATTTGAGGTTTCAGATAGAATGTAGAATTTCGTTGAGTGTCGTTATGTGAGGATAACGACAAAAGTAGCCCAAATCAGGCGCCAGGCGCCAAATAAGATTTTTGAACGGCAAATTTGTCTAAAATGTAGCCCGATTGGCGGAATTTCGTCCAATCTGGCAACCCTGCCTCCTGTTTCTCCAAAGGTTTCTCTTTACTCATTGTCCACTGTGAGAAGAAATTTGTAACTTCATTTTCCTATTTTATAATATAATAGAAATACAGTTTTTAAAACCTTTTTTTTTTATTAAAGAATGACAGATTCTAATTACACAAATTATACAAACTGTAGTGTTGTAGAGCCGAAATATTTCACATAAATTTCATTTCATTGCAATATTTCGTAACATCCATAAATTTTATGAAAGTTATTTTAAATTTACCGCGCAGAAAATATCTGTGCCTCTTCGCATGATTTGAATTTGGATGGTGACATAAGGTGTTTTCTTTCGTTTAAAAGTTTGAATCATGTTTCGAATAGTGTGGACCTGAACTTCGTAGTTGTTGCAACAAAACACCTGACTTGAATTTTTGATTGACAATTCATTTGTAAATAACCATAATTCAGTCCAAACAAGTTTTAAGAATAGAGCGATTTAAAGAAAGGAATTACTGTTTTTGATTCAAAACATGTTTGGATCACAATTTTGTGAGCGAAAGAAAGCAGTTACAAACATGATAAAGTTCACGATGAACAACAGCTCGATTCACATGTTTACAGGGTTGCGTTCAAAAACTCTACCGGGCGTTTAAAACGAAAAACAAAATATACAAAATCGCTTACACGAGAGAGAAAGAATATTACCAAGTTCAGTTCCTGAACGAGCCCCAGCTGTACACAAAAACTCGGGAAATATCAAAAAAATATACTCCTAGAAACGATTTTCTTAGTTTTTTCATAGCGTGAAAATGACTTTTTAATAGAGGTCGGAATGACATATTTTGACGTCTTCAATGGGCAGCGCTAGTTATACTGCAGCTCTGCAGCAATGTTGCCAACCGTATGATTATTTTAGTAGTTGGTACTGTGTACGATTTCATCTCCAGAATCGTGTGTACGCTTGGGGTGGATTTTGGATTTTCAGAATGAAGATGAAGTTTCTTTTCCTTTTACATTTAGCAGTTCGCGATAAAACTCAAAATTAAAATTTAAAAATTCTCAAGATGGCAATTAATAGCAAACATTCAAAATGAAACTACTGGATTAAGAACAGGAAACAGAAACAAGTTTGAAACAGTTTGCGAGAAAAAAGGTTCAAGAAAAGTAAAAGGTACACAATCAGAAACAAGAAAAATGTGAAAAGATAATCGAGAAACACAATCAAAACAAAATAAAATAAAATTTCTAAAGAAATCATAATTATTTAATTTCTGAAAAGTGGTAAACAATTAAAAATAACAAGAACATGAAGAACTTTTTAACATAAAATACAAATTCGTAGGTCACGACAATTATTACATTAAAAAAAATACACATTCAAGATATAACAGTATTCGAAATTTGCAAGAAAGAGCACACAAAGAAAGAAAAATCACAATCATAAAACAAAAAGCAACAAAAACAAAAGACGATTCGAAAATTTTTAGCAAAATGTAATCGGTGTGGAAATTAAAAAAAAAAACTCCATAGAGAAAAGAAGAGAAAGAAAAACAATTGACGAGGGTACATTTTTAGAGTGAATTTAAAAAAATGTTATTATTATTATTATTATTATTAAGCGTCAAATCTGGATAATACGATTCTTGACGACTAAATCGAATTTGAAACTTGTTGAGTTGGCAATAATGTGTCTCCCCATTATAGGATTATGCAATCAAAATAATTTGCCGAAAACCAAAACTCTTATTGGTGGCGTTGAAATATGTGATTCCTAGTGATTCCGATCACTATTTATTAGAAAAATGCGGAAATAGATTAGAATTTGACAACGGTAGATGAGTTGATAAGTAGACGACAGAAAAGATTTTGATAAGTAGACAAATAGACAATTGGCAAATAGAACGGAATTTGATATCTATATATATATATATATATTGATTGGAAGAGTTGAGGATCGCTTCATTTTTTTTTTCTCACTCTTACGTGCACTAAAACACATTCGCTTTCGTTCACATTTCTACTCTCACCGTGCAACGAGCACGAAAGTTGAAAATGTAGTTGAAAAGTAGAATGTATTGAAATTTTAAAAAGTAATGACGATAAAAAATGAGATTACAATGTATTTCATTGAAGGTGAAACATTTCATGACATTTTTCTTGAAATTTCTCAACAAAAATATGTTTCATGAAATTTTTACATCACTAATCTCTAGTGCAAAGTATAAGGAGGCCAGTTCAAATTTTAGTTTTTCATGGTTGGCAATGACATGAGAAAGGCCACTTACAATTTTTGATACGCTTATTTTTAAACCATATTACATTGTTGCACTAATAATAATTCATTTAAAAAATGTAAAATGTAAAAGTTGTACTTTTAAACGAATTTAGCAATAAATTACTTGGAATATATTTCGATAAGTCATCAACAGATGGCCGTCTTTCATGAAACGTCACAAGTGTCAAACGTGTATGGTGGTCTTGATTTTCTTTCTGACTGTCCCTCCTGTCATGAGCTCTGGGTTTATAACAGAAAGCGAAGCGGCTGAAATCCGAAAGAAACGGCAAGAAGAATGGGAGAAAGTACGCAAGGCATCGGACCCTTTGGGTTAGTACGACGACCAAAAAAGCCTCAATAGCGCATGTAAACACTTTCGCCGTACCCCCCCGCTTCCGTAAATTTTCCTTTTAAAAACTACTTTCGTGTCTCCAGAACGCCCCGAGGAGCCCTACGATTCGAGGAGCCTGTACGAGCGACTGCAAGAGCAAAAGCAGAAGAAGGATCTCGAATATGAGGAGGCCCACAAACTGAGTAAGCAAGTGGCTGCATCCATCTCCAAAAACGTTCATTAATTTCTTTTTTCAAAATGTATTGTCGCAGAAAACATGATTAAGGGCCTGGATGACGATGAGATCGAATTCCTGGACCTCGTGGACCGTACGAAACTCGCAGCCGATCGTAAGATCAGCATTGAAGAAGAGCAAGAGTTGAGCGATTACAGAAATCGTGTTGCTAGTCTTCAAGAGAAATCTCTCGAGCAGAAGTTGCATGCAGATGCGAATATGCGTAAGCCAAAAACTCCGACGAATAGGAGCTCGCAGGTTAAGCTTCTGAAAGGGGTCGTCGTAAAGAACGAGAACAGAAAGCGAAAGCGCAGCAGTGATGACGAACAGGTGAAGAGCGATGATACGAATGAATCTTCGCATAAGGACGACAAGAAACTGAATGGAGATGTAGACAGTGTTGAAGCCCCAAAGAATAACGTAAGTGATCAGGCTGAAAGCAAAGTCGTTTATGGAAACGCTGGGTTGACTTGCATTGGTATTCTGCCTGGCTTGGGCTGTTACAATGACGATTCTAGTTCTGATGCGAGTTCAGATTCAGACCGCGAGGAAGTTTCGGAAAAGGTGCAGATCGATATGTTAGGTCGAAAAATACTTAAGAAAGAAAAGGAATCATAGCTCGTATTAGCAGGTTTGGCAAAGTCATTTGGTTTTACTAGTTCTGAACTACTACTATTTTGTAAATTTATAATTTAAGTATTAAAGTGTTTTAATTGCGAATTTTTTTGGAAGTTGAATACAACTTAATTTACAACAGATTTTCGTTTCTCCTGCGTATTGTGAGAGAAAGAATATGAATGAGCTAAAATTATAAGGGTAGAACTTACGTATATTTGTAACAAACAGAAACGTTATAAACAATGCACAGAAAATGTAGTGTAAAAAATAAAATATCCTTATTTATAAAAAGATGATGACTTAAAACATCAAAAAAAAAAACATTTTTTCATCAAAGAAAATAAATTTCACTTCTTTAAGAACCATCATCAGTCTTCTGTCCTTTCTTTCCTTTCACTTTAACTTTTGTGGGGGGTGCACTTGGATTGGTCCCTTTATAAAATTCCTTCAGCAATTCCATAGCTTTCTCAGCGTAATAACCGCCTTTAAGAATAGTAGTTGGTTTTAATACGGACGCAACGTCAAAAACAGTCTGTCCACCGAAACGATCGTTTTTACAACCGTACACTACACATTTAATACTTAGATTGTACAAAGCAGAAGCACACATTATGCACGGCTCAACCGTAACATACACAGTCACTTCAGAAAATGTCTCACATATATTTAGATTGTTCGAATTACAAAAGTCAACGACTTGGTCGATGCAGTTCATTTCAGCATGCCTTGTTGCATTGCGAGTTTCATTAACTGTATTGCGCCCCACTGCAATGATCTCATTATTAAAAACAAAAATACAACCGACGGGAACTTCCTGTTGCTCCAAGGCCTCTTGCGCATATTTAAATGCAAGATCCATAAAGTTCTTTTCTGCATCATTCAAATTCATTACTGCATCCATGTTGCATACTTTAAGCTTGAAAGTACTTCATAAGATCAGTCTTCTTCAGCATTTCCTCTGCCTTTTCAGGCCAATTTTCATTGTGTACCACCCGTGGGCTTGGATGCGGCATATAAAAAACTCGAACACCTTTTACATCATTCTGCTGCAAAATCTGTTTCACTTGCCCCTCGGCGTACCTTCCAATCCCAACGATTACCTCTGGCTTCAGAAGTCTGATAATCTTGAACATCGTTCCATTGCAAAGGTGTTCCAGATCTTGCCTTACTTGACCCTGAAAACGTTTGAAATCATTAACACAATACTCGTGCATAAAAAAAAAAAATACCTTCAATCCTGACGGTGTGACGTTTGAGCCGGTGGCATTCATAAAAGCCAAGGGGCAGTAATTATGCATGAAAGAGTTTTTAAAAAAGTTGTCGGGCGTGCCGCAAATTTTCTTGAAGAGGCCGATAAGTCGCTTCCCGCTTTCTTCTGATCTGTGACACTCAAAACCGACCACCGCTTTCCCCGGGCATTCCTTGTCGGGCTTTGAGACGGATCCAGTGACTTTGAACCAATCCCGTACGAAATTGACCTCACCAAAAGGCACTCCAGTCTGGCACATGCCCCAAGGGCCTGGATTCATGCCCAGCAAAAGGAGCTTCTTCTCATTCTGGCAGTATTTTTCTACGTACAGGGAATGTGGAGTGTAAGCGTATTCAACTGGGTTGTACACATAACGTACGGGGTCCTTGAAGGTAAGACTTTGGAGGCTCTCGTTTAAATCGCGTTCGTACTGGAGGAACGTGGCTGCGAGTGAACCGGTGAAGAATTTAGACTTGGTGGAGTCGACACTTGTGCTTGAGGAGTCAGAAGGAGAGTCGTCGTCGTCTTCGGTTGAAGTTTGATGGTAACTTGCCTGTGCGCCTAAACCATCAATGAGGGGCGTCAATTTCAACTTCTTTCTCAGCATTTTGGTGCAATTACTAATTATTTGCTTCATCTAATGCTTATAATCAACATATAATGAACTCGTGGGCATTTTATTCGTAACCTCAAAAAGAAGCAGTTAAAAACTTACCTCCGAAAACAAATTGGTACTGCCAACTTCGTCAAACGAGCAGGGTTACCAAATTTTTAAAAAGTAATGTGCAAACTCTTGAGTGTAAAATTACCCAAAAACGCCAACATTTCAATCAAAACCCTTAGAATTAGAGATGGGCCAGGGAATGAACCCGGTGCATTGAAAGCACCCACATGGGTGTATTCACCAGGGTGCATTCAAAAATTTAAATTTCCCTCGCAAATCGAACCAGAAATATTCTTCACTTGATGTTATTTAATTGTTTGCAGGTGATTTACAGGTTTAATGATTCATAGTGTTTGGTGAATAGCTGAATAGTAAACTTTTAAGTTTAACCGGGAGCTTTATAGCTTAAAATCTGAACAAAATTAGTAAGTTTTTGAAATTAACGTTACAAAATAATTGTGTAGTGATAGTCCGTACAAAATATCGGGTATTTGGTGTCATTTTGAAGCATTTTTTGTGACTTATGTAACTGTAGGTAACCGAGCAAAGCATCCAATGCACGGGGTGCATTGTGGGTGCATTCCGTGATTCCACCGGTGCAAACGATTGCACCGGGTGGAATCCCATCTCTACTTAGAATATAATTTTAGGTGGAGTTTAACTAATTCAACACAGATTTATTTAATGAGGCCGAGGCATTAGATTTATTTACATATCAAATTGAAATTCAAATTTTACACAATATTTTCAGAGGCACCAACTAATCTTCCTCCGCCGAAGTAACCAACCACATAATAAAAATACTGAGAGGTATTACCAGATGAAACAAACAACAAGCACGACACATAAGGATTCTTTTTTATAGCGGCTAGTTGCAATTAGAAGCCCTATTTTTATCTTTAAATATCGCTCAAATTGGGGTGTGGATTTTTGCAAAAATTTAATCGCAAATTATACCTCAAAATCGCCCAATTTGCGCTAAATTGACCAATCTGGCAACACTTCAAACGAGTAATGAGTAGTCGCCATTCAAGGGGTCATTACCGTCAATACGTCGGGAAGGAAACATGGCACCAATTATTTCTGACCAATGTTGCCAACTACCGTTCAGTATAATTCCACTAAAATGCAGTGACATGATTGAAGCAATTTCAGCGAGGAAATTCCCTGAAATTTCAACAATTTTCGAAACTGGCAAAACAGTGGAAATTTCTAGGTTTTTGAAATTTCAGTAAAATTTCCTTAGCTTTCGAAAATTTCTGTTTTTTTCGGAAATTTCACTGAAATTCCATATATTGATCGTTAAGTTTTGGAAACAGAATACTTTTGATACTTGTTAAGCCTTTTGAGTTAACAAATCGCGATAGAATACGTAGAACGCACCATACGACATATGCAATGATGAGGCAAGGTTGACAGATTTTTGTCGAAAAACATAGTCAAGGCGTGAAACCAAGAAAAAGAAAAACAAAAGAAGATCAATCTAAGTCATCAATCTAAACAAAAAAAAATTAAAAAAATCGTAGAAAATAAAAACAAACTTAAAAAGAAACGGACGCCGAAATAAGTGCATACAACAAAAGATCACACTACTGTGAAGGACACACAACAAATAAAAAAAAAAGACGTAACCACGATAAAGCGCCAATAAAATGCGAAAAATCAATTCGACAAGTAAAGAAAAAGAAAAATCCGTAGAATTAAAGGATAAAGAACAGAAAAAAAGAAAATAACATTGATGATTAAGTTGAATAAAAAACAAATTAATCTCTGGGCGAAAAAAAATAGAAAACAAAACACAACTGTAAAAAAGCGTCAGTCTGTCAGTCAACAAAATGTAAGAAATTAGAAAGATACCGGGTGTCCCGCCCCATGTGCTCACTGTTATATACGAACGTTGGTTTTCTGTACTGGTACGCGTCTATAGCGATATGGAACGCAGCCATATCGCTAGGGGAATGTACGCAGGCGTCAAGTATCAGGATTCCGGGAACCATTCGAAGTTCGGGGGTGGAATCTGTTGAACACACTTCACATACGTTTCTTTAGTTATAGTTATTATTATAATGATTTTAGTAATGTAGTGCAATAAACAATATAGTGTTTGAATCCATATTGTCATTACTACATACACAACACTCACCTTTCTAGAATCTTTATTTATTGATCGATTAACCTGAATGTTAGAGACGATAAACTAAACAAAAAATGGAACTTTTCGACATACTGATAGTCGTCATAAAAAATCACTCCTTTGATGGCATTTTGATTTTTAACATTTTTACAGTATTTGCAATTTTCATTAGCTCTTAACTCATTTTTTCGATAGAACCTCATGTGTTTCATAGCTTAGTTCAACAGAACATTTTTTTCTGAGTACACTGATACCAAATACGTCAATTTTCTTTGTAAGTCATTTGAAATAAAGGGAGTGTAAAATTTCAATAAGACATGCTCTATTTTAAATTATTTTCAAAGAAAATATGACGTATTTGGTATCAGCGTATTCAGAAAAAAATGTTCAGTTGAACTAAGCTAAGAAACATATGACGTTCTATCGAAAAAAATGAGTTAAGAGATAATGAAAATTTCAAATACTGTAAAAATGTTAAAAATCAAAATACCATCGAAGGAGTGATTTTTTCGAAACACTTGATCGCATTAGATCGAAAAAATGCGATTCATAGCTTTCTAGATTGAAAAATAAAAAAGTTTTTTTTTCGTTGTCATGGAAATCAAAATTAACAATTGATACGTATTCGGACTCGTAATGCTCCGTAGATTTTAAATATGTAAAAATATATAGGGTGTTCTATTTAAAATAAGAAAGTTGATATCACTTCCGGCGAAACCGGAAGCCCTATGACGACTATCAGTATGTCGAAGAATTCCATTTTTTGTTTAGTTTATTGTCTCCAAAATTCAGGTTAATCGATTAATAAATAAACATTCTAGAAGGGTGAGCACATGGCGCGGGACACCCGGTATAGATATGTAAATGTATAAGATGGACAAAAAATTAAAACCAACCAAAATTTTGCAAATAAAATCAAAGTCGTAGGAAACAAAAGACAACTGCAAAAAGGAGTCAATTCAATAAAATGCGAAAAAAAAACAATTCCATTGAAAAGAAGAACAATGCGAAAAACAGAAAAAAATAAAAGAAGAATGGATAGGCAAAAAATAAACGAAAACACGGCGCTCCGACCGAAAACTTTTGCAAGTCAAGGAACACTCTTATTTTTTTATGTAACGATTACATAAAATAAGAGTGTTTCTTGACTTGAAAATTCCGAATAATAAATAATGAGACCGATGCATTAAATGATTTGCGTAATTTTGTTGAAAATTGAAAATATTTGAATTAGTCTTAGACTTGCTATAAAAACAAAGCAAAGACTAAAGTTAAGTAGTGACTGAAAAAAATAGCCCTTAAGTGCTTGAAATTGAGATCATTTAATTGACAGTTTATTGAATTTATTAGTTTTTATCTATTAAAAATATAGTCTTACGTATTTTTTATTATTATTGAAGCACATTATTATTTTTTAGTATTTTTTTCTTTGAAATATTGACTTTTTGACATTTCATTGAAATTTCAAAGAAATTTCATTTCTTTACTTAATGTGAAATTTCTTGGAAATTTCATTGCATTTTCTATTGAAAGGTTTCCCTCTAAAAATGTTAACATTTTCACCAGGGCCCCCGTAACCATGTGTGCAAAGCATGCAGTGCACGCGGGCGCCATCATCAACGGGCGGCAATTAGCCTTATTGGTCACTAGACAGGTTCTGTAATTTTTTTCGCAAAAGAAATTAATGGGTACCTATCTGGTAAAAGTTATTCGAAAAAACTATCCACAAGTCTGAACTGTTTTGATGAAGCCGTCAACCTCACGGCGAAACGTCGACTAAAATTGAACAGTTAAATGCAGCAATGAAAAGTAAAAAAAGTTTTTCATAAAAAGTTTAATGTACTTAGTAAAAAAAAATTATATAAGCTGTTACGATTTGGTTAAAAAAAACAAATTACATTTTACTTTTTAAGTTTTTAGAAATTTAAGTTCATTTTGCTTTTGTGATTTTGTTTCTCTTTTTCTAATATTATTAATAAGCATTGCATTGCATTCTGGAGGGGTCTGAACAGAGGCCTCCTTAGTCACGTTTTTGAGGACTCGCAGCAGTTAGGAACTTGAAAGAAGCGAAGGAAAATGTTTTCAAAATGAAGGAAAATGTTTTCAGAATGAAGGAAAATGTTTTCAGAATGAAGGAAAATGTTTTCAAAATGAAGGAAAATGTTTCCAAAATGAAAGAAAATATTTGAAAAATGAATGAAAATGTTTAGCAAAAATTCCCTAATGTTTACTTTTTTTAATTTTTCTGTTTTTTCCATTTTTTATTTCTTTTAATACATTTTAAATTAATGAGAGTTTTGGTGAAGCCGTCAACCTCACGGCAAAACAACGACTAAAATAGAATAGTTAACTGCGGCAATTAAAAGTAGAAAAGTTTTTGTGTGCCAAATTTTTTATAAAAAAATTAATGTACGTAATTAATGTACATTTTGTTACGTAAAAAAATAAATCATGTAGGCTCTTACGCTTTCCTCCTTAGTCAGATGAGAAGATTGGGTTACTCGTTTTTGGGGGCTCACAGCAGCTAGGAACTTGAAAAAAGTAAAGGAAAATGTTTAAAAAAATGAAGGAAAATGTTTGGACAATGAAGGAAAATGTTTAACAAAAATTCCCTAATGTTTAAAATATTTCTTTTTTTCCATTTCTTTGTTTCTTTTAATTTCTTTAAATAATTTTGATAAATGACCGTTTTTGTATGCCCCAACTCATCTGTCAGAGGGCGGCAAAATATGGAGTCGCACGCTATCGGATTTTGACCTCGCGGGGGCCCTGATTTTCACGTTTCTTTCAAAAAAGAATTTTTCTTTGAAATTTCCACATCCCTATGATCACTCCCTAAGGAATTGTAGCTATATTTCAAAATAACAAAAACTTTTCATGTCTTATTATGCTGTCTGAATAGGCGCGTTCAGCGCACGTGCAGCTGCTGAGTTCCTTACTCAGCAGTCGTTTGTGATTGGCTATTATCTGTGAGCCGATCGTTGAGTGTCCCTGAATGAGCCCATTATATTTCGGTAGCTCCGAAAGTTGAAAACTCATTCAGCAGAAATGAGCGTTCAGTCAAAACATTGGGAACGGGAATTGTTACTGATTTAGTTCCGCTAAATGTGGCCAATGTCTTTCCAGGAACATGCTACTGTAAAGCGTGACTTTCAATGTTTGAGAATAGTTTGTACCTATTTGGTGCCACAGCTTTTAGTGCATTTCAAGTTTTAAATATGACTACCATGAACTTGTATTAAAACTGGGTTCCAGTTTTATTTTATCCTTGGATGTTTGTGCTTGCCAAATTCTAGATCCAGTTTGTATTTACTGCTAGTGTTGTAAAGCCGAAATATTTCATATCACTAAAATATTTCGTACCATTAAGAAATGTCATGAAACTTATTTTAAATTTGCCGCGCAGAAAGTATCTTCTAGTGTGAAAATGGTCACGTTCACGTAGCCGCAGCACCGAAGCGGTTTTTCTAAAGCGTAAGCCTGAACGAGGCGCATATGACGTCATTACTTGCAGCGCTTTCTTGAAGCGGCCGCCATTAATCAAGCGTGGTATTTTTACATTACATTCCAGTGCTGCATGAAGCACAACGAGCTCATAACCTCAACAAAAGAATATCGGTTCAGGTAATTTAAAGCGCTACAGCTTTAAGCCGTGCTGCAAATAATTTTCTACCTGAACGCAACCAATGATTTGTTAGTAGAGATCGGAAACACATATTTTGACGTCATCATTGGGCGGCGCTTGTTGCCAATCGTATGATTATTTCAGTGGTTGGTACTATGTACGATTTTATCTTCAGAATCTGTATATGCTTGAGGTGGATTTTCGATTTTGAGAACAAAGATGAAATTTCTCTTCCTTTTACGTTTAGCCGTGCGCGATAAAACTGAAAAGTGTCGATTAAAAATTCTCAAGATGACAATTAATAGTAGACGTTCAAAATGAAATAGATGGATTAAGAAAAGGAGAAAAGGAAACAAGAGACAATCGAAAAGTTTACGAGAAAGAAGATGCAAAAAAGTAGGTACACAATCAGAAACAAGAGAAAAGTGAAAAACTTTTTGATAACCGAGAAATACAATCAAAACCAAATAAAATAAAATTTCTATAGAAATTATAATTATTTAATTTGGTGGTAAACAATTGAAAATAACTAAAACATGAAGAACTACTTTAACAGACGAGAAAAAGAAAAATAAAAGTTCCTAACGGCAATTATTACATTAAAAAAAATTACGCAGTCGAGATGTAACATTCGAAATTTACAAAAAAGAACACACAAAGAAAGACAAATCACAATCACAAAACAAAAGCAACAAAAACAAAAAAGAAAACTGCAACGATTGGAAAATTTTTGGCAAAATGTAATCGGAATGGAAAAGGAAAAACAAGAGACAATCGAAACATTTTGTGAGGAAAAAAGATACTCCCACAAGAAAAGAAAACGGTACTCAATCAGAAGCAAGAAAAAAGTGAAAAACTTTTTGATAATCGAAAAACACAATCAAAACAGGAAAAAATTAAATTTTCTAAAGAAATTATACATATTTCTTTCTTACTTTAATTTATGAGAAATGACAAAAAAATTGAAAAAACATAACAGCATTTCGAAATTTACAAAAAAAAGCAAACAAACAAATCACAATCATAATACAAAAGCTACAAAAACAAAAGACGATTACAACGATTTGCATTAATGTAGAAAGTTTTCAATTATTCAGTTTAAATATATACGACAAATAAAATAAAAACGAAAAAAGAACATTTTCGTCTTTTGGAAAAATGTAATCGGAATGGCATTTGAAAAAAAAATTATAAAACACTCCACCGAGAAAAGAACAGAAAGAAAAACAAATGACGATCGTACATTTTACGACAAACAGCGATTCGTAATAAGTTAAATATATAGGTATTTACAAGAGAAAAGAAACAATTTCAGTAAACATAAAAAATAAGCGAAGAGTAAATTAATTCAAAACAGCTGCAAGATTCGTTATTTCTCCATTTAAGAATCTCGCTTTTTACACAAGTCTTTAGTTGGTTGAGTTTAATTTATTATTATTATTATTATTATTACTAAGGTCAAATCTGGATAATACGATTTTTAACGACAAAATACATTTTTTTTTTTTTTTATACAAGAAAATAGAATTTGAAACTTGTTGAGTTGGTAGTACTGTGTCATCCCATTACGAAGAATTGCCGCAAACCAATCGTACGACGACTCCCCTCCTCCGGAATATTCCGGAATGGATTACGCAATAAAAACATTAAAAAATAATTTTCCACGCCAACCAAAACTCTTATTGATGACGTCAAAATATGCGATTCCGATCTCTACTTGTTAGAAATCGGCGGAAATAGGTTAGAATTATTTGACGGCCGACGCGACGGTAGGTGAGTTTATAAGTAGGCGACAGAAGAATTTTCTAGAAAAATTTTGTGCAAATCGTTTTTGATTGCAGTGAAAACCTCGAGCAGCCTCTGGACAGCTGTTTCAGCCCTGCTTGGGGCTTCTTCAACAGAGACGTAGCTCGACATTCCCACTGCAGGCCAAAAACGACTTGCCCAATTTATTCGCAATTGCGATGTAAGCATGATGAACAGAAGAATTTTCGATAGGCAGGCAAATTTAGCTGCCCAATTACAAATATTTGATTTCCCTTTTTTTGGATTTGAAGAGTTGATGATTCTTCAGCCTACTCTTCAAGCTATTTTTTTTCTCACTCTTGCATGCACTTAACCCCATACGTTCTCGCTCACATTTCTACTCTCACTGTTTAATTGTAGCGTAATTAGGTCTAATTATATATTGCGACCAAATTACTAAGTTCACCATCCACGATTTTTACACCGTATAGATATAGTTTATAAGTTTATCGGTGAGAGTTATTTTGAAACAAAGACATTTATTTTACACAATTTATTAAACTACATACACACTTAATAACAATTACTACTACTATAAATTATATAGAAATATCTTTGTCGGCAACCGGCGCGTGGTTGTGCAGTCCGCGACAGAAATCTAGGGACACTGGTGGTTCTGAGTTAAGTAATTATTTTATATTATTTCCGATGGGGCAAATCTGAGATACCTTTCTTAGAAGGTTTGACTTTGAAAATACTGTTCGTTCTAGCTCTACGTTTACTTGAAATGTTACATGATTCATGATTTTAGGTATAGAAATTTAAATTAAAAACTTCTGAGTATTAAGCGGAGGTAAAATGAAACGGCATTTCTAAATTGCCTTTGTAATATGTTTCATGCGAAAATATTAGTTTAAAAATAAAAAATGTGTTCATGTATTGAACACTCACCGTACACGGAGCACGAAAGTTGAAATGTAGAATTTTGAGATTTTAAAAGTTAATGGCAATAAGAAAATGACATTACAATATACCGGGTGTTTTGGAGCATTTGTTACGAAAATAGACAAATCATTTGTTAGTTTTATTAATACACTATTTAACTTACAGTGGAAAGCAAAAAAAAAAAAAAAAAACAGTTTCCTGTAATTATTATTCCTCAAAATGGTATTGATTAAAAACAAATTCACAGATTTTACCAAAGTCTAAAGCTTATTAAATATGAAAATTTTCAAATTCTTTGAATGCCTTTTGTGAAATTGTCTTTATTCAATACCATTTTGAGGAATAATAATTACAGGAAACTACTATTTTTTTGCTTTGGACAGCATGTGATTATACTTCGGTGATCTAAACATATCACAAAATTACCAATAAATCAAACTAGTCACTGACTTTGCTGAGATATTTACAGAAGCCTCTCCTTTTACATTGTCCACGAGATGGATGACGGTGTTTCGACTTCCTCTGAAATGAAAGCGTCACACACAAACTATTAGTTGACAAACCTAAAGAAATTTAATACTCACTTATTTAAAATTACGATTACAGTGGCATTATCCGGCCGATCCAGGGCTACCACCTGCAAGGAACCCCGATACCTAACGCCGATTCGCACGGACCCTCGCGCGATGAACTTGGAAAAATGACCGAGGGCATAGAACATCGGTTGCTTATAAAATTCATCGGCGAAGGCATTCGCAATTATCGGTGAATCCAAGAAATTTTTTATGTAGGTCGGACCGCCCTCCAAGTCGAGCGCCATGTTCCAATCCACCCAACCAGTCACCCAGTGCAATAAGTCCTTCAATTATTAATGACTGTACTCTGTCTTCTTTTAATGTCGAAGGAGTACTTTGAATTTTGGCGCGCTACAAACGAGCTCTGTCATTGGCCGGAATTGACCAATGACAAAGCTCGTTTTCAGCGCGCCAAAATTTCAAAGTACTCCTCCGAAATTAAAAAAAAAAAAAACTGGGTATAAATCATTTCAACATACAAGACAATTGAAAACTTACCTGTATAATATCTTGAGCATATTCTTCAGCTCTCGACCAAGACCCCAGTTTAACACCCTTCCCTATTATGAAGGTTCCTGAAAGTTTAAACAGTTTCTTTTCCGTTTCTGAAATTAAATTAAAAAAAAAAAGAAATAACCTGCGGAAGCTTCCGTGCTCAAAATGAATTTCTGAGGAAACTTCTCGTGAGTCTGAGTCAGTAAGGCCTTCGGGAAAAAACTGTTCCAGTACCAATGCAAGGCGATGCCATCTACGTATTTCTCGGCGGCGTTGTTCCGAAACACCTAAGTGAGGAAAAAAATACTATAAAACGAACTTTGTTGCAAATCGTTTTTGATTGCAGTGAATCCCTCTACTGTTTCAGACCTATTTGAGGCTTCATCAGCAGAACGTTTAACTTTGAGACGTACCCATGAAATACACCAAGGCAATAAGAAGATTTGGTCGTCGAGGATCATCACTTTTAGAGCAGAGTAACGTGATTTCCTCAAGGTTGGTCCTAGATTTTCCGCGATCCATTTACCCTAATCAAAGTAAAAAAAAAAGATTTTACTGCTTGGATTTTAGTAGTGGATTTTTTCTTATACGTACTTACCATCTCTGAAGGAGTCCAGCCAACCGTATTAATTTTGTCAAAGGGGTAAAACGCGTTACTCGGTTCGTTACCCGTCGTAATCCCCCAAAATTCCACCCCTTTATCAGCATACGCGTCCAAGAACTTTATATGGTAATCCACCCAAGTCTGGTACATCTCCGGTTTCAAGAAACCAAAACCGTCGTAGGCGTTGTTGGTTTTCATCCATTTTGGGGCCGACCATGCTGACGAAATTAGTTTCAATCGATTGCCCGTCAGGTTTTGTGCTGCTCTGATTAAGGGGATCTTAAACAATTCACTTTAAATTGTTTTCTTATGGCGTTTTCTACTTGGATCTGGATATTTGGGCGCGGCCAAATGGGCGCCGCTAGTAGGGCGCGACGACGCTACGGCGCAAGTCCCATATGGCGCGAAGACGCTACGGCGCGAGTTTGTTTGGAAACTCAACTATCCCCTCGATCACGTAGGTACAATCGCGATCATCCTAACCGAGGCGGCTGCAAGCTAACTGCGCTCTTATTGACGCTTGCTTACCATTGCGGCCTTAAAATTTCGCACGATTCAGTTTTTTATTGTAAATAAGATTTTATTGACTTGTCATATATATATATATATATATATATATATATATATGTTAATCCGTAGGCTTCCGCGGGTGTTGGTGTTGAATGCTGTAGTATTCTTCCGGGTAGTCCTCCGCGTTGAGTTCTCTAAAGAACTATTTGTCTTCTGACAACGTTTCGGCAAGGTCTCACTTGCCATCTTCAGGTCTTCGCTGCTGCTTGCCTGCTTCTGCTCCTCGTCGTTACTCGAGTCACAGTGGCTTCTGGTCGCGCTGGTGGTGGTTTAAGTACCGTGTTGCGGTCACGCGTCGTTACGCTTGACTTCTTGTTGTTGGTTGATTGGGTCGTGCCTGTTGACTGCTTTCTCCTAATCCTGATGGTCCGGGGTTCGCTGGTTTCTGGCTTCGGGTTACTGGTCCTCGACGGTCGGTGGATTTTCGGATCACTGGCCTCCAGGTGGGTGGTAGTCGTAAGGCATCATCTCTGGTGTTTAAGTTCATCTGATGTTTCTCGATTTCTATTGCTTCTCGGATGATGCGTTTGGTCTTGTGTTCTACGCTGGCAATTGTTCTGGTGTTGTCGAAATCTCTCAACTCAACGCGGAGGACTACCCGGAAGAATACTACAGCATATATATATATATATATATATATGCTGTAGTATTCTTCCGGGTAGTCCTCCGCGTTGAGTTCTCTAAAGAACTATTTGTCTTCTGACAACGTTTCGGCAAGGTCTCACTTGCCATCTTCAGGTCTTCGCTGCTGCTTGCCTGCTTCTGCTCCTCGTCGTTACTCGAGTCACAGTGGCTTCTGGTCGCGCTGGTGGTGGTTTAAGTACCGTGTTGCGGTCACGCGTCGTTACGCTTGGTGGTTTTTCCGCTTGACTTCTTGTTGTTGGTTGATTGGGTCGTGCCTGTTGACTGCTTTCTCTTAATCCTGATGGTCCGGGGTTCGCTGGTTTCTGGCTTCGGGTTACTGGTCCTCGACGGTCGGTGGATTTTCGGATCACTGGCCTCCAGGTGGGTGGTAGTCGTAAGGCATCATCTCTGGTGTTTAAGTTCATCTGATGTTTCTCGATTTCTATCGCTTCTCGGATGATGCGTTTGGTCTTGTGTTCTACGCTGGCAATTGTTCTGGTGTTGTCGAAATCTATTTTGTGTGAAGTCGCTTTTACGTGTTGTGCCAATGATGATGTTTTCTCGTCCTTCTCGACGGCCTTTCGATGTTCTTCTCTCCTGACGCTTATTTTTCTATTTGTTTGGCCTATGTAGACCTTGTCGCAATCTTGACAGGGAATTCCGTACACGCCTTGGCTTTCCAGTTGTATTTTAGTTTTGACTGTTGGCAGGATGTTTCCAATTTTCTTGTCGGTGTTGAATGATGTCCGGATATTGTGTTTCTTGAGTATTCTGCTGATCTTCTCTGTTGTCCCTTTAACAAATGGTAGGCATGCTGTTCCTACTATATCTTTTTCCTCTTCCTGTGTCTTGGGTTTGCGTTGGTGTTCGGCTTTCCTGATTTGTTTGTCCTGATATCCATTTTTTATTAAAGATGAGCGGATTTTCTTCATTTCTTCTACCTTGTTTTCTGAGTCAGCCAATCTTTGGGACCGGGTGACGAGGGTCCTTACCACTGATTGCAATTGTGCTGGATGGTGATGTGATTGTGCGTTCAGGTACCGTTCCGTGTGGGTTGGTTTTCGGTATACGGAATGTCCAAGGCTTCCATCTGGTTTTTTCTTTATAAGTACATCGAGGAATGGAAGTTCGTTGTTTTCTTCGATTTCCATCGTGAACTTGATCTTCGGATGGATTTCATTCAGGTGTTGCAGAAATCTTCGTAGTTGTTCTTCTCCATGCTTCCATATTATGAAGGTGTCGTCCATATATCTGAGCCACAGGTGTGGTTTGTGACTTGCGGTATCGATGGCCCGTACTTCGAAATCCTCCATGAATAAGTTGGCGATTACAGGAGATAATGCTGATCCCATGGGTGATCCTTCTACTTGTTTATAACGTTGGTTCTTGAAGATGAAGTAGGTGTTCTTCAAGCAGTGCTTCACCAGGTCCATGGTGTCGTCTGGGATGTGGTGTTTTAGATGAATGATATCCACTGCTTCGTCTATTGGTATGTTGGTGAATAGTGAGACCACGTCGAAACTTACTAGCAGATCTCCTGGTTCTACGGTGAAGTCCTTTATACGCTCGATGAAGTGGCCTGCGTTCTTTACGTAGGATTCTGCTTCTTCGGCGTATGGCTGCAGTCGTTTGGCCAAGAATTTTGCTAGTGGTTGTAACGGTGATCCGATGGAACTGACGACAAGAACGACAAGAAAATTGGAAACATCCTGCCAACAGTCAAAACTAAAATACAACTGGAAAGCCAAGGCGTGTACGGAATTCCCTGTCAAGATTGCGACAAGGTCTACATAGGCCAAACAAATAGAAAAATAAGCGTCAGGAGAGAAGAACATCGAAAGGCCGTCGAGAAGGACGAGAAAACATCATCATTGGCACAACACGTAAAAGCGACTTCACACAAAATAGATTTCGACAACACCAGAACAATTGCCAGCGTAGAACACAAGACCAAACGCATCATCCGAGAAGCGATAGAAATCGAGAAACATCAGATGAACTTAAACACCAGAGATGATGCCTTACGACTACCACCCACCTGGAGGCCAGTGATCCGAAAATCCACCGACCGTCGAGGACCAGTAACCCGAAGCCAGAAACCAGCGAACCCCGGACCATCAGGATTAGGAGAAAGCAGTCAACAGGCACGACCCAATCAACCAACAACAAGAAGTCAAGCGGAAAAACCACCAAGCGTAACGACGCGTGACCGCAACACGGTACTTAAACCACCACCAGCGCGACCAGAAGCCACTGTGACTCGAGTAACGACGAGGAGCAGAAGCAGGCAAGCAGCAGCGAAGACCTGAAGATGGCAAGTGAGACCTTGCCGAAACGTTGTCAGAAGACAAATAGTTCTTTAGAGAACTCAACGCGGAGGACTACCCGGAAGAATACTACAGCATTCAACACCCGCGGAAGCCTACGGATTAACATATATATATATATATATATATATAATCATATTCCCTTTTACCCATAGGGTGTCGGGAGTAAGGTTGTTCTAGCCACAGACAAATTTGCGCCATTCTTTTTTGTCTCTTGCTATTAACTTGGCTTCATTCCATGTGTTTCCTCTGTCTTTCAATAATTTTCCTATCGTACTCTCCCATGTTTCTCTTGGTCTTCCCCTTTTCCCCCTTATTAATATTTTCGCTTCCCAAATTCTTTTACTTGTCTGTTGTTGTTCATTCTTTGCAGATGTCCCCACCAGCTTATTTGTCGTTGTTCTATGTATTCTAATAATGATTCCGCTTCAAGGTCTCCTCTTATTTGTTCATTTCTGATCTTATTCTTTCTTGTTACTCCTCTGGTTCTTCTTAGGTACTTCATTTCCGTTGCTTGAATTTTACTTTTCTGTTTTCTTGTTAGTGTCCAAGTTTCACATCCATATGTTAATATAGGTCTATAGACTGCTTTGTAAACGTTCATTTTTGTTTTGGATGATATTTCTTTTTTATTAATAAAGGTTTTGTTTATGCTGTGGTAGACTTTGATTGCGTTTTCTATTCTTTTGTTTATTTCTTTTTCTTGTCTTCCTGAAGTTTCTATTGTGACTCCTAAGTATTCAAACACTTCTACTTGTTCTATTTTTACTCCGTCTAAATGTACATTTAAATTTTCTTCTTTTTCTGTTACTGCCATAATCTTTGTCTTTTCCGAATTCATTTTCATACCACTACTTTCCAGTACCTCCTTCCAAATTTCTAAATTCTTCTGTAATTCTTTCTCTGTTGATGTAATTATTACGACATCGTCAGCATAGGCACATTCTTTTATTTCTATTGGTTGCAGATTTTTGTATCCTACAAATAAGCTCTTAGTTCTTTCATTACATTTCCTGATGATGTGATCCATGAACAAAGTAAAAAGTGTCGGGCTCATTCCTCCACCTTGTCTCAATCCTTCTTTAGTTGTAAATATTTCAGATTTCATATTTCTGAATATTACTACATTTTTCGTGTTCGCATACAAACTTTGAACTACTCTGCTCATCTTGCTGTCTACCCCTCTTTCTTCTAATATGTCCCATACTATTTTTCTTTGTACTTTGTCGAAGGCTTTTTGTATGTCTATGAATGCCATATAAGCTTCTCCTCTTTTCAGTTTGGTCTTTTCTATTATCTGTTTTATCGTGAATATATGGTCTTGCCCGCTTCTGCCCTTTCTAAAGCTACTTTGAGATTCGGTCAGAGTTACTTCTATGATATCTCGTAGTTTCACATTTAGGATTTGTTCATACAACTTCATTCCCGTGCTTAGTAATATTATACCTCTGTAATTGTTACATTCTTTTATATCTCCTTTTTTTAAAATTGGCAAAATCATTCCTGTTTCCCAGTCATTAGGTATATCTTCTTCCATCCAGGCTTTATTCATGATTTCTAGTAATACTTGTTTTCCTGTTTCTCCCATACTCTTCATCATTTCAGTCGTTATTCTATCTTGTCCTGGTGATTTACCATTTTTCAATTTGCGTAATGCTTCTTTTAGTTCTTCCATAGTGATTCTTTCTTCGTTGTTTATTATCCCTGTTTTGTTTGCAATTATTTCTGCCCCTTTTTCTGCCCCTGCTAGCAAGTTCATGAAATATTCTCGCCATCTTTCCATTATTTCTTTTTCTTCTGTTAGTATACTTCCTTTTGAATCTTTTATGTACATTGCCTGGTTTGTTTTCTGCTTCCTTATGTTTTTTATTACTTTAAAAAACAGTTTCTGGTTGCTTTTACTATCTTCTTCAAGCTTTGTTCCAAATTCTGTCCATGTTTTCTCTTTTGCTTCAAGTATCATCCTCTTAACGATTTGTCTTTGTTGTTTGTATTCTTCATAAGCTTCGTCTGTTTTTTTTTTTGTAAATACGATTGCCATTTTCTTTTCTTTATTTTTACTTGTTTCTGTATTTCCTTTGTCCACCATGCCGTTTGCTTTCTATATTTCCATTTCTAAGTTCATCTTTTCTTCATATTCTGATCTGACTGTTTCATCCAGTAACTTATATGACCTTATAGTTTCATGTTCTATCTTCTCTGGTTTCTTATTTATGCTATTTCTGCATTTCGCCTCATTTCTTATTCTCATTATTACTAAATAATGATCGCTGTGTATTTCCGGTCCCCTTTTAACTTTTGTGTCAACGATTCGTCTTCTGTTTCCTTTTTCTATTAAGATATAATCTATTATTGATTTTTCTCTCCTTCTCGGTTCCACTCTTGTGTATTTATGGATATCCTTATGTTGGAAAAAAGAGTTTGTGATCATTAGATTGTTCATTTGGCAATATTCCAGCATTCTTTTCCCGTTGTTATTTCTTGTCGGTTCTCCATATTGTCCAAGTACTGTTGAGTATGTATTATGAGTATGTATTATCCTTTATGCCAACTCTACTGTTAAAATCTCCCATTACAAATATGTCCCCCTTGCTTTCTTCTGTAATCTTGGTTAGCTCTTCCCAAAAGATTTCTTTGATTTCCGTTTTCTCGTCTTCATTAGGTCCATAAATGCATATTAATGTGATAATACTTTTTTCTGTAATTCTCAGTTCTATTATCAGTATTCTTTCGGAAAAAGCCTCCCATTTATTTATTTTATTTGTTAGTTTTTGGTGTATTATACATCCCACTCCTGCTGCTGCTCTCTTATTGTTTTCTATTCCACTGTAAAATAATATATGTCCATTATCTAGCTCTATACATCCTTTTCCCTTTCTTTTTGTTTCGGATATAGCTAATATGTCCAGCCCACCATCTTCAAATTCTTTTGTTAATTCTTTCTCTTTCCCACTTAAACTTCTAATGTTCCAAGTTCCTATTTTCATCACTCTTTCTTTTCTTCTTTCTTGGTTTGTCATCGACATTGTTTTCTCCACTTTGCGCTTATCTGTTTTTTTTTTTAGTTCTTGCCTTTGCTCGTTTTTTCCAGTTTTAATCATGTCTACTTTATTATTTCCTGATATTCTTTGTTTGGTTTTTTTGTTTATTTTTGTTTTGCCGTTTTTCATGTCCTTTTCCGTAGCTAGTTTGTTTACTTTGTGTTTATTCCTATCGGTTTTATTTAGTTTTTTGGGCTTGTTAATTCTAAAAGTCCTTTGTTTTTATTCCATCTCCATTCTTTTCCGTTTGCAATTATTTTGTTATATCCCTGTTTTACTTCTTTTCCGTTCAACCTTTCTTCCTTTGCTTATTGACTTGTCAAAACTATTTAATCATTTTGTATAGCAAATTTCAAATTTGAAATCATTTTGAATGGCAAGTTTCAAATTTTATAGCTGAAATGTTTAAAATGTGAAATCACATGCTTTCTGAGATAGAAAAAATTTCCGCTTGTGTTTCTTTTACTTTTCTGTTAAATTCTATTATTTCCGTTCAAATATCCTACTTTTCTGCTGTATGTAGTTAAGGTATAAACAAATCATCTGAAAACCAAATGACTTTTCAATGTTACGTCATTCCTGTCAAATTTCTGTCATTTCTGCACACCTTTGCACTAGCGATTGTTGTGTTTTGTGTAGGTACTTCTTTGTTATCAGTAATTGTAAGCGATGTGAACGAAAGAACAGTAGTTGCAAACATCGCATTCATACGTCAGAAGGTATGATTGTTAAAGAAATCCACAATCATTCAACACAGTGTACACCTGTCGTATCATATAACGGGTAATTAAAAAAAAATTGAATAGGAGTAAGTCATGATTTTGATAAAGGTTGTTGGCAATTCTGATAAGACTACTGAAATTTTGATTTAAATCGTCAGATTGTCAGATAATTCAAATTGAATTAATTAAGGTCTCGTTCATTCATTAAAAACTTTCTTTTGTTGGTTTATAAAAAAAAGTCTTGGCTTACTCCAATTAAAAATTTTAAAAATGGCCTGCATGTTAATTAAATAAAAATTTTAAAAATGGCCTGCATGTTAATTAAATAAAAATTATCATGGGTACAGTTGCGGAAACATAAAGTCTTATAACGAGATTTCCGATTATTTTGAAAGTGTGAAGTTTCGTTGGTGACGGTCGTGACCCTTCTGATTAATTTATTACCGTCAGTGAACGTCAGAAATAACTTGTCAAATTAAGTTCTTAAGAATGTATCGTCTTTCTAAGGGAAATGTGAGTGAAAATTTTCGACCAGTGAATCAAATGGAATTAGTAAAGCCTTTGGAAGAATTATGTGACATGTTGGATGTGGAATACTGAATCATTCAATCAATGTCCGGACATTTGCATTCAATAATTCAATCGAAAGGCTGCATGATTGTTATTTTGTTTCATTTTATTTCGCATGGCAATAATTGTAAGTAAAATAAAAACTATTACACTAGTATGATTTATTTATATGAGGTATTTGTTCGTTATAATTTTTATTAATGATTAATCATTTTACTTAATGTAAAGGTTGATAAATTACCATAGTTACCGAAATTTAGAAGTAAGGTTTAAACTAACGAAAGTTTACTGTCCCGCTTTCTCTTTCCCCAACTGTACACATTATTATGATGTTTCCATTTTCATTTGATTTCGGCGCCCTAGTGGCCTCGCGCCCTAGTGTTTTCGCCCCTTAGTGTCCCGCGTCCTATCAGTTGTGCCCTATCGGCCGTGGCCTACTAGTCGCGCCCTATTGACCGTACGCGCCCTATTGACCGTAACCGTTTTCTATTCGCGTGCACTGAGTGCGCACTCAAGAGTATCTCCATCTTCTCCCCTCATTTAATAAAACGAATTGGAGATACTAAGTGCACACTCAGTGCGTCATGTCAGTTGAAAACGTTATTAAAGATAGACGAGCGAGTGGTACCTACTTTGTATTTATAGTCTTCTTCTGCTAATCTAAAATTCTTCAAGGCGATATCAACTTCACCGTCGTCATAAGAATACGCATGAGTTGAAAAATCTGATCCACCGATGGGTACTCGGCAAAGATTGTACTGGATTCCATCGTCAGAAAAATAAGACCTGAAAGGCCGAGTTCGCAGAAAAGCATTGTTTAAACGAGGAAACCTGTGCTTACTTTAATAAGTGTTCCCTGGTGAGATTGCTTAACGCCATTATATTTATTCCGGCTGTATCGGTGAAGGCACCGCCAAATCCGCTCATGGTTTGATATACTTCATCGTGATTAACCACCAGTTTTTCCCCTGTGTTATCGGAGGTCTTCTGCAGCAAAATGCTAGTTTTCTTAAATCTGAGCCCCGCTTGATTTGACGTGTAAATCAGTAGCGTGCCGGGTTTGGTTTTAACGATGGGGCCCTCATAATCGCAGTAGGTGGCGTTACAGACGCAAACGATGTTTTGTCTTCCGAAAAATTTTTTGGCGCAATTTTGAGACTTTACCAGGAGATGCGCTAGAATTTTATTTACCTTTCTGCAGTTGAAAATAAGTATCTTTTGCACTCACCCGTTGATGCCAGTAAAAAAATTGACAGGGAAAACTTCATGTTAAGTCACTCTTAAACAGAATGAAACGATGTTCCGATGTTTGTCGACACTAAAAATAGTTCAAGACATGCTTTAGACGTTGTTGATTTCTCTTTTTATTGCATTCAAAGAGAAATCAAAGGCATGATGGTGTTTCGACTGGAATAAAGATAAGATTAGCAATGTGTATGGAGGTGACAAGAAAAAGAGTCAACCTTTTTATTTATGTCTTTGCATACATTAATATTTGTTGTGGCTTAGCGAAAAATAGAAAAATGCAAATGACTATACCTAATAACCTTTTCTGAGAACAGTTTTAATTTGTAATTTTACTTCAGTAAGATATAATCAGAAAAACAAGTACATAAATACTGTGAATGGAATATGCTGAAAAAAAAAACAAAAGAGTATGAACAAAATAAAAAAATAAAAAATAAAAGCACTAACGAAAAACGAGGGAAACTTGCAGGAAGAACAAATGAAGGAAGACAATTAATTGTCTTCCTTCATTTGTTCTTCCTATATAATTATATCGAGAAACAAAAAAATAACGATTATATGGGACGCTGTTTAAAAGTTATAAAAAAATTGACAGGAAAGAAAAACAAACAACAAATAAATTGCAAATAGCGTCAATGGGACATGAAACATATTGATAAAAGAAACAGGAAACAAACGTGAATTAACAAACAAAGTGAAGGAAAAACGATGATAAGTCAAACGACAAACAAAAGATAATCAACGAGTCTTCGGCTAAAAAGAAAACGAATTAAAAAAAAACTAACGAACGAAAAATTAAGAATGATTTCAAGAACAGATACCAAAAATACCAAAGAAGACCAGCGAACTGCTTGAAAATTATTAAAAAAAAAATGTCGAGAAAAGAACTAAAAATGACATCAACAGAAGTATTTGTGTTTTTTGTTTTATTTGACATCCAGATTGCTGTGTGTGTGTATATATTTCATATTTATGCGTGCGCAGCTCTCTGGACGTCAAATTAATAAAAAAAAACAACTTAATATTTCGACAAAAATAGAACAAAGAGACAATATTCAAACACGAAGCGAACACGATGGTGAACAAAAACAAAAGATGATTTTCTAATGGAATGTAAAGAAAAAAAACAAAAAAAGGACAAACAAACAAAATCGAAACATGAAGCGTACGGTGAACAAAAAACAAAAGAAAATCGACGATTTTCCGGCGGAACGTCAAATTAAGTGAAGAAAAAAAAACAGCAACATGCACGTACGAAAGAAGAAACTGTGTGGAACGCAACGCCTTGTAAGATAAAAATTCGAAAAAGAAAACAAATAATAAAAATAAAGCAAACAATGAAAAATGGGTGAAAATTCAGTAAAAAGAAAATAGCATAAATAATTCGAAGAGAAGCAACAAAAGAAAATCTTAAATTAAATTAATTTTTATTTTGTTCACTTGAAGGAGTGCAGTAAATCGAGTACATCGAAAATATCAAGAGTGCGAAATTTTACAATTGTTTTGAAGATGTAGACCTGTGAATATGTTTCAATTTTTTGTTGGGGTCATCGTCATTTGTTTCTCTTCTTTTCTATTTTGTTTGCAATTGCAAACTTGATAGCCAAAAATGAAAATTTTTTGTTGTTTTTGATGGTTTCCATTCCACAAAACCTCTTGATGAATTTGTAACGAACCAAAATGTCTTCTTTATTTATTAATTTGCGGTAAGATGACAAAGAACTATTTTTAATTAAGAATTTTATTCTCTATCGCCCAGTAAAATAATATACAGGCTGTTCCACGCCTTTTCGTAAACGCCATGTTTTTCAGACTGCATCGTTGCAATTAGGTTCCCTAGATGTGATTGACATTTAACATGTCGGACAGGGTTCGGCAGAACAATATCATTTCGTTAGTAATGTCAGATTTAATAGTTGGCTGACCTAGTTTGATACGATTTTCCCGTGAGTTAGAAAGAATAAAATAAATTTAAATTTATACCGTTTTGAACATGGCTTCGCCAACGCATCGGCACAGTTTACTAGACAAATGCGAAGGCTCTGGGCGGTACCTTTGATGTTGCGCGGCAAAATTCCGTAACCTTCAGCCATTGTTTAGGTATTTGATAAAGTGCGAAGTTGGAAAACTTCGGCGTATTGTTGCTTCAATACATTAATTCACCTTTCATCAATTTGCTATTTTGATCAACGAATAAAGATAGTAATGAAAATATCGTGAAATCATTTGATTAATAGCGCATTGTATTTCGTAACCTCACACTATCTGATTAATCTAACACCAAAACCATGGCGGCATGAGAAATGGCGGGAATGCCAGCCTTTGCATCTATATGCGTCAGTCCCGGCAGTGTTACCAACCAACTTGATCAAAAATTTCTTTTTCGACACACAGTATTTTCCTAGAATTCCCTAAATTAATCTGGCAAATTTAAATGGGAAGTTAAAGTTAAAAACACGATTATAAAGAAAACAATAAAAATTATACATATATTAGCACACCTAAACAGGCAAATTTGTAAAGATTTTTCTGCAATTAATTGTTAAAACAAAAGAAACAAAAGTATTAAAACAAACGAAACAAAAATTTAAAACAATCGAACAAAGATATTAAAAAAAACCTAACCTTGCACTTTGCAGCAACAGAATTGCCAACTCATCAAATTTCGAAGTCCGTATAGCTTTTTCCAAAAAAATCCCGATTATCCCGATATGGCACTTAATAAAATTAAGAAAAAGAAACTTAAATAAAAAAATTATTATTGAATAGAAAAGGTTAGTAGCGCTCCGATGTTTCAAAATTTATTTGCAGTTTTGTTTTTCAGACGTAACGTGATCGTCACTTGTTTATGAATTATTGTTTTCTTTAAATTTCGTTCTCAAACATTTCCGTCCCTTTTGAATTTTTTTCTCGCAATCGTCATTTGTTTCCATCTTCAAATATTTCTGTCATTTTCTGATTTTTTTTTTTTTTGGTGCCGTTATTGTTCAAAAGAAGCGGTCGGTGTCGTTTAGAGCTAATAATTTGTTTTTCTTTTCTTTTGTTTATCTCATCAAATTATTTCGTTTCCTTTCGAATTTCTTTGCGGTTTTCCGTTGTGAAATTTACGATCGTCTTTTGTTTTTTCCTGTTTTTAATTTCGTAAGTAAGTCATAACGTAAATTTGTTTACGTTTGTTTGATTATTGTGAAGTTCGAATTATCGTTAATCTTGAATGTTCCTTAAATTTTTTTTTTTTTTAATTTCAAATCTACAATTTAAGACCTTTTCTTCTAATGTGTGATCGTCATTTGTTTTCTTACTTTAAGTCAGGAATTTTTTCATTTGCAGTGCGTTTCTCGATTGTCAAAAAATGTTTTCGTTTTTTTAAATTGCTCTAAATAACGATTATCTTTTGTTCGCAAGAAGTATTCCCTAGATTTTAATGAGTATTTGCAACTTTCCCCTTTTCCCTTTCGTTTGAAATTAACCCTAGATTTAATAAGTATTTCCCTAAGTTGGCAACACTGGGCCTTAACCATCCTTTGCGTTGACTTGTTTTCAGTTCTAGGGTGCGTTCAGACATAACACACTCCGGGGCAAGAATCTTGGGCGAACCTCAACGTTCAAAAACGAATCAAAAGAAAGTCGCTCGGCGTTCAAATAAAGATCCAGGTGCACTGTTTGAATGCATTCTGCGTGCCTCGGTCGCGACAGGGGTAAAGTAAAATTTACCGTCATGCGCAATGTGCAACAAAAAGCGGCAATTCAAAAAGTACCAACCAATTTCAACCAAAGTATATCTAGGAAAATTTGCTTTTTGGCAACATAATTCAACAGGTGGTGGTTTTTCAATTTTGAAATAGACAGTACCTCAGTTACCTGACACCGGCGTGTTAATTTTTGAACGCACCCCTTTTTCTGTAGCGTTGGCTTAAAAATGGCGTCGTACGCGGTACTTGTCATATTTTTCATTTATCGCAAATGTCAAATTCCAATCAGATTTGAATGATCTGTGTTTAATGATTTAATAAATGCTTACAACACATGATTTATCTTCATTTTGAAATAACATACTTCTAGTTAGTACTTTCGGTTAAAATTTTTTTTTCTGAACAGTAAAAGGTTAGATAGGTTAAGTATAAAAGTATTAATTAAATCCAAAATGCTGAGGAGTTTTAAAATCAGTAATTTAATTACAACTGTGAATCCAAACGGTCGCCGTGAGGTAGGATGGTGTAAGCAGAAAGATTTCACCTTGTTTATTTAAAGACAGATTTTCAGATGCCTCTCGTCCCATACATCAACCATAGACAAGGACGAAGTGTCCCATTTCAAAAATTACTCGTCAACTTGGTGGGATGAGATGGGTGAAATGAAGCCTCTGCACTCAATGAATAAATTACGAGTGCCATTCATAAGAGACGGACTGATTAATTCGAAGATTGCAAAAGAGGAATACGCTGGTCTACCCCAACCTCTCAAGGGCTTAAAATTACTAGACGTAGGGTGTGGGGGTTTGTATTAAACCAAGTTGTTAACTCTAGATCGGTGCGTTATTTTTATGTTATCTTTAGGTGGCTTACTCACTGAGCCCCTTGCTAGATTAGGATGTAACATCATTGGTATTGATGCAACCCATGAGTTAATACAAATAGCAAATGAACATGCTGCTCATGATCACTTATCGAACTTGACATATTCAGTTACTTCCGTGGAGGAACACGCCAACAAGAACAAAGAAGTTTATGATGCTGTCATCGCCTCTGAAGTAATCGAACACGTGAACGATAAATCACGATTTATTTGTGAATGTGTGCGTTGTTTAAAACCGGGTGGCTCAATCTTTTTCACTACCATTAATAAGACATTCCTTTCGCAAATTGGGGTCGTTTTCATGTCTGAATTTGTATTTAAATTCATACCTGCGGGAACACATGATTACAATAAATTTCTAGAGCCGCATGTTCTGCAGAGATTTTTAGAGGATAGTAAGTATTGCGCAAAGTTAATTTTTGTATTCGATGAAAAGGTTTGTTTTAAATTACAGATAACTGCCGG
This sequence comes from Prosopocoilus inquinatus, assembly GCA_036172665.1. Classification (NCBI taxonomy): domain Eukaryota; kingdom Metazoa; phylum Arthropoda; class Insecta; order Coleoptera; family Lucanidae; genus Prosopocoilus; species Prosopocoilus inquinatus. The sequence continues at coordinate 33,955,894 of CM069877.1, forward strand.
ACAAAAATAATACATGGTATGTTCTACAACTATTTTACTAACAAGTGGACGTGGATGAAGGATACTTCTATCTGTTATGCATTACACGCAGTGAAATTAAATAAATAATAAAAACTGTATTATATCAGTTTCTCAATTTGGCAATACTAGTAATAAATAAGCATTATTTGTCTTACAATAAGTACGTAAATATCACGTAATATGTATACAATCAAGTTGACGTTTTGAGGTTAGGACAAATAAAATTTAATCACAGATTAAAATAGCTCTCAAGATTGTCTCTTAATAATTTCCAGCTTCGTTTTAGGACTACTTCATTTAGTTTTATTAGAAACATGTAAAACAACTTACACTTTCTACACCACAAACATCAATGTTGCCAATCACTGAACTACAAAATAACTAATTCTAATAAAGTGATTAATACGAATACGTATACATTTAAAAGTTGAAAGTATCGTTTAATTTAATAAATTATTAAAATTGCCTGTTTCTTTTAATTTCTGAAATGCAACTATTAATTTGAATATTAAATTTCAATTTTCTGCAGAATGAGCATCGTAAACGATGTTGCCAATCAGCTAAACCTAAAATTTCTTTTCGGTCATACAGTGTTTCCCTAGAATTCCCTAAATTAATCAAAGAAATTTAAACTGGAGGTTAAAATTAAAAATACTATTACAATAAAAAATATTCCTATTTATTAATATACATAAATAAAGTTATGAAAACCTTCTTGCAATTAAATGTTAAAACAAACCAGAAAAAAGTTCTAGCACTTGATGCATTTGGCAGCAATCAGGAGCAGTGTTGCCTACTTACCAAATTTCGACGTTCGTACTTTTTTTTAGAGAAAGTCGTATTTTGACGTTAGTAATAATGTTTTAAACAGAGAAAGATACACAGGTTTGTCTGTATTTTTCAAAATTTGTTTGTAGTTTTGTTTTTCGAATATAACGCGATCGGTATTCGAGAAAATCTAAGGTTCTAAATCGACGCACTTCGTGTTCAGGTAGCGACATTAGTGATTTTTTCTATCTGTCCTTTTCGCACAATAATCTTGAGAGATAAAAACATAGTCGAAAGCTTGTTAATCAAAGTGACGTTCAGTGTTGCCAGACGATAAAAATCATCAGATTGGCTGACAGAAAGTCACCAGTTACCAACTGAAAATCACCAGTTTATTTTTTTGTACTAATTTGTCGTTCATTTAAATCCTTGAGGTTATTATATTGGAGCTTCAAAAATTGTTTTATTAAATTTAGGTACAAAATAATAAAAAAAAAAACAAAAACCCGAATGCTTTTCCTAAATAGCGAATGTACGATCGAAAGCAGAAATCGATAGTAGACAATTACAGTTTCCTGTAATTTTTCTTTCTCAAAATGGTATTATTTAAATGCGGTTGATTTGACAGTAACAAGATCTTTGGGAATGAAGACACCATTTGAGAAATGGACCGGACAGAAACCTTACATTGGTCACCTCAGAACATTTGGATGCAAAGCTCTACTCCTGGACAAATCTCCGGATAAGGGAAAGTTCGACGCAAGGACGTTGGAAGGAATCTTTGTCGTATATTCCACCACCTCCAAAGGATATCGCTTCTGGATTCCGAACGCCAAGAAAATACACGTTGCCAGAGACGTGAAGTTCTTTCCAGAATGCACCAGTGACCATGACCAGTCACAGCGGATATCCGAGACCGAAATCGGCCCCAGCATCGTATCCGAAATAGAACAGGAACATGATCATCGCCGAGCGAACATCGACATAATTCTTCATGGCGAGGACGAGGCCAATATCCAAAGTCCACCGATTCAAACTGCATCCAAGAGAGGTCCTGGTCGTCCATCAAAGATCTTGACCGGAAAACGCGGCCGTCCAGCCAAGAAATACCAGTCAAAACATCGTAGCGAACCCGGATCGAGTCAAGAAATTATCGACGAGTCAGAAGAGCACACAGCTGAGAAAGAAATTCAAGCGAACGAAAACGACCCCCTAATTAAGGAAGGTTATGGCTTCGACCACCTCGTGTTTATCAGTGACGTGATCCATAAATTCAAAGGCCAGAAAGACGTACTGCTTAGAATTGTTTTTGGCGAAGGCTTGGATCGTTTCTGCATAGTACGTTAAATTTAGATGCGTTTTGCCTTCTTGGAGGAGGTGTTTCTTCGCCACCTCGATCAATTCGGGAACACCATCGACGCCCGTTACTTCCGCCCCCATCTCTGCAAGAGGTTCGGATACGAAACCACCTGAAACGTGAAAAATTGAATTAGAAAAACACGAATCAAGAATTCTTTATGGAATATATGATTTTACTTAAAAGTGTTGCCTTGAATTTTTGGAGAAATTTTATCGTCTAATACGACGCCAGTTTACTCGTTAATTCGTTATAGCGAAACACGAACTCCGGTAAGATTTTGCAGAAAATCCACGATAGGAAGCATTTACTTATGGTGGAGAAAATTACTGATCCTCCGGGTTTTAGACACTTGATTATGGCTTCGGCCACCCTGTGTTTATCAGTGACATGATCCATAAATTCTAGTACCAGAACGACGTCATATGCTTAGAATCCTTTTCGGCGAAGGCTTCGATCGTTTCGGCATAGTACGTTAAATTTAGTTCAGCTTTGCCTTCTCGAAGGAGGTGCCTTTTTGCCACCTCGATCAATTCGGGAACACCATCGATGCCCGTTACTTCTGCCCCCATCTCTGCAAGGGGTTCGGATACGAAACCATCTAAAACGTATTTGTTTTTATTTCAAATTGAAATCAAAATACACGAGTCAAGAATGCTTGTGAGGAATATAAGGTTTTACCTAAAACTACTGCCTTGACTTTTTGATTTATTGTACTGCCTAATAGTATTAAGTCTTCTGGAGCTTTTTGTTTTATGTCTTTGGACGCCAGTTTAAGTTACTATCAACGAGTAAAAAAAGTAACGAAACTTCTACTCTTTTTTAGTGGTAAAAGAAACAACATTGGTTTAACTTGAAGGCTCCTGCGTCCGTCGTCCATAGTTTCCGATTGGAAGCACGTGTCTTGGATTTCTTCTACTGCCGACGTTTCAACAATTAACAAGACCACCATCACCAGCACCCGCAGATGCCTTGCATTTTGTTCGAAAAAGTTGTGGAAATGAAATGCGTTTTACGTTGTTTGTGTATTCTTGACCTTTTATCAGGAAAACGGTTCATGGCATGAAAAAAATGTATAAGAACTCTTTTTTGGACAATTATCTAATCTACAATTCTCGTAATAACCAAAATTGTTGTCGAACTAATAGTAAGCAAGATAATCAGGGAAAACCATTTCTCTTGATCTTTGAACTTGAATAACATGTGAAGCCGACATGACTTTCTCAGCTTTTAATTTTATTGTTCCCTCTTTCCCTCATCGCCTGATAAAAAAATTTCGTCAAGTTAAAGAAGTATTGCACAAGTGTCAGTAAAACCAATAATGTGAACCTTGTAAATACAGTAGACGCCCGGTTATCCGAAGTTATGTGGACTTAGGGCATTTCGGATGATTGATTTTCTATTAAAACGGTTAATTATTTTATATATATATGCACGTACATACTAAATACACACGTAATCCGTTGAAATAAATAGACAAAAACAATTTTAGTACTAAGTTTTTATTTGAAAAACAAATAACTCTCAATCAAGTCTACACTTGCAAAGTATTGAGTGCGCGATCAAAAGAAAAACAAGTTTTATTTACACTGTTAAGAAAGAAATATGTTGTACACAAGTGCAATTTCAGATAATTAGGCGACCAGTTGAAATCTGTTCCTCCGGCAAAATTTTTTATAAACTTTCAGACACAATCAAAAAAACAATGGAGATATCAGCCTTCAAACGAAAACTTAAACAATTACTCCCCTCAAAGAGATACTACTCCATCAAGGAATATTTTGGAGAGTCCTCTCTGCAGATTTAATTTAATTATGATGATTTTTACTGCCAAACTTTGTATATGTTACTTTCTTTGACTGTAAGTAAACCTTTACCTTTAGAACATTATTGTACTCGACAAAACAATATCCTGTTAAGAATCTCTCTGTGAATAAAGAGTATTATTATTATTATTATTACACGACGAAAATGATTTTCAATGTCGTTTCGGATAAACCGGCGTTACGGATAACCCGATTCGAGCGTCTACTGTAGTTTACATATTTTTAAACTTTTTAGTTGTAATATTAATTTCTTTTACCTTACAGATTAAGTAACACTAAATCTGGGACACATGGTATATACAGGGATATTTGGATATTCGGATATTCCTATAGTTACAATTATAGAGACAATTGTTTCTATAGGAATTAATCAATGGTTAAAATTAATCAGAGATGAAAAGGCATACATAAAAGGTATAAGTCAAAATCAGGAATCAAGAGTAATACGTCATTAATGACGAAAACTCGTACCATCTTAAAATACTTGAGAAATCTGTAAAATGCCGCCAGCAAATAAGAATTAAGTTGGCAGTATATCACCAATTTGTCAAGTGTAAACATAACCACAGTAATTTGTTTCGTGTTTCATGTGTCTGACAGTTGTGTATCAATGTAATTATCTTGACTGTAAAGTGGATCGTACTCTAAGTTCAGTTACTTCCTAATTTTATTCTAGCAATCTGAAAAGTAATTATTAAAAAACTAAGTAAAAACACCTTTTACTGTTTTTGGAGCGAATGCAGAATACAGGGAAATTCATTTTTACAATTTTTTTTTGTTTTTTGATATTTTTGAGCAAAACAGTTGGTTCCTGGGGATAAAAAACGGTGAGGAATCATGATATTATAGAAAAGTACGCTAAATAATGATTAAAATTAAGAAAAAGTGGCATCTAAAATTCCTACCTTGTAAATATTATTTTCCAGTAAATTTTGTGTATAACGTTTTTTTAATATTTATTGAAAACACAGTCAGAGTTTCAGAAAGACCATAAAATAGATAAAATTAAAGATTAAATCTTAAAAAGATTCGTATTAACACTTTTTACACTCCTCTTTACTGCAGGTACTTTAAATTAACTTTGTTGACACGGTTGCTATGGTAAATTTGTATGTATGACTTACTACGTACAATACAGTTCATTTTTTTCTTTATATGCTGATCAATGGATTAACAAGACTAACTGCTATACAGCCGTCTCCCTTTAACTTCCAACAAAAAAAAACTTGTCGTTTTTCAAACATATTTTATTAAGCAAGTGGCATTTTTTTTCTTACGTAGAACATATCACGCATATCTTGCTTCTTTCTTAATAAAGTCAATCTGTCTGATGACTGTCCAATGTGATAGAAATTACCATGAAGTTGTGAGAAATTAAGAAATTTTAAAAAATTAAAATATTTTAGGCCCGATTTCTTCACCTACGGATAAATTTATCTGCCAGGGAGTATCCTGGGAAACTATTATCGATACAATGGTTTCCAAGGATAAAACCTGGCAGATAAATTTATCAGGAGGTGTAGAAATCGGGCATTAATAAGTTTTTCTGTGGAGAGTTTCTGACTGGTCATGCTTATTGTCTCATGAATATCGTCTAGGAAATATTGAAATGCCTGTTAAAAGTAAATTAAACGTAAATTAGCGGTATTAGTTGCCTATAGCTACCATCCTTTGATATGATTATTTTAAGAAGCAAAATATAAAGCATTCACGATCTATTTTAATACTATATACACAGGAAAGGAAAGCAACCCTGTCACTATCGAACCCAATCCTAAAATTTACAATAATTTAATACTATACAGGGAGATTCAGGCAACCCATTCATTAAAAGTTTACGGACTTCTTCTTTGAATTTCTGTTTCATATTTTGCAGTTATAAGTTAATGATAAGGATCTATCAAAATATAATATTTTCAATTTTCGGACACTTCCGCTTATAGCGGAAGTTGCTATCAACTTTCTTATCTTCAATGGAATACCCCAGCTTTTTTCATTTTTGAAATCTCTATAGGATTTTAAAAATATTTAGTGCAACATGTGATACAACCGTTTCCGAGGTATTTCCATTTTTTAAAGAAAGCTCAGACTTGCAGAACCTTGTTTATGATACTGCCGTCTTTGTGCAACAAAAACCACGATACCAATTTTTGGCCTGTAGTAGGATGCAGAACCATTCTTTCAGATCACTTTCAGTTTTGCATTTGATTGTTTAAAAAAGTTACTTTAAAAAGTAACTTCTATTCGAACTAATTTCAACTGTCGAAAAGTCATGTTTTTTAAATGTACGCCTAGTATAGTTTAATGCCATATGACCCAGGATTAATTGTTCTTTCGTCCTGTATTAGCATTCCCTACACCTATCTCTTGTAGTTCACTCGTTATCGATGATTTCTTTTTAACACCTAATTTTTTTCCATTTTTCGGTATTGTTTTTAAATAGTGGGCTATGAAAATTAGAGAAATCATAATTTTTTAAATCATCCGTCTAGTAGGAATTAAAAAAAACAATTTAATCGCTGCGAAGAATAAAAAAAATGAATATTCAAAGACAGACATATTAAATGTATTTGATGATAAAAAAAATCGATAATTCAAGAAGTTAATACAAAAAATTCTTATATCGAGGATAATACGTTATTACTTAGATACAATAGAAAGTTATTACTAATAAATAATAGCTGAGGACAACTTAGACAACTTACTTGGTTTATTATAACCAACAATTTGTGTATTATTTTTAATATTTTTTATTTATTATTAATTGTCATAAAATTTGGTATTGTAAGTGTAAATTTCTCTTAGTAAATGTGTAAAAAATCATACCAAGAATTCTAAAACATGCGGCATATCTAAAGATCAGATCAGATGGTAGATATGTATTTAAATATTATTTTCTGGTTTTTTAAAATGAAATTGAAATTACAGTCAGAATTAATTTGAAAAACCTCAGTTTGTTACATTTTCGTAGCACACTATTCAGAAATAATATTGAAAATTGAAAAAAATTGATATGTCAAAGAGAAAATCATGAAAAGAAAAAGAAAGGTAAGAGATGAGTATGGAGAATGCTAATACAGTTCGAAAGAACTTTTAATTCTGATTATTATGGTATAGAAATATACTGGGTGTTCTATTTAAAAAACATTACTTTTAGACAGTTGAAATCAGTTCGAGTAGAAGTTACTTTTCAACCAGCGCGTAAACAATTTTGTGTAAAATTAGGTATGACCTGAAAGTTTATGAGTAGAGCGTACTACAGGCCAAAAATTGAAATTATGGCTTTTGTTACACAAACATGGCAGCATCATAAACAAGGCACTGAAACTTTGAACTTTTTTTAAAAAATGGAAATACCTCTAAAACGGCTAATTTAATTTCTCTTGTATCACAAATCATTTTTAGGACTTGACATGAAGATGAAGATGAACATGAAGATTTCAAAAATGCAATAAAAAATGGGGTATTCTATTTAAAATAAGAAAGTTGACAGCAACTTCCCGTACAAGCGGAAGTGCCCAAAAGTTGAAAATATTATATTCTAATAGATCAGTATCGGTAACTTATAACTGCAAAATATGAAATGGAAATTCAAAGAGGAAGTCCGTAAAATTTTAATGAATAGGTTGCCTGAATCTCCCTGTATACACAGAAAACGAAAGCAATCCTGCCAATATCAAACCCAATCATAATGGGCACCCTGCAAAAATAGTTGGGACATATGGACATCCAGCTTGCTCAGAAATTAAGGAAAAGTTAACGCAAATTGCATGTGTATTATGAATCTGTGCGCGTCGTAGATTCGTTCTTTGCAATTTCAAATTCTTATGTCTCATCAGGTCTAAAAAATCATATAATTATAACCAAATGTCTGAGAAAATTTTATTATAGAGCTTCTTAAGTCTCTTTGTCATTTCCAAGTTTCAATGGTGCACCACAATTTGAACAAAAGTAGAATCCCACGTCAGAGATTAGACACCACTCAACTAATTTTGTTAATAAAGCGATTGGATCATTTTTCAACTCAAAAATTTGCCACAAATTAACAACCATGTTAATTAAAAATTATTTCTAACTATGCTTCTTATAAAGTAACTTAGTAGGAAGGGGAGGAAATGAATAAATACAATAATCGAAAAAGATACTTCGAGTAATGGAATAATCAAGAAATGAAAATTGCTTCTGACAGATCGAAAATAAGTCGAATAATTAAATAACTTCGCCATAGCAACGTGATTACGAAAAATAAGAAAATGTATTGAAGTTTAATTATTAATTATTCTCAGGGGATCATTCACGAAAAAGGACTTACAAGTCGTTACCGACGTTGCAAATTGCAAATCATTTGCAATGCAGTCACGTTGTCATAGTAACTACACAGTCAAAACAGTTTTTGCGCAGTTTTTGTAAATTAGACTCGAGGGGAAGAGCTAAATATAATGGAGTATCGAAGTGTTCAACTTCATTTATGAAAAAAGAAGTGTTAACAGAACAAGATAAATGCAGAATGCGCTGAAGAAGAGTATACCTAACCACAAGAAACATTACAAATATCCGGCAAAGTAAAAATTAAACGTCAAAAGTGACAATTACAATAAGAAACACTTCCTCAAGTAATGATGAAAACTTGTTTGAAAATTGTAAGAATAATCTCCCATCTTTCATTAAAATCAGCTTAAATATTCTCAAGTAGCATATTTCAGTTATTAAAATGCCAGAAAATGCAATAAAACTAAAACATGTCGTAACTGTGTTGTACTGTTACAAGAAAATTAAATAAGCTTATAATTATGTAAATATCAGTTTCCGCGCCAAAATTTTGGTCTAGAAATTCATTTCATTTCGGAAAATGATCAAAAATTTTTATTTAACACAAAAAGAGAATTTCCCTGTAATCTGCATTTCACCGCCCCATCTTTTACGGAGTAATTTTATTTACTTTTTCTTTACAAACATCGATAAAAATAATAAAATATCACGTTTGGAGAAACGTCAAAACCCCTTTATCGTCATAATAATTTCTGCCTAATGTTAAGATCGCAATGCCACTGCTCGTGGCAACATCTGCCTACTTTGACGTCATTACTAGCTGTGACCTACGTATCTACGTGGGCTGCTGGAAAATTTTCTGGAATCTAGTAGGTTTAGAATTGTTAGCGTTTATCAACTGTCATATTTGAAAAATTTGACGTTTTTCGCCTATAATTCTATTGACAGATCCTATCCAAGTGAACTAGTTTTGTTTGTACAGCATTCGAGAAAAAGTAATTTTGTGTAAACATGGAAATCTCGCTTGAAAATTTTCGTGCAATGATTTTTTACGATTTCAATTGTGGTCTAACGCCGAAACAATGCTTCGATCGGTTCATTTGGCTTTTGGAGATGAAGCACCATCAAAGAGCAGTGTTTATAATTAGTTTGCTGAATTTCAGCGTGGACGTACCTCTCCAAGTGACGAATTTCGTGAAGGTCGTCCATCAACATCTGTTGTTGCCACTATATGAAGATGCTGTGCGTGAAATGCTTGAGCGAGATCGACATATGACATACCGTGAGATTCAAGCATCCTTACGCATTCATATGAAAGCAATACACCAGATTTTGCATGTTTATTTGAACGTACGAAAGCTTTGCAGTCGTTGGAACCCACACAATTTAACAGAAGCGCAAAAGCAGGGTCGTGTCAAATGGTACGAAGAAATGCTCAAGAAATTCAATGGAGGTCGTTCAAATTTAGTTTATAACATCGTTACTGGTGACGAAACGTGGATCTATTCGTACGAGCCAGAAAGTAAACAACAATCTACCGTTTGGGTATTTCAAAATGAACCAAAACCAAAAAAGTTGCCCGTTCACGCAGTGTTGCGAAGCAATGATTGCTTGTTTCTTTGGTTTAACTGGACATGTAGCAACCGTGGCTTTAGAGGATCGAAAAACAGAAAATGCTGATTCATATACTACAATTTGTTTGCCGGAAGTCATCGATCAAATAAGAAGGAACAATCGAAATCGACGAATTATTTTCCGTCATGACAACGCCAGCTCTCAGCCCGTCAAACAGTTGATTTTTTGTCCAACAAAAGTGTTGAATTAATGACTCATTGTCCATATTCACCTGATTTATCACCTAATGATTTCTTTTTGTTCCCAAATATCAAAAATAAAATGCTTGGTGAGCGATTTTCGTCGACTGAAGCAGCGGTTGAAACATTCCGAACTCTGGTTTCTGAGGTACCATCTTTAGAGTGGAAAACGTGCTTTAGAAATTGGTTCGAGCGTATGCAAAAGTGTATTGACGTCAAAGGCGAATACTTCGAAAAACAACGATACCGTTTACCAAATTTCATATGCGTTTTTTCATACCGTTTCCAGAAACTTTTCCAGCAGCCCACGTATTACTTTTTGTTTGTGGTTTGTTAACCCTACTTGATAATATTTATTCCGAGTAGCGATATCGCCAGACTCCTGCACCTTTTATCAAAAGATAAGGATCATACAGTATGTAGTATGTTCTTCTGAAAATAGGACATAAGATTAATATTATCTTCCTGAATAAGTTCAGACGAGTTTATGGGATACAATCGGAAAGACATTGGTATTTAAAGTATTCTGATATCAAATTTGTGATACACTCACTATTAATTACTTGAAAATAAAGAAAAGATTGTAATAATGTTCATGTTCCACGCTTAATTTAAGAAGGTTTTTTTTTTGTTTATTAAAAAACTTAAAAATACAGTACTGCATTATTGCATTACAGCACTGAAGCAATGAGTTGCGGTATTTTCATCAACAACATTATCAGTTTATCAGAGGCGGCCTTAATAGTTAACAGAGGTCCCTGGCGAGAAATTTTTGCGGTGCTCTTAGGGTAGAGGAAAAAGTTTGTCTTCTTTGCATTATAAAAAGTAGAAAATACTAAATAACATTAAAAAAGTGGATAAAATAATTTCAAGTGACTTGTTCCAACTTTTAAAGTACTATGTCGTTATGTCAAAGTGTGAAATGAAAATGGTACTATGGAAACAAAGAAGTAAAACTGTGAAATAAAAATATAACATGGAAATAAAAAAAGTAACTATAAAATAAATATAAAAAAGACGATTAATTGATATTCAAAATAAAAATAAAATATCGTCAAATTTAATAAAACGAAAACAAAAGACGACCGTGGATGAAGATAGTACGAAAATAAAAATATGTAGACCTAGGAATAAATCAAATCGACATAAATATTGACAACCAAAAATTTAATCCGTAAATATTAAAGATTGGAAAGAAATAAACTCAAATTGAGTAAATGAAAAAAAAAATTACATTAAATAAAGTGAAACGAAAGATAAAACAAAAAGCAAAAGATGATAGACGAAAATAAAAATCTATAAAAATATTTCATCGTTAAATGTTAAAATAAATGTATTTAAAAAATAAAATCAAATCGCCTAAAAGAAAAAGCAAAAATGGCAATGGATCGAAGGATTTGGAAGGAAAACAAAAAACAAAAACAAAAGATCGATTAATAATCAATAAATAAAATCAAATCGCACAAAAGGAAGATAAAAATGGCACTGATCCAACTAATTAAAATGTTCAATAAATTAAATCGAGTGAATATAAACAATAGCAACCAAAGCTGATCAATAGATAACCAATAAATAAAATCAAATCGCATAAAAGAAAAAATGAAAATGATGATCGTTCGAAGTAAAATAAACTCATATCCAATAAATTAAAAGAGAAACAAAAGTGACGATCGATGGAAAGGATTAAAATGCAAAATAAGTTCAAATCGAATAAATTAAGGGAAATACAAAAACAAAAGACGATCAATTATTAATTAAACAGTAATTAAATTATTAAGATATAAAGTCCCGTCGAATGAAGGATGACCTGATAAAAAATTTTGTTGCAGATCGCTTTTGATTGCAGTGAAAACTTCGAGCAGCCTCTGTACGGCTCTTTCAGCCCTGCTTGGGGCTTCGTCAGCAGAGACGTAGTTCGAAATTCCCCTGCAAACAAAAACGACTTGTCCAATTTATTCGCAATTGCGATGTAAGAGTGATGAACAGATAAAACAGCTGTTTTATCTGTTCGTCATTTATGCTTTGACAGCAAGCATGGCCGCCTTGCATGGGGGACTTATTAGGAGCAAATCCCGCTTCAATTTGTCTATCCTACTGCAATATCAGGTCAAAAAGCGATTGTCGCTGTTTTATCTGTTGATAACTTGATAGTTAAAATATAAAAATAAATTAAAGGAACTAGAATAAAAAAGATAAAGGTGGATCAATTAATTGTACAGCCTGGAAAGTCAGTGGCAGATAAATTTGATATCTTCAAGGCAATTAATTAAAAAAAGAAACGCTCGAACCCGTAAATTTTGCTTAATTGGGAGGGTGTGAGAAAATTAACACTTTTTGAATTGACGGGTCCGAACGTGTTTGTTTTTTTTTTTTTTTTTGAAGAAATCGATCGTCTTGAAAATATCGTATTTATTCCCTGCTTAGTTCCGACGCCGTATTAAAAATTGAATTAAATAAAGTCAATTAAGGAATTAATGAATCAAAATAAAGGACGATCAATTATAAAGAGAAGATTAAACTAAATATTCTATAACACTTAGAATTAGTCGAATCGAATTAAAAGCACCAAGGAAAAAAAGAAATGGAATCAAACTGATGATTCAAATATAAAACAAAGTCAAATTAAATCAAGTAAAGGCACAATAACTAAATAACTAGAAAAAATGAAATAAAATCAAAAGAAATCAGTATATCTACACATACTGTTTTAAGAATAGTTGTGTAATTTAAAAGGAGATTCTCACCTGTATTAACCTGCTTTTTTAATTCCTGTTAGGTTATCGAATTATAATATTGAGAGTAGAGTTTAAAAGCTTAAACTAAACATAAACTGCAATAATCTTACTTAAACATATTTTAGTAAGTAGAAAGCGATTATTTGCAAACAAACTTAAATTCTAAGCAGGGGCAAAAAATTATTGAAGACCATAAAATCTAGTCCTCGATGTTATTCTAGAAATAAGAGCTAGTCCAAAATGGTGTTTCGAAAATGTTGTTTCTGTAAAAGTACGACTTATTAAGAGAGCATTAAAGACAGATCCGCAAATATTTTCGTATTTATATTCGAAATTCGATATAATCTTAATTCTGATTGAACTATAATGTTTTAGATAAGTACGCTTAAAAATTTCCTAAGAATCTTCAGTATCAAAAAGGACGAATTGAAAAGAAGTTAATCGTTTTTATCGTTTTTTCCCGTCTTTTGTGACTAAACTTTTTTTAACAACAGAAAATGGAAAAAAACGTTGCAAATATGTTTTCATTTGGATTTCTTGTTACGCTGTACGATGTTGCTGTAGATCCAAGGACGCTGTTTGCTGACAATACTTCCCCAATAATCTCTGTTTTTAATTTTACTGATTTAAGCAACACTATTTGCAATTGTGGAGCTGAAATGGAAACGAAAGTAGCCTTTGTTAACCTGCGCTCAGTTACACTACTGCACACTTTTTTTAACAAATAGGTTCCTAGCTACTGCGTTTAGCTTGAAACTGTCTTAATCAGTTGCCCCACGAAGTAACGTACGACTTTAACAACGACGGCGTTAAGGTATAATATAAGGCTTTATAACTGTTGCAAAAGAAATACACCTTTCCACCTTTATTTTTTTTGGAAAACTATTACTTTCGCAAATAGCGCCCTCTAGCTACTTTATGACAAATTAGTCGTAGTCGTTGAATAGAAACTTTAAGTCATCTTAAAATTCCCTTTCAAATTAATCGAAGTTCGGTAATTTCCGATAAATGCTACAGAAATTATGATATTTTTTAAAGTAAATAGTTCAATTATTTTATTTCATTTATTTTATTCTGAGCTTGAAGCGTGACTAACAACATTTGGAAATCGATTTTAATTCAACTTAGCAAAGCTTTCGAACATAGTTTTGACATTCGGCTAAAATTTCCACTTCTCCACCATTTCCGAGTTCCTTGAAACTTGGTACTAATCTTCCAAATTTACAAAAAATTTGTGCAAATCGTTTTTGATTGCAGTGAGAACCTAGAGCAGCCTCTGGACAGCTGTTTCAGCCCTGCTTGGGGCTTCTTCAGCAGAAACGTAGCTCGACATTCCCACTGCAGACCAAAAACGACTTGCCCAATTTATTCGCAAATGCGATGTAAGAATGATGAACATATAAAATAGCGACATCTTACTATCGCTTTTTGACCTAACATTGCAGTAGGATAGACAAATTGAAGCGGGATTTGCTCCTAATGAGTCCCCCATGCAAGGCGGCCATGCTTGCTGTCAAAGCATAATGATTCATTATGCTTTGACAGCAAGCATGGCCGCCTTGCATGGGGGACTCATTAGGAGCAAATCCCGCTTCAATTTGTCTATGTCGCCGCCAACATTACTGAATTCGATTCAACTTCGTAGCATCTACTCTGCTTTTAATTTTGAAAACTGGCTGGAACCTTTACAATTCAAATTAACTGAGCTCAGCAAAGTTTTTGAACATGTCAACAACAACTGCTTTGTAGGTTTGAAATTGGGCTGAAATTAAACTTAAACGATGCGTTAACTTCTTTGCAGTTTCCGAGTTTGAATTTCGGCATTAAACTTCGGAATTTATGTTTTGAAATATGCTCGATGAAGCGCCCCTGAGTATATTACTCACGGCCTCGATGCTGAGCTAAAATTTTTGGATGTTCAGTTTTATTGAACCCAACCAATCCTTTTAACTTCTCCACTCCTCTGAGCTTGGAACGTAAAGAGAATTCATTTTCAGTTTTGAACTCACCGAAGCTTCTGAGTTTGCCAAGTACTCTACAGCGTGGAAATTAGGTTAAAATCTTTTTGCATTTTCAGTTTCGTTCAGTTCAATTTAATAAACTTTTTTAACAATGGGATATATTTGCTGAATGCATGTTTCTTTTACGATTTTGAAGTATAGCTACATGAGCAGACTTAGGATCTTCTAGTTTAGCTTAAATTCCTTGGTCAATACGCCAGTAAGATTCATACTTATTCGTAATCCCATACTACGCACTTTACACAGAGATTTTGGATTACATTGCAATATAGTATTTTTTTTTGTAAGTGTATCGATGCTTAGGTGTACGCCACTGCAAGGACAGAAATCACGTCTTTATTGAAAAGATAACTTCAAGTATACGTCAGAGTGATACAATTTTTATTACAGTTAAAAACCAAATTAACCAATTAATTATCACAGGAAAAAAAAATTAACAGAATACACATAAATATTACACAGAAAAAATGTATGATTTTTTTTTAATTCATTCGTCAGGTTTATAACAAATAAAATGGATGTTTTTTGACCTAATAGTTTTCTAACAGTTTAACTTTTACTCACTTTCATTGTTATACAGTGTGTAAAACGATGTAGTTTCCTATAGGAAAAACTTTTTTAATATGAGTTTTAGGAGAAAAACTTATTCTCTATAAAAAAATTTGCTTACATCGAAACCCCTTATAGTTAAAGAAAAATCCAGTAATCACTTAAGACAAGGTCAAATACTTGAAATTATGCTTGTTGATTTTAAGTCCGAATTTTACATTAGTATCGTATTACCTGTAATTTTTTCAAACAGGTAATCTGATCGGGTTTAGGACAACGAGAAAAATGATTTTAAACCATTCAGCTGACAGTTTCAGTTCAAGGGTCTTAGACTGAACTTGGTTTTCTTTTTCCAATTGCGGTTCAGTTAACTCAAATCTTATGGGTGTTAAATTTAATCAGAGGTAAAAAGCTTTCCTAATTTTGTAATTTTGTAATGTAAGATAGAACTATGTTGTAATTCTTCCAGGCTCTGAAGAAGGTTTAAAAATAAACCGAAACTGTCAGCTGAATGGTTTAAAATCATATTTTTTGTTGTCTTAAACGCGATCAGATTACCTGTTTGGTATGATGAATTTAATAAAAGACGCGTTAAATGAAGCAAACAACTGGTTCACCTCGAATAATTTATCACTAAACCATTCTAAAACAGTTAAAATGATTTTCACACAATAATAATAATAATAAATTCCTTTATTGTACGTAGCCATTTACAAGAATGGATGTACAACGTCAAATATATCAATAAAGAATGACAAGAAACAGAAACAGGACGAAAACATAAAGAAAAAAAATAACTTGGAAATAATGTAGTGGAGTTACGTTAATTTGTCCGCTAGAAATTCAGCGACTGAGTAATAAGCTTTGTCTAATAGTATTTTCTTAACTGTGCGCTTAAAAGTTCTAGAATCAGCAGTTTGCAACAGATCCGGAAATTTATTAAAAAACTTCCTGTCCATAAAACTCGGAGAATTTTCGAATTGGGTGGAATTGTGTCCGGGGACAGAGAATAAATTTTTTGATCGCGTGTTGTAATCATGAAAATGGGATTTTGTAAAAAAATTACCTCCATTAGCTTTAACAAATTGTAAACATTTGTAAATATAAATTGCAGGAAACGTTAGCAAACTGTGTTTCTTGAATGTATCTCTACATGACTCTCTCGGCTTCAAATTAAATATCAGGTGGATCGATCTTTTTTGGGCAAGAAAAACTCTTGAGCAGTTGGCTGCATTTCCCCATAAAATTACATTATAAGTTAAATAACTGGACCCTAAAGCGTAGTAGGTGGCGAGCAACTGATCGTTGTTGATAACTGTTTTTATATGTAAAATGGCAAAATGAGTCCTATTCAGATGCTTGCATACATTATTAATTTGTTCTTGCCAGTTTAGCTGTTCGTCAACACAAATGCCGAGAAGTTTAGTAGAGAGTTTTGCAGCAATAGTTGTGCCATTTACATTCTGTCTATTCTGTAAGGATTCTTTCTGTTGTAGAATTGTATTACGCATATTTTACTAATATTAAGAATAAGTCTATTCTTAAGACACCAATCGCTAAATTGTGCAGAGACATCGGTTACTTTAGCTCTGAGTTCCTCAGGGGTCCATGCAGAGACAGCCATGGATGTGTCATCCGCAAACATAGTGATATGATCAGCATGGACACAATCAACAATGTCATTAATATACAACAAAAAGATAGTAAGTACAAAGTTTTTTTAATCTCAAACCGGACAGAAAAATGAAGGGAAACACATTCAACGTTTCGCTATAGATTTATAGCTTCGTCAGGAATGAAAAAAAGTAAATAAACGACGAAGCTATAAATCTATAGCGAAACGTTGAGTGTGTTTCCCTTCATTTTTCTGTCCGGTTTGAGATTAAAAAAACTTTGTACTTACTATTTTCATCGGACAAGAACAAACTTCAACAAAAAGATAAGTGGTCCCAGTATGGACCCTTGAGGAACTCGGTAATCAACGTCATATTCAGATGAACAAACATTGTCAATTTTAACACAAAGTTTACGTACGCTGAGATACGACCGGAACCTATTTAAAACATGGCACGGGTTAGATCGAAAAAAGTACCGCGACGATATGACCATCATCAACATTTTTATATATGAATTCAAGAAAGTCTGCCGCGGCTCCCTCAGTCGATCTATCCGTGCGAAAACCGTATTGGCATTTACATAGTAAATTATATTTGTCTATGAACGTTAGTAAACGATTGTACATTACTTTCTCGAAAACTTTAGATAGGCAGCTAAGTAAAGCGATAGGTCGATAGTTATCAACATTGTTGGCGTCATTTTTCTTAAAGACAGGTACAACAATCGCAGCCTTTGGGAGATTTGGGAAAACACCAAACTCTACTGAATTATTAATAATGTAGGCTAACAGAGCTGAAATTTGCTGGACGATGGTTTTCAGCACGTGGGTGAATATATTGTCTATTCCATAACAATTCTTATTTATTAAATTATTAACAATTTTAACTACTTCTGCCGGGTCGGTAGGCAAAAAGGCAAAAGTTTTGGGATTAAACTGACTCCTTGTGCAGGAATCAGCAGGACCAGGCCCGAAAGAATTTGCTCAGCAACTGATGAAAAATGATTGGCAAAGAGTTCAGCCACTTCTAACGGTTGTGATACAGATGCGTTCTTAGATATTAACATAATGTCAGTATTGCGTTTAGTCCGACCGAGTCTTTCGTTTATTATTTTCCAGGTTGTTTTTTGTTTATTGTTTGAATTGTCAATTATGTTGCTAAAAAACTGTTTTTTAGTTTCGGAAATTAATGTGTTATATGATTTTTTCTTTTGCTTATAGATTTCTTGCAACTGAGGAATGTCAAAATTCTGTCTGAGCCTAGGTAAGTTTTTTAACTCATCGCTGGATACCGTTGTTGATCCAACCGGAAGAGTATGATTTTTTGGATCTTTTTTTAATCAACATTGAAGAATCAATTTCGCTACGTAGCTCGTTCATGAAAGTGTTAAAACATCATCGACATTTTGCGAGCTACATATTGTGTAACAATAATTAAAATTAAGCATAAATCCATTTATGATCATGACCCGGCAAACCCAGAGGTAGCGAAATTTTTACGTTTATATATGGATCCTCAGTTGAACTGGAACAACCATGTTGAACACGTGACTAACGATATGTCCAAAAGTATATTTGTTTTGAGAAATTTAAAGGGATTAGTGGTCAAGAAATTGTTTCCTTTATTTTCTCTTGTATAAACATTTTGTATGACTTTTGGAACAGAGAGAGGAAATCCTGTAGTTTGAAAAGTTGACGTGATAGGCAAAAACGGGGATAATTTTTGTATTCACATGCCAAAAGTCAGTCAAAATCAGGTGTCAGATCTAAAGCCAAGCGCAGACTGATCAAGCAAAAACGTCTTCAGACAAGACGTTTTTGTTTGAACTTGCCAAAACCTGTTTTTTACATGCATTAAATAGGAACCATCGCACATTGCTCAAACTATATTGGCCAACAAAACACAACGCTGTTAAACGATTTGTTGTGTTGAAAGACAAATTTGCTTAATCAGTGTGCATCGACATCCAACAAAACGTTGTTCAACAAAACGAAATGCTTTGTATAAAACTGTTTTTGCTTAATCAATGTGCGTATACCAGCAGTCACCGACCAACAGGTTACAACAAGATGCAACGTGTTAAGAGAGCAAACATGATTTTGTGTTTGACGATCGAACAGTGATTCTTGTAATCGTAGCCAGTGCAGTTCCTTTGTGTATTGTTTTGAAATACTCTTTTAATAAAAGGGATAATGGATGTAGATGTAGAACGACTCATTGGATTAGTCCAAGAAAGACCTGCGATATATAATGTTACGTTGAAAGATCACCACAATAGGGACATTATCGAAAAACTGTGGGAGGAGATTTCAAAAGAAGTAAAAGTAAGTAAAAAATAAATTTATTTCTACTCTCGAATACAATAATCTATATAATTTCAAATTATACGCAATTAAACATATGCATACTTATTTTGCCAAGGAACAGCGCCGTCCTCGGAACAAAAATAATCTACAAATTACATTCTAACATTCAATCCCGTATTTGTTTTTCTTGGGTTGCAGTTTTGCGTGCCATCATAACTTTCTTCACATTCAAGAAGTGCGTCATGAATGTCACTTACTGTTCCCTCTTTTTCTCGGATTATGTTGTGTAAAATACAACAAGCTATAACAATTGTTGTGGCTTTTTCTGGACCGACAAGCATAACATTCTCAAGAATCCGAAATTTCTTAGAAACCATACCAAACGCACACTCCACTATTCATCTGGCTCGTGATTGGCGATAATTATATATTCTTTTCTGAACAGTTAGATTTTTCCGAGGAAAAGGTCGCATTAAATTCTCTGAGAGTGGGTATGCCTCATCCGCAACAAATAC
Source organism: Prosopocoilus inquinatus (assembly GCA_036172665.1). Taxonomy (NCBI): domain Eukaryota; kingdom Metazoa; phylum Arthropoda; class Insecta; order Coleoptera; family Lucanidae; genus Prosopocoilus; species Prosopocoilus inquinatus. The sequence goes on from CM069877.1 coordinate 33,975,691, forward strand.
AAATGGAAATTTTCTGTCATTTCCAGCACATAATCGTCTAGGAGTTGGGATGTCTAATTTTTGTTGCAAAAATAATTTTCCAAAATTAGAGTTGCGAAAAATACCGCTATCACAATTCCGTCCGTAATCACCCACATCCACAAATACAAATTTTGCTTCTGCATCAACAACTGCCTGAAGAACAATTGACTGGAAATCTTTAGAATTGAAGTAAGAGATCCAGAATTAGGAAGGCATTGCATTCGTATATGCTTTCCGTCAATCGCTCCTAGACAGTTTGGAAAATTCCACAGTGAATGAAACTTTTGTGCGATATCTTCCCATTTTTCAGTTGTTGGTATACTCATATATATTGGAGCAAACTCTTCCCAAAGTGCAATGCATGCCTCTTCTGCCAATTTCCCAATTGCGGTGGCTCCAATACGAAAATAGAAATGTAATGATTGAAAACGTTCACCCAAAGTCATAAAGTGCGTTAGTCTACTTATATAAGAGAATTTTAAAATTTGTTTTTTGTAGTTATATAATAATTGTATTGTAAACGGCTATGAGTAGTAGTTGGTGCGCCAATTTTGGAACAACTGCATACTTTAAAAAAATTGCATTACTTTTACTTATTATTTTTTAGTTACAGAATGTAAAGCTAAGTGGAATTCTGAGCGTAGTTCCTACACCAGATATCTTAGAGAACAGAAGAAGATGCCTAGCGCCTCTGGAACATCTAAAAGAAAAAAGTGGTATCCTAGCGAAGCCATGATTTTTCTGAAAGATTTTGTGGGACAACACCGACAGTCTGTTGGGAATGCAACTGCCGAAGACGAGTCCGAATCAGCGATGGATCTCGACCAAGGAAGTTCCATTGCTGATGAGGAAGATATCCCTGATACACCTTCCATTACTTCAGATGGTAGTCAAGTTCCCATGCCTATAAGTAGGTTAAAAGATAAAGTACCAAAAATGGCATCTGTAGTGGGAGCGGTTGCTGCTCCCATGATTGAGTTCTTAAGAAGTAGGACAACTAAATCTGAAATACCAAAAGATGCAACAACAAAGTTTTTGGAAAGTCTGGTTCCTGATATAAACTCCTTGACGCCAAGAAGGCAGCGAGCTTTTAAACAAGGAGTACTATCCTTGCTCAATAATTTATAAGACGAACAAGAAGCCGATGGTGCTGGAACCGTTGACTTTTCTAACAGATCCACTTCAATGGCTCCTCAGTATTCCCAGTTATTACCATCATGCTCTGAAAACGTATTTTCACCACCATCTTCGCAACCGCAGCGTAGTCACTCTAACACCTATGGCTCTGAAGTAACTGACAATACCTGGACACTTATTTAAACTACGCAATCTTTTTGATAATAAATAAAGTGTTCATTTTTAACGTTATTGATCAACTCACCTTAATGTAACAAATAGTCGTTCTTCTGGTGTAATACTTTTTCTTAGATTTGTATCTTGTTTTCGAATCCGGTCGTCGACCATATTTAAAATATAATTGAAAGTATTGGAACTTAACCTAGTAAAATTATGAAATATTTTTTCATCTCTTCTTAATTCACTGATAAATTTTTTAAGCGTGTTCTGTTGCATCCTCTTTTTATTAATTGGATGCACCCATAACGATCTTTCATTGTTTTCGATACATGCCAGTTGTGTCCACTGCCATATCAGCACAACACAAACTTCATCGTCGGTCGACATGATGCATACTAATTTCTGTATACTTCCATTTGTTTTTCTTCAACTACTACGTGTAAAAACGTTCGTTCAACCGACTGTTTTGACTAAAGTCGTTTTGCATCATTAATGTGCATTAAACCCAAACAAAGCGTTTGGAACAAACTGAAACAGTTCTGTTGGAAAACGTTTTGGTGCATCCAGCATGTTGCAAGATAAAACTAAATGTTTTTCAGCGCCACAAAACGTTTTGTCTGAAGACGTTTTTGCTTGATCAGTATGCGCCCAGCCTAAGGCTGCCCACACATTCATGAAGCAAAAACGCTTTAAAGCAAAACGTTTTTGACTAATCTTGTTAGAACGTGCTTTTTCAATGCTTTAAATAGGACCAAGCACACACTGGCAGAGCAAAACATAAAGCAGTTTAAAGCACGCTAAAACTATTGCAGTCAAAACGTTTTCACTTAAAGCGTTTTGCTGTAAAGCACGCTAAAGCGATTGCAGTCAAAACGTTTTTACTTAAAACGTTTCGATCTGTGAATGTGTTTTTAACGTGAAACTAAATATTACGCAACCAAAAGAAATTATTTCTGCTTAAGTAGACGTTTTTTCGTCCTAAACTATTTTGCTTTTCTTTAGCAGAGAGAGACGCGTGTATCTTCTTTTGATGAAACAAGAGAAAAGAAGAGAAAAAAATGCAACGGACAAAGCGTGGTACAAGTTCCATAGGTTTTCAGAGTATTTTTTAACCCTTTCTTCATTTACAGGATGCATCCAATAGCGTTTTCTTTTATTACTCATCTCTTCTTTTGCACACATTTGCAAAAACTGCCACAGACTCATCGTCCGAAGTCATTGTAACAACTAATTATAATAGCGAGTTTAATATAAAAAAAAAGAAATTAATTATGGCAGCGAGCAAAGGTAACACATTTTTCTTATCTCTTCGACGTTACATAGCATTGCTTTATAATGCAGTAAAACGTTTTGCGTGAAAACGTTTTACCCGAAAACATTTTTCCCGAAAGCGTTTTGCCTGAAAACATTTTGCTTCATCAGTGTGTGATTAACCGAAATGTTTTGCACTGCAGCAAAACGTTTTGGTTTAAAGCGTTTTTGCTTCATGAATGTGTGGGCAGCCTAAGTAGATAAAATTTGTGTTCTCCAGTGTAATTTATGTAATCGAGACGCGCTCATTATTAAAATAACGCGAAGTAAGCTTGTTACTAGTTGCTATGTAATTGTGATAACAAATAATATACAGCTCAATTCAGGAAAGAAAACATGCACGAAACTCGTCTATTTCAGGTGATTGCGTTATGTTAATCAACATTATGCGATTTTTTATGTATCGGAAATGCGTCATTAAATCAAGCTCGAATTAATAATAGTGTTGTTCAAAGTATTACTTGATAACATTTATTTGAACTTCTTCCGCTAATATCTTCAACTAATAAACATATTTGATAATAATACGAGAACGAAAAAAGATGATCATCTCGGATTTTCACCACAATATTCACCGGTTTGTTTTGCATTGAAATTACCGAAAGCAGTTACGCTATCTTGAATTATTTTGATTTGTCTGTTTTTATTTACCATTATTTTATAAATGAGTCCTTCGCCATTTTCTCTTTTTCTTCATTTGGCGCGGGTACACTCGAATTACTGAATCATTTCCCTTTCCGTTTATTTATTTATTTATTTTATTTTTTTTTTGTAAATAGCACCCTCTAGAAATTAGCCGGAGTCGTTGAATAGAATTTTTAAATAAGCTTAAAATTTCCTTTCAAACAAGCCGAAGTTCGTTAATTTCTGATAAAGAGTACAGAAGTTATGATATTTTTTAAAAATAAATGATTCAACTTTTCCTCCACCATTATTAATGGTGATACGGTAATAAGTCTAAATTAAAAGTTGTGCAAAATTAATTCAGCTTTCCATTAACACTATCAAAGCTGAGAATTTTGTTAGTAAAATTAATTTTTAATGTTTAGCTTATTGATTGCGCGCCTTTGCAGTTAACTCAGATACTTAAAAATATTTTCTCATTTTGACTGTAATTCTTTTCCCCTGAAACTGTAGGTATTACGGTTCGTTATACAGGGTGTTCTTTTACTGTGTGCAAATAAACAAACCTTAGTATAAGTACGTGAAATGCTACCTTCTGCGGGTATTTTCGGGTGGCTACCGAATCGTAGCCAAAAAAATTCGGAGGTTCCACTTGTTTGAAACTGCTGAAATGTGGGAGAGAGAAACATTTAGCAAAGTTTATTGACACCTTCCTCTGTAGTCAGTGGGTGTGCCCACACACATAGCGCCGATCATAAAAAGAGTCCGCATTTAAACTCATTCTCCAGCGTTTCGTAATAAAAATCACTGATGTCGTTTATTACAATGCCCGGGCCCTATGTGCGTTTCCGCGGACTTCCCAGTACAAGAGTAACATATCTGTTTTTTCGTTATTTGTAAATGCCATTACAATCTTAATATGTGTTTTTACGAATCAAAAGTCTTTCTTCGTTTGTCAAATTTTTCGTATCTTTTTCGTATAAACGCGTTACAGCTGCCGCCGCTGTAAGAACACAAAAAATTGCAGTAATAAAAACTATCAATAGAAATGCGAAACTGCGACTTTATCGAAGGCATGCGAGAATACCTTAAGATATTAATCAATTTGTAAATTTTGGAATTTGCAATGCGGACGCGTTAAAAATGCTTTACTTGGCCGAATTTCATAATTGAATTAATAGAAATTGTAAAAATAATGTCAGTCATATTAGTAGTGAACACATATCAGTTTTAACAGCTATTTTATTCTCCCTTGTGTGATTACCTAGTGCGACCGATTTTAAACTGTACAAACATTTAATAAATTACTACATTATTTTAAAGATTATTTATTAAACTAAAGAAATCTTATATTTAATTAAATCGTCGGTTTATAATTTGAAAATACCCAAAATTGTAATAACTTGGAGCGAAGTGGCACTTGTTTTAATTAATCCATGCGCTTCGTGAGCGCGTTTAAAATGTTTCGACTGTTACGATCTATTAATTGGCCTCATACGAATGAAACAGATGTTCGTTTACGACATCGTAAAACACTGACCTATATTAAAAATGACACAGGCAAGGCGGCGTACCATCCGGTCGTTAGCACTTCTCAAACGGTTTGGTGAAAATCTTCCAATGCACTTTTCTCAAAAACTATTAACTTAGTGTTAAGAGCATATAAGTTTAATCGTTGCCATTTATGGTGATGTATGACAGATTTAAATATTTGCATACAGTAAAAGAACACCCTATATAACGCCGGTCGCCGCCCTTATTGAGACACCCGGTATATGGCAACTCTAGGTTTCGGTTAAATTGAAAATGACATGTAATGTTGAAACTGCAGTCACTATGTTTGACAAATTAACGTAACAAATTAATTACTGTATTGTTCAATCATTCATTTAATTTGCGGAATCAAAGGTAACTTCTAACCCATTCCTTCCTGATAAATGGTATATTAGGATCCAATTTACTTTCGGTTGAATCAGTCACAACCGATTCGGATCAGTAACCAGCTTGGTCGTTTGCACACGGAAGTCACGTTGCACTATTTTTATTTTTCAGTTTAATTGATCTTTAATATTAATATATTTCTACTATTTATATATTGCTTTGCCTGCTCTTTTTATAAAACTTTCAACCCAGTGATTCGTCGAGCAATTTCACGACTGGATAATCCGTTACCCTTAAATGACTTGGATTCGGCATTTTCGCGCGCTCAGTCAAGGTACAGTTGGGGAAACAGAAAGCGGGACAGTAAACTTTCGTTAGTTTAAACCTTACTTCTAAATTTCGGTAACTATAGTAATTTATCAACCTTCACATTAAGTAAAATGATTAATCATTCCGTTTATAATTAGAAAATTATAACGAACAAATACCTCATATAAATAAATCATACAATTATTGCCATGCGAAATAAAATGAAACAAAATATCATACAGCCTTTCGATTGAATTATGAATGCAAATGTCCGGAAATTGATAGAATTAAGATTTCTAATATACATATTCCACATCCAAAATGTCACATAGTTCTTCCAAAGGCTTCACTAATTCCATTTGATTAACTGGTCGAAAATTTGCACTTACATTTCCCTTAGAAAGACGATACATTCTTAAGAACTCAATTTGACAAGTTATTTCTGACGTTCACTGACGGCAATAAATTAATTAGAAGGGTTACAACCGTCACCAAGGAAAGTTCACACTATCAAAATAATCGGAAATTTCGTTATAAGAGTTGTCCCGCTTTATGTTTCCGCAACTGTACTTTTACGCCTCATCATATATTTTTTTAATGTAAATTCTTTTACGAATTCTAAAGGCATCAATAGACAAAATATTTTATTTTATTTTTTCGTCTGTTTCTACATAAAGGGTGCTGTTACTGTTTCGCAAACTCCTCAAGAAAGCATTTTGGTTTTCAGCTTCCGATGTGAACACAAAACTGAATTCTACGCGGATTATGTAATAAATAATTTTAAATGTTAGAAATTGTTTTAAATTTTTCAAAAACTGTTCTCCTTGTAAAAAGCAATAGTCTAAGTGGAAGTACCTTTTCCAACTCCCGCAAAATTATACACGTTTAGAAAGCAAAACACTCTTTAGAAGAAATTATAGTCCCCTAAATTTTAAACTTATATTTTTGACATTACCAATTTTTTTTGCTTTGATAAAAAGTGTTATTGGAACTATCATTACTTAACGTCAAATCAGCAAGAACGTCACATTAGCTGATAACGTAACATGATGACTTTATAAGTGCAGGACATTCTTGATCTTAACGCACTTGCACTTAGATACCATACACTAAAACAGCAAAAACGAAAATGGATCCAGAAGAATTATCCATGTTTCAAGAAGCTGCCGATGTATGGTGGAACGAAGATATAGTCACGTTAATGTCCATGAACGGATTGAGGATTCCTTATATTCTTGAAAGACTGAAGACAGCAGGCATCATCAGCGAGGATCCTGCAAAAGTTGATCGCCCGTTGAGCGGAATTTCGATTTTGGACGTCGGATGTGGCGGTAATTTTCTTTTTTCATTATTTGGCTTTTTATCTCTCATACAAATTTTTAATTCGCAATTAAATATACAGTGATGGGCAAAAAGTTGGCATCAAGTGGGAACAAATCTTTATTTTTGATTTTTCGGAAATACTTTTTACGGCAATAATTTCTGCTTATCTGAAAACCTATTTAGCCCCTATCAGATACACCGAGTGAATTTTACTTAGTTAGAAAATGAAGTTTTTCGAAATGATCAAAATCATAAAATTGTTATTACTCGGAAAACTGATCAAGATTTCAATGAGATCTCTTTAACCTGGCTTAGTTTCAACTTATAGCATAATATCACAGCCAGAAAATAATTTAGTGTTCTTTAATTTCCCGAAACATTGAATCTTTCAATTTTTAGAATACTATCAAAATTTTAACGTACTTAAACTTGATTTCAGCATTCAATTTTTTTTGGCTGAAAACTTCAAATGTTTATAATTGGAGAAAATAATAAAGAAGTTTAATTACTGTTTCAGATATTGAATTATTTAGCGAAAAAGAATACTTTTACTTGATTTTTACATTTTGAATGCAAGGTACTGTTTATTTTTCGTTGATACATAAGAGGGTGTCTAATAATAAGTAGCCGTACATATTCTAATTGCTTATAGTGTTATATAGAAAACTAGTTTTCCTTTAAATTATTTAGTACATTATAACCTTATTGCAAATACTTAATTCTATATTAAATTCGCTCCATGAATGAAAAATCCTAAGAAGTCTTTTTCTCGCGGACCTCATAATAGCCAATCCAGACTATACTGCAACTTTTCGGTTTAAACGATTCCACGTACGTTTAAATCCTGTGAGGTTTTTGGGTTTATTTTTACATTTTGCAAATTTTCTTTTAGACAATGTCCAAAAGCTTTCAATATCCCTCGCCTGAGGGACAGAAGGAGCATTTTTGTCCTTGGAAATAAAATCTACATTCTTCAAATTTAAAGTATTATTCGGCGACGCTTTTGCTATAATGTACAGTACCCATATCTGGCCAAAATCAAACGTTTTCATTCTTGTTATGTAACTGTATAAATTGTATTAACCGTTTTTTATACATTCTCTTAAATAAATTTCTGCTGTCATAGATTGATTGATCCGAAATAAAAGGTACAGAAACACGACCATTTTCAATTGCTTGCCACACTAAAAACTTTTTATAAAATTTCATCTTTGGTATAATTTTTTCTGTGTAAGAAACATCATTTCGCCTCTTTGCAGGGAAATATTTACGACATGACGCATTTGAAAGATCCAGCGGAACGTATGTGTCATCACCACATCACAATCACCAGTAACTTTGAACGAGATTTTTCATAAAACTTTCTACATGCAGTCTGCGTTCTTTTTTCCTGGTCCTTAACGTACTTCGGTGCAGCTTCTTTAGCATAGGCTTTTATCCCTAATTTCTTGAGTTTAATAAGTTAATCATGACAAATCTAATTCTCCAACGGTAATACGAACGGAAGCCGAAGGTTGACGTTTATACAGTTGTTGAACTTTAAGGTATTTTCCTTCGCTTAAAAGTTTGAATCGTGTTTCGAATAGTTTTCACGTGAATTTCGTAGTTGTTGCAACAAAACACCTGACTTGAATTTTTGATTGACAGTTCATTTGTAAATAACCATAATTCAATCCAAACAACTTTTGAAAATAGAGAGATTCAAAGAAAAGAATATCTGTTTCTGAATCAAAACACGTTTGGATCACGATTTTGTGAGCGAAAGAAAACACCTTTAGTCACAATTTTGAAGACTGTTTTACTTATACGTTGTTCACAAATTAAAAAAACACCTTGACTTCCAAAAACTCTAATCTACCCCTATATATGACTCACTTTCACAAAAACTCTATAAATATTCTTTTACGGCTGCCTAATTGGGGAGACTTTTTCTTATTTAGACATTTACATGTTTAGTCAATTAAGTAGGCCGAATATGAGATAGTGTAGAAGTTGTGTGAAGTCGTTGTGTGAGGTGTATGTGACAGTTTAGTTTGATTGTTAAACTATTTTAAATCGTATTACACGCCACTTTTTCTTACCATTTGACGTCTAAATAATATTTTCGACATACCTGTGCTGAATATCCAACGATTGAAATCTGGAACACTTTTTCGGCGTTCCCTCGCGTCCATCCGTTTGTGGAGTGAAAAATGACGGCGTTGCGATGTTTACCATGTATAAATGGGAATAGAGCTTATCCTTGTTGGACACTCACTTTTAGACGCAATTTAGTCAGGAAAAAACAACAATAACGTCAAATTAGATAAGGATTGACAACTTTTCAGGCAAAACTTTATCCACATTTAACACCGATTATGCAGGTTACAATTAATCCCAAAAATTTTTATGTTTGTGAGTTGAAAAACGAACTAGAAAAACGTGGTCACTCATGCAAAGGAAGTAAGAAACAACTGGTGGACAGATTAATAAATGCACTGAACTTTAGTGCTGATAGTGATAATGGGGAATTAAAGAATTCTAGCGATAGTTCAGATACTATTATTAATACTAGACAAAACAAAAATAGTTTTGCTAACAATAAAAGGTTCTTCACAATGATTAATCGAATGAAAGCACTAGAACATAAAATACGTGCTTTAGAAACAGCGTTAGCTAAGCTTCGGAAATCCACGATGAAATATGATAAAACTTTCGAGGTTTTTAGAAAGAACGTAAATAAGTTAATAAACACCGGTAAGTATAATATTAATAACGATGAAGTTACTGGTGCTAAAAAGATGTAAAAAATACTGCAAGGAAATTGGAATTCTGTTCTTGGCTGACAGTCACAATCGCTCGTGTGCAGAAATTTTTCGATGTTTGCGTCCTCAGGAAACTTTCGATGTTTTTGTTTTTATAAGCCAAATGTAACATTTCAGCAAGTTACTAATGACATTGACAATTTCACAAAAGACTATACTATGCCTGACTTTGTAGTTATATGTACTGGTTCTAACAATACTTTAAAAGGATCTTGCATACCTTTGAGTGCTCTAAAAAAAGTGCTAGTTTCGTGTAAACCAGCGATGCACTCGGGCGTTTCGCTACCCCACCCTTGTTTGTTTCGGGAAAACGAGAATTCATTCATACAGAAGCGCGCGGCAAGTAAATACTTAATAAACCCAACGATCGCAGTTGTAAGGCTGCCCACACATTCATAAAGCAAAAGCACGTTTCTACTAAAGGTTTTTGACTAATCTTGTTAGAACGTGCTTTTTCAATGCTTTAAATAGGACCAAGCGCACACTGGTCGAGCAAAACAAAAAGCAGTTTAAAGCACGCTAAAACAATTGCAATCAAAACGTTTTCACTTAAAGCGGTTTGCTGTATCTGTACGATTTAGTTTAATCAGCAAAAAGAGGTAAATGATTCATACGGAACATTTTTTTATCTCTTCGATGTTACGTCGCATTGCTTTATAATGCAGTAAAACGTTTTGCTTTAAAGCATTAAAACATTTTTGTTTCATGAATGTGTGGGCAGCCTTAGGCTTGGTCACACACTGATGAAGCAAAATGTTTTCAAGCAAAACGTTTTCACGCAAAATGTTTTACTGCAATATAAAGCAATGAGACGAAACATCAAAGAGATAAAAAAATGTTCCGTATGAATCATTTACCTCTTTTTGCTGATTAAACTAAATCGTACAGATAAATCTTACGATTTTTAGAAAAATGTGATACCTTTGCTCGCTGCCATAATTAATTTCTTTTTTTTATTAAACTCGCTGTTATAATTAGTTGTTACAATGACTTCGGACAATGAGTCTGTGGCAGTTTTTGCAAATGTGTGCAAAAGAAGAGATGAGTAATAAAAGAAAACGCTATTGGATGCATCCTGTAAATGAAGAAAGGGTTAAAAAAATACTCTGAAAACCTACGGAACTTGTACCACGCTTTGTCCGTTGCATTTTTTCTCTTCTTTTCTCTTGTTTCATCAAAAGAAGATACACGCGTCTTTCTCTGCTAAAGAAAAGCAAAATAGTTTAGGACGAAAAAAACGCCTACTTCAGCAGAAATAATTTTTTTTGGTTGCGTAATATTTAGTTTCACGTTAAAAGCACATTCACAGATCGAAACGCTTTAAGTAAAAACGTTTTGACTGCAATCGCTTTAACGTGCTTTACAGCAAAACGCTTTAAGTGAAAACGTTTTGACTGCAGTTGTTTTAGCGTGCTTTAAACCGCTTTTTGTTTTGCTCTACCAGCGTGTGCTTGGTCCTATTTAAAGCATTGAAAAAACACGTTCTAACAAGATTAGTCAAAAACGTTTTGTAGAAACGTGCTTTTTCTTTATGAATGTGATGGCAGCCTAACACTCAACGCGATGGGGGTACCCTTCCCCGCTAGGGGTCATCCCTGGTGTAAACAGTTTCCTACTATTTTTGTTGCTGTGCAGTACTGGCATGATAGAAAAATATCAAACCAGTTTATTTTCAAATTTAATAATCATGTTTACAATGAAATAATCTTCCCTAATCCATCGCCCGTATTTGTCAATACTAATGCTCTAGTCAGTAAAATCAGTGATAAAATCCTTTTTACCCAACATTGGCTGCATCTTAAGGGCCGGTTTTTCAATCAAAAGTTAACTTTAACCTTCAGTTTATTACCATGGAAACAATTGTCTTCGCACTTGTTACCATGGAAATAAACCGAGAGTTAGGGTTACCCTGTGATTGAAAAACTGGGCCTAAGCCGGCAATACATGTTTCAATAATTTCACATAAAAATTCAAGTAAACAAGTGTGTATAAATTCATGAATTGTAATTTGCAATACACGTTTCAATTATATTAATAAAAAGATGTTCTGCTAAATAGTAATTTAGAATGTTAATGTTGGTGAAGATGGTAACTCATTAATGCTTCTGACTTCAAGTTATTTTCTACGAGAAGCTGGGAATGTTGGATTATGTTATCAAGGGTGTCATCCAAACGGAGAGCACGTGGTCATCACTGATTAAACTGTCTTGAAGCTAAAATTATTTATAAACATATTGCGGCGAGCCACTCAGCACTACGTCAAACTGAAGGCGTCAAGAAGTCGGTTCGCTCTTATGCGTCATCGGCCGTCACGCCACCGGGGCCTACATCGAACAGACTAGACTTTTCCAGCGTGGAGAATTCGAGACGGCCGCAAAGGATATAAAATCGGCCAAAGTTGACTCACCAGTCAGTCGAATTCTAACAGCGATCGTCGAAGTTAGATTTTAGTGTGTAAATAAATTGTTACAAATAAATTAGTTTGTAAGCGTTATTAAATTACGATTAAGTTTTTACCGAGTGTTTTATTCGTTTAAATAAATAAATTAAAACCCTAGAAACGTAACAATATACTCGCATAAACTAGCTGAAGTCGTTCTTCATTCATCTGAGCCAACAGCAACAATCAAAGTCACTATAATTTACTAAAATTTCACGTCAAAAACCTTGAGAAATAGTACTTGCTCTTTGTTTATGAATAATGTTTAAATTTTACATGTATAAATTCATGTAATTCTTTTTGCTCGCTATACACGTTGAAATATAGGTTTTATCATAAATTACATGTAAATTTCATGTCATTTATGATCGTCTATTGGGAGCTTTAAAACAAGCAGGAAAACTTATTATTATTAAGCCCGCAATGCATCATCATAAATTACATGTAAATTTCATGTAATTTATGATAAAACCTATATTTCAACGTGTTTAGCAAGCAAAAAGAATCACATGAACTTATACATGTAAACTTGACAACAAAAATCAAGTTCTATTTCTCAAGGTTTTTGATGTGAAATTTTAATAAATTCCACTGACTTTCATTGTTTCTGTTGGCTGTTGGTTCTGACGAATAAAGAACGTCTTCAGGTGGTATATGTGGATATATGTTTATAAATAATTTTAGCTTCCGGACAGTTTAATCAGTGATGCCAAGGAAAAGAAATCGAGCCACTTGTTCCGCGCTCAGTACGAAAATTTAACACTCGGACTGTACTAGCTCCGCCCGGAATAGTTGGAAGGGAGTTATCTCATCTGGCTGCATCGAGCATGTCGATGTCGACTTGTACGCGCTCTTATTGTTTGAAATTAAATATTTGAAGTAAGTGGTGATTTGCAGCCACTATCACATGCATTTTTATATTGTCAAAGAGAAACTTTCTTCTATTAGCTCTCTAGGATGTGCGAAAAACGTTCTGACGATTAAATACATTTAAATCGTTTAGGTGTCGAAGAAAAAACCTGAATTAACTCGCATACCTTCCCTCTCCGTTCAATGACAATTAGAAGCATCGCAGCCGCGCAAAGGTGGAAGGATGTATTGCCTGCTTTAAATATCTGTCTAATATAATTTTATCTAAGTGTAAAGGCTACATTGACTTTAATCAATCGATAAATCTAAAAACTGGTGCTGGCTCCCTCTCTCAAATAATCAAGACATCGAATAAATGCCACCATCCTTGGAAACGCATCTATGGCGAAGATTCGTCAAGTCAAACTGAAACCGTTGTGAAAAAAAAATTCACGGGAAGCGGAAAAGTGAAATTCGTACTTAAAAATTATACACCAAAACATTCAGCGCCTCTCAAATAAAACCTCTCACTTGGAGGTCTTTCTAGCTGAGGAAAATCCTGATCTTTTATTACTCACTGAACACAGGCAAACAAAAGATAACAGGCGTTTTTTAGTGACACATTGGCTTGAAACGTTTCGAAGCATTTCGAACAAATGCATTTTAGTGTTACAACGGTGACGTCACACACGCAACCGTTTTAAAATATTTGAAATTGTTTGTACCGCGCTAGGAGCTCGGTTTGAAACGAATTCGTAAATTTTTGGGAGGAGTAAACGCGTGAATTAATGTAGTTTAGATGACAGATTATGGTGAAATGGTTAATTTACAAAAGGACAAATTTAAAATTATAGTGAACAGCACGTTATGAAAGTATTGAGAAATGTACGTCTTTCTGAAATAAGACGCAAACTTAAAACGTAATCGAATTTCTTTCTTGCCATAAAAGTGGGTAAGTAAATATAAATTTGTTTGGCAATTAAAACTAATATTTTGAACGTAATCAAGCGAACTTTCAAATGGATAATAATAGCCGTCAAACCGAAAGACACCGAAGTTTATGTTTCAAACTATTGCATTTTCGTGCTTATGAAATAATGACGTAAAGGTTCAAACGGTTCAAACCAACGAACCAAGCTTGTTCAAAACGTTGTGTCACAAAAGAAAAAACGCCTAATATCACAGATATTGTAATAAATTGCTATGATTTGCGCGCCAGCTGTTATCGTCTCAATAAGAAACATGGTGGAGTTGCAAAATAATTTTGATTTTTGATTTTATGTTGGAAATTATTTTAGGTGGTTTCGTGTCGGAACCTCTTGCAGAGCTCGGGGCGGAAGTAACGGGCATCGATGGTTGTCCCGAATTGATTGAAGTGGCGAAGAAGCATATCCTGCAAAAAGGAAAAACTCAGCTGAATTTGACATATTACGCAGAAACGATCCAAAATTTCGCCAAAAACCACTCTAAACAGTACGATGTCGTTCTGGTGCTTGAAGTTATCGATCACGTTAACGATAAACAAGGGGCGGTTGAAGCAATCGCCAAATGTACAAAACCCGGAGGGTCAGCATTTTTTTCGACAATAAGTAAAAGTTACTTGGCGTGGATTTTCTGCAAAATTCTGCCGGAGTACGTATGGCATTGTATAGCCAAAGGCACGCATACGTACGAGAAGTTCATCACTCACGAGGATTTGGGAAAAATGTTGTCTTTGTGTAAGTTGGTTCGGTATAAAGCATTCAGATGTTCAGGAGGTTCAGTACTTAGCCTAACTTCTCCTCTGTTTGTTTATATCTTCTTGTTTCTGTCTCGTAAGCACAGTGTGTACAAGGATTAATAACTGGGCTTAATTTTAGATAATTTTACAACAAAAGAGGTAAGAGGGATGTACTACAATTATTACGGAAGTTACTGGTTTTGGTTAAAAACCAAATCTACTTGGTACATCATGCACGTGATCAAGAATACTTAGAGATCAGAGCCAAATTCATTAAAAGATGACGAATTGGTAATTTGGTACTTTTAGTATAATGCGTACTTATTATTAAATCTACTACATTATCAGATACATCGCAATTACATTGCAATAAGAAAATTAAGAAGAAAAATTATCTTATTACAAGAAGAAAAATTATCTTATTACAATAATACAAATAAAATAAATGTGAAATCATTATTAACAAGGTGCTTGATTTCAAAGAACTTATTCTAGTAATAGGAACAATCGTCCTAACAATCGATGTACCAAAAATAAAATAATTGCGTCGTAATTGATTACTGGTACTAAAATGAATTTGTTAACAATAAGAAGGAAGAAATAGAAAACACTTAAAAAGAAACTATTTCTAAGATTAACAAAACTAAGACAGAAAAATATAAGATATATATAATATATAATATATAATATATAATATATAATATATAATATATAATATATAATATATAATATATAATATACAAGGTGTTCTTTTACTGTGTGCAAATAAAAAAACCTCAGTATAAGTACACGAAATGCTACCTTCTGCGGGTATTTTTTGATGGGTACCGTGTCATAGCCAAAAAATTTCGGATGGACCACTTATTTGGAACTGTTGAAATGTGCGAGAAAGATAAGAAGGTCGACTTCGCCTTCCTCACGGTATGAACACGCCCACCGACACCGCACTCGATGTTCAACGCAGAGTTTCGTAATAATAATCACTGATATCGTTTATTAATTATTTTGTTTAAAATTTTAATTCACTGAGAGAATTAATATGTTTTACGATATTAACTATCGACGAATAAATCCGAAAATGTATGCACCAATTAGGTAAACGCGTTAAAAATGTTCTTCCTTCACCCTTTTACGTAAATAAACTTCTGCTGCAATCTCGGCGCTAGCTATGAAAGTATTACTACTTTACGGAAACAAAGTAAATGTAAAATTTTTATGTCTTTTAAAAATAATATGGAATGAGAAATTACAGTTTGTTTGTACCTCGCTTTTAATTTGTTCGGCAATTACGAACCGCAGGTTCTTGAATTGCACTAGATTTCAATTTAAAATACTTAAACTTGTAATTACTTGCAGTGAAGTTAATTTCAATTGTAAACGGTTCGACGGACCAGCTGATCGGAACGGCGCTGAGTTACGTAGTTCCTCCTTGAGATCCAGGAAGGCACTGACCGTGGCCTACTTCGGCTGCGGATCGTAATTGAAGAGGCGCCCACGTTCTACTTTTAGCTATGCCAGCAGTTCTCAAACGGTTTCGTGAAAATCTGTCACCGCATTTTTCTCGAAAACTATTACATTTGTGTTAAGAAGATATGAGTTCAATCGTTGCCATTCGTGGTGATATATTGCAGGTTTAAAAATTTGCACACAGTAAAAGAACACCCTGTATAAGAGAAAATTACCTAATACTTACATATTTAAATGTAAAATATGTAAGTGTTAATTGTCTCAATACAATAATACAAATAAAATAAATGTAAAACCATTATTAAATAGGTGTTTAATTTCAATAATCGATCTACCAAAAAAAAAAACAACTTTATATCAACCTTCTACTATCAGAATTTACTGGTTGCATAAAATACTCATATAACATTCTCAATTCTGATTCCTGGTGGTTTGGTATGAAAATCAGTCGTCGGTACTGACAGTCCCCATCATTTGGTTTAGTAATGCATATTGAATCTAATCTATTGAAGGCATTACTGATTGTTGTGGTGTAGAACTACCAACCTAGTCATAGTAGCTATTTACCGTCCTCCTTTAGGAAGTTTTAAACAATTTTTATCTGTTTTCAGTAATTTATTAGATCTAACATTGCAAACTGACAATAAATGTATAGAAAAATTTTGTGCAAATCGTTTTTGATTGCAGCGAGAACCTCGAGCAGCCTCTGGACAGCTGTTTCAGCCCTGCTTGGGGCTTCTTCAGCAGAGACGTAGCTCGACATTCCCGCTGCAAACAAAAACGACTTGCCCAATTTATTCGCATTTGCGATGTAAGAGTGATGAACAGATAAAATAGCGACATCTTACTATCGCTTTTTGACCTGACATTGCAGTAGGGTAGACAAATTGAAGCGGGATTTGCTCCTAATAAGTTCCCCATGCAAGGCGGCCATGAATGTCGAGCTACGTCTCTGCTGAAGAAGCCCCAAGCAGGGCTGAAACAGCTGTCCAGAGGCTGCTCGAGGTTCTCGCTGCAATCAAAAACGATTTGCACAAAATTTTTCTAAAATTTTCATTATCCTTGACAGCAAGCATGGCCGCCTTGCATGGGGAACTTATTAGGATCAAATCCCGCTTCAATTTGTCTACCCTACTGCAATGTCAGGTCAAAAAGCGATAGTAAGATGTCGCTATTTTATCTGTTAATAAATGTATAGTTAGAGGTGATTTTAATATACTTTTTTTAACGAGTTGATATGACGCTACACAATTTTGCGACTTGTTAGAATGTCATGGTCTTAAATATTTAATACGATCACCGACGCGAATGGCGAATTCATCTGGAACATGTATTGATAATATACTGATCAATTCAAATGTTTCGACTATTATTTCCCAGGGTGTAATAAAGTCACAACTGTCAGATCATTTTGCTCAATACTTGGTTTTTGATTCTAAGCACGTTATTAATCACGAGACTGTAAATATCCATAGAATTTTCAATGATGAAAACTTGAATGAATTTTCTTTCCACTTATCTCGCGAACAATGGTTAGAAGTTTTCAGTAAAAATTGTCCGAATTCTGCCTTTAAAAGCTTCCTCTCTACATTTGTACATTATTTTGAAATGTTGTTTCCGCTTAAGAAAACTCACGTAAAAACAATTGTACATACAAACAATAGTGGATTACTCCAGAAATAAAACACCTAAAAATACTCTTACGCCAGTGAATGATTTGATTATTAATGATCCAGATTTTGAGCAGCTTCGGAAAAGTATTAATAACGAATAATAAAAATTTATTAAATAAGTCTTAATGCAACTAATTTGATAGTACAATCTCTAACATGGATAATAAGGATTCATTCGCGTTTCGTGCGTCGCGTTTCGTGCGGAACCATAAAACCTTCTCGTTTCGTCCGCAAATCTGGAGGACAATAAAATTCCGTACTAATGACTTCTTGTTTCGTGCGCGATTGGAATGACAGTTCAATCGTACACCTGAGTATCGATGTAAATTAAAAAAAAAATTACTGCAAAATGTATTTATTTTAATAAATGTCGCTAAGTAAAAATAACCTAAAATTTACAACTTATTAACAATATAAAATATTACTTTAATCAAATTTTATAATACAGATCAATTTTCTTAACGTTTCACAAAGGTTTATTTTATTTTGTGAGAAATCAAGTAACATTTTACTCAGACGTTGATCTAAGTCAATGTACTTTTTACACGTTTCGGTGTGTTCAAGTGGAGATCATACATACAAATCCATACAAATCCATATATGATCGCTCTCAAGCCATTGTTCTACAAAATAGTCGTTAAATTGGACCAGAGCGTCTTCGTTGGGTGAATTTTCCATCAAAAGTAGCCATGCATCGGTTATAACTTCCTCTGGTAAATGTGCAAGTGCTGCACACATGCGGATATGATCTCTTACTTGTTTATTTTGTTTATATAATGTAGTGAGTCCCAAATCCTGCACTTTTCGCCACAAGGCCTGATTAAAGTGAAAATTACACCTTTTGACAATAACACCCGGGAAAGCTTCTTTCATAGCATTTATGACAGCTTTTTCAAAGTCGATGTGCACTTTTTCAGGAACGAAACTTGGTATGCGTTGTTGCAGTAGTTTAAATAACCTTTTATACGTGACTTCTTTACGGTTGGGTAAAAGCGCATAAATCGCTGGAACGATACATGTACTCACTTCAGTACTTCCCAAATCGACGTGAATTGTATACAGCTGGTCAAAAAGAGAACAGCAGCTTTTAAATGTCCCGTCCATGAAAAATTCCGAACCTTGTGTGAGGAGATGTTGTCTACTACTCGCAAAAACTAATATTCGTTCTTCTTGGCCATCGTCGATCAATATGTATTGCTGCATTGTGTCTGGAATCACAATTTCTTGGCGTTGTTTTGGTAGCGTATTTACTCCCAGAGCTTTGTGCCTTTCTCTGTAGAGTCTGTCTTTCACTGATGAAAACTGAGGTATTTCGACTACAAAATCAAGCCCAGCGTCCTTCACATTCATCAGTTCTTGCCGATAAATTTGAGGTACCGGAAGCAGTTCTTCCCGAGCACGTTTTTTAGCTTTATCTAAACACAAAAAAACATCGTTCTTTGCCATGTTGGGAACACATGTGTGAACTTTCTCTTGTAGAACCTTGTAATTTTCAGTAGTTACAATGGCTCCCGGACAGGATCGATTTGCACAAGTCCATCGTATAGTTGAGTTATTATTCCGAGCTTTCATTGTAAATCGGTATCCGGAATACAAAATCGCAGGTTTTCCTCTTTTTGTATCTATAACTTGCACATCCATACTCGTATATCAAAATAACTAGCAAGCACTTGTTAACACTCAGAAATCTTAAACAGATATGTTGACAAATCGTTCGTAATATTAGAAATGCACTTGGCAATTACCTTAAGGACCAATAGCAAGTAACAAATTAATCCGTGAATTTACCCCTAAATATTTCATGTAAAATAATAATAAGAATTTAATTACATTAAGAACATATAAGTGGAATTACGGACCCTTTAAGTTATGCCGCCTAACAGGTAGGTAATGGTTAAGATTAAGATTATTTTTGATCCGCACGAAATGAGAAGTTTTCAGGTAAACATTGGTTTACGCACGAAACGCGACGCACGACACAAGAAAACACCATAATAAGAGCAGAGCTATGTGGAGAGTGTTACAGGCAAACAAAAAAAGAAGAAAAATAATATCACCATCAAAGAGGAGGGCTCGGAACTACCTGACAATATCGTAGCAAACAAAGTTTGTGAATATTTTGCATCTGTTGTTGAAAGTATCCTACCTAGCACCGATGATTCCATTGATTACGAATTCTTGTCATCAAATATCCCCACGCAGAATCGTTCCTATCTTTTTTTTCCACTTGTTGAAAGAGAAGTTTTAGAAGCTATCACTAAATTAAAAAACTCGTACTTGTCTAGGACTGACGAAATATCAAATATTCTCCTTAAACATAGTAAACGTTTCATTGTAAATCCTGTAACTTGCATTATAAATCTTTCTTTCTGTATACGTGAGCTGCTGAAAATTTTTCTGGAATCTAATAGGTTTAGAATTGTTAGCGTTTATCAACTGTTATATTTGAAAAAATTCACGTTTTTTGCCTATAATTCTACTGACAGTTCCTATCCAAGTGAACTAGTTTTATTTGTACAGCATTTGAGAAAAAGTAATTTTGTGTAAACATGGAAATCTCGCGTGAAAATGATTTCAAATGTGGTCTAACGCCGAAACAATGCCTCGATCGGCTTCATTTGGCTTTTGGAGATGAAGCACCATCAAAGAGCAGTGTTTATAATTGGTTTGCCGAATTCCAGCGTGGACGTACCTCTCGCAGTGACGACTTTCGTGAAGGTCGTCCATCAACATCTGTTGTTGCCACTAATGTAGATGCTGTGCGTGAAATGCTTGAGCGAGATCGACATGTGGCATACCGTGAGATTCAAGCATCCTTACGCATTGACATGAAAGCAATACACCAGTCGTTGGATCCCACGCAATTTAATAGAAGCGCAAAAGCAGGGTCGTGTCAAATGGTGCGATGAAATGCTCAAGAAATTCAATGGAGGTCGTTCAAATTTAGTTTATAACATCTAACACTGGTGACGAAACGTGGATCTATTCGTACGAGTCAGAAAGTAAACAACAATGTACCGTTTGGATATTTCAAAATGAACCAAAACCAATAGTTGTCCGTTCACGCAGTGCTGCGAAGCAAATGATTGCTTGTTTCTTTGGTTTAACTGGACATGTAGCAACCGTGGCTTTAGAGGATCGAAAAACCGAGAATGCTAATTCATGTACTACAATTTGTTTGCCGGAAGTCATCGATCAAATAAGAAGAAGCAATCGAAATCGACGAATCATTCTCCATCATGACAACGCCAGCTCTCACTCAGCCCGTCAAATAGTTGATTTTTTGTCCAACAAAAATGTTGAATTAATGACTCATTGTCCGTATTCACCTGATTTATCACCTAATGATTTCTTTTTGTTCCCAAATATCAAAAATAAAATGCGTGGTGAGCGATTTTCGTCGACTGAAGCAGCGGTTGAAACATTCCGGACATTGGTTTCTGAGGTACCATCTTTAGAGTGGAAAACGTGCTTTAGAAATTGGTTCGAGCGTATGCAAAAGTGTATTGACGTCAAAGGCGAATACTTCGAAAAACAATGACACCGTTTACCAAATTTCATATGCGTTTTTTTCATACCGTTTCCAGAAACTTTTCCAGCAACCCACGTAAGAAGGATGACTCAAATACATTATTTAATTATAGATCAATTAGTATTTTATCGTCGTTTTCAAAATTGTTTGAATATGTTATAAATAACAGATTAATTAACTTTTTAAAGCAAATGAGCTGTTTCTTCCCTTTCAACATGGCTTTACAAAAAACAAAGATATAGACTCCGCTTTATTTCAATTTATCGACAAAATTGTTAGCGCCATAGATCAAAAGAACTCTGCACTTGGTCTTTTCACAGATCTTTCGAAGGCCTTTGATTGTGTTAACCACAGGCTTCTACTAGAGAAATTAAAACGCTACGGTATCAGAGGAAACATCCTAAATCTTCTTTCCTCTTTTTTGACAGGTAGAACGCAATCGATAGTAATTAACAATAATTAATCAGAACCTGCTGATATTGTTTGCGGTGTACCGCAGGTGTCTATCTTGGGACCAACATTATTTATAATATTTATTAATGATCTCGGTCTTTATCTGCGAAGTAGTAATTGTATCTTTGTTATGCTGATGATACAGACATAATGATATTGTGTAATAATTTTGCTGCTGTCGAAAAGTCGGCCAGAGCAATCTGTAAAAGGATTGAAGTGTGGATGTGCAAGAAAAAAATATCTATCAATCGCGATAAAACTTACATGAGATAGACATACTATTACATTACTATTGGTCAGTAATAATAAATTACTGGGGTTGATTTTAGTCATTTACAGTGGACTCATCGTATAAGCTCACTCTGCTCTAAACTAAGCGGTTCGTGCTTTGCATTAAGACTTATTTCTGAGCATTGTAATTATAGAACGTTACGTACATTATATTTTGCTAATTTTCATAGTCACTTGATATTTGGCATTATTCACTGGGGATTAAGTAGTGATTATAGCAGGGTTTTCACGATACAAAAATACGCAGTACACATTCTTGCTGGCCTTAAAACGGCGTGACTCTTGTAAGGAAGCATTTAAAACTCATCGCATTTTAACAGTATCTTCTAACTATATTTTTGAGCTGTGTTGTTTTGTTTAAAAATATTCGGAGTTTCTTACACCAAATAATGCCAATCATTCCTATCGCACTAGGTTTAAATTAAACCTTCGACCTTTCTCTCTTTCTACTGCCTTATACCAAAAAGGGGTTTTCTTCAATTGGTGTAAATTCTTTAACGCCGTGCCAGAGCATATTAAAAATGCACGTAACATCAGCACTTTCAAAAGAGAGTTAAAACTAATCCTGTTCCAGAAGTGCTGTTACTCCGTCGGTGATTTCCTCTATGACATTAACGCTATCTGAATACGCTTTACATTTAACTTTATATTTTTTTATTTTGACGTTTATCAATGTCATTTAATTTTACATGTGATATTTGATAATAAATTATTATTATTATTAATTTTATAGATCCATATAGTTACTTAATTTGTGTTCAATATTATCTATGAATTTCTCTTGCTTGAATATGAATATTTTTATGGTGATTAAGCTAAGTAATTATAAATCTATGATCCTAAACGTCTATATGTACAAATTGCCAATTATTAAAATTTCACGGACGGACGCCAGAAATTTCAAGTTCCGATTTTGCTAGGTAATTAAAATGTTGTGAATTTTAGATAAACCTTGTGCCATTACCTATCAAATAAACATTAAGAATTTCTACCACCTATCGTCGCCGCCGAAAACATCATTGAATGAAAGGAGGATCACCCTTTTTCACCAAGACTTGACCATTGTTTGACGTTTCATCCTTCGCTGCAAATAAAAATTCTTCAGGGTCGCTGTTACTATCCTTCTTACTGATACTGTTTGTAGTTTTCTTTATAGCATCAACTGACGCAAAATCACGTTCCATTAAGTAACGATAAATAATGAATCATTCGCTATTAACAGTGTTACTTACAAAAAGGTTGTTATTTCCGCTTATAATACATTAGGGGTGTTTTTGATTTTCAATTTTTTAATTAGAAAAATAATCCATTTTGACATAACTGAATACTTTGTGAATCCAGGTCTGAAGGGAACAATTATTATCCATTTTTGGTATGAAAATTAATAGCCTAGTTAATTAAACAAGGTGAATTTTACGATTCACTTTTCTTTCATTTCTTGCATTTTTTTTGTCTTCGCGAATAATTCCTTTTAGGCTGTTTCCAACTGACAGACAATCATGACTATCCTTTATCACAGAATAAACAAGTTTTATCTTTCAGGAAAGTAGTCAAGTCCATTTCCGCCTGTGAAGTAGAAAATTCAGAAATAGAAGGTGTTTAACCCTAGCCAAATTTAAATTTCAACGTCAACGCGGTAGTCAAGACCTATTAAGCAGAAGTTCAAGATCTTTGAAGTCCCGTGGTTAGAAGGATAGTTTTGGGGAGCAGGTCACTTTTTAAAATTTTGATTATCACAAATTAATGTTAAAAGATTAATTTCCTGCTGCTAAATTTTTGAAATCACTATGATTTATTTTTGATAATTTAAATTAAAATTGATAATTGTCTATTGATATAAGTTTTAAATTTGAGATGTAATTGTTGCGAATCTAAATTTCTTGAAAACGCTAGTTATAGCTATAAACCTTATAATCGAAATTGTTTCAAGTTTGGAAATCTTATTTGTAAATTAAAATAGTAGGATTCTCATTTCTAGTTTTAATGGAAAGATTGGCTGGGTACAATCCTCCGAAAACATTTAACTATTACTTTACCGATACCCAGTGGCGCCCATTTATATATTAAAAAAAAGAAAGAAACACGACAAGTTGAAATGAATTCCAAGGATCTCAAAAATGTTATTAACATTTTTAGAAAAATTTTGTGCAAATCGTTTTTGATTACAGTGAAAACCTCGAGCAGCCTCTGAACAGCTGTTTCAGCCCTGCTTGGGGCTTCTTCAGCAGAGACGATGCTCGACATTTCCACTGCAAACAAAAACGACTTGTCCAATTTATTCGCAATTGCTGCTGAAGAAGCCCCAAGCTTCTGGCTGCTGGAGGTTTTCACTGTAATCAAAAACGATTTGCACAAAATTTTTCTAAAAAGTTTCATTATGCTTTGACAGCAAGCATGGCCGCCTTCCATGGGGGACTTATTAGGAGCAAATCCCGCTTCAATTTGTCTATCCTACTGCAATGTCAGGTCAAAAAGCGATAGTAAGATGTCGCTATTTTATCTGTTATTAACATTGTTAGAACAACAATATTACTGACACTGTAATCGACAACATTACTGATATTAATATCAACAATGATTCTGACTATTTTAACTTTTTTTCTACCTCCGCCCATTCACAATCAAATATCTTTCCGAGTTCCTTCTACGCGTCTCCCCATTTCTGTTTGTCTTTGTAAATTGCAGCACAAATTTTCAAGCTTATGTATTTTCCTTAGCGCATTCCAATTCATGTTTTTCCTCTTCTTATAAAGGACTCCATTTGTTTGTGTTTAGCCTGATAGCGCCCTCAATCCTTCTGATAAAAATTATTACTGTTGCTAGAATTTTCACTGCCAGTTTTTCGTCTATTCACTGCCGTAGATCAGTTTTGGGAAAAACAGGGTTTTATTTTATGTTTTATTACCAGGGAAAAGAATTCTGGTCACTATATGTTTTTTTTACGCGGAATGTATTATTTACTCCTACCACCTTTCTGTGGCCTCTAATGAGATGCATCGAATTGTTATTGAGAGGGAGGAAAAGGAGTGCCATGCGAGCGTTCGCACATTATGGATGAGGTTGATACAGTCCGAATACTAAATTTTCGTAACGTTCGCGGAACAAGTGGTCTGACTTCCTTTCCCTGCTCATTACTATCTTACTTAGAAATATTAAACACGTGTATTCTGATAACTGCTTTATCTGTTATTTACGTCGGAGTGTGTATGGCAGGATTGGTCGCGTAAATTACAAGACACGTTATTTATAAAATTGCGCCTGATAAGTACGTATTTTACATCACGTTACTGGTTACATAACAACATTATTTGTATTATTTTTACCAAACATATAGCTAAGAAGATTCCGGAAGTCTGTAGTATAATTGTCAATAAAACTATTAAGGTGGGTTTCACAAATAAATTGTTAATCAGCGATTAATTTAATTCTCTGATTAAGGGACGTCATTGGAAGAAGTTAACAATAGATTTGAAACAACCAAGTATATTGTTTCATCCAACCAATCACAGACTTTAATCACGCTGTTAAATTAATCAGTGATATATGAAATAATTTTTGTGTAATTTTGGGTGTTAATACTTATTTCCTGACTTTTCTGTTAAATAACTTTCTGAGAACAGACATCTCAGACAGCAAAGGACGTATTTATCACGTCACTTTTAGGTATAGTCATCACTTTAATGACATTTAAAAAAAACGTGAAAATAACGTTTGCCCGACGTGTATAATTCGCAGGTAAAACGACGTCACTTAAAGACGTTTCATAAACGTTGGTTGATGTCGTTTCTTTAACGTCATTTAATGACGTTTCATAAACCTTGGTCTTAACGTTTCCTTGTCGTCATTTAAAGACGTTTCATAACGTTCCTTTAACGTTGGTTGATAACGTTTCCTAAAAGATTATTCTAACCACAGCATATGAATACTACACAGTACCAGAGTGACGTGAAAAGGGCGTTATAATGACGTCTTCTTTGTCACTAGTATGTCGTCATTCTAATAACCAAAAGACGTCGGAACGACGTCTTCATCACTTCAAATTTTTCACAAAAGTTATTTATAATAACTTTCTAGATCGTTGAAAATTACCTTGAGATGTTCTCGTCGCGATCTCATTGTTCGTTTCAAAAGTGCTAAAATTGCCCATCTTTTATTTATATTCACAACTATTTACATATTATTTCCCTTAATTTAACAATTCTGATATTGATTTTGGTACAATTGGCTTTAGAAATATTCAATGTATTTATTTACACTTTTTGTTTAGTTGCAAAAGCGTTTTTAAACTAATAATTTTCAAAAACAAACATAATAACATGTTATCACTTTATGTTGATAATGACGTCACTTTTACTACATAAGACTCGTCATATTAATGTCGTAATTCCGACGTCACTCTGCTAGCTGGAATGGTTCAAAGTAATCATTCAGTTATTTTATGATACGAACGTTTAACAAAATGTCTGAACCATTCCGACCATTCAAATGCTATGGTTTGAACAAAATGAAAACAAAACAAAATATCTACTTATTAATAATAGGTGTTTTATCACCTAGAAATGATGGCAAAGTTCCTTATTAACGTCGTAACGGTACATATTAGAAACGTCATTAATTGATTATGATATGGTCAAATGATCTTCACGGTTCAACACCACCTTTAAATGACGTCAAAAGAAAGTCATTCGTCATGAGTCTGATGCATGGGTATTTTCGAGCTCACAGTAAATTTTGTTCCGTTATGGTAGCTATTGGTAATTGAAACGCCAAAAATTTGTTTCAAACAACAAGTAAACATTGTTTTCTTTTAGAAAAATTGTCAAAAATGCCATCGCATGGTATAAACTTCGTTCCCTCATCAAGACTTCTCTAGGGTTTTCTTTTTAAAGCGATAGCTGCCGCATTTGGCTAAACAGAGTTGACTTCCTGCTTGACAAACGTAATTCCAAGTTAAAATGGTTATACGTTAAAATTTCAAAATTCATAAAGCTTTTAGATGGCAAAAGTGACATTAATTATGATATTTTAGGTTTTGAATTTATTACATTTTTTAGATTTATGACATAAATTGTGTAACTTCCCAATCCTGGTGTATTGTCACGGTTTGAAAAATTACATACAGGGTGTGGATAAAGTATGCAACAAAATTCATATTTCTGTTATCTTGGGTTTGATGAAAAAATCCTGAAACAAGTCGATTTTAGTTTTGTCCCGTGCATTTTATGACATAGTGAATTTCATTCTGTAGCCATCTGATTGCATCCAGGTGTGACGTCATCAGTTTTTTCAAATGGTAACATCCGACTTTTATTATCCTTTGTCGTTAAGTGTTCCATTGTGCATACAACGGTATAAAAAGTTTGGTATCTTACATAACAATTTTTTGGAGAAAAACACTTTCGAATTTAAAAAAATTAAAATTTTATTCCTATGATAAACTAATCAAAAAATGATAAACTAATCAAAAATTATCAACAAATTAGATAAAATATCAACGGAGGTGTTCAAACTGTCCACCGTTGGCCATTTGACATTGGCCAAGACGGACGTACACACTTTCTACGGAACGTCGTATTGTCTCTGGGTCAATATTGCGAATTTCCTCGTAAATGTGAGTTTTCAGGTCATTCAAGTCATGTGGCTTATTTGTGTACACCTTTGATTTCACATGACCCCATAGAAAAAAATCAAGTAGGGTGAGATCTGGTGAACGGGCAGGCCAGTCAATTGTTCCCCTTCGTCCTATCCATCTCCCTGGGAACATTTCGTCGAGATACCTGCGAACATGCTGGCCAAAATGTGGAGGTGTTCCATCTTGTTGGAACCAGATTCTGGGATGAGGCGCATCAGAATTGGCTTCGTCCGGAGACAGTATTACCAATGATGGCACGAGATCAAATCTTAGAAAATCTAAATATCTTTCAGCGTTTAAATTTCCCTCGAGAAACACAGGTCCCACAATGCGATCTCCTATTATTCCCGGCCGCACATTAACTTTTTGTTGGGTTTGGGTGTGACCCTCCCGAACCCATCGAGGATTTTCGCCCGACACAATATCTACAATTATGGCGATTCACCTGACCGTTTATTTTAAAAGTTGCTTCGTCGCTAAAAAGCACATTACTGAGAAATTCGGGATTCTCATCGCATCGTAGCATCAATTGTTCACGGAACTCGTTTCGACGGTCGAAGTCATCTTCATTCAGTTCCTGAACGAGATGGACTTTATATGGATGAAGTTTTTCCTTCTTCAAGTACTTTGCGACTGTGGAAAAGTCGACTGCATTATCTCTGGCAATGTTTCTTGCTGAAGTGTGGGGGTTGTTTTGAACTTCCAAGAGAATGTTCAGCCTAGTACCTTCTTCAGTTCTTGGACGACCTTGTTTGGGTCTGTCTTTCACACTGCCAGTTTCTGCGAATTTTGCCACAATTTTGCTCACCGTTGATCGCGAAATCGGTGTTCGGTTTGCATTTTCTGCATTGAACAATTGACAGGCTTCTTCATGGCTACGTATTTTATCACCAAAGCCAACCATAATAAGAATTTGAATTCTGTCTTGTTCGCTCAAATAAGCCATTTTCGTGATTCACTTTCAACACTACCAAATTTCCGTCCTAGTCAAAACGAATACTCAGGTGCAGTCCTTGATATACGGTTATAAGCTAATTGAGAGCACTTTGACATTACTTTCGTCTACGCCATAGTTACTTGCGTTTTTCAATTGTAAAAAACATCATCAACCGGAAATTTAAAAAATCATTCGGTTCTAGGAACAAACGGTAAGGCCTCCATAGGGTTTTTTTGTTTCCCTTATATCGACTGGTCGATGTCTCGATTGAAGACAATTCGAGGTACACCTCAGACGTATCTAATTTGTTGATAAATTTTGATTAGTTTATCATAGGAATAAAATTTTAAATTTTTTAAATTCGAAAGTGTTTTTCTCCAAAAAAGTGTTACGTAAGATACCAATCTTTTTATACCGTTGTATGCACAATGGAATACTTAACGACAAGGGATAATAAAAGTCGGATGTTACCATTTGAAAAAACTGATGACGTCACTCCTGGGTGCAATCAGATGGCCACAGAATAAAATTCACTATGTCATAAAATGCACGGGTCAAAACTAAAATCGACCTGTTTCAGGATTTTTTCATCAAACCCAAGATAACAGAAATATGAGTTTTGTTCCATACTTTATCCACACCCTGTATATTCTAAATTCGTTTTTAACTTTTGGTTTTACACAAAATTCTACATGCCTATTTTTTGGTTTAAATTGACAAAACTGTTTAGTTAGCATTTCGCAAGTACGGTCAGCGACACCGGTTTAATTGCTGTCGAAACTGTCTACATGAATTACCGACCTTTCCTTGCAGATCAAAGTCTTTTTCGGTCTTTGGAACGCAGGCAAAATGCTGTACCATGTTGACAATTGAAATTCAAGTTATTGAACTTACTTGCAATTTGCAATGCTGCACCAGCAGATCGTATTTCATTCAAAACAATTAACGCGCTCGCTAATTAAAATATGAAATTGAATCAAATGTTGTACGGTCTTGAAAACTGTATTGTGTACTAATACACAACGGTCTTATTAGATTATTTGTTTGTATTTATTTTGTAATTTATAACCGAACAAGATAACAATATTTAATTGTGCCAAATTTGTGCCAAAGTACACTTGATCTGAAGTCGTATTCAAGGAGAACAGTACGTCCAGGATTGTTTTTAGCCGTCGCCTAAGACCTGAATGTTGGGTTGGGTTACATAAAAGACAGGAATACATTTAATACGATTTGATGACGTATTGTGTGTTACATTCTAAGTTCGGCTTAAATTTAATTTGGTCTTGTAGCTTTTATGCAAGCCACCCGAACCGTAATAATCATTTTATGGCATCCGTGCTTTATTGTTGTGGCATAAAGTCTTCTTTGCAATAAAAGGATAAAGGAAGGCTAAATGTTTGTCTCAGATTAGTTCAGCAATTTATTTAAATATCCAAAACAATTGCTTCATTCAAAACACAAAACAAACAATTCAAACCTCTTAAAGTTTTTTTTTTGTTAAGAAAACGCTTAAAAAATATGATTAATAGATGCTTAAACATTTTTCCATATTTAATGATTTTATAGGGCTGTTCATGTTAGATTTTTTAGCTTCATTCGTGTTTGACCGCGTGCATCATATACCACGTGGACGTTGAACTCAACCAAAACCAATATCCTTTGAAGGAATTGTAGTACATCCCTTTCACTTCTTTTGTCGTACAATTACCTGAAATTATCCAGATTAATGCACAGAGCGATCTTTTAAATAATTCGCCCTGTAAATGAGAAAGAAAGAAATAGCGTAACAACTTACATAACTCCAATATTTTCTCCATTTCCTCGGAGCTGATGAACTTCTGGTAATCATGCATGCCCTTTGGAATACAGTGAAACACGTACTCCGGTAAGATTTTGCAGAAAATCCACGACAGGAAGCACTTGCTTATGGTGGAGAAAATTACTGATCCTCCGGGTTTTAAACACTTGGTTATGGCTTCGACCACCTCGTGTTTATCAGTGACGTGATCCATAAATTCAAAGGCCAGAACGACGTCGTACTGCTTAGAATTGTTTTTGGCGAAGGCTTGGATCGTTTCTGCATAGTACGTTAAATTTAGATGCGTTTTGCCTTCTTGGAGGAGGTGTTTCTTCGCCACCTCGATCAATTCGGGAACACCATCGACGCCCGTTACTTCCGCCCCCATCTCTGCAAGAGGTTCGGATACGAAACCTCCTGAAACGTGAAAAATTGAATTAGAAAAACACGAATCAAGAATTCTTGTAGGGAATATATGATTTTCCTTAAAAGTGTTGCCTTGATTTTTTGGAGAAATTTTATCGTCTAATACGTCGCCAGTTTACTCGTTGATTACTATCAAGTAACGAAACTTGCTTTTTCTCTTTTTTAGTGATAAAAGAAACAACATTGGTTTAACGTGAAGGCTCCCGCGTCCGTCGTCCATAGTTGAATTCTGGGCTTCCGATTGGAAGCAAGTCTCTTGAATTTCTTCTGCTGCCGACGTTTCGTTCTTTTATTGCAGAAGAACTTCCTCAGGACTTTTGCTGCTGGCAGTGATACTGCTTCTTTTTGTCTCTTCTAATCTCAACAATTAACAAGAAGCAGCAGCAAGACCACCATCAGCAGCAGCAGATGCCTTGCATTTTATTCGAAAATGGTGCGGAAATGAAATGCGTTTTACGTTGTTTGTGTATTCTTGACCTTATATCAAGAAAACGGTTCATGGCATGAAAAAAATGTATAAGAACTCTTTTTTAGGGAATTATCTAATCTACAATTTTCGCAATAACCAAAATTGTTGTAAAACTAATAGTTCGCAAGATAATCAGGAAAAATCATTTCTCTTGATCTTTGAACTTGAATAACATGTGAAGCCGACATGACTTTCTCAGCTTTTAATTTCATTGTTTGGGCTTCCGATTGGAAGCAGGCCTCTTGGATTTCTTCTACTGCCAACGTTTCGTTTTTTATTGCAGAAGAACTCCCTTAGGACTTCTGCTGCTGGCGGTGATGCTGCTTTTTCTTGTGTCTTCTAGTCTCAACAATTAACAAGAAGCTGCAGCAGTAGAAGCCTTGCATTTTATTCGAAAATGGTGTGGAAATGAAACACATTTTACTATAGTTTTAAGTCTTCCTGTTTTTGTATGTCTTTGGACCCCAGTTTAAACTACTGTCAACGGCAACACTCAAAATAAAAAAAGTAACGAAATTTGCTTCTTCTCTTCTGATTGGAAGTGAGTGTCTCGGATTTCCTCTAGTTCTATTCACGGGGTAAAATGTGTTGTTTTGACGATTTTCAGCTACTAAAAATTTTGGCGGCGATTACAATAATCACAATAAATGAAAGAAACTCTTTTAAAACATCTGCAATCTCATTTTCTATTTGATCAAAACATAGTTTATTTTATTACGCTGATGATTGTCTGTTAGGCTCGTATGACACCGTGAAATTTCTTGTATCAAATTTGTTGAAAACTCTCAGAGAAGTGTCGCATTAACCAATAAACATTCACTCTGGTAACCTGTCTCTGTCACTGTATAACAAATTTTTGCAAATGTTTTAAAAAGATTATCATCGTTTCATATTTAAACGTTAATATTGAATTTAGTTTCATAATATATTTTACAGATTTTCTAGGAGATTTAATTCAATTCAATTAATTCTATTTACTAATAATTAAACGTTAAAGTTTTGTGCATGCATACTTAATGTAATTTATTTTTTTTTTGTGATTTGTTAATGCTACGTGATAATAATTATTCCGAGAAGAGATATCGCCGGACTGCTGCATCTTGTGACAAAAGATTATACAGTATGTGCTTCTGATAATAGGACATAGGATTTGTATTGTCTTCCTGAATAAATTCAAACGAACTTGTAGGATGCAGTCGGAAAGATTTTGGAATTTAAAGTACAACACTTCTATCAGTTTATTGTTTCGCTTCGTTACTGATCAGATACTTCTCTGGCGAACGATCACTGATACAAATCTCGCACTCGCTTCTGCTTTCATGGAGGTTCCTCATAAAATATTATCACTGAAGAACATTCTGGTAATACAAAGAAATTGGATTTAACCAGTGTTGTTAAAGATACATTTCTAATAGTATAATATGTATCTAGATGCATATACAGATACGTTTTCCGGAAAATATATAGATACAGATACAGATACAAAAAAAAAGTATCTGCAGTTTATCAAGATACTTGCAAGTATAAAATTCAATAACCTATGCAGTAGTGGAGGCAAATCGACTTTTTTTGTGAAAATTGACGAAATTTTCGTATGAATATGTGAATAATGTACACACTAAAATCTGTGATAATTTTCACAATTTTTTTCAGCAGTATGTCTTTTTAAATAGAAAATTTATCTTTGTAATTAAGTTGATCAATAAGCTGATAAGTAATTACCTGGTTTTGTATGAAACCAAGTCAAGTCAACGTAAAATATGAAGTTATCAACAGAAATGACTCTACTTCCGTATCAGAAAAGTTAAATGTCAAATGAATCTAGGATCCTTAGTTGCAACCTTGTTGTAGGTAAGAGAATGTTCCCCTAATCAAGAGAAGTTGATAAAATCAACAATACAGACTTTTCCTTTTGATTTTCTCCTTTTATCAATTATCTTTCCCAATTTTTAAAATAATTTGCAAGTTTCTGAACTATCAAATCGCATTTAAATAGAACAGTCATTTGACAAACTGGAAAACATAATTAATAAGAGGGGAAAATCAAAGAAAGAGACTGTAAAATCGGAGGTTGCATTTCCGCCAAGGCCTGCTATTTTTATGGAAGTTCAAAAGGTATCTAAAATGTATCTTAGTATCTCAAATGAATAGTTACACTGTAATTGTATCTAGATGCAGATACAGTTACATTTTTTTAGTAGTATCCGAGATATGTATCTAGATACGCAAAAAGTATTTAGATACTGTATCTAGATACTTGCATTTAGATACTTAACAACACTGGATTTAACCTCCTAACCACAAAAAGATACGTATTTCGGCAGATATGCTACCATGTTCAGTAAATGCCTTCTTCTTGATCACAAGAGAAGTGACTGTGTCATGCCTATCGCTACCTTATATACTAATTCGTTCCGCTCCAGTGAAGCGCTCTCACTGGATTGCGTCAACCAAGTCAAGCAACACGGAACCTACCAAAGGCCCATGATCGGTGTTCATTAAATCTTCCTTCTTTTTATATATGAAACTGGTTTCAAGCATGTCTAATTCCCTGTTGCTTGACGTTGCCTTTTCTAACCTAAGATTGTTTAAATATATTTTATGACTGGTGTCAAAAATATGTTGGGCAACACTGGATTTTTCAATTCTATTGTATTTTAAATGAGTTAAGTATTCTTTAAAACGTGTCAGTATACGTCTTTTTGTTTGCCCAATATATTTTTTAGTACACCCTTGACAAAATATTTCATAGATTCCTGATTTCTGATTTGATTCAGTTTAGTCTTTAGGGTTTGTCAGTAAACGTTTTAAAGTATTATTATTAGTATGTGCGATTGTGTACCCCTGCGTTTTAAGATGCTATTTAAAGTTTTGGAACAATATTTGTCAAACGAAATTTTTATGTATTTAGATATGTTTGTTTCTACCGGTAACAAAGTGGTAAGTTTTTTTATGTTGGCTTTGTTTGTAATTTGCTTTAAAGTATTTTCTACGACATCTACTGAGTAACCATTGTGGACTGCTATATCAGTCAGCATTTAGCTTGAAACTGTCATAATCAGTTACCGCACGAAGTAATGTACGACTTTAAGGTATAATTTTGATGAATGCATGTTTTTTTTTACGATTTTGAAGTATAGTCATAAACTGCTATATGAGCAGACTTAGGATCTTCTAATGTAACCTAAATTCCTTGATCAATGTGTGAGTAAGATTCATACTCATTCGTACTTCCATACCACACACTCCACACAGAGATTTTGGGTTTATATTACAATATGTTTTGCGGAAATGTATTGATGTTTAGGTGTACGCCAGGCAGTGCAAGGACAGAAACCACGTATTTATTGTAAAAGTAACGTCAAATATACGTCAGAGTTTCATTCATTTTTTTGGCAATTATTGTAGATAAAAACCAAATGACACAAGTTATTAATTATCACCAGAAAAAAAATTAACCGAAAATGTGTTATTTATGAGTGCTAAGGCAACTCAAAAACTTAAATAACGAAGTGACCTTACTTTCCTGTTGTTACGGACACGTCAGTTTTTTCTTGTGTAATGTGAAAAAAAGAAAGAATGAATGAACATGTTCCGATCTATTTTTAAAAACTAATTTGTGGTTTAAAAAATTAATGCAAAAAAAAATCGTGTTCCGCAATCTGACAGTTACGTATTACAATCAAATACGACACTATCCAATTGATCAGACGAGATTCATTTACAACTATGATTAGTGCCCGATTTCTTCACCTCCAGATAAATTTATCTGCCGGGTATTATCCTTGGACACCATTGTATCGATAATAGTTTCCGAGGATATTGCCTGGTAGATAAATTTATCGAGAGGCGAAGAAATCCGGCATAAAACGCGTCAAGTTAAGGCCAAGGGAAAATAATTAATTGCTTTTCTTGTAAATTTACAAAAATTAATAGCAAAAATTCAGTAAATGTGCTACTAAAATGTTTTTAATTTTATAGTATTTCTGATGATGTCCCTTGAATTCATGTAAATTTAATCAGGTAGATAATATAAAGCGATTTATGTATTTAATTTTGGAAAGATGATTTTAAAGGAAGAAGAAACTTAGACACGGTTTGAATTCTACACATTCGAACTTTTTCAAACGTGAAAATAAGATTTCTTCAGTTATGTCGTTGTATAATCTGTGCGTATTGGTACCATTGGGTGGAAAGAAAAGTAAGCGTTCCTAAGGGAATTTTTGCATTACTTTAGTTTTGTAAAACCAGTTTCAGTACATTTTTTTGACAAATATTTGTGAGAATCAAGTATCATTAGTCCGTTACGAAGCACCGGCAAATCAAAGTCGGACATACAATAGCGAAAAAATCGCTTACTTTTCTTTGCACCCGATATACAAAGTATCCCATTTTTTTCCAGTGTTTTAATATATCTAATCGATTTATTATTTCAAATTAATAACAAATAATAAAAATGAGTTTATTTTGTGACCCTGATGATTGAGAAATTTCATAAGAGACCTTATATAATTGACTAATTGTTACATAGGAGTGTCTCGTGCGACTACAAATTTATTTTACTATCACGTTATTAAAAAATCACTGAGAAGTGTCAAATCAAGTAATAAGATTCACTGACACAAACTTCAATTTGACATCTTACCATACGAAGCTAGGCAGCGTCTGATAACATCAATATCACTTTTGCATGTGGTATTGAATCAGGCAGAAAAAAAATTGTTAATCCTTCATGAATGAAACGAGTTACTGTACAATTGTTTGTTTTATCTAACTGCTTACAACTTATTAAATACGGCTTGCCAACGTTTTCAATATCAAGATAACCAATTAACAGATTAGCAATATATCGACCACAAGAGTCTGCAGTTTCTTCCACTTCAAAATAAAGCAAGTGGTTACCAATCAACGAACGAGTTTCGGTATTTACCTCGGTATAAATTTGGTCCACATAATTCTTCCTTAATGTACTTTCATTGGGAACATGATGTCGGGAATATTTATGAAGAAAACATTTTAATTTCTGATTTTGTACTTTTGATAATGGAATATTGGCGCTTAGAAATACCTCACACAACTCATTGGAGAACTCTTGTTCCGCTGACTTTTTGTCCATGTTTTTAAACGATTCAATAAGGCGACTTTGAGAACCATTTCCAGAGTTGAGTTTATTTAGTTTGTTCCGGTGTAGCGCAGTATGTACACCGGTACTTAAAAGTTTCGAAACGAAAAGCAATAAAACTGTTCGAATATGACCCTTATTGAAACAGGTCTAATTTATTTTGAACCTTAAGAAAGGAGGGTACTTTCTCCGCACCCCGATAAGAAGGTCGGTAATCCTCTTAAACTGTCGCGGCCGGTAGATGTTTATGATGCTTTGAATTTCCTTGGAACGCAAGTATTTAGTTTCATTTATCATTTATCAAAAATGTAACCACAATTTTATTTTACCTAAACTAGAATATTTTATTTTCTTACATAATAGATCTTTGTATATCTAAAGAAATACATGAATTTTAAATTAGTTTAAAGGATCGATGATGTAAATTAATTGGAAAAATTATAATTATACGCAATGTCTGATTTGTTCTTTAATTTTTTATTTCACAAAAGTTTTATTACTTTTTAGAAATTTTTACTCTAAAATTTTAATTACGAGAAAAGAGTAAAGAGATTTTTGGTAAATATGAAATACACAAAACTGAGCTGAGCGAGATGTATAGGGTTATTTTAATATGTTACAATGTTTTATTTTAGGAGCTGAGAAAAAGCTTATACACAAAAATTCTAGGTTTTTTTTACATATTATCTTCTAGAGTTACCACAAAAAAACGCTCTGCAAAATATATAAAAAAACTTATACAATTTTATATAAAAAATATGCGTAATACCAAAATTACTATGGCAAGAAATAAATTAATGTTGATCAATGGAATCAATTAAAATAACTGTACGGAGAATCATTATTGAGGATGAGGATATCAGAGAAACTATTGTTTACCTAAAGCATGTGATTATGAAGTAATAGATTTAAATTTACGAATTCTAAAAATTCATAACATGCATGCTCTTTATTATTTTAGCCTTCTTGGAATTGAAATAATAACATTTGTGATTACCAGCTGGACATTCAATAAATGTATTAAATTTAAAAATTCTGAAAATACGTAAGCTATAACCTCTACATACATTAGCTTCCTAGAATTTATTTATTTTTTTCATATTTTCCACCCCTCTCAGATGGGTTTAAATAACCCCGAAAGAATATTTCTTTTAGTATTGTTTAGATTGTTTTTGCTTAGACACAAACATACATAGAATGCATACTACGGAAGCAGAACGTGGTAAAATTTTGGGAACGTGGCAGAGTGGTATATCACCCAAAGAAATTAGTTTGACGGTGGAAAAAAGTGTAAGTAAAATGATTAAATTTTTCTTAATAATAATTAATCAAAAATTTTAGAAAAGTACTATTGGTTTAGCAGGCTAATTTAATAATAATTTTATGTTGTGTAGTATGAATTCCCTCAAATTAAAAATATGTAAAAAAAATTCTTTAATAAAAGTATTGATTGCACACGGTATAGTTAACTTTTCATTTCTTACTACATCTTTTAAGTAAAATAGACTTTTGTCTGATGATAATTTGTATAACAAAGTCTTTTTAATCTTTTATCCAACACTGAAAACTCAAGTTTTTATAAGAAGTTTTACAAAATTATAAAATTTCCAAATCTACATACATGCTATATTTTTAATGAATCCAGAAGAAATTATAAATTCTGTCATTTAAATTAGCAAAATCCGTACGTTTATTCGAACAGAATTCCATGACATTTAAATTCTAATAATATAAAATGCGCTCTCCATATAATAAAGTTCTAGTCAACAAAGCAATTAGTAAGCAAATAATATGTATATCGCATTAAACTATAAAATCTATTTATTTACGAAAATAATAGATTCTATTTCATTTACTTATTTAATAATAATAACAATGAAAAGTTCTTTATTGATAATAATGATATGCACGCTTAGTTACATTTCATTTCATTATATTTATCAAAGATTCAGAAATTTTAATTTCACATTGTTTTCCTTATTTATAGTATAATGAATGCGTTTCTAAGTTACGGTTCAATTAATAAAAGCCGACTGAACTTACGTTTGATCGCTTGCCACAAATAAACCTGTGACACAGTAGGTATAAAGAATCAAGAGAAAAAGAGTTTTTTTTTTTTTTTTAATTCAACAATGTAACATGATAGTAAGACAATATGATTAATGCAATTGTTTGCCAACTATTTTCTTTTTCAATTTCAAAAGTAAAATTCGTTCATTCCCAAGGTATGAGACATTCGGATCCTTGAATTCATACGATACGCTACGACACAAATTTTTGCAAAAATTTGTTACAAAGTGACAGAAGCGGCGATATTTCGTATGTTAAATAAAAACACAGGGGGACGGAAAGGAAAAAATAATTACCACCACAACCGACGTCCAAAATCGAAATACCGTTCAGTGGGAAATCAGCGTCTGTATCTTCCGCACGTATAATTCCTGTTGACTTGAGTTTTTCAAGAATATACGGAATCCTTAGTTCATTCATGGACTTCAACGTCCAGGCTTTATCGGTCCACCATATGTCGGCGACGCTTTGGAAAGTCGATAGTTCTTCAGAATCCATTCCGTTTCCTGTTTTGACATGAACTGCAAACGAGTATTGAAAATAGTATGCACGAGCTCCTCCGTTGCCTTCCTCCTCCCCGCAGATATCGAAAATTAGTGTTCATTTGATAGCTTGATTACTTTTACCGTTCCAAATACAGGATGATTCTGAATAAACCTAACAAAAATAAAACCAGTGAGAAGGATATTAAAAAAAATCTCTTTAATAAAGTACAATGAATTAAATAGTAATTAAATAATGATAATAAATAATAAATTCATTAATAGTAATGAAGTAGGAATAATAAATTCAGCATGTACACTGTATCATAATTTTTTATTATTATTATTAAGAGGACTGAATCAATATCTCGATATAAATTTTATTGAGATTCCGAAATTATGTAAAATATTTATAATATTTTTTTTTTTTGAAATAATTGCTTGCAGTTAAAAGTCACATGGTAGTCTTAACTCCTGACGTATTCGACTTACCACTCTGAAACACTCTGAGAGTATCTCCATCCTCTATTTTTTCATGAGATTAAAACAAAATGGAGATACTCTGAGAGCGCACCCGAGCAATAAGTTGAAAACGCTGTCAGCTTGATCTGCTCTGATAATAAAAATGTCTGATCTTCACACGAACCGGCTCTCGGCTCAGATCTGATGAAAGCTTATTTTTATTTTTGAGTTTTAATTGACTCTTAAGAGTTTTTCGTCAAGCAATTTCACGATTAGATAATCCATTACCCCTAGGCCTCGTTCGCACGAGCGCTTTCCAGAACGTTCAGGCGCTCGCTTTTTCCAACGTCGTGAATTGCACACTGCAGCGGTCGTTAAAAAAGCGTTCTAGTGCGAACGTTTATATTTAAACTGTTATGTCAGAGAAAGCGAACGTTTAAGCGTTTTAGAAAGCTCTTGTGCGAACGCCGCCCGCCTTAAATTATTGGATCCGGCCTTTCTCGCGTTCAGCCAAGGTACTTTTACGCCCCATCAAACTTTTATATATATATATATTGTATATTTCTTTAAGGATTCTAAAAGAATCAATCAACAAAATGTGAAATGGTAAACATTTTATTTTTCCGCTCATGTCTACAGTGTCAGTCATATATCTGCATTTCTGTGATAACCTTCTTATTAATAGAGCTAGGGCAAAAAACTTTTGATAAAAATTGCCTGACAGAAAAAAAATGCATTAACTAGGGACCGACCGATACCGATAAATGTATCGGTATATCGGCCATATCGGCCAGGAAACCGATAATTCTTATCGGCCACTGCGATTGCCGATATGACCGATATAATAAATAATAACTAACAGATAAGAAATATTAGTAACTATAATTTTTATTATGTTATTATTTTTATAGATAATAGTTTAATTTGAAACAAGAAATGTGAGAATGAAGAAAGTAGTATGGACCTAACAGGGGATCATTTATAAACACTTTAGACATATTTCTAAACAGTTTAAACACAACTGATTAATTTTTTTTATTAATAATTGTATTTTATTTTTGGCAAATTAAAGTGCAGAAATATTAAATTTTCTGGAGTAAGTCTATTGCGGGTTGCTTCGTATATGATGGAAAATATGGAGCGGTGCCACCGTGTTGGTAGGACGTCAGGAGGTAAGCCTCGTGGTATTATCGCGAAATTTACTTCCTACAAATGGCGAAGTATGGTATTCCATAATAAACAAAAACTGAACGGCACGCGCATTTCAATCAAAGAGGATTTAACCAAACAGAGGCTACTAAACACAGTTACGCAACGTTTCGGTTACAAGAAGGTGTGGACACGGGATGGGAATATTTATGCTACTATTAATAATAGTCCAAAACATATTAAAGCTTTTTCTGACATTCCATTGTCTATTTAAATTAATATCTTAATATTAGCATGAATTCTTCTCTTCTTTTCTTTTTTTTTTCCTATGTATTCAAGTCATTAAATTGTTTATATACATTTTGTTTTCTGTTTACTGACATTGTCGGGGCATTAATTAATTAATTAACTTTTGTTGGATAATTTTACTTGTTGCTTTCGCTGATTGAATTTATTATACATAATAATCGTTATTTTTTTTTAATTTGGGGTTATTTCCCCTTTCATTTTGAACTGTATGTCTTACCTAACTGTTGCGCACATTAATATTCGTTCCCTACTACCTAAAATTACTGACTTTAAAAATATTGTCTCCTTGGGTAACTACGATATTGTTGGTGTGTGCGAAACATGGCTAAATAATAACATATCAGATGATAGCATTCTTTTGGATGGTTATGACATTATCAGGTGCGATAGAATGTCGAGAGGTGGTGGTGTTGCATTTTTTATAAAATCTCATTTCAAGTATCAAAAAATAAAATCAATCTCCAAATCCAACTGTCCAACGGAACAATTATGGATTGAATTACAATTATGTGGAAAAAAGTTGGCAATCTGCGAATTATACCGACCACCTGATACTAATTTAGATGAATTCTTTAGTAATTTTGAAGGTTCGTTATCATATCTCTTACCTACAGTAGATTACATCCTGTGTATTGGCGATTTCAATATAAATTTACTGAATCTTTGCGAAACTAATACTATTAAATTTATATCACTTTGTGAGTCATATGGTATGTCACAGTTGTTACATGAACCCACCAGGGTAAGTGGTTCTAGTAGTTTGATTGACCTAATAATAATATCTGATGAATCAATTGTAAATGATTCAGAAGTTAACACCGCACACTTTTTATCTGATCACCATCTAATACAGTGCACTTTGAATCTTGTAGTAGAAAGGCCAAAACCTGGTGTTAAAACTTACAGATCTTTCTGCAATTTTAATTTTGAAAATTTTATTAATGACTTGAGACAAGTGCCCTTTGAATATATGTATGACATAAGTAACGTTGACGAAAAGGTTGAATTTTTAAATAACAATATCTTACATATATTCAATTCACATGCTCCGATAATCACCTCTCGCTTTACAAAAAGGAAATGTCCTTGGTTGACAGACAATTTAAAATTAATGATGTCTTTAAGGGACAAGGCTCAGAAAAAAATTCTATCTACTAATAAAGTTCAGGATTGGGAATATTACAAATCCCTTAGCAATGTTACAACTGCTTTTCGAAATGAACGAAAAGCTTATGTTGAATATCGATTATGTTCCAATAATTACAAAAGCCTGTGGAAAGATTTAAGTGACATGGATATTTATCATAAATCAAAGTCATCTCGTGTCCCTCCGCATTTGAATAATCCAAGTGAGTTGAACAACTATTTCATTAACTCAATACCTAAACCTAATATTAATGCCGATGTGTTGGAGTTTTATAAACGTAATATCAAACAAAATGTGCTAGAAAAGTTCAAATTTACATTAATTACAGAGAATGACATTAGCAGAATCCTGACATCACTCAAATCTACTGCTGTCGGTGTTGATGGTATTAGCCTAAAGATGGTTATTCTCAGTAGTTCTGTAATAATACCTTTTGTAACGCATATAGTAAATTATTGTCTAGAAAACAGTGTCGTTCCGGATGCCTGGAAAGTCGCTAGGGTAACACCTATAGCTAAAGTAAGTAAGCCATCTGAAATGAAGGATCTCAGACCAGTGAGCATACTTCCAATTTTGTCGAAAATACTCGAAAAAGCGGTTGAAGTACTAATGCAAACTTTTTTGAATACATATAACATTCTTCCAGTTTGTCAATCCGGATTTCGAAAAAATCATGGATGTGTCACAGCTTTGTTACATATCACCGATGACATTCTCAGGGTAACTGACAGCGGAAATTATACGGCTTTAGTATTATTAGATTATTCGAAGGCATTTGATACCATTAACCATGAGATTCTGGTATCGATCCTACATTATATTAATTTTAGCATGGCTGCCATAGATTTTATTCGAGAATACCTTCGACACCGAAAGCAATGTGTGAGCATTGAAGGTGAAACCTCCGACTTATCTTTAATTGAACGTGGTGTACCACAA
This sequence comes from Prosopocoilus inquinatus, assembly GCA_036172665.1. Taxonomy (NCBI): domain Eukaryota; kingdom Metazoa; phylum Arthropoda; class Insecta; order Coleoptera; family Lucanidae; genus Prosopocoilus; species Prosopocoilus inquinatus. The sequence continues at coordinate 34,018,630 of CM069877.1, forward strand.
GGTTCTATTTTGGGTCCGCTTCTACTTAGCATTTACATTTCGACTATGTCGCAATATGTAAATAAATGTTCCATCCACAACTACGCGGATGACACACAGCTCTATTTATCATTTCCAATTTCTAAATTGCAGATTGCTAAAGAGTTTATAAACACAGATTTACAATCATTGAAAATATTTTCAGCTAATCACTCATTGATAATCAATCCATCAAAATCATTTGTTGTTATATTCGGCCCTAAGAAAAATAGAAATGAAGTTACTGGCGAGATGTTAATTCATATTGATGGTGAGAGGATACCTATATATAACGTAAAAAACAATTTAGGTTTATATATGGATAGCGATTTGCGATTCAGTATTCATATAGACCAATGTATCAAAAAATGTTATTTAAAATTGAAATTGCTTTATGCTAATAGACATATTTTAACAAGAAAAGCGAAGGTGATACTTTCAAATGCTTTAATTTTGTCACAGTTTAATTTTTGTGATGTAGTGTATGGTCCTCGTTTAACTAAAGAAACATCAAATAGAATTCAACGAGTACAAAATAGTTCTTTACGCCTGATATTTGGTATAAATAGAAGATCGCATATATCTCATAAATTAGCAGACATACATTGGTTAAACATGACAAATAGGCGGTACCTTCATAGCTTAACTTTATTTCACAAAATAATTACAAATAAATGTCCAAAATATTTATATCAAAAGATTAGATTTAGAACTGATGTGCATACAATTAACATTCGATTCAAAGGCCTTATCACTCCACCTATTCATAGAACTGCTACATTCGAACAATGTTTTACATATTGCATCAGTAAATTTTATAATTCTATACCAGATAATATTAAGACTACGTCAATTCAAGTTTTTAAAAAATGTGCACGAAACAACTTGCAGGCCAAACAGTGACTGTTTCTGTATTTCCTTTTGTTTTTTTTTTCTTCCCATTCTCTCATGTTTCGCATAAAACCAATCATGTCGTAGTAAAATAATAATAATCATAAAATAAAATAAAGAAGGGGAAAATGAAATAAATGAGGAGGTAAGAAACAGGGAAGAGTATTATGAGCAGAGGGGTAAAGTAAAGTGAATTTTATTTAAGTAGAGAGTATATATTCTTTAGTAAATTTCACAGAGTTAAGTGGAAAAGCAGAACACCTGTTTGGCAGGTTATTCTGAACTTCGCTCTGAGGTTATCTGTTTTATTATAATATTCTGTATTTTTGCATATTATTTTTGTATATCTCTTAAACAGATAATAAAGACGCTTTATTATTATTATTATTATATATTTCCTGCTAGGGAAAATAATTGTTCACTGCATACGCTTCCTGCTGGAGCAGTTAAATAAATCATCGCTTGTGAATACAATAAAGGAAAAATGTCTCTCTTATTAGCCCACCACCGAAAAGGATTGTCTGTTCTAGAAATTACTGGAATCTCTTTGTAGCAATTGATTTCTTTTTTTATTTTAACCGATAACGGACCTTCATTTAATGTGACATTTGTATTTGCATTTAAATTTTTACTAGTGCCTTCCCCAACTACGTCTTCATATAATTTCCAGAATAATTGATGACTATTACTCTCATTTACGGTAGATACAAAATCCGTGTCTATTCCAGAAAGTTTCGCTAATGGCACATCACCATTATCATCACTATCGTCACTTATAACAGGTGTGTGTTCGTGTTCTAAATGAGATGTTACTACTAAATGCCGTGATTTTTCAATTATAGCAAACTTAAGTCCTACGCATATTTTGTTGTAAATATCATCGTTAAAAAAATTACTTTGAAGCGTGGATCAAGGAATGTTGCAAACGTCAAGTAATCGTTGGAAAACATGTCTTTGAAACGATTTTCCAAGTTCGTCTTTAATTCATCTTTCATTGTAACTACTCCTGTGAAATGTACACCTTCTTTATTGACATATGCTATGAGAATTACTTACCGATATAATATCGGCCGATACCGATATATATCGGTATGTATATCGGTATCGGCGAAAAATTATCTGCCGGTCGATCGCTAGTATTAACTATCGTTAAATGCATCTCGAAAGGCTATAAATGCCTTATAGTCTGTATATATCGCTCATCAGATGGCAATTTGGACAAAATTTTAACAAAAAAGAAGGTCGAAATGTGCACACTAAACAATTATCACTTGTGGTGATTTTAATATTGATTTTGGAAAATTTGGTCTATGTGAGAGATGCACTTATTGATATATTTTCTTCGTACGGTGTGTCTCCACATGTACAAGAGAAAACCCATTCTTTAACTATTACTGATAATATTTAATAATTTTTCGTGCAATACAGAATGTAGTTAATACAGGATTATCTGACCATTACAGTCAGACTTTGTATGAATATCTACAGTGCAAGAATTATTGAAGCAATCAGATAAAATTAAAATTAAAATCTGCTGGTATACGACGACACTAGCACTTCAACTGTTTTCGTCATATAAGTACATATGTATATCGAACACAGGGTGACGATAAAGGAACTTTGTGGCAACTCAATACAGAATTTTTTGTCAGAACCTATGATGCTAAATTGAGGTGTTCCACAAGGCTCCATACTTAGCCAAACTTTGTTTCTATTTTATGTAAATGACTTAGGCCAGTGTGCTATAAACACTGTTATTTATGACGGCGTCGTTTTTCATATTTATATTTTGCCTGTATCATACATTTACATTATTTAAAAAAAAAAATACTTTTATGTTTCTATATTTTCTGTCTGGCCGTATTTGCCAAAGAAATAACCATTTTTTAATCAAAAATATTGATGTGTCTCGTACATTAATTGAAACAAGAGGTGGCAATAACTTTCGAATATCTGCTCATAAATTTTCTTTATTTGAGAAAGAAAAAGCCACAATATAAAGCAATTACAACTAACAATGCTCTTCCAAAAACTATAAAAAAAATATTACTAACATTAGAACATTTAATAAAGCTTTAAAAAACATGCTCTTGAAAAACTGTTTTTATTCTTATGAAACAGAATTTACAGAATACACACGTTAAGATAACTAACCTTTATCATCACGTGTACATTTTGTCAGGCCTTTCTTTCCATTTGCTAAAATTGTATGTCTTGTGCTACAAATACCTACATGTAATTTTATTCTTATTTTTATATCGATATTTATATTCTAGTCCTTAGGATAATTTGTCATATATCACCTTACGTGATCTAATGGATAAATAAAATATTATTATTACATATCAACGATTAAAACTCTGTGAAATATTAATAAACAAAAATACTTTAATGAAATATCATACATATAACATAACACCTTATCCAAAAAATATTTCAGTTAAGTAAATGTTCACATCAACAACCTTCTACAGTAATACATATCCTTGCCCTTTTAAAGTTGCAAAAATACTCAGCGGCGGCTCGTGATGATTTACTGCGAGCAGGCAACAACTGCAAAAGGGAAAGTGGGTACATTTTCAAAAAAAAGAATTGTTTCTCGGGGCTTGTAATTTTTGTAAATACAGAAAGTAAATTCAGAGCTTTTTCTCAGCTTTCCAATGTCGTTTACTAAAAAGACCATCGACGAACGCGTTCTCGAATCACAATCAAAATTCAAAAGCAACGCGTTTTTTATTTGCTCAATTAACTGAACATCTCTGCTTCCCCTCGCGATCGCGCCTGTAATTTTTTAAATTCAATTGAAGCATGGGATTTACAGAACTTTCTCTCAGCTTTCCAACGTCGTTTACCAAGGAACAATCGACGAACGCGAAGTTACAATCGAGATTCAAAAGCGACGCGGTTCTTATTTGCTCAATTAACTGTACGTCTGGCTCACCCATGCGATCGCGCTTGTAATTTTTGAATGCCTTTCACCAAAAAACAATCGACGATTGACAACAACTGCTAAAGGGAAAGTGGGTGCATTTTCCAAATAAATTTGTTTTTCCGGACTGTCCCGACGCGGAACCGGAACGTGCAACTTCAATAGGACCACCCCGACGAGTCGCCACTGGAAATACTTGCGAAATATAAATATCATGTCAACTGATTCCTCACAATGATAATTCACTACCAAATGAGTCAATTCAAATACTACTTTCTAAGTTAAAACTTAAACCTGTAACTTTTAAGTTTAGAGATTTTAAAGTTTGATTTGTAGTTTGTCAGAAAGTAGACAATTAAGGGCGATTTTCTGTTTTATTAGTCATGGGCAACTAGATTTAGAAACAAAACGTATCTAATAAAATCCAGAACCCTTTAAAAAATCTACGCACATCCCTTGAAATTGATGTCCAATCCAAGGAGTAAAGTCACTTTCGTACTCATTGCGATGGAAAATTTTTTGGTATTTCTCTGAAAATGTTTGTTATCTAAGTTGGCAAAAGTCCTACACCATTATAAAGAGAAAGAAATTTTCTATCAAAGTCCATCGGTAGAAATATATCATGTGTTTAAAAAACAAATGTAGGAGGCGTGGCCGCTCGAGAACAATTAATTAATTGAGAATCGATGTTAACTGAAAAAAATTGTAATCCTTGACACGCCAGACAATTTTTCTTCTTTCTTGCTCTATCTCTATTGACAAAAAAATTATTACAGAAATGCAGAGATATGACTCACCCGGTAGGTAATGGTATAAAATGTGCTGTGTCGCAAAACGCTCAAGATAGCATTTTGCTTTTCAGTCTCCAGTATGAACACAAAAGTGAGTTCTATGCGGATTATACAATAAATAATTTTTAATGTTAGAAATTGTTTTAAAATTTTCAAAAATTATACCCCACGTAAGAAGCAACAGTTTACACAAGTACACTACTGTCGAAAAGTTTTAAGACGAAAAGCAGTAAATCTGTTGGAATTTGAGCCTTATTGAAATAGCCCGTCTTAATTTAGAACCTTCTGCATTCGAGCCTCCCCGTTTCTCTCTCCCTCTCTTGACCAGGGGATGAGCAGGGTCATAAAGTTCATTCACGAGAGCAGGTAATCTGTTAAGCATTGAATAAGGAAATTCCAGATAATGAGAACTGCGTAATTTGTAATGTATTATGACAGTAATTATTAATAAAATTAATTCAGGTATATAGTTATATTTTGTGAAGTCATGTTAAGTTTGTTAATTGTTTTTAGTTTAATGTTAATAAAAATAATACCTACCCGGGTTTTGTTATATTCTGTTTTTTTTATGATTCAATTTAGATTTTCATATTTAAATTGTTAACAAAATTGAAAGATATTAAATCAAAATGTTTTAAACTGCCATAAGTTCGGAATGTACTTAAATTTAAATTTAAGTTTGAACGTGTTATTGTTGTTGAATAATAAATAAACGAAGTGATCAGAAAAGGAAAATACTTTCTACGTTTCATGTGTTGCAATTAAAAATTTCCAACGCTAATTTAGATCAAACTATTATACAGAGTCAAACAAAACGAGTTACATAAACCAACATTATTTTATTATCCTATTTTTCTGTATAAATCGAATGAGTAACAAAGTATTTTTAATGACACATTAATTTTTAATTGGACTTACGGCTGTTTTCATAATCAGACTTTAAGAAAGCGTTTAGTCAATTTAAGAATGGGGAAACAAATGTATTTTTTTAGGTTAAAATTACTTTAAAATTAAACTCCTATTATGAAATCGGACGTTACTGTTATATTAATTAATTCATGAAAACGTATGACAAAGAATATTCTTAAAAGTGATGCAAATTTCTGTTCATGAAACCGGGAATTTAAATACAAATTGAGGAATTTAAGCATCTAATAAGAAAACGAAAATTAATAATAAGTAAGATATTGTCCCTAATATTTAATCATGTTTAATTATCTTGCGCAGGAATGATTTTATACCTCTACATCCTATTACATTTGTAAAATGTTGGTATTCTGGAAAATTTCCGGTAATACCGTATTTTATCTCAATTTAGTGAGTAGGTACACAGAGAAAAATAATTAGTAAAAAGTAACACAAATTGTAGTTAGAATGAAGACGGAAACAAATTGTAGCAAATATTCGTACAATTGTCGGACTATTTACTAGAATTGTGCTAATATTTTCTACAATTGTGTTAATACTTGTTACAATTTGTTTCTGTCTTTATTCTGACTACAATTTGTGTTACTTTTTACTATTGATTTTTCTCTGTGTATAAGAAGCTGCGAACTAATTATCTTTTAGTATTGAATAATTTCTTGTGTCGGAAAGCATTGTTTAATTTCGTTGTGAAATGGAACGCAGAACACATACTACCGAAAGAGATAATCATTCCATTGTATGTATATTGTCATAGGACCAACGATACCTGTTATTATTACTGGAAACCGTAACCAATATATTATATATTAGGCTTGACGCCGCCCGTACCATAAAAGCAGGTCAGCCGGCTAAATGTTGTTAAGGTTCATAATTGCAAAGCACGGATATTCGTACGGCCAGTGGTATTTCATTTCGTCTTAAAACTTTTCGACATCACCGTACAAGTATCTTTTTCTTTTTTTTTTTTCTAACCATTGCAAAATTAATTACTAATACACTTTTAAAAATAAACACTTCACCAAGAGAAAAGTTAAATTAAGAACCTGCTCCAAAAGATTTTATCCTGTTTATTACATTGGTTTTCGACATTACGATTTTTTTGTGTTTGATAAAATGTTATTGCAACTATCGTTACTTAACGGAGTGTCAAGTCAACGAGAAAGTCACATTGTAATTATTTTGGAAGTTAATGGTTGTTAAACATAATGAGATTGTAACGCTAGGACACTCATGGTTGATCTTAACTGCATTCGCACTTAGATATTATTCTACATTAACGTTAGTGGAGCAGAAAGGAAAATGGAAGCGATCGCCAAATGTATAAAGCCCGGAGGATCAGCCTTTTTTTCCACAATCAATAAAAGTTACTTATCGTGGATTTTCTGCAAAATTCTGCCAGAGTACGTGTGGCATTGTATAGCCAAAGGCACGCATACTTATGAAAAGTTCATCACCCACGATAATCTGGGAAAAATGTTGAGTTCATGTAAGTTGATTGGGTATAAAGCTTTCAGAAGTTAAATTAAAAAACAGTGCTTGGCCTAAACTTCACCTCTGTTTGTTTATATTTATTTGTTTCTTTCTCGTACATGTAAATACAGTGTGTACATAGATTAATTAATAACTGGGATTGATTTTAGATAATTTTACAACAAGAGACGTACGAGGGATGTACTACAATTATTACGGAAGTTACTGGTTCTGGCTAAGATCAAAATCCACTTGGTACATCATGCATGCGATCAAGAATACTTAGGAATAAGGATCATATCGATTAAAAAATAGCGAATTTGATGTTTAGTATAGTAATCCTATAAATTATTCATGATTAGGTGTATAAAGGGTGAGTAACTAGCTTAAATATCCAACGAGTATTTTTTTTTCTTTCATATGAAATTTCTATAATATATTTTCGTAACACAAATGCTTACTTTGTTAACTGGAATTAACAATGTTTTATAATGGATTCATTATACTTTGTATACTTTAATTATCTTAATAGTTATTTAAGGGACAAGTTGTGATATGTCACGCAAGAAGAGCACGCCTCACGTATTTAATAATGATCGTCTTAACATATTTATTTAACAAATTAAATTGATCGATGATGCGAGAATCATTCCTGCTTCGTTCATTGCGAGTGACTTATTACTTATGGTTTTTTGCTCACTAGTGACTTATCAGGTTGTTATTCATTTATTTAAAATCACTGTAGTTTATATTATACATTAAAATTCAGGAAAGAATACCGTCATATACGGAACTCAGGTGGTTGCACTACGTTGATCAACACAATGCGAATTTTTATGTAAATGTAGTAAACAGGAACCAACATCGGCGACCTTGAATGCAGGAACGCTGTTCAATTAGGCGGCGGCGCGGGCGTCTCCGAAGAATTGAGACAACCACAAAGCGAGATCTGCCTTAGTCGCGGCGCCTCACAAAGTATTCAATCGTACGTCCCTGAAACGGATTCTCTAATCTTTACGAATCTAAAAAATCCGCTTGCAAGGGTGTCTCTAAAACACGTAGAGCCTAATTTTTTTCAGTTAAACTGCCTTGTTGAATTTTGTAACAAAATCTTACTCAAAGTTCCATAATTTACGAAACACGTGTGTCAGCTCTAGCAACGGACGGTAAAGTGAGAAAGTCAGGTCGTCAAAACTGTTACCGGAGTCGACTTTTCCAGCCATGCCATTATGGCGAGCCAAACGGAACACAGGACGCGAAGCACCGTGGTTAAACTAGACCAACGAAAAGCCTTGATTTCTAACAGCGCATAATTGTGACTTCCAGAAAATGTTGCCAACATTATAAACAACGCACGTGGCAACACGTAGTTGCTGAAAGGCAACTACAGATTAACCCGTAACAAGATCTCGAGGATTTATCCATTCTAAATCCATTAACACCTATATATCTACTGATGTGTGTGTGATGCAAATCAAATAATAAATTATATATATTATTATTATTACATTAATTTATAGAATCTCTTTCGAATAACTCTCATCCATTGATGATGAAATTTTACGTCATCATTTTTGCCTTTTGACATTAGCCATTTCAGACAGTTTCGAAGTAAATGTAGTCCAAACTTGGATAAAACAAACATCCATGGCCCTGGTGGAATTCGAACCCACGCCGACAAGTGACACGACTTACAGAGTCGGTTAGACTAACCGGTAAGCCACTCGCCTATCCCCTTTTACAGATTTATAGTAGACTAGTTCCGCGTTTGTGAATCTACAGACCTGGGCAAGAAAAAATACTTTAGACTTCGAACAGGCGCCAATGGTGTCTTAGCGCCGAGTTGCTTTGCAATCTCAGCAACCCCTGTAGCTACGCCACTGCTCTAGACAATTACAGATTAAAAGCACGGCTGCTGAAAGTTCGTTGGAAAGCATTGAAGAGCACACGTGTGTTCGTTCCAGTACAAAAAAGACGTTTATGAGTTTTATTTTTGAAAGCTTGCAAATTTATTTTTAGCACGTACATTCCCGATAAATCAACCGCCGAAATTTATGCCAAATATTTGAGGAATTCTCTCGGCTAATAAAAATAGGCCCGCAAAATTTTGTAGATTAGTTTAAATCACGGTAAAAGATGTGTAGAGGTAATCCAACGCTGTATTCGGTATGGATAAGCAAATCACGGTGAAAGATATTGAGGTGATCCAACGCCACATTCGGTACGGATAAGCAAGTGTAAAATCCAGTGTGCGAGGACCACTTCCATCGTCCAACAATGTTTATGACAAGGGCGCAAATTTTTCTTCAGGACGAAATTTCGTCCTCTGGGCATAACTTCTCGTGTCTGAGGCACACACACACACAAATGCAAGTGTTCGATTCTAACAATAAAAGAAATAATTATTTTGCCGATAAAAGAAATCACAAATGTAATAATTTAAAGGGGGGCACACACTTCGTTCACTTGACTCGAATTAGTCCGCACGGTGTGTGTGCACTAAAAATCCAGTGTGTGGAGAAGGAAACGGTATGGTACAAAATCTGTTTTGTACAATTTTGATTCGCGCGATTTGTTTTGTGCGATCCAATTCGCGCGAATTGAGTGTGTGGCCCGCTTAATGCGTGGACGCTATCCTTTATAGCGCGTGTACACGGAGCTGATAGTCTTATATCTTATGTCATGTTTTAAATTAATTGAACATAACTTCAAAAGGGTCTACGTGCCAAAAATTAAAAAATTAATGTTTTGACAGCAAATAGTGGAATATGGGAAAGTCCAATATCACGCAAAAGGGTCTACGTACCTGCGGCTAAATAAAAAGGAGTAATAAATGAATCAGAGATGACAATATCTGTATGTGCGTTTAAGATTTAGTAAATCAGTTTTTTCTCAATAACTTCTGAAGATGTTTTTGGTTGGCACTTAGACCCTTTTGAAGTTACGGTCTTCAATTTGTAACCGCTACACACGAACCCCCCGGCTACGCAATGAGATCAGTGACAGTCGAACGTAAGACAATGCGAGAAAATTTTCTTATGTTTATTATTAGAATTTTAATTAGTCTCAAATGTTTCAAATATTGAAATCTCGACCTGCATCGGGGCATCGGAACACCTCAGTATCTATCACCGTGATCGCAACTAATATTAAATTTTTCTTGGAACATTTCTTTTTTGATTTGGAGTACATGGAGTGTTGAAATTTATTTTTTATTGCCACAGACTATTTTTCTAATTTTTTTTTTAGAACCTCCGTCTAAATATTGCGTTTTACAACCAAAATTTCAGAATAATTTAAACTTTTTAGGTGTTACCGAGACTGAAATGTGTAAATTGTTATTGTTACGCTAATTCCTCGGCTTCGCTATGGTGCTTATTAAAATTGTTCTGGATTGGCACTCTTTTGTACACTTCGCTGGGACGCGGACGTTTTTTTCGCACGTTAATTAATGAAATTAGTTTTGGGTAAATTTAAAATGTTTGATTTTTGGATTTGGTGACCCGACCGTCTTAGACGGATTACGTCGCTTGGTTGTTTGTTAGCTCGCTGTTTGTGGGGCCGTTTCGACGGCAATTTAGGTGTAGAGTTACGTCCGGCAACTTTTGTATTCAAATTTTTAAGTCCGGTCGCCTTCTTTTACCGTCCGGCTTCTTTTTGTGCAAAAGATTTATGTCCATTTTTCCTTTCCTTCAACTGTGTTGCAACAAACCGAACAGGCGAAATAGTAGCAAAATACATGCAACATGCAAAGTACTTGAAAATACTCGTTGATGGGCGGTGAATCTAGTGGACAATTCGTATGTTTACGAATGTAAATTTTGATGATTTACAACAAAAATTTTGTATATTCTAAGATTTATTTGCTCTGTATCCTGCATACCAACGTTATATTTTTATGAACATATAAAATAGCGACATCTTACTATCGCTTTTTGCGAATAAATTGGGCAAGTCGTTTTTGGTCTGCAGTGGGAATGTCGAGCTACGTTTCTGCTGAAGAAGCCCCAAGCAGGGCTGAAACAGCTGTCCAGAGGCTGCTCGAGGTTCTCACTGCAATCAAAAACGATTTGCACAAAATTTTTCTAAAGTTATATTTTTAATTAATTTAAACATTAGTAGGATCGAATTTTAATAAATTCAAAGTTGTCCTCTTGTTTCTTGCAATGTTCTCCATTTTACCACTAAATATTCTCCTTTGCCGGTAACCCCAGATAGATGCCATATTGTTCGCTTATCTTTTTTTTTACCTGCCTGCTTCCACGGGCGTTTATTGTTCGCAATTGTATTATGTAGTTAATTCCTTCTTTTTAGCGGCTCGTACGGGGGCAGTTAATCTTTCTTTTTTGCCCGCCGGCAATGTGACGCTTTCTGCAGCAGCCGAGGACGTCCTCTATTTTCTCCACATGCGTTCTTAGGAGAGGTTTAAAAAGTTCGCACCGCTTCCAGTTTACGCTTACTGTCACTTCTCCCCTTTCGTTCCGGAGAGATTCTAAAGGTCTACAAGTAGAAATTTCCCATTTCTTATTAAACTCTTCCGCAGAATTCGCGTGACGTCATCACCCCGGACGTGCGTCCTACCATTAGCGTAGAGTTACGGGCTCAACTGCCGGAATGCTTCTTCACGAAATCGGCGAGGAGGGACGTGCTGTTGTTCGCCTTATTTCTTTTTCACACCTGAGATATAATAACCGATATCGTCATTTTTGTGTATTTTATTTTTTTGCCCGTTTCGTGCTTTAACTTGTACTGTGTTGATTGTTTGAGTTCTGGCTTCTTCTGAGCGTGGAAATAAATTTTGATAGTTTTCGGCCTGGTGCTTCACGCCCAAAGTTTATTTCGATTTACAGCTGGTTTATTACCTAATTTGTAAGCAAAAACGAGAATACTCGCGCCCTCGGTTTGGGCCTTTGTAAGTAAGAATTTATCTAACATTAAATCCTTTGATCACTCAATTTTGTACAATTTAATAAACGGACCATTTTTGGGCCGAACTGGAATCTATCTGTTGGTTAACCATATTGGGTGGGTCACGTACCTGTGCGAGGGGATCGCCGAGAAAAAAATAAAGAGCACTACTGGCGTTCCTTGTCTTTGAGTTACCTAACGAGAGATATCAACGCCAAAGTGGGTCATAGGGAGTTGGACTGTGTGTCACCGGTAGCTTTTGGGTTGGCTGGGTGGCGCCCTTAACTGTAACACCTTTTGAAGTTTCCCACGCCGTCTCTACTGAGTCAAAACACGCTAAGCGCCCCTTTTCTTACACTTCGTAACATTACGCTATTAAGAATATTCGAATGCAAGTAGATGTGATGAAATTAATATTAAAATGATTATTGTTTCCCGTAGAATTGTGTATTTGCAGTATACAACGTTAGTTTTGTAGATTGTGCCTAATGGATTACAATATTTGAATAAAATATGGTTTGGCCTAAACGAGTTATAAAATCTTGGCGTGTTTAATAAAATACCTTTCATAGGTGTTTAGTCACGATATATAATGAGATTAGAAAGAACTTTTATAAAGTAATGGTGAAGTAATGGTAATAATAAATACAAATAGCATCGACGCCATTTCCTTGCGTAGATTAAGAACAATTAACTTAGCGATAAGTATTTAAATAAATATATATCTCGTTTAGGAATGCTTAAATAGTAGATACATGTTTACTATTAATTGTAAGTGGTAAATTTTTTTTTAATACCGCACCAGTTTCCATTATCCAATTTTTCTATTTAAAAAGGCGTAAAAACAATTTTAAAGGGAGATTTAGGTTAATTGAGTTAATTGGGTAGGCCGTCAAACAGTGTTAGTCCAGGGCCCCCAGAATTGACGGACCATACCTGTCTCAATGGGCTGTAAAAGTCTGCTGGTTTTTGATTTTTTTTATTCTTTTCGAAGCTAACATTCTGGGTAGCCTTTAATAAAATCTGTAATGTTAACAATGTATACAATGCAGGTTGTACAAAGAAATTGGATTTAACCTCCTAACCACAAAAAGTTTGTTTAAAAACTAAGTACGTATTTCGGGAGTTATGCTGCCATTTTCAGTAGATCCCTTTCTCTTAATCACAAGAGAAGGGACTGTGTCATGCCTATCGCTAGCTTGTATACTAATTCGTTCCGCTCCAATGAAGCGTGCTCTCTAAAGCGAGCGCCTCACTGGATTGCGTCAACCAAGTCAAGCAACACGGAATCCCAAGCAGCAAGGTGTCGTTTTTTTCACGTCAAAAATTGATCATCGTTTTTGTACGTCAAATAGTCGTGTATTTCTGACGTCATTTTTAATTGTATTATCTATGACGCATTAGTAACCAAGAAACTACATAAATCATATTTTAAATTTATTTTATTCAAATATCTGTACATTTGTATACATATACCTACGAACAATAAATAAATAATATTTTAAATAAATTCATACATAATTTTTAAAATTCTAAATAAAAATAACATAAAAGGCTATTACTAAACAGTTTGATTCTACTCTATAATGAAATAAAAGAATTGAATTAAGAAAATGAAATAGAAAAATGTCCAAGTACTATCACAAGGACCGTTAAAATATTAATATAACAGGTTATGAAATAGGAGTTACCAACACCCACCTTCTTTACATAATTTGCTAATAACTGAAACAATAAATACCTAAAGCAAGTACACATACAACTAGAATATACTTTAGTTAGCTAATACATAATCTTAAGCACCACGGACACTACGATTACGATATGCAAGAACAATGTCACAATGTCGAGTGTTGACGCATGCGTCGCATATCTCGTAATAGGAGTCTAGTAAATTTCTTATGTATTAAAATGGTACTAATTAATAAATTCAATCATGTCTATAATTTATATTTTCCTACAAAATCTAACATCTTGACAAATCTATAACTAAATTTATTATTGAAACGAGACTTTTTTAAAATTAGTGTCAAATTTAAGTCATTAAACTGACGTTCTATTCACGTAATTTATAAATGTCAAATTTTAAACAAAATTTTTACGAAAAAATGACGTTTAAAACTGGTCATTTGACGTCCTTGACCAATTTTGACCAAATAATGACGTGATAAAAACGACTGCTTGCTGCTTGGGATCTGCCAAAGGCCCATGATCGGTGTTCACTAAATCTCTTTTATTTTTGTATATGAAAATGGTTTCAAATCCATCTAATTCCCTGTTGCTTTAGGTTGTTTTTACTGACCTAAGATTGTTTAAATCTATTTTGTGACTGGTATCAAAAATATGTTGAGAAACATTTCAATTCTATTGTACTTTAAATGAGCTAAGTGTTCTTTAAAACGTGTCAGTAAATTTCTTTTTGTTTGCCCAATATATTTTTTACTACACGTAAACTGCCCGTAAACTTACCACTTTGTAACCGGTAGAAACAAACATCTAAATATATTAAAATTCCGTTTGACAAATATCGTTCCAAAGGTTTAAATAGAGTTTCTAAAACGCAGGGGTACACAATCGCACATACTAATAATAATACTTTAAACCGTTTACTGGCAAACCCTAAAGACAAAACTGTACCAAATCAGAAATCAGGAATTTACGAAATATCTTGTCAAGGGTGTACTAAAAAATACTTTGGGCAAACAAAAAGAAATATACTGACACGTTTTAAAGAACACTTAGCTCGCTTAACGTACAATAGAATTGAAAAATACAGTGTTCTCCAACATATTTTTGACACCAGTCATAAAATAGATTTAAACAATCTTAGGTTAGTAAAAGCAACGTTAAGCAACACAGGGAATTAGACGGGTTTGAAACCACTTTCATATACAAAAATAAGAGAGATTTAATGAACACCGATCATGGGCCTTTGGCAGGTTCCGTGTTGCTTGACTTGGTTGACGCAATCCGGTGAGACGCCCGCTTTAGAGAGCACGTTTCATTGGACCGGGACCAATTACTATATAAGATAGCGATAGGCATGACACACGTGTCACTTCTCTTGTGATCAAGAAGAAGGCATCTATTGAAGATGGCAGCATAGCTGCCGAAATACGTATATAGTTTTTAAACAAACTTTTTGTGGTTAGGAAGTTAAATCCAATTTCTTTGTTTCACAAACCAGTCTCCAATACATTTTAATATAATAATGCAGGTTGTAACAACCTTTACAAAGTTAATTTGCGTACTTTTCTTGAGACTTTGATCTGCAACGTAAACAGACGTCGGTCGGTCATTCATGCTAGACCTGTGTCGATAACCGCATCTGTGAAATACAAGTAATGATTTTACCTAAAATACACGCGCTGAATTTTGTTTAAATCCAAACGTAGAAAACGAATTTAGAATACCTACGGTTTTTCAAATGTGACAATGTAATTATCATGTAACAATAATTTTTTCAATATTAAACTGTTCATTAAACAATTTTTTGATTTATTTACATCTACATTAAACTGTTCACATACAGGGTGTTCTTTTACTGCATGCAAAAAAAAAACTCAGTGTAAGTACACGAAGTGCTACCTTCTGCGGGTGTTTTTTTGGTGCCCACCGTATCATAGTTAAAAAAATTCGGATGGACCACTTGTTTGGAACCGCTGAAATGTACGAGAAAGACAGGAAAGTCAAGTTCCCCTTCCACTCGGTACGAACACGCCCATCGATACAGCACTCGATGTTCAACGCGTTTCGTAATAATAATCACCGATATCGTTTATTAATTATTTTATTTAAAATATTAAGTATTTTAATTCACTGAGCGAAGTAATATCACATTTATTTGTTTTATATCAACTATCGATGAAAATTTATGCACCAATTAGCCAAGCGCGTTAAAAATGTTGTTCCTTCACCCTTTTACGTAAATAAACTTTTGCCGCAATCTCGCTGCTAGCTATGAAAGTATTACTATTAATTTAAAAATAATATGGAATGAGAAATTACAACTTGTTTGTACATCGCTTTTAATTTGTTCGGCAATTAGGAACTGCAGCTTCTTGTATTGCACTAGAATTTAATTTAAAATACTTAAACTTGTAATTTCTTGTAGTGAAGTTAATTTAAATTGTAAACGTTTTGACGAACCAGCTGATCGAAGCGGCGCTGATTTACGTCGTTCCTGTTCGAGGTCCAGTAAGGCACTGACCCTGGCCTACTTCGGCTGCGGGTCGTAATTGAAGAGGCACCCGCGTTCCACTTTTAGCCATGCCAGCAATTCTCAAACGGTTTAGTGAAAATCTGCCACTGCATTTTTCCCGAAAACCATTACATTTACGTTAAGAACATATGAGTTCAATCGCTGCCATTTATGGTGATATATTGCAGGTTTAAATATATTTGCACACAGTAAAAGAACAGCCTGTACAACATCCACACCCGATTCATAAACTTTAAGATAATTTCACATTTTATTTTTCATAATTTTAGATTTCTGCTTAGACAATGCATTAGAATATCCACTTAAAACAAAGTTTTCAACATTAAAAAATTGGTCATGTGATTAAATTTTTTACTAATCCATGTTTATTGCAAAGTTTCAGATCAAGTTTTAACTACATTCTTAAAGAAACCCTAAAAATAACTCTCTGATGGCAAACCTTGAATCCAATCTTACATTTAATTGTAGGTCTCAGGATGAAGCCGTTCTGGAACATAGCAGGTCTCAGGATGAAACGGTTCTGGAACATAAAACCAGAACCGAGCGCGAAATTTGACCAGTGATTATAATAGAGAAGTTAACTTTTGGAAGTGTTACTTTGAAACAACGTAAGCAACTGTTTCATTGTGTAAGAAGAATCAATAAAGTATTCTTAAGACGTACAAAACAAATTATCGAAAACAATTATTCTTGTACGTTGAGGTTAAAGATGCCTCGCCGCATTATGATCATTGCATTGCAAGTTTATGGTGGATTAACATATCAACTTGCTAATGCAGGGACGGTGAATCTTAACGTTACGGCAGTCGTTATTAGGTGTCCCAAAGAAGTGCAGCAAAAAAACAGAATGGACCCCGAAGAATTATTGACCTTCCAAAAAGTTGCGGACGGTTGGTGGAGCAAAGAGGTTCTGGGCGTTGTGGCGTTAAAGTCTATGAACGAATTGAGGATTCCTTATATTGTAGAAGGACTCAAGACAACAGGAATCATCAACGGGCAACCCACAGGAATCGATCGCCCGTTGAGCGGCATTTCGATTTTGGACGTCGGGTGTGGCGGTAATTCTTTTTTAATTTTAATTAAAAAAAAAGTTTCCCTCTTTGTTTCCCGTATTTTCCGTATTTTTTTATTTGCGATTAATACTGCACTTCCGAGCTTGAACGTAAGTATCGTAAGGTAAAACCTAGCCGTTTAATCACACAGGTCGTAAGTACTTTACGATGCTTACGATCGAGCTTACGATTGGAATGGAAGCGTAAATTTAAAAAAAAAGAAGGCACTTTTATAAACTTGCTAATGACTTCTACTAAAGGAAATAATGAGCGAAATATTGACTGAAGCAATAATAAATTGAGTGTTCTAAATTTTACTACGTACGTATTTTCATTTATAATTTAATCAGTTGTTTTGAAATCCACCACGTATTAAGAAATATTTTAAAAACAACACTTTAATTGTTAAAAATTAAATCTTCCGCGAAAAACTGAATTATGAAGAGATTATGGGATATCACGGTTAAAGTTGACTTGATTGCAAGCAATTAAATGATTATCGAATTATTTATATTTACGCAATAGCTAATACTGATTTGTAATCCGTGGGTATTTAAGAAATGGTAAACAATAAGTCACACAATAAGTCACAGTTTTTATTAAAAAAAAAGCCTGACAGCGAAATCAACATGGATCCCGAAGAACAAGTCTTTTTCCGAAGCGTCGCCGATATATGGTGGAGCGATAAGGGTTGGGTGTTGAATTCCATGAACGGAGTAAGGATTAGTGCTGGCAAAAACCGGAAAAAATTGAAACCGAATAATCGGTTTCTTTAAAAACCGGTTTTGGATAAAACCGGTTATCCAAATAATGGTTAAAACCGACTATTCGAATATCCAAAAACCGATTATTCGGATATTCAAATATTCAAAAACCGGTTATGGATATTCGAAAAACTGACTATTCGAGTATCCAAAAACCGATTATTCGGTTATTTGAAAAACTGTCTACTTGAAAGCCGACTATTCGAATATTCGCGAAATCTGTAATCAAAAAAGCAGCTTTTGGATTATCCGAAAATCGATTAATTACGTATTAACAAAAAATGATTCATAAAAAACAGACTTGACTGAATTTTAACTCTAATGTTCCTGGTTTTTAATCAGATGAAAATGTTTTCAAACATTTCAATTTTGTGCTTCTCTTCTCTATTTTAAAATATTAACTACATTTCTAATTTATAAAGACTCACACATCTAAAACGTGACACAAACTCACTAATAATAGTTTTCGTTTTTTTTTTTTGTTAAATAGTAGATAAATGTCAATTATTCTTGTCCTATCTAATGAACAATATTCAACAAATTGTAAAAGTAATGCAAATATTTTGTGCTGTAAAAATTCATTACAGTGCCGAACATCTGTACCATAATAAACTTTTATTGAATTCTCCGAAAGACGGTTGGGTACGGCCGAAAAGGCTACTCACAACAAAAACTAAAATTCGAACGACTTCTAATATGTGGATTAGAAGTACCACTTGACCACTTACATTTTTTTTTTACGTAGTGAACATAACAGATAAAATTTACCTTCATTTTCTTAATGCTTCCAACATTTGCTCATTTTCAATTTTATTTGAGTTTTAAATTTTCTGCCTCAAATTCCTATGATTATCGGCGATATAAATAAATAAATACGTTATTGTATATACATTTATTTGAATTTCAAGTAGTTGGGATATTTGAATATTTTTCATCATTCAAATAACCGGTCATTTGTGTAGCCGATTATCCAAAAACCGATATTATTCGAATATCCGGTTATGTAAATAATTGGATATTCGAATATCCCATTATCCAACTAATTATATATTCGAATATCCGATTATCCAAATAATTGGATATTCGAATAACCGATTATTCGGATAACCGGTTATCCGGATAACCGGTTTTCGGTTTTGTTTAAAACCTCGGATAATCCAAAACCGATTAACCGGTTATCCAAAAAACCGATTTGGTTGCCAGCACTAGTAAGGATTCCTTACATTCTTGAAAGACTGAGGTCATCAAGAATCATCAGTGAGGAACCCAAAGAAGCTGATCGGCCGTTAAACGGCATTTCGATTTTGAACATCGGTTGTGGTGGTAATTTTCTTTTTTTAATTTATAAACAAGGAACACTTATCACTAGTGCTGGCAACCAAATCGGTTTTTTGGATAACCGGTTAATCGGTTTTGGATTATCCGAGGTTTTAAACAAAACCAAAAACCGGTTATCCGGATAACCGGTTAACCGAATAATCGGTTATTCGAATATTCAATTATTTGGATAATCAGATATTCGAATATATAATTATTTTGATAATCGGATATTCGAATATCCAATTATTTGGATAATCGGATATTCGAATAATATCGGTTTTTGGATAATCGGATACTCAAATGACCGGTTATTCGAATGATGAAAAATATTCAAATATTCCAACTATTTGAAATTCAAATAAATGTATATACAATAACGTATTTATTTCTTTCACCCATTTAAAGATAATCATAGGAATTTGAGGTAGCAAATTTAAAACCCAAATAAAATTGAAAATGAGTAAGTGTTGGAAGTATTAAGAAAATGAAGGTAAATTTTATCTGTTATGTTCACTACGTAAAAAAAATGTAAATGGTCAAGTGACTTACTTTACTGTCGAAAACTTTTAAGACTATTTTTTCTGTCTAAATCGAATGAGTAACAAAGTATTTTAATGACACATTAATTTTTAATTGGACTTATGGCCGTTTTCATAGTCAGACTTTAAGGAAGCGTTAAGTCAATTTAAGAATGGGGAAACAAAAGTATTTTCATAGGTTAAAATAAGTTTAAAGTTAAAGTCCTATTATGAAATCGGACCTTACTGTTATATTAATTAATTCATGAAAACGTATGATAAAGAATATTCTTAAAAGTGATGCAGATTTCTGTTCATGAAACCGGGAATTTAAATACAAATTGAGGAATTTAAGCATCTAATAAGAAAATGAAAATTAATACTAAGTAGGATATTGTCCCTAATATTTAATCCTGTTTAATTATTTTGCTCGGGAAGGATTTTATACCTCTACATCCTATTACATTTGTAAAATGTTGAAAAATTTCCGGTAATAGCGTGTTTTATCCCAATTTAGTGTGTAGGTACACAGAGAAAAATCAATAGTAAAAAATAACACAAATTGTAGTTAGAATGAAGACGGAAACAAATTGTAGCAAATATTCGCACAATTGTCGGACTATTTACAATTGTGCTAATATTTACTACAATTGTGTTAATATTTGTTACAATTTGTTTCTGTCTTTATTCTGGCTACAATTTGTGTTACTTTTTACTATTGATTTATCCCTGTGTATAAGAAGCTGCGAACTAATTATCTTTTTTTTCTTCTATATTCCTTGTGTCGGAAAGTTTCGTTTAATTTCGTTGAGAAATGGAACGCAGAACACATACTACCGAAAGAGATAATCATTCCATTGTATGTATATTGTCATAGGACCAACGATACCTGTTATTATTACTGGAAACCGTAACCAATATTTATTTATTAGGCTTGCCGCCGGCCGTACCATAAAAGCAGGTCAGCCGGCTAAATGTTGTTAAGGTTCATAATTGCAAAACACGGATACTCGTACGGCCAGGGGTATTTCATTTCGTCTTAAAACTTTTCGACACCGCCGTACTTAAATTACTTAAATTATTGCTTAAAAGTCGAAGAAGAAGAATTAAAGTAATTTTAGTTTTTGTTTTCGGCCGTACCCAACCGTCTTTCGGAGAATTCAATAAAAGTATATTGTGTTACAGATGTTCGGCACTGTAATGAATTTTTACAGCACAAAATATTTGCATTACTTTTACAATTTGTTGAATATTGTTCATTAAATAGAACAAGAATAATCGACATTTATCTACTATTTAACAAAAAAAAAAAAAAAACGAAAACTATTATTAGTGAGTTTGTGTCACGTTTTAGATGTGTGAGTCTTTATAAATTAGAAATGTAGTTAATATTTTAAAATGGAGAAGAGAAGCACAAAATTGAAATGTTTGAAAAGATTTTCATCTGATTAAAAACCAGGAACATTAGAGTTAAAATTCAGTCGAGTCTGTTTTTTATGAATCATCTTTTGTTAATACGTAATTAATCGATTTTCGGGTAATCCAAAATCTGCTTTTTTGATTACAGATTTCACGAATATCCGAATGGTCGACTTTCAAGTAGACAGTTTTTCAAATATCCCAATAATCGGTTTTTGGATACTCGAATAGTCAGTTTTTCGAATGTCCATAATCGGTTTTTGGATATTTGAATATCCGAATAATCGGTTTTTGGATATTCGAATAATCGGTTTTAATCATTGTTTGGATAACCGGTTTTATCCAAAACCGGTTTTTAAAGAAACCGATTATTCGGTTTCAATTTTTTTCGGTTTTTACCAGCACTACTTATCACTAAGGCTCGGATTTCATGCAAACTGCATATTTGTTATTAAGAGGTATATCAACAGAATTTTAAGTTTTCTATGCATATCTAATATTTTTTGATTAAAAAAAGCCAATTGAAAATGCATATTTTGGCAACTTCGTGCATATTATAGGAAATATGGCATATTGTCCATATTTTCTTCAAATCACAAATTTCCGATTAAAAATTTAAGTTCAAGTTTAAAATAATTAGTATCCTGGTTAGTGTTTCTTTCTTAAATTCGTTTTGAGTGGCTATAATGCCTAATATTCTTCCATTCGGGTTAGTAGTTAATTGCTAATGAATTTTCGAAAAATTGTTTAAAAGGATGTGATCTGAAGAGTACAGATTTCTGAGAAAGGCTTAATTACTGGGTTTTTAAAATAGCTTGCTTGTGGCAAAACCAATTTATTTGTTGTCTTTCGTTCATCACGTGCAGTTCAATGTGCCGAAAATACAGTTTAGAGTACTCATGGATAAAAAATTATCCCGTATTGGTGTTCAACGAGGACCAAGCTTCACAAAATAAAGTATTTTGTAGAGCATGCGGAAAAAATGTCAGTACGCCTACCAATATTTAGATGTTAGATTTTGTTTTTTTTTTTTTTAACAAAACGTCTACAAATAAGTAGTTGAAAAGGAAAAGTGTGAATAATTATTCACAAGCGATGACGGCACACGGGTTGTAAGTACTTTACGATGCTTACGATAGAGCTTAGAATGGAAGCGTAAATGTAAAAGAGAAGGCACTTTTATAAACTTGCTAATGACTTCTACTAAAGGAAATAATGAGCGAAATATTGACTGAAGCAATAATAAATTGAGTGTTCTAAATTTTACTACGTACGTATTTTCATTTATAATTTAATCAGTTGTTTTGAAATCCACAGCGTATTAAAAAATATTTTAAAAACAACACTTTAATTGTTACAAATTAAATCTTCCGCGAAAAACTGAATTATGAAAAAATTATGGGATATCACGGCTAAAGTTGACTTGATTGTAAGCAATTAAATGTTTATCGAATTATTTGTATTTACGCACTGGCAATAATACTGATTTGTAATCTGCGCGTATTTAAGATGTGGTAAACAATAAGTCACAGTTTTTATTAAAAGAAAAAAGCCTGACAGCGAAATCAACATGGATCCTGAAGAACAAGTCTTTTTCCGAAGCGTCGCCGATATATTGTGGAGCGATAAGGCTTGGGTGTTGAATTCCATGAACGGAGTAAGGATTCCTTACATTCTTGAAAGATTGAGGTCATCAAGAATCATCAGTGAGGAACCCAAAGAAGCTGATCGTCCGTTGAACGGCATTTCGATTTTGGACATCGGTTGTGGTGTTAATTTTCTTTTGTTAATTTATAAACAAGGAACACTTATCACTAAGGCTCGGATTACATGCAAACTGCATATTTGTTATTAAGAGGTATATCAACAAAATTTTAAGTTTTCTGTGCATATCTAATATTTTTTGATTAAAAGAAGCCAATTAAAAAATGCATATTTTCGCAACTTCGTGCATATTTTAGGAAATATGGCATGTTTGTCCAAATCACAAATTTCCGATTAAAAATTTAAGTTCATGTTAAAGAGAATTAGTATCCTGCTGAGTGTTTCCTTCTTAAATTCGTTTTGAGTGGCTATAATGCCTAAGATTCTTCCATTCGGATTAGTAGTAATGAATTTTCGAGAAATTGTTTAAAAGGATGTGATCTGAAGAGTACAGATTTCTGAGAAAGGCTTAATTACTGGGTTTTTAAAATAGCTTGCTTGTGGCAAAACCAATTTATTTGTTGTCTTTCGTTCATCACGTGCAGTTCAATGTGCCGAAAATACAGTTCAGTGTACAGTAATGCTTAAAAGTTTCGAAATGAAAAGCAATAAAATCGTTCGAATTTGAACCTTATTGAAACGGGCCTAATATATTTCGAACCTTAAGGAACAGAGACACTTTCTCCGCACCCTGATAGGAGGGTTGTTTACTTAAGTCCTATTAAACCCCGGCCGGTGCAGATGTTTATGGTTTATTGAATTTCGTTGCCAGTATTTGGTTCCGAGTATTTATTGAGGCGACGCGCGGTTGCGAACGCGGACGCGGTGGCGAATTTGTTTGTTCTCTTTTGCTTTAACTTAAAAATTGAACAAAAAATGTTTTTTTTTTAATTAGAATATTTTATATTGTTAAATAACAGGATTTCAGATCATATTATAAAGACATATAAATGTTAAATTGCTATAAAGGATCGACGATGTTAATTAATCTGAAAAATTATAATTATACCAAATTTCTGCCTTTATACACTTCTGGTTTGTTTGACTTCACAAAAATTTTATTCGTTTGTAGTTTGTGTATGTTTTTCTGTGGATTCTAAAATTTTCATTACGAGAAATACATAAATAGATTTTTAGTAAATATGAAATACAGGGTGATTTATTAGCTCACCGACAAGCTTTGCCATACGGAAAGCTCACATAATTTTAAGAAAATAATAACAATTAGGACATATGTTCGATTTTATTTATTTTTAAGTAAATAGAAGACCTCACAATTTTGATTCTAGTTATTTTGTCCCGTTCCTCTGTACAGCTGTTTCAGTCCTATTTGGGGCTTCGTCAGCAGAAGCGATCGCAGGATGTCGCTATTTAAGCGGTTTCTATTATGCTATTTAAGCATTTCCGTTATATTTTACATTTTTCCACGTCATCTTTATTTTATAAATGTTAATATATTGATATTTTCAATTCAATTTTATCATACACGTCTTATTCACATGTCAAGAAACCTATTCATGTAAAATATTTTCGACATCAAGAAAAATTATGTTTCATTTTACCGAACCTCTGTTTTATGATACCCTTTTGTTCTTTGTGATAAAGAGATATCACGTATAAAAACCAAAGACTTTTATGCTGTTATGTTTTTCTGCGGATCCTAAAATGAAGCATCTATACATACCGTGACTTATTTTATTAACTCTAAACATAAAAGGTAAATATTCCCAGGTTCAGTTATAAAAAAAAACATGTCAATGCATGGCAGAATATGCAAACAAGTTTCAATAAAACAAATATGATGTTAATGTCAGTTATGAATGTCATGAATTATGTCTGAAATATTTAAAAAAATACTTTGAAAGAATTTGATAATCGTTTGGCATTAGTATTTAAAACGTGAAGGACATTTGAAACAGTTAAAATGTTTTTACTAAAAATAAGTGTTATTATTTTTTCTAAAATTGACCATAGGGATATTTACATTGCATGTTCAGAGTAAAAGAACTCATGGTATAGGATGCACAATATATAAAAAAAAATCTAAAACAATTTTATATATCAAGTATGCATAAAACAAAAATTATGTGTTGATTATTGGAAACAAGTAAAATAAATGTATCGGAAATCCCTGTTTAAGATGAGGGTTTTAGTATGAGGGAATTCCAAATAATGGATTAAATTTGAAAAATCCTAAATTGCACCCTCTTTATTATCGCAGCTTTCCTAGAGTAAAATAAAAATGTTCAAGGATTTTATTTTATTGACTTATTTAATTTCAATTGCCAAAGTTTCAGAAATTTTAATTTCATAATGCACACATTATTTACTACACATGTTATAATATTTAGAAAATAAATTTTGTTAAATTTCTTATCCATCCAACTACAATGAAAGTCTTTCTAGCAGATTATTCAAGTTGGTTGAATAAGTTCGCATCTGTGTTAAATCGCTGTGTTTGTGATGACCGGTTTTATTATCGGGGTAGCAGGTACGGTTGTAAAAGCTATAAGGTTCATAATTGCAAAGCATAAAATTTCTTACTGCCAGTGGCATGTCTCGTACTCCGAAAACTTTATAGCAGAAGTGTACTCATGGATAAAAAATTTTCCCGTATTGGTGTTCAACGAGGACCAAGCTTCACAAAATAAAGTATTTTGTAGAGCATGCGGAAAAAATGTAAGTACGTCTAATAATATTTAGATGAATTAATTTTGTTTTTTTTTTAACAAAACGTCTACAAATAAGTAGTTGTAGTTATATTTTACCTGATCTAGGAAAAGTGTCAATAATTATTCACAGGCGATGAAATCGCGACAATCTTTTTTCTTTTTTAATATTTCAATTATCTGTTAGCTGCTTCATTTTAACAAGCAGTATGCTCGTATAGGTATAAAAGCTTTTTGTAAATGGTTTTCTAAAAACTTGATTTTTAAATGTCATGGAATTCTGTTCGAATAAACGTACGGATTTTGCTAATTTAAATGACACAATTTATAATTTCTTCTGGATTCATTAAAAATATAGCATGTATGTAGATCTGTAAATTTTATAATGTTGTAAAACTTTTTATAAAAACTTGAGTTTTCAGTGTTGAATAAAAAATTTAAAAGACTTTGTTATACAAATTATCATCAGACAAAAGTCTATTTTACTTAAAAGATGTAGTAAGAAATGAAAAGTTAACTATACCGTGTGCAATCAATACTTTTATTAAAGAATTTTTTTACATATTTTTAATTTGAGGGAATTCATACTACACAACATAAAATTATTATTAAATTAGTCTGCTAAACCAATAGTACTTTTCTAAAATTTTTGATTAATTATTATTAAGAAAAATTTAATCATTTTACTTACACTTTTTCCCACCGTCAAACTAATTTCTTTGGGTGATATACCACTCTGCCACGTTCCCAAAATTTTACCACGTTCTGCTTCCGTAGTATGCATTCTATGTATGTTTGTGTCTAAGCAAAAACAATCTAAACAATACTAAAAGAAATATTCTTTCGGGGTTATTTAAACCCATCTGAGAGGGATGGAAAATATGAAAAAAATAAATAAATTCTAGGAAGCTAATGTATGTAGAGGTTATAGTTTACGTATTTTCAGAATTTTTAAATTTAATACATTTGTTGAATGTCCAGCTGGTAATCACATATGTTTTTATTTCAATTCCAAGAAGGCTAAAATAATAAAGAGCATGCATGTTATGAATTTTCAGAATTCGTAAATTTAAATCTATTATTTCGAATGCCCTAATCATAATCGCATGCTTTAGGTAAACAATAGTTTCTCTGATATCCTCATCCTCAATAATGATTCTTCTACAGTTATTTTAATTGATTCCAATGATCAACATTAATTTATTTCTTGCCATAGTAATTCTGGTATTACGCATATTTTTTATATAAAATTGTATAAGTTTTTTTATATATTTTGCAGAGCGGTTTTTTGTGGTAACTCTAGAAGATAATATGTAAAAAAACCTACAATTTTTGTGTATAAGCTTTTTTTCAGCTCCTAAAATAAAACATTGTAACATATAAAAATAACCCTATACATCTCGCTCAGCTCAGTTTTGTGTATTTCATACTTACCAAAAATCTCTTTACTCTTTTCTCGTAATTAAAATTTTAGAGTAAAAATTTCTAAAAAGTAATAAAAGTTTTGTGAAATAAAAAATTAAAGAACAAATCAGACATTGCGTATAATTATAATTTTTCCAATTAATTTACATCATCGATCCTTTAAACTAATTTAAAATTCATGTATTTCTTTACATATACAAAGATCTATTATGTAAGAAAATAAAATATTCTAATTTAGGTAAAATAAAATTGTGATTACATTTTTGATAAATGATAAATGAAACTAAATACTTGCGTTCCAAGGAAATTCAAAGCATCATAAACATCTACCGGCCGCGACAGTTTAAGAGGATTAACGACCTTCTTATCGGGGTGCGGAGAAAGTACCCTCCTTTCTTAAGGTTCAAAATAAATTAGACCTGTTTCAATAAGGGTCATATTCGAACAGTTTTATTGCTTTTCGTTTCGAAACTTTTAAGCACCGGTGTACATACTGCGCTAACTTTGGAAATGGTTCTCAAAGTCGCCTTATTGAATCGTTTACAAACATGGACAAAAAGTCAGCGGAACAGGAGTTCTCCAAGGAGTTGTGTGAGGTATTCCGTAGCGCCAATATTCCATTATCAAAAGTACAAAATCAGAAATTAAAATGCTTTCTTCAAAAATATTCCCGACATCTTGTTCCCAATGAAAGTACATTAAGGAAGAATTATGTGGACCAAAGTTACATCGAGGTAAATACCGAAATTCGTTCGTTGATTGGTAACCACTTGCTTTATTTTGAAGTGGATGAAACTGCAGACTCTTGTGGTCAATATATTGCCAATCTGTTAATTGGTTGTCTTGACATTGAAAAAGCTGGCAAGCCGTATTTAATAAGTTGTAAGCAGTTAGATAAAACTAACAATTGTACAGTAACTCGTTTTATTCGTGAAGGATTAACAAATTTTCTTCTCCCTGATTCAATACCACATGCAAAAGTGATATTGATGTTATCAGACGCTGCCCCTTACATGTGTAAAGCCTCAGCAAATTTAAAAATATTGTTTCCTAATTTAATTCGTACCACTTGTTTGACACGTGGTACTAACAGAGTTGCCGAAGAAATCAGAAACCAATTCCCTCTTGTAAATGAATTAATTAGCAACGTAAAATTCATTTTTAAAAAGCGCCATTACGGATTCAATTGTATAAAGAATCGTTTCCGGGTTTACCGTTGCCTCCACAACCAGTACTTACTAGGTGGGGTACGTGGCTAAATGCTGCTAATTTTCTATTCAAAAAATTATTGAAAAATTAAAAATTTTAATTTTAGAATTCTCTGGCGAATCTGCTTCTATTAAGGAAGCCAAAAAAAATTCAAAAATAATGTAATACCAAATGAATTAGCATTTATTGCAAGTAATTTTTCTGTAGTGGCCGAAACAATTTTAAAATTAGAATCAAAAGAGCTGCTTTTGACTGAATCAGTAAATTTAATAAACAAATATCATAGAGAATTATCAGCTGTTGCAGGAACTGGAGAATTAATTTTTAAAGAGCTTAACTCAGTATTGAATAAAAATGAAGGATTCGAAATTCTGTCAAAAGTGTGTAAAATTTTGAATGGGGAATTTGTCGATGACGATGAACTTGAATTAGATCCATATATTGTAAGCAATTTAAAATATGCGCCCATTACTTCCGTCGATGTTGAACGATCTTTTTCGACTTTTAAACATTTACTAGACGACCGACGACGTTCGTTTAAAACAGAAAATTTAAAGAAACAATAATAAATAGGTATATAATATGTATATAAATATATTACTACGGTTATTTTTGTGAATAAGAAGGTATATTGCTAAATGTTGTATTTTAAAATGTATAATAATAATAAATATGTTTTAGTTTATTAAATTGGAATGGACTTTTATTTTTTGTGCATATCGATGCATATTTGGGATATATTGAAGCATATTTTTTTAATATCTTGTGCATATATTTGTGAAGATACGTGCATATGTATGCGTATATTTTACGGATTTTCCGTGCATATAATCCAAGCCTTAGTTATCACGACGACTTCCTTTATGGTATGTCTTTAATTTACGAAAGTAAAATAAGTAATTTGCTCTGTCAAATTACAGACGTGAGCTTTCATTTACTGAATTAAAAATCCTGCACCTTATTAATTGTTTAATTATAAATTAGAAGTGCCGCAATATTCTAAACCGTGATACTGGCTTCTACCTCCACAATACCTAGAGACGATCCATCAAGTCCCAACAGACCAATCCCCGCTCACCGTTCTAACCCACTGCCCCCACCAACCACTATAAATACCACGACAACGGACATACCTACTCAGTCAGTCTCGACAACTAACGAGAAACAGCAACCCTGAGGACCACAAGCAGCAGCCCTGGAGAAGTTCTTCTGCAATGAAGAACGAAACTTCGGCAGTTGGGCTAAATCTATAAACGTCTTTCCTACTTTTCCCCAAAAACTTGAGTGCTCGTTCCTATTAGATTTAATAACCCCATGCGTGCCTGTAGCTTTAGGAATCCCTCAAGAAGCACAAACACGTTTTCCAGAAAGAGACAGAGAGAAGGAATTACAGTTTGGGCATTCCCCAACTCCTCCAAACTACGATCCCAAAGTCTCATTTGAGCCCAAAAAAAGTACACGACTTTTGCAGATGGTTCTCAGTCTCCTTTAACCGTCGATTCCTTGCAAGCAAGAACATCCAAAGACTTGTCACAAGAGTTAACGTTCTGTGCCATTTCTTCAGTTGAGCTAAATCTACAAACATTCTTTCTGCTTTTCCCCAAAAGCTGAAGAGAATCCCCCAAGAATCATAAACGCGTACTTCAGAAAGAGTGAGAGAGAAGGAACTCCAGTTTTGGCATTCCCCAAACTCCTCCAAACGACGATCTCGAAGTCTCATTTGAGCGCAAAAAGAGGTTACGACTTTTGCAGATGTACGAAAAGGCTTTATAAAGTTTTTCACCCTACGCCAGTGGTTCCCAATCTTCTTTAACCGTCGACTCCTTGCAAAAAAAAAAACATCCAAAGACTTGTCGCTAGAGTTAACGTTCTTAGCCATTTCTTCAGATGAGCTAAATCTACAAACATTCTTTCTGCTTTTCCCCAGAAGCTGAAGAGAATCCCCCAAGAATCATAAACGCGTTCTTCAGAAAGAGGGAGAGAGAAAGAACGCCAGTTTGTGCTTTCCCCAAACGACGATCCTAAAGTCTAATTTGAGCCCAAAAAAAAGGACACGACTTTTGCAGATGTACGAAGAGGCTTTATAAAGTTTTTCACCCTACACCAGTGGTTCCCAGTCTTCTTTAACCGTCGATTCCTTGCAAGAAAAACCATCGAAAGACTTGTCACAAGAGTTAACGTTCTGAGCCATTTCTTCAGTTGAGCTAAATCTACAAACGTTTTTTCTACTTTTCCGCAAAAACTAAAAAGCCTGTAGCTTTAGGAATCCCTCAAGAATCACAAACGCGTTCTTCAGAAAAAAGAAGAGAGAAGGAACTCCAGTTTGGACATTCCCCAAACTCCAAACGACGATCCCGAAGAATTATTTGAACCCAAAAAAGGTTACATGGCTTTTGCATATACCTAGGTACACAAAAAGAGTTTACAAACTGTTTTACACTACACCTCCTTCAACCATCGATTCCTTACAAGGAAAAACATCCAACAACCTCCTTACTCATCTAAAAACTAAAGGGCGTTAAAGTTAGATCTGTTAGCTTAATTGTAAAGTAAGATTCTCAAAGGAGGATGAAGGTTCATTGGCAAGAGCAAATACCGTTCAAATTTTCAACCCCCAAGAGCATTATCGACTCCAATAGAAACCCTGGCTTGTTTCATTCTGGAGATTGCCTTAACATAGTGGTTTTAAGGCGTTGAAATGTTTCGAATGGAATAAATTGATGTAGAGAGGTGCATCTAGTTGGATATGCGGAGTTCAAAGACTCTGGTTTCAACTTATTCCAAAGGTCTTCAGTAAGGGCAACGTTTGGGCCAGCTTCATTCTTAAAATTGTTTTGGAATAGTGGTTTCGAAACATTGAAATCTTTGAGAAGCAACAGATTGAAGTGTAGAGGTCCATTTAACTAGATATCATGAATCCAAAGACATTGGTTTCGTCTTATTCTAAAAAAAAAAACTTCTGGAGAGGGCAACATTTAGACCAGCTTTATTCATAGGCCATCCCGACTTCAAACACACTGGTTTTGTTGAAATTTTTGAAATGCAACAGATCGAAGTGTAGAGGTCCATTTAGCTAGATATCATGAATCCAAAGACATTGGTTTCGTCTTATTCTAAAAAAAAAAAACCTTCTGATGAGGGCAACCTCTGAAACAGCTTCATTTATGGGTCATCCCGACTCCAAACACATTGGTTTCGTTGAAATTTTTGGAATACAACAGATCGAAGTGTAGAAGTCCATTTAGCTAGATAACATGAATCCAAAGATATTGGTTTCATATTATTCTAAAAAAGAAACCTTCTGGTGAAGGCAACATTTGGACCAGCTTCATTCGTAGGTCATCCCGACTCCAAACACACTGGTTTCGTCGAAATTTTTGGAATACAACAGATTGAAGTGTAGAGATCAATTTAGCTAGATATCATGAATCCAAAGACATTGGTTTCGTCTTATTCTAAAAAAAAAACTTCTGATAAGGACAATCTTTGGACCAGCTTCATTCATGGGGCCATCCTCCAAACACCCTGGTTTCAACTTATTCCAAAAACTTTCTGGTGATGACAACATTTGGACAAGCTTCATTCATTGACCATCCCGGCTACAAACACTCTGGTTTCAATTTATTCCAAAGAACTTCTGGTGAAGGACATTCATTCTTGAGATAGATTACCTCGGAACAGTGGCTTTAAGACGTTGAAATCTCTGGAATGCGACAGTCAGGAGAGCAAGAGGTCCATTTAACTAAACATCCTGAATCCAAAGACATCATTGGTTTCATCTTTTCCAAAGACCTTCTGGCAAGGACAATGTTTGGGACTAGGCAAAAAAAGTCCTCCAAAATGGTAAGGACGAAAGAGTCGCTTAGTTTTATTACAAAGAGAGCTACGTTTGGGACTAGCTGGAAATTCTCCAAAATGTTGAACATGCCAGGCAGACAAATGAGTTGCTCTCAATTTCGGCCTAGAACTTGAAGACTTTCGGGCGATGTTTCCCTAACTTAATTGACCTTCATCTGTTCCTCGTCTCAAATGCCTTCTCTTTTTGCTTCACGCAGAAATTGAAAGGTCCTTTTAAAATCGCGCCAGGGAGAAGCTTGACTTAGAAATTACTTTAAAAGGAAGGCATGTGACTTGCCAACTGCTTTATAAGCAGATTACCGCGGAGAAGCAGTATACATTGAAACCCCTTTCTATATATTTTTCACGCCACAACCCAACCCCCTTGAAGCATCTGCGCGAATAGAGATGGAGTCTACGCGATTTGAAAAGGCCGATGAAATAGTTGTCGCCTCATTCAAACTTTCTTATATTTTCCAACGGGGTGACACAAACCCCGCAAGGGTTGCGGAACAAAAAATGGAGCGCCTGCAGAAATTATTTGGGGTGCTTTCGATATTTTTCCCCGAACGAGTCACCGGTAAAGTAGGCCAGTATAAAAGGGTATGTTGAAAGTATGGTATTTCGGTGTTTTTTAAAAATACAATTTCATAAAACAATCCAAAACTTGGGTGACCCTCAAAATAATCTGAAACACATCTATTAAACTTGTCTAAGACGTTTCAAATGTCCTTCCCCCTCCTGCTTAGGACATACGGAAATTTTTGCTCTGCGTGCTTTATCTCGGCCGGATGTCATTGCCAGTCAATTAACAGGGTCACTCATCTGCCCGTCTTATTTTTTGGTCCATTTTAAAATCCCATACTCTTTTAAGAAAGCTTCTTGTTTTGAAATATAATTTGTGCTTTTTCTTTAAAACTGCCGGTAACTAACGACTCTGGTGCGTTCTGCGTTACTTTTGCACTTCAATTTTGAATGAAATCGTTAAGTAAAATAAATCACCAATTTATTATATGACGGTGTTCCAGGTGGATTCGCGTCCGAACCTCTTGCAGAGCTCGGTGCAGAAGTAACGGGCATCGATGGTGTTCCCGAATTGATCGAGGTGGCAAAAAAGCACGTCCTCGAAGAAGGCAAAACGGAATTAAATTTGACATACTATGCGGAAACGTTACCGATAAACATGCGGTGGTCGAAGCCATAACCAATTGTGTAAAACCTGGAGGTTCGATCTTTCTTTCTACGATGAGTAAGTGCTTCTTGTCGTGGATTTTCTGCAAAATCGTGCCAGAGTACGTGTGCCGTTTTATACCGAAGGGCGCTCATGATTACGAGAAGTTTATTACCGCCGAGGAGATGTCGAAAATATTGGAAATCTGTAAGTTGGTTCAATTTAACTTTACTTAGCTTCTCTATTTGTTCCTTCTCATTTGTGTGATGCCCTCGAAAAGTATCCGTTCACCACAACGGAGCGGTGGTCTTAAGGGCTTTTCCAAAAAGGTTCACTTTCGGTCTGTTTTATTGCGATTCGAAAGGATACTTTTCGAAGTCACCGTACAGTGTGTTTACAAGTTATTAATTTGATTGTTTTTAGATAACTGTAGGACGAAAGACGTCAGAGGAGTGTATTACAATTGCTTCCGAGATTACTGGTTCTGGTTAAGCTCAACGTCCACGTGGTATATCATGCATGCCGTCAAAAATACTTAAATAGTTCAAAATGAACGATTCCGGCCTTTATTTTTAATAAAACAAAATATAAATAGGCTTATAACTTTGCGTTTCATTTAGAGAAAAGCTTCAAGTCATTTGCAATCTTACGATCTTGACGTGAAAACTTTACGATTCCAAAGACAGAAGAAATAATAAATTTAGGAATTAATCTGATAAACTAGAAACGGACAACACATTCAAACTTACGAACCGGCTGAACACGCCGTGGGCGATAATTCAATTGTACTCGACGCGTCTCCGCTTGCGTTCATTCCCACTCCGGTCGCAACGCGATCAAATAGCCGTTACAATATGGGACAATAGGCGACATCTAAACGTCGGTGATATAAGTGCGCAGGGAAAGGAGACCAACACCAAACAGAAACTGAATTTTACAAACTCAAAATGAACGATTCCCCAATTTATTTTTAATAAAAAAAAGTTTAATTAGGCATATAACTTAGCGTTTCATTTAGAGAAAAGCTTCAAGGCGTTTGCAATCTTACGATCTTGACGTGAAAACTTTCCAGGAAGGTTTAAAAAATGAAAAAGTAATTAATATGGAAACGAATGGGAAGACCAACTTTACGTTTACAAAACTAAAAAAAAATAATAAATTTATGAATAAATCTGATAAATTAGAAACGGTTGGAAAGGTCCACGCCTATTCGTGTTACTGTGTCACACTCAGATTTGTCCAATTTATAACTGTTTAACTGTTATAACGTTTAAATGACACTCGAAAATTTGGAACGGATGTAACCAGAAATCACTTTTTAATAATTTTCTCGAGTTATAAGTTAGTCACTTTCAAAATTGTGATTATTGCAATGAACACTTCAGCTTTAAACTCAGGAAATATTAGATTAAGGAAAGCATCCAGTTGCCGGCAGCTTAGAAAGGTTTTCTTTTGTTATTTTTTAGGAGTGTAACGGATGCCGGTTATTTTTCTACTAAATTTAGGGTTGATCATCCTGAATATTAAAAATAATAATAATAATTTTAGTTCTACAACATGATATGTTTTGAAGATTGTTACAAAACAGAAAAATTACAATAATAACAATAAATAGAAATAGATTAAAAGTTTTGAAACCTCTTAATGCAGAAATTCATCAAATGAATACATAATAACATTTAGCAATCAAGTACGATTTTAGGGATTTCTTTCTTATGTTTTGATATTTGTACACTTTTTTAATTCATAAGGTAGCTTACTGAATGTTTTAATACCTAGATAACTAGAGGAGATTGAAAGGACGTTGTAGGACATCAAGATAAAGCTTTTTTCTTAATTCGCTTTTGACCAAAACCCAATAATAAGAAAGTTACAGCAGTTTAACTTTCTTAATTTCTTCTTTAATTAGTAAAAATTATTTTACATAATGCACTTTATTGTTAAATAAACTCTGTATTTATCAAAACCACCATTCATGTCTATGTTAATCTGTTTCCTAACTTTGTTTTTAATTAATAGGCGGTGCACAACGACATGAAAACCCGGTTTTGAGCATTAAAAGAAAAAATGAAATAGCCGTAACTTTAACGTGACTACATTTTTTTAAATAGTTGTTTATTGTAAAGCAGTGTTCAATCAACTCATAAATGCCTCAAATTTGAATATAACACGTAAAATATTACTACAAGGAGTAACTTTTGCTTGTTAATTATTTTCAATTTAAACTCCTGTAACTTTTTAGTTATTGATTTAATCTCCCCTAGCTACCCTTTTAATCTCCTCCATAGGTTATGAGTAAGCTTAGGATAATTATGCATTAAAAAACTTCAAAATATGCATGCACATATGCACTAAAATCATCAAAAATATGCACTTAAATAGGCATTAAAAATTAACTTTTATAGAATAAATAATATTTTTTATATTACCACATTCTTCATTATTTTGCTACAAAAAAACAAAAACTTTTTTTTTAATTCTAAATTATTTATTTAGTCGTTATTATAGAAACAAATTATAATTACATTTCACTACAACATGGTGTAACAAATTCTCAAAAGTAAATTTGCGCCTATTGTCGGCGAGAATATTTTTGTACTGAGAAAACACTCTCTCGACATCGCAGGACACTATTGGTACAAATTCGTATTTTACAACGTCATTGACACTTAAATGTTCGTTTTTTTCATTAAGGGTCGATTCATTTTGCAACACTTCACTTATATTCTTCAGTTGCTGATAGCCCGTATTCTTTGACAGCACTTCGTTTAATTTATTGATAAAAACATTTTTCTTGAGTTTTGCTAAACCGTTAACTACATGTTCTACTATTTGAATGCTTTCTTGTAAAGATAGACCCTTAGCTTCTAGCTTGGAGATTGCAGTCGAAATGCATGCCAGATTAGCTCGAATAAAAATTAAATCTTCTCGAATACCTTTTTTTTTCTCAGAATACTCTGTGCTTCTTCGATGCACTGCGCTTCCTCAGAGTCGAATTCATCAACAATTTTCTTCACAATTTCAAAATTTTCAGCGTATACACAGCAGCGTCGATTCAACTTCCCCATCTTGTAATGATTGGCGCAGGTGGAAGTGGAATGTCACCCGAAATTTCCCGAAACTTCTGAATACGACTTGGTGCCTTAAGGCTGTTTGCTCGGCCCCAAAATCGTTTTTCCCATTTCCTGGGCTTATTTTTCATTAAAATCGTACCAATTTTTCGCGAAAAATTTTTAAATAGATTCTGTTAGGCGGCTAAAGGCTCGTTTTTCGAGAATTGCCAAAAAGGCCTTAAAAAGAATTAAAATTAAAAAAACTCGAAAATGTAAGCCTTTAGCCGAAATTTCGCAGTATTCAATAATAATAAACCGTTTAGTTTTATTTTTTATTTTTAAAAATAAGGTCAGGAAATGGGAAACAAATTTGAAATTTTCGGAATGAAATCGCTGAAATCAAATGTGGTATGTGATACACGCTAGCTCCGCCTTCGGGCCTAGTGCGGGGGCGAATTCGCACATTCATTCTCCCGATTTAGTGACAGATGAAGAGTATGAGTGAGAGCGAATGCGTTTCAGTGCGTGTATGAGTGAAACACAGAATACACGCACCGTAAACACACGAACGCTACCGAGCGCTGCCAGAAAATAATTCTACAAAGATTTCTCTTTTCAGAGTCGTGCTTTTTGGTAAATTTTTTTACGGTACATTGAAAGAAACATTTTTGTCATAATAAACTTCTGCAAATCTGGTAGTCATGCACTTAATTAGTTTTAAAAAGGGGATGTTCAATATTTTGCTCAATATTTTGTTATTTATTTGTGTACACATTTACCTTGACATCATTAAAAATGCCTGTTAATGCATGTAATTAATATTATGTGATAACACAGGAATAAACAATAAGTAAAATGGGTCGGTGATGTAACATTTTGAATATCAAGTTCACCCAAATAGTGAAACGGAACTGCGTCAAATAATTTTTGTTTCTACACAACTAATTGAATAAAATATAAATACTTGATGAATACGAGGATTCAGATCTCATCAACTGTAACCTAATCTACAACCACGGTTTCAAATTTGTAAGTGCATCTGCATTATACGATATTTTTAAACATTCGTCAAGCATCTCAAAAAAAAAAATTAAAAGCTTGTTTTTGATCCTGTTAATATTAACGTTCTGGTGATAATAGTGCGGCCATTTTGAATCATATTGTACTACACACTAAAAGAATCTGGAACACGTAATACGTTCTGTTGTAAATACGAGGAGTTAATTATTGTTGCTATCATGTATTCGTCCGTTTGTTTATTTCCGTGTTTTTTAAGTTTCTCTAGAAACAAGTTTAAAGTTGCATTCAAACTAATAGCGTTTTCCACTGGCTGCACTAGTGCGCACTGAGTGTATTTCCAACTCGTTTCAGCTTTATGTAATAAAACGAGATGGAGATACACTCAGTGCATACCGGTGCAGCCAGCAGAAAACGCTATAATAAAATAACTCAAATATGTATGCACAACAATTGTCTCAATTTTTTTTTAGTGGACATAGTACAGTTAGATATTATATGGCATTATATAATATGGAATCTTGCAGAGCAGATTTCAAATACAGATCTATTTCAGAATTGTCACCAGATTATCAGAAAGAGGTTTCAACTGTCCAGATCGATCAGGATCGTTATTTTAATTTTCTTTTAAAGCCAGTATAGGCAGCATATGTTCTAAATGAAAATATTTTAACTTCGGCTTCATTTTATGCCAAAAATTGTCATCTTTTTTAATCTGAAAAAGAAAACGTATTACAGGCGTGTTGTAAATGTAAATTGCTTGTTATTTTTTCTAAAATCGTCTATAATTTCTATTTTATACACTAGTCTTCAAAACCAAATCGGTTTTACTTATTTTATTATCAAAATTATAGCTTTCGTGTGCTTAAAAGTTGAAACTATTACAAAAATAATCTTATAAGATTTCAGAAAAAAATAATGTATTATGATGAATTCAGAATTTTCTTGACGTTTATGTAAATAACATTACTTGTTCACATATCATTCCCAAAGGTGTCCATACAACGAATACAACTATTCGTTAAAGCCAACTGCCCTTGAATCCGATAATAGTAGATATGTGTTTTCTTCAGTTTCACAGTATTGCCATCCAAAAAGAAATAGGGCATAACTTTCATCTTTGCTGCTTCCTGAGGAGTTATTTTGAACTTCGCTAACTTATAGGGACACTTGATCTCAATTATAGCATCCTCACCAACTAGTCCATCAAGACTAGCTCCAAGATACGGCATTTCTTTAGATATAAATAATCCGCCGTTCAACTTTATGTCCAAATTCCTGTGAAAATTGTTTTCTCGCAATTTCTTCATGGTTACGGCACCAATTTGTAACTATACTTTCGAAAAATTAGAGGAAATTAATTTTTACGCCAATTTTTTGGCATCAGTTGTTTGACTTCTTTTACAGACAATACCAAATTTCGTTGCTGTTAGTCTTCTCTCTTTATGCCATTTCACTTTGGTGTTTTGGCCAACAGTGTTTCCCTCTAACGATTCTAACTCTACCTGGGTCCTGCTCAAGTAGTTCATTAAAGATGATTTATTTTCTTCTAAGTTTTTAAGAGGGATCACCTCTTCTATTAGTCCGTAGTCACCCTCAGCTTCGGCTGCCTGTTTTCTTTTCTACCTTGCCCAAGAAATAGTCGTGCTCTGCATTTTCGGTAAAAACGTCTCCTACGCAACTGTGACGTATACAGTGTACCCGGATACAAAGATGATTAAATTAGCAAAAGGTGCAGGTTCGAGAGCTTATTAAGAATCCATTTTCAAATATTACTTGTCATGGCCAACTTGATTATATTGAAATGCGGTTTGAACTAGTTTGCACGATAATTTAAGTACTTTTATGGGCACTTAATAAAACTAATCCCATTTTTACAAATTTTCAATAATCTAACCTAACCTTAAAATTTTAAATTGGTGATTTTGTTGGCCCTTTTAAGAGAGACTTTTTTTCTAAATGCAATGATGTATCACATGATATGGAAACTTCTTCAAAATTTTGGGAAACAGAACTTATTCTTTTTATGAATAGAAATCGCTAGTGCCATGATCACAAAACTTTGTTATCGAGACTGTTGCAAGCTAACCGCGCCCTTGTTAACGTTGGTAATAAACGGGCGTTTACATTACATACATATTTGTATTATACATGTGTCCTACATATTGTTTGACAAGTCTGGAATGAATCTGAAATTTGTCTCATACTACTATTATATTTTTCATGTATTTGACATGTATCCGACATGTTTTACCAGACAGATTTGTATTCCAAATTAATGGAAAACACAGCGATCGCAGACCATACAAAGGTACTTTACGCACGTGCAGAATAGTTAGCTGTTTTAAACTATTAAGCGATCTGATGGTTTGTGACGATGGAGTGATCCAAAAAGAGCATAGTAATATTATGCTGCCGCGGCCAAAAACAAAAATTGATTGTCATCTTTCACGAGCGATACTTTTTCTTATTATTAAATACTAGATATGTAGCGAACAGGTCACATAGTGTAAACGATGTCCTGTGCTAGTATTTGTCGAAGACTTGTGCTAAAGATTCATCAGGATTTGTATGCGACAAGTCGACAGTTTTGTAAAGATTTGTTTTTGAATTTATTGAAGACATGTATGTAATATAAGCACTCCTTAAGGATTGCAGAACTTTAAATAGGTCTCGATTCACTTGATTGCGACTATACGTATACCAAGTGCTACAAGAACGTAGAACTTACTCGTGAAATATACGAAGCTCAGTATCCAGAAAAGGCTACACAGATGAAGCTGCAGTGCCACTGATCGTTCGTGGACAATCGTGTACAAGCGATTAAAATTTTAGACCAATGAAATTCTTATCTTTTTGGCACATCATACCCCTAGCTGATGTGATATTGGTTTAAAATTTTAATGGCTCGCTCACCATTGGCTGCAATCGATCAATGCCACTGCAGAATAACTTGATAAACAAAAAGCAAAATTTCTGTGATCATGGCACTAGCGATTTCTGTTCGTAAAAAGAATAAGTTCGGTTTTTCAAAATTTTGAAGAAGTCTCCATATCGTGTGCTACATCATTGCATTCAGAAATAAATTTTCTCTTATAAAGGTCAAGAAAATTAGGGAGTACCAATTTAAAATTTTAAGGTTAGGTTAGATTATTGAAAATTTGTAAAAATGAGATTAGTTTTATTAAGTGCCCATAAAAGTAATTAAATTATCATGCAAACTAGTTCAAACCGCATCTCAATATCTTAAATAACAAAAAAGTTACGGCAAATAAAAGAAATGAGGAGATATTGGTTTTAGTAAAATTTTAACCAAGTTGGCCATGACAAGTAAGTTTGAAAATGGGTTCTTAATGAGCTCTCGAACCTGCATCTTTTTGCTACTTTAATCATCTCTCTATCTCTTCAAAGACAGAAGTTACCCATGCTGTCCCTACGTATCCGGGCACACTGTATACTTTGGTATATTTGCCTGGACTTTTCCCGATCATTCTCTTATAAATGCGGTGGTGATATTGCTCACTGAAATTTTAAGAAAGGCTCGCAGCGTGGCATTTCACTTCGTAGCTATTTTTCAAAGAGAAGTTAACTCTCTTTCCACCAACAAATTTTGAAACAATTGAAATGTACGTCTCCGCTGCATTAATGTTCATATTTAAAAGTAAACTGTGCATTATGCGTCAAATGATTGCAGCAAGCAATAATATCATGAAGTCATCCACATTCTACTAAGTCTGGAACTGAATTAATTTCATTATCTTTGAACCCGGTGCAAAAATAAACGTCACAATCAGAATGATCGCCGATTACGTGCTTAGGGCAATGAATTATCCTCCTTTTTTAACGCATTAACTTGCTCTATGAGCGTCGGTACATTAGAGCAGTATTAATTCCTATTCCAATAATCATAAGCACAATTCTAATGATTCCAGGCGCATTCAAGTTGTGCAGAACTGTTGCCTGCGTTTCATTTTTGGCATCCCTAGACGGGAACGTATTTCGCACAAACTGAGCGTTGCTTGTTGGCTTCAAATGAAAGACAGACGACTCTTTCATCTTGCGTGCTTCAGTCATAAAATCTTATTTTCAAAAACCCCTCCCTATCTCTTTGTCAAATTAAGACACAGGACCGATGTTCACAGCATTAATATCCGACGCAGGGACGTACTGGATATTCCCTTGCATCATACGTCCTTGTTCAAAAGATGCTTCAGCTATGCTGCCTCTCAATGTTTAAACAACATTGATGCTGGCCTTAAGATATTACCACCTCAAATATTTAAACGTAAGCTGAAAGATACATTGCTTTATAAGACTGTTTAGTGAGCGAACAATTAAAAATTTCATGAGAACTTTATTGCTGGAATTCTTGCAGCCATGTTCCGTGTTCCTTGTTCTTTGCTCTTCTTATTTACCTCGTTTCTCTCTCTCTCTCTCTCTCTCTCTCTCTCTCTCTCTCTCTCTCTCTCTCTCTAGTCTAGTGTAGTCTAGATAAAAAAGCAACCCACGTAAAATAAAAAAAAAAAAAAACAATTTTATAGGGGTAATAATAACGGTAATGAAACAACAAAACGACGTTATTGATTTACAGAGGAACATGCTATGCGTTTTTTTTTGTGTCGTTTCAATTCTGATAAACTTTCACTTTCCGACAGACGTAGTTTTATTTTCCGAGTTTTACATAGTTTCTGTGTTAGATCAGGTCGCCGTTTTTATTTACATCACTTTTACATAAAAAAATTTACTCATCTGAGTGTGCGCTCGACCTTACAATTTGCAGGAGGCCGCGGGCGGTAGCCATGTGAATGAGGCCTTATCAGAATATTCTCTTGTGGGTGTGTCAAACTGACACGTAAACCAATCAAAAATAAAGATCAGTGACAGCAGAGTCATAAATTACAAGGAAAATGTTTAGGTGGTAATTCTGTTCTCTGTTCTTTTCGTTTGTGTGTAAAAATGCAGGAACACATGTTGAACGTATGTTTCTTCTAAATATATGCGAAAAATAGTGATACGCCCATTTGAAATCGAGTTCAGCTGTAAGCGAGCATACAGCCTTAAGGAAAATCTCTTTCACAGATGATATTAGCACATTAACATTTGAATAAAGATTGCGAACTAAATCAGCTACTCGATGTAAGCCATGTGCTAAACAGGTCACATGTATCATGTTTGGGTATAAAATCTGCAGTCCCCGCATTGTTTTGCACATATATGGTGCAGCATCACTACAAACCGCTAGCACTTTTTCATATAAAATTCCAGACGGCCACAATAAACTTAAAGAGTCGTTGAAAAAAGCAGCGACTGTTGAATGGTTTACTTTGTCCAACACTTTTAAAGTCAGCAGATATGATTTATTTTTTTCTTCAGGAACTACTTTTGCTCTTAATTTATCCAATGTTAATGTATACAATTCAGAAACATAATTTTTTCTTAATGTCGATTCATCTGGAATATTTTGCTTTGTATACTTTTCCAAAAAATGGCAAAGAACTTCATTTTTTAACTTAGCTAATGGGATGTCTGCGCAAATAAAAGCCTTACAAAGTTCTGCATTGAATTCTGAACGTTTAGGTCCAGGCGTCGGTAAATTAGAAATTAACACTTGCCGTTCGTTATTTCCCCTTTTGCGATTTTTATTACTTGCATGCTTTCCGGTTTGAAGATGCTGCGTGACTTGAAACTTTTTGGTTGTCGTAACATGAACCTCGCAGTATTTACAAAATAACAGACGCCCATTCGTTATAAAATCATCGTAGTCCTCCACAAACTGGTTTAAAATTGCACTTACACACTTTTTTTCTTTTGGCATCTTGAGAGATGTTAATCCTATTGCAATCGGCATACAACTACTGAAGGTTGATGAAATTTTCTGCAGAATTTCCTGGTAAAATTAGAAAGAGAGCTATCCCATACCATGGTCTGTACGAGTACTATTAACGCGGACAAAATACTTGGAAATTCGTGGGATAATGTGCGGTCGCAGTAAACAATGGCGGTTTTCATACACTGTTAATCCTCTTATTATTTCCAAGTATTCTGATTTTGAAACACTGGTTGTTCAGATTGTCTGCTATAAAATGTCAGTTTGCACTTGGCAATAAGAAATAATCGCAAATTTGCAATTAAAACAAAAAAATGCAGGAAATTATGCATTAATGCCCTAAAAAGTTAAAATATGCATTTATGTATAAAAATGTTCCAAATATGCAATTATGCAAACGCATAGTTATCCTAAGCCTAGTTATGAGACACCCAGTATAATAATATGAGAGAGAGAGAGAGAGAGACCAAGATCGATCTATCGATTGCACTGATTAGTTTCAAACTGAACCAAACTTTCTTCTCGTAATCCAAAATTTTAGAAGGCACAAGATTTTATATAAATCAAATGAAAGACTTAGACTTAGACAATTTAATGGCGGTAAAAAATAAACATCAAATAATCAAAAAATGTACGTGAACAGAAATTTAAACACGAGAAGGGTGTGCCCGTTCCTTAAAATTGCAACTGTGTTTATTAATGAACTGTTATTGGGGCGTATTCTGTAACTTTTTAACAGGCTGTTAAAATTTAGTGGTCCTTTAAAATTGAAAATACAGTTCCATGATTGGTTGTTACCATAGCAACAAAAATTAACACCCCTTTAAATTTAACGGTTTTGATACAGAATAGACCCCATTAAATATCAAAACCAAATTATCGATAAGTTTGAAAATTCAAATCGGATTACTTAATGAAATGTTTCTAACCATCAAAAGTTCAAATCAAGATAACAAATGACGGATCTGTAATCAGAAAGTGAATTGTAAATTTAGTGAATGAAATTCTATTGATATCGTTAGTCGCGCAAAGCGTT
Organism: Prosopocoilus inquinatus; assembly: GCA_036172665.1. Lineage (NCBI taxonomy): Eukaryota > Metazoa > Arthropoda > Insecta > Coleoptera > Lucanidae > Prosopocoilus > Prosopocoilus inquinatus. The sequence goes on from CM069877.1 coordinate 34,062,807, forward strand.
AAAGTTCATCATCAGACTGCGGAAGTTCAGGCATTTGCCTTTTCTATTTGTTAAACATTACTTTGATAGGACCTGGTTATAAATACGTTTCATGTAGTTACTGTTCAAATGGTAAAATTTCATAAAGCCTATTTTTGCCTATTTATGGATAAATGTCTATTTCAGACAAAATGCCTATAATGTGCCACTTTGTTAAAAATTCTCAGAATAAATTTTAAATTTACATAAATTAAAATTAAAATTATTAATACAACAGTTATTATTTATAATAAATGATGCCTGCGGCAATTTTTAATAATCTCGTGGATAGCCCTTGAAGGCAAGAATTGGGGCTTTTTTATTCAAAATGATGAAACAACTATCGGAGATCGGTACCTTTGTTTCTATAAATGTTTTCATTGATATATAAGCCGAACTGCATAGGTTTGGTTTTAATTTAATGATTTAATATAAAAAAAAATTAAAATCTCGTTCACCTCCGATTTGTAAATTTCCCAACTTGCAGGAACTTTTGTTTTTTAGATAAAGTTCCTGCAAGCTGGAAAACTTACAAATCGGAGGTGAACGAGATTTTAATTTTTTTTTATATTAAATCACTAAATTAAAACCAAACCTATGCAGTTCGGCTTATATATCAATGAAAACTTTCAGTTTTATGTAGTCTTGCGTGTAAAGTATTTCCAGCAGCAAATACTCCTTGGAGAAAATACGGAAAACTATTTTTTTTAATAATTTATAGAATAATATTCCACAATCGGTTCTTTCTGAGTCAACTATTCGAAAAGGCAATTTAGAATTAATAATAAAAAAAAATACTTGATTTGTACACCAGGTATAAATATTTTAGAGACTATTTATACTTTATTTGTGCCTATTTTGCACATATACGACCCTTTTTTAGGCGCCTAAAATAGAATTTTTTAGTGCCTAAACTTCCGTCTATTCATCATATAGTAACTAAATGGGCCTAAAACCGTAGCCGCAGTCAATGGAAACCTCCCACCTGAATATCTAGGTCGAGAGTTTCAAGTCCTGTCGGTCCATCACCGCAACTAATAACGCGTAGGAACGTCAGGAAAAGTCTGCTCCCCCAAAAGGATTGTCACAGAAGGTCATCGCAAAAAGCAGTTAAAGTAGTACTCAAGACTTGTACGAGGATCGCTTTTCAAATTTTTAGAAAAAACAAGGAAAGAAAAAGAATTTTTTGGTACAAATCGGTTTACCGCTGTTCAAAATATTCGCCTTTATGATTTATATACACTTTTGCATGCCAATTCTAGAAACAATTTTTCCACTCTGAAAGTGGTGTCTCTAAAACAAAGTCTTTGAGGGCCTCAACAGCTTCTCGAGGTCATGGAAATCGCCACCCACGCATTTTTTGCTTGATATGCGGGAACAAAAAGAACTCGTTAGGCTGTAAATCGGGTGAATACGGACAAGAAGTCATTAAATTGATGTTTTTTTTCCTTCAAATAAACAATTGTCTGACGTGCTTTATGGGCGATGGCATGTCATGATTCATGATGAACGAAGATGTGAGGTTTTGGGTTGTTTTTTCCTGATTTCATTGATGACTTCTGGCAAACAAATTGTTGTATACCATTCGGCGTTAACTGTTCCTTGTTTCACCAAAGCAATGGTTGCGACATGTCCAGTAGAACCAAAATAACAAGCAACCATTTTCTTAGAAGTGCTTCGTGAACGAACTTTTATCAAATACTGTTCAGTTTGGAATATCCAAACAGTTGATTGTTACTTAGTTTCCGGCTCGTACGAATATATCCAAGTTTCGTCACCTGTTTACAATGTTGTATAGGAATTTTGAAGTTCCTTGGTCTGGAATTGTCTGAGCATTTCCTTGCATCAATTACACGAACTTTCTTTTGTATTTCGGTTATTTCGGAATCCATCGGAAACAGATCTCTCTCACAACTGTGCTCGTATAAAATCGAATGTATTAGAGTGTTCGATATGCCTACCACTAGGTAATTTTTTTATTTTTGAGCTAGACTTTTCGTAGGTACATGATGAGGAACTTGCGGTATTAATATGAGAAACTAATTTGATTACACCTGTATATATAGAGAGGCCTACGCCGATCTGAACTTCGCTTTGTGATTGTGTAACATTTCCGGTATCATTTACCATTCGATTTATTTTTTTGTTTTTGTACTGAGAACACCATAAGCCATTTATTATAGTGCTAATTATTATTACATCTCGAGCCATTTTTCAAATTTCTGCGATTTCTAAAAATATAATTTATTCAATAATAACAATGAAAGAAGTTTTTACAAGTAGGAACAACATGCAACGCGTGAAAGTAATGAAGGGATGCAGCTGCTGACAGACTCGTCTGTCGTAGTGGTACCATTGGCAACGAGTAGACCTGAAACAGTCTGCTCTCTAGCGAAGTGGTTGATGAATTGTCGGACGCGGAAAAACGTAGTCTCTGACGTGTCTCTATAGTTCGGTCGTAACTCTTCTGAAGACGGCGTTATCTAAGAAGATGGAGTTGCCCACAAACTCTTCTTGGATGACTGCGTATCTTAGAGAAGTAAGGGATGTTACTGGAGGTTGCAGTCTTCACAGACACTTACTTCATTGGTTGACTGGATATATGAGACAGCGTTAGTTGTTGTATATGTGAAGATGTGTGTGGTTCGCCTGACTAGAGTAATAGAGCGCTGGACAAATGTTTGAGTACCATAAACCTAACTACAAAACAGAGCGCTGGGTTATCGTGCTTGTGTGTGTAATAAATCCGTCGGAGTACAAGAAAAAGCGCGTATAAGTGAGTGATATTTTCAGAAGTAATGTTCTGTGTGATACGTCGGACTACAAGAGAAACCGCGCGACGTATATGTGAGTGATTTGTCTGTGGAATGTTCTGACAAAAAACTAATGTAACTCGGCTTTTTTTGCGCTGGCTTTTATATCCGTCGTATCTGGTGGGGAATAATAATTCTGTATCATTCTGTATCTGTCGTTAAAGTGAGCGATGAGCGTAGTCAGTCCTCATTATAAGGTTCTAAATCGACATCGACATCAGGTAGCGATATTAGTACTTTTTTTTATGTATCCTTGCCGCACAATAAACTTATCTAGGGATAAAAAAAAAACAGTCGAAAGTTTGTTAATAAAAGTGACGTTTCACAATTGGCAATTTCCTATGACTGCATAGAATAACATAATACCTAAAACATTTTTGATTAGACTGTTGGCCGTAAACTACTACCATCGTAGTAAACAGAATTCTCTAAAAGTGTTTGTGATTTCCTTGTTGCTCTTGTGACATTTGTATTTCTTATCTTTATTACACAATAAACTCAGAATGGAATGGGATGGCGTTACCTGAACACGTACGTGTGTTAATTGAGTGACCTTAAATCCTTATGGGCCGTCTCCATTCTGTTTGACCCAACCAAGAATCGAATGCAAGTACGTCTAAAGTGCCTGGGGGCGGCCTGGTTTCGTATTTGTACTGACGGTTACCATTGTGATATTGTTTCGTTGCCGTTGTGTTGGTGCGGCGTTACTATGATAGCTGTCAAAGTGACGTTTCCGAAGCAGCTCTTATTATGACAACTTCGAACTTCTGTCATTTTGACGTCTGCTACCGTGACAGTATTTCTTCGGTTCATAGGTGACGAACGGAATCCCATAGAACTCCGTAACCTGCACTTATAACTTTCTTGTTTGTAGTTTATTACTCTTTGTTACATTATTTTAAGGCGCATAGTTTCTGAGATATAAGCTGAACGTTAGATTTTTTTATGGGGAACAACCCAACAACAATTTTTGAAAAGAGATTACCAACTTACTCTGCGTTTTCCTTTACTTCTATAAAAAAAACATGATCTCATTTTGTTTACTAAATGAGATAAAATAGGTAAAAATATTTACAAACAACATTTACGTATTGGTAATCCAACGAATAACCGTCTACTGTCCGGAATCTGGTCCATCCGGACATTTTTCTGCTATCCACTTGAGCTCCGGATAAATATTCGTTTGCAGCCGGATAATTAATATAGTACTCTAAAATGAATATTAAAAAAGAATTTCATAGATTAATAAAGCATAACTATGAAGAAAATATATGTAATTGTAATAAAAAAATATCTTAGAAAAATTTTGTGCAAATCGTTTTTGATTGCAGTGAGAACCTCGAGCAGCCTCTGGACAGCTGTTTCAGCCCTGCTTGGGGCTTCTTCAGCAGAGACGTAGCTCGACATTCCCACTGCAGACCAAAAACGACTTGCCCAATTTATTCGCAAATGCGATGTAAGAATGATGAACATATAAAATAGCGACATCTTACTATCGCTTTTTGACCTAACATTGCAGTAGGATAGACAAATTGAAGCGGGATTTGCTCCTAATGAGTCCCCCATGCAAGGCGGCCATGCTTGCTGTCAAAGCATAATGAAAGATTTTAGAAAAATTTTGTGCAAATCGTTTTTGATTGCAGTGAGAACCTCGAGCAGCCTCTGGACAGCTGTTTCAGCCCTGCTTGGGGCTTCTTCAGCAGAGACGTAAAAAGCGATAGTAAGATGTCGCTATTTTATATGTTCATCATTCTTACATCGCATTTGCGAATAAATTGGGCAAGTCGTTTTTGGTCTGCAGTGGGAATGTCGAGCTACGTCCCTGCTGAAGAAGCCCCAAGCAGGGCTGAAACAGCTGTCCAGAGGCTGCTCGAGGTTCTCACTGCAATCAAAAACGATTTGCACAAAATTTTTCTAAAATCTTTCATTATGTTTTGACAGCAAGCATGGCCGCCTTGCATGGGGGACTCATTAGGAGCAAATCCCGCTTCAATTTGTCTATCCTACTGCAATGTTAGGTCAAAAAGCGATAGTAAGATGTCGCTATTTTATATGTTAAAAAAATATCATATAAAAGTAAGTATAGTGATTAAAAAATAAAATAACAAATTTTTTAAACAATTTTAATTTTTTCGTTAAATTACCAATAATATCCAAGAACATAAAGGAAATATGGTCCACATTACCTAACATAACCAAGTACCTAATTGTTAACTAAAATTGTAACGCATATAGGCGTTGTTGCTTCTTAGTTTGGGAAGTAGGATATACTGGGTGTCTCATAACTAGGCTTAGGATAATTATGCGTTTGCATAATTGCATATTTGGAACATTTTTATACATAAATGCATATTTTAACTTTTTAGGGCATTAATGCATAATTTCCTGCATTTTTTTGTTTTAATTGCAAATTTGCGATTATTTCTTATTGCCAAGTGCAAACTGACATTTTATAGCAGACAATCTGAACAACCAGTGTTTCAAAATCAGAATACTTGGAAATAATAAGAGGATTAACAGTGTATGAAAACCGCCATTGTTTACTGCGACCGCACATTATCCCACGAATTTCCAAGTATTTTGTCCGCGTTAATAGTACTCGTACAGACCATGGTATGGGATAGCTCTCTTTCTAATTTTACCAGGAAATTCTGCAGAAAATTTCATCAACCTTCAGTAGTTGTATGCCGATTGCAACAGGATTAACATCTTTCAAGATGCCAAAAGAAAAAAAGTGTGTAAGTGCAATTTTAAACCAGTTTGTGAAGGACTACGATGATTTTATAACGGATGGGCATTTGTTATTTTGTAAATACTGCGAGGTTCATGTTACGACAACCAAAAAGTTTCAATTCACGCAGCATCTTCAAACCGGAAAGCATGCAAGTAATAAAAATCGCAAAAGGGGAAATAACGAACGGCAAGTGTTAATTTCTAATTTACCGACGCCTGGACCTAAACGTTCAGAATTCAATGCAGAACTTTGTAAGGCTTTTATTTGCGCAGACATCCCATTAGCTAAGTTAAAAAATGAAGTTCTTTGCCATTTTTTGGAAAAGTATACAAAGCAAAATATTCCAGATGAATCGACATTAAGAAAAAATTATGTTTCTGAATTGTATACATTAACATTGGATAAATTAAGAGGAAAAGTAAAGGATCATTCTATTTGGGTGTCGTTGGATGAAACAACCGATGAAGAACAAAGATGCATAGGAAATTTTGTGTTTGGTATATTAGGGGTTCCTGAAGAAAAAAATAAATCATATCTGCTGACTTTAAAAGTGTTGGACAAAGTAAATCATTCAACAGTCGCTGCTTTTTTCAACGACTCTTTAAGTTTATTGTGGCCGTCTGGAATTTTATATGAAAAAGTGCTAGCGGTTTGTAGTGATGCTGCACCATATATGTGCAAAACAATGCGGGGACTGCAGGTTTTATACCCAAACATGATACATGTGACCTGTTTAGCACATGGCTTACATCGAGTAGCTGATTTAGTTCGTAATCTGTATTCAAATGTTAATGTGCTAATATCATCTGTGAAAAAGATTTTCCTTAAGGCACCAAATCGTATTCAGAAGTTTCGGGAAATTTCGGGTGACATTCCACTTCCACCTGCGCCAATCATTACAAGATGGGGAAGTTGGATCGACGCTGCTGTGTATTACGCTGAAAATTTTGAAATTGTGAAGAAAATTGTTGATGAATTCGACTCTGAGGAAGCGCAGTGCATCGAAGAAGCACAGAGTATTCTGAGAAAAAAAAGGTATTCGAGAAGATTTAATTTTTATTCGAGCTAATCTGGCATGCATTTCGACTGCAATCTCCAAGCTAGAAGCTAAGGGTCTATCTTTACAAGAAAGCATTCAAATAGTAGAACATGTAGTTAACGGTTTAGCAAAACTCAAGAAAAATGTTTTTATCAATAAATTAAACGAAGTGCTGTCAAAGAATACGGGCTATCAGCAACTGAAGAATATAAGTGAAGTGTTGCAAAATGAATCGACCCTTAATGAAAAAAACGAACATTTAAGTGTCAATGACGTTGTAAAATACGAATTTGTACCAATAGTGTCCTGCGATGTCGAGAGAGTGTTTTCTCAGTACAAAAATATTCTCGCCGACAATAGGCGCAAATTTACTTTTGAGAATTTGTTACACCATGTTGTAATGAAATGTAATTATAATTTGTTTCTGTAATAACGACTAAATAAATAATTTAGAATTAAAAAAAGTTTTTGTTTTTTTGTAGCAAAATAATGAAGAATGTGGTAACATAAAAAATATTTTAGAAAAATTTTGTGCAAATCGTTTTTGATTGCAGTGAGAACCTCGAGCAGCCTCTGGACAGCTGTTTCAGCCCTGCTTGGGGCTTCTTCAGCAGAAACGTAGCTCGACATTCGCACTGCAGACCAAAAACGACTTGCCCAATTTATTCGCAAATGCGATGTAAGAATGATGAACATATAAAATAGCGACATCTTACTATCGCTTTTTGACCTAACATTGCAGTAGGATAGACAAATTGAAGCGGGATTTGCTCCTAATGAATCCCCCATGCAAGGCGGCCATGCTTGCTGTCAAAGCATAATGAAAGATTTTAGAAAAATTTTGTGCAAATCGTTTTTGATTGCAGTGAGAACCTCGAGCAGCCTCTGGACAGCTGTTTCAGCCCTGCTTGGGGCTTCTTCGGCAGAAACGTAGCTCGACATTCCCACTGCAGACCAAAAACGACTTGCCCAATTTATTCATTATTCATTAGGAGCAAATCCCGCTTCAATTTGTCTATCCTACTGCAATGTTAGGTCAAAAAGCGATAGTAAGATGTCGCTATTTTATATGTTCATCATTCTTACATCGCATTTGCGAATAAATTGGGCAAGTCGTTTTTGGTCTGCAGTGGGAATGTCGAGCTACGTTTCTGCTGAAGAAGCCCCAAGCAGGGCTGAAACAGCTGTCCAGAATCTGCTCGAGGTTCTCATTGCAATCAAAAACGATTTGCACAAAATTTTCCTAAAATCTTTCATTATGCTTTGACAGCAAGCATGGCCGCCTTGCATGGGGGACTCATTAGGAGCAAATCCCGCTTCAATTTGTCTATCCTACTGCAATGTTAGGTCAAAAAGCGGTAGTAAGATGTCGCTATTTTATATGTTCATAAAAAATATTATTTATTCTATAAAAGTTAATTTTTAATGCAGATTTAAGTGCATATTTTTGATGATTTTAGTGCATATGTGCATGCATATTTTGAAGTTTTTTAATGCATAATTATCCTAAGCTTACTCATAACATACAGAGGAGAGAAAATGCAACTATAGGAGATCAAAAGAAAGCTTTTTTCTTAATTCCCATTTGATCAAAACCCAATAACAAGAAAGTTACAGTTTTTCTTAAGTTTTTTTAATTTCCTTATTCATGTATACTTGTATACAGCGTGCCCCTAAACCTACGTCTTTAATTGAAATCACTTAGGCAGGTCAAGTATCGTGTTTTTTTGTTAATTTTAAAAGCAGATAAATTTTATATCTACGTAAGTTCTTAATAGTTTAGAATATTCTGTGCGTGTTGCATTAATCGATTATTAGTTTTGTGCTAATCCGTACTTTAACAGTTACATTAAAAAAATTAAATCTAAAGGCGATCGAACATGTGGAAATTCTTACATCATATTAATGTATAAATTGCCAATAATCAACTTACAGTGTTGATTACTAAAGTTTAACGTATTTTTACAGCAAAAATAAATGCGTTTCTGAATTAAAACTTCGAATAAACGACGAAATAAACGTCTGCACTAAGCGAGAGCTTTTATGTCTTCATGGTTTAAGCCGACGCAGAAATTCAGGTTTAATATTATCTTTATAAAAACATGTGTTTTGTGTTGGAATGTAAACAATTAATAAAATAGTTCGATTGAGAGCTAGCGAAGTTATTCAATCACTTATTTTGAAGACCAACCAAGACGAAATTTTGCAAACCAGTTGTAAACAGTCTTTTCGGATGGTGCTTCATTTCCAAAACTTGAACGAAGCGATTCGAGGCGGTATTGTGGTGAGTTAAACTTTTACTAAAATCATAGAAAAATCATCCAACGAAAACCTCCACGTGAAATTTCTATTTTTGTGCAAAATAACTTAACAGCACCATCTAGTGGTCGTTTGTAACAACTTAAAAGGCGGCTCTGGTACTTAATATAAACCAAAAGGAAAAGTTATACTTAAGTACGCCATTACAAAAGAGTTGTATTTAAGTACGTCCTTACGAAAAGCCTGTAAAGGAAGAAAAGCATGGCAATAATAATTTGCGTGAAAAGAACAACAATCGCAAACATACCCGTCCGTAAACCCAGGAAAAGTATTGGTTGACTCACAGATGGCGCCACTTGTCTGAATAATAAATTTATTAACGTCTGGCTGTATCAATACCATTCTATCTGAATATAATTCATCAAAATATTGTATAGTTTAAAGGTAACTAAATAAGTAACACGGCCAATATTAGAATGTTACAACCAGTCATCATGACACATTTATTTGTGTTTGTATGCGCGATTTCCACGTAATATAAAAATGTAGACAGACTGCTATAATTCTTAGGTGATGATTAACGTCAAGTGTGAACATAGTTTATAATTCCGTTGAAATAATAAATGGTAAAAATACTTAATTTACTTTGTTTTTTTTTCACAATAAATGTGATTTTAACAAAGTAATTACTAAGTGTTTTTATAATCGTGAAATATCACAAAGTGACGCCGGAAAGTGTTAATTATTTGAACAAAAAAAAGTACTTCGCAGGAACAATATGGTCACAAAAAAGTAAAGCGACGTCGAGTTTACAACCAGTCGCGACGTTTAGAACAAACATTCTAACTCAACGCAGAAAATATAGGCCCCAGGCCGATAAAATTTTATCATTAGGCAATCATAATGCCGAAACAGCGAAATCATGAAATGATTTATTCCTGGAGTGTTCTGAGATGCATAAAAAAATCGTTTGCGACTTGCACCACAAAATTAGATCGAAGACGTGGGACTGTGGGACGCTATTTGCGTTATAAAAACACAATTATGCTGCGACGAAGTTAGTAATAAAAACTTATTTAAACGTAATGAAAAGCATAGTGAGAAATGTAATCCGTCTCTTTCCTAATATTGCGTCGCGCCGTGGAAAATAAAAACTTTGTTTTCGAATTTGATTTCGCACTGTTTGAGTTTTTTTGAGTTGCGCGTTCTGATTTTTCATGCGACATTTTAAATTGACTTTAATTTTCTCGAATGCTTTTATCAAATACAAAATCAAACGGAAAATCAAATAGTACAGAGCGGCTATAAATTTATTTAATTTAACTTGTTTCAAAATTTTCCACGGTACATAGCAATTAAACTATTTTTTTTTAATTTTAAAATTAATTTTAGAATTGTCGGTGTATTAGCTTTATGTACTTGTTGTTAAATTACATTCTAACAAGTGCAGCTTTCAATAGTTGTCGTTAAACCTAGGTTTTAAAGACGTTCTGAATCAATAAATAATAATTGTAACGAGATATCAAAAATTATTTTGGTCGAGGGCGACCATGAAATGGAGAACCACTGTCCACTTCCCATTTATGACTGCCCTTGAAGAAAATAATTTTTCATGTCTCATTACAATTATGATTTATTGATTCAGAACGTCTTTAAAACCAAGGTTTAACGGCAACTATTGAAAGCTGCACTTATTAGAATGTAATATCCTAACTAATACAGCACAATACACAGGGTGTTAATTTCTGAAATTTCCTTAAGAATTGTTTTGAAGTATCACAATACGATTGAAAACTATACATTGCAATTCTCATGATTTTACAGGAGTGCATACATAAGTCGATTTTTTTCAAATTTTTATTAATTAATTTATGTATTCCTTTATTTCCTGTAATTTTTCTAAATTCGTGTTACGCTCTTAGCTGACGACTGCTTGGCTGAATACTTTTTTTCCCTTTCACATCTTTCATCTTCTTTTTGTTCGTTGTACAAGATCTCTAAGGGTCAGTTGCACCAGACACTTAAGCAAAGCTTAACTTTAAGCGCCGCTTAGAATGTGAGTTACGTAACCTCAAATATCACATTATAAGCAATACTTAGCTTTAAGCTCGGCTTAAGTGTTTGGTGCAGCTGGCCATTAGAAGTCTAAATGATACGAACATGCCGAAGATGGTTCACTGTTTATCCTCGATGTTTAGGGCGCGTTCGATACCGCGATATCACCTCGACGACGTAAAACAAATATAGAACCATACATATTGAAGATGAATGGTAGCATACTTATTCGATATGCACGATTCCATTTAAATCTATGCGTCTGGTTTACATCGAGCTATCAAGCGCAATCTAAACATTGAGGGTGAACAGCGAGGCATTTTCGCCACGTTCGTACACTAAGAAAGATCCAACCTAACACACAACATCCTGTGTATCTACGTAGTTTTTTTTTTTCTCTCGATAAGTAAAGGATAATTAAACCATTTAGGTCAATGCCAGTTTCCTTGTTTTCTTGAACCTTCAATTTTATTTTTTTAAGTTTTAATTGATTGAGGATTACATTGCAATTTCCAGATATTTACATAACATATATCAGCATGAGTCGTCATCTTTTTATTACATTTGCTTTGTAATTCACAACTTCACGAAACATATTTAAACAGGAAGTCGAATTATGCACGACAAAGCAAACATAAATTCAAGACTGAATAGTAACAACACACCTCAATCCTCTGCAATGCTTTTTTTAAGATAAAAGCTACACAAAATTCATTCCCAATTACATTTTGAATATTTCAAATTAGCGTAGGTACAAAAAGTTGATTAAAAAAATTCATGAGGGAGAGAAAAATTCAAGCGGAAGTATTTTTGACAGCGTGCAACAGATACCAAGTGGACGTCGTGCTCAACCAGAACCAGTAACCCCCGAAGTGATTGTAGTACAACCCCTTGACGTCTTTCGTCGTGCAATTATCTAAAACCAATCCAAGTTAAACAAGTGAAACGAATTTTAATATATTGAACGACTCACAAGATTCCAACATTTTCCCCATATCATCTGGGGTGATGAACTTCTGGTAATCATGCGCGCCCGCGGGATAATAACGACACACGTATTCAGGCACGATCTTGCAAAAAATCCACGAGAGGAAGCACTTGCTCATCGTAGAAATGAAGATCGACCCTCCGGGTTTCGTGCACTTGGCCATCGCCTCGACCACCCCAGGTTTATCGCTGACGTGATCTATGAATTCGAGAGCCAGGACTACGTCGTATTGCTTGGGGTATTTTTCGGCGAAGTCCTGGATGGTTTCGGCGTAGTACGTCAAGTTTGGGAGCGTTTTGCCTTCTTGGAGGACGTGTTTCTTTGCCACCTCAATCAATTCGGGGCAACCATCGACTCCTACCACTTCCGCTCCGAGCTCTGCGAGAGGTTCTGTTACAAAACCACCTGAAATTCAGTACAATAAGATTCTATGCAATATCCAAATATGTATATTATAAAAAGTGCGACGGTAGTTGAAAAGGTGACAGTAATAGTGAGCAAGGGTAATTACTTCAACCAAGTCAAAAAAACGAAGGAATCTCAACCCCTTATGTTCCGCAATTCTTTTGGCAGTCCGTACAAAGATGAACCTCAATTTTCTTTGTGAGTAGCGCTCTGGTTTTCGGAAGGGAGGCCAGATATCGTTTTCCACTTCGTTTTCCGCGGATTGCTCGAATAGCCTCTGAAATATTTTCAACATTCTCGAGGGTGGTTCGGTTTTTCTCTTTTTGAGTTTAGTTAATTTTGTCTTCAGCTAAATGTTTTACTTATAAATAAAAATGACAAAACTTTAATTATGTTCGAATTAAACATGAAATTGTGTTTACAAAAAAAAAACACTTTACAATTACAAACAGGAAGGTTTACAATTTTAATATAACCAACTTTCTTTGACAAACTGAACTAATATCAAGTTCAACCAAAGATTAATTAATTAAACATAACCAGTTGGATTCGTAGAAAGAGGTCGAATAAATTAGTACTCAACTAGTTAGAGCTTTTTCTTTATACGCGTAATAATGTTTTTTTTTTAATTTTAACTCGCTAACTTTAGGCCAGAATCATTATTGGAACACCGAATTTAAATGGAATTAACAAAAATACGTTTATAATTCAATTATTTACCCAGTGGCGGATTTAGAACTTGAGAGGCCCCAGGCGCAATTCAATTTTGAGGCCCCCGTCTAAATATTTTCGATTTTACTACAGAGTGCATTGAGCGTGCACGTTTTTATATACATAAGAGTCTGTGAGTATTTGAACAGTAAATTTGATATTTTCTTATATCTTCCAACACCCAAATTGTTATAAAAATAATTATAATTCGAAAGGCAACGTTGCTGTTAACTCATAACATCGCTTCACTTCTCTGAAAAAACGATAACGCCATTAGTACGGCGGCGGCGCTTATACTGTGGCTGAGGTACGTTTCAAGATCGCATGCCGTGGCCGAGGTACGTTTCAAGATACGCTTGTTTAGACCTAATCAGGCTTGGGATGTTCCGAATAGGTCTGCCGACTTCTAAGTTTCGTAAATCGTGACGTTGTCTTTGAAAAATCGAAACGTGTCCAAAAAAAATGGAGACTTTTTAAATCTTTATTAAAAGAGTTTCCTTAAAAAGGTAGATTTACAACGCATTCGCCAATTACAAAAACTGAATACCGTAAGTGCCGACCGTGACATTGCTAACTAAAAACGAGACGAGATTTTTTGAGCTCTTTTGAAATCTGGCTAGAAATCATAAATTTAAAATTATTTGAAACTGTCACCGTCAAACATACTTTTGTTTTAAAATAAAATAGAATTACTTGCATAGAAGATGATGTCAACAGTTAGACAAATTGTTTAGAATTTCAGTGTCAACAAAAATAGGTTTTGACAAAGTGAATACAGGGTTAAAATATCGAATTTAAAAGTTGTCCTAGTTTTTTATCTTAGCGGTAATACGCATAGAATCTGTGACTATTGGAAGAATAAATTAGATATTGTCACGATGGGAGTTCTTCGTAAAAAATACTCCTAATAAAAAGAAATTATTAAAGTCCGCGCTTGTGAAATCGAGGGCAACTTCAACAGTGTCGGAATGTAATAACAATACGTGAGGCAACCCGATATAACACGGTTCATAATTCATTATAAAACATCTGCAAAATCGCGGAAACTGGGGCAAGCGATAACATCAAGTGATACAAAGAACACAGGACGTATTACGAATAACACAATGTGCGAATAAACAAAAATTGCGTATAAGAAGTGAGGGTGCCCGGAACCATCCCAGCCACCAAGGACGCTGATCCCGTGATTACCACCATCCTGAGGTGTAGGACGCCTCTCTGCCACCTCCCGTCAACTCTTAGCCAGAAATTGCAAACTTCACTCCCGGTCAACCACAGACCCGGTGAGCCGAACCAGCCTGCCCAGCTGAAGCCACCACCGCACCCCTGCTTCTAGCATCAAGGACACGTCTCTTCGTCCAGGACCACAAGATCGACCGTAGTTATCAGCCACCGGTAGCATAAACGTCGCAACGAGCCGACCTTGACATCACAGCTACAGTCCGGACGCAAAGTACATCATCACCCTAAGCGTGACAGTATTTTTATCGCTCCAAGAAACTACCAAAATGCTGTATAATTAATTACAATTCGAAAAACAAAGTTGCCTTTGATGTCATTTCTGTGAAAATCAAAATAGTGATGGATAACTCCATTAGTATGTTACTTATGATGTAGCTGAGGTGCGTTTCAAGATTCGAATGTCGTGGCCAAGGTATATTTCAAGATTCGCGTGTTTAGTCATTATCAGGCTTGAGTTGCCAAATTCAAACTTTCGCAAATTGGAACGTTGTCTGTGAAAGACCGGAAGATTCAGAAAAATTCAGACGCTTGCAACGTTATTAAGACAAAAAATTGAAAAAGTTAGATTTGCAACGAATTAACGTACTCGCCGGGTCATGCATAGATGAGTAACAATCAGTGTTACCACACGAATAAAAGAAGATTCCCGATCATTAAATAATAAATGAATAAAATAAAAAATAAAAGAAGATTACCTACCATTAAATATGGATTTAGACTACAAATTGAAAAGAAATATTTTTTATTCGTTTAGTAATTTGTTTGTTACGTTTGACAATAAACTGCTGGAAAAAACAAACAATTGCTAAAAAAATAATTGGGACGCGGGATACGGACGAGGAACGAGGAAAAGAAACGCGTTAATGGTCAACCAAATCAGGAACTTCCGAAGTTTTCCTATCCAATTTAATAATAATAATAACAATTGTTTATTGATTCAGTACATATCCAAAAGAATAATTAAATAAACTAAATCGAAAATTTTTTGGATCAAAGGGCTCAGATTCAGGTTGGAGGTAAACCAACCACCTCTATGATAGTGGAGCATGTCATGCGATTGCATTGCAAATGCACGGAAAAAGTTTTCCAGCGATTACACAATCGATTGCAATATAATCATCTTACAGGAGCGAGCTTGCTCCGTTTTTCATGACGCCGAGACATAGTTAACTTCCGGGTATTTAATAACGAGATGATATTCTTCAAGGTTGACCTTGCACGTGTACTGTTTTCGAGTTACAGTAATACAACATATCGCGTTTTAATTTCTTTAATTTATTTTATTTGTGAGCACTGAAAAATTCGAATCCTTACATCACGCTCACCACAACCACAAAAAGAAGAAGAGAGGTTTCTTTACAAAAATAAATGAATCATCCCCTTAATTTATCGAGTGAATTGCAAAAGATCAGACTAAATAGGATTCACTTAAAAAAACGTTACAGTGATTCATATTTCCACGACATTTTTTTGCTAGTCTGCATAAAATCATAATTTAAAAAAAAATTGTTGTAAATCGTTGTTGATTTCTCGAGTATCCTCAGTGCAACTATTTCAGCCCTATTTGGGGCCCCATCGGCAAAAGCGTAGCTCGAAATTTCCGCTGCAAACCAAAACGACTTGTTCGAGGATATTCGCACATGCGATGTAAAAGTTACAAAAAGTTTAAGTAGCGACATCTTGCGACCGCTTCTTTTTAATGCAATCTCTGATCAAAAAGCGATCGCAGGATGTCGCAACTACTTAAACTTTTCATAATCGTTTTTTTTTTTTGTTCACAGCATTAAAAATTACGATAAAACTGGAGTTTATGAATGAAACAACGACTTTACGGTGGAGTTTATGAGTGAAACGCGTTATGAATTTTATTCATAAATCCAAAAATTTCACTTTTGTCAACCAAAAGCGAATGAGTATACCGAACGTTCCATCCAAACCAAACCAAAACGACTTGTCCGAGAATGTTCACACATGCGATGTAAAAGTAATGAAAAGTTTAAGTTGCGACATCATGCGATCGCTTTTTTTTAACGCAACGTCAGGTCGAAAAGCGATCACAGGATGTCGCAACTACTTAAACTTTTCATAATCTTTTTTTGTTCACAGCATTAAGAATTACGATAATATTATAGTTTATGAATGAAATAACGGCTTTACGGTGGAGTTTATGAATGAAACGCGTTATGAATTTCGTTTATAAATTCCAAAATTCCACTTATGTTAACCAAAAGCGAATGAGTATACCGGATGTGGCATCCAAAGGGGTTTCCTCAATAAAGCCGTTCCTGTCTTGAATATACGAAAAACTGTTTCATACAAACGTATTATCATTTTAAGCACCATGTAATTTAAAATTATTCTAATACAGGGCGCCTCAATTTGTCTGTACTTCGTTATTTTTTAATGTAACACCCAATATTCCAGAACAAATTTGAGTTTATCAATGGTTTTTGAGATGTTAGACTTTGTGGCTTTACAAAAATTATGACGTAATTTTTATAAAAATATGTTGCAAATTTTTTTTTGTCAATCCTAATGCAATGTGAGGGCAAATAGCGATCGCAGAATGGTGCTACTTAACCTTTTCATAATTTTTGTAATTATCTGATTAACTATGAGTGTTTAGTTATTTAGTACAGTAATAAAATTTGCAGAGTTGAAAATTTACAACTTTTGTATATTTAAAATATTGTTTATATAGGGTGTTTCACTTAAGGCAGCTTCCTTCATATCTCACTAGACACTCATTTTACAAAAAAATGTGTGAAATGAAAGTTACCTGATATCACGTGCAGCATATTTTAAAATTAGTTCGGTGTATACAGAGTGTCCCGTTTGGCCTGGGCGTTATGTCACTTCGTTATTTTAAACGGAACTGCCTATATACTTTTACATTTTCGAATTTCGGACAATTTTAATATGA
Source organism: Prosopocoilus inquinatus (assembly GCA_036172665.1). NCBI lineage: Eukaryota > Metazoa > Arthropoda > Insecta > Coleoptera > Lucanidae > Prosopocoilus > Prosopocoilus inquinatus. Next base: position 34,079,994 of record CM069877.1, read on the forward strand.
CTTTGTGTACCACACATGGGGTGTAATCTAATCCATTTTCGCGTTATTCAACTTAAAAAAAAATATCGCACACGCCCTGTTTTCAAATTCGAAACCTTACCACCACATCCGACATCTAAAATTGAAATTCCGCTCAGCGGGTGATCGGATTCCGCAAGTTCTTTCTTGATGATTCCTAATTCCTTCAGCCTGTCAAGAATGTACGGAATTCGTACTTCGTTCATGCACTTCAGCGGTAAGGCCTCTTTGCCCCACCAAATATCAGCAACTCTCTGGAAAAGAGCTAGTTCCTCCGGATCCATTCCGCTTCCTTATTTAAGAATGCAGGTAAGTACCTATTCGATCAAATAATTCAAGGTTGCCGGACCAACAGCAAAACACACTTATCTACATACCAATAACAATACTTAACAGCTGATCGTGAGAGTGCTTTTTTAAATCTACATGTAGATTCGGAGGCGAGCACGTCGGATTCAGCCGGATATAAACGACGTCGACTTTGACCCTGAACCGTATAAAAATAATTTCATTGATAATTGTAACTGCGGCTGTATGTCTCGGTTTTGTACCTTAAACGTCCCCCCCCCCCCGCTGTTCAGAAAAATACATTTTTTTGACCTCTGGGAGCTACATTTTATCAGAGCAACTCAAAACAACTTGCGTTTCCGGACGTACTAAAACCGTTCTTTTCTTAACAGTTCTTAAATTTCACATAAAACTGAAATACCTGGGCATTGACTAAAATTTATGTATATTTATTGGTACAGTTACGTTTTCAATTAAATTAAAATTGACCTCGAAGCCTTGGTCTTGTTTACTGTTAAGAATAATACACAGATATCTTTATGCAGAAGCGGCGTAAGGCGTGGGCGACGTGGGCCATCCCCTACGGCCTCGCGGCCTGAGGTTTATACAGCTTTCTTTAACCATTACTTTAACTCATGAAAAGTATTTAGCTGCCATTCGTTTAAAAAAAAAATACTCTAACCATTAGTGTTGCCAAAATACGGATAATTACCTGAACTGCGGATAAATTTACCTTATGCGGGTAAGGCAATGGACAGTTTTGGGTAACTGGTACTCTTTTTCGTATTACATTATCTTTATTGAACAGATAAAACAGCGACATCTTACGATCGTTTTACGACCTGACATTGCAGTGGGATAGACAAATTGAAGCGGATTTGCTACGTAATATGTCCCCAAGCGATCTTAGGATGTCGCTGTTTTATCTGTTCATCACTATTACATCGCAATAGCGAGTAAATTGGACAAGTCGTTTTTGGTTTGCAGTGGGAATGTCGAGCTACGTCTCTGCTGACAAAGCCCCATACAGGACTGAAACAGCTGTACAGAGGCTGCTCGAGGTTTTCACTGCAATCAAAAGCGATTTGCAACAAAAATTTTATTACCTTTATTATTATTAATTTTTCTATTTTTAATTAAAACTATTTAATTGTCATAGCTTATCAGTTTAACACAACATATCAGTAAAAGATAAGTTATTGCATTTTAGAACATTAAATATAAGGACCTGATTTTAGATAAAACACCTTTTTTTTCAGATTTTACAGATCTCTTTGCATATCTTTTCGTTTCATTAGAAATAGAGCCATTTAGAGTACTTTTTTTCAATTTTTGTTCACCTATTCCAACTTTTTTTTTACCTAATTTGCCCTTTTATCACCTAAGTAAAAAAATGTTTATTATTTAAACGGGATTCTTTTTGCTATCGGTGCGTAAAATACATAAATAATAAATTGTCGTTATTATACCGTCAATGTGACTCACAAAGGCCGCATTCAGATAACTGGAGCAGCTGAATTGCTGACCCATTACGTGGACTTTCAGCGAATGGTGTTCCTGAACGGGTAACATAGCGAACTTTAAAATGCGAACTATTATGATAACATTTTTAAATCGATTGATGATGATAAAATATTTATATTGGTTTTATTGGACTTTTCTAAAGCCTTTGACACTATCAACCACAACATATTACTTTCGATATTTCATTATATTGGTTGTAGTGATAACGTAGTTACATTCTTTAGTTATTATTTAAAAGGTAGAAAGCAAAGAGTTATCTATGAAAATAGTGAATCAGACTTGTTAACATTTTTTTCGGGAGTTGCTCAAGGTACTATTCTTGGACCTTTGCTTTTTTCTATATATACTAGTTTCATTTTTGAATCTATTCAGTTCTGCAGCTGTCATCTATATGCGGATGACACCCAGCTCTATCACAGTTTTCATAGGTCAGATATTTTAAGGGTTGTGGCTGAAGTAAACTCAGACTTAGAAAAGCTATTCTCAACTGCGACTCGTCATTGTCTTTCACTAAATCCGGATAAGTCAAACGTTTTGGTCTTTGGGAGAGCTAAGTCGCGCATCTCTGCTCTCGCTCACGTGACAATTCGAGTAGGTAATTCCTCCCTTTCTCTAGTAGATTGTGCCATGTTAGTAAATTAGTGCAGAGGGCTTATGGTAGGTTGAAGGTTTTATATGGCAGTAAAGAAATCTTAAATTCAAACTTGCGAAAAATGCTGTGTGACTCCCTTGTTTTATCACAGTTTAATTATTGTGATGTGGTGTATGGTCCCTGCCTTGACAGTACTGACGTAAGAAGAATACAGTTAGTTCAGAACTCCTGTTTACGTTTCATCTTCGGACTTAAGCGCAGGGACCATATCACACACACTTTCGCCACAGCTCGTTGGTTAAACATGACCAAGAGACGTGACTTTCATGCTGGAATCTTTTTTTTAAATTATGTTGAACAAGGTGCCGAAGTACCTGCATGAAAGAATTTCATACCGAACAGACATCCATAACTTAAATATAAGAAATAAAGGTTTGCTAACACCTCCTCTTCATCGAACGTCAATGTTTCAACGTTCATTTTCTTACAAGATTGTTAAATTCTATAATAATATCCCTTTTCCTTTTAAAGTTAGTACCTTAACAACTTTTAAACGTCTGTTTCGGGCTGATCTACTTAGCATGTAATTCGACTTGCTGTGTTCTGCTTCTGCATTTAATTCCTTACTTTCAGTTAATGAGTACAGGCTAAAATTTATTCTGTTGGATCGACGTAAATCTGTTACTAGTCTTGCTTTATTTTCATCTTATTACTTTCTTTTTCATTTCCTTTCTCTACTGTATTATTTTCTCTTCTTCTTCGCTTTCGCTGTTATTGTCTTTATTTTCTTCTTTGTCTTATTACTCTATATCGGGCCGATAATTATATTATATTCCGCCATTCAAAGTTGATTTATTTTGATTTAATTTGATTTAATTTAATTCGATTTAATTTGATTTAATTTGATTTAATTTGATTTAATTTGATTTAATTTGATTTAATTTGATTTAATTTGATTTAATTTGATTTAATTTGATTTAATTTGATTTAATTTAAGTTGATTTTATTTAATTCGATTTTATTTAATTCGATTTAATTTAATTTGATTTTATTTGATTTAATTTGATTCAACTTGATTTAATTTGAATTGATTAAATTTAATTTATTTTAATTTAGTTTAATTTAATTTAATTTGATTTAATTTAATTTAATTTAGTTTGATTTAATTTAATTTAATTTAATTCTCAAGGTTTCGGAGGTAGAGCAGTGGGTTTTCTGAAAATCCACTCAACCGAAACCTATTGATCATTTACTATTATTACATATTTCTATAATTTTAAGTTACACAATTCTGTGTTCTTACTGTACTTACTGCTAATCAGTGGTCAATAAACCATTATTATTATTATTATTATTATTATTATTATTATTATTATTATTATTATTATTATTAAAACTTAGCACCATAAGCTATCTGTCTGTGCTATGCATAAGCTGAGTCAGCAACTTAGCTGCTTTGGAGATCTAAACGCGGCCCTTCCAGGTAAACCGAAACAGTGTAATAATAAACTAATAAGAAAATATGCGAAAATTGCGGCATTCTCAGTAACTGAATCAAATAATAATTAATGTATTTCAAGTTTTAAAAGATAATTTATTATTTTCCAGAGTTTATGGCAAGCCAGTAAATCAGATGATCAAAGTATTCATATTAAATCTGAACGATTCAAAATAAGGTGAAAGACAGCCAATAATTTATTTAAGTTTTTACAAAATTCAGGATAATGATTTTAATTTTAGTGTTTTATTTAATTTTATTGGACGTTTTTAAATACCTCTCATGAGAGAATAATAATAATATACGACCTAAAAGTTCGACCTAAAAATTCAATGAATAAAATAAATAATAAATAAAATAAAATAAATAAAATAAATAAAAATTTACAGTTTCTTATTTTTTTTTTATAAAATGTTGCTTGCGCCACCAAAGGACCTCGCAAAGTTTATCTTGCCCACCTCATGTTTAGATCTGGCCCCGCCGCTGTCTTTATGTAATTATTATGAAATAGTAAAATTATACTCCTATTATATTATTATTCAGTTATTGTTGTGTTTCGCCTAAATAAACAAAGTATTCAAAAAGCAATACCGCTTAGTCGAGAATTAAAACTTACAGGTTTTTTATTAATAATATTTCTCCAAAAATCTTGTGTCAATCATTTAAAATGGCCCAAAGTTAAACAAAACTTTTTGCAAATCTGTCTTTTAGCCTAAATTTTGGACTGTAACTGATATTTCATCTGACAATTATGGAAGTATTTCTGCGTGGACTAATAATGTCAGCTTGTACAGATGGACACTATTTTTGAAACAACCTATGTAGGCAACCAACATTTTCAATCCATTGCCCTAGGGTCGGACCTGGAATATAGAGCACTCTTACAGAGTTCTCATTTTATTTTAACTTCCCTCGGAAAATGAAGGGGTACTCCGACAGTATTTGTAAAATTTTGTGTTACTTTAATTAATTTCAACATTTCAAATTTTCGATCTTCCTCAAACTTCTTATTTATAGTACACACAAATCTTGTTCATGTTTGATTTATAATTTACGTTTCAGTGAGATATATTTATGTAAGAAATTCCTGCCAAAAGTACACAGAACCAGAACGGAATTGTATTCAAGGATGACCAACACGATTAATTTTTTTTTTTTAATCTAGTCGTTGGAAACTTTCTTTGAAATAAAGCTTAACGAAATAAACTGATTAGCCGGCCACACACGCACGTACTTTACGGCGCGCCCTGCTCGCGGGCCAAATCTGCGCCACGAACCGAGAACGTCGAAAGGCACGCTGTTGCCCACGGCTAAACTGAAATACTTAGATGGCAGATTTGAACAAAAATTTCAAGAATGTGCATTTTGGCCGATAAACGGTCCAATAGCTTATGACGATTATGTTTAATTTATTATTTATTTGCCCATAAACAACAATTTAGACTCGCGAGCACGGACGCACGTTTTGGCGCGCGTACTTGGAGATAAGGTTTTCTTCCTGAACGTACGCGCCAAATCTGCGTTTCAGGTATCCACTACTGCCGAAAAGTTTTAAGACGAAAAGCAGTAAATCTGTTGGAATTTGAGCCTTATTAAAATAGCTCGTCTGAATTTAGAACCTTCTGCATTCGAGCTTCCCCGTTTCTCTCTCCCTCTCTTGACCAGGGGATGAGCAGGGTCATAAAGTTCATTCACGAGAGCAGGTAATCTCTTAAGCATTGAATAAGGAAATTCCAGGTAATGAGAACTGTGTAATTTGTAATGTATTATGACAGTAATTATTAATAAAATTAAATCAGGTATCAGTATATTTTGTTTAATTTGTTAATTGTTTTTAGTTTAATGTTAATAAAAATAATACCTACCCGGGTTTTGTTATATTCTGTTTTTTTTTTATGATTCAATTTAGATTTTCATATTTAAATTGTTAACAAAATTGAAAGATATTAAATCAAAATGTTTTAAACTGCCATAAGTTCGGAACGTATTTAAATTTAAGTTTGAACGTGTTATTGTTGTTGAATAATACATAAACAAAATGATCAGAAAAGCAAAATACTTTTTACGTTTCATGTGTTGCAATTAAAAATTTCCAACGCTAATTTAAATCAAACTATTATACAGAGTCAAACAAAACGAGTTACATAAACCAAAGTTATTTTATTATCCTATTTTTTCTATATAAATCGAATGAGTAACAAAGTATTTTTAATGACACGTTAATTTTTAATTGGACTTATGGCCGTTTTCATAATTAGACTTTAAGGAAGCGTCAAGTCAATTTAAGAATGGGGAAACAAATGTAAATTTTTTTAGGTTAAAATAACTTTAAAATTAAAGTCCTATTACGAAATCGGACCTTACTATTATATTAATTAATTCGTAAAAACGTATGATAAAGAATATTCTTAAAAGTGATGCAAATTTCTGTTCATGAAACCGGGAATTTAAATACAATTGAGGAATTTAAGCATCTAATAAGAAAATGAAAATTAATACTAAGTAAGATATTGTCCCTAATATTTAATCATGTTTAATTATCTTGCGCAGGAATGATTTTATACCTCTACATCCTATTACATTTGTAAAATGTTGGTATTCTGGAAAATTTCCGGTAAAACCGTGTATTATCCCAATTTAGTGGGTAGGTATACAGAGAAAAATCAATAGTAAAAAGTAACACCAATTGTAGTTAGAATGAAGACGGAAACAAATTTTAGCAAATATTCGCACAATTGTCGGTCTATTTACTACAATTGTGCTAATATTTACTACAATTGTGTTAATATTTGCTACAATTTGTATCTGTCTTTATTCTGACTACAATTTGTGTTACTTTTTACTATTGATTTTTCTCTGTGTATAAGAACCTGCGAACTAATTATCTTTTAGTATTGAACAATTCCTTGTGTCGGAAAGTTTTGTTTAATTTCTGTGTGAAATGGAACGTAGAACACATACTACCGAAAGAGATAATCATTCTATTGTATGTATATTGTCATAGGACCAACGATACCTGTTATTATTACTGGAAACCGTAACCAATATTTATTTATTAGGCTTGCCGCCGGCCGTACCATAAAAGCAAGTCAGCCGGCTAAATGTTGTTAAGGTTCATAATTGCAAAGCACGGATATTCGTACGGCCAAGGATATTTCTTTTCTTCTTAAAACTTTTCGACATCGCCGTACGTGTTTGGCGATCTAATAATCAAACAAACTTACGCAAGGAGCGGTTTTGATTGTTCTCCTTACTGTAAATATTTATACCTGCACGTGGTATGCTTTTGCTTGTTAAGTTAAAGTAAGAGAGGGCTTCGGATCTTTCGAATTAATTAATAAACTGTGAAATCAAGTATTTTATTACTTACTATCTCGGAGTTACATAGGTGAATGAGACCTTAAATAACTCAGAAACTGTTCCAAGCAAATAAAATGTAATTTTAATTTAATTTAATTGACCACTGATTAAAATTAATACAAAATAAAAAAAGAGCTGAAAGGAAAGGAAGAAATATTAATATTTAAAGAAATTTGAAAGGACATAAAAACATTTAATAATTTCTCTACTTGATCGGTTAGAATGCAATTAGAGTGATTCTGTTTTCGTTTCCGAAGCATTGGGTCCGCTTTCAATTAAGAGGTAAGTGTAAGTTAAAGTTAATACGTGAGAAGTTATTTCATACACTTGAATTTACGCCTGGTCATTTATGCCTGGTCGCGCTGGAGGGGGTGTCCGAGCGGTCTCTCGTGGCGTCAGACTAGACTTTGGCGAATTTGATTGGTCGCGATCCACGGCACATGCGCAGTCGGCCCCGTTACCATAACAACGCAACTATTATGATGATTTTAAATGGAGCTTCAGCTTAGACGAGTGACGTAGACTGAGACCCATACGAGAAATGTTGAATCCGTCCGATATTGCATGAGGCAACTTCCCATATACTAATTTTGGGTGTAAGTTAAGTTGCCTAAGTCAAGTTTAACTTTAACAAGGTTTTAATTAATTTAGCGAGAAGTAAAACATTGATAATTTCGCACTGACCTGGACTTGAATTTATGGATGGTATGAACTTATCATTGTTTAGTCTGTTGATTGAATTTCTTTTCCGACTCTTATCAATTAGAAAAATTTGTATTGAACGGAAATAATTACTCAAAGATTACAACACGCAAAGTAATTTTGAATCAAATGAAATTTAAATTACAAATTTATTTATTTATTTTTCATTTTTATTTATTTATTTTTAAGTTACAGCACCACAAAATAATAATATTAACGCAAATACAGTTCTTTTTCATTAATAAAATTCACCTGTACCTATTAGGGTTGTACATATAAATATATCATTAAATCTTTTTCTAATTTTTTAATAGTAAACTTAATAAAATCACATGAGCTGAGCTCGTGAGTGACTGCATGTATTAATTAACCGAAGTGAATAGTAGCACACATGAGTATCGTTTAATAAACAAACACTTGTAAAGAATCATTTTATGTAAATAAAATTTTTTTATTATTATTTTTACTCAAAGATTTTATAGTTTGTTATCATCCATTTCTCTAATTTTCTTTTGAAAAGAAGCAAGTAGAAAGTTGATCTGATATCAATGGGAAGCATGTTATAATCAAAGGGAGGACCTAAGAAAGCGAACTGCTTGAAACCAGTTTGAGACAGCGGCAGTCCGACTCGACGCGGGGGTCTAAATCGAAGCGTTAAATGTTCCGCCCGCTTATACGTGATTTTTAATCAATCAGTTTAATATCGCCACGGTAACAACGCGAATATAATTCCAGAAGCTAATAACAGCTCTTTCTTGAATTTAGAAACAACAATTTAGTTGATTTGAATTAAATAGAAACACGACACGTCTCTGCAGCACACTCTCTCGTGCGCATCGTGTCCGAGCGTCGCAGTCAACCGCGACATTATTGTGAATCATGCCGTCCTGACGAATGCATTATTACTTTGGCTTACCGATTCTTCACTATCAGCTAGACGCGCTGCGCCGGCAAATATGTTCAGGCGTATACACAATCTATTTATAGCATCGCACCGCTTCGTTGCAATAGTAAAGTTTTACACTTTTTTCTGTCCGCCATGTGCTTATAATATTGAGGACCTAGGTACAAAATATGTCTTTGTCCTTTTGAAAGTGTTACAGAAAGGAATTTCTAGATCACGATGTCTGCAAGCTCTAGTAGTAAAATTATCATAATGCACAAAAGGAATTTTAGATCTATTCAAGTGTATATAAGTAATTATAGCTTTTTTGTGTAATTGATTAATAGTCAATACATTAAATAAGTTGAACAATAGTTGGGATGAAAAAGTTCTGGGTTTATTTAAGCAAATTTTTAAAATTAATTTCCGAGTTACCTCTAGATGTTTAATAATAGAGATTACAAATTAAATGTTAATTTAGAATTTAATTAATATCACACTTGCATTTTGTGAAATTACATTTTATTATTCATAATTCTTCAATGTATGTGGATACTATGTAGTTACCCACACACTGAGCGCATATTTTTAAAATAAAATGCTGTATACCCTGTGATTCTTGAAAAGTTCGACAAAATGAATCAAAGAGTTGATTATCCGAGATTATAGAAAAAATATTGATGAAGCTTTATGTACTTTAGTTTTCGGAGAAATAATTATTATCACTATAATTGCATGTACTTTGAACACCTGTTTTTACAAATAAATAAAGTATTTTCATTTCATTATCTTATAGTGTCTACAACGGTAATAGTATATTAGGTATATCTTTATGACATAGCACCTTTCAATTTGTTAGTCTATTAGCTGGTATTTATTGATTTGGACTTTGTTATCACATTTAATAACACTCCGTTCGTGCGTTTTGTGTGCGGCGTTCTACAAATAAAACATTATTACTAAAGGTCGGACATTCCTAGGATATCTGGTAAAAACCAGTATAAAGATAAACAAAGCAGCGGCATAGATTTTAACGTCGCCGCTGAACGGCTTATATGACCGAGACACTCTCACCCTCGCGCTCATTGGATCAGAAGCAACCATTTCATGTAAATTACGTGTGTAACATAATTGCCTTTATAGTTTCTTTCAAATTAATAATTATGAAAACATTATAATTATTTAATGTAGCTTTTAAAAAGACTGGCATAATACATTTAATTCATATCAATTATAGCGCCGTCATTGCAAAAAGAATGCGAGTTCATTTCGGAATTAATCGATTATGTAAACAAGTTTTTATATCCAATCGACCAGAACTGTAATGGTTACTGCGTGCCGCACAGACTTCTCGGGCTTCGACTGGTTTATTGTTTTGTTTTTACAGGGCAAACGCGTTAAGGATTAGAACTTTTTCCGACTGTGATCGCTTCAGCATATTAGTACTTCCTCATATATTTAACGAAACCTTCCGCCTAAAATGCGCCTAGGCCTGATTATTACAAACAAAGTTAGGAACATTCCAGACGGGCACGGGCGTCCTACAATACATGAATTTTATAAAATCTGTATTGTTACATTCTAAGTGAATATTCCTATTTGTTTAAACCATACAAGTATTTGTATTTGTGTTTTTTTTTTATTATTTTTAATCGTATACTGCGATTAACACTAATGGACTTAGCATAAAACTTATTAAATGCATAAATCCACTCAGCAGATCTGTTTTGAAGTCGATTTCATTTTTATGTATTCATGGCCATTCCCTCGGCAATAAATTTCGTAAATTTCCTTTGACAAGCGGTCGCAGTCTGACTTTTTTCTTAAACGCCGTACTAGCATACTTAATTTGCTTGAAAATCTGTACTAGAAATCTCGTCTTCACTTGTTTAATCTCTCTCCGAAATGTATTAAGAGTATTTTGACTTTGTTCTGAATTGTTTTGCAATATTTTGACTACTGGATCTTTTGTCTGAATTTTTGTGGATTTTTTATTTTACATTAAACATTTAAAATTTACCTAAAATATTTGTAAGTCTATTAGAAATTGTCTACATTATATAAATATAGTATTTGACTGGATTGATCTGTGAATTCAAATTTAAAGTTTTAAAAAATTTAATCTGAAAATAATTCAGTTTGTATCTTGTTTAATTTTTTATTTTCTGTATTCTGAGTAGACGCTTTATTTTCTGATCAGAGAAAAAGTATATTTTTTATCCTAAAAATATTATAGAGCAAGAACTATCCAAAAATTAAAATTATTATGTTACGTCGGCAAGGGCCAAAATGTCAATCTATTAAGAAACGAGCAGAGAGCGATTCCTGGCTAATTTCTAAACTCACACCAGAAATGTTCCAACAGGGGAATTGTTAATGATTGATTAAAATATTGGGAAAAAGAGTGAGAAGAAAAGGGGCGTCGTTTAATTTGATACAAATTTTGTCAAATAAAATCATTCTCTTGCTTTCGTTGTAAGTTTCAGGCATATCGGTTTGATTTCGAGGAGCCCTTGTACGATATTAATTTGTTTTTATTATTTAACCCCCCTCCTTCCTCACACATATACAGAAACATACAAAAAATGGAGGAAGATGGTGATGTAAACGCCCGGAAAAGTCGATGTTATATTTTATTCGAAATTTTAATTTAATTTGATTACTGCGAGTGGAATTGAATCTGTTTTATTTTAAATTAAATTTTCTCAGCCAATAATGATTTGCACAGGAAATACTGTAGTCATATCAATAATAATTAAGATCGCATTACTCGCAGAAACCGTGCGACTATATTCCCTCTTTCCCCGCCGTGCTAAATTATTGTTGAAAGCTTGTTAAAGTTACCCCCTGATTTAGGCAACCTTTGTAACGCCTGTAAGATAAGCCAAAGAGGTGGACATTCTTAAGATAAGCATCCAGGGTCCGCGGCAGGAGCGAGTGAAAAATCAAATCAGTATCCACCGGGAGGATCCATCGCAAGGCTCCAAAATGTTACCCTCCTACCCGTTCAATCATGCGGTTGTTTTTACCATAGCAGTTTAAGCCCCTAGAAACCCCTAACTCTGTTACAGCGTTTCGCCTCTGATAAGGTATTGTATTTGTTATTTTATATGTCATGTCATTTTCTTTTCAAAATTCCTTTAAACCAAATTTTACTTCCTATATTTATATTTTTTTTGTACTTGTTTTCTTTGTTTGTATCAATTTAAGTCAGTGCTCAATAAATCCATTATAGCACATGAAGGATTTTATTTATTTGTACAGTTTCTGAGCCGAGAGCCCTTGAAAGCCTTCGAAAGAGTTATTAATTAATCAGGTAAACAGGTTCGGTAATTTCCTAAAAATTGTCTTTAATTCATTTAAAGCACGCTACTTGCTTGAATAGTAAAGTACAGATAAGGGGTGGAATTTTCTTATTTTTTCTCTTTCCCTAAGAAAAACTAACTCATAGTAATAGAAAACCCCTGTTTACAGTGAAGAAACGCACAACCATGCATCTGTAAAGCCTATACATTTATTTTATGTCCTTATTTCCAACTTCTTTCATTATCGTTTTGATCAACAATATTTACTGTTTCAAATTTACAATACACGCCCCCTCCCTACTTGAACAAAACCATAACGCAAAAGAATTTATTTTTTCTTCAGCACAGATCTTTCCGTGCGGTTATTACAATGTTGTAATATTCAATGTATGTAAAAATCATAATGAATAGTTTAAACAGCGACATCCTACGATCGCTTTTTGACCTTGAACGTTGCATTAAGATTGACAAATTGAGGCCAGTTTGCTAGATAATAAGTTCAATGATACAGAAATAGCTTTTCTAAACAGAGGCTTAAAATTTAATTTACCATACGTAAACCACCGACCACGGATATTGTGGCGACTATTGAAAGCGCGATTAGTCCTTTGGTTGAAAATAACAAAAACTTCATTAGAAATGCCTGCGAAATACAACTTGAAAGCAATTTAAATAATTCAATAAAAACTGTACATCATAATGAATATTATAAAATCATTGAAGGGTTAAGAAAGAAAAACTGTTTCTACTTAAAAGCTGACAAGGGTAATAAGATTGTGATTTTAGATAATAACCTGATTATTATGAAAGGGTAAACAACTTAATAAATAATGGTCCCTACAAGAAACTACCCCGAAACCCGTTGCCAAAGTTAATTAAAGCTGTCAAAGACACGATTAAAGAATGTTCCAATCTTATTACTAAACAGAATAAATTCAAGATTGATGTATCTAACCCCACTGTACCCAAATCGTATGTCCTTCCCAAAATACATAAGGCAGGTAAATCGGTGAGACCAATTGTTTCCGGTATAAACTCACCCACTTACTCTCTTTCCAAATGGTTGAATATCGAGCTCAGTGCGCTTCCCAATCCTCAGGATAAATTTTCGGTAAAAAACTCAATGGAGTTTATAAATAAGATTAAAAAATATTTCTTTACAAGAAGGAGAAATTATGGTCTCGTTTGATGTTCAATCCTTATTTCCTAGTGTGCACAAACCTGAAACACTAACTTATTTGCGGGAACTACTGATAGTTAATAATATAAATAAAGGTAGATTGGAGGAATACGTCAGGCTCACATCTCTTTGCATGTCTCAGAATTGTTTTCAAATAAATGATGAGTATTGTGAACAAGTTCAAGGGACCGCAATGGGTAACTGTTTGCCACCGTTTTTGGCCAATTTATTTATGAGTAAACTCGAAAATGACGTAAGAGATAATGATCAGTATTTTCCAAGAATTTGGTTACGTTATGTGGATGACATTTTTGGTATTTTTGATACCAAGAAGTGTGAATACCAAGAAGTGTGATTGGAGGATTTTATAGGAAAATTAAATTCAAAATTTGAAAGTATTAAATTTACATACGAAAAGGAAGAAAACGGTGCGATCCCCTTTTTAGACACTCGTATAATTAGAAACAGCAAAAATGAATTAAAAATCGACATTTATCGTAAAGATACAAATACAAGCCGGTTTATAATTAATGAATCTCAACATTCTGTACAACACAAACTCACGGCTCTAAATTTTTTAGTAAATAGATTACTCTCGTTTCCACTTACTAAACCCCGATATGATAAAGAACTTAAATATATTAAAAATGTTGCGGTTCATAACGGTTATACCCCAGAAATAATAGATAACGTAATTAGGAAGATTAGCTACAGGAAACAGGTCCAAAATTCCAGCACTTTAACGGCAACTTCATCTCTAGGAAAATTTGTTAAAATGTCTTTCGATCCGTTTTGCACCAAAGGTTTAAAACATATTTTTAAAACCCAAAACTTCGATTAGGTTTTTCAACTAACATTACCATAAAGAATTTATTGGGAAACCCGAAAGATAAAGTTGATGTTGAACAGAAATCTGAAATTTATGAAATTAAGCGTAACGAATGTACTAGTAAATATATTGGACAAACAAAAAGAAATATATTAACACGCTTTAAAGAAAATTTAAGTCACTACAGGTACAAAAGGTTTGAGAAATCAAATGTTGTACAACATATTTACAATAGAGGACACAGTATTATTAAGGATAATTTAAAACTCATTAAGGAAGTTTCAAATAATAGGGAATTAAATGCTTACGAAAGTATTTTTATTCGGAAAAATAAAAAGAATTTAATAAATTCAGACAACGGATCAATACCTAGCTCCGTATTATTTGATTTACTCTAATTTGTAGGTTGTTATTTGACGGTTCATATTTAGATATATATGATTATTATGATTATTATCATTCTTATTTTTTAGATCTTAAGTCAAAAACTAGCCGCTAGATGTCGTACTTATTATGTCAAAAATCATCCGCAAGATGTCGCTACCTAAATCATATACAAAAGGGTGTTAGAGACAGTTAAGCGCATTTGCACTGGATATTTGATAGGGAGAGCATTCTCCTAGAGAAAATTTTCCTAAAGTGCTCTTAACTTGTGGTGTGTTGGTGTGATTTGCTGTCATGTGTAGGTTGTTTTTTGACGATTTATACATAATATATATATTTCATTTTATTTTCAGGATTTTTAGGTATCAAATAAGAGGGAATTATATACTTATTTATTCGTTAGAATAAAAAGTTTTTTCGTGTCTTTGGACTATTTATTTCCGTATTTCCATGTTGTTTGGTTAGCTCTTATATGTAAGGTTTTTCTGACGGTTAATTTTAGTTCTTTACATATTAATTTATATTTACTTACAGTTAGACATATATGTCTTTTAGGATGATTGGATTGTTGTTAGTTTTAACAATTTTTATGATTTTATTAGGATGATTAGGTTGTTTTTAGATCTTTTTAGTGCTTTTAAGTTGATGGCGTACTGAAGATGACAGCTTGGCTGCCGAAATACGTATCTACGGATATAGAATTATTGTGGGCAGAGGTTAATTTCAATTATCTCTTAAGCCACAGACTCCTTTACTATTTTAGATAACAAGTCATTATCCTTGGTTGAATCGTTCTGGTTTGCAGTGGATCTCTCGAGCTACGCTTCTGCTGGTGAAGCCCTAAATAGGGCTGAAACAGCTGAACAAAAGCTGCTCGAGGGATTCACTGCAATCAAAAGAGATTTTTTTTCTTAACAATTGGAATTTAAAAGAAGATTAATCGTAATAATTATATTTTTACCACCACAGCCGACATCCAAAACGGAAATGCCACCCAGCGGACGATCAACCTCTGCGAAACCCCCTTCGATGAGTCCTATGGATTTCAGCCTCTCTAGAATGTACGGAATTCGCACTTCGTTCATGGACTTTAGGGGCAGAATCTCATCACCCCACCACACATCGGAAATTTTTTCAAAAAGCGCCAGTTCTTCAGGATCCATCCCGCGTTTCGCCGCACTTATTTATTTTATCCCACAAAAGTACAAATCAGTTTGATGTGATTGAACCAACGTGCACTTTTTTTTATCTGCTGACGTAAGTGCACAGCACCGAATATTTTTTCAACTGAGAAGCTAGTTGATGTTGACCTTGACATACAGAAATAAGCTCCGTTATAATTATATCTTGCGAAACGTATACAAACTCTTGGATGATCAGCGTTACCCGACATGTCGCTTTTTGATGAAAAAAATTGAAATATATTGCATAAATGAATGCTTAGGATACGTACAATACGGAAACCGTGTTTGGCAGCAGTCCCCGCAATCGTCATCATAAAGGAAGGAAATATTGAAATAAAGGAGAAAAGATGAAAACTACAGTAACAAAGTTTTGCAATATGCGATTCACAGGTAGATCCAACACCCACTTTATACAAGCCTGATTCATTAGGTGGGAGAATACCCCGACTTGAAACATATTGTTACATATTTTTAGCATCAGTCACGCCTTGCGTTACGTTACTCAAATTTCTCGATGGTTCGCGTTCATTCTAGTAAGTTCGAGCAAAACAAGGGTCTACTATAAAAGTCGTAACGGTCCGCCAGGAGTTTAGTTATTAAATTAGCAAGCGAAGGGTTCGTACTTCGAATTAATAGAAAGTACATTTTGTAAAAGTGTTATTTGATAGACAAGCTCATTACTATTGTGTTGTTAATTGTGTAAAACGACAGTTTGTAATTAAAGTACTCTGAAATTTAACGACTATAATTTGTGAACCCCCAGATTCGTAACAATATGAAATGCGGTCTTTCTCTCTTGCACTCAGAAGTCACGTTGTATTCTTAACTTAGAATCTGGTCGGCATATATATTGTTACATCCGTAAATTTCGTATTCGGTTGAGTGGCGCCATCTAATGGCCAGCCGACTCTTTTAGTGGACTCTTTTAGTGTTCACGGCTCTTCCAGATGCAGTGCTTTCCAAGGTTCGTGAAACTGATTTTTTGCCTCGTTCCCATTTAAATGTGTAGTTTGATTTTTACCCCCCAGCTTGTGTGACGTCACATGAAACTTCCATCCATCACAGTGAAATAAATAGAATGAGTTTTAATCTGTCTCCTAAAGTTTAATCTAATTCACTAAAAATGGAATCAATTGTGTGGTCCTATTGATCAAATAATGCAAGAAACTCGTTAATATGCCCAATGGAATGTATCATGTCACGTGACATAACGAGTCACGTACCCAAACCCTCCCCTCTGAATCAAGGCAACCTTCTAATACACAGTCCATCTCTACCAACTTTGGTGCTTTCGGGAAGGCACACTATCTGTATGTCGTGGAATGTTCCAGCAATTTCTAGATGGATCACGGATTATTGTGCAAAAGTCTTACAATGGTTACCAGTATGTCGGAGAATTCCATTTTCTTTTTTTGCTTAACATATTGTTTCTAAATTTCATGTAAATCGATTAAAAAATATGGATTTTATAAGGGTGAACAAATGACGTGGGACACCCGGTATAAGCAAGGATGAGCGCGTGATTTGAACAGTTTAAATTTAGCGAACGTTAAGTGCAAGAAACTTGAACTAGTAAACGATGAAATATAGAAGTGTTATTCGTTAAAATAAATGTTGTAGTTGTAGAGCATTGTTCGTGTAGTTTCTATTGTGTTAAGCGAGTGGTTGATTAAAGTTCTTTTTTTTTTATTCAGTCAACGATTATTATTTGCACACCCCGAAGTCGTAACAATATTTCATTTATAATTTTGCTAATCGCTAAATTATTGAATTACTGAATCGCTTACAGCGACATTCAATTTATAATGATGGCTTCAGTCAGTATTTTGATTCCCATTTTCTTTTCGGATTTTCAAGGACGTAAAAAATAAATTACTATTTTATTTTTTTAATATTTTCGGTAAATTCGAAGTACCAGAAAGAAAATACAAGGCGGATATAACAATTGCTCGTTGTTTTCAAAAGTTACACTTACAGAAACCTAAAACCCATATTGTATAATGATTTATATTTATAAAATTTCAGATTGTATTTTCTTTAACCGAATGCATGATATACCAAGTCGACTTTGACGGCATCCAGAACCAGTAACCTCCGAAGTAATTATAGTACATCCCTTTCACGTATTTTGTGGTACAATTAACTAAATTTGATTGGTGTTAATAAGTTGTACACCTACACAGTATATGTATGTGCATAAAAAAAGAAAATAGGTGTAAAGAAGCAGAAGAGGAGAAATTCTAAAACTAATTGCTTTCAGCAATCGAGCCAACTCACAGAATGTCAATATTTTTTCCAACTCCTCAGGGTGATGAGCTTTTCATAATTATGCGAGCCTTTGGATACACAGCCGCATACGTATTCCGGCAGAATTTGCAGAAAATCCACGACAAGAAGCTTTTACTTATCGTGGAGAAAAAGACTGATCCTCCAGGTTTTATACATTTGGCGATCGCCTTAACCGCCCGATTTTTATCATTAACGTGATCTATAAATTCAAGGGCCAGAACGACATCAAACTGTTTAGAGTGGTTCTCGGCGAAATTTTGGATCGTTTCCGCATAATATGTCAGATTTAGACGCGTTTTTCCTTCTTGCAACACATGCTTCTTCGCCACTTAAATCAATTCGGAACAACCATCGATGCCCGTTACTTCCGCCCCGAGCTCTGCAAGAGGTTCGGTCACGAAACCACCTAAAATAACTACATTATTAATTACAACATAAAACTTAAGGTCAGTGTATTTAAAATTATTGGCCGACCTGTGTATAATAGTTTGGAAAATCAAAAGAAAAATTGCGTCAGTCAAAATCTTGTTGTCATTATTATTTTGGTAGATGGCTTTTACAAGGATGTAAAAGTGTTTGACTTTGTATATTCGTTCGCAAATGAAAAATCTGGTCGAAAAGAACGAAATGCACTATTCCCAAATTAAAAATTTAAATTACCACCACACCCGACATCCAAAATCGAAATGCCGCTTAAGGGGCGATCAACTTTTGAGGCTTCCTCGATGATCATTCCTGTCGTCTTCAGTCTTTCAAGGATGTACGGAATCCTCAATTCGTTCATGGACCTTAACGGCAAGACCTCTTCGCTCCACCACACATCGGCAACTTTTTGGAAAGTCGACAATTCTTCAGAATCCATTGTGATTTTTTGCTGCACTTAAGTATGTACAACGACGCTCAACTGAAATGATACCGCTCGACAGTTTCGTAGCCCTTATGTTCTTAAGGGTGTGGTTCGCACGCAGGAGTATCATTTAAGTTGAGCGTCGTTGTACAAGAGGATAACAGTTCAAGGTTAATGATTCAGTATCTGCATCAGAAAGATAACGCACTTACCAACTAATAACTTGGAACATACACAAAGAATATAATGCCAAGAATCAACTTTAAACTTGAATCGAATAATTCCTTGATAATTCTAAGGTAACAATAGCAATACCTTTCAGACACTCTTAAATGCTTTTATGTAATTAGCTGATTGCTTAATTTTCTTTTTCATGTAATTACGTAGTTACGGCTAATTATAAATAAAAAAATAATCAATTTGGTTGTGACGTTTCACTTTTTAATTTTGTCCCAATATACAGGATGTTCTTTTACTGTGTGCAAATATTTAAACCTGTAATACATCACCATAAATGGCAACGATTGAACTCATATGTTCTCAACAAAAATTTAATAGTGTTCGAGAAAAATGCAGTGGCAGATTTTCACTAAACCGTTTGAGAACTGCTAGCGTAACTAAAAGTGGAACGCGGCCGCCTGCTGAATTACGATCCGAAGCCGACACAGGTCGGGGTCCGTACTTCACTTGATCTTGAGCACGAGCGACGCCCGGTCAGCTGGTGAATCAAAACGTTTACAATGTGCCTGGATTTATTAAAATTAACCGCAAGTAATTACAAGTTTAAGTGTTTTTAAATTAAAAACTAGTGCACTTCAAGAAGCTGTGGTTCGTAATTGTCGAACAAATTAAAAGCGAGGTACAAGCAAATTGTAACTTCTCATTCCATATTATTTTTTAATAGACTTAACGAAATTTGACATTTACTTTTTTTCCATGGACCGTAAGTAATATTACTTTTATAGCTAGCAGCGTGATTACAGCTTTAAGTTTAAGTTTATTTACGTAAAAGGGTGAAGGAAGAACATTTTTAACGCGCTTGCCTAATCGGTGCATAAATTTTTGGATTTATTCGTCGATAGTTGATATCGTAAAACATATTACTTCGCTCAGTGAACTAAAATTTTAAATAAAATAATTAATAAACGACATAGGTGATTATTATTATGAAACTCTGCGTTGAGGATCGAGTGCGGTATCGGTGGGCGTGTTCATACCGACAGGAAGGCGAAGTTGATGTTCCTATCTTTCTCGCACATTTCAGCAGTTCCAAACAAGTGGTCCATCCGAAATTTTTTGGCTATATTACGGTAGCCACCAAAAGATACCCGCAGAAGGTAGGTTTTCTTATTCGCACACAGTAAAAGAACACCCTGTAGATGTCGCGTTTTTAAACATTAGAAATAAAAATATTTAAAATGCAGATAAATAGAAATCGTAATTTATTTTAAAAAATTTTTACGAAAGAATTTACAATAATTATGCATTGTATTCACAAAAGAAATGTGATAGCCCAGAGCTAGTGAAATGAAGATACTTAATTCATATTGTTACGGGCGGACGCTAATAAATTTTATATTCCGACAAGCGGCCCCATCAGTTGGTCAACCGCCCCTTTCTTGAGTTGACGGAATGATTTTTACCAATGTTCTGTAGAGCGCACGCCACCTGTCCGGAATGTTCCGGAGAGTTTGTGACGCGTTTCTAGTAACGGCAGTAATGAATATTTAAAGGAGGACGGCGCGTAATTTGAACAGTTACATTTAGCGAGCGATAGTGCGATCATCTTAGGCGAAACAAACGGCTAAATATTGAAGTGTTGTTTATTGAAACAAGTGTTGTACATTATTGTTTGGGAAATTTGAACTGTGTTAAGCTAGTGTTTAATTTAAAGTTTTTGAAATCAAGTGACGATTATTATTTGCAAACCCCGAAGTCGTAACAATATCTAAAGAGAAATGATTGAGGAGAGGATCAAAAGAAAAGGAAATGATCCAATTTATGCAACAACTTTAATGACAACAAAACAATCCACGACACAGTGAGTGCGCACCCTTAAAATCAGCTTAGTGTGTACGCACGCCTAAAAATTTAAAACACTATTGCGACTGTAATGAGTATCCTCAACAATCAAGATCGAAGGGATCGAAAGGAATTCAAACGAATGACGAATCCGTCACTTGCTTTACAGACGAAATAGTCATATGTCATTTACTATCGCATGGTAAACTTTCATTTGGCGTGAAGCGCCCAAAGCATTACGATAAAATTAATAACAAATTAGGCTTAAGGCCAAAGCCGCAAATAATCCCACCTGTTTATTATCGTACGGTCGTTCCTGTTTTATACCACCATGGACGTACGAAGACGCCAAAGGCTCAACAGCCTGTACTAAAAGCCCGTAAGGGAAGACAAGTCCGACAATAGTAATCTGCACGAAAAATATACATACCGTGCATGTCAAGGACGAGGCTGAGACAACTCCGAGGAGTTTCAGTCACCATATCGAAACTGACAAAACATCATACACAGAGGTTCCACCCAAAAACCAGCAATTCAATATACTCTATTTAAAGATAATTTACTAAATTAGAGATCAGGTCGAAGTATGGGTAATCTGAATTAGAAATCATATCTAAGTATGACTCACATGAAAATACAAAATTAAAAACGTGCAGGCAGCTTATGCAACGACAAGACATTCGTCAGCATTAGTCACCTGGGGTGTTATTTTAAAAACAAGATCAAGCTTGCATTACACTGCTTGCAGAACGTGAATCATTGGTGACTCATTAAAAATCTCCATACGTTGCATGAATATAGCTCCCGGTGGAAGCTAATTCTTCGAAAATCCAGGGGCTAGCTTTAGCTTCCCAGTAACTGGATCATAATAAATAGGACAAGAGCGGAAGGTTCGTCTAAAAAGCCGTCGTCGTCGCGTTTGAATTTTCTTCGTTGTAGTTTTCTTTCAAAATTCAAAATTATTTTCTGTCGGTTAATTTTCCTAAGATAACTTAAATAAAATGTATCTACGTTCAGCGAAGGTGAGTTCAGATAAAATGAATTCATTCTTGCTTAAAATTTCAATTT
The DNA here is from genome assembly GCA_036172665.1 of Prosopocoilus inquinatus. NCBI lineage: Eukaryota > Metazoa > Arthropoda > Insecta > Coleoptera > Lucanidae > Prosopocoilus > Prosopocoilus inquinatus. The sequence goes on from CM069877.1 coordinate 34,101,967, forward strand.
CTAACAAATATTTTTAGAAGTACATTGATTTTGCTGAACTTTGGAAATCGATCTCTGGCTTTTAAACTAGACCGGAATACGCTATTCACAAAGAGATTCGAGATCCAAATTCGTAGGGTTTGTCTAAAAGAATTGGAGATTGGACGGTGGTTTCCAACCCATCAGGGTCAGGGTTCTTTAGGTTTTCAAGGTGTGTACTCTTAAAAAAAAAGAAGTAAACACATTATAATGAAATAAAACATAAAATTCTGACATTTTTTTTTTAAATAAACATTGTTCCAGCAGTGACGCGCAAATAGATCTATTTTTGGTACGAGTCACCTCATCTTGCGTCACAGAATTTTATCGCAATGTCTCGTTGGTTCGCGTTAATTCCAGCATATTCGAGAAAATAGAGATCTACTATAAAAGCCGTACCGGCCCTCCAGTGGAATAATTATAAGTTAGCAAGTGAAGTGTTCATACCTCGAACAGTAGAAAGTACATTCTGTAGAAGTGTTATTTAATAGACAAGTGGTGCAGTATTACTTCAGAGCTGCTCTTATTCAAAGAATAACATCTGTTGTATGAGGACCAGGTTTTATAGTCCACAATAAAATTGTGCCTTTCCTTAGAATTTAAGTTTGCTAGTTTGCTTGCTTGCTTGCTTGCTTAGTCAGACAGTATTGCCAACCGCGGCGATTTATCGCCAAATGAACTCCCTTTGGTAAACGTTTAGGTTACATTTTATTTTCTAAAATGGCAACTGGCGACCAAACTAGTCAAATCAATTTTTATTTGGTTATAACTGACAATTTTAAAGTTCGGAAAAATTAAGTTTACGATATTTAACGTTTTCTTTTTAGTACTTTTTATTTTAATTTTAATTTTTGCTTGAACTGCACAAAACTAGGTTTGGTTAAGCTGACGTTAAGATTGTTTGAGCTACATTTTAATTGATTTTTAATTTTTGACAATTCTTTTACCTACTTTTTATTTCTCTTGCAATTTTTAATTTTTATTTGTGTTTAATGGAGTTGGATTGAGAGAAGTTAGATTGAGTTATGCTGACGTTAAGATTACTTGAGCTTCATTTTAATTGATTTTTAATTTTTGACAATTCTTTTACCTACTTTTTATTTTTCTTGTAATTTTTAATTTTTATTTCTGTTACAAGGAGTTAGGTTGAGAGAAGTTGGGCTGGATTGACACTTGGTTGGTTGAACTTTATTTTAATTGATTTTTAACATATTTTAAGTCTTAGTTTTTTTTTTGTAATTTTCAATCTTTTACTTATGTTAGATGATGTTTGGTTGATGTCAGTTGAATTGGATTGACCATCGGATTTAGTTAACGTAACTTTAATTCATATGTATATATATTCTAACCCTTTTTTACTTTTTTTGAAGTATTTTTTTCATTTTTTTTTACTTGTGTGGAATGGAGTGCAATATGATATAATAAGTTGGAAAAGCTCACTTGACCTAGAGATTTGCGGAGGTTAATTTTAAATTACACTTGAATTAGAGTTAGGTTGGGCTGACGTCGATTTTTTTTTCATTTAATTGTTAACAACAGCTTTTTATTGTTTTTTATTTACATTTTGTTTGCTCGAATTAAATAGATTGTTCAGTTGTTGGGTCGAGTTTGGTTGACCTTGACATTGATTGAAACTCGTTTTAACCGTTTTTTTTTTTTTAAATTTTGTGCAAATCGTTTTTGATTGCAGTGAGAACCTCGAGCAGCCTCTGGACAGCTGTTTCAGCCCTGCTTGGGGCTTCTTCAGCAGAAACGTAGCTCGACATTCCCACTGCAGACCAAAAACGACTTGCCCAATTTATTCGCAAATGCGATTTGCACAAAATTTTTCTAAAATCTTTCATTATGCTTTGACAGCAAGCATGGCCGCCTTGCATGGGGGACTCATTAGGAGCAAATCCCGCTTCAATTTGTCTATCCTACTGCAATGTTAGGTCAAAAAGCGATAGTAAAATGTCGCTATTTTATATGTTTTTTTTTTAATTTTTTACTTTTAACTTTTTGCATTTTAATTTTTTTGCTGCAATTGAATACAGTTAGGTGGAGTTCGGTTTAGTTGCGGTGACATTGGGGTATGTTGCACTTCATTTTCAATTTTTTTTTTTACTTTTAATTTTTTTAATATTTTCTTTTCTTATTTTTTCATTTAAATTGAATGGAGTTAGGGCGGGTTTAGTTGGATTGGGTGAACATTAAATATTTTTTAAATTTTTTTTCCAATTGTTGAATCAACTTTGGTTAACCTTGAAATTGTTCGAGTTAAACTTTTATCGTTTTTAATCGGCGCCCTCGTGCCTTGCTTACCTTGCTCCTGACTTGGATCTTAACTACTATGGTCGCCTTAAGTTAGTATAAAGAAGCAATATCGCAATTAATCAAAAAATTAATAAAGGTTTCGATTTCGATTAGGGTTACTTCAGGTATATTAATTTCGGTATGAGCTACGATTAAGTTTCGAGAAAATTTTCGGTTTTAATGGTTTTTTACAGTTACGGTGTACACCTCTGATTAAAACAGGTTTTTTTTTTTAATTTAAATCGAAGTTACGTAATTAGCCGTATTATCGAGTAGTATTAAATAAATATAAAAGCAATCAAATAAAAACTAAATTATTTCGAGCTCTGATTAGATTTCTACAAAATATATTTTATTTTATTTTGAAATTCTTTTAATCACGTTCGTGGATGGTAAGTTTAATTACGAGGAGCAGTTTGTTTTCGAACGATGCCTGGGCCCAGTATTCGTTAAGTTTTACGTCATACTTAGTCTCCGCAATCTGAAGAATCAAATTCGAAAAAGGCGCCATACATTACCTAACAAGTAAATAAAAAAGAAAATTAGTATAAAAATGTTTTTATTTTTTATATTAATCCAGGAAATAGTTTTTAAAAGTAAAAGCTATTTTAACCAAGCGTATAAAATGACGCCATCCTTATTTAGAGCTCTTGGTATTTTTTTTCGATCGACTTAAAACCGAGCTATTGCTGCGACTGCTGCTATAATACGGATTGTCACTTATTTCTATGTCCTCGTTCGAAGACTTCACGCTACTCTTCTTAATGCAAACCTTAATAGTCGGTTTCTTCTTCACCTCTTTACCTTTTCCTTTCTCGCCTTTCCATTTTTTCGTTTTTTCCATCACGGTTTGAAGCACTTTCGGGGCTTGGGTACGCATCTTACCCTTTCCGGGGCAGGTATCGATACATAATTTATCCCCGCAACCCCTCGCGCACACACTCACATTCCTCGAGGAAGAATCCAAGGTTTGAGTTTCGTAGGTGTAAAATGGGCAGCAGAGCTTTTTGAAAACGAGCAGCAATACTATGCAAGGATACGTGTAAAAGAATATGACGTTGGTGCAAAATTCAACCGTCTTCGGAATATTCCTCACCTTCTCTTTGGTGTCGGGGTGAACGGGCCACCCTTCACTGTCGTACTCAACAGGTCGGCTCCTTAAATTCCATTCGTAATATCTATTCATGGGTTTGGGTAGATCCAGCAGGATGTTTAGCCCCCACAGTCCCACACTCAAGCAGCAAAGACCAATCAGCGCTTTCGTGAGTCCCAACAGGAGCAAAGTGAATAGAATAAATAGTAGAATGTAGAAAACTAAAATCAGAGCGTCATCCGCGGGTGTTGTAAAGCGACGCACGTAGGAAATGACGGGTAATCCCCCGAGGAAGCCGGCGGCATGATAGTGTTCAACTTCCATGGGTATGCACTTGAGGCCCTGCCTGGAACCTGTGCAGGCGCAAAGGCAATGCCACGAGCAAATGCAACGATCGAATTTTTGTATGCGAATTCGCCTTAACGCAACCAGCTCATCTTTTGCGTTGACGGCTTCCACCGAACAATAAAATATTTCGGCGTTCGTATCAGATTTCAAGGTCAATCTGAAAATGTGTTGGTTCTGAGGAGCAATCACGACGAGTTTCGATTTTACCCCTCGAAATTCCTTGTTCAGTTCTGCGGGACAATCGGCGATTCGCACATAGAAACAGCTGGAAAGCAAACCGGAATTCGTCACTTTCACGATGATATACGATTTGGTACCGCTGGTACTATCAGTGTAGACCTCGGTGATAACCGCCGAGGCCGGGGTTCTTAACACCGCATTAAAATCCGCGTTAATTTCCATCTCTATGACGCTCTCATGTTGTCCGAAGTAATTTAGATTGAGGAATTTTTCGTTGTTGGATGCGTTTACTCTAATGGGATCGCTAGATAATATGCCATAGTACTTCAGGAAGTAACACCCTGGTTTACCCAAGCGTTCCATTTTCTTATCGTGCAACCACATGTGCTTTGGTTGGTGATGGAGGCAAGTGCCCCGAGGCATAGAACACCTATTTGGTTGCATGTAGAAAGCCTCGAAACCCACCCCCGCTACATCACATTGGTCGCCGCCTAAGACAATCTTCTTCTTGTCGACCATTAAGTACTCTTTCGCACCTCCTCTAGTTTCGGGGTATTTCTGTAAATCGCAGTCTTTCGAGCTTTCGGGAATCAACAAGCGATATGTGTCGTAATCCAAACAAGACTCGGTATCGTCGGAGGTGTACTGGTACTTAAAGGAAATCGTCGGGATTTCGTCTTGGTACGAGGGGCAGAACGTGCCAAGCCTAATTTTCTTACCGTTGGTAAGATCCTTCCATCGCGTTAGCCCATTTTCCGACTCGTACTTTTCGAAGACCTGGATGATCGTCTCCTGCTGGACCACCGGCTTCTCGATTTTGTACACGCCGTACCAAACCGGAGAGAACCGCAAACAGTGGGTGCTTTCGTGGTAAGCTTGTGGGTTCAAATGCGGAGGGGTGTATCTGTCGGCGCAGTTTTGACCACCTCGCTGTTGGACCCCGCTGGATTGCACCTGGCGCTTTCGACCATCACCTCGCTCCTGGGCCCCGCTGCGCTTCGCTCTGCCTTCGCCCTCTTCCCTGCCAAGCATTTTACGTTTTCCGTAGTAATCACGAAGGGCCATGACTGAAATGCGCGAAGCGTCTTGCAGAATCGTCTGGAGATCAGACTCGTCGAGGTTGTCTCCCTCACTGGATTTCCCTGGTGGTTTTATTAACTTATTCACGGATTTAACGTGGTTGTCTTCCGATGGTATTTTGTTGTGAGGTCGCAGTTCCTCGTAATCTTCGCTGCTTCTAAATGTTTGTTTGGTATTGTCATGGTGTCTCATCCCTGAAAATTCATTCGTCCTCCCTTGCGTTGGAAAATATTGATATGCGTTAAACTGAAACGGAATCATGGTTTTAACTTCTGCGGTTTTATCTAAATAACCGCCGTAGATCTTTGTAACATCGTTTTTGGCCTTTTCACCGTAATCTTCGTTTAACTTTGATCGTTGACTCTGATGGCCTCCTTTCTCCGGGCTTGACTTCGATTTTCTATTTTTCGCTTTTGGCTTGAGGTGAGTTGGCGGGCATTCGACCGAATCGAACAGGTGCAGTGGATCGCTCTTTTCTATCTTCATCGGCTCGGGTTCTGCCCCTGCGTCCGGTTGCCTCTCGGCGTTCTTTTGCGCATCGCAAGAGCAACAGAAACCTTGACTGTAAGGCACGATCTGCCCTTGATATTTAACGACCCCGCAAGTTGCTGTTTTTGGGTCGGTGCTGCAGCCCGTGTAGTTACCATCGTGCTTGTTGTACACTTGCTCCCTCGCTTCCGAATTTACAAAACTCAAGAACTTCAGAGGATACGCCTGCGAGACGTGTTCCTGCTTGAGCTTCAGCACGTACGGATTCAGGAGTCTCACGGTTTTCGACGAAACCGGATCGTAGACGTGATCGATGACGATGAACTGGCTCTTCGTGTTGGTGCGTCCGGAGTTTTTGATTTTGACCGTCAGTACAACTTTTTTGTGGCACTTCGTCACGGTGGATTGCGTCAGAGGTTCGTCCTCGTCGAAGCCCTCGAAATTCTTTATGTTCTGCTCGTTCTTCGGATTTACGACTTTCTTCATCATGCGCGTTTTACAGCTACTGAACGGAGGATTCATGCACCTCGCCAGTACAGCACGCAATTCTATGTTAGGTGGGCTTACCCTCCTGCAGCATCTCATTTTCTTGGCGCAACAAAGCGAATTCCTGTACTCCTGATCTAGTTGTTCCCGTAAGGTGGGGCCGACCACGTGTTCGTCTTCATTACAGAGCGCGCTCTTTGTCAGCAAAATTAAAAATATAATTCCGTAGAGTTTGATCATGTCTGTCATGTCAAGGTGACAAGCAAGATTTCTCATCGATTGGAAGGAAGTCCGATCAAAAACGTCAGTTCCATCAAAAAAAAAATGTATACAAGTATTTTAATTTTAATTCTACTGGTGAACAATGGCGTCGATTGTGTTAAACCGGGGGCGGGAGGATCAAGCGCAGGTCCTACTTTGACCGAGCAATTAAACACGGAGCACAGGAACGCGATGTGTTGCAAGAAGAAAATGAGATGCTGCAAGAAACTACCGCCCCCCAATATCGAGCTGCGCGCGGTCATAGTGAGGTGCCCCAAGACTTCGCGCGAGGGCTGTCGCTATATGAACAGGTACATGAAAAAGGCACTGAGCGAGGAGAGCGAGCACGAGTTGAAGAAATTCGAAGGCTTCGACGAGGACGAACCCCTGGTCCAATCGATGGTGACCAAGTGCCACAAGAAGATCGTGCTGACCATGAAGATAAAGAACAAGGGACCGACAAACACGAAAAGTCAATTTATCGTAATCGATCACGTCTATGACCCCTTGACAGGGCGTGCCGTCCAGCTGTTGAATCCGTACATAATCAAACTGAAGCAGGAACACGTCAGCCAAACGTACGGTTTGAAGTTTTTGGATTTCGTCAATTCCAACGCGCGGGAGCAAGTTTATAACAAGCACGATGGCAATTACACGGGTTGCAGCACAGATGAGAAAAGACCAACTTGCGGTATCGTTAAGTACCAAGGGAAAATCATCCCTTACAGCCAGGGCTTTTGTTGTTCATGCGACGCCCAAAAGAATGCTGAAAGGCAACCGCAGACCGCGGTAGAACCTCAACCGTACATAGAACAAAGCGATCCTGCGTATTTATTCGATGCGGTGCCCTGTCCTAGGACGTACATGCACGAAAAAACCAATAAGTCCTTCTACTACATAAAGAATAAAACCGCAGACACCACCTCGGTTTGGAATATTGGGGCCACAACATGTCCACCGAACCACAGCAACAACGTCCGTGCAAGGTATGCAGAAGTCAATCGCAGAAGAACCATGGAAAACGACGAACCTGAAAACGACCAGCAATATAACAAACAGACCTTCCTAGACAACAATTATAAAATACAGAATATGAACGACGAATATGAAGAAACGATTACAAATCAAGAGGACGTACCGACGGAACTCGCCGACAAAAACCGTGCGTGTGTTAAAAACCAAATCCCAATCGAACCAAAGAAGAAGCAGCGTTCCAGAAAAAAGACATTCGACGTGGAAAATTACATCTCCCCCAAAAATTTCCTCTACGAAAAATATGGCCACATGCCGACGTTTCATAGATTCACCAGCACCATGCTGGATGGGGATGGTAACACTAAGAAGACCAAGAATCGCTTAACCAAGAGGCAGGTTCAATCGAGCGGTGTGCAAATCCGGGGTGGCCAAAACTGCGCTGATAGGTACACCCCCCCACACATGAACCCCGAGACGTACCACGAAAGCACGCACTGTTTAAGGTTCTCCCCTGTTTGGTACGCGGTCTACAAGTTAAACAAGCCGGTAATCGAGCAGGAAATCATCATACAGATATTTGAAAAATACGAAACCGAATCGGGGGCAATCAAATGGAAAGACCTGACGAACGGAAAAAGAGTGAAACTGGGCACTTTCTATTCTTCTTACCAAGACGAAGTGCCGACCATTTCGCTCACTTACGTATCCAAAGCGGACGAGGGTGAGTTTTGTTTGGACATCAACCAGTACCGCTTGTTAATTCCGGAGGGGCTCAAGGACCTGGACATAGAAAGTTACCCCGAGGCGAAGGGTGGCCCGTCGGAGTTTCTAATTTTAAAATCCAACCAAATATTCATGTCGGGAGATCAATGCGATTCGGCGGGAGTCGGCTTCGAAGCTTTCTACAAACAACCCAACCGTTGTTCGATGCCGCGAGGTACGTGTCTTCGTCGCCAACCCAAACACCTCTGGCTGCACGATAAGAAAATGGAGAGGCTGAAGAAGAGAGGCTGTTACTTTCTAAAGTATTACGGGCAGTTATCGAAAGAGCCCATTCGCGAAAACATAAACACCAGCGAGAAGTACTTGGCGTTGAATTACTACGGCCTTCAAGTGAGCGTCATTGAGATGGAGATAAACGCAGACTTCAACGCGGTGTTACGACCTCAATCGAGCGCTGTTATTACCGAGGTTTACATTGACAGCACCAATCTGAAGACCAGCTTCCTAACAATCAAGGTGACGAACTCTGGTTTACTCGCTAGCGTCTACATGGTACGCATTTCCGACTGTCCCTTAGACGTGCAAGGCAAATTAAAGGAAGTCATGTCGAAGCCTGTGATTATTTCTCCCCAAAATCAGTACATTTTCCACATGAACATTAGCAACGACTTTTCAGCCGACATTTTCTTTTGCTCGGTGGAAGCGCTTGACGTCCGCAAAGAGATTGTCGCCTTGAGAAGAATTAGGATACAGTTGTTGGATAGGTGTATTTGCACGTGGCATTGCCTATGCGCGTGTATTGGGTCATCCCATGGTTTAAAATGTATACCCATGCAGATAGAGCATTATCACGCCGCAGGTTTCATCGGCGGTTTGCCTGTCGTGACTTATGCCAAACACATTGCTTTAATGGACGACGTCATTACACTACTCTTCTACATGATGCTATTCATGTTGTTTACTTTGCTTGTATTAGGGCTGACCAAAGCTTTGATAGGTCTCTGTTGCCCTCCTGTGGGAATGTGGGGTCTAAATATCCTCCTCGATTTACCCAAACCCATGCGGAGATACTACGAAAAGGATTTGGATGACAGAGAGGTTCAATACGATGAAGACGGATGGCCCGTGCATCCAGACACAAAAGACAGAGTGAGAAACATTCCGAAAGCCGCGGAATTTTGCACGAACGTCTTATTTTTCTACACTTACCCATGTATTGTGCTGTTGTTGTTATCCAGGCGACTCTGCTGTCCTTTCTGCAATTTAGATCGTTACAGAAACTCCAGGCGGAAGCAAAAGATTTGCACGTGTCTGAGTAACAAGGATCAGGAATGCCAGGCCGAGCGATCCAAAAGCAGAGAAGAAATCAAAAAAGAAAATCGCGACGAGCAACCCAAGCGCACCAGAGTTAAGGTGTCGATCAGAGGGAAAGGAAAGAAGAACGTTTCCAACGAACCGCATTCCGATGCCGGCTCTCAAGTCATTGAAGTTAATCCTTGCATCGTTTCCGACGGTCCTTTCTACGCGGAACAAAGTCGGCGAGTTGAAGAAACTGAGGGAGAGACGTCCGGAAAATATCTCAGGGATATGTTCGAGAGGATCGTTATGGGTCACAGGCCTCGACGAAATCTGGGCGAAGATGAAAAGGACTTGCACTCCTCAAGAACAAACAAGTTGAAGACGGGGGAAAAAGAACGAAGAAGTATTAGGCCCAGTAGAGAACACAGTCTTGCCACCGTGAAGAGTGTTAAAGGGAAAAGCAATCTTTGGGAAGATGATGATTCGGTGAAAGTAAAACATAGGAGACGCAGACCTAGGTCTATGTAGGAATATTTCTATTTCTAGTATCATTTTATACGTACATAGAAGTGCTTTATTGAGTATAAATAAATATTAAACTATCTCTTTTTATTTTGTTCATGTAATTTTTTTGAAAATAAAGTATGAAAAAATATTTTCCAAAATTTATGTAACACCTCCTGGCGCAGCTAGAAGGTTACATTACATTATTACAAATGACAATATTTAGTACGAAGAAAACGTTAAAAGTTAATCGTCATAGTTTTTTATTTATTCTTGTTTGTTGCTTTTTTCATTAATGGGTCACAAGCTTCACCGTTAACTCTTGCACATGCTTCTAATCCAAATCAGTTGCAAGCTCCTCAATTCTGTTTGTTTTCTTTTTTTACGCTATGAAGAAAATACCATGAATTCGCCTTCTTCACCCAATACCAGTATTGTCTCCAGAAATTGTAATACAACCCCTTAAGGGTTTTCGTTTCGAAATTATCTAAAACCAAACGAAAATGACGATTTTTCCTTCTTCTTTCAACACACTTACGCGGTCTCAACAAATTTTCCACTTCCTCGGAGGATATAAACTGGTTGTAATGATGCGCTCCCGCAGGAATCCATCTGAAAACATACTCAGGAAGAATCTTACAGTAGAACCATCCCGCCCAACTCTTCTGCATGGTCGACAAGAACATCGAGCCTCCAGGTTTGAGGCATTTTGCGGCCGCGTCCAAGAACTCTCGGTGGTTGAACATGTGGTCGAGGACCTCAAGGACAAGGACCACGTCAAATTGCCTCTCACATTTCAGAGCAAATTCCTCCATGGTTGAGGCAATGTAAGTCAGATTTGTTATGGTCTTGTCTTCGGCAGCATGGCGTTTTGCGACCTCTATTAATTCCGGAACGCCGTCGATTCCGACGACTTCAGCCCCCAATTTTTCCAGAGGTTCCGAAGCAAAACCGCCTGCAATAAATAATTCCTTTTTATTAATTCACTCCCTTTATATTACTCGATTGCTTACCACCACAGCCAACATCTAAGATCGTCAGTCCTTTTAAAGGTTTATCAGAACCCAGATGTTCTAGTTTAATCGTTCCTAGCGATTCTAAACCTTCAACTATTGCTGGTATTCTTAAATCATTCATGGTTCTAAGTTGTACCATAGTATTACTGTACCAAGCACTTGCCACTGATTGAAAAAAAGTAATTTCGCTCGGTTCCATCTTGAATGGTTCAGAAATTCGCACGAAATTAAAGGAATTTAAAGACGCACACAGAAGAAATCAGTTTGTTTAATGCAGCTGGAGCTTGCATTAAACAAACTGATTGACTGAACGACTTGTATGAACTCTGGTAACCTTTGCAGCTTAAGTAAATTTTGACTCAGCAATGATTACGAAAACAGTATCATTTTATTCTGTTATATAATTGACATGTTCCGATGTTGCTGTTAAGTAAATTTATCGGTACATAATAATTAAGGGTCGGACATTCCTAGGATATCTAGTAAAAACCAGTATAAAGATAAACAAAGCACCGGCGTAGATTTCAACGTCGCCGCTGAACGGCTTATATGACCGAGACACTCTCACCCTCGCGCTCATTGCATCAGAGGCAACCATTTGATGTAAATTACGTGTGTAACATAATTGCCTTTATAGTTTCTTTCAAATTAATAATTTTGAAAACATTATAATTCTTTAATGTAGCTTTTAAAAAGTCTGGCATAATACATTTAATTCATATTAATTATAGCACCGTCATTGCAAAAAGAATGCGAGTTCATTAGGAAATGATTCGGTTATGTAAACAAGTTTTTATATCCAGTCGACCAGAACTGAAATGGCTACTGCGTGCCGCATAGACTTCTCGGGCTTCGACTGGTTTATTGTTTTGTTTTTACAGGGCAGACGCGTTAGAGATTAGAACTTTTTCCGACTATAATCACTTCAGCATATCAGTAGTTGCTTGCATATTTAACGAAACCTTCCGCCTAAAATGCGCCTAGGCCTGATAATAATCAATCTAGATCAATCTTCCCGATGACGCAAACACAACCAATCATATAAGGAACATTTAAAATTGTTAAACTGAAGTGCAAATACCGGGTGTGCACTTTGATTACGCACCAGAGAAATTTCAATGTAACTTTCTTTCTTTCTTCTTTAGACAATCGTTAGATATCTAATAAATAAAATCCAATCAGTTGAAAAATAATAAACAGATAAATTAATTTAAACAAACAAATTAGAACAAGATGCCTATAGTCCATTTTTTCTTGATAGGCAGTAAATGCGAAGTGAAATGTGGCTCTCGTATTAATTATTTGTGTCCTTTCGTTATTTTATTAAAACAGCAACTAATTAATAACGATTGGAGTCAACTATAAACAGCCGAAATTTCTAGCATAAATTACTTTCCTTCAAATATTAAATGATCTTGCGTATCCGTCTCTAACTTCGCAGAAAGAAATTCGAGTCGCATATTCAAAATTATTATCAAACTCCAAGCGAGCTTAAAGATTAGACGTCCTGTTTGAAACCGGGTTTTTTTCGCCCATTCAAAAAATGAAAGTTTTGAAGGGATACGTTAACTGGTTCCAGCTCCTGGGCAGGTTTTGAAGCGCGGAGGGATTTTTAAACAAAACCTTCAAGCGCAAATTAAAAAGAAAGGTAACAAGTCCGGCAGAAGTGGTTAAAAAGTCTTTTGGAGTTTCTAGGATCCAATTAAAGTCATACCCGATTTTTTCACCTACGGATAAATTTATCTGCCAGGTAGTTTCCTCGGAAACTATTAATAATAATAATAATAATAATAGTAATAATAAACGTCTTTATTATCTGCTACATTTGTTACAAAAACTAATCAACAACCAAATAGAATAAGAAAAAGAGCAGATAACCTCAGGGCGAAGTTCAGCATGCTCGCAGTACGAGATTTGCTGTTCTACCACTTAACCCTGTGTGCATATGAAGAAATTAATTAGCACGACTTAATTTTTATTTTAGTTATTAAATGATTGAAACAAAAATAATAATTAATTAAATTAAATTATCACGTCACTTATTACAATACTGTAACTGTAAATACAACAAGTGCAATAGGGGTGAATAACTAGGTTCTTATAATAATAATCATAATAACTAATAACAATAATAATGGCACTATTAAATTAAAGAGAAAATTGAGGAGAAAAGAGAAAATCACTGACTAGAGAAAAGAATGTTACGCAAGCGTTTGTGAAAAACATTGACGGACTCCCATTTGATGTCATCAGATATAGAATTATACTGTTTACTGACGTTATACGCAAAGCTTCTCTCGAATAATGCAGTTTTGTGAAGAGGTGGTGTAATAAGACCCTTAAAACGGATATTAATTGTATGAACATCGGTTCTGAACCTGATCTTGCGATATAGATACGGTGGACACTTGTATTTTATAATTTTATGAAAAAGTGTTAGTAAGTGTAGCTGTCTTCTCTTCGCCATATTTAGCCATTTAACATCCTTTAATTTGTGTGATATATGAGCTCGTCTACTTATACCAAATATTAACCGCAAACAACTATTTTGTACACGTTGGATTCTGTGTATAAAGTCCTTTGTTAGGCAGGGACCGTAAACAACATCACAAAAGTTGGAGTGCAACAAGACTAGAGCGTCTGAAAGTATAATTTTGGTATTTCTATTTAAAATGTGTCTATTAGCATACAAAAGTTTTAATTTAGAATATGATTTTCTTATACACTGATCAACGTGATTTTTAAATCTTAAGTCTCTATCAAAAAGTAGACCCAAATTGGTTTTTACATCATGAAAAGGTATTTGGTCGCCGTCAATGCCGATTGACATTTCGTTCATTATTGTTTCACGATCTTTTGCAAACAAAATGACAGATGATTTAGCAGGATTTAATACTAATGAGTGACTATCTGAAAAATTTTTAAGTGCTACTAGATCGGCATTAATTGAGTCATTAGCATATCGAACTTCATCAACAGGAAAAGAAAAATAAATTTGAGTATCTTCTGCATAATTATGAAGCGTACATTTTTTGATCCATTGATGCATATTCGAAATATATAAAGTAAATAAAAGCGGTCCTAGCACGGAACCCTGAGGTACGCCTCTATTGATTACATGATTACAGGATGCATTGCCATCAATACTCACATACTGTTTCCGATTCAACAAATACTCTCGTATTAAATTTATAGAAGCAGAACTGAAGTTAATATAGTGTAAAATCGAAAGAAGTACATTATGATCGATAGTATCGAATGCTTTCGAGTAATCCAATAACACCAGTGCTGTAGAATTACCACAATCTAATGCCCGAAAAATATCATCTGAGATGTGTAATAGTACGGTACCGCAACCAAAACCTGACCGAAATCCTGATTGGCATTCAGGTAAGACATTATGAATGCTCAAGAAAGAGCGAATTTGTGAATCTATTACCTTTTCTAATATTTTTGACATAATTGGCAACACACTTATGGGTCTTAAATCACTCATTACAGTCGGCTGATTGACTTTGGAAATCGGAATTATATTAGCCACTTTCCAAACTTCAGGAATAACACTATTTTCCAGGCAGTAATTTATTATGTGAGTTAAGTATGGCATTATGATGGAACTAGATAGAAGCAGCATCTTTAAGCTTATATTATCACTACCAATAGACGTTGTTTTAAATGAGGTTAATATTTTACTGACATCAAATTCCGTAACTTTTGAAAAAGTAAAAGTTTTCATTAATATTTTGTTTAATATTATTATTGTAAAAATTTATAATGTTATCATTGTTCATTGCCGCGGGCATAGAATTAATAAAGAAATTATTAAGTTTATCCGGATCAGTTAAGTGCGGAGGAATTACACGTTCTTATGATTTGTAATAAGCACCTACACATCTTTCAAATCTTTCCATAAACTCTTACCATTATTAGATCTTAATCTTAGTAGTAGTTATATTTCTGACAGATTTATAGTACTCCCAATGCTGAACATTTTTCGAAGACAGATATTTCTTGTGTGCCTTATCTCGTAATGACATCATGAATTGTAAATTATCAGTCAGCCAGGGACATTTCCTTTTAGTAAAGCGAGAGGTAATAACAGCAGAATGATTGTTAAAGGTCTCTAGAATGTAGTAATTTAGAAATTCAATTTTTTCGTCTATGTTATCTAGGGAATAAATAAAATGAAATGGAATCGAGCTTAAATCAGCAATAAAGTAATCATAGTTAAAATTTCTACATGAACGATAAGGTTTAATACGTGGTTTGGGCCTTAGGAAAAGCACATGCAGAGTACAATACACCGAGAAATGATCAGACAAGATCGGTACAATGGTTTCCAAGGATAACACCTGGTAGATAAATTTATCAGGAGGTGAAGAAATCGGACACGGTTTCGTGCTTTGTGCGTTCTGTGAACCAAGTATTCCTTAGATTGAATATTTGAGGGATGACCGAGTTTTTTCCCACTACGTAGTTAGCCTCTTTTTGCATTCTACAGTAGATGAGCAGAGGTCCTCTTATGCAGAATTCCACCCTGCATCAGGTAGGGAGATAATTTTATTATGTTCAATTGTCAATGTTAAAATCGAGGAAATTCCTCTTGCAATCCCAGATCATTTTATTTTTCTATTCTCTTTTGTCATTTTTCTCTCTGTAATTTCATTATACAGGGTGTATCATGATTAACCGGCAGCAGACGAAGTATGAGTAGAGCACAGAAAATGGAACCAATTTGAAAACTGCAGTTACTTCAGGATGCAAGTTTTGACTCGCGTACTTGAAACATAAGGTTTTTCTTATTAGCACGAGCAAATCTGTGTGCCAAGGAGTCTTCATAAACTGTTTTTTTTTTATTTGTAATGTTTAATGATTCGCTTTAATTCGAGTAATTATCTCGCACGTGAAACAATTGCAGATTCGTAAAACACTGTGGTAATACATGTGTTCATTAAACTTAGTTTTTTTTTGGCAAGGGAACCGCAGGGAGAATTAAGAAAACGCGACTCATCCAAAATATTTCAAAATAAACAACTTTACTCAATATATACAGGTTGTAGCAGCTACAAAAATAAATGAAAACGCAAGTAGCTTCTCTTATTCCTTAACGCAACACAGTATAAATATAAGGAGGGAAAGAGAAAACAAAAGGGTGATCCAATTTAGTCCAATAATTTATATTGACACAAAATTGCGGTCGATAGGTATTAAATTAAAGTATTCTCTTCGCACAATTAACTCAAAAGGTGGGGCGTAAAATTTTAGCAAAAATAATTCGCGTAAAATCTACCAAACTACAAGTCCAAAAGGGACCTAAGCTAAATCGGCAGATTAGCCGCGCTCAATTCCACAAAAACGTACAGTTATAATTAATGCATGGCGGTCCGAGGAAAGCTCCACGGAATTCTGAAAGTATTACCAAATAAACAAAAAAAAAGCTAAGTCCGACCTTTTATCGATCGCCGTCCTCTAGGTGTCGTCTGCTCCTAGGCGATGGGCGGCGGGGCCAACCGCTGGGCTTATGTTCACCAAGTCAGTACACAACGGCCGTGACCAGGGTTGAACCGGATCCACCCCCTTCGGCTTCGCTGAAGCCGTCCCAACGGCGGTGTGGTATCCCGACCTTAGAGGGAAGGGGGCGAGAAAATAAGCTTGTAGCGATATACGTGAAAATTTTCCAGCCAGTCTAGAATTGTTAGCGTTTATCAACTGTCATATTTGAAAAATTTGACGTTTTTCGCCTATAATTCTAGTGACAGTTCCTATCCTAGTGAACTAGACAACGCTAGACCTAATAGATTCCAGAAAATTTTCCAGCAGCCCACGTATCTGATCAATAGTTGTAAAACAAATTTTGCCTCTTTTCTTGACCACTATTTGTGGTTTCAATTAAAGACATACGTTTAGAGACACGCTGTATGTATTTTTTGATGTTTACAATTTTGTGCGACTTAGTTATCAATTACTGTTTCCGCAGATGAAGACGAGTCTGTCGATGTGTCAAGGTTATCGGTTGTATGATAAATTTCTGCGTTTATTTCATTGCAAGTGCTTTATATTTCAGATGGCGCTGTGATGCTCTTTAGAAAATTGTTTTCTTTTAACATAAAAATTATTTCGTTTAAATTTTTTATGTCTTTTTCTTTTAATGATTTCTTGAGATAAAATACCTGTGTCTTCAAGCTGTCTATTGTCAATTCCGTGTCCTCCGGTTCTTCTTCACTATTTGCGCTGACTGCCTCCATGTTGTTTGTTGTTGAACCACTTCAACAGTTTATAAGTTCCTCGTTTATCACCGTTATGTTCTTCACATATTTCACACAATTTAAATAAGATACGGTACCGCATATTATACACTTCTTTCCATAACAAACACTGTTTTTAAACCGTTCATAAACTTTTGTCACGGAAAGTTCTTGCACGCCATTTACACTTGACGCCATCTTACTTACTTAAGAAATAAAAGACGTACACGAAATATAAAGAAAAAATGTTCCATGATAACAAAAAAATATTCTTCTGAGTTGAACAAGTTAAGCCAAACTGAAAACAAAAATCGTAAATAAACCGTGGAAAAACAAATGACAGTCGATCAATCCAAAAACAAAATTAATGCAAAATGAAAGAAAGAAGAAAATACGGAAGATTTAATAAAAAATTGAGTAGTGCTTCTATCAAAACACAGAAAACTGTGTGTCGAAAGTCGACGGGCAAAACAATAAATACAATGCATAAGAAGAGAAGAGATAGCCAATCAAAAGGAATAAATGACTATATTTGGTTTGCGCATTTAAAACGGACGAACGGTGTTTGGAATGGAACATTAAACGATCCATCAAATAAATGAAACTAAGAGTAACAATCAACTTGGCAAGTAATTTAAAAAAGAAAACAAATTATTGATGTTCTATTTATGGAAGCAAGATCAAACTGATCAATCAAAGGAAAGCAAGAGCAAGAATCGAGTTTGAGTGTTTAATGTTCAATTTTTTATTTTTTGTAAGTTTAAAGTTCACCTAATATTCAATTCAAATAAAAAACAAATGTTTTGTAATTTTCGTCATGCGAAAACACAGTGACACAGTTATCTAAATTTTTTGGATTATTTGGAATAAATACATCGTATTTTTGAGAAACGGTTTGCTTTATTCATTTTTGGATTATTACAAAAAATATGTCGTATTCTTGAAAAACTGTTTGCTTTATTAATTCTTTTTATTTGAATTGATTATTAGGTGTGCAGAGAAACGATTAGGTGAACTTGAAACCTACAAAAAATTAAAGAAAATTTAACATTAAACACTCAGTATTTCTGAAACGCTTTACTTTAGAACAGAACTTTATTAGAGTTTTTTTTATTCAGTTTGAATTGATTATCACTTGGGTGAATTGGTGACATTACGTCATGGGACACATTGTATTTTCTAAAATATATTTATTTAAAAAAAAAAACCTCAAATTTATTTATTACAATAGACACGAAAGTAACTCTGTTGAACATGATTTTATTTAATTTAGGGCCCCCAGAACGTCTCAGCAAATTGTACCGAAGAGCACAGCCGTGGATGTTAAACTCTATTAAACTATACTCAAATCAAAAAAAAAGTTACTTCACAAAATAAGTACAAATTATGATTTAATAGCCTTTTTGTGTACTCATGGATAACAAAGACTGAACGAGAAAGTTAAAAACTATCTAAATTTGACCTTTTCTAATGCTATACTTAGGTCCATTTGACACCATGCAAGATTTGATATAAAATCAATTACAATTATTATTGTCCTGGAATCCAACATTTGTAACTAAATAGTGTTTCAAGTTGCAATAAAATATATAACGATATTCAACACGTGTATGTTCCCATTTAAAATATCAAAGATGTTATCCTTTTTTATTACCTTGTTCATTTGATTTTTTGAAAATGAAATGTTTAAAAAATACTTCTGCTTTCCAAAATTCCTATAATACTTCCTGGTAAAACCAATCGGGAAATCTATCAAAGGTAAGCCACGTAGCTAGGAGGTTATATTACATAATTGCAAATGAGAATATTTAGTAGGAACAAAACGTTAAAAATTATTCTTGATATATTTTTTTATTTATTTCGTGGATTGCATGAAAAAAATAGAAGATTCTGGTTTGTTGCCTTTGTCTTGCTGGATCACAAGCTTCACTTGCACATGCTTCTAATCCAAAGGATATGCAAGCTCCTCAATTTTGTTTGTTTTCTTGTTTTACAGTGTACAGAAAATACCATGAATTCGTCTTCTCCACCCTATACCAATATTGTCTCCAGAAATTATAATACAACCCCTTGAGTGTTTTCGTTTCGAAATTATCTAAAACCAAACGAAAATGACGATTTTTCCTTCTTCTTTCAACACACTTACGCGGTCTCAACAAATTTTCCACTTCCTCGGAGGATATAAACTGGTTGTAACGATGAGCTCCCGCAGGAATCCACCTGAAAACGTACTCAGGAAGAATTTTACAGTGGAACCACCCCGCCCAGCTCTTTTGCATGGTCGACAAGAACATAGAGCCTCCATGTTTGAGGCATTTTGCGGCCGCATCCAGGAACTCTCGGTGATTGAACATGTGATCGAGGACCTCAAGGGCAAGGACCACGTCAAATTGCCTCTCACATTTTAGAGCAAATTCCTCCATGGTTGAAGCAATGTAAGTCAGATTTGTTATGGTCTTGTCTTCGGCAGCGTGGCGTTTTGCGACTTCTATTAATTCCGGAACGCCGTCGATTCCGACGACTTCAGCCCCCAGTTTTTCCAGAGGTTCCGAAGCAAAACCGCCTGCAATAAATAATTTCCTTTTATTCATTCACTTCCTCTTGATTGCTTACCTCCACAGCCAACATCTAAGATCGTCAGTCCTTTTAAAGGTTTGTCAGAGCCCAAATGTTCTAGTTTAATCGCTCCTACCGATTCTAAACCTTCAACTATTGCTGGTATTCTTAGACCATTCATAGCACTAAGTGATGCCATAGTATTACTGAACCAAGCACATGCCACTGACTGAAAAAAAAATAATTTCTCTCGGTTCCATCTTGAACGGTTCAGAAATTAGCACAAAATTAGAAGAATTTAAAGACACACTGAGAGGAAATCATTTTACTTAATACTGTTACGACTTCGGGGTTCGCAAATAATACTCGTCGACTATTCTTAAGCACTTTATTAAAACGCAACAGTTTTTATAAACAGAATACACTAAAAATACTCTATAACATTAAGTTATAAATAAATAACAAATCGCACTTCTATTACGTCGGCACTTATGGCTTCGTGATACCTCGCATTCTTCGCTTACTAGATAAGAACTGCCTTCGCTCGACAATCCTCCTATTATATAGGCAAACCCACATACTCCAGAAACGTATCGAGGGATTCGGATACCTGCCAGAGAGTTCTAGGCCTTTCCGGACCCTCCAGGATTAATCTCGGACGGAGGCACTCTGTCTGACCACCCGGGCTCACGGCGTAACAATATAAACTGCAGTAAACGACTTATACAAAACTTTTATAACCTTCGCAAGCCAAGTAAATTTTGGCTCGGTAATGATTACGATAACAGTATCATTTTACTCTGTTATATAATTTAGATGTTACGATGTGGTTGTCAGGAAATTTGTCGGTGCATAACAATCAATCTAGATCAACCTTCCCGATGACGTCAACGCAAACAAGCGTATAAGAAACATTTGAAATTATTACTGAACTCAAGTGCAAATATCGGGTGTTCTTTCTTTCTTCTTTAGACAGCCGTTAGATATCTAATAAATAAAGTCCAATCAGTTGAAAAATAATAAACAGATAAATAAATTCAATCAAACATATTAGAACAAGGTGCCCACAGTCTATTTTTTTCTTGATAGGCAGTAAATGCGAAGTTGTAAAATAATGTGACTATCGTATTAGTTATTTGTGTTATTTTGTTATTTTATTAAAACACCAACTAATTACTGCCGATTGGAGTCAACTGTAAACAGCCCAAATTTAGAACATAAATTGTTTTCCTTCAAAAATTAAATGATCTTGCATATCCGTTCTTAAGTTCGCATAGAGTTGAGTAGCGAATTCAAAATTATTATCAAACTCCAAGCGAGCTTGAAGATTAAACATCCTGTTTGATAAAGCGTTTATTTCACCCATTCAAATATTGATAGTTCTGAAGGGATGCGTTAGGTGGCTCCAGCTCCTGGGCAGGTTTTCTAGCGCGGAGGGATATTTCAAGAAAATCTCCCGGCACGAATTAAAAAGGATGGTAACAAGTCGGACAGAAGTCGGAAAGTCTTCAGTAGTTTTCGGGATCCAATGACTGAAAGTCAGTCCTGTAAATTCGATTTCGTGCTTTGCGCGTTCTGTGAACCATGTGTTCCTTTGATTGAATCCTTGAGTAATGACCGAGTGTCTGCCCCCTAAGTAGTTGGCTCCTTTTTTGCTTTCTACAATAGATAAGCAGAGGGTTTCTTGTGCAGAATTCCACCCTTCATCAGGAAGGAAGATAATTTTATTATGTTTAATTGTCAATGTTAAAATCAAATTTTTTTAGTGAAATGGACACAAAAGTAACTCTGTTGAATACGGAATAGATTTGATTTAATTTAGAGCCCTCAAAATAGTTTAGCATGTTGTACCGGGAACAACAGCCATCGCAATTACATTAAACTAAACTTAAATAAAAGAAAGTTACTTCGCAAAATAAGATACAAATTATGATTTAATAGCCTTTTTCTAGACTCGTGGACAACAAACTCTGAACTAAAAAGTTAAAAACTGTATACATTTGACCTTTTCTCCTGTTATACTTAGATCCGTTTGACACCATGCGAGATTTGATAAAAAAATCTTGTACAAAGTGTGAGAGAGACAAACTACCATAGTAAATGTGCAATATTTCAAAGGTAAACCAAGTAGCTAAAAGGCTGCATTGCATTATTGCAAATGAGAATAAGTATGAAGAAAACTTTAAAAGCAAATATTGATAATTTGTTTGTTTATTTTGGTTTATTGCCTTTTTCATTGCTGGGTCACAAGCTTCACTGATAACTCTTGCACATGCTTCTAATCCAAAGCAGTTGCAAGCTCCTCAATTCTGTTTGTTTTCTTTTTTTACAGTATGCAGAAAATACCATGAATTCGTCTTCTCCACCCAATACCAATATTGTCTCCAGAAATTGTAATACAACCCCTTAAGGGTTTTCGTTTCGAAATTATCTAAAACCAAACGAAAATGACGATTTTTCCTTGTTCTTTCAACACACTTACGCGGTCTCAACAAATTTTCCACTTCCTCGGAGGATATAAACTGGTTGTAATGATGAGCTCCCGCAGGAATCCACCTGAAAACATATTCAGGAAGAATCTTACAGTAGAACCATCCCGCCCAGCTCTTTTGCATGGTCGACAAGAACATAGAGCCTCCAGGTTTGAGGCATTTTGCGGCCGCGTCCAGGAACTCTCGGTGGTTGAACAGGTGGTCGAGGACCTCAAGGGCAAGGACCACGTCAAATTGCCTCTCACATTTCAAAGCAAATTCCTCCATAGTTGAGGCAACGTAAGTCAGATTTGTTATTGTCTTGTCTTCGGCAGCGTGGCGTTTTGCGACCTCTATTAATTCCGGAACGCCGTCGATTCCGACGACTTCGGCCCCCAATTTTTCCAGAGGTTCCGAAGCAAAACCGCCTGCAATAAATAATTCCTTTTTATTAATTCACTCCCTTTATATTACTCGATTGCTTACCACCACAGCCAACATCTAAGATCGTCAGTCCTTTTAAAGGTTTATCAGAGCCAAAATATTCTAGTTTGATCGCTCCTACCGATTCCAAACCTTCAACTATTGCTGGTATTCTTAGACCATTCATGGCACTAAGTGGTGCCATAGTTTTACTGTACCAAGCACTCGCCACTGACTGAAAAAAAGTAATTTCGCTCGGTTCCATCTTGAACGGTTCAGAAATTCAGACGGAATTCAAAAAAGAATTCAAAGACACACGGAAAAGAAACCAATTTGTTTAATACAGACTGCAGACAACGATATGTGCGAACCTTCGCAACAACGTAAACTTTTTTTCGGTAATGATTACGATAACCATATTATATATGTTGCTCTATTAGATTAATTTACATGTTACTATGTGTCTGTCTGTAAAGTCAAGTAAATTTGTCGGTGTGTTCCAATCAATCTAAATCAATCTTCTCGGTGATTTTCTGGATCAACACAAACAAGCGTATAAAAAACATTTGGAAAAAAAAAACTTTCTCAGATGTATTGTCATGTAGTTTGTGTAGTGATAAAAGTAACGAGGCTGTCCTGATAATTTTGTTATTATCATCATCGTCATCTGAGACGGATTAATAATGTATGTAATAATTTTGATTGATTTTTTTGTAAGAAAAAAATTAAAAAAATTAGTTTAGTTTTTTTTCTGCGTAATTTCCAAATTGCGGTGGCTATTTCTCTAAAACTAAGGGCGATGGAATTCTTCAGATGATGTACTCAGCAGTCAAAACTTGAAGAATTGAAGAATTTGGAGTATGTAACACAAAAACTCTGTTGCCATTTACAAATGCTTCGCTGAATTTATTTTATGTTTTGCTTCAAATTACCTACCAATTTATCTCCTGTAAATTCTTATGATATGGTGTTCCAAGTTTCCAATTCGAATTTTTAATTGGTTTTTACAGCAAGGATATGATGATTACTTCAACCAATTAGGATACTCGGCTAGATCACAGAATTAACAAGAAATGCACGCCCAACAGCTTCACGATGGTGCAGTATAACATCATTTATTTGTGACTAAAGATACAAGTTTTTTAAAGGTAACTGCTCCATAAAATTCGCATAGTTTCAGAGATAATAAATGTAATACGATGTCGATAATAGTTTAAAAAGTGAAAATAAATACAAAATGTGTGTGTATCTATTATTTTTGGCGATCTTGTAATAAATCTTCTGAACCAGACCAGTAGTGAAGCCCATACTTCTTCAAATTAATGCCCAAACGTACGGTAAGGTAGTAAATGGTCTCCAACAATGTTATCAGGGAAAATCCGATGAAGAGACCTAAAAGTCCACCGCAGTTGGCCAAGAAATCAGTGACGCCGTATAATTCGGTTCTTTCCAACGTCAGAAATTGCATATCTTTGAAGAAGATGCTCACTCTGGAGATTCTGTGAAAGAAAACGTGAGACATTTGTTTTATTAAAATTTCATTTAAAATTATACGTGCACTTTAAAAACGTTTCAAACTGGATAACCTATTGATACTGGCTAAGAGTGACACATTTTAGAAGATCATAACTTATTATATACAACAATGCACCAGCTTTAAGTACAGTCCTATAAAGGGTGTCTCAAAACCTCCGTCTTTAAATGAAACTGTAAGTTCCTCGTTACATAAGAGATTAATTATTATTATTATTAATTAATTGTTTGTACAAAAATGAAAAACTGACCTATCACAAGCCAGCGCAGTCCCTTTGTTTTGAAACCTCTGCTTGGTTTACGACTTGTTTCAGCAATTTATTCCGATAAAAACAATTAACCGCAATAAAACTTTTTATTTACGTTTAGAAGAACTCGGTCAAGGTCTTATTATATACGAATAAGAATCCGACTTGCAGACATCGGCATGTTTATTTGTATTTTCAACATATAGCAATAAGTAAGAACGTTTGTCTATGCACCTCTTTGTATAGACAATAACAATTATGTTAAAAACGCGTACCTAATCTTCGTTAGATTTTTGCTGAAGTAATTAAACATCTTCGTAAGCTACTTTTGTAACTGCGTTGAAAATGCGTGAAATTATTTTTTAGTTAAAGCACTAATAGCTGCAGAATAAGTATTGCAAAAGCAGATAATTAGAGAAAACCAAATAAAATAATGACAACGATAGAAAGTCGGCGACAATTCATAATACGCGAGAATCGACGAATTTAGAAATGGGGAAAAGTTAATGAAGTGAGTCATTTAACGATGCCAAAAATATTCAAAATCAAAATATTTTATGCAAGTTTGACCGTAATGATAACTATGTATGGCAAAAGGAGGAAGAATGTCGTCGGAAACATCAAACAATAAATTCTGAATAAAGTGTGAGAACATTCAAGTCCAACAGGAAAGAAACGGAACATAAAAATTGTCAACTGAAGTAAAACAGATATGAAAATGCGAAGGAAAATATAAAAATAAGAAAGTGTGAACTTGGAAGTAAGAAAACAAGGAGAAATGGTTTAGAGAGTTTCAATTGAGTGCATTGATATACCGGTTACGCCATCGCAACACGATTATTCAAGATACAGTCTAAGCACAGCGTTTCCCAAACTTTTATGTTTCATGGCCCCCTTTTTAGCTGTGTTATGATTGACGCCCCCCTTTCCCTTTCTTTTAATATATTTTATTTGTTTCTTTTTATTTTTTAACTACTATTTACCATTATTTTTTCGATGATTTGTTTTGATTTTCGTTTATTGAGTGTGAATTTATTTCATACATTAATTCTGTCGATTGATTGATATTTTATATACTCTTTTATTTGATTTTCACTTTATTTTGTTTTTAAATTATAAAATTTACAGATTATTCTGACAACATTTGTCAATTTTTAAATCAATTTGACTTATTGCTAGTTTTATATAATTTTCATTTTGGTCCTAACTTTATCATCATCCTTTATTATTATACAATTCTCATTTGACTCTATTTTATTTAACTTTTAATATAATCAAGTGATGGACCTTTGTTTTTTCTTTCAATCGATTTCATTCGTTTTGTTTTTTACTTGTAACTTAACAACTAATCATCTTGTTTTTTGATTATCTCTTCTGTTTGATTTTATTTGACATGACTTCTGATTTTCTTAATTATCAATTGAACGTCTTTTGTTTCTTTTTCTACACGATTTAAGATTATTTTATTTTACATTTTAATTCCGCCGATTGATCGCCATTTTTGGCGAATTTATTTTATATATTTTACTTTTTAGTTATTAAATTGAATTAAATTTTTGATTCTGGTGAAAGTCAGTTTATATCAATTTGACTTAATGAGTTTCACACAATTTTTATTTTCGTCCTGTCTTTCTTGACGATCATCCTTTGTTTTTACTTCATTCGATTTTATTCGTATTTTAGAAGTGTTTTAATTTTGATAATCAATTGAACGTCTTTTTTTCTCCTTTATACGAGCTAATTCAAATTCATTTAATATTATATGTATTTTTTTTACTTTTCTTTATAAACTGTTCAACAAGCCCTTCATTACACAAGACTTAACAACTCCGACGCCTTGAAAGAACCCTAGCAGACCCCTAAATAAAGGTTCATCGACCCCTTTCAAGTATTCACCGACCTCCAAGGGGTCGATACCGATCACGTTAGAAACCCGTGGTATAAAATGTGAATAATCGTCTCTTAGATAAAATGTTACATTTTAATTAAACAAAGTTTTAGAAGATAAAATTTGTTTAAGAAAAAGAAGGCGATTATTATTTCAGATAGCAAATAATTATAGAAATACCAAGTGTTCCGTTTAAAAAATTAAAATTTCAGTTTGTATCTCAGTTATGCGATGTTCATTTGTTTTTGTGTAAATATCAGCGTAAAGTTAGAATCAGTGTATACGTATAAGTTTTATAATAAAAACTTCTTTCTAAAGTCAAAAATAAAGAAGTTAAAAGGGGTGGTAAGGGCTTTATAAGCAATTTCTTGTAAAAAATAAGATTATAAATTAGTTGCAATAGTTGCTTTCAATTGTTTATACCTATTTATTCTGCTGCGGTCCCCTTTAAAGACTTATGCGCCCCCCCCCCCCCAGGTGAGCGCGCCCCACAGTTTGGGAAACGCTGACATAATAGATATATATGACGACACCTTGCAGATCAGATACGGTGATCTAATAGACACGGTTCACTTTTATAATAAGTTACATGTACAATTGTCGATTCGATGTTTGTTAATGATGGTTACACACACTCGGTATATCATGTGGTTAAAATCTGTTCTAATCAATAACTTGTTTTAAAATACATTTACAATGAATGAGTTTAATTTATAAACTTTATAGCACTGCATAATATACATACATTCAATAAAGGTTTACTCGCATACTTGTAAAGCGAATTAAAATAAACAACCACTAGAATAAGTATTGCAAGAGCAGAAACTATTCCTGTTGTAAAAACGGAAAGCAAGAATTGGAGTATGAGTACGATGAAAAATTTAAATAAATTAGATTGCCTGTACACACAATAATCTACGGGCGCAAAATAAGTGTTTGAATAACTTCGCTGGCCCTCAATCGAGCTATTTTATTAATTGTTTACATTCCAACACAAAACGCATGTTTTTATAAGGATAATATTCAACCTGAATTTCTACGTCGGCTTAAGCCATAAAGACATCAAAGCTCTCACCTAATGCAGACGTTTATTTCGTCGTTTATTCGAAGTTTTAATAAAGAAACAAATTTAATTTTGCTGTACAAATACAATAACTTTAGTAATCAACATTGTAAATTGGCAATCTACAAATTAATATGATGTAAGAATTTCCACTTTTTCGATCGCCTTTAGATTGATTTTTTAAATTTAACTGTTAAAGTACGGATTAGCACAAAACTAATCATCAATTAACGCAACACGCACAGAATATTTTTATGTTAAGAACTTACCTAGTTACAAAATTGATCTGCTTTTAAAATTAACAAAAAAAACACGATACTTGACCTGCCTTAAGTACAATATCTGTGCATTAGGTCATGGTCTGCTTTTTTATGTCTTTTTATGACCCCGAACGTCGGAGAATAGTTGAATACCAATCTCCGCCGGAACATTTAATCTGCATTCAGCAACCCTCAAGCAATTTCTATGAAAAAGTAAAATAATTTTTATCTGCGTTATTATTGCTATCTGTCCAATAGTTGTATAACAAGTTTTGCTTCTTTTCTTGACCACTATTTGTAGTTTCAATTAAAGACATAGGTTTGGAAACTCACTATATTTTCCATATGTATAAGTAACTACCTTTGTACTTCATTTTTGCTAAATAACAAAGACCCTGCAAATTTCTGCCATTCAAGATTTGTCTGGGACATTTCGACGTTGTATGTTAGTTTAGTACAGGATGGCAAACAATCGCATTCAGCTCCGGTCATGCTCTTATTTAACTGATTGTAAGTCATTGCACCCGCAGTAAAAACATCATCTGAAAAAGGAAATTAAAGATTCTTTTTTTTAATATGTACTACGATGCTCAACTTAAATGATGCCATTTGACAATTTCGTAATCTTTACGCTAAATATTCTTAAGGATGTGGTTCGTATGCAAGAGTGTCATTTAAGCTGAACGTCGTAGTACGTTACGTACATACGTTCAACGTCAGAAGGGCATCTATCTCGTGCTCCACAAATATTCGTTGCATTTTCCCCTAGAAATTGCAGTTTTCCATTAAAAGAATAATCGCCGCGGAAGAACTTACTGGGCATGTGGAATGAAACGCAATTGCACAGTTTCAACGTGTAATTGGCAAGGCACTCCACCATGCAGTTATGTTGAGTGTACATTTTGTAATAACGCAGTTGCCTTTCGTTCGCGAAATAACACCCTCTTTTGCGGGGGTCGTAACTTCGCAGAGCATTCGACGTTTTTATCACGTCGGGTTTAATCGCTAGGGTTAAGTCTTCATCAAAGGGTACTTTTAGATATTGCATTTTTGCTAGAGGTACGTCCCCAGGTTGATGTAGATTTATCTGCGAGATAGTGTCCAATATTCAAGCTGAAGGACAAGGAATATGCGAGATGTTTGCAAAATAAGTGCAGAATTTTTAACTGCAGTACTCCGACAGCACAAACAACACGAAAAAAATACGTATAACATTATTATCCGTCCCTTATCCGGCGCTCATAAAATAAATAAGCCGTAACTCCGTTCACATCATTTGACTTGAAAACTGCTCAATTCCATCTTATCCCCAAGTGAATAGTAGGATATACAGGGCGTTTGTAAAATTAGTGGAAAATTTTTAACCACAGTAGAAAGACAGCACAAGCAACACGAAAAAATACAAAAAGAAATTCGTATAACAAAAAGAAAATCCTTTATCCGTCCCTTATTCGGCGCTCATGAAATAACAAAGAAAGGAAGACTTACGGAACTTGCTTCTCTGATCGTAGACAGTAAACATCGCGGGAATGACTAATACGTAAGACACACTCACCGAATATCATCTGTGTGGAGGATCACGTTCAAACAAACGTTCACTATTAGACACTTAGAAATGTTTATAACAATTGTTCGACGTGGCGTCCATCATTAGCGACACGCAAACGACCTCAGCGAAAAAGTGATTCTTGTGTTCGTGTGCATGTCAGGATTAGCGCAAATACTGTCGACGGCATTATGAATACACTCCTCTGAAATGCTGCTCTCTCGGCGTTCGTGAATTGCGGCATTTTAATAAGTAATAATACTATATAGCTAGTAATCATATTTACCTTTAACTCGTTCAATCACTTTTCACGAACTAAACTGTTGATCCCAAAGAATACGGAGCAATAAATTGTGTATCTTAATTATAAAAAATGAAGCAAATGCTTTCGCTTAGCTGTAACAAGACTTATTGCGACGTTAAAAACTTTTACTGGCTTCTCGATTTCGGCAAAGGTCACTGCCCGATTGCACTTCTGTTTTTGTTCCAATAAAGTTTCCAATAAAGTTTCATTTTCTTGACGTTCCTCAAAGACGTGGACATACGATTATTTCTTGCCCGATTTTCAGCTGCGATTTTCTCGAAATGTGTAAAACTTTTCTTAAGGACATATAAATTCAATCCTTCCCATTTATGATGATGTATCACAGGTTTAAATTTCTGCACTTATTTCACAAACACCCTGTATAAGTACCTTATATCCATCATTATAGTATCCCCTACATAAATTATCTACATTTCGGCTGTACGTCCTCAAATATAAAACCATTCCATTTTCAGCTCCCGCAGACGATATCCGCCTAGGGTAGGTATTTCTACCGGCAGATTTTTCGTAGCCTTTTTCATTCGACCAATCAGTAGCTTTGTTTGGAGGATTTAAAAAATTTATCGGGTGGTACCTAGAAGTTCAAAGCATAAATTGTGCGAAAATAATCTATTAAACAAGAAACACATAGAAGATTTCCTACGAATTTGTTCTTGATTTACCTTTTTCTATTGTTTTTTCTTTACTTTATTTATTTATCACCTGCTCCATACAATTCTGTTACCACAACTTAAATTAGTACTATATTTTCTTAAATTAATTTAAAGAGAGCGTCAAATTTATTTAGTACTATAGATACAAAAGTAAGTTGAATATGGAATAGATTTCATTTAATTTAGGGCCCCCAAACCGGTTCAGCAAATGATACCGACAACCACAAGCGTGTGAGTTATTAAGCTATACTTAAATGAAAAAAATGGTTAGTTCGCAAAATAGGATACAAATTATGATTAAATAGCCTTTCTGTAGACTCGTGGACGGCAAAGACTGAACGAAGAGTTTCAAAACTGTTAAATTTTCTCCTGTTACATTCGTATTTCTTTATATTCGTTAGGATCGGGTAGGCTTCAATTTGTACACACGTCTAAAGGGCTTGGTGGTTGCTTGTGGTTGTATTCGACTGCAGAGGAGCATTTTCTCTTTCTTAGCGACAAGCAAGCGTTTAAAACTGTTACATTTTCTCTTGTTACATTCGTATTTCTTTGTATTCATTGCGGTCTCGTAGACTTCCCTTTGTACACACTTGTAAAGGGCGTGATGGTTGCTTGTGGTTGCATTCAACCGTAGTGGAACATTTTCTCTCTCTTAGCGACAAACAATCGTGCTGTGCAGGTGTATTTTTACGTTTCAGTAATGTTGTGAGTCTGCCGTTGGAATAGTGACCGTATCGTGTTGTACGAATGCACTTACATCGCTAATTGTTCCCTCCCGACAAGTTGGGGACCGGTTTCTGCGGGTTTGGGGGGACGTGAATACCCTTTTCCCAGCTTGCTGATTTATTAGCAAGGTAAGCGCCATTTTATTCTCTATCTTGTTTGCTTTCCGCGTGCGTTTACTGTTTGCAATCGTTAATTCTACATTTCGCCTCCTTTATAACAAGTGGTACGGGGGTAGTAGTAGTGACCCCATCGTGTTGCACGGATGCGCTCACATAATTAATTGATGTCCCGACAAGTTGGAAACAGTTTTCTGCGGTTTTGATGGACATTGACATTTGACACAATGCAAGATTTGTTATAAAATCTTCTACAAAGTGATAGAGACAAACTACCGCAGTGAATGTTCATTGGTTAATTCGATACTTTGTTACAGTTTCAACTCAATTATTATTGTAGTCCTGGAATCGAACATTTTTAACTAATTAGTGTTTCAAATTACAATAAAAAATTAGATATGTAGACTAGAATTTATTTGTTGTTTAACTGTTAATATTTGGGATGTTAATTCAAAAATACAAAGTAAGAATCTACATTCATGTTTGATTTCACAGCCACCCAGGACTACAAATTGCTGGGTACCCGTTATTAATCGTAATTTAAAATGTAATATTTATTACTTTAATAATGTCATAAGACGGGTAATTTCTTTGAAAGTCGTCAAATATGTTTTTTTTATGTAGTACATTTGTTGTACATAATGTCACTCAAATTATATTAATATTAAAGTTCCTACACACACAGAGAGATTCTGACTGTTAAGTACTGCAAACTAAATTTGTTTTAACACATACAGAGTGTTTTACTTACACTTCGGATTTGTAGATGTCATCTCTGTCCAGGATGTTGAAAGAGTAGCATATACCCTCATCAGTTAGCACGGTCGAAAACATTGTAGAACAATCACCGAAACTGCCCGGGAACATGCACTTAAATATTACTTCTTCTTTGGAAGGGGCTGCCTTTTAATACATGTAATCTCAATAAAATCATCGAAATTACATTAGAACTCAAAATGAGACCGTACTTTTTTAAGTATGTGAAAATGGAGCAATTTTACAAGAAATTATTTTAAATTTCATCTATTTCCACACATATTTTTGAATAGAAAGTAAATATACCAGATGTTACAGCGCACCTTTTTGTCGAAGCTATGAAGTCCCGTTCAATGATACTCAACACGGTGTAAGAATTCGAAAACTTCAATATGTATAATATAAACATATTTAATTACATTTCTGTATTATGTAGAAGATAAGTACAGTGGTATTTGTTTTGACAGTCCTTTCCACGGGAAAAAGTAATCTGATTTTTTATGTGTCAGTTACTCGATATTTTATAAAATCTTTATGTTTCATTTTCTGTTTAATCTGGAATGTTCTGTCAATTCAGTATCCCAGTCTCCGGTCGGAAGAATCCGTGGGAAGTTAGAAAAACAAGGCCAAATGACATCGCTACTACCTCTAGCGATTGGATGCGGAATGAGTTGCCAGCACGTGGGGGTAATCCCGCGCGATAATTTGATGTAACCATTTGATTAGCAGTCAATTAATCCGTGTACCTGCTTCAGCTTCGGAAGAAGCTCGCGTCTCTTCCTCGTACCGGGCTATTCGAAATTCAACTCCAGTTTTAATTTTATTTCATTAAAATAAGTAATTTTCTCTAAGTTTGAAATTCGCAAACGGAAGGCAAAAGGTTTCCCAGTGACGTGAATATTTATGTATTTAATTAAAACCATTCCGAAAGGAGTTTCTCATTTGCTTTCTATAAAAGCATTATTGTGTTTCCTTAATTTTTACGAGAAAAATTTTCGATTCAGTTTGGTAAGCTAAAATACCGCTTGAAAGCTAATCTCTGCAATCGATAGATCAATCCTTGTCTCTCTCTCTCTCTCTCCCTTTCATCATTTTTTTATTTTTGTATGTCTTTTTGTCTTTGTGTTTTTCTACACTTTTTCTTTTAATAGATTGTTAAAATTTACTAATTTTAAGTTCACTCTTTACCTTCTTCAAGAATTCCGAGGAGGTCACCCTCGTAACGAGAGAGACAACGACAGGAAAGAAGTTGAGAATTTTCAGGCAACTAAAACGACACTATTCGACTTTTCGAGGGAGACACCGTTGAAAGTATATTTTTGGCTCTTATCTCAAGCTAGCTACCAAAGAAGAAAATTGCTTTCCACAGTGGCTCGTTAGTCAAAAGAATAGATTGGGTTTTCTATAAAACGGAGGGGTGGTTTCGTGTTGTTCATGGTAAAATAATTTCGGGTAAGTATTAAGGCTGACCAACCCTAAATTTAGTAGAAAAATAACCCGCGTCCATCTATCAACTGATAGTAAAACGTTAAGGTTTTATGCGATTGCCTTGGTGTGTGCTTTGGAGTTTAAAACTAATTTTCTTTGAAATAGAAGAACCGACTTTAATTAAAATTGTTCTCTGTTACATTCACTTCCCGTTGGCCTTGGAAGATCGTTATCGTCATTTTTATTAAACTTTTTTTTCCGCGACTTCTCCCGACTTCATATTTTCGAGAAAAAAAAGGGTGAGTTGAAACGCCTGGTATAACACTAAAGGTGCACAACAGAAACCGAACATGAAGATTTGAAACTGTGCTATATATGACTGCTAAATACGCATTAGGAACAAAGCTGTGAACGTTCACCCATTGCTGTCCACGACTGTACTTACCAGATGAATAAACGGAAAAAAATCTTCGTCCGGAGGGAGTCTCATAGAGTCGATGGGACACAACAGGAAAGAATACCTTAGGTGCTTCAATCTGCAAGATATATACATATTTCTACCTTATGTTTATAGTACGTGATTGTGATTGTGATGTCACTCCAAAGAATCCAGACTCTTATCATTACTTTTTTAAGTAATTCAGTACACTTTATTTAATTAAAATATTTTACTAAAATGGAAATTAAGTTGAAGTGTGATTAATTTGAACTGGAGATCATGTCGAAATAGGATTCATTTGAAAATACAAAATTAAAACCATGCAGCTTATATTACGAAAGCATTAATCAGCTTCAGGGGCGGATCGTTAACTTCGGAGACCCTGGACTACTGCTGTTTGGGGGCCTAGCCAATAAACATAAATTAGCTCAAGTTTGGGTTTTGGATTTGTGTCAATTTGTCGAAACTAATTTTTACACTTTTTTAAATATGAAAAATTATAGCCAAAAGACTCTTTTGTTGCATTTCATGCACTGGAATATACAGGCTATTTTTGGAGGTGTTAATGAAAATAAAAAGGGATACAATGTGAAATAAATCTAAAAATGCAGATTAAAATTTCCTTTTCGTGTTAATTTTAAAACGAAAAATAGTTTCCTAAATTACTGAAGATAAGTGCATGCCACTGATTTTGAATTTCTGATAGTTTTTCAATATTTTGATAAATGTGAATTTTTTTTCCTTACTTGTGACAGTTTTTTGTTTCAGATTTAATAACTAAAACCACAACGACGCGTTTTTCTGAGAAATATTATGTTTTCAATCTTATAGCGCTTTCGGTTGGGGTGTACTACGTGCACATAGAATTGCCATCTTTTTCTAACCTCGAGAACTAAAACGAGAAAGCGATTCACTCGTATTCGTTTTCAGCCACATTTCCGAAAACACCCCATATAAACAGTTATAATGAAAAAAACTTTGTAACAAATATCAGACAAGTAAAAAATAAAATTTATTTTGTATTGCTTATAATAACAAACAAAAAAAAAAAAAAAAATTCTCAAATTGGGAATAAAAACTAAGAAAAAAACGAATAAAATTTTATATTTCTGAAATCAAATTCAAAACCAAATGAATGCCAAATCAGATAGTGCAAGGCGACTTTTATTATAAATAAAATAAATAAAACATTTTAAGAGTCATACAACATATCTTCTTTTTTATTTTTTAACCGTGAAGGATGCCCTTTGATTGAACGGGGCCCTAGGCTACAGCCCATAAAGACCACGTCTAAATCCGCCCCTGATCAGCTTGCAATACTAACTAAGAAATGAGATCAAACTAGGGTATCATGTTCAAACCAAGAACAAGCTTGCATTGCACTGCTTTGCAGAACGAAAATCACGGTAGTTCTTTGGAAAGCTTCATGCGTTACCGAAATGCAGCTTCTAATGCCTGGGATCTCTAAGAAATCCCGTGACATCCTAGAACTCGTAATCAATAGGACCAGAGAAGAAAGTGAGAAAGAGTTCCGGGTATGACTTACAAAAGTAAAGTTTTCAGCTTTCAAAATTGAAAATTATTTTCTGTCACTTAATTTCTCTGATTTAATTCAAATAAAGTGTATCTGAAAAGCATCTACGACCGTCGAAGGTGAATTTGAATAAAGTAACATTATTAACAAAAGTTACCAGCAGTAAACTGATTTATGTAGTTCTTTTCTTTTCTCTTTCGTATTCTAATTTCAATTTTATGGCTAATCAATTAATTAACTTAATTAAATTCGCATATTCTTTGTTGGTATTCTCCTTGTTATTGTATGAAAATTTCTCTTATAGTTGAATCTATTTTGTTAGTTAAATATTCAGATTTTTATTTGAATTACTAGAAGGAAAGACTATTAAGTAAGTTGAGAAAGAGATAAGGAGTGGAGGATTTTCAACAACCCCAAAAATACAAGTAGACGCCATTCGAGCAATCCGTGGAAAACGATTTGGATATCTATTTCTGAGCTTGTTTTACCAAATCAAACGCGATACGAACAGAGAAAATGAGATCCAAATTTGCACGGATTGTTTAAAAGAATTAGGAACAAAAAGAGGTTGAAATGTGGGTTCCAACCCCACAGAAACCGTTTCCTAATTGATTTCAATTTCTAAGGATGGGTTGCATAAAACATTAAAGCTAGGATTAAATTTAAGCCTAACTTGGAACGTATCACACAATGAGCTGTACGTCATCGCATATATCTGTCACATTCTAACTTAGGATTAGTTAAACTTAATCCTAGCTTAAATGTTTTACACAACCCAGCCATAGACTGGCAGGATTCTATGCAAGTCATCTTTTTTGGTAACTTCACATTCTTATGTTAACTAACCTAATTTAATATTAGTGTTTGAGATAGTTCTTGTTTACATCAATCTAAATCTGCATTTCAAATGACAAAATTGATGTAATTGATATTTAATTACCTACGGCACACAAGAAGTGTAGAAGGTTAAAAAAGGATAATAAAAGAAAAAAGGACCATATTCTTATCTCATAATTAAAATCGTCTCTAACTAAAGTCGTGGTTAAAATAAAAATAAACCTTAAAGCTTTATGCGAATTTCATGAGTAAGAGAGAGTGACGAATGAACGTTGCATGACGTTGCCAAGGTAAATAAACGTGTCACTCTCTTACACATTAAATTGACATGAAGTTACACCATTTCTAGCGTACTTTAACTACACTTTAGTTAGAGGTGAGAATACGGGCCAATGTTTCAGAAACGAGAAATAAAAATTGTAAAGCTTTTGATATTGCCAAATGAAAATCACACAATACTTTCTCGTTAAGTTACTAAGTTAGAAAAAATAAAATATAGCTACTATTTGAAGAGTATTAGGTCAAAAAATATCGGCGAGTTTTACCTGATGATGATTTGTGTCCAATTACTACTTACTCTAAATCGCTTAAATTACGGCGGCCATTTCTGTATTAAATTTCTGTGAAGTTAAAGACATCGCTGCGAAATTTCGTTTCGGGACAAATAGTGACCGCCGGAAAAGGGATTTTCCACACGGGCGTCGGGTTGTGCACGAAGTTAATTATCACGGGCGTGGTATCCCATTTTCTGTACGTGTCCACAATCAAAAAGCTGCACATGCCTAAAGACACAGCGATGATCGCCAACCACAGAACTCTGAAAAGTAAAACGCCTGCAAAACTTGGCATGCCAAATTTCAATTCGCGCACTTCTCAAATTTCGATCTATTTTTCTCCCCCAAATACCGAAATCCATTGAGGGTCGTGGCGTTTACAAAATCTGAAAAGTATTCCTGTGCGTTCTTCCAGAAACTCGGGTGTTCCCCGGAAGGTTCTTGCTTCCGTTGCCGGAGCGAAGCAAAATTGACTTTCGCTAGAACCTGATCGAGCATATTACTGTTAGCTCAATGAGTCAACTTGGAATTATGTGCTTTTCACTCTTTAATTCAGATTAAGTGATGATGGTGATATCATAATTCAATCTAATTCATTAATTACAAACGCAGTCCGGTCCTATCCCGGAGGATCAATTTAATTAAGACTAATTCTATTAAAACAATTTAAACGATAAAATTGTATTGTCAAGGGTCCTTTAACACGCAATGAAGAAAAACGTAAGAAAAAAGTTTTAAAATACTTTGTATTTAATATCCTGAAGTATAAGCCATCCACACCACAGAAAATAATATGTTCTATCTGCAAAGAACATTTTGTAGAAGATGTAAACTATTCTAGACGAGTGATCGTCGCGTAAACTGGAAGGGCTTCGGACTTTTGAGAAATTATATTGTAAATTCGTTTTTGACTTTTGGTTTTACACAAATTTCATCACGCGTATTTTGGTTTGGTTTAAACTGGTTTAAATTGACTAGAGAGAGACTAATTCAAAGTTTCTCTGTGTGCTCACAGAAAAACAACTGATGGTCGGATAAACGAGATATAAATTAAACTTAAGTTTTTTTTTAAATGGAACACCCTGTATATTATTACGATTTTCGATTCTAAATTAAATTCAACTGGGAGTACATATATAATAAAACTAATAACGTAGAAGGTGTCTATGAAATAATTTCTATTTACGTGGGCTGCTGGAAAATTTCTGGAATCCAGTAGGTCTAGAATTGTTAGCGTTTATCAACTGTCATATTTGAAAAATTTGACGTTTTTCGCCTATAATTCTATTGACAGTTCCTATCCCAGTGAACTTGTTTTGTTTGTACAGCATTTGAGAAAAAGTAATTTTGTGTAAACATGGAAATCTCGCGTGAAAATTTTCGTGCCATGATTTTTTACTATTTCAAATGTGGTCTAACGCCGAAACAATGCCTCAATCGGCTTCATTTGGCTTTTGGAGATGAAGCACCATCAAAGAGTAGTGTTTATAATTGGTTTGCCGAATTCCAGCGTGGACGTACCTCTCTCAGTGACGAATTTCGTGAAGGTCGTCCATCGATCGACATGTGACATACCATGAGATTCAAGCATCCTTACGCATTGACATGAAAGCAATACACCAGATTTTGCATGATCATTTGAACGTACGAAAGCTCTGCAGTCGTTGGATCCCACACAATTTAAGAGAAGCGCAAAAGCAGGGTCGTGTCAAATGGTGCGAAGAAATGTTCAAGAAATTCAATGGAGGTCGTTCAAATTTAGTTTATAACATCGTTACTGGTGACGAAACGTGGATCTATTCGTACGAGCCAGAAAGTAAACAACAATCTACCGTTTGGGTATTTCAAAATGAACCAGAACCAACAAAAGTTGTCCGTTCACGCAGTGCTGCGAAGCAAATGATTGCTTGTTTCTTTGGTTTAACTGGACATGTAGCAACCGTGGCTTTAGAGGATCGAAAAACCGTGAATGCTGATTGCATATATACTGCAATTTGTTTGCCGGAAGTCATCGATCAAATAAGAAGAACCAATCGAAATCGACGAATTATTCTCCATGATGACAACGCCAGCTCTCACTCAGTCCGTCAAACAGTTGATTTCTTGTTCAACAAAAATGTTGAATTAATGACTCATTGTCCATATTTACCTGATTTATCACCTAATGATTTCTTCTTGTTCCCAAATATCAAAAATAAAATGCGTGGTGAGCGATTTTCGTCGGCTGAAGCAGCGGTTGAAACATTCCGGACAATGGTTTCTGAGGTACCATCTTTAGAGTGGAGAACGTGCTTTAGAAATTGTTTCGAGCGTATGCAAAAGTGTATTGACGTCAAAGGCGAATACTTCGAAAAACAATGATACCGTTTACCAAATTTCATATGCGTTTTTTCATACCGTTTCCAGAAACTTTTCCAGTAGCCCACGTACGATCAGGGACTCCGGCTTAATGACTTAATGAAGATTACAGGCTGACGCTTGAAATTCAAGTTGTTGAACTTACTTGCAATGCTGCGCCAGCAAATCGTATTTCATTCAAAACAATTAATGCGCTCGCTAATTAATTATGTTCCAACGAGACGCTGACAGTTTTGGTTCTTCGACTCTTGGACCAGAACTTTTAGAAAATGCAATATGTCACATCCTGTACGAATAGTTTAAAAAGGGAAATTTATAAATCAATGCATTTATTACTAAGTCGTTATTAGAGAGTGATTATTCATTATTTTTTCGAACAGTTAGCCAGTGATTAGTGGAAATGAATACGTCGCAGCGAGTTAGTAAATCGGTGAATGTTGGCTTCGGATGAAGAGCCAAAGAACATTTATGGTAAAGTAAACTTTGATTATATTTATATTTGCTTTGACTGTTTTATGCCAAGCGGGTATGTCCTACGATGTCATGTAAAACCGAGTTTCTCTACAATTTAATACGTAATCAATTATGTTTCCAGACTTAACATGTTGGACATTAAGTTCCATTAATTTAATGTAAAGACAGTTATTTAAATCTAAATTTTAATTCTATTCTAATTTAATTTGATTTCATGTAAACTTAGTTCTAAAATAATTAATTTTTATTTTATTTGGTGACATGGCACGCATGATATGGCAGAGGCCCTTCTTATATCGTAACATGGTGGAGAAAAATCTATGAACAAAAATCATGCCCTGTCATATTTGTTTAAAACGGATTTTTTTTTTCAACTTCTTCTTTCTTATTGTATCGATAATAAGAAATTTATGGAAAATCCAAAAGGGAAAGTTGAAATTAAACAAGAATGTGAAAAATCGAGTGTTGTCCATCATAATTACAAACGCGACATAGTATTAGGGACAGTTTAAAACTTATAAAGGCAGTTTCAAATTTCAGTGAGTTATATTCTTAAGAAAGTATTTTTATTCACCAAAACTATTTAATAAAATCGAATAATAATTCCGCATTCTCTGATTGATCTCCTCTCTCTATTTTTTTATTTTATTTTTTTACCTTTTTGACGTTTGGACTAGCGTTAGTATACAGGGTGCTGCGTTTTGAAACGCAACTTAGGAAATCCCATGCTAATTTAAAGGTGCTCGTATATTGGCTTCCCTAATTATTTTACAGCAAAGTTCCATTTAGGTTTTTCAAAATATTCTTCAATCCGAATCTGTCTGCGAAGTTTGAGAATTTTTCTTACGCTCAGTTTCAAGGTATTTAAAAAACTACCAAACTATCAACACGGCCTTGATCAATATTGTTAAAATAAATTATTGGAAAAGCTTTTTCTATCAATCTTTTTTCAAAAACGAACTAGATTTATTATCTGTTGAGTTTTCTCTACCATAGATAAAGGTTTTGCTGATAGTTTGGTATAAATTGAATTTTGTCACGTAATCCTCTTTTAAATATCTTAAAACTCAGCGTGTGAAAGATTCTCAAACTTCATAAACAGATTCTTCTTGAAGAGTACTTTAAAAAAAAACCAGAATGAAATTTTGCTGTGTAGATGTGAGAGACAGTTCAGCGCACTTCAACTCGAGATTTGGGGAGGCGAACATCCGGTTCATACCAAGCAAAGATATTAAAAAGTGCTTTTAACTTGTGAGTGTTTTCTAACTTGTGAATGCTTAATATGCACTTGTTTGTGAGTGATTTAACTAGTGTTTAATGTATTTGTGTGTGTAATGTTACGAAGATGGCAGCTTGGCTGGCGAAATACGTATCCACGTATAAACACATTTTATTTATTTTTATTTTTGTTCTCTATGATGAAACAACCAAATTCTTCTTTAAGTACTCATTGTAACTAATAAATTCAATTAAGTCTATTTATAAGCTCAAATATATTATACTGCAAAATGCAGTGGCGTAGTAAGTAAGTAAGCTCTTGGCAAATAATTTGAGCGTTCTTTTTATAGGCGACTCTAGATCTATACGTACAGTTATACTTACCTAATTATTTAAGATGGATAAATTTAAATACTTCGTCCAATTACAATCAATTCTTTTTATTGTTTGTAATTCTCTGACTTCTCTGCGGACTGCGGTAGTAAAATGCGATTGTCAATAATTATAATAAATAAACTTAGCAATGATAATTCTTTGACGTGCTTGTAGGAGCGTGGTAAGTGTAAGTGGAATTCGTTTTAGTGCTAATGCGCTGAAAAGAACAAAAAAAAGTTGTAAGGTGTTTTATATTTTTCTAAAAAGAATGAATATCTGTTATTATGTTGTTATGTGAGTTTCTTCGACAAAAAAGATTGCAATTTCCATGCAAGACAAATTTCTGGCAGTGATCTTCTAGACTTTTATCGTTTTTCATTTCCGTCGCTGTTTCCGTTTAGCAATCGAGGACTTGAGGTCTCCCAAAAAAAGGAAATGGAAATTTAAACTCTCTAAAATGATCTGAGTAATAAATTAATGGTAATTCAGTAGTGTAGAATTTCTGTAACTGAAACAGTCAAAAAAATTAAATATTAAATTTCGCCGCCACTGCTTTCGCAATTGATAGCACTAGAAGTCAGCGGTAAATACATTTTAATTAGAAAGTATTAGCAACGGTTTCATTTAACCCATTTTAATAAGTGGTGATGCGTGTTCGTGCGATCAAAGGGTACCGCTATGTCATAAATGTCGATCACCCCGGTTTTGATTGTACGGTCTAGAGCAGAACTGGCCAACGATCGTTGCAGATAGGAAACGATTGTGATTTCAAAACCAACCTCAGCGTACCTAGTCATGGCGCATAAAAACAAAAAGCAAATGGTTTAGTATTCAGTATTTAGTATTTAGGTCACATTGTATTAGCGTTCGCTGAAAATGAATTTCGAAAATGTCAAAATTTTAATAAATATGCTACCTACCTGCTCAGGTATCTGCAAGTGATCGCCGTAACAGACGTTTCAGCGTCGGGCCAGCCTCAGTGGGATAGGGTGGGTTCGTACAAAGTCTTCGCAAACAAAATCGAGGAAAAGAAAAGGCGCCACTTAATTTTTTTTTTTTTTTGGCTATGGGGGAACCGCGGGAAAATCAAGAAAACGCGACTCATCCAAAATATTTACAACACTTACGGTTTATTTAAAACAAACAAAATAGTACACACAATCAATACATTACATCAAGAATAGATCAACTACGACGCACAAAAATTCAAAAGAAAATTAACTTATGCAGTTAGCAGCGGATACTTTAAATGAACTCAATTTTACGACTGAAAAATAACGCCACACGCAGTTCAAACAAACGTCTACAATTCCTTCTTAAACAAAAGTTAAAGTTAAAGCGTCGTGCCGCGCAAAGACGTATTTATTAGGCAAACAAATTAAATTAAATGACAATGCGTGCAATCAGGCTTCGCACGGGGAAAATAACAAAAATTTTGTCCGGCCTGTTCAGTCTAAGTCGTCCTCCACCAGTGGGTCACGCGTCGTGCTTCCCGGCGGGGAGGGGAAGAGACCTGGGGCACGTCGTCGGTCGGGGCGGTCTGGAGTATCCAAGCCCCGGGGAAATCCAGTCGGCGTAAAAGGCGTCGAAAAAGGTGTCCCCGAAAATGCGGCAATAACAGCCGGAATAATAAGGACCCACAGATAGTTGCGTGAATCGATACGTAAAACTGAACGTAACTATTTACGTAAATGTAAACGTAAAGGTAAAGATAAAGCCTGTAAAGAAGAAAAGTACACGATAGAAACGATCGAGGCGAATCAAAATATCAAAGAGTGAACTCACCTGTTCACAAAGCTACTTGGGGGAACAGGCGTAGGAAATGCGAAGGCATTAATGAACCTTGACGTATTAATCCAGCAATATAGCTGCAGATGAATTCCCCAACACAAATTTTAGGAGAAAACACGCACTTAAACACACAGATACTAAACGTGCTG
Organism: Prosopocoilus inquinatus; assembly: GCA_036172665.1. Taxonomy (NCBI): domain Eukaryota; kingdom Metazoa; phylum Arthropoda; class Insecta; order Coleoptera; family Lucanidae; genus Prosopocoilus; species Prosopocoilus inquinatus. The sequence goes on from CM069877.1 coordinate 34,144,700, forward strand.
TTATGTCGAGGGATACAGCAGAGTTCTGAAATCGCTCCGAACTAGCGGGTGAAAAAGAGACGGGGTAAGAGAAAAGAAGAGGTGAAATGCGAACACCAACCGCTGCAGAATCTTACGTCAACAACAACCAATGGGGTTAAATACCGGTGGTCAATTTCTGTACGGCCTACGTGAGAACGAAGACGCGGATGTCGAAATGTTTTGCAAGATTGCGTAAATCTAAAAAAAAAATGCTAAATAAAGTATCAATTCGACCGAAAATTAACTTTCAAATCACAGTTTTCCCTTATCCTAATTTTTACAGGAAAACTTATAACACTGGGGAAATACTTTGAAAGCAAATCGGCGTAACGTAAAGAGTTCGCTGGGGCGGGCCTGCGAAAATATTACGCGGGAAACAATATACAGGGTGTTTCGGGGCAGAAATTGAACGGTAACAAGTAGCTCGCAGTCGCGGAGCTAAAAAGCGATTTAAATTATTTTATGAATGGCACACGACTACAAGAAGATAATAATTAGCTATCGTAAGCGAAAAAATTATGAGCGGCTTTTAATTCTGCTCTTTCTGCTCTTGACCCAAAGACGTGTTAAAGGTGATAACACTGAAAGAATGTGCCTGTAGCCTTGCATTTACGTTGCATTCTTTTACGAAAGCGTAAGACAGGTTAAGGATGTCATTGTCTTCATCTCATGTACGTTTTAAAAACAGACGACTCCTCTTTCCCTTAGGTTTTCTCGAAACTTAATTCCTAAAATTTTTTATGGGAAACTTACATTTCTATTCTCGATATTTATTGACTTTTTCCTGATATTTATCGAGTTTGATACTGCATCCTCACTTAAACACAGTATTCCGTGGTGAACAAGGTATGATATTTTGGCACCGACAGGACCTCGAGGCAGGGCCCCCGTAACCATGTGTGCAAAGCGTGGAGTGCACGCGGGCGCCATCTTCAAGGGGCGGCAATTAGCCTATTGACCACTAGACTTTTCTGTCATTAATCATTTTTTCGCAGAAGAAAAAATTAATGGGTAAATAAAAAAATAGAACTTTAACTGCAGTAATTAAAAGTAGAAAAGTTTTGTAATTTTCATGTGCTATATTTTTCATAAAAAGTTTAATGTACTTACTGTAGTAAAAAAAAAATAAATTATGTAAGCTGTTACGGTTTTCAATAATCACAAAGCAACACAAAACCTGTGGCTGTAATCCAAATAAATAGTGAGAAAACCCCTCGAGGGGTTTTCTCACTATTTATTTGGACGAGGGGTTTTCTCACTATTTATTTGGATTACAGCCACAGGTTTTGTGTTGCTTTGTGATTATTGAAGATGGCTTCCCGGTCAACTTTACGCAAATTAATGTGGTCGAGGGGTTTTCTCACTATTTATTTGTTACGGTTTGGTTAAAAAAATAACAAATTACATTTTACTTTTTAAGCTTGTAGAAATTTAAGGTGATTTTGCTTTTGTGATTTTTTTTTCTAATATAAATAACAAGTGGGCTTCACCCGCTTGCATTCCGGAGGGGTCTGTACAGAGGCGTCCTTAGTCAGATGAGAAGAAGGTGCTTCACACTGTTTGGGCTACTCATATTTTGGGGGCTCGCGGCAACTAAAAACTTGAAAAGAATGAAGGAAAATGTTTTCAAAATGAAGGAAAATATTTGAAAAATGAATGAAAATGTCTAGAAAATTTTTAATTTTTCCATTTTTTTTTAATTAATGGGAGTTCTGGTGAAGCCTTCAACCTGACGGCAAAACATCGACTAAAATAGAACAGTTAACTGCGACAATTAAAAGTAGAAAAGTTTTGTAATTTTCATGTGCTAAATTTTGCATAAAAAGTTTAATGTACTTAATAATTTTGTTAGGTAAAAAATAACTTGAAAAAAGTGAAGGAAAATGTTTAGAAAATGAAAGAAAATGTTGCCTAATATTTATTTTTTTTAAATTTTTCTGTTTTTTCCATTTTTTTTTTGTTTCTTTTAATTTCTTTTAATAATTTTGATAATCGACCGTTTTTGTGTGCCCCAATTCATCTGCTAGAGGGCGCCAAAATATGGAGTCGCACGCGATTGGATTTTGACCTCGCGGGGGCCCTGCCTCGAGGAGGATCTGCAATTTTACGAGTACGGTTGGTGCCCTGGTGGATCTAAAACTCGTCAGGGTTTGTCCCAGTCTCGCCCTCCCCAGTCAAGACAGGTATGTTTTCAACTGTTGCTTTCTCTTTTCTTGCAAATTACTACTCCCTTCCCTTATAGTAGGGGCTTTTAGTATGACTTTTTTGTAGGGTACGACTCACTTTTATTGTTAGTTGCAGTTTTGGTGTTCGAACTTGTTGGACAAGCGTGGTTTTGAGCTGTATGTGACGATCCTTCGTCTGGGGGAGCAGAGCAACATTGTTGTGGACCCGACTTTTGACAAAGCAATCTTCGAACCGCAATCATTTTAATTTTCGTATAGTTCTTGCTCGTGAGAAATGCAGAAGATATGAAACAAATTAAAATACTTTTTTTAGTTTGGCGTCTTTACAGGTCAAGATGGTGTAGAATACAACCGATCGTACTTTGATGACTAAAGAGCGGATTCTATGCTAAATGCATATTGCATGCATATTTTGCATATTTGAGCATTTTGTTCAATTTTCGCATATTTCTTAAAAACGTGCATATATATGCATATTTGAAAGAATTTGTGTCGAAGTGAGTAAATTTTTTCCTGAATTCTTAATTCGTCAGAACATGTTGTTGCATTAATTAGGGTCTAGTTTGCACCCTTCTTGGGCTTAAGCAGGCAGAATTTTCCAAGTAGTGAATTAGGGATTTCCAAGTACTTTCTTAACGATGCGGGGGGGCGTTCATGTTTGCAATATTGTTTCATCACTTCTTCACGGATTATTAGTCGGTTATTGCTGCGAACGTTTAGTTCTTCAGTAAAAGTATTTTTGTTTGTGAGAAGTGCAATATGCCGAAAGACAATTCGAGCCTGGTTAATTCCTGGATCAGAAGCTATCCCGAGCTTGCTTACACCAATGGAAGCGTATTCTGTAAAGCCTATAGTAAAATGATAAGTTTTAAGTTTGTTTTCTTCCTCCTTAGGTAAATATTTGCTTGGTTCTTGAATATTGAAAGTTCAGACAGTTTAAAAAAATTCAAGTTCTTGTTGTAGATACCAACCCAACGAAAATTTTCGGTCACACAACATGTCGGGACAGAACTACACAAGTCAAAATGCAAGAAGATGAATGAATCGAAAACATTTCAATTACCCTTAGACAGTGGACCGTCGTTGATGACTTCATCTAATGAACAACAAGAATTTAATGCTGATTTATGCGAGGCGATGATTTGTGCAAACATACCTTTGAAAAAACTGCAAAATTCTATTTTTAAAAGTTTTTTGGAAAAATATACCAAGAAAAATGTTTCCGATGAAAGTACGTTAAGAAAAAATTACGTGCCTCGCATCTACAACGATACTCTAAAAGAAGTCAAGAAAATCGTAGAAAATCAATATAGTTATTTTATTGTGGATGAAACTACTGATTCTTGTGGGCGTTACATTGTAAATTTGTTAATAGGGTCTTTGCGGGAAGATAAACCTAGTGAATCTTATTTAATAGCCTGTACACAGTTAGACAAAACTAATCATTTAAGTATTTTAAGATCTGTTAATGAATGTTTTATGAAATTTTTCTCACCTAATGTAGTTCCTACTGAAAAAATTTTACTTATGGTATCAGATGCTGCCCCTTACATGGTTAAAGCCGGGCAGCAATTTAAAACAATTTATAAAAATTTAGTTCACGTGAGTTGTTTAGCTCATGGATGTAACAGAGTAGCTGAACATATTAGATGTGAATTTTCTGATGTAAATCTACTAATTAGTACCATTAAAAAAATATTTGTCAAAAGTCCCCTACGAGTTCAGTTGTACAGGGAAAATTTGCCGAATGTACCTTTACCTTCCGAACCAGTGTTGACTAGGTGGGGAACTTGGTTGGAAGCGGCAATGTTTTATGCTGAACATTTTGTAGCAATTAAGGAATTGGTTGTAGAGTTTAATGCCCAAGATAGTGCTGCTATTGCAAAGGCACAAAATATTGTAACAAAAACTTCATTGGCAAATCAACTGAACTTCATCAAAATGCATTACAGTTTTGTAATACAAACTATAAACAATTTAGAAAAACCGAAAATGTCTTTAATAGAATCCGTTAAAATTGTTAAAGAATTTAAAGAGAATATTTCAAAAGTTCCAGGTAAAATCGGCAGTTCAGTAAATAAAAAATGTTTATCCGTTTTAGATAAAAATAGCGGCTTCAAAACCCTTGAGGAAATTTACGAAATTTTGAATGGAAACTTTGAAATTGACTTAAGTGTAGAATTTTCAGCTATGAGTCACTTTAAATATGCCCCAATTACCTCCGTGGATGTTGAAAGGAGTTTTTCAATTTATAAAAATATTTTGTCAGATAAAAGGCAAAATTTCCTGGTAGAGAACTTGGAAAAACACATTGTTGTAAATTATAATCGAAGATTTTTTTAGTCGTTATAATATTTACTTAATAATGTACATACATAATATACATACTTCCTTCATATAAGCGTTTATAAATAAATGTAAATAAATTGTATAAAATATAATGTTTTTTATTTGAATAAGAATGCCCATAAAACACAGTAGACCAGTTATTGCATTATTTGAAGTGTTCGGCCTATCTTGCAGATATTTCGCCATTTTTAGTGCATATATATGTGCATATTTCATCATTTTTTAGTGCATATATATGCGCATATTTCATCAAAATTACTCGCATATAAATCCGCTCTCTATTGATGACATACATCCTTATTTGCGGCCGACTTGCGCAGTCTGTAAAGAAATTCCCATGGTATTTTCAATGTACCGTATGCTTTATTCGGAATGTTAAACAACGAAACTTTTTGTGTTACGCAAAACATCAAGAATTTTTAGAGTACTTCGCACATCATTTGATTAAAGATACGATTTAAAGGAGTTATAATTTATAATGGCAAGAACCAGAAATATTATTTTTGGTGTGCGTCCATTTTGTTCTGCAATAGATCCTCGGAACCAGACCAATAATGTCGCCCGTATTTCCTCCAATTGAAGCCCAAACGTACGGTGAGGAAATACACAGTTTCAAATAAGGACATGAAGGAAAAGCCTATGAAAAGTCCAAGGAATCCACCGCAGTTGGCCACGAGATCAACGACGCCGTACAATTCGTTCCTCTCCGTCGTTATAAACTGCATTTCTTTGAAGTAGACGGTAAGGTCAGACGATCTCTTGCTACAAAATAAAAAAAAGTATCTTCCGCATAAATTAAACTGATTCGTAATTTCCTGTCTCGTCTTCGCCTTCTTTCGAGTTTTAATGAAACAGTCGGTATGTGAGAAAAAGCAGAATTTCCATCGAAAGGAGACGAATTGCTTTTTGTATTGTACACATACAAACTTACCTCATTAGTTTAGTCGTATCAGAAAAGAAAAACGTCAGAAATTTTCGCCAATGAGAATAAGTCTGTGAAATTTCCGAATTGTACGACAACGTAGTACAGGACGGCAAGCAATCACAGTCGACGTCCGTCTTGCTTTCGCTAAATTCATCCAATGCATTTCCGATGATAATTGCATCTAAATAAAAATAGCCTGATCAATAACATTCTTTTAAAAATATTATAAATCTCTTACTTTTGGCTCTTTCCACGCACGCCGTACGTCCAGGTCCACAAATGCTCGTCGTGTTCCGCCCTAAAATGTCAGCTGTCGTTTAATAGTTGTTTACGTGTCAAGCTTTGTAAATTAATCTTTACGGGCGAGCTGCTGGAAGTTTGTGAGGCGAGCGACGCAGAAACGAGCCCCAAAATCCAGTGAGCCTAGTAAAGATTAGTTACAAAGCGTATCGCGTACAAACTTTTATTTTCACCTTCACATGGCGATTTTTAATTAATTTACTTTAATTATTTTTTTGAAAACGTTTTTTTCTATATGATGATGTAAACAGACAATCTGGTTTTGTACAAGCCTGTAAAATTTTACAGGTTTTTTACACAAGCCCATAGAATATTACAGGTCTGTTCTCGTAATTTATTGTTTACTTAGTTGCCATTATACAGGGTATTCTTTCACTGTGTGCAAATATTTAAACCTGTAATATATTCATTCATTCAAACAAAATTCAAGTCACAATTAAAAAAATTTTTGCTTCAACGTGTACATTATACAGTTACCGAGTTTTACGAATCGATCTAGTCTTTTTCTGTGATATTTTGTATTTTTGTTAGTGTTTTGTGTATTATATGTAACCCGGGTTTAGAATAAAGTCTGTTTACGCCCATGAGTGAAACGCTCCATTTGAAGTTTAAAAACTATTTTCTTACAAATCTACTAGACATTACCATTTGTTGTATTGAGATTACATTATAACTATAATTAAATTTAAAATTTCTTCATTAAACAATATTGGTCTTGTGAGTGACAGTCAAATAAAGTAACGTCTTTTTCTCTTCTATTAAATGAAAATAAACTAAAACGATTGTCCCGAAAAGTACTGCCTTTACAAGAATCTCATATACTGGGTGTCTCATAACCTACGGAGGAGATTAAAAGGGTAGCTGGGGGAGATCAAAATTAAAGCTTTTTTCTTAATAAATTTTTGGTAAAATATCAATAACTGAAAAGTTACAAGGGTTTAAAGTGAAATTAATGAACGCGCAAAAGTTACTGCCTGTAGTAATATTTTACGTTTTAAATTCAAATTTGAGGCATTTATGAATTAATTAAACACTACTTTACAATAAACAATTATTTTAAAAGATGTAGTCACGTTAAAGTTACGGCTATTTAATTTCTTCTTTTAATGTCCAAAAGCGGTTTTTCATGTCGTTGTGCGCCGCCTACTTATTAAAAACAAAACTAGGAAATAGATTAACATAGACATTTTATAAATGGTGTTTTGATAAATTTAGAATTTATTTAACAATAAAATTGCTTTTTGTGAAATAATTTTTATTAATTAATAAGAAGCTATAGGTGTAAATTAAAGAAAAAATTAAGAAAGTTAAACTGCTGTAACTTTCTTATTATTGGGTTTTGGTCAAAAGCGAATTAAGAAAATAGGTTTATTTTCATGTGCCCTTTAAATCTCCTCCGTATGTTTTGAGACACCCAGTATATTTAAATAAATAAATAATTTAATACGATTTGTTAAGTTAATAATAATTTGTTCTTTATGATTGTAAGCATCCGACAACTTAATTAAATTTAAATTAAAACCAAAATAGCATCACATCTTGGTGTTCAGATTTTTTATCACGTGATATAAACATTTAAGATAGCACCCATAAGACAAGAAACAATTGACAGTTGCATCCTAACCTATTTCTTCTGACGGTGGTAGATTATCCATCAAATTTAATATAAAATTACCGATTTTTTTAAATTCTATGTTAATAAATTTAAAAAAAAATATTGGAAATTTTCGATACTGAAAACTTTCAGTTTTTTTGAAGATTTTTCAGAAATGAAAAAGAAAAGATTTTTGCCATTTTTATAGACCCCAAAATAGAGAAACTTCTTTTTAATTTTTTCTTTTCAAACGTGTTTTTTTTTTTAATTTCTTGATGGTGATATTTTGATTGTAATGAAATTTTATTCACATTTGTAAAAGATTTTTTCCCGCAATGATTATTATGATTAAAAGGTCAACAATTACGGAAAATTAATTGAATAAATCAAAAAACTTACTTTTCGTATAGTTTTTGCTCGTGAAAATTGTAGAGCATATGAAACAAATAAAAAAAAAACTTTTAAGAGCAAATGATTATATTTGAGAAAAGTCAAGTAAGTTAATAAATTACATTTTAGCTCGTTTTTAAAAGTTTTTTTTATTTGTTTCATATCCTCTGCAAAAAAAACTTACCATAAACCTTCAGATAAACATGCAAAATTTAAAGATGAATTAAAAAGGACAATACTCCTATTTTATTTAATTACGGAAGTTAATTACCGCTTCTGATACTACCGGCAAAAATGTTACTCGAAAAGATTATTAAACATCACTTCCTGTTAAAGCTGCGCAACTCAATTTCTTGACTGCCAAACATATTGTTATTGTTATTTTCTGGAATTCCCTTCTCCTGGTTAGGTCATTCTAGTTGTTTAATTGAAGTAGAGAAAAAAAGAAAATTAATTTAGAGAAAAAAGCAAATTTTTACTTACCCATAAAGTATTAATCTAAGATAAGATAAACTAAGGGCCGGTTGCTCAGTCACAGTTTAACGTTAATCTTCAGTTAACTTCCATCTGTTCTTATGTGAAAGAACTGAAGATTAAAGTTAAACTGTGACTGAGAAACCGGGCCTAAGTGTACTAATTAAAACAAAGTTGTTTAAATACAAGAAGAAACGACAAACAGAAATATTTGAATTTGCAAATTAAAATTTTGCCAATTTGCTGAAGAAGAATTCGACATCTTTTAGTTATATGTATTGAAGAAAAACATTTACTTGCTTGTTGCTATGTATATTAAAAAAAAAATAGTTGATATACTCCTATGTATGAGCACTGTATGTGTGTCAAAAAAAAAGTTTCTAATTAAAGCATATAAATGTTTCTTCTCCTCTGAGCGAACCACGAAAACATCAATATGGTAGCAGAGCGTGGTTCTCTTCAATAGAATCTTGGAAAGTGCTTGTTAGTTTCCCGTGGACTAGAATTGGTGGTGATTTGTTTGTAACTTGACACATCACTGGAAATTTTCGAGAATTTATAATAAGCATGGAATTCCAAACGATTGAAAAGTTAAGAGGAGCCGAAAATTGGAGTATCTGGAAATTTGCTATAAGAAACTTATTACGTGGAACTGAAAATGCGTATGAAGTATGTGTTGGTGACATTGAGAAACCAGAAGAGTTAGCGAAGGATGCATCAAAAGATGAAGTGGCTGCTTATAATGCCAAGTTTAAAATTTGGGATAAAGGCGATCGTTCTGCTAGTCAAATTATTGTAAAAACGTTGGATGTTAAAATAATGGCATTACTGGTTACATGCGATTCTGCTAGAAGCATGTGGATCAAGTTACACGCAATCTTTGAGCAACAAACTAAACAAGCTGCTCATGTTGTTCAAGCTGAATTCTTCAGTTTTGCAATGAATTCATCGGATGATATGGTCACGCACATTGCAAAGTTTGAACCAATGGTTTTAAGATTGCAGCAGTTAAATTTGAAGCCAGATGAGTCTTCTCTAATGGTAAAATTATTGGACACTTTACCGGATGACTATGAGAGTTTGCGACAAGCATGGTGGGCTAGACCTGAGGAACAGCAAACACTTTCAATTCTGGTAGGTCTTCTGACATCAGACGAAAAGCGTCGGCAACAAAACTCTAAAAGAAATGATGAGCTGGTGGCATTGACGGCTTCTAAAGGAAAAGCGCAAGGAAAGAGTAAGCAAGCCTGTCACTGGAAAAATAAGCATTTACGAACAAATCAGGAATTTGACACTGACAGGAGTAAGCTTCAGAAATTTAAATGTTATAATTGCGGCGGTAAGGGACATTTTCGACGAAGTTGTCCAAGTATACAGAAGCAGAAGAAGAAAGAAGATAGTGCTGGTTCGTCTAGTGAACAAGCATTTATTGGGGAAATTATGTACACAGAAGCCGAAGGTAATTTTTGGATCGTTGACACAGGAGCAACAGATCATTTGACTTATCATGAAGAATGGTTTTCATCGCTTGAATTTTTTGAAACTCCCATCAAAGTTCACATCGGCGACAAATCGACCATGGATGCACTTGGGAAAGGCAGAATTAAATTTAAGTCATTAGTTGACGGAAAATGGTTGGCATGTTACATGGAAAATGTTTTATTCGTCCCGGCAGCTCGTAGAAATTTATTTTCTGTGACATGTGCGCTTGACAAAGGCATGTCATTTATTTCATCTAAAACGGAATGCAAATTTGTTAAGGACGGTGTAGTCAAAGCGTGTGGAAAACGTTTTGGGCAGTTGTTTAAAATGACCATTCATGTAATTCAGCCAAAAATATCTTCAGTGAGCGAAGCAAACCATCAGTCAAAAGATGCATTGTAAATTGGGCATGAACGTTTAGGCCATCAAAATAAACGTCAAGTGCATAAAATTTTGAAGCAAAATGGTATTGACGTTCCAGTGGAAAATGAATACTGTGAAGCATGTATTGAAGGAAAGCAACACAGAAACACCTTCCACACTCGTGAGCAAAGAGCCAAGGAACCAGGAGAACTTATTCACGCCGATCTTTGCGGTCCCATGGAATGCACTTCTTTAGGTGGAACTAAGTATTTTATCTGTTTCACATGTGATTATTCGAGATTGAGAATTGTTAATTTTCTTAAAGAGAAGTCTGAAGTTTTTGGAAAAATCACTGAAATGTTGCAAATGATTAAAAATCAGTGTGGACGATCTGTGAAGGCATTTCAATGTGACGGTGGACGTGAATTTAATAACAAGAATGTACAAGAACTTCTTAAGTCTAATGGTGTGAAATTTGTTGTCACGAATCCATATACACCAGAACAAAACGGTTGTGCAGAGCGTAGTAACAGAACAATTGTTGAACTTGCACGAACGATGCTGCTAGCAAAGAAGTTACCAAAAGTACTGTGGGCAGAAGCGGTAAATACTGCAGTTTATTTGTTAAATCGCACAGGCCCAAGTAAAATCGAATCTAAAACACCGTACGAAATTTTCACAGGAAAATCAGTTCATCTAAATAGACTTCATGTTTTCGGTACTGAATGTTACGTACATATCCCGAAGGAATCTCGTAAGAAGTGGGATGCAAAAGGGCAACGTGGAATTTTTGTGGGTTACTCCGAAGATGTGGATGGTTTTCGTGTCTGGCTGCAACCTGGGAATAAAATTGTTCGAAGCAGAAATGTAATGTTTACACCAGAAAGTACTTCCAAAATCTTGTCAATTCTCTCCAGTAAAATAGACGACAGTTCTGAAATTGATGAAATTCAAACTACTTCATCTGAAGAAGCAAGAACCGAAATGATAAAAGAGCGACTCAGAGATCGAACAAAAATCAAACCACCAGATCGTTTAATTGAAATGATGTTAGGTGAAGTTGAAGAGCCCAGAAATTTTGATGAAGCAATGAAATCAGCAGACAAGCAGTTTTGGAAAACAGCGATGGAAGACGAAATGGCATCTCTGGAAGAAAATTCGACGTGGTCTCTAACCAAATTACCAGACGAACGGAAGCCAATTTCTAATCGTTGGGTATATCGCGTAAAACGAAAAGCTGATGGTGAAATTGCACGTTACAAAGCACGCCTTGTTGCTCGAGGCTACAGTCAACAAAAAGGCATCGACTATAACGAGACATTTAGTCCTGTTGCTCGTTTTGACACAATAAGAGCAGTACTAAGTATTACGGCAAATGAAAATTTGCAGCTAGGTCAGTTTAACGTTAAGACAGCATTTCTAAATAGTATGCTCGAGGAAGAGATATATATGATGCAACCAGAGGGCTTTGAAGATGGTACTAGTCGTGTATGCAAGTTACACAAAAGTCTATATGGACTAAAACAATCTCCCAGATGTTGGAACAAAAGATTCAAGGAAGTACTGACGAATTTCGGACTGCGTGAAAGTGCAGCAGACCCCTGTATGTTTCATCGCATTGAAGAACATAAGAAATTTATAGTGATTTTGTATGTGAATGACGGGCTGATTGCTGCAACCCATAAAAATGATGTCGAAGAATTTTTACAGGAAAATCAGTTCATCTAAATAGACTTCATGTTTTCGGTACTGAATGTTACGTACATATCCCGAAGGAATCTCGTAAGAAGTGGGATGCAAAATCAGAATTTAAAATAACTATTGAACCTGTGGGATATTTCTTAAATATTTTGATTCAAAGAAGAGATAATGGATCAATTTTTATTAATCAGGAGACATATGCGAAAGGCGTACTAAAAAGATTTAACATGGCAGATGCTAATCCTGTTTCAACCCCAATGAAAAAATATTTGCAGATCGAGAAAGAAAAGATTACCAGCTTAACAACTGCCCCATACAGAGAAGCTGTTGGTTGTTTAATGTATTTAGCTGTTGTTACTCGTCCAGATATCGCATTTGCTGTATCTTACGTGTCACAATTTCTTGAGAAACCTGAGGATAGACATTGGGAAATGGTGAAACGAATTATGAAGTACATTAAAGGTACAACGAACTTGGGTATTCAATATAAAATAAATGAAAAACCCGGGGAAATCGAAGCATATAGTGATGCTGATTATGCAAGTGAACCAATCACACGACGCTCTGTAAGCGGAATTGCTATTAAATACAGTGGTGGAGTGATTTTATGGGCCAGTAGAAAACAGCAGAGTGTATCGTTGTCAACAACGGAGGCAGAATACATTGCTGCAAGTGAAGCAAGCAAAGAAATTGTTTGGCTGAGTTGTCTGTTTGGTGAAATTGCACCATTAAAAATCACACCAACTTTGTTAATAGACAATGTAAGTGCGATCAAGCTTGCAAAGAATAGTGAATTTCATAAACGGTCAAAGCACATAGACGTTCGTTTTCATTTTATACGCGAAAAGATTTAAGAAGCTCGTCTGAAAGTAGAACATGTAATGAGCAAGAATCAAGTCGCAGATATTTTGACGAAACCCATTCCGCGTGTGCTATTTAATCGACTGCGAGATTTGTTAGGCATGACTTAATTTATTTTAATGTTGATTGTATGACGTTGCTAAAAAAAAATGTTTATGTGGTTAATTATAGGCAAGCAATGTAAAGTTTTAGGGAAGGTATTGAAGAAAAACATTTACTTGCTTGTTGCTATGTATATTAAAAAAAAAATAGTTGATATACTCCTATGTATGAGCACTGTATGTGTGTCAAAAAAGAAGTTTCTAATTAAAGCATATAGATGTTTCTTCTCCTCTGAGCGAACCACGAACACATCAATAATATGCAACCGAACACTTACTTTACTTACTTATTTTATTTAGTAATTACATCATTAAAGGCCGTTTTCAAGATAAGGCTAAACGCTACAACGAACGTATTTTTTTATTGTAAAGTAATTTTACGCTTGAAGTTCTCTATGGCTTTAATTTTGCAGAATTTTAACTTGAAAAATAAGATTTTGAAAAATTGCAGTATGATTTTATTAAATGAGAGTAAAAAATTCCACACAAATATTAATTAGGAATAATTTTTATGTATAATTAAATATCACAGAATAGCAAGCATTAATTATAATAAGTACTTGCTCAAAAGTACAGTGAAACGTCAATATTTATATCAAATTTGTTACTTAATACTCCTAATAATTATTAGGAGTATTAAAAAACATGCATATAAAGTTGTATTACTTATTAAATTACTGTTATTATTCTTTTTGTACCACCGATTTTGTGCTGATTGTATTCATATCACTGATATGATTTAAAAAATAAACTGCTACTACTACTACTACATCACCATAAATGACAACGATTAAACTTATATGCCCTTAACACCAAGTTAATAGTTTTCGAGAAAAAATGCATTGGAAGATTTTCACCAAACCGTTTGAGAACTGCTGGCATAGCTAACGACTGGATGGTACGCCGCCTTGCCTGTGTCATTTTAATATAGGTCAGTGTTTTACGATGTCGTAAACGAATATCTGTTTGATTCGTATGAGGCCTATTAATATATCGTAACAGTCGAAACATTTTAAACGCGCTGACAAAGCGCCTGGATTAATTAAAACAAGTGCCACTTCGCTCCAAGTAATTACGATTTTAGGTATTTTCAAATTATAAACCGACGATTATAATCACTGCCCAAAAAATTCGGATGAGTTAAATAATGGCATCACCGTCATTCATCGTTTTATTTCCGGATATTTACCCTCACAAGTGATAAATTGCCTTTCCATTTCTAATTAAATAGATTAAGATTTCTTTAGTTTAATAAAGAAACTTTAAAATAATGTTGTAATTTATCTACTGTTTGTACAGTTTAAAATCAGCAGGATTACGTTATCACACTAGGGATAATAAAATAGCCATTAAAACGGATATGTGCTCACTATCAATATGACTGACATTAAATTTACAATTTCCATTAATCCAATTATGAAATTCGGCCAAGTAAAGCATTTTTAACGCGCTTGCTTTGCAAATTCCAAAATTTACAAATTGATTCATACCTTAAAGTATCCTCGCATGCATTCGATAAAGTCGCAGTTTCGCATTTCTTTTGATGCTTTTTATTACGGCAATTTTTTGTGTTTTTACAACGGCGGCCGCTGTAGCGCGTTTAAGGTGGGGCAGCATTACATTAGCGTTCTGCAGTTACGAAAAATTTGACAGACGAAGATAGATTTTTGATTCGTAAAAACGCATATTAAGATCGTAATGGCATTTACAAATAATGAAAAGAGAGATATGTTACTCTTGTACGGGGAAGTCCGCGGAAACGCACTTAGGGCCCGGGCATTGTAATAAACGATATCAGTGATTTTTATCACGAAACGCTGAAGAATGAGTTTAAATGCGGGACTCTCTTTATGATCGGCGCTATGTGTGGGCACAGCCACTGACTACAGAGGAAGGCGTCAATGACCTTGCTGAATGTTTCTCTCTCGCACATTTCAGCAGTATGAAACAAGTGGAACCTCCGAATTTTTTGGCTATGATTCGGTAGTCACCCGAAAATACGCGCAGAAGGTAGCATTTCACGTACTTATACTGTGGTTTATTTATTTGCACACAGTAAAAGAACACCCTTTAAATTTTACGTTTAAAAATTACTTGGCATGTAGAATGAAACGCAGTTGCAAATTTTCAGGGTGTAATTGGTGAGGCATTCCATGTGACAATTCTGTTGTGTGTAGTTCTTATAGTAGCGCAACTCGCGTTCGTTCGCGAAGTAACACCCTCTTTTGTGGGGGTCGTAATTGCGCAGGGAATTCGACGTTTTTGTCACGTCGGGCTTAACGACTACTGTTACGAGTGCGTCATAGGGTACCCGGAAGTACTGCGAGCTCACTTGGGGCATTTCTCCGGGATTGTGCAGAAGTACCTATAAGACAGAATCCAAATTTTCCAAGCAGGGAACTCGGGGGTTTACCAAGATACGACATTGTTCATTACGTATCGTGTTGAACACGCTTTCCTTACCTTAAATCCCATAACAGGTTTTCTACAGAAATAATCAAAGTCCCGAGCCAATGCGTTCAACGTAATTGATAAACCGCCTTCTCGCCCCGCGGACATGGTTCGTTTGGGGTAGGTGTTTTCGCCCGCAAATTTTGAGTAACCCGTTTCAACTGACCAATCGGTAACGTTGTCCTCGTGATTTTGAAAGTTTCTCGCGTGGTATCTGGAAAACCCATTATGTACGAAATTATTGTTCAAATTCGTAGCAAGAAACTTCAGTTGTTGGCTACAAGAGGTTGCTACCACCAGCAAGAATCCCAGACAAAAAAGACCTCTGGTAAAATTAATTCGAGTTCAAATATAAAGGGAAGAATATGTTAGTGCTGAATTAATAAATTAATGTAAGGGAGGAAACACTATACAGTGTGTCCCAAACCTGTGGAAAAGTCCAAAAATGCCCCTTTAAATTCATTTTATCAAGAAAAAGTCTTAACAAAAGTTATATATGTTTTCATACCGCATAATTTAAAATTATTTTCAAATATACAGGTTGTTCATTTAATAAATTACAAACGTAATTTATTATTTTTTTAATGGAACACTATATATTTTATTGCAGCTTCGGTTAGCCCTTGAAGAGATGATAAAAATGATATGACATTATACTTACTTATTTTTAGTATTTACCAAGTTATTTTTAGTTTTATGCAAAAAATGTGTCATGTTTGATCGTCTGCCAAATTGTCAATTTTAATGATACGACAATCAACCCTGGACCAAAATATTTTCAAATCTCTCTACTTTTACAATTTTCATCATTTTCTAAAACCTAGCGACTATGTAATAAAATATATAGTGTTCCATTTAAAAAATAACAAGTTAGGTTTGTGACTTATTAAATGAACAACCTGTATATTTGAAAATATTTTTAAATTAGGCGGAATGAAAACCAACACAACTTTTGTTAAGACCTTTTCTTGATAAAACGAATTTAAAGGGACATTTTTGGACTTTTCCAGAGGTTTGGGACACCCTGTACAGGAAGACAGAAAAATTCCATCACTTTCGGGATTTGAACCCGAGCCTCTCTCGATACCGAGAACGCCGAACATTCTAACCACTGAACTAAAGCGACTCCGGCCTTCAGAAGAATTCATCGGGTTCAGGTCCCGAAAGTGACAAAATTTTTCTGTCTTCCTCTTAGCCTTCCCTCCTTTATATTAATTTATTAAATATAATTGATATTGCACAATAAATAAAAAGGTGCTTCAACGAAATGAACAGTTTTGAGTTTGAGGAATTCTGACATCGTCCAGCAACAAATTCTTTGGTCCAAATCCAACGCATTATTACTTACACTTCAGGCTTGTAGATGTCATCCGAGCGTAGGATGTTGTAGGAATAACATATGCCTTCCTCGGTCATCACAGTTGAAAACCTTACTTTGGAGGAAGTTATTACTTTTCCTTGACGAGGAGCCGTCTTGAACATTAAACGGAAAGACCAGAAACAAAATATATTAAAACTTGAATACACAATCCAAATCTTTGTAGAGGTATTTTGAAGGCAAAACGATCATCATCAGCACTATTATATTTTAAGTGTCATTGAAATGGGTATTTCGTACGCTGAAACTGATCGTGTTCATTTAGGTTTAGGTTTTTTTTTTTGATTTGGTTCAGCGTGAGAAAACGATTTTTCTTTAAAGGAAATGCACGAAAATTCCACAAATACTGACCTTTTCCATAAATCGAAAGACGTCTTCGTCTGTCGTTAGATTCCCCTCGATCTTTAACTGGCATAATAAGGAAGCGTCTCCTAAGAACTTTAATCTGTAAAATAGATTATGTGTTTTGTGGAGTCGGCTAATACGAAACTTAAAAACGGCAGTCAGGGAAGAGAAAAAATCAAATCAACTAAAATATGACTTCAATGACCTTAATAAAATGGCGAAAAAGGAAGAAATTGGAGGACCAGAAAACGAGAAAGGGAAAAACTAATTCGAGTAGATGGGCAAGGCAAAGGAAATTGAAATAATTTAATAACAAAACCCAGGTGTAGAAAAGACGAACAAAACAAAAAGAAAGCACAGACAGACGCCAAGAGGAAGACAAACTCACAGAAGAATTAACTAAGGTGTAGGCAGATAACGTAGGACTTACAGAAACCAAAAGATGGACCAATGGTAACAATGAAAATAAAAATTGAAAAAGAAGGTATATGATATAAACTAGATAGGCCCGAAGATCGACAGCAAAATCACTATCTGCACATGACATATTAGAGACAAGAAGGAGAACTTGAAATGAGAAAGACAGCACAAATAAGAAGTTAAAATGCTGTTTTCAGATGAAGGATAAGTTGCAAAAGTTTAAAAAAAAAATCATCCTTCATGGAAACAATAAAAAAACCAACTGATGGACGAGAGACATAAAAGAAGCAATAAAAACGAAAAAACAGAAATGGAAACTTTCAAAAAGAAAGCAACTAACAAGGATGATAAAGGAAGAAAAGAAACAAAAACTAACAAACAGTATTGAAAAGTCAGTGGCAGAATATAACGGAAGGTGTTTTCTTTTGGGCAAAAATACGTAAACATTCTACAGTCCCTAGCTCAAATGGTAACAGCGTTTTGTAAGGTACGATCCGCAAAGAACATCCCGTCGAAATTAGAAAACGGAAAGAATTTACCTCGAGGTGATGTGAAGGTCGTACAGACCTCAAGTCTAGTTCGGAGTCCTCTTCGACAGTCACAGGGATGGTTTCGTGACAATCAGCAAAAGCAATTGGTGGTACCACTAAACAAGACAAGTACAATTCGCAATTCAGCAAAAAGGTATAAAGCCGGCCGGAAAAGGCAGCGAGGTACAATTTGTCCACAATTGGATCTGAACCCAAAGATTTTATAAAAAAAAAGATATAAGCTCACCAAGTCAGTTCTACAGGAATACAAGAATCCAACAAGGATTTTGTGTAGCAACACAGCTGACCTTGACATACAGAGTGTTTTAGCTAGCGCAGAAAGAAGAGGGCTTCGCTTTTGGATTCGGCAACGTCAAAAAAAAAAGATTAGGAAAACCTTTCAACTCTTCAAAATGATTCGAGCGATCGCAAGAAGTGCGGTCGCTTCCAAAGTAAATCGAACATTGAAGTTTAGGGCAGTCTAAGCTGCGGGGCAACCAGGAAGACAGTGGAATAATAATAATTTATTTGTGTAAAATCAATCACATAGATAATACATGTAGGTATTTTAAAAGACATGAGAATGCTCAAGAAAGTCCTCGATGGAATAAAAGGAATGCGTTATCAAATACTGTTTGATGATAGATTTGAATTGTGGTAATGGTTTTTGACGGATTTCAGGTGGTAACTTATTGAAAAGTTTGACCGCATAATAATTGCTGCCGTAACGAAACCTGTTCAACCTGTCAGATATATCAGATTTAAACCTGGTGTCATATTCGTGGTCCTTTTGGTGGTCAATTCAATTATTAATATTAGATTTTATAAAGGGTAAACATTCTAAAATGTAAAGTGACGGAAGTGTTAATATTTTCAGTTTTTTAAAGATTTCCCTACAGCTATCTCTATACCCTAAGCCACCCATAATACGTATTATTCTTTTTTGAAGTATAAAAATTCTTTTGGCCTCAGAACAATGGCCCCAGACTAAAACTGCATACGATATAACTGATTGAAACAGACCGTAGTAAGCAAATAAAACACTATTCCAAGGAACAAAAGTTTTTAAATGTCTTATGTGATATATTACTTTAGTGAGTTTTTTCGCAATGTATTCTGTATGTTCGTGCCATTGTAAAGTGGAATCCAAATATACTCCTAGATATTTGATGGACTTCACACTGTCAGTTATCTGTTTGAAGGTACAAATTTCTCAGAGAGAATTTCATGAAATTCTCCGTTTTTTCATCGTTTAAGCTAAGTTTGTTGCTTAAGAACCAATTTTTAATACTTGTTACAGCTTCCGCAAAGTTCTGAGATCCATTTATGAAACTAATATCTCTGTTTAGTAGCATTGTATCATCCGCGAATAGAGTTATCTTAAAATTGGGAACACATCGATCAATATCATTAATATACAACAAAAACAAAAATGGACCTAGAACAGAACCTTGCGGAATACCGACTGAAACGTCAATTGATTCAGAAAATTTATCCTGGCATCGAACAACCTAGCTCCTGTCGCTTAGGTACGATGCTATTAGCTTTATGGTCATTGAGTCAAAATTATAATATTTGAGCTTCGATATTGGGATATCATGAAAAATACAATCGAAAGCCTTGGTAAGGTCAAAAAATGCAGAAAAGGCGTATTCACTCCTCTCAAATACATTCGTGATATAATCGACAAGCGAGTCAATAGCTAATCCGGTGAATCGACTTTTACGGAATCCATACTGATGTCTACTAAACAAGTTATGTGTTTCAAAAAATGAACATATTCTAATTTTCATTACAGTCTCTATAACTTTAGATAGCACTGGAACCAAAGAAATAGGTCGATAATTACTACATTCAACAGGATTGCCTTTTTTCAGTGTAGGTACAACGCAAGATAATTTCAAAACATCAGGATATATGCCGGTATTAAATATTTTATTTATGAGATTAGTGAGAGGAATATACCGTAACTTAACAATTTTTTTTATAGGTAAAATGTTAAACCCATATACATCTAAACTTTTAGAACACTTCATTTGTACAATAATATCTCGAACTTCTATGAAGGTAGCGTTTTTGAACTGAAAAACTTGAGCAG
Organism: Prosopocoilus inquinatus; assembly: GCA_036172665.1. Classification (NCBI taxonomy): domain Eukaryota; kingdom Metazoa; phylum Arthropoda; class Insecta; order Coleoptera; family Lucanidae; genus Prosopocoilus; species Prosopocoilus inquinatus. The sequence goes on from CM069877.1 coordinate 34,164,669, forward strand.
GTTTCTCGATATCGAGAAGAAACGTATCAAATGAAATTGGTGGAGCATCCATTTTGGAAATAGTTTCCTTTGCTATGCTAGTGAAAAAAAATATTAAAATCATTGAGTGAAATTTTATGTTCTAAAGTCAAATCATTAAGTGAACAAAAGAAACTCAACGTTTCGCTATAGATTTATAGCTTCGTCAGGAGGATAGATTTATAGCTCCTGACGAAGCTATAAATCTATAGCGAAACGTTGAGTGTGCTCCCTTCATTTTTCTGTCCGGTTTGAGATTAAAAAAACTTTGTACTTACAATTTTCATCGGACAAGAACAAACTTCAATCATATTAATTACATCCCACATTGCTCGTGCACTGTTGCTCGAATTTTTTATGTATTTCTCATATGCAATTTTCTTTGATAATTCTAATTGTTTGCTATAAAATAATTTGTAGTTCTTATAAGTATATTACTAAGTGTTGTGATGTAGGATATTTTCTTTTTGCTTCAAATAAAAGATTTAAGCGATCCCTCATTTTGCGTAGATCATTAGTAAACCAATTTGCCTCCCGCTACAGGATCTTTTTATTTTCTTTAAGGGAAAAAAATGTTTATGTGGATTGAGCAAAATAGAAAAAAAATTGTTAGAAACAACGTTCACATCGCTGGTAGCACGTACAAAGCTCCAGTCAATATTTGACAACAAATTGTACATTCCAGTTAATCCGGAGTTTGTGAGAGGTCGATAGAGCAAGAATGTGTTTTTAATAGTACCATTAGACAAGTCTTTCTGACTGAGAGTATTAGTAACTAACAGAAATCTGTGATCGGATAAATTATTATCATATGATTTGGCAAGAAGATGATTAATGTTAGTAAAAACATTGTCGATCATAGAAGCTTGATTGTCAGCAAATCTGGTATAACCTTCCACGATACTACTTAAATTATAAGAGTGTAGTAAGTCACTTAGTTCTGTTTTCCTGGACGATTCTTCTAAAAAATTTACGTTGAAATCACCTATAATTATCAAGTTACTATCAAGTCCACAGAACTTGTCTAAGGCACTGGTAAGGGTTGACAGGAAGTTAGTAGTAAAATTTCCACTGGGAGAACGGTAAATGTTTATTATAGCATAAGGAATAGTATTAATGACAGCAACAATTCCTGCAGCTTCAAAGTCTTTTTCAGTACTATATGCTGACAGATCAATGGGCTTTGATAGAACACCAGTTTTCGTCCATATTGCAGTGCCCCACCCTTAAATTTCTTCCTTCCAACGATAAATTCACTAAAAACTCTTAGCGAATTCGACCATTAAAATATCGAATAATATTGAGTATTAATAGAATATGAAAGAAAACTATCCGAGAATGTAGGGCCATATCAAAGAAATGAGCGAACACATTCGAAGCAAGAAAAAATGGGAGGAAAGCAGAGCGAGAATTTGGTAGTGGCTGAAACTGAACCGGTGCAAATACTCAAGATAGAAACAGATGGAAGCAAGATCAAGAAAACCTTTAACTTCAACACCAGGCTTATAACTACCCGGAAGGGCAGAGAAGGTACAAGGTGTGAAAAGGTGAAAGCAAATGGATGGTAGAAAAGAAGCCCATGAGATCACTCAACTTCAACACCAGGGATGAAGGCAAAAGAAGGCACGAGGATTATATTGTGTTGTATCTGTTTATTACCCATCTCTGACAATAATATATACTTATACAAAATACAGTAAAAGAGTATATATTAATACACATTTAAAACTACTATTTAGCAAATTTATACTCTAGCAACTCATCTAAGGAATAAGAAGCTTGCGTCAAAAATATCTTTTTTAGTTTTTTCCTGAAAAGTCCTACGTTTGCCAAAGGGTATCCGTAACGTACATGCGCATACAGAAGAGAAAGATGAGGAAACAAAAAATAATCTCTATGAAGAACTGGAAGAAACATACAGTAAAATACCAAGTCATGACATAAAATTAATAATAGGAGATTTTAATGCGAAAATTGGCAACGAACAGATATTTGAACCAATAATAGGAAAATACAGCAAGACAGAGACAAACGAAAATGAAAACTAACTAATTGATTTCGCAGCAGAAAGAGAAATGAGAATAGCAGGAACCTTTTTCCAGCACAAAAATATACATAAGGAAACGTGGGTATCTCCGGATGGAAGAACAAGAAACCAGATCGACCACTTCCTGGTAGAAAGGAAAGACATGAAGAGTACATCAGAAGTTATAGAGGCGCCGAGTGCGGAACCGATCACTATCTTGTAAGGGCTAAATTGAAACAAATGTAACCAAAAAGGAAAATAGTCCCAAGAAAGGAAAACTATTGCATTTACGACCGTACCATCTTTAATAATGAGAAGATAAAAGACCAGTACAGGGAAAAGCGAAAAAGGGAACTAAGACATATGCAGGAAAATCAGGAAAGCGTACAACAAGAATGAAATAAAATTGAAAAAGCTATAAAGAACGCGGCTGAAATTTTCAAGAAGAAAAATATACAAATAAACAGAAGGATTGGTACGACGAAGAATGCAAACAATTAATAGCGAAAAGAATTGAAGCAAAGAAAAACATAACTCAGAAGATAATAAAAAGTAATACGAAGATCTGAGAAAAGCAATTAAACGAGTATGTAGAAGAAAAAAGAGGCTGCATCGGTAGAAGAAAATAAAAAATATAGAAGAAAACTTTGCAATTAAAGAAGTAAGGAATTTTTACCAAGCAGTGAAAACAGAAAACAAAGGCTATAAGAAAAGAACATTATTCTGCAGAAATGAAAGTGGAGAGCTGATCGGAGGAGCGCAGGAAAGTCTTAACAGATGGATGGAAAAGTTGGACCTGAGTGTAACAGAAGAAGAAGAAAATATCCCGAGAAATGGAAGATATAGAACAGATAATAAGCAGATTTAAAAATAATAAAAGTGGAGGAGATAATGGCATTACAAACGAGATGCTAAAAGAAGGAGGGGTAAAACTAAAAGAAATAATATTACATCTAATTAAAAGAATTTGGGTAGAGGAAAACATGCCAAAACAGTGGAACGAAGCGATTTTAAGACCAGTTTTGAAGAGAGGAGGTGAAACGTATTGTGAAAATTACAGGGGCATAGCACTTTTGGATGTTGTTTATAAAATTTTTGCAGATGTAATAAGAAAACATTTAAAACAATATGAAGAAAACATACTAGGTGATTATCAATGTGGGTTAAGGAATGGCAGATCGGTACGGACCACATTTTCGCAATAAAACAGATGATGGCAGATAGTCACGAGCATAACCTAGCGCTACATGTATTGTTTATTGACTTCAGACAGGCATATGATCGGCTCAATGGAGAGAAAGTTTGCAAAAGTATGAAAATACTGGGAATTCCCAAAAAAATAATTCGACTGACGAAATTGACACTAACAAATACTCAAAATAAAGTAAATATAAATACGGCTATAAGTCAGACAGTTCAACATAAAAAATGGGGTACGACAAGGAGATCCACTATCAACCTCACTCTTCAACATTACGCTGGAAAATGAACTGCGACAAAGCAAAATTCACACGCAAGGAAGTATTTACAATCATAAGCATCAATGTTTGGCTTTTGCAGATGACATTGCGCTATTGATCAGAAGTAAAAAGGAGCTAATTGAGGTGGTACAAAGAGTTGCAAAGGTAGTAAAAGAAAATGGTATGGAAATAAACGAGGAGAAGACTAAGTACATGGTGATGAGATGTGGAAATAACGTAACTGATCAAGACTTAATCCTCAAAAGCTCGGTGGATAGAAAAATGTACATATTTAAGAATGTCAGCAGTGTGAGATATTTAGGCGTCGACATGAGCAATAATAACTCGGAAGAGGAAGAGATAAAGGCAAGAATAACAAAGGCCAACAGAAGTGCTGGAGCATTGAGGAAAGTGTTAAACTCCAAATCGGTATCAAGAAACACCAAAGTAAGAGTATACCAGAAGAAGAAGCTGGAAGTGTGGGAACGAGAAATCCTCAAACAAATATATGGAGAGAAAAAGACAGGTGATATATGGGAAAGACGGACGAATCACGAAATAATGCAGCTATACAAAGCCCCATCGATAGTAGCAGTGATTAAATCTCAAAGAATCCGCTGGCTAGGACACGTAATTAGGATGCCGGAGACCAGGGCAACGAGGGTGGCACTGAAAAGACAAGCAGACGGAAGAAGAAAAAGAGGAAGACCGAAGAGGAAATGGTTACAATCAGTACTGGAGGATCTAACGAAATTAAATGTGAGAAATTGGGAACAGCTGGCAGAGGACAGAAAGGAATGGAAGAAAATAGTAAATCAAGCCCTAGGCCTACATGGCATCTAGAGCTATATATATCTATATATAAACTGGAAGGGAAGTATCGCCGTACTTGTTGAAATTTAACAGTTAAAAATTTTTTAACGAGGATAAACGGCTGATTGTTGGGCGTTGTTTTTTTAAGAAGAACTCCTTTTAACTTCTTACTACTTACTCATAGAGTAATTAAAGCTAGCTTAAGGTAAATTATGAAGCGATGTGCAAACATTAACAACCAGAAGAAATATTTTAGTATAACAACAATACATAATAGAACACATTAGAAATCCGATTAAAACAGATTAAAATATAAAAATGTTTGACTTAAGGCATTGGAACGGAAAAGTAAGATGGCCGACAGTAGGATAGGTAACATATATAACGATCCAAGCAAAACAGATGGAGAACCAGAGCCCGTGAAAACCAGGTCCATAACCACGCAGACGTATGCTGATGGTTATGGAAAGTTCACAGCGACGGAAATCCAGGACCGTATGAAGGATACCGATGATATTAACACCATCATCGACACGTGCAGAGGACAGTGGGAAGAGGGAACCCACTCCAAGACAGTGATGATCGACAAGAACAGCGAAGATCGCTTCGAGGACAGGGACGTAGTAGTCATATACGACCCCGAGAAGCTTGATCCGAACCTGAACATTCCGGCCGAAAACAAACTGGAGGCCGTGGTTCGAAGACGCGTGGTGCAACGGGGCACGATTGCTACGTTGCTCAGCGAACAAATCCTGGAAAGGGAAGACACCGAAAAAAGCACAGTAGGGGACAAACTCTACTATCTGGTGGCGGTAAATGCCGAAAACCTGGACGAGATCGATCGGAACGTCTGGGAAGGCATCAGAAAGGTGAAAGAGGCGTGGAAAAGGAGAAAAAAGAAAAAGATGACAATAAGCGCGGCGAGCAGTATCAAGAAGACGATACTCAGGAATATGTCGGAGTGGGCTTTCTCCCAAGACGACATAGACATCGCCGTTATCGAGGATGGAAAGAAAGATGACGAGGAACCGAAAAAGGCTGTAACGACTAGGCAACGAGAAGCTGTCATTCTGGAGAAGCGCGGGGACACTTATGCCGAACTCCTCAAGAGAGTGAAGGAGAATAAGGAAGTCCAGGCGCTTAAATCAAACATCAGAAGCGTAAGGGAGACCAAAAAGGGTGACATGCTTTTCATATTGGAAAAGAACGCCGACAGTGGCAAAGTGAGGCAGGCACTAAAAACCACCGGGAAAGACACTGTAGTCAGAAGGACCAGGAACCTGGAGAAAACGGTGTTCGTGTACGACATCGACGCCATCACCCCGAAGGAGGAGCTAGGCTCGATAATGGACCAGCTACTGGGGAGTGGCGAAGCAGTAGTGTCATCCCTGAGAGAAGCCAGGGCCGGAAGGCAAACGGCCGTGATGCAAGTTAGCAGGGCAGGAGAGGAAAGGCTCCTGAAAGAAAAATATATCAAGGTGGGATTGGTGTCATGCCGGGTAAAAGCCAAGGAAGAGATTCCTAAATGCTTCAAGTGCTGGAAGGTCGGGCATCTTGCAAAGCAGTGCACCGGCCCAAGCAGAGAAGGCCGCTGCCGCAAATGCGGCAAGGAAGGACACGTGGCTAAGGCGTGTCAGGAAGAAAGGGCATACTGCTGGACGTGCGAGGACTTCGGTCACAGGAACGACACGAGGAGATGCCCCGCGTTCAAAGCCGCCCTGATAGAGGCTAGAACGAAGGGAAAAGGCGAGAAACCAGCAGCAACCAACAATGCCTAGAGCTCTTCGAGCCAATGTTGTCCGAGGTAGCGATAATACGCAAAGGGAGCGCAAACTCAAAATAATTCAGATTAACCTGAATAGAAGCCGAGACGCCACAGACATGCTGGCGCAATGCGCCTCGGAAAACAATATTGACATAATGGTGATTACGGAACCGAACACTAAGATTGGAAGCGAAAGGGGCTGGATCATGGACACCAACCAGGACACAGCAATCTTTTGCAGAACCTCCCAGGTAAAGGTCAACGATCAAGGAACAGGCGATGGCTGGGCGTGGGTGGATGTCGGAGAGGCGATCATCTACTCGTGCTACATCTCGCCAAATGCGGAAACTGCGAGGGTGGAGCAAATCCTCAGCAGCTTAACGACAAGCCTTAGAGACCGCGAACAAGAGAAAATCGTGACCGGAGACTTTAACGCCAAAGCCCCACTATGGGGGGAGGACCAATTAAACAAACGAGGGAAGCTCGTATTAGAATGGATGGCCGAAAACGAACTAGAGATCGCGAACGTCGGTTCAGAATATACGTTTACCCGAGGAGAATCCGGATCCATAATCGACCTGACCATGTCAACCGCAGGGATAGGTCGAAGGATCGAAAACTGGCAGGTGCTGAAGCAGGAAAGCCTGAGTGACCACAGGTACATTACCTACGAAGTTCGGAGGACGACGCCGGCAACGGAAGTCGTGATCCATCAAAAACGGTGGAACCTGAACAAGCTGAACCTGCGGATTTTCAAGAACGTGTGGTGTCGCAGTACCGAGAGGGAAGAGGACTATACACCCGGTAAATTAATTGACAATCTTGTCGCGGCTTGCGATAAAGCCATGCCGACCCGGGGGAAGTGGAAAGACAAGAAAGAAGTGTACTGGTGGTCCAACGACATCGCGGAAATAAGAACCGAGTGCGTGAGACTAAGAAGGGAAGCCACAAGGCTGCACAGGAAAAACGAAGAAGCCTACAGGAGAAAGAAGGAAGACCTAAAAGAGGCCAGAAGGAAACTGAAGAAGGAGATCTGGCGGGCCAAGAACACTCAACGGCGGAAGCTCTGCGAAGAAGTAGAGCAGGACGTCTGGGGTGAGGGCTATAAAATAGCTACGAAAAAGATGAAAACCCGGCAAAATCGGCTGGGATTAGAACAAAAGATGAGAGTCGTGGAAGAACTGTTCCCACACACTTTAGAAGAACCCGACGACCACCTCGAGGGATGGGTCGAGGAAATCCCGGTAATAACTAAAGAGGAAGTCGTAGCCGCAGCCCAGAAAATTAAGAACAAAAAGGCCCCGGGTCCCGACAGCGTACCCGCAGAGGTAGTCAAGATCGCAGTGGAATATGCGCCTGAATACGTGAGCAGAGTGATGAACGGTCTGTACCAGGAAGCCATCTTCCCGGAGATCTGGAAGACGGCCAGGCTGGTGTTGATCCCGAAGCCTAGGAAAGCACCAGGCGATCCGGAAAAATACAGACCGATCTGCCTGCTGGACGAGGCCGGGAAACTGTACGAGTGGATCATCGTAAGCAGACTGAAGAGCGAACTTACGGGAAGCAGGAAAATATCAAACCGGCAGTATGGCTTCACGGAGGGTAAATCCACGATGGACGCCATGAAGAGGATCTGCGAGATGGCCGAAGAGGAAAAAAGGAAGAGCGCCAAGGCGAGGAGATTGTGCGCATTAGTCACACTCGACGTGAAGAATGCGTTCAACGCCGCCAATTGGAACAAGATCCAAGAAAAGCTGGAAAGTAAAGGGATAAGCCTACATATGAGGAGAATCTTGGCGAGCTACCTGAGCCACAGATCGATGGAGGTAGAAGTAGGAGTGAGGATCCCAGTGAAGTGCGGGGTCCCGCAGGGCTCGGTCTTGGGACCGACTCTGTGGAACATACTCATGGACGAGGTCCTACGGCTGCCCATGCCGGGGGGGTAGAGGCCGTTGCCTTTGCCGACGACCTAGCGGTGGTAGCCCGGGCCAAAGACGAGGAAGAACTGGAGTCCAGCATAAACACGGCGCTGACGAAGATCTGCCGATGGATGGAGGCGAACAGACTCGAGATAGCAGCTGAGAAAACAGAGATGGTGATGATCAGCGGAAAGAAGAAGCATCGTGAGCTGAATACGTACATAAGGGGCACAAGGATCCAAGCCGGCCAGACTTGTAGATACCTTGGGGTCATAATCGACCGGAACCTCAACTTCGGGGCCCACATAAGGCACGCAGTAGGAAAAGCGCAGAAAACAGCAGGCGCCCTAAGGAGAATAATGCCCAGAACAAGCGGTGCGTCGGAACCCAAACGTAGGATCCTCGCATCGGTAGTCGAATCGACACTCTTGTACGCAGCTCCCGTCTGGGGAAGAGCACTCGAAGTCAAAAGGAACAGAGAGCAACTGCTGTCATGCCAGAGGGTAATGCTGATCGGCGTGTCCCGCGCGTACCGAACTGTATCTACGGAGGCATTGGGAGTGTTGGCTCGCATCATTCCCATCGATCTCATGGCAGAGGAGAGGCGCAAGAACTGGGGCGCCAGTCCGGAAGCCAAGGTAGAGAACAGACCTGCCACACTGAGGAAGTGGCAGGACAGGTGGATTAGCACGACGAAAGGAAAATGGACAAGGAAGCTAATCCCAAGGCTCGAACCATGGATCTCTAGGAGACATGGGGACATAACGTACGAGCTGAGCCAGGTTCTCAGCGGACACGGGTGCTTTGAGAGTTACAAGCACAAGTTCAAGATAAGCGAGTCCCCCCAATGCAGGTACTGCGGAGCGGCGGTAGACGATGCCGAACACACCCTGTTCCAGTGCAAAGCATGGGACGGTGAGAGGACAAACATGGACGCCATGGCGGGCGGAAGACTCACACCGGAGAACATTGTCGGAAACATGCTGAGCAGAGAGGAAACATGGGACGCAGTTGCCAGGACGTGTCGCAGTATAATCGGGAGGAAGGAAGAAGACGAAAAGGTGGGAAGGCGTAATGAGCCACCATAAGTCAGCGGGACGGAGAGCAAAGTAAATAGGAGATAGAAGACCAGAGCAAATCCCGCACTCCCGACGTAATGCGTACGCGGTTCCAGGATGCAGGGATGAAACTGAACCTGAGAAAGAGGAGGGGTTTTAGCCGGTAAGAGTCCGGCACTACCCAGGCAAGATGCCTGGGTGTCCATGAGGATTTCCCCTCCTCGGAAAAAAAAAAAAAAGAAAAAAGGATAGGTAACATAAGGGAAAGAAGTAGTAATTGCCAACCAAGCGAAAAGGAATCAAATCAAAATTTAAAATTTAGAAGATTTTGATAAATATTGTTCAATTGGTTAGTATCAGTTTTAAAATTGACAGTAGTATTATTGTTGCTTTGAATATGACACATTTCAAGAAAAGTTCTAAGTTTATAATTAGTTTCTTGTTCTAGGATTTTAATATCTGTGAAATTGAAGTTATGGTCGTTATCGTTACTGGATCTCTTTCCTATTCTGCAATCACTTTTGTGTTGTATTACTCTATTTTTTAAATGTTGGCTAGTTTATCCTCGTTAAAAAATTTTTAACTGTTAAATATATATATATATATATATATTAATCCGTAGGCTTCCGCGGGTATTGAATGCTGTAGTATTCTTCCGGGTAGTCCTCCGCGTTGAGTTCTCTAAAGAACTATTTGTCTTCTGACAACGTTTCGGCAAGGTCTCACTTGCCATCTTCAGGTCTTCGCTGCTGCTTGCCTGCTTCTGCTCCTCGTCGTTACTCGAGTCACAGTGGCTTCTGGTCGCGCTGGTGGTGGTTTAAGTACCGTGTTGCGGTCACGCGTCGTTACGCTTGGTGGTTTTTCCGCTTGACTTCTTGTTGTTGGTTGATTGGGTCGTGCCTGTTGACTGCTTTCTCCTAATCCTGATGGTCCGGGGTTCGCTGGTTTCTGGCTTCGGGTTACTGGTCCTCGACGGTCGGTGGATTTTCGGATCACTGGCCTCCAGGTGGGTGGTAGTCGTAAGGCATCATCTCTGGTGTTTAAGTTCATCTGATGTTTCTCGATTTCTATCGCTTCTCGGATGATGCGTTTGGTCTTGTGTTCTACGCTGGCAATTGTTCTGGTGTTGTCGAAATCTATTTTGTGTGAAGTCGCTTTTACGTGTTGTGCCAATGAGGATGTTTTCTCGTCCTTCTCGACGGCCTTTCGATGTTCTTCTCTCCTGACGCTTATTTTTCTATTTGTTTGGCCTATGTAGACCTTGTCGCAATCTTGACAGGGAATTCCGTACACGCCTTGGCTTTCCAGTTGTATTTTAGTTTTGACTGTTGGCAGGATGTTTCCAATTTTCTTGTCGGTGTTGAATGATGTCCGGATATTGTGTTTCTTGAGTATTCTGCTGATCTTCTCTGTTGTCCCTTTAACAAATGGTAGGCATGCTGTTCCTACTATATCTTTTTCTTCTTCCTGTGTCTTGGGTTTGCGTTGGTGTTCGGCTTTCCTGATTTGTTTGTCCTGATATCCATTTTTTATTAAAGATGAGCGGATTTTCTTCATTTCTTCTACCTTGTTTTCTGAGTCAGCCAATCTTTGGGACCGGGTGACGAGGGTCCTTACCACTGATTGCAATTGTGCTGGATGGTGATGTGATTGTGCGTTCAGTTACCGTTCCGTGTGGGTTGGTTTTCGGTATACGGAATGTCCAAGGCTTCCATCTGGTTTTTTCTTTATAAGTACATCGAGGAATGGAAGTTCGTTGTTTTCTTCGATTTCCATCGTGAACTTGATCTTCGGATGGATTTCATTCAGGTCCTACTAAACGACCCAGCGTACAACACCATCGCCACAGATCCAACGACATACTTAGAGAAGACAACGAAAGTTAAAATCAAAGCCAGCTCAATCAGTCAAGAGCAGCAATTACAATTGATCCCGAGGGAAAAATCATCCAGATGCCCAAAGCTCTACGGATTACCAAAAATCCACAAGGAAGGGATACCACTGAGGCCAATCGTCAGTTCCATCGGATCACCGTTACAACCACTAGCAAAATTCTTGGCCAAACGACTGCAGCCATACGCCGAAGAAGCAGAATCCTACGTAAAGAACGCAGGCCACTTCATCGAGCGTATAAAGGACTTCACCGTAGAACCAGGAGATCTGCTAGTAAGTTTCGACGTGGTCTCACTATTCACCAACATACCAATAGACGAAGCAGTGGATATCATTCATCTAAAACACCACATCCCAGACGACACCATGGACCTGGTGAAGCACTGCTTGAAGAACACCTACTTCATCTTCAAGAACCAACGTTATAAACAAGTAGAAGGATCACCCATGGGATCAGCATTATCTCCTGTAATCGCCAACTTATTCATGGAGGATTTCGAAGTACGGGCCATCGATACCGCAAGTCACAAACCACACCTGTGGCTCAGATATATGGACGACACCTTCATAATATGGAAGCATGGAGAAGAACAACTACGAAGATTTCTGCAACACCTGAATGAATCAACAATGTACTCAACTTGATTTTTTAGTATCCTACAGCGAAATAATTTCGTTGTTAAAATAAAAATGAAGTGTGCGTTGAAATCCTATAAAAGCGCACTTGCAGCTATCCGTGTTCGCCTGACCTCGACTTTTGGTTATGGAGCTATGTTCCTACTCAAATTGCCCTAAGTTAAAATGTTCTTCATTTATGATTTTTTTAATATGATTTATTTTTTTCAAATGAAACACGTATTTTTTGTCTTTCAGTTTGACTGAGAATATAGGTATTTTCATGAATTCTACGATCTATTTTAACCTGACTTTTAAAAATATTATAGCAAAATAATTACTTTTTTTAATAAAAATGAAACAAGCCATGGAATCCTATGACAGCGCACAAAACACTAAATGCTTAACACTTAAGTATTTAACTTGCCACATCGTTTTTTCTTATTGTTACTTTATTTATTGTTATTTTATTTATTGTTATTTGTTGTCTTTTGTTATTATTGTATTATACTGTTATTTTATTATGGATAACAATCAGCTAACTGATATGCTGCAAGTGTATTTTGAGTGCCATAAAAATTCTGGTCAAGCAGAGCGTCTGTACGCAATTCGTTTTCCTATTAGAGAAGTTCCTGACCGTCAGAAGTTTAGAAGACTTGAACAAAATTTAAGAAATCACGGCGCTTTTAAGAAACCTAAGAAGCAACAACGCCAGTTTCGTGAAAATGTAGAATTAGATGTCTTGATTAGTGTTCAAGAAAATCCAAGAACTTCAACAAGAGAAATCGCACACAACAACCATTTATCAAAGGATACTGTCCATAAAATCTTAAAAAAAAATAAATTTACGCCTTATATCCCACAGAAAGTACAAGCGTTGTATGAAAATGACCCAAATCGCCGCCAACAATTTTGTATTTTTTATTTAAATATGTTACGCCAAAATGGACTTTTTTACAGAAATATTATTTGGTCGGATGAAAGCACTTTTAGTAATAATGGCATTTTCAACAGAAATAATCAACGTTACTGGAGTCAACATAACCCAAGAGTTACAGTTGAAACTAATCGACAACATAGATTCTCTCTAAATGTATGGTGTGGTATTTCAGGTGATAGATTGATTGGGCTCTTTTTTATCAATGGCACCCTAGGTCAGAATAAATATCACCAGCTGCTAACTAACCATTTGAACAACTTTTTGGATGAATTACCTCTCGCAGAATTAAATAGACTGTATTTTCAACAGGATGGCGCTACTCCACATAATGCCAGGCAAAATGTTAACTGGTTGAATGAAAAATTTGGCCAAAAATGGATCGGGACATACGGCCCAGTTAGGTGGCCTGCGCGTTCTCCTGATATGACACCGCTAGATTTTTGGTTATGGAGTTATATTCAAGACCGCGTCTACTTAACACCGCCAGAAAACGAGCAAGTTTTAAGGGAGAGAATTCTTCGCACTTGTCACGAGATACCCCCCAATTTAATATTAATGCAGTGCATGGGGTAACTAAGAGGTGTCAGCTATGTATTCAGCGAAATGGGGGACATTTTGAACAATATTTATAATTAACTAATTATTTGTATTTTGTTATACTGTTTTAGAATGTAATAAAATTTTGCATTGTTTTATGTTCCAACGAACACTTCATTTTTATTTAAGAAGCGAAACTATTTCTCTGTAGTACTACAGAAAATCAAGTTGAATACATCGTTGAATTCAGAAAAAAAAATATAGTAAAAAAAATTGAGAAAGCAGCAATTCATTGGATTTTAGGGCGTAGAAACTAATTTCAAATCATTCATGATAAATGAAGAACATTTTAACTTAGGCCGATTTAAGTAGGAACATAGCTCCTTAAGTAAAAGTCGAGGTTAGGCGAACACAGATAGGTGCCACGTGCGCTTTTATAGGATTTCAACGCACACTTCATTTTTATTTTAACAACGAAATTATTTCGCTATAGGATACTAAAAAATCAAGTTGAATAGATTGTTGAATTCAGACAAAGATTCTCTATCGAACTGAATAAAAAAAAATATGTAGTGCTATTTAAAAAAAATAGTTGACTATCGCTTGGGAAAAATTACAAATTAAAAAAATATTGAAATGTTACTGTTTTGTAGTATTTATAAACTAGTCCTACGTAGTTTTCGAATTACTAAAATCGGAGTGTTAATAACAGAGTTATAGCGTGGTGCGTTTTTCGTAAGACAGCCGGTATATATAAAGGGTATCCGATTAAAAACAGTTTTGCCGGCGTAAAAGGGAGAATTTCTCAGTAAAGATAGTTCAGGTTTCGAGAAGTTAAGATTTTGTCTGTAACGAGTGTCGTAGGAATGTATATCACTTCGCTCGAGAAAGCTATGTCTGTTTTCGAAAATTAAAGTTAAGATTTCTATAAGGAAAAGTGAATAGATAATGAAGAGCGGGCGACAATGCGCACCCAAACTTTCGACCATTAGAAAACGTACAGTTTTTGTATTTTAAATATATGATTTAGGTTTTCATTTGAGATGAAACCCCAAAAGGCAATACAATAACGCAGACGTGATTCGAAAAGTGAAAAATAGACGGTTCTAGCTACAATTGGACCAATTTTATTACGAATAATGTGAATCGCATAGCAAGCTGAGGACAAAGAAGTCGCAACGTGTTGAATATGATTCGTCCAACTTAAATTATCATCTAAGTGGAGTCCTAAGAATTTTATTTCGTTGATTTTACTTAATTTGTTATCTCCAATTAATACATGGAAATCAACTAAATTGTTCTTAAATACGAGATATTTAGTAAGCGTAATATTTCTGATTACATACTTACTCCCTGTCTGATAGTTTTTCCCTGTTGTTTTGATATAGGTCAAAGTACTTGGTGAGGTTGAAAACATTCTTGCGAAATTTCGTCTCGGGGCAAACGGTCACTGCCGGAAAGGGAACTTCCCACACGGGCATCGGATCATGCGCGAAAGTAACTATCACGGGCGTGGTAACCCATTTCTGGTACGTCTCCAAAATTAAAAAAGTGCACAAGCCCAAAGACACACCGATGATCGCCAGCCACAGGATTCTGAAAAACGAAAACGTCTTCTGCAAAATTTTGGACTAACGCCTGCGCTTCCATGGGGCCTCTTTTAATAAAAAGGATTGGATGAGATTGTAGAAGAATTATTATTGAAGGAAGCCTCATAGAAGTGCCAAGAGTACGTCAGCCCTCGTACTTTTCAAACTTTGACCTATTCTCCTCCCCCAAATACCGAAATCCATTAAGAGGAGTGGCTTCCGTGTATTCCCTAAAGTATTCTTGGGCGTTCTTCCAGAAGCTCGGGTGTTTCATAGTTTTGGGTTTGCAGCGATGGAACGGGGCGTTTATTTTCAGCGGAGCCTGAATGGACGTGTTGCTGGCCGGAGAATTCATTTTGAATTAAGCGAATTCCTCTTATTTTGCTAATTAAATTTAGTTTAATTGATTAAGTAATGAACTCAAACAGCAACAGCCCGGAGGGTCACATTTTGCAAGTTTTGAACTTTCAACTAGGAACGCAATGTGATTAGACAGTAAATCTAATCAGACAAATTAAAACTGAGTGTGGGGTGTTGCCAATTTTCCAATTCCAATTTCAATTTGGTTTTTATGGCATGAAAATAGTGATTACTTCAACTAATTAGGATACTCGACTGGATCACAGAATTAACGAGAAGTGCAAGCTAATTAACTTCTTGATGGTGCAGTTTATAATTAGAATCTTAAAAATCTTAGCTTTAAATGTCCCGTTATAAAATACTTATACAACAGTCATTAAACGATAATTTCAGCAGTATTTCCCCTATTGGTGACCGATTTACACTAGACATTTTATAAAAATGCACTAAAATTCCACCAGATCCTCTTTCCAAAACCTACGACTGTGTGATTTCAACGAATTTATTTTATTTTTGTGGCCAAGAGTTTGTTAAACACATCAAAATTGAAATAAAATGCACCAAGTTGGTAACACTGACTGGGCCTGCACGGTTTGCGAAATTACACTTCCGCAATTAATCTCCTTGAAACATCGAGAATTTAAAATTTGATTGATGAAAAGTGAATCTATTGTCAGCACGGTTCGGAGAACGAAGAAAAGAGAACCATCAGGAGAAAAAAGAGATGAAGAAGAGTAAGCCAATCCGGCGAAATGTGACATACGAGCCCAGAATCATATCATTTGGCCCAGCTAAGATTTTACAAGTAACGTTTTAAATAACTTTCATTTATAAACAACAAAAATATTTTTAATTAATATTCCTTCATCATGATAATCAAAATTTTCGACGATAGTTCAAACAATTTCAGCAACAATAAATCTCAACAAACTCTCGGACAATTTTTAACTGGGCCAAATGATATGAGTTGAGTGATATCAAGAGTCACGGGCGCGTCCGCGAAACGAACGAAATACGTCGCAACTCGCTAAGAGCGGAAAGCAAAAAAAAAGAAAGCCCGTCAATCTGGTGTCATCCGGAATAAACCACAATATAATAAAATTTTACGAGAATAAAACGAGCGTATTTCTGACTCGAAATACACTATAAAAACCTATAAAGAAAAAAATGAACGGGCAATTACAAGTTTAATTGGCTGCGTTCCCAGCCCGAGGCGGCAAGAAACCACGTTTCGCTCGGCCAGAGCGCAACGGCACACCCTATTTCGACGCGATAAAATAACCTGTCGATAAAAGATTCCACTCCGGTAAATCTTACTATACCGGGCGTCCCAAAATAATAAAGGATTTTAAACTGTAATAGGACCAATGGAAAAGATTTGGTCGTTTATTAGAAATTAATGAAGACGATTATTTTGTAATAATAAATAAATAAAGCAAATTAATTAAAAATCACATTCGTAGAATGTTAGAATGTTAGAATGAAAAAGTACGTCTTTTATACTTTTTGCTTGAAAATCAACTACATGCGTCGAATATATATTGGGACAGTCCATATGTAATTACGAATATTTAAAGCGTAACATAAATTTAGTTTCCAGTTTTATAAAGAATCGAAGAGATGTTTTGATGGAGACTGAAGAATTTAAATTGAATTCCTTGAACTGAAAATCACTCTACGTTTCGCTATAGATTTATAGCTTCGTCAAAAAACTAATTATAGCGAAACGTTGAGTGTATTTCCAGTCATAATTCTGTCCGGTTCAAGATTAAAAAAGCTTTTTACTTTGAATTTATCATAATTGTTTTAAAATAAAAGCTCTACCTACGCCCCTACAAAACCGGAAGTCTCCTTTCATGGGCATTTACACAAATAGGAAATAGCTACTATGATATCCTAACGAAAGAATTCAAGAATGCTACTTGGAATCTATAGAATATTATCGGAATTCGATGGAAACTTTTCACTGTTGTCTTTTCTTGTTGGCTTGTCTTTTATTTTTTAAAGATATTTCCCAATTTTTCGTTTCAACGAAATGAAACCTACCTGCAATTTAACGGACAATGGCGTTAAACCGAAAACCGATGCTCTACGTAATTCTGCAAGAAGAAGAGAATTTCCACTTTTCCTTTACGAACGTAGGTAATCTCCTGAATTAAAATTTCCTCCGCTTATCGCCATCATAACATGTATTCACAACATTAATATTTGGATGGGTTTGTTCTTATCAAAATGCCACGTACCACGTGCGCAAGAAAAAGTAAACGAATAGTACTTTAGGTACCGGTACTTAAACGTTCGATTTTATACAGGATATGTATTTGTGAAAGTAAAATATTGCCTTATAGATGGCAAACTCTCGTCTGTTCAAAGTCGAGGTTTGCTGTAGCTGGTGATGTGAGATTTTTTATTTCAAAGTAATAATCAGCCGACTGGAGGCGAAAAAATAAAAATAACTAAACGAAAAATGATAAAAAAAAACGAAAGGAGTTAAAAAGTAGTAATTTAAATAGAAACAATATAGCTTCAGCGAACTAACCCAATTAAAAACCAAACGGTAAGAGGAAAAGGAATTAAAGTCAACGGGGAAAAACAAAACAAAAAATAATCAATGAACGAAAACAATGGAAAAAGCAAAAAGTATTGGAAAAGCATTTTAAATAGAAAAGGTAAGGCAATTAAAAAAACAAAAATAATTATTAATCGAGAACAATGGAAAAAAGAAGAAAATCAAACATAAAGCGACAGTCAACTAAAACAATACCAAGAAATTCAAAGCATTTAAAAAAACAAATGACAGTTGAAAGACGGATAAGGTTAAGAAAATAAAATGAAAGCAAACAAAGAACAGCAATGAAATTTAAAAAAGAGGGCATTTAAAAACACAAAGCAAAGACGATTAAGTGACATAAAATAATAATAATAAAACAAATGCAGTTAGAAAAATAAGAAAAGAATATTAAAACAAAAAACTATAAAATTAGGAAGAACAACAAAAATAATCAATAAACGAAAACAATGGAAGAAATTACTTCAACTAATTAGGATACTCGATTGGATCACAGAATTAACGAGAAGTGAAAGCCAATTAACTTCTTGATGGTGCAGTATAATTAAAATCTTAAAAATCTTAGCTTTAAATGTCCAGTTATAAATTACTTATACAACCGTCATTAAACGATAATTTCAGCAGTATTTCCCCTATTGGTGACCGATTTACACTAGACATTTTATAAAAATGCATTAAAATTCCACCAGATCCTCTTTCCAAAACCTACGCACTGCGTAATTTCAACGATTTTTTTTATTTTTGTGGCCAAGTGTTTGTTAAACACATCAAAATTGAAATAAAATGCACCAAGTTGGTAACACTGACTGGGCCTGCACGGTTTACGAAATTACACTTCCGCAATTAATCTCCTAGAAACATCGGGAATTTAAAATTTATTGTTAATTTCAAAATTGTCTTTTTCTAATCTCTTCAAATTGCTTTATCCAATCTATTATATTTTATTTGATTTTTCCTGATTAATTAAATCAATAATGAAAGCTTGAAGTATTTCGAGGTTAAGTTCTTTTCCGGTTAATCGTGTTTTGTTTCATCTTAATTTCAGTATTTTATTGGACATAATTGAAATTTATTATTATTTTGTAATCGTTCTTGTTTCTTAATCTCTTCAAGTTGCTTCTGTTTTTATTTAATTTATTTTTTTACGATTAATTAAATCAATAATGAAAGCTTGAAGTATTTCGAGGTTAAGTTCCTTTCCGGTTGATCGTGTTTTGTTTCATCTTAATTTCAGTATTTTATTGGACATAATTGAAATTTATTATTATTTTGTAATTGTTTTTGTTTCTTAATCTCTTCAAGTTGCTTCTGTTTTTATTTAATTTATTTTTTCACGATTAATTAAATCAATAATGAATGCTTGAAGTATTTCGAGGTTAAATTCCTTTCTGGTCGATCGTGTTTTGTTTTCCATTAATTCCAGTATTTTATTGGACATAATTGAAAATTATTATTTTAAACTTTTTTGTTGGTTCTTAATTTCTTCAAGTTGCTTGTTTTTATTTAATTTTTCATTTAATTCATGATGTTAATTTTTGGCCTGTAGTAAACTACAGTAACATGCTTTGAGATCATGTCCAGTTTTAAACTTAATTATCTACAGGATGGTTAAAAAGTAACTTCTACTCAAACTGATTTCAACAATCGAAAAGTCAAGTTTTTAAACGGAACGCCCAGTATATTTTTATACCATGTGACTCAGTATTAATTCTTCTTTCGTCCTGTATTAGAATTCCCTAAACCTATCTCATATATTTCACTCGCTGTCGATGATTTTTCTTTTAGAACGTCAATTTTTTCCATTTTTTGATATTATTTGTACATAGTGTGCTATGAAAACTAAAGAAATTGTAATTTTTGAAATCATCCGTTCAATAGAAATTAAAAAAAAACTATTTAATCTGTACGGAGAACCAATTTTTTGATTAAAATTCAAACACAGGCATATTAATTGTATTTGAAAAAAAGAATCGTCAAGTAAAGAAGTTAATAATTTAATTTGTTGTGAGTAGGTAAATAAGTTATTACTTAGACACAATAAAAAGTTGCTCTAAATGTCCTTCCTTATTTATTACTAATAAATAATGGAGTTAATATTAGTTTAGAAAAATAATTTTTGACACATTCTTAGCGCTTAAATTCGACCTTTTTTCGTTTAAAATCTGGCCAGCTTTGGAAGATATCCTTTCGCAAGGAACCGATGTAGCCATTATGCACTTTCTTTGTTCCATTAATGCGTAAAGTAAAGGATATATATTTTTCCTGTCATTCCACCAATTTAGTGGATTCTCCGTTCTTTTGAGCAAAGGCTCTTCAATATATTTTTATAGCTCTTGTTGCCCTTCATTCAATGATTCATGTTTTTTAAAGCTTTCGTATTCTTCATCAAAAGTAATCCATACTTTTAAAGTGCGTAGCTTCTTAGAATATCGTGCGTGTTCTGTGATGGGTCTCTGGGTATCTGATCTTTTTAATTTGTCGTTAAGGCACATGACTGCGTTGTCAAAGGTTTCCTTTTTGTCAAAAGCCAATTTCTTGAAACGAGGATCTAAAATCGTCGCTTCAGTTAAAATATTACTTGTTTCAATTTTGTCAAAACGTTTTAAATTTTCTTTTAAAACTTTTAGGAATTCAAAATTTCTACAGAATACTCATCTGTCTTCTCTAAATGTGCCTTAGTGTATTGCTTTATGGTACTTTTCTTAAAATAAACAACAATACTTTTCACTTTATTTAAAGTAGTTTTTATAGAGTAAAGCTGTAACGCCTTTTGTACTACAAGATTAACTGAATGAGCGTAACATGGTATATGCTGCCATTTCCCTAGTTTTACTGCTGCAACAATATTACTTGCATTATCAATTGTGACACTTACTACTTTTTCTAATATATTCCATTCTTGTAAAAGATAATGCAAAAATTTTAATAAGTTTTGAGCAGTAAGTTTTTCATTGTGTGCAAGGCAGCCCAGAAGCACAGATTTAATTATTGTTTTGTTATTTGGAAGTATATAATGGGCAGTTACAGCAGTAAAATATTCTTGTTTGATTGATATCCAACCATCGGTTGTAATAGAAACTGCGTCTACATTTTCAAGCAAGCTTCGAACACGATCGATGATTTCATTGTATCATATTTTCTATGTCTCTTATGGGCATCTCCGTAACTATAAGAGATAGAAAAAAACTAGTGGCCAAGTCTCGATCTCTTTTTCGGAGATTAAGTCAACAGCGTAAACAAAAATTGGCTATCTTCTTTTGTTTTCAAGTTATGGTCAAAAATTGACATTTTCGACTTTTTGTTTCTTAGCCATATCTCGTTTATTTTTAGAGATATTAAAAAACTGTTTAATCATTATTAGGACACTTTTTGGAAAACAATTGAGTGGTGTAGTTGCTTTTTTAATATTTACTTAAATTTTCAAGTTCTAACATAAAGTTATATTTTTTTAAATATAAATCATAGTAGGCAATGCCCTCATTAAATAGAGATTTTTTTTCTGTTTTCAAAAATATATACTTTGTTGGGTTTATTTCTTATAATTAATAGGAAAAATGCGATTTTTTCTATTAGCCTTCCGTATCCTAGTCTCAGTAGGCTGGCTTCAGTGCAGTGCCAAAAATTTTTTTTTGTTTTTATTCAATATTAACGAACTTTCAAACCTTTAGGCAGTTTTGGTCGCGTAAAGAATTTCATATTCACTTTATTTTACAAAATTCCGTTTGAGAAATGTAGCACCCATCGCGACCGATCTGGCAAAAGCTTTTTTGTTTTTATTAAATGTGAATGCACGCAAATTTAGTTTGATACATGTCCGATTTTGTTATATTTTACTATTTGTGTGTTTGTTTTTGTTTTTCGTGTTTTTAATAAAATATAACTCAAGAGAAACAAAAAAAAGAAAGCTTAAATTAGTTCTAATTTAGTTATTATTACCTTTATGTTTATCCAAACAACTTGTATTTTAGTGTAAAATCATGTTATCTTTTCGCTTCTCTTGACAACTTGTTTATTTACATTTTTTCACTCCTGACGAAACTATGAAGCGATAGCGAAACGTAGAGTGTTCTTGCGATTTCACAGTGTCCGTTTTAAAGTTTAAAAACTATTTTCTCTCACCTATTTCATCGAACAAGAGTCGACTTCAATTATATTTTTTATAGAAGTCGTTTCTTGTCCGATGGAAATTGTATAAAAATTGTTCTCAATTTTAAAAAAATATTGTGAAAATTACAGGAACGTTCAACGTTTCTTTCTAACGAAGCTATAAACCTAATGTGAAACGTTGAGTATTCGTCCAATTTTGTCTGTTTAAAGGTTAAAAACAATTTTTCTATAAATTGAATGATCATTTTCAATAGAAATCACATTTAATAAAAACAAAAAAGCTTTTGCCAGATCGGTCGCGATGGGTGCTACATTTCTCAAACGGAATTTTGTAAAATAAAGTGAATATGAAATTCTTTACGCGACCAAAACTGCCTAAAGGTTTGAAAGTTCGTTAATATTTAATAAAAACAAAAAAAATTTTTGGCACTGCACTGAAGCCAGCCTACTGAGAGTAGGATACGGAAGGCTAATAGAAAAAATCGCATTTTTCCTATTAATTATAAGAAATAAACCCAACAAAGTATATATTTTTGAAAACAAAAAAAATCTCTATTTAATGAGGGCATTGCCTACTATGATTTCTATTTAAAAAAATATAACTTTATGTTATAACTTGAAAATTTAAGTAAATATTAAAAAAGCAACTACACTACTGAAATGTATTCCAAAAAGTGTCCTAATAATGATCAAACAGTTTTCTAATATCTCTAAAAATAAACGAGATATGACCGAAAAACGAAAAGTCGAAAATGTCAATTTTTACCCATAACTTGAAAACAAAAGAAGATAGCCAATTTTTGTTTACGCTTTTGACTTAATCTCCAAAAAAGAGATCGAGACTCGGCCACTAGTTTTTTTCTATCACTTATAGTTACGGAGATGCCCATAAGAGACATCGAAATTAATCCACCCTGTACATCACACAACACAACAGACAATTTCTCGACAAATCTTGCAAAATTGTTATTTTGTAAGTAGTTTCGTAACAACTTTCAATCCGTTTCAAGTGTGATCTCGGCTGTAATTTATGAACCCCCAAATTCGTAACAATAACTATAGTTCGGGAGTTGTTACATTATTTTGTATTTTTTGCCGAACTTTGTTTACTTTTTCAACCTTGTCCCGTTTTAGAATGAACAATGAATAGTCATTTTAAGTATATCATTTATTTGTGACTAAAGATACAAATTTTGAAAATAAAAGCTAATCATTTTGATTTTGCTCCATAAAATTCGCACATAGTTTCAGAGATAATAAATAGAATGTGATGTGGACAGGAGGGTGCGAATGGGGAAGTAAAATGTGCCTAACAGTTTAAAAAGTGGAAGTAAATACAAAAAGTGCATGCATCTATTATTTTTTGCGGTCTTGCAATAAGTCTTCTGAACCAGACCAGTAGTGCCGCCCATATTTCTTCAAATTAATGCCCAAACGTATGGTCAGGTAGTAAATGGTCTCCAACAATGTGATCAGGGAAAATCCGATGAAGAGACCTAAAAGTCCACCGCAGTTGGCCAAGAAATCAGTGACGCCGTATAATTCGGTTCTTTCCAACGTCAGAAATTGCATATCTTTGAAGAAGATGCTCACTCTGGAGATCCTGTAAAAGAAAATATGAAAATCTTACTTATCTACACTAATATTTGCTTATTAATAATTTCGCACGTGCATTTATTCTGGAAATGTGACAGATTATAGGAAACTTAAATTTGCTTAAATTTTTGAGCAGCACATAATAAGTAAGTTAGATGAGGCAATGTTTTTCTCGTATAGTCACAAGACCTTGTTTATACATATACCTTTGGGCTTCATTTTGGATAGGTAAGAAAGATGTCAAAAATTTCTGCCATTCAAGATTTGCCTGCGACGTTTCGGCATTATACGTCAGCGTAGTGCAGGAGGGCAAGCAATCGCAATCAACAACATCCATGCTCTCATTAAACCGAGACGTTGCATCCACAGCAAAAACTTCATCTACAAACGAAAATAAAGAACTGATTTTTACAATGTAAGTGAACTTACGTTGAGCGTCCGTCGTGCAAGATATACTTCCTGCTCCGCAAATACTCGTCGTATTTTGCCCTTAAAAAAAAAACAAATGCCTTTCTCAATTTAAGGAAAGTTCCCGTCCCAAAAGGGCCTTACTGGGCATGTAGAACGGAACGCAGTGGCATAATTTCAAAGTGTAATTAGCGAGGCACTCCACCAGGCAGTTATGTTGGGTGTATGTCTTGTAATAACGCAGTTGTTTTTCATTGGCGAAATAACACCCTCTTTTGTGTGGCTCGTAGTTACGCAGAGCGTTCGACGTTTCTATCATGTCGGGTTTAATCGTTAGGGTTACGTCTGCATCGAAGGGTACTTTCAGGTATTGCATTTTTGCCAGGGGTGTTTCCACGGGGTGATGTAAGATTAACTACGAAATAGTATCAAATATTCAAGTAGTTGAAAGACAAAGAACATGCTCAACTTAAATGATACTCCCGCATGCGAACCACACTCTTAAGAACATTCAGCGTAAGGATAACGAAATTGTCAAATGGTATCATTTAAGTTGAGCATCGTAGTACATAGGTACCTTGTATCCGTTATTAAAAGGTCCCTTGCATGTGTCATCTACATTCTTGTCGTACGTCCTCAAGTATAATTCCATTCCATTTTCAGCTCCTGCAGACAATATCCGTCTAGGATATGTATTTTTGCTTGCAGATTTTGCGTAACCTTTTTCGTTCGACCAATCGGTAACTTTGCTTGGAGGATTTAAAAAGTTTATCGGGTGGTATCTAGAAGTTCAAAGCATAAATTTCACGAATTAATCTTAACCTCCTAACCAGAAAAAGTTTGTTTAAAAACTAAATATGTATTTCGGCACCTATGCTGCCATCTTCAGTAGATGCCTTCTTCTTGATCAGAAGAGAAGTGACTGTGTCATGCCTATCGCTACCTTATATACTAATTCGTTCCGCTCCAATGAAGCGTGCTGTCTAAAGCGAGCGTCTCACAGGATTGCGTCAACCAAGTCAAGCAACACGGAACCTGCCAAACGCCCATGATCGGTGGTCTTTAAATCTCTCTTATTTTTGTATATGAAAATGGTTTCAAACCCGTCTAATTCCCTGTTGCTTGACGTTGATTTTAAAACCTAAGATTGTTTAAATCTATTTTATGACTGGTGTCAAAAATATGTTGGAGAACACTGGATTTTTCAATTCTATTGTACGTTAAGCGAGCTAAGTGTTCTTTAAAACGTGTCAGTATATTTCTTTTTGTTTGCCCAAAGTATTTTTTAGTACACCCGGAAAGTATGCGCGTGTGTGGCAGGCTAATAAGAACAATTTTATTCATTATTTCGACAAGCAGATCACACGTTGTTTAAAAAAATTTAATGCAATTACTCTTAAAGAAATTTCAATTTTACTGTTCCGAATACTCGCTTTTGCTGTCCATGATAATACAGTCATGATCATCCTAATCAAGACCGCTGTAAGCTAAGTGCTATTGTGACTGGTAGTCAGTGGCGTACGCAGGATTGGTGAATAGGAGGGGTTTACAAATGAACGAGACTAAAATAATTCAATTAAAGGAATTACAAGAAACGCTTTTTGACACAAACAATTTTATTAACATTTTATATTAAGCCGTCAATTTTGTTTTGCCAGTTCGTCTAAAACAGACTTGACTATGATGTCAGTATCTATGTGGATATTAAGTACAGCGAATTTAATACGGAAATGTTGCGATTTTTATACGAATAAACTGGTAGCACTAGGTTGATTTGGAAGGGGTTCTGGACCCCATAACCCCTTACTGCGTCCGCCACTGCTGGTAATAAGGATTATAGAACTGTCAATCGAATCTCGATTAGCTTAATCGCGATTGTACAAGTTCAGACTTCTTTTGTATGTTTATATACATACACTGTGTCCACGTATTGGGTTCACAATAGGAAGACCTTTTTATTTTTGAATTTTCGAAAAAAAGTTATTGTTTATAAAAGTCCTAAAACCCCAAGAAACTTTAAGAAAAAACTTTTAAATTCTGAATAATAGCTGGAAATAGCTGGAAAAAAATAAATTTCTATTTCTGCTTTCATAAATATAGCAAAGTTCAAAAATTTTTGAGTAATATCACCTTACCAGATTACCTGGTAAAGTCAGTCACATCAGTAAAGCTGGGAATTCCTAGGAGAGTCGGTCGGGCTGAAGCTGACCGCGACCGACGCGACGTCCGCTCTAATCAAAAGCGAAAAATTAAATGACATTGGTTTCCTAGACTTCGCTCGATTTTCATTGTTTTTAATTAGAGCGGACGTCCGTCCTAGGAAACCCTAGCTTTAAGCTATGTTGATATTGACGTTAGAGCAAGTATATTTTGCCAAAGTGCACTTTATCCAAGTGAAAATTACATCCAAATTGATTTGAACAGCGGCCAATTTACTTTGATAGCGTCGTACTTGTCAGTTCAAATGTAAGATTCCTATCATAGTGAGCGTTTCCTATCAAAGTGAATTTCAATAAAATTGTTAGATCGTCTAAGCAGCATCCAAAAACTGCCATCAAAGTATAGTGTGATCAAATGCACTTTGATGCCAGCAAGTTAAACGGAGATGGTTATGTAGCAGTTGTAAGACTTATCAGTCGATATATCGACATACGTGGGCTGCTGGAAAATTTTCTGGAATCTAGTAGGTCTAGAATTATTACCGTTTATCAACAGTCATATTTGAAAAATTTGACGTTTTTCGCCTATAATTCTATTGACAGTTCCTATCCAAGTGAACTAGTTTTGCTTGTGCAGCATTTGAGAAAAAATAGTTTTGTGTAAACATGAAAATCTCGCGTGAAAATTTTCGTGCCATGATTTTTTACGATTTCAAATGTGGTCTAACGCCGAAACAATGCCTCGATCGGCTTCATTTGGCTTTTGGAGACGAAGCACCATCAAAGAGCAGTGTTTATAATTGGTTTGCCGAATTCCACCGTGGACGTACCTCTCTCTCTCTCTCTCAGGAGTTTTGAGAACACCCAAAGAATGACTTCTTCTCGAAAATTCGAAAACAAAGAAGTCGGTTTACTTTCAATTAAATAAGCAGATGTAGATTTAAAAGAAACGGATATGTTAGTTTCGAGAAATGCTCTTTTATTAAAATAGAATGTATGAAATAAAATATGATGAACTTACTGTTAGTAAAATAAAATATTTGTGGAAATGAAATTTCAAGTTTGTACAGCGTTGTTGGCAATTTTGGAAACAGACAGGGGCGGGCGAGACGGGCGACTGCCCGGGGCGTCAATTGTTAGGGGCGCCGAATTAAAAAAAAATAATACTTTTTATTAATAATACTTTCAAAAATTATGAATTATTATAAGGGCCTGTGCCCTTGTTGAGTTTGTAAAGCATTAAAATATCTTCGTTATTCGCTTACGATATAAGGAAAAAGGACTGTTTTTAATCCAAAATTTTATTCACTGTCGATTGGTAAAATAATATACCGGGTGATCCATTAAAAAAAAAATCTTTTAGCTTTACCTGGTAAATGCGATGTTCCATTGTTTTTCTAACTGCGTCATTACAATCAGCGTGAAAAGTAGTGCTTGTTTACTAATTTAACAGAATTTATAAGTTTCATAATAACAGAATCAGTAATAGTACCGACTTAAATCTTAAGAGAAAGAAAATCTCTACCGAATGAAGTACAAATAGCAGCGCAATTGTTTTGTTTTGATTACACATTCAAAGTGAGCATGAAATTTATAGAGTCTTTGCTAATTTAACAGAATTTCTATCTTTAAAAATAAAAAAAATTGGCAATGGTGACCATTTGAAATTGAACACGCATAAATTATCATTAATAAAAAGAGCGGCAAAAATTGTTTCGCCCAGGGCGCTGTATACTCTAGATCCGACCCTGGAAACAAACTTTCTAATTCATGACACTCCAATCCGTGGACTCAGTGTATATCCACAATTGTAATTTAAGTTCTTAGATACGAATTTATTATTGTAATAATCTCATTAGAAAAATAATTTTTCTGAAAGTTATTAAAGTCCTGATAAATTTCAGCCATTGAGCAACAGCAGGTGACAAATATTTTTCTTTGCGTATTATATTTATTGTAGAAAGATGTCACTCGAATCAAATTATATTATTTTAAAAAATAAGATAATTTAATATACATACCGGGTGTTCCGGAAAGAAAGGGACAATACTTCGACTCCCCAGGAAGTGTAGACCTTTCCTCCGGGTACACCCGGTATAGGTATAATAATCGACAGAAAGTTGGGCAAACTTTTTTATTGTTGATTTTCCAGCCAAACATATTCTTTATGAAAGCTCTTGCATCTTCTCAAACTCAAGATGAAAGTATCTAAGTTTGAATATTTCTTATCACACGTGGTCTGCTGGAAAAATTTTTGGAAACGGTATGAAAAAACGCATATGAAATTTGGTAAACGGTATCATTGTTTTTCGAAGTATTCGCCTTTGACGTCAATACACTTTTGCATACCCTCGAACCAATTTCTAAAGCACGTTTTCCACTCTAATGATGGTACGTCAGAAACCAGTGTCCGGAATGTTTCGACCGCTGCTTCAGCCGACGAAAATCGCTCACCACGCGTTTTATTTTTTAAAATTGAATATGGACAATGAGTCATTAATTCAACATTTCTGTTGGACAAAAAACCAACTGACGAGCCGAGTGAAAGTTGGCGTTGTCATGATAGAGAATAATTCGTCGATTTCGATTGGTTCTTCTTATTTGATCGATGACTTCCGGCAAACAAATTGTAGTATACCAATCAGCAATCACGGTTTTTCGATTCTCTAAAGCCACGGTTGCTACATGTCCAGTTAAACCAAGGAAACAAGCAATCATTTGCTTCGCAGCACTCCGTGAACGGACAACTTTTGTTGGTTTTGGTACATTTTGAAATACCCAAACGGTAGATTGTTGTTTAGTTTCTGGCTCGTACGAATAGATCCACGTTTCGTCACCAGTAACGATGTTATAAACTAAATTTGAACGACCTCCATTGAATTTCTTGAGCATTTCTTCGCACCATTTGACACGAACCTGCTTTTGCGCTTCTGTTAAATTGTGTGGGATCCAATGACTGCAAAGCTTTCGTACGTTCAAATGATCATGCAAAATCTGGTGTATTGCTTTCATGTCAATGCGTAAGGATGCTTGAATCTCATGGTATGTCACATGTCGATCTCCCTCAAGCATTTCATGCAGAGCATCTACATTAGTGGCAACAACATGTTGAGGGACGATCTTCACGAAATTCGTCACTGAGAGAGGTACGTCCACGCTGGAATTCGGCAAACCAATTGTAAACACTGTTCTTTGATGGTGCTTCATCTCCAAAATCCAAATGAAGCCGATCGAGGCATTGTTTCGGCGTTAGACCACATTTGAAATCGTAAAAAATCATAGCACGAAAATTTTCACGCGAGATTTCCATGTTTACACAAAATTACTTTTTCTCAAATACTGTACAAACAAAACTAGTTCACTTGGATAGGAACTGTCAATAGAATTATAGGCGAAAAAACGTCAAATTTTTCAAATATGACAGTTGATAAACGTTAACAATTCTAGACCTACTAGATTCCAGAAAATTTTCCAGCAACCCACATAGTTTATACAAAACTAGATATTTGGTAAGACAGGTAAAGAAAAATATGGCGCTGCCATCTGTTGGTACTGTTTGCTTTTTAATTGACTACGAAACGGCTTTGTAATTTTACTTACACTTCGGATTTGTAGATGTCGTTCCTATCCAGGATGTTGAAAGAATAGCATATACCCTCATCGGTTAGCACGGTTGAAAACATCGAAGAACAATCATCTGAACTCTCCGGGAATATGCACTTAAATATGACTTCTTCTTTGGAAGGAGCTACCTTTTAGAGGATAAACCAATCGTAATAAAATCATTAGAAAACTCAAAATACCTTACTTTTTTAAGAAAAAAATACCTATTAATTTAAAATTTTGTTTATGTCCACAAATAATTTATGCATTAGAAGTAAGCAAAGTTCGAACATTTACCTTTTTCTGTTCGCGACTGTACTTACCATACGAGTAAATGAGAAAAAATCTTCGTCCGTAAGGAATTCGTCCCAGTTCTTAGAACATAACAGGAACGAATAACTTAGGTGTTTTAATCTGGAAAATTTATATTTCTACAGTGCGTTTACGTATAATGAATTTATTATGATATCACAAGCAGTTTCATAATTTTGAAGTTGTTATCACAGAATTATTATTACATATCGGGTGCATATCTGTGCTATTTTTGGTGAAATTTTCGTTTGTAAGGGTAGGCAGTATTTTGCTGCAAGTGTCAAGTTTTCAACTTTCCCGTACTCTAAATTTAAATCGACATTTAATTTACATTTGTAAACTTCCATTTCAAATGATAAATTCGATAGGATTTAAAACTTTAAAACTTAAGATTTGTGTGCAGAGTTAAAAAAGAATGCTTCAGAAACGAAGAATGAAATTATGTGAAGTGAATCCTGTATACAAAATTTATTCACATACAGCGTGTGCTCAAACTTACTTTTAACATGCAAAGTTTTTTTGTAAGTTCGTTCTTTGGAAAAGAAAAAAAATATTTTATAGAAAAGTTTTGCTTTTAGAACGCACATTTTGAATTGTAACGAAGCTTTTATAGCAAAAAAGGCTCTCCCCTTTAAGAATAACCTCTTCCATTAAAAAATAACAAGACTTTTACGATTATATTATTCAAGTACTTACTCTAAGTCGCTAAAGTTAGCAACAGGGACATCTCGTAAAATGCTTTCTTCAAATAGGTCATGGTATTGGGTGAAGTTGTAGGCGCTCTTGCGGAATTTCGTTTCGGGACAAATAGTAACCGCCGGAAAAGGCATTTTCCACACAGGCGTCGGGTTTTGCACGAAGTTAATTATCACTGGCGTTGTATCCCATTTTTTGTACGTATCCATAATCAAAAGGCTGCACATGCCTAAAGACACAGCGATGATCGCCAACCACAGAACTCTAAAAAGCAAAACGCCTGTAAAACTTGGCACCTCAAATTTACAATTCGGACTTCTCAAATACGGATCTGTTTTTCTCGCCCAAATACCGAAATCCATTGAGGGTCGTGGCGTTCGCAAAATCTGAAAAATATTCCCGTGTGTTTTCCCAGAAACTCGGGTGTTCCCCGGGAGATTCTTGCTTCCGTTGCCGGAGCGAAGAAAAATTGATTTTCGCTAGAACCTGATCGAGCATATTAGTATTAGCTCGATGAGTCAACTTGGAATTGTGTGCTTTTCACTCTTTAATTCAAATTAACTTCGAATGATGATTTGCAAAAATTCATTAATTGTAAACGCGGTCCGGTCCTATCCCGGAGGATCAGTTTAATTAAGACTAATTGTATTAAAACAATTTAAACGATAAAATTGTAATGCCAAGAGTCATTTAACACGCAATGAAGAAAAAAGTAAGTTTGTATTAAAAAAAAAACATTTTGCACTTAATATATATCTTAATGTATAAACCGTTCAAAAATTCATTCAGATTTTTTGCCCATCATTGTTTTATTGTTCCATAAAAACATTAAAAAAATGAATGCACTCCAGTTAAAGTTTGCTTTTATAGTCTATAGAGATATTAACAAGAGTTAACGAGAAAAGTACATAATAAAGAAAGAGCACAAGAAAGCAGACAGGAAATGTTACAAAAAATAATTATAGGGCAAATTTGCAGGAAGTAGATTTCTTTTTCTTTTTCATTCCCACGACCCAGTTTTCGTTCAGCAGTGGAAGTCTTAAAAACTCCCAAGAAAAGGGGTTGAAACAGTGGCGGCTTGTGATGATTTTCCGCGAGTGGGCAACAACTGCAAAAGGGAAAGCGGGTGACTATTTCCAAATAAATTTGGTTTTCGGGGCTTGTAATTTTTTAACTAAATTTAAGTGTGAGATTTACAGGGCTTTTTCTCAGCTCTCCAACACCTTTTACCAAAAGAAAAAAAACAATCGACGAACGCATTCTTGGGTTACAATCAAAATTCAAGAGCGACGCGTTTTTATTTGTTCACTTAAATGAACGTCTCTCCCTCCCATCGCGATCGTACTTGTCATTTTTTAATTCAATTTAAGTGGGGGATTTACACACCTTTTTCTCAGCGCTCCAATGTATTTTACCAAAAAAACAATCGACGAATGCATTCTTGGGTTACAATCAAAATTCAAGAGCGACACGTTTTTTATTCGCTCAATTAAATGAACGTCTCTCCCTCCCATCGCGATCGTACTTATAATTTTTTAATTAAATTTAAGCAGGGGATTTACAGAGCTTTTTCTCAGCTTTCCAACGCCGTTTACCAAGAAACAATCGATCAATGCGTTCTTGAGTTACAATCGAGATTCAAAAGTGAAGCGTTTCTTATTTGCTTAATTAATTGTACGTCTGGCCCTCCCCTAGTGATCGCGCTTGTAATTTTTGAACGCCTTTCACAAAAAAACCATCGACCATCGACAACAATTGCTAAAGGGAAAGTGGGTGCATTTCCCAAATAAATTTGTTTTTCGGGACTGTCCCGACGAGGAACCGGAACGTGCAACTTCAATATGACAGGATGGGCACTGCCCACCTTGACCTCCAACATCTTTTACCAAAAAAAAAAAATCGACTAACGCATTCTTGGGTTACAATCAAAATTCAAGCGCGACGCGTTTTTTATTTGCTCAATTCAATGAACGTCTCTCCCTCCCCTCGCGATCGTACTTGTAATTTTTTAACTGAATTTAAGCGGGGGATTTACAGAGCTTTTTCTCAGCTTTCCAACGTCTTTTATCAAAAAACAATCGAGAACGCATTCTTGGGTTACAATCTAACTGCAAGAGCGACGCGTTTTTTATTTGCTCAATTAAATGAACGCCTTTTCCTTCCCTCGCGATCGCGCTTGTAATTTTTGAATTCAATTTAAGTGGGGGATTTACAGAGCTTTTTCTCCAGCTTTCCGACGCCTTTCACTAAAAAGCAATCGTCGAGTCGACCAACAACTGCAAAAGGGCAAGTGAGTGCATTCCAAACAAATTTGTTTTTCGGACGAGGAACCGGAACGTGCAACTTCATAGGACAGGGTGAGCAATGTCCGCCTTGCCTACCCCGACGAGCCGCTACTGGGTTGAAATGTAAAACTCTCAAGAAATAATAAGTACTTTCACAGTGGTAAGCGCTCAATGTTCCCAAATCAGGATTATTCCGATTCGTGGGATTTTTTGCTATAAAGAAAGTAATCGAGGGATTCGTTCTTGATTTTGTGGGAATTTTTTGATTCGACAAATGCAACATATATGTTGAAGAAAAAAAGATGTATTGATTTAAATTTGAAATCAGCGAACTTCAAAACGAACTTGATAACTACCGCCATCACACGGCTACCATCGACATTACCGTAATCAATGTTAGCGCTCTCTTCCATACCGACATCGCATCATCTGTCAAGTACAAACTGTTACAAATTACAAGATATTCCCGTAGGTTACTTGATCCAAAAAGATCTGATCATCCTAATTATACTATTCAAAAAAATTTTAAGTATTTAAAAATTTAAGAATTTAAGTTAAAGAAAACTTTAAAGAAAGAAGTTAAATGGTGCTAGTGTTGTTAAATTACCAGTAATTTATTTTTAAAGTTACCTTACCGGTAATGTTACCGTAATATTACTAATTACAGGGGTGCGTTCATAAATGACACTCGAGCGACGCGCTGACCGAACATTCACACAAAAGTCGTTCAAAAATGCACACTTTGGCCAAGGAGTTACTTGATCTAGCGTTCATAAATTACGCTCTTGGAACACTCGGAGTGCAACAAAATCGCCGGTCTCAAAAGCCCGGCGATAAAACACTCGGCATACGCATTAGTAATCAGAACGAAAATATGTGGTTATGCCGGTAAATTTGTTAGTTACATCATGTATGTTTGATGCGTTTATTTCAAAGTCAATACTACTGAAAACTGTGAAGATTGATAAATATTTATGAGTGACAAAATGTCAAATCTTGTTAGTAATTTCATAGCAGTGCAAATCAGTGAAAGAGTGTTACTACAAAGTGAAGAATGAATTTGTTTACAAAGCAAGAAAGGTAGTAGTTGGATAAAAGGCCACGATTTTTAAACTCAGAACGCTCTAAACCATTCATAAATACGCAACGCTCAGGGGACACTCTGGTAGATTACATGCATTACTCTGACGTCAAACACTCCAACACAATCGCCAATTTATGAACGCACTCCAGCTCAAATGGCGACATCTCGCGTCGGAGTTACCAACTACACTTTTAGAGTGTGTCCCAAATTAAGTAGGCTACCATGGGCAACTTTCTTATTAGTAAAGAGCGGATTCTATGCTAAATGCATATTGCATGCATATTTTGCATATTTGAGCATTTTGTTCAATTTTCGCATATTTCTTAAAAACGTGCATATATATGCGTATTTGAAAGAATTTGTGTCGAAGTGAGTAAATTTTTTCCTGAATTCTTAATTCGTCAGAACATGTTGTTGCATTAATTAGGGTCTAGTTTGCACCCTTCTTGGGCTTAAGCAGGCAGAATTTTCCAAGTAGTGAATTAGGGATTTCCAAGTACTTTCTTAACGATGCGGTGGGGCGTTCATGTTTGCAATATTGTTTCATCACTTCTTCACGGATTATTAGTCGGTTATTGCTGCGAACGTTTAGTTCTTCCGTAAAAGTATTTTTGTTTGTGAGAAGTGCAATATGCCGAAAGACAATTCGAGCCTGGTTAATTCCTGGATCAGAAGCTATCCCGAGCTTGCTTACACCAATGGAAGCGTATTCTGTAAAGCCTGTAGTAAAATGGTAAGTTTTAAGTTTGTTTTCTTCCTCCTTAGGTAAATATTTGCTTGGTTCTTGAATATTGAAAGTTCAGACAGTTTAAAAAAATTCAAGTTCTTGTTGTAGATACCAACCCAACGAAAATTTTCGGTCACACAACATGTCGGGACAGAACTACACAAGTCAAAATGCAAGAAGATGAATGAATCGAAAACATTTCAATTACCCTTAGACAGTGGACCGTCGTTGATGACTTCATCTAATGAACAACAAGAATTTAATGCTGATTTATGCGAGGCGATGATTTGTGCAAACATACCTTTGAAAAAACTGCAAAATTCTATTTTTAAAAGTTTTTTGGAAAAATATACCAAGAAAAATGTTCCCGATGGAAGTACGTTAAGAAAAAATTACGTGCCTCGCATCTACAACGATACTCTAAAAGAAGTCAAGAAAATCGTAGAAAATCAATATATTTATTTTATTGTGGATGAAACTACTGATTCTTGTGGGCGTTACATTGTAAATTTGTTAATAGGGTCTTTGCGGGAAGATAAACCTAGTGAATCTTATTTAATAGCCTGTACACAGTTAGACAAAAATAATCATTTAAGTATTTTAAGATCTGTTAATGAATGTTTTATGAAATTTTTCTCACCTAATGTAATTCCTACTGAAAAAATTTTACTTATGGTATCAGATGCTGCCCCTTACATGGTTAAAGCCGGGCAGCAATTTAAAACAATTTATAAAAGTTTAGTTCACGTGAGTTGTTTAGCTCATGGATGTAACAGAGTAGCTGAACATATTAGATGTGAATTTTCTGATGTAAATCTACTAATTAGTACCATTAAAAAAATATTTGTCAAAAGTCCCCTACGAGTTCAGTTGTACAGGGAAAAATTGCCGAATGTACCTTTACCTCCCGAACCAGTGTTGACTAGGTGGGGAACTTGGTTGGAAGCGGCAATGTTTTATGCTGAACATTTTGTAGCAATTAAGGAATTGGTTGTAGAGTTTAATGCCCAAGATAGTGCTGCTATTGCAAAGGCACAAAATATTGTAACAAAAACTTCATTGGCAAATCAACTGAACTTCATCAAAATGCATTACAGTTTTGTAATACAAACTATAAACAATTTAGAAAAACCGAAAATGTCTTTAATAGAATCCGTTAAAATTGTTAAAGAATTTAAAGAGAATATTTCAAAAGTTCCAGGTAAAATCGGCAGTTCAGTAAATAAAAAATATTTATCCGTTTTAGATAAAAATAGCGGCTTCAAAACCCTTGAGGAAATTTACGAAATTTTGAATGGAAACTTTGAAATTGACTTAAGTGTAGAATTTTCAGCTATGAGTCACTTTAAATATGCCCCAATTACCTCCGTGGATGTTGAAAGGAGTTTTTCAATTTATAAAAATATTTTGTCAGATAAAAGGCAAAATTTCCTGGTAGAGAACTTGGAAAAACACATTGTTGTAAATTATAATCGAAGATTTTTTTAGTCGTTATAATATTTACTTAATAATGTACATACATAATATACATACTTCCTTCATATAAGCGTTTACAAATAAATGTAAATAAATTGTATAAAATATAATGTTTTTTATTTGAATAAGAATGCCCATAAAACACAGTAGACCAGTTATTGCATTATTTGAAGTATTCGGCCTATCTTGCACATATTTCGCCATTTTTAGTGCATATATATGTGCATATTTCATCATTTTTTAGTGCATATATATGCGCATATTTCATCAAAATTACTCGCATATAAATCCGCTCTCTACTTATTAGTGAAGATAGAGATTTAGTTAAATGGGCAAAGTTTTGCAGTTTTATGCGCTTATTTAGTTGACGTAGAGAAAATTTGAAAATTCGTAATAGTTTCGATATTATCGCAGAAAAACTAAAAATCGTTTTCTTTAAAGTCTAATAACTGCGTAATTATAAGAAGTATGAAAAAAAGTTTGATACAAAAGTTACTAGGTTTGAAAAAATACAGCTGAAAGTTGAGTCAAAATGAAATTAAAGATGGCGGCTTTGAAGATATTGATACCAACTTTCTTATTTTAAATAGACGTCAAATTGGATTTTTATACGATTAAAAAGCATTTTCTTTTCTCGTTTTAACCGTCTGTCACAACCTATATCTAAATTTGTTGTTGCTTTCACTTAAAAAACAAAAATAAAACGAAAGAAAGTTATAATGAACGGCCAGAATGCCTGGAAACTAATTCTTAAACACAATTGATCCTGATTTGTGACACTTCCGGTTACACTTTGCAGGATATTTCGATTAATACCATGAAATGCCTGTAACATTGCTTCAAGTATTTTTCATTATTGCTATAGTTGAAGAAAACTCCAATATTTTTAATTTTTTTGCTATGTCCCGACAATAACAGTCAAGGGGTACTAAATCCAGAGTTGCCGCTAGTTATCTGTCACAACTATTGAAACAATGATTTAAACGATGATTTATTTGCAGGCATAATAAAAAATAAAAAAATATGAGTAGTTTCAACTATAACAACAAGGAAAAATTATGTGAAGCAACGATGCAGGCATTTCATAGTACCATGCGATCAGCGAGCAGGCTGTGATATTTTCCAAAAGGTTGGCAACACAGGTTTGCAGTATAAAATTAATTCTTTTAGAAAAATGTTGTGCAAATCGTTTTTGATTGCAGTGAAAACCTCGAGCACCCTCTGTACAGCTGTTTCAGCCCTGCTTGGGGCTTCTTCAGCAGAAACGTAGCTCGACATTTCCACTGCAAACAAAAAACGACTTGTCCAATTTATTCGCAATTGCGATGTAAGAGTGATGAATAGATAAAATAGCGACATCTTACTATCGCTTTTTGACCTGACATTGCAGTAGGATAGACAAATTGAAGCGGGACTTGCTCCTAATGAGTCCCCCATGCAAGGCGGCCATGCTTGCTTTCAAAGCATAATGAAAGATTTTATTAGGAGAAAATCCCGCTTCAATTTGTCTATCCTACTGCAATGTCAGGTCAAGAAGCGATCGTAAGATGTCGCTATTTTATCTATTTATAAAATTAAAAATGTGAAATGTCAGAACTGTGACATTTATTTTTTTTTAATGATTAATAATAAACGGATTTGTCTTATGGAATCTCCCCTATATTCTAAAAGAAGGATTTAGACCAGCATCCATACAAAATTAACTAACAAAATAAAGATTGTACAGAGCACGAGCTTAACCTCAAATATGACGACTGTCATGTTTGTGTATCCAACCACACAGCATAAAATACCACCAATCATAGCCTCCTCTAATTATGGATTCCGTTGATCACCCGGTATTAATCCAAATATCTCCCAGAGTGCAATCAGGCGTGTCACAAATCGGGGTAAATTGTGTTTAAGAATTAATATCCACGCACTTTGAGCGTTCATTATAACTTTCTTTTGTTTTATTTTTGTTTTTTAAGTAAAAACAACTTTTATTTTTCCTCACTTGCTTGATTTAAAATTAAAATTTGGATATTTTTGGATATTTTTTTACTTAGATATAGGTTGTGACACAAGGTTGAAATGAGAGAAAGAAATGCTACTTAATCGTAGAAAATCCAATATGATGTCCATTTAAAATAAGAAAGTTGCTATCAATATCTTGAAAGCCGCCATCTTTAATTATATTTTGACTTAACTTTCAGCTGTACTTTTTCAAACCTAGTAACTTTTATATCAAACTTTTTTTAATATTTCTTATAATTACGAAGTTATTAGACATTAAAGGAAACAGGGATTTTCAGTTTTTCTGCGATAATTCGAAACTATTCAGAATTTTCAAATTCTCTCTGCGTCATCTAAATAAGCGCATAAAACTGCAAAGCTTTGCCCATTTAATAAGAAAGTTACTCATGGTACCCTACCCAATCTGGAACACACTGTATTTAGGGCGTGTTCTATTTTCATACTAAATGTAACAATAACTCTTTGCAGAAGAATATTATCCAGTTCCTGTCTTGTCTCCACCTACCTTCCAGTTTTAGTGAAACAATCGGTGTTCCATTAAAATTCAGAATCTCTGGGTTAATATTATTTCTTAACGCCTGTGGTGTAGACAACCATACAAACTGACGAGTTTATTGGTTTGCATACACCAGGGCTTTTCGTTAAAAAATAATTTTTGAAACCCATTAATTAAATAAAGTACCAAAATAGAAAAAAGTGTTTATATCATTGTGAATTGAAATAAATAGAAAATAAGTGTGGACTAACTAATTCCTTCATGAACTGCTACGTAAATCCATCGCAAACCTCCGTGCTCGAAGTCAGGTAGATTTCAATTCTTGCAAGTTCTGGAATTTGGTGCATCCCCGCGGTGGGGCCGAGCCCTTAATCTTTATCATTGCTTACCCAAAAATAAGGTCAATACGAACGGAAATAAAACTTAAAAAGGAAATTATTTTATTTGAAATATTTATGTAACTTGTACAGACGGTTAAAAATAAGACGTTCAAAAACACTGCTTATAGTATTTTGGTTCAAACATTAACTTGTCCATCTCAAGAGGCCTTACAATATGTAACAACCCTTAGTACATTGATTTACGAACACCTACTAAGTCTACTGTTTCTCAAAACTACAAATAAAATACATTCAAGAAGATACATATACTAATCGTCTTCGACAGCAAAAGTTTTAGTCATAGTTTTATTATTAAACAAATCCAAAGTGATAGCACTTAAAAATACGGGAATGGACTTCTGATGGTGCAGATGCAGTTCGACGAACTCATCAAGGGATGCGGTGAAGGGACTCTCAAGCATATGCAAGGCACCCTCTCCATCCAACTGGAAACAAATCTGATCCTCGGGTCTGTCAGCGTACATACTGGTCAGTTTGTACTGCGAATTCGAGTGCTTATCAATCTTGTACCCAAGCAACATGTAAATGACATTCCTGAACTCTTGCATTGACGATTTAAAATATTCTTTTAATCGTTGGATCTGTGTCTCCGATGATTTCATCTGCTCACGCAGAGACTGCACCTCCTTGCTGCATATGGAAGTATCGCTTAGCTTGCTCGCCTCTAAACCCTCTTCCATGTTACGGATTTTCCGTCTCAATTTCTCAACCTACAAACCCCCCTTGCTTATTTAACATCTATTTTACTCAAAAACGAAGCTGTACCTCCTCTGTTAGTTTCTCGTTTTCGTTGATTCTCTGCGCTATGCATTCACTCAACGGATTGTTGGTTGCGTGGACAACACGACCGCCTTTAACATCATCTTGGGCTACCAGGAGATATTCCAGCTGAATTTCGAGTTGGTCTTTGCGCTCTCGCAATAGCAAATTTTCATTCTTGAGTCTCTCGATTTCTTCTTGCAAGCGACTGACTTGAGCAATTTTAACAGGAACAACGTCTGCGCATAAAAAAAAAAGATGTATGTCAATATTTACATTATTAATTCCAGATTAAAATAATATTTTTGTTCTTAATAATTGATTGATTGATTGATTAGTACAATAATAATTATGTGGATAGTACAGACCTGTTTGACCTGCAGATTCGGCATTTTGCAGATCATTTTCCAATTTTGTGACCATCTCTCTGTAGCCCTCGACGATTCGCTCCAAGTTTTCTATTCGTTCCCTCTGCGTTTGCAATTGATTAGCTCCCGGTTGGGCCGAACTGGAAGGATTCATACAAATTGTAAGATCGTGCTCATAAGAATCAAGCTGTTTTCGATAGCTGTCGCGCTCACGACTTATGAGCAAGAGTTTCTTCTGCATGCGATGAATTAAATTCTGTCGTTGTTGATTGCTCGCTTGCAACTCTGCGATGTGCTTCTGGTCCTTTTCCAATTCAGCTTTCGCCACCTTAGATTCCTATAATAAAAGCTATCGAGCATGAGGAAGGAATCTAATTAGTCTTAGGGGGCATGCTTACATGTGAAGCTGTGTTAAGCTGAGAAGAGAGCTGCATTTTTTCAGCGGTAAGATTAATTTCCTGTTGTTGAAGGTGTTCGACTAGGGAGCGCAGTTCTTGTGCAAGGGATGAGTCGGGGCCGGAAGTTTCGCAGATTCCTCGGGCGACTGCCCTCCATTCTTCCAAATACATTTCATTCTGCGCTTGTACAGTCTAAAATCATGAGATTATTTAAATTAAAAGAAAAATGCTGCTTGTTAGTCAAAATCCACCTGCAGGACTGCCAATTTCTTTTCTTGTTCTTTGTGATTCACCAAGCGACTCTTCAAATCAAAAACTTCCTCTTCAAGAATCAGTTTGTTATGCACTTCGTCTCTCAGCTGCTTCACCTCTTCACGTAATCTTTGATTTTCTTTTTCTAGACTGCCGTACGTAGACAACTTATGTTGTTGAGACTAAAATGGCAAAAAAAAACAATTTAGAACAATTCCATGAAATGATTTTTTTTAATTGTTTTCAATTAGCATCATTGATGAGTTCTGGTCTAAAAAAAAGAAAGTAAAACAAGTTTTCACTTTTTCACTAAGTCAGAATTGCAACAGAATAAGTTCATTTATCTGGTTACCTTCATTCTTCCAAATTACCTTTGCTTGGTGTTGAATCTCTGCATAAGTCTCCTTAATGTATTCCAATTCCTTCATCTGCAGTTTAAGCTTCTGAATTTCCTGGTTTTTCATTTCTATTTCATGATTAACCTTGGTGTTTTCTTGCAGATGCACATCTAAAAAATACTCAGGTTTACCGAATAAAGCCCCCCCCACACACACAAACAAAAATTCATACTCAATTCTTCCACCAGTTTCTTGTGTGCCTCGACGTCATCCTGTGCTGCTTTATACAGAAACTCTAACTCACTCACTTTCTTCTTGAGCACAGCCATCTCTCGCTTCTCTTCCTCATTATGTATCTCAATTTCAGTAGTCAACTCGCACAGCTCCTTCTCCAACTCCTCAGCTCGTTTGTCCGTTTCAATCTTCAACACACTGTACTTATTGTTGACCTGAAAAATACTTAACACTGTTCATTCTTTCTTTGTAAACGGTTGGTAAATTACGTCTGCGAGCTCATCCTTTAATTCCAGCTCCCGCTTCCGTATCGACTGCAACTGTGACTCGAGCTCCTCAATCGACTTTCGATCCCTCTCGTGCTGTGATTTCAGACACTGCGTCTCGTTATCGAACATAATCTGCATTTGCTTGCGCACGTTATGCATGTGTTGTATGCGATTCTCCAGGGTTAAAATAGTGTTCCGGGCGCTCACTAAATCAGACCTGATCCTCCGCACTTCCCTGGGCGAACCGATGTAGGTCACGTCGCTGTCGTCTCGCTTTAGTTTCTTCGACGATGGGGCCGCTTCGGAAGTACTACCGCCCAGAGATCTCTTCGGGGTAAGGTTACTCTCAAACGACTTCGTAATAATCGTACTCATCCTCGGCTTCAAATCCGCGATCATTTGCGCTATCGTATCGTCAATATTCTGCTCTTCGACGGACATTGTTAAACCCGTTAAGCCGAAATGCTTCAGCGACGGTAGCGTCATAACCTCAAAATAAGGAAAGAGAGAGGAGTTTATCGCTGAGGCGGTATGATAGAGCGAGACAGATTGATAAACAACCAGCGTTGCCAATATAAGAAGCTTAAAATTCCGGCCAGGCAAATTTTATTCTTGAAAACGCTTGTTTGTTAAATAGGGTTTTTTTTTCTAAAGCAAAATGTTTAATTTAATTAACTGAGTTCATTAATTAATTAAAGCAATTCATCCCGTAACATTTTTAATGCTCGAACTAATTGAATATTCCGTGCTGCGTTCGGCGATGCGATCGTTTTCATCATTCACCTCTGAATTATTCGGTTCATTCACTCTTACATACAGTGAAACGCAGTCGCTCTCCCTCTCACTTTTGATCAGAGAGTAAATTGAGCGCATTGCCGAACTCAGCTCCGGTGTGTACCGTGGGATGCAAAGAAAAGTAAATGATTTTAATTTTTTTAATCACTATTAAGCTGCCTTTCCTGCTTGGAAGACTTGATATTTACAGCTATTAGTTATCATAGATCACGTGACTAATGATAACCAATAAGTTTCGCTAAGGGAATGACGAAAGCAAATCACAGCAATTCACAAATAGCCAATTCTACACATCTCCAAAGCAGTTTTATATGTCTGGCTTGAATTTACTAATGTTGGATAAAGCTCCTTTTCTTGCTTTAGAGAATTGGGTATTTGGGGATTACCGTCATTGGTTTTCGTCGATCACGTGATCACTGACTGACGTGGAGGCAT
This sequence comes from Prosopocoilus inquinatus, assembly GCA_036172665.1. Taxonomy (NCBI): domain Eukaryota; kingdom Metazoa; phylum Arthropoda; class Insecta; order Coleoptera; family Lucanidae; genus Prosopocoilus; species Prosopocoilus inquinatus. The sequence continues at coordinate 34,207,445 of CM069877.1, forward strand.
TAACCGAATCTCCAAAAAGCATGTTCAAGTTTTTCAATTTTTCTTGAATTCTTGAATTTTAATACACATGCGCGTATCTCATTAGCTCAAACAACTATTTTTGTTAATTTGTCTTCACAATTCTTAACAATTTACGTCAAACATGCAAACTTCCTAGCAGCTTTTAAGGTCGAAGACAAAAAATAACAGACAATTACAGTTTCCTGTAATTTTTTTCTCCAAAATGACACTGTTTAAATACGACTTCACAGTTTTTACTACAAAAATTTTGAGCAAATCTGAAAGCTTTCAAAATTTCTAGACATTTTCAAAAATTTGCTCGAGTGTAGCGGAAATGTGAGAGAGAAGAACTCTATCTCAGTACTTGTTAGAGTGAGAAAAAAAGCAGAGTAACTGGAGCGCTTTGAGCGATTTAACGAAATCGCTTTAAAAGTATCAGAATTACAGGAAACTGCAATTGTCTATTTTTTGCTTTCGCATACAAACCAATCACCTGTTTCAAAATCCGTTTTACATTAAAGCGGCGCAGCATATTTTTTCAATTCAAAATATAACAGAAAGGGATAAGAAAAATTTCATGCGTAGAAGAAAGATATACGATGAATAAAATAAAAAAGAATAAAAAATCTCCGTTTTCGAATAGCAAGAATTAGAATGAATGTGAAAGTGACAAACGTAAGAAGACTGACAACACCAAGTTGAACGAATAATTGTTTATCGTACGAATCAAAAAGGAAAATTTTCATTTCCTAAACTATAAAATCAGTATTACGATAATAAAAAATAAAAAACGAAATTAATGACGAAGTACAATGCGTAACGCAAAAGAGGATCACATATTTGACACGAAATAAATGAAAAACAATGAATTACAAACAAATGTTAATAAAATGTGAAAAATCGATTCGATAAGAAAAACAAAAGAGGATCGCACAGTACGAAAACATAAACAGAAAAAAAAACAAAAGAACTAATAAAACGAACAAAAAACAAATGATTCTCCAGATGAAAAGTAAAAAATAGAAACTAGTAGAAATCGATAGTCGATCAAAAAATGTGAAAAATCGATTGATAAAAATAAAAAAAGAATGACGAAAGTTAATAAATTGCGAAAAATCAATTCAATGAGAAAAACAAAAGTGAAACACACAGTACGAAAACATAAATAGAAAGAAAAAACAAAACCTACTAAACTGAACAAAAAAACAAATTAATCTCCAGACGAAAAATAAAAAAGAACTGGTAGAAATCGCTCAATTTGATCAAAAAATGTGAAAATCAATTGATAAAAATAAAGAAAGAATGACGAAAATTAAAGCGAATTCAAAAAAAAACACAGAAGTACCACGATACTAAGATGGACAAAAAATGAAAATCGACGATATTTTTGCAAGAATAAAAGCAAACCGATAGGACACGAGAAAGAACAGAACCGTAAAAAGGAGTGAGTCAATAAAACGCGAGAACTGATTCGATTAAAAAGAAGAAAGATGAGAAAAACAGAAAAAAAAACAAAAGACGAATAGATAGACAAAAAGAAGTCAAGAAACGGTGTTTCCCCGGCCGAATACTTTTGCAAGAAACTATGTAGTAGGAAACAAAATGACAAAATAAAACAAACGAACAGTGAAAAAATACAAAACATCAATTCCTTGAAACAAATTAAAGTAGGCGGCATGGACAGTAATTATTCTTTACAATGATCACACTGTATATTTTTTCTTTGCATCTACTCGACCCTGCGGTTTCAAATTTTTGGCCAGTGGTGTACTTTTCTTTCAAGTTAGATGTAACGAGTGTCTAAATAAAAAAAGTAGTCAAGCTGGCTGTGGAAAAATCCACAAACAAGGTCTGTACGTCTTAGATAATTTCGTACTTTTAGCAAAGACAAACTCCCATATGGTCATTCGTTAAATGTTACTTCAGTGTCAAGCTAAATGTAAACATAACTTTAAAATAGGTTCCCAAAAATTAACATGTTGTCATTTACAAAAAATAATTAAGAAAAAGTAACGGAAAACGTAATTATTCAACAGCAAATTTTGACGTTACAACTGACAGCTTTGCAGTTGAACTTAGAAGCGACATGCATGCAGCAAACAAATTCTCGGTCATAGCCTACTTGACCAGATTTTTATTTAGACACTCGTTGTTGAGTGTCATAATATGAAGCCAACAATTGAAAGCAGTCCAAATCAGGCGCCAAATAAAATTTTAAACGGCGGAATTTCGCCCAATCTGGCAACCCTGGTTGGAACGGCACATAACGGCGCTGCATTCTGTACGGTGCGGTGCAAAATCCGTTTTGGTTAGAAACCGTATAATTTTGGTTCGCGCCATTTGGTTTGTGCGGTCTGTGGTGCGGTCCAATTTCGCGCGAATTGGACGAAGTATGTGGCCCCCTTTTTAACGTCCGCCGTCCGCGTTCGGTTCGAATAAAAAGAACTAAATTTAGTAATTTCTCTTATTATGCCCTCATTACTTTTGCTACATATAACGATGTACGAAATGATTGTTATTATATTAAAACTGAATTATTAACTAATTAACTGACTGAAAGGCGCTACAATTCTTTTTTAAGTAAGAGAATAATAATAAGAAAAACATGTTTTTGTAATGTGACGCTATTGAGTTAATTGCTTTTGCTTTAAATAAATTTACACATTCTTAGTTTTGTTTAGGGTTTTGATATCTACATACATACATTTTTAGTTGTGGCAGCACTGTAACTCTATTACTATTATAAATTTATTTTTCTTATCTTCCTCTGCGTTTGGAGCAGCACTGCAGCACCCACTTCCGCAATTATTTAAAACCACTGAAAAATCGATTACATTCTTTCGTTACGGCCGATGCGTTTACTAACGCGCGCGGACTTGATTAATTAATTGTTTAAATAAACGCGATGTCACACTGAACGGTCCGTATTTGCATGTTTACTAACTTGAGAAACATACAAGCACGACGGAAGGATGAAAATTTTGACAACCATCGGCACAATTGCGCATCTCGTTTCAACCAATGGCGAGCGCCGGGGTTTCGAGACATGCGCGATTGTTTCGGAACCGCAGACGAAAGAACGCCATTTTACAAGCGTCGGCCGAATTGTTTGAGAAACGCTATCGTGGAGTCAGCGTTTTTACCACGGTAGTACGAGTGCATTTTCACAACAAAGTTTGAATCCAAACGCCGGCATGGGTGATTATCAAGTGACGAACGTGCAGCAGGACGCACTCGGAGCCGTACAATTAGAGCTCGGCGCGAATCCCAACGCGCTAGCGTTACGCCGGCCCTTCGACCCTCTAGCACACGATTTGGAGGCGAGTTTTCGGTTGACGCGATTCGCCGATTTGAAAGGCCGCGGATGCAAGGTGCCCCAGGAAGTCCTCAACAAGCTAGTCGAGGGGCTCCAGCAGGACTACAACTCGGCCGCCGAACACGAACATGCTCATTTCATGCATATGGCCATACCTCGGATCGGAATTGGTCTCGATTGTTCCGTAAGTAAATACACATTTTCTTTAACATCAACATAAATGAAAAAATCCAAAACAATTGAAAAACAAGCTCTATAAAGCCCCCCTGTAAATTCCTGCTAAGAATTTGGTTACACTTCCAATAATTTTCCTCGTTGCAGGTTACTCCTTTGCGTCATGGTGGTCTTTGTCTCGTCCAAACAACAGACTTCTTCTACCCCCTGGTTGACGATCCCTACATGATGGGTAAAATAGCTTGCGCCAACGTACTTAGCGATTTGTACGCAATGGGTGTCACTGAATGCGATAACATGCTAATGCTATTGGGAGTCAGCACGAAGATGACCGAGAAAGAACGGGACGTCGTCATTCCTCTAATAATGCGAGGCTTCAAAGACTCTGCCTTAGAAGCAGGAACTTCCGTGACAGGCGGCCAGACAGTCGTAAATCCCTGGTGCACGATTGGTGGGGTTGCATCTACCGTCTGTCAGCCGAATGAATACATCGTCCCCGACAACGCTGTGGTCGGAGATGTGCTCGTTTTGACCAAACCTTTAGGCACGCAGGTAAATTTCAATCGCCTTTCAATATTAACACTAAACTTTAAAATCTTCCTCTTGCCTAGGTTGCAGTAAATGCCCATCAGTGGCTCGATCAACCCGAACGTTGGAACCGCATCAAACTTGTGGTTAGCGAAGAAGACGTAAGGAAAGCCTATCACAGAGCGATGGACTCGATGGCCCGGTTGAACCGCATCGCAAGTCGTTTGATGCATAAATACAACGCGCATGGCGCAACCGACGTAACCGGCTTTGGTTTGTTGGGTCATGCGCAGACTTTAGCTTCCCATCAAAAGAACGAAGTGTCATTCGTAATCCACAACTTGCCAGTCATCGCGAAGATGGCAGCCGTTGCGAAAGCTTGCGGCAACATGTTCCAGTTGTTGCAGGGCCATTCAGCTGAGACATCCGGTGGACTCCTTATTTGTCTGCCGCGAGAGCAAGCGGCCGCCTATTGTAAAGATATCGAGAAGCAAGAGGGATATCAGGCATGGATTATCGGAATCGTAGAGAAAGGAAATCGTACTGCACGCATAATCGATAAGCCCCGAGTCATCGAGGTCCCCGCCAAGGAGTAAATATCAGCAAACAGTTTGCATACTACATTATTATAAACTTGACTAGCTGTTAATTTTCTAACTGCGTATGTCACATTGTTCTCTGGCCTCTCAGCTTGTAGAACTCTAAATTATTTTTTCGTTTGACCCTTTCATATAATAATAGTGTAGCTAACTGCTTTTTTCTCTATTCTTTTTTTCTTTGGTTTTACTGTGTGCGGTTGCAACATTGAAATGAGACCGCGCTTTCAAGATGACTCTAGGATCTACATTAGGACATTTGTTTACAGTAGCACGTTCTTGTTTACTTGATGATGATTCTTGAAATTTACTTTGAATTTTTACATTTATTATTAGTCATAAGAGAGATGTTTGTATTCGTAAAATTTTGTAAGATACTTTTCGGAAATATAGATACCTAAATCTTTAATCAGTTTCTACAGAGTCTTTTTTGCTATCTTTGTCCTCCATTGCATCCTATTCTTTGCAACAAAAAATACTTGACTGAACATAAATAGTTAATTTATAAAATCGATAGACTCATATTTGTAATTGATTTATTTATATTATTTAAAAAAATTATTGTATAAATCATAATTGTAAAAAGCCTAAGATCACCTCTTCATGGCCCTTTTAATTTTAAGCATCTTCCTTCCGCCCAACTTCTTTTTAAACGGTCTGTTTCGTCGTTGATTATTTTTGACCTTGGCTTTTACGATTTCCACCAAATCCCTTCGGACTTTTGAAAACTCTGTTACTTCTTCGGCTTGCAACTTTTTCATGAAATCCACGCCTTCTACGAGGTAAAGCTTGAATTCGATTTCGAAAGGAAACTGACACTTCTTACCTTGCAATCTAGAATCATCGTTTCTGAAAAAGAATGGCTCAGTCCACAACCTCCCCGGTCCTAAATTTAAATGCTTTTTAACATCCTTGTTTGTACGCTCAAGTTTTTCTTCATTGGCTTCAAATTGTTTGCTATTATCAGCGTCTGACTCGTCATCTGAAGAATCATATTTAAAGGGATTTTTTTCTCCAGATTTAAAATGGTTTTTAACACGTACTTTCTGTTCATCGTCCCCAACTGAATCAGTTGCATCTTTCTCTGAAATATATTGAGACTTATTTTTACATGGTTTACCTACAAAAGAGATTATTTTACCTTGGCTTGCAACTTTCCCAAATGCCTGTAATAAACTGAAAGATTCTTTTACATTTAAAGCTTCCTTTAAATCTCCCGCAACTTCATAAAATTTCTCCTTCGACACAATTGGCTTGGCCTCTTCTTCTTTCTCCGTCACTTCGATCGCTTTTCGCTTCTTTTTCTTTGTAGTGCTTGTAACTTCTTCAGTTTTTACTTCGTATTTTGCATGGTCAGGATGAGTGGGGTCGAATCGTAGCATCGTCTTTCGATTTTTTCTATCGTAAATCTCGTTTCATTCAAGAAATGCGGCTAAAGAATTATGTTACCTGTCATCCTCAGCTGTGTTTTCCTTGATTTTAATTTTGTGTCCCAAAACTTTTTCTAGAATCATCAACTGCTCTTCTTTCTCGTTGCTTTTATTTTTTGGCTGAATGTCTTCGGCATCTTCTTCATTGTTGTCGTCCAAAAATTTGGAACTCAAGGCAAATCTTTCATCTTGCTTATACCTCGACTGTAGTTCTAATAACTAAAAGCAAATTAAATAATTTGAAAATGTTTGCCCTAATTACAATGAAGTTTGGTACTTTTTGACCCTTCTTTCCTTGAAACTGTTCTTTAATTTCAAAATTATAATCTTTGTTTTCATTTTCGTCTTCGTCATCATCAAACAATTTTGCTTTTTTTGAGCGAGTTGTCCCCAACTCATCCAAATTCTGTTCATCACCAAATACTATTTTGTTTACTGGTTTGCTATCCTAAAATACTAAAACGTAAGTTTTGATAATTAATCATTATACAACATATTATTACAATTTTTGCCAAGGCATTTTTAATCTGTAATTTTTGTTGTTGGTATCCCTTCTTCATTTCAATCATCGATTTAATGCGTTTAGAATCAGCCTCGGCCCGTTTGGGATCTTTCGACTTGGGTTTTGGCTTCTCTATTTTAATAATGGGGTCATTCCCAACAGATTCAATTTTTAATTTACCCCCGACTGTATTGTGTCTTGCATTACTTTTAAATATAATTTCTGGCACGTGCGTATTTTCATCAGCCGCTCGTTTAAGCGTTTTACCTTCGCCTTTTTGGAAAATATAATCACTTGATGAGACGTTATTAGATAAACCATTGTGTTCAATGTGTGAGTTCTCTATCTTTGTTTCTATTGCAGCAGTAGACTTGACTTCTTCTCTTTCTTTGTTTAATCGTGCCAGGAAGCTTTCCTTTGCCATTTGCAACTCGATGAATTGTCCTTTCCATTTCTTGTTGGCAAAATCCGCGAAACCTGAAAGCAATTAATCGGTAAATATAGGTTTAAAGGAAGGGAATAGTCAAAATTACATCGTTGCAAATTGGAACTGTCCACTTCCAAGCTGATGAAAGCAAAGAACAGAGATTGATTTTTCGGCCCAATTTCCTTGCGCTGTTTTATTTCAACCGAAGCCACCTGCCCATATTCGCCGAATTTCTCGCACAAATCGGACTCCTTGACGTTCTCTGGCAAATCACTGATAAACACTCGCCTCGTTTCCAGCTTCATTTTATCATTTACTCAGGCTATAATAAAAACACGGATGACACATGGAAAAAGTTAGGTTAGAACGCAATTTGTTAATTCAGTACAGCCAACTGTTTCACGTTCACAAGTTTCACCGCATTCAGCGTGTGGCGCTATCTATTACCGCCAAAACAATTAATTTCAAAATTAAATCAATAAACCCTTTTGTAAAATATTTAATTTGTAAGTAATCGCAAAGGGAGGTTTAGATTAAGGAGTGATATTTTACATGAAAAATATTAATAATACTTAAATATATTAGCAAATGTTCATCCGCGTAATTTGTAACAATTTTCAATAATTATGAATATTTATCCACCAATAAATGAATTTCGTCCTCTCAAGAAATGAGAAGTGTTTTTTTTTTTAATTTAACGTCCAGTAGGCTATGACTAGGGTGTGGGTGTGGTGCATTTAAATGCATACAAATAAAAGCATCCTCAGCTTCAGTACTCTGGACGCCAAATTAAAAAAAGAAAATCGAAATATTACACTTTAGAACAAACTGCAATGATTTGTCAACCCTTAATCACAAGAGCAGCAACAACCCCTAACAACAGGTCCCATGGTGTAATGGTTAGCACTCTGGACTCTGAATCCAGCGATCCGAGTTCAAATCTCGGTGGGACCTTCGTTTTGTGTGAAACGAATATAAAGTATTTTATAAAACTTCACTTCAAAAATAAAATGTTTTCTACGAAACGAAGAAGAATTTTAAGAAGTCTTGCATTGCCTTCAAAAAAGAAATAACTTCTTTTAAAAGAGCGGGGAAAACGTGAAAATCAATAATGATGAAGTTATGAAGATAATCACAGGTCGGAAATATGTATTTTGTGCCGTTCTAAATCTAATTATTGAAGTCGATTCTAGTCCAACAAAAATTTTATAAAACTCTTTTAAACACACACTAAAAATTATAACTCGTGAAATAAATTTTTCATACAATTTAATGACGTATAAATACTGTATTTTAACAGTATATTAAAAAAAGGAAACTATTAAAGCGTCTCGTGAAACGTGTATTTTATACTATTTTATTTTTTTCTATTTTGGCTCTTATGACCGCAAGTTTTACTTTTCAAACAAATGAGAACTCATTTTTCCGTGTACTGATTAAAAAAAAAATTAGGCTCCATAACCTCAAAATATAATAAATTCTTATTTTCCCTGAAAGGCAATCAGAGGTAAATAAAGTTGTGACTGGTTAAAAGGGCCTTAGTTGCCAGAAACCAATAATTGAACCGGAAAAGAAGAAGAAGAAGCTCGCAAGACATAGTGATATTTCTTGTATAAAATGACAAGTGCCGAATTAACTAATAAACATTCGTAACCTGCCTCTATCACTGCGTAACAAATTTTTCACAAAAATTAATATATCATGTCATATAAATATTAAATATGAAAAAGAGTTTAAAAATCTGAGCAATTTTAAAGTGCTTTCTTTCGCTTAAAAGTTTGAATCGTGTCTCGAATAGTTTGGACCTGAATTCGTAGTTGTTGCAACAAAACACCTGACTTGAATTTTTGTTAGACAGTTCATTTGTAAATAACCATAATTCAATGCAAACAAGTTTTAAAAATAGAGAGATTCAAAGAAAAGAATGTCTGTTTTTGAATCAAAACACGTTTGGATCACGATTTTGTCAGCGAAAGAAAGCACCTTTAGTAATTTTAATATAGGAAAATTTTGTTTTGTTGATGGCGGTTGGTGACATTGGCTGACGCCATTAAAATATTTCAAACAAATGTCAGTTTAGAAGATACGCTTATAATTACGTATTTGATGAGCTTATAAAGTGTTTTAGTTGTGTTTATAAGTTGCGATCCTAACCACGGATGCTAACAAATAAAGGTAAATTCAAAGATGTATAATTTAGATGTAGGTTATTGTTATTTGTAATTTGAGATTTGAGCAAATCCAGCTATAGCTGTCCTCCATTTACAACATACTTGAATTCTAATCGATTGAAATTCACTTAAAAATCACTGATTTCATTTTATTTGCACTTATTCAGTATTCAGTTGGCGATCAGTGTTAAACAAAGTGATTGAGTTTCTTCTCACTCACCCCCTATTGATTAAACTGGTTTTTTTCAATCAGCATTCAGTTTGATGTGATTTCATACATATTGTGAGGGTATTAATTTTTATTAACATAATACGTGCTTTCAATTCTTTTCTAAAATCATTGACTTAAGTGAATAAATGCAGCGAGGCGTATTCACATCCTCGAGCGAACCATGAGACTTCATATCGCCGAGGACTTCCCCGATTTATGTTCAAGTAATTTTTAAACTTTCCCGGTTTATGTAATTTTTAAAAAAACCCGTTTCGCGTTTGTAATATCTACAATCTGTAACACATGGTGTTTAAGAAAATATATAATTTTATCTTGTTTCCCTTACTTCAATATTTTATGATTTGAAAATAAATGTTCACATTTCCCTAGATTTCGGCCAAAAACATAAAAAATTCCTTTCTCCCTTTAAGACCTCTGAATTCCCTGAATTTAGGGAAAATTTTCATGACATGGCAACCCTGTATGAAATCACAAACTGAAAACTGATTGTAAAAACCAGCTTTTGATCAGTAGGAGAGTGAGGGAGAAGAAATTCATCACTTCTTTATCACTGATTGCCAACTGAATAAGTGCAAATGAAATGCAATCAGTGAAAATGACAAAATAAAATTTCGATTATTCCATAATGTAATGTATTACCGTTAACCAAAAATAGAAAAAAATATTTTATTCACAACCGGAAGTAAATGGCTTTAGTTTCTATGAGACGAAAATCGTGACAGAAATAGTATATTTTCTGTAAATAATAATAAACGTATTGCTATTGAACAGATAAAATAGCGACATCTTACTATCGCTTTTTGACCTGAATTTGAAACAGCTGTACAGAGGCTGCTCGAGGTTTTCACTGCAATCAAAAACGATTTACACAAAATTTTTCTAAAAACTTTCATTATGCTTTGACAGCAAGCATGATCGCCTTGCATGGGGGACTTATTAGGAGCAAATCCCGCTTCAATTTGTCTATCCTACTGCAATGTCAGGTCAAAAAGCGATAGTAAGATGTCGCTATTTTATCTGTTCATCACTCTTACATCGCAATTGCGAATAAATTGGGCAAGTCGTTTTTGGTCTGCAGTGGGAATGTCGAGCTACGTCTCTGCTGAAGAAGCCCCAAGCAGGGCTGAAACAGCTGTACAGAGGCTGCTCGAGGTTTTCACTGCAATCAAAAACGATTTGCACAAATTTTTTCTAGTATTGCTATTGATATACTACCTAGGAAATTTTTATTATATTTGCACTTACAATCGAAAGCAAAAAATAATAGACAATTACAGTTTTCTATAAATTTTCTTTCTCTAAAATAGTGCCGTTTAAATACGACTTCACAGATGATACTTAAAAATTTTGAAAGTTTTCAAGTTTGGCTTTTGTAAAATCTTTGAGGTCGGATTTAAAACATTACCATTTTGGAGAAAAAAATGCAGAAAACAAAAAAATAGTCGACAATTACAGTTTTCTGTAATTGTCTACTGTTTGCTTTCGACTGTAGTTTAGGGTAGACTTCTTGATACTAAAGGTAGGTAAATTTAACACCGCTTCGCCGTTTCTTTTTTTCAGTACTTGTTCTTCCACTTCTCACTAATCTTTCTTACAAATAATACAAATTAAATTCCTTTTCAAAAAGTTTAAAGTGATATTTTACGATTTTTTACTCCTAATAGTTTGGGTTCTTGTAATTCTTCTATTCCCGGTCACGAATAAAATAGTGTACGTACATATTTCAGGAGATTACTATTTTTTCTTGGGTGCTTTTGTATAACCCCCTACTTAATGAGGCCGAAATAAATATTTCCCGTGTTCATCTTTTCCTTCACACTTCGTCGTTAAGTATTGCGTACGTTTTCTTAGCAGAACGCTCTGTATATTATTGCATTTTTGTATTCTATATATAAGAAATTCAAAAAACAAGAAATAAAAAAAAACAAAACAAAAATGAAACGCAGAAGAAATTAGAAAACTTAAGAAGAAATACATATGATTAGTAAACATTTTTAATGTGTAAAGATGAAAACAAATAATTTAACGCAGTTTTTGAAGTCTGAAGAAATTTGATTTTTAACGTCTATTAAAACTACCAATTTATAACTATAAAGAAAAAAAATTTAAAAAAAAGTTGTTCTGCCGAAACCCGGGATTGAACCGGGGACCTTTAGATCTTCAGTCTAACGCTCTCCCAACTGAGCTATTTCGGCAACTAATAAAACAACCTTCAAATCTACACGCCATGAAACACAACGGACCGAATTATTTGTTATTTCTTCATTTGTTTATTATCGTCGTATTTTGAAGTTTATTTCATAAATTTGCAATGTCAAAATTGTGCGTATAAAATGGACGGTATTCCGATGATTCTGCATAAAATTCTCAGTCAGTCGGCCACCGTCCACATTTATTCCTTTCCGCACTTTACTCTGGAAACTTTTCTGGCGGTGGTGATATGCATGATTTACGGTTATCTTCACGCGGAGATCACCAACATAGGAAAGGTTACTCTGCGACTGCGTCCCAACACAATACATTTCAAAAAGCCCCTGAAAGGTAACTTTTCACTTCACTCATCCCCCTTACATTTACAGGCGATTTTTTTTCAATTTTAGAAACCTATAGTAAAGATTCCGTCTGCACAAGCATCACGCGCATTCAGCACGAATACTGTTCGTTCAACGTAAGCAGAAACCCATCAACCCAAATAGCCTACAAGCGACTGTGCAACAACTGTAGCACCCATTCGCAACTGGGGTGGATAATGCCCCATACGATGGCAGAAGGAGCGAACGCGAGGACTCAAATGAACGAAAATCGCAATCGTTACGCAGAAACACTCGCATCTCTATCACCAGCCGAATACGTCAGACGAGACAAGGAAAGGAAACTGCGAGAAAAAGAGCTGCAAAAATGCTTCCAGTCGCTGACGACCTTGTACGATAACGTGGTGGAGAAAAAGTTCTCCGAGAACACGCTCAACACGCACCTGGAACTGGCCAAGGAGCAGACCCAGTGCTCGAAAATGGCAACACCGCCGACGATACTCTCGCTTCCGGCCGATGCGATGACCAAAAGTTTGTTTGACTTATTAGAAAAGATCGTTTGTACAAGTTCAGTCTCAAACCCGATTCCTTTCAGAGGAGACATAACAAGCCTTGCGCTGGACGCCGGCAACTTAACAACCAAGCGCAGTGTCATGTTTGACAACGCTTGCGATTTAATTACCGAGAGTTCCTCCACCACTATTGAAACGGAAACGCACGAAATTAAAAAGCAAAAAGTTGTTTACTAGATAAAAAAAAAAGTGTTAGCGTATAAGATGAAATGAAATAAAAATTTTAAGTTTGCTCTCCATAGATCTCCCTGTATATTATAACCAGGGAAAAGAATTCGACCCACTTAAGTGTTGGATACTTTTTACACCGAATCTACTACTTACTCCTTCCGCGGCTCCGATGATTTTAAGGCTCGATACACACGTACGTGTTGTTACCGCTATGGTACCGCACCGATGCCGTAATTTCAGTTAATTTTATGACATCTGCGGTGCACAGTATCTTTGCATCTTATTGGCTAACGCACACGTTCGCACTTAACCGTACGTCCAAAAAAACGCATATGTGAATCGAGGCTAAATTGCTGTGGAGTAGGAGGGGAAGGGTAAGAGTGCGAAATTCCGCCATTTGGGCCACATTTTATACATATTTGGCGTCTGCTTTTGTTGTTTTCTTCACATAACAACACTCAACATAACATAACCCATGGAATAAAAATACACCAACATCATCAACCAAAAATTTGAAAGCGCAGCGTCAATGCAAAGAAAAAATATACAGTGTGATCAACATTGACTGTCCTCGCTGCTACTTTAATTTGTAGGAATTATAAGACAAAAATACTTCGAGTATTGTTTCCTTTCTTTTCTTCATTTCATATTTTTTCTTTCTTTCTCTCTCTTTGTTTTAAAGAACTGATATTTTACATTTCATTCACAGTTCTATTGTTTAATTTTGTCCTTTTGTTTCCTGCCAGTTCCTTGACCTATCTGCTTTTGTTTTCTTTTTTCTGTTTTCCGCATTATTCTTCTTTTTAATCGAATTGGATTTCGCATTTTACCGACTTCTTTTTATAGTTCTCTTTCGTTTCGAACGTATTTGTTTCTATCTGCAAAAACTTTAGTCGATGTTCGTTTTTTTGTGCATCTCAGTGCCATGGTACTTCTTTTTTTTAATTTATTTTCTACTCTCGTATTTTTCTTTTGTTTATTTTAATCAAATTGATTTTTCACATTTGTTGATCGGTTCTGTTTTTATAGATCTTTTGTTTTTCTACTACCAGTCATTTTTTTCGATTTTTAATCTGAAGATTCATTTACTTTCTATTCATCTTAAGGTGCTTTCTTTCGCTCACAAAATCATGATCCAAACGTGTTTTGATTCAAAAACAGACATTCTTTTCTTTGAATCTCTCTATTTTTAAAAATTGTTTGTCAATCAAAAATTCAAGTCAGGTGTTTTGTTGCAACAACGACGAAATTCAGGTCCAAACCATTCGAAACACGATTCAAGCTTTTAAGCAAAAGAAAGCACCTTTAATCATCGATCTTAATTTGTTTCTTTTTTTGTTCTTTACGCTTTCGTATTACGTATTTCTTTTTGTTTTCTTAACGAATTGATTTTTCACACGATTTTTTCTAGTCTTCATTTTTTGATTGTTTTTCATTTGTTTCGTGTCCACCTCAGCTGTGTTTTTTTTTAAACGTAACATTGACAGCTTGTTTTAATTCTACGAATTTCTTGATTGGATTCGAAAAATTGCTGTTTTTCGCTCAGCTTGGTGTTGTCGATTTTATTTTATTTTTTTGCTCACACCTTGTATGTTGTTGCTGTTTCTTTTGTTTTTGATTTTTGCAGTTTCATTTGTTTTTATTTGATTTGTTCTGATTTTCAAAACCCCAAATCAAATCGGCGAGTTTTTATTTTCTTGTTTTCGTATCTTTTCTTTGATTGTAGTTTTTTTTATTTTTGCTTTATTTCTACTAAAAAAAAGACACGTCGTTTTTAACGTAGAGACAATTACAGTTTCCTGTAACTTTTCTTTCTCTAATAAAGGCCATTTGCCCCACTTCCAGTTAAAACTTAAGCTCCAGTTAACTCCATAGAAACGATTATTATAATAATAGACGAGGAAAGTAAACGTCACAGAAGGAGGGGCTGAGTCATTTACTATCTTTGTCTAATAAATCAAACGTGTGTCGTAAATTACTGTGTAACGCCGGAGTTGACCTCAACATAACCTAACATTTAAGAATGTTAATACAACGATATTAAACAAGTTATTACAGTTTTATAAGTTGGTATCTTGTACATTGTATTGGAAAATTGTTGACAAACTCAGTGCATGCTTTCCCAGAGACATTTTTTTTTTATTTTGTTGTGTTAGGTTATGTTTATTAATGGTTCGTTGACGTGCAGCTGAACTAAGCTCAGACAAGCATTTTATACATTTTTTTAATAACCAATAAATTAACTAATTACGTGCAATAAGCAAACTAAAATAATTTTATTGAAGCTTTTCATCCGAAGTTTTAGTGATAAACAAAAGTTCACACAACAGCTATCTGTGAAGCGAGTATTTTCAGTTTGTTTGGCGTAACCCGTGCATTTTTACATTCCAATAGACTCCGTTTCAAATTTCGCGCCAGCTTTAGGACCGCCCACTTTCCTAATCTATTGAATCCATAGCAAATAATCGCCGATTAAAATTAATCTAGACTGTAAACAGAGCCGTTTCGGCGAGAAAAAATTACAGGAAACTGTAATGGTCTACTATTTTCGGCTTTCGAGCGTAATGTGTTACATGGGCTTTAAAAAAATTGGCGCCTTTTGGCTACATTTTATCAAAAACTTAGCGACGTTTCCTGCAAAAAATCTGGCAACCCTGACAGAACCCTCGCACAAGTTACTCTGGGCGGCGACGAATACAATTCGAAAGTCCGAATACTAAATTTTCGTACAGCTGGCGGAGCAAGTAGGCCGATTTCTTATTCCTAATTATAACGTTTCTTTAGGGGCGCGTTCGTACAGTACACAGAGTTAACCATCAGTGCTATTACACCTCAAGCCGCTCATAAATTGTCCCAAAGGCCTTAAAACCTAAATACAGCATGCATATTGCGAAGTTAATTTATTCGAGGCGAACTTCCTGAACACAGCCTAGAAAATAATTGGATTGTGTTCGAAAACTCCATCTTGGACATATAATTATATCTTCATCATTCACGATTTTTGACTTATTTTGCATCTCGCTCATCTGTTCCAAGAGCCGCATTCCTTTTGTCACGAATCTCACCTCAGATCAGATAAATGTCATTCCGTTGACAATGAACAAGTAAATTTGAATTGGGGTTTCGACCTTCTACCTTTTCACACGAGCACCTCTATTGTGAAATGACGTTTATTTGATCTGAGGTGAGATATGTGGTAAAAGGAGAGCAATTAAGAAAGTTTTTTGTCATTCGCGAAAATCAGTAACCAACAGATGGCGCTTTTAATAAGGAAAACAAACAGCTGTCATTATTGTTATTCAGTATGACTTGTTATATTCGATCAATCCATCAATACTTTTCGTTAGTTTTATTATTATGTGTACGTTATGCTAAAGTACGGAAGTGTCACAAAATTCACCAACAAACATTTTAATTTAATGTTTTTTTTATAGGTTAACCAAGTGTAACTCCAATGTTTTCCTTATTATAGGGATCTTCATAAAGCCTTCGCTAGATGTCGGCCACTCCGTGATTTTCTCGAATTACCACAACAGCCACTTTTCACACGCCTTTTTTTAAGTAAAGTATGATGTTATAGAAATAATGCAACACAAGACTTCTCGAGAGAGATGTGAGCGAGTTGCAAGATAAGTTAAATATTGTGAATGAGCAAGATGCGATTACACGGACCGACTCACTCGAAGGTATGTAGAATTTTCGAACACAACTTTGGGTTAAAGATTTTAATGTCGTTTTTTTATATTTCTTGAATGAAGTCATACCTAAATGCACACCTTCATGTAAAGATGTAAAAATTATGTGATTTTGCTTTTCTCAATGAATGCTTATCCTCAAGTAAATGTATTGTACATATCCAGTTCATTTGTTTATAGTATACCGCTAATATAGCTATCTGCTTTTAACTTTCATGCTTTACCGTCTTCAATCGATCATGTTGTAAAGCTGCTTTTCCTGCTCGGAAGATTGGGTATTTGGGGATTGCTGCTATTGGTTTTCATTAATCACGTGATCAACGATAACCAAGAACTTTCGTCAAGTGAATGTATTGTACATACGAAAGCCAATGGCAACAATCCCCAAATACCAAATTCTCCAAGGCCCGATTTCATAATCGAAGTAAAGGAGACTTTAAAATAAAAGGCACAGTAATAGATCCAGAAAGATGCAAAAACGTAGTTGTTTATACATCAGAATGTGGCTTTTATTTTAAAGTCTCCTTTAGTTCGATTATGAAATCGGCAACAAATCTCCAAAGTAAGAAAAGCAGCTTAAGTGTTCTCAACCTGCTTGAATTGGCTTCCGGTTGGAACCGCGTCACCCGGGTTTCTTCTACTGGCAAGTTTCGTTCTTCATTGCAGAAGAACTAGGACTTCAAGGTTGCCGCTGCTGCTGCTTCTCTTTAGTCATCGAGGCGTCCGTCGGCAGTAGAAGAAACCCGAGTGACGCGGTTCTAACCGGAAGCCAATTCAAGTATGGGCGACGGAAGTCTTCAAGTTAAACTATTCTTAACCTGCATTGATCCGATCGGCATAATATACTAGAAAATTGACTACACCTACTTTTTTTTATCATATATGAAACGTTGGAAGTGTAACAGACCTTTTTTAGGGTACTCTTCGACCGATTGAGTTTTCCAACACTTACCAAGTTATACACATAGAAATAAACCTCTTACTTTTCGGACACCTGTGTATGTAGTGTGTTCAATTTGAACGGTTTCATCATTGCTAACCTTTTTATTTCTAAAGACAGGAATGCGGTTGAGTTGGCAAGAATTCTATAATCTTCAGGCTCATTCTGAATTTCTAATAAAAAAAAAAAAACAACTGTAGTGTTTAGTTGTCAAGAAATACCAGGCGACTTTGATAGTTGTGCTCGAAACCTTTTACAATCAATGGTGACGGTTGAATTAATATGTAATGATAACCTTAACCAAAAATTAATAGTTTTCGAGGAAAATACAATTAAAAATGTTTCCAAAACCGTTTGAGAACTGCTTGCCCGCGGACGAAATTGTAAATTAACGGAGAAAATAGACTTGTTCCTACTCAGTTCCAATTCCAAATACTTACTGCTCATGCGCTCTTAAGCTGGATTCATTGCTAGGCAATTTTTCACCGCCGCTTTACGGGATAGATACTTGATTGGTTAGTTTAATTAAACAAAATGTATACTTTCAAATGGAGCCAATAGAATAGTGTAGAATTTTAATGCTAACGCAAAACGCCTAGAAATGAATTTGGCTATATCAATACTGATCTGAAATTAGCAAGAGCGCATGAGCAGTAAATAGCTGCAATTCCGCGCCGATTTACGATTGTGTAGGAACAAACCTAATGGTAATAAATAATCTTCGTATTTGTTTAACGCAAATTTACCATCCTGAGTTGCAATTGCAACAGTTACTACCGTTTTCAGTTCCGGTGGGTTTTGAGATGTCAGTTTTAAATTTGCAGTTAAGTAAAGTGTAATGAGAAAAGCCATAAAGTGACGTTTGCAAATGAATGCTCTTTCACAATCACAATGGACGTAAACATAAGAATAATTGCATGAACATACTGGATTTTGAAAGTAAATTTCCGCCCTTTGTCAATCCACACGTCATTAGGTATTCAGGGATTAATAATGACTCCAGCTCTTCTTAGTATTTATACAAAATGTTGCCAATTTCTTTTCTGCATACCATGTAAGTAAATAATTCTTGTTTACGTCAATTGGATGGAACAAGCGGTAGAGAAGAAAGCGACGTAATGTATTTATCGTTACCATGGATACCGCGACCCAAAGCTTTTTCTTTGTTTGTTACTTTTAAATTGCGACGTAAACTTCAATTCTCACCTCATGATTAATGTTGTCTGTAACTAAAGTTGCAATTAAAATACACTAGAAACGATATAACTTTATGTCAATTTAATGTGTTAGAGAGTGACACGTTCATCTCTCACGGCAACGTCCATTCGTCACGCTCTCACTCATGAAATTCCCATAAAGCTATATCGTTTATGTTTATTTTAATCACGGCTTTAGTTAGAGAAAACTTTAGCTGTGTTTGGATATCAGTTCCATGCACTCTATTCACTCCTTTTGCACTGTTGGTCTCTCTTTTCCTTTAAGTGAAAGTGAGACAAAAATACGAAAGGAGTAAATAGAGTGCACGGAACTGAATATCCAAACACAGCTTATGTGAAAACCATTTGTTTGTGAACATTTAGTTACAATAATCAGATTGGTTAACAGATATCGAAGTAATCGTCCATTAAACACTTACTTTGAGGCAACCCATATCTAATGTGCGTCCAGTATATGTGTGTGTGTGTGTGTATGCGAAAGTAGCAATTTTATTTGCTTAATGTTTAGTGATGTGAGTTCTTAAGAATCCCATATTCGTGTCCACCTTGTTGTATATTTTAACATCTCAAGTAATGAAGCGAATAGTTTTTCCTTGTATGACTAATTTTTAATTATCTGATGATAACATAATGAAATAAATAAATTTAAAAAAATGTCGTAGGAGATTCGGCCACATTCTTTTATTAAATGCCTTAATTGCATATTAACTTTTAATGAGACTCCCTTAACTGAGTTTTTACAAGCCGTTATTATTTGTGAATAACTCTAAGT
The DNA here is from genome assembly GCA_036172665.1 of Prosopocoilus inquinatus. NCBI lineage: Eukaryota > Metazoa > Arthropoda > Insecta > Coleoptera > Lucanidae > Prosopocoilus > Prosopocoilus inquinatus. Next base: position 34,226,719 of record CM069877.1, read on the forward strand.
GCATTGTCAGCCTTGTAAAATATTGATGTTTTTTTTTTTTGTCGGGCGAAATAAATTAAAAACCGTGAGTGAGAAAAATGCAATACACTCCACAGCATGGTTTTCGAACGCAACATCATTTGTTAATTAATTTTTATATTATAAACATGGTGCATTTACTTGAAAACGAATTCTTTAAACTATTTCGTTACTTAATCCTTAATTCAAGGATGTTTGGTAACGCTGCATTACTGTATTGGGATTAGAAAAGAAAAAACAAATCGATTGTATAAATATTTTGACAAAAATAATAATAATAGAATTGGTGGTTCTTCAGAATGAGCTTGAATATCGTAGTATGGAAAATCGAGTACCTTTCTTAATTTAACAGAATTTCAATATTTTAAACCGAAAAGTCAGCATTGGAGAATTCCCGTTCAAATTGAACACCCTGTATGTGAAACTTTCATCATCAATAACTCGATATCTTGCATTTATTCAATTAACGTCTAAAAACCTAACATTCTTTAATCGACACTCTACAACGAACGAAAATTACTTTAAAACATTGTGCTAAAAATATTTTCACGACAAAGAAGTTTGAGGTTATGTCATCGTAGTTGTCTCTAAAAACTTCCTAAAAATTTTGCAGGGGGAAGATTTTATAAATTACTACCGTAGAGTATCAAACATGAAGAATGTCCTCGTCATTTTGTGTTCGCTTTTCCATAATCATCAACAAAACTCGGTGTTAAAAAAGAATACGTAAAAATCAATACCTAACAGGTCATGAACAATTAAAAAGAAAAAAAATCAAACAGATGTTTACCTCTTTTTCAGCAGTGAATAATTTGCAGTTTAACAAAATTATGTACGTAAAAACACAAAATAATACCTCAAAGGAACGTAAAATGGTCCTCCTAAACCTAATCGCAGCTGTAAATAAGATGCCCTAATTTGTGAGCGAAATGGTTACACTAACATTATAGATCTTAAATTTGCATTAATCACATCAAAAGAACATGTTTCCGTGTGTTATTTTCACACGTATTTGCAATATTTATTTATAAACTATTAGCACGGCGACGAACCAAAATGACGCTTTTTCAATCAACGGCAAACGGGCAAACTTGCGAGAGCCTCCTGGCGGGAAATTCAAATCTCGAATGCTACTTAAATTATTACAGAAATATCCAAGTAAGAGATTTTATTTGAAGTAAAGCATACATTATGAGAAAAGCAAAATACACACAATCGTATATGTGTAAAAAATAAAAGAACTACTATTTACCTCTAGTTAATTAGTGGCATAATGATTATAAACAATTCAGGTATCAAAAAGGAAAATAATAATTATCTTTTATAAATCAAATGCGACCTTTGTTAATGACGTGAATCTTCACACAACGCTTATTAATGTTATTGTAAAATCGAATATTCTAATAAATTGCCTTTTATAGTTCTTCTATTTTACAATGTACGTTATATAAAACAAACTTAATGATAAGTATTAACCCTAGAAAAACAAATTCAATTACTTACAAGTATATGTTACAAGATTTTTCAGTCGATTTCGCGTAATTTCCGAAAGAATTTCATGATTCTAGCAGGTGTGATTAATCTCATCTTCTACTACAGTAACTTTTGCTAGGTAAAAAAATTCTACTCTGTTTACTTATATACAAAAAAATAGCAAACCTTAAATCTGCAAGGACCCCTTGCATAGTAGTCGACGACAACTGAAATGTTGAATTATTAATTTTTTTTTGTACTGTATTGAAATTGCCAGTGATATTCGCAGTGCTTAAAACTGTTATTAAGGACCTGAACATTATTTTTTAAAAAATTAAATTTCCTATCATGTTGTTGGGAAAAAGAAAAAATTTCTTCTTGTAATTTTACATTAATTACCAGAAGCTTAAGTAGTTGTAACTGCACTCTATTATTTTTATTTAGGCTATTTCAATTTCAGGTCCTTAATTTTAATTAGTGAAGGAAGTTACATTATTATTTATTTTTCTGCATCGAACTTCGATATTCTTTTATACATTCCTTACAGATTAAGAAAGGCAAAACATGTTTATTTTTAGAAACCTCCCCTAAATCTACCCCTGAAGAAAGGTCTCCCACCCCTGCCAATCCCTCGATTCATTATTCTACCGGGGGGCATGGCACCTCTGTTATTCCCTCGCATATTAACATGTCCCCTCATATTATTATTAATATTATTATTGCTGTTCATATTATTATTAACCCATTGCGAGCCGCCACCTCGGATATTACCCCGAAAATTCCCCCTGGGTCTCCACGGACCACCTCTAGGGCGTCCTCTAAAATCTCCCCTGCTCATAAAGTTACCATCTCCCCTGTTCATAAAGTTACCCCGCTTATTACCTCTACCACGGAAGGCAAATTCCGGATTAAAATTTGATTCCATCCAGCTACTTCCGCCCATGGGAGGTGTAAAATTCACGTTCGGCATATTCGGAGGCATCAGCATATTCGACAGTCCATTATGCGCTTCAGGGAAAGACGGTTGATTTTGCAATCCGGTGAACTGTGCCTGTTCCATTAATTGATTGTCTGAAAAGTCTTTGCTGAAGTCCTGGGAATCACTGTCCTCGTGAAACAGCATCGGTGGATCCATCAAATCAACGAAATCATCTTCGTCTTCTAAAGCAGAAATTAAGTCTGCGTTATCCAGATCTTCGTTCAGATCATCAAGTAAGTTATTCGCATTCGCGTCTGCGTCATCGGTGAATTCAGGAAAAGGAGGCGGAGGTTCGAGATCCGAGTTATCTCTATTGAAGTCGTCTACGAGTGGCACAACTGTTAAATTATCATTTACGGCCTCCTGTGTGTTACTACCGGAATCAGTCACGTCTTCATCGCTCATGTCCATGTCAATACTTTCAATATTATCACTTTTTCTAGGTGACTGTTTCTTCAACTTCGTCGGCGGGGCGTTCTGCTGACTTGGAGGAGGCGGTGGAGGTGGTAATTTAAGGTTTTCGAAATTGAAAGGTACTCTGTAATCTCGATCGGGCTCGTTCTTTGATTTTTGAGCTGTACGATAGTCCTGTTTTGTAAAAAAATTATTACAATGTTTCTGACAAGATTCGATCGATACATTCCATCCATCGAAACAATTCTCAACAAGAATTATATTTAGAAGAAAAAAACCAGGCCGATTAAACTGTATTAAAAAATTGTCTGTCTATGGTGATACCTGCTTTTATTTTGTCATAAACTATTAAATTAAATTACGCAAATCAAATTTGTAAATATCATTCTCTGTATAATTTACAATAATGCCATATAATAGCCTATGCTTTACCAAACCTTGAGGACTTTACAACAGTTTTGTCCTTTTATATACAACAAAACATCTCAAAATAACAGCTACATAATTATTTTTTACATAAATTTTTGTGTTTGCGATTAATTAAATCCTGTAATCTTTTGCATAACAAATTTCTTATCACAGTTCTTTCCCTGGTTCTTTTTTCTACATCTCTCGGGCTCTTTAAATTTATTGATCAAATCAGAACGACTGCCACACACAAAAAAAAAATATTACCTGATCGATTCGAGACTTCCACGGAACGCTCGTCGAGTTATTACCTTTCGGAGATCCTGTCAGGCTAATAAGGTTTCTGTGGTCAACGTCTTTCTTCCTCGGCATTACATCATTATCTACAAAAATAAAAAAATAATAGTACATAATGAAAACAAACTTGATAATACATTACCTGCTGTGGTTTTCGGTGGTATCAACGTTAAAACCCGATGATCAATATCAACCCCCCCGCCCATCGATTGATTGTCATGGTATTCGACTGGATCACAGTAACCCTCTTTTTCGAACATGGGTGGACTCTCTGGGGTTTCCAGGTCGACAGGCGGTTGTTCCCAGTTACTTTCGGGCTCCCAGGTCTCCGGTTCTTCCTCGGGGTTGTATTCTTCGGTGGGCGTGAAATTAGAGACGGGCGGAGGTGGCGGAGGAAACGACGTGTCTTGAAAAGGGCTCATCGGAGGTTCGTACTGCGTAGTCTGGTAACTTGTGGCCGTTGATGAAAACTGTGTGGACTGCGGTACTGAATATGTTGTTATCGGTGGCTGATACGTTGTTGACGGTGGATAAATTTGATTGTTTTGGGGGTACGTACTTGATGACTGTTCATACGAAGAGTTACCTACAAGTATATTTTGGTTAGAAACAACGAATTCAAAGCGCTATTTTCAAATACTCACCGTAATTTGTACTAGAATTAGTATTATAATTGTTAATGTATGTCGATGCATTGGGATATGAGGTTTCTGATGATTTGCTGAATGGGGGGATTGGAGGTGGCATGAGCGGTATCTGCGAGGATGTGTATTGATACTCGGTTGTAGGCGTAACAGGAGGAACAGGTGCTGGGGGCGGAGGTGGTTGGATGATTGAAGGAAAAAGACTAGAAATGCTGTTATTCAAACTGTAAATATTAGTTGTTTGGGTCTGGTTCGTAACGCTTGGTGTGGTCGATGGAGTTGAAGTATTTCCAAACAACGTGGCATTTATGGTCTGTAAATAAATAAATTAACGAGGAAAGTCCTCAAGGTTTTCCCCTGAAATTTTACCTGGATGTTGAATGGCATGTTGGTACCCATGAAACTCGTGAAGCCATTGTTAAGAAAGCTACTGTTCGGCTCTGTTGCAGGTGGTGGAACTGGGTTATAAAAACCGGCATTGGTGTAAATGGATTGTGTTATATCCGTCGTCGCAGCTACAAAACAAAAAAATTAGCCCGGAATACACTTAACCTTTTTTTTTTCACTCACACGTAGTGGTACTTTCCATGTTTGGTAAATCAATGTCCGAATCAGGGCTGGGTGAAGGTGCGTTTATATCAGGCGAAGGAATAGGGCTATTTAAGGTGGGTTTAATTTCCTCCAGCTTTTTTTTAAGGGCCTTAACACGAGACGCAAACGTTTTATAAGCCTAGAAAAATTCACCAATTACATTCTCCGTTGACTCAACAAAAATCACACGTACGTTAGCCACTAATTTAACATCCTTTTTGTCATTCTCCAGCTGTGACTCGGCCTGCACCAACAACGATATCAAATTATTCCTCGCCTTTATTTCGAGTTTGAGGGCATTCACATATAATTCCATGTGCGAAACGTGCTCGTCCATTTCCTTTTCAGCATCGTCCAGGTGAGCGCGATCTTTCAAAATTCCCCCATGTTAATTCTCAATTATTAAAGTAATTAAAATTTACCTTTTAAAGTCGAGCACAGCGCCTCGCTGTCCAACAAAGGCGGTTTGTATTCTTTGAACTTTTTCAATTTCAAATCCGTGTCCGCTTCTAATTTAGCACACGCTCGGATTTTCGTAACTAAATGCGATGACTGAAATAGCGTTGCTTTTAGGCGCAAAATTAAAACAGTACCATAAAGAGTGATACCTGAAATTCGTGGGGTTCGTCGCTTTTTCTCGAAGAGGGCGACGCGCTTATCAAGCCACTCAAATCTGTGATGAACTCTTCACCGTACACTCCTCTCTGCTCCCATATTTTAAATATCCTCAGTATTTTATGCTTGACTTTCTCATCACTGCGAATTCATGAAGTTAAAGCTCGTGTAGATGCGTTTACATTCACATTCACTTACCGGACCATCGTTGTCGCCTTTTGTAACGTTGTGCCCCAGCTTTCGACGAACTCGTAGTTGCGGCGCTTTGAATACTGTATGACATCGTTTGCCAAGTAAAACAAAGTGAGCCTGTGCTCAACCTTAACACGTTTCAACACGTTCAACCACGCACTGACGATTTTCTTGTGGTGCTGACGGTTTTCTAGACACCAGTGACAGCAAGTGTTGATGCTTTCCTGAGAGTCCTTAAGGTTTGTGAGTTTCTTTTCGAAAAGGATATTATTGAACTCCGTTTCTCTACCGGAATTGGCCATTGCACTGCTTAGAGTCTTTTTACTAACTTAGGGCTCACGATACTTACGAAGCACTGTAAGTCTCATATTTGTTATTCACCGTTTCCTCACGATACACATAATAACGAAGTATTTACATTTACTTCGCATTTCTGCGTGGAGCTATCGACTTCTGTGGGGGGTCATCAAACGAATTTTCACATGGTTCGTCTTCAGGTACCGCCACAATTCATATAATGTTACAAGAGAATCTTATCGAAAGGCGAGCAGGAAAGAATTTACTGCGTGTACTTCTTCATTTAAAGCGGTATCTTTTATTTACTAAATTAAAATCGTACTCGCATAAATATGTTGACATCCGCCATTTTGACTACTAATTGTTGTGAACATGAACATTTTCACCGCGCTTTACTTGTACCGCCAAATGTTTTGCTTGACTTTTTGATTTTAATTAATAAATGTTGTTACAAACTCCACGAAACACCGTAATAATTAAAATATTTTGTAAAACGTGAAATTACGTGAATTACCGCCTAAATCGACGTTCCGTGTGAAGTTTGGAACAACACGCAATGTTGCCAACATGAGCTGATACATCTGAGTCTGATGTGACGAGAATTTATTTTAATTACAATCAAATCATTTGGGTTAAGTATTTTCATCTCGATTCGGCTTTACGGGATAAAATGAAATAAATTGAGTGCGCCCCGGTACGGCCAGTCGAAAACGCTGTCAGTCACGTTTAAATTTACTCCTGAGTTAGAATGTTACAATACAATAGCCCACATCATTCTGTGTTTTCACATTCTAATATAATAATGGCGTTCTCGGTTGACTATTCTGGGCTGCTTTAAGAGTATCTCCGTCCTCTGTTTTTACATGAGGTTAAAACAAGATAGAGATACTTTGAGAGCAGCCCAGAGCAGTCAATCGAAAACGCCATAAAACTTAAATTAAATGCAGGTCTCGGATTTCTAAACAATCAGAAACAAATAAATTAAGAACATTTTTAATGATCCAGAAACACGATCGTAGTGGAAAAATTAAGATTTCACAAAGAAATTATAGATAATAATTATGTATTTGATTTCGAAAAAATTGCAAGCAATTAAAAAAAAGGAAAACGTTTTGACAGTCGAGAAACCCACTACAAAATAAAAAATTTCCGACTAGAGCAAAAATAAAACAAATGACGATCAACGTGTAGAAGAAGAGAATTGAAGACGAATCGTAGATTTAAAATTTAAAGAAATATATAAAAGAATTATTGCCCAGGATTAACAATAATTCGAACTGACGAAATGAAAGTTTCTGAAGGACGCGGGAAAAAACAAATGACGATTAATTTATTCACTGAAGAAATGATTAATTAATTTCGGAAAGAAAAAAAACAAATTACCACCATGTTCACCACGGATAACCACAAAGTAATAAGTACGAAAGGAAACGAAATAATCTCAGGAAATAAACAAAAAAAAAACAGAAAAGAAATACAAATTATTAATTGAAAAAAACGACGATGTCTTCTTTTAAACAACAACGGCAACAGTGCCCAAAAAAAAATTCAAAAATTCGCAGAAATATTTGAGATGAAAACAAAAGACGATCGCAAGAAAAAATTCAAAAACGGACGTCATTTTTTAAAAAACAGCAATAATTCTTCGCGATCAGGACGATCGCCTTACATTAAAAAAAATAAAACTGTAAACAATTTTTTTTTCTTTAATCTAACTCTCGCTACTATTATCTTTTTCTATTTAATATTTTATCTTGGGATTATAGGATCTGTAATGTCAAAATCCATTTTTTCTATTAAAAAAAAACGAAAGATACGAATTTCGAAATTTGATGGGTTGGCAATATTGTTCCTAATTGCTGCAAAGTGCAAGGTTACGTTAGGCGTTTACGATAATTGGAGCGGTATATACCGGTTAATCTATTCTTTCACTCTTACTTGCATTAAACGCATTCGTTCTATCCTACTTTTCTACCCCGTTCCATGTACAGTCGCGATCACCCTAATCGAGACCGTTGGAAGCAAACTATGCCCTTATTGGCGCTGGTAATAAGGGTTACAGAACTGTCAATTGGTCTCGATTAGCTTGATTGCGAGTATACCGCTCCAATTATCATAAACATCTGAGGTGCGTTCAGAAGTGTATTGCGAATACACTTAGAGTGTTTAAAAAAGCAAAACGCGCAAAATAATTTACATGAGAGAGTAGGATTATTACCCAGAGCGCGCTCTTTCTTATTCCTGAACGAGCCCCAGACGTTTTAATGTCATGCGATCAATGGAATTTATAATTAGAGCAGGCTGTAATATTTTCCAAAAAGTTGGCAACACAAGCTTACAATCTGCAGTTAAAAATTTTAATTATGAGAATTGTGATTTGTGACAATTACTTTTTTTTAATGATTGATAATAAACGGATTTGTCTTGTGGAACACCCCTCCCCCCTAATATTCTAAAAAAAAGGGTTTAAACCAGCACCCTTGCGAAATAAAATAACAAAATCAAACAAAATAAAGATTGTACAAAGCACGAACATAATCTCAAATATGACAACTGTCAACTTATTATTTATTTCTCATTGTATCCAATCACATAGCATAAAATAGCACCAATCATAGCCTCCTCTGATTATGAATTTCATTGATTACCGGGTATTTTTTTTTCGTTTGTTTTCTTAACCGTTAATTGCGAGAAAAAAAATCATCAATCAAATGCTAATAAATAATTTCTATTGTTTTTTTTTGTAATCTTGTTTTTAACTTTAACGTCCTATTTAAATTTGCCAGATTAAGGCCCGGTCTTTTCACCTCTCATCAGCCTCACATTAACTTTAACCGTTGATTAATTCCTATAGAAACAATTGTCTCTATAATTATAACTGTGGAAATAAATCAACGATTAAAGTTAACGAGAGATGAAAATTAAGGCCCGATTTCTTCACCTACGGATAAATTTATCTGCCAGGCAGTCTCCTCGGAAACTATTACCGATACAATGGTTTCCAAGGACAATACCTGGCAGATAAATTTATCAGAAGGTGAAGAAATCGAGTATAATTTAGGGAATTCTGTATGCTGAAAAATGAATCTTTGGTCCACCTGATTGGCAATGGCAGCACTGCTTGACTGTCAGAAAATAAACAAAGAAACAATTGAAGTTGAGTAATTTAAAAAAAATAATTTTATTTATTAATTTTTATTGTAAGTGCTCGTACAGATCAGATTTTAATTAATTAAACTATTTTAACGCATTGCGATTCTTGATGAAGCTATGTCAATCAATGAGAAAAGACTTTGATAAGCACAAACCGGAACCTTCATTCTAGGCGCATACCCCCAGGAACCTTCATTCTAGACACATACCCCCCAGGAAATGATGTTAAATTCAATTTAAAGAGCAGACATGAACGTCAACTGCATAATTTGCAGCGATTTATTAACGCCTGCGGAGGAGATCTACACGACGCCATGCGGTCACCTCTTCCACTACCTCTGCCTGATACAATGGATAGAAAGGTTCAACAAGTGTTTTCGCACGATTTTGTAATAATTGAGCTTGGCTTTTCTCCAGATCAAGGACTTGTCCTCAGTGTCGTAATAAAACGACTGAAAAAACCATACATCGAGTTTACTTCAATTTGACAGACACGGACAACGTCGTTGAAAATGTTGGGACCCTACAAAATAAACTCGACAACTTGCAATTGCAAATAAACTTGAAAGAGAAAGATATTAAAACTTATGTGGAGAAGTACGAAAGCGTTCGATCTAATAATGTTGGCTTGAGGTGAGTTGAACTTCTGGAAAAATTTTCTTTCAAGCCCTTATTTTATTTCATGCAGAGCAGAGATTAAAGAATTGGAAGATAAGAGCAAAGTGTCTGAGTCGGCAATTCATGCACTGAAAGAACAAATTTCCTACTTTAAACAGAAGAGCAAGGAATGTAATCGATTAAATGAGGAGGTGGCACGTTTGAAGAAAAAACTGAAGGACTTGGACAATGTGCAGTTGATTCTAGATGGGTCCAGGGATGAAGTCAAAGACCTGCTGAGGCACAATCGAGATCCCCAATCTTTAAGTATTCTTGTAGCAACTTTAAAAAAGTAAGAAACAAACGTTTCCTTTAGTTTATTCATGTAGCTTTTACAAGTGATTTTGTTGCAGAGTATTAATAGAGACTGATAGGAAATATAAGCAAATTTCGTCCGACTTGAAACACGCTCAAAATAGCGTGTCGTGTTATCGAAAAGAAATTACGGAAATTGAACAGGAAAACAATAAATTGAAGAGCAGTATAAAATCACACAAACACTGTGCAAAAGAACGACAATACCTGAAAAGAAAAATCTCCGACATGGAGACCGTATCTTGTTCATCACACGAAACTAGTTCACCTAAAATTCGAATTTTAGACAATTCTGCAACTGCTGCATTATGTGACGATTCAAGACGAGTTTCTCTCAATGAAACTTTTACCGTTGTAAGTAACATTTCCTGTGCCGTACAAGGAAATCAAATTTAAAATTTTTGCAGAACGATCGTGTAAAACAAATAATGGAATCAGATTCACCGTATTTGCCCATAAAATCAAGTAACGTTGGGTTATCGCCTCTCCTTAAATCAAGGTACACAACTCTAAAACCATCATCATCATCGTCATCACAAAAGGGACTCAAAATGGTAAAATTCGCCGTTCACATGATTTTTTATGCACAGTGTTATTTTTCCAGATCAAAACGTTAAATCAATCGTCAAAATCAGACTTAAAATTGCCCAGTAAAGAATATTCATACGACGGCTTAGGTGGGCACAGTAAACAAGATCGTTTTCCTTCACCAACGTCTTTCAATAACTCCAGGAAGCTGAAACCTTCGGCTAAAGTTAAGAAAATAATTCCAAATAATGCAAAAACCAAATTCCTTTTAAATCATCATAATTAGCAGCCGGGATCTTTTGTATTTATACCTATTTTATATTTACTTTAGAATAAATTTTTTTTAAAGCAAACTTAAAATTATTTTTGGAGGATTATGAATGTAAGACAGAAGTTAACTTACAAAATTATTTATTTTGTTAATCGTTACAGTTTAAGGTTTGGATGACTGTTTAGCTTCTTTTTCTGCTTTCCTTTGTGCAGCCCGCTTCAATTGTTGTGCTGGGTTGAGGTTGTGCCTTTTGGAAAATCTCTGATTGCGTAAAAACTTCGCATCCATCTAAAAGAGAGAAAGTTAAAAATTCAATCACTTACAAGCTCTGCATTTGATTCACAACCGAAATCATTTCTATAAGCAGATGAATTTTACACTACCTTATTACTTCTTACACAACAGAAAAGTAATTTAGATCAAATTCATTTATTTATTAAGAAAGACTGCGTAAGTTCTCTTTGAATAAATTTAAATTGAGCCAAATCAAAGAAGCAGATTCAAAGTACACAAATGCAACCACCTCGTGCATCGACATCACTCAGAGTTCAGTAAGTGCAAGAGATCTTAATACTCTGATTTTGAATCATATAGTCCCAAGCTTAAAACTAAAAAAATCCGAAGAAGTCAGATTTTAAACTCCCTTGAGCACTTGGTGAGGTCAACAAATGTAGTGCATCTTACCCTTAAGTCACTGTATTATGGAATGCACCTATAATAGTTAATATTAAAAATGAACTTACCCCGAGTGTCGATTCATGCCTGTAACGCTTTGGCTTCTTAATGCCATTGCGATGGGCCTTGCGATCTGAAATAAAACGAATTTTAAACCATGCTGTAAGTAAACGGTGCAACGTAACACCTACTTTGATTATGATTAGTGTGATTCTTCGACTTGGCCATCTTCTAACCTACAAACCAAAACATGATTAACCAATGCGGTATTATTTAAAAATAAACGTTCTGTGTTGTATAGTAAATGTACATGTGTGGTTTTTAATGTGTTTAAATTAATCAATAAAGAGGATTGTTGATGTAATCATAACTTACAGGATGTAAGAACAATTTTCGCGAACGTCAAATATGGAGAGACTCAGTGTTACCAATCTAGAAATATATTAAAATAAAACGTGAAGTTACTAGAATTACATACTTCTATCGTGGCTAAGTAAGGACATACCAAACTTGACACTCTTACTGATGAGGAGGCCCCACGCCCCAAATAGGTGTTCAAGGCTTCAGGGGATGCTCCGAAAATTCACTGTAATCGAAACTGATTCTGGGTTTCCGCACGTCCGGCATTCGTTATTGGTTGATTTAAAATTTTAACGTTCAGAAATTTGATATCAACCAATCACGAATAGGATTCCGAATGTCGGACATGTGGAGACCCATCAAAACACGCAATAATTCCGGCTTCAAAAGAGCGTGTTTAGCGAACGCAGCGGCTGAGAAGCAGCAATTGGGCGCATTCAGTAGACATCATCGGCTGAGTTGTTTACTCAGCAGACGTTTGTGATTGGCTTAATGTTAATGTGAACCAATCGCGGACGTTCCCACTATTCCTGATCATCTTCCTAGTAAAAAGGAAAGTGTTTCGATGCCTTTATGGTTCGTAGAGAATAATCTGAGTTGCTTACTCAGTAGTCGTTTGTGATTAGCTATTGCTATTACCTTAATGTGAGCCAATCACAAACGATTGCTGACTAAGAAACTCAGCCGCTGAGCATCTTTGAACGCGCCCATTGTTTTGCTAAGCTGTTTTCTTTTGCTCACAAATACGGTTGCCAGATTTTTCTTGAAAAATATAGCTAAACGTATTACAAAAAGTGGCCCAATTACGCCAAATTCCGAAGTTAAAAAAAAATATTAATTTATTGTAATTAAACTATTTGAAATATTAGCAGGAATAAAGTTTAAAAATAAATTGTAATAATAAAACAATATAACATACAGTTGAAAGCAAAAATTTGTAGACAAATTATAGTTTCCTGTAATTTTTCTTTTTCAAAATGGCATTGATTAAAGGCGCATTCACAGATTTTACCACAGTTTTAAACGTGTTAAGTTTGAAAGCTTTAAAATTTTTAAATGTTATCTGCGAAGTTGTCTTTAATCACTACAATTTCGAGAAAGAATAATTACAGGAAACTGTAATTTGTCTACTACTTTTTGCTTCCGACAGTAATACCAAAGGATGATTGTTTTAAACTTTCGGATTGGAAGTGCAGCGATAAGAAAACAAAAACGAATCATTAATTAATCACATTTGAATTTGACAGCTGTCATAGTTTTCTTTTGCTAACAGTTAAGAGAGGAAAGGAGCAAAAGAAAATTCATGCAGAGAACATAGACGTACGAATAAGATAAGACAGAGAAAAACAAAAACAAATACAAAATCGCCCACTTGGAATAACAAAAATCAGAACAAATAAAAAAATACAAACCACAAACAAAAGAGAAATGAAAGAAACAGAAACAAAATAATAGACATGAAGCAAAAATTAAAACAAAAGAAGATAGAGAATACCAAACTGAACGAAAAAGGAACAGTTTTCGGGTCGAATCAATAAAAAATTCGTAGAAGCAAACTATAAAGAAGTCAATAATACTATAAAAAAAAGAAACGAACGACAAAATACAATGCTAAAACAAAAGATGGACACAAACAAATAAAAAACGATGAACTGCGAAAATGCGTCCATAGAATGCGAGAAATCAACTCGATAGGAAAATCAAATCCGCATAGAGAACAAAAAAAAAACAAAAGAAAATTGATGACTAAGATGAATAAAAACCAAATGAATTTCCAAACGAAAAAAAAGTTTAGTAGAAAACAAAATAAATCTCTAAAAAAAGTTAGTTAACTAAATATAAAAAATCAATCTGATAAATACAAACAAAAGAAAAATTCGAGAACATAAAATGAATTTAAAAAAATTGAAGTACCATGACATAAAGATGGACGAAAAAATGAAAATCGACGAACGTTTTTGCAAATAAAAACAAAACTCGTAAGAAACAAAAGAGAGTTGTAAAAAGGAGTCGATAAAATGCGAAAACCAATAATTCGATTATAAAGAGAAAAATACGTAAAACAAAAAACAAAATAGAATGGATAGACCAAAAAATAAAAATAAATAAATAAATGAATAAACGATGATTCTCTGCCGAAAATTCTTGCAAATCATGCAACTGGCAGGAAGAATAAGGACAAAACAAAAGACACGAATCGTGAATAAAATAACTGCAAAATATCAATTCCTTAAGACAAAAAAACAAAAGAGGAAGAAAAAATTTGAAATGAGCAATAAACAGCAGAAAACATAACGTCAATGTTGATCATACTGTATATTTTTTTGCATCGACTCAAACTTTTGGTCGGTGGTCGGTACCTTTGTTCCGTGGGTTGTATTAGAATGTAAGAATCTTGTTGAGTGTCGTTATGTAAAAACAACAACAAAAGTAGCCCAAATCAGACGCCAAATAAGATTTTTAAACGCCAAATATGTCTAAAATGTAGCCCAATGGCGGAATTTTGCCCAATCTGGCAACCTGCAATCTGGCTTAGATAAGAAAAAAGAGGGAATGGCGCACAAGCTGGGCACATCCAGTTGGAACCAAATCAAGGACACTTCTTTTTACCTGTGAATTGCTATTCCAGGCTCTTTCTTGTCAGGCCAGCTTTGCTGCGTATCTATTACACTTTGTTTCTATTGGCGAAAATCACGAAGTGGCTGACATCTAGCGGAAGTTTTGTGAAGGTCCCTATAATAAGGAAAACGTTGGAATGAAATGTGGTTAACCTATAAAAGACATTAACTTGAAATGTTTGTTTGTGAGTTTTGTGATCCTTCCGTCCTTTGAACATAATGTATAAACAATAATAAAACTAATAAAAAGCATTGATGGATCGAATAGAACAAGTTATACTAAATAACCTTAATGACAGCTCTTTGTTTTCCTTATTAAAAGCGCCATCAATTGGTTACTGAAGTTCGCGAAAAAACTATCAGTATCTGTTTCATTCACTATTACAACAAAAACACCGAAATTCACTTCGGCTGCAACGCGTTTGTGCAATGCGAAGGGTCCTTAATTTGGTCTCAATTCGTAACAGTTTCCACTCACGCGTTGGAAACGGCGTACGACCTCCCCTCTCTTTCCTTATCTAAGATTGCGCGTTTAGGTTCAAAAATAGGCGTCCCTTTGCGAACGGATTAATCAGTTTTCTCAAAAATAAATGTTTTAATTAATTCTCTATAACATATATAAATACACAAAAATTAAATTAGTTTTTGAAGAATCCATTATTCTTTCAAGAGATACTCTTGAAGTCTTTTATTCGGAGCCAACTTCCTAAATTTGGTCTTTGAAACCGCCGACGATGATTTACTACTTCTCTTAAATTCATTCAGCGGCTCAAGTGCATTAAGCGACTTCTTTTTATCATCTCTTCCAACTGATCGTAAGTCACTGTTACGTGAATCCATGGGCGAAACGTGTTTTACTTCAGCGTGTCTCCTCTAAAAATATTCAATTTCATCTTGTCCTCAAACAATACAGAAACTTAAATTACGTTTGAAGGAGATACCGTTTTGATAAAGTCAACGACACTTAAATCCTTACACTCATTGAAATCAATGAGACTCAAATCCTTACTACTCGTGTGATGCTTCTCAGGAGACAGGTCGCTTTCAGAAGAGCTATTTGCTGACCATAGTACAGGTGCTGTTTTAGTTTCCAAGGTCGTTAATTTCTTCTTTAGGTATTGTTGCTGTTTAGCGCAATCAATGTGTACTTCTGCATCAGACCTAAATTTAAAAACACAATTGAATAATCTGGAAACTGTGCCGTACTATGCGTGCATACCTAAGTTTATCATTTTCTTGCTTGAGTTGCGAAAGCTCCTTCTTATAGTGAGACAGACTGTTGTTAGTGTCTTTTAAGTTTGCTGACGCTTGTCTGGATTTTCTATTGGCTTCTGTTAATTCCCTAAAATAAAAAGCATACCATAAAGTTGGGTGAAGCGTAACAAAGGAAAAAATACTTCTTTAAAGTCGACACGAGTAAATTTAATGAGTCAGAATCCTTGTTGTGCCTTAACATTTCGTTTGCGTGTTCTTTGGCTTCGCTTAGAACGCTCAGTACATTATCGTATTTCTGCAGTTTTTCCTTCAGGTTACTAATTTCTTCGCACAAGTGATCACTTTCGTTGCTCTTCACTTTATAATATTCTAACTGCCCTTTTAAGGCTTGGATTGCAGAGTCAGATACTTTTTTCTCGTTCTGCAAGTCATTAAGCACAGATCTCAGTTTAGACGTTTGCTCCTTTGCGTTACTGCATTTTTGAGTGTATATTTCCACGTCCTTTTCTTTCAACTTCAACTCGGACTGAAGGTTACCGAGTTTAAAGTAAAGAGTCTCAGCGTTATCGACAATACCATCCGTATTGGCTAGGTTGAAGTATATTCGATGTACAGTCTCTTCCGTCGTTTTGTTCCGACATTGCGGGCAGGTTCTGGCCCTGTAACAGACGATGCAAATGAGAAAATTAAAACTATCGCGCAATTGACGTACTTTTCGACCCATCTGATCAAACAACGGTAATGAAAGATGTGACCACAAGGCGTTGTGTAGATGTCCGATGTGGGTGTTAGCACGTCACTGCATATTATGCAATTAATATTCATAATTTCTTTTAAAATTAAAAACAAAGAAGACTGGAATCTGTCAAGGTTATGTTATTGTAAATTTAAGATTTCATGGGAAAAGATGACCACGTAGTCCACGTACACTCACTTGAAGTTTAAAGTTGTTATCTATTGTATTTAGATTTGTTTGTTATGCAGATTGCGTTTAAAATAATGATTTAAATTTGAAATATGTCAAAAATTGACAACATAAATACTTCCAACAGTGTCGCCAATCAACAGTCAACTTGACCAAAAATTCCTTTCTTGGCGTACAGGTCGTACAACACTTTTCTAAAATTCCCTAAATTAATCTGAGAAATTTAAAAAGGCAGTTAAAATTAAAAGTACGATTATAATAAAACAATAAAAGTACTTATTAACGTATATATGTAAATTTATAAAAATCTTTCTGGAACTGAATGTTGATAAATGAGAAAAATATTTAAAAAATTTGCCAACGCGTCAAATTTCGAAGTTCGTACTTTTCTTTTTAGAGAAAAAATCGTATTTTGTTGTTAACAGTTGTATTATTCCGAGATGGCGCCTAATAATAATAATAATAAAAATAAGAAGAAATAAGAAGAAAAAAGAAACTGTAATAAAATAAGAAATTATTATTGAATAGAGACAGATAACAGGTTCGTCTGTTATAATAATAATAAAAAATAATACACAAATTTATGATAACACAATGATTGATAACAGTTATTTTTATTCACAAAATACCATTTATTTTAACCCCATTGCGAAAATAACATTTTTAGAAATACCTGTTCGTTTTAAGTACGATTTACGAAATACTTTTAAGTTAGACAAATAGCAGGTTTGACACAAGCCGGTAAACAGACCGGGTTGCGTACAGAAATTATATCAAAAGAACACTTTAGGCGTTTAAAATGAAAAGCAAAATACACAAACACACTTACATGAGAGAGAAAGAATATTACTCAGAGTGCGCTCTTTTTTATTCCTGAACGGGCCCCTGACGTGAAAGTGCGTGTTGACATACGCTACGTCGTACGCACACAGCCGTCGAAGCTCACTAGAATTGATATTCAAATGAATACATTAGCTGCTTTCTTTCGCTCACAAAATCGTGATCCAAACGTGTTTTGATTCAAAAACAGATATTCTTTTCCTTGAATCTCTCTATTTTTAAAACTTGTTTGGATTGAATTATGGTTATTTACAAATGAACTGTCAATCAAAAATTCATGTCAGGTGTATTGTTGCAACAACAACAAAATTCAGATCCAAACTATTCGAAACACGATTGAAACTTTTAAGCGAAATAAAGCACGTATTATACATTAGCGAATCTAGCTAAGCGACACGACCCCTAGCGAAAATATTTGAATTACATTATAGTGACGCAGTAAGTGGGGAATTCGTGTTTTGCCGTGAACTGCATGGTTTCTGTTCAGTAATTTACATTTGAAATCAAACACAATTAATTTTTAAGAACATT
Organism: Prosopocoilus inquinatus; assembly: GCA_036172665.1. Classification (NCBI taxonomy): domain Eukaryota; kingdom Metazoa; phylum Arthropoda; class Insecta; order Coleoptera; family Lucanidae; genus Prosopocoilus; species Prosopocoilus inquinatus. The sequence goes on from CM069877.1 coordinate 34,244,735, forward strand.
ATAACAAAAATATAATTTTTAAAATTGACGGAATCATCACAGAATCTTTTAAAAAAAGAACTTAATCTTTTTCGCTACAAATCTTATTAGCAACATTTTGAGCATAGAATTATAGTGACAATAATTTTTAAAAGTATTTGAACTAATTTTGAAAATACTAATCCGTAATTGGAAAAACATAACGAAAACATAAGCACAAACTCACATTGTTTACCACGTGCTTCCCCACGTACTACGTCATCAAACTCTTGTTTCCATGGTAACCAATGGCGGGAAAATGTATTTGAATCGCCAATAGGTTTGGTTACATTTTTCAAAATTTGTTTTCAGTTTTATTTTTCGAATGTAACGCGATTGTTATTGTTTTAAGTTTGAAATTTGTCATCAAACACTGCCGTCCCTTTTTTAAGTTTTTCTTGCGATCTTCGTTTGTTATTTTTAATTTCATTTTCATTTGCTTCTCTTCGTAGTTTTCCGTCGTAAAATGTACGATCGCCATTTGTTTTTTCGTTCTCAAATTAATTAATCAGGAAATATGTTTTACACTTCTTTCTCCTTCACGAACAATTATAGTCGTCATTTATTTTTCCTGCTTTCTTCAGAAATGTTCGTTTCGTAAATAAGTATTATGATAGTGATTTGTTTTTGTTTGTTTGTTTGTTGTTGTGAAGCTCAAATTATTATTTTTCTGGAATGTTCGTCATTGGCTTTTCTTAGTTTTGTCAGGAATTTTTGTTTCTTTTTTCACTTGTCAGAAACGTTCTTCGTTTTTTTTAACTGCTTACACTTTTTTAGAAATCGAATAATTTCTTTCGAATTTTAATTTTTCCATTTTCCTATCGTGTTTCTATAGATCAAAAATATTCTTGTTTTCCCTTAGGTTTCGATTATTTACCTTTTTACCGTCTTATTCTCGCAATGTAGCGATTTTATCTTTCGCTCCCCCTTTTCTTTTTCTTAATATATGAATTTCGCTAAGAATATTTATTATTTAATTTTTTTATTTTTTCTGAAAAATTTCTTTTTAATTTTCTTCTGAAATTATTTTCGTTCGAAATCCCAAATAAGTTAATAATGTGATTTTGAAGCTGAAAAAGAAAACAAAAAATATTTAGTTTCTCTTGAAAATTTGAAAAATTCCCTTGATTTTAATGAATTTTTACAATTTTTTACTTTTTGCCTTTTGTTTGAAATTATCCTTAGGTTTAACGATTTTGTCCCTAAATTGGCAACACCGACTGATTTACAAGCAGCTTACAAGAAAGGGTTGTTGTTAATATTCAACAAAACTCAAAAGATTAATTCCCAAACTTACAAAATTAATGAGTAACCAACCTTAAAAAATTGTTAAAAAATATCTAATTATTTTGTAGCAAACACTTGGACACAATTAAGATTTATGTCGACGCTGGGAATGTCGAGCTACGTCTCTGCTGATGAAGCCCCAAATAGAGCTGAAACAGCTGTACAGAGGCTGCTCGAGGTTTTCACTGCAATAAAAAACGATTTGCAACAATTTTTTTTGAAAATTTATAGCGTTTTTCGATGGCTGCATCAGTGTGCACTGAGTGTATCTCTCTGGTATCTCTATCTCGTTTTATTACATAAAACTGAATCGAGATAGAAATACACTCAGTGTGCACTGGTGCGGCTAGTGGAAAACGCCAATATAAATAAACAAGTTTTCAATGGAAACTAAATAAATTGTTTTTTTTTTTGTATTTGAATTTATCTTTTACCACGTCAGGTACAATAGTACATGTGGATAGTCAATTAAATATTGTAAATAGTAATAAAAATACATACGCATTACTACATATGGGTAGTAAAGTCGTCAAAGACAAATAACAATAATTAAATGTAAAAAAACAATAGAACATAAAAAGACAGCGTCAAGAGTAAGTGACTAAGGCCCGATCTTACCACCTCCTGATAAATTTAACCGTCAGTTAATAACCTTGGAAACCATTGTGTCGACAATGGTTTCCAAGGATTTTAACCGACGGTTAAAGTTATCAGGAGGTGGTAAGATCGAGCCTAAACAAGACATCAACGGAAACTAAATACACAGCGAAACGTCGACACAAATATCAATTTTTTTCAAGTGTCCGGGACAAAATAATTATGTAATTATTCTATAATAATTTTTATCGGACAAGATAGTGTTTCATTTAAAGAATTGCTAAACCCACTGTTTACGACTTCCGTTTTAATGAAAACTTTTCTTGATTGTTGGCGACACTGTCCAAAAGCTCAGCTAATTTCACGCCAGTAAGTAAGTCTTCTACTAATGTGATGGTGCGTAGAGTTTTGATCGGAAAATTAAGTAATGCGTTGCTGGTATTGAATACAGATGCCCCCGAGTAATATTAGTTTGTGCAAAGTGACCGTGTTGCTTAAATCCGAGCGTTAGCAGAACCAGGAACTCTTTCGTATGTGACATAAACGCCATTTACTTTAATTCTAACCTATAAATGACATACTTAGATGCAAGAACTGCACGCAAAATACAATATTACACGCTCAAAACCTATTTAAATGGCTGACAATGGCATTGGTACGTCGGCCCAGTCTAACTCGGTACTCATACAGGCGTCCAACTTGGAGTGTAAGAATCTGTATGACTACCTAAAGACCAGACCTCCTACGTTACTCGATAGACTCTATAATCACCCTGCGATTTGTCTAGCTGTTTACAGGTAATTCAGTGCGTCGGTGTGTTAAGGCCTTATCGATTCATTTTGTAGAGAATTACCTGAACTTGCACGTCAGTATGTTATTCGTATTTTATTCGTGGAGCAACCTGTACCTCAAGCTGTCGTTGCTTCTTGGTGTCCGCAAGCTTATTCTAAGTAAGTAGCTCTTTGAGATCAATGTCATCAAGCTATATACATTCTACTTTTGTATAGGGAACATGCATACGTGAGTAAAGTATTAAGCGATTTATCAGTATGGCAAGAATCGCCAATCCCCGGCGGCCTATTAGGTTGGATTCTTAGTGTTACTTTTAAGCGTAATTTAAAAATTGCTCTTCTTGGCAGGTTGGTTGATTTTGTTTTGCCTTTAAGACGTTTCTCATTTGAAAAATTGCAGCGGTAAACCATGGAGTATGTCTTCGGCGTTAGAAGCAGACAATAAAGCACGTGACGTGTCTTTCCTGGATGCCTATTCCGTTGAAAGGTGGGAGTGCGTGCTTCATTACATGGTTGGTTCTCAGCAGCAGGAAGGAATTTCTGCCGACGCTGTCCGGATATTATTACATGCAGGACTTATGAAACGGTTCGATTTTTCATTTCCTAATCTTATGTGTATGTGTGTAACAAGTTTTTATATTTAGAGATGAAGAAGATGGTAGTCCTGTAATAACCCGACAAGGATTTCAGTTTCTGTTGTTGGATCGACATGCACAAGTATGGCATTTCTTGCTCCAGTATCTGGACACAGTTGAACAGCGAGGTCTTGACCTAGCCGAATGCTTGACCTTCCTGTTTCAACTCAGCTTCAGCACACTTGGAAAAGTAAGTTTTAAATTTGGAAGAGAAGGGAAATGTTTCATCCGTTATCGATTCCTTAGGATTATAGCACTGAAGGAATGAGTCAAGAACTGTTGATTTTCCTACAGCACCTGCGAGAATTCGGCTTAGTATACCAAAGAAAAGTAAGTGCTTAACTGCAGAATACTGGCTGTTTATGTTGAATGTGCGCTTCAAGAGATTTCCTAAACCATTAAGTAGCAGAAATATAAACAGAGAAAATAAATAGGTAAGTGTTATATTTAAAAAAAAATCAAACCAAATCTGTTCAAGTTTATGTGTACAAAGAGAGAGAAATAGCATTTTCTATTATTTATACCTCAAGGAAAAGCGTTTATTCTTCTATTTAATCTCTTGTGGTTTAGGAGTCCCTTGTAGTGCATTCTCAATTTGAAACAGCCTGTATAACTTCATTCGTTCACAGAGAAAAGCAGGTCGGTTTTACCCCACGAGACTAGCATTAAATATTACGTGTAGTCACAGTAAAGGTGCTCCGGTGTTAGAAGAAGATGCCCCCAAAGGTTACATTGTAGTCGAAACAAATTACAGGGTGTACGCATATACAGACTCGAACTTACAAGTGGCCCTACTGGGGCTGTTCACAGAATTACTGTACAGGTAATTAAGAAAGAAATATTTAAAACGATCATCTTATTGGGGTTTCGATAGATTTCCGAATGTTGTTGTTGGTATTTTAACACGAGAATCAGTCAGGCAAGCTCTACGTGGTGGCATCACTGCTGAACAAATTATAGGCTACCTCAATCAGCACGTGCATCCCAAGATGCTTACAAGCGAGACGAGGAATCCACTTCCTCCCACTGTCGTCGATCAAATTAAACTGTGGGAGTTGGAAAGAAATAGACTAACGTATTCTGAGGGTGTGCTTTACAGTCAGTTCTTATCGCAAGTATGTTTGCTTCACTTAATATTATCCACATTTGTTACGTTTTACATTTTGCGTTTAGGCTGATTTTAATGTACTGAAGGAATACGCCCAGTCCAACGGCTACCTGATCTGGAGCAACAAGGAGAAGAGGACCATGGTTGTAAATAAGGCGGGCCACGACGACGTCAAAAAGTTCTGGAAACGATACTCTAAGGGGAACTAGAACTGAAATCTCCTAGTATTAGTTAGCTTTAATAAATTTTTATTGTAAACTTCTTACGAAGAATAAATTGATATTTTTTTCTTTATGAGTCGTTTTGTCTGTTGTATTTTCCAGTTTTCTTTTTCTACTTTGGCGTTTTTAAGAAAAGCTTCACAATGTCGTTATGAGTTTGCCTGTTTTAAAGCGAAAGTGTGCGAAATTAATTGAAAAACGGGAAATTTAAATGTAAATTTGTTTCTTAAAATTAGAAAAGAAAACGGAAAATTGTTTTGAATATTAAAAAAATTAGGAGAATTCCTTAATTTAAGTGAATTGTAAAAAGTTTATCACGTTTTTACCAAGAAAAATGGTTATTGGGAATCGTTAATATAGGCAACCATACAAGCGACCGTGTACATTGGGTTGCCTATACTTAGACTTTATTTATTGAAACATCTAATTTTAATCGAATTATTTTTTGTAACGAAGGGCATGTTGGTTAATTGTTTATATTTTTTAAAGGTAATTCAACAATTTACTCTACAAAATACGTGATATTGATATGATGTTATTTCTATCCTGGAACCAGAAAAAAAATCATTAATTGTGTAAAAATTAGGAAAGATGTGTAATCGCCCAGTGGCGTAGCTAAAAGTCGAGCCGTGTGGTTGCAAAATTTTTACGAGCGCCTTACAATTACTATTTGTTGTTAACAAAGTAAACCTGAAAAAAGAAAATTTAACGTTTTCATTTAAATGTTCATACCTTTAGCTGCTTGTGGATTATCCTACTTCTAAAAAGTGACAATAATTGTTAAATTTTTAGATTAGAAAAGCTCCTGAAAGGTAACACCAAGCAGGGCGTCTCTCTCTCTCTCTCATGTTGCTCAAACACCTTGAAGAAATTTGTTTTGAAAATGAGATTGATTCTCGGAAAATGAAGGGAACGAAATTAATTGCGACTGCAGCTTAACAGATGGCGCTACTTACATTTGAAACTTCTTGTGTTCTATGCTATTTCCGTTCGACTTTATTTACTCGAAATTGTTTTTTCGTAACGTTGAGTTTTCTTTGTTTTTTCAATTGCTTTCAAATTGTTTCCGCACAAATGAAAGGGACAAAGTTTCGGTTCACGATAACAGATGGCGCCATACTGTTGTTCATTTGAGAAGCTCCTGAAAGAAAGCGCTAAGCGGAAGTATGCTTCGATTGTTTCTTTCTCTCAAACACTTTCTCTTACGAAGAAGAAGTGTGTTCTCAGCTGCTTTGAAACTTTCTCGGAAATTAAAGGGAATAAAATTAAAATTAATTGCGACTAAAGCTTCACCTGCAATGGAAACTTTTTGTGTTGTAAGCTATTTCTGTTCGTATTTATTTATTCGAAATTGTTTTTCGTAAAACGTTATTCCTTGAATCTTCTTAGCGTTTCCTGTTGCTTCGAAATTGCCCCCCCCCCCACACACACACACACGAGTAAAGAAAGACAAAGTTACGACTCAGGGTAACAGATGGCGCTGCAAATGCTCGCAAATTCTTTCGCTTTACGCTTAAATTTTTTCGAAGTTGTTGCAAATCTAACTTTTCAGTTTTCTGAAATCTTTTTCATGCATCACGGCTAGCTGAATTGATATGTCATATACGGCCAGTCCAATTCGCCTAAAAATGTGTTCTAGTAAAGCAAGCCGTGGAGCGTGTCGACTAGCGCCCTCTCATTATCATTAATTAGTTGTTACCATGGTGACGACATCTACGCTTATTCTGACAACTTAAATTTCAAGACGAATTGACATTACTTATAACCAAAAGTTTCAAGATGACAGTAATTTTGACATCCAGTCCAAAGCGCATTAAAAAATGTTTGGAAATAATGAAAAAATTCAAAACTACTGCCAAAATTACTGTCATCTTGAAAGTTTTGGTTATGAGTAATATCAATTCGTCTTGAAATTTAAGTTGTCAAAATAAACGTCGGTAAAGTAACCATGGTAACGCCTAATTAATGAGTGTTAGAGGGCGCAAGTTGACACGCTACACGGCTTGCTTTACTGGAACACATTTTCAGGCTCTTTGGACTAGTCGTATATGACATATCAATTCAGCTGGTCGTGGCCTGCATATTACAAATTAAGGCGCGGGCTAACAGATGGCGCCACACATGTCTATTGTTTATTTGAAAAGTTCCCGAAAGCTAGGGCTAAGCAGACGTACGTTTCAATTGTTTCTCAAACGAAGAAGAAGTACATTTTCAGATGCTTTGAAACTTTTTCGGAAATTAAAGAGTGCAAAATTATGTAATTGCGACCACAGTTTAACAGATGGCGCTACTTACATTTGAAACTTCTTTTAGCCATTTCTGATCGACTTGATTTTTTTTCGAAATAGCTTCTCGTAATGTTATTTCTTGAATTTTCTTAGCGTTTTGCAGTTGCTTCGAAATTGCCGCGCCCCCCGCCGCACGAAAATAAACAGGACAAAGTTACCATATTACAAATTAAGTTACCTGCTAACAGATGGCGCCACACATGTTTATTGTTTATTTGAAAAGTTCCCGAAAGCTAGGGCTAAGCAGAAGTACGCTTCAATTGTTTCTCAAACACTTTCTTCTCGAATGAAGAAGAAGAAGTATTTTCAGGTGCTTTGAAACTTTCTTGGAAATTAAAGAGTACAAAATTATGTAATTGCGACCACAGTTTAATAGACGGCGCTACTTACATTTGAAACTTCTTTTAGCCTTTATTTTTCTCGAAATAGTTTTTCGTGACGTTATTTCTTGAATTTTCTTAACGTTTTTCAGTTGTGAACAGATAAAATAGCGACATCTTACTATCGCTTTTTGACCTGACATTGCAGTAAGATGTCGCTATTTTATCTGTTCATCACTCTTACATCGCAATTGCGAATAAATTGGACAAGTCGTTTTTGTTTGCAGTGGAAATGTCGAGCTACGTCTCTGCTGAAGAAGCCCCAAAGAGGGCTGAAACAGCTGTCCAGAGGCTGCTCGAGGTTTTCACTACAATCAAAAACGATTTGCACAAAATTTTTCTAAAAGTTTTTCAGTTACTTCGAAATTGTAGCACCCCCCGCCGCCAAAAATAAAGAGGACTTACCACTTAGAGTAACAGATGGCGTTGAAAATTTCGTAAATTCTTTAGCTTTGCGCTTAAAATTTTATTTTTTCGTTGTTGTTTTCAGAACGTTCGTAAACCAACGTTCTTCAGTTTTTTTAACGTGTCTTTTCCTTAAAAATTGCAAAATATGTAAGGCGAGGGTTAACAGATGGTGCCACAAATGTCATTCATTCAGAACGTATTCGTCGAGATTTCCTAGCGCTTTTCAGTTGTTTTTCGGCAATAACATTTCCTAAAATTAATCGCCCCGGTTTTAATTTAAACGCGATTCTTTGATAAAGATGTGCTCTTTCACTTTTCCGCGCTTGTGAATTTTTTCAGGGATCAAGAAAATATGAAACTCTATAATACGCATTTGCTTGCTAATAAAAATTTTGATTTTTAGTTTACGCTTTGCAATCCCTACAACCCCTGCAGCTACGCCTCTGTCAATAGTGCAAGTTTCTTAATCAAAAGTCGGGGAAAATCTAGAAAAGTCAAGAAATGTTTCAAGAAAATAAAGTGGGGATCCTGTGCAAACAAAGAATTCGATTTGATTTAGTTTTAAGATTTTTTTATATAGTTTTTTCGTGTCCTTTTATTCCTTATTTATCTTTGTTTAATATAACGCTCGATCTTTTGATTTTCTCTTTTCTTATCCTTGTTTGACTTTGTTTATTATAATACTCCATCTTTTGATTTTTTCTTTTCTTATAGCGTTTTCTACTGGTTGCGGTGAGTCTATTTCCATCTCGGTTCAGCTTTATCTAATAAAACGAGATAGAGATATCCTGAGTGCACACAGACCATGGACAGACCCCTACAAGTTCATCGACAACTTTCAAGACATCATCGACCCTCAACGGGTTGACATCGACTTCATTGAGAATCCGTGAATTAGATAAAGACGGATACTTTCATAATTCTGAGGAAGTTTTGTGCAGTTTTTTTTTTTTTTTTAATAGAAAAAAACACATTTTTTGTTGCAGATGACTTTGAATGTTCCAGAATATATTTAATTAATAAAGCTTGACTGTTTATAAAGTTGTTTATAATTCCTCTTATACTTGTCGAAAATCATTATTTTTAAAATTAATTTTACAAATATTTCAGTATTTAAAAACATAATCATACACAAAGGAATTTCTAAAGTCTTCACTGGAACAATTAGTATCTAATTAAAGATTTCATGATTTTAATTAGCCGACTGCGTCGGCAGATAATAACATTAACAGAAAATTCCGCTTGCCTGAATTAAGATCAATAATCGAAGCAGCCCCGTAATTTAATAATTTAATTCGTAAGGTCGCTTAATAAATAGATAAAACATAATGGGATTGGGTCGACGTTATATAAGAGGGAGGAAGTTTCACGAAAAATCAGTTTTCAACCGGGATGAACTCGCAAGGGCGAAGCAGATCGCCAGTTTTCAACTGGTCCCCCCTTCCACAGAAAAGGGTTTTTTCCAAAGCGAAAGACGTAAGAGGCTGGATAAATAATAATTAATTATTTAAAATTAAATCATATCTTTTTCTTATTTATTGTAGTTTAAAAAAGATGGTGCTGAGGCAAGTGAAATTTTCTATCCGAATTGCGATGCTAGCGTTTGGTTACGTTCCTGCACGCAGGAAATCGTTGAACCTTTGCAGGGGACCGTAACAGGTATTTTATTTTAATATTAATTTTCTCTGTACTTGTTAAATGAACTCATCAGCAACTGGGGGATTGCATATTTTACATCCTTTCATAACAAAATGTACAGGTGTTACCTTAAAAAAATCATAATGTATGATGCCAACAATTTGTAGAACACTCTGTATATGTAAGAGTATTTGTTTTTATTCGTTTTAGTATTCATTGCTCACTGATTCTTCGTTTTTACTACAGACTGTGTAGTTCCATATTTGTTTTTACTTAAGGTGACCCACACATCCCGCATTTGGTGGGACAGTCCCGATTTTTAACAGTTTTTCCCGCGTCGAGTTTTTAAAAAATCCCACTTTTTGGAAAGAATGTACCTTTTGAAGATTAGATGTTCTAGAATAGATTATAATCTAGGGATCTTTTGTCTTTCTACTTTTTGTTATTCTATTTACTTTTATATAATTATTAGAGATGGGCTAGGAAATGAACCCGGTACATTGAAAGCACCCACATGGGTGCATTCTCCAGGGTGCATACATGAATGTACCGAGTGCATTCAAAAATTTAAATTTCCCGCGCAAATCGAACAAGATATAATCTTTTCTTGATGTTATTTAATTGTTTGCAGGTGGTTTACGGGTTTAATGTTTCATAGTGTTCGGTGAATAGCTGAATAGTAAACTTTTAAGTTTAACCGGAAGCTTTGTAGCTTAAAATCTGAACAAAATGAGTAAGTTTTTGAAATTAACGTTACAAAATAATTGTCTAGCGATAGTCCATACAAAATATATTATATTTGGTGTCATTTTGAAGCATTTTTTTATCTTATGTAAATATAGGCAATCGGACAAAGCATCCAATGCACCGGGTGCATTGTGGGTGCATTCCGTGATTCCACCGATGCGACCGATTGCACCGGGTGGAATCCCATCTCTAATAATTATTATGGAGGGAACTCTTTGAATTAAATTTCAATTTTATTTTCGATGATTAGATAAAACAGCGACATCTTACGATCGCTTTTTGGCCTAACAACATTTTTTAAAACTTTTTATTTTCGTTGAAAATAATTAGTTGTTACAAACATACTTATTTTTTTTTAAAGACAATGATAGAAGACAAAACTGTAGATGAGTAGTAGTATTTGATTAAAATAGTTTTTCACTTTTGGCCAAGAGATGGCGTTGTGAATGATGTGTCGATAAGGTTCTAAATCAACACACTTCGTGCTCAGGTAGCGACATTAGTGATTTTTTTTCTATCTATCCTTGTCGCACAATAATCTTGTCTAGGGATAAAAAAACACAGTCGAAAGCTTGTTAATCAAAGTGACGTTTCACAAATGCATTTTATGGCTGCGGAGAATAACATAACCTAACACATTTTTGAATAGACAGTCAGTCATAAACTACTACCATCGTAGTAAACAGAATTCCCTAAAAGTGTTGATTTCCTTGTTGCTCTTATGACATTTGTATTTTTATCTTTGTTACAAGAATCTCAGAATGGGAATGTATTGGCATTACCTGATCACATAAGTGTATTGATTTAGTGACCTTATGTATCGATGTTTCACGCGCTTTGGATTCTGTTTAGAACAGATTTAAAAAAAAGTTTTTACTGAGAGTATCAAGACGAAACCGCGTTTTTGAAATTCGATTAGGGCAACTTTCATTTTTTGAAAATGAAGATAAGTGAACGAAGTGATGGCGCACTAAATAATCCCCTACTGGAGACCCTATAATAAGAATCTGATAAAGAATTTTGATTGGTGCCGCCATGTTATATCACAAATCGAAACTTGACAGCTGTCAAACATAACAGGTGCCTACTTTTCTTCCTTCCCAATCATAGCTAATTAAAGGTGATTTCTTTCGCTCACAAAATCGTGATCTAAACGTGTTTTGATTCAAAAACTGACATTCTATTCTTTTAATTTCTCTATTTTTAAAACTTGTTTGGATTGAATTATGTTTATTTACAAATGAACTGTCAATCAAAAGTTCAAGTCGCGTGTTTTGTTGCAATAACTACGAAATTCAGGTCCAAACTATTTGAAACACGATTCAAGTACCTTATGTCAGTTACATTCTAATTGACACTTAACCTTTAATTCAAGTGTTAATCAGAATTTGATTGACGTTGACGAAAGTTTGAATCGTGTTTCGATTCAAACTTTTAAGCGACAGAAAGCACCTACGATATGGCGGCATTGTTCAGACTCTAACTAAAGGGTCTCTATCCCCTACGACGCGTTTCGTTTTAAGTTTCAATTAGCTTAAAATGCTGCAGAATTTATTAATGAGAGTATCTATGTTAACGCGATAACGCAGCAGTTGATAAAAAAAAACAGCTTTCATTGTTGATCAAGAGGTGGCGCTGTAGATGATCTCTTGACAACTTAATTTTAGATTTTCAATTTAATTTTGAAATTAAAGTCGCTACGAGGTTAAAAGACATAGGTATACTGGTGAGAACGTCAGTGTGGAAAAAAGTACTGTTACGCGAAATTTGGATAAAGACGTTTCCGCTTTTGGTCAAGAGATGGCGGTTTCGATAATTCCTGTCAGGCCGTGATTTTTATTTTGAACGTGAATGTTGACATTTTAATCATTGCAGAGCTAAAAGGCAGGGATTTTGCGGAGAACGTTGACATGAAATGAGTTTATAAGAAATTTGACTAATAATAATTTTCACTTTCAGATGGAACAGATGGAATGACTCTTGCGTGCATAGATTTCACATATTTTTGATGTCATTTAATAAAAAAATTATAAACATGAAATCTCATTTTTGAGATTCTATTAATTAGTTTTAATTTGGGGATAATAGATGGCGCCAATCTGGATTGGACAATAAAGTTCATTATAAAGTAAAGCTGCTTTTCCTGCTATGGGGATTTAGAGAATTGGGTATTTGGGGATTGCTGTCATTCACCTCTAGGTTGTATCATTTACGTTAAACATAACCTGCTATTATCGATGATGTCACATAGGAATTTGAACGTGAACTCGGTCGATATCGTCCCGTTATTTTTAACGTAAATTATACAACATAGGGGTGATTGGCTGCCGTCTTTCACTTGACGAAAGTTATTGGTTATAGTTGATCTCGTGATCATACAAAACCAATCGCAGTAATCCCCAAATATCCAATCTTCCAAGCAGTAAAAGTACCGGTTGATCAATGGAATCCATAAATAGAGGGGGCGGTGATTGGTGTTATTTTATGCTGTGTGGTTGGATACAATGAGAAATAAATAATAAGTTGACAGTTGTCGTATTTGAGGTTATGCTTATGCTCTACACCGTGGATGGAGTATTAACTGGATGGAGCACAGCCTATACTATACTTTGTTTTTTCTTTCGGAGGAGTGCTTTCAAATTTTCGCGCTAAAAACGAGCTTTGTCATTGGTAGATGGCCGGAATTGACCAACGACAAAGCTCGTTTTTAGCGCGAAAATTTGAAAGCACTCCTCCGAACTAAAAGAAACCAAGTGTAGTAATCTAAAATACGCGGGACCGGTTTTGCCGCTGCAGAAACCCTACAACGACCTTTTACAACCCATTTTAAACTACGCGCCTTTGTGCCTTGTACGATTTTGCATAGACAGCGTGAATAACAGCTGTGGAGGGAGTACTCCCTCCACGATAGCAGCTGTTCTGCAACGACCTTTTACAACCTTAGTAGAAAAGGCGGGATGACCGTATATTTGACTGTACTTTCTCTCCAGTTAATATTTTCCTTACACGCTCTACACAATCTTTATTTTATTTTATTTTGTATGGCGCAACATCAACGTTTAAATCCTTATTTAGAATATTTGGAAGAGAGGGGGGGTTTCAACAAGATAAATCCAAATTTTCAATCATTAAAAAAATATAAATGTCACAATTCTGACATTTAAAATTTTTAATGTCAAACTGTAAGCCTGTATTATCAACTTTTTGGAAAATATTTCAGCCTGCTCTAATTATGAATTCCGTACAAAGTGGTCGAATATAACTAGTTGAGTTGGCAATGCTAAATTGTATTTTTAAATGACAAAACTTGAGTAACTTCCTGTTGTTGAAGGGTTGATACTGACAGCTGTCATGTGTCAGCACAATTTCAAATGCAAATTAACCAAATTGACACGCAGGACATTCGAGAAAATCACGAAATGGCTGACATCTGGCGAAAGCTTTGTTAAGGTTCCCATAATAAGAAAAACATTTGGTTAATTGAAATGTTTGTTTATCAGTTTTTGTGACGCTTCCGTACTTTTAGCATAACGTACACATAACAATAAAACTAACAACAAGCATTGATGGATCGAACATAACAAGTTATACTGAATAACATTAATGACAGCTGTTTGTTTTCCATATTAATAACGCCATCTGTTGGATACTGATTTTCGCGAATAAGCTGCAAGCTTGTCGTATGTGACGTTACGTCCAGAAACAATATCCGGTTGCAGGGCAGCAAACAGTCGAATAAGAAAATTCTTTTGAATGTGTTTCCAACCAAAACAAGTATATTTGACCACTTTGTAAAATATTGATTTATTTTCTTATTACGTAATTACTTTTAGTTTTTATTCTAACAAACATGGTTGTAGTAATTAAGGGGCCGTTTGACAATCACTTAACCATCTCTCGCGGGGCAAGGGTGCAGGACGTAACACACAGAAGGCGGGGCTACAAGGTGGAGCAAAATCACGCGAAATAGATTCATCGTGTGCTATCGTTGAAAATCGTACGATTTTCAGAATTTTTGCAGTTTTACCAACGGCTTTACCTTGAGTTTTACCGCGAAAATTTAAAATTTATTACAGAGAGGGAGAAACATGTATTCGAAAATGAAACGAAACATAATAGTTAATTTGATAAATAAACATGTTTAAATCCGGTCTTTTATCTTCTTCCTAAGTTAAATAAATTTAATTTAATCCGACAAAGACATGGCAGTTTTGTTAAAAGGAAATTAAGAGCAATGGGACGCGGAGCAATTGCTAAATAATGAAGAATATTAATTGTTGTTTCAGATATTTTATTATTCAGCAAAAATAATATATATTTTTACATAATTTTTACGTTTTCGAAGCAAGGTACACTTTAAGAAAAATATTTTTATTCATAACTAATATGCGTTTAAATGACATCTAAAAACTCTAATCTGTCCCTGTTAATGACATTTGAATGAATGAATTTCACAAAAATTCTGTAAAAAATATTTTATAGCTGCCTAAATGTTTTTTTCCATATTTAATTTACCTGTTCAGTCAATTAATCAGGGAGAATATAAGACGGCCATGAATTATTCAAATGAAATTACTAAGAGGCATTTTCATAAAACGACTTTAATTTCAAACCACATTACAATACACAACAAAAAAACAATAAGTAGGTACTTATTTGTTAAACAAGACGGTACAATTGTGTGATCATGATCCCAGTAATTAGTGTGGATTGTTGTTAAATTGTTAAAAATTATTATTTTATTTACTTTTGCGGTTAAAATTCTGTTTTATCGACTGTTTTGAGTTGGACAAAGCAAACTTTAACGTTTGCTATTGAAAAAAAAGTAGTTTTACATCTTTACAATTCAATTCAAATCCTATTATTAAAAAAGCCCTCAAATTCTGTTTAAGTCAGTAGGACTAAGCCTTATAAAGAAATATCTTCTGCAAAGTAACATTTACAAGGTCATTGCGAAATTAATTCATTAACGGGAATAGAGAGATATTTAAATATATATTAATTATTTATAATAATTATAAAAGGCACCTTGCATCAGAAACGGAAAAAATATGCAAAAATAATACTTTTCGGTAAATAATGAAGCAATACTTAATCTTTCTTATTTTTTCAAATTATAAATTTTGGTAGTTTCCGCCCTAAAAATATTAAATATTGAAGATTTAGTACCTGAAATTTTTAGAATATTCTAAAAGTTGAGAAATATAGATTAATTTCGAATAAAATCACTCGGTATATCTGTTAGGAGTTAAAAAGGTTTTCAGACAAGTAGAAATTATTGCTTTAAAAAGTTTCCTCAAAAAATTAAAAATAAAGATTTTTCCCATTTGGTGCCGTAGGTGCAATACGTGGTAGCCACTATTTGTACTAATGTCGATTTCATAAGTTGTATAGATATTAAACTGGCCAAAATAAAAAATTCGGTCTGCTTATGCCAGATTGGGATTACTAGAAAAATGTTATCAGGAAATTAAGTGATGAGACAAAATGTTATAAAGAAAACGCCTTGTGAAAAATTGTCTCAAATTTTCTCGTTCATGTAACAGAACCCAAAAGCAAATTTTATTTGTTTAAATATTTCTGATGGATATAAAAAACATTCTCTTATAGCTGAATAAATGAATAAACTAATCACTTGCAAGAGCTAAATACCAAACGCCCAATTGCCGCTTCTGACTAGAAAATGAAAAATCTTGTCCATTTTGTCAGAGGACCAAGCGATATATTTTAGGCGTTTACGATAATTGGAGAGCTCTATGGATCGGGGTAGAAAAGTAAGATAAAATGAATGCGTTTAATGCAAGTAAGAGTGAGACAATAGATTAACCGGTATATACCGCTCCAATTATCGTAAACGCCTTTTGTAAAAACCTATTGGAACCATATTATTATTTTTTTTTCGAATTTTATTTGTTTGTTTCCTTAATTTATTGGAAGTTAACATGACTTCAAAAGAGTAAAAATGCAAACATCGTGGTAAATATGACTGCTCGCGCCTTCCGGTTTTCTCGAGATCACATGCAAAGGATTGTCTTTCAAATATAAGTACCACTCAGTTTACTTATACAATACTGTTGCGTTCAAAAACTGTAACGAAAGAGCACTTTGGGCGTTTAGAACGAAAAAAAAAATATACAAAATCACTTACACATTGAGAGAAAGAATTGTACTCAAAGTGTGCTTTTCTTCAGTTTCTGAACGAGCCCCCAGGTCAGAGAATTTTAGGCATACCGGAAATTCCCCAGCCGTAAAATGTAAAATAAAAATAAGCCCCGCCTTCTGTGGCATCTCCGATTGCTTTGGATAGAGGGCAGCAGTTTGCAACTACTAATTATAAAATTTCGTAATTCATGTTTTATTTAAATATTATGGCCTTGACTAAGTTTCTGTTGCTGCAGATCTTCATAAAATTAGTTGCTTTATCTCGGAAAGTTAATTTTAAGTTGAAAATCGACTTCTATAAGTAATAAAAATTATAAAAATTATTAGAAAATATTAAAAATGACTTTCCGAAATTCCTTATTAAAAAACAAAACGAAAACATTAAAACTATTCGATGATCAGATCAGTAGTTTTAGCGTAATTCTTGAACTAGAAAAGTGGCATAATGATGGCGACTGAAACGGGCTCTTAAGTTTAAAATTTAGTAAAATTTAAAATTAAGTTTAAAATAAGGAAAGCAGGGAAGTCGACAGAAACTTTCTTTTCTTTTCTTTTAAGGGGTCTATGCTTAATAAAGTTTGGGAATCCCCAATTTAAATGCAAAGTTATTTTGTTGGATGGGGCAGATTGGGCTCTCCCTTACTTTGGGCCTTACCTAAATTAAAATTTGGTCACTTTATCTTGAGTAGAATGTGCTGATGGATTGATCGTGATCGCCCTCTTCCTTTTTCTTTGTTTTAATAGCTCATTCATTTTCAAACAAATTTTTCTATTCATTTTCTTCATCTTTTCTGGTCTTAGGTCAAAGTTTTCAGTTCACGTAAGCTTTTTTGTCTGAGAGCACCTATTTGTTCCACCTAAGTTTTTTTTCCGATCTACTTTTGTTTTCTTTGCCAGTTTCCATTAACTTTCCTCACTGTTCCGTTCGGTCATTTGAGCTATCTGTTTATGTTCCGTCTCTTTTCCAATTTGTTAATTTTGTCTTGTTTTCCCCACTATTCTTCTGAGGAACTTCGTTTCGACTGCGCTGATTCAGTCTTCTTTGAGACACCCATGTAGGAAACTTGAGAGGACAATCAAATACCTGCAGTTCTTTCATTTTCTTTCTTTTAGGAGTGCCTTCCATTTTGAATAAAATTCGTTGGAAGAGAAGCCGCGAATCACTATAAAATTCTTCTTCTCTTTCGACGAATTTTATTCAAAATCTTTAATAGTTACTAATACCATGGATAATCCTTTGATTTTAAAAACGATTAATGCACGATTTCTTCACCTCTTGATAAATTTATCTGTCAGGTAATATCCTCGGAACTATTATCCATACAATGGTTTCCAAGGATAACGCCTGGCAGATAAATTTATCAGCAGATGAAGAAACGGGTCATACGCTGGTTCAGTAGCAAAACCTTATTAAGTCGCACCAACTTTTTCAGGAAATATTCCCTTGTGGTTGGACGGAGCCTTAATACGAAACGGTCCTGGCTCTTTAATCGTCGGGAATCATCGTTTCGATCACCTCTTCGACAGTGCCGCTCTTTTGCATAGGTGCTTTACCTCTTCTCAAAAAAAAAAAAATACGCCAGTTCTGAGCTTGCTTCACGTTTCAGGTTCCACATAAAAAACGGAAACGTTACTTATCAATGCCGCTTCCTAAGATCGGACGAGTACAAGAAAAATTTCCAAGCGAAACGAATCGTCGTCACCACATTCGGCACGAGCGCCGTGCCTGATCCTTGCCAGACAATCTTCAACCGGTAAAGAAACCATCCTAAACACCTCGTATGTTTAATAGGGGTTTGCGCTTTCAGGATTGCTTCGGTGTTCGACCCGAAGGCAAACCAATCAGACAACGCAATGATTTCGGTCTACCCATTTGGGGATGAACTGTTTGCTTTCACGGAGTGCCCCATTATACATAAGGTGAACGTGGAGACTCTGGAGACCGAAAGGAAAGTCGACATGAGTGATCACGTGACGATTGTGAATCATACTTCACATCCCCACGTTATGACAGATGGTGGGTGGTAACTCATCCATAACTTACAGTAATCACTGAAGAAATACCCGTTCATTGATTTTAGGGACTGTCTATAATCTCTCCATGTCTGTGGGTAAAAGTGGCCCTCGCCATAAAATCATTTGCTTCCCTTCCAGTTATTATGCTGAAAAAAGATGTGAGAAATTCGATGGCACTAAAGATGGTAAGCAAGCATTATCAGATTAAACAGTTTTAAATTTCCATAGAAAAAAAAATTGTAGAGGAGTCGAAACTAATTGTAAAAAAAAAATTGAGTGTCTGCCTCCTTACTACCCTCCTTCCCCAAACTATATTGCATGTTTATTTTTTAATTTACATTTCCCGCTCTACTCTCATTGAATTATTCCCCGACTTTTCCAGGTTTTCCCTGAATTTTAGCCAAAAAAAAAGAAACTTTCAGTATTAACTGCGACTATGCAAATTTCTTAATTTTTAAATGTTTAAACATTTTTTTCTAACTTCAAAACAAGTTGTTAATTGAAAAATAAAATCATAACGAATAAAAGATAAACCGACGGTGAATAAGTTAAACGTAATCGACGAAGGTCGATTTATATTTATTAAAAATTGAATTAAATAAAGTCAAATAAGGAGTTAAAAAAAAAACAAAAACAAAAGACGATCGATTATTAATCGAAAAATACAATCTCATCGAATAAAGGACAAATTGACGGTTAAAAAATTAAAATAAATTGGACGAAACCAACGAATGTCGATTATATTAAAAATTGAATTAAATAAAGTCAAATCTGTATTAAGAAATAAACAAAAAATGAAAAGAAAAGACGATCGGCGATGAATTGGGCGAGGATTAAAAAGTTCCTGCCTCCGTTTATCAGGTAATTTTCTTCTAGATTTTTCAGTTTTCCTTGTCGCTCACGATTTTTAGAATACTAATGCCTAAGGAAACACAAGTAACAGTAGCCCCAAAAATTTCGATGTAAACACATCAACTGGTCGAGCGTGTATTAATGCGATCGAAATCGCGAGGGTACTATTTCATCCTCGCTTTAGTGATGAAGATAAGACGAAAGTAAAAGTTCTACAACACTTACATACATAGTCAAATCGAATTAAGAACTCTGCAGAAAAACAAAAGTGATTTTAACTGATAATTCAAATTTAAAATCAAGAGTTAAATTGAATCAAGGAAAGACAAAATACGATCGATACTTTATAATAAAAAAAAAAAAATTAACGAAGCCAAATAGAATCAGGGTCTCTACAAAACTGTTTTAATTTTCTTCTTAACTGTTTAATAATACAAAAAATATTTAATTTATTATTTTGCGTGTTACGGAGAAAATTGTACAATTCCTTTAAAAATTAATTTTAATAACTTGCCTAATTCATTAAAAAAATAATTAATTTTTCAAGAAAGAAATCTTAGTATAGGCAATGCAATTAACACAGCCGCTTGTATGGTTGCCTACATTGCGCAACTTTCCTAATTTTTTTACATCATTTTTTAACAAGTTTAAAATAATAAATTTCTAGTCCTTCAACTAATTTCACCGTCTTCTGTATTAAAACAAGCAAGTTCCCTGATTTTTCCCAGATATTGTGAACATTTTCTCTCAATTTCCTGACTTTTCCCCCGCCCGGTGTTAGTGCGGGGGGCCCTGTTTTTAAACGCAGGCTAATTTCATTCTTCTTCTTTTCTCTCAGTGAATAACAATCAAAGAATGTTCGAGCAAGCTCACTTTGTTGCAAGCATCCCCACCAGGTGGCCCCTTTATCCGTCGTACATGCACACCTTTGGCATTACGGAAAATTACTTTCTCATCGTGGAGCAACCCCTGAATCTATCCGTTGTCGACTTGATGAAGTGCAAGTTTAACAACAAGCCACTACTGGGGGCCTTCCAGTGGTTCTACAAAGAACAAGTCTGTAAAAGCCAACTGTCCGGTCTGGTCCGGCCACTCATCCAAAATGTTTCTTTCAGACGAAGATCAACGTTGTAAGCAGAAAGACGGGGAAACTGAAGCAAAGTTTCTATGCCGATGCCTTCTTCTACCTGCACATCATCAATCAGTACGAAGCAGATGACTGCGTAGTGATCGACATCTGTTGTTACAGAGATCCCAAAATGATCGAGTGCATGTACATTGATGCGATGAAGGTATTTTTTTTTTAAATATATCCTGAGATTCAAGGAATAATAAGTAAATAAATGGTTTTTAAACTCTACCCGGACAGACTTATAATTGGAAAAGCGCTCAACGTTTCACTATCGATTGATAGCTTCCGCTTCGTCAGGAGTGAAAAATACTAAATAAACGAGTTAGTGAAACGTTGAGTATTTCTTTTTTCAATTATAAAAAAAAAGATTTATTTACAATTTTCATCGGACCAGAGTCGACTTCAGTCAAGGAGTAATAAGTATGTGTTGTGCACAGAACATACAGAAGAACCCGGATTATGGCAAGATGTTCAGAGGTCGCCCTTTACGTTTTGTGCTTCCCCTCAACGTAACGAAGTCAAGGGCAAATGCCAAAAAGAATTTGATCAAGCTGGCCAACACGAAAGCTAAAGCCTATTTTCAAGGTGATGGCACGAGCATATTCATTAAACCAGAGCGACTTTGCGATTTAGGCTGTGAAACACCAAGGATACATTACGAACGTTACTTAGGTGTGAATTGCGCCTTGAATGAATTTAGCAATAATAATCAATTTATTGTAGGTAAGCTGTATCAGTATTTTTATGCGATCAGTTCTGATGTGGATGCCAAAAACCCAGGGACGGTAAGAATTTATTTGATGTTCCTTATTGTTAAACCGACTGACTTCATTGCAGATCATAAAAGTTGACGTCAAAAACAGGACCGTGCTTACTTGGTGTGAAGACAATTGCTATCCGAGCGAGCCAATTTTTGTACCGGCCCCAGACTCGAAGGTCTCATCAAGGTATTATTAAGCGCAGAATAAACAAAATAAATTTGTAGAGGGAGGACGATGGTGTTGTCTTGGCAGCAATGGTGTGGGGGCGTGATGATGTAAACCACGCAGGTTTAATAATCCTGGATGCAAGGTCATTTAAAGAAATCGGCCGGGCAGAATTTAAAACCCCCGGCCCCGTTCCGAAATGTCTGCACGGATGGTTCGTGCCTCAAACTAAAAGCAACGTATAAGTTTGTTTTAATTAAATATAACCAAATTTTATTTAGTAAATCAAGGTGGTATACATATGCTTACTAAAGTTACACTCTAATAAATAATAATAATAATAATAATAACAAATATAGTTGTTAATACATAATACGTTAATAAAATATTCACATTCATTATATCACCAGTATTCACTGAACTCTTAACGCGGATGTCGTCGACGTCTCTATAATCCTCGTCGTTCGCCATTATTATCGTAAAGCAGAAATTAAAAATTCTAGCCTAACACGAAGTTTAAAAAACAATAATAATAAACTAAAAGAAAGGACTGCGGATAATTCGAGATCTTATTTTAAATGCAACGTGCTAAATTTTTACAATCAGAAGAGTATTGAACATGCTTAAAATAATAATTAGGAAGCTAGAGTGCATCGCTGGATTTTAACAAAATGTTCGTTCATCTAAAACGCCGAGTGCACAAAACGTAAGTCTTTCTTTTAGTTCAATTCGACGTCACCTGTGCTCACCTTTTGCTTGCGGAAATCAATCAATCACACACAGCAAAATTAGTTATTACAAAATTGCAACGGGCAGTAAAAATTCTTAAGGCATTAATTTCTCATGTTTTAAAAAATACTCTCGACAGCAGCATAATAAAAAAAAAATGTACACAAATAACCACTAGAGTGTGACTGACGAAATAAAATCACATGTAATTTTCCAACTAGGTATTAATTACACTTACTGAATGAGTTTATGACAATTTGCTGTAGCTCGGCGGTGAGAATTTCTTTCGCAGGATTTTCAAGACGTACAGGGGCAGACAGGATATGAGGGTGATGACCAACACTTTCCAGAAGAAGTCGGTCGTCCTGATGAATTCAGAATCTACAAGGGGGGAGGACAAAACAAGCTTGCATTATATGTGAACCCCCGAATACAAATTAATAAGCTCACCGAAATAATCGTGTAATATAATCAAGGATAAGATGTAAAGTGCAAGTGAGAAGAGTTCGGCTATCACCATCAGCCTGTGCCATGTCCGGATATTCAAGGCCACCATGATTAATTCCGTCAGGATCAGTGAACTGAAGCTGATTGCGACGATGTGAATAAATTCATCTTCGAAAAGCAAAAGTGCCCCGTACATTATTACACCCCCTGCAAATTCATTAAAAACAACAATAACACATTACACTTTCATTTATGAGTGCAAACCTTGATAAATAGAGATAAGGACCCACATGAAGAAGGTTTTGTACGATAAGCTACGCCCTTTCGCCAATTCCTTATACAATTCTGGGTATGTCAAAGCGATTTCCGCGCTCACATCTTGATCAAGTACTAAGCTGAACACCTAATAAAACATAATAGTTAATGATTTTATCATCTGTACAACTTACAGCGCTTTCAATTGGCATGCCCTCGTTTTAACCTCATGGAATAAAATGAGATGAAGATACACTCAGTGCACCCCAATTGAAAGCGCTATTAAAATGAAGATCACTTACGGGGAACATGGTGTAAACTGTCGCATAACCAACCATTAGAAAACCTTGATATAAAGCCACCGAGCTCAGGTAGAAAACGCTGCTGAAAACTGCCTGCATCACCGAAATGATTAAGCCACGGTGCACTACGAATTGTGACAGGGAAGCGGAGCGCTTGTAAGAGCGTCTGCCATGTACTAATAAAAGCCTGGCGAGGTGAGAGAATTGGGGTATGCTGAAATCACCGGCTAAACTGGCTTGTTTGCCTTCTCTTCCCTCGATACCAATTCCAGCATCGGCCTGTTGGATCATACTAACATCGTTTCCACCGTCTCCGACAGCTGCTGTGCGTTTGCCGGTGTGTTTTTGAATTAGTTGTACCTAAACAACATACATAATTACAAGCAACTATTATAATTTTCTTAGGCCCACCATCACCATCACAGTTTAACTTTAAGCTCCGTTTTATTCCTATGGAAACAATTACCTTTGCAATCGTTACTATGGGAATAAAGCGAAGTTTAAAGTTAAACTGTGATGGTGAAACCGGGCCTAAAAGAATAAAATAATTTTATAAAAAACACTTTAGATCGAGCTCAAAATAAACTTATATTTCAGCCCAATCCATTGTCTTTTTATATTTCGTAGTCTATCTATAATTATCAGGAGAATGTATGAATTCTGAAATGGTTAATGGTATGGTAGTTATGAATCTAACTATGTAGAAAGAAGAAAATCACAAACCACTTGTGCTTTCTGTGTGGGAGAGCATCTGCAACATACGACAGCCGGTGCAGCGCACGCCAATTCCATAAATTCCTGCTCATAATACGAAAGACACACTTCCAAGCTTTCCCCGCTGATAACAAGGGCACAATCTGCACGTCTGCGAAAATTATTCAGCTCCAAATGTGCATCAGTTCGAGTCACAACCTTCTTCAGCACATGTAACCCTGAAAATACCACCAACATTGTAACATTACATACCAAGTTAAAGCAGGGCAGGTCACAGACCTTGAGTTCTTCCAACTAGTCTCGAGCTCTTTGCAATGCAAGTGGCGGTTTCCAACTTGTCCCCAGTCAACATCCAAATCTTTATCCCGGCATTCCTTAGCAACTCCAGGGTCGGCCTGACGTTATCTTGCAATTTGTCTTCGACTCCGGTTACGCATAGCAATTCCATTTCACGTTCTAGAGATTCAATTACCTGGGCAACGCGAGCTGAACGGTCACTGACACACATCCTCGCCGCATGATATCGGCTCTGAAAGTCAATTGAAGAAGAAATGTAACCAGAATTCAATGACACCAACCTCGAAATCGGAATACTGTTCTTCGGTTAATATCTTTCGGGCAACGACTAAAGTCCTGAGCCCTTCTCTTGCCATGTTCCCCACTTCTTCGTCCAACCAATCCGTGTATTGGACGATGGCCGACATTACAACGTCTGCGCCTTTCAAATAGAAAAATACTTCACCAGTCTGAAGATCCTGTAAATACAAAAAATTTGTTTCGAGAAAATTCGTTTATTATTCTCTTAGGTTCGGTTTTTCAATCACAGTTTAACTTTAAACTTTGCTTTATTGCCATGGCAACAGTTGTAAAAACGGAGCTTAAAGTTAAACCCTGATTGAAAAACTGGCCCTTAGACCCAGTCTTTTCATTTCTGAGTAACTTTAATCATTGATTAATTCCAATTGTCTCTACAATTGTAACTATGGGATTAAATATACGATTAAAGTTAATGAGAGATGAAAATACTGGCCCTTTATTTACCTTTACGATAATACCCATCCTCTTGGTTTCGCTGGTGAAAGGGAAGACTTGTAAAATGCTGTAATTTAAAAGACGACCGTCGGGTGCCTTCAGTTGCATGGATTGCAAGTCACGTCTGCTGAGTGTAAGTCCGACTTCCTGCGTCCATTGAACCAGTGCGACTTCATCCGGACTTGATGCCTGATATGTAACAGGGCAATCCTGTGGAGGGGCCTGCAAGTGCTGATCGGCTTCGGTCTCTGAAGTGACAGAATCTGCAAAGCCAGAATTAACAACAAACACCTCGCACAGGTCTACAAAAATCACTAACTGGTCTCACTGATTTCCGCGTTCTCATAAACCGGCGTCACGTTATGGCAGAGCGCCAACGCCTGAATGGCATCAACGATTCTCGTATTGTCTGAACGTCTGAATTTACTATTCGCCTGTTTCGCAGCCAGATCAATTCCGGAGAACGACGCTTTTAAAACGGCTGAAAGCTAAAGACAAATTTTTAAAACAAAGAATTCCCTCATCACTATACACTAGATTACATCACTGAATCCGTCGGGGGTGTAACACATGTTTCCTAGATGCAGTCGTTTCAGCACCATCGAGTTCTGTGTTAGGGTACCGGTTTTGTCACTGAGAAGATAAGAAATGCGCCCTAATTCTTCGGGGATTGTAGTACAACGTACTGCCGTGCCTTTCATCGCGGGGTCTCTTCCAATGGACCAAGAATAATACGACTTTCCCATGTCTAAGTTGACTCGTAAACTAAAATAAAAAAATAAATAAATAGTTGCAATGTTAGGATAAAAAGCGATTCTAGTATGTCGCTGTTTAAGCAATGAAAATAAAAAAAGTTGAACGATATTCATAATTGACGATGTAATTTACCTTATTGGGATGATGTATGAAAATAGGAGAATGAAACGGAACATGTAACGATACCACGGCCCTCCGAATCCTTTGAGAACCATCATTAGCAGAGCGAGACCGACGACGGCTACAAACAGCAGCTTCGTTAAGGTGTTTAATTCCATGTCAAGCAGGCCAACTTTCGATCGTGGTTGGGAATTGTTCATAACCGATCTTGTTTCAGGTCCTAAATAAATATCCAGACTTTACTTTCCATGAAAATCAAAAGCTTAACTTATTTACCTGTGTATATCACTACTCCGAGTGCCTGACCCGAAGCGATTACACAATTCGTCCACAAAGTGTTAGACAAATTTAGGCTTTCGTCACCGTTCAGTATGTCATGCTAGAAATCATGTTTTCGATTGTGAAATGAATGAACTGTGCCTGCGAACTTACCCTGGTGAAAGTCCCAATAAAGGAGTGAATATCCTTCTGTGGTTTTTCTGCGTATATCGAAGCGTATAAGTTGAAAAGATCTTTGTCATGTGCTAGTTTCTGTGTGGCAGGGATCGCCAGACGAACTTTCCAGTCGGTTTCACCATCGAGTTGGTCAGTGCGAATAAAAACCGATCCACTGCGGTCTGTCGTTCGAAGCAGAACGACATCAGCTGGGACACGCTCATCTTTGTCAATAATTATTAAGTCTCCAACCTGTCATTAGTTAAATTTGAAATAAAAAAACACCTAATAGTAATGTTATCGGACAAGATTTGACTTCAATTAATAATAATAATAAACTGTCTTTATTGTCCATAACATTTGTAAAAGATATACAACATGTACACTGTTTGGAAATCAATGGATGAAAGGCAAAGTTCAGTTTTCGCATGAAAACTGCTCTTCTACTTAACCTGATTATTATACCTTATTTTTTACAATTTATTATTTATTCCCGTCAGTAAAAATTAGTTATATTTTAGCTCATATTGATCAACATTGTCTAAATCATAAAATAAATAACACCTAACAACAATTTAGAAAATAAAGAAGTACCAAATCGCAAACAGTAAGATGATTTCTGCCTATCTACGTGCCATATAATATTTTATTTGAATCTGAATGCACTAATCTTACTCACTCCTATCTTAAATCCTTTGATTTTTGTAATGAATGTTGTGTTTAGAGTATAATACATCAAAGTAAATGTGACATAGCGATCAAGCGAATGATTTCTCTGCCGTCTTTGTAGTCCAGTGAAACAGGCGGTTAGATAAGCAATATTTTATTACCTTTAATTTGGATGCAGCAACTATTTCGAAGTTCTCTTCACTATTGAGTAATCTCTTACACTTTTGGCTGTTGACTTCCTGATCTCTCTTGTGCCTCCTAAGGTCGTCTATAGCTTCTCGACAAATCGTTACAAACAACACAAAGCACTGAAATCGCAAGGGTCATTTCAAGAATGGAAGATCTTCTATCGTTGATTACTTACAAGTGGTCCCCAATAGGTATATAAATAGCCGATTCTAATATCGGGCACAAACTGACTTGTGGCCATGATTAGAAAATACAGGTTTAAGAAGAACTTGAATTGTTGGTACAGCACGAGCGGTAAAAACGTGATGACATTGTATTTCTGATTCCTGATGGCGTTGGCTGGGAACTGGCCGGCAGTGGGTTTTCCCAGGTGTATTGTCCGCGAGCGTAGCTCTCTTGGTCCGCAGCAGCTCCTCCATAGCGAACACCAGCAGCTAAAAACATCATCAATACTGAGTTACTCGTAGAATTAAAGTTGATAATACCTTAAAAGCAGCGGCTCTTTGTTGGATTTCGAGATTAGAGGTATATCTTCCTTGGAAGTTGGCTTGTTCAGATTAGTCTGTGACTCAACGGTCTCCATTATTGTTTGAACATTTGCGTTATGCGCAAAGAATTACGTTAAATTAAGAGCAGAAGGCTTTACTACAACTGTAACAGTAGAAATATGTCACTTCCCGAGACTTCGTTACACTTTTACGAGACACTTTTATGACTGTTACGACCTCGAATCTGTCACATCCGCACAGTATTTTTCTTTGGCGAACCATTACTGCCAATCGACGTTCCGCCAAGAAAACAAAAACCCTACCTGCAGAGAAATGTTATGAAACTTCTGCGTTTTCGGGGTTTTCTGTTCTGTTTCGTCGTGTACACGTCCATTTCACTACCATGGCTCGTGTTGTCCAATAAGAAATCCGTTTCTTCAGCGCCTGCAAAGTCCTGCATAGGAAAGTCCATCACCGACTTACTACCATCTAGTCCTAACCTCACATTATGCCGTCCGACGCATTCGTAGCAACATTAAAATTAAAAATTTATGCGAACACAAACGCAGATATCTCAGAAAGGATTATCGCATCTGGATCAACGCGTTCGATTAATCGCGGGCATTTTATTCTCAAGTTTAGCACCTCTCGCTTGACATTTAAATTTATTTTTACTTACCAACGACACAAATAGGTTTTTATTGCTTTATTGCCCTACCTGAGCGTAAGTTACTCCATCGTCATACTCATGCGTGCGAAATACATTCCGATATTTACACTTTTAAAAAAAAAATCAAACCGGGAAATACCGCTTATGGCAATTTAAGTGACAGGTATGTGCAAATTCAAAAATTTATGTAAATAAAACGTAGTCTATACAGCGTGTCTCTAAACCGATGTCTTTGAACTGAAACCATAAATAGTGGCCAAAAAAAGAAACAAAACTTGTTATACAACTATTGGCCAGATCGCAACAATAACGCAGATAAAAATTATTTTACTTTTTCTAAGAAATTGTTTGAGAGTTGCTGAATGCCGCTTAAATGTTCCGACGGAGCATGGTTTTCAACTATTCTCCGACGTTCGAGGGCGTAAAAAGTCATAAAAACGCAGACCATGACCTAATACACAGAATATTGTACTTAAGGCAGGTCAAGTATCAAGTACTTTAATTTGTAAATTGTCAATAATCATTATAATAATTCCTAAAGGTATTGTATTTGTACAGCAAAAATAAATTTGTTTCTTAAAATTTCGAATAAACGACGAAATAAACGTCTGCACTAGGGGAGCTTTTTTATGTCTTTATTGGTTTAAGCCGATTCAGAAATTAAGGGTCAATATTATCCTTCTAAAAACATGAGTTTTGGGTTGGAATGTAAACAATAATAAAATAGTTTGATTGAGAGCTAGCGAAGTTATTCAATCACTTATTTTGAACACATAGATTATTGTCTGTTCAGGCAATCTAATTTATTTAAATTTTTCATCGTATCATACTTGCTTTCCGTTTTTACAATAGGAATAGTTTCTGCTCTTGCAATACTTATTCTGCAGCTATTAGTGCGATCATTAAAAAATAATTTCACGCATTTTCAACGCAGTTACAAAACTAGCGTACGAAAATGTTTAAGTACTTTAGCAAAAATCTAACGAAGATTAGGTACTCATTTTTAACATAATTGTAATTGTCTATTACAAAGAGGTGCGTAAATAAACGTTCTTACTTGTCGCATGTTGAAAATACAAATAAACATGCCGATGTTCGCAAGTCGGATTCATATTCGTATGCAATAAGACCTTGACCGAGTTCTTCTAAACGTAAAAAAAAGTTTTATTGCTGTTTATTGCTTTCATTGGAATAAATTACTGAAACAAGTCGTAAACCAAGCTGAGGTTTCAAAACAAAGGGACTGCACTCACTTCTGATAGATCAGTTTCTCATTTTTGGGCAAAAAATTTCAGATTCGGAAAATTCATCTCTTATGTAATTAGGAACTTACAGTTTAATTTAAAGTCGGAGGTTTTGAGACACCCTGTATAATGCCGTTTCTGAACCACATAATTTTGAATGAGCAAATTTAGTGATTTTTATAAGTTTTTTAACACTTTTTTTATTAAATTTTATCTATCATTATCATTATTTTAACACAATTTTATCAAAAACTGTATTTTTTATCGTACATCAAAAATCAACATAAAAAATCAATTTTCTGCGTCACCATCAAACTGTGAATTGAATTTTGAACTCACAAATTCACTGATATTTATAGATTTTTATAATACATTTTACTAAATATTTATATTTATCAATTTTACCCCTTTTTATTGATCTATAATCAGCGGTTGATCCAACCCCCCACTGAAATATTGATCTCGTAGTGAACCAGTACCAGTAGGTATTAGGACATCAGGTTTTGTTCTAAAAAAAAATTAGTTTTAAGGGTCGATAATTCACTGACTCAAGGAGGTTTCATTTTGGGGGCCCCTAATAAAAAAATATAAATCAAACTATATATGTCGCAAAACTATATTTTGTTTAATCACATAACTAGATATCAAATGAAAAAAAAAATTCTTTCCTAATAAAAATTATTGTTGGTAAAAATTATAATTTTGTTTCCATACAAAGATAAACATTAAATCTGAAAAATTGTTGTTTATGTAAACTATATGCTTAAATTATAAAAACCAATTTTATAGTTCATTACCACACAGCACAAGTACAACCACTAGACATACATTTCATGTAATTTATGGATATCCATGATATCTAGTGGATGTCTAGGGATATCTTTTGGTTTTCTAATGGTTATCCAAATGTCCGGCTAATATCCATATCTTTTGTGTATATCCAAGCGAAAACGTCTTGTGTATACAGGGAGATTCAGACAACCCTTTCATTAAAAGTTTACGGACTTTTCCTTTGAATTTCTGTTTCATACTTTGTAAGTTGTAAGTTAACGATATACATTTATCAAAATATAATATTTTCAAACTTCGGACACTTCCGCTTATACCGGAAGTTGCTGTCAACTTTCTTATTTTAAATGGAATACCCCAGTTTTTAATGGATTCTTGAAATCTTCATAATATTCTAAAAATATTTTGTGCAACATGTGATACAAGGAAAATTCACAGTTTCCGAGATATTTTAATTTTTTAAAAATTACTCAGACTTGCAGAACCTTGGGTATGAAACTGCCATCCTTGTGCAAGAAAAACCATGATGCCCATTTTTGGGCTGTAGTAGGCTGCAGTAACATTCTTTCAGATCATGTCCAGTTTTGCACTTGATTACTTACAGGCTGGTTGAAAAGTAACTTCTATTCGAACTAATTTCAACTGTCGAAAAGTCATGTTTTTAAAATGGAATGCCTAGTATATTTTTATACCACGTGACTCAGGATTAAATGTTCTTTCGTCCTGTATTAGCATTCCCTATACCTATCTCTTATAGTTCACTCGTTGTGGATGATTCCTTTTTAACACGTAATTTTCTTCCATTTTCGGTATTATTTTTAAATAGTGGGCTATGAAAACTAGAGAAATTATAATTTTTGAAATCATCTGTCTAGTAGGAATTAAAAAAGAAACAATTTAATCGCTACGAAGAACCAAAAAATAAATAATCAAACACAGACATATTAAAGGTATTTGATGATAAAAAAATCGACAATTCCAGAAGTTAATAAAAAAAGTTGTTACATCGCGTTATTACTTAGATACAGTAGAAAGTTATTACTAGTAAATAATAGCCGAAGACAACTTACAGCCAATATTATAACCAACAATTTGTGTATTATTTTTAATATTTCTGATTTATTTATTAGTTTTCATAAAATTTTGTATTCTAAGTGTAAATTTCTCCTTGTAAATGTGTAAATAGTAATACCAAGAATTTTAATACATGCGGCATATGTAAACAAAAAGTTCAGATGATAGATGTGTATGTAAATATTATTCGTCGGTTTTTAAAATGAAATTGAAATTACAGTCAGAAATTAATTTAAAAAACCTAAGTTTATGTGTCAAAGAGAAAATCATGAATAGAAAGAGAAAGGTAAGAGATGGGTATAGGGAATGTTAATACAGTTCGAAAGAGCATTTAATTCTGATTCTTACGGTATAAAAAACACTGGGTGTTCTATTTAAAAAAACATGACTTTTCGACAGTTAAAATCAGTTCGAATAGAAGTTACTTTTCAACCAGCCCGTAAACGATTTTGTGTAAAATTAGGTATGACCTGAAAGCTTATGAGCATAGCCTTCTACAGGCCAAAAATTGAAATTGAAATTGAAAGATAGCAGCATCCTAAACAAGATACTGCAGCTTTGAACTTTTTTTTAAAAAATGGAAATATCTCTAAAATGGCTAATTTTTCTTGTATCACATGTTACACAAAATATTTTTAGAATTTCATGAACATTTCAGAAATGCATTAAAAAATGGGGTATTCCCTTTAAAATAAGAAAGTTGACAGCAACTTCCGGTACAAGCGGAAGTGTCCAAAAGTTGGAAATATTATATTTTAATAGACCACCATCGCTAACTTATAGCCGCAAAATATGAAATAGAAATTCAAAGAGGAAGTCCGTAAATGTTTAATGAATGGGTTGCCGTTTAGTTAGATTTACTATAGACTTATTATGGCCATTGTAAAGATGTCACAAAAGCTTTGCTCCAACGCAGTTTGTACTGTACTGTACTGTAACTGTCAAATATATTCGCTCGTCGAATTAATCACCGCCTTCAAGAGCTGCGTTAAATATGAAACTTTGATTGGCGCATGTTTCTGACAGTTTCGGACTAGTCAGAGGCTGTTGTTGGAACAGGCCTAAAAAGAACGCTGATTTGATTTTGTAATAAAATAATAATACTACTTTTGTAAATAAAATAAGAAGTAATATTCGAGGTATAAAAAAATTATTACTAATGCTAATAACAAATCTATTCTATAACTGGGCTGCAATCAAAAAAGGGGGTTGATAATAATACTCTTTTTTTTAACTTTAAAAGAGTATTATCATCAACCCCCTTTTTTGACTGCAGCCCAGTTATAGAATAGATTCCTTAATTGATCAGTCGTGATCATATTCCGCTAATAACAAATATACTCTTGTAAATTCCATATTTGTATACCGCACCATCTGTATGGTCATTTTATACTCAGGCCTATTAATATCAGCCTACAGCGGGGCAGGGCCCCCGCGAGCCCAAAAGCCGCCCGCGTGCCACTCTATATTTTGGCACCCTCTGACTGATAAGTTGGGGCAAACAAAAATGATCAATTGTTAAAATTATTTTTAAAAAATAAGAAAAAAAAATGGAAAAGACAGAAAAATTAGAAAAAAATTGAAACGGAAATTGTTTAAAATTTTTCTTTTTTTAAACATTTCCCTGAAAAAAATATATGTTTTCCTTAATTTTTAAACATTCTCCTTCACTTTTTTCAAGTTTAAGTCTAATTGCCGGGGACCCCCAAAGACGATCGGCCCAAGCACTCCTCTTAGCTGACTAAGGAGGCCTTCCTCATACACCCCCCCCCCCCTTCCCTTCCAGAATGCAACTGGGCGAAGAAAAATGAAACTAAATCACAAAAACAAAATTTCTAAAAACTTAAAAAGTGAAATGTAATTTGTTTACCAAACCGTAATTATTTTTTTACTTAGGGCCATTTGCACCACTTTCAGTTAAAATTTAAGCTCCATTTAACTCCATAGAAACAATTGTTGCAACAAACGTTTCTATGGAATTAAGTGGAGCTTAAATTTTAACTGAAAGTGGTGCAAATGGGCCTTAATAAAATTATTAAGTACGTGAAATTCTTTTATGAAAAATTTAGCACACGAAAATTACAAAACTTAAACTTTTCTAGTCTTAATTGCCGCAATTAACTGTAGACAGTTCAGCTTTGTGGATAGTTTTTTCGAATTTTTATTAGACAAGAAACTGTTTCCCATTAATTTTTTTTGTCGAAAAAAGTGACAGAACATGTCCAGTGGCCAAGAGGCTAATTGCCGCCCCTTGAACATGGCGCCCGCGTGTACTGCACGCTTTGCACACATGGTTACGGGGGCCCTGCAGCGGGGTATAATTTTTTTAACTAATGAAATTAGTTTGGCCCCCTAGTGATTTCAAAGGCGCGTATTTTGATGTATTAAACATAAACAAAAAATTAAGTTTAATACCGAAAAAAAGGAAAAACAGTTTTTTTTTGTGGGTCAGACTAGCCTTAATGCAGCTTTAATATACCACAAAATTTCAAATTATAAAGAGACTAAAATTTTAAATTGTTCTTGTTTTTATCTTACAAGTTATTAATAAATAAAACTATTAATTTAGAGTTTAGTAAAACTATCTCTAATTTCCTTCGAATAATATTCGATCTCGGTTTCGGCTGAAACTGAGAGAATAGCCGCAGGGGCCCCGCGAGGCCAAAACCAGCCCGCGTGCCAATCAATTATCAAAATTATTAAAAATAAAAAGAAAAGAAATGGAAAATACAGAAAAATTTTAAAATATTTTCCTTCACATCTTTTAAACATTCTCCTTCACTTTTTCTAAACATTCTCCTTCATTTTTTTAAACATTCTCCTTTGCTCTTTTAAACATTCTCCTTCACTTTTATTTAAACGTTTTCCTTCATTTTTTTCAAGTTCCTAGCTACCGCAAGCCCCCAAAATCGAAGGGAAGCGCTTTCTTCTCATCTCACCGAAAAGACCTCTATTTAGACTCCCCCTCACCCCCAGAATGCAAGTGGGCGAAGCCCGCTAGTTACTAATATTAGAAAAACAAGAAACAAAATCACAAAAGCAAAAGGAACATTAATTTATAAAAACTTAAAAAATGAAATATAATTTGTTTTTTTGTTAACCAAACCGTAACAGCTTACATAATTAATTATTTTTTTACCTAATAAAATTATTAAATTTTTATGAAAAATTTATCAAACGAAAATTACAAAAATTAGACTTTTCTACTTTTAATTGCCGCAGTTAACTGTTCTATTTTAGTCGACGTTTTGCCGTGAGGTTGACGGCTTCATCAAAACTCGTGGCTAGTTTTTCGAATAATTTATACCAGACAAGAAACTATTTCCCATTATTTTTCTTGGGCGAAAAAAAAGACAAAATATGTCCAGTGACCAAGAAGCAAATTGCCGCCCCTTGAACATAGCGCCCGCGTGCACTGCACGCTTTGCATACATGGTTACGGGGGCCCTGAATAGCCGAAATTCGGTTACGGTTTCGGTTTAGGCGAGAAAATCAGTTTCGGACGGACTCTAGTTTGAAAATTCCCGCCTTTTCCCATGTGTCCTTGTTATCGCGCCTCCACCAATCAGCGAATAGGACAACATTGAACTTTCAAACGTCATTGCTGTTAGACGGGTCAGTGTCAGAAAACATATGTAAAGTACGCAGTTCTTGAGTTTTTCGACGTACTTTTAATGTTGCATACGTACGAGAAATGTAAAACAGGTCAGTAACGCTCAACGACAACCCAGCAATTAAATTCACACAAAAAACACGATCCGTTTCTGAGGTTCTGTTTTCATTGTTTTGCTCTGCTCAGTATTTTTAGCTTTGCGTGTGAGTAACGTTCGCCACCAGTTAATTTTAGCTTGGTAGGGTGTATCGCATCACTTTTTAAATTATTTATATTCGTCTACTTACTTGCTGCCCTGTCATAAGTGAAACTGAACAGTATGAATGCGAAGCGCTCGAATTTAGGTAAAGAAAGCTATTGTGTATGTCTTCTTTGAGAGTTCCTGTTTTATAGAAATGGGCAAGGATAACTCAGGACGTTTAAGTGAGTGGCCGAAACCGAAAAAGTCAAAAACCTCAAACGGAAACTTCGATACGGGAAAATGGGAATTATTGCCTTCGGTGATTCTACATGACATCTACTCGCGCATCAACGTAAGAGACAGAGTCAGCGCATCCAGTACTTGTCATACATGGCGACAGAGTTTGTACCACCCAAAGTAAGTAGGTCATGAGTACACTGTGGACGAAATTTAATCGAGTTTTGTGTGTCTGTAGATTTTGGAAGTGTGTGACCTTCGATATTAAATCGGATTGCTTGGAGAAAGTGCAGTTCCTGCGAACATCCGTCGGACACATCGTCACGCACGCCGTCGTTAAGATTGATTCGCTGTCGCCCCAATGCGTCACAGAATTTCTAGTACTTTTGCAACATTTTAATATTAACGATAACCTGAAGTCATTCGTTCTCGAACCTAGCCATTGCCATATTGAAACACCACAGAAAATTTTAGACATGTAAGTAGCTTTTTTTTTTTATTTAAATTCGCTTGTACGTACATGTGAAAATGTGGGTCATTAAGTCAAAGTGTTTGATCAGTCACGAATAATAAAATTTACACAAAGAGAAATTACCGTAATTAAGTTCCAACAGGTTTCTTTAGTTATGCAACGCGGACGTTACGATAACAGACAAGGAAGTTATAATTTGTTTTCTAATTAACACGACCTAATTAAATTGCAAATTGATTCCAGTTGATTTAATTAGTAACAGTAAATATTCCTGGATGGCTTTTTTGTCATGTAATACATTTTTCTGTAAATTTCATAATTAAATTTGAAAGCTTTCTTCTTAAAATTCTTTACAATTGATAACAGTTTTCATACTGTCAATAAATAAATGGTATAATCCTTTGTGATTTAACCACTTTTGAAGTAATAATTATAGGAAACATAGTAAAAAGAAAGTTCTTTTTTTCAATTCCTTTTCAGGTATAGTGAGACAAACTCGCCGATTTTGTCAGTGTTATTAAAGCTATGTTGTCGACAGCCTCTGCAGAAGTTCAGCCTCGGATTAAACGAGGCCCTCCTGCAACACATACCTCAGTATCTGCAGTTGCTTGCAGATAACAAACCCGACCAAGTGAATCTGCTTGGCCTCGCGTCTGTCAAGGACGATCCTGGCAACTATCTCATATCCAACTGTGATCCTTCGTTGTTTAAGCCATTTAGATCATTACAGGTAAATCGAAATTGCTCCTTGAAATTGTAGGTTTGACGATTTCGTTGCAGATTCTAAGCATCGACTACGATATACTTAGCGATTCCCTTTTACACTCGCTACAAGCAGCTAAAGACCTTCGTCGTCTAGTCATACATGTGCATGGAATTTGGGATGCCCATCCGGGAACATCGGAGAAAGCTTGGGAGGATTTTAAAGAGCAACATCCCAGCTGTTTCGTAAGACTCTCGCTTATACATGCGTACGATGAAGTTTGCCATTTAGAACATAACTTGCTGAGGAAGAACATGCCTTTAAGCCACTTCAAAGTTTTATTCTGTGAAAACGTAAGAACCGAAATTCAATTTCGCTCTTCCTTGAATGTCGTCGCTGTTTCAGGTGAACCTTCGAATCTTAGATATGTTGTCTACTTATTACAGAGAATCTCTCCGCAGTATTATGTGGGTTGATTCGCTCAGCGGTGATAAATACGGAAACTCGTGGAATTTAATCAAAGTCGAAGGCCACGAGTTTCTCGAACCGGACCCCGATCCCCTCGTTATATTGGCGTGGTTATGTAGAAGTTTGGAAGAAATTACTTTGATAGGTAATTAAGGCAGATTTAGGACGGGGGTATTTTCATCTCTCATTAACTTTAATCGTTAATTTATTCCTGTAATTATAATTATTAAAATAAAAACAATTATTTCTGTAGGAATTAATCAACGGTTAAAATGAATTAGAGATGAGGAGACCGGGCCTTAAGCAAGCAACTTTTTAATTTCTTGTTAATTCAGGTTATAAGTATTATGAAGATGACTTGATTGCTATTGCCCGTTTGAGAAATAACACTTTAAAAAAGTTGGAAATTGCTCAGGAAGACATACTGCATTCGAATACCAATGTAAATGCTAAAAAGGTAAGTACTTGACATGGTTTTCAGGCTTTTTCGGCTGCATCTTAATCGATGTGGTTTTAGGAAATTTCTGAAGTGCTCGGTAAGTCCTGGGCTCCATTGCATTCATCTCAATTACACCCAGTCGTCTTAGACCCGTTGGCTGGTGATTCTGACGAGTATATATTCCCCTATCTCCTTGCAGATCTTCACTAAGATAAGTAAACAAGAAGAGACGATCGTTACAAAAAGAAACACAATCGATTTTGTGTTGTTTTAGTTCTATTAAGCGCAATTTAATTTACAAGTTAAATTTACCAACAAGAATTATTAAGTTAGGTTGTGATTATCATCCCGTTTCTGTCTTTTTAAATTCCGAATCGTTTCTTCAAGTCTTAGTATTATCCGAACGAGAGTAAAAATTTTATTTCTTTGCGTGTTGTAGTTTTAAAGAGGAATTCTTCTGTCTGTTTTGTCCCCCCCTTTTTTTTTAAAGTCCGTACGTTAGTCTTTAGTTAAAAATAAGAAAAATCGAGCACCATCACCCTGAGTTAAACCGAATTTTAGTTCCCACGCAGATTAGCCGTACATGAACTAGTTGGAGCCAGTCGAAATGTAGAATTTTCGAAACGCTAACTGTGGAAAAGGCGTCGGTATCAAAAATAGTGCGAGAAATAATAACAACTATTTTTTTGTATAAAGTAGCGATAAGAAGTAAACATCTGTGATATTGTAACTGCAAAACAACGATTGTTAACACGAGCAATTTAATCTATTGTGAAGTAGTACAGTGCCAGCCGACAAATACCAAAGTACCTGTAGACATGCACGAGGTTTAATTTCATTTGAAACTTGCGCGGTGGTTTTTAATTATTAATCAAAATCAAATTCAATTTTTTTTTAACTTTTCCTCAAGCGTTGTTCTATTTCGTTTTTGATTTCAATTCAAGCGAGTGACGAATGAATTCGAACTTTGGAAAAATGCATGTGCAAAACTCGATGATCAATTTTTTTGGCTGGCACAGAGTCATGAATTCTGTTAACAATCGCACAATACAAGAATTGCTTATAAGAACATTCTAATAAGCGAACTTAGTGCATTTCAATTCCTCTGTCGGTAGGTCTAACTAATGCATACGTTCCAATCAAATAATGTTTTACGAGTATTTTCTATAATATGTGATCATCATTTTTTTTTAACTTTTAGTTATGTGTGTTATCTATCTGTTTTGAAATGTTCCGCTCCGCAACACATACGGGTAGATACAAGCTGTAGTTAACTACAATACAATTACTTTTCCAGATAGGGAAACACCAAGCGAACTCGTTGTAATAACCTCTTGTGATTTAGAATAATGTCGCCGTGACATCG
The DNA here is from genome assembly GCA_036172665.1 of Prosopocoilus inquinatus. Classification (NCBI taxonomy): domain Eukaryota; kingdom Metazoa; phylum Arthropoda; class Insecta; order Coleoptera; family Lucanidae; genus Prosopocoilus; species Prosopocoilus inquinatus. The sequence goes on from CM069877.1 coordinate 34,283,333, forward strand.
GCTTTTATGCATTTTAAGTCAGGTCCCCCTTCCTTGTAACGTCGAAAGAAAAACAAAAAAAAAAGTTCAGCGACCAAAACCCATACGACTATCTAGAGATTAATATATAAATAAATAAATAAATAACACGACAGTCATTCCATCTATTCGAAAAAGATAACCACGATTGAGAGTTTTAATTTTTTGTGTGTGGTATCAGAAACCAAGTATTGTTTCCTTGCGTGTTTTCAATATAGGTATTAAGTTTTCGTTCTAAGATCAACCTTGATGCGCTCCTCTGAGTTCCGGTTCAAGTAGAGACGAGGTAAAATTCGAAGCGCAGAAAAGGTCGAATTAGAATGTCCCCCCTCCCCCGTAATAGTATTCGTGAAATATGAAATGTACATAATAAAGAAACGATAAGATCGAGTACCTGAAATACTAAGTGATTCTAGATGAACAAACAACAAACGAAACAAACACTATTTGCCTGCGATTGTAACCTTAATTAAATCCTAGTCTGAGAATGCGTTGAACTATCTAACGAATAAGAAATCTTTATCTTGTGTAATATAATAAAATAGAAAGTTGAGTATATCTTGAGTGTGTGATTGTGTGTTGCTTTCGCTCGCCCTGTGCGCCGTGCCAATAATAAGTAAATAAATAAATAAGTAGAGGAACCCGTTGTGACTTTTTTAGAATTTTATACTTGCGTTGAGACTGTTTTTACTTATATATTATATATTTTTTATGAAACGGAGACTGCTGTGATTGATGACTAGAGATAGTGAGCTTCCACTTAGGAAATTTTGGCAGGCCGTGGGGCGGGCGAGCAGGTGTCGTTGAGATCGTGTTGCCATCAACTCTCATAACTATCTGTGATTTAATACATGGACACATTGGTAACAGCGTACATATGTTAAACAACGCTCAAATGTTACAGTGTAGGTCATAATATGTACTCCCATGCGAGTAAAGAAAATCGTTCGCACCGACAATAAAAATTGAAGAAATCGAGCGAACTAATAATTAACAAACGAACCAATAAATGTAATCTCATTGCGACGATTGTTGAATACTTTTCCCACTAGCGCGTTATGATGATGATTTAAAACAAAAAAAAAAATATTAGTCGGGAAAGTATAGTCGATGAGGGTTACCATTATTTTATTATTATCTTTATTTTTAATATTTACTACTAACACTAAATATTTTTTGATAGTTTTTGGTTTTCTCTTTCTAATGTTGATCAAGAAGTTAATTTTATAATAAGTAATATCTATTCATGTACGCAACTGCAAATATATATGTATACAAAAAAATGCAGTGTACTAACAAATCCGCACCGCTTCTTTAAAATAATATCCACCTTTATACCTATAGTTTTTTCCTATTTTCAAATTATTAACGAAATTAAATAATGCCAACACATCAACTATTCACACGAACCAAATTAAACGATAGAGTGTTTTGTGTATTTTATGCAGGCCAGCGTTTTTTTCTTCTAGTTTTCTCTTCAATCTTCTATCAGCGTTGCCTAATCGAACCTGACCTTTGAACTTTATTTTATCCCGTCGGACATAAATCTCGTGCAAAAGCCAGTCAATTTTTTTTTTAAAGTTATTAATCAAAGCGCATTTTGATCCCAACCGAGTTTTTCTCTTCTTCTCGACATCTTGCAGCGAAACTGACTTGTATTGTCATTAAATACTGTTTAGTTCAGTTTCAGAAGCAGACACTCGTTTTATATTTTATTTGATGTGTTGGCAGAATGTTTCTTGCCACATATAGATGTTTTTCAACTAAATATATATGTGCTAAAAAAAATATAAAATATTATTATTGTAGTAAAAGCCTTAACGTAAGTTTAAAATTCCTGTAGTTCTCTCCAATTATTTAATTTAAATATTGTTAACAGGAAAAAATGCGTTTAGTTTTACCGTGGCTAGAGCGATGGTGCCTTTCCCACCCCTTGACCTTCACAATATTGTTTCGTCTTAAAAAATGTTTTATAAATGTACTGATGTGTTGATACTTTTTTTTTGTCTTTGTTCAGAGGCACCATCGCCTTTCACATTTTTATAAATATTATTAATTTTAGTTCACATAGTTAGTAAAATTGTAGCTAAATTTGTCTTTTATAGTTTCAGAATTTCAATGTATTTGATGTACCGTTAGAAGTTTTAGGTGTAAGTTTTCTGCGTGCTGCATGCAATCAATTGTGAAGTGGCTTCTTATGAAAATCAAGAGGAAAACCTTTCGTTTTAAGTTTTTTCTTTTAGACGAACACTACGAAAGAGGAGCAATAAATAATCGTGTGGGTGTGACAATTTTTGGGCCCTTTTGTGATTGACTGCGCGCGCACACAGATGAAAATTTAAATAAATAATCTATCTGTAAGTGCAGCTGTTGTTGTACTAAATTGTTGTATATGCGATGGGCGATTGATAAATTAGCTTAAGTGACTTTTTTGAGATTCTTTGAAAAATATAGATTTATTTCATTTCAGCAATTTAAAAAAATTATGTAGGAATAATTTTAATTTTTTTTTAATTTAAAAATTTCATTCTGTTTTAATATATTTTTCTTTATTTTTAAAATAATAATAATTCTTAACGTAAGGTTATGGAATTTTTCTGTTATGGACTTTTGATTTTGGGATTAATTCTTGGCTTGTCAAAATTAATTTTCTTGTTTAATATGGTTATAAGCGAAAAATAGCAGGTAACTACAGTTTCCTGTAATTTTTCTTTCTCCAAAAATGGTACTCTTTAAGTACGATTTCGCAAATTTTACGAAAGCTCTCAGCTTTTCAAATTTGAAAGCTTTCAGAAATGTTAAGTATCACCTTCGAAGGACTTACAGCGCTTTCGATTGGTATGCATTAGGGCGCTTAGATTTGATTGACGTTTAACATGTTGGAAAGGGTTCAGAAACACAATGTCGTTTTCGCTGTTAACGTCAGATTTTATAGTTGGCTAACCTGACTTGATAAGATTATCCCGTGGATTAGAAGGAATAAAGCATAGTATTGCTATTTCGTAGACGATACGGATCTTGAAAATGGCGGATCTGACGTTGTGTTTCCGAAGATGACATGTTAAATGTCAATCAAATCTAGGGACCCTAGCACGCACTATGTGCACTGAGTGTATCTTCATCTCGTTTTAACCTCGAGGAATAAAATGAGATGAAAATACACTCAGTGCACATAGTGCGTGCTAGGGTCCCTAGATTTGATTGACATTTAACATGTCATCTTCGGAAACACAACGTCAGATCCGCCATTTTCAAGATCCGTATCGTCTACGAAATAGCAATACTATGCTTTATTCCTTCTAATCCACGGGATAATCTTATCAAGTCAGGTTAGCCAACTATAAAATCTGACGTTAACAGCGAAAACGACATTGTGTTTCTGAACCCTTTCCAACATGTTAAACGTCAATCAAATCTAAGCGCCCTAATGCATGCGTGTTCCTCGAAAGTGCTATTTTGACAGTGCCATTTAGGAGAAAAAAAATTGCAGGAATCTGTAACTGTCTACTATTTGCTTTTGACCGTAAAAGAGCTTTCTTTGATCTACTTCTTTACCCCGCAACCCTGTATAATTCCTGGTAAATTCATTTCTGGTATTAAAAATTGAAATTTCAATCTTTAAATGCCAAGTTTCTTTAATTTTATGACGTACGGTCGTGACCAAAAAAAGTGTCACATTTTTTTTGACGTAAATTCGAAGAGTGCCAAGAATTTTGCTAGGTGACTGTAATTATGAACTCTATTAATTACAATTGAAAGCAAAAAATGCTAGAAAAAAGCAGTTTCCTGTAATTATTATTTTTCGAAATACCTAGTATTGATTAAAGGCGAATTTACAGATTTTACCAAAGTTTTAAAGTAGTTCAATTTGAAAGCTTTAAAATTTTTTAAATGATATCTGTGAATTCGCCTTTAATTAATGCCATTTTGAGAAAGAATGATTACAGGAAACTGTAATTTGTCTACTATCTTTTGCTTGCGACGGGATTGCGTTCAAAAATTCTAACGGGAGAGCAGTCTGGCCGTTTAAAACGAAAAGCAGAATATACAAAATCACTTACACGAGAGAGAAAGAATATTACCCACAGCGCGCTTTTTTTCAGTTCCTGAACGATCCCCAGTGCTTGGAGTTAGTCGTGGCTCGATTTTGAAAAGTATTGGCTTATATTGGCCAAGGCAAAAAAGGAAAATGGATTTATCATTAAAAAAAAAAATAATTTATCAGTCATCCTAAGTGACAGTTCACAATTACAGCCACTCAGCAGAATCTTGGTATTGTTAACTTTACTTCAAAGTGTCTACTTTTTTGTGGCCGCGATAGCATCATTTTGTAATTTCCATTGATTTAAAAGAAGCAAGCCACTCTTGGATGGTTCTTGTTTGACCTTTGCTCAAGAAAAGTATTTTCAATTTCGCTTACTTTGCAGTAACACGATGCTGATTATTTTTTTTTTTACGATTCAACGGAAAACGGACGTCACTGCAGCTTTCGATCAATCGCCCGGCGTGAAAAATCTCATTAAAAAAAAAAAATTGTTCTCAATAACGATGTGTATTCCGCACGTTTCGAACGTATGTTAATGTGTAAGCTAAACTTCAGTGAAATAAACTTATCGATCTGATTCGGCTTTCATTTCGAATGAATTACATCTACGTGGAATACGTCGCGGCGGCGGCGGCGGCGGGAAATTAATTAAAGTACGTCACGTGATCGGCAAAAAATGTTACTCCCTGTTTTAATCCGTGTAACCCCCGAACGAGATCAACAACACTTTTTAAGATCCGTCTTTTTTTTTCGTTGTTGCCCCCGATTATTTTTCACATGCATGATTTTTTCGATTCTTTCGATAAATAAATAATAAAATGATTGCGACCTTTTTACTTACGGAATGATGTGTTTATGAACGGGTTGAGGTCGTTGATGTCGCGCGTACGTCACGGGGCATTTGTTTGTGTGCGAAAGAGACGAGAGATAGCGGGCGTGTTTGTTTAATAAATTGGCTTTGGAAACGATGTGATCTATATTCGAGTCGGCACGTGTCTGGTTCCCAAGGTATGTTTGGCGTGCGTTAGAAGGAGACGGAGCGGACGTCGGTTGTGGCGGATGGCAGCGTACGTCATATGAATAAAGTACGTCCGATATGAGAATAGAAGGATGTAACTGGAGACTCGCGTAAGTTGGTAAAGGTAGGAAAAAGGTAAAAACATCTGTATTAACAGCGTGGCGGAGTAGACACAACACAAGGCCACGCCATATTGAATTGAATCAGTCGTCTGTTAATTTTGGCCCGGAGTGAAGTACCGTCTCCCGGTTTATTTTTCCGTGTTTTTAATTGCTGAATAATTAAAAATCCTGCGACTAATCCGTGCTTGATCGGAGGATGTCCGTGAAATCGAGCGCGTACACATGTGTCCCCGGTTAAAAATGATGTGAAATTTTTATGTGAGAAAAGTGTGTGTGTGTACACAAGATAATCGATTTGTCAACGCGAGGTTTAGATTACAATTTTCGGTGCACTAATTGACCCGAGGTGCGTGCGTTCACCGCATCGCGAGTGCGTCGTGTTTGGTGTCGTTTGATTCGTCTCGACGAGTGCTTTGACGTGGTTCAGGTGGCCGTCGGATTTTTCGCGGTTTACGCGAGAGGTTAGGGCCGAGAAGCATCATCTTCGCCGCGGCCGTTCACTCTGATCTCTCGGCGAGGAGGTTCGTCAAGTGAAGACGCACGTTTTGCGCCAGCACGCGGGTCACTCGATAGGACGTGTGCCCTAGCTAGATTAGCCACTTTCGATGATAATTATTACCGGCGATGTGTTATAGACAAGCGCTCGCATTAATTTGCATTGTTCGCCGAACTACTTTCTACTAATGTGCATTTCAATACTCGTTGTTCGGACTGATTAAAGACATTCACGCCAACCACGGAAAAATGCTGTTTTCTTTCGAACAGGTGACTGACTGTTAACATTAAAAAAAAAAAACAATTGCTCATGGAGAAGATGGACGTTGATGAGGTCGTCGTTGATTTGAGTATCAGGTAAACGATTTTCTTTTATTTTATTTACATTTCGAAAAGTCTGCAGCACGCGAAAAAGACCGCGTTCTTTTCATCGTCGCCGCCGCCGCCGCCACCACCGCCGACCTTAAATAGTTCACAAGAAAAAAGACCACCTTGATTTTAATTTTGGCATATCATGAAAGGACATCCATTTGCATTTTTGCATTCGTTAAAACACATACACGCGCGCGACACTACACGTCTACGTAACAGTATTGCACGTCACATTTTTTTTTGTGAGTGAAGGAGTGCGAATGTGACAGTTACATAACCTAACTGGGAGTTTATTATTAAAAAAAAAAAAATTCGTCGGCGATTCTCCGGCGACGTGATTCACCATCTCCGTGTAATAATTTTGATGCGGAAACCGAGGAATTTCGGTGAAAATCTGTGTCACGCGTGTTCTCATATACGATTAAAAAAAAAAGAATCTTTGTTTATGATAGTTGGCTTGGGCGATGCGTAAATATTTACGGAAACGGGTACATCTGCGACGAAAGAAAAAAAAAAGTGAAAAAACTTCTCGTTCGATACTTGGGAGACTTGCGGTTGCGATCTGTTACCGCTTACGTTGATGAACGCGGATTAAATGCACACCGATTGAATTCAGCGAGCGTTAAGGGGTGTCATCGCATCGCATTCGTTTAGCGGTTGAGATCGCACATCTGTCACCTCGATGATGTTGAATGGTTTTGTTATTGTGAAAGAGCGGACGCACATGTAATGAGGGGTGGCTTTGTTCACATGCAGGGTATTACAGACTTACGTCGATTATGCACCGAAACTTTTGTGAACTCGGTGAATTTTGTAATAATGTTAATGTATTACATGCAAGCAAGCTTGTTTTTCTGTTAGACAGTGGCGTAACTAGACGTCCAAGTCGCCGGGATGTCTAAAGCTTCTTATTATTAGGTAAAGTATGTACAGGGTTTTTTTTTGCACCCTATCTAGAGGATATATTTTAGGATCTAGAGAAAAACTTTAAATACAGAAGTTGTAGGGTTTTATGCATGCCCATTATCTTTTAGAGTTATCATAAGAAACAAAAGCGTATCGGAAACTGGAGAAAAAAATATAATTTTTGTTTTTTTTTTTAATGGAACACCATGTATATTCTTTTCTAAGATGAAGAATCATATTTTTCTGATTTCAAAAATATGTTATGTGTTTATATTTCGAAGAGCCGTTAATGAGATATTTGAGGTTAGAATATCAATGAATTAATGTTTAAAATATTAAGGCTGGCTGGAATTTTGTTTTTTTTATTATTAATCCATTATGTAGGGTTTCCAGTAATCGAATTTCTATTGATTTTTTTTGCTAGCAAAAACAGCCATTTAGAACTTTTGCAAGCACCTTTCGAGGCCTACTTGATTTTTTAAACGTCATTAGGCTGATATTTTAAATTTACTTATATTAGGAACGACCGCTCCAAATGTCAACATATTATGTATTTTTGAAATCAGGAAATATGACGTTTCATCTTAGTAAACAATATACAGTGTGTTCCATTAAAAAAAAACAAAAATTGTATTTTTTTCTCCAATGTGCGATGAGCTTTTGTTTCTTGTTATAACTTTAAAAGATAACAGACATAGAACCCTACAACTTTTGCATTTAAAGTTTTTCCCCAGCTCCTAAAATAAACCCTCTAGATAGGGTGCAAAATATAAAATAAACCTGTACAGTTGAAAAAAAAAGAAAACTCGCAGCAATCCTTAGAAAATTAACGTGCGTCTTAACTGGATTGTCCACTTTTTCACTGACATTTGTTGAACGTAACCCTAAAATTATTCATCTTCAGTTTTCACCTTAAATATTCTGAACATATAAAATAGCGACATCTTACTATCGCTTTTTGACCTAACATTGCAATAGGATAGACAAATTGAAGCGGGATTTGCTCCTAATGAGTCCCCCATGCAAGGCGGCCATGTTTGCTGTCAAAGCATAATGAAAGATTTTAGAAAAATTTTGTGCAAATCGTTTTTGATTGCAGTGAGAACCTCGAGCAGCCTCTGGACAGCTGTTTCAGCCCTGCTTGGGGCTTCTTCAGCAGAAACGTAGCTCGACATTCCCACTGCAGACCAAAAACGACTTGCCCAATTTATTCGCAAATGCGATGTAAGAATGATGAACATATAAAATAGCGACATCTTACTATCGCTTTTTGACCTAACATTGCAGTAGGATAGACAAATTGAAGCGGGATTTGCTCCTAATGAGTCCCCCATGCAAGGCGGCCATGCTTGCTGTCAAAGCATAATGACTCATTAGGAGCAAATCCCGCTTCAATTTGTCTATCCTACTGCAATGTTAGGTCAAAAAGCGATAGTAAGATGTCGCTATTTTATATGTTCATCATTCTTACATCGCATTTGCGAATAAATTGGGCAAGTCGTTTTTGGTCTGCAGTGGGAATGTCGAGCTACGTTTCTGCTGAAGAAGCCCCAAGCAGGGCTGAAACAGCTGTCCAGAGGCTGCTCGAGGTTCTCACTGCAATCAAAAACGATTTGCACAAAATTTTTCTAAAATCTTTCATTATGCTTTGACAGCAAGCATGGCCGCCTTGCATAGGGGACTCATTAGGAGCAAATCCCGCTTCAATTTGTCTATCCTACTGCAATGTTAGGTCAAAAAGCGATAGTAAGATGTCGCTATTTTATATGTTCATCATTCTTACATCGCATTTGCGAATAAATTGGGCAAGTCGTTTTTGGTCTGCAGTGGGAATGTCGAGCTACGTTTCTGCTGAAGAAGCCCCAAGCAGGGCTGAAACAGCTGTCCAGATGCTGCTCGAGGTTCTCACTGCAATCAAAAACGATTTGCACAAAATTTTTCTAAAATCTTTCATTATGCTTTGACAGCAAGCATGGCCGCCTTGCATGGGGGACTCATTAGGAGCAAATCCCGCTTCAATTTGTCTATCCTACTGCAATGTTAGGTCAAAAAGCGATAGTAAGATGTCGCTATTTTATATGTTCATCATTCTTACATCGCATTTGCGAATAAATTGGGCAAGTCGTTTTTGGTCTGCAGTGGGAATGTCGAGCTACGTTTCTGCTGAAGAAGCCCCAAGCAGGGCTAAAACAGCTGTCCAGAGGCTGCTCGAGGTTCTCACTGCAATCAAAAACGATTTGCACAAAATTTTTCTTAAATATTCTGTTCGGCAATCTGTTTTTTTTTTACGGAATTAAACAAGGTTTTGCTAATTAGTAATTTTGCTATGAAACTTCAGTCATCATGGTGTACATTAATTGGTAATATTTCATTTATAATGACATAAAATTTAGGTTATTTTCTGCGCCAAGTGACAGTTGTAAATAAGAGTGTGTGGGCTAAGACATATCTTTGTTAATTGTTGACATTTCAAAGCATGCATGAGTTTTTTTTTTCGAGACTCTGCATACATTATTAGGTGTATTCGAAAAATAATGATGCAGGTTGTTTTAGGTTTGGTATGGTGGTATTCGTTATTTTGAGTAAAAAGTTCACGTAAACATTTACATACGGAAAGAGAAATGGAAAAAATAATTTAACTGTTTCTGTTTCTAATAAGGGGCTAGAAAGAACGTGATACATATTGGCAAAAATTGAGAAAAGTAATTATGTGGTTTTGTCTGCTCAGTTTGGTAGGTGTTGAACCATCAAAAATAACAAATTTGGTCCAGCCTGTATATACATGTAGTAAAACCAAAGTAATTCTCGTAATCTAAGATCACATTATAATTAGCAGATTAGAACATTCGTAATTATTGTGTCTTTCATACACTCTCAGGAATTTGACAAATCACGTTCAGATTAAAAATTAATCTTGGACCCTGTTTACTCAACGCAAATTAACTGTAACCTTCAGTTTATTGCCATAGTAACAATTGTAAAAATAATTGCTATTTTGGGAATAGGTAAATTGACGATGTTAAAGTTAGTTGTGATGAATAAATCTAAATCTAAATAAATATTAAAAATAAGAAATATTAAAAAATATGTAATTTAAAATTAAACAGTCGTGTACCACCGCATATAATGTACAGGGTGTTTGGAAATTGCTAGTACGAAAAAAAACCTGTGAAATCTGGAAGTCCTAAGAAAACCAAGAAACCTATTTTTGTGCCCATAAAATAACACCATGTCCGTCAACTCATTATTTGTGTAACCGGCATTCATTTCGGTAATAATAATATACCGAGTTGTGACTGTTGTGACAACTTGTTACCTTAAGTCAGTGGCGCAGCAACAATTTTGGCCAAAATCTTTAGTAATTTTTCTCGAAAACTAAAGGATTTTATTTGATTTTTTTTGCCGAAGACTTCAACTGACCACCAGCACCTACCATTTTTTTTGTACTAGCAGTTTGCAACACCCTGTATAATATCTAGGAAACTTCTGAAGGGAGTCCATGGAGCACTCAAACCAAGAAGTTTTTAAAATTTTTTAAAATGTTAAGACGAAGAGTTGATATAATTTTAAATTTAAAAATCGTGTTTAGACATTGACAATTTTGGTAATGTTCAACAAAGGAATTCATAATTAGAGGCTGTGATTGATGCTATTTTATGCTGTGTGGTTGGATATACTGAGAAATTAATAATAAATTGATAGTTGTCAAATTTGAGGTTACGCTCGTGCTTTGTACGATCTTTATTTTGTTAATTTATTTTGTATAGATGCTGGTTTAAATCCTTTTTTTAGAATATTGCGGCAGTTCCATAAGACAAATCCGTTTATTATCAATCATTAAAAATAAATAAAAGTCACAATTAAGACATTTCAAATTTTTAATATCAAATTGCAAGCCTGTGTTGCCAACTTTTTTGAAAAATATCACAACCTGCTCTAATTATATATTCCGTTCAACGCATGGTATCAGCTTAGATGCTTTCTTTCATTCACAAAATCGTAATCCAAACGTGTTTTTATTCAAAAACAGACATTCTTTTCTTTGAATTTATTTTTAAAACTTGTTTGGTTTGAATTATGGTTATTTACAAATGAATTGTCAATCAAAAATTCAAGTCAGGTGTTTTGTTGCAACAACTACGAAATTCAGGTCCAAATTATTCGAAACACGATTCAAACTTTTAAGCGAAGGAAAGTACGGCTTTTAGTGAACAAACACCTTCCTTGGCTACAATTTACCGATGGTACAAGGTATTTGAACGCGACAGAAATTCTGTTCAGCATCAAAAAGGAGCAGGGCGTCCTCCTACGGCTGTTACCGACAAAAACATTGCTGCTGTTAAAAAAATAATTGAAGAGGACAATAAAGCCACTTATGCGGTAATCGAGCATCAACTCAAGATTGGATCGTCAGCTTTGAGAACAATCTTACACGATCACCTACATTAAAAAAAAAGTGGTGAGTCGTTTTGTGCCGCATCAACTTTCCGACTTCCAAAAAGCAGAACGTGTAAGGATTTGCCATGAAACTTTAAATTTCTTAAACAATGGTGGCCACCAATTTTTTTCGAAAATAGTGACAGGTGACGAAACTTATATTCCATTTTTTGACATACCAACCCGCCAAGAGAGTCGTGTGTGGATTCATGAAGATGAGGAAACTCCAACAATAACCAAGAAGCTGCGAGCTATGAAAAAAGTTATGTATGCAGTATTCTTTAGAAGTACTGGGCAAGTAAAAGCTATTAAGCTAGACGGACAAAAGACAGTTACAGCTAAATGGTACACTGAAAAATGTTTGCGCCTGAAGTATTCAGTAAGGTTCCAAACAAGGGAATTATTCTGCACCATGACAATGCATCATCCCATACTGCAGCTTTAACTCTCCAGTTTTTTGACTGGAAAAAATACAAAAATAATAGAACATCCGCCGTATTCACCTGATTTAGCTATGTGCGACTTCTGGCTATTTTTTGGGCTTAAAAGGAATTTGCGGGGTAGAAGGTTTTCGTCTGAAGAAGAGATTGATGCCGCAGTTCACACTTATTTTGACGGTATTCCGAAAGAAGATTGGTTGGGCGCTTTTAAACAGTGGAAAGAAAGAATGGTTAAATGTATCATTGCTGAAGGGAATTACTTTGAACACATTTAAAATAAAATCCAAAATAATATTAACCATATTTTTTATTCTCAATAAATTCAGCTTGACCCTCGTATAAGGAGTAATTGATTAGGTAGGATTTGAGAATCGATTTAAAACTGATAAATGAAGTGCGATTTTTTATACGTTCAGGCAATTTGTTAAAAATTTTTAAGCCTCTGAAGATCATAGAATTCTTGGTAATATCTGTTCGTGGTGTGGGCAAATAGAAATTTAGATTGTGCCTGGTATTGTGATTATGTATAGAACTGCATTGCATAAATTTTGACATGTTTTGATATATATATATAAGAACAGATTTCAAAAATGTAAATCAAAATAAGCGTTAAAATTTTTAACTCCTTAAAAATGTTTCTACAAGATGCTAGAAACGGGACAACCGCTATTATTCTCACTATTCTTTTCTGCGCTAGAAACATTCTATTTGAAGGTGGAGAAATACCCCAAAGAGTGATACCATAGGATATCCCAGAGTAAAACTGGGAGTAGTAAACAATTAGCAGTTGCTCTCTTGAAAGAACATTGTTCAATATTCTAATCTGAAAGCAAGCGACGTTCAGACGTGAATGAAGTTTGGAGCAGTGGGTACCCCAATGCAAGGTTTCATCTAAATTGACACCTAGAAACATTGTGTCTTTAGCATGACGTAATTGCATATTATTAATATTTATATTTAGAGGGGAAAGATAACGATTCTGTCTACAGTGAAACTGAAGGTAACATGTTTTGGGGATATTCAAACAAAGATTGAAGAAAACCACGTGGTTAATTTATCCATGAGGGCATTAACTGAATCTTCTAAAGGTTTTTCAGAGATAAGAACAGAAGTGTCATCAGCATATATGGTTAAATCATATTCGGAAAGATAATGTAGAAGATCATTAATAAATAGCAAAAAGAGAATTGGGCCGAGAATTGACTCCTGAGGGACAACAGTACTATTATTAGCCAAATTAGATCTATAACTTTTTTTCAATTCACCACATTCTGAGTGCAAAATTTCGACAATTGTTTCCTGTTGGATAAGTAAGAGTGAAACCAGTCGGCCACAATTCCCCTTATCTCAACATTATTCAATTTTTTAATTAGTGTTTGGTGTTCATTGTACTGACCAAAGGCTCGGCTGAGGTTACAAAAGATACCGATTGGACATTCGCCTTTATTTAGGTAGTCAATGATTTTATTATAAAAAGAATTGATTGCAGTAAGTGTAGATCTTTTGGAACGGAAACCGTGCTGACTATCGTTAAGAATATCGTGTTTATTTACAAATGTCCTTAGCCGGTCAAGCATTATATATTCGAAAACTTTGAAGAAAGCTGATGTTAATGCTATACGGCGATAGTTTTCTGGTAAATTAGTCTTATTTTTCTTATAGATAGGACAGATTTTAGAAATCTTTAAATATGATGGGAAAACACCCTCTGAAAACGAGGTATTAATAATTTCCGTTTGATTGACGTTTTGTCGAAATGTCACATGAAATGACATTAAACACTACTTACATTTTAAACGCGCATAAAATGTTAAAAAGGATCTGTCAATTGTTATACATTCTTATATGACAACTGAGTATGACAACTAAATAATGTTATTATTAAATAAAATGTAAAGAAAATAAAACGGTTTTATTTTGACGAATGTAAATATTACACTGTTTATGAATGTGGAAACAATTAGCATTAGTAATTTGTAATGTTTGAAGAAGTTTCTACAAGAATCTGATTGTTCCACATTAAAAATATAGCAAAATGTATTTAATTTTTTTCCATAAGTAAAATTAAGTTGTTTAAGCATTGTTTGTGGGTGAAAACTATAACGTGATTTACTCATCCCATTTCCATTCGAGTGGTTTATTAAAAAATTGTAGGTAGTGAAAAATTAATTGAGCTAAAGGAACTTTCTCTACCTGGACGTAGTTTAATTTTATTGGTGTGGTGTCTTGTAATTATACATCACTATATGTATGCATACATATAGAATTAATTACATATATTTGATGAACTAAAAGTAAACAGGAGTACGAGTCGTTTTTGTTTCCATCACTGTACATTCGCCATATGGAGGTTGCCTGTGGTCATTAATAATTGCTCCAAATTAGCAAAAATGCTTAAAAAGGAGTACGACTCGTTTTTGTTGTCCATCACTGTACATTTACACCATATGGAGGTTGCCTGTGGTCATTAATAATTGCCCCAAATTAGTACAAATGCTTTGCCATTGTAGGAATTAGCTTCTCTTCATAAAGTGCTTGGAGTTCATTTTGGTTACGACACCGCTGATTAAATCAATACCACTCAATACCTACCAATTATATTTATGGTCACATCAGAATAGTAGGTAAATGTTGGCATTAAAAAAAACAACAACTATTTTTCTTAAGTACACACCACTCAAATCGAGTAGACTTATTCCAGTCCTTCATATAAGAGTGTTTATTTTTGTGATATTTACCTTCTTTTTACTCTTGCAGTTTACTAATGTCTATTTATTTTATTTTTTTTTGTTTGTGCCATGCATTAAATATCATTTTCGAATCTTCTCGGGCACTTGAACACAAAGTATTTTTTTGTTGTGAGATAATGCGGATACGAGATATTTCCGGAACGCTGATAAGGAAGAACGACTCAGAAGTTTCCAAGAAGTTTTTCAGCAGCGTTACTGTTGACTTGCATTTGTTCCGTGCGTGTCGTAATGTTTACAGTTTCAGTTTCGTGTTACGTAAGTCGTTGTTACACAATTGAACATCTAATCGGCGATTTCATTGGCTATACATTACGGCAATTATCGAGAAATTGTCAGAAGATTGGAGAGACCATGGCCAAAAACTGGTTTTTTGGTTGTAACCCTCGTTTCTGGTTTCAAAGTTCCTCAAGCGTGCTTTTATTTGATCCATAGATGACATGTTTGATGGGTTGTTTGTAAATTGTTTGTTTGTAGGCATCTGTTTGAAATTACAATGCAGAAAAGAATATCTTTGTATTAAAGGGCTCATTAAAGTTTTTTTCAATATTTTATCCCAGGGTTGCGACGGTTTAAATTATGATTTAAATCAGTTCGTCGTTGGTACGAGTTACTATTAATTATTTCCGAATATTTGTATTGTTAATACACCGTGTCACAAAAATGTTATTAGAGAAATAAATAGATTGCATGGAAAAATCGCATGCAAATAGAACAAGCCTATCAAACACGTAGCAAAACGTCGATTTATCTCGGTTTTTCCAAGTGTCCGCATCAAAATAATTCAGAGCCTAGAAAAAACTGAAAAAAATGAAGAAAAAAATGTCATTTCTTTGAGGTGCGTAGGTTGTAAATGCAACTGCGTAAAGTTATTTAATTTATGAAATAGGTAATCAATTATGTAAAAGGAAAGCATTATACCGTGCCTTCAATTGACTTCCTCATTAAAGTGGGCTATGATTTACCTGTTTTTTTCTCCTAAGATTTGCAGCACTGATAGCTGTTCAATTATTTAATTAAACAAATGTCAAATTGACACTTTGTATTTTCAATTAATTCAAAACATTAGAATTACAGCAGAAAATATTTATTGTTGAAAGTTATTTTCAAACCGGTAGAATAGAAAATGGACAGTTAGTTTATTCAATTAATCAGTGTGTACAGAAGTTTCGACACCAGTTTCCTAATTTTGCTATTACTTATGAATAGCTAGTTAAACATATCCATGCTTGTGTTCTTAAATTTCGTGAAACAGGATCACTTGGTCGCAAAACACAGAGCGAAGCAGCTAAGAAAAGGACTGCAGCCTGCATTGAAGATGTTCGGGATCGAATGGAACACTCTCCCAAGAAATCTATTGCGAAACTTTCACAAGAAGTTCAGCTATCAGTGGGAACATGTCACACTATTCTTAAAAAAGACTTAAAGCTTTATCCATATAAGATTCAAGCAGTCCACGAACTCAGGCCAATAGATTTTCACAGAAGAACAGAATATTGTCAATGGTTTCTTGATAACTTAAACAACGACGACATTCTTGACAAGTGTTTCTTTTCCGATGAGGCCTGGTTTCATTTCTCAGAGTATTTAAATAAACAGAATATGAGAATATGGTCAGTAGAAAATCCCCATGAATTTGTGGAAACTCCATTACATCCATTAAAAATTGGGGTCTGGCTAGCAGACCAATATTTTTAACGACTCAGTAACTGCTGAAAGATACCGAAATGAATTATTAGAACCTTTCATTAAACAACAACATGATGATGAACTTACAGAAGGGTTTTCTCAGCAAGACAATGCTACTGCCCACACAGCTCATCAAACAATGACTTTCCTGCAGCAGTTTTTCGATAATCGGATTGTGAATTTTCCTGCAAGGTCTCCGGATCTCACAATTATGGATGGCTTCATTTGTCCGCACATGAAAAACACAATTTTTAGAACTACGCGTCACACAATCGAAGAACTTCGTGCGGGCATTACAGATGTGTGTGCTAACATAACCCCCGAACACTTAGCAAACGGGTTTGAAAACATGAAACGCAGAGTACGCTTATGTATTCAAGCTGAAGGAGAGCACTTTGAGCATCTACTTTAAACTTTAATGTTGTGTTTTTATTTGATGTTATGATCAGTACTGACAGTTAAGGACAACTGTTTTCTCTAGAATTGTGTGGCCAACTTCATAAAAAAATCACAGCTTATTTTAATGAGGAATTCAATTGAAGGCACGGTATTGCACAGTACAATCTCGTGTGTCCGGAGTTGGCAACAAAAAGGTCCCTACATTAATACATTTTTATGTTTGATAGTTTACAAATATGATTCGGTAATTTATTATTTCTGCCGGACTGTCAGACGTTGTGCTGTCTTTCGTGCTTACTGTTATAACCATGGTTATAACAACGACATAACCAGAACGTAACCTTCTTTTGACATTAAAACCGGATATGATGAGATCATGACGGACAATTATTCAATCATGCCACCTTAAATTAACTATTGCCAACTCAGGACAGTTGACATTGACCAAGCAGTATTATGTACACGTGTTGCGTATAGGTTAACTATTTCCAACTGGGAAGCGCGCTTATAAATAAACTATATTAATTGTTCTTATAATTAAACTTGTATTATTATAAACTATTATTTTGTGAAAGGAAGGAAGAGGTGGACACTCCAAGGTTAGATTTTTTAAAGGGAGGTGTAGTAACATAGTTAGAAAACCGCTGGTATAGGTTAGAGCTAAACGTGGAGTGAGGGGGGAGAACTGGAGTTGTTGAACTCAAAATCGATATCGAAAAAAAGTCAAAAATCTATCAGTTATCGTAACTTCTAATTTTCAAAATTAAAACAATATATGTAGGTACTCAATTCTGAACAAACTTGTTAATAAACTGTATACAATAATAAGCGAAGAAATAAAATAAGTGTCTTAACAGGAAAGTGTAAAGCGAGATAAAAATAAACATCCGAAATAAATAAAGTTTCCTAAAAAAGGCCAATATTTCCATCCTATGAAAAAAAAAAACCAGTTTTTTTTCCCAAATTTCTTGCTGAGAGCAATAGCTGAAATGAATCGCTTATAAAAACTGGTTCACGTAAAATGGCCTCTTGTCCTTATCGTTATTGCATCTCTGTTCACTGTTACTGTTAATGTCAATTATTGCATTTACTGTGTAAAAATAATAAAAACAAAAGAATCATTACAAATCCTAATTCTAAGAAAAACACGTGATTTTTTTGTGCTTTTAAAACATCATGAGTTTTTATCGATCCTGTTTTATCCATTTTTTTAAATTGTACGCCAACTTTTTTAAATAACAGCTAACTTTTAGTTAGTTTTTTTTTCTCGATAATTTTAGGACAAAGTTTTTATATTAAAAGGAAAGCAACAAAGCAAAATAATGTCAGACTTACTTGCGGTTCTTCGTGTAAAGGCAAGAAGTAGAACTCCACGATGGGCGTTAAAAAAATTGTAGTGTTATTTGAGAACCTTCAAATTGGGAGAAAAAAGGGGCACCAGCGTTATGCAAATTCGATAGGATTATCTTCGAGGTTTTGGGTAAAATCAATAATAAATTAAAAAAATATACATATATATATATATATATCAAAATTGATGTGATGAGGGGGAAAAGATACTAAAACAAACATTAAAAAGAAAACGGTATTCACTTAAATAGTAGAAGTACCAAGTATATCTTTGGCTTTTTATAAGAAATTAAACCCCAAATAACACTACGTATTTTACACGAAGAGACCTACACAGGTAAGTCTAACATTAACTTCAATTTAGAGGTTAAGAGTTCAGCATTCCCTTCAAAACATACTGGAACTCTTTCTTTGCTGAATGAGGTACTTATAAGGGATGCTGAAAATCGATTACATTTGTAGCTGAATGATAGGTCGAAATAATCGAATAATCGAATCGAAGAAGTCATTGATTATACTTTTTGAATGATCTTCCAAATAATAATAATAATAATATGTATTTGCCCAACAGTTATAAAACCAATTACAGAGCAAAAAAAGCGGTAGAAAATAACAAAATATCTAAACCTACGCTACATCTAAAACTAAAACTAAAAACAGGTAGAAGTGAAAGGAAAAAAGAAAGAGAAAAAAGAAAGGTAATAAGGCAAATAAATGAAAGAAGTAAGTAAATAAGGAAATGAAATGCATGGAGAACGCAAAAAAAGTGGTTATTAAGAAAAGTTAAGAGGAGGGTTGGTGTAGAAATTGTCCAAACTCTTTCTAAACGCGACGACACTTAGATTGAAGATGTCAATGTTGTTACGAAGATTATTGTATAGGGTACAGGCAGTATAAATAGGAGAACGTATTAAAGCATTGATATTCGGGGTAGACAAATAAAAATCAAAGAGTTTCTGGCGGTAATGCGCGGTATATGAAAACTAAGCTTTTCCAAGAGAGCAGCAGCATCAATGAGATTATGGATCAACTTATGTAAGAAAAGCAAAGCCGAGATATGTCTCCTACGAACAAGCGATAAGCTATTAAAAACCGTAAGTAGGGTTTCATGAGGAAAATCTCTAGGAGGAAACACACCATATTCTTTAAACCAAAGAAACTTAAGAAACCTGCGCTGAACTTGTTCCAGGACATCTGTATGGCAATTATAAATCGGATACCAAATAAGGGATGCATATTGGAGTCGTGATAGGATAAAAGCGTTAGAGAAAACAAATAAGGCAGCGGGATTAGTGAAGTCACGAGCGTTCCTGACGATAAAGCCCAAAAGCTATATGGATTTAGCTACAATTTCATTGACATGGTGATTAAATAGAAGACGGTCGTCAAAAATAACGCCGAGATCTTTAATAGCGGTGGAGTATTCCAAGAATTGACCATTATTTGATAATGAAACAACAATTTGCGTTTTTTACGCGAGAAGGAAATGGTTTTGCATTTGTCAACATTTAAAGCGAGTCGGTTAGAGACACACCGGTCAGAAAGGGAACTTAAATCCTTTTGAAGAAGAAGGGCATCTTCTTGGCTATCAACAACACGAAATGATTTAGCATCGTCGTACATTAGGATCTTGCTATGCTTGGTAAGGGACAAGGGGAGATCGTTTATAAAAAGTATAAAAAGAAGAGGTCCTAAGTTCTCACCTTGAGGAATACCGGAAAAAGCAGTGTAAGTTCGAGAAGAAAAACAATTGTAACAAACTCGCTGCTGCCCATTCAAAAGATAATGCTAAACAAATTAAAACTAAGACGAATGTAGTAATAATGGGTATGTTTAAAAAATGAATTGAATCGATTCAAACGGAATCGACTCCATCGAATAAATTTATTTAACTATTTTGAACATCCCTAAATTATTGTTAATCTAATCTGATTGAAATTTGTAGACCTGTACGTATTATGACGCTCATTTAAAAGGATATTTTTACTGCTGGTTTCAAAATCAAAAGATTCGCGATTTGTTCAACATTTTTCTGGAAGGACCTTATAGGTGAGGATGGGCGCGTTTCATTCAAATGTCGCAAATATTTTGCATTTTATAACATTACTTAATCGACAAGAACAATGTACAGATACTGCAGATAAAACTCGCAGAATAAATTTGAGTAATTACGTATAATCGCATACTTATAATTTATAAAAATAAAAATACAACCGGCAACATTGTCCTAGTTAAACATTTGGTAACAAAATTGGCAAGTATTTGAAGTAAACGATAAGGTTATACGTTCGGAACCAATACCTGGTTCTAAATTTAGTACTTATGATAGATTCATGGTTTTTACCTTATCGTTCGCAAGCATTTTTATAACAGACAAACCGTAATTCATTGAAACGGCTCGTTAAAATGAATATAAATGTAAAAATTTAATGGTAAAATTGAATTGACAAATTACTTTGACATGAAATTTCAAATACCTTGCCAAGGGGACTTATGTTTTATACCAACATAATACAACAGGTGATGGTTTTTTAATTTGTGAACAATGTATACGTGTATTTAGATTCTACATTAAATTTGATTATAAGTGCCGATCGATTCGATACTTTAGTTCGATTTTCTTCTTGCATCGATTCACCGACTCGATATTTTAGTTCGATTTTCTTCTTGAATCGATTCACCGACTCGGAAAATATCGTATCAAAATCGATTCTAGAAAAAATCGATTCCATTCGATTTGATGTTTTTGAACTTGTAGGTACTCTTTCCTCTAGTGTTTTTAAATTAAATAATGATTATTTGTGTGTATTCCGATTTCGTAATAGTACGTTGGAGTCATCCCCTCTCAGTTTATTACAAGGGTCACGAAACTGACAAGTATGTAGTATGTACCATTTTAATTGAGCGTTGTTGTACATATTAGCTAAGACAAGGAATTAATTAAATTTTATCGCTACGCACCAGATCTGAATTTTATTACGTTAAACGTTATGAAACGCCTGCTTGAAAACAACAGTACTTTATTATTTATTACCGCCGCGGACTGTTAGTTGCGTAACGGTTAAATATGCGTACACAAATAAATAAATAAATAAAATCGTATGCAAATGACCCTCGTGCGTGGTCAATCGACCCGAAAACGGAACGCCGCCGCCGACATCGGTCGCTCTCTGCAAATTGGCGGTGCAGTTTAATTAAAAATTTCTGTTTGTTTTATTGGAAATCTGCCCCTGTTTTTAATGGAATTCGTCGGAAACGAAGAAGGATGTGCCGTTGCATTGATGGGCGAAAAAAAAACGTGCGTAATTAAATGCGCTGTATTTGAGCTTAAAAAAAGAGTGGTCGACTCGTTTTTATTCCACGCAGATCGTCGTAACTAGGGGGGTTGCCATGCACTCTAATTTTATTTTTGAACTTCGTTAATTCATATTTTTTGCCCCGTTATTTATTGAGTTCTTGCATAACAATTTCATGGACCCCTACAGAAAAAAAAAAAAACAAAATGGCAAAAGATTGATTATTTTGTTATAATTAACGAATGTCCAGAAAGTCTTCTGGTATTTTGTGTATCATTAATCATTAACAAAAACAAAACTGCAAACATCACTTTCGTTTAAGTATTATTAAAGTTGTTATCAAATGACTTTCTGTTTGAGGATTGAGGCAAACATGTCAACTAGAAAGAGAAAGATAGCCCCTTCTTCACAGGTGGGTTGTTTCGATTATGGTTCATCATAACTAGGGATGAGCAGTGAAACAATTGAACAAATTTCATCGAGGAAATTTCCTGAAATTTCAACATTTTTCGAAACTCCTAAAAAAGTGGAAATTTCTAGATTTTCGAAAAATATCGATCGTTACGTTTTGGAAACAGAATACTTTTGATACTTGTTAAGTCTTTTGCAGTTAACATATTACGATAGAATACGTAGAATGCACCGTACGACGTATGAAATGTTGAGGCAG
Source organism: Prosopocoilus inquinatus (assembly GCA_036172665.1). Classification (NCBI taxonomy): domain Eukaryota; kingdom Metazoa; phylum Arthropoda; class Insecta; order Coleoptera; family Lucanidae; genus Prosopocoilus; species Prosopocoilus inquinatus. Next base: position 34,305,337 of record CM069877.1, read on the forward strand.
GGTTGCCAGATTGTTGTTGAAAAACATAGCCAAACGTATTACAAAAAGTAGCGCACTTACGCCAAACTAAAAATATCAATTAATTGTATTACATTATTTGAAATATTACGAGTAATAAATAAAAAATGTAAATTTTCTCTAATAATAAAACAACATAAAATAATATCAACAGACCAAGAAAAAAAAACAAATATAAAGTCGCCGATTTAGAATATCAAAAATCAGAACAGAGACATATTAACTTGCAAAAAATCAGAAACAAAAAAGAAAGAAAAGAAACAGCAACAAAATACAAGGATGAAGCGAAGAAAAAAAAACAAAAGAAGATCGACAACACCAATCTAAACGACTTTTATTAATAAACTACTTTAAGTTGACAGCGTTTTTAGTGACTTAAGGCACCTCAAGGTTTCAATTTATTAAATGAATTTAGTTGAACTTCATTTTAATTGATTTTTAATTTTTTTTATCCTAATTTTTCTTGTAATTATTACTCTTTTGCTTCTGTTAGATTGATATCAGTTGAATTGAGCTTAACTTTAATCCGTTTTTTCTTACTTTTAATTTTTTAAGTACTTTTTTATCATCTTTTACTTGTGTAGAGTGGAGTGCAATAATACAATATTGGTTCAGTTGACCTTAAGATTTGTTGAGGTTCATTTTAATCCGTGTATAAATTTCAATATTTCTTGTCTACTTTTAATTTTTTTAAATATTGTTTTAAATGTTCAAATTTAATTGAATGGAATTAGGTTGAGTGCTGTTAGATTGTTTAGATTTAATTTTTTTAATATATTTTATAAAGTTTTTAATTTTTATTTTTGCTTAGGTTGAATATCAGTTGAGTTCAGTTATTGGGTCGAGTTTAGTTGATCTTGAAATTAGTCGAATTTCGCTTTAATTGTTTTTTAATTTTTTTACACTTTTCCTACTTTTAATTTTTTGCTTCAATTGAATACAGTTAGGTAGAGTTCAGTTAAGTCGGGTTGACCTTGATATTTGTTGAGCTTGATTTTAACATTGTTTTACTTTTATATTTTTAATATTTCTGTTTCTTAATATTTTACTTGGAGTGAGTGTATTAATTATTTTTATTTGGCTGTGAGTGACAATTTAACAAATTTTTCGTTTCTTTTCTTTTTATTTGATTTTTTTATATTTTTCCTTGGGTTGAATAGAACTAGGTTGGATTATGTTGACGTTGAAATTGATTGAGCTTCATTTTAATTAATTTTTAATTTTCAGCAATTTTTATATTTTTTTGCAATTTTTAATATTTATTTTTGTTAAATGGAGTTAGGTTGAAGTCAGGTAATTGGATTGAATTGACCTGGACGTTAGTTGAACATCACTTTAATTGATTTTTAATTTTTTTATCCTAATTTTTCTTGTAATTTATACTCTTTTATTTCTGTTAGATTGGTATCAGTTGGATTAGATTGATCTCGAGATTGTTGAGCTTTAATCCATAAATTTTAACATTTTTTCTTAGTTTCAATTTTCTAAGTTTTTTTTTTTTATTTTTTTACTTGTGTAGAATGGAGTGTAATATGATACAGCACAAAATTGGTTCGGTTGACTTTAAGATTTGTTGAGGTTCATTTTAATCCACGTATAAATTTTAATATTTCTTGTGTACTTTTAATTTTTTTAAATATTGTTTTATATTTTTAACTTTAATTGAATGGAATTAGGTAGAGTGCTGTCAGATTGTTTAGATTTAATTTTTTACTATTTGTTTTTGTTTTTAATTTTTTTTTTTACTTGGGTTGAGTCGAAGCGAGTTCAGTTAATGGGCCAAGTTTGGTTGACCTTGACATTAGTTGAACTTCGCTGTAATCGTTTTTTAATTTTTTACATTTTCTACTTTTAATTTTTTGCATTCCTAATTTTTTGCTTCAATTGAATAGAGTTAGTTAGAGTTCAGTTAACTTGGGTTGGCCTTGACATTTGTTGACCTTGATTTTAACATTGTTTTACTTTTATTTTTTCAATATTCCTTTCTCTTAATTTAGGCTTAAGTCAATATCCTAAAAGCTTTTGAGTATCTTACTTAAAAATGAAAAGTATCCATTACATGAATTTAAAACAATTTTCTCGAATTCTTTTCATTTTCTTTTCACATTTTCCAAAAAAATTAATCGAACCAATTAAGTAAAATGTAAAAACAGAAAAATTCCCGCTGCTGTAACTCTATAAATATCTTAAGATTAAAAAGTCTAGTACACATCAGTACGAGATAGATCAGATTAGATACCGAATCAGATGATCGGTTAGTCAACTTTGAATACGTGTTCTTGTCGAAAGTCAATGAGATTTAGTTCTTGGAAAGATAAAAATCATTTGTCATTGCATTAAGACTTTTGTAATAATTAATTATATTGAATAGATCTTTCTGTCTTCTTTCTTACATTTTTTTTGTCGACGATCAAGCCAAGTGTCAAAGCAGAGGGTTGATCGAGGTACTAGATTATATCGAAGGAGTATGGTACACAGTAAAGAATCAATAGGTAGTAGCAAGGGGCTTCGGAACGTGCATGCAACTGTAAGAAATATTTTAATGTTATCTCATGCTGAAGGAGGAATAAACACCGTTCTCTCTCGCGCATTGATATTTGAACCCCTCTTTCAGCTGTCGGTTTTGCAATTGATCTTGCGCTTTCATGCACATATCGATACACGTCCGAGTGCTCTTGTGGCGTCACCTAATATATCGTTCACCGTGATATGGTATAATACATCTGAGTTTGAAGCCTCCTTATTATATTGACCTATTGAAGAATGGTTGGTTACATGGACTAAGAAAACATAATTCGATTGCTTTCATGTTTTCCCTTTTCTAATTGCTTTTGAAATAAATCCTCGACTTCATTTTTTATAAGTTCTGAAAAGAATCAGGATTTCTTTGATGGAAGGTCTCTGAAGTTTCGTTCGCGTTCAAACGAGAACACTTATTTCTTTTGCTGTACTTACTTACCAACTTCCTCAAACGAACATTTTGTAGATTTGCACAGTCGATACGCGTTTTATAAATACTTTGGTGGGTACATAGTATGTACATACGTAGTTTTGCGGCGTGACTCGTCGGTTTAGCATGTTTCGATAAGAACGATGATAATGTTGTACTTACTTATACGTGGCAAAGTTGTCCGGTAATGGGAATGCAAATGCAGCAAAAATCTCATGTTGCTCTATTGCTGCGTTTCACTTTGTAAAATTGCACATTGAAATGCTCAGCGTTGCGTAAATAAATGAAAAGTACTTGAAGGTACAACTAATTCCACTTATTAATAATATATATATTTTTTTTGGGGGGGGCGTAAAAATATCAAGAAGAAATATTACACAAAACATATTTCACCACTTTTCCCAAAAACAATTAAAAATTGAAGTTAAAGTGCGTTCAGGATTATTTATTCATGTGCGACCGCTAATGGAAATAAGTTTTTTTTTTTTAATTTCTTAATGTACTTAACGATAATCCGCTTTGCGTAATAACGGACATATCTAGAACAGATAAGATTCGGCCTTTTTTTTTTTCTTTAACATTACGTGTGTTTGATAGCACTCCTTTGTAAAGTTGTTAGCTGACGCGTGTGAATTTTTCAAGAAATTCAAGCGGTTAGTCAACAACAGCAAACAAACTTGTTCTTCACATTTTGGAAATTACAATTCTAGTAAAACAAATTCTAAAATACTGACCTTCGGATGCATTCCATATTTAGGCAATAAAGTAATTGCGTAATAAGAAATAGTCTATGTTAATGAAAACTGTACTGCTCATAAATAATCATGAAGTCTTTATGTCCAATTGCACCAAACACTAAAGCCAGCTTACATTTAAGCATTGCATGTGACATTGTATACGATTTCTAAGTAGTGTTTAAAGTTAAGTTATCCTTAAAGTCTTTTATGCCCATATTCATAAGATGTTCTTGAGGCTTTCCTTCAATTAGGTTCTTTTAGAATGGGTTTTGTTGTAGGTCTTGTCTTACAGCACACTCATTCTAAGGAACTCGTTATTAACGTCATTATGGGCATTAGACAGTGTATCGTCAGCCTAATCCCTAATCTGTAAACTGCGTAACTACACAATTTCCGGAAAGTAAGCTATTAGTACCAACTTGTGCAGATGATAATAATTCATAAGTTCATATTTTTGCTAGAATAATAATACCACACAGAATAATTGTGAAATACTTTCCAGACGATAAACAGCCGTAACTCCGTTAACATCATTTGACTTGAAAACTGTTCAATTCAATCGTATCCCCAAGTGAATAGTAGATATACAGGGCGTTTGTAAGATTAGTAATTTTTAACCACAGTACGCCGACAGAACAAACAACATGAAAAAAAATACAAAAAAAAAATTCGTATAACAAAAAGAAAATCCTTTATCCGTCCCTTATTCGGCGCTCATGAAATAACAAAGAAAAGAAGACTTATGGAACTTGCTTCTCTGATCGTAGACAGTAGACATCGCGGGAATGACTAATACGCAAGACACACTTACCGAATATCATCTGTATGGAGGATCATATCCAAACAAACGTTCACTATTAGACATTTAGAAATGTTTATAACAATTGTTCAACGTGCCGCCCATCATTAGCGACACACTAACAAGAACGGCGAAAAAGTGATTCCTGTGCATGTCAGAATTAGCGTAAATACTGTCGACGGAATTATGAATACACTCCTCTGAAATGCTGTTCTCTCGCCGTTCGTGAATTGCGGCATTTTAATAAGTACGAATACTATGTAGGTAGTAATCATATTTAGCTTTAACTCGTTCAATCACCTTTCACAAAATGAACTGTTGATCCCACAAAATACGAAGCAATAAATTGTGTGTCTAATCATAAAAAATGAAGCAAATTCTTTCACTCAGCTGAAATACGATTTATTGCGACGTTAAAAACAGCGCTTTTATTGACATCTCGACTTCGGCAAAGATTACACTTCTGTTTTTTGTTCCATAAAATTTCCTTTTCTTGGCCTACCTCAAAGACATAGACGTTCGATTATTTCTTGACCAATTTTCAACTGCGATTTTCTGGAAACGTGTAAAACTTTTGTTAAGTACATGTAAGTTCAATGGTGATGTATTACAAGTTTAAATTTCTGCACTTATTTCACCAACACCGGGTACATATTTTGATCAATAAATAATAGAAATATGCAACAAACGCTTGCTGAGAAATTACGCTAGAAAATAAGAACTAATAAATAGGTAGCAGACTTTTTTTGGCTCTACGTAAAATTCGTTAAAATGGAGATACGCAGTTTACAAATTAGGTCAACGATATGTTGCACATATTCTTTTGCGCTTAAAAGACAAGTAGGTATATGAAATTTTGTAAAATTTTGAATCTTTATTTTAAAAAAAAGCATTTTACTTGAGTATAAAACATCGACATTTTTGAACTTTAAACTTTAACCGTTCAGAAATGAATATTCTAACTGGATCTGTTTTCCCCTGACCGACGATTCGTTTAAATTACCAGGGAAGATTTTGATGGAATCCATCTAGCCATGAAAACCAACAAATGACAATCGTAATTTTTTACTGTGACGTTTGTATGTTTGCTTACTTTATAGCGTTCGTAAATTCGAAATAAAAATCCAAGACAATTTTAATACGGCGGCAAATTTAAATTATCTTCAATTTAGTTTAGTGTTCGATGTCCTACGAAGTATCGATACAATTTTTTTTAACATCCATAACCGTCGCTGTTTCGGAATCTGTTATTTTAATTACGTTTCTCATTCGTGACTGCATTGAAAAACTTCCCTAATTAATTTAAATTACTTCGTAAAAATGCAAATACAGAAGTTAGCGGCTTCCCGTCAACATCCTGTATGTCCCACCGCAGATGGCAGTGTTATATTTTAATTATTTTGATCTATTTTCGTATTTCTTACGGCTGTTCCACCAGGCTTGATCATTGCATATTTTTCCCAAATTAACTAATTTCTTAAATATTTGATGCACTAGATTCGATACTTCACTTAATTGGATCGGTCCACCAATGTATCTGAAGGCGAATATCGATACAAAATATCGAGTACCGGAACCTGAAATATCGGGGGATGGGACGATTCGCCGTCGCCGATTCACCGTCGCCAATTCGTCTTCGATCCAATTTACTGTCCGCCCAATTCGCCGTCCCATGTTATTGCTTTATTTAGCTTGATAAGCTTTAAAACACTTTCTGACCATTTTACATAATATCCAAGTTATACCTACGAATTGAAGAAAATAACTATAATTTCAGTACGTTTCAAGTAAATTAAAGTGGACTTTACTATTGTTTTTCTATTTCAAGTTAAAATAAATTCCTAATTACAGTGCGACTACCGTAAGACACAAAATTACGAACAAATTGGTGCTGTACGTACACATTATCATAATTCTATATTTTTTTTTTAATGGAACCCCTTTTTCAATTTATAATTTTAAATGACTAGCTTTCATGAATCAATATTTTGAAAGCAGTCGACTTTTGATGTGTAGTGATTTTGATTGATATGATAATCAATATGATTTTGAGCAGAATCTGAAAATATAAAAAAGAAGAATTGGAGGGATTTTACGAACACCCTGAAGAATAAGAAATACTTCCTGGAAGACCAAATTTTTTTATCTGTTTCGTTATCTAGGTATCACATTTAATTAATAACAAATTATTTTATTTTCCATTAATTATGTTAACTTCTTTATTTTATTTACATATAATTATCGGTATATTATTATTTGGATATGTACCTGGACTTAAAACTTTAATCGCTGACGGCGAATTTACCAGCGGCGAGTTTTCCGGCGGTGAATTGTACCTACGACCAATCGGCGACGGTGAATTGGCGACGACAAATCGGCGAAGGCGAATTGTCCTAGTCCCGAAATATCGATATTGAAAAATAGTATCGGCCACCAGTAGTTTAGTTACGAAAGAAACTCTACTGTTTATGTAGTTCACAATAATTGAATTTTTGAATATAAAGTGTGATCATAAAGTCCGTCATGTAGTAGTCCTCGAAGGTTAAATTTATCTGTCAGGCACATGGAATTATAATTTTTTTTTTGACAAAACGAAATAATCAATAATAATTATAAAGTTATGGTTTGTACAGGGTCCGACAATTTTATTTTTTAACAAAATAAATCTAATCACACTGATAATATTTTTGTATTAAATAATAGGCTTTGTAGATATTGTTTTATTGATTGACAATTTGCAAAATGTAGCACTAATTAATTAATAAGAGCACTGTGTTTTCTTTTTATTTATATTGACGTGCCTTTTCGAATACTGATAAGATCGGGTCTAAGAATGAAGAGGAACATCTATGTAGCGTTTGTACGTGAGGTGAGGATTTCAGAATTCAAATTTTTATATGAAGATTTGAGAATTGAAAATGTGTAAGCATGGTTGCATTTTGAAATTACTAATTCCAGAACAGAAGCTATACATATATACATATATGTATATGAGGGGTCGTTTTTATATTTCCGGGCTAGGCATGAAAAGAAAAGATTAGAGGAGCAATAAATATTTATTTTTCTATGTAGGCCCCTTACTTTTGGATACAATTATGACATCGTTTTAACAACATCTCTAATCAATCTCTTTCAATAGCCGCTGTAAGTTCTTCATCGTCCTTAAATTTTGTTCTCCTTAGTGTTTTTTTGAGATTTAGAAATAAAAACTAGTCACAGGTGGCTAGGTCTGGACTATAAGGCGGATGGTCAATTTCTACGAAACTCTTAACTTGTGGGATGGTGCATTGTTGTGGAGGACAGCTTGCGTTATCTTCAGATATCAGTCATTAGGATTCCTCGCCAATCGCAAAAAACAGTTGCCATTTTTTTTTCTGGAGAAGGGGTGACTAACTTCTTGGGAGGTCTGGAGCCCTTAATCTGCTACTACATCGATTCTTGTTTCGACTCGAAATCAAAATGATGGACCCAGGTTTCATCTCCGGTAACAAGTTCGATCGATCGTTAATTAAATCTGGTTCATCTCTACCAAATGCCAAAAACAAAAGAAAAACGTCTTATAAGTATGCGAAGTGCAAGGAGAAAACAAAAAAAAAACAAACGTAAAAACATTCTTATAAGAGAACAACTTATAGCGAATGAACAAGCAACTGACGATAGAAACAAAAGAAAATACTAGGAAGCTATAATAGCTACATGAACCTCATCAACAAAAACAAAAGAAAAGCAAAAGACTTTCTAGGTTTCGCATTCGAACTCAAACGAATTACTTAAATGCAAAGTATTAAACAAATGAAGAACAAAAATAAACAAAGATGAGTGATTTTGAAGAAAACAATTGAATAAAATGTTGTGTGCGATCAAACAGTGTAAAAGTAACTAAGATTGTCATCAAAAACAATTGAATGTTTCAAATTGAGCGGTTGAACAATAAATAGACTAATGACTTAAAACAATTGATTAATCGAAAACCAATAGAAGCAGAGTTGAACAAAAATATTCAATTGTTTAAGTGATGAGCGAATCTGAAGAAAGCAATTGAATAAAACATATGTGCGATCAAACAGTTATAAAAAAACTAAGATGATCATCAAAAACAACTGAATTAAACCAACAAAAATCATCAATTGCTTAAAAAAATTAATAAAGAATCGACGTTGGTTAACCAAAATCAAGAGGATCGATCAATCAGAGGAGTAATAATTGATTAAAAATATAAGAATTACAATTACAGAAACAATCGAATACTCTAAAGAAAAATTGATCGGCGGAAAGTCACAATCAGAGTCGAACTAAAATGATCAATTATTAAAAAAAAAATAATTTAAAAATATAAATTGCTCTGAAACATAGTACTTACTTAAAAACAATTGAATAGTGAATTGACACAAAGAAAAACAATCGTCTAAAATGTCACAAAACGTCTAAAAACAACCGGTCGATCTTAATAAGACAGTCGTCAAAAACATTTGAACATTTTTAGTTTATCAACTGAACAACAAACGCGCGATTAGCTTAAAACAATTGCACGAAAAACAATTGAACTGAACATGATAGGAAATCAGTTTCACACGTCTCCATCCGGACACGCATTTGGAATGGCGAAAGCATTCGTGGAATCCCTCTCGCGCTAACTTTTGTCATTCCAAGATATTCGTTTAGAATTCTGAAAAGCGTGTTTCTGAAACTCTCAACAAAGCTGCTAATTGATACTTTTCAAATCTTGCATCTTCCAGCACCAAATACTTGGGGTTTTCAATAATAATGGAACTGATCACCTGAGCAGGTCAACCTGAACGGTAAATCCATCCAGTGATTCTCGACCAAGTATAAACAATTTTGACCATTGGCTAATAGGCGGTTTGGAAGTGTTATTATCAGTGTTGTTAAAGATACATTTCTAATGGTATCTAGATACAGATATTTCCGCAAATATGTATCTAGATGCAGATACAGATACTTTTTCCGGAAAATACAGATACAAAAAAAAGTATCTGTAGTTTATCAAGATACTTGCAAGTGTAAAATTCAATAACCTATGCAGTAGTGGAGGCACGGTGTTATTTGCGATCCAAAACGACTTTTTTTGTGAAAATTGACGAAGTTTTCGTATGAATATGTGAATAATGTATACACTAAAATCTGTGATAATTTTCACAATTTTTTTCGGCAGTATGTCTTTTTAAATAGAAAATTTATCTTTGTAATTAAGTTGATCAATAAGCTGATAAGTAATTACCTGGTTTTATATGAAACCAAGTCAAGTCAACGTAAAATATAAAGTTATCAACAGAAATGACTCTACTTCCGTATCAGAAAAGTTAAATGTCAAATGAATCTAGGATCCTTAGTTGCAACCTTGTTGTAGCTAAGAGAACGTTCCCCTAATCAAGAAAAGTTGATAAAATCAACAATACAGTCTTTTCCTTTTGATTTTCTCCTTTTGTCAATTATCTTTCCCAATTTTTAAAATAATTTTCAAATTTCTGAACTATCAAATCGTATTTTAAATAGAACAGTCATTTGACAAACTGGAAAACATAATTAACAATCGGAGGTTGCATTTCCGCCATGGTCTGCTGTTTTTATGGAAGTTTAAAATGTATCTAAAATGTATCTTAGTATCTCAAATGAATAGGTACACTGTAATTGTATCTAGATGCAGATACAGTTATATTTTTTTAGTAGTATTTGGATACTGTATCTAGATACTTGCATCTAGATACTTAACAACACTGGTTATTATCCCCGTATATAGCCAACATTTCTTCACGAATGATTTTTGGAGCCTTTCATTGTTTTGTTAGGGATTTTATAACTGCTAGATATTCAAGTTTGTTCGTTTTGATACGTGGCAACACAAATTGACAGATAATGATTAGAACTAATACTTCTGCAATTGTTTTGTGAATTGTCAAACCAAGGCATGTGGGATTAAAAAAACAATATAATGAAAAATTACATAAAAATTGAAAACTGCCTAGTCCGGGAATATAAAAACGACCCTCGTATGTTCAGCAAATTTACGAAGAAAGCTTGAGTTTAGTGGTGATTTTCCAATACCAACTGGAGATGAGACATTTGGAAAACTGGAGTTTGGTAACGATGATTTTTTTTCCAATATCAACTGGAGATTTGGAACACTTGAGTTGGTGATGATGACTTCTTTTCCAATATCAACTGGAGATGAGATATTTGGAAACTTGAGTTTGATGATGATCACTTCTTTTCCAATTTGAAACTGGAGATGGGTCATTTGGCGTATCATTGGAATCGACCTATAAAACTTAGAATTGATGCAACTGGAGGCTTGATTGGAAGTGTAATTATGCTGTTCTCCGACGAGTGTGGGCGTGCAAAATTCATAAAGTTCAGATTTGCAACAAATTTCCCAAAATATATTTGGGAAATGTCAATAATTTTTATAGCTTGAGTAAGATGTGAGCAATTTATATTCCAAACATTTGGCAAAAGAATTAGGCTCTTGGTTAGAAATTTTAGGGCAAGTTGGTTTACGAAATGAGGCCATCAATTAGTCGTCAATTACCAGAAGAGTCGAGGCGAAACCTTAAAACATCATTTTATCTCGTCCGTATTTAAATAAAAATATCATTACTCCTTTAAAATTAATTGCTTTTTTTTCCTGATTTAAGTAATGCATAGTTTTGGGAAACCCGTTAGAACGAGACATTGACCCTACAGCCCTGACCTGACACGAAGCGATTATTTTTTATTTCTTGACAATATCGTGCATGAATTTGTATCAGATCTAATTTAGTTCATCTCGAATTACAGTGATAAAGTCCTATCTAGTATTAGTTAAGAACGACGTTGGTGTCACTCAGCTCTGATTAACAATTTGGGCATTACAGTAGAAAACATTTTCGAAACTGTAAACCCAGCCTGTGCAAGTGGACTGTAAGAACAAAATTTAATAATAAAAACAAAAAGAGAGAGAAAATAATGGGTAACACGATGATTAATATTAAACGTGCTTCATGATGTCATTACATAAACGATTCCAGTATCCGCTTAATTTTCGACTTAAAAAAAAAACTTTATGAAGTGCACATGTAATTAACGTTTTTTTAATTGAATTGAAGCAATTTATTGTACGCTGAAAATTATCTCAAAAAACACTGTAATTACAACAGTGGCGTAGCAAGAAATAGCAGGCTGTTCCGCAAGTATGATTGAAGGACCCCTCCCTTTTTGTTGTTTGAAAAAAAAACCATTTTTGCAAAATACATTTAAGTGCACAACAGAAAATTAAAAAAAATATAATACACTTATGCCAGATTTCAACAACTTTTAATCGAAGTATACATTTATTTGTCAATTAGATTGCGCGAGAAGTATATGGTGTTTATAGAGAAATGTCACATTCTAAATGTCAAATAAATTTATTCTTTGATTAACTAATTTTCTTATTTGGTGAAATCGGGCATTAATAAAAGAAGCAAGAGATAATGAAAATCATAATACAGTAGAATCTCGATATACCGATAATTGGCGGGAAGGAGTTTCTGACTAAGTTGAAAATCATATGTCGTATACAGGATCCGCCACTTCAAGTAGACCTACAACAACTAAGCGTACGCGGGGAAGTTCTAAAATGCGGTATTCAGTGCCTTGCAGAGTTGTCAACTTGGTATATGTCAAACCAGATTAAGTCTTCATATTTAATAGATATTTGGCGATAAAAATAAACCTCGTAAAATCCGATGCAAATCCTGGTGTTTTTAAGAAGAAAAAAAATCTTCGCTGTCTTAACCTTCTTTCGTTGAATAAGTTATGTATATGTATAAGATATTCCCACAAGTTAATTACAAATTTGTTTCTGCAAGTATTTTTAAACAATTCGGCATTATGTACTTTTTCTCTATTTCCTTGTGCGGAACCAGGACCCCCATACTCTCGTAGGCTCTCCGGCACTGCAAACTCCTGTTACGCAGTCTCTACGTCACTGAACTACGAGTAATCGCATCGTATGTAAAATCAATACAAGTGTCGACGTTTCACTGTACGTTTGACAGCTTGTTCGTGATAAACAATAATTGTCAAAGCTGTAACGAAACGTCTGATATTTGTAAAGAAGGTCCAAAGCCAGGGCCCCTACACACTCATGCGCTCTTCCGCATTGCACTATACCTTATTTTTCCTTAGTTCCATCGCACGTCATCAAAGCAATAATCAGTCTTGCCAACCCTCAGCTACAGTTTGTTGGAAGTAATTTGCAATGTTGACAAATTTTAATTGTTAAATTTCCAATCAGTACAAGCGTCGACGTTTCACTGTACGTTTGACAGCTGGTTCGTGATAAATAGTAAATGTCAAAGCTGCATCGAAACGTCGGATATTTGTATAGAGTTAAGTCAATGGTCAGATCAAACCATCTGACCAATCAGCAATTGGGAAAAGTGATCACGTGGTTTGGTCAGACCAGTTCGACGCATTTACTTACCGCAGCCAGAGTTAAGGCCACTTTATAGTTTATAATTTTCATTGCCGACAGTAAATAATTGCAGTAATAAAAAAAATTGAGCAACTTTTATTGCGCAACACTTAATAGACTGTAATAAAGATTGCTGATGCATCAAGAGACAGATTTACAATTATGCACTTTAAAAAAATCATTTCAATGTTGAGGTTATTAAATGTGTCATACACTACGGTTTATTTCTATTTCTATTTCTTGGGTAAAATGTATTATAACTACTGAAATTTAATAATTATTTTTTTACTTACTATTAAAGACGAAATGTTTCCGTTTTCTTCATCTTTTTATAATTTGATTCTTCTTTGAAATGATGGCTGAATATTCTCTAGTATCATTGTTATCTTGGTTTGCCTAACATGGTTCGTGTTCTAGTTAATTATTCATTATGCTTTTAGAGGTTAAGTGGTAGAGCAATGTTTTCATTGAATTCATTGAACTTCAAACTTCAAATTCCCTAACTCTGTAAATCATCATACTACAACTATTGTTATAATGTATTTGTCGGGATAAATAGTCAATTATTATTATTATTATTAAAATAAGAAATGAGCGGCATCCATTCGGATGGGTTAGCAACGTCATCATTAAGTTAGATTTTCCTAATCCAGAGGTTTGCCAACCCTATCATGTTTACTAGATCGTCTGAAAAAATCGTCATGACGTTTTTGAATTTGCTGTTTGTGACTTTCGTTGCTTTAGGGCCATTTGCACCACTTTCAGTTAAAATTTAAGGTCCACTTAACTCCATAGAAACGTTTGTTGCAATAATTATTTCTATGGAGTTAAGTGGAGCTTAAATTTTAACTGAAAGTGGTGCAAATGGCCCTTAAAGTCCTACAACATGTTTGAAGTTGTCTTACTATATTGGTTCGCTTTTTAAAATGAATTTACGAATTTTGGCAATGGGGGAAAACAGTTTTTAAAATCGAAATTATTGCTTCTAATGACACTACGATTTTATTTATTTCTTAGGTAAAATGTATTACAGCTATAGGAGAAAGCAAATTCAGTTCCTTTTTTTAAATATTTTTTCTCTTATAACGTACTTAAGTAACGTTTAGCTCCAATAGCTTGTTCATACACATTTTCATTTTATTAAGAACTTGGTCAGTTACGTGGTAAAAAGGGAAACAATTAAAATATCGAAACCTGTAGTTTACAGGGCACCTCAGAAGAAGGCGATTAATTGAAAATTTCTGCAACTCTGGAACTCTGCACAACTGAAAAAAAAGAGAAAAAATTGGGACTTTATGTGGTCATCTATTGAACTGCAGTGTTTTGTATGTGCAGTCAAAACTGAGTATAAAACGTTGCATGTGAATCGGCCTCGATTCACTAGATTTGGCTTTTTCTTTTCGTTTCTAAATCTAGAAAGACAGATTTTGAAGTTATAGAAGAAACCGAAGCTTATTTTAAAGATGTTCTTTACTAACATGAACTAAATAGCAGCAATTAATATTTTTGTGTGAAAAAGTAGACTGAGGATAAAAGGACAATTTTAACGTTTTAACTTTTCCATTCGCTTATGATATCGCCATCGTATAATATGTTTTTTTTTGGTGCAATTCAAAATGAAGGGATTTCAGTAAAATTTCTTTGTTTTTTTTTTTGGCATTTAAGATATTACAAATTCTGATAAACGCATGTCTTTGCTAATACGTAAGTATTCGAGTTGTGTCAGGTGACATTTCATCACCATTTCATCTTTGACTTGTATTGGTAAGTGTTTGTAAATTTAACAAAATCATTTAACTTTAAACATCTGTTCTGTTTCCGTGATGTAATGGGTTTAACAATGTAGTAGAAATCATTTACGGTTGAGCGTTTTTTAATACAAGTCATGTTGAAGAAGTTTGTTGTTACAAGCCGTGTTCCTTTTAGAGAGGAACTGAGCTTAGACCACCTGAGGTGAGTGGCTCAGTTTATGTAAAAAAATGAATGAAAATATGTCTGAATGGAACAACTGAGAAAGGGAAAATTTCAAAGCCAAAACTTGTAAATAATACTCCTATAGTCGGGCCGCCGAAGAAACGGAGTGATCACGCGCTGCTCTTGTGACACCGACACGGAAAGCCGTATTTACATCAAACACCAGAAATTACCACTTACCACTATTTTATTCAAATATTAAATTAAGTCTTAAGAAAGACTGATTAATAATAACGTCAATTTCTTAAAAATAGGAAAAATACGAACTACTGGAAATATGACCACGTTGTTACTCTGCAGAGTGACCGACACTGTAGGCTAGTGTAAATCTGTCGGTACTTAGCTCACAGAAACAGCAATCAATATTGTGTACGTGTATATCACGCAGTTTTATTACTCCGTTTCTTCGGCGGCCCGACTATAGGTTACAACTAGTTACAGGATTTGTGAAACGAGTCACTTTCACTCAAATGACATCTAAAATGAATTATCTTTTAGTGAGTGTTTCAAGAAAAAAAGAACTTCACTCTTAAATATTTTGTTAAGTAATCTATGATTAATTTCCCCCACTACTAAGGGATGAACACTCATTAATAAGATTACTGACGTAGGGTTTGTGATTTGTGAAAATCGGCGAGGGAGGAGCAACTGCACAATTTTTAGCTCAATCGGGCACTTATTTCCAAACAGAGGGAGTACTACCGAAATATTGGATGCTGAGAGACCAATTCTGGTACCTCCTCCCACCTTGGCCTTGCATTTTTGGCTTAGTTCGGAAGAGGATTTTGAATCGGCATAACCTTGACCTTACAAGAATAGGCTGATTGTGGAACATCCCTTAATCTTGATTTTGCAATTTCGGTCTAAGTCGAAGGAGCAAGTTTCGATAATCGGCTTTTGATCTTGTAAGAACTCAAGGTCAGGTGTATGCGGATCCTCCTGCGACTTTAATAAACTTCCAAGAATCGATCGATTCTGGAACCTTCTTCGAACTTGAGCTTGAATTTTTCAGTTTAGGTAACGAGGTTCCAGATTGGGCCTGGCTTTTCTACTGTAGGACTGTTTATTTGTTGTATGTACTAGTGCTAATATTCGAGTGGGGTCTGATCTAAGCTCAAGCTTTGAAAATCCGATCAGAAGATAACCCTGTCTGTCTGTACAAGGTAATGGTAATACCACAGATGGCAAGCAGGGAAAAAATGACCGTCGTACGTTTCGGTCTAATCATCAGGATGATTTGTACAACAGATGCAGATTAATATTTAAAAAATAGGAGTATACATTTTCTCTGTAATGGGATTTTTCAGTTGTAAAATTTAAAATTGGATGCACTTAAAATAGGCACCTTGTATAGCGCGTAAAGGTTCTCCAAGAGTCTATTAGAATGACTTTTATTCTATTAGAATATTTATTGTAATAATTCAACAGCGCCATCTGTTGAAGCTTGCCGATAATCTTTTGAATTGTTTCTGTGACGTTGATTAGCGGATTAATTGAAAAACCACCATCCACTGAACAAAATTTCAACTGTCATTTCTGGACGATAACAAAAATGATACGCGTTGCTGTAAAACATTCAACAACGCCATCTGTTGAAACACATCAAAAGTTGTCTTTTTATTGAATAACGCCGACCATTGCAGTTGTATTTTATATATTTTTCGATTCAATTTTTTAAGTTTATGATTTAATTGTTAATTTTTTTAATTTGTTTTCTTTGTTGTCTCACTTTTTTTTTTAATTGAATTGTTTTCATGCGATCGTCTTTTGTTTTTATTATTTTTTAAATTTAATATTTGGTACATCTAAGAAATTTCTATTTTATTTCTTTTACATTCTCACCGTTCTTTTCCTTCGAGTTGTAGAGTCGATTGTTTTATGATTTTATGAGCATTATATTTTTATACTCCTATAAGTTATATTTTTTCTTTGTTTTATCAAAATCCTTTTCGATTTTTTTAATTGCTTTTTTAAATGTCTTATCTTTATCGATTTTCGATTTAAGAAATAAAAACGCAAATGAAAAACTTAACATCTATTAACACTAGATCAACACTAAACATGTTTGGTGTCAACATTTTGGAAATTCTATTTCAATTTTGGAAACTCCATTTCGCCTTTATACATATTTAGAATTTATCTTTTCGGGAAATGTACAGTTTTGAATTACAAATTACTCCTACATTTTTTTTTAGAAAGTTAAAAAAATTACAATACAGGAAATGCTTTTATGTAAAGCTTTAATTAACGTCCAGGTTCGAATTTATTAGAGATTTGATCCACTGGTTTGCTGCTTATTCTGTGAGAACAACATAATTAGAAGATTCGTAAGTTTCGATCTCTGACAGGCTTTAACTGTTGTGAGTGTGACGAAAGTTTAGACATTAATAGCGTTTTTGATTTAAATACTGTTACAGTAATGACGCGCAAGTAGATCTATGTTTAGTACGAGTCACGCCATCTTGCGTCACAAAATGTTATCGCAATTTCTCGTTGATTCGCGTTTATTCTAGTAACCTCCAGAACTAAAATATAGGTATCTACTATAAAAGCCGTACCGACCCGCCAGGGCAGTAGTTACAAGTTAGCATGCGAAGTGTTTATACCTCCAATAGTAGAAAGTACAGTCTGTAGAAGTGTTATTTGATAGACAAGTGTTGCAGCTCATTACTATTTAGTTCTTAATTGTGTAAAGCGACAGTTTGTAATTAAAGTGTTCTGAAATTTATTGACAATAATATGTGAATCCCCAATTCGTAACAATATTTACCGTTGGTTCGCTTTATTTTTGCACTCACGTGACGATGTATAAATGTCCATGAAAGGTGAAAAGAGGGGCAGATGTAAGTAAATGCAAATTGTAAAAAATGCTAACATTTTTCGGCCCTTCTATTCGTGTCACCACATATTACAGAAAAACATGTTACGTGCTTCTTTATTAATACAAATGTCTAGCAGGGGCGGACCTTTAACTCTGGAGGATTAACACTGTCAGGAGGCCTATCCAATTAACCCAAGCTTTTTTTGTATATCTGACTGGTTACGTTTCATAAGGAAACGTTGCCATTAACTGGTCGTCTACAGAATTACTTCACTTCTCTGAAAATAGTATCAGAAAACGCCGTTAGCATGGCGCTTGTGCTGGGGCTGAGGTGCGTTTTAAGATTCCCAGGACGTTGCTGAGGTACATTTCAAGATGCGCGTGTTTAGACATAAGAGAGACGAATGAAGGTTGCATGATGTTGCTATGAGAAATAAAGATGTCTTTCTCTTACACATTAAATTGACCTAAAGTTATATCATTTCTAGCGTGTTTTAATTACAACTTCAGTTAGAGACAACTTTAATCACGAGGTGAGAATTCGGCCCACAGTCGGAAAACTCCATCGGAGTTTTCAGATTTTTTGCAAGCAATGTCGCCAACTTGTTGACAAAATGTAGCCAAAGAGCGCCAATTTCTTTGTAAAATCAAATACAAGTAAACAAAATATCGCCGATTTGGGATATCAGAATTTCAGAACAAATAAGAAAAAACGAAAACTGTAAAAAAAAAACTGAAAAAGAGAAACAAAAGCAACAGCAACAAAATACTAGGGGTCGAGTGAAGAAAAATAAACAAAAGAACATCGACAACACCAATCTGAACGAAAAACGACGATTTACGAACGAATAAAAAAATTCGCAGAAAATTAAAGCAAAGTGTAAAAGTCAATAAGATGTGCAAAACAGAAGATGGACACGAAGCAAATGAAAAGCGATGAACTACAAAAAGAAAAACAAAAGAAGATCGACGAATGAGATAAAAAAAACAAATTAATCTTCAAGCGAAAAATTTAAAAAAAATAGAAAATAAAAGATAACTGTAAAAAAACGTTTTATTAATAAAAAAAAATTGAAAAATCTATTTGATAAAAATAAACAAAAGAGTAATACGAAACAGAAAACACAAAGACACTAAAACTTTCCCAAATCATGAAACTGGCAGGAAAAAAGGACAAAATAAAAACAAAACAAAACCATCAATAAAAAATGTAAAACATCAATTTCTTAAAATAAAATATAAAATAAAAGAAAAAGGAAAAATCCGAAATAACAAAAGAAAACGATACTCGAAATATTCTGGTCATGTTGTATATTTTTTCTTTGTCGTTTTGGGAAGGCAACAATAAAACTAGCCCAAATCAGGCACCAGGCGCCAAATGAGATTTTTAAACAGCAAATATGTGTAAAATATACCCTAAATGGCGGAATTTCGCCTAATCTGGCACCCCTGATTAGTATATGGTGATTATGCTGTAGCTGACGTGTGTTTCAAGATTCGAATGTCGTGGCCAAGGTTCATTTCAAGATCGCGTGTTCATACATAGTCAGGCATAACCATGCCAAAAAAATCGAAACTTCTTAAAAAGTTACAAAGATAATTTAGATTTCTTTTTTGATCACGAAGACATAAAGACCATGCCTAAATCCGCCCCTGATAACTAGTCACGTACGTCGAGGCAAAAATCGAGCCAATTAACTATACATATATCGATACTTATTATCCTTGCACGACAATTTGTACTCTTAAGTAGTAGGTCTTATTTTCTTTGAATTACTAGTATGTATTACCAATTTAAGGTAAATCCTACTGAAGTTTTTTTTCTAAATCGTCGGGGATTAAGGATTTTTTTCTGAAAGGGGATTTTTCAGTATTTGAATTAAAAATTTGATACACTTAAAATAAAGTGTACTCTTACCAAGTAAATATTATACTGCGACCGGTGTATTTATTAAGTATTTATTTGCCGTACGTCTGTGTGAAGAATTTTCGTTTCCCCGAAATAATCAAGAGTGGGATAGCGCTTTCGAAGCGCTCGAGAGCATCGCTGCTCTAAAGCACTCTCAGAGTATACTCAACTTATTTTAATCTCATGCAATAACAAGGGACTCTGAGAGTGTTCTGGAGCGATGAATCGAAATCACTGAATTGTAAGAAAGATATTAAATTTGAGTTTAGTCTGACTGTTGTTATTTTTTGTTTCCAGTTCGCACAGATCTTCTCCTCAACAAATTCTGACTGCAGCCACCAACAACATCCATTCATTCGCACACGCACGCAGAGTGTTGAGGCCCCGCACAGAGCCCCGAAGTTATGTGGAGAGTCCGGACGTGGTGATCAATGGTCTGGACAAACCCCGTACGAACGGAAACGTCGACTATAGTAGTGAATCGAGTGACGGAGAAATGCCACCCCTAGCACCCATTAAAGAACTGAGCCCCTCTGAATTGCGGCATAGGTAAGCCAAAGTTTGAATTTCTTTCTTTGGTTCTTTTTCTGCGCGGCGCAACTTTTTTTTTTCTTTTTATAAAAATACGTGATCTTTATCGTTGTTATTAGTAAAATTAATCCGTGATAATTATTTTGCGTTGCGGCACTTCTTTTTTGTGAAGGTCGTCCGATGGCTTGACGTCACGCACACGTAAATTTTTCTCATTATTTATGCGAATCCGTAAACGGACGAGCTCTTGTTATTATTATTATTAAAATCATCGCTTCGGCAGCCTATTTGTTTGTTTATTAACGTTCAATGTTCTTCGGCGCAAACAAACGGATCGTAAACTTATCGCCTGCGGCGTCTTGTCGACTTTAAAAATAGCGATTTTTATGGTGTTTCGTAACTTTCACTTTTGGGTTCGTTGGTTTTATTGTGATCGCCGTTGCACAATTTGCATCTGAGCAAACAGAAAATTTATAAAACGGGTTTAATGCGAAAGGATTATTCGAGTCAGATCGAAAAAGTTATGTAAAGTTAAAAAGAAATATTGTTGCGAAGTTCCGAATAAATTTTTTTTGATAATTTCGTCTTTTCCTCTGTCTTCTCGTATTCAAACTGGATGTATTAATTTTTGGATATACAGGGTGTTCTTTTTCTGTATGCAAATAAAAAAACCTCAAAAAATTTCGGATGGACCACTTGTTTGGAACCGCTGAAATGTGCGAGAAAGATAGGAAGGTCAACTTCACCTTCCTCTCCGTATGAACACGCCCACCGATACCGTACTCGATGTTCAACGCAGAGTTTTTTAATAATAATCGCTGATATCGTTTATTAATTATTTTGTTTAAAATTTTAATTATTTTAATTCACTGAGCGAAGTAATATTACATTTATTTGTTTTACGATATCAACTATCGATGAAAATTTATGCACCAATTAGGCAAGCGCGTTAAAAATGTTTTTCCTTTTACGTAATAAAACTTTTGCTGCAATCTCGCTGCTAGCTATGAAAGTATTACTACTTATGATCCTTGGAAACAAAGTAAATGTAAAATTTTTATAAGTCTTTTAAAAATAATATGGAATGAGAAATTACAATTTGTTTGTGCCTCACTTTTAATTTGTTCGCCAATTACGAACCGCAGCTTCTTCAGTTGCACTAGATTTTAATTTAAAATACTTAAATTTGTAATTACTTGCCACGAAGTTAATTTAAATTGTAAACGTTTTGACGGACCAGCTGATCGGAGCGGCGCTGATTTACGTCGTTCCTGCTCAAGGTCAAGTAAGGCTCTGACCCTGGCCTACTTCGGTTGCGGGTCGTAATTGAAGAGGCGGTCGCGTTCCACTTTTAGCTATGCCAGCAGTTTTCAAACGGTTTTGTGAAAATCTGCCGCTGCATTTTTCTCGGAAACTTACATTTTTGTTAAGAACATATGAGTTCAATCGTTGCCATTTATGGTGATTTATTGCAGGTTTAAATATTTGTGCACAGTAAAAGAACAGCCTGTATATTGAAAGAAAAGAATGAAAAGGTAATAAAACAATAACAAAGTAACAACCAATAACATATAGATAGTTTACATTATATTATAATCTATTATAATTGCAAAAACGTTAAACATAAGAAAATAAATCTTAATTACAAAATATAGAGATCAGGGCCGCAGGAAGGACACTCAGCGCTCTTATGCTAAATAATAATTGGCGCCCTCCTCAAAAAAAATAAATAAAAATAAATAAACAAATTCACCTGAATTTATACAGTTGTCTCAAAGAAATAGTATGCTCTCTTTATAAACTGACATTTTTACTTTTTTTTTTAATTTGGTATAATTTTATATCCATTATTTTTTTTCCAAAATTTTTGTCGCAAAGTTATTTTAACAAATAAAATTTGCTTAACTTTGAACTAATTTAAATGATTGCTACCGAAATTAACTCGTAACCATTGTAGAAAAATTTCATATGTGACTGTTTTAGAATTACATAGTACTGCCAACTGAATAGCTGAATAAGTATATCGCCAAATGAGCTATGCACTTTTGGTAACTGTTTGGCTTACTTTTTCTACAACGGCGACTGACGACCAAAATGGACGAATTAATTTTTATTTATATATTTATTTTATTTTATTATTTATTTATATTTTATTTTAATTTATTTTTTTTTAATTTATTATATATTATTTTTATTTATTTATTTTATGATGACAATTCTAAAATACGGAAAAATTAAGTTAAGCATTTAACGGAGTTTTTTTTAGTTTTTATCTTCATTTATTTTTAATTTTTGCTTGGGTGGAGTAGAACTACGTTGGGGGGTTATGTTGACATTGAGATTGGTTGAGCTCTACTTGATTTTTAACAATTTCTATACTTATAATTTTTTTGCAATTTTTAATTTTTATTTGTATTAAATGGAGTTAGGTTGAGTTGGATTGACCTTGAAGTTAATTTAATCTTTTAATTTTTCTTGTAATTTTTATTCTTCTACTTGCGTCAGATGAAGTTAGGTTAATGTCAGTTGACCTTGATATTTGTTGAGCTTATTTTTAACATATTTTTACTTTTAATTTTTATTTAAATTTAATTAAAAAAAATTGCTTGCGTAGAATAGAGTGCACTAAGTTGGGTGAGTTCAATTGACCTTGAGATTTGTTGAGGTTCATTTTAATCCATTTATGAATTTTAATATTTATTTAACTTTTATTTTTTTTAATATTTGTTTTAATTTTTTTACTTGGATGGAGTGCAAGTTAAGTTGGGATTAGATTGAATTTTTTTTTCAATTTTTCCCCCTTTGGATTGAACAGAATCGACTTCAGTTGTTGGATCGAGTTTGGTTGGTCGAACTTCGCCTTAATCGTATTTTAATTTTTTACATTTTTTACTCTTAATTTTTCGCATTTTAAATGTTTTGTTTCGATTGAATACAGTTGAGTAGGATTGTCCTTTAATTTTTTTTAATACATATTTCTTTCTCTTAAATTTTTACGTGGACTGAATGGAATTTTAATTTTTTTAATTTTTTATTTTTAAATTTTAGCTTGAATTAAATAGAGTTCAGTTGTTGGATCGAGTTTTAATGCATATTTCTTTTTCTTAAATTTTACATGGACTGAATGAAATTTTAATTTTTTTAATTGTTTTTTATTTTTAATTTTTTGCTTGGATTAAACAGAGTTCAGTTGTTGGATCGAATTTGGTGGACCTTAAGATTGTTCGAGCTGAGCTTTGATCATTTTTTAATTAACACATTTTTATTTTGATTTTTTTAAACTGCTGCTTCGATTGAAGGTTGCGTTTAGTTGTTTTCCGCTGTATGTCGACTTTTGAAACGATTTTTACGTATTTTATTTTGTGTTTTGTGATAAAAGAATTATTTTAATTAGGACGGAATTAGCGTGGGCGATTGATCCGAATTTTCTTCCCATAATCCAAATTTTCTGACACAATGTTTTTATTTAAAGAAAACAAATAATAAGTTCACGAATTCCAAACTCAGAATTGAATCAATTCAATTCAATTTAATTTAGATTTAGAATCGCCCGGAACAAGATAAGTCGCGTGCTTTTTTCTAAAGCTATTCGAGTCCACTTAATAACTAACTTCTAATTCAAATGTTAATTGTTTTTATCAACTTCCTTGCAACATCGCCCCGTCTGCCTCTGGGACACTTTTTCTACACATAAGTTTGCCCGCTTAGTGGCGCAGTGATTGACATTTTTGGCAATTTTGGCATTGTTTTTTTTTCTAAAGCCACCCAAGCGCTCCGGAACTTTACATGAGAATCGCATCGACAGCTTTCCACATGCTCAGCAGAAAATGAAACATCACGATTTTACTCAATATCGTCTTTCATCGAAGGCGCGAAACTCAAGAAAAACAATATTACTTACTCGTGTAGAAAAACTATCTCGAGATTAAATGAAATTAAATACTTGTTCTTTATGCGTATGGGAATTTTGAATTCTTACAGCGTGAAGCTTTAGTGCAATTTTATTGATCCTTGAAGTTACGCGAAGGGTTACAAAACTGTCATTCGGTCTCAATTCGTTTGATCGCCACTGTACATTTATTTTACATTTACTCATCCACACTTATTCAACATTTTGTAAATGACTTATTGTTTTCGACATCAAAAACCTAAAACTGACCGCTGACTAGTCATAGTAGTCATTATTTTTATTATTAATGTTATTATAATTATCACGAATCTCTTTTTCTTCTATGCTTTCGTTTTTTCTTCAACAGAGGTCTATCCATTTTTGAGGAAACATTAAAAGACGTGGAAGAAACGTGGTTAAATTTATTTAGATGTAAGAAACAGTATTTCTTGTTAAGCAATAAAATATTTAATCAATTAATAAATCTTAATATTATTACGCAGATTTCTTTTAAATTTAAAATTTAAATCGAAGCACTTGCCTACATATTTTATTTAAATTGAAACGTACACTTTCTCTTTCGAACATTGAGATAAAATAAGAAATAAAACCATCTTGTAATTTTTTTTTTCATTCCGTCGCACGTATGGAACAAAATTGTAAAAAAAGTTCCTGTTATTGATTTTTGACCACGAAAGGTATTTTGTATTTTGTACAGTTGTGCTTTATAGTAATGTCTCCCCAATAAAATTTTAAATCGCGATCTAAATGGTAAACAAACACTTGAATTTTATTTCATGTTTTTATTGTGTGTTAGTTTACCTGCTTGTTCATTTGCTTATCTGTCTACCCATTAAAGTGGTCAGAAGGCATTAGATCGAAATTTAACATTTGTAGGGAAGGTATTACTGAAAAGCGTGATTGCACAACAGTGCATCTAGGTAGATCAATTTTCCAAAAATTCACGTAATTTGGCCCATTTAATTTTTCTGGTGTTGGTAAAGTAGCTGACTATGTAGAACTGTCCACCACGTACTATGCGAATTAGCACCTACTTCTAAGGATAATTTCCTTGTAATTCGCAATTTTGAAATTCGCTTTTAACTTTTCAAAGAAGCACTTTTGGACACATGTTTATAGGAATGTTTGTTACACGTTCGTTCCATACATCACGTCTATAAAATTTGGGGAAGCAATTCAGATACACCCTGTATTTATGTTTTAATTTCAAATTTTTATTTTCGAATTTTGGCAAAATTTTGCTGAATTTTTTGTTTACGATTTTTTTTTTAATTAACCTTTTAATTCAACATTCAATGTAAAACAAATAAAATAGAATCATTATCTCATCTAGCACAAATCCAAACCCCTGACATAATCTGCCTAATTGAACACTGGTTAAACACTGTAAATTTTAACATGTATAACATTGAAGATTACAATTTAATAAGTATTTTTGTGCGATGTATAAATCTACGTGGTGGAGCTTGCATCTATGTCAAAAAGGAAATCCATACTCGACCAGAAGAAACTGTAAATAAGATGTCTATCGAAAATCAATGTGAATTTGCTGCTGCTTTCGTCCCAGGTTCTAACTTACTTATCATTTGTATATGCAGACCTCCAGATGGTGACTTCGATGCCTCCATACACACTTTTCCAAGCAGGGCTGAAACAATTGTACAGAGGGTGCCCGAGGTTTTCACTGCAATCAAAAACGATTTGCAACAAAATTTTTTTATAAACTTTAATGTTAACAGCTTACCGGTGAGGAAATTTCTAGACCTATGCGAAAGCTTTGGACTAAAACAGACTATCTTCGATACTACAAGATATGGCTTGAATTCACGCACATGCATAGATTACATCTTTAGAAATATCCAAAACTACGAATCCTACAATATCAGATCAAGAAGGTCAAATCGTTGATTTCCGACCAAAGAACAACGCACCCTAAACTTTCGATATTCTAGGAAATACTCTTTCAGTAATAAACAAAATTTTGTCAAGGCCCTGTTAAATGAAGACTGGGACCACATCCTACCCCAAAGTCAAGACCCAGATTTCATTTCAATAATTGTTACTCATTGGTGAAAATAAACTTGACCAAACAAAAAAAGGCTCTAAGTCCGCAGCTACACCAAATTAAAGAAACGCTGTCATTCATTATTTGAAACCTACAAATTAACTGGTGATGAAGAATATTGTCGACTCTATGCTAATTATAAACAATTTTATAATTACATGACTGAACAGGAAAAGAAAAATTCTAACCGGTATACTATTGAAACTGCTAACAATAAGCAAAAGGCAACGTGGCAAGTTATTAATAACGAAACAGGACGACAAAAAAAAACGAAACCAAATACCAGTTTATCTAGCGAAGATTTCGATATATTCTTCACCTCCATTGCGAACCGAATTGCCCAAAATTTCCCTCCAAAATCTGCAGCAGCTCAAAACAACCTATCTGAAGTTAAGAGGAATGTCCGTCTTCCTATGGCCTACTAAACCACACGAAATGGAGAGTATAATATCCCAGATTAAACCTAAATACACTGAAGATCACTACAATATTAACACCAAACTTCTTAAGGAAATAGGTCCGTCAATATTATATGCCTTATTAGTTAACTCCTGCTTCATAACTGGCACATTTCCCAAAAACCTAAAAATTGCTAAAGTTTTTCCCATACATAAGAAAGGCTACCCTGATCCAATTATCGTCCTGTATCCATCTTACCTGCTCTATCAAAATTCCTGGAAGAAGCAGTAGCCTGGAGAATTCTACATTTCGCCGTCAAACATAACCTCCTACACGATAGACAATTTGGCTTCAGGAAAGAACTATCTACAGCATGTGCAATCCAAAGCGTTATTGGTTTTATAATAAAGGCCCTGGAAGAACATGAATACTGCGAAGTCCTCTTCATCGACTTAACGAAAGCGTTCGACTGCATGCCTCACGACTTCTTCATCGAGAAAATGGAAAACTACGGATTTAGAGAGGAACAGCATCAAAATTGATCTCTTCTTACCTAACTGAATCTGAAAGAAGTTCAATAATGTCAGTTACCCTCGGCATAGCATAAGGTTCGATACTGGGTCCTCTGTTTTTTATTCTTTTCATGAACGATCTCCCATCACATATGGTCACCTCAGATGTGAAAAATGATGGAGTCAGATTATTCAACAAACTTCCAATAGAATGGAAAACGCTACCGATGGAGAACTTCAAGAAAAAACTGATAGATTATCTTCTGTATGAATCCTTTTACTCAGTTGATGACTTCTTTGCCCGATGATCTGCATTTTGTTTATTATTTTCTTTGTTTCTTTGTTGCGACATGTACTGTATCAATATTAGAATAAATTTTGATTTTGATTAACATTTTAAGTTAAGAAATTCCCTCTTTCCATTCATTCTCTCCTCGAGTCTTCTTTTTTTTTGCTTGTATTCACGAAAATTATGCTTTCTTTATCAAGTTCTTCTTAAGCACTTTTTGATAATGTTTTAATTATTATTGTGCTGGTAAAATATTTTCTTTCGACTTCTTGATGTTTAGTTTTTGTTTAATTGACTTCTTTCGGTCTCATTTCGAAAGTGATGTTTTCAGGATTTTTTTTGAATAACACTTAATTACACTAATTATCATTTCATTAGTTTCTACTTCTCAAAGAAAATGTTTTTCTGTTATCTTTTTTCTGCTTGTTTGCTTATTGATGTTGTTAATTGATGTGAATAAAAGGGGGATGGGACGATTCGCCGTCGCCAACTCGCCGTCGCCAACTCGCCGTCGCCAACTCGCCGTCGCCGATTCACCGTCGCCAATTCGTCGTAGAACCAATTCATCGTCGATGCAATTTACCGTCCGCCCAATTCGCCGTCACATGTTACTGCTTTATTTAGCTTGATAAGCTTTAAAACACTTTCTGACCATTTTAGATAATATCCAAGTTATACCTACGAATTGAAGAAAATAACTATAATCTCAGTACGTTTCAAGTAAATTAAAATGGACTTTACTATTGGTTTTCTATTTCAAGTTAAAATAAATTCCTAATTACAGTGCGATCACCGTAAAACACAAAATTACGAAAAAATTGGTGCTGTACGTACACATTATCATAATTCTATTTTTTTGTGGAACCCCTTTTTCAATTTATAATTTTAAATGACTAGCTTTCATGAATCAATATTTTGAAAGCAGTCGACTTTTGATGTGTAGTGATTTTGATTGATATGAAAATCAATATGATTTTGAGCAGAATCTGAAAATATAAAAAAGAAGAATTGGAGGGATTTTACGAACACCCTGAAGAATAAGAAATACTTCCTGGAAGACCAAATTTTTTTATCTGTTTCTTTATCTATGTATCACATTTAATTAATAACAAATTATTTTATTTTCCATTAATTATGTTAACTTCTTTATTTTATTTACATATAATTATCGGTATATTATTATTTGGATATGTACCTGCACTTAAAACTTTAATCGCTGACGGCGAATTTACCGACGGCGAGTTTTCCGGCGGTGAATTGTACCTACGACGAATCGGCGACGGTGAATTGGCGTCGACAAATCGGCGATGGCGAATTGTCCTAGACCCGAATAAAAGAATAATGCAAACGCATTTAAATTTTACGTATACAACGTACTTTTTCCATAAAATTTTGTAAATTTTATTAATATTAGGTACCTCCCATGCTGATTTATTTTAGTTTTTCAATTTTTTTGCTCAGTGGTTTTTATTATCCGTTACCGCATTCCCAAATGCTATCATTTAGTTCTTCTCGAGCATTCTTTTGATAATGTTTTCATTATTATTGTGCTGGTAAGATATTTTCTTTCGATTTATTCTTCATTTTCTCTCGTTTAATTAATTTTTTTCGTCTTCTATAGGTCTCTTTTTGAATGAGTTGATTCTTGTCTAATGAAAATTGTGTGTAAAAAGCCTTTTTTTTGCTTGTAATTTTCAAAGCGATGTTTTCAGTTTCAACAATTCTTAATTGCATTAATTACCATTGTTTTAGTTCTACTTCTTGAAAAAAAAATGTTTTTCTGTTATCTTTTTTTTGCTTGTTCGCTCATTACCGTTCTTAATTGATGTGAATAAAAGAATAATGCAAACGCACTTAACTTTTACGTGTACAACGTACTTTTTTCATAAAATTTTGTAAATTTTACCAGCATTACTTTGCCTGCTAATTTATTTTAGTTTTGTCAATTTTCTTATTCAGTGATCTTTTTATTATCCGTTACCGCCCTCTTCTTCTTATTTCATTGTTTCTTCTGTGTTAAATTTACTAAATTGAATAACAGGAACCTTGCATTAGCGAATATTAACAACTTATTTTTTATTTTTGTTTCTAAATTGTTTTAATGTTTATATTTTTTACTCCTCTTTAGCCGTATTTAATCTTATTATTTTCAGAAATCTTATTTACTAATTCTACTTCTGTGCTTATGTAAAAGAGTATTCCAGAAATGCATCACATAAAGCTTCAACTTCATAGATTCCTCTATATTTACCTAAATCTAAAACTAGTACAATTAACATTTGTTTTTTTTTTGTTTTTGTTTTGTTGCTTAGACTCTGCCATCAGTTTAAAATGCAATTAGTTTAAGGCTACCTACCAAGTTTGTGGAAAAGTTACTCAATAAGTGCGGCCACTGTAAAGTCCTTGTACTTACGGCCGTTTTCATAATCAGACTTTAAGGAAGCTTTAATTTAAAATCACTTTGAGAATAGGGAAACAAATGTATTTCTTTAGGTTATAGTAACTTTAAATTTAAAGTCCTATTACGAAATCGACCTTTAGTGGTGAAACAAACAAATAAGAACTGCCAATTACTTATTTTATTGTTTTTGGTTAGTTTACAATTATTATTATTTCTTTATTATTACGATTCCTTTTTGATTACATACAAATAAAAAAAAACATTTCCTTTTCCTTTGGTAGCGTACTTTTTCTTACGAAACTTCCAAGGATAGTACTTTTAATAGAAAACTGCGGAATAGAAACTGTTATTAAGTAAATCATTAAACAAGTCTATGTCATTAAATAAATGTAATTATTAAAATACGAGTATTCGTCAACGTCCCACGATTGCTTTTTGGATTACTTTTAAAAACAACAAAACCAGACATAATATTTCATAAGACGTTTCATTTGTCCCTTCATAATATGGTATATAAAAATAAATAGAATAATGTGAAATAGATTCTACTTACTATTCTTAGTCGACCCAAAAGACCCCTAGATAATAATCTATTTTAGAATGTCTAATCTTCAAAAGGTTCATCCTTTCTAAAAAATGGGATTTTTTAAAACTAGAACGCGACAGAAACTGCTAAAAATCGAGACTGTCCCGCCAAAATCGGGACGTATGGTTACCTTACTTATGCTATCATTGCAGTTATGTTTGTTTATTGGTCTTAACTAACATACATTTTGGTATGTTTTTTTTTTAAATAAATTTAATAAGTACAAAGTTTTTTTAATCTCGCACCGGATATGATGGGAACACACTCAAAGTTTCGCTATAGATTTATAGCTTCATCAAGAGTGAAAAAAAAAATAAATAAACTAACATTCCTAAAGATTTAGCTTTAAAAAGTATAAATGATATGTGGTTATAAATTAAAGATTTTACTGATATTTCCAAAGGTAACTTTTTAGAAATAGTTGATTTATGTTTTGAAACATCTTATTTTGCTTTCAATGATAAATTTTATGAACAGATTTTTGGTACAGCAATGGACTCTCTTTTATCTCCAGCTTTAGCTGAAATTGTTATGCAAGAACTAGAAAAATGTGTTATTAACTCTTTATCATTCGATTTAACGTTTTGTTTTCGTTATGTAGATGATATTTTAATGATTTTGCCTTCCGATAAGATAGATTTTGTTTTAAAGAATTTAATTATTTTCATAATAGATTACAATTTACAGTAGAAAAAGAAAATAATAATTCATTGAGTTTTCTTGATGTAAATATTATCAGACAGAATGATAAATTAATTACTAATTGGTTTCATAAACCTACCTGGTCAGGTAGGTACATAAATTTTCACTCGTACACACCCAAAAATTATAAAATTGCAACTATTATTTCATTAACTGATCGAGCTATTTTACTTTCTGATAAAGTTTTCATTTATGATAACTTAAATTTAATAAAGAAAACTCTTATTCAAAATTCTTATCCAATAAATCTTATTGAATCAGTAATTAAAAACCGTATTAAACACTTACAAAATTCAAATGTCTCTAATAACATTAGACAAACTTCGTACCATAAATTCATATCATTGCCTTATATTGAACCATTACACAATACATTTAAACACATTTTCAAAAAACATAATTTAATTTTAGCCAGTAGATCTGTGAATAATTTAAATTTAATTTTTTCGAATTTAAAAACCAAAATACCGAAATTAAAACAACCTAACGTGGTTTATGAAATCAAATGTTCAAATTGTAATTCTGTTTATATAGGTGAAACAAGCCAAAATTAAAAAAAAAACGTTTAGTAAATAATCATAATTTTGATTTTGATAATACTGACATTTTGTACAGTGAATCTAATACTTTTAAAAGACGTTTCATAGAAATGTGTAAAATTAAAATTTTTCCAAATTCTATTAATAAATGTACGGACTTGCGAATTTAAATGACATATTTTGTAGTTTTCTGGATTCTTTAAACAGAATATAGATCAGTTTATTTACTTTTTTTCACTCCTGACGAAGCTATAAATCTATAGCGAAACGTTGAGTGTGTTCCCATCATATTTTAGTCCGGTTTGAGATTAATTTTTTTTTGTATTGTCTTGCTTCACGTATACCTGGCATTAATGATTTTGGCTCTTTGTTATATACGTTCCTCTGCAATTGCAAGGAAATGAAGGAACGATAACGACGGCGGAATGTGTTGGTTTATTGTCCCAAGGATATCCTTGACTTATTCTGTTAGTTTTTGAAAAGGTCCTTCCTATTCAGGAATAGGAGGAAATCGCAATCATTGCCCATACTTTCTCAAATATTTTATGATTTTCTTCTACCATTTCATCGTCATTATCGCCAACGTTCACAACGGGCTTCTCTGATCGAGCATTCTTGTTTGGTCTGTTCTTATCAGATAATCGTGCATGCATCCTGTTGATTATAATTCGTCGTTTTGCTTGATTTTATTTATTTAGGTTTGTCATTTTGCATTTAGATAATCGAGTGCAATTTTGAATATTGTTGAAGTCATCACTTTGTTAAAACTCGCTGTTTCCTAAAAGCCTATTCAGAAACTGCAAAAATCTATCCAGGACTTCTGCTAATTTAATTTTTTTCAACTTAAATTTACTGTGGTTATATTAAATACAGGGTGTCCCAAACCTCTGGAAAAGTTCAAAAATGCCCCTTTAAATTCATTTTATCAAGAAAAGATCTTAACAAACGTTGTGTAGGTTTTCATTTCGCATAATCTAAAATTATTTTCAAATATACAGATTGTTCGTTTAATAAGTTACAAACCCAACTTTTTATTTTTTAAATGGAACACTATATATTTTATTGCAGTTTCGTTTAGCCCATGAAGAGACGATAATATATATATATATATAATATTATATTACCGAGTTATTTTAAATTTTATGCAAGAAGTGGGTCATGTTTGATCGTCTGCCAAATTGTCAATTTTAATGATACGACAATCAACCTTGAACCAAAATATTTTCAAATCTCTCTACTTTTACAGTATTCATCATTTTTAAAAACCTACGATTCAGTTCGGGTATTGTAAAATTAGTCATTTTTTCTCAAATGGAACACGCTGTATATTATAGTACATTTGGATAGCGCTTTCTACGAGCATTCTAACCATACCATATTTTATGGTCTTAGGATTTATAACTTGTGAGTTATTATCACTTCTTTATAATCAACTTAAGGAACGTGCTGTAAAATATTTTCATTCGTCTCAGAATCATTTAAGATGTTCATCCATACCATTTATCGTAGTTTTACTGATTTAAATAAAAATAAATAAATAAATTCAGGAGCTGAACATTTTTTTTCAGGTAATTCCGGTCATGTAAGAACTTATTACGAATCGGTTGGATAATCGCTGGATAGAACGTGATAATGCTTTGAAATGGTCTCCATGGTTACCAGATTTGTCTCTCAACTTTTTTCATGGGGATATGAGTAAACAAATGAAAAGAAAGTTCTCTTATCACAATTTATTTATAATCGTCGATACGTATTTCGATAGCCACGCTACTATTTTCATTTCTATTGGAGATTCAATGAGAATATCCTCTGGCTCACACCAACCAAAGAGTGTGCGTGTGTGGATGATTAAAAATGGCAGAGTACCTGTTGAAATACGCATAAAAAGATAAAATATGAAATAAATTTCAAAAAACTATTACTAAACTTCTTTCACCTGTACTGTTCTTAGTTTATGAGGATATGTAAAGAAACAAGGGTATAAAGATGCGTGTTTAGCAATAGGGCAAAGTTTCTTTTAAATTTTTTTCAATAGTTTTTAGTAATTTTTATGATTTTTTAAACCTATTTGTGACTGGAGACATTTTGCTTTTTCTTAGTTAATGTGTAAAAAATGTTAAGATTCAATTTGTTTCTTTGATTTGTAGCTACAAAATAATAGAACTTTTTACCGTGTAAATAAATCCGTGCCTGTGAAACTCATAAGTTCTAGTGAGTTCTGGCTTTATTTTTAATAGTTCTATAGTTCCTAATAGATAAAATCGATAGTTCTGCTCATTAAAGCGAAAAAAAGCCAAAATGCAAACTGAGACGCCAGGTTCACGCAGCGTTTCACTTTGTCCTACGCAAAATTAACGGCCAATTCTTATAGGAAATTAAAAGATCTATAGTTCTACATGAGTTCTAAAAAGAGTTCTAGAGAAAAACATTGCTATTTCTTATTTAGAAAACTCTAATAACACAAAATGATTAGTTACGGGAATATATATGAGACGCTGTTGAATACTCGACAGTTCTATGAGCTCTACAATTTTTCCTTGTAGTTCGGAACGTATCCAACGACTTTCTGCAGAGTTCCAACCACAAGTCTCATTAGATTATTTTTTGAGCAATTTTAAATCCCGTAAAATTCGAGTTATACACGTTACAACTGAGACGCTGTCGAATAAGCGTCAGTTCCGTGAGCTCTATAATTTTTTCCTTTTCCTTTTCCTTTTCCTTGTAGTTCGGAACATATTTAGTGACTCTCCGCAGAGTTCCAGCCAAAAGACTCATTAAATAATTTTTTGAGCAGTTTTAAACACCGCCAAATTATACACATAATAAGTGAGACGCTGTCAAAAACACGACAGTTCTGTGAGCTTTATAATTTTTCCCTTGTAGTTCGAAACGACTTTCTACAAAGTTCCAGCGATAGGACTCATTAGATTATTTTTTGAGCAATTTTAATTAATTTTTAATTTTTCAAAAAAAAAAAAAATGATTTTTTAGTTCTACATCAAAATTAAAAAGAATTCTGGCGGATTAAACATAAAAAATGGCTTTTTTAAATCTGGGGTATTGAGTTCACAAAACGGGATTTGAAAATTGGCTATAAAATGTTAACTGTTGGAAATAATGAATTTCACCTTAAGACTTTCTTTTGAACTATTGAGGTGTTATCCAGAACTTTAAACAGAATCTCGAAATTTTCAAATTACTATATCCCCCATATTTTAACAGAAGATCAAAACACGAAAAAACATTTTATTTTTGGGTCTAGAGATTTAGAAGTAAAAAATAATTGTTAGAGAAACGAAAAATAGCTGGAACATTTTCACCTTTAATTTATATAATAATAATAAGGATAATCGTGAGAACTCGTCGAGTGCTCCCAGAACTCCATGTAGAAACGGAAAATTCCCCAAATAAAGTCCATTTTGTACTTTAACAAAATTTCATAGCGAGACACGACTTATTAAAGTGCAAAATGGATATTTTTCTCGAAAAAAAAATTCGTTCTGCTTAGAGTTCTGGGTAGCACTCCACGAGTTCTCACGATTATCCTTAACGATCAAAAATAAAAAAGTTCCAGCGATTTTTCGTTTCTCGACCTGAAGTGTTGTCAAAGTATAAAATGAAAAAAATAATAATAATTTGAGGCTAAAAGTAGTATGATACTAAAAACTAACAATTATTTTTTATTTCTAAGTCTCTAAACCCAAAAACAAAATGTTTTTCGTGTTTTGATCTTTGTTAAAATAAAGGGGATACAGTAATTTCAAAATTTCGAGATTCTGTTCAGAGTTCTGAATAGCACCTCAATATTTCTAAAGAAAATCTTAATGGTGAAATTAATTATTTCCAACTGTTAAAATTCTTTTTAGACAATTTTCAAATCCCGTTTTGTGAACTTAGTACCCCAAATTTTAAGTAATTTTTTTTATATTTTATCCGCCAGAACTCTTTAATTTTAACATAGAACTCCAGAACTCTTTGGCGTGCTATCAGAACTCCAATAAAAAAATCACTTTTTTGAAAAATGAGTCGCCAACTTCACAGAGGTGAATATACAACAGTTCTGTGAGCTTTATATCTTTTTTCTTCTATAATTGAAGTTTGTTCTTGTCCGATGAAAATTGTAAGTACAAAGTTTTTTTAATCTCAAACATTAGCATTCATTAGTAAATAATCATAATTTTGATTTTGATAATACTGACATTTTGTACAGTGAATATAATATTTTTAAAAGAGGTTTCATAGAAATGTGTAAAATTAAAATGTCTCCAAATTCTATTAATAAACGTACGGACTTTGAAAATTTAAATGACATATTTTGTAGTTTTCTAGACTCTTTAAACAGGATATAGATCTGTCAATTAAAAAAAAAAAAAATTAGTTTTAATTTAGTTCCTTTCTCTTTTTTCCGGACAACTCGTATTTTAGTTTAAAATTATGTTACCTTTTCGTTTCTCTTGACGACTTGTTTCTCTTGACAACTTCTTTATTTACTTTTTTTTTTCACTCCTGACGAAGCTATAAATCTATAGCGAAACGTTGAGTGTGTTCTCTTCATTTTTCTGTCCGGTTTGAGATTAAAAAAACTTTGTACTTACTTTTTTCTTCTAGTTCGGAACATATTCAATGACGTTCCGCAGAGTTCCAGCCATAAGCCTCATTAGATAATTTTTTGAGCAATGTTAAACCCCGCGAAATTCGATGTACGTCGAAGTAGCTCAGAATATATCCAACGACTTTTCGTAGTGTTTCCGACAGCATCTCACTTATTACGTGTATAATTCGAATTTCGTGGTGTTTAAAACTGTTCAAAAAATTATTTTTACTGTGCAGAACGTCGTTGGATATGTTCCGAACTACAAGGAAAAAATTATAGAGCTCATAGAACTGTCGAATATTCGACAGCGTCTCATCTGTATCTCCGTAACTAATCATTTTGTGTTATTAGAGTTTTCTAAATAAGAAATAGCATTGCTTTTCTCTAGAACTCTTTCTAGAACTCATGTAGAACTATAGATCTTTTAATTTCCTATAAGAATCGGCCGTTAATTTTGCTTAGGACAAAGTGAGACGCTGCGTGAACCTGGCGTCTCAGTTTGCACTTTGGCTTTTTTTCGCTTTAATGAGCAGAACTATCAATTTTATCAATCAGGAACTATAGAACTATTAGAAATAAAGCCAGAACTCACTAGAACTTATGAGTTTCCTTGAAATGACACGCCAGCTTCACAGACACAATAAATCCTTTCCATTCGTTTTCGTAGTGTAATTATTAAGTGAAAATCGTTCAGTGCGGGTATTTATTCCATATTTTTATTGTAACCGCTAAAACAATGTAAAGAAATTGTGAATTACAACAAAAATAAAGTGTTAGGATAAATGTCTTGAATGACACAGCAGATAAAATATTTCTGAGACAAATAAAAATATTATACAGCACTTTTGTTAAGTTGATTATAGACAAGTGATAATAACTCACAAGTTATAAATCTTAAGACTATAGAATGTGGTATGGTTAGAAAAACAAATGACTAATTTTACAATACGCGAACTGAATCGTAGTGTTGTTGATAGTCGCTAGGTTTATGAAAATAATGAATGTTGTAAAAGTAGAGAGATTTGGAAATATTTTGGTTCAAGGTTGATTGTCGTATCATTAAAATTGACAATTTGGCAGACGATCAAACATGATCCATTTCTTGCATAAAATTAAAAATAACTCGGTAAACACTAAAAATAAGTAAGTATAATGTTATATCATTTTTATCGTCTCTTCAAGGTCTAACCGAAACTGCAACAAAATATATAGTGTTCCATTTAAAAATAATAAGTTAGGTTTGTAACTTATTAAATGAGCAACCTGTATATTTGAAAATAATTTTCGATTATGCGGAATGCAAACCTACGCAACTTTTGTTAAGATCTTTTCTTGATAAAATGAATTTAAATTGGCATTTTTGGATTTTTCTAGGGGTTTGGGACACCCTGTACAATGTAAATGGCTAAAACCCTGTATAGATTTTTGCAGCAGTTTCTGAAAAGTTGCTTTTTGGAAAGAAAGCTCAGAATTAAATTAGTTTTATTTAAAAAAAAAAAAATCAGCCACTCGATACTTGAAAATGAAAATCGGGATAACTGTTTTTTTTTTTCTTAGGGAAAGGGGCCTCAGGAGATTGAGGGAAGAGCTGCGAGCCGAAGAGATGAAGCTGGTCCTACTGAAGAAGCTCAAGCAATCGCAACAACTCAAAGAGAACGTGGCGGTTGTGCCCCCGAACATCCCCCAGTCCGCCTTGCCCCCAACTGGTCTTCCTAGTGGTCTCAGTATAACACCAACGACGGTGAAAATTCCCAGCAACAAAACGCAACAACCGCAAGTCGCACACTCCAGGCATTCGACCACACACAAACCGGGACAGGGCCCAGTTCCACCTCTCCTGCGGGGGGTTAGTACTCGTCTACAGTCCATTTTTTTTTTCTTTGGATAGGCGGAAAACTCGAAGTTCTAAGTGAATGTATTTTCTCCTATTTTATTTTATTAAAACAGCAACTGGGGGGCAATTTTTTTGTTGTGTAATGGGTAGTAAATTTCCGCCTATCAATAAAAAATTGCTTGTAGTTTTACCAGAATAAAATTTAACCAAACTGATGGATTCTTGCAGCAACCATCGCCGGTTTCAAGGACCAGCATACACGTGCCGCCGGTTCCGGGGTCCCCCCACAATAACCGGGCGAGTTTGTCGGTACCCCAGCCACCGCAGAGGGGGTCACTGGGTAGACCCCCCGGTTTCCCGCCTGGAATTAAAGACATACCTCCGTCGGTGACCATAACACCAGCACCTCCACAACCGAGCAAGGTTGGTAGTACATTTGAGTGATTTTATTTCAATAAACTGTTTTCGTTCTTTCTTAACTAACGCAATCGCAATCGCAGACTGGAAGCTGCTTAGATGGTAAAGGTATGGGGGGCAATTCAATGCCTCCATCATCATCTTTACCAGATCAGGTACATCTTCAAAAATTATTTTTGCCTTAAATCATGAGTTCGAGTATAATTTTATATTGTGAGAAATATTTTTGTTCTCGTTGGTATTTTATGGATTCATGTATTGTTTTAACTTGCAGGAAAGGTCGAGAGAAGACGCGCAAACTCCAGCTCAAAGACAGGCTGCTGCAAAGTTGGCACTTCGAAAGCAACTTGAAAAGACCCTCCTGCAGGTTAGTTGCTTTTTCGGTTCTGTACTTTAATTGGATTACATTAACAAAAAAATGAGAATTTTTTAACTCGACCGTTACAGATTCCTCAGTGTATATAAAACAAAAAAAGAAAAAAAGTTGTTTACGAAAATTCTTTAGGCGAATAAATACGCACATACGTTTTTATCTGCTCAGAACGATTTGTTTTTTCAAGTGCTTCTGTAGTAGTATTTGTTTCTTTCTCTCTGGGATGTTGCTTTGTTATTGTTTCTAGGAAAGCAAAACACGTAAAAATATCATGTGTTAAAAAAAAAACCTGGATGTTGCCACCAGAGATTTAAAACTGTAAAATAAATTTATTAAAGCGTAGGTACCGCAGATTTTTCTCACATGGCATTGCTCATTTCAAATTGCAGCAAACCCACAATAACTTTATAGGATTTGACAAGGCCCTGCGAGATTATATGAAAGCAAGTATTTTCTTTCTACACTTTCTTATTATTCTATATATGTCAGAACGTGAATCAAATTTCTATTTTGGTCGCTACTACTTGCGTTTACAAGACAACAGACACGATGGTAACACAACAAACTAGTGATTTGATGCACATCAGCAAGAGCTCTTAATGGATGATCATTTCGCTCTTATTTTTATCAGAGATTCTTTTGCAGATTCCACCGCCCAAGCCGCCCCCGCCTGAAATGCACTTTATACCCAATCCGAGCAACACGGAATTTATTTATTTAGTAGGTTTAGAACACGTCGTCGACTTCTTAACTAAGGACACCAGAACTCCAATTCCACCGCAACCTTTTGCTTGTAGTCAATGCCAGTGCGACTTCACCCCTGTCTGGAAGTGGGAAGCTAAAAGTAAAGGTCGGGGTGAGTTTTCTCAATTAATTTTTTGTTTGTTCAAATTATGTTATTGTTTTTTTTTTTTTAAATTAATTCAATTCCTATGTTTTTTTTTTTTATTTGAAACGTAAATCCAGGGATCAGACGTTTTTAATCTGATAAGACAAGTCCGTGTTAAGCTCTCCCTAATACAATACTGATCTGATTTTCCGTTTACGTTTTCTTTTTGTGTGTAGGTAAAGAATTGAGAGTCATTTGCGAACAGTGCGTCACGACCAACGTAAAGAAGGCTTTAAAAGCCGAACACACAAATAGATTAAAGACTGCGTTCGTGAAGGCCCTGCAGCAAGAACAAGAAATCGAACAGAGACTGGCTCAAGTAAGTGCAACCTCACCAGCCTTGGATCCCCCAATAATTTCTCCCCAGGAAGATTCTTCAACCTCCACTCTCCTGTAACCCAATCCTCAAGTCAAAAAAGGTATTTAATCCCGCCCAGTGAATTTTTATGTTGATGTTTACTTCTCCCAATAATCTCTTTTTCCCAGGAAGATTCTTCAACCTCTACCCTCCTGTAATCCATCCTCAAGTCAAAAGTTTTCGTTGCAGAACGGTATGTTTACTTATCCAAATAATCCCATTTTTCAAGCTCTACTCTCCTGTAGCCTATCCTCAAGTCAAACAAGGTATTTAATCCAGTACTAATTCAAGTTTTCATTGCAGAACGGCGTGTTTACTTCAAACAGTCCGGCACCTTCCCCTGTGACACCCGAAGCGGTGCCCAAATCGGTCACTCCAACACCAACCCCTCGACATGCAGCTACACCCCCCGCACCACCATCCACCCAGCAAACACCTCCTCCACCTCCACCATCTCGTAGCTCACACGCTTCCGTGCAAGATAAATTTTCCAACGCCGCCACCATGCAAGCCATACAGCAACAGTTACTTAGAAGTAAGTCAAAGTCATTTTAAATTTGGCCTTTTATTAATAGAATAATAATAATTAATAATTTAAAAAGTTTTTTTAATCTCAAACCGGACAGAAAATTGAAGGGAACACACTCAACGTTACGCTATAGATTTATAGCGAGTTTTTTTATCTCAAACCGGACAGAAAATTGAAGGGAACACACTCAACGTTTCGCTATAGATTTATAGCGAAACGTTGAGTGTCTGTCCGGTTTGAGATTAAAAAAACTTTTTACTTACAATTTTCATCGGGCAAGAACAAACTTCAATTGTAATTTGTATATTTGTTGTATTTTCATGGGGAACATATCTAGTGTTTAATAATTCGTTTTAATTGCAGCCCTTCAAGCGGGTGGTTCCCAAGCACACATGCTATCTTTCTCGCCTCTGTTCTATCCGTATCATTTAGCAATGGCCCAAGCGGCTGCCGGCAAGGGGGTTACCCCGAATGTGGCAGCCGATATGCAAAGGGCAGCCGAGTTGCAAAGGCAATACTTGCTCGACATGATCCCTCCACAGACAGGTCAACGTCACAACTGGAAGACATGATGTGCTGAGGCCACGAATTCTTAGGTACATTCGGTGATGTATACTTAAAAGTGAGCCTGTCGTGAAGGTGATACATATTTTATGGCGTAAATAATCGTGTGTGTGTTCTATGCATTCATGTATGTTTAGGACCCGAGCATTTTGTATTAGTGAGAT
The DNA here is from genome assembly GCA_036172665.1 of Prosopocoilus inquinatus. NCBI lineage: Eukaryota > Metazoa > Arthropoda > Insecta > Coleoptera > Lucanidae > Prosopocoilus > Prosopocoilus inquinatus. Next base: position 34,346,656 of record CM069877.1, read on the forward strand.
CAATGTTTCGATGATGAGTTGAAAGAAAGAGTCTGTCGGTGCTTCTTCTTCCGGTGGAAGCCGCGTTTTATTTTATTTATTATTTTTTTAACCGCTCCACCTTGTAAAGAACTTTTTATTTATTTTTTTTTAGAAAATATTTAGCCCCGAGTTCTTTGAGGAGATAATAACAACAACAACAACAACACATTTGCACCACGCATATTAAAATCTTTCTCTTCACAACGTGCATGTGTGTACTGACTGCCAAAAGAAAAAAAAAACAAGAAAAAAGAAAAAAAACATTGGTTATTATCATCTACCCTCCCTCATCAAAGAGCATTTAATTTTATTTTCGTTTTGTTTTTAACGTGTGCTGATTTGTTACGTGTCTCTTCAAAGTTGTACAAATGTCAGTGGTGATTTTTTTTGTTTTAAATTTAAATTAAGTTAGGTATTTAGAATACCGAATCAATATTTCTTCTTGATGGTCCAGACGTTAGTAATCCAATCCAAAATTTAGCCAATTGTGTTTTCGATGAACGCAAGCGAGCAGCAATCAATGTTGTTGTTACGTAAACAATAACGAACTCGTACCATTTTTCTGAAAAGTCAACGACGCTGAGAGGTCTTTTTAAAATGAGAAATGTAAATATGTGTTTTTTACGGTGTACGATAAATAATTTAGTTAAAATAACTTGGTGCATATACGTTTAATAATGTTAAGTTATTTGATCTAGTTACTGTTTGTACAATTTGTGACTACTATGTATAAGTGAAAGCAGCTTTCCGAAGTGAAGTGGTTTTTAGGTAATTTATACTTTCCGGAGACAACCCTGCTTGTAAACTGACGACTTTTTTTCTTTTTTTTTTTGAAAGTGTACAAATCGCTTGATTCTGTTCCGTTACGTTTAGGCATTCGCGCTTAATCATCAAATGTACTTGCGTCTCTCTTTCTCTTTCATACTTTTTTTCTGTTATTAAATAAATCAAAGTTGGCATCGAGTAATGCGACTTTTCTTTTTTGTTATAAAACGAGCATCATTATCAATCACAACTTTGAATTTATTAATAAGTTCGTCATGTTAATAAATTTACTTACTTCTTGTAAATATGGAAAACGTAAAGCTCAATTGATGTTAAATATGTAATTCTTCAGTTACTATTGTTACACTGAACCATGTAATGCAGATTTTACAGAAGCAAAAAAAAAAATAAATAAATAACTAAAGAAGACAACGCGTACTGTATATTCTGTCTATTTTATGTGATTTCTTTAAAATTGTAAACTGTAATGTCTGCTGTTATACTACCTACTACTATGACTACTACTATTACTACTAAAGATTTCTCTGCAATTATATAAGCACAACCGCAATACACAGTGTTAGATAGGTAACAATAATTATACTGAGTGAATTTTTTTAATGAAATAAATCATGTCGAGTGTTCTGAAAGAAACGATTTCATTGGTAGCGCTAAGTAGTGTTTAATGTAGTTAATGCTTTAAATTTTCCATCTAAAAAAATTATAGTCAAGTCATTAATTAATTAATTAATTAATTAATTGTCGATATTTATTCTCAATCGGCTGTGGTATTCTTTTACAAGTGCCGTTTTCTTTTATTTTGTTTTCTCTTCGACCCCCAGCGGCGACTTTAGCTGTAGTTTGCACAGTCCTCAAAAAATAACAAAAAATATTTACGTTTTCTTTGTCATTCAATAAAGGCAATGCTAATGTTGTTAGTTAAAAAAAAAAAAACTAAATATTTTTCTTGTTATATTTTGGGGGTTGTGCAAATTATGTAGGGAGTCGCCGTTGCCCTTCCCCGTCGTTTTTCTGCACAGCATAATACCTATAGTAAAAAAGAAATTGCCGATTCGGCTTTCGGGATTATGCAAGGTTATTGTCCGTGAGGCCTTCGGCCTTCCTGAACGATAACAACGCGCAATATAATTCCTTCAATCGAGAACACCTTCTTTTCAGTACTTAGATATAATCAGCTGTCTCAAAGATTTGTAAACTATTTCTATTTTGTAAGGTTTATGTATGATTATTTCAACACACTATGTTTTTGAATAAAATGGCTCATAAGTTGAAAATGTGTTTTTTTTTCTTAATTTTGTGGAAAGTCCTGTTGGATTTAGAAATTTATGTTGCCTGCACTGGTGCAATCTAGCACGATTAGCCAGTTTCACTTGCAAAAATTTACGAAGCTGCTACTCCATTTTTTATTATTTTATTTAAAAAAATGAGTGCTCCTACAATCATGTCTGACCTTCTGTGCACCTGACAAGCATCCCCATAATCATATCTGACCATCTGCGCCCTTTTCTGACGAGCTTCTACACATTCATGTTTGACCGTCTACGCGCTCCTTTCTGACAACATTCGAACAACCATGCCTGACCGTCTATGTGCTTTGTGATGAGTATTCCTACAATCATGTCCGACTGTCTATGCGCTCCTCCCTGCCCTGCGTCCCCACAATCACGTCTGACCGGCTACGTGCTCTTTTTTGATGAGCGTCCCTACAGTGATGTCTGATTGTCTATGCGCTCCTTCCTAACAGACATCTCCACAATCACGTCTAACCGTCTATGCGCTCCTTTCTGACGAGCGTCTCCACTGTTATGTCTGACCGTCTATGCGCTCCTTTCTGACGAGCGTGCCCTCAACCATGTTTGACTGTCTGTGCGCTCCTTTCTGACGATAATTCCCTCAATTGTCTGACTGTCTATGCGCTCCTTCCTGACGAGCATCCTCACAATCATGTCTGTCCGTCTACTCGCTCCTTTCTTATGAGCATCCCCACAAACATGTTTAACCATCTATGCGCTCCTTTCTGACGATGATCCCCACAATAAAGTCTGACTGTCTATGAGCTCCTTCCTGACGAGCATTCCCACAATCGTGTCTGACCGGCTATGCGCTCCTTCCTGACGAGCATCCTCACAATCATGTCTGTCCGTCTACGCGCTCCTTTCTTATGAGCATCCCCACAAACATGTTTAACCATCTATGCGCTCCTTTCTGACGATGATCCCCACAATCAAGTCTGACTGTCTATGAGCTCCTTCCTGACGAGCATCCCCACAATCATGTCTGATTGTCTACGCGCTCCTTTCTGACGAACATCCCCACAATCATGTCTGACTGTCTATGCGTTCCTAACTGACGAGCATCCCCACAATCATGTCTGATTGTCTATGCGCTCCTTCCTGACGAGCATCCCTTCAATCATGTTTGACCATCTATGCGCTCCTTTCAAACGATCATCCCCACAATCATGTCTGACTGTCTATGCGCTCCTTCCTGACGAGCATCCCCACAATCATGTCTGATCGTCTATGCGCTCCTTTCTGACGAGCATTCCCACAATCAAGTCTGACTGTCTATGAGTTCCTTCCTGACGAGCATCCCCACAATCATGCCTGACCGTCTATGCGCTCCTTTCTGACAAGCATCCTCTCAACCATGTTTGACTGTCTATGCGCTCCTTTCTGACGAGCATTCCCACAATCATATCTGACCGTCTATGCGCTTTTTTCTGACGAGCATCCCCTTAACCGTGTTTGACTGTCTACGCGCTCCTTTCTGGCGAGCAGCGCATAGACAGTCAAACATGATTGTGAGGATGCTCGTCAGAAAAGAGGGCACAGACGGTCAAACATGATTGTGGGGATGCTCGTCAGAATAAGGGGTCAAACACGATTGTGGGAATACTGGTCAGAGAGGAGCGCATAGACGGTCAAACATAATTGTGAGAATACTCGTCTAAGAAAAGGAGAGTATAGACGGTCGGACATGTTTGTTGAAATACTCGTGAGAAATGTATAGTCAAGTATGATTTTTATGAATGCTCGTCAGAGAGGAAGTAATAAACATTCAAACATGATTGTGGGAACGCTCGTGAGAAAGGACGGTGAAACTAATTTTTTGCCTTGTTTAATTAAAAAAAAAAACAGAATTAGAGTTAAGTCAGGTAAACTCAGCATTTTCTCAGTGGAAAACTGGAAAAGTAAAAATACGCTCGAATAATCGAATAATTATTATTTATCAATCGAAAAGGCATAAAACATTAAGAAAAAATAAATATTTGATTTAGATGGTAGTGCTGGCATCTTTAGGCGAATAGTGTAATCACTACGTCAGTCATAATGTTGTTGTAAAATTACAGATTCCTGTAGTTTTACAGAAATCTGTTATTATGATTACCCTACATATCCTACTACTCGTTCATAGATGGCAGCACTATCACTACATGAATAAATTAATTTAATTTATTGTTATTTTAATTGTTTTATGCATTAAAACCATGTCTTTTTGTCCGATAAATAATAATTATTCGATTAGTCGAGTGTATTTTTACTTTTCCAAGAGTTCACATTTATGTTTCGATTCTTTTTTGCACGTTGTCAACACTGTTCTAACCTAACTTTTTGTAAGAGTTTGTTTCCTGGTTTGATTTAAAAGAAATGCATTAACGATCTTAAATTCTGTCTCTAAAATGTGGAAATTACTTCATTTTTCATCAGCCACTTCAACAAGCTTAAGGTAACATTACAATAACAATCTTGATTGTGTTGCATAAGGTGTTATTTAATTGCAGGTATTTGTCCAAGCTCTCCCTTAGGAAATTTAGTTACGTAAAGCCCTTCAAGAAAAGCCTCACAGTGACACAACGTGCAAGGCTCAAGTCACCCTACTACACATTCTCGACCGTGAGAAACATCAGCCTGGTCTTGTCCGGCGGAGTTCTAGTTCAGATTTATACAAAAAAGACAGCGCACTGCGATGGGGGGGCCAGGACGAGACTGGCCGGCTTCAGAAAAAGCCATGACAAGGATTTGCAGTTCGATTGGAAGCAATTTTGGACTTACCTTCGGCCCCATATATGGTACTTTTTAGCTGCGGTGTTTGTTAGTTGCTTTTTTCAAGTGAAACGATATTGTGCAGGTTTGAGTTTCGAATTTTTAGGGGGCGCTCATCGTCGCTCTCTTGAACATAGAAATACCTCGGTTGATGGGCGAAGCCATCAACGTCGTCGCTAAATTCAGCGAAACCAAAGACAGCGAGTTATTCACGAAGGAAATGAAGGCGCCGGCTTTCAAGCTCGTCTTAATGTATTTAGGCCAGGTATTTTTCTTCTGTAATTAATTGCGCGAGATTTTAATCGTATGTTTTAGTCGGCGAGTACATTCTTCTACATTTACATGCTGTCGAACATCGGGGAAAAAATCGCTTATCAAATGAGGCAGGATTTGTTTGCTTCGATCATTCGACAAGACATCGCGTTTTTCGACGTGCAGCGCACCGGCGAAATAATCAACAGGTAATCGCTCGGGCTATTTTAATCTGGCTGCAACGTACAGGCTTAATTATAGACTAACGACAGATGTGCAGGATTTTAAGAGCAGCTTCAAGCAGACGGTGTCGGGGGGTTTACGCGCGTTCACTCAGATCGTGGGCTGCTCAGTCTCTCTGGTTTTGATTTCGCCACAGATGACGTTGTTCACGTTGCTTTGCGTGCCTTCTATCATCGTCGTGGGGACAATTTTCGGAACTATGTTAAGGCAGACTTCGCGAAGAGCGCAAGCCCAGGTAAGCCTGTCGAGTTCAAGTTGAGAGAAAATATCTCTTTTTTTTTCAGAAATTAAATTGAACAGTTTATTTTTGTTTGTAGATAGAAAAAACGACTGCGGTTGCTGATGAAGCGATTGCAAACATACGTACGGTCAGAGCCTTCGCGATGGAAGACCAGGAGATGGATTTATTCGACGGCGAAGCCGAGCTTGCCATGCAATTAAACCAAACGCTGGGGTTTGGAATCGGTTTGTTTCAAGCGGGAACAAACATGTTCTTGAATGGGTAAGCACTTTGTGTAACTAACCGGCATTTGATTTACACCTTTGATTATACCAGCATGGTTTTATCAACTGTTTACATGGGGGGATACTTGCTGTCGACCAATCAGCTATCCGCAGGAGAGATGATGGCTTACCTGATGGCATCGCAGACCATACAGAGATCACTCGCTCAAATTTCATTGTTGTTTGGGGCGGTTGTACGAGGGGGCTCGGCCGGAGCACGTGTGTTTGAAGTAAATTATCTGCTAACCCCCAGCACACCACTTATTTATTTATTTTTAGTACATCAAGATGAAACCGACAATGTCGCTTACAGGTGGAAAAATAATCCCCGGCGAAAGCCTGAAGGGGGAAATCGAATTCAAAGACGTTACCTTTGCTTACCCCAGTAGACCTGAGCAAGTAAGTACTTCTTCTTGCTTTTCAAACATTGTTAAAAACAGTTCATGTTTACTTTACGCAGACGATTCTTAAGAAATTCAACTTGAAAATACCCCCGGGGAAGACTGTTGCAATAGTCGGAGCATCCGGCAATGGCAAAACCACAGTCGTTGCTCTACTTGAAAGGTAAACTAAAAGCAGTTAAAAGAATAAAAAGTATTTAAAAAAATTCTGCTAGGTTTTACGATGTGAATAGTGGATCAATAACGTTGGACGGGGAGGATATAAGCAAGCTCGATCCCTCCTGGCTCAGACAAAATGCGCTCGGCTTGATCAGTCAAGAGCCGATTTTATTTGGCACGACCATTCTTGAGAACATACGCTATGGAAAGCCGGATGCAACCGACAAGGAAGTGAGCAGGTTCTTTCTTTCTTATAAATCCGTAACTAAGTTTGTTCGTGGCTTGTAGGTCCACGAAGCAGCAAAATTGGCTAACGCAGACGAATTCATAACCACCTTTCCTCGGGGGTACAGCACTTTGGTTGGGGAGAGAGGGGCTACGTTGTCCGGGGGCCAGAAGCAACGAGTGGCCATCGCAAGGGCCTTGCTTAAAAATCCGCGTGTTTTATTGCTTGATGAAGCTACGAGGTGAACGCGTGTGTTGTTGATCGGAAGCAAAGTTTTAATTGCGTGGCGGTTACAGTGCTTTGGACGCAGAGTCCGAGAAGATAGTTCAGTCGGCACTGGAACAAGCGGGGCAAGGCCGGACCGTCATCGTCATAGCCCACAGGTTATCTACAATAAAGAACGCAGACGTCATCGTTGTTTTACACAAGGGCAAAATCGTTGAGGTAATATTACTTTAATTAAGCACACAATTTTTTGTTGAGTCGCTTTTTTTATGTACAAGATGGGGACGCATGACTCGCTCCAGAAGCTACGAGGTTACTATTGGTCGCTGACTTTCCAACAGCAGCACACTCCGGCGGGATAAAATTTTTTAATGTGATGTCTCTTCTGGTGATATAATACTAAAAGAAAGAAAGAAAGAAAGGGAAAATAGGAATAATAAAAGTCTTGAATCTGTTTTGTTTTCCACCACCACCTTATTTTTTCTTTGTTGTAAAAGTTAAGTTACTGAAAGACTCAATCAATATTTAAAGCAGAAGAGGATGATGGTGAAGACGAGGAAGGCGAGGAACGCCACTCGGTCGATTGCCGTTCCGAATAAAATCCACATTCTCTGCAGCGAGTTGTGTTGCGAAGGTATCAGCACGTCGGTGAGTTTTCCATACTCCTTGGAACTCTGCAAGAATTATCTCAATTATGTCCACAACGGTTCTTTCATTATTTTTCACTTACTTTAGTACTGGGCAAAAGTAAACACTTTTGAATAAGTGGGGATGTTAAAATCGTGCATAAAATCCTTGGCAGACGATAGCTGTGCTCGTTGCGTGATACATTTATGACAATGATGGAGATTGCCACTGCGATTATGGTTCCACTTAAAGATGAGGTGTAGAGAGTTACTGAAAATGAAAAAAAAAAAAACATTTGGATTAAAAAGAGAGAACGAAGTGTAGCCAAAGCTTCGGTTTTGCCTCGGCGTGTGATTATTCTTCGAAATGTGGACGATTTGTTGCCTGTTTTAAGAAAGTCGTTTTTAACCTTTAACCGGACATTATTAATAATTGGGAAGAACACTCAGCGTTTCACTATCGCCGACGATGTTAATAATGTTAATATTTTTCACACGGGTTCCGTTCGCGGACGTTCCTTGGCCTTCAATAATTTAAGCCGCCTCGTGTCGGTGCGACGAACCCGTGTCAATAAACGCACCTGCGAACTGCAATCAATTAAACAATAAAATACGAGAGTTGAATTTTGTGTAAAAGCCGAAAGTAAAATTAGTTAATAAACGTGACAGAACCTAAACAAGCTTTTTTATAACCGACAAAGATTTCTCTTACCCTTACACAATTTATTTCTTCTGTTACGCTATGACTCATCGGAATTCCAACGATGTTTTATGTTCTGCAAAGCACTGCTTGTTTTTTTTTTTAATATAACGCCTTGATCTTATGTTGAAAATAGAACGTGTTTCATGGCCATATTAGTAAACAAGAGAGATAAAACGAAGAGAGGCTGTGGAAATCCTTCCAGCGTTGGAACTGTGCACGTAAATTTATTGCTTCGAACCCTTACACAATTACTTCTTCTGTTATACTGTGACTCATCGGAATTCCAACGATGTTTTATGTTCTGCAGAGCACTGCTTGTTTTTTTTTAATATAACGCCTTGATCTTATGTTGAAAATAGAACGTGTTTCATGGCCACATTAGTAAACAAGAGAGATAAAACGAAGAGAGCCTGTGGAAATCCTTCCAGCGTTGGAACTGTGCACGTAAATTTATAGCTTCGAACCCTTACACAATTATTTCTTTTGTTACACTATGACTCAGCGGAATTCCAACGATGTTTTATGTTCACAGTCGCTTGTATAGTTGCCCTTGTTGAAGACCCCAATAATAATTTTTTTAACACGTGATAAACTGTTTCAGCATTCACTTAGATTGTGAAATCTTTTAATTTTTAAAACAGTTTTCATGTTCCTCTCTGAATTTTATAAAACAAATTTATATTCAAATTTAAACAACCAAATTTGACTCGAAACTCCGCAACCATCACAGATAAAAAAGTGCCCTGACTTTTCCATGCATTGTGAACCTTTTTTTCAATTCCCTGACCTTTTTTTTTCTGTTGAGTGGGAATTCTTTTCTGCGAGTGTTAATTATAGCTATTATCAAAAATATCGGGCTAGCGGTCAATAAAAGACTATTTATTTTTATGGTGAGCTTTTAGCAACCTTTATTGCCTTTATCAGAGCAAAAAATATTTTATTAGTTGAAATTACATTCCAAAAAATTATAAATTTCAAGATTTCTAAATGTTTCGACAAGTATTTTGAAAATATCGGGCTCGAGGTCAATAAAAGACTTTATTTACTTTTATGCTGAGCTCTCGGCAACCTTTATTGCCTTCAACAGAGCAAAAAGTATTTTTTTATTGACTGATAACCCGATATCTTTGATAATAGTTTAATTCCCAACGGCCAGGAAACTCCTCGGTGCGTTAAGGGGTCGTTTGACAATCACTTAACCATCTCTCGCGGGGCAAGGGTGCAGGACGAAACACACAGAAGGCGGGGCTACAAGGTGGAGCCAAATCACGCGAAATAGATTCATCGTGTGCTATCGTTGAAAATCGTACGATTTTCAGAATTTTTGCAGTTTTACCAACGGCGTTACCTTGAGTTTTACCGCGAAAATTTAAAATTTATTACAGAGAGGGAGAAATATGTATTCGAAAATGAAACGAAACATAATAGTTAATCTGGTAAATAAACATGTTTAAATTCGGTCTTTTATCATCAGTTTTGTTAAAAGGAAATTAAGAGTAATGAGACGCAGAGCAATTGCTAAATAATGAAGAATATTAATTGTTGCTTCAGATATTTTATTATTCAGCAAAAATAATATATATTTTTACATAATTTTTACGTTTTCGAAGCAAGGTACACTTTAAGAAAAATATTTTTATTCATAACTAATATGCATTTAAATGACATCTAAAAACTCTAATCTGTCCCTGTTAATGACATTTGAATGAATGAATTTCACAAAAATTCTGTAAAAAATATTTTATAGCTGCCTAAATGTTTTTTTCCATATTTAATTTACCTGTTCAGTCAATTAATCAGGGAGAATATAAGACGGCCATGAATTATTCAAATGAAATTACTAAGAAGCATTTTCATAAAACGACTTTAATTTCAAACCACATTACAATACACAACAAAAAAAACAATAAGTAGGTAGTTATTTGTTAAACAAGACGGTACAATTGTGTGATCATGATCCCAGTAATCATTGTTGTTAAATTGTTAAAAATTATTTTATTTATTTTTGCGGTTAAAATTCTGTTTTATCGACTGTTTTGAGTTGGACAAAGCAAACTTTAACGTTTGCTATTGAAAAAAAAATAGTTTTACATTTTTATAATTTACTTCAAATCGTATTATTAAAAAAGCCCTCAAATTCTGTTTAAGTCAGTAGGGCTAAGCCATATAAAGAAATATCTTCTGCAAAGTAACATTTACAAGGTCATTGCGAAATTAATTCATTAACGGGAATAGAGAAATATTTAAATATATATTAATTATTTACAATAATTATAAAAGGCACCTTGCATCAGAAACGGAAAAAATATGCAAAAATAATACTTTTCGGTAAATAATGAAGCAATACTTAATCTTTCTTATTTTTTCAAATTATAAATTTTGGTAGTTTCCGCCCTAAACATATTAAATATTGAAGATTTAGTACCTGAAATTTTTAGAATATTCTAAAAGTTGAGAAATATAGATTAATTTCGAATAAAATCACTCGGTATATCTGTTAGGAGTTAAAAAGGTTTTCAGACAAGTAGAAATTATTGCCTTAAAAAGTTTCCTCAAAAAATTAAAAATAAAGATTTTTCCCATTTGATGCCGACATTTTGGCGATCACTGTAGGTGCAATACGTGGTAGCCACTATTTGTACTAATGTCGATTTCATAAGTTGTATAGATATTAAACTGGCCCAAAATAAAAAATTCGGTCTGCTTATGCCAGATTGGGATTACTAGAAAAATGTCATCAGGAAATTAAGTGATGAGACAAAATGTTATAAAGAAAACGCCTAGTGAAAAATTGTCTCAAATTTTCTCGTGCAAGAAAGCAAATTTTATTTGTTTAAATATTTCTTATGGATATCAAAAACATTCTCTTATAGCTGAATAAATGAATAAACAAATCACTTGCAAGAGCTAAATACCAAACGCCCAATTGCCGCTTCTAACTAGAAAATGAAAAATCTTGTCCATTTTGTCAGAGGACCAAGCGACACATTTTAGGCGTTTACGATAATTGGAGAGCTCTATGGATCGGGGTAGAAAAGTAAGATAAAATGAATGCGTTTAATGCAAGTAAGAGTGAGACAATAGATTAACCGGTATATAACGCTTCAATTATCGTAAACGCCTTTTGTAAAAACCTATTGGAATCATATTATTATTTTTTTTTTCGAAATTTAAATAGGTACCTTTTTGAGCCACACTAAAAGCTGCTCACTGTTTCTGTCCTGTTTATATTTGGTTATCGAACATACACAAAACACATAACTTTTTCCACAAATCTTATAAACTGCAAAAATTTTTCCCAAATGGTGTAACTTTTTTCCGTTCATTGTATACAATTAAAATAAAGAAAACAACGCTACTGAATATTTGTTTGTTTCCTTAATTAAATGGAAGTTAACATGACCTCAAAAGAGTAAAAATGTAAACATCGTGGTAAATATGACTGCTCGCGCCTTTCGGTTTTCTCGAGATCACATGCAAAGGATTGTCTTTCAAATATAAGTACCACTCAGTTTACTTATACAATACTGTTGCGTTCAAAAACTGTAACGAAAGAGCACTTTGGACGTTTAGAACGAAAAAAAATATACAAAATCACTTACACAATTGAGAGAAAGAATTTTACCCAAAGTGCGCTTTTTTTCAGTTTCTGAACGAGCCCCCAGGTCAGAGAATTTTAGGCATACCGGAAATTCCCCAGCCGTCAAATGTAAAATAAAAATAAGCCCCACCTTCTGGGGCATATCCGATTGCTTTCGATAGAGGGCAGCAGTTTGCAACTACTAATTATAAAATTTCGTAATTCATGTTTTATTTAAATATCATGGCCTTGATTAAGTTTCTGTTGCTGCAGATCTTCATAAAATTAGTTGCTTTATCTCGGAAAGTTAATTTTAAGTTGAAAATCGACTTCTATAAGTAATAAAAATTGTAAAAATTATTAGAAAATATTAAAAATGACTTTCCGAAATTCCTTATTAAAAAACAAAACGAAAATGTTAAAACTATTCGATGATCAGATCAGTAGTTTTAGCGTAATTCTTGAACTAGAAAAGTGGCATAATGATGGCGACTGAAACGGGCTCTTAATCATAGCATAGTTTTATTTTCATTTGTTTACCCCAAATAAAAATTTTTAACTCTGAAGAAATTTTTAGATCTAAGAGGAAAATTCCGAAATTCTTAACTTTTAGCAAATTTTAAAACTACTCTCTCTACACTATTTTCAATAATTACCTGTTATTAATGATATTAAAACAAAAAATCAAACAATAAATTAAGCGCAGAAACAAGGTTTAGGACAATTCGCCATCGCCGATTTGTCATCGCCAATTCGCCGTCGCCGATTCGTCGTATTCACCGCCGGAAAACTCGCCGTCGGTAAATTCGCCGTCAGCGATTAAAGTTTTAAGTCCAGGTACATATCCAAATCATAATATACCGATAATTATATGTAAATAAAATAAGAAGTTAACATAATTAATGGAAAATAAAATAATTTGTTATTAATTAAATGTATGTGATACATAGATAAAGAAACAGATAGAAAAATTTGGTCTTCCAGGAAGTATTTCTTATTCTTCAGGGTGTTCGTAAAATCCCTCCAATTCTTCTTTTTTATATTTTCAAATTCTGCTCAAAATCATATTGATTTTCATATCAATCAAAATCGCTACACATCAAAAGTCGACTGCTTTCAAAATATTGATTCAAGAAAGCTCGTCATTTAAAATTATAAATTGAAAAAGGGGTTCCATAAAAAAAAAAAAATAGAATTATGATTATGTGTACGTACAGCACCAATTTGTTCGTAATTTTGTGTCTTACGGTGGTCGCACTGTAATTAGGAATTTATTTTAACTTGAAATAGAAAAACATTAGTAAAGTCCATTTTAATTTACTTGAAACGTACTGAAATTATAGTTATTTTCTTCAATTCGTAGGTATAACTTGGATATTATGTAAAATGGTCAGAAAGTGTTTTAAAGCTTATCAAGCTAAATAAAGCAATAACATGGGACGGCGAATTGGGCGGACGGTAAATTGGAACGACGACGAATTGGCGACGGTGAATCGGCGACGGCGAGTTGGCGACGGCGAATCGTCCCATCCCCCGAATATCGGTTTTCGGGTGAAACCCTGCTTCGGCGCATCCCTACTGAAGTACTCACGTATATTCGGTACCCTCGTAGGGTGTCCTGGTATGATGCTGCCCAAGTGAAGTAAGATGATCGAGGTGAGGATGACCTGAATACAAGCGAGGGTGATCTTTAGGTATCCAAAAGGCGAAACGCAAAACGTGGCCAACATCGTCGTAGCGATCACTGAAATTGAACGCAATCACGAAAGAGTTTTGGGGGGAGAGGGTATGGTCTTTGTTCTACTCACCCAAGAACGGCGTGTAGTAAATTAATTTGTAAACGTCGGATTTTCTTTTCAGCAAGAACTGCATGACCAAACCGGCCGGGTCGACTTGGTTTTCACGTTGCCAACCGTAGTTCACGTGCGTGTTCACCGCAGCGACGAGCCATTCAGAAGCGTATTGGTGAAGCTAGAAAGAAGAACAGGGGAGTTACAAACAAAGCCCGGCAACACCTAGGATATCTGGTGGGAATTTTTTCTTACCAGATATCCTAGGAATCGTCGGGCGTTATTCCTAGGATATCTGGTAAAATTCTTTAGCAGATATCCTAGGAATCGTCGGACTTTAGTTATGAACGAAGAGTCTGAAGATTTGGACTTACGAAATCACTTTCGTTGTTCAGCAATTTTAATTGGACACCCGCGATGTCCCTCCAAAACCCAAATTCCAAACCGCAGAGGTGCGTGTCGGATGGCCAAGTTCCCAGGCGACTCGCGTCACACCACGATTTCAAACTGATGGACACCTTGCACTTGACCAGGCCGAAGTTATCGAAGGAGACGGTCTTTGAATAGAACGCATTTGGATCTAAAGAACTGGCACAAAATTAAATTGCCAAGATGCCAAAACGTGGCCAAAACAGATTTTATGCTTACTTGTACACTGTCAGATCTGGACTCCAAACCATTTGGTAAGGCAATTGCATCTCGTCGATTCCTCCGTAATCCCCCGGCGTCCAAACCAACTTCTCATCCAGCCATTGCTAAAATTGGAAGTCTGCAAATTGTGAAGATAGTCTGGTTTGTGAGTACTCACGAGTTTCGCCTCGGCCCTAAAATGCAAGAGCGCCTTCTTTTCGTCCTGGAAATCACATGGTTAAATGGTGAATTTCATTGCGGCCAAAACAAACCTCACCAACGATACGTATTGGGGAGTCAAATTCATGGTGACCAAAGTAAGATCTGTTTCATCTGCGACAGGGCGAACGAAAGAACTATAGTTCGTCAGCAAATCCCGCTGGAGTCTTTGCAGATCACTCAGGACTGGCTCGACTTCCTAAAATTTAGAACCTCCCGCTCATTCTCATTTTTCGGCGAGGCAACTTTTAAGCTCAGTTCACATGCCTTCCGGATACTCGGTTTTGGTTGGTTGGTTTGTTGGTTTTTTCTTTTGAAAGAACCAATCAGAAACCGATCCCCGGAAATATTTTGCGTATCAGGACCTTGCTTTTGCTCTGACCTTAGAATCGGTGGTGATGTTGTCTCGTGGACAGTCAAAGAACCATTTCGCTTCAACCCCCGGCCAAGTGCTGAAACTGAAAACCTTCAGCGGCAGCGGGTCGAAGTCCCTCCAAGCGAGGAAAGCCAGCTCTTCAGTTTCCCTTCCAATTTCGATCAAACCGTCTGGAAAACATAGGACAGCATGAATTATTAAGACTGTTTCCTTTTTTACCTTTGGAGATGTGCAGCCAGAAAGACCTGATGTCGACGGGTGACAGGAGCCCCTTAACTCTGGCAGACGCCTTCACGGCTGACTTCTGCATGCGCCGGATGTCCGAGAACGTGTTTCCTCCTGCGCCCAAGACGATTTCGTAAACCGGATCGTTCCGATCCAGTTGGCTCGATGGGGAAAGCAGAATGTGCGCGTCGCTCCTGGCCAAAACGGAAAAGTGGAAGTCGAGGATCGAGTCGTCCTCGCGAGCCTCGTCCGAGATTTCGAAGAAGTCCGTGTACTGGCCTTCGGAACGGGAATAGTGCACCTTGCATCGGGAAAAATCTGGAATTTAAACTCTCCACAGTTATCGAAAGGAACTAATGGATCCGACTATTGGACCTACTAAGTTGATTTGAAAAAAAAAAAATTCAATGGATATCGTCTGCTTAAGAAAGTGCCCTGCAAAACAATTAATTATATTGTCACGAAGGTTAGTTTTGTTAATATGAAACACCCTGTAAATATAAGATATCCACTATTGCGGAACAGCGGCGCACTTTGCTGAGTCGCCAATATGCAAAAAACGCTCGTTCGAGCGGGACGGGCAATTGGCTGAGCGGAGGCGATTGATGAAGGTGTGTCGCCAGAAGATATCTTTGGGGGTTGTGCCTTTATCCAATAAAAGCTGTGACAAGTGAGAGGGCTTTTCCTGAAACCCCTTGACCCGTCGAGCAGCCTTAGAAGATTGCGGGACGACTCCAAGTAGGCCGGTAAGTCCAATCCACCTTCCAAGCGGCAAAAAGGCTCCGTACCTCTGAGCTACCCCCTATTTTTTTTTGGCGTTGTCGTTACCCCTTCGGAGCGAGCGCGACAATATACCGATTGAAGACTTTTATTTTAGCGCACAGACCATCGGTTCTCGAACTTTTCGCGGTCACCGCCCACTTTGCAAGACAAAAATTGCTTAACGCCCCCCATTCCATCAATAATGCAGAACTTAACTATCTCGATGTGAACTTGGCGTCCGACTTCATTAATTTTCTTTTAATAATACAGTGGGTTTGTACCCCGTTTGTACCACTTTTTATTTCGTTTGTACCTCAAAAGGTAAAAAAAATAAAAAATAATAAAAAAATAACCGGCGCCCAACTTTTAGATATTTTAATTTCGTTAAGGCTGTTTTCGGAATTTTTGCAGCTGCGACGACAATAAAACTGTTTACTTTTACATTTATTTGTCTTCACAACGTTTTTATGCGCAAAGTAACCACTGGTTCACTATTTGCTTCCTTGTTACTCATAAAACCCAAACATTTTCTATCGCATGTTTGAAGTTAACCAGTATTAAGCGTGGTTAATACACGGCCGGAGAGCCATGAAGTTACTACTGACTAATTGTACTAGTGGGTGGAGCTTATTTACGTAAAGTTATAGAAAAGCTTATTCCAGAGCATTTACTCATTCATTGAGTTATAAATGTGTAGAAATGACCGGTGAGAAGATAGCAACAACGCTCCAACAACAAAATTTTAAAATTTCAATTGGCTGTAAAAAACACTCTAATTATCACAGAACAATAAATTCAGCACCGTTATGAAGGATATTAACTGCAGTTTGTGCTGATGTATCGCAATTGACAAAAAAACGAAACCAAATTTGTTTATAGTAATTAAATGATCAATACGTAATTACATGAAAAAAATATTAGAAAAGTATTTACATCCCAAATTTTTACGCAACTTGAAAATAATTGACCAAAATTACCGAGATATACCACTAATAAGTTTTGGCCCATCGATTTGATATTATTTTTCTATTATTATTATTAACAGATAAAACAGCGACATCTTACTATCGCTTTTTGACCGGACATTGCAGTAGGATAGACAAATTGAAGCGGGATTTGCTCCTAATAAGTCCCCCGTGCAAGGCGGCCATGCTTGCTGTCAAAGCATAATGAAAGATTTAGAAATTTTTTTTTGTGCAAATCGTTTTTGATTGCAGTGAAAACCTCGAGCAGGCTCTGGACAGCTGTTTCAGCCCTGCTTGGGGCTTCTTCAGCAGAGAAAAAATTTTTCTAAATCTTTCATTATGCTTTGACAGCAAGCATGGCCGCCTTGCATGGGGGACTTATTAGGAGCAAATCCCGCTTCAATTTGTCTATCCTACTGCAATGTCAGGTCAAAAAGCGATAGTAAGATGTCGCTATTTTATCTGTTCATCATTCTTACATCGCATTTGCGAATAAATTGGGCAAGTCGTTTTTGGTCTGCAGTGGGAATGTCGAGCTACGTCTCTGCTGAAGAAGCCTCAAGCAGGGCTGAAACAGCTGTCCAGAGGCTGCTCGAGGTTATCACTGCAATCAAAAACGATTTGCACAAAAAAAATTTTCTAAATTATTATTATTATTATTATTATTATTATTATTTGATAAAGTAAGAGTTAACTGCAAATTTGGACAATTAAAATAGTACGATGGATACAAACGCACATAACTCTTTGTACAAACATTGCACAAACGAAAATTTTGCAAAATATAAAAGAACACGTTCAAACCTATGGATTTATGCAATTTTCAGTTAATCAGTACTTTATCAAATCGATGGGCCAAAACTTATTAGTGGTATATCTCGGTAATTTTGGTCAATTATTTTCAAGTTGCGTAAAAATTTGGGATGTAAATACTTTTCTAATATTTTTTTCATGTAATTACGTATTGATCATTTAATTACTATAAACAAATTTGGTTTCCATATAAAATAGCGACATCTTACTATCGCTTTCTGACCTAACATTGCAGTAGGATAGACAAATTGAAGCGGGATTTGCTCCTAATGAGTCCCCCATGCAAGGCGGCCATGCTTGCTGTCAAAGCATAATGAAAGATTTTAGAAAAATTTTGTGCAAATCGTTTTTGATTGCAGTGAGAACCTCGAGCAGCCTCTGGACAGCTGTTTCAGCCCTGCTTGGGGCTTCTTCAGCAGAAACGTAGCTCGACATTCCCACTGCAGACCAAAAGCGACTTGTCCAATTTATTCGCAATTGCGATGTAAGAGTGATGAACAGATAAAATAGCGACATCTTACTATCGCTTTTTGACCTAACATTGCAGTAGGATAGACAAATTGAAGCGGAATTTGCTCCTAATGAGTCCCCCATGCAAGGCTAAGTAATTGTCTATTCTACTGCAATGTTAGGTCAAAAAGCGATAGTAAGATGTCGCTATTTTATCTGTTCATCACTCTTACATCGCAATTGCGAATAAATTGGGCAAGTCGTTTTTGTTTGCAGTGGGAATGTCGAGCTACGTTTCTGCTGAAGAAGCCCCAAGCAGGGCTGAAACAGCTGTCCAGAGGCTGCTCGAGGTTCTCACTGCAATCAAAAACGATTTGCACAAAATTTTTCTAAAATTTGGTTTCGTTTTTTTGTCAATTGCGATACATCAGCACAAACTGCAGTTAATATCCTTCATAACGGTGCTGAATTTATTGTTCTGTGATAATTAGAGTGTTTTTTTTTTACAGCCAATTGAAATTTTAAATTTTTTTGCTGGAGCGTTGTTGCTAACTTCTCACCGGTGTACAAATGTACACGTAATTTACATGCTAATTTTCATTTATTATATTTCAGACTACAATACAAAGTAAAAAAAAAGTAAAGGCTTCTTCCGAATACCAACAATTTACATAGAATTTATTTACAAGAAAAGTAAAAAAATAAATGTTATTTTAATATGCGGTTTGTTCAAAAATCAGTTGCGGCAAGTAATAATTATCATAAAAGTCTTTCAATTTTTATTTCATGTTTTCCTTAAAAAATTCTTTATAGATTTTCTCATATTCAAGACCTTTTGGTGTCCAAATGATGAAATCACAGTAATTACGTTCTGTTATATGAAGTTGCCCTTGAACCTGGTAATAGTAATTATCGTTTTGTTTTAATGATATTTTATTGTTTTCAACTGTTGCAAATTTAATTATCTTTGATTCAATAGCTTCAAGTGGCGATGAACTTCGGGCACTAAAAGGGCATTTTATTTCTAAAATTCCATCTTCTCCAACGAGTCCATCCGGTGTAGCACCTAGATAACTATAACTGCTAGCGCCAACGAATAAACCATTTCAGCTATTTCAACATTTACAAGTTCTTGAAATTGTTGCCTAGTAATTGGTTCATGTCCCAATCCCCACTGGGTGCACTTGTTCCCAAAAAATGTATTTGTTAGCAAAGATTTTGCTACTTGTACGTTATCAGTTTTGGGTCGTAACTTGCAAATTTTACCAAAACAAGAAGCTGTTAATCGTTTTCTTCTCTCAGTCATCCATAACAGAGATTGAGACTGATCTACAGTTGTCTGGCAAAGTTGTAAAATTTTGCCGTCGGTTTTCTGTAAACTGTTTAATAGCAACAGTTTCTTTCTTTCAAATTCATCAGAATTTATAGTAGTGGCGTGAACCATTGTCTTCGATAACGGTTTTTTTCGTGTCCGTTTTTTTGACCTTTTTTGTATCTTTGTAAAGCAGTTTCTGTTTACACGAGCTATGAATTTTCCTAGTCACAAATTTTTTTGTATGTACACCAGGACTTTTTTGACTAATTGCACGATGAAGAGAGCTTTGGTAGGCCCCATCACTATTAAATGAAATTCATGCTGCATGGCAACGCATTTCGTAACCACCTCGCTTCGAATAGGGGATTCTATTTCCTCCAATAAACTTGGCTAATATGGAATTGTAATTTTCAGCTATATTAGTAGTCATATTTTTTATTAAACTAGAACTATTAAACACTAAACGATTTAAATAAGACATAAGATCTTCATAGAGGCCGCAAGATTTAAAGATTGGAACTAAATTAATTTCGTTAAGTTGATGCCTTTTGCAGAAATAAGTATCGCATTTTTTATGATCACCAAATACATGGTGTACACTACACTTTTAAGGTTTTAACGCCTGAACGGTCCAGTGGTAAGGGACCGGCCTTGCAATCGTAACGTAGTGGGTTCGCATCCCGCTTGGGATATTTCTCGAGGGTTGTTACTCACTTCAGGTACCCTTTAGTGTTGGGAAGAAAATTCGACACTATTTCCCCTTCAACGGCGAGGAGGTTTGGAAGTAACAAAGCCATGGAACACTTTACACACATAAAAAAAAATACACTCCCCTGCTCCTGAGGTCCTGACAAGTCTATGACTTAGGACCCCGTTGGGCAAAACACCACAGATAATACCACAGATAAAAGGTTAAGTGTTTTTTGTTGAAAGTTGCTATTTTCTCCTCTCCTAAATGTAACAGCACTTTCTACGGCAACACGCAGCCTTTTCATGTTATTTTTTAATTTCTTTCTAAGAGCTACATCAACTGAAAGTCCCTTAGAACTAAATCGTTTCTGGCTCAGCTCTTTTATTTACGTAATTTCTGAGAAGGTGATTAGAGCATTCTATCTTTTGAACTAAAAAATAAAAAAAAAAATTTATTTCGGCTAATTTTCTTGTCACACTGCTGTCACCGTCTCCTACTAAATAAGCATATTTAATACCATGCACCTCCAAGCTTCTTTTTAAATCCCTCAACAATTATGCCACTTTCCATAGAAGATGATGATGATGTCCAGTTTTTGAAACAAACATGGAGTTTGTCTGGGTTCATACGACACATACAATATTTATTTCTTATTCCCAAAAACAACAACCTGTACCTGTTTGTACCTCTTCATTTCGTTTGTACCTCAACGGGAACTAAAGTATAGCGTTTTTAAAATTTTGGAAATTACGTTAAAGCTATTTACGCTATTTCTTAAGATATCGGGAAACGACCAAAGGGGCTCGAAGGAGAATGGTTTGTACTTGTATGTACCTCTATTTATTTCATTTGTACTTCAACGGGAACCGAAGTACAGCGTTTTTAAAGTTTTGGAAATTACGTTATAGCTTTTTACACTATTTCTTAAGATATCTAAAAACGACCAATGGGACTCGAAGGAGAATCGTTTATACCTGTTTCTACCTCTTTTTATTTCGTTTGTACCTCGGTGGGAAAATACAAGAAGAATTCCCGCACAGCGTTGTAGACCAGCGACGTAACAATTTACCTCAAATGTTCCCCGCGCGCATAAACTACATCCAACGTATCAAATATACAAACTTGGGTAACCTTTAAGTTTAGTAATCTTGGTGTACAGCTGTGGTGCACAGTGTGGTCCATTTTTGATGGTTTTCCAGGGTTTCTCAGTTATTTACAGAAATAGAAAAAAAAAAACCGTTTCCGCGACCCAATAATACATTTTTGGGAAAAAGTGGAGAAATAAAAGTTAGCTATCTCGATTTGTTTAAAAATATCGGCCGAAAATGAATTTTTCCGAAAAATTAATTTTCGCAATATCTTGTCTGTTTGACAAGATGTTTTGAAAATTTGTAGGAATTTCACCAGTTCTGCGAGGCAGACTGTAATTTTCTAATTTTAAACGGAAACCGCAGTTGACTATGACCAAACAGCGGAATCGAAGTTTGAGTTTGAGTTTTGGTGAGGTTTTAAAAAATATAAAGTTTGTTACAATTATTTTTACAAATAATAAGAGCAAAAAGAAAGTGGCTTTCGTCATAGGGTGATTCATCTAAAAACATTCGCTTTCACGATGATATTTTCTATAGGAGTTCCCGTTGAGGTACATACAGGTACAAACGATTCTTTATCGAATGGCGTTGACGAAATAAAAATATGTTAAAAATTGGGCGAAGGTTATTTATTTAATAATTTTTCATTTCGTTCCCACTGAGGTACAAACGAAATAAAAAGAGGTACAAACGATTTTCCTTCGAGTCCCTTTGGTCGTTCTTAGATATCTTAAGAAATAACGTAAATAGTTTTAACGTAATTTCAAAAACCTTAAAAACGCTATACTTCGGTTCTCTTTGAGGTACAAACGAAATGAAAAGAGGTACAAACAGGTACAAAGGATTCTCTATCGAATGGCGTTGACGAAATAAAAATATCTTAAAAATTGGGCGACGGTTATCTTTTCAATAATTTTTCATTTAGTTCCCACTGAAGTACAAACGAAATAAAAAGAGGTACAAACAGGTACAAACGATTTTCCTTCGAGCCCTCTTGGTCGTTTTTAGATATCTTAAGAAATAGCGTAAATAGCTTTAACGTAATTTCCAAAACTTTAAAAACGCTATATTTTGGTTCCCTTTGAGGTACAAACGAAATTAAAATATCTAAAAGTTGGACGTCGGTTATTTTTTAATTACTTTTTATTTTTTTACCTTTTGAGGTTCAAACGAAATAAAAAGTGGTACAGGGTGGCCCAACGATGCGTATTTCTTCTGTGAGGCCCATAGGAAAAAAATAGGGAAAAAATCGATAAAGAATTTTATACTAGGCAATACGCGGCATATTGCAAAATTATTTTGAAGTATACAGAGTGATCAAAAAAATGGTGGTTCGTGGAAACTAATTTTTTTTAATGTAACACCCTGTATATTTTTAGATATTTGGATGCGCCGCAATGAGCAGATTACAACGGTATAAAGATATATTGATTTCATTGAACTACTTTCGTAAAATAAATTTTGTTCTTGAAGAATTCTTCAAAAATTCAGTGAGTTTAAATTTGAATTACTGATTAATGAGATAACACAGACGAACGAAAATCTAATACGATATTTTTGGGACTTTGGCCTTTACGAAAATGTGAACAAAATTAAGATATCTTTTTGCATTATACCGAGCGATCGATACTAACGAAACATTCGGTATCTCATTTTTTTTTAATGGAACGGTATACTTTTTATTTCAGAAATGCATAGCACTTAAATGTAGCTTTCTGCCGATATTAGGTTATATATCTTTATTTTTAATAATTTCGTCACTAAACATTTTCTTTTTACAAGTATTTCAATGGTCTGTTTTTAAATTATTTTTGGTAAAATAAATCCTATCGCGGGGGCATTCAAATTAGTAATCTTTGACAGTAGAATCAAATGATCGGAAAAATGACTTCGAATGATTGAATTTAGGTAGGAAAGTACCAATACTGGGTGTATAGCTTAAAACGCCGACCATTGAATTACTTATAAAAAGAAAATTTCTAGTGACGAAATTATTAAAAATAAAGGTATATAACCTTATATCAGCAGAAAGCTACATTTAAGTGTTATCCATTTCCGAAGTAAAAAGTAGGCCATTCCATTAAAAAAAAAATGAGATACCGAATGTTTCGTAAGTACCGATCGCTCGGTATAATGCAAAAAGATATCTTAGTTTTGTTCACATTTCTATAAAGGCCAAAGTCCTAAAAATATCGTGTTAGATTTTCGTTCGTCTGTGTTACCTCAGTAATCAGAAATTCATACTCAAACTGACTGAATTTTTGCAAAATTCTTCAAGAAAAAAAAATTATTTTACGAAAGTTATTCAATTAAATCAATATATCTTTATATCATTGTAATCAGCTCACTGTAACGCATTCAAATATCTAAAAATATACAGGGTGTTCCATTAAAAAAAAAAATAAGTTTCCACGAACCACAATTTTCTGATCACTCTGTACAGTTCAAAATAATTTTATAATATGTCGCATATTGTCTAGTATAAAATTCTTTATAGACTTTTTTCCTATTTTTTTTCCCGTAAGCCTCACAGAAGAAATACCCATCGTTGGGCCACCCTGTACAAACGGGGTACAAATCCACTGTATTATTAAAAACAAATTGATGAAGTTCTGCGCCAAGTTCACATCGGTCTTAACTATTCAATGATTTTCTGATTTAAAATTTTATTATTAACTTCGCCACCCACTTTAAGAATCTATGCTGTTGTGTATTCACTCGTGATTTAAGTGAATAATTATTTCTTGTTGAATTAAACACATATTTAATAAAAATCACTTTAATAAGATAGTTATTGATATGACATTGTATGATGAGTTTGAAAATGAATGTATGTGGCTCTTTGACGAGCTTGAAATGAAATGTGTTGTGACTCTTTGACGAGCTGTAGATCAAAAAAGTTGTAATACAGGCCTAATCATGCGAGGGGAATATGTCGGGGTATATTCTCCTTCTACCATCGCACAGGGAGTGCCGGTTCCCGCTTGACGCTCAGTCGCTTCAATTTCAACAACCGACGATATACAAAACTTATGTAGATAATATTCTTTATGGAAAATGTTGTAGTGACGAGCAATATTATACCGTTTTACGCTCAACAGTTTACCGCAAATAATACATTCTGCATTACCTGTACTGTTTATAAAACACAGATACTTAAATTCATAATTTTGGTTCATGTTTGTATTTCACGAGAGCCACACGTTTTATAACTTCTGTTGGTACACGATTGGCTGGCAGGCTGGCTCATTCTTATTGACGTTTCATTGACAACTATCGAATAGTGGGAGATACTACAACGTGGCTCTTCTCGTATTTTATGCCCAGGCCTGTTGTAATAGATAAAATGTGTTGGTTTTAAACACCCTATAAATGCGAGCAATCTTCACAAAAATCGTCTGACTCAAGTTTACCAAGCGTATGTGAAGAGTGCCCACGTTCGATGAATTCAAAGAAGTTCGGAGTGACAAACATTTTGCTAAAAAATCTGAGTGAGTCACATTAATACTAGCTTAAATAATACTTAATACTAAACATATGCCATCGACGATTATTAGCCTAAATTAAAGCCTTCAGTCGGTATACATGTCTTGCGTAAGAAATGAGAAGGTTCTGAAAGTTTCAAGTAATGCATCGACAAGTCAAGGCGGTTGGATACTGTTTTAATTAAATTTTAATTATGGAACAATTTCTAAGGCCCTAGAGGCCCCTTGTAATAAACCGCTAAATTGTATAACTTTTGCACTTCATGATGGAACTGCATTGCAGACGTCGCTCCTCTTGTTTGAGGACCCCGTTGTTTATTCAGGAAACGACGACGGTAATGTCACCAGCTAACTGAAATTATAAAAGTCCGGCACTGCGTTGTTTTTTTTTTTTACGTGTGCGTACAAAATAAAAATAGGCACAGATTATCTATGTTCGAAAAACAGGCACAAATCACTGTGTTCCAAAAGCATTCGAATTTTATACTTGCCACTAAAATTTTTGCGCAAAAATTATTTAAATTCGCAAGGTAATAATTTTGAAGTACAATAAGAAGTGCCATTAGGTCATCGTAAAATAGCGTAATGTGTTATTATTTGAAAAATTTATGTTTTTTTCTCAAAAATCTTAGCAGGGAATCACCATTTTTTTTTAAATCAAGAATCCCAAAAGGGCTTATTTTTTACGTATTTATATGCACATAAACATTTTATAAAGTAACACAATTTAATAAATTCCTTGAAATGAAAACGTGGTTTACAAATTGAAAAGAAAATGGTAGGTGGTAGAAAATGGTGACTTAATTTTAAATAAAACAAATTTCGAAACTGTTTCTCGTTCAGCGTTATACAGGGTGTTGAAAAGTTCGCTTGCCAAATTTCTAGGGCTAGTAAAGGAGGCCAAAATAAGACTTTTTTTTGTTATACACCATAGGGTCGGTAATTAATAATTACTTTTTAAGACTGTAAAAATGACTTAACATGACAGAATACTGAAGAAATTATTAACGTACCAAAACGAGGTAATTAAATGAATAAAAATTTTATTGTACAGGGTGTGGTAAAAGTTTCTGCAATTTTTTGATGTTTTTTATGGATTTAAAAAAAAATGCTAATTGTATTATATTGAATTTTCCGTCAAATTTTAATCAAGAATGTGTTAGTTCAATTCCTTGTTTATTTTGAGTTAAGAGAACTGTCAATCATCAAAATAAACGAGTCACAACTACATATGATAGTAATGAAGATGATCGACATTGTTTGGAGGACGGGTTTTAAGAAATCAGTTGTCTATGACACACACCGTGAAACAGTGATTCAGGGAGACTGTTTGAATCGCGGACCACGATCTGTAAAAGTTACTTAAAATTGCAGAAACGATGCGCTGTGAGCCCTATAATCCAGCGAGCCCAGTAAAGATTAATTTCAAAGCGCACCGCGTACAAACTTTTATTTTCACCATCACATGGCGATTATTAATTAGTTTACTTTCATTTTTTTATGAAAACGTTTTCTTTTTATTGAAGACGTTATTTCTAGCTAAACGTAGTCATGGTGATATAAACAGACAATCTCCTTTTCTACAAGCCTGTAAAATTTTACAGGCCTTTCATACCAGTCCGTAAAATATTACAGGCCTGTTCCCGCAATTTATCGTTTACTTGGTTACCATAAACAACTAAATTAACCTGTAAAATGTCATTTACTAAGAAGGTGGAAATGAAAAATTATTTACATTTTAAAACGAAATATAAATGATTTTTTTAAGTGAATTTCAGATTATTTTCAACGTATGTTCAAAAGTGTTGCCCTTAACTTGCACACACATCTGACAATGATGTAATAATTGCAGGAAACTGTTTTTTGTCTACTATTTTTTGCTTTCAACCGTAGCTCATTCGACACCAGTACCAAAACGAAATGGAATTGATGCTAATGTTGAAGCCGCTGGCGAGATACGATAATTTTTGCTTTCGACAGTAAGTTCTTCAATTGGCCCCCAACAATGTCGATCATCTGCATTACTATCTGATGTGTAATTATGATACGTTTATTTTGATGATTCACAGTTCTCTTAGCTCAAAATAAACAAAGAATTAAACGAACACATTCTAGATTAATTTTTGACGGAAAATTCAGTAGAATTGCCAGTTTTTAGAATTTAAGATCCTCAAAAAACATCAAAAAATTATGTGTAAACAAATCCCGGAAAAATTATGTGTAAACAAATCCCGGGCACCCTGTATAACAAAAATTGTATTCATCTAATTAGCTCGTTTTGGTACGTTAATAATTTCTTCAGTATTCTGTCATGTTAAGTCACTTGTACAGTCTTATAAAGTAATTATTAAATCCGACCCTATGTTTTATAACAAAAAAGTCTTATTTTGCCTTCTTGTACTTGCCCTAGAAACTTGACAAACGAATTTTCCAACACCCTGTATAAGACGAGGATGTGTTGATTTTAATTTTGATAGCAAGACAGGTTCTGTTGTACAGGGTGGACCGACGTATTTCTTCTGTGAGGCTTATGGGAAAAAAAATTAGGAAAAAAATCTATAAAGAATTTTATACCAGACAATACGCGGCATATTGTAAAATTATTTTGAACTATACAGAGTGATCAGAAAAATGTTGGTTCGTGGAAACTTATTTTTTTTTAAATGGAACACCCTGTATATTTTTAGATATTTGGATGCGCCATAGTAAGCTGACGACAGCGGTATAAAGATATAATGATTTTATTGCATAACTTTCGTAAAATAATTTTTTTTCTTGAAGAATTTTGCAAAAATTCAGTAAGTTTGAATTTGAATTTCTGATTAATGAGGTAACACAGACAAACGAAAATCTAACACGATATTTTTAGGACTTTGGCCTGATCAATGAAAATGTGAACAAAATTAAGATATCATTTTGCATTATACTGAGCGATCGATACTTACGAAACATTCGGTATCTCATTTTTTTTAAAGGAATGGCCTACTTTTTACTTCAGAAATGGATAGCACTTAAATGTAGCTTTCTGCTGATATAAGGTTATATACCTTTATTTTTAATAATTTCGTCACTAGAAATTTTCTTTTTATAAGTAATTCAATGGTAGGCGTTTTAAACTATACATCCAGTATTGCTACTTTCCTACCTAAATTCAATCATTCGAAGTCATTTTTCGATCATTTGATTCTACTTTCAAAGATTTCTAATTTGAATACCCCCGCGATAGGATTTATTTTACCAAAAATAATTTAAAAACAGTCCATTGAAATACTTGTAAAAAGAAAATGTTTAGTGACGAAATTATTAAAAATAAAGATATATTTTCGGTTTGTATCAGCAGAAAGCTACATTGAAGTGCTATCTATTTCTAAAATAAAAAGTAGGCCGTTCTATTAAAAAAAAAATAAGATACCAAATGTTTCATAAGTATCGATCGCTCGGTATAATGCAAAAAGGTATCTTAATTTTGTTCACATTTTCATAAAGGCCAAAGTCCCAAAAATATCGTGTCAGATTTTCGTTCGTCTGTATGATCTCATTAATCAGAAATTCATATTCAAACTGACTGAATTTTTGCAAAATTTTTCAAGAGAAAAAAATTATTTTATGAAAGTTATTCAATAAAATCAATATATCTTTATACCGATGTAATCTGTTCATTGCGGCGCATCCAAATATCTAACAATACAGGGTATTCAGGCGTCACAGAAGAAATACGCATCGTTGGGCCACCCTGTACAGGGTGGATTAATTTCGATGTCTCTTATGGGCATCTCCGTAACTATAAGTGATAGAAAAAAACTAGTGGCCGAGTCTCGATCTCTTTTTTGGAAATTAAGTCAAAAGCGTAAACAAATCTTCTTTTGTTTTCAACTTATGGTCAAAAATTGACATTTTCGACTTTTCGTTTTTCGGTCATATCTCGTTTATTTTTAGAGATATTAGAAAACTGTTTAATCATTATTAGGACACTTTTTGGAAAACAATTCAGTGGTGTAGTTGCTTTTTTAATATTTATTTAAATTTTCAAGTTATAACATAAAGTTATATTTTTTAAATAGAAATCATAGTAGGCAATGCCCTCATTAAATAGAGATTTTTTTTCTGTTTTCAAAAATATATATTTTGTTGGGTTTATTTCTTATAATTAATAAGAAAAATGCCATTTTTGTTATTAGCCTTGCGTATCCTAATCTCAGTAGGCTGGCTTCAGTGCAGTGCCAATTTTTTTTTTATTTTTATTAAATTTTAACGAACTTTCAAACCTTTAGGTAGTTTTGGCCGAGTAAAGAATTTCATATTCACTTTATTTTACAAAATTCCGTTTGAGAAATGTAGCACCCATCGCGACCGATCTGGCAAAAGCTTTTTTGTTTTTATTAAATATGAATGCACGCAAATTTAGTTGTTGGGTTTACTTCTTATAATTAATAGGAAAAACAGTCATTTTTATTATTATCCTTGCGTTAATATCCTAGTCTCAGTAGGCTGGGTTCAATACGGAGCAGACTTTTTATTTTATTAAATTTTAACGAGCTTTCAAATATTTTCAAAATTTTAGCTGCGTAAATAAATTCGTGTTCGCGTTAATTTATAAATTTCCGTTTTATCGTTTTCAGCGACCGTTCTGCTAAGAGTTTCTGTCTAACTTTCTATTGAAAATGATCATTCAATTTAGAGAAAAATTCTTTTCAATCTTTAAACAGACAAAATTGCACGAATACTCAACGTTTCACTTTCGGTTTGTAGCTTCGTTAGAAAGAAAAGTTGAACGTTCCTGTAATTTTCACAATATCTTTTTAAAATTGTTTTTATACAACTTCCATCGGACAAGAACGACTTCTATAAAAAATATAATTGAAGTCGACTCTTGTTCGATGAAATATGTGAGAGAAAATAGTTTTTAAACTTTAAAACGGACACTGTGAAATCGCAAGAACACTCTACGTTTCGCTATCGCTTCATAGTTTCGTCAGGAGCGAAAAAATCTAAATAAACAAGTTGTCAAGAGAAGCGAAAAGATAACATGATTTTACACTAAAATACAAGTTGTTCGGATAAACATAAAGGTAATAATAACTAAATTAGAACTAAATTAAGCTTTCTTTTTTTTGTTTCTCTTGAGTTATATTTTATTAAAAACACGAAAAACAAAAACAAACACAGAAATAGTAAAATATAAACAAAATCGGACATGTATTAAACTAAATTTGCGTGTATTCATATTTAATAAAAACAAAAAAAGCTTTTGCCAGATCGGTCGCGATGGGTGCTACATTTCTGAAACGGAATTTTGTAAAATAAAGTGAATATGAAATTCTTTACGCGGCCAAAACTGCCTAAAGGTTTGAAAGTTTGTTAATATTTAATAAAAACAAAAAAAATGTTGGCACTGCATTGAAGCCAGCCTACTGAGACAAGGCTAATAACAAAAATCGCATTTTTCCTATTAATTATAAGAATTGAACCCAACAAAGTATATATTTTTGAAAACAGAAAAAAAATCTCTATTTAATGAGGGCATTGCCTACAATGATTTCTATTTAAAAAAATATAACTTTATGTTGTAACTTGAAAATTTAAGTAAATATTAAAAAAGCAACTACACCACTGAAGTGTATTCCAAAAAGTATCCTAATAATGATTAAACAGTTTTTTAATATCTCTATAAATAAATGAGATATGACCGAAAAACGAAAAGTCGAAAATGTCAATTTTTGACCATAACTTGAAAACAAAAGAAGATAGCCAATTTTTGTTTATGCTGTTGACTTAATCTCCAAAAAAGAGGTCGAGACTTGGCCACTAGTTTTTTTCTATCTCTTATAGTTACTGAGATGCCCATAAGAGACATCGAAATTAATCCACCCTGTACAGGGTCTTCATTTAAATCTGCATCCCACGTGACCTAAAACGTACCAAATCAATTATCTAACAGTTGGATAAAATTAACCACTTTTTAACGATGCAGCAGTCAATTCTGTCAATTGTTTGTATTGCTGACTCTCTAACTGTCAGTCACGTCAGGTACGATCAGTTATGAAGACTCTGTATTTTAGCAATTTTAATGATTTATCTAATAAATAAATAATTACGTACGTAATATATAATAATAAAGAAGTCAGTTTTAAATGCAAAAAGTAACCTTCCAGCAGGAAAATTTAGGATGAATATTTGATTTCGACTTACCGGTAAAGTTCGTCTTGTAAAAATGTCCTGTAGCCCCCGGGCCCCAACTGAAAACGAGGGTCAAAACCGCAACCTCAGCGATGTACATGCCTGATGGACGTCGTCGAAGAACTTACAATGCAAACAGCATCACACATTGTTATCTGGGTGTGATAGTTCATTTCCTACCGTTGTTGTTATCACGAAGGACAGAGGATGATATACAGGAAAAACGTCTACGGTTCTGACATTCACGCGATGATATTTTCAAGGTCTGTCGGAACGCGTAGGTACTTAAAGAAAGTCGACCGTCACCACCCAAATTCGAAATTGCACCACGCAAAAAACAAAAGCTGAAACTCAATAAGTAATTAATTAGTTTTATTAGATGCAATCGAGTAAGACGTAAAACATTTTTTTTATTAGCACCAATATTAAATATGTATCGTTATTACAAGTATATACAAATTCGATATTCTACGCGCTCAATTAAAACGTAAATTTGGTTAATCTCTTCATAAATACATCATCATTCAAAAACACAAGTCAGTCAGTCAACAGTTGCTGATATGGCACGATTGAGGAGGTCCTCACACAGTCCATGGCTTAAAGCTTCGTGGTGGCCTGCAGTTTCACGTATCGATTGTGCTGGTGCTGGTCCTCGATTTCCGGCGGCATAAAACACTGGTGCGTCTGTATTTTTGGCTTGAGGAGGATCTTGCGCACCCCCCAAATCAACCCGATCACCATGAAACTGAGCACGAGGAAGATCGAGACGAACGCCACGTCCAACCCGGAAAACCCGCGCGATTCCCTCCTGAAGACGGTAATGCACCTGGGTTTCTGCCCCGATTCCAGGGCCGGACCGGGCGTGAGGATGTTGGCGCAAACGCGGTACGGGCCTTCTTGAAGACCCACGAAGGTGTATTTGGGGTCGGTGCAGTTGATTTTTCTTTGCGAAAGCAAAGCGCCCTGTTCCAAAATCGCCACGTTTAATTCGCAAGCGTTCCTTGGATAAATGTTGACGTCAATGGCCAAAGTCCCGTACATGGTTAGGTTCGCTTGGATCGCTATGACCCTGGGGTACTTCATCGAGTAATCAGTGCGTTGGGGTAGATTCACGTTTTGAACCAGGGGTATGATTTCCGAGCACCCCAGGATGAGGGAGATATCGTCGGTGTCTTGGTTCGACCCCATCAACACCACGCAATATCGATATCTGTGCCCCAAGCTCAAATCGGATGAGTTCGGAACGGTGATGTTTAAGACCTTGGGGTCTTGCATTGTCGACGAGTTGCACTTGACGGGGTTCGTTTCGAGCAAGACCTCGTTGAGATCTTCTTCTTCATAAACGAAGATTGCATCGCACGTATACGGCACTGCTTTGTCTTCGACGTACCACTGCAGGGAGACCACCTCACCATCGAACGCGTAATTCTGGAGATTGATCTTGGCTTTTATGGGCGCCTCCAACGGGGCCATCACCGTCTCCTGCTCGTCTTCGCCGCACAGCAAATCTTTGGTAGAAATCTCGATTAGGAGGGCGTTCTCTAGTGAAGGGGGCGTCGTGCAAACCGCGCTCTCCTTGTCTTCGCGTTTCAACATCGAATTCCCCAGCCACTGCGCAAACTCGGTTAAACTGCAATCGCAGTTTAGAGGGTTATCGGCGAGGGTTAATCTCTTGAGGACCGTCGAGTTTTTTAGGGCGTCGCTCGCGATGATTGATATGTCGTTTTCGTCCAGGTTTAAGTTCTCCAACCTCTTCAGGGGTAACACCAAGTCGGCCGTTAAGGCCCTGAGGAAATTATGACGCAAATCCAGTTCGATTAAATTGATGAGGTGCGCCAGGGAAGCCCCGGAAACCGCCACGATTCTATTATGGGCTAAATCGAGCACGATCAAATTCGTGAGGTTCATGAAGGCGTGGTCCTCCAAAACATCGATTTGATTATGATGCAAAGAGAGCGTGGTGAGATTCGTCAGGCTTTGCAGCGCCCCCTTTTTAATACTACTCAGGCTATTGTGAGAAAGTTGGAGGTCTTTCAAGGCGGACAATTTGGGGAAGGTGTGAGGGCCTAACGGCCCGATTAGATTGTTAGCGGAGAGGTCGAGTTCTTCGATGGTGTCGAGAGGGTTTAGTTTTGATATGACCGGGATCGTCAATCGATTTCCTCGTATCCTCAATGTTTTGAGTTGAGGAAGCTTCGCGAAGGTGTCGGGCGCGATTCTTGCGATCGCGTTGTCACTCAATTCGATGAACGACAAATTATGAAGCCCCTACAAGAATTATTATCATTGAGTTTTTTTTTGCCGTGTGTTAAATTCGTGAATATACCTGAAAGGATTCTTCATCCAAGCTCTTCATCCTGTTACTTGATAAATCTAATCTATCTAATTCTGGCAAGAACTTCAAAGCTGAGGTCGGCACCGCACTCAGCTGATTATTGGGTAGACCCAGGGCCTGAAGAGGAGCTGCGAGCCCCCTAAAGGCGTTTTGGTGAATTTCTTTGATTTCACCGGAGGATATGACTAGACCGTGGAGGGCGACTCCTTCCAGAAGAGGTCCCGAGAGCGAACTAACGTTTTGTACTGTACAGTCCAAGAGTGAGACGTAGGCGACGTCCAGCGAGCGTAGCGTTTGCCCTGGAAATATGGCTTGGCTTAGGTCGTTTTGAGGCTTGAAGAAGTGAAAAAGATCGTATACCGATGATCTGCAGGGCGGATTTACCGCCGGCGCATCTCAACGTGTGGGGCATGTCACAACTGCATTCCACGAGGGGCTGCTTGGATATGTCCGGGCATTTCCAATTGTCCGTTCCCGGTGCGGGAACGGCGGAAGTACCATACCACCAGGTGAGGGTTAACAGAATCCACCACATCCTGAAACCATACAAAAATCTACTTCAGAGATCATTCAAAATACTGTTAACAAATTTAGTTTTCACTCTAATTTCAAGAGAAATTGAGGCCTGGAAAATTGGTCTTACATTCACTTGTCTTTCTTGTTGTACGTGCTTCCAGTGGCGTAACCAGAAGCCAACTCGCCGGGTTGCAAAACTTTTACCGGTGCCTTTACTTGTAAGTGTAAGTAGTAAAAAGTCGTTAACTATTTTATTAAAACTCAAAACAAAAGAGAACAAAATAAAAAAAAAAAAAACTATTTTCGTTTCTTCAGCTTCTTACTTTCATTGTTAAGTAGATCCAAACTGCTTTTAATTGTTTTTTGGATTATCGTATTTCAAAATGTACCAAGAGTGGTCAAAATTGTTGGTAAGAAAAGCTCCCGAAAACTAGCGCTTAGCAGAGTACGCTTGAATTGTTTCTCTTGAAGAAGAAATTTGTTTTCATCTGTTTTGAAACTGCTTTCCGGCATTTAAAGAGAACAAAATTAGTTGCGGCTACAGATTAACAGATGGCGTTGCTTATGTTAGAGACGTCTTGCTAACCATTTCTGTTCAACTTTTATATTTCTTCAATTTCCTGAGCATTGTTCAGTTGTTTCCTCATAAATAAAGAGGAGAGTCATGATTCATGGTAATAGGTGGGACCACAAATGTTTTTCTTTTATTCAAAGTTATTTTCAATCTTGAACGTTCTTTGATCTTCCCGTTGTTTTCCGTGTGTAAATAGAGACCAACGTTTTGATTCAGGGTAACAGATGGCGCTACAAGTGCTTGCAAATTAGAGTCTGGACAATACCGCCAGGTTATATCACAACAATTAGCTACGATTGGGAAGGAAGAAAAATAGGCGTTACCTTCTCGCCTGTTACGTTTGACAGTTGTCAAGTTTCGATCTGTGATATAACATGGCGGCGCCAATCAAAACTTAGTTACAAATTGTCCAGACTCTTATCACGGGGTCTCTATTGCAAATTCTTCTGCTTTAATTATTTAACTATAAAATTTTATTTCTTCTAAATTGCTTTCTGGACATTGTTTCTGAACGCTCCTAATGTTTTTCGGTTTCTTCGGAGTCGCTTTACATGCGTGGCAAATTACAAATTTACGGCTCGGATTAACAAATGGCGCCGCAAACATCCGGGTTGTTTCGAAATTTAGGCTTAAAACGTAGTTTTCTTAGCGTGTTTCATTTGTTTTGAAATTGTTTCCGGCAATGATGTCTCCGAAAATTAAAAATATTCTTGTTTTTTTTTCTTACCTTTCCGGGCAACGGCACTGTTAAAGTCAATTAATATATTTCAAGGTTGGTCATGTGACGCTACGATTGTTCTTTCTTTAATAAAAAATTGTAAAAAAAAATTTTATTCACTTCAGAATTAAAAGTTTCTTCGTCTTCGGTTTTTATTGAGGTATTTTATTTTCATTGTCATTTAAATAAAGCACGATTACTTAAATTTGACCTTGGTTCATCTTGCACATTAAAAAAATGAAAAAGTCGTCAGCATTTCAAATGTTTCTTTACTCAAGCCGGTTGGAAATCGTGATTCATTTAATGGGTCACAATTATGTGAATTAAATGTGTTTTGCAACTTCATAAACGATGCGAAACACTCTGTAAGATCGGTGGAAAAAGTCAGTAATGGAAGAGTATTTTGCTTTCTAATAAAAATTTTCATTCAGGCGCCTATGACACTTCAGCGCCGGGTTGCTTTACAATTCCTGTAACCCCCATATTTACGCCACTGCGTGCTTCTGTAAACAACACCGATTTATTTTCCTTAAATATTAAACACCGATCGTGGGCCTTTGGCAGGTTCTGTGTTGCTTGACTTGGTTGACGCAATCCGGTGAGATGATGCTCGTTTTAAACGAGCAAATTAGTATATAAGGTAGCAATAGGCATGACACATTTTAATATCCATGGACGGATATATCAGTTACGAACGCTTGTTTGACATTACGTCTTAATTTTTCTCATCGAAAAACTCTTCCGACTTCAATGTTTTTCTTCTCTCAATCAATTTTCCTAGTTTAATTTGAGTAAAGTGTACCTAAGAAACATCCATGACTGGCGAAGGATGAGTTTGGAGAAAGTAAAATCGTTGTTGCTTAAAATATAGCATCTAAACAGTGCCCATAAAAGTGTATAGCAGCATAACTGCCGAAATACGTATCTAGTTTTTAAACAAACTTTTTTGCGGTTAGGAGATTAAATACAATTTCTTTTCACAGTCAGATGTCAAAACAAATGCGAAAACATAACGAATTTGCTTACAAGAATCTGCATATATAACTATATAACTCGGTCACGATTTAGCATTAACTGAGTTTGCAAAAGGGCTTGCGAATAAGCGCTCCAGTTTCACAATTTTTCGCTGAATTCTGGATTTCGCCATTAAGCGCTGACTATACATGACGTTTAAGTGTGTTAATTATTTCCGTAAGTTTTAAATGGTTTTATAGAAAATCTAATCGTGGCATTATGCTTTAGCTTTATTCTTGTCTGGCTATTTTATTCCCCATTTTTCTTTTCGGAAGTAGACCCCCTGTAAATTACGAAGTGTCCAACTTGTAACGTCGATCCTAATTAAAGAATTATTTAAGTATGTCGTTAAGAAGCGAACGCACTCCTCTAAAAATAGCGTCTGGCAGTCCGCGCGGTATTTACTCCGTTGTATTTGACTTGTCTACATCCCAGAGCTTCCCCGTTGAATGCATAAACGCAGGCGGGCAGTTTTCTATGCCCACGTCCTCAAGAAGAAAACGAGCCGTGCCAGTGAGGCGCAGAAAACGAGTCGGCCGTGACTTACGTGAGCACCGAATAACAAGAGCCTCCGCGCTGCTTCTGCTGCGGCTGCTGCTTCGGAGCAGACGTTGATGGACATTATAAATTGTGATCATGTGCTAAGTTGTCAGGTCGAGTAACGTTGCAAAAAATGCGAGTTATTTCTGTGAACTCGGCTCTGTTTGAACGTAAAAATCGGATCGCCGACGACGACGATGACAACGGCGCATCTGTTGCGAAACATCTGTGCATTTTTAACGCGATAGGGGCTTTAATTGGTGTCGTTTACCACTCAGTTTCATTTTACTCGTTCTTGACGGTTTAAATCGCTTTAATGTTGCAGTTTCCGAAATTTACAAAATAAGGCCAATGTTGACCCACACCAAAACTACTAACACCCTTCCCTAAATCACCCATCTTTTTTCTTAACTTACTCTTCAATTCATATATGATGTGGAATGAAATGGTTTGGAAAAAATGTCATATATTATAAGACCCATACCAACACCACATTTCCTAAATCTCCCCTTCATAAGACCAGTACTAAACCCCACACTAAAACCACTAACATCCTTTGTTGAATCATTCATTTTTTCCTTAACCTACACTTCAGTTGGACCATGACTTGGAAGAAAACACTTTGGGGAAGAATGACCAATATAGACCCGCACTGACATCACTAATAACATTCTTAAATCGGCCATTTTGTTCCTTAACTTACCCTTCAGTTTATCTATGACATGGATGGAAACACTCTGGAAAAAGTATCAAACTTTATAAGGTCAATGTTGACCTACACCAAAACTACTAACACCCATCCCTAAATCACCCTTTTTCTTCTTTAACTTACTCTTCAATTCATATATGATGTGGAAGGAAATGCTTTGGAAAAAATGTTACATATTATAAGACCCACACCAAAACAACATTTCCTAAATTTCCCCTTCATAAGACCAGAGTCGAGCCACACTAAAACCACTAACATCCTTTCTTGAATCATTCCTATTTTCCTTAACCTACACTTCAGTTGGTACATGACTTGGAAGAAAACACTTTGGGGAAGAATGACACACTTTATAAGACCAACATAGACCCGCACTGACATCATTAATAACATTCCTAAATCGGCCATTTTGTTCCTTAACTTACTCTTCAGTTTATCTATGACATGGCTGGAAATACTCTGGGAAAAGTATCAAACTTTATAAGGTCAATGTTGACCCACACCAAAACTACTAACACCCATCCCTAAATCACCCTTTTTCTTCTTTAACTTACTCTTCAATTCATATATGATGTGGAAGGAAATGCTTTGGAAAAAAGTCACATTATAAGACCCACACGAAAACCACATTTCCTAAATCTCCCCTTCATAAGACCAGAGTCGAGCCACACTAAAACCACTAACATCCTTTCTTGAATCATTCCTTTTTTCCTTAACCTACACTTCAGTTGGTACATGACTTGGAAGAAAACACTTTGGGGAAGAATGACACACTTTATAAGACCAACATAGACCCGCACTGACATCACTAATAACATTCCTAAATCGGCCATTTTGTTCCTTAACTTACTCTTCAGTTTATCTATGACATGGCTGGAAATACTCTGGGAAAAGTATCAAACTTTATAAGGTCAATGTTGACCCACACCAAAACTACTAACACCCATCCCTAAATCACCCTTTTTCTTCTTTAACTTACTCTTCAATTCATATATGATGTGGAAGGAAATGCTTTGGAAAAAAGTCACATTATAAGACCCACACGAAAACCACATTTCCTAAATCTCCCCTTCATAAGACCAGAGTCGAGCCACACTAAAACCACTAACATCCTTTCTTGAATCATTCCTTTTTTCCTTAACCTACACTTCAGTTGGTACATGACTTGGAAGAAAATACTTTGGGGAAGAATGACACACTTTATAAGACCAACATAGACCCGCACTGACATCACTAATAACATTCCTAAATCGGCCGTTTTGTTCTTTAACTTACCCTTCAGTTTATCTATGACATGGATGGAAACACTCTGTGAAAAGTATCAAACTTTATAAGGTCAATGTTGACCCACACCAAAACTACTAACACACTTCCCTAAATCAAACTTTTTTCTTC
Source organism: Prosopocoilus inquinatus (assembly GCA_036172665.1). Taxonomy (NCBI): domain Eukaryota; kingdom Metazoa; phylum Arthropoda; class Insecta; order Coleoptera; family Lucanidae; genus Prosopocoilus; species Prosopocoilus inquinatus. Next base: position 34,385,215 of record CM069877.1, read on the forward strand.
CTTAACTTACTCTTCAATTCGTATATGATGTGGAAGGAAACGCTTTGGAAAAAATGTCACATATTATAAGACCCACACCAAAACAACATTTCCTAAATCTCCCCTTCATAAGACCAGAGTCGAGCCACACTAAAACCATTAACATCCTTTCTTGAACCATTCCTTTTTTCCATAACCTACACTTTAGTTTGTACATGACTTGGAAGAAAATACTTTGGGGAAGAATGACACACTTTATAAGACCAACATAGACCCGCACTGACATCACTAATAACATTCCTAAATCGGCCATTTTGTTCCTTAACTTACTCTTCAGTTTATCTATGACATGGCTGGAAACACTCTGTGAAAAGTATCAAACTTTATAAGATCAATGTTGACCCACACCAAAACTCTAACACACTTCCCTAAATCAAACTTTTTTCTTCCTTAACTTACTCTTCAATTCGTATATGATGTGGAAGGAAACGCTTTGGAAAAAAGTCACATATTATAAGACCCACACCAAAACAACATTTCCTAAATCTCCCCTTCATAAGACCGGAGTCGACCCACACTAAAACCATTAACATCCTTTCTTGAATCATTCCTTTTTTCCTTAACCTACACTTCAGTTGATACATGACTTGGAAGAAAGCACAAAGTATCAAACTTTATAAGGCCAATGTTGACCTACACTGAAACAATACTAATAACCTCCTCTCTTAAATCCTTAACTTAACCTTCGGTTTATCCACGACGCGACGTGGAAGGAAACACTTTGAGAAAAGCTGAGGGCAATTATAATCAAGGATTAAATAAGAAGGATACCATTTCTTTGTGAACGGTTTTTGCCACACCACGGGGACCATTCCTTTAAGATACCTATAAGGAAGAAGTCAAACTGATTTTGACTAGACTTGAACATTTATTGGAATCATATTTTTCCTATTTGAAATGGTTTAGACCAGGCCAGTGTACCTCAACGGATCGATATTGCTCAAGTTTATTCAAAATATGTTCAAGTTCTTCCTAAGGTAGCGTAAGACGTGCGAACGGGGGTAACAAACCCACTTTTCAACTCTATTTTGTCCCCAATTCTTTTAACAATCCGTACGATGTTAAATTTCGATTTGTTTGTTAATAGCGCTCTGGTTTTAGCATGGAAAGCCAGAAATCGATTTCCAACTCGTTTTGCACGAATTGCTCCTTTGACGTGTACTTATATTTTTTGGAATTGTTGAAATTGGTCTATTCCTTATCTCTTACTTAAGCCCATCTTACTAGTTAAGAGTCCTTCTTTATAGTAATTCAAATAATTTAAAATAATTAAAGAATACAAATTTAATTCAATTAATTAGAATTTAACAATTACCATAAAATTGAATCTAGAATATGAAAGAGAGAAGGGAAGATCAACAAAAATCAACGTACTTCTAAAAATCTTTGTTAGCTGCTAATGTTTAAGCGACATTCAAACTTTATTTAAACTCATCCTCGCCGATCCTGGATGCTTCTGAGTTACACTTTATTTATATTAAATCAGGAAAATTGACCGACGGAATAAATTTTGAATGTTGAAATATTTACAGCGAGAAAATTTATGACGCGTGTTGTTACACAGACTAAGTCATATTCGGAATTCCCTGCAAGCTTTCTTCTCTCTCTGGTTGTATTTATTATGATCTGGTGGCGTGGAGAATTAAATCTAGTTTCTCAGAAATCTGTGGCATTGGAAGCCGCATTTCGGCAACGCACGGAGCTTTAGAATGACTGCAAAGCAGTGCAATGCAAATTTGTTCATTTTTTTAACACAGTACCCTGGTATGATCGCATTTCTTGGAATATTGCAAGCTGACTAATGCTTTCGTTATATAAGTTACATGTGTTTGTTCCATTTTGTATTTTCAACAGAGTCCAATTCCTGGTCTTCCGGTTGGAACCGCGTCTCCCGGATTTCTTCTACTGCCGACGTTTCGTTCTCCATTGCAGAAGAATAACGGAGAACAGCAACGGAGAACGAAACGTCGGCATTAGAAGAAATCCGAGAGACGCGGTTCCAACCGGAAGCCCAGGAATTCGACCATGGAGGATGGCCGAGGAAGCCTTCAAGTTAAATTCAAATGATGACGAAATGATTTCTAATTTAGTAAAATATCATAATTAAATAAAGAGTACCGAATTGGAAAAAAAAATATATATAATACTAAGAAAAATCGGGATTTCTTTTATTTAATTAGATTATGATTGCCCTCATCTCGATATTGATCCCACTCATTTTTTTTTAAGACAAAATTAATTGACAAACCTTTTTAACGAAACCGTTATGCGTCAACTATGAAATATTAAAATCCGACTGCAATTTAATTTTGATATAAAAATATCATAGAAAGTTATTAAATCTCAAGGAGCCAATAAAGACTTAACAAGGGTCGATGAATCTGTAGGGGTCGCTTGGGAATCAAAGCTAGTACCTCTAGGAATCCTTTAGGACTCGTCGACTGTGAGTCTATTAAATAAGATCTATTTTCTATTGTTCTATTTATTTTTTTTTAACACTGCTGAGGAACATCGCCCTCTCTAAAAATCCTTTAATATTTCCGTTGAAAATATGTAATTATAAGTGTAATTATAATTATAAGTGTAATAAGTTATTAAAAGCATTCAATTTTCAAGTTAATTGACAAACCATGAAATATTAAAATTCGATTGCAATTTAATTTCGATCTAAAAATATCGTAGTGTGTTATAAAAAGTATACGTGTACGGTATCCGATTAAAAATGGGAATAAAATAGCTTTCATTTTTGATCAGAGATGGCGCTTCAAAAAAGTCGCATCACTTCTTGAGAAAGGTGAAATGCTGTTATGAGGAAATTCGATTAAAATTGTCTTCCTGTTTATTTAAGAGATTGCGCTTTTAATAATTTTTGAGACGCCTTGATTTTTATTTTACAATTTAATTTTGACAAAACAAAATCGACTGTAAATTGTAGGTATAAAAATACATACGATAACCTGCTATTTGAAATTAGAATTTGAGAGCTTTAATTTCTAGTCAGGGGATGGCGCTCTGAATAATTCTAACTTAAAATTCCTAGATTACCAAAGTAACGCGATAAGTAAAGCCAATGGAGTCACAATGGCGACCATTTCGAAATGACAGAAAGAATTAGTACAGTATCCGTCATTTTAAAATTTGGCACCAAATTTTTGGAGCCCCAATGGTTCACGTTACTTTGGTAATCTAGGGTCTTTATTCCATTTAGTTAGAGTCTGGCAGGGTCAGCCATCTTTCAGCAAAAAAAGTCCTGTCCGTGTCAAAATTGACAATACTTTCTAACCTTGCTTGCTCTTTCAAAGTCAAATTTCAGCAAAAAAGTCCCGTCAGTGTCAAGTCGATAATATTACCTAACCTTGCTTGCTTATTTTCAATGTCAAATTCAAGTGTTGGCGCCAAATTGCACTTCCATTCTTTCTTATGATTGGCTGAAATACATTTTGCTGAAGTATGGCGGAATCAATTAAAAATGCACGCCTTTCTGCCAGACTCTTACTAGGGGGTCTCTATTCCGCCACAATTCCATCACATGTTCGATTTAATTTTGAAATTACATTGCAATTGTAAGAATCCAGATTCTTATTATTATTACTTTTTTGTGCAATTTAATACATTTCAATTAGAATACTTTACTAAATTAGAAATCAGGTCTAACTATGAGTAATCTCAATTGGAAATTATATCGAAGCACGACTAATATGAAAATACAAAATTAGGACTCATAGCTTATGCAACGAAATCATTCTCAGCATTAATCATCTAGGGTGTTATGTTCAAAATTGCAAACATTGCTTTGCAAACTGTGAATTAATGGTGACTCATTAGAAAGTTCCATGCGTTGCATGAAATGCAGCTTCCAGGGCTGGGCTTTCAGAAACCCTGGAGTAGTACGTCACCCTGGAACTTGTAATAAATAGGACGAGAGAGAAAGTCCTAGGAGCAATCCGGCATAACAAGTCCCGGGTTATAAACGCGTTTGTATTTTCTTCGTTATAATTTTCTTTCAAAATTCAAAATTATTTTCTGTTAGTTAACTTACCTAAAATACCTAAATGGAGTGTATCTGGAAGTGTCCATGATCAGCGAAGGTGAGTTTAGGTAAAATAAATTCATTCTTGCTTAAAATTTCAGTTTCTAACAAATGTTTTAAGAAGTGCATTGATTTTATCTCTCTCATATTTTAAATTATATTTTGTGGTAATTTTTAAATTTGAAATAATTTCATTGAATTCACTTATTGTTTTATTTGTAATCTCTTGATATTGTACAACAAAAAAATTCTCTTAAATTTGTTTTGTTATCTGAAAATTCATTCTTAAGTAAACGAAGAAAGAGATAAGGAGGAGCAGACCGACTTCGACAATTACTCTAAAAAAAAATTAAAGTAAGCGCCATTCGAGCAAGTCGTAGAAAACGGTTTGGAAATCGAGCTCTGTCTTTTAATCTACACCAGAATACGCTATTCACAAAGAGATTCGAGATCCAAATTCGTACGGTTTGTCTAAAAGAATTGGGGATAACAAGTGGTTGAACGATGACTTCCACGTCTTACACAATGTTAAAAAAGGCAAGCTTTTGTTCGTCAAGTCGCAGAAAATTCGATAAAAATAGTTTTAAATTTTAGATGATAGATGGCGTACTGAATGATTTATGCGTGAATTAGGTCCGGTTTCATAATCGGACTAAACGAGACTTTAAAGCAAAAGTGACATTCCGATGTGTAAATAATCCGTCCCGGTCCTTCATCCATCCCATTCAACGCAACGCCGAAGTTTTCATCGCAACGTTCCAGACGATGTCCAAAAATCATTCTAACTCTAACCTAAATCAAATAAAGAAGTATATTTTTGTAATCAAATTGTTTTTAAAGCTATACGTCCCTACAAACCGGTCACTTTAACTATAATCTTTTTTCTTCCGAAGCTTTAGGTATTATGGCTTGCTACACATACAACGTGTCTCTAAACCTATGTCTTTAATTGAAACCACAAATAGTGGTCAAGAAAAGAAGCAAAATTGGTTATACAACTATTAGTCAGATAGCAATAATAACGCAGATAAAAATTATTATACTTTTTCATAGAAATTGTCTGAGGGTCGCTGAATGCAGCTTAAATGTTCCGGCGGAGCTTGGTTTTCAACTATTCTCCGACGTTCGAGGCCTTAGAAAGTCATAAAAACGCAGACCATGACCTAATGCACAAATATTGTACTTAAGGCAGGTCTAGTATCGTGTTCTTTTGTTAATTTTAAAAGCAGATAAATTTTGTAACTAGGTAAGTTCTTAATAGTTTAAAATATTCTGTGCGTGTTGCATTAATTGATGATTAGTTTTGTGCTAATCCGTACTTTAACTGTTAAATTAAAAAAATTCAATCTAAAGGCGATCGAAAAAGTTGAAATTCTTACATCATATTAATTTGTAAATTGCCAATAATCAACTTACAATGTCGATTACTAAAGTTTATTGTATTTGTACAGCAAAAATAAATTTGTTTCTTTATTAAAACTTCGAATAAACGACGAAATAAACGTCTGCACTCGGCGAGAGCTTTTATGTCTTTATGGTTTAAGCCGACTCAGAAATTCAGGTTCAATATTATTCTTATAAAAACATGTGTTTTGTGTTGGAATGTAAACAATTAATAAAATAGTTCGATTGAGAGCTAGCGAAGTTATTCAATCACTTATTTTGAACACATAGATTATTACGGGCAATCTAATTTATTTAAATTTTTCATCGTATCATACTCCAATTCTTGCTTTCCGTTTTTACAATAGGAATAGTTTCTGCTCTTGCAATACTTATTCTGCAGCTATTAGTGCGATAATTAAAAAATAATTTCACGCATTTTCAACGCAATTACAAAACTAGCGTACGAAGATGTTTAATTACTTCAGCAAAAATCTAACGAAGATTAGGTACTCGTTTTTAACATAATTGTTATTGTCCATTACAAAGAGGTGCGTAAACAAACGTTCTTACTTATCGCATGTTGAAAATACATATAAACATGCCGATGTCCGCAAGTCGGATTCATATTCGTATACAATAAAACCTTGACCAAGTTCTTCTAAACGTAAATAAAAGGTTTTATTGCTGTTTATTGCTTTTATCGGAATAAATTGCTGAAACTAGTCGTAATCCAAGCAGAGGTTTCAAAACAAAGGGACTGCGCTCGTTTGTGACAGGTCAGTTTTTTATTTTGGGCAAAAAATTTCAGATTTGGAGAATTAATCTCTTATGTAACGAGGAACTTACAGTTTCATTTAAAGACAGAGGCTTTGGGACACCTGCATAACGTCGGTCGCCCCCTTATTGAAACACCCGGTATATTTCTTTAACTTCTGCTAAGCATCCTTTTTTTAATGGAATTTTCGAATTACTAGGTACTCTCAGAATATCTTCATCTCCTTAACAGTTTGACTGATGAAACCATCGCGTCGACTCTTGATGGAACATCGTGTTAAGAATTAAACATGTAAATAAAAGCACTTCGTATTGTTTCGCCCTCAATTAACATTAAAGTAATTACAATAAATTATAAGCGAAACAATACCGAGTGTTTTTATCTACATTTGCAACCTTCATCTTCTATTACCGCACGAGGTTAAAAGAGGACGAGGATACTCTGAGACCGCTCCAGAGCAGCGAATTTAAAATGCTACGGGTAAACGCTTTCTGAGTTTCGTGCTGAATTAAATTAATTTTTAATCGCGGAGATCGCGATGGATTAATCGTAAATTACCGGAGAAAAACTGGTAAGAATGCGTTGAGGAGTTGTTCACATTTGGACGGGCGAGGCGATTGTGTGCGCGACTGCGCTCCAGAAGAAGTGAAGAAAATGCAGAAAGAGGAATTGTCACTTTAAAATGTATCGGGTGTCTCAGGATGGGCGACGAGCGGTGGTATACGAGTAAATAATTCAGTTGTTTTCTCCGCCTTTATTATCGGTGACACGCTAACAAGTCTAGAATCAAAGTTGTACAGAATTAATTCAGCTTTCTAATGGTGCTATCAAAGCTGCAGCTTATTTTGAGACTTTAACTATAATTTTTTTTCTTCCGAAGCTGTAGGTGTTACGATTAGCTGTATATCGCCGCACAGTGGAAGGATCTAATATAATGCTCAGGACATCGGTCAGAAACTCAAGTGTCATATTCAGAAAATCTTTTCATACATATTTGTTGCTTATGGTGGTACGTTAAAACATCTTTAATTTTTTTTTAATTCCTTTAAAAAATAGGCCGCTTAATAGCTGAAAAATAATGTGTTTTTTAAATCAGAAAAAAATTCAAATTTGAATTTCTCCGTTGATATTTTTCTGAATTGCAATTAACGTTGTACTGAAAAAAGAATGTCTAAGTACATTATCCCAGATATGTGAAATCTATGCTCCAATGTACTGTTTAGCAGGAAAATAAAAATTACTCTATTATTGATAGTTTCGTAAAACTCTTACAATATCGCGCTGTATAATGTGCTATATTAATACACTAAAACTAAAATTAAGCCCGGAATCTGAAAATGTAAAAATATACCGGCTGTTTCAAATTGGGTGTGCACTGAAGGGATCTCCTAAACCGTAAGAGATACAAATTCGGTTAAATGGAAGAAAAGTTGCACAAATCAATGCCTAATTCGTATCCATTGAGAGAATGATTTTTTTCTTATTTCTTCTCGAGATATTAATGAAAATGTGAAAAAATCGATTTTCTTTTTCTCTCTGTATCTCTTTTATTATACATAATTTTGAAATTCTGATTTAACTTTCTACAGGTACTTTTTGATTCTGCTTCGAATAGAGGGAGTATAATTTAAGTCAAACGTTTCGTCTTTCCACGACCATCATCAGTTTCGATTTTTTAAATACAACTTATGTCTTTTGATTTGTTCTATTCGATAGCATTTTATCTCCTGATTACAATGATATATCACACTTAATAGTTGATATTAATCTGAAGCTTAAATAATACAGATTTTTATGTGAAAATTTTATTTAATACATAATTTCAAATTTTTAGTTCATTTTCTTAGCTATAGTGTAAATTATAATAAACTACTTAAAGTTTTTCTGTATCGTTATTTTAATAATGCACTGCACTTACGAAAATGAATTTTTACCGAAAAATATCTAGTGGTTCTAATATAACTTGCTAGATCCTTATCTCAGCTTTAGTATAGGAATGAAAAAGCCTAGTTTTTAATTTTGACTCGCACTGTTGGATTAAAAGAAAAAGTGAATACTAATTATACTAAAAATATTTAGATATTACTGAATAGTGCCTTCTACAAATACATTGGCAGCTAAAACGAATATTTTTGTAATAAATTTGAAAGATACTTTCTATAACAATGTATTTTTTTTTATTTCTTTAGCACTCAGTGGCTCTCAACACTTGACTATCTTTATTTCTTTTTTAATATGGTTAAGTTCATTTGTTTTAACCAGTTGAAGGTTGGCACGTTATATCGGATCCACCATCCATAATTTAAACAGGATAAAGTAGGCTTTATATTTTGGACATTAAAACAGTGACTAGCATTAAGATAAATAATAAGGAGGAATTAAGAAGGCGAATATTAGATTCTTACAGAAATGTTTCGCGAATTCATGTCTTGAAAGCAGTGGAGGACATTTCGAGGATTTACTTTAATTTATTTATTTCACTTTATTTATTTCACGGAGTCATGTTCTTCGTCTATAATTTTTATTCAACTTATTTATTCTGTTCTTGTAATTTAATATGTTTATACTGATGTTTCTTTGGTTTGTGTTAACCACCTCATATCATTTAGTCAATATTTATTGACTTTTCCTCTTCCGACAACTGAATGTTGTTGCTAATACTTAACAAATAAAAAAAGAGGTTAGGAAGAGATTTACTTATTAAGAAAAACATGACGAAACGATATCAGTTTTTTTGTCATATTCCAACTTTACTTGAAAAAAAGGTATTAAGTATTATACTCACTGAAATCACCAGAAAAACTGCTTTCGACTAGAATAAGAAAAAGATAAGAAAAGGAACCAAAAATTTGAAATTATGTATTAAATAAAATTTTTATATAAAATCTGAATTATTTAAGCTTCAAATTAATATCAACTATTAAGTGTGATATATCATTGTAATCAGAAGAAAAAATGCTATCGAATAGAACAATCAAAAGACATAAGTTGTATTTAAAAAATCGAAACTGATGACGGTCGTGGAAAGACGAAACGTTTGACTTAAATTATGCTACCTCTATTCGAAGCAGAACCAAAAAGTGCCTGTAGAAAGTGAAATCAGAATTTCAAAATTATGTATAATAAAAGAGATACAGAGAGAAAAAGAAAATCGATTTTTTCACATTATCATTAATATCTCGAGAAGAAATAATAAAAAAATCATTCTCTCAACGGATACGAATTAGGCATTGATTTATGCAACTTTTCTTCCATTTAACCGAATTTGCATCTCTTACAGTTTAGGAGATCCCTTCAGTGCACACCCAATTTGAAACAGCCGGTATATTTTTACATTTTCAGATTCCGAGCTTAATTTTAATGTGATTTTATGTATCACACATATGGCCTAATGTAAACCGTTTACGCATTATTCAACTTTTTAAAATATTATCACTGTTGCAGTATTTCAAACAAATGCAAATATCTTTCAAACAAATGACGCTCGAGACTTATGGTTCTTTGCAAAAGCTTCGTCTTGAAATGCTTTTTCACTTACACCATTACGAAACATTTCAAGTAACAAGGTTTTACAAACATTTAAAGTATATTTATTTTCTTTAAAATGTATATTTACTGTTTATAACTAAAGTACATCCAAAATATCAAGAGAAATTTTACAGTTTTTTGACGATATAAACCTGTGTTTTTTGAATTCTGAAATCTTATCTTTCAAATAGGTTATATTTCATCTGTCACGCTGACATCAAAACTCACAATAACACGAACAAATCAGAAAAAATTAACTGTACTCGATTTTTTTTTTAATAAACTGTACCTATCTATGTCTTTCAATTTGTCGATGGTTTGAATCTTTTCAAGATTCAAGTTCAAGATTCGTTGTCCTCGGTGTTCTTTTAATTTTTCATTTTGATTATTCAACATTTTCATTGTTTTACATTCTTATTGATCTGATAAGATTGATTGATTATATTCGTAAGCCTGCGGGGTACCTGAACGGAAATTTTAACTTCCATTCAAATTCGTTTGTTGGTTTTTAAATATTCGAACTGTAGTTAAATGATTTTTATGTTGCTCTTTTTCTTGTATAAGAAGGTAGACTTTTGTTGTTATGTATTCCTTTAACATTTTCTGAATGTTTTCTTTTTGTTCTGTTATTTTTCTTGTTATCTAACTCTTCTTTGATACCATTTTGTAATTTTTTGTGTATCATCATAATTGCATTAAATTTTATAAGAATATCTCAAATATAATGAGTGCTGAATGTTAGTGCAGAATTAAATAAATTAATACAAGGACGCCAACAGTAAGAGAATGAGAGAAGAATTCAACGTTTACAAAGAACGCTTGCCGCGAAACCGAGAGAGACCCGGGTTCAAATTCTGAAAGTGACAGAATTTTTCTGTCTTCCTATTAGTGTTTCCTTCTTTGATTAATCTATTTTATTAGAATAAATTATATTGAGATAACCTAAAACGAGACCAAATTTCTTAAATTGCTTACAACGTAACTAAATAATAACAAGAATATTTTCAAATTAGTAGGCCATGTTCACAATGAAACATTATCTGTATCTAGATTGCAGATTTACAGATTCCTCATTCTGTGGCATGAATTCTGTGAAAGTCTTGGTATCGGCAAAAAGTACAAACCTTTTTATTTCGTTGGGACTAATCATTTTGTAGCAAAAAAGTGTAAGACCTATTGTGGGACATGCTGTATATTACTATATTAACTTTTATATGTTACAAATTTTAGATAAATTTGCGCTAACAAGCGATTTTTAAAATTATTTTAGTTTTCATTTTCCTTTCATAATCATTCTCTGATAAGGCAGAGCTTAATGTAACATGACACGAGAAGTCTTTTGTTATTTTGGTTATGAACCGATGAGTGAATCGTAATTTAATTTTCACCGTCTATTGTAAATGGTATTGGTATTATCTATACAAATTTTCATAAAAATCTGTACACCTATGTAGCTTTAGTAGCCATGTCCAGTAGCTCTCCCATTACATCGTTCCACTGTGCGCTGCTGGCCGCTCATCTTGAGACAGCCGGTATATTGGAATTTGACTCATTGGAAATTTTGGGTTGGATCATGAATACATGGTTTATTGGATCATGAATGATGATTTATTTTATGTAGGTTGTCCCAGCATTGTAGCCTCGAGTAATATAACGATAACTACCGAAGAAACAAAAAAGAGACATTTTTGTTTAGGATTTTAAAGGTGCGCAACATCTATACATGATGATTCAAAATTGTGGTGTTGGATGCAATCTTTTTTAATTTTAAATGGAACATCTTACGTATGATCTTAAATTTGGATTGGCGGTGTTCTGCGGGTACTTTTTTGTAACTACCGTCTTATAGCCAAAAATATTCGGAGGTACCACTTGTTTGACTTGTTTGGAACTGCTGTAATGTGCGAGAAAGAAATTTTTAGCAAGGTCAATGACGCGTTCCTCTGTAGTCGGTATGAACACGCCCACCGACACCGCATCCGATCATCAACGCAGCATCTCGTAATAATAATCACTGATGTCATCGTACATTAATTTTTTTATTTAAAATTCTAATTCACTGAGCGAAGTAGTGTTACATTTATTTGTTTTACGATATCAAGTAGCGATGAATTAATCCGAAAATTTATGCACCAATTAGGCGAGCGCGTTAAAAATGTTTTTCCTTCACCCTTCTACGTAAGTGAACTTTTGCTAATCTCTTTGCTAGGTATGGAAGTATTACTTACGGTCCATGGAAAAAAGTAAATTGTAAATTTTGTTAAGTCTATAAAAATACATATGGAATGTGAAATTACAATTTATTAGTACCTCGCTTTTAAATCGTTCGGCAACAACGAAACACAAGCGATATTCGCAGCCTCTTGAATTGCACTAATGTTTTGTAGCGGAAGTGTAAATCGACTACTTATCTTAAGGATTTTAATGACGCACCCCTCAATGACGCAACCCTCCGAGAAGTTTCTGGGCAGTTCGATATTGCTTACGCGTTTTACGGGAAGCTTCTGGAGTGGTCAGGTAAATATTCTCGAGGTATAAAAAAGCCGGGGTTTCGCACGGTGGACAGCCATACGCCCAGCACTCCTACGAGTCGCACTTATTTTTACCAGTGATTTAACCTATCTCGGTGCTCAATAAACGACTTTCGAAGCTGACGTAGTTTTTCATTTACCTCAACGCCAAATTTTAATTTGAAAATACTTAAACTTGTAATTACTTGGAGTGAAGTTACATTTATTTATTTTAATAAATCTAGGCGTATTGTGAACGCGTTTAAAAAGTTTTGATTGGCCGAATAATTTACATCGTTCGTGCACAAGGTCAAGTTAAACACTGACCTATTTTCACGTCGTCTTTCAACAGGCGGCCGGGAGAGTTAGGCCACCATCCACTCATTAGCTACGCCAGCAGTTCTCAAACGGTTTGGTGAAAATCTGCCATTGAATTTTTGTCAAGGATATATGAATTCAATCGTTGCCATTTATGGTGATGAATTAGAGTTTTAAATATTTAGTCACAGTAAAAGAACATCCGGTAAATCATACTTATTTACATTTTTGGAATTTCTTTGACTTGCGCAAGGGCTTGCGGCTCAAATGGTTAATGTACTTAAATTTTTGTGCTATTTTCTTGTACCATTTAATTTTTAGGATACAACAATCAATTACTTTAAAAAAAATATTTGGAATTTCACGGATTTCAAGTTGCGGAGATAATAAGCGAAATAAATTAATAACCAGCATCCGTATAAGTAAACGATTGACGACCACCATATTAGGTGGTCCAATTGGAACGATCCCAGACCCGAAGCGTTGCCTTATCGAAGCGAAGCACGAGGTCTGCCTGATAAATAAACCATAAACGTACGCGTATGTGCGTCCACAACCTGCCCTGAAAATTATGCCGCGAGTAAAATCTATGTTTGTGGACGCGACTTGCGTCTCTGATCCACATACACTCACTTTCATTTGATATTACGGAATTATTGCGAATGATTAAATTTACGAGAACCTTTTCTTTTTTGTACCAAAATTACACCTAGTTTCGTCGACAAAATTATGCACTTAGTTTCCTCGATTCTTAAATTCGTATCTTGCAGGGTCGGGAACAGACACTTCTGCACTACTGATTTAAATAGTCAAAGTCTTAGGCAGGTCGTGCGAAAGATCAAACGTTCCGCTCCCAGCGATCGGTATTCTATGCCATCAACATAACTTTTCGATACATAAACTAATTTTGACACAACTCAACAAGACACTTTTTCAACCTAACTTGGGCCAAGGAAGTCCTTATGGAGGATTCTTCTGGAGTCTTCTAATTTGCTTTCTTGGATTGCTAGCAATCGTCAAGGTCATTGTCTAGCTGTAAGTGGGTAGTTGTTTTTGGTAGAATTTTTGGAGGTATTTATAGAATTCCATCCTTTCCGCTTGTTTTGCAAATTTGTCAATCTAATCGAGCTCTTCGTCATCGACGTGGATTTCCTTTTAAACCAGGAACACAGTTGAATTGCCGTTACTTCTGCCAGACTCTTTTCCAAAATGGCGAGCCGACTTGATAGCGTTATCGTCCGTCTTCTTACTGGGTTTTACCGAGTTCTCGAGAAGAATTTTGTAATTAGTTCTGCTTTCTTCCCTTCGTGCTTTGCAACCTGCACTCCGTACAAGAGTTCGTCAAATAATAATAAAAATAATAGTGTTTATTTTCCTTAACAATTTGTTACGGTTCGATTTGAATTCACGCTTAGCTATTTATAATATTTTATTTCGATTTCAAATTCAGGACAATAGGCGTAGTCGATTTTTTTGTTTTTCCGGGTAGCATAGCGATATAAACAGTCGAAAATAACACGCTCACCAACGAAGACTGTCATTTACGTTCAGCGTTTTATTTGCTGAAGATTTTCGCGATTGAAGGCCACTCAATGTGTTGAGGATTTCTATTTTCGTTGTTGATGAATCTCTGGATAATATAGTTCCAGCATGGAATGGATTTGTAACGTGTTATCGACTCAGACCAACCGTGTTCCTGTCAACTTTGCCTTCTGTCTCGACCTTTATTTTTTTTTATCTGCCCTAGAACATCGAAAGGGCAAAAACCGTGGGGAATGCAACCCGAATCCTGGTGAATCTTAGAGTTTCGTCTGATCCGGACCTTAGTTGGCGTGGTCACCCTCGATTTCGAGAGCCTCTTCCTACTTCTTGATTGCTGCTGGAGGTTCAGAAGTCCCGTGTGGAGCCTACCGAATCAAATGAGTCACTCGGGAGCCGTAGCTGATTTAAGAACACTCAGAACGTAGGATTGGTGGAAGTCGAGTGGTGTCGTGAGAGTTTTCTTACTTTTCTTTGCGCCTTTATTGGTGGTATTCTCCATTATTGATCCCGGATTGTTATTTCAACTCTCGAGATTTTAATTAAGACCTGCATTACCGTACCATTTTACTTTGCCGTCTTACGTAACGTTTTGTAAATGTTCTTGTAAACCGTAGAAGAGATCTCTCGTCGGTAATTACGCGTTTTTTGCGCAGTGTATAAATCACTCATATATTTAACGATAAATTTCTTTTTATGATTCGTGCGGTTTGACAAGTCTGTCACTATATCTGCTTATGAGGTGACAGATGTACAGGGTGGATTAATTTCGATGTTTCTTATGGGCATCTCCGTAACTATAAGTGATAGTAAAAAACTAGTGGCCAAGTCTCGATCTCTTTTTTGGAGATTAAGTCAAAAGCGTAAACAAAAATTGGCTATCTTTTTTTGTTTTCAAGTTATGGACAAAAATTGATACTTTCGACTTTTCGTTTTTCGGTCATATCTCGTTTATTTTTAGAGATATTAGAAAACTGTTTGATCATTATTAGGACACTTTTTGGAATACAATTCAATGGTGTAGTTGCTTTTTTAATATTTACTTAAATTTTCAAGTTATAACATAAAGTTATATTTTTTTAAATAGAAATCATAGTAGGCAATACCCTCATTAAATAGAAATTTCTTTTCTGTTTTCAAAAATATATACTTTGTTGGGTTTATATCTTATAATTAATAGAAAAAACTGTCATTTTTATTATTATCCTTGTCTCCGTAGGCTGGGTTCAATACGGAGCCGATTTTTTATTTTATTAAATTTTAACGAGCTTTCAAATATTTTCAAAGTTTTGGCTGCGTAAATAATTTCGTATTCGCGTTAATTTACAAATTTCCGTTTTATCGTTTTGAGCGACCGTTCTGATAAGAGTTCCTGTCTGACTTTCTATTGAAAATGAGTTTATCATTCAATTTATAGAAAAATTGTTTAAAAATCTTTAAACAGTCAAAATTGCACAAATACTCAACGTTTCACTATCAGTTTATAGCTTCGTTAGGAAGAAACGTTGAACGTTCCTGTAATTTTCACAATATCTTTTTAAAATTGAAAACAATTTTTATACAATTTCCACCGGACAAGAAACGACTTCGATAAAAAATTTATAATTGAAGTCGACTCTTGTTCGATGAAATATATGAGAGAAAATGGTTTTTAAACTTTAAAATGGACACTGTAAAATCGCAAGAACACTTTACGTTTCGCTATCGCTTCATAGTTTCGTCAGGAGTGAAAAAATGTATATAAACAAGTTGTCAAGAGAAGCGAAAAGATAACTTGATTTTACACTAAAATACAAGTTGTTCGGATAAACATAAAGGTAATAATAACTAAATTAGAACTAAATTAAGCTTTCTTTTTTTGTTTCTCTTGAGTTATATTTTATTAAAAACACGAAAAACAAAAACAAACACACAAATAGTAAAATATAAACAAAATCGGATATGTATCAAACTAAATTTGCGTGCATTCATATTTAATAAAAACAAAATAGTTTTTGCCAGATCGGTCACGATGGGTGCTACATTTCTCAAACGGAATTTTATAAAATAAAGTGAACATGAAATTCTTTACGCGGCCAAAACTGTCTAAAGGTTTGAAAGTTCGTTAATATTTAATAAAAACAAAAAAATATGTCGGCACTGCATTGAACCCAGCCTAGTGAGACTAGGATATGCAAGGCTAATAATAAACATGGCATTTTCCCTATTAATTATAAGAAATAAACCCAACAAAGTATATATTTTTGAAAACAGAAAAAAAATCTCTATTTAATGAGGGCATTGCCTACTATGATTTCTATTTAAAAAAATATAACTTTATGTTATAACTTGAAAATTTAAGTAAATATTAAAAAAGCAACTAGACCGCTGAATTGTATTCTAAAAAGTGTCCTAATAATGTTCAAGCAGTTTTTTAATATCTCTAGAAATAAATGAAATATGACCGAAAAACGAAAAGTCGAAAATGTCAATTTTTGCCCATAACTTGAAAACAAAAGAAGATAGCCAATTTTTGTTTACGCTTTTGACTTAATCTCCAAAAAAGAGATCGAGACTTGGCCACTAGTTTTTTTCTGTCTCTTATAGTTACGGAGATGCCCATAAGAGACATCGAAATTAATTCACCCTGTACACATGTAGATTTGTGCTACAAATAAACGTATGTACCTTTCTTATTGCGTCCTATAAGTTAAACTTTATACGGGCTTCTGTCAATTTAGATTATGCGTGCGGGTCTAGTTCTGTGTGAATTTTGACGTTTAATAACGTGTGCAGTCCTAGCGGTACCACGTATTTTACCAACCTACTTGGGTAAATCTTTGCTAGGTGGCGCCCTTATTACATCTAGGTATCGAGCTACCGACAATCATATTGAAACCCACCCCGTCTCTACTGAGTGGGGCATAACCCCAAGTAATTTACAACATCTACGAAATTTCCCCAGAATTCGCAGCATATACAGTGTCAAAAAGATAGGTCGAAAAAGTAGGTAGCAAATTCCATAAAAAGAAGATACGATTTAATGTTACATTTGATAATCTTAGATTGTTAGGAAAACCTATGGGCGACGTTCAGAAATTGTACCTACAAAAGTACTTCTGCTTTAACTTAACCCATAAAATAAATTTATATTAAAGGCGAAATAAGACTTAAAAATAAAAATAAATACATTCTATCAATACACATCATGTCTTAGCATAACATAAAAATAACCCAAGACTTGATGATGGCACTTACCCCAAAAAATGACGATGTTGATTTATTTGCATAACAGATAACATAACATAACGGTTTAATTTTTCGGTTCGGTTTAACTTAGTTAATTTAATTTAATTTAATTTTAATTTCAGTAACATTTTACATATTTACATATATTTTTTTTACATATGGCACTTACTCCAACAATGACAATATTGATTTATTTACATGACAGATCGATTTAATTCAAATTATTATTAAATATTGATTTATATACATAACAGATCGGTTTAATTCAAATTATTATTAATTTAATTTCAGTAACATTTTATTTTTAAACAAGCGAATTGGCAATTATTTGTATTCTGATGGAATGAAATTATAAATTCTGAAAATATATGAAAAACTCTGTTCGAAGAAATTTGTTTTGTGCACAGGAGGTGTGAGCAGGCCTTTATTTCTTATATTAACATGATGAACATCGGATCGGAAAGATATTTCGTTAAATAAGTATGTTGTATGTAAGTGACAACCTTTTAAAATGAACAACATGCATGAAGAAAACATCTATCCCTCATATTAATCCAGCCACTAATTTTGAGCGTGTGAGATATTCTATCATATTTCCTGATACCGTGAACAAGTCTAAGACACGAATTCTGTAAGGTCTGTATTCTTTTCCGTGTAGCAAAGTCAATGCATGGACCGTAAACTGCGTCACAGAAACTGAATTGGGAGAGAACTAGAGAGCTTTAAGAGTTTGAGATCTGAGTTATAATTAAGGATCGGACATTCCTAGGATACCTGGTAAAAGCCAGTATAAAGATAAATAAAACAGCGGCGTAGATTTCAACGTCGCCGCTGAACGGCTTTTATGCCCGAGGTACTCTCACCCTCGCGCTCATTGCATCAGAAGCAAGCGTTTGATGTAAATTACGTGTGTAACATAATTGCCTTTATAGTATCTTTCAAATTAATAATTATGAAAACATTATAATGTTTTAATGTAACTATTAAAAAGACTGGCATAATACGTTTAATTCATAACTATTATAGCGCCGCCACTGTAAAAAGAATGCGAGTTTATTTCGGAATGAATCGGTTACGTAAACAAATTTTTGTATCCAGTCGACCAGAACTGTAGTGGTTACTGCGTACAGCATAGACTTCTCGGACTTCGGACTGGTTTATTGTTTTGTTTTTACATGGCAGACGCGTTAAAGATTCGAACTTTTTCCGACTATGATTGCTTCAGCATATTAGTAGTTCCTCGTATATTTAACGAAACCTTCCTGCGCCTAGGTCTGGTAATTTCTATTCATGTATATAACTTTTAAATTGGCATACGCTAAGCGAATACATTTCGCAATACGGGATTTAAAACGTATCTGCCTGTCTATAATTAAACCGAGATTCCTAGCTTCTTCAACAAATTCTAAACGTCTACTATTTATTTCCAGATGAAAAGAATTATGTTGTAATTTTTTACTAAATAACTTGACCTTTGATTTTTGTCGATTGATGAGTAACGAATGCTCTAGGGAAGCAATTACTAGAGAAGATAGATCTAGATTTATTAAATCATTTGCCGTTTTATAATTTTTGGGATAAAAATGATAGAGGAGCTGCGTATCATCAGCGTACATATGGTGAGTACAGAATTTGACATATGAATGACAATTAAAAGTATATAAGGTATACAGGAGAGGCCCTAATACAGATCCCTGTGGGACGCCTGGAGATAATTGACGTAATTCGGATTCAGTCCCTTATATAACGACTTTTTGAGCACGGCCCTGCAAATATGAACGGAAAAAATTAATAACACCATTAGAAATTCCTACATAGTGTAAAATTGACAACAGCAAATCATGATTAAGCGTATCAAACGCTTTGCTAAAATCCAACATAATAAGAATACTATCTTCATCTTCGCCAGCTGCTTTAAATATTTCATCGGTTATATCAAGCATGGCAGTTTCACAACTATGATGAGACCTAAATCCGGATTGTCTTTCTGGTAGAATGTTAAATGTATTTAAGTATTCACACAATTGTGATGCAACGACTTTTTCTAAAATTTTAGATATTGTTGGTAATATGCTTATAGGACGATAATCTGACACAGAAGTAGGATTTTTTACTTTATTAACAGGAAGTATTAATGACTGTCGCCAACACTTTGGAAAATAGTTATTTAAAAGGCATACATTAATAAGATGCGTGTTAAAAGGTATTACATGAGGGTAGCAAAGTTTCAAACCTATACGAATTAATGTTATCAATACCAGTAGCATTGGTTTTAATTTCCGATAATTTTTGAAGCACCAAATTTGAATCAACCAGTTGTAATCTAAATATATTAACTGCTACATTTTTGCGCCTAGTACTATAAAACTTTGTGATATCGGTTACATCAAAACCTGTCCCGGGTATGAAATCAAAGTAATCATTAAAATCATTGGGATTTTGTAATGTTTCAGGAAAAGTAGTGTCCGGCTTATTTCCAATATTTGAATTTCGCAATTCTTTCCATAGATTTTTTTGAATTTCCATTTCTAAATTTATATTCGAAGTATGACTAAGTGTTTTATAGTATTTCCATTTTTCTATATTTTTAGACTTTTTAAATTTTCTTAAGGCATCATCTCGTAAAGTCATCATTAATTTAATATTAATTAATTTATTAATTTAATTTAACCAGGGTGCAGGGTTTCTAGAACATCGTCTAGTAATACAAGGTGCAAGAATATTAAAAAGAGAAGTTACCTGCAAATTGAAAAAGTTTATTTTCTCATCAACGTTTTCAATGTAAAATAATTTATGGAGCGGTAAAAGGTAAAGATCATTATAAAACATGTCATAATCTATATCATTGTAAGCTCTATATGATAGATATTTTATATAATTCGTTGTTCTTTCAGAGATAATAGAGCAGGATATTAATTCATGATCAGAAAAATGATAATTTTGAACAGTAACATCAGTGACTAATTCTTTATTCAAAGAAATGATTAAATCTATTTATCACCAATGGTTCTGATACGAGTAGGTGTACTTACCAATTGCTCAAGACCGGTAGCATCTAGTAATGAATTTAAACTAACAATAGCAAAATTCGAAATATTCAGCATGTCAATATTGAAATCTCCAAGACAATATAGTATATAATCAGAGCAGGGTATTAAATCAGACAGGCAGAATTCCAGATCATTCACAAATATATTGTAATTATAAATCCAGCTAGTAGTTTCGCTATTCACACAGAGTGCAGTTCGTTGTGTTGTTGGCTACAGCCATTTTGTCTGTTCACTTTGGTTGAGATGGATATACAGGAATTTGTCAAACTCAATCGGTAGTTTCGCCATTCGCATAGAGTGCAGTCCGTTGTTTTGTTGGCTGCGACCATCTTCTCTGTTCACTTTAATTGGGGTGCTTTAGTGACGCCTGAACGGAAAAGACTTACTCCGTGATTTGGAAAAGGCATTTTACGCAAATCAAAGGATTCATTTATGCCTGACAACTTCCGCATTCAGGTATTTTTCCGACTAAGCGATTTCTGTGCGCATATGATGCGTATAATGCTTGTTTTCTTCTTCTTCATTTTATCTAGGACAGCGATGCTGTAGGGCGCCTCAAACGGGCTAACATCGCTCTCAATTATATCCTTAGTTGTGTCGGGGAAACGAAAATTCAATCACAGAGAAGCGCGCGGCAAATAAATACTTAACAAGTACAACGGTCGAACTTGTAACGTTTAGCATGGTTGTGGAAGTTGACTTTCCCGCTTAGTGTCCATCCACAAATCCATCCATAAATCTATCCAAAAATCCTTTCAAAAATCCATCCACAAATTCACTCGTAAATTCTATAAATCCATCCACAAATGCATCCATAAACCTATCCATAAATTCATCCACAAATGCATCCATAAATCCATCCATAAATCTATACATATATCCATAAACAAGTCCATCCATAAATTCTGTAAATCCATCCACAAATTCAATCATAAATTCTATAAATCCATCCACAAATACATCCATAAATCTATCTATAAATCGATCCACAAATGCATCCATAAATTCGTCCACAAATTTATCCATGAATCCATCCACAAATGCACCCACAAATCCATTCATAAATCTATTCGTAAATCCAGTCACAAATTAATCCATAAATTTTACAAATCCATCCACAAATGCATCCATAAATCTATCCACAAATGCATTCATAAATCTGTTCACAAATCCATCCATATATCCATCCATAAATGCATCCACAAATCCATCCATAAATCTATCCGTAAATCCATTCACAAATCCAACCATAAATTCTACGAATCCATCCACAAACGCACCCATAAATCCATCCATAAATCTATTCACAAATGATTCCATAAATTCGTTCACAAATCCATCCATAAATTCTATAAATCCATCCACAAATACATCCAAATATCCAACCACAAATTCTGTAAATCCATTCAAAAATTCATCGATAAATCCATCCACAGAGGCATACAAAAATGTATCCATAAACGTTGCGTATAATGCTTGTTTTCTTCTTCTTCATTAAGTTTTTCATAGTGGGCATTTCTCGTTGGGATATTTCGAGGTCGAATCTGAGTGATTAAGGAAATTAGGAAAGTGGGAGGTCCTAAAGCTAGCGCGAAATTTGAAACGGAGTCTATTGGACTGTAAAAATGCATGGGTTACGCTATACAAACTGAAAATATTCGCTTCACAGAGAGCTGTTGTGTAAACTTTTGTTTATCGCTAAAACTTTGGATGAAAAGCTTCAATAAAATTATTTTAGTCGTGCTTATTGTACGTAATTAGTTAATTTATTTGTTATTAAAAAAATGTATAAAATGCTTGTCTGAGCTTAGTTCAGCTGCAGGTCAACGAACCATTAGTAAACATAACCTAACACAACAAAAAAGATAGTCTCTGAGAAAGCATGCAATGAGTTTGTGAACAAATTTCCAATACAATGTACAAGATACCAACTTATAAAACTGCAATAACTTGTTTAATCTCGTCGTCTTAACATTCGTAAATGTTAGGTTATGTTCAGGTCAACTCCGGCGTTAATTTGCGACCACGTCTGGTTTATTAGACAAAGATAGTAAACGACTCAGCTCCGCCTTCTGTGACGTTTACTTTCTTAGTGTATTGGTATCGACGATCTTCCAGTACGAGTGGATGACGCATTCAGTGACCGACACATTCGTGACATGTAACAGGGCCGGTTAAGACCAACGCAACACTTTGCTCCTCTAGCTTCGTGCTTGGAAATCTTCTTCTAGATGGAAATATGACGTGTCCTTGATGAAGAAAGAAGATGGCACATTGAATTGTTAACTGTTTCTAAAACGAATTATCAGGTCTTATTTGCCTAATAAATTGCTGAAGTTTCGTAAGCGATATACGGGCCCCGTTATTCAGTTTTTTCATCAATTTATTTTTATTTATTTTTTCTTCAATGAATCAATTTCCAGATAATTGCTATTTGCCTCGCTTATTCATCGTCTCTTCGTTACGCTTTCATACGCAGTGTCTTCTTCGTGTCTTTCTTTTAATATCTTAAGCAATTCAAGTTTAAAATGTGCGGTAAAGTGTAGCGCAAATTTAAATAGAACTTGAATTCAACATTTGATTTTTTCGTTCAAAACAAATCAATAAAAATATGATTATTACTTTTCAGTCAATTTACTCCAAGGTCTTTTCTGGTATAGTAAATGCAAAATGGAATCGAAACTGCTTCAGGTCGATTAGTGTACCTGCTAGATAGACAGGCCTAAACCGTCCGTGGCCTCACTATAGAAGGCTTTGGTGGGTTTCGATTGCGATTCACATACTTGGCAGCGAGGATTTTCTGTTTGTTTTAAACGCAATTTGTCTTTCACATTTGCTGTCTTCCTCCTAATTGAGGAAATTCGTTGTTTTTTTTCCTTATTTCCAAGCCAAAACAAAATTCCGTCGATGTCTTTCATTAAAATCAATTAACCTCAAGTCGGCTCTGGAATGACTATTTCGAAGACAGTGGATTACCAAGATGTTAATGGGGGCTGTCATTGGGACGGGACGGCGTCGACGGAGGACTTATACAAATTCAGGAGGAATCGACAGGGCCGACCGCCGATCCAATTCAGCTGTCCTCGTTTTTAGCAAAATTCCGACTGCCTTTTTGCACCGCCGAATCGACACATGTCGGAGTAACTCGCGGGTTGTATTTACATCGGAATTCGGATTCGCCTCGTCCGCGCGGTTTTATTGTCTTCTGAATTTGGAAACTCGAGAAGTGGATTGTCCGTCAGGATTATGTTCGATCAATGGACTCGGGTACCTTTTGTTCTTTACTTATTTAATTGGTTTAAAAAAGATTTGGAAACTTAACCTACAAATCAAAAGAAAAAATTATAGTGATCTGAGGCTTCACTTTCGTTGAATTCTTCACGGAAAAATTAAATTTTATCTAGTCCTAATCTCACGGACAATACTTTGAAATTAAAAGTGTTTGTTGTGGATGTTGCTATTGTGATTAATATTAATTATCAATAAATTCGGTTGTGGGTGTTGCTATTGTGATTAATTATCAATAAATATTAATGTAATATAATACAGAGAATATGAAACAAATAAAAAAAGCTTTTTATAACGACTAAAAGAGTAATTTATTGACTTACTTGACGTTTCGCAAATATAATTATTTGCTTTATCAAAAGTGAATAACTGAAATATAAACAATTTAGCCTACTAATTTTTTTAAATTAATTGTGAAGAGATTGTTAAAGGTAAAAAAAAAATTATCAGCAAAGATACAACTTGTAAACCAAGAATATCATTACTGATGCGGCCAGGCCCGTCTTAACCTATACTCCAATATTAACTGCAAGAGTTCGGGAAATCCTGGTAAAACCTAACTAGAGTATGCAAATAAATTGTTGTAAAAAAAATTACAACAATTCTAACAATAATAAACCAAAAAAATAAGATAATAATATAGTTTTTCTAATAAATAAACAGGGAAGTTTCCGATTATTATGTCTCATTTAATGAACTTAGAAAACTACAAAATATATCGTTCAAATTTACAAAATCTGTTCTTTTATTAATTGAATTATTACACAATTTTATTTTACACATTTCAATAAATCTACGTTTAAACGCGTTAGACTCCTGATAAGAATTTTAGCATTTTCAAAATCAAAAATATGTTTAAATTAGTTAAAAGTGAATGTTCTACTAACATTGAATGACTCTTATTCTTTTTTTGTATATAATAATTATGCTGACCTAACCTTTTTTTAAAATTTTGGCTAGTTTCACCTACATAAGCTGAGTTACAACTTTGACAATTTACCTGATAAACTACATTTGGAGTTTGAAATTTAGGTGTTTTTGTTTTTAAATTAGTAAAAATAATGTTAAAATTATCAGAAGATTTACTGGCTAAATGTAAATTAAATTTTTTGAAAAAATGTTTATAAGAATCATGTAAAGGTATATACCGGGTGTAATCAAATTAGTTTCACATATTAATACTGCAAGTTCCTCGTCATGTAAGAGAATTAATGCGCAATTATCAATGGTCTAACTCAAAAATAAAAAAATGACCTACTAAAGGAGCGTTGATACATTTGTTTGAGAACTTCTGATCGATCATGCGTAAAGACATCATAAAATAAAACTCCAGCAAAAGTCAAGGTCAAGTGGTTGATCGCATTTTTAAAAGCTGTGATGTATTGTGTAAACACAATATCAAATTCATAGTGTCTCGGTGGTTGCCCACGTTTGCAATTTGATTAAAGAAGACCATTTTAAATCTACTCTGACTGATTATATGGAATTAAATTTGTTTTATTAGATAATCGACAATAATTAGATCTTAATGTGAATCACATAAACGTAAACTTTATTCTTTATTGAATAACTAAAGAGTCTTCAATAACGACAAGACTAAATAAATAAATAAATACGTAAAATGAAGAAGCATTCGACAATAATTTAAGTAAAAGATAGGTTCTTTGTCAGATACTCCTCGATCTCAATTATTTATACAGTGTAAGCAAAACAAAATAATCAAATCATAAATGAAGGGACGATGAATACCGACGTAACTTTTACTTATTGTTACACTTTTGTCAGCAGAAAATTAACTTAATTAATCCAGTAAGTAATGAAACAAACGTGATGGACGTTTATTTTCTTTTGGTATGGAATTGCTGAGCGAAGATTTTATTGACCCAGTGCCCTTCATTTCGATGACGCTTTATTGCTTTATGTTTTATTTATAATATAATGTTTTGCTTAGAAAAATCCACACACGATCGGTCAGAGGTTCTCAAACAAAAAGACTCCGGGCTCTTGTGGGGCTTTAATTTCTTACATTTTTCACTAAAAAAATTAAGATATGCAGAATTCGTTTTCTTAAGTGATGAAGAACTTACAGTTTTAATATGTGAAACTTATTTGATGACAGCCTGTATATAAGGTAATGATATGTGTTTATTTCCTGACTTTTTTGTGAATTGTTAGATGTATTAACATTTTTTGAATGCTTTAAACGATTATTTATTACTAAGTCAATAAGCTCCTCAGGGTAAGAATTTTGAATAAGATTTTTCTTTAAATAAATTTAAATTTTCAGTTATAAATAATTTGTCTGAAAGTAATACTGCACGGTCAGTTAAACTAATAATAGTTGAAATTTTGTAACTTTTTGGTTCATAGGAATTAAAGTTAATATTGTATCTACCTGTTTATGATACCAATTTGTTATTAAATTACCATTTTGTCTGATAATATTTACATCTAAAAAACTTATGGAATTATTATTTTCTTTTTCTACAGTAAATTGTAACCTATTATGAAAAGAATTAAATTTATTTAAAATATAATCAATTTTATCATGAGGTAAAATTAATAAAATATCGTCAACATATCTGTAATATTAAGTTAAATCAATAGGTAACGAATTAATGATACTTTTTTCTAATTTTTGAATAACAATTTCAGCTAAAGCTGGAGAAAGAGGTGATTCCATTGCTGTACCAAAAGTTTGTTTATAAAATTTAACATTAAATGCAAAATAAGAAGTATCGAAACATAAAGTTATTATTTTTATAAAATTAAAGCAAGATTTTTTGGAATATTAGTGAACAAAGAAACGACATCAAGAGAAAGAATAATACTAACATTTGGTACAACAATGTCTTTAATTTTTTTAACCAATTTAAAAGAATTTATTACAAAAAATTCAGATTTACATGTAACATTGTTAATAATTTTAGAAATAAATTTTGACAAAAAATATAGAGGAGAGCCAATAGTGGAAACAATAGGTCTGAGAGGAATGTTTGGTTTATGAATTTTAGGAATACAATATAATTTTGGAAAAATAGGATTCTGCACTTTTAGAGACTTTGCAACACTATCATTAATTTCTAAAGACTTTTGTAATTTATTGACCATAGCTAGAGTTTTTCTTTGATAATTTTGTGTAGGATCGTGATTGATTTCTAAGTATGTGGTACTATCAGACAACATGGTATTAACTTTAAGAAAATAATTTTCTTTATTTAATAAAACAGTAACGTTACTTTTATCTGATGTTGTAACTATAATATTAGGATTTGCTTTAAGAAATGCTTTACATTTTAAAAGATCACGAATTCAAATTTTATATTTTGATTTGTGAAAAGTCTGATCAATACTTTTAATATATTTTAAAAAATCATTACAAAATTTGTTTCTAATTTGAATTTTCGAAGATGAATCTAAAGATTTAATACCTAATTTTAACTGCTTAAAACTTTAAGAAAATCAACTTGTTTACGGTCAAAAGTTGGAAATGAAAATCTTTTTCCCAAAGCAAAAATATATTTTAAGTGTTGAGGAATTTCAATACCTGAATAATTTTTCAGCCATTTATTTATTATATTATTGTCAATTTGTATATGAAAACATATTGTCCGTGGGATTCTTCTTCAATTGAAGCATAAAAACGTAAACTTCTGTTTACAAGTTATATCTTTGCTGATAATTTTTTTTTACCTTTACAATCTCTTCACAATTAATTAAAAAAAAATTAGTAGGCTAAATTGTTTATATTTCCGTTATTCACTTTTGATAAAGCAAATAATTATATTTGCGAAACGTCAAGCAATTCTCACGAGCAAGAACTACCCAAAAATGTAATATAATACCATGCGATCAAAGGAATTTATAATTAGAGCAGGCTGTGATATTTACCATAAAGTTGGCAACACAGGCTTGCAGCTTGAAATTAAACAAATGAAGTGTCAAAATGTGACATTTATTAAAAATGTTGTGTATTCGAAATGAAAGGGAAAGAATTACAGAAAGCATGCAATTTAATTATTCCTCAAACACTGCGAAATGCTTTCAAGATTATGAAAAAGTGGGTTGCTTGCTGCGTTGAAGACAATACTTTGGATATTATTAATATTTACGATATCATCAAATATACCAGCGAACATAACCTCAAATGTAACAATTGTCAATTTATTAATTCATTTTTCAGTGTGCCCAACCACACAGCATAAAATATCATCAAACACAGTCTCCTCTAATTATGCATTCCGTTGATCGCCCGGTATTATTTGCTTCAAATTGCATATAATTGTATGAACTAAAGGTCCTGCGTTTATGTCAGAAAGAAAAAACCACAGCCTTCTTGACCCTATTTTTTTTATGAACGCTCGTTATGACTAGAATATTATGTATTTTTCTTTTATTTTTCGTTCGTTTCATATTATTTCTTTCTCTTTTTTGTATTTCAAGGAGTTGATATTCTGCATTTTATTCACGGTTCGTTTATTTTGTTTTTCCTTTTGTTTTCTGCCAGTTTTTTTTTTTATATGCAACGGTTTTCGGCCGTTTTTTTATTTATTTTTTTGTCTATCCATTCTCCTATTGTCTTCATTTGTTTCTTGCATTCCTCTGTTTTTTTCGTCTATTTTCATTTTTCCTCCATCTTAATAGGTATTTTTTAATTCATTTTATTCTCTCGTATTTCTCTTTTGTTTATTTTAATCAAATTATTTTTTCACATTTTGTTGACTGACACTTTTTTACAGTTGTGGTTTGTTTTCTACTGTTTTTTTTTTCATCTAGAGGTTCATTTGTTTTTTGTTCAATTTTCTTTTGTTTTTTTTTTTCGTTCTTTGTGCTTTCCGTGGATTTCTCTTTTGCTTAACTTATGGAATTGATTCTTTGCAATTTATTAGCGCTTTTTCATAGTTCATCGTTTCTCATTTGTTTTATTTTCAACACAGTTGGGATATTTTTTTTCATGCGCTGTATTTCGTCGTTCGCTTTTTTTTATAGTTTGATCTTTTTACGAATTTTTTGATTCGTTTAGAAAACTGTTCTTTTTGCTGTTTTTTCGTTCAGCTTGGTGTCGCCAATCTTCTTTTGTTGTTTTTTCGTTTTTCATTTTTCTTTTTATTTGTGCAGATTTGTGATATTCCAAATAGGCGAATTTTTATTTAGTTTTTTTTTTGTTTCTTTCTGCTCTTGCTTTATCGAAAACAAAAAAGAAGTTGGTTCTTGTCCGATGAAAATTGTAAGTAAAAAGTTTTTTTTTTTTAATCTTGAAACGGACAAAATTCTGAAGGGAAAACATTCAACGTTTCGCTATTGATTAACGAACCTGCTAATCAACAACGAGACGTTGAGTGTTTTCCGTTTCAAGTTTAAAATATATTTTTTTTTATTTGAAAACAAAAAAGAATAGTTCACCTTGACAACTAATTACATTTGCATGAATAATTAATGTTTCGTTTGTTTTTTATCACCACACTTTTAATGCGAAAATTTTAAGATGGTATTATTTTATGTTATTTTATTGCATTATTTACCAATTAACATTTTTTTACATTTCGGAGTTTGGCGTAATAGAGCTGATTTTTGTAATACGTTTAGCTATAGTATTTTTCAAGAAAAAAAATCTGACAATCCTGACTTGTTTGGTCAAGCCAGTGTAAATTTGACCTCAGTCGAAAGCTTTTTATTCCGATTAATTAATTAATTAATCAATCCGACTTCCGTTGGTATTTGTGTAATTTATTCGGATTGTTTGATAAGTTAGTTTTCCTCTTATCTGGTACTTACACTCAGTTGTTTGTTCGATTATTTGTAGGCAAGTTTCGTTTACCTTAAACGGCGTTTATTATTTTCTTCCGTCATCATTCGACTGCGGACAGTTAGCAAGTCCTGTACAATTAGCAGCCCTGCACATCTCGCAGATTTTTACTGCTGGTAGTCCTTATCCTGCCCCAGGCAGTTCACAGCCTCTAAAATTGTGCTGAAGTTGGTTTAACGTATCCTTTATAAAGATAAAATAGCGACATCTTACTATCGCTTTTTGACCTGACATTGCAGTAGGGTAGACAAATTGAAGCGGGATTTGCTCCTAATAAGTTCCCCATGCAAGGCGGCCATGCTTGCTGTCAAAGCATAATGAAAGATTTTAGAAAAATTTTGTGCAAATCGTTTTTGATTGCAGCGAGAACCTCGAGCAGCCTCTGGACAGCTGTTTCAGTCATGCTTGGGGCTTCTTCAGCAGAGACGTAGCTCGACATTCCCACTGCAAACAAAAACGACTTGCCCAATTTATTCGCAGTTGCGATGTAAGAGTGATGAACAGATAAAATAGTGACATCTTACTATCGCTTTTTGACCTGACATTGCAGTAGGGTAGAAGAAGCCCCAAGCAGGGCTGAAACAGCTGTCCAGAGGCTGCTCGAGGTTCTCGCTGCAATCAAAAACGATTTGCACAAAATTTTTCTAGTATCCTTTATAGTTAGAAATTTTTAACGAAAAATAACTTTATCCACAATGTCCAGAGTTAGGTAGAGTTATATATCGACATTGACTTTACTTTAATATAGTAATTTAGTTTTTTAAAGGTTGCAATGTGTCGCGTAATAAATAGGTTAAAAAACCTGTTGATATTGCAGCTTTTTATAGGTTTTAAGGCCGATTTCGTAATAGGACTTTACATTTAAAGTTGCTTTAACCTAAAAAAAAAATACTTTTGATTGCCTATTCTTAAAGTGACTTTAAATTAAAACTTCCTGAGTCTGACTACGAAAACGGTCATTATAATTGCTTGCAATGAAACCATAATATCTTAAGAACATATTCAGCAGATAAAAACAATAAATGCAACTTTTTTTACGAAAAGCACAAATTGTTAATTGTTAATTAAGACATGATCATCCAAGTGCATTGTTTGAAGAAAAATCAACGGAATTTCCAAGTATTTATGTGTAAACAACCGCCAACGAAAAAATCCTGACACCAACGATAAATAAATTATGATAAAATCATTATGTAAATAAATCAACATAGTTCAAGTTCCACGAAATAAATAAATCGTTTAATTGACGAGCTGTTTAATTATCGATTAATTAAACAAATCTCAGATTGCTCGTGCGCACTTGTGACAGTCAATGTATAGAAATAAAAAAAGTTTTCTTAAAAAACCATTATTGCTTATTAATTATTGTTATTATTTGCGTCCTTGAAGTGCGCCTGCCATGGAAATTATGCTATGACGCAGCTCGTCTCTCTCATTCGTGACAATAAAAGACGAAGTTCGACGTGTATTGTTTTCTAAACGCGGGAAGAAGGAACGGACGATTTTAAGAATCGCCTACTTTAAATGCTTATAGTGCACGCTGCCTTATGAAGTAATTCTGTAGTAGCAGATACAATATGTATATTATACACAATATCTGACTGGGTGGTTTGCTCCAAATAAAGAAACCTAAACAACCTTATCGTTTTTCGAGAGATATTAAAAATTACTAGTATTTTTCCGACTGTAGATGTGGTAATCAAAGTTAGGGACATTTCAGACAAGTATGTTAAATTCTAATGGAATATTCCTAACTGTTTAAATTGTACAATGGATTTGTTTTTTATTTTTCCTTTTCGAATTAGAATATATGTCATTAACAAAGATGAATTTCTGTCTTGAAGTCAATTTCATTTTCATATTTTTATGACTACAAGAAAAATCGCTGGTCACTGAATCTCGTAAATTTCCTTTGTTCAGAGACCGCAGTCTTACTCTTTTTGTTGAACGCCGTGCTAGTTACTGATGACAGTCGATCAGAAACTTGTATTTTGCTCGATTTAATTGTCGTACCTTTGTGGAAAAGTCGATGTTTTTCAGGAATGTCTGAAATTCTCCGTAATCTGATGAAAATGTTAAAAGTTTAACAGGAAACAAGCGGCTCTTGTCATTGCTGCTACTGCAACAGTATTTTCAATTCTTTTTTACTGAATTTTGATTGACAGAAGAAGGTCTTCAGACAAGAAACATCGATTCACAAATCCTTACATTTAATAACCTCAAAGAACCGCATTTTGCCATGAAGCTTTATAATATAATTTTTTCTTACAAATTGACAGACACAGTTACAAGTTTTTCTTTAATTTATGGAATATTTTTGTTACAGTCTCATTGTTTGAATAGTAATTTACAAATTAATTTGTCACACGCTCGCGATAATTCACAAACAAATACGTTTACTGGTTCGTAGAAAAAATGTTTCGGTCGGAATTTTGAAGATCCAAGCGATTTCTGTAAAGATACTTTTCACTTTTTTAATCGTCATGCATAATTCATCAAATCATCAGAGATCTGTTAGTTGTTTTCAGCATAAATATGCAGAAAAGCTTTTATATTTCTTATTATTTAAGAAAAATTTTGTGCAAATCGTTTTTGATTGCAGTGAGAACCTCGAGCAGCCTCTGGACAGCTGTTTCAGCCCTGCTTGGGGCTTCTTCAGCCGAAACGTAGCTCGACATTCCCACTGCAGACCAAAAACGACTTGCCCAATTTATTCGCAAATGCGATGTAAGAATGATGAACATATAAAATAGCGACATCTTACTATCGCTTTTTGACCTAACATTGCAGTAGGATAGACAAATTGAAGCGGGATTTGCTCCTAATGAGTCCCCCATGCAAGGCGGCCATGCTTGCTGTCAAAGCATAATGAAAGATTTTAGAAAAATTTTGTGCAAATCGTTTTTGATTGCAGTGAGAACCTCGAGCAGCCTCTGGACAGCTGTTTCAGCCCTGCTTGGGGCATCTTCAGCAGAAACGTAGCTCGACATTCCCACTGCAGACCAAAAACGACTTGCCCAATTTATTCGCAAATGCGATGTAAGAATGATGAACATATAAAATAGCGACATCAAAAACGATTTGCACAAAATTTTTCTAAAATCTTTCATTATGCTTTGACAGCAAGCATGGCCGCCTTGCATGGGGGACTCATTAGGAGCAAATCCCGCTTCAATTTGTCTATCCTACTGCAATGTTAGGTCAAAAAGCGATAGTAAGATGTCGCTATTTTATATGTTCCTTATTATTTAAGTTTAACTAAAACTGTAATGGTGGAAAAACTACAGCCGCCGCCGCAATAGAGTAGAGATTCGAACTCGAGTCATCCGGTTGGCATCAATTATAAAGCTAATACGTCCCAGAATTCGAGCTTAGCGCCGATTTCATAATCGGACTTTAAATTTAAAGCTACTTTAACCTATTTCCCTATTTTTAAAGTGACTTTAAATTAAAGCTTCCTTAAAGTCTGATTATGAAAACGGCCATTAATTATACACAATAACTGACTGGGTGGTTTGCTCCCAATGAAGAAACCTAAACAGCCTTACCGTTTTTCGAAAGGTATTAAAGATTGTTACTATTTGTCTAACTGTAGATGTGATAATCAAAGTTAGGGACATTTCAGACGAATATGTTAAATTCTAATATAATATAATAATATATATATATAATAATAAGTTAAAATCGGTTGCTAAATTATGATATGGCGATAAAAAAGGACAGGCAATTTATATTTCTAACGTATTATTAAGTTTCTCGAAAATTTCGTATTTCATCCTGAATTTATTCTTCTTCTTTTATAATAAGTTTTCTAAGCAGATCTTTCAAGTTTCATCTCTCCTACTATACTCTATGTTCTTTTTTGTTTTAATTCGAAGGAGTACTTTGAAATTTTGGCGCTAAAAACGAGATTTGTCATCGGTAGCTGATCGGAATTGACCAATGATAAAGCTCGTTTTTGGCGCCAAAATTTCAAAGTACTCACTTCTCTGAAATAAAAAATAAAGCATAGATGTTCCATTTTTTCGTTCATTCGTTGTTTGGTTCCTCAGAACAATCTTATGATTACATATACATCGAGTATTTTAGACGCTATGAAAGGAAACTACATTCGGTGGACACCCGTATATAATGTTTAGATATTTTTTAAATTCATCTTCTTGTTACGTATTGCTGCGAATTGGAGTGTTCTTCTGGGTTTCTCGTCCGTGAGCTCCGCGTTGGGCGCCAAATAATGCTGTGGTTTATATGTTGTGGGGCCTTGGGGACGTTCTGTGTATTTATATTACTCAAAGATCAGGGTGGATCGAAAACGAATTTAGCAGTTTTTTCTTTCAGCTAGATAAGGAAGTGACATGGGGGTTGTATATGTAAATTTTGTAGGGGTGTTTGAGTATTCTGTGGTTACGATGTGCCTTTCAAGTACCTCTTCCGTCTTCTGCTCGTATTCCATTCCGCACTCCTTTCTGCACCTTTTCATTTCCTCTCTTTCTTGCCCGTTCATGTACACGTTTAGTTTTGTTGTTTCCATGCCGATCCAAGTCGGAATTTTGGTTGATTTCTCTTTCTGCCTCAGTTAACCTTTCTTCAACCTGCATCGGATTTTCTTTGTTTCATTTTTATATGACTTCACTTACATTAATGATGCAGTCTTCTTTTATCTCGTCTCGTAGCTTCCCTACATCACCTGTTAGTTTCTTGTTAATTTTTTCGTTCTTTCTTTCTCCTTTTTTTATTATTATTATTATTATTATCTTCTTATTAATCTCTTCGATAATTGCCAATTTGTTCTGTTTTGTTTTATTTCGGCGTTGGTTTGCGTTCTAGCCGTTCTTGCATTTCCATATTGTTCTGTTTTAATTGTTCCTGGATCTTTTTATTGTATACTCTTCCATTTTAAATATACTTTGTTCCGATTGACCTGGTAATTTAATGTTGTTTTGTACTATTTTCTCTTGAATTTCTTGCGTTTCTTGACTGTTCTGCTTTATTTCTCCTATCATCATTGTTAATTTGCTTTTTTAGATCGTCGTCCATCTCTTTTCCTTTCGTCTCTGGTTCCTTTTGTTTCTGTCTTACTTCCTCTCTCTCTCCTCTGGTATCTTTTCCATCTCGTGTGGTTTTGTCCTTGTAATTTTCACCTTCTTTTTTGCTATTTTCACTTTCTCCGTCTCTCTCTCTCTCGGATCAATTTTGTACTAAAATTTTCGTGAGCCACCCCACCTTGGTTACAAAATAATGCTGTGAATTGGAGTTCTTCTGGAGTTTTCGTTCGTGAGCCCCACGTTGAGCGACAAATAATGTGAATTGGAGGAGGCTCCACATTGGGCGCCAACAAACCAAAAATTCAGAACAATTCCAATTCACAGCAGTACGTTTGACATACAAATGCAACCAGACTAAATGATACTATATATATATATATATATATATATATATATATATATACAGGTCTGTCGCTCCTGTCGGAACATGGACCGCTCACTGGCTGAGGTCTTTAGATCCGGTTTTCACGAGAGATCGGTCCGCGTATTTCTTCTTCCTATAGTTTCTACAACTTATGGTGTGTTTTCCCGTTTTCTATTAGTTTCCTCCATTCTTGCCTGTCCTTGACTCTCGTCCTCCAGTTCATAATTCCCATCTTTCCTACGTCTTCCATTACCTGGTCTTGCCATCTGATTTTGGACCTTCCTCTTGGTCTACCTTCTATTGGTCTCCAGTCCGTTATCTTCCGTAATACCTTATCTTGTTCCTTCTGTTGTATATGTCCAAACCAACTTAGCCTCTGTGCTTTAATGTACCTTACGATGTCTTCTCCGTCCATTAACTTATTTATCTCATGGTTCATGAGAGACCTGAGTTCTCCTTGTGTTTTCCTCGGTCCCAAGATCTTTCTTAAAATTTTCCTCTCTAGAATTCTCAGTTTTTCTTCATCATTGTTTGTCAGACACGTTGTTTCAGTTGCATATGTTATTACTGGTCTAATTGCTCCTCTATATATTTTCATTTTGTTCCTTTAGTAAGGTTACTGTCTTTCAACAGTAAGTGATATTTCCAGTATCCTTTATTTCCGACTTTAATTCTTTCATTTATTTCTATACTTCTATTGTTTCTTCCGTTTACAGTCACACCTAAGTGAATAAAGTATTCAACTTTTTGGAAATGATATGTCCTTGTTTTCAGATCTTCCTTACTATTTTGCTTTCTAGAGTTTATCATATATTTTGTTTTTTCTTGGTTGATCTTTAGACCTCTGATCTCTGCTTCTCTTGCTAAACATTCTATTGCTTCTTCCAGGTTTCGTTTATCTCTTGCTAGAAGTGCTAAGTCGTTTACTATCCCCTTGTTTCACGACTACCTTTACATCGATGTGTCCTGTTTCTCCACGACTTGTGCTAACTTTCGCTGTGGATTTTTTCATCGTCATCTTCGTTAATATGATAAGTTTTTTTGGTATTTTCATATTTTCCATATCTCTTACAAGTTGGCGTCTGTAAACACTGTCGAAGACTTGTTTAAAGTCTTGTTTAAATATTGAAAAATTGATCCTGAATGTCGCCCAGTATAAATTTTCCAATGCATAGATATAAATTATTATGCAAAAATACAAGAAACAAGCAAAAATTAAAAGAACAATTTTTTTTTCAATTCCGGTACATAAGTGAAATACTTAAAGCCGGTTTCATAAAATCTGCGGTTTACGCGTTCTCATGTGAAATCCACCTTAAACGAGTATCTCGAAGCAACAACAATTCGGGCTCTTCGCAGTGAAACGAAAACGCTTCCATGCGTTCATCTGGCTTGTGTGATTTCATTCTGTGTACAAAATCTTGAGATCAAATGAGGTTTTACGTACTTCAATTTTTAATACTTACCTATAGTCATTTCAGTACAGTCCGTACCGTATCACATGACATTGATATACAATAATGAGGAGTTGGATTGGGTACATCGAATATTATAATGCTACATAATGGGGGGGGGGGGGGGGGGGGGGGTAAAAAACAATTGATCAATTTTGGCAACTACGCGCTGCATTGCGTTGTTTGTAAACTTGACAACATTACCTGGAAATGATGTTAATACGCCTCTTGAAATCAGGGCTTTTTATTGGTCTAATGTAACTGCGTTCGTCCGCGTTCTGTTTTTCGATCGGATCGAGAAAGCGAATGCCGGCACACACACGTGTTCCGTTAAATGCGGAAATCTGTGCACAAAGTTGAGTTACAAGATTCAGCTAAGCAGTATGACTGGAAATAATTAAGTTCTACGTGTCCATTGAGGTGTTTTGTAAGCATCTTTGCGAACGGATTGGAAAGATTCCTAGAATCTAGAATATTCTGGGAACCGTTACAAGTACGGTGAATTTCTCATTTTGGCTGGATCTTTTCATCGGAGTTGCTGTCCGTCCATTCGCTCAGCGATTCAGCGTCGTCGCCATTTTCACGTCTGAGGGAGGAGTTTTGTAAGAATCATTGCGAACGGGTTGAAAACATTCCTAAAGTCTAAGGTATGAAAATGATCATTGGGCGTGAGCACATGGTTACATATTCTGTTTTTGTTTCTTGAAACAGATCAATTTCATTCCGGGGTATATGTAAGGTGACTATTTATTTACAAAATTTAAAAACGAGACGACCTTGAAAAATTAAACTAATTAAAATCATCATACTCAACAAAGAAAATTATGATGAGGACCATCTATTGATTTTTCGAGAAACTACGTAATTTATGAAACAAAAGTGTCATAGATAATAATGATTGGTCTGTACTCAAAAGTGTTTGTATCAAAAAAGCCTTATATTTGAAGCTTAGATGAAACTCAAGTATCGTTTAATAAGACTACATAAGTTCTTTATCACAGGACATTTATAGCTAAGATTTTCAAAGCGGGACATCTTTGAGTCTTGAGTGATCTCTCGAGGACAATAGGACAACCTCTTCAAAAACGGTACTGTCCCGTTGAAAACGGGACGCATGGTCACTTTAGGTATACGTCCAAATATTCTGGAAACCGTTACAAGCACGGTGAATTTCGCATTTTTGCCGTATCTTTTCATCGGAGTACCCGTTCATCCGCTAAACGATCCTGTGTAGAAGGTCGTCGCCATTTTCAAATCCGTTACTGAGGGACAAAAGTTCAGTGTTTCGCCAAAGGAGGCACTGATGAGATTTTAACAACCACTGACTTGTAAACTTAGAGCAGAGACAGTAATATGGAGCGCAAGCCCGTATCAGGGTTGGAAGAAAAACTGTTTTTCTTTTAAAGAACAAAACTTTTGCTTTTTTGTTTTAAACATTTTTTTTTGTTTAGAACATGTTTAAAATTAACCCTAAACTAAACACTGTTTAAACTGTTTAAAACAACTTTTAAATGTTTAAATGGCCCTTACAGTTTACATTAAAAGGTACGTTATAATTTATTTGATATTTGTGTAAAAAGAAGAATTTATTCAAATTCGATCTCTAATTAAAAGAAAGATAAAAAATTTGTAATGTTAGGTTACGTACCCTTTTAAAAATAATGTGTGTACTTTGATAATAATTTAAGGGGCGGATTCTGTAACTTATTAACGGGCTGTTAAAATTTAGAGTTCTTTTAAAATCTAAAATGCAATTCCTTGATTGGTTGTTAGCGTAGCAACAAAATTTAACACCTTTTTAAATTTAACGGCTTTGATACAGAATAGACCCCTAAATGATTTAAGGCAGGGCTTGTTTTATTTGGGATCTACGGTCGCCGTATTTTAAATGATTTTCAGAGAAAGTATGAAGTATTTGGTATCAACATACCAAGAAAAACAGTCCCAATAAAAACTAAAATAAAATACACTCCAAAGAAGTATTTTTTTCAAATTACTTGATCGTATTAGAACGAAAATACATGACTCGTGGCTTTCAAGACTGGAAAACAACAATTCCGTATGTAAAAATATGTAGGGTGTTCCGTTTAAAATAACAAAGTTGATATTACTTTCGGCGAAACCGAAAGTCCAGTAGGTATATGTCTGAGAATTCAAATTAAATTTTGTTGAATTTATCGTTTTCAAATTTTAAACAAACCTTAAAATTCTAGAAGGGCGAATATATGGTCTTGGGACACACGGTAGAAATTCAATGAAAACAAATGAAACGATAACGTTATAAACAGTTCAAACAGCGACATCCTACGATCCCTTTTTGACCTAACATTGCATTAGGATTGACAAATTGAAGCCAGTTTGCTACATAATAACTCATCCCGCAGCCCATAGTATGAACAGGGAAGCGGAGGACCCAGTATGTTTCAAAACTTAATGTAATAATAAAAGGTTAAATATTGAAAAGGTATTTTAAAATTTTGCAATATAAGTATTATTCCAGTGATCAGTAACAATTAATGAACTGATTATAATCAATCTAATGCAATTCAAAATTAGTTCAAATCAGAGCTACAGTGTCGTCAGCTCAGTCACACAATGTCTACAATTTTTAAAACAATTGACATAGGAATAAACTAAAGTTTAAAGTTAATCTGTGAGTGAAATACCGACCCTAAACAATTAGCTCCTGGTTACACAGTATTACGTTCCAAAAATAAAACACTTAATTAAAAATGTTCTTTTCTAGCTTAACACTAAAAAAAAATAATTTAAAGCATTAAAAAAAACTTACTTAAAACATAAAAATAAAGCAGTTATATCAGTAGTGTTCTTTTTTAGCTTAAAATGACAAGAAATGAATTTAAAACATTAGTAAAAAAAACATGTTTAAAACGTTTTGTTTAAAACAGATGGTATGTTTTTAATTCTTTTTTTTGTTTTTAACTTTAAACAGTTTGTTTCAAACTTTCCAACCTTGGCAACGGCAACCGTGTTGACAACATCATTATTGTAAACTACCTTAGCCAGCCGACTGAGTAATGTATCCTGCAGTTTATTACAACGTAAATATCT
Source organism: Prosopocoilus inquinatus (assembly GCA_036172665.1). Lineage (NCBI taxonomy): Eukaryota > Metazoa > Arthropoda > Insecta > Coleoptera > Lucanidae > Prosopocoilus > Prosopocoilus inquinatus. The sequence continues at coordinate 34,424,647 of CM069877.1, forward strand.
CTGGCACATTTTTGTGCTTCATATTAAAGTATTATCGTGACTCTTAAGTAAAATTTAGATTAGTTAAGTAGTGTTAAAGTTTTGCGACTTTGAATTAATTGGCTGAAGTTCGTCCTGTTCGTCACTTTGGACGTGTCCTTGCCGCTCTCGCTCTCGATCAAGCACACCCCTGGAACACTTCACGTTGAAATAACTTAAAAGAGTAAAACGGGCGACAAAATCAATAGGTGTTTTAAATTAAGGCAGGCTCACATTACATTAAATAAATAAATAAATGCATGTTTAATAATACAATCCGCCCAGTAAAAAGCAAACAACTCTGCAACTTCCAGTTCTGGAATTTATGAATGAAACAATTAAAGTAGAGAAAGGACTCAGTCCCAGTTATAACTAGGCTGCTGGAAAATTTTCTGGAATCTAGGTCTAGAATTGTTAGCGTTTATCAGCTGTCATATTTGAAAAATTTGACGTTTTTCGCCTATAATTCCACTGACAGTTCCTATCCAAGTGAACTAGTTTTGTTTGTACAGTATTTGAGAAAAAGTAATTTTGGGTTAACATGGAAATCTCGCGTGAAAATTTCCGTGCCACTATTTTTCACGATTTCAAATGTGGTCTAACGCCGGAACAATGCCTCGATCGGCTTCATTTGGCTTTTAGGGATGAAGCACCATCAAGGAGCAGTTTTCACAATTGGTTTGCCGAATTCCAGCGTGGACGTATCTCTCTCAATGACGAATTTCGTGAAGGTCGTCCATCAACTTCTGTTGTTGCCACCAATGTAGATGCTGTGCGAGAAATGCTTGAGCGAGATCGACATGTGACATACCGTGAGATTCAAGCATCCTTACGCATTGACATGAAAGCAATACACCAGATGATCATTTTAACGTACGAAAGCTTTGCAGTCGTTGGATCCCACACAATTTAAAAGAAGTCCAAAAGCAGGGTCGTGTCAAATGGTGCGAAGAAATGCTCAAGAAATTCAATGGAGGTCGTTCAAATTTAGTTTATAATATCGTTACTGGTGACGAAACGTGGATCTATTCGTACGAGTCAGAAAGTAAACAACAATCTACAGTTTGGGTATTTCAGAATGAACCAAAACCAACAAAAGTTGTCCATTCAGGCAGTGCTGCGAAGCAAATGACTGCTTGTTTCTTTGGTTTAACTTGACACGTAGCAACCGTGGCTTTAGAGGATCGAAAAACCGTGAATGCTGATTGATATACTGCAATTTGTTTGCCGGAAGTCATCGATCAAATAAAAAGAAACAATCGAAATCGACGAATTATTCTTCATCATGACAACGCCAGCTCTCTCTCAGCCCGTCAAACAGTTGATTTTTTGTCCAACAAAAATGTTGAATCAATGACTCATTGTCCATATTCAGCTGATTTATCACCCCTAATGATTTCTTTTTGTTCCCAAATATCAAAAATAAAATGCGTGGTGAGCGATTTTCGTCGGCTGGAGCAGCGGTTGAAACATTCCGGACACTGGTTTCTGAGGTACCATCTTTAGAGTGAAAAATGTGCTTTAGAAATTGGTTCGAGCGTATGCAAAAGTGTTGACGTCAAAGACGAATACTTCGAAAAGCAATGATACCGTTTACCAAATTTCATATGCGTTTTTTCATACCGTTTCCAGAAACTTTTCCAGCAGCCCACGTATAGGTAGTTGCGGCTTCTTGATGGTTCTCGTCCTTCGACGGGTTTGAAGATCTTACATGTAATTATTGGGAATGCAATTAATTAAATCTTAGGATCTCATCCGGAATTTCTACACTGTAATTATAAAAGCAGGAATGCTAACAAATTGTCGCGCACTATATCCACATTAATTCGACAAACAGCAGCATAAATAACAGCGATAAGGAAGTTTTGCATTAAACATCGTTGAGGCCGGAGCGGGCCAGTCTTTCGCTACTAAACTTTCCGACCGTCTGTTTACTACCGGCTAACGCAAAATAGACATTGTTCCAGTCACCTGTGACATTCAACGTAGAGCACTTTTACCCGATTATTACGGGCCATAAACATAGTTGCGCACCTACCTTCGACCGTGCCAGTCTGTATCATGAGGAGCACCACGGTGTTGAGCGCGCTGATTCTGTTTTCATTCGGAATCGGCGCGATCGCGAAAATCTACACGCGCTGCGGACTCGCTCAAGAACTGGTCAACAGAAATTTTCCTAGGAGCTTCATCGGAAATTGTAAGTGACAATGCACAAAAATATTTCCGGTCTCACCGGAAACCAAATCTCACTCCTACTCATAATCTACGTCATTCATTGAATTTATTAATGAATTAATAGGTTTGGCTTTTAAATGCCTCCTTGACACTTGAATACCGATGCGAATTGGAACTAAATTATGAAAAAATAAAGAAGTTCTTCCTTGTTACAACAGAACAAAAGCAAAACCACGATGCTGCAATTAAGAGGGGACTGTTCAGTTTATGAGTACTTTCCTATTTCCTATCCAAATAGTGGTCCAGTCACGCACGTTTGGCTAGCCTTTTTTCATATCACGTATTCTTACGATTACATTCACGCTCACTCAGGTAATTCTACACTTTGCTCACGCTCACTCACGTAATTCTACACTTTGCTCACGCTCACTCACGCTCTTCTACACTTTGCTCACGCTCACTCACGCTCTTGTACAGGGTGGGCCAACAGTGCATGGACGGAAGATTGTGGCGTTACTATTGAAGATTTTTGAAATCTGTGTGCGCAATAACATACATATCCTTTAGATACACAATCTAAAATTATTTAGACTTATACAGAGTGTTCCGTAAGAGTGTGAGGACCCTAATGAATGTTTTTTTTTTTTTTAATGGAACACCCTATTATTATTGCACTATTAGATGTCTCATTATCGATGGACGCAAATGTTATGTTTTTTTTGACCTACAGTTTATCGTTTTCGAGATATTGACAATCTACCGGTAAAAAATGGCAAAACTTGTTACTCCATAAATTAGTTATTTTTAAATATTTTACTTTGAATTTTGGTGGATACAATATTTAACTATTAGAAAACAGAAATGTGTTTTCAACTCGAAATTTTTCCGGGTACTTTATGCAGGGTGATGCACAACGCAAAATACTATTTTTCTAAAGAAAATTAAATGAAACGTTCTGTATATGAACGTATAGTTTAAAACATCCGTTACTAAGGTTTTCAGTAGTATAAGATTTTTTACGTATAGCTCTTAAACTTTGAACGTAGACAGTTTTTAAATTTGTATCTTTAAAATATCAACTGTATTGTAATTTAATAAATAAAATTGGATTTTGTTTTGTTTCTAATGCATACATTTGGTAATAACATTGTAAATAATCTTGATAATAATAACAGTAGATGTACTTTTAATGTTTAAACCAACATTTAGAACACAAATATATTTTTTTTAATTAAGAAACTATTAAACTGAACTAAATTTAATTTCTTTATAACCAAATCATTGTTCAATTATTTTGCAATGTATTTATAGTACGAAATATACAAAATACCACAAGAACAATAAAATAAATGTTAGTTAACAAAATAAAAACCAGATTTAACAAACATGCTCAAAATGTAATCCAATTTATTTTATACATTTTTAATTCGGCGATTAAGAAATATATTATAATTTATTAATAGTACCGACAAAATATACACAAATGCAATTGTAAATAATTTTGTTTCATGATCTCGACGTCCATAGGAGATTTATTAAACCCATTTATATTCTGGCGTAAAAAAATAGTGAAATCAGATGGAATTTCGGGTAGCACCTCAAAATTATTTGGCATTTTATTTATTGAATTAACTATTTAATTAAATCATTTTCTGGTGTCATTGTTGTAATACGATGGTACTTCATCATGCTTAAACCAAATATTTTAATCGCTATTTCGGGGAACACTCATCAAAAATAACAAGAAATAATTCTAAATCAGAAATGGAAGGTAAGAATCGTCTCACAAAACACAAAACATGACACATGAATGCATTTATTAAAAGACTCAGATTTTAAAGATATAAATTTAAAAAATTACTACGTTCAAAGTTTAAGAGCTACGTAAAAAGTCTTATACTATTGGAAACCTTAGTAAGGGATATTTTAAACTATATATATTCATGTACAGGGCGTTCCATTTAAATTTTCCTAGAAAAGTGGTAATATGTGTTGTGCATCACCCTGTATAAAGTACCCGGAAAAATTTCGAGTTGATTACACATTTCTGTTTTCTAATAGTTAAATAATGTATCTACTAAAATTCAAAATAAAATATTTAAAAATAATTAATTTATGTGTTCCATTAAAAAAAAACACATGTTAGGGTCGTTAAACTCTTACGGTACACTCTGTATAAGTCCAAATAATTTTAGATTGTGCATGTAAAGGATATGTATGTTATTGCGCACACAGATTTTAAAAATCTTCAATAATATCGCCACAATCTTCCGCCCACGCACTGTTGGCCCACCCTGTATATTTTACTTGCGCTGACTTACCCTAATCTGCACTTTAATCACGCACATTCTCTTTCATCTAATCATAATTAAAATGGAAAATCTACGTAAAGAAATATGACAAAGTGAAATTCTAAAACAATTATGTGTAAAAAAGAGTTGTAGATACTTTTAACACAATTGTTGAACTTGCTTAAAAAATTCAGATTTATTTCCACCTCGAACTGAAAAATGTTTGCATACGTTTGTGGTAGAATTATTAGTCAATTTTGGAGTAACGAGGTAAACATTGGTTTTGATTTTTCTAGTACAATACATTCTTATAAGTGTGGAGAGAATATCTTGATACATTGTTGTATAAAATTCTACAATGGAGGAAAAATGCACTAAAATCACATGAAACGTTTCATTCTGTATATTGAAACTCATGAAATTACTAACCCGCTAGAAAAAAATTACAACTGGAAGTGTTCAAAGAAATTCGATTTAATCTGCTAACCACAAAAAGTTTGTTTAAAAACTATATTCGAATTTCATCTTCAATAGATGCCTTCTTCTTGATCACAAGAGAAGTGACTGTGTATGCCTATCGCTACCTTATATACTAATTCGTTCCGCTCCAATGAAGCGTGCTCTCTAATGCGAGCGTCTCACTGGATTGCGTCAGCCAAGTCAAGCAACACCGAACCTGCCAAGGCAAAAATGTTTATTTTTATGTGTTCTCGTTTTTCAACGATGAAATTGCTTCTCGCCAGCCGGCCTCGCCGGCGTGTGTTATTAAATCATTGGGAAAAACGCATCGACTTTGTAATATAGGGGTAGCCCCGGCGCACATTATTTGCCGTCGCACGTGAGGCTGAAGTGTTGATGATGTTTGTGTTTCCCCCGTACGAGGATCTGATTACATTTTAAAAATTCGTTTAGAGCAGCCGTTGTTGAGTTTTTTTTGCTTAAAACAAAATCGTAAAGACTGACTCTTAATAATCATAATTAATTCTTTATAACTTGGAAAGAAATGGATTTAACCTCCTAACTACAAAAAGTTTGTTTAAAAACTAAATACGTATTTCGGCAGCTGTGTCGCCATCTTCAGCAGATGCCTTCTTCTTGATCACAAGAGAAGTGACTGCGTCATGTCTATTGCTACCTTATATACTAATTCGTTCCGTACCAATGAAGCGTGCTCTCTAAAGTGAGCATCTCACCGGATTGCGTCAACCAAGTCAAGCAACACGGAACCTGCCAAAGGCCCATGATCGCTGTTAATTAAATCTCTCTTATTTTTGTATATGAAAATGGTTTCAAACCCGTCTAATTCCCTGTTGCTTGACATTGCTTTTACTAACCTAAGATTGTTTAAATCTATTTTATGACTGGTATCAAAAATATGTTGGGCAACACTGGATTTTTCAATTCTATTGTACTTTAAATGAGCTAAATGTTCTTTAAAACGTGTCAGTATATTTCTTTTTGTTTGCTCAATATATTTTTTAGTACACCCTTGACAAGATATTTCATAGATTCCTGATTTCTGACTTGGTTCAGTTTTGTCTTTAGGGTTTGCCAGTAAACGTTTTAAAGTATTATTATTAGTATGTGCGATTGCGTACCCCCGCGTTTTAAAAATGCTATTTAAACCTTTGAAACAATATTTGTCAAACGGAATTTTAATGTATTTGGATATGTCTGTTTCTGCCGGTAACAAAGTAGTAAATTTTTTGATGTTGGCTTTGTTTACAATTTTCCTTAAAGTATTTTCTACGACATCTATTGAGTAACCATTATGGACTGCTATATCTTTAATAAATCTGAGTTCCTTGTTGTATCTTTTTTTTTTGAGAGTGGGACGTTGACTAATCTATTTTAAGTAGAAAAGAAATTGCAGAATACTTATGCGATAAGATATGTTGTGAGTCATTAACAATAAATCTGTTGATGTTTGTTTGTTTCCTACATATATCAAATTCTAATTTGTTTTCACTATTTCTAATAACCAAGGCATCTAGGAATGGTACTTTAGCGTCAACCTCTTTTTCAACCCTGAATTTAATAGTAGGAAATTTAGGATTTAAAATATTAAAAAAATTCTCTATTCTGCATTCCTTGGTATTAAAAACAGCAAAAACATTGTCTACATATCTAAATCAAATTTTTGGGAAATAATTACAATTTTCTTTATATCCCAGTATCCCCATTCCAACCACATTAAAAAATTTGCATATACGTTAATGTAACGTCACAAGCAAGAACGAACACGAAACGACTCTTGTCTGTTTGCCTCCATCTACGACATTCTTCAGTTGCAGTTATTTGGTAGCAAACTAGGACTGTCTGTAATCATGTACCTAATCATTATGTAATATTACAGTTAAATACACGCACTCCTTTTTATTTACTTTCTTAATCTACACAACGCCCATGTAGAAGATTGTCGAACAAGTGCCGATATGAATCTCACCGCAGTCTCTCCAAGGTTTTTTTTTGCATTTCTGCAAGGATCGTACGATATGTAAGTTCATAAACTCGACCGTTAACAAATGATCATTAACAACAAATCTTACGATTCTTGCTAACATGTACAGAGTTGCACTATTAGGTGTAAAATATTTACACAATACATAGAACAGAGTAACAAAATTTTAGCGATTGCTAACACAAAATGTGTGATTTGCTTACGTAAGATAGGTGATTTATAATAGCAATTACTAATTTGGATTTAAGACAAATCATCTTTAAAAAGGTGACCCCATATTTATATTTGATTCGGATAGGGCAAAGTGTTTGCCACGAATTATTGAAGAATCACTTTATTGAAATGGGCGCTGTTTTTTTTTTGTGTTTATCATTTTTTTTTAATTCATATTTTTATTTTTTTTGGTATTACTTAAAACTTATTTAATATCTTGAGATACAAGCTTCAAGGAATACTTCCGCGATAACTTCAGAGCTTGCAACCGACGAGATCGACGAAAACAACAAACAGAATTTCGTCAACTTTTTTTTCTCCTTTGTAAATTAATTATGTGTTTGTTAATCAGTCGGATGTCCCGTGGTGCGCCTAGGACTTTCGTCTTTCGGGGAAATTCGGTCAATTAAAATTATCTCCGCCTAAAATAGATCGTCACCTTGAAACACGAAATTCGTAATAATAAGCGATAAGGACGTGTACATATCTCTGGTGCGGTCAGAATTGCGAGGTCGCGAATGATTTTACGCTCGTGTTGCGTTCGCAAAGAAACAATTTGGAATTCCTGGTGAAAACATTCAATAATTTATACGTCACAAGAAATATAGTACAGGGTGCATCAGAATAAGCGTCCGGATCGTTAGGAGCAGTGCTGCCAGATGATTGTCAAAATAACGGTAGCGTCTGATCGTAACTGAAGCTACGGCAATTGACTGTCCACATAACGTGTTAGCGTCAGTGTTGTTAAAGATACATTTCTAATAGTATGTAGATACAGATGCAGATACTTTCACAAATATGTATCTAGATGCAGATACAGATACTTTTTCCGGAAAATATCTAGATACAGATAGAGATACAAAAAAAGTTTCTGCATTTTATCAAGATACTTGCAAGTGTAAAATTCAATAACCTATGCAGTAGTGGAGGTACGGTATCATTTGCGAACCAAATCGACTTTCTTTTTGTGAAAATTGATGAAGTTTTCGTATGAATATGTGAATAATGTACACACTAAAATCTGTGATAATTTTCACATTTTTTTTCAGCAGTATGTCTTTTTAAATAAGTAATTTATCTTTGTAATTAAGTTGATCAATAAGCTGATTAGTAATCACCTGGTTTTGTATGAAACCAAGTCAAGTCAACGTAAAATATAAAGTTATCAACAGAAATGACTCTACTTCCGTGTCAGACAAGTTAAATGTCAAATTAATCTAGGATCCTTAGTTGCAACCTTGTTGTAGCTAAGAGAGCGTTCCCATAATCAAGAAAAGTTGATAAAATCAACAATACAGACTTTTCCTTTTGATTTTCTCCTTTTATCAATAATCTTTCCCAATTTTTAAAATAATTTTCAAGTTTCTGAACTATCAAATCGCATTTTAAATAGAACAGTCATTTGACAAACTGGAAAACATAATTAATAAGAGGGGAAAATCAAAAAAAGAGACTGTAAAATCGGAGGTTGCATTTCTGCCAAGGTCTGCTGTTTTTATGGAAGTTCAAAATGCATCTAAAATGTATCTTAGTATATCAAATGAATAGATACCCTGTAATTGTATCTAGATGCAGATACAGTTACATTTTTTTAGTAGTATCTGAGATATGTATCTAGATACTCAAAAAGTATTTAGATACTATATCTAGATACTTGCATCTAGATACTTAACAACACTGGTTAGCGTGAATGTAGCTTGGATTGGTGGGAGATCCATCGTTTCTTGACTGCCTCTTCTATGTGCTCCCTATTCGAAGTAACATATTTGATCCATATTCACTTTCATTCTTTAGACATCTAGAATTTCCTTGCTTATCATTTTTCCTTAGAATCGTCATCAGAGCTCGCTCGGTTGAAGCTGGAATTATTGTAAAAGGGAATGGGGTACAAAAATCGGGTTAAAAATTCATTAACTGTAACACAAGGCATATTTTATGGCGTTTTCTCACTTGAGGCCGAGACGAGTGTGGATAATCCTTCAAAAAACTATGGGTGCTCTCAAACCGTGTCATGATTTCGAGTAAGTTGTTGAAGAACGAGGAGAGGAGACAGCCTTTATAATTACAGTTCTAGTGTTGATGGGAGAATTGCAGAATCGAGTCGTCATGAATAACTTTTTCTTTACTTTTGTTTTAAAAATTCTTTCACTTGTTTTTAATAGTTGAATTCAGGAAAAGTTTAAAATTCCTTAATTTTGTTTAACATCAAAACATCCAAAGACAGTACGACGATCTTCTTTCTTTTAAATTATAGTTATACCAAATAAACCAAAATACTATAAGCTTATACCCGCGTGGAACATCTTATTTTCGAAAACCCTGTACACTAACTTACATTCAGATACTCTACATTGAAAAGTAAAAGAATAATGTGTGACACGGTTCATTTATTAACCGAAAATGGGCCGGAGAAGAAAATATTGTAACTAAAGCCAAGTTAGGGCAACAGTAAACATAAACTTTCGTACAAAAAAACAAATCTTTAACGTAATTCAATATACAGGGTACCCCAAGTTGATTTTTGAAATGCCTCTGAAAAATTTTCTTGCAAATTTCGTACTTGCTTCATGTGACTTAATTAGTAAATACGCTCGTGACGGTCCGGATGCTTATTCTGAACCACCCTGTGTATAAATAAATTAAAAAAAAACATTACGACGAAAATCTGTTCTCTTAAAACAGAATTTTACATACAGGCTGCTGTATTTTGAAACGCAACATAGGACATCCCATGTTAATTTAAATGTGCTCGAATATTGGCTTCCCTAATTATTTTACAGCAAAATTCCATTTAGGTTATTTAAAGTACTCTTCAAGATCAATATGTCTATGAAGTTTGAGAATTTTTCATACGCTGACTCTGAAAAAGAATGATAGAAAAAGCTTTTCCCTTTATTTTAACATTAATTAATCAAGACCGTGCTGATAGTTTAGTATAAATTGAATTTCGTTACTGATCTTTTGTAAATATCTAGAAACTGAGCGAATGAAAGATTTTCAAACTTCACAGGCAGATTGATCTTGGAGAGTACTTTAAAAAACCTAAATGGAATTTTGCTGTAAACTAATTAGGCAAACCAATATTCGAGCACCTTTAAATTAACACGGGATTTCCTAGGTTGCGTTTCAAAACGCAGCACCCTGTATACAGGGTCAAAATTCTGGGTAATTAATAATAATAATAAATGTCTTTAATTTTGCTGGCGGGGTTCAGCCTTAGCTGCTCTGCCACCCAACCAACGATGATAATATTACATTATCATTAAATATAAGAAAAATCATTAGATATTAAAAAGAATCATTAAATAGAAAAATAACTGAATTGTAAATAACAAAGAAGGAGAAAAAAAAATTGGAAACAGAAAACATTACAATTGTAGTTACAGTCGCTGTTGCATAAGGAAAAGTTGATTCCAATATTTTTTTTTAAAAGAGAGGAACGACGATAGACGTAACTCACGAGACATTTAGTTGTAAATATAAGACGAGTTATAATAATAATAATAATAATAATAATACGTTTATTGATCTGACTGTTAAGGTTAACAATTGGTCACAATAATAATGTAAAAAACAAAAGGTGAATTAAATTAAATTAAAATCCGTTTGAGAGAGAGAGAGAGAGAGAGAGAGAGAGAGAGAGAGAGAGAGAGAGAGAGAGAGAGAGAGAACAAGGAACACGGCTGCAAGAATTCCAGCAATAAAGTTCTCATGAAATTTTGAATTGTTCGCTCACTAAACAGTCTTATAAAGCAATGTATCTTTCAGCTTACGTTTAAATATTTGAGGTGGTAATATCTTAAGGACATCATCAATGTTGTTTAAACATTGAGCGGCAGCATAGCTGAAGCATCTTTTGAACAAGGACGTATGATGCAAGGGAATATCCAGTAGGTCCCTGCGTCGGACGTTAATGCTGTGAACATCGATCCTGTCTCTTAATTTGACAAAGAGATAGGGAGGGGTTTTTGAAAATAAGATTTTAATGACTGAAGCACGCAAGATGAAAGAGTCGTCTGTCTTTCATTTTAAGCCAACAAGCAACGCTCAGTTTGTGCGAAATACGTTCCCGTCTAGGGATGCCAAAAATGAAACGCAGGCAAGAGTTCTGCACAACTTGAATGCGCCTGGAATCATTAGAATCCAAACACGAATGATATATGACATCGCAATAATTAAAATGGGGTAGAACTAGGCTATCACAAAGGGCTATTTTGGCCTTGGTGGAAAGGATATGCCTACTACTATAAGAAGAGGACCTTTTGAAGAGGGCAGTTTTATGCAATGGTGTATGAAGTGCACTAGTCTGTCGTAATATTCTGTCATGTAACATATATCTTGGAACAAGTAAGTCACTAAGACGAGATGGACAAGAAGTAATATATACTTTATGGACAAGGCAGGCCATATGAAGCTGTCTTCTATTAGTCATGTTTAACCATTTAGCCTCTATTAACTTACATGATATATGGTCTCTTCTTTTCAAACCGTAAACGAAGCGGAGACAGGAGTTTTGAGTTTTTTGTATTCTCGCTGAAGATATATAATCTAGGCAAGGGCCATAGACAGTATCACAATAATTGAAATGAGAAAGGACAAGTGACTCACACAGTTGTATTTTTAATTTTATAGAAAGGAAGAGTGTTCATGTACAGGCACTTTAATGAAGAATAAGATTTTTGAATTAATTTCCGTACATGAGACGAGAACCGTAAGTGACTATCGAAAAGTACAGCTAAATTTTTTACTGTTACACTAAATGGAATTTTGATATTATTAACAAATATACTCATGCCGTCTATGGCCCTTTGCCGATCTTTAACGCTGCCGAATACCATGACCGATGATTTTCGAGGGTTAATACACAATGAATGAGAGGCAGATATTAAACTTAATTCTGATATATCCTCATTAATTAGATTGGAAGCTTTTTGTAAATCAGAAAGCTTGAAACTATAATACAACTGCGTATCATCAGCATAATAATGCATAAAGAGTATAGAAGAGGTCATAATGTTGACCCCTGAGGAGCTCCTGATTCAATACTTTGAACAGAAGAAAGAATACCATTTACCGAAACTGCTTGCGTCCTGTTATTTAAATAGAAATAATTCTAAATCAGAAACAGAAGGTAAGAATCGTCTCACAAAACACAAAACATGACTAGAGTGATAACACATTTATTAAAAGACTCAGATTTTAAAGATATAAATTTAAAAAATTTCTACGTTCAAAGTTTAAGAGCTACGTAAAAAGTCTTATACTATTGGAAACCTTAGTAAGGGATATTTTAAACTATACATGTTCATGTACAGGGCGTTCCATTTAAATTTTCTTAGAAAAGTGGTAATATGTTTTGTGCATCAACCTGTATAAAGTACCCGGAAAAATTTCGAGTAGATTACACATTTCTGTTTTCTAATAGTTAAATAATGTATCTACTAAAATTCAAAATAAAATATTTAAAAATAATTAATTTATGTGTTACATTAAAAAAAACACATGTTAGGGCCGTTACACTCTTACGGTACACTCTGTATAAGTCCGAATAATTTTAGATTGTGCATGTAAACGATGTGTATGTTATTGCGCACACAGATCTTCAATAGTAACGCCACAATCTTCCGCCCACGCACTGTTAGCCCACCCTGTATATTTTACTTGCGCTGACTTACCCTAATCTGCACTTTAATCACGCACATTCTCTTTCAACTAATAATTATTAAAATGGAAAATCTACGTAAAGAGATATGACAAAGTGAAATTCTCAAACAATTATGTGTACAAAAGAGTTGTAGATACTTTTAACACAATTGTTGAACTTACTTAAAAAATTCAGATTTATTTCCACCTCGAACTGAAAAATGTTTGCATACGTTTGTGGTAGAATTATTAGCCAATTTTGGAGTAACGAGGTAAACATTGGTTTTGATTTTTCTAGTACAATACATTCTTATAAACGTGGAGAGAATATCTTGATACTTTGTTGTATAAAATTCTACAATGGAGGAAAAATGCACTAAAATCACATGAAACGTTTCATTCTGTGTATTGAAACTCATGAAATTACTACTAACCCGCTAGAAAAAATTACAACTGGAAGTGTTCAAAGAAATTCGATTTAATCTCCTAACCACAAAAAGTTTGTTTAAAAACTATATTCGAATTTCATCTTCAATAGATGCCTTCTTCTTGATCACAAGAGAAGTGACTGTGTATGCCTATCGCTACCTTATATACTAATTCGTTCCGCTCCAATGAAGCGTGCTCTCTAAAGCGAGCGTCTCACAGGATTGCGTCAGCCAAGTCAAGCAACACCGAACCTGCCAAGGCAAAAATGTTTATTTTTATGTGTTCTCGTTTAGAGGAAATAAATTTGATTACAATATTATTGAAGCCAAAATAATGAAGTTTAGCACACATTAGTTTGTGATTGATAGTATCAAAGGCTTTGGAAAAATCAATCAAGACAAGTACATTTAAATCGCCGTTATCGCAAGCTTTGAAAATATCCGTAACCTTTAACAAAGCTGTATTCGTGCTATACCCCAGTCTAAACCCTGACTGCATAGGTGGAAGTAATTTATATAGATTTACGTATATCCTGATCTGATTCACAACAAGCGTTTCAAGAATTTTGGACAAGACTGGCAGCAATGATATAGGGGACAGATCGCCAAAAGAATTAACTTGCTTTACTTTCGCAATCGGTACTACCATAGCACGCTTCCAGTCTTTAGGAAATTCGCCAAGGATAAAGCATTCATTTATAATGTGGGTGATGTATTTACTTAGAAAACGCAAGCATTAAAGCAATTAAAACTCAGTTCGGAAGGTATCGTGAACTATGGGTATGAAATTATATTCAAATAAAAAGCGATGAAAGGGGTACGAAATAGGCACCGAAACTCGTCGACGATAAGCAAATAAAATTGGGGAGCTCGACGATACCGTTCACCACCGTTCAACCGGAGTGCTTGTCCTCCACAAAAGGGATGTACGAAGTACACGAGGTTGAAACCCTTCGTTCTACGGCAGCCACATCACAGAGCACTTCTTCGACGAACGGGACTATGGATCGCAGCCTCTTATACAAACTCAAACAAACGGCAGGCGAGGCAATTTCTTACCCCTGACGTATTTGCCAATTAAAGAAATACGGCAAACGATGCAAAACGTTCTTCGAAACATGAAGTAAGGGATTTATTCCGCTTCAAGAAAGATTTGTAAGTACCGTTCCATGCATTTATGCTGAAGTCTATGGGTCTGGAAACGTCGCAGCACAAATGCGTGGAACGATCCAAATCTTTCTCGGGGCGAAATAAATCGCTTTTAAATAAAGGTGGTCGGGGAAACACAACGCAAAATTTACCGACACTATCAAGATAGTTTTCGTGATCTTTTCAAAATGGCTGCCACAAACGGAGTGCTCTGAAAAATATCAGTGTTCGTTACTCCGTTACTTCATGTTAAATAGAAATGAATCTAATTGATGTTTGATCATGAAGAGGATGATGAAAATGAAGATAGACGAGAGAAGACGAGACGATGGAGACCATTATGAGGACGGCGATAAATACCATAGTGAAGTCGCTGAAGTTGACAAAATAAAAAAAAAAAACTGTCATTTAATAAAAAAATCTTTGAATCTCACAAAATTTGGGGGTTTGTCCGGTTGGGAGTGAAATCCGTAGGTTTTTAGGGTAGTGAGTCAAGTTCAAAAGTTTGGCCAAGGACATTGTGAAGTAAAATAGTTCGTATAGTCGACAAAGCCGATAAAAAATGAAAATCTCCGTCAGGGAAACCAAGATGGTGTTTCAAAGACCTTGCGATACACAGACGACCAGAGTAGATACCAGTGGCGCAGCTAGACGGGTTGCAGGGATTGCTAGGCAACCCGGCGCTAAGATGCCTGTTCTAAGCTTATAGTAAAAATTAAAATTTTTGTTAGCAAGCAAATATAATACAGATTTTCTTGATGTCTAAAAAACATTCACAAGCGCGGAGAAGTGATAACTTATTTGCAAGTCATGGTTTTAAGATTTCACTTATGTCTGAAATAATTAAAAAAAAAAAAATTTTGTTGCCACTCTCTTAGATACAGGTCACTTACCAAATCGTCTTTGAATTATAACTGAAAAGAGTAATTTGGGAAGATATTTTTGCTGCAACACAATTTCAAAACAACTGAAAAACTCAAGCCAATATACAGGCTGAACCAATAGTGCCTATTCGGTAGATAGCGTCTTTATTAATGCAGATTTTTAAAACCTGTTTTCGCTATTACTTACCTATGGTATAGATGCATGATTTTAAATTAGTTACAATTATACAGAGTGATCCATGTGGCTGTGTCAGATCAAAGTTCTGCTTTTTAAATGAAACATACTGTATGTTATGGTTTACTTTAATTCGTCTTTAAGAGTGGATAAATTTATTGTAAGGATATTATGTACCTAAACCTAATAGTTTTTGAGATATTGATATTTCAATGAAAAAAAAATGGTATTATTTGATGTTTTACAGATTAGATGTTTATTAAAATTCGGCATTTAAATTTTGGAGTAACGTTACATAACCTCTATGCAATAGAAAACAATTTCCATCTCGAACATATTCCTATTATTTTACATAGGGTGATTCATAACTCCGATGTTTATTTTACTTGTTTAGTTAGTTAGTTAATTTAAATGGAACACCCTATATTTTATTACTGAAATTAATAGGTTTTTGATTAAGCTTTGCAATGATATAGGATTCAGCATGTGTTACACAACAAACCTACACATAGCAAGATGTCAAAATATAATATATAATATAATATATTCCATCTCTCATACGGAACATGCACTGGCAGTGGGGATCGAATCCACACCTGAAGATGCTCCCCCCCCCCCCTCCCCCCAATTGTGAGTTCCGTTGCCTGTGAAACTAATGCTTAACTCCTAAAATTTTAATTTTATCGACACTATCTGATTATTTTAAATAAAATAACACCCAACAACAATAACAATATCAATAAAGATACCAGTAAAAATAACAGTGATAATATAATTAACTATAACAGCTATACAGGCTGTCATCAAATAAGTTTCACATATTAAAACTGTAAGTTGTTCATCACTTAAGAAAACGAATTCTGCATTTCTTATTTTTTTTGGTGAAAAATGTAAGAAATTAAAGCCCCACAAGAGCCCGGAGTCTTTTTGTTTGAGAACCTCTGACCGATCGTGTGTGGATTTTTCTAATCAAAACATTACATTATAAATAAAATATAAAGCAATAAAGCGTCATCGAAATGAAGGGCACTGGGTCAATAAAATCTTCGCTCAGCAATTCCATACCAAAAGAAAATAATCCATCACGTTTGTTTCATTACTTACTGGATTAATTAAGTTAATTTTCTGCTGACAAAAGTGTGACAATAAGTAAAAGTTACGTCGGTATTCATTATCCCTTCATTTATGATTTGATTATTTTGTTTTGCTTACACTGTATAAATAATTGACATCGAGGAGTATCTGACAAAGAACCTATCTTTTACTTAAATTATTGTCGAATGCTTGTTCATTTTACGTACTTATTTATTTATTTAGTCTTGTCGTTATTGAAGACTCTTTAGTTATTCAATAAAGAATAAAGTTTATGTTTATGTGATTCATACTAAGATCTAATTATTGTCGATTATCTAATAAAACAAATTTAATTCCATATAATCAGTCAGAGTAGATTTAAAATGGTCTTCTTTAATCAAATTGCAAACGTAGGCAACCACCAGGACACTATGAATTTGATATTGTGTTTACATAAAACATCACACCTTTTAAAAATGCGATCAAGCACTTGACCTTGACTTTTGCTGGTATTTTATTTTATGATGTCTTTACGCACGATCGATCAGAAGTTCTCAAACAAATGTACCAACGCTCCTTTAGTAGGTCATTTTTTTTATTTTTGAGTTAGACCATTGATAATTGCGGCATTAATTCTCTTACATGACGAGGAACTTGCAGTATTAATATGTGAAACTAATTTGATTACACCCGGTACATACATAAATAACATTTTTAAAACTATACATACATACACATTTTTAAGCTGTATCTATATAAATAACATTTCTAAAACGCAGGGGTACACAATCGCACATACTAATAATAATACTTTAAAACGTTTACTGGCAAACGCTAAAAACAAAACTGAACAAAATCAGAAATCAGAAATCTGTGAAATATCTTGTCAAGGGTGTATTAAGAAATATATTGGCCAAACAAAAAGAAATATACTGACACGTTTTAAAGAACACTTAGCTCATTTAAAGTACAATAGAATTGAAAAATCCAGTGTTGCCCAACATATTTTTGACACCAGTCATAAAATAGATTTAAACAATCCTAGGTTAGTAAAATCAATGTCAAGCAACAGGGAATCAGACGGGTTTGAAACAATTTTCATATACAAAAATAAGAGAGATTTAATGAACACCGATCATGGGCCTTTGGCAGGTTCCGTGTTGCTTGACTTGGTTGACGCAATCCAGTGAGACACTCACTTTAGAGAGCACGCTTCATTGGAGCGGAACGAATTAGGATATATAGTGGCGATAGGCATGACACAGTCACTTCTCTTGTGATCAAGAAGAAGGCGTTTACTGAAGATGGCAGCTTAGCTGCCGAAATACGTATTTAATTTTCAAACAAACTCTTTGTGGTAAGGAGGTTAAATCCATTGTCTTTGCAAGTTATAAAGAATTAATTCTGATTATTAAGAGTAAGTCTTCACGATTTTGCTTTAAGCAAAAAAAAAACTCTACAACGGCTGCTCTAAACGAATTTTTAAAATGCAATCAAATTCTCGTACGGGGAAACACAAACATCATCAACACTTCAGCCTCACGTGCGGCGGCAAATAATGTGCGCCGGGGCTCCCCTTATATTACAAAGTCGATGCGTTTTTCACAATGATTTAATAACACACGCCGGCGAGAAGCAATTTCATCGTTGAAAAACGAGAACACATAAAAATAAACATTTTTTTTCCCCCGCCCGGAAAACGATGACTCCGATAATGTAATTGCCACCTGGACGAACCTCTCGAATTTATTTCGCGAAAATTTCGGACTTAACTTTCCCGGAGTTATTAATGACGTGGAGTGACGCTGAGGGTTTATATCTAAGGGTAATTGAGCGGAAGAAAGAGCCGCGAGCTGCGTTCGGTTAGTAAATATCGAACGCGTTCGAAGTTAAGTGTTTTCTTTATTTTCCAAAAACGACAAAAATCACAAACATTTTTTTTTTGGCATTGCTCTTACGGTCCGCTGGTTTTTATTTATAAACGAGAAACAATCGGATCCGCGGATGTGTCATTGCGTGAGGTTCCACGCTGCGCTCATCCGAGACACCATTAATCACAATTTGATTCGTAATTCATCATCCTGCACGTCAAGTAAATTCCGTGAAGCACCACCGAATCGATCTACGAAGAATGGTAGCCCGCATGTCATTTCCACCGTTTTTCTAAACGTGATTACAATTAAGGCCGGATACGCACTCTGCATTTTAACGGCGCAAATGCACAACACTTAACATGTATGATTAGGTCTTGTATAATAGTTGATAAGTCTGTAATAGCATACCGATTGAAGACTTTTACGTTAGCCAATCCAATAAAATAGTTCCATTGTAGAAGTGCGAACGGTTGTAGGCTAAAGTGAAAGTCTTCAATCGGTATATACGTTCTTCATAAATCCAGTGCACGTAGATTTGTCTTTAACGTAAATGCAAATGTCAAGTTGACTTCTGAAATCACGTAGTAAACGCCGTTCAGAGTTTCGGTATGCACGCATTTCAGCATTTACTGAATTACGTAAATAAATGCGCGGTTAACATTCCCCCTTGTTTATGTGCGCGCTAATAAGTTGGGTCGTAGGTTTATTGCGTGCGTAAAGCACTATTAGAGAGAATGCCGTGGAGCAATTTAAGCCAAAGAGAATACAAGCAGGATAATATTTTATCGGGGCGCGTAAATAATGTTGAGGATGTTGAAATATTCAGAACGGTTAGGTATGCTTTTAAAAATTATAATGTCAAGTTTAAGTAAAATATTTCAGCATTTAAATAAACAATTTATTTACGGGATGAGATGGTCTTTTTTAAAATGATTATCACCTTATTATGTCTATTGTGTCTATTAATATACTGGATGTCTCATGATATACGGAAGAGATTGAAAAGGCCGCCACAGAAGATCATACGTGGGCTGCTGGAAAATTTTCTGGAATCTAGTAGGTCTAGAATTGTTAGTGTTTATCAACTGTCATATTTGAAAAATTTGATGTTTTACGCCTATAATTCTATTGACAGTTCCTATTCAAGTGAACTAGTTTTGTTTGTACAGCATTTGAGAAAAAGTAATTTTGTGTAAACACGGAAATCTCGCGTGCAAATTTTCGTGCCATGATTTTTTACGATTTCAAATGTGGTCTAACGCCGAAACAATGCCTCGATCGGCTTCATTTGGCTTTTGAAGATGAAGCACCATCAAAGAGCAGTGTTTATAATTGGTATGCCGAATTCCAGCGTGGACGTACCTCTCTCAGTGACGAATTTCGTGAAGGTCGTCCATCAACATCTGTTGTTGCCACTAATGTAGATGCTGTGCGTGAAATGCTTGAGCGAGATCAACATGTGACATACCGGGAGATTCAAGCATCCTTACCCATTGACATGAAAGTAATACACCAAATTTTGCATAATCATTTGAATGTACGAAAGCTTTGCAGTCGTTGGATCCCACACAATTTAACAGAAGCGCAAAAGCAGGGTCGTGTCAAATGATGCGAAGAAATGCTCACGAAATTCAATGGAAGTCGTTCAAATTTAGTTTACAACATCGTTACTGGTGACGAAATGTGGATCTGTTCGTACGAGCCAGAAAGTAAACAACAATCTACCGTTTGGATATTTCAAAATGAACCAAAACCAACAAAAGTTGTCCGTTCACGCAGTGCTGCGAAGCAAATGATTGCTTGTTTCTTTGGTTTAACGGGACATGTAGCAACCGTAGCTTTAGAGGATCGAAAAACCGTGAATGCTGATTGATATACTGCAATTTGTTTGCCGGAAGTCATCGATCAAATAAGAAGAAACAATCGAAATTGACGAATTATTCTCCATCATGACAACGCCAGCTCTCACTCAGCCTGTCAAACAGTTGATTTTTTGTCCAACAAAAATGTTGAATTAATGACTCATTGTCCATATTCACCTGATTTATCACCTGATGATTTCTCTTTGTTCCCAAATATCAAAAATAAAATGCGTGGTGAGCGATTTTCGTCGGCTGAAGCAGCGGTTGAAACATTCCGGACACTGGTTTCTGAGGTACCATCTTAGAAAGTGGAAAACGTGCTTTAGAAATTGGTTCGAGCGTATGCAAAAATGTATTGACGTCAAAGGCGAATACTTCGAAAATCAATGATACCATTTACCAAATTTCATACGCGTTTTTTCATACCGTTTTCAGAAACTTTTCCAGCAGCCCACGTAAGACCAAAATAAAGCTTTTTTCTTAATTCGCTTTTAACTAAAATCCAATAACAAGAAAGTGCTGCCACTTTTTTATTATTACGGTATACTTCTGAGTAATTGCGACACTTGGTGGCAAATTTGCGCTGTGTCATCAACAGTTATTTCGAAGCTATACTCAAAAGAAGACTTGCTGGGTTAGATGGTAAAACTAAGGGCGCCAGAGAATAACTCCAGCTAGCGATCGCATTATGAAGCCGTTTCTCAAGGCCCCATAGCGTGCGCTGAGCAGGATCAGAGACAAAATAAAACACCATAACGCAATAATAAATAAATACATTAACACACAGGGCCGGTTATGACGAGCGTGCAGGAAGTGCCCGCACGCAGGCGTAAAATTCGGAGGGCGCAGTTTGGTTAATATATTCTTT
Organism: Prosopocoilus inquinatus; assembly: GCA_036172665.1. Taxonomy (NCBI): domain Eukaryota; kingdom Metazoa; phylum Arthropoda; class Insecta; order Coleoptera; family Lucanidae; genus Prosopocoilus; species Prosopocoilus inquinatus. The sequence goes on from CM069877.1 coordinate 34,445,762, forward strand.
TAATTTTTCAATACCGTTATGTATTTTTATAGAGTTCAACATAGCGTAATTTTTTCGTAATTTAACCTTTATCTTTCTATGCCTCGGTAGACAGGGTTGTCAGATTTCTTGCAGACGGACAACGTCGCCAACTTGTTGACAAAATGTAGCCAAAAGGCGCCAACTTTTTTTGTCATAAACAAAAAAACAAAAAATTGACATAAAAATCAGAACAATTAAGGAAAAAGAAATGAAACCTAACAAAAAGTCAGAAACAAAAGAGAAATGAAAGCAGTGACGACAAAATACAAGGCGGGAGGTGAACCAAAAGAAAAAAGCAAAGGAAGATCGACAACATCAATTCGTAGAAAATTGAAGCAAACTCGAGAAAAGTCAATAACACGATTAAAAAAAAAGAAACAAAAAGGAAACGAAATATGAGACTTAAAACAAATGAAAAACGTCTGAGCAACGTCTTAATTACTTTTTAAGTTAAGCCATATCACGTCATGTAGATAATGTCGTCAATTAACGTCAAAGGTGACGTTAATTGTGACGTAAATAAACGATATAATGACGTGATAATGTTTCACCCCCATGTTGTAGCCAAATTTATGTAGGGGTATTTCCCAAGCAGCAAGGTGTCGTCTATTTCACGTCAAAAATTGGTCATCGTTTACGTCGAATGACCAATGTCAGTAACGTATTAAAGACGTAAAAATGACGGGCAAATGTCACAGCCCGGCGACGTTGTTTTTGTACGTCAAATAGTCGTGTATTTCTGAAGTCATTTTTAATTGTACTATTTATGACGCATAAGTAACCAAGAAACTAAATCATATTTTAATTTTTATTCAAATATCTGTACATATACCTACGAACAATAAATAAAAAATATTTTTAATAAATTCATACACATTTTTTAAAATTCCAAATAAAAATAACATAAACTATTACTAAACAGTTTGATTCTACACTATAGTGAAATAAAACAATTGAATTAAGTGCCCAAGTCCTATCACAAGGACCGTTAAAATATTAATAAAACAGGTTATGAAATATGAGTTACCAATACCCACCTCCTTTACTCCTTTATTTGCTAATAACTAAAACAATAAATACCTAGAATATACTTTAGTTAGCTAATACATATTAAATTAACGCTCAAAAACAAATCGCACTAAACTTAAGCACCACGAGCATTACGAGTACGATACACAAGAACAACGTCCCAATATCGAGTGTCGGCGCATCCGTTGCATACCCTGTAATAGTAAATTTCTTATGTATTAAAATGGTATTAATAAATTCAATCACGTTTATAATTTATACTTCCCTACAAAATCTAATATCTTGTCAAATCTATAACTAAATTTATTATCGAAACGAAACTTTTAAAATTAGTGTCAAATTTATGTTATTAATTTGACGTTATATTCACGTGATTTATAAACGTCAAATTTTAAACAAAATTTTTACGAAAAAATGACGTTTAAAACTGGTCATTCGACGTCCTTGACCAATTTTGACCAAATAATGACGTGATAAAAACGAGTGCCTGCTGCTTGGGTTCTTGTTCACAACTATATACATGTTATTATTTCCTTTAATTTAACAATTCCAATATGAATTTTGGTATAATTGGCTTCAGAAATACTCAAAGTATTTATTTACACTTTTTGTTTAGTCCCAAAAATGTTTTTAAACCAATAATTTTCAAAAATACACATAGTAACATTTTACCACTTTCTATCGAGGTGTTAATGACGTCACTTTTACGACGTTATTAATACGTGTCGTACGGCTCGTCATACTGACGTCACTTTCAGGACAAATGACGTCAGTGACGTAAAATAGCCTAAAAATGACGCAATTACGACGTCACTCTGCTGGCTGGGTAAAGTGTTTCTCTACGCCCTATCCTGTTTCCCACTCCTGTCCCGGTTTAGAGCTTCGTGATTATGGTAAGCCTAATTAAAGAAAGCTTTGCATATTCAAGTATTTTGAGAATGCGATGCACAAATGTTTTTTTTTTATATGTACTGTAATCTTGAGTAAAACTAGTTCATTTTTGCTAATTTGTACGATTTCGTAGCTCCAGTAATAATGAAGTTAGCAATAGTGCGGCAGCATTTTGATCACCTGTATATTTCAAGTACTTAATAATTTTATGCATCTTTTTGTTTTAAATAAAATTGAAGTTTTTGATTTGCTTTTTTTGTATGTACACGTGTGCACTTCGTTTCTTTTCATTTTTTATATTAGAGCCATAAAAAACTGTTATCATTTGTGTGTTAGTAGGCTGTCTAGAAAGTATCCGGAATTTTGAAATTTTTCTGAATTTTTTCCAATATATAGCTTTCCCAGAAGTTGAGGAGCCTACTAGTATTATATTTATCAAAATAATATCTCCAAAGAATCAAATAAAAAAGTGACAATTGGTATTGATGTTTAACAATTTTAAATAAACAAGGAGATTTCAGCTAGCATGGAAAATTTAATAATAATAATAAAAATAATATTTTATTTGTACGATTGTCATTTACAAAAAATAGATGTACATGTCATAATCTAGCATTAAAAAAAAAACACCTACATAGTATAAAAATATTGTGATTAATGTCATGGATACATAATCTCGAAAGCATTGGGATCAATAACATCATTCAAGTATTCAAAGGTAGAATAATAGCTTCTGCTAAGTAGGAATTTTTAGATTGTAATTATAATTCGTTTCTGCGCCACGAATACCCTCTTACTATTAACAGCGTTTCCCCATAATGTAAGATTATAAGAAAGGTAAGGATACGCCATGGCGTAGTACAAATTGAGTAACTTATCTGAGGTCAGGAATTTTTTCAACTGGGAGATAGCAAAGTAAGCTTTACTAAGTTGGTTGCAAACCGTATTAATTTGATCTTGTCACGCTAATTGCTCATCCACAATTAATCCAAGAAATTTTGTTTTCCGAGAAGTATCTATTTTTTGCCGTTTAAATCTAAAGTTACATTTTCGGGATTCTTCCTATTGAAAAAGTTCATAATCACTGTTTTTTCACAGTTTAGGATCAATTTGTTTTTGGTGCACCACTTTCTAAACTCTAGTGATACTTTGTATACATTTTGCCTCAACTCTTCAGGGGTTTGTGCAGTAACGGCCATAGACGTATCATCTGCAAATAAACTAACTTTTTCGGACTCAATATGACTTACCATATCATTTATGAACAATATAAAAATCAGGGGTCCCAGCACAGACCCCTGAGGAACGCCATAATCGACATTATACTCGGATGATCGTACATTTTCTACTTTAACACATAGTTTACGAGCACTCAGATAGGATATAAACCAAGACAAGACTGTACCTCTGATACCCACTGCGTGAAGCTTTTCACAAATTATTTGTATGTCGAGACAATCGAATGCGCGGGTCAGATCGAAGAAGAGACCAGCCACTAAATAACTTTCTCAATTTTCTGGTATACCGGCTGTTTCAAATTGAATGTGCACTGAAGGGATCTCCTAAACCGTAAGAGATACAAATTCGGTTAAATGGAAGAAAAGTTACACGAATCAATGCCTAATTCGTATCCATTGAGAGAATAATTTCTTCTTGAGATATTAATAAAAATGTAAAAAAAATCGATTTTCTTTTTCTCTCTGTATCTCTTTTATCATACATAATTTTGAAATTCTGATTTTACTTTCTACAGGCACTTTTTGATTCTGCTTCGAATAGGTGCAGTACAATTGAAATGAAACGTTTCGTTTCTCCGCGACCGTCATCAGTTTCGATTTTTTAAATACAACTTATACCCTTTTATTATTCTATTCGATAGCATTTTTCCTCCTGATTCTAATGGTATATCACACTTAATTGTTGATACTAATATAAAGCATAAACAATACAGATTTTTATACGAAAATTTTATTTCATACATAATTTCCAATTTCATTCAACATTCAAATGTTGTTCAGATGAAGAGGAAAATAAATAAATATTAGTTAAATTATAAAATAAACAGCAGTGTAAACATATTAAATTACAACAGAAATAAATTATACAATAACATAAACGAAAATCAGGAAAAGAACAGAATTTGTGGAAATAATAACATGAAATTAATAAATTAAAGAAGATGCTCGAAATGTCCCCCATCGTTTTGAAGACACACATTCGTTCTCAATCTTACATTTTGTATGGCTCGTCGAATATGAACTCGTGGAACGTTTCTACATGAATTTAATATCCGCCTTCTTAGCTCTTCTTTGTTATTTATTTCAACCGAGTACACCTTGTCTTTCAAATAGCCCCAAAGGTGATCTTGGAGGCCACGCGACAGGTCCATTTGTACCTATCCATCTGTCTTGAAAAGTTTGGTTCAAATAATTTATTGTTATTCCAGCATTATGAGCTGGTGCTCCATCATTTTGAAACCACAGTTCATTAATATGATTTAGGGGAATATCATCTAAAATGTTTTCCAATTCTGTTCTTAAAAAATGGATGTAACGTTCAGCTGTTAAATGATTTTCGTAAATGATCGGACCAATAATTCTATTATGCCAAATACCACACCAGACATTTAAACTGAATTGTATCTGTGGCCGCGCTTGTCGAAATCTTCTTTGATTCTCCCTGGACCAATATCTATGTATATTTCTATTAAAAATCCCCTTGTTTGTAAAATTAGCTTCGTCAGACCATAAAATTTGATTACTAAAATTTTGGATTTTCTGTACATCTATTGTTATACCACTGGCAGAAAGTTATTCTTCTTAAATCATCACCCTCATGTAAAGTAAGATTTAATCGAATTTTATACGACCTAAACTTATTTTTTCGTAGAATTCTCCACACTGTACTATTTAAAACCGGCAAACTTTGAGCTACTTCTCTAGTAGATGATTCGTCGTTTTCTTCTATTAGACGTACTACATTACGTTGATTATTTTGCACGCGTTCGGTAGCATACGCATCCTTTTTTTGTTTATTGAAAGCGCCGTAATTTCGTAAATTCCTCTCTAAACGTATAAAAGCCATTTTAGAGGGCTGGTTTCTTTCTGGATACTGTTGCGAATATAATGCACTTGCTCTCCTAATATTTCTATTGCACCTAAAATAAAATTCGAGCATATCGACCTTTTCAGAATTATCCATTCTTTCCCAAATTCAGCAGCCTAACAACACCAACGTGTAAACTTTACGTTTCACGCTAGTCGCTGTTTCAATTTCCAAAATCCAAAACCTACTTTATCCTGTTTAACTTATAATTGTCGGTAAAAGCTCATTTTCGTATAAAGTGCAGTACTTTATTACAACGGCTAATACAGACAAATAGTAAATAGTTTGTTGTAATTTACACTATGGCTAAGAAAATGAACTAAAAATTTGAAATTAAGCATGAAATAAAATTTTCGGATAAGAATCTGTATTATTTTAGCTTCAAATTAATATCAACAATTAAGTGTGATATACCATTACAATCAGGAGAAAAAAATGCTATCGAATAGAATATTTAATAGAGATATACATAGATATTGGTCCAGGGAGAATCAAAGAAGATTTCGACAAGCGCGGCCACAGATACAATTCAGTTTTAATGTTTGGTGTGGTATTTGGCATAATAGAATTATTGGTCCGATCATTTACGAAAATCATTTAACAGCTGAACGTTACATCCATTTTTTAAGAACAGAATTGGAAAACATTTTAGATGATATTCCCCTAAATCATATTAATGAACTGTCGTTTCAAAATGATGGAGCATAATGCTGGAATAACAATAAATTATTTGAACCAAACTTTTCAAGACAGATGGATAGGTACAAATGGACCTGTCGCGTGGCCTCCAAGATCACCTTTGGGGCTATTTGAAAGACAAGGTGTACTCGGTTGAAATAAATAACAAAGAAGAGCTAAGAAGGCGGATATTAAATTCATGTAGAAACGTTCCACGAGTTCATATTCGACGAGCCATACAAAATGTAAGATTGAGAACGAATGTGTGTCTTCAAAACGATGGGGGACATTTCGAGCATCTTCTTTAATTTATTAATTTCATGTTATTATTTCCACAAATTCTGTTCTTTTTCTGATTTTCGTTTATGTTATTGTATAATTTATTTCTGTTGTAATTTAATATGTTTACACTGCTGTTTATTTTATAATTTAACTAATATTTATTTATTTTCCTCTTCATTTGAACAACATTTGAATGTTGAATGAAATTGGAAATTATGTATGAAATAAAATTTTCGTATAAAAATCTGTATTGTTTATGCTTTATATTAGTATCAACAATTAAGTGTGATATACCGTTAGAATCAGGAGGAAAAATGCTATCGAATAGAATAATAAAAGGGTATAAGTTGTATTTAAAAAATCGAAACTGATGACGGTCGCGGAGAAACGAAACGTTTCATTTCAATTCTACTGCACCTATTCGAAGCAGAATCAAAAAGTGCCTGTAGAAAGTAAAATCAGAATTACAAAATTATGTATAATAAAAGAGATACAGAGAGAAAAAGAAAATCGATTTTTTTACATTTTTATTAATATCTCAAGAAGAAATAAGAAAAAAATCATTCTCTCAACGGATACGAATTAGGCATTGATTCATGCAACTTTTCTTCCATTTAACCGAATTTGTATCTCTTACGTTTTAGGAGATCCCTTCAGTGCACACTCAATTTGAAACAGCCGGTATTTATTCTAAGATATTCGTAGCATTCGATCTGCCCGCACGGAACCCATATTGGGATTTACTTAACACATTACTGGCCTCTAAAAAACAAATTAACCTACTGTACATAATTTTTTCAAATACTTTTGACAATACACTTAAGACAGAAATAGGGCGATAGTTTTCGAGTTCATGCAAGTTATTTTTCTTAAAAATTGGTACTACTAACGCTGTCTTCAACAAAGTAGGGAAGCATCCGTCTTCCACTGAATGGTTTATGGAAAATGCCATTTTTTTCAACAAACGGGTAAAGATAATTAAAATTAATAAAAATGTTTTGATCAAAAAACGTATCTAAGAAAAAATAAAATAACAGTGCCATTTTAGGCATAGGCTATAGTGATTTGATTTGAAGTTTCTCGAATATTCAACGGGGACTGAGTCCTTTCTCTGCTTTAATAGTTTCATTCATAAATTCAAAAACTGGAAGTTGCAGAGTTGTTTGCTTTTTACCGGACGAATTGTATTATTAAACATGCATTTATTTATTTATTTAGTATTGTGGGCCTGCCTTAATTTAAAACACCTATCGATTTTGCCGCCCGTTTTACTCTTTTAAGTTATTTCAACGTGAAATGTTCCAGGGGTGTGCTTGATCGAGAGCGAGAGCGGCAAGGACACGTCCAAAGTGACGAACAGGACGAACTTCAGCCACGGCCTGGGGTTGTTTCAGGTAAGCGGGTGCCCGAATTCGATCACGTACACGCGTTTCTTCCCTCACATCCGATAATAAAGTGTCACGCCTCGAATGAGGCCGATTCAACATCCTGATGCGTTCACACGTTTCTCTTTTTCTCTCTTTTTTTTTTTTTCTTCTTCCGCAGATTAACAGCAAGGAGTGGTGCAAGTACAAGAAGAGCGGAGGGAAGTGCAACATGAAATGCGAAGGTGACGATATTTTTTTTTATAATTCATTGTTTTTCTTAAAACGGAACGTTTTAACGAAAGGTTTGTTATCCAACGCAGCATTGAAATCTCCGGTTATTTAAATTATTTTTAAGGGTAACAATTTTGTTTGCTCGTAATTATTAATTTTTAATTACTTCTTAAGTGATTTAAGTATGTTTCCGAATTTTGAAAATTATTTTCAGATTTAATAAACGAAGATATAAGAGATGATTCCGCCTGCGCAAAAAAAGTTTTTCAAGAGCAAGGCTTCCGCGGTTGGCAAGGATGGGTGAGGAATTGTTACGGACGAACTCTTCCAACTCCGCCCTGCTAGGATTATCCACGGACGCTTATTTTCTAATGCCCCGCTTTAATTTTTAGCTTCTTATTTAATAGTAATAGATAAATAAATCCTACCAATTTTCTGGTAAATAAATATTTTAAAGTCCAGACACACAGTCTCAAAGCTTGACCTACATTGAGGCGGCTAAAATACCAGCAGGCAGTATTTTACACTTGTTTCCCGATGGAATTGCAGAATCACTAAAGACCGTCGCGTCAGTTTCGTTGTTCGAAACTGCTCGGAAAATAAACGAAATCGAAGCCGCAAATTTCCTTTCTTATTTGGTTTTATTTTGGTATTCATATATGTAGGAAAACCACTTTGTGCAGACATAAAAGACATAAGGTAATGAGTTGTGTTGTAGAGGATTATTAACAATAACGAAATAATGCTTTGGAGTTTTTAATGCGGATGAAAAAAAGCACACCTGATGCGTCCTAGAAGGAAGCGAACCTACAAGAGCTAGACTTAACGCAAGCTCGCCATAAATGTGCAAGACTGGTCTTTGTACTCCCGATATAGGCTAGAACAAAGTTTAATAAAGACATAACTCGGTGAGCAACCACGATAATTCACCCGTGACGTGAACAGATGGTCCTTTACACCGGTACCGATGGGTTCAATTACACGACTTCGTCGACCGAAAGTCACAAAACCCCTTCTGGCATTGCACGATTGTTCAAATAATTCAGTTACACATTATACAGGGTAACCCAACACAGAGAAAAATCAATAGTAAAAAGTAACACAAATTGTAGTCGGAATGAAAACAGAAACAAATTGTAGGAAATATTAGCACAATTATAGTAAACACTCCGACAATTATGCGAATATTTGCTACAATTTGTTTCTGTCTTCATTCAGACTACAATTTGTGTTACTTTTTACTATTGATTTTTCTCTGTGAAGTTAATGCAAAAACTGTTTAAAATAGGTAAAAATGTTTTGTATAAAAGTTTCCTAATTTTATATTCTCCATCTTGTAAAATTATTTTCAAATATGAATGATTTTCGGTTATAGCTTATACCGGAAGTAAGTACCTAGTTCGATATTTTAAATGGAATGACCTACACTTTATTACATTTTTGAATTCCTCGTCGAATTTAATAAAGGTCAGTTTGTGAAACACTTGTTGTACCTAAAATGCATTGTTTTTGATTAAATCGATGCTAAATCAAAAAGTACGCAGTAGCCATCTTGAATAATTCAGAAAAGAATGTAGACGGGCAAATGAGATTTTGCTATTCATTTCTACAAGAAATTTGATTTCTCTTGTATCTACACGGAAGAAATATTTTTCCAAATTAATTCAAATCTACAGCCGCCAATGAGAACTGATTAAAATAGGCAAAAATTCATTTTTTTTTTTTCAATGGTACCCTATATTTCTTTACATCCACTAGATGTAAAATTAAATTTCCTTTTCACCAATGGAGGGTTATCGGTGGTACCTGCTCTTAATAGTTTTTGAGAAGTTTACAATTTTCTAGAATTTCGGTGTTATCACGTTTGCCTTGGATGTTTAATGTTTTGTTTCATTCGTGATTTTATTAATTTGTTTTCGTGTTTGACACTTCTTTTGAAATGATCATTGCTTTATGAAGAATGTCAAAGAAATTCGTTATTGGCGGAAAGGATTTACAGGGGACGCTTTCTTGATCGGCGGCATCTTCAGCAAGTATACAAAATACACGGGAACGTACGGTTCCACTCGGGGGCGTCCCTCTTCTTTGGTATGAGTTCTTTTTTAAGGCTCCCATATCAAAAGAAAGAATAAATTTAGAATGTGTATTTACGAATTTCTATTGAAATTCCTCTACCTCCCACAATGTGTAAAAAACACGCGAAAACAGGCAAAAAAGGGTGTTTATCCGAGGGCATTTCGACACTGGGGCAAAATAGGTTTATAGTAATTATTCTGTTGGCTAATTACTGTGGACTTCTTTTATCTATTTTCTAAAAAACTATTTCGCTGGATAACAGCTATCAATAGTGGAGTGTCCTTTCATTAAGGTCACAAAATATCTTCTTAAGTGTATAACCTAATTTAGTGTTCAGTACATGAAATACTCGAATTGTCATTAGTTTTCATTCCGCCGGAAAATTATCGATTTTCTTTCTTTTTGTTCAGCATATGCTTCATGTTTCGACTTTGTTTGGGTGTCCACTTTTATTTTATTTTTACGTTCCGCCGCAGAAAATGTGTTCAGTTCGCGTTTTGATGTTGTCTTTTTGTTCTCTTTTGTTTCTTTTTGTCCAAATATTGTCTTAGAACGTGTTCTTTTTTTTTGTAATTTGACGTCCACTGGGCTGTGACTCGCACGCTTAAATCTGCAACACACACTGGACGTCAAATTAATATAAAAAACAGAAGTTATTCTATTGACGTTATTTTAACTTTTCAGGCAGTTCACTGGTTTTCTTTTGTATTTTTTGATCATCTTTTGTTTCTTTGCTATGCCGTTATATATTTTTTATTGTATTTGTTCTTGGAGTCATTCTTTATTTTTGGTTAGCTTTTTTTCGTTCGTTTTTTTTTTCGCCGTAGAATTGTAGATTATATTTTGTTTGTCTTTTTTCCCTACCATGTTTTTCCATTTTTTCTTCATCTTGCTTGTTTCTTCCCTTTTCTTTTTTCTTCTTTTGTCTGACTTTATATTTCATGTCCCATTGACGTTACTTGCAATTTAATTTCTTGTTCGTTTTCGTGTCAATTTTTTATAAGTTTTAAACAGCGTCCCACGTAATCGTTTTTCGTAATATTTTTGTTTCTTCATTCATCTTTCTCTATTTCTTCATTTGTTCTTCCTGCAAGTTTTCTTCGCTTCTCATCTTATTTTGTTTATCGTTTCCGTATTCCCGTAACTTATTCCCATTTTGTTCTTACTTCTTTGTTTCCTTTTCCGACGTATTTCATAGACGCTATCTACGTACAGTTTTTCTTTAATATTTTGCACCCTATCTGGAGGCTTTAAATGCAAAAGCTGTAGGGTTTTATGCCTATTAGCTTTTATTGTCATCACAAGTAACATAAAAGCGCACAGCAAATAATAGAATAATATCAAGTTATAATTTCTCAATTATTATTCATAAAAAAATATCCTAGCCCCTAAAAATTAGCGCTCCGGACAGTCGCCCGTCTCGCCCATCCCTTTATCCGGCCCTGATTAATACTCTCACCAAGGCTTACTATTACGTAACGCATTTATAATAGTGCAATGCAACACAACACAAACGATCCTCCTCGAAATCCTGTACAAATACCTTTATTTACGTCATCCGTGGAGTAATATGCACTTGATACAAGTTTGAAATTACCTTTATTTGTTGTCATCGTAAAATTAAAATTTTTTAAAAAAATTTTGTGCAAATCGTTTTTGATTGCAGCGAGAACCTCGAGCAGCCTCTGGACAACTGTTTCAGCCCTGCTTGGGGCTTCTTCAGCAGAGACGTAGCTCGACATTCCCACTGCAGACCAAAAACGACTTGCCCAATTTATTCGCAAATGCGATGTAAGAATGATGAACAGATAAAATAGCGACATCTTACTATCGCTTTTTGACCTGACATTGCAGTAGGATAGACAAATTGAAGCGGGATTTGCTCCTAATAAGTCCCCCATGCAAGCATGGCCGCCTTGCATGGGGTACTTATTAGGAGCAAATCCCGCTTCAATTTGTCTATCCTACTGCAATGTCAGGTCAAAAAGCGATAGTAAGATGTCGCTATTTTATCTGTAAAATTAAAACATAACAAAAATACTCTGTAAGGCTAGAAAGTTTGTAATTGTAAACATAACCTACAAATCGTCATTGGAAATTATTTCAAGCGCGAACTAGTAACTACAGTAAAACCTCTAAATAGTGGCCACGAAAATTTGCTTAAAATATGGCCGCTGTATGGCGGTGAACGTTATTAAGAGTAAAACATTTTGTTATCCGACTGCAATGTCAGGTCAAAAAGCGATCGTAGGATGTCGCTGTTTTATCTGTTCACTGTTATTAAGAGTGTTCAGAATATGTAAATGAAATAAAGTGCTTTATATATGTATGTACTAGTTTTATTAAAATAAGTCTGTAATATAATTTTATTGCATACACGTAAATTGCCACCGTGCGTATGTAATTACATTTTTTTGGAAATATTTTTCGATTGATTTAAATTTTTAACTTTTATTTGTAAAACACGAGATTCACGTTTTGTTAAAATTTGAACAATTTCTACAGCTAATTCACCGTCGTGATTAGAAAATAAAGAACTCTGTACATCTCTTAGTTTTTCACAAACTTCACCCATATCTTTTATTAAAAAGGTTTTTTAATCTTAAACCGGACAAAATCATGAATGGAAATACACTCAACGTTTCGCTATAGATTTATAGCTTCGTTTCACACAAAAAGTTCAGCTTTTTCAACTTCACTTTCACTATCCAAGTCAGCCTTTATTGTCATTCGTTAATTCACTGATTACTTCTTCCTAAATGGGGACTTTCCGTCAAAATTGTGAAACTTTAAATACGGTTTCTAGAATCTGAACAAGGGACTTTGTAAAGCATATTAGAATGTTTTACAAAGTGCCTTTAAAGTTTGTCGGTATTAGCAGGTAAATACAAATTAATCGGTAATTTATGGCCGGTAATAAGAGGTAAAGTTCCAAGCATTTTTCCTAGAAAACTTCCTTGGAAGTGGCCGTGATCGTTTTTGAGAGGTTTCCGCTATCAGAAGGGTATTTTCATAGAACTTGTTTTAAAATTTCAAAAATGGCCGATTTTAGAGGTGACCACTTTTAAGGGTTGGCCGAAAAGAGACACTTGCTTTTTATTATACTATTATAAGAACGATTATAAATCTATATTACTTTCATTTAACGTTTTAGTTCGATAATCGTTATATAAAACCTGCACAATCCTGTGTTATAAATCATTTATAAAAGCTCTTTGTAATGGTGTGTAACAAATATTTTTCTCTAAAACAAACAAATTACTGCGTATTTTTTTATTGTACGGACTTTAAACCACATTATAAAATAATAAAAGAAAGTATAATACTGTTTTTTAGAGACTTTATTATGCGCCTATAGAAGGCCCAAATGCAATATTTATAAATGCGGTGGTATAGATGATATATTACTTATAGTTATAAGCAGTTTTACAGCTTGTTCTTGAAACTGAATTATTCTGTGAGCATTTTTACTTTATTAAAAGCCTTAATAAATCATAAAGGTACGCAACGCTCCAAATAAGCAGTAATAATACAGTAATTTAGATGTAAGAAGCCATCTATGTTTAACTTGGGAACTTTATTACCTCCAGTCTCCCATTTTATCGGAAAAACTTTCTTTATTCACTTTTAAGTTGTATTCGCATACACCGAAAACGCGAAATTCACGTAACCGCGTTACTTCTTCCGGGAAACTTCGCCGGAAACTTTCCTTCGCCTTTTCAGGGACTGTGCACGTGTGCCAGTACTCCGTCCAGATCCGGGCTTAATGCATTCGTCCCTGAGGTTCGCGTACCGCAGGACGAATTATAATTATTTCGATTCGGGCCGGCTTAAAGCGGTGTAATTGAAGGGAACAATATTGTAAACTCCGGAGGCCGCGGGATCCCGCGGCTTTGCGTTCGTAATTAAGACCGGATTGGATTCGGCCGGTTCCTTGCCCCGGAACGGGTCGAATGCTGCGGTTTATTAAGTCCTCTGCCGCAAATAAACCGGAAACGGCACTGAACGAGTAGATTTGGGTCAGTGTTTGCTTGGAATTTATGTAATCGTCAGCTCCGTAATCTGAACTTTTGATTCACTGGCGCTTTGGTAACTGTAATTTACCCGATGGAATTGTAAAATTGTAATTCATTAAAATATTCAGTCTCGTCTTTAATAATTATTATTACTAGAGCAAGGCCGAAATTCTTGAAACGCGTCCCACTCTACTGACGCATCGGACTCCAGTGTCCTATGTCATTCACGATATGCATGCGACCAGGATTGGAAAAAAAAACTGTTTTTTTAAAAGAACAAAACTTTTGTTTTTTTTTTGTTTTAAACTGTTTTTCTTGTTTAAAACTTGTTTAAAATTGACCCTAAATTAAACTTGTTTTAAACAAAAAAACACAACTGTTTAAAACACTTTTAAATGTTTAAATTGACTTTACAGCTCACATAAAATTATTATTCGATTTCTAATTAAAAAAAATAATATTGTGTTTATTTGTTCATTTACATCACCGCTGTGATACAGAACACGTCAAAATAGTAAATTGAATTGTAAACAAAAATATAAGATTAAACACATAAATATATCACAAAACATTGTAAATAATATAAAGAAAATTATAAGTTATAAAATTCATTGAGAGAATAAAAGCATTTGTCACTCAACCATTTCTTTAATTCCCTTTTTAAAGACAATTTATTTGTTATAGTCTTCAAATGACGTGGCAAATGATTGAATATCCTTATACAGTTGTAATGTGGACCTTTTTCAAACAGAGACAGCGAATGAATAGGATATGATAAAGCGTCACAAAATCTTGTACTGTACCTTTGTTGAATGTCGCTATTTTTTACGAATAGTTTAGGATTCTTTTTCACATATAATAGAACATTCAAGAATAAATAGATCAAATACAGTAGGTTCAGCTAATTTGAGATATATCGGCTTACAATGGGAAAGAATATCAGCACCAACCATGTTACGAACGATTCTTTTTTGAATAATGAAAACCCGATTTACATGAATCGAAGTGCCCCAAAACAAAATACCATATCGTAGTCTTGACTCAACATTCGCAAAATAAAATAATTTTAAATGTTCTAAGTCTAAAATTGGCTTGATATTATAGATCAGATAATTAAAAGAGCATAAACGTTTTGATAAATCGGTGACGTGAGAATTCCAGTTTAAATATTCATCTACATGGAGCCCCAAAAATTTAACAGATTTTACCATGTTTAATAGATTCACCATCGGTACGAATCCGTAAGCTACACTCAGACTGTTTAGATGTCTTAAAATAGATTGACTGTGTTTTGTCTTTATTTAATATGAGATTATTTTTAGAACAGTATCGAGCCATCTCATTACAGACTACAGAGGCACTATTGACCAACTCCAATTTATATTCATTGGCAATGACCACAGACGTATCGTCGGCAAACTGACAGGTAAGACCAGAGCTAAGTACTGAAGGTAATTCATTCACGAATATTATGTACAATAGCGGGCCAAGTATGGACCCCTGTGGAACACCCGCAGATATTAAAACTGGTTTAGAGCTGAAGTTATTAATGTGTACAATTTGAAATCTGTTGGAGAGGTACGAACGAAACTAACTTAGAGCTTGACCACGAATACCATAGGCATTTAACTTATCCAAGAGTAGCGTATGGTCTACTGTATCGAATGCACTACTGTTGTCGAAGAATATGCCCAGAGAAGATTTTTTGGCATCAAGGCTGCTATAAACGTAATTTAGAAAATTATGTAATGCCATAGATGTGGATTTGCCCGGTAAAAATCCAAATTGATTGGGATACAAAAGCTTAAATTTAGTAAAATAACTGAGTAGTCTATCGAACATGCATTTTTCAAAAATTTTGGATAAAACGGGAAGGATGGATACTGGTCTGTAGTTACTGAAATGTAATGTACTTTGATAATAATTTAAATCATTTAAGGCAGAGCTTGTTTTATTTAGGATCTACGGTCGCGGTGTATTAAATGATTTTCAAAGAAAGTATGATGTACATATTTGGTAACAACATACTGAGAAAAACATTCCAATAAAAACTAAAATCAAATACAATTAAAAGAAGTAATTTTTTCAAATTACTTGATCGCATTAGAACTAAATTACATGACTCGTGGCTTTCAAAACTGGAAAACAAAAATTCCAAATACGTAAAAATATGTAGGGTGTTCCATTTAAAATAACAAAGTTGATATTACTTCAGGCAAAACCGAAAATCCAGTAGGTATATGTCTGAAAATTCAAGTTAAATTTTTGTTTAATTTATCGTTTTCAAATTTTAAACAAATCTTAAAATTCTAGAAGGGCGAATATATGGTCTTGCGACACACGGTAGAAATTCAATGAAAACAAATGAAACGATAACGTTATAAACAGTTCAAACAGCGACATCCTACGATCGCTTTTTGACCTAACATTGCATTAGGATTGACAAATTGAAGCCAGTTTGCTACATAATAACTCATCCCGTAGCCCATAGTATGAACAGGGAAGCGGAGGACCTAGTATGTTTCAAAACTTAATGAAATAATAAAAAGGTTAAATATTGTAAAGGTATTGTAAAATTTTGCAGTATAAACATTATTCTAGTTATTAGTAATTATTAATGAACTGATTATAATTAATCTAATGCAATTCAAATTTAGTTCAAATCAGAGCTACAGTGTAGTTATCACGAAATCAGCTCAACCACACATTGTTTACAATTGTTTACCATTGTCTTACAATTATTAAAACATGGGAATAAACTAAAGTTTAAACTTAATCTGTGAGTGAAATACCGACCCTAAACAATTAGCTTCTGGTTACACAGTATTACGTTGGAAATTAAAACACTTATATCGAAAGTGTTCTTTTAAGCTTAAAA
Organism: Prosopocoilus inquinatus; assembly: GCA_036172665.1. Taxonomy (NCBI): domain Eukaryota; kingdom Metazoa; phylum Arthropoda; class Insecta; order Coleoptera; family Lucanidae; genus Prosopocoilus; species Prosopocoilus inquinatus. The sequence goes on from CM069877.1 coordinate 34,462,336, forward strand.
TTACAAAAAAATGAATTTAAAACATTAGCAAAAAAACATGTTTAAAACATTTTGTTTAAAACAGACGGTATGTTTTTAATTCGGTGTTTTAAACATGTTTTAAACACTATGTTTTAAAGAGTTTGTTTTAAACTTTCCAACCCTGCATGCGGCATCGTGCCTCTGAACAGAAGTGGTGGTAGTCGATCAAGAATTTTCGCCGAGCTTTGGTGATTACTATCAGACACGGCCTTCCATTTCAATTAGGGTGTACTGAGTGAATACCTCACAGAGTAGTTTCATCTCGTTTCATTACAAGAGGTTAAAAGAAGATGAGAATGCGCTGGGTGCGCATCCCAATCAAAAACGCGATTAATAACATGGACATTACACCAAGAACGGGTGGAAATTTCTTAATTAAATTTGGCAGAAATTCTTAGCTATCTAAAAGAATTAATCGATTAAAATTGGAAAATATGAAGTATTTTAATTTTCGTTATTTTTCCTTTTTTTTCTGGGATAATTCCTAAAATTTGGCAGCATCGCATATTAGGCTGCCCACACATTCATGAAGCAAAAACACTTTAAAGCAAAACGTTTTGCTGCAATATAAAACATTTCGGTTAGACACACACTGATGAAGCAAAATGTTTTCAGGCAAAACGCTTTCGGGCAAAACGTTTTACTGCATTATAAAACAATGTGACGTAATATCGAAGAGATAAAAAAATGTTCCGTATGAATCATTTACCTCTTTTTGCTGATTAAACTAAATCGTACAGATAAATCTTACGATTTTTAGAAAAATATGATAATTTTGCTCGCTGCCATAATTAATTTCTTTTTTTTTATTAAACTCGCTGTTATAATTAGTTGTTACAATGACTTCGGACGATGAGTCTGTGGTAGTTTTTGCAAATGTGTGGAAACGAAGAGATGAGTAATAAAAGAAAACGCTATTGGATGCATCCTGTAAATGAAGAAAGGGTTAAAAAATACTCTGAAAACCTGTGGAACCTGTACTACGCTTTGTCCGTTGCATTATTTTCTCTTTTTTTCTCTTGTTTCATAGAAAGAAGGTACACGCGTCTCTCTCCGCTAAAGAAAAGCGAAATAGTTTAAGACGAAAAAATGTCTACTTCAGCAGAAATATTTTTTTTGGAAATTTTTCTGGAATCTAGTAGGTCTAGAATTGTTATCGTTTATCAACTGTCATATTTGAAAAATTTGAGGTTGTTCACCTATAATCCTATTTAGAAACATTTTGTGCAAATCGTTTTTGATTGCAGTGAAAACCTCGAGCAGCCTCTGTACAGCTGTTTCAGCCCTGCTTGGGGCTTTTTCAGCAGAGACGTAGCTCGACATTCCCACTGCAAACAAAAACGACTTGTCCAATTTATTCGCAATTACGACGTAAGAGTGATGAACAGATTCGTTTTTGATTGCAGTGAAAACCTACTGCAATGTCAGGTCAAAAAGCGATAGTAAGATGTCGCTATTTTATCTGTTCATCACTCTCACATCGCAATTGCGAATAAATTGGACAAGTCGTTTTTGTTTGCAGTGGGAATGTCGAGCTACGTCTCTGCTGAAAAAGCCCCAAGCAGGGCTGAAACAGCTGTACAGAGGCTGCTCGAGGTTTTCACTGCAATCAAAAACGATTTGCACAAAATGTTTCTAAAAACTTTCATTATGCTTTGACAGCAAGCATGGCCGCCTTGCATGGGGGACTTATTAGGAGCAAATCCCGCTTCAATTTGTCTATCCTACTGCAATGTCAGGTCAAAAAGCGATAGTAAGATGTCGCTATTTTATCTGTTTATAATTCTATTGACAGTTCCTATCCAAGTGAACCAGTTTTGTTTGTACAGCATTTGAGAAAAAGTAATTTTGTGTAAACATGGAATTCCCGCGAGAAAATTTTCGTGCCATGATTTTTTACGATTTCAAATGTGGTCTAACGTCGAAACAATGCCTCGATCGGCTTCATTTGGCTTTTGGAGATGAATTACCATCAAAGTGTTTATAATTGGTTTGCCGAATTTCAGCGTGGATGTACCTCTCTCAGTGATGAATTTCGTGAAGGTCGTCCATCAACATCTGTTGTTGCCACTAATGTAGATGCTGTGCGTGAAATGCTTGAGCGTAATCGACATGTGACATACCGTGAGATTCAAGCATTCTTACGCATTGACATGAAAGCAATACACCAGATTTTGCATGATCATTTGAACGTACGAAAGCTTTACAGTCGTTGGATCCCACAGAATTTAACAGAAGCGCAAAAGCAGGGTCGTGTCAAATGGTGCGAAGAAATGCTCAAGAAATTCAATGGAGGTCGTTCAAATTTAGTTTATAACATCGTTACTGGCGACGAAACGTGGATTTATTCGTAGGAGCCAGAAAGTAAACAACAATCTACCGTTTGGGTATTTCAAAATGAACCATAACCAACAAAAGTTATCCGTTCACGCAGTGTTGCGAAGCAAATGATTGCTTGTTTCTTTGGTATAACTGGACATATTGCAACCGTGGCTTTAGAGGATCGAAAAACCGTGAATGCTGATTGGTATCCTATAATTTGTTTGCCGGAAGTCATCGATCAAATAAGAAGAAAGATAAGAAAATCATTGTTCAAACAGTTTCTTCCTGAATGTCACAAAGGCTGAGTTGCTCATTGAATGTTAAAAGTACAAAGTTTTTTTAATCTCAAACCGGACAGAAAAATGAAGGGAAACACACTCAACGTTTCGCTATAGATTTATAGCTTCGTCAGGAGTGAAAAAAAGTATATAAACAAGTTGTCAAGAGAAACAAGTCGTCAAGAGAAACGAAAAGGTAACATGATTTTTAAACTAAGCTACGAGTTGTTCGGAATAAAAGTAACGAGAACTAATTAAAGCTACTTTTTTTTTTTTTTTTTATATATATAATTAATTAATTTACAGATCTATATCTTGTTTAAAGAGTCCAGAAAACTACAAAATATGTCATTTAAATTTTCAAAGTCCGTACGTTTATTAATAGAATTTCCAGACATTTTAATTTTACACATTTCTATGAAACGTCTTTTAAAAATATTAGATTCACTGTACAAAATGTCAGTATTATCAAAATCAAAATTATGATTATTTACTAATGAATGCTCTACAAGCATTGAATGATTTTGATTATTTTTTTGAATATGATATTTATGTTGGTCTAAACGTTTTTTTAAATTTTGGCTCGTTTCACCTATATAAACAGAATTACAATTTGAACATTTGATTTCATAAACCACGTTAGGTTGTTTTAATTTCGGTATTTTGGTTTTTAAATTCGAAAAAATTAAATTTAAATTAATCACAGATTTACTGGCTAAAATTAAATTATGTTTTTTGAAAATGCGTTTAAATGTATTGTGTAATGGTTCAATATAAGGCAAAGATATGTATTTATGATTCGCAGTTTGTCTAATGTTTTTAGAGACATTTGAATTTTGTAAGTATTTAATACGATTTTTAATTACTGATTCAATAAGATTTATTGGATAAGAATTTTGAATAAGAGTTTTCTTTATTAAATTTAAGTTATCATAAATGAAAACTTTATCAGAAAGTAAAATAGCTCGATCAGTTAATGAAATAATAGTTGCAATTTTATAATTTTTAGGTGTGTACGAGTGAAAATTTATGTACCTACCTGACCAGGTAGGTTTATGAAACCAATTAGTAATTAATTTATCATTCTGTCTGATAATATTTACATCAAGAAAACTCAATGAATTATTATTTTCTTTTTCTACTGTAAATTGTAATCTATTATGAAAAGAATTAAATTTATTTAAAACAAAATCTACCTTATCAGAAGGCAAAATCAATAAAATGTCATCTACATAACGAAAATATAACGTTAAATCGAATGATAAAGAGTTAATAACAGATTTTTCTAGTTCTTGCATAACAATTTCAGCTAAAGCCGGAGATAAAGGAGAACCCATTGCTGTACCAAAAACAATGTTTATAAAATTTATCATTGAAAGCAAAATAAGATGTTTCAAAACATAAATCAACTATTTCTAAAAAGTTACCTTTGGAAATATCAGTAAAATCTTTAATCTCTAACGACCTATCATTTATACTTTTTAAAGCTAAATCTTTAGGTATGTTAGTAAATAAAGAAATAACATCTAAAGAAATTATAATGCAATTATTTGGTACAGTTATTTGTTTTAATTTTTCTACGAGTTCAAAAGAATTTTTCATAAAATATTCTGATTTACTAGTAACCTGAGTAATGATTTTTGAAATAAATTTAGATAAGAAATATGGAGAAGAACCAATAGTGGAAACTATAGGACGAAGAGGTGTATTATTATTTTCAAAAAACATAATTTAATTTTAGCCAGTAAATCTGTGATTAATTTAAATTTAATTTTTTCGAATTTAAAAACCAAAATACCGAAATTAAAACAACCTAACGTGGTTTATGAAATCAAATGTTCAAATTGTAATTCTGTTTATATAGGTGAAACGAGCCAAAATTTAAAAAAACGTTTAGACCAACATAAATATCATATTCAAAAAAATAATCAAAATCATTCAATGCTTGTAGAGCATTCATTAGTAAATAATCATAATTTTGATTTTGATAATACTGACATTTTGTACAGTGAATCTAATATTTTTTAAAAGACGTTTCATAGAAATGTGTAAAATTAAAATGTCTGGAAATTCTATTAATAAACGTACGGACTTTGAAAATTTAAATGACATATTTTGTAGTTTTCTGGACTCTTTAAACAAGATATAGATCTGTCAATTAATTAATTATATATATAAAAAAAAAAAAAAAAAGTAGCTTTAATTAGTTCTCGTTACTTTTATTCCGAACAACTCGTAGTTTAGTTTAAAAATCATGTTACCTTTTCGTTTCTCTTGACGACTTGTTTCTCTTGACAACTTGTTTATTTACTTTTTTTCACTCCTGACGAAGCTATAAATCTATAGCGAAACGTTGAGTGTGTTTCCCTTCATTTTTCTGTCCGGTTTGAGATTAAAAAAACTTTGTACTTACTATTTTCATCGGACAAGAACAAACTTCAATGTTAAAAGTACGTTTAACGTTAACTAAAGTTTTATTCTTTTTTTGATTGTTCAGACAGTGATTAAGGTGTAAAACGTAGTTTAACTGTAAATTAAGATGTAAAACATAGTTTAACTATAAAAGAAAATTGTGGTTTGATACTTAACCAGCAGTTAATAAATTGCTTGTTTAATCGGATACTGAGCAAAATTAACTTCCCCGATGGTTCGATTTTGGCCGAGGCAGTTTTTATTTACGATTTCGCGTAGACTTCTTTCTGCATTTGTATGTAACATGGCCTCTTCATCGCACAAAGAGCACAAATCTGATGGACGCGTTGATAAACAGCGTCGAACGTGATGGCGCCGATGAGATTTCACGGCGGAGACGACGACTTTTAAGGCGAACGGTTGTCATGTGCCGGGGAGATACATCACCAGGTTTCCTCAGCGGGCTTCGAAACCGTCTTCCCATGCAAATCACGCCGAGAAAGAGACCCGCGCATTCCCATTTCTTGTTTATATCGGCGGTGCGCGTCGGGAATGAGAAGAGGTTCGTTTGTGAGAGCTGTCGTCGGAGGCCGTTCGTATCTGGCGATTGACACCACGGATTTTATAGGTTTTCTGGACCTTGCGAATACACATTTTGCTCTCATCGTTTTGCGTCTTTAATTCATTGATCAATAAAGGATTTTAAGGATCATGAAATAGTAACTGTGTGATTTTTTTTGCCTACCCTCTTGATTGGTGATGAACATATCTTAATTAGCACTTCATGTGCAAGTGTTATATAACGATAATCGAACTAAAACGGAAAACGGAAGTAATGCAGATTTATAATTGTTCTAATAAAAGTGTATTAAAAAACAAGTTCCTAAGGCATTTTATTTTAGCACGCGAGTGTCAAGAGGGCAAGTGCACTAGTGATTTCTACCCTATTTCTATTTCGGTTCTCCGACGAAAAAAAAAACAAGTTACTAGTTCGCGCTTGAAATAATTTCTAATGAAGATTTGGAGGTTATGTTTATAATTACATATATTGTGAGTTTACAAAGTGTGATTGTTTATTCAAAATTTATGTAAAGGTAACTTCAAACATGTATCAAGTATACAGTGTGTTCACCGAGTGCCGCGGTCTTCTGTACCGTCTAAAGTACACAAGATAGAAAAGAAATTCAAACGAGCTGAGGTGTAACTCAGTCAGCTCTATTTTCTAAAATTATTTTTGGCTATACAGGATCTTCAGTAACTAAGAGCCATACCAAAGTTATAATTTTTTAAATGGAACACCCAGTATATTTTTACATATTTAGAAAGTACGCATAACGAGTAGGTAATAACCAAAAATTTCGGAAGTTCTATTTAAGAGTTTGTAAGATATTGTCACTATTACGGAAAATTAGAAAATCGTATTTAATTAATTTAAAATATATTTTTTCCAATGCAATACGAATTATTTGCTGATAAGCGGTTTACTGGTGTAACGACTCAGGCGATGAACTTGTAGCGTGAATCCGCAAACTTGCAAATACGCAAATAACTAGGGCATTGTATAAGTGTTTAAACACAATCAATTAATTCACGATTTAATAGAAATGACGACTGGAAACAACGTGAAAATCCTGACATCATCTTTTCAGCAACCAAGTAAAGTACGGGTTCAATTAAAGTTTTGCGGAATTTGGTCATGACGTCACGTACATTGGCAGTATAAAAGATGGGCGTAATTTGTAAAAGATGTCAGTTAATCTGATCGTCGTCATGGAATACAGTTATCTGTATTTCTGACCTTTAAACAATAAAGGTAATCCTTGTTGTTTTAATGAGTTAGTTTGCAGTTTCCCTGTTACTCCCTTTTCACCCCAAAGCTACGCAACCCCCACGTCTGGACGCCGACAGCTCATAAGCTGCTGGAGACGACCGACGCGAGACAATATTAATGATAGTGTATAAAAAATTGCTCTATTTTGAGCTCTTATAGTTAGATTATTTATTTACATTTTATCGTGAATTTTTGTAGGTAATCGATACAATATCTCATATACAGAAATTTCACAACAGATTCAATCTATTAGTTATTATGTGTAGAGGGTGTTGAGTTTTGAAAAAGTTAATTTTTCTCAAAATTTTCAAATGGAACACCCTGTATATCTAAACTCTTGTGAAACACTGTCTTAATGAGCGTTCATAAAACACCAAATGTTTTTGTCTAAACTGAAGAAATCGTGCGACAGCAATAAAATATTTTTTTTCTTTCAATATTAACGTTATTTAGCCTTTCCGTCCGGTTTTCCTGTTTCAGTTAAACGATAAATCAATGAATATGTTTTATTTTGTGTTCAAAGTAATTGAATGTGTTCCTATTAAACTAATTCCTATTTTCCTTTACTTTGAAAATATTTAAACAACTTTATTAAAATAATTTAAAAAAATAAAATTTAAAAGTACGTTGCCGTTTGCTAGAAAATAGGAAAACAGTTGCCATGAATTTTTAATTGACAGAACAATTGTTTAGATTAGTGACACACACTTTTACAAATTTGTACTTCTTTTTGTGTTAACAAAATGGATTTTAATAATGAAAAGTTACGTGACGTGACACATCTAATAGGAGAAACAGTCTTTTGGCGTCAAGATTACAAGAAGTAAGAAGTATCTACAAGAAGCTGAAAAACAATTTGAATATTTAATATAAATTTTCTAGATCCAATGGTTCCTTGTCATTCTTAATTTGTTCATTGTTTTCTGTTATTTTTTAATTTAATACTTATTATTCTTAATTTGTACATTATTTTGTTATTTTCTAATTTATTAATTAAATTAACTAATATTTGTTAATTTATTAAGAAAATAAAACAGAAGGACCGGTCGGAGAAGCTAAAAAATGTCAATATTGTAATTTAAAAAAAATGAGTAATTGCTGTTTCGCGATTTGTTTAGTTGGGACGAAAACATTTAGCGTTTTATGAAAACTGATTAACGCAGTGTTTTACAAGAGTTTAGACATACAGTGTGTTCCATTCGAAAATTTTGAGAAAAATTAACTTTTTCAAAACTCAACACCCTGTACACATAATAACTAATAGATTGAATCTGTTGTGAAATTTCTGTAGATGAGATATTGTATTGACAAACTAAAAAAAATCACAATGAAACGTAAATAAATAATCAAACTATGAGAGCTCAAAGTAAAGCAATTTTTTATACACTATCATTAATATCTTACAAACTCTTAAATAGAACTTCCGAAGTTTTTGGTTATTACCTACTCGTTATGCGTACTTTCGAAATATGTAAAAATATACTGGGTGTTCCATTAAAAAAAATATATAACTTTGGTATGGCTGTCAGTCACTGAACAGCCTGTATAAATATAAAATAATTTTAGGAAATAGAGCTGATTGAGTTACACCTCAGCTCGTTTGAATTTATTTTCTATCTTGTATACTTTAGACGGTAGAGAAGACCGCGGCACTCGGTGGACATCCTGTATATTACCCCCATGGAAGACGTAAATAAAAGTATTTATACAGGATTTGGAGGAGGATCGTTTGTGCTGTGTTACACTGTTATAAATGCATTACATAACAGTAGGTCTTAGTGAGAATATTATTATAGTAATTTGTTTTTATAAATGTCGCGCAATAAATAGTTAAAAAAAAAACCTTTTGGTATTGCAGCTTTTTATAGGTTTCATAATTGCTTATAGCCTTCTACGACTTCGTTTCTGTTACCGGTCATATTTTTAAACATATCTCCCTCTTGATAGGATGCAGATGATATTAAATTATTTTATAACGCTTCCACTAAAAAAGAGTAATGAAATTCCATTTAATATACGAACATCCTGTAATGATTTCCGCATAGTTTCCATCGCAATTACACAAAGTAGCGAAACACATCTCGGCCAATATGCATAGCAAACGCGCGTTTAGAATCTCGTTTGCGTGCAAAATGGTGGCACTTAACCCAATCCCAGGACGCTCCAAATATTTATTATTGTAGCATCATTAGGAAGTAAAATAATCGGCCGAACTCGAGCAAAGAAATAACCAAAAAGAAAAAAAAATCGTATTTGAAATCGCCTCGAAAATTATGCAAATTTGATGCGAGTTCCTACGTTTTTTAAATCGTTCGTTTCTCCCTCATTGCTCGGTGGTTCCCGGACGATAAATTTTTCCGGACGAAAAGTTCGGGAAAGCCTGAGCAATATGCAAGGGCATGCGAATGTAACGGCGTGTGAAACTGTTCGGTTGAGTTTGTATTAGGTCAGCACGGTTTTATATTATACTAACAGTGAAGTCACAGAGAATAATTCTAGTTTCCAAATTAAAAAAAGAATACATTCGGAATTTAATCTTTAAGGTCAGGACCTGACTTCTATTGACTTAAAATGAAATTGCTAACAATTAATTTACATCAATGGTATTAATAATCAATGGAATCATTTTAAATGTGTGAATTTGGAAAAATAATATTATTGATTAATTTGCTTTTAATTCGTTTGTGAATTTTTAAAATTGGAAAAACTGGAAAGTTATTGTAATAAGTAATTTGTATAATTACAATAATTTCATGCCTAAAATCAGATAAACTCATAGGAATTCAAAAAATAGCGATTGAAATATAGCGAATTTATATCCATAAGGATGAAAAATATTATAATTAATACAATTGTTAGATCATGATGGTTTCCTTTATATATTTTGTATTTAATATTTTCACCTATTTAGAAATTGTTAAATCTAAAAAATTAATTGAATTGTTTTGTTTAATTTCTAAAGTAAATTTTATATTATCATGAAGAGAATTAAATCCATCTAATAAATTATTTGAAGAAGAAATTGGTCCATTATAAATTATAAAAATGTCATAAACATATCTTCCATAAGATTTAATGAATTTCTTATTTCTTCTTAAGGAGACAACCCCACAACCCATAGCAATTTGAGAATAAATTTTTTTGTTAAATGTAAATAAAAAAAATTGTTCAAATCGTTTTTAATTGCAGTGAATCGCTCGAGCAGCAAACTGGCTTCAATTTGTTAATCCTACTACAATGTTAGGTCAAAAAGCGATCGTAGGATGCCGTTGTTTAAACTACTCGTTAAATGTAGGGAAAGTTTGTTTATTGTGAAATGTAATTTTAAGTAAAAGTAAAGTAAATAAGTTAAATACATCTAAAGAAATAAATGTACACTCACTAGTAATAAAAATCTCATTTAATTTCCTAATTAAATCAAAAGCGTTTTTAATACTATATTTAATTTAAATGTTTTTTTTTGAAAACAAAACGAAGTAATTTTGATAAACAATAAGCAGGTGAACCGATAAAATAAACTACAGGACGAACAGGATAATTATTTTTGTGAGTTTTTGGCAAACCATATAATCCTTCGATAAGTGGGTTCACAGTTTTTAATGAGTCCTGACTAAAGAATTTTTATTATTATCATTAATGAATTTATGTAAGGATAAACAATAGGGGGAATTTGAGTAATTGATCTTGAACTTCTTTAAACAACACATCTACCAATTAATAAAAAATGGTTTACTGACACAAAATCCGTTATACACCAACATTTACAATTTTCCTTTACATAATTTAATACACTGTAAATTTTACTTGTAAGGATTTCAGTATTCTTCTTATTAAGTTATTATTTATTTAAATCAATTTTAAGGTACACTTGAAAATGCCTATTTGTTAGGCGAAACTGATTGTGATAATAATAAAAAAATAAAATAAATTGCCAGAAGACTTTTTTTTAATACTTACATCAATAGTGTTTGTTACAGGGAATGAAATGTGAAAGGATCAAATTTGTATTGTTATGCGCTGGTTTCAATTTAAAACGTTGCGTCTTTCGTTCGCTAAAATTTATTTCAATAGACCCGGAACTGAGTGCTGAGTCCGGCTCTGACTATTGTTTTCGTGAGCGTTTTACAACAAATTTCAACTTTTCCAAATCGATCTGCTTTTTAAGTGCTGGAATCAAATGCTGTATACTCCATCATCTTTATTTAATGATTTTCATGTTAATGTATTCATTGAGATTTTTACGAAATAATCTTCGTTTGGCTTCGTTTTTTGAAGATCGTATGCTTACGCCGGCCGTCCATGTTTAATTTCGTTGCCGCCACCTTGATTTCGTGTTTTAACTTCCTATTGTAGACTCCTTTCGCTATAAGAAGTACATAATGCGCAGAGACGAATTTTCGTCCGGATGAGTCTATTTTCACAGCATGGGTTAAGTCGGACACAGTAGCGTGGCACATGCAGTTTTTAGTTGTTCCGCTGGTACCGAAATTTTGTGTTAGTTGTGGTTAGGTTTCTTGTGTGGTGTTGAGTATTCTTTGTTGTGGTTTTAGTTGTTTTATGTTCAAATTAGTGTTCTTTTCAGACAACTCTTACAACTCTATAAGCATTGTTTTCTGAAACTTGCAGTTCGTGAGTCTGGGACTGTATTTATTGGTAACAATATAATATCATGGACGAAAAAAAAGACGATCGGCGTACAGGGAAAAATAATTCACAGCCAAGCACGTGAAATCGTAGCTAATGTGCTAGAATTCATGAAAAACGAAGCTCTACATGGTATAACAATTCCTGTAACGAAATTTAAGGAAAGACTTCTAGCAGCTACTAAGATCAGTGACAAAACCTATCGAAACATTGTTAAGGAGACTGCTGAAATAAAGTCGGGACAAAAAACTATGTATTCATCACCTCCGAAGAAAAGATCAGAGTTAATTGAAAAAGTGAATTACATGAAGGAGAAATTGAGACAACAAACTTTAAAAGGTATTGTAAAAATGTATTTGTACAATTTAGTGCTATAACTGAATCAATTACTGTTTACAGCTATTCGACAAAAGATTATTGACTCAGGAATTGATTTTCAAGGTGGTTTAACAACTTTATGGAAAATATTGAAAACTATGGGATTTTCGTAAGTACTACAATTATTATTATATACCTAATATACACTTGCACAGAATGAATTTTAAATGCACCTGCAGCAGTAATCAAGTGTGAGTGCTATGTCCAATTATAGTTCTGTGCGGTTAAAATTTAAAAACCATTTATTTACAATTTTCATCAGACAATTGTCGACTTCAATCAAAAATATAACAGTCTCATTTGTCCTATTTTTAACTATAGTTCTGTTAAGAATCCTTCTTCTGTTTATGTATAAAATGATTTTTTTGCAGTTGGAAAAAAGACCATTGATAACCGATCTGTCCTATTGGAATCTTATGACATCCGGCTGAAAAGGGTCACTTATTTACGACAACTGCAACAATATGTGAAGGAAGGCAGGCCTATTTTGTACACTGATGAGTCGTATATTCATAGTACTCATTGTGTATCACGCTGCTGGACTGACAATTCACTGCATTCTTTCAAAAAACCCATTGCAAAAGGAACACGACTGATAATGTTACATGCTGGAGGGAAAAATGGTTTTATTAATAACGGATTGTTAATGTTTCGTTCAGGTATTTTTTTATAAATGTGTACGACTTGTTATAAATATATACATATAACGATAAATTGTTATACAGGTGCAAAAACTGGTGACTACCATGACGATATGAATCACACTAATTTTATGAAATGGATTATCGAACGTTTAATACCGAATTTTCCCCCTCGAGGAGTTCTAGTTATCGACAATGCATCATATCATAATGTACAAATTATTCGTGATCCAACTTCTGCATCTTTGAAAAAAGAAATGGTTACCTGGCTACTAGAGCGAAATATTCCACACGATCCTCATCTAACTAAGCCGGAGTTATATGATATTATTAAAATGCATAAAAGTAAGCATCCCCAATACATTCTGGATACTGAAATGGCCAAACATGATTTTCGTGTACTTAGATCTTACCATCTTATCACCCTGAACTCAACCCAATAGAAAAAATATGGGCCCTAGTTAAAAATTATGTTGCTTCGAACAATACAACTTTTAGACTTGATGACGTAATGAAGATAGCCAAGCAGAAATTTGAAAGTATAACACCAGAAGTGTGGGCTAATATATGCAGTCATGTTGACAAAGTTGTTGAACAATATATGCAAACAGAACATTTCCTTGATAATGCTAGCGATAATCTTAACTTCATGGTCAACACAGGTGATTCAGATGACGAAGATTATTTGTTTTCTGATGAAGAAAATGGTGATTGCAATGAACCCGAAACATCGAAATTGTAACTCTCCACTATGGAATTGCTTTTATACATTAAAAATACTTCTGTGTAAATATTAGTTGTAATTAATTATAATATTTTGTAAATTAACTGCTAAAAAAGATGTAACAAATTTTATTAAAAACAATTAGTCTAACCTCATTTAATTTCTAACTTCATTTATTAAAGTCATAATTATTTATATTATCCATAATTATTATTATCTATATTGTTTAAACATACTGCATTTAATGCACAAAAATATATTTTTATTTATTTTCCTGCCCCTACACATCACATGAAATCCCTGTGCCACTGATCATCAGCTGTTCGTATCCCGCCGGTCAGATTTCGATGAGTCATCATGTACTTCTTATAGCAAAAGGAGTCTAATACGTAACCTTTTGTAACATATTTCACGTTTTCAAGTTGCTCGCCCGTAATTTTAATTTAATATCAAAAATTTTGTGAGACGAATAAAATTTTCAGAGCATGTACCAATTTTTATTGTCTGAGACATTTTAAGTTATCTTTGAGTTTTAATTACAAACTTTATCAATATCATAACTGTAAGTTTGATGATATTGTTACGACTTTAGGGTTCGCAAATTGACTCATCGCTCACAAATTGACTTATCGCATTTCAAACACTTTATTAAAAACACTCTCGTTTACACACAGAATACACTAACATAACTTTGCAACACTTATTTTTAACACGATTACATTTCACCTTATTTGCTTAAGATGCTCGTACGTACCATTTGCTAAAATAAAAACTGTCCGAAGCGCGTGCCTGGTGCCGTTTATTAAGCTACTTCGTGCGCTCCAGAAATGTATTGAACTCTTCGCGTCCTCTCTGGAATGCTCCGTACGGATGGCGTGCCTTCTTTTTGGAAGGCATCTGCAATACACTGCATTCGACAATAAACGGCCGGCGCCTACACCTCTAACCGCGACACATCGGCACTCGGCATCCCAGCCCGAGGCTTGTAACAATATTATTGCCGAGCGCATCCACATTTTTAAAACTGAAGCTATTAATGTTTTTATTTACTTCAGTTGGCGTTCTGTTACAGGTATTATATTTTTAAATAGGTATACATATTTTGTCTCATAACGTGGTCTCTCTTTTTTTGGGCAGTACCTTTCCACGACCCCCCTCCTCTATCAATTTATTTATTTATTTTTTCTGAGCTAACTCTAGATCTTCTTCAGTTGTTGCAACAAATACGCGTTGTTCATCTGTTAGTGTCAACACCTTACACTTTGGTTATACTGTCCTGATGAGGTCTAATTAGACCCAAACGTACGTAGGCAGTTACTTTCCTTGCCAATTATGCCGATAATAACTTCCTTTTCACTATGTGTTTGTGCTGGCGATAACCTTTTTCCTTTATACTTATATATCCTGGCGGCTCAGGTTGACCTTGTCTGTCTCGTTGTTAAACTAGGATGTTGATGTCAAATTGTTGGTTTTCCTCAGTTGTTGCAACAAATGTGCATTCGGTCTCCTGGTCGGTTGCGTCATTATTCTTCATCTTCTATGTCAACACCTTATACTTTGGTTATACTGTCCTGATGAGGTCTGATGAAACCGAAACACACGTAGGCAGTTACATTACTTGCCAGTTATGCCGATAATAACTCCCTTTTCACTTAATATTATACTCCTAGAATAGAATATACATTTACATCAAAGCAGTGCAGACTTTGGCTCCCTTAACAGCTTTTCGCCATTCTTTTCCATCGCTTGCCTTAAGTTTTTCAATCCAATCGCTTCTGGTGTTCGATTTCATTCAGTCATCTCTCTTTTGGTCTTCATTTTTCCTTCATTTCCTCGGAAATCTTTGCTCTGCTATTATCTCTCTGTGTCTTTGGCTTCTTTACCACCTTCTCGCCGTCCTTTTCTATCGCTCGCCTTAAGTTTCCTTCGACTTCATCCAGTCATCTCTTCGTTCGTCTTTTTTTCTTCTTTTCCTCGGAAGTTCTTCCTCTGCTATTATTTCACTGTGTCCTTGGCTTTCTTAACAGCTTTTTGTCATTCTTGTTTATCGTTTGCCTAAAGCTTCAATTTCTTCCGTCCAATCTCCTCTGGATCTCTTTCGACTTCATCCAATGATCTATTTTTGGTCTTCTTTTTTTCTACTTTTCCTCGGAACTCTTTCTTCTGCTATTATCTCTCTGTGTTCTTGGCTTTCTTAACACCTATTTGCCATTCTTTTCTATCGCTAGCCTTAAATTTCCATTTCTTCGATCCACTCGTCTCTTTCGACTTCATCCAGTCATCTCTTTTCTGGTCTTCCTTTCTTCTTCTTTTCCACGGAAGTCTTTCCTCTGTTATTATCTCTCTGTGTCATTGGCTTTATTAATAGCTTTTCGCCAAACTTTTCTATCGATTGCTTTAAGTTTCCATTTCTTCCATCCAATCGCCTCTGGATCTCTTTCGACTTCATCCAATCATCTCTCTTTTGGCCTTCCTTTTTTCTTCTTTCCCTCGGAAGTCCTTGCACCGTTATTATCTCTCTGTGTCCTATTCATCATTGGTTGGGCGAAGATTTCTTCCAATTCCTTCTTCGTTTTCCTCCTTATCCTCCTCCTCCAATGTTACCTTCTCTTTTGTTGCTCTGCAAATTCGTCTTCCCATTAGTAGCTTACTCTGCCATGTTTGCATAACCTGTTTCGTTGGGGTCTAAGTTTCTAATCTAATTATGAAAATGTACTTTCAGTTTCCTGG
Organism: Prosopocoilus inquinatus; assembly: GCA_036172665.1. Taxonomy (NCBI): domain Eukaryota; kingdom Metazoa; phylum Arthropoda; class Insecta; order Coleoptera; family Lucanidae; genus Prosopocoilus; species Prosopocoilus inquinatus. The sequence goes on from CM069877.1 coordinate 34,478,317, forward strand.
ATTTCTCCTTTTTTCTTAACATTTGGTTCAGCTGTTTTATTTTTCTTGGTGGGTGGTGTTTCTTCAAGTTCTTTTATATCGTTCACTGTTATAATAAGTTTTGATGCTTTGGTAGTATCCTGCATGTTCTGTAGTATTTTTAATTATTGTTTTGGCTTACCATCTCACTATTAGGGGTCCTTGTTGCAGCTCACAGATTCTCCTTCGTCTTTGCAACTATTCTAATGTCATCGGCATTTGTGTCTTAAATAACAGAGCTTATTCTACTTGGCTTTCCTCTTCTCATTATAATCACCACTGCAAAGTTAAATAGCTTTGAAGACAAGGGATCGCTCTATCTTAATCTTGTCTGCATCTTAAAGAGTCCTGTTTCTTATCGGTTAGATTTCGCTTTGCTCCTTTTATTCTCAAAAATAGCTTGTAATACCTTTATTAGCTTTTTGAGAAACGCGGGATGCTGAAAGGATCATGACGTTAATTCTAATAGAGGACTTTAAAGCTATTTTTAAAACGTCTTGCAATTAAGAAAAACAAAACTATTTCAGCTAGATTTAAAAATTTTTCAGGTACTATGAATCTAGCCAAGACACTTTAAATTGTATTATTACTTATACGATTAATTGCTAACGTGATGATGATGACAATCGAGTGCAGTTACGAACGATGGCCGGAATATCATCTGGATTCCGGAAGGCTTACGCAACTTACTCCGGTATTCCACGGTTCAAAAATACACTTATGCAGACGAGGTTCCCTCGCCTCCGGGAATCATTTGTAAACCGATGCACGTCGCCAGGAGCAGTTAGTCGATACCCGAGTTACTCGATACTATGAATCAATTTATTAATCAGTTGGTAGTTCTCTATTGTAAGTTTGTGCACCGTCACTGCCTGGTAATGTAAGTGACAGTTTTTTTTATTAACATGCAATAAACGTACTCTTTGTTCTGGCTAAGTCCCTCTTCTAAAAGAAACCGCAACAATATAATTTTTGGATTTACATCGTCCTTGGGGGTAATTCTGGAAACTGTTTGGAAGAAGACAAACTGTTGGTCTTAAGCAAATCTAAATCGGTTGACAATCCCAGTTTCCACCGCACCATTAATTATGCTGTTGACGGTCGATGAAATGAATTACACCGTGATTGTTTACGTCCGTAGTTAAAGGGCTTCGATTCGAACCGACGCACACATTGTTTGCTGACTGTCGCTTTATTGTTATGATTATTATTACTGTTATTACTGGAAGGCAACATCTGGCTCGGAAACAAAACCACGTGACATATGTTTGATGTAACTGCAATAATTGCAGCAACTATTGGGGGCGGGACCTTGCTCGCCGGGCTTTATCGATTTGTCAATTATGCAAAACAGGAATAAAAAAAGTCATAAACACTACAACACGTTGAGGATGCGAGGTAAAAAAAAAAGAATTATGGGAAAAAAGAAATACTATTGGAAGTATAGAATACAAAAATAGAACTTAAAAAGGAAATAAGCAAGGCCGTCTTCAATAACAGGCCTGAGTCATCGCGTAGGAATATCCGACATGAGGGTATTACCCAGATTCTATGCTCCGTTTACCAATAAGGATGGAAAGATAACATAAAATGGTGAATTTCTGTGCTGGACCGTATTTTAGATGAAACAGTTTTGAAGTCGGCGTATTCTCCCACCTAATAAATCAGGCCTGTGTAAAGTGGGCGTTGACATAAGACTTTTAGCGATTGAAACTTATAATAAAAGTCTGATGAAAACAGGACTAAAGTGGAAATGTTAATTTGAAAAAGAGAAGAAGACGATTAAAGGTAGAGGAGCAAACAATATCAAAAAAGAAAAGAAATTAAAAATTAAAACTGACTGTCAATGCCACGCCACAGAACAGCCTCGTTTCAGAGATCATTTTCATTTAATATCGTAAACTGTGTTAATCGTAATTTCCTTCTTTTTAAAGCGACTTCGTTATTAACATTTAAAAGTAGAATGCGCTCTCAGCTTGTGAGGGAACAATCATTAAACGGCAGCAGATAGCATAATCACATCTATATGAATACTGATTTTACCTTTTACAGTTTAGTACATTATTATGGCAGATAAAATAATTATGTCTATACGAATACCAATTTTACCTTTTACAGTTTAGTATATTATTAACTATGTGGCTTGCATTTGATCAATCTTTAAAAAAAATTTAAATCTCTTGGTTCGGGATGAAAACCAGACGTTAGGATACATACTAACATGTCTGATCCCACACCAGTTGATTCTTCTTCATTTGTTGTTTTTTTTCCTTTGTATGTGTATCATGTGGGGAATCAATAAAGACATTTATTATTATTATTATTATTATTTCGTTTGGTGTACTTAGGTAATTAAGCCAAGAAGCTTTTAGCGTTGCAAGACAGAGCTTTCCGGCCCTTATTTCTTTATAACGTCTTTACGTTTCAGATGACCCGAACAACTTAAACAATCCAAGAAAAAAAAAAAAAACTGATCCTAATTAAAGAAACTCCAAAGTGGACTACTCACTCGCAGACAATTCTGAAAGCCGTGCCGAATATTTAGTGCGAAATTAAAACTGAAAAAGGCAAACGCTAAGACGCAGATACACGCGAAATAACGAGGTGCTTCGGATGCACTCCCCGGGTAATTCGGTTAAACGACAGAACCGGACTCGTCGTATTGGCGGGGGGAGGGCGGAAGGAAATGCAAATGTAATTAGGAAAGAAGCTCCGGGAACACATCCAATTTGCGAACGCTTGTTATTCGGTTCGAGTCAAAGGCTCGCTCGCAGGAAACGAATAAGTTCCATGCTTAATGTAAACAAGACGCGCTTCGATTACATTTGAACTTTAAGGAGATGGCTGAAGACGTACCTAATGTAAATGTCGTTCATGTTTGTTACACATGTGGAATAATGTTTGACACTCGCCAGTTTCTAAACAGGGAAAATTGTTTGGAAAAGTCCAACATGCTGTACATACAAGTAATACGAAATGTAAACCGAATGCGGGTTGCATTGTAAATATTGTGGGTATTTAAAATACTATTTTTCATCCTTCTTTATATTGGTACAGATTTTAATCCGTATAATTGATTGGAAATCCAAAGAGGACGTAGAATCCCCAATAACAAAAAAATGATTTATTAAATTCTTATAAATGCTTATACAGCAAGGTAAATATAAAAATATGACCGCAAACAGAAAAGATGTATTAGCCGCCTATAAGCAATTATAAAACCTATAAGAAGCTACAATACCAACAGGCTTTTTAAGTTATTTATTATTTTGTTACGGGCCCAGATTGCGCTGCGTCACCTAAACTCGTCCATTTCTCTGCTAGTTTTCTCGTGTTACATTCCCGGAAATTTTGGTTTTTGGAGACCTATCGCTTTTTGATTCCTTAAGTTGGCCTCTAACTTATTTGCAGCTTCTACTGAGCGAGTTACACGTTCCATTTTACCCGCATCATCGAGTTTTCGACCAAAACGTCTTTGTACATTTTTTTGTTTAACGCATGGTAGTTTTGCCTCCAACTTTCAAGTCTGTTACGGTCGAAGTTGCTTGTATTTGTGGTAAATATTTCTGAAAACGTGGTAGTTGATCGGATTTTTAGGACAAAAAAGATTCTAAATCATTCAGCTAGCCGGTTTCGGTTTTATTCTAAACCTTCATCAGAGCCTAAAAGGTATACACTAAGATTCTATCAAATAATAATTAAAAAAGATTTTACCTCTGATTAAAACAAAAACGGATAAACTAAAAACCATTATAAGATTTGGGCATTTGGGGTAAATGTACGTAATAATAACCGCTGTAAAAAAGGAATAACAACAGTCAGTCTAAGACTGGTAGATACAAAAATGTAAACATTTACGGTTCAATTAAAACATGTTTGGAGCAAAGTTCATCAAAAATGGGATGATTTTTAACAATTAACAATACAGATTAAAGATAAAACAAAGCTGAAGCTGGTTCTTACTCAGCAAAGCGACAAGTAAACCAGCTTGGTAAACGCCAGGAGCGCCATGAAAATTATTCCAAAGCGCCACTTCGCGCCAAATTTAAAACATAGATTCTATATACTTATGTATTTACATTTCCTGTTCTTCGAATATTTCCATAATTTCTTTCCATTCTTTTTCTTCAGGTGCGATGTTTTTATACATGTTGTTATTAAATTTGAGCACCATATTTTCAGAAGGAAGGAAATTATGACAACATATGGAATTCTTATAACAAAACGCTTTTAGTTTAATAATTGCACTTAGTAAATCTAAATTGATCCTATTTCTACTCTTAGTTTTTGTCGCATTCATAATACTAAAAATCCTTTCTACTGTGGCATTGCTGTTGGGTAAACTTAGCAACAATAAAACAAAATCTGCCAGTTCTTTGAAAATATGTTCATCTCCAGCATTTTTATGATTTTTTACCAGAGCCCAAAATTTGTAGCTATTTTCAACGGTTTCTGATCCATAGACCAGTTTCCAGGCAACATTACTGATCACATTATATTGATTTTCGACTCTGAATAAATCTTCGTTTGATATAAAAATTTCTGTAAAGGGTAGATCCGAAAATTTTGGCTTATTAGTTGAACTTAATACAATTTAAGGACTTAAAAATAACAAATTTCTAAAATGCTTTACATTATCTGGTAATCTCTTACAACACTCACGTAATAAAACTTTTATATAAAAAATGCATCGCATTTCGACCTCCTTCAATTCATCTTTCTTTAGTTTAGAATTTCTTGCTGCCTTATAATATTCTGTACCAAAGTCAGCATCATTATAGTTTGCAAAAGCAAGTTCATTATCGAGAGATTGCATAATAATATTAATATTTGTGGTAAAAAGATGATTTTTTTTTGCTAAAAACATGACCAGACTTTCAATATCATTGTATGCCTTACTTATGTCTACATAACTTGACTGAAATAAAACGTTTACTCTGTTTACCTCAAAAATTATACTTTATAATAATCACATAAAGATAAATTTTTTCATCTTCTAACATCTCCTTCAATAATCTTATTTATAACTAAACTAAAATGTATTCAAATCATCATATTGTTCTCCAATAACTTTTAAAGCTTGATACCTACAAAGCCATCGTGTCTGCGACAACTGAATAAAATTTTTAAACGTTTTAGTTTCATCATTATACCCTTTATTTAAAATATCGAAAAGCTAAAATGGGGGAAACTGGATTGCCCATGGCGGTACCAAAAATTTCTCTGTAAAATTTATTATCAAAAATGAAATAGCTGCTGTCAGATAAGAATTCGACCATGTTGATAAAAACTGTCTTAGGTATGATTGTGTGTAATTGCTTTGGTCCCAATCATCATTCAGAATTTTGAGTACCGATTGTTTTGAGATGTTGGTGAATAACGAAGTTACATCTAACGAAATTAAAATATAGATATCAGGAATTGTTATGTTTTTAATTTTTTGTACAGAAGTAGGGTCTTTATTGACCTGTTGGTAAACATTGTTGTCCTGTAGTAAATCATTAATTCTTTCAACGTAGTCTTCTTTCAACAAAATAACACTAGCACCACCTTTATCTGCTCTGGTTAAAATGATGTTATGATGTTCTTTGAGAAAGGATCTTGATTGGTTAAACCACCTGTCAACCTCAGTAAGGGAAGAGTGAGTTTTGGATAGTAGGAAGTTTGTTAGTATGTAGACCTTAGGGAATCTTTATCAACATCCTCAGGCTGATTCTGAGTGCAGTGTTCAATATCTTTATTAATAGTTAAAGTTGGCACTTGACAGTTAGGGTTTAAATTCAATTTAGGACCCAGTGGTAAAATGTGTTTGACATTATCAGGAATGTTTACGTTGGTTAAATTCACAAGCCACTTTTCTGAAGGATTTATCGATGTTACATCTTTGCTATTAGAAATTAAAGTGTTAATTTTATTGATGTGTTGTTTCTTAGTAATATTAAAGTGTTTTTCTGATAGTTATCAAATGTAAAGCGTTCAAAAGACAAATATGTAGAGGGATCGTCTGTCTCAAATAAGTTCTAATATTACTTAAGTTAAGTTGGATCATTGAAATCATTGAAATGAATAATGAGTAACGTTAGTTTCTAAATTTAAGATTGATCTTCTTTGGGAGTCGACAAGCTTGTTGACTTTGTGTGTAAACGGATGAGGACTGATTTGGAGACTGTGGATCCCTTTTACTGATTGCGATATATGTTTAGGGAAGACATTTTTGTACCTACTTTGCAGTAAGAAGTTTCTTCTGTTCTCCCATTTGGCCAACTTAATCGTCAGTGACATCCATTGTTTAAACTTGTTTAAGTATTTATATATTTTGATTGATTTGATAGAAACCCATTGTTCAAAATCTCCCGTAGAAATTCGTATTTCTGTTAAACAAAAGGCGGCCCTGACTTCCTCTCAACTCCGCGCGTCCATTTGGCCTTCGTTTCAGTGTAAAACTTTCTCTGCAAAGGGGCACGTCCATTCGAGTTTGCTCGTTCAGAAGCCAACAGGTATTAACCTATTTTCATTGACGTAACCTTCTTTCCCAAGGGCGAATTGATTTCTTCGCTTGAGAAACACTTCATTGGTATCAAGGTCAGTCGTATGTTATTGATTTGTTTGGATTTTCCTTGGGCTGACTTGATGAGTTCATTCTCTTTTTTTTTTGGAAATTTTACTTAAAATTTCTGATGTCCTTGTAGACAAGCCGTATTCCGTTTCCGATTACGTCAGTACTATTACACTTCCTGATCTGATAAATAACTGGGTATCAAACGGTCGTCCCGACAAGGAAGTTTATTTACTCGAAGCTGAATCTCAAACACCGTTCACGCCTCGTCTCCTCCGGAGGGCTGGTGTCGTATTCTGATTTTGATTTCGGGATTTAACCGTCGATTACCACCGTGGGTTCTGTCGTATAAGGTAGCCGGTTACATCTTTCTTTTCGTCGCTTCGGTTGATCCTCGCAACACACATCCGGACTCATCGTCTCGCAGGGTACCCTTTTGTCCTTTCAACTAACGTCTGTGCAACTTTGGTTGTCTAGTTTATGTCTTACCCTTGCGTCAGACAATTTAATTCAATCAATTAGATTTTTTTTTTATTAAAGTCACTAAATAATTTTGCTTCAGAACAATTGTCAATGGTAACTTTACTTTTTTTCTTACCGTTTGAGTAAATTCAGTTACTAGATTTTTCCTGTCACATGGGTTATTGTGAGACAAAAGGAAATTTCCTAACGTACACACCATTTTGTATTTTGAAATATTTAAGATCAATTGATGAAATGCTTAGAGCCAAACTTTTAACGTTGACGTTTTATTTGTTGCTTTTTGCCGTAATTTTTTTATTCCGTCATTGAATTGTTGTCTTGGACACATTCCGCCATTTTAAAACTGGAGTTAATTTTGGGTTGGAATTATAGTGGATACAGTGGTCTATTTCCTCCGGTTGACGCCTCCCGGTTAACTATTTTTAAATATACTGTTTTTTTGTGGATTTCCTATTTTACTCCACGCCCTCTTCGACTATAAAAAGTTGCCGTTGGTATGACGCTGTGTCCGTCGGTGACGTCAACAATTCAACTACTGGAAATACTATTATTTACGTCACCCATGGGGTAATATGTACTTGATACATGTATTTGTTATCTCCGTAAATTTTAAATATAAAACATAACGACGAAAACACTGTAAGCTCACAGAATATGTAATTATCAACATAATCTCCAACAGTCATTAGAAATTATTTCAAGCGCGAACTAGTAACTTGTTTTTCATCGAAGGAACAAAATAGAAAATTTCTTATGAAATGTGTTTTTTTAGTAATAACATTGTAAATCTACATTATTTCCGTTTAACGTTTTAGTTCGATAATCGTTATCTGAAACCTGCACAATCCTCTAGAATACGTCATTTAAAAAAGCTCTTTGTAATGGTGTGTAGCCTCTGGAGCTCACGACTTCAACTACTAATTACATAATGAGCAAAGCTAGGGACATTCCAGACGGGCACGGGGCTCCTAAAATACATGAACTTTGTAAAATGTGTAGTGTTTAATTCTAACTTAATAATCTTATTTTTTTTAACTGTATTTATTTTTTAAATATTTTAATTAGTATAACAAGTGCAATTAACACTGATGAATTTAGTGTAATATTTATTAAATGCATTAACCTATTTAATATTTTCCCTTCATGTGATGTTCATCAGCCGCTCTCATTTTTATGTTTTTATGATTGCAAGAAAAAAAGCGATCGCTCGACAATAAATCTCATAAATTTCCTTTGATTAGAGGCTGCAGTCTCACTGTCTTACGCACCGTATTAGTATTGATAAAATCGACCGGAAACGTTTCATTTCATTCGATTTAACATCTGCAGTCAAATTGATCCATCTCTGCAAAAAAATCGAATGTTTTTTAGGAATGGCGGAAAAGTTTCGGAGTTTAATAACGAGTCGAGTTTCAATGATTTTAACAGAAACGTGTTTCAATGAATAGTAAAAGAGCCAATACTCAATTAAGGGCGCTTTAATTTAAAATTGATTAGAATCAAAATCGTTTTCAGAATTAAGCTTTGCCACCTTACAATGTAGCTCATAGCAAAACGAAACTTTAATTAATGGAATTTAATATTCCCGCCCCGGAGGGTGGTTCTATCGGAAATCAATGCCGTTTTGTTTTCGTTTCTGCTCTGAAATGAGGCCCCGCTTTACTCATTTCAATATTTATTGCGACGTTCAAACGAAGAAAAGTTGCGATTTGCGATTTTCCTTAAAATAATTTGACATCTACAGCTGAAAATTAAAAGATATTTCATGATGGCTTCGTATTACAAAATGATCCATCAAAAGTTGGTCTTTAATAGTTTTTTTTTTTTTACAAAGCAAAATGTCGTTGAATCACAAATAAGTCATAGGAAAGTCCTACGCATTTCCGTACTACAGCTTACAAGCTTGAGTGAATTCTAAGAAGTGCGGGATAGCCTAATCTAACCGCGTGACATAAAGCAATAGAATAAATATTGCGACAGAGAAAAAGAACTCGCCAGTTGCGAATGTGACTTTGTCTGCTTGACAATGCGTGTTAATTTTCCTCATCGATAAATTTTCCAAATTCTAAAAATTTTCTATCAGTCAATTTTCTAGGTTTGTTTTATTTTAAATGTGTTGTATTCGTACACACGATCGACGAGGATGAGTTTGAATAAAATAGAATTATTGTTGCTTAATGTTTAGTGTGTAACAAAGTATTTAAAAAGCGTACAAATTTCTTCGTTCTTCCCTTCTCTTTTTCACTTCTAGTTTCAATTATGTTGATTGTTGAATTTTAATAATTTAAACATTTTATTAATATCCATACATTATCTCTATTCGTCAAGAAAAACGACTGTCTATAAAAAAGTTAAACTTCGCTTTGATAATAAAATTTAGTCGATTAAATTTATTTGCTTCCGCTTCTTATACAATTGGTGACAGCATTTTCTGAGATTAAATTAAAGTCTAAGGCCCGATTTCTCCATCACAGTTTAATCTTAAGCTCCATTTTAATCCTATGGAAACAAAATCCTTGCAATTGTTACCATGGGAATAAAGCGATGTTTAAAGTTAAACCGTGATGGTGAAACCGGGCCTAAGAAGCACAAATATTGAGAATTGTCATAGGAAAAAAAATAGGTTTTATGCTTGTCAAAAAATTAAGAAAACAGATTCCGAAATTAAAACTAAATTAAAAGCTCGATTTATTTGTTTTCCTTCAATTTTATTAAAAATTCGAACAAAAATCTTTTGCCCCTTTAAAACATTTGAAAGAAATACAATTAGAAAAATCGGTTTTCATTGCGTTTCCGCTGCATTTTTTTAAAGTTTTTTTAAGCAATTTTTTAAAGTTTTTTTAAGCAATTTTTTAATGAGTATATTAACTATCATTTTAAATTAAAATGCCAGAAAGTATTCAAGGTCCATCAAACCACCAAACCCTATTCAATTTATCGTGCCTAGAACAACCACAATCTTCTGGAAATATTGATGAAGATTTTCTATCATTTTTCAGAAAATTAGCCCGACAAGCTAATTTTGGTAAATTGGACAGAAAAAGAAACTTCAGAAATTGCGAAGTACCAAGAGAAGAGAGAAGCCTACGGATTTTTACGAACACAATGTTCCCCCTTACGATCACATGATATACCGAATTTAAAGCGCTCATAAAGAAGGTTGCGAAGAAATATTTTATTTACTTGGACGCCCCAGTTGGAATCCCACCTCTGCCACCATTGACGTGAGGTTACGGGGGTTACATGATAATTGGAATTTATCATTCACAAGGGCTCGTCGAGTTCAAACTTACATCCCCGGAACTTACAACGAGGGTGAGAAAAAGCTTTGAATTTTTGCTCTGAAAAATCCATGATTTTATTTCAAAAAAAAAGAAACTTCTGTTTTCACACCCTTTCTTTTCACTTTATTTATGAGAGTGTTTTCTTAAATTGTGAAAAACAGAATTCTGGAATTCTATTTATTAACGTGATCTAATTGTCACCGCCTGTTGCGAAACTTGCTGCATTAGTTCTTCTAATCCTCTTCTGTTTGGTGTTTTCCTCTTTCAGTCTTTTGTCCGTCTTTTCGAACCAAACCGCTTTTTCTTGGAGAAAACCAGATCTTATTGTTGCTGTTCGCACAAGGTGAAGTAATTACAATTGGTATTTCAAACGGTTTTTAAGTTGTTTTGACTTAATTTATTGGCAACTACTAACTACGTGCGCGTTTCAGAATGCGTTTCACAGCCATGTAAAGTACAAGTAAGTACTTTTGTATTGCTTACTGATGTTAAAGTGACGTCTTCCTCATAAAGTGTAACTTCACTTAAAATTAACTCATTTTTTTTAATATAAACTAAAAGAAATAACTGGTCTTAGAGTTGATCCTCGAGGAACACCAATATTATTATACCTAATACTTTGGATATACCTGAAAGTCGCAACAAACTACTGGTAAGACGCACGTTAACTCTGAATTTGATCTCCTTTAAGTTTCAAATAAATGAAATTTGTTATTTATATTATCACCGCAGTCAATTCTAATTACAAATTCATTTGCTCTTGCAATCACCTGAATAAAATTATGTTACCTCCGGATTAATTGACGAAAATGGTGGCAAGTTAGCGCTCAGGAAGACTATTAGCTGTCCCAAGCAAACCTGCGTTACACGCAAGCATGCATTAATCAAATAACATAAATAAATTTTAGAAAGTTCGAAGGGTTGTTCTTAATCGGTTGTCAAACGTAACCAATTGTCATATAGCAGCGCTGCTAATCGTCGGCACGTTGAATGTCGTTTACGTCAATTGTTGCCACCAGCCGGACGTCGGTGACCTTTGAGAAGGACGCACTGTTGCTGAATCATGACCTCTCGTATCGAACTTCCTTGCGCTCTTGATTCGCATATGCCCTCTGCAGGAACAGATTTGCTGCAAAAACAGGGAAATGGTAAATGGGAAAGAAGTAGCGAAGGAAAGAAGCGGAATCACAAAAAGAAGTGGATTCTTCTGTTGAAACAAAGAAATCGACTATAAACATGGGTCGTTGTAATGGCGTCACTAATTACCCTTCTATCTGAAGTAGAAACGGGTTATCTACTCGGTAAACTTGCTCACAACAAATCAAATCGTACACAAGGCACAACTTCCGGTCACACTGTACTTAAATCAGAACTTTGCTCAAACTAGCAACAATTCACGAGAAATGTTTACAACCTTGTGGTAGCGATATGCAAAGTAACGTTGTAGGCGATTGCCGGAAGCGAATGCTCCACGCTGCACAAGGCCCTAAGGATACACTTGATTCGCATATGTCCTCGGCAGGAACAGATTTGCCGCAAAAACAGGGAAGCGGTAAACGGGAAAGAAGTAGCGAAGAAAAGAAGCGGAGCCAGAAAAAGAAGCGGATTCCTCTATTGAAACAAAGAAATCGAGTATAAACATGGGTCGCTCTAACGGCGTTAGTAATTACCTTTCTGTCTGAAGCAGAAACGAGTTATCCGCTCGGTAAACTTTGCTCACAACAAATCAAATGGTACACAAGACACAACTTGCAGTCACCCTGCACTTAAATCAGAACTTTGCTCAAACTAGCAACAAGTCACGAAAGATGTTCACGACCTTGTGGTAGCTAAATGTAAAGCAACGCTGTCGGCGTTGCTCCACGCTGCACAAGGCACAAAGGATACACTAGATTCGCATATGTCGTCGGCAGGAGCATATTTGCCGCAAAAACAGGGAAGTGGTAAACGGGAAAGAAGTAGAAAAGAAAAGAAGCGGATTCCTCTATTGAAACAAAGAAATCGAATATAAACATGGGTCGCTCTAACGGCGTCACTAATTACCTTTCTGTCTGAAGTAGAAACGGTAAACTTTGCTCACAACAAATCAAATGATACACAAGGCACAAATTTCAGTCACACTGTACTTAAATGAGAACTTTGCTCAAACTAGCAACAATTCACGAGAAATGTTCATGATCTTGTGGTAGCGAAATGCAAAGTAACGCTACAGGCGAACCAATCAGAGTACAGTAATGGATCGCGTGATCCTTCGGAGCCAATGAAAGCGTCTGGCACTCAAACGATGTTAGGTGCGAAAGCAACGCAACCACTTTACAATAGCAAACCCATATCACTCGTGGTCGATGAAGGTAACCAATAATTAACGCGTAAGAATCTTGTGGTATATTGTCACGCTAAGCGGCGTTTCCAGCGGATGGGAGAGTAAAATCGAATATAAAAATATGCCTATTTATTTCATAAGGATTAATGTAGTCTTTGGGGACGGGGTTTTCGTCAGTCCGCGGTTCCTTTTATTCTCGACGCAGACAGTGTAGTCCTTCACTGCGTTACGACGGAGCGGGTGGACTTGTGAAGTGAATGCGCTTCGGTGTTATTGAGGTTGTTTCCGCTGTGGAATTCTTGAAGGCGGTTCAATTAACTATGCTGGACGATTTGGGGTTTTAGCGATGTCTCGGGGTTGCAGAGATGTCTTGACTTCCTCTAACGGTGAGGCGGCGGCAAAGTCCGTAGCGACAGCGTGATTCTTGTGGCGATAGCGTGGTTCTTTTTGTGGCGACGGAGTAAATATTGAATCTTGGAGGCGACGCTGGTAACGTCCGTCGTTGATAGACGACGGCACGGCCTCTTCAAGCGAATCGTGTTACCGATTAATTGTCGAGATCTTCCTCGAATTATTTATACCGGGTTGTTTGCAAACGTACACAAAAATTTCTCGATGCACGCTTGCTTAACTAGGTCTTGTTTTGAAATAATAATACTGACTGTGCGATAACACTTAATTGCAATGCTCCTCCCAAAACATTCCGACGTAGTTTCATAAACTCCGCGATGTTTTCGCTGAGTTTTGGAATTACGTAAATGGAATGTGCTTACGTATAAATTTTAAGCGTGCTAATTATTTCTGAAGTATTTTAAATTTTTCCTGACTCACGAAAAGCAATGCATGTAACTACTGAAGTTACAAAAAAAGTAATTTCTTTTCGTGCTTTTATCGGATTGTCAACAGCGTAAAACAAGATTTTTCAATAACCCGGGCTCGACGGAGCGCAAATTCCATCGGCGTCCAATGCAGGTCCGCGCCGGATCCGGAAACCGACGCAATCTTCCTCCTCTTTTCGGATCATCGTCCTGCATTATTCAGCGACCAATTTCACCGACCCAATTCGGCATCCGGCGCGAGGCGCCGAAAAACACGTCCCAACGCAATCCGTCGGCCTCCTCACAGGAACAATACCATCACGAATTCCTACATTACGTCTAATGGAAGTGGAGATGAGATTAAGATTTTATACCATTACTTATTTGGTTTAGTTAATTTGGAAAGGAAGAAAAATTCGATAAGACTGAAGTGGAAATTACGTTTACGTTTAAATGGTCTTCGATAATGGCGCTCGTTATTTTGTGTTGTTAAATCGAATTTCGAAGTCGCTCAAGGATAGGATATTAGATGAGCGTGATGGTGTACGTGATTTCCTTTCGAGGCTATAAAATTGAGATCATGAAATGGCTCATCAAGAAACCACTTGTTCCAGTTTGTTGTTTTAGCAAGTGATCAGTTTAAAAGAAAAACAAACAGAAACAAAGAATAATAAAAATTTGCAATTGGTATTCGATGGGGGACTTCTTTCCTCTTCGTAGACGAGCACGCGTAACAGCTGTCGGTTCGCACCACTTTCTAACTTTATTTAAATTCGCTGAAAAAGCCGTGCACCTCCTCCACGTGTCCCCCTGCGCGCTCTGCAGTTTCAAAACTTAAATAAATCATTTATAAGCGCAATATTCCGAAACATCTGGTGAGGATTTTTTAATAAAAAGTCGGGCCAACGCCGCCGGTTCAATAAGTTTCCCATAAAATTCTAACAAGTACCCCGGAAGCGCGCTTCACCCCCCAACCCTCACCAAGGATTTACTTTGGTAATACTTGCAGAACTTAAGAGTAGAAACTTTGGAGGATTTTGTTAAGTAATTAGCTTCGGTAATTAAGAAGGAGTAATAACTACGAGTAGATTTACAAAGGTTTCCTTTCAGAAATTTTCAATTTCCTACCATAATAATAGATTTATCTCTAGGGAGCGCATTATAAACGCCCTCGTCCATGTAACGCTTATCCTAGCAAAAAAAGCGAGTTCATTATTCGAAGTCATTTCTTGAAACTATTGTTTTTCATTATTTACAACCAAAATGGAATAAACAGTCTACCAATGCAAATTACTTTACATTTTCGTACCCGCTCTCTCTTTAATTTATTCTTAAGTGTTGTAATGGACAATATGAGACAATAATACTGAAGCGCTGTTACATTCTAATTTCGGATTGACCGTTCCGGTCGGGTAGGCTTACCCTTGTGCACGCATGTTGAGTGCGTGGTGGTTGCTTGGTTGGTAGCGTTTATCCAATGTCAGGCGGCTCTTCCTCTTTCGACGGCGAACAGGCGTGTTGTGAACTATTGTGATCACGCCTCTGAAGCGTTGTGAGCTACCATGACCTACTGTGTTGAACTGATTACAGCCACATCATTAATTACTGTCCCGGCAGGCTTTGGGACCGTTTATTCGGTTTTAAGGGTCGTGTTAATCTTTTCTGGCTTGCTGTATATCAGCACGATGAGCGACATGTTGGTACTCCATTTTGTTACTTGGTTGTCTTCCACGTGCGTTTACCGCTCGCGGTTGTAAATTTCCTTCCAGCACGTACAATGGGGCAGATTTCCACCGCCGATTCAGTGTAGGGTGATTGTCGCCTTGTTTAGTCCCGAGGGATGACACGTTCTCCTCGTGCTTTCTATCGAGGAAAATAAGTTAGACCGTTTCCGTTTTCAGGCCATCCCATCGACGTTCCGCCCCGGAGGTATTGAGTCAGAAATTTCCTTCTTTTTCTTTTCGCTTTCGGAAACATGTTATGTGCCATCAGTCCATGGGCATGCTTCCAGCCAGTGGCGGGGTCCGGTGAGGGTCTGCAGTATCTTTCACGGACTAATTCGGCGGAAGGGAAGCTTTGTTTGCTGTGATAACGTAATCAGGGAAGCTGTTGTTTTTTTTTGTGTATTCATATAGAATTTATTTACACTGTTGTTATCCCTTATTTTGTAAATTTTACTAAAGCGTGTTCCCACCTTAATATGAAGTATGGCTACATGCGTTCTTTTCTACCTTCCATGATTTTTTTTTATCTCTCCAAATTCTCCATAAAGCCTGTATTGCATTCTAAGAGTATCTCTCTCTCTATCTATCTCTGTACAGAAAGCGAATTTACGTAATTTGGGTGGAGTTTTTCTCTTTATTGTCTTTGATCGTTTTTTTTTTTACTTTCATTCTAGTCTGTGCGCTTTATGTCTTAATATTTGATGTTAAGAGATTGTAAGCAACGAGAGAGTACTCACGCCAATGCGCCAACGCCCTTTATTTTGGGCAGTGTAAAATTTGAATATTTTTACGGCCGTTAACCCTATTCAGCGTTGTGCACATTCACGTTCATTTTACCTGTGTGCTTTAATAAACGTTCTGATTTTGGCAGAAGTTTTCTTGATGGGACGTCCTAGAAAATTTGGAGTTCTTGCTGAATTCCTGGCTTCCGGTTGAGACAGTCTCAACGACTTACAAGAAGTAGCAGCAGTAGCCCTGAGGAAGTTCTTCTGCAATGGAGAACGAAACGTCGGTAATAGAAGGAATCCGAGGAGAGACGCGGTTCCAGCCGGAAATCAGGAATTCAGCAATGGACGACGGCCGCGGAAGCCTTCAAGTTAAATATAGGAGTTCTTTTTGTGTAATGGATCTTTGCGCGATAGGTTTGTTATATTATCTAATATATTAACCATTTGCTCTAAAAGTCTTGTAATCTAGTCGCCTATGACTGGTAAACTACGTCGAATATTGACCCTTAACTAGTATATACACAGTGGGCCAGATAAACCACATAGGCGTCTAAACTCTAAATAACAAGACATTTATTTTGTAAATAATAAAACTCCAATTAATTGCTTGTACAGGTCCTGCCACTGTAAGTAGGCAAATTTGAGTGCTAACGAGGCAGTTTTACAGTGTGAGCGTAAGTACTGTTACAGGCGGACGCTAATAAATTGTATATTCCGGCAGCGACGCCGTCTGTTGGTCAACCGCTTCTTTCTCGAAAAGATTTTTACCAGCGTTCTGGAGAAAGCACGCCGCCTGTCCGGAATGTTCCAGGGAGTTCGTGATAGTTCGATGGCGTTCCAGGCGTTTCTAGTAACGGCGATACTGGATATTTAAAGGAGGACTTTGCGTAATTTAAATAGCCTACAATTAGCGAGCGATAGTGCGGACACCTTGGGCCACATGAAATGAAATATTGAAGTGTTCTTTATTAAAATAAGTGTTGTACATTATTGTTTCTGTAATTTGAATTGTCTTAAGATTAAAGTTTAATTAAAGTTTTTGAAATCAAGTAACGATTATTATTTTGAAACCACGAAGTCGTAACAGTATAATACATACACGTATTCCCTTTTCGATACGGTCTAGCGACAATCTCATTTCTTTGTAATCTGATATGTATAAACATATTAAGATAGTAGTTTACAAAAAGTGTAAATATTTAGGATATTGATACATATTGGTGGCGTACAAATAATCTTACTCTAACGCGATTGAAAGACCTTGCCAACGTTAAGAAAATTAGGTGAGGCACGTTCTGCCCCTCGTACCAAGACGATATCCCTACGATTTCCTTTAAGTACCAGTACACCTCCGACGATACCGAGTCTTGTTTGGATTACGACACATATCGCTTGTTGATTCCCGAAAGCTCGAAAGACTGCGATTTGCAGAAATACCCCGAAACTAGAGAAGGTGCGAAAGAGTACTTAATGGTCGACAAGAAGAAGATTGTCTTAGGCGGCGACCAATGTGATGTAGCGAGGGTGGGTTTCGAAGCTTTCTACATGCAGCCAAATCGGTGTTCCGTGCCTCGCGGTACTTGCCTTCATCGCCAACCAAAGCACTTGTGGTTGCACGATAAGAAAATGGAACGCTTGGGTAAACCAGGGTGTTACTTCCTGAAGTACCATGGTATATTATCGAGCGATCCCATTAGAGTAAACGCATCCAACAACGAAAAATTCCTCAATCTAAATTACTTCGGACAACATGAAAGCGTCATAGAGATGGAAATTAACGCGGATTTTAATGCGGTGTTAAAAACGCCGGCCTCGGCGGTTGTCACCGAGGTCTACACTGATAGTACCAGCGGTACCAAATCGTATATCATCGTGAAAGTGACGAATTCCGGTTTGCTTTTCAACTGTTTCTACGTGCGAATCGCCGATTGCCCCGCTGAACTGAACAAGGAATTTCGAAGGGTGAAATCGAAACTGGTCTTGATTGCTCTTCAGAACCAACACATTTTCAGATTGACCTTGAAATCTGATACGAAAGCCGAAATATTTTATTGTTTTTATTAAGCAAAAAGAGTTAGCCAACTTAAAAACCTTGGAGTGCAGTTTCCCAAGTAATGGCTAATCTATAAAAATGAGCCCACTAACGATTGCAAGTATTGGATATTAATCAGATTGTATTATATATATGTATATATTATAAATAATTCTTAAATTTTGTACATCGGTTTTTAAGTTTCTAGAATTTTTGATATTCCTAATATAAATAATTTCAGAAATTAATCTGTTGTGATAATAGATTCGTAATCTAAAATCTTGACATTATCAAAATCAAATGTGTGTCCCATGGAAAAATGGTGTGTTGATAAAGCAGTATTTTCAGTTCTTGATTGATGACGTTTACAATCGTATTTGTAATTTCTGATCCTATTACATAATTTTTGTTTTGTATGATCAATACAAGAGGAATTGCAGCCCATACAATCTATTTGATAATATATTAATATAATATTAGATTGATCTAATAATGGAGTTTTTTGTTAAATATTATTTAAAACTCTAGCAAGGTTATGTGATAAACTGGGTAAAAACGGAATTTTGTAATACTTGACTTTATTGGGAGTATGCGTTCATTCTAATTGTGAAGTATTGGATCTTTTGTTCAAGAGATGGGCAATGAGTTTTTTTGGCAAGACTTTGAATGATAGCAAAATTCTTATGCCACAAATTGGGATCAGAAAGCTCCATGACCCTGTGTTTCAAGGATTTTAAAACAGCGAATATTTGACTTAGACTACTTAGAGCGTGTACAGAATGGTAGTTAGTTATTCTACCCCCAAGCAACACACATATACGTTTAATAAAGGATAAAATGTCCGCGAAATAGATGTTAAAAAATCGGCGTCCATATACTAAATACGATGTTTCTGTATCAAAGTGGTATAACGTATGCGTTTATTAGACACTTTAAAACATGTACGTTGACCGTAAACGTTTAATCAATGTAAAAATGTCCAACCAAAACCAAAATATTGTTGAATACATGAAAATTAAACCAAAGCGTGTTGCTTGGGCCAGCATGGATAGGCTTTATGAACCAACCAATGATAAGCTTTCCATCGTCACATCGCTCAAGCAACACATCAAGGAAAGGAAGTTTTTTATTATTTTCTATTTCAATCTTAAATTTTAATTCATTACAAAATTCGTTAAATTCAGACAAAATCAAACCACAGAACCACAAGGAATACTGGTAACAATTTCATCAACATGACAATATAAAAAAGCAATCGGAAAAGGTAAATCATGTACAACAGTATAAAGTAGTTTATTCAGGACTATAATAAAAATTAGATTGAATCTCATAACCACAAAATGTTTTTTAATACTGCGTGCGTTCCACTACTGTGACGCAACCCGATGAGACACTCGCTGCTGTGGAGCGCACGCTTCATTGGAGCGGAAATGCCGAAATACATGTATAGAATTAAGATACATTTTGTGTTTAGGAGATTCAATCCAATTTTTATCAAAAATTTTGTGCAAATCGTTCTTGATTGCAGTGAAAACCTCGAGCAGCCTCTGGACAGCTGTTTCAGCCTTGCTTGGGGCTTCTTCAGCAGAGACGTAGCTCGACATTTCCACTGCAAACAAAAACGACTTGTCCAATTTATTCGCAATTGTGATGTAAGAGTGATGAACAGATAAAATAGCGACATCTTACTATCGCTTTTTGACCTGACATTGCAGTAGGATAGACAAATTGAAGCGGGATTTGCTCCTAATAAGTCCCCCATGCAAGGCGGCCATGCTTGCTGTCAAAGAATAATGAAAATTTTTAGAAAAATTTTGTGCAAATCGTTCTTGATTGTAGTGAAAACCTCGAGCAGCCTCTGCACAAAATTTTTCTAAAAATTTTCATTATGCTTTGACAGCAAGCATGGCCGCCTTGCATGGGGGACTTATTAGGAGCAAAACCCGCTTCAATTTGTCTATCCTACTGCAATGTCAGGTCAAAAAGCGATAGTAAGATGTCGCTATTTTATCTGTTCATCACTCTTATGTAAGAATCCAGATTCTTAGGATAATTATTTTCATAATTTAGTATGCTTATTTAATTCGAATATATTATTAAGTTAGAATTCGTATTATGACTCATGAAGAATACAAAACACGTGCAGCGTTATGCAAAGAAAGCATTCGTCAAGCTTGCGATGTATGTACCGAGAAATTAGATCAAGGGCATTCATATCGCTGGAACATCGGCGATAAAAGAAATAATTATGTAAGGAGGATGAATCATGCAGAAGAGCCTTGATCGAATCTTGATGCTAGAAAAATTAGAATTAGCCATCAAGGTTTATCTCACAGGTTCCAGGCAGGGCCTCAAGTGCACACCCATGGAAGTTGAACACTATCATGCCGCCGGCTTTCTCGGGGGATTACCCGTCATTACCTACGTGCGTAGCTTTACAACACCCGCGGATGACGTTCTGATTTTAGTTTTCTACATTCTACTATTGTCGCGTCCACGCGTTCATTTTTTATTTTTCCCGTTAATTTTTGAATACATTTAAGTTTTTGCACCATAATTTAAGACAGGGCTAAAACATTCGCTCGAAAATTGTGTTGCCGTGAAACCACGGACAAAGTTCGAACTTTCGAGTGAGTGCGGTTTAAAATTTAATAATTAAAACAGTTCGCTGACAAAACTGATTGGAAACGGACGTGGCCAGTGATTCCTCCAGTGCAACAGTTCTTTTGAAACACCGCTCCCGCAACGCATCGTACAGGGTCGACCCTATCCTACAAGAGCAGATTCGTGTTCGAGGTGAGATATGCCATTCTTCTCTCCAGAAAAGTTTAATTATTTTAAGCTAATCGCAAACAACTATTTATTTTATTCACTTTGCTCATGTTGGGGCTCACGAAAGCGCTGATTGGTCTTTGCTGCTTGAGTGTGGGACTGTGGGGGCTAAACATCTTGCTGGATCTACCCAAACCCATGAATAGGTATTACGAATGGAATTTAAGGAGCAGATCTGTTGAGTACGACAGTGAAGGGTTGCCCGTTCACCCAGACACCAAAGAGAAGGTGAGGAATATTCCGAAGACGGTTGAATTTTGTACCAACGTCATATTCTTTTACACGTATCCTTGCATAGTATTGCTGCTCGTTTTTAAAAAGCTCTGCTGTCCATTTTACACCTACGAAACTCAAACCTCGGATTCTTCCTTGAGGAATGTGAGCGTGCGCGCGAAGGGTTGCGGGGATAAATTATGTATTGATGCCTGTCCCGGAAAGGGTAAGAAGCGCAAGCAAGCTCCGAAAGAGCTTCAAACCGTGATGAAAAAGAAATAAAAAATGGAAAGGCGAGAAAGGCGAAGGTGAAGAGGTGAAAAGAAAACCGACTATTAAGGTTTGGATTAAGAAGAGTAGCGTGAAGTCCTCGAACGAGGACATAGAAATAAGTGACAATCCGTATTATAGCAGCAGTCGCAGCAATAGATCGGTTTTAAGTCGATCGAAGAAAAATACCAAGAGCTCTAAATAAGGATGGCGTCATTTTATACGCTTTATTAAAATAGCTTTTACTTTAAAAACTATTGCCCGGATTAATATAGAAAATAAAAACATTTTTATACTAATTTTTTTTTTATTTACTTGGTAGGTAATGTGTGGCGCCCTTTTCGAGTTTGATTCTTCAGATCGCGGAGACTAAACATGACGCAAATCTTAACGAATACTGGGTCCAGGCATCGTTCGAAAACAAACTGCTCCCCGCAATTAAGCTTACCATCCACGAACATGATTAAAAGAATTACAAAATAAAATAAAATGTATTTTGTAGAAATACAATCAGTGCTCAACGAAATAATTTAGTTTTTATTTGATTGCTTTTATATTTATTTAATACTACTCAATAATACGGCTAATTACGTAACTTCGTTTTAAATAAATAATAACCTATTTTAATCAGAGGTGTACACCGTAACTGTAAAAAAACATTAAAAACTGAAAAGTTTCTCGAACCTTAAGAGGAATCCCACCGAATAATGCCATATACGAAAACCATTAAAACGCGCGAAGTCGTAGAGGCTTTAGTTCTTAATCAATTTATTTCATTTTTTTACACCACATATTTAAGGACTAGAACTACAAAATGACCAATGGAAATTTCGCTGCGATTAGTTGTTAATTAGAAAAAAAAATAATTAACATTTAAAAATCGTAGTTGAACTTTACAGTAAAATTAAATATACTTCCAGTTCATATTTTCAAAAACGCGTTGGTCACTTTGTAGATTGAAGTTTTGTTAACAAAACCGCGAAAACAGCTTTAGAAAATATGTATATATAATGTAGTTATGAATTCGCGCGTTTTGCATGTTTTTCATGAATTATTTTCATGAGGCGTGGGCGGATTTCTCCCACTATCAATTGTGGGGGAGGTAACGAAAGAGAAAGCAAACATATCTTCTCTTTCTGTTCCTCTAAAAATTGTTTAAGAGAATATTGCGGCTGGAAACAAAAATTAGCTTGTGACAGGCTGGTGGCAGGTCGGATCCGAGCCGGGAGTGACCGAATATTGTCGATGTTTGAAAAATACTTCGAAAGCATTTTGAATCATTTATTTACGTGAATTGTAATTTTAACATAGATATAGACAAAAGAAACGAAAAATTGAAATTACACTTGTACATACTATAAAATTGAAATGTTTGTCGGAAGTATGAATGTTAGAAATGTTTGCAACAATGACAATAACGAGAATATAATAATAGAAGAAAATATTTTTAAATTAATTACAAAATAATTTGTCAATAAATGTCAATAAATTTCGAACTCCGTTACTAAATTTTTCTAAGTGGAGTTTTATTAATGTGTTAATAAAATTTAATTATGTAAAAGTTTTTGTTATGAATGAATATGTCTTCATGTAAATAAGCTGTAACACTAATTATGTTTCTACAAAAATTACTAATTAAAACTTAGAAAAAAATATTAAATTAAAAATATGCGTTGTTAATGGGGACAATAAATAATACTAGCAATTGAATATATTTTCGGAAAAAAAAATCAAGTTCAATATTGTTAGTAATTTGACATTACTTCTATAAAGATATTTTTTGCGTTGAAATCGAGATTCCAAAATTAACAATAATTAGAGTCAATAGAATAGTCAAGTGCTAATTAATATAGTTTTTCTAGAAGAAATCCGAGACATGTGGTTCTAACCGGAAGCCAAGAATTCAACCGTAGTTCTTTATAATAAAGGAGTTGATCGCATGTACAGGGTGATTACGCGAGAATTCCTATCCCCCTTAACTACTTTATTTTTGATTTCAAAAAAAAATGTTTAATACAAAACTTGTAGGGACTAATTCAAAGTTTCTCCGTGTGTTCACAGAAAAACAATTTGTGGTCGGATAAACGAGATATGAACTAAGTTTTTTTTTTTAATGGAACACCCACTATATAATTAAGATTTTCGATTTTAAATTAAGTTCTACTGGGACTACGTATATAATAAAACTAACAATGTAGAAGGTGTCTATAAAATAATTCCTATTTAATTTATTTTATTTTTGAATTTTAGATGTAGAAAACTCCCATTTATACAAGAGATATGATTCAAAATATCTTAAAAACTTTTACATTTTGCGTAAAAAAAATTGAGAACGCTTTAAATATGTTTTACGTTAAATTTTCATTTATTTTTTAAAGTTCAATTTTTCCGAATTATTTGTTGTTTCTAGCTTAAACGTTAATTTTTAGAAAATATCTAAATCGATTTAATATGTTAATGGTAAAATTTTATTCAATGTTATTTTATTTAAAATCAAAACTTCGTTTATTTTTTTGAGTGTCCGACACTCAATTGTTTTTTGTGAATATCTATAGCAGTACTGAAATAAATTGTACGACTTCTTTTATCTTTTTTTCTTTCTAAAATCAAAGTAAAAGGAGGTAGGAATTCTCTCGTAGTCACCCTGTACGGTGCCCGAAAAAAGGAATGTCTTCCCCATAAAATGCAAATGTTTGGGCTAAGCTGTCGAGACCCACATTACAGAGAAGCGGCCAAGCATTGCGAGCAGGTAATCCCGCTTGCGAAATGTGTCTGAGAGATATTCGAAACGTTAGACTGCCAGCTTCCGTAAATATAATTATAAAACAAAGCGTTGTATTGTAACAATTTTATCCAATCACATTTTTCGTTTTTAATTCCAAGATAAAAATATAAATACGCATGATGGCCATAATCAGAAACAGCTACAGTACAGGATTCCAGAGAAAAATTGTATTATTGATTTTAAAAATTATCGATGATGCCACATCAACTTATTCTATTTAATTTTGTGTATTCCTAATTAAAAATAATTTAACTCTATATTTCATTTGGTCCTGGCAAAATAAAATTCATAAAACGAACTATGAAACAATCCAAAAGAGTTTATATTTGAAATGAACACTGAACCTTTACAATTTAAAAATAAAACGAATAACAATAAAATATTAAATGAATATTACTGCTTAAACACAAGTTAAAGGCCGAAATAAATCTTTGCAGAATTCTAATTCTCAAATATTGAAATAATTTTTTTAATTAATAATTAATTACCATATGAGAATTTTTATAATTTTATAAAAAAATAAAAATTTACTTTTATTGTTCATGTATTGCATAGCAAAAAATGTATGACTTTACCAAACAAATAACACTTATAATTATATTTACAGAATTTAGCAGTCGCACGTTTCGAATTTATCTCAGGCAGATTTCGCAAGCAGGATTACCTGCTCGCAATGCTTGTCTTGGCTTGCTGTAAGCATTTTATGGAGGAGACATTCCTTTTTTCGGGTACTGTACTTTAGAGTTGGATTCGTGAAGATTTTCCTATAAAATATATTAAACATTCTTTATTCTAATTCACACATAAATGACGTATATAAAAATAAAAATTTAATTAAATTCTATAATAAAGTTTGACTATATTAATTTATTAAAACTGTTCATTTCCTCTTAAACGAGTTGTCTTCATCATTATTATTTTAAAATTCCCTCCCAAGGATCGTGAATTATCGTGTGTTGGGGCCCGTTCAGGAATAAGAAATATTACCCAGAGCGCGCTCTGGGTAATATACTTTCTTTCTTTCTCTCTCATGTAAATTATTTTGCGTGTTTTGCTTTCCATTTTAAACGCCCAAGGTGCAATCGCAATGCAGTTTCTGAACGCGCCTCAGTGGCCTCTCGAATCGTCATGAGCGATTCGGATTTCATCGAACGGCCAGCCTGCTGCCCCCACATTATTTACAGTAGATATTTGTAATTGTAAAAATATTGTAAACATGCTGATACTGCCGAAGATTATTTGTATGTGGAGCTTATTTCTGCCTCAAAAATTTAAATTTCGTTAGAAGCCGACGACGCCGAAAGACAATGCAACAACTTGCTAAAGTGTAACCAATGAAATGTTTGGAGCGCACCTACAGCCAAGGCCAACCAATAATAAAATTCGAAACATTTCCCCTTAAATGTCGTAGTGTTGGGGATTAACAAGCAAGTAAAATACCAACCCGAGAGGGGTACCTTCGCAAGGATTCCTCTTAATCGTAGCCCAAACCGAAATTAATATACCTGAAGTAACCCTAATCGAAATAGAAGCCTTTATTAATTTTTCGGTTAATTGTGATATTTCTTCTTTATACTAACTTGAGGCGACGTTAGTAATTAAAATCCAGTTCTGGAGCAAGGTAAGCAAGGCATGAGGGCGCCGATTAAAAACGATTAAATTGTAACTCGAACAATTTCGAGGTTAACCAAAGTTGATTCAAGAATTGCAAAAAATTAAAAAAATGTTCACCTAATCCAACGGAACCAGACCTAACTCCATTCAATCTAAATGAAAAATTAAGAAAAGAAAATATTAAAGAAATTAAAAGTAAGAAAAATTTAAAATGAAGTTCAACATATTCCAAGGTCAATGAAACTAAACTGAAATCAACGTAGCTGTATTCAACTGAAGCAAAATAAATTTCAAATGCAAAAAATGAAAAGTAAAGAAATTAAAAAAAAACGGTTAAAGCGAATTTCGACCATTGTCAAGGTCAACCAAACTCGACCCAATAACTAAACATTCTATTCAACTCGAGCAAAAAAGTTTAAAATCAAAAACAATAAAAAACTGATGTTAACAATTAAATGAAAATAAAAAATATTCGACGTCAACTCACCAACCTAACTCCAATCCAAGTAAAAAATTTAATACAAATTAAAATGTTATCCTTAAAATTACGAACGCATTTCGCATCGCTTAATAACAATAGAATTATAATTAATGAAAATAAAATAAATAGAGTTTGAGTTTGAACTGTGGAAATAAAAGGCAAATAAACTACCACAATGAGAACCAGAATAACGAGAGAAATAATGAAATAGGATCGCGGCGCATGTAACATCCCCCACGTTAGCATACAAGCGACTGTCGCGTGTCCACCACATAACACTGATCTCCGCACTTGATTACATTTGCCGATTTAAGAAATTCTATGCCTATTTAGAGTAGTTTTATCTGTGTGTACGATGCATTAATAAATTAATAACAGTTGTTGACAACTTTCGAAAACCAAAGTATGAAATTATTATTAGAGAAATTAGGCGGAAGGACTGTGGTCAAGAAGATTACAGCTATTCATCGTTAGGTGCTCAAACCTCCTCCTTAAATATTTCTTGGGGGTTTCTGTTCAACGTATACATCAACGCTTCGTAGAAGCGACTGCTTGATGGCTATGCTTAGACTGTAAAGAGATACCGATGATAAAACACTCTACTTCGATCGCAGTTGACTGTCATGGCAGTAAGTAGTTTTGGACCATCTTTCAATATTATTTTTAGATACAATTTTGGAAGCATGTGAAACTAACTCATATAACCGGTACAAATAGTTTCGCTGCGATAACTGTGAAACTGGCGCTGTTGCGTTTGTTGAATGTAACTCATGTAAAACATAGCGGCGGCGACGACAATTATTATTACAACTAGGAACATTAGCTTAGTTTATAATAGTCTTAGTTTGCGAGTTGACAACATCGCCGTAATAAAATAGAAGTATCTTACAAGAAACTGTACACGTACAGATGACATTTAAAGAGAGAAAGCTTTTTAAAAACATCTAAAAACGACAATAGTTTTCCAGCTATGGCTGAAAAATAAGTTAGAAACAATCACTTATATTTTGTGTCCAAAAAGTAATTACAAAGAAAAAGAAAATTCAATTAAGCTAAAGTTATAATGGCTTTTAATAGAACACAGCTTGTTGCATTACATTAAATTTCTCAAGGCCGGGTATTATGTAATTACTTTCTGAACGGAGCACTTATCTTGTTACGTAACTTGTCAGCTAGCTCAGGCCCACGTTTGGCTCAAAGCTCTAGTTAATTGCAGTTGCATTTCAACTAACTCAGCGCGTTAGGTTGGGATTAATGTTATGTCATTTGTAAGCACTTGCGACAAACTAATTGCTATTTTATCTAGTTGGCTCAACCTTATGCAGTCTATCCATTAATTGCTATGTTACTTTCCAGTCAGATCAGCCCTATGTTGAGCGCCACGTTGCTAATGTTTCTCAGACCCCCATGATGGTGGTACCAATTAATTGCTTTGTTGGTTTCCAGTTAGATCAGCCCCATGTTGGGCGCCACGTTGCTACAATGTTTTTTTTTTCACCTCTCATGAAGGTAGCTGTTATATACAGGGTGTGGATAAAGTATGGAACAAAATTCATATTTCTGTTATCTTGGGTTTGATGAAAAAATCCTGAAACAGGTCGATTTTAGTTTTGTCCCGTGCATTTTACGACATAGTGAATTTTATTCTGTAGCCATCTGATTGCATCCAGTTGTGACGTCATCAGTTTTTTCAAATGGTAACATCAGACTATTATTATCCCTTGTCGTTAAGTATTCCATTGTGCATACAACGGTATAAAAAGTTTGGTATATTACATAACTTTTTTTGGAGAAAAACACTTTAGAATTTAAAAAAATTAAAATTTTATTCCTATGATAAACTAATCATAAAATGATAAACTAATCAAAAATTATCAACAAATTAGATAAAATATCTACGGAGGTGTTCAAACTGTCCACCGTTGGCCATTTGACATTGGCCAAGACGGACGTGCACACTTTCTACGGAACGTCGTATTGTCTCTGGGTCAATATTGCGAATTTCCTCGTAATTTCGAGTTTTCAGGTCATCCAAGTCATGTGGCTTATTTGTGTACACCTTTGATTTCACATGACCCCATAGAAAAAAATCAAGTGGGGTGAGATCTGGCGAGCGGGCAGGCCAGTTAATTGTTCCCCTTCGTCCTATCCATCTCCCTGGGAAAATTTTGTCGAGATACCTGCGAACATGCTGGCCAAAATGTGGAGGTGGTCCATCTTGTTGGAACCAGATTCTGGGATGAGGCGCATCAGGATTGGCTTCGTCCGGAAACAGTATTACCAATGCTGGCACGAGGTCAAATCTTAGAAAATCTAAATATCTTTCAGCGTTTAAATTTCCCTCGAGAAAGACAGGTCCCACAATGCGATCTCCTATTATTCCCGCCCACACATTAAATTTTTGTTGGGTTTGGGTGTGACCCTCCCGAACCCATCGAGGATTTTCGCCCGACCAATATCTACAATTATGGCGATTCACCTGACCGTTTATTTTAAAAGTTGCTTCGTCGCTAAAA
This sequence comes from Prosopocoilus inquinatus, assembly GCA_036172665.1. Lineage (NCBI taxonomy): Eukaryota > Metazoa > Arthropoda > Insecta > Coleoptera > Lucanidae > Prosopocoilus > Prosopocoilus inquinatus. The sequence goes on from CM069877.1 coordinate 34,506,994, forward strand.
AGCACATTACTGAGAAATTCGGGATTCTCATCGCATCATAGCATCAATTGTTCACAGAACTCGTTTCGATGGTCGAAGTCATCTTCATTCAGTTCCTGAACGAAATGGACTTTATATGGATGAAGTTTTTCCTTCTTCAAGTACTTTGCGACTGTGGAAAAGTCGACTGCATTATCTCTGGCAATGTTTCTTGTTGAAGGGGGTTGTTTTGAACTTCCAAGAGAATGTTCAGCCTAGTACCTTCTTCAGTTCTTGGACGACCTTGTTTGGGTCTGTCTTTCACACTGCCAGTTTCTGCGAATTTTGCCACAATTTTGCTCACCGTTGAACGCGAAATCGGTGTTCGGTTTGCATTTTCTGCATTGAACAATTGACAGGCTTCTTCATGGCTACGTATTTTATCACCAAAGCCAACCACAATAAGAATTTGAATTCTGTCTTGTTCGCTCAAATAAGCCATTTTCGTGATTCACTTTCAACACTACCAAATTTCCGTTCTAGTCAAAACGAATACTCAGGTGCAGTACTTGATATACGGTTATAAGCTAATTGACAGTACTTTGACATTACTTTCGTCTACGCCATAGTTACTTGCGTTTTTCAATTGTAAAAAACATCATCAACCGGAAATTTAAAAAATCATTCTGTTCTAGGAACAAACGGTAAGGCCTGCATAGGGTTTCTTTGTTTCCTTTATGTCGACTGGTCGATGTCTCGATTGAAGACAATCCGAGGATAATTTACGAGGAAATTCGCAATATTGACCCAGAGACAATACGACGTTCCGTAGAAAGTGTATACGTCCGTCTTGGCCAATGTCAAATGGCCAACGGTGGACAGTTTGAACACCTCCGTAGATATTTTATCTAATTTGTTGATAATTTTTGATTAGTTTATCATTTTTTGATTAGTTTATCATAGGAATAAAATTTTAATTTTTTTAAATTCGAAAGTGTTTTTCTCCAAAAAAATGTTATGTAATATACCAAACTTTTTATACCGTTGTATGCACAATGGAATACTTAACGACAAGGGATAATAAAAGTCTGATGTTACCATTTGAAAAAACTGATGACGTCACACCTGGGTGCAATCAGATGGCCACAGAATAAAATTCACTATGTCATAAAGTGCATGGGATAAAACTAAAATCGACCTGTTTCAGGATTTTTTCATCAAACCCAAGATAACAGAAATATGAATTTTGTTCCATACTTTATCCACACCCTGTATGTAACTTATTATATGATTAAGTAAGCTTTGAGATAAATTCGCGTTGTTATGTAGCCGCAACTAAATATAAAACAATTAAAAAAAGGCAGTTGAATAAACGTCATTGAATTTAATTTGCTTATCATTTGCCCACGTAAGAAATATAAAATTGGCGACGAGGATACTTTAATAAATGTAATAAGGTGTTCAGAATATCTAGAAGATATTTTCTCCGGATGATATGTTAGGTATAAAATCACCATAATAATTTAATAATCCAACGTAAGACTTGAGTTCACGTTGATTTCTTGACTTCGGTGCTAATTTAATTGCTTTTAAAATTTCTTCAGTAAGGTTAATACCACTCTCATCTATGCAATGTCCTAGATATTGAACTGACTTTACCATAAAATCACATTTATCAACTCTGATTTTGATATCATATCGCTGAAGTTTTCCTAAAACAGTTAAAAGACGGTTGTAACATTCGTCAGTTGTTTTAGCTGAAATGAGAATATTATCCAAGTAGCAAGTTACCCCTAGTCTTCCCATTAAAACCTGACCAGTTGCGATACCATAAGCTAATCGAGTAAATGGAAACAATCCTGTATGTGAATTCACCGTTAATAATGGTTGAGATTCTTTACCCACAGGCAGTTGGAGATATGCTACTGATAAATCAAGAGAACAAAAGATTTTACCTTCTGGAAGTGAAGCATAAATATCTTTAGGATTCGGTAAAGGATAACGTTCCTTATTTAAAAATCGGTTTATCGTTTTAAAATCTGCACAAAATCGAATTCCACCTCCTGCTTTAGGAACTACTACCAATGGAGTAGCCCAGTCACTATGAACCAATGGAATTAGAACATTTTCTTTTTCCAGTCTCCTAATTTCTATTTCTACGTTCGCTTTCAAAGCATACGGAACTGGTCTCGTTTTGCAAAACAGGAGTTGGATATCCCTTTAAAGCTAACTTAGCCTCAAAATCTTTCTCTTTTAGAATCAAAAACTTCTGGAAACTGTTCTCTAAGTTGAACTATCAATTGATTTTTACTTACGAAATTTCCTTGTATGTTACAAATATTTCTGTTCCAATTAACATTGAGCTTTTCAATCCAATCACGTCCTAACAAAGTAGGCAAATTCATATTTCCGCTATTTAATACTAATGCTTCTAACTGTACGTATTTGTTGTCATATTTTACAAATACTTAAAGGTAATGGCTTTTGAAACCAATAAGCTGACAGTGAAATGTCATCACATTTTTTGACTGTTATATTAGCAAAATATTTACGATATGTTACCTCAGGAATAATCGTGAATGCTGCCCCTGTGTCAATATCAAATTTAATCGAATGATTATTAATTTCTAATGTCACTTTGTATGCATTAGGTACCTGAGCATTATTTAAATTATTTATATGAAAAAGTGTCATATTGACATTATTCTCTAAATTTTCTATTGAGGTAACTGGATAAACTGAATGTAGACCTTTTCAGTCCTTCTCTTATCAGCGACTTTATTGTAACTAAACCGTTTTCTATTTTTAAAATAAATTTTATTTACAGTCGTTTCACCAGTAAATGTATTTCGATTCCTTGCTGCTTCTTCCAACATTCTTGCCCGTTCATACGTTTGCTCAAAATACAGTTCTTCCATTAACAATTCCTGGAATCAACGAAATGATAGAAAATCGAGTTAAATTTTGTAATAACTGCCAAATGAATGCTCATGAGTCACATAAACGACCAGTAACACATTGGCCAGTAAGTAACAGAAAATGGGAACGTTTACATATCGATTTTACTCAAATCAAACATAATGGTATGTCTTATAACTTATTAATACTGTACTGACTTGTACAGTAAATGGATACAAGTAGTAATTATGCATTCAACAATTGGTTTGAAAACTATTGCGAAACTTAGGACCATTTTTGCAGCCTACGGACTTCTTGAAATTATTGTCTCTGACAATGGAGTTCAATTCACTGCGCAAGAATTTAAGGATTTTATGATGCGAAATGGCATAAAGCACATTTTGACACCACCATATCATCCTTCAAGTAATGGTGCTGCAGAAAGAGCAGTACAAAATGTAAAAACAGCTTTAAAGAAAATGTCAATGACTCAAGGAACTTCAAACTTACCATATTTAATCGACTGCTATTTGTTTTCATAAAGAAATACGCCTCATGAAACAACAGGACGCAGTCCTGCAGAGATCTTCTTAGGAAAGAAACCAAGAACTTTATTAAGCATTCTTAAACCGAATTTAGCAGAAATTGTCAACAGGAAAAAGCAGTACCAAGAAGACAAAAGAAATATTTCAAGAAAACCGGCATTAACATTCAGACAAGGAGACAGAGTTTGGGTAAAAAGTGTAAGAGGGGAATTTGAAAAGTGGCTTCCGGGAAAAATTATGCGACAAAAGGGTGTATTAACGTACATTGTAGAAGTGGAAGGTCAAAGAAGATATGTACATTTGGATCATTTACGCACTAGATTTGAGATGCATATTCCAGATTTGCCACATTTCAAGAACGAAATTCCTGCGAGTAATAAAAAAGATTTCCAGAAAGAAACAATTGAATCAAGACAAGAAAAGAACCAAGATGAGGTAAGAAAAGAACGTGCACCTGAAACAGTGACAGAGAGTTCTCATTTGGGTACAACATACAACTGTACAAGCAAGTTGAATGCAGACATGACTTCGCCACCAGTGATAACTGCAGTTACAGTAGGATTACGCAGATCAACAAGGACCAGAAAACTAGTAGATTGACTGATTTTCTTTAATATTTTTGTAAATCCAAATTGTGGCTACGATTTTTATAATAAGTTGCAGGGAAGAAATATAAAAGTAGCCAAACTATTATTATTTTACATGGTCCTTCAATTACTTTAATTTTAAACATTGATTTCAATTGTACCTAATGGTAGTGACACCTTTCTCTATTTGATTTCCGAATTAGAACCGCGTCAAATTCTATGGGTTTGGTGACACTTGCTGTCCCTATTTCTTTTGCTACAGTACTATGGTATTATGAACAGTCTCATCTTTTCCTATATATTCTCCCCGTAGAAGCTTCGTAACTTCTCGAAGCCAGTTCAGAAGTGAACCGTGGTTGGGAGCGGAAGCTTCGTAACTTTTCGAAGTTTGCGTAGTCAACCACGGTCCACTTGGAAAACGAGAAGAGCCCAGAAGTCAATTCAGAAGTTGACCGTGGTTGACTACGGAAGCTTCGAAAAGTTACGAAGCTTCCGCTCCCAACCACCTTCTGAACTAACTTTTGGGCTCTTTTCCTTTGCCAACGTTTCGTCTGTTGTTGCCAGGAATATCTTCAGGGCGCTGTAGCCAAATCGGATAGGTACTCTTGTCCTACTCCTTACATCTTTTGTCGCATTACTCCGAACCGCTTCGTTTCCATAAGGATTCCTTTCCTGTGAAGACTTCTGGGGCTATGGTTCATTTTGCACTTGCTTTTTAGTTTTTAGGCTGGAATAGTGTCAAATTCTTCAGGTTTTCCGACGAAAAGCAATTTTTTTTTATTTATCTGTTAATTGCAAAGACATTCATGTTCTTTAGCACCAAGTCGGGCCTTATTTTGAGCTTATTATGGTCGCGATCTCTCGCTCTAAATTCGTTTGGACCTCTTACGACTTCCCTCCCTGCTTCTTTAATAATTATTTCCTCCATCTACTAGACTTCAGTGTTTCCGGTATGAATTTCAATCTCCGTTTATTGCCTCTTATATAGAACAAACAAGCCAGTCTGACGTTATTCTGTTGCACTCCTTTTCCGACCTTTTCTGTTGTCATTTTTTAAAATTATTTAAAATAAATTCTTATTATGCAATAAGTAAGCAAAGCACCAGGCTAAAAATGGTACAGATTAAGCAAACATTTGATTAAATAATAATGAATGCGGCACTTGATTTCACGAAGTTTCTCCGCCCGGTAAGAAAAAGGATTCAAGTAGAATCCGTTAGAGAGCGCTAGCTCCCACATGCGTTTTAATGTACCTTAACATCAGAACTAAGCCTTCGTGAATCGGAGAGGTTGAAAAATGGTTTAATTTCTTGTGGAGCTTTTCAAGCTTAGACGCGTCTTTCTCTCCCTAATTTCCAAATTGGTTAAGTTCCTTTGAGTATTTTAAATAGTAAACCAAAATTTTCCTTTTTACAATGCAAAATTAATTGTGTCAGGTTGTTACGAATTTTTCTCGCCGTTGTTTCGCGGTCGAGTAGGCTTCCCTTCGTGCACATCTGTTTTGAGCGCGCGGTTGACCGTCGCGTTGTGGCGATGGGGGTGTGTGAACTGAAGTTTTCGTTGGATTTGGACACCCTACCGTTTTGTGTGGATACACTCGTTCTCCGTTACATATTTCCTCATTGTTGGAGTGTTCGTTGTTTTTATGGATTTTGTGAATGTGGAGCTTAACATCGTTTTCGGGTTTGCTTCTCGGAGTAAGCAACTGGTAAGGGGCAGTTTTGCCACCGGCGGCAGTTTTGGAAGGTGTTGGCGTGGAGGCGTAGTACTCAGCTGGGCTACGGAATTTGTCTCCAACGAAATCAGCGGAGAGGGACGCGCTCTTTGTTGGCGGGCAACATGACCAAGGGAGGTCTATTCTTTTTTGTTTTTGCTCTTTTGTTGTTTGTCATCAATTTTTTTATATCGTGTGTTATTTACACGGTTTCGTTTACTTGTTTCTCGCTTTGTTTTTGCAAATCTGATTTACACCTACTTCAGTGGTTACTGTTTTAATTTTTAGCTCCTTCCGAGTCCAAAAGAAAGTTTATGCGGATTTCGTCTGATGCGCTTTAGGTACATCGTTTTTTTCATTGTTGATTTTTATACTTGATGTTGGTATTTGTAAGCCGACACGAGAGTACTTACGTCGCAGCGCTTTTTGTTCCCGGTTTGGACTTTGTAATGGGAAATTTCTCTAATAATGTTACGATCGATCACAAGACAAACAAACTACCATAAAGAGAAAAAGAATAACAAAAGAAATATTGCAATAGGTTTGATGTTGGTATTTGTAAGCCGACACGAGAGTACTCACATCGCAGGGCTTCTTGTTCTCGGTTTGGACTTTGTAACGTGAAATTTCTCTATTAATGTTACGATCGATCACAAGACAATCAAACTGCCATAATGAGAACAAGAATAACAAAAGAAATATTGCAATAGGTTTGATGTTGGTATTTGTAAGCCGACACGAGAGTACTCACATCGCAACGCTTCTTGTTCCCGGTTTGGACTTTGTAACGTGAAATTTCTCTAATAATGTTACGATCGATCACAAGACAAACAAACTACCACAATGAGAACAAGAATAACAAAAGAAATATTGCAATAGGTTTGATGTTGGTATTTGTAAGCCGACACGAGAGTACTCACATCGCAGCGCTTCTTGTTCCCGGTTTGGACTTTGTAACGTGAAATTTCTCTAATAATGTTACGATCGATCACAAGACAAGCAAACTACCATAATAAGAACAAGAATAACAAAAGAAATATTGCAATAGGTTTGATGTTGGTATTTGTAAGCCGACACGAGAGTACTCACATCGCAGCGCTTCTTGTTCCCGGTTTGGACTTTGTAAGGTGAAATTTCTCTAATAATGTTACGATCGATCACAAGACAAACAAACTACCATAAAGAGAACAAGAATAACAAAAGAAATATTGCAATAGGTTTGATGTTGGTATTTGCAAGGCGACACGAGAGTACTGACGTCGCAGCGCTTTTTGCCCCCGGTTTAGGCTTTGTAATTTGGAATTTCTCTAATAGTTACGATCGATCACCCCACCAGGGGGTTTCTTCTGTTGCTGAATTTTATTGTTGTGTGTAATAAACGAGTTGTTTTTGGGTCGAACTAGGATTTATTTATTGAATAACCATTTCGGTTGGGACCTATGTTTTTTGGGAGAGATTTCAAAAAAAAAACATTTTTGGCGTTCCTTTTGTCCTTTTGCCTAATGCTCTATAATTGGTGGTATACCAATGAAGAAGCGGATCCTGGGGATTTATATTTTTCGGGGATGAACAGGAATATACTTTCCCGATTGTGTATCTTCGATATTTCTAGGTTGCGTAACCACCGCTGGTTGGCGCCCTTAACCGTAACACATTTTGAGTTTTCCCACGCCGTCTCCGCTGAGTGGGCATTGTTACGCAACTTTATTGTATTTATTATATCATAGTCTTCGTGTCTTTGAGGGAACGACCGACCTTGGCTCAGACGTACGGTAGGTTACGAACTGGGGCAGGTCCACACATTTTTTTCTTTGGTTGGGGGTCGAAACGCGCTAAGCGCTTCTTCTGTCACGTCATGTGACAGGGTGTGTTACCCTTGGGAATGGTAAGTGAGTGAGCGCAGTTGATCAAAATCCTAGAGTAGACGACTGAGTGGCTGAGCCTTCCCCTGCCCAAGGCAAGGGAGGGTTTTGTTTATAATTACGTCATAAAATAATGCCACAATCCATTCTATTTTTTTTTAATAGCACTTGTCTTTTGTTTAAATTAAAGTACGTTAAGGCAATACATTTACGTACGCCGTTCCAAATCTGGAAGGATTTCCACAGCCTCCGTTCATTCGTCTCTTATTTATTCATGGTGGTCACGAAACACGTTCTATTTTTCTCTCTAATATTATCAGTTTTGCGTTTAACTCAAACAAACATCTGGTGGCAGCATAATTGTAATTATCAAAGCGAGGATTAAAAAGTCCCTGTCTGCAGTGTTTCTTGATGGATCGATCGATCGAAATCGGATCATGTACGCCGCGATGGTACTATTTCATCCTCGCCTTAGTAATTATTTATAAAAAAAATTATTTATTTTTTAAGAAAGTAGGCTACCTAATTGATTGTTCAATTTTTTTTAAATCCCAATGATTGAGCTGTGAAAATTCTGAGGCATTCGCTCTTCGCTCTTTAACTTTCCTGTGGTGAAGAACACGTTTAAATCTTTTTTTCTCGTGGGTGCCGCAAATCTCTGGCCGGCCATTTGTGCAGGCGGACACGCAATAAGTTTCAACCCGTTTCAACCCCAATTAGTATTCCAACCAATCAAACCCTCGATTAATTCATCGACGTATTGTCGATGAATCATACAAATTGCTTGAGCAGATTAATTAATGCGAGATTGGTTTCCTAGATTGAACGTCCAGTTTTTCGCTGTGACTATACCAAGTTCCATCAGTTTATTAAACGCGAAAGGTCATTTTATCACCCTCTGAGGTCCTCCAGTAGTAATACATATTTAAAATGAACCATTTTTCAGGCTGTAGTTACGGTTTGGAGTTAGAATACATTCTATTTTTTTCAGAACTAGAAATAGGATAGTCTAAATGGCCTGTAAACTGTAAACATTGCGTAAGTAAATCCTCGTAAAGAAGTGGAACTGTGTTTCACTTTCAAATTGTTTTAAATTATTGTATGTATCACCTTCCTCCCGTATAAGCTGCGTTGACATTATTTATACTACTATATGATTCCTTGAATCTTCGAAATCCTTAACGAACCATTTTACCTACGTAAATTTAAACAAAAAAAGTGTTTTGTTTATAATTAATTGTTAATTAGCTTATAAGTTAGTTGTTAAGTATTTTTAATAGATTTGTTACCCGTTAGGTGTGGTATTAAAAAAAAATTACGATTCCTTCAAAGGAATTCAATTTATTCAACAATTTAAGCACAAAAATATGTAAAATATCTGCTGATATAATTTTTCTGAAAAAATGTAAAACTCTTGGTGTTTTCCCAAAGTTTATCAATATCAGATTTAATGTAAATACTAGACATCAACAAGCAATTGTTAAATCTGCCAAACAAAAATGGTTAGATTTAGAAATCAAGTTTTTGTACAGTAAACGTAGTAAACTAGAATTAGAAAAATGTAGTCCACATCTGAAGCTTGTCAAGAACCTGACCAACATAGAATATGCCTTTTGGCTGCAGTCCTTCAATGACATGCATGAAGTTATTGCACACAAAATGAAGAAAGTGCACTTGGTTCATAAGAAGAAACTCCAGTCACTTTTACCACAAGAAGCTGCAACCCAGGATTCGATAAGGGAAAATTTAGTTGCCAATGAGTCTTCAACTTCACTCACTGACAAGGAAATTACACTATTGAATAAGGGTCTGAAATTTAACCTACCGTATAAAAAAACACCGATTGTCGATATCATAGCGAGTATAGAAAGTTCTATCTCATCGTTAGATGAAGTCAATAAGACGTTTGTTTAATAATTCAATTACAAAATAATATATGTACATTAGAATATAGTTCGAAAGACACCTACGAACAATACCGTATCATTAAAAGTCTCAACCAAAAGGACTGTTTCTTTTTGAAGGCAGACAAGGGTAATAAAATCGTGGTTGTGGATAAAGACGACTACTATCAGAGGATACAAGAATTACTGAATAGTGGCCCGTACGTTAAACTAAACCGCAATCGTTTGCCCAAACTAATCAGGGAAGTAAAGGACGCTATTAAAAACTGTCCCTTTCTCATAAACAAATGAAACAAACAAAAAGTTCCAAAAAAAAAGTGGATTATCCATAATATTAGTGACAATCAAACTTGAAGAAAGATTTCCTTTCTTCAATTTTGATTGTCACTAATATTATGGATAATCCACTTTTTTCTACTTCAGCGAGCCTAGCTGTTATCCTTAAATATTTTACAAGATTGTCAATTAAAAAGAAGTTGATTTTCACCAGAATTTGGTTTCTTAAACAGTGTAAGACCTTGAATCTGTGGCCTAGTTTCATCACAAATAATTTAAAAACCAACTTAACTACCGGTCCAGCACTTAAATCAGTTACCAAGGCCAGAAACTTTTGGTTAAACCTTGAAATTAGAGATTCATATGCTCGATTACAGTCTTTGTCGAGATCACTCCTTTTCCTTCAATCGGAATTGACACACCGACTACACCCGATAGAATGGGATACACTCCAAGTAAAAATCAAAGAAGAATCGTTCATTTATGGTAACACGAAGTTCAAGATTTTGCAGAAGAAGCTCCACAATTTACGAACTAAGTTCAACACTACTGGGTGCCAGACGTTGCTTGACCCCAACCTTTCATAACAGGAGCTCCCTTCTTGCGAAGTAAGTCCACAGCGTAGTTCCCATTATATCGACCCTAACTCCAATTTTTCTTCAGTCAACAAATGGATGATTCTGGATCACACAATTTTTGATAACAACGAAATAGTCAATCCCGTTTCCGATCTAGACAATGTTGATATTAATGTTAATCATTCTCCTTTAATCAATTCAAATATTTCGTTACCTGATAATCTCTTGCCTAATACAAATTCAATTTAGATGTTAACTACCCCTTGGTACATGATGTTTTTAACTTTAACTTTACCGACGTTTTTAACCCTTCTGATACTCAAAACGATTTTAATGCGCTTTCTTTAGACTCTAAGACTCCTAATTTTAATTTGTCACCGATCACCATACCTAATTTAGATTTGATTACTTTTAATAACTTGGATGTTACTTCTAATAATTTGGAGGTTGTTCCAATTTATAATGCTTCACATAATATATTTAATTTTCCAACCCCTACGATTTTTGATAATGATAATGAAGGTTTCAATTTTTATTTCAACAATCAACATATTTACCAATCTCTGGATAGTACCAGACTCACTAAACAATTTTACAATTTAAATTATAAAGTCGATTTTGTTTTCAGAACACATATTTCTAAAATTCACACTTTCCACGAACGTTTCTTGAACTTATCTAATATTAATTTTACTTCTGATGAAATTTCGTTACTAGAAAAAGGTCCCAAATTTTCTATTGCCCCCAAATTTAATTATTTTGTTCAAAAGAATTTAGTCATCAATACGGAAGCCATCATTGAAAAATTCGAGTTCTCTGATGGTGGAAGGATCAGGTTCAAATGTTCAGAGATTATAAATTCAGCCTTCCAACGTAATAAGCCTTCAAAAGATTTTTTCACTTTGAAATCTCTTAAACTAAAATTAAAAGAAAACAATCTTATTTTCAGTAAAGCTGATAAGGGTTCATGTATGGTCATAATGCATAAGAATGATTACGTTCAAAAAGTCGAAGATTTCTTGAATACTAATAATTTCAACTTGCTTAATGGCGACCCGGGTCCTAAGTTTAACAAATCTTTAAGATCCATTGTTTATAGTTTTAGAACTAACCCCTTAATTATGAATAAACAACTTCTATCCATGAACCCTATGACACCTAGGCTTTACGGACTTCCTAAGATACATAAACAGAATATTCCTATTAGACCCGTTGTTAGTTATACTAATTCTGCTGCCCATAAGTTGGCTTGCTTTCTAGATAAGATCCTTAGAGATCATCTCAATTTATTACATCCTTACACTATTTTAAATTCAGCGGATTTAGTTTCGAAACTAAATCTTTGTGAAATTTCAATTAATTGTATTCTTATCTCGTTGGATGTCACAAATCTTTTCACTTCTATACCTATAATCGAATGCCTTAGCTTGGTCGATGAACTACTCATGAATTCCGATCTATCTGATGAAGATGTATTTTGTGTCTCTGAACTCTTGAAAATCACTTTAAAACAGAATTTTTTTCAATTTAATAATAAATTTTACTCTCAATTAGATGGTCTTTCCATGGGTTGTAATTTAAGCCCGCTGTTAGCCGACATTTTCATGAATCACCTCGAATCTAAATTTTTTAACTCAGGTCACTTTTTATCTCATAAGATTAAATTTTTCGCTCGTTACGTTGATGATATTTTGATCATTCTAGAGGGTGACACTCAAATAGCGAATGTTTTACTTGACCATTTTAATACTCTCCAGGATAAAATTAAATTTACACTTGAACTTGAAAAAGACAATAAGATTAATTTTCTGGATGTGTCGATCCACAGATTAAATTCATCTCTGTCCTTTAATATTTTTAGAAAACCCACCAATACTGATTCTACTATCAATTTTTTGTCTAATCATTCTCACCAACATAAACTTTCATCTTTTTCGTCACTTTTTTACAGAGCGTTCTCGATCCCTATGAAATTAGAGGATTTCGTGAATGAGATTAATATTATTCGCCAAATAGCTTTCAGTAATAAATTCCCTGACGAGGTTATTTCTCGTCTTTTTCATAAAATCCGTAATAAATTAATCAATAGATCTGTCTTTCCTACTCTGGTTGAGGATCCCACTGATCCTGATATAAAATATGTTTCACTACCTTACATCGGAGTCGTTTCTGATAAACTTAAGTCCATTCTAAATAAATTGGAAGGTGTACAAGTAACCTTTTCGAATGACTATAACTTGATCTCAATTCTGACCAACTCCAAAGATGAGATCGCTTGTATGAATAAAAGTGGAGTTTACTCCATCACTTGTATACACTCCAATTGTAACTCTGTTTATATTGGTCAAACCGGTCGTAATTTAGCTACTCGGGTCAAAGAACATTTGTCCTCAGCTAGATTAGGAAAGACTGATTCTAACTTTGCCCTTCACCTTTTAGATTCAGGACACTATCCGGATCCTAATTTTAATGTCAAATTATTACATCAGTTACCTAAAGGTTTAAAGCTTAACATAGCTGAATCTTTATAAATTTTCCTTTCTAAAATTGACAATACTGTCAACCTCTTGAATGATCAAATCACTTTCCCTCATTTTAACTTTTTTGAATCTATAAATTGGAACCATTCTTTGATAAATTAACCTCCTTTGTTTAACTCGTTGTTTTTATTGTTTAATGTAATTTGTTCTTGGTTATTTACTCCTTATGAGTAACTTTTTTACTTTCAGTCTTCACCGTAATTGTTTTTTAACTTTGTTCTTCCGCATTTTGTTTCATTTATTTCATGTTGGTACTGCTTAGTAATTTTACCACTTGTCAGTAACTTTCACTAGGTTAAGTTCTTACATTGTCACCTGTTAAGTAAAAATGGCCACATATTGCGTGGCCTTTCGTCAATGGTTTGTTAACTAATTTTACTATTAATTGCTTGTTTTTGAGTGCCAATCTTGTATTTTAGATTCGATAATGGCTATTCAACCGAAACATGTCATCAGTTATCAATTTACTACACGGATGAGGAAAATGTAGCCAAGACTACACGTGCTTGTTTTAGTGACCTTCGGCATTTACGCTTTCTTCAAAAAGTTACAGTTTCTAATCCGATTCTCCCTAAGTTATATGTCCTACCAAAAGTACATAAACCCGGCAAATCAGTAAGACCAATAATATCTGGTATTAACTCTCCTACCTATTTCCTATCCAAGTGGTTAAACACCGAATTCATCAAACTCTCCACTTCTAAAGACGCTTTTTCTGTGAAAAACTCTGTAGATTTCATCCAACGTGTTAAAGATCTAACACTAAGCGAGGACGAAATACTGATATCTTTTTATGTCCAATCCTTATTTCCCAGTATCCCGATTCCCACTACGCTAAACTACCTGCAAGATTTCCTACTTTCTAACAACATAGACCAACAGATGACAGATGAATTTCTGGAACTTACAAAATTGTGTATATCGCAAAATTGTTTTCAAATTAATGGGGAATTTTTTAAACAAACCGAAGGGACTGGGAAACTGCTTATCACCATATCTGGCTAACCTTTTATGTGTAATTTAGAAACGTCACTCAAAGAAAATTGTACTTATTTCCCTAGAATATGGTTTAGATATGTAGATGATGTTTTCGCTGTTTTTAATACCAAGGAATGCAGAATAGAAGATTTTTTGGATATTTTAAATTCTAAATTTCCTAGTATTAAATTCACGGTTGAAAAAGACGTTGATGGAAAATTACCATTCCTAGATGCCTTGGTTATTAGAAATAGTGAAAGCAAATTAGAATTTGATATATATAGGAAAGAAACAAACACCAATAGATTTATTGTTAATGATTCACAACATACCTTATCACATAAGTATTCTGCAATTTCTTTTCTACTTAATAGATTAGTTAACTTCCCACTGTCCAAAGAAAGGTACAATAAAGAACTTAAATTTATTAAAGATGTAGTAATTTACAATGGTTACTCAGTAGATATTGTAGAAAATATGTTAAGGAAAATTGTAAATAAGGGCAATATCAAAAAATTTACCAGTTTGTTACCAGCAGAAACAAACACGTCTAAATATATTAAAATTCCGTTTGACAAAAGCTGCTTTAAAGGTTTAAATAACATTTTTAAAACACAAGGGTACACAATTTCATATACTAATAACAGCACTCTAAAACGTTTACTAACAAACCCCAAGGACAAAACTGAACCAAATGAGAAATAAGGGATCTACGAAATATCTTGTCAAGGGTGCACCAAAAAATATATTGGGCAAACAAAAAGAAACATACTAACACGTTTTAAGGAACACTTAGCTCACTTATTGAAAAATCCAGTGTTGCCCAACATATTTTTGACACCAGTCATAAAATAGATTTAACTAACTAACTTTTAACTAACCTAAGATTACTAGGTTAGTTAAAAGCAACGTCAAGCAACAGGGAATTAGACGGTTTTGAAACCATTTTTGTACACAAAACCAGTAATGATTTAATGAACGCAGGTCACGGGCCTTTGGCAGGTTCTGTGTTGCTTGACTTAGTTGATGCAACCCGGTGAGGCGCTAACTACTGGAAGCGCACGCTTCATTGGAGCGAAACGCACTTAGTATATAAGGTAGCGATAGGTGTGACACCGTCACTTCTCCTGTGATTTAGTAGGATAGAAGTCGCAACTACTGAAGATGGCAGCATAGCTGCCGAAATACGTATTTAGTCTTTAAAAAACATATTGTGGTTAGGAGTCAAATCCAAATTTATTATTTAAAAAAGCGTTTATAAATAGAACAAAATTTCAACGTTTCATCTTCCAAAGTAAATTTCGAAATTGTTTGATAAATCGCGGTTTACTCGCTCCGCCATAAAACATGTCCCGGAGTTCCTACATTGTTTACAATCAGTCTGATAAAGGACCACAGCCATTAAAGCAATTTATTCCCGTCTCGCCGTCACAAACTTAAATTATGCACCACCACCGAGCAACATCGTATATACACACATAAAATTCCGTTCCCGAATTCATCTCGCCAACACGAGCGGCGAACCTTGCGGGAATAATTAACACGCTACCATGTTCAGCTGAGGCTTCACGGGCGGGAATATCATGCGGTGGATAACGATGGTCTGCAATGTGCAAGTTCTTATCTGCGGATTGTTGCAACCGGCCCGGCTGGGACATGCCCAAATAGAGTGAGGCCCGGTTCACGTGACCTCGCAGGTGACCCACACGCGCGAGTTATTACCGTGTTCGTAAACAGATAATACACCATAGCTCTCTTGGTACTCGACCGAGAGTTATAGGTTGACCCTGATCGAACCTTTAACCAGAAAAGAGAATTAACGACGAAAGTACTTACTTACTGATAAGTGCATCTTTTATTACAGGAAGGAACAGGACCTCCTCGCAGCTTATCATTTTAACGGAATTAAAAGTTGTGGTAAAGATTTTATGCCTCACTGTCATAATGTGGCTTTTATTTTGTAAAAAGGTGGAAACCAAAAGCAAAAACTATTAGATTCTTTGGTTATAAATTTATTCCAGCAATAGCTTCCGATTAGTTCGGAACCGTCAAAAGCAGTTGCCCACTGGAGTAATAATCGACTTTAACGGCACCTTTAAATTGTAGGGCTTCGTTCGTCACCTAGCAACCTAAGGAGCGATGTCAAGGTGACAGACATCAGTCTGACAGTTGTCAAGTAAAGGAACGACGTCAAGGTGACGTCAGATCTGACGGATATAATTACCGGCGCAAAAGTGATTTGAAATCAATTTCTTGGCAGCATATACACTGACAACCACTCGTCACACAAAGCGTCTGACGCTCTCCGATGTTAGCACACACACAAGCCCAATGCGCTCTATTATTGTAGTCAGATTATTGGATACACACATTCGCCACGCGCTCTATTACTGTAGTCAGACGAACCCCAACACTCATTCACGTACAAACCAGCTAACGCTGTTTCCACATGCAGTAAGCCAGCCAAATACGTGTCCACGAAGTTTGCAGCTCAGTGCCCGCGAACACAGCAATCCCCAAGAAGCAGACTGTTGAAGACCAACGTCGAGGTGTCACTGCGTTCCTATCCAAGAACCACCACTACGTTCGACGAGCCTGCATCCCTTCGTTACATGTTATATATTGACTTTAGGATTGTAGAAGTCCTTTCCTTTTTTGTACTTGTTAAATAAATTATAATTACCCACAAACTGTACAAGTTTGATAGGTTGTTACGCTCCGCGCAAACATATTATTGTTAGACACGCTAAGATGACCAGACGTTCTGTTTCCAAGTTGCAAAATTCTATAATACAGTATATATGGAATCCTATAAGCCTTAAGTGTCGTCCGATTTGCTTTTGAGCAAATTCTTCCGAGCGGATAAACCGGATCTGCATTAAAAACAGAGGTGATTAGATTGCGATGTAGCGTGTGTAATGTTTTTAATTGATTTCTTTGTTTTGATAGGGGAATTCGTTTCTAGTTCCGTTGCTAGCTTAGTTTCTAGTTTCGGTTTTTATTTTTGCTTCTTCTTCTCGCCTGTATACGATCTGTATTGTGAAGGTTCCACATTCTTCGAGGTCGCCATTACGATGTTCGTGGTCGAAGATCGTAGCGATTGTATATTGTGAAACTTTTATATTCCTCGAGGTCGCCAATACGACGTTCTTGCTCGAAGGTGATAGCGATTGTATATTGTGAAGATTCCATATTCTTCGAGGTTGCAGTTACGACGTTCCTGCTCAAAGGTCATAGCGGTCCGATAGGAGTTCGATAACGTTGACCAGAAGTTCGACGTATTCCCGTGACTCGACGTCTCATGTGCTGACATCTGACTGCGACCGTCACGCTGCTACATCGATTAACTACAACCAGAGTAATGTAGCTACACTTATCTTTATATAATTTGTAATTATATTTTCGGCAATGTTTGTGTTTGTGTAATAATTAACGATCTCATGGTTTTAAGCCAAGTTTAAGTTAAGAAGATTTAATTATCGTGTCACGTTTCTGTGAAGATCAGTACTGAACCTATTTAAATCTGTTCATTGTTTTAGTTTTTTTATCGCATGTTAAATAAGTATTCGATTTCGAATTATTTGGGTTAATTTACGCCTTCGATCGTTCTTGTTTTGCTGCGTCGTAAAAGCTATTTTTAATGACCGAGTATTAAGATATCTCCTGGAAGTTTTCGATTATCAGCGGATGCTGTGGATCCTTGGGAGTCGGTTTCACAGTGCGCTTATCAACTGGGGTTTCTCCCTGGCGCCCGTATATGTTTTGACCAATACCCTTCTCCTTCAGAGACTAGCTCGAGGCAGCTGATTGACCTCACAGCGCATCTTGCCACCAGTTATCAGTAAGTGATCAGTAGTGAACATAACTGTAATAAGCTGGTAGCAGGGTGTCGTTTGTTTTTGACGGTTCTGAACTACTCAGAAACTGCCGTTGGAATTAATTTTGTATCTGAAATTCTACGAATTCTGGATTAGCCTAAACTGGCCACGTGACATAAAGCAACAGAATTAGTACTGTAGGAGAGAAGGGTTGGTTTGCTTGATCGCGTCTTAATGTTTCTCGTCGACGAATTTGTGCTTACGCAAGAAATATTCACGACCGCCAAGGGTGACTTGCGTAAATTAAAAGTACTTATACAATATTTAACGTAAGCTAAAATTTTATATTTATTAGTAATTAGCTATAATTTATTTTTAGTTTATAGTAAACCACTTGAAAAAGTCTCCTCAGACGAAACCAGTCGCGGATAAAATTATAAAAAAAAATGTAGGGAGACACTGCCGCCTTTAAATTATCTTCTAAGTGCTTTAAGAAGCGTACAGATTTCTTTGTTCCTTTTTCTCTCTTTATCGCAATCTGATGAAATTTATTTAATGATAACCAGACTGCGGAAGTTCAGGCATTTGCCTTTTCTATTTGTTAAACACTACTTTGATAGGACCTTCTTACAAATACGTTTCACGTAGTTACTGTGCAAATAGTAATGTTTAATAATGCCTATTTTTGCCTATTTATGCATAAGTGCCTATTTCAGATCAAAAAATGCCTAAACTGTGCCTTTTTTCTAAAAATTATCAGAATAAAGTTTAAATTTGCATAAAATTGGTATAAAAACGATTAAAGGTTGAATCCAGTAGCTTTTAATAAAAACAAAATAAATAAAAACAAGTGTCTCTTCTTTCATCCCCGATTTTTGTTTTTTTTTTTTAACTAGCAGTCGATCGATAGTTTTGTTTAAATGTTATTTAATTAAATTGGAGTTCGTTTTATTTGACACTTTAATTCGATCGCCGATTCTGTTCTCTTTCTCTGTTATTCGATTTGACTTTACTTTTTTTTATTATTAACTAATTAAATTAATTGTTAATTTGCTATCAATGATTCCATTTGATCTAATTCAATTTTTAATTTAATCAATTGACCAACCTTTGTTTTCTTTTCTCTCTTTGATTCGATTTCATCTGATTCGTTGATTTATCATCTTTTGTTCTCGTTTTCTCTTCCGTTTAAATTTTATTTGACGCGATTTTATTTTCTTTTTTAACTATCAGTCGATCGTCTTTTGTTTTATAGTATTTTCTTTTGCTAGATTGGAGCTCATTTTATTTTACTTTTAATTAGATGGGAGTTCGTTTTATTTTACATTTCAATTCCTTCTTTCCTTTTCTTTCTCTGTTATACGATTTAATTTAATTTAATTTATTTATTTATTATTTATTTATTTATTATTTTAACTGTCGGTCTTTTTTCTTTACCTAATATTTCGCAGACTAAATTTTTGAATGTGTTCGTCATTTTTTAATCGATTTGACCTAACGTTGGTTTCAACGCATTTTTTTATTTTCTTCCTCACCACATCGACGATCGACTTTTGTTTTTCTTTTCGTTCGTTTTGACTGTATTTCATTTTTATTTTAATAATCAATAGATCTTCTATTTATTCTCCTTCTTGTTCTTCTCTTAGTCGAGTTAACAACCTGTAAAATGTTTAATTCACGTACAATTATTCGTAAATGTTCTACTTTTCTTTTAATGAACTATTCACATAGGCTTGTACTAGACAAGAATTCATAACTAAATTCGACCCCGTAAGAGACCCTTAGAGGTTCATCGGCCCCCAGCCCAGCCCTCTGGGTTCATCGACCTCTTTCTAGTCTTCGTTGACACCAAAGGGTCGATTCGGCCCCGTTAGGAACCCCTGGTCTACACCAGTAGAGTAATAAATTAAACAATAATGTCCAGATGTACCAAAACGTTTCAGATTAACTTTAAATGCCTTTTAGAATGTGAGTTACATTAATATTATATAACTTCAAATGTCACATTATCAGCAATACTTAAATTTAAGGTCGGCTTAACTGCTCGTTGCAACTGGCCATAAGTAAGTTTCACTTTTTGGTTTTTACACAAAATTCAACACGCGTATTTTAGGCAAAAATTGTTTGGTTGCATTTCACAGGTGCGGTTATTAACGTGGGTTTGACATGGAGTGACCGAGGCGTCGCGACGTTTGCTTGCATTGCAGATCAAGTCTCTTAGTGCAAGGAACGTACGCAAACGAACGTATAATAGAGGAAATTTCATAGGGGAATCCGTCTCAAATTTCTAAAATGTGTCTATATTATTTAATTGTTTAAATGATTCTAAACAGATAACTTCGAATTTTTACAAAAATGCCATACGGACAAATAAGTGCTTTAATTTCAGAATGGATTTAAAATGTATTGCATTAATGTAATATTAAAAGAAACATCTGTCAGTTCATACATTCCTCACTCAGCCAGTTTCTGGAAAAGATCAACTTTATGCAGACATGGGTAAAGTATTTGCGGCGGCAAATATACTTAGGAGAAAACTGGAAAATACAATTTTCAAACAGTTTCTAGAAAAAAAATCCGCAACATCAGTTCTTTCGCAGTCAACTATTCGAAAAGGCTATTTAAGATAAATAATAAAAATATCTTTGTAATTTATTTTATTTTTTCATTGTGATGAATTCTGATATCTAAATATTTTGGAGACTATTTATACTTTATTTGTGCCTATTCTGCACCGCATGAGCCTTTTTTAGGCGCCTAAAACTGAATTTTTTAGTGCCTAAACTTCCGCAGTCTAATGATAATAATAATAATAATAATAAGGAAGAACGAGAAACAGAAAAAAAAGGAGTGAACCAATTTCCACAATTCTGAAGATCTAGGTAAGCGCCATCCAGCAAACTGTGAGAAACAAAGTAGTCATATATTTTCGAAAACCAGGCTGCAAACAAGGAAGTTCGAGGTTCAAGTTTTGCACGGATTAGAGATAAAAGGAGCGAAAAGTGCTATTATTGAGGCTGGGGAAAAGATTTCCCTCTTCCTTTCAATCCGTGTCCTTTTTCCACCCCGTTTCTGCACGTTTAACACACATTTTGCAATTTCAGTAACATCCATTCAATAAATTAAAAAAAAAAGACTCTGATTATGAAAATACATTTTAAAAATAATTTAACTTCAACATGAATCACGAACGTCATTCATTTATACCCACATTCTGATGTATATACAACAATGTTACCAATTTTAAATGAATCATCGTTTCCAAATAAATATAGATCAAGAATTGTTGTAGTATTCAGTTGCGTTATAACAAGAAAAGATTTTAAGAAATAAAAACGAAATTTTGATTTAAAACAATCGTTTCAACGAATTACGTTCACTGATGGGATGGCAATTGTTGAAGAATTCCTATATTTATTATAAACAAACAAAAGTTCTTACACCTTGAACTTACAAAAAGAGTTTCATGTTAAAAATTATGCTTTATTGAAAACAATTTTAGTTTTGCGAATGAATTTGATAAGCAAACGAAAAACTTTATAAAACTACGTCTGCTTAATTTGTTTGTAATTTAAAACATCTTTCATCCGTTCACTTCTTTTTCGCTTGTCGTTTATTGTTTTGTTTCGAATAAGAAGTTTATTTTTGTATTTTCTTTCGAGGGTTTACATGTCTTATACTTTATCATGCATCAAGAATGAAATTTACTACTCTCAGGAAAATATTAGGTGCGCATTAAATTTTCACGTCTAATAAATTTTAATTCGCACGGCCGATACATAAACGTAGATCATAAAACCTGAAGCACGGCGGCGCAGTTCAGATTTTTACTATCCAAATAACACGGATCATAATTCATTCGAGATGAAACTCCGGGAGCAATTTCGACCGGAACCCGGGCCGTTTCGGTTTCAGCGCACGCAATTCGCACTACTCCGGTTCGCGTGAACTAAGCAAAAACAAGCGAATTACATAAACTTCCGTCCATCCGAGAACCCTGATTTATTTTTAATAAGATTTTTTTCTTTCATCAGGACAAGCCGGGTGTGTTTTACGCTCTTGAGAATCTGGAGATGTGCGTTTTCAGTTACATAAGTAATAAAATTCCTCCACGCAATTGTCACTCATCATTTAATTTCTTCCTTCGATTCGATGGTTATTCAACGGCGGCCAAAAAAAAAAAAACGCTTTTTCTTTTGTGTTTCTCAAGGAAAAAGTCTGAATGGATTCGGATTGAGATCGAGTTCGAGACCACCCACGTGGGAGATCGCGTTCCGGTCCCGATCACGTTTTGGAGAACGCGTTCACGACACCGGCGGAAGTGTCCTCGGAGGTTCTGTTAAGTGGAGTTTTAATTTCCAGTGGAGTTTGGTTCTTTTTCTCTTTTAGCCGCTTCTTCTTTTTTTCGTACGTGTAGCGCGAAGGAAGCACTGGAAGGCTGGTAATGTGCTGCGTGCTTGCTCTTAAAGGTTTAACTCGTTTCGGAGAGCTTGACGAGCTTTTGTAATTTCCTTTCGGAGATGTGGTTAGAAACGTCCGATCTCTTGTCTTTTTTTTTAGCGCAATAAATGTGTTTGCACTTTTACGTGCAAGGGAACTCGCGGTTGTTATTTTGAAAACAATGAGTCAATTATTTTGGAATGAACAGGTGAGATCGTTTGCATAAATTTTATTTAAATTTTGAAAGAGTAGATCCCTAAAGTGCTTGGACTGGAAGACATCCAAGGAATTTATACAGGATTTCTAATTTTATTACGTAAATAATGATTCTGAGCTTATTTGCTAAAAAAAAAAAAAATTCTTCTAGCCAGTCAATAATATTGTTTCGAATTTGGGAGTTCACAAATTATAGTCGTTAAATTTCAGAACATTTTAATTACAAGCTGTCGATTTACACAATTAACAACACAGTAGTAATGAGCTTCTCTATCAAATAACACTTTCACAAAATGTACTTTCTATTTATTCGAGGTACGAACCCTTCGCCGGCTATCTTAATAACTAACTACTTCTGGCGGATCGTCGGCTTATACAGCAGAGCCCTCTATTGCCCGAACATGCTAGAATTATCGAGTAGTTTCCGGTCATGTTCTGTGACGCAAGTTGGCGTACTTATGCTAAAAATAGATCTGTTTGCGTGACGGATGTAACACTGCCCCCTCTTAGTCCTGTTCGTCCCGAACAGAGTACGGAGCCAAACGGTCGATGTGAATCACTTTCATCTTCCAACGAGGTAGCTTTTGTATCCTATAGACCACATCATTGATCCTCTTAATTATTTGATAAGGTCCATCCCAAGGCGCCTGTAGTTTGGGGCATAGACCACGAGTCCTTCTGGGGCTGTACAGCCACATCTGGTCCCCTTCTTGGAATCATGTTTTATTGGCTCGAGTTCATGCGAGTATTCACTTAGTCCCAGTCGTGTTTCTGGTCGCCCAAATTTTAAGTCACAAGACAGACGCATTTCTCTTCCGAATAAGACACTGTATGGAGTTCGTTTACTAGTGTCATGCTTTGCAGGACAGTACGCCATCATGAAAAGGGGAAGATGTTCGTCCCAGTCCCGTTGGTTTTTCGAAACAACTTTAGCCAGATGTCTCTCCAAAGTCCTATTGAAACGCTTCACCATTCCATCTGACTGTGGGTGCAAAGGGAGTTGTTCGCGTTTTGGAAATGCCTAGTAACCTGGTCAATTCCTGGAAAATGGGTCCGTCAAAGTTCCTGCCTTGGTCGGAATGGATCTCCATGGGTATTCCAAACCTTGTTATCCAATTCTCTATCAACGCATTCACATCGGTTGCTGACTCTTGGTTTGGCAAAGCATAACCTTCTGGCCATTTGGTGAAATAATCAGTCACTACCATAATGTATGTGTTTTCATGGTTGGTTTCTGGAAATGGGCCGGCTATGTCAATGGCAATCGTCTCAAATGATGTTCCAACGTTGTAAGGGTGTAATTTTCCGCGAGCCTTTTTTTATTATCAAATTATTATCAAATTTTAATAATAATAATAATAATAATAATAATAATAATAATAATATGTATTTGCCCAACAGTTATAAAAACCAATTACAGAGCAAAAAAAAGCGGTAGAAAATAACAAAAGATCTAAACCTACGCTACATCTAAAACTAAAACTAAGTGACTGAAACTAAAACTAAAATCAGGTAGAAGTGAAAGGAAAAAGAAAGAGAAAAACGAAAGAGAAAAAGAAAGGCAATAAGGCAAATAAATGAAAGAAGTAAGTAAATAAGGAAGTGAAAGGCACGACGAACGCAAAAAAGTGGTTATTAAGAAGAGTTAAGAGGAGGGTTGGTGTAGAAATTGACCAAACTCTTTCTAAACGCGACGACATTTAGATTGAAGATATCAATGTTGTTACAAACATTATTGTATAGGAGAACGTATTAAAGCATTGGTATTCGGGGTAGACAAATAAAAAGTCAAAGAGTTTCTGGCGGTAATGCGCGGTATATGAAAACTAAGCTTTTCCAAGAGAGCACCAGCATCAATTAGATTATGGATCAACTTATGTAAGAAAACCAAAGCCGAGATATGTCTCCTATGAACAAGCGATAAGCTATTAATAACCGTAAGTAGGGTTTCATGAGGAAAACCTCTAGGAGGATACACACCATATTCTTTAAACCAAAGAAACTTAAGAAACCTGCGCTGAACTTGTTCCAGGACATCTGTATGGCAATTATAAATCGGATACCAAATAAGGGATGCATATTGGAGTCGTGAAAGGATAAAAGCGTTAAAGAGAACAAATAAGGCAGCGGGATTAGTGAAGTCACGAGTGTTCCTGACGATAAAGCCCAAAAGCGATATGGATTTAGCTACAATGTCATTGACATGGTGATTAAACAGAAGACGGTCGTCAAAAAGAACGCCGAGATCTTTAATAACGGTGGAGTATTCCAAGGATTGACCATTTAGTTGATAATGAAACAACAATTTGCGTTTTTTTTACGCGAGAAGGAAATGGTTTTGCATTTGTCAACATTTAAAGCGAGTCGGTTAGAGGTACACCAGTCAGAAAGGGAACTTAAATCCTTTTGAAGAAGAAGGGCATCCTCTTGGCTATCAACAACACGAAATAATTTAGCATCGTCGTTTATAAAAAGTATAAAAAGAAGAGGTCCTAAGTTCGCACCTTGAGGAATACCGGAGAAAGCAGTATAAGTTCGAGAAGAAAAACCATTGTAATAAACTCGTTGTTGCCTATTCAAAAGATACGACTGCAAGAGAAGTTTTAATGAATGGGTAAGACCATAGGAACTTAATTTGGAGATTAAGAGCTTATGATCCATGCGATCAAAAGCTTTAGCAAGATCTGTATAAACGACATCAACTTGAGAGCCACGGTCAAGAGATTCGCATAGAAATTGAGAGAAGCAATCAAGATTTGTTACGGTGGAGCGCTTTTCTACGAAGCCATGCTGTTCTGGACATAAATATTGCTTAATGTGAGGATACAGGTAAGAGTATAAAATAATTTCAAAAACTTTAGAGAAATAGGACGATAATTAGATATGTTTGCAGCATCACCACTTTTAAATACAGGAATGACTTTTGATTGTTTCCAAAACGAAGGGAAAATACCACATTTGAGAGCTTCATTGAAAATGAGAAGTAAAGGTTTCACAAACGCAAATTTACAATCCTTCAGCAAGAAACTGGGAATTTGGTCATGTCCAGCAGTCATAGAGTTTTTTAATTTAGATAAGGCATGGAGGATATCCTCTTTAGTGATTTCCTTGATATCTAAGTAAGTGAAAAGCTTGTTACTGTTGTCAGGAATAAGTGTAGAGGAGGTAGATGGTGGAGTAAAGACTGATTCAAAGAAAGAAGCAAAACCGTCAACAATCATTTGAGGACTGTCAAGGAGATTACTATTATAGAGCATACGACCAGGAATCCTCGTGCTATATTTTTTAGATCTAACGTAGGACCAGAATTTTTTAGGATTTTTCGCGGGTCCGGATACTGCAGCACATGTAGTACACCTGGCACACCAATTTTCCACATCAGTTCTACATTTCGCCCAGTAGAACCTTTCTCGTACTTTCAACAATGTCTTTATGATGCCCAAATGTCCACCGGACGTACCGTTATGAATTCCCTCCAGGACCTCAGCGACCCTTACCCTTGGAAGCACGAGTTGGTCCTTCATCTCACTCCCATTAGGTGTTTCCCATTTTCTCATTAGTAACCCACTCTTCAACTCCAGAAAATCTCCAATAGGTTTTAAACACTGGATTCTTCCTCGATATCTCTGCCCAGGTGGGACGTTGCTGTCTTTCCTTCCATTCGATTATGATTCTTATTTCAGGATCTTCCCGCTGTTCCCTCTTAATGGTCTCGGTTTGCCACCTGCGTACTACGACGCCAGTTCTTCTGATGGGAATTATCCCTTTTTTACTTTCTGCTTTTGAGCAGTGCCGACAATCCTCAGGACAAGGTCTTCTGGAAAGTGCATCCGCATTGTTATGGACGATGTTCAATTGTAAAATCATACTCCTGTAATCTTTTTATCGATCTGGCAAGCTGGCCTTCTATGTTCTTAAACTGAAGCAACCACTTCAATGCTGCATGGTCAGTTCGAAGATGAAACTGTCGGCCATAAAGATACTCGTAAAAATGTTCCGTTGTCTTCACCATGGCAAGAAGTTCCTTCCTGGTTACACAGTAGTTCCTTTCAGCTTTTGACAAAACTTTACTGTTACAGTTTTTTATAGGTTTTATAATTGCTTACAGGCTTCCACCACATCGTTTATGTTTGTCTCTTGCTGCTTTTTAGACACTTCTACATTATTACTTTGCTTTATTACTTGTGCTCATTTTACACACACACAATTTAAGTGTTGTTTAACATCGAGAAAATGTTTATTAGTTCAAATAATAAAGCTTTAAGTTGTATAAACATTTATAATAATGCAATAAAGCATTTTTGGTTACTTGGCAACTTACAATTAGTTGTATCTACATAGGATGTTCAAATTGTATTATAAGCAAATATGCATGTCTTCGAATAGATTTATGTTCACTCGAACGAAGTTGATGATTGAAAGTGCTTTCGGACAATTGACTTCGAAGAAATTTCCTGGAACTCTCCATCTTATATTTCCATCCACAACAATAAATAAACTCATGACAGGCGATTTATTACTTAACAAAGATTTCCACCTCGGAAGCATTAAGTGCAAGAACCGCAGCCCGTAATCCATATCCGTTAACCGAACGGGGAGAATATGCACACAAAGACGTAACGACGATTTATTGCGTTTTTCAGGTGGCGGTGTTGCGTCTCGACGCCCGCACGCGCTAGCGCTTATGATTTATTTCGTAAAAAAAGAAGGATCCGGCGACGCACTCCGCCACGGCGCGCGACATTTTTCAACGGCGGCGGCACCGAAATAAATGGCACGGCGATGCATAAAACTCTACAAAACGGTTTAAGGAGTCCATAAATCAGAGCGCCGCAGCTGATTTATCCTGCGGAGCAAGAATTTCAAGCTTCAGACGGTGCGGTGCGGTGGATTTGCTGAAAACTATCGGGTCAGCTTGAATTTAATAAATTAGTTTAGTCTGTCGAATTCGGAGCTTTGGAAACTCCAGACATTGAACTGCACTTACATACTGAAGATGTACAGGGTGTTCTTTTACTGCGTGCAAATATTTAAACCTGCAATACATCACCACGAATGGCAACGATTGAACTCATATGTTCTTATCATAAATGTAATAGTTTTCGAGAAAAATGCAGTGGCAGATTTTCACTAAACCGTTTGAGAACTGCTGGCATAGCTAAAAGTGGAACGTGGGCCCCTCTTCAATTACGACCAGCAGCCGAAGTAGGCCAAGGTCAGTGTCTTACTGAAACTCGAGCAAGAACGACGTAACTCAGCGCCGCTGCGATCAGCTGGTCCGTCAAAACGTTTACAATTTAAATTAACTTTACTGCAAGTAATTACAAGTTTAAGTATTTTGAATTAAAATCTCGTGCAATTCAAGAAGCTGCGGTTCGTAATTGCCGAACAAATTAAAAGCGAGGTACAAACAAATTGTAATTTTTCATTCCATATTATTTTTAAAAGACTTATAAAAATTTTACATTTCCTTTGTTTCCAAGGACCGTAAGTAGTAATACTTTCATAGCTAGCACCGAGATTGCAGCAAAAGTTTATTTACGTAAAAGGGTGGAGGAGGAACCTTTTTAACGCGCTTGCCTAATTGTTGCATAAATTTTGGGATTTATTCGTCGATATTCGATAGATAAATTTTAAATAAAATAATTAAAAAACGTTATCAGTGATTATTATTACGAAACTCTGCGTTGAACATCGAGTGCGGTATCGGTGGGCGTGTTCATACCGAGAGAAAGGCAAAGTAGACCTTCCTATCTTTCTCACACATTTCAGCGGTGCCAAACGAGTGGTCCATCCGAAATTTTTTGGCTATGATACGGTAGCCACTAAAAAATATCCGCAGAAGGTAGCATTTCGCGTACTTGTACTGAGGTTTTTTTATTTGCACACAGTAAAAGAACACCCAGTATAACACATATTCAAAGGTTGATTTTGTAGTTCAAGGGACACTTTGTCATGCGATAATCAGGGAAAAGAATTTAGGCCACTTATTCCGCCAACGGTACGAAAATTTAGTACTCGGACTGTATCAGCCTCGCCCACATTAATTTCTGCACATTCCTTCCTACCCCATTCAATAACAATTCGATGCATCGCATCAGAAGCATGGAGAGATGTCAGAAGAAAATAGTATATTCGGCGTAAAAAGCGTCCAACACTAAGGCCGGGTTTCTCAGTCACAGTTTAACTTTAATCTGCAGTTTTTTTTACATAGGAACAGATGGTAGCTAACTGAAGATTAACGTTAAACTGTGACTAAGCAACCGGCCCTATGTGGCCTGAATTATTTTCCCTGGTGATAATAATCGTCGATTAATTTCAAACACTTTAATAAAACACAATCAAGACTTCACCAATATTAATATACGACATTATTTTGAAAAGTGCTATCTTGTTAAGTTGTTATAAATTAAAATTAAACGAAATTAATAATATTGTAATCTTTATTGAGTAAAACGATTGTGTTTTATTAAAGTGTTTGAAATTAGTCGACGATTATTATTAGCGAATCCGAAGTCATAACAATACACACATCATTTAACACTTTTTGCGGTTTGGAAAACCGCTTTGCAGAAAACACTGTATATCGACTATGAATTGTGTTTGGATCAGTAGTTGTAATGATTGACCGGCGAAATTGATGGGCGCCTCTCGTGTTTGCTTTTATTGCGATAAAAATAAGGTTTCCTTGTTATCGTTTCCGTCCCAAATTTTTATAACGCAAATCTTCCAAAACGTGCTTGATTTACCTACCTCCCACTTCACTGACTTATCGGACTCCAGTATCGCACACAAAATTCAGTGACATCGTTCACGACACCGACACCTGACCAGAAGTGGTAGGATTCGATCAAGATTTTTCGCCTAACTATAGTAATTATATTAGTTATCGTTCTAATTCTAGAGTTAATAATATGCATGTACAAAAATCGCTTTTCTTCATACATTCAGTTATCCGGATTTTCGATTATCCGAATGCCTTACGACAACAATTGGTCCGGTTAATCGAGTCTCTATTATACAGCGTGTCTCTAAACCTATGTCTTTAATTGAAACCACAAATAGTGGTCAAGAAAAGAAGCAAAATTTGTTATACAACTATTGGTCAGATAGCAATAATACCGCAGATAAAAATTATTTTACTTTTTCATAGAAACTGTTTGAGGGTCGCTGAATGCAGCTTAAATGTTTCGGCGGAGCTTGGTTTTCAACTATTCTCCGACGTTCGGGGCCATAAAAAGGCATAAAAACGCAAACCATGACCTAATGCATAGATATTGTACTTAAGGCAGGTCAAGTATCGTGTCTTTTGTTAATTTTAAAAGCAGATAAATTTTGTAACTAGGTAACTTCTTAATAGTTTAAAATATTCTGTGCGTGTTGCATTAATTGATGATTAGTTTTCAGCTAATCCGTACTCTAACAGATAAATTTAAAAAAAACAATCCAAAGGCGATCGAAAAAGAGAAAATTCTTACATCGAATTAATTTGTAAATTGCCAATTTACAATGTTGATTACTAAAGATATTGTATTTGTACAGCAAAAATAAATTTGGTTCTTTATTAAAACTGCCACGAAAAGATGAAATAAACGTCTGCACTAGGCGAGAATTTTTTATGTCGTTATTGGTTTAAGCCGAAGCAGAAATTCAGGTTCAATATTATCCTTATAAAAACATATGTTTGGAATGTAAACAATTAATAAAATAGTTCGATTGAGAGCTAGCGAAGTTATTCAATCACTTATTTTGAATCCATAGATTATTGTGTGTACAGGCAATCTAATTTATTTAAATTTTTCATCGTACTCATACCAATTCTTGCTTTCGGTTTTTACAATAGGAATAGTTTCTGATCTTGCAATACTTCTTCTGTAGCTATTAATGTGATAATTAAAAAATAATTTCACGCATTTTGAACGCAGTTACAAAACTAGAGTACGAAGATGTTTAATCACTTCAGCAAAAATCTAACGAAGATTAGGTACTCGTCTTTAACATAATTGTTATTGTCTATTACAAAAAGGTGCGTAAACAAACATTCTTACTTATTGCATACTGAAAAAACAAATAAACATGCCGATGTCCGCAAGTCGGATTCATATTCGTATACAATAAGACCTTCACCGAGTTCTTCTAAACATAAATAAAAAGTTTTATTGCTTTTATCGGAATAAATTGCTGAAACAAGTCGTAAACCAAGCAGAGGTTTCAAAAAACAAAGGAACTGCGCTCGCTTATCATAGCTCAGTTTTTCATTTTTGGGTAAAAAACTTCAGGTTTGGAGAATTAATCTCTTATGTAATGAGGAACTTACAGTTTAATTTAAAGACAGAGGTTTTGAGACACTCTGTATTGTCTTAAATAAACAATATCGCCTGGAGTTTCAATTTTTAGACATAATTGCATCATCTTTTGCAAGCATCTACATTGAATTTTTTGAATCTTGCGCGAGAATCGACAATGTTTACTTTAGAACGTTATAAATGGTCATAAAATTTCCGACGAGCAATGTTTCTTTGTTTGCGTTGTAAGCCCCTGAGAATTACAGTTTTTTTTTTGTTGTGCGCTTGTTATTTCGCCGGAAAGATTAAACTGCGTTTTTCACATTTGACATCTGATGCTATTGGTCTTTCTTTACGTCGGCGTTTACTCGATTGACCCTTGTTGCTGTCACGGCGTTTTCGATTCGTGCAAATCCTTCTTCCGTATATTTAGTGGCAAGGTCAGTTTTGGCTTTATTAATTTATGATGCGCCTGGAGCAAGTCGTCGTGCAGTTAAATTTTTAAGGCCTGTAAGTCACATAAAATCTGTAGAGAATATTATTTGGTTAATTGGTTAATTATTTTTAATTACTACCTTGTCTGACGAGACTAATAGTTGCAAGAGATAAACTAAAATGAACAAATACTACGGAAAAATTAATTAAACAGCGTGATGACACGATATTAAAAAAAAGTATTCAAGAGATATGACGAGAAGCAGAAGATCCTAATTTTTAAATTCACTGTGCACCAATAGAATATTGGAATTTATGATACTTAAATGAAAAAAAATTAAAAAAGAAAACGGTGGTAAGAACAATGATATGATTTACCTAAATTCTGAAATAAACTTACCTTAATTTCTCCGGATTGAATTAAACAACACCATCTGAAAAAAAATCAAGTTTTAGTCTAGCGTAATACAAAGAAAAAAATAATGGTGTAGTTTTTAAAGAAACTATGCCGATAATCAATACTGAAGTTAATGAGGAAATCAATCTTTTCAGGACTTTCAGGACATGTACTTTTGACGACGTTCTAACAAGAAAGATTTGGGTTAGCCATGAAACCAAATCTTATCCGTACAAATTTTATAATAAATGGCAAAAGAGATTTTAACAAAATCAATTAAAGTGTCTGAAACAAAGAAATTTGCTCTTCACTGTCACTTCTAGAACTCACTGATCGGGGTTTCGCAAACACATCATTACGAATTTGTGAGAAAAAAAAAACGATTTTTGCTAAAGAAGTATTCATTTTTTTACTTTTCGATTTACAGAAAATTCAACACGCATGTTTCCGGCAAAAATCTTGTAGTTGCATTTCACAGGTGCGGTTATCGACACGGGTCTAGCATGAATGACTGACCGACGTCTGCTTACCTTGCTGATCAAAGTCGTAACGTTGTAATTCCACGTTGAATCTGAGTCGTTTGACTTGCAATGCTACACCGGCGGATCTTATTTCTTTGAAAGAAGTTAACGCGCTCGCTCTTTAATTGTGTTTTCGCCGAGATGCTGACTATTTTGATATTCGATCTTTAGACCCAAACAATTGTAGCACTCGGCACGGGTGGTATAAAAGGGGAACTTTACAAATCAATGAGGGCAGTTAGTTATTGGATTATTTTTATCATAATCAGTATTAAGAATTATTCATTCGGTTAGTTAGTAGTCAGTAGGCAGTTAATAATCAGTTGTGAATTAGTTGTAATATTCATTAATATTGTAAGAATTCGAAAACTTCCATACGTATAATTTAAAAATATTTAACTTGATTCCTGCATCATGTAGACGGATAAGTACTGTGGGATCTGCTTCGACAATGCTTTCCAGGGGAAAAAATAATATTACTTTTTTATGTTTCGCGTACTCACTGCTTAAGAATATTTTATAAAATCCTTATGTTTCATTTTCTGTTTAATCTGGAACGTTCTGTCGAATCAGCATCCTAAGCTCCGGTCTGAGGCCGTGAGAAGATCAGAAAAAAACAAGACAAATTGACATTGTTACGCTATCTAGTTTTGAAAGCGTCTAGGGCAGAAGCTCGCCACAGGTACGCGGGGTCGGGAGGGGGGGCAGGAGTCACGAGATAATTCATAAAAAACCGAAACCATTTGAATTATCAGAGTTAATCCGCGGACCTTCTTTCAGATTCAGAAAGAGCTCGCGTCTCTTCCTCGTAACGGGCGTTTCTAAATTGAACTTCGGTTTTAATTTTATTTTCATTAAAATCAGTAATTTTTTCCAAGTTTGAAATTGCGATCGGAAGGCAAAAGCTTTTCCCGTGCAGTGAATATTTTTGTGTATTTGAAACCGTTTCGAACAGAGTATTTCATTTGCTTTATATAAAGTCATTGTGTTTCTTTAATTTTGGATTACGAGAAGAACTCTAAAACTCTCAAATTTGGAGAAAATTATTCATTTTAATGAAATAAAATTTAAACCGAAGTTTAATTTAGAAACGTCCGTCACGAGGAAGAAACGCAAGCATTTATGAAGCTGAAAAAAGCTTGCGTTTCTTCCTCGTAACGGACGTTTCTAAATTAAACTTCGGTTTAAATTTTATTTAATTTAAACAGTTTTAAATACACAACTATTCACTACACGGGGAAAGCTTTTGCCTTCCGTTCGAGATTTCAAACTTGGAGAAAATTACTGATTTTAATGAAATAAAATTTAAACCGAAGTACAATTTAGAAACGCCCGTTACGAGGAAGAGACCCTAGCTTTTTCTGAAACTGAAAAAAAAATTGCGTTTCTTCTTCGTAACGGGCGTTTCTAAATGAAACTTCGGATTAAATTTTATTTCAATAAAATCAGTAATTTTCTCCAAGTTTGAAATTCGCGAACGGAAGGCAAAAGCTTTCTCCTTGTAGTGAATATTTGTGTGTTTAAAACCGTTCCGAACAGAGTATTTCATTTGCTTTATATAAAATCATCGTGTTAATTTTGGATTACGAGAAGAACTTTCGATTCAATTTGGTAAGCTAACACACCGTTAGAAAATTCTTCTGGTATCGTGATCTAATTAGTGATCCACAAAATTTATTAATTGTTGGAGTAAAAATCTATTTTTTTTTTTGGCTTGCGATGGAATTGATTCAGTAAATTCCACTTCTGCTGATGTTAGTCTTTGGCACAGAAGAACGCCTTAACTTTTCTTATGGTTTTCGGAGTATCCCGTAGTTTTCGCTTTGTTGCGACGTTTCATCTTGCTTACAAAAGACTTCCTCAGGGCTACTGCTGCTGTTGCTTGAATTTTTTACTTTTACTGTTGTGTGCAGGGTGATTCAGAATAAATGTTCGACCCATTAGGAGCGTATTCACTTAGGTCATGCAAGTGCGAAATTGAAAGAAATAAATCTATCGGAGGCATTTCACAAATCAACTTCCTTTGAATCCAAAATGGAAATCATGATTCATATCTTACGTATACATACCCAAGGCCGAAATTCGAATGAACGAATTGCTTATCATACATATTTTTTCGCAGAACGCGTTTTACCTTAAAAACGATGGATATTAGACCCCCTATGCATATAGACTTTTTCTTTTTCTCCGTACTACCTGTGGTTGACGAATCGGATACTTATTTGAATTTTGAGCAAATGTGTATTGTGTCCTCGGAATTACGGCTATGTAACCGCCACTGCATTATCCAAACCGCATAATAACACTACCTGTAATAATGTGCTGGCAATATAATTCCGGAGGTCTTGAACGAAACGAAGCGCTCTACGTGGTAATACCCCCCATAATATATAACGCCCTGAGCCCAGCAACTACAATTACGACTGCTCGTTATTATTGCATGGGAAATATATTCTCGCGAACTCGGCGTTAATTATCGAAATTCGCTGTCGTTACGCGAAGAGGGTGACATAAGGGCACGAATAATAGTCTAACCAGATCTGCAATGAGTTTAAAACAAACAACCTGCGAGCACAGGATGAAACAGGATATTAAAGTTTACCTATGATATCGTTATCGTTATTACACGTACTTCATGTCAGCCGTAAATAAGGTGAAAAAAAAAATATTATAATTTAAAAAAAAATCTACTATGTACCTTTTGAGGTATGTAATTGATATCGATATCGTTTTCTTGCATAAATAAATAAAGTTGATAGTCTGTCTTGTTATTGCTGATACAAGCGACTTTCTTTGCGTATACAGGTTGTGGCACATATTTGGTAATAGTAATAAGTATTAAAATATATTGGAGACTGTGGTTTATAGTAAAAAAAAAATGGATTTAATCTCCTAACCACAAACAGTTTGTTTAAAAACTATATACGTATTTTGGCAGCTATGCTGCCATCTTCAGTAGATGCCTTCTTCTTGATCACAAGAGAAGTGACTATGTCATGCCTATCGCTACCTTATATACTAATTCGTTCCGCTCCAATGAAACGTGCTCTCTAAAGCAAGCGTCTCACCGGATTGCGTCAACCAAGTCAAGCAACACGGAACCTGCCAAAGGCCCATGATCGGTGTTCTTATTTTTGTATATGAAAATGGTTTCAAACCCGTCTAATTCCCTGTTGCTTGACGTTTCTTATACTAACCTAAGATTGTTGTAATCTATTTTATGACTGGTGTCAAAAATATGTTGGGCAACACTGGATTTTTCAATTCTATTGTATTTTAAATGAGCTAAGTGTTCTTTAAAACGTGTCAGGTTAGGAGATTATATCCAGTTTTTTTAAGTAGTAATAAGTGTGAGAGAGTTAAGTATACCTCTAACTTTTGTATCATATTTTGTTATTTTAGTTGAGCATGACAGCTGTCACGTATTGCCAACTAAAACAGTCTTTCTTGATCGCTTTGTATTATTTCTCCAATTTCTCCAAGCGGTGCAGTCAAATATTAGTCTTATATGCATAATCTCTGTTCAATTTTGTAATGAGCCATGATCTTTAGATCTAGATCTGATTAACAATTTATCTTATTTTATAGGGTTGGTAAAGCGACGGATTTGTTTCATTTGATTTAATATCATCAAAAGCTCTTGCAATTTCGCAATTCGTTGCTTGCCTTCCAGTTAAATTTGAAATTGAGTTTTACAAAATACAAGAATCTGGGAAGTGGGACGCTAGATTATAAAATCTATCGAATTCAGTGTGCTTGCAAAAATCTTCACAAGTCGCATACTATATGTGGCTTCGGGCTATCCACATATGCTATCCATTAAAAAAGATACTAATTTTACTATATGTGAACTGAATCGTAGTGTTGATGATAGTTGCCAGATTTATAAACATTTTGGTCTAAGATTGATTGATCATTAAAACAAATATTTTGCATAAAATTAAAAATAACTCGGTAAATACTAAAAATAAGTAATTATGTTATCCTATCATTTCTATCGTCTCTTCAAGGGCTAACCGAAACTATATAAAATATATAGTGTTCCAATTAAAAAAAAATAAGTTAGGTTTGTAACTTATTAAATGAACAAGCTGTGTACAGGGTTACAGCTAATTAAATCCATGGGGATCTCGTGAACTATAAGAGATACAAAGACGGTGAAATTACGCTATTTTGGAGCCTATCAAAATATTCAAAAAAATCTTTTCTACTTTCATTTGTTCCTAAAATATCTTCAAAAAACTGAAAATTGTAATTTTCGAAAATCTCAAATATCTTCCTTAATTAATAAAATAGAGTCATGAAATTCGATATTTTTAAGTTAAATTCGATGAATAATCTAACAGAGTCCGAAGAAATAGGTTAGGATTGACAGTTTCGCAGATACGACTGTCAACTGTCTTTTTGCTATCTTGGGCATTCATACCACGTGATACAAAAACAAAATTTGAATACGACCATACGACACACTTACGCTTTTGTTTTAAAATAAAACATCAAGATAATACAAAAGATTTTGAAACAAAAATATCTAGTAGGTGCATGCGTGTAAACATTCAGAACTAAAACTATTATTAGATTAATAAATCTTATTCAATTATCATATTTATTTACATATTTACATAAAAAAAAACTTTTTAACAAAAAATTCTTAGTAACCTAACAATTTTGTTTTAGACCAAAAGCATAAATGTTCTAATGGCCGTATTCAAAAATTATTTCTGCATCACACGTGCTAAGAATATCTAAGGTAGCGTCTATAAGAAAACAAACACTTGACAGTCGTATCTGCTGTCTAATCTATTTCTTCGAAACGGAAATAAGATTGTCCCTTGAATTTAATATAAAAACACCAAATTTTATAATTGTATCTTAAGAAATAAAGAAGATATTCGAGATTTTCGAAAATGAGTATT
Source organism: Prosopocoilus inquinatus (assembly GCA_036172665.1). Lineage (NCBI taxonomy): Eukaryota > Metazoa > Arthropoda > Insecta > Coleoptera > Lucanidae > Prosopocoilus > Prosopocoilus inquinatus. The sequence continues at coordinate 34,543,862 of CM069877.1, forward strand.
TTCAGTCTTTTGAAGTTATTTCAAAAACGAATGAAAACAGAAAAGATTTTATTGCATATTTTTCAGACCTCAAGATAGCGCAACTTTTCTGTAGTTTAACCATCTTTGTATCTCTTATAGTTTACAAAATCCCAATACTGGCCCTTTAATTAGTTGTAACCCTGTATTTGAAAATAATTTTAAATTATACAGAATGAAAACCTACACAACTTTTGTGAAGACATTTTCCTGACGAAATGATTTTAAAGGGGCATTTTCGCACTTACCCAGAGGTTTGGGACACCCTGTACAACACGTTGAGTAAATCGTTGAACAACTTTACAGGAAGCACAAAAAAATGCATTACCTTTACATAGCAGCAGGTACAACACATGCAAACGATAAACACTTAAGCAGCGCTCTATACAAGGTAAACGAGTACGCCCTATTCATTCAAAGACCGCCTTATCACATAGTGCTTATCATATTTATTATTTACCTACTAACTTTTTTTCGTTTCCGTACGTACCGCAGGAGCGCAAGTGCAAATTGCACTTTCATAACTTAAAAGTTTCAATTTTTTCTTATTGGGACATACACGTATGTATCGTATAAGTTATAACCACAATCCGGGAAATTCCGGACATTCCTAGAAAATATTCGAAATTTTACAAAGATGCGGCACTTGATTGCACACGTTAAATCTAATAAAACCAGTAATGTGCGCACACTGATAAAAATCTGGTGTTCATTCTAACACTTTTTGGACGCCAGGGAACACTTTTTCGGTGTTCCCTCGCGTCCATCCGTTTGCGGAGTTACGAAAAACGGAGTTAGGATGTTTACCATTTAAACGTATGTAACAGAGAAGAGTTAAGCTTATCCTTGTTGGAATAAACACTCACTTTTAGATACAATTTTAGTCGGAAAAAGAGAACAATAACGTCAAATTCGCTGAAGATTAACAACTTTTCAGATAAAACTTTATCCATATTTAACACCGAAAGGGCAGATTACAATTAATCCCAAAAATTTTTATGTGTATATAGAAAAGTGAATGTAATTTACATAATTGTATACAAGCAGACAATGACGTAGTTTACATTATACTTTATTACGTAGACAATGTAAACAATTGTTTCTTTTTCTCATGTGTCATAATAATATCATCAACATAAAAATATGAACTTTTTAACAACAGTAGACGCATTTTTTCGCTAATAATTTAAGATCGTTTCATGCAATTGTGATCTGTATGCTTACGATCCAAATGGCAATAAAAAAAAAACAACAAATATGCTGGGTTTAATCAAAACTTTGTTTCTTGTCTATTCATTCTTCTTCAGTTTCCTTTCAGTTTTTTTTTTGCAGTTTTCTTTTTAATCGAATTGGTTTTCGAATTTTATTAACACTCTTTTACAGTTCGCCGCTTTTGTTACCCACGAGTTTGTTTTTATTTGTAATAATAACTCGTCAATTTTCATTTTTTTCCATTGTGTTGGTAGTTCTGTTTCTTTTTTCAAATTTATTTAATCTCTCGCGTTTCTCTTCAGTTTATTAAACTGATTTTCACATTTTGTTGGTTGACACTTTTTTATAGCTGCCTTTTCTTTTCTACTAGTTTTTTCTTCCGTCTAGAGATTCATTTGTCTTTTCAGATTTCACATCTTCTACAAAATGAGAGAGAGGCCACCATAGCGAGTGTAACAGTTTTTTTGTTTGCAATAATTTTCGTCGATTTTCAATTTTTTTCCATCCTTTCTTTTTTTAAATTCATTTTATCTTTCGCATTTCTCTTTAGTTTTTAGATTGACGCTTTTTTTATAGTTGTCTTTTCTTTTATAATAGTTTTTCTTTCGCCTGAAGATTCATTTGTTTTTTGTTTACCTTAGGCCCGTTTGACACTATGCAAGATTTCACATAAAATTTTTTTCATTAGTTGAATCGATACTTCTCTGTCACTTTGTGCAAGATTTTATATCAATTCTTGCATAGTGTGAATCGGGCCTTAGTCGTCAATCTTCTTTTGATACCGCACTCGCCATTACTAAAATGATTATTTAAGAAAAAGGAAACTAATTTATTTGCATAATTTTTCTTAGAAATACACACTAATAAACCAGCACGTTTTAGAACTACAAATTACGATATAAAACACATTTGTGGTGGTAGTACTACCACTTGCATTTATGTGTACTATTTGGAGCGTGTAAATATCCTTATTTTTAAATATACTGCCAATGATACTGCGTTATTATACGTATAGTTGACGTCTAATATCGCGTCGATGTAAACCGTTCGTGTAGGGTATCAAATTAAACGACCAGACGGCGGTCATTCAACGCCATCTTGAATTCCAAGATGGCGGTAGTGCGATGTCGAAAAGCTTCTGCGTCTATGTAAACCCGTCGTGTGGAGAGTCATACTAAGCGTTCCAGCAGGGGGCAAAATTCGGCCGTCGTGTCGACCCCATCTTGAAATTCAAGATGGTGGTCGTGCGATGTACATATGTGCACTTCTTACAAAATCTAAGTTTAGAATTAATTAGTAGAATGCAATATCATTAGTAATATGATCTAGTATCATCATTATTATATTTTGTTTGATTATATACAGACAAGATGGAAACGTAGGCTATGGCGAGGAGTTAATGCACACTTCTTTCATTTGTTTTGTGTGCATCTCAGTTGTGATCTTTATTTCTTGCGTCGTTCGTTTCTTTTTAAATCCGTTCAACTTGGTGCTATTGCCGTTTCTTTCATTTCGTTCATTTTAGTTTCTGATTTTTTTGCAAGTTATTTTATTTGTTCTCATTTTTGTTATCCCAAATTGATCTTTGATATCCCAAATTGTAACTACCAAACGGAAAATTTAGGTTGTGTGAAGAAAGCTTTATTGTCTTTATTTTCATAACTTTTTGCTCTCCCGTAAAAGAATATAAAATTCAAATTTTTCAAACGAATATTGCTTACTGTTACATGGACTTTAGAAAAAATTGGCGCTCCTTGGCTACTTTTTATTAACAGGTTGGCAACATTGCCTGCAGAAAATCTGGCAACCCCGAGAACATTACTTACAAATCAAACGCCTTTAATGTAATACGCAGCTAACCTATACAGTAACAGCTATTGGACAGTTTCTTTCCACAACGATTACACATTCATCGCCTTGCACTCGTCCATTTGTGTTATTAATGTGTAATTAAAGTTCTTCAAATGTTTTGTTTTTGTATCGGTCTAGACGCAGCGTATTAACGTTGATAATTCATTCAAAGCAATTTTTATAAGGAAAGTGTCTTTGGTATTGCACTACAGAACAAATAACCTCAACTGTGAGTGCCAACGTATTTTCTACATAGTCTACATTGTCTACTTGTCTACATTGTCTACACATTGTTTACATGTTAAAAGCATACAAGTATTATTTACGTGTAAAGGAACAACACTGAATAAAACACAGGGTTTCCGGTTGAATGCATGCCGACTTTTACGAACATTGGTACAGCGTTCAAGAAAAAGAACGAGATTGCGGCCTCTCATCAAAGGAGAATTACGAGATTTATTGCCGAGCAAACGTTTTTCTTCTGCCAGTCATAAAAACATAAAAAAACAGATTTGATGAGCGTCGCATGGGGAAACAGATATTAAATAGATTTATGCATTTAATAAATTTAATCAATTAATGAATTAAAAAGTTTAAAAAACAAATACAAATACTTGTCTAGTTTAAACAAATAGGACTTATTCCATTAGAATTTAAATACTACAGATTTTACAAAATTCATGTATTGTAGGACGTCCGTCCATGCCCGTCTGGAATCTCTCTAGCTTTGGTTGTAACTTCCCTTCGCCTTCGTACATTTTCGAAGGTCATCCGCAGCAAAATTCAAACTTTTGCCACGTCTGCTGCCGTACAAATGAGCAAAGTTATTGGTCACGTGCCGGTGGAAAACACGGAAACGCAGGAACGTGCGAGAGAAAATGGGTTAGCACAACTTCGGAAAATGTAGACGTACGAGAGAAACTCGCTTACTTTAATTCCGGGGCTTCCTACGTGATCAACGCTAGATAATAATTGATTAATTTTCGCTCGCTTCGAGTCGAGCCGCAACTCTGGCAGAGAAAATAAGAAAGAAACACTTGGGGCCCTATCTGATAATGAATTTCGACTTATTTCCGTCGCTAAATGTAAATTGGATATGAGATTGTTAATGTTAATTCGTAATCAAAACAACTTATAATAAATAAAATATTAGAATTTCAAATCGTTCAGTTCACTTAGTATTAGTTTTATTTTATACAGGGTGATTCAGGCAAATCGTCGTTCATCAAAAGATTTCCAATTTGAATTACTATTTTATATTTTGCGGTTATAGGTTAGCGATGACGATTGAGTAAAACTCACTTACTGACTGTTACAGTTTAATTCCCTGGTTCTTTTAAATATTCATGTTCGGTACTTTTTAGTTGTTGACCGTTGGCCACATTGTTCGTTTCTGGTTTAGGCGCCTTCATATTACGCTCTCATTGAGTCTGGAAGTCACAATATCCATAATTGTAATCTGATTGGCCGAAATGGTGTTCATGACAGAATTTATTTCCGGCCTCATGCTCTATCGTCATTAGGCATTTATGCCAGCACGAGGTATATACTTTCCGTGAATTGCTGTAATTTATTATGCGCAAAGTTCGCGTCAGTTTCAGTTATAACTGTTATTATTTGTGCTTCGAGAAGCTGTCTAGTTGTTACAAACAGCTTATTCCAAGCGGCACTTCACAGCTACAGTGATAACTGGCATTATTTCTGCGTCGTGAACCTTTGGAGTTATTGTTAACAGCTTATTCCAAGTGGAACTTCCGTTTTTGCGTTAAACAGTCAGGTACTTATGTGACGCCAGTCTAAGGACCCAAGCTCATATTAGATTTCTTTGTTCTCACAGAGAAATATTTATTATGCAAAGATCGAATCAGCTACAGTGATAACTGGTATTATTTGTGCTTCATGAACCTGTCTAGTTGCTATAAACAGCTCATTCCAAGCGGCTCTTCCGTTTTGTCTTTAACAGTCAGGCATTTATGCAACGCTAGTCTAACGACCCAAGCTCATATTAGATTTCTTTGTTCCCACAGAGATATCCTTATTATGCAAAGTTCTAATCAGCTACAGTGATTACTGGTATTATTTCTGCGTCATGAACCTTTGGAGTTATTATAAACAGCTTATTCCAAATGGAACTTCCGTTCTTGCGTTAAACAGTCAGGTGCTTATGTGACGCCAGTCTAAGGACCCAAGTTCATATTAGATTTCTTTGTTCCCACAGAGAAATCCTTATTATGCAAAGTTGGTATCAGCTACAGTGATAACTGGTATTATTTCTGTGTCGTGAACCTGTGGTTTTATTATGAACAGCTTATTCCAAGCATATCTTCCGTTTTTGCCTCTAACAGTCAGGTACTTATGTGACGCTAGTCTAACTAACCAAGCTCATATTAGATTTCTTTGCTCCCACAGAGAAATTCGCTTATTTAGTTCCTCCCTGGTATCGTTTCCCGAATCATTCGATAATACTGTTACGAATTTGGGGGTTCACAAATTATAGTCGTTAATTTGTAGAACATTTAATTACAAACTGTCGCTTTACACAATTAAAAACACAATAGTAATGAGCTGCAACACTTGTCTAACAAATAAACACTTCTGCAACATGTACCTTCTATTTATTCGAGGTGTGAATCCTTCGCTTGCTAAGTTCTCACTAAACTAATGGCGCGCCTGTGCGGACTTTTATAGTAGATTTCTGTCTTCTCGAACTTTGCTGGAACCAACTGGAAGCTTCGATAACCTTCTGTGACGCAAGATGGCGTGGCTCGTACTAAAAATAGATCTAATTGCGCGTCACAGCTGTAACAATACTTTCCCGTTTGTTGTTTACGTATTTCGACGTCCTTCGAGGGACGACGCCCTACCCCTAAAACATAGCGTCCTATTCGAAGGTCATAGTTCCACGTGACGCAACACCAGCTCAGCGAACCACCTCGAGAGGTCGTTTCAACGTCTGACACTTGAACGAAACCGACATGCTACAGAGTAACCAACTTTCCGATCACAAAACTGTAACGTGTCGTTTAATATTATTATTTGGTTAATCCACGCCGCTTATTACTCAGTTATTTCGGCAGGTGTGAGTGCATCAGAGTCATTTGTAATCTGCAGTTACGTTTTTTAAGTAAATTAGAAGTTACCATCTCATATATTGTGAAGATTTATATTTTTGTCTTTAACAGTCAGGTATTTATGTAATGCCAGTCTAACGACCCAAGCTCATATTTGATTTCTTTGTTCCCACTTATTTAGTTCCTAGTTGGCATCGTATATTATTTCAGTCAGGTATTTATGTGACGCCACACAGTGGTACGACTCTATGTAATAAGTCGGACATTTGACGAAAATCCAAAATTACTGTTTAAAGATATTAACTCATTATTTTTATTACTGAATATATTTTACGTGTTATGTATAAATATTACAGCAAAGTGATGATTATATAAATAAGGAGACGCTTGCAAAGTTATTAATGTCGGCTAATCCACAAATCAACTTGTCTGAGACGGATATGTTCTAGACATTTTCTATTAAAGTTAAATATAAATATGAGTACTTTTTGAGTTATGTCTTCTTTATTAGATATTTGTGTATTCAATTAAATCGATAACTGATTGCGAATACTATAATTTAAATTTTTACTAGTGCTGAATTGACTTAATTCATTTCGTCTGTTCATTTATTTAAAAAGTCTTTCATTACTTAAGAGCCTCGCAGTTCCCCGCTGTTCTAATGATATCCTCTAAAAGTACACTCTCTAAGGATAATTTTGATATATAAATTAGCTGCCACTTTCGGCAACTTTTGAGTTTAATTTGCTTTTGTGTATCTGAAACATCAATCTCAGTTTATGTCAAGTTTGTACATTTTTTGATTATTTTGCATACACAGCTAGTAAAATTGTATTTTTTAGTTTTTGATGCTAGAATTTTATTAAATTTAATTTTGGAATTAGTATTTATTTTTCTTTTATTAACAAGAATAATAAATATAAACGCAGTGTTACAATGAGCAGTAAGTTAGTACTGATTCTATAAGATAATTTAATTACTGCCAAATCTTCATTTACGTTTGGATCGACAAAAAACAAGAAATAAAGTATTTATCTCCTCAACAATTGCTTCTTCAGACTTCTTTGGTCATAGCGCCACCAAGAGGAATTATTCACTAACACATATAATTCTTCAAAAATTATTAAAATCTTAAGATACTACACTTTTTCTTCATTCTAAACCCAACTCGCGAAGTTTTTTTTGTTATTGTTTCTCAGAAAATTTACTTCTAATAAGAAGTAAAAATTGCTACAAGTTTGTTTTAATGATATAAATGGACAGCGGACAACAAAATCCATGCACTTTTTTTTTTAATGTTTAAATTTGTTTTTATGTATTAAATGTTTATGAAATATTACATTTCGTGTTTTTTGCACTTTGCCAGCAATAACACCGCCTCAAAAGAAATTTAATTATCCAAATTATCTCAAAATAAGTCACATGTTTGCCAGAAATATACTATTTCAAATTTACTTATCAAGTTCCAAGTAAATTTCAATTTGGGTTAGTAGAGCCAAAACGGCTAAAATTTGCTTTAAGACGGATAAAAAACTTCTTTTCGTGAAATATAGTAGGTCCTGTTCAAACTAATTAAATAATTGTTATGATTAACTGTCAAAACAAAGTACGTGAAAACTGTATCATTTTAACTTTAAAATAAATAGAGATGTTTTCGTTTTAAAATCTGTAAAATCTTTGATTTGGGCTGTATAAATTTGAAATAAAACTTTTCTTTCCAAGTTCAAAAATAAAAAAGGTAGAAGAGGTGAAAATTCTCGCATATCACCCTGTATATCCTTATTATTTATTTTTTGAACAAAAATTACGTAATTTCTTGATGTTCTATTCACCTTAAAAATATCGAAAGATAATGTCAATTCAATCATGCATCATATTAAACTCCTTGTTATTTATCTTTAATTTTTAAAGAAAAAAGATATCTTTTTCTATAAAAATTGTGTTTTTATGCTTTTATAGCAGATACTACAATTCATTAAATGCATATTACTCAACAAATATAATTATAATTTACAAATATTTGCGATACTATTCAATGTACGAGTCACTCCACAAGGTCGTTCCAGTGTGCGCCAGTCCAACGACCCAAGCTCATATTTGATTTCTTTGTTCCCGCTTATTTAGTTCCTCCTTGGCATCGTTTACCGAATCTTCTGCCTTTCGACAATACTTTTCCGTTTGTTGTCCACCTGTTTCGACGTCATTTGAAAGACGACACCGACGCCCAACAACATAGCGTCCTATGAGAAGTACACTAATAGTGTATGTTGCGTATAGTTAACGCTTCGTAGGTACGTTTGGCCTTTTAGTTAGTTAGTTAGACTCGAGTGTCAAGTGAATTTAAGGAAACAAAATTGCTTCGAGTCTACGAATTTGTAATGCAAATATAAGTTTGAAGAAAATCACGAACTCCCGACACAAATCCTGCGATCGATAAAATACAAAATTTAGAGATTCGAGGAGAGAGGAGGCTCTTACTTAAAATTTTTCGCATAGCTCTCGACTTTATTGCGTCGGGTGGGTCATAAATCGGAACGGAAACAAGGACGCAAAACACACGCCCAGTTTTCAATCCAGCCCCGCTTATGACGACCGGCATAAAATAATAAGCGTCATAGAATACAATACGTTATCTATAATTCATACGGCGGGCAAAAAAAAGCCCGCTGATATTAATTCGATCCGCTTTGCTCCGTCCTGTGTCTCGTTTCATGCAGGACGAGAGAGAAAAAAAGGACGATGCAGGCCTACCTACGTGCGCATATTTTCTCCGCAACAACATATTCGCCGCCCAAGAACAATCGCCCTTTTTGCCCATCTGGCTTGATTTCGCGGGCTTTTTCAGCTCGATAACTTATGTCCGATATGGTATCGACTTTATCGATAGATCATCAATAAGATTTCAATCGCTAACTTTATCTTGAGCGTTTTATGACGGCGACGCATGCTCTTGTTTTAATACCGCGCGTTTGGCGATGGGATGGACTGCAGTTGAATTTTAATCAAGTCCATCCAATACATGGCAAAAATAACGAAGGGGATTATTCTAAAATGCATAATTATCATAAATAATCAAATCAAATAAACATACTGTTCAATTGAATTCCTCATTAAAGTAAGCTGTGATTTTTTTATGAGGTTGGCGACACAATTCTAGAGAAAACAGTTGTCATTAACTGTCAGTACTGATCATAACATCAAATAAAACACAATATTAAAGTTTAAAGTAGATGCTCAAAGTGCTCTCCTTCAGTTTGAATACATAAGCGTACTCTGCGTTTCATATTTTCAAACCCGTTTGCTAAGTGTGCGGGGATTATGTTAGCACACACATCTGTAATGCCCGCACGAAGTTCTTCGATTGTGTGACGCGTAGTTCTAAAAACTGTGTTTTTTATGTGCGGATAAATGAAGTAATCCATAATTGTGAGATCCGGAGACCTTGCAGGAAAATTCACAATCCGATTATCGAAAAACTGCTGCAGGAAAGTCATTGTTTGATGAGCTGTGTGGGCAGTAGCATTGTCTTGCTGAAAAAACCCTTCAGTAAGTTCATCATCATGTAGTTCATTAATGAAAGGTTCTAATAACTCATTTCGGTATCTTTCAGCAGTTATTGAGTCGTTAAAAAATATTGGTCCGATGATACGGCTTCTTGACGCTGCTAGCCAAACACCAATTTTTAATGGATGTAATGGAGTTTCCACAAATTCATGGGGATTTTCTGCTGACCATATTCTCATATTCTGTCTATTTAAATACCCTGATAGATGAAACCAGGCCTCATCGGAAAAGAAACACTTGTCAAGAATGTCGTCGTTGTTTAAGTTATCAAGAAACCACTGACAACATTTTGTTCTTCTGTGAAAATCTACTGGCCTGAGTTCGTGGACTGCTTGAATCTTATATGGATAAAGCTTTAAGTCTTTTTTAAGAGCAGTGTGACATGTTCCCACTGATAGCAGAACTTCTTGTGAAAGTTTCGCAACAGATTTCTTGGGAGAGTGTTCCATTCGATCCCGAACATCTTCAATGCAGGCTGCAGTCCTTTTCTTAGCTGCTCCGCTCGCTGTTTTGCGACCAAGTGATCCTGTTTCACGAAATTTAAGAACACAAACATGGATATGTTTAACTAGCTGATCATAAGTAATAGCAAAATTAGGAAACTGCTGTCGAAACTTCTGTACACACTGATTAATTGAATAAACTAACTGTCCATTTTCTATTCTACCGGTTTGAAAATAACTTTCAACAGTAAATATTTTCTGCTGTAATTCTAACATTTTGAATTAATTGAAAATACAAAGTGTCAATTTGACATTTGTTTAATAAAATAATTGAACAGCTATCAGTGCTGCAAATCTTAGGAGAAAAAAAACAGTGAAATCATAGCCCACTTTAATGAGGAATTCAATTGAAGGCACGGTATATTAAATATATTATAACTACAGGACTGAATTATATATTTTGTTTGGTTTATTTCTCTACGAAGCGGAAACGAGAGCGTGTACATTCACATGTCGCTGCAGCGTTATACATTTGCTGCCTGGTTTGTATTTAATCGAACAAAATATATAATTCCATTCCCTAATTATAACAGACATTGCACAAAATGTATATAAAACACTTTTAAAACATGCCTCATATTGAGGCGTCATGATTCTGCGCAAACTAGTTTATCATATTGTAAAAATTCTTTTACGATGTAAAATACCTTTTTTTTTGTAAAAAAAAGATTTTACAATTTCGCTAAAACTGATATAGAAACATTGGGTAAGATATTGTAAAAAGTAGGTCCAAAATAGTTGCAACCACTTTTACTATTTTGTAAACGTTTATGACTTCACTGGGAAGACACAAATTTCGTTCACTTAGATCTGACTCCTGATATTGACTAACTTTTGGCATCTGAATCCTGATATGACACCGATTTTTGTCTATCACGTCAACTTTTCAAGTTACAGGATACTCTCTCTTTGTTCCAAAATTCATACAAAATATGCATGCAAAAGAAAACAAAGGAAAACATTATCAAATACACTGTTCATACGGGATAATTTTATTCATACAAAGACTGTACGTATGTAGGGTGTCCCAGATCGAGTGGTGTACCACGGGTAACTTTCGTATTAGTGAAGATAAAAATTTGGTTAAATGGGTAATGTTTTGCAGTTTTATGTGTTGATTCAAATGACGTAGAGTGTTTAGTGGCGCCTCCTGGTATCCTGGATCTCGCCGTTCCCATCAGCTGGTCCAAGTGGGCACTAAATTATTTCAACAGCAACATCGAATTGAAACACGTAATTAAACATGTTGAAGTTTGAAAGTACTGTTAACTATGAAGCAGCAACGAACTTCAGAATTCTTGTCTATGGAGGCTGTGATGGGGTTTTTAAGGATTCAGAAATGAGCAGTTCAGTGAGGAGAACTTTGACTTCTTGATTTGCTGCAGCTAATTAGGCGGTGTTAACAGATACAAGTCGAGACAGGAAAATTTTGGTCGTCAAAGACAGGTAAATTCCAAGAAGGGCAAAGGATAAGAAAATTATGCCCTTTCAGTGATAGATATTGAAATTAAGATATAACGAGATGTATTTCCAATCGGTCGGACGCTATTGACAAAGAACCGGCACGACACGACACGATTTCAAGTTAATATTATTGTTGAACGGTGAAATGGATGCTACAAGAATGAAAGTCTGAATTAACAAACAATTTGGAAAATACAACAGTTATGATTTTACAGAATTCTTCGAAAGCTGAATTATAATCCTATTAGGAAATTTTATAAACTTGATGCTTGGTACATCGGCATTCCTGACCAAGAAGGAAGCAGACCATGTTAAGGTCGTCACAGATGATCCACTTGTACATGTGATATTGCAACAAATCCATTACTCTTTTTTTATCTTCATATTCTTCAAGCAAACAAACTGAATGGCTTACTGGGACTGCACCAAATAAACTTCCATTGTGGAGCAGAACACTTCAAACTGCGCTTTGAGCTGTCGATGAACAGTTGCCATTCAGAAGTGTTATAAGCTGATATTCCCAATTTCTGCTTTAAACCATGTACATTATGGCAATTTTTACCGTTACTTCGAAAGTATCGCAGAAATATATTTTCGCTTATTCGAAAGTAGGATACTTTAGCTCCTTTTTCAAGCAAGTTTCTCTCGTACAGTCTTGATGCCAGGAGTTCTGATGCCTTTGATGATGTCCATAATGGACACATGCAATTCGCTCTTTTTACCTGAGATTACTAACTGCCTAGGCTTTGAATGAGGCTTTCAACTACCCCAAAACTCGCTGGTGGTGTAAGGGAAGATTCCGGCGGGGCCGTAGATAAGTTCTTGTGCTAAGTTCGAGCAAGAACTACGTTAAATTCACAACCACAAAATAACACACCCTTAGCCGGCGAGAGCAAGAAAAAACAAATGAAAAGTAACGGCGAAATGCGTTGCAAAGTTAAAAATCCCAGCCAAGCAGCTGAAGGGTCGAATACGGCTTTAATTTCTCGATAACCGATGAAATTGCTCGTGGCCATATTTGGTCAGATAGTTACAACTTGCATCGTAAGTGCGGAGAAAGCAACGGCATACAGTGTTGCCAGATAAATACAAAACTCGGTGGATGATGAGTTGTTGCCATTTTTTGAAATGTAACAATACTCTATGTTTTCCTGACCTTGATTTATTTTAGATAATAATAAATTTACAGCATCAACAGTTGACATCTTTGACCTAAAGCCGAATTGTAAATTATAAATTTTTAAAAATGATCAGTTAACTCAGTTTTAAAGGCCATTTCCAATATTTCTGATAATTTTTTCAAACAGGTAATCTGAGGTTTAGGACAACGAAAAAAAAAATTGTTCGTTGTCCTAAACCCGATCAGATTACCTGTTTGAAAAAGTTCGTTCTCAGGACGCCAGTTCATTAATTAATTTTTGGTAATGTGGAAATTATAGAGAGTTTAGAATGGGTATGATTTCTCGTTTTCGATCTGTCCATCGAAAAATCAAAGACAGTGCAGTTACCCTTTGTGATTGACAACTTTAGAAATGACGAATGGTTTAAAGAAGGTTGAGGTGATCTGTTAGAAAGTAAGAGGGGAAACTCTTATTTTGCTATAGTTTTGAGAAATAATTTGGAATCAACATACTACGTTGTTAATTTGTTTGAGTTTCAACTTCGCGCCTTCACAGATAGTAAAGAGTTAAACGAAAGAATTTTTCCTCACCATCTTAATTGACCTTAGCGACTTGAAGAAATGCTTAAAAGCCTCCCACGATAATTTCGTTGCGTAACGCGCTCGTGCATGCGGCACATTCGACATAATTAGCATTCTCCCGTTAGTTCGAGGTGCAGCAGCTTCGGACAAAAATTTAAATGCGACCCATATTTCTCCCCTAATCAATCAGGCACCCACGTCTCCTCTATTAATTGCGATCGGAGCCTATTATTACTACTTACTAAACGACGAGTGGAGTTTTTAATGTTTTTTTGTAGGCTCGGCGAGAAACACGCGGCAGGAACACATGTCATAAGCGCTCAAAAACAATGGCCCCATAAATAAGGGGCGTCTTTAAAATTCATCGGTTTTTTTACCGCTCTCCGGTGGATGATGTACGAGGCCATGTTACGACATGCCGAACGCTCGTCAAAAATTTATTGGAATCCGTGGGATTTTAATTGACAGATTTTTTGCTCGCCGACGTGGTCTTTGTTTGTGGACGGATTTGATAATTTGCCACAACGATCCATTCTCTAATGGTTTGGCCTATAAGAGGTGTGGGTTGAGCGGCGAAGTCGTGATTTATGATAATTTGTCGAAATTTACCTTGTTTTTTTCTTCTGCTAAACTTAAATCCTGTTCTGAAATAACGTCAGCAGTTCCTAATAACTACACTGCGGAAGTTTAGGCACTAAAAAAATCAAATTTAGGCACCTAAAAAAGGTCTTTTTTTTTAATTTAGTGAATGGATGTTACTGAAATTGCAAAATGTGTGTTAAACGTGCAGAAACGGGGTGGAAAAAGGACACGGATTGAAAGGAAGAGGGAAATCTTTTCCCCAGCCTCAATAATAGCACTTTTCGCCCCTTTTGTCTCTAATCCGTGCAAAACTTGAACCTCGAACTTCCTTGTTTGCAGTCTGGTTTTCGAAAATATAGCCGGAAATCGATGACTACTTTGTTTCTCACAGTTTGCTGGATGGCGCTTACCTAGATTTTCAGAATTGTGGAAATTGGTTCACTCCTTTTTTTTCTGTTTCTCGTTCTTCCTTATTATTATTATTATTATTATTATTATTATTATCATTAGACTGCGGAAGTTTAGGCACTAAAAAATTAAGTTTTAGGCGCCTAAAAAGGCTCATACAATGCAGAATAGGCACAAATAAAGTATAAATAGTCTCCAAAATATTTATATATCAGAATTCATCACAATGAAAAATAAAATAAATTACAAAGATATTTTTATTATTTATCTTAAATAGCCTTTTCGAATAGTTGACTGCGAAAGAACTGATGTTCCGGATTTTTTTTCTAGAAACTGTTTGAAAATTGTATTTTCCAGTTTTCTCCTAGGTATATTTGCTACCGCAAATATTTTACCCAAGTCTGCATAAAACTGATCTTTTCCAGAAACTGGTTGAGTGAGGAATGTATGAACTGATAGTTATTTCTTTTAATGTTACATTAATGCAATACATTTTTAATCCATTCTGAAATTAAAGCACTTATTTGTCCGTTTGGCATTTTTGTAAAAATTCGAAGTTATCTGTTTAGAATCATTTAAACAATTAAATAATATGGACACATTTTAGAAATTTGAGACGGATTCCCCTGTGAAATTTCCTCTATTATACGTTCGTTTGCGTACGTTCCTTGACCTAAGAGACTTGATCTGCAATGCAAGCAAACGTCGCGTCGTGTCGGACAATCCATGTCAAACCCACGTCAATAACCGCACCTGTGAAATGCAACCAAACAATTTTTGCCTAAACATCGCGTGTTGAATTTTGTGTAAAAACCAAAAAGTGAAACTTACTTATGGCCAGTTCCACCGAGCAGTTAAGCCGACCTTAAATTTAAGTATTGCTTGTAATGTGACATTGAAGTTACATAATATTAATGTAACTCACATCCTAAAAGGCATTTAAAGTTAATCTGAAACGTTTTGGTACATCTGGACATTATTGTTTAATTTATTACTCTACTGGTGTAGACCAGGGGTTCCCAACGGGCTCGAATTGACCCCTTGGTGTAAATGAAGACTTGAAAGAGGTCGATGAGCCCAGAGGGCTGGGCTGGGGGCCGATGAACCTCTAAGGGTCTCTTACAGGGTCGAATTTAGTTATGAATTCTTTTCTAGTATAAGCCTATGTGAATAGTTCATTAAAAGAAAAGTAGAACATTTACGAATAATTGTACGTGAATTAAACATTTTACAGGTTGTTAACTCGACTAAGAGAAGAACAAGAAGGAGAATAAATAGAAGATCTATTGATTATTAAAATAAAAATGAAATACAGTCAAAACGAACGAAAAGAAAAATAAAAGTCACATATAGACACATTTTAGAAATTTGAGACGGATTCCCCTGTGAAATTTCCTCTATTATACGTTCGTTTGCGTACGTTCCTTGACCTAAGAGACTTGTTCTGCATTGCAAGCAAACGTCGCGTCGCGTCGGTCAATCCATATCAAACCCATGTTAATAACCCCACTTGTGAAATGTAACCGAACAATTTTTGCTTAAAATACGCGTATTGAATTTTGTGTAAAAACCAAAAAGTGAAACTTACTTATGGCCAGTTGCACTGAGCGGTTAAGCCGACCTTAAATTTAAGTATTGCCTGTAATGTGACATTTGAAGTTACATAACATTAATGTAACTCACATTCTAAAAGGCATTTAAAGTTAATCTTCTTCCTCTACTGGGGTGCGTTTAGAAAAGTGGTAAAGTATAGTCGGTGTGTCCGCTAATCGTTTAGAAAATGAACTTAACAATTACCCGTTAAATTTGTGCTACATTTCTAAACACCGGAACGTGCACATTATATAAACCCAAGTTCCCCTGCTTTGAGACCACGGGAAAAGTTACCTTTTGAGGTTAGGTTTATCAAAGCAGTGTTTACGGCTGTGGTTTACTGTGTTTATTTAAATTAAAATGTGCAGTGACGACAATATTATTGTAACTACGTGTAGTCATGATTTAGTAACCGATGAAAGTGGAGAAATTGTAATAAATCACAACCAAATACTTTTGTATTAATTAAGACTCATCATTTTTTTTTAAGATTTATTTAATGAAAGTAATTAATATTTTAGCACAAGCTTGCACAGGGTATGTTTATGTCATATTTTCACAAATTTTATGTTTAAAATTAACTTTCTCTTAACGCCAACTTTAACCGCTTAAAAACTCTATAGGAAGGTAATCGTCACGTGATCTCCCTTCACGCTCCCTTAGCCGATTTTTTCTAAACGCATCCCTGGTGTAGACCAGGAGTTCCCCTTGGTGTCAATGAAGACTAGAAAGAGGTCGATGAACCCAGAGGGCTGGGCTGGGGCCGATAAACCTCTAAGGGTCTCTTACGGGGTCGAATTTAGTTATGAATTCTTGTCTAGTACAAACCTATCTGAATAGTTCATTAAAAGAAAAGTAGTAGATTTACGAATAATTGTACGTGAATTAAACATTTTATAGGGTGTTAACTCGACTAAAAGACGAACAAGAAGAAGAATAAATAGAATATCTATTGATTATTAAAATAAAAATGAAATACAGTCAAAACGAACGAAAAGAAAAACAAAAGTCGATCGTCGATGTGGCGAAAATAAAATATTGCGTTAAAACCAACGTTAGGTCAAATCGATTAAAAAAATGACGAACACAATCAAAAATTTAGTCTGCGAAACATTAGGTAAAGAAAAAAGACCAACAGTTAAAACAATAAATAAATAATAAATAAATAAATAAATAAAAGTAAATCGTATAACAGAGAAAGAAAAGGAAAGAAGGAATTAAAATGTAAAATAAAATGAACTCCAATCTAGTAAAAGAAAATACAATAAAACAAAAGACGATCGACTGATAGTTTAAAAAAGAAAATAAAATCGCGTCAAATAAAATTTAAACAGAAGAGAAAACGAGAAGAAAAGATGATAAATCAACGAATCAAATGAAATCGAATCAAAGAGAGAAAAGAAAACAAAGGTTGGTCAATTGATTAAATTAAAAATGGAATTAAATCAAATGGAATCATTGATTGCATATTAACAATTAATTTAATTAGTTAATAATAAAAAAAATAAAGTCAAATCGAATAACACAGAAAGAAAATAGAATCGGCGATCAATCGACGGAATTAGAGTGTCAAATAAAACGAACTCCAATTTAGTTAAAGAAAATTTAAACAAAACAAAGGCGATCGACTGCTAGTTTAAAAAAAAAACAAAAATCGGGGATGAAAGAAGAGACACTTGTTTTTATTTATTTATTTTTTTTTTGTTAAGAGCTACTGGATTCAACCTTTAATCGTTTTTTATACCAATTTTATGCAAATTTAAACTTTATTCTGAGAATTTTTAGAAAAAAGGCACAGTATAGGCATTTTTATCTGATATCGGCACTTATGTATAAACAGGCAAAAATAGGCATAACTAAACTTTACTATTTGAACAGTAACTACGTGAAACGTATTTGTAACAAGGTCCTATCAAAGTAGTGTTTAACAAATAGAAAAGGCAAATGCCTGAACTTCCGCAGTCTGCTAATAACATTCACAGTGTACCTATGACTTACTTATAGAGAGTACAGAATATTTCCATTTTGCTTTAACCTCAAATAAAAATAAGGGCTCGAGATACTTCCAGATTGCTAGAGCAACGAATTGAAAACGCCATTTACTGAAATCTGCTGCATACATTTATTCAGTTCAACTAGACCAGTAGATCTTCTTATTACCTACAGTCAGAAAATCACATAAATCCTGCGAACTTAACTATTTCCTATCAGTTCTAGGGGGTATTGATTTTTTTAAGCTTAGAGCTTTGCCGTTAAACAAAATCAGTACAGTTGCCATGACAACAAGTATGTTGCTTGAGAAATAGTTCCTCTAACTTTAATAATTTTGAAGAATAGATAAAACAGCGACATCTTATGATCGCTTTTTGTCCTGACATTGCATAATAATAATAATTTTGTTGCAAATCATCTGATTGTGATCGTAGAATGTCACCATTTAAGCTATTCTAATTTTATTAATGCTGAAACGTTTCGTCGACTCACGGCGATGTTAGGACAAACAGAAGCTGTTATAAAGAATGACTTTTTTCCTAAAACTCAAAAATAACGAAGTTTTTCCTATTGTGAACCGTATCCCTGGACACAGTGTGACTGAGAATAAGTGTTTGACCCGTTAGGAGCGCATTCACTAAGGTCATGCAAGTGCGAACTGCAAGAAATAAATCCATCAGAGGCGTTTCAAAAATTAACTTCCTTTGAATCTAAAATGGAAATTATGATTCGTTTCTTACGTATACATACACAAGTCCGGAATTCGAATGAATGAATTGCATATTATACAATTTTTTCCGCAGAAAGTCATTAATAAAAACGTTTTACAGTTTCATTTCAAGGTAAACGCTAATGTTTCGTTCTATTCCACGCGAGTTAATTGCTCTTGTGACGCAATACAGCTGTACTAGTGTCCATCAACCATTTTATATCTGAATTTTCAATGCATTTTATTTCAGAAACTATGGATATTAGACTCCTATGTATTTTTTCTGTGTACTACCTATGGTTAATGGGTCGGACACTTACTTTGAATCACCCAGTATACCTAATCATCTGAGTTGTTTAAGTGCGATTATATTAAATAAGTGAAATTTGTTTTGAAATATCGTTTCTTTTCTCTACATCCCCGTACACCTACGTATCTATGTATACAGGATTCATAATAAATGTCCGACCCATTGGGGACGTATTTGCTAAGGTTAAGCAAGTACCAAATTGCAAAAAACAAATTCATCAAAGACATTAATCATTCGCTCTTATTAAAAAAAGGTAGTGACATTGGCATACGCGGACCAGCATTGGCCTGGTTAAGTGAGTATTTAAATGATCGTACCCAATTCGTGCAAATTGGAGATACAGTATCATCGCTGTTACAAAATCCGGCCGGAGTTCCTCAAAGGATCGTTGTTAGGGCCAATACTCTTTGTTATATTTATTAACGATTTATCTTTAACCCTTACAACTCCCAGCAAAACAAATCTTTATGCTGATGATTCAACAATGCTAATTGCATCCAATGATATTGAGACCCTAATCGAAAACTCAAACAAAAGTACTGACACGATGTATAATTACCGCTGTAACAACGCTTTATTTCTGAATTCATTTAAAACAAAATTTATTCATTTTGTAACAAAAAATGTAAGTGTGAACAGTAATTTGTTAAACATATAAAATAGCGACATCTTACTATCGCTTTTTGACCTAACATTGCAGTAGGATAGACAAATTGAAGCGGGATTTGCTCCTAATGAGTCCCCCATGCAAGGCGGCCATGCTTGCTGTCAAAGCATAATGAAAGATTTTAGAAAAATTTTGTGCAAATCGTTTTTGATTGCAGTGAGAACCTCGAGCAGCCTCTGGACAGCTGTTTCAGCCCTGCTTGGGGCTTCTTCAGCAGAAACGTAGCTCGACATTCCCACTGCAGACCAAAAACGACTTGCCCAATTTATTCGCAATTGCGATGTAAGAATGATGAACATATAAAACAGCGACATCTTACTATCGCTTTTTGACCTAACATTGCTGTAGGATAGACAAATTGAAGCGGGATTTGCTCCTAATGAGTCCAGAGGCTGCTCGAGGTTCTCACTGCAATCAAAAACGATTTGCACAAAATTTTTCTAAAATCTTTCATTATGCTTTGACAGCAAGCATGGCCGCCTTGCATGGGGGACTCATTAGGAGCAAATCCCGCTTCAATTTGTCTATCCTACTGCAATGTTAGGTCAAAAAGCGATAGTAAGATGTCGCTATTTTATATGTTCATCATTCTTACATCGCATTTGCGAATAAATTGGGCAGGTCGTTTTTGGTCTGCAGTGGGAATGTCGAGCTACGTTTCTGCTGAAGAAGCCCCAAGCAGGGCTGAAACAGCTGTCCAGAGGCTGCTCGAGGTTCTCACTGCAATCAAAAACGATTTGCACAAAATTTTTCTAGTAATTTGTTAATTAAATTACAAGATAGATCTATCGAACAATTACGCGATACAAAATTTCTAGGTATATACATTGACGAAAAATTAATATGGAGCAAACATATCCACTGCTTATGTGGTAAATTAAGTTCAGTGTGTTTCATACTTAAATGACTAGATGGATTGGTAGACTCACGAGTCATATGATTGGCTTACTTCGGTCTCTATCAGTCTCTACTTTTATACGGTATTATTTTCTGGGGCTATTCTTCTAGTATAAATTTGCATAAATTGTTCGTTATTCAAAAAAAAGCAATACGTATTATTTGCGGAGAAAAGTATAGTAGTCATTGTAAACTTTTATTATCTAAAACATCAATCCTAACTTTAGCATCACTGTATATATTTCATTCAGTTACTTATATTCGACAAAATATTAACACATTTCCAAGTAATTGCTCCTTGCACGACTATGAGACGAGGATTCGCAGTAACCTACACATACCATACAATAGACTAACAATAACTTGTTCCAGTCCTTCTCATATTGGTATAAAATGTTACAATAAATTTCCATCAGTAATAAAAGATGTCTCAAATTTATGCACCTTTAAACAGAAAGTGAAGAAATTCTTGTTGGAAAAACAATATTATTCCATTCAAGAATTTTTAAATAACTAACGCAATTACTGATGTGATATCTTCTATATTCATATATATAATTTAGTTAACTGTTTTATATTATACTTATACTATTACTTATATTTATACATTATTTTTAATTACACATGACATATTCACATACCTTATATATCGATATTTTGTATTGTACTATAGTGATGATCAGACTGCGGAAGTTTAGGCATTTGCCTTTTCAATATGTTAAACACTACTTTGATAGGACCTGGTAACAAATACGTTTGATCTAGTTACTGTTCAAATGGTAAAGTTTTATAACGCCTATTTTTGCCTATTTAAGGATAAATGCCTATTTCAGCCAACAATTTTATAATGTGCCTTTTTCCTAAAAATGTTAAGAACAAATTTTTTTATTTGGATAATTTAGCATTGATATGATTAAAGGTTGCAATGCAGTTGAGACCGATTTATAGTTTTGTAATGTTTACTACCAACGTTAACAAGGACGCGGTTACCTTGCAGGAATCTCCATTAGGTTGATCTATTTGTACAACGATGCTCACCATAAACGATACCTTTTGACAGTTTCGTAGCACTTACGCGAAATGTTCTTAATGGTGTGGTTCACATGCAGGAGTATCATTTAAGTTGAGCGTCGTAGTACATTCTCTATGGATATTTCTTGAAGACAAGAATTGCGACTTTTTTATTCAAAATGTTCATACTATCGGACATCAGAGTACCTTTGCTTCTATAAATATTTTCATTGATATAAATGGAACTTCATAAGGTCGATTTGAATTATTAAAATTAATAGAAAAAGAAATTAAAACCTCTTTTCCAATCCATTTGCAGGAAATTTATCTGTATTATTTATATTTAAAGGATTCTAAACAAATAACCTCAAATGTTTACAAAAATACCAACGGGGCGAGCAAATAAGTGCTATAAGTTGAGAAAGAATTAAAAATTCACCTTATTTTGCAACTGACGAAAAAGTAAAATTTTTCTTACGTTCGATGCTATTAAGCCGGGTACACACCTGCGAGCTGAGCGGCTCATGAGCCGCTCAGCTCGCAAGTTTGTACGCGATTATTAAAAAAAAACCTCGTCCACATCTGCGAGTTGAGCGGCTCATGAGCCGCTCGGCTCGCAGGTCTGTACCCGGCTTTACACGTCTTAATTAAAAGTTACCCAATGATAAAAAAAACATCATGTGCAGCAGTACGAAAAAAGAGAATTGTATCGATTTAATATTAAAAGAAAGCTCAGTTCATTAGACATTCCTTACGCAACCTATTTCTGGAAACCCGGATCGGTTCTATGTAGACTTGTGTATCTCGGAAAAACTCGAAAACCAATTTTCAAACAATTTTTAGAAAAAAATTTATGAAAATGTTCGGGACAATTAGTTTTTTCTATTCGAAAAGGCTATTTAAAATAAATAATAAAAATAATAAAACATGTTTCTAGTTTACTTGATTTTCTTGTAACCTAAAATACTCCTATTATATAAATATTTCGGAGACTATTTATACTTTCTTTGTGCCTATTCTGCACGTATATCAGCCTTTTTTAGGAGCCTAAAATAGAATTTTTTAGTGCCTAAACTTCCGCAGTTTAGTGATTATGAATTAAATATATTTATTATTATTATTATTATTACATTTCGAAAATCAACCTCTTTTAAGTCCCAAATGAAATAGCTTGAATAGCGCTGATACCTGGAATTGGAATGTAATGCGTAATGTATTTTTTTTAAATCGGGTTGACTGACTGTTTACGTTTTAGAAACTTAGCCTAGTTACATGATTGATAAATAAGCCACCATATATAAAGCGTATTCGGGATAGTTTAGATATATGAAGGTCTTGACTCGTGTACTTGGAGCGCAAGATTTTTCTTCTTCTTTGTACGAGCAAGTCTGAGTGCCAGGTGTGTTACGAGCCAAGAGCGTTCGAAAGTTTTGTGTGAATGTCGGCCTAATGAATCACGTACGCCGGACAGTGATTTGTATTGTTTTGATTTTTTTTTGCTCCAGCAAAATTCACAATTTAAAGTTTCCTCAACCGTATTAATGGAGTTCATAAACTGAATTTTTCATTTGTAATGTTTGATTAAACACAAGGCTCTTTTCATTTTAATACGATTAGTTATCTCACACTTGAAGCAATTGCAAATACGTAAAACTGTGGTAATACATACGTTCGATTAAGAAAATCCTGAAGGGCCGGGGTTGGTATTAAGAGCAATTACTCATTGTTACATGTATTCCGCCAAGGCACGTAATCTTAAAATGCACGAATCTCACTAAATTTCACTTTTTTACTTACATCATAAAAAATTAAAGTTCAGTGTTCACATTATGCAATCTTTCGTCAGCGAGTCGTAAACAAAAACGTTTTGCAGTTTCCGTTCAAGGTAAATGTTCGTGTTTTGTGTTTCTTTTTCCCTCGAGGGTACATTGCTGTGACGCATTCAGCTATTCCAGTGACCACCAACAAGTTAACATGCGAATTTTCAATCTATTTTATTTCGAAAACTATACAAGTTAGACCCCCCCCCCCCCCTAAGTGTACAGTCATTTGCTTCATTTTCTCGAATACC
Organism: Prosopocoilus inquinatus; assembly: GCA_036172665.1. Classification (NCBI taxonomy): domain Eukaryota; kingdom Metazoa; phylum Arthropoda; class Insecta; order Coleoptera; family Lucanidae; genus Prosopocoilus; species Prosopocoilus inquinatus. The sequence continues at coordinate 34,567,487 of CM069877.1, forward strand.
TTCTGTGCTTAACGGATCGGACACTTATTTTGAATCATCCTGTACTTGAAACCTATTTCTGTATGAAAACATTCTCGAGATTTGTTACGTACAGAAATATCATCTCCGCTTCGGAAGATTAATAATTCAAAAGTTATTCTCGGGCGAATGTTATAACTTTGAGTTACCACACTACAGTTCCAGAACATTCATTCAGCATGATGTGTACAAACTTTGTGAGGTAATTTAGACAGCTTGGAAAATGATTCTCGTGCTCTGTATCCGTTTAACTTATTCGAAACTACGGTAAACTTATTAGACGCAAGAATTTGCATTCAGTTGTTAGACTTTATGTAAATACCTTTGTTTTTTTTATGCGACCCAATAAGTGTGGCATACAACACAAAAGTTATAGGTGTATTAAAATGTCTAATTTGTGAATTACAAAATTATTATACATAGTTTATGTATTTTCCATTCACTCGGTTTCCTATTCAGAGTAGGCCAGGTTAGGGTGACATTTTAATTAGTATCACTAACTAATAATCAGAAAAATTGAATTGGCATTTCATGATTATTGTTTGTGAAAATCAGCGCTCCCACATGTAAATGTTATGGATTTTAATTTTCTTTAACCTTTCATTACTTTCAATCAAAATCTATTCTTCAGTAGATGTCGTACTCTTTATACTTGTTATTTTGTTACGTCTACACGATGACGCAAGTCGGAACCTTTTGCTTCGTCAACTATTTTGCTTCCTGCAAGTATAGACGCGTTTTCACTAAGAAAAGAAAACTTTATTCGATTTTTTCAATACCCCGCCACACATGCGCATATTTATCCGGCGCTCCCGGCACGTGGCGCACTTGGCGCGCAAACTTAGTTCGTATGTTTAGGGAGGAAAGCCTTCGCTCCAAGTACGCGGATTGAAACGTTCATCCAGGCTCGCGAATCTACAAAACTACGTTTACGGACAAATCAGGTTTTATAAATGAAGCACAGTCGATACGAGCTATTGGGCCATTTATCAACCAGAATAGAAGCTCTTGAAGTTTATATTCAAATCTGCCGTCTGAGTATTTCAATTTGGCTTGCTAATCTGTGGACAATAGCGTATCGGGCTCGTGGTGGACTTGAAGCGCCGCGCCGCGGGCCAAGTCCGCCACGAGCCGGGAGCATCGGATAAGTATGTGCGTGTGTAGTTGGCTATAGTGCTTTCAGATCTCTTACTTAGCTAACTTGTTTGTCCAAAAACAGATCTGCAAATGAGCATTATACCTTTTTATTATTATATTCTTATTATTTATACATTATATTATTTTATTATTATTAATAGAGGTTGTACGACTTTAACAAACCAACTGAACTTTGTTGATTGGAATTTTGTGACTGCGACTGAAATAAATGTGAATACTAAATGTAATATATTTTTAAAGCTACTGCTTTACAGCCTAGATTTTTCCTTTGTCATTTGCAAGACTTAAGAGAAGCAAAACAAATTATGGTATTCACTCTACTTACGTTATCAAACGCAACAAACTTGCTTATTTTTTAATATGTGGCTTTCAACAAATTACACACATGTACAGCTGACATACTAAATGGGCACGAGCTATATACTTCTGAATACTGACCCGAAACTCTCAGTAGTTCTCACATTATCAAAAATATTGGAAACAGCATTTAAAACTGAGTTAACTGATCATTTCGAAAAATTTATAATTTACAATTCGGCTTTAGGTCAAAGATCGAGGTCAGGAAAACGTAGAGTATGTAGGGGTCGCTTTTTGCACAAAGCCTTCAATTGTGTTTCACATCATAGACTGCAACAGAAACTTGAACTCTATAACTTCAAAGCTTTTGAAGTCATTCTTTGGAAACAATATACTGCAATCAATAGCAAACTGTCAAATATGTCGATAATAAAAAGCGGAAAAACTTTTAACATTTGAAATAGCAGTTAGATAGTCTCCGAATAAGCTTCAGAAAACAGCCCGCGACTTTTCTCGTTCCGAGTTCTCTGTTTTTTTGTTTTTTTGTTAGGTGCGCTTGTTTTTTTTATTTTGTGCTTTTATTTCCTTTCACTATCCTGACTTGCAAAACTTTATAGCCGGAGAATTGCCGTTTTATTTGTTTCGTCTATCCGTTCTTTTATTGTTTTTTTTTTTTGTATTTCGCAGTTTTGTTTTTTTTTAACCCAACTGTTTTTTGGATTTTTATTGACTAGTTTTTTTTTATTTTCATTTAATTTTTCATTAGTTTCTTTCGACTAGAGATTCATTTGTTTTTTTTGTTGAACTTAGTCATCAATTTTCTCTTGTTTTTCTGTTCTTTATGCTTTCATACTATGGATTTTTCTTCTGCTTTTCTTGTCGAATCGATTTTTCCCGTCTTATTGGCACATGTTCGTAGTTCATCGTTTTTCATTTGCTTTGTGTTGTGAAGTTTTATTTTATGCAACTGTGTTTCGTCGTCAGTTTTCTTTATCGTATTATTGACTTTTCCAAACAGTTTCTTTGCTTTTAATTTCTACGAACTTTTTAGATCGTCTGGTAAAAGCGTGTCGATCTTCTTTTGTTTTCTTTTCGCTTTATGCCCTGTACGTTTTTGATGTTTCTGATTTCTTTGCGAGTTACTTTTCTTTTAATTAACTTCTGTAATTCTGTCGTCTCGGTGAATAAGTGGTTAAGTCGAAATTTGTCCAAAATGAGTTTAATGAAAGATCTGTAAATACCACGTTTAAATTGAATTAAAAAATTACAAGCGCGATCGCGAGGGGAGGAAGAGACGTTTAGTTAAATGAGCAGATAAAAAACGCGGCGCGCTTTTGAATTTTGATTCTAACTCAATGCGTTCGTCGATTGTTTTTTGGTAAACGGCGTTGGAAGGCTGAGCAAAAGCTCAGTAATGCTAGCACTTAAAGTTAATTCAAAAATTATAAGCGTGATCGCAAAGGGAAGGAGAGAGGTTCAGTTAATTCAGCAAATAAAAAACTCTGCGCGCTTTTGAATTTTGATTCTAACTCGAGAACCCGTTCTTCGATTGTTTTTTGGTAAACGGCGTTGGAAAGCTGTACAAAAGCTGAGTAATTCTGGCACTAAAATGTAGTTCAAAAATTATAAACGCGATCACAAGGGGAAGGAGAGACGTTCAGTTAATTGAACATATAAAATTACCAGGAGCTTTTGAATTTTGATTGTAACTCGAGAACGCGTTTGTCGATTGTTTTTTTTTTTTTTTTTGTAAAAGGTGTTAGAAAGCTAAATCTATTTAAATCCCCCGTTTAAGCTTAGTTCGAAAACTATAAGCCCCGAAAAACAAATGTATTTGGAAAATGCACCCACTCTACCTATTGCAGTTGTTGCCTAATCATCACGAGCCGCCACTGGATAAAGTATGTTATATTTCACATTTGTTTTTTTAATTATGTGCGCGAAACACAAAAAAGCGTGCATGCTTAGCACCACACAGATAAATTATGTTACGTTTAAAAATCCCCCCACACAACTTGAGTATTTTCTTCGCATTTCTTTAATTAGCAAGTACGACAGGGCAGAAAACTACGACCGCAGAAAATAAAGGAAGATGACAATAAAAACTTACCGGGAAAATGATGCGATTACTCAAACGTTAAAGGTAGGGTGAGTATATTTCGCGACCAAACAAACAGTCTTGTTTTTAAAAACTTTATTTGCGCGAAACACAACAATAATTTCTTCGCGATTTGGACCTTTCTTTGCTTTAGTTTTCTTGCCCGACGTTCGATTTCACATTTAAATAACGCATTCTATTTTACATTCGGAAGAATGGTAATAGAAACTTAAACAGCTTTTTCTTTCTGAAGTTGAGAGTTTTTGAAAACTTATGTTGACAAATTTCCCTAAAATTTCATTCGGCTTTTAGCAACCATCGTGAGGGCAACCTCGTCAAGTACGACAGGGCAGAAACGTATGACAGGGCTCACTTACATTATTTACATAAAGTGTCGTTATCGTAACTATTGTCTTTTTTCTTCAGAACATTCATAATATTTAGGTAATAATAAAGTCGAGGCAGAACGTAGTGCGTGTGAAGCCAAGTCAGGCACCGGCTTGAAAAGGAGTTAACTGTGATATGTGTAAACTGATTTATTAAAAAAATCCTATTTTGCACAAGTTTTTAGAGCGTAAAAGTTATGCTTTGAAAAGTAGCGAAATCTGACTTAACCATTTATTCATCAAGTCGACAGAATTTTCCTAAAGTTTGATATTCGAGAAAGGAAGCCAAAAATTTTCTTCCCTTTTTTTTTGTATTTAAACCGTCCGAACAAAATTCGCATTTATTTTTATATAGAATTATTGCGCCTCTTAAATAACGGATACGAGACGGATAGTTTACATTCGGGTTGGTAAGACGAATCAATACCGCTTGAAGAACTAATCTATGATAAAGATCAAAATCCTTGTCTTTCTTTCTTTCTCCCTCCCTTTTATCATTATATTTTGTTTAAGTTTTGTTTTCTTATGTTTAGTGTTAAGAAATTATTTTATAAACTATTTTACGCATCATTGAGTTATTATTCCTTTCATTTCTTTCTCCTTCAATATACAGGGTGTCATCAAATAAGTTTCACATATTAAAACTGTAAGTTCTTCATGACTTAAGAAATTAAAGCCCCACAAGAGCCCGCAGTCTTTTTGTTTGAGAACCTCTGATCGATCGTGTGCGGATTTTTCTAAGCAAAACATTACATTATAAACAAAACATAAAGCAATAAAGCGTCATCGAAATGAAGGGACCTGGTTCAATAAAATCTTCGCTCAGCAATTCCATACCAAAAGAAAATGAACATCCGGCACGTTTGTGGCATTACTTACTGGATTAATTAAGTTAATTTTCTGCTGACAAAAGTGTAACAATAAGTAAAAGTTAGCAAATAAAAACATTTAAGGTAACATTCAAAAAATTATCGTAAACAGCGCACGTCGGTATTCATCGTCCCTTAATTTATAGTTTGATTATTTTGTTTTGCTTACACTGTACAAATAAGTGACATCGAGGAGTATCTGACAAATAACCTATCTTTTACTTAAATTATTGTCGAATGCTTGTTCATTTAACGTATTTATTTATTTAGTCTTGTCGTTATTGAAGACTCTTTAGTTATTCAATAAAGAATAAAGTTTATGTTTATGTGATTCATACTAAGATCTAATTATTGTCGATTATCTAATGAAACAAATTTAATTCTATAATCAGTGAGAGTAGATTTAAAATGGTCTTCTTTAATCAAATTGCACACTTAGGCAACCACTGGGACACTATGAATTTGATATTATGTTTACATAAAGCATCACAGCTTTTAAAAATGCGATCAATCACTTGACCTTGACTTTTGCTGGTGTGATATTTTATGATGTCTTTACACACGATCGACCAGAAGTTCTCAAACAAATGTACCAACGCTCTTTTAGTAGGTCATTTTTTATTTTTGAGTTAGACCTTTGATAACTGCGGCATTAATTCTCTTACAAGACGTGGAACTTGCAGTATTAATATGTGAAACTAATTTGATTACACCCGGTATTTGTTAACATTATCATTCTCTTTCTACATCCTATATTCTATACCCTCAATAAGTATTCGAGAGAAACGAACTTCATATGGAGAGAGAGAGTAGAAAATTTGAGAATCTTCAGGCGAGTAACGGCCCTGTTTTGACTTCTCGAGAGAAACACCGTTGTGAGAGTATTTTCGGCTTTCAACTCAAATTAGCTCTCTATTCTAACTTTATCTTTAAAAGAAAATTGTTTTCATTAATAGAATTACATAATAATTTTTGACGGAAATTTTAAAGCAGACGTGTCCCTTTAAAATCGTTTCTAAAATTTAAATCTTTAAGATGCCTTAATTTATTTAATTCTAACTTAATTAAATTGCGCACAAACACCACCTTTGTCTTAATAGAGCTTCTTAAGTTTAATTTTCCGAAACATCTCCCTCAGGCTCTCTCCCGAAAGAAGAAAAAAGACGAGAAAATTCATAAACCCCAATTTGTGTCAGCGCTCATAAAAACATCGCCAAAAATTACCCGGCGATTTACGTTTTTTGATAAAGCCTTCTTTGTGCCTCCGTTCTTTTATCGGTCGCCTTCCACGCTCACATTTCAAATTAGGCGAACGCGGGCGGGGGCGCGAAACGAGTTCGATTTGCCTCCGATACCGCCGTCCCCGAAAGTTAATTTCGCGCGCGGGGGTTCCCCGACGTCGCATACATAACAGCTTCGTTCCAACCGCTCGAAAAACCGTACAAAGTACGATCAGGAGCGTGCGCACTAAACAAAATGTGAGTCGTTTTGTTTACTGCGCATATCGTTTTGTTCAACGCGCATGCTCGCGAACGTACAGTGAACGGTTTTTCGAGCGGTTGGAACGAAGCTAATACAAAAGATAAACACACTCGGCAAACGAGGGCGTAAATCAGATCACGTACAGATTAAAATTCGGTCTCAAAACACAGGGGCAATATGGGACGCGGCCTGCTGACGAGATGCTTTTGCGCACTGCGGGGGGTTGATGATGACACTTTTCGCCAAGCAACGTGGAAAACTGTTGGAATAAATCGGAATTGGAAAGTTTGCGAGTTGGGTTAAAGTTTGATTTAAAAATTTGTACGAGGTGCATGATCAAAATTAAAATGTCCCCGGGGCTATCAAGATGAACTGAAATTAAATTCAGAACTATCCAATATACTATTGGCATTTAGTAAACGAGTCTCGGTTTTCCTTTCCTACTACATTACTGAAGTTTCATGAAAATTTATTACAAATATTTGGTCTCCTAGTTTGAAAATAATAATGAAGAAAGACGCTGCTACAATGTTCAGGTCTCTACGAACTTTACGCGTACTTAAAGGCTGTGAAAAGTGAAACACACTATTTTTTCAAACTGCAGGAAAGTAAAAAAGTAGACGTAAATATGTTTGAGTGATTAATCATGAAATTTTGTAACTTGGATTATTTCAACTAGTTGAAGAATTTGATCTAAAATTACTTTACTTTTTTTTTATTTACACTACACAAAGTATAGTGGTAAAAGTGATTCATTCATTTGATATAAAGGGTGTTCTTTTACTGCGTTCAAATATTTAAACCTGCAATATATCACCATAAATGGCAACGATTGAACTCATGTGTTGTTAAAATAAATGTAATAGTTTTCGAGAAAAATGCAGTGGCAGATTTTCACTAAACCGTTTGAGAACTGCTGGCATAACTAAAAGTGGAACGCGGGCGCCTCTTCAACGACGACCCGCAGCCGAAGAAGGCCGGGGTCAGTGCTTTACTTGATCTTGAGCAGGAACGACGTAAACCAGCGCCGCTCTGATCAGCTGGTCCGTCAAAACCTTTACTATTTAAATTAACTTCACTGCAAGTAATTACAAGTTTAAGTATTTTAAATTAAAATCTAGTGCAATTCAGGAAACTGCCGAACAAATTAAAAGCGATGTACAAACAAATTGTAATTTCTCATTCCATGTTATTTTTAAAAGACTTATAAAAATTTTACATTTACTTTGTTTGCAAGGAGGGAAGTAGTAATACTTTCATAGCTAGCAGCGAGGCTGCAGCAAAAGTTTATTTACGTAAAAGGGTGAAGGAAGAACATTTTTAACGCGCTTGCCTAATTGGTGCATAAATTTGCATCGATAGTTGATGTCGTAAAATAAATAAATGTAACATTACTTCGGTCAGTGAATTAAAATAATTAAAATTTTAAATAAAATAATTAACAAATGATATCAGTGATTATTATTACGAAACGCTGCGTTGAAGATCGAGTGCGATATCGGCGGACGTATTCATACCGAGAGGAAGGCGAAGTTGACTTTCCTATCTTTCTCGCACATTTCAAGAGTTCCAAACAAGTGGTTCATCCGACTTTTTTTGGCTATGATACGGTAGCCACCAAGAAATACCCGCAGAAGGTAGCATTTCGTGTACTTACACTGAGGTTTTTTTATTTGCATACAGTAAAAGAACACCCTGTAGTAGGCGTTGAAATGCTCCGGCATTGCATGTTAAACTTTATTGCGGTTCTGTTGCTTCTTTTTTTTTTTAAAAAAAAGTGTGCTTCTCGGGGAGTGTCGTAACACGATATTAGAATAAATTTTTAACAGATAAAATAGCGACATCTTACTATCGCTTCTTGACCTGACATTGCAGTAGGATAGACAAACTGAAGCGGGATTTGCTCCTAATAAGTCCCCCATGCAAGGCGGTCATGCTTGCTGTCAAAGCATAATGAAGAAGCCCCAAGCAGGGCTGAAACAGCTGTCCAGAGGCTGCTCGAGGTTTTCACTGCAATCAAAAACGATTTGCACAAAATTTTTATAAATAAATTTTTAGTTCATTCTAATTAGTTAATTAGTTAGATTTTTCTCTTGGTGTTTTTATTTTACATTACCATTAAGGTCAGCCTGTATAAATAAATAATAATAGTTTTATTATAATTGTAAAGAGTTCGAACAAGTCTACCAATATGTTGACAGGTGTGTGGCCAATTTTTAACAAACATTAAATACCAACAGTCCCACCTGTTCCTTAATAGTAGTTAGCCTCTAAAACTTCGTATGGTGGAATTCCATTGAGCTTCAGCTGAAGTTACTCACTTCCCCATAGTAATAATAATGATAGGAATATATCAAGCGGCCGATTAAAAATGATCTCATTAATTTAACGACTTCGAAACAGGTGTCTTAATCCACTCCTAATCTAATAACCTGCGCTCTGAATAATGAACTCCCCGTGATTTATCTCCGATTAATTAATCGCTGCGTCATGTCCGAGGAGGCGCACCGGAGGATAATATTCGTTTTCTTGACTCACCAATTAGAAGCAAGTGGAACGCTTCACGGCCTCTGTAATAGTAAAAGTATTCGATCACATTCACAGCCGCCTACGCGTGCCGATCAAATCAATATTAATATTAATTGATTTTGTAAGTCAGTTCCACCTGTGAAAAAAAAATATCTACACATGCCTTCGGATCGTTATTATACAACAACCGATGAGGTGTTTACTTCGGATTGCCTTCGGCGGTCAGCACGTGTTAGATTTCTAATTAGGCAAAGGACGGCTTTGGCGGTGAAAGCTTTCGGATGGAAAGGAATCATTTGCATGAGATAAAACAAAGCAAAAAAAAAACTAGGAAAAAGTATATCCAAAGATGAAATAATGTAAAGTACCGTTTGTTTTAGTCTAATACTTAAGAAATTTGAATTTAAGAAAGCTTGTTTACGTTATTGGATTGATAATATGATAAGAGGGTGCATCTGACCCAGGCAGGCAAAGAAAAGAAAAAAATTACGGCTGTCTCTCGGGGGGGTTAGCGCGAAGGGTAAACGTATGGAGGAGACATTAATGAGTCGGGCTCGCGAGAGTGGTTAAAATGTGCAGCGGATGTTTGATAAGGGCTGTCCGCGAAATATTGGTCTGAAAGAGGTGATGTTTTGTTATTAGAGATAATACTGTCGTCTTTGATGAACAGGAAGTTAAAGAAGTAGAAGATTACTGCTGGAAATAAGCAATTTTTGTAGGGAAATAAAAAAGAAAGACAAAAACACACGCACATGCTGCATAATATATTAAAGATGAGAAAGGGGAGACAATCAGAGAGAAAGAAAATATAAAATACCGTTTGTTGCAGTTGTATATTTCAGAAACTTTTAGAACTTAAGAAACTTTTTGTAATCCCGATGTATCTGTTAGCACGAGTACGTCTCTTTACGTTATTGGATTGATAATATGATAAGATGGTGCATCTGGCCCAGGCAGGCAAAGAAAAGAAAAAGATTACGGCTGTCTCTCGAGGGGGTTAGCGCGAAGGGTAAACGTATGCAGGAGACATTCATGAGTCGGGCTCGCGAGTGTGGTTAAAATGTGCAGCGGATGTTTGATAAGGGCAGTCCGCGAAATATTAGTCTGAAAGAGGTGCTCTTTTGTTATTAGAGATAATACTGTCGTCTTTGATGAACAGGAATTTAAAGAAGTAGAAGATTACTGCTGGAAATAAGCAATTTTTGTAGGGCAATAAAAAAGAAAAACAAAAACGCACGCACATGCTGTATAGTACATTAAAGATGAGAAAGGGGAGACAATCGAAAAGAAAGAAAATATAAAATACCGTTTATCGCAGTTGTATATTCCAGAAACTTTTAGAATTTAAGAAAGTTTATGTATTCCCGATGTAACTGTAAGCACGAGCATGACTCTTTACGTTATTGGATTGATAATATGATAAGAGAGTGCGTCTGGCCCAGGCAGGCAAAGAAACGAAAAAGATTACGGCTGTCTCTCTGGGGGTTAGCGCGAAGGGTAAACGTATGCAGGACACATTAATGAGTCGGCCTCGCGAGTGTGGTTAAAATGTGCAGCGGATGTTTGATAAGGGCTGTCCGCGAAGTATTAGTCTGAAAGAGGTGCTGTTTTGTTATTAGAGATAATACTGTCGTCTTTGATGAAGAGGAAATTAAAGCAGTAGAAGATTACTGCTGGAAATAAGCAATTTTCGTAGGGAAATAAAAAAGAAAGACAAAAACACACGCACGTGCTGTATAGTATATTAAAGATGAGAAAGGGAAGACAATAGAAAAGAAGGAAAATATAAAATACCGTTTATCGCAGTTGTATATTTCAGAAACTTTTAGAACTTAAGAAAGTTTTTGTATTCCCGATGTGTCTGTTAGCACGAATACGTCTCTTTACGTTTTTGGATTGATAATATGATAAGAGGGTGCGTTTTTCCCAGGCAGACAAAGAAAAGAAAAAGATTACGGCTGTCTCTCGGGGGGATTAGCGCGAAGGGTAAACGTATGCAGGAGACATTCATGAGTCGGGCTCGCAAGTGTGGTTAAAATGTGCAGAGGATGTTTGATAAGGGCTGTCCGCGAAGTATTAGTCTGAAAGAGGTGATGTTTTGTTATTAGAGATAATACTGTCGTCTTTGATGAACAGGAAGTTAAAGAAGTAGAAGATTACTGCTGGAAATAAGCAATTTTCGTAGGGAAATAAAAAAGAAAGACAAAAACACACGCACGTGCTGTATAGTACATTAAAGATGAGAAAGGGGAGACAATCGAAAAGAAAGAAAATATAAAATACCGTTTATCGCAGTTGTATATTCCAGAAACTTTTAGAATTTAAGAAAGTTTATGTATTCCCGATGTAACTGTAAGCACGAGCATGACTCTTTACGTTATTGGATTGATAATATGATAAGAGAGTGCGTCTGGCCCAGGCAGGCAAAGAAACGAAAAAGATTACGGTTGTCTCTCGGGGGGTTAGCGCGAAGGGTAAACGTATGAAGGAGACATTAATGAGTCGGGCTCGCGCGTGTGGTTAAAATGTGCAGCGGATGTTTGATAAGGGCTGTCCGCGAAATATTAGTCTGAAAGAGGTGCTGTTTTGTTATTAGAGATAATACTGTCGTCTTTGATGAACAGGAAGTTAAAGAAGTTGACGATTACTGCTGGAAATAAGTAATTTCTGTAAGGAAATAAAAAAGAAAACCAAAAACACACGCACATGCTGTATAATATATTAAATATGAGAAACGGGAGACAATCGAAAAGAAGGAAAATATAAAATACCGTTTGTCGCAGTTGTATATTTCAGAAACTTTTAGAACTTGAGAAAGTTTTTGTATTCCCGATGTGTCTGTTAGCACGAATACGTCTCTTTACGTTATTGGATTGATAATATGATAAGAGGGTGCGTCTTTCCCAGGCAGACAAAGAAAAGAAAAAGATTACGGCTGTCTCTCGGGGGGGTTAGCGCGAAGGGTAAACGTATGCAGGACACATTAATGAGTCGGCCTCGCGAGTGTGGATAAAATGTGCAGCGGATGTTTGATAAGTGCTGTCCGCGAAGTATTAGTCTGAAAGAGGTGCTGTTTTGTTATTAGAGATAATACTGTCGTCTTTGATGAACAGGAAATTAAAGCAGTAGAAGATTACTGCTGGAAATAAGCAATTTTCGTAGGGAAATAAAAAAGAAAGACAAAAACACACGCACGTGCTGTATAGTATATTAAAGATGAGAAAGGGGAGACTATGGAAAAGAAAAAAAAATATAAAATACCGTTTGTTGCAGTTGCATATTTCAGAAACTTTTAGAATTTAAGAAAGTTTATGTATTCCCGATGTAACTGTAAGCACGAGCATGTCTCTACGTTTTTGGATTGATAATATGATAAGACGGTGCATCTGGCACAGGCAGGCAAAGAAACGAAAAAGATTACGGCTGTCTCTCGGGGGGTTAGCGCGAAGGGTAAACGTATGCAGGAGACATTAATGAGTCGGACTCGCGAGTATGGTTAAAATGTGCAGCGGATGTTTGATAAGGGCAGTCCGCGAAATATTAGTCTGAAAGAGGTGCTCTTTTGTTATTAGAGATAATACTGTCGTCTTTGATGAACAGGAATTTAAAGAAGTAGAAGATTACTACTGGAAATAAGCAATTTTCGTAGGGAAATAAAAAAGAAAGACAAAAACACACGCACATGCTGTATAGTACATTAAAGATGAGAAAGGGGAGACAATCGAAAAGAAAGAAAATATAAAATACCGTTTATCGCAGTTGTATATTTCAGAAACTTTTAGAATTTAAGAAAGTTTATGTATTCCCGATGTATCCGTAAGCACGAGCTTGTCTCTTTACGTTATTGAATTGATAATATGATAAGAGGGTGCATCTGACCCAGGCAAGCAAAGAAAAGAAAAAGATTACGGCTGTCTCTCGGGGGGATTAGCGCGAAGGGTAAACGTATGCAGGAGACATTAATGAGTCGGACTCGCGAGTATGGTTAAAATGTGCAGCGGATGTTTGATAAGGGCTGTCCGCGAAATATTAGTCTGAAAGAGGTGCTGTTTTGTTATTAGAGATAATACTGTCGTCTTTGATGCACAGGAAGTTAAAGAAGTAGAAGATTACTGCTGGAAATAAGCAATTTTCGTAGGGAAATAAAAAAGAAAGACAAAAACACACGCACGTGCTGTATAGTATATTAAAGATGAGAAAGGGAAGACAATAGAAAAGAAGGAAAATATAAAATACCGTTTATCGCAGTTGTATATTTCAGAAACTTTTAGAATTTAAGAAAGTTTATGTATTCCCGATGTAACTGTAAGCACGAGAATGACTCTTTATGTTATTGGATTGATAATATGATAAGAGAGTGCGTCTGGCCCAGGCAGGCAAAGAAACGAAAAAGATTACGGCTGTCTCTCGGGGGGGTTAGCGCGAAGGGTAAACGTATGCAGGACACATTAATGAGTCGGCCTCGCGAGTGTGGATAAAATGTGCAGCGGATGTTTGATAAGTGCTGTCCGCGAAGTATTAGTCTGAAAGAGGTGCTGTTTTGTTATTAGAGATAATACTGTCGTCTTTGATGAAGAGGAAATTAAAGCAGTAGAAGATTACTGCTGGAAATAAGCAATTTTCGTAGGGAAATAAAAAAGAAAGACAAAAACACACGCACGTGCTGTATAGTATATTAAAGATGAGAAAGGGGAGACTATGGAAAAGAAAAAAAATATAAAATACCGTTTGTTGCAGTTGCATATTTCAGAAACTTTTAGAATTTAAGAAAGTTTATGTATTCCCGATGTAACTGTAAGCACGAGAATGACTCTTTATGTTATTGGATTGATAATATGATAAGAGAGTGCGTCTGTCCCAGGCAGGCAAAGAAACGAAAAAGATTACGGCTGTCTCTCGGGGGGTGAGCGCGAAGGGTAAACGTATGCAGGAGACATTCATGAGTCGGGCTCGCAAGTGTGGTTAAAATGTGCAGAGGATGTTTGATAAGGGCTGTCCGCGAAATATTAGTCTGAAAGAGGTGCTGTTTTGTTATTAGAGATAATACTGTCGCCTTTGATGAACAGGAATTTAAAAAAGTAGAAGATGACTGCTGGAAATAAGCAATTTTTCTAGTAAAATATAAAAGAAAAACAAAAAAACCATTACTCCTATCTTTTGAACTACATAATCATATTTATTTTAATACCGAAATCCCGGTATCCCGGTATTTTAAATATAAATATCGAATGAATACCGGTATTGTAAAAATGCGCCGGTATTCCAGGCCCCACTACCTACTAAAGTTAAACTAAATATTGTAATAAATTAAACGCGCCGGGAAAAATTTTGTTACACGGCGGCCTGATTTCTAGTTACGCCACTGCGCGCAACTCAAATAGAAATTCAAACAGTGTGAAGCAGAATATATTTTATATTTCTGATGTTAGATTCAAAATTAAATGCCAAATCAGACAGTGTAAAGCGGCCCTTTTATAAATAAAACATTCTAGGAGTCATATAACATGATTGAATGGGGCTTTGGGCTGCAGCCCATGAAGACCATGCCTCTATCCGCCCCTGACAATACATAAAAACTTGCGGATTGTTCATAATTTGCCCGAAAACGTTGTTCGTACCAAGGTTGGTAGAGCTGGACTGTGTATTAGAAGGTTGCCTCGATCCAGAGGGGAAGATTAGGGTACGTCACGTCACTTGATAAATTCCATTGGACGTATTAATGAGGTTCTTGCGTTATTTGATGAACAACATTACAAAATTGATTGCGTTTTTAATTAAATTAATGTTTAGGAGACAGATTTAAACTCCCTTCACTGTGACGGACGGAAATTTCCTGTGACGTCATGAGTTGCTTTTGCAGGGGAGAGGGAAGGGTCAGACTACACATTTAAATGAGAACGTGGCAATCTACTAGATGCAATATCAGTTTTACCAATCTTGCTTCGTATGATTTATTTATTGGCTTATTTGTTCCTGTAGCTGCGCACATTAACGATATACATGGTACCTACCACCATATAAGTGATCGATGTGCTTAGTTTCGCTTCATAGAGTATATAACTACAGTATTTTACTACTTTCAGCATTTGTTAAGAAATGCGATGGAAAGTCAATATGTAAGTTATAAATCCAGACGGGAATGAAATAAATAAAGTTACTGATGGGAGGAATCCTGCGGCTTACGTTGAATGGTAGGTAGCATAAAGTTTTGTGAGGAAGTCCATTTTGTTTCAACACCAGCTAGTTTTCCGGAGCTCGAGAAAATACGATTTATTTAAGACGGAGATTGTAATAAACGTTGTTTATTATTTTACATTAGTTCTAGACGTTTCGTCTTGCAACTTATTTAGTTACCAACAATAAGTAACTTTTCCTCATATACAAGAGAGGTTCCAAATGTACTACGACGCTCAACTTAAATGATACTCCTGCATGCGAACCATACTATTAAGAACATTCAGCGTAAGGGTTACGAGACTGTCAAATGGTATCATTTATGGTGTGCGTCCTTGTACAGGGTGGATTAATTTCGATGTCTCTTATGGGCATCTCTGTAACTATAAGAGATAGAAAAAAACTAGTGGCCAAGTCTCGATCTCTTTTTTGGAGATTAAGTCAATATTGTAAACAAAAATTGGCTATCTTCTTTTGTTTTCAAGTTACAGGAAAAAATTGCCATTTTCCACTTTTCGTTTTTCGGTCGTATCTCGTTTATTTCTAAAGACATCAAAAAACTGCTTGCACATTATTGGGACACTTTTTGGAATACACTTCAGTGGTGTAGTTGATTTTTTAATATTTACTTAAATTTTCGAGATATAACATAAAGTTAGGTTTTTTTTAAATTGAAATCATAGTAGGTAATGCCCTCATTAAATAGATATTTTTTTATGTTTTCAAAAATATGTACTTTGTTGGGTTTATTTTTTATAATTAATAATAATAATAATAATAATAATAATAATAATAATAATAATAATAATAGTTTTATTGATCCGACAAAAGAGAGTACAAATATACAAAAAAAAAGAAAAATTTAAATGTAACATAGAATTCATGTGTACAATATCTCACTAAAAGAAATTACTTAATTTGCGGATCAAAAGCCAGTAGGTTCAGTTGATATAAGCATATAACAACTGTTCTGCCACCTACCCCTTTCTAAGCAAAAGCCTTAAACTAAATATAAATGTACTAACTAAAAAAACAAAAAAAAAAAACAGTTAAAGAAATAAGTGTATGTAATAAGTAATGGCGAAGAATGAAAAGATGACACTCAAAAGGAAATTGAAAACGCCCGTTATTAAAGTGTGACAAATACGTGTGCCTCGCTCTTCATTTGCACAGTCGCAAATCATTGCTATTTTATTTTTATCATTGCTGCGACCTCAACAGTTCCCTAACTGCCGTTCTGAAATTGGAATAAGAGATCGGAGTAAGAGTAAAATTTAAGCCGAGTGAATTTAAGTATTTTGCTATAGTAAAAGTAAAAGAGCGCTCGAAAGTTGTGGTTCTGTGAAATGGAGGAGTCAGTAAGCCTTTGCTGCGCACGTTAATGTTGTGCACATCAGTCCGAAATGAAATCTTATTGTAAAGATACTCCGGAGCTTTTTTATGCAAAATTTTAAAATACAAACAGATAGAATTAAATTTTCTGCGGTTAGATATATTGAGCCAACCAAGCCAGTTCAGAGTGTGGGATATATGTTGACCCTTTCTAATCCCAAAGAGAAATCTAAGGCAGGAATTTTGGATAACTTGAATTCTTTTTACGTCCCTGCCAGCTAAACAGGGGCCGTAAACATTGTCGCAGAAATTGAACGTGAGAACCAGCGTATCACAAAGAGTTTTGCGAGTATTGCAGGAAAGTAAATTTCTGCTGCTGTATAAGATTTTAAGAATGCCATAAGCTCGATTAGTCAGACAAGATACATGCGAAGTGAATCTTAGATCACAGTCAAGAGTCAAACCCAGGTTTTTAGCTGAGGAAACGACAGGTAAAGTAAAATTATTTGTATGTATATTAAGAGTATTTTGAATGGAATCGCGTTGTTTACGTGGACCAAAGACCATGATTTTATATTTTTCGGGACTGACAGATAAACAGTGTTTTTCGGAAATTCTAATTAAAGCATTTAGATCGTTATTTATTAAGTTACAGTTGAGCTCAGCATTTATTGCATTAAAAGTATGGTAAAGTTGCGTGTCGTCTGCGTACATATGGTATTTGCAAGTTTTTAAAACTTCAATTAGGTGACTGGTATAAATTGAGTACAGTAGAGGGCCTAAAATTGAACCTTGGGGTACGCCACGAATAAGCGACAAAGGAGTAAAAATCGATTCGTCTAAACGCACATATTGAGACCTATTTGACAAATATTCAGAGAACAATTTTATAGCTTTGGTTTCAAGTCCAATAAAGTGAAGTAAAGCTAGCATCATCGCGTGATTAATCGAATCAAACGCTTTAGAATAGTCTAATCAAATCAAAACAGTGATTTTTCCTTCATCAACTCCGTGTAAAATGTCATCTGTAATATGCGCCAAGGCGGTAGCACAGTTAAAACCTTTACGGAAGCAGGACTGAAACTTAGGTAAAATATTATTTTGCTCTAAATGATCTCTCAGTTGCCTATCTTTAATTTTGAGAGAATGGGCAATAGGCTAATAGGTCTAAGATCGTTCAAATTATGCGGTTTATTACTTTTAGGGAGTGGAATTACCACCGCTTGTTTCCAACATGATGGAAAGGTCCCTTCTGATATACAGAAGTTGATTATATGGACAATGTAAGGAATTAAGAACGGGCAACATAGTTTCAAGAACGTTACATCTAATTGATCAGCACCGGGCGAAAAGAAAAAATAGAAAAAAACTCTCATTTTTGTTATTATTCTTGCGTACCCTAGTCTCAGTAGGCTGGCTTCAATGCAATGCAAATAAATAAACAAATTGTCTCTGTTTCTTCTTAAATAAATGGAGAGTTCAATTTCATTCATGCATTCGCCATGCAACTCAAAAGAAAGAGCGAACTGTAATTGCAGCCTACGTTCTTGGTGTGGGCCCATTTTTATACGTTTCAGTTCCCACATCCTCGTCACTTTTTCGTTTCGTTTTAAGACTTTCGAACTTGCGCGTGAGTGTCACGGAGATATATGACTGTATTCTGTGTTTTGACTGCAAACGCAAATACATATTTGTCACAATTAGCGGATGTTCTAAAATTAGTTCACAAACAAGAAATCCAAGAGTAGGTGCCTGCATACACATTAGGTTACGACAAAACAAATTTATGAATTTAAGAGCCAAGAAGAAATTAAAGAGTCCGCATAGGTAACGATCAGTGGCAGCTTCAGGGTCAAATGTTAAGGATAACGCAGTAGCACAACTAAAGTCAGAACGGAAACCAGACTGAAATGTCGGTAATAAATTAAATTAATATTTAAAAATTTCAAAATATGTACGTTGCATTTCCTTGTCAGTTTGTCATGCGCTTTAATAATTAATCATTATAAAATAATATATTAATGATGAAGAAAATTATTTATATTGCGTTTCGTGGAGCGATGAGTGCAGACGAGGCGACATTTTTAATTGCCATAATCAACATTTTTTGGCCCAAGAAAGCCCTTATGCAACAAGAGAACTTGAACGCTAAAAGCGCTCTAAAGCTGGCGCTACACATTGCGTCGAATGTTAACCCGAACGTTGGACCAAACGTTTGAACTAAATGAGTTCGATAATTGGTATGACAACTGTTTGTGCTACAGAGTGCGGCGAATGTTTCGCGATTTCATCCGCTACAAACGTTGTCTGTAGCTTACAGTAGGCACACGAAGGATCCGCAGGCGTGTCAAGTCATATTTTGCAATATTACAGGAGAACATTTTTTGAAATTCTTCTATTCACTCCTCCTTATTTTCCCTTAAAGCTTTACGGTAAAATTAAAATAATAAAATATAATAATATTAAAAACTTACCCATAATAATTCAAATCACATTAAATGAAAATGGTCTAAAGTACATAATTACAATTAATTACAGTACCTGTCGCTGAGACGTCTTTGACTATGAAAAAAGTTATATCGTCAACACCTGTTGATATCTTAGCTTTAAATTAATGACTTTTATCTTCACTTTCGCTAATTGTATTTCAAAATTTTATGTTTTTATGTTTTTCATTTTTTTAATAGGCTGTTTCAACAGTGCGTTCTCGGATAAAATCTGGTTAATTACTGAAGATACAAAAAAAATAAGTTATTTTTGTCTTCAGTTTTAGGGTCTAGGACAATTCGCCATCGCCGATTTGTCGTCGCCAATTCACCGTCGCTGATTCGTCGTAGGTACAATTCACCGCCGGAAAACTCGCCGTCGGTAAATTCGCCGTCAGCGATTAAAGTTTTAAGTCCAGGTACATATCCAAATATTAATATACCGATAATTATATGTAAATAAAATAAGAAGTTAACATAATTAATGGAAAATAAAATAATTTGTTATTAATTAAATGTATGTGATACATAGATAAAGAAACAGTTAAAAAAATTTGGTCTTCTAGGAAGTATTTCTTATTCTTCAGGGTGTTCGTAAAATCCCTCCAATTCTTCTTTTTTATATTTTCAGATTCTGCTCAAAATCATATTGATTTTCATATCAATCAAAATCACTACACATCAAAAGTCGACTGCTTTCAAAATATCGATTCATGAAAGCTCGTCATTTAAAATTATAATTTGAAAAAGGGGTTCCATTAAAAAAAATTGAATTATGAATTTGTTCGTAATTTTGTGTCTTACGGTGGTCGCACTGTAATTAGGAATTTATTTTAACTTGAAACAGAAAAACAATAGTAAAGTCCATTTTAATTTACTTGAAACGTACTGAAATTATAGTTACTTTCTTCAACAATTACAGGTATAAGTTGGATATTATCTAAAATGGTCAGAAAGTGTGTTAAAGCTTATTAAGCTAAATAAAGCAGTAACATGGGACGGCGAATTGGGCGGACGGTAAATTGGATCGACGACGAATTGGTTCTACGACGAATTGGCGACGGTGAATCGGCTACGGCGAGTTGGCGACGGCGAATCGTCCCATCCCCTCAGTTTTAAAGGTCTACGAGTACAATACAAGATTATTTTCAACTGTACGTACAGGATTAATCAAAACAGTGGTGGTGGATGACATTTTTTATTTCAATTTATATTGCAAAAATAAATTGTACATAAAATAGTACGAGATGACCACAAACTACATATACTCTTATAACATTAAGTCAGACCATTTGCCTTTAACACAGGGAAGGAACTTGTATGTGCGTTTAGGTACGATATGTTTAACTAAGCTGTTCATAAGTAATAGCAAAATTAGGAAACTGCTGTCGAAACTTCTGTACACACTGATTAACTGAATAAACTAACTTTCCATTTTCTATTCTACCGGTTTGAACATAACTTTCAACAATAAACATTTTCTGTTGTAATTCTAACATTTTGAATTAATTGAAAATACAAAGTGTCAATTTGACATTTGTTTAATTAAATAATTGAACAGCTATCAGTGCTGCAAATCTCAGAAGAAAAAAACAGTGAAATCATAGCCCACTTTAATGAGGAATTCAATTGAAGGCACGGTACAATTATATCTCAACATACTTTAAAGCTATAGGCAGATAAAATAAAAGTGCAAA
Organism: Prosopocoilus inquinatus; assembly: GCA_036172665.1. Lineage (NCBI taxonomy): Eukaryota > Metazoa > Arthropoda > Insecta > Coleoptera > Lucanidae > Prosopocoilus > Prosopocoilus inquinatus. The sequence goes on from CM069877.1 coordinate 34,588,013, forward strand.
ACCATTATAATGGCATTGATTATTTTAATTGGGTAATTAATTTAATATTTTAAGATCCGCGAGTTTATGACGCAATTTGGAGGTTAGATGAAAATTGTCAAATAGATGTCAAGTACCCCATCTGTATCAGCCCAGCGAAACCATTCTGTTTTCTAAAAAAAAAAAAAAAACGTTCAACCAGATCTCGATCTACTAAAATTTGATAATAAGACTGGCGTTTTCAATTACGCTTAATTTCATCTAATTTTTTTTATCCCGAGTGATTTTTTCTCTGCGTGTTTGTTTCACTGACTACTTTGTCGGTAACTGAACCTCTGGGATTGTTTGCAGGTCGTGGGTGTAAACTACCACATTATCCTAACAAGTACAGCTTCCTGTTCGTCAGGTTTTTCGTAAATATTGAATATTTGCTGTGTAGTACGTATTGACTTTCGGAATTGACCGGCACTTTCTAGTCGGTACACGGCTTCCTACGTGTACGGTGGTTACAGACGGATTCCGCCAACGGACGGACGGAAATACGGACACCTTATAAATGACTGAGCAAACAGGCCTCCTTTCGAAACCAACAGATCTTCTGCCCACGTTGACGAATCTTAATTGTCGTCGCATGTGTGCTTGTAATGTCTGTATACAGGATGGGCAGATGTACCAAACCAACTCAAAGCTAAAAAAATATTATTTGAAAGCTGAAAAATAGCTGAAAGTGATTTTTCTCCTACATCTTCCCCCCCAAGTGCGGAAATATGCTGGAGAGATGAGCGTTTTAATAATAATTTTTCTTCGCTCTCCGGCGCGGCGTTACCTACCACAGTCGTTTATATTTATTTAAATTTATGCGATTATACGAGAGCGTTATGAATAGAATCGGGAACGTTGTCGTAAGTGAGCGTTTAAGGCAATTAAATCGCCCATTGTTCTCGGAATTACTTGCTCGAAACAGTCTTAAGAAACGGTGTGCTCAGTGTTACATGGTTCTAACTGCAAGTATGATGCAACGACCAACAAAAAGAGGCCATGAAACTGAATTCTTCACGTAAAATTTAAGACAAGGGGGCACTGATGGCTGCGTGCCAGTCAATAAATTTATTTCTGTTAGAATTAATACAAAAAATACTGCAGTCGAAAGGGATGGTTCAATATTAAAGGAAAAAAAAAACATTAAAACACGAAGGAGAATAATCAGGTAAACTACAAAATGAACACGCAAAGTAGGTACCTACACTGAGAAAAACGAAATTGTTAAGCCAATAAATTTTAGAGTGTCAATTTTTTTCTGTGTTGTTCATTTTTTTTAACACTGTGTTTCTTTTTTAACATATTGTTACGCTAATGGTGAGCCTCCACTACGTCACGATTGGATCTTCACCACTGCGCACTTAGAAGCGTAGGGGTTGTGGGGTGCGCAAGCAAAGCTTTATGAAAACAAAGTAGTTTATAAAAAGTATAACTTTCATTAAATTCTAAGTAGTTAAATTAGTATAGTAGTCCCAGAAATGTATCGGTTTTATGGCAGGTAATAGCAATACTAAGGTAATGAGACAATAAAGATAAGCTGCTTGTGAATAAACCCGTCCGCACGCGTAGTTTGCAGGGGTGTACACAAATTATATTATTTACGGCAAATGCAATTAATAATTCCGGGTAAAAAGTATTAAAGAATTTTTGTACATCCCTATGAATTTGCCCAGCCAATAGAATATTCAACCGTGGTGCGGGCTGCTGAAGCCGATTATCAGCCCCTCAATTACCTTAAAGTATTTACGGCAAAACCATAAAACCGATACATTTCTGGGAGTACTATAGCATCAGGGGGTTCAAGGTTCTGACAGTTCGCGTTGCCATTCGTCATCGGCGCAGACGAATCATGTACAAAATTCCGCTTTGATGATGCTGGGAGCCGTATGGGCTGCTGTACTCCGGAACTGTTGTAGGAGTTGGGGTTGTCTGCTAAGAGGGCCTGATGGCGTCGGCGTCGGCGTTGTGGTCCAGGACGTCAGTGACGGCATTGAGGCTTAGGGCATCGTTAAAGGTCTGGAGGGGCTAGGCCAGGGGTCGGCAAACTTTTTGGACTACTGAGCCAATAATAAAAAAAAATAACTCAAAATGTATAAGGAACCAGTTTTGTTTTGTTTCATAGTCTGCTGGACTTTTAAATTATTTAAACTAAACTGCATTAGTCAATAGTTGCTTGACTTTACTTCCACAACAGTTTATTCCAACAACAATTTCTGACTAGTTCGAGACCGTCAGTAGCATGCACACGTCACAGTTATACACTTGATGGTGCTGTTAAAATAGGTCATTACTTCGACGGGCAACTGTTTTAGACGGTTCCGAACTACTCGGAATTACTTACTCGGAAACTGCTGTTGGAAGAAAAATCTATTGCCAAACAAAACGATAGTCGCGGGAAAGTTGAACACGTAATTGGAATATGCATTTACTTTTCTGAGATTTAAAGAAGGCACAATAACAGTAAATATTTGCAATGGAAGTGCTAATAACTAATACTGTTAAATAATTGATAACTAAAAGAGCCGCAGTCACTTGTTAAAGAGCCCCATGTGGCTCGCGAACCGCAGGTTACCGACCCCTGGGCTACGCCATTGTTGTGAGTTACACCAGGTCTTAGTAATCGACTGGGTTGTCAGTTGAGACGGGGCTGATGGCGTCGGCGTTGTGGTCCAGTGCGACGACGACGATATTCGTGGCAGCGAGGCATACACTTTGTTTTGTTTACCGAACTTTGCTTACTTGACCTGACTAAAATATTTTAGGTTTAAGGTTAGGTTTTAGCTTAGGTTGTTTTTAGACATTTTTAGTGCTTTTAAGTTGGTAGCGTACTGAAGATGGCAGCTTAGCTGCCGAAATACGTATCTACGGATATAAAAATTAATGTGGGCGGAGGTTAATTTCAATTATTACTAGGCCAATGATTACTCGAGTTTTGCGACATGCTTGCTTGTTCCATATAAAATCTAATCGTACCTTTATATAGAACATCTAATCGTGACAATTTTGATTAGCTTTTATCTTTTTATTTAAATAACTTATGAATGGTTATCCAGGGAAGGAGTTAAGATGAAAATTGGAAATTTACAGATACGAGGCATTTTAATAAGAAATAAATTTGGATTCCATTCACATCCTGTTAGATAGGAAGTGGTCATCTAGTTGCTGATTTTTTAATGTTACGTTTTTTTAATTGCTACACATGAAGATAAGAAAAATTTAGAGTTTCAAAATCGTTTTGTTTGTAGAAGTGGATTAAACGGAGAAGAATCTGCGGTTGGAATTGATCCACTTGTTTTGATTACATAGCCCGAGTCACGTGCCAGGTTCTTCTCAAGTTGTGCGAAATCTTATTGTTATTGTAGTTGAAACCTCCAGTTTCACAAAAATTATTTAATCTGTTGTTAACTGTTGTTAACTTCGTCCAATGAAGTTCCTTAAGAACGAGAGAATTAAATTAATCGCTCATTAACAATTTTTTTGTGAAACCCACAATAGTGTGGTAAATGTTCCGTAAGCATGACCTATTATTAAATCCATTCGTGTCCAGGACCGGAGGAAGGGTAGTCGACGCCCTTATGCAAAACAGTAACTGTTGCCCCTCTTCCAAAAAAAAAAGAAACAAATTCACGTGACATTATACAGTTGTCACAAAAAAATAGTGTGCATTCTTAGTTGTTATAGAGTATCAAATCGATCTCAAAAAGGTATTGTAAGTAATTCCATAGTTGCCAGATTTTTATTAACTTGAATGTAATCATTATTTTTTCAAAATTTATGTTAAATACTCCTAATTTTGACAAATTTTTGCTTTAAACCAGTGTAAATGGTTACTACCGGAATTAACTCGCAACTTGAAAAGTAACCATAATGGAAAAGTTCGTATGTGATTTTAGAGACAATGTTGCCAACAGTGGGCCATAAAACGGGGAAAAACTAAGTTTGGCATTTAACAGAATTTTTAGTTTTTTTATCTCTATTTCTTTGCTTGGATTAAATAAAATTAGGTTGGGTTATGTTAACATTGAGATTGGTTGAGCTTCATTTTAATTGATTTTTAATTCTTAACAATTTTTATGCTTTTAATTTTCCTTGCAATTTAAAATTTTTATTTGTGTTAAACGGAGTTAGGTTGACATCGGTCGAGTTGATTGTCGTTAATTGAACTACATTTTAATTTTTTTTTTAATATTTACTTCTAACTTTTCATATAAGTTTCAATATTTTACTCGTGTTAGGTGAAGTTGACGCTAATTTTAATCCGTGAACTATTGCGGCCTTAAAATTTCGCACGGTTCAGTTTTTCGTCGGTTTTTAATGACTTAATGACAAATGCAAAAATTTTTAAAGTTGAAAATTTTAAAATGCCAAATTACACGCTTTCTGGAGCAGAGAAAGGTCTTGCTTATGTTTATTTTATTTTTCTATTAAATTCTATTACTTCTATTACTTTACTTTTTTGCTGTAATTAAAATGTAGCCAACAATCTGAATATCAAATGACTTTTCAGTGCTGTCAAGTTTGAAGAGAAAGCCTTGTTGACAAAACTAAAATTTCCAAAAAAACAGACTACAAATTTTATTATTTTTATTTTTTACTTTTTTTAGAATTTTCAATTGCATAGAATGAAGTGCAATATGATGCGCGAGTTAAGTTGACCTTGAAATTTGTTGATGTTCATTTTAATTCATTTATTATTCCCTTTTACTTTTAATTTTTTAAATATGAAGTATTTGCTTTAAAATTTTAACTCGGATTGAACGGAGTTGGGTTGAGTGCAGTTAGTTTAGGTCGACACTGAAAATACCCTGTCATTTAATTTTTTATTTCCATTTTTCTCTGTGTTGTTCATTGTTTTTTAACACTATGTTTCTTTTTAACATATTCTTACGCTAAGGGTGAGCCTCCACTACGTCATGACTGGATCTTTACCACTGCGCACTTAGAAGCGTAGGGGTTGTTGGCTGGTTATTGGTATTAATTTCTAAGTAGTTAAATTAGTAGCATCAGAGGGTTCAAAGTTCTGACAGTCCTCGGCGCAGACGAGTTCCGCCGTTGATGACGCTGGGGGCCGTATGGGCTGCCGTACTTCAGAACTGTTGTAGGAGTTGAGGTTGTCTGTCGAGAAGGGCTGATGGCGTCGGCGTCGGCGTCGGCGTTGTGGTCCAGGACGTCAGCGACGGCATTGAGACTTAGGGCGTCGATAAAGGTCAGGGGTGGGCAATCTTTTTGAACTACTGAGCCATTAATATAAAAAATAACTACTTTTAATTTTTTAAATATGAAGTATTTGCTTTAAAATTTTAACTCGGGTTGAACGAAGTTAGGTTGAGTGCAGTTAGCTTGGGTCGACACTGAAAATATCCTTTCATTTAATTTTTTATTTTCATTTTTTAATTGTTCTTTGATTTTTTAATTTTTTCGCTTGGATTGAATATAGAATCGAGTTCAGTTTTTGGATCGAGTTTAGTTGGTCGTACTTCGCTGTAATCGCTTTTTAATCTTTTACTTTTAATTTTTGCATTTTTAATTTTTTTTGCATTAATTAAAGTTAGTTAGGCTGAGTTCAGTTGAGGTGGGTTGACCTTGAGATTTGTCGAGTTTAATTTTAACATTCTCTTCATGATTTTTACCTAATCTTTTACCTGGGTTGAGTGGAGTTAGGTTGGGTTCAGTTGGAATAACGGAAATTTTTTCACATTTTTTGTCTATTTAAATTTTCCTTTTTTTTATAATAATAATAATATCCCATATTTATGTAATTTTGGAGACACAGCTAGCTGTATACCTGACCTTGGGAATTGCATTGTGATTCCCAAGAACGGTCATGACTTGACGTTCAGTGGATTGTGGCCAATGTTTGGCACTGTGGAAGTCAGTAACGTTAATGATCCTGAGTGCTCCCGGTGTTCAGGAGGCAAGGTATGCTAACATCCACCTAGAACTTGCTTGGCTTTGTGCATGCGAAGTACATAGATGGACATTCGTGGATACCTTCGCCATGAGTCCCTCCCCCAACAGAACAATTTTGGTAAAAATAAGAATAAAAAGTGTTTAGATTTTATTAGATTTTATAGGAGTATAAACACTTAAAACTGTTGCCAATCTAGTAAAATTAATCTCAATCACTCGGTTTGACGCAGTTAGCATAAACGAGTAAACGAATCGACTTCTTAAGGTTAGGTTTTAGTTTTAAGGTTAGATTTAATCTGCAGTCATTTTGCAATTTATAAAGAACTGTCAAATTTTGACAACTCAATAGACATCAGACAGTTGGACCAACTGTATATTGCAAATCAAGGCCTGCTGTAATTATAAATTTAATTGAATATATCAAAAAATATCTAGTGAAACAAAAATGATGTAAGAATATAATTATATATTCACGACTTTTTCCGTAGGTATTTTTCTAACTTTCACCAGCAATAATAAAGAATATTAATAGCTTTATTATTTAAACAAGAACGTATTCGTTCGGTTTAATTTTTTCATATTTACTTAAACGACCTTAGTGTCGTGTTTGTGTTTAAATAAAGGACGGCGTGGGTAGTAGAAACAAATCGTTTCAATTGAACCGACTGCACTGAAATGGCAATTTTTCAGTAACGTCCTCGCCAATTTGACGTTGTTGCACTTTGTCATCATCTCCGTGCAGATTAAATTTTACATATTTATTAGGTCGATGGCACACCATGCACACCCACACCCACCATGTGATGATATGTGGGGCGTTAAATTAGAGGATTATAATTTCAGATGCAATTTTCGGGCACGTCATAAATTTTCCTCGTCGGAAAATCGCAGGCACCAAAACTGAATTACACGCTCACAGAGTATATGATTCTGTTTGTCTTTTAATTAAGGCCGATTTTACTTTGTGGTCGAGTGTGGGCATCGCGTGGGACGCAACCATCGGACACTCCTAGCTCAAATATCTCGTATTATTATGCATTTAAGCGCGATAAAACTTTGCCCAAACAAGCGGGCGTCTGTGTCGTCGCCGTTGGCCTCCCCTGTACACGATGAAGACTTCTTCACCACGTCGTGTGAGGAGACCTCTGTCGAAATTTTATTCGGTGTTCACGTGTCGAAATATGCTAATTAGTTGTTGTAATTAACTCGTGCACTGCATTCTTGTTGTTGGTAGTAATTACGATTAAAGATTATTATGGGCTATTTACCATCTGGAATTTTCTCGCTTTCTTTTAATCGGTTTTATGGGTAGAGTGGGCGCGCTCGAAAATTTTTAATTAATTCCATAAAATTCAAATTTTACTCTGAAGTTATTGGCATTTCGAAATAATTTCGTTTCTTTTATGGGTCATCTCCATCCTCATCAGTTTTTGAAATCTTTTTTTGATTAACACAACAGTTTACTTTTATTTCAAATAGAAAGCTATACATTTTGATTGATACAACTTTAACAGACGTAAAAGAGATGATCACGCAAAACAAAACACAGAGAGAAAGATGTTGTCAATTTTACAAGGTTATAATATCTTGTAATATCATTTTATTCCTATACAGAATTACAGTTTCTTACACAATGCACACTTTAAACTAGATTTTCACAAAAAAAAAACATCCTCACAACGAGACTTTCTAATTGCTCGGAAATAACAGATCTTGGTACTTAAAATTTCTTCGTTACTTGCAGTAACAAGCACTTTACCAAGAAGGTGTACCTCAATTATATTAATTACTATAATAAGAACGCCTCCTTTCAATTCTTTTTAGTTCACGTTGATTAGTTACTATACTCAATTCTATTTAACCCGAGCAAAAATTTAAAAATATTTAACAGATCGGACTCAACGTGTTGTTCCAAATGAAAATGTTTCAAATTTACGATACTTAGACATGAGCGTCCCGCAAGGTAGCATATGCGGACCGCTTCTATACAGGATGACTGCTAAGTCGACGTGTTCCTTTGAGGGCGTGTTAGTAGAGCTGATTTGTAATTGATTTGACCATATTATGCATGATACAAAATGCAATAGTTAATGAGATATTTGAATTTTTGTGTTTTCCTTAGAAATACGCTCCCTACTAATATTTATTTAACATTACTCGGAAAGTATAAAAAGTTTTCTTAATATTTATGTTTTCCTGGTTAGACTAAATAATAGTACGTACTACCCAACAAACATTAAGTTAGAAACTTTAATAAGTTTGAAATACAATGGCTGAAAAGACACCTCCCTAAAAGAAAATTCAACCTACTTGAACATTTATTCTGACTTGTTTCCAAAATTTGGTACAATACAATCAACTTGCAAATTATTCTAAAAACTTCTCTGATTTATTGCCTTTCGAATGAGGCTATTAAGTTTTAGTTAAAAAATCTGTATACATCATAATTCCATCAAATAATAACACTAGCCTGCGAAAAAAAATTTTTTTTGCGTATGAGATAAGACTAGGTGTTCTTCAATGATTTCGGAATTACAAAAAAGAATACGTTATTAGTTTTTTTCTATCACGTCAGGATTTCAAAAAAATTAAATAAATTATGTACAGGGTTTTTGTTTGTGTTTTGAACGGCACCTACACATTTTGTTATTAGACATATAAAAGAATGGTACTTGCAAAAGTTTTAGGGATTTACCTGAACCCCCAGAATTTACTAAAAAAAAAATAAGTGACGATCGGAATCCTAACAAATGAGATCCAGCTCTGATGTTTTAGATAATTTCAAAAATATATACAGTAGGATCTCTATAACACGCACCTCCACTAATCCAAATTTTGTATAAGTCGAAACTTGCTGATGATCCCTGCACATTGTATATAACTATTTCTTTAACTTGAAATCTCTATTACTCGTAATTCTCCGGTAACCCGAAGTTTGAGTTACGGAGGTTCGACTGTAGTTTGTTTATATTTTAAGTTTGAAATTTAAAAATTGATTTACTTTGATTACTAAGAATTTTGTTATGTATGACAAGTGTTAACTACAAAATTAAAAGACTGCTCGTCTGGGTCATTTTATAATACAAAACGCTGACAGCTAAGACAATGTTATATAACATAAATTTGTAAAAACATTTCAAAACAAAAATAAATTTCAAATATCGCAAAAAGGACCAAACATAAACAAATTATATATTTTTAGAATTATAAAAACAATCTTTCTTAATTCGTAAAAATATACTGAGTGTGCCATTTAAAATAACAAAATTGGTACTCATTTCTTGGGTTCCGACGGTTTATTTCTTTTAAGTAAATTCTGGTTGTTTAGGTATAAGCAAAAACTGTGCAGCTGCTGTGACCCCGTTAGTACCACTTTTTTTTAAATACAATATTTCAAAGTAAGTATATATTATGCACCCTATGTAGAGGGTTTATTTTAGAAGCTACAGGAAAACTTTATATAAAAGTTGTAGAGTTTTATGCCTATTATCTTTTAGAGTTATCAGAAGAGTCAAGAGCGCATCGGAAATTGAAGAAAAAAATAAAATTTTTGTTTTTTAAAATGGCATATCCTATATATTGTTTGCTAAGATGAAAGACCACATTTTTCTGATTTCAAAAATATATAATGTGTTGATATTTGGAAGAGCCGCTTATGAGATATTTGAGGTTAGAATATCAGTGAATTGATGTTTAAAATATTAAGGCGACCTGGAATTTTTGTTTTCTATTATTAATTCATTGTATAGTTTCCAGCAGTCGAATTTTTGTTATTTTTTGCTAACTATAACAGCCATTTAGAACTTTTTAAGCACCTTTCCAGATCGTCTTGATTTTTAAACGCCATTATTAGGCTGATATTTTAAATTCAATTATATAAGGAATGACCAAAACAAAAATTTAATTTTTTTACAATTTGCGATGCGCTTTTGTTTCTTCTGATAGCTCTAAAAGATAATAGGCATAAAACCCTACAACTTTTGTATTTAAAATTTTCTTCTAGCTCCTAAAATAAACCCTCTAGATAAAGTGCAAAATATAAAAAAAAAACTGTACTTTGAAATATTGTATTTAAAAAAAAAAAAATGGTACGTGATGAAAAAATTATTATATTTTTCTCGAACTCGGGAACACCAAATGTACTACATACGCCTAGTTTTATGTCATACGCAAAACCTTCGCAGGCTAGTGTAATTATTAAGTTCGGGATAGAATAATCATTGTTTTCAATTTAAGAGGACAACAGCTTCTGTTAAATATTAGTTTCCTATAAACTTCAGTTGAGAAATCCCTTAAAAAATACCGTGACTTCACTAAATTGGAATTTAAAGAAAATTGTTCCAGTGTAAGCTCAAAGTTTGAATTTTTCGGTTTTTAACTGAAGCCGATCCCTCAAGGCCAAAGAAAATTAACTGGAAGGTGATTTTTCCTTCAAAGTTAAATGATATTTCTATTAAACTTAATTCCAACCAAAAACTGATGTAAATATTTCTCAAATTCAATTATTAAGTAGGACTTGGTCTGTTCAGATACGTATTAACGCTAGATTAACGATAAGATATATTTAAAAATATATATTATATATATTCCGCATTTTAAAATAATTGTCGATGTCAAACACTGAAGTCGTTAATTGTAATTTTCTGAATTCTGTTTAAATTATCTGTGCAACTCCTTTCCTGTCATTAATTTTTGTTGATATTGTCAAGTACTTGTTCCTGTTGTTCAATTTTTCCGATTGTCCTTTTCTGACAGAGTTAGTAAAACGAAAGTACGAAAAAGAACAAGATTTAGCATACGAGCCAGAGGGAACCATTCGAAAATCAAATATAATTAAAAATGTGTTATTTCCTGTGTAATAAAGACTAGATTGAAATCCATACGTTTGTCTAGTATTGTTATACTATTAATGGAAGCAAAATACTTTTACTAAAACTTAGTACCTCACTGGAAAGACAATAAATCAAAGAAGTTTTTAGAATAATTTGCAAGCTGAGTGTATTATAAAACTTTGGAAATAAATCAGAATGAATGTTCAAGAAAATCACCTCCCAGTTAATTTTCTTTGGCCCTGAGGAATCGGCTTCAGTTAAAAACCGAAAAATTCAAACTTTGAGCTTACACTGGAACAATTTTCTTTAAATTCCAATTTAGTGAAGTCACGGTATTTTTTAAGGGATTTCTCTCTCAACTGAAGTTTATAGAAAACTAATATTTAACACAAGCTGTTATCCTCTTAAATTGAAAACAATGAATATTCTATCACGCACTTAATAATTATTATTTGATGGAAATATGATGTATGCAGATTTTTACTAAAACTTAATAGCCTCATTCGAAAGGCAATAAATCAGAGAAGTTTTTAGAATAATTTGCAAGTTTATTGTGTTACCAAATTTTGGAAATAAATCAGAATGAATGTTCAAGTAGGTTGGATTTTCTTTTAGGGAAGTGTCTTTTCAGCCATTGTATTTCAAACTTATTAAAGTTTTTAACTTAATGTTTGTTGCGTAGTACGTACTATTATTTAGTCTAACCAGGAAAACATAAATATTACGAAAACCTTTTATACTTTCCGAGTAATGTTATATAAATGTTAGTAGGGAGCGTATTTCTAAGGAAAACACAAAAATTCAAATATCTCATTAACTATTGCATCTTGTATAATGCCTAATATGCTTAAATCAATTGCAAATGAGCTCAACTAACACGCCCTTAAAGGAATACGTCGACTTACCAGTCACCTGTATATGTCGATTTCTCTTTGAACGACGTTCATAATATTTAATATTCGTAAAAAAGATTTCCTCCCAGAACAGCACTTTTGAACGATCATTTACTTATAATGTTGTTAAATGCGTGAACCGTCAGCCTCGAGGAGTTTAAAATGTCGACACTATATATTTTTAAAATGCAATACGAAATAAGCTTAAGAGGGAACAATCGCCCTAACAATCGATATAGCAAAAAAAAAATTGTAATAACCTTACACTATCAGAATTTACTGGTTGTATAAAATACTCATGCAACCTTCTCAATTCTGGTTCCGGATGGTTTGGTATGAAAACCAGACGTCGGTCCTGACAGTCCGACTGTCTAATACCACACCATTTGGTTTAGTAATGCATATTAATTTTCTATTTGTTACTTAATTTGTGCTCTATTTTATGTATGTTTTATGAACCAATGAAGGTGGTATTATTATTAAGAGAAAATATGTTATTACTGATAAAATCATATATGACATTTAAAAGGCAACGAGTATGCAGTGGAAGGTGGAAGTTACGTCATATATTCATCAGCTCAAGAAATCATAAAAGGTATACCGCAAGGGTTGACATTAGGTCCCTTACTCTTTTTAATATACATATTTCTATGTTATTTTAGTTGATGGTTTAATTTTGATTATGTTAAATAAGTTTTACTTACATTTTTGGGATGTATTATTACGATTTCGCATCAGAATTTTGTTTAATGTCACTGTAAATTTCGTGTATCAAGGGAGAATTGTAATTCCAAAGTATTTCGCCTCAAATAATGCTTACACTAAAACACAAATTTTGTTCCATGAATTAAATGATATGATTACGACAAAAACATTGAACCCAACCTAAAGTCAGTCTTGAAGCTTCTACGATGTAACAAAGGACTGGATTACTGTGCTGATATGAATGCATCTCTTAAGCCTAGCAAAAGGTGAACGTATCGTAAGTCATCTTCGGCCAAGAAGTCTTCAAGCATCAGGACAACAAGAAACACATTCGTGGTAACAGAACAAAATATGTACGGAGATTATTGTTTGATATCTGTAAAGAGAATTCATTTAGGAACATTTTATAATATTACATAATCCGGTAGCAACAGTAATTAGGAAGTAGTTTTTCTTTTTGTGAAAAGCAATAAAACACATTTAGCAAAAAAGTGTTTACTAGAAATTAGGAATGATACGCTCTAAGGATAGTCAGAAAACGAGAGGGAAAAGTTTTTCTTGTACGATCTATATGAGGGTATGGAGCGATTTTTGCAGGAAGACACAAAAATACCGGTAAGCATCGTCGTGTATTATCAAAAAGTCACGAAAATACCAGCAAATATAACGTCATGTATTATCAAGAAGTCATCGAAATACCAGCAAACATAACGTTGGGTATTATCAGAAAAGTCATCAAAAGACCGGTAAACAGCCGCGTCGGGTGTTATCGAAAATGTTAATTAAAAACGGAAGTATAGTGTCGAGGTTATCAGTGAATTAAATTTATGAACGAGTGCGTGCGTGTACATTAATAATAAATTGCAGATGGGACAAAAGCCGTAAGATTAACAAAAATATTAACATAAGGCCGGGAACTATTTAAATCACTTATCAATTTTAATAAAGTTAAATTCAACGTTAAATGTCAAGACGAATAATAAACATTCAAAGGAAAGCTAGTGTATCAGTATCGCAAAAATAAATATCAAACAATTAATAACTCCATTGCAGGAACTTAGTTTGTTATTACCCGTTTAAAATAAAGAAATACATTTCATTTATTGTTGCAAAATCAAAAATTTATTAAATAAACCCATAGAAGAAAATAAGCGATTTTAATTTAAGTATTAATTTGTTGTTCTGAATTTCATTCAAAATTATAATTGAGCTTTTATTTATAACAATTAGAAAAGAACCCAAAACACTGTTATAAACAACAAACAAAAAGGTCACGACCCTGGACCTATAAGAGTTTCATGTTACAAAAATTTGCATGCGTTATTATAAACAAAAATTGGTGTACGAAAAATAAGAGTAACGTAGCAATATGTAAATGACTTACATCTTCACTTGAAGGCACAATCATTATTTCAATTTATCGTTACGGAAAACAAATTAGCTGAATTATTATTAACAATAACTAATACAGTAAAAGAAATGAAAAATTAGTGTAAAATGGATGCACTGATGAACAAAATGATTGTATTTACTAAACAAACAAAATCTTGAATCTTTATGTATGTAAGTCATGATGGTAAATCGCTCCCTCAACAAAATTCAATAAAGTTTTTGGATGTAAATGTACATAGATGACATGTTTAAGTTTGAGGAACAAATAAATCATTTTATATGATTTATAACATAAGGAGTAGTGTTAGCATCGAGGTATTATTAACAATATATTTTGCTTATGTTTAATCTCGTTTACCGTACATACAACATTTTATTTTGATAGATGAGTTCTTCGGCATCTACAGTGTTTGTTAGTCAGAAAAAAATTTTAAGGTTTATGTTGAATTTACCGAAACCTTAAAATTTTAACAGTTTTATGTCTCTATATTTATCGTCTTCTATTATTTCAAAGATATAATAAACATCAGTTTGCTAAAAATTTCGATGTATCAAATAGTATGGTAACTGGATACACTAATCATATAACTATTCCTCGACATAATTCAACACTTTCTTTGAAAAAGGCCCTTATTACTTGACAATATTAGCATACAGGGTGTTCATGGGAAGCCGCTACAATAGCTAACTTTCTTATTTGTATTTTTATAAAGTAACTTAAGTTAGGAAAGTTTTAGGACCTTTCTTCCTTTTATGGTACTTCCAAAAAAACAAATGACAATCAGGTTTTCGAGATTTTCAATTGTTTTCAATTTTTTTTTTAATGGAATGTTAGGTTTTTTTTTATCATTGTATCGCGTTCAGGATGTCAAATTAATTATGGCTCTAAAATTTCAACTTCCAGAGCCTACTATTTTAGAAATGATTTAGTAACAAATCTTGGTGTTCACGGGAAATGGCTACAATAACTAACTTTTTTATTTGAAGTTTCACGAAGTAGCTTAAATTAGAAAAGTTTCAGGACCTTCCCTGCTCGATTTTATGGTACCTTTTGAAAAACAAATGACTATCAGGTTTTCGAGATTTTCAATTGTTTTCAACTTTTTTAAATAGAACATTATGTTTTTTATCATGGCATCGCATTCAGGATGTCAAATTAAGTATGTCTGTGGAATAATATCTCTCAAAACAGAATATTTCATAAATAATTCAGTCTTGATATTCGTGGGAAGAAGTGTATCGTTACGATAGTCTTTTTATTCACGAATACAATAAGGTGTGCTTCGAAACAAGAGAATAAAGGAAGTGTGTTCAAACTGTCAGACCTTTGTGAACTGTCATGATTCAAAATTTGTTTAAATTTAGTTCACACTAAAAACCTTTGCGTCAAATGTTTCAAAGCGCGACATGTTAAAATGCCTAATACCATTATCTACTAAATAATTTATAAAATAGTAGACTTAGGAGGAGAATATTTTAGAGAAGTACTTAATTTGGCATCCTGAACACGATACGCTGATAAAAAAAAATAGAGTGTTCCATTTAAAAAAGTTGAAAACAATTGAAAATTCGAAAATCTAAGAGTCATTTCTTTCTCCAAGGGTACAATAAAATCGAGCACGGAAGGTCCTGAAACTTTTCTAATTTAGGCTATTTCGTGAAACTTCAAATAAAAAAGTTAACTATTGTAGCCTGAACGCGTTGCGATGATAAAAAACCCAACATTCCATTAAAAAAAGTTGAAAACAATTGAAAATCTCGAAAACCTGAAAGTTAGCTATTGTAGCGGCTTCCCATGAACACCCTGTATAATGCGCGGTCAAACGACCTAAAAGAAATAGATAGTGACAGGGTGTATAAATGTAAGTCAAAATATTATATAATTTCAAACTTCTGCGAGTCACTTAATTAATGATGGAGTGTTGAATGTACTGGTTGATATACATTTCTATGTAACTATGTTCTTGTTTTTTTATCTATATTTATACGTTACACTTTTGTGTTTTGTGTGTTTTTTGTATTTTATAGTGTATTGTACAACAGTTTACCTTACTGACGTTTAATAATAGTAATAATAATAATAAGTTTTATTGTCCAACAATACATAATACCAGACAGGACAAACAAATCAATAATAATGGTAAATAATAAACAACACAATATAATTATAATCCAACACAAGGTATGGAGTAATTAACACTAATACTAAATATAAAAATTAAATTTCGCATATCTGTATACCTACTTTGTATAACAATAAACTACAGAAACATATTGTAAGAAAAAACAGAATTTGTACCGAGAAACTATAGTATTAATTGCAAAATATCTCTTAAATACATATTGTGAATATCACAGTCTCTGCATATGGCATTAAAATTATTGCACATTACAAAAATAGGGAATTTTTTTATAATATTCATACGGTAATGAGTTAAGTAAAAAGTTCTATCATAACGAGTTTCACATCTAGAAACAAGAAAATTTAATTTTTGCGCTAAGGAAGGACAATCAATGCGATTATTAATTAAATTAAACAGACGAGATATAGATATAACTATACGGCGAGTGTATAACGACCTAAATTTGAATCTGTCTAACAATAATTGGTTATTGATTCCACGAACTGGGTAGAAATTATCTACTCTAAATGCTAAGTATTTTAAGAATTTACGCTGCGCACTTTCAAATTAATTCTATGTAATAATTACATACAGGATACCATATTAAAGCTCCATATTCTAATTTAGGCCTTACAAATACATAGTATAAATTAATCATAGTTTGCACGTTAACAAAATCTCTACTGTTTCTGATGACGAAACCCAACATTTCTAACGCAGACTGTACCATGTTATCGATATGATTAGAGAAGTTGTATTATGACAATAAAGATTATTATTATTATTGCGTCTAGCCTCCCGAACAACCAGGGGCTACTTGCTAATGCCTCCTACAAAAGCAGAGTCAAGTTGATTGTTGGAATTTTTGAAAAGCAGGGAAGATATTGTTAGATATATTTTTATTAAGTAAAAAATATAAAGAATCTGTAATTTAAGAAATTACAGTTTCGTCCAAAATGCATGAGAATATTATAAGCCCAGACGGGTGGAATGCGAGATGGCACTTTAGAAACGTAAACAATAAACAAAATCGGTCGGGGGGACACAGCTTCGTCCAAGGGCCGGAGTAGTGGTTGGTATGCTGTTAAACGATGCACACGCTAATGAGTATTTGCGGTATTAAAAATTAATAATGCATAAAACGTGCGGAATAATTATTATTACACGGCAGGCGCGTTATTGGCCAATCTCGCGGCTCGCGGTTCGGTGTTTGCGTACGATTATAGTCGGGGTGTATTATATACAGGGTCCGTACATACAGGGCGTGTTTAGGAAATATTGTGCGCCACGCCGGAGAGATAAGAAATGCAATACGCTTTAGAGATAGGTTGTATATTGTAGCAAATTGCATTGTGTGTAGCGAATTAGCTTGATATATTACTTGCTTGGTATGAATGAGCGATTTCCCTGGGTTTAGGCTCGGCAAGGCGTGGAAGGTATTAAATCACTTGACCGCTGACCAGTTGGACTATGTTGGCGGGGGTGGCTGCGGGATTTCTCGGGGACGTTGGGGACATCATTGCATGAGTAGCCATCCCTGAAGGGGGATCGTACTAACGGGGTTTAAAAACACAGCCGAGACTGTTCACGGTCCAAGGTGATCCCTAGGGGACCCGATGTACCGGGCGGCCCTGAGAAATTGTCATCAGCTTTACGTGCCAGGTGGAGGCCGGTAGTGAGATGCCACACCACCCGGTGGAAGAGTAGATTGGTGGTAGAGAATCTACGGGTCGGATAGTACCAAGACGTGGAGTAGAGCGTGTTTGCATGTACCTAAGTGAGGCTATCTGCGATGCCTGTAAAATGTGCTTGTGGAAATAATATTTTAGAGAATTGGAACATATGAGACAGCAACAGAAATGAGTTTGGGAAGGCCCAAGGTTGGTACCATTAAGAGATATGGTGGAGGCACGAGTATGAGTTATGAATAGACCATAAGGGTCGATGGAACAAGTGCAGATCGTTGTGGCCTTGGGGACCAGAGGTCACCGGTGAGTAAATAACTGTTGACTCTTGACAGATGATTGTAAATTTTTTCAAATTTAAATTCAAATTCAAATTTATTATCTTGAAACCAGCTGTGGATATAGACATAAACATATAGTACAGAATTTAAAAATATAAGATTAAAGATATTTTCAATTTAAATCTGTATTTTTTTACGTTAGAAATTATGTGCAGTTCATTAGGAAGCTTATTAAAAAGAAGCTTACTCATATAAAATGGAGATTGCTTCACGTATGCAGTGTGAGGAAGCGGTAAATATAGAGTCAATATTTCAGGTGAAATAATTATGCAGATCAAAATTTCTTTTTAGAAAATTTTTGATTTTTGTATACAATAGTTAAAATTTCCAATAAAAAGAATGAGAAAACTGTTAAAATTTTTAAATTTATAAATAATGAACGGCAATGTGCTTATGTTCTGCTCGACAAATGATTCTAACTGCCTTTTTTTGAATTACAAATAATTTGTTGATATTTTCAAAAGTTCCGAAGCCCCAGAAACTAATTCCATAACTTAATTTAGATTCGAATACTGAGTGATATAAAGGTGTCCCATAATTTACGCAAAATTTGAATTTGGCGCCATCTGATGGTACAGTGTTGTCAACGGAAAAGAAGATAACAACGTGACAGCTGACAGTTTGGGGTTAGTAAAAATGGAGCGCTATACGAAAGAACAACGCATTTGCATTGTTGAGCAATATTTTAAAAATAATGAAAGTTTGTCAGCCACAGTTCGCAATTTTCGTACAAAATATGACCGACATAGTGATTTAAAACCATCAACTGTTAAGATAATCATTGAAAAATTCAGGGAGATTGGATCAATTAGTGAGCGTAGTGCCTCTGGGCGTCCTGTTACAAGTCGATCAGCAGAAAACATCGTAGCAGCTTGCGAGAGTATTGCTAACAGTCCAGGAACATCAATTCGGCACAGTATTCAAGAATTGGGCATTTCGAGAAGCTCTCTACAGCGAATTCTCACGAAAAACTTGCAGCTTCATGCTTACGAAGTTCAATTGACTCAAGAAGTGAAGCCTACTGACCATGCAGCGCGAAGAGAGTTCGCTGAATGGATTTTGGAACAACAAGAAATGGATGCTGATTTTGCGAACAAAATCATCTTCAGTGACGAAGCTCATTTTCATCTGGATGGCTTCGATAATCGTCAAAATTGTCGCATTTGGGGTTCAGAAAACCCACGAGTTATTGTTGAGAAACAAACGCATCCGCAACGCGTGACTGTTTGGTGTGCATTTTGGGCTGCAGGCATTATCGGACCATTCTTCTTCGAAGATGCGGCTGGTCAGGCAGTAACAATTAATGTTCGTCAATGTGTTCGTTATCGTGCCATGATAACCCAGTTTTTAGTGCCTAAATTCCAAGATATGGATGTGACCAACATGTGGTTTCAACAGGACGGCGCCACATGCCATACAGCCAGAGAAACAATTCAATTACTGCATGAGTCATTTCCTA
Organism: Prosopocoilus inquinatus; assembly: GCA_036172665.1. Lineage (NCBI taxonomy): Eukaryota > Metazoa > Arthropoda > Insecta > Coleoptera > Lucanidae > Prosopocoilus > Prosopocoilus inquinatus. Next base: position 34,607,371 of record CM069877.1, read on the forward strand.
ATCGTGTAATTGGCCGTTTTGGCCATCAGAATTGGCCATCCAGATCTTGCGATTTAACGCCATTGGACTTTTCTCTTTGGGGGTTTTTGAAATCAAAGGTCTATGCCAACAAACCCACGACCAACAACGCCTTGAAGGAGGAAATTCGGCGGTGTATTAATGAAATTCAGCCACATTTATGCAAAAACAGTTATAGAAAATTTCAATAAAAGAATTCGTACTTGCCAGAAAAGCCGTGGTGCCCATTTATCCGACATGCTATTCCATACATAATCCCAATCTGTATACTCTATGAAGCAATAAAAAAATTAAACTTTCTAATAACAAATCTGTGTGTTCTATTAAAATTTAAAATATAAACATTTTGCGTAAATTATTGGACACCCTTTACTTGCAGCGCTGATGGAAGACCGAGATTAGAAAAAATAGTACGAATTAGAAAACAATATTTAGCTAATTTCATTGTTAAATCTTGTATATGATGTATCCATTTGACATCCTTGTCGAGAATAATCCCTAAGAATTTATGTGTACAAATTTGATTTACAAAGCTATCTATGATTAAGGGTTCGTTGTTCCTAAACAGAATTAATTTAGTTTTGTCGAGATTCAACTTTAAAAAATTACTATTGAATCTAATTTGCAAAATTTTCAAATCTTCATTTATTTGACGTGTTAAATCATGGTTGTCTATGGCTGACCAGCTAATAGAAGTATCGTCAGCAAAAATTGTAACATGACCCGATAATTTTAACGACGTAATATCGTTTGTGTAAAGTAAGAATAAAAGTGGCCCCAGTACTGAACCCTGAGGAACCCCGTTATTAACATTCAGTAGGTAAACACAGGTTATTGTTGCATGAACGCAATGTGTCATTGGGAGGTGATGGTGGCGGAAGGTTTCCAGTAGCCGAAGGAAAGGGTGAGCGTTTTATTACTTATGTTTAAGCATACGCATTAATATGTTTGTATAATAATGAAAAATAAAAATGTTTTGATAATTTGCGACCGGTCTTACAATATTAAGTTTTAAATTGACAAAAATTTTCGTCAGTTTAACAAGTAAGTCATGAATATAAACCGTCTCGAGTCCAGTACATTACCTTGAGGAACGCCGGGAAAGCCCTAATCGTTTCTGCAATAGTCAGGTTTCTTGATTATTCATTACTGATTGGTACTCAGATTAGAAACCTCTAGTCTACGACGCAATTCTTTCGATATTATAAAATTAATAGCGTTTCATATTAACGATAATGTTAAAGAGAAACAAACGAAGTTTCGAGATTTCGTGTGTGTGTATATTTGTGTACACACATCTGTTTGGCAATAACGACGGTCGGGCCTGGTCGTGGGCGTCCGAAATTCAGGTTATCGTTACGTCAAGACACTCGCATGTTCAAGAATATCTAAATAAAATCGCCGCGAAGAAATCCTACGAGGACGACTTTCAGATTTGTTTGTTCAATTCCTCGTCATTCACAAACTCAAGCCCAGGTTTGATCAATATTCGAAAACGTTCATTGGACTCGGACGAAATTGGAAATTTAATTCGGTTTAATTCGCAACTCTGGTTACTGTGTGTGCACGCCCTTGTAAAAGAAAAATCATGTGAATCGAGTTACCTAAGTATACGGTCGGGGACTTTTTCGTAATTAATTGCGCGCTGTCGCACGGCCGGTTTCCAAATAGGTGTAAAAATCAGCCGACAATTAAGGCTATGGAAAATAAGTTTGCATAAACAACGTGTTGGAAACTTCTCTGCCCATATAAGAAAACTTAGAAAGTCGGAGATGCGCACGTTAAAATGCGTGAGAGTTTTCTTGAGCAGCTGTGTTTGCCACACGCGCTCATTATCTGCTCATACTGATGCTAAATGAAACCATTTTCTACTATTATTATTCATTGGAAGTTACGAAAAAATGTTCATTTTTAAAATGCACGTAAATTAGCACGAATACACAAATAGAACAAACCAAAAATGAAAGTGATGATAGGCCTGACGATGGAAAAGAAAATACAGGGTGATTTAGAATAAGTGTCCGATCCGTTAGAAGTAGGGCATGGACACCGGTTTTCAGTAATACCGGAAAACCGGAATACCGGACACTTTTATATTGTTTCTAAAACCGGTAATAAGGTTTGAAATACCGAAATTACTTAAAAAATTATGTCACTTTTAAGTGAGTGCGGACGTACTATGTACCCTACTCCTCTCCGCGCCCATCCAGTTATTAAATTATTCCGCCAGAGTTGATGTCGCTTGTTCCCAATTAGGCCATGGACACTGATTTTCGAAAAATCTCTCGGAAGACAAACCACAAAAACATTGAGTGTGGAGAAACTGAAACTGAGAAAAAACGAAAAGTGATACGGATTGTATGGAAATGGTGGTGGTTGAGGTCGTTACATGAAGAAACCGTACAATTATTCGTTGACAATTCCACATATGAGTGTGGAATCAGATAGAGCGTTTTCAGTAGCAAGTTATGTGTGTAATAAAATAACATCTTCATTAAATGATAATAGTTTATAAAAATTTTGTTACAAATCAACCAATTTATTCGCAATGGCGGTGTAAGTAATGAACAGATAAAACAGCGACATCCTACGGTCGCTTTTTGACCTGACATTACAGTAGGATAGACAAATTGAAGCGGGTCTGCTACATAATAAGTCCCCCATGCAAGGTGGTCAAAGCATAATGAAAGTTTGTTGCAAATCGTTTTTGATTGCAATGGAAACCTCGAGCAGCCTCTGCACAGCTATTTCGGCCCTGTTTGAGGAAACCCGCTTCAAATTGTCTATCCTACTGCAATGTCAGGTCAAAAAGCGATAGTTTAGATGCCATTTGTTACCTTCGTACATATTTTCAACAAATTAGAAGTGACTTGTCGCCATCAAAGTAATTTATAATATGTTTTTTTTATTCATAATTATTATTGTTTTTCATTAATTACACTGCTCAACAAATGAACTGGTTCCCTTAAAAAAGTTATACTACGCACATCTCATTTGTTGAGTAGTATATTACCATTTACCATGACAAAAGACAAAAGCTTTATTTTTATTTGTTATTTATTGTTTATTGTTGTTTAAACAGAATTGTTTATTTTTATTTGTTATTTATTGTTAGTACAAAGTTTTTTTTTAATTTTGAACCGAACAGAAATATGATGGTAGTAACACACTATACATTTCGCTATAGATTTATAGCTTCGTCAGGAGTGAAAAAAAAAGTAAATAAACAAGTTGTCAAGAGAAACAAGTCGTTAAGAGAAACGAAAAGGTAACAAAAAAAAGAAAAATTTAGTTAAAGTTTAGTTCTAGTTACTTTTACCTTTATTCCGGATAACTCGTATTTTAGTTTAAAATCATATTACCTTTTCGTTTTTCTTGACAACTTATTTATTTAAAAATTTTTTCACTCCTGCCGAAGCTTTAAATCTGTAGCGAAACGTTGAGTGTGTTCCCACCGTATTTCTGTCCGGTTCAAGATTAAAAAAACTTTGTACTTACAATTTTCATCGGACATGAACCAACTTCATTTATTTATTGTTATTTAAACAGAATTGTTTATTTTATTTGTTATTTATTTATTTATTTATTTTTATTTGTTATTTACTCTTATTTAAACAGAATTGTTAATTATTTATTTATTTATATTTGTTATTTACTTTTTGTTACTTATAAAGTATAACGTTGTTAATACGTAATTGTTGTTAATACGGTTTCGTTTCATTAAATGAATAAATGGTTTTCTTTGCTCATTGCTCTTCACTTTTATATTATATAATATCACATTTATTGCAATACCGAAAAAATACCGAAATCCCGGTATCCCGATACGAATATCGAATGAATACCGGTATTGTAAAAAGTCGCCGGTATTCCATGCCCTGGTTAGAAGCGTATTCACTAAGTTCATGCAAGAAATAAACATATCGGAGGCATTTCAAAAATCAACCTCCTTTGAATCTAAAATGGAAATCATGATTCGTTTCTTGCGTGTACATGCACAAGTCCGAAATTCGAATGAATGAATTGCGCATTATACAATTTTTTTTCACAGAAAGCCATAAATAAAAACCTTTTACAGTTTCATTTTAAGGTAAACGCTAGTGTTTTCTTCTGTTCCACGCGAGTTCATTGCTGTAGTGACGTAATACAGCTGTACTAGTGCCCATCAACCAATTTAACCTGAATCTTGAATGCATTTTATCTCAAAAACTATGGATATTAGACCTCCTATGCATATAGACTTTTTGTTTTCTTTTTCTGTGTGCTACGTATGATTGACGGGTCGGATACTTATTTTCAATCACCCAGTATTATCGTAACTTCATTTATTAAACAAACAAAAGATAATTCAATGATTTAAGAATACATATTGCTACGTTATTGTTATTTCTCGTGCAACAATTTTTGTTTGTATAACGCATATAAATTTTTGTTAACATGAAACTTATAGGTCCAGGGTCGTGACCTTTCTGTTTGTTGTTTATAACAATCTTTTGGGTTCTCTTCTAATTGTTATAAATAAAAGCTCAAATATAATTTTGAATGAAATTCAGAACAAATTAAAATCGTTTATTTTCTTCTATGGGTTTATTTAACAAATTTTTGATTTTTGCAACAATAAATGAAATGTATTTCTTTCTTTTAAACGGGTTATAACAAACTAAGTTCCTGCAATGGAGTTATTAATTGTTTGATATTTATTTTTGTGATGCTGCTACGTTAGTTTTCCTTTAAATGTTTATTACTCGTCGTGGCATTTAACGTTGAATTTATTTGAACTATCCTTTATTAAAATTGATAAGTGATTTAAATAGTTCCCGGCCTTATGTTAATATTTTTGTTCATCTTACGGCTTTTGTCCCATCTGCAATTTATTATTAATGTACACGCACGCACTCGTTCATAAATTTTATTCAATGATAACCTCGACACTATACTTCCGTTTTTAAATGACTTTCTTCGATAATAGTGAAACGATTATAAAGAAAACAATAAAAATTATACATATATTAGCACACCTAAACAGGCAAATTTGTAAAGATTTTTCTGCAATTAATTGTTAAAACAAAAGAAACAAAAATATTAAAACAAACGAAACAAAAATTTTAAAACAAGCGAACAAAGATATTAAAACAACCTAACCTTGCACTTGGCAGCAACAGAATTGCCAACTCATCAAATTTCGAAGTTCGTATAGCTTTTTTCAAAAAAATCCCGATTATCCCGATATGGCACTTAATAAAATTAAGAAAAAGAAACTTAAATAAAAAAATTATTATTGAATAGAAAAGGTTAGTGGCGCTCCGAGTTTTCAAAATTTATTTGCAGTTTTGTTTTTCGGACGTAACGCGATCGTCACTTGTTTATGAATTATTGTTTTGTTTGAATTTCGTTTTAAAACATTTTCGTTCCTTTTGAATTTTTCTCGCAATCGTCATTTGTTTCCATCTTCAAATATTTCTGTCACTTTCTGATTTTTTTTTTTTTTGATGCCGTTATTGTTCAAAAGAAGCGGTCGGTGTCGTTTAGAGCTAATAATTTGTTTTTCTTTTCTTTTGTTTATCTCATCAAATTATTTCGTTTCCTTTCGTATTTCTTTGTGGTTTTCCGTTGTGAAATTTGTGATCGTCATTTGTTTTTTCCTGTTTTTTTTTCCACAAATTTTAATTTCGTAAGTAAGTCATGGCGTAAATTTGTTTTCGTTTGTTGATTATTGTGAAGTTCGAATTATCGTTAATCTTGAATGTTCCTTAATTTTTTTTTTTAATTTCAAATCTACAATTTAAGTCCTTTTCTTCTAATGTATGATCGTCATTTGTTTTTCTTACTTTGTCGGGAATTTTTTCATTTGCAGTGCGTTTCCCGATTGTCAAAAAATGTTTTTGTTTTTTTTTTCAATTGCTTCAAATAGCGATTATCTTTTGTTCGCAAGAAGTATTCCCTAGATTTTAATGAGTATTTGCAAGTTTTCCCTTGTTCCCTTTTGTTTGAAATGAACCCTAGATTTAATAACTATTTCCCTAAGTTGGCAACACTGGGCCGCAACCATCTTTAGCGTTGACTTGTTTTCAGTTCTGGGGTGCGTTCAGAAATAACACACTCCGGGGCAAGAATCTTGGGCGAACCTCAACGTTCAAAAACGAATTAAAAGAAAGTCGCTCGACGTTCAAATAAAAGTCCAGGTGCACTGATGAGTGCATTCTGCGTGCCTCGGTCGCGACAGGGGTAAAGGAAAATTTACCGTCATGCGCAATGTGAAACAAAAAGCGGCAATTCAAATTTTGACTGACACGTAAAAATTACAGTGACAACGTGAAGTACCAACCAATTTCAACCAAACTATATCTAGGAAAATTTGCTTTTTGGCAACATAATTCAACAGGTGGTGGTTTTTTAATTTTGAAATAGACAGTACCTCAGTTACCTGGGTGTTAATTTTTGAACGCACCCCTTTTTCTGTAGCGTTGGCTTAAAAATGGCGGCGTACGCGGTACTTGTCATATTTTTAATTTATCGCAAGTGTCAAATTCCAATCAGATTTGAATGATCTGTGTTTAATGATTTAATAAATGCTTACAACACATGATTTATCTTCATTTTGAAATAACATACTTCTAGTTAGTACTTTCGGTTAAAATTTTACTTTTCTGAACAGTAAAAGGTTAGATAGATTAAGTATAAAAGAATTAAAATTAAAATCCAAAATGTTGAGGAGTTTTAAAATCAGTAATTTAATTACAACTGTGAATCCAAATGGTCAGCGTGAGGTAGGATGGTGGTGTAAGCAGGAAGAATTGTTTGCTGGTATTTTAATCACTTTTTTGATAATACCCCACGCGGATTGTTTGCCGGTATTTTGTGACTTCTTGCGAAAATCGCTCCATCCCCTTATATAGATCATACAAGAAAAACACCTCCCTCTCGTTTTCTGACTATTCTTACAGTGCGTCATTCCCAATTTCTAGTAAACACTTTTTTGTTAAATGAGTTTTATTGCTTTTCACCAAAAACTACTTATTTATTACTGTTGCTACCGACTTATGAAATTTTTTAAAATGTTCCTAAATAAATTCTCTTTACAGATATCAAACAATAATCTGCGTACATGTTTTGTTTTGTTACCATGAATGTATTTCTTGTTGTCGTAATGCTTGAAGACTTCTTCGTCGAAGATGACCACTTTGGCTTACGATGTGTTCACCTTTTGCTAGGCTTAAGAGATGCCTTCATATCAGCAAAGTCCTGCAGTGCTTTGTTACATCGTAGAAGCTTCAAGACTGACTTTAGGTTGCGGTTCAATGTGTTTTGTCGTAACCCATATCATTTCATTCATGGAACAAAATTTTTTCGTTTTCGTGTAAGTATTACTCGAGGCGAAATACCTTGGAATTACAATTCTCCCTTGATACACGAAAATTAAACTGACTTTAAACAAAATTCTGATGCGAAATCATAATAATACATCCCAAAAATGTAAATAAAACTTATTTAACGTAATCAAAATTAAACCTTCAAATAAAATAACATAGCAATATGTGTATTTGTGAAGACCAACAAGATACAGTTGCAAAGTATTGAAAATAAATAAAATTCAAGGAAAAAGAACGAACTCGGCTATTCCATTGCCGTTTCGATACGACATGTTTAGATTATTGAGTTCACGTTCGATTTGAAACTCGTAGATGCAATACAACGTATTGCTCATAGATAGCGTTTACAAAAGCAAACGATTCCATACGTTGTGAGACGCAAAATCATTCGCGGTTATTCTAGCGATCATCGTATTGTTCGTTCTTCCGGTATTGCTCATGTATAATGCAGCAAGGCACCATTCAAATCGTCGCGTCAAAAGAAATATATAAAATTAAATAAAAACCCCCCCGTCTCGTTCTGTTTACAAAGCGTGACAATGAAACACTCATCGATCACGCCGCCGTACGCCTCAATCTGAAATTAAAATGACCCCGCGAAACATGGAATACGGCCGCTCCGGGTGGAATTCCGGCGCGTCCGGTGGCAAACCGGGGGTATTCCGGGCGGCCAAGACGTTCCCCGGAATATAACACGATTTACTGCCGGAGTCTGGGTTAAAATTGCGCGTTCATTGCACATGTGGCGAAGAAGAAGAAGTACAGTTCGAATGGTGGCCAGTCACGCCTTGAACGTGTTTAGTGTTTGCAGTTTCTCGGCGATTATGTCAGCACGGTGTATTTATAATGTATTTTGGGCTTGGTGTATCATCGGCGCGCCGGCTTTCTTGAAATAATCAAATAGAACGTTGACGCTGATACACGAGAGTAGGTGTTTTCGTAAACAAAGAGAGTTCCAGCGTGTTTGACCGTGTTTGTCTTCGGTACTGTGATTCTTTGAATAGCATTCGAAAAGCATTCATTCGACTTTAAGATGTCGGCTCTTAATTTTTTTTCTTTGGTCGGGGAGGAGGGCGAGTGTTTAAAATAGAAATGCTTCGTTTTATTTAAAATGCTGTTAAAGTTTCAGCAGAATCACTGTTTTACATTGTTACGAATTGATAATCTCAAGCCTTCACCATGTTACGTTTTAAAGAAAAACGGGAGCTCAACCACGTAGTACGATACAAGGGGTAACTACACTGATAAAAATGACATCAAATTTACAGTTTAACTTTATAGAATTGTTAAAATTTTATGGTGTTTGGTACAGAAATATTGTTTGTTTATTCAAATTTTTCATCTGTTCATAAATTTTTCTTGTAAATATAAAGAGAGATTACGAATTCACAGATTTATTGTAAATGTGTTGTGAAAATTACAGTTTGTTGTAATTGTACTATAAGCATTAAATTTTAAAATGTAATGTTGTAGTTATTTATTTTAGGAGTTTAGAATTTAAGAAAGTTTATGCATTCTCGGGATATCTCTGAAGCACTAGCATATTTGTTTACGTTATTAGTTTGGTAATATGATATGGGGGCGTGTTTAGTCTTAGGAGCAAAGAAACGGCAGAGACGGCAGTCTCCCAAGGGCTAGCGCGGAAGGCGAAACGTGTCGGAAAACGGGGCCACGGATGGACCTGGTGATATATGTGGTGGCCGCGGTGTGTTACCGGACGGAGGATGTCTGCAGAATATGACCTGAGGTGGTATGTTCTGGTAGAAGTGTTAGGGCGGTAATAATAATAATAATAATAATAATGGTCTTTATTTGTACATTCTCACGATTGGCAATACGGTTTGAGGGTCATGAGTCATGAGTTTACATTCACTCACCATTGGTTATGAGGTATTCTGGTAGCAGAATATTGTCCGGGACGCGATCTGGGGCGTTGGCCAGAGAATGCTACCGTGCACCAGCATACGGTATCGGGGCTCTTGCCGCGGCGTGCAAGCAGCGCCGATGAAGAGCATGGTGCCGGTAAAGCAATTAGCTGTATTCTGCAGTCTTTGTGAGTGGGAATTCGGTTGATTGCATTCCTGACCAGGTGATGGCATTGAGCTATCCAGAAAGGTCTGACATGATGATGTCATTGGACCGGTACGGAGTGGTGCTTGACACTTACGCAGTCGGTGACATCAACTGATCCTGTGAACGTATGCTCGGGAGGTAAGGTATGCTAATATCCATCGGAAGGGGTGGGTTTTGTATCCACAGGTGAATGTGGGGGGAGGGGGGTAATGCATGCGAAGATAAGAAGTCAACGTGCGAGATTGACTTCCCCCGTGTCCAATATCATCATGAGGGATCTACAGCTTCTAGATTCGTTGCTGGAGCAGGCGGGGTCGGGAAAACGGCCCCGGTAAGTGGACTGTTCCATTTTACTGAATAGATACTCGTAAAGGGTCCAATTCGATAAGATGGTCCTTATCGAATTGGAATGCGATGCCCCGAGGCTAAGACGTTTACCTTCAGCGCCTGTTGCAGTCAGGGAAGCGAGAAAGAAAGAAAGAACATTAGGAATGAGAGACCTAACCAATGGTGAGTGAATGTTTATTGTAACTCCGTCCTCAGATAATATTGTTTGTCTATAATATTTAAACAAAAAAATCTAGCCAACAGTAATTTTAATACATATAAGGAAATTTACGTTCCCCTTGCAAGTAATTTGTCATTTTGCACCCCTTTCTCTCATGCTGCCTGTGCGCGCAACCCGCAGCAACTTGATTTTGATTCATTATCCTTACATTTTATTAGGTAATAGCTGTTTTCGTTTTGGTTGACACAATCGACCCGGGCAACTCTGGGGCAATAAAAATCATTCAGTTTGAGATCGTTTAACCTTAAGTCTCGATTCACACGTGCGGTTTTTGGCTGTACAGTTAAGTGCGAACGTGTGCATTAGTAAGATACAAAGTACTATGCTCTGCCAATGTCATAGAATTAACTGCGGCAAAAATACGCACGTGTGTATCGAGCCTAAAGCAACCTTAGTATGTTTCCAAAACGAATAAAGCTATTTACCTTAGAGAATTATTGAATTATGTGGTATAAAAAACCGCGGTAATTACGTCAATGTTAATACCGTAGGGTTAACTTTGGGAAACTAGCAATAATTTTATTTACTATCTAAATCATGGCAAAGCAGCTCCAAATGGATTTCAATTTGCTTTCTGAAATCACATCCGGATGATGGCATAAAGTCGGCAAGCTACACGCTGTCAAAGAAGAAAGTTCTTACTTAAAATAAAATAAGCAGATTTTGATACGGTAAGAAACTTCTTTTTTTAAGTGTAAGGGACGTTATTATTGTATAAACATTTTTTTAGAACAGAATAGGTATCCCTGAGGCAACATGTGCGTTGATGTGTTTTTTTCTTATATTTCTTTAATGTATTTTTTTATGTAAATGTAATAAAAACTTTATAAACTACAGTGATGTGTCCGTCTTAAGCCACCTTCAGACTTGTGACTGCGCCAAGAAACAAACCGCGCAGTTACAAGTCTGTATGTGGCTTTAAACCATATCTTTTAATGTTTCTCACGAATGACAATAATATTCAACATATATGTACAGAGTGTAAGTTAAATAATTGTCTTGCCTATTTAGAGTCCTGCAGCTGACCCTCATTCATTAAACAACCATTTAGAGAGCACGTTTTGTATTTAAGAGTAAAAAATTGCTGACTTTTGAACCCTTACAGCTTGGTTTTTTATTAATATTTCGTCTTGAATTTTAGTGTGTATTAATACACCTTTTCTGCATAAATGGAACGAGCAGTATAATAATTGTTCTGAAAAAACTGATGTATGAATTGTTTGAAAATAATAAATAAAATGTTTTAAGCGCTTCAAAACTTACTAATTTTAATACTTAAAAATCGATATCTTATAAGCGTTTAATTAAAATTTATTTTACTTATTGCCTATCCTTTACACTTATAAATATACTGGACATTCAATTAAAGAAAGTACAACTTTGGTATGGTTCTCTGGATTGAAGACCCTCTACAGCTAGAAATAATTTTATAAAATGGACCTGATGAGTTACATCTTAAGACGTGTGAATATTTTTTTATCTTGTATACTACAGACACTAGAGAAGATCACAGTGCTTGAGGAACAGCTTGCATAATTTTGAAATGACTAATCTGACAATACGCGAACTGAATCGTAGTGTTGTTGATAATCGCTAGGTTTTTAAAAATTATGAATACTGTGAAAGGAGAGAGATTTAGAAATATTTTGGTTCAAGGTTGAATGTCGTATCATTAAAATTAACAATTTGACCCATTTTTTGCATAAAATTAAAAATAACTCGGTAAATACTAAAAATAAGTACGTATAATGTTATATCATTTTTAGCGTCTCTTGAAGGACTAACCGAAATTATAATAAAATATATATAGTGTTCCATTTAAAAAATTATAAGTTAGGTTTGCAACTTATTAAATGAACAGCCTGTATATTTGAAAGTAATTTTAAATTACGCGGAATGGAAACCTACACAACTTTTGCTAAGACTTTTTCTTGATAAAATGAATTTAAAGGGCCATTATTGGACTTTTCCAGAGGTTTGGGACACCCCGTATATATATCACGCTTATAATAACTTACGCAACGTTCCCATTAATAGCTAGTACATACTATCAGAGGGCGGAGTTACTATAAGCATTCATTCGCCACTGATTAGATCTCTCTTTCCCTGCTTTCTTTCTCTCTTTAACTTTTTAATTTTACCGCAAACTCGTCAATAAATAACGAATATATTAGTGTTGGGCGATATTTTATAAAGTATCGATACGTATCGTTCTTAAATGTATCGATTCATAGTATTGATACTTTATAAAGTATCGATATTCGTAATATCGATACAAGATCTTTTTATTTCAAAAGATGGGTTTGAAGTGAGGTTATATAATTCGAAAGACGATTTCGTATTGTGTCCCTGTTTGAATAATTATGTATTGCCTGTACAAAATAAATTAAATTGCAACTTTTCGCTTAGTTAAATAGTAATTTGTTATTCGATACTTCATTTACTTGGATCGATCCACCGATAAATCGGAAGACAAAGTGCCGATTACAAAATATCGGGTATCGGACCGTAAAGTATCGATACTGGAAACTATCGATACGTATCGCCCAATATTAGAATGTATGTATATTAAAACAATTCATTTCAGTGATTCTTTCGTTTCACATTTCAAGAAAACTTCCTTTCCGCCGACACTCAAAATGTAGTAAAGAAAATTTAAAAAGTTTAAAGTTTAAATTAAAAAGAAAAATCAAGTAATTTGTAACGAATTCAAATTTGAGAAAATTGTAAGATATTTAACGGAAGGCAGATACAAAAAGAGATTTACTGAAAATAAATTGCAGTTTTTCTGTCACAACCCAAACATAATCATAAAGTAATGTAGATATGAGTATTAAAGTCACAAAAGGTATATATACAAATAAAAAAGAAGCTGCTACCACTGCTATTACAGATTAATGGTGAACGAAAACATCGTCTCTGAGGCCACGATGGAAGAAAAACGAACAAGAGGATTAAATATTTATGCGCAGATAAGAAGAAAATGTTCGTTCATTTTACAAGAGTTTAATAAAATACTAACTTTACATAAAATTCAATTCAAATTATAATTAAAATATTATATGGTTTAAGGTTGGTATGGATTAGATTAAAGTAATATTAGATTATAGTTCCTTAAGTTCCTTAATTAGTCCAGTAAATTGGTCCAATCTGAACTCTTCGTTTATAATGTCCAACATGTTAAGTCCAAAAGATAATTAATTACGTATTCAATTGGAGAAACATTCGGTTTTAAATTGCATCGTAGGAGATAACATAACATCGTAGGAGATAGCATAAGCGAACATAAAACATGTAATCAAATCAAAGTTTCTTACTTTACCATAATTGTCTCTTCATCCGAGGCCAACACATCGCGATTTCACTAACTCACTGCGACATACTCATTTCTACAATTAATCACTATATATTGAAAACTGAGTCCTTATTGCCTTCCAAACTGAATGAATAATAACTGAATGGTCTGCAAATTTCCCTTTTTAAATTATCCGTACAGGATGTGACGAAATGCATTATCTAAAGTTCGGATTCAAACGTCGATGTATCAAAACCGTCAGTGTGTCATTAAAACACAATTTAAAACGCGAGTGCGTTAATAACTTCGAATGAAATACGATCTTCTGATGCAGCATTGCAAGTAAGTTCAACAACTTGAATTTCATTTGTCAGCACGGAATCTCCTCATTTAAAACGTTAATTTTGCCTGTGTTCCAATGACTAAAAAGGATCTGCAAGCAAAGCAAACGTCGGCAATTTCATGTAGGCAGTTTCCGCAGCAATTAAGCCGGTGTCGTTGACCGTAACCAAACCACGTGTTAAACTTCGAGTAAAACCAAAAGCATAAAGAGAATTTAGAATATAATTTGTTAAAAGTGACAATCACTGCTTTCCAAAAAAAAAAAAAAACACATATCTGCTTTGTTTGCTGAAATTTTTACAATTTTTTTACAATTTTACAGAATAATGAACGACGAACCACAAATGACTAAGGCTATAAGATGTAGGGTGATCAACAATAAAACAGTCCATCAACGGAAAATGTTTGAAAGTGAAGCCGAATATTTGATCGCTGATTTAAGTTACCCAGACGCACCTATTCCGAGAATTTCGGTGCGTATTATTATTTCAACAAATATTGTCTTTTCGTTTTTTTTTTTTTTTTTAAAGACAGCACCTACATTTATTAATGGCTATGTTTAGTTAACATAAGTTGACATTCAATGATGCGCTAAATCAGCCGATTGTTTAGACTTATAAGGCCGGGATTCATAAACCAAACTTACGCTATGCGTTCGTTTACAATTCACCATAATTCACAACCCGCATGTATTTCCCGCATTTTGGGCGCATAACCAGTGAGAATTGAAGAATATTTTGTGAATCTCTTTCCCAAAAGGCGGGAAATACAAAGGATTTATGAATTATAGCGAATTTTAAGGGAACACACAGCGTAAGTTTTGTTTATGAATACCGGCTTTAGTTGGTTTCTGTGGTTTTTACTCGAGTCCCAATAAGGGAAAAGATGCCAAGATTGTTTTCACTTGAAACAAAAACACTGAGACTTTTTCCCAAACGTGGTAACTTTGGGCGAAGTACAAACTCATCATTCACAGCAAAAGTGTACGACATGGATGGATTCCAGATCGAAAAGGCTCCTTCTTTACCTATGAAAAGAAAATGAAAAAGATTTGGCAAAGAAAACCCATCGAGTAAGCATCAAATGGTGAAAACAGTGTACTCGATCCAACTGGAAAGATCACCTAAGGTAATTTGAGGATATAAAATACCGGAAAGGGGAGAGATCTTATGCCAAAACCATAACGTATAGCGAGAAATTCAAGAAAGTTGTACAAAAATGTCTTACTTACGTGTCAGATGTTAGAGAATTTGATGTCATTGGATGGAAGCGTGGTTCAGAATAGACTGCTGCAAGATTTGCCACGACAACGAAATTGGGATTTGCGAAATAAACGAGAAATGAACGCCACCAAAATCAGCATGTCAAGCAGCATGTCGAAGGAGTGTTGAAGCTTTTACTGAAGGAAATAATTACAGAACTTCATCTTGGGGGAGGAGGGAAACTTATTTCGCTCACCTTGGAAAGAATGACACAGGAATATGTTAAAAATGTCAAATAAGATGGTGTTCAAAATTTATTAATGGTGGTATAAGAATCCAGGCCCTTATCATTATTATTTTTGTGCAATTCAGTACAATTTACTTAATTAAATTACTTTACTAAATTAGAAATCATTTGAATTAGAAATCATGTCGAAGTTTTTGATTCATTTGAAAATACAAAATTAAAAAAAAAACAGCTTATATAGGGTGATCTTTTACTGTGTGCAAATATTTAAACCTGTGATACATCACCATAAATGGCAACGATTAAACTTATATGCCCTTAACACTAAGTTATTAGTTTTGGAGAAAAATGCATTGGAAGATTTTCACCAAACCGTTTGAGAACTGCTGGCATAGCTAACGACTGGGTGGTGCGCCGCACAGTGGAACGATCTAATGTAATGCTTTGGACATCGGTCAGAAACTCAAGTATGAAATTTAGAAAAACTTTTCATACATATTTGTTACTTATGTTGGTATGTTAAAGCACCTTCAACTTTTTTTTAATTTCTTTAAAAAATAAGCCTCATAATAGCTGAAAAATAATGTCTTCTTTAAATCAGAAAAAATTTCAAATTTGAATTTCTCCGTTGGTGTTTTTCTAAATTGCAACAAACTTTATACTGAAAAAAGAGTGTCTAAGTACATTATCCCTGATATGTGAAATCTATGCTCCCATGTGCCGTTTAGCAGGAAAATAAAAATTGTTAATGTTAATCTATTATTGACAGTTTCGTAAAACTCTCGCAATATCGCGCTGTATAATGTGCTACATTAATACACTACGACACTAAATTTCAAGCTGATACCATCAGATTTTGCGACTTCCTGCGACCTTACAAGATATTTAAATTTTTATGAATAGAGAGTGTTCTATCTAAGACGGTTCTTTTTATATCTCTTTAGTTAGTCATTTTATACAAAAAATGGTTTCAAACAAAAGTTTCATTATATCATATAAGGTACATTTTAAAATAAGTTTGCTGTATACAGAGTGTTCCGTTTAGTCTGGACGTTATATCACTTCGTTGTTTTAAATGGAAGACCCTATATGTTTTTACATTTTCGGATTCCGGGCTCAATTTTAATGTGACTTTATGTACCACACATAGGGCCTAATGTAAACCGTTTACGCGTTATTCAACTTTTTAAAACATATCGCTGTTGCAGTACTTTAAACAAATGCAAATATCTTCCAAACAAATGACGTTAGGGACTTGTGCTTTTTTGCAAAAGATTCGTCTTGAAATTTCAAGTAAGAGGACTTACAAACAATTTAAAGTATATTTATTATTTTTTAAATGTATATTTATTGCACGTAACTAAAGTACATCGAACATATCAAGAGAAATTTTACAATTTTTTGACGATATAAACCTGTGGTTTTTTGAAATCTGAAGTATTATTTTTCAAACAGGTAACAGGTGAACATTAGAAATGTCTGCCACCTTGACATTAAAAGTCACAATAACACGAACAAATTAAACTATCTAACAGAAAAGTACAGTTCATTTAGCAGGTCATGATAAAAATAGATACTGAGAAACGTCAAAATTAATATTTTGTCTTTCAGTTTGTCGACGGTTTCAATCTTTTGAAGATTCAAGTTCAAGATTTACTGTCCTCTGTGTTCTTTTAATTTTTCTTGTAATTATTCAGCATTTTCATTGTTTTCCGTTCTTATTGATGTGATAAGATTCATTGCTTATGTTCGTAAGCTTGCGGTGTTTGCAAACGGAAATTTCCATTACAATTCGTTTGTTTATTTTAAAATATTCGAACTGTGGTTACATTATTTTTACGTTGCTTCTTTTCTTGTATAGGAAAGTAGACTTTTGTAGTGTATTCCTTTAATATTTTTTGAATTTTTTCTTTTTGTTCTGTTATTTTTCTTGTTGGCTTACGCTTCTTTGATACCATTTTGTATTTTTTTGTGTATCATTATAATTGTATTAAATTTTATAAGAATATCTCAAATATAAAGAGGAGGATATGTTAGTGCTCAATTAAATAAATTAATACAAGGAAGCAAACACTAAGAGGAAGACAGGAAAATTCTGCGTTTACAAAGAATTCTTGCCGCGAAACCGAGAGAGGCCCGGGTTCATATCCCGTAAGTGACAGAATTTTTCTGTCTTCCTGTTTCCTACCTCGAATTAATTTATTTTATTAGAATAAATTATAACCAAATAACCTAATCATGATGGGTGGAAAAATATGGAACGTACTTTCTCAAAATAGTTCATCTATGCGTTGTTATATCGGGTGTTCAATTTGGAAGGGTTACCATTGTAAAGTTTTTTATTTTTGAAGATAAAAATTAGGTTAAATTAGGAAAGATTCTCTAATTTCCATGTTGATTTTGAATTTGTAAACAATTGCATTGCTAGTCAAAACATTTGTACGATCTTATTTTTTATTTTTTTTAGCAGTATAGTATTTTGTATTATTTTCGGTAGAGATGGCATCTTTTTACAACGATGCCAACATTTCATAATTACTTACAACATAACTAATTAATAACAGAAAAATGTTTTTTAATTAGTAGGCCATGTTCATAATGAAACATGATCTCTATATCCACTGCAAATTCACAGATTTCTCATTCTGAGGAATAAATTCTATGAGAGTCTTAGGTCCAGTTTTACAAATGCGGCTCAACTTTGAGCTGAGGTTTAAATCATTAGCAACGATTATTTCAACAATTGTTGTGAAGGATTTAAGCTTCGGCTCAAAATTAAACCGTCATTGTAAAACTGGGCTTTAGTAATGGCAAAAAGGTACCAACCTTTTGATTTCGCTGGGACTAATCATTTTGTAGCAAAAAAGTGTGAGACCTATTGTGGGACATGCTGTATATTACTGCATTAACGTTTATATGTTACAAATTTTAGCTAATTTGCGCTAATATGCGAATTTAAAAATTATTTTAGTTTCATTTTCCTTTCATAATCCTTCTCTGATAACGCAGAACTTAACGTAACGTAACACGAGAAGTCTTTGTTATTTTGGTTATGAACCGATGAATGAATAGTAATTTAATTTTCACCGTCTGTTGTAAATGGTATTGGTATTATCTATACAAATTTTCATAAAAATCTGTACACCTATGTAGCTATAGTAGCCATGTCCAGTAGCTCCCATTAGACCGTTCCACTGTGCGCCGCCTTGCCAGTGTGAATGACGACCTGCATATAGGTCAGTGTTTTACGATGTCGTAAACGAACATCTGTTTGATTTGTATGAGGCCTATTAATAGATCGTAACAGTCGAAACATTTTAAACGGGTTCACAAAGCGCCTGAATTAATTAAAACAAGTGCCGCTTCGCTCCAAGTAATTACAATTTTAGGTATTTTCGAATTATAAACCGAATATTATAATTACAGCACAAGAAATGCGGATGAGTTAAATAATGACATCACCGTCATTCATCGTTTATTTTTGAATATTTTACTCTCACAAGTAATAAATTGCCTTTCCATTTCTAATTAAATAGATTAAGATTTGTTTTAAAAGCGGCCGCATTACGTAATCACACTGGGGAGAATAAAATAGCTGTTAAAACTGACATGTGCTCACTACCAATATGACTGACATTAAGTCTACAAATTCTATTAATTCAATTATAAAGTTCGGCTAAGTAAAGCATTTTTAATGCGCTTGCATTGCAAATTCCAAAATTTACAAATTGATTAGTATCTTAAAGTATTCTCGCATGCATTCGATAAAGTCTTAGTTTCGCATTTCTTTTGATGCCTTTTATTACGGAATTTTTTTGTGTTTTTACCACGGTGCCCGCTGTAACGCAGTTAAGTTGGGACAGTATTACATTAGCTTTCTGCAGTTACGAAAAATTTGACAAACGAAGATATATTTTTGATTCTTAAAAACGCGTATTAAGATCGTAATGGCATTTACAAATAATGAAAAAAGAGATATGTTCTCTAGTACGGGGAAGTCCGCGGAAACGCATATTGGCCCCGGGCATTGTAATAAACGATATCAGTGATTTCTATTACGAAACGCTGGAGAATGAGTTTAAATACGGGACTCTTTTTACGATCGGCGTTATGTGTGGGCACACCCACCGACTACAGAAGAAGGCGTCAATGACCTTGCTGAATGTTTCTCTCTCGCACGTTTCAGCAGTTTCAAACAAGTGGAACCTCCGAATTTTTTTGGCTATGATTCGGTAGCCACCCGAAAATACGCGCAGAAGGTAGCATTTCACGTACTTATACTGAGGCTTTTCTATTTGCACACAGTAAAAGAACACCCTGTATAATGAAAGCATTAGTCAGCTTGCAATGTACTAAGAAATAAGATCATACTAAGGTCTCATGTTAAAAAAAAAAACAAGCTTGCATTGCACTTCCTTGTAGAACGTGACTCGATGCTGACTCACTGGAAAGGCCCATGCCTCACCGAACTGCAGTTTCCGGTGCCGGTAGGATTTCTTAGAAATCCGACGGACTAGCACATCACGCTAGAACTCGTAATAATTAGGACCAGAGAAGAAATTATTTCAAAAGTTCCGAATATGACTTACATTAGTCTATGTCACGCGTGTCTTAAAAATTTCTCGTACATCGTAAAGTTTTCAAAATTCAAAATTTATTCAATTTTCCAGATTTAATTTAAATAAAGTGTAACTAAGAAGCGTCTACGAGAAGTGAGGGTGAGTTTGAGTTGTCGGGTATTAGCAAATTTTAAAAACCTTTTTTCGGTGGTAAGCTTTCGCTAAAATTTATTAGTAGAATACCCGATAACTTTGAATTTTTACTTCGCTTTCCAACGATCGATACTCCTTGTATACTAAAGTATTATTGTTAACTACAGTTTTCAGAAGTAAACTGATTTATGTAGTTCCTCCCTTCGCACATTCATATTCTAGTTTCAACTTTACGCAAAGAGATTTTAAATTTTAATTAATTTAGTTGAATTCGCATATTCTTTGTTGATATTCTCTTTGTTATTGTCACTTATAATTGAATATATTTTATTAATTAAAGATTCAGATTTTTATTTGAATTACTATAAGGCAGGAATATTAACTAAGCTGAGAAAGAGATAAGGAGTGGATCATTTTCGACAATCCCAAAATATAAGTAGCAATTCGTCGAAAACGATTTGGAAATCGATGGCTTGTTTTGCCAAACCAGACGCGCTATACGAACAAGGAAATTGAGATCCAAATTTGTATGGATTGTTTAAAAGAATTGGAAACAAAAAGGTGTTGAAAGGTGGATTCAAACCCTGTCCGCACGTCTCTTACAGTGGGATTCCCATTCAGGTTCCTTGATCATAGCTCTATGCATAGTTTTGGCCTTGGTTTGGATAGTCTTGTGAATATCAGAGTGGAACCATCTTTCCCCTACAATCACACTGAAAGTTTTTGTTTCAGTGCTGGGTGCAGTGCTTCAGGGATATAGTTAAGTATCAAAGTTATCAAGTAGAAAACATTTACCATATAAATTAGTGTTCACTTTTTTATTCCTCCTTCTCTTTTCAAAGCAGAAATGTTGTTAAAAGTTTCGCATAAAATTACCAAAATTAATTTCGTAGTACTTTTACATTAACGATATGAATTTTTTACAATTACTTCACCTTACCAGTCTTATTAAAATCTATAAAATTTTCAGCTTAATCTGTTCGAACTCCATTAAACTCTCATTGCGAGCAGCATCAAACAAGGATGAATCTCACTCGAACTCTCCATCAAAGCGCTCGCAATTATAAAATTCCTCGCGAAAGTTAGTTTCATTAAGAGCCTTAACGAGAAGAGGTTATTCAAAGTTTGGCGAGCGACCTCTCCCGGATTGGGGGCGTAAATCTCGCCATCAACTTTATGACGGATCCCCCGCAAGACGGACGGAAATTTGCTTAAATTCCGACGAGCTTTAAAGTTTTTGAATCGGCGCGGCGTCGCGGCGATAAAAATTAACTCCGAGTTACTTCGTCTTAATCGACGTCGCAGAGGGCGAGTTTAAGTGGAGACAGCTTCCGGCCGATCTGATATTTTCGAAAAGTTTTCAAATACGTTTTAAGTATCACGACGCAAACGACAGAGTAAGTTTAACTAATTTATCAAAATCGTATCTTTGACGTTCATTTATTATTATACATGCATACAGGGTGTATGATTTAACAGAGTTAATAACACTGTCCCTGTGGTATTTAAAAAAAAAGGCTTTATCTTTTCAAGCTTCGTATAAATTAGATTACTTGGGACTCGGATATACAGGTGTTTGCAAAATAAGTGCAACATTTTTAAGCACAGTACACCGACAGCAAAAACTACACGAAAAAAATGCGTATAAACAGAAAGAAAATTCCTTTATCTGTCCCTTATTCGGCGCTCATGAAATAATAAAAAAAAACTTACGGAACTTGCTTCTCTGATCGTAGACAGTAAACACAGCGGGAATGACTAATACGCAAGACACACTCATCGAATATCATCTGTGTGGAGGATCACATTCAAACAAACGTTCACTATTAGATATTTACAAATGTTTATAACACGACGTGGCGTCCATCATTAGCGACACACAAACGAGCTCGGCGAAAAAGTGATTCCTGTGTTCGTGTGCATGGCAGGATTAGCGCGAATACTGTCGACGGCATTATAAATACACTCCTCTGAAATGCTGTTCTCTCGCCGTTCGTGAATTGCGGCATTTTAATAAGTATCAATACTATGTAGATAGTAATCATAATTAGCTTTAACTCGTTCAATCACTTTTCACAAACTAAACTGTCGATCCCAAAAAATACGGAGCAATAAATTGTGTGTTATAATCATAAAAAATAAAGCAAATTCTTTCGCTCAGCTGTAATATGACTTATTGCGACGTTAAAAACAACGTTTTTATTGACCTCTTGACTTCGGCAAAGGTTACTGCTCGATTGCACTTCTGTTTTTTGTTCCAATAAAATTTCCTTTTCTTAACCTACCTCGAAGACATAGACGTTCGTATTATTTCTTGCCCGATTTTCAACTGCGATTTTCTCGAAATGTATAAAGCTTTTGTTAAGGACATGTTAGTTCAATCGTTCCCATTTATTAAATTATTGACATACCTATACAGCTACAGCATACTTTTAATAATAATAATAATAATAATTTTAGAAAAATTTTGTGCAAATCGTTTTTGATTGCAGTGAGAACCTCGAGCAGCCTCTGGACAGCTGTTTCAGCCCTGCTTGGGGCTTCTTCAGCAGAAACGTAGCTCGACATTCCCACTGCAGACCAAAAACGACTTGCCCAATTTATTCGCAATTGCGATGTAAGAATGATGAACATATAAAATAGCGACATCTTACTATCGCTTTTTGACCTAACATTGCAGTAGGATAGACAAATTGAAGCGGGATTTGCTCCTAATGACCCATTAGGAGCACTGCAGACCAAAAACGACTTGCCCAATTTATTCGCAATTGCGATGTAAGAATGATGAACATATAAAATAGCGACATCTTACTATCGCTTTTTGACCTAACATTGCAGTAGGATAGACAAATTGAAGCGGGATTTGCTCCTAATGACTCATTAGGAGCAAATCCCGCTTCAATTTGTCTATCCTACTGCAATGTTAGGTCAAAAAGCGATAGTAAGATGTCGCTATTTTATATGTTCATCATTCTTACATCGCAATTGCGAATAAATTGGGCAAGTCGTTTTTGGTCTGCAGTGGGAATGTCGAGCTACGTTTCTGCTGAAGAAGCCCCAAGCAGGGCTGAAACAGCTGTCCAGAGGCTGCTCGAGGTTCTCACTGCAATCAAAAACGATTTGCACAAAATTTTTCTAAAATCTTTCATTATGCTTTGACAGCAAGCATGGCCGCCTTGCATGGGGGACTCATTAGGAGCAAATCCCGCTTCAATTTGTCTATCCTACTGCAATGTTAGGTCAAAAAGCGATAGTAAGATGTCGCTATTTTATATGTTAATAATAATAATGTTTATTGGTTCAAAAAAAGTAACCAAACGGTTCTAGATCAGCAGTCCCAAAAGGATATGCTGCTCTTCCTCTAAAACCTTTAGGTTGAATGTAAATACAAATAAATACATTGTAAAATGGCAGTAAACAAAAATGACAAATATGATAGATTAAAAAGAGATTAAGTATTAGTTTACATAAATATTTCTGAGTAAGCTATTGTACACAATGAATACAAATAATACAAAAATCAAATATCTTTGAGTAATACAGATACTGAGTTAATAATCAGAAAAATAACCAGAGCAAAAACTACCGAAAAGTCACCAAAAAGGTAGAGTTATTGAAAACGAAGCAACATCTGACGCCTGAAAGATGAAACTGTACAAGATTTAAGATTAACAGGAATATTATTATAAGTTTTAACTATATTGTACGTAAACGATCTGTGCTAAAGAGAAGTACGATGCGCAGGAGGCGTAAGTAAACCTTTATTCCTAATATTTATGAACAGATAAAATAGCGACATCTTACTATCGCTTTTTGACCTGACATTGCAGTAGGATAGACAAATTGAAGCGGGATTTGCTCCTAATAAGTCCCCCATGCAAGGCGGCCATGCTTGCTGTCAAAGCATAATGAAAGTTTTTAGAAAAATTTTGTGCAAATCGTTTTTGATTGCAGTGAAAACCTCGAGCAGCCTCTGGACAGCTGTTTCAGCCCTGCTTGGGGCTTCTTCAGCAGAGACGTAGCTTATTAGGAGCAAATCCCGCTTCAATTTGTCTATCCTACTACAATGTCAGGTCAAAAAGCGATAGTAAGATGTCGCTATTTTATATGTTCATCATTCTTACATCGCAATTGCGAATAAATTGGGCAAGTCGTTTTTGGTCTGCAGTGGGAATGTCGAGCTACGTTTCTGCTGAAGAAGCCCCAAGCAGGGCTGAAACAGCTGTCCAGAGGCTGCTCGAGGTTTTCACTGCATTCAAAAACGATTTGCACAAAATTTTCCTAATATTTATGTTATGAACTGACGTTCTGAAAGAAATTTTATCGTAAAGGTAAGGAGGTATTTCACTTTGTATAATTTTATAGAAAAATACAGCAGAGTGCAACTGACGTCGTTGCAATTTGCCCTTGCAAGAAAATGTGAGGTATGGTTCCTGCGCCTAAGGACATATATAAAACGCAAACAAGAATTTTGAACTTTCTGAATTCTGGATATGTTGACACTGTCCAAGCACGGACCATAGATCACATCGCCTTAATTGAACTGCGAGAGTACTAAAGAGTTGCATAACATTTTGCGAGCGTCCATGAAGTTCAGGAATTCTTTGCTGTTGTAAAGTATTTTCAATTTACAATAGAATTTTTGGATTAATTTACTTACGTGTGTTTTAAATCTCAGATTTGTGTCAACATAAAGACCCAAATTTTTAGCGCAGTCAGTAATTACTAAAGATGTGTCTTTAACACATATATTTATTATATTTACTATTGCACTGCGCGCCTTATTTCTGCCAAATACAAGTGCACAACATTTATTAGTATTTATTGCTAAGCAATGATCTGCAGAAGTAGTGATAATTTGATCCAAATCAGAGTTAATTTGTGTAAGAGCTTCATCAATATTATTTAGATCAAAATGATGCAGAAGTTGAGTGTCATCGGCATATACATAGTTGACATTTACAGAATTCAAGGTTATTGAAAATAAAACTAGTGTAAATTGAATATAGAATTGGCCCGAGGATACTTCCCTGAGGAACTCCCGATTTAAGTTCTTGAGATATTGACTTAGTATTTTTGTACACGACTTTTTGGTACCTATTCAATAAGTAACTACTGAAAAATGCAACTGCCGAATCGCTAAGACCCATGTAATGAAGAATGGATAAAAGTAAATTATGGTCAACCGTGTCAAAAGCCTTAGAAAAATCAAGTAGAACTAACACCGTTATTTTACTCTCAGCTATAGCTTTACAAATATCATCAATGATTAGAGAGAGTGCAGTTGTGCAACTGAACCCGGGGCGAAAACCTGATTGAAAGTATGGCAGCAGTTGAAATTTATTTATATAACTTAATTGATCAAATACACACTTTTTTACTAATTTAGATATAACAGGTAATATACTAATGGTTCTAAGATCTTTATATTCATGGGGTTCGGAAACTTTTGCCAAAGGCAAGACATGCTTCTTTCCAACAATCAGGATAGACATTATTCAATAAACAGAAATTGACAATATAAGTAATGTACGGAGTTAAGAAAGGACAACACAAACGAAGCATATGTGCGTTTATTTCATCCGATCCACATGCTTTTGTTTTAATACTATTAAGTTGTTTGTAAATTACCTCTTCAGAAACGATTTTAAATGTAAAAGGTCAGAAAAGTCCATAGCTGTAGAAGTCTTGTAAAAATTATTTAAGTTTATTTTTATTTCTTATGTGTGCATGGGGAAAATTATTTTAACAAAAGTGTTGAGGTTATTAAAACATCAATAATCGTCGTTGGAAACTCGGAAGCCATTAAGAGGGGCTTCACCGATCCATTTTATTATCATCATGAAATTAACCGCAGGAGCAGTAAAGATCGAGACGAAGACGTCGCTGAAAATATCGCCGCCTTGGGCACGAAGAAGACCTGACTTTACCAGCGTTGACAGATGTAATTGCACGTTACAAGAACACGAGAGAGTGAAGCGGCTTGTTGAAACAGTCGTCACGGTTTATTTCCGTACCTCCTGGTTCGCCTCCGGTGGTAGCAAATCGCCGTAACGACTAATAAAACTTTACCAGAGCACTTGAAACTCTTGCAGATTGATCGTTAAGGAGTACGTGCTTCCTTTCCAGGATCTGACTTGTCAAGATTGCAATTCTAATTCAGTTCCGTTCAAAACCAGATTATGTTATGAAATTTAAAGAATTGTCATAGCAACTTTATCTTGAAAACGAACATTTTTATTTATTTGGAGATTGTTTGGTCGATTATATTACATAATTGTGAATTTATTTACTGGGAGTTATTACAAAAATTACAAGAAAAATCATGACAGGTACAATAATTGGTTCAGTTGATCTTGTCATTCTGTAATGGCAGTGCCATCTGTCAAACTAACGCGCCACATAAATATTCTTTTTTTGAATAATATCTGCAAACAATAGATTTCTTTACATTTTTACATAAAATAAAAGAAAAAGTTATTCTGTGGTGATGATGATATGTGTCAAACTAACCAGCCAAGTAAATATTCCTTTTATAAACAATATGTGTAAACAATTATTTTTTTTACATTTTTGTGAAAAAAAAACGCTGTTTCAATAATTAGTAGAAACAGGCAACGGAAAAAATGAACAATCGATTCCTGTCTATTTTTTAATAAAAAAAAAAACTCGAAAATTCCTTCCCACCGCATATGGTATTTTGTTTCTTTCTTCATTGATTTTTGTATCTTGCGAGCGAAAAAACTAAAAAACTAAAAAAATAAACAAAACAAATTGAAATTATCTAAAGTCTCTCTACATCCTTGACCCCACAAATCAAAATTTTACTTAAACTACTTAGATACGACCATAAAGTCATAAAATTCCCCTTTAAAATTAATAAATTTAAGGGAACCCAATGTATAAACAAAAGCAAGTATTCCCGTACACAGACCAAATGAACAAAGTCCATGAGCCACTATTATAGCTAAAGCCCCCCTTATCCCCCAATAATTTAAAGTTATAATTCCCCCTAAAACTAAGCCCATATGAGCAACAGAAGAATAAGCAATTAAAGCCTTTACATCCCTTTGACGTAAACAAATTAAAGAAACATAAAATCCCCCAATCAATCCAACAACAATAAAAATAAAATTAATTTTTATTGCTACCGGAATTACAATTTGCATTAAACATATTATACCATACCCCCTCAACTTAAGTATAACCCCAGCTAAAATTATAGAACCTGAGACAGGGGCCTCAACATGAGCTTTAGGAAGTCATAAATGAACAAAGTATATAGGCATCTTAACCAAGAATACTGAAGTTATACACAAATAAAATATAAAAAACCCTACATCCTCAAAAAAGAAAAAAAAATCTAAAGACCCATTTAAATTATAATAATAAAAAATAGAAACCATTATAGATAAAGAAGCCACCAAAGTATAAAATAAAAGATAAACTCCTGCTTGGATGCGCTCAGGCTGATACCCTCAGCCAATAATTAATACCAACGTCGGAATTAAACTAAACTCAAAAAATAAATAAAATACAAACAAATTCATAGAAGCAAAAGTACAAAACAAAGAAATTAATAAAATAAATAATGTAAACAAAAAAAAGATCACTAAAATAATGTCTCCTATTAATCCCTGAACTTGCTATAATTATTAAAGAACAAATCCAAAACCTTAATTAATTATTACATAAGAAAGAAGATCAACCCCAAAGAAATATCTAACATTACTATACATTCATCCTAAACTAATTTCCCTCAAAAATATAAAAATTATTCCCATGTAAATACACTGATTCAATCAGAAACCCCCCTTAACAATTCTTAATGGAACAGAAAAAATTATTAAAAATAAAAATTTTATCATAATAAGTTAAAAGATTCTGTATAATCATTACCGTAAGTCCGTATTAGTAAAACTAAAATAGATAAACCTAAGACTCCTTCACAAACTCTTACAGTTAAATAAATTATTAAAAGATACAATTCCCACCCAAATACTCTTAAATAAATATATAAACCCAAAAATAAAAAAAAACTACAACAAACTCTAAACTCAAAAGTATTAACAACATATGTTTACGATTAATGCAAAAAGACAACAAACCCATTAAATATATAAAAACGGAGGACCCAATTATCATTTCCATTAGTTTTAATAATTTTAAAAAAATACTGGTCTTACAAACCAGAAATAAGTTATACTTTTAAAACTTCAGAAAGAAAGTTACTCTTCACCATTAATCTCCAAAATTAATATTCTTATTAAACTACTTCCTGAACAAATGACAATAATTATACTTGCATCAATCCTAAATTCATCATTCCTTCCTATAGTTAACCACCCTATAACTATAGGAATAATTCTCCTCATCCAATCAATTCTTGTAGCCCTCGTCTCTGGATGAATAAATATTACCTTTTGATATTCATATATCATACTATTAATTATAATTGGAGGTATATTAGTTTTATTTATACATATAACCAACGTAGCATCAAATGAAAAATTTAAGTATTCTCCCCCCCCCCCCCCTAATGATTTACTTTACAATTAGATTTACTATTATTGTAGTTTCATATCTATTTACCGACCAATGAATTATCAACACAAAAACTCAAATAAATGAAAAGTATTTTTTATGATAAAAAAGTCGAAATTCGATTGGAATTCAAACGTCCAGTTTTTAACGAAGATAAATCTAGTTTTCTTTTGTAATTTTAACTTTTAACTTTTAATACTCAGTCTAGTCCAAATTACGTTTAGGTAGAATATTGAGATATTTAATAGGTATAGGGGGAGGGAGTCTGTATCTTATTAACATGCTGTTAAATTTAGAGGTCCTTTAAAATATTAAATACAGTTTTTATAATGAGTTGTTACCGAAGCAAGAAAATTAAAATTTAACGCTTTTAGTACGTAACAACTTTTAGAGGCAGCAAAAAGACGCGACGCGGCGCGCTGCGACGTGCTGCCCTGTGAGAATTGAGTCTTAAGTGCTGTTTGGTTTGTTTTAAGCAAATTCTTCCGGACGGATTAACCGTTTCTGCACTGAAAAACAGAGGTAATTAGATGACGATGTTAGCGTGAGCCCATGCTTATAATTGATTTCTTTGTTTTGACAGAGGATTTCGGTTCTTTGTTTCCCCGCTTTCTCTTGCAACTATCTTTCCTACCTACGATTTGAATATGCAGTGGAGTTTCATTAATACGTGGTCAACGCTTAGTAAGCGGCGGGCGTGCCCTCCCGAAGGTCATCAGTGTGTGTCCGTTGATACAAGCGATGTAACTGAAGTTCGACGTTCCCACGAGCGGCAGCGCTGCCCTGTAATCTTTGTTTGTGACTGACAATTGGATAACGACTGACCAATTTGGACTCCGAAATTGTAAAATACCCAATTGTTTCTTGTTTCGCGTATGTTATTTTATAACGTACTACCGCAAGCAATAAGTTTCGGTCGTCACTATCAAAGAAAACGTGAGATTCAATTTAGTAAATCAGAAATGTTCATATAAATTTGTTTTATTTTGCCAAAAAAGGGTCGAAAATAAATAAAATTGTTAAGAAATTATTCCTGGTACTCAAAATTAAGACATCAATCTCTTTACTTTTAATCAAATTCGAGTCAAATGCAAATCTTTGACAATCAACGACAACCAAAATTTATCGGTCGCGATCTATGCGTACTATGCCGACCAAAAAAATCTGGGACAACTATCTGCATGAATTTTTGAGTTATTTTATTAGTTTGAATGCAGGTTTAAATTATTCGTCTTGCTATTTAGAGCTTGTTTCTATGGCAATGTAAAAAAAAGTGGATTATGGCTTCACATTTTTGCCAGTAGTCGACATAATAGAATCTCGTCTATTATTTAAGCTGAATATATTATTATTTTATTCCGGTTATATTATTTTAAGCCCGTGAGGCTACTGTGTACTATTGCATATTTAACCCAACCTACTTGTGTGTCTATTAAAAAAAAATACCTTTTAAGTATGTTTTTGGTGTTTTGCTGCGACGATATGCTATTTTGAATGCTCGAGTGTCGGTTCTCCTGAAAGTTTTCGAATATTGGCACACGCTGTGAACCCCTGGGAGTAGGTTTTACAGTGCGCAGTAAACCACTGGGGGTTCTCCTTGGCGCCCTTAATATTGATAAAACCCACCCTTTCCTCCATTAGAGTGCAAGCTCGGGGCAGCTGATCGACTCTCAGCGATAACTTGCCACCGTATTTCAGTAAGTAATCAGGAGATAACGTGATTGTGTCTAGGTGGTAAATTTTATTCTAAAACGATTTACTACTTAGATATCATTGGAACTTTTAATTCTTTTTTCTCTCATGCAAACTCCTGTCGTATGATTGGCTTACTTATAATTTCTCAGAATGTCTCTTAGAATTTACCTCAGAATATTTCTCATGAGTTTCACTCTGAATTATTATTATTATTTTTTCTCTCTTTAGTGTAATTGTGTACTATTGCACCTATTGCGCCGATATATAAAATGCTTACATAATTTACTTCATACGGGCACATCTAAGTGAATATGATTTGATTGGGGGTGACGGGGGGATGGTTTTATTGTTGCTCATGTAAATATACGATCTCTTTTAAATAAATTTGAGGAACCTAAACACTACATATTAATGCAAAATATTGATATTTTAGGTATATCAGAAACCTGGCTGTCCCCAAATGTACTTTCCAGTTCAATTACTATACCTGGATATAACTTATTTCGAAAAGATAGGTCTGAAGGTCGTGGAGGAGGAGTTTGCTTGTATGTTCGTTCATCATTACAATCTGCACAACTTAATTACAATTTTCCCTCAAATAATAATATCGATCAACTATGGTTGTCGATATATATCAGTAACAGTAAGTTATGCATTGCTGAAATTTACAGACCCCCTAATGTACATTACACATGCCTAAATACTTTTGAGGATGCCTTATTTGAATTGATGCCTTTGCATGATGAATTCATCTGTATGGGTGATTTTAACGTTAACCTGCTCAAGGTGGATACAGCCAGTAAGTATTTTGAAACTATTACTTCAACTTTTAGTTTGTCAAACGTAATAAGTCAACCTGCCTCGTGTTACTGATCACTCTAGTACTTTGTTAGATTTAATGCTAGTTAACAAAGCACATAATGTGTCGAAAACAGGAGTGCATTCTTTACATGATTTAACCGATCATAGTATTGTGTACTGTTTTTATAATACTAGTAAACCATGTAATCAACGAAAATTTATTTACTCCAGAAATATTAAAGGCATGAATAGGGAGGAATTTGATATGTTAATGACTCAAGTTAATTGGAATTCTATTTTATCAGTTGAAGGTATAAATGAGAAAGTTAACATTTTGAATAACTCTATATCATCTGTTTTCGATCATGTTGCTGCCATAACAAAAAAAGAAATTCGACCCCACAAAAATGTTTCTTGGTTAACTGATAATATCAGGCGAATGATTCGAACCAGAAATAATGCCCTAATTAATTATAAATTGTCACTTAGAAATCTAAACGCAACTAAGAATGAAACGGAATCAATCAAAATGGATTTATTTTAAACAGTTAAGAAATCTGGTAACGGCTGCAATTCGTCGGGAAAAACAAGCATACATTCAACAGTTTTTGAATGCAAATATTAACAATTCTGCTTTATTGTGGAAAGATCTAAAATCAATGGGTATACACGGAACAAATAATACAAATCCATTTCCGGAAAATTTGAACCAACCTGACTTAATTAATACTCACTTTACAAATTCCATCAATAGGCTTAACCCTGATGAAGACATTATAAATTTGTATGTATCAAGTTCTAAAAATGATTTAACAGACACTTGTGAATTCTCTAATATTTCGACTGATGATGTTTATAAGGCTTTTTATTCTGTTAAACCAAAGAGCTCTGGCATAGATTTGTTATCATTAGATATGCTCACACTCAGTTTACCATATTTGTATTAATGCGGTAACTCATATTATTAATTATTCATTTAATCATTGTGTTTATCCTAATATCTGGAAGCATGCCTTTATAATACCTTTACCTAAAAAAGATGTACCTCTTGACTTTTCAGACTTAAGGCCCATCAGCATTTTGCCTATTCTTTCCAAAGTAATAGAAAAAATCGTGTATTATAAAGTTAAGTTAGTGTATATGTTTCAATAAATAATTTGCTCCCTGCCAAACAGTCTGCTTTTAGAAAAAACCACAGCACTGCTACGGCCTTGAGCGATGTAGTTGATGGTCTTTTATATGAAATGGATAATTTTAAAATTTCTGCTTTAGTTTTGATTGACTATTCTAAGGCCTTCGACTGCATCAGTAACAAACTACTTCTAGCTAAACTAGAATATTTAGGTTTCTCTCAACGAGTTCTATGCTGGTTTAAAAGCTATCTTGTAAATCGTTTTCAAACAGTCAAAATTCAAACTAATGACGGCTACAAATTATCTGAATCTCAACTCTTAAAATCTGGAGTGCCTCAAGGCTCCATTTTAGGATCCTTACTCTTTAATTTAGATATTTTTGACCTTCATGATAATTTCGAACATTGCAATTATCACTTTTATGCAGACGATAGCCAGTTTTATATCTCTTTCCACCCAAATGAAGCTGTACACCACATGCCACATGGCATTGTGCGCTGGCGCTCCGTCTTGGAAACAAAACAGATCTTCTCTGATGCAGTGACATAATTTCCAAAAATTGTTCAAGTTGGTTGTCTAATATTTCTAAATAACGGACGGCAATTAGATTTCCATCAAATATATAATAAAACATTGCATTGTTTTTTAAACAATACCACACATTGTATCCAAATTTTGGTTACGTCTGGCAACTGAGTTAGTTTATATTATTGTTCAAAAACCCATTATATAGTTTATGTTTAAATTTATAATTGCTTATGTTCATAATATCTGTTTTTTTTTAATGTATTTAGCATCGAAGTATGCCGTGAAAGTTTAGAAAAAAAGTGATACTTATGCAAGTAACTAAACTTTGACAATGAAAGTCATTTTGATTTTGAGTTTAAGGTTACTGCGAATGAAGCAACGTTGCAACATTTTCTTTTCGTCACAAGGTGTATTTACGTCCAAAGTTACTTACTTGATATTTTTATTGGGGAAATTGAGAGTTGAAAACACGTTTTTTTTTAATATATTTTCACTATTAACGGAGTTACCTGTAGAATACCATCGAAAACGGGGCACCTTGTACAAGAACACGGTCTATACAGTCATTTTACTGGTGCTAGTTTCGCGTTATAGAAACTTTTTTCGTCGCAACTCATGGAAGAATGCGCAGTAGATTGTGGCACGTAGACTAGAGGTTTGTTTTCGTTTGCCACATGAGAGATTAAGCTCACTGTGCCACTGTATATGTAGAATATCGTGATAAATATAGTTAGGCAAAAAGTCTTGATCGACTCCTCACCACTTCTGGTCAGAGGATATTGGACGTCGAAAATGAGTTACTCCCCCCACTTTAAACCTGGCCTGCTTTTCTAGTAGTCACTGATTAAAATATGCCTAATGAAGACCTTGGGAGATTATCTAACTGGTCTTCTAAAAACTGCCTCAACATAAATGTAGAAAAGTCGCACGTTATGTTTATTGGTACCCCTAAACAAATTAGTCAAACTTCCTGATTCAGTTACAAATTCAGTTCGTTTCAACAATCAAACTTTATCTACTGTCTCGCAGTGTCGTGATTTAGGTCTTGTGTTAGATTCTAACTTATCTTTTAATGAACACATTACAAAGCTTATTCAGTTAGCATATGGAAGATTAAGAAGTATTTATAGATTTAAGTATATCCTTACTACAAAATTAAAGTGGAAACTTATTGATTCCTTGATACTTTCTTTCTTTGACTACTGGATGTAGTATACGGCCCTTGCATTAATGTTTACAATAGAAATAGATTACAAAAAGTTCAGAATGCATGCGCAAGATTTGCTGCTAACGTTAACCGTAGAGAACATATATCTCCATTTTATGCTGCCGAACAATATATTAAAAATGGCTTCTCGTAAAAACTTACATTTATGCTGTTTTGTACATAGAGTATTGCAAACCAATGAACCTCTTTATTTAAGAGAAAAATTAAAATATCTTTTACAACGGAACGTTAGACATGAAATGAACCTCCACATCCCTTAGCACTTTTTAACAATTTTTAAAGGATCCTTTTCTTACGCAGCTCCGACTGTCTATAATTGTTTGCCGCAAAACTTTAAATATTTGTCTTCTATTAGTTTCAAAACTAATTTGAAAACATATTTTTTGAGCAACGGTCAATAATCGCCCCTGTTACCGCCGATTTGGTTCTGTCACTGATGCGCATTATCATTTAGTTTCGATTTTGTGCTCAATCAATATAAATATGCTGTTACTCTGCTGTAAAACATTATCTTGTTGTATGTATATATATATATATATATATATGTTAATCCGTAGGCTTCCGCGGGTGTTGGTGTTGAATGCTGTAGTATTCTTCCGGGTAGTCCTCCGCGTTGAGTTCTCTAAAGAACTATTTGTCTTCTGACAACGTTTCGGCAAGGTCTCACTTGCCATCTTCAGGTCTTCGCTGCTGCTTGCCTGCTTCTGCTCCTCGTCGTTACTCGAGTCACAGTGGCTTCTGGTCGCGCTGGTGGTGGTTTAAGTACCGTGTTGCGGTCACGCGTCGTTACGCTTGGTAGTTTTTCCGCTTGACTTCTTGTTGTTGGTTGATTGGGTCGTGCCTGTTGACTGCTTTCTCCTAATCCTGATGGTCCGGGGTTCGCTGGTTTCTGGCTTCGGGTTACTGGTCCTCGACGGTCGGTGGATTTTCGGATCACTGGCCTCCAGGTGGGTGGTAGTCGTAAGGCATCATCTCTGGTGTTTAAGTTCATCTGATGTTTCTCGATTTCTATCGCTTCTCGGATGATGCGTTTGGTCTTGTGTTCTACGCTGGCAATTGTTCTGGTGTTGTCGAAATCTATTTTGTGTGAAGTCGCTTTTACGTGTTGTGCCAATGATGATGTTTTCTCGTCCTTCTCGACGGCCTTTCGATGTTCTTCTCTCCTGACGCTTATTTTTCTATTTGTTTGGCCTATGTAGACCTTGTCGCAATCTTGACAGGGAATTCCGTACACGCCTTGGCTTTCCAGTTGTATTTTAGTTTTGACTGTTGGCAGGATGTTTCCAATTTTCTTGTCGGTGTTGAATGATGTCCGGATATTGTGTTTCTTGAGTATTCTGCTGATCTTCTCTGTTGTTCCTTTAACAAATGGTAGGCA
Organism: Prosopocoilus inquinatus; assembly: GCA_036172665.1. Classification (NCBI taxonomy): domain Eukaryota; kingdom Metazoa; phylum Arthropoda; class Insecta; order Coleoptera; family Lucanidae; genus Prosopocoilus; species Prosopocoilus inquinatus. The sequence continues at coordinate 34,642,505 of CM069877.1, forward strand.
TGCTGTTCCTACTATATCTTTTTCCTCTTCCTGTGTCTTGGGTTTGCGTTGGTGTTCGGCTTTCCTGATTTGTTTGTCCTGATATCCATTTTTTATTAAAGATGAGCGGATTTTCTTCATTTCTTCTACCTTGTTTTCTGAGTCAGCCAATCTTTGGGACCGGGTGACGAGGGTCCTTACCACTGATTGCAATTGTGCTGGATGGTGATGTGATTGTGCGTTCAGGTACCGTTCCGTGTGGGTTGGTTTTCGGTATACGGAATGTCCAAGGCTTCCATCTGGTTTTTTCTTTATAAGTACATCGAGGAATGGAAGTTCGTTGTTTTCTTCGATTTCCATCGTGAACTTGATCTTCGGATGGATTTCATTCAGGTGTTGCAGAAATCTTCGTAGTTGTTCTTCTCCATGCTTCCATATTATGAAGGTGTCGTCCATATATCTGAGCCACAGGTGTGGTTTGTGACTTGCGGTATCGATGGCCCGTACTTCGAAATCCTCCATGAATAAGTTGGCGATTACAGGAGATAATGCTGATCCCATGGGTGATCCTTCTACTTGTTTATAACGTTGGTTCTTGAAGATGAAGTAGGTGTTCTTCAAGCAGTGCTTCACCAGGTCCATGGTGTCGTCTGGACACCGAACTGACAAGAAGAAAGCAGAAGAAGAAGTTCGAACACCTACAAAAAGAACAAAAGCCGAAGGAACATGTTACACCGCTCGTATTGGAGAAAGTTGTTCATAACGTATCAAGCTATCCACTCGACGAAGCCAGCAAAAGTGTACCGGCCAAGGGTTTCAACTACGCTGTAGCACCAGCCAGCATACCAATGGAGAACATAATATGCAGTGTGGAAGCATCCATCATCGGATTACCGGAGGACACAGCGGAGACAATACGACAAGATGTATCCCAAATCCTAAGACGAGCAAAACCACCAAAGAGGAACGTATCTCGAGAAGAACTACAAGCTCTACACACGCTGAAGAAAAATGAACAAATCGTCATACTTCCAGCCGACAAAGGAAACGCCACCGTTGTGATGGATCGTAACGACTACGAAACGAAGATGGAGGTCCTACTAAACGACCCAGCGTACAACACCATCGCCACAGATCCAACGACATACTTAGAGAAGACAACGAAAGCTAAAATCAAAGCCAGCTCAATCAGTCAAGAGCAACAATTACAATTGATCCCGAGGGAAAAATCATCCAGATGCCCAAAGCTCTACGGATTACCAAAAATCCACAAGGAAGGGATACCACTGAGGCCAATCGTCAGTTCCATCGGATCACCGTTACAACCACTAGCAAAATTCTTGGCCAAACGACTGCAGCCATACGCCGAAGAAGCAGAATCCTACGTAAAGAACGCAGGCCACTTCATCGAGCGTATAAAGGACTTCACCGTAGAACCAGGAGATCTGCTAGTAAGTCTCGACGTGGTCTCACTATTCACCAACATACCAATAGACGAAGCAGTGGATATCATTCATCTAAAACACCACATCCCAGACGACACCATGGACCTGGTGAAGCACTGCTTGAAGAACACCTACTTCATCTTCAAGAACCAACGTTATAAACAAGTAGAAGGATCACCCATGGGATCAGCATTATCTCCTGTAATCGCCAACTTATTCATGGAGGATTTCGAAGTACGGGCCATCGATACCGCAAGTCACAAACCACACCTGTGGCTCAGATATATGGACGACACCTTCATAATATGGAAGCATGGAGAAGAACAACTACGAAGATTTCTGCAACACCTGAATGAAATCCATCCGAAGATCAAGTTCACGATGGAAATCGAAGAAAACAACGAACTTCCATTCCTCGATGTACTTATAAAGAAAAAACCAGATGGAAGCCTTGGACATTCCGTATACCGAAAACCAACCCACACGGAACGGTACCTGAACGCACAATCACATCACCATCCAGCACAATTGCAATCAGTGGTAAGGACCCTCGTCACCCGGTCCCAAAGATTGGCTGACTCAGAAAACAAGGTAGAAGAAATGAAGAAAATCCGCTCATCTTTAATAAAAAATGGATATCAGGACAAACAAATCAGGAAAGCCGAACACCAACGCAAACCCAAGACACAGGAAGAGGAAAAAGATATAGTAGGAACAGCATGCCTACCATTTGTTAAAGGAACAACAGAGAAGATCAGCAGAATACTCAAGAAACACAATATCCGGACATCATTCAACACCGACAAGAAAATTGGAAACATCCTGCCAACAGTCAAAACTAAAATACAGCTGGAAAGCCAAGGCGTGTACGGAATTCCCTGTCAAGATTGCGACAAGGTCTACATAGGCCAAACAAATAGAAAAATAAGCGTCAGGAGAGAAGAACATCGAAAGGCCGTCGAGAAGGACGAGAAAACATCATCATTGGCACAACACGTAAAAGCGACTTCACACAAAATAGATTTCGACAACACCAGAACAATTGCCAGCGTAGAACACAAGACCAAACGCATCATCCGAGAAGCGATAGAAATCGAGAAACATCAGATGAACTTAAACACCAGAGATGATGCCTTACGACTACCACCCACCTGGAGGCCAGTGATCCGAAAATCCACCGACCGTCGAGGACCAGTAACCCGAAGCCAGAAACCAGCGAACCCCGGACCATCAGGATTAGGAGAAAGCAGTCAACAGGCACGACCCAATCAACCAACAACAAGAAGTCAAGCGGAAAAACTACCAAGCGTAACGACGCGTGACCGCAACACGGTACTTAAACCACCACCAGCGCGACCAGAAGCCACTGTGACTCGAGTAACGACGAGGAGCAGAAGCAGGCAAGCAGCAGCGAAGACCTGAAGATGGCAAGTGAGACCTTGCCGAAACGTTGTCAGAAGACAAATAGTTCTTTAGAGAACTCAACGCGGAGGACTACCCGGAAGAATACTACAGCATTCAACACCCGCGGAAGCCTACGGATTAACATATATATATATATATATATATATATATATATAATCATATTCTCTTTTACCCACAGGGTGTCGGGGGAGTAAGGTTGTTCTAGCCATAGACAAATTTGCGCCACTCTTTTTTGTCTCTTGCTATTAACTTGGCTTCATTCCATGTCTTTCCTCTGTCTTTCAATAATTTTCCTATCGTACTCTCCCATGTTTCTCTTGGTCTTCCCCTTTTCCTCCTTATTAATATTTTCGCTTCCCAAATTCTTTTTACTTGTCTGTTGTTGTTCATTCTTTGTAGATGTCCCCACCAGCTTATTTGTCGTTGTTCTATGTATTCTAATATTGATTGCGCTTCAAGGTCTCCTCTTATTTCTGATCTTAATTAATCCTTTCTTGTTACTCCTCTGGTTCTTCTTAGGTACTTCATTTCCGTTGCTTGAATTTTACTTTTCTGTTTTCTTGTTAGTGTCCAAGTTTCACATCCATATGTTAACATAGGTCTATAGACTGCTTTGTAAACGTTCATTTTTGTTTTGGATGATATTTCTTTTTTATTATATTTATTGTATCTTGTTGTAATTCTTTGAAATTTCACGGCTGGGATCTTAACAGCTTTTAGCTGCTTCCCCGCCGTTAATAAAGCTATATTATTGTTATTATTATTATTATTATTATTATGACGATCTGTATAGTTTCTAAACAAAAAAGGAAATTGTTATAGTTTACAGAATATGATTTTGCTTGAAACAAGTTTGCTTTTTCTAATTTTGTGATGCAGCTTTAAATTATGTATCTACTTTGTAATGTATTCAAAGTTTTTCGTTCTTTAAAAACCCTCGACGCTAAGATCGTTCGTTTTCTGCATAGTATAAAAATAAAAGCCCCAAAGAAAAAGACTTTACGGTTCGGAATTCAAATCGACGACAAACTATTAAAGCCCCGACTATAATGGATTTATTTTTAGCCGGCCCTCCTCGCTTGGTAGCTAGACTCTTGGGGGAATACAGAGACAGCGGCGCTTGAACGCTGAAAATAATGAGTCCGACAAAGTTGAGCGTACTTAATCAATTAGGCGATTGGTTCGCGCGTATTTATAGCTGTTCAATTAAGATGATAGCAGTGTAAGGGAACGAATTAATTTTTCACTCGCCGTCCGGCGCCGACGACATGTTGACCCAATAAAACAAACGTTAAAAGAACCGTGCCAATAACCGCAGCTGCGAACGCAAACTGAACCTTTGTTGTTAACTTGAGACGTTGCGAAACGCGATTGTTACAAAAGATCGGAAACTCAGATGTGGTTTTGTAATAATCTAATTTCTTGCAGTTGCATTATCTACTATAACTTAATTAAATCCCCATTCATATACCGTTTAAACTTCTCTGAGAAGAAGGAGACGCACAGTGGTCCAGAATGGAATTTTAGCGCGACAAAATTATTTTTTTTTATATCTAAGTTTCCAAAAATGATGAAAATAACAAAACAGTATCTTTTTAACTACATTATCTATAGAAATCGTATGATAGTATGTTGGAGCGATTTTTTTTTTTGTATCATTTGGGTCAAAATAGTAATAACATTAAACAAGGCGTACCTCGTCCTGATAAGTATTCGTTCGACGGTTAGTTCCTTCTAGTCCTCTCTTTCTCCTTCACCTCGTCTCGTTCATCCCGAATACGGTGCGTTGTGAGAAACGGGTACACATACAACAAATAATGCGACTTACATCGGATGTCCCAAAATACAACAAATACTACTCACCGGGGCCTTTGGGGGGCCCCGTTGAATCCAGCGGCGAATCTAGAAGCTGTAGCTCCCTCATAATGATATTGGTCATTGGAGAAGCCATCCTTGCACGTTGGCTTCTGATCTTCGCATGCATTAACCCCCACATTCACCTGTGGATATAAAACCCACCCCTCCCAATGGATATTAGCATACCTTGCCTCCCGAGCATACGTTCTCAGGATCAGTTGATGCACCGACTGCGTGAGTGTCAAGCACCACTCCGTACCAGTCCAATAACATCATCATGTCAGACCTTTCTGGATAGCTCAATGCCATCACCTGGTCAGGGATGCAATCAACCGAATTCCCACTCACAATGAATGCAGAATACAGCTAATTGCTTTGCCGGTACCGTGTTCTTCATCGGCGCTGCTTGCACGCCGCGGCAAGAGCCCCGATACCGTATGCTGGTGCACGGTAGCATTCTCTGGCAACACCCCGGATCGCGTCCCGGACTATATTCTGCTACCAGAATACCTCCGCATAACTCATGACTCATGACCCTCAAACCGTATTGCCAATCGTGAGAATGTACCGCCCTAACACTTCTGCCAGAACATACCATCTCAGGTCATATTCTGCAGACACCCTATGAACTAGATCATGCCCGGAAACACACCGCGGCCACCCCGTATATCACCAGGCCCAACCGTGGCCCCGTTTACCGACGCGTTTCTCACATCGCATTCACTCGAAGACTGCCGTCTCCATCCTCTTAATATTTCACGTTCCCTCGGCCAGCTTTATCGTCAAAACATAAACAGACATCCCCTGATATACAGATATTTATTAAATGCTTTACGTTACAAGTTAACTCATTTCATTGAAATAATTTTGGCTACAACAAGTATAACAATACAATTACGTCTATAAGGATTTTTGCCTAACTTTAGAACGATTACACAGGTCTGCAAAAAACATTTTCCAAAAAATTGTTTGAAATTTGACAACTGACTTTTATGTACTTTTCAGCGCTGATTTAAAAATGCAATCCGTATTTCTCTATCACGTAAGATTTTCTTACAAAAAAGTATTTTTGGGTATAATAACAAAATTTAAGCAATTTTCCACATTTTTCCAAAGTTACATTTCCAGTACACTTCTATTTCTCTTTAAGCTTATAAGTCATTATAATAACGCTTTCGCTTGCTGTCGAAGCTTCTTTTGTTGCTTTTCCGGCTGTGGACTCGTTGAGGATCATCTTTTTTTAACATCCAGCAGTAGTCCACTATCATGTTGACGTTCCATCTTCCTTGGTATCTTCTTTCCATTTCCTTGATGTCTTGGTGGAATCTTTCACCGTGCTCTTCACTTCAATAGTCAAGATGTGAGTGGAGAAAATGAACTTTAATGCTCGTATTACAGCCAAGTTTCTTAAAGTTGTCGAGCATGTCTGCGACGATTGTCTTGTAGTTTGGATCTTTTTTGTTTCCTAGGAAACCGGTAACAACTAATTTAAAAGATGTTTTTCTTTTGTTTCCATTTTGTCCTCAAAGTAGGGATCTCTCATTAGTTTTCTAATGTCTGGTCCGACAAAGATACCTTCCTTCAGCTTTCCCTCAGATAAACCAGGAAACTGTCCACAAAGATATCTGTAACACTCTCCTTCTTTTGGCAATGCCTTGACAAACTGTTTCATCAGACCCAACTTAATGTGAAGTGGTGGAAGTAAGACCTTTTTGGGATCCACAAGGCTTTCCTTCTTAACATTTTTAACCCCTAACTGTAAGGTTTTTCTCAAGGGCCAATCTTTTTTTATGTAGTATTGCTTTCTGTTTCTGCTGTCCCATTCACAGAGAAAGCAAGGGAACTTTGTATAGCCACTTTGTTAACCGAGCAGCATTGAAACCACTTTTAAATCACCACATAGTGTCCATTTGTGGTATGAATAGCACAGTTTGTTTAAAACCAGTTCAAGGTTTTCGTAGCTCTCTTTTAAGTGAACCGAGTGTCCAACTAGCATAGAAGCATACTTATTGCCATTGTATAAAAGTACTGCTTTAAGGCTTCTTTTTGACAAGTCAATAAAAAGTCTCCACTGATCAGGAGCATATTCTATTTTGAAACTAGCCAGTCCACGAACATCACTGCAAAACACCAGGTCACCTTCTTGAGAGAAGAAAGATGCAAACTCCTTTTCCCTCGATCGATAGCAAGAAAAGGATGTACCCCGACCCAACAAATGTTTATCTTTCAATCTAGATCCTAAAACCTCTGCCGAGTCTTTAGGAAGGCCTAGGTCTCTAACTAAATCGTTCAGCTCAGATTGTGAGAATGGAATGGGATCGGTTGTACCAGGTTCGTAGCAATCACTGTCGTCTTCACTATCACCATGTTGAGCCAATGGCTCGTGTTCGTCTAAAATATCATACAAAGAATTTGGAGGAGAGGGTATTGGTACTTCAGGGCCATGAGGAACAGGGCGAATGTCTGATTGAATGTTAGGGTAAGAAATATCCTTTTTGTTTTTCAAATTGAAACCTTGTACGTTGCAAGAACAAAAATAGCAGTCATCATTATGGTTTTTGGGCTCCCTCCAAACCATTGGTGTTCCAAAACGAAAAGACTATTTTTTACCTTGCATCAGTTCTTCAACACCCACTGAACAAACTTTGTGTGGGGCCCAAGGCTTATCTTGATCGCCTAACTTTATACCAAAATAGGCAAAATATACCTTTTCAACAAAATAGGAAATGTTTCTTTGTTGCTTTTTAACGGTACAATTACCACAAATGTAGCAGAAGCAATCTGGTGAGTTTATACATCCTCTGGTAGCCATTGTCCATAAAAAAACTTCACAATACAAGTAAGCAGGCACTACTTTAAGGCACTAGTAACAACAACATGTGAACAGCACAGAGTGAAGAGGTACTGTGAACAACAGAGTTGCCAACTTTGTCAAATATATTGTCGCCAACATTTCAGAATGAAATCGCCCAATGCGTATACTTTATAAGGAAGATAAAAATTTTTAGTCGCCAAATCCAAAAGTAAGAATCGCCCACTAATGCATTTTAAATGGTAAAAAGAAAATTTTTGATGGCCAAGTTTTACTTAAAAATCGCCCGAACGGCGATAATCGCCCACGTTGGCAACCCTGGTGAACAATAGCTCACTGCTTGGTGATGAAGGGGGAAGGGGCAGCGCGACAGACAGTCACTGACATGACAGATGCTCAGTGAGTCAGTAAGTGGATGGTGGAGGGGGGAGGGCAAGGGCAAGCACTGTCGTGAAAATACTGCTGGTTTTTCCTAATTACTCTTTATTTTACGTATAACTCCTAGTATAAAAATGGCTATGCAACTGAAAATGCCTTATAGTTCTTTGTAATACTTTTTAAAAGTACTTTAGGCTAAATAACAGTTTATGGAGATCCTAAAAACCAAAATTCAAACTCACTAGAGTACTGAAATGTGTATAAAAATATCGAAAAAAAGCTAAAACTATACAAGCAGTTTATGAAATAACTGTACGTGATGGAATTTTTTCACTATTTTTTCTGAAATCAGCGTTGAAAACACCATAAAAATCACTTATTAAATTTAAAACAATTTTTATGTTGCAGACCTGTGTTATGTTACCTTACAAGAAAACCTAAATTTCTCTGCAGGGTGTAAATAAAAGACCTATACAACGTTTGGCAGGTGATAGTACAGATGAAGACAAGGAAACAATTCTAATAAACCCATGTTCAATACTCAATACAGGGTGTCCACACTTGGTATTCACTTTTTTTAAAAATTTATTTTTTAAGTAAAATTCTGGATCGATAAATTAAATAAAAAGTTGAAGTTTCCGACGTAGCACAGGTCGACGTACGACTTTTTTACGGTTTCACCGGAAATGACATCAACTTTCTTATTTTAAATATGACGGCCTGTATATTTTTTTACATATTTGAAATCGGCAGATCATTGTGAGTCCGAATATGTATCACTTAGTAATTTTGGTTTTAATGACAACGAAATTTTCTTTTTGTTTTTTTTTTTTTTTTTAATTTCCAAAGCTATAAATCGTATATTTTCGTTGTAATGCGAACAAATAAACCGAGGAAGCCACTTTTTTGATAGCATTTTGATGTTTAACATTTTTAAAGCACATGAAATTTTCATTAGGTGGTAAAATGTTCCATTTGAAAAAATAAGTTTCACCGGAAGTAGTTGGGTGGCTGGCGTTGCGTCGAAAAATTATTATATATTAAATTTATTTAATTTTATATCGATCCCGAATTTTACGAAAAAGTAAAAATTCTAGAAAGTGAACATGTAACGTGGACACCTGTATTGAGTAATGTAAATGGGTTTATTAGAATTTTTTTCTTGTTTTGATCTCTACTGTCACCTGCCAAACGTTGTCCAGGTTTTTTTTATTAACACCCTGTAGAAAAATTTAGGCTTTCTTGTGAGGTAACATAATCGCCCTAAAATTGGCAAAAATCCTGAGAAACCAGCACTGCTATTAAAAAGAAAGAAATTCAAAAGAGTTTGTAAAAACGCACTAAAATGGTAATAATATTTTCATATTTGTCCTATTGCAGTCAATAGAAATGATCTAATAGTTCGGAGTCTTTATTTTTAAATTCTGTTTTCATTTTTACTTACATATGGTATAGGTACTATGCCCGCCAGAAAATCTGGGACATGCCATATGTGCTACTGTAAATATAACGACGTGTTTTTACATTACCATAGAAACAAGCTCCAAATAACAAGCTAAATGGCTTAAAGCTGCATTCAAACTAATAAAATAAGTGAAAAATGCATGTACAGAGTTGTCCCAGATTTTTTTGGCGGCTATAGTACATGATTTAAAATTAGTTACAATTGAATTGTTTCATGTGGGACAGCCAATAGCATATCCTGTACATTATAGTTTATTTCAATTCTCCTTTAAGAGTAAAAAGTCTTTTGGTCTTTTCCACACTAGATGTTTATCAAAATTTGGTATATAAATTTTATATTATACGAAACACCCTGTGCAATTGTAACTAATTTTTAAATCATGCATATATGTATATCACACGCAAGTAACAGCAAAAACAGATTTTAAAAATCTGTATTAACAAAGACATTATCTATGGAATACGGAGTATTGGCTCACCTGTATATGCACTAAAAAGTAATTAAATAAAAACTATTAATTTAGTTTGTTAAGATAAAATACGAATTGTTTTGAAAAATCTTAAATTGATCAAGGAATTTGAATTATTTCACTAAAATCATATTATTCATATATTTTCGCTAATACCGCACTTCTTTTAAATTCTAATCCTTTTTAAGGAAATCTATAAAAGTTTTAGTTTTTCTAGAGATTTCTAGGCAAATAAAATTCTATAAAATTTGACTTTCCTCTTGTCAACTCAATCCATGGACACACTGCTTATGACATTCTCATATTTACTCATACTCAGAGCCAAATCAAGAGCGAGTTTTGAAGAAATCTTACCTCTTATCGTAGCACTTGGTTGGACAAAATTATTTCAAAATGAACTACTAACTACAATTGCATAACTCGCAAAAACATCTCATTTGATCTCTTTTTTTAGTTCTTGTCTTTGAAAGTTTAAAATGCAGATATTTAATACACTTTTATTTGAATTAAAAAAAATATATAAATAAACCTTCAGATCCGATTGATCATAAATGGAATTATATAAAGTAAAAAGTAAAGTAACAAGATTTTCACCAAACTTACCCAATAAAACCTTCTAAAATATTGTTAGACTTATGTTTAACTTATTACATTTTCAATCACGTTTGATACCTGAAATGTTCATGCGTAATTTGCAGGCCTAGGCGCATTTTAGGCGGAAGGTTTCGTTAAATATACGAGGAACTACTAATATGCCGAAGCGATCATAGTCGGAAAAAATTCTGATCTTTAACGCGTCTGCCCTGTAAAAACAAAACAAAAAACCAGTCGAAGCCCGAGAAGTCTATGCGGCACGCAGTAACCACTGCAGTTCTGGTCGACTGGATATAAAAAATTGTTTACATAATCGATTCATTCCGAAATAAACTCGCATTCTTTTTGCGGTGACGGCGCTATAATTGATATGAATTAAATCTATTATGCCAGGTTCTTTAAAAGTTACATTACAGAATTATAAAGTTTTCATAATTATTAATTTGAAAGAAACTATAAAGGCAATTATATTACACACGTAATTTGCATCAAACGGTTGCTTCTGATGCAATGAGCACGATGGTGGGAGTGCCTCGGGCATAAAAGCCGTTCAGCGGCAACGTTGAAATCTACGCCTCTGCTTTGTTTATCTTTATTCAGTTTTTTTACCAGATATCCTTGAAATGTCCGAACCTTAGTGATTTGACAGCGCTACAGAAGCGTAAATAAAAGAAAAGGTTGCGAAACAAATAAAACAAACATGGAAGGACATTAATAAAAATATTTTTTTTATTTTGATGTTTATTGAAATGTTTCAATTTTTTTCATTTTGTCGCGCTAGAATTCCATTCTGGACCACTGTGAAACGTGAGAATTTTGTTTGGTCACGTGCTGTATGTTATATGAGACAAAATTGTGTAATCGCGCTCAATTAGGATGCAAATGACAAAGTTAACGCATAATTGCCTTCGCAAGCTTCTTTTGAAAGTAGCTGACCACGTGTGACAGACGTATAAATGGATTTTTTGTTTGGTAGCAGTAAAATATTTGATTTACATAATGCGTTAATAATTTTATTGCCTTGTGAAACTCTTGTGTTTAATCGGTAAACTTTTCCAGCGAAATCGGTCATGCAAGCCATTGGAAACTCAGTGAATAAGTAGTACCCGATAAGATGTTCCACTCCTCTCTTCATTGACGCAGTAAGCATGTCTCATTCAATGGGGCAATGTTGCCGTTTAATGCCAGGCTCTAGTAATATGGAGTTAATATTTTGGTCAATTTCGAACGAATTGGACTGTATATGGTATTTCAAACTTTCGCAATAGTGCCCTTTTAATTGCCCTTTTTTATGATAGTGGCTAGAGCCCCGAACGCGGAATCGCTTCCAAAAAATTAAAATAAAAGTAGAAATAAAATAACGGACAAATTATATTGATTTTTTATTCACTTTGCAGCGATGTTGATAGTTGTTGTTCAGTGGTACTTCCACCCTCAGCAGTTCCAACAGAATTTTGAGATACATTTTTCTCTTTAGACCATTTAAATTTTTTTCAGGGAATTTTTTTTTTAAGAATACAATGAATGGAGTCTGTTCTGTAACTTTCAATCAATATACCGGGTGTCTCAGTACGGGCGACGACCGGCGGTATATAGCTAACCGTAATACCTACAGCTTCGGGAGAAAAAAAGCTAGTCAAAGTGACTAAGAGAATTTCAAAGAAAATATTTTGAAGTATCTGGGTTGACCGCAAGGAGGCGCAATCAAGGGCTATCAATAAAGATCAATTTTATTAGCAAAAGTCTCAGAATAGGTTGCAGCTTTGATAGCGTCATTAAAAAGCTTAATTAATTCTGCACAACAAAAAAAATGTATCCTAATTATGTACCTTATAAAGAACTTTTAGTGACATACAATTTGAACCTCTTAAAAAGAGACGTCGCACAGTGTTTCCAAAGTTGAAAAACGTGTGAAAAATGAGAATTTTCAACTTTCTCACAGCAAGCTGAAATTTTGTTACAATAATGTCTATGTATGTATTACATGCAGTATAATTATACTTATCAAATATTTCATGTTTCTTCACAATTGCTTTTTGAATTTGTAAAAAAAACGAGAATTTAAAACCCACGAAGTTCGCCCGAAAAACTCTTTACTTTCAAACCTCATATTGCAATTACTGTGAAATATATATAAAAACAAATTACACAGAATTATTCTTCAGTCTTTTAGCTTTGATTTACTGAAATTCAACGTATAATTTAAATGTTTTGCCACTCATAAAAGCCATACTAATAATACTCCTTTCTGAGAGTTCCGTTTCACTATAAACAGCAATATAATTATGAAGTATACAAGATTATGCATTAAAACTTGAATTAAAACATCCGTATTAATGTTTTCTAAGTATCCATACTTTAATTTCTTGCCAATATCTGCCGGTTAGTAAATTCTGTTCAATAATATACCGGGTGAATTTTTAATTTTTTAGTACGAGCCAACGAAATATTTCGAGAAGTACCTACGCATTGCATAAAAAATGTTTTTACGTAAATTCTTAGTATTTTCGAAGGGGACACAAATCTCATCAAAATTAACCCCCTCAATCCCCGCCGATGTGAGGGCGGGGGTAATTTTGAAATTTTAGATCGAACTATTATGTTTTTGCATATTCGTAATCTACAGGAAAAAACGGTTTTGAAATATTTGAATTCACAAAAAATATGAATTCCTATTTACAATTTAAATATGTTTAATATAATTCTCTTCGCAGTAATAATGTCAAATCTTTACCTAATCTGCTTCCCGGATTACATTACGAAAAGATAATGTTAATCCTGTATAAGTAATTCAAAATTTTATAAGATTAAATGTTCTGCAGAACTCACAAATGAGCTTAATTACTTGCACAGAATTCCAATTATCCTGCTTAATCAGTAATTATACCTAATAATATTTTTACTCGAATTCGCAATTTTCTTCGTATTCTGTTTACCTGATATGCATATAAAATTGAAGAAATATACAATTCCTATCAGTTTACCACACAAATTTGTAAGGTGTGTTTGTGATTTGGAAAATCTTGTGCGAAATGTCTGAGAGAAAGATTACTCGGCTAGTGCTTCATAATATTATAAGGGAGCATGCCCAAAAAAGTGTAGAAGAGAAGAAAAACAGTGTTATTGCTTTTTTAACACAAACATTTTCTCTCGAGGAGGACGAGAACGTAGTTGAAACATTAAAACACTTTATTCGAACCAATTTCTTTGCACCTTATTTCCACCGCTGGCAAGCAAGTGATATAAACCGAACGAACGAAACGTTTATAAAGAAGTATAGTGAGTGGTTATCCCAGGAAATTACCTTTCCTGAAATAGTACGCCATCACCAATCAGGTCCCAGTACTTCTCAAACTGGCAGAAGACATAAAATCTTTGAAGAGTGTTCCGAATCTTCTAAGAGGAAGAAAACTGAAGAGATACGGAAAAATTATTCAGTTGCAGAATTATCATTTGCTGCTGCTATGAAACTTCGGGAGGTAAGACGTAGATCTTCAAGTTTAGTATCTGAAGATACATCAGGAAAGAAAAAAGCAAAGAAGCCAGATATTCAACATGAACCACTGTCTTCAGAAGAAGGTCTTTCTGTATTGATCGGTTTAAATTTAAACACCCATCAGTATAATGGATTACGAAGCGTTGCTCGGCAGAAGAATTGTGATTTGTATCCACCATATAAGCAAGTCCTGGCAGCTAAAAAAACTTTTTATCCGGAAAATGTTAGCATTACCGAAGTTAAATGCGAAGTTCAATTGCAAGCTCTGCTAAATAAGACAACAGATAGCATACTTAGATCAGTGGAAGCAACATTAGACGATCAAACTCAGTGCACTCTTTACTGTAAGTGGGGATTCGATGGTGCATCAGGATTTTCATCATATAAGCAAAAATTTTCGGAGAAAACGTTGTCAGATGAAAGTATTTTTGTTACTTCCCTAGTTCCTTTAAGATTAATTGAGAACAGTAAGCAAACATTACTATGGAAAAATCCCAAACCATCATCTACAAGATTTTGCAGACCTATCAGATTGCAATGGATTCACGAAACAGACCTTATTTCCAAAGAAGAAGAATTACACATTCAAACTCAAATTGACAATTTGGAGCCATATATTACCAGTACCAACAACGTTTCTGTAACCTACACTCTCATGTTAACAATGGTAGATGGAAAAATTTGTAATGCGCTGGCTGATGCTTCTGGTATGCGGTGCTATGTATGCCGATGCACAATTTTCGAAACAAATAATCTCGATTTGGTTAGGAATAAGCCAGAAAGCCAAGAAATGTACCGTTTTGGGTTATCTGTTTTACACGCATACATTAGATTCTTCGAATGTTTACTTCATATATCATACAGGTTGGACATCAAATCTTGGAAGATACCGAAGGCTTTGAGTGCTGCAGTAAAAAGCCGAAAAAAAGAAATTCAAGATAAGTTTCGTGAACAGATGGCTTTAATTGTGGACGTTCCTAAACCTGGTTACGGAACAAGTAATGATGGAAACATAGCTAGGCGATTTTTTGCAAACCCGAAGATTTCTGCTGAAATAACACAAATCGACGAAAATTTAATAAGAAGATTTGCTATTATTTTAAAAGTAATTAATAGCAGAAGTGAAATCAAAGTAGAAAAATTTGAAAAATTCTGTTTCGATACCGCTGAGAAATACGTGTCCCTGTATGGCTGGTACTACATGCCTATTTCGGTACATAAAATTTTAATCCACGGAACATCCGTAATAAGCCATGCTTGCGTTCCTATCGGAGAATTATCTGAAGAGGCGCAAGAAGCACGAAACAAAGATATTCGACGATATAGGGAACATCATACTCGAAAGGTTTCCAGAATAAAAACGAATGAAGATTTATTTCATCGATTGATTTTAACTTCGGATCCCTATCTGAGCACTTTAGGTTTAAGAGATGTAAAAAAACGTACATCTGATCCGGAAGTTAACCAATTATTGTATGTCAGTGCCGAAGATGAAAGTTATGTATCCGAAAATGAATCTATAGAACAAGAAACGTCAGAATTTGATGATTCCGATGAAGAAGCGTAATACTTCCGTTCTTCGCATCATATATGTAATAGCGATAAGCATTATTATAGGTGTACCGTTAGGTTTTAAGTACTTTAAATAAATTTGTAATAATGTACATTGCTACACAAATTGACTGGTACTGAATTTTTTTACCTAATACACATTCCTTTTCGAAACTAATACTACTAAAATGCGGATCTAAAACATCAACATTTTAATATATAAATTCTTCTTCTTTATTGCAAGATGTGCATGTTTCCAAATTTTGACCACCGAAAACTATACGGTTACAGAGATATTCATTTTTCGCACGAATATTGGATTTGGAAACAAATACCGACGCGTCGGTATTTGCAGCAGCAATATCTTTATAAACTGATAAACAACATGATTGATGACGCCGAATTTTT
Organism: Prosopocoilus inquinatus; assembly: GCA_036172665.1. Classification (NCBI taxonomy): domain Eukaryota; kingdom Metazoa; phylum Arthropoda; class Insecta; order Coleoptera; family Lucanidae; genus Prosopocoilus; species Prosopocoilus inquinatus. The sequence goes on from CM069877.1 coordinate 34,658,384, forward strand.
AAGAGAACTAGATTTCAGAGTCCTTCATCTCTAACACGTTCCCGTACGACTCTTTACTGAAAAATTCCAAAAACAACTAGTTTAAAAAGATCTCCAATTTACAGTATGTGCAACTTATACAACACAGTATATCACGAGGTAGATATTTTCCATTTAAATTATCAAGCTTACAGGAATGCTATACGAAACCGGCTGACACGATGCTGCTGTGCTCAATAATATTGGTTAATATAAGTATAAAACTAATATACATATATATATATATATACATATATATATATATACGGAAACAAAGGAGTAGTAAACCTGTGAAATAAAAATATGACTGTGAAATAGAATACTAACTATAAAATAAAGACATATAAAATAAGAAACAAAGACTATTAATCAAAATATTGTCAAATCTAATTAAAAAAAAAAACAAAAGACGATCGTGGATGAAGAGAGGAGGAAATAAAAAAAATATTAACAACCAAAAATTAAATCAGTAAATATTAATAATAGCAATTGATTCTTGTCCGATGAAAACTGTAAGTTTTTAATCTATAACCGTGCAGAATATAAATGGAAAAGTACTCAACGTTTCGTTATCGATTGATAGCTTCGTCAGGAGTGATAGCGAAACGTTGTGTGCTTTTCCATTTATATTCTTCCCGATTATATATTAAGAAGTTGTAAATATTAATGACTAAAATGCAGCAAATACAAATAGAATAAATGAAAAAAAAAAATAATAACTACACCAAAAATCAATCAACTGATAATTCAAAAATAAAAAATCGTATCAAATAAAGTCAAAAAGCAACAGATGAAAACAAAAAAACAAGAAATGACGAAAATAAAAATTATATGAAAAAATGTAATCGTTAAACGTTAAAAAAATGTGTATAATTAAAAAGTAAAATCAAATCGCATAAAAAAGAAACCAAAATGGCCAGCGATCAAAGAGAATGTAAAATAAACTCAAATCGAGTAAATAGAAAAAAAAAAAAAACAAAATACCTACGATCAATTAATAATGAATAAATAAAATACAATCGCACAAAAGAGAAAGAAAAAATGGCGACTGATCGAAAATATTAAATTGTATGATGAAATCCAGTCAATAAAACAGAAACAAAAGACGATCAATTAATAATTAATAAATAAAATAAAATCGCATAAAAACTATAATAAAAATCGCGACGATTGAAGGGATAAAAACGTAAAATAGACTCAAATTGAGTAAATAAGTCGAAAAACAAAATACGATCAAATAATAATCGATAAATAAAATAAAATCGCACAAAAATGGCGATCGATCAAAGGGATTAAAATGTAAAATAAACTGAAATCGAGTAAATAAAACAAAAAACAAAAACAAAAGACGTTCAATTAATATAATCAATAAATAAAACCAAATCGCTTAAAAATTTATAAAAATGGCGATCGATTGAAATGATAGAAATGTAAAATAAACTCAAATCGAGTAAATAAGACAAAAAAAACAACAACATCAAATCGCATAAAAGAGAAAACAAAAATGGCGATCGACTGAAGGGCTAGAAAACAAAGCCAAAAGCGATCAATTGATAATCAATCTATAAAATCAAATCCCACAAAAGAGAATATAAAAATGAAAAACAAAAGACGTTCAATTGATAATCAATAAATAAAATCAAATCGCACAAAAGAGAATATAAAAATTAAAACCAAAAGACGAACAATTGATATTTAAAACATAAAATCGCATCGAATGAAAGTCCGTTATAGTTAAAAGATAAAAATAAATTAAATGAAATTGAATAAAAGAAAAAACAAAGGTCGATCAATTAATTATGTTGCACGGAAACTAAGTAAGTAGTTTGCAAACACTTTGTGGAATTAAAAATGGTTTCTGGAAAGGGTATAAAATTAGACGAAATTGATGGATCCGAACGTTTTTTGAAAAAATCCGTGCTCTTGAAAATATCCTATTTATCCGCTCCTCGTTTCAACGCTGTATTAAAAATTGAATTAAATAAAATCAAATAGGAAATTAAAAAAGCAAAAAAAAAAATTAAAACGATCGGTGATAAAGTTAAGACGAAAGTAAATATTCTATAACTATATATAATTAAGAGCACTAAAGAAAAAGCAAAAGGGAATCAAAAATAAAATAAAGTCAAATTGAATCAAATAAAGACAAAATACGATGGGTTAATTATAACTAAAAAAAAAAAAAAATTAAATAAGGTCAAATAGAATCAGGTACATCTACGCATACTGTTTTTAGGCCCGGTTTTTCAATTGATTGGTAAAGTGATTGTTACTTACCACTGGGATAAATTTAACCTCTTTGGTAACGTGCTTGTTAAACAAAAACTTCAATTTTCAATTATAAATCAAATATCAAAGAAGTAGAATCGTACAGTAGCTCGTACACATTTATGTATACCCTCTACATGTTTACCGCTACCAAGCAAATTTACTGACTGTTAGTTTACCTCCTTGTTAAAAGGAATTTATGTCATTGTTAAGAGTACCAATACTTTGATAAACTCATTTTATGTGCTAACAATCGGATAACACTAACAGTCACTTTACCAATCGATTGAAAAACGGGGCCTAAGAGGGTTATCGAATTATACTAAATATAAACTGCTCAATAATCTTATTTAAACATATCTATTTGAAAGTAGAATGCGATTATTTGCAAGTAAACTTAAATTCTAATTAGGGGCAAAAAATATTGAAGAGCATAAAACTAGTCCTCATATAACAGATGTTATACTAAGAATAAGAAGCTGGTCGAAAATGTTGTTTTTCTAAAAGTACGATTTTTTAAGGGAATATTAAGGACAACTATTTGTTTTTATTTATTGTTTGTTTGTATGTAAGGTTTTTATTTTTAACTGTCTACAGCCTATAATATGTTCATTTTTACAGATCCGCAATATTTTCGTATTTATATGATTCTGGATTTTAAGCATATATTCGATAATCTTCATTCTGACTGAACTGTCGTGGGTTAAAATTTTGAAAAATTCATATACAACAAATGGCGCGGGGTCCCTAAAAGCGCGGCCGGTTGCCCGACTCCCCCGCCCTTAAGGCCGCCACTGTTTATTTTATAAGTTAAGTGATAAGATCACAATGCCTAAAAATACAGTTTTGAATTGAATGTAATTGCAGACAATAAAACAGTTTGAATATAACTGTTATCTGTTAGTTTGTTTTTCCACGACATAGTTATTTTATTATTCTACAGCAGCGTTTCTCAAACTTTTAGGTTTCGCGACCCCATTTTGAGCTGTATTATGATTCACGCCCCCCTACCCGTCGAATCTCGAAGTTGAACACTGATGCTAAGCGATTACAAATAAAATGCTTCCATAGTATTTATTAAATATTTGAGACTCGTCCTTGCGTTTCAAAACTGACAATAACAGCACATTTGCTTCATTGAAGGTTGCTTGCATATCCTGACACGTTTTTCTTCAAAAAAAAAAAAAACCACCCACCCCATATAAGAGAATAAAAATTTCCGTCGACCCCATTCAGATTTAAATAAAATTAAAAAAAAAACTGCAAGTGTAGATATACTAATAATGTTTTATGCAGATATAAAATTTTGTTAAATCGTGACAATTTATTATTCTATTTGTCTTTATTTTATTTTATTTTTTAATAATACCTCGGTCGTCTTTTTCTTTTCTTGGTCCAATTCTCTTTTAATCAAACTCAATTAAAAATTCGCCAATGTCTTGATTCGATTTGATTCTATGTTAATTTTATAGAATCCTTTTTTTGTCTTATCTTCGTCAACGATCATCTTTTTTTAAATGCTTTATTCGACTATATTTCATTTAATTTTCAATACGATCAATTGACCGTGTTTTGTTTTTCCTTTTAATATATTTTATTCGTTTTGTTTTTATTTTTTAACTACCATTTACCATTATTTTTGCGATGATTTGTTTTGGTTTTCGCTTATTGAGTGTGAATCTATTTTACACTTTAATCCCGTCGATTGATCGCCGTTTTATTTTTTCTTTTATTCGATTTGACTTTATTTTGTTTTTAAATTAATCACGGATAGCCCTGTTTTGTTAAAATTTACGTGGAAGTTTGTCAATTTTTAAATCAATTTGACTTATTTCTAGTTTTATATAATTTTTATTTTGGTACTAACTTTATCATTTTTATTTTTATACAATCCTCATTTGACGCTATTTTGTTTAACTTTTAATATAATCAATTGATGGAACTTTGTTCTTTTCTTTTAATCGTTTTCATTCGTTATGTTTTTTACTTTTAAAATTTACAACTAATCGTCTTGTTTTTCGTTTTCTCTCCACGATTTACACGATTTAAAATTATTTTTTATTTTACATTTTAATTCGGCGAATTTATGGCCATTTTTGGCGAATTTATTTTATTTTTTAATCACTAAATTGAATAAAATTTTTGGTTCTGATGAAAGTCAGTTTATGTCGATTTGATTCAATGAGTTTCACACAATTTTTATTATCGTCCTGTCTTGTTTGACGTCTTTTGTTTTTATTTCAATCGATTTTGTGTTTTGATTTTGATAATCAATTAATAATTAATAATTAATTAATTAAATTAAATTAATAAATAATTAATTGAACGTCTTTTTTTTTCTCTTTTATTCGATCAAATTTATTTAATATTATATGTAATTTTTTTACTTTTTTTTGTAAATTATTCAGCAAGACCTTCATTACACAAGAGTTAACAACTCCGACACCCTGAAATAAATAAAGGTTCATTGACTCCTTTCAAATTTTCATCGACCTCCTCGGTTGATACCGATCCTGCCATCTTAGACATAATATTAGGTTTTAATTAAACAAAGTTTAAAGAAATAAAATTTGTTTAAGAAAAAGAAAAGCGATTATCATTGCAGATTTCAAATAAATATGAAGATACCAAGTGTTCCGTTTAAAAAATTAAAATTTCAGTTTATATCTCAGTTACGTGATGTTCATTTGTTTTCCTCCAAACATCAGCAAAAACTTTGTATCAGTGTATATAAGTTTTATAATGAACACTTCTTTCTAAAGTCAAAAATAAAGAAGTTAAAGGGGGGCAGGAATTCGCGAGTAGTCAGCCTGTATAAGCAATTTCTTGTAAAAAAATAATATGATAAATTAGTTGCAATTTGCGTTCAATTTTTATATATTTATTCTGCTGCCCCCCCTTTGAAGACTTTGAAGACGCGCTCCACGGTTTGGGAAACGCTATCCTGCAGCAAAAAGAAAAAATTATAAAAATTATCACCTTTCGTTAATTTTATCAATTGAAATTGTTTTCCTTGTTGGAATGAGAATTTTTTAGTCTCAACTTTATTTTTATTATTCGGAGTTTTCTTTCAGCGGGCCTTTCTAGGTTATGAGTTTTTAAAAATGTTAGAGGAAAGTTAAATGAAACGTTTTCGGCACCCTTTCCTGATACAAATTATTGCATCCCTGCTTGTTACACCATTGGCAAAACAATGCAAATAATAGAAAAAAAATCATTGTCGCCTCGGTGTGCACACGGCTTTAAAATACTAAAACTAAATTACAAACATTAAAATATTTCATCGTTAATTCAGCACAGACGATTTAATTTTTTTTTTAGTGTTCAGGCAAGCAGGGGAATGAAAAATAGTATTCGAAACTTAATTTGCATTTGCTGAATGACAAAAACACGGAACAAAGCCCGGGATTTTTTTGCTCTCGTAAACGAAGTTACGAGTTTTTTGTTCGAAATTCAATGAGCGGTGCGTCAGCGCGCATCTAAATTTTCGCAATCATTGGCAATTTTACTCATTGAATCACCGCACAGAAAATTATGTACGCATTCTTTACATCAATTGCACTTACCCTAATAATAGAACTTCCGATTCAAATCATAGTCCTGCATGACGAGGCCGCATACTTCCGGTGAGCGATCGCATATAAAAACCAGGAAACAAATCTCACATATTTTTAAATGAAGGTACTTTAAATGTTCGGATAATAATTTTTATAAAATCACCGAGTTTCTTTGTTTATTTACACTTTAGCTAGGTGGGCGTTATGTGTTATCATGTAATAATAACTATCACATCATCCTGAATACGTATCACAATCGCGTAATATTTTCCCGGACACGTGCGTGCTCCTGCAAGATCCTTACACACGCAAAATCCACCACGTCAGGACGCCGAATGCTGCGAGCAAGCCAAGCAAGCTAAAGCAAGTTACGAGGCCCTTGTATGGAACAGGCCCGGCTTTTGCGCCTGCGCCCAGGTAACAATAGGGTCAACCTCCTACGAACATCTCTGAATGCATTATCCATTGAATTGCGTAAATAACAGGGTATAAAATTTACATACATCTTCCTACGTGGATATGTATATTATTACAACAATCAGATGTGTTGTAAAAGTGCTCCTCCGGCGATCGCGGGGAGCAAAAGATGAAAAACGGGGGGGCCATCGGCGGGAGTAAGTACATATTTTACGACCCCTTTATTTATGGGTGGCGAAATGCGGCAACGGTTTCGTGAAGACGTAAAACAGTTCCTCTTCGTTTCCGTTTATTACCCAACATCGTATATACAGGCCGTTCAATAATAATATCTCACAGAAAAGCGAAAGTTCATTTCCAATAAATTTTACAGTCAGGTATGCGTATGTTTATAGATTCTGTATGTTATTTAATCGCCTATTTCTTGCAGAAGCATTTATATTTCCGAAAATTTTTTTTTTTATAGTTAACAAAAATGAAGATTACAATTTTGGGGTCTATTCTGTAACATTTATATGGACTTGATACGTGTCAATTATTGCTACGCATCAAATGACCTTGCAAAATCGGTATTCCCCAAGCAATTTCGTAACAACTTGCAATACATATCAAGTGTGATATCAAGTTAATATGCATCTCTCTTCAATTAGCGGTCGGCAGTCGATTTGAATTAAAATCTAACAACAAATTTTATTTTATAATGATATTTCTCTGTGTACCCACACACTAAATTGGGATAATACACGGTATTACCGGAAATTTTCAAGAATACCAACATTTTACAAATGTAATAAGATGTAGAGGTATAAGATCATTCCTGCGCAAGATATCTTACTTAGTATTAATTTTCATTTTCTTATTAGATGCTTAAATTCCTCAATTTGTATTTAAATTACCGATTTCATAAACAGAAATTTGCATCACTTTTAAGAATATTCTTTATCATACGTTTTCATGAATTAATTAATATAACAGTAAGGTCCGATTTCATAATATGATTTTAATTTTAAAGTTTTTTTTAACCTAAAAAAATACATTTGTTTCCCATTCTTAAATTGACTTAACGCTTCCTTAAAGTGTGATTATGAAAACGTCCATAAGTCCAATTAAAAATTAATGTGTCATTAAAAATACTTTGTTATTCATTCGATTTATACAGAAAAAATAGGATAATAAAATAATTTTGGTTCATTTAACTCGTTTTGTTTGACTTTGTATAATGGTTTGATCTAAATTAGCGTAGGAAATGTTTAATTGCAACACATGAAATATAAAAAGTATTTTCCTTTTCTGATCACTTCGTTTATTTATTATTCAACAACAAGAATACCTTCAAACTTAAATTTAAATTTAAACAATTTTGTTAACAATTTAAATATGAAAATCTATATTGAATCATAAAAAACAGAATATAACAAAACCGGTGTAGGTATTATTTTTTTTAACATTAAACTAAAAACAATTAACAAACTAAACATGACTTCACAAAATATAACTATATACCTGAATTAATTTTATTAATAATTACTGTCGTAATACAATACAAATTACGCTGTTCTCATTACCTGGAATTTCCTTATTCAATGCTTAACAGATTGCCTGCTCTCGTGAATGAACTTTATGACCCTGCTCATCCCCTGGTCAAGAGAGGGAAAGAGAAACGGGGAGGCTCGAATGCAGAAGGTTCTAAATTCAGACGGGCTATTTCAATAAGGCTCAAATTCCAACAGATTTACTGCTTTTCTCTTAAAACTTTTCGACAGTAGTGTACAAATAGGTAAGGTCTCTCAGTTATGTCACTTTTTGCGGTTAATTTATGAGTTGGAGATGTAATGTTTTTCCTGCTCGTGAAGGAACACAATACCTATTTATCACTGACATAGCCTCAAAATAAGCGTTTTTTGAGTTGTGTCACTTTTCTTGCCGGGGTGCGACATATTTAAATCTATGTAATTATTTCAATAAATTTAAAATAAATTAATTACGGTATAAATATTAGTAAGTACGTATAAATTAAACTAAATAATACTAATTGCCCCTAAAAACCATTGAAATGCTAATAAATAACATTATGTTTATGTCACCATGAAATTAAATTAAATATTAATAAATCCCTTACAATATGAATAACTCTAAAATCATTAAAAGGAAGGGGTGATACGTAGCGCGACGAAAGGTGTTGAGACGAGAACTGATGCAATCCAGCAGAAATTCATTGTGTTGTGGAGTTGTATACAGGGTGCTGCATTGATGAACCCAATGTAGGAAACAATTTAAAGTTGTAAGTACTGGCTTCCTTAATTATTTTATTGCAAACTACTATTTAGGTTTTTAAAGTACTCTTTAAGATGAATCTGATGAAGTCTATGCAGGTTGAGAAATTTTTTGCTAAATTTTAAGATACATATTTAGAAAAGATTCAGCAATAAAATTCAATATATGTCAGACTATTAGCACGGCCTTGATCAATGAATGTTAAAATAAGTTACAGGAAAATCTTCTTCTATCAATCTTTTTCAAAAACGACTAGATTTATTAATCGTGCGTCCAGTTTTCACAATCATTGATCAAGGCTGCGCTAATAGTGTGGTATAAATTGAATTTAGTTACTGAATCTTTTTAAAATATCTTGAAACTGAACAAAACAAAAAATCTCAAACTGCACAGACACATTCGTTTTGAAGATTACTTTATAATAATAATAATAATAACGTTTATTCAACTCAATAATTTACAGTTTCGTCTAAATCAAAATTGCATTAAATTGCATTAAAAGTACATTAAGCACATTATGTGAGATTGCAATTACAATTTTAGGGTATCTTCAAGATATTCATTTACATTATAATACGCCTTGCCTATTAAATAAGATTTTAATTTTTTGGCAAACACTTTCTTTGACAATTGGGTCCATCCTATCGGTAATTTATTGTAAAGGTACAAATGTCTAGTTTGTACTGCCGTGGCATTTATTCTTCGCATTGATACTTCTAATTTGTAATGGCTTCTTAAGTTTGCAGATATTGTAGCTCCCCTTTTCGGTAATGTGTCAGCTTCGTCGCGAGCTCTTGTAAGCTGAGAGTGAAGGTACAGAGATGTCATTGTCATTATGCCAAGTTTGCGAAATAAAGGTTTGCAGTGACTTTGTTGAGCAACGTGTTCAATAATGCGAATTGCCTTTTTTTGGGCAACAAAGACGGCCTGGGCGTGAGCAGATTCTCCCCAAACTTGAATACCATAACTCATTCTTGACTGAAATAGGGCGAAATAAGCAACTAATGAGGCTTCTTTATCTATAATATCCCTAATTCTTCGGATTGCGTAGGTAGCTGCGGCAAGTTTGTTTAGAAGTTCATCCGTATGCGCTGTATCCAGTGTAATACCAAGGAATTTAGTAGTATTTGCTGCTATTAAACCAGTGTTTCGTTTGGTAGTGAATACTTTTCGATGATTTATCGTTATTTAAGAACAGTTTATTATCGGAAAACCAGATTGCAGCTTCTTTGTTTGCTTTGTCCAGGTTTACTTGAGCTTCTTTGTAACTATGGCCTTTGCATATTAAAGTTGTATCATCTGCATATAGAATAGTATGAGCTGGTATTCGGTGTGGCAGATCATTAATAAAAATACTGAAGAAAAGAGGTCCCGTCAGTGAGCCTTGTGGAACACCAGTAAGAATGGGTGACAAGTTGCTGATTTGTCCACCTAGATAGACGCCTTGCTTCCTATTTTCCAGATAAGATTGTACGAGTTGCAGAGTGATTCCTCTTACGCCATAATGTTCGAGTTTCGAAAGGAATATATCGTGTTGCATACAGTCGAACGCTTTACACAGGTCACACAGTAAGGCTTCACAATCGCAATGTTCTTCGAAAGCATCCCACACATAATTCAAGAGCGATAGTACTGCGTCTGTCGTATTTTTCCCCTTTCTGAATCCGAACTGGCAATCAGTCAAACAGTTGTTTTTTGAAAGGAAGTTATTCAACCTGGTGCATAAGGCAGCTTCGAAGATCTTAGATGGGACAGGCAGGATTGAGATGGGTCTGTAGTTGGTGATGGAAGAACGGTTTCCTTTTTTGAATACAAGCACAACCTTCGCTATTTTCATTTCGTCAGGGACTACACCTTCTTGGAAGCACGTGTTGATAATATTCGGTAGAAGATGAGCTATGTACTTGGAACATGTCCTAATGAGTTTTGTATTCAGGCCGTAAACATCTGTCGAGGTTTTTGGTTTAAGTCCACCTATAATTGATCTGATTTCCTCTGGAGTAACAGGAGTTAGGTAGCATGTAGAGGAATTTCACGTGAGTGTATTCAGGTACTGAGTTGGATTGTTCCTGCTTACAGGGATGTTTTGGAGTGTATTATTTCCAAAGCTACAAAAAAATTGGTTGAACTCCTCACATGTGATATTGATTGCTTCACTCGAAGAATGAGGCGACGTTTCTTTTTTTATTATATCCCACAGCGCTTTCTGTTTATTAGTTGCCATTCCAAGTTCGTCGACGTGACTTTTTCTTTTTTCTTCCGTGACACATTGTAGGTAAAACTGTTTGTAACTACTGAATATTTGTTTCAAGTCATCACCGCCCTGCTGCATAAGTGTGTCGTGGATTAAATGCAGGGTTTCTTTAATCTGTCTCAACTCATCAGACATTTTAAACTTTTGCGTTTTTTTGTTTCTTCATAATTAAAGGGAAAGCACTTTCAAAATGACCTAAGAGGGTATTTAGGAAGTTCTTATATTTTGTTGCTGCATTTGTAGCTGTATATGTTGACATCCATGATTCATTTGTAAGAAATTGAATGAAGATGTCCATATTATTCTTTGAAAAATTTCGGTATTTGTCTCTGTTCATGGGCATTGAATTAATATTGAAGATAAAATTAATTGCGTTATGATCAGAAATGTGTGTGGGGATAATAGTGGTATCGCGTTCAGTTATATTGGTGAACACGTTATCGATGCATGAGTGGGAATCACCTTGGATACGTGTATATTCTTGAGTGGCATTAGTTAGGCCAAAGCTTGTCATCGCATTTAGCAGAAACGATGAAGCACTGGTCTCTTTAGTTATGTCAACGTTAAAGTCCCCAGCCAGAACAATTTTTATTGTGTTGGAGTAGGTTTGAAATATATATTCGATTGCTTCAATTAGCAGATCTACAAATTGGCCGATATCACTACCAGGAGATCGATAGGATTCTATTATGACTAGATTTAATTCGTAAAGATATATACTTGATAATTCACATGTTTTTTCTTGGGATATTTTGTTTATTGCTTGTACTTCTTCGTACTTTATATCTGATCGAACATAGATATACACACACCACCATTTTTGTATTCTTTCCTGCAAAAACAGCTAGCTAAGTTATATGCAGACAAATTATATGTGCTGCAGTTGTTCGTATTGAACCAGTGTTCAGCAATGCAAATATCGCTTTTATTTTCCCGAGCTAATATGTCAAGAGCATCTATTTTATTACGTAAACATTGGACGTTTAGATGGAGGATGCTGAATTTGGAAATTGCATTTGAGGCTATGTCCAATGCTTTGAGTTTTAGAGGTGATATATGACCTATGTTACAGCTACCTTTTGGGCAAGGTTGTGAAAATTTACATTTCCAGGTTTCTTGAAGATAAATCTAGTTAATTTTATACCTGTTGGCCAGTTGTCAGCTTTGGTTATTGTTTCGTAATCATCAAATTTTACTCCAAGTTTATAGCAGTTACTTCCAGTAATGGTTTCCAGCTTATCATATACAAAGTTGTCATGTGTTATTAGAGATTTTATGTGGTCCTTCATATTATCAAGTGAGCAGGTGTTGCTAATCCTTCCAATAAACAACCATTTCCTTTTTTCGATACCTGAAATATTACAGGAATGATTGGTGTTTGTTCCATATATGGTAGATTTACTTTTTGTTACTCGTTTTTTCGTCTTATAGCTGATTTTCTTGAATTCTTCGATATTGTTTACATCAAGTTTAAAAAACCCAAATGGAATTTTGCTGTAAAATAATTAGGGAAACCAACATTCGATCATCTTTAAGTTAACAGGGGGATTTCCTATGATGCGTTCATCAATGCAGCACTCCTTATACTGCCCTGTACGGGATAGAAGTCGTATCTACATTTCGCACATTTGCGGCGTCATATAGTCTATATGCTTGGCTTATGACGTGTACATAACCTTCATGTGGTGGCTTATTAAATTCTGCTTTCAGCACCTTTTAGCAAATGTTAAGTTCAATTTTTAATAAAATATTGAAATTTGGTTGTATAATAAATTTTACTGAATGAAGAACACCTCAAAACAATGATTTTGTCAAATACGACTTCTATTCTTGACAGGACAGTACACTGCAAGCGGTAAGTCATTTTTTTTTTAATATAAATGTCTATTTAAACATCAAGCAGAAACGACATTTAACGATGTTTAAAAAGTATTTTGATTTGCTTTTTTTGTTTCGCGTTACCTTAAAATTCCTATAATTTTTTTAGGTACATCACAAAAGCTAATGAATAAGAATAGGATTTGAATAAGTACACGCCATCATTTCAGTAGCGCCGTAAAAATGTATCGAACAGGCACATTGCGTAATGGGACGGTGAAAATAATTTACGGCGTTCTTACACTCTGATGCAATGTGGCAGAGGTCGAGGTACAACTGATCAACTACTTACTCTGAAAATCTTTACACATTTAAACGAGAAGAGTTGATTACACAACTGTAATTTTTTATTGCGGCAATATTGCTCTGTTTTTTTGTTATACTGAGTACCACCATTGCTGTAGCGGCGTTCATTGTCTACGCAGCCCTAGCGTTTGTTTATACGCTACAGTCTAATATTTTATATTGCCCGCTTGACTAGAATTTGAACCGCGCAAAATATATTTCCCCGAACCATACTAATGAACTATAGTCTATTTTTTTGTTTTGATAGGCGGAAAACGCGAAGTTGTAAATGAATATGGTTCTCCTATTAATCAGTTATTTGTTTATTTGTGTTTTTTTTCTTTATTTTATTAAAACAGCAACTAGTTAGTAACAATTGGAGTCAACTTTGTGTCAACACGTTATAATAATCTGTAAATTTCCGCCTGTCAATAAAAAATAGAGTATAATTACATAATACGTACCTGGACAATCAAAGTGTATAGAGAGTTTCATAAAAAAAAAAATTCTCACCCTCTATACAGAAAACGCTACTACTAAACTCTTAAAGCAATGGAAAAACGTTACAGAGGACGATGTGATGCAGCTTTGAGGGGCGACTATGTGTAGGAGTTATTAAGGGAAATAAATACTATTCATATACAAACGCAAAAATAGCTCTCATATGCACTTTTAGTTACATCCCCTTAAGAAAAGGTGTTTTTTTTTAGTTCTTAACGAAACAATACCATAAATGTTTGTTTATTATCAATAAAATGTTCAACAAAAATTTAAAAATGTAATCTTCCTTTCACTGAACACTTTCTGAAATTGAGAAACGAATAGGTATGTTTATAAAAACCAAGATTTATCTGTTTTTCAATGTTTTGCACGTGATCAAATACAAAAATCACGATATACAGACAAAATTTTTTTTGTTGCGTTGTGTAATCTATTGCTTCGCATCGTATTATCGTTCATCGTTCATCGTTTAATAAATACATGGTTTCATCGATCCATCGCGTCAACGATCCATTGCGCCATCAATTCAACGCTTTTCACAGATCTATTGCTTCATCGATCCATCACTTCAGCCATCTATTCAGCAGGCCATCGGATCATTACCTAATCGAGAGTTTACTGGATTTATACGTCGCTTCATCGATGCATCACTTAATTCATCCATTGATTTATGTATCCATTCATCGATTTATCGATCCATCGTTTCGTTAAATCCATCACTTCATCGATCTATCGCTTCATCGATCTATCGCTTCATCGATCCTTCGTTTCATCGATCCATCGCTTTATCAATCTCTTGCTTTATTAATACATCAGTCCATCACTTCATTCTTCCATTATCGTCAATTCGCAAATAAAGTGAGTAATTTCGTTGAGGTAATTCAGTTAATTGGTAATAGGTAACAGGTAATTGGTCAAGAAAGGGTAAATATGCTCATTTTTTTTCATTTATCAATAAAGTAACGCGTTCCGTTTTTGAATTCATCTCTGGTCTACATTATAAAGCAAACTGAATTCAGTAACGGTCAACATTGAACGAAGAACAACAAACAGGGCAAACATTTCTTAGAAAACATTTCTCCATTTACTTGGCGGAAATCATTTGGCTGTTCAAATTGAGGGAGTCATTGTTCAGATTATGGCTTATAGAATTTCTGCTCTTCGGACTATTGGAGCTTCAGATTAGGGCATGTTCGGTTTAAAGAAATCATACTGTACTTTCTTTAGATTAATAGATTTAAAAGGTTCAAATGTATTTTAACACGAACGAGATTAATTCGCAGACGCGGCTAAGACATAAGTCACATGGTCTTCTCAATTGGTTTTTCTTCTTGTTGTTATTACTGTGGCTTAGGTATAACCAATTTTATAGACAAATGCAGAACTTGTTGACACGATGATAAAAGTTATTTTCATGCGAAAGTCAACAATGACGCAACAGGTCGTAGAGAATCATTTCCTTTTGGAATAACTCACAGTGCATCTGTCATAATCTTTCAAGGTTTCTTCAGTGACTCAACAGTTTACTAAAAGAAGATCCAAGATACAGACAGCAGAGTACTGGATTCCAGAGATCAGGCGTTAAGGTTAGAATGCCGGAAAAGAACTAGGCCCTTGACGTTAATCGACATTCTCTTACTTGTAAAGTGAACCATTTATCAATCGGACTAAGATCCAATTAATGAAATGGCCACTCTTCGGTCGTTTAACTATCACATCTAAAACTGCATTTTTAACTATCCTATTTAAAACTGAATAATAAATGTTTTACTCAGATGTAGCAGATTACTTGGAAAAATGTCATCAGTTTCCGTTATTTTCGTTTTATAAAACAAGTTGATACTTACTATATTTTTCGGTAAATATTTTTGATAATCGAGTAAGTTCCGCTCAATGAAAGTCGGTTTAAAACGGACAAGGCAAAGGTAAAAATAATGCACGGCTTTATTAAGACGACAAGAACATAAGTGACAAAATATTTCAGGATTTTCATTTCACAGTCTGCTTACAAATCGCTGGAAATTCCCAGGCGGGCCGGATATCAATCGTCCTTTGTACTTCCAGATGTCCTAACGCAAAAATAATTCTTCTTAACGGTTCATTCATTCACATAAAACAAGCGATAATCTCAAAAGACCTTTAACTATTGAAATTTTCCGTTTACCATGAAGGTAAAGAATACGGAAAGATTTTTTTAATTTCTCAATTAGAGCTCTGAATATAGTATAGCTTGGACCAAATAAGGTTAGGTATGACTCATCGCGCTTCAACGTACGAATTAACCCCTGGAAACCGTACATCTTCAATAACATTATGTAGGTTATTATACATTACTTTCTTTTTTTAATACACAACCGCATCATATAAAGTCATAGCCAATTAACTAAGAAATTCCAGAAGCCATATCGCACATCGAAACTGAAAAGAAAAAAATTAACTGATCCGCACCTGATAAACCAAATGAACTCCTTTCTTAGCATACACTTGAACGATTTCCCTAGCCACGTCCTCCTGACCAGTGCCACTAACGTCATAGAACTCGCAGTTTGTGTTGGCGTAATGAACAGATATGGCCCTGCGGAACCCCTATCGAAATACATCCAACTTAAATCTAATCAACCTTTTTTGTAGTAAATTTTACCTTGCTGCGGTTTGGACCAGATCCGTGGATCAAAACCGGATGGAAGAAAACAGTGTCTCCTTTCTCCATGACGAAATTCAGCCTTGGTATGTGATCGAAGCCCTGAACTCCGTGAAAGGCGGCATTTTTGACATTCTTGAAATTCGAGAAATGAATTAAGACTTGCATCATCTTTTGTAAACAACGACATACCTTGGGGGTTGTGTGGGGGAAAACAGGCCACTTATGCGAGCCAGGAATTGCGAATAAACAGCCATTCTCCTCATTGATTGTTTGCATGGCCGTCCATACTGTGACGATCTTTTCAGCTGGTTTGAACGGAAAATAATATTGATCCTGGCAATGGAAGAAACGAGAATTGAATACGTTCCGAATGAATATCATGGAATGAAGGAAAATGATATAATTAATAGAATGAAGGAGAATGACATGATCAGTGGAATGAAGGATGATCACCACAAAATTCCTTACTTGATGCAAAGGATGTCTGGAATCATCGTTGGACGAGTCAGAAGGTTTATTTATAAGCATAGAGTGAGTCGCACTTATCTCCGGGCCTATTATACTCGAAACAATTTTGATTATTTCCGGATTAGAAGCATATCCATACATAACATCGTCATACAAAATATCATTCATCTGAAAACCCAAAAAACAAACAAACGATGACGTATGTACAGATGTCCACAGAGTGCCGCGGTCTTCTGTCTACCGTCTAAAGTATACAAGATTCAGAGAAAGAAGTTCAAACGACCTGAGGTAACTCAGTCAGCTCTATTTTCTAAGATTATTTTAGGCTGTACAGGGTGTTCAGTAACTGAGAGCCATACCAAAGTGATATTCTTTTAAATTGAACACTCAGTATATTTTTACATATTTCGAAAGTATGCATAACGAAAATTTCGGAAGTTCAATTTAAGAGTTTGTAAGATATTAATAATAATAATAATAATAATAATAATAAATACTTTATTTTCCAACAGGTACAAAACCCAGATACAGGAAAACATTATATAATAAATACTATGCATGGCAGAACGAATTAAAATAAACGACAAAAGTTACACGAGAATATGACAAAACCAAAATAACACAACAAATAAGCATAGGAAACTTAGAAAGTTTAAAATAAAAAAATATAATATAATTAAAAGATAAGTTACTGATTTTTACTAATATTTAAAATGAAATTCAAATTATCTGTATTGATGTCACATAGCCCTGAGATGTTATTAAAATACTGACATATTAAGGCTCCCCTGGAGTAAAATAAAATTTCTTGTTGGATGTATGCTTGGTTGCCTGTATATATCTGCACACAAAGGTCTACGAAAATCATGACAGCTGTCAATCAAACCCGATTAGGGTCCCGAGTGGACGTCGTAGGATCATAAAATGCAAATTATTTTAACCCAAAATGAAATTTTGCTATTGTCATTTTATACTTACTGCTTGAAATTGTTATTCCAATTTATTAAAAAGAGATTGAAATCGCATAACAGTACATGTTCTACACTGCACATGTGTGATTGATTTAAAAAATAAAAAAAAACAAAATGTTACAATTTGGTTTTATCGAATGTATATTTTTATAACATTTTTACTTTTTACCCGACTTTTTTTAATGACGTATTTATTTTTTCTTCCTCAAAAATTATTTAGTATTATAATTAATGAAATAAAAAAAAAATAATGGACACATCGAATATTTATTGCATTATCATTAAAAATTTGGTTTTTTAAGAAATGACGCAATTTTTTGTGAATTTCAGCATAGGTGTTCGATTTAGTTTAAAAGAACTACAAGATCGATGCATTGTTTATTGAATATTATTAATTACTTTTTTATAGCCGATTTATTTATTTTTTTATCTGCATGTTTCCAAATAGTATGCGTTTCACTTACACGCACAGGTTTCTTTTTGTCCCTGAACATACAATACAAATATTCGTATATTAAATTTAAAAAAGTGCCAGTACATTGCAGGATAGGTATGTAAAAAAAAAGCTTCGATAAAACAAATCTCAAATATTAAAAAAAATACTAACATCAAGAGGAGCGCATTTCGAACAATTATAATGTTTAGTTGGTTAGTTCATGATTGTGAGTGGTCTTGTTCATCATATCCTTTATCACAGATAGTCGTCTACAATGCATAGACTCGTTTCATAAACTGAAGGAGAGCATTTAGAATGTAAAAAACTTATGGATATTTTTCTTCTTTTTCACAATAATTTTGCTTCATGTAAAACAAAGTAAAAATTGTTGCTACTTTTTACAAGTTCTAACAAAGAATAAAACAGTAAAAATTATTGTTTCTGGTATATATATATATATATATGGTCTAGTTGCATGTTTAGATTTCGTTGTACCGAAGTAAGTAGATTAAGATTAGCAAGAATGTAATTGAGAATCCCATAATCGATCATCGACAAAACAACCCCTCCTAATCTATATCTTCATTATAATTGATTCGTAATAATGGTAGTATTGGGGAATTTTCTACAAAGTACTTAGAAAAACGATTGAAACTCAGAAATAAACCGGCAATTAGAAGAAAAAAGTATTACTTCTGTGGTAGAGACTCAGATTATGGTGCTGATACTTGGGAACAAGATTTGCCAGACATGATAGCAGAAGAATATGACAAAGCAAAGAATATTTTTTTAAATGTTCTTTACAATTGCGATGCAGATATTATTCAAAAAAATACGTTAGGGCAATATACAAATCCTGAGTGGTTTAAGGAGAAATCTACTAGGTTGACAGCAAGTAATTTTGGAAAAATTTGTAATATGAGATCATCGACAAACACTAGTAATACAGTAAAAGCAATTTTGTATTCGCAAACATGTGGACAAACTGGAAATTACCCAAAACCGTTGCAATATGGAATTAATAATGAAGCAGAGGCTATAGAGACATTTAACGTTAAGTTTAATTTATCGGTCTCAAAATGTGGTTTGTTTGTGGATAATCATAAAAAATTTTTGGCGGCGTCCCCAGATGGACTAGAAGGTGATGATGCGATAATAGAAGTAAAATGCCCGTACTCAGCGCGAAATATGACTATTTCAGAAGCAATCAAGGCAAAAATAATAACGTTTTTGACTATTGATTTAGAGGATGAGATTAAATTAAAATCTAATTTTAACTATATGTTTCAAGTTCAAGGTCAACTACATATTACTAATAGACATTTTTGCTATTTCGTTGTATACACGGGGAAAGATTTAGTATGTGACATTATTGAAAAAAACGATAATTTCTGGAATTCAGAAATGGTGGGTATTTTAGAAAAAATTTATATGAAAACTTTGTTACCAGAAATAATAGATCCGCGGTTGAAAAGGAACCGAACGATTAGAACTCTGTTACGAAAAGACTTATGAGTATTTATTGATATATCAATATTATCGATAATATCTATATTTATCGAATTACGATATTTCAAATTAAGATATCGATATTATCGATATCGGCAATATCGATATATGCCGGATTTATAGAGATTATTGGTGGTATCGCTATATCGATATTATGCATAATTTAATGGAATATTAATACTCATTCATATTTTATATTAATTCGTTGGACTAAATCTATAAAACATGAATTTTATTAAATTACAAATTTCGTATATGGAAAGTGATTACGACTCACGGTCACGATATAAAAAAAAATTAAAATATTTCCATTAATTTGTAGTGTAATTCTGCTTAAAAGCCACGGACAGTCAATTTGTTTATGAAGTATATTAAAAAGGAATTTAATTGCACCTGAAATTCTTCTAGTATGAAGTAATTCGAAATGAAATCTAGAAAGAAATAAAGAGTGATCATAACCTCTGATTGGATAAGTTCCATCAGTAAGAAAACATAAGAATTTGAGAAAGGTTCTTTGTATAGTTTCAATGTGTTCAATGTGGACATAGTATATAGGAAACCAAACCAGGGCAGCATATTCTAAACGAGACCTTATTAAGGAAAATAATAATATAGAGAGAGTGTTAATGCTGAAGTCCTTAAAATTACGATAGATAAAACCATACACCTTGAAACCACTGGCTACAATAGAATTAATATGGTTCGCGAAAGCGAGTTTCGAATCAAAAACCACACCTAGGTCCTTAACGGTATTGGTTGAATCGGGAGTTGTGTTAGCAATAGTGTAGGAGTGACAGATGGCAGTGTGTTTCTGCGTAAAAGTCATAGTTTGGCATTTACTAACATTTAAAGATAGTCGATAAAGCTGGCACCATTCTAATACAGCGTTAATACTTTCTTGCAGCAGATTGCAATCATCAAGAGAGGAAATCGAAGAGTATAATTTCATATCATCAGCAAACATTAATTTTTCACACTGAACAACATAGCAATATCTAAAAAAAATTGTACTACTGCAATGTCAGGTCAAAAAGCGATCGTAAGATGTCGCTATTTTATCTGTTCATTAGGAATATCATTACTGTAGATTAAAAATAAAAGAGGTCCTAAGTTGGAGCCTTGAGGTACTCCTGAAGATGGCTTAATTGGATACGATGCTCAGTTACAGTATCTAAGACATTGTACGCGATTTAGGAGGTAAGACAGATCACAAAGAGATGGCGAGAAACCGAATGCAGTTAATTTATCTAAAAGTACGTAGTGATCAATCTGATCAAAGGCTTTTTGGAAATCCAAATAAATCACATCAACCTGTCCTCTGTTGTCTATGACTTCAGACACATACCGTGTGAAACAAAGAAGATTGGTTACTGTAGAACGGCCTTTCATAAATCCGTGTTGATATGGCGTAATGGAACTCGCCACTGAAGGATAAATGTGTTTATATAAAATAGACTCAAATATCTTGGAGAAGTTATAGAGAATGGAGATTGGCCAGTAATTGCTTACTATGGAAGGGTCACCTTTTTTTTAGAACCGGACAGATATAAGCTTTTTTCCAAACTGAGGGAAATATGGAGTATCGTAAAATTAAGTTAAATATATGGTACAGAGGTCTAGAGAAAACAGTACCGCGGTCTTTCAATAGAAAACTGGGAATTTCATCATAACCGGCTGAGAAGGTGTTCTTAGAACGTTTTAGGGTGGCTTCAATTTCATCCAGCGAAATATGAGACAACGAAAAAGAGTAATCAACAGAATGCTGTGTATTAGGCAAATTCTTGGGATTGGAAGATATATAAACACAATTGAAATATTCTGCAAATGCGTTAACAATGGCTTGAGGAGGAAATTCATGGTATTTGATCGGGTTTTTAGGACAAACAAATTGATTTTAAATCATTCAGCCAACCAGTTTCGGTTTTATTTTAAACCTTCCTCAGAGCCTCTGATTTACAAAACGATAACTACAAACCATTGAACGATTTGGGGTGAAATTTACCGATACAAGCCGGGTCTTATTAAAACATAAAAAAGTTCATCAATATGGGCTGTTTTTTAAACGATTCACGATAAATGATTAAAGGTAAAACAGAACATTTTTTTTTATTATTAAATTCACGGTCGTTAAGTTTCAGAAAACCTGGGATTCTAGTGTTTTTCTTTTTAGCTTAAACGAAGGACCAATTTTTTTTGAGATATCAGCTATAGAAGCTTCGGTCTCTGCTACAAAATTTTTATATGCAGTATTAATGAGATTCTTCGCATTGGAGCGGTACTGTTTGAAGAGTTCATAATAGTAAACAGTTTTATGCTTTTTATAAAAGCAAACAAAGAAAACTTAATACGTAAACAATTGATAATTTCTTGAGTGTACCATATTAATGATTATGTGTAAAAAATTGCTCTACTTTGAGCTCTTATAGTTTGATTATTTATTTAGGGGAAAGTGGTATATACTGGGACATGGTATATATTGGGACACGATTGTTCTGAGCCCTCTATTAAACACTAGCTTAAGCTTTTTGTGGTAAAAATATTCATTCAAGGGTATTATTATCTTGGCTATACAGTTTCCTTAAATACCGACTTTACAGATTTTGTTATGGCGACTTTGTGTTTTACCAGCGCATGAACTTTTTTCGCATTTTAGTGAAAACTGGGTGAAGTTGCTTGAAATATAATCTGAAATTTTGTGTGCAGCGGTACAACATTTCAACTAAAAGGTACGTCTAAAATACTAATCTCTTCAAAGCATCGGCTATTTTAAATGTTTTGTTTAAATACAAAATGGCCTCATGGTGTTTACTGGGACATTGACAGGCGGTATATAGTGGGACATGTCCCACTACACACCACCTAAAGTAAACTATGTGGATTTGGTGATTTATTATACATAGATCTATTTTTAACAGATGCCAAAGAATAGTAGGAAAGACCAGGCAAAAAATATAGAAAAGAGTAGAATATTTCATGAAGATTATGGCAGAAGAATGAAAGAAGCCGTTAGAAGAGTTGAATCAGGAGAACTATCGCTAAGATCTGCAGCAAACTTATATGAAATAAGCAAATCTGCTCTACATAGAATGGTGGCAAAGTACAAAAACACTACCGAAGCTGAGAAACAAGGATATAATTTTAAAAGAAAACATGGTTTTATTCAAATATTTGACGAACAAGAAGAACAATCTTTAGCTGAATATCTTACAAAAGCTTCAAGAATGTGTTACGGGCTTACTATTAAAGCTACCCGTAAATTTGCCTATAAGTTTGCAGTAGCTAACAAAAAAATTATTCCCGCATCTTGGCATAACAATGAAGAAGCTGGTTTAGAAAGGATTCGGTTATTCCTTAAGCGACAACATACTTTAAGTTTAAGGGCACCTGAAGCCACGAGTCTTAGTCGTGCTACGAGCTTTAATAAATATAATGTGACCAAATTTTTTAACAACCTGCAAGAAGTGTTGGTCAAACATAACTTTGGTACTAATGAAATATACAACTGTGACGAGACAGCAGTTACAACTGTACATAGACCTCCAAAAATAATAGCTAGCAGTGGACAAAAGCAAGTAGGAAAAGTAACCAGTGGTGAAAGAGGAACTCTGGTCACTATGTGTGTAGCCATTTGTGCAAACGGTACTTATATACCACCGTTCTTTGTATTTCCAAGACAGTTCTTCAAACCTCACATGCTTAACGGCGCTCCACCTGGTTCCAAAGGAGAGGCACATAAAAGCGGATGGATGACAGCTGAGAATATTTTAAAGTTTGTAAAACATTTGGTTGCAGTTTCAAGGTGCAGTGTCGAAAACAAAATTTTACTCATATTAGACAACCATGAAAGTCATTGCGACTACCATGTTTTAAAATTTTGTAAACAAAGTGGTGTAGTTCTTTTGACTCTGCCACCCCATTGTAGCCATAAGTTACAGCCGCTTGACGTAACATGCTTTGGACCGTTCAAAGCGCATTACAATAGGGCAACTGATGATTGGATGTTAAATCACCCAGGAACACCTGTAAACATTTATAATATTTGCGAAATAGTTGGAAAAGCTTTTCCGCAAGCGTTTGTTCCCTCAAATATTACCAAAGGATTTGACTGTACAGGAATCGCTCCTTTTAATTCAGGAGTGTTTAATGAGTCAGATTTTATGAGTTCTTATGTCACAGACCGACCAATAAGAGATGAACAAAAGGAATCGCAACCTTCTACAAGTCGAACTGAAGGAAATAACAGAATTACAGCTTCTGCAGAAAGCGATGACGTGCATGTAAAAGGACTGTCAGAAGAAAGTGGTAATGTTATAACACCGAAAGTAAAGCAGATTGAAAAGAAATTCGTTACTCCAGAAGAAGTGAGACCGCACGTAAAAGCCCCTGAAAGAAAAGCAACGCGGAGAGGAAGAAAAAAGGCAGAATCAAAGGTTTTGACCGACACACCAAATATTGAAGAAAAAGCAAAGACCGAAGAAGAAAAAGATAGACAACAAAAGATAAAATTAGAAAGAAAACGAAAAGCCACAAGCATAAAAAGAAAAATTGTAGAATCATCAAGCGATAGCGATTTTGAAGATGTTACATGCGACGACTCCACAGACATATCATGTCCTGAAGAAGAAATCTTGAGTAACAGTCAATTAAAATTAAACGATTTTGTTCTAGTGCAGTATCCGCACAAAAGATATGTTAAACATTATGTTGGAAAAGTTTTGAAAATAGTAGACGATGAATATTTTGTTAATTTTCTTAAGAAGATGTCGCAGTCTAGATTTATATTTCCCGAAAAAGAGGATGAAGACTGTGTAGGAGAGCAGGATGTGATTTGTAAGCTACCAGACCCAATTACCATAGGAGGTACAAAAAGGGCCTTAAAGCAGTTTAAGTTTGAATTTGATTTTTAGCAATTATAACATTTAATTGTGTAATGCATTTTCTATGTAGTTTTTATTATATCTGCAAAGTGCATTTTAAGTTTAATCCTTCTTGTTCCTACTATACATATTATCTTGTTAGTTCGTTATTTCACGATACTGTCAATAAAATTTTGCATTACTTACCTTTTTTTATTATAAATTACCTATGTCCCACTATGTACCAGGAGGTGGTATATTGTGAAACAGGTGGTGTATTGTGGTACATGTGGTTTCATTTTCACATATTTCTCTTTTATTAGCTGATCTGTGTATTTCTAGACAGACAAACATAAAATACATCCTACAGTTAAATACCAGATCTATATTTATAAAATTATTCAGTTTATGAACATTTAAGAAAATCTGTCCCAATATATACCATCTTCCCCTACATTTCAACGTGAATTTTAGTAGGTAGTCAATACAATATTTCATCTACAAAAATTTCACAATAGATTCAATCTATTAGTTTTTATGTGTACAGGGTGTTGAGTTTTGAAAAAGTTAATTGTTCCCAAAATCTCAAATGGAACGCCCTGTATGTCTAAACTCTTGTGAAACACTGCCTTAATTAGCTTTCATAAAACGCCAAATGTCTGTCTAAACTAAAGAATTCGCGAGACAGCAATGAAATATTTTTTTTCTTTCAATATTAACATTATTTAGCATTTCCATCCGGTTTTCTGTTTCAGTTAGACGATAAATCAATGAATATGTTTTATTTTGTGTTCAAACTAATTGAATATGTTCCTATTAAACTAATTTCTATGTTCCTTTATGTTAAAAATGTTTAAATAACTTTATTAAAATAATTTAAAAAATAAAATTTAAAATTACGTTGCCGGTTGCTAGAAAATAGGAAAACAGTTGTCATGAATTTTTAATTGACAGAACAATTGCTTAGATTAGTGACACACATTTTTACAAATTTGTACTCCTTTTTGTGTTAACAAAATGGATTTTAATAATGAAAAGTTACGTGACGTGACACATCTAATAGGAGAAACAGTCTTTTGGCGTCAAGATTACAAGAAGTAAGAAGTATTTACAAGAAGCTGAACAACAATTTGAAAATTTAATATAAATTTTCTAGATCCAATGGTTCCGTGTCATTCTTAATTTGTTCATTGTTTTCTGTTATTTTCTATTTTAATATTTATTATTTTTAATTTGTATATTATTTTGTTATTTTGTGATTCATTAATTAAATTAACTAATATTTGTTATTTTATCAACGAAATAAAACAGAAGGACCGCTCGAAAAGGCTAAAAGGCGTCAATGTTGTAATTAAAAAAATGAGTAATTGCTGTTTCGCGATTTGTTTAGTTTGGACCAAAACATTTGGCGTTATATGAAAGCGCATTAAGGCAGAGTTTCACATGAGTTTAGGTATGCTGGGTGTTCCATTTGAAAATTTTGAAAAAAATTAACTTTTTCAAAACTCAACCGCCTGTAGACATAATAACTAATAGATTGAATCTGTTGTGAAATTTCTATAGATGAGATATTGTATTGTCTACCTACAAAAATTCACAATGAAATGTAAATAAATAATCAAACTATAAGAGCTCAAAGTAGAGCAATTTTTTATACACTATCATTAATATCTTACTAACTCTTAAATAGAACTTTCGAAATTTTTGGTTATTACCTACTCGTTATGCGTACTTTCGAAATATGTAAAAATATACTGGGTGTTCCATTTAAAAAAATATAACTTTGGTATGGCTCTCAGTTACTGTATAGCCAAACCCTGTACAGCCAAAAATAATTTTGGGAAATAGAGCTGACTGAGTTACATCTCAGCTCGTTTGAATTTCTTTTCTATTTTGTATACTTCAGACGGTAGAGAAGACCGCGGCACTCGGTGGACACCCTGTAGAGTATAAAGAAGAGACATGGTTTTGACCTTGTAGTAAAGATCTTCCCCTTTCGCCCCAGCTTTCGCTTTGGTCAGGTCTTTCATCAAAACTATGTTCTCCTGTGGTCTTATCCTCTGGTTGCAGATGTCGAGGAATCGCTTCCTGAAATCATCTTTTTTTGTTTATTTTAAAACGTTGTTATTTTAAACCGTTGTAATATTATTGTGGCCTTCGATTAGTGATAGCGCGCGGAAAAATGAGAAAGTACGCACTCACACTCGTCGATCACCTTCTCGCTTATCAGCTTGCGGAAAATTAAGTAGCCATTATCTTCGTAGGACTGTCGTTGTGCTTCTGTCAGATGACGACCGTTTTGCGTGTACTTGAAATTCCTTTCGCCGCTGAAATGAAACGAAAATTAAGTTTTTGTTTTTAAAGCGCCGAATATTGCTTCCTCCTTTGTCTCTCCTGTCATACAAACTGTTGCGTTACGTAAATCAGTTTACACACTGTATATCAAAGTTAATAATTTTTTTTACATACGTACCTATTTAACGCCCTGTCTTTTCGAAATCCTTATAAATTTATCACTCATAATGTCATTAAAAACTTGGCAAAATAATTGTCTCCGAGAATTTTAGGGGCTAGATAAATTTACATGGAGGTGAAAAGAGCAAAGCTAAGCTTTTTAAAACGTTAAATTTCCATTACTTCTCTGATACTATGTCTCTTTAAAAACACTTTTGTGACCCATCGTGAAATATACAGGGTGATTCAGAATAAGTGTCCGAACTGTTAGGAGCGCATTCATTAAGGTCATGCAAATGCGATATTGCAAGAAATAAATCTATGAGAGGAATTTCAAAAATCAACCTCCTGTGAATCGAAAATGGAAATCATGATTCATTTCTTACGTATACATACACAAGTCCGAAATTCGAATGAAGGGATTACGTATTATACATTTTGTTCTCCGCAGAAAACCATAAATAAAAACGTTTTACAGTTTCATTTCAAGGTAAATACTAGTGTTTCGTTCTATTCCACGCGTGTTCATTGCTTTGTGACGCAATATAGCTGTACTAGTGCCCATCAATCAATTTATAACTGAATCTGCAATGCTTTTTATCTCAAGAACTACGGATATTAAATTATTTTTTTTTCTGTGTACTACCTGTGATTGAGGGGTCGAACACTTATTTTGAATCACCCAGTATTAATTTTTGAGCATTATTTTGATTCTCTCCATAAAAATCATTGATTAACGACATATATTCATACGTGTTACTCAAAACTGTTGCATTTCTTAATGGGTCAAAAATAACACAAATACAAAAAAGTAATAATTCGACAAGTGATGATTTCAATAGAATTTAAAAAAAAAACGTTAAGAGAAATACTCCTTACCTCCACATGTTGTCTGCTCTTGCTCTTCGTGGACACTGCAGATCGGGTATACAGCAACATTAAGTTTTGTTTTCAGGATTTTGCAAGAAATTTCGTATTAATAACAAGATAGCGCATTTATAAAATTGTTATCAGTAATAATTCAACACAACTGCAATGAGTCTTATACTTGTCTATAAATAATAAATAGAGAACTCTTCCGTTCTATTTCATTCCAAAAGAATAAAAAAAAATACGTGCATTTATGTACGCGAAACACCTATAGAAAGTTATACAGGGTGATTAACAACTTGACGCATTCCTTTAAGACCGTGTTAGGAAAGCTCATTTGCAATGGAATTGCTCCAATAGGCATTATAACGAGTATTCAATTAAGAAAACGGTCAAGTAGGCTGTAGTATGTTTTTGTTGTCGGGAACGCATGTCGTGATTAATATCATTTGAATTTCAACTTTGACAAGTTGACGGTTAACCTAACCAACAAAACACGAAAGCTGCTCCTGCATTTTTTTTTTTCTAATATTTATACTTACCATAAATATTCGGTAATAAACGTTTATTTTTGAAATGTCTTCTTTGAGTTAAAGTGAGGTTAGTGACACTTCATGCTAGTCGTATGAAGAACCCTACGCTAGACGTTCAGAATAAATTCATGGCTATCTAGACCATTTTTTTAATTGAACACTCGTTACAATACTCAATGGTTTCAGGATATTTACATTTTTGCGTCTTTTTTTTTCTCAGAGGTATTATATTTCTGAGGGCGCCAGGGAGCAACCCCAGCTGATTGATCGTATTATGAGAGAGACTCTCAAAATTCCAGCGCGTACACTTTAACATTGCGTCTCCGTATATTAAATATTTTAAATTCTGTTTGCATTGCCGCACGATATAAATTAATTGTTAAAGTCAGTACATGTCATGTCTGTGCCGTACAGATTAGTAGGGGTAGGCTCAATTGATCCAACACACTTCTTGTTTAAAATATTTTGGAATTGGATGCGAAACCTTCGCAAGAAACGCTCTCAACTTCGACCGTCTTTCATTTACCCTTACTTACATAAACAACGAGTTCTGAGTGGATCCAATAACAGCCAGATAGTCGTCGCTCGCATGAAAGAATGACGAAAAAATTAAGATTCGATGAAGACAGAAGTTTTAATCCGTGGTTTAATCTATGCGAACCATCTCTTGCCAAAATATTTCAAATACAGGCTGTCATCAAATAAGTTTCACATATTAAAACTGTAAGTTCTTCATCACTTAAGAAAACGAATTCTGCATGTCTTATTTTTTTGGTGAAAACTGTAAGAAATTAAAGCCCCACAAGAGCCCGGAGTCTTTTTGTTTGAGAACCTCTGACCGATCGTGTGTGGATTTTTCTAAGCAAAACATTACATTATAAATAAAACATAAAGCAATAAAGCGTCATCGAAATGAAGGGCACTGGGTCAATAAAATCTTCGCTCAGCAATTCCATACCAAAAGAAAAAATCCATCACGTTTGTTTCATTACTTACTGGATTAATTAAGTTAATTTTCTGCTGACAAAAGTGTAACAATAAGTAAAAGTTACGTCGGTATTCATTGTCCCTTCATTTATGATTTGATTATTTTGTTTTGCTTACACTGTATAAATAATTGACATCGAGGAGTATCTGACAAAGGACCTACCTTTTACTTAAATTATTGTCGAATGCTTGTTCATTTTACGTATTTATTTATTTATTTAGTCTTGTAGTTATTGAAGACTCTTTAGTTATTCAATAAAGAATAAAGTTTATATTTATGTGATTCACACTAAGATCTAATTATTGTCGATTATCTAATAAAACAAATTTAATTCCATATAATCAGTTAGAGTAGATTTAAAATGGTCTTCTTTAATCAAATTGCAAACGTAGGCAACCACCGGGACACTATGAATTTGATATTGTGTTTACATAAAACATCACACCTTTTAAAAATGCGATCAAGCACTTGACCTTGACTTTTGCTGGAGTTTTATTTTATGATGTCTTTACGCACGATCCATCAGAAGTTCTCAAACAAATGTACCAACGCTCCTTTAGTAGGTCATTTTTTTATTTTTGAGTTAGACCATTGATAATTGCGGCATTAATTCTCTTACATGACGAGGAACTTGCAGTATTAATATGTGAAACTAATTTGATTACACCCGGTATATTAACATTTTTTATTATATGTACATCCGTATAAATTATTTCAAATTCTGTTTACATCACTGCACCGTATAAATTAATTGTTAAAAGTTAGTATACGACTGCCACAAATTATTACAAATAAGCCCTATTTACCCAACACGTTTCCTGTGTAAAAAATTAAATTTTGAAAAAGAAAAAAGTTTTAGTGCAATGTTTAATCCATGCAATGCTTCCTCCGCTTGATAAAATATTCCGTATACAGGTGTTCCACTTAAGGTGGATTCTTTCATACCTCTCTAGTTATTAATTTTACGAAAAAATGTTTCAAATGAACGTTTCACAGGATCATGTGGAGCATATTTTAAAATTAGTTTGACGTGTACAGAGTGTTCCGTTTAGCCTGGTCGTTAGATCACTTCGTTATTTTAAATGGAACGCCCTATAGAATTTTACATTTTCGGGTTCTGGATTGATTTTTAATGTGACCTTGTACACCATACGTAGGGTCTAACCTAAACTGTTTTCGCGTTATTCAACTTTTTAAAAAAATTATCGCTCTTGCAGTACGTCCAACAAATGCAAATATCTTCCGAACAAATGACGTTAGAGACTTGTGGTTTTTTGCGAAAGTTTCATCTTGAAACGTTTTTTTTTTCCAGCCGCACTGTAAAGAAAAAATTCTAGCAACATAAGTTCTTAGAAAAAAAATAATAAACTTGAGAATATTCAAACTACGATAACTATTTTTTTTAAATGGAATGCCATATAACTTTTATCATTATTAGATGCGATATTTAATTCTCTTTTTAATGATATAGGATTGCCGTCGTTAATAGTTTTTTCAGTATTAAATTTTTT
This sequence comes from Prosopocoilus inquinatus, assembly GCA_036172665.1. NCBI lineage: Eukaryota > Metazoa > Arthropoda > Insecta > Coleoptera > Lucanidae > Prosopocoilus > Prosopocoilus inquinatus. The sequence continues at coordinate 34,689,076 of CM069877.1, forward strand.
TTACGATTTTTAAAAATACACGAAATATGGAGACCCTTGTTAGTTGCTATGTTTAAAGAGCAAACATATTGTTTGTTTATTTTTCCTTAAGATTATTAAATATCACGCGATATTCAAGATGTTCAAATTAATCTTTAAGAAGGTCTCTTGCTTAAGAAAAAAACATAGGTACGAATTTTACTCTTGCCATGGATATCCAAGCTAATAAACCCTAAGAAGAAACTTCTATTGCTGTGGCTAGATACACGTGGAGACAACAAGACGTTGAAATAGTTGAAACTTTTTTAACGAATAAGTGGACTCGTGGAGGAGGACCATTCAGTATCTTTATCTGATCGCATTTTAGGGTTTCATGAAACAGAGAATTCGTTTAAAAATGTTCCAACTGCTGGAGCACGTCTTGCTATGTCCTAATGCATCTATCCACAGCAATAGAAGTTTCTTCTTAGGGTTTATTAGCTTGGATATCCATGGCAAGAGTAAAATCCGTACCTATCATGTTTTCTTACGCAAGAGACCTTCTTAAAGATTAATCTGAACATTTTGAATGTCGCGTGATACTTACTAATCTTAGGGAAAGATAAACAAACAATATATTTGCTGTGTAACCATAGTAACTAACATAAAAGTCTCAATATTTCGTGTATTTTTAAAAATCGTAAAAAAGAATTAATACTGGAAAAGCTATTAACGACAGATATCGACAACCGTATATCATTGAAAAGAGAATTAAGTAGCGCTTCTAATAATGATAAAAGTTACATGGCATTCCATTAAAAAATAAATAAATAGTTATCGTAGCTTAAATATTCTCAAGTTTATTAATTTTTTCTTGAGAACATATGTTGCTAGAATTTTTTCTTTACAGTGTGACTGAAAAAGCGTTTCAAGACGAAATTTTTGCAAAAAACCACAAGTCCCTAACGTCATTTGTTCGGAAGATATTTGCATTTGTTTGGGGTACTGCAAGAGCGATAATTTTTTTAAAAAGTTGAATAACGCGAAAACGGTTTAGATTAGACCCTATATATGGTACACAAGGTCACATTAAAATTCAATCCAGAACCCGAAAATGTAAAAATATATAGGGTGTTCCATTTAAAATAACGAAGTGACTTAACGCCCAAGCTAAACGGAACACTATATACACGTCAAACTAATTTCAAAATATGCTCCACATAATCCCGTGAAACTTTTACTTGAAACATTTTTTCGTAAAATTAATAACTAGAGAGGTATGAAAGAATCCGCCTTAAGTGGGACACCTTGACACATAGCATCTCCGTACAGATTATAACAATTATTGTTTACATCGCCGCACCGTATGAATTAATTGTTAACGCTCGCGAAATACTGTTCCACAAAGAATTCAAAATATTGTTACAGCTTTGGGTTCGGGGCGCACAGGTATGTCACCGGCTTTTGTGCAGCGAAATATGAACGACTTGCTCTAGTAGCTTATTTCAGGGGTTGAGGCTTTTATTTTTTTAATTTTTTTATTTAAGTGAATCCGAAGCTTAGATTGGGGACGCAGTCGCCTACCTTAACCTCCAACCTGAACTTCAGTTATTACAAAATTTAAGCGACATCTCTCTGAAACCGAAAACCGAAGCTTTTTTACCTTCTCTCCTGTCCTGCTGACAACCCCAGCCTCCATCTGGACATCAAATTACTTTGATTGGCATAAATTTAAATGACGCGCCCTTTTTCACGTCTCATGGTTAGACACGGGGACCAATTTCCTTTATTTGTTTTTAAGCGTATTACGTGGTAATACCTTCCTATATCGACGACCCCATTCCCAATCTGGACTCCGAATAGCCACAGAATTTAAACGACACCCCCCAGTAAGGTACTTATTGTTTTTCGGGGGTGAAGTTCTTTGTCGCTTTTCTACTGACAATCCCGGTCCCAATCTGGACTTCAAATTACTTCGATCACCACAAAATTTATCTCATCGTAAGCCACGAGGCCCTACTTTTTATTTCATTTTTAATTTAACCACGTGGGAATGCGCCTTCCTACGTTGGCAACCCCATCTTCGTAATTTATTGAAAGATACTTGAAAAGTATAAAACTTTTTTTTAATATTCCAGTTTCCGTCGTTAATTTAAACAGTAATACATAACGCATGCATGCTATGAAAAAAAAATTAAATAATATGTAGCTCACACTTATCTAAAAAAGAAAAAAAAACTCTACAATCTAATTACATATTTATTTCTGAAAGTTGATACTTAATAATTCATTCAGCGAGTGAAAATTATTTTTAAAACTTGAAAACTGAATCCATCGCTTTCCGAATGAAATTTAAAGTCTTTCATTTCTACAAAATTAGATATTTGATCTGACAGAACTAGTAGTCAATTTATTAATAAAAAATGATAAATTGTAAAGAACTGACAAGTAAAAATTTGATTAATTATCATCAACTACTTCTGCATCCGCCAACTACATATTTATTTTATTATCGCATAACTGAATAATTTAACGTAACAGTAACAACAACAAATTAACAGCATGTACTCAAAAACGGCAACAGACGAAAGAGCAAAATAATAAAACAGAACTCAAATATTCAAAAATTCTGCGACCACAGGCGGTATAGATTTGCATTGGGACGTATTCTGTAACATATTAACGAGCTGTTAAAATTATAGGACCTTTAAAATTTAAAATACAGTTCTATGATTGGTTGTTACCTTAGCAACAAAATTTAACAGTCCTTTCAAATGATCGCTTTTGACACAGAATAGGCCCCGTAAGGTGGTAACATTTCTTCCTCGCCTAACGTCGTTTGAGTATCTGATGCTTTTAATACTTCTGGAGGATCACGCTATTTATTTCTGTGTTTTGATTGGTCGCCATTTTGGACTGTTTGTTGCTCGCTTTCTGCAAGCGAATGGAGAGCGTTACTTTGCGTTGCAACACTGCAAGGCGTACATGCGCACACGTGTATGTGTGTGTGTGTTCTCGAGAATTGGGGCATAATTTTGATGTCCAATTCTAATTAAACACTGTGCTACAGATTTGAGTTTGATTTGAGTCTTGAGTGACTTCTGATTTGCTGTAAGCAGATTCTTCCGAGCGGATAACCCTTTTCTATTTCAAACAGAATGATGTCATTAGAGCGACCCATGTTTGTATTCGATTTCTTTGTTCCAACAGAGGAATCCGCTTCTTTTCTTTTCTTTCTTCTTTTTTCGTTCATCGTTTCTCTGTTTCCTGTAGCAAATCTATTCCTACCAAGGACGTATACGAATCTATTACGTACGCAACGGAGTTACGTACGTAAGGTCAGGCTCAGTGATTGAAAAATACGAAACCAAGGAAGAATAAAGAAGAAAATGCCTTCATTTATAAGATACGTGAAAGTTTAATTTGGCAGCTCTTCACTGCGAATAAAGTTTTTTCACTAATCTGTTTATGCAACATCTTCACCGTTTGGTTCAGGAAACAAGCAATATTTAGGTCTATCTTATTTATACAGGGTGTAATAAAAATACAGGCCGCTACTTCACGAACGTATTCTACAGACCAATAGAAAGAAGAAACTTCATATAAACATGTATATAGGGTGTTCATGGGAAGCTGTAATAACAGTTAACTCTCTTATTTGAATTTTTACGAAGTAATTTATATTGGAAAAGTTTCAGAACCTGTCTTGCCAATTGAAAATCTCGAAAACCGGACAGTCATTTGTTTTTCTGATGCTGCCGTAAAGTCTAGCGGAAAAAGTCCTAAAACTTTCCCATTTTAAGTTATCTCGTAAAATTTCAAATAAAAAAGTAAGCTGTTGTGGGCATTTTCCGTGATCATTCAGATTTATCTACCAAATAATAAAAGAATACTAGGTTTTCGAAGAAAATATTTTAAAGACATAATTAATATGACGTTCTGAACGCGATGCGATGATAAAAAATATGTTTTATTGAAAGAAAGTTAGAAACAATTGAAAAGCTGAAAAACTGGCAGTCAGTTGTTTTTCCAACATTGCTATAAAATTGGGCAGGACAGGTCCTGAAACTTGTCCAACATAAGTTACTTCGTATAAATTCAAATAAGAGAGTTAGTTGTTGTTGCAGCTTTCCATGAACACCCTATATACATGTTTATATGAAGTTTTTTTCTTTCTTTTTGCGTGTAGAATACGTCCGTGAAGTAGCGGCCCGTATTTTTGTTACACCCTGTATAATGTAGATTTCTCTCTTTCATCTGTCAAACAGAAATTACGTATACTATTATGACTCTAGCAATAGTAATTCTGTTCTATTAAAAAAAAAACAAATTTGGTATTATAGCTAATAAAGACACCCTATATCCTCGAAAATAATGTAGAATGTAATCCCTATTTGTCAATTAATGAAATTTTGATTTCACAGCACTTTTTTAATTTTTTTTTTGTTTTTTGTTAATCGAATTCTTCGGTCACAATGCGCACAGTGGCTAAATGTTGGCAAAACCTCGTCTTTATATTCTTCTCTTTACAAATTGATATGATTTTCATAAATATTTGTCAAAAAATATACTAACCCTGGTCTAATAAAACAAAAGTAATAAGTAATGCAATATATCCTTAGGAGTCGCTTACTTTTACTTTCACCCGATAGTACATTTAAAGATTCGCGTGTTTAGACGCAATCAGGATTAAGATGCTTCGGATAGCGTTGCCAACTTTTAATGTTGTTTCAAATTTGTCTAACCGCTAACAATCAGATTCGTTGAATGGTTTTGCATTTTGTAGTTAGTTACATTTGTTACTATTACATGTCTATAGTGGATAGTCGGATAGTTCTTGGTCGTAACTTTTGATAAAGCAAATAATTATATTTGCGAAACGTAAGTAAGTCAATAAATTACTCTTTTAGCTCGTTTTTAAAAAGTCTTTTTATTTGTTTCATATTACATGTCAGTTAAACTCATTCGTGAATTACCAAAGTACGCAGACTTCCGCCATTTCGTCTGTACCTTCTGGCGGCAAAATTTTAAATGCATTCCTTCACTAATTTTGATTTCAGATTCTGTTTTATTTCTCATCAAAACATTGACGGATAACTTCATTATTAAAGGGCTTATACTGTAGCTGAGGTGCGTTTCAAGATTCGAATGACGTGACCGAGGTACAACTCAAGACACACTTGTTTAGACATAATCAGGCTTGAGATGCTTTGGTCGCCAACTTCTAAGTTTATAAATTCGGACGTTGTCTAAAATATTGCGAAAAAATCGAGCTTTTTGAAGCGTTATTAAGAATTCTTTTGAATTAATTAAGGAAATTAAGTTTCTTTAATTTGTGAGAATTCTTTTAAAGTTTGAATACCAATAACATTCGCTGAGTTATAGATGATTCCCAGTCAGTGTTGTCACACGAATAAAAGAAGATTTCGCCAAACATTCCTATTGGAAGCAGCAAAATTTAAATTTTGCAGAACGCCACCTAGCACATGTTAGATAACGATTAATTCTACAAATATTTCATTCATTTAGTTATTAATATGTTAGCTTACCAATAAATTACACAAAAAATATAGAATTGGTAAAAAATAATAGGGATGCGAAACAAATCCGAGACATACCGCAAAATGCCGGACGGTTGGCAACCCTTCTAAATTTGTTAGTAGTTCTAATCATTTTGATTGTAGTTCTATCATACATATTTTAAATGGAAATGTTGAAACTATTTTTTCTTGAGAACTAAATTTTCTCTCAACAAATTATACCAACTAATTTTAACATAATATACAGGGAGGTCCTCGTTCATGTTAGAAAGAGGATATCATTGCCTCTTTTTTTGATTGTTTTCTTTTTATATTCATAAATATCCAGACACGGTTTATTAATGTTTCTCTTTATTATTATTCTTGTTCAACTTAAACCGTGTTGAGCACATTAATTTTTAATAAATGCATTGTGCTTTCAGAGTAAATTTTCATAATTATGTAAACTGATCCGTTCTCATCGAATTTCAATTAAACAACACAAAAAAATCTTTATTTATTTACATAGTTTCAATACAATGCAAAATCATACAGTTCAGTGAAATCATGAGCGCGCAAAGTATGCCCCGGAATTGATTCACAGATTGCTGGAAATTTCAAAATTTCGCGGCTTACCGTATATTTGTCTGCTCTTCAATTTCCAGAAATCCTATAAAGAGTAAAAAGCAGTGTTGCAAAAGAAAAATTCAATCGTTTTTAAGCAAAATAAAAACAAGTTTCGTAAAACAGAGCTTACTTCGTATTTCAGAGGAAGTCCCTTTTTCTTTAACAGGACCTCTACTTCCTCGGCGATGCCTTGTTGCACCGTCCCTTTAAGATCTATGAAGCGACAGTTGCTATTGGCATAATGGACTGAAATGGCCTTGCGAAATCCCTATTAAAATAATGTTACGAGTTAAGATATTTCAATTTATCGAGATATACAGGCTGTTCTTTTACTGTGTGCAAATATTTAAACCTGCAATATATCACTGTAAATGGCAACTATTGAACTCATATATTTTTAACATAAATATAATAGTTTTCGAGAAAAATGCAGTGGCAGATTTTCACTAAACCGTTTGAGAACTGCTGGCGTAGCTAAAACTGGAACGCGGTCGCCTCTTCAATTACGACCCGCAGCCGAAGTAGGCCAGGGTCAGTGTCTTACTGGATCTTGAGCATGAACGACGTAAATCAGTGCCGCTCCGATCAGCCGGTCGGTTAAAACGTTTACAATTTAAATTCACTTCACTGCAAGTAATTACAAGTTTAAGTATTTTAAATTAAAATCTAGAGCAGTTCAAGGAGCTGCGGTTCGTAATTGCCGAACAAATTAAAAGCGAGGTACAAACAAATTGTAATTTATCATTCCATATTATTTTTAAAAGACTTGTAAAAATTTTACATTTACTTTGTTTCCAAGGAGCGTAAGTAGTAATACTTTCATAGCCAGCAACGAGATTGCAGCAAAAGTTTATTTACGTAAAAGGATGAAGGAAGAACATTTTTATCGCGCTTGCCTAATTGGTGCATCAATTTTCATCGATAGTTGATATCGTAAAAGAAATAAATGTAATATTACTTCGCTCAGTGAATTAAAATAATTAAAATTTTAAATAAAATAATTAATAAACGATATCAGTGTTTATTATTACGAAACTCTGCGTCGAACATCGAGTGCGGTATCGGTGGGCGTGTTCTTCGGAGAGGAAGGCGAAGTAGACCTTCCTATCTTTCTCGCACATTTCAGCGGTTCCAAACAAGTGGTCCATCCGAAATTTTTTGACTATGATACGGTAGCCACAGAAAAATACCTTCAGAAGGTAGCATTTCGTGTACTTACACTGAGATTTTTTATTTGATTACAGAAAAAGAACACCTGTATAGTGTATGCCCAAATTTACTTAACAAAAGGATTTTTTTTTTGCTTTATTTTTTTCGAATATAAAAAAAAAACTTCTACGTGTTAAGTAAATCTGGGCACGTACTGTATTTTTAATCATCATAAATTTCGAAAATTTTTTTACTTTGGTTAAATTTTGTCCAGAACCGTGAAACAAAAGCGGATGGAAGAAGGCCGTATCGCCCTTTTCCATAATCAAGTTGATTTTGGGAAGGTGATCGAAACCTTGAATGCCGTGGTATGCCGGATTTTTTATTTCCTAAAAAAAGAACAACTCGTTTACTTCACGGAAACTGCAATTGAAGAAATTTACATCGGGATAAACGTGAGGGTACAGCTGGGTTTTATGGGAACCTGACCCCACGAAAAGGCATCCGTTCTTCTCGTCGATCCTTTCCATGGCGGTCCACGACGCACAAATCTTCTCCGCTGGCCGGAATGGAAAGTAGTAAAGATCCTGAAAGTGTTGATGAAGTTGTAGCATCCAGTACAATTGAAAACATAAAGAATTAGGGCCTATGTTTTACGAGAGAAAAGAAAGAGTCGATCGATTTATTTACCTGGTGCAGGGGGTGCCTGGAATATTCGTAGGTGGAATCCGGCGGTTTGTTGATTAACATGGAATGAATTGCCCTGACGTCGTCTCCGATGATGCTCGAAACGATGTTGGCAACTAGTTCGTCGCTAGCGTATTTAAATAGGACGTCGTCGTAAAGAATATCTTGTATCTAAGTGATTAAATTTCTTTGAGCTTTATAATACAGCGTGTCCCTAAACCTATGTGTTTAATTGAAACCACAAATAGTGGTCAAGAAGAGAAGCAAAATTTGTCATACAACTATTGGTCAGATAGCAATAATAACGCAGACAAAAATTATTTTATGTTTTCATAGAAATTGTTTGAGGGTCGCGGAATACAGCTTAAATGTTCCGGCGCGGAGCTTGGTTTTCAACTATTCTCCGACGTTCGAGGCCATAAAAAGTCATAAAAACGCAAACCCTGACCTAATGCACAGATATTGTATTTAAGGCAGGTCAAGTATCGTGTTTTTATTAATTTTAAAAGCAGATAAATTTTGTAACTAGGTATGTTCTTAATAGTGTAGAAATTTGAGTTTGATTAATATTAAACTTTGCGTTAATTGGATTAGTTATACGGCGGCTATGGAGAAAAAAAGTTCTTGATTATTATCTGATGACATTTGTGAGACATAAAATATACAGCGTGGAAACTAAGTAGCGGATAAAATCCATAACTCCGTTAATATTTGTAATAAAGCAAAAATCTAAAAGGGGTATAGCGATTCAAATTACAGCGCATAAGAAGAAGTATACTTTGAGATATTTTCATGAATTTTTTTTAAGTTATGACGTTATCAAGATTCTTTTAAATGACAACCTATATTTTTTATTTTTGATTTCGGTGGGTTTTTTTAACCTACTTTCAGCAGTATAAAATTTTGAATCGATTACATAACAAAAAATTCAAGAAAAACGGCCATAAAAGTTTAATTGTAAAGTTGAAGAAATTAACAGAATATCTAGTTAGCTAGGTGTAAAACAAACAAAATTTGTTTGATTGACAAGAACTTGTAAATACCTATCACAATAAAGTGAGTATTTTTATTCCCTGTGGATAGTAGGAGTTACACTAATTATTAAAAACCTTTTACCAAAATGGTGTTGCTGACTGAAAAACAAAGAATTGAAGTTCTAATGATGATTGGGTATGGCGATCGAATTAGAACTCATCAAGAGGTGTGTCGACTTTTTATAGACAAATATCCTGATCAGCAAATAAGTCAATCCACAGTCAGCAGAATAGAAAATAAATTTCGAAATTACGGTATTGTGAAAGACCTTCCAAAAACTGGCCACCCTAAGACAAAATTAATTGACGATGTGCAACTTGATATTTTACTAGAAATAGAAAATAATCCGCATTCGACTAGTCGAGACATTGCTTTAGAGCACAACCTGAGCCATACCTCGGTACTGAAACTTTTAAAAATGCAAAAGTTTCATCCGTATAAAGTAAAATTAGTCCATGAGTTAGCAGAAACTGACTATGATCATAGACAAGAATTATGTGAAGAAATGTTGGAAATTGCAATCGTGATCCAATGTTCTCGCAGCGTATAATTTTTTCTGATGAGGCAAGTTTTACTTTACATGGAACTGTTAACAGACATAATTGTCGATATTGGTCTAGGGAAAATCCCCACTGGATGCAAGAAGCTCATACTCAACATCCCCAGAAGCTCAACGTATGGACAGGAATTGTCGGTGACAGAATTTTAGGTCCATTCTTTATCGAAGATAATTTAACTGGTGAGAAATATCTACACTTCTTACAATTCGAATTAGTACCTGCATTGGCGATATTATTTCCTAATGAAAATGACTGTGACGTACCAAACAATAACATTTGGATGCAACACGACGGTGCTCCGCCACACTACGCAGTTGATGTAGACGTTATTTGGACGAGATGTTCCCAGGTAGATGGATAGGAAGAAGAGGTCCAATGGAATGGCCAGCTAGATCCCCTGATCTAACGCCATTAGACTTTTTTCTATGGGGGTACTTAAAAAGCAAGGTGTATAAAAATAGACCTAACAACTTAGACGATCTTAAAGAAAGAATTCGACAGGAGTGTAGGTTAATAACACCTCAAACTATTCAAAATGTAATAAATGAATTTTATGAGCGTCTTGGGTATTGTCAGTTGGTGCATGGTCGTCAGTTTGAACATTTATTGTGATTTCAATGACTGTCAAAATCAAATTTTGTTTATTTACACCGTAATTTTGTTTCGTTTTAAACCTAGCTAACTAGATGTTCTGTTAATTTCTTCAACTTTACAATTAAACTTTTATGGCCGTTTTTCTTTGAATTTTTTGTTATGTAATCGATCCAAAATTTTATACTGTTGAACGCAGGTTAAAGAATCCCACCGAAATAAAAAATAAAAAATATAGGTTGTCATTTAAAAAAAATCTTGATGACGTCATAACTTAAAAAAAAATCATGAAAATATCTCAAAATATACTTCTTCTTATGCGCTGTAATTTGAATCGCTATACCCCTTTCAGATTTTTGCTATATTACAAATATTAACGGAGTTATGGATTTTATCCGCTACTTAGTTTCCACGCTGTATATTTAATCCTTTGCTACTGATTTTTGCATAAAATAGACAAATCCTACAATAGTTTAAAATATTCTATGCGTGTTGCAGTAATTGATGATTAGTTTTGTGCTAATCCGTACTTTAGCAGTTAAATTTAAAAAATTCAATCTAAAACGATCGAAAAAGTGAAAATTCTTACGTTATATTAATTTGTAAATTGCCAATAATCAACTTACAATGTTGATTACTAAAGTTATTGTATTTGTACAACAAAAATAAATTTGTTTATTAAAACTTCGAATAAACCACGAAATAAACGTCTGCACTAGGCTAGCTTGTTTATGTCTTCATTGGTTTAAGCCGACGCAGAAATTCAGGGTCAATATTATCCTTATAAAAACATGTGTTTTGTGTTGGAATGTAAACAATTAATAAAATAGTCCGATTGAGAGCTAGCGAAGTTATTCAATCACTTATTTTGAACTTATAAATTATTGTGTGTACAGGCAACCTAATTTATTTAAATTTTTCATCGTATCGTACTCCAATTCTTGTTTTCCGTTTTTACAATACCTAAAATAATTTCACGCATTTTCAACGGAGTTACAATAACTAGCGTACGAAGATGTTTAATTACTTTAGCAAAAATCTAACGAAGATTAGGTACTCGTTTTTAACATAATTGTTATTGTCTGTTACAAAGAGGTACGTAAACAAACGTTCTTACTTAATCGCATTTTCAAAATATAAATAAATATGCCGATGTCCGCAATTCGGATTCATATTCGTATACAATAAGACCTTGACAGAGTTCTTCTAAACGTAACAAAAAATTTTTTTATTGCGGTTTATTGCTTTTATCGGAATAAATTGCTGAAACAAGTCGTAAACCAAGCAGAGGTTTCAAAACAAAGGGGCTGCACTTACTTGTGATAGGTCAGTTTGGGCAAGAAAAATCAGATTCGGAGAATTAATCTCTTATGTAATGAGGAACTTACAGTTTCATTTAAAGACAGAGGTTTTGAGACACCTGCATAACCAGGCTTAGGATGTTTCGGGCGTTGCTTTGGTTATGAGCAGGGAAAAGAATTCGGTCCACTTGTTCCACAAGCAGTACGAAAATTTATTATTCGGGTTGTATAATTCCGCTCGTCCCATTAACTGTAAATTCTGCGAATTGCGAACATTCGCACTGCACCCTTTCCCCTCCTAGTCAATAGCAATTTTGATGCATCGAAACTACGGAAAGAGTAGGTAGTAGGCCTTCAACACTAAGTGGGCAGAATTCTTTTCCTTGGTTATGAGTACGAAGACCGACCAATATTGTACGCGGAACGATGGCAACGTCCAAAGAATCCTAACTCTGTTGTAACTCTAACAGAAAGAAAAAACGAAGGAAGTAACCTACCTTGTTTATTAAATACTCTCCTTTGACGTCAGTTTTCTTCAAAGCGTGATCCTTCATTATAGTCATGCCATAAGTGGAAACTTTGCCGTGACAGATGTCGATGAAGCGGTCTCTGAAATTTGAATTCTTCGAAAGCCAGGGCCAAAAATGAGTAGCTGTTGAGAGTACCTGTATTCCGCGAGCGATTTCTCGCTCACAAGTTTACGAAACATTATGTATCCATTGTCTTCGTAAAATTGTCTTTGCTCGTCGGTCAAGAAACGATTGTTGTCGGTGTATTGGAATTTAGGGCTACAAAAGTTTTGAGTTTGTAAATTAGACAGAAAATTGTTTCTGAAAGTTTTAGCATCAGTTATTACCAATACGCGGACGAAAATTTACCTCGGGGGTAAAATAAGCTACGATTCAGTCTGTCAAAACCCGTAAAACAAATGACTAAAATTACATATCATTACCATTTAATTAAAATGCATCGTCAAACATCTTGCCACCGGTCTAAAATCTCGCAATTTGGCGATATCTTAAACTCGCCAAGTCGACCGTTTCAATAGTCAACGGCTCGCAACGTGAACGATTCGACGCTACATGTGAACGATAACCAAGGTAAATTTTCGTCCGCGCTTTGGTTATTAGTTACTGTATAATAAGATATTGTAACGAATGTCCGACAGTTATTGCAGCCCTTGTGGAATCAAACATGAATATCGATTCTAACTTTGTATCATTGAATTGACGTCTCAAATATTTTACTGCCAAGGACCTTCTTTCTATTTAATTGTAAAGGCCGTGCGGACTGGGTTAAAGAACTACTTTCCATCCCCTTTTAGTCCCCAATTCTTTAAAACAATCCGTACAAATGTGAATGTCAAGTTCTTTGTTTGAGCGTAAACTGGTTTAGCCAAACAGCTAGAAATCGATTTTCCAATTTGCTTTCCACGGCTGCTCGAATAGCGGTTTACTTCTATTAACGTTAAATTTAACAAATTTTATTGAAAAATCGTTTTTGATTGCAAAACCTCGAGCAGCGTCTGTACAGCTGTTTCAGCCCTGCTTGGGGCTTCGTCAGCAGAGACGTAGCTCGACATTCTCACTGCAAAGAAAAACGCCTTGTCCAATATATTCGCAATTGCGATGTAAGAGTGATGAATAGATAAAACAGCGACATCTTACGATAGCTTTTTGCAGTGGGAATGTCGAGCTACCTATCTGCTGACGAAACCCCAAGCAAGGCTGAAACAGCTGTACAGAGGCTGCAATCAAAAACGATTTGCACAAAATTTTTCTAAAAACTTCCATTATGCTTTGACAGCAAGCATGGCCGCCTTGCATGGGGGACTTATTAGGAGCAAATCTGCTTCAGTTTTTCTATCCTACTGCAATGTCAGGTCAAAGAGCGATTGTAAGATGTCGCTGTTTTATCTGTTAAATTTAACGAACTGTGGTAACAACCAATCATAAAGCTTCTTGATTGGCAATCAAGAAGCTTTATGATTTATTGATTGGCAATCAAGAAACTTTATGATTGGTTGTTACCATAGCAACAGACATTTAAATTTAAATACTCGATACATAATGGCCCGTAATATTTCGTCCTTTTCTTTCTTTGCTCTCCTCGGACTTCAGAATGGAAACTTTACTTACGAGAATATCTCAAATAAAAATGCTCAAAATTTTAAATATAACAATACTTATATTTAAAAAAAATAACGTAAAATTTATTTCACAAAACACTTTTGAAAATTGAAATTACAAAAATTAAAACAAAAAAACTTAAAAAAACTTGAGAAATCAGTTTGCAATTTAAAAAAGAAACGTGAAATTTAATTCCAATACAATTGCGTTAAAAAATAATTTTAATATTACTTGACGATTAACAACGTAATGAAGCAGCGTTCAACTTGGCCGAGAAAGGAAAAACAGAAAAACAAAGCAAGTAGAAAGAGAACAGATTGAAATGCACCAGCTAACGCTATCCAATTGCGAAATAGATCAGAGGTCATGAGAAAGAGCATCGAGCCGTGGTCGAACTTGACAAAAAAACGTAAAGAGATGGTACAAGAAAGTGAATGCAGACCGAACGGCGTTAACCGGAATAAAATTAAATGCATCCTAACTTATTTTAAGTCAACGAATGCAGACCGAACGGCGTTAACCGGAGTAAAATTAAACGCATCCTAACTTATTTTAAGTCAACGAATGCAGACTGAACGGCGTTAAGCGGAGTAAAATTAGTCGCATTTCAACTTATTTTAACTCAACGATAATAAAGCGAGGAAATTTCTGTAGCAAAATAAAAATCAGAATCCTATAAAGAAAAGTATATAATTAGATGAAAAGTCCGGACAGTCGATTAAAAAGAAAAAACTATCGAGTTCGTCTCCGTGCATAAAAATATCTCAGCGCAACGCTTGAAAGGAAACGCCCGGTTGAGAATTCGAGTCGATGGTTCTCAAAATAGGTTTAAGTCCGGAATACCTATTACACAAAATGTCCCAAGACAACAAGGGAAAAATAAATAACAATGTATAGAGCGCTGCATGTTTGTTGTCAATTTTTAATAGCAATTTCTCGCGAAATGAAAAGAAGGAATTTATTATAATACATTTTACAAAATAACCAAAAATTTATTCAACTTAACAAAATATTATTAATATTAAATAAAACAGAAAAGAAACTAATTGTTAGGCAGAAAGAGAGGACTAAGATTCGGTACAAATTAAAAAAAAATAAATGTATTTTGTGTTAAAATAAAAGTAAATTAGCCTTTCTTTATGCGCAAAATTAATTACATATTTTCTTTTCAACTCACCAACGTTCACTTTCACACAGTTTAATGAAATTTAAAAAATTATTCGGTTACAATTAAATTAATTACCAGAAAAACAAACAAACAGTCGTGAAGTATAATAACTTCTTCGCGAAAATGAAGTTCAAACTGAGGAAAATTGACTGAAATATTTCAACAAAAATAAATTTCAACAGGGAACGAAACGCGCACCTTTAGCTTAAGTCATCAAAAAGAAGCTGTACCAGAATTCGTAATTTCTGCTTTAGCCACCCTTTTTATGCGTTATCCTCCCACTTAAGGAGGACATTAGAAATGAATTAAAATTAGAGTTAATTAGATTTCATATAACAGCTTCCGCAATCTCCGTTGCAGATGAACCTTCTAAGAAGCACAACGAAACGCTCCGGCTCTTGACCCAATTATAATTACATGATATGAATCATTGTAGTATGAGAAGTAATTTAACCGCAACATTTAATTTTTTTATTAAAATATTTGCATCTCTACATACCGAATCCTTACATAATGTGTGATTGCAATTTGAAACAATAATTATTAAAAAAAATCATTGGTTCTACAGCCACCTAGGACCACAGTAGTTGTTGGACACCGATATAAATAATCAAGCGATATACAGGGTGACTTAAAATAAGTATTCGATTCATAAACCACAAAGCTAGTACGAAAACAAACAAAATAAACAAACATTAGGCATCGAGGGTTTCATTTGCACAATTTGCAGTCGTGTTGTATTCTCACCTCGTCTTTAATTTAGCAACGCCGTGATTAAATTCTCTTTCACTCTCTTACTCATGAAATTCACATCAAGCTATATCGTTTATGTTTATTTTAATCAGTCTGAAAAGCAACTGAACAACTCGTTTACGAGTTAAGGAAGAAAAGACATGTAACAGCCTGTATATTATTTTACCAATCGTTTCATATTTTTACCAATCATTTATTTTTCATTGCTCGCTTTAATTTTTCGCGTTTATTTTTGTTATTTATTTTCCTTTTTTTCTTTTGTCGAATTATTATCTTGCAAAAGGCGTTGTGCTCCACACAGTTTCTTCTTTCTTCCTTCTCTTTTTAAAAATTATGTCCACATTCCGCCGGAAAATCGTCGATTTTCTTTTATTTTTTCTTGTTCACCATATGCTTCGCGTTTCGGTTTTTTTTTGTTGGTTGTTCACTTTTGTTTCCTTTATACATTCCGCCGGAAACTTCAGGATCCACTTTTTTTGTTCACTATTGTGCTCGCTTCATGTTTTGATTTTGTCTCTTTGTTCTCTTTTGTTTTTTTTTTGTCGAAATATTGTTTTATAACGTGTTTTTTTTTCAATTTGTCGCCCACCGGCACGCTTAAATTTGAAATATACACACTCAGCACTCCGGACGTCAAATTAAAATTAAAACAAACACAAATTATTTTAATGACGTCATTTTTGTTTTTGTTTTCTTCTTCGCATTTTTTTTAAAATGATTTTCATGCAGTTCGCTGGTCTCGCTGTATTTTCGATCATCTTTCTTTCGTACACCGTTGACGCCGTAATATTTTTTAACTGTATTTTTCGTTAGTTTTTTTAAATAGTTTTTTTTAATTTTTTATTTGTCCTTCGCCTTATTATCGTTTTTCCATCATTTTATTTGTTAATTCGCTTTTCTTTGTTTTCCTTTTTTGGAGTTTATGTTTCACGACCCATTGACGCGATTTGTAATTTAATTTCTTGTGTGTTTACCTGTAATTTATTTTTTATAACTTTTAAATAGTGCTCCATATTATCGTAATTTTTAAAAAAAATTTATTGCAAATCGTTTTTGCAATGTCAGGTCAAAAAGCGGTCGCAGGATGTCGCCACTTAAACTTTTTATTTTTTATTTTTAGTTCCCCTTTCTCGTTGTAATTTGTTTTTTGCTTCTTCCTACAAGTGTTAGTGCTTCTTTTTATAGAAACGTTGATCTTATTTTGTTTATTCTAGCTTATTCCCATTTTGTTTGAACTATTTTGTTTTGTTTTTTTAGAAGTTTTCCATTGACGCCATCTATGTACAGAGTTTTTTCTATTTTGCACAATATCTAGAGGTTTTATTTGAGGGGCTGGCGAAAAATTTTAAATACAAAAGCTGTAGGGTTTTCTTTTAGAGTTATCACAAGAATCAAAAGCGCCTTACAAATTGGAGAATTGTGTTTTTTTTTGTTTTTAGTGGAATAGCTTAGATATTGTTTGTTAAGATGAAAGACCATTTTGCGCTTATTTCGAAAACATAGGTGTAATATGTTGATATTTGGAGGGAGTTTCAAATATCAGTGTGTTAAGCAAAAGGTGCGCATGTGCAACACACTTACAGACGAACACGAACGAGATCCTACGAAGGTTAATTTGTTTTCGCGCCAAAATTTAAATATGCACACAAACTTACTGTTTCGTAATAGTTAGAAAACCTCGAGCAGCCTCTGTCCAGCTGTTTCAGCCTTATTTGGGGCTTCATTCCTATCCTACTACAATATCAGGTCAAAAAGCGATCGTTAGATGTTACTGTTTTATCTATTCAAAAATTGTTGTTCATAAAAAATATCATAGTTCGGCGCCCCTCAAAATTAGCACCCCTGGCAGTAGCCCGTCTCGCCCGCCCCTTTATCCGACCCTGGTTACAGACGATCCTAATCATGAGATGAGAATATATTTCTATTGCTTTATGTCAAAAACATCAACACTTATGTTCGGTTTTCTTAGATGAAACTAAATATCACTCATGATGCAAAAATGTCGTATTCTAAACAAGACTTACATTTAAGCTCACTTGTATTAGTACAAATGGGTATTAGTATTATAAACACCGCACGCGTCGCGCATTCCAATAGTTATCAGTGCCACTCAAACGGTTCCAATTCGGGATTCACAAGTGGTCGATTGTTGAAATGCCTCTGATAAATTTATTTCTTGCAATTTACTATTTGCATAGCCTTAGCAAATACGCCCCTAAATGGCCGGACATTTACTTTGAATTACCCTGTTAATACACGCAAAACATCTAATTTGACTAGTTTAAAATACAGGATGTTCTTTTACTGTGTGCAAATATTTAAACCTGCAATGAATGGCAACGATTGAACTCACGTGTTCTTAACATAAATGTAATAGTTCTCGAGAGAAATGCAGTGGCAGATTTTCACTAAACCGTTTCAGAACTGCTGGCATAGCTAAAAGTGGAACGCGGTCGCCTCTTCAATTACGATCCGCAGCCGAAATAGGCCAGGGTCAGTGCCTTACTGGACCTTGATTAGGAACGAAGTAACTCAGCGCCGCCCCGATCAGCTGGTCGGTCAAAGCGGTTACAATTTAAATTAACTTCACTGCAAGTAATTACAAGTTTAAGTATTTTAAATTGAAATTTAGTGCAATTCAAGAAGTTGCGGTACGTAATTGCCGAACAAATTAAAAGCGAGGTACAAACAAATTGTAATTTCTCATTCCATATTATTTTTAAAAGACTTATAAAAATTTTACATTTACTTTGTTTCCAAGAAGCGTAAGTAGTAATACTTTCATAGCCAGCAACGAGATTGCAGCAAAAGTT
This sequence comes from Prosopocoilus inquinatus, assembly GCA_036172665.1. NCBI lineage: Eukaryota > Metazoa > Arthropoda > Insecta > Coleoptera > Lucanidae > Prosopocoilus > Prosopocoilus inquinatus. The sequence continues at coordinate 34,707,366 of CM069877.1, forward strand.
TATTTACGTAAAAGGGTGAAGGAAGTACATTTCTAACGCGCTTGCCTAATTGATGCATAAATTTTCATCGATAGTTGATATCGTAAAACAAATAAATGTAATATTACTTCGCTCAGTGAATTAAAATAATTAAAATTTTAAATAAAATAATTAATAAACGATATCAGTTATTATTATTACGAAACTCTGCGTTGAACATCGAGTGCGGTATCGGTGGGCGTGTTCATACCAAGAGGAAGGCGAAGTTGACCTTCCTATCTTTCTCGCACATTTCAGCGGTTCCAAACAAGTGGTCCATTCGAAATTTTTTGGCTATGATACGGTAGCCACCAAAAAATACCCGCAGAAGGTAGCATTTCGTGTACTTACATTATTTTAGGTTTTTTTATTTGCATACAGTAAAAGAACACTCTGTACACAAAATAGATTGCAATTGAAGAAATGATAACGTAAGTAAGAAAAGCTTTGAATGGTACTTTTAAATGAAAGCTTATTTTCTGTACGTTGAACTTTGTTGTCAGGTAGTAAGGAAGAGGCGCTATTATTTATTAGACTACATGTGTACTAATAAATATATTAAATATAATAACAATCAAAGTTCAAGCGTTCTCATTGTTCAAATTAATTTTGGTATGTTGCATATCTTTGTAAATACATAAAATATTTTGATTTTAATCTTTCTTCTGACTTTTGCACGTATTTTTCTGTAGACTTCTTTCTTCCAGAAAAATCTTAAAACCCCACAATTAATTCAAAATATCGCAAAAAAAATGAATTAATTAAGACTAAAACATCACAAATTGCTGCACGCGTTTTTGTTTTTAAATAATAATCAGGTCTAATTAAAGTTTGGTAAATATGACGAAAGCAAATGCGAAATGTACACACACAAGCAAAACAAACACATGTGACGATAACGAATTACCTTGCCATGTTTGATATTTGCGGACCTCGTGGTCATGGGCACACAAACGAAACTGAAATAAAAAAAAATGTATAAACTGCCTCCGGGATTGAATTCTGGCGTCATTACATTTATCGTAAGTGTGACCTGATAAATATTTTTAGCGGAAAGATAAAGCCTCACGTATCCAAACATCATTATTATTAGTTTTATGTATTAGATAGATAGATATGAGGAAGTAGTGCTCGACAAAAGAAATGAAAATATTATTAAATTTTGAAAACGAGGTACACTTCTGCTATAAAGTTTTCGGAGTACGAGACATCCCACTGGCAGTAAGAAATTTTATGCTTTGCAATTATGAACCTTATAGCTTTTACAACCGTACCTGCTACCCCGATAATAAAACCGGTCAAAGCAAACACAGCGATTTAACACAGATGCGAACTTATTCAACCAACTTGAATAATCTGCTAGAAAGACTTTCATTGTAGTTGGATGAATAAGAAATTTAATAAAATTTATTTTCTAAATATTATAACATGTGTAGTAAATAATGTGTGCATTATGAAATAAAAATTTCTGAAACTTTGGCAATTGAAATTAAATAAGTCAATAAAATAAAATCTGTTATTTTTCGTTAATTAAATTTAACTTTCTAGTTTCATTAAATACACATATGTTTTGCAACTAATTAATAGCTTTGTTGAGCAGAACTTCTTAGTATTTATATTATTATAATAAGAAACAAATTTAAATAGTCTAGCTCATTCTATATATTTTTTCAAATACTCAAAAATCATTCACATATTTTCACAAAATAAATGTTATACGATTTAATCATTTTCTCTTAACTTCTAGATTAATGAAAACTTGCCAAACTTTGTGGATGAACTTTTCAACTTATTTTACTGATGTCAGGTTTGAGAAGAAACTAAAAAGAAGAATATTATTTTTTCCTCTGTGGCGTAGAATGAAATATGTATATTATTTTTAACGCAAGTATTGCATTTTTTAACTATTACACATAATCATTCTATATTCTAGGAGTTTAATACTATATTTGTTAAGTTTCCTAAATTTGTATGATTCTGAATAATTTTAATGAGTTAATTATTCGATCAATAAGTATCATCAGTAAACTTATTATTTAAATGAAATTAAGTTATTTTCAATTTATTTCACTGTAAATTCTTACAATATTATATGATACCGTATAAAAAAGAATAACATACACTGGAAAAAGTATTCAAGACTTTATTATTGAGAACAACGAAAAACTTATTACAAGTAAAAACAAAACTAAAAATTAATAATCAACACATAATTTTTGTTTTATGCATACTTGATATATAAAATTATTTTATATTTTTTTTATATATTGTGCATCCTACACCATGAGTTCTTTTTACTCTGAACATGCAATGTAAATATCCCTATGGTCAATTTTAGAAAAAATAATAACACTTATTTTTAGTAAAAACATTTTAACTGTTTCAAATGTCCACGTTTTAAATACTAATGCCAAACGATTATCAAATTCTTTCAAAGTATTTTTTTAAATATTTCAGACATAATTCATGACATTCATAACTGACATTAACATCATATTTGTTTTATTGAAACTTGTTTGCATATTCTGCCATGCATTGACATGTTTTTTTTATAACTGAACCTGGGAATATTTACCTTTTATGTTTAGAGTTAATAAAATAAGTCACGGTATGTATAGATGCTTCATTTTAGGATCCGCAGAAAAACATAACAGCATAAAAGTCATAGGTTTTTATACGTGATATCTCTTTATCACAAAGAACAAAAGGGTATCATAAAACAGAGGTTCGGTAAAATGAAACATAATATTTCTTGATATCGAAAATATTTTACATGAATAGGTTTCTTGACATGTGAATAAGACGTGTATGATAAAATTGAATTGAAAATATCAATATATTAACATTTATAAAATAAAGATGACGTGAAAAAATGTAAAATATAACGGAAATGCTTAAATAGCATAATAGAAACCGCTTAAATAGCGACATCCTGCGATCGCTTCTGCTGACGAAGCCCCAAATAGGACTGAAACAGCTGTACAGAGGAACGGGACAAAATAACTAGAATCAAAATTGTGAGGTCTTCTATTTACTTAAAAATAAATAAAATCGAACATATGTCCTAATTGTTATTATTTTCTTAAAATTATGTGAGCTTGTCGGTGAGCTAATAAATCACCCTGTATTTCATATTTACTAAAAATCTATTTATGTATTTCTCATAATGAAAATTTTAGAATCCACAGAAAAACATACACAAACTACAAACGAATAAAATTTTTGTGAAGTCAAACAAACCAGAAGTGTATAAAGGCAGAAATTTGGTATAATTATAATTTTTCAGATTAATTAACATCGTCGATCCTCTATAGCAATTTAACATTTATATGTCTTTATAATATGATCTGAAATCCTGTTATTTAACAATATAAAATATACTAATTAAAGAAAAAAAATTTTTTTTTGTTCAATTTTTAAGTTAAAGCAAAATAGAACAAACAAATTCGCCACCGCGTCCGCGTTCGCAACCGCGCGTCGCCTCAATAAATACTCGGAACCAAATACTGGCAACGAAATTCAACAAACCATAAACATCTGCACCGGCCGGGGTTTAATAGGACCTAAGTAAACAACCCTCCTATCGGGGTGCGGAGAAAGTGTCTCTGTTCCTTAAGGTTCGAAATATATTAGGCCCGTTTCAATAAGGTTCAAATTCGAACGATTTTATTGCTTTTCATTTCGAAACTTTTAAGCATTAGTGTACGTAGGAAACTGGAACACACTCTTTGTGAGTCGCATTCATTTTAAAATGTGATCTCTTTTTTAAAAAAGTAAAATAGGTAATAAGAACATATTAAAACAAGCTAAAAATATTCAATAAATTATTATCTTGCTTGACGTTTCAGCTTTAAAGGTACGTATACACATAAATTCGCGAGATTAGAAGCGCCGCGCGCCAAACGAATGGTTCGTGAACCAATCATGGCGAAGCATCTCCTGCCGGTTTTTCTGACGAACACGAAGGAATTCTCTGCTCAGATTGGGACGTGTTCCTGTCTACTTCGTTATTTTCTTATTAGCCCGCGAACCTCCAGATTTATTTTATTTTTATAGGTTATTTTTTTTTAATTATTGCAAGCGAACACATTATTACATCGCATCGCTTTAAATTAATAAATTAATTCCGTAAATATGTTAATTTGCGTTACACGCGTCATCTTTGTCGATTTTCCGATATTTCCCGCCTTTCAACGCCCTTTAATAAACTGCACAAACTAGCCATCACTAATAATAATAAAGCCGCACCACTCATCACCAAAATGGCGTAATTTTCCTCAGGCGAAGACATTATTGCAGCAAGGACACGCATAGTTTCCAGTCAAGACACTAAATAGTTCGCCGGTTGGTTCGTTCCTTTCCCTTGGATGGCTAAAAGTTTGTTGTGAAAATAATTTCAACGAACTGTTCGCAAAGGATTCGGCTCGCTTATGTATACGTACCTTAACACGATCAATGAGCTGGTATCAAGAGAAGCGCTATTACTTAGTTTTAGGGAAAATATGGCATCTCGTATTATTCGTTGTTTAGACAAAATATTGGCATCTTGTGCTTCGAGTATTCGTGATTGCTACACCAGGAAAGGAGCAGTCAATAAAGAATTACCGGGAACATCATTTCATAAGTGAATGACAATAGACGTGGTTCGTAGTATCTTCTGTCAATCATTTTCTTCCGCCCGTACGCTTCTAATCATATTCTTTAAGACTTTTCATGGCACTGAATTGTTTACCTTTTTACAATAAATAGGTTTATTCGTAGAATAGTTTCTGACTAGTCAGGAGGAACCGTCAGGATCGGTTGTCACACCAAAGTAATGTGCTAGTTGCCTAAACTGGAAGCAAGATTTGTGCTGACGAAATAAACGTGCACCACAGCCAGCAGCTTCAGACGTGACGGATGTGGGTGTTACTTAACGCGCTACCATATCTTAATCAGAAACAAGGAGGGGATCAAGGTAAAGGGAAAACGGAAATGACTGACAAAACGTTAAATTATTGACGTGAAGCTCCTTGAACAAACTACCAGAAATAGGGGCGGATACTATAACTTATTAACAGGATGTTAAAATTTAGAGATCCTCTAAAATTTAAAATACAGTTCTATGATTGCTTGTTACCGTAGCAATAAAATTTTACAGCCCTTTGAATTTAATGCTTTTGATACAGAATAGGCCCCATAATCGCAAAAGTCGGCAAAATGTCGTAACCGCAAATAGAAATCATTTGCACCTGTCTCGCATTGTTCTATGGTCTGTCCTAATTCGCTTCCACCTGGACGTATGTCGACGCCTTAACGCAAATGACATCTGATCGCAACGGCATCATGTCGAAAGCCGGGTCTACATTAACGCTGCTCTGCTTCCCGAAACGGATCGTCACAGGCAACTTCAACCAAAAGGTTGCGCCAAGTCCAACCCCTAAGACCACCTACAATGACCACCAGGAGACGTACGCCAAAAAGGTCCACACGAAACGCTAAAATGAACCGGTCTTACAAGCTAGTACCAAAATGAGTCGGAACCAGAAACTAATACCAACATGAGCCGGACCCAAAAGCCTGTAAGCGAAAGCAAAATTTGTCAATAATAACCTGCGTGACAGAGAACAACAATTACTAACAAACCTATTCTGCACGTCAGGAACAAGGCTGAGACAACTCCTGGAAGATTCAATCATCCAACATCACGGAAATAATCGTCATACACAAAGGAAACCTCTCCGAGGTTCCTTCCGAAACCAAATCTGTGTCGCCCCGAAAGACGGCTCACGCGAAAGGAAGGCCTAAAGTCCGTACAAACACTCAGCAGGTGTTGAAGATGTTGCTAAAAGACTGACGTTTCGAAGTGCGTGAAACCAGCCATGTCCCAACTCTCCCAAAAAGGAGGGTTTGCATGAATTAAAACCAAGGTGCCATAAACAGGGATCAACAAGTATCAATCTGACGTAAGAAACGCCAATCACGTCAAACGCCAAAAGTAAAGTAACCAGTCTTTAATTAAGGTAATGCGGGACAATCCAATCCAACCCAACCCAACCAACGAAATAACTTTGCTGTTAAGTAATACTCATTAATGCAATGCCAGAAAACTAACCGTAGAGATACGCAAAAAAGTTGTATTGTGAATTTATCAATTTTTAACTAAACTGACCTGTTTGTTTTTACTGTTTAAATGATTAGCAAAATTTTATTCACGATTTAAACTAATAATTTAACTTTTACCGTTCAGGCTGAAACTTATCTGTAAAGTATTGGCGACAAATTCAAAATAAATACTCAATCAACTGAGCCAGGTACAACCTAATTTATCGGGTGTTGTTAGCCAAATAAATAACTAGTTAACAACAGATTTATAACCCAAGCAAAAAGTCAAATATGTGTGCTGAAGATTGTATTATAAAAAGCTTCGCAGGATGCGGGACAAATTATAAAAGAAATCGGGACTGTCCTGCTAAAATCGGGACGTATGGTCAGCTTAGTCAAAGGTGAAACGTATCCTTCGAAATGTTGGCTCGCAAAAACCTGCAGTTCACATAAGGATCTAATAAAAAAACAGACGGCGCCGGAAACTTTATGAGTGAGCGCATACAATAAGAATTTCGCTGCAATTCTCACGAACCAGACAAAATACGATTGGACTCGTTTACGAAAGATGTTGCAATCATATCTAGAAAAAGAATAGAATCTCCGAATGGAATTGTTTATTTATAACCACAAAGGAGTGCCGAGGTCTCGAGAATTGTGCACTATTTCATGGCCGGAGTATTTCGAAACAAAAGCCCAAACGAGCGTTTAAAATAAAACGCAAAACGCAAAAATTTATGCAGTTTGCGATTTAATTATTCCAGCGACGAAGTGAAGAGGGTAAAAGAATTATATTTAACGCAATAAACTATAATAAAAAGCTATTTCTAATCTCAAAAAAAAAAAAAATCCGGCGAACTGGGTACGCCAGATGAAGCGTTCTAAACACACAAAAAATTCTTAATAATGCGAAACCAGAAATAAATGCGAGTCAAAAGAGGTCGTCTCCTAAAAGCGGTTTTCACACCGTAACAAATGGTTTTAACAGCGCTATCAAGTGTATAACTTTGCTTCTCCAACGGTCACCAACCAGTTTCTACGAACAAACCTAATAAAAATAATAACAATACCTTTATTTTTAAATCTAATTTTATTTTTTTAATAATTCTTTGCTTTTCCTTGCAGTTCAAATTCAAACTTAATTTAGAAATTTAGAAGTCGATGAAAAGCACGGAGCTTCGTCTGTTAATGCACTTTAATATCAATATGTTAAAAAAAGTCTTAGAACAAACCAGTATTTATTGCTGATTAAATACAACATGCAATATGTTTTAAACAAGTTCCTAAATGTATTGGATTCGTTGCTTATAGACGGCTCCGGGGAATTTGGAAAGTACCAGGACGGCCCTTTACCAGTCTGCTTTTATACCTGAAGAAGTCCTAAAAGCAAAACAGAAAAAGTAGAAATGTTTTTCAATAGTATGGATTCTACATCATTCTTAAATTTGTAGTTTCGATTTTGAAACAGTAAAGTTCTGAAGAGCGCCACCAATACCTGATATTTAACTTCATATCCTCTTTTTTTGATTAAATTCTCTGCGTCATCGGCTATGTTCTGTTGAGTTGTTCCCCTAACATCAATGAAGTGACAGTTGCTATTTGCATAGTGGACAGAAATTACCTTTCTAAAACCCTATAACAAGAAATGTCTTAACAATATAGTAATATTAATAGCGTTTTCGATCAATGGTCTGGAGACTCAAAGAATCAAAACAACCTGTCTCAGTCTCATGTAATAATGGGAGTGGTGAATCGAAAGCGCTAGGGATTAGTTATGTATTCTCAAGTCTTAAGATGGAAATACTCTAAGAATGTTTCGGCGTAATCAATCGAAAACGCAATTGACTCCTGATTCATAGATTTGAAGATTTTATTTACTTTGGTTAAATTCGGTCCTGATCCATGCAACAAATTTGGATGAAAAAATAAGGTATCGCCCTTTTCCATGATGAAGTTAACCCTTGGTGCGTCGTTATAACCTTGCACACCATAATAGCCAAGATGTTTCTCTTCCTAAAATTTAATCTAGGGACTATCATAAGACCTGTATAAGATTTACGTACATCAGGATAAACATGTGGCAAAAGTTTTAACTTGTGCGAACCAGGAACGGCGAATAGGCAGCCGTTTTCCTCATCGATTCTTTCCATCGCCGTCCAAGACGCGCATATCTTATCTGCTGGTCGGAAGGGGAAATAATGCAGATCCTAGAAATCATGCATTTTTTAATATCTCTTATAATAGCAGTCTACGAAGACACACTTACTTGATGCATGGGATGCCTAGAAAACTTTGCTTCTGGTGGTTTATTTATGAACATGGAATGAACGGCGGTTATGTCTTCACCTATTATGCTTGAAACGATGTCAACAACGAGTTTATCATTTATAAATTCGAATAGGACATCATCGTATATAATGTCTTGAATCTGCAAGCTAATAATGAAACAAACACGAGAGGATTTAAAAACTGGTTTACCTTATTGATAAGATACTCTCCCTGGGCGCCGGCCTCTTTTAAAACGCGGGCTTTCACTATGGTCATTTTTCCGGCTTCAACTTTGCCATTGCATATATCAATGAAACGTTGTCTAAAATTAAAAATTTTGATGGATGCAGGAAATGCAGAATTTTGGAAAAAATAATCACCTGTATTCATCAAGAGATTCGTGACTGATCAAGTTTCGAAACATCAGGTAACCATTTTCCTCGTAGAACTGTCGTTGCTCGTTGGTCAAAAATCGATCGTTATCGGTATACTTAAAACCTTGGCTGCAACCATTTACGGTTCATTAAGATTTTGAAGAAAAATTTTCGGAATTGTGCATACATTTATTTAGGAATGAAGAAAATCAGGTGGTTTTAGGGAAAAATTTACGATTCATTTATCCCATTTCGTATGCAATGATTTGTTTGCCATTTTAGTTTAAAAGATTTTAATCTTCGAGAAATTCTCACATTTTTAATTCTGTTTAAAAAGACAAAGTTCACCGAGGAAACTTGGAAAACTCCGCTTTCTCCAAGGTGACGTTGACCGCCATCGGATCGCGATCGGAGTTCGCTGATTTTCATCTGATAATCCTTTGGTTTTCCTAAAGGACTTTTGATTGCCGTTGCAACCTCTTCCGTTTCGTTGGTGGCATCCATGCCACTGATATGTATGGTTCTCCGTTGAAGTTTTTGCCCCAGCTTGTCTCAATTTCCAGGGAACCTTTTGCGAAATTATGCCATTGATCTTCTTTGGGATTGTTTCATCCTTCTCCATGGTTACTATCAATTTCCCTTCCCTAGTGCCCCTTATTAGGCTCTGTATAGTGCTTGCCGCTGGGTCATTTTTGACCGCTTTGTTCACTGAATTTAGCGTATCCACAAAGTTCGCCTTTTCATTACCAACGATGAGCGCGTGCGTATTATTTCCTTTTTATTTTTTGACTGGGTTGCCATTTGGCTCTCTGGTTTCTCTTTAGTGGTAAATATGATTACTCTGGTGTTGGAGGAGTGAAAAATACATTCCGTCATTCTGTGTAGCTCATCAGTATTCAACGTATTGACATGGTGGACCGCTATAGTCTTTTCCTCCTGGGTTTCTTTTTGCAGCATGGTAAGTTTCTACCACAAGTCTTTCACGTCAGTAATCAGCAATTTGATGATATGAACTTTTGCATGCCTGTCGTCACTACCTTGCTCCTTTTGAAGCTTGTGATCTGTTCTATCACTTCGAAGTCGTTGGTTGTTTCCTTTAAGTTTGGACACCGATCTTTGTATGTTTTTTAATTGTTCTTTTCCATATTTAAGTCGTCTGGCTCGACTTTGATGATTTTGGCCACTGTAGAATCCGTTGTAAGGCGATTTCCTAATTCAAAGGATGTATTTTTCTAGGTATGCATTTTCGCTCCAACCCCTCCTTGCCAGCTCTTCCCACTCTTTGTAGGTACAGTCGTCGTTAATCGTTTCCATCTCTTGATGACCGTTATGCCAACATGTCGTTTGTGTGCCAACTGCATTCGTTCTAATCCTAATCTGGGTTTCTATGTCTAATGTGAGTTTATCCGCTGCTTCGTATCTGTGCAACTCTAACCAGTCCCGGATGGACGTCCTGTTCAGGGTTTCGGTGTTCCTCCTCAGTCGCACGGCTATCTCCTTGATTTCTTCACGTTTAGTACCTATTCGAATTATCTTCTACAACCTTATCAAGAACCTTAAAATATTTCTCAATCATGTTCGTGGTTACCACCATTGTGAAAACATTCGGGCTCTTCTTTTTCTTATATCGATTAGCTCCTTCCACCTGACTTGCCTCAACGGTGAGCCTTCTTCAATATTAGATAATTATAAATGAACTTGCCTTAATGAAAACCCTGAGTCGTTTTGTAAGTTATATACAGCGAGGTGGAATTCACAAAGTTTAAAAAGATGCAAAAAAATCGCAGTTATCTGTCAATGGAATATTTGCATAACACATTTATGAATGAAGAAAGATTTTGTTGGGCAAATTTCGTCAAATTATTTTAAAATCCCAATGAAAATACTAATTGTCTTTTCGGTCGAAACTGTAGCAGAAGTAAACTCATGGTTTTCCTTAAACTTTACCCAACGAGAACGTTTCGATTTAAAATTTAGAAAATCGGTCTCTGATCTTAGTGAACTTGTAGAAGATAAATACAGTTATGAGCCGATTCTAGAACCTCCTACAACCTCAATAATTTCACAGAGCTAAGCCAATTCTGGAAGCTCTTCCAAACGTGTTCCTGAATCTTTCATTCAAGATCGGAGGAGTTTCCAGAATTTGTCTCTGATCACACGCAAATTCAAGGTCAAGGATATTTCGATTCTAAAATCCGCGATTTAATAATCCCACAAGGATCGACCGACTCTGAAATCTCATCAAACGTTAAAATTCACCGTCTGGTCAGATATTAAATAGTAACTCTAGTTGTCGATAGTCTTGCCTTCGCTATTGAAGAGGTTGTCGAGCGATACAGCGACGCGTTGATAAGTAAGTGATTTTAAAGACTGTCACAGTTTTTTCAGGAACCTTCTTTATTTGCAGATAATTTATTCAAATAAAGTGACCATATTTCTCTGAAACCAGTTTCCTAATCTAAATATAAGCATAAATATTGTAACAAACATATCACGTGATTTTTAAGTTCATTACAACTTTATGGCAGTTTTACTATTTTACTAAAGGATAGACATTAAAGCCGATTTCGTTAATTCGCCCGGAGAGCTCTAGTTACTGTGTTTTTTCACTCTTACATGCACTGAAACAAAGTTCTTCTCTGTCACATTTCGATGCCGGTTAAGTTCTGAACGAATTTTCGAAAACGCCTTTAGAGAGACAGATCTAAAACACTTGAGAAAACAGTCCCTCCTGAAGAAAGAAAAATATAATTCTAGAACCTCCAACAACTTTAATAAATAAATTCACAAAACTAAGCTAATTATAGAACCGCCGCCAAATTTGGCCTTGAATTTTTCGGTCACATCAAAATCGGAGGAAGTTCTAGAATCAGCCCCTGATCTAAAAGCTAGTTTAGACTGTGTGATTTTGCATGTAACGTGTCCTATGACAACACCATGTCAAAAATCATACAGTTGTGAAAACCGTGTGAGTCACAATCAAGTAAGGTTAGAAATGTCTCCTTTGCCAAATCAAAGGATGCGTGTTTATTATTTACAACTGACAATCAATGTACTGTTTCTGTGTACCTGCTATGTTCCACTCGACCTATGCAGAATGTTTACAATTAATGAAACAGATTAGTATTGCTCATGCAACGTCTATAATACTTACTTTCTCCATTTTGTATAATACAATTTACTATTTTTCTCGTTCTAGTTGTTTATTACACGCCGACAACTTCGTGTTCTCGCTATTTCGATCTCATATAACCTCACTGTCAACACTTGTCTGGCGGTTAATTTAAAATCTTCTTGTAATAAGTCATAGCAAATAAGTCCGGTCCTATTCCCAAACAGAGCTGTGATTTCATCTATGTTGGTGCTTATGTGTCGTTCACTGTGTCAACTCAGACAGTGTAAATGTCAACACAGTCGCCTTATCACTTATCACATGTTAAAACACATGTAAAATCACGTAGTGTAAACTAGGCTTTACAGAAGTTTGAGAATCAAGGACAGTACGATTCTAGAACTTGTGATTTAATATCCTTACGATGATAGACCGATTATGGAATCCCCCTGATCATTAACCTCGTTTTTATTGAAGAGACCGTCAGCCGAAACAGCGAAACGTTGGTAGATAAGTGAGCAATTTTAAAACTGACATTTTTTTCAAGAACATTCTTAATTTAAAGCTAATTTATTTAAAATCAATCAAAACATTTAAGGTAACATTCTAAAAATTATCGTAAACAGCGCACGTCGGTATTCATCGTCCCTTCATTTATGGTTTGATTATTTTGTTTTGCTTACACTGTACAAATAAATGACATCGAGGAGTATCTGACAAAGAACCTATCTTTTACTTAAATTATTGTCGAATACTTGTTCATTTTACGTATTTATTTATTTAGTCTTGTCGTTATTGAAGACTCTTTAGTTATTCAATAAAGAATAAAGTTTATGTTTATGTGATTCATACTAAGATCTACTTATTGTCGATTATCTAATGAAACAAATTTAATTCTATAATCAGTGAGAGTAGATTTAAAATGGTCTTCTTTAATCAAATTGCACACGTGGGCAACCACCGGGATACTATGAATTTGATATTGTGTTTACATCATCACAACATCACAGCTTTTAAAAAATGCGATCAAGCACTTGACCTTGAGTTTTGCTGGAGTTTTATTTTATGATGTCTTTACGCACGATCGACCAGAAGTTCTCAAACAAATGTACCAATGCTCCTTTAGTAGGTAATTTTTTTATTTTTGAGTTAGATTTGATAACTGCGGCATTAATTCTCTTACAAGACGAGGAACTTGCAGTATTAATATGTGAAACTAATTTGATTACACCCGGTATATAAAATAAAATGCTGACCCTTTCTAATCTCTGCGAGTAAAGAACGTTAGTTTTATATTAACACTTTCTGCGTGTAAAATGGTTTGATTACTTAACTTACCTTGTCATGATGCGAAGGAGTTTGATCACTCAAACGAAGATAAAACTTGACATACGTACGTACAGTTTAATAAATGCAGTTTCATCACATTCTGACTTATAAACTAATTAAATAATTGCAGAAATTGCAAATTTTTATCTGATAAGTTAATGGCAAACCAATATATTACAAACAGTAATATGTATTAGGCAACTAAAGATGCAGAAAATTTCAATAAAAACATTTAGTTCTGATTCTCCAACAATTTAAATTTACAGTGAATTGCAATCGCTTACAGCCTCCTGCCCCTGGGATCTAGAACAGTCTTGTCCTATTTAACAGCGAGTTCGATTTTCCGCACTGGTGCAAACTGAGTGTATTCTCATCTCATTCTGGCTTTATCCAATAATACGAGATAAAGATATCGTGAGTGCACACTCTAGGGCATAGGTTCCTAAAGTGGGCGGTAGCGCCCACCATGGGAGCTGAAGCGTTCTAGGAGGACGGTAGAGAGATCACGGGCAATCGGGGAGCGTCTTTCTCAAATTAATATAAAATAAAATGCAAAATCAAATAGAATAAAACTCGATTTAATTCGAGCATACAATTTACAATGATTACACATGGGCATCAAAATAGGTATGTTTTTTTATGTAATAACTGTATTGTTTTCAAGATAAAATATGCCTTGCTCACTATCGTGGGCGTACCTAGGATCTTGCTTAGGGGCGAACAAAATTAGAACAATCTTATCTAAATAAAAAATAATAAAAATTTAAAATCTTAAAGAAATTCGAAAAAAAAACCTGTAGAAGGGCGAAAGAAAATATAGGTATTAAAAATTAAATATTTTAAAAATGAAGAAAGTAAAAATCGTTAAGAATTTAAGCACAATATTTTAAAATTTGAAAAAAGAAATCAAGGTCACCCAAACCGACTGAAGTCAACCTACTTGAATTCAACCCAAGAAAACAATTATAGATAATAATTAAAGAACTAAACATAATAATCTTAAAAAATAAAAATAAAAAAGTTAAACTGTTGATTATGGTCCATAATTAGGGAAAATGTTGATTAGATGATTACAGCACTTATTTAATATTAAAATTTATTCTATCGACCGGCTTCGACGTTTAAACCTTCATCAGGCCTACAAATTTGGAAAAATAAGAGGAATTAATTTATGTGTAGTAAAATTTTTGTGATTTAAATTTAAATAATGTGAATAAATAATAAAATGAAACTGGATGAGTAACAATTGTATCAATTAATAAAAATAAATAAAAATTATATTTTATGTCACATTCATTTATACAAATCACTATTCACATTATTTAACTTTAAATCACAACAATTTGACACAATTTCACAATTGTACAATAGTTACTCATCCAATTTCATTTTATATCACATTACTTTATACAAATCACTATTGACATTATTTAAATTTAAATCACAACAATTTTACTACACATAAATTAATTCCTCTTATTTTTCCAAATTTGTAGGCCTGATGAAGGCTTAAACACCGAAACCGTCACTAGAATAAATTCTAATATTAAATTAGGAAGTGCTTTAATCACCCAATCAAAAAAATTAAAATCATAGAAAATTTAAATATTTTTAAAAATTAAAAAAAAATATTTAAACGTCAGTCGAACTAAATCGAAATTAAGTGAATCTAACCTAACTAAACCAAAACTAAGCGAACCCGACCCTACTGAACTAAGCCCAAATGAACCCTACTTCTTTTAATCATTCAGATGTGAAACATTAAAATTGTTTCAAGGTCAAACCAAACCAACTAAAAATATTAAAAATTTTAAGGGAATTCGAAAAACTAAAAGTTGAAATATAAAATGTTAAACTTAAAAATTAAGAAAATAATCCAAGAAATAATATGTAAGGAAACGTTTCAAGGTCATTCCAACCCAACTTTCTTTTATTTAACAAAGTATCTACAGATAGAGAATTGAAATGGTTTCTTATCGTTCAGTGGGCTGGGGGTGCCTCAACTTAGCTACTACCTTGGTCACTTATGCATATGTGTAATGTATCACTTTACAGACACTTGCTATTTAATTGTTACAATGGCGTGAGGGAGACACATTGCTTTAAAAATTCGGCCAGATGGTAACCCTAATCACTAAGGGTCGGACATTCCTAGGATATCTGGTAAAAACCAGTATAAAAAAAATAAGTTTCCACTTTTTCGCGTCGGTGATTTTTTTTAGAAATCAAGAAAATATAAAACCGTCTGTAATTATGCTTGCTAATAATAATTTTAAGTTTCCTACCTTAGGTTTTCGGAACAGGCGCCTATGGCCATCCTGGCACCAGGTTGCAGTTTCTGCACGCCACTGAGTGAGCCGCTCAGGACGGTAAGGTAACCAAATCCAACTTCGTTCCCAACAAACCCAAAATTTACTATGTTAACAGACCTGCACCGTCTCGTTGGTGGCAGGCCACTGAGAGAAATTAACGACCCGGATGAATAGTGACGTGCACCGATCAACAACGCCCAAAACAAACGTGTACGAAGGGAAGCCTACTCGACCGCAAAGACAACAGCGAGAAATGAATGTAACAAGTCGTTTCTTGGGTAAGACTTGGATTAATTTCTTGAACAATTTAAAATATATGGTGGTTTATTGAATTGTGATTGCTTACATCCTCCTGCCTCTTAGATAACTCGTGGCAATTTCTATTTCATAAACGCCTCTAAAATAAATTAATATAATTAATTTCTTATGAGTTCTTCTTGAGCCAAGCGCGGTTCGGTTTCATAAAATCAAGCCAAATAATCTAGAACCTATCCTAGTGTTGCTTATGATGAAACCGTATAGTGATCGAACAAATTTATAATAAACATTGAAATAAATGAATTAGGTATTGGAAACCGACGAACTTCAATATCATAAAAAAAATTTTACTTTTTTTTGGAATCGGTGAAATACCTGTAGCACTACCTGTTGATGCACCTTAACTACAAAATGTTAAAAAAGAGTTTTAAAGCACACACCAGTTTATTTCTGAGTAAATGCAAGATGCAATACGTTTTTTTTTAATAAATTGTTAACGAAACGTATTTGATCCGTTGCTTATAGGTGGCTCAAGTGAACTTGGAAATTACCAGGATGGCCCTTTACACTTCTGCTCTTATACCTCCAGGCGTCCTAAATGTAAAACAGAACAATAATCAAATAAGTTTTTCGATCATTTTCTTTTAATAGGTACATGCCTCAAATTTAAGTATATATCCCCTTTTCTTGGCTAAATTCTCTACCTCATCGGCTATGTTCTGTTGAGTTGTTCCCCTAACATCAATGAAGTGACAGTTGCTATTTGCGTAGTGGACAGAAATTGCCTTTCTAAAACCCTATGAAATGAAACGTTTCAATATCAATTATGTATTACGAAAGTGATCTGATCTGGAGACTTCTCAAGTATTCACAACTTGTCTCATAGCGTTTTCGACTGATTGCTTGGATGCGTTCCTAAAGATTTCTATCTTGTTTTAACCTTATGTAAAAACAGAGGATGGAGATACTCTCAGATCTCAGAGTACTCCCTAGTGGTTTGCCGAAAACGCCATGAGTCTCGTATAATAACAGGAGATGGAGATACTCTAAGAATGTTTCGGAATAATGAATCGAAAACGCGATTATTGCTTTCTGATTGATTGCTATCTGAAGATTTTATTTACTTTGGTTAAATTTGGTCCTGATCCATGCAATAAAATTGGATGAAAAAATAAAGTATCGCCCTTTTCCATGATGAAGTTGACCTTTGGCGCATCGTCGTAACCTTGAACACCATGATACCCAGGATTTTTCTCTTCCTAAAATTTAATCTATAGTGACTATCAACATAAGATCTGTGCAAGATTTCCGTACACCAGGATAAACATGTGGAAACAGCTTTAACTTGTGCGAACCAGGAACGGCGAATAGGCAGCCGTTTTTCTCATCGATTCTTTCCATCGCCGTCCAAGATGCGCATATCTTATCTGCTGGTCGGAAGGGAAAATAATGCAGATCCTAGAAATCATACTTTTTTTTATTTCTGTCACCAATTTGTCCAGAAACACATTTACTTGATGTAGGGGATGCCTGGAAAACTCGTAATTTGAGTCTGGTGGTTTATTTATCAACATGGAATGAACGGCGGTTATGTCTTCACCTATTATACTTGAAACGATATCAACAACGAGTTTATCACTTACATATTTGAATAGGACATCATCGAAAACAAACTCTTGAATCTGCAAGTTGATAATGAAGAAAAAAATCAGAGGGTTTAAATATGGATTTACCTTGTTGATAAGATATTCTCCCTGCGCGTTGGTCTTTTTTAAAACGTGGTCCCTCATTACGGTCATACTTCCGGTTTCGACTTTGCCATTGCATATGTCAATGAAACGTTGCCTAAAATTGAAAAATTTCAATGGATGAAGGAAATGCAGAATTTTGGAAAAAATAATCACCTGTATTCATCAAGAGACTCGTGACTGATCAAGTTTCGAAACATCAGGTAACCATTTTCCTCGTAGAACTGCCGTTGCTCGTTGGTCAAAAATCGATCGTTATCGGTATACTTAAAACCTTGGCTGCAACCGTTTACGTTTCATTAAGATTTTGAAGAAGAATTTTCGGAATTGTGCACACATTTATTTAGGAATGAAGAAAATGAGATGGATTTTAGGGAAAAATTTAAGATTCATTTATTCCATTTCGTATGCAATGATTTGTTTGGTAATTTTTTAGTTTAAAAGATTTTAATCTTCCACAAATTCTCACATTTTTAATTCTGTTTAAAAAGATAAAGTTCGTCAAGGAAATTTGGAGAACTCCTAACGTCCCCGCGAACCCCGCGACGCGGGGTGGCGCAGGCTTCCTGAAGGCGCACTTAACTAGTGCTGGCAACCAAATCGGTTTTTTGGATAACCGGTTAACCGGTTTTGGATTATCCGAGGTTTTAAACAAAACCGAAAACCAGTTATCCAGATAACCGGTTATCCGGATAATCGGTTACTTGTAATTTAGGTATCTAAATTATTTCTGTTAAGGTGTGTATCTTTGAGACATGCATTAATACAAACTCAAAATTTGAAATTATGTTTTGCTTTAACAGTTTTATTTTGGTATCAATGAAATGTTTTTTTTTGAAATATTTTTTTTCCTGCATTCTTTTTTTTAATAGAAACTGCTACATAAGAGTGATTTTGCTTATTCGGTAACAAAAGAAAGGGGGGTATAATGTTCGTTCTCCAGGCCATGGACAGTAAAAAGTTGATAAAAAAAATTTGCTGCACATTTAAATGTTCAAACAACGTAGATCGTTGACACCTTACTTGTTTTCGCACGAAAAACCACAAAATTATTATCTACATCATTTTTACCAAGAAATATTTCTCCCTTATTTGCAGACACACATTGGACCATGGTTATATACTTTCTTATGTTCTATTATATTGTCATTTGGACCCTGAGTTTTAAGGAATAACTTACATCCACGTTTTGCACATTGTTCTCTTTGCACGTTCTGACGTAATATCATATAATATATTCAAAATTATTCAAAACAATTACAGGTTTCCATTTTTCACTCAACATTTCTTCGACAAGTTCCATTGTGAATGTCCAAGTTAACTAATTATCATTGTGTTTATTTTCAAGTTATATTAGCGAAAATTTCCTACCCCTAAATTTTGGGCCCATCAAATTCTCAAATTAATCTCTCTTTATTGGACATTGAATTTAGCCGGAAAAGGTTATCTGCGGGGATATTTTGATTACTCCTTCTTACTGAGAGAATTTATAATAATAAAAATTTCTTGAAGGTTTTAGACTGTAAATACTGGGAACTAGCACAACTCTTCGGAGCCAATTAGCACACGTCTTCGGAGCCAACTTACCTGTAACCTTTTTCTATGAGAAGATTAAAAATTGACCACCGGAGCCAACTAGTATATAGCCAAAAAGTGTAAGTGTCAAGTGGTACGATCTAATTCACAGATTAGAAGAAGAATTAAAATAATTTTAGTTTCTGTTGTGAGTAGCCTTTTCGACCGTACCCAACCGTCTTTCGGAGAATTCAAGAAAAGTTTATTGTAGATCATAATACCCTAATTTATGGTACAGATGTTGTTCGGCACCATAATGAATTTTTACAACATAAAATATTTGCATTACTTCTATCATTTGTTGAACATTGTTCATTAAATCGAACAAGAAAAACTGACATTTATCTTATTTAACAAAAAGAAAACGAAAACTATTATTAGTGAGTTTGTGTCAAGTTTTAGATGTGTGAGTCCTTATTAGAAATATAATTAATACATTAAAATGGAGATGAGAAGCACAAAATTGAAATGTTTGAAAACATCTTCATCTGAATAAAAACCAGAAACATTAGTGGCGCTCTTGCCTTGGAAATAACAAACTTTTAAACCACTAGTATATCGCATTTCCTTTTGTACTATAACCTGTAACCTAACACGTAATTCATAATTATATTTCAAAAATATGTGGCCATTGTAAAATTGGCGTTTAGAGATAAAATTCAGTGGAGTCTGTTTTTTTATAAATCAGTTGTTAATACCTAATTAACCGGTTTTCGAATAGTCGTTTTTTGAATATATTCAAGAAAGTTTTTCAAATATCCAAATAGTCGGTTTTTGGATATTCGAAAAAAGGCACTAGCGTATCATAGTTACGCTAGTGCCTCCGCTTTCTCGCAGGACACGTTGACCGCCACAATGCCTGTGGCATTCGATGGAGTTCGCTGATTTTCATCTGATAATCCTTTGGTTTTCCTAAAGTGTCTTTGATTGTCGTTGCAACCTCTTCCGCTTCCGTGGTGACATCCATGCCGTGATTACGTTTGGTCTCCGTCGATGTTTTTGGCTTGTCTCAATATCCACGGAACCTTTTGCAAAATTATGCAAATGATCTTCTTTCGGATTGCTTCATCCTTCTCCATGGTTATTATCAATTTCTCTTCCCTGGTGCTCCTTCTTAAGCCCTGTACAGCACTCGCCGTCGCTGCGTCATTTTTGACCGCTTCCTTCACTGATTTTAGCATATCCACAAAATTCGCCTTTTCATTACCAATGATGAGCACGTACGTATTTCTTTCCTATTTATTTTTCGGTTGGGTTGCCATCTGGCTCCCTAGTTTCTCTTTCGTGGTAAATATGATTACTCTGGTGTTGGAGGAGTGAAAAATACATTCCGTCATTCTGCGTAGCTCATCAGTATTCAATGTATTGACATGGTGAACCGCTATAGTCTTTTCCTTCTGTGTTTCTTTTTTCAGCATGGTAAGTTTCTACCACAAGTCTTTCACGTCAGTAATCAGCAATTTGATGAAATGAACTTTTGCATGCCTGTCGTCACTGCCTGGATCCTTTTAAAGCTTGTGGTCTGTTCTATCACTTCGAAGTCGTTGGTTGTTTCCTTTAAGTTTGGACACCGATCTTTGTATGTTTTTTAATTGTTCTTTTCCATATTTAAGTCGTCTGGCTCGACTTTGATGATTTTGGCCACTTTAGAATCCGTTTTAAGGCGATTTCCTAATTCAAAGGATGTATTTTTCTAGGTGTGCATTTTCACTCCAACCCCTCCTTGCCAGCTCTTCCCACTCTTCGTAAGTACAGTCGTCGTTAATCGTTTCCATCTCTTGATGACCGTTATGTCAACATGTCGTTTGTGTGCCAACTGCATTCGTTCTAATCCTAATCTGGGTTTCTATGTCTAATGTGAGTTTATCCGCTGCTTAGTATCTGTGCAACTCAATCCAGTCCCGGATGGACGTCCTGTTCAGGGTTTCGACGTTCCTCCTCAGTCGCACGGCTATCTCCTTGATTTCTTCACGTTTAGTACCTATTCAAATTCTCTTCTACGACCTTAAAATATTTCTCAATCATGTTCATGGTTTCCACCATTGTGAAAACATTCGGGCTCTCCTTTTTCTTATATCGATTAGCTCCTTCCACCTGACTTGCCTCAACGGTGAGCCTTCTTCAATATTAGATAATTATGAATGAACTTGCCTTAATAAAAACCCTGAGTCCTTTTGTAACTTATTTTCAGCGAGGTGGAGTTCACAAAGTTTGAAAAGATGAAAAAGCCGCAGTTATCTGTTAATGGAATATTTGCATAACACATTTATGAATGAAGAAAGATTTTATTGGGAAAATTTCGTCAAATTGTTTTAAAATCATAATGAAAATGCTAATTGTCTTTTCGGTCAAAACTGTAGCAGAAGTAAACTCTTGGTTTTCCTTAAACTTTAGCCAATCAAAACGTTTCGATTTAAAATTTAGAAAATCGGTCTCTGATATTAGTGAACTTGTAGAAGATAAAGACAGTGATGAGCCGATTCTAGAACCTCCTACAACCTCAATAACTTCACAGAGCTAAGCCAATTCTGGAACCTCTTCCAAACGTGTCCCTGAATCTTTCATTCAAGATCGAAGGAGTTTCCAGAATTTGTCTCTGATCACACGCACATTCAAGGTCAAGGATATTCCCATTCTAAAATCCGCAATTTAATAATCCCACAAGGATCGACCGATTCCGAAATCTCCTCGAACGTTAAAATTCAACATCTGGTCAGATAGCAAAGAGTAATCCTACTTGTCGATAGCCTTGCCTTCGCGATTGAAGAGTTTGTCAACCGATACAGCGACGCGTTGATAAGTAAGTGATTTTAAAGACTGTCACAGTTTCTTCAGAAACCTTCTTTATTTGCAGATAATTTATTTAAATAAAGCGATCATATTTCTCTGAAACCAGTTTCCTAATCTAAGTATAAACATAAATATTGTAACAAACATATCACATGATTTTTAAGTTCATTACAACTTTATGGCAGTTTTACTAAACTACTAAAGGATAGGTGTTACAGGCGATTTCGTTAATTCTCTTTTAGAGTTCTAATTACTCTGTCTTTCTCACTCTTACATGCACTAGAACAAGGATCTTCTCTCTCACACTTCGACACCGGTTAAGTTCCGAGCGAGTATTCGAACACGCCTGTAGAGGGACAGATCTAAAACATCTCGGGGTCCTATTCTCAAGTCATTCGACTAAAGTCGTATGCGAAAATGACGTCAAAATGGAACAGATTCTCATATAAGACTTCACAGATCGTTCAAGCATTGCGTCATTTTGACATCAGTTTTGCACACAACTTTAATCGAGTAACTTAAGAATAGAGCCCCTGGGGCCTTATTCTCGAATCAAGGGAACAAACTCGCAAGAGAACGCGACGTCAAAATGATTTAATTCTCTTACGATTTATATACGTTTTGTATGAGAGCTTACATCATTTGACGTCACGTTCTCTTGTGAGTTTGTTCCCTCAATTCGAGAGTATGGCCCCCGAGTAAACAGTGTGTCTCTTCTAAGGAAAGAAATATGATCACATTAATTTAAAACAAATCATAAAATACATAAAAAGGCCAGGAAATAGTTTAATGTTAATAAATATTTATAGTTGGCTCTAACGTATCTCTATAATAGAATTCTTTTAGATTAGATAAAAAAAATCGCTTTCAAAACAAAACATTGCTAAATGGGTTCAAAGTTGAAGGCAATTTTTTTTATAAAGAAAATTATCTATTCGTGTAATTTGCTTATTGTTTTTGCACATGAGAGAGGAACGGAAAGAAAAGGAAATACAATAAACATGAAGAGCAATAAGGAGAGCGTTAGCCTTAGCGTATAATTATTTTATGCAGTGGCCATGCACATTTGTTTATTCAGTTTAGAACGATTGTGAAACATTTTTATTTTAAATTTAGATTTACTTACTCAAAAAAAATTAGGTTGACGTTCTTCTAATATTTGCGAATGAACTGTCAGCATAATGCGTTAATATTCCTAGTTGTAAATGACTCGGTTACTTAACTCACCTTGTCATAATATGCAGGTTGTTAGTTACTGGCGAGTTTGTTCACTGTTGAGATACGTGCGAAACTAGTTTAATAATCGCAAAATCATTAAATTCGTCCTGACTTTACAAGATTGTTGTATAAACTAAGCTTTTATCTCGTAAATAAATGTTTAAACAATGTACTACTAGGCCGATATTAGGCAACCAAAGATACAGATGACCTCAATAAAAAGCTTTTTTTACACAGCCCTATTTCTTGTACAGTCGTACTTTTTAATAATGTCTCCTATACAAATTTTAAATAGCGATCTGATGCCTTCTGACCATTATAAATAATAGGTAGACAGACAAACAAACCAGCAAACAGGTAAACAAATAATACAAATAAAATAAAATTCAACTCATGTTTCTTCACCTGTTAGATAGCGACTTAAAATTAATTTTATTTTATTAATTAATTATGATTGTCCGTACAAGTCGTGTTTCAATGACTTGTACAATTTAATTGCGAAATGTTCCTATAATAAATTAATTAAATAGAATATAAAGTATTTGTAAAAATTAATTGTGAAAAATAAAAAGCAAATTAAAACAAACATACTTTTTTATCTACACGACACATGTTTATAAATACAATCAGCTCTACATAGTATAATCACACTCTTATTTAATTCTAACAGCGGCCCTTAGTTTTGCAGAACGACTTCTAGGATTATTCTCAACTTCTTCGAATGAAGGCACAATGACGTGCTTGTGCAAGCACTTCCAGTTAGGTTCCATCACTTCCTGCACAATGTTCTTATCGATGCTCAAAGAAAAACTGTTATACTTAAGAGGCAAAGGATTCGCCGTGTTCTCAATCAAGTTCCCAAGCAAGTGTCTCTTGACTATCGTGTCTTCCAAAGAGTGAAATGTAATCGTTACAATCCTGCCCCCGAGTTTGAGATATTTCTGGGCAAGCACGAGGCCGTAATTAATTTCATTCAGTTCGTTATTGACGAAGATACGCAGAGCCTGAAACGTTTTGGTGGCATTATGGGAGCGCCTATGCAGCTTATCAAGACGAGCCTCTTCATGGCAAGCCGAGTCAACCAAATCAGCCAGTTCTTCAGTAGTTGTAATCTGCTTGAATAAATAACGAGCTTCGATGATAGCCCTGGCGATCTTTCTCGCCAGTTTTTCCTCACCGTACACCTTGATTATCCTGTAAATATCTTCCTCGGTGGCTTTGGCTAAGACATCAGCCGCCGTTGGCAAATCTGGAAAACGTCCACCATCCATGCGCATATCCAAAGGGCCATTTTTTGACACGGAAAAACCTCGTTCACCCACATCGAATTGCATGGAAGAACAACCAAAATCAAAGAGCATTCCATCAATGGAATTGTAGCAAACGTCATGTTGTTTGAGGAGTACGGGCAACTCGGAAAACCTGCCGAGTAAGTGAATCACTTGGTTTGGGTATTGTGCTTGTAAATCCTCTGCATACTCATGTGTAACCGGGTCTCTGTCCAACACAAGCAACTTGATGTTTGGGGCAGTTTCCAAAATCTTTTTGCTATGCCCCCCAGCTCCGAACGTCATATCTAGAATCACCTGATTTGCCTCTGGCTTTAAATATTGCAATACTTCCTGGGCCATAACCGGAATGTGTGGTTCGCTTATCGTTAAGAGTGGCTCACCTACAGAACTTGTGCAAAACTTCCTCGCAAGCGCACTTACAAATCTGATGCTACGACTTATGGTCATGTTTTATTCTATTCTTTGCTGCTGGACTTGCGTGAGAAGATTTTCTTGAAGATCGAAAGCTCCTCTTGCTGCAGATACTCCAGAAATTCGTTGGACAGGGCAGTGTTGCACTGTTCGGCTGTTAAGCCGGTTGCCGAAGATGAAATGCTGCGGCGATACTTGTTGCAGTGCTCGTTGTCCACTAATCTCTGCAGAGCTAGGTACTGCCTGTCCCAGTACTTTGAATCCAGCTCCGAATCGCCTTTCCTGCTGGCTTTGGTCACTAAATCTCGCAAGTATTGTCCTAGATCTCTGCAAAATAAAAGGTTATGTTAGATTATAATGATTGTATTAGGGAAATAATGGTTAAGCAAGGAGTCTTTGTACCTGCCAGTCTTACTTTCGTCGAGTGGCCATTTCTCTAGAACTTGCAGTATCCTTTTATATTTACCTGGAGCGGCCATAATCAGCACGTGCTCATAAATGTCAATGTCAATTCTAATTATCGTTGGGGTACGTTCAGAAATAATCTCAGCACCTCAATGTATGTCACTAAAATAGAAGCTGCGTTTGTTTATTGTTTATTCAACTCCATTCATTCCATTTAACTCTTTTCGTACTTTTGTCTCACTTTAAGTTGTATAAAAAGTGAGATAAGAGTGTGAGAAATGTAAATAGGGTGAACAGAGTTGAATAAACGAACGCAGCCAGAATTGTGGGGTGCTTATTCTCGAATAGAGGGAACAAACTCGCAAGAGGACGTGACGTCAAAATGACGTAATTCTCCTACGTTTTACATAAGCTTGTATGAGTGTCTATGTCATTTTGACGTCACGTTCTCTTGCGAACCTATTCCCCCATTCGAGAATAAAGCATAGCTCTGATTACATCCGATCCGACGTCCGACGTACGAATCGGATAACATAAGGTCTGTTCTTACAGCATTTTTGACTGACTTGAAACCGTCAGAACCAGTTGCCCACTGAAGTAATAACCGGTTTTTACAGAGCCATAACACGTACAACTTGACTGAATGCATGCTTCTGACGGTTTTAAACTAATCAGAGGCTGCTGTTCGAAGAGGCCTATAAACGAACTTCGTTAATGTGTATTTGAATTTGATTAAAAATTGTACTTGGACATCTAGTGATTTTACTGATTTTATCGTTTGTATGTTGGCACTATAATTCTTATTCCGGTGTGGAAGGAAGAAGGAAAATAACCTTAATTACCTGTTTAACTGCTTATAATAATTTAAATAACTCATAAAATGTAAAATTCACTTAATTCACCTTGATAAACAAGTAAACTGTAATTTGTGAGGTTACAATCTCGGCCGATATCGGAAAAAGTTGAAAATAGTTGAACTTTTTCTGACGTTGGACAAACGTAGATATCGGACAAATTTTAGCGCTAAAATATTTTAAAATAATTGGCCAGTAGGAACGCGTTTTAGTCGTCGGACATCGGATATCGGATGTAATAGGTCTATTTGTTGTCATGCACTGTACTCGGTTTATTAATTCGGAGGAGTACTTTGAAATATTGGCGCTTAAAACGAGCTTTGTCATTGGTCAATTCCGACCAGCTACCAATGATAAAGCTCGTTTTCAGCGCCAAAATTTCAAAGTACTCCTCCGAATTAAAAAAAAAACCGAGTGTAGTGCACACTCACAGTATTTTCATCTCTTATTAATGTATGAAGTTAGAACAAGACACAAATACTGTAGACTTATGCCCGATTTCTTTACCTACGGATAAATTTATCTGCCAGGTAGTATCCTCGGAAACTATTATCGATACAATGGTTTCCAAGGATAATACTTGCCAGATAAATTTATCAGGAGGTGAAGAAGTTGGGCATTAGTGAGAACTAGGCTTAAGGCCCCTGGACAGCGCAAAAGTTATTACCGGGGAAAAGAATTTAGGCCACGTAGTGTTGGACGCTTTTTACGCCGAATGTACTTTTAAGGGGCGAACAGAACAAACGCCGCCAAGAGTTGCCAAAGAGTTGTCAAATTGAAATTGCGTATTGAAAATAGCGAAAACTTAAATATGAATGCGTGTGAAATACTTACGGCATACTACATGGTATTGTGGCGAGCCAACCTGACTTAGCGCAAGGCGTCAAGAAGTCGGTCCGCTGTTATGTGTCATCGGCCGTCACGCGGTCGGGGCTTACATCGAACAAACTAGAATCTTCCAGCGTAGAGACTTCCAGACGCCAGCAAATGATATAAAATCGCCCGGAGTTGACTCACCAGGCAGTCGAATTCGAACAGCGAACGTCGAAGTTAGATTTTAGTGTGAAAATAAATTATTACAAATAAATTAGTTTTTAAGCTTTATTAAATTACGGTTAAGTTTTTTATCGAGTGTTTTATTCGTTTAAATAAATAAACTCAAACCCTAGAAACGTAACAGTATTATTTATCGTTTTTAAATGCGGTAACTTTAAAAAAAGAACGAGGCGCAAGATATGTCAATAATCATGAGTGACGCAGATACGATTGCATGCCCAGATTATAATCTACCTTATACATCTGAACGCAACCTTGCTGTTTATTGACAGTCGCTTTCTATTTCATGACCGCCCTTGATTAAAACAATTTTTGATGTCTCGGTGGTCTCAATATAATCCATAGAACAAAAATACAAAACAACGATAAAAAATTTGAAACCGGAGAGGCGCGTTCAGAAACTGTATAGCTAAGTTCACATGCATTTCAGATACGCAAAATATTTACTGGGAATTGTTTTTAATTGGTTCGTTTCTTTTGAAAGAACCAATCAGAAACCGATCCGCAATAAATATTTTGCGTATCCGGACGCATCTGAACTTAGCTTATCGCGAGTACACTTTGAGTGTTTATGGAAAACAAAATGTGCAAAATTACTTACATGAGGGAGAAAGAATATTACCCCAGAGCGCGCCTCCTTTTTTATTCCAGAACCGGCTCCTTAAAGGGCGCAAATGCAATCAGTAATGACTAACTACTACTTTAATTTATAGGTACATACAACGACGCTCACCATAAATGATAGTACAAAATGAAACAAACGAACCGTGAATAAAATGCAAAACATCAATTTCTTAAAACAAAAAAGAAAGAGAAAGAGAAAATACGAAATGAGCAAAAAACAAAAGAAAACGAAGTATTCTCGTCATAAAATAGGTACTACGACGCTCAATTTAAAAGCGTCGTAGTACCTATTTTATGACGAGAATACTTCGTTTTCTTTTGTTTTTTGCTCATTTCGTATTTTCTCTTTCTCTTTCTTTTTTTGTTTTAAGAAATTGATGTTTTGCATTTCATTCACAGTTCGTTTGTTTCATTTTGTCTTTTTGTTTCCTGCCAATTTATTGAATTGCAAAAGTTTTCGGCAGGAGACTCGTCGTTTTTCAGTTATTTCTTTTGTCTGTCCATTCCTCTTTTGTTTTTTCTTCTGTTTTTCACATTTTTTTTTTTTAATTGGTACTCACATTTTATCGACTCCTTTTTACAGCTTCCCTTTATTTCCTAAGAATTTGTTTTTATTTGCAAAAATGTTCGTTGATTTTAATTTTGTTTATCCATCTCAGTATATCTTTCTGTCTTTATACGTGTACTCTTGTGCTTCTCTTTTATTTATTTTTATCGAATTGATTTTTCACATTTTGTTGACTGACGGACTGATTTTTTTACCAGTCATGTTTTATTTTCTACGTTTTTTTTTTGTCTAGAGAGACATTTGCTTTTTGTTCAACTTAGTCAATTCGTCAATTCTCTTTTGTTTTTTTCCGTTCTTAGTTTTCATATTACGGATTTCTCTTTTGTTTTCCTACCGAACTTATTTTTTGCATTTTATCGGCGCTTTTCCATAATCTATCGTTTTTCATTTGTTCTGACTCTTGTTGTGATCTTTTGTATTATGCACTACATTTCGTTTTTCTTTTTTTATAGTTTGCTTTTTTCTACGAACTTATTGATTCGTCCGGAAAACGTCGCTTTTTCGTTCAACTTGGTGTCGATCTTCTGTTGTTTTTTTTTCGCTTCAAGCCCTGCATTTTGATGCTGTTTCTTTCGTTTATCTTTTGTCTTTGATTTTCTTTTGCAGGTTAATTTGCTTTTTTTTATTTCTTCTGATTTTCGACATTCTAAATCGGCGATTTTATTTATTTTTGTCTCTTTTTTTGTTCCTTTGGTATTATTTTTTGTTGTTTTATTATATAAAATTAGTTGTTAGCACCGACGTCTATGCAACTCAATCTTAACACAATCTGTTACAAAGTACAGTTGCGGCCTTTGAAAGCTGGTACACTTCGACAAATACAATGTTTCGGCAGTGTGACAGATCTTAAATTTGAAGTTTCTAAACGTCACTTAATCATTCTAAATCCTGCTGTGGATTTGTCAAATTTGACACCGATATCAAAATGATACATGATTTACGCTTTACAAAATTACGAACTTTTGACAGTCTCGTCATTTCTCAGTGTACCAGTTTTCAAGGGCCGCAACTGTACAAAATAAGGAAATTTTATCATTTTTGACATGTCAAACCTACCGAAAAAAGAGACCAACCTACTAGAATGTCAAAAGATCGTGAACGATTTAATTTTTTAATTGAATTAAACGCCAAATTCATTATTATTGGGCAGTAAAGTGTGTATTATTATTAAAAGGTATTCAAAAATGACCCTACTGTCAGAATTTGGCATACGTTAAAATGACAACGAATTAATTTTTCTAATTTTATTAACATGACAGCTCCGACGACAGCCAACTTATTAACATAAAATCACTACTATGATGGTAAATAGATAAAAAATTGATTTGGAATTACACGACTCTGTCCTTTTTATTCCTTCCTTCATGGATTTTCTTGGATAGTACCTAACACAATGGCTACAAAACATTTGGGTTGCACAAAATATAGATATAGAACACAAAAACCAGAATCACCAATGGCCCTGTTTTAAGAGTCAATACAGAAAATTAAATTTCAAAACACATTACGTTTGTTCAAAAAGACTTTATTCCCTTTGAATTTTTATTATAATTTAAAGTAAACTGCTAAATCACTGTGCCTTTTACACACATATCTAATGGTGGTGCTCCTCCGCCTCCTTCCTGCGAATTTCAGCCCATTTGGCAACATTCTCGGGAGAATTTGCTGTGAACAGAAACAAGCATTTAAAACATGACCCGTAATAAAAGTTCCAAGGTCGCTTTTTACCTAAGTCGGATATTTTCTTAAAAATTGGTATACACAATACGACGGAAATAGCGTAGTATTTCCAGATCCATTGCTTTGTGAAGTAGAATTTGTAAGGAAACTGGGCTAATTTGGCCGTAAATGTGTACGGGTATTTCATGGGTCTGCCGGGTGGTTTGCCTCCTTCT
This sequence comes from Prosopocoilus inquinatus, assembly GCA_036172665.1. Classification (NCBI taxonomy): domain Eukaryota; kingdom Metazoa; phylum Arthropoda; class Insecta; order Coleoptera; family Lucanidae; genus Prosopocoilus; species Prosopocoilus inquinatus. The sequence goes on from CM069877.1 coordinate 34,737,557, forward strand.
TCTGCCATTTTGATGAAATGCTGGAAAACTATTAAACACAAATGCGTTAAGGTGGTCGATGATCCCGCATTACATGTTGGGCTGGGACGTTTATGTAATCACACCTAACCTCAAACTGTTTTATACATTTTATGCAAGCAGCGAATATGAACAGGACGCAGTCAAATTAAATAAGAAAAATACAACAAAATAACGATATTAAATACAATATTTAATTAAATTTAATTGCTTTAAACTTTACCTGCAAGAACGAAGTTAGGATGGGCAATACCAACGTAGCCTGTGAATCAATAATTTCCCTAGACACGTCCCTAGGTCTATAATTAGAATAATTAAAAAGATCACTTGATGTTTCTTTTATAATCTTATAGGTTTAAATAACAAGTTTCTTTTTTTAATATTTAGATTATTATAATTACACGACGCTTCTTATAAACAAGCAATTTCAAAAATGGTTGCTTTTCATTTCGAAGATTGGCACCACTGCAAACTTCATTGGAAAATTTGATAAGCCGTGGCAGCACATGATTCGCGTAGTCTGTCAAACTTATGCAAAATACTTTCTCTACCACGGAGGGAATTGCGGAGGGTTGTTGATGGTCCTCGTGGATTAAACGATGGCCGGAATGCTTTATCTTCGACTGCCGAATTTATCCCGCCCCGCGGCCAGGCTTCTCTGCAACCACATGGAGCGAAATTCGTCCGAGGTGAGCGCAATTCCTAACGTGTTACGAAAATAGACAATTACAATTACCATTCGCGTGCAACACCTATCATTAATTATGTAACTGGGCCTGCATGCAACCAGCGTGCAAATCGCGGCAAAATGTAACGAGAGGTTATGTAATTAATGCTGAAATTTTGATTGACTCGTGTCCAGGTACTCCCGAGGCAGAGGATACGCGGACAAGCTGTCAGGACGCTGTACAGCTCGTGTAGAAGAGCTCTGGGTTCAACGTTAGGGAAGTAAGTGACGTTTTTCACAGTTACATAACCTTGTATTGATTGAAACTTTCTGCCGGTTTTAGACAGAAGAGGTTGACTTACGCACAGGAGATTCGGTTCTTTAGGTCATCAGCCGCACTTTTCCAGGAGGTTAAAGTTGTTGCGTGTCCTTCATTTCCAGAGTCTGTTTCTGAGGGTGATGTAAAGTAAGTAATTTCCTGTGTAGGAGACGTCTTGGATATTTTTGAAAGCAATTTTATTTGGTTGCTTGACATATAGCAGGATTTTTTTTGACATTTTATGAATAAAATGGAGTTGTTTAACCTGTTTGGAGCCAGAAATATAAATCCAAATGTTTTATTTTGAGTTTGAAATATTTAGCATATTTTACTTAACTGTTTAAGAGTTTTGCCTCCAGAATTTGTAGTGAAACAGGCATGACTAAGTGAATAAACAAATGAATTCATTCCGTATTTTATAATTTCTCAAGATTGCATGAAACTATTGGTAGGCTTGGCAGTGAATTGGCTTTAGGCTTGGTAGTGAATTGGCGGTAGGCTTGACAATGAATTGGTGGTAGGCTTGGCAGTCAATTGGTTGTAGGCTTGATAATAAATTGGTGGTAGGGTTAGCAGTGAAGTGGTTGGCGAACTAATCATAGTAATTGGTTATAAAATTGAATTATTTGTTTGCCTTCATGTCGAAAAGATTTAGTCATTTCTTAAACTGAATGGCTTAATGAAGTCTTTTTGTAATTTTCAATCATAAAATTGTTTTTGATGTAATACTCAAATTATTATTTCATAAAGTATGAAGCACTCTGGTAAGTTAGGTTGTTTTAGAGTGAAATGTTTTTTAAAGTTCTTTGCCTTTAAAATGTACGTGCTTGCTGGTTGAGTGATTCATACTAATTGATGTAAGTATTGAGGTAAGATAATAATTTCCAGGTATTCTAAGTTAAAATGTGTTCAGATTTGTTCAAAAGCAATTTGCTAAGTGTAGGTTTGTAGATTAAAACGTGTTTTTAATAAAGAATTCCTCGTGTCATTATGCTTTTGAAATTTGTGACATTGGCCTTTAAAATTTGTTTTTAAAATCTCTTTAAATTACTTCATTGGGGATTTGTTCACTCTCAACATTAGAGATAAGATAGACGAGTAATTAATTACATCATGCCGAAGATTAATATCGAAAAATAATGTGCCTTTAATCAGCGAAATTAAGTTTTATTACAATCAATCGAACAGCTGATATTAATCCAGATAACGCCTCTATGAACGGGAGATAAGTGAAAGTGTGAAATCTCCAGTTTACGCGCAAATTGTTTAAATCCACAGATTAGCATTTTGCGATGAACTAATTAATTACATCATGTATTTGTGACAATTACGTGCTTGTTATCATCCTTGCCAAACTTGATGTCGCAGATATTTTCAAAAAATGTCTCCGAGAGTCTTGTTTTTACCAATCTAATGCAGTCCAAGTCAGATCTCTATCTTGGTTGAGAAACCATTAAAAATAGCCGTCACTGACCTCATAAATTTCAGATCAAGGATTTCGAAGTCGTGTTTACTCTCACTTTAATAATGTTTTGTTTGCCAACTCTAACTTCAATAATAATTAATAACGATGAATACCATTTCAGAACAAAAAAAAAAATTCTGTGATAATACAATAAATTGTTTAATAATAATAATGTAGTTGGTTACATTTAATAATCTACATTCTTTAATCTCGTGTTTCTGTGACACGCATGAGTGACTATGTAATAATTCTTTTCATTTTATATAATACTTTGGTGCAAGCATTTTTCAATGTCCATGAGTTTTTAGGTGGCAAAAAAATAAAGGTGACGGTGTTAAGGAGGACGATGTTCTCTGCGAAATAGAGACAGACAAAACTGCCATACCAGTTCCTTCACCTGTAACAGGTATTATTGAAGAAATTCTTATTCCTTCTGGCACCACCGTGAAAGCTGGTGATCAGCTTTGCCGAATAAAAATCACTGATGCGGCGGCTGCTACAGCAGCGAAGGCGGCCCCTAAAGCTGCGGAAGCCCCTGCACCACCTCCTCCACCGCCACCGCCATCAACACCACCACCTCCACCTTCGTCTCCCCCGGCTGCAGCTGCTGCTCCACCTCCAGGTGAAGCACAATATAAACTATATCATTTAGAAGAAGAAAACGTTTATTTCTGCAGAGGCTGCTCCGAAGCCGAGCCCTCCACCTCAACCCCGACCAGCCCCTCCAAGACCGGCTGCGCCTGTCAGTTCAATACCGGTCGCCGCTATTCGACATGCCCAAACCCTCGAAGCTGCTACAGTTAAAGTAAGAAGCTCTTAAATTAGTCGAGAAAAATATCCCGGCTTTATTTTTTACAAAACTGTGGATTTCATGTACATAGCTGCCTCCTCAAGACCCAACATCCGAGATAACCGGGACGAGATCCCAACAAAGAGTAAAGATGAATCGCATGCGCCTGAAGATTTCCCAACGTTTAAAGGAAGCCCAAAACACCAACGCTATGTTAACGACGTTCAACGAAATCGACATGAGGTAGAAGCGATTAGATTAGTACTATGCGCTTGATGATTATTTAAAATCTCCCTTGAAATTCCTAGCTACATTATGGCATTCCGAAAGGAAAACCAAGAAGCCTTCGTCAAGAAGCACGGAATCAAAATGGGTTTCATGTCGGCGTTCTGCAAGGCCGCAGCTTACGCCCTGCAGGAGTTCCCTGTCGTAAATGCTGTCATCGACGGACAGGAGATTATTTATAGAGATTATGTTGATATTTCAGTTGCAGTTGCAACACCGAAAGGCCTAGTCGTTCCTGTAATTCGAAACGTCGAAAGAATGAACTTTGCCGACGTTGAAAGAGCCATAGCGGCTTTGGGAGAGAAGGCAAAGAAAGGTCAGCCAAAGTCTTCTGATTTTAAACAGAAGGAGGGGATAAAAACTCAAATCTCCACTGGTATTGATACCTGTGGAGAAGATCTGAGTTTTTATCCCCTCCTTCTGTTTAACATTTATATCTTCACTATGAGTGGCCGACGGCCTCATGTCTTCTGATTTTGCCAGTTCAAATCTACATGTTGCTTGATTGCAGGTACTTTGGCCATTGAAGATATGGACGGTGGCACATTTACTATAAGCAATGGAGGAGTTTTCGGCTCACTTTTAAGCACACCTATCATCAACATCCCCCAATCAGCCATTTTAGGAATGCACGGCGTTTTCGATAGACCTGTCGCCGTTAAAGGACAGGTGCGCATTCTATTTTTTTTTACAACGTTTCCTAATCATTTTGAGCTATTTTTCCCCTTGCAGGTTGTGATAAGGCCGATGATGTACATTGCTCTGAGTTACGATCACAGACTCATCGATGGACGTGAGGCTGTTTATTTCCTGCGTAAAATCAAGGCCGCAGTCGAAGATCCACGTATTATAGTTGCAGGCATCTAAGCCTCGCGACATCTAGAATACTTGTAAATTCGTTTTAAAATGTCTCACACTTTAAAAATCGTTGACAAAGGTTTAACAATTACAATTAGCAGCGGGTGTATTCTTTCAGAGTTAACGTTAGGTGCAATTTACACATTGGAAATTAATTTTTAAGGCTACCGTTTTATAAGTGAATTAACTTGATGTGGTTATTCCAGCCTTTGTCGGCTTTATTTAAAAACTTACTGGTGCACTGTATACTATCAAAAAATAATAATAATTATTTTAATTAATTTTAATCGCAATCATGTTTTGTTTACATAGGTGCATTATTTTTTTTTGTTCGCCGTGCTCATATCACCAAAACTGTATTGTAGATTGTATAATATTGTATTTTGATGTATTGTTTTCTGCCCTGGTGTCTGTATATTATTTATTGTAATGAAGACGGTTGTACAAACGAATGTTTAAAAATGCATTATTTGCATTAAGTGGATTTGTATTGGTTATTATTCAATACAGAAATGACGTTAAGCCAGAGTTTTATTTATTTTTTTTTATTGTAAATCAAACAGCACATTTATTACCGATAAGATTATATTCCGAAATTGCATTTGCATTTGCGCTTCAATTAATTTAAACTTATATAAATGAGGGTGCCATCTGTGCAAAATGATTCAAGTCCTTTCATTGACGCTTGCATCTGAAAGATGGCGATAGTAGTTCTGTAAGCTGCACGAATACCACAGAATTGGTGAAAATTTAAATAACTTGTTATCAAAATTATATTTAAGTTTGCTTAGTAGGGAGAGACGTCTCTGGATTTTTCGCTGCTAGGCATTTTTTTGCTCTGTCTATTGTCTAATTCGGTCCTGCAGTGGTACCACTATCTGTACATATACAGGGTCTAGCAAAAATGCGGGCCGTTACTTCAGGGACGTATTTTGCACATCAAAGTGAAGAAAAAAGTTCATATAAACAATAGCTAATTTTTTATTTTTGAATTCTTACGAAGTAACATATATTGAAAAAATTTCAGGGCCTTCCCTGCCCAATTTTAGGTAATACAGGGAGAGCAATAATGGCTGACGTGTGCCGTTCCATACCAATAGGGTATTTGCCGCATGCTATGTATTTACATTAACCGTAACTACATTCAGTGGCGTTCTTAAAAATTTTTACGTCATCTTTTGACTTGTGATTTGTCAAAACGACCAAATTCAATGAATAAAGTGGAATTAAATTAAAATTAATATTGTTAATAATTGAAAATGTCTATGGATTCCTTATTGCATTTAAATTAAATCAAAGTTCCAACCAGGGAGAACCTGTATGTACGTATGTGCGCTACTGAAAGGTCAATGACACTTACGTCTGACAGCGTTTGACATGCGTGGAAGTAAATATTGGTACAATATTGATAAGTGGAACACATTTTCGATATATGGTTGAAACAACTGCAACTTCACACGTGTCAATCATTGTTGCTCTCAATGTATAATAGGGTACTTGATAATAATGTTAAATTATTAACTAAAGCTCTGTAATCGAGACTATAGTCAATAACACACGCGAAAACACCAAATTTGTACGCTATTTCTATTTATTATTCTCTTAAATTAATAAATAAAATCGAAAATATTCAAATATAAATCACGTGGTTTCGAAAGGCTTCCCATTCGTTGTGACGTCATTGTTCAAAAATTATCACTTGACGTTTATGTTATATGCAGACCCTTGTTAAATAGTTTGGATGTTTGCTCTTAATATGTGCTGAAAAATATAGTTTTAATTTAAGCAACAATTGCGAAGTGAATATCTTAAAGAAATTATTATATTTTTTTACTTTGTTGGTGAGAAATTTGTGGTGGAAACGGGAACTTTTCGCCATTGAGAAGTAAGGTTGGTAACACTGAATGTTAAAAACGCTTATAAATAATTTATTCAAGGTTCTTGCACAGGTATTTTTACATTATAGCACAGCATAATACTGACAACATGTCTTACTATTCATTGTAATAAGTAAGCATATGATTTGAATAAGTACACGCCATCGTTTCAGTAGCGCCGTAAAAATGTATCGAACAGACACATTGTGTAATGGGACGGTGAAAATAATTTACGGCGTTCTTACTATATGATGCAACGTCGCAAAAAATTCAGGCGGTCAAGGTACAACTGGTCAACTAATTACTCTGAAAATCTGTACACATTTAAACAGGAAGAGTTAATTACACAACTGTAATTTTTTATTGCGGCAATATTGCTCTGTTTTTTGTTGTACTGAGTAACACCATTGCTGTAGCGGCGTTAATTGACTCCGCAGTCCTCGCGTTTATTTACACGCTACGGTCTAATATCTTATATTGCACGCTTCATTAGAATTTGAACCGCGCAAATTATATTTCCCCGATATATAGCAATAAGTTGTATGTGTTCGTATTCACTTATTACGATTTGACAACGTATGAACATTGACGTCACACGGTCAGAATGTGCGTTTTGGCGGGAATTTCTATACTTTCAAATAAAATCTTTTTAAAAAAATGTTCATGTACCCTATTAGTGCTTGTAGCAGCACATTATTGAACGCAGAAAAAAATTCTTAAAAAATTAAGAAAAGTTTGCAGTTGTCATACATTTGTCTTAAAGGCATTAAAGATCTAAAAAGAAAACGAATTCGTCCGATGTGATGACATTTTTGATTAGACCGCAGTACACTGTGGCCAAGACACGGCAAAAATCAAAATGTTAAAATAAAATTTTTCAACGTAATATAACTATTTCTAATGAACAAAAAATTAAATAATTTTGTCCAATTTTTTACTAGTACTCGGCAACACTGTGCGCAGGCGCCACGGTCGCATTTTTTTGTTATAATTTGATAATAAACATCGACTCTATTCGGGCAGGAGTTTTTCTTGGACCCACCCTGTATATCTAAAATAACACTTTTCCAATCAACCTGAGATTCACAGGAACAGGTAACTTTCAAAAATGACGTTTGTACAAATTTATTCTACAAAAGTAAAAAAAAGGAATCCTTAAAAAAACTACTGAGAAGGTTAAAAAGACAAACGCAAAATTCGATGTTTTTATTTTACATATTTATTTTCATGAAAAGAAATGTCTATGTAGTCATCAAGAATCAAGTACTTTAAGGCTTAAGTTGCCTCGTATACCGGGCGATTCAAAATAAGTATCCGACCTCTTAACTACAGGCAATACATGAAAAAACGAAACAAAAATAATGTATGTATAGAGGGGGTTTAAATGCACAGTTTTTAAGATAAAATGCATTAGAATCGAATATAAATTGGTTGATAGGCACTACTGTAGCTGCCTTGCGTCACAAAAGCGATTAACTCTCGCGAATTAGAACGAAACACTAAGCGAACTGTGCGTTTACCTTGAAACGTATTTATTCCCGGCTTTCGCAAAAAAAAAAATGTATAACGCACAATTCACTCATTTGAACTTCAAAACTGTGTGTGTATACGTAGGAAATGAATCATTTTCCATTTTGGATTCAAAGGAGATTAATTTTTGAAATGCCTCTGGTCAATTTACTTTACATGTCATTTCGTACTTACATGACTGTAACAAATACATTCCTGACGGGTCGGACACTTATTCTGAATCACCTTGTAATTTTGCAAATAATAATAGACACCACAATTTTTTTGAAAATCGATTTAATTTTTTGAGTTTGCAAATCTTACTCTTGAGTTGCAGTCAGTGGTGCCCTCCCGCAAGCATGATCGGAACCCCCTCCCCCCTCCGTTTTTGTTGACTGTAATTTAAAAAAGCACACAAAAATTTAAATTCCAAAATACATTTAATAAATTAAAAATAAAAAATAAAAATACACACAATGTACTTTATAATAACACATAATGCAGTAGAATATAGATAAAAAGGACTAATTGACGGGAAGGAGTTTCCATTTAAGCTAAAAATCAGAGACCATATACTGGGTGTCTCATAACCAACGCGCGGACGAAAATTTACTGTGGGTAGCGTCGCGTCAATCATGCTGCGAGCCGATGACTATTGAAGTGGTCGACTTGACGACCTTCTGCCTGTTTTAATTCGACTGCACTGGCCATGGAAATTTTCGTCCGCGTTTTGCTCATAATGTACGGAGGAAGTGAAAAGCGGAGCTAGATGAACTAAAGCTTTTTTCTTAATACGCTTTTGATAAAAAATCAGTAACTAAAAAGCTACAAGACTTTCAAGTGAAATTAATTCACAAGTCAAAGAAGATGGGAATTGTATCCAGAGAGTTTCTAGACCTTTATCTTTTCTTCTCTCGTGTATAAATCGCCGAAGGACATTTTTTTTGCAAAAAATAAAGTAAATAAAAATAAATAACAATAACAAATCAATAATAAGAACAATTAATATTATTAAACAATATTTAACAATAAAAAGAATACAATAACCAATTTAGTGAAATATTGGAAACACAACCGTCGCGGATGCTTGACATTAGAAATTGTTTTACACAAAGGTAAACTTTTTTTTCAGAAATAAATTAACTCCGCTTTGAGCGTGAGTAGAGTCTCAATGAAATGTGCTCTGTTTTAAGGGGCTTTTGAAGAAAACGTAAAGTATTTGGTATCAACGTGCTCAGCTAAAATTATCCTATTGAAGTAAGCAAAGAAACACACGAGATTCATTCCGGCGAAACCGGAAGTCCTACGGTGTTTAGTGATATGTCGAAAAATTCATTTTTGCATGTAATTTACAGTTTCTGAATTTCATATGGATCCATTAATAAATAAAGATTCTAGAAGGGTGTGCACATGGCGCGGGACACCCGGTATTGCGCATAATTCTAAATTTTAAATCTTGTTTAGTTCTTTTTTAGATTCTTAAAACGTCTTTTATTATTTTTAAATTTTTTATTTTATTTTTTGTAACTGTTAAATGCTGTTATTGTTTCTATTTTCAAAAGAATAAATTTCACCGTGCAAAAATTTTTAAAATTTGTTTAAGCCTTTTTTCTTGAAATTCACCGTTTCACAATTTTAAAGTTCATTTTTAGTTACGGATCTAAATAAAGGTTGAACCAAGCACGAGCATAACCACGAATATGACAAGTGTCAATTTATTTCTAATTACGCATTCCATTGATCACCCGGTATTATGGACTGTGCAAGATATGTTTCCAGTTAGAAGAAAAAATAAAATAAAATAATAAACAGAATTGTTACTTAAATTTGGGAAAATCGATAAGAGATAGGAATACTTTTTTTTCGTGTAAAATTAAAAAAAAAAATTATTAATATACAGGGTGGGAACACTTAAAGCGGATTCTTTCAGATCTCTCTAGTTATTAATTTTAGAAAAAATGTTTCAAATGAAAGTTCTACAGGATCATGTGAAGCATATTTTAAAATTAGTTTAACGTGTACGGAGTGTTCCGTTTAGTCTGGGCGTTAGGTCACTTCGTTATTTTAAATGGAACACCCTATTTATTTTTACATTTTCGGGTTCTGGATTGAATTTCAATATGACCCTATGCATCATACATAGGGTCTAATCTAAACCGTTTTCGCGTTATTCAACTTTAAAAAAAAATATTGCTCTTGTAACACCTCAAACAAATGCAAATATCTTCCGAATAAACGACGTTAGGGACTTGTGTTTTCTTGAAAAAGTTTCGTCTTGAAATGCTTTTTCAGTTACACTGAAAAGAAAAAATTCTAGCAACATAAGTTCTTAAAAAAAATTAATAAACTTGAGAATATTCAAACTACGATAACTATTTTTTTTAAATGGAATGCCATATAACTTTCATCATTATTAGATGCGCTACTTAGTTCTCTTTTCAATGATGTAGGGTTGTCGATATCTGTCGTTAATAGTTTTTTCAGTATTAATTTTTTTTACGATTTTTAAAAATATACGAAATATTGAGACCTTTATGTTAGTTGCTATGGTTACACACCAAACTAATTGTTTGTTTATTTTTCCCTAAGATTATTAGAAAAATTTTGTGCAAATCGTTTTTGATTGCAGTGAGAACCTCGAGCAGCCTCTGGACAGCTGTTTCAGCCCTGCTTGGGGCTTCTTCAACAGAGACGTAGCTCGACATTCCCACTGCAGACCAAAAACGACTTGCCCAATTTATTCGCAATTGCGATGTAAGAATGATGAACATATAAAATAGCGACATCTTACTATCGCTTTTTAACCTGACATCGCAGTAGGATAGACAAATTGAGGTTCTCACTGCAATCAAAAACGATTTGCACAAAATTTTTCTAAAATCTTTCCTGATGCTTTGACAGCAAGCATGGCCGCCTTGCATGGGGGACTCATTAGGAGCAAATCCCGCTTCAATTTGTCTATCCTACTGCAATGTCAGGTCAAAAAGCGATAGTAAGATGTCGCTATTTTATATGTTCCTAAGATTATTATGTATCATGCGACATTCAAAATGTTCAAATTAATCTTTAAGAAGGTTTCTTGCGTAAGAAAACATGATAGGTGCGGATTTTACTCTTGCCATGACGTGTTCCAGCAGTTGGAACATTTTTAAACGAATTCTCTGTTTCATGAAACCCTAAAATGCGATCAGATAAAGATAATAATAATAATAATAATAATATTTATTAATCCAAGAAGATCTGACAGAGATATGGGACACGTCACAAGTGAATTAATGTAAAGAGCATAGAGGAAAAATATAAATATAAGTGTATATATAATTTTCATATCACAGCAGTATCCATTAAATATTCGTTTACGCAGTAATATTTTTTGACAATAAAAGCCGTTTCAGTTTACGTTTAAATTGTAGCATACCAATATTCTTAAGTCTTATGGGAAGCATATTATATAATCTAATTCCTTTATATTTACGACTGTTTTCATATATTATAAGATTATGCTGTGGAAACTCGAGTAGACCCTGATACCTAGTGCTGTATGAATGATTCGATCCAAGGGATTTGTAGTCATTAATATGATCTACAGTATAGACTAAAGATTCATAGATGTACAAGCAAGGAACAGTTAGAATTTGTAACTTTCTGAAATATTCTTTGCAACTTTTAAATCTTTGCAGACCTTTTATATTTCGGATTGCTCTTTTCTGTAATTGGAACACTTTAGTTAGATCTGTGGCAGATCCCCAACAGATAATACTATACGTTAATAAGGAATGAAAGCAGCCGTAATAGTACATTAGTAATGCATCTTGGGTGACAATTTTTTTAAGCTTGTAAATTGCGTAACAGGATTTACTTAGCTGTTTGCACAAGTGATCTATGTGTATATTCCATTTAAGACGACTATCAAAGTAAATACCTAGAAATTTATTGGACGAAACTTGTGATATTGACGTTTTATCTAACTTTATTAGTAAACTTTCATTTTCAAATTTAGTTGACGGGCAGAATAGAATAGACATGGCTTTAGAAACATTTAGATCGAGTTTATTCGCCAGAAGCCATTGATGAGTGACATTAAGGGAATCAGAACTATTGGTAATAAGCTGCGACTTGCTTGGAGAAGAATTTAAAATTGTGCAATCATCTGCATACATAAAAACTGAAGAATTGGCTAGATTGGCGGGCAAATCATTAATATAGACCAAGAACACAGATCCTTGTGGCAGACCTGAGTTGGTGATACATTTTTCGGATAGAACACCATCAACTATAACCTTCTGGACTCTATTAGATAAGAAGCTTTTAATGAAATTAAGTGCAGGTCCTCTGATACCGTTTGCAAGAAGCTTTCGCAACAGCAAAGAGTGATTGACCGAATCAAAAGCTTTAGTTAAATCCATAAATGTAGCTAATGTTATGTTACCTGCATCTAAGTTTTCAGTTAAGGTATTTGTGAAGTTAATTAGACCCGTATTCGTTGAAAATCCTTTACGGAAGCCATACTGACAAGTGGTAAAACGATCAAAGTGATTAAGATAATTGTACAGTCTTTTACAAAATAATTTTTCAAATATTTTTGATATATATGATGAAATTGCAATTGGACGATAGTTAGTCATTTCATTCTCACAGCCTTTTTTAAAAATAGGAATTACTTTAGAATACTTCAGGATTTCAGGAAAATGACCAGATTTAAACGATTCGTTAATTAAATACGCAAGAGGATTAGAAATAATAATAGCAATCTGTTTCAATAGCCTAACCGGAAAGTCATAACAATCTGGGGAACTGTTGTTTTTAAAATTGCAAATTAAATTTTTTACCTCATTTTCAGTTACGGGAAAAAGGAAAATTGACTGATTACTACTGTTAATTTCTTTAATAGATGTCGAGTTAAACATTGCATAATCATTTAGAGAGGTTCTTTGAGAAGTATTAACAAAAAAGTCATTAAATAGAGTTGCTACCGCGAGAGGATCAGAGTATTTTGTGTCGTCAATAATTAGTTCAGGGGTCTTTCTTGCAGTTTGAAGTAAACCTGTATTTTGTTTAATTATGGACCAGGCAGTTTTTGAAATGTTATCAGACGATGAGAGAATTTTCTGATGATATAGACTTTTCGCTGATTTAATAACTTTCTTATAGATGCTTTTGTATTTCTTGTAATAGTCCATTATAAGAGGATTGCGAGATTTAGATAATTTGAACAATAACTTGAGTTTTTTGGAAGATATCTGTATGCCTCTTGTAACTCACTTATGGGATTTAACTTTGCACTCACTTTTAACTGCAATTTCAGGAAAAAATTGATCGAAGTGATGCTTTAGTGTTTGAAAAAAATAACAAAATTTGTTATCAACGTCTACTCGAGATTCGAAAACCTCTTGCCACTGTTCGTAACTTAGGTCCTCCATAAATTGATTTATCTTCCGAGAAGTAAATTTCCGTCTTTTTATTAGAATAGAATCACTGCCAATGTCTTTTTTAAGATTAATCTTAAGTTTTTGTGCGCAGTGGTCACTTAAGTTAGAAATTACAAGATCAGCTTCAAAGTGGGAACTGTAATTTACCATTATATTGTCTAAACAACTATTTTTAAAAGCTATTGAAAACTTGGTTGGTGAGTTTATGGTTAGAGCAAAGCCATATACTGACTGGTCTTCCTCCACGAGTCCACTTATTCGTTAAAAAAGTTTCAACTATTTCAACGTCTTGTTGTCTCCACGTGTATCTAGCCACAGCAATAGAAGTTTCTTCTTAGGGTTTATTAGTTTGGATATCCATGGCAAGAGTAAAATCCGTACCTATCTTTTTTTCTTAGGCAAGAGACTCTTAAAGATTAATTTGAACATTTTGAATGTCGCGTGATATTTAATAATATTAAGGAAAGATAAACAAACAATTTGTTTGCTCTGTAAACATAGCAACTAACATAAGGTTCTCCATATTTCGTGTATTTTTAAAAATCGTAGAAAAAAATTTAATACTGAAAAAACTATTAACGACAGGTATCGACAACCCTATATCATTGAAAAGAGAATTATTATTAGAACTTATGTTGCTAGAATTTTTCCTTTACAGAGTGGCTGAAAGAGCGTTTTAAGACGAAACTTTTGCAAAAAACCACAAATCCCTAACGTCATTTGTTTGGAATATATTTGCATTTGTTTGAGATACTGCAAGAGCGATAATTTTTTTAAAAAGTCGAATAACGCGAAAACGGTTTAGATTAGACCCTATGTATGGTGTACAAGGTCACATTATAATTCATTTCAGAACCCGTAAATGTAAAAATATGTAGGAAGTTCCATTTAAAATAACGAAGTGATCTAACGCCCAGGCTAAACGGATCACGCTGTACACGTCAAACTAATTTTATAATATGCTGTCTTTAAGAAGGCCTCTTGCTTAAGAAAACATAATAGGTACGGATTTTACTCTTGCCATGGATATCCAAGCTAATAAACCCTAAGAAGAAATTTGTATTGTTGTGGACAGTCACCTGTGGAGACTACAAGACGTATTTCAGCAGTTGAAACTTTTTTTTAACGAATAAGTGGATTCGTGGAAGAGGACCAGTCAGTTGATCTGCTGAAAGTCTTCATTTGACCGCATTTTAGAGTTTCATAAAACAGGGGATTCGTTTCAATATGAAAGAATCCGCCTTAAGTGGGGCACCCTGTAGACCGTCTGGAAAGTATCCGGAATTTCTGAAATTCTTTTGAATTTTTTCCAATGTATGGCTTTCTCAGATGCTGAGGAACGTAGCATTTTTGTCAAAATCATTTTTGCAAAGAATCCAAAAAAAGTGACAAGAGGCATTGAATTCTAACAATTTTAAATAAACCAGGAGATTTGAGCAGGTGTGGTAAATTTAAGAAAAGAAAAAAATATGAAGCATCTTTTCAACAGAGGGGTTCATAATTAAAGAAGGAGATTTGAAAAAAGGTTTCCATCGAGAAACGTAAGAAAAAATAAAATAATAGTGCCACTTTGTGCACATATGAATGAAGTACCAGCTGTAATCAGATTGTACGTGGGCTGCTGGAAAAGTTTCTGGAAACGGTATGAAAAAACGCTTATGAAATTTGGTAAACGGTATCATTATTTTTCGAAGTATTCGCCTTTGACGTCAATACACTTTTGCATACGCTCGAACCAATTTCTAAAGCACGTTTTCCACTCTAAAGATGGTACCTCAGAAACCAGTGTCCGGAATGTTTCAACCGCTGCTTCAGCCGACGAAAATCGCTCACCACGCATTTTATTCTTGATATTTGGGAACAAAAAGAAATCATTAGGTGATAAATCAAGTGAATATGGACAATGAGTCATTAATTCAACATTTTTGTTGGACAAGAAATCAACCGTTTGACGGGCTGAGTGAGAGCTGGCGTTGTCATGATAGAGAATAATTCGTCGATTTCGATTGTTTCTTCTTATTTGATCGATGACTTCCGGCAAACAAATTGTAGTTTACCAATTAGCATTCACGGTTTTTCGATCCTCTAAAGCCACGGTTGCTACATGTCCAGTTAAACCAAAGAAACAAGCAATCATTTGCTTTGCAGCACTGCGTGAACGGATAACTTTTGTTGGTTTTGGTTCATTTTGAAATACTCAAACGGTAGATTGTTGTTTACTTTCTGGCTCGTACGAATAGATCCACGTTTCGTCATCAGTAACGATGTTATAAACTAAATTTGAACGACCTCCATTGAATTTCTTGAGCATTTCTTCGCACCATTTGACACGACCCTGCTTTTGCGCTTCTGTTAAATTGTATGGTATCCAACGACTGCAAAGCTTTCGTACGTTCAAGTGATCATGTAGAATCTGGTGTATTGCTTTCATGTCAATGCGTAAGGATGCTTGAATCTCTCGGTATGTCACATGTCGATCTCGCTCAAGCATTTCACGCACAGCATCCACATTAGTGGCAACAACAGATGTTGATGGACGACCTTCACGAAATCCGTCACTGAGAGAGGTACGTCCACGCTGGAATTCGGCAAACCAATTATAAACACTGCTCTTTGATGGTGCTTCTTCTCCAAAATCCAAATGAAGCCGATCGAGGCATTGTTTCGGCGTTACACCACATATGAAATCGTAAAAAATCATGGCACGAAAATTTTCACGCGAGATTTCCATGTTTACACAAAATTCTTTTTTCTCAAATGCTGTACAAACAAAACTAGTTCACTTGGATAGGAACTGTCAATAGAATTATAGGCGAAAAACGTCAAATTTTTCAAATATGACAGTTGATAAACGCTAACAATTCTAGACCTACTAGATTCCAAAAAATTTTCCAGCAGCCCACATAGTGATTTGATTTCAAGTTTCCCGAAGATTCAGTATAATTTGTAAGATTAAACGGAAATTACATAAACAAGTAACTGAAACTGTCTTCTTTCTCTATTTGAATTGTTTCATTCATAAATTCAAAAACTGGAAGTTGCAGAGTTGTTTGCTTTTTTCCGAATACTTTCTAGACGTACTGTACTATCCATTTTTCATTGAAGTCTCTTGTAAATCTGAAAGCACAAAAATGACGATCTTAAGCAGCAATAATTCACGACGCCAGTTTTCCGGTGGTCGGTTTCCCATCGTTTTTCTGCAGGTAAGTTGGCATGTGCCTAAAACGAACGCCTACAAAGCATTTAATTAAGCAACAAACTCCGGGCAAGTTTTTGCCGAGGTCCCCGTCCGTTATGATATGCGCGTAATTGTATCTTGTCCATTAACCGCAGACGATGAGTGGTAAAGGGCACTTCACATCACAGGGTGCTTTGAAGTGAGCAAACTGAAGACGTTAGCAACCTCTTCCCCAAGAACACGCCCGACTACACGTAAGGAGAACCAACCCACCGTGGACGGTTTAATTTACTCCCCTTCCTTCCTACCTTCCTCTCCTCTAATACCAAACTCAAAACTTTCAAAACTAAAATCTATCAATAATTAAAATCTTTTAAAATATTCTTGCACCATTGCATTGCATTTACTACAATGTTAGGAAACTTCTTTACACGTCGCGTCGGATGGAATGGGAGCGTAGTTAATTACTATAGTACCCTAGAGTAACTGCTTCATCAGGTTCAGCCCCGAAACGAAACAAGTAGAACCGGTGTCCGTTCAAGTCGACTATGTAAAACTTCCTGCTGCAAGACTCCTGTGAGCAGGAACATCGTCTTGCGTGCTCCTTTCCAGACCCAAACCAGAAAAGGACGGACTCGGGAACAATCCGGATAGTTTCTCTTTGAGCTGGGAGAGCCGAGATCTCTTGGCTCCGGAAGTTTGTAGCTCGCTAACACTGCTCTTTTAGTTTTGGAAGTTCGGATTTACCTTTTGCCTATAATACCTAAACTGGTAAGTATAAGTTTTCCTTGTTACAATATTTTCATTCCATTTTCTTTAGTTCAAGATCAATAATATAAAGTAAAAACAGTAAACAATTTAGTGTAAATTTGAAGAAATTTATACAAGAGAGTAAGCAACTAGAAAATCTATAACAATTTCATGACTAAAATAGAACTATCAGTAAGAAATAAATGGGAATTTTCAAAATAATTTGAAGACGTAACAAAGATAAACTTTCATTAAGGTTGGAAAAAGATGAATACAGGGAAAAAATATTAATAATTGTAAAGCCTGTACGCACGGGAGTTGGAAACAATTTTTCATTGCTTTTGGGCCCTGTCCCCAATTCTTTTAAACAAGCCGTACAGATTTGGATCTCAATTTATTTTTTCGTAGTGCGTCTGGTTTAGTCTAAGAAGCCAGAAATTGTTTTTCCAATTTGTTTTTTCATGGTTGTTTGAATGGGGTTTCAGCTGTAGTTTTAGAATTCCTGTATTTTTAGAATTGTTGAAAATGCGTTGCCTCCTCCTTTCTCTCTCTCTCTCTCTGGTTTTGCTCTCCTTGGGTTTCAAAATGAAATCTTAACTTACGAGAATGTCTCAAATAAAAATGCCCAAAATTGTAAATTCAATATATTAAAACAAAAAAAAAACAAAACGTAAAATTTAGTGTACAAAACACTTTCGAAAATTTAAAAAACAAAAATATAAAAAAAAACAAACAAAAACGTGAAGAATCAGTTTATACATTAAAATAATTTTAATAAAAACAAAATCGTGAAATTTAATTCCAATACAATTAGGTACGTAAAAAATAATAATTTTAATATAACCAAAAATAATTCAAGTTAACAATATTTCGTCGGTTTTAAATATCTATCAATGAAATTATAGCGTTAAATAGAACAAAGGAAAAACTGTTCGGGGGGGGGGGGGGGGGGGAGAGAAGGCAAATATTCGGTATAATATGAACATAAATAAAGCGGGTATTAAACTAAAAAAAAAAAAAACTTTACGCGTAAAATGAATTATCTTTCAACTCCCCAACGTTGTCGAGACACAAAGTTTAAATTAAAACAGAAGAAAAAATTCGGTTAGGATTAAATCGATTACGAACTTCTTCGCGATATTAATTTCAAACTGAGGAAAACTGACTGATTAACAGACCTGGGCGCATTTTAGGCGGATGGTTTCGTTAAATATGTATTCATTTTCCAAATATGTTCGTCATGTCAAGTCAAGTAGGTCTATTATGGAATTCGCAAAAAAATACAGACCATTGGTTTGCTGTTTGGTTACTTTACGTCAACGTTCGTCATTTTTTCAATGCTACGTGACGTCATTTCTCAACGCTACATGACGTCATTCGCGCTCGTATGACGGCCAATACATTACGGTACCGCTGTCCTAGGAGGCCAAAGTTTTATTGATTGCGAGTTCAGTTTGCATTGAAATGTAGCAATATAATCGAATATATTTCTTTTTAAATTAAATAAATGTGGAAAAAACTAAAACGTTTCGACCCATGGGGGAATCGAACCCACCGACCTTCGCTTTGATGCAATCAGTGCGATGCTCTTACCACTAAGCTAACGGGTCATACAGTTACATCGCACAACGAACGTATATGTAGCGATACAATCGAATCTATTTTTTTTTAAATTAAATAAACGTGGAAAAAACTAAAACATTTCGACCCATGGGGGAATCGAACCCACCGACCTTCGCTTTGATGCAATCAGTGCGATGCTCTTACCACTAAGCTAACGGGTCATACAATCACAACGCACAACGAACGTATATGTAGCGATAAAATCGAATCTATTTTTTTTAAATTAAATAAACGTGGAAAAAACTAAAACGTTTCGACCCATGGGGGAATCGAACCCACCGACCTTCGCTTTGATGCAATCAGTGCGATGCTCTTACCACTAAGCTAACGGGTCATAAAATCACAACGCACAACGAACGTATATGTAGCGATAAAATCGAATCTATTTTTTTAAAATTAAATAAACGTGGAAAAAACTAAAACGTTTCGACCCATGGGGGAATCGAACCCACCGACCTTCGCTTTGATGCAATCAGTGCGATGCTCTTACCACTAAGCTAACGGGTCATACAATTACATCGCACAACGAACGTATATGTAGCGATACAATCGAATCTATTTTTTTAAAATTAAATAAACGTGGAAAAAACTAAAACATTTCGACCCATGGGGGAATCGAACCCACCGACCTTCGCTTTGATGCAATCAGTGCGATGCTCTTACCACTAAGCTAACGGGTCATACAATTACATCGCACAACGAACGTATATGTAGCGATACTATCGAATCTACTTTTTTTTTAATTAAATAAACGTGGAAAAAACTAAAACGTTTCGACCCATGAGGGAATCGAACCCACCGACCTTCGCTTTGATGCAATCAGTGCGATGCTCTTACCACTAAGCTAACGGGTCATAAACCGAAATGTAGCTGTAGGATTATATATCGAATGCGAACGTTAGATAATCGGTTTATTTTTACATTATGATTAATAATTCCATTCGAAATGAATATATGAATAAAAAATCGACTATTTCAAACGTTTTCTTTTTATATCAAAACAGCAAATCCCCGCGTTTTCAATTTAATTATGAAACTAAAACATTTATACAAATATTTTTTAAATGAAGTGATTTTTTAATCAAATGCTAACACAGGACGAAAGAACTTTTAATTCTGAATTAAATGGCAAAAACATATACTGGGGTCTTCATTAACAAAAAAGAAAACATGACTTTTGGACCGTTGAAATAATAGCAGTTTTATTGGTAAGTAAAGGAATTACAAGACGAGGTTTAATGATTCCGAACAGAAGTTACTTATCAACCAGCCCGTAAATAATTAAATGTAAAATTCTAAAAGATTGATGCCATAGTTTACTACAGGCCAAAAATTGACATCGTGGTTTTTGTTGTATGTATACGAAGATGGCAGTATCATAAAAAACATGTTATGCATGAAACTTTTTTTTAGAATTTTGAAATGAATTCAAAAATGCAATAAAAGTGGGGTGTTACATTTAAAATAAGAAAGTTGAAAGCAGGTTTCGGCATAAACGGGAGTGATCGGACACTTGTAAATGGATTGAGAGAGATTCCAATAATTGGAAGTTTGAACGAACGAGTTTTCTAAATCATCCTGTATAATACCATCTGACGAATTCTACTTTACCTTTTTAATTTGAGTCCGGGACTCACGCACTTTCAACAAGTCCTCAAGTTTTATTAATTAGCTTTTATTTTCTTTTCATGGTAAGACATTAGTTTGAAAATAAATCTTTAAAATACAGGGTTACAACTAATTAAAGGGCCACTATGGGGATCTCGTAAACTATAAGAGATACAAAGATGGTTAAATTCCAGAAAAGTTGCGCTATCTTGAGGTGTAAAAAAATATGCAAAAATTTTTTTTCTATTTTCATTCGTTTTTGAAATATCTTCAAAAAACTTGAAATTCTCATTTTCGAAAAACTCGAATATCTTCTTTATTTCTTAAAAATAAAATCGTAAAATTCGGTGTTCTTACATTAAAATCGACGGAAAGCCAAATACCAAACTGGCCGGGACGTCGGGGCCAATGCCTGAAACCGGGACAATCCTGGTTAAACCGGGACGTATGGTAAGCCTACCTTATCCAAAGTGCGCAAGTCAGCGTCCAGGGTTAGGCTAGACAAGATTGCCGATAAGATGTCAGAGAAAAAAGGTAAGCAGTTATCTTCTTTTTCTTCCTCTATCATTTCTTCCTTGCGTTTGTTTCCATTAGGATGTCCTCCTTCATCTTCTAACTCACCTTTTTGCTTCTTCATTGGAATCCTTCCTTCTCCCTTCATTTCTTCCAAAGCTTTCTCATACCAAAAGTTCTCTCACTCCTGTCTTCTCCTCTCCATTCTTTATGGTTGCCTTACTTTCTTCCGGCGACATAATTTAATTATTAAAACCGGTCTTCAGTCCAGTGAAGCTATGTTTTATTTATTTTCCTCCTATCCAGGTTGGTTTTGCTCTCGTTCATTTGCCCCACAAGGACAAATCACTGTCTTCCTCCTAAACTTGGTAAATTCTTAAATCTTTGGTGGAAAGGTGTGATTTGACTTTATGGTGACAAGTTTTCCTTCTTACTTTTATCAACAGATAAACTTGGGTGCCGTAACTGGAGAACGTATTTGGACTTACACATCTTTGCTCCATTTCTTCTGATTTAGGTTAACTGGTCCGAAAACTTTCATTTCTGCAAAAATTTGTGACAGATTTAATTCAGTAATTTTAACATAACATACTTTACTAAATGGTTTGTTTCCTTCTACAATTCCTTCCTCCAAGCCCACAACTTTTTCACGCTTTTGTTTGATACCATCGCAAGCAACAGCTTTCAGTACCAAAATCCAAACAATGCTGTGTCCATCCCGTACCAAATTGTGGATTATGTTGCTCTCCCCTGGTTATCAAAATCAGTATTTGTAGCCATTTAAATATTACGGAATTCCATTCCTCGTTATTTCTTGCACAGTGAAGTCGTTCACTCGATCCTTGCCAAAGAGAGAGAGACAGAGAAAGAAAGGCGACGGCGCCCTGAGAATATTGCACTAATTCATGGCCGGAGTATTTCGAAACGAAAATCCAAACAAACGTTTAAAATAAGACGCAAAGCGTGAGATTATTTGATGTTTTCGAATTTACTTATTTCCGGCGCTAATAAAAACCTGTCTGTGATTGCAACAAAGTTCCGGCGGACTGGATGCGGGCGGCAAACGAATCGTTTTAAACGCAGAAAGAGAGAGAAAAAAGGATATCTTAATGTTGCGAAACCAGTTTTTCTTTATTTTGTGCTTTTTTTTTAATTTTGAAAGCTCATGTATCACCACAAAGAAGTGAAGGGGCACAGTAAATATTGCACTAATTCATGGCCGGAGTATTTCGAAACGAAAACCCAAAAATACGTTTAAAATAAGACGCAAAGCGTAAGATTATTTTATGTTTTTGAATTTAATTATTTAATTATTTCCCAAGAATTAATTGATAAAGTAAGCAAAACAAATGATCAACGTGAAGAAAATGAAAAAGAGAAACCACCAAAAACTATTTTAGACAAAAACGATAGATGTAGTTGCTCGAGCAGAATAAGCAAATAGACGAACTTGTACATATTAGGTTTGTTCCAGCAACGCTGTCCAACCTTAAAAGCTTGACGAAATTAATCAAATTACTAGAGTGAGACTGTGTTCCAATTTTTGGCGCCCTTTAAATATCCTCGTCGAAGTACGATCCACCCCTCAACACCCCTTCTGAGCTAGATTCTCCCACAGAATGTTTGCTGCCCTCGGATTTACTAAAGCTTTAAGTGCAGGACGTAACAGTATAAGAATCCAGATTATGATATTATTACTATTTTCTATTTGTTGGTACACTTAATTTATTTCTTGATTACATTAATTATAAGATAACGATAATTTAGAAATCGAAAAACACAAAATGCAATACGTGCACAAAGTATGCCAAGAAATGAAGAAATGATCATATTAATTTTGAAAGCTCATATATCACTACAAAGAAGTGACGGGGCACAGTGAATATTGCACTAATTTATGGCCGGAGTATTTTGAAACGAAAACCCAAACATACGTTTAAAATAAGACGCAAAGCGTAAGATTATTTGATGTTTTTGAATTTCAATATTTAATTATTTCCAGCGATAATAAAAACATGTCGGTGATTGCAATAAACTTCCAAGGAACTAGGTGCGGGCGGCAAGTGAAGCATTTTAAACGCAGAGAGAGAGAGAGAGAGAAAAGGATATCTTAATGTTGCGAAATAAGGAGTGACGGGGTCCAGATAATATTGAACTAACTCATGGTCGGAGTATTTCGAAACGAAAGCCTAGAAAAACGTTTAAAACAAGACGCAAAGCGTAAGATGATTTGATGTTTTCGATTTTAATTATTTCCAGCGATAATAAAAACCGGGGATGGGACGATTCGCCGTCGCCAACTCGCCGTCGCCGATTCACCGTCGCCAATTCGTCGTAGAACCAATTCGTCATCGATCCAATTTACCGTCTGCCCAATTCGCCGTCCCATGTTACTGCTTTATTTAGCTTGATAAGCTTTAAAACACTTTCTGACCATTTTAGATAATATCCAAGTTATACCTACGAATTAAAGAAAATAACTATAATTTCAGTACGTTTCAAGTAAATTAAAATGGACTTTACTATTGTTTTTCGATTTCAAGTTAAAATAAATTCCTAATTACAGTGCGACCGCCGTAAGACACAAAATTACGAACAAATTGGTGCTGTACGTACACATAATCATAATTCTATTTTTTTTTTTAATGCAACCCCTTTTTCAATTTATAATTTTAAATGACGAGCTTTCATGAATCAATATTTTGAAAGCAGTCGACTTTTGATGTGTAGTGATTTTGATTGATATGAAAATCAATATGATTTTGAGCAGAATCTGAAAATATAAAAAAGATGAATTGGAGGGATTTTACGAACACCCTGAAGAATAAGAAATACTTCTTGGAAGACCAAATTTTTTTATCTGTTTCTTTATCTATGTATCACATTTAATTAATAACAAATTATTTTATTTTCCATTAATTATGTTAACTTCGTATTTTATTTACATATAATTATCGGTATATTATGATTTGGATATTTACCTGGACTTAAAACTTTAATCGCTGACGGCGAATTTACCGACGGCGAGTTTTCTGGCGGTGAATTGTACCTACGACGAATCGGCGACGGTGAATTGGCGACGACAAATCGGCGATGGCGAATTGTCCTAGACCCTAAAAACCTGTCGGTGATTGCAAGAAAGTTCCGAGGAACTGGATGCGGGCGGCAAACGAAACGTTTTAAACGCAGAGAAAGAAGAGGGATTTCTTAATGTTGCGAAATCAGTTTTTCCTTATTTTGAGCTTTTTTTAAATTTGGAAAGCCCATATTATTTTTTTTGGTACAGCTTTTGTAAGGTGCATTGGTATTTCTTAAATTTATAAAAAGCGATGCACAAAGCACCCCTAAAATTCCCCGAGGTTGTATTCCAAGTCGAAGTACTTAGAAATTCCCCCTTACTTATGCACAAATTAGTGACTAAACGGAAGCTTACGTGAGCTTACGGAGTTGCAAAGTTTCAAGTCAGTGCGACTATAAAATATAGACTGAGCTTCGGCAAGTTGTGCCTTATTCGCTTAATTATGAACAGGCCCGGGGTGAGATTACCTGCGGGCTTCTTCTTCGCTTCGCCTAACACAATCGAACACGCTGCTGCTGTGTGTGATTTTTGCCAAGGCAAAATTCGATTACCGTAATTAATATGCGTGTCTTTTATGTGTCGGCCTCGCATGTAAATCATCCCCTATAATTAAGACAAATACGAGGCTCTCGGCAACTAAAACGCAATTTGGAAGATTAATATTGGAGAGAGTCTGGAGCGCGATGATCATCTAAGAGAACGACCGCACCCAAGACCGCAACGGTTTTTATGGAGGCCCGGAGTTTCGCCAGGTCCTTTTTGCTTCTTTTTCAAAGGGGCGGCAGCTCGTCTGATCTGAAATTCAAAAGCGAGGGTGAAATAAATGCTTTGTTCGTTCAAGGGTAAACAATAAATTATGATTTCATATTAGGCTTTGATTTATCAATGTTATGTTAAACCAATAGGAATTCTGTTTGAATACAAATTTCAGTAAAGTGAAGCTTTAATCTGTGGGGTGTTCCCTCGCACTAAAGATTGTTGCAAAATGTCATGACTTTCGATTGTGTGAAACATGCGAACGGAGGTTGGAAAAGGGTTACAAATTCAGAAAAGATGATAAGAGGATAATTAAACCTAGAAAACCAAATAACCACTTTCAACCCCTTTTTGTCTCCAATTCTTTTAACAGTCCGTGAATGTTGAAATGCGATTTCTTTGTTAGTAGCGCCCTGGTTTTCGGGTGAAAAGCCAGAAATCTGTCTCCAAATCGTTTTCCACGGATCGCTCGAATGGATTCTACTTATAGTTTTTGGAATTATCGGAAACGGTTCACTCCTCATTTCTTTCTATGAGTGGTTAATAGTCCTTATAATGGCTCGAATAAAAACATGAAGCTTTAATTTACAAAATATATTCAAATATAAGAGAGATTTTTGTATAATAACGAAGAGATTATAAAAAGTTTTTTTTTTAAACTTGAAACGGACAAAATTATGAAAGAAAAATACTCATCGTTTCGCTATTGATTAATAGCTTCGTCAGGACTGAAAAAAAAGTAAATAAACAAGTTGTGTTTTCCTTTCTGTTTCAAGTTTAAAAAAAAACCTTTTACTTACAATTTTCATCGGAAAAGAATCAACTTAATTTGAAGAGATGATAAACAAAATATGTGAATTAAATTAAATTAATTATTTGAAATTTAAAAATCTCTGTGAAATTGAATTGAGAATATTACAAAGAGAAGAGAAGATCAACAAAAAACAATTCACTTCGATTCAACTTTGTTAGACGCTGAATCTTATTATGATCTTATTTAAGCTCACTGTCGCTGGTCGTGGGTGCTTCTTAGGTACACTTTATTTTAATTAAATTAGGAAAATTGACTTATGGAAACAATTTTGAACTTTGAAAATTTCACAGCGAGGACGATTGACAGACGTGTGTGTCAAACAGACAAAATCCCATTCGGAACTCTGCCAGCTTTCTTCCCTTGTCGAATGTATTGTCATATTTTTCCTTTAATCTTCTGATTTTTTCTTTGTTTAATTTGTATAATTATCTCAAATAATTAACAATCGTAACTCTTTAACAATAAATTATTTGTTAAATTAAGAGATGCAAAGTATGGCATATACTGAGTAGTCGTGTTCTCTTTGCTGCTTCGTTAAATTTAATTTATTATTGGTTTGTGTTTAAAACAAAGCTGCAACTTTCCACAAAAAGGACTTGTGTATGTGAATAAGAGATTTGATAAATAAAATAAAAGTTTTTGTAGTGGAGAACTGATTAAAAATTGTGTAAATGAGTTTCACACGTGCGGATATATCGGAAATTCGCGAATTCATGCGAGAAACTCTTACATCCCTATTTCAAGGTGAATCACTAATAAAAAAGATTTGTGACCCTATAATGGAACGAATAAATATGAAACTTGAAGTGAAAATCATTACAAAAACTACAGAAATACTTTAACTGCTCTTATTCGGCTTCATTTGACTTTTGGAGATGAAGCACCATCAAAGAGCAGTGTTTATAATTGGTTTTCCGAATTCCAGCGTGGACGTACCTCTCTCAGTGACGAATTTCGTGAAGGTCGTCCATCAACATCTGTTGTTGCCACTAATGTAGATGCTGTGCGTGAAATGCTTGAGCGAGATCGACATGTGACATACCGTGAGATTCAAGCATCCTTACGCATTGGCATGAAAGCAATACACCAGATTCTGCATGATCATTTGAACGTACGAAAGCTTTGCAGTCGTTGGATCCCACACAATCTAACAGAAGCGCAACAGCAGGGTCGTGTCAAATGGTGCGAAGAAATGCTCAAGAAATTCAATGGAGGTCGTTCAAATTTAGTTCATAACATCGTTACTGGTGACGAAACGTGGATATATTCGTACGAGCCAGAATGTGAACAACAATCTACCGTTTGAATATTTCAAAATGAACCAAAACCAACAAAAGTTGTACGTTCACACAGTGCTGCGAAGCAAATGATTGCTTGCTTCTTTGGTTTAACTGGACATGTAGCAACCGTGATTTTAGAGGATCGAAAAACCGTGAGTGCCGATTGGTATACTACCATTTGTTTGCCGGAAGTCATCGATCAAATAAGAAGGAACAATCGTAATCGACGAATTATTCTCTATCATGACAATGCCAGCTCTCACTCAGCCCGTCAAACAGTTGATTTCTTGTCCAACAAAAATGTTGAATTAATGACTCATTGTCCATATTCACCTGACTTATCACCTAATGATTTCTTTTTGTTCCTAAATATCAAAAATAAAATGCGTGGTGAGCGATTTTCGTCGGCCGAAGCAACGGTTGAAACATTCCAGACACTGGTTTCTGAGGAAATCATCTTTAGAGTGTTCCCAGTTCGGATTTCGTCAAAGTCTGAGTTGTAATGATGCTGTCATTAATTTAACACAGAATATTTCTCAATCTTTAGATGATGGAAAAAAAAGTAACAGGCGCTTTTCTTGATTTAAAAAAAAGCTTTTGATATTGTGCCCCATGATCGCCTTTTAAATAAACTACAGTGTTACGGCTTCAGAGGCAAAGTTCTAGAATTATTGAAATGTTATCTTGTCTACAGGACACAATGCACCAGAATAGGTAATACAGTAAGTAATGAAAGAATTGTTAAAACTGGTGTTCCACAGGGCACGGTGCTTGGGCCACTATTCCAGGTAGCTTTACAGCATTTGCTGATGATACGTCTATAGTTTTTACGTCTGATACATAGGAATCTGTGGCCAAATTAACATCTGATGGCTT
The DNA here is from genome assembly GCA_036172665.1 of Prosopocoilus inquinatus. Classification (NCBI taxonomy): domain Eukaryota; kingdom Metazoa; phylum Arthropoda; class Insecta; order Coleoptera; family Lucanidae; genus Prosopocoilus; species Prosopocoilus inquinatus. Next base: position 34,765,251 of record CM069877.1, read on the forward strand.
CAATAAAATTAAGAAATGCTTAGATTATAACTTATTATCTTTAAATTTAGATAAAACTGTTGTTATACTTTTTTCTATTCAGAACTGTAACATCGATTCTATCCCTCAAATCAATGTCGCTAATACAGTTTTAAAATGTTCTGATAATACCAAACATTTAGGATTATTAATAGACTCTAATCTACGTTGGCATCCTCACACACAGAAGCTGGTAAACAAAGTTAGAAAAACCTTGTATATTTTTAGGCAAATTAGGCACTACTGTAACATTAATTTACTAAGAACAGTTTATTTTGCATTAGTTCAAAGCTGTCTATATTATGGAGTATCAGTATGGGGTTCAACTAACACCTCTGTTATTAAACATCTGTAGGTAACTCAGAAATTAATTTTAAAAGTTTGCTTAAATAAACCCAGAACTTTTTTATCCCAACTATTGTTCAACTTATTTAATGTATTGACTATTAACCAAATACATAAAAAAAGCTATAATTATTTATACACACTTGAATAAATCTAAAATTCCTTTTGTGCATTTTAATAATTTTACTACTACCGCTTGTAGACATCGTGATCTAGAAATTCCTTTCTGTAACATTTCAAAAGGACAAAGACATATTTTGTACCTTAGGTCCTCAATATTATAACATACTTCCAATTGATATCAGATCAACCTTCTACTTGCTTCTTTTCAGAAGAAAATTAGAAAAATTGATAAAAACAAACTATAAAATCTTTGAGTAAAAATAATAATAAAAAAAATTCTACAGTAAAATTTTATTTACATAAAACGATTCGAGCTCAGCTCATGTGACTTTATTAAGTTTACTGTTAAAAAATTAGAAAAAGATTTAATGATACGTTTATATGTACAGGTGGATTAATTTCGATGTCTCTTATGGGCATCTCCGTAACTATAAGAGATAGAAAAAAACGAGTGGCCAAGTTTCGATCTCTTTTTTGGAGATTAAGTCAATAACGTAAACAAAAATTGGCTATCTTCTTTTGTTTTCAAATTATGGTCAAAAATTGACATTTTCGACTTTTTGTTTTTCGGTCATATCTACGTTTATTTTTAGAGATATTAAAAAACTGTCCGATCATTATTAGGACACTTTTTGAAATACAATTCAGTGGTGTAGTTGCTTTTTTAATATTTACTTAAATTTTCAAGTTATAACATAAAGTTATCTTTTTTTAAATAGATATCATAGTAGGCAATGTCCTCATTAAATAGAGATTTTTTTTCTGTTTTCAAAAATATATACTTTGTTGGGTTTATTTCTTATAATTAATAGGAAAAATGCCATTTTTGTTATTAGCCTTGCGTATCCTAGTCTCAGTAGGCTGGCTTCAATGCAGTGTCGACATTTTTTTTTGTTTTTATTAAATATTAACGAACTTTCAAACCTTTAGCCAGTTTTGGCCGCGTAAAGAATTTCATATTCACTTTAGTTTTATTTTTATTTTTTTTCTATTTTACAAAATACCGTTTGAGAAATGTAGCACCCATCGCGACCGATCTGGCAAAAGCTTTTTTGTTTTTATTAAATATGAATGTACGCAAATTTAGTTTGATACATGTCCGATTTTGTTATATTTTACTATTTGTGTGTTTGTTTTTGTTTTTCGTGTTTTTAATAAAATATAAGTCAAGAGAAACAAAAAAAAAGAAAGCTTAAATTAGTTCTAATTTAGTTATTATCACCTTTATGTTTATCCAAACAACTTGTATTTTAGTGTAAAATCATGTTATCTTTTCGCTTCTCTTGACAACTTGTTTATTTACATTTTTTCACTCCTGACGAAACTATGAAGAGATAGCGAAACGTAGAGTGTTCTTGCGATTTCACAGTGTCCGTTTTAAAGTTTAAAAACTATTTTCTCTCAAATATTTCATCGAACAAGAGTCGACTTCAGTTATATTTTTTATAGAAGTCGTTTCTTGTCCGATGGAAATTGTACAAAAATTGTTTTCAAATTTAAAAAGATATTGTGAAAATTACAGGAACGTTCAACGTTTCTTTCTAACGAAGCTATAAACTGAAAATGAAACGTTGAGTATTCGTGGAATTTTGTCTGTTTAAAGATTGAAAACTATGTTTCTATAAATTGAATGATCATTTTCAATAGAAAGTTAGACAGGAACTCTTATCAGAACGGTTGCTGAAAACGATAAAACGGAAATTTGTAAATTAACGCGAACACGAATTTATTTAAGCAGCTAAAACTTTGAAAATATTTGAAAGCTCGTTAAAATTTAATAAAATAAAAAATCTGCTCCGTATTGAACCCAGCCTACTGAGACTAGGATATTTACGAAAGGATAATAATAAAAAGGACAGTTTTTCCTATTAATTATAAGAAATAAATCCAACAACTAAATTTGCGTGCATTCAAAACAAAAAAGTTTTTGCCAGATCGGTCGCGATGGGTGCTACATTTCTCAAACGGAATTTTGTAAAATAAAGTGAATATGAAATTCTTTACGCGGCCAAAACTGCCTAAAAGTTTGAAAGTTCGTTAATATTTAATAAAAATAAAAAAAAAATGTTGGCACTGCACTGAAGCCAGCCTACTGAGACTAGGATACGCAAGGCTAATAACAAAAATGGCATTTTTCCTATTAATTATAAGAAATAAACCCAACAAAGTATATATTTTTGAAAACAGAAAAAAAATCTCTATTTAATGAGGACATTGCCTACTATGATTTCTATTAAAAAAAATATAACTTTATGTTATAACTTGAAAATTTAAGTAAATATTAAAAAAGCAACTACACCACTGAAATGTATTCCAAAAGTGTCCTAATAATGATCAAACAGTTTTCTAATATCTCTAAAAATAAACGAGATATGACCGAAAAACGAAAAGTCGAAAATGTCAATTTTTGAGCATAACTTGAAAACAAAAGAAAATAGCCAATTTTTGTTGACATTATTGACTTAATCTCCAAAAGGAGATCGAGACTCGGCCACTAGTTTTTTTCTATCACTTATAGTTACAGAGATGCCCATAAGAGACATCGAAATTAATCCACCCTGTACAGGTGATTTTATTAATGAACTGTATTTGCGTAATTACTATTGTTTTGCTGGTGCTGTAACTGTCATTTTTTTTATACTATTTGTTCTAACTTGGAAAGATAAAATATTTATAAAACAAAAAAAAAAGAAAAAATTAATTTTTTTCTAATCTTGAACCGGACAGAAATATTCTGTTCATTGTGGGTTATTGATCGTTGTATTTAATTATGATTAAAAACTCTAGATTAATCTTAACAGTAAGTTGTTAAAATTAAAATGAACTGAAACTGTTCCTAGAATACCATAAATAAAGCGTTCATCGGAAGGGATTATTGTCAGTAGAAAGAAGTGAATTCATAGAAGGTATTTTAAAGTCTTAACGAACTCATTAACTACGCCTAAAATAGATGAGAACGGAGGTATAAGTACACAAAAGGGCGTACGAACGTTTAAGCACGCGTTTTTAAGGGTCTAATAAATTAGAAAACAGGAGAACTGGAACAGAAAACATCTTAATCTTAATAGAATTAAAATAAATGATATGATATATTAATAAGTTAATTTATTTATAACACTTCAACAACTAAAAACTAATTTATTTACAGTATCATGGTTATGAGTCGAGCGTTACTAATTCCTTCGTGTGTCTCCCTCCTCTTCACCGGCGCGCGGTGGGTCGCTTATATATCCTGATGCTTTTCCAGATTTTTTTCTTAGAGAAACTCTTAAGAATTCTTGAGCTTCTAAACGTCTGAGCGTTAAATGATCACAAAAGCATTAGGTACTTTCGCTCTCTTTATTTTATAATCAATAAATAACTATTATATGTAGGTGTATGTTTTAGTGGTAACAAGATCTTTGTCTCAATCACCCATAGAAGCTTAGTAATTTCGAATGACTCAATATTAATTTTTATAAACGCGTAGCTCCTTGGAGCACAATCGTGGAGTGTCCAACATCTTATCGGGAAGTAAACTGGAGTTTGGAGAGCGCGTAACCGACGATAATGACGATAATAATAACGACAGGAGATACGATCTCGGGCATCTTTGTCCTCTCAAGTGCACAAAGCATCCGCACAGTTAGTTTTATGTACGTTTTAAGGGTCCGGCGGGCAATTAAGAGTAGATAGCGCGCCGGTTGTAAGACGCGGCCGGGAAGTGTTCCCCAAGGATGTCGAGAGGGGCCACTAATCTACAAGACTCTGGGGTCCGACCCGCCATGTTATGGCCGGTAATTTATTCATGGCAGTTCTCCGACATGACTGTTTGAATCGGTTTGCGAGAGATTTCAACTTGGATTAACTCAAGTCATAATCACATGGCCGACTCTTACTACTACCGTTTCCTCCGTTTCAATGAGACGAGTTTTATTGCACGATTTGCGAAATCGTCCTCTCTCTCCGCGTACTTACCGAGTGTAAAGTCCGGATTTGATTACTTCCTACTACACTTGCGTGACTTACTTTACATTTTCACCACTTTACTTGTACTAACACACAGAGAAAAAGAATTTCTTTAATTACTTTTTTCTGTCTTTGAAAAATTGGAAAGGGATATCTCCAAACGAAAAAAATGTTTTTTTAATACTAAATAAGTATTTCGGAAGTTATGCTGCCATCTTCAGTAGACGACTTCTTCTTAATCACTAGGAGAACTTGACTTCTCTTGTGATCTCAAGAGAATCTCAAGAGAAATTGACTGAAGTTGTATATTTTTTGGTTAGGAGATTCCGTCCAATTTTTATTGTACTGCAAACCACAGTCTCCGATATATTTGAATATGGAAACCAAAAGTTATTCTACAGAATACGCGCAAATACATGAAAGATAAAAACAGTAACATAATATTTGACGAAGCAAAGGTTGGAAAGAGTTGGAAGAACTTTTAATTAAATTATTTATTTAATCAAAAAGAATAGAAAACAAGACTTGCGTTCAAACTCAAAGTGAGCAAGACTACGGAGGCCCACGAACAAAGTAATGAAAACAATGTATTAACATGAGACGCAGGCTTTTTTCAAGTAAGTTATTATTTAGTCAAAAGTCGACTTAAAGTAGTTGTATAGCCTAACTATATAGTTGTATATAGTTAGTTGTAATGTAATGTAATGTATTTATTAGTCAAATGCTGCCATGAAAATACATACAGGGTGTGGATAAAGTATGGAACAAAATTCATATTTCTGTTATCTTGGGTTTGATCAAAAAATCCTGAAACAGGTCGATTTTAGTTTTGTTCCGTGCATTTTATGACATAGTGAATTTTATTCTGTAGCCATCTGATTGCATCCAGGTGTGACGTCATCAGCTTTTTCAAATGGTAACATCAGACTTTTATTATCCCTTGTCGTTAAGTATTCTATTGTGTATACAACGGTATAAAAAGTTTGGTATCTTACATAACAATTTTTTGGAGAAAAACACTTTCGAATTTAAAAAAATTAAAATTTTATTCCTATGATAAACTAATCAAAAAATGATAAACTAATCAAAAATTATCAACAAATTAGATAAAATATCAACGGAGGTGTTCAAACTGTCCACCGTTGGCCATTTGACATTGGCCAAGACGGATGTACACACTTTCTACGGAACGTCGTATTGTCTCTGGGTCAATATTGCGAATTTCCTCGTAAATGCGAGTTTTCAGGTCATCCAAGTCATGTGGCATATTTGTGTACACCTTTGATTTCACATGACCCCATAGAAAAAAATCAAGTGGGGTGAGATCTGGCGAGCGGGCAGGCCAGTCAATTGTTCCCCTTCGTCCTATCCATCTCCCTGGGAAAATTTCGTCGAGATACCTGCGAACATGCTGGCCAAAAGGTGGAGGTGCTCCATCTTGTTGTAACTAGATTCTGGGATGAGGCGCATCAGGATTGGTTTCGTCTGGAAACAGTATTACCAATGCTGGCACGAGGTCAAATCTTAGAAAATCTAAATATCTTTCAGCGTTTAAATTTCCCTCGAGAAAGACAGGTCCCACAATGCGATCTCCTATTATTCCCGTCCACACATTAACTTTTTGTTGGGTTTGGGTGTGACCCTCCCGAACCCATCGAGGATTTTCGCCCGACCAATATCTACAATTATGGCGATTCACCTGACCGTTTATTTTAAAAGTTGCTTCGTCGCTAAAAAGCACATTACTGAGAAATTCGGGATTCTCATCGCATCGTAGCATCAATTGTTCACAGAACTCGTTTCGACGGTCGAAGTCATCTTCATTCAGTTCCTGAACGAGATGGACTTTATATGGATGAAGTTTTTCCTTCTTCAAGTACTTTGCGACTGTGGAAAAGTCGACTGCATTATCTCTGGCAATGTTTCTTGTTGAAGTGTGGGGGTTGTTTTGAACTTCCAAGAGAATGTTCAGCCTAGTACCTCCTTCAGTTCTTGGACGACCTTGTTTGGGTCTGTCTTTCACACTGCCAGTTTCTGCGAATTTTGCCACAATTTTGCTCACCGTTGATCGCGAAATCGGTGTTCGGTTTGCATTTTCTGCATTGAACAATTGACAGGCTTCTTCATGGCTACGTATTTTATCACCAAAGCCAACCATAATAAGAATTTGAATTCTGTCTTGTTCGCTCAAATTAGCCATTTTCGTGATTCACTTTCAACACTACCAAATTTCCGTTCTAGTCAAAACGAATACTCAGGTGCAGTACTTGATATACGGTTATAAGCTAATTGACAGTACTTTGACATTACTTTCGTCTACGCCATAGTTACTTGTGTTTTTCAATTGTAAAAAACATCATCAACCGGAAATTTAAAAAAATCATTCGGTTCTAGGAACAAACGGTAAGGCCTGCATAGGGTTTTTTTGTTTCCCTTATGTCGACTGGTCGATGTCTCGATTGAAGACAATCCGAGGTACACCTCAGACGTATCTAATTTGTTGATAATTTTTGATTAGTTTATCATAGGAATAAAATTTTAATTTTTTTAAATTCGAAAGTGCTTTTCTCCAAAAAATTGTTATGTAAGATACCAAACTTTTTATACCGTTGTATACACAATGGAATACTTAACGACAAGGGATAATAAAAGTCTGATGTTACCATTTGAAAAAACTGATGACGTCACACCTGGGTGCAATCAGGTGGCCACAGAATAAAATTCACTGTCATAAAGTGCATGGGACAAAACTAAAATCGACCTTTTTTTAGGATTTTTTCATCAAACCCAAGATAACAGAAATATGAATTTTGTTTCACACTTTATCCACACCCTGTATACAGACGTATGTCATGTCAAAACAGAAAAACACAATGTAGTTCAAAAATAAATTAAACAATTTACACATATTCAATGTCAAAATCGATAAACGATAAAAATTAACATTAATAATAATTTTTTAGAAAAATGTCAGGTCAAAAAGCGATCGTAAGATGTCGCTATTTTATCTGTTCATTAATAATAATAATAATAATAATAAAAAAGAGACAAGGTTGGATGCACTGTCAATGCATTCGACGCTTGGCTATGCAACTGTAGGTGTGGGTTCGATTCTCACTCGGTGCATGTGAGTTTCACCTGAGAGATTAACGTTAAACGTCAAAATCGGGCTGGACTACTTGCTAGAAGGAAAAAAAAATGTGGAAATATACAACCACAAACAGTAAACGCACGTGGAAACCAAGTAAGCAGCAAAATGGGAGAATCAACATGGCGCTTACCTTGCCGAAGAGAGGTAAGCCGTAAAACAGCGCGGCACAATTCACAGAGCCGCGAAACGGGCCCTGCAACACGGGAACAGCAACAGCGGTGCGGTTTATGATCCGTTTAACAACGGCTGCTTTAATTTTTCATCAACAAAACTCCATAAGACACCAACACAGCTCGCAACCCGATGGGAGAAGTGACCATCATTAACTCGCACAATGGTTGAAAGCCGAAAAATAACTCGACGTGTCCGATAAACAATCAAATGTCGAGTGCGGCGCTGTAAGAGATCTACCGCGACGTGCTCGACACGTATGTAGCAAGAATCAAAATTTCGATTGCAATAACCAGAAATAAAAAAAATACAAGCTCAGGATTTTGAATTGAAGGAAGTGCTGGAAGGTCTGGTGCTTGTATATTCCCCTCTGCGGCTGCAACTAACTTACCACATGGTTTTCTTGTGAATTGAGAAAATCCTTCTATTTCGAAGGCACTGGTGTGAATCAAAATCCCGTAATCCCAATCTCTCACCTAGAATCAGCAAATCCAACAAACAAAAACTAATTAACTAGTAATGGCAATAGACTGACTGAGTTAAAAAGATGATAGCCAACGACAACAAAGGAGTGACCGTATTTGAGGCGTAATAAAGTCGCGCTGCTTTAGTATTAAAAAGGAATTGAATTAACTAGTAATGCTAATTGACTAAGAAAAAGAAAATGATCCGTAAACTGAGACAAAAGGAATGACTGTAAATCATTTGAGCAAATTTTCGTACCGTGTCGGTTTGTGCTCACATTCATTCCAGCTGTTTCGAAATGGGTTTTTTGTGTTTTCCCAGTTTGTAAGGCGAACGCCGAAGGAGGAAACCACCTGGAAAGTCGATCATAGCCGCAATCGGCAATACATAATGAGCAAAACACGCGCATTCCCAACAAGGTTATAGGTAGGAAGCCTGTTACTAACTAGTCTAACAAAATAATAATAATAATAATAATAATTTGTGTGTAAGGTCGTCGTGAAAAAAAGATCGCGAATTCAAATCAATCAAGATTCTAATCTTGATTGTTTAAAAAAAAGATCGCGAATTCAATACAATCAAGATTAGAATCAATCAAGATTCTAATCTTGATTGTTTTGAATTCAATATAATTATATAATATATATATAATTCAATACAATCAAGATTAGAATCAATCAAGATTCTAATCTTGATTGTTTTGAATTCGCGGTCTTTTTTGGTGGAGTACAAAAAATTATAGAGCGTCGACTAGAGGAATCCCAAAATGTGTTTACGAAGGGAAAAGGGGTATAAAATAATATTTTCTCGATTAAACGGTTAATAGAAAAAAGTAAAAGTAACAAGATATAAGTTGCGTTTCTATAACTTGAAAACGCCTTTGATGTTGTTTCAAGACAACTTACACGAACAGCTTAATAAAAAGAGTGATAAATTCACATCTATGAAAAGCCATTCAGAGTCTGTACCACTAGGTCACAAGGTCGAAAGTGTTTGCAACAAGAGCGGGACTTACGCAAGGGGAAGTTTTATGCCCAACCTTGTTCAACATAATAATGGACGATGCAATAAAAGAAGTAAAAATAAAATTAAAAAAATACAGGGTCGGCTGTAAAAGGATGGTACTGTTACGAATTTGGGGGTTCATAAATTATAGTTGTTAAATTTCAGAACTCTTTAATTACAAATAGTCGCTAGTGTGAATCATCAATCGCTAGTAATGAGCTGCAACACTTGTCTATTGTAAACAGGAGCTTTCTATTACTATAAGTTAGTTTTTCTTTGGGAAAATAGAAAAAATAAGAAAATTCCACCCCTTATCTGTACTTTACTACTCAAGCAGGTAGCGTGCTTTAAATGAATTAAAGACAATTTTTAGGAAATTACCGAACCTGTTTACCTGATTAATTAATAACTCTTTTTAACTCTTTCGAAGGCTTTCAAGGGCTCTTGGCTCAGAAACTGTACAAATAAATAAAATCCCTCATATGCTACAATGGATTTATTGACCACTGACTTAAATTGATACAAACAAAGTAAACAAGTACAAACAAAATATAAATATAGGAAGTAAAATTTGGTCTAAAGGAATTTTGAAAAGAAAATAACATGACAAATAAAATAACAAATACAATACCTTATCAGAGGCGAAACGCAGTAACAGAGGCTTTTGGGATGCCTGAGGATTCCTCGATTGAAATCTGGGCCCCAAGGCGGGTGTTCTCCGCGTGTACCAACACACACACACTTACTCATATTTCCCTGAAGGGGTTTTTAGGGGGTTAAACTGCTATGGTAAAAACAACGGCATGATTGAACGGGTAGGAGGGTAACATTTTGGAGCCTTTCGATGGATCCTCCCGGTGGATACTGATTTTATTTTTCACTCGCTCCTGCCGCGGAGCCTGGATGCTTATCTTAAGAATGTCCACCTCTTTCGCTTATCTTACAGGCGTTACAAAGGTTGCCTAAATCAGGGGGCAACTTTAACAAGCTTTCAACAATAATTTGGCACGGCGGGGAAGGAGGGAATATAGTCTCACGGTTTCTGCAAGTAATGCGATCTTAATTATTATTGTTATGACTACAGTATTTCCTGTACAAATCATTATTGGCTGAGAAAATTTAATTTAAAATAAAACAGATTAAATTCCACTCGCAGTAATCAAATTAAATTAAAATTTTGAATAAAATAAAAGATCGATTTTTCCGGGCGTTTACACAATCAAATAATACTTCTACAAAATGTACTTTCTTTTATAGTAGATCTCTGTTTGCTCGAACTTGCTGGAATGAAATCGAACCAATGAGAAATTTCGTGTGCGTCACCGCTGTAACAATACCAACGGAAATATCGAAAAGCGCACACGCAGATGATCAGATGACACCAAGAATGAGAGAGAGTTACAACATTATATAGAAATTTGGAAAGGAGCATTACAAAAAAGAACTCTAAGATTAAATAAAGGTAAGACAAAGATAATGAAGACGAGGAAAAGTGCAAAATTTATATATAAATTTTAGTATTTAACTAAAAAAGAAAAAATGTCACCTTGATACCCGACGGTATATTAAGGTTTTGATTAATAAATATAAAGTAACAGGTATTATTTGTGTAAATTTCGATGAGTCGAAATCTCAGCATTGAAAAATATCGAAAGTTATAGAAATCAGTATAATTCATAGGGCTGAGAACGTGTTTTACGTGTACATCTGCTTATGTGGCCTATGTTCTCTCTGAATATCATAGACCTGTATGTATGAATACAACTTAGACTTAACACAAACATAACAGAATCAACAACGCCTTATAGTATTGATTAAAATGTGCGACAGTATTTCTGGTTCACCCGGTACAGTAATATTTTTGAAGTAAATAAAATGAATAACATAATTAACAGCACATAAAGAAAAAATTAAAGAACATCTTGAATGCTGTTCATCCTGTTTCTGTTTTCCTTTTTTTCTAATTGACCAGTTGATGATCTTAAAGAAGTAAAGTGATTCTTAAAACCAGTAAAACGAAGATGATAAATAATAAATTATAATAATAAATAATCATATCAACAAAACCTACCTACAGTAAAATACTTCTTGGTTGACATTTTCCTTACCAACTTCCGTGCCACTTCTACTGCAGATTTGGTGAGGAGAATATCTTTCGGCCGTGCTAGTCAATGATTTCAAGAAGTGATTGAATGATTTCAAGACAGCTTGGTTGTTAAAATGTGTATCTACACGTAAAGGTAAATATTTTAATTATGAAGCCATAATGCCGATTTTGAATATATTATGAAGTCTATAAAACACTAGTGGAATTATGAACCCATAATTAAACTGTTATTCAAAATCAATTATAATGACTTCATAATAAACAGGCGTTGGCTATAACTATGTATTACACTCGAGCCTTAACAGCTAATAAGTCATTCAAGAAAAATTAGCCAACTCGAGCAAGCTCTCGTGGCTAAACATCCCTTTCGTGACTTATAAGACAGTTGTATAATAAATAGCTATTATTTGGGTACATAAAACTTGTAATAGAATGTGTAGTATGATCGATTTATTCAAGTAAGGTTTGCAGAATATCGAATGCACCCTTAAAAGAAGCACTTGTCTCGGATGGTCCGGACGAATCCTTCGTCGATAATGGTCCCCCCTGTAACTGTGCGACCGTTGTAGTTATTCACTTAGAACAATCGATGAAGTTGTCGAAGTATGTACTAGTTGTAAATTCTGGAGAAGTTCGACATCGGCCAGGAATTTAGATCTTATGTTAATTATAGCTTGTGGCCGTCTCAATATTCATAACATCCAGGCAGGGAGCCCAAATAATTATAGATAGTTTCAAGTTTGCCCCTCCGGACGAGGGAAGGTTGCCCGGGGGCGTTTGCGTTTTTCCGTTCGCGACGACATGGAAATTGATAAATTCCACGCCGTAATTATTTTGGCTCGCATCGGTTCACAATTTCCTTAATCACTCCTTAATTATTATTACGACTGCGTAGTATCCGAATTCTCTTCTGCTAAAAAGTAATACTGTAACGTCGCCTTATTGGTAGTCTGGTTTTTACCAAGAAGTAACGTATATTTTTAGGGATTACATAGCCCGAATTATGATAATACAAAACATCAACTACATTTATTATCGGTAAGGATAGGATTTGAATAAGTACACGTCATCGTTTCAATAGCGCCGTAAAAATGCATGGAACAGGCACGTTGTGTAATGGGACGGTGAACATAATTTACGGCGTTCTTACTATATGATGCAATAGGGTGATATATTCCGGAGGTCGAGGTACAATTGGTCAACTAATTACTCTGAAAATCTTTACATATTGTAACAAAAAGAATTGATTGCATAACTGTAATTTTTTTTTATTGCGGCAATATTGCTCTGTTTTCTGTTATACTAAGTAACACCAGCCCTCGCGTTTGTTTACATGCTACGGTCTAATATCTTATACTGTCCGCTTCATTAGAATTTGAACCGCGCAAAATATATTTCCCCGACCCGTAATTATCAGTATCAGTATAAAACACTTACATACATGTCGGAAGCACTATTACGGATGGCATAAGTTCACGCACTATAATCAGTGTAACGATCAATTGATGCTATCGGAAAATCTATCGATCTTTATATCTGAAGTTGACCTACTTTCCGGTGTGCGTGGGCGATTGACGTAACTCTGTGTTTTTGAAGTTCTTAAAGATTTTTCTCTGTTGCCGCATTATTATTATGTAATCACATGCAAGGTTATCGATCAAGCTTTTTTTTGCACTGTATGGATCTTAGATAATTATTTCTTTTGTTACAATACTTTCCTAATGGAAAAAAACTTCATAAATAGAAAAAAATACAAATGACAGGAAATAGAAACTGTTATAATACAAGTGGTTTAATTCAAAGAAAAGTTGTCCTATTTTTTTTATTATTATTTTTTGCTATATTCTGTTTTTTTTTTTATTTCAGAGGAGTACTTTGAAGTATTGACGCTAAAAACGAGCTTTGTCATTGGTCAAACAAGCTCTGTCATTGGTCAAACGAGCTTTGTCATTGGTCAGGCTAGCTGCCATAGACAAAGTTCGTTTTTAGCGCCAAAATTTCAAAGTACTTCTTCGAATTAAAAAACAGAGTATAGACTAGGGTTATCCAACAATGGTTTACATCTGTAATATGAATTAAATTTATACCGTATGTTTCGTAAACGCCTAATTTGGTCTCACTTCTCTGACTGCATACAGTCTTGTGCCCCAAATGTACAATGTCTAGGACTGGCTTAGCCGATAAATGAATAGTTAAATTTTGCCATCTTTATTTTAAAATATATCAAAATATATTATTCTCGGAGATCCCACCGATTTATTACGCTGAGAATAAAAATTTCAAATTTATTCCATTTTATTGTCTTCTTTTCTGAAACCTATTTACTTCTACTTTTTTTTTAAATAAATATATAATACATTTATTTCAGTAAATCATGAGAAAAAAAATCACCACAGTAGATTGAAATAAAAGAGTTAACATTGCCAATAAGAAAAGAAAACATATTATTACAAGAAAAATGTACGTCAATTTTGAATCACCTTGTATACATGAAATAAGAAAAATCAAAATAAGAAAACAAAAAGCGAACAACAGAACGAAACAAAAGTTAATCAACAACACAAAACAAAAGACAATCGCTGTCATTTTATAAATCTTTTGATTTTCATTTCCCTTGTCGGTCCTCTTTTGTTTTAATGTCTAATCTTTTGCTTTATTCCAACGTTCGGCATTTTTCCCCTTATTTGCGTTTTTTTTTAAAGTAAGTATTTGGTCTTCGTTTAATTTCATTGATCGTCTTTTGTTTTATTTTGTTGATTTTTTTTAGATTGATTCTGCTAGTCACTTTTTCTTTTTCGTTTCTTTTCATTTTTATTATTTTTTTGTATTTATTAACCGTATTTTTTCCTTGTTTTGTTATTCTGTTATTTGTTTTGCTTCGTTTTGTTTTTCGTCCTTCGTGTTCGTTTGCATTTAACTACGTCGTCAATGCAAACGACGAAGAAAACAAAAAGCGAACAACAATGAAACAAAAGTTAATCAACGACACAAAACAAAAGACAATCGCCATCGTTTTATAAATCTTTTGATTTCCATTTAATTTTATCGATCCGTTTCCGTTTCCTTTGTCGGCCCTCTTTTGTTTTATTGTTTAACCTTTTGCTATATTAACGCCATTTTTTTCCTTATTTGCGTTTGCAAAAAGTAAGTATTTCGTCTTCGTTTAACTTCATTGATCGTCTTTTGTTTTATTTTGTTGATTTTTTAGATTCATTCTGCTATTCAATTTTTTTTCTTCGTTTCTTTTGATTTTTATTTAACTTGATCGATTTTCTTGTTTGTTTTCATTGACTGCTTTTTCTTTTTGTTTTCATTAATTCATTGAATAACCAACTAAATAAAACAAAAGACGATCGGTATTATTTTATTGTCTTTTTTCGATTTTTATTTCAATTTTATCGATCGATTTCCATTTTTTTTGTAGGCACCCCTTTTGTTTTACTACGTTTCTTTCGCCATTGTTTTCCTCACTTGCATATCTCGATTTTTAATTTATTGATCGTCTTTTGTTTTATTTCGTAGATTATTTTTCGTTTCATTCCGTAGTTCACTTTTTGTTTCCAGTTTCTATTGATTTTCATTTAACTTAATCGTCTTTTTGCATTTATTAACAGCTTTTTTATCTTGTCTTGTTATTCCATCATTTGTTTTGCTTCGTTTTGTTCTTCGCCTTTCGTTTTCGTTTGAATTAAATCTAATTTTACTATATTCGTTTAAATTTATTAATTATGTCATTTTCTGTTTCGATTTTTTCGTGTTTCGTTTTCATTTCTGCATTTTTAAGTTTTTGATTTTTATTGTTCCTATTTTTGTTTATTCAGTGATCTTCTTTTGTGGCTTCATTTTATTGATTATTTTGCGTTTCATTCTCTCGTTAACTTTTGGTTTTTCCCTTACGCCACCTTTCCCTCTAATAATTTTTTAATTATTATTACTTAATTTCTTTCGTTAACTTTTGCTACATGGTTCGTCTCTTGTTTTATTTTGTTGGCCGTCTTTGTTTCAATTTGCGTTAAATTTGTTTTTAATCTAATTTTATTATTCCTCTTTTCCTATTATTTCGCGTTATCCTGAATTTGTTGCAACTCTATCCAATTTCCGGGTATTTACTATTTACCCAAAATTTCATTTGCCGGATCTATTGAAAATTGAAGAAATAACGTTACGAATAACAATTTCGAAAAAATAAAGCACGAAAATACTTAGAACACAAAAAAAAATCAAATATAAATAGTGCCATCTGTTATTCTGTAAAGTTGATTGGGAATAGCTAGAGCAAAAGAAGTTGTAAACGTAAGTAGCGCCATCTGTTAAACCGCAGCCGCAATTAATTTCGTCCCATTTCACTTTCCGGAAACGGTTTCAAAAAAGCTGAAAACGAATTTCTTCTTCCGGAATTTTTTTGAGAAACTGTTGAAACGTGCCTCGTTTAGCGCTAGTTTTGGAATTAGCATTTGAAATTTTGTTCTTTAAAATTTTATTAAAATAGTTAAATCTACTATTTTAAAATTAGTTTGACGTATACAGAGTGTTTCGTTTAGCCTGGGCGCTAGGTCAATTCGTTATTTTATATAGAAAATCCCTTTCTTGACAGTGTAACGAAACTTTTGTAAAAAACCGCAAGTCTTCAACATCACATTTGTTCGGAAGATACTTCGCATTTGTTTGAGATACTGCAAGAGCGATAATTTTCTTAAAAAGTTGAATAACGTGAAAACGGTTTAGATTAGACCCTATGTATGGTACACAAAGTCACATTAAAATTCAGTCTAGAATCCGAAAATGCAAAAACATATAGGGTGTTCCGCTTAAAATAACGAAGTGACCTAACGTCCAAGCTAGACGGAACACTCTGTATACGTCAAACTAATTTTAAAATATCTTTAATATGATACAGTGACACTTACATTTCAAACATTTTTTCGTAGAATTAATAACTAGAGAGGTATGAAATAATCCGCCTTAAGAGGGATCCACTGTATATAACTTTTGTCGACCTCCATATAAAATTACTTATTTTCTATTCGTTCAAATTATCCTGCTGCATATCAGGTAGGAAAATAAACAGGGATTTTTCATGAACGACTTTTAGATGGGTAGCACTGAGTGACATTGAAATGTCAAATTAAATCTCACAAACACAAACAAAAACAGGCGAAGTCCGAACAAATTTGCCCACATGCGTTCATTGAGATTCGCTCGCATGGTCTGGACGGGCCTTTATTAGATATAGCAAGTTTCTGGTCCAAAAAAAAAATAATAATAATGAAAATAAAAAATGAGGGAGATTTAATCCTCTTGCTTTTGGATAATAGCCCAAGAGGTCATGATGTCACAGCATCCTCATTAATCCATAAGTGAGGACCAACCAACCAGTTCAGCAGAACCGGATCCGTTGCAGCTGCCTGAAAAAATAATCACGACTTGTTCTCTGTTTTTCAAACAACATTTCCAATTCTTAATGAAAGGAGCAAGCAAAGATAAAATAAGAGGGGCGCAGTGGCAGTCCCCCACTATTGCGCGCACCCTCTGTGCCGAAGAAAGGGGTTTATGTGTCGGAAATATTTCGCCGCTGAATAAAGAAGGCGGCAAAAACTATTCTGGGCCTTGTGGCCTGCGAGCTTAGAGTCTGGGGGTTTTCTCAAGTGCGGCGGCCATTACTCAGAAGTTTCGAGCTTTATGACGATTTTATTGCAGATTTCGGTAGCTCTTTTACGATCTCCTTTTTGATACATTGGCACGATATTTTCTCTTTATTTAAATTTTATAGACGAGATCGGGTCATTTAGTGTGTTCTTGTTGCAGTCTTGAACAGCAATGTTTTATAATATGTATAGAATACTTATTCTTTTACAATTTTTAATATTTTATTTTTATTACTGCGTTATTTTTTGACTCAAAGTAATTTCTTTTTTAAAATTACATCATTTCTGGCAAAGCTATGTAAATGATAATAAAAGACAATTATTAAACAAGATTATTTACTAAATCCAAACTTTACTTTATTAACTAAATCCAAACTTACTTGAAATAAAAAATAAATTTACTTGATTCAATTTGACATTATTTTATATTTGATTTATCAGTTTGATTCCCTTTAGTGCTCTTAATTCGATTTGACAAAGTGCTACTGAATCGTCTTATCTTCATCACCGATCGTCTTTTGTTTCAATTTAATTTAATTAATTTGTTTAGTTATCAAACGGTCGTCTTTCGTTTGTTTGTTTTTTTAC
Source organism: Prosopocoilus inquinatus (assembly GCA_036172665.1). Lineage (NCBI taxonomy): Eukaryota > Metazoa > Arthropoda > Insecta > Coleoptera > Lucanidae > Prosopocoilus > Prosopocoilus inquinatus. The sequence goes on from CM069877.1 coordinate 34,782,817, forward strand.
ACAATTTGAGTTTATTTTACATTTTAATCCATTCGATCGATAGCCATTTCTGTTTTCTCTTTTATGCCATTTGATTTGATTTTTTAATTATATTTTTTCTTTAAGATTTGATTAATTGTTTTTAGAATATTTTTTATTTTCGTCTGTCATCATCTTTTTTTTGTTTTTACTTCGTTTGATTTTGAACCTTTAGGAGTCGGTACGGGGTCGATGAATCTCTAGGGTCCCTCTTGTCTGAATAGTTTGTTTAAAAAGTATATTTACAAATTAAATTAAATAAATTTGAATCAGCTCGAATTAAAAGAAAGAAAACGATTAAATCAAAATAAACACTCTCCTAAATACAGTCAAACTGAATGAAACAAAACCAAAAGACGATCGTTGATTTCGTCGAAGGTAGGACGAAAATAAAAATTATGCAAAACTAAATAAGTCAAATCGGTACACATAAAAACCGACAAATTTTCTGACAAACAAAAATTTAATGTGTAAATGTTAAAGTATTAATAATTAAAAAATAAAGTAAGATTAAATGGAATAATAGAAAAAACAAAAATAAAATGAGATTAAATCAAGTAAGAAGTAAAATCAAAAGATGATATTGATAAGTAAAAAATAAAATCTTGTCAAATCAAATCAAACAGGAGAAGAAAAACACAAAACAAGATAAGATAATCAATCCATAATAAAAACTAAAAACAAAACAAATGAATTCATTAAAAAAAATAATAAATTGATAGTTAAGAAACAAAAACTAAACAAATACAGTCAATTCAAGTAAGGAATAAAAAATAAAACATGAGTGTTACGACCAAAATAAAAAAAAAATTATGAAACTAATAATGAGTCCAATTTATTTAAAAGTTGACGAAACGACAGGATTTAAGAGTAAAATAAAGCTAGATTAAATAAAAGAAAGAAAAGAGAAATAAAAGGCGGTCAATTAATAATTAAAAAATAAAAGCCAAATAAAATCAAACAAAAGACAAACAAAAACAAAAAATAATAAATTGATAGTTAAAAATAAAAACTAAACAAATAGTCAAGTTAAGTAAGGAATAAAAAAGACGGTCAGTGATGAACAATGATCAATTGATTTTATTAAAAATTAAATAAAAAAAGGCGAATGGGGAAATAAAAGATGAGTGTTATGATCAAAATAAAATTATTATAAAACTAATAATGAGTCCAACTGATTTAAAAAATGACGAAACGACGAGATTTAAGGGTAAAATAAAGTCAGATAAAATAAAAGAAAAGAAACAAAAGGCGATCAATTGATAATTAAAAAATAAAAGCAAGTCAAATAAAATCAAACAAAAGATAAACAAAAAATAATAGATTGATCGTTAAAAAATAAAAACTAAACAAATAAAGTCAAGTAAGGGATAAAAATGACGATCGGTGATGATCGATTGATTTTATTAAAAATTAAATTAAAATAAAGTCAAGTGAAGAATAAAAATGAGAGATGACGATAATGTCACGACCAAAATAAAAATTGATAAAAAAACTAATAATGAATCAAATTGATTTAAAAATTGAATCGAATTTTATAATTTTTATCATAACGCAAAAATTAATCAGCAAAAATGAAAGAAAGAAAAAAAGACTATCATTCAAAAGAGAGTAAAAATGGTGATCAATCGAAGGAATTTAAGTGTAAAACAAAGTCAAGTTGAGTAAAAGAAAAAACAAAACAAAGAATGATCAATAAATTATGTCAAATAAAATCAAACAGCAGAAAAATAAATATCTACAATTAATACGATTTTTTTTTAATTTTATTCAATCAGTTGATTGACTTGTTTTCTTTTTCTTTATTTGAGTTTACTAAATTTTAGATTTCCGTTCAATCTTTAATATTAACAGATTAATTTTTTTTGTTGTCAATATTTATATCGATTTGACTTATTCTCAGTTTTACACATTTTTATTTTCGTCCTGTCTTTGTCCACGATCTTCTTTTGCTTTTGTTTTATTAAATTTGACGGCGTTTCTTTTTTATACGTATATGTTTATTTTATAGTTACCTTTTTATTTCATAATCATATTGTTATTCCTCAGTTTTACTCGTTTCTTTCCATAGTTAGATTGTTATTTTAGATTAACATTTTCAGATAACGACATATTTTAAAAATTGAAACACTTGAAATTATTTTACCTACTTTTTAAAAAAAAATTTTGCAAATCGTTTTCGATTGCAGTGAAAACCTCGAGCGGCCTCTGTACAGCTGTTTCAGCCCTGCTTGGGGCTTCGTCAGCAAAAACGTAGCTCGACATTTCCACTGCAAAAAAAACGACTTGTCCAATTCATTCGCAATTGCGTTTTTGTTTGCAGTGGGAATGTCGAGCTACGTCTCTGCTGACGAAGCCCCAAGCAGGGCTGAAACAGTTGTACAGATGCTGCTCGAGGTTTTCACTGCAATCAAAAACGATTTGCACAATTTTTTTAAAAAACTTTCATTATGCTTGACAGCAAGCATGGCCACCTTGCATGGGGTGACTTATTAGGAGCAAATCCGCTTCAATTTGTCTATCCTACTGCAATGTCGCTATTTTATCTGTTCATCACTACTTTTTTTAATTTATTTAGCATTTTTTGCTTTTTATAATGCAAAGAAAACTATTTTTTCCCCTCAAAAATTTCTCGTCCGGGGTCTTACAGTTATTAGGCCTCTGGTTTAGGGACTATACTCTGCTTTTTGTTTTAATTTCGGAAAAATACTTTGAAATTTTGGCGCTAAAAACGAGCTTAGTCATTGGTGGATGGTTGCCGGAACTGACAAATGACAAAGCTCGTTCGACCAATGACAAAGCTCGTTTTTAGCGCCAACATTTCAAAATATTTTTCCGAATTAAAAAGCAGAGTGTTGGAACAACGGTGATGGAGACGCCTGCGAGCTTCGGCATCTGATAAAAAAATGCATTTAACGAATCCACTTTTTCCTCTTAATTATTTTTATTGTAGTTATTTCAAGAGCTACATAGCTCATGTAAGTACGACTCTTACGAAATAGAAAGCAAAAAAGAAACTTGAAGTATGCAATAAAAATAATTTTGAGCGCGATCAGTCAGTGTAGAAGCAGAAGTGAGAGCGAAGTTAAGGTTAGATAATATTGCATTTTAATATTTAACATTACTTTGAACTTTCCTGCTAGGACAAGATTTTTGAAAATAAAACCAGTGGTGGAGGACAACTTTATACTTTGCCCGCTAGGGAGAGAGAAAAAGCAATCGATGTAGTTCTGATTAATTTTTTGCTTTAACTGTTTTAATTCATTTATAATTTTTAAGAGACGGTTCATGCGCAAACCCTTCTTCGGGAGAAAGGAATGTTTGTACTATTCAACAGAAATCTTCTTCTTATATCCTTTTTTTCTTGGGCATCGCATCTAAATCTTTTCGTCTCTAATAGTCTATTGCCTCTATCTCCTTCTTTCTTAAGCTAAGTTTACACATCAAGAGCTGAATTTCCTTTTTTTTTTCCTCCTTTGTTCTAACGATCGATAATTTTCAATGACTTTCTCTTCCTTTTTTTAACCTCCTTCATTCCATTACTTTCTTGCAAGCTTTTCCATACCAATCTAAATCAAATCACTTTTATTATCAAATTTGTTTCCTATTCTCTTCTCTCTCTTACGTTCTCATGGTACTCACTTGTGTTGGTTCGTGCTTGCCTTTTTCAGAAATTTTCTAGTTTCTACGGCACCAGGTGGGAAAAAGCAGAGATGCAAAACGAAATCGGAACCATTCCAGTAGAGTCCGACCGAAGATTCGGTTTTGGTTTCGGTTTCCGTTTCGGCCGGTTTTGGCCATAAATACGCAGTTTAGCCAAAGCTTCTGTTTCATCCAAAAAAAGAGAGCCGAACCTTCGGTTGTAACCGAATCTTCGATTGTACACAACCGAAGGTTCGGCTTTATTTTTTGGTCGAACCGAGTTTTTGGCTGCACCACGTATTTATGGCCAAAACCGGCCGAAGCCAAAACCTAATCTAGTCAAAGCCAAGCAAAACCTAAAGCAGAGAGACAGGTCAGGTTTGGAGTAGGGAGCAGTTAAGTTTCGAAGTCCAAGATCAAAGTCCGTTCCCTTATTCCAAAATTTATCCATCCTTTAGTAGGGCGTAGTGTGGCTGTTTTGGTTATGGTGGTTGCTTGCTTCTGACGTGATTGGAGTATATTTGAGCTCATCTAAGGAGAAAACGCGTTCTAATCAGTAAGACGCAGAAGCAATTCTTTCAAGGCTGAGATGATGATTTAGTCTTATCTCCTTTTACTATTACCACACGAATTTCTTCATTTGTTACAATCTGGGTATGCCTTCCATCAATGGTTAAAAAAAAAGGTGATAATATCAATAATACTAACCCAATCCAACCCAACCCAACAATGGTTTCGAAAATTTTCGCAGAAAAAAGCGATAATATCAATAGTATGAACCTTTCTTTCTTTTGTAGAGGTTGAGGAATCTTCATAAGACATCCGGCGCCAAATCTACGCATCGGACATGTTGGATTCTCCTGACTCTTACCAGTTGCCTACCAACTAAACCCCTTTCCTCTTTTCTACTCGACATAGGGGGTACCACCTTCCGGTGTTGCTTCTTCTGTGCCTGTTATCTTGTTTCATCCGCTTTCGTCCTCCTTATTCTGCCCTCTTCACTCCTCTTCTTCCTCTTCGTTCGTTCACCACTCCTTCCTCTTCACTCCTCTTCTCTCCTCTTCTCTCCTCTTCACCCTTCTTCTTCTGCTGCTCTTCGCCCCTTTCTTCTCTTCTAGCCATCCTCTTCTATCCTCAAAACCTGCATCGTGTCCAGTTTCCAGCTCTCCTCTCTCCTCATTTGCAAGTAGCTTTTCATCCTTCACTTTCCTTATCGTAAAGTCTCGTTTGCCAAGAGTCCTCTCTTTCTATTAATGTCGTCGCAATGTTGTCTTTGTTTATTTGTGTTCCTAGTTTGTTTCGCCTCAATTCGTTCCACTGCGGACATATAATGGTATGATCGGGCGTGTCCGTATTCTCCTGGTAATACCAAAATTTGGCAGAAATGAGCTTACCTATGTCGGTCAGCGCTTGCGTGTCAAAGTGGTCCAGCTCCCCCTTTCTAGAACACTAAGCCTCCACGTTTTTTTATGAAGACCCTAGACCAGCATTCGCGCGCCTCGCGCTTTATTTTTGATAAGAAATCTAAGCTGCACGTGAGTACTCCCGCTAATGCTCGGACGCCCTTCTGTTCGGACTTTGTGTAAACTCCAAACTGTCGAGTTTTTTTAAAGTTCCTCCACGAAACGTACAACGCTTTTCAATTAAAAATTTAACTCGACTTTATGAGAATTGATTTTAGAAATATTGCAAATAAAAGCTTTGAGAAGACGTCCTCATCTCCTCTTCCCTTCTCCCACCTATCTTGCCATGCAGCAAATAGCTCTTTCTTGGCTAAGGTCTTCACAGCGTCTCCTTCGTCGTAGGTCTTCTTCCTTTCCCTTAGCTGTAAGATGATGGGGGGTATTTCTGCAAACACAAGGATTGTCTCCGCAGCCATGGTCCTACACGCCAATGCTAATCGTATCGCGGCCAGCCTGTTTAGTCCTTCCAGTTTCTTAATCTGGTTTTTACATCTAGCGGCTTTCTGTCAGATTGGTGCCACATACTGACGATATGACTGCAGCCAGCAGCTTTCTTTTCTTGGGATTTGGTCCTACCACATTGGGCATCACCCATGCCAACGTCGTATACGCTTTCTGGGCGTTCTCATTCACCTTCTTAACGTGCGTGGTCATCCTGAGATTCCACTCTAGATAGGGATAACAGTATCAACCTAATCCAACTCAACCCAACAATGGTTTCGAAAATTCTCGCAGAGAAAAGTGATAATATCAATAACATCAACTCAACCCAACCCAGCCCAACAATATTCCGGAAATTCTCACAGGAAAAGGTGATAATTTCAATCCCTATCTCTTTCTCTTACGCAGAACTTTAAAGAATGGTGAAGTTTCGCCTTCTCTCCCTTATCTGTCGTGAAAAATTGTTTTTCTTCGAGTTTCTTTTATTAGTTCCCTTTAGTTTCGCACCGCCCGCCGATTCATTCATCCTCGCCGTCAATTATCAGCGAATACCATCCGGTATTAGGTAAAGCTCGTCAGGGCCAAGACGTCTTGTCAACGGGGGCTGCGGTTGTCAAAGCAGCAGCGTGTGTTGCTGACGTGTGCAATGAAGGGAAGACGCCGGCACGGCCGCCCTGACGTCACCAGAGGGAGTTAAATTTAATTACTGCTCTACACAGATACAGTAATCTTATTAGGTTCCTCGCAGACGCTGACAAGTCTTCCTTCCGACGACGCTCGCCTACTTGCCGAGTTCTTCGGCTGAGTTTAATGGCTCGCTAAAATGTTGTATTAATTATCTTAATTGCTGGTAATTGGACGGTGAGCGATGGGCTACGAATACACGTATATATTTAGGTATGTCGATGGGCAAGTCGAAGTAATTAGGGGTAGAACGTCTGCTCGTGTTTGTACAAGCGAAGTTGGAGAACAAATTTAAGAAAGATTTAAAGTTTTTTGTTCTGGTGATCAGCAATAATGCTTTCCGGGAACATTTTGAAAATAGTACTTGTTTCTATCAACTTCATGTAAAAAGATAAATAAGCGTGTTGATGTAATAAATAGAAAAAAGGGCAAAGCTCAGGATCAATAACTTTTTCAATGTTCTGATGGAGTACATGAACGTTAATTACATTGAAACTTAAAAACTTGATAAAATAATTTCATTCTTGAAGTACTCTGGGTTGCAGAGGACTTGACGTGACCACTTTGATCTTTGACTAAATCTCAGGATACCCTGTAACTGATTTTTGAAACGTAATCCAAAATCACTTGAAACATTCTTTTGAATCACTTCATCGATTGTTTTTGTTTCTTCAATAATAAGGTCCAGTTTTACAACTGCAGCTCAACTTTGAGCTGAGGTTTAAACCCTTAGAACGATTATTTCAACAACAATTGTTGTGAAGGAAAACTGGGCCTAAATGTTTCTTCATTGCACTCTGTATAACATAATATGATTCTTTAACATGTAGCTACTTATTATACAAGTGTCTTATAAGGCAAATAAGTCACGAGTGTAATATATAGTTTTATCAAACACCTGTTTATTATGAAGTCATAAGAATGCCGATTTTGAATAACAGTTTAATTACGGGTTCATAATTCCATTAGTGTTTTTATAGCCCTCATAATATATTCAAAATCTGCATTACTGTGACTTAATAGAAAATAGGTGTTAAATAAAATAATAAATAACATTCTTATTTTTATATTGTATAATTATTTGGCCGATTAGTTTAACTAATGGTTAGAGTGTGATATAGTTTACTGTATGACGTAATGAGCGTCACATTCTAGCTCTTGATTAAACTAATCGACCCATTAATCGGTTCTTGGTGTAGAAGGTAGAAAATTAATAGCAAGAGATCAGAATAACTTGAATGAAGAAATAGAAAACAGATGAAAAATTTCAACCCAACCCAACCCAATTCTTTCTCTTCCTATCCGTCAAACCTTTTAAAACTATTTTTTTTTGTTTTCTCTCCTTTTGCTTACACTCCAGTTCACATGCTCCATCGTTCTCTCTTCTAACGTTCTTTTAGATATCCCTCTTTTTTTTCTTTAAAATTTCATGGAGATGGAGCACATCCTCTTTTCCTCCTCAGAGCCCTAGTGCCTACCTGCCTAGTGGGAGCATGACCTCTTTTCTTCTTCATACCACTAGTACCACTATTTCTTGTTCAGAATTTAGTGGAGCAAGCCCTCTTTCCTCTAATGCCTCTATTTCTTATTCAAAATTTTTGGGAGCACGTCCTCTTTTCTTCTTCCTACCCCCACCACCTCTATTTCTTGTTCAATTTTTTTTGGAGCATGTTCTCTTTTTCTTTTCATACCCCTAGAAACCTTTATTAGAAAAAAGGAAATATGCAATGGATTTATTAAAACTAGATCTGTAAACTGCAAAACAAAAAAAAAGAAATAAAAAGTTACTTCGAAAATTCGAATTAAACTACAAGTCGTAAAAGAAAAGGGACGATTCAAAATTAGAAAGAGCAAGCAACATTTTGTTCATAGGTACGCTTTAGTCCTATTATGGGTAGAAATTAAAATTTTTGAAACAAATTTAGCTAAAAGAAGGAAAATTCCAATTAGGAGAGAAAATCATGCGCTTTTTATTTAAACATTTTTATGCTCGAAATTAAACAAAAAATCATTAGTAGCAAAAACAATAAGGATGAAGTAATGACAATATACAGTGTCATACAAAAAAGTTAATTTTAAAAACGAGGAACTAACAGAACAGAGGAAAGGAGAGAAATAAAGACTCCATTCAGGTGGAATAAGAGCAGAAGTCTCCGAAAAAAAAGTTAAAAGCCAAAATTCGTATAAATTTTCTCTGATTCTTATTTACAAACGATTACACTACTTAAAAAATTACAGTCGAACAAATATTTTGATAATTGGCGCTGTCCTAATCCTTTTTTTTCCCTTTCGATTGGAAACTTTTTGTTTTTGTCAAAAACATGTAATTAGTTATCAGTTTTTTTTCTTCAATCGATGGTGGGGTTAAGAATGTTATTTGAAATTGCATTAAAATGGTTTTCCCTTTGGCCAAGAGATGGCGCTTTATATGTTGATGTCAGATGTAAAGCGAAAAATTGCAATTTAGATCATGTTATCATTAGTTGTGAATCCACAGAAACAAAAAAAAAGTAAAACAGCTTGGACCTTCGAGAACTTTTTCTATACACAAAAATCGATTCTAAACGAAAATTTGGTCCTTCGAGCCGGATTTTGGTTTGTGGTGTTTCCATGGTTTTCTAGTATTTCTAACGTAACAGCTTCAATATTATGAAAATCGGTTTCAAGATTTTTGTGTATGTAAAAGATTTCGAAGGACCAAGTTATTTTATTTTTATATGTCTCTACGGATACAGAGCTAATGGTAACATGATCTAAATTGTTATTTTTATAAAATCACCGCTTTACATCTGACAATGATGTCCTGTCGTGTTTTGATTATAAATTTTTAATTTAGTTTTGAAAAAAAAAACCTTTTATTGAAAATACCACCTTCCTATTCTTATTAAGACGAAACTGCGTTTTTGACGCTCGATTAAGGCAATTTTCAATTTTTTAGATAAACGCAAATAGATGACTGAAGAGATGGCGCTCTAAATAATTCTCTATGACGCATTTATTTCGAACTTTCGATTTCCTTAAAATAAATGTAAAGGCAGATGTCGAAGTTATTGCTTAGCATGTCAACGTGAATGTGATATATAATTGCTATAATACTTGAAATTAGTATGAAATAACTTTCGTTTTCGGTCAAGAGATGGCGTTCTCTATAATTCTCCCATCTACTCACTACTCAAGTTGAGTTACTAACTTAATGTGACATAAGAAAATTAATATTGTTTATTTATACATATTCTGTTTAAATTGTAGACAAAGAGTAGGAACTTTAAATAAAGGGCTTTTTGAAAAAAAAAAAAATTTCTCCCATCTACTTTACTAAATCAACATATTAATGATTTTTTCCAATCGATCTTTGTCGCACAATCAGCTCATCCAAGGATAAAAAAACACAGTCGAAAGCTTGTTACTCAAAGTGACATAACATAAGTTTCATAAATGTTAATTAACTGTGGTTGTCTGTCTAATGTTGGTCTAATGATGACATAACCTAATACGTTTTTGATTAGGCAGGCAAAATTGACGAATGCTTTCCTTGCATAACGCTGCACTTGTTTTGTATTTTTTTCTCAATGAGTCATCATAATACAAGTTCAAATTTAGTAAAATATCCGAATTAAATAGAGTGTACTAAATTATAAAAAAAAATCATAAAAATCTGGATTGGATTCTTACAACTTAGTTTTCATTTGTCAGCATGTGTATTGAAACGTTAAATTTGCATAAGTTTCATCGACCGAAAAGAACACTTTCAAGTGCGAGCTAAGCAGACGTCGGTAATTCATGTTGGACAATTTTCGCGGAGATGTCGGCGTCGATGACCGTATTTGTGAAATGCTAACTAAACAATTTTCTCGCTTAAACTTAAAAATACAGGCGTTAAATTTTGTGTAACTTCAAAAGTAAGAAAGAAACGAGTCTTGATAATAATTTTTCAAACAATAGTAATTTGTATTTTTTCTTTATTGATAATTCAAGAAGAAAACTGAAGATATTTTTAACAGTTTTTAATAGTCATCGGATAAAAAGGATAAATTTAAGAATACAAATATTAGAGATATTGTGAGTAGAATCGCTACAACAATAATTAAAAAAAAAGATATCTAGGTTAGTGGAAACTCGTGAGAAGTAAAACTTACAATAAGAAACCAGGTTAAAGAAAAGAGGAAGGGAAAACTGCCAGAAATAACGGGTGAGCAAATGATAAAGGCACGGAAATGATAAGTGCGCCGAAAATATAAAGGATTTAGATTTTTGGCAAAAAATGGCCAAAATCGTGCGATCTGTACGGCTGTTGAAAAGTTTTTGAGTGAAACATGCCAAGAAAAAACGAGAAATTCAATTCAAGTGATTAATTTTAATTAAAAAATTTTAACGGTGCTAGGAGTTATCTTCAGAAAATATCGTGTGAATAGAAAAAAAAACGCAAAAGGTTTGACTGGCAACTGTCAAAATTTTTCTTAGGTCATTGAGATAGTTATGAATTTTTTTTAATAGACAAAATTAAAATTAAAACAATTTGACTGACGTTTTAAAATGTAATGCAAAACTCGTTAACTAAATTTAAATTTAAATTTTTGGCCAACTTTTGTTATGGTTTGGCCACAGTGAGAAATGGTCTTCAACTCAATCCAAATTCCTCAACCTCGAGAAATAAAACAAAGCATGGAATAACTAACCATAAGTCAGTGAAAAAAACAAAAGTAAGAACATTTTACCTGGCCATGGCGTCCCATAATATATGTATGAATATTATAAAATCTGTAACGTTCAATTCTAATGGAATAGTTTAGCGGATAGGAAAATGTAACTAGTGAAACTATATTCCGAGAATTACTTATGCCTAAAATATTTAATGCTACATGACCCTGAATAAACGCAGACTTGCATAATGCAAAACCGCGGAGTTTCGTGCCGTGCGCAAAGATTAGATACTGGGGAAAAAGCCTTGATCTTAACGAATCAGATTAAGATGAAAATGTTTTCTCCCTCTAAAAAGTTACACGTCAGAATGCCTTTAAATACTTGAACGCATCTTGCGGATAGGCATGTAAGTTAATTTATTGTTTATAATAAACGCGCATAACGGACGGTGAGTTGTTAGTTATAAAACCTCTAAATAAAAACCTCTCTTAATGTAAGTGCCAAAATCATGCAAGTCAATTTATTAAATACATTTTATATTGTCCTTTGCTCTTTACTCTCATGTCCCTTACTCTAACTATGCGCCCGTTTCAAAATTACCGTAACAAGAGGACCTTTTTGTTTAAACTGTGTACTTGCATTTTTTTAGTAAATTTTTTATTTAGTGTACGTGCAAATAACACTGACGAATTTAGCGTAAAACTTATTAAATGCATAAACCTGTGTATTTCACCAAGCGGCTCTCATCAAATCTATTTTGAAGAAGTTTTCACTTTTGTGTTTTTATGGTTGTATAAAAAAAGATTGCTCGGCAATAAATCTCGTAAATTTTCTTTGATTAGAGGCCGTAATCTCACTCCTTTTATTGAACGCCGTGCCACTATTTGAAAAAGTCAGGAGTCAAATTAACGTGTGCACTTAATTGCCGCAGCTTTGCAAGAAATCGTACACGTACTGTTGGAATGGAATGTCAAAAAAATTCCGGAGTCTAGTAATAACATTAAGTACTCAGTTCGAAGCTGTCTTTAATTTTTTTGCCATTACTGCCTCAAAGCCTTTTCGAAATAATGTCAAATTAAAGCAGCTTTTAGTTGGACAACCGAAAGTTTTCTACGTAGTTATTGTTTCCTGTGATTTATATTGGCAAACTTTATCGGCCAAAATTTTCGTCGATGGGAATTTCGATTTGGCGAAGTGGTTCGAGCCTATACCGCTAACTATAAAGTTATAATCCTAAATCATCGCAGGCAGACGTTTGTATTAACTGCAGCGACGCTCGCAATACAATCTCTGAGAATGATTCAGATGTAAGATGGGTGACCCCTCGCAATAATCACCCCTAGCAGAGGGTAGCGGCGGAGATAAGACGCCGTCTCCGGATATAATTTACGTACTTCAGATGGCTTCGCGTATCGATCGACGCAGGCTTCAAGATGGCTGTCTTCGACGGTAGCATCTCAAAACGGAAAAATAAATTAGGCCTTATTATTTTGTGCAAGTAGTGCAAACATAATTTGGTACAGTGAAAAAAAGGAATGTGAAAAAAATATACAGGGTGGGCCAATAGTGCGTATTCAGTGGATAGCGCCTATATTAATACCGATGTTTAAAATTTGTTTCGCTATTACTTACCTATGGTATAGATGCATGATGTAAAATTAGTTACAATTATACAGAGTGTTCCGTGTGGCTGTGCCAGACCAAAGTTATATTTTTTTTTTACCGGAACACATTGTATATTATGATTTACTTCGATTTGTTTTTAAGAGTAGAAATAACACTCATTTGATTTATGACATCACAGACAATATGCACACTTAATTTTTATTTTACCAACATTGCCTGATTATTTTAAGTAAGATTAAGTAACCAAAGTTAACCAAAGACCTATTAAATTCGGTCATAAAATATAGGGTGTTCCATTTAAACTAACCGAGTAAAATAAACATCGGAGTTATGAATCGCTTTGTGTAAAATAATAGGAATATGTTCGAGATGGAAACTGTTTTCTGTTGCATAGAGGTTATGTAATGTTACTGTAAATTTAAATGTTGAATTTTAATGAACATCTAATCTGTAAAATATCAAATAATACCTTCTTTTTACATTGAAATGTCAGTATCTCAAAAACTATTAGTTTTAGGTACATAATATCTTATTAATTTATCTATTCTTAAAGACGAATCGAAGTAAACCATAATATACAGTGTTTTCCATTAAAAAAAAACATAACTTTGGTTCCATTTAAACTAACCGGAACACACGGAACACTCTGTATAATTGTAATTAATTTTAAATCATGCATGTATACCATAGGTAAGTAATAGCGGAAACAGATTTTAAAAATCTGCATTAATATAGGCGCTATCTACCGAATACACACTATTGGCCCATCCTGTATATACAAGAAAATAATAAATCCTTAACTGATCAGTCGTGATCATACTTCGTAAGAAAATAATAATCATAAAAGTTAAAAGAAAGCTAATATAAGTACTAAGCAGATAAGATACCAAACAAGAAGATTCTAAATATAATAGAAGTACTAAATTTTGCTATTCGCATTTTGTAACTCGTAGAAAATAATTATGTAGTAGGTACAGCCACGGATGAACCTAAATATAGATTTTTTTTTAAATTCTAAATTCAAAAAATTCTTCTGAATTGTTTCGTTTTTTCTGTTTCAATATTTCAACAACATCTCTTCTCCCTTTTCGTTTAGTTTAGCCTTTTCTTTTTAAATAAAACTTACAAATATTGTCACGTTTGAAAACGATTATCAAAATTCTTTTTTTTTAAATTTTGGAGCGACACAGAATTTAACGCAAATGTTTTTAGGTTTATTTAACAAAATTGCATAATGAGCATTTTGCAAGTACGGTCATCGACGCAACATAATAGCCGTGGAAATTGTCTAGCATGATTTAGCTACTTCTGCTTAGCTCGCAGATCAAATTCCTTTTCGGTCTATGAAATATACATAAAATTTACGTTTCAATAGAGGGAATTCCATACTGACAAATGACACTAAGTCGATTGAACTTGCTTGAAAAATGCAACGTATTGCATTTAAAGCAATTAACGTGTTCGCACATTAAATGTGTGTGGCAAGACGTTGACAATTTTGGAATTGGCACTAGACGCGGTGTTTGGTTGAGTGTAGTGCAAAGAATACCAGGTAATTAATGTAAACTTCTATTTATTATTATTTTTTGTTCGGCTATATTTACCCCAGAAACGAGTGCTCGATATAAAGGAAAATGTAACCTGATGGCGACTCCCTTACACAATCAATATAAATTGAGAAACCATACCATGCAAGAATTCTTTAATTTCCCTCACAACAACCCTAATATAAACTATAAGGAAAAAAATTATCGATTAATTAAGAAGTTGTTAAAAAAATTGCGACGAGAAATAAGACTTGTTCTTAGATAACAGTTTGTCGTCAGAAACTGAAGAGATATTTATAAACTTTGTTATACACCCTGTCCGTTTTTCGAGTACCACTATGGGGATCTCGCTTATCTTAAGAGATACGAAGTTGGTTAAATTAGGGCAAAGTTGCGCATTTTCGTGCTGAATAATAATCTAAAAAGAAATTTGAAATATCTTCAATAGTTTTGAAGATAACGCAAAAAAACCAAAATTTCTGATTTTCGTTTTTAATTTTTTTATGATAAACTAATCTTTCTAGACATTTCTAACGAAGACATTATTCAGACACTTTTTTATGGAGAATTCGAATATGTCATACACTTTTCAATAAATCTCAAGATGGCGGAGAAACACCTGTCAACTTCATTTTTTCTTATGGACGCCATTTTGGATTTTAATATTTTGAGATTAGATTTTTTTTTCTCTTTACAACGATGTATCACACGCGATGGTTCAATCTCATATTTTTGCCAAAAATTCAATTTTTCCTTTTTTGCCAAGAATGCTTTGGAAAAACAAAAAACGTTCGTTTGACAGTTTGAACCTATTTTGAGTCTTATCATTTATGTTTGTGCTAAACTAATCGTACTAGATATTTCTAACCAAAATATTATTCAGACAGTTCTTTATTGACTATGAAAGTAACATCATAACATGTGTTCAAATTGCCCACCTCCTAATTCTAAACACAGTGCCACTCTTTTCTTGAGATTTGCTATAGCTCTCGCCACATCCCTCCTTCTAATCTTGTACCTCAGAGTGGTGACAATTCTTTGACGAAGTTCATCAAGGTCGGCTGGCAATGTTTTATAAATATTATTTTTCATTGTCCCCCATAAAAAATAGTCTAAGGGAGACATGTCAGGAGACCGCGCCGGCCAGGGTACGTCGCCATTATTAGCAATAACATGGTTGGGGAATATTTCCGACAAGCATTCCCTAACCCTCATAGCATTATGGGGCGGTGCGCCATCTTGCTGGAACCAGATGGTGTTCAAACGATGAAGAGGAATGTTGTCGTCAATAAAATCCGTTAGGAATGTCCTTAGAAAATTGAGGTACCGATCAGCATTTAAAGTCTCTTCGTAAATAAAAGGACCTATTATCGTATCGCCCAATAAACCGACCCATACATTAAGGCTAAAACGTATTTGTGGTCGCCGTGCTTGAAATTGATGTGGATTTTCAATTGACCAGTAATGTTCATTATGGCGATTAAACATTGCTGCATTGGTGAATTTACATTCATCAGACCATATGATGTTATTAAGAAAAGTAGGGTTTTCCTGAATCTTATTATTTACAAACGTGCAAAAAGCTAACCGTCGTTCATAATCCCCAGGATGAAGTGTTTGAGTAATATGAATTGCCCAAGGTCGATATTTGTGTTTTCTAAGGGTTCTCCAAACAACTTGATGTGACGGCAAATTCAGCTGGGCTGCAATTTCCCTTGAGGAAACAGATGGATTGTGTTGCACCTAATTAAGAATTAAATGATGAATACGTATTTTAGTCTTTGTAATCATGTAAAATGTTTACCACTTGTAAAATTTCCTGTTCATATTCATTGGGCCTATCGCCATATTTCCGTCTAGGTTTCTTAAACGAACCACATTCGCCCAAGTTTCTATGTAGCAAAGAAAAATAGCTCAAACAAGGTTGTTGCCGCTCAGGATAACGCTGCAAATATTTTGCAGCAGCCACGTGGGTATTTCGATGCGAAGTGTAGTAAATTTGAATCATATCTCTTTGTTCTTGGCTTGAAAAAGGCATTTTCGCGATAAAACTAGCGCAAACGTAAAGACAAGACTTGAAATATCATCAAACTGTCAAACTTTTGTTCACAACAAACGAACGTTTTTTGTTTTTCCAAAGCATTCTTGGCAAAAAAGGAAAAATTGAATTTTTGGCAAAAATATGAGATTGAACCATCGCGTGTGATACATCGTTGTAAAGAGAAAAAAAAATCTAATCTCAAAATATTAAAATCCAAAATGGCGTCCATAAGAAAAAATGAAGTTGACAGGTGTTTCTCCGCCATCTTGAGATTTATTGAAAAGTGTATGACATATTCGAATTCTCCATAAAAAAGTGTCTGAATAATGTCTTCGTTAGAAATGTCTAGAAAGATTAGTTTATCATAAAAAAATTAAAAACGAAAATCAGAAATTTTGGTTTTTTTGCGTTATCTTCAAAACTATTGAAGATATTTCAAATTTCTTTTTAGATTATTATTCAGCACGAAAATGCGCAACTTTGCCCTAATTTAACCAACTTCGTATCTCTTAAGATAAGCGAGATCCCCATAGTGGTACTCGAAAAACGGACAGGGTGTATAAAACACATGCGTGGGTGGGACGTAACCTCAAACCTCCAAAATCGTCTAGATTTTTGAATCTTCGGTCTCCACGCGAGCTTTAAATCAAAATATGTTCTCCGGTAGATGTCGTGTCGATCTTCACTGAACTTGTTTATTACTTTACGCCTACGCGATGTAAAGATTTCTTTATGCCAGGAGAAAAATACTAATTTTTTCCTCCTGCAATTTGAAAATATTAATAAAGTACATTAATACGTTCATTCTGATATTGGTACTTTCAAGATTTTCAATGCAACACATTGCTACTTATTTTCTACTTTGGATTATTAAATAATTTTGTACCTACAGAATTCCGGTTTCTTACGGTTGTCGGGATTTCTGTTAAAATAGACGATTTTTACGTGTTTAAAAACTTGCAAAACTTAGAGAAACTATGAAATTGACCAATAAGTTAATTTTATAAACAAATGACAAATATTTTTTTAAATATCCGTTGTAATACGGAAAACAATAACGTCTTGATAATCATAGCCCGGAGGAGTTATTTTATTGTTAAAAAAGTCTCCTATTTTGCAATTATGAAATTATTATGAAATTATTTTGAAATTATTAATAAACTTTTTGACTACACCGTATGAGATAATAATCATAATACCTTTTATTTTTATGAAGGGCAAGTATTGTAAAATATATTCGATTCTGGCAAGATGTACAGCTTGTTCCACTAAAAAAGAAAAATGTCTTTTGACTTGCTA
The DNA here is from genome assembly GCA_036172665.1 of Prosopocoilus inquinatus. Lineage (NCBI taxonomy): Eukaryota > Metazoa > Arthropoda > Insecta > Coleoptera > Lucanidae > Prosopocoilus > Prosopocoilus inquinatus. The sequence continues at coordinate 34,800,219 of CM069877.1, forward strand.
ATTTCTAAAATAATAGTAAGTATAACAATAAGATTTGGTTAAATTAAAATAGTACATTATGAAGAAATTAAATTCTAGATTCTAGTTAGTTAGTCATTTCATTCAAGGAACATTTTCTCTTGTTGTTAATGAGAGAGGAATAATTAGCGTCTTAAACCGTAATTATGAAGAATTTTCTTTTGTCAATTAAAGTCGTACAAATAAAAATATGTTGATGCAAGTCCCTTTTGTTGTAATGAATCCTCCAGTTCCTTTTTATAGCCGTTTCGGTCCTATCTGGGGCCTCGCCAGAAGCAGAACAGCTTAAGAACTCCATTGCAATGCCACCGATCTATTCTGCTTGTGGGTTAATTAAGTTCAAAATCGAGACTTATGCTGACAACAGGTTAAGTTGAGATATTGCGCGGCATTTTTTTTACCTAAAATTGCGCGGGGAATGATAATTTGTGTCCCCTCCGCATACTAAGTCATAAATAGAGTTGAAATACTGTACAAAATGCTTGAGAATTTCTTTGGAATTAAAACAGATTTTTAACAAATTTTTAAATTTCTAAATTTTGAATATGCTGCAAAAACATTTTTTCGGTCGCTTTTATAGGACTGTTTATTAATTTTGTCCAAATTTTTTTAAAAAAGTGTAATTTTGTTGAAACAGTTGTAGACAAAAAAAATAAGTTTAAAGCTCTTTTGTGAAACCGGCAGTATAAAAAATTATATTTTCAAAATATTGAAGAGATTGTTCTGTCGATTCTAAGAGAAAATTTGGAAGCGAAACTTTTAGATTTATTTAGAAAATACTTCTTAATATTAAATGAGTTAAAAGTTGATTTTTGTCCGATGAGAAATGTAAGTAAGAAGTTTTTTTAATCTTGACAAAGCTATAAATCTATAGCGAAACGTTGAGTATATTTCCAATCATAATTCTGTCCAATTCAAGATTAAAAAAACTTCTTACTCCTTAATATTGTTCATAAACAGTGATCATTAGAAAACAAATACAAAACAAACTTAATTACTTTAAAAATAGCGTCCAGAAGTTACATGAAATTTTTTCACAGAGATTTCTTCCTTAAATTTTATTCGTATTTGTCACAGTTGAAAATTATGAATTCGATTTCTGATAAACCAAGTTCTGTAATCAGTTTTCTTTCTTTTCACAACAGGATAGTTCTTCAATTTAAAATTTTAAAAGATTTTCGTTGTTTCGAAACATCAAAAAAATTTTGGCAGGATATTTTTCTGTATTGGATGTGTTTCGATTTTTTCTTGAGAAACTTTAATAAGAAACTATAATGATTTATTTTCTGGGAAACCTCAGAGATTTTAGAGAAATTCCGCGTTATTTTCAACTTTTTTAGTTGTGATTTGGTTTCCGACTTAATAATTTTTGATTTCAGGTATTTTCCCATTCCATTAAATTTATTTAAATTAAATTACTTCTGTGCTCTGTGAATTGTTATCATTTTTGTGAAATACTGATTTTCGGAACCGGAATTTTACAATAATGAATAAATACACTCGTTGAAAACTGCTGACAGTGTAGACCAGGCGTTCTCAACCATTTCAGGGAAGGGCCACACACAGAAATGTTTAACGTAACATGGCGGGCCGGTGTAATGTATGATGTGTATTGTGACCGTCGTACATCCGGCATTTTGAGGGCTGAACGAAATCTATCGAGGGATGGATGCAGCTTGCAGGTCATAAGTTGGGGACCCCTAGAGCAAAAATAACGATAATCATTAAATATCGAATTTGATAAATAAATCAGAACTCTCAAAAGTGTTTCTCGTTAGTATAATAATGATATTACATGTAACAAAAAAAAAAGAACCTAATTGTAATATTCGGAATTTATGAAATTACAGAGTTTTTGACGCTTCTGGTCAGCAAGTCTCAACCAGTGGATTTATTTATTTGTTTTGTGCATGTTCATTGTCATGAAATTACTAAATTAGCTTTCTTCAGGTTTTCTTATTCTTATTAATCTTTAGACTTTGATAGGAGAAAAGAGTATTCACTTACGTAAGTAATTAAAATATTTTGAAGGAATTATGTTCATATTTCTGGCGGTTTTGTTTCATTTCAGCACTCCTCAATTAATATAAGTTATATTCACTCCCGCAACAAGTTTGTTTACGTTTAATTATGATGATCTTCGACACGGTTGTTCTTATGTTTTTCGTCGACTGCCCTTGAAATTACGTGTTCTCTATTTAGGGGCCAAGTATAAAAAAATGACTCCCACCCCTTAAATTGCCCGTCATACCACATCATATATGATTTGGCCGGTCGACAGTTTTCACTATTTCGCGAATTCATTTCTTTCACAAAAAAAAAACAACTTCTTAATTTTGATCGTAGAAACTTATGCAAGGTTTTAAATTGAAAAACCTAATGAAATTCTCCTTGCAGATATCAAATAAAAAATTCCGTACGTGAATTGGTTCTGTTGTACTCGGACTTGAATCTTCTTGTTACGATGTTTGTTGACTTTCTTGGTTGATGATGACATGTGTTCACCTTTTGATTTAACCTGGGGGATTCCTTCTACGTACAGCAAATCCTGTAGGGATCGTGGTGGCTTCAAGGCTGACTTAGTTTTCGGTCAGTTGTGGTTCAATGTGTTTTATTGATCCCCTTATCATATTGTATTTGTAACAAAATATGGGTTTTAGTATTAGAATTACTTGAGTCGACATGCCTTGGAATATCGACTTTCCCTTGATACATGAAAATTATCTGACGTTCAATGTTGTTATGTATTAACATGATGCAAATATCTAGATACAGTATCTAAATACTTTTTGAGTATCTAGATATGTATCTCAGATACTACTAAAAAGATGTAACTGTATCTGCATCTAGATACAATTACAGTGTATCTATTCATTTGAGGTACTAAGATACATTTTAGATACATTTTGAACTTCCATAAAAACAGTAGACCTTGGCGGAAATGCAACCTCCGATTTTACAGTCTCTTTCTTTTGATTTTCCCTTCTTGTTAATTATGTTTTCCACTTTGTCAAATGACTGTTTTATTTAAAATGCGATTTGATAGTTCAGAAACTTGAAAATTATTTTAAAAATTGGGAAAGATAATTAACAAAAGTAGAAAATCAAAAGGAAAAGACTGTATTGTTGATTTTATCAACTTTTCTTGATTATGGGAACGTTCTCTTAGCTACAACAAGGTTGCAACTAAGGATCCTAGATTAATTTGACATTTAACTTGTCTGATACTGAAGTAGAGTCATTTCTGTTGATAATTTTATATTTTACGTTGACTTGACTTGGTTTCATACAAAACCAGGTAATTACTTATCAGTTTATTAATCAACTTAATTACAAAGATAAATTTTCTATTTAAAACGACATACTGCTGAAAAAAATTGTCAAAATTATTACAGATTTTAGTGTGTACATTATTCACATATTCATACGAAAACTTCGTCAATTTTCAGAAAAAAAAGTCGATTTGGATCACAAATAATACTTTTTTTTTGTATCTGTATCTGTATCTAGATATTTACCGGAAAAAGTATCTGTATCTGCATCTAGATACATATTTGTGGAAGTATCTGCATCTGTATGTAGATACTATTAGAAATGTATCTTTAATAACACTGCTGACGTTCAACAAAACCTTAAAGCGAATTATTTTACAGTGCTTTCAAAATTTTAAGTAAAAATCGTTCACTATAATTAAAATTCAAACTCTCAAATAAAATAGCATAGCAATACATACAGAAAGACGAGAGTAAATACATGAAACCTGTAAATCAAGCTATTTGAGACGGTAACCGAAGTCATTACAGCTCTCTGCGTACCCCGTAATCAAAATCACTCTGAAGCGCCTGAAAACTTTTTGTCTCACTGAAACTTACATAAACCGTTATTAATATCCAACTCGGGCATCTTTCGCGAAATAATTCGTGTGATTTACAAGAGATATTTCCGACATTATGCGAAAATAAACCTATGGTCGCGTGTTTGTAAGGACGTTTATCGCTTTCTGTTTTAGGTCTTGGCTCGTAGATGGTGTCCGCGGCCCGACGCCGGCGTCGCCACGGCGCCCGAACTAAGAAAGAGCGTTATTTACGATCGGCGTTTCGACGCAATAACGCCGATGATAAACGGCGTATAGGCCTTCGGTCGGTCAAAACCGACGGAATGGAAATGTTTCCTAGGAATGGCCTTGTTTTTCTGGGATTTGTGATTTGTAGCGGTGTTTTTCTCCGAGCAAAAATTTGAAAATAGAGAACGAGAGGATAGGAGATTAAGAAAATTATAAATAACAAATAAAATTAATCGATTTCCATGAAACACTGTTGGCGGCTCATGATTGTTTACTGCGGGTAGGCAACAACTGCAAAAGGGGAAGTTGGTTCATTTTCCAAATACATTTGTTTTTCGGGCTTGTAATTTTTTAATAAAATTTAAGCGGGCGATTTAAAGAGCTTTTCCTTAGCTTTCCAACGCCTTTCCCCCCAAAAAGAAAAAACAATCGACGATTGAGTTACAATCAAGAAGATTCAAAAGCGAAGCGTTTCTTATTTTCTCAATTAACTGAACGTTTCTCCCACCCCTCACGATCGAACTTGTAATTCTTGGTTTAAATTTAAGCTCGAGATTCACAGAGCTTTTTCTCAGCTTTCCAAAGACGTCTACCGAAAAACAATCGACGAACGGGTTCTTGAGTTATAATCAAGATTCAAAAGTGACGCATTTCTTATTTGCTCAATTAACTGAACGTCTCTCCCCCCCGTCGCGATCGCGCTTGTAATTTTTGAATTCAATTTAAGCGTGGAATTTAGAGAGTTTTTCGTCAGCTTTTCAACGCCTCTTACTAAAAAACAATCGACGAACGCGTTCTTGAGTTACAATCAAGATTCAAAAGCGACGAGTTTCTTATTTGCTCATTAACTGAACGCCTCTCCCGCCTCTCGCGATCGCATTTGTAATTTTTGGTGCAAATTTAAGCTTAGGATTCACTGAGCTTTTCCTCAGCTTTACAACGCCTTTTACCGAAAAAACAATTGACGAACGCTTTTTGAGTTACAATCAAAATTCAAAAGCGACGCGTTTATTATTTGCTCAATTAACTGAACGTCTCTCCCTCCCCTCGCGATCGATCTTGTAATTTTTAAATTAAATTTAAAAGCGGGATTTAATGTGATTTTTCTCTGCTTTCCAATGCCCTTCACCAAAAAACAATCGACGTATCGAGAACAACTGCAAAAGGGAAAGTGGGTGCATTTTTCAAATAAATTTATTTTTCGGGGCTATCAAGACGAGGAACAATTTTAATAGGGCACTGTCCACCTGGCCCACCCCGAGGAGCCGGCACTGGTTTATACTAAATGAAATGTAGAATAAATTGTTTCCTCAGTACCAAATTCTTTTTTCTTTTCTGAAAGAATTTCAATTCATGCACCTGATTAAATTCCTTAAATATTGATATAAATGTAGCTCAAACTTAAACTTTTTTATACAGGGTTATTCACGGTGTGTGGTCTATTAGAATATATTGGAAACTACTTCTTACAGGTTGCTGAAAATTTGTACGTAACAATAACCAATGACGTAAGTTAATTTTAAAAATTAATAGCGACTACAGTTAATTATATGCAATACTAATACAACCGTCAACTTTTTTACAAGTCACAAATACTAATTACTCTCTGAACATTTTGTATAATTGTGTATACGATCATTATAATTTTATCTTGATAGGTTTTTGTTTATTATAAAGTTCTTGTTTTTCTTTTTATTTCGTAACCTAATATAACCAGGTCGATACAGTTTGTATTGGTGGTTCACTTAGAATTTCTCCTTCTTTTTCCATTACAATATTCCATTTGGATTCTCAAGTTAAAATTATTACCAGAGTGATTAGTGCTACCCCCCAAAATTTTGCAGTAAATAATTCCCAACTAACGTCTAGTCATGCACTCCCAAAGCGCCTCGTTCTCGGGGGAGACGACGATCACGTCCGCTAGGGGTGGTAAGACGTTTGTCTTGCTCGCCCGTATTGATTTTCCAAGTTAGCAACGTGCCCATTCGACCAGAACTTCATAATACTAACAGATTATAATATGCATGATAGCCCACAGAGGGAACCTTCATGAACTTTACGTGCCGGATTTTAAGTTGCCCACCGCCGCCTCCGCCGCACCGGCCGAATTAAAACTCTTCAAACCCCCCCCGTAAACTTCCTAAGTACACATAAGTTTTTCTGAAGAAGAAATGGGTAGTTTTTGAGGTGGTATACTAAGCTGAAAGTCGCGTTTTGTCACCACCAAAGCATGTTTAACCCCTTAGTTGTGGGGGTGTTAATAAGAGACTTCAAAGAAAATCGTTGTGACTTGTGTTTCTTTGACTACGGCATTCGTAAACCAATAAAATCGTTGTATTAATACTCGAACCGAAATCTAAACAAACCAATTTGAAGTTACACAATTGCGAAAGCCAATGAACGAGTTTCGTTCAACGCACGGACTGAGCTCGAAAAGAAATCAGTTCATAATTGAACCAATCGTGGTCCAGTTTTGTTACTAGTCGGACCGCAGGCAAAACGAGTCACTAAGAAAAACTAATATACACAAATGAAGCAAAAGATTTCAGATTCTAATATTTATGAAATGTAGACTAAAGAAAAAGCTTTAATTGGGGTGACCAGACATACTCCATTCCCCCTTCTCTTTTACTCATGGAGTTAAAGGGTTAAGTAGTGAGTAATAATAAGAAATACATTTTTATTTTAAACAAAATTAGGTGACTTACTTTTGCCAAAAAAAAGACACAGACGAGCAAACACATGTGAGCGACTATGCAGTAGCACTTACTGACTGTTCGTTGATGAAAATGCGGTTGAAGAAAGACGATGCGTGGCTCGTTTAACGACTTTTGTAAACGGGTTCCTTTTATTTTCGTTTCACAGATTGTTGCCGGGACAAAGGGCTCGCGGTCCAGCGAAACTGGACAGTGGTCAGACTGGTCCACCGGAGATAAAAAAAAAACGCAGCTTCCGATGCACATCTGCCGGATTTGTCGCGGCGCTTTCGATGAAAGGAACTCGTTATTAATAATGCTAATAGAACCGTACGGGAACTGAATGCATCGAAGGGGGCGACGTGAACGATGCACTTTGAGATAGAATGTAAAAAATAAAAAAATTAATTATACACCGGGTGTCTCATTGAGAGTGACGATCGGCGATATACAGGGTTACAACTAATTAAAGGGCCACCATGGGGATCTCGTAAACTGTAAGAGATACAAGGACGGTCAAATTACAAAAAAGTTGCGCTATTTTGGAGCTTATCAAAATATTCAAAAAAATCTCTTCAGAAATTCGAATTCGTTTCAGAAATGTCTTCAAGAAACTGAAAATTCTAATTTTCGAAAATCTAAAACATCTTTCTTATTTATTAAAATAGAATCATAAAATTGGATATTTTTATGTTAAATTCGATGAGCAATCTAACACAGTCCGAAGAAATAGGTTAGGATTGACAGTTTCGCAGATACGACTGTCAACTGTCTTTTTTCTTATGGACGATACCTTGGGTATTCATACCACGTGATACAAAAACAAAATCTGAATACGACCATACGACACACTTATGATTTTGTTTTAAAACAAAATATTAAGATACTACAACAGATTTTGAAAAAAAAGTATCTAGTAGGCGGGTGTGCGTAAACATTCAGAACTAAAATTATTATTGAAATAATAAATCTTACCCAATTATGGTACTTATTTACATTTTTACATAAAAAAATACTTTTTAACAAAAATTCTTAGTATCCTAATATTTTGTTTCAAAACAAAAGCACAAATATTCATATGGTCGTATTCAAAAATTATTTCTGCATCACGTGCTATGAATATCTAAGGTAGCGTTCATAAGAAAAGAAATAGTTGACAGTCGTATTTACGAAACTGTCAAACCTAACCTATTTCTTCGAACTGCATTAGGTTGTCCATCGAATTTAATCCTAAAAACAGATTTTTATGATTTTATCTTAAGAAATAAAGAAGATACTCGAGATTTTCGATATTTCAAAAACCAATGAAAATAGGAAAGATTTCTTTCCATATTTTTTAGACCTCAAGATGGCGCAACTTTTCTATAATTAACCATCTTTGTATCTCTTATAGTTTCCGAGATCCCCGTGGTGTCCCTTTAATTATTTGTAACCCTGTATAGCAAACCGTAACATCTACAGCTTCCGGAGGATTTTTTTAAAGTGCATTTAGCTTATCTTTGGTTTCCTTTTATGTAAGATTTCACCATATTATTTGCGCTCACAGTGTACCGTTACAGTTTAAATTTATCGAACCGGTTTTGGCAACAGCGCTTTCGTTGGTGCTGGTGGAGGTTAGTATGCGGATGTGGGTGGCAACGCCGCACAGTTTACCAGAAATGGTTTCAGATCACTATGTTGAAATATTGACTTCATTATCTCCCCTTTATTATGAGTATTCTTACGTCATTTATCTCCGCTTGGTTACGTCATTTTAGCCGTCTAAGAATCAAAGACTTAGGTTGCCACGGCGAATGTTTATTGGTTACTTCTGTCAATTTTTCGCAAATTTCATACAAGAAAACCTTTCACTCACTGTGTCATACGGGCTCAATAAACGAGATGTAGCCATGTTGTTCATTACCGCTGTAGACATCGTACGAGTAACATTGTTTGTATAACGTATCGTAAATTTGTGCTATATTATTGAGAGCGAGATTCAATTTATACAGTTTGGCTGGAATTTTATCTACTCGTCGTGATCTGGAAAGTATTCAGTAATCTCAGTATAAAATCTAACAAATGCATTTGCACCTTCACTTCTAGCGTGTTTTTTGTTGTATGAAATTCAGGCACACCTGCCTGTTCCAGGGTTTGTTGCTGATCTACTACTGCCTTTTGCTATAATTGCGAAATGTCAAACTGGTTTACTTAATCTTTTTGAAATTAACGACGAAATATAGTACATAAAACATCTGAGAACTGAGAAAGCAAAAGAGTACTGTAAAAATGAGCCAATAAAGAGCGAAAGCTCATACGTTTAAAAAAAGAAAATTGCAAGAAAAAACAAATAAATAAAAAACTGGTAGGGAACGAACCAAATGAATTAAACGAACGGCGAATACAATACAAAACCATCAATTCTTTAAAACAAAAAAAATATCTTGTTGTTTTCAAATCAATAAAAATTACATCTAATATAATCCATTAAACATTTAACACCGCAAAGTTGAAGCATGTAAAAAATATATACAATGTGATTTCTTTTGTTTTTTTATTCGTTTCGTATTTTTTCCTATTTCTTTTGTTTTTTCGTTTTAACGAATTGATGGTTTTGTATTATATTCGCCGTTCGTTTAAATCATTTGGTTCGTTCCCTGCCAGTTTTTTATTTATTTGTTTTTTTTTGCAATTTTCTTTTTTTTTTAAAGTATGAGTTTTCGCCCTTTATTGACTTTTTTTACAGTACTCTTTTGTTTTCTCATTTCTCAGATGTTCTATGTACTGTAGTTCGTCGTTAATTTCTTATTTTGATTTTTTTAAAATTTTATTATCGACTTTTCTTTTCTACGAATTTTCTAAACAGAAAATTGTTGTTTTTCGTTCAGCTAATCATTGGTTCCAGTTGATGTTGTCGATCTTCTTTCTCTTTCATTTCTAATTTTTTTGGTAGGCTTAATTTGTTTGATTTATTAGTTCCGATTTTTGAAATTACAATTCGGCGACTTCTAGTTTTCTATCTTGTTCTTCGATTGCCTTTGTTCTTTGCTTGAAATTTCTTTTGTTTCTTTCTGCTATATTTTTAATTTAATAAAATACGACGTTTTTAAAGTAAAGCATTGTTTGAAACTTCACAAGCCAAAACTTTCTAAAATTTTGGTATCGTGGTACTTCTACTTTTTTAAAATTCATTTTATGCTTTTATGTTTTTGTTTTTTTCTGTCAATTTAATTTTTCACATTTTTTTGTTTTTAATTATTTTTTTTTCTCAGTTCTCAGGAGTTTTATGTACTGTACTTCGTCGTTAATTTCTTTTTTGATTTTTTAAAATTGTATTATCGACTTTTATTTTCTACGAACTTCCTAAACAAAAAAATTGTTGTTTCTCGTTCAGCTAATGATTGGTTCCGCTTGATGTTGTCGATCTTCTTTTGTTTCCCTTTGTGTTTCTTTTATTTGTCTTTCATTTCTAATTTTTTTGGTAGGCTTCATTTGTTTGTTTTATTAGTTCCGATTTTTGAAATTACAATTCGGCGACTTCTAGTTTTATTTTTGTCTATCTTGTTCTTCGATTATCTTTGTTCTTTGCTTGAAATTTCTTTTGTTCCTTTCTGCTATATTTTTAATTTAAAAAAATACGACGTTTTTAAAGTAAAGCAGTGCTTTATACTTGACAGCCCAAAACTTTCTAAAATCTTGGTATAGTGGTCCTTCTTCTAATTTTTTAAATTCATTTCATGCTTTTATGTTTCTTTTTTGTTTATTTTTATCAATTTAATTTTTCATATTTTGTTGTTTTTAATTATTTTTCTTTTCAGTTCTCAGATGTTCTATGTACTGTACTTCGTCGTTAATTTCTTATTTTGATTTTTTTAAATTGTATTGTCGACTTTTATTTTCTACGAATTTTCTAAACAGAAAATTGTTGTTTTTCGTTCAGCTAATGATTGGTTCCGCTTGATGTCGAGCTTTTTTTGTTTTATTTTGTATTTAATTGATGCCTCGCGTTTCTTTTATTTCTCTTTAATTTCTAATTGTTTTGGTAGGCTTAATATGTTTCTTTTATTTGTTCCGATTTTTGAAATTACAATTCGGCGACTTACAATTTTCTTTTTGTTTAACTTATTCTTCGATTGTCTTTGTTTGTCTTTGCTTCACATTTCTTTTGTTTCTTTCTGCTATACTTTCAATTTAGAGAATACAACGTTTTTGAAGTAAAGCAGTGCTATTTTTTAAATTCATTTCATGCTTTTATGTTTCTTTTTTGTTTATTTTTATCAATTTAATTTTTCATATTTCGTTGATTCACGCTCGTCTTTTGTTTTCTACTAGTTCTTTTTTTTGTCTCAGTTGTGATCTTTTGTTTTATGTGCTGTATTTCGTCGTTAATTTTTGGTAACCCTGGTAAGAACTGCAAAAGGGAAAGAAGGTTTAGTTTATGACTTGTAACCGGAGCTTATCGATTTAAATATCGGAACAGCTTCGTCACAGAATTCAACTGCAATTTCAGTAGGACAGGGTGGGCACTGCCCACCTTACCCGCCCCGACGAGTCGCCGCTGCATGATGCGATGATCTCCAGTATGTCTTTACCGATTAATTTTACAGCAGCATGAAAAGAGCTACGACATCCTCTATAGGCACGAAGTAATTTTTTTATTAACAAAAGAGGTCTAGAAGATTTTTTAATTGAATGGTCCAGGAGCCCATTATTTGGTACCACATCTTTCAGGGAAGCTTAATTAATCAAAGAAAGATACGCTTTCCATTCTGCGTTGAGCTGAAATGTTTGCTCTGAAATCCATTTGAACATCCCTTGTAAAAGTTACATGTAAATATTTTCATCGTCCTTTTATCCATAAAGAAAAATTAATTTAGTTGTTTTCTCTTAAATAACTCGTCAACGAAGGCACATCGGAGCTTTTATCATTCTTTCATTTCGATTTGTTTCGACCTTCTGAAGCAAATACTACAAGCAAGTGCTTTATTTTTGGGGCACCCTGTATAAATTAAATTTCTTGCTCGTAATATGAAAAAGCTAAAACCATTAACGGTATATACTGCATGAAGAGTGTAATAGATACAATAAACTTTGAAAGAAAAAAAAACATTACTAAGATAGGATTATATATCATCAGGGGGTTGCGGTCGGTCAGAACTCTAGGGTCTTCCTTATTCCTCCCCAATCAAATTCATCCACAGTTTCTCTCCTTCTCTTCATTTGCTTAGCCTTAGTCCTAAGTACTTAATTTTTTCTAAGTTGCGTCTTTCTTCTTGTATTTGTCCTGTAATTGGATATTTGTGTCTGTTGGGCAATTAATACATTATTATTATTAAGTTTAAGGAGGGTGCATTTTATTTTTATGCTGTACAGTTGGTGTTGCGTTACAGTTCAAAAAATTTAGTCAAAAAAACAGAATGAGTAAATTATTGATTTCTAGATTTTTGATCCTACTTCACATACATTTCTTCAAAGTTACCAAGAAAATTAAGCAGAAAATTGTTTTTTTTCCGTTGGCTAACTGAAATGCAGCTTGCAGGCAGGCAACGTAATAAAATGACGCCGCAGGATTCGTCGCAACGTAGCCAGATAAGCAAACAGGCGATTAATATCGAACGACGACCGAGTTATGTTTATCGTAGTCATAATAACCTAACGCTTTGTGAATATTAAACTTACTCGAATCGGCGTTATTGCAAACGCACACTACAGCGTGTTCTGTTTCCATGATCGAAGGAATTCGAAAAAAGTCCTAGAAAATCATGTAGAACAAGGAAACTCAATATAAGTAGATCCTTATGCAATCATTTTTTTTCGATTGCCGGAGTTTTTCTTTTTGAGCAAACCATTTTCATAAATAAATAATATTATGTTAAGATGCAATTGCAAGTGTCCAATTATTAGGCGTTTTGTTTCAATTTTCTTGATACTAAAGCGAAATCATTTTTTTAAAGGTAAGTCAGGAACAATAAATATTAATGGTGCCACTCCTGAGGATGAATGACTCCCATAATATTTAGTGTTCTTGACCTACCTAAAACAAAAATGTTTTCTCTTTAATATACAGAAAATAGAAACACACCTCATAATTGGGGTACTCGCAATCGCATCTTAATACAGCACTAATTATTATTTATTTATTTATTAAATAATTTAATGGGTCGCTCATATTAAGCGCCTGCGTCATAGAGGAACAGGACTTCCAAGAGGTGTTTGAAATCGCTTCGATTTTACTTCTGCATTTAATGGTTATTAATTTGCTTAAAAGTCCATTTGACTTGCAAAACTTAGGAGTAATCTGATTTTGATGACCTAATTTCGTCAGAAATGCAGGATATTACGCTGGGTTTTTGTTTTTATAACGAATATTCGATTAGGATGATTGTGGATTGTTGGGAGCTTAAATATCTTTTAAAAAAGTGACTTCAGATATTCAAGACATTTTGATGTCTAATGTCAAATCGGGTCATTTGAGATGAATGGAAATTTTTGAACACACTTCATAGCAATTCTGTTAACAGAATTGAAAATTTTGAAATAGGACAGCAGAAGTTTCAGAATCATTCTAATTCATTCACATATTGCGGAGAATTGTAATTTTATACTTCATTCTTTGAGTTACTATTGCATTGTTAGATTTTTCTACTTCCTATTTATTAAAAGGATTAAAGAAACCAGGCAATCCCCAAACGGCTGCTCTATTTTTTCTCACAATTTACATGTAATATTTATACAGTCTGCCTCAACAGTTTCTGTAAGGCAACAGTTTGCTAATGAGCAAGTCAAACAAAGAAACATATTGTATTAAGCGTGTTAATGACAAAGACTGCAATAGAGTGGGGTTGTGAACCCCACAGTCCTTGCATTTACCATGTTTCTTCTAATACGCTTCCTCCTTTGTATTGATCATCTCACAAACGAATTTGTTTTAAGAAAATCGTCCCACACGTGGTATGCAATAATAAAATAGCTAATAATCTTGAAAATTTTTGATTTAAAGTTTTAGTTTGTAGTTAGTTTGTTGGTATTTAAAAGAATTAAAGAAATCTGCTAGAACGGTGTTCCTTTTACTAGGCACATCTTCTCCCAGGGCGAAAGGGAAGAGAACAGAACAGCATTAACCATTTTAATTAATTAGTTATATTATTTAATTTGCAATTAAAAGTATTATGTAGGTATAACAATCAATTAACTACACGTTCCGACAACTACATAGAACCATGACTTCCCGCAAGAAAGTTTGAATTATCGACGGAATTAATGCCTGAACGGTCCAAGTGGCAATCTCAAGGTCGTGGGTTCCAACCGCGCTCGAGTTAATTCTCGGAGCCGCCGGTATTCACTTCATGCTCCAGTGTTGAGGAAACAATTCGAGACCGCTTCCCCTTCAGCAGCGAGGAGGTTTGGAAGTAATAAAATCATGTAACACTTTACACACACAAAATACACTTACGCGCCTGTGGTCTAGATGAAATCTATTATTAAAAGGAGTTTGGCGTTTTAAGCGCCATCCGTGTTGTCGAGTTCAAATCATATTGTGAACTTGAATGATGTAAGACGTCGCGTCATCTGTCGCAGTGGACGTCTTGTCCAATGACGTCAAAGTTTCAACGTTTCCGTGCAAGATGTTTAAAGAAGTACAATTCAGTGTAAAACTCCACCCCGGTCGCTGAAATACGACAAGAGCTCAAGAAATGCGAATGCACACTTAAAGTGCACCCCAGGAAATAGCTTCTGAACATACCCCAACTCGAAAAAGGTGGAATACATTCCTCATAATAACAAGGCCAAAGCGACATATTTTTAGAATTTTAATGAATTGTAAAATGTAATAATTATTATGACTGACAGAGATGTGTATGCAAGATACACCGCGGAAAAAAATTTCTGAACGCACCGCACAACGAAAATTAATCAATTAAAATTAATCGTCTGATGGTGGCGATTTTTTATAGTGAAGTGCAATATATTAGGAGTACTAATTATCGTAAATAAAAGAGGAATGTGCATTCTAAGATACAGTTTCTGAACGCACCCCAACTCAAAAATATTAAGTCGATTCCTTGCATGAAAAGCAGACGGCGGCAATTCGCGGTTTTAATGAATTTCATGATATAAACTATCAAATGAATTCGAATGTAATCCCGTCGTCGCCATCTTGGAATCTAAAATGGCGTAAAGTGACAGCCTGAAATAGTGGCTTAAAAAATAAAGGTATCTTGTCGCTTGTCTTGATTCCTTGCACGAGAAGCGGACGGTGACAATTCACGGTTTTATGACATAAACTATCAAATGAATTCGAATGTAATCCCGTCGCCGCCATCTTGGAATCTAAGATGGCGTAAAGTGACAGCCTGAAATAGTAGCCTAAAAAATAAAGGTATCTTGTCGCTTGCTTCACGGTTTTATGACATAAACTATCAAATGAATTCGAATGTAATCCCGTCGCCGCCATCTTGGAATCTAAGATGGCGTAAAGTGACAGCCAGAAATAATGACCTATAAAATAAAGGTATCCTGTCGCACATCAAATAAAACGTTCCCTTCTTTACGTAGACATACTCAAGACGGCTGTTAAACATCTTTTTTTTTTGTTGAATGTGATATTTACTGATTTATTTATACATATGGAACCAATATAATATTAATATATAGGGTATTTGGTGGTGCACGGTAACAAAAGAAATGTAGCAAAAGGTGACGTTCAGTAGAACTGATGCAAACAAAAAATGTTTCTGATAAAAGTGTTTTCGATTTCGAGATAAAATTAATTGAAAATTAACAAAATATAATTAACATTGTTTGAGTGTTGAAGGTATCGTAACGAATTTACGAAAATTATAGTTGTTAATTTCAGTACAATTTTATTACAAACTGTCGCTTTAGACAATAAAAAACACAATAGTAATGAGCTGCAACTCTTGTCTATCAAATAACACTTCTACAGAATGTCTTTTCTACTATTCGAGGTATGAACACTTTTTGCTAGATTATAACTGCTCCACTGGCGGGTCGGTACAGTTTTTATAGTAGATTCCTGTATTCTGGAAGTTACTAGAATCATCGTGAACCAACGAGAAATTGCGATAACGTTCTGTGACGCAAGATGGGGTGACTTGTACTAAAAATAGATCTATTTGCGCGTCACTGCTGTAACAATTTTATTATTAACGTCTTGTATCATTGACGTAAGTTAGAGCGATTGTCTTTTGTTTGTGAGATTTATTGTTGTCTTTGTTTGTTGCGTGCGCATAGAATATTCTGTTTCTCTTTTTCCTTTTTTTAAGAGATCGATTTTTTCTTTTCCTTCATCCAC
Source organism: Prosopocoilus inquinatus (assembly GCA_036172665.1). Taxonomy (NCBI): domain Eukaryota; kingdom Metazoa; phylum Arthropoda; class Insecta; order Coleoptera; family Lucanidae; genus Prosopocoilus; species Prosopocoilus inquinatus. The sequence goes on from CM069877.1 coordinate 34,816,291, forward strand.
TTTAGTGTTAGGCTTTCCTTTTATGTTGATTGATTCTTTTGGTTTGAGTTTAAGCATTCATTTCTTGTTTGTCACGAATCGATGTTTTCAGTTTTTAAAATTCGTTTTCATTTATTTATTAATTTTTCATTTGCTTTACCAATATCGTTCGATCGTCTTTTATTTCTTTTTTGTTTATTTTACGTTAAGTGAGTTTTTCCTATTTTGTTCTCAATTTGCCTCTTTTTTGTCAAAATCGGGGTTACCTTTTTTATTTTAAGCAATTTTTTGGTTTAAATTTAAATTATGGCGTTTTGTTATTTTATTTTTATTTGTTTTTTTAATTTTCAAAGAGGAGAATCCCGCACAAGATACTTTATTTTTGTCTTCGATTTGTAATTTTATTGGGCTTGGAATTTCTTCTTTTTAATTAATGCGATTGCCTTTTGTTTATGAAATTTATTAATTTTTTGTTTGTTTGTTGCTTGCGCAAAGAACATTTTCATTTTTGCTATTTTAATTTATTTTTTAAAATTTTATCGCTTTTGTCTTTCAAATTGCCTTCGTCTCTTTCAGGGTTAGGTTTTTTCTTTATTTTGACTGATCTTTTGTTGTTTAAGTTTAAGCGATCGCTTTTGTTTCCAAAATTTGCTGTTTGTTGTTTTTTTCTCCAAGTTTTCGAAAGAGAATCCTTCCAAAGGTACTTCCAATTGTATCTACGATTTTTATTGATTGATTTTTTTGTTTGCCTTATGTTTCTCAAATTTGTTTTTGTTTCTTCTTTATTTATAGATCGCGCAAAAGAATTCTGTGTTTCTTTTTTCATTCTATTTAGAAACATTGTTTCTTGTTTCTTTTTTTTTCTATTTACATTTTGCTAATTTTTCCGCCTTTTTTTATCAATTTGCCCTGTCTCAGTTAGGCTTATTTTTATTTTGACTATTTATACAGGGTTACAATTAATTAAAGGGCCACCATGGGGATCTCGTAAACTTATATATCTTCCTTATTTATTAAAATAGTATCATGAAATTCGATATTTTTATGTTAAATTCGACAAACAGTTCAGTCTGAAGAAATAGGTTAGGTTTGACAGTTTCACAGATACGTTATCAACTGTCTTTTTTCTTTGGACGCTATCTTGATTCAAAAACAAAATCTGAATACGACCATACGACACACTTATGCTTTTGTTTTAAAGGAAAATATCAAGATACTACAAAAGATTTAGAAAAAAAGTGGCTAGTAGGTTTTTTTAACAAAAATTCTTAGTAACCTACTATTTTGTTTTAAAACAAAAGCATAAATCTTCGTATGGTCGTATTCAAAAATTATTTCTGCATCATGTTATGAATATTTAAGGTAGCTTCTATAAGAAAAGAAACAGTTGACAGTCGTATCTACGAAACTGTGAAACCTAACCTATTTCTTCGAACTGCGTTCGGTTGTATATCGAATTTAATATAAAAATGTCGAATTTTATGATTCTATCTTAAGAAATAAAAAGAAGATATTCGAGATTTTCTAGAATGACAATTTTCAGTTTTTTGAAGATATTTCAAAAACGAATGAAAATAGAAAATATTTTTTTTGCATATATTTTTAGACCTCAAGATAGCGCATCTTTTCTGTAATTTAACCATCTTTGTATCTCTTATAGTTTGCGAAATAGTTATATATCTCTGAGAGTCAGGTGCTTACAAAGGTGGACTAATCACTTTTTATTTATATTTTGGTCAATAAATATGTAGATGGCGTTAATATTTTACAACTTTGCTCAAATATTGTTTGTATGTATCCCTAACTTTTTTTTCTGGAATGTTGGAATTTGGCATATCTCCTCCATTATTTCTTAAAGAAATTCAACGTCAAATTTGGCACACATTTATTTCGTGCTAAGCAGACTTGAACTTCAAAACAAGAAATCTGACTTCAAAACTTTTTGGTCTATTATACGTATCGCGGAATCAATACGGGGACACACTGTACATTTGAATATTCATGGTTTAAATTGTGGAATTAAATTAAATTGTGTACTTTCCTTCTAGTCTCCCATAAGTAGCCTTTTTTTAAAATTAATTTCAGAATGGGCTGTTGGCAAAAAAATGTTGCGAACTACAGCTTCAAGATTGCTAAAAAATAAAATAACTAAAACCTGAAATATTTCTCGAAATCATCCCCTTAACGTAATGGGAACTTAACTCGGCGGTCTGCGAATTTGATCATGTTAAAGGGGACTTCGTAAATTTCGGGCAAACTTCAAGAGGTGACTGCGTGTAAATCGGACCGGGGTAATGCAACCCCGTCCGGGCTTTCTCTAGTGGAATCCCTTGCGATTATATCAAAGGAAGCCATGTTACGGGCGGAGCCAGCCGAGAGCCAACCCCCCAACCCCTAGCAGGACGCTTTTTGCAAGCAGTGCGGTAACTGGCGCTACCCCGTCGAAAAAAACGAAAGCGCTTCGGGGTTTTAAAATTTTTAGTAGTTTCGCTACTTATTACCAGATGGCACGAAGTATCTCATTTTTTTAAAGTGCACTTTTCTTCAATACCATTCTTACTTGAACCTCCCAGTTTTTTTCTTTTTTTATTTTAGAGTAGGTAACTCATCACCCTTTACAGACTTTAAGATTGCAAATTTCGCATTACATCTAAGAAGGACTTATGTATAGTGCAAACTTGAGATGGTTTATAAGTGATACTTAAGTATCAATGAGTGAATTTAAATGTATGTAAGGTGCATTCCTGTATGCGATGCTCTGCACACGCGTAGGTACGCCGTTGTATGAAATTTCGAAATACTCTCGAGGGCGATTTCACGCCGTCATCGTTCCGTTTTCGACCGATTGAGCGCACCGGCAAAGGCAAAAAAGAAAAACCGAAAACACCCCCGCGTGAACGAGCGCGCGAGCTCGGAGAAAGTTCATACACCATTAACCCAAATACGAGCGGCGATTTTTCGATAATCCGAAGCGCAAACGTAGCAAACGGCCGGTAGACAGTGCAGCGATAATTAGCAATTAATATGCCGAGTAAACAAACAAACCCATAAAACACCGCGCGTATAGAGTGGAAAGCGGATTCAGCATGGAATTTATGTATTGAAAACAATGAGAACGCCCGGCCAATAGTGGATACTATTAGACCTGCTGAATACAGATTATCTCCGCAGAACACACGCGCCGGCCCTCCGATGTTATTGTGTCACGGTGTAAGACCAATATTCGATACGATCACTATCACTATGTTAAGAAATAAATCCAAATGAAAAAGAAACTATGATCAAGCGAAACGAAAAAGAACGAGAAGAGGCTGTGGGACAGATCATGAAAAATCGAAGAAAATGCTCCAACTTTTTATATGAACAGTTTCAGCTTGAAGCGAAAACTGTTGTCCTCCATGTTTCTCGAATTAAATAAAAAGCGTTCGAAAACCTCTATGTTTGGAGTTTGCCATGACTTGAGAGTAAGATAAATTGAGGTTAACCACACAACCGTTTATACAAAACCATGGAATTCACTCTGCACCATCTCAGTCACTTCCGAAATACACTTTTTTGATTGTCCATTACCTTCCATCATGACAAGCAGTGTCGTTTTTATGAAAGCTTACTACATTTTTTTTAAAGTTCTACGCAAAATGTATTCAATGCATTCAATACTGAATGCATACTATTTACTGTCGCCGCCAAAGAAAAGTGTAAAGTGGACACTTTTTCTCAGAGTTGGGCAAATTGTATTCATGAGTATGAGTACTGATTACGAGTACTACCTAATCATACTCTCAATATGCGCCATGTGCTCACCTTTCTAGGATCTTTATTTATTAATCGATTAATCTGAATCTTGGAGACAATAAATTAAACGAAAAATGGAATTTTTCGACATACTTCTAGTCGTCATAGGACTTCCGGTTTCGCCGGAAGTGATATCAACTTTCTTGTTTTAAATGGAACACCCTATATATTTTTACATATTTAAAATCTACGGATCATTACGAGTCCGAATACGTATCAATTGTTAATTTTGGTTTCCAGGACAACGAAAAAAAAAACTGTTTTTATTTTTCAATCTAGAAAGCTATGAATCGCATTTTTGCGATCTAATGCGATCAAGTGTTGCGAGAAAATCACTCCTTCGATGATATTTTGATTTTTAACATTTTTACAGTATTTGAAATTTTCATTAGCTCTTAACTCATTTTTTTCGATAGAACCTCATATGTTTCTTAGCTTAGTTCAACAGAACATTTTTTTCTGAGTACGCTGATACCAAACACGTCATATTTTCTTTGAAAGTCATTTGAAATAAAGGGAGTGTAAAATTTCAATAAGACATGCTCTGCCTGACGGGCTGAGTGAGAGCTGGCATTGTCATGATGGAGAATAATTCGCCGATTTCGATTGTTTCTCCTTATTTGATCGATGACTTCCGGCAAACAAATTATAAACACTGTTCTTTGATGGTGCTTCATCTCCAAAAGCCAAATGAAGCCGATCATATTTGAAATCGTAAAAAATCATTGCACGAAAATTTTCCCGCAAGATTTTCATCTTTACGCAAAATTACTTTTTCTCAAATGCTGTGCAAGCGAAAGTAGTTCACTTTGAACTCGGATAGGAACTGTCAATAGAATTATAGGCGAGAAACGTCAAATTTTTCAAATATGACAGTTGATAAAGGCTGACAATTCTAGACCTACTAGATTCCAGAAAATTTTCCAGCAGCCCACGTATTATGGTTAGGTAGGTTATCTAGTAAAATGGCACATTAGGATTTTATTTTATTTTTTTTTAATTGATTTTCCTTTGTAAAGATTCCAAGGTACCCATGTGGGGTGCAGAGGCCTTTGTACGTTGTGCATACGTCACGTAGTGACGGTAGACGGGCGTACGTACATACACATTGACGGAGAGTCATCTTGACCATGCAGAGGCCAGATGGATGACGGCAGGAAATATTCCTGTGATCATTCAGGAGTTTCCACTCTGACGCCTCTTCTTGCATGAACGCGTCCTCAGGAACCAACCGTACTGCCTAAGCTGATTACATACTTTGTGAAGCCACTCTCGCATGGACGGCTCCTGCTAATGGTCAGCAGGCGCCTCAAGCATCGATTATAGGTAGTTAGCCGGCACAAGATAAAAACCCTTGCTCAAGTCTGCACTTCGAAATGTAAATGGAAATTGGGCGACGCGACCGACGCACAGACTGAAAAATTACTCAAAATTTAATTAGAAATTTTCAAACCCAAGCCGATCGATAAACGGCCTGAAAATTTAGTGGATCATCATCAGATCATTTTGTTAATTTAAAAGTTAAACTTTTATACGAACTTCATTGTATAGAAATCGAGCAAGAGAAACTCAAAACAAAAATAACACACCTTACAATTAGAAATTGAAGCGATAACGTAACGATCGAAAATAAACAAAGAAAATTTGGTTTTCTAAAGCATGTTGCTATGATAATGATAATCGTGGGCAATACATTTTGGTCGTCACTGTTTGCCAAAGGTTGGCACCGAAGGACCGATGGTATATTTTATTAAAAGTAAGAGGACTGATGTCTTATTAATTTTGAATAATTACTAGGAATAGTTTTAAAGCTTGCGTCCTCATTGGCCGCTTTGTGTATTATAGTTTATGAGGTAGCAGCGTCGCTGTTATGTACTATAAATTTCGCACAGTGTAAGGTCAAGCCCCTGGCCGTTTGATGGCGCGCCTCAAGCTGAAGTAGGTATAGTCTCCTAAGAATTTAATTTAATTTCGACACTTTCTTTGCATTTATACGAAAATTTAAAATTCTTGTATTAAAATTGACGTTTTGATTGTCCAGTGACGACCAAAAATGTTCTTACATTCGTAAGTAAAGCAAATCATAGATTTCTTTGATGATTAAATTTTATTAACAATTCAAAAGCATTGTCAGGTGGATGTAAAAATCAGGCAAATCTCATTGTCATTGAATTAGAACAGCGGCAATTGACGGTATACGCCACGCGCCAGCGTCAACGCGGCGTGGATTGGAGGGACTTTTTTACATCCCCCTGGAGCCTCCCGTTACATGACATTTTTCCTGTTGCATCTTTCCTGAATACACAGACTTACTGTAACGTTTATACTTAATTCTTCCGATTAAGTCAAACCAATAAATCAGTCTGTAAACAGATTATGAAATAATAATAATTCTTTGTTAGCTATCATATTTATCGGCACTGGTTTTAAAGAAGAACTACAACAGTGTTTAATAAAGTTCCAATCTATTCTTTTGCGATTTTCGTTTTGTCCCAGTGACCATGTCCAATGACATCGGACCAAAATTTAAAGAAATGGCCAAGATTTTGGCAGTGGCATTCACCTGTTGGTCTCATCCAAATGGGGTTTAATAAGTTAAAATATTTTATTTTGGAAAATTGTACGTTCAGGTTCCAGTATGACATACAGAGTGAATCAGGTAACTAGGTAGACGGTGCGGTCTTCGTGTTTGGAGCGGTAACATAAAGTTCGACGCCTATTTACCTAGTTGCCTGAATCAGTCTGTATATGGCATGTTCCAACAGAAAGCTTAATTTGTTGTGAGTGATAACTGACGAATAGACGAGTGAGGAGCATTTCTTATTCTGCGTCTTGCAGTTTCCATAAACTCAAGAGTGCGTTTTCGTGGATGACCTGTTGTTTTTCTTCGGAAAAGTCCTCCAGTTTCACGAAATAACTGTACACACCAATGCAGGTTGTCTTATTTTGTGGTCAATGTCGGAAAATTCAACTCTCATCCTGAGTAACTTTCGGTTACACGAGTACTGCATTTAAGAAAAAGAAAAAAGAGGCTCCAATAATTTGAAAGCAGTCCAATTATTCTAGGTTAAACATAAAACATTTTTATTGGCTCAACAACATCCTTCGAGGTTTCTATTCTAATGAATACATAAACTCTTGTGCTCAAAATGTCTTCGTCTTCTTACTACCATTTTCTGTCACATTAAAATTTTCTCCTGAAACACCTTGTAAAAAGGGAAACGGAAAAATAATTACTTTTTTGATCATTAAGACTTAAAGAAAACAATGTACACAATAATAATTTTTTTTTAATTAAAACTTAGGCCCGGTTTCCTAATCGAATTAAACGAGATTTTAAAATAAAGGTCACACTTTATTTTTAACGTCTCTTTTAGCACGATTATGAAACCGGCCCTTAAAGAAAACACTACACACAACGTGGTTTCCTAAAATAATTTGTTTTTATTTTTAAAACTTATAGAAAACAACATACACATTGTAATGTAATGAGTATTCCCATGGTTCATTGACTTTTGACCCAACGAAAATAACTATCAATAATAAATAATGCTTTCTGCTCTAACGTAAATACTTTGTAACGCAAACTAAAGTCAATAAGAACGTTAATGACACCCGAAAACAACATATCTTTGTATAAAATTGTAAGAAGTGTTTATTTCTTTTAATCTGCCATCCAGTAGGCTGTGACTAGCGCGTGATCCATTTAAAACGCACACAAGCAAAACCAATCACGGTACTCTAGACGCCAAATTTAAAACAAAAAGTAACGGCTATATATTGCAGATTGTATCATCTGAAATAATTTAATCCTCTGTTATCGTATTCTTGAATTATATTTTTTTTCTTATATTTATCCTGATGATTTTTCCTTTCCCGATCGTACGATAGAGCTACAACAAAAAAAGAAGAACGAAATTAGATAAAATTAAGGACACACATATTAAGCAGGTCACAACACAAATTACAAGGAAAGTAAAGCGAAACATCTGGAATAGTATAACCAGGCCCAGGAATTAGTTTGGCAAATTGTTACACCAATTCTGTGAAGCGGACAAATACATGCATTAATAGCTGCGTACATCGTCATGGCATATTTCATGCTGCCACTAGCTAGAAAGATTGTACCTACAATTGGCCATTTAATAAATAATCCACGTCTACTAAATGAACATGTGTTTAGTTTCCATCTAACCTGACCGACTATATATTGTATGTAAACAGCTTACCATATTACTTTAACTTTTAAGTGATGGTCGAAGGCAACTTAGGGAAAAAATTATTAATTATAAGACTAATAATTAACTAATTATTTATTAAGTCTAACTTTTGATTTATATAAATTGATATTTCAATCTGATTCTCCACCGATTACACCAAATCGAACGATCAATTTTATAAAGCGATTGAAATTGAAAATGGCGACGATGATATTCTCGGCCCCAGATATAACCACATAATGTGGACTCAAAGAAGCCGCCACAGAAAGTAAGGAATCAAGAAATAAAAAGCGAAAAGAATCAAATCAAGAAAGACATGGCTAAAAATATAACAGAACTTGTTAAAAAAACACAGAGAGTGAAATCAGTGAAACTGATCAAACAATAGAGAGATAGAGAGACGAAAAGAGAATGCCAGCTGACAGCGTATGAGAATAAACTTATACATAACGTATAATGAACACACCCCCGACACTGAAATGGAATTTGTGAAAAGGTAGAGCAATCGGCGAAGAACAAAAAGGAGTGGGTTATGAAAACTATCCAGACAGAGCATTCTCGAATTTTATACGTTAAAGAAAAAAATATAATATCAAGAGTAGTCAAAAAAATGTGTAATAATAACAGGGTGATTCAGAATAACTGTCCGATCTGTCACGAGCGTATTGACTAAGGTCATGTCATGCAAGTGCAAAATTGCAAGAAATAAATCTATCAGAGGGATATCAAAAATCAGCCTCCTTTGAATTCGAAATGGAAATCATGATTCATTTCTTACGTATATGTATGTATGTATGTTTTGTTTATTTCAAAACAACTGTACAGCAGAAATATAGAAACATAATCTTTAGTACAGGTCCGAAAACTTACGTTACGAGGATATTGAAAGCAGTCATTATTTCTTGTGTTATATTTGTTAATATTCTTATTGTCAAAATCTGTGAATAAGTGCCAATTTTGAATAAAAAGATCAGACATTTGTACACATAAATGCCATGGACAGTTAACATGTGATTTTGCCTAAAAATTCCCCTGCAAGACTCACGGCACGACATCTTATTGATAATACGGATAGCCTGCTTTTGTATAACAAAGACTTTGTTGATGTTGACTCTGTTACCCCAAAATATAACACCATACTGCAAGTGAGAATAAAAATTTGTAAAGTAAACAGTTCTTAAGGTTTCGGTATTGGTGTATTGGCTTAACGTCCTTAAGGCAAAACAGACAGTACTGAGCTTATTACATAGCCAGTCTATATAATCACTCCACGTTAGTCTGTGGTCCAGGTGTATACCTAGGCAACGAACGCTTTTCGTAAGAGGTTCTTGTTTATTGTTAATACTTATTGCGAATGGAGTTTCACAGAAATTTATGGTTTTGAACAAGATACACTTGGTTTTAGTTTCGCTTAACACTAGATTATTTAAAGAGAACCACTGATCCATGTTTTCCAGGCAATGTTTAGCATGTTTTGAAATATCCACGAACGTTTCCCCTTTTATTAAGACACAAGTGTCGTCTGCATAGTTAAAAACACTACAAAGGGCATTATGTGTTATCTGCGGCAAGTCGTTCATATACAATACAAACAGCAGTGGTCCCAAAACACTTCCCTGAGGCACACCCCTGTTGATTTCTTTCACAGTATATTTAGATGTTTGCGATTTGTCCTTTAGAACTACCATTTGGTGCCTACATGTAAGATAGGATTTCATCCAGTCAAAGGCCAGGCCACGAATTCCATATTGGTGTAATGTCTTAAGTAAAATGTTGTGGTCAAGTGTGTCAAAAGCCTTACTCAAGTCTAAAAATAAACCACAGGCAAGACTTCCTTCTTCCCAATTGTTGAATATGGTATTTGTGAAATGGTTTTTCCTTTTAGAAAACCATGTTGGCTAGTGTTCCATAGATCGCACTTTGAAATAAAATCATATATCCTGGCGTACATTATTTGCTCAAAAATTTTTGCAAAGGATGATAATAAGTGATCGGTCTGTAATTCGATATTTCAGCTGGATCACCTTTTTTCAATACTGGTATGACGATAGCGGTTTTGAGACTGGTAGGGAAGAAACCTGATAGTATTGAGGCGTTTATTATGCGAACCAGAGGTTTATATACACAAGGCCGAAATTCGAATGAATGTATTGTGTTGTATATTTTTATCTGCAAAAAGCCATAAATAAGAACTTTTACAGTTTCCTTTCAAGGTAAACGCTAGTATTTCGTTCTAATCGACGCGAGTTCGTTGCAATAAAACTGTAATAGTACCCATCAACCAATTAATATCTAAATCTTCAACGAATTTTATCTCAAAAACTATGGATATTTGAACCCCTAGGCATATACACTTTTTGTTTTCTTTTTCTGCGTGCTACCTGTGAATGAAGGTTCAGACACTTATTTTGAATCACCCAGTATTTGCAGTAAATCAGAAGGACACATTAGTTTTACTTGAAGGGTTCCGGGCTGTCGTCCGTGGTTGACTTCTTGGCTTTCGGTTGGAACGGCGTGTCTGGGATTTCTTTTGCTGCCGACGTCTCGTTCATCATTGCAGAAGCACTGGCACTTCTACAATGTAGAACAAAACGTCGTGTCGACAGTAGAAGAAATCCGAGATAAGCGGTTCCAACCGGAAGCCAAGAATTCAAGAAGCACACATATTTTGGGCCAATTCCATGGCTTGGTTCTAAAAGGGCCAAAGTCATTAAAAGCGTATTTTTGGAAAATGGATTTAAAGTTTTATGTAAAATACCAAGTCATGTTTAAAACTGGCCCTAGCCCCTCACGTACAATTTGTTTTATGGCTTAAAGAGATTGGCCCTTCTGGCTCCATGTGCAAATTAAAAATTCAGCTCAGCAATGGCCAGACAAAGGCTTATATGTTGATTTATTGGGTTTGGTCCATTTCAAACCGAGTCATAGAATTGATTCTTTAAAAATTTTATCAGTCAATTATTGACTAATGGTTCTGGTGATCCATTTTTTGATCAATAATGGAATGTCTGAACTAAAATTACCATTACGATCTAATTCTTCCTTATTGTTTCTTTAAATTTATAATTCTTTTGGGGTCTTTTCTTTCTAGTTCTTCTTTTTTTGATTCAAAGACAGAAGAGCTCAAAAACGATGAAAGTGTCATCACAAATCTCAACATGGAAGTGTCGAGACGTGAAAACCACATGGAGATTCGTAAGAACGGATTCGTTTTGTCTGCGGAGGCAATTTCGCCGGCGAACGTGCACATATTTAGATAAACACAGGACGTATAAGCGCACATATCAAGGGCGTAAGTATTCACTGGCCCCGGCGATGATGACCCATAAATAGCGCGGACGGCGTTGGTGGACACGGACATTATCAGATACACTAAGGGCGGAAATCGCCCGCTCGACCTAAGAGTGTAATGAGGCGAAGGGGCTGGAATTAAGCAGCCCGGGGCGTAAGGGGTGAGGGTACAAGACGGGTCCGATCAATACCAGCGCCAAGACCTCAAGGATCCATCTGCTTCTCTTCAAGGATTCTGAGGATTTTGTCAGGACGGATATCGACGATTGACGTCCAGCACCGTTTACGAAGTTTACCCACGAAATTTTCCCAGACCACCCTTTTACATACATCGTCACGTTTCAGATTTTAATGACCATCTTTTTTTAATATTGGAAATTTCATCCTTTTAAGTATCTAAAACTCGCACCACCACAAGAATCGTCGATAAGTTTGTAATTTTGCAACCACTGTTTAACAGATTTTCTTAATATAAAAGCTGACAAACAGATAACATAACAGCAACACAACGATTCATGTACACTAATAATCTTTAATATTCATTAATTAAACCTTCAGAGATTAAAATTTAAAAAAAGGAACAAATTTATCGAACATCATAAACAAAGAAAAACTGAATGCCATAAAAAAATAATAAAGTGTAGGACCACCTCTAGCTTTGTTGACTGTCTGAATTCCTCTTGGTAAGCTGCCTATGGAATTCTGGATAATTTCTTGTGACCAATAAAGATTATTATTATTATTATTATTATAAAATGTTATCCCATTCTGCAAGAGCGAGGTGTTCTAGTTCATGAAGACTTCTGGAAGCGAATTCATGACACCTCGATGGGGTTCAAGTCTGGATTGCGAGGTGGCCAGTCCAGAACTATTGAATATTTATCTCTTTTAAGTAATCCAACACATCTCTTGCAATATGCGTTCGAGCATCATCCTGCGTGAAAGTGAAGTTATTGCCTTCAAATGGCGCAAAAGGCATGACATAGTCCAGAATAATGTTCTCCAGATAAAACTGGGCATTGATTGAGCTTTGTTGATTGGGAGCTAAATCTGTACGGTCGTCGAAACAGATTCCTCACCAGAATATGACCCTCCATCAACTGGGCAAGGATACTGCAAGCAGCAAATCTTCCTCCAGGCCTGCGCCATAGTCGTTCTCGACCATCTGGTGATTTTTAAGCTCATTCTTCTTTCATCGGTAAACAAGGCTCGCTTCTATGGACCAATTTTCATGCTCTCTCGCAAATCTTAATCTGGCTATTATGTGTCCTGTGGTGAGCAGCAATGCAATTGCAGGCCTTCTACTGGCCAATCCTGATTCTCTTAGCATTCTCCTAACAGTTACAGCTGATATCCTAACATTTCCGACTGTTACAAGTTCATTACTAAGCTCCGGACTTGTACATCTCCTGTTTTTTAAAACCTGTTGCCGAAGAACATGTCCATCCCTTAAACTTGTAGACCTTTTCCTACCCTGTCCACGTCTTCTTGCTTATGCCCCAGTTTCTCTGTGTCTTCTAATCATCCAACTAACTGATGAATGGTCAACACCAAGCAAATTAGCTACTCATCGCATGCTTCGTCCTTCGTTTAACAAAGTTGGTGCTCTTACGCAACCCTCAGTATTTAAATGTCGTGGGATATTCATTTTCTTGGGATACAAGAGTATAAACTGATATTCTGTTTAATATTCACCAGTTTTCAAAGATTATTACGCGAGGAAAGCAAAAATTAATTCAAACTTGAATTTAAATTTAAGCGTAATCGTTTCTCAGGGCCGATCTTTTCATCTCTCACTAAATTTAATCGTTGAGTTATTCCCATAGTTACAATTATAGAGACAATTGTTTCTATAGGAATTAATCAACGGTTAAAGATAATTAGAGATGAAGAGATCGGGCCTTAATGAAGCAACTTTATCTAACGAACAGTTTGATGGATTAACAAAATGTAATACGTCAAAATTTATTTATTTTGAAGTAAGCCACTTATGATTTAGTATAAAATATCAGTAAGTTCATCGATTAAAAAAAATGAAATCAAAAAAGTAAGTGGTACGTTAATTTTGAATAGAAGTTCATAATGAAAGCATTTTTGAAAAAAAATGTGATTTGCGAATACCTATATTATTTACATCCTGGAATTCTGTAATATTTTGTTGTTTTGCAACAAATCATGGGAAGCAGTTCAGAAATTCAAAAGTTCAGAAGAAAAGAAAACATGAAAACCTAAACATAACTCGCCATTGCATTTATTTCTTACGAAAAATAAAATATATTCTCTTATCGTCTGTTTAGATTCTCAATTTAATTATCAAGTGTACTTGAAAACTTCATAAGCACTAATTTTTGAGGTCTATGTTATGTTATTCTTGTAGGACAGAAATTGACTTATCATGAGATATATTGGATGCGAATTGAAAAACCCACTGTAACGGACGCGGGTTACTTTTCTTTAGAATTTGAGGAGTGGTCAGCCTTATACTTACTCGCAACTCTTTCACCCTGGACAACCCGAAACCACCCCCGCGTCTTATAGACCCAACCTGCTCTTTTGACCAACGGGCCACTACGGAAAGCAATTTTCTTGTTCGGTAGCTACAGGTTGAGAAATGAGCCAAAAATGTACTTTCGACGGTGTCTTCCCCGAAAAGTCGAACAGTGCCGTTTTAGTATCTGAAGATTGTCAAATCTCTTTCTTGTCGTTGTCTCTCTCCTATGTAGACGTTCTCCTCGGACTTCTTGGAGAAGGTAAAAAGTGATTAATAAATAAAAGAGTTTGATAAATTTAACCAGTCTATTAAAGTAAAAGAAAAAAATTAAAATGACAAAAAAAACAAAACAAAAAAAATACAAAAAAAAACGAATGACGTATAGAATAATGTAAAAACTTTATCCATAATAATAACATTAACAAAAAGGGGGGGAGAGAGAGACAAGGATTGCATTTTCGATTGCAGCAATTAGTTTTTAAGCGGTCTGTTAGCTTGCCAAACTGAATCGAAAGATCTTCTCGTAATCCAAAAATTACGGAAACACAATGACTTTATATAAAGCGAATAAAATACTCAGTTCGGACGGTTTTAAGTACACAAATATCCATTAAACGGGGAAAGCTTCTGCCTTCCATACGCGAATTTCAAACTTGGAGAAAATTTACTGACTTTAATGAAACAAAAATTAAAACTGAAATTCAGTTAAAATCGCCCGGTATGAGGAAAAAACGTGACCTTTTCTGAAGCTGAAAGAAGTTCCGCGGATTAACTCACTAAAAAATCAAATGTTAACGTTTTTTATGAATTATTGCGCAACTTCCCCCCGCGTACCAGGGTCGAGCTTTTACTCTAGATATTCTCAAAACTAGATGGCGTAACAATGTCAATTTGCCTTATTTTTTCCTAAACTTCCCACGCTCTCAGATCTGGGCCGAGAAAGCTGAGTCGACAGTACGTGCTTAATTAAACTTAAAAATGTAACTTAAGGATCTTATAAAATATTGTATAGCATTGAATACGCGAAAGATAAGCAATCGTATTATTTTTCCCGTGAAAACTAACTGTCGACGCAGAACTCACAGTTCTATATGTCTACATATATGTCTAGATTCTTATAGTCTACATTTACAGGAAAGAAATTGAATATTTTTCACGATATACAGGTTGAAACTTTCGGATTCTTACACCACCACTATTTTATTAACTGTGTAAACTATGTAACTTTAAATTGGAAACTCCATTTTCCATTTAGAACCTACTTGTATCGAAAGGTAACAATTAATTAATAAAAGTGATTGATCAAACCTAACCGTGTTAATTGGGTTTTGCAAAACTAATTGGATTAGAAAAACAAATCCTTAATGAAACAGTTAAAATCTCATTTCTTTTTATTTTATTTTTATAAATATTACGCTTTTGCTTTCTGTGAACTCAATTTTTGAAATATTTTTATAGTAATTCTATTCCTTCATTTTTTCTACTTGATTTTTGTATTTAATATTTTAAATTAGCAGCATTTTACTTTTGAAAACATGTAGTAAGAAGCTCTTGAATCTTCTAAATAATAATTGTACTGAGGACCGACGTAATATTCTAGCGCTACACCCTTAAGAACCTTCAGCGTAAGGGCTACGAAACTGTCAAATGGTCATTTAAAAAAAAATGTTGCAAATCGTTTCAATTTGTCTATCCTATTGCAATGTCAGGTCAAAAAGCGATCGTAGGATGTCGCTGTTTTATCTGGTGTCATTTAAGTTGTACATGAAAATTTTTAATTTTTAGAATGAAAACTGACGTTTTGTTTGACAGTGACGTGTAACGGTTTATTTGCTCGCGACTGTACATTTGCGGCCAAAAGAATTCTCTTGTACCATTTTTGTATTGCAAATTGTTTTCAGTTACGTAAATACGGTTTAGAATTAACATTCTTACCTGAACCGTTTCTTCACGTATAAATTAGTAACATTAAGTCATAATATTAACAAATGATTTTCACTCAAAATTTTCGGATTTTTCCATATTTTACGAAAGTCAATTCAATTTTTATCAATTTTAATAGGAGTTTATCATTTCCTGTGATATTTTTTGAGATTTTAGGACATGCAAAAACTTTTATTATAAAGAATGACTTTTTTTTCAAAAACTCAAACATAAAATAGTTTTTCCTGTAGTGAACCCAATCTGTGGACAGATATACATTTTGTAGCCATGCCATAGAGATAAAGCCTAACGTGATAGTGAAAGAGGGGTTTGACATCTGAAACCACCGTGCCAACATTAGTTCAAAACAGATGCCAGATTACAAACAACAGAAAAAAAATTAATTGTAGGCTTGTACTATCGTAACTGTCATGTTAAGTTACTTTATTATTATTACTCCTAATACACGTGACAATTAGCATAACCTCCAAAATTTAAAAACCAGTTTTTGGTTCTATAATTTTCATAGTGAAATTAATACCAATACTTGTAAATAGATTGTGCATTTTCATACTTTTGAAATTTACTGAAACTCATAAGTTTGTTGTTTCAGATGACTTACGATCAAATAAGTAAAATAAATCAAGATAAGTTCAATAAAAAAAAAGATTTAATGAAAGTGAGGGTCATTAAAAAAAACAGAAAATCAGAATTGCCAAAATTCTGAGATGACGAAAATGAAAACGTGTAAACGTGGATTGAAAAATGGTGACAGGCAATAATTAAACCTAGAAAACCACTTTTCTTTTCGTTTCCAATTCTTTTAGTAGTCCTTACAATGTTGAATTGCGATTTGCTTGTTAGTAGCGCCCTGGTTTAGAGTGGAAAACCGGAAATCGATTTCCAAACCGTTTTCCACTGGCGTCTACTCAATTTTTTGAAATGGTCGAAAACAGTTCACTCATTTATCTGTTTCTACGAGTAGTTAATAGTACCTCCTTGTAACGGTTCATATAAAAAGCCTGACGCTTTAGTTTACAAAGTATATTCAAATATAAGAAACATTTTTGGACAATAACAGCATGTGAATTTAATTTAATTAAATTAATTATTTAAAACTTAACATTTACTATAAAATTGAATCTAGAATATGCAAGAGAGACGGTAAGATCAACAGAAATAGATTCACCTGTGTAAAACTCTTAGACGCTGAATTTCAAACAACAATTTTATTTGTTATTATTATTTATATTTTATTTCAGCTCACCCTCGCAGATCGTGGATGCTTCTTAGGTACGCTTTACTTAAATTAAATTAGGAAAATTGACTGATGGAATAAATTTTGAATTGTGAAAACTGCCACGACGAGGAAGATTGAAACGCGTGTCAAACAGACACAATCACATTCGGAACTCCGCGAGCTTTTACTTCTTGTCGTATTTCTAAAGAAAATATTTTCTTCAATCTCCTGATTTTTTCTTTGTTTAATTTGTTTAATTATCTCAAACAATTAACAATACATAGTAACTCTTTAACAATAAATTATTTATAAAATTAAGGTCATTCTTACAATTATCTGAAAATCGTGGCAACGCCCGATTTAAATGCCAACAATTTAAAAAAAAGTCCTTACTTTTTGCTCGTGGTAAACTTAAAAAGAAAAAGTTTGTCCGTTAGGTGACAGAACTGCTTAGATTCTGGAAAGCTTAAGTAATCCAAGTACGTAAGTAAGTTGAATATAGAATGTTTTTATTGGCCCAGCAACAACAACCTTCAAAATTTGTAATGATTGTATTATGTGTGAACTTTTGCTCTTGACTTTAATTCACTTTCTACCATAATAAAACTACAGCCTGAAACACCCTGTATTTACTTACAAAAAAAAAATTAAAAGAAAAACGAATCATTTAACATTTAACATATTTATTTAAGACTTAAAGAAAATAATGTACTAGATGATTCAAAATAAGTGTCCGACTCGTCAACCTCAGGTAATACACAGAAAACAGAGTCTGTTAAACGTTTTTATTTATGGCTTTCTGCGGAAAGAAAAATTTTCGGACTTGTGTGTGTGTGTATACGTAAGAAATGAATCATGATTTCCATTTTGGATTCAGAGAAGTTTGATTTTTAAATGACTCTGATAGATTTATTTCTTGCAATTTCGCACTTGAATGACCTTAGTGGATACTTCCCTAACGGGTCGGACACTCATTCTGAATCACCTTGTGTATCTAAGAGAATATGTGTACATGAAAAAACACTCTACGTTATTTTTTCATTTACATATGTGTTTAGTACTTAGTAACAGAGCTACAAATACGTTAGTAATTTTAATAAAATAGATTTATTTCGCTACTTTATTTCCTGCGTTACATATACAGGCCGGCCGCTTAATCTTGGCTAATCTCATTTCTGAAAAAGTGAAAACATTTTAGTTTAACAAAGGACCCGACGACAACTAGCGCTAAGTGGAGCACGCTTGAACTGTTTCCTTGTTCATGCCAGCTAGAAGCAGTAATTAATTTAACAGACCATCGTCATGTGTGAACTAGATAAAAAATGAATTATGAAAAAATAAAGGGTGCTGCCCATATAATATAACAAATAACACTTCTAGAGAATATACTTTCCACTATTTGAGGTATGAACACTTCGCTTGCTAACTTATAACTGCTCCACTGGCGGGCCGGTACGGCTTTTATAGTAGATTCCTGTATTCTGGAAGTTACTAGAATCATCGTGAACCAACGAGAAATTGCGATAACATTCTGTGACGTAAGATGGGGCTACTCGTACTAAAAATAAAAACTGGTTGCAGATATAATAAAAATAAAATAATCCAAATACTTTTTAATATTTATTATTATTTTGGTCATATTAATTCGAAAGGAAATGAAAGTTCCCCGGACCACCGTTTTAAGTGGGTTACTAAACCAAAATATCATTTCTTGCGTTTAATTACGAGCGCCGCATTAAATAACCAACGCCTTAATCGTATTTTAAAGGCGGCGGCGTTCGGAGAAGCGCGGGGCCGAGCAAATACAAATTACTTTAATGAATGTTTCATAATATTCAGAGAGAGGCGAGATTGTGCAGATTCGCCGCAATCGTAAATTAAATATGTAATTACCACTCTATTAACGGGCATGCTTCCTCCGGCGGCGTTATTTTTCGTCGGCGGCCCGGATTGAACGTCCTGGAAATGCCCGAGCTGATGAAGTCCTCTCTGCACTCCGTCCGTTATGTCAGGAGGACGACATTCAGCATTGTTCGGACCAAACTATTATTTCGTATGAATGTTTGAGCATAAGGCAGTGAAGTGTGTAAGAATGGACGTCGTCAGTTCCGAGCCGGTGCGCGCCTAATGACCCATCGTCGACACAAAGGCGTCTGTGCTTTGTCACAATTCAGGAAAAGAAACAGGACAGGCAGAGTTAGGCAAATATACTTCGCGAAGTATAATTAGAAAACATTTTGTCTCCTCTTCATTACCAAAAAATCATCAACCAAATACAGTACTACTATTCTTCAAGGTCACGTGTATACAGGCTGTTTCGTTTTAAAAGAAATAAATCCGATCTGATAGTAATCAACGTGATCACTATAAGTGAAAACAAGTTCGCTTTCACTTAGTTTTTGATGAATTGTCGGTTTTTGTCTCCTCCTCCTCACTACCAAAAAATCATCAATCAAATTTAGATACTGCATCCTTCAATGTCATATGTATACAGACTGTTTCTTTTTATAAGCAATAAGTCTGATCTGATATTGATCAACAAGACCACTGTAAGTGAAACCAAATACGCATTCACTTAGTTTTAATGAATTGGCGGTTTTTGTTTCATCTTCTTCACTACCAACCACATCAACCAAATAGAGATACTGCATCCTTCAAGGTCACATATATGCAGACTGTTTCGATTTAAAACCAATAAATCAGATCTGATAGTGATCAATATGATCAACATGATCATTATAAGTGAAAATAAGTTCGCGTTCACTTAGTTTTGGACGAGTTGTCGTTTTTTGTCTCCTTTTCTTCACTACCAAAAAATCATCAACCAAATAAAGATACTGAATCCTTCAAGGTAATGTGTATGCAGCCTGTTTCGATTTAAAAGCAATACATCTCATCTGACAGTGTCAACGTGATCACTATAAGTGAAAACAAGTTCGCATTCACTTAGTTTTGGATGAATTGTCGTTTCTTTTGTCTCCTCCTCCTCACTACCAAAAAATCATCAATCAAATTTAGATACTGCATCCTTCAAGGTCATATATATACAGACTGTTTATTTTCATAAGCAATAAGTCTGATCTGATATTGATCAACAAGATCACTGTAAGTGAAACCAAATACGCATTCACTTAGTTTTAATGAACTGGCGGTTTTTGTTTCATCTTCTTCACTACCAACTACATCAACCAAATAGAGATACTGCATCCTTCAAGGTCACATGTATGCAGACTGTTTCGATTTAAAACCAATAAATCAGATCTGATAGTGATCAATATGATCAACATGATCATTATAAGTGAAAATAAGTTCGCGTTCACTTAGTTTTGGACGAGTTGTCGTTTTTTGTCTCCTCTTCTTCACTACCAAAAAATCATCAACCAAATAAAGATACTGAATCCTTGAAGGTAATGTGTATGCAGCCTGTTTCGATTTAAAAGCAATACATCTGATCTGACAGTGTCAACGTGATCACTATAAGTGAAAACAAGTTCGCATTCACTTAGTTTTGGATGAATTGTCGCTTCTTTTGTCTCCTCTTCTTCACTACCAAAAAATCATCAACCAAATTTAGATACTGCATCCTTCAAGGTCATATATATACAGACTGTTTATTTTCATAAGCAATAAATCTGATCTGATATTGATCAACAAGATCACTGTAAGTGAAACCAAATACGCATTCACTTAGTTTTAATGAATTGGCGGTTTTTGTTTCATCTTCTTCACTACCAACTACATCAACCAAATAGAGATACTGCATCCTTCAAGGTCACATGTATGCAGACTGTTTCGATTTAAAACCAATAAATCAGATCTGATAGTGATCAATATGATCAACATGATCATTATAAGTGAAAACAAGTTCGCATTCACTTAGTTTTGGATGAATTGTCGGTTTTTGTCTCTCTTCTTCACTACCAAAAAATTATCAACCGAATAAAGATACTGCATCCTTCAAGGTGATATGTACACAGACTGTTCCTTTTTATAAGCTGTAAACCTGATCTGGTAGTGATCAACATGAACACTATAATTGAAAACAAGTTCGCGTTCACTTAGTTTAGGATGAATTGGCGGTTTTGGTCTCCTCTTCTTCACTACTAAAAAATCATCAACCAAATAAGGATACTGTACCCTTAAAGGTCACATGTATATAAGCTGTTTCGTTTTGAAAGCAATAAATCCGCTCTGATGGTGATCAATGTGATCACTATAAGTGAAACCAAATTCGCATTCACTTAGTTTTGGATGAATTGGCGGTTTTTGTCTTCTCTTCTTTACTATCAAAAAATCAACAACCGAATTTAGATACTGCATCCTTCAAGGTCACATGTATATAAGCCGTTTCATTTTAAAAGCAATAAATCTGATCTGAGAGTGATCAACATGATCACTACAAGTGAAAACAAGTTCGCATTCATTTAGTTTTGGATGAATTTTCACTTTTTGTTTCCTCTTCTTCACTACCAACAAATCATCAACCAAGTAAAGATACTTTAACCTTCAAGGTCACATGTATAAAGGCTGTTTCGTTTTAAAACCAATAAATCTGATCTGATAGTGATCAACATGATCACCATCAGTGAGAACAAGTTCGCATTCATTAGTTTTGGATGAATTGTCGATTCTTGTTTCGTTTTCTTATCTACCACAAAATCATCATCCAAATAAAGACACTGCATCTTTCAAGGTCACATGTACATAGGCTGTTTCATTTTAAAAGCAATAAATCTAATCTGATAGTGATCAACATTATCACTATAAGTGAAAACAAGTTCGCATTCACTTAGTTTTGGATGAATTGTTGCTTTTTGTCTCCTCTTCTTCACTACTATAAAATCATCAACCAAATAAAGACTCTTTCGTTTTAAAAGCAATAAGCCTGGTCTGATAGTGATCAACATGATCTCTATAAGTGAAAACAAGTTCGCATTCATTTAGTTTTGGATGAATTTTCACTTTTTGTTTCCTCTTCTTCACTACCAACAAATCATCAACCAAATAAAGATATTTTTTCTTTCAAGATCACATGTATAAAGGCTGTTTCGTTTTAAAACCAATAAATCTGATCTGATAGTGATCAAAATGATCACCATCAGTGAAAACAAGTTCGGATTCATTAGTTTTGGATGAATTGTCGGTTCTTGTTTCGTTTTCTTATCTACCACAAAATCATCATCCAAATAAAGACACTGCATCTTTCAAGGTCACATGTACATAGGCTGTTTCATTTTAAAAGCAATAAATCTGATCTGATAGTGACCAACATGATCACTATAAGTGAAAACATGTTCGCGTTCACTTAGTTTTTGTCGTATTGTCGCTTTTTGTCTCCTCTTCTTCACTCCCAAGGAATCATCTACCAAATAAAGATACTGCATCCTTCAAGGTCACACCTATGCAGCCTGTTTCGTTTCAAAAGCAATAAATCTAATCTGATCAACATGATCACTATAAGTGAAAACAAGTTCGCATTCATTTACCCCCTTATTCTATAACTCGTAACGACATCGTTAGATGACGAAAATCGTTAAGTGGCTTGTTTTGACCAATCAGGTCTTAGATACATAGCTTTTCTATGCATTGATTGGTCAAAAAATGTCACTTAACGATTTTCGTTATCTAACGATGTCGTTATGAGTTATAGAATAAGGGGGTTAGCTTTGGATGAATTTTCACTTTTTGTTTCCTCTTCTTCACTACCAACAAATCATCAACCAAGTAAAGATACTTTAACCTTCAAGGTCACATGTATAAAGGCTGTTTCGTTTTAAAACCAATAAATCTGATCTGATAGTGATCAACATGATCACTCTAAGTGAAAACAAGTTCGCATTCACTTAGTTTTGGATGAATTGTCGGTTTTTGACTCCTCTTCTTCACTACCGACAAATCATCAAACAAATAAAGATACTTTTTCTTTCAAGGTCACATGTATGAAGGCTGTTTCGTTTTAAAACCAATAAATCTGATCTGATAGTGATCAACATGATCACCATCAGTGAAAACAAGTTCGCATTCATTTAGTTTTGGATTAATTGTCGGTTTTTGTTTCCTCTTCTTATCTACCACAAAATCATCAACCAAATAAAGATACTACAACCTTCAAGGTCACATGTATATAGGCAGTTCCGTTT
This sequence comes from Prosopocoilus inquinatus, assembly GCA_036172665.1. Classification (NCBI taxonomy): domain Eukaryota; kingdom Metazoa; phylum Arthropoda; class Insecta; order Coleoptera; family Lucanidae; genus Prosopocoilus; species Prosopocoilus inquinatus. Next base: position 34,839,370 of record CM069877.1, read on the forward strand.
TAAAAGCAATCAATCTAATCTGATAGTGATCAACGTGATCACTATAAGTTAAAATAAATTCGCATTTACTTAGTTTTGGATGAATTGGCTTGGCTTGAAATACCTTCATGCTTGTACTAAAACCAATTCGTTAAAACTATTAAGTATATACGTGAACCATGTAATACATTGATAAATTAATAAAACAAATGATTGAGTAAGATGCATTAGGAATTCCTTACGTACCATAATGTAGGTATGTATCGAAATGAAGAGTCAGGCAAGTATACGAATGGGCATAGTTTGCTTGGAACAGCAACAAGAATCGAAAATCATTGGCTGATCTTTGTTTTGTAGGTATATACTTTCATAAGAATTTGCGTTTCGTAATAATAAAGAAATATATGCACATCAAAGAAGAAGTATATCATTCCTATGTTCTTGGCCCTTCATATACTATTAGAAAATCGACCGTAAATCTTAATTATTTCTGATATACCACGGGTATATATGCATTGTATGTGACCACTTGTGAAACATGAAATATTTGTAATATTATACACGTATACAATTTTGAGATAAGAAAAAAATACGTTAGTAAAATCAAGGGGAGAGTGATTAATTCTGATAATTTTGGCACCAGAAAATTAATTAGACCATATTAAAATATTACGTTAAACAAGCAAATATCATTTCCTACACCTCTCTTTCATATATCATTGAATAAAAACTATAAAACGTTATAATTTTTTATATACATCATATACTGGGTGATCATTTTCAGTTCGGAATATAGGAAATTAGCATGACTACCTTTAATAAAGAAGTAAATGATGTTTTCAATCAAAAATGTTGCAATCGAGGGTATTGATACCAATTTCCTATATTCCGGATTGAAAGTGATCATTATATACTTACAGTACTTTTTTTTTATTATATGCTTATTGATGTTCATGTTGTATTGTTAGCTCAGATGTATCTGATCGATATACAATAAAAAATGAATAATACTCGACTATAATTTATAAGAGTATCATCGGGTGCAAATAAAACTAAACGATTCCGAAGGGTATTTTTGCATTATTTAAACTTATTGTAATCGGTTTCACTATGTTTCTCTTTTGACGAGAAGTATTGTGACATTAGTCCGTTATAAAGCGCTGATAAATCAAAACTAAATATACAACAAGGATTATGTTAAACAAGCAAATATAATTTCCTACAGCTTTATTTTCTAAATCACTAAATAAAAACTATAAAACGTAATGATTTTTGATATACGTCATATACTGGATGATCATTTTCAGTTCGGAACATAGGATATTGGCTTGACTACCTTTAATAATGAAGTAATTGATGTTTTCAATCAAAAATGTTATATTCGAAGGTTTTGTTGCCAATTTCCTATGTTCCAGATTGAAAATGATCATTACATACTTACAGTACGTTTTTTTTTATATGCTTATCGGTCGATTGATAAGTTTAAGAACGTTTATGCATATGAATATCTCGTTTTAACTTCCGTGCAACAGCTTTATTCATGTTGTTTTGTTAACTCGGATGTATCCGATCGATATACAATAAAAAATGTATTGTACTTAACTGTTTGTAATTTATAAGAGTATCATCGGGTGCAAATAAAAGTAAACAATTGAGAAGGGTATTTTTGCATTATTTAAACTTTATATAATCGGTTTCACTATGTTTTTTCTTTAAAAAAATTGTTTGTGACTATGTTTTTCTTTTGCCAAAAAGTGTATGCGACATTAGTCTGTTACGAATCATTGATAAATCAAAAGTAGATATACAACAAACGTTGATAAATCAAAACTAGATACACAATAAGGATTAAAATCCTTTACTTTTTTATGCACCCGATGCCACCTAATGTAAATATAAATATTTTAAATTTTTTGAAATTATTACATCTGGATGGTTATGTTGGTGTGGTATCTAGTATTTGTAAAAAAAGTAGAAAAAAATGTGGTGTATAAAAAATGGGTCAGAGACGAACAAAGAGAGAATAAGGAAATGGTGTTACACGGAACAAACAGAAGCATGATTAGGTAACATTAAAGTTAGAGTCTGTTATATATAGTATCCTTCGCATAAAGGGCAATAAATTATTGTGAGCGGTATTATCAAAGATTAATAACAATACCGGTAAAGTTCAGTAAAACATGGTCAACTAATATCGATCAGCGGAAAGTAGTTTTCGTGGGGGGTGAAACTTTAAACAGCCAATACTCGAGTCTACGTCAAAATAATTTACGAGCGAGACTAGATTTTTGTTAGGTTGAGGTTAGGTTATACATAGCAACTAATATCCCGAGCGTTCGGAATGACTAATGACCGCACTGTTTTGTCTTGCCCCCCTCCCACCCGCACCGCCGCCGCCCGACTAAGTTCGAACGATGAACGTCTTTTTACGATCTCAGAACATTTTCTTGCATCGATCGCCCTACCACGTCCACCTATTGGCGAATGGGCGGTCTTTGTGCCCCCACCATAAATTCTTGTGCCTCCGTTCGCGTAAGCATCTTTTGAAATTTTCATTCATGCCCTGCGTCTTTTTCTTTTGTTCGGCGGCGGCTTTTTTCGAAACACTTGTTCGAGACAACGTGGGTTGTAGTTTTATACGAGGTGCACTCGTTTAGAAACGCACTCTCCCTGCTAACCAGACTAGAAAGTTTGAAATATTTCTCTCCTTTCGATTATATGTATCAATAATTTAAGCATCTACTCGCAAAGTTTAAGTAATTAGGTAAGAAAGAGGACAATTAAAATGAATTTAAGAATGTCTTTTAACTTTTAATACAACTCTTTCCCGATTTGTGTAAGCTTGTGTATCAAAATAAAGGATAAAGTTTGCATTTCTTTTTCGTAGAAGACTTTTGCTATGTAGAAAAAACCAGAATGAATTTTTTTCAACGTCAAAAATATTTTTTAATTTTCTGTGTTTGTATTTTGCACGGTAGTTAATGATCTTACCTGACGTGCAATGCGACAGCACAGCTTACAGCTTACAGTTCAAACGAATTCTATGAATTCCGAGTTAGTATAAGTTACCCCCCGTGTCATAGAACAACAGAATAAAGATTGCAAGAGAGAAAGCTCGCGCAGTTCCGAATGTGACTTTGTTTGCTTGACGTCGCGTATTAATTTTCCTCGTCGGTAAATTTTTCAAATTCTAAAAATTTTCTATTTCTATTGTTTTACGTCTTTTGTTTTCGTCGACTTTCTTTCTTTCGTCCTTCGTTCATCTTATTCTTCATATTTGATCGTTGTTTACCTTGTATTTATTTTTTGTTTATTTTTATTCAATTAATTTAATCATCATTGAATTAATTTTTAATGTTTCAAACTTTCGCCTTCATTCTTCTTGTGACTTTAGAGGGTTCTTCTGTTTCCTTCTTCAAAATAAGTATGAAAGTAACGAACGATCGAAACGTCTAAACGAAAACGTTGATGTTTAAAATGATTTTGGAAATCGAGATTCGATTTCAACTGCCGAGCGTATCGTTCGAGAAGAGAGAAAACTAAAACTAAAAATTTAGCAATTTTGTTTCACATCATTTAGTGTTCATGTTTCAATTTTCCTTTCTTTATATTTTATTATAATTTTTAAATTCATTCTTGCACTAGTTGCTTTCCCTTCGGAAATGTAATCGCTTTTAAAGTTTCAAGTTTATTTATTCCACAGTTTACCCTCTTTAATCTGAACTAATAATTTCACTGGTTGATCCGGATCATCGAAATATTCGGATTATCGAACAAAAGACAGGAAATATAAATTGCTTTGCAAACTTAACTTACATTCCGTAAAGCTATGATAGTGGTACCGTAATGTAGCGCCCATCTTATGTAACAGTAAATCATGTAGCGTTGAAAAATGGCGTCGAGTAGCATTTAAAAGAAAAAAAAAATGACTAACAATATACTAACTTGATTCGACGTTACTAAAACATGAAACGGAAATGAAGATCCAAAGGTTAAAAAAATTATTTTGTGCTTAACGTCATTAAGCACCTTTTTTGTAACGTCATTCATCGCCAAGTTATGGCCGCTACTTTGTGCTACCGCTACCCGAGGCTTAGAGATTAACATGCTAATGAACACTGGACAGTTAATAATAGGCAGGGCATTTCCTAAAAACCACAAATCCAAGGGATTTCCGGCGGGAACCGCTTTGCTGTTCGGATTAACGAGACGTTATTCGGATTATGGCTTAGAACTTCCGCTGTTCGGATTACTGGAGCTTCGAATTAGGCCATGTTCGGATTAAGGAGTTTCCACTGTATTTTCAATTTAACGTCAATTTTTCCCGAAATTTTTAATTTATTTTTGCCTAAATCGTAAATCTTATTTTCTAAGTACAGAATTATTTTAGTTTATTTTCATGATGCGTTAAGTTTCCTTTCTTCTCACACGTGGAGCTACGAAAGCTTAGTCAGCTTAAAATAAACTAAGAAATGGAATTGTGCTATCACGTAAAGTTAAAAAGAAAAGAGACTGAGCTTTGTTTTGTACTTTAATACAATACATTGCATACAGGGATGAAAATATCATTGAATCAGCAGTGGGTCATAGGAAAGCTCGATGCGTTTCCGTAACGTTGCTTGCAGCTCGAGCGAATTCTAAGAATTTCGGGCTAGCTTAAGCTAACCACGTGACATAAAACAACAGAATAAAGATTGCAAGAGTGAAAGCTCGCGCAGTTCAGAATGTGACTTTATTTGCTTGACGTCTAAGAACTTTAGGCTGGCTTAAGCAAAACACGTGACACAAAGCAACAGAATAAACAGGGAAAAGAATTCGGGCCACTTGTTCCGCGAACGGTACGAAAATTTAGTACCCGGACTGTATCAGCTTCGCCCTCCCATTGCGTACTTCCCCTTCCACTTAATAAACAGTTTGATGCAACAGAGCCGCGGAAAGGTGACAGTAGTAAATAGTACATTCGGCATAAAAAGCGTCCAAAACTAAGTGGGCCCGAATTCTTTTCCCTGATAATTACTTTATATAATGCTCGAGCTATTTTGGAAGCTTCCTATGAATTTTCTATGAAATTTTCTAAGAAGCTCTAGATTTTCTTTAGTGCTGGCCAAAGTCGGAAAAAAATTGAAAACTAATAAACGATTTCCTTAAAAACCGGTTTAGGATATAACCGGTTATCCAAATAGTGGTTAGTATTATACGAATTAGTTAACCGACTAATTACGTATTAATTAAAACTGGTAAATAAAAGAAAACAAAATCCATTGAATTTTAATACAAAAATAAATTCTTGAAACATAAAATTATAATTAAAAAAAAACTAATTCCAATATCCGATTATACAAAACTCGAAAATATCCGAATATCCGATTATCCAAAAACTGGTAATATTAGTATATTCGGTTATCCAAGTAATTGGATATTCGAATAACCAATTATCCGGATAACCGGTTTTTGCTTAAAACAGCGAATAATCCAAAACCGGTTAACTGATTATCCAAAAAACCGATTTGGTTGCCAAGACTAATTTTCTTCACAGTTTTGGAAATTCTTTGATTTGTTTAATTTTTCCTTTATCGCATCTAGGAATCGTTGAAAAACTCCTTCCAATATCTCAAGCTGTTTCTTATTATTATTCTTTTTTGAAAAAATGTCGTCCAAGCATATTAAGACCTTTTTCCATTTCATATTCCATTTTCTGAAGATTGTATTCGTTAGATTTTGGTTTATGGTGCATTTGATAAACCAAAGGGCAATCCATTGAATTCGTATAATCCATATCCTGGCGTTACAAATGCCGTTTCGATTCTCCCGTCAGTCAGTGCCACCTGCCAATATCCACTGAAGATTGAAAATGATTTGCTCCTACTAAATATGTTAAAATATCGTCAATATTAGTTGCTTTCTTTCGTTGAATTTCCGTAATGGATACAAAATCGAGCTTCTTTTTTACCAGAACTATCGGACCGGCCCGTGGATTTTGGCTTGGATGTATTTTTACGAGTTTGTTTAAAAAAATCTGCCTTTTTTAACTAGGTCGCGATACAGCACTTGAGTTTGCGGGAAAGCTTGCAATGCTCGCGTTCTAGTTGCACACCTCGCGCGCCGTGTTTCGCTTCTCCATCTAACTGTTACAGTTACTCCCTATTTATTCATATTTAATAAAATTTTTAAGAATTCTCAAATTCAAATTCGATTTTAAATATTAAATTCGATTATAAACATAACACTTGCACAAAATCGAAAATCAACGTCAATATCAAGTCGAAAAAATTATTTGAGTATGAGTTTCATGCGTTGACATTCATTTAAACGGAATTCCTTAACAAGTTGATTTAAATAAGTTTCATTCATTGCATGTGAATCTTGCCTAACCAGTTTTTGGTTTGAAAAGAGCTCGTTTTTGAAGTCATGCAAATTAAATTAAAAATTAAAATTGTTAGTAAGCAATGTCTTTAACAAATTTCCATCAGCAGACGAAGATAAAGCAGAAACCGCAACGTTCGTTTAATCGAGAACATTCGCACCGCTCGTAACGTAGGATTTCGTTTTATAATCTTAACCTCGCCGGTCATCTTAGAGAGGGCGTCGCTACGGTCGAGAATCGCCGGCGTCGGCGTCCGTCCGGAAGAGAGGCGCGACCTAAAGCCCGGACCTCTATCTTAGGGACCATTTTCCCTCGGCTTCCTTTCTCAATTACTGAAGTGTTTGCGGTATTTGACTGAATTGCATGTTTGATGTAGTTAGCGGACTTAATCGAAACGTAATGATTGCGCGAGAGAAGCAATTCCGTCGATATACTAATTTGGAAATCGCATTTCGTCTTCTTCATTTAACGCGTTCAGAAACAGTTTTGCAATTTGAGTGTCTTTCCTTTCTCGAAGAGTATGCACATTCCTTTTTGTAAAAAAAAAAAAACGTGAAACAAGAAAAAAACTCCCCAATACGTTAGTTCCTTGCGTTAGAAACGCTTTCTCCTTTTTAACATATTGCGAGACACGACGAGCATCAGGAAAATGAAAGTACTCTGTTAAACAAACAATTTAGGTTAGAAAAATATCTATTTAAGATTTTTTTTGATTTTCGTCCTCCTGAAATTTCTGATATTTGGCTCGTCACCATGATCACCCTGTAGCGTTAACAATATATACAGCGTGGAAACTAAGTAGCGGATAAAATCCATAATTCCGTTAATATTTGTAATAAAGCAAAAATCTAAAAGGGGTATAGCGATTCAAATTACAGCGCATAAGAAGAAGTATATTTTGAGATATTTTCATGAATTTTTTTTAAGTTATGACGTCATCAAGATTTCTTTTAAATGACAACCTATATTTTTTATTTTTGATTTCGGTGGGTTTTTTAAACCTGCTTTCAACAGTATAAAATTTTGAATAGATTACATAACAAAAAATTCAAGAAAAACGGCCATAAAAGTTTAATTGTAAAGTTGAAGAAATTAACAGAATATCTAGTCAGCTAGGTGTAAAACAAACAAAATTTGTTTGATTGACAAGAACTTGTAAATACCTATCACAATAAAGTGAGTATTTTTATTCCCTGTGGATAGTAGGAGTTACACTAATTATTAAAAACCTTTTACCAAAATGGTGTTGCTGACTGAAAAACAAAGAATTGAAGTTCTAATAATGATTGGGTATGGCGATCGAATTAGAACTCATCAAGAGGTGTGTCGACTTTTTATAGACAAATATCCTGATCAGCAAATAAGTCAATCCACAGTCAGCAGAATAGAAAATAAATTTCGAAATTACGGTATTGTGAAAGACCTTCCAAAAACTGGCCACCCTAAGACAAAATTAATTGACGATGTGCAGCTTGATATTTTACTAGAAATAGAAAATAATCCGCATTCGACTAGTCGAGACATTGCTTTAGAGCACAACCTGAGCCATACCTCGGTACTGAAACTTTTAAAAATGCAAAAGTTTCATCAGTATAAAGTAAAGTTAGTCCATGAGTTAGCAGAACTGACTATGATCATAGACAAGAATTTTGTGAAGAAATGTTGGAAATTTGCAATCGTGATCCAATGTTCTCGCAGCGTATAATTTTTTCTGATGAGGCAAGTTTTACTTTACATGAAACTGTTAACAGACATAATTGTCGATATTGGTCTAGGGAAAATCCCCACTGGATGCAAGAAGATCATACTCAACATCCCCAGAAGCTCAACGTATGGACAGGAATTGTCGATGACAGAATTTTAGGTCCATTCTTTATCGAAGGTAATTTAACTGGTGAGAAATATCTACACTTCTTACAATTCGAATTAGTACCTGCATTGGCGATATTATTTCCTAATGAAAATGACTGTGACGTACCAAACAATAACATTTGGATGCAACACGACGGTGCTCCGCCACACTACGCAGTTGATGTGCGACGTTATTTGGACGAGATGTTCCCAGGTAGATGGATAGGAAGAAGAGGTCCAATGGAATGGCCAGCTAGATCCCCTGATCTAACGCCATTAGACTTTTTTCTATGGGGGTACTTAAAAAGCAAGGTGTATAAAAATAGACCTAACAACTTAGACGATCTTAAAGAAAGAATTCGATAGGAGTGTAGGTTAATAACACCTCAAACTATTCAAAATGTAATAAATGAATTTTATGAGCGTCTTGGGTATTGCCAGTTCGTGCATGGTCGTCAGTTTGAACATTTATTGTGATTTCAATGACTCTCAAAATCAAATTTTGTTTATTTACGCCTTAATTTTGTTTCGTTTTAAACCTAGCTAACTAGATGTTCTGTTTATTTCTTCAACTTTAAAATTAAACTTTTATGGCCGTTTTTCTTGAATTTTTTGTTATGTAATCGATCCAAAATTTTATACTGTTGAAAGCAGATTAAAGAATCCCACCGAAATCAAAAATAAAAAGTATTTGTTGTCATTTAAAAAAAATCTTGATGACGTCATAACTTAAAAGAAATTCATGAAAATATCTCAAAATATACTTCTTCTTATGCGCTGTAATTTAAATCGCTATACCCCTTTTAGATTTTTGCTTTATTACAAATATTAACGGAGTTATGGATTTTATCCGCTACTTAGTTTCCACGCTGTATAATAGTAACTTGTAATGAGCTTAAGTCAAATACATCTGTACCATAAATCGTTTTCCTGGAGTTAAAAATAAATACAAGGAGAATAAACAAAATAATAGCTGCAAACGACAGTTTTTAGATAAAATGTCAAATATCTCCGGAACTGTTAGATTTAGGCGTAGGTTACGGTATACAAAAAAATGTGTAAAATTTTAAATCTGATTTCGTAAATGGGTTATGCCATTTCATATAAAAAAGTTTACTGCTCTGATTCACCTTGTATGGATAAAAATTATTTTATGTTGTACAGGTGACTACGCGAGAATTCCTACCCCCTTTAACTCTTTTATTTTTTATTTTAGGAAAAAATACTTAATACAAAACTTAAAGGGACTAATTCGAAGTTTCTCTGTATGTTAACAGAAAAACAATTGATGGTAGGATAAACGAGATATAAACTAAAATTAAGTTTTTTTTTTTAATGGAACACCCTATATATTATTACGTTTTTCGATTCTAAATTAAATTATGAGACTGCATGTATAATAAAACTAATAATGTAGAAGGTGTCTATAAAATATTATTAAAATAATTCCGCTTGATTTTTTTGATTTTTGATTTTAGAAAGAAAGATAAAAGAAGTTGTAGAATTTTCTTCAGTACTGTTACAGATATTCAAAAAAAAACAATTGAGCGTCGGATACCTAAAAAAATAAACGAAGTTTTGGTTTTAAATAAAATAACATCAAATAAAATTTTACCATTAACATATTAAATCGATTTAGATTTTTTCTATAAATTAACCTTTAAACTAAAAACGAAAAATGTTACGGAAAAATTGAACTTTAAAAAATGACGTAATTTAACGTAAAACATACTCAAAACGCCCTCATTTTTTTTACGCAAAGTGTAAATCTTTTTAACATGTCTTGAATCACATCTCTTAGTTTAAAAGGATCATTATTCAAGTTTTCTATTTCTAAAATTCAAAAATAAAATAAATTAAGTAGGAATTATTTTATAGACACCTTCTACATTATTAGTTTTATTATATACGTAGTCCCAGTAGAATTTAATTTAGAAACGAAAATCGCAATAATATACATGGTGTTCCATTAAAAAAGAAACTTTAGTTTAGTTTATATCTGGTTTATCTGAGCATCAATTGTTTTTTTGTGAGCACACAGAGAAACTTTGAATTAGTTCATGTAAGTTTTGTATTAAATATTTTTTCCTGAATATAAAAATAAAAGAGTTAAAGGGGGTAGGAATTCTCACGTAGTCACCCTGTACATATCTAAAATTTATAACAAAAATATCTTGAAACTTTTTTTGTATATTCGTTAGTTATCGGGATATAGCTCGCGAGAACGCGTTATTATGACACTGTGTATAACGGTGAATCCCCGATCTTTTATTTCACTTTCACTTAGTCCTGAAGTTTCTTGTCCCGGTTTAACAAGTTTTTTCATCGAGATCTACAGTTTCTTAGTTTCTTCTTCAGCGAGTGAAGCCTTTCAAAACCTTTCAAAGACATTTTTTTTTTGAAAGATTATATTGATATCAAATGTCCAAAAATCCAAAAATTTTTCCGATGTATATGATCTTAAAAATAAAAAAGAAATCTACGATTCTTTTTTAACATATTAGAATCGTTTTTGCAATAACACTGCTTTATTTCAATGCTTATACAGGGTGAGTCATAATGGGTGGAAAAAATTTTACCAGTATATACAGTGAGCAGTTTTTTTAAGTAAAAGAGTTTCTACAAATCTATATCTTAAACTTCGTAGTTGTGAAACTACAAGAAGTTTTTTTTTATTAAAATTAAATTCAAAAGGTGATACAGCACGAATTATTTAAAACATCGCTCCATTTAAGAAAAAAATACTGAAGTTGATACACGTGAACAACTGCATCAAAGGCCAGTCAGAGTCAAGTGGCTAGAGTGTACGAATCCCTTTTTCGTAGAGCTCGTGCTTGTACCAGAGCTCAAGGAGCACAGTTTGAACAGTTTTTGTAACCAATCCAATTTTTTAACAGTTTTCACAGTTGTTGTTATTATTAAGTATTGTTTATTAGCAAACTTTGGCTTCTTGTAGCTTTACAACTATACAGTTTAAGAGATAGGTTTACAGGAACGTTTTTACTTAAAAAAGGCTTTTCTGCATATTGGTAAATTTTGTTCCGCCGATTGTGACTCACCCTGTATACTCGCAATGTTCCATTTAATAACGTTGCCCACAAAGAAATGGACATTGATGAGTATCACTGACAACAACACAAAAATATAATTAAGCTTGTTAAGTAGAGAATTAAAAAAAAATATATTGTTAATTTCGTAACGCTTTTAAGGAACAGATAAAACAGCGACATCCTACGATCGCTTTTTGATTTGCAACAAATTTTTTTAAAACTTTTAAAGAACGTTAAGAAAACAAAGCTTCTATTGTATGTACAAAGTATTGTTCTAAATGATCGTAAAAAATACGTTCGATATATATTTATTTATATATATATATTTTTAACTTAAATAATTAATTTGATATGATAATTCATGATATTCACTATAACTACTAGACATATAGGGTCTTCTTAATTAACTCCATTCACCCAAACTGAGCCCGATACTTAAGGAATGACAATACAAATGGTTAGCAGGGTTGCAACAACACTAAATTTAAATATTTAAATAGACATTATTTTTTCAAAGTGACTTCGAGCAAGGTTTGTGCTTTGGTTGTTGTGTTACGAGATCGCATTTTTTACAATCGCGTCAGCTTAAAACTGTCTTTGAAAATAACTGCGAAAATGTGGAAGAAAGAAACAGTTTTGAAGGCCAAGAGCAATGAACAGTAAAGAAATAAAATATTTGCTTACGCACAGTGCTTTGATGATTCCGCTTAATTTACGCGTTTTTATTGGCCGAGTATACCCAAAACGAAATTATCAACTTAAACCGTAGGTTCTTCAGCGCAGCGGGGCCAGAACAGGAAAATGTGTTATTATTTAAAACTAAATATTTTTGAAAGAACTTACAAATCGCTTACATATAATGATGTGATTTTTACAAAACCAGGGTTGCCATGTCTAGGGAATGCAGAAGTCTTAAAGGGAAAAGAAAACTATTATGTACTTGGCCAAAATCTAAGGAAATTTGAACAAAATTCATCAAAAGTTAAAATACGTATTATTTAAATAAGAGAAATAAGATAAAAAGGAATAAGAAAGCAGTAAAATTTATATCATAAAGTAAGTAAGGGTAGCTAATTAATATAGGGATAGAAGTTGCAATTACTTTTATTTTTGTACCGTTTGTATGTAGGTACATCTAAAATTTGTATGTATATTAAAAATATTATTTTTTGTCATTTATAAATAAATTTTATTGGTTTTTATATACACTGTTTACAATAAAATTTTGTTGCAATGTCAGGTCAAAATGCGATCGTAAGTTGTCGTTGTTGGATCTGTTCATCACTGTTTACAACGTTTATATTTTTGATAATTATATTTTCTGTTACATACTCTTACAATAAAAAAAAAATTAACGGACGTGTTTTTTACGCTCACCCCGCTTTTTGGTGCTTTATAAGTTGCGAACCTTAAGGGTGGGGAATTTTGAAACATAAATCTAGGAAATTTCCAAAATTTCATCCGGCAACCCTGCATAAAACTAATGTATTATTATTTAAAGTTAAATATATTTAGTCCAAGATATAAATAATTTTGAGTTTCCGTCCATCTAAAGCAAATAAATAAATTTTTGTCAAATTAAACATTAAATTTATATATTTTTTTTTAATTTTTCGAAGAAGGTGACGAAAATTACGTGAATGATAACAACTTCTTCTTCTTGCTTGGCAAATTATTATTTCATATTTTTTTTTAACAAAAGCAAGCATGTTGTTTTCTTAATTCTCAAAACTTGAGGAAACTAGCTCGCAAATCTTTTTATTTAGTAAATAAAGTAATTTGATTGTTTCATTGAAGTTCAAAAGAAGGCAGAGTCAGGAAAGAAGAGTGCATTTTAAAACAAAGATTGCCAAACGTTAACTTACTTACTCACTAACCCACTTCTGCTATGTTAGATTTTCCAGATAGGAAAATCTATGTTTTCTCGACAATCTTTACATCGTATGAATTTCTTCTTCCTTCAGATTCCTTTTTGTTTTCTTTGTTTTTGTTTTTTATTTTGTTTTTGCTCTTTTGACTATTTGTAATGATGGTAAGAACTTAAATGACACGTCTTTCGCAATCCTGATACAATTTACCTCCTACTCTTGCCTTTTTATGTGTCACATGGTCTTTTTCAATCACGAAAAGGAAAATAAACTTTATTGACCATGGTCTATGAAGCACATTTTAAAATCAGTGGCGCACTTTCGGTCGACGAGCCCCGTTACACAGTACCCTTTGCTCCTCCGATCGTTACGCCACTGAACACCGATAGCAAAATGATTTAAAAGTCTCTCCACGAACATATTTTTTGTGGTCGACGCGAAGACAATGATTTCAAGGTTTGATTTAATTTTGAAGGTTAAATTGAACCGCACGATTAATTCTACACTAGAAAATTCATTTTCAAGGTTCATTTTGGAAAAAATTCGGAAGAAGTTCTGGAATAAGTCCTTAGGGAAGTTCGTTTAGAGTCCAGTTTTAGTGTTTAGTTTTGGGAAACATCACATCATTATGTGTATGTGTATATGTTTTGCTGTTCTCGCCCGCTGTGCTCCAGGACCTACGGTTTAACTTAATGCGCGGCCAACATACGTGTTAAAAACGCGTAAATTAAGCGGAATTATAAAAACACCATGTGCATATATTTTACTTGCTCACTATGTTGTAAACCGAATATTTTCCATAATTAAGTTAAACTGAATTGGAAATGTTTCGTCGCGGATATTTTGAAAACTAAAAATCAATAGTGTTACAGAAACAATTGCAAAATGAAACTGACACAGATTTTTTGTTGTAACAAAATGAACAATAATGATTGCTAATTGAAATAGGTCAGCTTGTAAAAACATTGAAACGTCGTTTATTTGGCTTTCAATAATGATGTCAAGACTGGTAGAGAACTATGTTTTAAAAAGGACAAAGACAGTTGGAAAAAAAATCGGAACAAGTTCTTAGGGACGTTCTTTAAAAAAAAAATCCCGAAGAAGTTCTTACGCAAGTTCTTTTAAAGTTCAGTCTTAGTGTTTAGTTAAATATAATAATAAATATCACAAACATGTAAGCAGTTTGTAAATTTTTTAAATGTATTTAGTTTTAGATAATAATACATTTTCCTGTTCTCGCCCTGCTGCACTCAAGGACTTACGGTTTAACTCGATAATTTCGTTTAAGTGATGCTCGGTCAACATACGTGTTAAAAATGCGTGAAGTAAACGGAATTGCTAAAGCACTCGCATAAGCAAATATTTTATTTGTTTACTGTTCGTTGCTCTTGGCCTTCAAAATTGTTTCTTTCTTTCACACTATCGCGGTTAATTTCAAGGACAGTTTTGAGCTGACGCGATTACAAAAAAAATGCTATCGTAAGAATTTTGACCTTGAAGATTCATTTAATATTGTAAAAGATTAATTTCATCTTAAGAGAATTTAATTTTTAAAAGTAATTTAATCCTGAAAGGGCATTCATTCTCTTGAAGATTATTTTAATCGAACGTTATAAATCGCTTTGTCGTTAAGTTTTACTGTATCATAGCGTTTCAAGGTCAATTTTATCATCATTATTAACTTAATTTGCAATTAATATAATTTTAGAGACATTTCATCTTGAGTTGACTTTCATCTTAACTTCTTTTATTATTTAATTATTTTCTGGGATTTATTTATTTGTTATTGTAGATGAATGACAACCTTGATGACCTTGAAGATTAATTTGATTTTAAATTGAGGAAGTTGAATCCTGGAGATGCTGTTTTTGAAAGTTTTCTTTTAATCTTGGAAAAGTTGCCGAGTAGAGCGAGACATCGAAAACAAGAGCTTTTAGAAAAGCTCTTAGAAAATTTATGAATTTACTGCACATGTAGGATATTATCGAGTGGGGTGGTAATAATTAAACCACGTGTAGAGAGTATGAAAATATTACGATCTAATCTAAGTTATCTATAAACAAAAGTTTATCGTTTTTATGTGATAATTAAAGAAAAACATATTTTTATATTCTGGCCCGCTGCGCTCAAGGTCTTACGGTTTAACTTGTTAATTTGGTTTTAGGTGTATTGGGCCAACATACGTGTCAAAAACGTATTATTGCCTTTCTACCCGAGATGGCAACAATTATATCAAGTATAGAAAGTTTCAAAATATTAAGATTTAATCTAAGTTATCTATAAACAAAAGTTTATCGTTTCTGTGAGATAAACTTCTAAAGAAACAATTTGAAAAGTACATTTGTTTAAAATCTGGAACGGTTTAAGATAGTGAGTGAAAATTTTACAAGAAAAGCAAGGACGGCTAAGCTGTAAAATGGAAATATTTGAAGCTCACTGTGCGTAATATAATTATTTGCTTATTGTAGAACTATTTAAAATTGCTAGAATCCTTGGGCAATGTAGACGTTGAATATAAAATTTCCAAATCTTCAAACGGATACTGAAAAATTGCACGATCGCTAAACTTTTCACAATCGGCTGATAGTTTCGTGATAGTGAAACGATAAACAATGGTGCAGTTTTTCAAAGTATAAGTGGTTGGCGGCGGCGTCCATAATTGATTTGGCTTCCGGTTGGAATCGCGTCACACTGATTTATTCTACTGCCAACGTTTCGTTCTTCATTGCAGAATAACTTCCTCAGTGCTGCTGCTGCTTCTCGTTAGTCATCTCGACCACTAACTAAAGAAGGAATCAATGTTAGTCGGTTTCAACCGGAAGCCAATTCGATTATAAATTTTAAGATTTAAAAGAATCTTTATGTAATTTTGATCGGACGAGAGTCGACTTCGAGTAAAGTTTGAGGGTAAGATGTGAGCTGAATATAATTCAGACATGACTGATAAATAAAATTGAAAATAATTTTTTTTTTAATGATTAAAGGTGGGTAGGTATCCGTAAAGCTTAATGTAATACGACCGGGGTAGATCTTATATAAATCGGGCATGAAACATGTACGAATTCTCGTACAATATTTTTGGGGTAGACTCCACCAATTATATCAGTTATTTCTCCGCAGAAATTTTTCTTCATAATTGCCGGCACATCGTATCATTTTAAACTCTAACTCAGATAACCCACTATTCCAAATCCGATCACTTCGTTTCCTCATGTGCAGACTTAGGACAATTTTGTAAAAACAAAACAATAAATCAGTCGAAGCCCAAGAAGTCTATGCGGCACGCAGTAACTACTACAGTTCTGGTCGACTGGATATAAAAACTTGTTTACATAACCGCATCATTCCCAAACGAACTCGCATTATTTTTGCAGTGATAATTGAATCAAATGAATTAAGCCGGTCTTTTTAAAAGTTACATTAAAAAAATATTATGTTTCATAATTATTAATTTGAAAGAAACGCAAAATATTAAGGTAAAAAAATAATTTATGCGAAACCTTTTGTTTTATTTAAATGAAAAATGTAAGCTGAACCTCATTTGAGTCAAAATATTTTCGCGCTCTTTGTCTCTAAATTTGGAATCTTTCACCATGGATGTTTTGAAAATTAAAAATCAATAGTGTTGCAGAAGCAATGCAAAATGAAACTACTTGTTGTAACAAAACAAACAATAATTTTGCTAATTGAAACAGGTCATTTTGTAATTAGGTAACTGTAACTCATTGAAACGTTGTTTATTTGGCTTACAAGAATGAAATCAAGAGAAATAGGGAACCAGGTTTTAAAAAGGAAAGTAAGACCGTTGGTTCTGAAAGAAGTTTCTCCTAGAATTGAGTTCAGTTCAGTTTTAATGTTTAGTTGTTTAGTTTTGGCAAATATTATATAATTATGTGTAAACAGTTTATATACATATATTTTAATAAACATATTTAATTTTAAATAATTAAATGTGTTTAAAACACTTTCCTGTTCTTGGCCCGCTGCGCTCAATGACTTACGGTTTAGCTTGATAATTTCGTTTCAGGTGTGCTTGGCCAACATACGATTAAAAACCCGTAAATTCAGCCAAATTATTAACGCATCATGGTAAGCAAACATTTAATTCGTTTACTGTTCATTGATTTTGGCCTTCAAAATTGTTTTTTTCTTCCGCAAATTCGCGGTTAATTTCAAGGACAGTTCTGAGCTGACGCGATTGTAAAAGAATGCGATCGTAACACTAATACTTGAGGTTACTTAGCAAACAATGAAACGTGATAATTCAAAAAAGAAAAAAAAATACAGGTAAATGGAAGGTGACACTCAAAAATTTCGTATTTCAAAATATAAGACGAAACCAAAAATACCTCAATGCTCAAAGAAAAAAGGATTGATATTGATTCTCATCGTCGTGTTGAACTTGATAGAGTTGAAGTTGCATCAAAACTTTAATTCCAAAAATTCACGTAATTATTTTTTTTATTAGTGGTGTACAAAATATATTTGCATTGTGTAAAGAGAATCGAATTAAATCCAGGAGAGTGTGCTGGTTAGAAAGTGTGGCTTCCACCTTGAACGGGGGCGAAATATAAATCACCATAAGAAATTTACACGCGATTATATAAGTTTGTTCTGCAATACTGCATTAATATACAAACAAGAGAAGCAACTATAATCTGAACACAACCTCCTAACTCCGGCATCCTCTAAGCTCATGTATATTAATGACCGGTGCTGTACAGGCAAATCTTATTGCCAGCAGTAAGCCGATATCAAGGGACCGCGCCCGGACGCCATCTTGTATTCTCACCCTCCAGGTCATCCCCCGTCTCTGTCTTCGACCTTCTGCAGCGCCGCCGTTCCTTGTCTTCCCCTTCCTCTTGAGTCGATACTCTGCAGAGGCTCACCGTAAGAATTCACCCAAAGAATCCTCGTACTTAGAGCGGGCAATTCCGGAATCTCGCCCTTACCACCAGACGCTCCAAGGCCCAAACTCCCCTGTCTATTCAGCGCCTTCTTTGTCCTCATCAGGGCCGAGTCTACATCTACGCAACTTGGTTTTTCTTATGCCACTTCGAGCGTCGGGTTCGTTCTTTAACGTAAATCGAACGTTCGGGAAACAAAGAGATCGGTCCTGTTTGGCTGGTTGGTAATCTTGATCTAAGTGGATTCAAGTTAGGCAGGAGGCTATTTTTAATGTCTGTCAAGAGTTGAATTAGACGAAAGCGACTGCGATAAGGGCAGAATTCGCTTTGGGAATTCGTCAAAGTCTTTTTCAACTATTTAGTGGTGGTGGCGGCGGCGGTGGTGTTCAGGACCTGTGATCAAGTTCCAAAATTCATTCACGAATCTTCTGTTGTTAAATGGATCGAAAGGAATGGATTTAATTAGGGAAATTGTATAAGGTGCTGTGTATAGTTGTGGTTTTTTGAAAAAAAAAAAAAATTCAAGGAGATTGGATTGGAGATTAAATAAATAAATCCATTTGCTTAAAGAAGTGGCAAAGGAGCATAAATTAACCTTTAATTTAAGTAAAGAAATGAATATTAAAAAATCCTTTTTAAATAAAAATAAGGAAGCATTACTTTTTAGATCCGACTTAATGTATTTTGGGTTAGGTCGAGGACGAGAAAGGAAGAAGGCACATTTTTTTAGTGTTTTGGATAAGTAATTTATAAAGAGAAGTGAAACCAGAAGATCTTTCTGAATTAGTCAGAATAGAGATACTGGAAATGGGGTGTGGGTACTGGAAAGCGATTTTTCTGACTTCCAGTCCAAGAAATTTATAACCTTGGTTTAGGAAAGAGAATAGGAAGTGTCTGAATTCAAAAAGCAAAAAAATCTATTGTATTTTTTTGGATGGATTTCAAGTTTTTAGCCATTGGGAGAGTCTGTCGGAGTAAATGGAATGAAAATGCGGCTAAATAAAATAGATCTAATCGGGCCGCGATTAGCTGTTCGTGTGCACGATTGGTTTCCTCGTTGTAAATAAATAATTTGCGGCCGTTATCAAAAGGGAAAACCAATTGTATTAATTTATTCTAAATATAAACATATAAAATGCTTTTGAGGTCCTTTGATTCAATTTTTAAGGAACGAAGCTGTCTGTGGTAAGTCTGAACTGGATGAACTGGTTGGATATGTCCCTGATGGGACAAAGTCAAACGAAAAAAATCGAGAAAATATTCCGAAATATTTTCCTGTTGTCGTACCGCTGTGCTCAAGAACCTACGGCTTTAATTTGATCATTTCAGCTTATAAAGATGGACGCCATTCTTTAGACACCAGTATAATGATTACGTAAGCGTATTTACTTAAAATTAAATACGCTTACGTAATCATTATACTGGTGTCTAAAGAATGGCGTCCATCTTTATAAGCTGAAATGATCAAATTAAAACCGTAGGTTCTTGAGCACAGCGGTACGATAACAGGAAAATATTTCGGAATATTTTCTCGATTTTTTTCGTTTGACTTTGTCCCATCAGGGACATATCCAACCAGTTCATCCAGTTCAGACTTACCACAGACAGCTTCGTTCCTTAAAAATTGAATCAAAGGGCCTCAAAGGCATTTTCTCCGGCCACACTGTTCATTGCGAAACCTCAAGCATTTAAATTTGGCCGAAAATTAAATTTTGCAACGCAATTCGCTTGGACGATGATTGGCTTGACGCCTTTTGACGAAAGCCTATCAGAAATATTCTGAATGTATAAAAAAGTCGAGCTTAATTACTTGAAGAATTTAAATCAATGAAGGACTCAGTTTTAGAAAACTGGAGAGAGTCCATCGAGCACCTCGCGGAACGCAAACAGCGACTCCCGAGAAGAGTAGGTAGATTGAGACATTTCTCTCTTCGTCTTTGGCTCGTCCCATACAAAAAAAAGATTCCTCTTCCGTCGAAAAAAATATAATCGAGATTCATTAGGGTCATCTCCCCCTGGCCATTACTGCCAGTAGGTTCTGGCTTCAAAAATGTGGATTTGACTGAAAATGTTGCTGAAAATTCAGTTCGACAGTGTCCAACCTGACGCCCCTAAGATTCGCCCTCAACTAAATTCCGCATTAAACTATGGCACGGTTTTTTTTTTAAGTTGGCAATCCTTAATGCAAGAGTGAGAAGACAATTTCCAATTCCCAAGTCAACTCAACTGAACTCAACCTAACTGTATTCAATTGAAGCAAAAAATTTTAAATGCAAGAAATTAAAAGTAAAAAAGAAAAACTAAAAAACGATTAAAGCAAGGTACGACCATTGTCAAGGTCAACGCAACTCAATTAAACTGAACTTAACCTAACTATTCAAATGAAGCAAAAAAAATGAAAAGTAAGAAATTAAAAAAAAACGATTAAAACGAGGCTTGACCATTGTGAAGGTCAAGCAAACTCGATCCAACAACAGAAACTCCATTCCATTCAACCCAAGCAAGAAAATCACAAAAAATATATTTTTTTGGATAGCTTTTGGCCATTGGTAGAGTCTGTCAGAGTAAATGGAATACATAAAGACAAATCCATTTTTGCACAACAAATTGTACAGAGGTAGGTTTGCTCTTGCCAATTACTGCAATAACTTTTTTTTGGTTTTCTGCTTTAGGTTTTCCAGAAGCCAGTTCAAAATTGACTTCGGAATGGAGATATCTAAAGTCTTATCAAAACAATCAAGAAGCAAGTTTTGAATGTTTTGAATTAGGGTTTCTCCATCTAAAATAAAGGGGGTTTCATAGAATATATGAAAGGGAAGAGGAGACAATGGTGCTGCAATTTTGAAAACCAAAACTACATCATTATACCTTGACTGACTACAGTTAGCTCAGTGCTGGATGAATGAGTTTAAGAAGACATGTCAAAAGTCTTATCAAAACAATCATCAAGCAAGTTTTGAATTGGGGTTTCTTCTTCTAAAGTAAAGGGGGTTTCGTAGAATATGAGAAAGGCAAGAGGACGCAATAGTTCTGCAATTTTGATAACCATAACTACATCATCATACCTTGACTGACTACAGTTAGCTTCATGTTGGATGAATGAGTTTAAGAAGACATGTCAAAAGTCTTATCAAAACAATCATCATGCAAGTTTTGAATTGGGGTGGTTTCTTCTTCTAAAGTAAAGGGGATTTCATAGAATATGAGAAAGGCAAGAGGAAAAAAGGGGATTTCATAGAATATGAGAAAGGCAAGAGGAAACAATGGTTCTGCAATTTAGAAAACCATAACTACATCATCATACCTTGACTGACTACAGTTAGCTCAGTGTTGGACGAATGGGTTTAAGAAGACATGTCAAAAGTCTTATCAAAAAAATCATCCAGCAACTTTTGAATTGTGGTTTCTTCTTCTAAAGTAAAAGGGGTTTCTTAGAATATGAGAAAGGCAAAAGGAGATAATGGTTCTGCAATTTTGAAAACCATAACTACATCATCGTATCTCGATTGATTACAGTGAAATCAGTGCTGGATGAATGGGTTTAAGAAGAAATGTCAAAATAAAGAAGATAATTTCATAGAAAGCTAAGTGGAAAAATAAAATGGAAGGCTGTAGCCCTTGAATGTTTTTTTGGGTGAAAGAAATACGCGTAAAAACCTGTATGACAAAAATTTTTGATAATTTAATTTCGAATTCAAATAAATGATGCCAAATGATACATTTTTGCTCTTTAATTGAACAACAAAAAAAACTAAGATATTTGCAGTGGTGAGAATCCGCATTGGTTTAAATGATTCAGCTGCAAAAATCTTAAATATTTTATAAGGTCGTGCATCATTAGACAATTTCTACAAATTGCGGGACTCTATTAATTAAATGTTATGTGTCCTAGCTGCCCCTGCACAAGCCACATCTCCGTCTCTGTCACACCGCCGACGCCGGCGTCGCGGCGCAGCGACACTACAAATAAACACTAAATAAACTAATAAGTGTAATACATGGCAAGTTCCTGCAACTCATGTTGAGGTTAGACAGTCTCAGCCGCATCGTATTTCAAACGATTTTCATGTAGCTGCTTTACGACCAATTATTCATACGAGGAATACGCGACAATCTTTAGTCGTGTCTCTCTCCGACTCATGTAGACGCCCATTTAGTATCTCGTTCTAACTTATTAAAAGCTTAACCGATTCGCCGATTTTCTTCTTCTGTTCTGAAGTCGTAGGAGAAGAAAGGCACGAGTTAAGTGAATTATAGACGAAAGCTGAAAAGAAATTAACAAATGTTTTTGTAACTTTTGGAAAGAGTAACAGAACAATCAATATTAAGAGCTGATGGATAATGACTGCACCCTAACTTGCTGAAAAGATTTTTCTAATTTCTTGGGTAATCCCCTTCTGTTGAGTTATGCTTTTTCTTTATTTATAGTTACTTCCTTTTTCTTTAGCATCACGACTTCATAAGGTTTCAGTTTTTTTGACTCCTCTTCTTTCCAGGCCTCTTTATTTCATCCCCACTTATTGGATTTCGTTCAACGTCTTTTGACTTATCAACACAGAGATGCTGTTGCTTTGTTAATTCCGCAGTATATTCTGTCTTCTTCATTTTAAATCACTGTATCATCACTTGGTTTTGTTTTCCCAAATTTTTTCAAATCTTCTTTACCAATTTTGTTAATAATACTTGTTATAGTCTTTGTTCACCATAAGTTGGATATTAGCGGAAATTTCATTTTCCTCTTCTTCACTTTTGATACTTTCCAATATATCTGTGTACAACAGGTGTTTAATTATGTAATATGATCTCTTGCATTGTGTTACACCTGATTTCGAGTAGCCGTGAGTCTATGGTGTTTACTAGAAAAAAACAAGAAACATTATTTATTGCCTATTAGGAGATTAGGTCGCAAGACAAATAGCCGCAGTAACTCGATATTTTGTGTCGTGCGAATGTAGGCGACCAGAGCAGGTCCGGACCAACCAAAACCTGAGACGATGACGACATGGCTCGCCCGGCTATTGATTAATATTTGAGGGATAATTGCGCAAAATTAATTAAAGGAGTTTGCAACCTTCATTAATAACTGTGGAAGAGAGCGGAGGACCTGCTCTTATTCCGCGTGAGCCGAGGGTTTAGCGGGCCTGACACTACACGACACTTGATTAGATGTGTCCGGGGGTGAAGCGCGTCAAACTTGTACTTCCCCCCTAAGTTTAACTCAAAATGCGCTGCACCTATGTACGTTTTCTATAGTTTACGTACCTAGTCTTAGATGTGTGCAGCAAAGGAAAACAAAGAACGGTGGATGATGATGATGATTTAATTGTCGTCTCACAAAACCACACGATCAAAATTCGACATTGACATGCCCTTGCTGAATACCGCTTGATAATTGAATTTTAATTATGTACATCAATCGGGGCTTCGTGTCGTCCTTATAATCAAATTCCTGGCATCTTCCTGCGCCTCCACCAGATTTGACGCCCTAGGACGGATGACGCCCCAAAATTCCTTTGCGACACCTTAAACCCTTTGTTCTAATTCCGTGGACCGTCGACGTCGACGTAGACCACTCAGTTTCGCATCCGATCTGACAGATCCCTATTACCGGTTCGCACTAACATATCGCATTAACTACCGTACGTGTATAGCCAACACGGCGACCATGTCAATCTAATTCAATGTGCTGAGCCTCATGTTGTAATGGAATTGTCGAATTTGCTGCACTCTAATCAGCATTAAATTGGATTATGGAATTGATCAAAAATACCGAAGAATGCAGTTTCACCGTTAAACACCTAAATACTTCCTTTGCTTCAGGAGAACGAGGACCAATGCATAAGAAAGAGAACAAACTCAAAAAGCAAACTAATTCTTTGAAATGAATTAGGAAAAGATCCAAATTGGAATGAACTAAATCTGTCACTTGGAGCAAATACTACGTGTACCTTATTTTATTTGAAGATTCATATTTTCTTCATTTGCTTCAATTTTTACGTTCCAAAAGTCGTTTCTTTTAAATTTGGTTAAGTCACCAAATTCGTACCCACTGAGAGATTATTCTTCTTGATCTTTTTCTGTACTGTAGCCAATGCATTGTACAAGTGTAAAAAAAGGTTGCCCATCCCATTCCAATTTTGGCATATTCATATGTATTCCTTACTTGACCTTTACCCTACACAGACAAGAAACAAAAATAACGTAACAAAATTATACACTTGTTAGTTTTTGAGTATAACAAGTTTGAGTATCACTGGAATTTTTAAAACTTACTGCGCGAACCCCAACCACTCAAATTCTTACGATGCAGGTTTGAATTTTAAGTGACATTTTTATTCGATGAGAAATTGGCCGAGGGATGAGTTGAGGACAATTTATTTATTTTTTTCAAAGAAACCCAAACAAGAAATTGTTGATAAAATGTTGCCCAAGGCTAACAGCGCACCTAGGATATGGCCGAAAACTCCTTGAATCCAATAAATCTGCTTAACTTTTGGCTGAAATTCTTGAATTGCGTCAGCTGGACTAACATGTGACCCGATACGAAGAAGTTGCATGGATTTCAAGTCAGGCGACTGAGAAAGCTACTGAATTGGTCCACTATAGCCTTTCTGATGATTTGAAAACCTACACATGATTCACCCAAGCAGTTATTTGCGTAATGTGAGGTGGTGGCCCATCATGAAAATAATATGTTGCAAGTCGAATCTGCTGTGGAACTTCCTTAGGTAACTCATAATAGTAGCATCAAAAAAATTCAGGTAGGATAATCCTCATCATTTTGGATGGATTCAGTTTGGACAAGAAGTAAGGACAATTCTTACTCATGAATAGATGTATCGAAAGCGATGCTAGGGGCAAGGTGCGCTACATTCCGTTGCACGTCGTTAGTTAATGATGACGTCATAGACGCAAGCTGTACTGATAAATACTTAAAATGCAAAGGAATTTTTACATCGTCGAATTTTATAAAAAAATCTCACGGTATTTATGTTGCATTTTAAGTAAATAAGTATATTTATCAATACAGAATGTGTCTGACTAATGACGTGCAACGGAATGTAGCGCGCCTTGCCTGTATTTACTGAATTGCACTTTATATGTGAGAGTCGAATGAAATGAACTTCATCATGTCCAGTTACCTTCATCTACAACTTTTTGTTTGGAAGAAGACATTCGCGAAGGTGAATGCACGTGGTAAGGTCCTTCACGTTTCTAGAGCTTGAACTTTTTTGGACGCGGTAAGGAATATAAACCTTGTTTTTTTTTTGTAAATTCCAACTGGCCACGAACTGTGACATAGCCGTCGTGTATTGATTTCCGATTTTCTATCTGCTGCAAAGTATCTTTTTCGGTCTCAAGAATTTTCGATCAATATCGCACTAGTCCGTTTCATAAGATCCAAAATCTTTGAGATATATTCATAATCGTAATACTGCATGTTGGATAAAATTTTCAGGATTCAATTCCCACCCCAATCCTCTATTATCTTGCACTTCTCCCTATAACAAGCATACCAAATTGGTTTTCCTTAAGTCTTATATTATTTTATGGACATTTTGTTTTCAAGATTACAACGAAAGCGATGATTTGATTAAATGACGAAAAAGTATTTTGAAAAATGTTGTTATTTAGATCAGTGATTTGAAAATGTTTTGTAAAATGATTTAATCTGCGTTTCCTCCTCGAAAACTGTTAATTTTTGTATTTTGTATTAATGAGTGCATGGTTAGGTTTTTTCGTTAGCTACAATCAGTTAAAATATTTCCGGAACTATTAAATTCACCCTGTATACACTGGTTTGACTATTTCTGGATCTTGTTTGTCAAATTTTATCCAAAAGACTTCAACAAGGACAGACGATTTCGTAGAATCATTTAAGAAGAGTAGATGTAATTAAGAAATAAAAACCTAGTTTTATTACGATAAATTAATAATTAAAAAATAATAGGAGTATAATAATTTGTTAGTGCTGCTTTACCAGCTTCGGTTTATCAATTTTAATATATAATTTGAAAGTCGCTGCTTAAGAATGTCAACAAATTTTGTAAAAGTGCTTCATTTAAACGAGAGAACCAAGAAAGATAGTTTTAATAAAGAAGAATAGTGCATTTTGGCAAAGGTCTCTTCCTTCGGTGTTATCCTTCATTGTAACTTCTGGAATTATAAATTCTTCCTACAGGAGACTGTCTTGTTTGTTCGTCTTCTGTCCTTTACTTTTCACAAGCCAGCGAAGGTAAATATGTTTTGGATTTCAGAATTTCGAAAGCACTTTAGGGCCACAAATAAATGTTAAGTAATTATCAACGTTTTTAGTGTGTTGGTGTTTTTGAAAAAGTAAATAAAAAAATTACTTGGAATTTGGAACGATTTATTTGTTCGAAGCCTCAGAGATCAAAAATTAGATTAATTCGGATAGTTTCTAATAGGAGTGAATTTCCTAAAATAATTGTCTCTCCTCTTTTCTGTTTTAACTCAGAAACTGATGCTAATGATTCTTCTTCTTCTTCTATTCCTTTTGCCCATGAGTGCGTCGAATTTTCTTACCTACTCTTCCACCCATCTCTTCCATTTTCTCCGATCACTGGCTACTAATTTAATTTCCTTTATTGTTTTTCCCTTTCGTTGGTCACTGGCTACTACTTTTTCCCTTTCGCTTTCCGATTTCCTCCACTTGCCATAACCATGTCTTTCTCGGTCTCTCTTTCCTCTTCTTCTTTCTTGTCTTTGCTTCCATTGCTTTTTTCGCCAGTCTGTTGTTGTCCATGCTTGTTAATTGCCCAAACCGGTTCAGTATTATCCTTTTTTCCTTCCTATTTCTTCTTCTGATGTCATTATTTCTTATTCTATACATCTTTGTCGTTCCTGCCATTTTTATCAATTATTGCATCTCTGTTGGTGTCATCATACTCTCGTGTTAGCTTGTTCTCACCCAGAACTCACATTCGTATAATATCGTGCTACTAGTTTGTTGTGTACCTTTAGTTTTACTTTTGTTTCGATCGCTTTGTTTCCAAATACCTATTGTATTATTCAGAGCATCGTAGGAGTATATTTTTGTGGTTTTCCTTGCTCTGTTTGCTATCTCTCGGTCTATCTTTCCGTCTTCTGATTTCATAAGTCTTAGGTATTCGTATTCTGCTACTTGTTCTATTTGTTGTCCGTTGCATTTTATTCCTTCTGCATGCGTTGGTGTTTATGATTTATTTATTATTATTGACTTTCATTTTAATTTTTGATCTCTTCGGTCCATACGTCGATCAGTGCCTTCATTTTTTCCCTTGCGTCCGCGATTAATACTACTTAAGTCATCTGCGTAGAGCATTTCATCGAGTTGGATCGGTAGCAACACTCCTTGTTATATCTTATGGTTGTCTGGAGTTTTTCCGTTCTTTTCCTTGTGATTTTCAATATTTTGTCCATTACTAATATAAATAGTAGTGGGCTAAGGCTGTCTCCCTGTTTCATTCCTCTTCTCGTCTCCAATTTTCCAGACCTTTCCCCATTTTTTAGTATTACTGTTTTTATTACTATTTTTTTTTTCAAACCTTAATATACTTTAGGATAGTCACCGTTCATGTTCGCTTTCTTTTTATTAATCAGTGCAATTTAATAAATAAACTTACAGTAGAAATAAAAATTAATCTGAGAACCATTCAAAAAATATTACTTTGAATTTATGGAAATTTTTTTGTACCTCTGCTCACTGCTCTTGTGCAAATGTTTGTTCCTATGAAATTTAAATAAAAAACAAAATATTAAAAGTGCAAAAAGTTAATGTATTTGAAATACTCAAGAAATAATGCTATAATCCATTCACGATCTTTTGAGACTCTAGGGGGCTGTCCTTTTTTTTCGTTAAGTTGTTCTAATGGACGTCAAAATCTAAAAAATAAACTTAAAACAAATATATTTCTTATAATATTATTATCAAAACTCCATACGTGACGGAACTAAACGTGCAATAGTGAAGGCCTTTGATTATTATACTTATAAAGGATCGCACAAATTTAACAGCGTTAACTGAAGAACCTAAAGATGTGCGTATTAAAGGAGGTGGTGAAAGTAGACAGAATTCTAAATGAAGTCAAAATGACTACGGAAACAATTCTGAAACACTGGCAACAGCAACAGCAAGAAGATCCTGTTATTTAAATTCCTTCTTAATGAAAAAAAAATAAATAATTATCAACTGTTTGCTCGGGACCATACTCTACGTTTTCGCGGAATGCTTCAGTATTACTTCAGTCGAGCTGGCAACAGTGGCAGTGCTAGTTTGCCTAAACGTAACCATAAAATTAAAACTGAAACGTCAATTAATTTTCTAAGGCCCGGTATTATAGAGCTTTTTACTTTTCAAGTAAAATCTATTCTGCAACTAAATTAATTTACTCGATAGATTTTCGTATTATAAACAGCAAGTAAGTTTACTGACGCAGTAAAATTACTGAATAAATTAATCCCTAGATTTTTAAGCCAGTAAATTTTAGTTGTTACTTTAAACATACAGCAAAGCAAATTGACACATTTCAATCTTAAACAAAAATTATATTTTAGGTAAGTTCTGTGGAAAAACATTACTTGGTTTAAATTCTTGTAACTTCCAGTAAAAGTCTTTAATATCGTTCATGGTATTTGGCAGATATCAGTTTCGATATCAACTGAAAACTAAAGGACTTCTCCAGATCATCCAAAGGCGTCGGCGCCGACATCGTAGACTTATCAGGCTTGCTATTTTGTGTTTGTACTAAAGAATTATATTTTACAGTAATTTTTTTTGTGCCTCTGGTTTTGATACTACACGTGTGTATTTATTTTATACTGGAATTGAGAGGGTCCGGGATTTAAGTACGTTTTTTAAACTTCTAAGATAATGCACTTTAAAGTAAACTGATTAATGTAAATAACGGAAAACATTTACTTATCATAAGTTTACTTCATAATTCTACTTAAGTTGTTGTAATTTCCCTGAAAAAAGGTCGCTTTTATTAATTTTCGATTTTCAAGGTTTTTCGTTTTCTTGCTAACTGAAACTGATATGTATTTCTGTATCTCTGTAGAGCGGTCAATGCTGTGTATCAGCAGGTGCGTATGCCACAGCGTATTTCACACGACCACAAGCATTCTCCGCTCTACAGAATGGAGGGCATTTGCCCAGATATATCTCGACCTTGGTGATAATTGAAGTTACGGAATCGATATCCACCTAAATCATTTCACCACCAAATAGTACCTAGTGAGGCTTAGCAGTGTCAATACGCATTTAACTCATATTTCTATATTTTCAGTTATGTTTTCGAAGACACTTAAAATATCAAACATTGCCTTTTCATGTTGCATGTAACTTTTTCCTCGTCCTCTTTTCTTGTTTGCATTTTTAATATAAACTTCCGCGCTAATTCAATACTAAACCATTGATTAAATGGCAAATTAATTATTAATACGGTAGCGTCATTTACATGCTAACTACACGTATTAAAATATTATTATAACTCTGTCTGTAATTTTAATTTAATAGTTGGATTACTATTTACTTGGTAGATTATTTTTATAAACCGCAAAGTTATTTATTCAGTAAATTACTTAGCAAGTATATTTACTTGACAACTAACTATTTGGTGATTTACTTGATATTTAAAATACCCGACCTAAGAAATGTATTTTTTTAGATATACCAACAAAAATGTTACCCAAACAGGGAGGGCCCATTCTGGGTCTCTAAAGATCGTACACAGTATAATTATTGCATACAATTACTTCTGAAAATTCTACGAATTGTGTGGATATCGTTCTGCAAGTGAAGTGCTGATAACAATGGCTGGGACATTTCGAGAGAATGAAAGACAAAACAATAGTCAAGAAACATAATAAAGGCTTACACCCGAACGAACGAAGGAGACGGGAAGACCAAGGAAGAAATGTAGCGGGGGACTTAGAGGACATGCAAATGTCCTTTAATACTTAGAATTCATTTTTCAGACTTATGACAATCATCCAATTTAATGGAAATATCTATTATTTCTATTATTTACGAGTATTTATTATAAGGCTTATTTTTGTTTTCTGAGTTAATAACTGTGTACATGATATTAAAAAGCACGAGTTTAATATCTGGTTCTATTAGTAAAATTACTTTCAGTTTCCGAACGCCATCGCCAGTTTAATTTATTTTCCGTTTTCCATTTCCCAAATTTGTTTGGCGCGTAGCCGTATAACAAGGTGAGCCGTTAGTCAGCGGCGTGCGTCTCTCTTTAATTAGTTCGCAAAACCGCAATCTAAACTATAAACCCGATCAATTATTTCACACTTCAGGAGGCTATTTAATTTCGTCGCGAAATTAAATCGGACGCACCTGTTTAACAAATTGCGTTTAATTGCAGAGAGTTAGGCGCCGCCGCCTCGAATCTCTGCTCGCGTTTGCGTTATTAGTTAAAAACCCTAATGAGAAAGGAAACACTTGGGAAACGAAAACGAACGTATACCATGTGTGTGCCATCAAATTATGAAACGCCTGTTAATTCGCTGTTGATTTGAGCATTCAGACTCCGACCGTGTAACTTTTAATTCAATCATACGGCGCTCGTGGTTGTTCCCGGCTTTGAGTTTTCTGCCAATATTATCTTTGCTATTTTTGTTTCCTTGAAACGTATATATCTACGCCGCTGGTATCCGTTACATTTTCACCAGACAGAAGAAAAATACGTTTTAGTTTCGAAACGGGCTCCAAGTGACTTGACAATTATTGCTTGAGGAACCAAGGTTGTTCCTGACTTTGAGTTTTCTGCCAATATTATTCTATTATTTTTGTTTGCTTAAAACGTATGTGTCTACGCCGCTGGTATCCATTACATTTTCACCAGACAGAAGAAAAATACGTTTTAGTTTCGAAACGGGCTCCAAGTGACTTGACAATTATTGCTTGAGGAACCAAGGTTGTTCCTGACTTTGAGTTTTCTGCCAATATTATTCTATTATTTTTGTTTGCTTAAAACGTATGTGTCTACGCCGCTGGTATCCATTACATTTTCACCAGACAGAAGAAAAATACGTTTTAGTTTCGAAACGGGCTCCAAGTGACTTGACAATTATTGCTTGAGGAACCAAGGTTGTTCCTGACTTTGAGTTTTCTGCCAATATTATTCTATTATTTTTGTTTGCTTAAAACGTATGTGTCTACGCCGCTGGTATCCATTACATTTTCACCAGACAGAAGAAAAATACGTTTTAGTTTAGTTTCGAAACGGATTACAAGTGACTCGACAATTTTTGCTTCTTTTAATATGGAAATTTCCCAACGAATCTTTAACAAGAGAAATTCAAGTCTTCTTACGTATCCGTTACATTTCAAGCCAACAAAAGAAAGAAATTTGTTTTAATATGTAAATTCCGAAACGTTTCTTAAGCCATTCATCTCGAACAGCATCCGCGAGGAATATAACCCGTCTTGTTTCCCAGTGGACCTGGATTCTGGATGGATCTCATGAGGTCAGAGATCAAAGGTCTTCGCTGGATGGTCAACATCTCCGTTACTTGGCCGTTCTTATTATTATTGCTTGGGGTGAGAGCATCCACCTTGCGCTCGAAAAATACCAAAGGGGTGCATACTTAATCACAATCACCTTGTTGCCCCCGGGAAACCTGTTTTGCGGTCGGCTTTTACGCCCCATGATATTACTCACAAACTTCTTCCAAGAAGTACTTTCGTTTCTTCTTTTCTTTTTTTAAAATTAAAACGTGGTTGTTCTGAGGTTAACACGAACTTTATTATTACCCGGCAATTCCCATCGCCGGGCGAAAATTTTACAACAGCGGTTCCAGGAGCGAGTAAATCATCCCTCTATTAGTTGCGAGCGGAAGATATATCCAAGGTGTAACACAGATGAGTAATGAATATATCGGAACATAAAAGGCTTAATTTCGCAGGAGGGTTATTGTGTAATAAAGCATTGTTCTCTGGAGAAATGGATTATACCGGCCTGTCTATGAACCCTCTCGCGGTTGGTCCTAGGACAAAGTAGATGTAGCCAAAACCGACCGACCTTGCGTTTATTACGTGTGGTGGTGGTTCATCATCGGGTTAGATTTTTCAGATCTTACGAAACGAACTTACATCAAATTATACAGGTATCCAACCCATCCTTCAATCTAAATGAAGCTCAATAAAAAAAATTAAGTTTAATTTGGATTTCATAAGAGCAGTGCTTCCTAAATTTGGTAATTTGAAAATAAGGTGAACGAACTATCGATGGAATGGTATCCAAATAAATTTGATTTTGCCATTTGAAAGCAGAAAGAACAAAATAACTTTGACAACTGTAGAGGAAGCTTAATTATAGAAGATGGTTTAGGTTGAAAAAACCTTTATTTTGGGAAGGTTTGGTATTTAAGTCTATATAAAAGACCAAATGTAGAAAGAAGACAAAGAAAAATGTGTTCGCAGAGTCTTTGCATTTTCTATATCTTCTTTCCAATTTTTTTTCTTTGTCTACCTCTTCTGGGTTTTCGTCGTGGTATTGCTTCATGTACTCTTTTGGTTAGTCTGTCATTCGGTTATAGCATAGCGTAAGGAAGGTGACCATACGTCCCGATTTTGGCAGGACAGTATCGGTTTTTAACAGTTTTTCCCATAGAGTTCCATAGAGTTTTAAAAAAGTTCCGCTTTTTGAAAGCGTATACCTGTTGTAGATTATAAACCTATTATTAACTAGGATTCTTTTGGGTCAACTATGAGTCTTTTAATCAAGATGCGTTTTATATTATTCTATTTAATTCTGTTTAATTATATTATGAAAAGACGGCGCTTCCTCTTTGAAAACTTTTATTTCTGTTAAGGACAATTAGTTGTTAAAAAATACTCAATTTTTTTAAGACAATGGTACGGTTCATACCAGACAGTGCTGTTGATGAGTACCTAGCGATGAAATATTTAAATAGTTTCCCTTCTGGCCAAGAGATGGCGCGGATTTCTGTCTTTTCTGTGGCGCTTCGGATTCTGTTTTCAATTTAATTTTGTAAAAAAAAATGTTTTACTGAGAGTATCAAGACGAAATCGCTTTTTGAAGTTCCATTAAGGCAACTTTCATTTTCAGAATGTGAAGATACGTGAGCGAACAGATGGCGCTCTAAATAATTCACTGTTGAAATAGATACGTTTATTTTTCTTGATGTATTAATGATTTTTTCAGGTTTTCCCCGGCTTTTCATCAGAGAAACTCCCTAGAAAAAAACACTGAATGTGGTTAAGCAACTAATTTCGAAATTGAATTTTCTAAATTCTCACCAATTTTAAGAAAGACACTTAAAAGACGCACAAAAATGGTTACTATTTGCATTTATACCTGGATTTAATGCAGAAAATTATTGAATTGCGTTTGAAAACTTCGAGTAATTAATTTTTGAACATGCCAATTCGTAAAAAAAATAAGTTAATTAAAGTTTTTGGAAATCGCAAGAAATTTTGATGTAGGCAACCCGTTAAGCACAGATGCTTGCATGGTTACCTACACAGAAGGACCTAAATTTTTTTTGTTAAGAAAGCGATAAACCTTTTCAGGATTCACTGAGATTATGTAAAGTCTACTAATTCTCCTAATTTTTTAAATATATTGAGCGATATTTTAAGACAATGGTACAAGACAAACCTCTTGATGAGTAGGTACGTAGCGATGAAATACTAAAATAGTTTCGCTTTTAGCCAAGAGATGGCGCTCTTAATGATTTCTATCTTTTCACTCGCGCTTTGGTTTCTGTTTTCAATTTAATTATGAAAAGAAAAGAAAGTTTTACTGAGAGCATCAAGACGAAATCGCGTTTTCAAAGTTCGATTAGGGCAACTTTCGTTGTTAGAATGTGAAGATAAGTGAACGTTCTACAGATGGCGCTCTAAATAATTCATTATGATGCGTTTAGTTTTCAAGTTTGAATTACCTTTAAATACTGCAAATGGCAGAAGTAGAAGCGAGAACTGATAGGGTCAACGTTAAGGCCATTTGAAATTAGCTTTCATTTTCGGTCAAGAGACGGCGCTACAAATGTTCCCTTCATCCGCCCCTTCACAATTTTTAGATTTTCAAGTGAAATAATTTTCGGAGTCTGAATTAATATGCGAATCCCATTTAATAAATTAAATTTTTGACAATCGACGATGATCAAAATTTATTGCTCACAACTGTACTTACTGCAAATATTTCACGAATTTTTCTTGTAATAAAAAAATTATAAGCTCGAAATCTTATTTTCGAGATTCGATTAAATTAGTTTTCACTTTGGGATAACAGATGGCACTTTAAACAATTCAATATGATGCGTTCCAATACGATAAACCAGTTAATATTTTAACCAATCTGGACTGGACAATAAAATTCATTATAAGCAAGTATATGAATATTCTTTATATCTATAATTATTTTTTGTTATTATTTTAACCTAGTTATAGTAATAATTAAGCGTAAAATAATCGAGGTCGATGGAAACTTTTAAGGGGGCGCTGCTTAAAAGAGGATTGGGAATTTGTCTCGCCTTACCCAAATTAAAATCTGGTCACTTTGGGCATAAGGTCAGGTCTTTTAACTTGTTTATTATTTTTTTTTTGCGTTGTAATATCCACAGAAACCATTGTCGTTACATTTGTTTTCCTAGGACTTTATGGCTCAGATAAATTTAAATGGAGGCAAAAGACCGGTCCTCAATGTACTAATCATCCCAGCCGTCATTCTTTTCTTATTTTATTTTTATCGGTTTTAGCTGTTTTGTTATCTACATTTTTTACTTCGATTTTAGAGTTTCTCATCTTATTCCTCATTTCTACCGACTCTATGTTCGGCGGAACTCACTTCCTGTATTAGTGACCATGATTACGGTCTTTATGGAACGAAAGAATACGTTTCTGACAGTGATAAAACCTGAAGAATTTTATTTATTTTATCTTTATTGTAATATCATCACCAATCTTTAATAAGAAGAAATTCCATGAGTTTTTCCGGGCTGTAACCACGCAAAGTAATTGAAATCCTGTGTTACAGATACCTGTCAAAGTCAAATCAGCAGAAGAGGATCTCTCCCAACAGCTTTTCTTACCCCTTTCGGACGTTTCTGATCGCTCCGCTGGGACTTTAAGCGAGAGGGTCTTCTTTTCATAAAAAACATTTTGCGCATCGAAATTAAAACCCATTCTCAACCTAGGGGCCGACGAGCAATGTAATTGAGGGTCTGTTCGCGAAGACGACGTGGTGAACATCCTTTGACCAACGGACGATGCATTTTTACTCAGAAGGTCCCAAACGTTCTCGATGAACATTTTTTCTATTCAACCTTCTAGAATCGCGACGGCTTCCGGTTTTTCATGAAATACATTTTCGCACCAAAACTAAAACCCATTCTTAACGAAATCCTGAAGAACATTTTTTTCTGTGCAACCCCTTAGAATCGCGACGGCTTCTGGTTTACATTCAAAATCACGTATAACCGTGCAGAGGGAGGTGGAAAAACGTGACAGGTTAAAAAGAAAAAGAAATCTTTTCCCAGCCTCAATAATGGCTAAAAAAATAAATAACTACGTTCACCAACTTTGTCTCCTCTTTGTTTAGCGGTCCGTGCAAAGCTTGAAACTCGAATTTCCTTGTTTGTAGCCTGGTTCTCGAAAATATAGCCAGAAATCGACGTCTACCTTATTTCTCGCGGTTTGACTTATTATATTTTCAGAATTGTCCAATACTCTTCAACAATTCACTCTTTAATTCTTCCTGTGTATAGGCATTCGTCCTTCCTTATTATGATTGTAAACTCTCGGAAGTCGATCTTGTATTTTATTTGAAATACTCTATTAGTTTGATTACTGTCAGTAGATAATGGTGATAAATAAGATCGCAATACCCGCAGAAACCGTGCGACTATGTTCCCGCCTTCCCCACCGTGCCAAATTAATGTTAAAAACTTGTTAAAGTTGTGCCCCTGAACTCAGGCAATAAATACTAAACGAAAGCTAACAACTTAATAAATAAATACAAAATTAAAGCTTAGGCCGAGTTTTACAATGACGGTTTAACTTTGAGCCGAAGCTTAAACCCTTCGCAACAATTGTTGAAATAATCGTTGCTAAGGGTCAGCTCAAAGTTGAGCCCCATTTGTAAAACTGGACCTGCGGTTGATTTTGACTTAGCAGTTGAAACCCCTAGGATAGCGTTTCCCAAACTTTTACGTTTGGCGACCCCCTTTTGAGCTGTGTTATGATTCACGCCCCCCCCCCCCCCCTCGAACCTCGAACTGATGCTGGTCAAATGTTTTCATAGTATTTTTTAAATATTTGGGACTCACATTACATTTCATAACTGACACAGCACATTTATTTTATTGAAACTTGTTTGCATATCCTGCAATGCATTGACTCGCTTTTTTCTAAAACTAAACACGGGAATATTTACATTGTACATATGTTCAAAGTAAAAAAAAAAGACTCATGATATATGTATAGTCGCGAGTATTAAATTTTGGTTGTCACTGTTAATCAAAACGTCTATTTTAATTCCAGAAATTAGAAATTTTCATAAATAATAAATAAATTAAATATTTGAGAGACTATTCCTAACATTCAAAATTAAGAATCTCCTTACTTTCAACAAAATATACACTTTTGGCAATTAATGACTACCAAAATTTATTGCTCGCGACTGTATATAAATGCAATATCTTGTAAAAAATCATATGATATTTTTTTTTATTTATTCTGGTGCGCCCCCCTTTGAAGATTTACACGCGCCCCACAGTTTGGGAAACGCTGCCCTAGGAAACCCGTTCAGAGCCACATGAGTGAGTGCATGTGTTTGTATACGCGGAGAAAACCAAGCCTCGATGCTCATAATCCCATCAGAAACCTCCCAGGGCATCCCAGAGCCTCTGTTACTACGTTCCGCCTGATAAGGTATTGCAATTGTTATTCCATACGTCATGTAATATTTACTTTTTAAAATTTCTTTAATTTCTTTAAATTAAATTTTCTTTTTATATTTTTTTGTATTTGTTTATTTTTTATCAATTTAAATTAATGCTCAATAGATCTACCGTAGTCAATTAAACAGGTTTAGTAATTTAAGGAGGCAGCGGCAAAATTCTATTATTCAAAATTCAGTGTTGGGATTTTTCTTATTTATTCTACTTTTTCTAAAGAAGCCAAAAACTAATTGAAAGCCCCGTTTACATAATTGGCGCCGGTCGGTGGGATTTTCTTATTTTCCTATTTCCCCAAAGAAAACTCGAATTATAGAAATTAACCTGCCTTGCAGAATTGGTGGCACCGTTTACATGATTTCCAAATGTAATAATCTTTCGAAATATTTTCAGATATAAGCAGCGCCGGAGTTAGGGTTTTCGGCGCCCTGAGCTAAACAATTTTCAGCGCCCTTTTCATACGATGATAATGTATCCCATCGTTTTTGGTTATCAAGATTGAAATTGCAAAAAAATAAAACTCCTATATAAAAAATTAGAGGTATAGAAATGACGACTACCGTAATAAAAACTTGAAACATATTTGTGGTTAAGTAAAGTTACCAAAATAAGACTTCAGAATCCGAAGAAGACAGGTTTACTTCTTCAAAAAAATTATATAAAATTTTGCAATCAACTGTACTACATCAAGCGAACAAAATAAAAATGAATGCAGCAAAAAATACATGACAGTTTTCTTTTGATCAATTTTTGTTTTTTACTTTTGTTCGGATCAATTATGGAATTTTCTTTTTATTAAATTTTCATAGATTTTTCATTTGTTTTTCATTACTCGCTTTATTTTTCGTGTTTATTTTTATTATTTGTTTTCTGTTTTTCTTTCTTTTTGTTGAATTATTATCTTGCAAAGCGTTACGCTCCAGACAGTTTCTCCCTTCGTACCTGTTGGCGTTTATTTTTTAAAAGTATTCCGCCGGAAAATTGTCGATTTTCATTTGTTTTTTGTTCACCATGTGCTTCATGTTTCAATTTTATTTGTTTGTCCTCTTTTGTTTCTTTTACATTCTGTCATTGATCATATTTTATTACTTGTACACTTCATGTTTTGATTTTGTTTCTTTGTACTTTTGTCTGGTTTCTTTTTGTGGAAATATTGTTTTGGTACGTGTTTTTTTCTTTTAATTTGACGTTCAGAGGGCTGTAATTGGCACGCTTAAATCTGCAATATATGCAGATAGCACTCTGGACGTCAAATTAAAATAAAAAAACACAAGTTATTCTATTGATGTTATTTTTAGTTTCAGTTTTTTCTTCGCATTTTTTAAAAATAACTTTCAAGCAGTTCGCTGCTTTTCTTCTTCTTCTTTCTTTCTTATGCCGTTGTATATTTGTTGCTGTATTTGTTCTTGCAGTCATTCTTAGTTTTTCGTTAGTTTTCTTTTCTATTCGTTTTGGTTATCTTTTGTTGGTCGCTTGCCTTACCATCGTTTTTCCTTCATTTTCTTTGTTTATTCCCCTTTGTTTTTTTTTGTTTTTGTCATGTTCATGTTTCATATTTCCCATTGACGCTACTTACAATTAAATTTCTTGATTGATTGTTTCGTTTTTTTATAACTTTTAAACAGGGCCCCACGTAATCGTTATTTTTTCGTTCACTTTTGTCATTGTAATTTTTATTCCTTCTTTTGTTTTTCCTGCAAGTTTCCTTTGCTTTTCGTTAGTGTTTTTATTTTATTTTTTATAGAATGGCTGATCTTATTTCTGAAATATTATTCATAAAAAATGTCCTAATAGTCTGGGGCTCCTCAAAATTGGCGCGCCGAGCAGTCGCCCTTCTCACCCGCCCCTGGAGAATATTTCGCGCAACAACAAACAAATTTGAAGAACTGAGTTGTTATTATTAAAGGAAAATTTATAATTTTGTTATTTAGACATTTTTCTTATCAAATATAAATGACACGCGAATATTGATAAAATGTCTAGAATATTAAAAATTGGAGAATTAATATCAAATTGAAACTATATAGAAGGTGAAAGAAAGAAAGAAAGAACGAAGAACTCTGTACACTTTTTAAAGACTTTTAGCAACGATGATTCTATTTTATTCAAATTTACCCTCACTGGTCATAGAGACGAGCGCACTATATTTAAATAAATTAAAACAATGCTAGAAAATTGACTGACAGAAAATTTTTAATATCTTTATAACGTCGTTTTAATTAAATTTATTTTTGAATTATTTTTATATTTTATTTATGCTAGGTATTTGCTTATACACAGATATTACTGAAACGGTTCTCTTTTCTCATTTTTTTATTCTTCTGACTTTGATTATATTTTCATTCGACTTATCCTCTTAGTTTTTTTTTTTAATCTATGAATTGCAGATAATTTTAAATTTATTCTGTTTTGAAAAGTAAAAGAAGAAAGTAAAGGACTCATACCTGAGTAATTATTATTCTCGGCAATACCGGCAATATTCAGAGAATATAATAAGTGTTTATTTAAAAAAAATCATTTATTTAATTAAATCATGATTAACATGATTCAATGTGTATTAATATTTAAATGATGTACTAAATGAAATTAAGTAATGATTTAATTAATTGCTAAAGGAAGAAATAACAAATTCCTCAATTGAATTTTCTTTCTTCGTGCGGTGATCTGCACTTGCTCTTACTCAGCGTAATCTGGAGCAAGCAGGCATGGACGACGCTTTGCAGAATTTAATGTTGCGGGGGCAAGGGGATTAGAAGGGTGATGTAAGGGATGCATCTTACATCCTGGGGCCGGGATCAATACAGATCAGGAGCCGCCCTTACCCATGTCAGCGGCCATAGCACACTTATCCTAACCTAACCATCCACCCCGGCCCCACACCACACCACGCCACGTCAACCCTTCACCACTACGACAATGCAAGAACATGTACAAAGTTCTCCGTTGTGTGTCCCATATGTATTTTTAAACTGCTACAATTTTTAAATACAAGAGGAAAGAACGATTCACATTTAATAAAAAAAGTGAAAGTAAAAAATATAAGGCAACAGGAAAGAATAATAAAACGAAAAATTTTTGTTTGTAAACTAAAACCTCTTGTGTTGATGGTGTTAGGTGTAGACAAGCGATTGTTAATCTTTGTTTAGTGAAAATAGCTTTAGCTAATAACATTTCCGATTGTGCCAATTTACATTTACGAAACAATAAATTTATAGATTTTATTGTTTCGTAAATGTATAAAATTTCCTCATCGAATAGAAATCGATACTTGATTGGAGTGAGCCAAACGGTCGTTGGTGTTAGGTTCCTTCACAGGACGAACGGAGGAATCGTTTGCCGGCGTGCAGGAAGCAATAGAGCATAAATAGGATGCATATTTGAGATCAAAACTGTGTTTCGAATACATATTCAAACTCCCCAATGGCCGAACGTACTCGTTTGAATATATTAGCGTCGGGGCCGTTATCTGGCGGGGCCCTTGCAGCGTAGATTCGCAGATGAAATGCCTTTGATATTGTAATACCTTCGCTAAGTTCATAATATATATTATGTTTTGTACTTGTAGCAGGTCGGCATTAATTTCTTATTGGATTTCCGTCCGACTGCTAAACGCTGTTAGCTTCGACAAAACCATTCAGCTGTGAACTCTCTCGTGTATTCATAATATTTTAGATGAAAGTTGGCTAGCTTACTTCTTATAAAATTAATTGCTCGGGGATGGAAGGTTAGGAAGTGAAGTCAGTTGTGTGTCAATTTGATTATGAGCGAGTGTATCTAATGGCCCGAAAAGATCAAGTTGATATAAATAAAGGGCCAATAAAAATTAGGTCAATTAATATTGTTTCGTATTCGTTTAATTTTCGATGATCAAAATTAAATCACGCAGCCTGGAAGGTTGTAAATTTTCTATAAAATGCTTTACGAGAACGAATTACTAATGAATGTCGCCGGCACGAGAATAAAAAATAAAAAATGAAGTGCTACTAATAAGAGTAATGAGCCTTGTGGCCTGTGGGCGATGGAAACAAATCGGACAAGTCGCTACGTAAAACTAAATTCGAAAATAAATGAAACATTCAAACAAGCTAAAAAATTCCCTGAAAAGAAGAATGAAAAGGATAAGCTGTGAGCCTTGTAGCCTGTGTGGGATGGAACTGAACCGGACAAGTCGATACGTAAAACTAAATTCGAAAATAAATGAAACATTTTGAAATTTCTCTGTAAATCGAAATGAAAAGGAGATCTGGCAAACCTACAGGCAAATTTGTTGTGAGAAAATACTAAATTCTGCTTGAACGTTACGTTTACTACATTTAAAAATTTGAATCTTAAATCTAAAATAATGAGTTCGTAACAAATATAGTTATTTGTGTAAGAAGTTCGTGAAACTGATTTTTTTTTTGCATAAATGTGGAGTTTTCGACTTGAACTGCAGGCGAGTATCTCAACCATACGAATGCAAAAAAATGCTTCACGCAAGTGTTGCACACTCTGACTTTTCTACTATTTTAAATTTGTAAATTAAAAAAAAAGTCCATTTTGTTTGAGAGTTGTCACAAAACGAGACAACAATTCGTAATGCAAACAAAAAAAAACATAAAAATCTATTTAAACGTTTCCCCGTGGCGAAAAGTGTATGGCAGAAATGCCTAAAATAAACTCCATTTGAAATGCATTACATTTTTCTTTGGGAGTAGCGTTTCCTGGTTTAAATAAAAGCCAAAAATCGATTTTCCAAATTTATTTCTCACGGTTGCTCATTTCCTCGTGATTTCTCCTCTTTATAGTTTTTACTATCCTTGAACTTCAAATAGAATGAAAACTCTACTTGCCAGAATAACTCAAATAAAGTTGCTCAAATTTTTAAATACAATATATTTAAGAAATCGTAAAACTTTGTTATAAATATAATTTAGGAAAATTTAAAATAGAAATATATATTAAACAAAAACGTGAAATTCAGTTTACAATTCAGAAACACTTTCATTATAGAAATATATTAACAAAAAAGTTAAATCTAGTTCCAATACGATTACATAAAAAAATCAATTTTAAAATCAACAATTTTCCTTTTAATTAAGACTGAATGAAATTCTGAAATAGCAAAAAGATTTACAAATAATCGAAAATTCAAGATTACAAAAATAATTAAATACCACTGAAATTACTGCGTTAAATAAGAAAGAAATGATTGGGAGAGAAAGGCGAATATTCAGTACAAAATCAGAAAAAGGCCTGTGTTAGAAAATAGATTTTCTTTATACGTAAAAAGAATTATTCTTTTAACTAACCAACGCTGAGTTTCTCGAAATACTGAATTTAAATTAAATTAATAAAAAAGGAAAATCGGATACGATTTAATTTGATTACTAAAAACTCTGTGAATTTATATCTTTATTCGCGACATTAATTTCAAACTGAGGAAACAGACTGATTAAAAAAATTATTAAAATTAAAATTAATTAAAGTACAAGGTGACTACGCGAGAATTCCTACCCCCCTTTAGCTCTTTTATTTTTGATTACAGAAAAAAAAATGTTTAATACAAAACTTAAAGGGACTAATTCAAAGTTTCTCTGTGTGGTCACAGAAAAACAATTGATGGCCGGATAAAAGAGATATAAACAAAA
The DNA here is from genome assembly GCA_036172665.1 of Prosopocoilus inquinatus. Lineage (NCBI taxonomy): Eukaryota > Metazoa > Arthropoda > Insecta > Coleoptera > Lucanidae > Prosopocoilus > Prosopocoilus inquinatus. The sequence continues at coordinate 34,881,961 of CM069877.1, forward strand.
CTTAAGTTTTTTTTTTAATGGAACACCCTGTAATTGATTACTTTTTTCGTTCGAAATAAAATTCTAATGGGACTACATGTATAATAAAACTAATAATGTAGAAGATGTGTAAAAAATAATTCCTGTTTAATTTTTTTATTTTTTATTTTAGTTGTAAAAAAAAGTTGTAAAATTTATTTCAGTACTGCTACAGATACTCACAAGAAACAATTGAGCGTCGGATACCCAAAAAAATAAACGAAGTTCCGGTTTTAAATAAAATAACATTAAATAAAATTTTACCATTAACATATTAAACCGATTTTCAAGTTTTCTAAAAATTAACTTTTTAACTAGAAACGAAAAACATTTAGGAAAAATTGAATTTTAAAAAATGATTAAAAATTTATCGTAAAACATATTCAAAGCATCAATTTTTCTTACGCAAAGTATAAATCTTTTTAACATGTTTTGATTCACGTCTATTAGTATAAAAGAATTGTTATTCAAGTTTTATATTTCTAAAATTCAAAAATAACATAAACTAAGTAGGAATTATTTTATAGACACCTTCTACATTATTGGTTTTATTATATACGTAGTCTCAGTAGAATTTAATTTAGAATCGACAATCGTAATAATATACAAGGTGTTCCATTAAAGAAAACTTAAGTTTAGTTTATATCTCGTTTATCCGACCATCAATTGTTTTTCTGTGAGCACACGGAGAAACATTGAATTAGTCCCTATAAGTTTTGTATTAAATATTTTTTCCTGAAATCCAAAATAAAAGAGTTAAATGGGGTAGGAATGCACTGTGAAATTTGAATTTTTTTGTTTGGAATTCCGCTTTTGGATATGAACTGAAAAGTACAATACAGGAGATTATAATTAGATCCCTTATTGAAAGAACTTTTTTTTGTAAATTTGATTCTGTAATTTGGTTGTTGGATATGTTGTTTTATAGATTAGTTCAATCCCTAAAGCTGTTCTAAGAAAATTCGGTTCGTACGGTCTCTTGAACACGGCGTTACGTGCGGAACAAACGGTACAATTTAGTTTTAATAATTCCGTTGTCTCATTAAAGCTCTTTGAGCGATAAATTCGCAAAGGTCTAGAATTTCACAAGTCCATTGTGAATTCCCTCTATGTGCTTGCTTAGGTTATGTAGTGCATTAATAAAGGAAACTATGAGGAGCGAAAACTAGTTTTGATGATTTACCGCTTTGCCGCTAGGCCGTCCGCAATAGTGCAGATCCAATAGCTCTCCTAATTACATCTCTGCGGCCCTTATTCACGCCACGGCCCCGGCATTCAGTATTAATATCGCGCGGCCGGCGCTGTGCTCTTTCTTACAAATTCAATTTGCTTCCTTTGACTTGCCCGAATTCGCCGCCGCCGTTTAATTTGTAGACCTGATTTCGCTGGACAAATGCGCGGCCTATATGTTTGCGTTTGCTATTTGTATGTTTTCTCTAAGGATCTCGAATTTCTCATGCCGGATTAAAGTCATCACGGCCTATTTGCTTAGGACCGAGTGGTCGTCGTCGGAGTCTTCTACGCCTCTGCATCTCAGGCGGTTGCTTTCCTATATTTATTTTGCATCCCGTGACCACCTTCTTCAATAAATTTTATTCACTTGGATCCGGAGCTACTCGCAACGTCGTTCTAAATACAGAACAAATGAATCTATCAATACAAAAGTACAATTACGAGGGTCAAGCTGAATTGATTGAGAATAAAAAATATGGTTAATATTTTGTAGGATTTTATTTTAAATGTGTTCAAAGTAATTCCCTTCAGCAATGATACACTTAACCATTCTTTCTTTCCACTGTTTAAAAGCGCCCAACCAATCTTCTTTCGGAATACCGTCAAAATAAGTGTGAACTGCAGACGAAAACCTTCTACCCCGCAAATTCCTTTTAAGCCCAAAAATAGCCAGAAGTGGCACATAGCTAAATCAGGTGAATACGGCGGATGTTCTATTATTTTTATATTTTTTCCAGCCAAAAACTGGAGAGTTAAAGCTGCAGTATGGGATGATGCATTGTCATGGTGCAGAATAATTCCCTTGTTTGGAACCTTACTGAATACTTCAGGTAAACATTTTTCAGTGTACCATTTAGCTGTAACTGTCTTTTGTCCGTCTAGCTTAATAGCTTTTACTAGCCCAGTATTTCTAAAGAATACTGCATACATAACTTTTTTCATAGCTCGCAACTTCTTGGTTATTGTTGGAGTTTCCTCATCTTCATGAATCCACACACGACTCTCTTGGCGGGTTTGTATGTCAAAAAATGGAATATAAGTTTCGTCACCTTGTCAGTATTTAGGAAAAAATTTGATGGCCACCATTGTTTAAGAAATTTAAAGTTTCATGGCAAATCCTTACAAGTTCTGCTTTTTGGAAGTCGGAACGTTGATGCGGCACAAAACGACTAACCACTTTTTTTAAATGTAGGTGATCGTGTAAGATTGTTCTCACAGCTGAGGATCCGATCTTGAGTTGATGCTCGACTACCGCATAAGTGGCTTTATTGTCCTTTTCAATTATTTTTTTAACAGCAGCAATGTTTTTGTCGGTAACAGCCGTAGGAGGACGCCCTGCTCCTTTTTGATGCTGAACAGAATTTCTTTCGCGTTCAAATTCCTTGTAGCATCGGTAAATTGTAGCCAAGGAAGGTGCTTGTTCACTGAAAGCCGAATCTAAACTCTCCTTGCACTCATAAGCGCTTAAGCCTTTTTTTAAATCATAATAAATCATGATTCGAAAATGCTCTCTGGTTAATTCCATTTTTGTACTTGTATTGTCACTTTTAAAAATTAATAACTTCGGTTATGCCAAACGTAGATTCAGCAACTAAACTTCAAATGACAGATAAAAACGTGTTCTAAATAACAATGTATGTTTTGTTTTTCAAGGCCTGCTAGATTTTCTTATTCTCAATAAATTCAGCTTGACCCGCGTATTACTTTAGGACAAGTAACGAACGGAGTTTAAATAATAAGATAAGGGGTTTAATTATACAACACTTTTTGTCAGTTTATAAGGGGACTCGTGGGGAATCTTATATCTTCGGAAAACGCAATAAAAATGAGAAGAGTTTTAAAATGCATACACACTTGACCTTTGCAGGGATTGGCTTGGCATTACGTCATATTACATCGGGTCGTTTGCCGTTTATGTTACATAGGTTTTGATTGTTCAAACTTCTTCCTAAGCGGTTTTGGGGCGAAGCCAAGTGATAGCTTTATTAACTTGAACGCGTGCTCTTTGCGCAAGCGAAAACTAGTTTCTTTTCCATCATGCAAGAGCAGCGAGGGGATTCCTCTGTTAGCGTCCATGCATTTGTGAAATTGATACTTTTCCTCCGATTCTCGAGGATGTCTTTCATGCTCGTAAATTCGAGAATTCGCAACATATATTTAAAGGTATTGAATACTTTAGGTGTGCTTCAGAAAATAAGGACAAGAAATGTAAATAGAAGTCACTTCAGAGTAAGTTGAATTAATTTTTCAAACGTCTCTGTTTTTCATATAAAATAGCGACATCTTACTATCGCTTTTTGACCTAACATTGCAGTAGGATAGACAAATTGAAGCGGGATTTGCTCCTAATGAGTCCCCCATGCAGTCTCTGTTTTTATTTATTCAAGAGGCGTCATGATCATGGTTTAACCTTAAGACTTGCTTTTATCTTTCTTATCTTCTGTTCTTTGTTTGCATTCTTTTATACTTAAAGTTTCTTTCTACTAGGCCATTTCCATTTCCATTCCATCTTCTCATTCCGTCCGTCAACTTGTAGCGATTTGGTATTTTTCTCTAAGGTCGTTGTCCTTCCTACTTAACCTTTGCAGTGATTGGCTCGGCTTTATTACTTACTAGATTTCTAAACCCAAAACCTCTGACTTCAAACCGAAACTTCATTTTTTTTTTTACACACAATAAACAATGTAACAATGTAAGAAACCGGAACTCTGTACAACGAAAACCGGTTTATTTTAAATTATACGCAAATTTTGCTTATAAACTAAACGATTTGATTGATTGATTCTATATGCTTGCTTCCGTCATTTTCGTTAGTCATAGCGGGATGCGACCTGCAGTTTTTGATTGTAATTAATCGAAACTGTTCTGTAAGACGTGCGAACAGGGGTTGGAACCCCTATTTGTCACCAATTCTATTAAACAAACCGTACAAGTTTGGGTCTCAATTTTCTTCGTGAGTAGCGTTTTCTGATTTAACTAAAAGTCAGAATTTTTCCAAATTGTTTTTCACGAATTGCTCGAATGGCGTCTACTATTAAATTTGTTCCAACACAGATTTTGACTGGTTCGAAACTGTCAAATACATGCGCCCGTCGAATTAATCACCGCTTTCAAGAGCTGCGTTAAATATGAAACTTTGATGGGCACATGTTTGTAACAGTTTCGGACTGGTCAGAGGCTGATGTTGGAACGGGCCTTATATTTTTGGAACTGTCGAAAATAGCTCAGCTTACTGAAGAGATTTCAAATAAAAACCTAAATCTTTGAATAACAAGATGCATTCAAATTTAAGAGAATTAAATTAAATTTATTAATTATTTAAAATTCAACAATTAATCACAAAATAGAATCTCGAATATGAAAGAGAGAAGTTCAGCAAAAATCACTGCACTTCAATAAAATTTGTTAGAAACTGAAACTTTAAGCAAGAATGAATTTATTTTATCTAAACTCATCTTCGCTTTACGTGGATACTTCTAGGTGTACTTTATTTAAATTAACGACAGAAATAAATTTTGAAAGGAACACTTCATAACGAAGAAAACTAAGACTTGCGTAAAACCGACTACTTCACATGCAGAACCGCGCCTAGAATTTTCTTGTCTTGTCCTATTTGTTACTAGATCGAGGCTGGTGTAGGAGTTAAAACTAGGCCCGGGACTTCTTGGAAATCCTTGGCACTGGAAGCTGCATTTCGATAACACACGGAGCTTTTCAATAAGCCACCGTTTGTTCTGCAAAGCAGTGCGATGCAAGCTTGTCCCTGTTTTTAACATAATACCTGAACTTTCTTCTCTTATCCTATTTATTACGAGATCGAGGGTGGCGTAGGAGTTAAAACTATGCCTGGGACTTCTTGGAAAGTCCTGGCACTGGAAGCAGCATTTCGGTAGCGCATTGGAGCTTTCCAATACATCACCGCTTATTCAGCAAAGCAGTGCAATGCAAACTTGTTCTTGTTTTTAACATGATACCATAGGATGATCTCATTTGTTGGTACATTGCAAGCTGACTAATGGGCTCGTTATATAAGCTGCATATTTTTAATTTTGTGTTTTTAAATGAATCGCACTTCGATGTGACTTTTAATTCAAATGAATCATACTTCGATTTGATTTCTAATTTAATAAAGTACCTTAATTAAATAAAGTGTACTGAATTGTACAAAAAAATAATCAAACTTCACAATAATCAACAAATAAAACAAATTTCTGTTATACCTGCGAAATGAGATAAAATAGTAAAGGAGACTGTGGTTTAAGAGATAATTGAAATTAACCTCCGCCCACAATAATTTTTATATCCGTAGATACGTATTTCGGCAGCTGAGCTGCCATATTCAGTACGCTACCAACTTAAAAGCACTAAAAAATGTCTAAAAACAACTTAATCACACTGACAAAATCAACATTAATATTTTTATGATTTTGTTAGTATGATTAGGTTGTTTTTAGACATTTTTTAGTGCTTTTAAGTTGGTAGCGTACTGAAAATGGCAGCTTAGCTGCCGAAATACATATCTACGGATATAAATTTTTTTTGTATTTATTACGAAATGATTAATTTCACAAGAAAGCAAGAAAAAAACAAAGGAGGACTAATTATTCGCGGAGGAAGAAGAAATGCAAGAATTTTTGTTTCATTTTCAGAATGAAAAAGGAAAAAAAGAAATGACGACCGTAAATTTTACAATTTCGCTGCAAAAAAAAGAAGACAATAACAAATTACTAATTCAAAACGACGTCTTCCTTGAAACAATAATGGCAACAGCACCAAAAAACAAAAAAAAAAAAACAAAAAGTGACAGAAATATTTGAAGATGGAAACAAACAACAATAATTCATAAACAAGTGACGATTACGTTACGTTCGAAAAGCAAAACTGCACATAAATTTTGAACAATTCTCTTATTATCAAGTGCCATCACGGGATAACATGATTTTATACGTCAAAATCGATTTTTCTTGAAAATAGGTAGTCTGATGAGTTGACAAGTTGACAATGCTGCTTCTGATTCCTGCAAAGTGTAAGTCAGATTGTTTTAATATTTTGGTCTCGTTTCTTTATAATTTTTCTTGTTTTTTCTTTTTGGAATCGCGTTTTTAAATTTAACCTCCTGTTTAAATTTCCCCGGTTAATATACCGAACCTAAATCTAGGGAAATACTGTAATGCCGAAAAAGAATTTTTTTAGTCGAGTCGGTTGGCAAAACTGAGGCAAGTGGACTTCATTTCAATTCGGTTGATGTGACTTTCATTACATTTCACCCGAGTGACCATCAATTACTTGGGATACTACTAACAGTTTTTTAAATTGTTATTTTACATAATTTATCGGATATCCAAGTGGTTATCGGGTATCTGGTACTCATCGGGTGCCCGGGTACATATCGGGTAACGGGTAACTACCTGAGTATCACTAACAGTTATCTATGTAGCAAAATTATCGGGTATCGGTATCCCTGATGGGAATACACATTTAGGTAACGTTCGGTATATGTTAGGTCCTATTTGGATGTTGGGATATGTGGGGCACTGTGGGGATTCTTTGCGACGAAGCCAAAATTCGAAGATATTGTCAAGATATGTGAACCAGCACTCAGATTTATGGGCGAGGATATTGGTTTTCCTTAGCCAAATGCTTCCATGAAAGTTAGCCACACGAGGAGTTAGAGATATGAGCCTATAGCTACCCATAGCATAATATCGGAACCAGAAAAACCACCATGAGGCAGGTTTTGAGATTCAAGTAGATGATAGTGGGTGAATCTTGAGTGGGTATTTTGCCGAAATGGGATTCCGCCTTTCAAAACTAACTATACCTCATGTATCTGGTAGTACTTGGAGAGTTTATAGATTTGTGATTTGTTGTATTGGTACGAATTTTTGGTAAGTCATAAAGTTTAGGGATTCTGGAAGAGTGAGTAACACGAGATGAAGGCAATAAGAAATTCACAGTATGTATTTCGGAAGCTAAAAAGGAGAAGATAATCTTCAAGATTAACAATTTCTAATTCTCAAATGTGAAGGGATCGGAAAGAAAAAGTTGGAACTTCGACCTTATCTATTGAGTTCGTGTCCGGCATACCAAAACGTACATATTTTTGCGTTGAAAAATGAGTCCGAAGCACAACGCGAAAGCAATTTTTCTCAGTTGGCATTAAGGAAAACCTACATTAAAGTAAACAAAGTGCGGCGGTCTAGAGTTATGGGATCTTTAATAAATGAAATCAGGAAATGAATTTCTCTCGGACAAGCGCGAGTTCGTCGCTTCCTCCTTCCTTTTCAGGCGGTTATTTATCTGCCACTTTCCGTTCTTCATCCTTTCCTCTTTACTTTGTTTGCGCTTGACCCCGCCGCCGACGCACGTTCATCACCGTTGTTGTTCTTTGAAGCTTTGTATACCGGAGTCGCCGAAAAAAAAAGAAACATGTCTGTGCTATTTTCGAGCGACTTAATCAAGCACTCATCTTATCTTTCTCTCAATTTAATACCTCATCATTAATTATTCTCTAACCTCCAGTTTCACAAAAATTATTTAATCATTGATTAACTTAACAGCGTGATTAAATCCTGTGATTGATTGGGTGAAACTATATAATTAGTTGTGTAAGAATCCAGATTTTAAGGATGATTATTTTCATAATTTAGTGTGTTTATTTAATTCGGATATATTATTAGGTTAGAATTCGTATCATGACTCATGAAGAATACAAAACACGTGCAGCGTTATGCAACGAAAGCATTCGTCAAGCTTGCGATGTATGTACCGAGAAATTAGATCAAGGGCATTAATATCGCTGGAATATCGGCGATAAAAGAAATAATTAAGTAAGGAGGATGAATGATGCAGAAGAGCCTTGATCGAATCTTGATGCTAGCAAAAATAGAATTAGTTATTAAGGTTTTTCTCATTACCAAAGCTGACGTAGACCAAAAAGAGTTCATTTGATCCCAATAAATAGATTGCTTTTCAAATCAGAGGGGAGTTCGACAAGACAGTTGCCCGAGAGGGTTTGTCACGACAGTTGCCCGAGGCACGAACTTCTGTCATCTAGAAAAGTGCTTCTTCGATTTCGAATGTAATTTAGTTTGTGTGTAAGAGTTATAAAGTTTTCAAAATTAAAAATTTTTTTTTAATCAGTCAATTTTCCAAATTTATTTTAATTTAAAAGTGTACCTAAGAAGCATACACGATCGGCGAGGATGAGTTTAAATAACAAAGATCTAACAAAGGTTCTTAGATATAAACTGATTTTTGTTAATCTTTCTCTCTTTCATATTCTAGTTTTAGTTTTTTGTGAATTATTAAACTTTAATTAGTTAATTAATTTAATTAAATTCACATTTTTATTTCGTTTGTAATTTTTTCGTTATTGTACTAAATTTATTTATTTTTTGTTTGAATATATTTTGTAATTTAAAGTTTGGATTTTTTTATTTTTATTTTTTAAACGATAATAAGAAAGGATTATTAAGAGAACATAGAAAGAGATAGTGGATACTTTTCGACAATTCCAAAAACAAATATAAGTACACACTATTCGAGCTATTCGGGGAAAACGATTTGGAAATCGATTTCTGGCTTTCCTTGCTAAAACCAGGGCACTACTAACAAGGACATCGAAATTCAACATCGTACGAATTGCTAAAAGAATTGGGGACAAAAGGGGATGAAAAGCGAGTTTCCATCCTCCGTCCGACGTGCGTTCTACAGTTGTTTTAAATCTGTCGTTAACTTTGTCCAATGACGTTCCTTAATCAGTGAATTAAATTAACCAATTTTTTTGTGGAGTCCATCATTCAGGGCCGTAGCTAGCTTTACGACCCCCCCCCCCCCTCGTTCCTACCGTTTTATAAAAAACCCAACGTGCCCTTTTGACGAACGAGTCACTGTTGGAAAGTAATTTTCTTGGTCTTGGTCGGTTTGAGATGAAAGCCAAAAATATACTTTCAACAGTGTCTTCCTCGAAAAATCGAACAGTGCCGTTTTAGTTGCCTGAAGATTGTCAAATTCTTTCCTGTCGTTGTATCTCTCCTTAAGAGGATGTCCTCCTCGGAATTCTTGATGAGGTAAAAAACTAAGTTTAGAAATTAGTAAATAAAAGAGCTTGGTTAACAAGACCATTAAAAGAAAACTAAATAAATAATACAATAACAAAAAAATAACATTACTAAAGTAACAACTAACATGTACATACAAGAAAATAAAACTTAACAAAAGAAATTTTAAAAATTGTATAAAGAGGAGAGGCAAGGATTGTATCATCGGTTGCAGTGATTAATTCTTAAACGGTAAGTTAGCTTACCAAACTGAATCGAAAATTCCTTTCGTAATCCAAATATTAAGGAAACAGAGTGATTTTATATAAAACAAATGAAATAATGTGTGAGCCATTGATTTTTTTCAGAACTGACTGCCAGAAAAATCACATATGTCGTAGTTTCATTGAAACTTCGCACTTGAAACCTACTTCATTTGAACTCTCCTTACATCATAAACCGATTCGCCCTCTATTTCCCTTCCGTTTCTTAGATAAATTTCAACCAGGTATCGTTTTTGACGTTCGTTAAACACAGAAGCTATTATTTACTCATAAATATGCAAAAGTAAAGAATCGCAATGACAGTCACAGAGACTGCCAGATCTTTTAGAACCGCTGTCAGTCCAACCATCTAAAATTAATATCAGCCGTGACTGCTACGTGTATCTCTCTCATTCATAGCCAACTCCAAAAAAAGATTCTATGGCTCATGCATTATTCGGAACGGTTCTAAATACACTAAAAATATTTCGTGGGAAAAGCTTTTGCCTTCCGTTCGCGAATTTCAAACTTGGAGAAAATTAGTGAATTAAACAAAAGCAAATTACAACCAAATTTCAATTTAGAAACCGCCCGAACCGAAACCGAAATCGCCCGTACGAGACAGCGATGCGAGCTTCTTTCTGAAGCTGAAAAGGTCCACGGATTACCTGCCCCCTAATCAAATGGTTACTGTTTTATGAATTATTTCACGATTTCCCCCCGCGTGCCTGTGACGAGCTTCTACCATAGACGCTTTCAAAAACTAGATGGAGTAATGATGTCATTTTGCGTTGTTTTTTCTGAACTTTCTACGCCCTGGGATGCTGAATCGACAGAACGTTCCAGATTAAGCAGAAAGGGAAATATAAGGATCTTATAAAATAGCGTATAGCATTGAGTACGCTAAACATAAGAAATCATATTACTTCTTCAAATTCATTTGAACTCTCTTTACATTATATACCCACTTGCCCTCTATTTTTTTCCATTTCTTAGATAAATTTCAACCAGATATCGTTTTTACCGTTCGTTAAACACATAAGCTATTTATTTACTTATAAATATGCAAAAATAAAGAATCACAATGACAGTCACAGACACTGTCAGTTCTTTTAGAACCGCTGTCAGCCCAACCATTTAAAATTGATATCAGACGTAACTGCTATGTGTATATCTCTCATTCATAGCTAAACCTAAAAATAATTCTGTGGCTCACACATTATTCGGAGCGGTTTTAAATACACTAAAAACATCTCGCGGAAAAAGCTTTTGCCTTCCGTTCGCGAATTTCAAACTTGGAGAAAATGACTGAATTTAACAAAAGAAAATTACAACCAAATTTCAGTTTTGAATCGCCCGGTACGAGGTCCACGGATTACCTGCTTCCTAATCAAATGGTTACAGTTTTATGAATTATTTCACGATTTTCCCCCGCGTGCCTGTGACGAGCTTCTACACCAGACACTTTCAAAAACTAGATGGAGCGATGATATCATTTTGCGTTGTTTTTTCTGAACTTTCTACGCCCCGGGATGCTGAATCGACAGAACGTTCCAGATTAAGCAGGAAAGGAAATATAAAGATTCTATAAAATAGCCTACAGCATTGATGCGTAACATAAGAAATCATATTACTTCTTCAAATTCATTTGAACTCTCTTTACATTATATACCCACTTGCCCTCTATTTTTTTTCCATTTCTTAGATAAGTTTCAACCAGATATCGTTTTTACCGTTCGTTAAACACATAAGCTATTTATTTACTTATAAATATGCAAAAATAAAGAATCACAATGACAGTCACAGACACTGCCAGTTCTTTTAGAACCGCTGTCAGCCCAACCATTTAAAATTGATATCAGACGTAACTGCTATGTGTATATCTCTCATTCATAGCTAAACCTAAAAATAATTCTGTGGCTCACACATTATTCGGAGCGGTTTTAAATACACTAAAAACATTTCGCGGGAAAAGCTTTTGCCTTCCGTTCGCGAATTTCAAGCTTGGAGAAAATGACCGAATTTAACAAAAGAAAATTACAACCAAATTTAAATTTAAAGCCGCCCGATACGAGAAAGAGATGCGAGCTTCTTTCTTTCTGAAGCTGAAAAGTTCCACGGATTACCTGCCTCCTAATCAAATGGTTACTGTTTTATGAATTATTTCACGATTTCCCCCCGCGTGCCTGTGACGAGCTTCTACCATAGACGCTTTCAAAAACTAGATGGAGTAATGATGTCATTTTGCGTTATTTTTTTCTGAGTTTTCTACGCCCTGGGATGCTGAATCGACAGAACGTTCCAGATTTAGCAGGAAAGTAAATATAAGGATTTTATAAAATAGCGTATGGCATTGAGTACGCGAAACATAAGAAATCACATTACTTTTTCCCGTGGAAAGGACTGTCGGAGCAGATCCCACAGTACTTATCATCTGCTTGAAGCAGAAATGAATTAAATATTTTTACATTATACGTGCTGAATTTTTCGAATTCTTACAATACTACACACTTGTTATAAATGGTTCTTTGATTAATGACCTCCGAATAAGAAAAAAAAAGGAATATTTGCTACTGATTAATACTAGTTTTCAGCCACCACTGTAACCTGAAAGTAATTTTCAGTTAGTACGTTGTAACAATTCAAATCAGACTAATCGGTGTTGTCAAGTTTCTATTTTAAGAAATTTTCACTTTCATCTAGAGTTGTTATACAGTTGGAAGCAAAAAAAAAGTAGACAAACTACAGTTTCCTGTAATTATTCTTTTTCAAAATGCCATAGATTAAAGACGAATTCACAGATTTTACCAAAGTTTTAAACTTGTTAATTTTGAAAGCTTTTACATTTTTTAAATGTTATCTGTGAAGTCGTCTTTATTAATCACCATTTTCAGAAAGCTTGATTACAGGAAACTGTAGTTTGTCTACTTTTTCTTACTTCCGACTGTAAATGATCGGCGTTGAAGATATCTCCTGTCTTTCTCAGACTGTAAAATTAGTAAATTTCCGTTTGCTGATTGTCAATTGTTTCCGTTTATGTTTCCTGTGCTTTGTTGGTATTTGTTTTGCGGTTAAACTTTTGAAAACTCATGTTTCTCTAGCGGATGCAATTCCGGTATGTGGGAAATCGATCGGTTGATGTTCGTTAATTGTATTTGCATGTGAGCAGAGACATATTTCAAGTGTTAGGATGAAAGTATTCATTATTCATCATCATAATTCCTAGACATTCATCAGGTTGTCATTAATTACACACGCTTGCCAATTTTATCACAAAATTTCTAGCTAGGGCACTGTTGAGTTTAATTTTTCAGTTGTCTTTTAATTTGTGAACAAATATTATCTATTGTATAATTTAAATGTCAAAAACTAAACAAAGTTTGCTTCAAAACAACAAAAACTGCAATTATTTTGAATGTTATTATTTCATGCAATAATAATTTATTTTTTATTTATAAAATATTTTAAATTCGCATAATAAAAAACTTATAAAGCCTGTCCTACGGCTACGGCCCTGCCACCATTAGAGTTGTAAATGAATTTATTGAATTTTAATTCTTGCGACTAAAGAGCGTTTGTGTCTTTCTTGTACGTATGTACCTGCTGGCTTTGAGATCAGGAAAAAAATTAATTTCTTGTCGGCGAGTTTCGGTTGGACTTAATGAGGCTAAATACGTCAGTTCTTGTTAGGAGCCTCGGCGGTGGCGAAACAAAGTAGTTTAAACAAGCGGTCTGAAGCGGCGGACGTGATGAAGCGGAACAACACGTACCTTAATCGGATTTTGTAAGATCATCGTTCCGGATTCTCCGGGCATACACTTTCCTAAAGCGATTTGTTTAAATAATACAATTATGTTATTTATTTGTCGGATTAGGCGACCGTAAACCGCATTCCACCCCAGCAAACTGCAAGAAATACTTTAGTTTACAAAGAAAGTCCACGATTCAATTAGCAATAGCTAATTGAATCGTGGACTTTCTTTGTAAACTAATGTGAAGGAATTCACTTCTTCAATCTAAAAGAACGAATATCGTTCTTTTAGATTGAAGAAGTGAATTCCTTCAGGAAATGTATCCGCATCACAGAATATTGTGATGACTGTACCGAGCTTTGCACAGAAGCTGTATCGATCAATAATTAAGATGGCCGCTAAGAGAGACATCTTATATAAAGGGTGAAACCCCGTCCATTACGATAATAATTAAATGTATGCAAATGCAGCGCTCGATCATAACTAGAGCAAGCCCTACGCACAATAAAACTACGAGGCAAAATCGGTCGTTTCTATCTCTCTCTCTCAGAGGCGGACCGTTAACTTTGGGGGCCCTGGACTATTATTGTTTGAGGGCCTATCGAATAAATATAAATTAATTCAAGTTTGGGTTTTGAGTTTGTGACGACTCATTCGTCAATTTGTCGAATTCTTTTTTAAATAAACAAATTATACCAATAAGACTTTTTTTTTAATTTGATTTGATGCACTGGAATTTACAGGCTGCTTTTGGAAGTGTGACTGAAAATTAAGACGAAATATATTTAAACAGATAATTTTTCCTTTTTTTGTGTTCATTTTGAAACGAGAAATAGTTTCCCAAATTACAAAAAATTGGTCCACGCCACTGATCTTGAATTTCTACTAGTTTTTCAATATTTTTTTCAATATTTTGACAAATAAAAAATAAATAAAAACAAATGCAAAAGCAAATTGATTCATATTTTTTTCAGTTTTTCCTTGTGATAAAGATCAGCGGTTGTGTGTAAAAGATTTTCACTTCTTGTCCTTCTGGTAACTCCTTTATTTTTGTAAATCGTTAGTGAAACAGTCGCAAAATTGAAAAAACAACCGAAAACATTTGATCGTCAAATGTTCAGATTGGACATCTCTTTAATTTTTGCTGAGAGAAGAAAAAGTAACAGGGAGTATAAAATAAGCAGAAAAACAAAACAAAAAAAAAGTAAAACAAAAAAATGGTGAAGCTACAAGATAAACTAAACGATAGTCATTTGTTTTCTTCTGATGTTGTTTCTATTTCTTTTGTTCCTTTCGGCAACAAACTTGACCTACAAGCTTCGTTTTTATTTTCTTTCTTTTGGTAAAATTACGAAAAAGCAAACTTTCTTAAAGGCGACTTATAATTGTAAATTTTGAACAAATACGAAAAACAACCGTAGCGATTTTCAGTTGTTTGCTTTTCGACTCTGCTTTTAATTTTTGCTGAAAACGACACGAAGGGAAAGACGACGAAACGTAATTTTCGTCAATAAATCGTGACAGCGTTGCACGACTCAAAGGCAATTTTTTTTTTAAGTATTAAATTTGAAGCTACAAGAGACACTAAACGATAGTCATTTGTTTTTTTTTGTTTCCTTTTTCCTTTTTCAAGCAAACTTTATTTTCATCCGAATTCCCTTTTCTTAAAAAAAAAAAAAAATAAGCAAAAACTAACCGTTTTAAAGCCCGATCTTTTCAACCTCCTAATAAATTTATTTGACGAATAAGTTGACGAATTGCCATGACAATCATTCATAAAATTCAACTTATTAGCAAAATTGGGAATTTTGTTAGTAAGTGGAAAGATCGACCCTAAATATTAAAAAAATAAAAACAAGAAAAGTTTACGTAGCGACATCCTGCGATCGCTTTTGGACCTAATCTTGCTTCTGTTGAAGAGATCCCAAATAGGGCTGAAACAGAGGATGATCGACGGATCCACTGCAAACAAAAAGAATTCGCAAAAAATATTGAAAAAAATAAACGCAGCTAAATTTTAAAAAAATTTTGAAACTAAAAGAAACGACACTTAATTGTTTTTTTCTTGTTTCGTCTTTTTTGCATCATCTTTTCTACTTTTGTTTGTTTCTTTTCGGAAAAATAGACGAAAGCAAATCTTCTGAATCTGAACATAAAAAATAAATTCTACGATAAATTCCGATTTTTCAATTTTGTCTAATTGTTTCCAGGACCGGTTCTGACGCAGGAAATGCCCGCACGCAGGCGTAAAATTCGGAGGGCGGAAAGTTTGGTTATTAATTTTTTTTTTATTTTTCAATACCGTTATGTATGTTTATAGAGTTAAACATAGCGCAACTTTTTCGTAATTTAACCTATTTTTCTATGTCTTGGTAGATAAGGTTGTCAGATTTTTTGCAGGCAACTTGTTGGCAAAATGTAGCCAAAAGGCGCCAATTTCTTTCATAAAGTTATAAACAAAAAAAATAAAAACTCGAGATCAAAAAACAGAACAAAAGGAAGAAAAAACAAATGAAACCTGACAAAAAGTCAGAAACAAAAGAGAAATGAAAGCAGCAGCGACAAAATGCAAGACGTGAGATGAACCAAAAAAAAAAAGAAAAAAACAAAGGGAGATTGACAACACCAATTCATATAAAATTAAAGCAAACTCGAGACAAGTCAATAACACGATTAAAAAAAACAAAAAGAAAATGAAACGTGAGACTTAGAACAAATGAAAAACGACGGATTAAAAACAAGCGTCAATAGAATGCGCAAAATCAATTCTATAAGAAATTCTGTAAGAAAAGAAAAATACAACATGGTATGAAAGCACAAAAAAAGAACAAACGAAGGTTGACGACAAAGATGAACAAAAATCAAATGAATCTCCTAACTAAAAATTAAAAAAAAATTATATTTATTTTTTGTTTCAAATTCAATAATAATAATTTCTTATAAAAACGAATCGTTATGATTTTAATTGTTTAAAGACATTTTCTTATTCACCAGTGTCGCCGAGACGGGGGCATATTGCAGAAAGTTAAGTTTTTCCTGATGTCATGTCGATCCGTGGACACACTGTATAATTTTCTCTAATTTACAATTCATTCAATCTTTATTTTTTGGTTTATTAATTACTTTTACTCTCTTTGTTTTCAATAACCCAAAATTTTGATTTTTTTACTTAATTACATCTAATCAATAGTAGGTTGAGTGGAAGAGCAGATGGATATATTATGCATTATCCTTCTGAACTCCGCCCGTAAATTCCTCTTTCCTCTTATTGAAGTGAAGTTATTAATTGTTTCTGATGCCAGAGTCAGAGAAAATAAAGACACTTTATTACTATTATTATTATCACTATTATGTACAGTTATAATGAAAAAAGATTTTGTAACCAATATCAAACAAGTAAAAAGAAAATGTATTAGATATTACTTTTAATAACAAACAAGAAAACGAATCAACAAATTCTCAGATCAACAATAAAAACTAAGGAGAAAAAGACAAAATAAAAAAAAAATGCAATACTAAAAGCCGCTTTATACTTCCAGATTTTCTAGTTGATTCTGAATTTGACTTCAGAATTATATATTAAAAAATGAGTTCTATTCTGTAAAAGTCACATGAAAAACCAAACCGCGCCACCAGTGGCGTATCAATAGAGGTTGCGGCGGTTGGAAGGCAACCCGGCCCCAAAACGCCATAGTCACACTTTGAAATCAAGATATTAAAATTTTTATTGAAAACAAACATACTTTCCCATAACTGATTTTACTCATCGATCTTATACCTAATTCTCATATCATGGCCTGCGCTGCTGAATAACTGAAGAAAGGAGATTGATTTCAATAAAACTAGCGATCGGAAAATAAACACGTTTCTGCTTCTTCTCTTTTATTATTATTAGCAAAATCCACGAACGAAATCACCCCTTAATCGTAGTTTGTAAGTTCTTTTAAATATAGTAAGTTTTAAATTACAACATATTTTCTCATTCTCGCCCCCTGCGCTCAAAGAACCTGTGTGCGTAATTACGTTTTCGGAAATATTTTATTTGTTTATCATTCAGTGCTCTTGACCTTCAAGATTGTTCTTTCTTCCGCGTTTGCGCGATTAATTCAAGGGCAGTTTCGAGCTGACGCGATTGTAAAAACCTATTTTATGCCTTTTCTTGGCATCACGCCCTCGTGACCATCCACGTATTCCATTTAGCAACGATACTTTCAAAACTACTCCCTGGTAGAAGTCGCAGTCGTTCAAATCTAGCATAAATTTTTGCCCCCGGAGCGCCGGTCACCGGAATCTTCCCCCGAATTTTGCGAACGCGGCGCGCACTTTTGGTTTCGCAAACAATTTTGCAAGTTACGTCAAGATTCAGTGCCTTATCTTAACATACTTGGCAGTACTTCAAGAAGCGCTTATATTTTGTTCAATCAAGTCGCGACATGAAAAGTGTTTCAAGAAAGTAATAAATAAAAATTTATAAAGCTAATAATAATGACTTCGTAATCAAATAAGGAAAATTAAAAAAAAAGTAATAAAGGGAACAACATTTCAAAACGCAATCACAAGGAGAGATTCAGTCTATTGTAGAATGATCTACTCCTGCACTTAAACCTAGCTTTGAATCTAAGAGATATTATATTTGAAATATATACATGCCTAAATCCAAGTACAGAAATAAAAAACAGAAATAAATTAAATTAAATCTAATTATTTCTGTGATGTGCATGCCGCTTTCTAAGAGTACAGGATCAAAAATAGATCCTTGCGGCATACCTTGAATAACCAAGTTACGGATTTGGGGAGGATTTGGGGAAGTTGGGGAAAAAGCCTTGATCTGAACGAATCAGATTGAGGTAATGATGTTCCTCCCTCTAAAAAGTTACCCGTCACAATGTCTTTAAATACTTGAACGCATCTTGCGGATAGGTTAATTTATTGTTTATAATAAATATATTTTTATTGTACCTTGGTCTAACTATTTCCCCGTCCCAAAATTACCGTAACAATACTACGATTTGAGCTGAACTTAGATTGAGTTACAGGAGGTAAATTTCTTATATTTACGTATTTCTTAAGCTGATTTATTATTCAACTTCTAACCAAGTCCGCCAGTGGTTCTAAAATTTGAATTTCAATTAAATGTCAAAACTGTACCAAAAACTTCAACAAGCATATCGCGTTTTGCGAAATTGAAGAAACCGGAGTGTTTTACAACTTGACAGTAACAGCCGTCGTGCGACAGTGTCATTAATATGTGTTCTTTGACACTTCAAATTCCAATTGAAGCGTTGGATATTTCACATTAATATATCTGAAATAATTTTTTTTTTTGGTAGAGTTGCGGCCTTTGAAAACTGATACACTTTGACAAATACTGATGTTTCTAAACAGGGTTGCCAACTTGGGCGAATATTTTGGGCGCAAAATTCGACATTTTCAGACCCTGTTACTTAAAAATTATTTCCAGTACTTACTCTTTGTAAACCAAATTAATTTTTAGATAATTGAGATTAAATTTGACGCTCTCGAGTTTTCCAAAGTTGGCAATTCTGTTCCCAAACATCACTCAGATAACTATGGATTTGTCAAATTTGACACTGACATCAAAAAGATATATGAAGGTTTAATTTACACTTTACAAAATTACGAATTTTTGACATTGATGTCAATTCTAAGTGTAACCAGATTTCAAAGGACGCAGCTGTACAATGCAATATTTTAATTGGATTTAGTTTAACGCACAGCCAAATTGTATTTACATAACCTACAATCTTGTCGCTCTTGACGTTATGTCAAATATCTGCCAAATAAATAAATCAACAAAATACATCTAATTGCAGAGTTGCAAGTAACCAAATAAAAAATGCTCTTAATTTTATTGGTAACTTTTTATCGTTTTGCAGTATCAACAGATCTTTTAACTGGTTTCGACGAAGGTACAGTGGCTAACAATAAAGTCCGAGCACGTTATTTTATAAATTTTACCGATCATAATTCGTGTGTTCATTTTGTAGTTTGACAAAATGACTCATGTAAATTATGCTCAATGAATAAGAGCATTGTATTTGCCATTTAAAATTTGGACAGCAAGAAGGGTTGCCGTAAGATTTCGATTTATTAAATTTGACATTTCAGGTCGACTTTTTTGTTTTGACAGAAATAAAATCTCAGTAACCATCTAATTTAAATACCAAACTTGTATACATAGATACACATGATATCTTTTATTTACTTATTTTTTTAAATTCTGCTGCCCGGCAGTCTGACTTCTAGTTACGCCACTGCGCACAACTCAAATAGAAACTTAACGTGAAGAAGAATATATTTTATTTTCTGAAGTTAAATTCAAAATTAAACGGCAAATCAGATCGTGTATGGCGGCGTTTATTTTTATAAATAAAACTCATTCTAGGAGTCACATAACAAATCTTTTTAATATTTTTTAAACGCAAAGGGGACCATTTGATTAAACGGGGCGCTAATGCTAACAATGCCTAAATCCGCCCCTGCTCTCTCTGACCCATCGGCAGCAAAATGGAGTTCCGTTAAGAATGATAATTTGAAGTGTTTTAAGAGCGCGAAAGGGCGACGCCGCTTATTATTTATCGTCGCGACGCTGCTCCGTTCTAATTGCTCCGACAATGTAGCACGACTTTATGTTCGCGTTCAGTTCGGCCGTGATTTAATTTGTATTTTAGTTTCACCCTGTGTTTTATGGATGCAGTTGCAAGCGGTGGTTCTCCCCTTTTATATTACCGAACGGTTTTCTGAATCAAAGATCGTCAAATTTTGAACTAAAACCTTGCTGAGGGAATTATTTTCACAACATTAATTATTATTCTTCCAATCAACTTTTTTTTATTGTAAGATTGGCTGTCATTGTATATTTTATTTCGAAAAATTTGAAAAATTGTCTTACAATATGCAATCAACACAATACGTTGTTGTTATTTTCAGCCTGAAAAACTGAAAGCTTTGACCGTCATTTAATTCATTTTTCTTTCTTCACTTTTGACTGAAATTTAAATGAATTCTTTTTTAATACCTCCACTAACTATGGTTACATGGGTATCGAAATATGTATGTGTTTAGATTAAGAAAGAACACAACCAAGTTGTTTCGAAGCTTTTCTCACTTTCAATTTTTATTTCACATAAACATTTACGGCAGTTTTTTAATTGCCAGAAAAAAATGAAACTCTAATTATAATGGGGTATTTAATGAAAATTCTCGCATAATCTGCTGCTCAAGCCGACATTAAAGCAGTGAAACTTCTTAGGGCTAATAACACAATCCACGCCTTTAAGCCCGCGTACCCTTACTTCAGGCAGCAAAACACAGAGGTCGCCCTTGTAAAACAAAGACACGTCGCTGCAGCACAATGTATAATTTAAGCAAACGACCCTAGATAAGGGTTACGTGTGTAAACTATGGCTAATCTAACTCAATAAACTTTATAGTGGCAGGAATGGAGACCGAGATAACGACAAGGTCGCTAATCCAGGTTACTAACTCCTCGCTAACGACATCTATGAGTAAAGTTATTATAACGTACCTGCCTACCTACCCTTTCTTCGCTTATACGACCACCCGCGACGAAATTATCGGAGGCCGGTTTACGGCAAGGCAGATGAGGCGAAGGAGGACGAAATTTCACGGTAATGTTTGAGTTGGTCTTTGTCCTCGGTTTGACGGCGTCGTTAATTCGAATGGTTTGGTTTATACGGTGGATAAAGATGAGGATTGAGATAATAGACCGTTGAATCCGAATTCTTTGCATGACTTCATTATTATAGTTTGCCAGGTTCGATCCTCAAACTTTAGACTTTTATCCTCTTATGGACTCTAGAAAGACAGCTTTTTTCTCATATTTCTTCTATGTGGTTATTACGCGCATTTCGAAGTAATTAAATTAGGGGAATTTCGAAATAGTCACATTCACTGTCAACCATCTTAAAACCAAGTACTACGACGCCCAACTTAAATGATACTCCTGCATGCGAACCACACCCTTAAGAGCATTCAGCGTAAGAGGTACGAAACTGTCAAATGGTATCGATTATGGTGAGCATCGTTGTACATAATCCAATTTAAAATCATTCCGACAAGGCTATAGCACTAAAAGTCATGTCTAAGGCCTGGACTTTTAAATTTTAACTCCCCGTAAATTTATCTGCCTTGTGATAATTCTTAGAACCATGGTCGATACAACTTCTTCAGAGAGTTTATATGGCAGATGAGATATGAGATGAGATCCCAATATTTTAACACTTACATTTAATTCAGCTTTCATCTCTGCTGTTATTTTATAGTCTGAACCTCTAGTTCAAACGCTTCCGTCCATTTTGCAACTTTCTCGATGAAATTCTCTTCACCACTGAAGTTAGACAAAGTCAGAGTCCAATCCCATTTGAAAGGCGTTATTAACTTTTGCGTACCGCGATCCAATCAATGAGGCTTTCTGATATACTGAGAGTTGAAATTCACGTCCCTCATCAGAAATAAGGTTAACAAAATTTTTTATTGCAATTCGTTTTTGATTGTAGTGAATTTCTCGGGCAGCCTCTGTACAGCTGTTTCAGCCCTATTTGGGGCTTTATCAGTAGAAGAGCTGGAGAGTTCCATTGCAAACCAAAGCGATACGACCAAGGATAATTGCAATTGCAATGTAATAGTAATGAACAGTTTAAACAGCGACATCCTACGATCGCTTAAGAATAACGTTCGTATGCAGAAGAAAATTGTCGGTAGAAAATTCAAGGGCAAAATAATTCTTCGTCATCTTCTAATTTTGGAAGTCCAAAGCTGCTGCAAAGTCAGTTGGGGTCAGTTGTGCAGTAGGTTTTCTTTTTCTTTCTATAATTTCTGTGTTTTCTTCAATATTGGACTGCATTGCTAATTTCAATACACTTACTTTTTCTTTATATTACAAATTGTTAACTTCTAATTTCTCTTGCAATGTTAAAGAACGCTTGTTTTTAGCGGCATTTTAAATAACATTAAGTTTGCTTTGATAAAACAAAAAAAAGTAATACCAAAGACTTCTTTTCTTAATTAGAAGAACCCGCAGTATTGTTACTCCGCGTTAGAGTTGATTTAGCTTCGATTTTATGATGACTTTAAATTGGACCACTTAATAGAAATACACACAGAACTAACTTATCATAAGAATGCGGAACTATTTTTCTTTTCGATTCTGGGAAAATTCATTCATTCATTGCATCGACAAATATTGCATTTGTACCATCTATAAATAGAATAGCGTTCATGGTCGCTTTTTATATTTATAAAAAATTATAATTGCTTCTTAAGAGTGCACAATAAAGCCTTTAAAAAACAGCATTATAGTTTTTTTTTTATTGTTTTATAAGAAAGAAAGTATATTCATAGTCTGTTAATAATTATTGGGAAATAAATTATTATTGTTACTAAAGTCAATCGGAAATACCAAAGGGCAAAAGTCTTGACAGCTTTCAGCAAATTTTTTTGGCATTTGGAAACATTTTCAATTTGGTCCTACTTTTTCGCTTTCTGGTTAGGGACATATTGATCTCCATTCCTCTGTCCAAAAGAAGAAAGAAAATCAATCAATCAATCAATTTTTGGAGACATTTTCAGTTTGGTTCTTACTTTTGAGGGGCTATATTGATCTCTTTTTTTCAGTGTAGAAGCAGAAGAAAAAATCAACCGGAAATACCAAAAGACAACAGTAGCGAATTTTAGTTTTCTTCTGAACTGATCATCAATTTGGCTTGGCAATTTTTTGACATCCAGATAACGACGGCGTTGATCTTCTTTTTCCGTCCAGAAAAAGAAAGAAAAGCTCGGAAATTAAGAAATAATTTGAGTAAACGTAAGTTTTCTTTTCATGCACCATCAAATTGACTGTTGCCTTCCGGCTTCCAGGCTGTAATGGCATTGATCTTCTTTCTTTTGTTCATAAGAAGAAAGAAAGTCATGTCCTGAAATCAAGAAATCGAATGAGTGAAATTAGTTTCTCTTTCGATGCGTCTTCAAGTTGTTTCCAAATGCCAAAAAAATTTCCTGAAACCTGTCAAGACTTTTGCCCTTTAGTATTTCCGCTTGGCTTTAATAATAATATTTATTATCAAACTGTTTACGACTATACTTTCTTGCAGATTCCAGACAGAAATGGTTTTGATTTTCTTTCTTTTGTCTGAACATTAGAGATCTCTGCCGGACATATCTTTATTACCAGTTCTTTCATGATAACTAAACTGCGGAAGCTTAGGCACTAAAAAAGTCTATTTTAGGCGCCTAAAAAAGGCTCGTATATGTGCAGAATAGGCACAAATAAAGTACAAATAGTTCCCAAGATAATCATCCTGGGTGTCCGAAACAAGCGAATTATACATATTTTATTATTTTTATTATTTATTTTAAATAGTCTTTTCAAATTGTTGGCTCAGAAAAAACTGATCATCGTGAATATTCTTCTATAAATTATTAAAAAAATTAGTTTTCCAGACTTTCTCCAAAGCGTATTTGCTACTGAAAATATCTGTACATAAAACTGATCCAGGCTACATAAAACTGATCTTGTTTGTTAGATAAATTTCCTGGAAGAGGGAAAATTTACAAATCGGGGTGAAAGAAAGATTTTAATTTTTTTTATTAAATCAGTAAATTAAAATCAAGTAAACTTTACGCAGTTCGGTTTATATTGTGGCGAGCCACTCAGCACTACGTCAAACTGAAGGCGTCAAGAAGTCGGTTCGCTGTTTTGCGTCATCGGCAGTCACGCCAGTCACGTTTTCCAGCGTGGAGAATTCGAGACGGCCGCAAAGGATATAAAATCGGCCAAAGTTGACTCACCAGGCAATCGAGTTCTAACTAGCGACCGTCTAAGTTAGATTTTAGTGTGTAAATAAATTGTTACAAATAAATTAGTTAGTAAGCAGTATTAAATTACGGTTAAGTTTTTACCGAGTGTTTTATTCGTTTAAATAAATAAATTTAAACCCTAAAAACGTAACAATATCAATGAAAACTTTTATAGATGTCCGATCGTAGTTTCATCATTTTGAATAAAAAATTCTTGCCTTCAAAGGGTATCCACAGAGTACGTACAAGATCCTAAGAAATTGCCGCAGTCATTATTTTTTTATTAATAATAACGGTTGGATTAATCATTTTAATTTTAATTTACGCAAGATTAAAATTTGTTCTGAAAATTTTTGGAAAAAGGCATGTTGGGGCTTTCACGTATTTTTTGGTGTGAAAGAAAAGTTCTTGTTGCTTTTCACTTAATTTATTTAACTAATAAACACTAAACACTAAACAAGTGAAGAATAATAAAGAAATGTGTGCTGTTGCACAATAATGAAAATTGAAATGAAAGTTGCTGCTTGTGTCGCCGTTTCGAGCTGTTGTTGACTCGAATGAAAGTGATGACTGAATGTGTCTTGAAAATATTAGAATTGCCTTTTTAAATCGAACCCTTGATAGTGGTTACGGTGATGACGGCGTTCTATCCCGGCTTCCTCGAACATCATCGGTTACACTGAACTGCAAAGACTTGCTTTCTTAAGTGCTTCATGCGACCCAGAAGTTCGAAGAAGTTCGGATTTTAATATTTATTTTGCATGAAATAAAAATGAATATTACGTTAAATATCTTACATCTAACATCTTATTAACTAATGTCTGTGCAAGGCACGTTATAGGCATTTTTATCTGAAATAAGCATTTATGCGTAACTAGGCAAAAATAGGCACTATAAAACTTTACCATTTTGAACAGTAATTACATGAAACTTATTTATAAACAGGTCCTGTCAAAGTAGTGACTAACAAGTAGAAAAGGCAAATACCTAAACTTCCGCAACGTAACAAAATAAATTTTGTGAGTGTGAATATTTTATGCCAATTAAGAGACATTGCATATTGTTTTTATTCATAACAAAAATTTCGTTAATTATCAAATTAGAAGTACCTATTTACGCCTTCATTTTTTTATTATGCACGCCAAAAAGGAATCGGCAGTTTTTTTGTAAAGGGCTGCCATATTTAAGAGTTTCTTTATTGAAGAAACTTTCAAAGAATATGGAAACTAGTAAAAGACAAATGTGAAAGCAAAATGAAAGCAAAGAACAAGTAAACAAATTCAGTGTAGACATACATTTCTGAAGTTGGCTTGCTTTAAGGTCCCTAGGTGTAGGAACAGTCATTTTGACATTGATAAATGACATGGGAGTACGTTCCAGATCTTAGTTTTATAAATCTGCATTTCAAATAACAAATTTGACAGAATTTATGTAAATGCGAAAAAAATGAGAAATAGTTATACGTAGAGTTAAAGAGATTTTGATAACGCAGGCTGAAAATCCAGAAACTCACTAAATTACTTAATTTGGCGCATTGGTACATTTACTTCTTGGCAAGTGTTGCAGACAATTGAAACTTTTATTTTTGAATTCCGCCTTGAAATTTGGTCTTGTGTTGATCCTGTATTACATCTAATAATGACATTATTATTACTATTAATTAATTTTCAAAATTTTCTTTTGGTAATTTTGGAAACGTTGAAGTAATTTGCAAAGTTTAGATAAACAGAACCAAGCAGAGAAAAATGAACCACGTTTTAAAAGTAAAAGGGAGAAATGCCCTGCTGATAGTAAAGAAGAATTTTCGGTTATCCGAGGAACGATGCAAAAGGTCTGTCGGATGTCTTATCGTCTTTTTGAGCAGATGAAATGAGTACCCGGAAAAATGGTGTTTAGGCATTTACTAAAAACGTTCATGCTGGCTTGCAACACTTGCTTGAAGGCTTTTTTACAATCGTTTGGTTCTGCAAAATGTTTGTCAAATGTCAGAAGGTAGTTTCACGCACTTCTTGCAATGTATTAATTATTTACAAACTTTTATTAATAATGCGTGAATTTCTTCTATAATGTTTGTGATTATTCCCAGGTGATTTAAAGCAACAATACAATAATGCCTCATTACAGTACAATTAACACCATTTTACAGTCATTAACGTTCGTTAATCAACATGAATGGTTCTTATTATTAAGAAAAAGAAAAGCAAAACCCACCTATATTTATCACTAAGTTTAGCATAATTATGCATTCGCATATTTGCTCATGCAAATACATTTTTTGAACATTTTTATAAGTAAATGCACATTTTAATTCTTTAGGGCGTTAATACAAAATTTGCTGCATTTGTTTTTAAAGTAAATTTGCCATTATTTCTTGTTGCCAAGTGCAAACCGAAATCTGGACAATCAATGTTCTAAAATCAGAATACTTGGAAATAATGAAAGGAATATCGGGGTATAGGCACAGTCTACATACTCTTCTCATTGAGAGTCGGCACCTTTGATGTTTGTGTCTTCAATCTAACCACAGCGCATTCTTCCACGAGTCGATTTTTAAATGGCGTGAACAATTTAAATCTATATTTTGCACCATGCAACTTATCTCTACTACGAGAAACATCAGAGAAAAATTTGTTACACCATGTTCTAGCTTAATGTAATTACAATTTATTTCTGTAGCGACTTGACTAAATAATTTAGAATTAAAAAAAATTTGTGTTTTTAACAGATAATAAATTTGATGTTAATATAAAAACAATACGTTTACTATTTATTGTAATAAAAATTGTATAAAACTTAATTTTTAGTGCATATTTAAGTGCATATTTTTTTTGATGATTTATAAAAATTAATTCCTAATAGACGCCGACAATCACGAAATTAATATATAAATCATTTTCCTCTCCAATTAAGTAAAAGTTGGCAAAACTTTTAAAAAGGAAAGTAAAAATGGACCGGTCCGTGTACCCTTTTTTAAGTTTTATCTACATCGTAAATTATTTAGCAATTAACAATTGTATCGACAAGGGTTTCCAATGACATTACAAGGCAGACCAATTTATAAGAAAGTTAAAAGAGATTTACTTTAAAAGCGTTAGAAGATTGAATTAGTAAAAGCACAATGTTTCAAAAATCTCAAGATAAATTAAGGAAACCGTAGAAGCAATAACAATAGGCGTTTTTTTTTGTCTATTAATTTCTTCTGGTTGATTTGTGGTTGTACAACCAAGTCAATCAAGTCGTTTTTATTAATTGGTAGTTTAATGGTGAATCGATGAACACCGTTTTTTTATTAAGCGGATTTGACCACCGTTTGAGAGGTGGAAATAAATATTTTAAGGTTATGGGTTGTAGTTAAGATCGAGTTCCAGAATGAAATTTAGAAATTTAGATCAGAGTGTCAGGATTAAATTTAATCACAGAAAAATATTATAGCGTTTTCGACTGGGGTGCACTATGTGCACTGAGTACTTTAATCTCGTTTTTTTCCATGAGGTTAAAATGAGATGAAGGTACACTCACTGACTGTACAGGGTGGATTAATTTCGATGTCTCTTATGGGAATCTCCGTAACTATAAGAGATAGAAAAAAACTAGTGGCCAAATCTCGATCTATTTTTTGGAGATTAAGTCAATAGCGTAAACAAAAATTGGCTATCTTCTTTTGTTTTCAAGTTATGGGCAGAAATTGACATTTTCGACTTTTCGTATTTCGGTCATATCTCGTTTATTTCTAGAGATATTAGAAAACTGTTTGATCATTATTAGGGAACTTTTTGGAATACAATTTAGTGGTGTAGTTGCTTTTTTTAATATTTACTTAAATTTTCAAGATATAACATAAAGTTATATTTTTTTAAATAGAAATCATATAGGCAATGCCCTCATTAAATAGAGATTTTTCTTCTCTTTTCGAAAATATATACTTTGTTGGATTTATTTCTTATAATTAATAGGAAAAATCCTAATCCTAGTCTCAGTAGGCTGGCTTTAACGCAGTGCCGACATTTTTTTTTTGTTTTTATTAAATATTAACGAACTTTCAAACCTTTAGACAGTTTTGGCCGCGTAAAGAATTTCTTATTCACCTTATTTTACAAAATACCGTTTGACAAACGTAGCACCCATCGCGACCGATCTGGCAAAAGCTTTTTTTGTTCTTATTAAATATGAATGCACGCAAATTTAGTTTGATACATGTCCGATTTTGTTTATATTTTACTATTTGTGTGTTTGTTTTTGTTTTTCGTGTTTTTAATAAAATATAACTCAAGAGAAACAAAAAAAAGAAAGATTAATTTAGTTCTAATTTAGTTATTATTACCTTTATGTTTATCCGAACAACTTGTATTTTAGTGTAAAATCATGTTTTCTTTTCGCTTCTCTTGACAACTTGTTTATTTACATTTTTTCACTCCTGACGAAACTATGAAGCGATAGCGAAACGTAGAGTGTTCTTGCGATTTCACAGTGTCCGTTTTAAAGTTTAAAAACTATTTTCTCTCACATATTTCATCGACCAAGAGTTGACTACAATTACAAATTTTTTATTGAAGTCGTTTCTTGTCTGATGGAAATTGTATAAAAATTGTTTTCAATTTTAAAAAGACATTGTGAAAATTACAGGAACGTTCAACGTTTCTTCCTAACGAAGCTATAAACCGATAGTGAAACGTTGAGTATTCGTGCAATTTCGACTGTTTAAAGATTGAAAACAATTTTTCTATAAACTGAATGATAAACTCATTTTCAATAGAAAGTCAGACAGGGACTCTTATCAGAACGGTCGCTCAAAACGACAAAACGGAAATTTGTAAATTAACGCGAATACGAAATTATTTACGCAGCCAAAACTTTGAAAATATTTGAAAGCTCATTAAAATTTAATAAAATAAAAAATCAGCTCGGTATTGAACCCAGCCTACTGAGACTAGGATATTTACGCAAGGATAATAATAAAAATGACAGTTTTTCTTATTAATTATAAGAAATAAACCCAATAAAGTAAATATTTTTGAAAACAGAAAAGAAATCTCTATTTAATGAGGGCATTGTCTACTATGATTTCTATTTAAAAAATATAACTTTATGTTATAACTTGAAAATTTAAGTAAATATTAAAAAAGCAAGTACACCACTGAATTGTATTCCAAAAAGTGCCCCAATAATGATCAAACAGTTTTTTAATATCTCTAGAAATAAACGAGATATGACCGAAAAACGAAAAGTCGAAAATGTCAATTTTTGCCCATAACTTGGAAACAAAAGAAGATAGCCAATTTTTGTTTACGCTTTTGACTTAATCTCCAAAAAATAGATCGAGACTTGGCCATTCGTTTTTTTCTATCACTTATAGTTGCGGAGATGCCCATAAGAGACATCGAAATTAATCCATCCTGTACATGGTGCACCCAAATCTAAAACGCTATAATTAGTTAGCGTTGTTTTAAGTCACATTGATAACATTCAACAGCAAGTCTCTAAATGAATTGGACATCTCTGATGAAAATTTATTCTTATATTCATAGTAACCTCAAACATCCAAAAATATCATGAATTAGATTTAAGTGCTGCAAATTATGAAGTAACCAGAATTTAATTCCCAATCCCTTGTCAAACTTAAAGTTTTTCACCAGAGATCTACTAAATTGTTTTCAGCTTGGTCTTCGTTATTAGGTTGAAACATGTTGGATGACGTCAATTTTAAGAAACTCGCCAAACATGTGGAAATAAAAATACTCGCAATGATAATGAATCAGGTGCTTGATGGATTTGAAGAGATGGAAAAAAATCGGCTGCAATGCTCTGATAAGAAATTGAATTGAATCTCCTCAACACAATGTGTTTTTCTGAAATTATATATGTACGTATTTTGGCAGCTATGCTACCATCTTCAGTAGATGACTTCTTTGCTTCCTAATCACAAGAAATATCGGACAGTTGAACGAAGAAAGCTCTGATTCTCTTTGGAAAAGTTATGGTATTATTATGGAATACGCAACGCATCTCGTTAAATATTTCAATTTTACTGTTGTGAGCACAAAACATTCATTACGTGTACCTCAAGAAAGTAACTTAGGACCTATTCTATTCATTACATATGCCAATGACTTATGTTCGGATATTCTAGCTAAAGGTATTAAATTGTACTATTTGTGAATGATACCATTTTTTCATTTGAATAAAATTTCAGGAATATGAAGACATATTATACTTTGCTGCAAACAGTTCCAGTTTTGCTTCAAATATGGTAAAAAGTCGAGCAGTTTTATTTAAAAAAAGAACAATTGAAGATAATGACATAACGGTGAAATTACGTTACGTCATAGAGTGGATAATTGCAAAAGCTCATCGCGATTCATTTTTTTGAATATTAGAGTTGGATTGCCTAACCGATTTAAACCAGGATTAAGTTTAATGCTAAGTTAGAACGTGTTAGACATTATGACGTACATACAGCAGTATGTCACATTCTAACTTAGGCTTAAATCTTTTATACAACCCAGCCAGAAAGTGCTATCTACTATAAAATTAAAAAAAAAATGAAATTATAAGTGAAAAAAGAAAGAATAAAGTTCGCTTTACCAATGGAAAAACAAAGTATATATATTTTCATTTGTACCTCAAGCAATGGCTTCTTCCTCAAGTAACTTAATTACTGAAAATGTAACTCACGAAAATACACTATTTTGATATTACACTAATGCCTGTTTGCACCACTTTCACTTAAACTTTCAGTCCCTCTTAAATGGTTGAGTGACATTTTTTCGACGACAGAAAGTATCACTTAACCACTTAAGTGGTACTTAAGGTTTTAAGTGAAAGTGGTGTAAACGGGCATAACTCCTCCAGCGTCATCAAATAAAAAAAAATGTTTTCTTGAATAAATAACAATGGTATAAAGAGCGTTTAACTTACAGAAAGAATTTGCAGAAAACACACACACACACACACACACACATACACACACGAATCTCAGATATTAACATCTGTTTCAGCTGAAATCTTGAACTGCGGTTCACCAAAGCACGACTAACGTACAGAAAGAGTGCTTTCAATAAATCGAGATACAGTCATGCAAATCGTAATATTGTAAGAAACGGATTACATTAGCGGACAGGCTAAAGGTGAGATGGTACGGGTTTGGGGCGACAGGTTTGGTCACTTGGTCCAGCCAGATAGATGCTGTGCGCTCCCGTGGGAAATCAAGACGGGTCGTGCGGAGCTGTCCGGGATAACTTGTCCGCATCAAATTTGTATTCATTTCTTAATATTCTATTGTTTTCATCAGTTGCCTGCTTGATACCTAATTATTAAAGACGGGCCATTAATTAATTATGATTAGCTTGCGGACTTCTCACATAAATCATTCGAGAACAACGATAACGACATAATCGATCAAAATATTCGATAGTTTCAGATACTCTAAAAAAGTACAAAACTTTATATAGAAATAATTAAATACTAATAATCATTTCTTGTTAAAAAATATAATAATATACCTATCTAAATGCATAGTCATTAGTTATTGTTCTTTTTGAATTCCTCGAATTTTTCTTGATGTATTAAATATTAAAAAAAAATAATTAAGTATATTAAAACAGTTTAGAAATTTAGATTTAAGTACACTGATGATTTTTCACTTATTTCGATTAGGGAGATTCCAAATCTGGCACTTTATTCGGTATTCGCTAATCTTTGGCGATTTTTTTTTGCAGTAATCGAGGTTATAATTCAGTCTTTTGTTATATTTGGTTATATGTATGGTGCTTTGCTATTATAATGTTGGTCATAACCAGCGTTCGGTTTATGAGGTTCCACTTTCAGCGGCGTGGCATACGAGTGGATAGGCTAAGGGACAACGGGATAACAGGGATAAGGAAACAAAAACAACGTCAGTTACTTCGAATTATTGCAAACGTAATTAGAAACAGAAAAGCTCGCTAAAAAGTCCTTCCCATCAATATCTATCTTTCGCTTATAAATAGGTAACTTTAAAATTCATACAACGTGTAAGAACTTTTGGAAGCTGTCAGGATAATTATGGTCCTTCAAAGCTCGTATTGTAAGGGTTTGTCGTTATCTTCATGTAGAATCTTTTACTTTACTTAACTTCTTTCCATTTGTCTGGATATATTAGGGGGTTATTGGCACATTATTGGACACTATTTCTTTTGGCACAAGCGCAAAACTCCATTTCAACACAACACAGCTTCTTTAAAAAGTCAACGCAATCATTATTTATTCGCAAGACTTGCTCTCTATTGAGATTGTGTTCACTTGGTACTTGGGAAAGGTGAATTACAAAGACGAAAGCATTGGGTTTTTAATATTCGTGAAAAGACGAAAATTCAATGCCTGACGATTTTTTTGCTTGCTGAAATCCAGCTTGAAGGACCAATAGGTTCGGTTCTCTCAAAGGCAAAACATACAATAATTCTCTTCTGATATGTCGAAAGCTTATTTTTATTTTACACTATTTTTTGACAAAGATTGTATTGATAGGTTGCATTTACAAGTGCTTTAAACTTGTAGTCATAGTAAAATGATTACAAGTCAATAAGAATAAGAATAACATTCAGTTTTACGTATACATGTGGAAAGCAGTGCACAATGTTTCACTCAGGAGTTAATGTAAACACACAAGCTCATTCATCACTCATTTGAAATTAAAAATATAAAAGTCCGGTCTCTACTTGTTCTACTTATAATTTAATGTTATGATCAGACATTGGAATTTTTACTGGATGATAAAGCACACGTAGTTGGCCAGGGCTTCGTCGAGTCGGCTGACCGACTACGGGGCCTTTCGTCATCCCGTAAGAATCCCGCTGTCTGGTTATCGTATACCGTGTGTCCATTCTCAAAGCGGTCTCAAATGTTTTTTCTTTAATGGTTGATTGCCAATTTAACTTACATAAAAGGTAATAGCATCAACAGAAAGAGAAACTTATTGCAAATCAAATGACACTAATGACAATACTAACACTGGGATTTGTATTCTGAAATACTAATTTAAAGTTTGATCGTTTTTAAATATGATTAGTGACTAGACTTGATTTTAAAATTCGACGGCATTTGTTAATTTCTTTTATATTTATTGTAATTTGGTTTTCCGTTCCGTTCTGTGTTTTTTTCTGTGTTTTTAATAAGAATCTTTTACATAGAAGTAATCGCCAAAAGCGTAAGAATTAATTATACATGTTAATTTCCTTAATTGTTCAACTTCAATCCGCCAAAACGTTTGACCTTATCTAATACTTGACCTTTAGAAGAAGAAAGGAAGGTGTTTGTTTATGAGTGTATACCTGGTATACATATATACAGGATCCGTTAAGAAGGACCAAATTCTTTATTTTCGCTTTCACTTTTATAAAGTTGACCTACTTCAAGACTTAGCGAAACAATTTCGTTAGAAGACCAGTTTTGGAAACGAACGACGATTTGAATTTACAATCATCCTCCAATGTTTGCGCAAGATTTTATCTTTACTAATCAATTAAAAATAATAATAATAAGCATTTTGTTAGGGACTATAGAAAATAGAATTTTTCAGCTTTTCTTCCTGCTGAAAACTTGATTAAAGTTCTCCAATTTAGAATTTTGTTAGATCTATTTTTTTATTATCAGCTGATAAGTCAAATTCCTCTATCCGGTACCGATGCATAATGTCACGACGTGAAAGCGTAGTTGATGTAGTTCTTTGTCTCTTTCCCCACCATCTTTCACTATTTCAACAGCTCTTTTGCTTTGTCTTCTTAACCTTGCTAAATTGGCCTTTCCATGCCGCTTCTTTCTGATGGTCTTCCTTTCCTTATCTCTTTTCCCATCATCTTTCACTGTTTCCACAGTTATTTTGCTTTGCCATCTTAACCACGCCCATGTCACTTCTTTCTTGGTCTTCTCTTCTTTATTTATCTTCTCATTATCATTCACTATTTCCATATTTCTTTTGCTTTGTTATTTTAATCTTGCTAAGTTGCCCTTTCCATGCCATTTATTTCTGGGCCGTCTTATCTTCCCTATCTCTTTTCCAATCATCTTTCACTATTTTCCCTAGTTCTTTTACTTTGCCATCTTAACCATGCCAAGTTGGCCTTCCCATGCCACTTCTTTCTTGGTCTTCTCTTCTTTATTTATCTTCCCAATATCTTTCACTTTTACCATAGATCTCTTGCTTTGTAATTTTAACCTTGCTAAGTTACCCTTGCTATGATTCTCCTTTCTGAGTCGTCTTCTCTTCTTTATCTCTTTTCCCATCATCTTTCACTGTTTCCACAATTCTTTTGCTTTGCCATCTTAACCCACGTATACATGTGGAAAGCAGTGCACAATGCTTCACTCAGGAGTGAATGTAAACACACAAGCTCATTCATCACTTATTTGAAATTAAAAATATAAAAGTCCGGTCTCTACTTGTTCTAATTAAAATTTAATGTTATGATCAGACAGTGGAATTCTTACGGGATGATAAAGCACACGTAGTAGGCCAGGGCTTCGTCGAGTCGGCTGACCGACTGCGGGGCCTTTCGTCATCCCGTAATAATTCCGCTGTCTGGTTATCGTATACCGTGTGTCCATTCTCAAAGCGATCTCAAATGTTTTTTTTTTAATGGTTGATTGCCAATTTAACTTACATAAAAGGTAATAGCATCAACAGAAAGAGAAATTTATTGCAAATCAAATGACACTAATGACAATACTAACACTGGAATTTGTATTCTGAAATACTAATTTAAAGTTTGATCGTTTTTAAATATGATTAGTGACTAAACTTGATTTTAAAATTCGACGGCATTTGTTAATTTCTTTTATATTTATTGTAATTTAGTTTTCCGTTCCATTTTGTGTTTTTTCTGTGTTTTTAATAAGAATCTTTTACATAGAAGTAATCGCCAAAAGCGTAAGAATTAATTATACCTATTAATTTCCTTAATTGTTCAACTTCAATCCGCCAAAATGTTTGGCCTTATCTAATACTTGACCTTTAAAAGAAGAAAGGAAGGTGTTTGTTTATGAGTGTATACCTGGTATACATATATACAGGATCCGTTAAGAAGGACCAACTTTTTTATTTCCGCTTCCACCTTTATAAAGTTGACCTACTTCAATACTTAGCGAAACAACTTCGTTAGAA
Organism: Prosopocoilus inquinatus; assembly: GCA_036172665.1. NCBI lineage: Eukaryota > Metazoa > Arthropoda > Insecta > Coleoptera > Lucanidae > Prosopocoilus > Prosopocoilus inquinatus. Next base: position 34,917,242 of record CM069877.1, read on the forward strand.
GACCAGTTTTGCAAACGAATGACGATTTGAATTTATAATCATCCTCCAATGTTTGCGCAAGATTTTATCTTTACTAATCAATTAAAAATAATAATAATAAGCATTTTGTTAGGGACTATAGAAAATAGAATTTTGCAGCTTTTCTTCCTGCTGAAAACTTGATTAAAGTTCTCCAATTTAGAATTTTGTTAGATCTATTTTTTTATTATCAGCTGATAAGTCAAATTCCTCTATCCGGTACCGATGCATAATGTCACGACATGAAAGCGTAGTTGATGTAGTTCTTTGTCTCTTTTCCCATCATCTTTCACTATTTCAACAGTTCTTTTGCTTTGTCTTCTTAACCTTGCTAAATTGGCCTTTCCATGCCGCTTCTTTCTGATGATCTTCCTTTCCTTATCTCTTTTCCCATCATCTTTCACTGTTTCCACAGTTCTTTTGCTTTGCCATCTTAACCACGCCATGCCACTTTTTTCTTGGTCTTCTTTTCTTTATTTATCTTCTCATTATCAGTCACTATTTCCATATTTCTTTTGATTTGTCATTTTAATCTTGCTAAGTTGCCCTTTCCATGCCATTTATTTCTGGGCCGTCTTATCTTCCCTATCACTTTTCCCATCATCTTTCACTATTTTCCCTAGTTCTTTTGCTTTGCCATCTTAACCATGCCAAGTTGGCCTTCCCATGACACTTCTTACTTGGTCTTCTCTTCTTTATTTATCTTCCCAATATCTTTCACTTTCTCCATAGATCTTTTGCTTTTATCTCTTTTCCCATCACTGTTCACTGTTTCCACAATTCTTTTGCTTTGCCATCTGAACCCACGCCAAGTTACCCCTCTCATGCCACTTCTTTCTTGGTCTTCTCTTCTTTATTCTCTTCCCATCATCTTTCACTGTTTACAAAGTTTTTTGGTTTGTCATTTTAACCAGATATTTAACCATCTCACTTACTCATTACTTCCTGGTTGGTTCGTCTTGTACATACTTCTACTTCCTTCATTTGCTTTCTTTTGTGCAACTTTTTGACATTGATTTGTACTGATTTGCGTTAATTTGTTGGATTCATTGAGTTAAGAAATTTACACTGAAATTTTTTAGTCAATTGTAAATTACTTTATTATTGCTAATTTACATAAATATTCTTCTCATTTCAAAATTCTTTCTATTTTCTACACTAGTAGACCAACTTTTTGGTAATCTCAATGTTTATGTTTTAATTAACATTTAGTAACGTCTCTTCTCTGTTTCTCGTCCTAGTTCTATCCGACGACGATTTTGCCGCAAATCTCGATCGTGTGAACCGGCGCCATGTCCGGTAATGTCCTGTGCAAAGGTTCTGTATGTAGATTACGCAGATAAAGGACATAACGGTCGGCTGCACCTCTCGACCGTTTTCGGCTTTATTCTTGTTAAGTAACGACATAGTTGAGGTTTTCAGTTTGTTAATGATAGAACGCTGATGACTCCCGGCGTCGTCTAATAGCCGTTATCTGATAATGGCCGGTGGTGTTATCATTTTTATAGTCACGGATAGGATTTCGCAGGAGACGTGTTCGGCGATCGGGGCTTAATTTTCGACAATGATAGTTAACATTTAAATAGTTCTAGATCTTTATTGCAGTCATTTGTTCGTCGTATGCATGAACAGGAAAGCTCTTTATTGCTCACAAAAAAAATTACTCTAAAATATTAACAGTTTTTAAATAATAGTGGGAGTTCGTGCACGATGACATATATTTTTTAGTTTGTTATCAATTGAATTCATTATTTATATAATTATGATTTTGGTAAAATTCTTGCTCATAGGGTATACTGTTAAATAAATTAATAAATAAAAAATAAATTTATAAAAAAAAATCACATAACCATCCCAAGTAACCAAAAATTATTAATTAAATTGTTATAAATGTTTATGCAGCAAGTCTTTAAGACTTAAAGCTGTATTATTTTATTTTTTATTTATTTTCTATTTATTTATTTTATTAGTTATAAGTGGCGTTTCTATAATCATGTAAACAAATGGATATCATCTGATACAACTCAACTTAAGAATAATCTATTGCTTCTAAAAGACTTATTTAAGTAGACAATTTAAGGAAGACTTTTTGCTTTATGAGAAATTTTATAAGGAAACTGTTGCTCTTAAACAAAAAGAAGCTTGCGATAACTTTATCTTAAACTCAGAAAACAAAACTCGTGCTATGTGGAACGTAATTAAAAGTAAAAGATTTAATTATTCTAAAATAAATATTTTACCTGTTCATTTTGAAAATAATGAGCATTTTAATAAATGTTTTTTGTCTTTACCTTATAATTTGGTTTCTAAGTATGATACTAACTTAAAGTATAATTTCACTGATCAACATTTAACCCAGAACTCAGCGTCATTTTTTATCACACCTGTTACTTGTTACGATGTTATTCGAACTATTTCCTACCTAAATACTTCTGAAACAGCTAGAATAGATGGTGTATCGTCTTTTAATACAAAAAAGTACCTCACCTTTTACGGGCGAAGTATTGTCCTATCTTATTAATTTGTCTTTCCAGCAAGGAGTTTTCCTTCGAAACTAAAGGTAGTCATTATCAAACCTTTACATAAAGGGGGTAATAGTAATCTTTTTTGAAAATTACCGTCCGATAAATATTTTGTCAAGTTTTAGTAAAATTTATGAGAGTATTATGAATAAAAAAGTCATACTTTATTTTAAACAATTTTCGTTGTTTTCATCTAATCAATATGGTTTTACACAAAATAAATCAACTGATACTGCCTTATATGAATTTTTGAAGCACATCTATAATGATTTAGACAGTGGTAAAATATGTTTAAGTATTGTCATAGACCTATCTAAGGCTTTTGATTGTGTTAGTCATAATATATTACTCCATAAATTAAAACGTTATGGGATTAATGGTATAGCTTACCTTTGGTTTGAATCATATCTTTCGAATCGTTCGCAATTAGTTCAAATCAATACCCAACTGCCTACTGAAGATCATTCGAATATCGGTGTACCTCAAGGATATATCTTGGGACCTATTTTTATTTACATACATCAATGATTTTATTAACTTTCTAGGCACCATAACTTCAAATATTGCACTTCATGCTGATGATATCAAATGGTAGCAATGCTAATGAGTTGATGGCAAGAGTGAAATCTGTTTATACGCAAATTTTACGTTGGATGATTGCGAACAAGTTGGCTGTAAATGACGAAAAAACTAAGTGTATAATCTTTAAAAATAATTGCAGATATAAAATATCTAATTTCAAACTTTCCGAAGATATTACTTCTCTATGTGATTCTTCAAGGTTACTTGGCGTGATCATCGACGAGGATTGGAATTGGATTTCACGTGTAAATTATCTTTGTAATTCGTTATCTAGTGTTTGTTTTGCCTTATATCAACTTAAGAAATCTTGCACTTTCAGTACTTTCAAAACTTTCTATTATTCTAATTTTTATTCCAAGTTGAGATATGGTATAATACATTGGGGAATGAGTTCTGATGCTCATCGAATTTTCATTGTATAATAAAGAGTTATACGAATAATATGTGATTTGGCATACAGAGATTCTTGAAGAACACTTTCAAAGATAAACATTTTTTGACTTTTTATGACATATATATATATATATATATATATTAGAAGAGCTGCTTTTTCTATTTAAATATAAAGAGAATTTTGGAGTTCTTCAAAATCATGATTATAATACTCGTAATTTTAATTACTTGTTACCTCCCACGCATAGGTCGTCCTTATTTAATAATAATAATAATAATAATAATAGTTTATTAAGCATGAATTATACTACAGACATTCAATAATTGTGCAAATAAATTCCCATGCTTAAAAGGTCAAGGTTCAGACGAGCTGACAAAAGTCAGATCCCTGATCTACCACCAAGACCTTAAAAAAAAGAAAAGAAAAAAAAAACAAGACACACAAGTAAGGCTGATAATACGCTAATATCGGGGGCGTGGATACAAAAATAATCAAAAAAGAATTTATTCTAAGAAGAACAAAAAAAATGAGAAGGTAGAAGAAAAGAAAAGAAGTAGAGAAAAGGTAAAAGAGAAAAAAAAAGAGAAAACAAAAGGAAGGAAAAGAAAAGAAAGGAAAAAAAATAAATTCCATAATTGACAACAGTAGTTAATAACTGAGCAATCTTAATTTAAGTTTCTTCTTGAATAATGAAGGAGACAGCTGAAGAAATCCTCTTGGCAGACCGTTCACAACATCAACTATTTTGTATCTAAAACAACGCTTAAAGAATTCCAGTCGGTGACTGGGTATTGACAAAAGACCGCGATTTCTAATGTTGATGTTGTGAACATCCGTACGGAATCTAATCCGATTGTATAAATAAGGAGGGCACCTAAATGTTAAGATCTTATGATAAAACTGTGCGCAGTGTAAATACCTCCTATTTTGCATACTTAACCAGCCCAGCTCAATAAGTTTATGAGAAATATGTTCTCTACGCTTAACACCACAGATCAATCTCATACAACTGTTCTGGACTTTCTGGATTCTCGCAGCATCGAAACAGCTCAAGAATGGACCATAGACTGTGTCGCAAAAATTAAAATGCTACAGAACCAAAGAATCGCATTACATGCATTTGACTTTACGTGATAATATGTGCCTGTTAATGAAAATTAGTTTTAAATTGGCGTAAGCCCAGCGGATGAGATTAGTGACATGTTTAGTGAACTTAAACTGAGAATCCATGTACAGACCCAAATTTTTACAGCACTCAGAAATCGGCAGTGCCATGTCAGCAATACGCAAGTCCACGACGCTCGCCACATCAGCTCGAATACCTTTTCTTCCAAATAACATAACTGAGGTTTTTCCCGCATTAAGTTGAAGAGCATGTTGCACTGAAATCTCAGCTAGGCAGTTAAGATCCTACGTAACTAAAGCGCATACAGAGTTAACTTGATCGTTATCAAAAATATAATAAACTTGCAAGTCATCTGCATAAAGATGATATTTGCAATCTTTAATTACTTTATACAATCGAGATGAGTATAAGCAGTATAAAAGAGGATCGAGGATAGAGCCCTGTGGTACACCTCGAGTGACTCGCAAGGGGTTAGAAACTTGATCATGACAGTAGACCCTCTGGGACCTGTCCATGAAGTAATTACGGAAAAATTTTAAGGCAATATCACCCAACCCATAAAATTTTAGTATAGAAAAGAGAATATCGTGATTAATGCGGTCGAATGCCTTGGAGTAATCGAGTAAAACTAGTATTACAAATTTATTACTGTCAATGGCTGCAACAATGTCATCTGTGATTGTTCTTAAAGCACTCATTTCAAAAAGGTCTTCCTTATATGGGCTGTAAACTCTTTAATTGCCTTTAATTTTAATAGATATAAAAAAAAGACAAATAAGAGACATTCTATTAATATTAAACTGTTATTCTGTATCTGAATTTACTGATTATTATAAAAAGATATTAAAAAGATATCTTAATTATCAACCTTGTTTGCGACGTATTTCTTGTACTATGTACTTTTTTGTACTCTGTACTTTATTGAAATAAATACGTTATTATTATTATTTGGTCTTGTAAATATTTTCTCGATGTTAATAAAGCATTTGAACGTCCAAAATGGGCACATGTAATAAAGCAAAATAATAATATAGAAGTGTCTAAAAAGCAGCTTATAATGTAATGTCAACACTACTTTTTATGCTTTATAAATTTTTCGGGAAGTATTATTAATATATTTAATAAATACGTTGTAAAGCATTTGGCACTCATGTTAACATTGCTCTTATACATTTCTTATAAAATAGGTTTATAGTAACCATTTTGTTGACTAATTACTGTGGACTTCTTTTATACATTTTGTAAAAAACTTTCGTTGCATAACAGGTGTTAAGAATATTATTAAGGATACAAAATATCTTCTGAAGTATATCACCTAATTTAATCTTCAGTACAACATGAAATATTGGAATTGTCGGTGGGAGGCATCTACGACTTAGTTTTTCATGCAAATCAAAATTCATCGTCAAAGTTGTTTCGATACTTTTAAAAACTTTACTCGCCTCGTGTAATACACAAACTTGTGCAAATTAAAAAAAAATATGTATAAAAAAATATTACTCCTATAATTTTTTTTATTGTTTTCTTATTGAATCATAGATAATTGAATTTAATTAGTAATTCACTATATACGTCAATTTATAATTTTTTATGCAAAATAATAATAATTAGATTATTCTAAGCATGCTTTAAAACAAAGGCTTTTGCATCCTGTCAAGAGAAAAAAATTTAAAAATATGGCCGCTGACAGAAACGATGTCGTGGAAATCTATAAGCAATTACAAACCCTATAAAAAGCTGCAAGCCTGTGTTACTGTGAGATCTAAATTTAATGATGATCTCGAAATTTGACTTGAAATTCAGAATAAAAACGAAGCTATTTGCTTATACCACGCAATCGAAAATAAAATGGCTTTCTGAACGAATTTCGAAGAGCATTACTGTCTGTCCGTCGAATCTAAAAGCTGTACGTTTCAATGACGTCTTAATCGTTTCAAAATGCTCGATTTGGAACACATATCAACGATCATTTTCAAATTTTTTTGTTATTTAAGGAAATGCGGAAACCATACAGTCTTAAGTCTTGTGATGTCCCCTGGCATTTTTTGTTTTGGGAGCCGCCTTACAAAGGTTAATTGTATACAAATAATTTCTGGATGTTTATGGTACCTATACAGAGAGCCACCTAATTATTTGATAATAAAATGGACGTGGTCCTTAAAAACCAATATTATTAAATGTAAAGTAAAAACTAAAAAAAAGGAAAAAAACTTATAAGAAGTGTAGAATTTTGAAGAACAAATACCTATAGTGAAAATCGTTTTTTTAGTGAAAAGTTTGACAATACTGAAAAGTACAGTTAAAAAAAATATGTGTACTTTGATACAAATGACATTTTTCTTGATTTTGGATGTGCAATATCATCAACTACTTCCTCAAAGTCATTTTCTTCACTTTCGATACGCATCATTCATCAATGGCAAATTATATGTTTAATCTTTTTAGTTACATAATACTCTTTAGTTCTTTTTAAATTCCGTCTTATTCTGAGAATCGTATTGGAATAGTTGAATATTAGATTGTTTGGAAATCGAACAGTATCAAAATAAATTACTCGAATTAATCGAGTATTTATGCATTCAAATAATGAATTAATTGACAAACAATCTAAGTATAATTTCTTTGCTTGTTAATGTTAATTTCCAAATCTGGGAGAAAAATTTTGATTTTTAATTATTCGCTTAACAGCAAAATTAGCTATTTGAAACACACAAAACAAAAAAGAATTTTCATCTGAATATTGTATAAAGGCCTTCATCAAGTGGTACCCATGTTTCGATACGCTTTCTGTGATTTTCCTCTCCGTGGGACACTCATAACAAAATATCATTTACTGCGAATGCATTATTTCATCTTTTTTTTTAATATTACAAATTAAAAATTTTCCAACGGGATATGGTTACTGGACGATTAGTAAAAGGCAACTCCTTTGTTTAAGGCCTTAAACAAAGGAGTTGCCTTTTACTAATCGTCCAGTGACCATATCCCGTTAGATTTTCAACTTACTTCCTAACTAAGTCTTTGGTCGTGACTTAAAAAAGATTAAAAAATTTTCCCCCAAATTTGGGAATTGGAGTTATTTCGCAATTAAAACAACTTTTCTTTTAATAATTTTCTTGATTAAACAAGGCCTAATATGTTTTCTCAAATTGTTCCAATTTGTTTTTTTCCATGGTCTGCAGTACAGAAGGTTTTAAAATACAAATTGTCTGTTTTAAAAGGATGCACAATTGGCGAACATTTTCAATTGATCCAACAACAAATTAAGGAAAATGTAGGGGTGTGTAACTGCGAAATGAAACACACTCTAAATGTACAGAGTGTTCCTTGACTGTACGCAAATAAAAAAAACTCAATGTAAGTACACGAAATGCTACCTTCTGCTACCGTATCATAGCCAAAAAATTTTGAATAGATCACTTGTTTGGAACTGTTGAAATGTGCGAGAAAGATAGGAAGGTCAACTTCGCCTTCCTCTCGGTATGAACACGCCCACCGACACCGCACTCGATGTTCAACGCACAGTTTTGTAATAATAATCACTGATATCATTTATTAATTATTTTATTTAAAATTTTAATTCACTCAGCGTAGTAATATGTTTTACGAAATCAACTATCGACGAATAAATCCGAAAATGTATGTACCAATTAGGCAAGCGCGTTAAAAATGTTCTTCCTTCACCCTTTTACATAAATCAACTTTTGCTGCAATCTCGGTGCTAGCTATGAAAGTATTACTACTTACGGTCCTTGGAAACAAAGTAAATGTAAAATTTTTATGTATTTTAAAAATAATATGGAATGAGAAATTACAATTTGTTTGTACCTCGCCGACGTTTCGTTCTTCGTTACAGAAGAACCTCCTCAGAGCTGCTGCTGCTGATATTGGTGGTCTTGCTGCTGTTTCTTGTAAGTTGTCAGTCTCAATGACTGACTGTCTCAACGGCACTGCACACGGCCTACGCTAAGAAAATCGTTCTATTTTCGATAATATAATAGAATCACCATCTTAAAAATAAAAGTGGTCAGTAATACATTCAAAACGCGAACAATAAATAAAATTTATTGTAATTCGCGTCTTAGCTCATTCACGCCCACGCTTATTTATTTTAGATACTAAAGTTCAGTATTTAATTTTTTAACACGCCTAATTTGATTAAATTAAACCGAACTGAAGATCACAACGAAAAAAAGAACTTTTTGGAACTATGAGAAAGAAGTGAAATACGATGAACGTGTTTGAGAAAGTTAAGCTTAAGGAAATATATTTTGTACAATTTTATGTAGTGTTTTATGTTTGGGTAGTAAAAGTTAAACCATTAAAGAAATTAATAAAATTAACCCTGACAGCGAGTAACGAGTAAGCGGAGAAACGTACAGGTACAACGATGCTCACCATAAACGATACCATTTGACAGTTTTGTAACCCTTACGCTGAACGTACTTAAGGGTGTAGTTCGCATGCAGGAGTTTCATTTAAGTTGAGCATCGTAGTACGTATCGTCACTAGTTATTGCGATCAGAATGAATAAGACCATGCGTTTACGTTTTATTGAGCAGATCCTATTTTCTGACTGTACATACTGCAATTATTATTGTAAAATATTTATAGGATGTTAAAAAAGTGTCGTAAACCTTGAGTGGGGGATGGTAGTATTGCCCAAAACAGTCAGAAAAGTCTTAATGAACATGGCCCACTAATGGACGGTTTCCGAGATAAGAGACATTTTTTCTCCGTTGATATTCTGTTTTAGACTTAACAGGCATAACGAAAATTCGTAAAAAAACGTGCACTAACCACTGAACGCCAACTGACAACTTTATGTTTGACAGAACCTTTGTCGAATATGATAATTATAATAACTGGATTTGTCAACTACAAAGTGTATATTTGACTATTATAAGAGTCTGTAAGTAGGTGGTTTCGTTTACGGACCAATGTTCATTAAGACTTGTATGCATATTTTGGGCCAAACTACTCGTCTTCAAGGTTCATTTCACTCTTTTTTAACACCCTGTATAAGTGACTACGAGATACTTTCAAACATCCAAAAAAGGCCATCGACGTGTCTGCACTCTTTTCTGTTAAGTGCATTTGTACGAGTAAAAATGCTCTATTCATGAATAAATAAGTTAAACCGTTCCTTGCAGCTTCTTAGAGCCAGTATTTCAAGCATGGATTAGCTTTAAACTTCAGTTTATTTCCACGTCTACAATTATTGAGACAATTGTTTATATGGGAATAAACCAAAGTTAATCCATGGCTGTTGGGCAGGTGCGCCAAACACTTAAGCCGAGCTTAAATTTAGTATTGTTTATAATGTGATATTTGAGATAACGTAACATTAATGTAACTCACATCTAAGCGGCGCTTAAAGTTAGTGTTTTGTGCAACTGGCCCTGATATACTGGGCCTCAGATCAGGCTTTTTTTTTGTAAATCACAGTTTAACTTTAAGTTTCTCCTTATTACTCCCATGGTAATAATTGTAAGGACAACTGTTCCTAAGAGTGTAAGGAGTTTAAAGTTAATTAGAACCCGATTCAAAAACTGGCCCTTAATGGTTACTTTTGTTTAGTTCTTGCAAAGGTTACATTTTTACAAACAAGTTTCTTATTTATTTTGTTTATGAAGACAACTGTTTAAAGAAAAAAAAACAACGAAAACAAAGAAGTTTACAAAAAATATGTTGAGTTCTAAATTGCATATCTCCAAGTTAACCTAATCCATTAATGTCATAGGTAAGTGATGTTTAAATAATTAATGGTGTAGTAATAGAATCTGTGAACTATTGTTATTAAAACTGAGGTAATAAATTATAAGTACAAAGTTTTTTTAATCTCGAACCGGACAGAAATATGAAGGGAAAACATAGCTTCGAAGCTATAAATCTATAGCGAAACGTTGAGTGTTTTCCCTTCATATTTCTGTACGGTTCGAGATTAAAAAAACTTTGTACTTACAATTTTCATCGGACAAGAACAAACTTTAATTAGTAATAAATTATGATTATAGATTAGCGAAGAGCAGGATTATGAAATGTATTGCTTTAAATATTAATAATAAAATAGTATCCGATCCTCAAAAAGTGGCAGAGGAATTCAATAACTTCTTCATTGAAGCGCCTTTGAATATATTACAAAATATTCCTTCAGCTAACAATATGATTATACCGGATGTTTGCACTAATGTAAGCAGCATGGCTCTATTTCCTACGACAGTTAATGAGGTTTCATTGGTTTTATCTCGGCTGAAAAATAAGTATTCTGCTGGTTATGACAATATTCCGATATTTCTTTTGAGGGAAGTAGGTGACCTGATCGCTGAACCACTAACGGAAATTATTAATACCTCCTTTTCAGAGGGTGTTTTCCCATCATATTTAAAGATTTCTAAAATCTGTCCTATCTATAAGAAAATAATACTAATTTACCAGAAAACTATCGCCCTATAGCATTAACATCAGCTTTCTCAAAAGTTTTCGAATATATAATGCTTGACCGGCTAAGAACTTTTGTAAATATACAAATATATTCTCAACGATAGTCAGCACGGTTTCCGTTCCAAAAGATCTACACTTACTGCAATCAATTCTTTTTATAATAAAATCATTGACTACCTAAATAAAGGCGAATGTCCAATCGGTATCTTTTGTGACCTCAGCCGAGTCTTTGATTGTGTTGATCACCAAACAGTAATTAAAAAATTAAATAATGTCGAGATAAGGGGAATTGTGGCCGACTGGTTCCACTCTTACTAATCCAACAGGAAACAATTTGTCGAAATCTTGCATTCAGAATGTGGTGAATTGAATTAAAGTTATAGATCTAATTTGGCTAATAATAATACTGGCGCCCCTCAGGGGTCAATTCTCGGCCCAATTCTCTTTTTGCTATTCATTAATGATGTTCCACATTATCTTTCCGAATATGATTTAACCATATATGCTGATGACACTTCTGTTCTTATCTCTGAAAAACCTTTAGAAGATTCAGTTAATGCCCTCATGGATAAATTAACCACGTGGTTTGCTTCAAACCATCTTTATCTGAATATCCCCAAAACATGTTACCTTCAGTTTCACTGTAGACAGAATCGTTATCTTTCCCCTCTAAATATAAATATTAATAATATGCAATTACGTTATGCTAAAGACACGATGTTTCTAGGTGTCAATTTAGATGAAACCTTGCATTGGGGTACCCACTGCTCCAAACTACATTCACGTTTGAACGTCGTTTGCTTTCAGGTTAGAATATTGAGAAACGTTCTTTCAAGAGAGCAACTGCTAATTGTTTACTACTCCCAGTTTTACTCCAGGATATCCTATGGTATCACTCTTTGGGGTAATTTCTCCACCTTCAAATAGAATTTTTCTAGCGCATAAAAGAATAGTGAGATTAATAGCGGGTGTCCCGTTTTTAGCATCTTGTAGAAACATTTTTAAGGAATTAAAAATTCTAACGCTTACTTGGATTTACATTCTTAAAATTTGTTCTTATTTATATCAAAACGTTTTAAAATTTATGCACTGCAATTATATACATAATCACAATACCAGACACAATCTAAATTTCTATTTGCCCACGCCACGAACAGGTATTACCAAGAATTCTATGACCTTCCCTGGCTTAAAAATTTTTAACAAATTGCCTGAACATATAAAAAATCGCACTTCATTTATCAGTTTTAAATCGACTCTCAAATCCTATCTAATCAATTACTCCTTATACAATTTAGTGAGTTTTTCTCCCTGTGACAATAATGTGTTCATTGTCTTATTTACAGCTTCTAGTCAATAATGTAATACATATGTACCTGACACACTCTATACATGTTCTTTGTCTTTGGAGGATTTAATTAACTAAAATAAACTAAATTAATTAAACTAAACTTAAGACGCCAAAGTACACCATATTTTTAGAATTTCTTTTATGTTCAAAACCAATTGTTAATTGTTAATTGGTACATATGAAATTAATAAACAGACAACGCAAATTAGCAAGTGTTTAGAAAACATTTTAAACGCATTTCTCTTTGGATTTTAAGAAAGTTCGAAAAAAATGTAAATCAAGAAGTGTTTTCGAAGGGTTAATTAAAACACAATAAGAACGAATACTTATTGCAGGAATTAAAACAAACTATCAGTTAACTTTACCATTAAAAATTTAATTAAGAAAAAAATATTGACTTCCAGAAAACATTAGCTTGTTTACTTTATTCACGCAAATATGTTTTAAAAATTGTATTCTAACAGAATGATAAAAGAAAGCGATTGCTTAAATCCAAGACGTTTAAAATGGATTGTTTATATTTTAACACCAACAAAATTTACAACTTAAAATAACCATAGAATTTTTTTGATATTATAATTTGGGCCTAAATACATTACATTTCAAAACTAAAATTTCAAGTCCTGGTAGTTGATGTTGCGCCCTCTGCTGTCCATTAGTTCACCGACAACAACCCCGCTCATTCCTACAGGATTTGCGGGACCGGAGTCGATAAAGTGGAACTCTGCCTCCTTCCGCGCCAACCGGCGACGTGCTCGTCCCCACTCCAGACGAACACCACGTGGTACGGATTTTTCCACCGGCACTTCATCCCCTTCCAAAAAATCGCCTCCCACCCCGACAGGGTAATCGCAAAGAGAGAAAGAAAAATACACTGTTATGAAAACACATTTTTTACTTTCACTTTATGAGGGCTTACAGGCAAGAGAATAAAATATTGAAGGATCGAGTTGCTTTTTTGATTTTATTTTCATCCTTTTGTGTTTTCTCATGTTGTAGATTTCGTTTTCGTCTCCTCCCTCGTTTACCTGAAACGATAAAAAATATACGTGTAAGAAAAGAAGCTTTTTAAGAAAAAACAAATAAATAATGAATAATAATAACAAATTGCAAGGAATAAAACTCTTAGATACTTCAGTACATTCTTGTTCGTTGAAATCTATCAAACCAATTTGTATTAATACATTCTTCAGGCGGCTTTTAAAAACGATTGAAATATTGACGCTTTTTGAAAGGTTAAATTGATTCAGAAATTTATGTTCGATGAAAATTTCTGATTTTTAGATTTTTTTCTTTAATTTCTGACACGAACTATTTGTTTTTTTTTTTTTTTTTCATAATAATTTCAGTTTTTTTATTATTACTTGTATTATTGTAGTATTTTTCAACAAAAGAAAAAGAAATAAATCTGTAATTTTTATTTCCTAAGCGCGCGTCAGATGAAAAGATTTTTTTAACACTTTTATTTCGAATAGGAATAGAATAGAATAAGAAGCTCATTTAAGTATTAAACGGTGTTAAGTGAATAGGCTTGTTTTGGTTCTCCCAGGGATGGTTCAGAACCGGCTTAGAACCATTAAGGGCACGCACACAACAAAAAAAATGGCTTTCCAAAAAAGAAAAAAAAATGGAATTCTTTTTGTTATGGGGGCACACTCCTGACGGTTCTGGGACAGTCCCAATTATTGTAGATCAGGATGTTGGCGTTTTTTCTTCTGCTTTCTTTGTGTATGTCTTTTCATTTCTTTCAAATTTATTTCTTTGACTATTATGACTTTGGAACTGGATATTTTAAAATTCGCTTGAAATTTCCTTATTTGGTGCAGCCTCTTTCTCTGAGTTCCTATTTTCAGTGTTACATAATCATTTACAGGGAAGAAAGACTTTGGTTTAACAGAATTGACATCATCTTCAGGGAAACGTTGAAGAGAGCGCGTGGAAGTAATTATAAATCTGTTAGGGATATTATTAACAATTTACAAAAAAAAAAAAACAAAAACAATTTCTGTTGCGGCAGCGTTTTTATTCTTCTCTCAATAACGCAAGCAAAAAAAATATTAAAAATATTGGAAATAATACAATACAAGGATGCAAAATTTAATTTTAACTAAAAAATAGTGAATAGATAAAACATCGACATCCTAAGATCGCTTTTTGAACAAATAGGGCTGAAACAGCTGTATAGAGACTGCTCGGGGTTTTTCACTGCAATCAAAAACGATTTGCAACAATTTTTTTTTTAAATAGTATTAAATAAATGGTTTTCGAATTTGGTACGAAAGCACAAAAATGTTAATGATGAGTGGTAACAATTTAGGAACTTATGGAAATCTCATCCTTCAGATTGTCATGATTGGGAAACTTCGGAAGCGTTCAGAAATAATAATATTGATGAGTGGTAACTAGGAACTTATGGCAATCTCATCCTTCAGATTGTCCTGGGTGTAAGTCTTCCGTAAGAAAAAAATATTTTTTCCCATAATTTTGGGTAGAAGCATCAGCTGTGACATCGTTTCCCAAACTTCTAGGTTTCGCGACCCCCTTTTGAGCTGTATTAAAGTTCACGCCACCCCTCCCCCACCCACCCACCCACCGTCGATACTCGAACTTAAACTTGAACACTGATGCTAACTGATTTAATTCCAGAAATTGGAATCTCCTTAGTTTCAATCAAATACAATGATAAATTAGTTGTAATTTGCGTTCATTTGTTTTTAGATTTATTCTGCTGCGCCCCCTTGGAAGACTTACGCGTCCCCTAGGAGGGCGCGCCCCACAGTTTGGGAAACGCTGAGCTGTGAAATCTATTATTATTAAAGAGTCAAATTCCTTAGATAATTCTTGTTTATTTATTTTTTAATGATTGTTAATGGGTTATTATAATTATTAATCAAATTTTTTTTTTTATTAAGTATGATTTGTCTATAGTTTATACCGGGTGATTCACAGTAAGTTTTCGACCCGTTAACCACAAATAGTACTCGATAAAAAAAAAAACAAATAACCGCAGACATAGCGGGAGGTCTTCTAATTTGTGTAGTATTTGAGATAAAATGCGTTGAAAATTCATACATTCAAACTTATTAGTAATTATTGGAATAACTGACCCTTTAGGATTCTTTTTAGTTGAATGTTTTTTTAGTTGAATGTATGTATAGGGTTTTCCAATTGGAGCGTCAGAACTTTCAAAATGAGACACTATGACAACTACCAGTGATAATCCCGTAATCTTTTTATTTTATTTTGAACAACAATGTATGGCATTATGTTTTAAAAATAATATCGTTTAAATACCTTCCTCGACTTCATCTGACTGAGCGGATTCTGAAGGCCCAATTTGCGACTATTCTTTCACACACATCACATGGTATATTTGTAATTCTGAATCTGAAAGTTCCCTTTAAGGACGAGAATTGTTTGTGGCTTATTTTTGTAAAAATTATGTTTGTTTACAAATCCATTAAGTCAACAATGTACTTAATTGGAGAACAATATTCTTTTTGTAAAAAATGGATCGACCTTCAACTGTTCAAGAGCCTCTGGCTTCAAATCTTTGAGTGATTTGATCTTTATAAGTCTTCAACTGGAGATCTCTGTGAAAACTTCCTTGTCCACATTAACTTGCCACAAAGTACTGAATTCATTTGCTATCAAGATATGCCATTTGCTTTCCAAATCAATCTTGTTTTTGGCATTAAAGTTCTGAAAAACTCTGTATTACCACAGTATTTTACGTATTTGCAATTGTTTCATGTGCGAGATAATTAATCGAATTAAAGCGAAGAGTATCTTATGTTTAACGAAATTGTACAACTGAAAAATTCCATTAACACGGTTAACGAAATTGCGCTTTCGTTGGGGCAAAAGAAATCAAAACGATGCAAATCACTCTCCGGCGTACGTGATTCATTAGGCCGACATTCACACAGTACTTTCGAACTCGCGGGCGGTATAATACTTGGTACACAGACCTACTCGTGCAAAGAGGAAGAAAAATCTTGCGCTCCAAGTATTCGAGTAGAAACGTGCATTCGGGAGTCATTGAAGTTTTAACTTGTACCGATGAGAATTCAGTTTTCAAATTTACAGAAATAAAACAAAATAGGTTTGTCGTCTATCATTGTTTTTTCATGAATAAAACTAATGTTGTTAAAAATTTTTAATACATGAAAAATATGGCAGTTTCGAGAGTGATAATGACACGTTGTGAGATGTATATAATTTTTTTTTGTTATTAATATTTTCTAGTTTGATGTTTACGCGAAGGCAGAATATTATGTAAAAATCCATTTGAGCGGCTCCCAGACGTTTCAAATTTATTTTTAATGAATACTAAGCACCGTTGCATTTTCATAGGCGCATCATCAAATTTATGCAGATTACTACAGCACGTACTCCGGCATAAAGTTTATAAATTAGATTATCGACATTCCTTTAAAATTAATTCATAAATATGAATGACTGCCGGCGGAAAATTTTTATTAAAAATAATACGGCGAAGTTAATCCGGCCTGACGTGGACGGGAAGAGAGCAAAAGCAAAAAAGCGGCCGCCGATAAATTTATTATTAAATTTCGCGCGGGCGAACGAATTTTAGTGTTTATTTCTTGTGCATGCATTAAATGAGGAATTAAACGGAACCCGTGCCCCGGTGATTCTTCCCGGAGCAAGCTTGGACACCAGATGTCTGAATAAAAGATAGAGCGGTGTTCAGATGTCGCTGCCTCAGAAGCTTTCCTAATCTGGAAGCTCTACAGGATGTATGTTAAGTTAATTGAACCTACGGTAGCTTTAGAATATTCAGGAGTTTTTTTATAAACTCTTTAAACCAAACGCAAAGTGAAAGAAGGAACTAAAAAAGAAACGTTTCTGTACAGAGAGAAATGACAAAGTGAAATTCTCTTATTCAATTCAATTAGGTGTAAAAAGGAATTGTAGTTGTATTTTTAACACAATTATTGAACTTGTTTCAAAAAATTCAGTTCAACCTCGACCTGAAAAATGTTTACATACGTTTGTGGTAAAATTGTTACTCAATTTTGGAGTAAGGAAATAAACACAGATTTTTTACTTTTGTACTACAATAGATTCTTATAAACGTGAGGACAATAAATTCGATTTTATTCTCAGCTTTTTTTAAATAAGTTTGTTGTAGAAGTTATCAAGTTCCGCCCGCAGCTCTAGAATGATTTGGAAAACAATTTTAAAATATCCAGAAAGAAAGCAAATGTATCTGGTTCAAATTTTTATATTAACACTAACGAAAATACTTATATGAATTCTTATCAATCACAGAAAGTGGCAAAAACAATTTTAAAGTGACTAAAGGAACTGAAATATTTAAACGCGTTGTTCACTACGCCATCTCTGTTCAAGCAGAGAAGTTACTTGCAGAGCTTCTTTAATTACTTGGGAAGAATTATTTTAAGCGAATTACAAATATCATGGACGGATTTTATAAAAGAATCGGAACGACATAGTCTTCTCAGTTTGGAAGCTTTCTGGGATGCGTTACAAAGGTGTTTCTTAAGTTGATTTTCAAGCTACGTCAGGTGTTCCCCAGGAAAGCATCTTGACATCCCTTTTATTCATAATACTCAGAAATATCATAGTATCTATCTGAGGTCTTCTATTTTATTTTGGCATGATTGATTTTACTTTTTGTGCGTCGTGTAGCATTTTATTTCAATACAGACATCATCACTTGCTGTATTAACTTTTTTTCTTTCTACGACTTTGCTTAACTTAATTATTTCTGTTATTTCTTAATTTGTCGTTAGCACTCTGTATTATACAGTGTGTCCCCGGATCGACTCAGCGATCAGATTTCATGTTTTCATGTAGTTCAGGTCTGCTTAGCGCAAAATGAAAGTGCGCCAAATTTGACGTTGAAATTCTTCAAGAAAGCGGAATTAACAAATGAAGAAATAAAATCTCCGTAGATAAAGCCTGCCTTCCTTTTAAATTTATTGGCGAATTGATAAAAAAAGTCGGAAAAATGTAGATAAATAGGAAGAAAAAGAAAACGAAAAAACAAGAGACGATCGGATAATGTTTCTAAATAAAATGAGAAAAGGAACACAAAAAAATCTTTACGCGAGAGGCAAATAAAGAAAGAACAAAAACAAATTTCAGGAACAATAGACGATCAAACAATTCAAAACAAGAAAATCAATCAAATAATCAAAAATCGAAGACACCGTTGGGAAGGATACATTTTCGAAAAATTGGAAAAAACAAAACAAGAAATTTCAGAAACAAAAGAGCAATCGCTTAAACTTAAACAACGAAAGATCAGGCAAAATAAAGTAAAAATGTAACCTTGACATGGACAAAGGCAAATTGAGAAAAAAATTAAAAAGAATTTAAAAATTAAATACAACTATATTGTACAAATAAAAGATGATCGAATGATTTTGCTAAAAAATGAAAAAGAAAACAAAAACAAACACAGAATGTTTTTTTTTTGCGCAAGCAACAAACAAACAAAAAATTAATAAATTTCAGAAACAAAAGACGATCGCTTTCATTAAAAAGAAGAAATCTCAAAACCAACCAAATTAAAAATCTAAGACAAAAATGGAAGTACCATGCCATCAACGGAATTTATAATCAGAGCAGGCTGTGATATTTTCCAAAAAGTTGGCAACACAAGCTTACAGTCTGAAATTAAAAATTGTAAGTGTCAGAGTTGTGACATTTATTTTTTTAATGATCAATAATAAGTAGATTTGTTTCGTGGAACCTTATCTAATAGTCTAAAAAAGATTTCAAGCGAGCGTCTATACAAAATAAAATAACAAAATAAAGATTGTGTAAAGCACGAGCATAACCTCAAATATGACAACTGTCAACTTATTATTTATTTCTCATCGTATCCAACCGTACAGCATAAAATAGCACCAATCTCTGCCTCCTCTAATTATGTATTCCAGCGATCACCCAGTATCTTAGACGGAATTCTCTTCTTCGAAAATTAAAAAAGAAGAAACAATTCAGAAACAAAACGCAATCGTTTAAATTTAAACCAAAAAAATTGTTTAAAATAAAAAAAATCTAACCCTGATTTGCATAAATTGAGAACAAATTAGGAAAACATAACTAAACATAAATTAAACAAAGAGAAAAAACAAAAGAAGATCGAACGATGCTGTTAAAGGAAATGGAAATGACTTGCGCAAGCAATAAATAAAAATAAACAAATTTTAGGAACTGAAAATATCGATTTACGGCATAAAACGAACGTTTAAATTCAAACCAAAAAAAAACAATCAAAACGAGAAAAGCGTAACTAGCTGGACTGGGCGAGTAAAAGTTGAAGAAAAGAAATCGATTGTTTAAAAAAATGGAAAAAGAAAAAAGTTAAACAGAATACTCTTTGCGTACGCAATAAACAAAGACAACGACAAATCTCACAAACAAAAGACAATCGCTCAACTTAGATTAATGATACAAGACGTTAACGATAATATAATTAATATTCATGTTTTAATAAATTAAAAAATGCGAAAAATGTATAACGTATAATATAAAAAAGTGAAATATTAAATTATGCTATTTAAAATACGCAAATGAATAAAAAAATAATAAGATTAAAAATGATACAATTATGAAGTGGGAAAAAACAAATGAAAGACTAGGACATTGAAGTTTGGTAAATTTCCATAATTTCAAACGAGAATAATTTTATTTTATTACATTTTTTTTCCAAATTCAAAAGGAATACAACTTTGCCTTCACATATTTTATTTCTTCTTGTGTTAATTCCGCCACCCTGAAGACTTTCGAGGAAATATGGAATCTGAATTCAAAAATTTTTGGTCCACTGTGCTTATCGCGAACCGAATCCGGGGACACACTCTATAGAAACATTAGTATTTATTGTCTTCTTGCAATTAAGTGCCGTTAATAAAGGAATTTAAATCGCTTGTCTTGTTTCATGGTGGCAGTGTTTTAAATTGCCACAGTATTAAAAAAAAAACATCGACTCAAAATAATAGAAAATTCAGCTTCCATTGCAAAAATTGTATTGGGATAGTTTATTTCGAATAGTGTCAGAAAACTGTCCCCTAAGGATGGTGTATCATCACCCTGTATATCTTTGCCAGAATTAATTTCTGATTATTTCCTTTTTTGTGTACGTGTAGCTGTCTAGTTTTGTTAGTTAGTTCTAAATTATTCTTAACTAAGGTGTGAAGTTTTAGATCTAAGGAGCAGTTTATATCCATGTCAATCTCATCTTGGAGTAGTCTTTGATAAGGCTTCTTTTTCTTGGGATTATAAGCGATGCTGCCTAACAGAAACCTCACCTAAAGTCGACTCTTGCGCGATGAAAATTGTAAGAAAATTATTTTTAAACTTGAAGCTGTCAAACGATGGCGAAACGTTTAGTATTCTTTCCAATTTAAAGTTTAAAAACTATTTTCTTATAGAAACTTTATTATTATTTTGCAATTTGAGTTCTGAACATAAAACAAAATTCAAAATACAAAATTAGTAAAAGTTCGAAGTTTGGGAATTCGGAACTGAGATTTAATTGAAGTTTTTTGGAAAAGTTTGGGAAAATATTAGAGGTTGGTGGACCTGTATTGTAATTAAGGGGTTGCCTCTGATGACAGGGGAGGGTTATACCACGTGACAGAATGAACTGATCATATTCGCCAGGTTTACACTTCAAGTTTGTTCCAACAGGAGTTTCAGACAAGCTCGAGGCTCTCACTTAAATCAAAGTTGGTGGAGCTGAATTGTAATTAAGGGGTTGCCTTTAACGAAAGGGGAAGGTTATACCACGTGACAAAATAAATTGATCATATTCGCCAGGTTTTTACTTCAAATGACACGTTTATTCCAACAGCAGTTTCAGACAAGCCCGAGGCTCTCAATTAAATCAAGGTTGGCGGAGCTGAATTGTAATTAAGGGGTTGCCTCTGACGAGAGGGGAAGGTTATAGCACGTGTTAGAATAAATTGATCATATTCGTCAGGTTTTTATGTCAAATGTCAGGTTTCTTCCAACAGCAGTTTCAGACAAGCCCGAGGCTCTCAATTAAATCAAGGTTGGCGGAGCTGAATTGTAATTAAGGGGTTGCCTCTAACGAGAGGGGAAGGTTATAGCACGTGTTAGAATAAATTGATCATATTCGTCAGGTTTTTATGTCAAATGTCAGGTTTCTTCCAACAGCAGTTTCAGACAAGCCCGAGGCTCTCAATTAAATCAAGGTTGGCGGAGCTGAATTGTAATTAAGGGGTTGCCTTTAACGAGAGGGGAAGGTTACACCATGTATCAAAATAAACTGATCATATTCGCCAGATTTTCACGTAAAATGTCAGGTTTGTTCCAATAGCAGATTCAGATAAGTTCGAGGTTCTCAAATCCAGTTGTCTACCAAAGTAATGACCAGTTCTGATTATGGCAGCTACATCAAGTGTTCAACTTTGATGAGTGCCTGCTTTTGACAGTTCAGAACTGATCATAAAAGGCTGATCAGTCAAGGAAACTAAGCTTTATAAAGAGAGTAATTCACTTGTCTGTTCAATGATCAATACAATATCGAGGTTGGTAAAACTGATATTGCATCTAGCAGGTTGCCTCGTCTCCATTTAAATGTGCAGTTTGATCCTTGCCCCACCGCAAAAGTGACTCGTGACGTCACATGACACTTCTATCTATATGCCCAACGGAATTTATCACGTGACGTGACGTAACGAGTTACGTACCCAAACCCTCCCCTCTGGATCAAGGCAACCTTCTAATACACAGTCCAGGTTTACCAACCTTGGGTCAATGCAAATACAAGCGACATTTCTTATTGGTTAACGAAATTTTAAGAGGGCACATTTTTGAGAGGAGTTTCTAAATTTTTGTTTGGACTGTTTGAAAACTTTGGTCTCCTTTTGAAAGAACACCGAAAGATTTTTTCAACAATTTTTTAACAGTGATTTCTTTCATTTGGTTATTTCTCTTTACTTAGTTTTAATTGAACCGTCATGCTCAATGAAAACGATACTCCCGCATGTAAACCTCAATCTTAGGAACAGTGAAAATTCAGGATCACGAAATTGCCAGTGCCATTTTAATTAAGCGTAATAGCACCTAATTTAAAAAGAAAAATGCGGTTACTAATTTCGTCGACGTCCTTCTAAATGAGATAGGAAAATTAAAATGTCTATATTAAGAGGCTAAAGTTACGACGTATGTACACTACACGCAAGAACCGTTACTTTTGGGACAAATTCAAATAAAAAATAAAAAATCCTGTATGTTTTCCTATAAACTTAGAAATTGGGGTACCAAGATTATGAGCGTCAATTAAAATTTTAAATTTAGGGTTTCTTAAATCTATTTTAAAATAAGAACTCGTTAAATTTATTCTAAAATAAAAACTCTATATAACTAACAAACTAATTTATTTTATTCTAATTTATTTGACACGACAAATTCAAATAAAAAATATAAAAACCCCATATTTTTGTACTTATAAATTAGGGTACCAGGATTATGAGAGTTCATTAAAAAAACCCAATAATTTTTATACTATGGTTACGAATTTAAGGTTCCTTAAATTATTTTAAAATAACAACTCTGTATGACTAACAAACTAATGTATTTAAAGTTAGATTCTAATTTATTTAACATAACATTTATTTAAAGTCGGTCAGTAGTTAACTTCAATGCGACCTGTTTTCGTTTCCCCCGGCCGATTGCTTAAATATCCGGACTGGCGAAGATTTCAGACTGTCTATCGAATTTTCTTTGCCCAGAAAATTCCGCTGCGCAAACCTGGAACTTGTATGCTGAAGCGTCAAGACTTTTGACGCGCTAGACTCTGACGTATGTAAGACTAATTTGTCACGCATTAGATCATCATACTATTTTATTTGAATTTGGCCTGAAAATGGTGATAAATTCTATAGGGTTTTCTCATCTTCAAAATTTCAGAATAAACTTAAAAAGTATGAAAATTTCGTATTTTTTTCCATTTGTAAAAATTAGGGTACGTTGATTACGGGGTTTAAAATAAGAAAGGGCGAAAAAAAGCAAATTATTTTTAAGCTTATGGTTTTGCTAAATTTTAATATAAGCACCTTAAAACAGAAATAAATAAAAAGAAAAGAAAAAGAAAGAAAAAAGTTGCATTCAGCACCACTGTTTTGATTCACTGTGTACAGCTAACAGTAATTTTATGTTGTATACTTCTAAATTGTGAATTCGAATTATTGATTATTGATTTTTTAATTAGCCAGACATATTTTTTATTAAACGTACGTCAATTAATTTTAAAGGTTAAAAAAGCCATCGAATTAATTATCGTTGGTGAAATTTCGTTTGTGTTTTGGTGTTTTTTATTTTAAACGCGTAGAGACTATGGAAATAATGTTACGAATTGTACAAAGTCAACGGGCAGTGTCACATAAAATAAGAAAAATAAATAATTTACAAGCGCAGCGTAAATAAAAAGACAGGACAATTATGTAAAACGGTCAGAATGTAACAGAAATTGAATACATCTTTAGTGAACAGCGCGGTGAAAAACTGCAAAAGCAAAATTAAAACTTATAATCTATACGCACGAAGGCACCCTTTAAAGTGGCCATTAGTGAAAACAAAACCTATGCGAATTTCGAATAAGACCCAGAATAGCATGAAAGCGAGTTAATTATACAAGAGAATAGCTTCGGCTGATCTGGAAAAGCAGAGGAAAACGTCATCCAAGTAGGGCCGGTATAAGGGCCGTTTTTGTCTGTGCCCGCCTGTTTTCGCCCCTGACGTAGGGGAGAAGTTTTTAGAGAGGCCACACAACTTTTGCGGTTTCGGTCCATTCGTAAACTCCACCCACTGTTTTTAACAAGTACGACGGCCATTTCCACTTGCATAAGTTATCCGGACCACACCCAGGCACTCGTGAATTTCGTATAAATAAATAAATGCGAACCGAGCGCTAATTTTGTTTATATAGAAAAAAGGAGAACTATTCCAACTTTTCGGAGCAAATTGTTATGTAATTCAATTCCGCCGCTTGTGTTGCGACTTGTTCCCGTTTTGCGACCAAAGAGAATTTCATATGACCCTCCTCTCACTGTTACGACAACGTTACCCTGCAACCCTTATTTTATTTCTGTTGACGTACGAAATGAAATCTCTGTACTACCTTCATCATCACATATTTTATTAAATACTACTTCCTCTGTATGGCAGATATCAAGTTTAACAACTATTGTATACTAGATTTTGATTGTCATATCTAATTGGTCGTCTTAACAACAAAATATAAGAAAAGCAGCTGGTGAAGGTGAAATTCAGGTCTAAGTAATTACGTTACAGGGATATTCACGGGGGAATATATCGGAAACTATTCCTTCCCGATCGTCTGAAAATTTGTATACAGCGTGTCTCTAAACCTACATATGTCTTTAATTGAAACCACAAATAGTAGTCAAGAAAAGAAGCAAAATTTGTTGTACAACTATTGGTCAGATAGCTATAATAACGCAGATAAAAATTATTTTATTTTTTCATAGAAATTGTTTGAGGGTCGCTGAATGCTGCTTAAATGTTTTTCAACTATTCTCCGAAGTTCAAGGCCATAAAAAGTCATGAAAACGCAGAACATGACCTAATGCACAGATATTGTACTTAGGGCAGGTCAAGTAGCGTGTTTCTTGTTAATTTTAAAAGCAGATAAATTTTGCAAATAGGTAAGTTCTTAATAGTTTAAAATATTCTGTGCGCGTTGCATTAAATGATGATTAGTTTTGTGCTAATCCGTACTTTCACAGTTAAATTAAAAAAAATAATCTATAGGCGATCGAATAAGTGGAAATTCTTACATCAAATTAATTTGTAAATTGCCAATAATCAATTTACAATGTTGATTACTGAAGCTTATTGTATTTGTACAGCAAAAATAAATTTGTTTCTTTATTGAAACCTTCGAATAAACGACGAAATAAACGTGTGCCCTAAACGAGAGCTTTTATGTCTTTATTGGTTTAAGCCGACGCAGAAATTCAGGTTCAATATAATCCTGATAAAAACATGCGTTTTGTGTTGGAATGTAAACAATTAATAAAATAGTTCGATTGAGAGCTAGCGAAGTTATTCAATCACTTATTTTCAACCCATAGATTATTATGTTTACAGACTAGTTTATTTAAATTTTTCATCGTATCATACTCCAATTTTTGCTTTTCGCTTTTACAATAGGAATACTTTCTGCTCTTGCAATACTTATTCTGCGGCTATTAGTGCGATAATTAAAAAATAATTTCACACATTTTCAACACAGTTACAGAACTAGCATACGAAGTTGTTTAATTACTTCAGCAAAAATCTAACGAAGATTAGGGACTCGTTTTAACATAATTGTTATTATCTATTACAAAGAGGTGCGTAAACAAACGTTCTTACTTATTGCATGATGAAAATACAAATAAACATGCCAGTGTCCGCAAGTCGGATTCATATTCGTATACAATAAGACCTTGACCGAGATCTTCTAAACGTAAATAAAAAGTTTTGTTGCGGTTCATTGCTTTTATCGGAACAAATTGCTGAAACAAGTCGTAAACCATGCAGAGGTTTCAAAACAAAAGGACTGCGCTCACTTGTGCTAGGTCATTTTTGGGCAAAAAATTTCAGGTTTGGAGAATTAATTTCTTATGTAACGAGGAACTTACAGTTTCATTTAAAGACAGAGATTTTGAGACACCCTGTATAACAATAATCCACAACGATCTATTCAAATAATATAAAATCATTTATGACGTGCTTCCGGTCATAGCGACACTAACTTTCTTGTTTTAAACAGAACACCCCATATATTATTACATTTTTGAATTCCGTTTTCAATTCTAACTCTTTTGTATTCACACACATCATGGCTAGAATGTATTGTTTTGACTATATTCATTTTTGTCTACAAATTTTGGTGATTACAGTGGTCAAAACAAATTGGAATATTTCAAAAATTAAAAAAAGGTAGGGAATCTGACTATTATCCAAAGATGAAGTAGCACTTTTCTGACGAAAGTTAAATTGTATATTTTAAAAAGAGTTTACAGAGTGCCCACAGGAGTCGATAGTTTTCAACAATGAATATCTCAATTTTTTTTAATACATCTACTGACTCTTTTCAATACCAACTGATGCAAAATATTATTTTCTTTCGATTTTGTATAAACAGTTTCACGCTATCTTCAATAGTTTTCGAGATATCGTATAATTTATTTCTTGTTAAGTACTGACGTTATTGATCTTTGAATTTCTTGTACATCCAATTGTTCAGATGCATTTATGCCCCTTCGTTTCAGATTCTCTCTAGTATTTACAGGAATCTTATGTACTTTATTTTTTTAAATTTACTCCGCAAATTAAAATCTACTGGTGTTAGATCGGGTGATCTAGGAGGTCAAACTCAATGATCATCGCACCCTGTCACACGATCTTCAAACATTTCATTCATCTTTACAAAAGTTCTTTTCAGTAAATAGATAGTATTTTCAACAATGATTATGAAAGATCAAGCTAAGAAATTACATATATATATATATATATATATTAATCCGTAGGCTTCCGCGGGTGTTGAATGCTGTAGTATTCTTCCGGGTAGTCCTCCGCGTTGAGTTCTCTAAAGAACTATTTGTCTTCTGACAACGTTTCGGCAAGGTCTCACTTGCCATCTTCAGGTCTTCGCTGCTGCTTGCCTGCTTCTGCTCCTCGTCGTTACTCGAGTCACAGTGGCTTCTGGTCGCGCTGGTGGTGGTTTAAGTACCGTGTTGCGGTCACGCGTCGTTACGCTTGGTGGTTTTTCCGCTTGACTTCTTGTTGTTGGTTGATTTGGTCGTGCCTGTTGACTGCTTTCTCCTAATCCTGATGGTCCGGGGTTCGCTGGTTTCTGGCTTCGGGTTACTGGTCCTCGACGGTCGGTGGATTTTCGGATCACTGGCCTCCAGGTGGGTGGTAGTCGTAAGGCATCATCTCTGGTGTTTAAGTTCATCTGATGTTTCTCGATTTCTATCGCTTCTCGGATGATGCGTTTGGTCTTGTGTTCTACGCTGGCAATTGTTCTGGTGTTGTCGAAATCTATTTTGTGTGAAGTCGCTTTTACGTGTTGTGCCAATGATGATGTTTTCTCGTCCTTCTCGACGGCCTTTCGATGTTCTTCTCTCCTGACGCTTATTTTTCTATTTGTTTGGCCTATGTAGACCTTGTCGCAATCTTGACAAGGAATTCCGTACACGCCTTGGCTTTCCAGTTGTATTTTAGTTTTGACTGTTGGCAGGATGTTTCCAATTTTCTTGTCGGTGTTGAATGATGTCCGGATATTGTGTTTCTTGAGTATTCTGCTGATCTTCTCTGTTGTCCCTTTAACAAATGGTAGGCATGCTGTTCCTACTATATCTTTTTCTTCTTCCTGTGTCTTGGGTTTGCGTTGGTGTTCGGCTTTCCTGATTTGTTTGTCCTGATATCCATTTTTTATTAAAGATGAGCGGATTTTCTTCATTTCTTCTACCTTGTTTTCTGAGTCAGCCAATCTTTGGGACCGGGTGACGAGGGTCCTTACCACTGATTGCAATTGTGCTGGATGGTGATGTGATTGTGCGTTCAGGTACCGTTCCGTGTGGGTTGGTTTTCGGTATACGGAATGTCCAAGGCTTCCATCTGGTTTTTTCTTTATAAGTACATCGAGGAATGGAAGTTCGTTGTTTTCTTCGATTTCCATCGTGAACTTGATCTTCGGATGGATTTCATTCAGGTGTTGCAGAAATCTTCGTAGTTGTTCTTCTCCATGCTTCCATATTATGAAGGTGTCGTCCATATATCTGAGCCACAGGTGTGGTTTGTGACTTGCGGTATCGATGGCCCGTACTTCGAAATCCTCCATGAATAAGTTGGCGATTACAGGAGATAATGCTGATCCCATGGGTGATCCTTCTACTTGTTTATAACGTTGGTTCTTGAAGATGAAGTAGGTGTTCTTCAAGCAGTGCTTCACCAGGTCCATGGTGTCGTCTGGGATGTGGTGTTTTAGATGAATGATATCCACTGCTTCGTCTATTGGTATGTTGGTGAATAGTGAGACCACGTCGAAACTTACTAGCAGATCTCCTGGTTCTACGGTGAAGTCCTTTATACGCTCGATGAAGTGGCCTGCGTTCTTTACGTAGGATTCTGCTTCTTCGGCGTATGGCTGCAGTCGTTTGGCAGAATCCTACGTAAAGAACGCAGGCCACTTCATCGAGCGTATAAAGGACTTCACCGTAGAACCAGGAGATCTGCTAGTAAGTTTCGACGTGGTCTCACTATTCACCAACATACCAATAGACGAAGCAGTGGATATCATTCATCTAAAACACCACATCCCAGACGACACCATGGACCTGGTCAAGCACTGCTTGAAGAACACCTACTTCATCTTCAAGAACCAACGTTATAAACAAGTAGAAGGATCACCCATGGGATCAGCATTATCTCCTGTAATCGCCAACTTATTCATGGAGGATTTCGAAGTACGGGCCATCGATACCGCAAGTCACAAACCACACCTGTGGCTCAGATATATGGACGACACCTTCATAATATGGAAGCATGGAGAAGAACAACTACGAAGATTTCTGCAACACCTGAATGAAATCCATCCGAAGATCAAGTTCACGATGGAAATCGAAGAAAACAACGAACTTCCATTCCTCTATGTACTTATAAAGAAAAAACCAGATGGAAGCCTTGGACATTCCGTATACCGAAAACCAACCCACACGGAACGGTACCTGAACGCACAATCACATCACCATCCAGCACAATTGCAATCAGTGGTAAGGACCCTCGTCACCCGGTCCCAAAGATTGGCTGACTCAGAAAACAAGGTAGAAGAAATGAAGAAAATCCGCTCATCTTTAATAAAAAATGGATATCAGGACAAACAAATCAGGAAAGCCGAACACCAACGCAAACCCAAGACACAGGAAGAAGAAAAAGATATAGTAGGAACAGCATGCCTACCATTTGTTAAAGGGACAACAGAGAAGATCAGCAGAATACTCAAGAAACACAATATCCGGACATCATTCAACACCGACAAGAAAATTGGAAACATCCTGCCAACAGTCAAAACTAAAATACAACTGGAAAGCCAAGGCGTGTACGGAATTCCTTGTCAAGATTGCGACAAGGTCTACATAGGCCAAACAAATAGAAAAATAAGCGTCAGGAGAGAAGAACATCGAAAGGCCGTCGAGAAGGACGAGAAAACATCATCATTGGCACAACACGTAAAAGCGACTTCACACAAAATAGATTTCGACAACACCAGAACAATTGCCAGCGTAGAACACAAGACCAAACGCATCATCCGAGAAGCGATAGAAATCGAGAAACATCAGATGAACTTAAACACCAGAGATGATGCCTTACGACTACCACCCACCTGGAGGCCAGTGATCCGAAAATCCACCGACCGTCGAGGACCAGTAACCCGAAGCCAGAAACCAGCGAACCCCGGACCATCAGGATTAGGAGAAAGCAGTCAACAGGCACGACCAAATCAACCAACAACAAGAAGTCAAGCGGAAAAACCACCAAGCGTAACGACGCGTGACCGCAACACGGTACTTAAACCACCACCAGCGCGACCAGAAGCCACTGTGACTCGAGTAACGACGAGGAGCAGAAGCAGGCAAGCAGCAGCGAAGACCTGAAGATGGCAAGTGAGACCTTGCCGAAACGTTGTCAGAAGACAAATAGTTCTTTAGAGAACTCAACGCGGAGGACTACCCGGAAGAATACTACAGCATATATATATATATATATACACACTGTGACTCGAGTAACGACGAGGAGCAGAAGCAGGCAAGCAGCAGCGAAGACCTGAAGATGGCAAGTGAGACCTTGCCGAAACGTTGTCAGAAGACAAATAGTTCTTTAGAGAACTCAACGCGGAGGACTACCCGGAAGAATACTACAGCATATATATATAATGTCATCAGTATCTAATAAGAAATTATTTAGTTCGCAGATATCTTGAAAACCATTAAAGATAACCATCATATTGTTTATACAAAACAGAAAGAAAATTACGTTTTGCATCAAATGCCATAGAAAAAAGTCAATAAAAAAATCAAGTTATTGTAGTATAGTTGAAAACTGTCAACTTCTGTGGATCCCCTGCAAGCTATTTGGAAAGTATACTGTTTATCTTTTACCAGAAAAATGTTACTTCATCATTCTTCAATCAGAAAAAAGTACAGTTCTGTATCCTTTTTAGTTTTCGGAAAATTCCAATTTATTGTGACCACTATAATGGCCAAAATTTTCAGAATAAATTGAATATTGTTAAAACAATACATTTTAGTCAGGACGTATATGAATAAGAAAGATGTAAAACTGAAAGAGGAATCCAAAAATTTAATTATATATGGGGTGTTCCATTTAAAATAAAAAGTTAGTATCGACTGGCGGTACAATCGAAAGTACGCCATATAAGATATATTTTTCATTATAATCTAATAGGCCACTTGCTGTAAATGTCCCTGTATAATGCGAAAAAATATTTTTTTTAAAATTACTAAAGGTTTAACATTTTTCAAAATTAAAAACCTGCAACCTTAGTTAAAAGAATAACAGAAAATTTAATTAATTTATTAGAAAGTAAACCTGTTCGCTCTCTCATTATCAATCCCTCAGAAGTTTTTTGTCACCAATAATATTCTCAGGTTACTGTTGTATTTTTTATTTTTTTAATTCCGCAGTTAATTTATTGGCAGAGTAAGAAATACTGGAGATTACTTAAAAATCCGTTTATTAATTAATTTTCGAACCCACTTTCCAGCGGTATGGTCTTTATGGATTGCAGACCAGGGCTTTATTTTTTTAAAGGGTCTTCTTTGCGAATAAAAACAAAAATTTAAGAAAAAATGCACAATTTTTTTGTTTCTAGATAAGATCTGTAGGTCGGCCTGCACAAAATCGTCAAATCAACGGTCAGACCAAATCACGTAATAATTTTCTCAAGCCCTGATGGGCCACGTGACTTGTTCCAACCCGACTGTTAACTTGACAACTTTGAGTAACTTGATCGTTCACTTAACGCAGTCAAAGCCTGAATTGTTGGTTTGCAACATCATTGGAGTCGAAAACATGTCAGATAGCAGCGATGTTTTAAATGACAGTGAATTATGTAAAATGAAAGTCACTTGCCTTTAATTTTTTCTGTCCAAAAAAGAGTAAAATAAAACAGTTTTTCGAAAACTAACATGGCGTACGACTCGCCACAATTAACTCAAACTTAAATTAATAGGACAGGCCCCCAAAGAGTTCCACTTCTGTCATTTTTTGCTCTTTCATTTAACCATTTATTATTATTTAATTAAATCTAAAGTCTACTAGACGTTTGTGAATCAATCTTAAAAATAATAAAGTAAATGCACGAACCTGAAAATATCTGAAACATTTCGACCTGGCAAAATTTACAAAGGGTGTGTACGAGAACGAAGAGGGGACGGCATCAAATGATAATAGTTGTGTCTTAGGGGGTCGGGGATGCTGAGTTCGAATATCAACAATGTTTCTGCATAATTGTTTTTCTAAGGGACGCAATTTTAAAATCGAGTTGGACTGAAATTAAAGGATGACTTTTAATAATTTTATTTAAAAAATATATTTATTTCCTTCATTATGTGGGTAATGTGTTTGATTTATATCTCAAACGGATTCTCTCCGAGAGGAGGACTGTAGTTTAAGCAGCGCCTTCTTGGATGTTGTTGGCCTTATTGTGATTGTTTTGGTGGCCATCTAGTACATTAGTAATAATAAAGAAATTGAAACACCGAAAAGGAAAGTTTGGAGAAAGAGAATGGAACGAATTCCAAAAATTGCGTCGATTGAAAAAGTATTTACGTAAAATCCGACCCAGCGTCTCGATTCCTTAAGATTGCAGTTTTTTACTTTGTCAGTTTCTCACTCTGCCCCTGAGCTGCTTACTTCTATACTCTGTTTTTTATTTCGGAGGAGCTTTTTTTTATTTTCGGAGGAGCTTTGTTATTGGAAGCTGGCCGGAATTAATCAATGACAAAGCTCGTTTTTAGCACTAAAATTTCAAAGTACTTCGAAAAAGAGAACAGAGCATAGTGCGAAATGTTACTTTACATTTTGAGCCTCAAAATACTTTAATTTTGAGATAAATCATGTGCTTACAGCGTACCCTGTTTAGTGCCTTTACTGTAAGCAAGAACTATACAAATTTTTTTATCGTAATCGTTAATGGTGCTACAACATATGAAGCTTCCTGTTATCAATAAATAAAACAGGACATCTCTAATTGTTACGCCACTGGAACGAATTTACTTCGTCCATTCCACGCATTTGCACAGATTCGCAAAGGTAAAACCTAAATTAATTTGTTTGGTAAATTTCAGGTAAATTAAAATAAATTAAAATATGTTTCGCTTTTTTTGGGGAATTCCCTATGTTTTTCTGAATGATCAAGATTTACGCTAACATTCATGGAATTTTTGAATTATTTCGAGATCTTAGAAAAATTTTGTGCAAATGCATCGCATTTGCGAATAAATTGGGCAAGTCGTTTTTGGTCTGCAGTGGGAATGTCGAGCTACGTTTCTGCTGAAGAAGCCCCAAGCAGGGCTGAAACAGCTGTCCAGAGGCTGCTCGAGATTCTCACTGCAATCAAAAACGATTTGCACAAAATTTTTCTAAAATCTTTCATTATGCTTTGACAGCAAGCATGGCCGCCTTGCATGGGGGACTCATTAGGAGCAAATCCCGCTTCAATTTGTCTATCCTACTGCAATGTTAGGTCAAAAAGCGATAGTAAGATGTCGCTATTTTATATGTTTATTTCGAGATCGTTTAGAGTGATAAGGAATAAGAATATCTGGAAGAGCAATCTTCTAATACTCTAATTAAAAATTATACACAGCAAAGCTGGAAAAGAAATTACGTAGCACTTAGGTACAGCTTTAACAGTGGAAATCGAAATAAATGAATAACGGCGAACTTTTTTATTTTTACGCTGAATTAATAAAATGTTCAGAATTTATTTTGATTTATTTATTTCTAATTTCTTTATTTACTTTCCCAGAACATTACCCTGCTTCTTTCAAGCCAAATACGATTTTTTTTCTCCTTGAAAATCAAATTAAAATTATTATTTTTATATTATTATTACTTTTTATGAATCACCCACAAAAATAATTTTTATTCCAGTCCAATTTTAATTTTTTTTTTGCCGCTATAACATAATAAGTAAATGCTTTCTAACCTCTAACCGGACAATGTGAAAATTGGAACATAGCTTTGACGAAGCTATCAATCCATAGTGAAACGTTGAGTGACTTTTTCAATGTTCGCAATGTCCAGTTAGAGTTTAAAAAACATTTACTTACGATTTTCATCGGACAAGAGACGACTTCAATTATAACATAATAATAAAAAAAATAATTGCAATTTTGTATAATGAAAACAAACAAAAAATGTGTTGCTGATAAATGGAATAGATTGTGGTTGCTTGAATTGTACAAAGATTCCTTATATTTATCTAATTTAACGTGTTCTGAAGGTGATCTTGTTATTCATTTCTTTTAAATAAGATTTGTGTGGTTGATTTTCAAATGATCTTTTTGATAGAGACTGATTTAATTCCTCTGTTTTTTCTATAATATTTAGTTCAACTTGGGCAATAATTATTTGAAACAAGAGGTAAAACACACGTTCTATATTTTTCAGTTAGTTTTTGGCTCAAGTTTTGATACAATTAAAATTTGTAAACTTTGAATACCGGTTCCTCAATTTAAAATAAATGTGTTTCAGAGACTAGAATGAACACGTAACATCAAGAAATCGTTTAATATATTTCTGTTATCCACTCGTAATCATTATTGCTCTAAAAGGAGCCATGGATAAATCAATTTATAAGAGGATATTCGGGAAAATCGTCCAACAAATAATATCAAATTTATTAACTAAACTGAAGGTCGAAATTCACTGCATTATTAAAAAAAAAAACAAGAGGAATTTAGATTTATTATTTGATGTCATGATAACGAGAAAATTTTGTATTTAAAATAAAAACGAGATAAATTTTTCACCGTACATTATATGACATTATACTTATTTTCTGAAATAAACTGAAATGTTTCAAAATGAATATAATTAGGTGCCTCGACTTCTTGAAAATGCCCGGATGCTAAAATTAGTTTTTTCAAAAGTCAGAACCCACCACCAAAGAGATCATAATTATGTTCTTTAAAGACGTTTAAGAAATCTTAACCTTGAAACTAACTCAATTAATTTTCACTTAAGGGGAGAGCTAAGAATGTTTATTTAAGAGTTAGTTTAAAGTAATAATTAAGAGCAGTTTGTGAAGTGTATGTTTTGATCTTTGCAAATTAATTGATTTTCTCCTTTGCAAATTAATCTCAACCGCAAATTAAAATTCCGAATAACTCCTGAATAGATTACACGTGCATGTCATTAACTTTATGTTCTTCACTTTTTCATCAAACCTGGAGACACAGTGGGTTAAAGTAAAATAATAATAAAGTAAAAAATGAAATTTATATTTCATCCTGAAGTTCTTAATTGACCTAAAATTTAAGAAAGTTTTCTACTTATTGCTAGGTGTCAGTTTTAGTAATTAAGATCCTCTATTATTCAAGGGGCCTAATGAACAGTATTCTTTTTTTTTTGAGGACGAAATCGTTCTCGTTCGTCTCAGAGTTTAAGGAATTTGACTCGAATAAGTACACTTAGGCTGAGTTGCTCAGAATCCAATTAAACCAGCATTTTATTATCTGTTGGTTAAGTATCAAAGCTCAGTTTTCTTTCATTGTTAAACCAAGTTTTACATCTTCATTCACAGTTAAACTATGTTTTACATCTGAACAACCAAAAAAAGAAAGAATAAAACTTTATTTAACGTTAAACGTAGTTTAAACCTATAAATGTATGTTCTGGAGTGTTGTTGAAACTTCCTTAATTTTATTATGGAACAGACAAATGTAGTAGAAGTAAGAAGAGAGAGAAGTATAGAAGTAAGGAAAAAGTTGGAAATTTTTGCTACTGTATCAAATAGCTGTATCTGCAACCTGAAACTTATGTTTTTATTGACGTGGGGTTTATTTAGTATTTATTTGAAAATACAAGGGTAAAATATTTTGAAAGTAAGCTCGCAAAAAATCCAGCCCAAAAAATTCATAACGTACATAATTCAATACTTCCACATCAAAGGGCGAAATTATTAACATTCGCATCGAACGCGAGAAATAAATTAAACAAAAAAAAAAAAAAAGAGCCGAAGTGCGTCCGAAGCAGGCGGGTGGTGAATAATGGAGGCGAAATTAAAAACCGCCGAGAAAAAAATAAAAACTGTATCGAGAAACAAAATTGAGCGTGCAGAGGCCGATCTGAAGCGCGAATCTAAATAAATAAAAATTCACCCGTCCAATTACGGCCGAAATTCGCACACAAAGGAAGCGGCGTGAAAAGAAAACCGATGGAAAAAATTAAAGAATAATAATGAAAGGCCGAATTCGGGGTGGTTTCTCGGGGAAGGGATGCCCTACGGCGTCTCTAATCAATAATCGATGACGCACGAGGAGGGCCAAAACGTATTTTCCAAACAAAATTCGGGAACATCTTCGGGACGCTCACTCAGGGTTTCAGCGGTACTCAATCTTTCTTAAGTGGTTGGGGTGAGGAAAAAAACAAAGCTTGTTGAAGATTTAACAACGTACCTTCTTTTGATTGGTCGTTTTTGTATTCCGGTAGGGAAAAAAGGTGGATGCGTCGCGTCGGTTTCAAGTTTCAGGCGTGTGCGTGCTCCTTATCCGTCGGTAAGGCAGGCAACTGAACTGTCACTTAAAAAGCTCACTCCCCACGGGGCACTCTCAGTTCGGATGGACGGTGGATATATCAGTAGAGCTCAAACAACATTGAAAGAATCAATCGCTACATTTGTAAACAGGGTTGTCACATCCCCCTTCCACCGATGTAACGTCCCATTTGGTTATTGGCTCATTGCTATCATTGATTGAGTATTATTGTTTTGGAATGCGCGTTTTTAAAACTCTGAACAAACACACGTACACCGAGCATCGATGTATGGAGGTGTGTGACGTATGTGCGGTCGATTTTTTCCTCGTTTCGCTTCGTTCGTTTTTTATTTTTTTGCTTTTCTTTTTGGTTTTCTGGCGTTGCGGAGGTTTTTTTTTTGGGCAGCGGCCACCACACCACGGCGACGCTGCATTTGTCGAATTATGTTTCATTCATGACTCCTGCGTATCGATTGCTTCCAACGGTTTTGCGTACAAGCTGCGTTATACTTCAATTTAAAGTGTATACAACTAATTAAAGGGCCACCATGGGAATCTCGTAAACTATAAAAGATACAAAGACGGTTAAATTACAAAAAAAGTTGCGCTATTTTGAAGCCTATTAAAATATTCAAAAGAATCTTTTCTACCTCTATTCGTTTCTGAAATATCTTAAAAAAATTGAAAATTTTAATTTTCGAAAATATCGAATATCTTATTTATTAAAATAGTATCATGAAATTCGACATTTTTATGATAAATTCGATGAGCAATGTAATAGAGTCCGAAGAAATAGGTTAGGATTGACAGTTTCGCAGATACGACTGTCAATTGACTTTTCCTTATGGACGCTACCTTGGATATTCATACCACGTGCTACAAAAGCAAAATCTGAATACAACCATATGACACCATATGACAAATTTGTGCTTTTGTTTTAAAAGAAAATACCAAGATACTACAAAAGATTTTGAAAAAAAATCTAGTAGGCGGATGCGTGTAACCATTCAGAACTAAAATTATTATTAAAATAATAAATCTTACTCAATTATGGTACTTATTTACATTTTTACATAAAAGAAAATATTTTTTAATAAAAATTCTTAGTAACCTAACATTTTGTTTTAGAACAAAAGCATAAATGTTCATATGGTCGTATTCGAAAATTATTTCTGCACCACGCGCTATGAATATCTGAGGTAGCGTCCACAAGAAAAGAAAGAGTTGACAGTCGCATCTACGAAACTGTCAAACCTAACCTATTTGTTCGAATTGCATTACGTTGCCCATCGATTTTAATATAAAAACGTCGAAGTTTATGATTCTATCTTATGAAATAAAGAAGATATTCGAGATTTTCGAAAATGAGAATTTTCAATTTTTCGAGGATATTTCAAAAACGAATGAAAATAGAAAAGATCTTTTCGCATATTCTTTTAGACCTCAAGATAGTGCAACTTTTTTATAATTTAACAATCGTTGTGTCCGTTACAGTTACGAGATCCCCATAGTGGCTCTTTAATTAGTTGTAACCCTGTATAATATTACACTTAGAGTCTCTGCAGAAACCTAAGATGCAACATAGAATTAAAATAGAATTCTTATAAAAAAAAGTATCTTTACATGATCTCTTTTAATAATAGTAATAAAATGTATTTGCCCAGTAATTTAAAAAAACAAGACTTCTTATAAAAAATGTCTTGACACGATCTCTTTTAATAATAATAAAATGTATTTACAAAAAACCAATTACAGAGCAAAAAG
The DNA here is from genome assembly GCA_036172665.1 of Prosopocoilus inquinatus. Classification (NCBI taxonomy): domain Eukaryota; kingdom Metazoa; phylum Arthropoda; class Insecta; order Coleoptera; family Lucanidae; genus Prosopocoilus; species Prosopocoilus inquinatus. Next base: position 34,955,268 of record CM069877.1, read on the forward strand.
AACAACAATAGAAAAATCAAAAGATCTAAACGTAAGCCAAATCTAAAAGTAAAAGTAGATAGAGATAGGAAAAGGAAAAGTAAATGAGAAGAAGAAAGGTATATTTGAGTCGCAAGATTTAAAGTGCAGTCTATACAGAACGCTTTCTAGTGTATACCGGGTGCGCCATTGAGAGTAAACAACGTTCACGAAACTGTCTAATCGCAAAATGAATTGTAGGTAATCTACCTTAGACAATTCACTTTAATAATCAGCAGGGTAAAGAATTCGAGCCACTTGTTTCCCGAACAGCACGAAAATTTAGTACTCGAACTGTAATAGCCCCGCCCACAAAAAACTTTGTGTAAATGAGAACGCTTGCATTGCATTCCTTGCCCTCCCATTTAATAACAATTTGATGCATCGGAGCCGCAGAAAGGTGGTACGAGTAAATAGTACATTCGGCGCATATAAAGCGTTCAACATTAAGTGGCCTGAATTCTTTTCCCTGATAATGAGTCATACAATTCAAATTTTGGTTGCGATGTTTGTCGATGTGGGTTGTGTCCCTATGACGTAGTGCGCTCGGTATATGAAGAACTTTGAGGGTAGCTTAAATACGATTTTAACAATTTTGATTATCAAATAATATAGTAAAATAGTAACATTTCCTGAAATTATTCATTCTTACGTTCAGTATAATGATAGAAAATTTTGAATCGATGAGTGCATAATCGTGTTCAGTCCAATTTTACTGCGTTGAGAAAACAACAAATAACTTTCTAGATTTTCATTTTAAGTGAATTATTGCCTTAAAATTCTTTCAGATAAGAAATCTGAAGTCTCATGAAGCCAATAATTACTTGCAATACAAATCTAAAGAAAGTTATTTGTTGTTTTCTCAACACAGTAAATTTTGGACTGAACGCGGTTATGCACTCATCGATTCAATTAAATTCGCTTTTATTTCTCGATTTTACCACGCTTTCAGAATCTGGTACGATTATTGGGGGAATTGGTCTTTAAATATGATAGATACTTGCCACATAAGACCTATTAAGAATGTATATTTTAAATTTGGTTTTTGTCTTGTCCGATAATGGTTTGCAAATATAATATTTGGAGGCATAGATGGAACAAAAAATTAATTAATCAATCAATCACATCAATCTGGTTAGGAAAACAAATAAATTGCAAATAAAAAAAAATATATCAATGACGTTACAATCCAAGATTATGGCATCACAAGAAAAAAAGAAAAACGCCAGTTTGGGGCACTTATCCTTTAAATTTTGTCTAAAACTTTTTTTTTAATTAAAATTGCACTGCCAACTCTACTTTCGATGTTCTTACTTTTTATTCACGTGCAGACAAGGAAAGTAAAGTTGATTTTCTGGAATTTTTTTATATCAGAGGTTCCCAAACTTTCTTGAGCATCAACCCGTCGCGCCGCAAGAAAATCCATTTCCATCGACCCCTTTTCAAATTTTATTAATGTTCTTAAATAGGGTGATATTAATATTCTTGAAACAGTATATAATAGAGGGTGATTCGGAATAAGTATCCAACCCTTTAGGAGTGTATTTACTTTCCATTCAAATATGAATTTGCAAGAAATAAATATATCAGAGGCCTTTCAAAAATCGACCGATTTTGAGTCCAAAATGGAGATTATGATTCATTTCTTATGTATGCACACAGAAGTTCGATGTCCGAAAGAATGAATTACGTATTATACATTTTTACAGTCGTACGTTTTACAGTCTTGTTTCAAGGTAAACGATAGTGTTTCCTTCTACTCTATGAAGGTGCATTGCTCTTGTGACGCATTACAAAGCCGCATCAGTGCCCATTAACCAATTTATATCTGAATCTTCAATGCATTTTTATCTTAAAAACTATACAAAAGTACTTGACTCTTTACTCACAGATAATTTTCGTTTTGTTTTTTCGTGTATTACCTATGGTTAACGGGTTGGGCACTTATTTTGAATCACCCAGTATACTGATTCTATTTGACCTTATTTAATTTTTCTGTAATTACAAACTGATCGTATTTTGTCTCTACTCGATTCAGTTTGACTTTATTTTGTATTTGAATTATCAGTTTGATGATTCAAACTTTCGGTTAAAAACTTGTCAATACCCTTAATTCGATTTGACTTTGCTGTTAAATTTTTGTTACTTACGTCTCATCTTCATTATCGATCGTCTTTTGTTTTTCTTTTAATTCCTTATTTGACTTTATTTAATTTAGCTTTTAATTTAATTAATTGTTGGATCTTTATCTCCTCTTTTATTCGATGTCAATCTCTCGTTTTTGCTTATATTTGATGCAATTTTATTTTTTAATTCTCACTTCATCATCTTTTATAATTTCATTCTTTAATTATCATTTAATCATCTTTCGATCTTGTTTTTTTTTATTTACTTAATTTGAGTTTTATTTATATTTTACAATTCCGTCGATAGGTCGACATTTTTGTTTTCTGTTTTACGCGATTTGACTTTTTTATTTTTTAATTATTTTTTTTCTTCAATATTTAGACGTTAACCGCCAGTTTCAAAAAAATATTTAATCACTGATTAATTAATAATTAACAGCGTGATTAAAGCCTGTCATTGGTTGGGCGAAACAACATAAATCTATTATTAACTTCGTCCAATGACATTCCTTAATCAGAAATTCTCCTTCGGAAGTTGTTATTAGTTGGTTTCTCTCGCCTTAATGGCATGCTATTTGTTGAATCGTTTGTTTTTAACGGTGGTATTCAATCAATTGACAATATTGGTGACTGTCAATTCTTACAAGATCAACTCGACAGGTTTGAACCCAGGTGCAAACATAAAAAATTAAAAATCTGAAAGTAAGGCAGTCTCGTATGATAGAAGAAAGACAGATTTTATTCGACTATCAACTACTTATGTTAACCACAGTGAAAAGGGCCACTTGTTTCAAGGATTTAGGGGTGTGATTTGATTGCAAATTCACTTTTGAGTTACATATTAGGCAAATTATTACCAGAGGCTTAAAAATGTTTGTTACGGTTTTATAATTCGTATTTGTCGCAATTTTACTAATTTTAAAGCCATTGAAAAGTCGTATTTCGAACTGGTGAGATCGGTCTTTGAGTACGCCTTCTTGGTATGGTTTTTATTCTATATTTAACAGCAAAACCTTGAAAATATGTACTATCTTTAAGGAGAGCAGTGCATTCTCTTCATCTGTCAATTTTCTTTGAATTTTTCTATCGGGTTTAATTCATTTATGCTTGAATGATGAAGGCGACCGGCCTTCTGGATAATTCAGAAAGAAAGGATAATGCTAATCTTTTGGATGTTTCTAAAATTGTTCTATTTGTTAGAAGTAATTTCAAGTTTGACGGGAATCTTTTTAGGCTCCAATTGTCACAGAGGATTTAACAATTTGACTTCGGAGAGACCACCAAAGACTATAAATATCCTTTATTTAAGTTTCTTCTTCCAGTACGACCGCAAAACGTGCAAATTACTTCGCCAGATAGCATTCGGCGATTAAACGACCCACAATAAAACGGGACCTTATCGCGCTGGAGATACGCGCGGTTTGGAAACCGCGAGATATAATAAAAGCAGACCACAACAAAAACACACCCGACCACGAAGTGGCATGAATAAACAATGGGCAATGTTTCAACGAGGAGTAAATTATTAACAATTGCGCGCATTACATTATGAAACTTAAGACTCGCATATGCATGGGAAGCTCTTGGCTTTGTTACGACGTCGTTATTTGTCTGATGAATAAGCTTGTGCCCTATTCACGAATTACGTGTAAAGTTTCCATCGTGTTTTCGCATTAACATTGCTAATGCGAAAGTTGGATAATGGAAGGAACCGAAAAGGTTTTGCGAGCACTTCAAATTATTAATAGCATTTTGGTTTACCAAAAGCCGCAAGCCGTGAGAAAATCCGCTGGAGAAATAGAAGATATTTTTAATTTTTTTTTGTAATTTGTAATTTATAAAGACAAACCGCGAAGATTTGTACATACAAAACAAAAGATTCTCTGTAGAAGTTTAACGAAAGCTTAAAAAACTCACCAAGAAAGAGGACGTTTTCTCAAATCATTTTGTCCTTTGGATTTGGTACAGTTTGTCCTTTTGAAGCCAGCTGATTGATCTGCAAGAAACGAAAACTAAAAGTCATTACATTGAAAAGAAAGAGGGTCGTTGATAGAATTACAAATGGAATGTTTTCTGTTGAAAAGATAATTTTTCTTCTCTTTGTAATTTCAATATTGAACACTCAACGTTCATTAATTTGAGCTAATGAAAGTTTTTGTCCTGTATTATAATGGCTTGAATATTACATAATTTCATGAATATTTTCATTAAAGTGCTCTAATTCAGGCGTAAAATATTTATAAATCACTTTTGATGCTTTTAAATAATAAATGCATTAAAAACGGATTGGTTCATGTGCCTTTTCATTTTGTCACGATTTGAACAAAGTTTTTATTAGAAAGTCAAGGAAAAATTGAACTTACTACTTTTTAATTTTAAGCGTCAAAGTCGGTTTTGTTCTCATTATTCTTGAATCTTAATATTTATTTACTAAAGCCGTATTTGAAGTTTCTCTTTTCATTCAGTTTTCAAATTTTAACCGATTAATTATTACTGACAAATTAATTTCGATAAATTAATTTTAGGTAATTATTATTATCCTAATGAACCTTTTACGCGTATTTGCCCTTTTAAGCTTTATTTGCTAATTCATAGTTTATTTATAAAAAGACAATGTTCTCCCTAAATTAACGTTTATGCTTACTGATTACGAAAACTATAAATTATGTTAATATACAGGTGTCCACCGAGTGCCGCGGTTTTCTCTATCGTCTAAAGTATACAAGATAGAACAGAAATTCAAATTGCTCTACGTTGAGCTCTTATAGTTTGATTATTTATTTACATTTCATCGCGAATTTTTGTAGGTAGTCAATATAATATCTCAACTACAGAAATTTACAACAGATTCAATCTATTAGTTATTATGTGTACAGGGTGTTGAGCTTAGAAAACGTTAATTTTTCTCAAAATTTTCAAATGAAACACCTGTATATCTAGACTCTTGTGAAACACTGTCTTAATGAGCTTTCATAAAACGCCAAATGTTTTTGTCTAAACTGAAGAAATCGCGAGACAGCAATGAAATATTTTTTTTTCCTTTCAATATTAACGTTATTTAGCCTTTCCGTCCGGTTTTTCTGTTTCAGTTAGATAATAAATCAATGAATATCTTTTATTTTGTGTTAAAAGTAATTGAATATGTTCTTATTAAACTAATTCCTATTTTCCTTTACTTTGAAAATATTTAAATATCTATTAAAATAATTTAAAAAAACAAAATTTAAAATTACGTTGCCGTTTGCTAGAAAATAGGGAAACCGTTGCTGTGAATTTTTAATAGACAGAACGATTGTTTAGATTAGTGACACACTACTTTTAAAAATTTATATTTCTTCTTGTGTTAACAAAATGGATTTTAATAATGAAAAGTTACGTGACGTGACACACCTAATAGGAGAAAACAACCAAAGCTGTCTTTTGGCGTCAAGATTACAAGAAGTAAGAAGTATTTACAAGAAGCTGAAAAACAATTTGAATATTTAATATAAATTTTCTAGATCCAATGGTGCCTTGTCATTCTTAATTTGTTCATTGTTTTCTGTTATTTTCTAATTTAATACTTATTATTCTTAATTTGTACATTATTTTGTTATTTTCTAATTTATTAATTAAATTGACTAATATTTGTTAATTTATCAACAAAATAAAACAGAAGGACCGATCGGAAAGGCTAATTAAAAAAAAATGAGTATTTGCTGTTTCGCGATTTGTTCAGTTTGGACAAAAACATTTGGTGTTTTATGAAAGCTCATTAAGGCACTGTTTTACAAGAGTTTAGACATACAGGGTGTTCCATTTGAAAATTTTGAGAAAAATTAACTTTTTCAAAACTCAACACCCTGTACACATAATAACTAATAGATTGAATTTGCTGTGAAATTTCTCTAGGTGAGATATTTTATTGTCTACCTACAAAAATACACGATGAAATGTAAATAAATAATCAAGCTATAAGAGCTCAAAATAGAGCAATTTTTTATACACTACCATTGATATCTTAAAAACTCTTAAATAAAACTGCCGAAATTTTAGGTTATTACCTACTCGTTATGCGTACTTTCGAAATATGTAAAAATATACTGGGTGTTCCATTAAAAAAAAAAAAACTTTGGTATGGCTCTCAGTTACTGAACATCCTGCATAGCCAAAAATAATTTTAGAAAATAGAGCTGACTGTGTTACACCTCAGCTCTTTTGAATTTCTTTTCTATCTTGTTTACTTTAAACGGTAGAGAAAACCGCGGCACTCGGTGGACACGCTGTATACAGGGTGCACCTCCAAACAGCAGATAGGAATTTAATTACTGACGAAACATAAAATAAGCTATATTTAAACTCTTTATACATCGTAAGATGTATAGGGTCTTCCACAACTTCACATAAAAATGCAACTGATAAAAATAGAGTTGAGTAATAATGAACAAACATTTTTTACAATGCGAATTAATAAGTTTTCGAGGTATGGTCATAAGTAAAGAGCGGATTCTATGCTAAATGCATATTGCATGCATATTTTGCATATTTGAGCATTTTGTTCAATTTTCGCATATTTCTTAAAAACGTGCATATATATGCATATTTGAAAGAATTTGTGTCGAAGTGAGTAAATTTTTTCCTGAATTCTTAATTCGTCAGAACATGTTGTTGCATTAATTAGGGTCTAGTTTGCACCCTTCTTGGGCTTAAGCAGGCAGAATTTTCCAAGTAGTGAATTAGGGATTTCCAAGTACTTTCTTAACGATGCGGTGAGGCGTTCATGTTTGCAATATTGTTTCATCACTTCTTCACGGATTATTAGTCGGTTATTGCTGCGAACGTTTAGTTCTTCCGTAAAAGTATTTTTGTTTGTGAGAAGTGCAATATGCCGAAAGACAATTCGAGCCTGGTTAATTCCTGGATCAGAAGCTATCCCGAGCTTGCTTACACCAATGGAAGCGTATTCTGTAAAGCCTGTAGTAAAATGGTAAGTTTTAAGTTTGTTTTCTTCCTCCTTAGGTAAATATTTGCTTGGTTCTTGAATATTGAAAGTTCAGACAGTTTAAAAAAATTCAAGTTCTTGTTGTAGATACCAACCCAACGAAAATTTTCGGTCACACAACATGTCGGGACAGAACTACACAAGTCAAAATGCAAGAAGATTAATGAATCGAAAACATTTCAATTACCCTTAGACAGTGGACCGTCGTTGATGACTTCATCTAATGAACAACAAGAATTTAATGCTGATTTATGCGAGGCGATGATTTGTGCAAACATACCTTTGAAAAAACTGCAAAATTCTATTTTTAAAAGTTTTTTGGAGAAATATACCAAGAAAAATGTTCCCGATGAAAGTACGTTAAGAAAAAATTACGTGCCTCGTATCTACAACGATACTCTAAAAGAAGTCAAGAAAATCGTAGAAAATCAATATATTTATTTTATTGTGGATAAAACTACTGATTCTTGTGGGCGTTACATTGTAAATTTGTTAATAGGGTCTTTGCGGGAAGATAAACCTAGTGAATCTTATTTAATAGCCTGTACACAGTTAGACAAAACTAATCATTTAAGTATTTTAAGATCTGTTAATGAATGTTTTATGAAATTTTTCTCACCTAATGTAGTTCCTACTGAAAAAATTTTACTTATGGTAAATGCTGCCCCTTACATGGTTAAAGCCAGGCAGCAATTTAAAACAATTTATAAAAATTTAGTTCACGTGAGTTGTTTAGCTCATGGATGTAACAGAGTAGCTGAACATATTAGATGTGAATTTTCTGATGTAAATCTACTAATTAGTACCATTAAAAAAATATTTGTCAAAAGTCCCCTACGAGTTCAGTTGTACAGGGAAAAATTGCCGAATGTACCTTTACCTCCCGAACCAGTGTTGACTAGGTGGGGAACTTGGTTGGAAGCGGCAATGTTTTATGCTGAACATTTTGTAGCAATTAAGGAATTGGTTGTAGAGTTTAATGCCCAAGATAGTGCTGCTATTGCAAAGGCACAAAATATTGTAACAAAAACTTCATTGGCAAATCAACTGAACTTCATCAAAATGCATTACAGTTTTGTAATACAAACTATAAACAATTTAGAAAAACCGAAAATGTCTTTAATAGAATCCGTTAAAATTGTTAAAGAATTTAAAGAGAATATTTCAAAAGTTCCAGGTAAAATCGGCAGTTCAGTAAATAAAAAATGTTTATCCGTTTTAGATAAAAATAGCGGCTTCAAAACCCTTGAGGAAATTTACGAAATTTTGAATGGAAACTTTGAAATTGACTTAAGTGTAGAATTTTCAGCTATGAGTCACTTTAAATATGCCCCAATTACCTCCGTGGATGTTGAAAGGAGTTTTTCAATTTATAAAAATATTTTGTCAGATAAAAGGCAAAATTTCCTGGTAGAGAACTTGGAAAAACACATTGTTCTAAATTATAATCGAAGATTTTTTTAGTCGTTATAATGTTTACTTAATAATGTACATACATAATATACATACTTCCTTCATATAAGCGTTTACAAATAAATGTAAATAAATTGTATAAAATATAATGTTTTTTATTTGAATAAGAATGCCCATAAAACACAGTAGACCAGTTATTGCATTATTTGAAGTGTTCGGCCTATCTTGCACATATTTCGCCATTTTTAGTGCATATATATGTGCATATTTCATCATTTTTTAGTGCATATATATGCGCATATTTCATCAAAATTACTCGCATATAAATCCGCTCTCTAGTCATAAGTTTAAAAACAAATTGCAGAAACTGTAAACTGATAATATCATTGGATGTAGAATTAAAATGATATACCACTCAAACTCCGTGTCCATTTAAAATGTTGAAGTTCACGCCAAGGCTTCGTAGTACACGCAGTGCTATCTAGTGAACCTTTTAATTTAATTTTATATCTGGTCTTGGTACTTTTAATTTGCTTCGATTGGCTTTTGTTCGAATTTCCTGGTTTATTTTGTTTCAAAGTTAACACGGAGGAGAAACGACTTTAGACCAGCACAAGTTACGTCTTATTAACTCAAAAATAATTGAAGATTGTTGTTAAAAATTGACAAATAGTTGGATGTAGAATTGAAATTCCTTTAAAATATGCCACAAATTGTTTTGTTGTTTAAAATTTGAAAGATTGAATTTCGTAGTGCACACAATGCCATCTGGCAGAAGTTCTACTGAAGTAATCACTTCTAAAAAATGAGTATCTTTTACGTATGTACCTTGATTTGCCTGTACCTTATATTTTAATTGTTTCCAAATCAACAGGGGCAATGGACTTTAGACTAACCCTGTTAACCCTGTATAAGAAGAATCTGTTCAAAATGAAACAAGTCAATATTGAACAACTGCAAGTCTCAGTATTGCACAACTGCAAGTCTCAATATTGTCCAATCTTCTTCTAGATTCTTCTTATACAGCAGCGTGTCCCAAACTTTTAGGTTTCGCGACCCCCTTTTGAGCTGTATTATGATTCACGCCTCCCCACCCCCCACCTCGCCCCGTCGAATCACGAACTTGAAGACTGATGCTGATCAAATATTTTCATAGTATTTTTTGAATATTTGAGACTCACATTATATTTCATAACTGACAGTAACAGCACATTTGTTTTATTGAAGCTTGTTTGCGTATCCTGCGTAGCATTGACTCCTTTTTTTTCTGAAACTACATTCGTGAATATTTACATTGTACGGTCGGGAGCAATAAATTTTGGTCGTCATTGATTGTTAAAGATTTGTACTTGACTCGTATTTGATTAAAAGTAAACAGATTGATGTCTTAATTTTGAGCACTAGGAATAATTTCTTAACGTTTTATTTGACAGTGACGACCAAAATTTATTGCTTGCGACAGTACATATGTTCAAAGTAAAAAAGAAACATGGTATATGTACAGTCACGAGTATTAAATTTTGGTGGTCACTGTCAATCAAAACGTCAATTTTAATTCTAGAAAAAGAAATTTTCATAATTAATAAATAAATTAAATATTTAAGAGACTATTCCAACCATTCAGAATTAAGAATCTCCTTAGTTTCAATAAAATACAAGTTCAGTGACAACCTTTGACAATTAATAACGACCAAAACGTATTGCTCGCGACTGTATGTATATGCAATCTCTTATAAAAAATAATATGATAAATTTTTAATTTATTCTGCTGCACCCCCCTTTGAAGACTTAAGCGCCCCCCTAGGGGGGCCACAGTTTGGGAAACGCTGTTACACAGTGTTCCTCTAACGTCCCTTTCCCCGTGTTAATTTGCAATGACAGAAAAAAATAATCAACATCATTGCATTCATTAGTAAATAATCATAATTTTGAATTTGATAATACACACATTTTGTGTAGTGAATCTAATATTTTTAAAAGTTTTAGTTACTTTTACTTTTATTCAAATCGTATATTAATTTAAAATCATGTTACCTTTTCGTTTCTTTTGACGACTTGTTTCTCTTGACATTTTATTTATTTACTTTTTTCACTCCTGACGAAGCTATAAGTCTATACCGAAACGTCGAGTATATTTCCAATTATAATTCTGTCCGGCTTAAAATTAAAACAACTTCTTACTTACGTTTCTCATCGGACAAGAAACAATTTCATGTCTTTTTATTTCTTAATAAATGCAAATTTTTTTGTTCTACTCCTAACCTGCAGTTTGTCAGTCGGGGCTCCTTCGAGCTCGGGGCCCTGGGCCTAGGCCCAGCAGGCCCATGCGTAAAAACGGCACTGGCTGTGCGCACTATGAGTTTAAAAATTTGAATTTGCAGGATGATTTGAGAGGCTGGCATATTTGAAAGGAATATTATTTCTGCATCCAACTGTTTCTCTATTTTTAACAGTTTTCAGTATTTTATTAATAAATTTCATTTCATTAATAAAGAAAACTTTTGTTTGCCTAAAGTCCTTTCTCCTCCTCCGACATTATCAGTTTCCAGTTTCTACAATTGCCTTTTAAACACGTGATACATCGTTAAAATTGATTAATATTCTGCTACGTAAAAAATGATTCATTCTCGTATTATTTTTCATCTCCATTTTCATTAGTTGCTATTTGCTGTATGAAGATGAGAAGCACACTGTATTTATTTTTATTTTTAATATTTAGATACGTATTTTTAAATTGGCAATATAAAAACCTGGATTTCGTATTATATTTATATTTATATTTATTTAAAAAATTTTAAGTTCTCAAGAATACTAAGATAATAAAGGAAACTCATAATCGAGTTTAAAACAAGCAAATATACGACATGGCATCAGAAAGCTTAAAATTAGCATATTTAACATTTTTTGTTTAATATGCAAGTAAAAGCGTTTTAGTAATTAATAAAAAAAAGTGGAAAGATTTAAAATGGAAACCTTCTACTCATGTAAAGAAATGTAAATGATTTAAGAAGATCGTGTGCAATTAAACGCGTTTCAGGAGGTCGCTTTTAAGACACAAATTAAATGCCCATGCAAAAAGTGAGAGTCTGAAGTTTTTAATTACATTGTAATTTATTTTTCGACCGTTAAAAATAGATATTTCAGGTGAAATTTGACAAACTTGGTTAATGCATTGGACAACGAAATATGCTCCACGCTACAGATTTTGTGAAACACCTTGTATTGGAATTTGAATTTATTAATGTTACTTGATATACTTACACGTAGATATGTCTAATAAATAACTAATATAAATGCATTAAATCAGATATATGCAAATTAAGATAATTTACTAAAAGAAATGAAATACAAACTTAAAATAAAGACAATGTAACACATAGCAGTTGGAGTTTTGAGTTACAAATTAAAAACAGAAAATTTATTAGTTTTTCTGTTCTCTAAAGAAACAAGTAAGTAAGTTTATCAATATAACTAGGAATGCACAAACCATTGATGTTTTCAAAACATCGATACTTCGTGTGCATCTCAAATAAACTTGCTGCATAAATTCTTACTTCTACACAGTGAGGAAGGACATTTCTTAATTAGCCATTTCGGTTTTAAATTCCATAAAATTTAAGATTCTCCAGGTATCTGACAACTTGTTAATTAATATTTGACTTCATCTACATGACAGTCTGTATTTTGTAACCTGAAGGTTTGTGTGTACGTGAAAGGAAGATATCTTTTCTATTAAGGAAGGTATGTTCATTGACTCGTTCAGTATATTGTTACGAATTTAGGGTAGGATTCGTTTTAATTTATTTAAAAATAAAAACTCGATATACTTAACAAGTTAATTTAGTTAAAACGTCACAAAACTAATTTATTTTTAAGCGGAATATAAACTAATTTATTTAAATATAGGCGAACGATCAGCTATAAACTCTAATGTGAACTGTTTGTATTTGCCCGGCTGATCGCTTAAATATCCGGGCTGGCAAAGATCTAGGCGGCGGCCGACTATCTATCGAACTTCCTTCGCACAGAAAATTCGCCGAATCGTCAAGACATGACGCGCCAGGCTCTGACGCATGTAAGACTAATTCGTCACGCATTAGATCGTCACAATATTTATTTCTTCAATACAGTGAAAAAGGAAATTGTTTTGCTTCCCTACAGGCGTGATTTAGTTATATTTCTAAGGCCGTAATACGAGGGTCAAGCTGAATTTATTGAGAATAATAAAATCTAGCAGGCCTTGAAAAACAAACCATACATTGTTATTTAGAACACTTTTTTATCTGTCATTTGAAGTTTAGTTGCTGAATCTACGTTTGGTATAATCGAAGTTATTAATTTTTAAAAGTGATAATACAAGTACAAAAATGGAATTAACCAAAGAGCATTTTCGAATCATGATTTATTATGATTTTAAAAAAAGGCTTAAGCGCTTATGAGTGCAAGGAGAATTTAGATTCGGCTTTCAGTGAACAAGCACCTTCCTTGGCTACCATTTACCGATGGTACAAGAAATTTGAACGCGACAGAAATTCTGTTCAGCATCAAAAAGGAGCAGGGTGTCCTCCTACGGCTGTTACCGACAAAAACTTTGCTGCTGTTAAAAAAATAATTGAAGAGGACAATAAAGCCGCTTATGCGGTAATCGAGCATCAACTCAAGATTGGATCGTCAGCTGTGAGAACAATCTTACACGATCACCTACATTTAAAAAAAGTGGTTAGTCGTTTTGTGCCGCATCAACTTTCCGACTTCCAAAAAGCAGAACGTGTAAGGATTTGCCATGAAACTTTAAATTTCTTAAACAATGGTGGCCACCAAATTTTTCCAAAATAGTAACAGGTGACGAAACTTATATTACATTTTTTGACATACCAACCCGCCAAAAGAGTCGTGTGTGGATTCATTAAGATGAGGAAACTCCAACAATAACCAAGAAGCTGCGAGCTATGAAAAACGTTATGTGTGCAGTATTCTTTAGAAGTACTGGGGTAGTAAAAACTATTAAGCTAGACGGACAAAAGATAGTTACAGCTAAATGGTACACTGAAAAATGTTTGCCTGAAGTATTCAGTAAGGTTCCAAACAAGTGAATTATTCTGCACCATGACAATGCATCATCCTATATTGCAGCTTTAACTCTCCAGTTTTTGGCTGGAAAAAATATAAAAATAATAGAACATCTGCCCTATTCATCTGATTTAGCTATGTGCGACTTCTGGCCAATCTTTGGGCTTAAAAGGAATTTTCGTGGTAGAAGGTTTTCGTCTGAAGAAGAGATTGATGCTGCAGTTCACACTTATTTTGACGGTAATCCGAAAGAAGATTGGTTGGGCGCTTTTAAACAGTGGAAAGAAAGAATGGTTAAGTGTATCATTGCTGAAGGGAATTACTTTGAACACATTTAAAATAAAATCCTACAAAATATTAACCATATTTTTTATTCTCATTAAATTCAGCTTGACCCTCGTATTCAACTCCCATTAATTATTCATTTATTCCTGCAGTTACAATTATAAAACAGATACAATTTGTAGAACACGTCCGGGCGGAGTTTGGAACTCACTTTTCATTCCCTTTTGTCTGCAAATTCTTTAAGCAATTCCTGCAATGTTGAACTTCGATTTCTTTGTTAGTAGCGCCCTGGTTTTAGCGTAGAAAGCCAGAAATCGTTTTTCACGAATAGTTCGAATGGCGTCTACTTACATTTTTTGGAATTGTCGACAACCGTCCACTTCTGATCTCTTTCTACGTTTACTTAATCGTCCTTCCTTATTTTAGTTTAAATAAAAATCCAAAGCTTTAAATGACAAAACATATTCAAAAAAAAGAGAAACTTTAGTATGATATAAAAGATTACAAACAAAATAATATACGAATTTAATTAAATTAATTAACTAATTGAAATTTAACGATTTAAATAAAATTAAAACTAGAATATGAAAGAGAGAAGGAACGATTGGGAAATTTCTAAAACTTTTGTTAGATGCTTAATTTTAAGCAACAAAGAATCTGTTCTATTTAAACTCACCCTTGACTAACGTTGATGCTTCTGAGGTACACTTTTTAAATAAAAAATAAAAAAAAAGTATTTAGAATAAAAATTAAAATTAAATACGCGCGGGTCACTAAATTATATTCGGAACCGAAGAAGCACTTTTCTAGATGACTAGAGTTTGTGCCTCAGGCAACTGTCTGCACGAAGTTCTTTCTAATCAGAAAAGCTACAGAGAATATGAAACAAATAAAAAAACTTTTTAAAACGATCTAAAAGAGTAATTTATTGACTTTGACTTTTGACGTTTCGCAAATATAATTATTTGCTTTATAAAAGTGAACAACGGAAAAACATAAACAATTTAGCCTATTAAATTTTTTTAAAAATTAATTGTGAAGAGATTGTTAGTGGTAAAAAAAAAACTATCAGCAAAGATATAACTTGTAACCAAGAATATCATTAATGATGCGGCCAAGCCCGTCTTAACATATACTCCAGTACTTATTGCAAGAGTTAGGGAAGTCCTGGTAAAACCTAACTAGAGTACGCAAATAAATTGTTGTAACAAAAATTACAACAATTCTAACAATAATAAACCAAAAAAATAAGATAATAATATAGTTTTTCTAATAAATAAACAGGGAAGTTTCCGATTATTATGTCTCATTTAATGAACTTAGAAAACTACAAAATATATCGTTCAAATTTGCAAAATCTGTTCTTTTATTAATTGAATTATTATACATTTTTATTTTACACATTTCAATAAATCTACGTTTAAACGTGTTAGACTCCTGATAAGAATTTTAGCATTTTCAAAATCAAAAATATGTTTAGTTAAAAGTGAATGTTCTATTAACATTGAATGACTATCATTCTTTTTTTGGATATAATATTTATGCTGATCTAACCTTTTTTTTTTAATTTTGGCTAGTTTCACCTATATAACCTGAGTTACAACTTTGACAATTTACCTGATAAACTATATTTGGAGTTTGAAATTTAGGTGTTTTTGTTTTTAAATTAGTAAAATTAGTAAGGTTCTATATAAGGTAATGATATGTATTTATTTCCTGATTTTTTTTTGAATTGTTATATATATTAAGAATTTTTAAATGCTTTAAAGGATTATTTATTACTGAGGCAATAAGCTTCTCAGGGTAAGAACTTTGAATAAGAATTTTTTAAATTAAATTTAAATTTTCAGTTATAAATAATTTGTCTGAAAGTAACACGGTCAGCTAAACTAATAATAGTTGAAATTTTGTGACTTTTTGGTTGATAGGAATTAAAGCTAATATATCTACCTGACCATGTAGGTTTATACCAATTTGTTATTAAATTACCATTTTGTCTGATAATATTTACATCTAAAAACTTATAGAATTAAAAAAATTCTTATTCAAAATTTTTATAAAATATATATATTTGCGAAACGTCAAGTAAGTCAATAAATTACTCTTTTAGCTCGTTCTAAAAAGCTTTTTATTTGTTTAATATTCTCTGCAATTCGCACGAGCAAGATCTACCCAAAAATTAACAGAAAAGCTACCTATTTATTGGGATTGGATGACCTACTTTAGTATACGTCAGCTTTGCATTAGGCGTTGGTATTGAGAAAAGATTTTGATAACTAATTATTAACTACTTTTTCTTGCATCAAGGTTCGATCAAGGTTCTTTTGCAGAAATCATCAGTCTTTACATAATTATTTCTCTCATCACCGATGTTCCAGCGTTATTAATGCCCTTGATTTAAGTACTCAGTAAATACATCGCAACCTTGACGAATGCTTTCGTTGCATAACGCTGCACGTGTTTTGTATTTTTTATTAGTCATAATACGAGTTCTATTTTAATAAAATATCCGAATTAAATTAGTGTACTTAATTATAGAAGGTAATCCTAAAGAGCTGAATTCTTTCTGCAGGAATTCAACAACGGTTAAAGTTAATCAGAGATGAAAATAATTTGGCCCGTTATTATAAAGGCAAGTTAGCTTTAACTATTGGTTTATTCCCATGGTAACAATTGTGACCACAAGTGTTGTTATGGCAATAAATTGTATCAATCAGTTTTGAGGGCTAAGTAGTTTCGTTCACTGTACCAATCATTACGATTGTCAAACTTTGTCAAGCAGTTCTGAAGATAATTACTTGCTGTTATATCTTTAATTTCTGTGGGTTTACTTGCTACTAACAGACAGTTTCCACTTTCCATTTCATAACCGACCTTAACCAAAATAATTTTTGATGTCTCGGTACTTATTGAAGTTCGTTGATCAAAAATCTGAAAAAAAGGACTTCTTTTATAAGACTAGATCAGACCGAGCATTCTATAGCGTTTTAACTTTTACTTTTTCTTTTCATTTTAACTTAAAAAAAATATATTTGCAATGGTTTTGTGCAAACTTCATCGAAACGGTTTCCAAATTATTACTTTTGCCTTCCTTATCGATTTCTTCTTCCTCCGGGTAATTATTACTTAGTGCTCTTAAGCAGAAACTTTCTCTATTCTTAATTACCTGCTTTCAACTTGATTTATACTGAGCCTTCTCCTTGTCTCTACATTTTTACTCATTTTCAATTTCTAAAGACCTTTTCCATGTTCCAAGCAACATGTCCTATGGGCTTAGCTTTAGGATAAGTTAAGACTGATTCCTTGGACAGTGCCGTTTTAAGAAGTTTTACGGACCCTTACGCAGACTTCATCCGCAGACCTTTGAGTTATTTTTACAATAAACAATTAAAGCTGTTTAATTTTTTTTTGATCCAACAGGATATCCTGAGTTCGGGGACTTTGAGGCGGTTGCCTCACTTGCTTTAGAGATAAATTAGCACTGCTCATCAACCGAACCCAATTCAACTTCTTCACTTTCACTTTACTCGATTAATTGTTTTGCTTGGTTTCATTTTATTAAATTTGTTATCTTCTTTGCATTTTCATTGTTTACTTATGCAAAATAGAATTAAAAACGATTGTTTTAACATCGAAAAACAAATCATTTTCATGTTGTTGGAATCTGAAACCGCTTTTGGTAAGTGCTGTTTTACAAAAAAAAAAAACTTTTGATACACTTTATCAGAAAAAGCAGGTAAGCTTTGGCTTTTGCAATTACAACATTTAAAAAATGGAACTCAGTGTTCATGCAACTTCCGACAGAGAAGTTGGCAGCATTCGAATTTTGTTCCATCTGTTCTATAAGCCGGCTGTTATATGTCATTAGCCGCATTTGCGAGAATTAGAGAATTTAATTGAAGCACCGAAACTAAATGGCGCATCCGTATTTACGTATAACGCAAACGTGCAAGTTAATTACCGTATTTGCGACGGTTCGAAGGTCAAAGTGTCTTGTGATGTATAAAGGAACTGGATTGCTCTACTCCTTTGTCCTTGCCCAAAGGCGTCAGCGAAAATTGAACGATTTAACAAAAACAGAATTCGAATGGAACTGATTTGGATTGGAGCAACTATCCCTGAATGAATTATGGATCATAATCACCTTCAACTTCAGTTCTAATTTCTTTGCGCGCTTTGCACTAGCCAGATATCTTTTAACGTGTCACTAATTTGTATATGCGTCGCTCGTTGTTAATTAGCTCGTTGCAAATTAGCTTCGTTGTGAAAATTTCCAAAGCAGTCTTGCGCGTTCATTATGAAATGGGTATATAAAACGCTGCGTGCAACTCAATTAAGTCTGGTGAGGAGTTTCGCCATTGGCTAATTTACACGTGTAAAGAACACGTTTTTACACGTTGTTTCATCTAAGGCTTTTGTTTTCATTTTTTTTTCACCCTCCAGAATTTACACATTGTTTACTTAATTTAGAACGTTGAAATCCTGTGTCTTTTCGACACAATCTCCTGTTAAAGTTGACAAACCTGTCTGCCAATCATCTTTCCTTCATTCCTTTTTGCGTTTCAAGTTGACACCTTTGTTTATTTTTTTACATTTGAATACAGTTTTATACCGTGCCTTCAATTGAATTTCTCATTAAAGTGGGCTATGATTTCACTGTTTTTTTCTTCTAAGATTTGCAGCACTGATAGCTGTTCAATTATTTAATTAAACAAATGTCAAATTGACACTTTGTATTTTCAATTAATTCAAAATGTTAGAATTACAGCAGAAAATATTTATTGTTGAAAGTTATTTTCAAACCGGTAGAATAGAAAATGGACAGTTAGTTTATTCAATTAATCAGTGTGTACAGACGTTTCGACAGCAGTTTCCTAATTTTGCTATTACTAATGAACAGCTATACTCTGTTCACGTTAAGAATATAGCGTTGGAAAGGATAGGGCAATATTTTCCGGCTTGTGATTGGTTGCAATTCGAGGCAAGTTTACAATGGTTAAAGTTGACATTCCGGCGCTCGTTCCCGCGAATTAATTTTATGTTGGATAGAGCGAAATATAACTAGAATTGTGAACGTCAGTTGTATTTATGTCATTTTGGTTTGGTGTTGGTGTTTGGTTTGTGTGCTTATTGTTATTTAAAATCGTTTAAAAAATTGTTCTTTTTAGAGCTCTACGGCTGTAATTGCAATTAACAGGTAAATATTTTATTAATAATGTTTATTTTCATGAGAATTTATTATGATATATTACAGTGCTAATATGGACGTACGAGAGGAAGCTGGCTCCTCGAGAAACCCTCAAGGGAAGCATATTCGAAGTGACCAAAGAGTTATGGCATATAATGCTTTTGTTCAATACCACCATGATAATTCCAAGTCAGCTTCAATAAAATTGGCTTCAAAGATTGTTGGCATTGGAGAGGCAACAATGTGGGCTATCGTAAAAGAAAAGGAAAGCACGGGAATTCTACGATCTCCTAGCAAGAAGCGAAACCGTGATACAATTTTCAATAAACTCGATGAAGCTCATGAAAAATCTATTAGAAGACATGTGCATTCTTTTTATCTTAAGAATGAATTACCTACTTGCTCAAAAATTTTAACGGTAAATACATTTACATTTATTACTGTTATTTTGAAACTAAGTAAAAAAATTTATAGGTTCTACAAACAGATGATACTTTACCTGTAATTCATCGTACAACATTGTGGAAAATTTTGAGAAAATTGGGATTTAAATGGGAGAAACGAAGCAGAAATTGTATTTTAATCGAACGTCAAGATATTGTCTTGTGGAGACGTAATTATTTAAACTCCATTAGAAAATTTCGTACAATGGGAAAGAAAATATATTTCTTGGATGAGACGTGGGTGAATGCCGGTCACACAAAGCCAAAAGTGTGGAAAGATACAACGGTGACTACTGCTCGACAAGCATTTGTAGACGGATTGTCACTTGGTTTACAAAATCCTTCTGGAAAAGGAAAACGTCTGATTGTGCTTCACATTGGTAGTGAAACTGGTTTTGTTGATAACGGATTGCTACTGTTTGAATCAAAAAAAAACTGGTGACTATCATGAAGATATGAACAGTTAAGTTTTTACGGAGTGGATGAAAAATATATTACCAAATCTTGAACCTGGATGTGTAATTGTAATGGACAATGCGCCTTATCACTCAGTCAAGACGGATAAAATTCCTAATTCTTCATGGAAGAAAGGCGCAATAATTGAATGGCTTACATTGAAAGGAATTGTAACAGACAACACTTTATTAAAAGTTCAACTTCTTGATATAACAAAAAAAATATGTAAGTGATAATCCAGTGAGTTACGTTATAGATGAAATGGTAACAGAAACTGGCCGTACAATATTAAGATTGCCCCCTTATCATTGCAATTTAAATCCAATAGAATTTGTTTGGGCTCAAGTAAAACATCATGTAGCTGCTAATAATAAAACATTCAAGTTGCCCGAGGTCAAAACATTGCTGCTCGAGGGATTAGATCTTGTAAATGCTGAACATTGGGAAAATTGCGTTAAACATGCTATTGCAGAAGAAAACAAAATGTACCAACTTGATAATATTGTGGAAGATATGGTGGAGGAATTAATTATAACAGCAAATACTGGCTCATCATCAGAATCGCCACCTGACTCAGATTTAGATTTTACAAGTGAATAAATTAACGAAAGTAAATAATAATTAATCTTGTGAGAAATTCTGAATTCACATTATCTACACTTTTGTTATTAATATCTGTCATCCCAGTGAATAAGTGATTAAGTCAAATTTCCCTACTTATCAGAGCAGGTTGTTTTCAATTTATAAATTCACATTGTTTGTTATAACAACATGATTGTTCTTGCTGTGCCAGCAATTATTAAATTATTCTGTGTATTTTGTCATTTTGATTTTTGTGTCTCGTGTAACATGTTTTTATAGCTATCAATTAACTGACAGTGATCAATTTTATCAAGTTTACTTTAGAATAGAATAAAAAGTGCAGATATTAGAGGAGAGCTTGGAGTAGAATCAGTGTTAGAATACATAGAAAAAATAGATATATTAGGTTAAGGTTAGGTTTTGAAATAGATAGCAATTTTTTTATTGCTTTTCTGAACCTCAAGTACGTTTTATTTTTCTATGTGTTTACATGTTGACCAATAAGGCAAATAATGGCATTATTATTATTAAATAACATGGGCTTTTAATTTTAAATTATCTCTAAAAGAATAAAACTTGCAACAAAATTCAGACTCTGTGGTGAATTTATGCACAACAAATTAAAATTACTACTAAGATTAATTTAATTGTAAATTAAATTAATCGCTTGGTTTGTGTATTCATGCAACAAATTAAGTTCTCCTTTAGTTTGCTGTTTTTCTAAATATAAAAATTTTGAATTTACCGCTCTTTCCTTATTACTCCTATGTAATAGGTACGCCGACGCGAGCGCTAACTACTATATTCTTAACGTGAACAGAGTATAGTTAAACATATTCATGCTTGTGTTCTTAAATTTCATGAAACAGGATCACTTGGCCGCAAAACAGGGAGCGGAGCAGTTAAGAAAAGGATTGCAGCCTGCTTTGAAGATGTTCGGGATCGAATGGAACACTCTCCCAAGAAATCTATTGCGAAACTTTCACAAGAAGTTCAGCTATCAGTGGGAACATGTCACACTATTCTTAAAAAAGTCTTAAAGTTTTATCCGTATAAGATTCAAGCAGTCCACGAACTCGGGCCAATAGATTTTCACAGAAGAACAGAATATTGTCAGTGGTTTCTTGATAACTTAAACAACGACATTCTTGACAAGTGTTTCTTTTCCGATGAGGCCTGGTTTCATCTCTCAGGGTATTTAAATAAACAGAATATGAGAATATGGTCAGCAGAAAATCCCCATGAATTTGTGGAAACTCCATTACATCCATTAAAAATTGGTGTTTGGCTGGAAGTGTGAAGAAGGTGTATCATCGGACCAATATTTTTTAACGACTCAGTAACTACTGAAAGATACCGAAATGAGTTATTAGAACCTTTCATTAATCAACTACATAATGATGAACTTACAGAAGGGTTTTTTCAGCAAGACAATGCTACTGCCCACACAGCTCATCAAACAATGACTCTCCTGCAGCAGTTTTTCGATAATCGGATTGTGAATTTTCCTGCAAGGTCTCCGGATCTCACAATTATGAATTACTTCATTTACTTGCACATGAAAAACACAGTTTTTAGAACTACGCGTCACACAATCGAAGAACTTCGTGCGGGCATTACAGATGTGTGTGCTAACATAACCCCCGAACACTTAGCAAACGGGTTTGAAAACATGAAACCCAGAGTACGCTTATGTGCTCAAGCTGAAGGAGACCACATTGGGCATCTACCTTAAACTTTAATGTTGTGTTTTTATTTGATGTTATGATCAGTACTGACAGTTAATGACAACTGTTTTCTCTAGAATTGTGTCGCCAACTTCATAAAAAAATCACAGCTTACTTTAATGAGGAATTCGTTTGAAGGTATGGTACTTTTTTGTTTTTAGATTATTTGGATTCAGGAGATAACATGCAAACTTATTCCTTCATGATTTATGAATTGCTGCCATATCAGACGACGTAAAGTGTATTAAAACGCTCTGGTTTCAATTTTTTGATGTCCAATTTAATTTGCTTTGTACTTTATAGTAGACATAAAGAGGCAGTAATGTTTTCAATTACGAATTTAAATCGTAGTTTCAGGAATCTTCCTCTCGGTCGTTTAATCAGAAACGTTACTCCCGACGAATTCTCATTAAAAGTTTTCCTCATTACAGCGGCGATCGCCGCGAGCTTTTAGCACTCTTTTTTTTTGGTAAATCCGACGCGCTCCGCCTAAACTTTTCAGAAAACTCACGCGAACCAACAGAGACTAATAACGGCATTAGCTTTATAAATCGTAGATATCCTCCGCGTTCCCTGTGGCAGATTTGTGCAAGTCAGCTTGACTAATAAGGCTTTAAACCTTTTCATTAATTCGCGAGCATTTCCTAAAGATAAAGCTCGCACACTTTTCATTTTGCCTGGCGCCCCCTGAAAAAAAAAGACACGAAACAAATTGCTCGCGGTAACGTCGAGCTTTTTTTTTCCGGGCAAAGGCAGAACAATAGCTCGGCTCCGCCGAACTATTAAAATTAATGTTGCTTTATCCACACCTTGCGACAGGTTATCATTCGTTCCTGACGTTCTTTCGCATTGCCGTACAAATGACCGCCCATTTGTTTTCAAGATTTCACCCGCTTCCGTTTATTCACGGAAAAAACGAAATAAGCAGGATTTTTATGCAGGCCAAAAATATTACCGTGATTTCGTATCGTACAGGTAGAATCCAACAAAATATTTTAAAGAATTATTTACTAAAACTACGTTCGTTCATAAAGATAGCCCGAGTCCAAAAAATAGATGCTCAAAATTTACATTTATTTTTCTAAAAATATTTACACATTTCCAACCTTCACCTTGTCGTATCGAAACGATTTTTTGATTGAAGAATTTTATCAAGATCTAATTGTTCTGATAAATATTGATTAATCTGAGTGATTCCGAAGGTGGTAAAAATAGATTAGCACTTCAATTAATCAGATGAAACCTAGAAATTTACAGAGATGTACTATGGTGCTCACCAAAAACGATACGACTCGGCAATTTGCTGACCCTTACGGCAATATACAGACACCATGGCCTGAAACCGCTGTGAAAAGTAACTAACTGGTCGACTACGGTCAGGCCTGGTACCTGCCATTTTTCACCAATATTTTATTCACTAGGCGCAATTTCCAAGCAACGGATACGATCGTGTTTATTTTCGCCGAAAAATAAGAAATATTATGCACAAATTATTTAAGAATACTCATTACTGTTAGAATGTTATAACTGAACTTTGTAACGCTGCTCTTTCCGTAGGTATTTTGTTTTGTGCTTTACTAGATCATTATTTTGCAACTTGTGTCTTTTGAGTTTAATAAACTGAAAGTTTATTTCATGCGGAAACGAAATTGGGGGATTCGCTTACACGTTTTTAGCGGCAGTAAAATTAGCGCTCACATCCGATTTTCTTTGAATCATGAATTCGTCATTTTTAAAAATAAAAAAGAACACCAAATTAGCGCTTGAAAATCATATACATTTTGAAAATTAGAATATAAAATTGCATAAAAATTAGAAAAAAAAAATATACAGAGAAACGAATGCATACATGTGCATGCAATAAGTGACTTCGTTTTGAATATGTTTTGAATATTACACCGGATATCTCTGAAATTAACAAACAAGTTCTTGTTTGTCTTAAAAACGAAATGCTTTATACTTATAAAGAACTTTGAATAATTAAGATTGCATTTTGATATGATCATATCGTATCGTATATCATATTGAAAATGATTCAATGATTTGCTGATGAAAAAACATGTCACACATTTAACGATTGTAGTAGATTCTTGTCTAATGAAACTGTACAACAAATTCTTTTTGATTTTCTAACATTTTGAAAATTGTACACACTTTTACTGCCGTGTAGATTGATAGCTTTGTCAACAGTGAAAAATTAATAAAGTCGTCAACTTGTTAATTTTTTTTGACTCTAGTGAAGCGACTAATAACGAAACGGTATACAATTGTGTGATTTTCATGTTTGATACAAGATTGAATTGAATTTATTATAACGAATGTTTAAATTTAAAAAAAAGTCGATACAAAAGATATACATTTTTTTGTTGTTAAATTGCCCTTGATAAATTGTTTCGTTTTTCTCGGTAACACGTTTTTCTTTATCCCTAACTTCACAAATTATTGCACTTTTGCAATAAGAAATTTATTTAATCCAGTGTTAAAAATTAAAGAAAAATTATAACTATTAAATAAATAGTAAATCAGATAATTGGTAGTCAAACCATGCAACAAATTATTAGTTACCTGTAATAATATTTGGTTACGTGGCAATTATCTGTTTTTAGAGTGTAAGGAAAGAATTAATTTTTTTTCCTACAAATTAGAACAGAATGAATATTTAAGGCGATTTAGTTAATCTGTTCGGAGCGTTTGGTTCTCTGTGTGTCTCACTCATACGTACACTAGGTTTTCATATGCTCTCTCTCATTGCTATACCTGTTGTGTTCCCAGCAAATTTATTTTCCAACACGAAATGAATTCGACGAATTCGTTTTACGATTGCAAAGAAGCTTAAGCCTCCCGTGAGTAACCAATATTTCTTTAAAATAAAATATTTATTATAAATATTTCAAATTGACTGAAAATTAAGATTTACACCTTTCTGTTTGAAGAATCAAACAAATTGTTTAATAAGATGCTACTATCTTTAAGAAAAATATTATTTTTACTTAACACGGATTTTTCCTCCAGAAATCGCAAACGTTATCGAAATCTCATTAAGTATTCCCGTCGTATTCAAAAGAATTACGGTTACGCAGGTAGCTAATAATATTATTGCCGTCCCAAGCTTTAACCTAAGCAATAAAATTACAGCGGACCAGATTCGAGTAACAATTTTAATGTCCGAGTTGGCTCCGCTCAATGTTCATAAGGGTGTAGTTTGGTTGCAGGGGTATCGTTTTTGTTGAGCATCATAGGACATACAGTGATTGAAGAAAACTGAGTTGGAAATATGTAGATTTTCTAGATAAAAAATATTTAAAAATGTATACAGGGAAATAAGAAAAAGACAGATTACAGTCGTATCTGTGAAATTGTCAAACCTAACTTACTTTTTCAAACTGCATTAGGTTGTCCATCGAATTCAATGTAAAAACCCCGAATTTTATGATTTCATCTTATGAAGTAAAGAAGATATTCGAGATTTTCGAAAATGAGAATTTTCAGTTTTTTGAACATATTTGAAAAAACGAACGAATATAGAAAAGATTTTTTTGCGTATATTTTTTAGACCTCAAGATAGCGCAACTTTTCTATAATTTAACCATCTTTGTATCTCTTATAGATTACGAGATCCCCATAGTGGCCCTTTAATTAGTTGTAACCCCTGTAGATTAGATAAGGTTTCAGCTTGCCCTCTGCCCTCTGTCGTTAGCTTAGAATAAGAATGTCATAACTTATGAGAATTTTACATAAGGGATGTTTAAAATTATTAAACTAACCTGAATGGTTCTGAGGAACATACGACAATAATGAAAATACAATTTTAGCGAGTTAGGACAAGTATACAAGTTTTAAAATATGATGAAATGGAGAGAGAACTTTTCCAAAAATCTCATTTTTGCAAGAAAATGGAGTTTACTCTTATTCTAAGGAGGCGAAGTGTCCTCCGTGAAATCTTGAGGAAGTGGATGTGGACTTCCTCAAACATCCGACATTTTATTAAAAATAGCAGACTCATAGTGGCTTCTCATATCTTCTGGCAGCCAGCATTTATTATTATTATTATTATTATTATTATTATTATTATTATTATTTCTATATTTGCAATCGGTTAGCTGAAACTGATGCCAGATTTAACGCAAGAAAAGGCTATAAGATTCTCTGCAATTGATTTCATAGGTTCTCATCTTTTCTAACATAATATATACAGGGTGTAACAAAAACACAGGTCGCTACTTCAGGGACGTATTCTACAGATTAAAATAACGAAAAAAAAATCATATAAACATATACCAACCAACTCTCTTATTTGAATATTTAAGAAGTAACTTGTATTGGAAAAGATTCAGCACCTGTCTTGCCCAATTCTATGGCAATATCTGAAAAACAAATGAAGGTTTTTCAGATTTTCAATTGTTTTTAACTTTTTTTTTAAATGAAACCTAATAATTTATATCATCGCAAAGCGTTTAGAATGTCATATTAATTACGTTTTTAAAATATTTTCTTCCAAACCCTACATTTTTTTATTATTTGGTAAATAAATTTTAGTGTTCAAGAAAAATGTCTACAATAGTTAAGTTTTTTATTTGAAATGTCACAGGGTAACTTGAATTAGGAAACTTACAGGATCTATTCCGCTCGATTTTATGGCGGTATCAGTTTTCGTGATTTTCAATTGTTTTTAAATTTCTTTAACGGAATACCAGCTTTTTATCTTCGCAACGCGGATATCTAATTCATTATATCCTCTAAAAAGTTCTTTTCTAGCTATGAGATGGTTTACCGCGAACACTCTGCGGGAAACCGTATCGACAGCTAGAAAATATTTTTCTAGAGACGAAATTAATTAGACATCCTGAACAGGATGCAGTGATGAAAAGCTGATATTCCGTAAGAAAATATAAAAACAATTGATAATCTGGAAAACCAAATAGTCATTTGCTTTTCCGATACTCTCATAAAATCTAGTGGTAAAGGTCCTAAAACTTTCCTATTTTAAGTTAACTCGTAAAATTTCAAATAAAAAAGTTAGCTGTTGCAGCTATTTTCCTTTAACGTCAAGATTTATTTGCCAAATAATATAACAATACTCGGCTTTGGAAGAAAATATTTTAGAGACATAATTAATATGACGTATTGAACGCGATGCGATGATAAAAAGTTTGTTTTATTAAGAAAAGTCAAACACAACTAACTATTATCGCAGCTTCCCGTAAACACCCTATTTATATGAACTTTCTTCTTTATTTTGATGTGCAGAATACGTCCCTGAAGTAGCGGTCGGTAGTTTTGTTACACCCTATGTAGCTAAATAGGAACATTATACCAGCGTTAGATCTTTCTAAGAAGTTCGTCTTTAACTGGAGGAATATCTGATTTACATTTGATCACGGAAACAGAAGAAATTATGGGAAACCAATAAATTACTCGAAAATGAAGAAAAAAAGAAACTTTGAACTTACGAAAATTTTGGGAAAGAGGAAGAAACCAGAAACGAGGTTGTTCTCTTAAACCAAAGTGAAAAGACTGGTGACAGGAGAAGTCTAAGGCCTAATTGGAAAGAGCAAATTTTTGTGTCTCATTAGATTACTACTAGTTGGAAATAAGTTACAAAAAAGACTAAAATGATTAGCAATAATTAAAGAAATAATAATAATGAAAATTCGCTAATGGTTCTTCATTAGGTTTAGTGGTGCTGTGATTAATTTTTAGAGAAGAAAAATGTACTATTGTCAAATCGGAAGCTAATTTATATTCATAACAATCTTTATTTTCTCACAACCTACAATTTCTGCTTCCATGGTAGACCGAGAAATGCACTTTTGTAGTGGTGATGACTAGGTTGCTGGACCATTAGTTATGGTACTTACATAACTAGATGTAGATTTGCGTGTATTTGGGTCTCCAGCGAAATCAGCATTAGAGTACATTTTTAGATCGCATTTCTCACCGCTGTAAACAATTTCTTCATCTCTAGTTCCTCGGAGATATCTAAATATTCGTTTCATGGCCAACCAGTGTTCCGTACTTGGATTGCTCAAAAATCCACTTGCTTTTCTCACAGCAAACATGATGTCCGGACGAGAAATAATTGCTACGAACATTAGACTGCCTACTACTCATCTTGAATAACTGCTTTGAAATCACATTTATATCCTTCAAGTTCCTTAAATTTGAAGATTCTTAGAAATTCAGTAAATTTCTTATTCCAGCACCTAGGAGATTGCTTGAGGTCATCTGCATACCAAATCTGGATTGTTGGTTTGGAATCCCTCTGGCCGTTTCATGTACATTTCCTCTTCAAAATCTCCATATAGGAAAGCAGTCTTGGCAACGAACTGACAAATTTCCATATCATTTACAGTAGCTAACGCTAAAAGTACTCGAATAGATTCGTATCTAACTATAGACGAAAAAGAAATCATGATAATCAATACCTTTTTCTTTGCAGAAAACCTTTCGCACAAAGTCGATCGATCTAGTAATCCCTCAGCTTTTCGCTTGATTGTGTGTAACTACTTAAAATCAATAGCTCTGCGATTATTTGGTAATACTTCCAAATTCCATGTTTTGATTAGGTTTCAAAGATTCCATTTCTTCTTTCATGGTTTCATACCAATTTTCAGCATCGTCACTTGAAATTGCTTGAGAATATGTTTTTAGTTCTTCCTGGAGTGGTGATAAGATAATTGCGTGTTAATACTATAACGAGATGATGGTTGAAGAGTTTTCGTAGTTTTCGACCTTCAATCTGTGGTTCCTGTTCTATTTCAACTTCTTCCGTTACATCTTCATTCATGTCTGCGGCTGTTCTTTCATCTAATTGTTCATCCTCTTTCTCAACTGATAAAGTCATATGTATCCTTACAATCAACATTGCTACTTTCATTAAATACCGCATCTCTTGTGACGACTGTGACTCTTCAAGTTTTTGGTTCTAAACCACGATAATTAGAACTGTCTCCATCACAGCCAACAAATATCATTTTTCTTTGCCTTGCTTTCAAATTTGAATCTGAACTGCTTTTGCTTACGTACATGTCAAGTACCGTGTTTTTTTGTTAATTTTAAAAGCAGATAAATTTTGTAAATAGTTAAGTTCTTAATACTTTAAAATATTCTGTGCGTGCTGCATTAATTGATGATTAGTTTTGTGCTAATCCGTACTTTAACAGTTAAATTTAAAAAATTCAATCTAAAGGCGATTGAAAGAGTAGAAATTCTTACATCATATTAATTTGTAAATTGCCAATAATCAACTTATAATGTTGATTACTAAAGTTTATTGTATTTGTACAGCAAAAATAAATTTGTTTCTTTATTAAAACTTCGAATAAACGACGAAATAAACGTCTGCACTAGGCGAGAGCTTTTATGTCTTTATTGGTTTAAGCCGACGCAATAATTCAGGTTCCATATTATCCTTACAAAAACATGTGTTTTGTATTGGAATATAAACAATTAATAAAACAGTTCGATTGAGAGCTAGCGAAGTTATTCAAACACTTATTTAGAATCCATAGCTTATTGTGTACAGGCATTCTAATTTATTTCAATTTTTCATCGTATCATACTCCAATTCTTGCTTTCCGTTTTTACAATAGGAATAGTTTCTGCTCTTGCTATACTTATTCTGCAGCTATTAGTCAGATAATTAAAAAATAATTTCACGCATTTTCAACGCAGTTACAAAACAAACGTATGAAGATGTTTAATTACTTCTGCAAAAATCTAACGAAGATTAGGTACTCGTTGTTAACATAATTGTTATTGTCTACTACAAAGATGTACGTAAACAAACGTTCTTACTTATCGCATGTTGGTGAAAATACAAATCAAGATGCCGATGCCCGCAAGTCGGATTCATATTCGTATACAATAAACCCTTCACCGAGTTCCTCTAAACGTAAATAAAAAGTTTTACTGCGGTTTATTGCTTTTATCGGAATAAATTGCTGAATCAAGTCGTAAACCAAGCAGAGGTTTCAAAACAAAGGGAATGCGCTCGCTTGTGATAGGTCAGTTTTTCATTCTTGGACAAAAAAATTCTGATTTGGAGAATTAATCTCTTATGTAACGAGGAACTTACAGTGTCATTTAAAGACAGAGGGTTTGAGGCACCCTGTATTTATAACAATCTTTATTTTCTCACAACCTACTATCAATATGTGACTTTGTAAATCTGTATAGTAAAACTCTCTACCGCAACAGTTCTGTTAACCGTAGAAGGAAATTTTATAGAATTCTCAACAAAACACTTCTTATTGAACATAATTTCTAACAATAATCGAAAGGTTAATTTTTTATACTCCAGTTTAGAAGATATTTTGTGGAAATTATTTATTAGAATTGTTGTTTTTTAAGGACAAGTTTTTCTAATAAACAGACACGAACAAGAATAAAACTGAATTAACACAAAAGATTAAAAAAAATGCAATTATGATTTTTAGAAAATAGATCTCCCCCTTCTTCTTTTTTTCCTTCGCATTTTCGACACTCTGCAGATAATCTTCTTGGAAGATAAAGTGGTGTTTAACAAAAAAATATTCGTCATAAAAAATTTGATTCTTTCTTTTAATTATTTAATCATGCTATGCGTAAAAGCCGAGACCTCTCGGCAGCTTTTCGAGTACAATACGGGAGAGGATAAAAGATTTTCGCAATCCATTCGGTACACAGTTGGCAACGGTGCGTAAATAATTAACGCCTAGGCGAACGAACGGGCGCCGCCGTTAAAAATTTTACAGGATCATGAGTCGTAAAAATCGATTTTTTTTTCTTCTTTTTTTGCGCCTCACCTGACCCACAAACCAACTGTTGAATTCCCACGCCCTGAAATATTGATGCCTGAAGTAAATCTGATTAGACGAATTGACGCTTTAATTGTCTTAACTATAGATTATTTTAAATGTACAATTTGATTGAGTACTTTAAAAGTACGATCTCCTTTTGTAAATGAAGACCGAAATGGCGCTTCAAACAATTTATTATAGTTGTCAAAATTAATTGTCTTAACTACAGACTACTTTTTAAATGTACAATTTGATTGACTACTTTAAATCTAGGATCTGATTTTATAAATGAAGACCGAAACGGCGCCGCTTCAAACGATTTATTATAATTGTCAAAATTAATTGACTGTGGATTTAAAAAAGTAGTCCTGAATTGAAGTAAATTGATAGAATTGAAGAAACACTTTTTCATCGCGATGAGAGAAGCTATTATAAAATACATTGTCAACGTTTGATAGCTTCTTCAGAATAAATAACATCCCGAAGAACCAGTCAAACACACAGTGAAACATCGACATTTAATTCAATTTTAGAACGTCATTGATTAGTTAATTTTGAAAACGTTGTTGCCCGTGAATTTTTAAATTCAGTTTAGTTTATATGGAGTGTCTTATACAGTGCGTTCAAGATAACATTTCCAGCATGGAGATCTCGCTTATTACAAGATAAATTCACGTCGAAATTTTTGTTTCCTTTTTTTGCTATAACGTCCGATCGCCATGGAAGGTTTGTAACTTCAAAGCAGTTTGTAACTCGTTAGATGCTCGGGAATGATAATTCACCTAATCTAACCGAATTCGTATATACAGCGTGTCTCTAAACCTATGTCTTTAATTGAAACCACAAATAGTGGTCAAGAAAAAAGCAACATTTGTTATACTATTGGTCAGATAGCAATAATAACGCAGATAAAAATTATTTTACTTTTTCATAGAAATTGTTTGAGGGTCGTTGAATGCAGCTTCAATGTTCTGGCGGAGCTTGGTTTTCAACTATTCTCCGACGTTCGGGACCGTAAAAAGTCATAAAAACGCAGACCATGACCTAATGCACAGATATTGTATTTAAGGCAGGTCAAGTATCGTGTTTTTTGTTAATTTTAAAAGCAGATAAATTTTGTAACTAAGTGTGTTCTTAATAGTTTAAAATATTCTGTGCGTGTTGCAGTAATTGATGATTAGTTTTGTGCTAATCCGTACTTTTGCAGTTAAATTAAAAAAATTCAATCTAAAGGCGATCGAAAAAGTGGAAATTCTTACATCAAATTAATTTGTAAATTGCCAATAATCAACTTACAATGTTAATTACTAAAGTTATTGTATTTGCACAACAAAAATAAATTTTGTTTGTTTATTAAAACTTCGAATAAAGGACGAAATAAACGTCTGCACTAGGCGAGAGTTTTTTATGTCTTTATTGGTTTAAGCCGACGCAGAAATTCAGGTTCAATATTATCCTTATAAAAACATGTGTTTTGTGTTGGAATGTAAACTATTGATAAAATAGTACGATTGAGAGCTAGCGAAGTTATTCAATCACTTATTTCGAACCCATAGATTATTGTGTTTACAGACAATCTAATTTATTTAAATTTTTCATCGTATCATATTCCAATTCTTGCTTTCCGTTTTTACAATAGGAATAGTTTCTGCTCTTGCAATACTTATTCTACAACTATTAGTGCGATAATTAAAAAATATTTTCACGCATTTTCAACGCAGTTACAAAACTAGCGTATGAAGATGTTTAATTACTTCAGCAAAAATCTAACGAAGATTAGGTACTCGTTTTTAACATAATTGTTATTGACTATTGC
This sequence comes from Prosopocoilus inquinatus, assembly GCA_036172665.1. Taxonomy (NCBI): domain Eukaryota; kingdom Metazoa; phylum Arthropoda; class Insecta; order Coleoptera; family Lucanidae; genus Prosopocoilus; species Prosopocoilus inquinatus. Next base: position 34,988,153 of record CM069877.1, read on the forward strand.
AAAGAGGTGCGTAAACAAACGTTCTTACTTATTGCATGATGAAAATACAAATAAACATGCCAATGTCCGCAAGTCGGATTCATAATCGTATACAATAAGACCTTGGTCGAGTTCTTCTAAACGTAAATAAAAAGTTGTATTGCGGTTTATTGCTTTTATCGAAATGAATTACTGAAACAAGTCGTAAACCACGCAGAGGTTTCAAAACAAAGGGAATGCGCTCGCTTGTGATAGGTCAGTCTTTCATTTTTGAACAAAAAAATTCAGATTTGGAGAATTAATCTCTTATGTAATGAGGAACAGTTTCATTTAAAGACAGAGGTTTTCAGACACCCTGTGTTTTATAATAAGGGAGGTCCCCTTGCTGGAAATATTATCTGGGACACAATGTACAGCAACTGCAGTTTTGTAACGACTGTAATTTTTTTGCTGATTCACAACAGGTTAATCAAGTTTGGCAAATTTGCAAGTCGTCTCCCCTCCGTCCAAAAATAACACGGTGAAATGTAGGGTGGTTTACGCAATCATTCGCGACCGGTTAAGAATTAACTTTTCTTGCACATCCTCAATACAAAAGGATGTTTCACGTGATATACATGCCCCTCTTTACAACGAGTATACTTAGGTATATCGAAAGAGTACTATTTTTTTTTTCATCCATCGCTTTTAACGTCCATCAAAAGAAGAAAGAGTTGCCGATCTTCTTGTTTGATTTAGGTTTAGTCGAACAGTCACATTTTAAGCCGAACAAATAACAGACCCTTCTTTTCTAACAACGGTCTAATACTGGGTGTTTGTGGAAGTGAGGCTGGAAAAAAAAATCCGGGTGTAGTATGAAACAATCTAAAATAATGGGAGATTTATTTCTCTTTCCTATTTCTTTCTGAGTTTATTTTGGCATAAAAAATAGTTTTATAAACGCAGTGATTTTGAATTTATACTTTTGAAATGGTTGCGACAAGTTTTCCCAAGGAAAGGAGGGGCGGCGGAGGTCGATGGATCTCTAGGAGGGGTTTTTTTAGGGCGTCGTAGTTACGAATTTTTGTCTAATGGAGACCTATCTGAATAGTTTAATCGAAAAATAAACAGAATATTTACGAATATTAAATAACTTTGAATTAAACATTTTATGTACAGTGACGAACATAGAAAATAGGACACTACTTTTTCCCTAATGTTTATCCAGCCTTAAAGTGGCATTTTTCATTTAGGTCAGAGTAATAAATAATGAATAAATGTAGTGACATCGAATAAAACAAAAACAAATGTATTCTGGATATATTAATGAAAAAGACGATCACTTAATAATTAAAAATTAAAATAAATTCAAATATAATAAAAGAGAAAACGTAAATGGGGATCAAAATACGTTAAAATCAATTAACGTAACACGAAAAACACGCCCTAGATTTCACAAAAGTTTTTTTATTCACTAAATGTACATTTCGAATGCTAAGCATACATCGTCAGTAGTATACAAATTAGTCTTACGGGCGAGTTTATATAGGATTTCAAAATCTAAAACTGTTAATCTAAGAATATTTTCTGTAAATTGAGTAGGTAGTAGGAAGACGAACCACCAGAATGAATCTTACCTAGAAAGGGGGAAGAGTGTCAGGAAACTTTCAGAAACGGATTAATGCATAACGGAGTAGAAATTACTAGTAATGAAAATAGAACAATATTAAAGATTATTTATAGGATGTATAAATTTTCAAAAAGTATTATTTAAAGGTGATAAATCTAAATTTAAAAGGTGTTGTTTATGTTTCTTCATGTATATGGCTTCGAGCATATCTAAAGTATGCTTCGGCATTTTTTTAGGAGTTTAACATTTTCTATTGAAAAGTTGTGTCCTATCTAGTGGTGATGTAGGGCAAGAGCTGATTTTTCTATGTGTTTGTATTTTAAATGTGTCATATGTTCTTTATATCTGGTTCCAATATTTCTTTTTGTTTGTCCTATGTACGATTTTGGGCAAGTATCGCATTTGTTGTGGTATATTCCGGATTGTTTTAAGTTCGGTTCTTGACTTGTTTTATTATTTACTATTGTTTTTAACTTATGGTTGTTGGAAGAGGCTGGAATTAAATTGTATCTTTTATACAAATTCTTAATTTTATATTGCCAGATTCTGTTAAAAGTGATTTTGCAACATTTACTCTTGTCTTGGTTTCTGATTGGCGTTAAAGTGGTAGCAGCTAGTTGACACTTTTTTTTTTCTAATTTCTTTTTTATTTTTAATACCATTTCCTTTTTGTATCCATTATTTATTGCAACATTAACTATGTAATTTAAATCTTTTGTGAAATTTTCTGTGGAAAGTGGGATTGAGAGGAGTCTATTGATGAGAAAATAAAAAGCTGTTTCTTTGTATTTATGATAAGTGTATGAGCCATTTGGGATGTAGTCGTCGGTGTGGGTGTTTTTTCTAAATATATTGTACTCGAATTTTTTATTATTAATTTCTTAGTCCAAGAAGTTTAATTTTCTATTTGTTTCTGTTTCGTGTGTGAACTTTATAGAGGGATATTGGTTGTTTATGAAATCTAAAAAAAATTCTATGTTAAATTGTTCCGGTATGACAGCTAAGATGTAATCAACGTATCTGGCCCAGAAATTAGACAAATTTGGTGCTTTATTTTTGATGTGTTGCTCGAAGTCATCAATCGAATCAAATCGACTACAAGAGAGAAAGAAAAAAATCAAAAGACGATCAATTGATAATTAACTAATTAAATTCAAATTCAATAATTAATGAAGAGGAATAAAGAAATGAGTTTTAGACTGAGTCTCAAAAAGAATCAAATCATACCAGAAAAAACAAAAGATGATAAATTGATAGTTAAAGAATAGAAACAAAACAAATGGAATAACAATTGACTGCATTAAAAATTGAATTAAATATGTATTGTCAAATGCGAGACGAAAATATAATTCTATAAAACCAATTAAGTCAAATTGAAGCAGGAGCATTGACGCATTTTTAAACAAACGTTTGAACAAAAAAATGAGGTTATGTTTTCCATGCGGTATGCAATTGTAATAGGCTTTCTAAGAATAAAAATAATTACTTGTTGCTTTTCCTTAAAAGAAGAAAAAGAAAAAACAAGAGACTCGAACTAACCAAATATAAAGTCAAGACAAGAAAAGACAAAAGACAATCGGTGTATAATTTAAAAAAAAATGGTATAAAGACAAATAGAATCACAGATCGTCATAATTTAACAAAATTTAAATTAAACACTATTAGTATAAAAAATATACCGGGTGTTTCAAGTGGTCGACGACCGGTGGTATATAGCTAACCGTAATACTTACAGCCTCGGGAGAAAAAATGTCATAGTCAAAGTGTCCAAGAGAAATTCAAAGAAAATGTTTTTAAATATCTGAGTTGACCGCAAGGGGGCGCAATCAACAGCGCCATCAATAAAAATCAATTTTACTAGCAAAAGTCTCAGAATAAGCAGCAGCTTTGATAAGGTCATTAGAAAGCTAAATTAATTCTGCACAACTTTTATTTCAGACTTATTAACGTATCACCGTTAATAAGGGTAGAAAAAAACAGTTGAATTAGTTACTTTAAATAATATCAAAACTTCTGTACTCTTTATCAGAAATTAACGAGCTTCGGCTCATTTGAAAGGGAATTTTAAGCTGATTTAATGTTTCTCTTCAGCGACTACGGCTAATTTGTTAAAAAGTAGCTAGAGGGCGCTATTTGTGAAAGTAATAGTTTTTCAGTTTTTCAAAAAAAAAAATTAAACGGAAAGGTGTGTTTCTCTTCCATCAGTTACAAACCTTTTAAAATTGTGAACATTATGATGAAAACCTGAAATGATTACCTTTTTTCATTCTCGAGTTATTATCAAATATGTCTATTAATTGATGATATTAGCGGAAGGAGAAAGTTCAAATAAATGCTATCAAGTAATATTTTTAATGCCTATAATAAAAGTTTTTATTAATGTTAGGACATTATTTAGAAGCATTTGAATGTTTTTGGGAACAGAGAATATTTAAACACAAGTATATAACAACAAATAGAGAAACAAGAATAATTCAAAAAATAAATCAAAACTAAGAACAACGCACCGTAATCAACAAAGTTTCGCTGTGACTCTATTAAATACTTTTTTATTGTCCGCATAGAGTTGAATAGAAATTATTATTGATATCCCTACGAATAGTAAACGGCTATTTCGAAATGAAAGATGGATAATATTTTGAAAATATTTTAGGTACAGACCGTCGATCATTGTTGATTACTATGTATTTCTAAATGTTCAAATTACTTTTCGTTATTCAACATTTTATTATTCATTGTTTTCATTTAGTGTCTGTGTTTTTCTCATTTATGCGTTTGTTTGTTGTATTGTTCTTTTATTTCAACATTAATCTCTCAAAAACAACTGCATGCATTTAAACAGATTAATGTCTTCCTATTTACCTCAAAATGAAAATTGTTACTCGATAGCATTTGTTTTAACTTTTAGATTCGCTTTTATCTTCAGTTAATAGACTCATTTGATAATAATTCGAGAACGAAAAAGGATAATCATTTCGGGTTTTCACCATAATGTTCGCCATTTTGTAAGTTTTGCAACTGTCGCAAAAGAAACAACTTTCAGTTTAATTTTCTTTTTTTTGAAAAATTGTGAAAGACTATTACTTTTATAAATAGCGCCCTCTGGCTACTTTATAACAAATTAGCCGTAATCTTTGAATAGTAATTTTAAATCAGCTTGAAATTCCCTTTCAAATGAGCTGAAGTTCGTTAATTTCTGATAAAGAGCATAGATAAATATCTTTTGAAGTAAATCATTCAACTGTTTTCTCCACCCTTATTAATGGTGATATGATAATAAGAGTCTAAAATCAAAGTTGTGCGGAAATAATTCAACGAAGCTATTAAAGTTGCAGCTTATTCTGAGACTTTTGCCAGTAATCCTGATACACCCGGTATACCTACACATACACTTGAAAAGGGGTCGATGGAAACGTTTAATTTTTTGTAAGGGAGTCGATGCTTCAAAAGGTTGAGAACCCCTGGCCTAAATATTATACTGACTCGATTTTGCACAGCCTGGACTTACTGGGATAATAATTTCCAATTTTTTGCTACAGGGTTCCCATTTTATTTCCTTCGAAGCAATTCCTGACTTTTCCCGGTTTTCCCCGAGTTTCAGCAAAAAAAGAAAACACTTTCATAATTGACTTTCCTTAATTTTAAACGTAATTGAAATTAACCTCCGCCCAAAATAATTTTTATATACGTAGATACGTGTTTCGGCAGCTAAGCTGCCATCTTCAGTACGCTACCAACTTAAAAGCACTAAATGGATCTAAAAGCAACCTAATCATCCTGATAAAATCAAAAAAATGTTAAAACTAACAACAATCTAATCATCCTAAAAGATATATATATATGTCTAAATGTAAGTAAATATAAATTAGTCAGAGAAACCTTACAAATAAGTTCTAACCAAACAACACGGAAATACGGAAATAAATAATCCAAAGACCCGAAAAAAGTTGTTATTCTAAGGAATAAATAAGTATAAATCTTAATTTATTTTATTAAGGCCCGATCTTACCACTTCCTGATAAATTTAACCGACGGTTAATATCCTAGGAAACCATTATCGACACAAAGGTTTCCAAGGATATTAACCGACGGTTAAATTTATCAGGAGGTGGTAAGATGGGACCTAATTTAATTTAATTTTAAACGTATTTAAATAATAATCATGTTTATTGTTTTTTCACAATACCATTATATTTGTTTTCTTTGTAGAAATTTACTTATGCACCAGCGTCGTCGAGACCGGGTTGGAATACAAAAAGAAATGATTAATTTGTTTTTCAGAAAGACAAAGTGTCCATGTAAATACTAAGGTTTAGTTTTCAGCCACACCTCCAAAAACATCCTGTACATTGATCATAAAGCGAATTAAGAGTGCCAAATCCCAAAGATTTTCTGAATTTCTTTTATTCAAATTAAATGAGGTGGTAAACGAAACGTTTATTTTCATATAGCAGGAGATGTTTTATGATTCTGAATTAATTCGAATGGAAGCTCCTGGATCTTCCCGAATAAGCTGTTTCTGTGGTGGTCGAAATAGGAAGTAATTTTTTGGAGCTTTCGCCGTGAATTTGCATTTAAATGGGCCACTCGAAAGACGCGGCCCACATCGTTTCATTTGTAAGCATTCTGCGATACAAATCACAATCGAATGGCTTGGATTCACCTGGATTAGGATCAGTTATGTCCGGGCACGGACGAACGCCGTCGACATTGATAGATATTCATATGATGATCGCGTACGCTACGTGTTTTTAACCGTGTCCCGGAGTTTTGCATAACGCATAAACTAATAGTGATGTATTATGCATGCGTTCATTTCGTTCGCGATTTGCCTGTCGTTGCTTTCTGTGACTTGGCCTGGTGTAATCGATTTGATTACCTTTTGGAAAAAAATGCACGAAAAAATTTCGATGTTAGTGGGTTTTTCAAAATTTTAAATTCCTGAGGCTTGCTTTGATCATCATCATCATCAACACATTCAGTCCTCTTATACACATTAGGGTGTCGAGGTTTCCTTTCTTCTGGTTTCTATCTTCTATCTTGCTAAATAAATTTCTTCAATTTTTCTCTGGTCTTCTGCTAATTCTTTTGCTGAGTTCCAATCACTTCCTCTATCCTTCAAAATTTCTTCTATTTTCTTGTTGTATTTTCGTTTTGGGCTTCCGCTACCATTTCTTCCCATCGTTTTCGCCTTCCAAATTTTTTTCATTTGGCTTTCCTCCTTCATTCTGAACAGGTGGCCGAACCAGCCTAGTTTTTCCTCCTCTATTATTTGTCCAATGGATCTTTATCGGAGTGCTTTCTTTATGTTCTCATATCTTTCGATATCAATTCTCTTCACTCCTTAAACTTCTTTCTGTGATATTTCATTTGAATTAAAAGGAAAATTGAAAAATGACCAATCATAGACCTACCACTATATTGTGCTGTAATAATGCGATTAAAAAGTACGTCGATCTTCTTCTATTGCGATCGTTCGCAATTTGCCTGTCGTTGCTTTCTGTCACCTGGCCTGGTGTAATCGATTTGATTACCTTTTGGAAAAAAATGAGCAACAAAATTTCGATGTTAGTGGGTTTTTCAAAATTTTAAATTCCTGAGGCTTGCTTTGATCATCATCATCATCAACACATTCAGTCCTCTTATACACATTAGGGTGTCGAGGTTTCCTTTCTTCTGGTTTCTATCTTCTATCTTGCTAAATAAATTTCTTCAATTTTTCTCTGGTCTTCTGCTAATTCTTTTGCTGAGTTCCAATCACTTCCTCTATTCTTCAAAATTGCTTCTATTTCCTTGTTGCATTTTCGTTTTGGGCTTCCGCTACCATTTCTTCCCATCGTTTTCGCCTTCCAAATTCTTTTCATTTCGCTTTCCTTCTTCATCCTGACCAGGTGGCCGAACCAGCCTAGTTTTTCCTCCTTTATTATTTCTCCGCAATTACACTGTGCTGTAATAATGTGATTAAAAAGTACGTCGATCTTCTTCTATTGCGATCGTTCGCGATTTGCCTGTCGTTGCTTTCTGTGACTTGGCCTGGTGTAATCGATTTAATTACCTTTTGGAAAAAAATGAGCATAAAAATTTCGATGTTAGTGGGTTTTTCAAAATTTTAAATTCCTAATGCTTGCTTTGATCATCATCAGCATCAACATATTCAGTCCTCTTATACACATTGGGTTGTCGAGGTTTCCTTTCTTCTGGTTTCTATCTTCTATCTTGCTACATAAATTTCTTCAATTTTTCTCTGGTCTTCTGCTAGTTCTTTTGCTGAGTTCCAATCACTTCCTCTATCCTTCAGAATTTCTTCTATTTACTTGTTGTATTTTCGTTTTGGGCTTCCGCTACCATTTCTTCCCTTCACTTTCGCCTTCCAATTTTTTTTCATTTGGCTTTCCTCCTTCATCCTGACCAGGTGGCCGAACCAGCTTAGTTTTTCCTCCTTTATTATTTCCCCAATGGATCTTTATAAGAGTGCTTTCTTTATGTTCTCATTTCTTTCGTTACCAATTCTCTTCACTCCTTAAACTCCTTTCTGTGATATTTCATTTTAATTAAAAGGAAAATTGAAAAATGTCCAATCATTGACCTACCATTACATTGTGCTGTAATGATGTGATTAAAAAGTATGTCGATCTTCTTCTATTGCGATCGTACGCGATTTGCCTGTCGTTGCTTTCTGTGACTTGGCCTGGTGTAATCGATTTGACTACCTTTTGGAAAAAAATGCACGAAAAAATTTCGATGTTACTGGGTTTTTCAAAATTTTAAATTCCTGAGGCTTGATTTGATCATCATCACCATCATCAGCAACACATTCAGTCCTCTTATACACATTAGGGTGTCGAGGTTTCCTTTCTTCTGGTTTCTATCTTCTATCTTGCTACATAAATTTCTTCAATTTTTCTTTGGTCTTCTGCTAATTCTTTTTCTGAGTTCCAATCACTTCCTCTATTCTTCAAAATTTCTTTTATTTTCTTGTTGTATTTTCGTTTTGGGCTTCCGCTACCATTTCTTCACATCGTTTTCGCCTTCCAAATTCTTTTCATTTGGTTTTCCCCCTTCATCCTGACCAGGTGACCGAACCAGTCTAGTTTTTCCTCCTTTATTATTTCCCCAATGGATCTTTATCAGAGTGCTTTTTTTATGTTCTCATTTCTTTCGTTATCAATTCTCTTCACTACTTAAACTTCTTTCTGTGATATTTCATTTGAATTAAAAGGAAAATTGAAAATGTCCAATCATTGACCTATCATTACATTGTGCTGCAATGATATGATTAAAAATTACGTCGATCTTCTTCTATTGAACTAAAACTGAGCAAATCATCATTCATTTAATACTATACGATAAAAACTGGAATATTTCTATCGTTTGTAATAATTCTTAACGAAGTCGTTACTTAAAAACTTGTCCTGACTGGTGATTCTGTTAAAAACCCATATATTGCAATCGTAAACCAATGAAATCGTCTTATCATTACTCGAATCGAGGTCTAAACAGGTCAATTTGAGGCTACACAGCTACATTAAAAGCCAATGGATTAGTTCTTGCTCCAAACATGCGAGAAGATGGAAAAGATATGAGCCCAAACTGAACCAATCGGAGTTTAGTTTTGTGACTTGTCATATCGCAGCGAAAATGAACCACTTTAAAGTAAAACTAGCTTGCAAATGAAATACTCCTAAATGACTTCAATATCTAATATTTATTTAATAAGATTATTGAAATATTTGAGGTATTAACTAGTAATTCGATCAAACATACGCTTCTTTTATAGCAGTGAATACTATGTATTCTATAACACTATGTACACTGTGGTCGTAAATGATTGAGCGTCCTTGAGAAAGTAAATACCCAAAGGTGATCAAAACTACTTTCCGCCTAGGGAATTTTCGCGTTTTTGAATGCTCCAGATCAGCTGGCAAGCAGTAGCATTCGCGTATGGTTTGTTTATGTTTGAGTTTTCTACAATTTGCAGTTTAAATCATTCGGAATCAGTATATAAGTATTTTTGAATACTATTATTTTTTTTTTTGTTTTTACAAGTAAGTAACGTTCTTTGCGTCTCGATTTATGATTAATGTTACACAATTTTTAGGTTAAAATTACATCCGCACGCCTTTAAATTGGGTACATGATTTCTAGTAACTGGACCAAGAAATTTTTGTATGAAGCGGCACGTTCAACCACTTACGATCGCAGTGTACAATAAGTCATTCGTAGTTAAAGGATTAAAGAAGAAATTAAAGGAGAATGTAGTATAACTTGAAGGCTTCCGCGGCTGGCGTCCATGGTTGAATTTTTGGCTTCCGGTTGGAATCGCATGTCTCGGATTTCTTGTACTGTCGGCGTTTTGTTCTTCTTCAGGGCTGCTACTGCTTCTTGTAAGTCGATGAAACCGAGCAAGACCACGAGCAGCAGCAGCACGACTACCACTACCAGCAGCAGTAGTAGCCCTGAGGATCGAAGCGCCGGTAATAGAAGAAATCCGAGACTCGCGGTTCCAACCGGAAGCCAAGAATTCAACCATGAATAATGTAGTAAAAATATAAATATTTGAAGTATCAAAATAAAATAATTCATTCGAATTTGCTAAAGGTTTTTTCAAAATACCGGGTGTCTCATCCAATGGGGTTTCTTCAATAAAGTCAGTCCTGTTGTATAATATGAAAAAGTGTTTTATACAAGAGTTTCATTTTTTCAAGCTTCCCATAATTTAAAATTATTTTGACGTATTATTATACAAGGTGTCTCAGTTTATCTGTACGATGTGGAGCTTCGTTATTTAAACAGAACACATTATGTTTTCTAACGAAATTGATTTAAGAGGTTATTTTAAGTTTGATTTGATGAGGTTTCCCTGACGGTTTTTGAAATATTAGGCCTTATTTATGGTTTCAAGAAAATACAGCCATGATTTTTGTAATTATTATCCAATTAACAAATTAGTACACAGATATTATCGTACTCTTACAAGCTAAGTGGACGTTACCTACCGCAGTAACAAAATTTGTCATTGTCAATATTAATTAGGGTTGTAGTAAAACTATTTCCATTATGATGAAAAATGTAGGGCAAAAATTTGTTTTTTTTTTCAAGGAATGGTATTACTTTAAAATCGTCGTTAAATTATCATCAATGATGTTTTAAATGACTATAGCTTTCCTGTACCAATTATTATGAGTGTTTACTGACACATTTTACTAATTTTAAGTAACATATCAATCTGCTAAGTTTATTATGCCATGATTGTATAAATTCAACACTTAAAGTGAAATTACACGAGAAATTCCTGTAGTTTCTAAAGGTTTCGCTTTTGTTTTTTGTACAATTAGTATTTAATTTTAAACTAAAATAAGTATCGACGGATATAAAATCATTGTGGGCGGAGATTAATTTCAATTATTAGTTAGTATTTAATTTTGTTAAGCTGAAATATGGTTAAAAAGTATTTGTTGAAAAAATGTGTAATATAGCGTACTTTATTATATGACAAAAAAGGAACAGTTTTAGAAAGTTAAGTACAAGAAGTCCCAGAGCCGATTTTATATAACAACATTATCACATGACCACATAATCAAGTTAATTGTACGGTGGAAGAAATTAATAACAGGAATTATTAAGGTAGTTTTTGTCTGTTGTTGTCAAAATTATACACGGTAGTTTTACTAGAACTCTGTCTAATGAAAAGCAATTTCTTTTATTCTTTCTAACTTTCTTTCGTAATGAGATAATAATTAATAAAGTTACACCTGTATTTTTCGAAAACCATAAAGCTGAATATCTTAAAAGCTATTGGAATGGGGTATAGGAATTCTTATTCAATTTACCTTACTTTACACTTACAAACTAAAACTCGTTGTAAAATATAGGTTGTTCCATTTAAAATAATAAAGTTTCACATCGTACAGTCACATTGAGACGTCCCGTATATACCAGAATAATTTTAAACTACATAGAGTTTGAAAAGATTAAACTTTTGATTAAAACTTTTTTTTATATATTCAACCGGAACGGCGTTATTGAAGAAGTCCCGTTGGATGACACACCCGGTATATGGAACAAATGTATAGGACATATCTTTCAGATGCTTTTGAAACCATTTATCTTAAAAAATCATGCAAAAAATGAAAAACCAGACTTTCGGTTTACTTTTTTTAAGTTCCTGAAAAAGTTGAAAAATATTTGAAATCATAAAAAAGAATGCAAATATTCCTTTAATTAATAATAATAATTCTATTCTAATATTTATTTCTACTTAGGATGAAACAATTAGGAGCATTATGTAAACGAGGCTGTTAAAGAGAACCCAAAGAGAGACAAGTTAAGATAATTTGTTTTTGTTTACTCCTAATTCTTAAATAACTTTAGTTTCCTTTTAATGTCCGAGGACATAGCTGTGAACCTGGTTAGCTCTTATTTGTAAGGTACCTGACAGTTAATTTTAGGTGTTCACATAATTTTTTTTTCGATTTATACATAACATATATAGTTTATTTTAGATTTTCACATATTAATTTATATTTACTTACATTTAGACATATATATCTTTTAGGATGATTAGATTGTTGTTAGGTTTAACATTTCTATGATTTTGTCAGTGTGATTAGGCTGTTTTTAGACATTTTTTAGTGCTTTTCAGTTGGTAGGGCACTGAAGATGGCAGCTTAGCTGCCGACATATGTACCTACGGATATAAAAATTATTATGGGCGGAGGTTAATTTCAATTAATGTTTCTGTTTCTCTGAATGGTATGAATACCTTTTGCACGATCGAATGCTGAAACAGAAGGTTTAGTCGTCGTTGCTACTTATTTATGGACAAGCAAAAATGAGATCTAATTTTTTTTTAAATATTGGTGCAAAAAGAACATCAATTTTTTCTTATCTCACTCATTGGTCTGACTATTTGTCCAATCTCAGCAATGTTTTCATTTAATTTCTTCTGGCTTTCTTGGTTTTCCCATGCGTCTGCTTTTGCTTTTGCTTGTTCAAAATTAGCAACTACCTACATATGTATATATCATGATTCTAAATAAATGTCTTCAGTGTCAGTAATTTATTGATGTGTTACAGTGTTATTTATTTATTGATCGATGGGCAAAGTGGTGACGTGCTGTAAACCATAATTAACGCAGTTCGTGGGAGCGAAATGATCGTCGTGTCGTAAGCGTTTACTTTGAAAAGTGATCATTAAAATTGAACTTAAGATCCTAATCGTTACTAAATTATATGCTTGTTTCTTTCTCTTGATGTCCTGGTTTAATCTTTACAAAATAGTTCAAAAGATCAACTTGGCAAGGAAAAAGAGTTATTTGAAGTCGATAAATTTGTGAGAAAATAGTTTTTAAAACTTTAGAGGGACACTGTAAAATGAGAAGGAACACTCTATGTTTCGCTATCGCTTGATAGCTTCATCAGGAGTGAAAAAGAGTTAATTAATTATGGGAAACATTCAAAGGGAAATACTAAGACGTTTCGGCGCTGGAAATTACGAAGCGCTTTTTCTTCCGAGAAAATTGATACTTTTTCGAAAAATGTAACTCTTTAAGAGTGTCTTCTATTAATATTGTTTATTCTTTTTGGTTTCCCACGATAGCGTTATTAATTGATGGTTTCATAGAAGAATACTGACCTTATCATCCCTCAACGTAACAGAGCATTCCCTGACTTTAATTGAATGAAAAACATCAAAGTGAAATGATACAAAAGCTCTTGCGTAATTTTTCTTTGCAGAAAGACGAATTCTTACGATGAACCTCGAGTTTGTAAGCATCCTGTATCTTAACCTCTTCGTGACAATAATAATAAAAGTAGTAGTTGAACTCGTTCTTTCTTTGGTAATCTGTAATACCGCTTACTTTCAATTTTTATTTCTTTTGGAAAGTCTTTAGAATGGCCATTTTGCATCTTGTAATAATATCATTTTCTTCTAGGTATCGTCACTTTTGAAAAACCATATTCTAAATTCGTTTTTTACTTTTGGTTTGACACAAAATTCAACACGCGTGTTCTTGGCTGAAATTAATAAAATTGTTTAGCTAGCATTTCATAAGTACGATCAGCGACACCGGCTTAATTGTCGCGGAAACTGTCTACATGAATTACCGACGTTTGCTTTGCTTGCAAATCAAAGACTTTTTCGAACTTTTTTAAATGAAGGGATCCTATGCTGACAAATGAAATTCAAGTTGTTGAACTTGCTTGAAATGCTGCACCAGCAGATCGTATTTCATTCAAAACAATGAATGCGCTCGCTAATTAATTATGTTACAACGAGACGCTCACAGTTTTGTATACCTCGTTATTTGGACTCATACTTTTAACAGAAAATGCACTTTGTCACATCCTGTGCGGATTAATTTATTATTATTGAGATTCAGTTGATAATAATTCAGTATCAAAGATTCATTAATAGAGAAAACCGGATGTTTAGATCATAAAAAAAGCGAAAAGCGTTGTGAACCTGGGCGACTTAATTATGGTATCAGGTATTTATTTTCTCGCGATAGGTTCTTGAAAAGGTCTAATAGAGTTAAATAACACATTAAAATTGAAGTTATTATTCAGAAGTTTGTACAAGTTTTATTTAAAACGTTCTTGGACTTTTCTTAAGAATCTATCACGAGGAAATAAAAACCTGATACCATAATTAAGTCAGTCATCCAAAGGATGTACACTCGTTTCTCAACCTTTTTGAAGACCCAAACGTTTGGCCTTTACTTATATTAGAGAGTGATAGCAAAAATAAGTACGTCGTAGTGAGTTAGTGCATTCGCGATTGTTGACCTCGGATGAAGAGCCAAGGTATATTAAGGGGAATATAAAACATAAATTATTTTTATGTTCGGTTTTGCCGAGCAAACGAGTGACTCCACGACGAATAACAATTATATTTCGGGAAGTAACAAATAATTTGAACCGATGTACTTTGTGAATTCATGAAAAACAATTTAATCTAATCTTAATTTTAATTCTATTTTAATTTCATATCATTTTATGTGAAGTTAGGTTTTAATAAACCTCCGTAACTGGACAGAAGAATGGCAGTGAATTTTCTCAGTATTTCCTGGAATATCTATCACGAGAAAATAAATGCCTGATACCATCATTAAGTCATCAGGTACACTCGTTTCTCAACTTTTTTACGATTTAAAATAAACAGCAGCAAAGCACGGGGTACATAATTAAAAACCTTTGGGAAATTGACAAGCAGCTGAAACAGGTGGAACATTTCAACGCCTACGAAGTCCAACGAATCAATTATAAGTAAGGTTCGGACATTCCTAGAATATCTGGTAAAAACCAGTATAAAGATAAGCAAAGCAGCACTTTAACTCTCGTGCTCATTGCATCAAACGCAACAGTTTGATGTAAATTACGTATGTAACGTAATTGCTTTTATAGTTTCTTTCAAATTAATAATTTTGAAAACATTATAATTCCTTAATACAACTTTTAAAAAGACTTGCATAATACATTTAATTCATATCAATTATAGCGCACTGCAAAAAGAATGCGAGTTCAGTTGGAATTGTTTCGGTTATATAAACAAGTTTTTATATCCAGTCTACCGGAATTGTAGTGGTAATTGCCTGCCACATAGATTTCTCGGGCTTCGACTGGTTTATTGTTTTGTTTTTACAGGGCAGACGCGCTAAAGATTTTCCGACTATGATCGCTTCAGCATATTAGTAGTACCTGGTATATTTAACGAAACCTTCCGCCTAAATTGTGCCTAGGCCTGATTATAAGATAAACATTCTGTATAACCTAACCTGAGTATGATACAGCCGCGGTATCTTCAGCGCAGTGGCGTAACTAGAAGTCAAGTCGCAGGGTTGCATAATTTTTACGAGCGCCTTATTGTTCGACAAAGTAAAACAAAAAAACATCCAATTTTTTCATTTAAACGCTCAAGGACAAAATTTAAATGTTCATTTCTTCAGCTGCTTGTGGATTATTTTATTTCCAAAAACTATCAAGAATTCTCAAAACTTTAGGTTAGGCAAGCTCCCGAGAAATACCGCCAAGCGGGGCACGTCTTAAATGTTTCTCAAACACCTTGAAGAAATTTGTTTTGAAACTGGTTTTCAGATGCAAAAGGAAAAAAAATTAATTGCGATTGCAGATTAACAGATGGCCCTCCTTGTATTTGAAACTTCTTATCTTCTAGCTATTTTTCTTCAACTTTATTTATTCGAAATTAATTGTTTTTCGTAACGTTGCTTCTTGAATTTTCCTCGCGTTTTTCAGTTGCTTTGAAATGGTTTCCGTACAAATTGTTTCACTTTCTCGAAGAAGAAACGTATTTAAAGCTGCTTTGAAACGTTCTCGGACACTAAAGAAAACAAAATTAATTGCAACTGCAGCTTAACAGAGCGCACTTATATTTGAAACTTCTTCTGTTCTATTTATTTATTCGTTTTCGTAACGTTATTTCTTGAAAAAAAATTTGTTGCATATCGTTTTTGATTGTTAGGTCAAAAAGCAATCATAGGATGCCACTGTTTTAGTTATTTCTAGAATTTTCTTAGAGTTTTCCAATTGCTTCAAAATCCCCTCCTCCCACAAATAAAAAGGATATCGTTACGACTCAAGGTAACAGATGGTGCCACAAATCACAAATGCTTGTAAATTTTTTCGCTCTGCTCTTAAAAGTTTATTTTCTCGAAGTTGTTTTCAAAAAGTTTTCCTTGAACGTTCCAAATGTAACGTTTTTCAATTTTTTGAAATCTTTTCCTTTTAATTTAAAAACGATTCAGTATCAATGACAATATTTTTTTCTTTTTTCATTTCCTTCTTTTTTTTACTTCCGGTGTACACGGGTATATTCTGTTTTTGAAAATACAGGGTAATTCAGTTTGGTATTCGCGGCCGCATATCTTCTTTATTTTAATAAAAATATATATTAAACCTTATACATTTTTAAAACTACATTAGATACATATATCATGATTACCGATATGATAAAGTATGTAAAAATTGCGACAGTCAACTTTTTTTTAAATGACAGCCTGTATTTTTTATGAGCGATTCTTGTAAAGCGTGTTCTTGTCTATATTACTGAATATAAAAAGTTTATAATTCCATAAGAATGTTTCTGATAAAAGAGCCATGAAAGCAGTGGCGGCACTAAAGGCGGGCGGACCGGAATAACAACGTTAGTTACAAAGTTAAAAAAATATACTGTTTAAAATAAATTAAACAACAAATTTGGATTTAATAGCAAAGTAACAAAGAGCAACATGCATTTTAAACTTTAAAATGTTCAAAAATAACGATTTAATAGTAAAATAACAAATTAATGCCACTGTTTTCATGGCTTCTTTTCAAAAACTTTCCTATGAAACTATAAACTTTTGTGTCCAGTACCATAGAAACGAACACGTTTTACAAGAATCGCTTAGAAAAAATATAGGGTATCATTTAAAAAAAAAGTTGACCATCTTGACATACCTTATGGTATTTCTGATTTCTGTAACTCATCTAACGTGGTTTTATAAACCATTAAATGTATTAAATGTATAGGGTTTAATATATGTTTCTATTAAAATAAAGAAGATATGGGGCCGCGAATATCAAACTGAATCACCCTGTATACAAATATCACTATCAGAAATTTTTGATAGAGAAGTTTTCTCTTTTCCGTGCCTGTGAACCTTTTCAGAGATCAAGAAAATATGAAACTCTTTGCTTGCTAATAAAAATGTTGGTTTTTACTTTACTTATATTAGAGAGTGATAGCAAAAATAAGTACCTCGTAGTGAGTTAGTGCATTCGCGATTGTTGACCTCGGATGAAGAGCCAAGGTATATTAAGGGGAATATAAAACATAAATTATTTTTATGTTCGGTTTTGCCGAGCAAACGAGTGACTCCACGACGAATAACAATTATATTTCGGGAAGTAACAAATAATTTGAACCGAGGTACTTTGTGAATTCATGAAAAACTATTTAATCTAATCTTAATTTTAATTCTATTTTAATTTCATATCATTTTATGTGAAGTTAGGTTTTAATAAACCTCCGTAACTGGACAGAAGAATGGCAGTGGATTTTCTCAGTATTTCTTGGAATACCTATCATGAGAAAATAAATACCTGATACCATAATTAAGTCATCAGGTACACTCGTTTCTCAACTTTTTTACGATTTAAAATAAACAGCAGCAAAGCACGGGATACATAATTAAAAACCTTTGGCAAATTGACAAGCAGCTGAAACAGGTGGAACATTTCAACGCCTACGAAGTCCAACGAATCAATTATAAGTAAGGTTCGGACGTTCCTAGAATATCTGGTAAAAACCAGTATAAAGATAAGCAAAGCAGCACTTTAACTCTCGTGCTCATTGCATCAAATGCAACAGTTTGATGTAAATTACGTATGTAACGTAATTGCTTTTATAGTTTCTTTCAAATTAATAATTTTGAAAACATTATAATTCCTGAATACAACTTTTAAAAAGACTTGCATAATACATTTAATTCGTATCAATTATAGCGCACTGCAAAAAGAATGCGAGTTCAGTTAGAATTGTTTCGGTTATATAAACAAGTTTTCATATCCAGTCTACCGGAATTGTAGCATAGAGAAGAACACGTTTTACAAGAATCGCTTAGAAAAAATGCAGGGTATCATTTAAAAAAAAAGTTGACCATCTTGACATACCTTATGGTATTTCTGATTTCTGTAACTCATCTAACGTGGTTTTATAAACCATTATATGTATTAAATGTATAGGGTTTAATATATGTTTTTATTAAAATAAAGAAGATATGGGGCCGCGAATATCAAACTGAATCATCCTGTATACAAATATCACTATCAGAAATTTTTGATAGAGAAGTTTTCTCTTTTCCGTGCTTGTGAACCTTTTCAGAGATCAAGAAAATATGAAACTCTTTGCTTGCTAATAAAAATTTTGGTTTTTACTTAAGGATTTGAAGAGGCGCCTATGACGCCTTGGTACTGGGTTGCTTTGCAATCTCTGCAATTCCTAAACCTACGCCACTGCTTCCAGCCTTTCCACCCGTGCGTAATATGCTATTTACAACTCTCTCTATAGTTATTTCTTGTAAAGTGTGTATTATCTATTTTAACGCGACGCTGCTCTGATTAGAAAACTGATATTTGGCTATTTCAAACTCAATCGAAGAAAAGAATAAAGCGACACAGGTATCTATATGCATATTCCGAAGCTAATTCATACTCTGCTACTGTTTAAGGTAAGCGAGACAAACAGATTTTTCATGTTCTTTTTGAAAATTGTTTTTTTTTTGAAAAGTCTTATTTTCTGGTAGGGCTCGTATATCTTTGTTTTCGTAAGTGAAAAAGTTTATTGCTTATGGGAAATATGTTTGTTCTTTCAAACTTCTTAGGTACGTATGGGTTTCTCGTGGAACAAAGGGGTCGAGGTGGTAATACAAGTTGTCTAAAACGAGGAGAGTTTCAATAAAATTCGACGCCGAGAGAAAAATACGAGGCATCAGAGTGCATTTCGCAAACTCTTTTGTAAGTTGGTCCCGATCGCTGCGGCTATAATTTCAAACTCCTAGAGGCTCGGTTTCGGGTTTGTTTAAACAGCGGTGGCGGGTATTAAATTACTCCCGTATTTTTTACAGTGTCCTAAGCACGGCGTTTAAAAAATGCGCGAAGAGAGAGAGCAAAAAGTGACGCAAAACGGACGGGCGTGGCTGCGCGAACTTTTCATTGGTGGAAAAGTCGAGGAAAAAAGCGGCTACTCCCTCTGGAAAACGCGCACGGCGGCGGCGGCGGTGGCGGCCGACGCGGGCATTATTTTCGGATGCCATAAATTTGCGGGCCAGAATAAATATTTTCGGAAGAGTAAAAATGTTAAGGACTTTTCATTATACTGCAGAGTATAGAGTTTTTAAGGCTATTATATTCCGGCCCGCATTAGCATAAAGGAATATATTACGTAATTGCTCCCAACTTCTCTGTTTCGGGATTAATGAGTGCGCGCACGGAAACTTTTAAATTATGCTGAAATTATGCAAAATTTACGAATTAAAAAGGAGTTAGTTTGTTTTAGATGTTAATTTATTATAAACTTTGCTCTTACGCTGTTCATTTTCCGCGCTTCCTCTCTTTTTTCCGCGCCCGCTGCCTCGGCTAAATACGACTTTCGGGGCTTTCGTTCCGCCGAAACAAATGCTAATTGCCGTTAAATACGAGCTTTTCTCGGCCGACCGCGATTTATAACGCCGCATTTACACAAATAAGACCATCACGGAAATCTGCTAATCGCATAATGAACTTGGTAAAAAGTCCTGCTTATAATTCGAAAAGAGTACAAAACGACTACAGGAACAGGAAACAAACCTGAAACTGCATTTTTTAAGGCTTAGACATGTACACATATTCGCAATAATACCCAGCCCAGAAAAACACGTTGACATTACCATAATCCTTGAACATATCAAGAATAAAGACACTTCGTTTATTAAGTATGTCTATTTACTAGTGATGGGAAGTTTCGTTACTTTTAAGTAATCGGTACTACTCGTAACTTCAGAAATCGTTACTTGGTACTCGTATTCATTCGATACTCGCTCGATATTTGTATGGGTATTTTGATAACTGGTATTGATAGTATTTGTTGTTTGAGTATTCGTTACTTGGTACTCGTACCCGTTCAATACTCGATACTTGTTCAATATTTAATACTTGTTCGATTCACAATACACGTTCGAGACTTGAAACTCGTTGTTTACTCGGCAATTGTTCGTTAATTCGTTATAAGCAAATGTGTAGACTACTAGTATAATACTATAGAAAAATACTGGTAATGGTAGATTATTTGAATATTGTTACTTTTTCATTGAAACTGTTAAATTTAAAACTACGAATATAATAAATTAAATTAGTATAAATAAATCGGTACTCATTTTTATAATTATATGCTGAATAACTCTTTGCTGACGCATTAAAATCAACGATGCTAAAACATTATGAACAAAACAACGTTAGAATCTTCATATACATCAAATAATGGAAAAGGCTAATATTGCAGCAGATCGCTTTTTATTTATTTTTTCCACAAAAAATGTAATCTTTTACAACTGCTTAAACGAAGATATCTTTCTTTATTTTATTCTAGATGTGCAAATCAGTATATCGAACATGAAAACCGGGCCAAACCAAAAAGTAGATAAAATTTTTGCAATTTTTAGTCTGCTTAGACTAAATTGGGCTTATAAGAAGTGACTAAATTGGGCTTATGAGAAGTGAAATCTTATATAAAAAAGGTTTTGTACCAGAAACGTGAAAAGTCGTTTCAAATTTTCTTGAGTAGGCAATAGTTCAGAACCCAAGAGCAAATTTTATTCTATTAAATATTTTTTATGAATATAAATGAATAAGCTAACCACTAGCACGAGTTAAAGGCCAAATGCCCATTGACTACTTCACATCTTGAGCAAATCTGAGAATATCGAAAATCTTTCTTTGGAAGTATTAGCCCGAAGAAAATTTTATCTGGCAACCAGGAGACACATTTAGTAAATACTTATTGAATCCTTATAGATTCTAATATGTCCAATATGTTCGAAATAACATTTTTTTAAAATTTTTGTACCTTAAATAAGTGCTACTTTTAGCCAAACTAAAAATTGTTCACCGACTCTGTCCTGCTTATTTGGTTATCGAACATGCACAAACTATTGGTCCAAACAGTTTTTTCTTAAATCAGTAATAATTTTTTCCCATGTAATAACTTTTTACGGGTCACTATACAGTGTGTCCCAACTTGAGTAGGTTACCGTGAGTAACTTTCTTATTAGTGAAGATAGAGATTTGGTTAAATGGGCAAAGTTTTGCAGTTTTATGCGCTTTTTTAGATGACATAGAGGAAATTTGAAAATTCTGAATAGTTCCGATATTATCGCAGAAAAACTGAAAATTGCTGTTTTCTTTAATGTCTGATAACTTCGTAATTGTAAGAAATATGGAAAAAAAAGTTGGATATAAAGGTTACTAGATTTGAAAAAGTGTAGCTGAAAGTTAAGTCATAATAAAATTATAGATGGCGGCTTTCAAGGTATTGAGTGGAACTTATTATTATTTATTTTAAATGGACGCCGTATTAGATTTTTATAAGATTTAATAGCATTTTCTTTTCTCGTTTTAACCGTGTATAACAAACTATATCTAAATTAAAAAGAAAATATCAAAAAAAATCATATTTTAATTTTAAATCGAATAAGCGAGGAAAATAAAAGTTATAATGAATGCTCGAAATGCCTAAACATTAATTCTTAAACACAATTGGCTCTGATTTGTGACACTTCTGGTTACACTCTGGAGGATATTTTGATTAATACTATGAAATGCCTGAAGCACTGCTTCACGGAATTCTACGTTGTTGTTGTAGTTGAAACTACTCATATATTTTATTTTTCGTTATGTCTGCAAATAAATCATCGTTTGAATCGTTGTTGTTGTTTTAATTATTTTAATAATAAGGTAATAATAAATACAGTTAAGCAGCGGCAACTCCAGATTTAACGCCCCTTAATTTTTATTTCTGGGGCATAGTAAAAAATAAAAAATATGGGAGTAGTTTCAACTATAACAACAATGAAAAATTACCTGAAACAGTGCTGCAGGCATTTTATAGTATTAATCGAAAAATCCTGCAAAGGTAACCAGGAGTGTCACAAATCAGAGCCAATTGTGTTTAAGAATTAATATCCAGGCATGCTGAGCATTCATTATAACTTTCTTTTGTTTTATATTTGTTTTTTAAGTAAAAGCAACTTTTATTTTTCCTCGCTTGGTTGATTTAAACTTAATATATGGCTCTTTTTGTTTTTTTTATTTAGATATAGTTTGTGACACGTGGTTAAAACGAGAAAAGAAAATGCTACTCAGTTGTATAGAAATCCAATATGGCGTCCATTTAAAATAAGAAAGTTGATAACAATATCTTGAAAGCCGCCATTTATAGTTTTATTTTGACTTAACCTTCAGCTGTAATTTTTCAAACATAGTAACTTTTGTATCAAGCTTTCTTTCATATTTTTTATAATTACGAAGTTATTAGGCATTAAAGAAAACAGCGATTTTCAGTTTTTCTGCAATAATATCGGAACTATTCAGAATTTTCAAATTTTCTCTACGTAATCCAAATAAGCGCATAAAACTGCAAAATTTTGCCCATTTAACCAAATCTCTATCTTCACTAATAAGAAAGTTACCCATGGTAGCCTACACAATCTGGGACACACTGTATACATACATATTACAATACTTGTAATGTCTTTATAAATTAATATTTCTCAGATTGTTTTGTTCATCTTAATATATTATAATCTTAGTTTGTTAGTCAAAAATGTACATATTTAATTTACATGTATACATCAATTCAATTAATAATAAATTCAATTCTTGAATTGATTGAAGTTGTAATTTACAAAAAAAATGTTTTTTTGTAAAAAAAGGTAAATATTGACATAATTTACCATTCCTATTATTTTTAACTTCCTCAAAGTTATGTAATTTTACTCGTAACCCACCCGTTTGCTTTTAATAAAAGTGACGATTGATTACCGGGTTCAAGTCACGAACGCGTATTGTGAATCAAACAAGTATCGAGTATCAAGTATCAAGTATCAGGTATCGTACACGTATCTATATAATATAATATATAATACTAAAACAACAAATACTATCAATACCAGTTACCAAAATACCCATCAGTACTATCGAGTATCGAATGAATACGAGTGCCAAGCAACGATTTATGCAGTAACGAGTAGTACCGATTACTTAAAAGTAATGAAACTTCTCATCACTACTATTTACACATCGGAAATAAATATACTGCAGATGATTTAATAATTAATAAATAACAAAAAGGGCATTGGCGCGTTGGCGTGAGTACTCGCGCGTAGCTTACGATTTCTCAATATCTAAAAAAATTATTGCGGGAAGCGCGCATAACCAAAATGATCGTGAAATCTAAAAAAGACACATACACATATTGGCAATAACACCTACTCCAGAAAAACAAATTGACATTATCACGTTCCTTGATCATATTAAGAGTAAGGACACTTCGTTTATTAAGTGCGTCTATTTACATATCAGAAATGAATATACTGCAGATGATTTAATAATTAATAAAGAATAAAAAGGGCATTGGCGCATTGACGTGAGTACTCGCGCGTTGCTTACGATTTCTCAATATTTAAAAAAATTATTGCGTGAAGCGCGCATAACCAAAATGATCGTGAAATCTAAAATAGACACATACACATATTGGCAATAACTACAATATAAAATTGACATTATCACATTCCTTGAACATATTAAGAGTAAGGACACTTCGATTATTAAGTGCGTCTATTTACATATCAGAAATGAATATACTGCAGATGATTTAATAATTAATAAATAATAAAAAGGGCATTGGCGCATTGACGTGAGTACTCGCGCGTAGCTTACGAATTATTAATATCTAAAAAAATTATTGCGTGAAGCGCGCAACACCAAAATGATCGTGAAATATAAAAAAAAAACAAAATGGAGAAACACCCCGATATTACGACAATTCGCTCTCTGAATTTGAGCCAACTAAACTGATAGCTAGAAAAAGAAAACTAGTAAATATATGTATATGGGACCACAACGGTGTAAATAAACTCTACATAAACAAAAAATAATAATAAAACGCTTACTATGTACAGCAGTTAAATAAGCAGGAAAATTGTGTATTTGCGCTTAATCTTTCATCAACAGAAGGAAGACACAAATTATATTTTTTAATAAACTATAAATATTTATGTCTTATGTCATCAAAGAAAGTACTTTTAAATTCACAAATAAAATCAATATTTCAGTGTATTTATTAGGTTTTCGTTATTGCTCAGGTTTCAGGAGATTTTTTCGGGGGAATGTCATCCTAAAATCATTTCATCGCATACAGGCCTACCATTACACTCTCTACACATTTGGCAAGTACGAAAAATTCTTCTAGATGGCGCACCCGAACATCAACCGTTGACAAAACAAAATTTATTTAAATTATTTTGTTTTTTTTTTCTTGTACTGATTAACACTGAATGAATGAAAGACAAACAAATACGAAACAATGGCTTCTGCTGACGTTTGAATGACCAGAAACAATGACTGTGAAAACATTCGTTAGATGGCGCTCTAGAAACTGATACCGAGGAAAAAATTGAACTGAAATTTCAATAAAGCGCGCAATAATAATAATGAGAATAAAAATAGAAAATATTTTTCTTTCCTGTTCCGATAAAATCTTTCGGTAGTTTGAAAATTAGATAATAATATAAACGAATAATAGTAATAAGCTGGAATGAACCAAAGTCGTGGTCTTCCGCTAGATGGCGCGTTCGGGAATCTGACGCGGGAAAAATAAAATTTATCTGAGAACTAATTAATTTCTTTCTATAATACAAGGAGCAATTACTCTTAAAATAGAAAAGAAAACCGGTGGCGCCTGTTCCTTGGTTTAATCAATCAAAACTACGCTAACGAAAAATTCCGCTAGATGGCGCACCCAAAAGCTGACGCCAGAAAAAGAAGGATCGTTTCAAACTTAAATATTTTTTTTCGAAAATTGAAGAAAAAAAAACGGGTTGATTGAATCAACCAAAATCTGATGCGGGAGAAAAAGGAAATGATTTGAAATTAAAAAAAAAAACTGACGCTGCAAAGAGAAAGTTTATCTGAAACTTAAATATTTTCTTTCAATGGTGCACATTGTACACAATTGTAGGACACGTCAAAAGTTACTGCTAAACGCAGAATGGTTGGCGTCAACACTTAAATGTGACAATGAAAATAAACAAGTGTAAGAATCCGAAATTTCAATAGGTGTAATGACAAAGTATTTAATTTCATTTTGTATCAAGTAGATGATAAGCTGCAGGGTGAGAAATGCAAGAAAGTTCCTTTAATAATAAAATAATGCGTTTTCTTTAATTTCGCGCATTGGATGAAATACAATATTCAGTAGGATCTTTAAGTTTCACTTTTTGATGGTTAATGTAATGTGAAAAGCTGGCGATGCAATTCTTAAGCATGAGTTCGAAAGCGGGTAGGAAACTAAGAAAACATCATCAAGCAACATCATCACGTCACCTACCGGTCGGATGATATTTATAATAAAAGCGTCCGGAAGTAAGGCGGGGAGATACGGTTTGAATGTCATTAAAAACTTTTAACAATTTAATTAATAGTCAGTAGTTAATCCGCGGATTTAGATTCAGCTTCAGAAAAAGCACGCGTCTTTCTAGTACCGGACGATTCTAAGTTGAAATCCAAATTTAATTTTTTTTTTATTTAAATTTAGTAATTTTTCCCGAGTTTGATAATCGGGAACGGAAGCCAAAGCTTTCCCCGCGCAAAGTTTATTTAAATCGACCGAATCGAATTCTCATTTGTTTTTAAATAAAATTATTGTACTCCATAAATAACGATTGGTAAGTCGGTTCAATACCGCTTAAAGAACTAATCAATGCAAAAGATCCAAAATCCGTATCTCTCTCTTTCCCTTATATCATTATATGTTGCAAAATTTCATTTTTTTGTGTTAATGTGTTAAAATTTTAAAGATTTATTTTGTAAACCATCCACACGTCATTTTTTTGTACTATCTTTTCATTCTTTTCTTTCAATAGATTTGTTAAAATTACCATTTTTTTATTTTACTAATTTCGAATTCGTTCACTACCTTCAACAAAAATTCCGAAGAGGAAATCCTCATAAGGGGGAAAACACCGAGGATGGAAAGTTTGCAACTAACGGCACTGTTTCGACTTTTCGAGGAAAACATCAGTACGAGAGTATTTTCGGCTTTATCAATTCAAACTAGCTACAGTACAAAAAAAAAACAATTCTTTCCAACTGTGGCTTGTGGGTCAAAAGAGCAGGTTAGGTTTTCTTTGAAACGGGGTGGTTTTTCGTTGTGGTCCAGGGTAAAAGAGTTATAGGTAAGTATTAAGGTTAACCACCCGTAAATTTAGTAGGAAAATAACCCGCGTCTGTCACACGAGCAAGGTTAGGTAATATATCATCAATTTGACACAGACGGAACTTTTCTTGCTGAAATTTGGGCTGCGGTAAGTGAACGGTCGAAGACCAAATCAAGTGATCATTTTTCTTAATTGGTGATTGGTCAGAGGATTTAGTCGGACTGTTGACTTAACGATTTTGAGCAATTTGACCATTCATTTAACTCGGCCTTGACTTTGAAAAAGCAAGCAAGGTTAGGTAATATTGTCCATTTGACACTGACGACACTCTTTTTGCTGAAATATGGCTCATTTTGTCAGTATTCTGTAACTAGAAGGTCTCTAGGCAAGATAGTTAAGACAGTCATTTACAACACTGCAAAATGATATGGTTTGTTGATTTGACAGTCGCTTAACGTAACATCAACAACGACAAGATTCTAGTTATCTAAACGAAAAATAACGGTGCATTAAACTAAATCCCGTTTCGAAATGTGTTGTACTGAAAAAACAATATCTTGAATAAATTAATTAGAAATATTCAGCGTTTTAGTTTAATAATGATCAAAGAGTCGTGCTTGATCACTTTGTATTTTATGCATTTTGATACGTATTCATCATGCCAAAAATGAATGAAATCTTCAATATATCCAATTTTCTTTTCTGAAACTATCATCTGTGTACTTTGTTAAAAATTTTATAATGTGTCACATTAGTTTTGAATACTACCTAGCCTTCAATTTCGCAAAATGTGACACGCTTAGTGAAAGTTTGGTACAGTTTTGATATTTAGTTCAAAATCTAGTTTCAGAACCACTGGTGTGGTGTCCATTGAGCCCTTTTCCAATTCCAAGAAAAAAATCCAGCTTTTCTCATTCAGTTTTACCAAAATCCGAAATCTCTGACATCTCTTTAGAAAATGTTCACACCAGAAATCGCTGGTATGGGGACGCCTTCCAGCTACCTTGTACCGCCGATTCTCTTTTGATACGGCGACCGTATTCGTAACAAAGAAGTTTGATGCTGAATGAGTCTTCTCCCAATTCCAAGAAAAGAAATCCAGCTTTTCTCATTCAGTTTCTACCAAAATCCGAAATCTCTGACATCTCTAGAGAAGACGTTCTCAACAGAAATTGCTGGTATGAGGACGCCTTCCAGCTACCTTGTACCGTTGATTCTCTTTTGATATGGCAACCATATTCATAACAAAGAAGTTTGATGCTAAATGAGTCTTCTCCCAATTCCAAGAAAAGAAATCCAGCTTTTCTCATTCAGTTTCTACCAAAGTCCGAAATCTCTGACATCTCTTTAGAAAACGTTCACAACAGAAATTGCTGGCAAGGGGACGCCTTCCAGCTACCTTGTACCGCGGATCCTCTTTTGATATGGCGACCGTATTCGTAACAAAGAAGTTTGATGCTGAATGAGTCTTCTCCCAATTCCAAGAAAAGAAATCCAGCTTTTCTCATTCAGTTTCTACCAAAGTCCGAAATCTCTGACATCTCTTTAGAAAACGTTCACAACAGAAATTGCCTTCCAACTACCTTGTACCGCTGATTCTATTTTGATATGGCGACCATATTCGTAACAAAGAAGTTTGATACTGAATGAGTCTTCTCCCAATTCCAAGAAAAGAAATCCAGCTTTTCTCATTCAGTTTCTACCAAAATCCGAAATCTCTGACATCTCTAGAGAAGACGTTCTCAACAGAAATTGCTGGTATGAGGACGCCTTCCAGCTACCTTGTACCGTTGATTCTCTTTTGATATGGCAACCATATTCATAACAAAGAAGTTTGATGCTAAATGAGTCTTCTCCCAATTCCAAGAAAAGAAATCCAGCTTTTCTCATTCAGTTTCTACCAAAATCCGAAATCTCTGACATCTCTTTAGAAAACGTTCACAACAGAAATTGCTGGCATGGGGACGCCTTCCAGCTACCTTGTACCGCGGATTCTCTTTTGATATGGCGACCGTATTCGTAACAAAGAAGTTTGGTGCTGAATGAGTCTTCTCCCAATTCCAAGAAAAGAAATCCAGCTTTTCTCATTCAGTTTCTACCAAAGTCCGAAATCTCTGACATCTCTTTAAAAGACGTTCACAACAGAAATTGCTGGTATGGGGACGCCTTCCAGCTACCTTGTACCGCGGATTCTCTTTTGATATGGCGACCGTATTCGTAACAAAGAAGTTTGATGCTGAATGAGTCTTCTCCCAATTCCAAGAAAAGAAATCCAGCTTTTCTCATTCAGTTTCTACCAAAATCCGAAATCTCTGACATCTCTTTAGAAAACGTTCACAACAGAAATTGCTGGCATGGGGACGCCTTCCAGCTACCTTGTACCGCGGATTCTCTTTTGATATGGCGACCGTATTCGTAACAAAGAAGTTTGGTGCTGAATGAGTCTTCTCCCAATTCCAAGAAAAGAAATCCAGCTTTTCTCATTCAGTTTCTACCAAAGTCCGAAATCTCTGACATCTCTTTAAAAGACGTTCACAACAGAAATTGCTGGTATGGGGACGCCTTCCAGCTACCTTGTACCGCGGATTCTCTTTTGATATGGCGACCGTATTCGTAACAAAGAAGTTTGATGCTGAATGAGTCTTCTCCCAATTCCAAGAAAAGAAATCCAGCTTTTCTCATTCAGTTTCTACCAAAATCCGAAATCTCTGACATCTCTAGAGAAGAAGTTCTCAACAGAAATTGCTGGTATGAGGACGCCTTCCAGCTACCTTGTACCGTTGATTCTCTTTTGATATGGCAACCATATTCATAACAAAGAAGTTTGATGCTGAATGAGTCTTCTCCCAATTCCAAGAAAAGAAATCCAGCTTTTCTAATTCAGTTTCTACCAAAATCCGAAATCTCTGACATCTCTTGAGAAAACGTTCACAACAGAAATTGCTGGTATGGGGAAGCCTTCCAGCTACCTTGTACCGCCGATTCTCTTTTGATACGGCGACCGTATTTGTAACAAAGAAGTTTGATGCTGAATGAGTCTTCTCCCAATTCCAAAAAAAAAATCCAGCTTTTCTCATTCAGATTCTACCAAAATCCGAAATCTCTGACATTTGTTTAGAAGACATTCACAACAGAAATTGCTGGTATGAGGACGCCTTCCAGCTACCTTGTACCGTTGATTCTCTAATGATATGGCGACCATATTCGTAACAAAGAAGTTTGATGCCGAATGAGTCTTTTTCCAATTCCAAGGAAAAAAATCCACCTTTTCTCATTCAGTTTCTACCAAAATCTGCAATCTTTGACATCTCTTTAGAAGACGTTCACAATAGAAATTGTTGGTACGGGGAGGCCTTCCAGCTACCTTGTGTCGCTGTTTACCTTTCGATGTGACGATGATATTCGTAATAAAGAAGTGTGATGTCGATTGGGTCTTCTCCCAATTCCAAGAAAAAATAGTCCAGCTTTTCTCATTCTGAAATATGAGGAAAATTTGGTCGCTCTCTTCTTGGGAGCTTTCTGTAGTAGATTTGACAATTTGAAAACAAAGTGCCTGAAGGAAACAAACCTATTTTTGTCCTTGGAATTTTATTCGTTTTCTATTTACTTGATAAATAAAGCATTTTTAATAAAATTTTTGGGTTGTAGCTTTATCTTTGCAGCAAATCTTTGTACAAATTTGGATGAGCACAGTTTTAAATTCAACTTTAATGGATATTCTTTAAACAAATTGAAATTTCACAGCGCTCCCTTTAACTTATAGAAAGGATTTTAAATTGAAGCTCGTCTCTGTTTTAAATCTGGGGCCGTATTCTCGAATCGAGCGACAAGAGTCGTATGCGAAAATGACGTCAAAATGACGCAATTCTCGAACAATCTGTGTAGTTTTATGTAGGATTCTATGTCATTTTGACGTCATTTTTTATATTCATATTCGAGAATACGGCCACTGAACATTTTAGAAACAATAATGTTCACGTACAGTAATTCTTTTTAAAAATGTCTTTCTCCACTACAGTTTTTAATACTTGTGACTTGCTGACCACTACCCTAATGGGTAGACAGACAAGCAAGCAAACGAACAAGCAAAAACACATAAAATAAAATTCAACACGTGTTTGTTATACCTTTTTACATCGCAGTTTAAAATTTTGATTGGAGAGATATACATTTCATTATCGCTGTACATTTGTAGAATTGGCTAATGCTAAGTTTTGCTTAAATTTCTTATGGAATCTATTCTATTGATGGCCATTACACAAGCTCATCAAATTTATAACGGTTTTGTACTGGTAGTAGTTAGGTAAATGATATAAATTTTAATGAGAACAGTAATTCTGGCATTGTAAAGAGTATAGTACGTATGGAAACGTTACTGTTTTATCGATCAAATCTCAGTTGATTTAAATACTAGATTTAATAATATCATGTCTTTACTGTTGCTATTGTATTGTATTTTATGCTGAATAAATCAAATCCTCTCACTATTATGTGTGGTATTAGGCGAGCGCTTTTTTAAGAGCGAACACGTGTTTCGTTCACGACGCGGATCTCATCAGCGCTAGATTGTTAGGTTTTTAGGTTCTTTTATGCAAAAAAAAAATTGATTTCCGTCCAACAGAATAATGAAAGAATACAAAATCAACATTAGAAGAAAACGAGCACGGAATTAAGTTAAGGAAATAGGGAGGGCCCCTGAACATTTTTAATTAAGGTAGAACTAAATAAATACAGAAAAAAGGGCAAGGCAGGAGGTTATTAAAAAATAATAGTAATAAAAGAAGTAAGTAAATAGTATTAAAGAAAACTTTAAAAATGTTTAGAATTATATATCGTAAATTATAGATTCGGTTCGATCATTTCAATTATAAAGTAAAGTTGTGAACAATTAAAAAAAATAAACCGCACCTGTTGTTCTTTCTATTTCCTCAAATCGCCGCGTGTTAAAAATAAACAGCCAAAAAATAAAAAAAAATATTACACAATAAATAAAAAATTTCAAATGATGCAGTAAAATATTAATAGAAATAAATAACCGATAATTGTGCAGCGTGTAATTCCGAAAATATGTAAATTGTTAAATATGCAGCGGCTTTTAATAGCTCGTAAAACATTTTTCAACTCTCACTTTCGGCGATAGCGCATTACCGCCTTTTTTCGGCATTTATTTATATTGATTCCATTAATTGTAGCTCTGTAATTGACGATGTTGTTGTCGTCATATTCGGTGTGGAATTTTTATATGCACGGAATGCTTTAATTTTCCGGATTATTCGCAGTTAACTAAACGACACAAAAAAATTTATTATTTTTATTAGCGCAAAAATTAGTTACTAAATTGGACGAACGTCTCAATTAGTAATTTCCAAGAAAAATTATGAATTTTTTCTGGTATTAATTTTGCAAAGCTCCATCAACGACAGTAACGATGCAAAGTTCAGCAGGTTACACTGACACGTTAATTAAGGAGAATAAGATGTATTAAGCAGAAAATAAATATAAATTACAAGCACAAATGGAGCATTAAAAAGCTTGCTCATGTACAAACACAAACCGATCGAGTAATTTCCGAAGCTGAAGTATATTGGCAGAAAACAGATCTACTCAGGAGTAATAATCAACCTAATGAGACTGAATCATACGCGTGGGTGAATTGAGGCAGGACCTCGTTTAAAAAAAGTCCTTCAAGTGTAATTTATCAAAATCCGTTGCCATTATTATTATTAAGTAGTTCATGACCACTCCCTAATTTTGTAACTCATAAGAACATCGTTAAACAAAATCGTTAAGTGACAAAATTATAATTTTAATGATTTTTGTTAGGATTCACGGAAGAAAGGGGAGCAGAAAGTGTATGAACAGAATCTACTGAGAAGATGTAGAAGGACTTACAATTTTACATGTAAAATGCTTTCTACCTTGTTGCACCCAATTTCGAAATAATACAACACCAAGTATCATCTATAACGTATGCCAGACAAGTGCTAGCTCTATTTCAGTCACATTCCTGTTTGATTCGATCGCCCGTATGCAGACTTATCTACACAAATCTAGGCGACTGTGTGCTATCTAACTTGTTACGATTATTTTTCGCCGTTGCTTCTGCGGTCGAGTAGGCTTCCCTTCGTGCACATTAGTTTTAACAGCGGTTGACCATCGCTGGGTCGTGAGGCGGTTATGCGCTCTCTTTCGTTCCCTATCAGTCACGAGACAAGATAGGTGTGCGCTGTTAACGAAGCGAGCTGGGTGTGTGGAATGAAGTTTTTGTTGGATTTGATTACCCTACCGTTTCATGCGGGTACACTCGTGCCGTTAGATTTTTCCCTGCTGTTGAAGAGACTGTTGTTTTACGGGTTTTGTGGACGTGGAAGTTCCATCCTTGTCGGGCTTGCTTCTCGCAGCAAGGTAAGCACCATTTTATTACCCGTCTATTTTCCACGTGCGTTTATTGTTCGCATTCATTAATTTCATATCGTTGTCTCCCTTATAGCAAAGTTGGACATAATTCGAATAAATTTACGTAAATAAATACTTGTTGGAGCAAGATATTAATTATGTATCAAACCATCACAAAAACTCTTTCTAAAAAGTTGTTTTTACAGTAATACTGTATATTTCAGACAATCGGTGTTCATAACTATGACGATTTATAAGTGAAGATGAATGATAAATTCTCAGGCAACACCACGTCCTCTATTAAACGGTTTATACAGGTTGCTGCATTTTGAAACGCAACCTAGGGAATACCATGTTAATTTAAAGGTGCTCGAATATTGGCTTCCCTAATTATTTTACAGCAAAATTCGATGTAAGTTTTTCAAAATACTCCTCAAGATGAATCTGTCTGCTAAGTTTGAAAATTTTTTATTTGCTCAGTATCAAGATATTTAAAAAAGATTCAGTAACCAAACTCAAACTATGAGCACGGCCCTGATCAGTAAATGTTAAAATAAATTACCTACTGGAAAAGATTGTTCTGTCATTTTTTTTTTTTTTTGAAAAACGACTGGATTTATTTATTATTATCTGTTCAGTTTTCACTATCATTAATCAAGGCTGTGCTGATAGTTTGGTATAAATTGAATTTAGTTGCAGAAACTTTTTTTTAATATCTTAAAACTCAGCGTATGAACAATTCTCAAACTTCACAGACGGATTCA
Organism: Prosopocoilus inquinatus; assembly: GCA_036172665.1. Lineage (NCBI taxonomy): Eukaryota > Metazoa > Arthropoda > Insecta > Coleoptera > Lucanidae > Prosopocoilus > Prosopocoilus inquinatus. Next base: position 35,021,872 of record CM069877.1, read on the forward strand.
TCTTGAAGAGCATTTCAAAAAACTTAATTTTGGAATTTTGCTGTAAAATAATTAGGAAAGCCAATATCCAAGTATGTTTAAATTAACATGAGATTTCCTATGTTGCGTTTCAAAACGCAGCACCCTATGTACGTCAGCCAGGGAAATTTTTGGTATTGGTATGAATATCAAAAATATTTGAACTTTAATAGAATTATTGCCTCAGAATAGTAGAAAACGTTTTTAATTACCTCAGCGATTCTTCGATTAAACGTTTTCTAGACTGTTACAGCAAATTCAAAATGTGTTTTAGATACATCCTATACCTAATGGGTTATTAAAAAATAAAGTTACGACGCTCGATTTTAAAATACAAAAGGTGAGTTTGATTAGTTCTGACATAAATCAAAACAAAATAGGTCCTAAGCGCGGACACTGCGGTATTCTTAAAGGATGGCTAGAGAAGACAACAAAGTTTATGGGTGAAACCATGGTGTATGAAACATTTCTTACACTTCATGAGCCCTGTTATTACAGTAGTTGCCACATTTCTACTTTGGAAAAATCGTATCAAAATAATTTTATGTCATCAGTGTTTTTTGTTTTGTCTTTCCTTGTCCAACACATGGTTTTGCGAAAATCAGGAATTAATCCTAACTCCTAGCAGAATCATCTTCATTCCTTTTTTTTTTTTGAAAATATTCCTCTACTTTTTAACTTTTTTAACCTTTCGCTTGGCGTAATTTTCCGGAAAACTTCGTTTAGACTCAATAAATTACGTTACGTTTCACATTTGTAATAGGTTTAGAAACAGACTTTGATGTTTTATGATGGTGAACCAAAAGCCATCAATTCTAAGTGTCTTTAAAATCTATAACTTCTTATTATATAATCTCCATGTTCTTCATAACAGTTTCGTTCAAGGTGTATCATGAAAACAAATCAAGCGAGTCAAGCAAATAATCAATTAACGTCAATCTGTTTTATTTCCTAGGAAATAAAAAATATTAGCAGAGAAAAGAATTCAGGCCACTTAGTGTCGAACGCTTTTTACGTCGCATACGATGCATCGAATTTTTATTGAGTGGAAGGGGAAGAAGTGAAATGCGAGCGTTCGCACGTTATGGGCGAGGCTGATACAGTCCGAGTACTAAATTTTCGTACCGTTCGCGGAATAAGTGGCCCGAATTCTTTTCCTTGCTTATTAGTAACATTTGACAACTTTGAGTTGAGCATCCAGTCGCCCAATGGTATCTTGCGAACATGTGCTCCGATTCCACTCTTTCAAAGCGTGCGCTAAAAGTGAGCTAAACCCGGACTCGTTTCTAAGAGACATTTACTTCATTCAACATTTGTACAAAGTGAGAGAGACAGACTCCCACAGTTAACGTTCATTGCTTCTTTGTGACTTTGCGCAAGTTACAATTTCTTGCGCAACAAACTTTGATAGATGTAAAATGGCTCTTATCAACAAAAGCTACAGCATTATATTTTCAAATAAAAAAAATTGACATTGATTGATTTGTTTTTTCTTTTGAAAAGTGACACGTTTGCCTGTCACCTTAAAGAAAGGGAAAAAAAATTCATTCATTCATTCAATATTTCGAAAAGTGACTCGTTTGAATGGCACTCTAAATTAAGTAAAAAACTTTGTATAAGTGGCCCATTTTCAGAAGAAAAATGTTCTCCTCCTTTAATAAATTTGAAGTACCGGAACTGGGAAACGGACACTCAGAAATATTTAACACAGCTAGTTTCCATTGGCATTCCTGGCATTTATTTTTAATATTAGATTCTTTAAAAGAGGCCTCCTCTATTTTGTATGAAAGGCGTTAAAGTTAAAAGGCTGTTAAATTCCACCAATCATAAAAACTGCAATTTGAATTTCAAAGCACCACTAAATTTTAACAGCCTATCAATAAGTTACAGAAACTACCACCCCAAAATGATTTAATTTTAGAGTAAATTAAAAATTATAAACTATAAAAATCTAAAACTGGAATTTTGATGGTGCATTTATTTCAAAATATTCCAAAAAATAAAGTATTCAATTGTTTTTTGAATAATAACCACAAATATTTAATTTCCGACAAGCATTCTAAATTTTGGAATGTATAGGACTTTCCAGTTATTTTATTTTTGTTTAAAATTTCTAAAATCTTCATCGCAATTATCATCTTCATTGTCAAGCATCTTTATTTGTGAGTCTTCGTTTATCCTGATTTATCTAATTCTATCTTTCCTGTGCGGATTTGGTCTATTTCTTCACCTTATCATTTTTTCTATACTGGATTTTTCTAATTCCTTTGGTCACCTTCGTATTCCATCCTCATCACGTTACTCTAGGAGTCTATTCCATCCACGCAAATCCTTTTTGTTATTTCCTTTCGTCATTTGTGTCGTATAACTCGTATGTGATACGGATCTTCTCAGAAAATCCATTTCGAATGCACTGAGAATATTTATTTTATTTTTTTGGCATTTAGGTTCGTATGTGAAGTAGATGACTTGCAGAAATTCAATCTGGTATTTCATTTCGTATTGTTTGTAAGGAATTCAGGACGCGTGTGTTTTTTTTTAGCTTCTTGTTTCTTATTAAGTAGGTAAGCATGACTCTTCTTCTTTCCTCTGAAATGATGATTCGCTGATTATGATCTGTCTGTGGTCTTTTGATTGTAGTGATTTGTTTTCTGGTTTTACTGAAACAACTAAGAGGTATTTTGTTTCCTATGAATTTAATTTTAATCCCTATTTTACAAGTATTACTTTTCTTCGTTTTGTTTAAATTATTTTTCGCAAATTTTGACAAGGTGAAAATTCTTACCAAACAAGTTACTTAAAAGTTTGACTTGAAGGTTTCTGCGGTGGTCGTCGTCCATTGCTGCATTCCTGGCTTCCGGTTGGAACCGTGCCTCTCCTCGGATTACTTCTACTGCCGACGTTTCGTTCTCCATTGCAGAAGAACTTCCTCAGAGCTGCTGCTGGTGGTGGTGGTGGTGGTTTTGCTGCTGCTTTCTGGAAGTCGATTTAAGTCCGTCTCAACGATTTACAAGAAGCAGCAGCAAGACCACCAGCATCAGCAGCACTACCATCAGCAGCAGCAGCCCTGAGGAAGCTGATAGTTTTGCTGCTGCGTCCTGTAAGTCGTTATAAGTCCGTCTCAACGACTTACAAGAACCAGCAGCAAGACCACCAGCATCAGCAGCACTACCATCAGCAGCAGCAGTCCTGAGGAAGTTCTGCAATGGAGAACGAAACGTCGATAGTAGAAGAAATCCGAGGAGAGATGCGGTTGCAACCGGAAGCCAGGAATTCCGCAAGTTACCTAAAGATTTTTCTTGAAAACAAATTTACAAGCAGTAAGTATTCTTTCGAAGGCCACATTTCATTCGCACAAAATAAAAGAAAGCAAAATAGTTTGCTTGCGTCTTTTGGGCGACAAGGAATCAATGCCAAAACTCCAAAGTCGACAAAAGCCTGGACGTCAGAACTCGAAGACAAAAACACTGCGTCCTTTGAAATCCGAAACAAATTTGATTCCGTTCGTTTTGCAGAAAAAAAAATGTTTCCAAGGAACGTTCAAATCCGTGGAAACTACCTGGGACAACATGATACGTATTTGGACCGACGAGAATTTAACTTTCGGTTATTAATTCAGTTTTGAAAACGCGTCAGAACTCGAAGGTTCAAAGATTTAATCAGAATTTTGCGACTACTATTTTGTCATCGCTTAATTTTATCAAAGGCATAAACGAATAATTTTTCTTAAAGAGTCCAGGGAAGCAACTAGAGCAGAATATAATTTAGATAGCCGGATGAATTAAACGTAATTTATAAATATTCTTCTTTCTCTTTGAAGTGTCTTTTACATTTGTTTGAAAGCATTCACGACCAATCCCCACCTTACCCAACGAAGGACGAAACGTTGGTAAAACAAAGATGTGAGCTCCAGAAACAGGAGTACAATATAATAAAATCAATTAGACTCCAATCTTCTGTCTTCCATTAAAACAGGCTTCCAATTGAAGTACGTCGCCCTAAATTCATCTCCACGTTGAATTTCCTTCTCTTTTTCATTACTTGATCAAATCAATTAAACTCCAATCTTCCGTCTTCTATTAAATCAAGCTTCTAATTGAAGTACGTCGCCCTAAATTCTTCTCAACGTTGAGTTTCCTTCTCTTTTTGGATTAATTTGAAGACTTACCTCCAGTTTCACAAAAATTATTTAATCACTGATTAATTTAACAGCGTGATTAAAGCCTGTGATTGGTTGGGCGAAACAATGCAACTGGTTGTTTCAGATCTATTGCTAACTTCGTCCAACGACGTTCCTTAATTAGAGAATTAAATTAACCGCTGATTAACAACTTGTTTGTGAAACCCACAGTTATATTTTTAAATACAATGAGATGCAGTACCTCAACACCGCATACTTCTTTAATAACTCTAAGTCCTTCGATATAAAATCAAACCCCTAAAATGTTCGCCTTTTGGTCGTGGAGGTCTCTAAGGTCAAACTGAAGGTTGCCTTCTATCTTCTGTAACAAGAGATGGTTCCACGCCCACGACCATTGGTCGTCTGGGGACGAAAACACGTCCTTCAATAAAATCAAATCCAAAAGTGTTCGTTTTCTCGTGAAGGTATCTTAAGTTAATATATCCCTATTTTTTGTAACAAGGAACGCTTCTACGACCATCGGTTGTCTTCTATAACGTCCCTCTTTACCAACTCCCCATCCTTCCTCCTTGCTGAAGAAGATTCCAACGACGTGGAGGTATCAGAAGGCAAAAAAATGAAGCTGGAGTTAAAACCAGTTAAGCTTCAATCAATCTTCTACATTCCATTCAAACAACCTTCCAACCTTTTACCAACTTTTCTGGACGTCCTCCCATTTCCGGGTTGAGTCTTTCGTTTTAAATCACTTTGAAGACACCATCTTTTCCACGGGAGACGAAGCGTTGGGTAATCCAGATAAATTTGCCCACGTCTTCTCCATGGCTTCCGATGAAACGCCCCTTTTTATCTATTTCCTCCAACGCAGGCATATGATACACGTTACGGAGTTTTATGAATTTTGTAGTATTTCGCCATAGCTCGGGTTTGGCCACTTACTTAAACCAATCAGCACAATAGCGTGCTCTGTGCTAACATGTTTGCGCCTGTTATTTCCAACGAACGCAACGGCATCGTGGAACGCGTTGTTTCGACAACTATCTCGCGAACATTTTATCCTTTATTATACGTTTATCCAACTATTGCGTGTTGCTTCGGCAGCAATTTTGGCCTTCTTCTTTCTACGCATGGTACGTCAGATAGAGCTTCCTTAGATCGCTTCTCTACGATTTGTAAAAAAAGGCGTCGGGAAAGGACCAACAAAGCAATCGCGGTTTTGACAAACTTTCGTCCTCCGTATTTCAGTTCCTCGGCTTGGCGATAGAGAAAATTGGCCAAAGATAAAATTAACATAAAAAAGTCTTCAGGTCTTCAATTGAGATATTTGTGTTTGTTCAACTTTGATTGGGAATGGTGAGTAACAGTTTAACCTGAATGTACCAACCTTCAGGAAAAGACAAAAAAAGGATGTCAAAATTGAGAAAATTGAAAGAGACGACTGATATTAAGATAGTTTGGAGATGAGAATTAACAATTAATACAGAGACAATACAGGAGTAAAGACAGCTAAGATAATATTCTGGAGATGAGGATGGATGATGGATTTAGAAAAAAAAAAAAATAGAGACAGAATGCATATAGAGACAACTATGTGTAAAAATTTAGGAAAGAGGTATAATTTCTTTTTAATATAGCGATCGTTAAAGTGTGTGTGAAAATTAATGTGTTCAGGGGCGGATTCTGTAACTTATTAACGGCCTGTTAAAATTAAGAGGTACTATACACTTTTGAAACTTGGAAGCCTTGTAATAATTTCGATTCTCAATTTCTTTAGAGAAAATATGTTGATTTGATTTAATTTGTTATTTTCTAAAGAGCTGAAGTAAGCAATGTTAAATACTTTGCAAAATTCTCACATTGTGTTTATAATTGGAATGAAAGTGTAATGTAAGGTTATAATTGCTTTGCTTAATTCTCGTAAGTAATTGCGTTATGTAATAAAAGAGTTGGACGGCAGAGATGAAATTGATCATGAAACTACAAAGTAACGAAACGTATTCATGCAGAAACGCACGTAATATACAACTTCTATCATTGTTATTACTGCAGCATCTGCGGCCAGACGGCAATAAAGCATCACGAGCGACATTAATAAAGTTAGCAAAGTAATTTTAATAACACGTTGTAAAAAACGCGGGAGCCCGCGCGGTCTTCAAATGACGATAAACGAGAGTATCTGTCAGCGAACATTACGAAATTGTGCTCCCCCGGAATTGATTCCGTAAAACGTAATGCGATCCGGACCCGGACGATCTTCCTCTGAGCACAGCTCCATTCTCACCGGCAGGCCATTAACTTTCTGTATAGACATTGTTAATGTGAATGAGTCTTTGGGGCATTGACAGTGAGCAATTGGGTAATTCCGGATAAAAATTCATTATTCTACTTGAAATTGAACTCGCCGGTCCCTCCGGCGTGCACCTCCTCGATCAAGATTTAAATTGATTAATTTGGAATTTAATTACTTCGCGTTAATCGAAACGCGCCGCTAAGTTTTCGCTTCTTGTCCGACTTATTTTCAATCGCCTGTGCAATTTCGTTTTAATTTCGTCCTGTAAGTAAGTTATTGACTGAACATTTTTCTGACAGAACTTCTTGAACACGTTTCCATCAATTTTATCCATGTTTTATGCCTAACTAGAAATTAAAGCTATAATAATCAAGTGATCACCTTGATACTTATCGTTGAAAATAATTTTATAATATGGACTTTCTAAGGCCGTATAACGTTTGTATGAATGTTTTTTGCATTTTACGTCCGGCAAGGGTGATAATTAACTTTGTCTCACACACACTAATGTGCCTCCCTGTATATTGTAAAACCACTAAAAATATTGCAATGTAGGAAAGGTTGATTTAGTCGTAAAGAAGGTTGATTTGATAATAATAAACTAATAAATAAATAAATAAATAAAATTCTGAATGTTAATAAAAGCTTTCTGACAAATACTTTTTATTAGAGATACCTACGGTGGGTTTCACAAAAAAATTGTTAATAATAATAATAATAATAAAGGCCTTTATTTTGTTAGCGAAGTTCAGCTACGCTGTTCTACCACTTAACCAACTATATAACCTACTTCAAAATGTATATAAATGTAATAATACAACTTAATACTTACGTACTAATTATAAGATTAAAGCTGATTTAGGGAATAAGGAAAGGAACTATGTCTAAGTATTCAAGTGCTCGATCATCTAATGCACAGAAAGCATACGTTCCTTTAATTTTCTTCTAAAGGAATTTATCGGTAACAGTCTCAGCTCACGTGGTATGGTATTATAGACTTTTGATGAATAATATGGAAAAGGTTTTTCGAATAAAGTACAGTTATGCAACGGAATGTCAAGTCCACTAGTACGTCTTAAATTTCGACTATGAATTGACTTTCTCTGTATTATTAAAGAACTGAGATATGGTGGTAACGAGGTAACACATACTCTGTGGATTAAGCAAGAATCACATAATTGAATTTTTAATTTAAAAGGTAGAAATTGTCGATTCATGTATAAAGATTTCAAAGAAAAATATGATTTCTGAATTAATTTATTTACATGCGAAGTAAATCTCATGTTTTTGTCAAAAATAATACCTAAATTTTTAACCTCATCGGTAAATAAAAGCATACTGTCATTAATGAAAATATTCGTGCAGTCTATGGCCCTCTGTTGATCTTTAGCATTACCAAATGCTATAGCAGATGATTTCTCTGGATTCACACATAAACAATGGTCATTAGATATTGATAGTAAACACTTAAGATCATCATTAATTAAACCAATTGCTAACTGTATGTCTGGTGATTTAAAACTGCAATATAGTTGAGTATCATCAGCATAGAAATGGGAAGATCACGCTTTAATTTTTTTATAAAAATCAACAGTATACAGGCAATATAAAAACGGTCCCAATACAGAGCCTTGTGGGGCGCCAGACATAATTGACTGAAATGAAGATTTATTATTATTTACTACTACCGCCTGGGTTCGTTCATAATTCGACAATCTTTAATCACAATCCAATTGCTTAAATTTTGCTGTCACAATCAAATGGACAGCAATAGATACTATTGTTTGCCTAGTTTAACTTCCAATGGTATATTTAGCCAATTTTTAAGAAATCTTGTTAGTTTGGCTTTATTGAAGCCTAAGAAATTTATAAAACGAGCAGACCAAGAAAATCCTGTTTATGAAATGCTATTATTCAATAATGAAGCATCACTTGAGCAATTTGATCGAAAGCAAACGTAGGGCAATTTTGACCGTATCGACTCATCAGTGAGAGCAACTAAACAAATTGCTTCTTGCAATGAGTATGGCCAGTTTTATTTCCGGTCAGTTCTTGTCAAGAAGAAATATGAATAATATTACGAAATAGAAATTATCAGTCGTATAGCGGAACGTCGACTTTCGAATTGATTTTTAATAATATTTTAACTGATTAATTTAGCAGCGTGATTAAAGTCTGTGATTGGTTGGATAAAACAATATAATCGGTTGTTTCAAATCTATTGTTAGCTTCGTCCAATGACGTTCTTTGATCTCAGAATTAAATTAATCGCTGAGCCACATTACCTTGGTTTTGATGATCTATCAGTTCGATTTTTCACTTCTTATATTATACTGAACGAACCCAGGCGGTAGTAGTAAATAATAATAAATCTTCATTTCAGTCAATTACGTCTGGCGCTCCACAAGGCTCTGTATTGGGACCGTTTTTATATTGCCTGTATACTGTTGATTTTTATAAAAAATTTAAAGCATGTTCTTCCCATTTCTATGCTGATGATACTCAACTATAGTGCAGTTTTAAATCACCAGACATACAGTTAGCAATTGGTTTAATTAATGATGATCTTAAGTGTTTACTATCAATATCTAATGACCACTGTTAATGTGTGAATCCAAAGAAATCATGTGCTATAGCATTTGGTAATGCTAAAGATCGACAGAGGGCCATAGACTGCATGAATATTTTTATTAATGACACAGTATGCTTTTATTTACCGATGAGGTTAAAAATTTAGGTATTATTTTTGACAAAAACATGAGATTTACTTCGCATGCAAATAAATTAATTCAGAAATCATATTTTTCTTTGAAATCTTTATACATGAATCGACATTTTCTACCATTTAAATTAAAAATTCAATTATGTGCTTCTTTGGTTTTGTCAAATTTTAACTATTGTGAAGCTGTCTATGGCCCGTGCATTGATGCCATAACTAGTCAAAGAATTCACAAAACTCAGAATTCCTGTCTTCGTTTTATTTTCGGTTTAAGAAAATGGGAACGTGTTAGTCATAAACTTCAAAATATTACCCGGCTGAATATGTATAGTAGAAGATTACACCACATCACTTGCTTAATCCACATAGTATGTGTTACCTCGTTACCACCATATCTCAGTTCTTTAATAATACAGAGAAAGTCAATTCATAGTCGAAATTTAAGACGTAGTAGTGGACTTGACATTCCGTTGCATAACTCTACTTTATTCCAAAGATCTTTTTCATATTATTCATCAAAAGTCTATAATATTATACCACGTGAGCTGAGACTGTTACCTGTTACTTCAAAAAAAAGGTTCTTGACAATTTGTTCGCCTACACTCAAAAAAAAAATAATGTGTTGGATCAGTTGCATTGTTTATATACATCCCAAAAGTGATGTTCATTTAACGTGTTTTCTGTTGAGAGTGTACACTGAGTAAAATAATGAGTTGGGTTAACAGAAATCACGTTAAATTAACATCACTTTTGGGTAATCACAAAGCAACACAAAACCTGTGGCTGTAATCCAAATAAATAGTGAGAAAACCCCTCGACCACATTAATTCACTGAAAGCGAATACGTATTTCGGTAACGAAGTTACCATCTTCAGCGCTAAACTGATATTAAACTTTAAAACAACAAATAAACTAAACTAGACTAGCCGCACTCCCCCCCTCACTTTCTTTGTACCGTATTATGCATGCAAAGCAAACCGGGATTCTTCGAAAATCTAAAGGTCGAAGAGGCAAGAAGCGGTCGGCCCGGACTTCTCAAAATTCATTAATCTATTCCTATTTTTGTGAATCTCCAAGCTTTCGAAAGAATCTAGGTTTGTTTTGTTATTAATTTGTTTGATTAAATCTATTTTATTTACCGAATGATTGTTTTCAAGCATGTGTAAGGCAACACTGGATTTATCAAAGCGTTTGTATTTTAAATGAGCCAAGTGTTCTTTGAATCTAATTTTTAAGGATCTTTTTGTTTGCCCTACATAAATTTGATCACAATTTTTACAACTAATTTTATATATACCTGATTTATCCTCCGAATCTACTTTATCTTTTGGATTTCCCAGCAACGATTTTAAGCTGTTATTGTTGGTGTAAACTATTCTTAAACCTAATTTTTTAAAAATTGTATTCAACCCTTTAGTATATTGAGGATAAAACGGCATTTTTACAATTTTCTTATAATCTACCTCACCTATTTTGTCAGATTTTAGTGTGGTTATTTTATTAATCTCTAATTTTTGTTTTTGTTTTCTAATAATGTTATAGATTACATCGGATTGGTAACCATTGTACGTGGCGATTTTAATAATTTCTTGAAGTTCTTTACTATAATTAACAGTTGATAAAGGGAATGTCAGCATCCTATGCACTAAGAAATTTAAGGCCGCTAATTTATATTGTTTGCAATGATTTGAATCCGCGGGAATGAATCTATTAACATTAGTAGATTTCCTATAAACGTTAAATTCTAATTTATTACTATTTCTAGTTACTAATGTGTCTAAAAAGGGTAGTTTATTGTTAGTTTCAATTTCATAGGTAAATTTGATGGTGGTGAATTTAGAGTTTAAACTTTTAAGGAATTCCTCTATTGAACATTTACTTTGGTCAAAAACACAAAATATATCATCGACGTATCTCACCCAGATTTTAGGGAAATAATCTAAAGAGGCTTTAAGTTCCGTTTCAAATTTACCCATAAACAGATTTGCCATAAACGGTGACAAGCTATTTCCCATGGCTGCCCCTTCCAATTGTTGGTAAAACTCGTTGTTAAATTTAAAGAAATTTTGATTCATGCATAAACTAGTGAGTTTTATTAATTCATCCACTTCCTCCTTATCGAAGCTATTCTTTGATAAAAGTTCTTTCAGGTAATCTAAGGTGGTTTTTACAGGTATACTAGGAAATAACGAAGTGACATCGAAGGATACTAAAATTTCGTTTGGTTTTATTTCTAGATTTTTTAATTTTTCAATAAATTCTAATGAATTTTTAACAGAAAAATCGGGTAATTTAACGGGAAGGTTATTAAATTTATCACTTAACCACCTCGATAATGAAGAAGTCGGTGAATTTATACAGGATACAATGGGTCTCATGCTGTTACCTGGTTTGTGTATTTTTGGTAAACAATACAATCTAGGGATTATTGGGTTAGATGTTGTTAATTTGTAACGTAAAGCGTTCGTAATCGCTTTACTGCAGTCTAACATGGTTTTTTTGGTCTCCGTAATCATTTTAGGTAAAGGATCTTTTTTAACTTTCTGGTATTGACCTTGCTTGTAATCATTGCAAACAATATAAATTAGCGGCCTTAAATTTCTTAGTGCATAGGATGCTGACATTCCCTTTATCAACTGTTAATTATAGTAAAGAACTTCAAGAAATTATTAAAATCGCCACGTACAATGGTTACCAATCCGATGTAATCTATAACATTATTAGAAAACAAAAACATAAATTAGAGATTAATAAAATAACCACACTAAAATCTGACAAAATAGGTGAGGTAGATTATAAGAAAATTGTAAAAATGCCGTTTTATCCTCAATATACTAAAGGGTTGAATACAATTTTTAAAAAATTAGGTTTAAGAATAGTTTACACCAACAATAACAGCTTAAAATCGTTGCTGGGAAATCCAAAAGATAAAGTAGATTCGGAGGATAAATCAGGTATATATAAAATTAGTTGTAAAAATTGTGATCAAATTTATGTAGGGCAAACAAAAAGATCCTTAAAAATTAGATTCAAAGAACACTTGGCTCATTTAAAATACAAACGCTTTGATAAATCCAGTGTTGCCTTACACATGCTTGAAAACAATCATTCGGTAAATAAAATAGATTTAATCAAACAAATTAATAACAAAACAAACCTAGATTCTTTCGAAAGCTTGGAGATTCACAAAAATAGGAATAGATTAATGAATTTTGAGAAGTCCGGGCCGACCGCTTCTTGCCTCTTCGACCTTTAGATTTTCGAAGAATCCCGGTTTGCTTTGCATGCATAATACGGTACAAAGAAAGTGAGGGGGGGAGTGCGGCTAGTCTAGTTTAGTTTATTTGTTGTTTTAAAGTTTAATATCAGTTTAGCGCTGAAGATGGTAACTTCGTTACCGAAATACGTATTCGCTTTCAGTGAATTAATGTGGTCGAGGGGTTTTCTCACTATTTATCACTTTTGGGATGTATATAAACAATGCAACTGACCCAACACATTATTTTTCTGAGTGTAGAAAAAACACCCTGTGTAGAATATTCAGACTCTGTCTTCACGGTGACAAAGAGACACTTTTGTACTATACGACTGCCTAAATTTTAATTTCCTGCAGGTAATATTACAGCTACTGTAATCATTTATGTTGTAATGCAATATCTCCATAAGTTATAGATTTTCGTGAATAAATTGATAATTCTCCATCAAAGGTCAAACTTCTTTTATTCACTATAAACCTCATTTTACGCAGAGTTTAAAAATAAAAAAATATACAGGCTGTTCCGTTAAGAAAAGATTACAACGGTAGAATCACTCTTTATGGAACGCCCTGTACCGTTGAAAATAATTTTATAATACGGACTTCTTAAGACCGTATAACTTTTGTATGAAGTTCTTTTGCATTTTGCACGTCCGGTAAGGGTGATAATTAACTATGTTACACTAATGTGCCACCCTGTAGATAAAAACGAAAAACCGATTTTTCTACTGTTCAATTCATTTGTTCCCTGTTTGAGAAAAACTTTAACGACTTTATTCATAATTCAGTTCTTTAAAAAACGACCAGTTCCTAGTTTTGTTTGTTTTTGTTGCTTCAAATTATCTGACTTTATTATCTTGCAATTATCCTGGTTTAACAATCGAGAAATTTTTATCACAAGAAAATCTTTGTTATCAAAAATAATTCTATAATTAAGCATATAATTAAGATTAAGCATTTCAATATAAAAATGATACTCACTAATAGAAAGTTAATCTCATTTTTTTTTAGTTTCGTTTTGTCAATTTTTGGTTTTTTACACGTATACAGGGTGTTTACAGTCTTCTGTTTTTATTTTTAAGGGAAGATTAGGCATCTCAAAAGAAGACTATTAACAAAAAAAGAACACATTAACAAAAGCTTTACAATAAGTACATAGTCATTATTGCAACAAACTTTTATTCATAATAATTTTTGCCTAAGCATACTTACCAGAAATTAATTTTAGGGCTTAAGTCAATCGCGTTTGCGCATAACTTAGATATCTTTTCAATCAGCTACTTTTGAGGTGCCTAAGTACCCCATGAAAATAGAAACACGAGAGTGTAAACACCCTGTACACCTTTGCACTCCTAGAGTATATGTAACTATATAGATTTCTTTTCTTATGATAGCGATCTAATGCATACATACACACGTATTCGTCAGACTTGGCGCGTCAAAGTCTCGACACTTCGGCGTACATCTGTCTGATTTGCGCTGCGGCATTTTTTGGGCAAAGAAAATTCGATAGGCAGTCTGGATATTTAAACGATCGTCCGGGGAGTCCGAGTTCAGTTCACATTGAAGTTAACAACTTATTGCTCGAAATCATATTTAAATAAATTATTATGTCGTGTGAAATAAATTAGCGTAACGTTTTAAATAAATTAGTGTGTTAGTTATAGTTTTTGCTTTAAAATCAATTTAGCGAACCCTAAATTCGTAACAATACTTTCATACTCTGATAGTGTTTCGAAATAAGTCATGTAATTTCAGAAAGTAGCAACTATTTTAAGCTTTAGGAAAATGAAAACACTTTAGGTCGAGCATGAATCTGGTACATACTCACCTCGATGTTTCGCAGACTGAATTATTCTCTTCGTCAAAACTGAATTTATTTTAAAGTTGCTTTATTTAGGTCAGGAATAAAAAGAATACTGGAGCGTCGTACCACTGAACAAATAACTGAAAGTGCAAAACTTAAATATTATGAAAGAGATTTAAAAAAAATGAAACAAAGTTAATATGAAGACCACGGTTTTAAAAAGCCCGATTTCTTGTAGGTACAAGATTTGATTTAACAATTTGGTTACAAATATTTGTAATTAGAAATTTTTAAGCTGTAGACAGGGTATAAATAGTGGATAGAGAACACGTTTTATTCTTTTAGACAGTTTCTGATTTTTTCTAATTAAAAAAATATATTAGGAGCAAATCCGCTTCAATTTGTCTATCCTACTGCAATGTCAGATCAATAAGCAATCGTAAGATGTCGCTGTTTTATCTGTAATAAAATAAAATAAAATATAATTTAATTGTTCAAGAAACTGAACCAAATTTCGTACAACAAAGAGGGGAGTGTAAAGCAACTTCCAAACTAATTTCACATTAAATTTTTTCTCACTGCATTGAGACGCTTAAGGAACTCAAACATAATGAAAAATGTTAAGCAATCTCCAAAGAATTATTATTTTTTTTTTAATCTAAATTTAAAGAAACGAATATTATTTTTATCAACCTCATAACTAAACGTAGAAAAAAAATATTTTAATTAAATTAGTAATAATATACAGGCTGTTTCAGACCACTCGTCTCACCCTTTTTCCCCAAAATTAGAAGTCATAAGAAGTTGCGAAAGAAATTTTAATAACAGAAGGTTATCTGAAGGTTATATTTGATCAAATAAAAGCTCTCTATTTTTAAAAATCCTATTCAATGATACGCAACTTGACATACGTTTCGATTTAAAATATCAAAGTTCGGTTTTGATACCTATATTGCCATTAAATGAATCATGTAGTCTTTGTTATTAAATTTTTCTTGCAACTTCCTGTGACTTCTAATTTTTGAGAAAAAAGGGGTGAGACACGTGGTTTGAGACAGCCTGTATAATAGGTTCCATATTCCAAAAAAGTAAGAAGACGTAAGAAAAATTTGATTTAAATTTGTTTAAATGTGATATTTGTTTAGGTAAAAAAAATATTGATGTTTTCGTAAAATTGTTCGTGACTATGAAATAATGCAACAATCACTATCGTGACTGTTGTATTATTTATTTCATTTATTATTTCATCCTGTACAGGTTTAGGAAAAAAAATGGTTGAACTATAATCAAATTTAGAGAAAATTAGATGACTTAATTATTTAACAAAATTATTATTACTTTATAAATCAAAACTTCAAGGTTGATATTTTGATGACTAAAGCCTTGAATAACAGTATTTTCTGTAAACCTAATTAGAATATTAATTAAGTAAACGGAATATAATCTTGTAAGTTTTATTTTTGTTCAGATTTGAAATCACTTTTAAACTTGTTGTTTTCCCAGGATTTTAGCGGGCGATTACGTTATATTATATTATAAATTTGGTTCCTGTTTCATTTCATTTCAACCCTGTCTGTACATTTGTGCACATGTATGTATATTGTTTTGTTGTGCTATAGATTGAACGTCGGTTTAAAATGAATTTATTAATATTTATCGCGCCGGTTTACGTAATTCCTAACGTGCTAATTTTATTATGTATTTATTACGATCTATATTCAATAACGTTCATTATATTTTATTGTAATGTACGGATATCAGGGTGATTAATTGCGACCCCACTCCGGCGCACCGGCCTATCTTATTTGTCCGATCCCGAAGCACGAGAGAGAGTCGGAGGGTCGATGGGGTTTAGCGAGGGGAATTCCGAAGGGGCCTTGATGGATGACCTCGGAGCCCCGGGGCTCCGCCGGCCGCCATGTTCCCTGAAAAATTTCATTATAACTTTACTTATAACATTTAAGGTATTACTCCTCGGAGATGCAGCTGCGGCCGGCGCGAAGTTTGCTCGTTACGAGTTCGGAAAATTTTTAATCGGAAAAATCGGCCGAGGAAATTAGCCGCCGCCGCCGCAGTCGATCCGAAAACATAATTTTCCACGGAATGCGTAGGAATCGTAAAGAACGACGCTAATGGCGTTTTCGTGTTCGTAAACAAAAGCGCGAATGTAGACCTGAAACAATTACGCGAGCGAACAATTTTTAAGCCCTTATTTATCCCAACTTTATTAATCTCGGTTTGGTGACTATTTTAGGACTAGAATTACATCCACTCTCTAAAGCAATAAACGCAAAAAACCGTTCTTCTTCAGATCAGAATGACAAAGATGGATTAAATTAAACAAAATCAAAAATATTTATTGATTCTGATTCAGATAATTTTTTGCCTCAATGTTGTGATTGGCTTTGGTTTGGAAATTGCTTAATTACATTTATTATTTAAAAAAAAATATTTTTAAGAAATGGAAGAAGGAGGAATTAATTATTAAGAGAAGTAGAATTGTAAGAATTAAATCAAACCGTAAATACTGAACAAATGGGCGGGCATTAGAATTTCGTTGTTGTTTAACATCGTTTATATTACAAAGCTGGTTTAATTTTTCTCATTGTTTTTGTCTTCATTTTTTCGATTCGATTCGATGTGTAGGATTTGGATTATTCCAGATTTATAGGTAAATCAAAATTGAACGGTTTAGGCTTTAAACTCATTATAGATATTATTACGAATATTTGTAAAACGTGGGCTTAAGGATTTTGCATATTTTTCAAAATATGTAGCCAATTTATTTAAAGTTAATATTGCCATACCAGGTACGTCGTCGGTCTTTGTGAGAAGAGTTGCCGGGGACGCTCGCGATTAACACCGCAGGTGATTTCGAAAAAGCTGCGGAACATTCCCGTGCGTACGCAAAAACTCCGGATTTTTTCGCGGGTATCTGAAAACAATTGCATTCACTATAAAAACGAGTAGCTGGGCCTGAAGATTTCCCATTGATTATTTCACAGAGTCTTCAGATCGCTTGGGAAGGACTTTTGAAAGTAGATTTGGCTTGGCCTTGGTCCTGATTTCAATGCAGCAGATTTTTTCTTTTGGGGGAAAAGTAAAAAAGAAGAAAGTTAAATAAAAGTGTATTAAAAACAGTATACTCTTAAAGCTTTGTTATCGGGAGCCATTGTCAATAAAAGTGTATTAAAACCAGTATACTCTTAAAGCTTTGTGTAGATTTAGAAGACAATTCCGTAGTAGAATTAATGTATACCATACAGTGTTGGTTAAAACGGTTGACAGTCGTATTTGCAAAACTGTCAATTCTAATCTATAACTTTTGACGGTCCAACGAATTTAATATAAAACTATTAAGTTTTATGATTCTATGATAATAAATGAACAAGGTATTTGAGATTTTCGGAATCGAGAATTTCCAGTTTTTTTTTAATATTTCAGAAATGAGTGGAGATTAGATGAGATTTTTTTGCATATTTTTATAGACCTCAAAATAGCGCATCTTTTTTGAAGTGCATCCGCCTTTGTATCTCTTAGTTTACGAGATCCCCATGGTGGGCATTTAATTAGTTGTAACTCTGTATGTTAGTTTAATTAATGTTCTGAATATGTTTAGATTTGATAGTTTTGGTTAAATAAGTCACAGCGCCTTGATAATTTCAATAAACATTAAAAGTATAGAAATAAGAAGCATCTTTGAACTTCTGGATACGTTGCGTATTCCAAAATATAAATAGTATTAAAGCATTGGGCTCGGGGCACCCAGGTAATTCGCCGGCCCTTGTGAGAAGGGTTGTCGTGGGTGTTCACCATTAATATCGCAGGTAGTTTCGAGAAAGCTGCGGAGCATTCCCATGCGTACGCAAGAATTCTGTACTTTTCCGGGCGTATCTGGAAGCGAGTGCATTCACTATAAAAACGAGTAGCGGGCGCTGCCTGAACAGTTTTTAGTTAGAAGCGAAGAATATGAGCATCACGGAACTACAAACGGCGACATAATAGAAGTGCGATTTATTAAAATAAGTGTTATGAAGTATTTTTTGTGTATTCTGTTGTGTAAACGATTGTGTTTTTAATACAAAGTATTTTAGATTGGTCGACAAATGATGTACACGAACTCCGAATTCATAACAATACTCAGACTTTTTGTAATCATCCCTTACATACTTATTCTATTAATCAAAGTTACCCTCTATTCAATATTGAATTATTTTATTAATTCTATACAAAATGGATTTTGCTTCTCCCTTTTGGATTTAATTATTTATAGTTCAGGCAGAGTAGAAATTAAGTAAAACGTATAATTATAAATCATTTCTAAGTTTTTCAGATATAACAAAACATTTAAAGAATGAAGATGTGAGAACTTAAACGAAATAAATACGAAATTCGTGGAATTTGTGAAACATGAGAGATAAATACGTTTTCTATTCCAATATATTTGATAAATGAGTTGCAAGTCAGTTTCGATTTTAGGTCAAAACTTGGTCATTTGATGACACGACCTAAACTGTTGCCAATATCTTCACGTTTTCAGACAGAAAAGAACGAAACTGAAGCTAGGATCTACACACGTGTAAAGGATCGCTCTAATGATGCTATTTGTTTGTTCACATTTTGGATAGCTTCGTAAATTATACCGCTTTCCGAATTTCCTAGAGATTAGAACTACAATTCAGGGGCCAGTATTAGGACCAATTTTGTTCATCATTCTTCTGAATATTATTTAAAGGACATAATTGAATTACAGTTTTATAAATCTTATGAATCTTATTATATTTCGTGGAAAGAATTAAAGGGATTTTTGGACAGTAGAAGTATGGTGCACTGCCCTCCATTTCCATAGAGAAAAAAATCCAAATTCAACATATTTTCTGAAAAATGAAAAGCAAACTAACACAATAATCTTGAATGTAAATAAACAATTTAAAATCTCAAAAAAAAACTGCTGTGACAAAGCTGTTTATTGCACGTGACATATGACATCTGCAAATAAAAATCTTACCATACAGTGACATCAAATTTTTTTTGTTCACAACGCAGTACAATACTGTTAATTTTGGAAGTAGTATATGTATATGTTGCCCTTCAAGAAGTTGAATCTTGCTTCATATTTACCTTAATAGGTCTAAATCCTCCTGATAAATTTATCTACCAGGTAATATCTCCGGAAACTATTATCCATACAATGGTTTCCAAGGATGACCTGGCAGATAAGTTTATCAGGAGATGAGAAAATCGGGTCTTATACTGGGAAAAATATTTGGTTGACTACGAGCAATGCTACTTATTAATTTCAATTAGTTAAGTTAAAGTAATTAATTTTTTGTTTGATTCAAGTCACTATCTTATTTCATTTCGGCTTTTGCGAACTGGATTTTCTGCGTTTCCCCAATTTGTAAGGCGATTGCCGAAGGAGACAGACAACTTGTACGTTGGTCGCAGCCGCGATAAGTAATTATGATGCCTTCCCGACAAGCTTAAAGAAATTTGGGACCAGAATGGTATAAAGAAATACTAGTAAAACGTTGTTCTTATGAGTTGAATAAGAAATTTATGATAATTTTTTTGCATTTTTCTCGAGTACGTGCTTTAAAATACTTACGTACTATAAACTAAAATGATTATCCTTAGAAGGAACTTCTCACTTCTCTTTTATAGTGCCTTTTACACAATTAATTTGTGATAAAACAAAATTCATAAGTATTAGCCGAACGAACAGCTGAGACAATAGAGACAAAATAAACAGAACAATGGATTAAACAAACAAGTTTTGAATACATAGGAACTGTAGTAACAAATTATGAAAAAAGGAAGATACTCCTTAAGCAAACCAGAACTGGGAAAAATCAGGAGCAAAATTAAAATTGCACCAATAATCAATAACCTAAATACCCGTAGGTGTAAGGTTGTATTATTTAATGCTGAGAATGTGAGAGTTTTTGAAGTTAATTTTGGTAAAGTGCGCGACTGACAAACAAGTCATGAACGGCCCACTTCCTTAAATTCTCGTTCTTTTTCCATTCGTGTGTATAATTGTTTAGATTTTCATATTCAGGAAAAACATTTCTATAAAAATGAGTAAGGAAAAAATGGTAGTGCAATTTGAAAAACAAAAGTTGACTGACTTGTATCAAAAACGACGGAACTCAGAAAAAAATGTTATATCGATTCAAATTTTGACTTATTTTAAGTAATTTTGTTTGACGTATCGTTTATTAAAATCAGATAAAAAATAAGGACGCTACAGCAACAAAGGCTTTTCATATTCCATCTGGTATACGGTCAACCCTTAAGAAATGCCGCAGGAATCATAAAATATGACAAAAAATGAAGAAATAAGAGGAACGCTAAAATAACTGCAAACTGAGGGAAGAAAGGAGACTCTGTTTGGCCACATCAGGAAAAAGTAGAAGAGGAATGAGACAAGAGAAGAACAAAGGAAAGACCAATGTTATGAATGTAAGACAACACCGAAACAGCTGTTCAGGGGATGCTCGACAAATCCACTGCAATTGAAACTAACTAACTAAGAGAGTCAATAAAACTGAAATGATAAGCTTTATGCCTATGTTTTATTTTTATTTTGAAAATGACTTTGGTCATTACGAAATTTATAATTATTATTGGAGATCGGAATCACATATTTCGACGTCATCCCAGAATTTCCGAAAGGATTTCGAAAAGAAACGAATTCGTCTCTCTATTCTAAAAAAAAAAACGTTTCTCTGGTACTTTATGACGTTAAAATATGCAGTTCCGAAGTCCGATGGACTTGTTTCACTGATACACCAAGCGAACTCACTTACTCATGACTGGAGTTCGGAATCGTACATTTCGACGTCAACGTGTGAGTGGCGCACTCTATATTATTGTAAACAAATTTGGCTCCCCAGATTTCCAGATTTTTTCGTTCAAAAAGAAACAAATTCGTCTCTTTTTTCTAAAAAAAAAAGATGATAACGTTAAAATATGCTATTCCGATGTCTACTATAGTGTACTTAAAAAGAAAAAATGCGAAAAGAGTGTCTATAAAACTGAAACGGCAAGCTTTATGTCCTATGTTTTATTTTTATTTTGAAAATGACTTTAGTTTGAGCTTTTAATACAAGATTTGTAATCATTAATTATCAGTGATCGGAATCACTTATTTCGACGTCATCCCAGAATTTTCGAAAAGGATTTTCAAAAGAAAAGACATTTGTCTCTCTTTAAAAAAATAAATCACTCGTTCTCTTCAAATTCCTCAAAAATTACGACAAGCAGTTTACGCTATGGCAGAGTCGTTAGGTTCAAGATTAGCAAAGAAGGATAATGACAGCCGCATTAATATACTAATAAATCATGATTGAAATGTAATATGATTGTGGTTAATAATTAAACAGTAGATTGATCATATAGTATTTATATTTATCTATTTACATGAACAATCAAGGCAATAGATATCCAACTCCACGTGTGAAAATCCATTGAAGCTGCCGCTTTATAAATAAACATTAAAAAATCATAAAATTACAGATTACTAAAATTTGGTATTTTCAGTTTTGTATCTTGATTAACTAATTAAAGACTCTCGCCAATTTTTACCTGTCTTTCGGACTCTAAGTTAAAAGAATAATTACAGTCAGTCAGTCAGTACTAACTGATAAACCTTACAGAGCTTGTAACAGAAAAGGAAATTGCAACTGTAATCATTAAAATGAAAATAAATAAATAATTACTGTAAAATTCTTCTTTTAATCAGTTAATATGTTTTCGAGAAATTCTACTGATACTTTATTATTTATACCGGGTGATCATTTTCAAGCCGGAACAGGGGAGGTAAGTACGGTTACTCTTGACAATGAATTTATTGATGTTTTTAATATGATTTTAGTTAAAAACGCCATATGCAAGTCTAGTCATACTAACCTTCGGATTGAAAATGATCACTCGGTATATACGCTGCGTAAATTTTTCGAAACGCACCTGCTAAAAAGATGTTTGTTACCGGTGCTTTTGTGGCACGAAAATTAAATTAAAAATCGAAAAATGAATTAGATTTTGTCAACTGTGATACACTATTAAAAATTAATACCTTGGATCAATGGAATTTATAATTAGAGCAGGCTGTGATATTTTCCAAAAAGTTGGCAACACAGGCTTACAGTTACAAATTAAAAATTTTTGGTGACACTTATTCTTTTTAAATGCAACCATACAAAATAAAATAAACTAAAGATTACATATAAAGCACGAGCATAACCTCAAATACGACAACTGTCAACTTATTATTTATTTCTCACTGTATCCAACCACACAGTATGAAATAGCACCAATCGCAGCCTCCTCTAATTATGAACTCCATTGATCATCCGGTAGAATTTGATAGTGTCTTTGGCTGACTAATCTAGAAGTCTTCCAAACTATTCTCATCTTGTTTAAACCTCATATAATAACAGGGGATGGAGATACTCTCAGAATGCTCTGGAGTAATGAATTGAATACGCTATGAGTGAACAAAAAATTGTTTTTTTTTTGCTGGTTTAAATTACTAGCAGTTCGTTTGGTTTCTTGTTTACCGACATTTCTAAAAAAAATATGTGTTTTATACTATTTATATGAATAACTTAATATGTCTTCATTTTACGTTGTGTGCAATACATTGGAAACGAAATAATATTTGCCCAAAGCGGGCTAGTCAAATGCTATTAGCCTTAGGTAAAGAATTTTTCAATTTAAATGAGAATATAAAAGTAATTTGCCTACTCAAAAGCCATTTGCCTAAAATAGCAGTTTGCCTACGACATATAGATACACATACTTTCAGATTTTCATTTAAATTGAAATACTATTTGCCTAGGCAAAGCCATTTGTCCAAAATAACCGTTTGTCTGCGACATACAATACACACGTGCGTTCAGATTCTCATTTAAATTGAAAGACTACTTGCCCAGGCAATTTAAAAGTATTTTCCTAATCAAAAGCTATTTGCCTAAAATGACCGTTTGCTTGCGACATACATATACACATACTTTCAGATTCTCATTTAAATTGAAATACTATTTGCCTAGGCAAAAGCCATTTGTCCAAAATAACCGTTTGCCTGCGACGTACAATACACACGTGCTTTCAGATTCTCATTTAAATTGAAAGACTACTTACCCAGGCAATTTAAAAGTATTTTCCTAATCAAAAGCTATTTGCCTAAAACAGCCGTTTGCCTACGACATACATATACACATACTTTTAGATTCTCATTTAAATTGAAAGACTACTTGCCCAGGCAATTTAAAAGTAATTTGCCTACTCAAAAGCTATTTGTCTAAAATAGCCGTTTGCCTACGACATACATATACACATACTTTCAGATTTTCATTTAAATTGAAATACTATTTGCCTAGGCAAAAGCCTTTTGTCCAAAATAACCGTTTCCCTGCGAAGTACAATACACACATGCTTTCAGATTCTCATTTAAATTGAAAGACTACTTGCCCAGGCAATTTAAAAGTATTTTCCTAATCAAAAGCTATTTGCCTAAAACAGCCGTTTGCCTACGACATACATATACACATACTTTCAGATTCTCATTTAAATTGAAATACTATTTGCCTAGGCAAAAGCCATTTGTCCAAAATAACCGTTTGCCTGCGACGTACAATACACACGTGCTTTCAGATTCTCATTTAAATTGAAAGACTACTTGCCCAGGCAATTTAAAAGTATTTTCCTAATCAAAAGCTATTTGCCTAAAACAGCCGATTGCCTACGACATATATATATACACATACTTTCAGATTCTCATTTAAATTGAAATGCTATTTGCCTAGGCATTTTTATAACTGTTTGCATGCGTAGTACATATAAGCATACTTTCAGATTCTCGTTTAAATTGAAAGACTACTTGCCCAGGCAATATAAAAGTACTTGCCTAGTCAAAAGCTGTTTGCCTAAAATAATCGTTTTCCTGCGACATACATATACACAGTTGTAATGAAACTGTTCGTGATCCACATTCAGAAAACGACGCGTTGCATCAGAATGAAAACAATTTGGAATCCGGATTATGCACATTTTGTCAATTTGTCTCGTCAACAAATCAACGAAAAGTACGTTACTCCGTCGAAAACGATTGACAAACCGGTAACACCTGATACTAAACTATTTTCTACACTATGTAAAAGAACAGATCAAAGTGATTTAAGGTATTTATTATCGAATAACTGCATTTATGGTAACTAAAATCTATTCGTTTTACAATTTTAGGAATATATTTTACCGTACGAGTTTGTTCAATAATTCAAACCCTCCGTCTTTGATCTACAAAAAAGAAATGTATTCGGAAATTTGTTAAATAAATAATTACCACCACAGTTAAGGCACGTGCACTATTGTTTCGCCAACTGATGTGTAGGGTGTTCTTTTACTGTGTGCAAATAAAAAAACCTCAGTATAAGTACACGAAATGCTACCTTCTGTGCGAATTTTTCGGTAGTTACCCTACTCCAGCGGAGGTACCACTTGTTTGGAACTGTTGATATGTGCGAGCGAGAATTACTAACAAGGTCTCCACACCTTTTTATAGTCGACACCGACACCGCGCTGAGTTCCGCATTCAAACCCATTTCGTAATGTTTTATAATAATAAATCAATAATCACTGATATCGTTTAGTAATTATTTTATTTAAGATTTTCATTCACTGAGGGAATTAATGTTACTTTTATTTAAATACTGCCCTTCCTTAAGCGCGTCAATCAAAGAGGCGGACGGCGTTGTAAAAACACACTTAAGAAATAGAAAGCAATTTGTTTGTTACTTGTGAAAAATAAAACGATGGATGACGATGATGTGATTATTTAACTCATCCGCAATTTTAAGGCGCATTTTATTGTCCAGTAATTATAATCGTCGGCTTAAATTTGAAAATACTTGAAAATATAATTACTTACTTGGAGTTAGGTTACATTCTTTTAATAAATCCAGGCGGGTTTAAAATGTTGATTGACCGGAAAATTTCGTAACCGAATTAATTGAATCTGTAATTTGTAAGATCGTTTCTTGTTTAATACTTCGTGAAGATGAATATGAACTCACGTAAACCGAAAGTTTTCAAAATTCGTTTCCTTCCGCATGCAGAAATTTGCCAAATGAGACTTCCGGCATGTTTGTTTACCTATTTGCGAAAGCCAATACGATCTGTTAATACGTGTCATACGAATCAATCATATGTTCGTTCACGACAGGGTTCATGCACAAGGTTAAACCACGTTAAACACTGACCGACTGACCTATTTTCGTGTCGTCGTTCAAACAGGCAGCCGCGTGAGTGAGAGATTAGCCACCTACACTTCTTAGTTATGCCAGCAGTTCCCAAACGGTTTGGCGAAAACCTGCCAATGCATTTTTCTTGAAAATTATTAACTTTCTCTTAAGGATATATGAGTTGAATCGTTGCCATTTATGGTAATGCATTACAGATTTAAATGTTTGCACACAGTAAAATAAATAACAGCCTATATAATAAAAATGGATTGAATCTCCTAACCAGAAAATGTTTTTAATACTAAATGCGTAATCACAAGAGAAGACTTCTCTTGTGAATAAGAAGTCATCTACTGGAGATGGCAGCGTAGCTGCCGAAATATGTATTCAGTATTAACAAGCATTTTGTGGTAAGGAGATTCAATCCATTTTGATTGTACCGCAAACCACAGTCTCCAAGACATTTGAAAACCGAGGTATACCCTGCTCATTGAATTCTTGTGGCCGACGATTGAAGAATTCTTTTTCAACGTTCGACCCTAAACATTTACCTGTTTTGTAAGGCTTTTTTCAGTGACACAAAGATATGGAAATCGCAGGGAGATGATAAATCTGGGCGTAGGGTGGATCAGGGTTGCTAGATGAAATTTTGCAAACTTCCTAGATTTATGTTTCAAAATTCTCTAGGTTTCCCTAGCTTTAAGATAAGCAACTTATAAGTAACCAAAGTTTTATTGATTGTATGAGTACAAAAAAATAAGATTATTAAAAACATAAGCATTGTAAACGGTGTATACAAAAACCAACAAAATGTAAAAATGACAAAAGAAAATAAAATTTTTAAATATACACGCGGACAAGAGTCAACCTCGTTTATGTATGTACATGCAGATGATACAAAAATAAAACTAATTGTAACTACTGTCCCTATTTCGGTAACGATGTTACCATCTTCAGCGCTAAACTGATATTGTATCAATATCAGTTTAGCGCTGAAGATGGTAACATCGTTACCGAAATACGTATTCGCTTTCAGTGAATTAATGTGGTCGAGGGGTTTTCTCACTATTTATTTGGATTACAGCCACAGGTTTTGTGTTGCTTTGTGATTATAGCTACCCCTACTTACTTTGTGGTAATAAGTAAGTTATGTGCTATTAGAAGCAGCATGAAAAACTTATAGCAGCATTTTTTTAATCTTATTTCTGTAATTTAAATAATATTTTAGCTTTTGAAGAATTTTGTTCAAATTTTCCTAGATTTTGGCCAAAAACAAAAAAAAATCATTTTCCTTTTAATACCTAGATCTACGGAAAATTCCCCAGACATGGCAACCCTGGGGTAGATGTTTTAAAATCCTCCATTTCTTCTTCTGCTATTTCGGCGACATGAGGCAAAGCGTTGTCGAGGACACCAAATGAAAGCTTCCCCGGACGGTTTCGTCCTCGTACTTGATGAAGCTCGTTCAGACTTTCATTGTAAAGGTTTGCACTCTTTGTTTTTTAAACTATATCACCAGTGGACCTTCATGGTCGAAAAAAATGGAATCTTGAGTCGGACGCAGAAATACAAAACGCTGTGAAAGAATTCTTCAATCAGCAGCCACAAGAATTCCATGACCAGGGTATAGAATGGGGTACGAGCCTGAATTATAGTTCTAATGATTTGTGAATAATTTTCTTGTAGAGCAAAGATTGGTTTCAGTTACTGAACAAACCTCGAACAAATAATTCTATACAATTAATTGAAAATCTTTTTTTTGTTTCGTTTAATATTACAATTTGAAAATTGCCTGAAATCAAGTTTGTTAAAAGCATCACTCTTACAATTGTATTACATGGAAGCTTTCAAAAACAATTTAGGATTCAAATTTACCTCTGTGATGGAACTGAATGAAAAGATTACAACATTCAGAAATTTACATGGATTTAAATTATCAGCTATTATCGGCTTTAATAAAGTACTTTTAAGATTCACGGTGGGTTTCATTCGTGGGTTTTTGAGTCCATGTAAACCTTTCCTCTTTTGATATTAAAACCACGTATAAGTTGAACTAGATGAGCGTTCTTACATTCTGTTGTCTACATGCTTAATTTGTTCAACAACCCATTACAAAATTTACTTGCATACTTTCTAATTAGTTCATCATCACATGAGAATAGGCAACCTAATTAATCCGATGGATGCAACAGAATCAACACGTTTTATTTGAGTCGTTTAAGTATATTCGACACTATCACAAATGAATGAATTCTTCTTCGTTTATCTATTATACTGAATCAGCAAAAAAATAAAAGCAATATTTAATTGAATAAACCAAATTTCCTGTGATATTAAATTGACTTTGTTGTACGTTTTTTTTGCCTTTCTGATGATAGCGCGATTAAGTATGAAGTGCTTAAAATAATTAATTGTAAGTGGCAGTTTTTCAAACTCCGTTTTACAATTTTTTCTTTTAATTGAAGATTTGATAGTGCTTGATGAGGTTGAGAGCAGAGTTACCGTCGCATGTTGTAATGGCGTCGTGGCGGCCGTCGGAAACGAAATTGCGTCCTCTAATTTCATATGAGTAAATCGAGTTTCAAGCTTCATTTGCAAAAAAAGAAAATAAAAATTTAAACGTATATGTAGACTACTAATGATTTTTGCGTTTCGTAATTTTTAAACTTGAAATTGCCTGTTCATTGTACCTCACAGAAAAATTTCAAAACGTTGCTTACTTTCGTGCGCTTGTAGTAATAAATTTTTAACCATTAATTTGTTATATCTGCTTATAAAACTTTTCGTTCGTCGAATTTATCATTTACCAGTCATTAAAAGTGTTCACAAAATCTGGAGCGAAGTATTTTACTTGAGTAAAATCGTTCAAGTACAAAGTTTTTTTAATCTCGAACCGGACAGAATTATGAAGGGAAAACACTCAACGTTTCACTATAGATTTATAGCTTCGTCAGGAGTGAAAAAAAAGTAAATAAACAAGTTGTCAAGAGAAACAAGTCGTCAAGAGAAACGAAAAGGTAATATGATTTTAAACTAAAATACGAGTTGTCCGGAATAAAGAGAAAAGTAACTAGAACTAAATTAAAACTTTTTTTTTATAAGTTAATTGACAGATCTATATCCTGTTTAAAGAGTCCAGAAAAGTACAAAATATGTCATTTCAATTTTCAAAGTCCGTACGTTTATTAATAGAATTTGGAGACATTTTAATTTTACACATTTCTATGAAACGTCTTTTAAACATATTAGATTCACTGTACAAAATGTCAGTATTATCAAAATCAAAATTATGATTATTTACTAATGAATGCTCTACAAGCATTGAATGATTTTGATTATTTTTTTGAATATGATATTTATGTTGGTCTAAACGTTTTTTTTTTTAATTTTGGCTCGTTTCACCTATATAAACAGAATTACAATTTGAACATTTGATTTCATAAACCACGTTAGGTTGTTTTAATTTCGGTATTTGGGTTTTTAAATTCGAAGAAATTAAATTTAAATTATTCACAGATCCACTTGGCTAAAATTAAATTTTGTTTTTTGAAAATGTGTTTAAATGTATTGTGTAATGGTTCAATATAAGGCAAAGATATGTATTTGTGGTTCGAAGTTTGTCTATTATTATTAGAGACATTTGAATTTTGTAAGTATTTAATACGATTTTTAATTACTGATTCAATAAGATTTATTGGATAAGAATGTTGAATAAGAGTTTTCTTTAATAAATTTAAGTTATCATAAATGAAAACTTTATAAGAAAGTAAAATAGCTCGATCTCTTAATGAAATAATAGTTGCAATTTTATAATTTTTGGGTGTGTACGAATGAAAATTTATGTACCTACCTGACCAGGTAGGTTTATGAAACCAATTAGTAATTAATTTATCATTCTGTCTGATAATATTTACATCAAGAAAACTCAATTTGAGTTTTCTTGATGTAAATATATAATAATAAATAAATATATAATAACCATTACACAATACATTTAAACACATTTTCAAAAAACATAATATAATTTTAGCCAAGTGGATCTGTGAATAATTTAAATTTAATTTATTCGAATTTAAAAACCAAAATACCGAAATTAAAACAACCTAACGTGGTTTATGAAATCAAATCTTCAAATTGTAATTCTGTTTATATAGGTGAAAGGAGCCAAAATTAAAAAAAAAACGTTTAGACCAACATAAATATCATATTCAAAAAAATAATCAAAATCATTCAATGCTTGTAGAGCATTCATTAGTAAATAATCATAATTTTGATTTTGTGTGTAAAATTAAAATGTCTCCAAATTCTATTAATAAACGTACGGACTTTCAAAATTTAAATGACATATTTTGTAGTTTTCTAGAGACTCTTTAAACAGGATATAGATCTGTCAATTAACTTATTAAAAAAAAGTTTTAATTTAGTTCTAGTCACTTTTCTCTTTATTCCGGACAACTCGTATTTTAGTTTGAAATCATGTTACCTCTTCGTTTCTCTTGACGACTTGCTTTTCTTGACAACTTGTTTATTTACTTTTTTTCACTCCTGACGAAGCTATAAATCTATAGTGAAACGTTGAGTGTTTTCCCTTCATAATTCTGTCCGGTTCGAGATTAAAAAAACTTTGTACTTACAATTTTCATCGGACAAGAAGAAACTTCAATTAAATCGTTTAGTTCATAAATTAATAAATTGGAAGACTCAGCACTTCAGTTTTTCTGGGTACTATCTACGCGTATTATAAATTTTTGTCGAACTTTCCTTGGGTGTCCTGTGTAATGTTGTTATTATAAATAAGGGAATGTTAAAAAACAAGTAAAAGCAACAACATTTCTTAGTCACGAGAAAAAATTGAATTCATTAAGTACGTAAGTAAAAATAACTTCAAAATCGCAGAAATTTTATTTAAAAGAATGAATAATTAATTGGCTCTGTAAAGTTTACTTTAGTTATTTTTTTATAACAACTCCACTTATGGGAATTTCGAATGTTCTAGAATTTGTCGAATTTATATTGATTTGTAAGTGTCAGTAAATAAATATTTATGTAGAAAAATGAAGAACTTTAGAATAATTACGAACTAAATGAATAAAATCTGCAAGCAAATAAGAATTAATTTCATGTGTCGTCATTTGACCACAAAAAGTTTTTAAAAATTGCATTTTCCTAAATAGTTGCTGCAATTTTTGATGCACCATTTGATTTTCATTCAAAAAAATCCTTGCAGAGGCACTCTTGTCCATCCACTATAAAAGCAAGGTTGGTATTTGGAACTAATAAAAACACTAACAAATTTGCTTGAGAAGTCGTTAATCCGTAATGATGTTTCATAATCTATCCTTCATTGACACAGTGAATTGTTGTATATATTTACTGATGCATTTTTTTTGATGCAGCAGCTTATTTGAATTGAATGCATTTTCATACTGCATGCATGGATAGTGTGAACATCCTTTCAACTTTTTGTTCGTCCGACATCCAAAATCCAGTAATTCCGAGTTGTAAAGGTTTTCGCCGGTTGGAAAATAACTTGAGGGAATTGGGAACATTATGAAAGCCTCACGAGGATTCGAACGATAGCTAACGAAACTATAAAACCAGCGCTTTTATAGAATCAGGTATAAATGATTTGCACTTAAGTCAAAGATACTTTTCGAAACTCTTCACGTTAGCGGACTCTCAGTATTTAACATCTTCAAAACTAACGTGTATTACTACGCCTATAAATAACTCTGTGTCTATCTGTAACTGTTCAAAAATATCTTTTCTTTAAGTTTGCAGCTTGGAAACTAGTTAAAACTGCATGCTAATCTTGTGAAGCATGTTGGTTTCCCAACGAGCATTTTACTTTTGTTATTTATCCAGCATTAAGAAAATACTAAGGTTCTTTCCCATTGATTATTTCATAGAGTCTTCAGATCGTTTTGGAAGAGGTTTTGAAAGTTGATTTAGCTTGGCCTTTCGTAGTCCTGATTTCAATTCCGTGGATTTCTTTTTATGGGGGAAAAGTAAAAAAGAAAAAGGTTGTCGGGAGGCATTCCCAATAAAAGTGGATTAAAAAAAGTACACCCTTGAAGCTTTGCGTAGATTTAGAAAAAAGTTTCTTCGTACACAGAAAAAAAGTTGTAGTAAAAATGGAGACAGAAACAAATTGTAGGAGATATTCGTAGGATTGTAGGAATTGTTCATACAATTGTGAGGCAGGACTCTATTCTTATCGTAAAATTTATTACAATTCTTCTAATATTTGCTATAATTTGTGTCTGTCTCCATTTTTACTACAATTGTGTTACTTTTTACTACTCATTTTTTTCTGTGTAGAATTAATGTATACCATACAGTTGGTTAAAACAGTTGACAGTCGTATTTGCAAAAGTATCAATTCTAATCTATATCTTCTGAAAGTCCAACGAATTTAATATAAAACTAGTAAGTTGTATGATTCTATGATAATAAATGAAGGTACTTGAGATTTTAGAACTAGAAAATTTCCAGTTTTTTTTTTAATATTTCAGAAATGAATGGAGATTAGATGAGATTTTTTTGCGTATTTTTGTAAACCCCAAAATAGGGCATCTTTTTTGAAATGCATCCGCCTTTGTATCTCTTAGTTTACGAGATCCCCATGGTGGGCATTTAATTAGTTGTAACTCTGTATGATAGTTTAATTAATGTTCTGAATATGTTTAGATTTGATAGTTTTGGTTAAATAAGTCACAGCGCCTTGATAATTTCAATAAACATTAAAAGTATAGAAATAAGAAGCATCTTTGAAGTTCTGGATACGTTGCGTATTCCAAAATATAAATTGTATTAAAGCATTGGGCTCGGGGCACCCAGGTAATTCGCCGGCCCTTGTGAGAAGGGTTGTCGTGGGTGTTCACCATTAATATCGCAGGTAGTTTCGAGAAAGCTGCGGATCATTCCCGTGCGTACGCAAAAACTCTGTACTTTTCCGCGCGTATCTGGAAGCGAGTGCATTCACTATAAAAACGAGTAGCGGGCGCTGCCTCAACAGTTTTTAGTTAGAAGCGAAGAATATGAACATCACGGAACTACAAACGGCGCCATGATAGAAGTTCGATTTATTAAAATTAGTGTTATTGAGTATTTTTAGCGTAATCTGTTGTGTAAACGATTGTGTTTTCAATACAAAGTATTTAAGATTTGTCGCAGGAAATGTATACAAATTCCGAACTAACTAAATAATCAGACTTTTTGTAATTATCCATGACTTACTTATTCTATTAATCAAAGCTACCCTCTATTCAATATTGAATTATTTTATTAATTCTATACAAAATGTATTTTGCTTCTCCATTTTGGATTTAATTATTTAAAGCTCAGGCAGACTAGAAATTAAGTAAAACGTATAAATATAAATCATTTCTAAGTTTTTCAGATATAACAAAACATTTAAAGGATGAAGATGTTAGAACTTAAACGAAATAAACACGAAATTCGTGGAATTTGTAAAATATGAAAGGTAAATACGTTTTCTATTCCAATATATTTGATAAATTAGTTGCAAGTCAGTTTCGATTTTAGGTCAAAACTTGGTCACTTGATGACACGACCTAAACTGTTGCCAATATCTTCACGTGTTCAGACAGAAAAGAACGAAACTGAAGCTAGGATCTACACACGTGTAAAGGATCGCTCTAATGATGCTATTTGTTTGTTTACATTTTGGATAGCATCGTAAACTATACCGCTTTCCGAATTTCCTAGGGATTAGAACTACAATTCAGGGGCCAGTATTAGGACCAATTTTGTTCACCATTCTCCTGAATATTTAAAGGACATAATTGAATTACAGTTTTATAAATCTTATGAATCTTATTATATTCATGGAAAGAATTAAAGGGATTTTTGGATAGTAGAAGTATGGTGCACTGCCCTCCATTTTCATAGAGAAACAAAATCCAAATTTAACACATTTTCTGAAAAATGAAAAACATACTAACAAAATAATCTTGAATGTAAATAAACAATTTAAAATCTCAAAAAAAAACTGCTGTGACAAAGCTGTTTATTGCACGTGACATATGACATCTGCAAATAAAAATCTAACCATACACTGACATCAACATTTTTTTGTTCACAACGCAGGACAATACTGTTAATTTTGGAAATAGTATATGTATATGTTGCCCTTCAAGAAGTTGAATCTTGTTTCATATTTACCTTAATAGGTCTAAATCCTGCTGATAAATTTATCTACCAGGTAATATCCCGGAAACTGTTATCCATACAATGGTTTCCAAGGATGACCTGGCAGATAAGTTATCAGGAGTTGAGAAAATCGGGCCTTATACTGGAAAAATTGTTTGATCCCCATGATGGGCCTTTAATTAGTTGTAACTCTGTATATTAGTTTAATTAATATTCTGAATATGTTTACATTTGATAGTTTTGGTTAAAT
Organism: Prosopocoilus inquinatus; assembly: GCA_036172665.1. Taxonomy (NCBI): domain Eukaryota; kingdom Metazoa; phylum Arthropoda; class Insecta; order Coleoptera; family Lucanidae; genus Prosopocoilus; species Prosopocoilus inquinatus. Next base: position 35,055,771 of record CM069877.1, read on the forward strand.
AAGTCACAGCGCCTTGATAATTTCAATAGATATTAAAAATATAGAAATATGAAGCATCTTTGAAGTTCTGGATACGTTGCGTATTCCAAAATATAAATAGTATTAGAGTATTGGGCTCGGGGCATCCAAGTACTTCGCCGTACTTTGTGAGAAGGGTTGTCGCGGGCGCTCACGATTAATATCGCAGGTAGTTTCGAGAAGGTAGCGGAGCATTCCCGTGCGTACGCAAAAACTCTGTACTCCACGCTTACTTGAAAGCGAGTGGATTCACTATAAAAACGAATATCCGGCGCTGCCGGAACAATTCTAATTTAGAAGCGAAAAATACGAGCATCACGGAGCTATAAACGGCGACATAATAGGCATGCGTTTTGTTAAAATAAGTGCCATACATTAATTTTCCTCTTTTGTTTGTTGCTGTTTGCCGTCAAGGTTTCGCGATCTTTCGTAGTGTACGTCGTTCGCCTCGTTAATTTATCGACGGTGTTGAAAACAAAGGTAAAACAAAAAATAGCTTTTCGATCCGAAAAGGAAAAAGATGGAAAACAATGATGAATTTAAGATGAATCAAACTAAGAACTAATATACGTAAAAAGAGAAAAACAAAACAAAGAAATGAAAAATTACAAGAAACGTTGATAAAAAAAAATAAAGGCAATCATTTTCAAAATTTCGGAAAAAAAACTAACTTTATTGAATGTAACACGAATAATAAGAAATACATGGAACAGATAACTAAATGAATAAAATTTTGTTTTGGTTTGATCAGATCTTGTCGTTTCAAAAACAAAACAAAAAATAACTGACGGCTTTAAAACAAAAGACGATCGATTCCGAAATGAAAATGTCAAAACGAAAGGTTGTCAGTCAAACTTAAAATATATAAAGTTCCCGTGTTCGATCTCTTAGTTTTTCGATTAAATTAATTTTAAGACAAAAGATGATAGATTTTGACGTTTTCAAAAGAAAAAAGATAATGACTTAAATGCGATTGTTTCTGAAATGGAAGATATCAAAAGCAAAAGGCGGTGGAATCTGTAATGAAAAGTTTTGATTTTTCTGTTTTAGGTTAAAAGTTAAACATTTCCCCAAAATAATTTCAAGACAACAAACAAAAGACGATCAATTCTGGCTTTAAAATAAGAGACGATCGATTCTGAAGTATTACATCGCATCGATTTTAAAAAAGCCGATTCTGAAACGGAAATGAAGAGTTTTAAAACAGCAGACAGTCGACTGCAAAATGTAAAGCGTCAGTTTTGATTTTTTTTTCGGTGCCTGTTTACCTCCATTTCATTTTAAGACAAAAACAATCGACTTCGACGCTTTGAAGGAACAAAGGGCAACGGTTTCTGAAGTTCAAAACAAAAGGCGGTCGACTCATCCAAAAAATAAAAAATTACACCTGTCCCTAAATTGACCTTGAAACGTTAAAAAAAAGAATTGACGATACAAAACAAAAGATCGATTCGATTTCGAAATACGTAAAAAGCTTTTCTCAATTTCACGTTTCCGTTTTTTGTTTTAAACGAAACGTGTCTGACTTTAAAACAAAAGGCGATCAGTATTGACGCTTTAAAGGAAAGATCAAAACAAACAAAAGACGGTCGATTCTGTAACGCGACGACGACGTGTCGATTTTAACGCAAAAATTATTCGATTCCAGAAGCAAACGGAAACCGTCGATCTTAAAACAACAACAAAACAAAAACCGATCGACTCGAAATTGAAGCGCAAAAATTACTCGATACCGGAAACAAACTAAAACAGTCGATCTTAAAACAAAAACAAAAAACAATCGACTCGAAATTGAAAGGCAAAAATTGCTCGATTCTGGAAACAAACGGAAACCGCCGTTTTTAAAAGAAAAAAAAAACTCGTCGACTCGATTGAAACAAAAGGGAGATGCCTCACGGCCTCGTCGATTTTCGCTCGTCGATTTTCGCTCTTCGATTCTCGATTTAAAATCAAACACGCCGGGAAATCGACACTAAAACAAAAGGCGATCGATTTTAACGTAGCAGGTCGAAGCCGATCATTGGAAAACGAAAAAAAAAATTAATTCGGAAAAACGACGGCAACGTTTCGATTTCGAAATTAAAAAAAAATAAATATTAAAAGTAGGTACTTAAAAAGTTAAGTGAGAAAAAAGCTGGGCGAAACAAACGAAGGATGATTTTATAGCGCATTTCTAGATGGATATTAATAAAAAATAAATAAATAAAAAAAGAACCATTTGGAAATAATCCTAAAAAATGTAAAAAAATGTAAAAAAATGAAAAAAAAACAACATATTATAAATAAACAATAAAATTTAAAAAGAAATAAAAACGAAAACAAAAGACAAACGATTTTATAACTTTAACACGTTAATATTAGTGATGAGCATATAAAACAGCGACATCTTACGATCGCTTTTTGACCTGACATTGCAGTAGGATAGACAAATTGAAGCGGATTTGCTACCTAATAAGTCCACCATGCAAGGCGGCCATGCTTGCTGTCACATAATGAAAGTTTGCATGGGAGACTTATTATATAGCTAACCCGCTTCAATTTGTCTATCCTACTACAATGTCAGATCAAAAAGCGATCGTAAGATGTCGCTGTTTTATCTGTTCGTCACTATTACATCGCAATTGCGAATAAATTGGACAAGTCGTTTTTGGTTTGCAGTGGAAATGTCGAGCTACGTCTATGCTGACGAAACCCCAAGCAGGGCTGAAACAGCTGTACAGAGGCTGCTCGAGGTTTTCACTGCATTTAAAAACGATTTGCAACAAAATTTTATTAATATTTCTAGTGTATTCTGTTGTGTAGACGATTGTGTTTTTAATGAAATATTTAAGATTAGTAGACGAGTATTATTTAGGAACCTTAAAGTCGTAAAAATAATTTGCAATTTAATATGAGTACTCTGTATGTGTTTTCGCCGCCATATTTTTTTTTTCGCGTGGATGATTTTGCACGAATTTAAGCGCAAATCTGTTGAGGCAAGAATTAAAGGACGTGAAGGATTTTTCAAAATAGAACAGAAGAGTTGAAAAGAATTCGAAAAAGCTTAGCTTTGCAGTAAAATTCTTTTTCTTGTAGTGGACAATGTTTCGCGTGAAAATTTATATTTTGCTGAGCAGGTTTGTATCTTTTTCTGTTTCTGTTGGAAAATTTGTTTTTCAGACCAAGAGAAAAACATCGTGCATAGTTTAGCCCCGGGCTTTTTTTTGCGCAAAGACAACAAAAGCTCTCGTCTCTCGCCTCGCAACGGCGCAATATCTGAGAAAGCAATTTATCACATAGATTAGAACCTGTCACGTACAAAAAGAAAACTGGCGCAAAAAGGGTCACGGAATAAAAACCTCACATATACAGGCGGGGGCAGGCTCGGGCGAGCTGTTTTATGCGGGCGAGCGCCGCCGTTTTTATTCATCCTTTAAAGGATTATGCAAGTAATTTAAATTCAGCTAAGGCGAGGAGACGCGTTATTTTTCACGTTTTCCAGAGATTAAAGCAATATTTTACGGGCTTCGCGAGCGGCGAAATTAAAGTTTTTCCGAGCCCTCCGTGCCCCGGCGAACGTGCAGAAACCGGCCTTATCTCTGGACGCGGATTTATACGGCGCATTTTGTCGCATTTAGGACGTTATTTACGATCGCTCGCCCGCCGGATTCTTTTTAATGTGGATTTAAGTTTCTGGCCCGTGATTTTGTGAAATAGTTATGCGCCCAAGTGAAAAATAAAGAGCCGCCTGCGCTGGCGGGCGCAATTACTGCGCCCCCCCGGCGAAATTGTCTACGGCGACGCAGAGATTTCATGGAAGCTCTAAATTAGCTTTTAATGTCCTTTGGTTGGACTGAAGTTGTTAAAAATTAACAACTAGAACATACAGGAAACCGGCAATGCGTATAAAAGCTTTCTGATCAACAGGATAGTAGAACAAGTTAACAACAAATTACATTGTAAAGGAAATTAACACTTTAATTGGAACTTCTTATAAATTAAGCGAACTTTTGTACAAATATAAATTCAAAGAAAAAGAACATGCTATAAATATTATATGGTGATAAAAATTTAAGAAAATGATAGGAGTCAAAAATAGCCGTACAAGTAAATTGTGTAGATCCATATACATAATAATAATAATAATAATAATAATCCATTTTATTTCTTGAAGTCACGTGCAATGGCGAATAGGACACGTTAATTAAAAGTACATAAAACAAAAGAAGTACAGCGTCTAAGAAACTTACACTAACTTAGTTAGGCGTTTGAGGTGAATACAAAATATTCATTAAAAGTGTAGAAACACTGCGAAAGAAGAAATATTTTGAGATTTTTACGAAAAATACTTCTGCTAGTACTAGACTTAATAAGTTGTTGAATATCCGAGGGCCCACAGAGGCAGGTGATAACATTGAAGTCTTACAATTTTCTTACAATTTTCTTTTGTGCTTTGAACACGTCGGCAGCCGACGCAGACCCACCCCAGAAACAGACTCTGTAAGTAATTCGAGAAGCAATTAAGGCGTGATAAATCAAGACCAATTGATATTCAGAAAGCACCGTACGTAAGTTTCTAAAAGCGAAGGAATAGAAATTAAGCTTGGTAATCACTGAAAAACAATGATTTTTCCAACTTAGACAATCCTCAAGGTGTAAGCCCAAAAATTTACCAGCTTCATCACATGTTATATCAACATCGTTGAGAGTGAGCTTAAGAGGAGGACATAGCTTTCTTCTATTATGAAATCTTATAAGTTTAGTTTTGCTTAAGTTTAAATGTAACGAGTTAGTAATTAGCCAACTGTTCATATTGCTCAATACCTGTTCAGTTTTATTATACAAGTTATCATTTACTCTGTTCGAAAAAATGACAGTCGTGTCATCAGCGTATATTAGATCATTCATATAAAGAATAAATAAAACTGGGTCCAAAACTGAACCCTGAGGTACCCCAATATTGGAGAATTCAATTTTTGATGAAGAATAATTTAACGAGCCTTTACTGAAGTTAGAAATGCAAACATATTGACCTCTATTTTTTAAAAAGGACGAAATCCAATCTAAGGCGACACCTCTTACACCATACGAGGACAGTTTGTCTAACATAAGATTGTGACAGACGCAATCAAATGCCCTGCTGAGATCATATAATATCGCAAGGGGACATTCGCCCGCATCAAGACAGTCAATAACACGTTCATAAAACGCATGCATAGCTGTGGTAGTAGAATGCCCAGAACGAAAACCGTGCTGGTTGTTGTTTATGATATCATTCTCGTTCAAGAAGTCAAGTAATCTAGACAGAAAACAATATTCGAAGATTTTTTCGAAACCAGAAGTTATAGTAATCGGTCAGTAATTTTCGAATTTTGTCCCACCAATTTTCTCTGCCAAATTTCATTGAAAACGTCTTTCGTATAGTTTTCGTGACATTTCAATTCGTCGGTTCGGATTCGCATCGTTCTTTTGACTCATAAAGATAGAAGATCTTGCAAACAGAGAGCGGAATAATTTTACCCAAAATGATAAATGTAGTGACCCCTTGATCAATTGGCGCAGCCGGTATTATATGAACGATTTCTTATAAAATATTCAAACGATTTTTGATATTTATCGTAGATTGCATTAAATCATAAATTAAAAAAAAAGTAGTCTGAATATGTACCATCAGGTGCAAATAAAAGTAAACGAATCCTAAGGAATTTTACGTTAATTTCGCTTCGTAAAACTAACTTCACCATATTACGAATTCAGGGATTAGTTAAATTTATTTTAAAATTAAAAATCGATATAATAATAAACTAGTTTATTTAGAGTAACACGTAGACACTAATTTATTTTAACGCGATTGTATAAATACTTAGAGACTAATTTATTCATGACATAAGCCGAGCGTAATCGTTCACTATCTAGGTATCTGGCGATGCTCTTCCATTTATCGTCCGCTTAATAATGCAGTAAAATAAGGATTTGTCTTCCGAAAAAGTCCAACCTACTTGAATATTTCTGTACACCTTTATGCAGCTATTATAAATAACATACTAAAAATCCCCATCGATATCATTCCGGCTTCACGTGTTTAGATTTAGATTTAGATTAGATAATTCCCCACAAGAAAGTTCCTATACATTTTTACGTGCGTCCGTTTTCATGATATAAGGTCAAGAATAAACAAATAGTAAAATGCATTCATTTCCATACCATTTTCGAGGCAGAATGCGAGGCGTCTTTTATTATATCTCTTTTTTTAGGTAGGAACAATTCACATTTCAAATTATTATTCTTCTTCGTCGCTGTCTTCCTCTGGTACTTCTTCCTCCTCTTCTTTTTCTTTTTCCTCTACTTTTATTTTCGGCATCATCAACTTTCTCGGATGTATTTGATAGTAAATAATGTAAAGAACTTATTTCATCATCATCGTAACCTATTTGTGTATTATTATTAGAATTGTTAGAAGAATTACACACAATTACCGCCACAATCTTTCAAACAGCTGTAAAAAATTGTGTTCAGCAGTACATCCGATGCAGGCGTAATAACGTAGTTATATTGTAAAATATTATTTTTCGTTACCCATCCCCACTGATGTGGATTTAATTCGTGATTTAACCAAATTTGTTCTTAGTAGTATACTAGGTATAGATGTTGTGCAACTACAGCTGTGGAAGGTAGTAACGAAAATTTCACTGATGAATTAAATCTTGTAGATTTTGCGAAGCTCGACATCTGTAGTTATCAATGGAAACTTCTTAGACTGGAGCTTCATACACTGTCAGGAGAAAACATATTTCGTGATCCACAATGACATTTGAGCGGCAATATTCAATTTTTAATACTTCTTTTGGACAGAAATCATTTCAATCAATCACCCAGTTTTTCAATATTCCTTAAATTTTTATACAGAAAAGAAATTTGCAATGAGGTATTAGTGTACTGAAAGTTTGGCAGCAGTTCTAAACCTGGTACGATAGTAAGATCTGAAACAATCCTGATGAAGAACGATAAAAAATATTGACAATGAGTGGAGAATTTCTAGATACAAACTGTCATACCATAACAATGGAATGCCGAATAAATCGTTCCAAGATATATTTTTAATAATTCGAATTCTCTAGTGAACTGTTCACTCCACCCTTTAGAGACACTTTTGATATGTATTTAATGTGAATATATTCTAGTTCGTATGTCTTACGAATTTAAGAGCAAGTTACGCTCCTTGTTTCATTCACAGCGCAATATAGAGTAAAACGGTTCACGGCACGTAAAAATGTATAAGAACTTTTTTGTGGAGAATTATCTAATCTCCAATTCTTATAATAACCCGAATTGTTATCAGACCAATAGGAAGCGAGAAAATCGCGAGAAACCATTTCTTTTGACGTTTGACCTTGACTAAGCCGGCATGATATCGATTGGGACTTTTACTCAAGTAATCTAGACAGAAAACAATATTCGAAGATTTTTTCGAAACCAGAAGTTATAGTAATCGGTCGGTTATTTTCGAATTTTGTCGATCCTGTTTCTTATATACGGGAATTATCTTACCAAGCTTTAAAGCCTCTGGAAACAGACCCTCCTCAAAAGAAAGATTTATTAGAAATGCAAGTGGTTCAGCAAGAGCGGAAGCAACTTTTTTTATTACAAAGATTGGGATGTTATCACGACCTGATAAATATTTATTCTTTAATTTATGGGTAATAATGTTTGTGATATCATTGTCAGTAAAAGGCTGTAAATATAGAGACAAAGAATGGTTAGATAATATATGGGGTGTTGTGTTATGTTTTGTAATATTAGATGTACCAGTACCGTTCTTAACTGGATTTTCATTAAAGAACTGGTTGAACATTTCAGCCACTGCACCAGGATCCTTGTAAATTTCATTTTTCCATTGCAGATTTATATTTGCTGGCCTTTTGTTACTATTAGTTAAACCTGAAACTACATTCCACAACGCCTTGTTGGTATTGTCAGAGTCAATTATTTTCTTTTTGTAAAAATGACCTTTTACATTTTTTACACATAGATTCCTGCCGCATACTTTCTTACTTTGCTGAATGAATTGTATACATGTACTTTTTTCTTGGCAGCAATAAAGTAAATTCTCCTTTTTAAGATCAAATCAATAGAGTAGAAAGTTATACCTATGACAGGAATTGGTCTAGAAACTAGTGTATGTATAAGAATCCAGATTATCTTTATGTCACTCAGTACACTTTATTTAACTAAGATACTTGACTAATTTAGAAATCAGATGGAACGTCATCTGAATTAGAAATCATGTCGGAGAAAATTTCATCTGAAAATACAAAATTAAACACATGCACCTTATAAAGGGTGATGCATTTTGAAAAGCAACATAAAAAATCCCGTGTTAATTTAAAGGTGCTCGAATATTGGCTTCGCTAATTTGTTTACAGCAAAATTCCATTTAGGTTTCTTAAAGTACTCTTCAACAAGAATCTGTCCGTGAAGTTTAAAAATGTTTCATACGCTGAGTTTTAAGATATTAAAAAAAAAAACTGTGCCTAAATTCAATATATACCAAATCATCAGCACAGCCTTGATCACTGATAGTGAAAACTGAACAGATAATTCATCAATCTAGTTCGTTTTTTAAAAAACATTGATAGAAAAAGCTTTTCCTTTTTAACATTTATTGATCAATGCCGTGCTGATAGCTTGGTATGAATTGAATTGCGTTACTGATCTTTTTTCAATATTTTGAAACTAAGCGAATGAAAAATTTTCAAACTTCATAGACACATTCATCTTGAAGAGCACATTGAAATACGTAAATGGAATTTTGCTGTAAAATAATTAGGGAAGCCAATAGTCGAGCATCTTTAAATTAACATGGGATTTCCTGTGTTGCGTTTCAAAACGCAGCACCCTGTATACGAAAGTATTATTTAGCTTGGAATGAGATCATATTAAAAAAAAGAAGAAGCTTGCATTTCACTGCTTTATAGAATCCATAGTGACTTGCTAGAAAGCTCCATATGTTGCATGAAATTCAGTTTCGAGTGCGTGAACTTTCTAAAAAACCCCGATACCAGCACGTCACCTGTGAACATGTAATAAATAGGGCAAGAGAAAAAGTTCGCGGCAAAGTTCCGAGTATGACTCAACCTGTGTAACACGCGTCTTATTAATTCCTCGTCCTAAAGTTTTCTAAATTCAAAATTCAAAATTCATTCCGTTGTTAAATTTTCCTGATTTAATTTAAATAAAGTGTACGTGAGAAGCATCCACGATCGGCGAGGGCGAGTTTAGGTAGAGAACCACTTTTAACAAACAATTGATATATATGATAAACAGAGCTGAAAGAATAAGATAAATGGGACACTTTTGGAGAAGAAATGGAGAAGCAATGGTCCGAAAGGCAGTAAACGGAGAATCGACTAATAAAGTAAGAATCCAGACTTGGAATTGAAACGTCACTGATTACAAATCATAAAGAAAATTTAGTCGAAAACATTTCTTGCGAAAACCATATTTTTATTAAGTAGAAAGTTTTTTTAATCTCAAACCGGACAGAAAAATGAAGGGAACACACTCAACGTTTCGCTATAGATTTATAGCTTGATCAGAGGTTTGAGATTAAAAAAACTTTGTATTTACAATTTTCATCGGACAAGAACAAACTTCAATCATATTTTTATTAGTCATTAAAGACAAAGCCAAATTTTAATTTTACATTAAGTCTTAAATGTTGTGTGAATTAATTATTTAATCGGTCGTTGCGCCTCTAGAAATGTTTATTTTCCTAAAACTTCCCGGACCGGTTCGCGACCCACACTTTAAGAAACCCTGATCTAAAGACCTATGACCCATGAATTGTCCCTGGATTTTTGATGTTAACAACTTGATTATTTAAATATTCAAATCACGTCAAAAACAAGAAACTTTAGGGCTTCTTTGATTCACCATATTGTGATGATCTAAAGCGTGCCGAATTATCATTTTAATCGTTCAGTATTCCACGTATATTTAACCAGTCGTAGGAAACCGGATTATAAGACTTCTGAGATACACGTCAAAGCATATTAAATAAAAACGATTTTATTCATGGAATTAAGTTGACGTAGAAAGAGCACGTCGGCGTTGAATGAAAACATTGTACTCTACATTTACTTGATTTACGGCAAATTTAGAGAATAAATTTAGTCAATAACAACACGTTTCTTCAAACCATTGGCTAAAAAGCCATCAAGAAACATTAACTTTCGGTGTCGATCGTTTTACTTAGCAACTCTTTCGCTTAGCTCCATCTCATCAATGTTCCAAACAAAGTCCGTATTTGTTACTGTTGTTATTAAAAAAAAATTGGTTCGCTAATGTTGTCATTTCAAAAATAAAATCATTTTTGCATTTGAGTAGTGTGGCCTGTTCAGAATGGAAACACTCCAGAACAATGTATTTTCCAATTCAAATTCTAATCGCCTTTTTTTAGCGAAACGAAAGGGGCTCGGATACTACGCTTGCTCTGAGTTTTTCTTTTGCAAGAAATACGTGGAACCAACGGCAAATTATCCAACATCAATTTTGTCATGAATCTTTAGTTTGCAACATTTTTCACGAAACTTAACATTAATCCATTTAACGGGTTTTCGAATCCAGCAATGCCAACAAGGTTGTGAGAATTGTCTTACGTCTCCCTCCAATCTGAGCTGCGTTGACGTTGCCGCGTTGCGTGGACCGCCAATTGTCGCTATTTCGAATTCAGTTGCACGGACGGACGTTTAAGGAAAATTTTATGACCCTGCTGGCATCACTGATCGAATTGAAGGATTTAATTAAAAATAGAAAGAAAAAAAGAAAGAATGTGTGGTTGGACTTGGAAATTAAAATTAACTCTGTAATAAATTGTTATCAGAGTAGATTTTCTAATGCTCTACCTTATAAAAATCTGTTCGGATTGGATAACAAATATATTTTTGATACGAGGGTCATATTGTATCAATATTTTTATTTATTTCCAATTTTCTTCCAAACATTTTCGTTGTCGTGTTTTTTTCATCTAATATTCTTCTCTCGTCGGTGTCATATGTTTTTTATTTTAATATCTCGTCGTAGAATTTTACTTTTTCGCCTTTTCTGGTATTCAATCCATTTTCCTTATTGTATTAAAATAGTGATTAAAAGAATTCTTTAAAAAAAAAAAACATTTCAGACTGATGCTCTGTGCACTTACAATGTTAGTGAATCATTGTTTCTATTTTCTTCTGTGTAAGAAAAATATCTCTAAATATTTTCATTAATATACATGGTGTTCTTTTACCGTGTGTAAATATTTAAACCTGCAATATATCACCATGAATGGCAACGATTGAACTCATGTAATAGTTTTCGAGAAAAATGCAGTGGCAGATTTTCACTAAACCGTTTGAGAACTGCTGGCATAGCTAACAGTGGAACGCGGCCGCCTCTTGAATTACTACCCGAAGCCGAAATCGGTCAGGGTCAGTGCCTTACTGGATCTCGAGGAGGAACCATGTAACTCAGCGCCGCTCCGATCAGCTGGTCCGTCAAAACGTTTAAAACTTAAATTAACTTCCCTGCAAGTAACTACAAGTTTAAGTATTAAATTAAAATCCAGCGCAATTCAAGAAGCTGCGGTTCGTAATTGCCGAACAAATTAAAAGCGAGGTACAAACAAATTGTAATTTCTCGTTTCATATTATTTTTAAACGACTTATTAAAAATTTTACATTTACGTTGGTACCAAGGATCGTAAGTAGTACTTTCATTGTTAACAGCGAGATTGCAGCAAAAGTTTATTTACGTAAAAGGGGAAGGAAGAACATTTTTAACACGCTTGCCCAATTGGTGCATAAACTTTCGGATATATTCGTCGATAGTTGATATCGTGAAATATATTACTTCGCTCAGTGAATTAAAATTTTAAATAAAACAATTAATAAACGATATCAGTGATTGTTATTACGAAACTCTGCGTTGAACATCGAGTGCGGTATCGGTGGGTGTGTTCATACCGAGAGGTAGGCGAAATTGACCTTGCTATCTTTCTAGCATATTTCAACAGTTCCAAACAAGTGGTCTGTCTGAAATTTTTTGGCTATGATACGGTAGCCACCAAAAAATACCCGCAGAAGGTAGCATTTCGCGTACTGAGGTTTTTTATTTGCACGCAGTAAAAGAACGAAAATAAACACGAACAGGTTAAACTGCGACATCCTACGATCGCTTTTTGACCAGACATTCCAGTAGGACTGACAAGTTGAAGCGAGTTTGCTAGATAATAAGTCATCCCATGCAAGGCGGCCGAAATAGCTGTACAGAGGCTGCTCAAGGGATTCACTGCAATCAAAAACGATTTGCAACAAAAATTTTAGAAAATGAATACGTTTGGATCAATGAAAAATACAAACGTAGACAGTTTTAAGTTAAAAAAAAAAAAACTATTATCTAGTGATTTCAGTTTTGAAATATATTAATCATCCAGAAAGCAAGTTTGCGTAAAATGAATTAAAAATTAAAATATAGGAATATACTGCACTTTAATAAATCTCTTTGAATCTCGTTTGAATTTTTTGGAAAATAAGTTTGTCGTATACCTGTACTTGCCCATCAGATTTTTCAGAGTACACACATAAAATATTAATTTTTAATTTCGCGTTAGTAATTCATTAAAGTCTAGAGCGCTGGTTATAAAACAAAAATTCCATTAGCGACTTTTGATCATTAGCCGTGCTAATTTAACCTTAAAACGCGCTATTACCTTGAAAGCATCTGAAAAAAAAAGCGCGGACGAGCACGTGATAAAGAAAGGAGGCGAAGGTGGGGCGATGCCGTTTCACCTGAAATTTTTGAATATTTGATTACGCAAATGTAGCGGATGCATACTTTGCGAAACATTTGCGAGCGGCGAAAACATCATAACGACATATTTCACGACCTCATATTTTATCAGAGCGGCGAAGAAACAAATATTTTCTTGTGTCCGGGCGAGCTTTTTTCTCGCATTATTTTGCATGATATGTAATGTTGCATGTGGTTACCGTGCACGCCCGTTGTGATTTTTCCATTTTGTTTCCGTAAAATTTAAAACGAATTTGAAACACTTTAACCGAACATTTTTTACCAATAAATCTAAAGTTTTTGTCGCACGGTATAATACGGTATAATTCAACTAATTCAACTTGTTGGAATAAATGTATAATCAACTCTGTTTATATGGGCAGCTGTAGTAAATCTTTCACTACTTTTTTCTCCTTCTTTTTTCAAGTTTAAAGTCACTTATCAATTCAAAATGTTTCTTAATTAAACATTGCAATTCAGTCATGTGACATGGCTATACCATTGGCTTTTTTTCTACCTTTTTCTTTTCACTTGAATTATTGTTCTTCTTGTTTCAATTCAACATTCGCGTTTCTTTTCATTCTGGATATTCCACATCTAATCGTCTTCTCTACTCCATCATCTCTTTCCAATCACCTTCTTCCAGGTCAATTTTAGAAAATCTTTTTGGTCGTACCATTGGTTTCTTTTCTACCTTTTCCTTTTCACCTGAATTATCGTTCTTCTTATTTCAATTCAGCATTCGTGTTTCTTTTCATTTTGGATGTCCTATATCTAATTGTCTCCTGTACCTCCTCTTCTCTTTCCAATCACCTTCTTCCAGTTCAATTTTAGAAATTTTTTTGGCCGTATCATTGGGTTCTTTCCTACCTTTTCCTTTTCACTTGAATTATTTTTCTTCTTGTTTCAATCCAACATTCGTGTTCTTTTCATTCTGGATATCCTACGACTAATCGTCTCCTATACCCCCTCCTCTCTTTCCAATCACCTTCCAGTTCAATTTCTTAGAATTTTCTTGACCGTTGGTTTATTTTCTACCTTTTTCTTCTGACTTGAATTATTGTTCTTCTTGTTTCAATTCAACATTCGTGTTTCTCCTCATTTTGAATATCCTATATCTAATCGTTTCCTGTACCTCCTCCTCTCTTTTCAATCACCTTCTTCCAATTAAATTTCTTGGCCGTACCATTTGGATGTCCTATATCTAATTGTCTCCTGTACCTCCTCCTCTCTTTCCAATCACCTTCTTCCAGTTCAATTTCTTGGCCGTACCATTGGGTTCTTTCCTACTTTTTCCTTTTCACTTGAATTATTTTTCTTCTTGTTTCAATCTAATATTCGTGTTTCTTTTCATTCTGGATATCCTACGACTAATCGTCTTCTGTACCTCCTCGTTTCTTTCCAATCACCTTCCAATTCAACTTCTCAGAATTTCCTTGGCGGTACCATTGGATTCTTTTCTACCTTTGTCTTCTGACTTGAATTATTGTTCTTTTTGTTTCAATTCAACATTCGTGTTTCTTTTTCTTCTGAATATCCTACATCTAATGGTCTCCTCTCCTTCCAATCACCTTTTTCCCATTCCACTTCTGAAAATTTTCTTGGTCGTACTACTGGTTCCTTTTCTTTTGACTTGAATTGTTGTTCTTTTTGTTTCTATTCAGCATTCGTGTTTCTTTTCATTCTGGATATCATCCTACATCTAATCGTCACCTGCTCCTTCTCCTCTCTTTCGAATCATCTTCTTCCAAATCGATTTCTGAGAATTTTCTTGGCCGTACCATTGAGTCATTTTTTATCTTTTTGCGTTTCACTTGAATTAACGTTCTTCTTGTTTCAGTTCAACATTTGTGTTTCTTTTCGTTCTGGGTATCCTATATCTGTCCGTCCTCCTCTCTTTCCAATCACCTTCTACCAGTTCAATTTCTGAGTATTCTCTTTTCTTCTTCTCTTCTCTGTCAATTTCGAACGTTTTTCTTTAACCAACAATAGTTACTCGTTACTTTCAGACGATACTTTTCCTCTAATATAGTCTTTCAGTGTGTATTGCACCTCAAATCCCAAACTTCCTTTCCTCGAAAAGTTTATTTTCGTTAGCAACACTGTCTCCTTTTTTACTCTCTACATTCCTCTGATTTCGTTACAGCTCTTTCCACTTTGTCTGATTTATGTCGATGAAGTTTGGTACTTCTTTTCCTTTTTTATTTTCAAACAGAACAAGAAGTCCTGACAAGGTCGACAAATGTAACTCACGATAATCTTTTGACAAATACTTAGTTTGGCTTTAGAAAAATCAAATTTGATGGTAGTTTCTTGCATGTTCCATTGAATGCCTAATAAAGTTCGTCGAAATGAAAGTTAAAATGATCGGAAAAACTTCTTTTCAGTTTTACCCGCAGTGTCCAAGCTTAATTACATTTTTTCTTTTTCTTTAATTTCCTTTCTCCACGTTCGGTACCTTTGGCTGTCCAGGCAGATAAATTTAACGTTTTAAAAGTCATTTCTGTTCACTAATCCTGGTTCCTTTGGTCACAGATTCAGGTTATTTTGGTCACTGATCCTGAATCATTTGGTCACTGATCCTGGTTCCTAGATCACTGTTCCTGATTCTTTGGTTACTAATCCCGGTTCCCTTGGCTACTAATCTGTGGTTTTACGTTTATACTTACGCCTACATGTAACTTGAGTGGCCTGTAAACACTATTATTATCAGAGTGGTGATTTCAGCCTACGGCTGACTGAATTGGTACGGAAATTTACTGCTTGGACTGTGCAGCAATGCAATGCGAATGATAATTTCTATAAATAGAGTAGGCGCTGCATGCGTTTGAACGTGCCAAGGTAGGGGGTGTACAGGGTGCAATATAATAACATTCCAAGTGGGCTCAAATCGTAACTCTGATTATTATTATTATATTTGCAGATTACTGTCGGTACGTCATCTTCTAAACTCTTGATGAATCTTCATCATACTTGTGTATCAAAAACAAACAGCACACTAGAATATCTATAGTTTTAGTGGTTTTATAAGAATGTATCCAAGTCCTGTATATCTTCCATTTTTCGCTTATTCCAAGGATTGCTTTATTTCTTCTAAGTTTGACTGGATCGTTGAATTATTGGCTTCTCCTGGCGTCTCTCCTCGAATTTCTTCTATTGCCGACGTTTCGTTCTCCATTGAAGAAGAACTTCCTCAGGCCTGCTACTGCTGGTGGTGGAGACTGAGTCTCAACGACTGAGACTGAGTCTGAGTCTCAACGACTTACAAGAAGCAGCAGCACCACCACCAGTAGCAGCAACCCAAAGGAAATTCTTCTGCAATGGAGAACGAAACGTCGGCAGTATAAGAAATCCAAGGAGAGACGCGGTTCCAACCGGAAGCCAGGAATTCAACAAAGTACGACGGCCGCAGAAGTCTTCAAGTTAAACTTTGATTGGATTTTTTATAATGGTTTCTATTTTTCTCATTTCTGATGTAACGTTTCCAGTTCCATCATAATTAGGCACGCAAATGCGGTTCTAATTAGTCACCTAAATGTTAATGCGTCAAAAAAGTTTTCAATAAAACGTAGTAGAACCAAATGTACCAATTTTTCAAAGTTTCAGAACATGTAGGATAAAAGATGTAGAGTAGAAGAAACTTAATTTGAAACACAAACAGAAAGTAAATGAAGAATATTGAAGACAGCAAAACGTTATTCAGTGTTAAAAAGTATAATAATTAAAAATTGAATGTTATTTACATCTTTATAATCCGAGGACAAGGCTGCGAAAGTTCCTGGGTACGATCTTTTTAATATCACGGTAAGTATGTATTTTCTCTTTTAAATGTTATTTTAATTAGTAAAGCTGGCGACTCCAAAATCGAACATTAACAATACGTTACCGTAGAAGGCAACTTAATTCTTCCATTTGGTTATTCTTGGCAAAACACGGCATTTGATGCATTCCTCTGGATTCACCTTGTATATACGAGGGGGTGTTATAATACATTTTTAACTTCTTACTGATGCAATTAAAATATGTAACTCAAATAATTTGTTATGCGACCTAGGCCCGATTTCTTCACTTACGGATAAATTTATCTGCCAAGTAATATCCTCGGAAACTATTATCGATACAATGGTTTCCGAGGATAATACCTGGCAGATAAATTTATCAGGAGGTGAAGAAATCGGGCAATAGTCTGCTTTTAAATTGATACCTATACATGTTATAACACAGTCAGCAACGCCTGTAATCCTTAAAAAAAACAAAAGTGTCTTCTTGTTCACCAAATTAGTCCTCCATATTCTCTAATTACCTTTTCTTTGCACGAACATGTATGTCCTTTTAACTTTTTCCAATCTGAGGAGGCTAGACTGGACTATTCCAGGAATTGAAACCTTAGACTCCCAACTGAGTTCATAGCCACACACCTTTCGCCACGTCTCTTTTCCCCTTGATTAGGGGATATTAGGGTGGTTAGTAATTTGGAGTAATAGTTTCCACTTATTGTCTGGTCTATTTCTAGACAATCTGTAATCACTCCACGGATACTCCTAAGAACTCAAGCAAGAAGAATTTTTCCAGGGCGGATTTTTCAAACCAAAACTTCTTCTGGCCTTGGAGAACCCCGATGAGTCCACTCCATCGACTGCTATTTCTTTTCTGGATCGTACAAATGTACACCCTCCTCCTTCTTTTCCTTCCCCCTTCTTTTTCAAAATGATTTAAGTTTCCTTTCTGACTGGTGTACCTCTAGCCGACTCGCTTTAAATTTAATTTGACAAATGTAAAACCATTATTTCTCGTGTGATAAATGCAAATTTTTGTTTCACTATCAACTAAATGGTCAATACTTGAAATTATCCACTGTTATTAAGGATCTCGGCGTTCTTTTTGGTGACCGTCTTCTGTTACTAAACTAAATACATATTGCTTTTGGGCTTTATCGCCAGGAACGTTGGTGACTTTAATAATCCCGCTGCCTTTAACGTTTTCATCCTCTCACGACTCCAATATGCATCCCTAATTTGGTATTCCATTTATAATTACCAAGCAAATGTCCTTGAACAAGTTCAGCGCAGGTTTCTTAAGTTTCTTTGGTGTAAAGAATATGGTGTTCATCCTCCTAGAGGTTTTCTTCATGAAACCCTACCTACGGTTTTTAATAGCTTATCGCTTGTTCTCAGGAAACATATCTCGGTTTTGCTTTTGCTTTTTTTACCATAAGTTGATCCACAATCAAGTTGATGATGCTGCTCTCTTGGGAAAGCTTGATTTTCATGTACCGCGTACTACCGGCAGCTCTTTCACTTTTTATTTGCCTACCCCGAATACCAATACGTTTTCCAATTTATATTGCCTCTGCCTTTTACAACTTTCTATATAACAACATTGATATCTTCAATCTAAATGTCGTCGGCCTTTAGAAAGAGTTTCTATAACAACTCTTCTTAATAACCTCCATTTTTGCGTTCGCCGTACCTTTCACTTTTTTATTTACTTCTTTTATTTATTCGTTTTATTACCTTTCTTTTTTTTTCCTTTCATTTTTCCCTAATTTTAGTTTTAGTTTTAGATGTAACGTGGTTTAGATCTTTTGTTATTTTCTGTTGTTTTTTTTTCTTGCTCTATAACTGACCGTTTATTATTATAGCACAGCTATTATTGAAAACGGGCACAAATCTATGTGTCGCTTTCCAGTAGAGCTTTTTATTGGAATTTGGGGATCCATTTTCCTAATTTTTTTTCATATCCAAACCGAGGCGACGTTTACTGTATGATGACGACACATTCGTGTGAAATCTTTAGTGCCTTTGCTATATGTTTCAACCTAATTCGACGGTTTGATATTATCAAATCGATAGATCTGAGCTGGGCACCGAAATTGGTCTCCTTGGCTTGTTCACATCTTTAACACTGGTAAGATTTCCTCTTCTGAACATCGCAATGCACTTTTTTTTACAGTTGCGAAAGAAGAGGACTCATCACCAAGTGTCTTAGGCCCAGTTTTACAATGACGGTTTAACTTTGAGCCGAAGCTTAAATCCTTCACAACAATTGTTGAAATAATCGTTGTTAAGGATTTAAGCCTCGGTTCAAAGTTGAACCGCAATTTGTAAAACTGGACCTTAATAGATATTTACGAACCGAGTCCGGGAATACAATTTCTCGTGTGAGCGCAATTTTAAATATGCGCTCACGCGAGATAACGATTCCCGCAGGAGAATCGTTGCGTCAAATGACGAAATTTTTGGACGATTTCTCCCTTCTCTGGGCCTGTTAATGAGTGAAAATTGTTGCAAAATGCTATTTTATAAACTAGATTTTATTATTATCAACACTGATTTATTTAAGAATGCTCCAAAGGGCCAGTACTTTTGACGTTGACTGTTTCCTGGTCTACGCGACTGGGAAGCAGTGTTTCCCGGTTGACTATTTCGTGCGTGAAACATTAACTAGGGGGTGGTAAGTTCAAAAACATATTTTCGTAAATTTGCTTACTCCTTAACCTCTTTAAGTACATACCGGGTGATTCAAAATAAATGATCGATCCGTTAACCACAGATAGTACACGAAAAAACAAAACAAAAAGCCTCTATGAATAAAAGGTCTAGTATGCATGGTTTTTAAGATAAAAAACATTGAAGATTCAGATATAAATTGGTTGATGGGCACTGGTACAGCTGTATTGCGTCACAAGAGCAATGAACCTTCGCGGAGTAGAAGGAAATACTAGCGTTTACCTCGAAACAAAACTTTAAAACTCTCTTGCTTGTGGCTTTCTGCGGAAAAAAATGTATAACACGCAATTCATTCTTTCGGATATCGAACTTGTGTATGCATGCATACGAAATGAATCATAATTTCCATTTTGGACTCAAAGGAGGTTGATTTTTGGAATGTCTTTGATAAATTTGTTTCTTGCAAATTCGTACTTGAATGACCCTAGTAAATACGCTCCTAACGGGTCGGACACTTATTCTGAATCACCCTGTTTACAGATGTCTGGATCCTCTTAATATTTCGATTTTCATAATAATTGGGATTGACATGTTTTCTTTCAAATTTAATTGCGCAGCGATGTTTCAACTTTTTTGAAATAATATTTCTAATAAGTTATTGTTTGTTGTTATGGAAACGTGATTGTGTGTTGTTCAAGGGCTGACTAGATATCAGTACACCCTCGTATACAGGGAAAGGCAAAAGTATGGAACCGGCTTAATAATACGAGAACTATTTGATATTCGGTTGTGATTCAGAGTTAATCCAGGGGCGCCGAACTAGAATATTTTTTATGAACAACAATTTTTGAATAGATAAAACAGTAACATCTAACGATCGCTTTTTGACCTGATATTGTAGTAGGAAAGGAATTTTGAGCTACGTTTCTGCTGAAGAAGCCCCAAATAAGGCTGAAACAGCTGGACAGAGGCTGCTCGAGGTTTTCTAACTATTACGAAACAGTAAATTTGTGTGCATATTTAAATTTTGGCGCGAAAACAAATTAACCTTCGTTCGTGTTCGTCTGTAAGTGTGTTGCACATGCGCACCTTTTGCTTAACACACTGATATTTGAAACTCCCCCCAAATATCAACATATTACACCTACGTTTTCGAAATAAACGAAAAATGGTCTTTCATCTTAACAAACAATATCTAAGCTATTCCACTAAAAATAAGGCGCTTTTGATTCTTGTGATAACTCTAAAAGAAAACCCTACAGCTTTTGTATTTAAAATTTTTCGCCAGCCCCTAAAATAAAACCTCTAGATATTGTGCAAAATAGAAAAAAAACTCTGTACATAGATGGCGTCAATGGAAAACGTCGAAAAAAACAAAACAAAATAGTACAAACAAAATGGGAATAAGCTAGAATAAACAAAATAAAATCAACGTTTCTATAAAAAAAGCAGTAATACTTGTAAGAAGAAGCAAGAAATAAATTACAACGAGAAAGGGGAACTAAAAATAAAAAATAAAAAGTTTAAGTGGCGACATCCTGAGACCGCTTTTTGACCTGACATTGCAAAAAACGATTTGCAATAAATTTTTTTAAAAAATTACGATAATATGGAACACTATTTAAAAGTTATAAAAAATAAAATAAAGGTAAACAAACAAGAAATTAAATTACAAATCGCGTCAATGGGCCGTGAAACATAAACTCCAAAAAAGAAAAAAAAAGAAAAGCGAATTAACAAACAAAATGATGGAAAAACGATAATAAGGCGAAGGATAAATAGAAAATTAAAAAAACGAATTAAAAAAAGCTAACGAAAAATACAGTTAAAAAATATTACGGCGTCAACGGTGTACGAAAGAAAGATGATCGAAAATACAGCGAGACCAGCATGAAAATCATTTTTAAAAAAATTAGAAGAAGAAAACTAAAACAAAAATGACGTCAATAAAATAATTTGTGTTTGTTTTAATTTTGATTTGACGTCCGGAATGCTGCCTGTGTACATTTCAGATTTGAGCGCGTCGGACGACAAATTGAAAGAAAAACACATTATAAAACAATATTTCGACAAAAAGAAACAAAAGA
Organism: Prosopocoilus inquinatus; assembly: GCA_036172665.1. Classification (NCBI taxonomy): domain Eukaryota; kingdom Metazoa; phylum Arthropoda; class Insecta; order Coleoptera; family Lucanidae; genus Prosopocoilus; species Prosopocoilus inquinatus. The sequence continues at coordinate 35,077,132 of CM069877.1, forward strand.
GAACAAAGAGAGAAAATCAAAACATGAAGCGAGCACAATGGTGAACAAAAAAAGATTTGATTTTTTTTGAAATGACAACCTGCTGATTTTTTTTCCTTTATTTAATAGTTCGTTTAGTTCTCTAAATGACCACATAAAAAAACTTTATCCGTTGTATAAGAAAATTTTGAAAAAAAATAACGTTTGAATGAAAAAGATGGTTTACGTTGATTTTCGGTATTTGTTTACATGTTTTTAAAGCAATTTTTTAAAAAAATTTCTTTAGTTGATCTTAGAAACAGCTCATAATCTTGTGGCGTTGTAGTTTTTTTGTTAAAACTAGTATTTTTATCGAATACCAACCAATAAACCATTTCCCCTAACTTTTTCGTTCAAACGTTATTTTCTCGAAAATTTTCTTATGTAATAGATAAATATTTTTATGTGGTCGTCTAGAGAATTAAACGAACTAATAAAAAAGGAACAAAAATCAGTAAATCACACGCCAAATATCAAAGAGATACGTCAGACAGTTTTCGATATATTAATCCGGTTCCATACTTTTGCCTCTCCCTGTATAAGAAAATGATTGGGATTTCCTGTACGGTTTTGTTGTTGCTTGAAAGAAAGAGTGTGGAGGCAAATGTATGGCGGGCCTCTTAAAATATCAATTTTCGAAACGAAAAATAAACTAATTGCTAGTGAATCGTTTCGGTAGATAAAACGGCAAGTGATTTATACAAAACATTAATAACAGGGCAATTCAAATATTGTGCGATCGGGGGCAGGGGGCGGTCGGAAAAACGAAACCGCGAGATCTTCTTTATGTGTCACATATTTTCGTTATCGCAGCGCGACCTGAAATTGCCAATAAATTATCCTGAGGATACTGACCAAGTGCGAGCCAATTTTTCTCAGTTTTCAAGAACATTTCGTTCCAGTGCGGATGAGGTCTAAGCTCGATCGTTCAGTATTAATGATATTCCTGTCGGGCGACTCTGGGCCCTATCGCAGGTGCTTTGTAACCGCGGGCCTTCGCTAAATGCCATACGAGGGAGAAGCTTGATTTATATGGTCGAAATTCGGGCGTCATAAAATTTCAAAGCCTTCTTAATGATATGCCTGCGTCCAACTTTTTCCAGCCAATGGCGCGGCGCATAGGTGAACTGGGCGGGACCTCGATTTCGGTTTTTTTCGAGAGGGGGGGAACTTCAGCGAGGGTGTACGCCGGCGGAGCCTGAAAGGCCCTCTTGATCCGGGCTTTAAAAATACATCGCCGTTCCAATGGCCGCCTGAAATACAGTTTTAGGTTATTTTTTGCCGGGGAGAGCTTTTTGCGGAAAGCAGGATTGATCGCGTGCGGAGTTTTTGCGGCCGTGTTTCTGTTTAAAGTTGAGCTTTAGGATTTGCTTTGCAAGAGATTTTTATTAACGGTTTGTTTGTTCTTATTTATCATCTCTGGGTTCTCGGTCCTTTTATTCTGATCTAAATCGTTCGCAACATTTGTCTCCGCGCGGATCGCCCTTAATTATATCGCCGCATTATAATTTCCAAGCGCCATTATGCGCTTGTCGCAGCTAAATTGGGCCAATTTTCACTGTAATAAACAACAACATTAGATGTGTTTGTCAAATCAATCAATTACTTGCACATTTTGTAGTTTGTAAAATCATTGGCATTACTAGCGTAAATCAACAGTTCCGCAAACAACCCGTCACTTTCTCCCGAATAAACAGACGCTCCGAAAAGTAAGTAAAACCTCAAAAATATTTCCAATTTTTTTCCCAGGACGCTTGCGAATTCTAAAGAGCAGTTCGAGATAAATCAAAAAACCAATAAAGAATTTTCACTTTCTGATTTTTCAATACAGCGTGTCTCTAAACCCTCGTCTTTAATTGAAACCACAAATAGTGGTTAAGAAAACAAGCAAAATTTGTTATACATCTATTGGTCAGATAGCAATAATAAGGCAGATAAAAATTGCTTCACTTTTTCATAGAAATTGTTTGACGGTCGCTTAATGCTTCTTATATGTATCGGCGGAGCTTGCTTTTCAACTATTCTCCGACGTTCGAGGCCATAAAAAGTTATAAAAACGCAGACCATGACGTAATACACAGATATTGTACTTAAGGCAGGTCACGTACCGTGTGTTTTGTTAATTTTAAAAGCAGATAAATTTTGTAACTAACTAAGTTCTTGATAGTTTAAAATATTCCGTGCGTGTTTCGATTATTAGTTTTGTGCTAATCCTTACTTTAACAGTTAAATTAAAAAAAAAATCCATCTAAAGGCGATCGAAAAAGTGGAAATTCTTACATCATATTAATTTATAAATTGCCAATAATCAACTTACAATGTTGATTACTAAAGTTTATTGTATTTGTACAGCAAAAATAAATTTTTTTCCTTATTAAAGCTTCGAATAAACGACGAAATAAACGTCTGCACTAGGCGAGAGCTTCTATGTCTTTATCGTTTAAGCCGACGCAGAAATTCAGGTTCAATATTAACCCTATAAAAACATGTTTTGTGTTTGAATGTAAACAATTAATAAAATAGTTCGATCGAGAGCTAGCGAAGTTATTCAATCACTTATTTTGAACACATAGATTATTATGCAATCTAATTTATTAAAATTTTTCATCGTATCATACTCCAATTCTTGCTTTCCGTTTTTACAATAGGATTAGTGTCTGCTCTTGCAATACTTATTCTGTAGCTATTAGTGCGATAATTAAAAAATAATTTCATGCATTTTCAACGCAGTTACAAAAGTAGCGTACGAAGATGTTTAATTACTTCAGCAAAAATCTAACGAAGATTAGGTACTCGTTTTTAATATAATTGTTATTGTCTGTTACAAAGAGGTGCGTAAACAAACGTTCTTACTTATTGCATGTTGAAAATAAAAATAAACATGCCGATGTCCGCAAGTCGGATTCATATTCGTATACAATAAGATCTTCACCGAGTTATTTTAAACGTAAATAAAAAGTTTTATTGCGGTTTATTGCTTTTATCGGAATAAATTGCTGAAACAAGTCGTAAACCAAGCAGAGGTTTCAAAACAAAGGGACTGCACTCGCTTGTGATAGGTCAGTTAATTATTAAATTAGAAGAAGAAGAAGAATTAATCTCTTATGTAACGAGACACTTACAGTGTCATTTAAAGACAGAGGTTTTGAGACACCCTATATTTATTACAATTTTTATTTTCTCACAACCTACCATCAATATGTGTCTTTGTAAATCTGTATAGTAAAATTCTCTACCGCAACAGTTCTGTCAACCGTAGAAGGAAATTTTAAGGAATTCTCAAAAAACACTTCTTATTGAACATACTTTCTAACAATAATCGAAAGGTTCATTTTTTATACTCCAGTTTGGAAGATATTTTGTGGAAATGATTGATTAGAATTGTTGTTTTTTTACAGACAAGTTTTTCTAATAAACAGACATATTAAGTTCTTAATTTTTGGGCAAAAAATTTCAGATTAATAATAATAATAATAATAATAACGTTTATTCAACTCAATAATTTACAGTTTCGTCTAAATCAAAATTGCATTAAATTGCATTAAAAGTACATTAAGCACATTATGTGAGATTGCAATTACAATTTTAGGGTATCTTCAAGATATTCATTTACAGTATAATACGCCTTGCCTATTAAATAAGATTTTAATTTATTGGCAAACACTTTCTTTGACAATTTGGTCCATCCTATCGGTAATTTATTGTAAAGGTACAAATGTCTAGTTTGTACTGCCGTGGCATTTATTCTCCGTATTGATACTTCTAATTTGTAATGGCTTCTTAAGTTTGCAGATATTGTAGCTCCCCTTTTCGGTAATGTGTCAGCTTCGTCGTTAGCTCTTGAAAGCTGAGAGTGAAGGTACAGAGATGTCAATGTCATTATGCCAAGTTTGCGAAATAAAGGTTTGCAGTGACTTTGTTGAGCAACGTGTTCAATAATACGAATTGCCTTTTTTTGGGCAACAAAGACGGCCTGGGCGTGAGCAGATTCTCCCCAAACTTGAATACCATAACTCATTCTTGACTGAAATAGGGCGAAATAAGCAACTAATGAGGCTTCTTTATCTATAATATCCCTAATTCTTCGGATTGCGTAGGTAGCTGCGGCAAGTTTGTTTAGAAGTTCATCCGTATGCGCTTTCCAAGTTAGCCGGGTATCCAGTGTAATACCAAGGAATTTAGTAGTATTTGCTGCTATTAAACCAGTGTTTCGTTTGGTAGTGAATACTAATTTCGATGATTTATCGTTATTTAAGAACAGTTTATTATCGGAAAACCAGATTGCAGCTTCTTTGTTTGCTTTGTCCAGGTTTACTTGAGCTTCTTTGTAACTATGGCCTTTGCATATTAAAGTTGTATCATCTGCATATAGAATAGTATGAGCTGGTATTCGGTGTGGCAGATCATTAATAAAAATACTGAAGAAAAGAGGTCCCGTCAGAGAGCCTTGTGGAACACCAGTAAGAATGGGTGACAAGTTGCTGATTTGTCCACCTAGATAGACGCCTTGCTTCCTATTTTCCAGATAAGATTGTACGAGTTGTAGAGTGATTCCTCTTACGCCATAATGTTCGAGTTTCGAAAGGAATATATCGTGTTGCATACAGTCGAACGCTTTACTCAGGTCACACAGTAAGGCTTCACAATCGCAATGTTCTTCGAAAGCATCCCATACATAATTCAAGGGCGATAGTACTGCGTCTGTCGTATTTTTCCTCTTTCTGAATCCGAACTGGCAATCAGTCAAACAGTTGTTTTTTGAAAGGAAGTTATTCAACCTGGTGCATAAGGCAGCTTCGAAGATCTTAGATGGGACAGGCAGGATTGAGATGGGTCTGTAGTTGGTGATGGAAGAACGGTTTCCTTTTTTGAATACGGACACAACCTTCGCTCTTTTCATTTCGTCAGGGACTACACCTTCTTGGAAGCACGTGTTGATAATATTCGCTAGAGGATGAGCTATGTACTTGGAACATGTCCTAATGAGTTTTGTATTCAGGCCGTAAACATCTGTCGAGGTTTTTGGTTTAAGTCCACCTATAATTGATTTGATTTCCTCTGGAGTAACAGGAGTTAGGTAGCATGTAGAGGAATTTCGCATGAGTGTATTCAGGTACTGAGTTGGATTGTTCCTGCTTACCGGGATGTTTTGGAGTGTATTATTTCCAATGCTACAAAAAAATTGGTTGAACTCCTCACATGTGATATTGATTGCTTCACTCGAAGAATGAGGCGACGTTTCTTTTTTTATTATATCCCACAGCGCTTTCTGTTCGATTCGGGGAATTCGATTCGGGGAATTAATCTCTTATGTAACGAGGAACTTACAGTTTCACTTAAAGACAGAGGTTTTGAGACACCCTGTATAATTTCATAGAACTTTATGAATGTATCCATACGAAACTTGGATGTATCTTGAAAATACCAGCGCCATTCAAACAACAAACCAGCAATATTTATTTATTTTTATTACGAACAGTTTATCTTATATTCCCTTTCATTTCAACTAATAATATCTGGTAAAAACCGTTTCTTAACTTTACCAAATTCAACAACCCTTCCAGATATTATTTTGTAAAACTAAACAGAAAATCTTCCAGGAACAAAATAATTCCGTGTTTGTAGCTAAGAGAAATGAAAAGTACTTGAGTCAGTAGGTAATAGGTTGTAGACCGTCTAGGAAGTATCCGAAACTTTTTTTTCGAATATGTGGTTTTCCCAGCAGCTGAGGAGCGAAGTATTTTAGTCATTTAGTCATTTTTCTAAATAATCAAATTGAAAAAAGCGACAACAGGCATTGAATTTTAATAATTTTAAATAAATCGGGAGAGTTGAGCAATTATGGCAAAGTTAAGAAAAGAGAAAAAACATGGAAAATTTCTTCAAGAAAAGGGTTTATAATTAAAGAAGAAGGTTTGATAAAAATGTTTCGACCAAAAAACGTAAAAAAATAATAAAATAATAGTGTCATTTTGTGCACAGATGAAGTACCTGTTATACTGAGGCTAGTGTTGGGTGATACTTTATAAAGTATCGATACTAGGAATCGATACGTATCGTTCTTAAATCTATTCATAGTATCGATACTTTATGAAGTATCGCCTAACACTAGCCACAGTACAACTGGTACTTCATCCGTGCACGATTATAAAGTATCGATATTAGTAATATCGAATCAATACCGATTCAAGATTTTATTTATTCCAAAAGAAAGTTTTGAATAATTCTGTAGATAATAAAAAACAATGAAAATAGGATTTTATTGCATGTACAAGATAAATTAAATTACAAATTGTCGCGTTTAGTTAAATAGTAATTTGTTATTTGATACAACATTTAATAGGATCGATCTATCGATATATCGGAAGCCAAAATATCGGGTATCGGACCGTAAACGTATCGCCCAACACTAACTCAGATTGTAGTGATTTGATTTCAAGTATCCCGAACATTCAGTATAATTTGTAGGGTTAAACGGAAATTGCATAAACAAGTAACTAAAACTGTCTTCTTTCTATATTTGAATTGTTTCATTTATAAATTCAAAAACTGGAAGTCGCAGAGTTGTTTACTTTTTCCGGATACATACTTTCTAGACGGACTATACATTGCAATAAATATACGTATAATAATTAGAAGTCCGAATATTTCAATTTGATCGATTTAATGTGATCAATAAATCAAATATTTTTGGCCAATGCTGTATAAACAAATTAATTAATGTCTACCTAAGCCAATGTCCATTCCACAGAATGTTGCTGTTGCTCATCTTCATCATTGCTTATTTCTTTTGCTGACGTTTTTATCTTCAGTAACTCATTCATCATCTCTGTGAAGCGGCAGAAGCAATGGCAAGTTGAAGAGAGAAACGTCATCGAATTAGTGCTTCTGTAACGAAGAACGAAACGTTAATTAAAAAAAGAGAACGGAACGAAAGCATTGCTGACATCATCATCAAATAACACCACAAGAACAAATAAGGTAGGAAGTTATGTTATTCTGGAATTTTTATTTTGTGTGAATTAATGATGATGATTGGAGCTGGGATTATATCCGAATTGCATATTTGTTTCTATGACGTATACGGGCAAAATTTTGTGTTTTCTTGGCATATCAAAACAATTTTGAATCAAATAAAGCAATTTTAAAAAACGCATATTTTAGGCATACTGAGCATATTTTGTAAAAAGATGCATATTAGTGCGTATATATGTAATTTTTCAGACATATTTCTTTTTAATTTACTTATTTTCAGGTTGAAACCTTCAAAGTCTGCGTATTTTCAAATAAACTACTATTACTTAAATATTTTAATCTCATGTGAACTTCAAGACCGAAACGAATGCATTTCATACAACTGCTTTGTGTTTACAGCCCGATCGGGTCTGCTGTTTTTATAGTACGATAATACAGGGTGGCGCGGAGCTAACTGACATTTTCAACTAGTAATACATATTATAATATACACAAAAGCAGGGAAAAATTACGTAAAAGTGTTTTATAAGAAAATCGTGGACTTTAGAGTACATAATTTAATTTACGAGATATAAATAAATAAATAAATAAATAAATTTTTATTGTCAATCAATCAAGCCATACAATAAGAGTGTACAGAAAACTTGACATCTGACTTGTCAAGGGGAGGAAAACCATTATACATTAAGAAAGAAAAATTATTACTATGACTGTTAAATATAAGAATTTTTAATTTTGCAGCGTAAGAAACTCATCCACTGTGTAGAAGGCTTTTTCTATTAGAAATTTTTTTAGTTTGAGTTTGACTGAATTTTGTGTCCGTGGCATGTTGTCTTTCCACATGTTGTTCAACTTCTTCAGGCACTTGAGACCCATGTATTGTGGACCCATCTGTCCTGCTGCTAACCGGCTGAAAGGAAGTCTAATTTCTTTTCGGGAACGGGTGTGGTATTCATGGAACTTCTTACTTAAAGGCACTTCTTCCAGGGACATTGCATAAATAATTAATTTGTAAATGTATAGTGATGGCAGAGTCATTATTCCTATTTGTGAAAATAGTTGCTTACAGCTTGTTCTCGGAGAAACATTAGCAATTATTCTAAGTATTGTTTTCTGTTGTATGAATATTTTATTTGCGTCCGCACTGTTTCCCCAAAATATAATTCCGTAAGATATCGTAGAGTGCACAAGTCCGAAATATAATGTCCTTAGCACAAAACTATCGTTTTTATTGAGCGTCATAGTACATCTTAGCTGAACTTTATACGTTAAATATTAAATGATACTTGTAGAATTTTATTTTGTGTTTTGTCAAATTTGTCAATCGTTGTAACCAAATTGAGAATTTGATCTAAAAATCCACTCAATCCTTGCTTTCTACTTATTATTACGGTTTGGAAAATCGCTTCGCAGGATTTATAGTATATTAAATAAGTCTGATTCGCGTTTATTCTGGATTGCACTATAATTAGGAAACCGCGTGTGTGGAAGAGTTCTTGAAGTAGTGTTTCGTCTAATTTTATTGCGTTTAAAAGCACTTTAAGGAATATTTAAATTCGTAAAACATCAAATGATCTCACGCTTAGTGTTTTAACTCGGACGCTTTTGTGCATTCGTTTAAAAATACTCAGGCCATAGAATGGTCTAAAATTCTTAGACAGAATTGCATCATCTTTTGAACTATCGTTTTCTTTTGCAATCTTGAGGTTTCATTTTCATACTGAGACCAGTGTTGCAAGTCCTAGTATGTGCATCTACATTAAATCAAGTGCATAGGTACTATGATGCTCCATTACCACTCGACAAATTCATGGATCTTACAGCAGTTCAAAGGGAATAACTCACCTCTGAATTTCACGTACAAAACTGTCGTTTTTATTGGGCGTCATATTATACCTTAGCTGAACTTTATACTTTAAATGATACTTGTAGGATTTTATTTTGTATTTTGTCAAATGTGTCAATTTTTGTTAAAAAATCGAGAATTTGACCTTAAAATCCACTCACTCCTTGCTTTCCACATATTGTTACGGTTTGGCAGGAAACAACCTTATATTAAGTCTGTCTCACGTTTATTCTCGATTGCACAATATTAAACCTCGTGTGTGAAAAAGCGTTTCGCCCCGCACTTAATTCGGCGAATTTTATTACGTTTAAAAGCAGTTTAAGGAATATTTAAATTCGTAAAATGTCAAATGATCTCACGCTTTGTTCGGACTTTTTTATGCATTCGTTTCAAAATACTCCTGCCACACTATGGTGTAAAATCTTAGACAGAATTACCTCATCTTTTGAAACATTTCCAAGCGCAATTTATCTGTATCGTGAGAACCGTTCGAGATTGGACAGTCATAATATTCCCATCGTTGTCTATTTTTGTTTTTACTGGTTTAGTTTATGTGAATTACTTTTTTTGTCTTCTGGGAGTTATATATTTCGACGGTTAGATTAAATTGGTTCCATTCTCAACTTTTAATTCTATTGGTTTTTCGTTAAGTCATGTTGATGCTCGAGGTCACGATGTTTTCGATTCGTGCAAATTTATTATGTGTTGATTCATCAAAATAGAAACTCAAGGTTTAATTCGTTTTATCACATTTTGCGTAATCCAAATATAGTATGCCTAAAAAGCAATCCGTTTCTTTCTGTTCTTAAATGCGTAGCACTTTTTCGCTTGTTTAAACGGCAACACGTTTGATAGGTATTGTTGTATGGTTGTAAATTTTTGAAAATATTTCTTTACGGAGTAATTTATAACAAGTGCACATATAAAGAAAACCCAAGGCCCATTAAGTACTTTCCGGGGTTACTTCCAAACCCTCTCATTCTCATGGTCATGGAATTTATTCTTCACTTTTTTTCCATCTATTAACACACAAGCGAACTTGTTGCTACGAGCCATGTTGCCGAACACGATTCCTAGTGAATGGCCTGCTTTACTTAGTAGTAGTAGACAAAAGGTTATACGTGGGCTGTTGGAAAAGTTTCTGGAAACGGTATGAGAAAACGCATATGAAATTTGGTAAACGGTATCTATCATTGTTTATCGAAGTATTCGCCTTTGACGTCAATACACTTTTGCATACGCTCAAACCAATTTCTAAAGCACGTTTTCCACTCCAAAGATGGTACCTCAGAAACCAGTGTCTGGAATGTTTCAACCGCTGCTTCAGCCGACGAAAATCGCTCACCACGCATTTTATTTTTGTTCTTTGGGAACAAAAATAAATCATTAGGTGATAAATCAGGTGAATATGGACAATGAGTCATTAATTCAACATTTTTGTTGGACAAAAAATCAACTGTTTGACGGGGCGTTGTCATGACGGAGAATAATTCGTCGATTTCGATTGTTTCTTCTTATTTGATCGATGACTTCCGACAAACAAATTGTAGTATACCAATCAGGATTCACGGTTTTTTGATCCTCTAAAGCCACGGTTGCTACATGTCAAGTTAAACCAAAGAAACAAGTAATCATTTGCTTCGCAGCACTGCGTGAACGGACAACTTTTGTTGGTTTTGGTTCATTTTGAAACACCCAAACGGTAGATTGTTGTTTACTTTCTGGCTCGTACGAATAAATCCACGTTTCGTCACCAGTAACGATGTTATAAACTAAATCTGAACGACCTCCATTGAATTTCTTGAGCATTCTTCGCACCATTTGACACGACCCTGCTTTTGCGTTTCTGTTAAATTGTGTGGGATCCAACTACTGCAAAGCTTTCGTACGTTCAAATGATCATGCAAAATCTGGTGTATTGCTTTCATGTCAATGCGTAAGGATGCTTGAATCTCACGCTAAGTCACATGTCGATCTCGCTCAAGCATTTCATGCACAGCATCTACATTAGTGGCAACAAGAGATGTTGATGGACGACCTTCACGAAATTCGTCACTGAGAGAGGTACGTCCACGCTGGAATTCTGCAGACCAATTATATACACTGCTCTTTGATGGTGCTTCATCTCCAGAAGCCAAATGAAGCCGATCGAGGCATTATTTCGGCGATAGAGCACATTTGAAATCGTAAAAAATCATGGCACGAAAATTTTCGGGCGAGATTTTCATGTTTACACAAAATTACTTTTTCTCAAATGCCGTACAAACAAAACTAATTAACTTAGATAGGAACTGTCAATAGAATTATAGGCGAAAAACGTCAAATTTTTCAAATATGACAGTTGATAAACGCTAACAATTCTAGTCCTACTAGATTCCAGAAATTTTTCAGCAGCCCACGTATTGCAGCCTAATCGCTTCTGACTTTTATAATGAGTAGGCGAAAAAGCGAACGGGAAACGAATCGAATTCTTGTTGACGCTTGCCTAGCCGTTTACTTGCTTTGATGATCAGAATGGGTAGGACCACATTGATACATGACATTATTTTCAATTGCGACTGTACTTCTTATCTGTAGCTAAATCATAATAATTTTTGTAATAGCTTGTTTATTTCTTTCCTTTTTTAAGAAGTTTTTTTGATTGTATATTTTCAGATTTAGATTACCTCAAATCTGGATTGGCTCAAATTAAATGAGATCTTTGCAACATGTCGTAGACGTTTTTGCTTTTTTTTTCAGGTTCGTAACAAATTAGGTTTTGCATCACGTAGTGCCAACCACCGGCAAAAAAAAGCGATTCGCTCTGTAGAGCTGACGAAAAACTTTCATACGTGAAATACGCCCTTGCGTTCGCAATAAATTATGAGCGCTAGTTGCGCGTGACAGACGGCGCTCTCTCGCAATTGTAAAATAGCGAAAACAAAACTAATAACACGGAGAAAACTTATATTTTCAATTAACAATGCTATAAACAAAGGAAGACACATATTGCAGATGTCACTTTCTGGTCGAACTGGACGCACTTTGTTAAAGAGTTCCATTATTTATTGCCTCCGGCAGAACAATGCAAAAAATATGTTCCGCACCGAACCAGAGGCAACGTGCAATTCTGTGTGCAGCGATTAATAGCAGTAAATTTGTACTAGTCCCGTTTCACCGGGACGAATACAAAGCCGCGCACATTTGGTCGCCACGCGAACAGATATCGCGTATTACTACTTTGTTGCTGCTCTCTTATTGTTGCTGCTTTTGTTTTTGTTCCAATTTTTACCCAAAATCATTCTTACCTACACGTCGATATTTTCAGTATCACAGAACCTCCATTACCTATTCATCCTATCTATGCCACCAACACAAAAATTGTCCCACATTCAACATTCTTTAGGGTTCACAGGGATCACCAAATTTTAATGCTAAAAGATAAACGTGTTCCAAAAACGTCTTTACCGGATAAGTGCAGTGGACCACCAAAAGAAATTCTAGTGCTTTCAATTTAGAGTTTACAAGATACTACTATTTTTTTTTTTTTTTTTTCATTGCAATATACGTTAAAGTACCGCGTGGTTGGCTGATAATCACAGCATTGTTTAGTTAGCATTTCACGTTTAATTTGTCTAGCATGAATTACCGGCATTTGCTTAGCTCGCAGATCAAAGCTCCTTTCGGTCGACGAACTTACGTTTAAATAGGTACCGTGAATTTATTTTAACATAAAACATTGCTATAATTTGTTCACAAGTTAAAAGACCACTGGCGATGTTGCCTTGTGAAAAGTACAACCGGCAGTAGTGTTCTAGTTAGAAATTTAGTAACAAAATTGACAAGTATTCTAAAATAGTAAAGGAGACTGTGGTTTAAGAGATAATTGAAATTAACCTCCGCCCACAATAATTTTATTGCGTTTAAAAGCACTTTAAGGAATATTTAAATTCGTAAAACATCAAATGATCTCACGCTTAATGTTTTAACTCGAACGTTTTTGTGTATTCGTTTAAAAATACTCCGGCTATAGAATGGTCTAAAATTCATCATTGCATCATCTTTTGAACTATCGTTTTCTTTTGCAATCTTGAGGTTTCATTTTCATACTGAGACCAGTGTTGCAAGTCCTAGTATGTGCATCTACATTAAATCAAGTGCATAGGTACTATGATGCTCCATTATCACTCGACAAATTCATGGATCTTACAGCAGTTGACAGGGAATAACTTACCGCTGAATTTCACGTACAAAACTGTCGTTTTATTGGGCGTCATACTATACCTTAGCTGAACTTTATACTTTAAATGATACTTGTAGGATTTTATTTTGTATTTTATCAAATTTGTCACTCACTCCTTGCTCTCCACTTATTGTTACGGTTTGGCAGGAAACAACCTGTATATTAAGTCTGACTCGCGTTTATTCTCGATTGCCCAGTATTAAACCTCGTGTGTGAAAAAGCGCTTCGCGCTCCACCTACTTCGTCGAATTTTATTACGTTTAAAAGCAGTTTAGGGAATATTTAAATTCGTAAAATATCAAATGATCTCACGTTTTGTTCGGATTTTTGGTGCATTCGTTTCAAAATATTCCTGCCACCTATGGTGGAAAATCTTAGACAGAATTGCATCATCTTTTGAAACATTTCCAAGCGCAATTTATCTGTATCGTGAGAACCGTTCGAGATTGGACAGTCAGTGCCGTGGACCACCAAAAGAAATTCTAGTGCTTTCAATTTAGAGTTTACAAGATACTACTACTTTTTTTTCATTGCAATATACGTTAAAGTACCGCGTGGTTGGCTGATAATCACAGCATTGTTTAGGTAGCATTTCACGTTTAATTTGTCTAGCATGAATTACCGGCATTTGCTTAGCTCGCAGATCAAAGCTCCTTTCGGTCGACGAACTTACGTTTAAATAGGTACCGTGAATTTATTTTAACATAAAACATTGCTATAATTTGTTCACAAGTTAAAAGACCACTGGCGATGTTGCCTTGTGAAAAGTACAACCGGCAATAGTGTCCTAGTTAGAAATTTAGTAACAAAATTGACAAGTATTCTAAAATAGTAAAGGAGACTGTGGTTTAAGAGATAATTGAAATTAACCTCCGCCCACAATAATTTTTATATCCGTAGATACGTATTTCGGCAGCTAAGCTGCCATCTTCAGTACGCTACCAACTTAAAAGCACTAAGAAAGATTAAAAACTACCTAATCACACTGATAAAATAATAAAAATATTAAAGCTAACGACAATCTAATCATCCTAAAAGATATATATGTCTAAATGTAAGTAAATATAAATTAATATGTAAAAATTTCAAATAAACTATACCGACTGTTTCAAATTGGGTGTGCACTGAAGGGATCTCCTAAACCGTAAAAGATACAAATTCGGTTAAATGGAAGAAAAGTTGCACAAATCAATGCCTAATTCGTATCCATTGAGAGAATGATTTTTTTCTCATTTCTTCTTGAGCTATTAATGAAAATGTGAAAAAATCGATTTTCTTTTTCTCTCTGTATCTCTTTTATTATACATAATTTTGAAATTCTGATTTTACTTTCTACAGGCACTTTTTGATTCTGCTTCGAATAGGAACAACAGAATTGAAGTCAAACGGTTCGTCTTTCCACGACCATCATCAGTTTCGATTTTTTAAATACAACTTATGTCTTTTTATTATTCTATTCGATAGCATTTTTTCTCCTGATTACAATGATATATCACACTTAATAGTTGATATTAATTTGAAACTTAAATAATACAGATTTTTATGTGAAAATTTTATTTAATACATAATTTCAAATTTTTAGTTCATTTTCTTAGCTATTGTGTAAATTATAATAAACTATTTAAAGTTATTCTGTATCATTATTTTAAAAATGCGAAAATGAATTTTTACCGAAAAATATCTAGTGGTTCTAATATAACTTGCTAGATCAGTATCTCAGCTTTAGTATAGGAATGAAAAAGCCTAGTTTTTAATTTTGACTCGCACTGTTGGATTAAAAGAAAAAGTGAATACTAATTATACTAAAAATATTTAGACATTACTGAATAGTGCCTTCTACAAATACATTGGCAGCTAAAACGAATATTTTTGTAATAAATTTGAAAGATACTTTCTATAACAATGTATTTTTTCTTATTTCTTTAGCACTCAGTGGCTCTCAACACTTGACTATCTTTATTTTTTTTTTAATATGGTTAAGTTCACTTGTTTTAACCAGTTGAAGGTTGGCACGTTATATCGGAACCACCATCCATAATTTAAACAGGATAAAGTAGGCTTTTTATTTTGGACATTGAAACAGTGACTAGCATTAAGATAAATAATAAGGAGGAACTAAGAAGGCGAATATTAGATTCTTACAGAAATGTTTCGCGAATTCATGTCTTGAAAGCAGTGGAGGACATTTCGAGGATTTACTTTAATTTATTTATTTCACTTTATTTATTTCACAGAGTCATGTTCTTCGTCTATAATTTTTATTCAACTTATTTATTCTCTTCTTGTAATTTAATATGTTTATACTGATGTTTATTTGGTTTGTGTTAACCACCTCATATCATTTAGTCAATATTTATTGACTTTTCCTGTTCCGACAACTGAATGTTGTTGCTAATACTTAACAAATAAAAAAAGAGGTTAGGAATAGATTTACTTATTAAGAAAAACATGACGAAACGATATCAGTTTTTTTTGTCATATTCCAACTTTACTTGAAAAAAAGGTATTAAATATTATACTCACTGAAATCAAAAGAAAAAATGCTTTGGACTAGAATAATAAAAAGATAAGAAAAGGAACAAAAAATTTGAAATTATGTATGAAATAAAATTTTCATATAAAATCTGAAGTATTTAAGCTTCAAATTAATATCAACTATTAAGTGTGATATATCATTGTAATCAGAAGATAAAATGCTATCGAATAGAACAATAAAAAGACATAAGTTATATTTAAAAAATCGAAACTGATGATGGTCGTGGGAAGACGAAACGTTTGAATTCAATTCTATTACTCTTATTCGAAACAGAATCAAAAAGTGCCTGTAGAAAGTAAAATTAGAATTTCAAAATTATGTATAATAAAAGAGATACAGAGAGAGAAAGAAAATTGATTTTTTCACATTTTTATTAATAACTCAAGAAGAAATGAGAAAAGAATCATTCTCTCAATGGATACGAATTAGGCATTCATTCATGCAACTTTTCTTCCATTTAACCGAATTTGTATCTCTTACGGTTTAGGAGATCCCTTCAGTGCACACCCAATTTGAAACAGCCGGTATATGTTAATGTATAAATCCGGGGGAAAAAAAAGTAGTGTTTAAAATAAGGTTATGCGTGCTGAACAGATCTGTGGCACAGAATTCCGTGGTGCTAAATTTAATAATTGTGATCATAATTGTGATGGATTCATGGTTTTTACCTTATACAATTTTACAGCAGGCAAGAACGTACGGATTTTTCATAGTAATACTCAGGCTGATATGTAATCATGTTTTTGCATTTACAGAGAAAGAAACGAAGCAGAACTTAAATTAAAATATAACGTAAAACTATCTAAACTATATGAACAATCTCTGAAACCAGAAAGAAGCAGTTAGGAACCATTAGACTCATCTTCACTACTCGAATCCGAAGATAAAGAAACCGTATCGGAATCAGAATCTGTTAAAGAAATGATAATCGGTGGAATATCCATATCATATTAAATCTATTCTTGTTCCAATCATCATAAATTAATTTTTCACAATGATTTATGCTATTGCACCACATCTCAGGGGTAAAATTTTTAAATGCTTCACTTCATGTTTTAAAAACTCAACTCAATGGGATTTTACTGGCAGTGGTAAGGTGGAAGACACAATACTTCTATACCCCTTTGACTTAAAATATTGTCTATTTCATATTTGACTCCACAACTTTGCAAAGTTGGTCGAATCAGTTCCCGCAATTATTCCTTGATAGGTTTTTGATCAAACATTATATTTTTTTGAACTAAATAATTTTGGAGAATACACTTTTTTGATGATTTTGTGGGTGGTTTATGAATTTTTATTGAGTGATATGGTGCATTGTCCATTATTACTACTGTTTTATGTCCATCAAATGTTAAAGCCGGAAGTAATTGATTTTCAACCGAATTTTTAAAAAGATTGCCGTTAATTGTTTTATGATAATCACGGTCTTTATTCGATTTTAATAATAAGCAGCAACCATCTAAAAAACCTGTGGAACATCCTGCATGAAGCACCGTAAATCTTGCACTTTCACTCTTTTTAATTATGTAGTCCTTTTTGGCCATATCATCGTTAGTCCATGTTCTAATTTGAGATCAATTTTTATAAATCCAGGTTTTGTCTAAATAAACAAATTTAATATTTGGACAGTCATTTTTTTAAGTGATGTACTTTTTTAAAAACTGTATTTTTTGAACACTGTTATATGAGGTTTTTCCATTAGAATTTTTCTATTATTTTCGAATTTATATTTGAAACCTATAGCCTTTAAAATTGTGTATAATATAGTACGTCCACCTGTGTATTCTAAATTTTGCCTTGCATAAATTAATAAATCACTTAAGTTAAAATATTGACCCGTTTTTCTCTTTTCATAAATGTATCTGCTTAATTCTTAGCGAAAATAGTCAAAAAAACTCAATTTCTTTTTCATCCAGCTCCAGTTGATGGTTGAGGTACTTCCTGATTTGCATGATGGTACTTTAAGACAGATAATATTTTAGTTCTAGACACCTAATATTTTAAAGTTAGAGTTAAAGAGTGGTTGGAATATTATAAGATTTTACCGAAAAAATATTTTTAAGTTTTTCATGTATTTGCCAGTTGCTTAAATCTGGCGCCAAATTTTTTTATTTCAACATAACACTTGACGTGTGCTTCTTTCATTTTGGCATTTAATATTTTTCTGCTTTCGAGGCATTGAAAAAGATTGTTAAAATTAATATAAATGTAAACAATACAATAGTAAAATTGATTTGACAAATTACTTTGACGTGAAACTTCAAATACCTTGCCAACCCTGTTATTTTGATAACGTTTATAGGGGACTTGTATTTTATACCAACATAATGCAACAGGTGGTGATTTTTCAATTTGTGAACAACGTATATTACGTACAAAGTTTTTTAAATCTCAAACCGGACAGAAAAATGAAAGAAACACACTCAACGTTTAGCTATAGATTTATAGCTTCGAAAGCTATAAATCTATAGCGAAACGTTGAGTGTGTTTCTTTCATTTTTCTGTCCGGTTTGAGATTAAAAAAACTTTGCACTTACTATATTCATCGGACAAGAACAAACTTCAATTAACGTATATTACGTACGAATCTGAGAATCCATAGCAACGTATACAATTTGTAAATGAAACTGTCCTTTTTAAAATAGAACACGAGATGACAGCTGTCATTAATTTGTTTCTATTAGTAGTGCTTTCAATATGCTTGCACTACAAAATAATAGCAACTTTATCAATTATACTAGATAGGTGTATTCTTGTGGGAAATAAGTAAACTTAAAACATAAGGAAAACAGGAATTCTTTAATTAAAAACAAACATCACACAACAAGTTTTCAAAAAGTTTCGCTGTCATCGACAAATTTAACGACAACGATCATGTAACGATATTTTTAGAAATTGGAATTAATTTCTGTAGTAACATGAATAGTAATGTTTCATGATAAAATAAAATCACGGTAGAGAGAATTTCATGCTGTCAAATGAAATCCAAGTCTCAAATATAAAGAGGAAGTGGTGAATTAAATAAATTAACACAAAGGAGGAAACACTAACAGGAAGACAGAAAAATTCTGTCACCTTCGGGGTTTACCAGTTTTGCTTTTGCTTTAAATATATTTCTCCCCTACGATTTATGTTCAATTTAATTCTAATTAATAAGTAAGTCAACTTTCATCGGGAATAATTTAAATTTTGTTTCTATTTAATTTTAATTTCATATTTTTTTAATGGGACTTTAATTTTGGTAGTCTTTTTAATGAATATAATTTTGTGACATTGTAATTTGTTTACTTTTTTTTGCTTCCGACAGTAACAACACAATTGATATCAAAAATAGAAAGACTTTAGAAACAGGCTGAAAACATAAGTTTTATTTACCTTAATTTAACGTTTCTCAAACTGCTTCGTTTGATCGGCTTTACGAAAATAAACAAGTAACGTTTTGTAGAAAAAACAAATGATTTTCAAACAGGAAATATCTAAAAAAAAATCGAATAAACTGTGGCAATTTGGAAGATTTAATATAAAATCTTGAATTTGTCACTAGATCTGGTGACTTTCTTTTGAAGTTTCAGTAAAATTTTAGTAAATTACGACATGTCTATTTGAAATTTAGTGATTTCCCGACCGATTTAGTTACGTCTGTATTAATTTTGTGTAATTGTTAGAAATTTATTAGCGATATTCACCAAAAATAAAGAAAGAGTTCCTGACAAACAAAACTTGTAAACTCGTATCCAATGTTGTAGCTCGTATCCGATGTTGCCAATGTCGTGATTTTGACACCAGGTTTGGTACAAGGTTGCCAGATTGGGCGAAATTCCGCCATTTTGGGCTACATTTAGGTCATATTTGGCGTTTAAAAATCTTATTTGGCGCATGGCGCTTGATTTGGGCTACTTTTGTCATTGTCTTCACATAAGGGCCCTCAACAACATTTTACTACCCCTTTTCCCTAGTTCATCATTTTTCATTTGTTTTGTGTTTTGTGTTCATCACAGTTGTGATCGTCTTTTGTTTTCCGTTAGTTTTTATTTTCTACGAACTTTTTGATGAAAAACTGTTGCTTTTTCGTTCAGCTTGGCGTTGTCGATCTTTTTTTGTGTTCGCTTTTTGCTTCATGTCTCATATTTTGTTGCCATTTTTCGCATCATCTTTTGTTTTCATCCTCTTCTTTTTCTATTTGGTTTTATTTTCTACGAAGTTTTTGATTTGTGAGAAAAACTGTTGCTTTTTCGTTCATCTTGATGTAGTCGATCTTCTTTTGTTTTATTTTTTTTTCACTTCATGCCTTTATTTTGTTGCTGTTTCTTTCATTTCTCTTTTGTTTCTGAATGTTTTTGCAGGTTAATTAGTTTTTTTTTTCTTTTATTAATTTTTGCTTTTATTTTCAGCGAAACCATAAACAAGAAGAATAGTTTTTCTTGACGATCTTCTTTTGTTTTGTGTACTGTATATTTCGTCGTTCGTTTCTTTTTTGGCTTTCTTAATCGTATTATTGACTTTTGTTTTGTTTCGTTTGCTTTTGTTTTCTACGAACTTTTTGATTTGTTCGGAAAACTGTTGATTTTTCGTACAGGTTGGTATTGGTATCGATCTGCTTTTATTGCTGTTTCTTTAATTTTCTTTTGTTTTTGATTTTTTTGCAGGTTAATTTCTTCTATTTAACAATTATAAAGTGTCTTCTTTATTATTTACTTTGTTTTGTTTTGTTCTTTGCTTAAATTTTCTTTTATTTCTTCCTGCTCCTATTTTCAGCAAAAAAAAAACAAAAGTAAAAAAGAACTTTTCCGTTGACAACTGTCAAATTAATTACGTTTGTATGATTGTATGATTAATGATTCGATTTTGTTTTTTTTTTATTTATTATTGCAGATTTCTTTATTATTCCTGCTAATATTGCAAACATAATGTATTTGGCTATATTTTTCAAGGAAAATCTGGAAACCCTGATCTGGTCCGATGACTTTCAGTAAAAATTGCACACTACCTCAACAGGTTCAGACATGCCGAAAATTCACTGAAATCATGACCGGTTTGTTTACTTTACTGACAAGTTTAGAAAATAAATCGCTAAATTAATTACCATTTCAGTTGATGTTGTTATTTATGTTATGTCAATTTGCCATAATATAAACAATTTAGCCCATATTCGTCAAGCACAAAAATCACATCCATCTCTATCAACAATATTTGTTTCTTAAATTTGTTAAATAATCGATCGTCTTTTGTTTATATTTTTTATTAAATTACTTTTGTTTTCTGTTACTTTTTTTTGTTTCACTGTTCCATCATAGCTTTTCCTATTTTTAAAATTAAATTTGTTCGCTATTGTTTCTTTTTAATTTTGTAACTTTCTTTCTTTTAAATTTTTTAAATGAACATGATTTTTATAAACATCTGACAACATGGAAAATCGAATGCAAAAATATGATACTTACGGTGCTAGACAAGTTGGGCATTCTCGAAGATGCAAGAATTTTCATGATTTAAAAACATCAAACAAGTTTATCTCTAATCCACATCAAACATTGTGAAATTCCAAACCTGCTAAAATAAGATAGATGTACGATTAAGACTGCAGATTGTCGTGTTTTTAGCACAATTTAAATTTTTTTCTCTCGCAAACTACTTCATAGAGGATATTAAAAATTTGATCATGTAAAAGTTGTTCATTTTAAAAACCCTATTTAATGACACCTAACTCGACGTTATACATTCCCATTTAAAATTTCAAAGTTTATTCAAAATCTTTTTCGCAACTTCCTATGACTTCTAATTTTCCAGAAAAAAAGGTGGGGCGGATTAAATTGTTTTGATAGTTTTTGCGATCTGAAATTATAATCGAGAAACATTTACTTTTTCAACGGTTTAATTATTTTTAACATGTACTCAGCGCGTTCCGCAGAGTTTAGGCTTTGATATTTAAAATGCTTGATTTACGTCTTTGGAAATTGGAAGCTTTTCCAAAAAATATTATTTTCTTCTAAAATATTGGTAGCTGATAGTGACCGTCAGCAGAAGATAAATAAGTAGAAGTCTCTGTTCTCTTCAGGAGATTGCCTCCAAATTGTATTCAGAATAAGGATTTCCAGAATTGTTTCAGACATTTCAGCGGGGTAACGTTAGAGAACAAAATGGCCGAGCATACATTGGGCGAGTGTTCCGGTCAAACTTTACTTTGAGCTGTCCGTTTCCAATTAGCGCCGACCCGTTTTAGATGTTCATTTGTTCGTAATGCGCGTTTCACGATGGATTCTTATGTGTGTTGTGTATGTGTGCTCACACGTCAAACCGTATTTCGTTGTTTCAAAGTCGAATTCGTTTAATTAGCGATCGCGAACGTCGACGGCTGTCGCTCCAGCCTTTTAACTTGGACGTGGAAAAGTTGTTGACCGTATTTGGTAATGACAAAATCGATGAAATGTTTACTAAATACGTCCGTGTTCTTCATTAAATACCTATACGTAAAGTGGGCATATTAAATAAAGATTTAGAATTTTCTTCTTTGGCTTTGACTTTTTCAGTAAATGTTTTTCAAATATGTACATACCGGGTGATTCAAAATAAGTGTCCGACCCGTCAACGACAAGACAAGTAGTACACAGAAAAATAAAACAAAAGTACTCAGGGTGTTCACCGGGTGCCGCGGTCTTTTCTACCGTCTAAAGTATACAGGATAGAAAAGAAATTCAAACGAGCTGAGGTGTAACTCAGTCAGCTTTATTTTCTAAAATTATTTTTGGCAATCTAGGGTGTTCAGTAAATGAGAGCCATGCCAAAGTTATATTTTTTTAAATGGAACACCCAGTATATTTTTACATATTTCGTACGCATTGCATTAAGTACGCATAACGAGTAGGTAATAACTAAAAGTTTTGTTTAAGAGTTTTTAAGATATTAATGATAGAGTATGAAAAATTGCTCTACTTTGAGCTCTTATAGTTTTAATTATTTATTTACTTTTCATCGTGAATTTTCGTAGGTAGTCAATACAATATCTCATCTATAGAAATTTCACAACTGACTCAATCAATTAGTCATGTGTACAGGGTGGATTAATTTCGATGTCTCTCATGGGCATCTCCGTAACTATAAGTGAAAACTAGTGGCCGAGTCTCGATCTCTTTTTTGGAAATTAAGTCAACAGCGTAAACAAAAATTGGATATCTTCTTTTGTTTTCAAGTTATGGTCAAAAATTGACATTTTCGACTTTTCGTTTTTCGGTCATATCTCGTTTATTTTTAGAGATATTAGAAAACTGTTTGATCATTATTAGGACACTTTTTGGAATACATTTCAGTGGTGTAGTTGCTTTTTTAATATTTACTTAAATTTTCAAGTTATAACATAAAGTTATATTTTTTTTAAATAGAAATCATAGTAGGCAATGCCCTCATTAAATAGAGATTTTTTTTCTGTTTTCAAAAATATATACTTTGTTGGGTTTATTTCTTATAATTAATAGGAAAAATGCGATTTTTGTTATTAGCCTTGCGTATCCTAGTCTCAGTAGGCTGGCTTCAATGCAGTGCCAACATTTTTTTTTTGTTTTTATTAAATATTAACGAACTTTCAAACCTTTAGGCAGTTTTGGCCGCGTAAAGAATTTCATATTCACTTTATTTTACAAAATTTCGTTTGAGAAATGTAGCACCCATCGCGACCGATCTGGCAAAAACTTTCTTGTTTTTATTAAATATGAATGCACGTAAATTTAGTCATTTTTATTATTATCCTTGCGTAAATATCCTAGTCTCAGTAGGCTGGGTTCAATACGGAGCAGACTTCTTATTTTATTAAATTTTAACGAGCTTTCAAATATTTTCAAAGTTTTAGCTGCGTAAACAAATTCGTGTTCGGGTTAATTTACAAATTTCCGTTTTATCGTTTTCAGCGACCGTTCTGCTAAGAGTTTCTCTCTAACTTTCTATTGAAAATGATCATTCAATTTATAGAAAAATTGTTTTCATTCTTTAAACAGTCAAAATTGCACGAATGCTCAACGTTTCACTTTCGGTTTGTAGCTTCGTTAAAAAGAAACGTTGGACGTTCCTGTAATTTTCACAATATCTTTTTAAAATTGAAAACAATTTTTATACAATTTCCATCGGACAAGAAACGACTTCTATAAAAAATATAATTGAAGTCGACTCTTGTTCGATGAAATATGTGAGAGAACATAGTTTTTAAACTTTAAAACGGACACTGTGAAATCGCAAGAACACTCTACGTTTCGCTATCGCTTAATAGTTTCGTCAGGAGTGAAAAAGTGTAAATAAACAAGTTGTCAAGAGAAGCGAAAAGATAACATGATTTTACACTAAAATACAAGTTGTTTGGATAAACATAAAGGTAATAATAACTAAATTAGAACTAATTTAAGCTTTCTTTTTTTTGTTTCTCTTCAGTTATATTTTTTTAAAAACACGAAAAACAAAAACAAACACACAAATAGTAAAATATAACAAAATCGGACATGTATCAAACTAAATTTGCGTGCATTCATATTTAATAAAAACAAAAAAGCTTTTGCCAGATCTGTCGCGATGGGTGCTACATTTCTCAAACGGAATTTTGTAAAATAAAGTGAATATGAAATTCTTTACGCGGCCAAAACTGCCTAAAGGTTTGAAAGTTCGTTAATATTTAAATAAAAACAAAATAAGAATGTTGGCACTGCATTGAAGCCAGCCTACTGAGACTAGGATACGCAAGGCTAATAACAAAAATCGCATTTTTCCTATTAATTATAAGAAATAAACCCAACAAAGTATATATTTTTGAAAACAGAAAAAAAATCTCTATTTAATGAGGGCATTGCCTACTATGATTTCTATTTAAAAAAATATAACTTTATGTTATAACTTGAAAATTTAAGTAAATATTAAGAAAGCAACTACACCGCTGAATTGTATTCCAAAAAGTGTCCTAATAATGATTAAACAGTTTTTTAATATATCTATAAAAAAATGAGATATGACCGAAAAACGAAAAGTCGAAAATGTCAATTTTTGACCATAACTTGAAAACAAAAGAAGATAGCCAATTTTTGTTTACACTGTTGACTTAATCTCCAAGAAAGAGATCGAGACTTGGCCACTAGTTTTTTTCTATCTCTTATAGTTACGGCTATGCCCATAAGAGACATCGAAATTAATCCACCCTGTACAGGGTATTGAGTTTTGAAAAAGTTAATTTTTCTAAAAATTTTCAAATTGAACGCCCTATATGTCTAAACTCTTGTGAAACACTGCCTTAATGAGCTTTCATATAACGTCAAATGTTATTGTTTAAACTGAAGAAATCACGAGACAGCAATGAAATATATTTTTTCTTTCAATATTAACGTTATTTAGCCTTTCCATCCGGTTTTTCTCTTTCAGTTAGATGATAAATCAATGAATATGTTTTATTTTGTGTTCAAAGTAATTGAATATGTTCCTATTAAACTAATTCCTATTTCCTTTACTTTGAAAATATTTAAATAACTTTATTAAAATAATTTAAAAAAAATAAAATTTAAAATTACGTGGCTGTTTGCTAGAAAATAGGAAAAGAGTTGCCATGAATTTTTAATCGACAGAAGAATTGATTAGATTAGTGACACACTACTGTTACGAATTTGTACTTCTTTTTGTGTTAATAAAATTGATTTTAATAATGAAAAGTTAAGTGACGCGACACACCTGACACGAGAAAGCAACCAAAACCGTCTTTTGGCGTCAAGATTACAAGAAGTAAGAAGTATCTACAAGAAGCTGAAAAACAATTTGAATACTTAATACAAATTTTCTAGATCCAATGGTTCCTTAATATTCTTAATTTGTTCATTGTTTTCTGTTATTTTCTAATTTAATACTTATTATTCTTAATTTGTACATTATTTTGTTATTTTATAATCTATTGATCAAATTAATTAATATTCGTTAATTTATCAACAAAATAAAACAGAAAGACCGGTGAAAAAAAGTCAATATTGTAATTAAAAAAATGAGTAATTGCTGTTTCGCTATTTGTTCAGTTTGGACAAAAACATTTGGCGTGTTATGAAAGCTCATAAAAGCAGTGTTTCACAAGAGTGAATATATACTGGGTGTTCCATTTGGAAATTTTGAGAAAAATTAACTTTTTCAAAACTCACAACACCCTGTAGACATAATAATTAATAGATCGAAGCTGTTGTGAAATTTATGTAGATGAGATATTAAATTATTATATATTATATTATTAGCGATATTCACTAAAAATAAAGAAAGAGTTCTTGACAAACAAAATTTTTAAACTCATATCCATTGTTGTAACTCATATCCAATGTTGCCAATGTCGTGATTTTGACACTAGGTCTGGTGCAAGGTTGCCAGATTGGGCGAAATTCCGCCATTTTGGGCTACATTTTAGTCATATTTGGCGTTTAAAAATCTTATTTGGCGCATGGCGCCTGATTTGGGCTACTTTTGTTATTGTCTTCACATAACAACCCTCAACAACATTTTATTACCCTTTTCTCTAGTTCATCATTTTTCATTTGTTTTGCGTTTTGTGTTCATCACAGTTGTGATCGTCTTTTGTTTTCCGTTAGCTTTTATTTTCCACGAACTTTTTGATGACAAACTGTTGCTTTTTCGTTCAGCTTGGCGTTGTCGATTTTCTTTTGATTTTGTTTTTTGCCTCATGCCTTATATCTTGTTGCAATTTTTCGCATCATCTTTTGTTTCCGTTCGTTTCTTTCTCCGTTTGCTTTTATTTTCTACGAAGTTTTTGATTTGTGCGAAAAACTGTTACTTTTTCGTAATTCGAAGATCGACTACACCAAGCTGTGTAGTCGATCTTCTTTTGTTTTATTTAATTTTTTCACTTCATGCCTTTATTTTGTTGCTGTTTCTTTCATTTCTCTTTTGTTTCTGATGGTCTTTGCCGGTTAATTATTTTTTTTTCTTTTGTTCATTTCTGCTTCTGTTATCAGCGAAACCAAAAACAAGAAGAATAGTTCATCTTGACGATCTTCTTCTGTTTTATGTACTGTGTTTGGTCGTTTGTTTCTTTTTTGGCTTTTTTAATTGTATTATTGACTTTTGTTTTGTTTCGTTTGCTTTTATTTTATACGAACTCTTGAACTTTTTGATTCGTTTGGAAAACTGACTTTTCGTACAAGTTGTTATTGGTGTCGATCTTCTTTTGTTGCTGTCTCATTCTTTTTCTTTTTTGATTTTTTTGCAGGTTAATTTCCTTTATTTATTTTGTTTTGTTCTTTGCTTGAATTTTCTCTTGTTTTTTCCTGCTCCTATTTTTAGCAATAAAAAACAAAAGTAAAAAGAAATCTTCCCTTGACAACTGTCAAGTTAATTACATTTGTACGATTATGATTTGTTATTATTCCTAATATTGTAAATATAATGTATTCCTAATACATTTATTATTATTTTTTATAATTTTGACGTTTGGGCTACTTCTTGTAATACTATATTTTTCAAGGAAAATCTGGCAAGCCTGATTTGGCCCGATGACTTTCAGCTAAAATTTCACACTACCTCAACAGGTTCAGGCATGTCGAAAAATCACTGAAATCATGACCGGTTTGTTTAGTTTACTGACAAGTTCAGAAAATAAATCGCCAAATTAATTACAATTTTAGTTGATGTTATTTATATTCTGTCAATTTGCCATAATAATTTAGCCCATGTTCGTCAAGCACAAAAATCGCATCCATCTTTATCAACAATATTTGTTTCTTGAATTTGTTAAATAATCGATCGTCTTTTGTTTATATTTTTTATAAAATTATTTTTGTTTTTAATGTTTCTGTAGTTTCATCGAAGCTTTTCCTATTTTTAAAAATAAATTTGTTCGTTATTGTTTCTTTTTAATTTTGTAACTTTTTTTTATTTTAAATTTTGTAAATGAACATGATTCTTGTAAGCCTCTGACAATATGGAAATTCGAATGCAAAAATACGACATTTACAGTGCTAGACATGTTGAGCATTCCTGAATTTTGATCACTTAAAAACGTCAAACAAGTTAATCTCTAATCCACATCAAACATCAAATCTGCTAAAACAACGTAATTGCAGATTGTCGTGGTTTTTAGCACAATTTAATTTTTTTTCTCTCGGAAACTATGTAATAGGAGTATATTAAAAATTTGACCATGTAAAAGTTGTTTAAAAACCCTATTCAATAATACCTAACTCGATTTTGCACATTCCCATTTAAAATTTCAAAGTTTATTCAAAATCTTTTTCGCAACTTCCTAAGACTTCTAATTTTCCAGAAAAAAAGGTGGGGCAGGTTAAATTGTTTTGATAGTTTTTGCGATGTGAAAGCAATTTAGAATTAAATAAATAAAGTAATTAAGAAAGTTCTTACACGAGTTCTATTAAAAATAGACCATACCACCCACTTTCAAATAATAATTGCTTAAAGAATGCTTATAAACAAAATAATTAGTCGGATGGTTTCGAAGGACCAAATTATATTGATGACGATTAAACAGCTGAGCTGCATTTGAGTCTGGAAGTCAGACCAAGTGGATTCTTACAAAGTATACCGTTCCTTTTTTTAACTTTTTTAACAACCTGTACATAAATAAATAAGTAATGAAAATAAGAACCAAAGTAGCACACGTATTTGTCAGCGGAATGGACTAATTAAATCTGCGCATTCACGACGACTAATTAGTTAATTGATTAAAATCATCATAAATATAGGCGGCAATCGCGCAAAGGTGTTCATTTAATTTGGAGCTCGTGCTCTCGCCAACCATTGATGTCTCTTATATTTTTAATCAAATTCATATTCGAATGAGTCACGGAGATGTTTTCCATTCCAATAATTATAAATATAAGCTCAGATTCTGAAAATTCGTGTATAATTTCAAACATTTCTAGTTTCCAAAATATTCGGAGGATTGACATGATGACGAATGCATTGTTATGTGCGCGAAAGCTATAAAGCAATATTAATTCCACTTACCTTTAGAAGAGTAGCAGCAAGCAGTAAGCTAGAAGACAGAAAAAAAAACTAAAGCTTAAAGGCAGATCTACGTTTAAGTTAAGCGCAAGAAGCTGAAAAAAGCGCGCAAGGCAGCATGCGTTTATTGATAATAATTAAATTGTTATAATATACAGGTTGTGTCGCATGTTATTGGTTACGGCCTCAGATGTGAGAGAGAGCACACGTTAGTCGTTATAGTTATTGTTATCAAATAAGTGTTTGTGCTCGGAATTAAATCCATCCTGTTTCGATAACACTTAGTCGATGGTTTTTAAAGGCCTTGGTGCTGTCGTATATTTCAAAACTAGAAATAATTGACACAACCTCCAAGTGCTATTGCGGCCTTAAAATTTTGCACGACTTTTGTGTTACGCGGACTGTTTTGTTTTGTTTTGTGAAATTTTAGTTTTATCAACTATATTTTAACCACATGAAAAATAAGGCAAGTAGTAGAACGGAAGTAATAGAATTTAACAGAAAAACAAATTAGACATAACCAATAATACCTTTTTCTACCTCAGAAAGCATGTGATTTGGCATTTTAAACGTTTCAACTTAAAAATTTGGAATCTGCCATTCAAAACGATTAAATAGTTTTTTGACAAGTCATTAAAAATTGTATTTACAACGAAAAACTCCATCGTGCAAAATTTTAAGGTCGCAATAGTATTTTGTAATTTGATTTTATTATAAATTTGTATTTGGGTAAAACTTATTAAAATTATAAAAAAATATATTGTACTTTGTTGTATTTGTATTATACTTGATGTTAATGTTAAAATTCAATCGTCTTCAACGTATTATATGAAGATTTAATGAAATTGTAAGTAATGATGATTACAAAATCTAATAAAACATCTTTTGATGTACCATCGCGGTCACAAAATACTGGGACAAGCAAATATTTTATCACTGAAAGTGGTCTTTCTTCAATAATGACGACTTTCTGTCAGAATTTATAAATTCTTGAAAGATTCTACACTTACCTGAAGAACAAGAACAGTTGTTATTAAATTAAGTTATGCTGTCATGATAAGTACAATCTCAGATGAGTTAAGAACAAGTAAAGATAACTTTATTGTCGAAGTATGGACTGTGAAAAGAAATTTCATTTTGACTTTTGCTCAAAGTTGGGTTTAAATTGCTTGATTTCCGTCAAGAATGACAATTGCTTTGCCCCAGTATATTCAGGCCGCGATGGTACAAAGTTCAAATGATTTAAGTTTGTTGCTAGAAATTTATATGGATCTAAATATTATACTAAAGGAAAATGTCGAGCTGCGTCTCTGCTGACGAAGCCCCAAGCAGGGCTGAAACAGCTGTTCGAGATTTTCACTGCAATCAAAACGATTTGCAACAAAATTTTTTAAAGGAAAAAACATTGGAAACATTATCCAGTGCATGATGACCATGAACGAGGTTCAGCTTTTCAAAAATTTGCAATACTTCATCCTTTGTTAAGAAAAAAATAACCTCGTGTTTGTAAATTAAAACAAGCACAGTAATAACTAAATGTTTTCCATGGAATTGCATTTATTAATAAACTATTTAATTTGAATTAAATTCTGAAAGTTTTGCTGGGTTGCACCAACGTCATTGAAAACTAAGCCCAGATTAAACATCCAGAGCTTTCGTTCGAGATTGATTTTAATTGATGTTGGTGCAACTGGACTGGATGTAAGTGTTTTCTGCATAATTTATGATCACTTCATCTCTAGTTGAAAAAAAAAAATAACAATTTATTGCATATTTATAAGTTACAAAAATACGAAGAGAAGCAAAAGTATCACTTACCTTTATTAGAAATGTAAGCTAAAAGGAAAAAGAAAGCACAAAAGCAAAAGCAGCTAAAAATACAAAAAAAAATGTATAAAAGCACTAATAATATAATGGAATAGAATGTTAAGTTTTGTTTATGAAAAATATGTGGGACAACGATTGTTGATGTACTTGAAAGTGATTGGATGTGCAGGACAACGTATAATCCAAGTCATTTTAGTTCAATTTTAAGAACAGAAAATGCTGAAAACATATTTAAGAAAAGTTACGTTTCTTATAACGCGAAGCTTTTAGTCTCAACTTTCAATTGCTTTTACATTTTTCCAGATGTCATGGCACTTTTTTACGTATATTAATAGATCTGCTTAATTAAAAGTTGGAGAAAACCTATGAAACTCTTAAGCCCATGAACATAAAATTAAAGTTTGCTCACTGCTTCTTTTTAAACAATTTACTTAATCAATGGTTTCCGCACATTAAATCTCTGATCTTATTGTCAAACGGAGTCGCATGTTTACCAAACACCCTGTGCACGGTACAACAGGTTCGGTATGGTACAGGGTGTGTGATAAACATGCAACAAAAAATTCACTTCAACGGTTTTATTACATTACGTCTACCCTCTGGAATGATATTAATTAAAGATTTCAAGTGACCATTTTGAAACTCTGATGTTTTAGAAATACCCAGAAAAAAAAATGAGATTTTTAGGAAGACAAAAAACACGGACAAGAAATTTCACAGAAGACAAAAAAAATTATTGACTATTGATCAAATCCATAGTTAAATACACTGCAGAGGTACTGTACAGGGTGGATTAATTTCGATGTCTCTTATGGGCATCTCCGTAACTATAAGTGATAGAAAAAAACTAGTGGCCAAGTCTGGATCTCTTTTTTGGAGATTAAGTCAAAAGCGTAAACAAAAATTGGCTATCTTCTTTTGTTTTCAAGTTATGGACAAAAATTGACATTTTCGACTTTTAGTTTTTCCGTCATATCTCGTTTATTTCTAGAGATATTAGAAAACTGTTTGAACATTATTCGGACACTTTTTAGAATACAATTCAGTGGTGTAGTTGCTTTTTTAATATTTACTTGAATTTTGAAGTTATAAAATAAAGTTATATTTTTTAAATAGAGATCATAGTAGGCAATGCCCTCATTAAATAGAGATTTCTTTTCTGTTTTCAAAAATATATACTTTATTGGGTTTATTTCTTATAATTAATAGGAAAAACTGTCATTTTTATTATTGTCCTTGAGTAAATATCCTAGTCTCAGTAGGCTGGGTTCAATACGGAGCCGATTTTTTATTTTATTAAATTTTAACGAGCTTTCAAATATTTTCAAAGTTTTGGCTGCGTAAATAATTTCGTATTCGCGTTAATTTATATGACCGAAAAACTAAAAGTCGAAAATGTCAATTTTTGTCCATAACTTGAAAACAAAAGAAGATAGCCAATTTTTGTTTACGCTTTTGACTTAACCTCCAAAAAAGAGATCCAGACTTGGCCACTAGTTTTTTTCTATCGCTTATAGTTACGGAGATGTCCATAAGAGACATCGAAATTAATTCACCCTGTACATAGATAAGGAACATAAAAGGATTTCAAATACGCAAATACAAATTCAATCTAACAGCATTAACTAATTTATGTTGTATGAATTAATGACATTTTAATTAATTGATTTGTGTACAGGGCAATAAGGATAACACTTTACCATAAAATAAATTAGTTATAAGTAGAGCTGGGATTATATGCAAATTGCGTATTTGTTTCTATCACGTTTATGGGAAAAGTTTTACCATTTCGAGACTTGTTGGAAAATTTAGAATCAAATGAAGTAATTTAAAAAAGTGCACATTTTGCATATTTTAAGTACCCTGAGAATATTTTGGTAAAGAAATGCATATTAGTGCATATATCTGCAATTTCTCAGATACTCTTAAATTGATTTATTTCCTGATTGAAATGTTGCGCTCAATATTTGCAAATAAAATTACGAGAAAATGTATCAGTAACTAATAACTAAAACCTCTATATATCAGTAACTAATTTGGGATATAAAGGTGATTGATGGTGACTTGAAATCTAAAAATCTTCGGAACCCTACCCAATCGCACTACAAAAGCTATTACTTCCTCATCATGAGATGATACTCACCTTCATTGGTCTTACTTAATTCTATAGGTGGTTTATATAATAATAATAATAATAATAATGTGTTTATTTTTGTTGGCGGGGTTCAGCCTAAGCTGCTCTGCCACCCAACAAACGATGATAATATTACATTATCATTAAATATAAGAACAATCATTAAAAATAAGAAAAATCATTAAGTATAAAAAAAATCATTAAATATAAAAAAACTCAGATAAAATAGCGACATCTTACTATCGTTTTTTGACCTGACATTGCAGTAGGATAGACAAATTGAAGCGGGATTTGCTCCTAATAAGTCCCCCATGCAAGGCGGCCATGCTTGCTGTCAAAGCATAATGAAAATTTTTTTATAACAAAAATCATTAAATAGAAAAATAACTCAATTGTAAATAACAAAGGAGAAAAAAAAAATGGAAACAGAAAAGAATTACAATTGTAGTTATATTGGTGTACATTTTTTTAAACAAAATACGCGCTTTAGTTCAATTTACTTAATTCAATTCTAATTCAAAAAGTCAGATTTACGTGATATTTGAGGCCGAAACGATAGCATCTTATAGAACTGTTTTATGTCTGCATACCTATTTAGCATGTGCCAGGATTTATTTAACTTATAGATGTTTTCTCTGTTTTCGTTTTTCCGAAAAAAATGATTTTGTAGAAAAGTTTCGCTTACCTCAAAACAAGGACGAATAATAAATTGTTCGCAAACAAAACATAATAAATATATTCTAACAAAAAGTCAGAACTATTTTAAGGTAACTGAGCTAATAAAATTTAGAAGTCAAATTCAACACGTGCGTTCAATAGGCAAAGTTCTTCGATAAAATCATTTTTTCGAAAATTCGAAAACAAAATTTCCATTCGTTAAGTAAATGTGGGCACATAATGGATAACTTTACGATTTGAAATGGCAAAAAATTGTAAAAATTGTAAATATAATAATATAATTTTGACAGAATTTAATTGTTGTTTGAAAATAGATCCGTATAATCCAATAATGGTCTAAACGTTCAAGGGGTTTATTGATCTTGAACGAAAGCAACGCGTAAATTTTAAATCAATTGAAATTAAAAACAAAATTTTAATTCTATTTTTTAATAAATAAATTCCTATATAGTCTGTTGTACTTGTTTGTAAGTGATATAGCATACATGCATAATTACGCATTTTATGTGCATATTCGTTTATACTTAAGGCAATATTTCAGCCAAAAAGCTTACATATACAGTCTGTTTGATTTTAGCTGTCACGGCAGGTATCTCGGCTATTGTTAAAGATACTACAAAATGTTACAGAAGGAAAGTTGTTCTACATTTAATTTTCTCGTCGGAAAAACAATTAAGCATCAAATGTAATTGATACAGCGAATACATTCAAAAATTTAAATGGAACTTATCCGATTCTGTTACGTTTTCAAAAACTGTAAAAAATCTCTTTACAATGGTATATCATTTTTCATAAACATCTAACCAAATAGAATAAATCGATAATTAAGTAGCAAATGCAGTTCAGAGATTTACTTGAAAAAGTAGACAATAAAACAAATGCAGTTATTTTTCAGCTTCCAGTAGCAATGTTTCTTAATACTGTCCTGACGACATATGCTATAAATACAACAGAATAACATGAACAAAGTAACAAAAAATTAATACGTAAAATAATTTGAAATTTCAGTTCATAATATCTAGAGTTTTGTTCAAAGGGACCTCCATTCTTTGAAATTATCAGCAATTTCGTTCTACTTAATTAATTTATTGTTACTTTGTTTATGCTGTTATGTTGTATTATGTTGAATAACACCTATTTTTAAGACAGTAAATATTAAGGAATAATGTTCAATAGGAAGCTGGAAAATAATTTCTCTTGTTTCACCGTCTGCTTTTTCGAATAAAGCTCCAATCAACGTAAGCACGCATTTGCTAATTATCAATATATGTTTTTGATTGATTAGATAACTATGGCAGGTGATACATCGTTGCAAAGAGAATTTTTACAGTTTTGGAAAATGTAATAAAATAAGGTACATTCCATTTAAAATTTTGAATAAACTTGGTACATCTTACACATTTGAGGCTCAATTGTTTTTCCTACTAAGACAGACAATCGAAAATTAAATGTGAAACAAACAGACTGTATATGCGCATATTTTCTTTATTTCAGCTTGCATATAAACCCAGCTCTAGTTATATGGAAGGGAAGTGAAACTAAACCAAGCAGTATGTGGAGACTATGAAAATAAAAATAACTAATAGTGAATGTGATGAGATAACCAATAATGAATGTAATGAGGACTGTTACATAACATATAAATATAAACTGAATACAATGGACATTAGGGAAAGACTGAAGAGATTAAATAGCTAGAATAATCCCTCTGTGCGAAGAGAACAAGTAAAGTGAAAATAAAATATAAAAACACAGAACAGTAGCATGAAATAATAAAAAAAGTTAATTTTTTCACAGTTAAGTAGTAATATTATTACTTATCATTATACAGGGTGAATGTGGCAGTTGTGCAAAGTTCGAAATCTATAATTTACCATCATAAATGGTAACTCAGAAGTCCTTAACAAAAAGTTTATTTTTCCGAAACAGTTTCGGGAAAAGTTTCAATTGCGACTTTCTCGAAAACTATAAATTTTTTGTTAAGTATATATGACTTCAATAGTTACCATTTATAGTGATATGTAAGAGGTTTCAAGCTTTGCACAATTATCACAGTCACCTTGTGTCATAAATTCATGGAATAAAGAGGGTTGAAGAGCTGATATATTCCTTGTATTCTTAAAAATTGCGTTGGTTGGTGAAATTCGATCGATTAAGTCTTTTTCCCTTAATCTGTTGTGAAGGTCTGGTTTCCATCAGTTTCAGTATTTTCCGAACTTAGAAGTAATCTCAAACTAGTGTCCAGACCAGTGACGTAGCTATGGGGGTTTTAGGGCCAGCGACAAGGTACCATAGGCGCCTGCCCTACGGTGCCCCAAAGTTAACGTGAACAAGTAAATACATTTTCCCATAACTGATCCTTTTTCCCCTTAATTCACATAACTCTGGCCTGTTAAGTTCTTTTTGACATCTAACTGGTCTGTGCAAAGACGCAGTTCAAGCGTACTCCGCTTAGCGCTACAATTCAGGTGCTTTCTTAACCTAAAATGTTGACAGATTTTGTCAATGTTAAAGAAACAAAATCGGGAACAAATGCTTTTGCTTTATTTACCATAGAAAATAAACAAATGTACTTTAATAAGTTTTATACATGTTTATAGTTGATGCTAAGAGTTAAATATGTAAATTAAAAAAATTAACGTCAAGTTGATTACTTCTTGTTTTTCTAAATTTTACCTTATGTTGCAATACAACAGTTTTCAGTTTCACTTTATTAAATTATTAACTAAACACAAGATATAAAAATTTAGAAATTGATAGTGAGTACGATTTTGAGTAACACAGTGCAGATAAACATGCAAGAATTCTTAATGGCTAAGGATACGTAGCTGGTTGAAGTTGGCATGTAAATATCTCAGTGGGCTTATGCCTAAAACAATTGACAAGCATTAAACTCTCCCTAAGTTTGAATTTGTTTTTAATAATCACGTCATTGATACTTGTTTACAAGTTTTGTTTGTTGAAAATACTATTAATGACCGCAGAAGACAACTTCTGGAGCATTTACTGATGTTTTACATTTCAAATACATTCCAAATAGCTATACAGGGTGTTGCGTTTATTGAAACGCATCCCATTTATGTTAATTTAAATTTCTTCGAATATTGGCTTCCCTAATTATTTTACAGCAAAATTCCATGTAGGTTTTTTAAAGTGCTCTTCAAAACAAATCTGTTTGTGAAGTTTGAGAGTTTTTCATTTGTTAAGTTTCAAGATATTTAAAAAAGATCAGTAACGAAATTCGATTTATACCAAATTATCAGCACGGTCTTGATCAGTAAATGTTTAAAATAAATTATTGGAAAAGCTTTTTCTATCAATCTCTTCAATCATCATCAAGGCTGTGCCGATAGTTTGGTACAAATCGAGTATGTGAGTTACAAAATCCTTTTTAAATATCTTAAAACTCAGAGTATGAAAAATTCTCAAATTTCACAGACAGATACATCTTGAAGAGTTCTTTAAGAAACTTAAATGGAATTTTGCTGTAAAATAATTAGGGAAGCCAATGTTCGAGCACCTTTAAATTAGCATGGGATTTCCTATGTTGCATTTCAAAATGCAGCACCCTGTATATCCGTAACCACTGAAAATTAGACATTTTCAAATGAACTTTTCTACTCAAGTTGGCCAACACTGTCACCTCCTGAAATATTAGAACTTGTTTCTGAAACTTCCAGTATAATTTTGTTTTATATACAGAATGTATAAAATGTATTGCAAAATAAGAAACAAAAAATTAACTTTGTCATTTCTGTATATCGAGAACGTAGTAATTTAGGCCACAAGAACTTTTTTGCTTAAAATAAGTCCAGGGATTACCCTTTCAAATTTCTTGCAACGATTAGGTTATTCCCTGTGTGATAATAATAATTTTAGAAATTGCAAAATCAGGAGAAGAAAAGTCTGTTCAAGCATTTTATTCAATTTTACTTTACAAAATTGAATAAAATGCTTGAACAGACAATTTTACTTTACAAAATTGAATAAGATAGTGCGAAATTATTTAATTTGTCAAAAGTAAAGGTTTAATCAACAAAACCAAAATATGTTGCTTGATATGAGAAGTAGTAGCCATACAGTGAACTTATGTCTTCTGAACTTTTTTTTGTTTTATGAAGAACATCCTTCGAAATTTACTGAAATCATCTTTGAAGCACACAAAATATCTCTCGTTACGAATTCTGTCATTGATCTGTCACTTCTCGATCTAAAACTTTTCCGATGAGTCTTATCCATAGCACATCCATCACAAAAGCTTTCCGTTTCAGACACCTTCACTTTAATGTCCATTTTCTCAAGCACTTTTCTAACATGGCGCTTGTCTTGATGGCCAAGTCTTTCGTGCCAAAGTTGAAGAGTCTCTGTAGCTGTTGCGACATTGACCTGCACACTTTTTCTAGGACTTACTACGCGCATATTCATTATATAAGCATCCGTCTTCCATTTCCCTGTTGCTTTAACTTCTCCATCCATTTGTAGCAGTGTGTTTAGATGATCAATGGTAACTTTCAAATCATGCTTTGTAGCACTTTGCACAGAAAACAAATGTCTTCCAATATCAGGCACATACCAAACTTCTTCAAGATATCCTGGTTGCCATTGTCCATTCAAATACATCCCAACGTCAACACGTCCACATCCAAAAGCTGGTATTATTTCTTTATTGAACTTCAACTTCAACTGAAAGAGCGAATTTTTGAAAACTTGCAAAATGTTGTCTATTAGCTGTCATGTGATGAGTTGCTCCTGAATCACATATCCAATTATCCGACTGTTCAATTCAAAGCCTTTTGATACTGAAAATGCAGGCCCTCTATCAATATCTACAGTTGTTAAATTGAAACATGATGGATTTTTATTTTGCTTATATTTATATTCCTTGATATTTCAACAATGTTTCTTAATCCTCACCGCCCGTCTACCTTAAAATTACATACTGCCCGTCTGGGGTCACTTTTAACCCCAAACCTAAAATTGCGTTGGTTTGCTATAAAAAAACGTGTTTTTCATGTTAATGTTTAAATATATATATTGATTAGTCTGTATGTGATAGTTATTAATAAACTTCAATAAACTAAATGTATATAAACTATATATACAAGCTAAACTATATAAACAAAATGAATTTTAAAGCAAATTTATTTATGAGGTGAATACTTTGCTGTAGTAAATATATTAGTCTGAGCCACTGTCATCTCGTTAAACTAGAACATGTAAAACATATTACAATAATATTGTCAAGCTCAGAAAATAATACGTAAGCATTAATTCCAGCAAAATCCACAAGATCAAAAAATACTGCAAGTGGCCATCTTCTTGTCGATCTTTTTGTTGAATAGGTTCTAGCCATTTGATCTATAGTATCAACACCGAATTTAGTGGAATTATAATTTAGTATTACTTCCGGTTTTCTGTGCTCTTCGTCGGATACGTCAAATCTATTATGTTGAGTAGACAACAAAACTACAGCCTTTCCTTTTTTAGGAACGTAAGAAACTAATAATGTATTGTTGGCATAAGCAAAAACAGATGATTTCTCTTCACGAAATTTTGACGGCAGCATACAGGAAGGAAGCTCTTTACGGTTTTTACGGACAGTTCCGACAAGAGTTAATTTTTTTTCAATAATTCCTGCCCAAGACTGTAGCTACTAAATAAGTTATCAGTAGTAATATTGCGACCAGAGCCGTTTAGGTGCGTTACCAAATCTAACACCACCCGCTTTCCTTGTTCCTGTTCCTTTGTTCCTTTATCGAGAGTCACAGTCTACAGCCATCCATATTTTTATACCATATTTTCCCGGCTTTGAAGGAATATAAACCTTGAAACCACATCTTCCTCTAAAAGTACACAGGTGTTCGTCCACAGTAATATTTGGACCTGGTATATAAGCATTCTTGCATTGACTAACGAACATATTAGTTATTTCAGCTATAGGTTCAATCTTGTTCTTAGTTGCTTCTTTTCTAACTTGTCGTGTACCTATGTCATCAAATCGTAGACAGCTAAGTATGCTCGTGAAACGATGTCTGGACATTGTAGCTCTAAAAATTGGATAACCGTACTTTTCTGACCAAAATTCTTTTAGATCTTTCCCGTGACCCTTCTGAATACCATAAAGCAAGCTTAGACCCAAAAATTCCAAAAACTCACTACGTTGTAATTCCTTCCAATCTTTTAGGCTTGACTTCTTTTCCTTTTGTTCATTTGCCCTTTCATTGGTGTGCAAGCATATTTTGTCTATGATTTCGTTCGTCATAAATGCACAAAAGCAGTCTGTGCGGGTGGACAAATTTAAATGTTTTGATATACCAGGAATTTGTTTTATAATATTCTTTGACTGTGTCTTTTTACGTCCTGGCTCCATACTACTCCACTGTATTATTCCATCCTTGCTAATCCAAACTTCTTCATTCCCGTCTTCATTATCAGTATCTGAGCTGCTTAGATTTGCTGCATTTGCTTCGACTACCTGCAGTTCAGTGAAATCTTCGTCTGCATCACTACCATCGCTCTCGTTATCTATGATCTCAAAATCAGAATTGTATACATGCATCAAAGCTTGTTCTTCACTGTAGCCTCTTGCAAAGTTTATATTATAATCCGCCATAATAAATTTTCATATCACTTATCACTCAGTAAAACTTTGAATGAGAACGCTTCCCATGGAGCTACATTTATAAGTATTGACTATTGGCATGTTTCATGTTATAACTTGCAGAAACATGAATTATTACATGTTTGTGCATAATATTACACAAAATTGCGAAACATACTGCGACACACAACGAACAGTCACAACGAACAAATCACAACTTGCAGAAACAGGAATAACTATAAGTTTATACCGAATCTTATTTCCAATTACAAAAGAATAAATTTCAACAACCAACTAACAAACCCCAACTTGTAAAAACATGAAAAACTGCAAATTTATGCTAAACATCATTCCAAACTTCATAAAACCGTAGCTAAGAATTTATTACGTATTACCCACCTGGGGTCAAAATTAACCCCAAACGCATATTTTGTGGCATAAATATGTTTTACTACAACAAAAACAAGAAAACAATTGTGACGGTGTTCTATGAAGTTAGATAGAAGCATATCTAGGGGTGTAAGACAATACACCCAGAATAAACATAAAACAATAGATTCTAGTTTAGGTGGGGTCAAAAAAGACCCCAGACGGGCGGCGAGGGTTAAGATGTCCAACTTTACCACAGTGAAAACAACTGCGAGTATCTTTGTTATTGGAATGGATCTTCTTTATGTCAATTTTATCATTTTTGACTTTTACCGTTGACATTTGTTTCGATGTTGAATGAGCTGCAAATGCATTCAACTCATCTGATGAACCTGATGTTTGTAAACGTTTCTCAATAGAAACATGGCTTTTCAATTAAATTGTTTGTTGTTCGCTTGCTATTATTCCCACACATTGCTGAATTCTTGATATTCTGGTCCTATTGTAGCCACAATCCTACCATGCAGCATCTCGATTGGAATGTCATGAGATCCTCTTCTTCGAAGTTCCGCATTCATATCCGCGAACAATTTTTCTACTATTGCTACATATGCTGCAACACTACTATCCGGTTCACGTTGAAGTTTGAAAAATTCAGTCAATAATAAACTCAGTCTTTGCATACTACTTTATTCAGGTGCGCTCACTAATTTATTCCAGATGTCTTTTGTATCTCCTGCTGTTTGAGTAAAACCACTAGCAATAAAAGCAGCCGCACGAGCATTATCACGTTTCCATTCCAAGTCTTTTAAGTTCATCCTTTAAAGGTACTTCTGCATTTTGAATAACTGGACTCACACGAGTACCATTTATGATTGATACCATGTCAAACTGTTCGAAATGCATATTTATTTGCCACTTCCACTTTGGCCAATTTGAAGGTCCCTGAAGCTTCTCGACTTTCACTTTCAAATCTGCCATAGTTTTCTATTTGTATCAGCAGTAATAGCAGGTCTTCAGATACGCAGAACACTCGCAGTATCCAACGCAAACAACTTCTCACCAACTTCTTTTTTTATACAAACTAGTATGTTCTAATTATGCACACTTTACGTGATCTGGGCCCATAACCTTTAGAAGTTGCAAAGTGAGGAGGAGAAAAGTCTGTTCGAGAACTTTATTCAATTATACTTTACAAAATTGAATAATATAGTGTGAAGTTATTTAACTTGTCAAAAGTAAAGTTTTAATCTTCTATTGTTTTATAAACAAAATCAAAACATGTTGCTTGATTTGAGAAGTAGTAGCCATACAGTGAACTTATATCTTCAACAATAATAATAAAGAGCCTTAATAAAAAGTTTGTAACCTGGCGATTTGACTTCTAGTTACGCCACTGATTCAGACACATTGCCCGTGAAGTATGCATTTATTAGTGCAGACGCTGATACTT
Source organism: Prosopocoilus inquinatus (assembly GCA_036172665.1). NCBI lineage: Eukaryota > Metazoa > Arthropoda > Insecta > Coleoptera > Lucanidae > Prosopocoilus > Prosopocoilus inquinatus. The sequence goes on from CM069877.1 coordinate 35,118,763, forward strand.
TTTGAACTCACCTTGTATTGAGATAACGCATCAAATTAAATTAAGTTTGTTAGCAGAAAACGTTTGTAGATATCGATGTAATGATACAATAAGAACATATTCAATGTTATGTTTCGTATTTTAATTGCACTGTATCTACAGTCCATCCAACTGTAATACACCTTTTCAATCGTAATCCCACATACTATCCAGTTCGAGCGCTCGATAATTTAACGTAAACTCACCAAAAAAACAGAACGAAAGGGCGAAAAAGTGAGGTCCGCTTTTGAATTTCATAAATTCAAATGGCAGTCAGTCCACATTTTAAAAGTGTGTATAGTATACGGCCATCGCGCGCGGCAATAATTTAAAACTTTTGTAAAACTTATTGGACACATAATTAGCATAATGAATGAACGGACGCGAGCGGCACGCCATTTGCATTTATAAATTTAATTCGGATTTTATGGAACTTTAAATTAATTCGTGTTCGCGTCCGGTCTAATTATGTATGTATTCTTTGAAATCGGCGGTCGGATGTTCTCCTGAACGAATTAGGTGAAATAATTATTTGCTGTTGCACAAAAGCGTATATGCCGAATAACAGCCCGGCTGTATTAATCTTATTAAACTATCAGGCGCTGTGTTTAAATGAAAGCGGAAAGGTAAACAAAAATAATAAAAAAAGAATCACCACCTACCTTATTGCTTGTTATCTCTCTGTGAAATGCTGTTTGTTACGATTCTTCATTTTTAATGTCTATTTACAGTACATATTTATTATCTACCACTGATTAAGTAATTGAATGATTTTTAATATAAGCATCCTCAATGTGAATTTATTACAAAAGCAATTTGCCTTAATATTTTTATTTCATTTGAAATATATTATGTACAGTCGGACTGCCACATTTGATGTGACTTTTTGGAGAAGATTCATAAAAAATAGTGAAAATTAATATATTTTTGATTCCGAAATCATGCAATTTTTGGATTTTGAGTTTTCGAGTGCAAGCTTTCAGTCTTAGGTCTTTAGATTAAAGAGAGCAAAACACAAAAATGCGAAAATAAGAAGATGAAGAGGAGAACAATGAAAATTATCTGATGGCCAAAATAGTAAGAGTAAAATATTAGAGAAAATAAAACAGTTTTAACATCTAGAAGTCTGAATGAGAGGAGATCAAAATTTAAAATGATGAGACAATTAGAGAAATTAAATCATCGGATTGATCGATCATATTTAATAATGTGTCAGGGCAATTTAGACAATAAAATTTAATTGAAGTTGGTTCTTGTCCGATGAAAATAATAAGTACAAAGTTTTTTTAATCTCAAACCGCACAGTAAAATGAAGGGAACACACTCAACGTTTCACTATAGATTTATAGCTTCGTCAGGGGTGAAAGAAAGTAAATAAACAAGTTGTCAAGAGAAACAAGTCGTCAAGAGAAACGAAAAAGTAACATGATTTTAAACTAAAATACGAGTTGTTCGGAATAAAGAGAAAAGTAACGAGAACTAAATTAAAGCTAATTTATATATATATATATATAATTAATTAATTGACAGATCTATATCTTGTTTAAAGAGTCCAGAAAACTACAAAATATGTCATTTAAATTTTCAAAGTCCGTACGTTTATTAATAGAATTTCGAGACATTTTAATTTACACATTTCTATGAAACGTCTTTTAAAAATATTAGATTCACTGTACAAAATGTCAGTATTATGAAAATCAAAATTATGATTATTTACTAATGAATGCTCTACAAGCATTGATAATAATACATATGTAGAATTAGCTAACGATCCCACCGAATCTTATCAACGTAAAACTTTCAGTATTATTAATAAGATAGAGAAATCCGTTGAAATTAGTAATATTGTTGCTAAATCTCTTAAAGTACAACATCCCATTTTTCCTAAATAATACTGCATTCCAAAAATTCATAAACCTAATACACCTCTTCGTCCTATAGTTTCCACTATTGGTTCTTCTCCATATTTCTTATCTAAATTTATTTCAAAAATCATTACTCAGGTTACTAGTAAATTAGAATATTTTATAAAAAATTCTTTTGAACTCGTAGAAAAATTAAAACAAATAACTGTACCAAATAATTGCATTATAATTTCTTTAGATGTTATTTCTTTATTTACTAACATTCATAAAAATTTAGCTTTAAAAAGTATTAATGATAGGTGGTTAGAGATAAAGATTTTACTGACATTTCCAAAGGTAACTTTTTAGAAATAGTTGATTTATGTTTTGAAACATCTTATTTTGCTTTCAATGATAAATTTTATAAACAGATTTTTGGTACAGCAATGGGTTCTCCTTTGTCTCCGGCTTTAGCTGAAATTGTTATGCAAGAACTAGAAAGATCTGTTATTAACTCTTTATCATTCGATTTAACGTTATATTTTCGTTATGTAGTTTTCATTTATGATAACTTAAATTTAATAAAGAAAACTCTTATTCAAAATTCTTATCCAATAAATCTTATTGAATCAGTAATTAAAAATCGTATTAAATACTTACAAAATTCAAATCTCTCTAATAACATTAGACAAACTTCGAATCATAAATACATATCTTTGCCTTATATTGAACCATTACACAATACATTTAAACACATTTTCAAAAAACATAATTTAATTTTAGCCAGTAAATCTGTGAATAATTTATTAAATTTAATTTTTCCTAATTTAAAAACCAAAATACCGAAATTAAAACAACCTAACGTGGTTTATAAAATCAAATGTTCAAATTGTAATTCTGTTTATATAGGTGAAACGAGCCAAAATTTAGACCAACATAAATATCATATTCAAATATCATATTCAAAAAAATAATCAAAATCATTCAATGCTTGTAGAGCATTCATTAGTAAATAATCATAATTTTGATTTTGATAATACTGACATTTTGTACAGTGAATATTTTTAAAAGACGTTTCATAGAAATGTGTAAAATTAAAATGTCTCGAAATTCTATTAATAAACGTACGGACTTTGAAAATTTAAATGACATATTTTGTAGTTTTCTAGAGACTCTTTAAACAGGATATAGATCTGTCAATTAACTTATAAAAAAAAAGTTTTAATTTAGTTCTAGTTACTTTTCTCTTTATTCCGGAAAACTCGTATTTTAGTTTAAAATCATGTTACCTTTTCGTTTCTCTTGACGACTTGTTTCTCTTGACAACTTGTTTATTTACTTTTTTTCACTCCTGAGGAAGCTATAAATCTATAGCGAAACGTTGAGTGTGTTCCCTTCATTTTTCTGTCCGGTTTGAGATTAAAAAAACTTTGTTCTTAATAAAATTTAAAAAAAGCCAAACGGAGAAAAACTGGAAAGGCGAGAAGAGAAGGAAATGCGCACAGCAAAGATTTACGGAGAAAACAAACAAAAACTGAATGGAATATGAAAATCACTAAAAAGAAATGCACAGACACGATGAGCAAATTCAATAATTATTTTAGAAAACTAAGTTTTGAGGCAAATAGCAAGAAACATCTGCCGAGAAAGAAATTAAGAAGAAGGACAGGAAAACTGGAACAGAAATTAGAAAGAAAAAACTAAAGCCAGAGATTCCAAAAAAGCAAGAAATAAGTAACAATGAAAAGAGGCAAGGCCTGTAAAATGCTAAGGAACAAATTTAGAAGATTGGTATATTTAATTTTAGGATTCCTTAAAGCAGACTTACCTCACGAGTAGATTCAAATGTAAAGGAAGAAATATCAATAACATATTGAAGTTTCGAATCCGAAGCGGTGGATTGAAGAGAAATGATTATTTAGATGATGTAAGAATAAACTTCCAGAAATATTTTTTTTTAGTAGGTACATTAGGCGTTCTGAGCTACATTCTTTTGGGGAAAAGGCAAGACGTACCAAATGTTTAGCTGTTTATAAATAACGAGTAAAAATTGCTGCCTGTTTATTAACCTTTGTTTATAGTACAATATTCTGCAAATGAAGTTGATTCTTGTCCGATGAGAAATGTAAGCAGTTTAATTTTTTTTTTTATTCTTAAACCGGACAAAGTTATAACTGGAAATACACTCAACGTTTCGCTATAGATTAATAGCTTCGCCTTTTTTTATGTATTCTGCATTTCAAAAAAAAAAAAAATGAACCACTCTGAAGGACCACACGTAAAGCTTTATACAATTGTATGGAAATAGGAAGTGCGTGGAGACAAATGCATGATTAAATAATGACAGCCATTTGTCACTTCTTAAAGATGTTATCTCTAAATTATCACCTGACAAGTCTTTTTTTTTTGGGGGGGGGGGTAATGGTGTGAGAGGCAATACGCTACGGAGACAAGCCTTCTTTAGTATTCATTTCGGACACACTAAACGCGAGGCGTTACATTGATACAGTTCTGGAGTCTGTTGTTCTTCCATTTCTTCGAAACCTTCCCGAGTCTTCTAGCATGATAACGCGCACCCTCATATTGCCCACGTAACTTTAGACTTCCTAAATACAGAAGAATGCGTCAGTTACTTCATCCTTCCAACAAGCTAGACGAATTGCGTCAACAACCGCAAGTAGTCTGGAGTCTTTGTGTACGGACTTGCCGAAGATGCTTCGCTGTTCACCTTCGATATTTAGGTTGCGCTTGATACCGCGATATCACCTCAACGTAAAACAAAAGAACAGTTTTAAATGAGATCGTGCAAATTGAAGATGAATAGCAGCGCGCATCTTCGACGTGTACGATTCCATTTAAAACTATACATTTCTTTTACATCGAGGTGATATCGCGGTATCGAGCGCGACCTAAACATCGAGGGTGAACAGCGAGGCATTTCGGCATATTTGTACCTTTATTATTGAATCGAGGGAATAAACTCGCAAGAGAACGTGACTTTGGTTCTTATACAAAATAATATAAATCGTAAGAGAATTACGTCATTTTGTCGTCACGTTATCTTGTGAGTTCGTTCCCGCAGTTCGAGAATAAGGCCCCTGTATTGAGCTCCCTCAAGAGGCAATCGACCATCTGAGTTCCAGCATGTCCAGAAGGGTTGCTTTCGCTGAATGTATAAGAGTACGAGGAGATGCAACAAATTATTAATTTTTATTTGAATAAATCGTGTTAGATTTAATTGACCACTTAATCATTTGCTTGTACGCCTGCGCTTGTCATTTTCACGCAAATTCAATTTCAATGTTCTGCATCTACTCCTTCAGGGTGGTTCATTTTTTTTGAAACGCAGTGTATTTATACAGGGAGATTAAGGCAACCCGTCCATTAAAAGTTTACGGACTTCCCCTTTGAATTTCTATTTCATATTTTGCGGTTATAAGTTAGCGATAATGATCTATTAAAATATAATATTTACAACTTTCGAACACTTCCGCTTGTACCGGAAGTTGCTGTCAACTTTCTTATTTTAAATGGAATACCCCATTTTTTATTGCATTTCTGAAATCTTCATGAAATTCTAAAAATATTTTGTAAATATATGATAAAAGAAAAATTAGCCGTTTTAGAGATATTTCCATTTTTTAAGAAAAGTTCAAAGTTGCAATACCTTGTTTATGATGCTGCCATCTTTGTGTAACAAAAGCCATAATTTCAATTTTTGGCCTGTAGTAGGCTATGCTCATAAGCTTTCAGGTCATGTCTAATTTTACACAAAATCGTTTACCGGCTGGTTGAAAAGTAACTTCTATTCGAACTGATTTCAACTGTCCAAAAGTCATATTTTTTAAATAGAACACCCAATATTTTTTTGTACCATAAGAATCAGATATAAATGTTCTTTCGAACTGTATTACCATTCCCTATACCCATCTCTTACCTTTCTCTTTCTATTCAGATTTTCTCTTTGACACATCAATTTTTTCACTTTTCAGTATTATTCCTGAATAGTGTGCTATGAAAATTTAACAAACTGAGGTTTCTTAATTAATTTCTGACTGTAATTTCAGTTTCATTTTAAAAACCGACAAATAATATTTAAACACATCTATCATCTGAACTTTTTGTTTACATATGCGGCATGTATTAGAATTCTTGGTATGACTAGTTACACATTTACAAGGAGAAATTTACACTTACAATACAAGATTTGATGAAAACTAATAAATAAATGAGAAATATTAAAAATAATACACAAATTGTTGGTTATAATATTGGCTCTACGTTGTCCTCGGCTATTATTTATTAGTAATAACTTTCTACTGTATCTAAGTAATAACGCATTTTCCTCGATATAACAACTTTTTTTATTAACTTCTTGAATTGTCGATTTTTTTATCATCAAATACCTTTAATATGTCTGTGTTTGATTATTCACTTTTTGGTTCTTCGTAGCGATTAAATTATTTTTTTTAATTCCTACTAGACAGATGATTTCAAAAATTATAATTTCTCTAGTTTTCATAGCCCACTGTTTAAAAATAATACCGAAAAATGGAAAAAAATACCTGTTAAAAAGAAATCATCGATAACGAGTGAACTATAACAGATAGGTATAGGGAATGCTAACATAGGACGAAAGAATATATAATCCTGAGTTACATGGTATAAAAATATACTTGGCGTTCCATTTAAAAAACATGACTTTTCGACAGTTGAAATTAGTTCTAATAGAAGTTACTTTTCAACCAGCCTGTAAGCAATTAAGTGCAAAACTGGACATGATCTGAAAGTATGTTACTGTAGCCTACAACAGGCCAAAAATGGGTTTCATCGTTTTTGTTGCACAAAGATGGCAGAATCACAACCAAGGTTCTTCAAGTCTGAATTATTTTTAAAAACTGAAAATATTTCGGAAACGGTTAATTTTCGTTGTGTCACATGTTACACAAAATATTTTTAGAGTTTTATGAAGATTTCAAAAATTCATTAAAAAATGGGGCATTTCATTTAAAATAAAAAAGTTGGCAGCAACTTCCGGTATAAGCGGAAGTGTCCGTAATTTGAAAATATTATATTTTGATAGATCCATATCGTTAACTTATAACTGCAAAATATGAAACAGAAGTTCAAAGGAGAAGTCCGTAAACTTTTAATGAAAGGGTTGCCTGAATCTCCCTGTATACGTGTTATCCGCAGGTGCGCCCACTCCGTACCGAGCGCCTGTTCAGGACAACGAAAGGCTGTATATACGAGATGAGAAAATTAAGTAATGAGAAGACCTCGAATCTTTAGGTGATAGCCTAACATTTTATTTAAGAAAAAAAACCTAGGCAATTAAGTTTTGAACATTCTAGATTATATTTTTAATTAGAATGAGACATAACGAGTATATTTTTCGTGCCTGAGTGCCTATTTTTATATTATTTCAAATATTTGCCTAATTTTATACCTTAAGCGCTTACAAAATATTTTTGTTGCCTACTTAAGGCCTAGAATGGGTTATTTTGAGTCATTTCTATATAATCGATTTTTTGAAATTATGTGTGTGAAAATATTACTTACTACTTACTTGCTTTCCAAAACATTTTAAAGCACTAACGCACATATTTCGTTTTCAGACGTTAACACTGTAGTTCTTCCGAATAATTACCGAAGATTCGGTAGGTTCGACAATACATATACATATTTATATTATAGCGCGTGTTTCCTAAGTACGGACCGTAACTTCAGGGTGTCATTCCTTGCGTTATTTTAAGAAAAATCTTTTATATAAAAATATGTCCGGAAACGTTTATATTCCCTGAGATAGGGTGTAAAAGTAAAATTACAATGAGTTCTTTTATTGTTTTCATTATTTTTTTAATGTTCCTAACAAAACACAACAGGCAATATCTCTTGCATATGAATATATTAAGGAATCTAATAATTCAAGGTTGTAGTGATATACGAAATACTTCCGGAATTTTTGGACGTGTGTGTTGAAATTGAATTGGAATCGTGCGTTTTATCAGAAGGTGGTCATTTTCAACATTTGCTATGATTAGTGTAGAAACTGAATATTTTTATTATTATTATTTTTGTTATTATCGTTATGCCCGGCCATTTTTCTAATAATAATTGTAAAAATCGGTTAGTATTAGGTAGAAAATGCAAGAGACATTTCTTGTTGTGTATTGGAACATTAAAAAATAATAAAAATAATAAAAAAACTCTTTGAAATTTTACTTTTACACCCTGTATCTCGGAATATAAGCGTTTCCAGACACATTCATTCTTATAGAAAAGATTTTTATTAAAATAACGCAAGGAATTACACCCTGAAGTTACGAACTGTACTTAGGAAACACCCTGCATAGCAAAATTAACCCGTCCCAGTCCTTTTTTCTTGAAAATTGAAAATTGAAAAGATATATAACAAAGCCGTATATTATAGCGCGTCCAATGATGAATTGATAAATATTGAAGATGAATTCGTTTGATATTTTTAAACGCCTGAAATTGTTCCAGCTTCATTAATGTACCGATTATTTATTACCTTAAATTCTTCATAGTTTCTTTTTGAGAATCCTATTCAATAATACTCAACTCGATATACATATGTCCCCAATCAAAACTTCAATGTTTTTCTCAATTAAACTTACTTTCGGTAGACCTTGAAAGAAAATCATGGAATGCGCCGTGTATCCTTATGTTATTAATTTTTTTCCCCGCAACTTCCTATGGGCTTCTAATTTTCGAGAGAAAGAGTTTTAACGAGTGGTCTGAAGCAGTTAGGCTTAATAATTTTAACAATGTTTTTAATCGATATATTGGTATTATTTAAATATTTTTCAAATATAAAATGACGCGGAAGGCAAAAAAAAGAAGAATGTTTGTTTGAATATACAGTGACCGCCAAAAAATTCGCACCATATGGGAAAATTTTTTTTTAAAGTTTTTTTTTAGAAGAATCTTGCGTCAAATGTTTGTGCATGTTCGATAACCAAATACAGGGTCTCCCAAGTTGAGTGGCCTATTAAAAGTTTTCGAAGAAGGAAATATACAAAAAATATGAAACTTAGCAGGCTGCTACGGCGGAAGGTGATCTTTCAGACTAAAATATTTTCACTTTTATATAACTTCCGGTTATACCGGAAGTCTCCGCTAACTTTCTTATTTTAAATGGAATGCTAGATGTTTTATTGCAAATTCTGATTCTACGCATTAGTCTAAGTAAAAATTGTTAAGGCTTCCCTATACATAAATGTAACCGTTTTTGAGATATCTGGAGATATATCTAAAAAATTGTTTTGGTCAGCTTTCACTGAAGAGATTGTATTTATGACACTTTCAAATTTAGAAATTCAGGTGGCATGTCGTTTTGAAGTACTATCTTCAGGCTTTCAAATAGTGTCCTTATTATCCCTGAAAAAATCACAGGCTCAATCACACCATGTTTAACTGCCCAAAACTCAATTTTCGTAAATGGAACACCCTGTATATTTTTACATCGTGAGATAGAGAATCAAATTCTACATCGATTAGTATTTGTATTCCCTATACCCATCTGCAGTAGTTTTCTTGTTATCAGCAAACTTTGAAAAAGAAACAGATATTGAACTGCTAATTTTTAAAGAATTAACTAATTGCTAACCATAACATTATTTTGGCGTACATAATGGCATAGATCTTAAAGAAGGTAGATACCTGCCGTAAGTTTATTGTTTTCATAAATGAGCGTCTTAAAAACATAAGCATGCCATGAAAAACAATTTTCTTTGTTAGTTTGACGTTTTTATTAAACAACAATACGTAAACTTTGCTGAGTGATAAAAACAACAATGAATAATTTTGGTTATTCTAATGAACAATTATTAAATTTATTTTACATTCATGGAGAATGGAATAAAATTGTTACGAGAACATGTAGAAAATTTAATGAAATGTTTCCGCAGTTACCGCCAATGACCGAAAAGAAAATTAGAAGGTATGAACGTAACTTTTTAAGAAGTGGTACCGTTAGACCAAAGAAAACTTCGTCGTGTCCTGTAACTGGCAATGAAGAAAACGAAATTTCTATTTTGGCATTCTTTCAAGTTTATCCGCGAGCATCTATCGTCGCTGCTGAACACGATTTAAATGTCGCACATTCATCCATACAAAGAATTCTGCACAAGCATAAATTACATGATTACAAGTTCGTTACTGTTAACGCTTTGCAACCAGAAGATCCGGCGATTCGAATGCGATTTTGTGAAGCACTTTTGACACATTATCAAGAAGACCACCGTTTCATGCAGAAGATCATTTGGAAGGAATTTTAAATAGGCATAATTCTCACGTATGGGCAACGGAAAATCCACATTTTGTTAGAGAGAAAGGATTCTAAAATAAATTTAGTTTTAACGTTTACAATTGTGCAATTTTGAAGGATAACAGATGTTCCTATTTTATTTATAACGAAAATCTAAATTCTCGTCGTTATTTAGACATTTTGAGAACTGTGGTGACAATTTTTTCAGAAAATTTACCATTAAATGCTTATTTTAATTGTTGGTATCAGCTAGGTGGAGCTCCAGCACACAGTACTAACGAAGTGGGAGAGCAGTTAAACGAACTTTTTCCAAATCGATGGATAGGACGCCACGGTCCTTTGAGATGGCCCCCGCGATCACCTGATCTTATACCATTGGATTTCTATCTGTGGGGTAAAATTAAATCGGAGGTTTATCGTGAACTTGTAAATGATAGGCAAGATCTCGAAAATCGAGTTATAAATTGCTTTCAAAATTTAAATCCCATGGAAGTACGACGAGCAACCACAGAGGGTGTTGTATCACGATTAAGAGATTGCCTCCGCATGAATGGCAGGCAATTTGAACAAGCTTTGTAGTTACTTTACGATGTTACAATTTTGCAATAGTAAGGATACTTTTCATTTGCTTTGTTAATTTTGTTAATTTCTTTGTTACTTGTTTGTTCTGTATGTGACTTTTTAAATTTTAGATAAATGGAGGCCGTAGAAAGATACACTATATAAAAATTTACTACACAATTTCCAATAACTTCTTTTGTTCTTATTGTAGTTCGCCACTTCCTCTTCTTTTTGCTTTTCATGGCCAACTTTATCTAAAATTAAAAAAAAATCATGCTACTTATCTGTTAGTGTTATAGCTCAATAAATATTTTTGTTTTCTCGTCACTTACTGCTAAAAAATACAATAATTCAAGAAAAATATACCATTATAATAAAAAAATTACTGATAACAAGAAAACTACTGCAGATGGGTATAGGGAATACCAATACTAATCGATGTAGAATTTGATTCTCTATCTCATGATGTAAAAATATACAGGGTGTTCCATTTACGAAAATTGAGTTTTGGGCAGTTAAACATAGTGAGGTTCGACACCATTTTATGACCAGCCTGTGATTTTTTCAGGGATAATTAGGACACTACTTGAAAGCCTGAAGATAGTACTTCAAAACGACATGCCACCTGAATTTCTAAATTTGAAAGTGTCATAAATACAATCTCTTCAGTGAAAGCTGACCAAAACAATTTTTTAGATAAATCTCCAGATATCTCAAAAACGGTTACATTTAAGTATAGGGAAGCCTTAAAAATTTTTATTTAGACTAATGCGTAGAATCAGAATTTGCAATAAAACATCTAGCATTCCATTTAAAATAAGAAAGTTAGCGGAGACTTCCGGTATAACCGGAAGTTATATAAAAGTGAAAATATTTTAGTCTGAAAGATCACCTTCCGCCGTAGCAGCCTGCTAAGTTTCATATTTCTTGTATATTTCCTTCTTCGAAAACTTTTAATAGGCCACTCAACTTGAGAGACACTGTATAAAAGTTTAAGATGAATAGTTCTCGGCCTGACACAGAGATGGCGGCCCAATCGGGAAAAATTTATGTTTCCTGCCTAGGTGCGCGTGTCATCAGTTCCTATGACAACTCAAGTAGTTTGTTTAGACGAATTTTTGCGGTAAACGTTTTGCGTGTTTTTCGTTAAAAAAGGATAAACTTGAATATCGTGCGGTCATAAAATTCTTCGTTTTCCCGAAGTTGACAAAAGTTTACGAAAACTCTGTTCCTTCCACGTCAACCGTTAAAAAATGGGCAGCTGAATTTAAACGTGGTCGCATGACCTACGTGAAGGATGGCCAAGAATCGCAACCACACCGGAAACCACTGAAAAAGTGCATAATATCGTATTGGAGGATAGGCGAGTGAGATAGTTGAGGCTGTTGGGATATCGGAAGAAAGGGTGCGAAACACCTTGCACAAGGAATTAGGGATGCGAAAGCTTTGCGCAAGATGGGTGCTGCATTTGCTGAATGCCGATCAAAAACAAATGCGCAAACGATTTTCGCAGCAATATTTGAACCGATTCAATAGGGATCCAACTGATTTTGTTCGGCGATTTGTCACCATGGATGAGACATGGATCCACCACTACATGCCAGAAACGAAACAGCAATCCAAGCAGTGGGTGGAAGACGGTGGTTCAGCGCCAAAGAAGCGAAATCGCTCGCATCTCCCAGAAAGGTCATACCCAGCGTGTTTTTGGATGCGAAACAGATCCTGTTAATTGATTACCTTGCAAAACGCAGAACAATTACAGGCGAATATTATACTTCAACCTTCTTGGCTAGCTGGATGCCAAAATTCGCGAGAAGAGGTCTGGCTTGAAGAGGAAAAAAACCATCTTTCACCAGGACAACGCACCTGCACACAAGGGTGCGTTGGTGATGAGGACTGCGGGATTTGAAGTATGATTTGGTCGACTATCCCCCTGTTCTCCTGATTTGGCACCCTCAGACTTCCATCTCTCCAAAACTTGAAGAAATTTGTTTCTGGGAAGTGCTTCAAATCAAATCAAATTTATTTCAAAACATAAACTGTGATAGAAAAATGTTACAGTGTTTGAAATTAGTCATTTTGAGAAAAAAATATATGAAACTAAGGAGAGATAATAGATGCAAGAAAGACAAAAATGTAATATAGAGAAAAAGATAAATTCGTATCCAAAAAAGACGTTGAGAGGGCTGTAGATGAATATTTTCACTACCTTCCAGACTCTCACTTCCGAGAAGGAAGGAGAAATGCTGAACCACGTGTGTTGAAGTCAAGGGAGATCATGTAGAAAAATAAAATTATTTTTTAACTGAAAGTCGCAATCTTTCATTGTCAGGCCGGAAATTTTTCACTTTACACACATGAAAATGTCCTTCATGGATGAAACCGCGGTCGTGTAATGGTTAATTAATTTTTACAAATAAGAAATTATAGCAAGAAATGGCTTTTTCAACTTTTTCAACATGGACATAGCTCTTACAATTTGTTGGCTTACTCATTTATATCTGTAAGCAGTATTTAAAACAATCAAATTTGCCTTTGGGTTCGTGACTGTTGCATGCACAAAAAATTTCAGACGATTTTTCGCGTGACTGGTGCAAGGCTTCTTTTACATCAAGTTTTGTGTTTTTACTTCTGATTTCTTTATTACATAAATCTGGTAACCCTAACTTAGCCTAAGTAGATCGAAAATTGCAAGCGATACATACAGTTTTGTATTTTGGATTCTTTTAAATCCGCACTTTAAAATCGACTTTAGTAAGTAAGTAGTAAGTAAGTATTTCAGGGCTACCACGAAAATTATCGATTCTATAAGTATAGATGTTAAGCGGATCCAAAACAAAAAGCTTAGACTAAATTGGGCCTATAAAAATTATTATTATGAAGAAATCAAAAATAATAACACGAAATCTTATGTAAAAAGAACTTGCACGAGAAACGTGAAAAATTGTTTCAATTTTTTTTGTGCATGCCGACATTTCAGAACCCAAGAGCTAATTTTATTCTATTAAATATTTTTTATTTATATATAAATGTATAAACTAGCCATTCCTAAGAGTTAAGTGCCAAATGCCCATTGGTTGCTTCACATCTTGAGCAAAACTGGGAATATCGAAAATCTCCTTTTTCTCAAAATATATCACACCGAAGAAAATTTTGTATGGCAACCAAGAGACACATTTTGTAAATACTTATTGAATCCTACTAAAATTTTGTCTGATACGTCCAACAACTCCAAATTACAACATTTTCATAATTTTTGTATCTCAAGTAAGTGCTATTTTCAGCCACACTAAAATTGTTCATCAACTCTGTCCTACTGATATTTGTTTATCGAATATGCACAAACTAATGGCGCATAAATCGTTTTCAAAAAATCAATAATGAAAATTTTTCCCATAAGGTGCGAACTTTTTGACGGTCACTGTATATACAATAATTATTTCATACGGGAATGAAATTTCAAAATATTTTACCTGTAATTCTAATGAAATATTTCAGTTTTATTTAAACAAGGTTTTATCTGCTCCTATTTATGTATAACTAAATGAAATTGAAATTTTGTTGTGCATTGCATATGAAATAAGATATATTTTTGCAGTTAAAGAAGCCAATTTTTATTCTCGTTCTACAACTAATACTAAGTTTAAACAATTAACCTACTTACCCATACCTGTATGAACTTTATATTATTAAGTAAAATAGAGTTTAATATTAAGTTCAATTTCGTTAAATATGAAAAATATAAGAATCAATTAAAATTTAAAAAATTATAACCATTTTAGTTCGTAATCCTGTAGCCAGAAAAAAAGAACCTATTTTATAAAGAAGAAAATAAACTGCAAAATACAAATGATGCGGAAATAAAAGAATGAAATGAATGAGCAAATAAAAGGCAAATTGGGCGACATTAAATGATATTGACCCTTATTTAATAGTTAACTATTTCTTACATTCAACTTCTTATTCAGTATTTTTTATTATCAAATAATATGTATTATGCATAACATGTAATTTATTCATTTGAAAAATTTAATAACGTATCTGCTTCAAATACGCGGTTATTATTGTTTATTTATTTCCTTAACTTGTTAAAATTCTAAATTAATTTTCATAACTTCTCGGTTATTTTTTATTGTGTCGCCAAACGATTACCTCTTTATTTTTCGATTTTTCTTAATAAGTACTGTCTCTGTTTTTTTTTTTTTAAATTGCTAAATTTACGCATTCATATCAGACTGTATGCAATTTGTTGTTGAATAAATAAAAATCGAGTGCGGCTTCTGTGAGCTTTCAAAGACGAAGGAAGAATCGTAGCAAACAGCAAGCGCCCGAATCCTTGCCGGACTGCCGGAGAATAGCGAGAAGCCTAGCCTTTCCTGCAGGACATCACCACCCCTAGTACATCCCCTAGTCACTAGGTGGTGCTAGACAAGCGGTCTATTAGCGTCTAAAAGCTCGGCTAACAAAGCTACAACAAATTGGCGTTACATTAGCGGAAACGTTCATTATCAGCGGTACTAATAATTACATTTATGGCATCCAAACAAATATTTTCAATTCAGTTTTCTGGGTGATCATTAAAAAAAAAAAATAATTGCATTACAAAATGTTTAAAATTTAAACATCGACATGATACATATAAACAAGTATCCATGAGAGCAAGTTGTGTTTACATTTTGTATTTTTTATTTTATTATGAAGGAAATTCAAAGATTCTAAAAAGATACATATTAGAAAAAGTCGTCAATTTATTTGAGGATAAAAAAAAACATCTTAATGGCTTGATTTAGGAGGATCACCATACATACGTACTATCGTCATGGAAATCTTTCTCCTTTAATGTTATATGTATAATTTTTCTCTTTTCTTGATGGTAGTTTCTTTATCTGGAAGGCCCTGCAAGCATTTTACTTTAAGCATTAATAAATAAAATGGCATCTACTATTTTGTAATCCACCACCATGAGTGCGAAAGCTCTCAAAAGCTCTCTTTATCACACGTGAAATAAGGCAAGGCTGATTGAGTATTCTTTTAAGTATTGACCTGCATGCTCCACCACCAAATTCAATCAACCATCCACCACCCAAAAACGCAATATCAAAATCTACAGGCTCTAACGAAACCCAGGGAAAAATCGGATTTTTCACCAATTTTTCCCGATTTTTTCAAGATGCGTATCTAAGACATGCCGTATATTTTCGGCGGCTTATCTAAGATGTTATCTGGCGTCCGCCGAGCGTCGAAATTGCGATGCCCGCATCAGGAGGCGGCGACGGTGCGCATGCGTTCCGCGAAAGTTCTCTAACGATCCGCGCGCGTCCGGGAGGGCGCCAGTGCGCAAGATTTCAAGAAAAATGCACTCTGTCGCATTCGGTACAGTCGCGTAATGAGTTTGCATTTCTTAATGTTGGCACGGCACTGGATCCTCGTGTACACCGCCGCATAAAGATAATTTAAAAGAAAGTTTATCGAAATCATGATTGGAATTTATTGCACGTATTTTTTTTAAAACTTATCTTTAACATTTCTTGAGGTTGAAGTGATGAATGCAAAAACATAATCGCCTAAATTAATTACGCAAAATTATGAGGTAGAGTAATTATTAAAAAAAAAACACAAATAAAACGAATGGGAATTTCTTTCAATAAGAAATCAAAAAGAATGTTGATTTCGTCATTCAACCTGCCTCTGTGTTTAAATTTGTCGCTTAAATAACTGAGATTCACAACAGAGTATGTAAGAAAAGAAAAATTTATCTTTTTGTTAAAAATTATCGTTGTTTTGACTCGAATACTTATTTTAGCTAATCAAAATCAACTCGAAAAAATCATGAAAATAATAAAAATTAAAAATTCGACGAAGAATTTTCTAATCTAAGTTCGCATTGCTTAATTAAGTTTTGTCGTTTTCTTATTACTTATTTATTTTTATTCTTTCACATTAAATAGTTAAAATAAAAATAAATAAGTAATAAGGAAGCGGCAAAACTTAATTAAGCAAGTGTGAACTTAGGTTAGAAAATCCTTCGTCGAATTTTTAATTTTTATTATTTTCATGATTTTTTCGGGTTGATTTTGATTAGTTAAAATAAGTATTCTAGTTAAAATAAGTATTCTAGTCAAAATAACGATAATTTTTTTAACAAAAAAATATAATGGAATGTGAGAGAATAAAAATAAATAAGAAAGCGACAAAACTTAATTAAGCAAGCGTGAACTTGGCTTAAAAAAATTATTATTTTTTTTCTAATTTTGTTTAAAATCTTTTCTCACATCAAGAGATGATGATGAGACACTTTTGCTTTGGATATTTAGTTTCCCCTTGCTTACGCTGTTTAATTTTTTTCTTTTAATATTGACTAAACTACTAATTATTTAATTTCGATGAAATAGCAGCTTATAAAACCATTCACTTATAATTACGTGAGAAGATGTAGATATTTCTGGTGGAGGCGCCGGTTACTTAAATTTCACATAAACACAACTTATAAATTTAAAACGATTTTTCCCCCTTAAATAAATGAAAATGCTAATTTAATAACACACTTAATTTTTTTTTAATCTCCCAGTAATACGTAACTACACTGGCGCGTCTAAAATTAAGGAAGGAAAATAATTTACAAAAAAAAGTAAAATACAAGCGAACGAAATTTAATTAATGAAGAGCCGGGGTCTTCTAAGAATATAGATTATTCCCCCCTTAAACAAATGAAAATACTAATTTAATAACGCACTTAATTTTTCTTAATCTCCCGATAATACGTAACTACACTGGCGAGTCTAATTAAAATTAAGGAGGGAAAATAATTTAGAAGAAAAAAAAAAGGAAAATACAAACAAACGAAATTTAATTAATGAAGAGCTACTGTCTTCTAGGAACACAGACTTTTTCGCGCCTTAAACAAATGAAAGTGCAAATTTAATAACGCACTTAATTGTTTTAAATCTCCCGGTAATACGTAACTACAGTGGCGCGTCTTATTAAAATGGAAGAAGGGAAATAATTTAGAACAAAAAAAGGAACACACAAACCAACGAAATTTAATTAATGAAGAGCTAGTGTCTTCTAAGAACATAGATTTCTTTCCCCCTTAAAATGCTAATTTAATAACACACTTAATTTTTTTTAATCTCCCAGGAATACGTAACTACAGTGGCGCGTCTAATTAAAATTAAGGAAGGAAAATAATTTAGAAGAAAAAAAAAGGAAAACACAAACGAACGAAATTTAATTAATGAAGAGCCGGGGTCTTCTAAGAACATAACAAATGCGAAAGTGGAAATAAAAATAAAACTCGCAGAGCCAGCGGCGGCGCTCCGTCATCCCAGAATAATTACTTAGAGCGTTCAGCGCCCAGGAGACTGAATTTTTACGCGCTCCTTTTATAAGCAGCTCGCTGTTTTTTTTTTTTTATTATGTACCGAAAGAATTATTCCGTCCTTTCATGCATTTTTCATTACGCCGGTTTTAATTTTAAGGTCGCATAAAAGATTGTGTCATTTAAAACAATAGACCCCGCGCGTTATTGCATTTTTTTCCAAGCCGCGTCCATCCGAAGAGATGAAGATAAAATAATTTTTTTTTTGAGGAACATATTGTTGGATGCGCGTGTGTTAAATAAATAATGACATTGAATGTAAACATGAAAAATTCGAGAATTTTTTAAATTTAAAACATTAAATTAAAAACTAAAGCTTTGCCTCCATTACCATCCAAAAATAATAAACAAAAACAGAAAGAAGAATGAATTTCCAAAAAAAAAAAAAAACAATAACATACGATAGTTGGAACCCAGTAATTTTCAATTAAAATCAGTAATTAACATAACGAGGAATACGAAGACGAAAGTGTGTATTGATTTCATGGACACGGATAGATTGCAGAGCTTTAGCTAAAGCTCTGTAAAAAATACTAAAGGCCGTTTTCATAATCAAACTTTAAGGAAGCTTTAATTTAACGTCACTTTAAAAATAGGGAAACAAATGTATTTTTTAGGTTAAAGTAACTTTAAATTTAAAGCCCT
The DNA here is from genome assembly GCA_036172665.1 of Prosopocoilus inquinatus. Lineage (NCBI taxonomy): Eukaryota > Metazoa > Arthropoda > Insecta > Coleoptera > Lucanidae > Prosopocoilus > Prosopocoilus inquinatus. The sequence goes on from CM069877.1 coordinate 35,137,502, forward strand.
ATTATGATTTTTTTGCCCTTTTAATTAAACGCCAAACATTGACAGACACGACGCAACCAAAACCGATCCGGACCAAAACAAAAACCTCATCTTGACGTAAGCGGCTAAAGAAGACCGTCCGGCCCCCGCCCTCTTCGCCCCCGCCAAATTAATTGGCTATTTTATTTTTTGTAAAACGCACGGCTATAGTAAATCCGGTCAAATCCCAAATTGTGAATTTGTCACGTCCACCCGCAATCTATCTTATCGGTGGGTATAAGGGTTATATTCGCCCGCCCCCGTGATCATTAGTGGCCGGAGCCCCACTCCTTGTGCTTAGTTTGCATTTACAAGTTCCCTTCCCTCCGCGTTTACACCCTTCTGGTCCCTGCAGCCCTCTAGGTCGGCTTACCCCAGTGCAAAGGTTCATATACATAGAGGTGTACACTCACCGTCTCAAGTTCGTGTCGCATCTGTGCTGTACGATGTCCGGCGAAAATTAGGTACATTCGCTCCAAGATATCATCTTCAATTTGTTTTCCGAGAAAGAGTTCATTTTTCATCTATCTTTTGGCTTAGGATGCCGAGTTACTTCTCAAAAGAGAGCCAAAAATTATTAAAAGTATGAAAAAAGTATAAATAAATTTATTAACATTTTTCGGTACTTTGTCAGTATCTAAACACATTAATATCAAAACCAAATTAATCCGACGTGCGTTATAAAAGCAGTCCAACCCATAATGATGATGAGAACAAAAAAGTAAATAAAATTTAAGAATATCGGTTTAAGAAACACTCCTTGCGGCATACCAAGTAATTTTCCTTCGGAATTTTCACATTTATTTATTCATGTTCTGTCCTCCATTCGATGTATCAGCTCGTGGTATTTAAGTTATGATTACGAAGTAGATCAATGTAGACGCTGTTCTGTTGTTATAAATGATTGGTCTCTATTGTTGGTAGTGATTGGGTTCCATTGTTGCAAGTGATTGATCTATGTAATACACATCAATAAACATTTATGCTTTAGTTAAAAAAAAGGCAAACAACAATTGTGTAAAAGCAGACAATAATAAACCATGACAATACATCCATAAAATATGTAATAAATAATTTTAGGTGTTGTAAATTTTAAAAGAAATCGTAACACCTTGGTTTTTTAAGTGGAAATTATTCCAAACCATATTCTTGTCCAATTAAATATAAATAGAAGTTTCGAAGAGTGTTTGTAAATATTTTTTGATTTGAGAAACATTTATTTTCCTGACTCCTAGGAATCAAGAAACAAGGAGAACCAAGAAAATAGAGAAGAAATAGAAAACATTATGAGACATTAAAGTAAAATTGAAGAGAAGTAAGGCAAAATATAATCGAAATATTATTGTCGAAAGGCCAAGTCTTTTCTTTGTGATTTTCGCAAGAATCAAAATTACTGACGTAATCGCTGTGCTCATACCTCTTAAATTTCTTTTTGGTACATCGCATTAAAGAAAAGGCAGTTGTTTAATAGTTTCTTTTCTTCGTCTTCAACAATTATATTGGAATTCAAAAATTATATTGGAATTTGCATTTTGGTTGTCAAAATCAGTCTATCTTCACATGATGGGCCACCTCTCACAATTTTCCATCTAATGGAAGGGCATGTAGTCTTTGTACCCATCTGGGGGAAGGGCATGTGGTCATTACCTATGTCAGAAGGACTTCCCATTACTTCAAATGGTTTTGATGTTTTGAAAAATATTTAATTTTTTTGAAATAAAATTTTTCTCTCGTCAAGCTCGGTTTCCCTCAGTCTCTCTTCTCATGATGAGCCACAACTTCTAATTACAAGTATTTCTTCCCGCTTTTCCTTATCTGGTGGAAGGGCATACAGTCATATCCATGCCAGGACTTCCCATTACTTCGAATGGTTTTGATGATTTGATGATCTAAAATAACACGAAACCATTTTTGTTTTATTCCAATTTGAGTTTCTTGGTGGCGAGACTTGGCTTGAATCGTCTAGCAATTTTCAAGGCCCATATTCATGCGCTTTGGAAGTTGCTAAATATTCCACATACGCATTATTGCGAGAATTTGCAGAGTACAAAGATAAATATTCCATTGCTTTAGCCTTATGTGCGATTCTTCTTTGTTTACCTTTCTAAATATTGTTTAATTTTCCATTGGTGTACTCATGAATTATTTGCAAGCAATGATGGAATTGATTTCTTCCATATTTCCACCCGGCCCTGAAATCAGATTTTCACTTTAATCTGCAACTCCTTTCAAAACAAGTTGTTTGTAATTTTGCCTTTGGACGATTAGATCATCTCAAAATATTTTTCTTTTCAAATCCAGACATTTAATGGAAAACCCCACCCACCCTCAAACAATTCTTCTAGTTTCCCAAAATCGCTTCCTTTTCCTCAGAATTTGCAATGCTTTGATGCTTCAAGCATTTCCTCTTTTCCATTTTTTTGTACTTTCATTCGCTTCCACAAACGTCGATTACATTTGGATATTTTGGATTTTTTGTATGCTAGCTTGATTTCCATTTTTATTTTCTTCTGTTTATTAGGTTTATGACCAGTCGAAAACTCTGTAGTCGGGAATCCCACTCTTAGTCCTCTGGATCTTTTCTACTCTTAGTTTTCTGGATCTTCGACTTAAACACCCATTTAGGTGAGCAGATGACAGTGAGCTTGGGTATCTGTAGCAAATGGCGACGCCTCCTTGGTGAACCGTGATACTTTCAAGAAACTTATGGTTTTGTTTTTGGGGATGTAGGAGTACGTAATCGTTGTGTTTTCATTCACTTCCGAAACATAGATTACATTTGGATGTTTTGGATTATCTGTATGTTGGCTTAATTTAAAATTTTGAGTATCTTTTGTTTATTTGGTTGATGGATGGTCGAAAACTCTGAAGTTGAGAATTCTATTCTTGGTCTTCCGGATCTTCAACTTGAAGACAGATTTAGATCGCTTTCGATTTTCGCCTTCCGGGTATTTGTATTTTACGTGGTAGCATAGCTTGATCGTTTAACGCCTTTTCATCACCCAGTCATCGAATAGGATAAGGGTTAGGAGATTCAGACAGTTTCTTGACGCTGCTGCTGATTTACATGACGTTTTATACAGCAGACGAAGTCTTTGAAGCCTTCTTGGTGAAACGTAATGCTTTCAAGAAACTTCTGGTTTCGTGTTTGGAAGGATTTTGGAGTAGGTTATCGGTGTGTTTTCATTCACTTCCAAAACATAGGTTACATTTAGTTATTTTTGATGATTTGTACACTGGCTTGCCTTTTATTTTTGATTTTCTTCTGCTTATTTGGTCGATGGCCAGTCAAAAACTCTGCATTTGGGAATTCTACTCTTAGCTCTCCGGATCTTCAACTGGAACACCCATTTAAGTCGCTTTCGATCTTCGCCTTTCGGGGATTTGATTTACGTTATAGCTTTCAGAGCAGGGCTTGATCGTTTAATAACTTTTCACATCATCATCGTTCAATCATCAATTCGGATGGGGATTTGGGAATTCAGACAGTTTCTTAATGCTGCTGCTGATTTGATCAACGTCATATGCAGCAGAGGAGAGTGAGCTTGCGTCTCTGTAGCAAGTGGTGACGGCTTTGACCTCCTTGGTCAACCGTGGTGCTTTCAAAAACCATCTGGTTTTGATATAATTGAAAAGCTGAGTCAATAATACAACTGGTTTTGGTTTTGGAAGGATGTTGGAGTAGGTATTCGATATTGGGGATTCAGACAGTTTCTTGATGCTGTTGCTGATTTGAACGCTGCTATACGCAGCAGATGAGGATGGGCTTGAGTTTCTGGAGCAAGTGGCAAACGGTCTTCGGTCTCCTTGGTGAAACGTGGTGCTTTGAAGAAACTTCTGGTTTTGCTTATGGATCGATGTGGGAAAATTAAGTGTACAGTTTTTGGAGTGGGATGAAATGGTTCTGGAATTATCTCTTGGGTCGGAAAACAAGTTGTACGGTCCCTTTTTGGACTCTCGTAGAGCTACGGTCTAGGATGTTATAATTATTGGGCGTGCTATTCGTGTGGAATGATAATTTTTGGTAAGTTCTTGGTGTGAATTCCTAGTTGTGGGGAGGGTGTGATTCTCAAAATAAGCCAAGGACTTGGATTTTTCAATAATGGCGTCTGTCCAAATCTTCTCGATATTTCTGTTTATCTTTAATATTTCTATTTGTTATATCGTTAGTAATTTCTTTTATTATTTGTTTTGTTCCTTGCCTTTGGTTTTGTTAGTTTGAATGAATGAAATGGGGTTAAAATATTCCCGATGCAATTGAGCGTATACCGAAAAGGGACGATATGGAGTGTAGAAATTTCGAAACAACGCCGCAAAATAAACTAAAACGAGCGCAAAAATTCAAACAGAATATAAAAGACTGGAAATTATGTATAATTGTTTGCTCTAAGCTTAATAGCAACAATGCGATTGTCTTCCTTTTACGATCGCACAAAAGCCTCACAGATATCCTTGAATAATTAATTGCGTCCATTTTTCAGGACTCGATACTTTCTTCCGCGACTGTGGCACGTACATTCAAGTCCGCGTGTTTATTCCCGCATTTATTGTACGGACGGTAGTTACTTTTGATGACCTAGCGAGTTTCAGCCGGTCGCGGATCAGAAGGAGCGGTCGGGTAATACTTGTTTCCGGGACCGTGCAGAGTAATTTCACCGGATAACTCGGGACCATTGCCTGTGTGAGAATTACACCCCTACTCTGTTCCAACATGCTTGTCTCTTCCGCCGAACGCGATTTCCGTTTTAAGAAACCGAAAAAATACCCCTCCAACAAATTAACCACCAAAAAAAGTCCACTCTTTTAATCACCAAATCGACTTTTGGATAATCCCCGGGGGATTTTTCGATCGACCGTTGCTCGACGTTAGACTTCGCGTTCGACGGAGATCGAAGCTTGCGGGGAAAAAGCGTGGAAATATTTTTTCGCCGAAAAAGAACGTCGGAATAGGGAAAAGTCGCGACCCGCAAAGTCAAATAAAATCTGAAAGCTATTATCGCATGAATTTTCTTTAATGGTCGCAAAAATTTAGTCTCTGCGGCTTTGTCTGGCGGTTTAAAAACTTAATGTTAGGAAATGATAACTGCGGTCGTAAATCATCGAAGCAATTTAGAAACGCTCGGATTATAAAAAAAACGCAGGGAATTTTGATTACCCACCGAACTACTTTAATTTTAATTAATTAATTTTTTTGGGGAAAAAACTTAGCACTTCCTCAGTTAAGAAAATTGAGTTAATAAGCAGAGCCTATTAGGTTTAATTCGTATTGTTTCATAAACTGAAAACCTGCGAGCAAGATGAACTTCCAAATAATGCAATTATTTGACTTCTGAATTTCTTCCAGTACGTTTCTCCATTTGTTCCTGTTTTTGGCTATTTTGCTCCATTTCTCAACTCCAACTTTTTCCAGATCTTCTTTCACTGCCACTGCTTTTCCGTGACTTCTAAATTTTTCCCCGTATGTTTCACCATTTTTTCATGTTTTTAGCTGTTTTTTTTCCATTTTGCAACTGTTTCCAGATCTCCTTTCACTGTGTTTACCCATCTCTTCCGTGGCCGGCCTTTTCTTTTCTCACCTAGTTCTCTTCGTTCCATAATTTTCTTCACCCAGCAAATTATATTACTCAAGGAAAACTTTTAGCAGTTTTAGATTTTCAGGAAATACAGAGGCAATACCTTTAGCTGAAGCTTTAACTGAATTTGTGGGACACCTAGAAACTCTCATTTTTGCATTACGAATTTACTTAAGCCACAATGTGTTTGAATGATGAATAAAATGTGACAGTGCTAGAATCGCTTTTGATTGAAATTTGAATGAACAATGGTCTGAGAAGACTGCCTTGCGGCACTTCAAATTTTCGTATAAACTTAAATTTTATTAATAAGTTATTATGGTTTAGGACACGGATGTTTTAATCAAATTTACAAGATATTCATTCAAACCTCATTGTGAGTTTCACAGGGTTTCGATTTTTTAACTTGGAAATTTAGGATGTTGTGCTCTATTTTCAAGTTATTAAAGCTAATAAAAGATGACTCTAGTTGCAGTTGAAACGTAAAACATGTTACTAATAAATCTAACTAATTTATCTGTGAACACAATCCAAAGTTCCTTCATGTTTTAAGAATAGAAAATAAAAAATACAGCAAAAATAGAAAAAAAAATACAGCAACACAATAGTCAAAGAAGAATAATTTGATTTTTTTTAAATAAGTCTTAACCGAGTTAAACTAGAAGATGAACTATTATTATATTAATTTTACACCTAACTAATTTAAGCACAACTTATTTTACAAATACGTAAATAAATATTTTTCTGTTCGACTTTCAATTCATTTGATTTTCTTCAAGCTATCGTCAAGTTTTTCAAATCAGTGTTAAGGTCTGCGTTAGAAGATTTAACAATCGATTAATTTCTACGTCTCTTTGTTTGTTGCATTTTGTTTTATTTACAGTCAAATCATTTCTTGTGTTGACTTGGGTTGCTTTATTTACATTCAAATCATTTCTTGCGTATCTGATACACTTGGTCGCAGTTCAGCAAATGTGGTAACAAAATCCAAAATATGGTAATACATGGTTGGTTCTCGGTCCTCGAAACAAATGCATTTAATAAAAATAATAAAATAATAGAAACAGAAATACTAATGAAGAAATAAACTGCATTATCAATAACGGAAGGTTTCCTAAAAAAGATTTAAGGGATGTATGGACGATATAAAGGTTGCAATTATGTTACAGTTCATTGTATATACAGGTTGAAGAACACGAGGAAACTAAAGAGGGTTGCATACATAGGTTGAAGAACATGAGAGAACCGAAGGAGGTTGTAGATACTTGTTCAAGAACATGAGGGAACCAAAGAAGATTGTATATATCGTGAATTTATTTTAACATAAAATATTGCTGTTACGTACGAATCTAACAATCCACAGTAACGTTTACAATTTGTAAATGAAACTGTCCTATTTAAACTAGAATGTGAGATGACAGATGTCATGAATTTGAGCTGTTCTGTGCGTACTACAAAATAATAGCGACTCTTTCAATTATCTTAGATAAGTATATTCTAGTTTGAAATAAGTGAACTTAAAAGGTAAGGAAAACAGAAATTCTTTAATTCAAACCAAACACGGAAACAAGTTTTTAGAAATTTTCACTTCCTTCACTTGACAGATGTTCCAAATGAAATCAAACAAATTTAAATACGACAATCATGCAACGACATTTAAAAAAAATTGGAATTAGTTTCTGTGGTAGTAACACGAACAGCAATGTTTCATATTAAAATAAAATCACGGTACAGGTTGAAGAACATGAGAGAACCAAAGGGCATTGTATATAGAGGTTGAAGAACATGAGGGAACCAAAGGAGGTTGCATATATAGAATGAAGAACATGAGGAAGAACCATAAGAGGTTGTATCTACAGGTTAAAGAAAACGACGGGACCAATGGAGGCTTCGAAATGCATTTATTTCATCGGAAAAACACAGCTGTCATACAAGACAACTCGTTGAAGAAAGAAATCTCAGGAAAGCTGAATGAAAACAGGAGCAGGAGAAAACAAGTGATTTCAAACTTAATAAAATCTCCATTGGATGCCTGCGAAAGATTTTTAATTTTAGATTAACAAAGAAAATTGTTTATCAAGTCTTTCTTGTACTTCTTCTTTTTATTCAAACTTTATGTCTCTAACTGTGAAAGCTAAACACCCCGAGCTTCTGTCACACATCTCATATACTAGAGTCGTTTTTAGGGTGTCCTGTATGACAACGTGGAATAAAAACGCACAGAACCTAACAATACAGAGTCAAATTGAAACTGTGACATTTAAAGGGAAAGACCTTTCGCAGTGTCAAATTATATTATCGATATAAACTTACTGTTACTTGAAAGTGTTGACTCGTCCACCGCCCTTGGAAAATGCACGTATTTGTTTACAGAAACGACATAGACATATCTAACCAAATAGAAACGTTCAATAATTACATGAAAGAAAAAACCGTGTACCAACATGAGATGGATGGTACTTACTAAGATTGCAGTGAAACTCACGAACAGATAAAAGAAATACAAAAGCAAAGAGCCTTAATACTCAAATAAAAAAAAAAATATGGAGATTATCATTTGGGTTTCAAGTTTTTGTTCTTGTACAGTTGTTCTAATTAATATGAGTGATGTAATAATTGGTAAGGTCAAGTGGTGAACAAGGTGAAACAAGCTCGTAATTAATTATATGTATATGTATATCTATCCCTGTCTACCCAAGGGTGTAGAGAGTATATTTATATTCGATTGATATCCGCTTTGTATACATTTTCTTCGCTCCTTTCTGTTGTACGCCAGCTTCCTTGCCTGTGCCAGGTTTATCCCTCTGTCTGCCAATATGTCTTTCACACTTTCGTCCCACGTTTTTCTAGATCTTCCTTTGAGTCTCTTCTCGTGTCTTCTTGCTTCCCATATTTGCTTAACACATCTTTCATTTCCTAACCTGGTTAAAAGTCCACACCATTTGAGCTTATGGTCTTAAATTATTTTCAGTATCGGTTCTACTTTCGGTCGTTTCTTCTACTCACTCCAGCTACTTTACGAAGATACTTCATTTCCATCGTTTGTATTTTGCTCTTCATGGTTGACGTCAGTACCCATCTTTCACATCCAAAAATGAGGTTTTGTATACTGTTATTTTGATCTTTTCTGCAATCTCTTTTTTCCCTGTGAATCCTTTCCTTAAACTTAGACGTATTATCCATGTTCGCGCTTATTTCTGCATCTTGGTATCCTTTGTTATTAATGTTTACCCGTGGATATTTAAATGTCTGGATTTGCTGGAGTGTTCTCCCATTTAACACGATATTTATCTGCAAGTTTTCTCTACCAGTTACTGTTACTTTTGTTCTCTCTGTATTAATTTCCATGTAGTTTTCAGTTTTCAGAATTTTCAAGGATTCTAGATTTCTAAATTTTTTTGTAGGTCACTTTCATTTCTGCCGACGAATATTACGAGATCATCTGCGAACGCACATTGATTCAAGTACATTGTTCTGATCCTACATTACTTTCCGCGAGTTTCGCATAAATATTTACGTTTACCAGACGAAGATTGGCACGGAGAGCAGGGGTGTGCAGGGAACGTTCACAACACTTACATCCAAATCGAACTTAATTAATAAAAACATCCGGTATACGTAAATATTGATACGAAGCTCACAGAAAGTAGTATAGGATCAGGACAATCAATTTCGATCATCCCGTACACTGGTTTCTCGTGCCTGTGTCCAATGTATATCTTCGTCGTTTTTCCCTTGTCTTGTTTCTTTTATCGCGTCATCTACAATCAAATTGAAGAGTATAGGTCTTAGACTTGTTATATACCAATGATGGCGCGACATCTCCCGAGAGAAAATCTTTCAAGGTTTACACGCCTATTCAGTAACTACAGGATTACGATAAGGAATAATTTTATTTATTACATTAAAAGTATTCTTCTTTATCTCCTTCTTCTAGGGATTCTTCCATAGAAGTCTCTCACCAACCATTGAATTAGGTATAAACTGACCACCCAATTGGGTTACCCCCTTTAATCCCCTCGAAATTCTTTTACTTAACACCCTAAACCTTCTCTCATCTGGACTCATAGTAACACGAGCAAACCTTAAACTAACTGGAAATAATTTCAACCAATTGACACAAGGTCTTGCCCTTACCGTCGTTCCAGGAATTTATTTTACCCTTCTTCAAGCCTACGAATACAAGGAAGCTCCTTCCTGCCTTAAAGCACTGTTATCTAGAAATTCTTGAATTCTCTTCGTATAGGCTCATTATGGCAGCTACTAAGTTGTCCTCCACATTTCTTTTTTCCAAGGATGTTCGCACTTTGGATCTTGGTGTTCGATCGAAAGCCTCCTCTAGGTCTATGAAGGTCTGATGGTATGCTACGATGTTTCTTTCTAGGGACTTTTCTCCAATTTGTTTAAGTGTGAAAATATGATCGTTTATGCTGCGCCCCTTTTTAAGCCACTCCGCGACTGCTCTGGTGTTTCGTCAATTTGCCTTACTACTTTCTTTTCTAGAATCCGTTCATAGACCTTCGATGGTATGCTAAGTAGGGCAATTCCTTTGCAGTTTCTGCACTCTCGCTTATCTCCCTTCATGAAGATTGGTATTATGATGCCGGTTTTCCAGTCCTTTCCTTCCAAGAATGGTTGCATATTGATGTTAGCGTCTCTATTCCTTTAAGGCCCACATTTTTCAGCATTTCGTCGGTTATTCGATCGTGTCCTGCTGCTTTTCCTTTTTTGAGCGCTTTCATGGCTTCCATCACGCCATCTGCTTGTATTTCTTCTTCTATCATTGAGCCTTAAGAAGCGTGTTCATCATCTACTTTCTCATTGTCTGTCTCCTGGGCTTCCTCCGTATATAACAGTTCTTCAAAGTACTGCTTCCATCTGTCTATTATTTCGTTCCCTTCAGTGAGTAGATTCCTTTTTTATCTTTGATTTTTTTGGTCCCAACTTGTTGATTTTCTGTTCTTGCGTTTTTGAGAATTTTGTAAAAGAGCTTTTGGTTGGTCTGAAAGTCATTTTCCATTCTGGTACCAAAATCCTCCCAAGATTTCTCCTTAGCTATACTTATGACCTGTTTGACTTTCATTCTTTGTTCTTTGTATTCTTCGTCTCTAATTTGACTTCCTTCTCTTAGGTATTGTTTCCATTTGTTCTCTTTAAGCTTTACCTCGCATTTAATTTTTTCTGACCACCACGCTGTTGTCTTTATGTGTCTGCTTCTGTTTATTGGGGATTGTACCGCATACCTCCTTGACTATGTCTGCTAAGGTCTTTCTATATCAGCTCCAATTGTGTTCAATGTCTTTTCCTTGCATATGATTCTGGGTAGTTGTTAGCACTATTTCTACTTTTTCTCTATATTTTTCTGCCATTTTTATGTGATATTTTATTGTTTCTTTGGTATTTTCGTGTCTGCTTTGTTTGTTTTATTGCTTGTTGATGTAAGTGGCGTCATATTTATTTTGCTTTTCAGCAAGTAGTGGTCAGCACCAGTTCTTACTCTCACGTCCTTCGCTTTTTTTCCTATCGATCCTTTGAATTAATAGATAATCTATAAATCAGAATTTCAACGAAGGAGGAGTCTCAAGTCACTATAAAATTTTATAGGTTAAGTTTCCAAATCCGTTTATTGTACAAGCACGGATAATCCTTTTAAATTAATAGAAAATCCATGATTCATCTTTCTCTTCTACTTTTGACTTCTCTCGTATACTTGTGCGCGTCCTTATATTGAAAGAATCCGTTTACTAGAAGGAAATTATTTTGAACAGATAAAATAGCGACATCTTACGATCGCTTTTTGACCTGACATTGCAGTAGGATAGACAAATTGAAGCGGAATTTCCTCCTAATAAGTACCCCATGCAAGGCGGCCATGCTTGCTGTCAAAGCATAATGAAAGTTTTTAGAAAACGATTTGCACAAAATTTTTCTAAAGAAATTATTTTGGATGCAGAAATCAGTTATCCTCTTTCCATTATTATTTCGGGCCATCTCTACATACTTTCCAATGACATTTCCCGAACTCTCATCCTGTATACCCATTCTGCCATTTAGGTCTCCAAGGATAGTTATTTTCCCTGCTGTATCCTTTAATAGCTCCGTCACTTTTTCCCAGAATTCATCCTTCTTCACCGCTACTTCGTCTTCATTTGGATCATATAATCACCTTCAGAGTGAAGTAGAGTAAATATCCAAGAAGCAAAAATTAATTGCTACAATTTGTTTCTGTTGCCTATTTTACTCGTACTACAATTGTGTTACTTTTTACTATACTTTTTTCTGTATATTTTTGTTTTGAATATACTTTTAGTTTATTTTGGTAGTTTTGATGTATCTTTATTATTTTATTCTTTATACAATATACATTTTATGAGGACTTCATTTCGAATTTGATTAAATACATTTTCTTTTAATTTTGCACGATGCATCGTCAGTGTTAAGCGTAAGAAGAAAAGAAATTTCGCTTAAAACCCTCTTTTTTAATTAACATTATCAGGAAAAGGAAACGTAAAAGCGTGGAAGCTTTGTTCGGTTAAACATTCATCAGCTAACTCGAATCGAAGAGGATCGTAAAAAGTAGCAACTTGTTGAGTTAAAAACCCTCCCCGTAAAGCCGGAAAGAAGTACGTGAATTCTTTCCTTGGCGAAGATGAATCTCCTTGAAATCCTCTAAGCAAGGGGCATCAAGAGGAGCAACGAGGGACGTCCCGAATGCAATAACGTCGTTGGATCGAAGGCCTGCGTGAAACATAAATCAAGCGAGTGGGAACGTGGTAGATGAGGGTGTTAGAGCTATCGGGTAGGGACTAAGACCACAACCCTCCCTTGTCCTTTCCTAAACCACCCTTAGAACTAAGCTCCCACTCTTACGCCACCCTCAACTGATCAATACAGCTAGCTCGAGCTTCTGCAAGATTTTTAGCTTAGCTCGGCCGGGTCTACCATTACATGCAAAACCACTCCTTACGGCGAGCGAAGGAAACCCGCAACTATCGACTCTATTTCCCTTCAATACAAGGGGCAGTTCTTTGTTCGGGATCAAGCTGCGCGCTAGTTTTTTCCAGTTTCTTTAAGCTAGAGGAGCGGATTCGTAAACTTTTCTTTCGGCAATCGATTGTAATTAATTAATTATCGCAAATTAAGCGGACATTAAGTAAAGTAAAACGAAATAAAAACAAACTCCAATAACATAAATGTGTAATTAGTAAATATGGTTGGGAGAGTTTATTTTCACGTTTTAATCGTTTAAAGACGATATAGCTTTTAAAAACAGATCGCGAGTGCGGCGGTTTTTCGCAGTTGCGCGCATGTGATGAAAAATGAGAGAGGTGCAAAAGTCGGTTCGTTTTTTAAAGCTGCGGCATCCGTTCGGTTTGGCCTGCGGTTCGGTTTGTCATTGATATGAAAGCGCTGTGCGCGGCTAAACTGCCGCTCGCTGCTCGTTTCTTTTTCTTCTTCTGCAACATCGGCCAATTCTCCTCTTTTATTTGCTTTTCTTTTACACGCGTACTACGACTTTGTTTCATTCAAACTCGCTCCTCTTTAACTACCCACCACCTCACGGTCTCTTCCGTTTTTCTCTTTTCTTCTTTGACATTTTCTTTATATACATACATACAACACGACCAACTTGATTTTTGTACGTGCGTATGTGCGTGCGTGCGTGTTTCTGTTTGCGTTTGCGATACGCCGCCGCGTTCCGGTAATTCAATTCAAAAAAAATGTAAGCGTGCGGCAGAATTTTATTCGAATTTGCAAACTCGAAATATCACTATTGATGCTAATAAACAAACACGACGACACAAAAGGAGGAACGACGGACAAAGCGTTCTGGAAATCTGTTTATCTTCTTGTTTGTCAATTGCTGATTCCGCCTCCCTCGAAAAAACCTTTTTGTTTGCGTTTCAAAAAAAAAAAAAATTACTTTCTGAATTCTTTTCGAATCCTACAAATCTGACCGTGACAGATATTAATTTGTGCGTTCAAGTTTTATTATTGCTTTGTTTCGAATTTGAAATGTAGAAAAAAGCTTCAGATAAAGTACGCATAAAGCAAAACCATTACACCGTTTTGCAAAAGGAAAATTAGTAGAGCACCAGATCATTTTTTTATAAATTTTAAACGAAAGAGACTTTAGAAACTGGAATTTACAGCGTTTTCGATTCGTTATTTTCTGTTTTTACATGAGGTTAAAATAAGTTGGAAATAATCTACTGGTTCTCTAGTGCATAGTTTATCAACCTTTTAAGCCAGCGTTTCTCAAACTGTGGGGGGCGCGTAAGACCTCAAAGGGGGGCGCAGCAGAATAAATATAACAAAATTGAATGCAAATTGCAACCAATTAATTGATGATGGTTATGTTTTTTTACAAGAGATTGTACGTACATACAGTCGCGAGCAATACATGTTTGTCATCATTAATAATTGGCAAAGGTTTGCATTGAACTTGCATTTTATTAAAACTAAGGAGATTCGTGTCTTAATCTCGAACGCTAAGTCTCTTATATATTTAATTTATTTTGACATTTTCGTGGTAAAGAACAAATGAAAATTTCTAATTTGTGGAATTAAAACTGACATTTTTATAGACAGTGACGACCAAAATTTAAAACTCGAGAGTGTACTATACCGTGAGATGTTTTTGCTTTGAAGATACATTGTAAATATTCCCACGTTCAGTTTTAGAAAAAAAAAATGTGTGAATTTATTTCAGGATATGCAAACAAGCTTCAATAAAACAAATGTGCGATTACTGTCAGTTATGAAATATAAGGATGAATCTCAAATATTTAAGAAATATTATGCAGGGGGAGGGGGGGTGTGAATCATAACAGAGCTCAAAAGAGGGCCGCGAAACCTAAAAGTTTGGGAAACGCTGTTTTAAGCTTCCTCTCCCTGCAATACCTCAAAAATAAGCTAAAAAATCTCACGACGCCCTAACTATACTTATATTTTACTAACAAGTTACTTTGCATATACAGTGTGTCCAAAAGCTTTCCTAATGTCAACTTTACGCGAGAATCATTCTTTACAAAAAGTTCTGCTTGTCGAGAAACGCCAGAAACAACGCTCAAATTTAAATTTTGAACTACAGTTTGTCTAAAAAATCAAAATTTCGAAATTTTATGTCGCAGAAGTCAAAGTAAAGTATTTATTATGTAACGCTTTTCGATAAACGGTTACATTGGACAATTTTATAACAAACCTGGTATTTTTAGGGCCGTTTTCATAATCAGACTTTAAATTTAAAGTTACTTTAACCTAAAAAAATAAAATTGTTTCCCTATACTTAAAGTGACTTTAAATTAAAGCTTCCTTAAAGTCTGATTATGACAATGGCAGTTAGAGAAAAAACAGCTCACATTTTTATTAGATAAACTTTAACATTTTGCATGATTATTAGTAAGAATGTTGACTATGGAAGGACGAAGAACTATTTGATATAATGTTATGGAATAACATTGTAATGTCTCCTAAGAATATACAATTGATCTTTTCCAATTTGAAAGTTTCCCGATGCAATGATGGTCGAAGAAAATACTTTTAGCAGATTAGCAGTAAATTGGATAATAGAAAATCCTTAAAAAATAGGGGTATGTAATTTTGAGGCACTCTGTATTTCAAAATTCAACTTGATACGGTTTCTGAAGTTTTCAGAAAAGATAAACGTAATGAATACAAATCAGTGACAACAAATTGAACTTGACTCTTCCGTCCGATGAAAATTGTAAGTAAAAAGTTTTTAATCTTAAACCGGACAGAATATAAATAGAAAAGCACTCATTGTTTCACAATCTATTGATAGCTTCGTCAGGAGTGAAGCTATCAATTGGTAATGAAACGTTGAGTGCTTTTCCATGTAAAGTTCTGTCCGGTTAAAGTTTAAAAACTTTTTACTTAATAACAATAAAGTTTTATTATTTCTATAAATTCATATATTTGAATGTTTTAGTCCTTTAGTCAGAAAAATTTAATGTTGTTTAGACAATAGAATTATTGAAAGCGTACATTTTTGAAGAGGTTATGTTCTCCATTTTTTTTTGCTGTTGCAGGGTAAGAGTTAAACGAAGTAAACAGCTATGTTGCTTTGCATCAAAATATTTTATACATTTTGATGCAGAGCGACATAGCCATTTTCTTCATTTAACTCTTGTCCTGCAACAGCAAGAAAATGGAGAATATAACCTCTTCAAGTACAGCCGGTCTGGCTACACTCCTTCGACAGTATGAAAAAATTGCAATTAAAAGATTTCTGACGATTGGGTTTCTTAAAGAATGCATAACTCTTAGAATATATTTTGATGCAGTGCGACATAGCTGTTCTCTTCTTTTTTGCGTACAGTTGATATTAAAAAAAAATTTCTTCTTGTCAAATCGACCCGTGGACACACTGTATGTAATTGTTTTATTTTTTGACTTGCGAAGCTCTGTCGAAAAACATTGAGAAACATTGTTCTAGATTCTACAGCAAAGAATAAAAAATGCAATTAGTTTTTTGATATTATTATTAAAAATATTAAATCAAAAATAACTATATAATGTTTTAATAGTACTCGAAACATTAGTGTGTTGTTCGTCAGTCAACTTCAAATAATCTAATCTCTATCGACTTTTGCCTGGTAACATAATTGAAATTAACCTCCGCCCACAATAATTTTTATATCCTTAGATACGTATTTCGGCAGCTAAGTTGCCATCTTCAGTACGCTACCAACTTAAAAGCACTAAAAAATGTCTAATAACAACCTTATCATACTGACAAAATCAAAAAAATGTTAAACCTAACAACAATCTAATCATCCTATTTTCTTTTCCCCGATTTATGCATAACATATATAGTTTATTTTCAGAATTTTTAGGTTTTTAGGTATCAAATAACAGGGAATTATATACTTATTTATTCGTTAGAATAAGAAGTTTTTTTTCGGGGTCTTTGGACTATTTATTTTTGCATTTCTGTGTTGTTTGGTTAGCTCTTATTCGTAAGGTTTTCTGACACTTAATTTTAGGCGTTCACATAATTTTTTTTCCGATTATATATAGATCATATATAGTTTATTTTAGATTTTTACATATTAATTTATATTTACTTACATTTAGAAATATATATTTTTTGGGATGATTAGATTGTTGTTAGGTTTAACATTTTTATGATTTTGTCAGTGTGATTAGGTTGTTTTTAGACATTTTTTAGTGCTTTTAAGTTGGTAGCGTACTGAAGATGGCAGCTTAGCTGCCGAAATACGTATCTACGGATATAAAAATTATTGTGGGCGGAGGTTCATTTCAATTATCTCTTAAACCACAGTCTCCTTTACTATTTTAGTTTGGAAAGTAACATTTATATATTTTTTTCTTGAATAAAATTCAACGAGTAGAAGACTCGAGTCACTATAAAATTTTGTAGGTTAAGTTTACAAATCCATTTATTTATATAAACATGTCAACTAGTCAACCTAATTTAATGTGATGCTTGTAAAATAAACGGATTTGGAAACTTAACCTACAAAATTTTATCAAAAAAAAATGTAGTGACTCGAGGTTTCTCCGTAGTTGAATTTTATTCAAGAAAATTTTAACTAGTCACTAATCTCATGGATAATCCTTTGACATTTATAATTTTTTTAATTAATAAGCGGTAATTAAAGAAAGATGCGGGTTGTTCTACGACGATATGTTTGGGTCGTAAAACTCAGCGAGAAATGTTGGTCTAACAGAACAAACATAATTCCCAATTTCATTATTAGATCGAAATTCAAACATAACATATATTAACAAAACCGATAGAATTAAATCAATGTTGTTTAGATTAAGTCTAAAGCCCTAAAATGGTATTATGTATGATATATCATGCACAAAAACTGAAAATAGAAGACATAATTCAAACTGAAAGAATCTAGACAATGATCGGTAATCAGTGTGGTCACATATCTGTTGAGACGAAATATTAAACGTCTAAATATATTGATGTAAGCTAATTATGCACATTAGCTATTAGGTGCACAAAATTAAGAGTTATTTGTTTCTATCGCTACAGGATTTAATGAAAATGAATTTATTTAACTAATAAAATCAGTATAACTTAATATATTATATACTGCACTGCTTTCATGTTTGTTTTTTTATATAAAAAAAATAAATGCATGACAATACATGTCATATTTTTGTCTTAACAAACAACTGATCTTATACCCAAAATTATTTTGATTTCCTCTTAATCCCATTTCAAGTCCGGAACGAATTATATCCGCCTTAGAGAGTTTTCACTATATTTTAATAGTGGCACCAACCGAACAATCATAATTTTGCCGCTTTGGTACCTACACTTGATTTAAACCAATTTGTGCATAATTTGTTAGAGAAATGCGACAGAAATTTCTTGCGCAGTTTCCAAAATTCTATTTTTAATCCTTTTTCGAAACTAAACAAACGAAGCTGTCAAAGGATATTGAAACGTCGAGCGTCCTTTCCAATTTTAATAGTGTCCGTTTAAAGTTAAAAAACTATTTTCTTAAACTGCAGCTGCTTTATTGTATTTTAAGAATATCAAAGGATAATGAAAGAAGATTTGTATTTTAGGAAAAAAAAATATATATAATGGAAGTAACAAGGCAAGAGAAAGCAAAATAATTTAAATGCTATGTACGAAAGGGATGAGAGGCGGAGGAAAAAATTGATGGATAAAGAAAGAAGGTTAATTCTTCATCCGCTCAAGAAGAATGTACTAAACAGAACTTAGATTAAAAGAGAATAAAATTATGAATTTTGCGCAGTGTAATTAAATAAGACTTTCTTTGTCGCATCACATTCCTGTAAAGCCGTACTTCAGGCCGATTTTTTTTTGTGGTTCTTTCATTTGTAGCTTAGTATTTGATTGTTGAATTAGACAAACTCAACGCGAGCAAATAGCTTTGAAATTTATGATTCAAATTTACAAACCAAAAAAGAGTTTTAAGAAGAGAAAACGGCAAGCATCTATAAGGGGCTAGACCGCACAAGGGCCTTCTCCATTTAGTTTACGTAATTGTACTGCTTTTCTAACTTTTCAAGAAAGACTTGTGTTCGTGCGTCAACGATGAGTTTCCGGAAATTCAACAAGTCAGAATTAAAGAACAAGTTAAAGCTAACGATTGGACTCGGACAAAACTGTGGAAAGAAGAGTCAGATTAAGAAATATGATAATAAGGGAGTGAGTTACTCTAAACGAAATAAAATGAACTGCCAATATAATCATGCAGCATGAAAAACCAAGAGGATATGACGACAGAAACCTTGAACAACAGAAGTGAGTACATGAAAGAGATGAAATTAATATAATACACAGGTCTTTCATATATTTATTTATCCCATAAAATCCCAGCACATAATTAATCTACTGGCAGTATTTTCCAAGGGTAATACAAAGCAGATAAATTTATAAAGAGATGAAACAATGGAATGCGCACAGGAGAAACCTCCTTGAGTTAATTACAATTATTATCAGTCTTGGAGAAGATGTTTAATAAAATATGAAGAAAGTAGAAGTATACGAAGAGAATGAACGAAGGAGTTATTAACACAATATAATGCAACAGGAATTTATAGCACCAAAGTGTTTAACAAATAAGCCCAATCTTATATAAAATCCCTGTAATGTAGCAAATCGAACAGAAAATAATTAAATTAGAGACAAGTTAAAGAAAAATAAAATCAATAACTATTTGAGTGCGTGGCGATTCTTGTTAGAGTGAATAATCAAATCTCCAACAGATAATGGATACTTGAACCAAGATTTAAAAATAGGGGGGCTTAAGGTTATTAAAGACGGGTATAGAGAGTGGTAATCGCGAAACAAGAAAGCAAAAAAAAAATGTTTAAACAATACCGCAAGTGAATATTTTCAAATATTTAGGTACTATGTTATATGAAAGAAAAGAAGATAACTTGAAAAACAGTATGTTTATTATTTATCGATTAGTACATATAATAACAATTGAAGGAGGATTATTTGTCAACCAAAAATACTAAACATAATTGAATCATGGATCATTTCAAAGAGGAAGAAATATAAGAATACATAACATATTTAATCAATAAATCGTTGAACGTAAAATTAAATTAAAACTCTGCCTGCCAAGACATGCAAGACACGATAAAAGAGGTTATACTAAAAGCAGCCGAAGGGGTGTGTGAGACCACAAGAATTGTAAGCAAATAATACGAAAAGACACATTGGTAGAACGAAAAAATAAAGAACGCAATCAAAACAAAAAAGAAAAAAATGGAAGAATTACCCAAGCAAGAAAACACAACGGCACTTCGAAGAATGCAAAAGAGAAAGAGAGGCGGTTAAAGACCTAGTAAAAAAAAGGAAAGAGAGCAATGTAGATGGTGTTTGGGGAAAAAATGAAGAGAGCCTACAACGAAAATCAAAAATATTGTATGAAATGATGAGACACCAAAAAAAAAAATAAGGAAACCACCAAGCAACATTAATATACGAGAACAAAGGATAAAATTAACAGCAAAACAAAAAATTTTCGAAAGCTGGAGACAATACTTCAAGAATTTGGTAGAACGGAGAGATATAACACCACAAATAACAACAGAAGAAGCAATCTAAAGCAGATCAGAGGGAGAGAGAGTAACAAACTTGAAAAAGGGATAACCGAAGAAGCGGCGATAAACAAAATGAAAGCATGCAAAGCGCCAGGACAGGAAAACATAACAGCAGAAATGATAAAAGCCGTTAATAGAGAAATGGTAAGAATGTTACAAATATTGATCAACAAAATATACAAGGAAGGAATCGCACCAAAGGAGTGGCAAGTGGGAATCATAGCACCCATACATAAAAAAGAAGATACAAAAGATTGTACCAACTTCCTAGGAATCACACTACTCAGTGTATTACTACGCACGATTCATGAAGAAAAGGTTGAGGAAAAAACGTGAGAAGACACACAATTTGGTGTCAGACCAAACAGAAAGGTGACCTCTGCCATCTTCTTAGTCAGGTAAGTGAGGCAAAGAGTTCTAAGAGAAGCAGAAGAAGTACATGTATGCTTCATCATTTTAAAAAAAAGTTTTCGACAAAATAGACAGAGAGGACATCTGGAGGATCCTGGATAATAGAGGAATTAATGAAAAGACAATAAATGGAATAAAATGTCTATACAGATGAACAACAAATTACGTTCGAGTAAGACATGAAAATTCAGGAGGCTTTGAAACATCAAAAGGCGTCAGAGAGGATTGCATACTAAGTCCGCTGCTGCTCTGGGTAGTAATAGATGAGGCTATAAAAACAGCAAAAAGACAAACAAAGAAATACTTGGTAGGGTACTGGAACATGGGGAGAGAAAACATACGCCAAGGATATGGTATTGATCGCAAGAAACGAGAAGAAAAATTCGAAAGGAATTCTAAAGGCTTGGAATGCATGAACATGAGTTGGGTTGTGCAATGGTGACGAAAATGTAAAGGCTAGACGAAGAAATTAAGGCAAAGATAGAAGCAGCGGGAAAACTCTTTAATAGCATCAAGAACACTTTCGTAGGCAAAAAGGAAATACATGCCAAAATCAACAACGACAAATCTTCAAAAAGGTGGAGATACCAATACATATTGCATATGAATCCGAAGTGTGGGCAACAACACAAAGTCACAGAAGTAAGATACAAAGCACCGAAATGAGATTCCTCAGAAAGACGATTGAAAAAAAGGGTAAGAAATGAAATCATTCGGGAGAAACTGGCAATAAGGCCAATACAAGCAAAATAGAAGAAAATCAGTTGAGGTAGTTTGGATACATGCAAAAAATGGGACAAAAAAGTAGAAAGAGTCTATGCAACAAGAGAGAACAATAAGCAAAGTTGAGAAGACCACGAATGACGAAGAATGAGGAAGACCACATGGAGAGAAGAAGTAAGGGGAGTAACAGGAAAAAGAGGAGTGAGGTGGGAAGACAACAAGTTTAGCGCGAAATAAAGAAAAATGGAGAGAAAGATTAAGCAAGTAAGTAAAGCTCTGCTTAGTACATTTACTGCGAACGCCATGGAAGAGATCAGTCAGAATAATTGAGAAAGTAGGATGGAAATCAGAAGATGATGAGATCAAAAATTTAGGTTATTGTTGTAATACAATGGGGTTGAAAAGAAATAATCAAAGGACTCAACTCCGATTTCTTACACAGTTGTGAAAGACAATTAATTATAAAGGGAACAAATAGTGGAAATTAATCAGTGACCACGAATAATAGAATAGGAACATCCACATAGAGTACATGAATGATTAAATGAATACCAAAGATAATTTAAAAGAAAACAAAAATCTAGTCAAAAATTTTTACCAAAAAATGCCTTTTTATGTTGATGTTTTTTTTTTTATTGTTTGGATTCTGATTTACATCTTTTACAATTTCCGACAGGCAAATGTCCGTGCGTCTGTTGTTCGAGCCAAACTGGATGCAAATGAATGCAATTCGCCGGTGCTTTTTTTGACACACGCTCATATAATTCATCCATGCCTTACCGTAAACGTAACTCAACAACAACGTCCGAGGGGTGGACCTAGTGCCTGCATTTTCGCAACTCGAAACCAGGACGGGCACGATGATATTTTTCATGCCGTGCAGTTCAAAAGGGAGGCGCTGCCTGCATTCGTTTCGGCTGCATTATTGAGGAAGCGAATTATTTAATCGCTTTTGCAGACGAACGCCATTAATATTGAAGTCGCGGTTTATTCAGGAGCAAATCTGCACCGCTTTTGCAGGGCATTATGCAGTTTTCAAACGTTCCCGTACACGAGATTGCCTTTACGGCGCTCATTGCGAATTTACAAATGCAAAGGAAATTGGTTTGTTACGAGCTTAGGCCGCGAGCTTTATAAATCAGCTAACAACGCGTTAAACATCGGCGGCGGCGTGCGGTTTTTAATTGCAAATTTATTCGCTCACGTTTTGTTACTAAAGTTGCATTTTTTATTAACTTTGATATCAATCTGTTTTACTTTTACATTTCCTTTAAAGAAAGATAGAGTCATTGTTAAATTAGCTAGTTGTGAAAGACAATTAGTAGATATAAACAGTAATTTAAAAAAGTTTTGGAACCGCATACAAGAGGTCTTCACATTGCCAAGTTTCGGAATGATTTGGGCGGTTAACTCTTTGATACCGCAGGCTTCTATTTCAAAAATATTTATCTTTCAAAAAAATTGCAGTTTTATGTAACATTACGTTAACAACAACAGATTTCTTTCCGACAAATCAAGATTTTAATTTCTTGCTTTTCCATGGTCTTCGAGTTCCTCTTGGGCGATGGTTTTCATTGGTAATATGGTAATAACTTTTTTTCGTTCTATTTAGGTACACTGTTACGGGCCCCGATTCCTTCAGCTGCATGACACTGGTCGCGCTATATCACCTAAACCCGTCCATTTTTTGTTCTACATTCGACCAGAAATTTTGCTTTTTGGAAACCTCTCGCTCTTTGATTACTTAGGTCGCCTTCTAACTTACTTTCCGTTTCTACTGAACGAGCTAGATTCTCCATTTTACCCGCGTCATCGAGTTTTCGACCAAAACGTCTCTGTAAATTTCTTGTTTAACGCATGGCCACGTTTCATCTTTACTTTTGCCTCAAATTTGCTACTCTGTTACGGTCGAAGTCGCTTGTATTTGTGGTAAATACTTCTGTCAGCAGACAAACAGCAGCCCTGACCTCCTCTCAACTCCGCGCGTCCATTTGGCCTTCGTTTCAGTGTAAAACTTTCTCTGCCAAGGCGCGCACGTCCATTCGAGTTTGCTCGTTTAGAAGCTAACAGGTGTTAACCTATTTTGATTGACGTAACCTTCTTTTTCCAAGGGCGAATTGTTTTCTTCGCTTGAGAAACACTTCTTTGGTGTCAAGGTCAGTCGTTTGTTACTGATTTGTTTGGATTTTCCTTAGGCTGACTTGGTGGGGTCATTCTCTTTTTTTTTGGAAATTTTACTTAAAATTTTTGATGTCCTTGTAGACAAGTCGTATCCTGTTTCCGATTACATCAGTACTATTACACTTCCTGACCTGACAAATCACTGGGTATCAAACGGTCGCCTCGACAAGGAAGTTTATTTACTCGAAGCTGAATCTCGAACACCGTTCACGCCTCGTGTCCCCTCCGGAAAGCTGGTGTCGTATTCCGAAGAGGACTCTCGAAGGAGCTTCGGGATTTACATATGCATAACTCCCAAAACACTGTAATTTACATAAACTAGTCCAGTAAGAACAAAAATAGACGACAATGGAAATCTTATGACTGTCCAATCGTGTGGAATAATAATTTCAAACGGTTTGATGAATTACGCTCGAAAATGTTTCAAAAGATGAGGCAATTCTGTCTAAGAATTTTACAGCATTCTGTGGGTGGAGTATTTTAAAACGAACGCAAAAATGCGTTCGAGTTAAAACACTAGGCATGAGATTTTTTGATGTTTTACGAACTTAAATATTCCTTAAACTGTTTTTAAACGAAATAAAATTCGACGAATTAGGTGCGGTGCGAAGTGCTTTTCCACACACGAGGTTTAAATAGGTACGGCATGAAGAGCTCTCCCACACACGCAGTTTCCTAATTATAACGCAATCGAGAATAAACGCGGGTCAGACATAATATACAGGTTGTTTCGTGCTAAGCGGGTTTTCCAAACCGTAACAATAAGTAGAAAGCGAGGAGTGCGTGTATTTTTAAGTCAAATTCTCGATTTTTTAACATTTGACAAATTTGACAAAATACATATCATTTAACGTATAAAGTTCAACTAAGATATACTATGACGCTCAATAAAAACGACAGTTTTGTATGTGAAATTCAGCGGCAAACCATTCCCTTTCAACTGCTGTAAGATCCGTGAAATTGTCAAGTGGTTTCATTCTAATGGAGCATCATAGTACTTGTGTACTTGATTTAATGCAGATGTACGTAATAGGACTGGCAACACTGGTCTCAGTATGAAAATGAAACCTCAAGATTGCAAAAGAAAACGAGAGTTAATGGTCATCAGGTTACTAATTTTTCTTTTAACAAACGAAAGACGGTCGATTGTATTACGGCCTTTCACAGACAGTACCAATAATCGTAGTCAATACTGCCAAAAGGATTTCGCAAAACAGAGTCTAAGCATTTAGATTACTAATGATCACTGAAACGCCACTAAAGAAGACTATAATATCACTAGAAATAAGTGCCGAAAAATCAAGATATGTGTTGTACTTCGTCGAATATTTTATATATTTTAAAAATCTATGTTGGCCAGGGTTGGTGAAACTTTTTATATGGCGTTTTTTCCTCGATAGACAAAAGATAAAGAAAGAAAGAACTACTTCATATTGCTTCTTTTTTCGTTAAAAAACGGGGGGAGAGAGGAAGGAGTTAAAATCACTAATGGCCAGTTATCAAGCACTTAAACCGAGCTTAAATTTAAGTATTGTTTATAATGTGATGTTTGAGGTTACGTAACTCACATTCATGATTCATTCACATGAGCCTGTTGTAAAAAGGCGATTTAATCTCAAGTTTAACTGAACCAGGTTCAAAGTAAACAAATTCGCACGGGATCTTAAGGACTTATGGCAATTAATGCTTTCATAAATAAAATTTGATGCGATTTTGTTCACTTTGAACCTGGTTCAGTTAAACGTTAGTTTAAACCTCCTTTGTACAATTGGCCCTAAGTGGCGCTAAGGTTAAGCTCGGCTTAAGTGTTTGGTGCGGCTGATCCTAAGGCTACGCTGCGTCGTATAAAAGGTTTAAGCCAGGTAACTTTAATCTGAATTTAGAATGTGATACACAATATCTTATACGTCACAAGATGTGTCACATTCTAACTTACGCTTAAATTTAATCCTGGTTTAAAATTTTTATACAACTCGACATTGAACTAAAGTTTGCAAGTTCTGTTCTGTCAAATAAAATATGCAAATTTTCATTTTTTTATATAAAATATCTCTTTTTTCTTTATTTGTGTTTATTTATTTAATTTAATTTATTTGAGTCTGTTGAATGAAGCAGCAGCGTCTATGTCAAAGTTAATGCGAGTTTTTCAAAATTTGATACTTCGCCAGTCATTTTTGTTTGTGATTTCGTAACCGAGATTAAATTGAATCACAATTGCAACAAATTAACTTTATTAAAATCGTACTCCCGAAAGACGAGCGTGTTGTCCGTCTGTACAGTACAAATTCTAATCTCTACCGATTTATGTCTAGAAGAGTAATATGTATAATTTCTTAATTAATAAGTATGAGTAAAAAAAGATGCTTTGGGTCGCAAAGCTCAGCGAGATATATTGGCCTAAGAAAACAAACAGGACTTCCAATTTCATTCTTAGATATTAAAATATTAACCATAACATAACAAACGTCATTCAGTATTGTTTATACATATATATCCTAAAATGATAGGGGTTTTATATTCTATATTACATTATACACACAAATTGAAAATAGAAGATATATTTTGAACTAAAAGAAAATAGACAATAATCAGTAATCCCTTTGGTCACACATCTGTTGAAACCAAATATTAAACGCCTAAATAAATTCATGTAAGCTAATTATGTACGTTATCTATTGGGCGCATAGAATTAATAGTTTATTAGTCTGGGTCGCTACATGATTTAATGAGAATCAATTGAATTTACTGATCAAATAAATATAGAAGTCAAAAGTTTGCTCTTCTAATGCCTGTGTTCTTACATGGGCTATTCAAACTTTTTTTCCTTCCTTCTAACGAAGACTCAAGCAATTAGCTTCAAAATGAACGGAGCTGATAAACGACCTTGATGATCCTACGTATATCTCAAGCATAGAGAAATTAGTAAGCAGCATGAAACTCAAGAGGCTTAAACACAGAAAGAAATACGCAAAGAATTTCAGAAGACTTAAGAGGAACTTAAATCGGAGCGAGGGCGGTCGGTAACGCAAGCTTAAGTATAAACTTATCGGCTCGTTTACATGGACGGCGGCCTGGCATTACACAGTTTCGGATTGAAGCCCTGGTGGATCAAAAGGTCGGTGTGGCTTGTCTCAGCTTGTCTCCTCTTTTGTAGAACTCGGACAGGTATGTTTTACGTGCAACCGCATCATATCTGTGACCGTCACCGCAGCAGCCGCACTTAAAATTGCTGTCGCCGTTACACAGTTTCAGATTGAAGCCCTGGTGGATCAAAAGCTCGGTGTGGCTTGTGTCAGCTTATCCCCCCTTTTGTAGAACTCGGACAGGTATGTTTTACGTGCAACCGCATCATGTCTGTGACAGTCACCGCAGCAGTCGCACTTAAAATTGCTGTCGCCGTTACACAGTTTCAGATTAAAGCCCTGGTGGATCAAAAACTCGGTGTGGCTTGTGTCAGCTTGTCCCCGCTTTTGTAGAACACGGACAGGTATGTTTTACGTGCAACCGCATCATGTCTGTGACAGTCACCGCAGCAGTCGCACTTAAAATTGCTGTCGCCGTTACACAGTTTCAGATTGAAGCCCTGGTGGATCAAAAACTCGGTGTGGCTTGTGTCAGCTTATCCCCCCTTTTGTAGAACTCGGACAGGTATGTTTTACGTGCAACCGCATCATGTCTGTGACAGTCACCGCAGCAGTCGCACTTAAAATTGCTGTCGCCGTTACACAGTTTCAGATTGAAGCCCTGGTGGATCAAAAACTCGGTGTGGCTTGTCTCAGCTTGTCCCCCCTTTTGTAGAACACGGACAGGTATGTTTTAAGTGCCAAACAACCATGGCTGTGTCCATCATCGCAGCCGCAGTCCTTATAATTGCTGTTGCTGTTACGATCAAAATAAAAAGTGAATAGTAGAACATATAAAAATGGATAGTAGAATTTAACGAAAGTAAATTATAATAAAGGTTGATTTGAAAAACTTAAGGGGTAACATCCGCTAAACAAGAATTAAAAAAAATGCAAGAATACACTCCAAGAAAGAACAGTGCACCTCAAAGATTCAATTGAAATAATAACTCGGTTTACTATCGGTGGGTTTGCTTGTTTTAATTGCTAGGATTTTTTAATAACAACGAAATTTTTGGTTATCTACAGAGTATAAATATTGTATTATAATTTAAATATGTTATCTATCTTACCCTAGTTAAATTCTGTGACTGAGTGTGGACAGAACATTACTGTTTTACTAAATATCGTGGTAAAAGACACAATGGAATGGATCTACTATTTAAACCATTTGGACCATTTGGACCACTATTGATAAGGAAAAGGGAAGTTTGGTTTTTTTTTTTCAAATTAACCATCTCATCTGTTCATTTAATTGAACTGTAACTGAGTGTGGGAAGAACATTCCTGTTTTACTAAAAATCAATAGTAGAAGACACAATGGAATGGATCTAATATTTAGACCATTTGGACCTTAATTGATAAGGAAAAGGGAAGTTTCGATTTTTTTTCCAAATTAACCATAACATCTGTTCATTTAACATTCCTATTTTACTAAACATCAATGGGAGAAGACACAATGGAATGGATCTACTATTTAGACCATTTGGACCATTATTGATAAGGAAAAGGGAAGTTTCGATTTCTTCCAAATCAACCATTACATCTGTTCATTTAATGGAACAACCTACGCATGATTATTGCATGAACATACTCTAGAATTTCCTGATTTTTTTAAGAATGAAACTGTTGATTACGTTGAGAGGTTTAACTTGCTATATTAGTGCAATTTGGGATGCCTTAAAAAGCATTTTAGGGCCAATTCTTTTTCCCAATTTATTGCATACCATTATGTAACTGATGTTACATTCTCTTAAATGCAAATCTTCTTCTGTTTCTCATTAAATTGAATTCGTCTTTGTTCATTTCTTTCCTGTAACTCCTCTGCAGAGTTTAAAGTCAGCTGCCAGTTTAAACTTTTGCCTAAGATAATTACGTTTCGTTCTCCTCTTTAACTTTAAATTGAAAAATAAAGACTTAAAATATTTAAACTTAACATTATTTGTTTGTATTTTGGAGAGACGGACGAAATGAAAAGCTTGTCCGCATGTTTGAGGATTCGAGTGGTTGAGGTGCTCGAAATCGCTTCTGGGTCACACAGAATCGTCGCGTCGTATGAAAGAGTAACAACTTCAGCAGCCCCTGCATTATTAAGCGTTACGTAATTGTAAAGTAGGTAATTGAATTAGCGTGCGCAAAGTTATCGTTCATGCATCAAATATGATCCAAATAGAATTTGCGCCAGGAACACAAGTTGATCCAACTTCGCCATTACGCCGGAGATAGTTTCCAATTTTGTTAAACCGCACCGCTCTAAAATATGTCTAGTATTTGCAGAGAGAGGCCCCGGCATTAGAACTGCGGTATTACGATCCGCACAAAGCTTACTTGTGTAGTAGGCACTGGTTCCACGTTCGCTCCACCGTATGAGCCGCGCTATAGACGCTCTCTGAACGAAATAGATTAGAAACCTGATACATTCAAAGCGGAAACTGCTTTATTGTTGTAATTTATAATGCACTTTGTTTGCGAGTTTGTAGCGCACACGCCGCGCCGCTGTTTTCCATTCGCGAAACTACCACTATAATGGATCTTTTTTTTTTAATTTTCATCAAATAACATATTTTGTTGTTATGAAACTATAAGCGCATCTACATATGTAAATAATTCTCGAAAAAGTTTCACAATTAAATATGCATCCAGGGAGTAAATTAGATTGGATATCTTAACTCTAATTCATAATTAAATACTCCCTAAATGACTGTAGATAATGACCAGGGAACGGAATTGTATATTTTGTTCGATTAAATAGAAACGAGGCGGCAAACGCATAACGCTGCAGGGACATGTGAATATATTCCGCTTCGTAGAGAAATAAACCGAGCAAAATATATAATTCCGAGCCGTAATAATGACATACAAGTTCGATGACATTACTTACAAGCGTGACCGTACATCGTATGTAATAGATCTGTATTCAGCATTTGGAAGGTAAATAATTCAATCTTCCTACTTTTATTTTTTTAATTTGTTTAAACAAATGTGTTTTGCAGATTTATTTAAATTTTAACTTTTTTTTTGAGTTTCTGGAATCAAAAGAAGCAATCCTACGTAACTGATCTGTTTCCAAAAATGATGTGGTCTTAAGGACGTTTCAAACGAAATAAATTATTGTAGTGATTCTTAAGAAAAAAAGAAAGAATGTATTTGTGTTAAATGATGTTTTTTTTTTTATATAATTTTCCCAAAAACTCGTTCATGAAATATAATCTCCGGTGGCTCGGCAATTTCGAAAAACTTAACGGAATTAATTTTCTTAATTCGCATATTCCCGAACAACAGGAGCGTTTGTGTGCGAGGGAGAGCCGGCCAGAAAAAAAAAACTCAAGTATTTTTGCATAAACACGGCGAATTTGCATGCGACAGTGCCGGATCAGGCGGAGAAAGTGCCCCGGACGAGGACGGACGCGGAGGGACGAAGACGCGACGACCGAAAAAAACATGTGTCCGACGAGCGAACATGTATGTTGCACGCAGATCGAAGCCGAGGGGATGATGAAAAACAGAGACGACGGAATTCGCACGAGAAAGAGGTGCGAAGGGGAAAGAGAGGCGAGCGTCGAAAACAAGTAACGGGAAGCGAGAAGAATATACGAAGTCGATTGAGGCAGGAAAGAGAGGTTACGGTATTAATGAGTTTGGAACGAAGAGGGATGATGGAGGAGTAAGTGATTCGCGAGAGAGATGCATGGAATTTGGATGAAAAAAGACGTAAGCTGAACGGTAGAAAGAGAGATTGTCACGAGCATTAGAGAGGGTTAGAAATAGAAACATTGAATGTTATAAGGGTAGAGGCAAGCGAGACGGTAAGACAAAAAGAGATAAATACGGCATGCGCGCGGCATGGAGGACCTCCCTATCCTGGATCGATCCTTGGACGGGCAAAATGGCTCCGGAGTTGAAAACCTAGCTGGAAAATCACTAAGGACGAGGGGTACGTTCACGGCAACTGCAAAATAACCCCTAAAAACATTCGAATAAAGGTGATCCGACGTTGAAAAATTACGAGGCCCGCTGAAAACTCACTAGGAACATTTTCGTTTGTGGCGCGCTTCGATCGCAATGCGTTTTTCTGTTCAAATAGACCGTACGTGCGGGTTCTAGTTAGGGTGAGAGCTGGCCGCATAAAAACTATCTCTCAAAGCCAGAGCCAGTGAAAAATATGTGTACTTTGACGTAAATTAATGTGCGTAACGTAAATTCAACTATTCTACAATAATTTTACATGAACGCGGAGATTACAGTTCAGAAACTGGCTAATTAAAGGTTCAACCCCGTCGGTTTTGACTAATGAGACCTCATCAGTCGCCTTGTTCGATTTTGATTAACCTTTCACCTACACAAAGACGTCGTTAGATGAATTCATAGACTGCCATAGGAGAGATCCCTTTTCACGAGAGTCATTACTTTTAATTATCCTGAAGAAACACGCGCGAATACATTTTAATAACACCCCCGTCTCCTAACTCCACCGCCTCGAAACTAGAACAATAGACGAAAATTAATATACGGACCAGAAGCTGAATTTCGTACTCCACGTACCGTAGATAACGGATTATTAATGTCCTGGCAAGCATCCTCGATCAAATAAAACACACCGTATTATAAATTTTAGTCCAAATATACTTCCTTAAGGGAAACTTCTATTTTAAAACAAAGAAAATTCAATTCCCACTAGGCCCATACTTGAATATGTTAAGGGTGAAAAAAATATTTTTAAACAAACACCCCCCAGAGATCTTTAAAGATAGAGACGTCATAAATAATTTCAAAACACCAAAAAAAAAAGATTCCAGATAAGAACCTTTGATTTATGATCAGTTTTCCGATGCTTTCTTCATCTTAAGCATTTTATTACTCGGGAAAAATACGCTTCCTACATTAAATTGAAGGCTTCCTTGGTTGAATTCTTGGCTTCCGGTTGGAACCACGTGTCTCGAAATTTTTTTATATTGCCATCGTTTCGTTATCCGTTGCAGAAGAACTTCCAGTCTCAACGACTTACAAAAAGCACCAGTAAGACCATAAGCAGCATCACGACCACCAGCGGCAGCAGCCCTGAGGAAGTTCTTCTGCAGTGGAAAACGAAATTCGAGACACGCGGTTCCAACCGGAAGCCAACAATTCAACCACGCTTCTTACACTTCAGTTTTTCTTCACATTCTTTCACTTCTGTTTGCTTATATAGATTGTTCAGATATGATTTAAATTTCTGTTAAGTGAAATCGAAAAGTCGATGAAGCAGAAAGCTCCTTCAACGTAAAATGGGTTTTCATTTCGTTTGTTTAAGAACGGGCGTCTTTACGTTGCAAAAATGTATGGTTACGAAAAAGTTTGCAGAAAATACGCATGAAATCGTTCTGTTTCTATTAAAAGTTCGCCTAATATTATAAGGCTTGTTGAAATTTAAAAAAAAGAAAGAAAATAAAAAATACTGAATTATTATTGAAAGAGCTGGAGTTAATATACAGCATTGGCCAGGTGGCTTTTAAACGTAAGCGATTCTTCGATTCGCGTCGTAAGCGTTCGTGCCCGGCGGGAGCTCCGGATGACATGCGCAGGCGAGTCGCTCCGATACACGTGGGTCTGACTATGTAGTCATCCTTCTTCTTTATTTTTATAGTACGTTTCCTGTCGCATGCATTACTCAGTATGTTCAGTTAGACTTCTGCCAATTCTGTATAATTTAATTTAATTCCTGAGGAATTTTGATAAAAATAAAAATCTTTGCTTACCTAAATTTTCTGTTTTCTGCTAAGTAGAAGCAGAAAAGTTGTCCTAATTATGACAAAGTATTTTCATCAATTACTGTCGATTTGAATTAAATTGTTATGCATAAAAATCGCGTAGTTTGTTGCAATAATGCCTCGAACTAGCAATGATCACGTTGACACGTTAATTTATGGGGAAAAGGGTTTGTCGGCAATTCAGATTTTACTGTTTTTCCGACTGAATAGATATTTATGAAAATTATTTCGTATTATTCCCCATAGAATTAATTTTGTTTAAAAAAAAAGTTAGCTAGAATCTTTCCGTATCAAACTAAGGAGAAGACCGAGAATAAAATTCAAAGATCCACGAAACGAAAAAATGAAGAGGGTATTTTCTATAAAATTCGGAAAATTGTTGAAGATATACTCAATAAGAGTGGAAGATAAGAAGATTTTTATGGTAAGATGAATCAAAGAAGGTCAAGATCAAATATCAAAAAGTAAAAGTAGGTAATCGTAGTGGCAGTGGAATATAAGACGTTCGAAAAAAAATGAAAAGAAAGTATAGGATACCGAACGTCTTTTCCACTATAAAGATCATTAAAAATAATTAGAAGGGAAAACTTTGCAAGGGGTGCAAAACCAAGCAAGTTTTATTTACGAAGTGAATAAATTAATTTGTATGTATCAGAGTGGTGAAGCAGGGGTGAAGCAAGGGGGCAGTCTGAGTCCGTTACTTTTTGTTATTTAAAATAATATTAGATATATTCAAGAAAGCAGAAAAAACAGAACAGAAAATTCAGGAAACTCAGGTGGCTTACAATAAGCCAATAGAAGTATGAGGAAGACATAATAACAACGCCAATGAAAATGAGATTGAAAGAATACTAATGGCAACAAATATTGAAAGAGAAAAGGACGACGGTAATAAATAGCAGACAAGAGCAACAGGCTAATAGGGCCATAATAAAGGGAATATATAGAGATAATAACAACTTATGATTACTCAGGGGAAATAGAAGAGTACAAAAAAATATATAACAGAATATGAGTTTAATAACTTGGCCCTCAACAGAGCATTTATTGAAAAAAAAATTAAATAAGAAAGAAAAACCGAAAGTTTACAATGCACTGATGCGTCAAATGTAAAACAACAAATGACGAATGAGCGAAAACAAAACAATAACTGAACTCGCAAGCAACGTGATAAAATTACTAACCTTTACACAAAATTAAATTATAAAAAAAAATCAGTTTGCAGATAGAAAGGTTCATCAATATACCGAAGGTCACATGGGAGCTGAAGCTATTCCTCCTTCTTTTTGCAAAAACTATTATTGTGACATGTGGAACTGCACCTTCTCTTTTTTGTTTTTGAAGACATTTGGAAAAATGAAGTTGATTCTTGTCCGACGAGAAATGTAAGTAAAAAGTTTTTTTTTTTAATCCCGAACCGGACAGAATCATGAATAGAAATACACTCAACGTTTTTTTTTTTTTTAAATAGGGAAACGTTGTAGTGTGTATTTTTAATCATAATTCTATCCAGTTTTTTACTTTGAATACATTTGGGTTTACATCGGTAAATGTTAACTGCATGTTTCAATAATTTGTTGTCAAAATACGTTTTAGTCGATTTTATCAAGAGTTTTTTTTTTAAACTAGTTTAAACTGCTTGTTGCGTCCGTGAAGCGGTGACGGTACGTCAAGGGACACCCTCTACATTGAAGTAACAAACACCAAGTAAAAATGCATGTTTTAAAGCAATGCAAAAGGAATTAGCGAAACATATTTTTTCTCTTTGCAGTTTAATAAAAATAAAAGCATCTTCGTGTGCGCTTTACTATCTTCTTTTGACGTTTCAGTTTTTCTTACAGCTATTGCTGTCGGTTCTTCAGGAAGAAGAAGAAGAAGAAGAAACGAAGAACACTGTGACGCCGATTTAAGTTAAAATCCTTGGTGAAAACAACGACCGCGAAAGCCCTTAAAATTCATATAAAAACTTAAACAGAAAGAAAATACGTTTCCCTTTCGATGAATTTTATTCAAAATCTTCAAATTCTTTTTTCTTATAATATATTCTAATTGAATGTTAAAAACGCTTGTGTTTTTATATTTTGTTTCTTTTTTTTTATAATACTCTTAATTATTAAAACTAACCCCTTTTAACTAATTTCCTTGTTTGTTTTCTGAAGAAATCTTTAATCCATCTTCAGATGTATTGGCTTGAATGAAGAATAATTAAATAGATTCTCTCAAGTGTATTGCAACAATTAAAGCGCGGCGAAGAAAACAAATGAGCGCGAGGACGCTGAGTGCCTCGCACACACAAATCGTACAGCGGAGAAGTGAACGTTTTCTCTATCGTTTTTATTATTACATACTAGTTTTTACCACATATTGTAAGAATTGCCGCGCTTTGGTAATAATACATCTAGATAGATCATAAGCATCTGATATCGGGCAGCTACAGAATTGATTACTACTACTTACATGCCGAAGATGCCTCGCTGTTCACCCTCGATGTTTAGGTCACGCTCGATACCACGTTATCACCTCGATGTAAAACAAACGTACTGTTTTAATTGAAACCGTGCACATCGAAGATGAATAGCAGCGTGCATCTTCGACGAGTACGATTCCATTTAAATTTGTATATGTTTGTTTAACATCAAGATGATATCGTGGTATCAAGCGCGACCTAAGCATCGAGGGTGAATAGCGAGACATCTTGGGCGTGTTTGTACTCTAATGGCCAGTTGCCCCAAACACTTAAGTCGAGCTTAAATTTAAGTACTGCTTACAATGTGACAGGTTATGTAACATTCCGTAAATCACATTCTAAGCGGTGCTTAAAGTTAAGCTGACCTTAAATGTTTGGTGCAACTGGTCATAAGTATCTCATATCAGGCAGCTGCAGAATTGATTTCTCGCATGGCCAATCACCATGATCTGCACACTTTCATCATACAATAAATTAAATATTAATAGAGCACAAAGGTTGGTTATAAGTAAAAGTGAAAAAAGAAATTAATAAAGGAATGAAAGAAGTGTGTCTTGACACTCAACGTCAATTATAAAATCAAGGAAGTTAAATTAAAGTTGAGGAATCACTGCCCGTATACAGCGAAACATCAGTTGAAATGCGTTGGAGTAATTTTGCTCCTAATTTTTTTTTTATTTTCACGAAACCGGCATCTTCAACATCGCAAAACCAGCAACAGCATCTTACAGGGTATTAAAGGCCCCTAAAATCCAGTACGCCAATTTTTCTCATGGCTTTGAATTTGCATGTACTATACCCAGATCGAGTGGCTAGTTCGACGTTAGTTCTTTTTTTTTATTTTTTAAGCCAACTCAATCCAATTCGGTAGCTGTTTGTTTTTTAATTCTGCAGATATTCCAAAAAAGAGTTCCCCCACATAAAAATCTTCAAGTAGATGGTGGTTTCAAATGAAGAAGTAAACAAAACGGATCTCAAATTCTACAGCAATTGAAGTCGAAAAAGAATTGTACAAGATTGAAATGAATATTCTCCTAACAGTTACAGCTGATATCCTAATATTTCTGACTGTTGCAAGTTCATTACTAAGCTCATCTCCTGGTTCTTAAAACCTGTTGCCGAAGAAAATGCTCATCCCTTAAACTTGTAGACCTCTTCTTGCCATATCCACGTCTTCGTGCGCGTGCTCCAATTTCTTTGTACCTTCTAATCATCCGACTAACTGATGAATGGGCAACACCTAACAAATTAGCTGCACATCGCGTGTCTCGTCCTTCGTTTAACAAAATTGACACTTTTGTGCAACCCTCAGTAGCTAAAAATATCGTAATCGATTCTTCTTTGTGGAATGCAAGAATATAAACTGGTACTCTGTTTAATATTCGCTAGTGTTAAAAATTTATTACTCGAGGAAAGCAAGAATTGATGATGTTGAGCTTGAATTTAAATTTAAACTTGATCGCATCTTAACGAAACAAGTTCATCCAGCGAACAGTTTGATGGATTGACAAGACGTTATAATAGTCAAAATTTATTTATTTTGAATCAAGTCAACCAAATCAAACCTCCAGCCCAACAACAAATACCTTTATCATCTTCAGATTTAGTATAAATAAAACATCAGTAATTGTATCTTAACGAAATAAGTTCATCTAAAGAACAGTCCGATGGATTGCCAAGACGTAATAATAGTCAAAATTTATTTATTTTGAATCAAGTCAACCAAGTCAAACCTCCAGCCCAACAACAAATACCTTTATCATCTTCAGATTTAGTATAAATAAAACATCAGTAAATGTATCTTAACGAAACAAGTTCATCTAACGAACAGTTCAATGGATTGCCAAGACGTAATAATAGTCAAAATTTATTTATTTTGAATCAAGTCAACGAAGTCAAACCTCCAGCCCAACAACAAATGCCTTTATCAACTTAAGATTGATTATAAATAAAACATCAGTAATTGCGCCAATTAAAAAAATGAAACAAGAAAGTAAGTGGTGGGTTAATTTTGAACAGGAGTTTATTAGTTAGTTTTAGACCCAGTATACACGAG
This sequence comes from Prosopocoilus inquinatus, assembly GCA_036172665.1. Taxonomy (NCBI): domain Eukaryota; kingdom Metazoa; phylum Arthropoda; class Insecta; order Coleoptera; family Lucanidae; genus Prosopocoilus; species Prosopocoilus inquinatus. Next base: position 35,174,398 of record CM069877.1, read on the forward strand.
TGAGTCAGGACAGACGCACTTTGCATCGGCGTTACGAAATTACAGGAAATAATTTACTTCTTAGTATTAGGACGAAATGAATAGTTAAAAAGAATGTATTCGTAAATTCAGGATCGATATTCAAAAAGTTTTTTACTCCTAACCACAATATGCTTTTTTGATACTCTATATGTACGTATTTCGAGAAGTGTTCTCTTGTGGTTAAGAAACAAAGAACTCATCTGCTGAAGATGGCAGCGCAGCTGTCGAAATACGTATAATCCAATTTTTATTGTACCGTGTACAAATCAAAGTCTCTAAAACATTTGAAGAAATCTTTTGCTTATATATTTTTTTAATAAATGCCATTTAATGAAATATAGTAAAATAGTGTGAAATTTATGTAAATTGAGTGAATTTGACGTGAATGTGTTAGGAAAGTGAATAAAAATCGTCGGGATGAAATGGAATTCAGAAAGATGAATTTATTTGTCGTGTCGCTTGCATCGTCGCATATTTCCGCTTTTTGTGCGGTTCTCTAGTAAAACGCGAATCAATAATGCACACTCACACACACACACACACACACTCATGAACACACGGCACACATAAAACTGCATATTTGTCGGACGTATCTGAAGCACGAGAGTCCTTTGAACTCGGCCGATCGCCGCGAAACATCACGATATCCCATTCATAACTTATTAATCGATCCGACCTTGACATTTTTTCGTTCGGAAAAACTCAAACCTTTTTTCCGAGCGCGTCAGAGGGTGTACGGCGCGCATGTTTCAATGCCCTCGGCGGCGGCGGCGGCGGCTACCGCCGCGGCGTTCCCATAAACTTCGGGATTATCATCAGTTTTTCGCCGGCCGCGGAAAAAAAAGAGAGTAGAAATTAGTTCAGGTAAGTGTTAACATACCAATAATGTTTTCCACTGTCAGCTCCGGAAAATTTATGATTTATGTACGTCGAGGCGGCTTTTCAAAAAAAAAAAAGCGCCCCGACAAAAATTACTGATAGGCTATTAGTAACGCGTGTCACGAGCATGGATGACTTGATCGCCGTGAAATTGTGTAAATGGTATCGAAGAATGTTTCCATTTTTTATTATTTTTGTGTACGTGTGTGTGTGTGTGCGTATTTGGGGAGCGCACACAATGATCCACGTTTTGGCGGAGGTCAGATCCTGTCGTTTTTATTGTTTACCGCTGTGTTTGTATAATGAAAGTGATTTTTTCACTTTTACGGTCCGTATATTTTCATTGAGTCCGAGAATGACGTTTTAAAACAACACATTAAACAACAGCCGCCCGAATACTACACCACCTCTCGCGCTTCCATCAATATTGTTGACTTTTATTAAGAGAATATTATTCTCTGAAAAATCATTTCGGTTTTTTTTTTTTTAACCGAAAAATACCAGAGTACGGTCAAGTACGAGGAACACGTAAATGTGTCGTTGCACGCGTCGCTGGCCGTGAAAGGAGAGGAGTCGTACAAAATGGACGCCTGATGGGCGTCGCGACGGAGGATAAGGCACAGCCACCCCTGATCAATAATGAACATGCCCGACTTCGCCATGAACATGTCTTGTTAAAACAGTTTCAACAGTTTTCGCTAAATATATTAACGGCGTGCACGCTGGCACTTTACACATTCATCGCAATTTGCATATTAAGAACACGAGGGATCGATACTTCTACGGATATTTTCATCAAGGCTCCACGCTTTTAATTTTCCTTTTTTGAACATCCTTATAAAGCTTTCAATTTATACTTTCCTCGACTATTATTAAATAGAAGAAAATTCCTCCACGCAAACAACTTCTTGCCTATGGTCTTCATCGATGGATTAACTTACTTACTTAATCCTAACCCATATACCCTCAGGGATTTCGGGTGGAATAGGAGTTGAGTTTCTACGTGGTGACATAATTCTTTTCCACGCTTCTCTCCACGTCGTTCTATCTTGCACCTGTCCTCTGATTCCTTTCCAATTTATGTTTTTTTTTCGCCGCCGCTTCTCGTACTTCCTCTGTCCAACAATTTCCAGGTCTTCCTTTCTGTTACCTTTCCGTTGGTTTGGCTGGTTTGGCTCCTCACCATTTTGTCTTTTCCCATCCTCATAACTTGCCCCAGTCATCTCAGCTGCCCTTCTTCTATTCTGGTTAGTACGGGTTCCACCTTCAGATTTTACTCTTTCTTACTTTATACAATCTTGTCTTCTTATCTATCTCTCTATTTTCTCTTTCTCTTTGTTTGACCATACTTCCGACCTGTAGGTAGATTAATATTGGGGCCGCTATCCCTTTGAAGATCTGTATTTTGGTTTGTTTGGGTACCTTCTTTTTTCCATTTACGGAGAAGATTGGAGTTACTTCTTTCCGTTCCAAACATCCACTTTATTCTGTGTTTTCCCCGTGGGTTTCCTCATCTCTTTCTTGTTTATGAAGCTGCTCTTGATGCTGGTGAATAATCTTCCTGTTGCTGCCTTCCTTTTTTTCATCTCCTCATCGAGCCTCCCGACTTTAGTCAGAGTAGTTCCCAAGTCTTTGAAACCTTCCACCTGCTCCAGTTTCCTCTCTCCTTCAGGTGTATCTTGTTGCGGTTTTTGTTCTCTTTGCTTATCTTCGTAGCCTTTGCCTTCTTTTTCCTGTTTATTTTCATGTTCGTCGATTAAAAATGATCCAAAATGAAGTTGCACTCGATATTACTATACTGAAGAAAAGAAAAAATCTACTATCGCAGTTTGACAACAGTTCGTCCTAAAGTGCCATCCAGCATGAGACGATCAAATCATGCCTTGCTGAAGAGGCGAACAAATACGGCCGAAACAGCTGTTCTAGGGGATGCACAGGAGGTCCGCTGCAATCTAAACTGATTTGCAACTAATTTATTACTTCTTACCAATTATTATTATCATTAAAAAAAATTGTTGCAAATCGTTTTCGATCGCAGTGAATCCCTCGAGCAGCCCTTGTACAGCAGTTTTAGCTATCCATTATTATTACTGTTGTTCTTTCGTTGCATCGCAAAATAGGACAATCGCGTGATTAACTGAAAAGTGGGAGGAATCTACAGAGAAGTAAATTAGTTACGTATTCTAATCTCATTGCCGATCGAATTGAATTGCACGATAAGTTTGTACTCGCCGACGCAATTTTGTTTGATTTTGGACTACGTGAAAGAAAAGTTTTGATTCCAGTATCTGTGGCTTCAAGTGATTCCTAATCCTTTCTGCTTTTTTAGGTTTTAATTGCATCGAGGCAAACCATTGACATTGATTTCACACTTTGACGATTGTGAGAGAATGTTATATATGGCCATTGATTGAACTGGATTGGGTGTTCCAGTTTAAAAATGATTTTTCCAAGTTCCCGGCTAACTGTTTCAAAATAGAAGAAAATTACTGTTTCTGTTCAAGCATGATGGAATTAGCCGAAGTGAACGTGTTCTAGCTTCAATCAGTATGCTTCAAAATGATTCGACTTTCTCCAACTTCTTCCAGGAACTTTTTATTTTGAAATAGAAGGAAACAGACGTCTTTGTTCCAATACTTTTTGAAGATTGTGATGGAATGGTCGATGACCAAACTGGAGACTTCCGTTTGATTCGATTTTCTTCAAGTTTCTCTTTGAAATTTTTATTTTTAAATGGGCTCCCACAATTTCGGGATTATTGGTTGGAAAATGGTTTCCAGATATGACCCTAAATCTCGAACTAATGTTTCGATCCTGGTCGCTCTTGAAGGTGATATTGAATTTTCCGAGGTTTGCTTTCTTTAATCTTCGAGTCTGCTCGTCTCACTGTTGACTCAATTATCACAGTCGATTCGATACTTTTTCAGTTTAGAATTTCTCGGAGATTGTAAGTGTTTAATCCAATTCGCGCTTCTCTTAGTATCTTATCGGTCGTAGAAAAATCCAAATGGAGAATTTAAATGACGTAAAGTGATAGGGCAACACTTCTTCCTCAGCCCCACACGTGTACTTTATAATTAATCGAATGTGATCAAGCAGGCTGGTAAGGAAAAAGGTTTTGTTTAAAAACGCAAGATTCTTTCGAATTCCCCTAAGATTAATTCAGCCAGTCTTCAGTCTGATAATGAAGAAAATTTTGTTTAAAAACTCCAAGAAGATCAGGCCCTTTGTTTTAAGGTCCTTTTCGGTTCCTCCAAGATCAATAAAAAACAATTTCGAAGTTAAAAGGGCAAGAAGACCAGACCCTTTGTTTTAAAGTCCTTTTGAGTTCCTCCAAGATTAAGGAAGAAAATTTCATTTAAAATCTCAAGAAGGCCAGACCCTTTTCTTTGAGATCCTTTTGGGTTCCTCCAAGACCGATGAAGAAGATTTTATTTAAAGTCTCAAGAAGACCTTTCTTTTAAAGTCTTTTTTGTTTCCTCCAAGGTCGATGAAGAAAATCGCTTGTTTCAAAGTCGTTCAGTCAATCATCATAGCCGATTATTTCATTCGGTACTTTTTCAATTTCGAATTCCTGGGACATTGTAAGTGTTCAATCCAATCCATGCTTCTTTTATCTCGTCAGTTGTAGAAAAATCCAAATGGAGCCCCACATATGTATTTTATAATTAATCGAATGTTATCAGACAGCCTGATAAGGAATAGGGCTTTGTTTGAAAACACAAGAGGACCAGACTTCTTTTAAGGTCCCTTCGGATTCCCCAGCTAGTCATCAGTCTGATAATGAGGAAAATTTTGTTTAAAAACTCAAGAACAGATCAAAACCCATTGTTTTAAGGTTCTTTTGGGTTCCTCCAAGATCGATGAAGAAAATTTTGGTTAATTAGGCAAGAAGACCAGACCCTTTGTTTTAAAGTTCTTTTGGGTTCGAAGAAGAAAATTTTATTTAAAATCTCAAGAAGTCCAGATCATTTGTTTTGAGGTCCTTTTGGGTTCCTGCAAGATCTTTAAAATCTCAAGAAGATCAGTCCCTTTGATTTAAGATCCTTTTTGGTTCCTCTAAGATCAATGAAGAAAATTTTGCTTAAAATGCAAGAAGACGAGACTTTTCTCCTAAGGTTCTTTCGGGTTCTTCAAACATTGAGGGGTATTCTCAAAATCATCTTCCTTAGTTCTTAAAATTGTGACGTTATCGAATCAACGACAGTGACAGCAGTTTGATGACAAACGAAATATACTTATCTATACGGGCTTAACGATAAAAGAAAAGTGTGTAGACAGGGGGTGGTGAGATTCAAAAATAAATGCCTCAGTTATTATCCAGTAAGGCAAGTCAAAATCTAATTCAATTGTCTCGTAACGAAAGATGAGTTTCACGTCGATAAGATCTGGTTTCAAGAATACAGAGCCTTCACCAATGGCTACAGGTTTTCGGAGCAACGTCTTGGTTTAATCTATCCCTAGTTTACATTAAGGCCTCAAATTCGGAGACAAATTTTGGTTTCAATGGAATCAAACAGTCCATCTGTAAATTGAATTTGGTTTGGTGTTAATCAAGTCGAAAAGACCCAGAGTTGGGTTGGGTTGGGATTTACTTCTACTTCATCCGTAGCTGTTGCAGATTTTAAATTGCATATAAGGCCTTAACTCCTGATAGATATTTTAAATTCAATTCTGTAAATCGAATTTGGTTTGACGATAATCAAATCAAAAGGATCCAGGGTTGGGTTGGATTGGAATCTACTTGTACTTCATCCATAGTTATTGTAGATCTAAAATTGCAAATAAGGCCTTAATTCCTGATGGAAGTTTTAGGTTCAATGACATGAAGCTGTAAATCGAATTTGGTTTGGTGTTAATCAAATCAAAAAGACCCAGTTTCGAGAAGCCGCAGAATGTGTTCTTTTTTGCCGCGCAATTATTATCAATAAAAAAAATTGAAATTGACACGGCGAAGCCGGACCGGTGTACGAGGAAAAAAAAATAATTAACAACAACTAATTATCAAGTGAAACAAACAAACAAACTAGATATCGATTGGACGTGCCGCTACCGTAACAAGTGCAACAAAAACGAGAGGAAAGGGCTTACCTGCGATTTGTTGTTTCGCGTTCGCAATCGCGAACCGATTCACCCACTGAACTTAATTAAAATTTTATTTCGTCGTTTCCAGGCCGCCACCACTTAAAACACCAAATACAAAAGCACACGCGGGACACCTCTGTTTAAGGTTTATCGAAATGTATGGCCCCGTCTTTTTGACGTGCACACTCGTAATCCCAAATAACATTGATGGATGATTTGTGTTTATATTTGCAGTTGGTTTTAACGTTGCATTCGTCAAAATATTTTTAAATCCAAAGTTGACGGCGCGAAAGCAAAATTTCGCGCCAATTAATGCGAACCTAAACAATTACAATCAATTTCCCCAGTAACTAAGCCACTCTTCGTAGAAAATAATTTGATACTGACTCGATATCAAAAAGTTTTAGGCCTTATCTAACCGGTTCGTCTTCTGTTTTGCAAGCGTTTCTCTCTTACACGCAGCTGGGACGGACGCAAACCTAGCTCCCTCTCGCTCGAGATTCCTTTTAAGATGCTCGATGGTCAGTGCATATTAACTAAGAGACTGGACGGGGAAGTGTTTGCATTTTAATTTTAAGGGTGGTTACCGTGTGAATCTCGAGCAGGTTGATATCGTCGCTCTCTTCTCTCGTATGCAAATCTCGATCGCATTTTAAATTTTGATTATGTGAAATTTCGGAAGGGTTATTTTGCTTACGCTACGCGAGGGGTTTCTGTTTCGAATACCACATTCAGATGTATATTAGTCAGAATTTTGTCTTTGATGATGTATAACGATTACACAAGGAAGAACATGAAATTCATTTTACATTAAATAATACTTAAACGAATAAATCTATCAGAAAAATTAAGTTTGAAGATTTCGAAACATAGTTTGAACATTTGGTTTTTAAGGGTATCACTCGACTTTCTAACAAAGTTTGACTTCTAAATTACCTTTTACTTTTTCCTTTTGCATAAGAAATACTAGTCATTATAACAGAATAAGACGTCTCATGCGAATACAGCATGTTTCTAGAATAACTGTAGCAATAAACTATTATACACGTGGATTTTATTCGCAGTCATTACCAAATATCGGATGAAAGTATGGAACTGAACGTCATTCTCATAAGCGGCACGTTAGGTATGCGATATCCCGATAGCTTACTTTGCGTTCGTTAACGTTATTCACAATCGCACTAATAACCCGACGCCAATGAACTAGCGGCGTGCGTGCGCGTTGCATTCAGGAGACGAAGTGACCGAAATTTCCATACAAATGTCCTAAGACTGGTCATTACCCAAACTATCTAAAATCCAAAATAATAATAATAATAGTAATAGTAAGTACAAAGTTTTTTTAATCTCGAACCGGACAGAATTATGATGGGAACACAATCAACGTTTCGCTATAGATTTATAGCTTCGTCTATAGCGAAACATTGAGTGTGTTCCCATCATAATTCTGTCCGGTTCGAGATTAAAAAATCTTTGTACTTACAATTTTCATCGAAGATCAATTAATAATAATAGTAATAATAATTTTATTTTTTATCCTTCAAACATACTTATACATTTTACACCGTGCTTTTTCTTTTGATTGAGAAACGTTTCAGCACCCAAACATATAAAATTGGGTGACACCAAATAATTAAAACATATACAATGTATCTACTTAAGTTGGCATCTTACGGAAAACTATTTTTTTAATTAATTTTAAGGAGAAAGTTCCTGTTTATAAAAAGTTGTGGGTAGTCTAAAACGCACAATGAAATCACCTCACCTTTAAATGTATCAGTCGTATAGACACGAGCTCTGTCATAAAATTCGAATTTTGCATAACGGCAAAAAAGCCTTTGGTATTAATCAAATCATCAAAACGCTGCAACTTAAATCTCAGGAAATGAAAAGCTTATAATTTTTTAATGAATGTAAGAGATAATTGTTTATTAGTAAGATATGCAAAGTTAAATGTGATTTTTATATTTTGAAACTTTAACTATCTTGTAGAGCTGTATCGTTCGAGAACGAATCGTTCATTTTGAACGACTAATATTATAAACAATTCAAAAGGTTCGTTCTTTAAAAGTATGCATTCCAGAACGAACGAATCGGACGTCGCGCTTAGTTACGAATGACTGTACTTATACAGCTACAGCTGTTTCAGCTCTATTTGGGGCTTCATCGGCAGAGTTCCACTGCAAACCAAAACGATTCGACCAAGGATATTCAAAAGTGCGTTGAATAGTTTAAACTACGATCTCTTTTTGACCTAACATTGCATTAAGATTGACAAATTGAAGCCAGTTTGCTTGGACGCCTTGCGTGGGATGACTTATTATGTAACAAACTGGTTTCAATTTGTCAATTCTAATGCACTATTAGGTCAAAAAGCGATCGTAGGATGTCGCTGTTTAAATTATTGTATACTTATAGTTCACAGTTCACTTATTTAATCTTTTTAAACATTATTGGATTTATCAGTGAATATATACGTACATAATTATGGGATTATACGTACTTAATTATGTTTTACTTAATAAATGTAGGAGTATGTAATAAATTTGTATATAATTATTGAAAAATATCTTCCGATTAATATACGATGTACATAATATACGGGTGTTCTTTTACTGTGTGCAAATAAAAAAACCTCAGTATAAGTACACGAAATGCTACCTTCCGCGGGTATTTTTTTTGTGGCTACAGTATCATAGCCAAAAAATTTCGGATGGACCACTTGTTTGGAACCGCTGAAATGTGCGAGAAAGATAGGAAGGTCAACTTCGCCTTCCTCTCGGTACGAACACGCCCATCGATACCGCACTCGATGTTCAACGCAGAGTTTCGTAATAATAATCACCAATATCGTTTATTATTTTATTTAACATTTGAATTCGCTGAGCGAAGTAATGTTACATTTATTTGTTTTACGATATCAACTATCGATGAAAATGTATGTACCAATTAGGCAAGCGCGTACAAAACGTTCTTCCTTCATCCTTTTACGTAAATAAACTTTTGCTGCAATCTCGCTGCTAGCTATGAAAGTATTACTACTTACGGTCCTTAGAAACAAAGTAAATGTAAAATTTTTATAAGTCTTTAAAAATAACATGGAATGAGAAATTACAATTTGTTTGTACCTCGCTTTTAATTTGTTCGGCAGTTAAGAACCGCAGCTTCTTGAATTGCACTAGATTTTAATTTAGAATACTTAAACTTGTAATTACTTGCAGTGTAGTTAATTTAAATTGTAAACGTTTTGACCGACCAGCTGATCGAAGCGGCGCTGAGTTACGTCGTACCTGCTCAAGATCCAATAAGGCACTGATCCTGGCCTACTTCGGTTGCGGGTTGTAACTGAAGAGGCGGCCGCGTTCCACTTTTAGATATGCCAGCAGTTCTCAAACGGTTTAGTGGAAATCTACCATTGCATTTTTCTCGAAAACTATTACATTTAGGTTAAGAACATATGATTCAATCGTTGCTATTTATAGATATATATTTATTTAATATTTGCACACAGTAAAGGAACATATATATACATATGTATAATGTGTTATTAACTAAATCGTTAAACGTATGGATGTCAAATCTTCGTAAACAGTTTTGAAATATTTCAAGTTAATAAAATTGTCATTTCAAGGTTAAGTTACAAAGTTGACCGCGCCTTACTGAATGTTAAGGCGCCGACGCTGGGTGAGGATTCGTTCATTTCGTTTATCTGAATCAAATCAATCGAATGAATCAGAATCAGTTCGTCGGAAAAGATTCGTTCGTTCCCAAACGACATTACAATGAACGAAATGAACGAATTTTTACTCAAAAAATTCGTTCGAATTGGCTCGTTCGCTCGTGAACGACACAACTCTACTACCTTCTACATGCTACCCAAATTTGGATGAATTAATGATAAAATGGTTTTACATATGCTCCCGATTTAAGTAGACACACTGTATAACAGTTAATGTCGCGCTACCAATTTTTGGCTTAACATTGTAACAAAATGGTAAATGGTAATTAATTGTTTAAAGAAAATGACATCCTGCACGATATTATCATACCAACTGTTCTCAACATATGCATTTGATTTCGATATAACCCGGACAGTTCAGCTTGATTTCAGCGGAGTTCACGAGCCACTCTCTTCCTGAGGAGGTCTTATACAGGGTCGATACTGCTCGAGAAAAGAAGCTCGGAAAATCCAATATAATCGAAACTGACTTGCAATTTGCAATTATTTTTTTTCCAGTCTTTTTGCTATGGCTTCAAACAGTGTAAAACCATCTTAATTTGTAAGCTATTTCCTGTTTCCCTTGTAATTAATGCATATGTATATTTTTTTATTCATTGATTACAGGATATTTTCTATTCAGATTGATGTGAAAACTAATAACGTTTTCAATTGACCGCTCTGAAGCACTGTTTCTTCAATTTGTTTTAACGTCGTATAATATGGAACGGAGATACCCTCAGAGCTTTTGAGTATTTTGGAAAATGCTAAAAACATATTGCAAAGATGTTTTTTTTTTTTGATTTATGAACCTTATAACTTATTGAGCAGTCCTTGCATATAGTAATTTTAAAATTCCTATCTAATACTAAATAATAAATTTTACCAACTCGAAGAGATTTGGGAAAGATATGAGAATAGTGAAGGAAATTCTTCTACCTGTTCAGTTCATTCCAATGCTTGAAGCGGTGCTTTGCTCTTCAGTCTTATCACGAATAGAATATTTTTTTTTATTTTTTAATGGAGTTCAGAAAAGAAAGAAGCAAAGAGTCAAATTGTTTGAAATTCAAATCCCTAAGATTAATTATCCGTTGCTATTTCATTGAGTTGTGTCTGTTTTTCATATATTAAAAACACACACAACTTCGTCTTGCATTCCAATTCCAGAATGGAAAACGGAAACATTACCTTATGTGATCTAGTGGATAAATAAATGTTATTGGTAGACATTATTTAATATTACGCATACACGCACGAGTATGGACGCGAAAAGTCGTCGCTGCGATACATTTCTGGGACGTACGAAGTAACTATATAAACGGGATCAGGCGTACCTTTTCGGTTTCATTGATGACTCACGGGTTTAAAGAAACTCGCGGAGGAGTTAATCATACGCACAAGCAGTTAGGCAAGGTAGTTATCATAAAGAAAAATTGAAATGTAGCAGAGCAGATGAAGTTAAATTAAACCGAATAATTGTCGTTGTGGGCTTAAGTTTCAGCTTAAATTTAATGTGGCTACATAAATAAATAATAAAAATCGTTTTGTAGTGTACCTAATTTTTATACAAGATTTGCTTTAGTTTTTTAAGCGATTTAATTTAATTTTGCAGTAAATCGTAATGAAAGTTAAAACAAATCGAAAGCCATCTGGAAGAAATGAAAGTATTCTTTCCCGGAAATGTATTTGCGGTCCAAAAATTTCTTGTTTTACTATTTTCGAAGTTGAACCGAATCTTGTATGTAGGGATGCACATTTTAACCAAAGTATCGATATTTTGTATCAAATGGTGCTTTTTTTTTAGCAGTATACGATACTTGACAGTATCAATTAAATTAGATACATTATTAATTTAAGAAGTAAAAATAGAAAATCATTAAAAAAATGGTATATCACAACGACGCACAGTGCAAAAATAAAAAAGTAAACACTACCGATTTAAAAAAGTTGATATTTTTTTTATGTAATATACATTGGTAGTTACTAAGACGACATCATAAAATTTGTAGTTATTTAAGATTTAGATTGGGACTTTCAAACCCAAATACACAAAATAGTAAACTAAACGCTCATGTTCGTTTTTTCTTAAGCCTGAAAGTTTGCGCCTTGTTTTTAAGATTCTATTGGGACGTGTGTTTCCCAGAACTGGATAATTCTCCTACAGGTAATATGAACATTGAGTAGCCATTATTTTAAATTTGTATGAATCTTTCATGTCAACTAACATGCTGTTGAAGTTTATTATGTAGTAATCACTCATATCCGCTGATATTCGAGTTGAAATGTATTTATGTACAACTACAACAAATATTTGTATTTAATTAATAAGAAAGTATGTGCTAGAAATTGCAAACAAATATACGGTGTGAATAAAGAGTAAGGGAGACTGATGCGATGATAGAGCCGTTATTATAGGTTTTCCAAAAAAATGTTTTAAATAAAAGTTAAATGGCTACTTATTTGCCACAAACTGATGTTTTTCATTTTTCTTGTAACGTCATAATCTTCAATTGTGACGTCATAATCTTGGACTGTGACGTCATAATCTGGAACAGTGACGTCATTTATGATTTTGTAAACTCGAAAATGTCGAAAATGGATATATGAGTGGTTACTATGTAATAGACGTCAATCGCGTGTCAGTTGATTTAAAAGAAGGATTCAAGTTTAACATCATATCTTCAATGTTCATATTACTTGCAGAGGAAAGCTTTGGAAAACAGAAATTGGAAGAAAATCTTAAAAATAACACATTTTTAGGCTAGGAATTTCGTTTATTGCTTTTTAATTGCTATTAAATGCAGATGATTTAACAGCCCTGTCCTTAGTTACTCAAATAACTAGAATTTTTTTCTTCGAGTCCATCTGGGTTGAGAAAAACCGAATCTGATAGTGAAAAGGGATAAATTTTATTTAAAAACTATTTTTCAAATCGTTAAAATCAAAAAACTTTTAAGCATTGAAGTTTACGCAGCTAGATTAGGCGTTTCGACCACTGTGCGACGCGACGACTGAACGCTACATGCACGCTACAAATTAATAAAGCCAAACTTGGCGACCTCCGTAGCTGCGAGAAGAGAAGGGCTTGGACGAAAAACAAAAAAAAAAAACAACGTAAACTAAACAAAAGCCAACCATGTACATAAGATGGTATCAGTGATAACCAATGGCATCAAATGTCAAGTGTGAACGTAATTTATATTAACAAGCGGACAGAAAAACCAGATGTCACAAGAAACTAAATCGTCGTAGAAATTTTACGACCAGTTCGACAGCTAGAATAAACATACGATTTTATTTCCACGAAATATGCTACGGACGCCTGCAAAAGATTGTGCAAGCAAGGCTAAAAATACAAACTCAAAAATACAAACTCAAGGCAATTATAACGGCGAAACTGCAAAATCGTAAAATGAGTTACTGCCGGAGTGTTTTAAGATGCACAAAAAACAGTCTGCGACTTGCACCACAAGATTAGATCGAGGCGTGGGACGTAATTTTGGGTTATACAAATTCCATTATTCTGCGCCGCAAGAAATGATAAACAAATAGCGAGAAACTACGCCGGTCGTCGTTCACACGATAACTCTGTATCTTTCCGAGGAAAATTTACGCGATTTAAAACTTGCAATGTACAGGATGATTTTTGAAAGCAGTTTTCCAAAGTTGAGTAATTGAAGCAAGAAGACGGGATTATTATTTTTTTATAGTATATTTCGAGCTATTGTCATTAATTTGGCGATTTGAATACACTCCAATTCCAAAACGAAAGTATCGGTTCTTTAAAAGTATCGAATCGAAGGAGGTATCGATGTTCCGATGTCCTTTCGATTCCCAAAAAGAAACATCGATACTTATGAAAGTATTGAAGCACCGAATGCATCCCTACTTGTACGTAGGTACAACGATGCTCACCATAAATGATACAATTTGACAGTTTCGTAGCCCTTACGCTGAATGTACTTAAGAGTGTGATTCGCGTGCAGGAGTATCATTTAAGTTGAGCGTCGTAATATAGAAGAAAGAGGGTGGGGTCTAAAATGGCGATCTTATGAAGACTTCCGTCTATAAATGGCCGATGAATGAAGGTGAGCTGTAAGTTGTGAAACTGAAAGAGTAGAAGAAGAAGGAGAAGAAGGTAGAAAGTTGCTTTTTTTCTTTTCTTAAAGTCAAGAAGATGCTGTGAGGTTAACAAACTGTTTAAATTAGCATTACCATGCGTTTCTGGCGTAACGAATGTCACTAATTTGGCGATTGCGATACTTTCCGATTCCCAAATGAAAGTATCGGTACTTTAAAAGTATCGAAGCGAAGGAGGTATCGATGTTCCGATGTCCTTTCGATTCCCAAAAAAAACATCGATACTTATGAAAGTATTGAAGCATCGAATGCATCCCTACTTGTACGTAGGTACAACGATGCTCACCATAAATGATACAATTTGACAGTTTCGTAGCCCTTACGCTGAATGTACTTAAGGCTGTGATTCGCATGCAGGAGTATCATTTAAGTAGAGCGTCGTAGTATAGAAGAAAGAGGGTGGTCTAAAATGGCGATCTTATGAAGACTTCCGTCTATAAATGGCCGATGAATGAAGGTGAGCTGTAAGTTGTGAAACTGAAAGAGTAGAAGAAGAAGAAGGAGAAGAAGGTGGAAAGTTGCTTTTTTTCTTTTCTTAAAGTCAAGAAGATGCTCCGAGGTTAACAAACTGTTCAAATTAGCATTACCATTCGTTTCTGGCGTAATAAATGTCACTAATTTGGCGATTGCGATACTTTCCGATTCCCAAATGACAGTATCGGTACTTTAAAAGTATCGAAGCGAAGGAGGTATCGATGTTCCGATGTCCTTTCGATTCCCAAAAAAAACATCGATACTTATGAAAGTATTGAAGCATCGAATGCATCCCTACTTGTACGTAGTTACAACGATGCTCACCATAAATGATACCATTTGACAGTTTCGTAGCTCTTACGATGACTTCCGTCTATAAATGGCCGATGAATGAAGAGAAGCTGTAAGTTGTGAGACTGAAAGAGTGAAAGAAGGAGAAGAAGGTGGAAAGTTGTTTTTTTTCTTTTCTAGAAGTGAAGAAGATCAATGCTGAGGCTTCGAGGTTAACAAACTGTTTAAATTAGCATTACCGTGCGTTTCCGGCGTAATGAATTTCGCGTTTGTGTGCGAGTCCTCGCTTTTTTCCTCATTTCGCCGGAATTAAATACGGCATTGTGTCAAACGGATTCCTATCAATTTCCAATATCGATACGTTACATCAAAAGACAATATACATGAATAAATTAAATCGTAATTATTATTTACGTAATATAGCCGAATTTATTTGTAAATAAATAATTATGTCCGCCGACCGATATCCAATTTCGTGATGCTGCGTGTTTGGCTAGCCCTCCGACAACCCCCTTTTCGCCTCCGCCCCCCCCTCCCTGAAACCCCGCGGGCCGTTATCATCACTACCCCTGTTCTTAGAACGACGACGACGGAGTGTACATTATTTATGCATTTAATTTTCCTTTATATTCGTGAAGTACATCAACGGAATCCACGAAGTTTTAATTGCGAGCGCAGGATTCGGGCGCGCAAAGTTCGCAAAGGGGACTTGGATCCTTTCGCCCGTCTTCGTCACTCCCTCGGTGCGATGTGAGGAAAGAGAGGAAAGAGAGCGAGTTTCCCCCTTCGTAAGAAAGGGGAACGTTTCCCTTATGACGAGTTAAATTTCAGAATTTGTTGACCTGCGTTTTGAAGGGTTGGCGAGGCGTCGAGACAATCTTTTAATTTTGTGTCTTTGTCGGCGGCGCGGAACGGTCGACGTTTGGAATTTTATCGTGTTTAAGTTGAGCGAGGCAGATGATGTATTTTTTAATTAAGGAACATAAAGGGTGAAAATAGAGAACCTTAAAAAGCCACACGATTTAATTTTGAAGTCTTCTTGGAAATTTTTAAAATTTAATAACTTTAAGCGCCGAATTCAGAGACAAGAGGTGAGGCTGACTATTCCTCATCTTATTTAAAACTCATTTCTCACTCACTTTAAGAAGAGTCACACTTATACTTATTTCTCCCTCATTTCGCTATAGATAAAACTATATCAACCTGATAACCATCGGTTGCATAAGACCGCAGTTGTACATAATTTAAATATTCTCGATACCGGCACACTTCATTTTCAAATAAAATTGGATTACCGGGTGTCCACTTCCGGGTGACCACTTTGATTTCAGTGCAACTTTTTTAAATCAAAAATCTCTTACTATTGGTCTATTAATTTAATATTTAAGTAAATATTTCTGAATACGAATCATGTTTGATGTGTTCATTCTTGTCACAGAATTTTAAATAAAAATCACTGGGCAATTATCCTGGTTATTGTTACAACAAATTAAAAATCAATAATTAAATACAAAAGTAATGTATACAATGTAAAAACTTATCGTATTTATTTTATTTTAAATTGTTTCCTTTAAAATAAGAAAGTTGACGTCACTTCTGGCGGAACCGGAAGTCCCAGGGTGCTCAGCTGCATCTTGAAAAATTCATTTTTTCGGTTAATTCATCCCTGCCAAGTTTCACGCAAATCAATAAAAACGCAAATATTCTAGGGGGTGAACACGTATAGTGTCGGACACCCGGTATACAAGGTGGGTCATTGGCATCGATTTCTTCAATAGCGCTTCAATTATCAATTATAAAGAAAATGTCTGCTACAAAAGTTATCGCATATAACGAGTTTTATCTTTACAAATTATTTTCACTTGTACAGCATGTTCCATAAGTGAGTTACCTACCAAATTGTACTTTTCTTTAATGGAATGTACCAATTTTTATTGCACATATCGATTGACCTCTTAAAAACAAGCATTTTTATTCAACGACTATAACTGTAAATCGAAGCATTCGCAATCTATTGGAGTTGGAGCTATTTGAGCTATTAAATTGGATTAAAGCGGTCATAATTTTTTTTAAATGTATCTTACTAAGTATAAATATCGTCTGGAATAATTTCCATGAGCAACAGTAACCTAAGCATAAGTTTATTTTTTATTTTTCTAGAGGAATGAGACGCCCTGTACAGTTGTACTTTACTAAATCCATTATCGTCAGTAAAAGCTTAAGAAGAAATAAATATTAACATAATAAATAAATAATAAATATTAATACACAAATTTGCACTTAGGTTTCCACCGAACACATGATGATTAAATTAATTAAAGCAACTCGAAAAGAAAGAGAACGATTGGTTGATTATCATATTAAAAAATAATTTAAATAGCGTCAAGTCGATAAATAAAACAAAAACAAAAGGCGGTCGTTGATTAAGACACAGCCAAAATGAAAAGAAAATGTGCAAAACTGTCTGTAAGTCAAGTCGGGGTTAAAACTGAGAAACTTTATCACAACGAAAAATTTTATCTGTAAATACATATTAAAGAGAAAAAAATAAATGACTCCTGAAAAAAATAAAATAAAATCGAATCGAATAAAAACTATAATCGATCGATATACGGGATCAAGATGTAGAATGAAATGAACTCAAATCGAATAAAAGAAAAGAAAATAAAAAAATTACAGCGAAAGATGTTCAACTGCTTGTTAAAAATTAAAAACAAATTAAATGAAATCGAATAGGACAAGGAAAATCCGATCGACTGATTATATTAAAAATTAAATTCAGTTAAGTTAAACGAGTAATAAAAATAATTAAAAATGATGATAAATATAGGACGAAACTAAAAAAATGTATGAAACTGACAATAAGTCGAATTAATTTAAAAATTGTTGAACTCTAATAATCGAAAATTTAATCATCCGTAAATATTAAAGAAAAAAGACGATCAATTGATAATTAAAAAATAAAACAAAAGAAAAACGAAGCAAAGAATAAAAAATGGCGATCGACTGATAATTAAAAAACAATATAAAAGCAAATCGAATACAAGTGAAAATGAAGATAGCGATCAAATTGGAAAGGAAACAAAGGACGATCGATTGATAATCAAAAATAAAAATAAAATCAAGCCAAATGAAAGAAAAAACAAAAACAAACAAAATTAATTAATTGATTAATTTGTTCAGTAAATAAAAATGTAGGAACGCGTGTTTATACTTAAGGATGCTCACTTCTTTACTCATGCCTTTCTCATTTCTTACTCAATTCCCGCTCAACTTGAGTTAAAAATAAGTCACTCATTGCGCTCTGTCTGTTTCTGAATACCAATTTCGTCAGTTAGCAAGTCTTCGACTCAAGATGCGTGTGAGTGAGACTAATTTTCTGTTTCTGAATTCGGTCCTTATTCACGCTAGGATTCATCATCTTTTTAGCTTCTTTAAGGAGGTATACAGGGTGATTTAAAATAAGTGTCCGACACATTAACCTCAGGTGGTAAACAGAAAAAGAAAACAAATATATAAATTGGTTAATGGGCACTGGTACAGCTGTATTACGTCACGAGAGCAATGAACTCGCTTAAAATAGAACGAAAACTGGCGTTTAACTTGAAATTAAACTGTAAAACGTTTTTATTTATGGTTTTCTGCAGAAAAGGAAAATGTATAATACGCAATTCATTCATTTGAATTTCGGACTTGTGTATGTGTACGTAAGAAATGAATCATGATTTCCATTTTGGATTCAAAGGAGGTTGATTTTTGAAATGCCTCTGATAGATTGATTTTTTGCAATTTCACACTTGCATGACTTTAGTGAATACGCTACAAATGGGTCGGGTGCTTATTCTGAATCACCCTGTATATGATAAAAGAAGGACTGTTCAATGGAGAAAACAAGTTTTTTTGGAGTACGAAATAAAATATTTAACTGAAAAATGAACTTAGTTAGCAAACATTACCAACAAACTAACATGCACTTGTATCAACACAGCCTTCCAAAGCCTTAATTAAATATTCATCCAATCCCATGTGCTCGTTGTTTCTTCAGTTGCAGGTATATCAACATTAACCACGTTTGTTTCCGTGCCCCTAAACATGTATTTTTCACTTCTAATTTAAGCCAAATACATAGCTACACGATATTGAAATGACGTTTACTGCACATCATGTTCATATTCGGCCAATGATTTTTCTGAGCCAGTTTTAATTAAAAGAAATAGATGAACATTAAATTTAATATTTTACAACTAAATATTGTGCAATACAACTAAAATATTTACTTGAAATTAAGTAACTCTTAGTGTATATGGTAGAAGTATGTATGTATGTATATGTATATACATAAGTTAGCATACGCACCCTGGTCATCATCCAAATTACGTAGGTAATTATCACAAGATAATCTCTAAATAAATCTAACGAAACAGTTGTTAGTTTGACCCAATTTCATATAATCAACTAATGGATGATGCTAGCGCAAACTACTGAAAATAGCTTTCGTAAGTTTAAACGTACCTCTCAAAAATCGGTTTTGAAAACTGCACATACGCGTCGTTGCACGTTTTAAATAGCGCGCCTTTTTTTCCAGGGCCGACTAGATGGAGAACGCGGTTTACGCGTACCTGTTGGTTTGCCGAAGCCACAGGACTGGACGCGAACCGGGCTTTGGCCTGCACATAACATTATAACAAGCCGATCATTGGTGCAGATTAACCCTGGGCTCATTATCACATCATTATATAGCGTTGACAGTTCGATCATCTGTTATTGTCGTTCGGTGGCGTTATTGCCTTTTCGTTTTTATTGCGATTTCATCATGACCCGCAATCGATACGATCGCGTTAATACACGTACGTTTTGTTTAAAATCGGCTCCGGTTGATTAATTCCGGAATGACGTGAATCCGGTGTGTGTGTGTGTGGTCCAAAGCAAATAGGCAGAGAGAAGCCAGGCTCTTCGAGAAAGAATTTTCCCAAAAAAAAATTGGAACTCTGATGAAACTGAAAGTTCCTTCAACATCTTTTTTTAAAAAAACTAAAAAAACGCTTTCCTTATTTAATTGACTATAGAAGTTCCTTCTACATCTTTTTCAAAAAAAGAAAAAATGTTTTCCTTATTTAATTGAATCTAGAAATTCCTTCAATATTTTTCCAAAAACAAAAAGAATGCTTTCCTTATTTAAACTCAAGCACTTTTTGATGCTTATATAAATAGTGAAATAATTGGAATTTTCTTCACTTAAGTATCATCCCTAACTGCCTGGCATTAAATGCGTCTAAAACTCTATTAATTTCAAACTAAACCCAAGCAAACCGAATCCAAAAAAATGAATAGTACTCAGGTGAGCTGAACTCAGAAAGAGGAGAAAAGCAAAAAATAAAATAAAATTGTAGAAAAGTACCCAAAATATGTTGTTAAAAACGGAAAATTTAAAAACTGGAAAAAATATTCCGAGTTGGGCGAGCGCCATCTGTTGGTCAACATCCGAATTAATAGGCGGTAAATTTCAGAGATCACGGAAGATGAAAAAAATTGAGAAAACTTGGAATAGAGTACATAAAAATACTTAAAGGAAAAATTTCAAGATCAACCGAACCCAAGCTGACTGAACCCAAAAAGACAAAAACAAAAAACTGAAAATTTAAGAATAAAAAAAAACATTAATTGTCGACGATGTAGTTTCGAGTTTGCCGAACGCCATCTGTCGGTTTATATCCGAATGAAGAAGTGGTAATCTCCAGAGAATACGGAACATGAAAAAAATTGTGAAAACTTGGATTAGAATACATAAAAGAACTTTAAGTAAAAAATGTCAAGATCAATCCAACCCAAGCTAACCGAACCTAAGAAGAGAGAAAGAAACTGAAAATTTAAAAATCGAAAAAAAAAAAACTTTATCAACGACATAGTTCCGAGTTTGCCGAACGCCATCTATTGGTTAATATCCAAATTAAGAGGCGGCAATCTCCAGAGATCACGAAAGATAAAAAAAATGTGAAAAACTTGGAATTGAACACATAAAGAAACATAAAGAAAAAGTTTCAAGGTCTTCTCAACCCAAGCTAACTGAACCCAAGAAGAGAAAAACAACAAAACCTGAAAATTTAAAAATCGAAAAAAAAAAAAAAAATTAATTGTCGATGTAGCTTTTGACGAGCTTTTGAGCAAGGTTGGTAAAGCTGATATTGCATCTAGCAGTTTGCCTGGTTCCTATTTAAACATGTAGTTTGAAATTTCCCACCCGCGAAAGTAACTCGTGACGTCACACGTAACTCCATCCGTCACAGCACCATCTATTGGTTAATATCCGAATTAAGAGAGAGTAATTCACAGAAAATGAAAAAGAAATTGCAAAAACTTAGAATAGAATACATAGAGAAATTAAAAACAAGAGTTTCCATGTCTACAAATGCTAACTAAATCCAGGAAGAGAAAAGCAAAAAAAATGAAAATCGAAAAAAAACATTAATCGTCGACGATATAGCTATGAGTTCGCCGAATGCCATCTGTAGGTTAACATCCGAATTAAGAGACGATCATTTCCAGAATTAGTAGAAAAGAAATGTAAAAACTTGGAAAAGAATACATTTACAAAAAAGAGTTTCAAGGCCAACCCAACCTAATTTAACTAAACCCAGGAAGAGAAAAACAAAAAATTAAAAGTCGTAGAAAATTTAACGAAAAAATGTCAAAAATTGAAAATTTAAAAATCGAAAAATAAAAAACATTAATTGTCGACGATACAGTCCCGAGTTTGCCGAACGCCATCTGTCGGTTAACGTCAGAATTAAGAGGCGGTAATTTCCAGAGATCACGGAAGACGAAAGAAAATTGTGAAAACTTAGAATATAAAAAAGAAGAAAAAAGAAAAAGGTTTCAAGGTCAACCCACACCAAGTTAACTAAACACAGGAAGAGGAAAACAGTTCCGAGTTCTGCCCTCTATCGGCTAACATCCGAATTAAGTGACGATAATTTCCAGAGATCACGGTAGTCGAAGAAAATCGTAAAAAGTTGGAACAGAATACATTAAGAAAAAAGTTTTAAAGTCAACCCAACCCAATTTAACTAAACCCGAGAAGAGAAAAACAAAAAAAAATGAAAATCGTAGAAAACTTAACCGGAAAATATGTATTAAAAATTGAAAAACAAAAAACATTAATTGTCGACGATATAGTCCGCAGTTTTCAGAACGCCATCTGTCGGCTAACATCCGAATTAAGAAGCGGTAAGATATCACGGAAGATAGAGAAAATGGTAACAACTTAGAATACATAAAAAAATTAAAAAGAAGGGTTTCAAGGTCAACCCAACGCAAGTTAACTAAACCCAGGAAGAGAAAAATTGTTCCGAGTTCCGCCATCTATCGGTTAACATCCGAATTCAGACACGATAATCTCCAGAGATCACGGAAGATGTAAAAAATCTAGAAGTTCTTTGAACATCTTTTTCAAAAAAAGAAAAACTGCACTTTTTGATGTTTAAATAAGTAAAAAGTTTTTTTAATCTTAAACCGGAGAGAATTATGAATGGAAATACACTCAAAGTTTCGCTATAGATTTATAACTTCGTCAGGAGTGAAAAAAGAAAATAAACAAGTTGTTTTATTTACTTTCTTAACCTACGCAAGGCTCGTGTAGAAGATTGTCGAGCAAGTGCCGATGTGAATCTCAGCGCAGTCTTTCCAAGTTTCTTGCATTTCTGCGAGGATCGCACGATATGTAAGTCGATAAACTCAGTCATTAACAACAAATCGTACGATTCTTACTAACATGTATAGAATTGCACTATTAGGTGTAACATATACAGGGAGATTCAGGCAACTCTTTCATTAAGAGTTTACGGACTTCTCCTTTGAATTTCTGTTTCATATTTTGCAGTTATAAGTTAACGATATGGATCTATCAAAATATAATATTTTCAAATTTCGGACTCTTCTGCTTATACCGGAAGTTGCTGTCAACTTTCTTATTTTAAACGGAATACCCCAATTTTTAATGCTTTTTTGAAATCTTCTATAAAATTCTAAAAATATTTTGTGCAACATGTTAATACAAGAAAAATTAACCGTTTTCGAGATATTTTCATTCTTTAAAAATAACTCAGACTTGCAGAACCTTGGTTATGATACTGCCATCTTTGTGCAACAAAAACCACGATGCCAATTTTTGGCCTGTAGTAGGCTCCAGTAACATTCTTTCAGATCATGTCCAGTTTTGCACTTGTTTGTTTACAGACTGGTTGAAAAGTAACTTCTATTCGAACTAATTTCAGCTGTCGAAAAGTCATGTTTTTTAAATAGAACGTCTAGTATACTTTTATACCATGTGACTCAGGATTAAATGTTCTTTCGTCCTGTAATAGCATTCCCTATACCTATCTCTTATAGTTCACTCGTTATCGATGATTTATTTTTAGCACGTAATTTTTTCCCACTTTTCGGTATTATTTTTAAATAGTGGGCTATGAAAACTAATCATTTTTAAAATCATCTGTCTAGTAGGAATAAAAAAACAATTTAATCGCTACGAAGAACCAAAAAATGAATAATCAAACACAGACATATTAAATGTATTTGATGATAAAGAAAAATCGACAATTCAAGAAGTTAATAAGAAAAGTTGTTATATCGAGGAAAATGCGTTATTACTCAGATACAGTAGAAAGTTATTACTAGCACATAGCACACTATTCAGGAATAATACTGAAAAGTGAAAAAATTGATGTGTCAAAGAGAAAATCATGAGTAGAAAAAGAAAGGTAAGAGATGGGTAGAGGGAATGCTAATACAGTTCGAAAGAACATTTAATTCTGATTCTTATGGTGTAAGAAAATATTGGGTATTCTATTTAAAAAACATGACTTTCCGACAGTTGAAATCAGTACGAATAGAAGTTACTTTTCAATCAGCCCGTAAACGATTTTGTGTAAAATTAGGTACAACCTGAAAGCTTATGAGCATAGCCTACTACATGCTAAAAATTGAAATTATGGCTTTTGTTACACAAAGTTGGCAGCATCATAAACAAGGTACTGCAACTTTGAACTTTTTTTAAAAAATGGAAATATCTCTAAAGCGGCTAATTTTTCTTGTATCATATGTTACTCAAAATATTTTTAGAATTTCATGAAGATTTCAGAAATGTAATAAAAAATGGGGTATTGCATTTAAAATAAGAAAGTTGACAGCAACTTCCGGTATAAGCGGAAGTGTCCGAAATTTGAAAATATTATATTTTGATGGATCCATATCGTTAACTTATAACTGCAAAATATGAAACAGAAAGCCCGTAAACTTTTAATGAAACGGTTGCCTGAATCTCCCTGTATAGAGTGAGTTTTAATGTATTTCCTAAAGTTTAATCTAATTCACTAAAAATGCAATCGATTCTATGGTTCTACTGATCATACAATGTAAAAATCTGTTTAATATGCCCACTGGAATTTATCACGTGACGTGACGTAACGAGTTACGTACACAAACCCTCTCATCTGAATCAAGGTAACCATCTAATACACAGTCCAGCTCTACCAACCTTGCTTTTGAGTTTGCCGAGCGCCATCTGTTGGTTAATATCCGAATTAAGACAGAGTAATTCATAGATTATTGAAAAAAATTGTAAAAACTAGGACAGAATACATGAAAGATTAAAGAAAAGGTTTCAAGGTCAACAGAAGCTAACTAAACCCAGGAAGAGAAAAGCAAAAAAAATGAAAATCGAAAAAAAAAACATTAATCGTCGACGATATAGTTATGAGCTTGCCGAATGCCATCTGTAGGTTAACATTCGAATTAAGAGATGATCATTTCCAGAGGTCACGTTAATAGAAAGAATATGTAAAAACTTGAAACAATACATTTAAAAAAAAGAGTTTCAACGTCAACCCGACCCAATTTAATTAATCCCAGGAAGAGAAAAACAAAAAAACTAATAATTGCAGAAAAATTAAGCAAAAAATTTTAAAAATTGAAAATTTAAAAATCGAAAAAAAAAACAATTGTCGACGATATAGTTCTGAGTCTTCCGAACGCCATCTATCGGATAACATTCCAATTAAGAGGCGGTAATTTCCAGAGATCACGGAAGATGAAAGAAAATTGCAAAAATTTAGAATATTAAAAAATTTAAAAAAAGGCTTCAGGGTCAAATCAAATCAAGTTAACTAAACCCAGGAAGAGAAATATAGTTCCGCCATCTACCGGTTAACTTCCAAATTAAGAGACGAAAATTTCCAGAGATCACGGTAGTCGAAAAAAATTGTAAAAATTTGGAACAGAATACATTTAAGAAAAAGTTTCAAGGTCAGCCCAACCCAATTTCACTAAACCCAGGAAGAGAAAAACAAAAAAGTTAAAAATCGTAGCAAATTTAACCAAAAAATGTTAAAAATTGATAATTTAAAAATCGAAAAATAAAACATTAATTTTCGACGATATAGTTCCGAGTTTTCCAAACGCTATCTGTCGGGTTACATTCGAATTAAGAGGCTGTAATTTCCAGAGATCACGGAAGATGAAAAAAATTGTAAAAACTTAGAATATATAAAAAAATTTAAAGAAAGAAAAAGAGGGTTCAGGGTCAACCCAACCCAAGTTAACTAAACCCAGGAAGATAAAAATAGTTCCGAGTTCCGTCATCTATCGCTTAACATCCGAATTAAGAGGTGGTAATTTCCAGAGATAACGGAAGATGAAGAAAGTTGTAAAAACTTAGAATATATAAAAAAAATTAAAAAAAAGGTTTCGGGATCAACCCAGCCCAAGTTAACTGAATCCAAGGAGAGAAAAATAGTTTCGAGTTATGCCATCTGTCGATTAATATCCGAATTAAGAGGCGGTAATCCCCAGAGATCACGGAAGTTGAAAAAAAATCGAAAATTCCTTCAACATTTTTTTCGGAAAAAAGAAAATGGTTTCCTTATTTAAACTCGAGCACTTTTTGATGTTTAAATAAATAGTGGAATATTTGCAATTTTATTTCAAGTATCATCCCTAATTGCCTAGCATTAAACACGTTTAAAATTCTACTGAAATGAAATGAAATCACAAAGTGAAATTTTCTGCAATCATGTGTAGAAGGGAGTTGGAGAAATGTTTAACGCAATTGTTGAACTTACTTGGATTGTGTGTAATCATGTACTTAATCGTTATATAATATTTCAGTTAAATACATACATTCTTTTTTATTTACTTTGTTAATCTACACAAGACCCGTGTAGAAGATTGTCGAACAAGTGCAAATGTGAATCTCAACGCAGTCTCTCCAAGTTTTTTCGCATTTCTGCTAGGATCGTACGATATGTAAGTCCATAAACTAATCATTATCAAATGATAATTAACAACAAATCGTACAATTCTTGCTAATATGTACAGAATTGTACTAATAGGTGTAAAATATTTACATAATGTATAAAAAATTTCAGCCATTGCTGACACAAAATGTGTGATTTGTCCATATAAGGTCAATAAAATAAATAAATCAACTTTTTTTTTGAATTTTTATTCGCCGTCATCATTTCTATCAGGTATTTCAGGAGTCAAGCCTGAAACGGAGAACTATCCATCTACTTGTGTCGGTGTGTGCAGTTTTGTAAAACACGAGCCGAGAGCACATTTGCGGAGAGCACGCGAACACGATACATCTTCAAAGACAGAGATTAATGCCGGGGGCGACAAAAAGACCAAATATTTGCCTCCCAACTCCCGGCCGGACGCTTAGCATGCCGGCCTTCCATCAAATTTAATGATAAACACGCCGGCGACTGATGCACCATTATTTTTCATTATTAACGCGCCGCTAGTTTTCGAAATTGCCCGCCTCGCGCGCGCGCTCCCATCATTAACGAGAATTAGAAATTTGGAAATTATAGAATTACCTTTGCACAGAACAGTCATTAAAACTGTTACTAGCTTCAATCATCAGCGGGGGTCTCTACCAATATTTTTGTTATTTTTTATTAAGTACCGTCTTTCATTGGTGAGAAAACGAGATATTTTCATTATTTTTATGAAAATTAGAATAAACCTTAATACCACGCTTGTAGAACATCCCCAGTTCCTCGTGTCAAATTCACTGGTACCTGAAATATCTGGAGTTCTCCCATGAAGATCTTTATAATCATTGAAAATCCCTTTCTGTTCTTAATCATAGTAACAGTCAATGGTATCTGCTTTTCAAGATACCTTACATTACAATTTTCCATGTTTCTTCTTCGTTTGGATATTTGAATCTGGATATTAAGTTTGATCCTGAAAGACCCTGTATACAGTCTGTTTGATTTTGGCTGTCACGGCAGCTATGTCGGCTACTGTTAGAGATATGACAAAATGTTATGGAAGGAAAGTTGTTCTACATTTAATTTTCCATTATCTGCATTAATCACAAAAACAATTGAGCATCAAATTAGAGACGCGCGACTAAGCTGCGACTAATTAGTCAACAACGCAAGTCGATTGATTAAGTCGAATAAATAGTCGGTTTCTCACACTGACAATTTTATAGGCACACACTTAAAACCAAAATACTAAGTGATAGTTATGTAATAAAAAATTGTTTTGTCAAATAATATTTATCCATATTTAATTAAAAATTTGGTTTTGCAACTGAAATTTATATACATCATAAACAAATAATAAATACATTACTTTCTAAAGGAGCAAGTCACCGTGAAACTACATCGGGTAAATTTAACATAAACTCACTAGAGTTGTGTCGTTCTCGAACGAACCGTTCATTTTGAACGAGATGAACGTAAGAATGAATTGGACCGCTCGTCGTACATATTATATCGATTCTAAAGAACAACTCGCGTACATTGACGCATTTTAAAGATGTTTTTCGCTAAAGTGCAAGATATAAATGCAAGTGACCAATAAAACTGAAAGCTACGGTATAGCGTGAGGATTCGTTCAGCTAAATCAAATCGATCAAATCTAAATCGTTCTGAATCGTTTCGTTCAAAAAGATTCGTTCGTTGGCGAACGACATTGCAAACGAACGAAATGAACGAGATCTTGGTAATCCACATATTAGAGGAATAACATTGGCAATAGTTATGTATTTTTCTCCAGTATTTGTACAATTAACTGAAAGTTAATTGTACAAAAGGTTTTAGGATAAGTAACGTATCTATTAAAATAGCCCGTTCTGAATCAGAAAGATTATCTGGAGTTCGTTTTAATATTACTTTCGTAATTGTTAATGATAGAGGACAATTAATCGATGATTACAAGGTGTAAATCGACTAATTAAAGGTACAAGTCGATTATTTAGTCGGAATCGAAAAATTCATTGATTCAACTTGTATAAAATCGCTTAGTCGCCCATCTGTACATCAAATGTGTTAGATGTAGCAAATACATTAAAAATTTTAAATAGAATGTACCCGATTTTATTACGTTTTCTAAAACTGTAAAAAATTCTCTTTATAACGATATATCACATGCTATAGTTATCTAATTAATTAGAAACATAAATCGATAATTAACGACTGAATGTTTACATTGATTAGAGCTTTATACGAAAATGTAGGCAGTGAAACAAATACGATTATTTTTCAGCCTCCAATTGAACAATGTTCCTTATTACTTACTGCCTTGACAACATGTGCTATTCAACATAATACAACATAACAACATAAACAAAGTAACAATAAATTAATTAACTAGCACGAAATGGCTGATAATTGCAAAGAACGGAGGTCACTTTGAACAAAAGCTCTAGATATTATGAACTGAAATTTCAAACTTAATTTACGTATTAGTTTATTGTTACTTTGTTCATATTGTTGTATTGTATTTATATTGAAAAGCATATATTGTCAAGACAGTATTAAGAAACATTGTTAGTGGAAGCTGAAAAATAACTTCATTTGTTTCACTGTGTACTTTTTCAAATAAAACTTTATTCTGCGCATTTGTTACTTAATTATGGATTTATATTTTTAATTGGTTAGATAACTATGACATATGATATATTTTTACAATATTAATAATAATATATTTATTGATGCCAGCAAACAAAGTTTTTTTTGCACAAGTATACATACAGTTTTTGCACAAGTCGGTTACTTACAAGATAAGATACATCAAACGTAATACATAAGATAAACTTAGATAACACACAAAGCTCATATCAGAGACATTATACCAATTGTTAGTCATCACGTAGAATTGTGTCATTTAGAAATTCTTCATAAGAATAGTAAGCCTTATTATAAAAAAAAGTTTTAATTGTCTTTTTAGAACATCTTAACGATAACTTAGTTACGCACACAGGTAATTTATTAAACAGTTTTATTCCTAAGTCTCCTGTGCCAATGTCCGTACCCTTCAGACGCTTTTTATTAAGGCAAATTTTATCGTTATGACGAATATTGTGATCATGAATAGTGTAATGGCATTTGTAATCTTCATAATTAGATTTAACATACATCAAACACAGATAGATAAAGTTGTTAAGTTTCCTGAAAGCATTTCTGCAGTCTTGTCTTTGTAAAGAGATCTTTTTTATAGTATCAGAAAACGTAATAAAACTGCTTATGTCCTATTTAAAATTTTGAATATATTTGCTACGCCTATACACTTGATGCTAAATTGTTTTTCCGTCTAAGGCACATAATAAAAAATTAAATGTAGAACAGCTTTCCTTCTATAACATTTTGATGTTTCTTTAACAATAGCCGAGATATTCGCTGTGACAGCTAAAATCAAACAGACTGTATATAAGAATATATGTACCTTTGATTTCTGCACTGACCCTTGATTTATTGATTTATATTATAAATTGTATTAAAAAAATCACTTAACTAGGCAGCTAAAAGTCACTCTTTGATTACACGTTTTATTTATTTATTTAACCTTTTCGGTTTACTATCAAATTATATCTCAATTTTTGATTGCACGAAGATTATCGAAATATACTGACCGACAAAAGTAAAGGAACACCAAAAATAAATTACTCCTATTATTTTAACAGCCACATTTTGTAGATACATGAATTGTGGGTAACGAAAATAAAGTTTGATTAAAGTTTTATCTCTAATTCTGCAGTAGTTCTAGCAATTCCTTTTTAAATCTTTTATTCTGAAGAAGTTGGCGCAATATATGAGGGTCAGTTGATGATTTAAATATGTTATTTTGACGTGTTTGGCGTATTGTTTAAAATGCTGAGAATTCGTCAGCGTCTCAATTTAGGCAATTAAGTTATTTTGAGCGTTGTCGAGTATAGTAGGTTTTCAAGAAGGGGGTTTATCTTATCGCCAAATTGCAGCCCGTTTAAACAGAACCGTGTCAGGTGTGGCGAACTGTTATCATGTCTGGTCTAAAGAAGGATGAGAACAACGAGCCAGACGTTCAGGGTGACCCTGACTAACAACAGACCGTTGCCTAAGACTGCTGACTGTGAGGGACCGTTTTTCAACCACTCATTCGACTACAAACCAATGGTTTGAAGAAGAAGGCAGAAGGGTAACCACTAGAACCATTTATAGGCAAATAAAATCTTTTGGGCTCGTGTCTTACCGTTGTTACCACTCACCGCTTATCACAAAAGGTGTGGTGCCGAGAAAGGTTCCAGTGGGATGAAGAATGGCATCAGGTGGTCCTTAGTGATAAATCCCGATTTTGCTTGGGTATGAGCGATGGTCGGATAAGGATTAGGAGACAACGTGGAGAACGGCGACATCCACAGTTTTTCGAGGAACCCCATGTAAACCAAACTGTTGAAGTTATGGTGTGAGGAGGCAATTGGATATAGTAATAGATCACCCTTGGTCTTCGTTAGGGATACCATGAATGCTAAACGATAAGTTGCGGATATTATAGAGCCTCGTCTTTTTCCTTACCTTCACACCTCACCAAACCCTGTTGTTCATCAAGGTAATGTCCGACCTCATATTGCCTATGGCTTGTTTTGAAGAAGCTGAAATCACCCATCTTCCTTGGCCTTCAAGATCTCCTGAGCTATCCGTATCGAACATGTTTGGGATATTATCGGCAGATGACTGGACCAGTTATTTCATCCTCCACAGACTCTGGAAGAGCTCTGTTCAGTTCCTAAACAACAATTTATTTTCTTTTATTTTTGCAGTACAATTTCAAAACATTTTTGTTAACTATTTAAAATATTTCTTGTCATTATATCCATCTCGCTAAGTTGCCTGTCCCTTCTTAGAAACTTAGTCAGCTCATTTGCAGCCCCTTGGAACCTCACATTTTTCATTCATTCCAGTTTACACCTTTGTCACGTGCACATTTTCTTAACAGTTTCTGGCGGTGATTCAGATTTATAGAATTAGTTTAGTTTAAGTGTGTAAAATACAGAAAATAAACTATTTAAATCTTGATCGCAAAGTAAATACACCAAATCAACAAAAAATTTTAAATCTATACGGAGTTACGCCCATGGATGGTGAATAGGAGCATCACAGCTCAAAACAAGCTCCGACTCCAAATGCAGGTGTCATGGAATGAAATACCCCAGGACGATATTGATAACCTCATCATCTGTTATTTTTTTCTTTTGTTTTAAATGTTGATCGTTCACAATGCCCGTATTATACGGTGATATTTCTTGCACAAAATTTGTGAAATAATGACAGAGAAGTGTCGAATTAACCAATAAACATTCACTACGGCAACCTATCTCTGTCACTTTGTCCAAAATTTACACAAAAATTATCATCGTGTAAAGCAGGCCTATTTTTGACCACTTAAATAATAATATGTATATTAAAATCAGTTCAATTGAATTACTATTTCTTAGTGTTCTTTTACTTTTATCAATCAGTATACAATGGCAAATTTGCAATTGAAACAAAAAATGCACCAAATTATGCTTTAATGCCCTAACAAATTACAATAGAGAATTATTTATAAAAAAGTTCAAAGTATGCATTTGCGTATGCAAATATGCAAATGCATAATTATTCTAAGCCTAATTATTATTAACGTCTTGTACCATTGATGTAAGTTAGAGCGATTGTCGTTTCTTGCGAGATTGATTTTTCAACATTATTTGTCGTTGTCTTTGTTTGTTGCGAGCGCAAAGAATATTCTGTTTCCCTTTTTTCTTTTTCTTTAAGCAGTCTATTTTTTTTCTTCAACATTCCTTCATTCAGTCCAGTGAGTGTTAGGCTTTCTTTTTATTTTGATTGATTTTTTGGTTTGAGTTTAAGCGCTCGTTTTTTGTTTACCATAAATTACCATTTTCAATTTCTAAAATTCGTTTTTATTTATTTGTTCATTTTTCATTTCCTTTAACAATATCTTTCGATCGTCTTTTGTTTCTTTTTTGTTTAATTTACGTTTAGTTACTTTTCTACCTAGTTTGTTCTCAATTTGCCTTTTTTTTATCCAAATCGGGATTAGTTTTTTGTTTATTTTAAGTATTTTTTTGGTTCAAATTTAAGCGATCGCGTTTTGTTTCTGAATATTAACTTTATTTTTTCGAAATTTTTAAAGAAGAGATTCCCCATTTTACTTTCATTTTTGGTCTTCGTTGATTGGGTTTGGGATTTCTTCTTTATGGGATCCCATCAAATTAATGGGATCGCCTTTTATTTCCGAAATTTATTAATGTTTGCTTGTTCTTTGCTTGCGCAAAGAACATTCTGTTTGTTTTTCATTTTATTTTTTTCGTTTTTTTTTCAATCTGCCTTTGTCTCTTTCAGGGTTAGGCTTCTGTTTCTAAAATTTGTTGTTTTTCTTTTTCTCCAAATTTTCGAAAGAGAATCCTTACCAAGAGACTTCCAAATGTGTCCAACCGATTTTTATTATTTGATTCATTTTCTTGATCGCCTTTTATTTCTGAAATTTGCTTTTGTTTCTGCTTTTTTGGCCCTCGCGCAGGGAATTTTCTGCGTTCCTTTTTCATTTTATTTAGAAACAATTTTTTAAATTAGAGTATTTAATATCATTGAATTCAATACTCTATCAAACATTGGTTACATAAGAACTAAGTTTCTGAGATGAATTCTGTGAGATTTAGGAGAATTCGATTTTCAGCTGCCTTTCTCAAGACAATTAAAATCGTTGCGTTCGACATTAAGGAGTAGGCAGACTGAGGCTTCGGCTGTGACTCCAATTCAGAGAACTGCTTCAAGATATTAGTCGAAATGTCGAACCAACCTAAAACGTAGACGCGGTTAATCCCAGGAACTGTTGATTGTATAAATATTTCATACAAATCACGGGATTTAAATGCCCTTGATTATTACTTTTGGAGACACCTAAAGCAATTAGTTTATAGGGAAGAAATAACTACACGAGAACAATTAATTCATAGAACTAACAATTGTCGAGCTAACATAAATAATAGTGTTCCTGGAATCAGTGACTCATTTATTCGTCGTTGCCATGCATGTTTTCATGCCAATGGAGGCCACTTTGAGCACCTCTTATAAACATTAAATTATTAAATCAATTTAATATTGTTAATTAAATAAGATTTGTTATAATAATATATGTTTTTTATTTTCTCCTTCTTGAGTTTCTCTAAGCGGTAGTAATTAATTTAACAGTACTTAATTTAAACCTTCTTGTCTTAAACACTTCCCATGTTGATTATCTTCCAATAAAATCCATAGTAGCGGCTTACTGAAAAGAAAAAGAGCGCCTTAGCTTGGAGACAAAAGCGGATAGGACAGATATTGACGTGGATTTTTCGCTCAAGGTGACCCACCCTATCACTGCTTACCATTTGGCGCAGCATCCTGTATACGCATCTTCGTCTTAAAACTGCAAGTATAAGGAAATAATTTGCAAAAATCATAATTTTCATTAATAAGTAAATATTTTCACTTGTATAAATATTTCTCAGTTTATTTATGGTGTCGTTCATTACGTTTAAGTTTTCACTTTTTTTCTTTGGCCCAGAATAGAATTATTTGGAGTAAACAAGTAGACGCCCGGGCTTCGAAAAAAAAGTAAGTTCACCTGAAAAATGTGGCTCAGATTCGAATTCAATCGACAAATCGAAACAAATCAATGTCATTGGGTCACAAATAACGAGAGAGGCGATCGCAA
Organism: Prosopocoilus inquinatus; assembly: GCA_036172665.1. Classification (NCBI taxonomy): domain Eukaryota; kingdom Metazoa; phylum Arthropoda; class Insecta; order Coleoptera; family Lucanidae; genus Prosopocoilus; species Prosopocoilus inquinatus. The sequence continues at coordinate 35,208,029 of CM069877.1, forward strand.
ATCGAGCTTATCTCCGAGCGTATCGGAGGAGAGCCGCTGCCGCTGGCTGGAAAAATAAAAAAAAAAAAAAAATCCGAAGCTTACTTGTTTTGTAAGCAAAAAATCACTTTCACCGAACGTGCCGGCTTGTTTTCCCCGATATCGGAAAAATTAAAACTAACAAACGCCGCACTCTTGTTTTAAGTCGTTTTTGCGACGGATCGCGCTGATTGAAAAGGGGTGGCGTCTGTAACGCGAAATAATCCAATTATTATTCCTTTTGGGCATTATTAGAGGAGTTTACCCCGGATTTCTAAAGGTTTTCTGTTTTGTTTTAATATTTACGTCGCCGTACAAGCATTTTCCCTCACCTCACTTTGCAGGGGAGCTTGGTACGATAAGCTATTATCACTTGTTTTGTCGTAATTGAATATAAACAGAAGCAATATCAGAATTTTACTTTTTTGTGTTTTGTGGTGTTTGCCCAACGGGTCATAGACTTGTCAGGACTTCAGGAGTGGGAGTGTATTTTTGTGTGTGTAAAGTCTTGCATGGTTTTGTTACTTCCAAACCTCCTCACCGTTGAAGGGGAAGCAGTCTCGAATTTTATCCACAACACTGAAGGGTACCTGAAGTGAGTAACGATCACCCCCGAGAAATATCTCGATCATGGTGCGAACTCACGACTGCAAGGCCGGTCCCTTATCACTTGGACGGTTCAGGCATTAAATTAAAATTGAATACTGAATGGAACCTCAAAAATTTATAATAAATTTGTTCGAGTTCTTACAAGGGGAGTTCTGGAAGAGACTGGAATTCTCAGAATAAGAAATGAGGAGAAATGCAGAAATAGCATAAATAAGAAACCAGAGAAGATAGAACATGAAACTATAAGGTCATATAAGTTACTGGATGAAACAGTCAGATCAGAATATGAAGAAAAGATGAACTTAGAAATGGAAATATTTATGAGAAACAAGGAATCAATGAACGTCGAACAGATGTGGAACACATTCAAGGAAGTAATGATTGAAGTAACTAAAAAAGTATGCGGGACATGTAAGACGACTAATGCTACAAAGCAAACGGCATGGTGGACAAAGGAAATACAGAAACAAGTAAAAATAAAGAAAAGAAAATGGCAATTGTATTTACAAAAAAAAAGACGAAGCTTAGGAAGAATACAAACAACAAAGACAAATCGTTAAGAGGATGATACTTGAAGCAAAAGAGAAAACATGGACAGAATTTGGAACAAAGCTTGAAGAAGATAGTAAAAGCAACCAGAAACTATTTTTTAAAGTAATAAAAAACATAAGGAAGCAGAAAACAAACCAGGCAATGTACATAAAAGATTCAAGAGGAAGGAAACTAACAGAAGGAAAAGAAATAATGGAAAGATGGCGAGAATATTTCATGAACTTGCTAGCAGGGGCAGAAAAAGGGACAGAAATAATTGCAAACAAAACAGGGATAATAAACAACGAAGAAAGAATCACTATGGAAGAACTAAAAGAAGCATTACGCAAATTGAAAAATGGTAAATCACCAGGACAAGATAGAATAACGACTGAAATGATGAAGAGTATGGGAGAAACAGGAAAACAAGTATTACTAGAAATCATGAATAAAGCCTGGATGGAAGAAGATATACCTAATGACTGGGAAACAGGAATGATTTTGCCAATTTTAAAAAAAGGAGATATAAAAGAATGTAACAATTACAGAGGTATAATATTACTAAGCACGGGAATGAAGTTGTATGAACAAATCCTAAATGTGAAACTACGAGATATCATAGAAGTAATTCTGACCGAATCTCAAAGTGGCTTTAGAAAGGGCAGAAGCGGGCAAGACCATATATTCACGATAAAACAGATAATAGAAAAGACCAAACTGAAAAGAGGAGAAGCTTATATGGCATTCATAGACATACAAAAAGCCTTCGACAAAGTACAAAGAAAAATAGTATGGGACATATTAGAAGAAAGAGGAGTAGACAGCAAGATGAGCAGAGTAGTTCAAAGTTTGTATGCGAACACGAAAAATGTAGTAATATTCAGAAATATGAAATCTGAAATATTTACAACTAAAGAAGGATTGAGACAAGGTGGAGGAATGAGCCCGACACTTTTTACTTTGTTCATGGATCACATCATCAGGAAATGTAATGAAAGAACTAAGAGCTTATTTGTAGGATACAAAAATCTGCAACCAATAGAAATAAAAGAATGTGCCTATGCTGACGATGTCGTAATAATTACATCAACAGAGAAAGAATTACAGAAGAATTTAGAAATTTGGAAGGAGGTACTGGAAAGTAGTGGTATGAAAATGAATTCGGAAAAGACAAAGATTATGGCAGTAACAGAAAAAGAAGAAAACTTAAATGTACATTTAGACGGAGTAAAAATAGAACAAGTAGAAGTGTTTGACTACTTAGGAGTCACAATAGAAACTTCAGGAAGACAAGAAAAAGAAATAAACAAAAGTATAGAAAATGCAATCAAAATCTACCACAGCATAAACAAAACCTTTATTAATAAAAAAGAAATATCATCCAAAACAAAAATGAACGTTTACAAAGCAGTCTATAGACCTATATTAACATATGGATGTGAAACTTGGACACTAACAAGAAAACAGAAAAGTAAAATTCAAGCAACGGAAATGAAGTACCTAAGAAGAACCAGAGGAGTAACAAGAAAGGATAAGATCAGAAATGAACAAATAAGAGGAGACCTTGAAGCGCAATATATAGAACAACGTCAAATAAGCTGGTGGGGACATCTACAAAGAATGAACAACAACAGACAAGTAAAAAGAATTTGGGAAGCGCAAATATTAATCAGGAGAAAAGGGGAAGATCAAGAGAAACATGGGAGAGTACGATAGGAAAATTATTGAAAGACAGAGGAAAGACATGGAATGAAGCCAAGTTATTAGCAAGAGACAAAAAAGAGTGGCGCACATTTGTCTATGGCTAGAACAACCTTACTCCCGACACCCTGTGGGTAAAAGGGAATATGATTATATATATATATATATATATATATAAATATATATGAAAAAACGCATATGAAATTTGGTAAACGGTATCATTGTTTTTCGAAGTATTCGCCTTTGACGTCAATACACAAAGCACGTTTTCCACTCAAGAGATGGTACCTCAGAAACCAGTGTCCGGAATGTTTCAACCGCTGCTTCAGCCGACGAAAATCGCTCTCCACGCATTTTATTTTTGATATTTGAGAAGAAAAAGAAATCATTAGGTGATAAATCAGGTGAACATGGACAATGAGTCATTAATTCAACATTTTTGTTGGACAAAAAATCAACTGTTTGACGGGCTGAGTGAGAGCTGGTGTTGTCAGGATGGAGAATAATTCGTCGATTTCGATTGTTTCTTCTTATTTGATCGATGACTTCCGGCAAACAAATTGTAGTATACCAAGCAGCATTCACGGTTTTACGATTCTCTAAAGCCACGGTTGCTACATGTCCAGTTAAACCAAAGAAAAAGCAATCAATTGCTTCGCAGCACTGCGTAAACGGACAAATTCTGTTGGTTTTGGTTCATTTTGAAATACCCAAACGGTAGATTTTTGTTTACTTTCTGGCTCGTACGAATAGATTCACGTTTCGTCACCAGTAACGATGTTATAAACTAAATTTGAACGACCTCCATTGAATTTCTTGAGTATTTCTTCGCACCATTTGACACGACCCTGCTTTTGCGCTTCTATTAAATTGTGTGGGATCCAACGACAGCAAAGCTTTCGTACGTTCAAATGATCATGCAAAATCTGCTGTATTGCTTTCGTGTCAATGCGTAAGGATGTTTGAATCTCACGGTATGTCACATGTCGATCTCGCTCAAGCATTTCACGCACAGCATCTACATTAGTGGCAACAACAGATGTTGATGGACGACCTTCACGAAATTCGTCACTGAGAGAGGTACGTCCACGCTGGAATTCGGAAAACCAATTATAATCACTGCTCTTTGATGGTGCTTCATCTCCAAAAGCCAAATGAAGCCGATCGTTAAATCGTAAAAAATCATGGCACGGAAATTTTCACGCGAGATTTCCATGTTTACACAAAATTACTTTTTCTCAAATGCTGTACAAACAAAACTAGCTCACTTGGATAGGAACTGTCAATATAGGCGAAAAGCGTAAAATTTTTCAAATATGACAGTTGATAAAGGCTAACAATTCTAGACCTAATAGATTCCAGAAAAGTTTCCAGCAGCCCACGTATTAATTTTAGGTTGATTTTAAGTATTCGTTTCCATATTATTTTCATGTTTCCATTTCCTTACAATGACGTACATATCTTTTTCTCCCAATCGCTGAACATCTTTTCAATCCTTTTAGGAACGTAGCACAGAAATAAAACAGTTGGCTGTATTACCTGATAAAGTAATTTAAATTTATGTATTGCACGCATACGTTATTTTTGTGTCGTTGTTAACTAATAAGTAATCCAGATTTTTGCATATTGTTAAAACACCGTGATAATTACGTAATATTTCATGAATATATATTTTTGTTGTTTTACATATTTCGTGATTAAACTCGTAATATAAAATAAATTATTAGAAAGCTATAAATAAACTTATCGCGTTGCGCGTAACACAGTGCGTTAAATATGACGTCAGCACGCACAATATTTTGTTGTCGACATCTTTTAATGCAGACGTGCGTTAAAGGTTCTAAATTATTAGAAAAGTAACTTAACGAATGTTTTGAAAAAAAAATCATAAATATATTTCAAATGTTCATTTAAATAAAAGTTAAATAGTGAGAAAACCCCTCGACCACATTAATTCACTGAAAGCGAATACGTATTATACGTAATATATTCGCTTTCAGTGAATTAATGTGGTCGAGGGGTTTTCTCACTATTTATTTGGATTACAGCCACAGGTTTTGTGTTGCTTTGTGATTATTAAATAAAAGTTGTCAGAAAAATAAGAGTTGGTAGAATTGTGTCGTACACGAACGAATGAATCAACTCGAATGAATCTTTAGAGCAAAAATTCCTTAATTTCGTCAACGTCTTTTAATCCAGACGTGTAAAAGCTCTAAATTATTATTCATTAAATAAAAGTTCTCAGAAAAATAATAATAACACTAGCCTGAGAAAAAATATATTTTTTTTTGCGGATAAGATAAGACTGTGCTCTTCAAAGATTTTAACATTATAAAAAAGAATCTGTTATTAGTTTTTTTCTATCACGTCAGGATTCCAAAAAAAATCAAACTTTTTAGAGAGTTTTTGTTTACATTTTGTACGGTACTTGTACACTTTATTATCGGACATATAATAAAATTAATTGCAAAGGTTTTAGAGATTTACCTGAACCGCCAGAATTTACTAAAAAAAAAAACAAGTGACGATTGGAAATGAGAATGAACTTTGTTATTCTAATTGAAGTCGATTGTTCTCCAATTTTAAAACTGTCCACTTAAAGTTTTAAAAACTATTTTCTTTGATATTTTAGATTAAAAATTCAATAAATTTTCTTGAATTAACAAAAGTTCCTCTTTTTGCTTCCAAAAATATATATAGTCGCACCTCTTTAACTCGAATCTCCTGTAAGTCGAAATTTAGTGATGGTCCTTACATATTACGTGTAACTACTATCTATTTCTTTAACTGGAAATCTCTATAACTCTCTATAATTTTCCGGTCCCTTGAAATTTGAGTTATGGATGCTCGACTGTAGTTTGTCTATCAAAAGCCCTGTACAGTGATGGTCGGCTGTAGTGAATCTGTTTGTAGAAAACTCTCGGTTATAACCCTACTAAATACATACTTCGTTTTTATTTACCGGTTATAACGAACTTTGGATATGGCAAACCTATTTTGGTGTCTTTTTGAGTTCAACCACAAACGTGTCAAAACTGTTAGAATCATTTAGACAACGTCTTTTAGTAACATTTACCTTATCATTCATTTTTTCTCAATATTTGCTTAAACAGGAACACACGGTATAGTACAAACTAATATTTTGTATAGCATGAAACGTACAAACGTACTTTGAAATATTGTTATTTAAAAATGCGATGAAATAATTATTATATTTTTCTCGTACTCAGGAACACCAAATCTACTACATACACCTACTTTTATGTCATCCGCAAAACCTTCGCAGACTAGTGTAATCAGTGTAGAGTTGTGTCGTTCACGAATGAATGAATCAATTCGAACGAATCTTTTGAGTCAAAATTCGTTCATCGTAATGTCGTTCGTGAACGAACTGATCTCTTCGTAGGAAATGATTCTGATTCATTTAATTGGTTTGATTCAGATGAACGAAATGAACGAATTCCCACGTCGCCGCCGGTTGGCGCCGTAACATTCCAATTTTATTCGTAGCACGCCGTCGACGTTTTCGAAGTATTTTTTTCTCGCTGTGCAAGATATTTAAGCTTGAAATGACTAACCTTAAATAAGCATAATCACATTGATGGAAATAAAGCAAATAAAAGTAAAGCATAAAAGACGGAAATAACTTTAACATTGGCTACTTGGAATATTCGAAGCCTTAAAGGGAAACAGCATGAACTCATACATGAATTTAAGAGAGCAAATCTAGACATACTAGCAATAACAGAAACAAAGAAATAAATTTAAGTTCTTTCAGTGTTATTATTAAAGATGTAGCAATTCATAATCGTTACTCAGTAGATATTGTAGAAAATATGTTAAGGAAAATTGTAAATAAGGGCAATATCAAAAAATTTACCACCTTGTTACCAGCAGAAACAAACACGTCTAAATATATTAAAATTCCGTTTGACAAAAGCTGCTCTAAAGGTTTAAATAACATTTTTAAAACACAAGGGTACACAATGGCATATACTAATAACAACACTCTAAAACGTTTACTATCAAACCCCAAGGACAAAACTGAACCAAATGAGAAATCAGGGATCTACGAAATATCTTGTCAGGGCTGTACTAAAAAATATATTGGGCAAACAAAAAGAAACATACTAACACGTTTTAAGGAACACTTAGCTCACTTAAAGTACAATAGAATTGAAAAATCCAGTGTTGCCCTACATATTTTTGACACCAGTCATAAAATAGATTTAAGTAATCTTAGGTTAGTAAAAGCAACGTCAAGCAACAGGGAATTAGACGGTTTTGAAACCATTTTTATACACAAAACCAGTAATGATTTAATGAACGCCGATCACGGGCCTTTGGCAGGTTCTGTGTTGCTTGACTTAGTTGACGCAACTCGGTGAGACGCTCACTACTGGAAGCGCACGCTTCATTGGAGTGGAACGCACTTAGTATATAAGGTAGTGATAGGTATGACACCGTCACTTCTCCTGTGATTTAGTAGGATAGAAGTCGCAACTACTGAAGATGGCAGCATAGCTGCCGAAATACGTATTTAGTTTTAAAAAAAAACATATTTTGGTTAGGAGTCAAAACCAAATTTATTGTTAGACAACCACAGTCTCCAATACATTAAGCAAGTATACATACTGTCACGTGACGACAGGTGGTCGTTTACTCTGTCGCTCGATACGTCGATCCACCGTGTTCTGGAAAACGTACAGGGACAGGGGTGCGTAGGTAGAGCTTTAAAGCGATTTTTATTATAAAAAATGTACCTTTTACATTCATCTCATAAAGGTTAAGGCGGTTCCTGGCGCAAATAATGCATGGCGTCGCTTTGGTGTTGATAGCTTGGTCGTCAGGGCTGTCGTCCTCTTGACTGATGTAGAAGTTTGATCGGTCTCGAGTTGGCTAGCGGCGTCGCGGCTGTTTCTTTGCGATGTCCTCTTCACTTGCTGAGACTGCCACGGGTGATTGCCTCTACGAATGTGGAATGTTTCTGAAGGGTTGCGGACCAAGGCGTCTGATGACTGCGTTGGAGTTTAGGTGCGGCGTTGGCGTTTGGTCCGGACGATGATCAACTGTATCTTAGCGATGCGACGATTCTCATCGGGCGGCAACGGGTTGACTGTTGAGACATCGGCGAGGCTCGAGCCAGCAGCAACGATCCTCAAGATGATGGACATAATGTCTAGGCGAGTGCACCTTTCGTAGAAGCGGCTCTATTGGTTTAGTGAGCGATTCTGTTGCCTGATGAAATTGACTGATTGACGTCAGCGTTAGTCCAGGACAACGGTGACGACCGTTGTCCTGGACCAACGCCGACGATCTTCTTGGGAATAAGGGCGTTCCTTGTTGTGAATCGGCACTAGGTCTTTGTACACGACTGCCTTTCCAAATTCGGTCCGGCGTTTTTATATGGATTTGTTTACGAAAACAAACGCACTTGCTCCTGCTTGCTGGCTTATTGCTTGGGTTTGCATCACGCTTCGCAAGCACTTGCTCCAATTACACAAGTTTACGCGATGCTTTTCTGCTGAATGTTAGTTTCGAAATTAAAACACTGTTACATCGATTACACGTAACGTTATTTGTTTTACCTATACTTTAAATGTTTTTTGTTTTAATATTTTACTGAAAAATATAATCGTGACAATATATTGCACTTAATGCATTTGAGCCACAATTTAGATTTTTACACCTTCGAATAAGATCCTCCATGGGGAAATGTCAAATCTTGTGTCTTTGCATATCAAACTGAGGAAACGGATTTGGAGGGCCTCTCTTCTTCTTTTGCTCGAATGCAACATCGATGGCATCTGCACACGATGGGCGGCCACAATTTCTTGTAATTGAAGATTCATCAATCATGCAGAAGTCTTCGGCATCGGCAATCCCTATCGGGGTTTAATCAACAGAAATGTATTTATTTTCCAAATATTCAATTTTAAAGAAATAATTTTCAAGCTCTAAAATTGTTCAAATCGCCTTCGGTAATTCGACATCAAAATAGATTAAATCGACTCTCAATATTATCCTTTAAAAACGTGAATGTTAACTGGATAAAATTTCGCATCGTCGATCTAAATTCGGTCTCAAATCCGCTCGTGATAAACTAAGTTCTAAAAATGATTAATTGGCTCTAGAGATTTAAATTGAATGGTGTTTCCAATACCATCCACGCTTCTCAAATCAAACTGGAAGACACCGCCATACTTTCCGACAAATGAAGTTCCATCGAATTTAGACGTACTAACCTAAGATCTAAAATTGATCAACTTGCCTTGAGTGATTCGATATCAAAACGGATTAAATTGACTCCTAATATTGTCTTTTAATAACGTGAATGTTCTTTGATTAAAATTTGAAACGCCGTCGATCTAAATTGGATCAAATCAGCTCGTTATAAGCTAAGATCTAAAAATGATTAGTCAGCTTTAGTGATTTTAATTGAATGGTGTTTCCAATACCATCCACGCTTCTCAAATCAAACTGGAAGACACCGCCATACTTTCCGACGAATGAAGTTCCATCGAATCTAGACGTACTAACCTCAGATCTAAAATTGATCAACTTGCATTGAGTGATTCGATATCAAAACGGTTTAAATTGACTCCTGATATTGTCTTTTAATAACGTGAATGTACTTTGAATAAAATCTGAAGCGCCGTCGATCTAAATTCGGTCAGATCAGCTCGTTATAAGCTAAAATCTAAAAATGATTAGTCAGCTTTAGTGATTTTAATTGAATGGTGTTTCCAATACGATCCACGCTTCTCAAATCAAACTGGAAGACACCGCTATACTTTTCGACGAATGAAGTTCCATCGAATTTAGACGTACTAACCTAAGATCTAAAATTGATGAACTTGCCTTGAGTGATTCGATATCAAAAGGGATTAAATTGACTCCTAATATTGTCTTTTAATAACGTGAATGTTCTTTGAATAAAATCTGAAGCGCCGTCGATCTAAATTCGGTCAAATCAGCTTGTTGTGAGCTAAGTTCTAAAAACGATTAATCGGCTGTAGTGGTTTAAATTGAATGGTGTTTCCAATACCATTCATGCTTCTGAAATCAAATTTGAAGACTCTGAAATGATTTCAGCTGATTTAAATTCTATGGAATTAAGACGTACTAACCTAAGATCTAAAATTGATCAACAACTCGCCTTGGGAGATTCGATATCAAAACGGATTAAATTGACTCATAATATTGTCTTTTAATAATGTGAATGTTCTTTGAATAGAATTTGAAGCGTCGTCGATATAAATTCGGTCAAATCAGTTCGTGATAAGCAGATTCGATTCGAATCGAATTCGTTAAGGATTCACATGGCGAGGCTGATCCAGAATACTTCTATTTTCTTTTCGACTGTGAATTGAACCCAGCTGTTGCCTTTGTGAAGAATGCCGAAATTTCCATTCCCACGTTGATGTGATTTTTTGAAATTTTGTTTTTCGAAAACAGATTTAGCTCTCGCATTTTACGATATCCTCCCTCTTTGACTTACCCAAGAACTTTAGCCACATGCGACACGTATATGAAGAGCAGCAAGAAATATGAGTAATAAGAATCCCTAGCTCAGATGTTAATGGGGATGCGTAGAACTTGTTTATGGGCGCCACAGATAATTGACGCTAACAGAAGTCCTTATCAATACAGAAAGTTTATCTCTCTCAAATGGATCGCCTTGATACTTATTAAGGCGATCCATTTGAGAGAGATAAACTTTCTGTATTGATAAGGATTTCTGTTAGCGTCAATTATCTGTGGCGCCCATAAACGTAAAGCGCATCGGTTCTGCTAGTTTGCACAATGATGGTCATGGCTTCAACAAACAAACCCTAAGTAATTGCAACTTATCTTCTTTGAAATCCAAAAATTTACCATTTGAAAGTAGATCAAAACAATTATATTAATGGTTTGAATTGTTTCCTGATTTAACTATTCCTGATCAGTTGAAGCGAAATTGTTTTTGAGGCAAAGACTTTCTTAACTCTTTGTAAGCTGGTTCCTTTCGTCGATGGTTGCTGTTGAGTATATGAGGGGAAAACCCGATTAAGATGAAATGTCATATAGGTCCCTGTCGGTGAAATTTTTTTCTGTGACATTTGCAGTGAAAGAAGCTAAACGAATCAGGGTTTGAAATTCAATCCGCTATCATCTAATCACACACAGTAAACACACCGTATATAATTATACGGGCAGGGTAGATCTGGCGCGGCGCAAGGGCCGGGTCGGGGGTGGGTGGAAGGGGGTGATGAATGTGTGTGTTTAGCTTCGTTAGCTGGCGACAGACTTTAATTATCTCTCCAAGGATTTCTACAACATTAGCCTGTATTTTGCGATAGAACTCCACCGTCGCTGCTGCTTCATTACGTTTTATATCATGCAAAGTTTAGTTGCGCTTCGAGTTTATTTATGCCCTATTTCGTCGTCATTTTGTATTTGGACGTTCGTTATAGCCCGCGCCGCTGTTGTTATTATGTTCAGTTTTACAACTTTAGTTTAGTTCGTTAGATTACTTGCCTTGTTTGCTTCGTTTTTCGTTCGTCGGGCGGCGAAAAAAAAAAGACTCTTGGACTACCCGGCGCGATTAATCGCCCTGGCAAATTTTGATCCGATTAGTCAAGGCAAATGTAAATTAATTTAACCTGGTGATAAACTCCGCTTGTTGGCAACCGTAAACATCATGGACTACATTACGGATTTTAATGAGTCAGGTTGACGGAATTAGATGTCTACGTGTAATGCAACACCGACACATGTGTTTCACGTTCGAAGGCAAATTTTGCCCCATCCTGATTGTAATTTACTCCGGATTCGAAGTCAAAATTTATGCCCTTTCATGTACGTTAATAACAACAAGAAACTCATTATTTGACAAAGCACCGAATACAACCCTCTCGAAAACTCAAAATCCATTATCATTCCCAGTGATATTCTGCAAATTTCATTTTTAAAACCAAGATAAATTGAACATCCTGAATAAGAAAGTTTCAAAAATGAATATAAAAGAAGTTCGTATAAAATAACACAAATTATATTGATGCAGTTGTTCATCAACGAACGAACAACAAAGTATATTTAGTAATTTAGTTTGTTCCAAGATGGAAACAGGTTTCTACTCTCTAGGACTAAAATTATGTAAACCATAGGTTCTCAAAGTGGGCGGTAGCGCCCACCAGTGGGCACTGAAGCGTTCTAGGGGAACGGTAGCGAGGTCACGGCCAATTGGGGCCCGTTAAGTCAGTCCAAGGATTGGCGGCGAAATTGATAATAAATATGTACTTTAAACAAAACAGTTTGAAATCACGAAATCAGAAAGTTATTGAACATTTAAATTCTGCAATATTGGTAATCGATCCCGCACAACAGACGAGCCTTCCGGTTTGCCTATCCGATAGGGGTGTGGGAGGGCGTTAAACAATTTTTGTCTTTCAAAGTGGGCGGCGATCCCAAAAAGTTTGGGAACCTGCGATGTAAACGGAAGAGGATATTGGCCCATATCCACCTAGTGACAGTAAGGATGATAACTTTGATGACAGCGACGAGCATTCTGACTACATACCAAAAAACCGAGAAAAACGAGAAAAAGCGAAGTTACATCAGAAGAAGACTGAGAAGAAGACTGGTTTCTCCCTGCCAGCTCATCTTCCGAAAGCAGACCAAAAGATAAAGAATCCAAATAAACAAGTTGCTCACGTATAGAAAAGTCTCTTGTATACTTTTACCATTACAAATACCATAACTTATTGCCGAAGAGGAGAAGGAGAAATATTGAAAATATCGAGACCTTATCACTACTTTCAAATCTATTTTGACAAAGATATACTAAAGCATATTGTTTTCGAAAGCAATAAATGTGCTTTAGAAAAATAATCCAAACATGGAAGAACAACAAGCATTAGAAAAAATATCTTTGTAATTTACATGCCAGTTTTTGGGACTTTCACGATGTGGGATGTTTTGAGCAAAAGAAACTGGAATACTAAAGGTAGCAGGTCGAATTTGACGAGGTAGGAGGGAAATCATAAAAGCCAATCTTCACTTCAATGGTAATGAGGAAGAGAACAGAAATTATTCGAAAAGAGGCCACTTATGCGAAAAAATTCAAAAACCAAACTTTGATGCATCAAATGATGCGCATTGACTAACAAATTATAAGTTTCTGCAATCATCCAAGTCTAAGACTTAAAAGCCCAATAAATGGGGCTACAAAAAATATTTGTACTGTATGATGTGCAGGGCTGTACATTCATTTAATTTCGAAATTTATGCTGGGAAAATCTTACCAATTGAAGAAAAATCTGACCTTGGTGCTAATGGGAGTATCGTATTGAGACTATGTGAAACAATTCCAATACTTTATTCTATTACGACAACTGGTTTTCTTGTTTACCTTTGATGACATTATTACATAAAACTGGAACCGGATCCTTGGGCACTATTTGAACTAATAATACGATTCCTGGAATACAATTACGCAGTGCTAGCGAGATGAAAAAGGAAGGAAGAGGAAGTTATGTCGAATGCAGTAGTCTCACCAATGGTGTTGAGATAAAAGATATCAAATTGTTTGACAATAAGGCTAGTACATTTTGTGGAGCTCAGTCTATAGATGAAGAAAAATAGTTTTTCAAAAAAAAAAAAAAAGAAAATGGTAACGGCAATATTGATGCCACTCGTGTTATTTTTGAAAATCTATAGAATGCATTTGTAAAAACGTACGAGCGGGGGTTGGAAACTCACTTTTCATCTCCTTTTGTTTTCCCAATTCTTTTAGACAAACCGTACAAAGTTGGATCTCGATTTCTTTGTTCGTAGGGCGTCTGGTTTGGTACAACAGGCCAGAAATCGATTTTTCAATTTGTTTTCCGCGTTTGTTCGAATGGCGTTTTCTCTCTCTCTCTCTCTCTCTCTCTCTCTTTGGTTTTATTCCCCTGGATTTTAAATAGAATTAAAATTGTTCTTGCGAGAATATCTCAAATATAAACGCCAAAATTTTAAATATGACAAAATATCTTTTTCGTACTCTTTTACTATTAAGTAGAACAGTATATCGAATTCGTTAAGATCGTGCTCTTTACGCGCGTTTAAAAAGAAATATATTCCTTTTTTAATTGGCACAAATTTTGTTTAAGACTTTGTACAAATCTTCGTAATAAAAGTTGTACCTATTATTTTAGTCATAACTGCCTCATTCGTTTGCAATTCTCTGGAAAACCTGAAATCCTGATGTCTATGATCATAATTTCCTAAAATTTTGTAATTATAACACTGGTTTTGATTTGTTTTCTTCTTTGCATCTGTTAAAATTTCCGTTAATTTGACATACAGCATCATTTAGAATTGTTATTTATTAATTTTGTTTATCTCAAATAGGCTTATCATGCGTTTCATTATCAAAACTGTTACTATGGTTCTGTTTATTTGTTAAATTCGGTACAACATGTGAACCTATATGTATATGAACATTTTCTTTTTTTTGTCTATTCTATTTTAATGTTGGTTAAGTGAATAGCTACAGCAAAACTTCGCCATTAATAAACTCCATTTATTATTATTATTATATTAAAAAAAAAGGAAGATTTGGTTTACAAAGCACTTTCTAGGAAGTTTAAAAAAATGATTTTATTATGAACAAGCGTGGATGGTATTGGAAACACCATTGAATTTAAATCACTAAAGCCGATGAATCATTTTTAGAACTTGGCTGATTTGAGCGCGAATTTAGATCGACGACGTTTCAATTCAATTTATTCAAAGAATATTCACATTAATAAAGGATATTAAGAGTCGATTTAATCTATTTTGTTATCGAATCACCCAAGGCGAGTTGATCAATTTTAGATCTTAGGTTAGTACGTCTTCATTCGATGGAATTTAAATCGGCGGATATCATTTCAGAGTCTTCAAATTTGATTTAAGAAGCGTGGATGTTATTGGAAACACCATTCAATTTAAATCACTAAACTCGATTAACCATTTTTAGAACTTAGCTTATCACGAGCTGATTTGACCGAATTTAGATCGACGGCACTTCAAGTTTTATTCAAAGAACATACACGTTTATTAAAAGACAATTTTAGGAGTCAATTTAATCCGTTTTGATATCGAATCTCCCAAGGCGAGTTGATCAATTTTAGATCTTAGGCGTACGTCTTAATTCGATGGAATTTAAATCGGCGGAAATCATTTCGGGGTCTTCAAATTTGACTTAAGAAGCTTGGAAGGTACAGGAAACACCATTCAATTAAAATCTCTAAAGCCGATTAATCATTTTTAGAACATAGCTTAGAACGAGCTGATTTGACCAAATTTAGATCGACGGCGTTTCAAATTTTATTCAAAGAACATTCACGTTATTAAAAGACAAAATTAGGTGTCAATTTAATCCGTTTTGATATCGATTCTCCCAAGGGGAGTTGATCAATTTTAGATCTTAGGCGTACGTCTTAATTCAATGGAATTTAATTTCAAATTTTATTCAAAGAACATTCACGTTATTAAAAGACAATATTAGGTGTCAATTTAATCCGTTTTGATATCGATTCTCCCAAGGCGAGTTGATCAATTTTAGATCTTAGGCGTATGTCTTAATTCGATGGAATTTAAATCGGCGGAAATCAATTCGGGGTCTTCAAATTTGACTTATGAAGCGTGGAAGGTATTGGAAACACAATTCAATTTAAATCACTAAAGCCGATTAATCATTTTTAGAACATAGCTTAGAACGAGCTGATTTGACCAAATTTAGATCGACGGCGTTTCAAATTTTATTCAAAGAACATTCACGTTATTAAAAGACAATATTAGGTGTCAATTTAATCCGTTTTGATATCGATTCTCCCAAGGGGAGTTGATCAATTTTAGATCTTAGGCGTACGTCTTAATTCAATGGAATTTAATTTCAAATTTTATTCAAAGAACATTCACGTTATTAAAAGACAATATTAGGTGTCAATTTAATCCGTTTTGATATCGATTCTCCCAAGGCGAGTTGATCAATTTTAGATCTTAGGCGTATGTCTTAATTCGATGGAATTTAAATCGGCGGAAATCATTTCGGGGTCTTCAAATTTAACTTAAGAAGCGTGCATTTTTAGAATTAGCTTAGAACGAGCTGATTTGACCAAATTTAGATCGACGGGGCTTCAAATTTTATTAAAAGAACATTCACGTTATTAAAAGAAAATATTAGGTGTCAATTTAATCCGTTTTGATATCGAATCTCCCAAGACGAGTTGATCTATTTTAGATCTTAGGCGTACGTCTTAATTCGATGAAATTTAAATCGGCGGAAATCATTTCGGGGATTTCAAATTTGACTTAAGAAGCGTGGAAGGTACTGGAAACACAATTCAATTTGAATCACTGAAGTCGATTAATTGTATTTAGAACTCAGCTTATCACGAGCTGATTTGACCGAATTTAGATCGACGGCACTTCAAGTTTTCTTCAAAGAACATTCACGTTTATTAAAAGACAACATTAGGTGTCAATTTAATCCGTTTTGATATCGAATCTCCCAAGACGAGTTGATCAATTTTAGATCTTAAGCGTACGTCTTAATTCGATGAAACACAAAACATGTGGAAACACAATTCAATTTGAATCACTGAAGTCGATTAATTGTATTTAAAACTTAGCTTATCACCAGTTGATTTGACCGAATTTGGGTCGACGATGCTTCAAATTTTATTCCAAGATCATTCACGTTTTTAAATGACAATAATAAGAGATTTTGATATCGAATCACGGAAGGTGAGTTGATCAATTTTAGATCTTGGAAATTATTTCTTGAAAACTATATATTTGGGAAATAAATAAATTTTTTCTGATCAAACCCGAATAGGTATTGCAGATAGAGAGAAAGAGAGGAAGAGAAACATGAGTATTTGCACTTTTAACCACACTATGTTATTATTCGAATATCAATTTTGCGAAGATGTTGATAGCAGTAATTGTAATTGATATCCGTATGATATCCATCGTCGGGTTTCCCGATCGTTTATTTTATATATGAGTTGAAGGATTTCGATTAGGCTACGACCAGAAATTGTAGATCGTATCATGATGTGACCAATGTGCGCATGTTTAAATCGGATGCAGGTGTTTAGAGGCTACCGCTAACATTAACATTAAATTTAAAATAAACAACCATTCTACAGAATCCTGATTTCTTACATGATTCACGATCATTTCTAAAAGAAGATTTTGGGTACTTTCTTCAGTTCCTCTAACTTTTTAATACATAATTATTTTCATATATACCATCATCATTACGTCATTATGTCTCAATTCAGATGACATGCAGGCAGAACAGGCCTTCACTGTGGACAATATTATTAACAATAAATGAAATTGGCGTCCTGTTTATTAAATTTTGAAAAACTTGGTAGTTGATCGGGTTTTTAGGACGAAAAAAAGATTCTAAATCATTCAGCTGACCAGTTTCGGTTTTATTTTAAAACCTTCCTCAGAGCATCAAGTTCATCAATATGGGATGTTTTTTAAACAATTAACAATAAATGATTAAGGATAAAACAAAATTAAAAGTAACGTTAGAAAACGTACGCCAAATGACAGGCTAGAAACCTGATCAACTACCAAGTTTTTCAAAATATTATTAACCAGTTGGCCTGGTTAGTGTGCTTGATATGTTTACAAAATTTCAATTTTCGTATCTAATTCCATTGCATTGTACGATACTAGATTTATCCAATTTTCTGTAAAAATCCGATGCAAAAATATAACTTTTATACCGGGTGCTTGCAAAACTTTTAACCACAGTACTCCGACAGCACAAACAACACAAAGAAAAAATCGTATAACAAAAAGAAAATTCCTTTATCCGTCCTTTATTCGGCGCTCATGAAGTAACAAAAAAAAACTTACGGAACTTGCTTCTCTGATCGTAGACAGTAAACATCGCGGAAATGACTAATACGCAAGACACACTCACCGAATATCATCTGTGTGGAAGATCACATTCAAACAAACGTCACTTTTAGACATTTAGAAATGTTTATAATAAATTTTCGACGTGGCGTTCATCATTAGCTACACACAAACGAGCTCGGCGAAAAAATTATTCTTGTGTTCTTGTGCATGTCAGGATTAGCGTAAATACTGTCGAGGGTATTATGAATACATTCCTCTGAAATGCTGTAATCTCGCCGTTAGTGAATTGCGGCATTTTAATAAATGATTTTACTATGCAGATTGCAATTATATATAGCTTTAACTCGTTCAATAACTTTTCTCAGACTAAACCGTTGATCCCAAAGTATACAGTGCAATAAATTGTGTATCACAGTCATAAAAAATAAAGCAGATTCTTTCGCTCGGCTGTAATACAACTTATTGCGACGTTAAAAACAACGCTTTTATTGGCCTCTCGATTTCAGCAAATGTCGCCGTTCGATTGCACTTCTGTTTTTCTGTTCCAATAAAATTTCCTTCTCTTGACCTACCTTAAAGACATAGGCGTACGATTATTTCTTGCCCGATTTTCAACTGCGATTTTTTGGAAATGTGTAAAACTTTTGTTAAGGACGTGTAAGTTCGATCGTTCCCATTTATGGTGATGTATTACAGGTTTAAATTTCTGCACTTATTTCACAAACACCCGGTATAGATAGATAGACACGGAGACTTTAGATTAATTTGAGTTAATAAGTATGGGAATTTTTCATGATCGTTTGTGCTTGCTGCTCGAAACTGAGTCCGGATTTTAGAAATATTCATCGTCGGAGATAAAAAGCGCTGCGATTAAAGTTTTAAATAAAATTATTAAACCCTACGCCGCCGTCGAAGGCGGTGCACCATGAAAAAATTATGCACTTGCCGGTCTCGAGCGTGCCGTACGAGCGTAACATTTAAACGAGGGTTTAAATCCTGGTACGGGACCTTTTAAGCGCCGCCAACCTGTTACCGGAGTTGTGTGCATGCAAGTCGAAAGGTCAATTCCTGTGCACAACCCTTTTTTCTGGACCTGTTGTCGGCGTTCGGGCTCGTGCCGGTTCATGGGGTGAAGATTCTCAAATGGGCCACCCGACTTGCTTGCGTGCGGTCGTCAAACTACAATGCCCTTCGCAACACCTGCGAGGGTTTTCTGCGGAAAATAGGCCTCTTTTGAACAAGTTCTATTTGAAAACCAGTTTTGTTGTGTCAATCCAATAAATTAATTGGAAAAGAATTGTTTAAGAATAGGAATAATGACAGGGTAGAATATGTCTCTGTGTCTCAAAATGGTCGTAACCTCAAAAGAATAGGGTTCTTGAAATGAAATGAAATGAAATCCTGTAGGTATTAAAATTAATGTAAACGACACGAAAAGTAGGGGTTAAATAGGCCTCTTTTTTAGAAGATTTTCTAAATTTCTTCGATTTTTCTCTAACTAGAACCCAAAGGATTTTCTAATTGCTCCGATACTATAATTGGTCATCAAAATCATCAAGGTATAATTTATTAGGTTTTTTTTTTGGGGGGTGGTATCTAATCTACAATTTAATTTCAAACCTAATTATCATACGTATCTCCAGACGAAGACTCATTGTAATAACGTGAAAGAAACTAAGATGAAAAAATCTCCTGAAGATTCACCGTTACACTATACGAAAGGATGCGTTGTCCAAACTCAAGACAATTTCACCTCCCATTTGAATATCAAACATCCCTTAATTTAAACGCGGCGCTCTATTTGAATAAGTCGGCTTCTTCCTCGTGAGAACGGTCAACCCTTAAGTGTAACGATCCCGACGCGAACAGGTTTGGTCACTCGGTCCAGCGTGAAGACTCACCCTCGTGCAAGTGATGACCGTGGGATCAAGACGGCTGGTATAGCGGACCTGTGTGCGGGGTCGGAGGTCGGCGTGACCTGCACGTACGTTCAAACTTCTGAAAAATTCACCCCGATCTCCGAACACACATGTGTTTGCTCTTCTACGGAATTTAAAAGCGCCGTTCGCACTGTTTAATTTGTTAATGAGCTGTGTTGTTTCGCACGTTAAGCGCATACCTTTTTTTTTTTTTTTTTTCACTGCAAAAGTTTATTTTTTCGACGTGCAAATGATCTAGTTACATGTACTTTTTCGAAGAGCACAAAGTACAATTGCGGACGGCTAAAATAAAAAAAAATACCGTTGAGGCACTGAATAGATAAGATAAGATCGATTAGGCACTGATCACATTAACTAAAATAGTTTCCTAGTGTGCCCATACCTGAAACACTAACTTATTTGCGGGAACTACTGACAGTTAATAATGTAGATAAAGATAGATTGGAATAATCGTCAGGCTCACATGCCTTTACATGTCTCAGAATTGTTTTCAAATAAATGGTGAGTATTTCGAACAAGTTCAAGGGACCGAAATGGGAAACTGTTTGTCACAGTTTTTGGCCAATTTATTTATGAGTAAATTCGAAAATGACGTAAGAGATAATGATCCGTATTTTCCAAGAATATGGTTACGTTATGTGGATGACATTTTTGCTATTTTTGATACCAAGAAGTGTGATCTGCAGGACTTTATAGAAAAATTGAATTCAAAATTTGATAGTTGTTAATGATTAAGTTAGTTTTATGTTTTGCATATGGAATAACTTACTTTTATAATTATTACATTCATGTATTTTGTAAGTTTAAGGATAGATTAATTAATAGCATTTTACAGGACTCATTTATTTCGTAAACAGCGTATTCTTGGTAGGCAGGCGCTGCCTCGTCATTCGTAATCATGTTCCCAAATTCGTTGAACCTTTTATTTTAGTCACCTGCAAGAAGTTTTACTTAGTAAAGGCCACACTTAGAATCGTGACCGAGCCCGTCTAACCCTCTGTTCCTCGATAGGATTTTTTAAATCATTTACTGTGAATTTTGGTCTTATAATTTGTATAGTCAAGCCTTCTAATAATTCTACAGCCAATAGTGTTCCTTCTCCCCCTTATTTGTATAACTTGAAATATGTCTTTATAAACCAGATGTTTTTACAATTTTAGCAGAGTAAAAGAATTACTTGAACCTCTCGGCATTGGAGGCGCACTCCAATCAAGTCATAATTTGCATTAAGTTTCAAACTATCGCGAGTAGTTTAACTTCAATATTTCGCAATCGTGTTGTTTTCTTGTCATAACTGTGTACATACATTTGTAAATAAAGGTTATAAGTTAATCGAACAAGTGTTTCGTTTTCGGGAGCTATTGTAAAACAATTAGTGCTCTTTTGGGTTCACTTCAACGGACCACGAGATCCTGGGTACCCAAAGGTGCCGCTAAACAATAGTATTAAATTTACATACAAAAAGGAAGAAAACGGTGCGATTCCCTTTTTAGATACTCGTATAATTAGAAACGGCAAAAATGAATTAGAAATCGACATTTATCATAAAGATACAACAAATACAAGCCGGTTTATAATTAATGAATCTCAACATTCTGTACTACACAAATTCGCGGCTCTAAATTTTTTAGTAAATAGATTACTCTCTTTTCCACTTACTAAACCGCGATATGATAAAGAACTTGAACTTAAATATATTAAAAATGTTGCGGTTCATAACGGTTATACCCCCCAAATAGCAGATAATGTGATTAGGAAGATTAGCTATAGGAAACAGGTTCAAAATTCTAGCACTTTAACGGCAACTTCACCTCAAGGAAAATTTGTTAAAATGCCTTTCGATCCGTTTTACACCAAAGGTTTAAAACATATTTTTAAAACCCAAAACTTACGATTAGGTTTTTCAACTAACAATACCATAAAGAATTTATTGGGAAACCCGAAAGGTAAAGTTGATGTTGAACAGAAATCTGGAATTTATGAAATTAAGTGTAACGAATGTACTAGTAAATATATTGGACAAACAAAAAGAAATATATTAACACGTTTTAAAGAACATTTAAGTCACTACAGGTACAATAGGTTTGAGAAATCAAGTGTTGCACAACATATTTACAATACAGGACATAGTATTATTAAGTTTCAAATAATAGGGAATTAAATGCTTACGAAAGTATTTTTATTCGGATAAATAAAAACAATTTAATGAATTCAGACAAGGGACCAATACCTAGTTCCGTATTATTTGATTTACTCTAATTTGTAGGTTGTTATTTGACATATTTAGATATATATGATTATTATGATTATTATCAATTTTTGGGTAGTTCTTGCTGTAATTGCAGAGAATATGAAACAAATAAAAAAACTTTTTAAAACGAGCTAAAACGGTAATTTATTAACTTACTTACCGTTTCGCAAATAAAATTATTTGCCCTATCAAAAGTGAATAACGGAAAATATAAACAATTTAGCCTTCTAAATTTTTTTTTTAAAATTAATTGTGAAGAGATTGTTAGAGGTAAAAAAAAATTATCAGCAAAGATATAACTTGTAACCAAGAATATCATTACTGAAATTAGCTGAAATTGTTATGCAAAAATTAGAAAAAAGTATCATTAATTCGTTACCTTTTGATTTAACTTTATATTATAGATATGTTGACAATATTTTATTAATTTTACCTCATGATAAAGTTGATTAAAGTAGGGCAACTGAGGTTTTGATTTATCAAGGGATTTTGGTTGGGCAACCAAAATTTACGTTGATATTTGCAGTAGGATTAGATACCCTATTATTATAAATGTAAAATTAAACTCCTGAGAAGTATTAGTATATTCTTGAAATTTAAAAAATTTGTTAAATAAATTTAATTTTTTTCATAATAGGTTACAATTTACTGTAGAAAAAGAAAATAATAATTCCATAAGTTTTTTTAGATGTAAATATTATCAGACAAAATGGTAATTTAATAACAAATTGGTATCATAAACCTACATGGTCAGGTAGATATATTAACTTTAATTCCTATCAACCAAAAAGTCACAAAATGTCAACTATTATTAGTTTAACTGACCGTGCAGTATTACTTTCAGACAAATTATTTATGACCGAAAATTTAAATTTAATTAAAAAAATTCTTATTCAAAATTCTTACCCTGCAAAGCTTATTGACTCAGTAATAAATAAAGTTTAAAGTATTTAAAAAAATTTAACATATCCAACAATTCACAAAAAAATCAGGAAATAAATACATATCATTACCTTATATAGAACCTTTACATGATTCTCATAAACATTTTTTCAAAAAATTTAATTTGCATTTAGCCAGTAAAATCTTCTGATAATTTTAACATTATTTTTACTAATTTAAAAACAAAAACACCTAAATTTCAAACTTCAAATGTAGTTTATCAGGTAGATTGTCAAAGTTGTAACTCAGCTTCTATAGGTGAAACTAGCCAAAATTTTAAAAAAAAGGTTAGATCAGCATAAATATTATACCCAAAAAAAAGAATGAGAGTCATTCAATGTTAGTAGAACATTCGCTTTTAACTAAACATATTTTTGATTTTGAAAATGCTAAAATTCTTATCAGGAGTCTAACACGTTTAAACGTAGATTTATTGAAATGTGTAAAATAAAAATGTGTAATAATTCAATTAATGAAAGAACAGATTTTGCAAATTTGAACGATATATTTTGTAGATTACTAAGTTCATTAAATGAGACATAATAATCGGAAACTTCCCTGTTTATTTTTTTAGAAAAACTATATTATTATCTAATTTTTTCGGTTTATTATTGTTAGAATTGTTGCAATTTTTGTTACAACAATTTATTTGCGTACTCTAGTTAGGTGTTACCTGAATTTCCCTAACTCTTGCAGTAAATACTGGAGTATATGTTAAGACGGGCCTGGCCGCATCAGTAATGATATTCTTGGTTACAAGTTATATCTTTGCTGATAATTTTTTTTTTACCTCTAACAATCTCTTCACAATTAATTTAAAAAAAATTAGTAGGCTAAATTGTGTAATTTTATTTTCACTTTTGATAAAGCAAATAATTTTATTTGCGAATCGTCAAGTAAGTTAACAAATTACCCTTTTAGCTCGCTTTAAAAAGTTTTTTTTATTTGTTTCATATTCTCTATGATTATTATCATTATTATTTTTTAGATCTTCATCAAATTGGCAGCCAGATGTTGTACTTGTTATGTCAAAAATCATCCGCAAGATGTCGCTACCTAAATCATATATGAAGGGGTGTTGGAGTTAAGCGCATTTGCACTGGAGATTTGATAAGGAGAGGATTCTCCGAGATAAAATTTTCCTAAAGTACTCTTAACTTGTGGTGTGCGAGTGTGATTTGCTCTCATCTGTAGGTTGTGTTTTGACGATTTATACACAATATTTATATTTTATTTTATTTTTCAGGATTTTTAAGTATCAAATAACAGGGAATTATATACTTATTTATTCGTTGGAATAAGAAGTGTTTTCGGGTCTTTGGACTATTCATTTCCCTATTTCCGTTTTGTTTGGTTAACTCTTATTTGTAAGGTTTTTCTAACGGTTAATTTTAGATATTTACATATTAATTTATATTGACTTACATTTAGACATATATATCTTTTAGGATGATTAGAGTGTTGTTAGTTTTTACATTTTTATGATTTTGTTAGGATGATTAGGTTCTTTTTAGATCTTCTTAAGTGCATTTAAGTAGCGTACTGAAGATGGCAGCTAAGCTAAGGTAAGCTAAGGTGCATAATCGAGTTCAGTCCAAAAGACAACAAATAACGTTCTAGGATTTTTATGTTAGGTGAATTATTGGCTTAAAATTATTTCTGATAAGGAAATCTGAAGCCTCCTGACGCCAAGAATTACGTAAAATAAAAATCTAGAGGAAGTTATTTGTTATTTTCTCAACACAGTAAATTTGGACTGAACACCATTTTGCACTCATCGATTCAATTGCATCTCGACGGTTAAAATACAAAACCTCTTAGTCGAAATTTCTCATTTTTGGATGTAGTACACTATTATTATTTTAAAAATATTGCTGTCCATTAAAGTGTAAAATTTATTGAAAACTGATACAAGGAAAATTGATTTTTCTTTTTTTTTAATTTTCTATTTCTTACTTACGCACTTTAACCATCGATTTGTAAATAAAATATTGTCATGATTAAATAAATGGACAGATCTTTGCGGTTTATAAAACTATGCCAAATAAATCTTAAAACACAAATAACTCAAAAACCCTCACATTATAAAAACATAAAAAATAACGAATAGCTTAAACAGCGACATCCTACGATCTCTTTTTGATCTAACATTGCATTAGGATTGATAAATTAAAGCCAGTTTGCTACATAATAAGTCGTTTTCTTTCGCAGTGGAAGTCTCGAGCTACGCTTCTGCTGACAAAGCCCCAAATAAGGCTGAAACAGCTGCTCGAGGGATCCATTGCAATCAAAAACAACTTGCAACAAAATTTTATAAAAAATAACAAAAAAAATTACTCCTATTAATTATTTATTATTTGAAATTTTGAATTAATTTATATTGACTTACATTTAGACATATATATGTTTTAGGATGATTAGAGTGTTGTTACTTTTTACATTTTTTGATTTTGTTAGGATGATTAGGTTCTTTTTAGATCTTCTTAAGTGCATTTAAGTAGCGTACTGAAGATGGCAGCTTAGCTGCCAAAATACGTATCTACGTATATAAAATTATTGGGGGCTGAGATAATTTTCAATTACTGTATCATTACTTACGGTCCCCTTTTTACTATCCAGAAGTGTACCTAAGGAAACAAAGACGGAAACAGACTTTGGGTGATCTCAATGGTAACATCGAATATTAATTAACAAAATCAATAATAAATCGGGTGTGATTAAAATAAATTTCACTTAATTTATGATCAGTGTAATTAGTTATAAAAATATCTCTTGGCAGTTATTAAGAAAATGAGGTTTCAGGAATAGATTATGGATCGATTAATCACAATATGAAAAAAGAAAATAGAAAAAAGTGGTGATAAATCAAAGCAATTGGAAATTGCGGAATGTTGAAGGAACCACTGATGGTTGGGCCCACAATTTTAAACTTGGATAGATCAGATAAGAACTCATGGATATATTATGGATAGATTCATGGATCATAATAGGAAAAAAATAGAAACAAGTGATGGTAAATCAGAGCAATTGGAAATTGCGGAATGTTGAATGTACCACTGATGGTTGGGCCCACAATTTTAAACTTGTATAGATAAGATAAGAACTCATGGACCGCTGATGGTTGGGCCCATCATTTTAAACTTTCTAAAAAAAAAATTGGGTACCACTGGCCAAATTAAAATAAAAAAAAATTAGAACATTTAAGCAAGATGAACAAGAAAAAAGGAAGCACTGAAAATAACACTTTCTACAATAATTTTCCATCAGCCGAATTGGACGTTGTTTAATTCCAGGTTCCAATATATATTGTTGGTAAAATTAATTTATTATTCATCTGTTTTTGTTCACTTATTTATTGTTATTCGTTAAATAATGCAATTAAAAAGAGGAAGTATGTTTATTGGTAATGTGTTTATTGGTAATGAAAGTCCTCGTGCTATCAATGTAATAAAAGTTATTATTCCTCCTTTTATTGCTCTATATTTGCGACGACTTTATTTTAACACTGTTTTGGCTGGTTGTTTGCATCACTTTTCGAATCCTAATCGTAATCCTTTTGACTCCACTTCTCTTATCCAAATCGGTCCCTTTTTCGCCTGAAGGTTTCTGAAAATAAAATGAATATTTTTTTTATAAACATACATATTTTACGAACACATTTTATTTCCGCCATTATTCCCATTATTTGGATTTCAATTCGAGTTGAGAATAGTAGAACAGGAGGAGCTTAATTACTTAGGTACAGAAAATCAATAAAATTTTATGACAAAAATACGGCTTAATTATTTATTTTTTTGACGAATCAATTAATTTCACAAACAATTTGGTTCCATTACTTTTTTATAAACCTTGTACATAAAGTATATTAACGTCTTGGCGGGTATACTAAAAGTCATCTGCAAAGTCATCTTCTAAAAGTCATCGTCAGCTTTCTCGTGACTCCTCGATTCGAATAGCTGGTCTGCACGAAATGCATTTCATTTGTATATTGATTGATGCGTGTTTGTCACGTCTGTAATTCCCCATAAATTCTATGCAAATGGATTATAGAACCGACCCTGTAGATCTTGTAGGGTACCGAGGCAGACGAGATACATACCCAGAAAAATCTGGCTGGTATGGCCGCTAGCTCAAAGTCGTGGAGGGGAGGTTCGCACAAAGTATTCGAACAAAAAAAATGATGTAAACAAAAAAAAAAGGAATTGGGCGCCACACCGTTTATTTAAAACCCCAGAAGTAAAAAAAATTACCAGCTTCACAAAGAAAACGGTGAAAATAATTAGATTTTACAGTTAAATGCATCTCTCAAAACTCCAAATCGGTTCACGCAGGTTAATGCCATATCAAAAAGTTGTACACCAAAAAGATCGATTCAATATTACTTTATTAAGTCCAAAAAGTTAAATCCACAAATAACTGGTGGAACAAACAGATCAATTAAATGCAAATATGTAATTAGTATATCATGACCTTTTGAGATAGATACGGTAACTACCCTATGGCCCAAAATAGTACTATTTTTGTTTTAAGGCAAATGTCGAAACACGCGATAAATTCAACAAAAAAACCAAAATGTTGGTAATTGCGCTCGACAACCCTAACAGCTTTCACTTCTAGCTAATTAACTAAAGAAGAAAAACTAATTCTACTGAGTATAAGTGTTTTCTTAGTTACTATAAACATGTATCTACATTAAACCTCCAACTTTAACTTTCCGATATCGGCAATTTCCAATAATTAATAATAAAAAAATAGAAACTGTAACTCATGGACCGCTTCCGGTAGGTAATTTTTTCTATCTCTTGCGTGAATTCCCTCTGTTGTAAGAAAGCGAAGAAATGTGGGCTTCGAAGGGTGTGAATTTGTTATTCACGTGGCGGAGTCCAAAGTCCAAGAGAAATTTCCGGAATGTGCACGTAAATCACCAGGAAAATCAAACAACAAAAAAAAAAACTCCTAAAGAAGAGATTAAGATATTAGAAAATGCCGTCGGTAATTTGGTAAACACTTACGATTAATTAATCGAGGTTTTGTCGGAAGAAAAGAATGAGCACCACGTGCGATGAAAGTTTTTCCACTCGAAGTCCAGTCCGAGGACCAAATAACAACAAAACCCACGAAAATTTGGCTGGTTTTTATTGCTCTTGATAGTTGCTTTTAATTCCACACAATTCGTGGCCAATTTATTTTAAAATTTCGCAACTTATCCGATGAATTTCACCTCGTGATTTTTCAGTGATAGTTAAAAATGGTAGTGCGCAAGAATAAAATTTTTAAGCAGGACATGCGCAAATTCGTGGAAAAATTTAAACGATTGACCAGAGAGGGCGATACCTATATTTGCAATGTTTAATTAAATGAAAACGTGACATTTACTTTTCGGAATTTTTCTAAGGAAAACCCATTTATAGAGCTTTCAATTGATTACTTGTTATTTTTTCTTGCATTATTGATTATCTTTCTTCTCGTGATTTGTTTATATCACGGTGGTCTTCGAATTACTATTTTATCTGTTACTATCTGTTTCACTTTCATACTTTCGCATCCTCTCACGCCATTTTTTTCTAAATCCTTGCAAGATATAACGGGTCGGGTCGATACGGGTTGTGGTGTAACTGAAATTTTATTTCTATCTTAATTACAAACTGTTTATACACATGTATACAAATCTGCATACTATTTTACAGGATTTTCTTTTACTGTGTGCAAATATTTAAACCTGCAATTTATCACCATAAATGACAACGATTGAACTGATATGTTTTTAACATAAATGTAATAGTTTTCGGGAAAAATGCAGTGGCAGATTTTCACTAAACCGTTTGAGAACTGCTGACATAGAAAAATTGGAACGCGGGCGCCTCTTCATTTACGACCCACAGCCGAAGTAGGCCAGGGTCAGTGCCTTACTAGACCTTGAGCAGGAACGACGTAACTTAACGCCGCTTCGATCAGCTGGCCCGTTTACGTAAAAGGGTGAAGGAAGAACATTTTTAACGCGCTTGCCTAATTGGTGCATAAATTTTCATCGATAGTTGATATCGTAAAACAAATAAATGTAATATTGCTTCGCTGAGTGAATTAAAATAATTAAAATTTTAAATAAAATAATTAGTAAACGATATCAATGATTATTATTACGAAACTCTGCCTTGAACATCGAGTGCGGTATCGGTGGGCGTGTTCATACCGAGAGGAAGACGAAATTGACTTTCCTATCTTTCTCGCACATTTCAGCAGTTCCAAACAAGTGGTCCATCAGAAATTTTCTGGCTATTATACTGCAGCCACCAAGAAATACCCGCAGAAGGCAGCATTTCGTGTACTTACACTGAGGTTTTCTTATATGCATACAGTAAGAGAACACCCCGTATAACAGACTGGATTCGGTTTATGTGTGAGACTTTGACCGAAATCGGGAATGAAAGACAGCACACTTGTCTTGGGTTATGCAAGACACTTGCATAAGAATCAGGAGTTCAGACGAAAGAAAGACACTTGCATCTGAGGACGAGAGTGTTACATAAGACGCTGATATCGAGTCTTGCAAGACACTTGCATCGGAGGACGGGAATGTTAGATTAGACGCTTATCTCGGGTTATGCAAAATACTTGCATCGGACGGCGGGAGTGTTAGATAAGACGCTTATCTCGGTTTATGCGAAGTGTTAGATAAGACGTTTATCTCGGGTTACGTAAAAACACTTGTATCAGAGGTCGTAAATGTTAGCAAGACTTTTGCTAAAGGTCGACACAAGAAGAAACAATCTTAGTTATTGTCTTAGCCATCGATAAGTCATCGACTATTTTATTTTTTATTAAAAATGATTTTTCGTTTTGTCCATTTAAAGAAACTTCAGTTTTCTTCATCCCTCATTTCTTAGACTTCGTTTAATAACGAGTAGAATTTTATTATTTCCTGCCATTGAAATTCAAAACAGATTTTTAAAGTATGCCGTGCTGAATTAAACCACGATGTATTCGTCGTTCATTTTTGAATCTTGACACGGTATAAGATAAGATAGGTATATCGATAAGCCCATCTATGCTCTGAGATCAGTGCACTCGAGCCTAAGAAAATGCTAATGAATGAGAATGAAAACGGTATAAAGGATAGCCTCAAAAGTGGCTATCGCGCGAGCCAGAAGCGCATGTTAAATTATTTCTTATTCTTAAGTTTACGTTGAATTTTGAACTCTCGTTTTTAAGCGCGTACGTTCAAAGCTGAACTTTTACTTACTTTTCAGTGAAATGTTCACTGCTGAGACTCGTGCGTTGATGGTCTGCCGACGTTTTGTAATTTTTTCATCGGTGAAGTCACGAATTTGCGATTTTGCGTGTGCCATGGTTAGGAGATGCTATTTCATAACAAATCTGCGCTTAACACGTACAAATTGTTAAATCAATAAGCGCGGTTTTTTCTATGACATGCACGGTCTTATCCTTGCCTCAATGCCGTCCCGTTTTGTGCTATCTCTCTCGTCCACCGAGTCTTACGTTTGCCAGCCCTTACTTGTAATAATAATAATACATTACCTCCTGATTACTTAACGAAAAGGGTGGCAAGTTAGCGCTGAAAGAGTCTGTAAGCTGTCCCGAGCTAGCACACAGATGGAGAAATTCAAGGGCGCTAAGGAGACCAAGATCCCAGCTGATTACCACGTCACGCTAAAATCGACTCCCAAGGTTCACAACTCGGGCATTCAAAGCAGTAAATCGACGCAGCAAAACACCACAACGTACTTAAAAGACGTACATTTAACGCAACTGTACAAGATTAACGAAACAGCATCGGCTGAAAACAATCTAACAAAATTACCGATGGTCGTTACTAATTCCTTTCGTTTAAATAAATAAGCGTGGTTCGAACAGATCCAGTACTGGTCTACACAAAATGTGAATCAAAGATTCGCTTAAATTAACTTATTCTCAACTTGAGCGATACGTGAAAACGTTAACTTAATTCACAGACATGTTCCAGAATGTTTATGTTATGAGCGAACCTACGATAATTAAATAAAATAAATAATTCAGGTGCGTTACGTTACGTTACGTGGAATTCGAAAGAAGTTGTGGTTATCCAGCAGTAAAACGTAGACAAACGTCACCGAGCAGCGCCGCCACTCGTGGAAAAATCATACTTCAGTTACGTCACCGCAACTATCGTGTTCTGCTGACCTTCGGTAAGTACGCTGATCCTATAAGTTATTCATACGTAATGGAATTCCGATACGCGATTCAAACCGTCTACGCCCTCGATTGTAGGATTTTCGCCAAAAAAACGGGATAACGAAAGGCGAGGCAAAGAAAACAAGAAGCGGCTTCCTCTGTTGAAACAAAGAAATCAAATATAAGCATGGTCGTTGGATGAAATAAGATATTCAGTAAGATCTTTTTGTTTCGTTTTTCTTTCGAATGAAGGAAAGCTGACGGTGCAATTCTCATGCAGTGTACCGGATATGCGCGGGAAGCTCCGGTAGAACAACTCCGAGCAACATCACTGCGCCACCTAGTGGACAGTGGTATTTGTGGTAAAAGCGTCCCGAGGGAAGGCGGGAAGATGCAGCTTGAATGTTAATAAAAACCTTTAACATTTCAATTAGAGTCAGTTATTACCTGCTCTTCGAATAAGCTTAAAGAAAAGTACGTGTTCTATCTCGTCCAGGGCGATGCTAAATTGAACTCCAGATTCAATCTTCTTTTGTTTAGATTGAGTAATTTTCCCCAAGTTTGATACCCACGAGGTGGAAGCAAAAGCCCTCGATTGTAGGATTTCCGTCAAAGAAAACAGGACAACGAAAGGCGAGGTAAAGAAAAGAGGAAGCAGATTCCTCTGTTGAAACAAAGAAATCAAGTATAAGCATGGGTCGCGCTAGCATCGACATCCAATTATCTTTTGTTCAAACACATCTGCTCGATATAATTTGCTTCTAGCAAATCGAACGTCACTCAAGTCATCAAACGATTCTAGCAACGCTGTATTATTTAGAATTCTGCATCAACATTATGCAACAATTCTCGAGATCGCACAAACATGTGCACCTTGTAATGTGGAGAGGCAAAGTGACGCTACACGTGAGGATGCCGGACGCGATTAACAAGCAGCCTCCAAAATGACGACCAATCACAACATAGAAATAGATAGCGTGACCATCTAGAAGTAATGAGAGCCTTTGATATCAAACCGGAAACACCTTACAACAGCAGATCTACACCACACGTGGTTTACTGAAAGTAACTAAGAATTTACAAGCTACAGTCCATTCTTTTGAAATTATTTTGTCGACATTGATATTGAACACCATAAGAGAGGCAACAGCTCTGTTGTCGCGACAAACTTTCTTCGTGGTTCTTGGTTGTTTTATACTTTATTAGTAAAGGCATACATGCAAATAAATATTGGCATTATAATAGGGTGACATGATTGTTTAAAATCTATTGAAATGAAAAATGTAAATTTTTGTTTTCATTCTTATTAGGTGATGATAAGTTTCTGTTCGAGGTTAGAACTATGTGTATATGGAATTTCAAATTCTCTGCTAATACAGAGAACTTTGTGCATGTATGTGATGGTCAACATACCATCACCATCACCACCATAACGAAAAAAAAAACTTCCCAGCTAAAACGTCCGAAAATATCGTAATACGCGTTCATTAATTAAAAACGTCGTTTCGTGGCAATTAGCTAGATGAAACTCTCAAAGCAGCTCTTCAGCCGGACTGCATTTGACATCCAAGAGTGCCGCGGATCGCCGTGATTAATGAGCGGGACAATTGCCTATATCGCCCCTGCCTGCTGCTGCTGCTGGTCCGCCGCAACAGCAGCCGCCGCGATCCACCCCGCCGCCGAGAGCTAAGAAGAAGGGTTGGAGATTCATTAGCGACATTTTATATTTTGTAAATATTCGTTAATGTGTATGCTTCGGTGAAAAAGGCCTGAAGAATAGGCGCGCGTTTGTGTGCTCTTTCCCTTGGGCAAACACGGAATTTTTATTAATTGTTCCGTTTTGTAAGCAAACTCGATCCTTTTTCGGTTTTAATAGCCGAGCGTTTTTAATAGTCACAAATGCATGGCAAACATCAGGACAATACAACAACCTTGAACTTCTTTTTTAATTGTAGATATAACGAGTCGTTTTGTTACAAAGTTTTTTTTTTTTCGAGCAAAAAAGTTATGAACCGTAATTCTCGAAACCTTCAAAACGCGCTTAATACAAATTCTTCAATTTTAAACACCAAAATATTCCTTGCACTCTAATTTATAATGCAGGGAAACTGATTATGTATAGTATAAAATAAATATACCTGAGAGAAGACTTTGATTTTGATGCGCCGCCCCATTGTTACGTTTGCAAGTTTTTACAATCGCGTCAGTTCAAAACTGTCCTTAAAATTAACCGCGAAAATGCGAATAAAAGAAACAATTTTGAAGACCACTGAACAATAAAACAAATAAAATATTTGCTTACGTGCAATGCTGTAATAAATCCATTTAATTTACGCGTTTTTAATTCTTATGTTGGCCATAGCCATAGCCATACCTAAAACGAAATTATCAAGTTAAACCGTAGGTTCTTGAGCGCAGCGGGGCGAGAACAGGAAAACGTGTTATTATTTAAAACTAAACATACTTAAAAGAACTTACAAACTACTTACACGCAATAATGTGTTGTTTTCTAAAACTAAACACTAAAAAGTGAATTCTAAGGCCCGGTTTTATATTCGAGGAATAAAAAGAAGAATAAGTATTCGTTGAATATCTTATCCCTTGCTTAATTCGTCTGATAACGCGTTTTACAAGTCGTCATTTAGGCTGGAATAGTAATTCTCTGAATATATTGTAAAATTCGTAAGTTGGTACTGAAAAGACCTGCAAGGCAAGCGCAAATCGTCCAAAGTCGCGCTACCTGAATCTTCGGTCTTTTTTTAAAACCTGACTTCATTACGCAAAAACCAAATACACAACGTTTCTATGTGTTAGAGTACAACCAATTGCAAAATGACCTATTTGAATTAGCAATAATTATCAGATGTAATACGATGAGTAGTCAAGGTTGTGCCGATTATTCTTGTGGTGATGCTACGAATGTCAACAAATTCGACAGCGCCGTTGACATGAGTTGCGTCACCGCAAAAATGATCTGCACAACATTGACTACGAATCGTATTCGGAAGACTATTTACTGAATCAAATCCTTCAATCCCGCTAATTAAATAAATATTTTCATTTGTTTAAAATTATCACCTAAAAGTACTGATACAATAGGCGTGTTCTTTTTGCCACAAATCTCATCTCAACTCAGATAAACGTCATTTCTGTTGGCAGGAACAAGTAAGTATGAACTGTGATTTCGATCTCCTACCTTGTCACTCATGCACTCCTATTGGTTTCCAGGTTGAAATACAAATTCAAACTCGCTTGTTCGCGCGAACGGAAATGACGTTTATCTGAATTGAAATGAGTTTTGCGGTAAAAAGAACACACCTATTGTTCGCTGTAATTTGTACGAGTACAATTACAATTTTGTAACCATGGAAATGATTAAAAATAAGTTTTTTCGTTGGTTAATGAACATAAACTGACAGATGAATTAAATAGTCGTGTTTATTTTCTTACAACGAGGAAACCGTGACGGTTTCATTTTGCAATTGTTTCTGTAACACTAATTCTTAATTTCCAAAACATCCGCCTTGAAATATTCCAAATTTAGTTTAACGTAATTCTTGAAAATATTCGACTTGCATCACTATTACATTTGTTGATCGCTCGCTCGGTGGCGTAGCGATTTGGGGCGCAGTTAGGGTGTGGGGGGGCGCAACTATAAAAGGGCGCGACGGTTCAAGGGGTGCCAAAGACGTTTAACCTTTCACTAAAAACAATTGTGCTGAGCTCAGTAAATCATAGCAGGATGCGCTTAAATTGATGAAATTAAAATTCCAAAAGGAACCAAACAAGATTTAATCGTTTTCACAAAGAATCTTATGACAAAATGGAAGGTATGTTTTGGTTCTCATACGAACAAGAAAATCGAAGCATTTTTTGTTGTGCGCCGACTCAGACATTTCTGGAACGGTTCCAGAACTGTCCTTCCAAGAACCAAAACAAGCCTAAAGTAAAGAAAGCAGAGAATTTTCAGTTGATAAAATTCGTGCGTTAAATATGACTGACCAGTTTTTAAATTGTTTTCTCTCAACTCTTAAACATTTTGTCAGTTTCCAGTTTTAGCTTGAAAAGCGAGAATAAAATTTTCGATTCCATTTTTCCGAAGTTTCGACGATACAATCGGTACATCGTATTTTAAAATGATCTTCATCTAGTTAACTTAGAATTGTAAACGTATATTTTTTATGTTCTTTTAGAACCAGCTAGCTCTGTCTACCTCTTTCAATCAGTTGGAATGGATTAGATACTTTAAAATACAGTAAAATGATACCAGGAACATTGCGGCACATTTAAAAACATAAACGTCATGCATGTGGTTTTACGCTTGCAACAAAACGGTGGCTACTTCAAACACTTGCTGTAAAATTTTACTACTTTTTGAAATGTGCTTTGAAGTTACATATTACAGGCACTATTTCTTCCTTGACAAGTAACAACTTCCATTGTATGTACCATATGATTTTTTTTTAATTTTAGATAAAGGGAGGCTTTGAAAGGCAAAGGCATTGAAGGCATTGATATTGTTGAAAATCATTCATTTCTAGCCAATATGAAAACTATTTTTAAATATCAGGAATAAGCAATTTTTGTAAAAGAAAAGAAACTACAATAGATTTTGAAAATGTAAACCATTCTCTCGCACACACAAAGGCACCCGATTCTTCATATTGTCAAAAACCCCTTGCAATATTCCCGGTGTAATTTTAGCGCATTCTTCTGTAATCCTTTTAGTTTAGCGATATTACGAATAAAATTCTTGAAAATTGAGGTTTTTAAATGGGGGAATACAAAATAATCCAATGGAGTCAATTCCGGGGACCTCGGGGAATGTTCTGGATTGCAGTGTAAACTGATGATTCTGTTAGCATATAACTGACGAAAATATTTGATAGTGGCAGCAGTAGCACAGCAGCAGTATGGGATGTTGCTCCATTTTGGGTGTCTAAAGTCTGCTCCAGGTATCGTTGAGCAGTGACAGTGTCATAAAAAAATATAGGCCCCACTGACTGACAAGTGGGGCATATATCTCTTCCAGAGACTCCAATACAAACTCCTACCTTTTGTGGATGTAAGAGGGTCTCGCGGAACACATGAGCATCATAAAAATTATCGAAGTTTGTTCTTGTCCGATGAAAATAGTAAGTACAAAGTTTTTTTAATGTCAAACCGGACAGACAAATGAAGGGAACACACTCAGCGTTTCGCTATAGATTTATAGCTTCGTCAGGAGTGAAAAAAAGTAAATAAACAAGTTGTCAAGAGAAACAAGTCGTCAAGAGAAACGAAAAGGTAACATGATTTTAAACTAAAATACGAGTTGTTCGGAATAAAGAGAAAAGTAACGAGAACTAAATTAAAGCTAATTTTTTTTTTAAATATATATAATTAATTAATTGACAGATCTATATCTTGTTTAAAGAGTCCAGAAAACTACAAAATATGTCATTTAAAGTTTCAAAGTCCGTACGTTTATGAATAGAATTTCGAGACATTTTAATTTTACACATTTCTATGAAACGTCTTTTAAAAATATTAGATTCACTGTACAAAATGTCAGTATTATCAAAATCAAAATTATGATTATTTATTAATGAATGCTCTACAAGCATTGAATGATTTTGATTATTTTTTTAAATACGATATTTATGTTGGTCTAAATGTTTTTTTTAAATTTTGGCTCGTTTCACCTGTATAAACAGAATTAAAATTTGAACATTTGATTTCATAAACCACGTTAGGTTGTATTAATTTCGGTATTTTGGTTTTTAAATTCGAAAAAGTTAAATTTAAATTAATCACAGATTTACTGGCTAAAATTAAATTATGTTTTTTGAAAATGTGTTTAAATGTATTGTGTAATGGTTCAATATAAGGCAAAGATATGTATTCATGATTCGAAGTTTGTCTAATGTTATTAGAGACATTTGAATTTTGTAAGTATTTAATACGATTTTTAATTACTGATTCAATAAGATTTATTGGATAAGAATTTTGAATAAGAGTTTTCTTTATTAAATTTAAGTTATCATAAATGAAAACTTTATCAGAAAGTAAAATAGCTCGATCAGTTAATGAAATAATAGTTGCAATTTTATAATTTTTGGGTGTGTACGAGTGAAAATTTATGTACCTACCTGACCAGGTAGGTTTATGAAACCAATTAGTAATTAATTTATCATTCTGTCTGATAATATTTACATCAAGAAAACTCAATTAATTATTATTTTCTTTTTCTACTGTAAATTGTAATCTATTATGAAAAGAATTAAATTTATTTAAAACAAAATCTACCTTATCAGAAGGCAAAATCAATAAAATGTCATCTACATAACGAAAATATAACGTTAAATCGAATGATAAAGAGTTAATAACAGATTTTTCTAGTTCTTGCATAACAATTTCAGCTAAAACCGGAGATAAAGGAGAACCCATTGCTGTACCAAAAATCTGTTTATAAAATTTATCATTGAAAGCAAAATAAGATGTTTCAAAACATAAATCAACTATTTCTAAAAAGTTACCTTTGGAAATATCAGTCAAATCTTTAATCTCTAACTACCTATCATTAATACTTTTTAAAGCTAAATCTTTAGGAATGTTAGTAAATAAAGAAATAACATCTAAAGAAATTATAATGCAATTATTTGGTACAGTTATTTGTTTTAATTTTTCTACAAGTTCAAAAGAATTTTTTATAAAATATTCTGATTTACTAGTAACCTGAGTAATGATTTTTGAAATAAATTTAGATAAGAAATATGGAGAAGAACCAATAGTGGAAACTATAGGACGAAGAGGTGTATTAGGTTTATGAATTTTTGGAATGCAGTATAATTTAGGAAATATGGGATGTTGTACTTTAAGAGATTTAGCAACAATATTACTAATTTCAACGGATTTCTCTATCTTATTAATAATACTGAAAGTTTTACGTTGATAATATTCGGTGGGATCGTTAGCGAATTCTACATATGTATTATTATCAGATAGCATAGTTTGAACTTTTGAAAAATAATCTGTTTTATCAATTAAAACAGTTACATTGCTTTTATCAGCTGTAGTAACAATAATATTAGGATTATCTTTAAGAAATTTTTTACAAGACAAGAGATCTCTAATAAGAATCTTATACTTTGATTTTTCAAAAGTTTTATCAATATTTCTAATATAATTTAAAAAATTAGAACAAAATTTATTTCTTATTTGTATTTTTGAAGGTGAATCTAAAGATTTAATACCAAAGTCTAAGCTACTTAATACTTTTAAGAAATCTACTTGTTGTTTATGAAGATAAGGTAATGAAAATTTTTTGCCTAAAGCGAAAATGTATTTTAAATTTGACGGAATCTCAGTTTTTGTATAATTTACAAGCCACTTATTTATTATATTTTGATCAAATTTAATGTAAAAATTTTTATCTCTAATAGAAATAAGATTATCTAACTTTTTAATCTGTGACAATCGAATTTTATTAAAATACTTTTAATTTTTTTGATTTTCAAAATTTAGAAAATTAGTCAATGTGATATTATCAAGAAAATTACTTAACTGACCTAAGTTAATTTGGTGACGAAGCTATAAATCTATAGCGAAACGTTGAGTGTGTTCCATTCATTTTTCTGTCCGGTTTGAGATTAAAAAAACTTTGTACTTATAAAAATTATCGTCAGCAAAAATCTCATTTGGATATTTTTGGCGCAACTCTTCTAGACATTGTTTTGCAGAGAACGCCCATTCTTGATTTTGATTAACCACTGCGAACATTTGAAACTATTATGAATATCTTCTGAGGTTTTGTAAATACCATTTTATTTACTGGCTGAACACAGATGAATAAAGTTAAGACATATAGTATTTTTCACAGCCTCCCTTTATCTAAAATTTAGAAAAATCGTACTGTATAATATAAATGAGAAAAACTATCCAAACAGGTTTAGCACAGGCTTAGTGGCAGCTCTGTGGTATTAAGAATTGGAGAGTAATGTAATTTTGTCTCTTAAAATAAAATCATTTCTTCTTTTGACAACTTTTAACTTTTATTTAAAATTTTTATGTTTCATTAAATGTTTTAATGGTGACTTATTTATTTACTTCATTTGGGTTATTGATGCTGTTAGAGTTATTTCCTTATTTATATTTTTAGATTTTGAGCTGACATGGACTGACAGAATCTAATAAGAATCTCGCACTCCGCTGAAATGATTCGTCGCTACGCCACTGGATTGCTGTACTTCGTGCTGTTCATTACTTTTTGTAATAAATAATTTCCACATAAACGATAATTTGTTCAGTTCAACGGTATACGTATTATTTCCTGGTCGAGTAATATTTACCAACCACGTCTTCAACCACCCAATCGTGGTACGCATATTTATTTTCTCATAGTCTCTTAGAATCGGTAATCTTATATAAAAAAATGTAAGAGGAGTATCAAATAAACCAATAAACATTCCCTGTGGTAAGCTATATCTCTCATTTTGAAACAAATGTTATATACAGGGTGACTGGTATATAAACGTACGTATATCTTGGAGAGTGTGTTAGTAGAGCTGAATTGCAAGCGATATAGTTTTTGAGACATAAGCCCACAATAAGTATATCCTCCCTAAAATTCAAAACTAATAGTTATTTACTTGTCGAGCTTTATAAACTAACTTTTATGAGCGTGTTTGTGCTGTGAGCGACGCAGGAGCGAAACCCATAAAACAGTGAGCCTGGTAAAGATTAATTGCAGAGCGTGTCGCGTGCAAATTTTTATTTTCACCTTCACTTGGCGATTTTTAATTAATTTAGTTAATTTTTTTTATATCGAAGACGTTATTTCTAGCTAGACGTAGTCATGGCGATGTAAACAGAAATTGTTTTTTACAAGCATGTAAAATTTTACAAGTCTTTTGTACAAGTGCGTAAAATATTACAGGTCTGTTATCGTTTACTTGGTTACCATAAACAACAAAATTAACCGGCAAAATGTCATTTACTAAGAAGGTGGAAATAAGTAATTAAATTGTTTTCAAGATTTCGGTTCCACTCGCGATATGACATATTAACACACACTATGTATCAAAAATTTCGTTACTACTAAATACTTTATCTATTCTCACGGCAGCGGCGAATCAAATCGTACGATGTTACAAAGAAAGTCCATAAGATGTAACGATCATGTATGAAGGGATCCAAAGAAAAATTGGGTTCAGAATGCATTAACTAATCGAAATCCAGGATACAAAGTATGAAGTAAAACCGCGACGAATCATCTCTCATGTATTTTCCATTGCGCTTTAAAATGAACTTGATTTATGCATGTCTGTCTTATTCTTCCTCGCCTTCAAAAATATTTTTGAAGATCTGAAAATTAGACGTGAACAAGTAATGAACTTTTGCCTGACTGATCAAAAACGTTCTTTGTGAATTTTGTTTTACTTTGTTTCTCTGTCCTTAATGAAAGTGGATTTACATGGAGCGTCGAGTTCGTCAAAACGTCGGACATTCTGCGTTCCTGTATTGGCTAGTTACGGCCAATTAAATGAAGAAGCTGGCAGAAGTCTGTGAGAAAAAGTAATCGACTGGCTGCCCCGATTAATCTCTTTCTGCTTCGCCTGCTTCGTCTCCAACTACGTAATCAGAAGTCTTTTCCCAAGCGATCTTCTACAGTTTGCTTTTTGCGATTTTTCTATCTTCCTTCGAGGTTAAAGATCTGTTACCTTTTGACCGCCCCGTTGATATTCTTCATCCACCTCCGCTTTCCTAAGATAAGCTTTCTGGAGGTATTACCCCGCATGGTCTTTAATTGGTCTGTTGAATGTCCGAATGATCTCTTTCCGCTTCGATGGCTTCGTCTCTAACTACTTCAACAGAAGTATTTTCTCAAATGATCTTCTACAGTTTGCGTTTTGCGATTCTTCTACCTTCCTTCGACGTTAAAGATCTGTTACTTTTGACGATCGCCCTGTTGATGTTTTTCGTCTGCCTTCCTTAGATAAGCTTCCTTGAGGCACTACCCGAAACGGCCTTTAATTAAAGTCTGTGGGAACAAAGCAATTAACTGGCTGCCCTGATTAATCTCTTTGTTCTGCTTCGCCTGCTTCGTCTCCAACTATTTCAACAGACGTCTCTTCCCAAGTAATCTTCTGTAGTTTGCTTTTGATGACTTTTCTATTTTCCTTCGACGTTAAAGATCTATTACCTTCTGTCAGCCCTGTTGATATTCTTCATCCACCTCCGCTTTCCTCAGATAAGCTTCCTCGAGGTATTACCCCGCATGGTCTTTAATTGGTCTGTTGAATGTCCGAATGATCTCTTTCCGCTTCGATTGCTTCGTCTCTAACTACTTCAACAGAAGTATTTTCCAAAATGATCTTATATAGTTTGCTTTTTGCGATTCTTCTACCTTCCTTCGACGTTAAAGATCTGTTACCTTTGACGATCGCCCTGTTGATGTTCTTCATCCACCTTCTTTAGATAAGCTTCCTTGAGGTACCACCCGAAATGGCCTTTAATTAAAGTCTGTGGGAACAAAGCAATTAACTGGCAGCACTGATTAATCTCTTTGTTCTGCTTTGCCTGCTTCGTCTCCAACTATTTCAACGGACGACTTTTCCCAATAATCTTCTGTAGTTTGCTTTTAATGATTTTTCTATCTTTCTTCGACGTAAAAGATCTGTTACCTTTTGACCGCCCTGTTGATATTTTTCATCCACCTCCGCCTTCCTCAGATAAGCTTCCTGGAGGTTTTACCCCGCATTATCTTTAATTGGTCTGTTGAATTTCCGAATGATCTCTTTCTGCTTCGATTGCTTCGTCTCTAACTACTTCAACAGAAGTATTTTCCCAATTGGTCTGCTATAGTTTGCTTTCTGCGATTATTCTACCTTCCTTCGACGCTAAAGATCTGTTACCTTTGATGATCGCCCTGTTTATGTTCATCATCCACCTTCCTTAGATAAGCTTCCTCGAGGTACCACCCGAAATGGCCTTTCATTAAAGTCTGTGGAAAAAAGCAATTAACTGGCTGCGCTGATTAATCTCTTTATTCTGCTTCGCCTGCTTCGTCTCCAACTACTTCAACAGACGTCTTTTCCCAAGTAATCTTCTGTAGTTTGCTTTTGATGATTTTTCTATCTTCCTTCAACATTAAAGATCCGTTACCTTCTGACCGCCCTGTTGATATTCTTCATCCACCTCCGCCTTCCTCAGATAATCTTCCTGGAGGTATTACCCCACATGGTCTTTCAATTGGTCTGTTGACTGTCCGAATGATCTCTTTCTGCTTCGATTGCTTCGTCTCCAACTACTTCAACGGAAGTCTTTTCCCAAATAATCTTCTATAGTTTGCTTTTTGCGATTCTTCTACCTTCCTTCGACGTTAAAGATTTGTTACCTAAGTCGACCGCCCTGTTGACGTTCTTCATCCACCTCCACCTTCCTCAGATAAGCTTCCTCAAGGTATTATCCCGAATGGTCATTAATTCTTAACTGATGTTACAGGGCGATTTTGATCTATTCTATCAACAAAGACTGCAATGGTCTTCTAGTTTTGTTTTTTTATTTGTCAAATCTAAAACCTTGGTTTTCTTGTGATGTTGTCCTACTGTCTCTTTCAAGGGACTTCTTGGCTATCTCAACCCAGGATTGCCAATGAGATTACAGCAATCCCGACGACGTTTTGACGCAGTCAAGGCTTCATGTAATACCAGCGTTACACTTGCAAAACATTGAAGAAACACATATTCCTTTTATTGCACCAAATGCTGAAAGTTTATACAAAGAAGGATTACTCCTTCCATCCAGCAACATCCGAAAACTTAATCTAAATCCTCAAGGCCAAATAATTCACAAACTTAAATTCTTAAATTCGTGAAATGTATTAAATTCCGTGTTTTATAAAATTCCCGTTCGGATTTTATTGTCCATGTTTCAGCATGTATAAAAACTAAACGTAGATGACAAGTATAAAAATATACAAGTATGAATATATAAAAAAATATTTAAAATGAAAATACCCGGTAATTAGTGGCAATAAAATAAATATTCCATCATCAAGCAAAGAAAAATTAACTGATTTTAATAACGTAAGACTTAATAGACCCAGAATTACCAGAACTGTTATTTACAAACAAATTCTTTTGTAGCCTCAATTTTTATGTAAAACTTATTTGAACAAAGAAGAAATCCTGTGTTAAACTTCTCTGATCATTTCAGAGTGATTAATTTTATTGGGTTTACAAAATTCGAAAAGATGAAAAACTATAAACGTGTTTGAAAATGATTTAGTGGTTTAGTTTTAGATGGTTTGCATTGTATTCCTGAAAAGGTCCTTTAAATATTTAAATGCCTTAGAATTTTAAAAGGGGTCGCCGGGCAGAGTGATTTAACGGTAATTTTCCCCAAACATTGGTACAAACGAACGTAAGTAATTTTTAATGAAAATCCTAATCTAGCATATTTAAAGTAAAGTGTACTATTTGAGAGGGAGTCCATTGTTTTAATCGAACTCATCTCGAGTTCTCATTTTGTGCAAATGTTGGCAGCCATGCGGGGGAATATTAGCGCTCCTAAGGGTGCTCGGATAGGGATATTCGGGTGGACGGTGCCGGTAATGTTAGGGGGTAACGAGTGAGGCAGCTTTATCGAGCAGAATTCTGCGTTTAATCTAACTTGCGATCTATTTGTCGAAGCCATATTCGCCATGCTTCGTTCGCTTGCTTTTAGCTTTGTGTTGCGAGTTTTGCTGCTAATTCTTTGTCGTATTTCGATTCATTTTCTCTCT
Organism: Prosopocoilus inquinatus; assembly: GCA_036172665.1. NCBI lineage: Eukaryota > Metazoa > Arthropoda > Insecta > Coleoptera > Lucanidae > Prosopocoilus > Prosopocoilus inquinatus. The sequence goes on from CM069877.1 coordinate 35,251,854, forward strand.
GCCCGTTTTAAAGAAAATTTAATAATGAAATTAAGGAATAACATGTAACTGGACGTGTTTTATACCACGGACCGTCGATTCAGAATCGCTCGATACGTACATAACTCTTCGGTGAAATAAAAACGTCAATTGACTCATTTAAAATGCCCAATGATATGTGTCCGGGTATAAATAAATTCGAAACAGGCTCTTCATTATTCTTCAAGTCACTCCGGTGGATTTTTAAACTTGATTGACGTCCACGTCAATATGTTTTCTGGATTATCCTTTACGTCCAAATTTGCATAATAAATTACCTGGTTTTTTGCTAATGCCCCGATCGAACCAGCCAATATCTGATTAAATTATTTAGGTGATACATCCGAAGTGTCTTGTTTTTTATGTTGTACGGTTCACATGTGCTTATTATATTTTTAAATCTAAAGTGTAACACTTGTTACAACTTAGATTTTTCAAAATCTAAATAGTATAGTATCGAAAGGTTTAAAAAATTTAATCTATTTTCATACAAGAAAGAATTTGGTCTACTGAATATTATCATTTCTTCTTTTCATTGTTTGCAAAGTTCGAAAATTGTTTCCTGTTATTTGCTCTATTGAATATTCTCATTTATTTTATTTCTGATTAGCTATGTTCAAACTCGTAAATGTGTACACCTTTTATAAAGTTTTAACCAACAATTAACAATGTCAAGAAACTTAAAACGAAGCTAGTGGAATGGATATTTTCAGAAAGACCACAAGTATCAAAATGTTTTGAAAACGAAAATAATAAATAAATAGATAAATAATAAATAAAATAAATTAAGAGCAATTTTTATAAGAAATTAATTCTTTGTACCACATTAAAGTAACTAATTTTTAAGAAAATACTATCAGGAAAATATTATCAGTTTTCTTTTTAATAATTTAATTATAGTGCATGTTTGTGAAATAAGTGCAGAAATGTAAACCTATAATAATTTCGAGAAAATCGCAGTTGAAAATCGGGCAAGAAATAATCGCACGTCTATGTCTTTGAGGTAGGTGATGAAAAGGAAAATGATTGGAACAAAGAACAGAAGTGCAATCGAGCAGTGACCTTTGCCAAAGTCGACAGGCCAATAGAAGCGTTTTCTTTAACGTCGGAATAAGTGGTATTAAAGCTGAGCGAAAGAATTTGTTTCATTTTTTTATGATTATGATACACAATTTATTGCTCCGTATTATTTGAGATCAACAGTTGAATTTGTGAAAAGTGATTAAACCAGTTAAAGCTGGATATGATTGCTATCTACTGTCACGTGTCCAACCGGTTTGATTTGCTCTTTTCTTCCTTTTTTTTTGAGTGCTGCCCCAATTTTATACTTAATTAAGAAAAAGTGTAGGGCAGTGCAAAGTATTGCGGGGGCTAAACTTTGCGTTTTAAGCAAGTCGGTAAGCTAGGCCAAGGTTTAGGCAGCAATAAGAAAAGGTGAATAACATTCAAAGAATTTAATAAGAAAAATGGTTTCAAAAATTTTAACAAAATTCTGAATCCGGCACGACCATATCTTTTATCTTTTTTTTTCTTTAGCTGAATCAACCTAAAAACTAATGATGATGAGATGATGCTTACGTAAGTATCAGATTAAATCTAAACTAATTAACTAGTCTAAGATTATCAGTTCCAGATGAAAACGGTTTGTAAGCTCAACCAAGAAGAAAATGCGTAATAGGAAAAAATACACTCACTGCGTTGCTTCCTGGGCTACTGGACAGTTGCGTGTATCGTTGCTTGCGATAAGACACTCTTAAGAAATTACACGATCACCAACTGCTACCTGCCACTCGTGATCAAGTATCCAAGAGGAGCATAAAATGGCCAAACAGGAGCTTTTTCTGGGCGAAGCACGTGGTGGCTTCTAGACTGCAATAGCAATTTAGTGTAAGCCTTGAAGTGCTTGGGTTTTTTAATATGTCGGCCTTTGAAATATGTTGGTTCTGTAGAAATTGAGGGAATGTAAAAGAGTATGGAATAAAATTGAAGAGAAAATTACTTACATTTTATAATTTTTAACCACGAGAACAATCAGGAAAACGATGCGTGCATGAGCAATGGAAAGGCAGAAAGAACGCGGGCTCGCCAAAACTGATAAGGACCGGTTTTCAGCAATCGAAATTGTTCATTATTCAAATTGGGGGTTTGAAGGATAAATTATTAGACGCTTAAGAAGTGGCCTAATGCGAAAGGAGTAGAAAATTCAATAATATGCGATACCAGTTTCCGGAAAAAGAATTACTGCAGAGAAAATATTATGTAAGTCGAATTACTGGAATGAAAAAAAGAAAACATGATTACTTATAATTAACTTAACTAATATAATCAATACTAAAATTAATACAGGGTGGCGAAAACGTCACATTACATAGTATTATTACTTATTAAAATGCTGCAATTCACGAACGGCGAGAGAATAGTATTTCAGAGGAGTGTATTCATAATGCCGTCCTCAGTATTTGCGGTAATCCTGACATGCACACGAAGACAAGAATCACTTTTTCGCCGAGCTCGTTGTATCGCTAATTATGGATACCACGTCAAACAATGTTATAAACATTTATAAATGTCTGATAGTGAACGATCGTTTGAATGTGATCCTCCACACAGATGATATTCGGTGAGTGTCTCTCGCGTATTAGTCAGTCCCGGGATGTTTAATATCTACGTTCAAAGAAGCAAGTTCCGTAAGTTTTCTTTTTTGTTATTTCATGAGCGCCGAATAAAGGAATTTTCTTTCCGTTATACGATTTTTTTGTATTCTTTTCGTGTTGTGTGTCGCACAGTGGTCCGGATTGCAGTTTTAGCGCGAAATAATTTTGAATTCTACTGAAATAGATCTTTTTCGTAATGAAACAAATTTTCAAGAAACGTAAAGCATACAGTGATAACAAACGAATAATTTTATACTCTAAAACAGTGTTTCCCAACTTCTTTTTAGCAGTCACACATTTTAAAACCACTGCTTTCGCCATAACATATTATTTCTGTGTTTTATTTGATGTTGTCTAGGTGTTGACAGGTATTTGCTACAGTAAATAGTATAAATACATACAGATTAGGTATTGTTTCTACCCCCCCCCCCCCAAAAAAAAAAAAAAAGGAAAAAGAATACACCACGAGCAGTGACACGAGTGTATTCAACTACTCGAGTTCTGAACAAATAATATTTTCATGAATGTATATACAAGCCCCAAGTCGGCGTACTGTGGCTAAAATTTTTGCACTTATTTTGCAAACACCCTGTACAATTAATTTATTTTGGTCGCGGTGATATATTTATTCTTGATACATTAGATTTTCTCAAAATATTCTAAATTTCTTTATTAAATCACTTCGATTTTAGCTTGAATGATTCTTTTGATCATTGTTTAACGATCTGTTGAATTAAAAACAAAAAAAAATACAATTTCAGGTTATCTCTCTTTCCGTTCCTAAAAATGTAAGTGCCTCCTCAAGTTTCTATTTTAGGCTCTGTGTTATTTGCCAGGTATAGTCCTCGAAGCAAGTTGGGCTTTGAAAAATGTATTGCCCTCCTCAAGATAATAACAAGACCTTTTACTTTATGATGAAGAGAAACATTGATAAATGGGAGAGTTTATTAATGAGAAATTATTTAAAAAATTTGTTTTATACATGTTTAACTATTCAAAACTTATTTTAATTACGCACAAATAACAATATTTGGCATGTTCCAATAACAGACTCTGACTAGTCCGAAACTGTCAAAAATATGCGCCAATCAAAGAATCATATCTTGAAAGCGGTGGTTAATTCGACGGGCGAATATATTTGACGCTTTCGTACCACTCAAAATCTATGTTGGAACAAAGCTATAATCAGCATGAATTAAACACTGACTGATAAATAATAATCGTATTACTTTTTGATTTGAAAAGTTGTGATTGTTAGTCTCTCTATCATGTTATTGTTTCCATATACTACAAGTTACTAAGTTACTATACTAAATATTAATACTCTCCTTCTATTAAATGCTACTTTCTTTAAAGACCGTTTGCTCTGCCTTTTAAAATGATGAAGTTATTAAAAATACAGAGCCGTTAACTTACCCTGTATAATAAATTAGTAAATTAATGTCCGAATATGTATATACCGGCTGTTTCAAAACGAGTGTACACTGATGTCGAAAAGTTTTAAGAAGTAAAGCAGTAAATCTGTTGGAGTTTGAGCCTTATTGAAACAGCCAGTCTGAATGTAGAACCTTCTGCATTTGAGCCTCCCCGTTTTTCTCTCTCTCTCTCTCTGTCTCTCATAATGAGCGGTTGAGTCGGATCATAAAATTCATTCATGAGAGCAGGTAATCTGTTAAGCATTAAGGATGGAAATTCCAGCTAATGGGAACTGTATAATTTGTATTGCATTATGATTATTGTTACAGTCAATATTAATAAAATTAAGTGACGTGTGTAGTTATATTTTGTAAAGTCATGTTTAGTTAAAAATTATTTTTATTTTAATATTAATAAAAATAATACCTACCAGCGTTTTGTTGTTTTCTGTATTTTTTATGATTCAATTTAGATTTACATATTAAAATTGTTGCAACCATTGAAGGATATTAAATCAAAATGTTTTAAACCGCCGTCAGTTTGGAATGCGTTTGAATTTAAATTTTAAGCTTGAGAAGTAAATTTCTTATTGTTGTTGAATAACAAATAAATGAAGAAAATACTTTTTGTGTCTTATGAGTTGAAATTTAAAATTTCCAACGAAAAACAGGCAAAGAGATATCATTTGCGATATATTAACGGAAGACTAACAATACCTTTTATTATTACTGGAAACCTTAACCAATATTTATTTATTTAGCTTGCTGCCGGTCGTACCATAAAAGCAGGTCAGCCGGTTATATGTTGTTGAGGTTCACAATTGCAAAGCACGGATATTTGTACGGCCAGGGTTGTTGCTTTTCGTCTTAAAACTTTTCGATATTAGTGTACACTCCAGAAGCGTAGGAGGTACAGATTCCGTTAAATGGAAGGAAATATGTAACAATAAACTAAAACGCAATTCGTGTCTAACAAGTAGTTTTTATTTATTTGCTTTTTACATGTTAAAATGTTGGCGATTTGAATCAGAACAGGTAAAACTAGGTACTTCTTAAAATAACCATTATTGAATTCTTTTTTTACTTCAAGAGATGCTATCACTGCAAGTTGTTTGCAAGATATTGCATTGTTTGCAAGATATGATAACTAATGTTGCACATTCACTGTTTCGGCTGTTATTTAGCAATAATCTGCAATTAATAGATATGCAAGTTTCTCCATAATAGATCTGATTGTTACGCGGTTATTGTTGGTAATACATAATACATATCGTATATCAACTACTACTCGTCTTCCTCATAGTATACATAAACTAAGCCTAGATTCAAGAGATTTTACTTCACGTCCTCTTTATATTTCTTCGCCTTTTGAAAAACTCCAGAAAATTTTTGCTTTTCATTGAATGCCGAAGTTGAATTCAGTGACAATTCGTTCTGTTTAACTAAGAATGTATGTAGAGATGCGAGAGATTGAATGCAAATAAAATTACTGCCACATACATTTTTAAATTTTTTTAGATTTTGTAATTTTTGTACACTATTGCATTTTAAAAGTAGCAAGTATCATAAAATAGAACCATTTTATTTACCATATTATGTTCTTGTATATACGTACAATTGCGTGATTATATATAAAATCACTCAAAACAGTAGCAAATATTAGCGCAAAGTTAACTACTTCATATCAGTAGCTAGAAAATCTAGCCTTTATAGTACGATCATAATTTTTCTAAAAAAATTTGCATAAATTTGTTAGAGACAGGTTACCCTAGTGAATGTTTATTGATAATTCGACCCTGGAATACTATAATTTTTATTGCAGTTTCGGTTACGATAAAAATAATATAACATTATATTTACTTATTTTTATTATTTACCGAGTTATTTTTAATTTCATGCAAAAAATAGGTCATGTTTGACCGTCTGCCAAATTGTCAAATGATACGACAATCAACCTTTGACCAAAATATTTCTAAATCTCTCTAGTTTTACAATATTCATCATTTTCATAAACCTAGCGACTATCAGTAACACTACGATTCAGTATGCGTATTGTAAAATTAGTCATTTTTTTTCAAATGGAACACCCTGTATATTATAGTATACTTGGAGAGTGCTTTCTACGAGCTTTCCAACCAAACCATATTCTATGATCTTAAGATTTATAACTTGTGAGTTATTATCACTTCTTTATAAATAGTGAGAAAACCCCTCGACCACATTAATATTTGTTGCGTAAAGTTGACCGGGAAGCCATCTTCAATAATCACAAAGCAACACAAAACCTGTGGCTGTAATCCAAATAAATAGTGTTTTCTCACTATTTATTTGGATTACAGCCACAGGTTTTGTGTTGCTTTGTGACTTCTTTATAATCAACTTATGGAACGTGCTGTATAATATTTTCATACAGTTTATCGTACTTTTCGTGATTTAAATAAAAATAAATAAGTAAATTCCCTACGAATCGGTTGGATAATCGCTGGTTAGAACATGATAATGCTTTGAAGTGGTCTCCAGGGTTACCAGATTTGTCTCTCTACTTCTTTTATGGGGATATGAGAAAACAAATGAAAAACATATTCTCTTATTACAATGTGTTTATAATCGTAGATACGTATTTCGACAGCCACGCCACTATCTTCATTTCTATTGTAGATTCAATGAGAATATCCTCTGGCTCATACCAACCAAAGAGTGCGCGCGTGTGGATGTTTGAAAAACATGAATATTAGTATGAAATAAATTTCAAAAAACTATTATTAAACTGTTTTCACCTGTGCTATTCTTAATTGATGGGGATACGTAGAGAAACAAGAGCATAAACATGTCTCGGCACATGCAAAGAGAAGAAAATGTGTGTTTAGCAATATGGCAGAGTTTCTTTTAAATTTTTTTCAATAGTTTAAACTTTTATGATTTTTTAAACCAATTTGTGACTGGCGACATTTTGCTTTTCTTAGTTAATGTGTAAAAAATATTAAGATTCAATTTGTTTCTTTGATATGTAGCTTCAAAATAATAGAATTTTTTACAGTGTAAATAGATTCTTTCCATTCGTTTTCATAGTGTGATTGGAATTATGTAGTGAAAATCGTTCAGTTCCTGTATTTATTCCATATTTTTATTGTAACCGCTACAACAATGACAAAGAAATTGTCAATTTGAACAAAAATAAAGTGTTTGGATAAATATCTTGAATGATACAGCAGATAAAATATTTCTGAGACAAATAAAAATATTATACATCAAGTTATCAATCTTAAGACCATAAAATATGATATGGCTAGAAAGCTTGTAGAATTCACTATCCAAGTATACTATAATATACAGGTGTTCCATTTGAAAAAATGACTAATTTTACAATACGCGAACTGAATCGTAGTGTTTATTGATAGTCGCTAGGTTTATGAAAATGATGATTATTGTAAAAGTAGAGGGATTTAGAAATATGTTGGTCCAAGGTTGATTGTCGTATCATTAAAATTGACAATTTGGCAGACGATCAACAGGACCCATTTTTTGCATGAAATTAAAAATAACTCGGTAAATACTAAAAATAACTAAATATAATCTTATATCAGTTTTATCGTCGTAAGACCTTTTCTTTGTAAAATATATTTAAAGAGGCATTTTTGGACTTTTCCAGACCTTTGGGACATTGTACATTAGTTCACCAGAAAAAAATCTGTCACAGAATAATAGCGTTCCCGAATAAGCCAAAATTTTAAATTACTCTTAAACAAAGCGACAGAGGAAGCTTTAGTCAGGCTATTGGGGAGTTTAATTCGGAGCAGGAGGCAAAGTAGTAGGGAATTTCCTCTTTATTATAAATTAACTAACTAAATATGACTGCTTATACAAAAGCTTTTAACAAATTTCGATAAATACTTCCATGCCTGAGCGGTACAAGTGATAAGACACCGCTCTAGCAATCGTAAGGTCGTGGGTTCGCACCCCGCTCGAGATATTTCTCGGGGACGGTCGTTACTCACTTCAGGTACCGTTCGGGGTTGAGGATACAATACGACACCGCTTCCCCTTCAACCGCGAGTAAGTTTGACCATGACTTAGGGCCTCGTTGGGCAAGCACCACAGATAAAATAGTATACAGGGTGATCAAAGTTACTGCCGCACCATTGATAACTTCGTTATTATTGGAGCTACGAAATCGTTCAAATTAGAGAAAATGAACTATTTTTACTCAGAATTACTGTGATGTTAACAAAACAACAGTTGCGCGTCGCATTTTCAAAATACTTGCCTATATAACGTTTCTTTTTAATGGAACAAATGAAAGAACACCAAATTCTAAATACAAATCGTTCTTTACTATTTTCTTACTTAAATGAATAATAAAGGAGTTACTGCGATATTTGCATTCATCTTTTACAAAAAAAATTCTATAAATGAAGTTGATTCTTGTCCGATGGGAAATGTAAATGAAAAGTTTTTTTTTTTAATCTTGAACCGGACAAAAATTATGATAGGAAATAAACTCAACGTTTCGCTATAGATTGATAGCTTCGACAGGAGTGAAAAAAGTAAATAAACAAGTTGTCAAGAGAAGTAAGTCGTCAAGAGAAACAAAAAGGTAACATGATTTTATACAAAAATGTATAGCGAAACGTTGAATTTATTTCCTATCTTAATTCTGTCCGGTTAAAGACTAAAAAAAAATTTTACTTAAAAAGATTTCTATTAAAAATTTATTACAAATCGGCCAAATTGCAATAGGGTACTCACAGAAATTTCGACCCTAATTGAAGCCTCTTTAGTAGAAGAGCAGTTCGAGAATTCCACTGTAATCTGACTTATCCGGCCTTCTTACGCATAGACAGCGCTTAATTGTAAACTTAGTCTTGTACGCTATCGCTCACATGACAATTCAGACACAATTAGCATGTCGTTGCATCATTTTTAAGTTAGCTAGCTTCAAGTTTGCTATACGAGGTTTTTAAGCATCCTTTGTTTGGCTATTTCAATGTGATTGAATGCTATTCCAATCACAAATATCGCAATAATATCCTTGTCATTCGTCTTAAGGTGAATTAATTAATAATAGTACACAATAATGCACAACAACATCGAAATTACGTTGTTATTATCCCCAGTTAAAGGTCAAAATCCGGTCACACAATGTCACAGCTTAGGCTATACTTTGCAATTAAGCACTGTCCATGTGTAAGTCGATCAGATTGATCAGATTCGGTGGAATTCTCAAACTCCTCTTTTGCTAATGAAGCCTTAATTAGGATTGAAATGAAATGATATTTTCGCAATAACTCCTTTGTTATTCATTTAAGTGAGAAATAGTAAAGAACGATTTATACTTAGATTTGGTGTTCCTTCATGTGCCAATAAAAAATACAGGGTGTTATATTAAAGAAAACATTTCATATGCAAATATTTTGAGAATACGATGCGCACTTGTCTTTTTGATATCACCGTTGTAATGCTGAGTAAAAACAGTTCATTTTCGCTAATTTAAATGACTTCGTAACTCCAATAATAACGTAGTTAGCAATATTGCGGCAGTAACTTTGATCACCTTGTATATATCGTTAGTTCAAAAAAACGTTTACTAGTTATAGTAAAATGTTTAGATATCACTGAATAGTGTCTTCTTCAAAGGCAGCTAGAAACGAATATTTTTGTGGCAAATTTTAAAGATAGTTTCTGTAACAATATAATTTCTTCAGCATTCACGACACTTAACATTTTTACTATCTTTACTTTTTTTTTTAATAGTTGGATCCAAAAGTGGTACTAACTGTTTTACTCGTTTCAACGAGGTACCATTTAGAATTTGGTACCACTCTGGATATGTAGGTGGTACCTGTATAGCGTACCAAAATTCTAATTGGTAATTCATCTCGTCGAAACGATTAAAAAAGTTAGTACCACTTTTGGATCCAAAATTAATTAATTTCGGGTATTAAAAAAAAATTTAATTTAAAAGTTTAATTTTTTGTTTCGTCGGTGTCAAATAATTACATCTTCATTTTAAAACTATATCCGTTAAATAAGTGTTTATCCGAAATAGTTGCAACAGTTCTTTAAAACATTTTTCTTTCTTGTTACTGTTTGTTGCAAAGGCGTGTGAAGCAGGACGAATTACTTTTGAACTTTTCCATGACATTGTATCCCTAGTGTTCATATAATAGTGAACAAATTAATTACTTTCTTAGGAAAATGTTTCACGCAGATTAACGACGCTGTAAGTTAGTTTCTTGCTGCAAAACTGTAACTAATGCTAACAAGCGCTGTTGATGCATTCTTCTGAAATACGTTATCTAATGTTACGTTAAAACTCCTTTTCATATTTTCTAATAATAAAATTACTTTGTTACGCCGCTGATTATCTTGTTATTACAGTTGTATTTTTGTTTTCGTATTAAGTATTAGCACAAGTGTAAGTTTGGTTGCCTAAGAAGTATGATCACGTGAAACTCGGATGTTGTTGAAAACTCTGTATGATTATCAGATATCGGACGAAATTATGGAACTCAGTGTCATTCGGTACGTTAGGTAGGCGGTGTCTCGATAACTTAACTTTAACTGTTGAATAAAGACACTATTATTATTATTATTATAAAGTGCATTTGTTACCGTATATTCATTACATTAATGGCCCGGCGCCCATGAACTGGCGGCGAGCGTGCGCGTTGGATTCAGGAGACGACGAGACCATAAACATTCATACAAATGTCCTAAGTTTGATGATTATTTCAAGTGCAACGAAATTTAATAATAAAAATACTTTTAAGGAATTCTGAGAGATTATTCATATTTAATATTTTTCTGTAAATTGTACTTTCAGAGAATTGCTATGTTATCTATGTATAGCATTTATTGCGTACTTTACAGCGAAACTGCAAATATCGTTCTATTTTAATTTGGAAGCTCCCTCGATGTCGATTTTTTCTTAAAAATAAACTTATTTTAAATTTTTTACAATTGATCAGTGCTATAAAGAAAGTAAATTATCTTTTTTTTGTTTGTTACAACAAAATGGGAACTTGCCAGTTACTTATTTACTTTTTTCATACCAAGACCTAAAAACCATATACACATACAAAGATCATCCATTTATCAAGAAAGAATAATTATGTTTTATTTCTTCAGTTATAAGAAGATAATGCATTTAAGATATCAGGACACCAGGAGTTAATTATTTATTTATTTTTCTTTGGGAATGATAACGTAAATAATTTACTAAACTAAATTCTCAGAAAACATGATTCAGAGCTCCTTTAATTTTTTACAGTTGGCAGTTATCACTTAATGCGATTGCATTTATTTTATTGTCGCACGTTTATCTGACACATCTACGTACGAATTAAAAGAAAACAACTATGCAAGTTGTATCAAATGAATCAATAAATTTAATGTTCATTGTAGTAACCAGTCTCTCTTTCTCAGATTTAAGACTGCTACCGTGTCGTACAATAGGGTGTTTCAAAACCTCAGTCTTTAAATGAAACTGTAAATTCCTCATTATATAAGAGATTAATTCTCCAAATCCGAAATTTTTTGCCCAAAAATTAAAAACTGACCTATCACAAGCGCGCGCAATCCATTTGTTTTGAAACCTTTTAAACCGCAATAAATTTTTTTTTATGTTTAGAAGAACTCCATCAAGGTCTTATTGTATACGAATATGAATCCGACTTGCGCACATTGGCGTGTTTGTTTGAATTTTCAACATTCGATAAGTAAGAACGTTTGCTTACGTACCTCTTTGTAATAGACAATAAGAATTATGTTAAAAACGAGTACCTAATCTTCGTTAGATTTTTGCTGAAGTAATTAAACATCTTCGTACGCTAGTTTTGTAATTGCGTTGAAAATGCGTGAAATTATTTTTTAATTATCGCAGTAAAACCTGCAGAATAAGTATTGCAAGAGCAGAAACTATTCCTATTGTAAAAACGGAAAGCAAGAATTGGAGTATGAGTACGATGAAAAATTTAAATAAATTAGATTGCCTGTACACACAATAATCTACGGGTTCAAAATAAGTGACTGAATAACTTCGCTAGCTCTCAATGGAACTATTTTATTAATTATTTACCTTCCAACACAAAACACATGTTTTTATAAGGATAATATTGAACCTGAATTTCTGCGTCAGCTTAAACCAATAAAGACACAAGAAACTCTCGCCTAGTGCAGACGTTTATTTCGTCTTTTCGTCATAGTTTCAATAAAGAAACAAATTTATTTTTGCTGTATAAATACAATAACCTTAGTAATCAACATTGTAAATTGGCAATTTACAAATTAATATGATGCAAGGATTTCTTCTTTTTCGATAGCCTTCCAACGTAAATTTTAGTTGCCCAACCAAAATCCTTTGATAAACACAAATTAAAATTTGTAGATTGAATTTTTTCAATTTAACGGTTAAAATACGGATTAGCACAAAACTAATCATCAATTAGCGCAACATGCACAGAATAGTTTAAACTATTAAGAACTTACCTAGTTACTAAATGTATGTGCTTTTAAAATTAACAAAAAGATACGATACTTGACCTGCCTTAAGTACAATATCTGTGCATTAAGCCATAGTCTGCGTTTTTACGACTTTTTATGACCCCGAACGTCGGAGATTAGTTGAAAACCAAGCTACGCGGGAACATTTAAGCTGTATTCAGCGACCCTCAAACAATTTCTATGAAAAAGTAAAATAATTTTTATCTGCGTTATTATTGCTATCTGACCTCTAGTTGTACAACAAATTTTGCTTCTTTTCTTGACCACTATCTGTGGTTTCAATTAAAGACATAGGTTTGGAGACACACTGTATATTAAATTTAATAATTCTTAAATTTGAAAATGACAAAATTTGGCTTTCTCTCTCGCAGATCATAAAAATTGCTAAAACTTGTTCTGCATTTTCAGATAATAAATAAAAATTGGAACCCTAAAATGCTCGCTGGAATTATAATACATTAAACTTAAACATTCTGCTTTGATTTGCCTCTGGGGTAATAATCCCCGGCATAATTAAAAACTGTTGCTGGGGTGCATTGTTTGATTTTTCCGGAGCGTACCTCCAAACGCATTGCATACAAAGATTTGGTATTTTCTATCTAAAAAATTATTCTTCACAATTTTTCATTGTGAAAGAATGTGTTCTTTTTTATTTTTCAGTAATCATTAAAATAAAAAAAATCAAATAAAAAACACAAATAAAATCTAGTGTATTTATGCAAGTTTCTTGCTTTCGTGTGAAATTTTTCATTCACTTTGATCTTCCGTGCTTTTATTTTGCATTCAACGTTGTTCCAAATTTAAAGCTTCTCTGAATGTAGTTCGTAATAGTTCCGTCGGCGATGAGGTGGGCGCTACTGGTTATATGTATGAGTTTCACGGCCTTCGTTTGTTTTGACTCGGCTCGAAGCTCGTGCATAGAAGAACGCCAGTAGTTTCCACTAGTAGTTAATAGGTGGCAACGGCGCTCTATGAGCTTTCGAAAGCTCCGATCGTCCGTGTCACGCGATACCTGCCCGGGCTTGACTGAAAGCCGAGTTGCTGCCCGCGTTGATTTATTGCTCCCGCTATTAGTTTGCGCTTTTAATGGAAATTCTATAATTTCGCGCATTGAATATTTTCCGGCAAGTTCTTGTTTCACGTTGCGTTTAATTAATGCAGTTTTTTTTTTTTGCGGGGGCGATAGCCGGAGAACTGTACTCACTCTCCTGACAGACTTTGCTTTTTTTTTATTTTTATCGAGTAACTGATATGCTAGAAATTTTAAACGATATTTCGAGGTCTTCTTAAAATTGAATCATGAAAGTATCAACAAATAAACGACTCTTTTGCAAAAATCATTAGAAGCAACCCAATAACTTTTCATTAAATATAAGAAATCAATTCTATAACTGGGCTGCAGTCAAAAAAGGGGGGTTGATAGTAATACTCTTTTAAAGTTCAACCGAGCTTTCGGAAATTTTTTTTTAACTGCAGCCCAGTTATGGAATTGATTCCTTAATTGATCAGTCGTGATCATACTCCGCGTATATACATATATATAATCAATTAACCTTTTACCCTAAGGTGTAAGGTGATATATTTACATATCAAAATCGCACTACTCATATACAAAATTTATCCAGTTTTTCTTATTTTGTGCTGCTTTCTTTGCTTCTGACCATATCTTATTTCTCTTTTTTAGTACCGTTGACACTTCATCGTTCGAGGTCGTCTTGGGGCGTTTTTCTTCGTTTTTTGTACTTCTGCTTCTCATATGTTTTTTACTTGTCCTGTGTTATCCATACGACACATATGACCGAACCACTTTAGTTGCTGTTTCTCTATGTAATTTAAGATCGGTTCAATTTCTAATTCTTCCCTCACTGTATCATTACGTATTCTATCTCTCTTTGTTATTCCCTCACTGTATCATTACGTATTCCATCTCTCTTTGTTATTCCCTTCACTTTTTTCAGGTATTTCATTTCTATGGCTTGCAACTTATTTTTTAAGGTTTTTGTTAATTCTTTAATTAATTTCTTCATATATTAGGGCGGGTCTAAAAACTGTCTTGTAAACTGTCATTTTTGTCCTTACGCTAATTTCCTTTCTTTCTAGGAACGTATTGCTTATACTATGGTGTTTCCTTCCCTTTCTATTAATACACCTAAATATTTGAAACTCTTAACCTGTTCTATCTTCTCCCGGTTCATTTCTACGTTCACTTTTCAGTTTGTGTTGCTATTACCATTACCTATTGTTTTCCTTGTGTTCATTTTCATTTTCTTTTTTGTTAATTCTTCTACTAAAGTTTCCTTGTAGGTCTTCTTCTTTATCAGCGCATATCATGGGGTCTAGGACAATTCGCCATCGCCGATTTGTCGTCGCCAATTCACCGTCGCCGATTCGTCGTAGGTACAATTCCCCGCCGGAAAACTCGCCGTCGGTAAATTCACCGTCAGCGATTAAAGTTTTAAGTCCAGGTACATATCCAAATCATAATATACCGATAATTATATGTAAATAAAATAAAGAAGTTAACATAATTAATGGAAAATAAAATAATTTGTTATTAATTAAATGTGATACATAGATAAAGAAACAGATAAAAAATTTGGTCTTCCAGGAAGTATTTCTTATTCTTCAGGGTGTTCGTAAAATCCCTCCAATTCTTCTTTTTTATATTTTCAGATTCTGCTCAAAATCATATTGATATTCATATCAATCAAAATCACTACACATCAAAAGTCGACTGCTTTCAAAGTATTGATTCATGAAAGCTCGTCATTTAAAATTATAAATTGAAAAAGGGGTTCCATTAAAAAACAAAATAGAATTATGATTATGTGTACGTACAGCACCAATTTGTTCGTAATTTTGTGTCTTACGGTGGTCGCACTGTAATTAGGAATTTATTTTAACTTGAAATAGAAAAAAAATAGTGAAGTCCATTTTAATTTACTTGAAACGTACTGAAATTATAGTTATTTTCTTCAATTCGTAGGTATAACTTGGATATTATCTAAAATGGGCAGAAAGTGTTTTAAAGCTTATCAAGCTAAATAAAGCAGTAACATGGGACGGCGAATTGGGCGGACGGTAAATTGG
Source organism: Prosopocoilus inquinatus (assembly GCA_036172665.1). NCBI lineage: Eukaryota > Metazoa > Arthropoda > Insecta > Coleoptera > Lucanidae > Prosopocoilus > Prosopocoilus inquinatus. The sequence goes on from CM069877.1 coordinate 35,267,533, forward strand.
ATCGACGATGAGTTGGTTCTAAGACGAATTGGCGACGGTGAATCGGCGACGGCCAGTTGGCGACGGCGAATCGTCCCATCCCCCATATCATGACATCATCTTTGAAAACGCATTCCGAGACCCTTACCGGTTTTAGTTTGTTGCGTCCTATGTGTACCTTTTTGGTTTTATCCTTTATTGCTTTGATTACGTCGTCCATTATCAGCGTAAATAAGATCAAACTCATACGTGTAATTCCACCCTGTCTTAATCCATCTTTTATTTAGAAAGTTTCTGATTCCATATTGTCCTTTTTTACAAAATTTATAATATTTTCATACAAGCTTTTAACTGCTATTCTTAATTTTTGGTTAACGTTTCTTCTTTCCGTAGTTTTGCAGACTTCCTTTTGAGGTACTCTGTCAAACGCCTTTTCTGTCATTTGCTTTATACTGAAAATGTGTTGCTGTACGCTGCGTCCTTTTCTAAAACCATTTTGCGCTTTGCGCAATAAGTTTTCATTAAATAAAAGCTCAAATATTTTGTCGCTATTTTCTTCTTTCTTCTTCATTTTAAGCTATGCGCAATACCCGCCATTTTTGATGTAACAACCCGTTGTTACCATTAAAATCACCATTTTTCTCCGTTTTTCCTTTTCTGCATCATCTGACAAGCCAAATTTGCTGGCTTGGTCAACGTGAATGGAGGCAAAGACATTTACAGTGTCGTCCTCCTGGACTTTTTGACGAGTTTGTTGAATGAGTCGTGAGATAGCGTTAGCATGTCCAAAATTTTCTGTTTCGGATGTATTCAATTGTAGCCAATTAAACGAAATGCCCAACGTCTAAGGCGTGCAGCTCAATCCTTTGGTGTTGGAAGTCTTGAACAGTGCAAGTAACAGTACGGCGGTGAGTTTGAACAATGAAGTGTCGCCCCCATACAAACATGTGAAACCGTTCGGCAGCGATGACAAAGTAAATTTGACTATAGTTTTGCTACGACTTCGAGGAAATATTCCAATATGAGCTACTAAGTTGTCCACTATTGGTTTATTTGAAGCAAAAAACTTTTGCTGATCTTTTAGAAGCCGCAGTTCTTGTTGAGCTCTTAAAAGCTTGACCATACTTTCCAGAATACTTATTTTTGAATCCATTTCTGAGTATCCAGTTGGCAGCGCCAATTGTTAGGTTCGTTAGTGCAGGGAGACAAATACAATTGTTCATTTATTTTTTTACCCTGCTGGACCCAACTACTTTATTTTTAAGAGTTTCTGGAGAGGTAATGGAATTTGTCTCCATTATTATTATCTAGGTGATGTGACGGGCCCTGATTGTTTCAGCTGCACAATACTGGTAGCGCTGTCACCTAAACCCGTCCATTTCTCTCTCAGTTTTTTTTTTGCTGCTACATTCGATCAGAATTTTTGCTCTTTGGACACCTATCGCTCTTTGATTACTTAGGTTGGCTTATAACTTATTTGCTGCTTCTACTGAGCGAGTTACATTCTCCATTTTACTCGCGTCATCGAGTTTTCGACCAAAACGTCTCTGTAAATTTTTTGTTTAACTCGTGGCCGTGTTTCAACTTCAGTTTTACCACCAATTTTCAACTCTGTTACGGCCGGAGTCGCTTGTATTTGTGTTAAATATTTCTGTTAAACAAATGGCAGTCTCGACTCCGCACGTTCATTTAGCCCTCATTTCAGTGTAAAACTTTCTCTGGTAAGGACAACACGTCCATTAGAGTTTGCTCGTGCAGAAGCTAACAGGTGTTAACCTATTTTGATTGACGTAACCTTCTTTCTCCAAGGGCGAATCGTTTTCTTCTTCTTGAAAAACACTTCTTTGGTGTCAAGGTCAGTCGTTTATTACTGATTCGGGCTGACTTGGTGAGTTCATTCTTTTTTTTTTGAAATTTTATTTAAAATTTTTAATGTCCTTGTAGATAAGTCGTATCTCGTTTGCGTTTACGTCAGTACTATTACACTTCCTGACCTGATAAACCACTGGGTATCAAACGGTCGTCCCAACAAGGAAGTTTATTTACTCGAAGCTGAATCTCGAACACCGTTCATGCCGTGTCTCCGGCAGACTGGTGTACTATACCGAAGAGGACTCTCGAAGGAGCTTCGGGATTCAACCCTCGACTATCACCGTAGGTTCTGTCGTATAAGATAACCGATTACATCTTTCTTTTCGTCAGTCACTTCGGTTGATCGTCGCAACGCACATGCGGACTCGTCGTCTCGCAGGATAACTTTCAACTTACGTCTGTGCAACTTTGGTTGCCTAGTTTATGTCTCACTCTTGCGTCAGACAATTTAATTCAATCAATACAATTCTTTATTTATTAAAGTCACCAATTAATTTTTGCTCGAAAACAATTGTCAATGGTAACTATACTTCTTTTGTTAACGTTTGAGTTAATTCAGTTACTAGATTTTTTTTATTACTTGAGTTATCGTGAGACGACAGGAAATTTCCGAACGCACAAAACATTTTGTATCTTGAAGTATTTAAGATCAATTGATGAAATACCATGAATCAAACTGTAACGTTTACGTTTTATTTGTTGCTATTTGCTATAAATTGTTTGTATTCTGTAATTGAATTGTTGTCTTGGACACATTCCGCCTTTCTAAAAGTGATGTTAATTTTGGGTTGGAATTATAGACAATACCGCGGCCTGTATCCTCCAGTTGGCGCCTCCCGGTTAATTATTGTTAAATATTTTGGATTTCCTTTTTTACTCTACGCCCTCTCCGACTATAAAAAACTGCCGTTAATGTCAGGCTTTATCCCTTGTTGACGACAACAAATTAACTACTGGAAATCCCGTGTACGCAGGTAAGAACTACCCTTCATCGCTATATGTACTCATGTTAAAGTTGTTTATTTATTTGATGTAACAAGTTGAATCCCAACGTGTAACAATTGTTGGCACCCAACATAACAGAATGTTTACACAAATAATATGTTGACACGTTTCGACCTATTTACAGGGTGTTCTTTTGCTGTATGCGATTAAAAAAACCTCAGTGTAAGTACACGAAATGCTACCTTCTGCGGGTGGCTACCGTATCATAGTCAAAAAAATTTGGATGGACCACTTGTTTGGAACCGCTGAAATGTGCGAGAAAGATACGAAGGTCAACTTCGTCTTCCTCTCGGTATGAACACGCCCACCGATACCGCACTCGATGTTCAACGCAGAGTTTCGTAGTAATAATCACTGATATCGTTTATTAATTATTTTATTTAAAATTTTAATTCACTGAGCGAAGTAATATTACATTTATTTGTTTTACGATATCAACTATAGATGAAAATGTATGCACCAATTAGGCAAGCGCGTTAAAAATGTTCTTTCTTCACCCTTTTACGTAAATAAACTTTTGCTGCAATCTCCGCTGCTAGCTATGAAAGTATTACTACTTACGGTCCTTGGAAACAGAGTAAACGTAAAATCTGTTAAAAATAATACGGAAAGAGAACTTACAATCTGTTTGTACATCGCTTTTAATTTGTTCGGCAATTACGAACCGCAGCTTCTTCAATTGCACTAGATTTTAATTCAAAATACTTATACTTGTAATTACTTGCAGTGAAGTTAATTTAAATTGTAAACGTTTTGACGGACCAGCTGATCGGAGCGGCGCTGATTTGCGTCGTTCCTGCTTAAGATCCAGTAAAGCACTGACCCTGGCCTCTTCAGCTGCGGATCGCAATTAAAGAGGCGCCTGCTTTCCACTTCTAGCTATGCCAGCAGTTCTCAAACGGTTTAGTGAAAATCTGTCACTGCATTTCTGTTGAAAACTATTACATTTATGTTAAGAACATATGAGTTCAATCATTGTCATTTATGGTAATATATTGTATTGTAGTTATTTATTTTATAAGTTTAGAATTTAAGAAAGTTTATGCATTCTCGGGATATCTCTGAAGCACTAGCATATGTTTACGCTATTAGTTTGGTAATATGATATGGGGGCGTGTTTAGTCTGGGGAGCAAAGAAAACGGAAAAGAAAGGACTGTCTTCCGAGGTTTACCGCGTAGGGTACTCGTCTTTACGTGTACGGTCTCGCGAAGGTGGTTAAAATGTGTAGTGGATGTTTGGTAAGGGCTGTCCACGAAATATCAATAATATTATTACGAGACAATATCGGCCTTGAAATGGCAATCTGGTCGTCGATGTCGTCGGGGAACGGTCCAGTGGTGTAGCACTGTAGGGGACCGGCGACATGGGAGAGGTGCACAGAGACGTCGGCAGGCGTCTCTAGGTGACCTCTCAGGTATGGTTGAATGATGAATTGTCGGGGATCGGTCCAGTGGAGTAGCACTGTAGGGGACCGACGATGCGATAGAAAGATGTGGTTGAACTGGTATGCATTGTTGGGGATCGGTCCAGTGGCGTAGCACTGTAGGGGACCGACGAAGCTGGGGAATAGCTAGCTGAATGCCTGACCTTGTGGGGATCGTGCTCCCTAGAACGGTCATGGCTTGGTGCATATCCGTGCTCGGACGAAGAGGTGGAGGCACTTGTAGGAGGCGGTTACACCAATGATCCTGAGAGCTCATGCGCAGGAGGCAAGGTATGCTAATATCCATCGGGAGGGGTGGGTTTCATTTCCGCAGGTGAACATGGAGTTTAATGCATGCGAAGATAAGAAGTCAACGTGCAAGGATGACTTCGTCAATGTCCAGTATCATCATGAGGGAGCTACAGCTTCTATATTTGCCTCTGGAGCAGGCGGGGCCGGGAAAACGGCCCCGGTAAGTGGACTGTTCCATTTTACTGAATAGATACTCGTAAAGGGTTACTTATAATTTGCATGGTCCTTATCGAATTGGAATGCGATGCCCCGAGGCTAAGACGTTTACCTTCAGCGACTGTTGCGGTCAGGGAAGCGAGAAAGAAAGAAAGAACATTAGGAATGAGAGACCTAATCAATGGTGAGTGAATGTTTATTGTAACGCCGTCCTCTGATAGTATTGTTTGTCTATAATATTTAAACAAAAAAAAAATCTAGCCAACAATTGCAGGTTTAAATATTTGCACACAGTGAAAGAACACCCTGTATAAGAAATTAATTTGGTAGCTATAAGGATGACCTATTCATGGGTGGGGGAGGGCAGTTTAGTTCTTTGTTCTATTTCTGGATAATTTTTGGAATTCGTCATTTTTCCTTTTTTCCGATGAACTGACGATTGTGATGGATTCAGATAATAAAAATTCGAGTATTCCTCTGACGAAACGAGCTCATATTCTTATGCAAACCAATCTATCATCTCGCTGATACAAATGAAACACTGGTAATCGATAAATTTCCATAATCCCTTACACATCGTTAGATAACTGCAAACATATCCTTTCACGTACGTCCTTTAAGCCTTATCAGTATTTACCCGCTGTAATCTTCAAAAGGCCAGCAGGTGTTTTATTAGGAATCCATATTATGTTTTACATCACGAGCTCAGATAAGAATAGGCATCGGTGGAGGCATTAAGGTGTATCTAGAGTAAATATTTTGCGGCCATATGGTGAGATCGCACCGTTATCTTACCCCCCCGCCGATCGAGCCCTTTTCGACGCCTCTGCGTGCCATTAGTGACTCACGAGATTCCGCCTAATGTGTGGGTCAATATTACGATTGTGAATACGTATGTGTGTAATCCCATGAAGTTGAAGGATTTAGATTTTCGGCGGCCTCGATTTTTTTTTATTTCATTTCTGGGCTATTAGGGGTTTCCCCTCAAACTTGATATCGTGGCTCGGTGAAACTCCAAAAACAATTTTTCTTCCTGCGTCGTCCGATAATTCGGGGAGCGGTCGGCCGGCCGCCTTCATTGTGCAAACAGAGCGGCCCGCGGCAGTTATTAGTTCCAATAACAAGGGCTGCCAACTTACACTTTACGTGAAGTTGTTCCGGACTCCTAATCACTCCTATTCATACGCCCGACGACAAAACTACCCACCGAATGAACGGCCCCAGGTCTGGTCAGACGTTCTTAAGTTATCTATCAGCAATTAAGACGCCCATTTGAATTTAGCGGGTCGGCATTACCGTAAATTGACTTCGCCAAGTTTAGAATTGGGCTTGCGATGAGGGCCGGAAGTGAGAAGATAAGAATAATCGTTTAACCTTATGGTTAATTAGGAAGCTTCCTGGGTTAAAGTCGCTTGCTCGATAAATATGTAACGCTTAGAACTAACGATAATAGCTCAAAACAAACATGTTATGAAAATTTCCAAAATCAAATTGATTCAGAACATCGATCGTAGAACTACACTTAAAAGGATATAAAACCGTCATAACCCTGCAATGTAAATCATATAATTGCCATCAGAGTTGGGTCCACTTAAGATAAGACTTCGAAATACTATAATCTTAACACTGGCACTAGGACTGTAGACCATTCAAGTTCTTATCTTAATCTTCCTCCCCGAAGTTCTCTCAGCGAGGGTCAATTCTAGGTCGGTGATTCTCAAATTACGTTTACGTCTTAGGTTGTTGTTATCTTGCGTGGCAAATGCGAGATGAAAATTTTCCCGTCGTGTTTGCGAGACGAAAAATAATTCAGGGCCGATTGATATCCGAAGGCGCAGGACGATCCGCAGGATTTGCGGCGCGAAAGCAATTAAATCGGTGTGGCATGTCAAGTCCGGGACTAAATACGCAATAAGTACGGACGAGCGCCGGCCTGAGTGACGTCCGTCCCGACGCCGAACACGTACCTAATGTATGCAACGGGTATTGGCTATGCTGAATCACGTCGACGTCTAACTAACTAAATGCAAGCGAGATGTGTTTACGCCTCTGGAATAACCCGTAAATTCGTCAATCTGGCCTCATTTGCAGGAAACATACTAACATCTAACATGCAATGATCTTTGCTTAGGGCAGCGTTTCCCAAACTGTGGGGAGCGCTCAACTGGAGGACCGCAAAAGTCTTCAAAGGGGTGCGCAGCAGAATAAACATGCAAAAATTATCATCTTATTTTTTTGCTTATACACAGTGATTACGCGAGAATTCCCATCCCCTATAACTTCTTTATTTTTGACTTTAGAAAGAAGTCTTTACTATAAAACGTATATACAGGGTTCCGCATTTTGGAACACAACATAGGAAATTCCATGTTAATTTAAAGGTGCTCGAATATTGTCTTCCCTAATTATTTTACAGCTAAATTCCATTTAGGTTTTTTAATGTACTCTTCAAGATTAATCAGTCTGTGAAGTTTGAGAATTTTTCATACCCCGAGTTTTAAGATATATAAAAAATATTCTGTAGCTAAATTCAATTTATACTAAACTATCAGCTCGGCCTTGATCAATAATAGTGAAAACTGAACAGATAATTAATAAATCTGGTTCGTTTTTGAAAAAAATATTGATAGAAAAGTCTTTTCCAGTAATTTATTTTAACATTTATTGATTAAGGCCGTGCTGATAGTTCTTTTGTAAATATCTTGAAACTGAGCGATTAAAAAATTCTGAAACTTCACGGACAGATTCGTCTTGAAGAGCACTTTAAGAAACCTAAATGGAATTTTGCTGTAGAATAATTAGGGAAGCTAATATTCGATCACTTTTAAATTAACATGGGATTTCCTATGTTGCGTTTCAAAACGCAGCACCCTGTAGACTGATTCAAAGTTTTTGCTGATGTTTACAGAAAAACAAACATCAAACATCTCATAATTTATCTGAAATCTGAAGTAATAATCGCCTTTCTTTTCCTTAAACAGATTTTATTTTTTTAAACTTTGCCTAATTAAAACCATCAATCATTTTATCTAATAGACGATTATTCACATTTTATACCACGGGTTTCCAACAGGATTGGTATCGACCCGTTAAAGGTCGATGAAGACTTGAAAGGGGTCGATGAACCTTTATTAGACGTCCGCTGGGGGTCTTTCAGGGGATCGGAGTTGTTAAGTATTGTGTAATGAAGGTCTTGCTGAATAGTTTATAAAAAAAGTAAAAAAGTAAAAAAATACATATAAAATTAAATGAATTTGAATTAGCTCGAATAAAAAAGAAAAAAAGACGTTCAATTGATTATCAAAATCGGAACACTATACCCCTAAGATATGAAAATAAAATCGAATGAAATAAAAACAAATCGTCAAACAAAACAGGACGATAATAAAAATTGTGTGAAACTAATGAGTCAAATCGATATAAACTGACTGTCATCAGAACCAAAAACTTTATTCAATTTAATAATTAAAAAATAAAATGAATTCGCCGAAAATGGCGATCAATCGGCGGAATTAAAACGTGAAATAAAATAATATCAAATCGTGTAAAAAAAGGAAACAAAAGATGTTCAATTGATAATTAAAAAAATCAAAAGTCATGTCGAATAAAATCAAACCGAAGGGAAAACAAAAAAAACAAGATTATTAGTTGTTAATTTAAAAGTGAGAAACAAAATGGATGAAATCGATTGAAAGAAAAAACAAAGGTCCGTCAATTGATTATATTAAAAGTTAAATAAAATAGAATTAAATGAGGATTGTATAAAAATACATGGTGATGATAAAGTTAGGACCAAAATAAAAAATATAGTAAGTCAAATTGATTTAAAAATTGACAAATTTTGTCATGATCCAAAGAATAATCTGTAAATTTTAGCGAAACAGGGCGATCAGTGAATAATTTAGAAACAAAATAAAGTCAGGTCGTAAAGAAATGGCGATCAATCGATGGGACTCAAGTGTAAAATAAATTCACACTCAATAAAAAAAAACTAAAACAAATCAGCCAAAAATAATGGTAAATGGTAGTTAAAAAATAAAAAAAAAACAGAACGAATGTAATATATTAAAAGAAAAAACAAAACTCGATCAATTGATCATATTGAAAATTAAATGAAATAAAGTCGAATAAGGAATTTAAAAAAAATGATTCTTGACGAAGATGAGACTAAAAGAAAAATTCTATAAAATTGACGTAAAATCAAATCGATTCAAGGCATTGGCCAATTTTTAATTTAGTTTGATTAAAATAGAATCAAACTGAAATCGAATCAAGAAAAGAAAAAAGACAATCAAGGTATTATTGAAAAATAAAATAAAATAAAGACAAATAGAATAATAAATTGTCACAATTTAACAAAATTTGATATCTGCATAAAACATTTTTAGTACATCTACACTTGCCGTTTTTTTTTAATATTATTTAAATCTGAATGAAGTCGATGGAAATTTTTATATTCCTGTGGTTTAAAAAAGAAAGGTTGGGAACCCCTGCTTTATACTCACCTATCCAAACTTACACTATTAATCGAATATCGAATATCTCGAAAACTTTTCGTTTTATTTAAAAATTATTTAGAGAAATTGTTTTCAGAATTTAATTTTGGATCCAAATGTGTACTGTAGTAGATATACAGGGTTTTTCACTTCAGAAAACAACAATGTCAGTTTATATCTCGGTTATTCGAAGTGCATTTGTTATTCGGTTAACGTCAGTAAAAACTTTGAATCAGTCTGTATAAGTTTTGTATGAAACGTTTCTTTCTGATAAAAAGAAAATGGAAGGGGGTGGGAATTCTCGCGTAGTCAGCCTGCACGTACAGTCGCAAGCAATAAATTGTGACAGTGACCAAAATTTAATACTCGCGACTGTACATATACTGCGAGTTGATTTTTTTTTACTTTGAATATACAATGTAAATACTCCAATGTTCAGGTTTAGAAAAAGCGTGTCAGGATATGCAAGCAAGCAACAATAAAGTGAATGTGCTGTTATTGTCAGTTATGAAATGCTAGGACGAGTCTCAAGTATTTAAAAAATACTATGAAAGCATTTGATAATCGTTTAGCATCAGCGTTCAAGTTCGTGATTCGACGGGGAAGTGGACGTGAATTATAACACAGCTCAAAAGGAAGTCGCGAAACCTAAAAGTTTGGGAAACGCTGGCTTAGGGAATCCCACAAGTATCTTATCTAATAAAATATCGCTTTTATTCAAACGCTTTTGCCAACCGAATTACGTAAGCATTTAATGACGACCATCTTCAAAGGAAAAAGGGTAAAAATGTCTCTTACATATGATAAAACAGAAGAAATAGGTTATTTAGAAAACTCGTCATTGTGCAGCATTTGCAACAACAATAACACATAGGTATTATATTTTTCAAATTGTTTATATATATCAGGTGCTGCATTTTGAAACGCAACATAGAAAATCCCATGTTAATTTAAAGGTTCTCGAAAATTGGCTTCCTTTTATAGCAAAATTCCATTCAGGTTTCTTGAAGAATTCTTGAAGATGAATCTGTCTGTGAAGTTTGAGAATTTTTCGTATGCTGAGTTTTAAGAAATATAAAAAAGATTCTGTAGCTAATTTCAATTTATACTAAACTATCAGCTCGGCCTCGGCTCAATAATAGTTAAAACTGAACAGATAAATAAAAAATTTGGTTCGTTTTTAAAAAAAATATTGATAGAAAAGTCTTTTCCAGTAATTTATTTTAACATTTATTGATCAAGGCCGTGCTGATAGTTCTTTTGTAAATATCTTGAAACTGAGCGATTGAAAAATTCTCAAGCTTCACGGACAGATTCGTCTTGAAGAGCACTTTAAGAAACCTAAATGGAATTTTGCTGTAAAATAATTAGGGAAGGTAATATTCGAGCACTTTTAAATTAACATGGGATTTCCTATGTTGCGTTTCAAAACGCTGACTGATTCAAAGTTTTTGCTGATGTTTACAGAAAAACAAACGAACATCGCATACCTGAGATATATTCCTTCATACCTCCTACTAACGATGATCTTTGGTAGCCTGTCTTCCGTTAATCTCTCAATGTGCCCTAAGCATCTTAATTCATTCATTTTCATTTGTATTGTTATGTTTGGTTCTCCAAGTATCCTTTCCAAATCTTTTTTTTTCTCCAAAGATTCTTCTTAGCAGTTTACGTTCCCATGTTCGTAGAGTTTGCTCTTCTTGTTTTGTTGTGTTTCAAATTTCTGATCCGTATGTCATCTCTTTCGAATTTGTAGTGTCGTCCACATTCTGTGGTCATTTCTAATTGTCCCTTAGCGCTTATCTACATGTATTTTATTTTATATTTTGTCATTTATCTCTAGTCCCATCTTTTCTGCCTCTTGTGTATTTTAATCCTGTTCTCAAATCTTTCTTCGTCTTTGCGACGGCAGCAATAGGGGATGGGACGATTCGCCGTCGCCAACTTGCCGTCGCCGATTCACCGTCGCCAATTCGTCGTAGAACCAATTCGTCGTCGATCCAATTTCCCGTCCGCCCAATTCGCCGTCCCATGTTACTGCTGTATTTAGATTGATGAAACACTTTCTGACCATTTTAGATAATATCCAAGTTATACCTACGAATTGAAGAAAATAACTATAATTTCAGTACGTTTCAAGTAAATTAAAATGGACGTCACTATTGTTTTTCTATTTCAAGTTAAAATAAATTCCTAATTACAGTGCGACCACCGTAAGACACAAAATACGAACAAATTGGTGCTGCACGTACACATAATCATAATTCTATTTTTTTTTAATGGAACCCTTTTTTCAATTTATAATTTTAAATGACGAGCTTTCATGAATCAATATTTTGAAAGCAGTCGACTTTTGACGTGTAGTGATTTTGATTGATATGAAAATCAATATGATTTTGAGCAGAACCTGAAAATATAAAAAAGAAGAATTGGAGGGATTTTACGAACACCTGTAGAATAAGAAATACTTTCTGGAAGACCAAATTTTTTTTATCTGTTTCTTTATCTATAACTTAATAATAAATAAAATAATTAATAACAAATTATTTTATTTTCCATTAATTATGTTAACTTCTTTATTTTATTTACATATAATTATCGGTATATTATTATTTGGATATGTACCTGGACTTAAAACTTTAATCGCTGACGGCGAATTTACCGACGGCGAGTTTTCCGGCGGTGAATTGTACCTACGACGAATCGGCGACGGTGAATTGGCGACGACAAATCGGCGATGGCGAATTGTCCTAGACCCGCAGCAATATCATCAGCGTTTGCTCGTTTGTCATAGATTAATCTCGTTCTGTTTAAATATTCCTCTTTTTGTTCGTTTACTCCAACTCTGCCCCTTGTGTTCCCTAAATTGGCCACTACCATCCGTACTAACTTTTTTGGTACTTCCAATTCGTTCATTGATTTTAGTTCTATCCTGTTAATGGAATCATATGCTTGTCTAAAGTCTGCGGTGGTCTTCGCATTTGAAGGCATCTCCTTTCTTAATTAAGTACGGGGCATATTACTGCTTTCTTCATATTTAACGGCACTGTTTCCTCTTTTCAGCATAATACGTGGGCTGCTGGGAAAGTTTCTGAAAACGGTATGAAAAAACGCATATGAAATTTGGTAAACGGTATCATTGTTTTTCGAAGTATTCGCCTTTTACGTTAATACACTTATGCACACGCTCGAACCAATTTCTAAAGCACCTTTTCCACTCTAAAGATGGTACCTCAGAAACCAGTGTCCGGAATGTTTCAACCGCTGCTTCAGCCGACGAAAATCGCTCACCACGCATTTTATTTTTGATATTTGGGAACAAAAAGAAATCATTAGGTGATAAATCAGGTGAATATGGACGATGAGTCATTAATTCAACATCTTTGTTGGACAAAAAACATCAACTGTTTGACGGGGTGAGTGAGAGCTGGCGTTGTCATGATGGAGAATAATTCGTCGATTTCGATTGTTTCTTCTTATTTGATCGATGACTTCCGGCACATAAATTGTAGTATACTAATCAGCATTCAAGGTTTTCGATCCTCTAAAGCCACGGTTGCTACATGTCCAGTTAAACCAAAGAAAACCAAAGAAACAAGCAATCATTTGCTCCGCAGCACTGCGTGAACGGAAAACTTTTATTGGTTTTGGTTCATTTTGAAATACCCAAACGGTAGATTGTTGTTTACTTTCTGGCTCGTACGAATAGATCCACGTTTCGTCACCAGTAACGATGTTATAAACTAAATTCGAAAGACCTCCATTGAATTTCTTGAGCATTTCTTCACACCATTTGACACGACCCTGTTTTTGCCCTTCTGTTAAATTGTGTGCGATCCAACGACTGCAAAGCTTTTGTACGTTCAAATGATCATGCAAAATCTGGTGTATTGCTTTCATGTCAATGCGTCAGGATGTTTGAATCTCACGGTATGTCACATGTCGATCTCGCTCAATCATTTCATGCACATCATCTACGTTAGTGGCAACAACAGATGTTGATGGACGACCTTCACGAAATTCGTCACTGAGAGAGGTACGTCCACGCTGGAATTCGGCAAACCAATTATAAACACTGCTCTTCCATGGTGCTTCATCTCCAAAAGTCAAATGAAGCCGATCGAGGCATTGTTTCGGCGTTAGACCACATTTGAAATCGTAAAAAATCAAGGCACGAAAATTTTCACGCGAGATTTCCATGTTTACACAAAATTACTTTTTCTCAAATGCTGTACAAACAAAACTAGTTCACTTGGATAGAAACCGTCAATAGAATTATATAAATATGACAGTTGATAAACGCTAACAATTCTAGACCTACTAGATTCCAGAAAATTTTCCAGCAGCCCACGTAGTAACTATTAAATTGTACACGTCTCTTCTCTCCTTCGTCGGTATTGTTGTTATCTCCAGGGCTATTACTGTTTCTCAAGTTGCTCATTATCTCCTCTATATTTTTTCGATTTTGGTTTTGTCTCTTTCTCTTGTTCTAATTCACTAACTTCTTCACCGTGTATCCCTAGGTTTTCATTTCTATCGTTTGCTTTAAGGAACTCTTCAAAAAGTAGCTTTTCACTTTTCCTCCTTCATCTGCTATAAAGTTCTCTTCTTTGTCACTTCAGTACCAAGCTCTTTGTTTAGGGCTCCGTCTTAATAAAGAAGTGGAAGTCAGTGTTTTGTGTTTAATTGAATTGATGAATTTCCACCAACTAAACGCTAAGACTATTCATTTTGTTTTTTTGAGAAGAATGTAATTTAATGTAATGTTTATTGGTGATAAATACACAAGTTATTACACACGTCATAAAATAAATGTAAATAAAATTTTAGTTACAATTACATATATTAGATGCATAAAACAAGCAGACTCATAAAAAGTACATATATTTTTTAAATGACATATGGAAGCTGTAGAAAGTCTTCGAAGGTATAAAAGGCGTTATTCAACAGATACTCTTTGATTGTAGATATAAATTGTGGCAATGGTTTTTCACGTAATTCAGGTGTTACACAATTAAAAAAGTTAATTGCGTAATAATTGCTGCCATAGCGAAATTTATTTAGTCTATGTTAGGGCACTAATATATTCGAACTTTGTCTAGTGTCGCATTTATGATATGTATTGTGGTCTACATAATTATTAATATTTGATTCTATGTGAACTAAACATTCTAAAATATAAAGTGAGGTGAATGTCAATACTTTTATTTTTTTGAAAACTTCCTTACAGCTATCTCTATGACCGATGCCACCCAAAATACGTATAATTCTTTTTTGAAGTAAAAACATTCTTTTTGCTTCAGAATAATGGTCCCATATTAAAATTGCGTAAGACATGACTGATTGGAATAGCTCATAATAGGCTGTTAACAAATTATTCCAAAGAACTGAGTTTTTTAAGTGTCGAATAAGGTATATTGTTTTAGTTAGTTTATTTGGAACGTATTCTACATGGCTTTTAGAGCTACAGCTCATACAAATAAAGGTATACGATCAAATTCATGCCACTGTAGAGTGGGATCTAAGTAAACATCCAAATATTTGATGGACTTCACACCATAGAATTTATTTGCCCAATTGTCGACATTTTTCAAGGAATGAATGATTTGTGTTTTGTCTTCGTTTAAACTAAGTTTATTGCTTAAAAACCAATTTTTAATATTTGTTACGGCTTCCGCAAATGTTAGGGACCCATTAATGAAACTGATATCACTTTTTAATAATGCTGTGTCGTCTGCAAATAGCGTTATCTTTGAATTAATTGCACATTGATCAATACCATAAATATACAGCAAAAACAAGATTGGTCCTAGGACGGAGCCTTGAGGAACACCAGCCGTAACGTCTATCATATCAGAGTATTTATCTTGATATCGAACAATTTGCCTTCTATTGCTTAAGTAAGACGTTATAAGTTTTATGCCCACTGAATCGAAATTAAAATACTTCAACTTAGATATTAGAATATCGTGTGAGATACAATAAAAAAACTTTTGAAAGATCAAAGAACACTGAAAAAGCGTGTTCTCGCATCTCGAACACATTGGTGATGTATTCGATTAGTGAATCTATGGCAGTGACAGTAGAACAACTCTTACGAAAGCTATACTGATTTCTACTAAATAAGTTTGTGTTTCAAAAAAAGAAACTATTCTATTTTTCATTACCGTTTCTATAACATTAGATAACACAAGCACTAAAGAAATAGGTCGATAATTAGTGCATTCACCCGGGTTGCATTTTTTTAATATTGGTATAACGCACGATAACTTCAACGCATCAGGATATATACCGGTTTCGAATATTTTATTTATAAATTTGGTAAGGGGAATATATAATAAGTTTACAAAATGTTTAATAAGTTGAATATTAATTCCATATGCGTCTAGGCTTTTACTATCCTTCATTTGTACCATGATAACATGTACTTCTATGAAACTAGCGTCATTAAAATGAAAATTTTGGACAGGCTTTTTGATGTCAAGAAGAAAAGAATCAAACGAAGTTGACGATGAATCTAGTTTGGAAATAGTTTCGTGCGCTATATTTGTGAAAAACGTATTAAATTCATTGGCTGAAATTTTATTTTCTACGGGAAAATTATTAAGTGAGCCTTCTTTTGCACGTTAATTACATCCCACATCGCCTTTGCAATATTATTCGAATTCTTTATGTATTTCTCGTTTGCAGTTTTTTTTTTGATAATTCTAATTGCTTGTTACATAAAATTTTATAGTTCTTATAAATATTTAAGTTATTTAAAGTAGGATATTTTTTTTTTGCACCTCAAATAAAAAGTTTAAATGGTCCCTCATTTTATATAAATCATTTGTAAACCAGTTCACTAATGTCATTCCATTACAGGTCCTTTTAATTTTCTTTACCGGAAAAAGATGTTTGTGTGCACTAAGTAATATGGGAAATAACTTATTAAAAGCGTCATTTACATCAAAAGTATTATGTTTGAAAGACTAATCAATATTTCATCATGAGTTGTACATTTCTCTTAATCCGGAGGTTGTTCTAATCATTACGACGAAGTATGTGTTTTTGTTGGTACTGAAGGTTATATCTTTCTGGAAGAGGCAATAAATATGAAGAAATCGAGGAAGAAAATGTAAAAAGTTCTATTCTGAATAAAAACAAGAGAACGTTACGGTTTCATGTTTTCAAAAAAAAAAAGAAGAGGAGGAAGTGAAGTAATTTTCTAAGGAAAATGATCACGACTTAGATTTTTGTTCCTCAAAGAAATCTATACTTTCCTTTTTGAAAATTTTAGGATCTTAATCACTTCGGTTTATCTCTTCATTGTAAATTTATGTGATATAGCATGAGAAGTGTTGGCAACACACTGTATATTTTTCTCGTTATATGAAATCTACCTTTCCTTTTGAGAACGTTACGATCTCGATCAGGTGTTTATGCCCTCGGTTTATCTCTTCGTCGGCGTAAAACTGACACCGTGACGACCGTTTATATTTAAAAAAAAGGTCAAGTTATGCTGGAAAAGCAATTTCTTTCGACGTCTCGGTTAGAATAAAAAAGAAATTAACGCGGCGGTTATTGTCGCCAATAAAACATAAAACCTTGAGTGGTCTGAACTTATATTGCGGAATTTATGTGGACGCGTAACGGTTGTTTCCGGGGGGGTTGTATCGCACCTTCTTCTTCTTCTTCTTCTGCGCACGTTGTACGTACGTCAGAAGCTTCTGGAGAATCGAATCACTTAAATGTGTTTACCGGAATTGACCTTTCCGGTTGGAGACGATTAATTCGGTGGAGTTAAGACGTGAATGTGAGTGACATTTGCCACCCCCGTTCAAGCAGCTTGGCTTTTCCTTGAGAGACAAAGGTGTCGTCAGTCTTAAAGTGGCGCGTAAAAGCTGCTTTTATGATTATGCCTACATCGCATAAAATCTGCTAAACAAAACTTGACACTCAGGTTTTACGAGGTGAGCGCCGTTAACGCCACCGCCCGGACGGATAAAGAAACGATATTGGATTCGCACTGAACGTAATTGTGGGACACACATAAATAAGAAATAAACAGCGCCGTCCATAAATTTTTATTTCCTTACACGTAGTTGGGAAATAATATAGTTATTGACCTAGATTTACGTCTGGAATAAAAATATTTGTCAGGCAGGTAGGTAGGAAGAAATGGGGGCCTATTCTGTATCAAAAGTGTTAAATTTAAAAGGCCGTTAAATTCTGTTGTTACGGTAACGACCAATCATAGAACTGTGTTTTAAATTTTAAAGGACCTCTAAATTTTAGCAGCCAGTTAATAAGTTACAGAATCCACCCTCATAATCGCCTATACGAAGAAAACTCACAATCAGTCACTTCGGTGAAGTGAACTTGGTGAAAGGGGCTAACTATAAAAGGGCATCGAACATGTGTACATTTCCGCTTAGCCTTTCGCCGGGTTAATTACGACCCCGTAATTAGCCCGGAAAGAACTAATAATCACGCTCCTTTTTTCTCATAAGCATTGTCTTTAATTCCCGACTAAGCATCTTACGCTTTTATTTCGGCCGAAGAAACCTCAGAAGGATTAAGTCGAGAGCCGACAACGAGCGAACGAAAGGGTTGATGTTTGACTTGAGATACGCTTACCAGCAAACGGAGTTGTTTAATTAAAAAGTATTTAAGCACTCCATGTAGTAGAGGAGGAGGATGCCTTTATTAAATTTTTTAGCTGCGCAAAGAGCAAAGTCTTTTTCCTGTGCCTTTGATGACGCAAAGAAAATTTTCTGCTTCGCCCGAAAGAATTCTCAAAGTTTCGTTCATTATTTTTAATCTGGTTAAACTAATTTAATTGGATTCTATCTTTTCCAGAAGCATTATAATTGTCGGCAAAGAAAATTTAAAAGCGCTCAATGAAAGTTTCAGCATTTATTCTTGTAAATAATATGAGATTCCATCCTGTACATTGATAACTGTATAATAAAACGAATGAAAAAAGAAAGGCCGGACAATGAACGATTCTGGTAACGCTAAGTGACCGAAGACATCAATCTTTCCGAGCGTGGCGTGAAGTTGGCACTGCGAAAATGACCGCTTCTTTGTAATTTCCCTAAAAGGGCGGCATTAATTTTAAAATGCCGGACGTTTTAATCCTGGAAAGAACGAACGAGGGCGCTCGCGGGACGGGGCGAAGCGGATTTTAAGAGCTTTTTGTGCGAATATATTTCTTGCTTTTGTTGGACTTCAGCGTGGAAAAGATTTATAACGGAAGTCGACTAATGTAGTTGTTATTCGTTCGCTCCACCAAAAAAAAAAAAAAATACCAATTCGCGTTGTTAACGTTCGTTAACGAGAAACGCTTTTGTAACTATTTATTTAGAAAGAAGTTAGCGCAGAGAATGTCAAATTGTAGAAATTAAATTGCCCGTTTTCTCAGTTATTAATATTAGAATGTGAATGGGAATGAGAAGGAAGGCGTTTGACCCGGAAAGCCTTGCGAATGCAATGCTGGGTGGTGTGGCGAACATCTTGTGCGAATCCCACGATCTTAATTAGATACGCGAAGTAAAATTCCCCTTTTACATTGTTAGCACGTACCTAGCACCACACACTTACTTGCACATGCGAAATTGCTTCGACTACATGTGATCTTAATAAAATAAGCTATTATATCGATACCCTACTAATAATCTGGCAAACGACTTCCTACGATATCAGATATTAAAAAAACACACAGTTAAAAGCTGCTGACTATTTTACTTCAAAACTTCCATTTGCATTTCAAATATAATACGTAATTAATCGTAAAAATTCTCTTTTTTTTCTCTCGTGGTTGCATCCATGCCCTTTAGAAGGACCAAGTTATTAAAATCAAATTTCCTTTGAATATTCTTTTCATGATTTATTCGAGCAAGCCAATGTTGGTTCCGCAATTTCTCTTTATCACTTTTAACTTGTACGTGTTTCAATATCTCTTTGTATTAAGTAAAATAAAAGTGGGTTTAAAATACACTCCCTGTTCCAAACTCTTCTCGTTGAGAGCCTTAAACCCTGGCACAGAGAACCTTGGTGGTCTTTACAAGGATTTCAAACAATCTTTCGTAGTTCTACATGTGTCTTCTCTTTTTATCACATCGTACACTTTTCCCTTCTTTCCACGCCGTGATTCTTCTATTTAAATTTTTTTAAAATTTTAATTTGGTCTTTAGTTTCATTTCTAGATAGCTTCTTGACAAAACATTTTATTCCAGTTGGCGCCCTCTCCTCTGCGGATTTGACTACGTACTTTCTAGATCGATTTTCGCCCACAACCATCTCCACTGAGCTTGCCACGTACGAACAATATCTTGACTAACACTGACAGGTACCCAAAGGTCGCAATCGTCTGTCATTCTTGTAAGAGCAACGAACGAATAGCAAGGTATTGTGGTGTGAGGTCGCAGAAAACAATAGTCGAATCGAGAAAGAAGTCCTCGTCTTGATCAATCACATTCGTTGTCTATACTTACCACCGCTCACTTCTAGCGCTGTTCAAAACCTGTTACGCGCGCCATTTTTGTTATGGGCGGCGGGGTGCTAATTTGTTACTCACGTTGGAAAGTTGTGCAGTTCTGATCTGCGTGCAATGGATTTCCTGGTGATGAATTGTTGCCGTCACGGATGGACACGGTGTGATATCAACGGCAGCTCAAACGGTTTTGGATAGGTGGTCGTGGAGGAAAAAAAAGAGGAAATCCACAAAAGCAGGTTATCAGAAATAAAATACCGGTAGGCGCCAACTGAAGTACAAATACCCACGGAATCTACTACATCCGACCATAAATAAACTTCAGTTTTAAAAGAGGTGGATGGTGTCCAAGACAACAATTTAATACGCCGCACGATAGCAGGAGTTTGATGTGGTTTAAATTCCAAATTCAAAAATGTCTTAAAATATTTCAAGTACAAAACGAATGCGTACGTAAGGAAATTTCCCTTCGTCTCACAGTGATCAATATCAGATAAACGAAAAATTATATAAAGTGGAGTCAAACGTTAACAAAACAATCAAAATTGGCAATAACAGTAGCACTAGAATTAAATAAATTTAAATTGAATTAAACAACATTAAAGTTAAGTTGAATTAAATTGTCTAAGACAAAATACGTATAACCAAATCACTTCACTAAGAATGCGCAGACGTGCACTGAATTATTGAAATCCAAAAGGGAATAGTATTCGACGAAATGTGGAAAACAAAAAAGTTTGCCTCATCATGCAGAAGCCTACGGTGTGAAAAGTCGTACCAAGTCGGATTCCGAACTCCTCTTCGACAATCGCCATCAGTCCTTCGAAAAAGGCAACGAGACCAGCAAGTTGGTGGCAGCAATTCGGGCTTCCATTAGCACAACTCTTGTCTAGTCAAAAGTGATACCAGTTCGAACTCCAAAAACAGAATGGTATGTACGATAAAAGCTGGCGATATAAGGCGGTCTACAAGGGTAAAAGAATTTTAAATAAAATTTCGAAAGGGAAGAAACGAACTGACCAAGTCAGTACCAGAAAAAAGAGAAAAACCGACAAAGGTTCAAAAGGCGGCAATAACTGACCTTGACACAAGAGAAAGTGTTCCAACTTGCGAAAAAAATAAGGCTTCGCTCTTGGATTCGGCAATGTCAGAAAAAATTAGTTTAGGAATACCTTCCAGCTCAATCAACTAATCCGAGCGATCATAAGACGTGCGGACCCTTGCCCATTAGAACGAACACTAAGCTTCAGGACAGTCTTCGCCGCGAAGCAAGCGGAAGGACAGTGGCGCAGTGGCACTTAGCAAATTCCATCGTCAAAATATCGAACAATATTGGCAGTTGGCAATTGGAGATTGTACCTCGCCAGGTAGAAACAGTAAATATGTTAGAAACTGACCTAAATGACCAGTGAGCGAACGGTTTCCAAAAAAAATCTTAAAAATTTCTGTGTAGCGTTAGAACAAAAAACATTAGCAATTGGCCGTGTTTAGGTGACACACCGGACAGATGATGAGCAACCAGTAAAATTTATCTAAATCAAACTGGACCAGTAACAAATCTCGGCTAAGATTACTGTACTTATTAGGTATCCCGTTTTTTATTTCTTAAATTAAAAAGGACGTCGTAAGACGCTAAGGAAGAGAAAGATAGATGCCCAACATGTTACTGTTGCTAGGGACATTGCGAAAAATCTGATATAAAATGAATTAAATTTAAAAAGACTGAAGAGAACGAGATGATGAGTCAACTGACGGTACCTTATCAATCCAGACATCTTACCTATAACACCAAAGGATTGAGCAAACGTGCTGCGCCTTGTCTACGAAGAAATTGCTTGTAACAGCGGAAAAATTGAAAATAAAGAAGGCAATAAAGCTAGGAAATCCAATATCTCCAACCTTATTCTGTTCAGCATTGAATGGCGTTATGAGAAAAACAAATCTGAATGCGAAAAATATTATGATAGAACAATCCAAGGTAATAATTCAAGCAGATGGTGCAATAATGACACCGAATTCAAAAGAACTAATAAAAGCAATCAAAAACAGATAAAAAGCACGACAATTCAGAATGGAAATAACCAGAAATTAAACACAAGATAGAAAAGTGCGGAGAGAAAGTAACTGACTGTAATAAAAGTAAGACAGGTTATTACTTATGCGATGGAAACAATATTAAACAGAAAAGATGAAGAAATGTTTAAAGAGAACAGAAACGATAAGAATGAGAACAAAATAACAGTAAAACAGGAGAAAGAAGACCTCAAAGGAAGAAAGGGTGAATTGGGAGAAGAAAGAAAAAGAGCGATACGTCTGAATTGGAAGCGTAATGAGAAGAAAACCGTTAGGAAGGAAGGCTGAGAAGGAGATGGCATGATGGGGAGAAGGGGATGGCTAACTATAATAAACGTAAGACAGGTTGTCACTTATGGGATGAATATAATAATAAATCGAAAAGATGAAGATATATCTAAACAGAACAAAATAATAAAAGCACAGGAGAAAGAAGACCTTAAAGAAAAAAGGATGAATTGAGAGAAGAAAGAAAAAGAGGGATACATCTGAATTGGACAGGAAGCGTAATGAAAAGAAAACCATTATGAAGGAAGACTGAGAAGGGGATGGCATGATGGTGAGAAAGGAGTGGCTAACTGTAATAAACGTAAGACAGGTCACTTATGGGATGGAGATAATAATAAAGCGGAAGGATGAAGACATATTTAAAGAGAATAGAAATGATAAGAATGAAAACAAAATGAAAATAGCACAGGATAAAGAAGACTGCAAAGAAAAAAGGGGTGAATTGAGAGAAGAAAGAAAGAGAGCAAAACGTCTGAATTGGACAGGAGCCGCAATGAGAAGAAAACCGTTAGGAAGGAAGACTGAGAAGGGGATGGCTAACTATAATAAACGTAAGACAGGTTATCACTTATGCGATGGAGACAAAAATAAAAGAAATATCTAAAAGAAGAGAAACGGTAAGAATGAGAAGAAAGAAAAAGACCGATACGTCTGAGTTGGGCAGGAAGCGTAATGAGACGGAAACCGTTAGGAAGAAAGACTGAGAAGAGAATAGCGAGTCAGGCAAAACAGAAGAGGACGTTAGTGCTATAAGATTAGCGGACTGAAAAGAAAAGATGAAGATTAAAAATAAGGACTGCACTTAAGAACGTAGAGAACGACACAAAGAAGAAAACCAAAGCAAGAAATCGATTTAAACGCCATAAATTCTAAGTATTGAATGATTTGGTCTAGACAAAGATGACAAGAGGGGCCTTTATAAGGTGACACAAATCGGGAATTGAAGTTTCCCAATACTTTTTTCTTGTCCATGAAGACCACTCGTCTTTCAACACGGCATTACTTCTGTAGTTTGTTCTAATCTGGTCCTCAATTTCATTTCTAAAAATTTTGCGTGAAGTTTCTTAACAGTTCATTCCAGAGTTAAATTTTTGCGCTCATCGCAGTCTTCTTTCTTATAAATTCGACTTGTGAGTTACCCTGTATATAAAAACGATTGCATATTCTTTTCCATGTGGGCAAATAAATTTATTTTAATGAGCACAGCGCGAATGCAGAGAATCTGCTCTTCGTACTGCAGATCTCTGCCAAAGTGAATTGGTATTTGTCGATGAGAAAATCAACGTCCTTTAAACCATTAGAAGTATTTGTAAGTATGAAGAATGTGTTGATTAAACTCTGTTAGGTAAATAACTGCAAACCCAGTTTTCTATTTTTCCCGAAGTCAATAGTGAGAAAACCCCTCGACCACATTAATTCACTGAAAGCGAATACGTATTTCGGTAACGAAGTTACCATCTTCAGCGCTAAACTGATATTAAACTTTAAAACAACAAATAAACTAAACTAGACTAGCCGCACTCCCCCCCTCACTTTCTTTGTACCGTATTATGCATGCAAAGCAAACCGGGATTCTTCGAAAATCTAAAGGTCGAAGAGGCAAGAAGCGGTCGGCCCGGACTTCTCAAAATTCATTAATCTATTCCTATTTTTGTGAATCTCCAAGCTTTCGAAAGAATCTAGGTTTGTTTTGTTATTAATTTGTTTGATTAAATCTATTTTATTTACCGAATGATTGTTTTCAAGCATGTGTAAGGCA
Organism: Prosopocoilus inquinatus; assembly: GCA_036172665.1. Lineage (NCBI taxonomy): Eukaryota > Metazoa > Arthropoda > Insecta > Coleoptera > Lucanidae > Prosopocoilus > Prosopocoilus inquinatus. The sequence goes on from CM069877.1 coordinate 35,291,374, forward strand.
ACACTGGATTTATCAAAGCGTTTGTATTTTAAATGAGCCAAGTGTTCTTTGAATCTAATTTTTAAGGATCTTTTTGTTTGCCCCACATAAATTTGATCACAATTTTTACAACTAATTTTATATATACCTGATTTATCCTCCGAATCTACTTTATCTTTTGGATTTCCCAGCAACGATTTTAAGCTGTTATTGTTGGTGTAAACTATTCTTAAACCTAATTTTTTAAAAATTGTATTCAACCCTTTAGTATATTGAGGATAAAACGGCATTTTTACAATTTTCTTATAATCTACCTCACCTATTTTGTCAGATTTTAGTGTGGTTATTTTATTAATCTCTAATTTTTGTTTTTGTTTCCTAATAATGTTATAGATTACATCGGATTGGTAACCATTGTACGTGGCGATTTTAATAATTTCTTGAAGTTCTTTACTATAATTAACAGTTGATAAAGGGAATGTCAGCATCCTATGCACTAAGAAATTTAAGGCCGCTAATTTATATTGTTTGCAATGATTTGAATCCGCGGGAATGAATCTATTAACATTAGTAGATTTCCTATAAACGTTAAATTCTAATTTATTACTATTTCTAGTTACTAATGTGTCTAAAAAGGGTACTTTATTGTTAGTTTCAATTTCATAGGTAAATTTGATGGTGGTGAATTTAGAGTTTAAACTTTTAAGGAATTCCTCTATTGAACATTTACTTTGGTCAAAAACACAAAATATATCATCGACGTATCTCACCCAGATTTTAGGGAAATAATCTAAAGAGGCTTTAAGTTCCGTTTCAAATTTACCCATAAACAGATTTGCCATAAACGGTGACAAGCTATTTCCCATGGCTGCCCCTTCCAATTGTTGGTAAAACTCGTTGTTAAATTTAAAGAAATTTTGATTCATGCATAAACTAGTGAGTTTTATTAATTCATCCACTTCCTCCTTATCGAAGCTATTCTTTGATAAAAGTTCTTTCAGGTAATCTAAGGTGGTTTTTACAGGTATACTAGGAAATAACGAAGTGACATCGAAGGATACTAAAATTTCGTTTGGTTTTATTTCTAGATTTTTTAATTTTTCAATTTTCTGTTAAAAATTCATTAGAATTTATTGAAAAATTAAAAAATCTAGAAATAAAACCAAACGAAATTTTAGTATCCTTCGATGTCACTTCGTTATTTCCTAGTATACCTGTAAAAACCACCTTAGATTACCTGAAAGAACTTTTATCAAAGAATAGCTTCGATAAGGAGGAAGTGGATGAATTAATAAAACTCACTAGTTTATGCATGAATCAAAATTTCTTTAAATTTAACAACGAGTTTTACCAACAATTGGAAGGGGCAGCCATGGGAAATAGCTTGTCACCGTTTATGGCAAATCTGTTTATGGGTAAATTTGAAACGGAACTTAAAGCCTCTTTAGATTATTTCCCTAAAATCTGGGTGAGATACGTCGATGATATATTTTGTGTTTTTGACCAAAGTAAATGTTCAATAGAGGAATTCCTTAAAAGTTTAAACTCTAAATTCACCACCATCAAATTTACCTATGAAATTGAAACTAACAATAAACTACCCTTTTTAGACACATTAGTAACTAGAAATAGTAATAAATTAGAATTTAACGTTTATAGGAAATCTACTAATGTTAATAGATTCATTCCCGCGGATTCAAATCATTGCAAACAATATAAATTAGCGGCCTTAAATTTCTTAGTGCATAGGATGCTGACATTCCCTTTATCAACTGTTAATTATAGTAAAGAACTTCAAGAAATTATTAAAATCGCCACGTACAATGGTTACCAATCCGATGTAATCTATAACATTATTAGGAAACAAAAACAAAAATTAGAGATTAATAAAATAACCACACTAAAATCTGACAAAATAGGTGAGGTAGATTATAAGAAAATTGTAAAAATGCCGTTTTATCCTCAATATACTAAAGGGTTGAATACAATTTTTAAAAAATTAGGTTTAAGAATAGTTTACACCAACAATAACAGCTTAAAATCGTTGCTGGGAAATCCAAAAGATAAAGTAGATTCGGAGGATAAATCAGGTATATATAAAATTAGTTGTAAAAATTGTGATCAAATTTATGTGGGGCAAACAAAAAGATCCTTAAAAATTAGATTCAAAGAACACTTGGCTCATTTAAAATACAAACGCTTTGATAAATCCAGTGTTGCCTTACACATGCTTGAAAACAATCATTCGGTAAATAAAATAGATTTAATCAAACAAATTAATAACAAAACAAACCTAGATTCTTTCGAAAGCTTGGAGATTCACAAAAATAGGAATAGATTAATGAATTTTGAGAAGTCCGGGCCGACCGCTTCTTGCCTCTTCGACCTTTAGATTTTCGAAGAATCCCGGTTTGCTTTGCATGCATAATACGGTACAAAGAAAGTGAGGGGGGGAGTGCGGCTAGTCTAGTTTAGTTTATTTGTTGTTTTAAAGTTTAATATCAGTTTAGCGCTGAAGATGGTAACTTCGTTACCGAAATACGTATTCGCTTTCAGTGAATTAATGTGGTCGAGGGGTTTTCTCACTATTTATTTGGATTACAGCCACAGGTTTTGTGTTGCTTTGTGATTATTTCCCGAAGTCATTTAATCTGAGTCGGCCAAATCGGAAATAAAATTTATTGAAGGAATGGACAAGGACAAATAAGGGAGGAATCCGATAAGTTGGTCATAGAAACAGTAATTAATTAGCCACACTATTGAGAGGGGGTTTAGCCGGATGGGTTATCCACAAGTCTGCACGTCAGCACTCGGATCTGAAAAGCCTGGGTTGAAGTCCCAACCCAGAAGTAGATTTTCAACTGTGAATGAATAGAAAAAACTCATCTTCTTCTTGGATAGGAAGTCTTCTGCAGCTTCTAACAGCAATTTTCAATTCTTAAAGAAATAGAGAGTTGAACAACTTCATTTAATTAATACGGCGATGGATCATTCTACTGAATTTTGCCCAAAACAACATCTGATAGTTCGAAGTTGTAAGTCTGTCTGTATGGGATTTTACTAGGACCGATCACCATGGTCTGAAGATTACCAATTGATCACCAACGTTCGTTAAGCGCTTTAAGAATTAATATAAATTTAATATAATATAAATTCCATAGCCACAGTCATTCATTTTCTGTATCTCCTAGATATTTGTCCATTTTTTGAATCAATAATATTGTTTATGTTTGATTGTACTTTTCTTTGTTGTTGATTGCCATGCGTTGGGGTGTTTTTGTAAATTATCAATTTGTTTTAATGATTAAACACTTGCACGTTTTTTACTGCCTTTTATTGTTCGCCATCTTGCTGGCCACACACATGAAGTTTTTTTTGTCAACGCTACTTAAAGCATTGCTACCAACTTAAAATCTGTACAGTTCTACATTCTAAATAAATCTCAAACAAATATTTTCCACTTCGGGTTTTATAACTTGTTTTTGTATTTTTCTTATTTTTGTATCTTTCTAATTTTTGAAGACGTTCACGCTGCTCTAGGCGAAACAAATGCATGCACATATGAGTAACTGCCTCCGTACTAGTGGCTAAGACAACAACACGAACAATAAACGCTCGTGGAAACAGACAGGTTAAAAGACGATTGAACAAGTTGGCGCTTACCTTACTTCGGAAAGACAAGAAAGCCTAGGAACGTAAATTTTCATGTCGAAAAATCCCGCAGCGCTAATAACGATGCAAGATAATCCGCTGAAGATGGTCGGGTCACCAGTTCCAAAAATGAATCACTTCAAAAACGTCTAATTATCAACATGCAAACAACATCATAGCCAATCGTTTTCTGTATCTATATTTGTCCACTTTTTCAATCAATAATATTTTCTACTTCTAGTTTTTTAACTTCTTTTTGTGTCTTTCTAATTTTGTCCTTTTGATCTTGCAAAGTCGCTGTTCTCCCCTTCTTATCTTTTTGTCTATATTCCACCAGAAAATTCTGTTATCTCTTTTACATTTTTAATAATTTTCTCCCTTACCAAATATCTTTATTTACTTCACTTCTTTTGCAATGTTTCCCTATACTTCCTTCTCTTCTTTATTTCGTTTTCTATTTCTTCTTTGTATCACTCTGCTCACTTATAATTTCTACCGAATTCTCTGATTTTAATACTTGGGGTCGCTTCAAATAAAAAAAGTCATAGAAACAAATGTCACAAACAAAATTAAAAAATTGAAACTTGTTTCCCTAACTATTAAAAAATGTAGTTTCAGTACGAAAAGTTTGTTAATACTTGAATAGCGATTTGGTCATGCTATTTTTTTTTGTTTGTAATATATCCACGTACGTTTTATAAAAGAATTCCACGCAGCTCTCCGGCTTACGAGTATAACGAAATTCAAACGGTCATTTTCAGTCTTATAAAATATGCAAATTCGAGATTGTGAATTAGGGTAGGCGAACTAAGCAAGCAATTTATGTGGACAAAGGGGTAGGAAGACATTAGATTAGGGGAGAAAATCTATACGTAATTCTACTTGCAGGAACTACACGTTCGCCTCCGTTCCGGTTTGATGACGATACCGCGAAAAAAAATAAAACTGCCCGGTCAACATCATCATCATCTTTGCAAAATCGGTCAGTTTTAATGGATTTTGATTTCTTGTCCATCGATCGTTTAATGTCAAGGCTAACCTTGATCGTAACTGCCGCGATGTTGGGTTAGTGCTTTAGCGACGACGCATTTCCTTGTGATTGAGTTTTCTTGTACGTTTTTCGACGCCCACTGTGCAGATCTTTAAGTAGCACAAGCGAAATAAATTCGAATACGAAGTAGTAAGTCTCTGACCTTTCCTTTGCTTTTATCAAAAAGTTTGTGAAATGTGGGGATATTAAACACAGAATCATTAAAAACCAAATTCGAATCGACTAAGTTTCATCTGCTCGTATTTTGTTTGTCTTAAGGGCGTTGTAAAACCGACTATGTGTTTTTGTTTCAATTTACCTTACTAACGATAGTTATTTGTCTTGTAAGTGGTACAAATTGAGCGCTAAATGACTTAAAATAATTTTAAAAAAAGAAACAGCAGTAATTGTAAACTTGCCTTTAATTGCACACGCGGAAATCTTACAAGAGCATCTTTACGGTTAGGTAAGTATTAAGTAATAAATAAATAAAACTGAAATCCAAAAAACGGGACCCGTATTTCGTTTACAAAACGTTAAGGTAACACCCGATAATTCACTTAACCTTCACTGCGAGAACGTGTCGTCCGAAATGAAAAGAGAAACGGTTGATTCAGTGGTAATGACAAATTAAATGTGCAAAATAAAGTATCTCCCACCAGGGGGTGTCCAACTTCATTGAAATCGCCACACCACGTTTCCGTCCAAGGAAAAGCGTCTCCACAGTATAGGTTGTCGAAACCAAGCGTGGCGTCCGTCTACACCTCAGTGTAAACGTTCCTTTAAGGTACGCAATGCGATACGATTTATGGACAGTTGCACTAAACACTTAAACCGAGCTTAAATTTAAGTACTGCTTACAATGTGACATTTGGGGTTACACAAGATGCAGTAAATCACATTCTAAGCGGTCCTCAAAGTTAAGCTGATGTTAAGTGTTTGGTGCAACTGGTCAAGTCAAGAACGAAACAAAATAACAGACTAATTTGGGCACAGAAATCGTTAGTCATGAATAACTGATTAATAATTTGTGACGAGTTGTAATAAAAGGAGCGTTTTGATCCACAAAAGGAAGCGCCCGCGCCAATCGTAATCTGCCGTAACTCTGAATCCAGGTAGGTCGTTCCCTCGGAGACTACGATGATGAAAAGAGCTGCGTAACAATGCCCACTCAGTGGAGACGGCGTTGGAAACTTCAAAAAGTGTTACGATTAAGGGGCACCACCCAAAAGGTTTCAGTAATACGTAGTTGGGGAAATGTATCCTTGTTTGTCCCCGAAAAATACAACTCCCCAGGACTCGCTTCGGCGCTGGTATACCCCAAATCATGACAGTTAGGGAACACACAAACAAAGAAACCCCAATTATACTCTTTATTTTTTGGGAATCCCTTCCCACAGGTATGTGACTCAGCCAATGTGGTTAATTAACAAATAGATTCTAGTTTGGCCCAAAAGAAAACCGTTTATTAGATCAAACATAATCTCAAGGTTTCTAACTAGTATAAATCCCATAGTAGGGTGATAGAAGAGGTTAATATTAGAGAAATCTCAAGTTACAAGGCCCAAACCGAGGACAAAAACCGTATCGATGTGAGTACTCTCGGTCTTGCTTACAAAAGTAAACATCAATTATCAAAAGTAAATATGCGCGAAGCGCAAGGCTGAAAACCATCTAAATTTACTTTCACGCTCGGAAGGAGCCAAAATTCAAATGATAAACACTATACAATACAAAGATAAAATGCAAATGCAAAAAAATAAGTAAAGTACCAAAATGAAGCAACCAGTACGTGCCACGTTGTTTAACAACAGCACGTCTCTTCTCTTTGAATTCGTGGCGAAACTTCCCACAGCTCAGTCCCAGTTCTACGGTACTGGCAGAACACAAGTGCGGAGGGATGACGTCACGTGACCTCCGCGGACCGGTAAAATAAAAAGGAAAATTCGTACTTTGCGAGACGAGATGAAATACTTGACTGCTAACTCAGATCGGGGGTGGCACTCCCTTCTTAAACTTTTCCAACGAAGGTGCGGAGCGGGAGAAGGAGGATGCGTGCCGGCAGTGTGAAGCACAAGGCGTCAAAAAAAAGATTAGCTGCCCCCGTACTAGTCGCTGAAAAAGTAATTAACAAAATATTACAATCGCGAACAATAAACGCCCGTGGAAACAGTCAGGTTAAAAGACGAATGAACAAGATGGCTTCTACCTTGCTTGGTAAGAAAGAAACACTAAGAACGTAAAATTTTCACGTGAAAAATCCCGCAGCACTAATAGTAGGCTGACAATCAACGATGCGAGATAATCCGCCGAAGACCTTATAACCTACAAGTTTCTTCGAACAAGAGTGAACTTCAATTATGAGTATTTAGGCATTATTTGATGGCAAAATTTTGTTTTCTGTCTCTGTTATTCCCTTCATTTACATTATTTGTAAAAAAATAAAGCAATTCGTTTTTCAGACCTTGACCTTTCAATGAGAAAAACTAATAAACGACGAGCGTCATCTACCGAGTTGTGTAACGATGGAGTTTTATCGACTTGACAGATGGCGTGGTTTCTCGAAATTATTTTTTTGTCTGCCTACTTATACCCATTTAAGTGTAATATAAATTATCTGTGACAAACTAAGTGTCGTTAAAGAGAACAGTAGAGGGCAGTTATTGTAAGCGCGCTATCTAGCGAGCTGTTTGTAAATGAAAACAGAGAAATTTCATTCTGGTCTTACCAGACGAATACAAATGTAGCGCGACGATTCACATTTATAAAAAAAAATTAGTTGGGGATTGCTTGTACGATTCGATGCAGAAAGTCGACGTAAATTAAAATGAAAAGAAAAAAAAAATTAAATGAAAAGGAAAAAGTAGAGAAAAAAATGGAAATGAAAAGGAAAAACAATGTATTATACTGGTAATACCCGTATCTATGTATCTTGAATAGGCTGCAATGCAAAGCGGCATGTTGGTTCTTCAAGAAGCTCTGTTATTAGTGAAAAGCATTTAAAATAATTAGCGTTCCCATTATTCTATATTGTAGCAATTTTTGGGATTGCACTACGTTTTGATTTAAGTTTTTGGGACACCCTGTACTGCTGATTACTTTTAAACGTAATAAACTCTAATTCGAGCTATTTCTGTATGCACCACAATGTTCAAGAAAAATTGGATGTATTTTTTTTCTAATTGAATTGATGTATAATTTTATAATCAAATACAAAATCCACAACAAGAGATCGGAATCACATATTTTGACGTCATTATAACCAGGACGAGCAATTTGTTTGTGAAAGAGAGACAAAACTATTTTCTATTGGTTTTTGTTGTACCTACGAAATTATTTGATGACAGCTCTGGCTACCGTTGGTTTCTGCGTTATTTCTTTAGAGTTTGAAAGTACTCACTTGAGGTCGTTGACGTATGAGATTCCAGTTTATAACATGCTTCTGCTTTTCTGAAAAGCATGTTATACAAGGTTGTAACTAGTAACAGGTGAAATAAAGAGTATGAACGTGAGTATATCATGTTAACAGCATCGAAGCAACTAATCAATTATAATTGCTTATATCACTGATAGAGAATGAGGAATACTTTACGAGTTGGTAATTTTTTCCAAAACTTTTAACAATATGTATACAATATTTTCGATATAATCTAGAAAAGAGATATAATTATAATTCTTTTTTTTTTGTTATGTATGTATGTACTGTAAACTCTTAAGCATAGGAGTCGTATTTACATCTCACACATTTGCATCGTCATAACGTCGACATGCTTAGCTTATGACGTCTACATGTACTGGCTTATTAGATTTTGCTTGCAACATTTTAGTAAACGTTAAATTCAATTTTTAATAAAATGAGGAACATCTCGAAGCAATGATTGTGTCACTTACGACTTCTATGCTTAACAGGTAGTGATGGGAAGTTTCGTTACTTTTAAGTAATCGGTACTCGTTACTTCAGAAATCGTTACTTGGTACTCGTATTCATTCGATACTCGATATTGGTATGGGTATTTTGATAACTGGTATTGGTAGTATTTGTTGTTTGAGTATTCGTTACTTGTTACTCGTACCCGTTCAATACTCGATACTTAATACTTGTTCGATTCACAATATGCGTTCAAGACTTGAAACTCGTTTTTTACTCGGCAATTGTTTGTTACTTCGTTATAAACAAATGTGTGGGCTACTAATATAACACTAAAGAAAAATACTGGTAATGGTATATTATTTTAATATTGTTACTTTTTCATTAAAACGATATTTTTATAAACTGTTAAATTTAAAACCACGAATATTATAAATTAAATTAGTATAAATAAATCGGTACTCATTTTTATAAGTACATACTGAATAACTCTTTGCTGACGCATTAAAATGAACGATGCTAAAACATTATGAACAAAACAACGTTAGAATCTTCATATACATCAAATAATGGAAAAGGCTAATATTGCAGCAGATCGTTTTTTATTTATTTTTCTTTACTTTTTCAGAATTCTTATCTTCTTGATATATTTTAATTATTTCCACAAAAAATGTAAACGTTCTTTTATAACTGCTTAAACGAAAAGTTTTTTCTTTATTTTATTCTAGATATGCAAATCAGTAGATCGAACATGAAAACCGGTCCAAACCAAAAGGTAGATGAAATTCTTGCAATTTTTAGTCTTACATTAAATTTGGCTTATGAGAAGTGAAATCTTATATCAAAAAGGTCTTGAACAAAAAGCGTGAAAAGTCGTTTCAAATTTGCTTGAGTAGGCAATAGTTCAGAACCCAAGAGCAAATTTTATTCTATTAAATATTTTTTATGAATATAAATGAACAAGCTAACTACTCGTAAGAGGTAAAGGCCAAATGCCCATTGACTACTTCACATCTTGAGCAAATCTGATAATATCGAAAATTTTTTTTGGAAATATTTTCTTTTTTCGTTTCAACCGTGTGTCACAACCTATATATGAATAAAAAAAAATCATATTTTAATTTTAAATCAAGTAAGCGAGGAAAATAAAAGTTATCTTTACTTAAAAAACAAAAATAAAACAAAAGAATGTTATAATGAATGCTCGAAATGCCTAAATATTAATTCTTAAACACAATTGACCCCGGATTTATGACACTCTGGAGGATATTTCGATTAATACTATGAAATGTCTGAAGCACTGCTTCACGTAATTCTACGTTGTAGTTATAGTTGAAACTATTCATATTTTTTATGTCTGCAAATAAATCATCATTTGAATCGTTGTTTTAATAATTTTAATAATAAGGTAATAACAAATACAGTTAACCAACGGCAGCTCCAGATTTAATACCCCTTAATTTTTATTTCTGGGGCATAGTAAAAAATAAAATAAAAAAATATGGTAATCTGTTTATACATTAAGGATGGAAATTCCATGTAACAGGAACTACATAATCTGTATTGCATTATGATTGTGCTACTTTTGTTTATGTTCTTTTTATTTTGAAATGTTATTATTCTTGTTACACAATAAAGACATTTATTATTATTATTATTATTATTATTATTACAGTAAATATTATTAAAATTAAGTGACGTATATAGTTAGATTTTGTGAAGTCATATTTAATTTAAAATCATTTTTACTTTAATGTTAATAAAAATAATACCTACCCGGGTTTTGTTATATACTGTATTTTTTATGTTCAGTTTAGATTTACATATTAAAATTGTTAACAAACACTAAAAGATATTGAATCAAAATGTTTTAAACCGCCCTCTGTTTAGAATGCGTTTAAATTTAAATTTCAAGTTTGATACGAGAGGAAGCGAAGTTGACTTTCCTATCTTTTTCGCACAGCTCAGCAGTTCCAAACAAGTGGTCCATCCGAAATTTTTTGGCTATGATACGGTAGCCACCAAAAAATACCCATAGAAGGTAGCATTTCATGTACCTATACTGAGGTTTTTTATTTGTACACAGTAAAAGAATACCCTATACAAGGAGTATCTACCGTTGGAAATCATAACAATAAATAACAGACGTATTATGGGCATTCGGTCAAAGGTAGAAAAACGAAAAACCTTTTTTCAGTGCTAGATTTATTAGCTCATTAGTTGATTTAAAACAACAACTACTGTGATGTAAGACTATTGTTATTATGCATTTATAGATATGTGTTAATTTTTCCGCTTAAACCAATTCGTAAGTTACAACCTTATTTAACCTCAAATATTTTTATTGTTGATTACTCAATGTTACAAAACGCTCCGATGCAGCTAATAAATTTTAGAGAAAGCTCAGCACTGAAGATAGGTTTTTAGTTGAGCCATCTTTGACCGAATACCCGACAGATCTGTTATTTATTGTTAGAATGAGAAGAAAAGAATTTAAAGAAATCGTTTCCGGAAAAAATCGATAGTAATTTATCCAAGGAAAAACGAGAAAGATTGTCACGATCTTAGAATAAATTTCCTAAAGGTAGGCTTTCTTTTTAAATTAAATCCTTAAAATCTGTATGAGTTAGTCTGACAAATTTTGTATTTAAAATGCATTTGCATAGTGTCAAGATTATCTACAGTCGTAAATGTTTAATTAATCCTTGAATTCCTGACGAGAAAATCGCTCTCACGATGAATTTCATAAAAAAAATTGTTAATCAGCGATTAATTTAATTCTCTGATTAAGCAAAGTCGTTGGACGAAGTTAACAATAGATTTGAAACAACCAATTGTATTGTTTCACCCAACCAATCTCGCCGTTAAATTAATCAGTGATTAAATAATTTTTGTGAAACTGGGGGTCAGTTACGCTTTATGTTACGTGAAAGGGAGTTAAATTAACTGGTTCTTCTAGGAACTTGACTCAAAGCAGTATGAGAAGCGGAACTTTCCACGAGTCTTTTGCTGAGTCACCAAATGCATTTTCTTGTAGATGCACTGTGTTGCATCATGTGCTTTGCTTTTCCAACTCGATACAAACGTGTTGATCTAATTTACAAGAATTTTTAATGAATAACTTCCCAAGCAACACACATATACGTTTAATAAAGGATAAAATGTCTGCGAGATTGTTGTTGAAAAAACGTGTTCCATATACTAAATACGATGTTTCTGTATCAAAGTGGTATAACGTATACGATTATTAGATGGCTTAAAACATGTACGTTGACCGTAACCGTTTAATAAATGTAAAAATGTCCAACCAAAACCAAAATATGGTTGAATACACGAAAATTAAACCAAAGCGTGTTGCTTGGATTCGATGATCCGTGTATTTATTTCATTTTGCTTTTTATAATTAACTTAAGTGTATAAAAATCTGAATTCTTACAAAATTATGCTTGCATAAAGAAGAAACACGAATTATACACAAATTTCAGAACAAATCCGCACATTATACGCGTACACATTATAAAATATACAGTGCGTTGCATTTCAGAGCAAATAATGGTCTGCATCATTGTTTAAATATAGTAGGTGCAGAATATTGCATACATTATATCAAACAAAATATAAATAAATTTTGACTGATTTGGTCGATACGTGGTGGAAATCCATTTAAACGTAGACGTAGATGTAAAAAAACTGATTTTTTTACTCACAATTTCCACTATATTTTGTAAAGTTACAAAATTTCTTAAATACTACGACATGTTTCGCTATTACTATAGCTTCTTCGGGTAGTAACACAAAATATCTTGGGGTTGGTTTTTATACTTAATATTGAAACAGATTGACCAATGGTGAATTGTTAAGGTCTAGCTGGCTATTCAATAAGTTGTCGGAATTCTTAAGTTTGTTTATTTCTGGGGATTCCAGGAGGTCTAATTTTTTGCTTTTACTTTCTACGTGTAAAATTTTAAAATCGGTGTTGAAATTATGATTAGATTCAATGAGGTGTGAGGCGTAGTGTGAATCAGTTTTTTTTTATGAATGAAGCTGGAAAAATGTTCTTTAATTCTTTTAGAAAAACTTCTTCCTGTTTGGCCTATATACGTTTTTGTACGATCTTACTTACTTATCTTTTCTATCTATTTTGCTTTTACTATTAATTCTACGTTGTAGTTATAGTTGAAACTATTCATATTTTTTATGTCTGCAAATAAATCATCGTTTGAATCGTTGTTTTAATAATTTTAATAATAAGGTAATAACAAATACAGTTAACCAACGGCAGCTCCAGATTTAACACCCCTTAATTTTTATTTCTGGGGCATAGTAAAAAATAAAATAAAAAAATATGGAAGTAGTTTCAACTATAGTAACAATGAAAAATTACGTGAAACAGTGGTGCAGGCATTTTATAGTAATAATCGAGACATCCTGCAGAGTGTAACCAGGAGTGTCATAAGTCACAAATCATAACTTTATTTTGTTTTATATTTGTTTTTTAAGTAAAAGCAACTTTTATTTTTCCTCGCTTGCTGGATTTAAAATTAATATATGACTTTTCTTGTTTTTCTTTTTATTTAGATATAGGTTGTGACACTTGGTTAAAACGAGAAAAGAAAATGCTACTTAATTGTATAAAAATCTAATATGGCATCCATTTAAAATAAGAAAGTTGATATCAATATCTTGAAAGCCGCGATCTATAATTTTATTTTGACTTAACTTTCAGCTGTATTTTTTCAAACCTAGTTACTTTTATATTAAACTTTTTTTTATACTTTTTATAATAACGGAGTTATTAGACATTAAAAAAATAGCGATTTTCAGTTTTTCTGCAATAATATCGGAACTATTCAGAATTTTCAAATTTTCTCTTCGTCATCCAAATAAGCACATAAAACTGCAAAATTTTGCCCATTTAACCAAATCTCTATCTTCATTTATAAGAAAGTTACCCATGGTAGCCTACACAATCTGGGACACACTGTATACATATATATTACAATACATTTTTCTAATGTTTTTATAAATTAAGACTTCTCAGGTTATTTTGTTCATCTTAATACATTATAATCTTTGTTTTTCAAAAAATGTACATATTAAATTTACATATACTTATATACTTGCTTGCAATAAAATCGCGTACACCTTCAAAATCAAGTAGCCAAGTTTTTACCTATTTCTTGCTTTGTAAATGGGTATTTTGAAATTTTTTCATGTTTCCAAACGTACAGGTTAGGAACTGAGACTGAAATAAATACTATTTTACCAGGTATGAGTCAGACAGTATGATTTGTTCAATAAATATTACGCTATTCCATAAATATGGCCCAAAAATATAATTTAATCGAAATAGAAGTGTCGATTGCTTATGTTCTGCTATTAATATAATTTTTTAACACTTGACAAGACTCTTCGAAGTTGAATTTGTAATTTTCGACGTGTTGGTGCCAAGAGTATTGGAAAATTTGTTAAAACATAGAATCCCTTGCGGTTTACATTGGATTTCTCTTAAGTCAGAAGGGCATTATCCGAGTCGTGAATCGAAATTTTTGACATCTATCTCCAACCATATTTTCTATTTGCAAATATTTCTTCTACCCACATATTATTTGTGCATCAAAGTATTTTTATTTAAGCTATAATCATTCGCTACTACTGTGAATCACTATTCGTCTTGTAACTTACTCGTTTTCTGTCAGTCTGAATTTTAATTGTTTGACACTGACAAATTAAATCTCAAGACCAACTTAATACAACGAAAAGCAGGTGTACGCGATTTTTTGCAAGCCACAGTACAGTGTGGTCCATTTTTGATGGTTTTACAGGGTTTCTCAGTTATTTATAGGAATAGAAGAAAACCGTTTTCGTGACCCAGTGCTACTTTTTCAAGAAAAACTCAGTGGAGAAAACAAAAGTTGCACTAACTTATGCAATTTAAAATTTATAAAAATCTCTTAACTATTCACATTAATAATTAAAGAAATGTTCAAATGGAGTTAATCCATTTTTACGTTCTTGCAATTTTATGTCAGTTTCTGGTAGATATATGAAGCTATTTATTTATTGAATTAAATTAACCGTTTTACTTAATAATAATTGATTTTTGGGAAAACAATTGAACTAAATTTTTTTTTTTGGTGTCATGGATGGCTTGTTAGCTACCGGAAAATAGAAAATAATAAGTATCTTTATTATTTCAAAAAATAATTATATCAAACTTTATATTTTTGAAAACCTCATTAAATAAGCAATTTATTTGTGTCATAGCCAACTAGGGTTTCCATTTAAAATTAGAAAGTTATAGTCCGTTTCGCAGAACTCGCGCAGTTTTTACAAAAGACAATAACGTCAACGAAAACTACATTAATTTCTGAATAAAACAGTTTTTGAATTTTCAAAATATCTTGTCAAACAGCTGAGATATTGTGAAAAATTATTTTTCGGAAAAATTCGTTTTCTGCCGATATTTCCCGAACGAACGGAGATAGCTAACTTTTGTTTTCTCCACTGAGTTTTTCTTGAAAAAGTAGCACTGGGTCACGAAAACGGTTTTCTTCTATTCCTATAAATAACTCAGAAACCCTGTAAAACCATCAAAAATGGACCACTCTGTACATCAGTTCAATTTATAATAAATTCGTTGTTCAATTCGTGAATTGATTGAAGTTGTAATTTATAAAAAAAATATTTTTTATAAAGAAGGTAAATGTTAACATAATTTACCATTCCTATTATTTTTAACTTCCTCAAATTTACGTAATTTTACTTGTAACCCACCCGTTTGCTTTTAATAAAAGTAATGAATTCAAGTACGAACGCGTATTGTGAATCAAACAAGTATCAAGTATCGAACAAGTATCGAGTATTGAACGAGTACGAGTACCAAGTAACGAATACTAAAACATCAAATACTACCAATACCAGTTACCAAAATACCCATCAGTATAATCGAGTATCGAATGAATACGAGTACCAAGCAACGATTTATGCAGTAACGAGTAGTACCGATTACTTTAAAGTAACGAAAGTTCCCATCACTATTAACATGGCAGTATACCGAGAATTAAAATTTTAATATTTTCTTAAAACAGGTCTTTCCTCATTTCCTTAGGAAAATTCGTACAACATACGAAATTCCTTTAAATATTGTAGACGAAAGTAGCGCATTTTGAGAAATCAATTAAAGCTCGATTAAAATAAATTCCGCGCGCGGAGCGCAACACGTCGAACGTGTTCGCAACCCACCGATATAAAATTTATAGAGAACATGTGTTTTAAAAAGTGAATAAATAGCGAAATTTAATTTATTTTTTTCGCTTTTTTTGTACCGTTCGAACCCGATATTGTCCTCGCGTCGAAAGCGACAGTGCTCCTCCATGAAACGTGTCAAGGTAATTAATTATTAATTTGCGTTGCGTTTTTTGTTCGATTTCCATATTTTTCGATAATTTGTCCAAAAATTAATCACGACGTGTCACTTTCCGTTCACAGTTTACTTTAATTATTCCGATAATATTTTTAATTCACGGGGATTCATTCAGCATTCATAAAAGTAAGTGTTTCGGAAAGTAATGGAATAGGCTACTTATATCTAAGATTTGTAAAAAGCAGAAAAATGAAAGTAAGAGATAATAAAGTTCGTCGGTTTATTTTCTAAACATGTGAAAGGTGGAAAGCATTAATCGCCACCTTAATTTGCTTGAAACAGTTGTTGAAAACGACGTGGCCTGCCGGTATAATACCATTCTAAATGAGTGGCAAGCAAAAAATAATAATGAGCGGGGTGGAAATAAACCATTTAAAATTATGACGTGTAACAGGTGGAATCCGTTTCTTATTCTTTTTACGACTGATACTTAATATCTTGAGAAGCGTCTAATTTGTATCCGTCCATCACTCTTCTTCCGCATTCATCGATTACCGTCGACGTTTACATTCCGCAACCGACGCGGCGCGACCGACACGACGGACGGCCAATCCAAGGTGATTAATTTTGGCGCAAAAAAAAAATAAACTGTATCTTAACGAATTTTCCAAAGGGCGAAAGCCGATTTTAAACCTCGTAAATGCGCAAAAACAAAAAAAATTCTAAAATTATTCGACCGGCCATCGAATCTGTCAGGTCAACAGAACATCCTCCCAACAATCACTTTACACCCTTATTTATTAACCGAAATCAATGTTGAGGTAAATCAGCAGTGCCTATAAACAAAAAAGCGCCTGACGTTTATGGTTCATCTAATTCACTTCGAATTTTGATTACATCCCGCCGGAAAATTAGCCGGGGCCGACGTCGGTGTCTCGCTCGCGCCCGTGCGCCGCGACGCGGACGTGAACCGACGCCCGACGAATTCATATTTAATTTTATTGAGAGTACATTCGTCATGCGATGTGAGAAGTGCTGACAGGTCCGTCATAAACGAACGCGTTACGAATTTACGCAGAGGCGAATCGGTTTGCTCGTTCCGAAGGCATAATTTTTTTTTTTTTTGCAGGCCGTTAAACGATGACCGACCGACGTTTTTCACATAAACGTCCATCTTCTGTACTTGTTGCTGCTTTTTTTTGTGGTTTATCGAAGACCCTAACCAGAGATGTCATTTACCCCCTACAACATATGTTTCGAAAGAGTCTGATTGCTTTGAATTAAAAAAAAAACGTATCATTCGACGCAAATTCAGAAAATTAAAAGCTTTGGACAAGTATCATAAAATATAAAATATAAAAATAATAGTTAGGGGAAACTAGAATCTCCGGGAGCCGCAAGAGACCTCAAGGATTATGATTTGTAATGGATCGCGCTTATCTGAGAGTTTTGTAGAAAAAAGGAATTTTTCTGCGTTGTTACTTCCGATTCACGATGAATTTCTGAAATTCCCTTTCAGTTGTAGAAAAATTCTGTTCTGTGCGCGTTATCGTGCGCGAAAGATAGCAAATAACCTTCTCTCCTTCCTCGAAATGTTGAGTTAAAACTGCTCCGATACCATAAGCCGAAGCATCCGTTTGAAGAATAAAAGGTTTTTCGAAGTCGGGACAAGTGAGTATGGGGCAATAACTAAACGTTCTTTGATGGTTTTAAAAGAATCTTCACATTCTGTTGACCAAATAAACTTTGCATTTTTCCGAATCAGTCGAGTTAGAAGCGCAATAATCGTGGAATAATTTTCAATAAAACGTCTATACCAACTAGTAATGCCAATCAATCGACGAACCTCACTGACATTTTGCGGTGTAGGTATATTAAGAATTGCTTCGACTTTTTCCGGATCCCCACGAAGTCCATGTTGCCAACGTAGCCTAAATATTTAAGTTGCGGTCTACAAAATTGACATTTTTCTTTACTGACAGTTAGACCATCAGATCATAACCTATCAAATACTTGAGACAGAACTCTTAAATGAGTATCGAAATCTGGAAAAATTACAATAATATCATCTAGATATGTTTAGATAGATGTTTTTGGATATCATGGAACGTAGAAATGGAAAACTCAATGTTGGTTGGGATTCTTGCCAGGTATTAGAATATTTTAATATAATGAGATGTTGAAATGTGGTCGATACAATCATAAAGCTGCCGACTGCACTCATCATGAAACCTGTTTTAAATGTGCAAGTACAAGTCACAAAACAATTGACTGTGACAACTTGTCTTCTAATTGCGTCAATTGTTTGGAGCATAATAAGGAATTAAAATTGGATCTTAATACTAACCATCAAGTTTTTAATCCAGAATGCCCGGTATTTGTGAAAATCGAGGAATCTATCAAAAATAAAATTGATTACTCAGCATAGCAATTAAGTGAACCTATTTTAAGACAACCTGAATTGCAAAAAAGAGTTGTACAATCTGATAATACTAAGTTAACGATAATCCACTTGAATGTTCGTAGTCTCAGGAACAAATTTCCTTTGGTGGAAGTATTCTTGGAAAATAATCGTCCTGACATATTCTGCATTTCAGAACACTGGCTTACATTAAATGAAGACGTCATTATAAAAAATTATAAATTAATTAGTTGTTTCAGCCGCAGTGTAAAGAGAGGGGGTGGAGTATGTATTTTTGCAAAACATGATATAAAAGCAACTGATATTTCATGCTATGCTTGTGAGGAACTATGTGAATTGACCGCTTGTGTATTCACAATAAACCGAGTTAAGTATTTGCTGATTACTGTGTACCGACCACCACAAACCAATCTTGATGATTTCTTATCACATCTTGACTCACAGATCCTCAAGTTGTACAGTTTTTCTGACTATCATATGATTTGTGGAGATTTCAATGTTAATACACTGTGCACGTCTGTACAAACTCACAAGCTCGTAAATTTAATGGCACAGTATAATTTGACATTAATAAAAAATACCGAGGCTACCAGAATTAATAAATCGTCGGAATCCCGCATTGATAATATATTTACTGATTTTGATTGTGTCACGCGCAGTGGTGATTCTCATCTGTCGGACCATACCTACCAAGTCGTCGTTCTTACTGTTTCCAGAAAAATGGTGAATACATATGCCTACAAGCGAAATTTTAATACCCAGAATATACAAACCTTTTCTAATAACCTTAAATCAGAAGATTGGTCACAAATTTATGCAACAAATGGGAGCAATGACAAATTCTTAGTTTTCAAAGACACGTTTATGTATCATTTTAACAGTGCTTTCCCTCTTTTAAGAACACGGACAAATCATAAGAAATACAAGTATCCTTGGCTTACTGACGAACTCAGAGAAATGTCCAAGATGTTGAATGACGTGAGTCATCTTGATAGACACTTAAAAAATGATTGGTATTACGAATGTTTTCTTTATTATAAGAAAATTTACAGTCATAAAATAGACATGGCGAAACTTACCTACAACGCCCAACGAATTTCAGCAGCATCTAACGTTACAAAAGAATGCTGGAAAATAATCAATGAAAACCGTACGAAACAAAATACTTCAGATTTACATTTGCTTGATTCACAATACGAAATATCTGATAAGAAAAGCATATCTGATACTTTTAATCTGCATTTTGTAAATGTAGTGAAAAACAACACTATAACTTGCAACTCAACCCTAAAGACAAAGACAAAATCTGTCGAATCCATGTTCTTATTTCCAACGGACCCTAGAGAAGTTCAGGAAGTCATTAACCGCAAATGTGTAAAAAGTAGTGCCGGCATTGATAGTGTTCCGGGAAATATTCTGAAAACAGTTTCCCATTTGATTGCTGAACCGCTCTGCAATATAATAAATGAATCTTTTCATAGTGGT
Organism: Prosopocoilus inquinatus; assembly: GCA_036172665.1. Classification (NCBI taxonomy): domain Eukaryota; kingdom Metazoa; phylum Arthropoda; class Insecta; order Coleoptera; family Lucanidae; genus Prosopocoilus; species Prosopocoilus inquinatus. The sequence goes on from CM069877.1 coordinate 35,311,175, forward strand.
GTTTACCCAGATGAATTAAAGATTTCTAAAGTCATTCCTGTTTATAAAAATAAAGGTACCCGATCTGATGTAACTAATTATCGACCCATCGCACTCCAGAGTCAATTTGGTAAAATATTCGAAGAAATATTTAGTAGAAGACTGATGTCGTTCATAAACAAATACAACATATACAGTGAGTCACAGAATGGATTTCGTAAGAATAAATCTACGGTAACTGCAATAATGGATACATATAATTATATTCTCAGCGAACTGAATAATAAAAGTAAAATACTTACTTTATTCTGTGATTTAAGTCGTGCTTTCGACTCTGTAAACCATGAACTATTGTGTAATAAATTGGAATTAATTGGTGTCAGAGATATCGCGAATAAGTGGGTAAAATCTTATCTTACGGGTCGAACACAACAGGTAGCCATTGAGGGATGTTTATCAGCTGCACTGCATATAGACATCGGAGTACCACAGGGTTCCATACTTGGCCCTGTTTTGTTTACCATCTTTATTGATGATCTTCCGGAAGCATGTTCTGCACCTTCTAAAACGATCTTGTACGCTGACGACACTAGCTTCGTTATTTCCGCTACAGAAATGTCCGAAGTTATTAAAAAAAACTAATGACACATTAACCGAAATGAATAATTGGTGTCTAAATAATGGTTTAAAGTTAAATATCTCTAAAACTCAAGTTATGTCAGTAGTGACTAAAAATACAAATATAGATTCCTCGCCATTAATAAAATGTGATGGTACATCTGTAGAGTGCGTCCTGTACTTCAGATTTTTAGGGGTTCACATTGATAATAAATTAACATGGAAGTATCATGTGCAACTTGTGGAGAAAAAGTTAAGCAATAATGTCTTTTTAATATATCGACTTCGTAATGTAGTGACATTTGACACATTAAGAACTATGTATTTTACTTTAATACAGTCACTTATTTCTTATGGCATTCTGTTCTGGGGTGGTTGCGCTACAGCTATGAACATTTTTGGAATTCAAAAGAAGATTGTCCGGCTTATGGCGGGTGTTGATTGTTATGCGAGCTGTAAGGAACTTTTTGTGAGGTTTAACATCATGACTGTTCCATCGTTATACATTTATGAATGTGTACTTTATGCTCGATCTATTGAACACAGTGTTAACAAAAACTGTCACTACCACAGCTATGTGACGCGAAACCGGGAGGACATTCGTCTACCTTATAATCGTTTAGCAGTCGGACAAAGTGGGCGTGTTTTTAGTGGTCTTTCATATTTGAAGAAGGTGAAGACTATGTGGGGAAATGATGTACCAAACTCTGATTGTGTGTTCAAACATAGACTTAAACAGACACTAATAACATATACATTCTACTCCATCGAAGAATTTCTAAATGTGTAATAATGTATTTTGATTAATAGTTTTATTTTATTCCTTTTTATGTACGAGTCACTTCTTATTTTGCTGTGTTTGACAAGTCAAAAGCCATGTACATCTATTTGCAACGTTGTATGGCAATATGACCAAATATATTATTATTATATTATTATTATTATTATATACTAGCACATAAGGTTCTAAATCCACACCCAAGACTTTATCGATAAGCCTTTGCCAAGTAAATTGGTAAAGTGCCTGTTAATTCATGACACGATTCTTTAACAGGCACCTGCCAATACGCAGATTTAATATCCAAGGAACTTAAATATCTGGCTCCCCGGAGACGATCTAAGATAGCAGAAACGTAAGGCAAAGGATATGCGTCCTTTTTGGTAACCTTGTTTAGTTGATGATAATCGATGCACAACCTATAGCTTCCGTCTTTCTTAGGAACTAATAAAATTGGTGAAGACCAACCCGAAACAGATGGTTCGATGACATCTTGAGCTAAAAGTTTACCAATTTCTTCATCCAATATACGTTCTTTAAATGGAGAAACAGGATAATATCTCTGCTTAATAGGAGAAGAATCTGTAATGATTTCATGCTCAATAACGGAAGTGCAACCCAATGAGTTACCCATAACTTTAAATTTCTCCTGCAATAACTGGTTCAATTGCTATTGTTGAAGATCACTCAGATTTTCCCTAGCCTGAATGCTATTCAAAGAAATACTTTCCGAATCAGCACTAAAACATTTTCTTTCAAATTGGGTACAATTCCCATAGCTATCCAAAATCCATGCCTAAAATTAACGTATGTGGCAAGTCAGGAACGACTACAATATTTAATAAACACAACTTTCCCATAAGTGTAACTGGAGTCTTAATAATGCCCATAGCTGGACAAGATTGACCTTTTGCAACAATACAATCTTTTTGAAGACTATGTTCCAACTTCAAACCTAACTACCTAACTATAGATAGTAGAAACATTTTATACCTTACCGTCAGTTCCTCCCGGTTTTCCAACTTCTATGGCAGACATTGTTCGGCGTTCGGAAAATAATGTTTTTATAGTCAATGTACTCGCTTTCGATTCACGTGGAAACTTCGCGGTCGCACTAGATTATTCTTCAGGTTTCCCGAAGGTACCTGTGAGCCCCCCACGCGACTCTTGTCAAAAGGCTGGCGCCGCCTTGCATAACCACAAAAATACTCAAGCGCCCCCCGCAGAACTGTAACAGTTGGATGGCGAATGAATTTTCGAGGACATGGAAATTTAATACGAAATTGATTACGGTATTAGCACAGAAGATAAGAAGGAGGTTTCCAAACAAAAAAAAAAACAGAGCTATTTTTCAATGGAAATCAGCATCAGGAAGGTTCAGCGTCATAAAAAAAATCTTTCGAATAAATTTGTCTAGCTCAATGAATTAATGAATTGCAATTATCGTCAATCGTCGTATACAACAAATAGTGAAATTGGATAGTGTCTCTAAATACCTTTGTAAGACATCCGGGAATATTATCTGATCACCTTTAACATCCTCTAAAGACAACTTTGTAAAAAAAGAAATTTTCAATAATTTATTTACAAAATTCGTATTTTTGGAACATCGACCCAAGCGAGCTAATTTTAATAATTCTATAGTGGCACCGTGTCTCTAAACAAGAAATCTATGTATAGATCTAGGTCAAAAGAACTCGAATGGAAATTGTAAGTGATTAGGATAAACTATCAACATTGCAAACATCTTTATTATCATCTTTATAAATGAAGAGGTAAGTCCTAAAATATTGTAGAAGAACGATATGTTGCAAGGCCAAAGGAAAATTAACCAGGGAACACGAGTCCTTTAATTTGAATGAATTGATCGCCAATTGCCGTCCACTTCAAATTATTCACGTTCGCTTTTTCTTCTTCTTCTTCTTCTTTTGTGATGGGGACTTGTTATTTACAACTTTTGGAATTCTGAGCTTTCCCTTCGCCTTTTAGGACATCGACTAGAGGTCGTCTGCTTTCTGGCTTTTGATGTCTGATCTCTCTGCTTTCTGGTTTCTCATTTTGCAATCTGTTTGGGCTTCTAGCCTGCATGAATCAATAGCCAAGTGCCGTCCAAATAAATTATTCACGTTCACTTTTTCTTCTTCTCCTTACTCTCTTATATAATTGGGAGTTTTTATTGACAATTTTTGGAATTCCGAGCTTTCCGTTTGAGTTTTAGGAGGTCGACTGAAGATCATCTGCTTTGTAGCTTTTAATCTCTGGTCTCTGTGATCTCTGATTTATTATTTTGCAATTTCGTCTGGGCCTTTAGCCTGCATGAATCGATAGCCAACTTCGTCCAAACAAATTATTCACATTCACTTTTTCTTTTGCTTCTTTTATGATTGGATCCTTGTGATTGATAACTTTTGGAATTCCGAGCTTTCCTTTTGAATTTTATGAGATCAACTGGAGGTCCTCTGCTTTGGGGCTTTTGATCTCTGGTCTCTCTAGTCTCTGGTTTCTCATTTTGCAATTCCGTCTGGGACTTTAGCCTGCAGGAATCGAGAACCAACTGCCGTCTAAACAAATTATTCACGTTTACTTTTTCTTCTTCTTCTTTTATGATTGGGACTTGTTATTAACAACTTTTGGAATTCTGAATTTTCCCTTCGCCTTATAGGAGATCGACTGGAGTTCGTCTGCTTTTTGGCTTTTGATTTTTGGTCTCCCTGGTCTCTAGTGTTTCATTTTGCAATTCCATTTGGGCGTTTAGCTAGTATAAATCGATAACCAACTACAGTCAAAACAAATTATCCAGGTTCACTTTTTCTTCTGAGCTTTCTTTTCGAATTTTAGAGGGTCACCTGGAGGTCTTCTGTTTTTTTTTGCATTTGATCTCTGGTGTTCCATTTTGCAATTCCGTCTGGGCTTTTCCTATTGCATAGTCTCTTTACTGATATCATCTTTAGATTTTATTCTTCTGACTGAGTTCTTAATTTGTAACTCATTTCTGCTTCTATTTTATCCCTGCTTTATTATTAGTTTTGTTATATTTTCGCCTTTGCAGAATATACTACCTTCTACTACATTTCACTTTTGTGTATCAAGGGGGTTCAGTGGATTTCTTCGACTTCCTTGATCTTTGTTCAAACCCTTCAAGGGTTATTTTCAAGGAGACCCAACATTCTTACAAAGTTTTGAAAACTATTTTTGTAAAGCTGCACTCTGTTGTTGGCTCACCATGTCCAAGTAAAGCTGCTTTGAGCGTTACATTTGCAGAGTTTCGGTCAATGTCCGATTTGTTCAATCTGTGCATGCCACTTTCTGCAAGACCCAATTTCTTAAAGACGTCCAAGGACGTTCAAACAGGTCCAAACAAATTATTCACGGTAATTTTTTTCCTTCTTTTATGACTGGAATAGACTTATAACTTTTGGAATTCTAAGCTTTCCTTTTTAGAGTGACTTTGAGGAGATCGACTGGAGATCTGCTACAGGATTTCAGATATTTGTTCTACTTTGCAATTCAGTTTGGGCTTATTTTATTGCATAGTCTCTTCACTACTTCTAATATTACTATATTAGAATATATTATCGATTATTATATTATTCTACTTTTATGTATCAAGAGGGCTTGTGGATTCCTCTGGCCTACTTGACTATTGTGCAAACTTCTTGAGTGTTATTTTCAAAGACACAAAGAACAATTTTGTAGAAACTGTATTCTGTCAGCTCAGTTTTAGTCGATATCTGATTTGCTCAATCTCCGTATTTTACTTTCTGTCAGAGTCGAAGACCTAACTTCGCAGAGGTAGATAAAGAAGGGGTCTGCAACGGTTCTGAGTTCGTTTCTTGAGAAAAAAAAGCTTCTGAGCTTTCTTTAGCAAGTAGCCATCTTTTTTGTTCCAAATATTTTTTCAATATTATTCTTCACAGAAGGGTTCTGGAAGCACTGAAATCTTCTCCAGCACACATTTTTCGTCTATTTTATTTCCTTACATTCCCTTTCATAACCTGGTATCAAATTTCAGATAATTTGGTTATGTTTTGCGACACCTGCGCTTTAACCACTTTGGTTACTTTCGAGAGAAGAGAAATTCTTTTGCCTTTCGTGTTCTTTCTAGGTCACTCCTAGGTATCGATCTATTGTAAATTTTTCACCAGAAATGAGCGTGAAGCTATTGAGTAAACTTACAAACCCAGTGCCTGGTTTCGTTAAAAAAAGAAGTTCCTTAGCAGAGAAAAAAAGCAGCTTCCTGGCTTTGTCTGGCAAGTAACCATATTTTTTGTTCCAAATATTTTTTCAATACTGTTTTTTTCCATATTTGTTTTCTTTCTGGATTCTGGAAAGTATTGGAACCTTCTCCAGCACAGATTTTTCGCCTATTTCACTTCCTTATCACTTCCTAGTATCAAATTTCAGATAATTTGCTCAGATTTAGCGACACCACGCGCTTTAAGTACTTTAGTAACTTCCAGGAGAAGAGAAATTCTTTTGATCTTCGTAATCTTTCTAGGGCACTCCTAGGTACCATTGTACAGTAAACTTTTCAACACAAATGAGCTTAAACCTATTTACTGAACTTACAAACCCAGTGCCTGGTTTGGTTAACAAAACAAGAACTCTCTTAACTTTATTGCTAAGGGTAAATGCTGTGATATTTCTTTGCCAAAAATTTTGAAACTATGACCCAACAGAATCCAAATTCATAAGTGGACAAGTTAGACAAGCAAGTGAACGATGCGTGTAGCAAAGTGGTAATTGAAGCCCGTCAGAAATTGGTGGATGTATGGACGACGACATTCCAAGAAATTGCCAACAAGATTCCAGTCAATGCAAAAGTCAAGAAGAACAACGAAAGAGCCCTGAATGATGCAACCACCACCACTAATAAGAACATTAACGCTATAAAAGATTTGGAATAACTGGTTCATAAGGAGAACTTGTTCCAATTTTAATAAATAATAATTAAGCCATTAAAAAACACTCGTTTTTTCTTTCACGAATATGGATTAGCTATCTGCGTTGTAATTTCCAGAAGGATTAGGGAAAGTCTTTTTTTAATAGACAATCGACTATGTCATTTCCTTTTATTTTCAAGTGACTGACACATAATTTAGGATAGTTAGGGCTGGTTAAGGCTATGCTGATAAGAACTGAGAGCCTTGATTGCTACCTGATTTCCTGGAATGGTCTGGATTCTTTTACCTCTCGCGTGTTTTCTGAAACACTCTTGGACACAGTTCTGCTTGCCAGATTGTTGGGATGAATCTAAAGTTATTGATTTTTGGGTACTTCTGTCCGCAAATTACTTTCTTGTTTTCTTCATTATGGGTATTTGTTGTTTACCTTTTTAAGTCAAATTAAATCAGCTTAAAATTTCCTTTCAGGCAGGCTGAAATTCTATATATTTGTCTGATTGGTTTTAATTTAACCGAGAAGCTTAAGTAGCGACATCCTGCGATCGCTTTTTGACTTGATTTTGCGAATATCCTAGGGCAAGTTGTTTTGGCTTACGGTGGAACTCTCAAGCCACGCTTCTGCAGATGAAGTCTCCAAACAGGACTGAAACAGCTGTACAGAGGATGCTCGAAGGATCTACTGCAATCAGAAACGATTTGCAACAAAATTTTTTATTGCAGCATCATAAAAATTCAAGATGTAAGAAGAAGTACAAGAATGTGAAAAAAGATTTTGGCTTAAAAAGTCTTCCAATTGAAACTGTAATAATTTAAATAACTAGACTTTCACCTCTTTTAAAATATTTATGGTCATTTTTAACGATCTTTTTTGGTTCATTAATTAGTATGGCCATATGGCCATTGTAAAAATTTTCTACCAAATGCATTTTATCACATGGTAATATCTCCAACAGGTTCGCTGGGAACCTACATGACCTAAGACATAAATCGTCTTAATGATAAAGACTCTCCATGTTTAGACAATGTATTTAATTAAAGCAAGGGTATATGCAAATGCGATAGATATTTGATGTCGCCCAGATAGGAATCTTAGGAAACGACCCTATTTACACTTGAGGTTTGTCGTCTTGCGCTTATGAAATTAACCTGCAATATCCCTCGCCTCATTAACATACTAATTCCTCATATGCGCCCCCCCGGAATTTGCATTCAAATTCGAAGCACGGCACGGCACACGAAACATTCGAAAAATCCAGGTGGATGGTAATTGCCCGGAAAAAAAGTGTAACGCGTGCAAACGGAATCGATAAGCGCGCTCGGTTCATGCGTCCGAACAGATATTAATATTTCCTGTAATCGTATCTTTTGTTGGGGCCTATATGCTCGTCGGTATCTGTTCCGATATGCCTATATTATTATTCTCGTATCTGTCTCAAAATCTCACACGACAGCTTTGACGCGCCACAACTCGGACACGCACGTATGTGATTGCTTTGAAACTACACTTACTGTCGTTAGAGTTCGATTACTACAATTTGATTTAACTCGCGTAGAAATAACCAACTGAACTTGATATGAATATTACCAAATCTTCGTCTTCTTCTCAAGTCAGAAATCTTCTGATCCATCACAGCTTAGAGTCCAGTCTTATACAGGCTGTATCTGAACTCAAATCTTACATCTTCTCAAATCAGAAATCTGTGGATCCATCAAAGCTTAGAGTCCAGCCTTATACAGGCTGTATCTAAACTCAAATCTTACGTCTTCTTCTCAAATCAGAAATCTTTAGATTCATCAAAGCTTAGAGTCCAGTCTTATACAGGTTATGTCTGAACTCAAATCTTATGTCTTCTTCTCAAGTCAGAAATCTTTTGATCCATCACAGCTTAGAATCCAGTCTTATACAGATTGTATCTGTACTCAAATCTTACATCTTCTTCTCAGAAATATTCTCATAATTCAGAAATCTTTTGATCCATCGCAGCTTAGAGTCCAGTCTTATACAGGTTGTACCTGAACTCAAATCTTACGTTTTCTTCTCAAATCAGAAATCTTTTGATCAATCACAGCTTAGAATGCAGTCTTATACAGCTTGTATCTGAACTCAAATCTTACGTCTTCTTCTCAAGTCAGAAATCTTTTGATCCATCACAGCTTAGAGTCCAGTCTTATACAGGTTGTACCTGAACTCAAATGTTACTTCTTTTCCACAAATCAGAAATCTTTGGATCCCTCAAAGCTTAGAGTCCAGTCTTATGCAGGATGTATCTGAACTCAAATCTTACATCTTCTCAAATCAGAAATCTGTGGATCCATCAAAGCTTAGAGTCCAGCCTTATACAGGCTGTATCTAAACTCAAATCTTACGTCTTCTTCTAAAATCAGAAAACTTTTGATCCATCACAGCTTACACCAGTATTCATAAACGCCACTTACGCTATGCGTTCGCTTATAATTCGCTATACTTTATAAACTGCACGGATTTCTGACATTTTGGGAAAGTAATTCATAAAATGTTCTTAAACTCTCACTGATTATGCGGCAAAAATGTGGGAAATATGTGTAGTTTATGAAATATAGCGACTTTCAAGCGGGCGCATAGTGTAAGTTTTGTTTATGAATATGGGCCGTAGAGTCCAGTGTTATACAAGTTGTATTTGAACTGTTTGGCCAAATTTAATAAACTTGACGTATAGAAGAGAACTGTCAAAAAATATAAGCGGTATACAAAAAAAAAAAAATTACGAGGGATTTTCAAAATCGATATAAGGGTCTAGTGAAACTGATTTTCGACCACAATTGCTGTTTGATACAACACTGTATGAAGATAGATTATTTTCAAAAAAAAAATTCCTTAACTTAACTATCTCATAATAAGATTTTAAATTTAAAGTTACACCGATCGTCTTTTGTTTTTTTCCGTTATTGGTTTCAATCGATGCGTGAATCGCCTTTTGTTTTTCGGAATTCAATTTTTTTTTTTTAATTGACAGCTGTGTCGACCGTTCATTCGTTTTTTTTTCGTTATTGATTTTGTCTGAAATTTATCGATCATCGTCATTTGTAGTGAATATATAGCTACATTTTGTTTTAGTTTTTCTTGTAATCGAGACTTGTTTTAATAGTATTATGGTCTTTTGCTTTCCAATTTTTTTCTCTTAATTCGTTTTCTTGCCAAGTTCTTTTTTAAATTGAAATGTTTCTCTTAATTCGTTTTTTTGCCAAGTTCTTTTTAAATTTTTTTTTTTTACATAATTGAGACCCGCTTTGACACATGGAAATATATCGATAGTCTCTTGTTTTCAGTGGCGTAGCTACAGGGGTGGTTGAAGGATTTGCACACAAGCCGGCGTCGAAATGTCATAGGCGCCTCTCCAGGCCCAAAAAATTAAAATTGTTGTTAGTAAGCCCATAATAACTGATTTTCACTGATTTTTTTAAAAATTACTATAATCTACAAGAAATACATTTGTTTCCCTAAATTAAGGCTTCCTTAAAGTCTGATTGTGAAATCGGCAATTAATGTCTCTGGTGAAAAGTGATTATGGCTAGAGTATCTAAAGTTAATGCAGAACTCTTCATCAGTACTACGCGAAGCAGTTATATTTAATTTCCTTGTAACTCCCAATTATGAAATTCTCACATAACCTTTTGATCACCATCCTTCTTTTGTTCCAGTGTTGATTTTCTTGGGACGGGGACGTTTCGCCCCCGTCGTTTCACCTCTGGTCCCGTTTCGCCCTCAAGTTAACATGTGCTAATTTGAGAAATAAAGACAGTCCTCTCCAGTGGAACAGAAACAAATACAACTTTTGTTTTTTATTTGGAACAGCCTCTTATTGTTTGCTTAGAGGAAAGATCATTTTTTCCTCATTTCAAAAATATATAATAGGTTGAAATATAGAAGGGCCGCTTATGGGATATTTGAAGCTAGAATATCAATAAGTAAATTTATACTCCTAAAATATTAAGGTTTTTTTTTATTATTACTTCATCGTGTAAGGTTTCCAAATTCGATTTCATATTGTCTTTTACTAATTAAAACAGCCATTTAAAACTTTTGTAAGCATCTCTTTCCGGACCGTCTTGATTTCTTAAACGTTAATATACTGATAGTTTAAATTTAATTACATTACGAACATTTCCAAATTACGACATATTACATATTTTTGAAATAAGGAGACAAAGATCTTTCATCTTAGCAAATAATATACAGACTGTCCTATTAAAAAAAAAAAAAAACAAAAAACAAAAGTTGTATTTTTTCTTCCATTTGTCGTGCTATTTGTCTCTAATAATAACTTTAAAAGATAATAGTTGCATTTTCCTAGATCCCAGGTAGGGTGCAAATTATAAAAAAAAAAATCTGTACGTTAATTATTCATTTATACCATAAAAACAATTGTACGATGTACTTACGTGATAATGCTAGCAGTGTGATAGTATCCGATAATTTTACCAAACAAATTATAAAATATTGCTATTTATAAATTTGTTATTTTGATTTATGTTCATAATTTTTAACAGATTTTTTTTAAACCTGTGATAAATATATTAATAATAATAAGATAGATACTATGGATTATTTGTTAAACATTGCCCATAATTTTGAATTTTAAAATATTTTATAATATGTGTTATTTAATAAATACTATTTTCAAAATTCTCCATTTTCGGGGGCGAAACGATCGGGGGTGAAACGATAGGAGGCCGAAACATCCCGGGGCGAAACGGTGGGAGCCAAACAGTGGAGGTTAAACGGTGGGGGCGAAACATCACAACCGATTTTCTTGTTTGTTTCATTTTCTCTGTGTGTGTGTATGTGTGTGTGTGTTGTTATAAGGTAGCATTTTTGGACACATGTTTATGGAACTTTTGCCCCATACATCACGTTGGTAAAGTTTTGGCAAGCAATTAAGATGATACATCCTGTATATAGTAACAAGCGTTTTACCAATGATTTATTTTTCTTAACACTTGATGGCCTGTCCTTGTACGTTGATAAATTTCAAAGAGAATCTCAGGATTTGATACTCACATCTTTTTCTTTTATTTTTTTACTTGTATAGAACGGAATATAATATGATATAAGTTGGGCGAGTTCAGGTGACCTTGAGGTTCATTTTAATTTGTCTTAATTTTTTACATGGGTTGAATGGAGTTAGGTTGTTGAGTGCAATTACTCCTTTTTTTAATTTCATTTTTTACTTATTTCATTGTTCTTAATTTTAATTTATTTTTTTTTGCTTAGGTTGAATAGAATCGAGTTCAGTTGTTGGGTCGAATTTGCTTGACCTTAACAACTGTTATTTAATCGTTTCTTAATTTCTTCCAAAGAGAATCTCAGCGTTTGAGTCACGCGGCAACAAGTTTAATATTTCTGGAAATTTCTGGGAAATTAATTTCTGAGCGTGTTGTACGTTATTTGTTGTGCAATTTGCACTGTAATCAGCCAGTGTTTAATCAAACTTTCGAAATCAAACGACGATTATTATTTGCGAGTCCTCAATTCGTAACAATAGTATTGTCGCTTATCATTTGTTTTTTTTTTTGTTTGTTTCGTCATTGATCGATTTTCTTGTCGGTTGTTATTAAACCGAGACTCGCATCGACTGACGCAAACAAATTTATTTATCTTTTGTTTTTTTTGTTTGTTTTTTTTAATTGTTTTAAAGTTGATGTTGATTGTTTTTGTTTTTATTTATTTATTTATTTATTTTTTTAATTAAAATTGATCCATGTAAATCCACGCGTGAATTGCCTTTTGTTTTTCTGAATTAATGTTTTTTTTTTTAATTGACAATTACACCTATCGTCTTTTGTTTTTTCTTTAATCGATGCGTGAATTGCTTGTTTTTCTGGATTAATTTTTTTAAATTGACAATTACACCTATCGTCTTTTGTTTTTTCTTTAATCGATGCGTGAATTGCTTGTTTTTCTGGATTAATTTTTTTAAATTGACAATTACACCTATCGTCTTTTGTTTTTTCTTTAATCGATGCGTGAATTGCTTGTTTTTCTGGATTAATTATTTTAAATTGACAATTACCTATCGTCTTTTGTTTTTTCCTCGTTATTGATTTTAATCCATGCGTGAATTGCCTTTTGTTTTTCTGAATTATTATTTTTTAATTGACAATTACACCGATCGTCTTTTGTCTTTGCTTGCGTTATTGATTTTATTCGATGCGTGAATTGCATTTTGTTTTTCTGAATTAATTTCTTTTAATTGACAGTTAGTCCGATCGTCTTTTGTTTTTTTTTTTATCGTTATTGACTTTAATCCATGCGTGAATTGCCTTTTGTTTTTCCGAATTAATTTTTTTTAGTTGACAATTATAACAATCGTGTTTTGTTTTTGTTTTTCGTTATTGATTTTAATCCATGCGTGAATTGCCTTTTGTTTTTCCGAATTAATTTTTTTTTAGTTAATTAAAACAAATTAAATAAATTAAAATAATTTAATTTTTTTTTAATTGATAACTGCTTCGACCATTTTTTGGTTTTTTTTCGCTATTGATTTTGACTTGCTTTGATGGCGTTATGGTCTTTTGTTTTCCATTTTTTTTCCTCTTAATTCGTTTTCTTACCATGTTTTTTTTTTTAAATTGAAATTTGTGTTGATCATTTTGTTGTCATTTGTTCATACATAAGCATACATTTTTTTTACATAATTGAGACCCGTTTTGACACATGCAAATATATCGATCGTTTTTGTTTTCTGTGACGTAGCTATAGGGGTTGAAGTGGTTGCAAAGCAACCCGGCGCCGAAATGTCATAGGCGCCTGCCCAGGCTCAAAAAATTAAAATTTTTATTAGTATGCCCACGATGATTTTCTTCTATCGATCTTATATTTAATTCAAATAATTGTGGAGTTAGATTTCCAATCGGCCTTGGCTTGGGTATAAAAACATTTGAAGTAAAAGAGCCCGATAAAATTAGTGATGTCAACTTTCTTATTTTAAATGGAACACCCTATATATTTTTACATATTTAAAATCTATGGAGCATTACGAGTCCGAATAAGTATCAATTGTTAATTTTGGTTTCCATGACAACGAAAAAAAAAACTTTTTTATTTTTCAATGTAGAAAGGTATGAATCGCATTTTTTCGATCTAATGCGATCAAGTGTTTCGAAAAATCACTCCTTTGATGGTATTTTGATTTTTAACATTTTTACAGGATTTGAAATTTTCATTAGCTCTTAACTCATTTTTTTCGATAGAACCTCATATGTTTCTTAGCTTAGTTCAACTGAACATTTTTTTCTGAGTACGCTGATACCAAATACGTCATATTTTCTTTGAAAGTCATTTGAAATAAAGGGAGTGTAAAATGTCAATAAAACATGCTCTGTTTTAAATTATTTTCAAAGAAAATATGACATATTTGGTATCAGCGTATTCAGAAAAAAATGTTCAGTTGAACTAAGCTAAGAAACATATGAGGTTCTATCGAAAAAAATGAGTTAAGAGCTAATGAAAATTTCAAACACTGTAAAAATGTTAAAAATCAAAATACCATCAAAGGAGTAATTTTTTCGAAACACTTGATCGCATTAGATCGCAAAAATGCGATTCATACCTTTCTAGATTGAAAAATAAAAAAGTTTTTTTTTTCGTTGTCATGGAAACCAAAATTAACAATTGATACTTATTCGGACTCGTAATGCTCCGTAGATTTTAAATATGTAAAAATATATAGGGTGTTCCATTTAAAATAAGAAAGTTGACATCACTTCCGGCGAAACCGGAAGTCCTATGACTATTAGTATGTAGAAAAATTCCATTTTTTGTTTAGCTTATCGTCTCCAAAATTCAGGTTAATCGATTAATAAATAAAGATTCTAGAAGGGTGAGCACAAGGCGCGGGACACCCGGTATATTTACGTCTTTAGTTAGCATTTAGTATAGTTAATGTACACGTAGTTGGTTTATTGTGTCTGTTTTGATCGTACTGTTGGGCACATTAATAAATAATTATTAATTATTATTAAACACGTGATTCATTATCATATTTTTATTTTATCGAACTTCGCAATCTATAATTCCGTTTATCGCGTCGGCGAAAAAATCGTTTGTTTATACACAGAAAAACTAAGCTAATCAACAAAGACGCGCTTATTTACTTAGCGTCTTTTTTTAAAACTTGTTAATCTCGAACGTCAACAGAGCCGACGGTTTAATGACTCAAAAATTGCGCCTAAATCCCTGTACAAACAGTGACGCCTCGACGTAATTCGCCTGCATTAATTCCTATTCGCCTTCTTAATCGTTTTATCGGGCATCTTTTTCATCAAGAAATTTCACAGCTCTTTTATTTTTTAACTTACAGAATTAAGTTTGACATTTAACAGATTTTTTTAGTTTTTATATTTTTATTTAATTTTTGCTTGGATTGAGTAGAACCAGGTTGGGTTATGTTGACATTAATTTTCATTGATTTTTAATTTTTAACAATTTTAATACTTTTAATTTATCCTACAATTTCTAATTTTTGTTTATGTTAATTGAAGTCAGGTTGATATCAATTGGATTGGATTGTCTTTGACGTTAATTCAACTTCATTTTAATTGATTTTTAATTTTTAATCTTTTACTTGCGCTAGATGAAGCTGGGTTGGATTGACCTTGAGATTTGTCGAGCTTACTTTAATCCATATATAAATTTTAATATTTTTTTATTTTATTTTATTTTTTTAATTTTTTACTTGTGTAGCATGAAGTGTAATATGATATAAGTTGGGCGAGTTCAGGTGATCTTAAGATTTGTTGAGGTTCATTTTAATTTATTTTAATTTTTTACTTGTGTTGATAGGCGTTAGGTTGCTGAGTGCAATTACGTTGGGTTGACATCGAAATTCTTTTTAATTTCATTTTTTTTAATTTTTAATTTTCTTGCTTAGGTTGAATAGAATCGAGTTTAGTTGCCGAGTTGAATTTGATTGACCTTGACAATTGTCATTTAAGTGTTTCTTAATTTCTTCCGAAGAGAATCTTAGCGTTTGACAGTCACGCGTCAACAGGTTTAATATATCTGGAAATTTCTAGGAAATTAATTTCTGGAAAACTTCGTTTAATTTTTAACTTTTTCTTTCGATTGTCGTTAAGTACGATATAAATTGAAGTTCGTCCTATAAACAACTTCCACTTAACGTAGTCTCACTGTTCTTCATCTAGAATCAGGCGTTCGATAAAGATGTCGTTAAGAGATTTTACCGTCGTTAATATTTCACGCACAATTGTTTGTATCCGTGCTTTCATTTTTTTCATTATTTGTCCGGCAATTTCAATTTGTGCCCCGGCCTCGTGTACACGAGGAAACTGAACCGCTTAATAATTAACGATGAGGGCACAATACTGCCCGCTTTGGACCACTAATTCGGAAACTATTCAAAATTGAAAAGAGAACAAAAAAAAAATATCGCGAACGCGCGTGTAATATTCAGGGCTGTCGGAATTTTATTTTTCGCAATATTTTTTCTTCTGAATTTATGCTTGATTAAAATTTGCGTGAGTGAAAGACCCGGATTTTAACTGAATCGGTACCATCACTATGGTAATAACCAGGGAAAGGAATTCGGGCCGTATGAAAATTTAATACTCGGACGGAATCAGTCTCGTCCACAATAATTTCTGCGAAATGCATTGTACAGGGTGTCCTAAACCTCTGGAAAAGTTCAAAAATGCCTCTTTATTTATTCATTTTATCAAGAAAAGCTCTTAACAAAAGTTGTGTAGGTTTTCATTTCGCATAATCTAAAATTATTTTCAAATATACAGGTGGTTTATTTAACAAGTAACAAACCTAACTTATTATTTTGTAAATGGAACACTATATATTTTATTGCAGTTTCGGTTAGACCTTGAAGAGACGATAAAAATGATATAACATTATACTTACTTATTTTTAGTATTTAACGAGTTATTTTAAATCTTATGCAAGAAATGGGTCATGTTTGATCGTCTGCCAAATTGTCAATTTTAATCATACGACAATCAACTTTGGACCAAAATAGTTGTAAATCTCTTTACTTTTACAATATTCATCATTTTCATAAACCTAGCGACTATCAACAACACTACGATTCAGTTGGCGTATTGTAAAATTAGTCATTTTTTTCAAATGGAAAGATTTGGATAGTGCTTTCAACAAGCTTTCTAACCATATCATATTCGATGGTCTTAAGATTTATAACTTGTGAGTTATTATCACTTCTCTGTAATCAACTTATGGAACATGCTGTATTATTATACAGCAGATATTTATCCAAACACTTTATTTTTGTTCACTTTAACAATTTCTTTATCATTGTTGTAGCGGTTGCAATAAAAATATGGAATAAATACAGGAACTGGACGATTTTCACTACATAATTCCAATTACACTATGAAATGGAAAGGATTTATTTACACGGTTAAAAATTCTATTATTGTGAAGCTACATATCAAAGAAACAAATTGAATCTTAATATTTTTTACACATTAACTAAGAATAGCAAAATGTCGCCAGTCACAAATAGGTTTAAAAAATCATAAAAAATTTAACTATTGAAAAAAACTGTATTACCTGAAATAAATCGTTCAGTTCCTGAGTTTATTTATTTATTTTTATTTAAATCACTAAAAGTACGATAACCTGTATGGATAAATATTATACAGTACGTTCCATAAATTACAATTACAATTAAAACCTACACAACTTTTTTAAGACCTTTTCTTGATAAAACGAATTTAAAGAGGTATTTTTGGACTTTTCCAGAGGTTTGGGACATCCTGTACATCCTGGAGCTGCGAAAAGGGGGTGGAAATAAATAGTACATTCGGCGTAAAAGGCGTCCAACACTAAGTGGCTTGAATTCTTTCCACTGGTAATAACCTTTAAAACCCTTCGACCTGAGTTCATTTCATATTACTTAAGGTACAGGAATGAATAGAACAGTTTTTAAACTAATAAAATATTTTCATCAAAATATTACCTCCTCGCACTTTTTCTTACCCGACGAAGATATATTCAGTTAAATGAAAAAGAGCTTAACTGCTTAGCTTCTTCACAAATCAGGAACTTTTGTTAGCCATGTTACAACTATTAAATAGATATCAACAGCTGATTAGATCAAATGTAGGAAATCAAACAGAAAGAAGATAACGAAAACATCATAATCCTCTTTGCAGGATGGCGATTAAGTTGTCGAGCTCAGTATTCATAGAAATCGCTACATTCAAGAAACCTAAAGTCATTTTTGGAGTTTTTAATGGTTTACAAATATTAAGTACAAAGTTTTTTTAATCTCAAACCGGACAGAAAAATGAAGGGAAACACACTCAACGTTTCGCTATAAATCTATAGCGAAACGTTGAGTGTGTTTCCCTTCATTTTTCTGTCCAGTTTGAGATTAAAAAAACTTTGTACTTACTATTTTCATCGGACAAGAACAAACTTCAATTTTGTTTACAAATATGGTCATACGATTAAAAAAAATTACGAAATAAATAGTTGGTATTGTGGTAATGTTGGTATTTACATCCGTAATTCATTTAGGTACTCTGTATTGCCCTGTGGCCATTCTATTGAGCAAATTTGGGTTCAGTTACATTTACAATCTAAACATATTGTCGGTGCGATTTACAGACCCCTAAGTTTAATTTTCTACTATTTCTTAATGAATTAGAAAATTCGTTTGCTTCCTGGACGGTGCTAACTGATCTTATATATTGCTGTGGTGATTTGAATGTAGATATGCTTAAGCCCGATAACACTGCAGTGACACATTTAACTCATCTTTTCGAATGTATTGGTGCAAAACAGGTTATCAGTGAACCTACACGATTCACAGGAAACACAACCTCTCTTAAAGATTTAGTTATTACCACTGATGATTATTGTTCTGAGGCTGGTGTAACAGATTGTCCTATGTCTGATCATGATCTCGTTTTTTGTATTATTCCCAGCTGTCAACCTAAGAAGTTGCCAATTTTCCACAAGTTCCGTTCTTTCCATTTGTTTGTCATATTGTCAATACCTGTATCCTAAATAATATATTTCCAAATGTTTGGAAATTTGTGATTGTCAAACCCTTACCTAAAGTCAAGCAACCCGAAGAATTTAAAGACCAACGATGGATTAGTATTCTTCCTGTACTTTCTAAAGTTCTTGAAAAGGTTGTGAAGGCACAGTTGATGAACTATGTCACTCTTTATGATCTATTGCCATCTCATCACTCAGGATTTCGATCCAATTTCAGTTGTAATACTGCTTTATTGAAAGTGACAGATGACATCTTAACGGCTACTGATAAAGGTAATGTAACTATACTTGTGTTGCTTGACTTCAGTAAAGCGTTTGACACAGTTAATCGCCGGCTTTTATTAGCTATTTTAAAATATATTGAGCTAAATGACGGCGCTATTAGCCTTCTTAACAGCTATATAACTGATAGGTCTCAAAGTGTTGCGTGGATAGATCTCTGTCGGAACCTCTCAAATACATCAGTGAGTACCGCAAGGTTCCATTTTAAAACCATTACTGTTCACAATTTACACTTCTCATATTTTTAAACATATTCAATTCTATGACCACCAATATGTGCTGACGACACTCAGTTATCCTGTTCTTTTACACCTTCCAACTGGAGTAATGCGGAGTCAGAAGTAAATTCCGATTTAGAATATGTCCATAGCAACTCTTTGAAGCATTTTTTACACATTAATCCTACGAAATCTAAAATCTTAAGAAGTAAGAAAAAAGCATGTGAGCAATTGTCTATTTCATTAAATATTCACATTAATAACATAAAGATACCCATTGTTGATAAAGATAAAAGTCTAGGTTTGACATTAGACAATACGTTTCGTTACAGAAACCAGATTTCTCAGTATATTAATAATGCTTACGTTTTCTTGAGAAAACTTTATCCCTTCAGGAGGATTTTCAATGCTCGAACTAAGCAAAGACTATGTGAAACATTTGTCTTATCTCAATTTACCTACTGCGTTCCAATTTATCACTCTGCTCTTGATTCTTTTTGTATTCGCGCTATCCAAAAAGTTCAGAACTCGTGTCTGAGATATATTTTTGGATTGCGGCAATTCGATCACATTTCTCATAAATTAGTTGAAGCCGGGTTGGCTTAATATGGAAAATCGGAGATATTTACAAACGGTTTTTTACTTTCATAAAATTTTAGTAACCAGACAACCACCTTACTTGTACTATAAGATAAGTTTCAGATTACATGTGCACACCATCACCACGAGACACAGGGGAAGAATTTCTCCTCCATATCACTCCACTTCATTACTTGAGAGATCCTTTTCTTTTCAGGTTTATCGGTTATATAATCAACTGCCGAATAGCTTTAAAAGTCTCAGTATACATTCATTTAAAAATACATTGAAAATTGCTTTATTTGATAAACAAATTGTGTTAAAAAACTTTACTTAATTCATTTTATTTGATTTCGTCCTTATTTATTATTATCACATGATAATTTTTGTCATGTTTGGCGGTGTGCACATCGTTTTCTCTTCTTTATTATTATTTTATTTTTTTTTGTATTTTTGTGAATATATATTGTATTTTTTTTTGTTTTTTGTTTTTACTTTCATAGTTTAGTTTGCTTCTTTTTTTTTAGTTTTAGGCATTAATTTGCAATATTTTGTGATTTTTTCGTCTTAGTCTTAGATGAAAGAGCAGTATTTTACTGAATCTCACCTTGTGATTGTTATTTTTTTTTGTTTCTTAAATTTATATTTCTTTTTCTTTGACAACACAATAAAGTCTATTATTATTATTATTATTATTATTATTATTATTATTATTATTATTATTATTAAAAGGAACACTGGAACAAGAGCAAATTAAGGGAAAAAATGAAACTAACCACTGGTTTAGCTATTTGTCTTTGAGATATAATAGAGGCTTTAAAAGAGGCAAAACAATTTTGATTTCAAAGGAAAGCAGAAAGAATGAGAAAAAAGGGCTACATACTCGGTTGTCTGATACCAGGATGACTTACTGATTGCGACTTCTAAACTCAAATAAACATTTCAGAATCAGGGATTGCGAGAATGCGTCCAGATTAGTGAGCACACAGTTGAAAGTTTGAATTCTTCTCAAACAGCTGTTTCGAGCTTTTTAGTTTATACCAGCGAATTTCGGAATCTGTACACTCAATCGAGTACGAAAAGAAAAGGAAGGTTGCCGCTAAATAAAAACACATTTTCTTTTTCTAATGTAAGAATTATTCCACATCAACAATTATTTACGTCAGGAAAATTTTAATTCTACTGTTACAAGTCATCTAGTTTTCTATGCAACATTGTTGTTTCATGTTCTAATATTTCTAAAACAGAAATATCTTCTGGTTTTAGTGATTCACCTTTCTTAATATTTTCTTCGACACTCTTCAAAATATCAAGATGTTTTGCCAGTTTGCCTCGGTAATTGTACTTCAAGTCTTCGCAACAATCTAAATATGTCCCCAGCCTCTTGACGAACATGACGTACTGCAACTCTTCTTCGTGAGTTTTGTAGTCAACTAGATACGGCATCGACGTCGCCGTTGAGGCAGTCCTGTCGGTAATCGAAATCGTTAATCCATTCGAATTATCAGTTCCGTCTTCCGTGGCTGTAACTTTCAAAAGGCCTTCCTCGTTAATACTCAGCTTTATTATAACTTTCTTGCCTCTAGGTTCCTTTTTTAAGTGGTTGACTATGAAGTCTCCTAGATAACTATTTTTGCTGGCGATCAAACTCTCGCCTTGATAAATCTGAATGATTGTGGCGGCTTGAAAATTTCTGGTGGTTACGATGTTGATTTGTTTTGAGCACGGCAATTTTTCATTTCGCTTGATTAAGAATTCCATAATTCCTCCCCGCGATTCAATACCAATGGAATGAGTCAGAACGTCCTGAATCGTTAGTTCGATTTTACCGGCGGCGTTGAATTGAGCTCCGTAAAGTGCAGCACCTAAAGCAACCGCTTCGTCTGGGTTTATCGACGTGTTCATTTCGGATTTTGGGAATTTGGTTTGGAGGAGTTGTTGTACTCTAGGGATGTGAGATGACCCTCCCACCAATACCACCTCGTCTATGTCAATAGCCGTTAATTTTGCTGTACGCAAAGACCTGTCGATGAGTTCTAAGGTTTTCTGGAAGAGCTCCTCATTGATTTCCTCGAATTCTTCTCTGGTGATGTGGTAATCTTTAGTAAAAATATTTTCCAATTCCATGATATGTTTTTTAAAAAAGGACAATTCCCTTTTCGCGTCCTCACAAACGACCTTGAAGCAACGCATCTTCTTCTCATCCATTACACCGAAATTGTGAATTTTTCTGACATGTTCTATCAAGTTTGCGTCAATATCTTTCCCTCCTAAGTAACAATCTCCGTCTGTGGTAATTACCTTGTAACTATATCCATGAACAGAAATGATGGATACATCGAACGTCCCTCCTCCAAAATCACAAACAAGCATTTTTCTCGATTGTAATGTCTTGCTGTAATATTGGGATACGATAGCTGCAGCCATTGGTTCATTGATGATACGAATCTTTTTGAAATTGGCAATTTCGGCTGCCTTTTTAGTTGCAGTTCTTCGGGCGTTGTCAAAATAAGCCGGTACAGCGATCACAACTTCGCTTATCGATTGCTTCAGTCGATTTTCCGCAATGGTTTTGATATGTTTCAGCAGGTAGGCTGACACTTCTTCCATCGAAAGAACTAGGTCTTCTTTTTTGTAAGTAACTTTTATACAGGGGCGACCATCCTTATTCACAACTTTGTATAAACTGTTGGCTATGTCTTTTTGAACGTTCTTGTCGTCGAATCTCTGTCCAATAAATCGTTTGGCTTCTGAAATTTAAAAATGTTGTGCTTTAAAGCAAAAGTCTCGTAACAACTATCACAGAAACTATATGTATATCGTGGCTTAAGTAATATGCTACTGTGAGAGTAATAAAAACCAAAGTCAAAGATATCCATGGAAAAGGCATGTGTTGTCTTCAGACACTACAAACTTGTAACTTAAAATAGTGCATAACAGTTAAAAGTATAATGTTGTTTACATCTTTATCAAAAAAAGTAATCCCTAAGAGGACATTTTGAAATTTCTAAGATTGTCTTTCTTTTGCTCTCACGGTAGATTCCTTGAAATCATTTTTAAAATATAATTAAAAGCTTACCATAAATCGTATCTTCTGGGTAGCTATGGGCTACACTTTTTGCCCTAGCTCCAACTAGAATGTCTTCCTCGGTGAAGGTCACGATTGATGGTATGAGCCTCTCGCCAGACTCATCTTGAATCACTTCTGCAAACCCATTTGCAAACACGGCCACTCTGGAATTCGTGGTACCCAAATCTATTCCGACTATCATCTTGAGGGACGACTCGTTGTAAAGTCAGTTTGTCGTTATTTAAGTATACTGTTAATCTACTGATAACGAGTTCCTGATATCAAAACAAAAAAATTGCGACTGATTAATTTGACAAATTTACACATTCCAATTTTTCTCTGGAATTGCTTATCTTTTATTAAAATGGATCTTTATTTAAACTCTTATCGCAAAAACAACCTAAATCCTTGTTATCAGTGTGCTGCAGAGACGTGTCGTACTTCTATTTAATTCAAATCAACTAAATTGTTGTTTCTAAATTCAAGAAAGAGCTGTTATTAGCTTCTGGAATTATATTCGCGTTTTTACCGTGACGATATTAGACTGATTGATTAAAAATCACGTAGAAGCGGGCGGAACATTTAACGCTTCGATTTAGACCTCCACGTCGAGTAGGACTGCCGCTGTCTCAAACTGGTTTCAGGCAGTTCACTTTCTGGATTCCGCTGTTTGGTTATAACATAGAAAAAGTGTCAATGCGTTAAAACAAATACGTTATGAAATGTAATGACGAGTCTCAAATATTTTAAAAGAATACTACGAAAGCATTTGATAATCGTTTAACATTAGTATTTATTAATGCGCTATCTCTTCGAAACAAAATTGAAATGTTGGCACGTAACAGACGAGAGACCTATACTGGTTGAAGTATTTATTTTACGTGTAGCTATTTTTTTAATTTTATAGTTACTTTTTATTTCTCAGTTAAATTTTTATTTCACACTTTTACTTCTTTTTCCCTAATTACATTTTTATTTCACACTTTGAAACAACGACATGTTTTAGAAATTAAAAACTGCGGTATTGGAAAAATTAAATTAAAAAGCAGTACATTCAATTCGAAAGCAGTAGTTATAAATGTTGTGACATACTATGCAACACAAACATATAAAATAAATTTTATTTTTATTTGTAATTTGTATTTTTTTCCAAGGTTTCCTTCTAAGGCAAGTAAATGAGTAAACGTGAAAAGACAAATGTACTAGCTACTACTTTCATTTGACCTTGAATATTATGATAGCAGCTTCGTATTTTCCAAAAAAAAAAATAATAATAATACCTTGTACAATAAACACAATTGAGAAAATTCAATAGTAAAATTAAAAAAAAAATACATAAAATACGTACATATAAAGTAACATAAAGAGGAATAAAGGTTAGATTTACATCGTGAGAATAAAATTAAAATAAAAAGAAAAATAAATAAAGAAGTGAACGAACAAAGGCACTCAACACTTTCGTTGATCTTGAAATACTACAGTAGTATTACCGATTGTTTAACAAATCAGATTCACAAAAGAGAAAATTGAAAAAAAAAACATACAAAGCGGATAATTAAAAAAAATACATGAAGTAAACGAATGATTAACCCAATTTAATATGAAACAAATATATACAAAAGCAACCAGTTCTAGTAGATCCGAAAATATACGAACAAAGAAGTTGGTTTCAGCAAACATGTTATGGTTTTCGAAGTAAAAAGATATAACTGGCGTAGTGCGCCAATTGGTGAAAAATTCTGAAACAAGCGATGACATTAAGGTCATTCCGAGGACTGATTGTATCAGCTTTCAGTTCGTACAACAAATAATATCCAGAGAGCGAGCTCGAGAAGATGTAGAGTGCATTTAACATCGCCACGCACCATATCGAGGAATAGGAGATCTGGTTTAGCTTGAAGACTTCCTGTTGGAACTTCGTATCCCGAATTTCTTCTACTGCCGACGTTTCGTGCTTCATTGCAAAAGAACTTTCCCAGGGCTACTGGTAGATGGTGCTGCTACTGCTGTTACTGATGGTGGTATTGCTGGTAATGCTGCTTCTTCTCGTTAGCCGTGGTTGTGCTGATGCTGGTGGTGGTTAGCGGTCAGTCGTTGAGACTAGTGCAACTACCACCACCATCAGCAGCCCTGCGGAAGTACTTCTGTAATGAAGAACGAAACGTCGACAGTAAAAGAAATCCGGTGCTAGTATAACGTTTTCGCTTGAAGAAGAGGACAAATAATGTTTCAAGAAAGATCACCTTCGAGCTGAAGCATCTAGATGAGACCTGAATCGAGAGAAGGTACTACGCCAAAGTGATAGTACCAGCAAATGCTCGTTAAAGAAATCTCAGAAGATAAAAATTTAAAAAAAAGTTATTTCAAAGATTATAATTTTAATTCTGGGAACGTTTTGCAAAATTGATCTTACCAAAGAGTAAGGAGGAGTTCAAACAAAGGAAACAAAATAAAAGCTTGTATGGAGGCAAGAAGACGTAAGCAATGCTGTGGTAGAGGAAATAACCCCGGAAGTGGTAGTGACCAGGTTACCAGTCAGAATGAGACTCCCAGCAGGGGAAGATTCAGACTGTATCCTTAACTTATAGTGTACGTGACCAGAGAGTATAGACAAAGAGAGACAATCATAAACGATCCAAAAAGTATTTGGAAAAAAATATTTCTTTCTAATTAAGCAACTATTTTTCTTGCATCGATATAGTGGATTCGTCAAAAAGTAAATCAACTTTTGATTAATATGGTATTAATGCTCGAATTGTAAAACGAGTATCTGGAATTATTGCAGCACCACTTCCAGACATAATAAATACAATACTTTGTACTGGAGCCTTCCCAGATTCCCTAAAAGCAGCAAAAATAATCCTTAACTTAAAAAAAGGGTCCATGATATGCGATAACTTCAGATCAATTGCAATAATATCTGTACGTCCAGCTCGTTATCCAGACTTGAAGCAGGTGTACCCCAAGAATCTGTCTTAGGTCCGATATTATTTGTTGTCTTTATTAATGACCTTCGTATGGCGGTCGATTGCCGTGTCACTCTCTTTGCCGATGATATAACTTTGCAACAAGTGATACTGATACAGATGCTAAATTACAAACGATGAAAAGTCAGTCGACTGATTGGTTTACCGGCAATAAACTTACCTCAAACGACAACAAAACTAAAATAATTTTTTTTTACCGCCGTCGAACCCAAATTCAGCCAAACTCCACAACATTTCTGGAAGTTAGTTTAGATTCACGGCTTACCTGGCAATGGGGTCTATTCTGTAAAATTGATATGGACTTGATGCGTAACAATTATTGCTGTGTATCATGTGACCTTGCAACATCAGTATTCTGTAAACAGTTTCATAAGAACTTGCGATCCGTATCAAGTGTGATACCAAGTTAATATGCATCTTTCTTCAATTAGCGGTCGGTAATCTACTTGAATTGTTACGAAATCGTGTCAAGTTCTCTTCAATTACTGAAGACAATGTTACAGAATAGCCTTGAATGTCAAAACTCTGCCGCTCTCTGTCGTCTTTATTGTATGCTATGAGAAAAATCAAGAGAACCATAAATACTCAAGTTGCTAGGATGGTTTGCTACGCTACATTTCATGAGAATCTGCTTACGCCTTCTTCGAAATCTGAAGCCATTCTTCTCACCTGTATAAAGTGTTTATGCTTCAAAATACGTATTATATGAGACTCTCAAATGTATGCTCATTGCAAACTTTTATCCTTTCTGCATAAAATAAAGACATTGACAAGGGTTTACATATACAAACAGATACTGTATTCTAAATAACTTTATTACAAGAAAAGAAACTCAATCTTATAATTTTCATGTGGTTAACAATCTAAGAATGCCATACCTTTGGCATTTTGTTGAGAAACTAAACATAAAAACTTTTTCCCTTTTGTAAACTCAATCCGGGGACATTTAAATTTAACAATTTAAATTTTTTTAAAGTTTTTATTTGAGTTATACGACTTGATTTTTCATGTGACTTTACAAAATTTTTAATACATATTTCTGAAATCATATTCAAAATCAAATAGAAAATCAGAGAGTGTAAAGGACTTTAAGAGTAAGCTATCGAAAAACAAGGTGTATGAACCCAATGTCTTACATAATCCTGTGTCGTAAATGCCTAAGTAATACACAGAGCGTATCAATTCAATATTTTGTTATAAAATTATTACATAGGCGGCACATAGCTTTATTTATATCAAGTTAGTTTTTTAAAATTTTTTATGAAGTCTTGCTATGACGGCTTAGCTTTGCCGTTGCTTTGGCAACTACTGAAAACTAACTGTATCGTTCAGCAGTTACAGTATTATTAAGGTCCAGTTTTACAATTGCAGCTCAACTTTGAGCTGAGGTTTAAACCCTTAGCAACGATTATTTCAACAATTGTTGTGAAGGATTTAAGCTTCGGCTCAAAGTTGAACCGTCATTGTAAAACTGGGCCTAAAAGATATCTGGTCAATTTGTAGTGTTCAAGAAACAGCAATCCATACTCCAACATTTACTGGGTGTTAAGGTGCTTAAGTAAAAAAGTGAGGGTTATCTGTACTCCACAACTTAAAATTCTGTGAATTGACATATCCAGGAAAACAAAACCATACTTCGTCCGATCCAGTAAATCATCGTTATCCATTAGATGCTGAACAAATCAATGTCAGTATAAAATTTTTTTATAAAATTTCTTCTATCATAAATTTTGAAATGATAAAAAGAAAAATTTAGGTTCCTAGTTTTTGCATATGTATTTTTTAAATTCTTATTTTTCGTACATAGTTTCATAAAATGTACATAGTTACATAATTGCCAGATAAACATGATTGCTTGATAATAAGTTACAGTAAGTGAATCTTAATCTTAACAAATTGTGTTTGAAATCTGTTGGCAAAAACTCGCGGGGCGTTTTATATGGATTTGTATGCAGGTCTTTCTTCAGAATTGTTTGACAGACTTTGCATGATAAGCTTGTTTCTCGGGATAGGTAACTGGCGTTTAGGTTTTCTAGCTTCATCATCCATACGCTCTCTTACATCTTAAACAGAATCTGCCGTTCTACGAGAAGGTCTTCTTTTTTACTTCCTTTTCTTTCACATTCAACACCACCTGTACTTCTGAATCCTGCAACAATGTTTGTGATGATTACACGCACATTTTGAATATTTATAGCCGTAGGATGGCTAGACTGCCATACCTCAGACTGTATAGTACGACCTCGTTGACTTTGAGATTGAAGTTACATTAAAACTTACCAGGAACCCGAAGATCGTTACCGATGTCACAGTTTAAGCGTAATGTAAAAAACTAGCTGCTAGAGAAGTGCTAATATTGAATCGAAGAACCTGTTGTAACATATTTTTTTAATTATTTTATTCTGGAATATTAATTTACTACCCAAATTTACCACTTAATAACTTTAAATTAGACATTACTGACTTAAACACTTAAATTGTATATAACAATGTAACGGTTAAACGTATCTATCAAAAAAACAAAATTCAAGAACTTAAAGTAAACATGCCTACGGCAAGTATATACGATTTCAAATTCATGTATTACGTGGGCTGCTGGAAAAGTTTCTGGAAACGGTATGAACAAACGCATATGAAATTTGGTACACGGTACCATTGTTTTTCGAAGTATTCGCCTTTGACTTTTATACACTTTAGCATACGCTCGAACCAATTTCTAAAGCACGTTTTCCACTCTAAAGATTGTACTTCAGGAACCAGTGTCCGGAATGTTTCAACCGCTGCTTCAGCCGACGAAAATCGCTCACCACGCATTTTATTTTTGATATTTGGGAACAAAAAGAAATCATTCGGTGATAAATCAGGTGAATATGGACCATGAGTCATTAATTCAACATTTTTGTTGGACAAAAAATCAACTGTTTGACGGGCTGAGTGAGAGCTGGCGTTGTCATGGTGGAGAATAATTCGTCAATTTCGATTGTTTCTTCTTATTTGATCGATGACTTCCGGCAAACAAATTGTAGTATACCAATCAACATTTAGGGTTTTTCGATCCTCTAAAGCCACGGTTGCTACACCTCCAGTTAAACCAAAGAAACAAGCAATCATTTGCTTCGCAGCACTGCGTGAACGGACAACTTTTGTTGGTTCTGGTTCATTTTGAAATACCCAAACGGTAGATTGTTGTTGACTTTAAAACTGATTGTTAATAGCAAATGGATTCTGGGTGGAGTATATAGACCGCCAAATTATAACTTCTCGCAATTTTTTCCGTTTCTCGAAGATATTCTTCTAAATTTGTCTGTGTCCTACGATTATATTTATATTTTGGGAGATTTTAATATTAATGTTCTCACTCCGTACTGCGAGCGAGCTTTGCAGAATCTTGAACTATTAGAGTCTTTCAGTATGAAACAAATTATTACGCAAGCTACTCGCACTAAGGGGACGACATCTACTCTCATTGATCATATAATAACTAAAACAGAGAATATCGTCACTGATTGGGGAGTTTTAGATGTACATATTTCTGATCATTGCTTAATTTGGTGTACAGTAGCTATTGATATTTCTTTTAGTAATGAAATCAATTGGTTCGGTTATCGTGATTTTAAAAATCTTAATTTACACAATTTTGATATAGACTTGCGCTCTGTACAGTGGCAAG
This sequence comes from Prosopocoilus inquinatus, assembly GCA_036172665.1. Taxonomy (NCBI): domain Eukaryota; kingdom Metazoa; phylum Arthropoda; class Insecta; order Coleoptera; family Lucanidae; genus Prosopocoilus; species Prosopocoilus inquinatus. The sequence continues at coordinate 35,340,291 of CM069877.1, forward strand.
AAATTTATTCTCTAGTTGATATTAATGATAAAGTAGATTTTCTCAATAAAAATCTTACTGTGATCTTTGATGTTCACTTTCCCTTAAAAGTTTGCACTTTAAAACATAAAAATCCACCATGGTTAACTGACAACTTGAAATTTATATTTAACTTGAGAGACAAGCGCTTTAAGCAATCTGGGAATCCTCAACATTGGACCTACTATAAATCGTTGAGAAATATAGCAGCACAGTCAGTTAAGGCAGAAAAGAAAGCCTATTTAGAACATAAAATTAAGACTTCTACTAGAAGGAATGTCTGGAAACAACTCAAAGATTTTGGTATTAACAGTAAAAATAAGCCATCTCTTCCTGCGGAACTTGATAATGTACATGACATAAATAAACATTTTATAAACGAGGCTGTACAACCTGAAGTGGATTTGGATAATATAATCAGTTCTTATAATATTAATAGTTCAGAATTCAGTGAAAGTTTCTCATTTACTGCAGTTACTGAGGATATAGTTGCCAAAATTTTGCTTAAATTTTCTAGTACATCTTACGGGGCTGATAATTTCAATATTGATTTATTGCGTTTTTGCTGTCCTTTTCTTTTGCCAGTATTTACTCACGTAATTAATCATTGCATAATTTACGGTGCCTTTCCGAAAATCTGGAAAGAGGCACGTATCCTACCATTATCCAAAATTAAAAATCCTAAATATTTTAATGATATCCGACCTATCAGTATACTGCCAGTTCTCTCTAAAGTGTTGGAAAGGATCATTTATAATCACCTCAACTCTTATCTCTCAGTTCACGATTTGATTCCTGGAAAACAGTCAGGTTTTCGGCAGCGTTACACTTGTGCGAGTGCACCGACCACCATAACTGACGACATTGTATCAGCTCTTGATGACAATAAATACGTATTATTGGTTTTGCTAGACTATTCAAAAGCTTTTGACCTAATTAATCACAAAATAATGCTAGCAATTCTGAAATGTATCGGCTTAAGTCTCAGAGTGCTTTGAATTTTTTTAATAATTATCTGGTGGGTAGATTCCAGAGAGTGTTTTACAATGGTGTGCTTTCTGAACGTCTCGAAATTCATCGAGGCGTACCTCAAGGGTCAATTTTAGGTCCATTGTTATTCTGTTTATATACCTTTAGGTTGCCTAAAGTTCTTAAACATTGTTGTTATCACTTGTATGCGGATGACACACAGTTGTATTACGCTTTTAATGCCAATGCAGTTGGTAATGCTTGCTCATATATAAATGAAGACTTAAAAAACTTAATTAACATTTCGAAACAACATTGTCTGCAACTAAATCCAGCAAAAACTCAAGTTATGTTACTTGGGGGCAAAGGTTCTCGCGTGGATGTTGCTGCTGTAGTGAATTTACGATTGGGAAATTACTCTTTGTCACTGACTGATTGTTCAAAGAATTTAGGTTTGTTCATGGACGTGGATCTCAAATTTACTCGACATGTTACAGAACTGATTAAAAGGGCTTATGCCAGTATTAAGTTGATTTATGTAAATAGACACCTTCTCTCAAGAAACACTAAATATATGTTGTGTGAATCTTTAGTGTTATCCCACTTTAATTACTGTGACACTGTACACGGTCCGTTTTTAAATTATTCTGATGTCACTAGAATACAGGCAGTCCAAAATGCATGTATGAGACTTATATGCGGGATCCGACGCAGACAACATATTTCTCATAAACTTATTGAATTAAGATGGCTAAATATGAAAGAAAGAAGATACTTACACTCTGCGCAATTTTACTATAAAATTTTATTATATAAAAGTCAATAAGATCACATTCCGTACGGATATTCATAACATTAATATTCGCTATCGAGGTCTGCTGTCTATACCAAAACATAGATTAGAGTTCTTTAAGTGCTTCTTTAGCTACAGGATAGTTAATGTTATGAATGCCCTGCCGAGTGAGTTTTTAAAACTGAAACCAACAAAATTTGTGAAAGTATTAAAGCAAAAGCTTCTTCGTGACCATAACGACCGCAGCAATCAAATTACATATTAATTGCTGTAATGTAAACTGCTGCATAAAAGTAAATTTAGTATACCATAGATTACTTTAGTATACCTTTAGGTTAGTATGTTTGGTGAAGGGGGTAGATCAGGGTATTAACTTTGCTAATGCATCTGACCCTTCGCCATTTAAGTACAGAATTTTCGGTAAATAATTACCTCATATTATATATTCGAATATGTACAATTATTATCTTATCTTAATAAACTTATAATAATAATAATAATAATTATTATTATTATTACTTTCTGGCTCGTACGAATAGATCCACGTTTCGTCACCAGTAGCGATGTTATAAACTAAATTTGAATTTCTTGAGCATTTCTTTGCACCACTTGACACGACACTACTGCTTTTGCGCTTCTGTTAAATTGTCTGGGATCCAACGACTACAAAGCTTTCGTACGTTCAAATGATCATGCAAAATCTGGTGTATTGTTTTCATGTCAATGCGTAAGGATGCTTGAATCTCACGGTATGCCACATGTCGATCTCGCTCAAGCATTTCACGCACAGCATCTACATTAGTGGCAACAACAGATGTTGATGGACGACCTTCACGAAATTCGTCACTGAGAGAAGTGCGTCCACGCTGGAATTCGGCAAACCAAATACGAACATTGCTCTTTGATGGAGCTTCATCTCCAAAAGCCAAATGAAGCCGATCTAGGCATTGTTTCGGCATTAGACCACATTTGAAATCGTAAAAAATCATGGCACGAAAGTTTTCACGCGAGATTTCCATGTTTACACAAAATTACTTTTTCTCAAATGCTGTACAAACTAGCTCACTTGGATAGGAATTGTCAATAGAATTATAGGCGAAAAATGTCAAATGTTAACAAATATAAACGCTAACAATTCTAGACTTACTAGATTCCAGGAAATTTTCCAGCAATCCTCGTAATGACCTTAACGATGGAACAAGGAGAATTATTACCAGGATCATTTTGGAATTGGGATACATACAGATATGATTGACACCAAAATACTAAAAGCCCGCAAAAAATGTAACATTAACATTATGACGTTATGGTTAAACGAACGATACAGATACCAGCAGATCAGTTGCTCAGATAGAAAGTATCATTTCGATATTGCAAAGCAACTTAACCAAAAACAATACCTTCAAGTGTATTTAAATTTATAAAAGGCGGAAGCTTAGGTACCTCGTTGACGGCACTATTAAAAGTGTGCAAGGCAAGTTTTTACCAAAAGGTAGCTTGAGGCTAATGAAAGATGACGTTAAGAAATCCGTAATAAAATCACTACAATTAGCATGAAAGTAAAAGAAATGAAAACCCCAAGAAAGTATCGAAGATAAGGTAGAAAATCTAACTAAAAGTAACAAAGCTTACTGAAGACTTAAAATACAGAATTAAACTGATCACTAGACAAACAATTCTGTTACTGAAAGGAAAAACGGAAGTCCTGGATATACCGATTGATGACTTTCACTTTATTAGATGGAGTAGATGGAGAAGTGCCATACGTATGTCTACAATAAAACTTGCTTTGTTTAAAGTAAAAGTCTTTAATCTGATTTAATTATGATAAAAATGAGACAAAGCAAAATAAAGAATCCATGAAACCATCTCATATTGAAAGGGTTTGAGTTGAACTTTCATTATCAGATTCTTTATTTTTGCCTTGTTTCATACTCTCTTGGAAGTCTCTTCCTTCTATTTCATATCCAGGTGTCCACGTTTTTGCCACATCGTGATTAAAAAAAAAAAACGCGCGTATTTTAATTAAAACGCAATCAACTAAAGAGCGTCCTCCTTTCGGTACGTGTAACGCATACGTCGCGACGCGTCGCCCGCCCAAGAAAATAAAATTAAAAAATTACCGGCGGCGCACATAAGAGAGCCAGCGAATTTCGCGCGCGACAAAGATAATTAGTTAATTATGTAAAAGTAATTTGTTCGCGGCCTTAATGGAACGGCAATTGCCGCGAAACGAGAAATGATTATCATAACGGCCTGTCTTCTCTCTTTTAATTAACAGGTCGCCGTGTTCCTCTAGCGACGATTAATTTTCATTTGAGGCTTCAAGTCGCGCGCACACACACGTACGTATATGCGAAATTAATATCGCCGACGCGTTTACTCACTGTCAACCAGACTGACAACTAACAAAGGTCCTCCCTGTATAACATTTCGGGATAGTTGGTTATTAATTACTCGCAGAAAATTAACTTCTTCAAATGAAAAGGCAACAAAACTCAAACGTAACAAGAAATTTATAAGAACACATTTGTCGTCTGTCTCGTTATTCAAGTAGCAACATTATTCAAGTAGCAATAATTATTCAAGTAGTGGTTGATACATATAAACACAAACAGTATTCTAAATAGAAACCAAAAAAAGTATTAAATATATACCGGTTGATCATTTTCAATCCAGAACATAGGGGGGTAGTATGATTACTCTTGATAATGAAATGTTTTAGTCACGCTAGCCTCCTTTGATCTGGATTGAAAATGATCACCCAGTATTTACATGTGACAATAGTTTTCTTATAATGACTGACTGAAAAAAAGAACATGATTTAGAAAGCCCAAAAGAAAAAAAATTCTAATAAATGACAAAGGCTTTTGGGGAGTAATTTTAGAGCTCTTAAAAAAATTAAATTTTTTTTTTGATCATTTAGTTAAAATATTGCCCCCTCAGCTCTCATAGCCTAAAAGAGAAATAAGATTATCATCGAAAAAGTGTACAGTCCTGTAAGATGAGCCGACAGATACGAAACACGTAAGCGAATTACTTTAGTCGAAGGCGCGGTTCCCGTGAGATGTCTCTAGGAGCGGCCTCCTTGCCCCCAGCGGCGAACTTGGAACTAGCGCTAGGCGTGGGTCCCTTAGCGTGTGCAAAGTAAACTAGCTTTTTAATGAATTCACTCCATTCCATTTTCAATATAGGTTGGGCTTAAAATAATAACTGAGACATTTACGTGGAAATTATAAGATAAATATTGTACGCGAAATGCTCTGGGGTGAAGTTTCTCGTCGTGAAGCTCCGCCGTGCGCGATTAAAACGCCCGGAAAGGACGGGCGAATTTCGAAAGCTCCGGCCTCATGATCATTTTCGGCATTATTAAAGTCGATGACGTCACGTTTTAAAAATATTACGCATGTACATATATAATTCATAACTTTATCTCTTGTTTATTCTATGCCAAAGACCGAAATTGGTAAGTATCGAAAACACAAATCGTTTTTCAATACGATAATACACAAAACAAGAAGAAGCAAAAGGAGTGTGTTACACTCACCACGGCCATAAACCGCAGCTCAAGAACTCTTTTAGTTTAAACACGCCAAGATACAGTGATTTAGAGAAAAATGAAATAGAAATATAAAATAGGAATGCATAAGGAATGAGTAGGTAACGAATTTGCAAAAATTGTTGACCAAGAGGACAGGAAAACATTTAATTGATTGATCACAAAGAAGAAGCGTAAGGAGTATGTTACAATCACCTTGACCACAAACCGCAGCTCAAGATAGTAACAGTCTCTTTTAGGCTACCGGATATACCGTGCCTTTAATTGAATTAAAGTAAGCTGTGATTTTTTTATGAAGTTGGCGACACAATTCTAGAGAAAACAGTTGTCATTAACTGTCAGTACTGATCATAACATCAAATAGAAACACAACATTAAAGTTTAAAGTAGATGCTCAAAGTGCTCTCCTTCAGCTTGAATACATAAGCGTACTCTGCGTTTCTTGTTTTCAAACCCGTTTGCTAAGTGTTTGGTGGTTATGTTAGCACACACATCTGTAATGCCCGCACGAAGATTTTCGATTGTGTGACGCGTAGTTCTAAAAACTGTGTTTTTCATGTGCGGATAAATGAAGAAATCCATAATTGTGAGATCCGGAGACCTTGCAGGAAAATTCACAATCCGATTATCGAAAAACTGCTGCAGGAAAGTCATTGTTTGATGAGCTGTGTGGGCAGTAGCATTGTCTTGCTGAAAAAACCGTTCTGTAAGTTCATCATCATGTAGTTGATTAATGAAAGGTTCTAATAACTCATTTCGGCATCCTTCAGCAGTTACTGACTCGTTAAAAAACATTGGTCCGATGATACGCCTTCTTGATACGGCTAACCAAACAATTTTTAATGAATGTAATGGAGTTTACACAAATTCATGAGGATTTTCTGCTGACCATATTCTCATATTCTGTTTATTTAAATACCCTGAGAGATGAAACCAGGCCTCATCGGAAAAGAAACACTTGTCAAGAATGTCGTCGTTGTTTAAGTTATCAAGAAACCACTGACAATATTCTGTTCTTCTGTGAAAATCTACTGGCCTGAGTTCGTGGACTGCTTGAATCTTATATGGATAAAGCTTTAAGTCTTTTTTAAGAATAGTGTGACATGTTCCCACTGATAGCTGAACTTCTTGTGAAAGTTTCGCAATAGATTTCTTGGGAGAGTGTTCCATTCGATCCCGAACATCTTCAATGCAGGCTGCAGTCCTTTTCTTAGCTGCTCCGCTCCCTGTTTTGCGACCAAGTGATCCTGTTTCACGAAATTTAAGAACACAAGCATGGATATGTTTAACTAGCTGTTCATAAGTAATAGAAAAATTAGGAAGCTACAGTCGAAACTTCTGTACACACTGATTAATTGAATAAACTTACTGTTCATTTTCTATTCTACCGGTTTGAAAATAACTTTCAACAATAAATATTTTCTGCTGTAATTCTAACATTTTGAATTAATTGAAAATACAAAGTGTCAATTTGACATTTGTTTAATTAAATAATTGAACAGCTATCAGTGCTGCAAATCTTAGGAGAAAAAAAACAGTGAAATCATAGCCCACTTTAATGAGGAATTCAATTGAAGGCACGGTATTTAAGAACACTATCAGACGTCTTTTTTAATACCTGAATATACATACTTCTCATCATCAGACCCCGTAGGCAAGGTATGAGGACGCAGACACAAGAGGGGCGTCAAGAAGAATACATTTTTTCAATCTAAAATCAATAATAAAAAGCTGTAAGAAAATAGTTTTTAAAGTTTAGACGGACACTGTTAAAATTCGTTACTCCTGACGAAGCTATCAAATAATAGCAGTGAAACGTCGACCATTCTTTGCAATTTAGACAGTGTCCGTCTATCAAAACAATCAAATAATAGCCCTTGAATCTTTAACAGTATCCGTTTAAAGACTTCTTACGATTCTTCAAGACTTCTTACAATTTTCATGGGACTTCAGTTATGAAAAGTTAAATCTACAAGTTACATTGATTTCTGCAGCAAGAAAGTAAAAAAAATCAATATTTCAGACAAACTTGATATTAAAAATGTTTTTCTTCTCGTCAAGTTGATCCGTGGACACTGTATAAGAAGAAGGTAAAGAACGTTCAAAATTGGAGATAAAAGTGAAGGGATAAATCAATTTAAATAATGTTAATAAACATTTTTATTCAAATGTGATTCAAAATTTTTTAAGTACAAAGTTTTTTAATCTCGTACCGGACAGATATATGAAGGGAAAACACTCAACGTTTCGCTATAGATTTATAGCTTCGTCAGCATAAACATAAATCTATAGCGAAATGTTAAGTGTTTTCCCATCATATTTCTGTCCGGTTCGAGATTAAAAAAATTTGTACTTCCAATTTTCATCGGACAAGAACCAACTTCAATCAAAATTTTTTGTTACCGAAAACTATTGGGAAAATCAAATGCTTCGCCAACCCTCTACACTTATGCAGAATCGACAAAGATTGACAAGCGTTTGATTTTTCTTGTTTCCAACTGTGCGTGAAGACTCTCATTAAATCGATAATTATTTTTTTTTTCGACAAGATGGTTGTCTTGCTTACCCTACGATACTGGCAAGGAAGGTTTTTTTTCGAACCAGCGAATTGATCGTTATGGACCAGTAAACTGACTGACTAACTTGTTCACCGGATTTAAATCCATCGGACTTTTTGACTTTGTGGGGAACTGAAAGCAATTGTTTACGCTAATACATTTGGAAAACAATGTTGAAAATATTGGTAATAATGCTTAGAAGAATTTTTTGTACGGGACTGAATGATAAGAGATCATAACTTTCATTTTTTTTAATTTTCCGAAAAGATTTTTTTTGGAAAATTAATGGTTTTTGGACAAGGAAACACATTTTAGCGTTTTCCACTTAAATCGAAAATAATACAGGTTTCCTCATTTTTAGTTCATTTGTAGATCACTTTTGAAATGCTATTTCTGTCCTTGTTAAAACCGTAACTGGAAAGGAATTATAGTAAGTAAGTAAGCAAGTAGGCATTTATTAACCCATCATGTGACGGTACAGTATACATAATAATAAAGTATACATAATAATAAGTATAAAAATGTTCTTAAAATTAAGACTAAAATTAATAAAATTATTAAAACAAGATTGGAAAGTACACATTAAAGTGTAGGTCTAATAAAACAATATTCTTAACATATTCTGTCACGGAAGTCGTTGGAAAGGAACTCCTCAATAGAGTAAAACGCACAACTCATGAGAAAAGGTTTGACTTTTTACCTAAAAGCTTTTAAGTTATCCCTTAAGTGGTTAGGTAGTTTATTGAATAAAACTCTACCAAGGTAGTATGGAGAGTTTTTACATAAAGATGAATTAGGTAGCAGCAGTGTCAAGTCGTTGCCTGCTCGTGTGTAATGATTATGAATTTTTCATGTTTGGGAATGAAACTTAAGTGTTTAAAAATCATTGAAAGGACTTCTAAAATAAAAAGGGAAAATAGAGTTAGTATCTATTTTTCAATGAATAGAGGTCTGCAGTGAGCTTTAAAATCTGACCCAGTGATTATGCGAATCGCTTTCTTTTTAATTTTAAATAAAGTATTTAAGTTTTCCTTCGAAGAGAAGTCCCAGTAACAGATACCATATCTCAGTCGCGACTCAAACAAAGAGTGATATACAGCCCTTGCCTCAACAAATCCGATCTCCGCCGTCACAACTCTCAGGGCATAACATGTTTTTGATAACTGATTAGCTAATAGCGAAATATGGTGTTTCCATTTTAAGGAAGTATCAACCAGAATACCTAAAAATTTTATGCTTTTTTCTTGTTCAATTTTAATGTCGTTAATATGTATGTCCAACTGACTATGGCTATTGTATAAAATAACTTTAGTTTTGTTTAAGTTAAGAGATAATCTGCTGCAATCAAACCAAAAAGATTTAATTAGCGATAAATCATTAATCATTGTAGTTTGTAAAGATTCAATACTCGAAGCGTGCCAAGTGAAGGACGTGTCGTCCGCAAACAAAGTTTTCCTATCACTTATGTCTAGTTTCGCCAAATCATTAATATAAAGAAGAAATAAAATAGGTCCCAAAACGGACCCTTGGGGAACTCCGTGGCTTAAGTGTAATTCATTAGAACTGTAAGATGTGTTGTCTTTACGTATCCTTACCATCTGGGAGCGGTCATTGAGATAAGATGAAAACCATTTAAGAGTTGTATCACGGAAGCCAATTGCAGATAGTTTTTGTAGAAGAATAGAATGAGTTACACAGTCAAAAGCTTTGGCTAAGTCGCAGAAGACAGAAGCTAGGTAATTACCTGCATTCAAATGTTCATAAGTATGGGAGAGAAGATCGTAACAAGCATCTTGTGTGCTTCTATTTAATTGGAAACCAAATTGTGAAGGAGCAATTAGATTGAATGTATTTAGATAAGTTAGAATTTTTTCTTTAACGATAGTCTCAATAATTTTTGAGAAAACAAACAACAGAGATATGGGTCTAAAATTGGAACAACTAAGATCAGAGCCCCCTTTGTGGATCGGAATGACTACCGCGACTTTCAGACAAGAAGGAAATATTCCTTCTAGGAAGGATGCATTTATTAATTCAGCAAGAATATTGGGGGATGGGACGATTCGCCGTCGCCAACTGGCCGTCGCCGATTCACCGTCGCCAAATCGTCATAGAACTAATTCGTCGTCGATCCAATTTACCGTCCGCCCAATTCGCCGTCGCCAACTGGCCGTCGCCGATTCACCGTCGCCAAATCGTCGTAGAACTAATTCGTCGTCGATCCAATTTACCGTCCGCCCAATTCACCGTCCCATGTTACTGCTTTATTTAGCTTGATAAGCTTTAAAACACTTTCTGACCATTTTAGATAATATCCAAGTTATACCTACGAATTGAAGAAAATAACTATAATTTCAGTACGTTTCAAGTAAATTAAAATGGACTTCACTATTGTTTTTCTATTTCAAGTTAAAATAAATTCCTAATTACCGTGCGACCACCGTAAGACACAAAATTACGAACAAATTGTTGCTGTACGTACACATAATCATAATTCTATTTTGTTTTTTAATGTAACCCCTTTTTCAATTTATAATTTTAAATGATGAGCTTTCATGAATCAATATTTTGAAAGCAGTCGACTTTTGATGTGTAGTGATTTTGATTGATATGAAAATCAATATGATTTTGAGCAGAATCTGAAAATATAAAAAAGAAGAATTGGAGGGATTTTACGAACACCCTGAAGAATAAGAAATACTTCCTGGAAGACCAAATTTTTTTATCTGTTCCTTTATCTATGTATCACATTTAATTAATAAGAAATTATTTTATTTTCCATTAATTATGTTAACTTCTTATTTTATTTACATATAATTATCGGTATATTATTATTTGGATATGTACCTGGACTTAAAACTTTAATTGCTGACGGCGAATTTACCGACGGCGAGTTTTCCGGCGGTGAATGGTACCTACGACGAATCGGCGACGGTGAATTGGCGACGACAAATCGGCGATGGCGAATTGTCCTAGACCCAGAATATTGAGTGCCTGGTTGGGAAGCCGACAAATAATTTTTAAAGGTATTCCATCGATTCCTGTAGAATTTTTGTTTTTTAGTTTCAATGAAATGGAACATATTTCGTGTACATTTGTAGGAGTGAGAAAGAAGCTATTACTAAGAGAATTATGGGAAAAAGGGGTTGGATTAGTGGGAGATTTAATATTAGATGTAAATTCAGAAGCAATAGAGCAAAAGAATTTATTTAAGTAATCCGCTATTTTACAGGGTTCATTTATGTTTAGGTTGTTGACACTAATTTCAATGCTTTTTCCAGTCGAAACTTTAGCTGTTCCCGATATTTCGTTAACAGTTTCCATAATTCTTTAGAGTTGTTTAAAGATTGCTTAATGAGCATGGAATTTGTGAGTTGTTTTGAGAGTTCTATAATTTTTTTCAGGCAATTTTTATATTTTTTTAAATAGGCAAGAAACCTCCGGTCAGTGACCCACTTCTTAAGGTACGATAATGCCCGTTTATTTTTAATTGATGTTTTGATTCCACGTGTGTTGCAATGTTTTCTTGTTTTATTTTTTTGCCGTCTAATTACAGATACAGAGTGTCCCAACAATGTATTCTCGGGGAATATCTCGGTAACTACAGAAGATTCAAAAAAAGTTCTACGACATTTTCGTTTTCATTTTTAAAGTTATATAACATAAAATTATTTTCAACTATACAGGGCGAGCCGAAATATTGGTGCTGGATGAAACTTTTTTATTTCAATTGAAATATCCTATCGAATTTGGATAGTTCATAAATTTCTACAGATTTTCTCCATACCTAAACGTAGGCGTTTTGGAGATATTTAACGTTTTGTTTAAAAACTGTAGTTTGCAGTCATTATTTTATTCTTATTTTATACATTTTAACTCTAAGGAAAGTTTTTGGTACAGATGTTGTTGATACTTAAACGTACTATAATCCATTGTTGAATGTATTTTTATCGTTTCAGAGTGGAACTGAACTGAATGTGAGAAATTTCAAAATGGCGAAAGTCAGTTTTTTTTTTAAGTAGCATGCCCTAAATTTTCTTATCTTAAATTCTTCGTTTAAGAAAGTACTTTCATTTTTATTAAGGGAGTCTTACACCTGATATAGTTTTTGGGATTTTTAGGTTTATTTGTATCATTTCTTTTAAAACAAATGGATATTTAAGATAGCCGTGGAAAACAGGCGGTAGACAAACGAAGTGGTTGTCATTAACAAATTAGTCTTCATGGTGTCGCTTTGTTGAGAATTGTTAAATGTTCAGTTGCTAAAATATGATTTTTTTTCTAGAGTAGAATTGGTTAATATGATTTATGTTGTTGAGGCTAGTGATAAAAATTGCCCCTTGGCATCTAGAATTTATGCTGAAAAATTTTCTAATGCTGAACAGCATCCTCACGTATCTGCCTTTGAGAAAGTACAGAAATTCTAGATTATGCGAAGAAAGTTAGAGCGAACTAAAAGAATTACAAATGAGGAAAATGAACTTCTAATACTTGAGGCTGAGCTAGAGAATCCTCAAATTTCCTGTCGTCAGTTAGAAATACAAACCGATATTTCAAAAACTTCTCTAAATCAAATAACAACAAGATATAAACTTCATCCCTACCATCTCCAATTAATTTAGGAATTCAACAATAACGATTTTATTAACAGACGTAATTTCTGTAACTGTGCCTTAAACAAACATCAACAAGATCCTAATTTCTTCAATTATGTGTTACTTTCGGATGAAGCCACATTTCACAAAAATAGATACGTAAATAAACACAATTTTCACTATTATAGCATTGAAAATCCAAGGTTTATTATTCCTTTAGACCATCAACGCAGATGGATGGGCTGGAATTGTTGGGGAACGTATTCTAGGAACATATTTTTTCAGAACACTATAAATGGGGAATCATTCTTGAGTTTTCTCGAAAATCAATTTGGAGAGTGGATTGAGGACTTGCCATTATGAGTTACAAGGCAAATGTGGTTGCAACTAGATGGCGTTCCTTCACACTTCAGCGGAAGACTTAAAGGATATTTGAACACTTAGTGCGAAAATAAATGGATTGGAAGAGGTGAACCTATTTCTTGGCCGTCTGTTAAATTCTAAAAATACAGACCAAAGACGAACATGATTAGTTATAAAATCTAAATTTTGATGCGTGTTTGACAGGCCTAGGCGCATTTTAGGCGGAAGGTTTCGTTAAATATACGAGGAAATACTAATATGCTGAAGCGATCATAGTCTGAAAAAGTTCTAATCTTTAACGCGTGTGCCCTGTAAAAACAAAACAATAAACCAGTCGAAGCCCGAGAAGTCTATGAGGCACGCAGTAGCCACTACACTTCTGGTCGACTGGATATAAAAACTTGTTTACACAATCGATTCATTCCGAAATGAACTCGCATTCTTTTTGCAGTGACGGCGCTATAATTGATATGAATTAAGCATGATGTATTATGCCAGTCTTTTTAACCCTCACCGCCCGTCTACCTTAAAATTACATACTGCCCGTCTGGGGTCACTTTTGACCCCAAACCTAAAATTCCGTTGGTTTGCTATAAAAAAACGTATTTTTCATGTTAATGTTTAAAGATATATATTGATTAGTCTGTATGTGATAGTTATTAATAAACATTAATAAACTAAATGTATATAAACTATATATACAAGCTAAATTATATAAACAAAATGAATTTTAAAGCAAATTTATTTATGAGGTGAATACTTTGGTGTAGTAAATATATTAGTCTGAGCCACTGTCATCTAACGTTAAACTAGAACATGTAAAACATAATGTGCGCATTTCAAGGTGCTCCTTACAAACGAATTTACTGCACATATCACATAAAATATTTGTTTTTCTATCTGCTTGCCGTGGACAAATGCTGCATCTTCCTCGTTTATTTTGTGGTAGGTCCGGGTGTTTGTATTGTTGAAGTAAGTTTCCAAACCCTGCATTTTCAATGGCCTTATGAATTTTCCTTGTCTTGGATTGGGGATATTGAATTCCATTTTCTATTTCTTGTTTTACTAATTCCTCGCCTAGTTCTAGTAAGAAGCGGCGTCTTCCAGTTTTATTTTTGTATGTATTGTCAAGCTCAGAAAATAATACGTAAGCATTAATTCCAGCAAAATCCACAAGATCAAAAAATACTGCAAGTGGCCATCTTCTTGTCGATCTTTTTGTTGAATAGGCCCTAGCCATTTGATCTATAGTATCAACACAGAATTTAGTGGAATTATAATTTAGTATTACTTCCGGTTTTCTGTGCTCTTCGTCGGATACATCAAATCTATTATGTTGAGTAGACAACAAAACTACAGCCTTTCCTTTTTTAGGAACGTAAGAAACTAATAATGTATTGTTGGCATAAGCAAAAACAGATGATTTCTCTTCACGAAATTTTGACGGCAGCATACAGGAAGGAAGCTCTTTACGGTTTTTACGGACAGTTCCGACAAGAGTTAATTTTTGTTTCAATAATTCCTGCCCAAGACTGTAGCTACTAAAGAAGTTATCAGTAGTAATATTGCGACCAGAGCCGTTTAGGCGCGTTACCAAATCTAACACCACCCGCTTTCCTTGTTCCTGTTCCTTTGTGTTTCCTATTTTGCCAGAATATATTTGCAGGTTTGTAATGTATCGAGAGTCACAGTCTACAGCCATCCATATTTTTATACCATATTTTCCCGGCTTTGAAGGAATATAAACCTTGAAACCACATCTTCCTCTAAAAGTACACAGGTGTTCGTCCACAGTAATAATTGGACCTGGTATATAAGCATTCTTGCATTGACTAACGAACATATTAGTTATTTTAGCTATAGGTTCAATCTTGTTCTTAGTTGCTTCTTTTCTAACTTGTCGTGTAACTCTGTCATCAAATCGTAGACAGCTAAGTATGCTCGTGAAACGATGTCTGGACATTGTAGCTCTAAAAATTGGATAACCGTACTTTTCTGACCAAAATTCTTTTAGATCTTTCCCGTGACCCTTCTGAATACCATAAAGCAAGCTTAGACCCAAAAATGCCCAAAACTCACTACGTTGTAATTCCTTCCAATTTTTTAGGCTTGACTTCTTTTCCTTTTGTTCATTTGCCCTTTCATTGGTGTACAAGCATATTTTGTCTATGATTTCGTTCGTCATAAATGCACAAAAGCAGTCTGTGCGGGTGGACAAATTTAAATGTTTTGATATACCAGGAATTTATTTTATAATATTCTTTGACCTCCTGGCTCCATACTACTCCACTGTATTATTCCATCCTTGCTAATCCAAACTTCTTCATTCCCGTCTTCATTATCAGTATCTGAGCTGCTTAGATTTGCTGCATTTGCTTCGACTACCTGCAGTTCAGTGAAATCTTCGTCTGCATCACTACCATCGCTCTCGTTATCTGTGATCTCAAAATCAGAATTGTAAACATCCATCAAAGCTTGTTCATCACTGTAGCCTCTTGCAAAGTTTATATTATAATCCGGCATAATAAATTTTCATATCAATTATCACTCAGTAAAACTTTGAAAGAGAACGCTTCCCATGGAGCTACATTTATAAGTATTGACTATTGGCATGTTTCATGTTATAACTTGCAGAAACATGAATTATTACATGTTTGTGCATAATATTACACAAAATTACGAGACATACTGCGACACACAACGAACAGTCACAACGAACAAATCACAACTTGCAGAAACAGGAATAACTATAAGTTTATACCGAATCTTATTTCCAATTACAAAAGAATAAATTTCAACAACCAACTAACAAACCCCAACTTGTAAAAACATTTAAAACTGCAAATTTATGCTAAACATCATTCCAAACTTCATAAAAACGTAGCTAAGAATTTATTACCTATTACCCACCTGGGGTCAAAATTAACCCCAAACGCATATTTTGTGGCATAAATATGTTTTACTACAACAAAAACAAAAAAAAACAGTTGTAACGGTGTTCTATGAAGTTAGATAGAAGCATATCTAGGGGTGTAAGACAATACACCCGGAATAAACATAAAAAAATAGATTCTAGTTTACGTGGGGTCAAAAAAGACCCCAGACGGGCGGCGAGGGTTAAAAGCTACATTAAAAAATTATAATGTTTTCGTAATTATTAATCTGAAAGATATTATAAAGGCAATTATGTTACACACGTAATTTACATCAAACGGTTGTTTCTGATGCAATGAGCCCGAGGGTGAGAGTGCCTCGGACATATGAGCCGTTCTGCGGCGACGTTGAAATCTGCGCCGCTGCTTTGTTTGTCTTTATACTGGTTTTTACCAGATATCCTAGGAATTTCCGACCCTTAGTGATTGGCTTGCTTCGTTTTCTGTTCCTTCATGATACAAATAAATATAAAAAATAAATTGAGTCCAGCACATGTCTCGAGAATTTATATAAAAAATTGGAAAAGAGACGTTTTTATGACCGAATTGGAATTTGCTTTATAAACGTAGCAATATCATATCATACTGCAATTTCAACGTGAAACTACGACTTCATAAAATGCAGGCAGGTGTACGTCTAAATATAATTTTTACCTGTTAAAATTTCGTGTGAGCTGAATAAAAAATAAAAATTCTAATAAGGTGAATACATGGCGTTGGACACCCGGTGCAGTGTACGTATGACGAAGGACAATAACAAATAATTGCCCAGCGTGTTCTCTTTTTTTATCTAAAAAAATGTAGCCACCCTGCTTCCTTCAGCGCTGGTTATCCTAACACGCCAGGCCCAACAAACTACGAGTACATACCAAGCTTTCCTTCCCTATAAGTCGGGAATTCCCGATCGTTATTTTCCGGGATCAAGAATGGCAGAAACGGAAAAGACCCCAGGAAGTCGTTTCCGGGAATTCCCAGGACAAAAATCCTACTTGCGATTTATCGTAAAATTGAACAAACTCAAAAAATTCATTTGACGCGCACATTTTTCCTTACGGCTCGCAGTTACGTGGGGCAAATGGGGGAAAATGGAGTAAATGGGGGCAAAAAAATGGTAAAGGAGAAACAAGAAATCAAAACTTGACAATCTGGTTTTCTTTTTATACACTTTTTGTTCTAGATTTACAGTTATTATTTGCAGTATCTTTGCAGCTGATAAGTTCATTTTAAATAATCGAAACTTGCAGATAGACAAAAATACATGAACAAAATTTGAAATCCTTCACTTCGGGATTGTTGGATGCGATTTTAGTCAGATGTTGGAGTGTTTTTGGATGTGATGGGTATCACAGTTGCCCAAACTGTGAGTAAAAAATTCCCCAGGTGAGGCTCGAACTCACAACCCCGGCATTGCTCACGGCTACTGCCTTATAAGTACCGTGCGCTAACCAATTGCGCCACTGGGGATGTGCTAAGCCGCCTCTGCCCAAATACAGAAATATCAGTGGGCTCTTCTTTATAGTGGCTAAAACGAAAGAAAAAAAAAAGAAGTCTTCGCCGTGACAATGTTTGCACATTGCCGTGACCAGGATTCGAACCTGGGTTACTACGGCCACAACGTAGGGTCCTAACCACTAGACGATCACGGCTATCGAAGACCACATGTAAACGTACTCGATGTCTCGCACATAAGCGGAACACGAATTATCAATATTTAAAGGTAAAGATAAATTAATTTAATTTTAATTTCGTTTAACTATCAATGGTAAATAATAAAAGAATAAACATAACCTTATACACCTAGATATGACTAAATTAATTATAGTATTATTAGTAAAGAGCATTCTATATAATATACGAGGGAAGATCAAAGTCCAGCTGTGCAAGTAAACTGTGCAAGTACTTTTTTTTTGTAAAAATTGATTTCTCATCCCCTCAACAACAAATATTAACTCAACGAAAACGAAAACGATTTCTACCCCCGACTTCACCGAAAGGCCCCTCACGTTGTAATCATACCGTAAGACAATCATTAGCATTTATCAATAAACGGAATCTAAGTAAAATCCGGCACGAACGCGTGCATAATTTAGCAGGCCATTTTTAATATTATTTGACATTAAATGCGGGGACATTACCGGACAACAGACAATGCCGTGTCTTAATGTAGGTACAATACACGGTCTGATGGCGATAAGATCGGCCAAAGTATCAGAAGTCGCTTTCGGGGGTAAGAATTCGTTTCATGTATTTGTGTGTTTGTGTGTGTGTGTGTGTTGATCAAATCGGGTCTTTCTTATCTGATTCCGGAATACTTAATGCCAAGGTTTTCGTTATTAACAGCGGAGTTCTCCTCGTCCTGGTTCTCATCCTTTGGGAATGAAACTTTCCACACGCAAGGAAGTTTTTTTTTTCACTTATTCTGATTACACTTGCCACCTTAAATTTCTTTTTTTGTTAATTTTCAAAGCGTAATTTAAACTTAAAATTTCCAATTTGTGACTTAATTAGCGCATGATGTGATACGCCCCTGTATTACACACCTGACCGATGCGATGGTTAAGGATCGGCCACGCGCGCCCTTGCGTGCACGACACCACTATCACACCCCTCGTGTCTCTGAAGACTGCATGACAAGAATAACACAAGATTCATAATTCAACTAATGTGTCCTGTCCGTCGCGTCTAATGTTGATCAATTACTTTCATTGTCTTATAATTCAGCCCTGTCACGTTTCGACTCTAATTAGAACGTGACTAATCACCGGTGTGTGTGTTTGTTCCTTACGTGGACAATGCGTGTCGAAATTAAATGGGCTTCCGAAGACTTTTATCCTGCGTCATTGGAACTCGTTTGTTTTAATAATAATGGAACTGTTGCTGTTATCCCGCTTCTGATTTTAGTTCTTTGGGAACTCCACAAAATTATTCTATGCGTGTATACCACGAAGTTCTCAGATAGAAACTCTTCATAATTGATTATACCTTCCAAGTGATCAAGTTCTGCCTAATAGTTAAGTCAACTAACAATACAGACAAGTTCTGCCTGATACTTAGACGGCTAACAATACACACGATTGACAGTACTGCGATATCATTTTCACAAAAGCGTCCATCAAGGGCTACATGAATCCGCTATGTGAAGGTACATGAAGCTTTAAAGACATAGTTGATCCATGGGTTGGTTTACGTTCTTCTTCCATTGTCTCCTATTCTTTGCCTTTTCTCTCCATTGTCTGGTGGCATTCATCTCTTTTATGTCTTCCCCTACTCCCTACTTCCGTCTTTGCCTTGGTCTGGCTAACCATCTCCTTCCTCCACAATACTTTGTGTCACCATCATCTTCAGGATTCTGATTCATCCATCCTTTTTACGAACAGATAAAATAGCGACATCTTACGATCGCTTTTTGACCTGACATTGCAGTAGTCGTTTTTGTTTGCAGTGGGAATGTCGAGCTACGCCTCTGCTGAAGAAGCCCCAAGCAGGGCTGAAACAGCTTTACAGAGACTGATCGAGATTATGTGGGGACCTTAACATTGACGGTTACTGTGTTAACAATAATTTTAATACTCTCTGCGATTCTTTATTAGGATATAACTTGACTCCTGCTGTAGGTTGGCCGACTCGATTGTCGACCACGTCGCGGACGATTGTTGATCATATTTTCAGTAACATTAAATCTGACATTTGCTGCGTGATTGACAACCATATATCTGATCATAGAACTGTATTACATCAAATGCAACTATCTAACATTCCACAAAATAACAGTTTTGTTTCTTTTAGAAGAAAATTTACAGACACTAATATTTCCAACTTTAAAAACGATTTATCTACCATTGATTGGGATGATCTATACTGCATTCAAAATGTTAATGATGCTTTTGATCATTTTTATTCTATTTTCAACTTTTATTTCAACAAGCATTTTCCCAAAATTAAATTCACCCATAGACATAGCCTGGATTCAAAAAAATGGTTGACTAATGAGGTCATAACCTCCAGCCAAAAGCTAAAAGACCTGTATCTACTTAAATGTAAATTTCCTGACTTGGAACATCTTTATAAAAATGCCAAGCGTAACCATCTTAAACTTGTTTCAAATGCTAAAAAGAATTACTACCAAAAAATGATCTTTACCTCTGAAAATCCTACAAAAATGTGTTGGCAAGTAATTAGAAGATTGTCTGAAGGTAATGGCCAAAATAATAACCTTAACATCAACTTAGATAATCATGACACCGACGATCCACATGCTCTGGTTGAAGCTTTCAATAACTTCTTTATCCAAGCTCCATTAGACATAGCTAGTCAAATTCGTAAATCTTGCTCCTTTACTACTAATAATTGCAATTTCCAATCTAGTCAATTTTCAATGTTTTTATTACCATGTACCGCTGCTGAAGTCTCAAACATTATGAAAACAAAGATTAAAGCTAAAAAATCTCCTGGTCCTGATGATGTCCCTCCGTATCTGGTGCGCTCCGTCGCTGATTATATTTGTAATCCATTACAACATATAATAAATATATCTTTTTTATCAGGTGATTTCCCGTCCCACTTAAAAATTAATAAAGTTGTCCCTGTGTTCAAAAAAGGTAATCCCCATAAGTTGGAAAATTATCGTCCAATACCTCACCTATCGGTTTTTTCAAAAATCTTCGAATACGTGTTCTTAACTCGTTTATTAAGCTTTATCACCCGCTTTAACATCATTTCCCACTGCCAACATGGTTTCATGTCTGGCAAATCTACAACTTCCGCAATCCAGTCTTTTCACGAAGAAGTTTTGCGTTGTGTCGACGCAGGCGAGAGCCCAGTTGGAATCTTTTGTGACCTCAGCAGGGCTTTTGACTGTGTCGATCACAAAATTTTAGTAGGAAAGCTATCTCGTATGGGTATTAGAGACGTGGCCCTAAACTGGATCTCATCTTTTTTAACTGATCGTTCTCAATTTGTTGCTCTCAAACATACTGGTAATAACTTCCAATCCGAATCTAGCTCGTCGCTTAAAAATATAACTGTTGGTATACCGCAGGGCTCGCTCAATACTTGGTCCCATCTTATTTCTGCTATACATCAATGATATCACTACGATTAGTAATTCCGTTCACTTTACTTTGTATGCCGACGATACATCTGTTATTGTATCCGATGACTCTTTGGCACAAACTATACTCAAATGTAATAATTTCTTAACCGAACTTCACAACTGGTTTTCAGATAACAATTTATTTCTTAATGCTGAAAAGACTCAATTCATTGTTTTTCACAATAGGCAACGTAGGATTCCCCCTACTAAGTTGAAAATTGATAATAATTCTGTTAAAGCTACCCGTGAACAACGCTTTTTGGGGCTAGTTGTGGATGAGTTTGTTTGCTGGAAGCAACACTGTCAACGACTTATATCTAAATTAAATTCTCTCATTTTCCTTTTTCGAAATCTTAAGCTTTTCCTTAATATTGAACAACTTCAATGCCTTTACTTTGCTCAGGTCGAGAGCCGTCTTCGGTACGGCCTCCGTTTCTGGGGTGGCTCAACTTCTTTCCAGGGAGTTCTTCTTGCCCAAAAGAATATTATTAGAGTAATAACAGGTGCCTCTAAATCTACGTCATGTCGGGATATTTTCAGCAAGCTTCAGATTTTGACCGTTACATCACTTTATATATTCGAGTTGTGTGTCTATATTTTTCAAAACCAATCAACACTTGTAAAAAGTAGCGATATCCATTCGAGATGTGTGAGATACGGGGATCGATTTCGGCCACCCTTCAGCAGGTTGAACGTAGTCCGTGGTTCACCTAACTACAAAGGTATAGATTATTTCAATTTGCTGCCGGATTATTTAAGAACTTGTAAAACTGAAAATATTTTTAAGCGCAAACTTAAATCATTTCTCTTAAAGAGGACTCTGTATTCTGCTTCTGAATTTATTAATCTCTGCACTTGTAAGTAGCTTATAATGCTCTCCTACTTTATACCTACTCAATTTGACGTGCCCTATCATATTATATGTATGTTCTTGGGAAATATATATATTATTATTATTATTATTATTATTATTATTATTATTATATTATTATTAGCGTTTTCGATTGGGGTGCATTGAGTGTATCTTCATCTTCATTAACATCATGAAAAAAAAATGGGATAAAGCTACATTGAGTGTAGACAGTGCACTCCAATCGAAAACGCTGTAAGCTTGGTTCGTTGAAAAGATCATAACATATCTCTTAATAATAATAATAATAATAAGAGTTTTATTAGATCAACAGCGAATAAAGAAACAAAACAATAGACGTTACAAGAAAAAAAAAGTAAAAATACGCCATGATCTAAATGGAAGGCCATCAGTTGTGCTACACAAGTAATACACTGCTCTACCCGGCCTCCCAGACTAGTAAACTACCTTAAAATCAAACTAAACACTAGAAAATAAATAAAAGAAAAGAAAATGAAGAAAAAAAAATAAAAGAAAATAAGAAGAAAATGAAAATATAAAAGAAAATGGAAGAAAATGAGAAAGAGAAATCATCAGGCAAGGATCAGCATTTGGAGGTATACAAAGCACTTAGACATTAAATAAATGGAAAGTGATGCAACTTAGTATTACAAGTATAAAGATTATCTACCTCATTTGAACAAAAATTAAACTAAGTTTAAAAGATACTGATGGTAAATTTTTTAAGTAAGACTCAAAATCATTGAGACAATGAGCAGCAATGTAAGTGAAAGATCTTTTGTAAAACGCGGTACGATACAGCGGAATATCTATAAAATCTTTACGATGGATGTTAATACTGTGAACATCAGTACGATATCTAATTTTGGAGAGGAGATATGGAGGGGTCTTGAAAAAAAGGATTTTTTGACAAAAACAAGCGAGATGGAAATGTCTTCTATTTGCCATATTAAGCCAACCTGCGTCAATTAACTTATGTGAGATATGTTGCCGTTTTGGAATGCCGTATATAAATCGCAAGCAGGAATTTTGCACTACCTGTATTCGCCTCGAATCCTTCTAATCCAAACAAGAACCGTAAATCACGTCACAATAATTAAAATGAGATAAAACTAGTGTTTCGCAAAGAGATGCCTTTGCTTTGGTGGTTAAAATGTGTCTGTTAGGATATAGCTTTTTTAAATTACAATAGGCTTTACTGATATACGCAGAGCCATGTTCCCTGAAACGTAATTTACAATCGATATGTAAGCCTAAATTCTTAACACAATCACGATGAGAGAGACGTACATTATTTAATTTAATTTCAAGTAACGGTAAAGCAATGTTACGTGCTTGATCTCTTCCAAATAATAAAAAGCAAGATTTATTAGGGTTAATTTGTAAACAATGCTTGGAAGAGATTCTAAGCAATTCATTTAAATCATTATTGATTCCAGTCATACAAGTTTGTAAATCACAAACATCAAAAGAAGCATAGAGCTGCGTATCGTCAGCAAACATATGGCATTTACAAAATGTGTTTCAGAAGGTAAAAAAATCGAAGTATATATGACAAATAACAAGGGCCCAATGATAGAACCCTGAGGAACCCCTGATCTTAAACTCACATTATTAGATTTAAAGTTATTTAGAACAACCGACTGTGTCCTAACCGAAAGGAAGCAATCAATCAATCCAACCGCAACTGCATCCAGTTCACAATAGTGTAAGATAGCCAAAAGTAGGTCGTGATTGATCATATCGAAGGCCTTGGAGAAATCAAGCAAGATAAGAACAGTAAGTTTATTGAACAGATAAAATAGCGACATCTTACTATCGCTTTTTGACCTGACATTGCAGTAGGATAGACAAATTGAAGCGGGATTTGCTCCTAATAAGTCCTCCATGCAAGGCGGCCATGCCTGCTGTCAAAGCATAATGAAAGTTTTTAGAAAAATTTTGTGCAAATCGTTATTGATTTCTTATTAGGAGGAAATCCTGCTTCAATTTGTCTATCCTACTGCAATGTCAGGTCAAAAAGTGATAGTAAGATGTCGCTATTTTATCTGTTCATCATTCTTACATCGCAATTGCGAATAAATTGGACAAGTCCACGCTATAGATTTATAGCTATAAATCTATAGCTTCGTCAGGAGTAATATTAAATACACGGGTACCCGTGTATTTATATTACACGTGTATTTGTTTTACACGTGTATTTATATTGCACGTTAATATTTTCTTGATAGGTACTGTCAAGCAGGCAATTAATTGACAAATAGAATGAAATCTACAACTGGGACTTCGTTTCCCTTTTTTTTCTGAATTCAGCTGAACATCAAAATAGAGCGAAAACTGTTGTTAATTATTGCTGTTGTTTTTGACTGTCATTGTGCAAAAGTTACCTTCCCGGTATCGATAAACAAAAACATATTAGTTGCTAGGTAATGTACGTTGATTTGAACGTACCGAACGGATCCATAAAAATACACGTGTAATGCACCATTACACGTGTATTTAATTACACGTGAATTTAATTCGCGAATATTATTACACGGAGTCCGTGTACACGTTCAAAACCGCAGACTCTAGTATCTTGCCTACTTTTTTTTATATATCTTTCTCTCGTTTTGTATGTAGATACTTCCTTCACTTTTTCTTCTTCTCTTTTAATTTTTTTTCTCTTTTACTTTCTTTTTCACATTTTCGTTTCACCATTTTATCCTTTTTATGGTTCTGTTCTGTTTGAGACTTTGTTAGTTCCAATCGTTTCTTCTGCTGCTTGACACCAGTTCATACGTTGACACCAGTTCATTTTTTTTCTATATCTTTATATTGAGGTATGTTTGTCAACTTGTTTCTTTGTTTCATTTGATACTCTTTCATGCATTTTTTCCTTAATTTGAATGCATTATTCTCTTAAATTGAAACTTTTCTTTTTTATTAAAACAGATTAGAATATATTGAGGTAGACGAAATTAAAAATAACATTGACACAAACGAAACGTAAAGTGCTTTAAAAACTATTAGAATTAAAATAGAATTCCTTCGAAAATATTACAAAAGGATAATGTTTAAATAAGCAAAAGAAGTTTTCACAACTCGTATATTGCAACCCTTAAATATGATAATAATAGGCAGCACATGTTCACTTCCTAAATTATCTCCACTAATCAGCCCGTCGCGTCGTGGCCTAAGCGTGCCGTCCATACGGGGCGTTCCGGTTTAGTACTCCAGGTATCCGGTCTGTCACGCGTCGAGGACCACCAAGATGCTAAACCCCTTCGCCTTCCAACCCCCTTTAACGTCTTAAGAAAAACGAATTATGCTCCGCTGGGCATATGCCACCTCCTGATTTTAAAATTTCAGAAACACATTTTTCTTTTTGAAGTTTTCCCTAAATTTTTCCCGGCTTACCTACGTAGATTTAAACCGAGAGATTTATGTCGGCAAATAAAGTAAAAGAAGAATAGAATTAAAGGGAATAAGAAAAAAATATATACATACAGACCAGTATTGTAAAACCACTAGACCATAAGGTCCTGCACGCGCGAGCTCACTCAAGAAGAACATCTTAACGGTCGTGTGTCTTACTATCTTTTATGACATCAACCCCCCCCCGCTTACTCGCCACCGGTAATTGTTTGAAATTTTGAAATTTAGCCGTTAAAAGAGTGGGGGTGAGCCTGAATCGGTTTCTTTGGAAATTTCGGATCAGTTTACTCTAAGACGTTCTTGCCTTGGGGAACGTGCAATTAACGAAATTCACTCTTCCAAAGTTTTTTAATTTTTTTTTTGTTCGTAGGTTTCTGGATAGCTAGATCCTCATGTTGACTACAGATAGACTGACAAGTGCAATTAAATTTTAAGTGATATAACAAGTGATGCGTTTTTAAATTTTACACAATTTTCTAAGTGTTGGTGCCTTTCTTTTTATTTTGCAGTGGTGGTGAGTATTTCTGCGTTTATATACGTATAATCTTGCGTAATAATTCTATCTAATTTTACAGAATTTTATATAACCTAAATAGTAATTGTCTATTTGTTCGTTTTCAATTTTTCTTTCTGTACTTTTTTCAAACATACATTCTCTTTTTTCAACCATTATAAGTAAACAAGCTGCAGAGAGCATGTTCACAGTTTTATTTGTTTCTTCTTTTCAGTTTAAAATTTCAGTTCAGCCCATTATTTCTTAATTAATTTATTAAAAAAAATTCAATATTTTTTTGTTTAATGAATTGAATTTGGAAAGAAAAGTTTGATGGGACTACGAAAGCTTCGGGGTGAAACCCCTTCTCTGCAGTAATCTGCTTCGTTAATATACCACCCACTATCGAATTATTCGCATTTAAAATTCAACTCACACCTACATAGTTCATGAGAATTCTGTGTTTACTTCTGAAACTCTCTGAACAACTAATTGCTTGTTCTAACTATAAATCGATTTACAGTGAAAGTTTCATAATATGAAAGCCATCCTTTTTATAGAAATATTCGTCAGATACATCTCTTCTAGTACGTACAAGATTTGGTTGAATTTCTTTAATAAATTTGCTGTACATTTTAAACTTAAATTGAATGAAATTCAACAGAACCTTGTTTGCATAAGAAATATTGAATTTTTATTTAAATCTTTTATTTATACATACATAGTTGAAAAGATGAACACCAATTTATTTAATTAGTTATCTTACGGTTAGATAAATGTCTTGAACCAAAGAATGATGTAATTCCTCATTGTTTGCTTTTGGCTAGGTTTATGATTTTTCTCAGATAATAATAATAATAATAATCATAATCTGCGCTCTTCCTTTCCTCATTTTTTCTGTATCCTCTTCTTCCATATCTATTTTAGGTATTCTACTTTAATTTATATTAACCCGGCTTTTACTTTGTCTTTTCTTCTCGTACTTTTTTTCTTTGAAACTCCTCTAATTCATCTAATATATTTCGTATCAGATTTTCATTTGCTCTCTTCTTTCCCTTGCTAGAATCCATGTTTGCAATCTCAAATTTAAAATGAAATGAAACGTGAAGAAAAACAACAGTTCTTTCGTTCCCATAAAGAAATTAATTGTTATTCATTGCCTTTCAAAACCTTTGTTTCCTCTCATCATTTGCCACATTTTATTTACTTTGATGATTTTCTCGAAGCTTACTTCGAGCCATTTGAATTTTTAACTTTCCATTTGAGTAATTAAATCATGCAAGCCTTCCGTGATGGAAACCCTAGTTTTTTCTTTCTTAGATTTTTCTTCTTTAGGCGTCCCGAGTAAGTTCCCGTGGCTTTATTCCTTCTTTAGATCTTATCTAAACTTGTTACATACCGTGTATTTGAGAAACATGTAATTTATTTGTATTTCTCTACCAGTTTCTGCAACATAAATTAGTTTCTGTAACAAAAAATGTCATGTTAACCGGACAAGTGTGCGGATTGTGCGAGTACTCGGCGTAGTTCCTTTCATTCCATTTCGTTTCAACACTCAAATTGTATACTGATTCCTCTGGTTAACATAGTTGATAGGCGTAAGACACAATGTCAATTTTTATATAGAATTTACAAAAAATTATTACGTTACGATGGAAATAAGAATTTAAGGACAGAGACCTATTACAATTAAACGCCTAAACGGTTCTAGTATACCCTTAAGTGTTGGGGAGAAAATTCTTTTGATCTTATCTAAATTTGTTGTGATAGATCATGTTAATCGGACAAGTGTGCGGATTGTGCGAGTACAGATGCCTACTCGGCGTAGTTCCTTTCATTCCTTTTCGTCTTAACACTCAAGTAGTATACTTATTCCTCTGGTTAACATAGTTGACATTTTCTGTGTGTAAGAAGCGTATGACACGACGTCAATTTTTATATAAAATTTACAAAAACATATTACGTTACGAAGGAAATAAAAATGTAAGAAGGACAGACACTTATTACAATTAAACGCCTAAACGGTCCTAGTCTACCCTTTAGTGTGGAGGAGAAAATTCTTTTGTTCTTATCTAAACTTGTCAGATTCCATGTGTTTGAGGAATATGCAATTTGTTTAATTTTTTTCTACCAGCTTCAACAACAGAAATCTGTTTCTGTAACCAAAAATAGCATGTTAATCGGACAAGTGTGCGGACTGTGTGAGTACAAATACCCACTTGGCGTAGTTCCTTTCATTCCTATTCATCTCAACACACAAATTGTATACTTATTCCTCTGGTTAACATAGTTGCCATTTTCTATGTGCAAGAGGCATATGATACGACGTCAATGTTTATATGAAATTTACAAAAAAATATTACTTAAGAAGGAAATAAAAATTTAAGGAAGGACAAAGACTTATTACAATAAAACACCTGAACGGTTCAAGTGGTAAGGGACCGGCCATGCAATCGCAGGGTCGTAGGTTTGAACTGCTCTTGGGATATTCCTCGAGGATGGTCGGTAAACACTTCAGGTACCCTTCAGTGTTGGGGAGAAAATACGACACTGCTTCTCCTTCAACGGCTAGGAGGATTGGAAGTAGCAAAGCCAAGAAACACTTTACATACACAAAAAGGAAAACACTCCCGCTCCTGTGGTCTCGACAAGTCTATGACTTAAGACCCCCCCCCCCCCTTCCTTTGGGCAATCACCATAGACAAAAAAATTCCGTAAATGTAGATAATGAGAGGAATGTCTTGACGCTGGCTGATGGCTTCTCTTCCAAAAGGTTATACCTCACTTAATCGTCACGTTTCAGTACGATCCATCTCGACAGCTTTAAACACATCAAAACGAAGGAGTGATTGTCGACTCGTCCTTGTTTCCGTTACAGTCCGATCCCAAACGTAACGAACAGGATTCTCAATCTCCGATTCTTTTGCCAAAAGAATTCTTTTTTTTTTGCAAAAGTTCAAAAAGATGATAAAATTTTGATAGCTTCGATGTACTCCAGCGATATTTAATAAATTAATTTTCCGATGAGTCAAAATTATTGCCTTCCTTGTTACATTGTGAGCCAAAGGAATCTGAAGGTATTAAACAAATAATATCTGAACATTTCTTGTCTGCAATTCGAGTGGCGAAAGGCAACGGACGTCGTCTTAATGGAAAGCGTACGAGTACCTTAATGCAGCAAATAGAAAGAAGTAGGACGAACTTTGCATTTGTTGTTTCGGTATTGCATTTATTAAACCTTTTCGTATGAGGCAGAATTATTGTCTTGCATATTGCAATGTGATCCAAAAAAATCTGGAAGTCGACTGTTAAGTAAACAATTTCTCGATGTTTCTTCTCCGAAATTCGATGGTAAAGTGTGAGATGCTAAATTCACACCGGGGGCACAAGGCAACGGGCGTCGTTACAGCGACGGAAAGTGACGGTTAAGTGTGCGGCAACCTTAATGCAGGAAATTGAAAACTTCGAAACATGATGCGGTGTTGTCGAATTATTAGACATTCTTATCTGAGAAAATCTCGATAATAATTCTGAAAATTTAATTTAAAAAACTCGCTCGTGCAAGAAAAACTTTTTTTAAATAAACGACGACGATGCAGACGTACAAAACGTTAATAAAATAAAAACGTTAACAGTTTCACTTCCTGCTTTTCGAATAAGATCCAGTCGAAATATTATAATTTGTTATCGTTCTACAAAGAAGTGAACGACCAACTTGAAAACATACCAGATTCCTTAAATTAAATTTTAGATTCCTTAAATTGCATTATAGATTTTTGATTTACAGAAAATTATTAATAATTACAAATAATATTTCAGTTCTAAAATGTTAACGCCATCTACAAATTTCTTGACCAAAATATAATAATTTCAAAGTGAAGAAACCGACTGATCGGAAAAAAAAGTTAATCAAAGTAAATAAAAATAACTTCAAATGGAACGGAGCGCGTAACTAGGTCAAAGGAACTGCATTGAAAAGAAGATTGGCTTCCTGTCCGCTCCCGTTTTACCTCAGCACTTTCTCCCTTCCTGATTGTTACGCAACTGGAGAACAACGGATGTTGCATTTGCTATGCATAAAATATTCTTAACCGTGTACATAATTAGGAGCAATATTGCTCGACTTCGTTCTTCCCTTTTGCGAGTCATGCTGTGTGCACGATTCGAAGAAATTCTGCCTCGGCTGCTTGGCTCTGATCTTGTACGCATTACGATATACACGTAATATTGCGGCCTGTTTGAAATTAAAAAGGAACAAACTGGGTTTTGAGAAACTTATTCAGTCATCTTGTATACCTATTAACTGATCTTTCAATTAGAATAAACAGGGCCGGAGGAAGGGCAGTTAACGCCCTTACGCAAAACAGAAACAGGCGGCCCCTTTCCTCAAAATACAGGGTGTCCCAAAAATTCTGTCCCTCCTTCATAAGCTAACCTTATTGGTCTCTACAGGCAGACTATGAAATCGATTTCAGGGAAAGTACATACTTCCATAGTAGCAATCTTCATTATTTTCGGAAATTTGAGTTAAAAATTTCAATTTTAACAAATTTTTATGTAACTTCAGGCCATTTTAAATGATCAGAACTAATTTTAACAGACATACCTAGTTCTTCATATACACATTTCGAAAGTATTGTTTATTTTAGTTTACAGTGTGTCGCCCAAATGTACTGAGAAAGAGGAAAAAAGAGGAAAAAGGTTTTGCTTGTTAAGAAAAACAACGTCTGGATTTTGTTTAGAAAATTTTGATTTTCAAACAAGCAAAGAATTTATAAAAATAATAAATAATATTCTATAAACTTGATAATAAAAAAAGTTTCTCCACTTTTCAGTCCATCTGAGGACACACTCTATGTATTTATGTTTCCTTATTTTATAGAACTAATGAATCGAATAGCTTTAATTAATTTTCGTAATATAACAAAAATTTATTTTTAATTTTATAAAAGTATTTGCACCCACTTAGCGCCGGCGCCGCCCCTTTTGTATCAGCGCCCTCATGCTTTGCTTACCTTGCTTACCGCCTGCCCCGGCCCTGAAAATAAACTAGGAACAAGACTTGGGCCCGGTTTCATAATCGAACTAAACCAGTCCTTAAAATAAAAGTCCCAATCCGATGTGTAAATAACTATATGTTCGCATTTGTTTTGACTTATGACTATGACTTTAATTTTAAAGTCTCCTTTAGTTCGATTATGAAACCGGCCCTTATGTGTTAAGGGCTCCTTGAACAAGACCTATTATCTTTTCAAGGAGGACAGGGGGCATTTGCAAATATTTTCATAAAATAGTTGTCACCTTTCTATTGTCACGCTTTATGCGGAGATCCACCATGTCTCGGATAGGGTACGGGCTTGTAAGGGTACAAAGGTAGAGTTGAGTTACAAAAATATATGTTTTATTAAGTTTAGGATAAATTAAATGCTCATGGGGGGATGCAGGGGGCTGTATGGGCTGAACGTACTCCGGAGCTGGGTGGCTTTGGTTTAATCGCTGTGGGTTCCCGACGGCTTCCTTATCTCGTGAGGCAACAACGGGGTTGTCTGTTGAGAAAGGGTTGATGGCGTCGGCGTTGAGGTCCAGGGCGCCGGTAGGAGCGAGGGAGCCTCTTGGCGTGAATCGGCACTGACGTTTTAGTGAACTACTGCCATCCCAAATTCAAAGTCAAAAAGTTACAGATTACGCCCCTAAGGGCTGGTTTTTCAATCACAAGTTAACTTTAACCTTCAGTTTATTGCCATAGAAACAATTGTCTTTGTACTTGTTACCATGGAAATAAACCGAGAGTTTGGGTTAACCTGTGATTGAAAAAGTAAATAAAGTGTTTTAATTATTACCGGAAATTTTAAATGGTTTTATAGAAAATATAATCGTGACATTTTATAGAATATCTAATCGTGACGTCTATGGACATTATTATAGGCGCCTTCAAACCACCGCCTTTGTGATCTACTTGCCACCTTTTGTTGATGTTACTAATCGGGCGTGGCTTTTCTTAAAATGCACGTGTGGTTTTGCGTATTTGTAAGATCAAATGTCACCGCCGCCTCAGAAGTGTCAATTTGTTTACATAATCTAGTCAGTGGCGGCATTAAGGGCGGGCAAGTCGGGCAACCGCCCGGAACACCGCGCTTTCAGGAGCCTCGCATCATCGCAATACATGAGTTTTTCAATTTTTTAATCCACAATCATTCACGTCATCGAATGTCTGCATAAAATGAACAATCATATAAATACGGAAATAATTGCAAATCTGTAGAAAATGAACATATTAGAAGCTTATTCAGTCAAAAAGAAAAATAAAAATCTGGGTAATTTGCTAAATGAACAAATAGTAGTGTTCCCTTAACAAATCGTACTTTAATAGAAACAGTATTTCAAATATATAACAGAGGTTATTCAAGAATAACCTCTGTTATATGAGGACTAGCTTTTATGATCAATAATAATTTCTGTGTAAACACCAGATTTTAGTATAACAACCGAAATATACATTGAGCAAGAAAATTGATGATTTTTCCCAGACTTAAAATAATTAAGACGTATTTAAGAAATTTGATAACCCAAGGTTGGTTTTCAGTCTTAGTTCCTTTGACAATTGAAAGTGGTTTGTTATGGTTTGGGAAACCGCTTCTCAAGAAACAACCTGTATAATAAGTTGGGAATTTAGGAAACTGCGTTTATGGGAAAACACTTCATGCCGCACCTATTTCGTCGGAGCTTACTGCGTGTAGAAGCAGTTATTTTTTTACCATCGTCTTCGTCGCTGGAATATTTATTTAAATTCGTAAAACTACAAAGGATCTCACGCTTCGCGTTTTTCACAAACACTTTTGTGCATTCGTTTTAAAAAACTCCGGCCATGAAATAGTATAAAATTCTCGATGCATCGGCACTTTTATTTAGCGGTTTTGATTAAAAAATATCTTTCGGAGTTTCTATGTTTAGATAGAATTGCTTCATCTTTTGTAAACTTTTTGCAAACGCAATTCATCCGTTTCGGGAGAACCGTTCCAAATTATTATTTCACGCGGTTAAACAGTCGTAAAAAAGTGCGCCAACGTTTTCCTTTTTTTTTACTGGAGTAGTCTATGAGAATCACCATTTCTTGCGAGTTGTTGTTTCAACGGAGAAATTAATATAATTGCAATCCCTCTTGACCTTTAACGTGATTGGGTTCTCTTGACGTCATTGAAATGCAAGGTTGGTTCTTGTTGATGTCACGATAATTCCAATTCCTGCAAACCCTTGGACACATACACTTAATATTAATTCGCATTTACTTTTGTTAATTGTCTTTTTTTACGAGTGAGAAACTCACTTGCAAAAATTGCAGTAGCTGAGTATTAAGCTCCTGACCTTTAACGCGATTGGGTTTTCTTGAAGACGTCATTTGAAGTGCGGTTGGTTCCTGCCGATGTCACGATGATTCCAATTCGTGCAAACCCTTAGACATAGACACTGGCAATTATTTCATATTTACTTTTGTTATTTGTCTTTTTTACGAGTGAGAGAAACACTTGCATTACTTTCAGTATCTCAATATTAAGCCCTTAACATAGTGTTTTTGCATGTCAAATGTAACGGTTTTATTTTATAGTTACTTTTTTCTTTCACAAGTCATTTTTTAATTTCACAATTTTACTCACCATGTGCAAAGCGTGCAGTGCACGCGGGCGCCATGTTCAAGGGGCGGCAATTAGCTTCTTGGTCACTGGACATATTTTGTCATTTTTTCGCCCAAGAAAAGAAAAATAATGGGAAATAGTTTCGTGTCTGGTATAAATTATTCGAAAAATTAGCCACAAGTTTTAATGAAGCCGTCAACCTCACGGTAAAACGTCGACTAAAATAGAACAGTTAACTGCGGCAATTAAAAGTAGAAAAATCTAATTTTTGTAATTTTCGTTTGCAAATTTTTCATAAGAACTTAATAATTTTATTAGTTAAAAAAATAAATTATGTAAGCCGTTACGGTTTGATTAACAAAAAAACAAATTATATTTAACTTTTTAAGTTTTTACAAATTTATGTTCCTTTTGCTTTTGTGACTGTTTCTTTTTTTCTAATATTTGTAACTAGCGGGCTTCGCCCACTTGCATTCTGACGGGGGGGGGGGGGGGCGTCTAAACAAAGGTC
Source organism: Prosopocoilus inquinatus (assembly GCA_036172665.1). Taxonomy (NCBI): domain Eukaryota; kingdom Metazoa; phylum Arthropoda; class Insecta; order Coleoptera; family Lucanidae; genus Prosopocoilus; species Prosopocoilus inquinatus. The sequence continues at coordinate 35,374,094 of CM069877.1, forward strand.
TTCTCGGTCAGATGAGAAAAAAGCGCTTCCCTTCGTTTTAAATAATAGTGAAAGAGAATGCTTAAAAAAGCGAAGGAGAATGTTTAAAAAAAGTGAAGGAGAATGTTTAGAAAAAGTGAAGGAGAATGTTTAGAAAACGTGAAGGAGAATGTTTAAAAAATATGAAGGAAAATGCTTAATTTTTTTTTTTGTTTTTTCCATTTCTTTTCTTTTAATTTTTAATAATTTCAATAACTGACCGTTTTTGTTCGCCCCAACTTATCTGTCAGAGGGCGCCAAAATATGGATTGGCACGCGGGCGGCTTTTGGCCTCGCGGGGGCCCTGCAAATAACAACATATTTTAGAAATTGAAAATGTCAAATAATAGTCACTGATGTGTCGCAAAAATTATTTTACCTACTGTCACGTTCTCATTTAATTAAACATTGCAAATATAGGTATCGCCCTCTCTGGTCAATCGTTTAAATTTTTCCATGAATTTGCGCATGTCCTGCTTAAAAATTTTATTCTTGCTCACTACCATTTTTAACTATCACTGAAAAATCACGAGGTGAAACTCATCGGATAAGTTGCGAAATTTTAAAATAAATTGGCCACGAATTGTGTGGAATTAAAAGCAACTATCAAGAGCATTAAAAACCAGCCAAATTTTCGTGGGTTTTGTTGTTATTTGGTCCTCGGACTGGTTTTCGTCACTTCGAGTGGAAAAACTTTCATCGCACGTGGTGCTCATTCTTTTCTTCCGACAAAACCTCGATTAATTAATCGTAAGTATTTACCAAATTACCGACCGCATTTTCTAATATCTTAATCTCTTCTTTAGGAGGTTTTTTTTTGTTGTTTGATTTTCCTGGTGATTTACGTGCACATTCCGGAAATTTCTCTTGGGCTTTGGACTCTGCCACGTGAATAACAAATTCACACCCTTCGAAGCCCACATTTCTTCGCTTTCTTACAACAGAGGGAATTCACGCAAGAGATAGGAAAAATTACCTACCGGAAGCGGTCCGTGAGTTACAGTTTTTATTTTTTTATTATTAATTATTGGAAATTGCCGATATCGGAAAGTTAAAGTTGGAGGTTTAATGTAGATACATGTTTATAGTAACTAAGAAAACACTTATACTCAGTAGAATTAGTTTTTTTTTTAGTTAATTAGCTAGAAGTGAAAACTGTTAGGGTTGTCGAGCGCAATTACCAACATTTTGTTTTTTTTTTGTTGAATTTATCGCGTGCTTCGACATTTGCCTTAAAACAAAAATAGTACTATTTTGGGCCATAGGGTAGTTACCGTATCTATCTCAAAAGGTCATGATGTACTAATTACATATTTGCATTCAATTGATCTGTTTGTTCCACCAGTTATTTGTGGATTTAACTTTTTGGACTTAATAAAGTAATATTGAATCGATCTTTTTGGTGTACAACTTTTTGATATGGCATTAACCTGCGCGAACCGATTTGGAGTTTTGAGAGATGCATTTAACTGTAAAATCTAATTATTTTCACCGTTTTCTTTGTGAAGCTGGTAATTTTTTTTTACTTCTGGGGTTTTAAATAAACGGTGTGGCGCCCAATTCCTTTTTTTTTGTTTACATCATTTTTTTGTTCGAATACTTTGTGCGAACCTCCCCTCGCCGACTTTGAGCTAGCGGCCATACCAGCTAGATTTTTCTGGGTATGTATCTCGTCTGCCTCAGTACCCTACAAGATCTACAGGGTCGGTTCTATAATCCATTTGCATAGAATTTATGGGGAATCACAGACGTGACACTACCTGATATTTTATTTTTTGATTTATTTAGTATTTTCTGCTCTTTTTAATACAAAGAAGACAAACTTTCCCTCATCTAAAGGATCTCGCAGAAATTTCTTAACCAGCCCAAACCAAAAAAAATTATCGCCTGGGCCTCGCAACTATTAAGGCCGCCTCTGTTTTCGTACCATAAGAGATCTGCAGAGTCACAGAAATACATAATTGCAGTAGCTACGATTTTAGAGAACCGTGGTTTGGAATAAAGTAATTGTTTGGGTGGTAAAGACGAATTGTTTAATTAAAATATTATAACTAAAAGTGTGTGAAAGAAAAAAAAAAACGGTGGAAAATAAAATAATGTGTTTAACTTTCATAAGCGTTAAATCGATTGATTCATTGATACTCCCGAAAAAAAAGTTAAAAAGAACGCTCGTAAACAAACAACAGAGCTTATAAAAAGAGACGGAATGCGATGCGTTGTAAAATCAATTGAACAAAAATGCTATCGTAAATATATTTATGCATAATTAATAAAAAAAGCGCATTTTTTTACGGCACTCAATGAACTCGCAATATAAAACCGTAAAATGTATTAATAGGTGTCATTGGTGTTACTATAGAAAAAAGTGGAACTGGGAAAAAAAGCCGCGCATTTTTTCGCTTTTTTGCTGCAAAACTCGGGACACCTGTTGTTGCCAACTACTAGACTATTTATGAAAATCGATATGTTGCGTCTCAGTCCTCACCAGCTCGCTGTTTCTCTTCATATCGGCATGGGAATTTTAATTTGCCGCCCGTATAACGCTGGCGCTCGCTCGCCCGCTTTTTTCCCTCTCTCGACGCCCGATGAATCGATATTTATGGAACTAATTAATTTCGTTTTTGTGTTTTTGTTTTCTTAATGTTGTGAATAATCTCCATTGTTTGAGTTTCGTTTGTCTAAATAACCAAACGCTGTGTACATTAATTAACGCGCGCAACGAAGACAACAACAATGTCCAACCACGGGCTTTATTACATTTTGTAAAATATACGAAATGCGTTTTGCAAATTTCAAATAATAACTCCAATATACTGCACGTGCCGTATTAAAATGAAATTACTTTTAATGAAGCAACAAAATATTACGAGGTGGTGGAGGCGCCGGAAGCAACCTCTGCAGAAACTCCACAATATACTTTTTGGATGAATGAAGATTATCTTCCTTTTTGGGTCCGGAAAGTGTCTCTTTTGCAGAATTGAAATACATTACGAGTTGCCACGTTTAGCGAAGACAATTACTCTGACGTATTGAACCACAATGTATGGGCAGTTGAACGTAATTCGCACTTAATCTAAATAAAACCCATTAAGTCTCTCCGAAACAAAGACACAGAAAATGGCCCGGCCGTGTCCGTTCAAATGGATTTATTTAGCATCTTGCCAGATGTCCACAGTTTATGGGGCCACCACGGCCATAAAACCTAACTCAATTTGCAGATCTACACTTAAGCAATTGAATCAACTGTTAATTATTATTTTTTTTCTTTCATTAAAATAACATGTATCTCTTTCTAGAATGAAATTAAATAAAACTGCAATGTTGCTATAGGTTGCGTCGAGGATGAGCTTTTTGAGAGACGAAGCCGGTCGTCTAGTTCTGCGTTCGGCCACAGGATTCCGTGCCGCCACCAGTCGGCATCCTTAGCGTCGCGGCGCTGCTCATGCGTCCTCCCCACTCTACGATAAGGGCTGATAGTGTGGCACAAGACGAACATTCACTACCATGTCCCCTAAGTGTGTTGATTCCTATTGTAAGCATGTGCGCCTTTTTTAATCTTTAAGAACGAAACAAGGTAAGCCACCCAACTCTTTCTATTGCATCCCGCACATCGATTTTTTTTCTCTCTTAATTTTTTCGCCGCCCGATTCCCGAAAATATTCGACGGCGTGTTTCGCCACCGTAAAACCAGTGAAAGTGACCTCCGCATTCCGGGGGTGTGCAATAGAAACAACCGAGTCGAACAAAGCAGATTTTATTGACGACGCAAAAATAAAATCAGTGACTAAATTAAAAAAAAAAAAACTAACCTAAACCAAAAAATAAAATAAGACAACAAGTGCGAAAAAGTGATTCTAAAGACAGTTTTAAAAAGTGAAGAAACTAAGCAATAACACAATAAATAACTTACTGAACTACAAATGAATAAATAAATAAAACAGCATGATTAATTGGAACTATTTCTAGAGAGATAATTTAAATAAGAGTTAAAAGTGACATTTCGGGAAAACCTAATTTAATAAGTATTTCTTTATTTCGATTTTCAAACTAAGAATGCTTGATGTTAATTTTAAAAAATCCTGTAGTTTTTCATTTTTTTTTTTTTTTTAATAAGCTTAATACCCTGTGCAAACGCATACTAACTAACTTGGGGAAAATGTGCTAGAAAGTAAATAATCCGAGGTAAAACATTGCTAATAAGTCGGACGTGTAAACGGAATTGGAAGGACATGAGAGTGCGGGCGTTATCCTTAAAGCTTGTCGGGCGATGACCGCACGGTCTCCGCCAACATTCACGCGGACGGTCCCTAAAATCGCTCGAGCAATTCCACACCAAAAGAACTCTCTCGTCAGCAATGCTCAAAAAAAAACAAGCAGTAATGTTGGTTGCCTATCTCATACAAATAAGAATGATACTAGGTTTTCTTTTTCGTTTATAAATAGTTCAAAGTCAAGTTAACTCCCTCAAAAAAAAAAAAACTGTGTTGCTTTTCCATTTTGTTCTTTTTTTCTGCCTCATCTTTTTTTCGCTAGGTCAGGTATACACACAATGGGAAAAAATGAAAGTTTCGGGGAAACCGACGGGGTGCTCGGGGGGGTCGGTGGAGGGGGCGATTTGATTTCAATTCATTTTTGATTAACCGATTGACTTGGACAACGCGCGCGGGCATTGTTGCCCCCGTTCGCGAGGACGTTTTTTGCGCGAGATTCCCATCAGCTCGCTCTATATAAGTACTTTGATCAGTCTTGATTTTAATTCCGGTGTGATTGGCATCTTTTTGTCCGCTTTTAATTGCTTTTTTTCAATTATCCGGCGTCGAGTTTTCTCCCTGCCCTTACGCCGCGGCTAATTTTTTATTTTTTCTGCGAGAGATTCCTTTGGCACTTAGAGAGGTTTTTTTTTTCTCCTAAACGGTGAGGTTAATTATTTTCATTTTTTTTTTGCTTTTGTATCCGAATCATTTTGACGTTGATTAATTGGGATTATCTAAACAGTTGTCAGTTTTGAAGCGGATTCTTTTTTCCAAGCGAGTTAGGACTTAGGAATTAATCAAAATCAATCAAATTGTTATTCGGTCAAGACTGTCAAAACTTTGTTTATAATATAGGCTTAGACCAATATAAAAACCCTCGCTCTTTTCAGAGAGAGAGAAAAAGAGGAAAAGGAAGCAAACGTGCATGAAAATAAGTTTAGATTCGGGGAAGCTTTTGATATGTTCTTCAAAGCGAATTTGTCCTTAAGATTTCTTTTCGCCTTTCAAAAATTTGTTTAATGTACTGGGAAGCTTTCGGAAGAAGCTTCTTGCTGGCTCGGTTTGAAAAACCAGATTGGTCTGGAGGCATACTTTTTTTTATTTCTTTGGATTACTTGTTTCAAATTTGATTTTTCGAGAGAAAAGAAAAATGAAAGTAAACCTAAATTAAAATAATTTTGAGCAAGTAGATTGAAAGTGAGGGAAAAAATCGAAGAAATGAATTTTGCTTTCGATATGTTTAAAGCGAAATGCGAGACATTTTTGGTCCTTCCCTTCAAAATTTACTACACGCTGACCTTAAAACGAAAAAGAAAAAAAAACGCCTAACTTTATTCATCAGTCTTTAAGCTCTTCGGTGTTTAGGAGGTGAGGTGACTATTTTGAAAATCCGTTTGCTTTTGCTTTTTGCCTTCTTTCTTTTTTTTTTTTTTTTGGTGAGTGAGTTCGTTGAGGGTAGTTTTGTTGTCATATCAAGTTAGGGATAGATGTTATGTTTAGTAAATAAAAGTGATGTTTTTAGAATCTGCATGTGCATGCTCTTTTTTGTTTGGTGGAAAAACAAGCGTGAAAGTGCAAAGGAATGTACTCCAGTTTGTACATCGTACGTACAAAGCGAAAAATAAAAGAAGTCCGTAACCCAATTTAAAAATAAATTACGAGCGTGCATGGACGTGGTGGTTGGTTTGGGGAAAGGAAGGAGCGATGCGAGGGAAGAGAGAAATTCGGGAAAGCGTTTCGTTGTGGAAAGGTCCTTGCTAATTCCGAATTAAGGCGAATCTTTAAAAATCTTAGCGGCTACTTAAAAATACTCTTAATTATCCTCCCCTCCGGAGGCGTGGCGCGTAAGTGGGGACCGACGCCGGCGCGATCCGCTCTCCTGCGACGTCTTCTTTCAGTCGTCGGCGGGCGCCCTGCATCGCCGTCGTCTTTCCCCAAGGATCGCCTTATACCCATGTCTTAGCTTGACGCCTTCACTCCTTCGGTATCCTCCGTGGTGTAAGGACTTGCCCTGCGCAGGATACGAACTTGTACTCTAACGTCGCGACGCTTGTTCAGTCGACTTGGGACTTTAACTCTGACGGACTCTCGTTGTAACAGTGCATACTTTAGTGCTTCGTGAATACAACTGAAACGTTAAGACGACAGTTTATTTTCACTTCACACAAACTACTAGTTGAGTGTCGCTAATCTTAAACATGGATTATATTTGATTTCTAATTTTAAGGTAAATTGGTGTTTGTGTCACTTTGAACATTCTCTCGCGACTTCTTAATAAATTATACCTTGTTTTTATCATTTTATTTTCTTTTATTTCTACCTTGTAATCCATCCAAAAATTCGTTTTAAATTTTATTTACAAACAACACAACACAACGATACTTTTATTTATTGAATTCGAAAAGGATCGCAGGTGTCACCCAAAATAAATCCAAAATTTTCCCCCAAGTGACAGGCCAACATTATTCGAAAACCGAGGAGCTATTTGTGTTTTATTTATTTTTTACCACCAAAAACATTTTTTATCATTTTTAGTTTTCTACCACCTTCAAAATGTTTTAATTTGATTTACTATTCATACTATTCATCCTTGAAAGGAAATTGTTTTGCATCTTCCTTGTAACCGACTTTTAAGTTGCAGACGCCCTTAAATCCAGATTAAATTATCCAATCAAAATTTCTCTCTTAAATATTTTTACTTAATTTCTATTACTATTTTCTTGCTACTTTTATGAGTAATTTTACGAACGTGTTGCAACGTGTGATGCCCGCATTTTTATAACGCACACATTTTTCCTGCAACCCCATCAAAATGAACAGTATCTCTTTAAACAAATCGATATAATGTGACTGCGGTGGTGGAGTTTGTTAAAATACAGGTATTTATTCACGCAAAATAAATTTTAAATTGACGCTGAATTCGCTGCTGTCTCCTTTGAAGCGATTGTTTGTTAAATTCGAAATGCGATAAAGGGAGCGGTTTGTTCGGCGTTTTGTTCAGGTTTTGTTGTTTTTGTTTTGCCAAAAAAAAAAAAAAAACAGTCGCTGTCGGTGTAATAATTAATAAATAAGCATTTCCACGTAAAGTAAACGCACGCAATTTTTTATACTGTATTAAAAGAATTTTGCAAATATCATGATTTTTTGATTCTTTTTGGAATCGATTTCAGTTGTGAATATTTTAAATTACGCCTGAATACGACATGGACAAAAGTTTCTGCCAGTGTTATGCAAGATATAGTAAAACGTTTTAATGAAATCTCTTTTTATTTTGCGTTTGAGTTTTTCATGTGGCAGGCACACGTGAGAGAAATAAAAGACCATTTCCTTTTCATTCACAATCAAAATAAAAATTATACTCCTATAAATCTGGGGGGCATTGTGTATATTTTTGGAACATGCTGTACCTCCTGAGAAGCAAGATCTCATTAATAAAAGACGTCTTCGAAATTCAGCTTTCATGTTATCAAAATTAACCACTTCGGTTTCTTGCACAGAAAACGTTAATAACAATATTATTAATCTGTCATCTTTAGTATAAATTTGAGTATTGAAACGTATCGTGTGATAAATGTAAATGATTGATTTACTGAGCAGTTACAGTTACAAGGTTAAATGCAGATATAATCTGTTCATTTCTGGATAAAATATAAAAAGGCAAAAACGTAAGCTGTTGAGGAATTCGTAGTTTTTAAACGAAAATTTCTTTATAATGTGTCGATCACTGAAGTAAAATGTAATTAAAAAAAAAAATTTAGAAGAATTCTTATGTGTGGCTGAGTTGTTGACGATACATACATATTTGAACTGACGACAGTTGTTTTACATCGCTTTTGTCGAAATACAAACATAAAAGAATAACAAAAGCGAAATACTTTCATTTCATTTAACAAAACAAGCAACTGTTTTTATCTATTTTTATACCGAGACAGCAAAAATCATTTTAATCAAGGGCGGTCATGAAATAAACTCAAGAAGCTATTAACAGCGAGTAAAATCAAGAAACCAAAGAAATAATAGCAAGAAGCTGCTCTTTTTCAAAATGTTGGCAAACAAAAAATGATTCATGCAATGCACGAATCTAAATAATTTTAAAATCCATGACTAACCTTGACCAAAATAATTTTTGATGTCTAAGTACTTGTTGTTTAGTCAATGAAATACAGTAATGAAATGAGTTTGTCGTTTTTTAAAAAATAAAATTAAAATTACTCTGTAATTGCAACTTATACAGGATGTCCCAGAAAAACTATTCCCAGCTTTCAGAAGTAGTAGAGGACTAAGTAACTTTTATTAATAAAGTTGTGGCCGGAAATGGTTCCACGTCAAGTTAAAACGAAATAAATACTAGAAATGATCTCAATGCAAAAAATAACATTTCTATTTATTTAGAGCAACTAGAAAATTCTAATTAATTTCTATCTATTACGAAAACGTAAAATTATAAAAACAGTTCAAAATTAGGGCCTCCGTTTTGAATAAATGAGTTACAACGACGTATAATTGAATGGCGAATCCTGTATAACATTTCGATTAAAAAAGAAGATTTCGAAATGCCAAAATTAAATAAAAAAATAATAATTTTTGAAGACGTTTATTAGCAAAATACTTTATGCCTCCTTGATCTTTCCTAAAGTCTTTTACTTTTTACAGTTTTAGTTAAGGAAATTAATGACAATTATTTTATTCTTGCCACAACATTTAATTTAATTTAATTACAACGAGGATAAACAAACAACGTTGTTCATAAAAAAAATAATTAAGCAATAGTCACACAGAAGACGAATTCAACACTTTTGAATGCTAAACAAAACTTCTTGCAATTTCAACATTTTTCTATACTTGTTTATATCATTTCCATCTACTACTAAAGGCCGTTTATACAACTACAATATTTTGGAAATAGAGATTTGTTCTAGTCTTTTTCTTTTGGTTTTCCCTTTTCGTCGATTCCGTTTCCCAATTTGTCAAATCATTTTCCGGTTTCCGAACTGTCAAAGAAGAAAGTCATTTGACAAATTGAAGAACATAATTGCAAAAGGGGAAAACCAAAAGGAAAAGACTGTACTCCTTAAACAATTTAATTTGCAATCTTATCAACAATTGATGTTTCAGTTGAGTCAATCGAAACAATCTGGCGAATGGAACACGTTCTAACTCAAAGTGGTATCTTCAGTTCCAAGAACTTCTTTTTCCAAACTTTTATAATAGCGGTTGAACTAAGAGTCTTTTGTCCATATGAGAAATAGTGAGTGTAGCTTTAAACGGCCTTAATAAAGGAAGAGCCATAATTCAAAAGCAGTGGCCCCCGTTCTCATCTCATGTTTAATTTAGCAAACCTGTTTTATTAATTTTTTTAACGCGACCTTTAACATTGGCGGCTTGCAACACGTCGCCGTGTGAAATCCGATTTTTATTTTAAACGCTAAATTCAGACCCAATCATTTAACTTGCTTGTAAAATTATTTACCATAGAAACCACAATTGTCTCCGGCGAGTTTATGCGATTATGTATGACTGAAGTAACTTTCGGTTTGACACTGACAGTTGAGAGCCGTCACGTGACGTACGAAGTGTTGTCATTTGGCAAACAGTTAATTAATTATACAGTCAACTTTGTCATGGGATCACTTTGTATTAAAAAGAAAATCTGAGGATATCTTTTTGTGTTGCAATTTTTAATAAATCACGATCATGTGACGATAAGAAATGTCATACGGGGTAATTGATAATTGTATAGGCAACTCAGAGTCATTCTTGATCACTTCGTATTAAAAAGATCTAAGAGTGTTTCTCTTAGTTGCAATTTTTAATAAATTATTAAAACTGTCACGGTCTAAGTTCTGCTGACATGGAACTGCAACGGTACCGGCGTCGAGACTGTGATTTTTTTTAACTGCCCAACAAATTAGGTTGCTTGTTTTTTAATACAGCCTCTAACTTTATTATAAAAATGTTCAAAGAATCTAATAAATTTAAAGAGAAATTTCCTGCCCTTTCCAGTTTTTCTTATAGTTTCACAGCCTAAGTCGCTCTGATGTCAGTATACACGTACGTACAGACGATGAGTTTTTGATTTTTTGTTCTGGCTTTTTTCTTTCTTAAACAAATCAGCATCATATCAGTTTTTGTTTTTATTTTTAAAGCTGCACAATCGTGAATGGTAAACGTAACAATCTTTACGGTGTTGCAATACGAGATGTGTTTGTTTTTTCTCTTTTTAAAATAGCCTGAAGGTCGCGGTCGATTAGAATATGTTTGGACGTTCATGGGCCCCTCAAAAATGTAACCTTTTTGGAAAAAAATAAAATAAAAAATTTTAAAATGTCACAGTCTAAGTTTTTTTCCCAGTTAAAATATTGCCATTTCATCGCTTAGACTGTGATTTTCTGATTGTTAATTTATTTTGTGAAATTAAACTTAAATGGAGGTGGTAAAAAGACCGGGATTTAATTGCAATTTTATTTTCGTCTTTAATTAATTACGTTTTGGTTTATGTTCACGATTTGAAGACCTCTTTGGTACTTAAGGCACGTGGTTGGCAGCCCTGTTTAAACATTAATTTTCATATATTTAATTAAACAACGTGGTTAGAACTAAATATAAAATCCTAAAATAAGAGATAATATTTTTAACAGCCCATCGCAGACTAAAAGAAAGAAAAAAAAAACAGCCACATTACTGCGTTAAACATGCAATGAGAATGGGCAGCAATATTTTTGAAGCAAATTGTGTTATAGTAATCATAGAGTCTCGTCCTTTTCGAAAGTCTTTTATCAGTTTTGTGGTTAATTATTATTACTCCATTAAAAAAAGTGTATTTGATCTAAATCCAAATCAGTTATAATTACGTATAACCATAAAATGCATAATACTGCTTGTTTTTTAGGACAAGTAACGATTTGTCTTTTTTAAATTTTAAGAAAACTTCTTGGTATTTACAACGTTTGCTCGCAGGATTTCGTTTATTAAAAATAACGCTAAAATCTATCGTACTTTTCCTTTGATCTTTTCTAAAATTCTAGTTTTGGATTGACTTAAATTAATGGAAGTTAATAATTAAAAAAAAACATCTTTAGGACAAGATTAAAGAAATAAATTAAGAAATAAGAGTTGGTCATGATTACAAAAATTAAATGATGGTAAATACTGCTTATTTATTTCAGTTGTAGTAACGATTCAATGACGATGATTTAGGCTAAGTTCCTCAGTGTTCGATTAAGGCTCGATATTACTACCTCCCGATAAATTTAACTGCCGGGTAGTATCCTTGGAAACTATTGTGTCGACAATAGTTTTCCAGCACATTAACCTGCAGATAAATTTTATCAGGAGGTGGTAAGATCGGACCTAAACCAGCAATTTATTAACTGCTGGTTAAGCATCAAACCACAGTTATCTTTCATAGTTAAACTACGTTTTACATCTTACTTCATAGTTAAACTACGTTTTACATCTCAATTACAGTCTGAACAACCAAAAAATAATAATAATAAAAATCTAGTTAACGTTAAACGTAGTTTAAACCTTCCGTGAGCAATTCAGCCTAATTGGGAAGTCGTCGCTTTCGCATTTCATTAAATTCGAAACAATTATTTCACTCTTGTCAAAATCTCAATCAATTATTATACAGGGTGAGTCACAATGGGCGAAACAAATTTTACCACTACGTAGGAAAGACTTTTTAAGTAAAAAAGTGCCTATAAACCTACGTGCTAAACTGCATAGCTGTGAAGCTACAAGGGGTCAAAGTTTTTCTTGTTTAAAATTAAAAATTCAGAAGGTAATACAGCGCGAATCATTCGAAAGGCCGCTGTGGTAAAAAAAAATAAACAAACGCTGATTTTGTTATTATATAAAATAGAAAAAATCGACACATGTGAACAACTGCGGCAAAGTATTTTTAAAGCGCCCAATAAATTTGCAAAATGTCAATGGTCAAGAGGCTAGAGTGTACAGTTCCCTCATTCATAGAGCTCGTGCTTTTATTGAAGCTCAAGGAGCACAGTTTGGAACACTTTTTGCAATACTGAATTTTTTTTGTGCAGTTTATCCAACTTATAACGGTTTTCACAATTGCCTTTATTATTAAAAATTTGTTACTACAAAACTGACTTCTTTCAGCTTCACAACTATGCAATTTAGGACACAGGTTTATAGGAACTTTGTGATTTAAGTGAAATTTTTTTGTACAGTTTATACAGTTTTCACAATTGCCGTTATTGTAAAAGAATTTGTTTATTGCAAGACTTTGACTTCTTATAGCTTCACAACTATGCAATTTAGGACATAGATTTTTTTAAGTAAAAAGTTTCTTTTACACGCCGTGCAAGTTTGTTCCTCCCATTATAATTCACCCTGTACATTTGAAGATTTAAATACGCAGTGCTATTTATTTGTGAACGATAATATAACCGTTATACAGAAATGCAGTTTTAGGAAGCTTCTTGTACATATATTTATTTTGATTTAGTTTATCGAATTAAAACCATAATTAAAAAAAAGAAATTTCTTTAGAGTATCTGATTATTAATACTGATCTTTGCCTTTGGATTTATTTTGTGAAAATTTCATATAATTTTGGCAAATGGTTTTAATCCTTAAATGAAAGCCTTTTTGGAGCGCCAGTTATTATTATTTCAATCCAATTCTAAAACAATTCAGCCTGGCAAACAGTTAGCAAAATACCTCAGAAAACGTTCCTGCATGTTTTTATTATAGCGTGTTTATTGAATATGAACCTAATCAAACCATGCAAGATGTTAGGCAATTGACTGACCAACTTTAGATGAAAAGAAAGAAATTATAAATCAATTACCTAACACCCTGTATGTATATCCAACGGTGTCGTATGGTATATAAATTTATTGCTTGCCTCTCTCTTCTTATGCTTGTTATTGAAATTTAAAAAAAAAATAATAATTTAATTAATCACAACATAATTACTACGTCGGCCAAGTTTTTGGGAAATTGATCCAAAAAGAAATTATTAAAGAGTGAGCCGGCAGGTAATTCAATCAAAGTTGTTTTAATAGTGAGAACTATTTTTTAAAATTTTTTCTTCATTAGGTTAGATAAGGTGCTAAAGCTTTTCGATTTACAAAAACTTTATACGGTCAAAATATTAAAAAAAATATATATGTTGACTGCGATCACCAGGGAAAAGAATTCAGGCCACTTAGTGTTGGACGCATTTTAGGCCGTATATTTGTTACCGGACGGTTATTTAAGTCGGCAACAATACAGGGGATTGGACACGTTTTTTTTTTAAATCAAAATAATATGTATTTTCGTCAAAAGGAAAGTAAACTTGACAGTACAATCAACATAGTTACCATTATTTTTGTTTTTCTCAGACTGTGTGACCAAGCAGAGACCAGTGTCACCTTTCCGCGGCTCCAATGTATCGAATTGTTATTGAGTGGGAGGGGAAGAAGTGCAATGCGAATGCGAGCGTTCGAACTTCGCAGAAATTATTGTAGGCGAGACTAACACAGTCCGAGTACCAAATTTTCGCACCGTTCGCGGAACAAGTGGCCCGAATTCTTTTCCCTGGTGATATTCAGTGCAGTTTAACTAACGAAAGCAAAAGTTTTTATGAATTATATTTGAACAAATCGGATAAAAAAGCAAATCAGATAAGAAAAATTAGAAAGAAAATCTCGCTGTGTCTTTAAAAGAAATGGAAGATCCAGATTATATTTGAGCAAAACAGATTAAAAAAATTAGAAATAAAATCTGGCTGTGCTTTTAAAAAGAAATTAAGAAAGGAATGGAATTATACGTATCCAGAAAAAATGAACGACGAAAATTAATTAGCATACTTTATAATTTATAAATATAATTGAATCGATGAGTGCATAATGGTGTTCAGTCTAAATTGACCGTGTTGAGAAAACAACAAATAACTTTCTAGATTTTTATGTTAAGCGAATTATTGGCTTAAAATTCTTTCAGATAAGGATATCTGAAGCCTCCCGAAGCCAATAATTACTTAAAATAAAAATCTAGAGAAAGATATTTTTTGTTTTCTCAACACGTCAATTTAGACTGAACACCATTATGCACTCATCGATTGAATTGGAATTATACAGCTCAACCAAGCGATTTCAATAAGAACAATCAGACTTTTTTATTCACAAGCAGCGTCAAAATATTAAAAAAATATATTAAGCATGATCACCAGGGAAAAGGATTCAGGCCACGTTTTTTTTACGCCCTATGTACTATTTACTACTGCTCCAATGCATCGAATTGTTATTGAGTGGGAGGAGAAGAAGTGCAATGCGAACGCGAACGTTCGAACTTCGCAGAAATTATTGTAGGCGAGACTAATACAGTCCGAGTATCAAATTTTCGCACCGTTCGCGGAACAAGTGGCCCGAATTCTTTTCCCTGGTGATCACATTTTCAGTGCAGTTTAAATATCGAAGGCAAAAGTTTTTATGAGTTATATTTGAACAAATCGGATAAAAAAAGCAAATCAGATAAGAAAAATTAGAAATAAAATCTCGCTATGTCTTTAAAAGAAATTAAGAAAGGTGTCGATTATGTGTATGTAAAAAAAACGAACGACGAAATTTAATCACGTCTTTGATTAACGTACTTTATAATTTATAAATATAATCAGAATCAAAAAAACAAAACAATCAGGCTTTTTTATTCACATGCAGCGCCACCATGTTATGCCAACCCAAGGCTTCAAATTGCTGCTTGGTCGAGCTGTACATGCTTGCTTAAAGTAAGAGTTAAAAAAAATAAAGAAAAATTTAAATTAGAAAAAGAAACCTTAATTTTTAGTGTCTTGGTGTAACAATAAAAAATTAATAATAATAATAATAATAACAATAATAATAAATCATATTTGAAAAGTGAAAAGTGTTTTTAAAGAATGTAATAGTGTTTCTTTTTTAAGAAAAAAAGAAATGTGCGCAGGTCACTGGTAGCAGGTAGAAAAAAAAATATTCTTTTTCAACTTCCATTTGTAAAATAACTAGAAATAGTTCATCTGAGTGAAAATAAGTAAATAAATTTACCTGTACTCGCAGAATCGTCCTTCAGCAATTCTTAACTTTCGAAGTTGCAATTTTTTTAAAGCATTGCTGTTCTTCACTCTTCAAAATTAAAATACGAACTAGAGAAAGATTCGTTTAGAATTCTGCTTATATAAGCAGTCCCCTTCGTACGTTAGAACCGGTCCGGCAGCAGGAGCATAAAGGGGGACGCAATATAATAACAATAAAAAAAAAACGGTAAAAGAACTCTTGAAAATACGTAGACACAAGAATTAAAATCATGCTGGTTTAAACGCTATTGTGCGAACCTGTTCATTACCGGCTTTTTGAGATGAATAGGACAGGTTCGTGGCGCGTGACAGTTGGGTTGCCTATCCTGCAGATGATTAACTCGTCGTCCTGGTCCTCTTCGCAGGACGAGATCGCCGCAGCACACCGCCCGCCGCACGAAAATATTTGTTTTTGATGAATCGATCGCGTCCTGCGCTAGACGTATTATATAAATTTCGCGCGATAAAGTACAATAAATCAATCCGAAATTCGAAATATTCGATAGCCGTCCTGACTCCGCTGGAGATTTATTTTCCATGCAAAACGTTTTTTGTTGCTTTATGCCTGCGCGTTTTCAATTTCGAAATTCCGTGATTTATATTATTTACCATAAGCTGGACTGTTGCAAAATGCAATATTTAGCCGGGCGGCGGCGCGGGCGCTTCTATTTGGAAAGCTTCTATGATTAAAAATACGCAGACGTACGAAGTAAAATATTAAATGCCGAAATTTAAATCGATATCGCAGTTTCTCCTTGGCGCATTTTGCACACCTGCCAGAAAAAAAAAATCCCCGGCAATGAATATTTTTATTCCCACCATCGATTTTCCCACCCGGCTTTTCCATTAAAGCCGAATTATTTGTATATATATTTTATGCGCCCGTTTACAAATGGAAAAAATGTAGCGCGTTTTTAATTTGTCGCGTTACTAAAAATGTGTAACATTGAAAGTGCTATCGATTTGTCATTTATCTCTTTTTTTATTTTTATACTTGCCCGTAATATCGAAACCGTTTTGTTTACACCCGAATCGACGCCGGAGAAAGTTTTGGCCGCGCATCGGATTAACATCATTAATAATTATTTTTTTTTGTTTAATCAAGTCACTCGACCTAATTAATTTTTTTCTGTTGCTTCAGCAACTTTGAATCTTAAGAAGTTTTAAACTTTAACAAATTAGGAAGTGCTTTCTCATGTAATTAAATATTACTTAATTACGCACTCCAAACAACGTTTTAAAACTACTTTTAAGACAATTGTTTTTAATCTATTATAAATATTTGTTAATCGTGTACTGCAAATGCTCTTCTCGGATTCACAACTTTTTCTTCTTTAAATTTTTGACGTACTCTAGATATTCTCCCAAATTCTAGACTGATTTTTTCTTTCGTTAATTTTCTTTGATTTTGTAGAACGCTCGTTGGACGAATGTTGGAAACTCGCTTTTCATCCCCTTTTGTCCCCAATTCTTTTAGCAATTCATACGATGTTGAATTTCGATTTCTTTGTTAGTAGCGCCCTGGTTTTAGCATGGAAAGCCAAAAATCGATTTCCAAATCGTTTTCCCTGAATAGCTCGAATGGTGTCTACTTATATGTATTTGGAATTGTCGAAAACTGTCCACTCCCTATCTCTTTCTATGTTTTCTTAATACAGCGTTTCCCAAACTGCGGGGGCGCGTAAGTTTTGTAAGGGGGGCGCAGCAAAATAAATCTAACAACAAATAACCGCAAATTGCAGCACAATTATCGTATTATTTTCTACAAGAGGTTACATTAATTGTCATAGGTTGGCACCGAACTGGCATTTGATTGAAACTAAGGGGATTCTAATTACTAAAATTAAAACTGACGTTTTGTTTGATTAATGACTACAATTATGAAATGTAATGAGGAGTCTCAAATATTTAAAAAAATAATCATTTTACAATCATTAATGGTGGGGTGAACCTTAACACAGTTGAAAAGGGGGTCGCGAAACCTAAAAGTTTGAGAAACGCTGTCTTAATAGTCCATTCTTATTATTGTTTAAAAATCCAAAACTTTAAATACAAAATATATTCAAACGAAAGAGAGATTTTAGTACAATAACGAAAAATTACAAACGAAATAATATGTGTATTCAATTCAATTAATTAACTAAATAAAACTTAACAATTGACATAAAATTAAAGCTAGAGTATGAAAGAGAGAAAGAAAGATTAATAAAAATAAGTTTATATCTAAGAACTTTTGTTAGATCTTTGTTATTTAAACTCACCTTCGCCGATCGTGAATGCTTCTTAGGTCCACTTTTAAATTAAAATAAATTTGGAAACCTGACTGATTAAAAAAAGAATTTAGAATTCTGAAAACTTTATGACTCGTAACACACAAACTAAATCGGAATCGAAGAAGCACTTTTCTAGATGACAGTTCGTGCCTTGGGCAACTGTCGTCAACCCTCTCGGGCAACTGCCTTGTCGAACTCCCTTCTGATTTGAAAAGCTACCTGTTTATTGGGATCAGATGACCTCCTTTTGGTCTACGTCAGCTTTGGTAATGAGAAGAACCTTGACGACTAATTCTAATTTTGCTAGCACCAAGATTCGATCAAGGCTCTTCTGCATGATTCATCAATTCTTACATAATTACTTCTTTTATTGCCGATGTTCCAGCGATATTAATGCCCTTGATCTAATTTCTCGGTACTGGAACTCTCGAGCTACGCTTCTGCCGACGAAGTCCCTAATAGGGCTGAAATAGTTGTTTGTACAGAGGACGCACGAAGGATCCACTGCAATCAAAAACAACTTGCAACAATTTTTTTGAATGTTATAGTTAATTAAATCAAGGCAATGGGAATCCTAAATTTTGGACTCCGCGAGAGACTTTCCTGTTTTTTATTCATATAAGTGACGATGCCATTTTAATTTTTTTCTGTTGTTATATGAATTTTTTTATGTATGAATCACGTCATTTAGGATCTTTATTTAGGTTTTCTCCGTAGTCGATGTTTCGCTGCGCCTTGGCAGCTTTTGCAAGACAAATTTAACATTGAATATGATAATAAAGCTTTAAAGAAAATACGAATTAAAAGATGATGAACGACTAAAATATAACTGCCTGCTTTCTAATCAATATTTCGTTATGCACAGATAGTTCCTATAGGATTAAATCACTTTTCAGGAAATTATAACGTGCGGGGACAACAGCAATGCAATTCACCCTAATAATAGTTTGCCTTTAGTACGTAAGATAATCTGTGGATTAAAAAAATATTTCAGCAATTTGATTACCCTGAGTATCTTAGACTGAAGTAGTGTTCATTAAAACCACTGTATAAAATAGAGGAAACTAATTCTGATTAACTTGTTTTTGGATGCTTTTGGATTCGAAGAAGGACCAATGATTTCATTACTTTTTTGTAGTATTAAATCATTTATCAATATGGTGTTCTTTCTTCTACGTTAATTTTCCTTCGAACGTGAAAGTTGATGGATATTTTGTGTTCCGACCGCAAGAATGCAGTTCGATTTAATAATTAAAAATTATTATCGCATAAGAAACTCGAACTGAAACATTTAATTATTCATTTGTATTGATTCCACTAATTAATTAATTTGTGTCAAGGCGTTCTTCCACAGAACTCTTTAAATATGCTTCCCCTTAATGTGGCCGTAACAACTTATTTTGTACAGGAAAGTTCGTTCATAAGTGAAATGACTGTAAGGCGATAGAATTTAGTAAGTACGCAATTGAATTTATAATTTTTGTTTTAAAAGTTTGATAGCCTTCAACTAACAGCGTGCTCTTAATTTACGATTACGATTTCTACATTTTCATTTTTATTTATTTATTTAATTACTATTTTATAAAAAAAGGATTTACTTCGAGAGTTTTTTTGGAAATAGGCTGGGATTCCTTATTTGATTTTTCAAAAAAAAAGAAAAAAACAGAATCACATATTTTCATCCTCTGGTTAAAGTCTTTAACTAAAATTGTTATTAAAATTAGCAAAAAGCAATATTTGAGTGATATTTGTTGGCTGAGATAATTGCAAACAAATTAATAATTTTCGTTGTACATAATCTATTTATTGTTAATTCTGTATACGTTTCACTGCATTAGTAGTTTGCAGAAAGCAATAAATAATAATAACCTTTAGTACCAACTTTTGAAAATATACTTCTTACATGAAATTGACTCTTTCAAAAAATAATATTGATGCTAAAGTTGTGCATCTGAGAATAAAGTCTATTATTATTATTATTATTAATAATGAAAATATCACCTTTAAATTGGGAAGGTTTGCGTTGCTTACTGCCTCACACAAATCGGATATTTTTGAAGGAGCGAAAGGCACCAATTGCTTATTTAGTAAGTAGCACAAATCCAAAATCGATTTGATACAAGCAATATCTAAAGTAATTCAAAAATTGTGCCTGTTTGACCCCAATGAAGAACGAGCGAAGGCAAAACACAATTTTCGGTGTCAAAACTTTAACCATTTAAGTAGAGGAATTCAAATTTTGTTGGCCACTGGACAGTCTTTATAATACTCGCAGTCCAGAAATAGAATTTTAATTACAATGTGTAGACAATCAGTTACTTGCGAGTGAGTTTAGATTTGACGGCATGGATAGATAAACTTATCCCATTGCTAAATAATTTTGTAAAGATTCCGCATGGTCTCTCAAGGCCAAATACCTCAGCCTTAACTTCTTCGACCACGAATTTTTTCCCCTAATTCCAATCATGGATCTCCAGGTGGTTACCTTAGAGTCCTACTTCGCATTGAAAAACCAGTTTCTTTCTATTGATTCGACCTACAATTACTTCCAAAACTTTACTGTTGCACGAAATTCTCAATCGACTTAGAAACAAATAAATTGTTGAGTAATACAAAAATTATACCGAGTTTTCTGAAAGATCTATAAAAAGCAGCGACGGGAAAGGTCGACTGTTTACATTCCACATACATTTAGCAAAAATTAAAAATAAAAACGGCGCTTCTTTCTCACATTTTCAGCATTTCTTTTATTTTGTTTCATTTTTCTTTTTTTTCTGTTTTTCGGGAAACGTTTTAAGCCTTTTGATTTTTTTGCGACTTTTTTGCTATTCTCTTGTTTTTATTTAAACTTCGAAGACTCTTACATTTTTTTCGCAAGCGGTTTCAGTAAGCGTCTGTCGGTCTCTGATTTTCTGCGTTTGCTTCATTCGGAATAATGCGGTTGTCATTTGTTTTTCACTTGGGGTTTCCTTGTGAAACATTATGCGTTTCTTTTTGTTTTTAGATTAGATTAGAATCTGTAATTGTTCTTTTTTTTCAATTTTTTCCTAGATTAGTAGGTAGTACGACTGTCATTTGTTACTTACTTTGTCAATTTTTGACATGTTTTCACTAGCCAGCATTTTTTTTTGTTTTCCTCTTTTTTCTGTTGTCGGGAAACTTTCTCAGCACTTTGATTTTTTTTACGATTTTTTGATACTCTTTCGTTTTTATTTAAATTTCGAAGACTTAAAATTTTTTTCGCGAGCATTTACCGTGAGCGTTTGTTGATCTCTGATTTTCTGTATTTGTTTCATCCGGAATAATGCGGTTGTCATTTGTTTCTCGTTTTTGTTTTTAACCTCGGGTTTCGTTGCAAAACATTTCTGCGTTTTCTTTTGTTTTTAGATTAGATTAGAATCTGTAAGTGTTTTGTTTTTTTTTTCTATTTTTTTCCTAGATTAGTAGGTAATGCGACTGTTGTCAATTTTTGACATGTTTTTCACATTGCTAGCAATTTTTTATTTTAATTTGTTTTCCACTTGATTTTCTTGCAATTTTTTGCTATTCTTTTGTTTTTATTTAAATTTCGAAGACTTTAAAATTATTTTCGCGAGCATTTTCCGTTGAACGTTCGTCGGTTTTTGATTTTCTGCATTTGTTTCATGCGGAATTATGCGATTGTCATTTGTTTTTCAATTTTGTTTATTAACTTCAGGTTTCATTGTGAAATATTTCTGCGTTTCTAAATATCTTCCGCTCTTTCTGCTGATTTTTGCTATTCGTTTTTTTGTGTTTTGTTATGCTATCTGTTTGTTTTATTTCGTCTGTCATAACTCTATTTATAATAATGGATTAATAATTGTCTAGGTTTTAAGTTTTTGACAAATCAACTTTGTATTCATGTATAAGTGGCACGATCAAATCTTATTTTTATCAGATTTCGAAATAAAAATTAATTATAAAAAGAAAATTTCGCCAGTGCTCGTCGTTTTTCCGTGAGCGTATAATATCTGTGTATGTGTGTGTGTGTGTGTGGGAGGGGGGATATAGTATAAAAAATCAAAACTTTTTACCCCCACGTCCCCCATAATACACATTTAAGCGATTGTTATTTGCATTGTCATTTTTTGATTTTTTTTCCACATTTCCAGTATCTTTTTGTTTTTCAGTTTTACTTTTGCAATTTTTGCTTTCGATTGTTTTTATTTGATTTCGAAGAATTTTTCGTTCTTTCCTTAGAGTGCGATTATCACTTGTTTTCGACTTCGGGTTTCGTTGTGGAATATTTCTGCGTTTTTTTCTGCAATTTAGATTATCATGCTTGTCGTGTTTTGACTTTTTGCATTTTTCTCCCCATGAATACACAGGTCACGCGATCGTCATTTGTTTGATTGTAAATTTTCGACATGTTGTTTTTTCCCCAATTTCTAGCAGTTTTCTTTTTGTTTTGCAGTTTAATTAACTTGCATCTGTTTCTCTGTATACAAATCGATTGTCGTTTATTTTTTTTTCAATTTCGTTTTTTATTTCTGCGAAATATTTGCTGTCCCTTCTGTAATTTTTGCTTGCGTTTTGTTTTATTTGATTAAAGCGTGGAATAATGCGATTGCCATTTGTTTTTAACTTAGGGTTTCGTTGTCAAATATTTCTGCGTTTTTTTTCCAATTATTTGGATTATGGGTTTTGACTTTTTACATTTGCCCCTCCCCATAAAATGCATAGGTCACGCGATCGTCATTTGTTTGATTGTAAATTTTCGATATGTTGTTTTTTTCCCCAATTTCTAGCAGTTTTTTTTTTGTTTTGCAGTTTAATTAACTTGCATTTGTTTCTCCATACACAAATCGATTGTCGTTTATTTTTTTTCAATTTCGTTTTTTATTTCTGACCCTTCTGCAATTTTTGTTTTCGTTTGTTTTTATTCGATTAAAGCGTGGAATAATGCGATTGTCATTTGTTTTCGACTTAGAGTTTCGTTGTGAAATATTTCTGCGTTTCTTCTTTTCACAGATTGGGATTATGATATTTGTTGGGCTTTGACTTTTTGCATCCCCCCGCCCCCCGATCCCTAGAATACATTAGTCACGCGATCGTCATTTGTTTGATTGTAAATTTTGACGTTATTTTTTTCCATATTTCCAGAAGTTTTTTTTTGTTTTGCAGTTTAATTTACTTGCATTTGTTTCTCAGTAAACAAATCGATTGTCGTTTGTTTTTTTTTCAATTTCGTTTTTTATTTCTGCGAAATATATGCTGGCCCTTCTGCAATTTTTGCTTTCGTTTGTTTTTATTTGATTAAGGCGTGGAATAATGCGATTGTCATTTGTTTTCGACTTCGGGTTGCGTTGTGAAATATTTCTGCATTTTTTTTCAGATTGCGATTATAACGCCTGTTGAGTTTTGACTTTTTACATCCCCGCCCCCCAAATGCAGAGGGTTTTTTTTTTGTTTTGTAGTTTAATATATTTGCATTTGTTTCTCCGTAAACAAATCGATTGTCGTTCATTTTTTTTTTCAAATATCGTTTTTTGATTTGATGCCCTTTCTGCGATTTTTGCTTTCGTTTGTTTTTATTTGAATTGGAAGAATTTTTCGTTTTTGCTAAGCGTAGAATAATGCGATTGTCATTTGTTTTCAACTTCGGGTTTCGTGAAATATTTCTGCGTTTTTTTTTTCAGAATAGATTATAATACCTGTTGGGTTTAGACTTTTTACATTTTGCCCCTTAAAACGCATAAATCACACGATTGTCATTTGTTTGATTGTCAATTTTCGATATGTTGCTTTTTCCCATATTTCTAATAGTTTCTTTTCTTGTTTTGCAGTTTAATTTACTTGCGTTTGTTTCTCTGTAAACCAATCAATCGATCGTCGCGTCATTTATACATTTTTTTTCAATTTCGTTTTTTATTTCTGGGAAATATTTGATGCCATTTCTGGGATTTTTGCTGTTCATTTGTTTTCACCTCACTTAACCTTGCTTAAGCCTTTCAGATCACAATTTGAATCTTTTAGTTAGGTATACTAAACAGCATCAAGATTTTCAAATGCCACTGATTAATAAAATACGCCTTCTCGATGTTATATTTTTCTTGAGGCACACACGCTTAAAAATTACATGGTAATTTAAACTGTAATTTGTTTTTTTGTATTGTTTATGTCAACGTAACTTACTCTTTAGTCAGAAAACTTGACGCCTGTAGTTGTAAAAACAGTTTTAGAAATTCCATTATGCTTGTGACAAATGAGACAAATTAGTTGTAGGTGTTTTAGTTATTAGTTATTTCTGCCTTTTTATAAGCCTTTTATTATTTCTGCCTATATATATTTTTTATTTTATACATTTTTCATTGTTAAGAAATTTTTGCAACTATTATTTTGTTGCTGAAAACAAAAACATCACGAATATTACACTGTTTCCACAACTAACATACCATCAACTGGGACTATTTTCACTAAAAAAATTAGCTGTGACATCAAAAATTTAGTTGGGATTTTTAAGCGTGTAGAAGCCCTCTATTTCCTAACTATTATAATATCCAACTATTTTCCTAACTATTACAATATCTAGATACATTCAGATCTGGTTTGCTTATCGCAAAATTATTTTTTAATTTACATATTTATTTTGTCTTTGGACATTCATTTTTCTTGCTTTCTTTTTGTACTTGCATACATGCCTGATGAATGGAATCAGTCTTGTATTTTCTTAAGAAAGAAGGTGTTTTAAATTAATAATTTGAAGCTTATACTGACTTTCGATCTATGTTTATTATTGATGTGAAGCATTCACTCATTGCTGGAAGATGAAGCACTTAAAATCGAAACGTTGCGTTCGATTTTCACGCTTCGTCCGACCGGTAATTACACGAAACAATATTCGCAGTTCACGTAATTCGCACCGCGGCGTACGGAGGATAGGTCAGTGTCAAATACGTGTGAATATTAATGTAATTGAAACTGATATTGTATTTAATAATTAACCTGGTTATTGGCTGGCCGATTAAATTTTTAGCGGTCCGTATAAACAGGGCGCGCAGTTTTATCGAATGTATGTAATTCGTTTTTAATATTTTCACACGATATGCCGGAATAAATTAAAACGTTTAATCGACACGCCGCTTTTTTTTTAATTTATTGTATATTAATATTTACCGAACGAATTGACTGTAATTAATTACGCGTGTCGGCCCTCGCACCGCGGAACAATAAAACATGAATACAATCAAAACTACATTTTTTTTTTCAAACACGGAAGACTCTCAAGTGATTTTATTATTACAAGTTAGAATCACAGCAATTATTTTAAAATATCTTAAGAAAAAATACTTGAATATCATTTGCATTTTCTTTTATACAGGGTGTAATCAAATTAATTTCACGTATTAATACCTCAAGTTCCTCATCATGTAAGAGAATGAATGCTGCAACTACCAAAAGTCTAGCTCAAAAATAAAAAGAAATTACCTAGTGGAGGAGTATTAACTCTTTTGTTTGAGAACTTCTGGTCGGCCGTGCACAAAAACAACGTTGTAAAACATAATTCCAGCAAAATTCAAGGACAATTGCTTGATAGCATTTTAAAAGATTTATGGGAACAAAATAAAATAGAATCACCGACCCATTAAAGACGACTGTTCAAATTCACAACCTCTCGGTCATGGCCTGTGTGTGCATTATAATTAAAGGAGAACAATTTAAATCTGCTTGCATTGATCAGAATTAACTCTGTTTCATTAGATAATCGACAATAATCAGATCTTGACATCCTGGTCTTTGTAAACCAATAGTACACATGATTTACAGTGCTAATTGCGCGTATTAAAGTAATTAAAAAAAAATATTAGTCGCTTTGATTGATTGTCGCTTTGTTAATTATTTCCACTAACGAATACGTTTCTTCGTAGTTCGGGTTCGATGACGCCTTATTGTTTTGGTTCCACAAAATAATAAAAGCGATGACTGCATTCAATAACGATTTTCCGAAATGCAGAAACAAAAGACATTCTTAAATATTTTGCGCGATAAAGAAATAACAATGCAGTTTATTGACGACCAGCAAATAAAGTACACGATGAATACGAATGAATTAGTAAAATAATTTTAGAAAATGAAGTTTCTAATTTTTATTTACTTTTACAGTTTTGTGAGCAGAAAACTATTAACAATTACGTGAAAATTGAGAAAATTGATTAATTTAATAAGCAGCGCGATGGATATTTATAACTCTAATCCGTTATGGAATTACATAACCGAAGATTTTAACCCAATGCCCTTCAGTTCGATGACGCTTTATTGTTTTACGACGTTTTATGATGCGCTTGTAGAAACTGATACACGGCCAGTCAGAGGTTTTCAAACGAAAAGTCTCCAGGCTCTAGGAGGGTTTTAATTTCTTTAATTTTTCACCAATAAAATTCATATTTGCAGATATCACTTTCTCAAGTGATAAAGAGCTTACAGTTTTAATATGTGAAACTTATTTGATTACACGCTGTATAAGCGTGTCACAATCATGTCAAAGAATTTGATGGCTTGCTCAATGATTTCCAATTTTATTCGATTAATCTTTAATTTTGTATCGCTGATTAATTGACACAAGAAAGCGCTCAGGCTAGGATAGATCTGTTGCTATTGCCCAGTGAGCTTGTTTATCAGGAGCGGGAGCTTTGGGACTGTTCATTTAGTAGAGGTCATAGGCAACTCCATATACACAGTTGTCTGTTTAACAGTGTTACTAACATAACATCATACTCGTACGTGACATGTGCTGCCATCAGCGCACATAAAACACGCAGGATGATTCATTGACGTGAGCTGATTTTTCATGATAAGGCCTTTTTTGGCTTCGGGGGGTTTTTGTTGGACATGGAAAACAGTTTTCGCCTGTTTGCTTTTACGCTATCGCCCATTTTTCACGACCATAACATATTTTTTTTAATTTTGAAACGTAATTGCGAGCCGTAACGTGCACAAATAGAAACAAAATAGAATACGTAAATTTGTCTCATTGCGTTAAAAAGAAATCGAATATATAAGGTGAATTATGTTCAGTACGCAAAATACGAGTAGCAAAAAGAATATTTAAATACTGATTAATAAAAACAAAATATAAACGCAAGTTAAAAATAATTTTGTAACAAGAAAATCAGACTTCAAGGCAATTATATGTAGGACTGTAATAGATAAGAAAGTAGTAGGCATCTGTTAACACTGATACAGTATGTCTCACGAAAAGTAAGAAAAGTGTAACATCAAGAAGGCGTTATTCACCTAAAAGCATTAAAGTCACGCTTAACAGGCAATTGATTGAATTATTCAGGAGAAAATAACTGAGAATTAACTGTAGTGTTTTTTTTTACATCGTGACTTTCGTTAAAGATTGAGTAACCCCATTATAATTTTAGAATCCTTGCAGGACGTAGACTTTTTAAACAGAATTTTACGATTCTTTAATCCTACGTGAGAGATTTAAAAGCGTAAACTCTGTGGTGTTTCAGATGGCAGTTTATTTATAAAAAAATTGTCAAAAATTCTGAACTAAGATACTTAATACCCAAATATTTCAATTAAAAATACTTTATGTTGTTTTCTAGCGGTGAATAATTAGTTGGAGTAATATGAAATAAGGAAAAATAAGCAAGGCTTTGAATTAATAAAGTGAAATATCAAAAGTCGACACTATAACAAACTTACCTTGGTGTAAAAAAACACTTTTATTTAAAAAAGAGCGCCAAATTACGTTTTCTTGGTACCGCGCGAAAACTTTTCAATTCACAAACTCATGTACTGTAAAGTTATGAAATCTTGTCGGTTGAGAACCTCTGCAGCAGTGATCTACAATATCGCAAGTCATGTTAATACCCGCGTCGTTTAACAGATGGCGTTTCTTATTTCAAAAATACCGGTAGCCGGTCTATTCCGTATTTGCCGATTTTACTCTACTTATTTTAGCGGTCCAAAAGAACGTTACTTTATAATAACACCCATAAAAAAACTGGTAATTAATTAAAATTTTTAAATACTTCCTCTTTTGCTCACTTTTATAATTCTTTCATTCTTTGTGTTCGGGGTGTTGGTGACTGCCAGATTAATTTGTTTAATTTATTTTCTTATAATTGGGCGAGAAAATTGTTGGAAATCAGAAAACCATTTTCTAACCCAAGCCTAAGAAAGCAAAGCATTTATAGGACACGCTAATTGTGCTAAAATTATTAAAGCCATGGACCGTAAAGGTATAGACCTTTGGAACCGAAAACCAATTACAAGTACAAAGAGAACAGCAAGATGTCAGTAAGAACAAATTCTTCTTATTGGCACATTAACTTTAGTTATTTTAAGTTTATCTTTATTAATCTATGTATAATCATTTTCTTTTTATCATTGCCTTTAAATTTGACATTATTTCAAATATATTCCATGGTAGTAGGCATCTCTTAACACTGATACAGTATGTCTCAAGAAAAGTAAGAAAAGTGTAACATCAAAAAGGCGTTATTCACCTAAAAGCGTTAAAGTTTTTTTAATAAGTCACGCTTAACAGGCAATTGATTGAATTTATTCAGGAGAAAATAACTGAGAATTAACTCTAGTGTTTTTTTTTACATCGTGACTTTCGCTGAAGATTGAGTAACCCCATTATAATTTTAGAATCCTTGCAGGACGTAGACTTTTTAAACAGAATTTTACCATTCTTTAATCCTACGTGAGAGATTTAAAAGCGTAAACTCTGTGGTGTTTTAGATGGCAGTTTATTTATAAAAAATTTGTCAAAAATTCTGAACTAAGATACTTAATACCTAAATATTTCAATTAAAAATACTTTATGTTGTTTTCTAGCGGTGAATAATTAGTTGGAGTAATATGAAATAAGGAAAAATAAGCAACGCTTTGAATTAATAAAGTGAAATATCAAAAGTCGACACTATAACAAACTTACCTTGGTGTAAAAAAACACTTTTATTTAAAAAAGAACGCCAAATTACGTTTTCTTGGTACCGCGCGAAAACTTTTCAATTCACAAACTCATGTACTGTAAAGTTATGAAATCTTGTCGGTTGAGAACCTCTGCAGCAGTGATCTACAATATCGCAAGTCATGTTAATACCCGCGTCGTTTAACAGATGGCGTTTCTTATTTCAAAAATACCGGTAGCCGGTCTATTCCGTATTTGCCGATTTTACTCTACTTATTTTAGCGGTCCAAAAGAACGTTACTTTATAATAACACCCATAAAAAAACTGGTAATTAATTAAAATTTTTAAATACTTCCTCTTTTGCTCACTTTTATAATTCTTTCATTCTTTGTGTTCGGGGTGTTGGTGACTGCCAGATTAATTTGTTTAATTTATTTTCTTATAATTGGGCGAGAAAATTGTTGGAAATCAGAAAACCATTTTCTAACCCAAGCCTAAGAAAGCAAAGCATTTATAGGACACGCTAATTGTGCTAAAATTATGAAAGCCATGGACCATAGGTACAGACCTTTGGAACCCAAAAACCAATTACAAGTACAAAAAGAACAGCAAGATGTCAGTAAGAACAAATTCTTCTTATTAGAACATTAACTTTAGTTATTTTTTTAAGTTTATCTTTATTAATCTATGTATAATTATTTTCTTTTTATCATTGCCTTTAAATTTGATATAATTTCAAATATATTCTATGGTTTATTTTATAAAATTTATTTGGAAAACGTCTTGCACTTCTCGAAAGGAAATAGACCCGTATTTATTTATTAATTGCTATACAGCCTGTTTACTAAACACGCGGCGCGGCGAAAATTAAGGGAGTTATTCCTTGAGCTATTTTTTTTAATATTCTGGTGTCCTTAGACGATTTTCAGAAAGACGCTCTTTGTTTCAAAGATACAGGGTGGTGAAAGCTTTTCGAAAAGGAATAGTCCTTTATTACTTTTAAGATTATTTATTATAAAAAGAAAAGAAACTACTGAATATGAATATGGCCTGCTGCGTTGCAATCTTCTCATTGACTATCGAACTCGTTCAAAAACACAACAATTTCATATTTTTATTTACGTGCTGAAGCTATTTTATAATGGATGTATAGCCTCAATGAAAACTAATGAAACGCTGTAGTCAGAGTACAACAGTACTGAGATCTCACTTGGTATTTTCTGTCTCTCTCTGAGTACAGTGTTTCGGTTTTGAAAGTTTCATTCGTTTTGATTGAGGCTGTATATGTCAATTTACATATTGAAGATAAATACGGAATTGCAATGACTCAATGCAATCATGTCAAAGAATTTGATGGTTTGTGCATCGTTTTACCCAGAGTACATGATTTTTTTTAAACATCCACCATTTTATCGCCCTGTATCTTCGAGACAAAGCGACTTTACGAAAATCATCTGAGGACACAAGAATCTCAAAAACGCCCAAGGGTTAACACTCTTAATTTCTGCCGCTTGTGTGGAATCCGAGGGCAAAGAGTCGAAATAATTTTTCCACACTAATAAGTCAAGGGCCAATTAGAGAAGTAGATTTAAAAATTGATATGCGAGGGGAAGATAAGTAGGATTGTGACAGACAATTTGTACGACAGGTTTTCTTTTATTTTCTATCTCAAGAATCTGGCCACCTTAGATGAAACCATAACATGTCACTTGTGTTCGCTGCATTCAATTGCCTTCCAAATTACGAGCAAAAGTAGTTGTGTTAGTTACCAGTTTGGTATAAATTGAATTCAATTACAGATTTTGTTTTAAATATCTTAAAACTCAGCGTAAGAAAAATTCTCAAACTTCGTACACAGATTCACCTTGAAGAGTATTTTAAGAAACCTAAATAGAATTTTGCTGCAAAATAATTAGGGAAGCCAATATTCGAGCACTTTTAAATTAACATGGGATTTCCTATGTTGCGTTTCAAAATGTAGAGCAGCCTGTATAGTTACAACTCGACTAAAAAATAGACTTGTATGACGCCAATATATCAATGCAGTGCATTTCTAATTTCTATTTATTTAATTATAACATCTGAAATAACTTAATTAAAAATATAAATATACAGTGTGTCCACGGATATGTGATACAAGAGAAGTAAAAGACCAGAATTTTTTTTTAAATATGAAAACGTCGTTTAGCAGTTAATCCTTGCATGCTTCTGAATTAATGGAAATGACAAATACGTCACATCTGTTTTTGTGTCTATTTAATCCTGTGAAACAACTACTACTGTGAATTTGTGAATGTATTTTTTCTTTAATAAGTGCTAAATGACTACCTGCAGGAAAAGTAAGATGAGAATTAAGATTTTAAAACACGGCAAAAGTTATGAGGAGAATAAGGAATAAACTTTTCTAAGAAAACAATACTAATAGCTGTTCAAATTCTTTTTAGACTCAGAGTAGGCTCTGTTAGGGTGATATTCTTCTTGGTATCACAATGAAAAATTTATTGACGGTTACTTTTAATTTTATGGATATATTTTAGAAAACTACCACTGCTACTGTTACCCGCTCGACTAAAGCTAGACCGAAGCATTCCGTTAAGACGAGAAGTATGGTCTCTAGCAAATAGTTGATAATTATTTATTTTTTCATTAAAAAAGTAATTCATAGATAAAATATATTAGATGTCAAAGCCAACGTTGTATAATAATGTTATAAATAAATAAATAAATATTATATAAATGTAAACATTTAATTAAAGAAGAAATCGAATTAATACTTTGGTTTCTGACAACCGATTCCAAACTTTTCAAAATCAATAAAAGGTAACCATAGTAACTTAAAAATATCCTAAAGATTACAGATTACTGTAAATACAGTGCCGTCACTGCCATCCCAGCGACCTGGGGGGGAATTATAATTGCGTTTAAAACTGTGGCAAGAGACATAAACCCCTGTGAAGTAATTACATGCATGGGAATTTAAAAAGCAGGATCTTCTTGCTGTTGCTGATGACTTAGACCTTTTTCCATGGTCATTTGGATCTCATTTAGAATTCTGTCTACTTCTTCCATCACCGCCTCCAATGCGCATACCTTTAGATTCCTCTGCTAACACGACAGTTCTTGTGTGTGTCTACGTATCGGCTGTCACAGTCAGTACCGCTGAAGTGACACTGTCATTATTTCTTTCATGTCAGATTTTGACTTCCTTCAAAATACCTGCTAGTAACTTAACGAAAAAAAGCATTCTAAAAAAAAAAGGTGAATAGCTAATATAGACGTTTTTTCCTCTTGTATCACCTATCCTTGGACATACTGTATATTTATTATATTACATACTCAACAGAATTTTTGTTTGCTTTGACTCCTTTCAATTTCTGGCAATGATTTTTATCACATTTATTGAAATAAACATATATTATTATTATTATTATCGGGTGCCCGGTTTTCGGTTTAAGCATGGGGATTTCACTTATCTTAAGAGATATAAGATTGAGTAAATTAGAAAAAAAAATGTCGTATTTTCATACTAATTATTAATCTAAAAATTAATTTAACTTATTCCTTTTCATTTTGAAGATATTGAGAAAAAACGATTTCTTTATTTTCATTGTTATTCTTTCTAATTTTATAGAATCTTTTTCTTTTTGGTAAATTGGTTATAAAAATTATAATTAGAGGTTTTTCCAAACGCGCTCATTGCTTGCATTCACTCATGTTAGCGCTATCTTTTCCTGTATTACATTTTTATTATTTATTAAATACCTACTCGATGTTAAAAATTGCTTGCTGATTGTTGCGCCCTTTCGGATCTGCGCCCCTGGCTCAGGCCCCTCTTGCCAGGCCATAGCTACGATACTGCCTGCCAGAGCTGTTGCAAGTACCGCGACAAAGTACTGGCAGTACTCAGTATCCAGTATTCAGAAATTTTTGTTTGAAATTCAGTATCAGTACCAGTACTAGTCTGAAGTACTTAAAGTACTAAATATTTTATTGAAAATAGAGAGATTCCAGTACCAGTATCAAATATCTACTCCTTACAGTACTTGCAGTACTTTATAATACTTGCAGTACTTTATAATACTTACAGTACTTTAATGTACTTGCAGTATTTTATGGTACTGATACTAGCAGTTTTATTCATAGAATTTTTGTTAATAACTGTAGTCATAATATTCAAATCCTTGTCAGTTTGCTTATTTCGTAAATTTTGAATTGTGCTAGGTAATTGGATAGAATAATTTCAATGATTTGAATTTAAATTAACCGGTACAATTCCTAGTAAATACAATAAATTGTTTTGCTTATGAAATTATGTTTTTAATTTTATGTAGAGATGGAAAGTTTAAACACATAAGGAAAACAACTTTTAATGTAAATCAAAAAATTATTGTAATCGGACCGGAAGTCCACCGTATTTTTATTATAACAATTTTTAAAACAATAGCACTTATTATTATGGTATTAGTACCGTCTATCAGATTTAATTTTTTTTTTTAAGATAATAGTCATCGTTTTATTTTATAACTCAGTTCACATTAACAGATAACAATAAAAGTAATAATGATAATAAAAGTTCTCATAAAGAAATAAAGAAAGCCAAAAATAATAACAATAACGTTAACAGAAAATTTGTATCGCCACTAAGTCTAAAGACATTAGAGTGGTCGCACTTAGTGAGTAACGTAATTATAAGGTTGGCAACCATAACTAAAAGCGATCTTATTCCGTGAAACAACCATAAAAAAGTATTTATTTATAATTATTATTTTGTTTTCTTTCTTTTGCAATATAATTAAACTCGTAAAAAAATATAAACAAAATAAAAATAACTAAAGATAAAGATAAATATTTCTTAAAATACAATAATACCAAGATAGACAGCTAATAACATTTTTTTAATGTTTTTATTTCATTAAAGCTGCAAAATGTAAGGTGGGTAATAAAAGCATTTAATTGTAATTATTTTTTATTTGTAACATGAAAGCGAATTCTTAGAACCTGCTCAACAAAAATCAGCACGTTCTGTTAAAATGTGTGAAGTTAAAATGTCATAAAATGAGATAATTTCAAAACGCAGTGTTGCTCAAAACTGTTTTACAGTGGTAAAACGAGAAACTTGTCGACATGAAGTGAGGATCGATTTCTTTTGAAAATTTTGTGTTTAACATTTAATGGTAAAACACAAATTTTCTTAAGATGTGGACTCTAGCTTCATAGCTTTTTGTGATTTTTTAGATTCTTTAAACATTATTTGAAGCTTATTTAGACAAATTTAGATTATTTGAATATCAGTATTATTAAATGGAATAGAATATAAATAAACCAAACAGAAAGTTCACTGTTTGACGTAAACAAATATTTAGTACAGTTTTGCAAAAGAAAAATTTTACACGCAGGTAACTTTTACAGTACGTGCAGTACTTGAAAAGTTTTAAGTACATTTCCAAGTACACAGTATTACTTATTACAGATAATGTACCGACCATACTTTGTGAGTGGTACTTAAAATTCAAATGCCAGTAACGCAAAGTCAAAAGTACTGAGAGTAAAGTACTTAATCAGTACTTTACTTGCAGTAAATTTTGGTAATCAGTACCCCAGCTCTGCTGCCTGCAAGGTGTTTGTCTGAGGCTCGATTTTTTCACCTACTGATAAATTTATCTGCCAGGTAGTATCCTCGGAAACTATTATCGATACAATGGTTTCCAAGGATAATACCCTGCGGATAAATTTATTAGGAGGTGAAGAAATCGGGCATGAATCTTTCATGTAGAGTGCCTAGTATAAATTGGTGAAATTTCCGGTAAAACATGTAAACAAAATAATGTCAAAACAAGGTCCAAAAGGATAATTAACCATTCCATATTTTTGTTTACGTATGAAACGGGACAGGACAGGATTGGCGTACCTTGTAACGTTAATAGTTATTTCGCTAATGAATTTTGCTAAACACATGTGATATCAATCGGCGCCGAGCATCAATGACACCCCCACCCCTACTGTACATAATTTGGCCACTAGTTTACACATTATGGTTAATTGCGGTCGACCACAACGACTGTTCATTAAACGTTACGCGTCAATACACGTGATTGTCACGTGGTGGTTCTGGCACGTGCTTACGTCCGTCGGCGGATCCGTCAGTCATCCATCCGTCCGTCGGTCGGGCCGTCGGCGACGCGTTCTTGAAAGGCGAAAATCGACGCTAAAAAGAATCGACGTCGACTCTCTGCGAATCGATACCGCAATCCGGCCTGTTTGTTTGTACATACACGAAGCGGTGCGGACCTGCGGAGGTAACTATTAGTTTTACGGTTTAATTTGATGCCGGTCATTAAACGTCCGTAAATATGCGACGCAAATGAAGCTTCGGCGTTTTTTCATTTTTCCGTCGTAATTTAGTCCATCGTCCATCGGACGCAACGTATCGGCTCGGTTTTTCCGTCCACTCTTTTTTTCCTCCCCGACTTTTGTTACCGCGGCCAATTGTTTGCGCAGCTTTCAATGCGACGCCCTAATCGAATGCAATTCAACCGTATAAAGCGACAGAAAAACGTCGCACTCGACGTCCAACATGTTTTCTTGGTACGTATCCATACTGCGCGATCATGTTCGACCTAACGACATTAATTTACAATATTAGATGCCTTCTTCTTGATCACAAAAAACTAAGTACAAAAATCTATAAAATTTCTGCCGACATAAATTTTCTTAAAAAAAGTAAAACTCTTGGTGTTTTTCCAAAATTTATCAATATTAGATTCATTATAAATACTAGATATCAACAAGCAATTGTACAATCTGCCAAACAATGCCTACTCCTTTGTACGCTTTTCCTCTTCTTCTTCTTTTAATAGCACCTTCTTGTTCTATCTCTCTTACTCGCTTCTGTCATATTTTCCTTTACATTTACTTTCATTTTCAATCTAATTTATGATCTGTCATTCAAAGGGTGCGCGTTAATCATGCTGAGAAATGTGACAGTTCAAAAAAGTTCATCCTAGATCAATCTGAGGAACAAATGACATCACTGCGCTGCTGTACGTTCATATACGTCACCATTTTGAACTTCTTCACATTCTAAATTTTCATTGTATGGTCTTCAGTAATGATGTATTTTACTGAATAGCTTAAACAGCGGCATCATACGATCGCTTTCTAGCCTAACCCTCCAACAGCCTCTGTACAACTGTTCCATATTAAGAAATCATATACCTGTACACTAAACGTAGTAAATTAATAAAATTTTGTGCAAATCGTTTTTGATTGCAGTAAAAACCTCGAGCAGCCTCTGTACAGCTGTTTCAGCTCTGCTTGGGGCTTCTTCAGCAGAGACGTAGTTCGACATTCCCACTGCAAACAAAAACGACTTGTCCAATTTATTCGCAATTGCAATTGCAATGTCAGGTCAAAAAGCGATCGTAAGATGTCGCTATTTTATCTGTTCGTAGTAAATTAGAATTAGAAAAGTATAATCTACATTTCAAACTTGTTACGAACCTGAGCAACATAGAGAACACTTTTTGGATGCAATTTTTGAATGGCACGCATAAAGTCGTTCCACACAAAATGAAGAAAGTGCATTTGGTTCATTAAAAAAAAAAAACTCCAGTCACTTTTACCACCAGCAGTTACATCTCAAGATCCAATAATTGAAAATTCGGTTGTCAATGAGTCTTCAACTTCACTCACTGAGAAGGAAATTGCATTATTGGATAAAGGTTTGAAATTTAATCTGCCGTATAAAAAAAACACCAATTGTAGATATTATAGCTAGAATAGAAAGTTCCATCTCTTCGTTAGATCAAGTCAATAAAAGAAACGCGTGTAAAATTCAACGAGAGAAGAATACACATACGTCAGAAAATGGTTCGAAAGACACCTACGAACAATATCGTACCATTAAAGGTCTGAACCAAAAGGACTCTTTCTTCCTCAAGGCAGATATGGGTAATAAAATTGTGGTTTTGGATAAAGACGACTACTATCGGGAGATGCAGAACCTACTGAATAGTGATCCGTACGTTAAACTGAACCGCAACCCTTTGCCTAGAGTCGTCATGGAAGTAGAGGACACCATTAAAAATTGTCCTCTTCTCCTAAACAAATGGAACAAACAAAAAGTTATAGTTTTTAATCCGATCCTCCCCAAATTATACGCCCTGCCTAAAATACATAAACCCGGCAAATCAGTATATTTTTTTTATATACAAAAATAAGAGAGATTTAATGAACACCGATCATGGGCCTTTGGCAGGTTCCGTGTTGCTTGACTTGGTTGACGCAATCCGGTGTGACGCTCGCTTTAGACAGTACGCTTCGTAGGAGCGGAACGAATTATTATATAAGGCAGCGATAGGCATGACACAGTCAATTCTCTTGTGATCAAGAAGAAGGCATCTACTGACGGTGGCAGCATAGCTGCCGAAATACATATGTAGTTTTCAAACAAACTTTTTGTGGTTAGGAGGTTAAATCCATTTTCTTTTTACATTAATTTACAGTTACGATTTTCTCAAATTTCCAGTTAAAGTTACTTCCTTTTTTTATTTGCAAAATAATAAAGACCCTCTAGTTAGAGTCAGCATCAGAATCAGTAATCTTTCAGCAAACAAGTCACGTTGGTGTCAAATTTACCTAACCTTGCTTGCTCTTTGAAAGTCAAATTTCAGCAAAAAAAAAATCGTCAGTAGGTCTGTTCGTTTGCTGCACTAGTTTGCACTCAAAGTATCATCATGTATTATTGTATGAGTAGGGATGCATATTTTAAATTATGTTTTTTTTGAATAGTATCAATACCATACGATACTTGGCAAAAAATATCGATATTTTGAAATATCGCATCTTTATGCTGGAAGAGTATCAGTTAAACTACATACATTATTAATTCAAGAAGGAAAAATAGAAAATCTTATATAAAAAGTACAAGTTAATAAAGCCAAGCTTGGCTAAGCCCAAAACTATGAGGAGAAGGGCTTGGACGAATCAAAACCAACATGAACTAAACAAAAGCCAACCTTATACAAGAAGTGACGGTAGTACAAGATGATATCAGTAATAACCAATGGTGTCAAATGTCAAATGTGTACGTAATTTATTTAATTTCCTTCGAAATAACAAGTGGTCAGAGAAACGTAAATCGCAGGAACCAGATGATATAAAAAACTAAGGCGTCGCAGAGTTTTACGGCCAGTCTCGACGGTTAGAATAAACATTCGATTTAATTCCTACGAAATGTGGTGAAATGTCGCTTGAAAAAGATATTACAACCAAGGCTAAAAATACAAACTCCGGGCCGATGAAAGTTTAAGTTAAGATAATTATATTAATTAACTACAAGATCATAAGATGATTTATTGCCGGAGCGTTTTGAGATGCACAAGAAACAATCTGCGACTTGCACCACAAAATTAGATCGGGGTATGGGACGCAGTTTTATATTATAAAAACACGATCATTTTGCGACCAAAAGTTATTATAAATAAATAATAAATGCAAGCGAGAAACTACGTCGCTCGTCTTTCACATGATTACTACGTTTCTTTCCGAAGAAAATTTATGCGATTTAAAACTTAAAGTATACGGGAAGACGTTTCAAAGCAGTTTACCAAAACGTAACAAGTTGAGTAATTGAAGCGAGAAGACGAGATTATTATTTTTGTGTAGTAAGTTGGGCTATTGATATGATTGGCGATTTCTATACTCACCAATTCCCAATGGAAGTATCGGTACTCTAAAAGTATCGAAACGAAGGTATCGATGATCTGACGCCATTCAATACACAAAAAATATCGATACTTATAAAAGTATCGAAGCATCGCATGCATCCCTACGTATGAGATTAAAATAAGATAAAATACTGTGAGTACTTTACTAGTGCAACAAACGAAGAAACCTAATGTCAATTTGACTATATTACCTAACCTTCCTTGCCTATTATTTTCAAAATCAAGTGTTCGCGCCAAACTGCACTTCCCTTCTGTCCTATGATTGGCTGAAATACATTTTGCTGAAATATAGCGGGACCAATTAAAAATGCAGAGTCTCTAAAAGCAACGGTGCCAAGCTTTGGGCAGTGAAACTTTCATAATGTTTACTGAACAATGATTATTATCGATTAATGAAAACTTTCTTAGCTTCAAACTATATTCTAAAGCAGGGGTTCCCAAACGGGTCGATGTTGACTCCTTGGTGTCCATGAAAACTTAAAGCGGGTCGATGAACCCATAGGGTTCGATGAACCTACAGGGGTCTTTTACGGAGTCACAGTTAATTATGAATTCTTGTCTAGTACAAGCCTATCTGAATAGTTCATAAAAAGAAAAGTAGAAGATTTACGAATAATTTTTAATAAATTTGAATTAAACATTTTACAATGTCATCTCGAATAAAAGAAGAAGAAGAAAATAATATACAGTCAAATCGAATGAAAACAAAAATAAAAGGCGATCGTTGATGTGGTGAGAACAAAAATAAGAAAAGTAGAAGACTTAGAAGAATAATTTGAAATAAATTTGAATTAAACATTTTACAATGTCAAGTCGAGTAAAAGAAGAAGAAGAAGAAGAAGAAAAAGAAAATCGATTATCGAAACAAAAAAAGAACAACATACAGTCTAATCGGACGATAACAAAACAAAAATTTAAAAAAAAATGCAAAACTAACAATAAGTCAAATCGATGTAAAAAATGAAGAACGCCTTCAAAAATGTAATCTGCAAAACGAAAAAAAAAATATCAACGGTTAATAATATAAAATAAACAAATAAATTAAAGCCAATAACAAAGAAAGAAAACAAAACCGACATCAATCGATGGAATTAAAATGAAACCCAAGTTGGTAAAAAAAGAAAATAAAATAAAACAGAAGACGATCGACTGACAGTTAAAAATGAATTCGCGTTAAATAAAATTGAGCAAAAGGAAAAACGAGAACAAGAGATAATAAATCAACAAATCAAATGAAATTGAATCGAAGAAGAAAAAACAATGGTCGATCAATTAATTAAATTAAAAGTGACTTAAATAAAGATGAATAAGGAATATTAAAGAAAAACGAAAGTAGTAAAATGAAATAAAACGAAATGAAAGAAAATCGACTGACAGTTAAAAAAAATCGCGTTAAATAAAATTAAGCAAAAGAAAAAACGAGAACAAAAGATAATAAATCAACAAACCAAATGAAATTGAATCAAAGAAAACAAATAATAAAATTAAATAAATAAATAATAAAAGGAAATAAAACGAAACAAAGGACAGTTAAAGAAAATCGCGTTAACTAAAATTAAGCAAAATGAAAAAGGAGAACAAAAGCTGATAAATTAACAAAGCAAATGAAATCGAATCAACGAAAAAAAACAAAGGTCGATCAATTCATTAAACTAAAAATTAAATAAAGTCGAATAAGGAATATTAAAAAAAGAAAATCAAACAGAAAGACGATCGACGATGAAGACAAGACGAAAATAAAAATTCTACAAGGCCAGATCAAAAGAAAAGAGAAAGTTTGCACAATAGAAAGAAACAATAGAATCAAATTATTAATGCGAGTACAAAAGCGAGTCAAGTAAAGACAAAAGACGATCGAATCGGTTTATAATTTAACAAAAATAGCAAAAAATCAGGTCAAATGAAATCACAAATTGCAAATTTAATAACAGAATCTTGATTTAAAATGTTTCATAAATATTAATTTCTACAAAAAATTTTTTGTGCAAATCGTTTTTGATTGCAGTGAGAACCTCGAGCAGCCTCTGGACAGCTGTTTCAGCCCTGCTTGGGGCTTCTTCAGCAGAGACATTCCCACTGCCGACCAAAAACGACTTGCCCAATTTATTCGCAATCAAAAACGATTTGCACAAAAATTTTTCTAAAAACTTTCACTATGCTTTGACAGCAAGCATGGCCGCCTTGCATGGGGGACTTATTAGGAGCAAATCCCGCTTCAATTTGTCTATCCTACTGCAATGTCAGGTCAAAAAGCGATAGTAAGATGTCGCTATTTTATATGTTCATTAATTTCTACATTTGAAAGAGGGTCGATGGAAATTCTTATTTGCTTGTAAGGGATTGGTTGATGCTTAAAAAAAGGTTTGGAAACCATGTATAGGCCAAACACAAATTTCAACTTGCTCGTATTGAAGCGTTGAAAGGTTGAAAGGTTCCAGTCCAGGAGCGATGCTGGCCATCGAGAAGATGAGGGCGAGTCCTTCTTTTCAAATTCGGTTTTGTTTACAAAAATTTGCTGGCTTGACTTGGTCGCGAAACAGCCCCGAGTACGCGGAATACTTGCGTGCTCGCGTTCCAGTTTCATCGCCTACACTGACTTCTGGGTTTCGTAATTGGAAAACGATTACGCATAAAGTTTAAGTATGTTAAATGTTTAAAACGTTTTATAAAAAATCTAATCGTGACAATATCTTGTAGAATCAAGCTTTATAGCTTCATATTGTCAACAAACAGAGAAACCATATGAACACCACCGAAAGAGAGATACTCAATTGTTCTTTGCGTAAATTCAATTTGGAGTCGCCGAAACCTTTCAAATCAAATTTTGCACTCAAATGAAGCGTTTTCGGTTTACAATTACTCCCTGATCTTGATCAGTGAAACTGTTTTTTTTTTTAGTTCCTGTTTTTTTTTAGTATTCCTGTATCTTGTTTTGCTAAGCTTACTGTGAATTTATTTTGCAGTGTTTTAATGTTCAACAATTACTTACTTTGCTCTAATTTCTGTACAAAAATGTTGTTTTCCTCTCTCTCTCCGAAAAGTATTTTGAATTTGCGATCGATAAATTACATCTGTGGGATTTTAGCGGTTAGCTTTTTTTTTGGCATTTCATTGATGAATGAATATTCTTTAGAGCAAAGTTATTTTGTCGGTTGGATTGGGTTATAATGATTTCACGTTCGATAACCAATACTTTCCTCTAATTTCTGTACGGAATTGTTGTTTATGATCACAACTCATAATTGATATTAATTTAACTTGTTCATCCAAATTTCTGTTTACAATTAGTATTTGTACCAGCGGCGGACGTAAAAAAAAGTTATTTTCCCTAGGACAACCACTACTGTTTTTTTTTCTAGTTTTAAAAGCACATAAATTAAAAACAAAAATGAAATACGCGCGGACGAAAATTAAATTCGAAATGTCCGAGTCTGCGGTGGTACGCAACTACTGCCCCATAATCTCGGGGCGGCGCGGCGTAATGCACAGTGGCGAGAAGGCATACGGGCACACTGTAATTTATAAATATTTACAGCGGCGGCGGGCTAATGGCCGCGCGGACAAATTAAAATAAATGCGAGAATTAAAACGACGCGCATCAAAAATCGTAATTCATAATATATTCGGATGCAACGTGAACGCTCCACGTGGCATTAGTTGCAATTACCGGTAACCATTTCCTGTGCGGAAATAGCTAGCGCCCTCCCCGAACGCATGCGTCCCCGGAACACACGGC
This sequence comes from Prosopocoilus inquinatus, assembly GCA_036172665.1. Taxonomy (NCBI): domain Eukaryota; kingdom Metazoa; phylum Arthropoda; class Insecta; order Coleoptera; family Lucanidae; genus Prosopocoilus; species Prosopocoilus inquinatus. The sequence continues at coordinate 35,416,065 of CM069877.1, forward strand.
TCAATCTCACCTGGCACGACATTCACTAATAATTTGCTATACTTATCAAGACAAATTGCTTTCGTAAGTTGCAAGCTTTTTCATCCCCTTTCTTGTTTCAGTTGAATTCAAAACTACCCCCTCGCAATCCACATTAAATTTAACTAAACTACGGTTCAAAATTAACGCACCACTTACTTTTTTTAATTAAATATTTTATTTTTTTAATTGGTGGAGTTGCTGATGTTTTATACTAAATCATAAAACGAATAAATTTTGATGATTACTACGTCTTGTTAATCCATCAAACTCTTCGTTGTTGTTCCATTCAAATAAAATTAAGTTTAAATTTAAATTCAAGTTTGACGTAATTAATTATTGCTTTGCTCACGTAATAAGTTTTGAAAACTAGTGAATATTAAACGGAATATCAGTTTATATTCTTGCGTCCCAAAAACATGAATTCACCACGATATTTAATTACTGGGGGTTGCATAAGAGCATCTACTTTATTAAACGAGGGACGAAGTACGCGATATGAAGCTAATTGCTAGGTGTTGACCATTCATCAGTTAGTCGGATGATTAGAAGATACAGAGAAGCTGAGACATGCGCGAGAAGCCGTTGACAGGATAGGAAGAGGTCTACACGTTTAAGGGATGAGAGTCTTCTTCGGCAACAGAGAGCAACTAAGAGCAATTAGCGGAACCAAGGAAAAAAGGACAGGGCGCAATCACATTACAAGCGGGGCATTTACTAATATACATATAGTGAAGTAAAACAGGAAGAAAGAGCAGTTAAAGGTGCAGGTTGCATAATTAAAACGCACTGTATAAACAATATGAATAAATAGGAATTTGTATTTGCAAGAATATTGAAATAAGAAGTACAACTGGAACATCAAAGAAGGACAACATTATTAATAATGTACGGGCCGAGCGAGGATGAAAGAGCAAATAAGAAAGACGAATTCTGGAAAGAAAGTCAGAAGTAGTAGAAAACCTAAACGACAGGATACTAATTTTAGGAGGCTTCAACCGTCCCGTTGAGTCGGTAGAACGCGTAATGAGGAAACAGATGTATTAGGAAATCGTGGAGTAAAACATAGAAACAACAATGGAGAAAGATTAATATAAAGTATTATGTGGAAAATAACCCTAATTGTAACAAATACTTTTTATATGCACCGAGATATACATAAATGTACAAGAGAAATGACAGGAAGAAACGAGAAATCAATAATAGACTACATACTCATCATTCAGAAAAGAAAATTTAGAAGTAAGAGTAAGAAGGAGGCCTGAAATTTTTAACGATCATTATCAAATGACAACAAAAGTGCGATTAGACAACAGAACCCTAAAGAACCACGTCAAAGAGTAAGAGTAAAAGAGACAACAGGGCAGATTCAGGCAGCAAATAGTAACAGAAATGGAGAAAGAAGTCCAGAACCATGAGAAAATACGGAATTAGAAGAAATACGGAGTTGCTTCAGAGATAAAATTATAAAAACAGCAAAAGAAACGTGCAACTTCGGTAAACAAAAGGAAGAAACAAACGAAATGGTGGAATCAAGAAACAAAAGATCAAGTAAAAGTTAAGAAAGAAAAGTGGAAGTTATATCTTAAATTCCTGGCTTCCGGTTGGAACCGCGTCTCTCCTTGAATTTCTTCTACTGCCGACGTTCTCCATTGCAGAAGAACTTCCTCAGGGCTGCTACTGCTGGTGGTGGTGCTGTTGCTGCTGGTGATTTTGCTACTGCTTCTTGTAAATACCAATTTTTGTCGAAGCTGTCCCAGATGTCTCGTCTTCTCCTTGATGTCCTACCAATAGAGGCCTTAACTTAAAGGTATCTGCGGTCGTCGTTTCTGGCTGAATTCCTGGCTTCCGATTGGAACCGCGTCTCATGGATTTCGTCTACTGACGACCTTTCTACGGGGAGAACATCCAGAGAAGAAGACGAGACCGCTGGGACAGCTTCGACAAAAAATGGTACTTACAAGAAGCAGCGGCAAGACCACCAGTAGCAGCAGCACCACCACCAGCAGCAGAAGTCCTGAGGAAGTTTTTCTGCAATGGAGAACGAAACATCGGCAGTAGACGAAATCCAAAAGACGCGGTTCCAACAGGAAGCCAGGAATTCAACAAAGGACGACGGCAGCGGAAGCCTTCAAGTTAAGTTATATCTTGAATTCTAAAATACTAAATCTGAAGAGAACCACATAGAATAAAAAAGGCAACGAACGAAAGTAAAAGTGATGGTATTACAAGCCAAGGGAAGAATTTGGGAAGAAAATAAAACAAGGCAGTAAAAACGAAACAAAAATTATTTTATAAAGTATTAAAGAGTCTAAGGAAAAGTAAAAAATACAGCTTAAATCAGGACGAAACGAAAGATAACAAAATACTAACAGAAGAAAAAGAGATAATGGAAAGGTGGAAGGAATATTTTCAAGAACTTTACAATTTAAACAAGGTAAATTGTACGATATATGAGGAAAGAATGGAGAATATACAAGAGAGAGATGATAACCCTATACAAATAGTACAAATAGAGGAACTACAAGCGGCTTTAAAAGTGATGAAGAAAGGAAAATCGGCAGGACACGATAGGATAACAGGAGAAATAAAGTAAGGAAATGTTAACACACATTTTTAACAAGGCTTGGAACGCAGGGAGAATACCAGAAGACTGAACGATCGGAATAATAAGTATAATTGTTTAAGAAAGGATGCAGTGGAGAATGCGCAAACTGCAGGGGAATTACGTTATTAATACAGAACGGAATTATATATTTTGTTCGGTTTATTTCGAACGAGGCGGTAGCGAGAGCGTGTACATTCACAAGTTGTTGCAGTGTTATACACAGCGTTACCAAATGATTTAGGTCAACTCTTGCTGTGAAATTTTTGACGTATGTTAATTTTTTACGATTAGTACGTACGAAGATACTGGGGTGCCAAAAAATAATAAAGAGAGACGGCTGACCGAGCGGTGAAAAAATCGCAGTTGAGGATTTGAAGGAGCGAAGATTGAGAAATATTTTAGATCAGGTATATTTTCAGCATAAAACAAATGATAGAGAAAGCGAGAATAACATATGCCGAGACTTATATAGTACTCCTAGACTTACAAAATGCATTTTACAGAGTTAGACCAGAAGACTATGGGAATGCTTGAAAAGTAGAAAGATCGGCGTAAAATTGAAAACAGCAGTAGAGTTTGTATAAAAATAACAAAAATTAAGTAAGAAAAGACGGAATCAGAATTATTTTTGAAATAAGAGATGGATGGTCGAATGATGAGTCTAACGTTGTTCACAGTGCTAATGGATGATGCAATTAATGAGACGAAAAACAAGACAAAGAAAGTGAGCTTGGTGTAGCAATTTAACACCAAGATATGTATTAGAATCATTCGCCGACGACCTAATGAGATGCGCTAATGCAGAAAAAGATTTAAGAGATAACTTACGAAGGACTTGAGAGACAGTGTTAGAAAAAAGGAAAATGAAAATAAAGACGAGTAAAACGAAGGCGATGTTAATAAATAAAGAATATAAAAGTATAAATTTAGAAATAACCCAAGAAAAATGGAACAAGTAGAAGTTTTTTAATTATATGTTTATATATATAGAAAATATGTCGATCAATAAAGGGGGGGGGGCACTTAGCTCAAAACTACTTTACTAGTTCAATATTTCGTGTAACATTGCACACTTCATCAGAAATACACTGTAATTAACAAAACAGTTAGAAAACCATGTGCTAAAAGTTAGGTTAAGTTACTTACATCAGCGTTATCGAAATTGGCAACTGATATTTGAGAAAGTAAAGTGTATAAACGTTTCCTGTTGTTTATTTAAAAATCATGGACGGTAATGATGACCCAAAAGACATAACAACAGACATATCACAGGATTAGACGCCATTAGATTTGTGAATGAGTTGCGCATGAGTAACGTGTTTAGTAAAGGAGCGTACAGACTAGAGTAAGAGTCGGTAAATCAAGTCTATCCGCACCTTCAGTGTACAAAACAGTTCCTACATCCATTTTAATTTGGGGTAGTGGGAGCTGGATATTGGCCAAGCCAATGCAAAGTAAAATACAGGCAATCGACCTGAAATACCTAAGAACAGTCAAATGAAAAACAAGATGGAACAGAATTAGAAACGATAGAGTATGAGAAGAACTACAAATTGAACTAATTATGAATGTCAAAGAGAAATAGTTGATGAGGTGGTTTGGTCACTTGTGCAGAATGAATAAAAATAGACAAGTAAAAAGTATATGGCAAGCGGAAGTGGATAAAACCAAAAAACAGGGAAGACGGGAGAAAACATGGAATGACGAAATAGGAGGAACAATATTAAAAAGGAAAACCATGAAGTTGATTGGACAGAGGCCAAAACATTAGCAATGGATAAGGAACAGTGGAAGAAATTTGTATATCAGGATCAGGAAGCAAAAACCTTACACCTTAGGGTAGAAAGGTTCTCGATTATACTTATATATAACTTCACTTTCATGCAGGATAATGCTCGACCGTATGTTGCAAGAGATGTTTTGAGTTACTTAATTGAGATTAATATTACAAGTTTGGACTGGTCATCTCGCAATTCAGACTTGAACCCCATCGAGCACTTATAGGATGTTCTCAAAAAAGCAATGTGGTGACATGTACTCGTTCCCAGAAGTCTTAATGAACTAAAGCATCTCGCTCTTGCAGAATGGAATAATATTTCACAAGAAACTATCCAGAATTTGATAAGCAGCTTACCAAGACGAATTCAGACAATCATCAGAGCTAGAGGTGGTGCTACACGTTATAAATTTTTGATGGTGTTCAGTTTTACGTCTTTATCCTTAAGTACTATATGGTTATTCTAGCTTATACAAAGAAGCACACACAAGATTTGGATTTGAAAAAAGGCACGATTTTTTACAATCTATTTTATATTGGATGTATTGAAGACTGTGGTTTGTAGTACAAAGAAATTGGATTTAACCTCTTAACCACAAAAAGTCTGTTTAAAAACTAAATACGTATTTCGGCAGCAATGCTGCCATCTCCAGTAGATGCCTTCTTCTTGATCGCAAGAGAAGTGACTGTGTCATGCCTATCGCTATCTTATATACTAATTCGTTTCGCTCCAATAAAGCGTGCTTTCTAAGGCGAGCATTTCACCGGATTGCGTCAACCAAGTCAAGCAACACGGAACCTGCCAAAGGCCCATTATCGGTGTTTATTAAATCTCTCTTATTTTTGTATATGAAAATGGATTCCGACCCGTCTAATTCCCTGTTGCTTAACGTTGCTTTTACTGACCTAAGATTGTTTAAATCTATTTTATAACTGGTCTCAAAAATGTTAGGCAACACTGGATTTTTCAACTCTATTGTGTTTTAAATGAGCTATGTGCTTTAAAACGTGTTAGTATATTTTCTTTGTTTCCCCAATATATTTTTTTAGTACACCCTTGACAAGATATTTCATAGATTCCGAATTTCTGATTTGGTTCAGTTTTGTCTTTAGGATTTGCCAGTAAACGTTTTAAAATATTATTATTAGTATGTGCGATTGTGAACCCCTGCGTTTTAAAAATGCTATTTAAACCTTTAGGACAATATTTGTCAAACGGAATTTTAATGTATTTGGATGTGTTTGTTTCTACCGGTAACAAAGTGGTAGGTTTTTTGATGTTGGCTTTGTTTACAATTTTTCTTAAAGTATTTTCTACCACATTTACTGAGTAACCATTGTGGATTGCTATATCTTTAATAAATCAGAGTTCTTTTCTGTAACTTTGTTTTGAGAGAAATCGAGAATAACAGATATCGAGATTTACATAACATTCCTAGACTTACAAAATGCATTTTACAGAAATAGACGTATGGGAAAGCTTGAAAAGTAGAAAGACCGGCGTAAAATTGAGAACAACAGTAAAAAGTTTGTATAAAAATAACAACAATTACGTAAGAAAAGATGACTTAAATAAGAGATAGATGGTGGAGTGATGAGTCCAACGTTCTTCAAACTGCTAATGGATGATGTAATTAAAGAGATGAGAAACAATGAAGTGTGCTATCTAAAGCGAGCATCTCACCGGATTGCGTCAACCAAGTCAAGCAACATGGAAACTGCCAAAGGCCCATGATCGGTGTTCATTAAATATCTCTTATTTTTGTATATGAAAATGGTTTCAAACCCGTCTAATTCTCTGTTGCTTGACGTTGATTTTAATAACCTAAGATTGTTTAAATCTATTTTATGACTGGTGTCAAAAATATGTTGGGTAACACTGGATTTTTCAATTCTATTGTACTTTAAACGAGCTAAGTGTTCTTTAAAACATGTCAATATATTTCTTTTTGTTTGCCCAATATATTTTTTAGTACTCCCTTGACAAGATATTTCATAGATTCCTGATTTCTGATTTGGTTCAGTTTTGTCTTTAGTGTTTGCCAGTAAACGTTTTAAAGTATTATTATTAGTATGTGCGATTGTGTACCCCTGCGTTTTAAAAATGCTATTTAAACCTTTGGAACAATATTTGTCAAACGGAATTTTAATGTATTTGGATATGTTTTTTTCTACCGGTAACAAAGTGGTAAGTTTTTTGATGTTGGCTTTGTTTACAATTTTGTTTACAATTGGTTACTCAATAGATGTAGTAAAAAATACTTTAAGGAAAATTCTAAACAAAGCCAATATCAAAAAACTTACCACTTTGTTACCTTCGTCAGGTTCCGTGTTGCTTGACTTGGTTGACGCAATCCGGTGAGACGCTCGCTTTAGAGAGCACGCTTTATTAGAGCGGAACGAATTAGTTTATAAGGTAGCAATAGGCGTGACACAGTCACTTCTCTAGTGATCAAGAAAAAGGCACCTACTGAAGATGGCAGCATAGCTGCCGAAATACATATTTGGTTTTTAAACAAACTTTTTATGGTTAGGAGGTTAAATATAATCTTTTTTGTGATTGGTATTATCTTGTCTTGGTTGTTGGTATTATCTGTCTTCCTACCTTCTGGATTCTATTATGCATTTATTTGCCTTGGCAGAGCAATCCAGCCAATTTTTATTCATTCGAAAACTGCAATGGCCGTTACGCCATGAAAATTCATTCGACACGAATAGCCCATCACTAACTGCATATCATTTAAATGCATAACTCTTGGGAAATTTTGATTGATTGATTTAACGTTTCATAAAAGTGCAACGCTGTCGAGTCCGGATAAAAAATGAATACTGCAATAACATCCCTATCGGTTGGCTGCTTGCTTGGCGGGTTGCTTGCTTAGTGCAAATGAAAGAACTTTCGATGGCTTTTTGGATAGATATTATTATTACTCGCTATAGAAAAACAGTCGTCATTATTATTATTTTGTTTTTTTGATAAACGCCCCCAAAATCGTATATACCAAGATCTGTTACAAGGAGCAATAAAAACGCCCTCCGTACTTCATTACACGATTGCTTTCCGAACGCACGATTATCTAAATAAGATGATATACTGAAAACTGAAACCGGCGGCTGAAAAACCAGATGTATCTGTCTCCTCGTTAGCGCGTACGCCTAGACACGAAAGACATTTATTTATTTAAATGTTATGGTAATCGAGGCTCGTCGGAAGAGTTCAGCGTTCTTTGTCGTGCGGTAAGATTTCTCCACCCGCCCGCATTCGTATTTAAATTTCTAATTTTATTTAATCAATACGAAATTAACCTCTTTAGATTTCTGACGTGCACAAAGGTGTTTTGCGTTCGTACGTGCTTTCAATGCTCAATGTTGCAATTTGTGCTAAGATTAGTTCGCGGCGGCGGCTGTTTTATCGCGGGTTTCCCTTCGAGTTCGTTTCGGTTTTTTTTTTGTTGTTACCGGGCCGGCCTTATCAAAGGCGGGCGCGAGCCGTTAATTACGTTCCATGTCATGTTGCCGTTGTTGAGCTGATTCGGCGATTTCACATTTTATTTGTTGCGTTTTTAATTGACTAACACGAAATTTCCATGCCAACATGATACGTGTATTTACACCGGCTTTGGACCGTTTTTCAAACCGGGATGCAAAACGTAAACCCAAAGCTCACGCAGAAGAAGATCAAAAGCTCTAATAAAAATCTGAATAATAACCGAACAATAAAGAACCAAGGCGAAATGAACAAACACAAGAACATTTTTGTTTAATATGTCGTGATACCCAACGGGATCTTACGTCATCTTCTTCTTCTTCTTCAGAACACAGGAGCGTAAGTGTATTTTTCATGTCTATAAAGTGGCTTTGTTACTTCTAAATCCCCTCGCCATTGAAGGGAAAACAGTGTTAAGAAGAAGTCTCTCCTTAGCACTAAAGGGCACCGGAAGTGAATATTGACCACCACCGAAAATTAACTCGTGTTGTAATTCGAACTCACGATCTTGCGTTCACCTGGTCAACACTGATGATATACCAATATTTGACTGAAAAGACAATAAAAGTTTAAAGAGGAAAAAAAAGGAAGCCTTTCTGTAGTAACCACCTTCAACAGAGCTTTTTACTTGGGGTTACCATCTAATGATGATCACTGAAGGGACCGGATGAGGTTTTACGGTGTACTACATACTATTTGCCGTGATCGCACGAATACCAACATTGAACAATGGACAAGACAAAGAAGCAATGCATTTCTAGGAACGTCGCCGGCGTGACTCACGTGTTATACTTAGGGTTCGTGTTCAGGTAGCGACATTAGTGATTTTTTCTATCTATCCTTGTCGCACAATAAAATTATCTGGGGATTAAAAAAACGCAGTCGAAAGCTTGTTAATCAAAGTGACGTTTCACAAATGGCAATTTACTATTGCTTCGTAGAATAACAAAATCTAATACATTTTTGACTAGACAGTCGGCCGTAAACTACTACCATCGTAGTAAACAGAATTCCGTAAAAGTGTTGATTTCCTTGTTGCTCTTGTAACATTTGTATTTGTTATCTTTGTTACACAATAAACTCAAAATGGGAACGGGATGCGTTACCTGAACACGTAAGTGTGTTGATTTAGTGACCTTAGTTGTACTGGCTGAGCGAAAGCTAACAAGAGATTCACTTTGATAAACATGTGTACAGGAGCGCGACGTGATTTTAAATTGCCCGAGGTCACAAGTGCTAAGTTAACATTCATGACGTAACAAATGTACAAAAAATTTCCCCCCATCTAGTGTGTTGCCGTAATTTCTTTGGCATGTTATTTACTTGATCCGTAACAGACAAGTAATCCAACATAACCTTAAAAAAGTTTGTTTTATTGATTTTACAATGGTTTTCACATTGGAAGAAATTTTTTTTATGGTTGAATCCTATTTTCGAAACGCCCAACACATCAAAGGCGAATGGACCTATTCTATTCCTGACTGTGCTGCAGAATTTCAGGAAAAATGTCCGGAAACTGCATTTTTGTCCACTAATTTGTTAATCAACTTTAGTACTCCTTAGGACTATTCAGAGAAACTGGCAGTGTGGCTAGAAAGCAAGTATCAGGTAGGCCCAAAGTAAGAACTGATGAGGTACATAGTTGAAAATGTTGAACAAATTATAAATGATGTTCCTCGCACTTCCATCCGACACTTGTCACAACGAATTGATATTTCTGTCGGTAACTGTACAGCTATTCTAAGAAAGGACTTGCAAATGTTTTGCAAAATATTATTAATGGATGTTGCAGAAGAGTTAGAAAATACCATCAGCAGGACGGAAACAATTGTAAATTCGCATTCACCGTTATTTTCAATGTTTTTTTTTGTTTGTTTTTAAATACGTAATTATTGGTTATGATTTTCTGTTGACTTTGTGTAAAGGTTAAATGTCAATTTGGCGTCATCAAGTACTGATCAAGTAAGGAACATACGTGAATATGCCCAAAAATTACAGAAACGCAGTACATGGGAAAATTTTTTGCATACTTGTTATAAGTCAAGTCAACGCAGCGCAAGGTTCTTCACCAGGATTGCCGCTGCCTGAAACGGAATGAAACCGGGAAACCTTCATAGGTCCTCTCCGTACTGATGGTATTTCGTTCCTTATTACAAGGAAAATTCGTCAGAGTCGTTGCAGTTATTCTTATTGGTCCTATGTTGGTTCTCAGGTGACACTGCTGTTAATGAGTTCTGATTTTCTATAAAGAAGAAGAAACGCTGGCAAAAGAAAAACCACGACACAGTTTAAACCAACACCCCTTTTGCAGCTTTTCTTTAGTTTCTATTTTATTTTGAAAATTTTAAATTCGAAAGAATTAGTTCTTTTTTCTACGGTAATTTGAAAATTTTTACGCCCCCCTTGTACGGTTTTCCACTTTCAATAAAGTATTTAATTTAGATGCTGATATTTCATCCCTTATTTAACTTTATTGCTCTCGACAGTATGTACATACATGTACGCAATTAGTTGTAAAAAATAATATGATAAATTAGTTGCAATTTGCGTTCAATTTTCTCAACCTGAGGGGTCGTTGCTTAAAAAAGATAATGTATCTCTGTTCTATGTGCACGAGCCGCCTTTTTTATGTACTCCTTGAACCAGTGTTGCCAATCTCCTTTTCTTTCTTTTAGTAAGAGAAATAAGTCCATTTGTGGTAGGTTATGACTTGGTAAAGACAACAAGACTTTGAAAATAAAGAATAAGTAAACGAATTGAGGACAGACTTACGTTTTTTAGGTTATGGCTACTGCAAAACGGCTTTATTAATAAACACATTTTATCAGTTTCCAATAAAAGTTAAAAAATGTAAATTATCTGCACTATACTTGAACTAAACTGATCGAATCGCGAATTATGTTGCTGTCAAGAAACAAAGTTGTATTGAGCACGTAACCTCAGATAATTTATTTCTTTTATTTTATCGTTTCTAAATGGCTCCTGGACTGAAGGAGAGTCAGTATTTTGGTAAAGGAATTTCCCTTCGAGTCCTTTAATCAATGACAATGTTTCCATTTAACTTAAGTTTGAAATTATTTCTTACATACGTCTTATTTAAATTATTTAACGTATTAAAGGAAAATTTCGGAGGAAAGAAATAGCATTTTTTGCAACAATTACGACTGTTTTTTAATAATAATTTATTGACTTTTAAAATAGGTTTGTGCTCTCCAAAATATTTCCCCTGGACTTTTAATTACATAACACAATTTTAACAAAAAAATGTTCTTAGGACCTTCTTCAATACCGGCAAACATACAAACGGCTGTATTAATTGGATTGTCTATATTAAAGCATCTTGTTTTTTGAAAAGAATAATTTAAACGAAGCGGCGTGACATTAAATTTGTTTATATTTTTAAAGGTAATTTTCATATCTAGTACCCGTCAAAATTAAAAAATGAAAAAGTCAGTATTTTTTGACATGTATTATTTCGTTTCTAAATTCAGGAAGAATTGGAAAGTTGCTTGAACATTTTAAGATGATGTTAAAAATTGCATCTCAGGTAATTGTGAAAATTCAGATATTTTTGCCAAAATATTGTTCTTATCGCCTTAGGTGCAAACAACGTGTTCATTGGTTTGCCTATAGTAAGGCTTTTCGTTGAAAAATTTCATTTATTAATTTTTAGACGAAATGCTATTGCAACTAATTGTCTACAATTTTTAAATTTATTTTTTCTGGTCCCCCTTTGAAGATTTATGCGCTCCACAGTTTGGAAATTGCTGAGGTGAGCTCTTATCAGTGTTGACAGTACTTTCTGCGGTTCTCTTACTCCCAGTTTTTTTTTTAATTAAATATTTTCCTTGGCTTTTCATTTATTATTTTCACTTTCCCTCATGTTTTCTTTTCCTTTTATACACAACCTTTTATTAAAATGTATACAGCTTGTATTGTTTATTGTTTATAAAGTTTTAACTTGCATGACATCACATTCTTTAAATTTTCCTTGCAGCGTGACATTTTAATATTTCCAAATATTTTCCTTTATTTTAAATATTCATCATCTGCTCATTTAACAGAAATATTGTAAAAAAAGTTCACTACGCCTGTAGCTAAAATGAAAATAAAAATTGGTTTTAATTAAATAATAATAATAATAAAAAACCCAATGCTCTATATTTTCAAAGCGGTTTGCTTTAAGGCTCACTTTTATTAGAATTTGTTATTCTCTTTGTTTTAAATTAATAATAATAATAATACGCAACGAAATTCGAAGCTATTTTTAAATATTGTTGTATTAATTCAGACCGTTGTTGCAACTTGTAATCTTTATTAGATTTAATTCTGAGAAATAATTTATAAAAAATCTCTTAATCATGAACAAACAACATAAATAAAATACGCAGTCCATTTTAATCGACTAAAGCCTGGGTTTCCTAGGATAACGGCATCGTAATGTGGCGGCCGTAATATGAAGGCAAATGACGTCATGTAGCGTTGAAGAATGACGTACACTGGAGTAAAGTAAGCGAGAAATGTATTTATTTTATATATTTCATAATAATCTATCTGGATTTGACGTTACTCGCATATTTAGAAAGCGATGGGCCACCAAAAGAGAATTCCAAACGTTTAAAAAACCTTTTTTTACGTATTTTTACATGACGGTGACGTTTGCGGTTTTCTAGGAAACCAAACGTACTTAATGTTCTTAGCACGTTTTATGTGACGTCATTCATCGCCCAACTTACGGCCACTATTTTACGGCACCGCTATCCTAGTAGACCCGATTCCCCTATCCTTAGCGCCGATTTTTTCACCTCCTCATAAATTTATCTGCCATGTAATATCCTAGGAAGTCATTACCGGCACAACAGGGATATTATCTGGCCGATTAATTTATCAGGTGGTGAAAAAATCGGGCCTTAGAATTCGAAGGGAATTCGATTTATGAATAAATTTGAAACGTTTTGGTGACCCATATAATATACAGACATGAACAATTTCGCAATTTTATTTCATCACCAGTTCACCTTAATGTCTCTTTCGATATAATTACCGTTATCTTTATCTGCGCCGTTGTATGAACCTAGAACACGCACTATTTAGGTGCGTCCGAATTTTTGAATACGGACACGTTTATCTCCACCAAAGTAAAACTAATTAATCGTATTTCTTTCTCTTTTCCAGACTAAGTAAATGGACTCTAACTCGCCTATAACAATTTCCCTCCCTTCAAAATAAAGGTAAGAATTTGAAAAAAAATTTAATGCATGAATGAGAGCGTATCTGACTGATTAAAAAAGTATGTAGAATCATTTTAGAACGTTTCGTGAGCTTTGGGGATGCTTAAACTTTATTAACTAATTGTATGTGTGTAAGAGGAAGAATGTAAAAAATAATAGCACAAAGCCTTTTTTTACTTACCTGTTCCTCGAGTTCTCTCGACGATCGGACAAAGAACCGACTAAGAAACAGAAGTAGTAATTAAGAAAAACATTCCGAACAAACGAGGTCCGTGAAAGGAAAACATTCGCCCTCGTTGCTTTATGCTTGGAAGCTATCAAACGTTTCGAGTAATCGTGAAAAGGAGCTTGAACGGGCTAAAAAAAAAAGTTGCGCGCCAGTAATTATTAAATTTCTTTTACTTGCCTCTGCCCTTCATTATGTTAGTCATTCATGACTTTTGTGTTGGTTTTAATAAGATTTGAAAGAAGCAGAAATTGAACATTTTCTGGAAAACCACGACGTAACTCTTACGTAACCTTTAACAAAGCCTTTGACGAAAGGCCGTTGTTGACGTAATCAAAAGCTACGTTCTTGTTTTCTGCTAGTTTTTTAATTCCTTATTTTATTTATTTGATTTTGGAAACTAAGCGGCGGATAAACACGATATTTTCAAGATGATCGATTTGTTCAAAAGACGTTCGGACCCGTCGATTTCGTCCAGTTTTTTGCCATTTCCGGAAACTATTTTTAATACTACGGGGTGTTTGCAAAAAGCTGGGCGAGTGTTCATTTTTTTCATGCCCCAATTAGACAAAATTGACGGGTCCGAGCGTTTTCTTTTTTTTTAATTAATCGTCTTGAAAATATCTAATTTATCCGCTACTTAGTTTTTACCCTGTATAATTCATTGATCGACCATTGTTTTTTCTTTTTATTCGATTTAATTAAATTTATTTTGATTTTTTATTTTATAAATTTATTTTTCTTTCAATACGACAGTATTTTTTAATTACCATCAATTAATCGGGCCATACACTCATTTCATGACGAAAGTCGTCTGTTACGAAAGCCGTAATTAAAATAAACACAAACGATATAGCTTAATGCGAATTTCGTGAGTAAGAGAGTGACAGAGAATTTAATCACGGCGTTGGTAAATTAAAGACGCGGTCAGAATACGCGTCTTTTGGTTTTGTTTTCTTTTTCTTTTATTTACTCGATTTGAATTTATTTTAGATTTTAATCAATCCCTTCGATTGATCGTTATTTTTGTCTTCTCTTTCACACGATTGGATTTTATCTATTGATTATCGACCTTTTTTTTGTTTTTTTTTTACTGGATTTGAACTTACTTTTTTTTACAATTTGATTCCTTGAATACGATTGCGCCACTCTTGTTTTCTCTTTTAGGCGATTTGATTTTTACTTTTGAATTACATATTATCTCTAACATTTAAAAAATTAAAATTTTTTTATAATTTTTATTTTCGTCTTTCTCATCTTTTATTTCTTCTTTTGCTTGACTTTATTTGATACGATTCTTTACTTTTTAATTAAAAATTGGATTGACTTTTGCTATTTTTTTTATTTTATCAATTTTTCTTTCGATCGATACGATTTTATTTTTTAATTATCAGTCGATCGTCTTTTGTTTTTCATTTATTTACTCGTTGTGAGTTTATTTTTCCTATTTTTTAATTCCTTCGAACGATCGTCATTCTTGTTTTCTCTTTCACGCGATTGGATTTTATTTATTGATTATCAGTCGATCGTCTTTTGTTTTTCTTTGTTTACTGGATTTGAATTTATTTTTTTTATATTTTGATTCTTTGGATCGATTGCGCCATCCTTGTTTTCTTTTTTATGCGATTTGATTTTTACATTTTAATTATATTTTTTCTTTAATATTTAAAAAATTCAATTTTTTTTCTTATAATTTTTATTTTCGTCCTTCTCATCTTTATTTATTCTTTCGTTTAACTTTATTTGATACGATTTTTAATTTTTTAATTATTTATTATTATTATATATATTATATATTATTTATTAATTATCGGTCGATCGTCTTTTGTTTCTTTTGTTTACTTGATTAGAATTTTGTGACATTTTAATTATATTTTTCCTTTAACATTTAAAAAATTATTTTTTTTCTTATATTTTTTATTTTCTTCTTTCTCATCTTTTATTTCTTCTTTCGTTTGACTTTATTTGATAGGATTTTTTATTTTTTAATTATAAATTGAATTGACTTTTGCTATTTTTTAATTTATCAGTCGATCATCTTTTGTTTCTTCTTTATTCACGCGTTTCGAGTTTATTTTACGTTTTAATTCCTTCGAGCGATTGTGTCTTTCACGCGATTGAATTTTATTTATTGATTATCAGTCGATCGTCTTTTGTTTTTTTTTTGTTTACTCGATTTGAATTTATGTTTTTTACATTTTGATTCCTTGGATCAATTGTGCCACTTTTGTTTTCTCATTTATGCGATTGGATTTTTATTTTTGAATTATTTTTTTCTTTAACATTTAAAAAGAAATATTTGTTTTCTCATAATTTTTATTTTAGTCTTTCTCATCTTTTATCTTTTCCTTCGTTTGACTTTATTTGATACGATTTTTTATTTTTAAATTATAAATTGAATTGATTTTTGTTATTTTTTATTTTATCAGTTTTTATTTCAATCGATATGACTTTATTTTTTAATTATCAGTTGATCGTCTTCTGTTTTTTTCTTTATTTACTCGTTTCGAGTTTATTTTACGTTTTAATTACTTCGATCGATCGTCATTTTTGTTTTCCCTCTCACGCGATTGGATTTTATTTATTGATTATCAGTCGATCGTCTTTTGTTTTTTTTTTCTGTTGACTCGATCTTTTTTTTTACATTTTGATTTCTTCGATCGATTGTGCCAGTTTTGTTTTCCACTCCTCTATGCGAATTGATTTTTACATTTTAATTATATTTTTTCTTTAACATTTAAAAAAATAATTTTTTTTCTTATAATTTTTATTTTCGTCCTTCTCTTCTTTTATTTATTCATTCGTCTGGCTTTATTTGATACGATTTTTAATTTTTTAATTACAAATTGGTCTGATTTTTTTTATTTTTTATTTTATTATCTTATCAATTTTTCTTACAATCGATACAATTTAATTTTTCAATTACCAGTTGATCGTATTTTGTTTTTTTTTCCTTATTTACTCGTTTTGAGTTTATTTTACGTTTTAATTCCTTCTGTCGATCGTCATTTTTTCCCTCTTTCGTGTGATTTGAATTTATATTTTCTTTTAATTAATTTTTTCTTTAACATTTAACAATAAAATTTTTTGTATACAATTTTTATGTTACGATTTTTTATTTTTTTTTAAAATTATTAATTGACTGACTTCTGTTGTTTGTTTATTTTCTCATTTCCTCGACTTAATTTTATTTCATTTTACATTTTGTTGTCATTATTTATACCGCTTTGACTACTTTGAATTCTTACCTCCAGTTTAACAAAAAAATATTTAATAACTGATTAATTTAACGACGTGATTAAGGCTTAAGGGTGAAACAATATAATAGCTTATTTCAAATCTATTGTTAACTTCGTCCAATGACATTCCTTAATCAGAGAATTAAATTAATCACTGATTAACAATTTTTTTTTGTGAAATCCACCGTTAGTGTTACACATTTTTAATTTCCTCCACGATCGTCTTTCCCTTTTTGTTTTGTGTAGATTCAACCACGTTTTATTTTTATTTTGATTATGAATTAATAGTCTTTTTTTCTCTTTTTTTATACATGTATCTGTATTTTATAGTCAGGTTTTTTTTTTTATTGTCATAGTTTTATTTCACAATTTTATTCCTTCGTTTCCACAGTTACATTTTTATATTACACTTTTAAATACCGACACGTTTGAATAATTGAAACACGTCAAATATCGGTCACCCGGTCACTCTTTTTTAAATTTATTTAAATAGTACGTTCTGCTTTTTATAATGCAGCCGCTTTCTTCGTTCCTTGATTTTCTTCTTGCAAGTGTTCCTCACATTTTTCTTTTTGCTCATTTTGCCTTATATTTACCTGCATGCTTTCTTACCGACCTTTTTGATATGAAACCCTTTAGGTTTGGTTCCCTTTTCGTTAAGTAACCAGTTTTCGAATCGGTCCTTTGACATACGAATTGACCTTTCCGAAATTGGAAAGTCATTTAACAAATTCGGCTACGTAGTTGACGAGAGGGAAAAACCAAAAGTAAAAGACTGACTTGCATCTGCCTTTTTGTTTTCTTGGACCGGCTTACTGATATATTCTTTTGTTGTGTGTACTTTAAAAAGTTGGAAAACCGCTGACCAAAAGCCAAACAAACCTCGACCGCAACATTTTTCCGTCAGTCTGAGGCAAATACCATCTTCAAAGGTTTGCATATAAAACCACGCTGACTAAGCGGAATGAAATATGTAGTTATTAGTAACGAAGCCACAAAATATTTTACAGTTTATATTTAGCACGGAACTTACTTAAGATAGGCGATAAGGACAATCTCGAAGAAATGATTCAGGCTAATTTGGGCATGCTTGGGTCGATAAGAGTGACACTCTGCGGAAACGGAAAGCGATACGCGCGCACAATAAGATTACTTCTAATTAAGGGCGATATCGACTGCTGACATCCTACAAGGTCTGCGAAAAAAAAAAAATTAAATTATTAAACGAACGAACTGCTCGACAAACGACGAATTAAATATTTTATTGTCCTGCGATGCAGGAAACGCCGGTAATTGACGTTGCAATTTCTTGTTTTCCATTCTCTTTATGAGCTGGTTATAATAGATTTTTTTCGAGTATCCTACTTACAATATCCTGATGATAATGCCGTCATCCTAGCGTATCTCCTACTCTGGATGGAACACAACAGGAAATTTACATCTTTTACCTCGGAGTTTATTCTATTCGGTTGCGGTTGTAAACCGACAACAAGAGCGTACCATGACACGGATTTGAAAATATCACTCATTTTGCGTAGCACAAACACACTTATAAAGCAGTTTACGATGAGTAATTAATTAACTCCGCAGAAAATAGTAATGATTTCTGGATTTGCATTGATGAGGGAAGGTCTGCAGCAAACAAAACAGAAGCATGTTTTACTCCTAATAATCAACTGCAAAAAAGAATTAGGGGTTTGTCACCTTTGCGTCGTCGTCGTCGGTTTCAAAGTTTCACGCATGAGAAACCTCTTCGACTCCGCCTCGTGTCACGCAAGAAAAGTGACCAATAGAGTTAAGAAACAGGTGTGCCAATAGTAGCCACTTCTCAAGATTCTCGTAACAAGTACTCAACCAATAGAACAAAATGTTCATTAATTTTATTCTGAAAGCATTTGAATCTCAGTGTAATTTACAAAATGAAGAATCTTTCTTTCATAAAGAATTATAAAAATTAGAAGAGTAATCAATCAATGCAATTCGATTAATTTGATTCGAGTTCAAAACTGAAAACCTCCAACAAAACAGAGAAGAGAAGAGAGAAAGAAGTTCTGATTAAAATATTTCATTGGGTCTTTCCTTAGCCTTCTAAAATTATAGAACAAATTTCTCCATAATTTTAATTTTAGGAGGCCAAAGAAAGACCCAACTAAATATTTTAATCGGAACTTATTTGATTTTCTCTCTTCTCTTTTCTCTCTTTTGCTGCAGGTTTTCAGTTTTGAACTCAAATCAAATTAATTGAATTGCATTGATTGATTACTCTTCTAATTTTTATCATTCTTTATGAAGGAAAGATTCATTTTGTAAATTACCCTGAGATTCAAATGCTTTCATCCTCTTTTATTAGAATTTTAATCAACCTACCCGATTGCACAAGTTTTACAACAAACAAACCTCTTGACGAATGAAATCAATTTTTACTTCTATTGTTACAAAATATATATAATCTTCGTTTTGTATATAACAGCTTCGAAGGCCTTAGAGCCCCATAGTTTCTAGACTTTGCTTTGATTTTTTCCTATCTTTCGCTCTTATATCCCAAACCTCCACTCCTATTTACTCCAGATCTTCTTTAATCGCCTCTATCCCCTTTTCTCTAAGTCTGCCTCTTTTCTTCTTGCCTCCTTCTTTACCCTGAAAGACTTTTTTGCACGTTCTTCCTCATCTATTCTGATAACATGGCCAAACAATCAATTTTTACTTCTATTGTTATAACACTTGGTTCGCTAATAATTTTTGTCTTGCATATAGCAGCGCTGAAAGCCTTAAAAACCCATGGCTTCCAGACTTTGTTCCATTTTCTCCCATCTCTCGCTCTTATATCTCTATCCTGTACTCCAATTTGCTTCAGATCTTCTTTAATCGCTTCCCTCCACTTTGTCTTAGGTTTGCCTCTTTTCTTCTTGCCTTCTTCTCCCCCAGAAAGACTTTTTTGCATGTCTTTCCTCACCTATTCTGATAACATGACCAAACAATCAATTTTTACTTCTATTGTTATAACACTTGGTTCGCTAATAATCTTGGTCTTGCATATAACCGCGCTGAAAGCCTTAAAAACCTATGACTTCCAGAATTTGTTCCATTTTCTCCCATCTCTCGCTCTTATATCTCAATCCTGTACTCCAATTTGCTTCAGATCTTCTTTAATCGCTTTCCTCCACTTTGTCTTAGGTTTGTCTCTTTTCTTCTTGCCTTCTTCTCCCACAGAAAGACTTTTTTGCATGTCTTTCCTCATCTATTCTGATAACATGTCCAAACGATCAATTTTTACTTCAATTGTTATAACACTTGGTTCGCCAATAATCTTGGTCTTGCATATAATAGCGCTGAAACCCTTAAAAACCCATGGCTTCCAGAATTTGTTCCATTTTCTCCCATCTTTCGCTCTTATATCTCAATCCTGTTCTCCAATTTGCTTCAGATCTTCTTTAATCGCTTCCCTCCACTTTGCCTTAGGTTTGTCTCTTTTCTTCTTGCCTTCTTCTCCCCCAGAAAAACTTTTTTGCATGTCTTTCCTCATCCATTCTGATAACATGGCCAAACCATCCACTTTTACTTCTATTGTTGTAAAACCTGGTTCGCCAATAATCTTAGACTTGTGTATAAACAGCGCTGAAGGCCTTGAAGGCCCATGGCTTCAATCTCTTGTATTACCAATTAAGATTTTTTTCTGTCTTTTTCTCTTATGTCCAAATCCTGCACTCCTATTTGCTCCAGATCTTCTTCAGTCGCCTTCATACATTTTTTCCTAGGTCTGCCTCTTTTTCTTTTGCCTTCTTCTCCACCCTTGAAGACTCTTCTTGCATGTCTTTTGTCATCCATTCTGAAAGCATGGCCAAACTACAAATTTTTACTTCGATTGTTATAAAGTTTGGTTTGCCAATAATCTTGGTCTTGTATATAACAGCGCTGAAGGCCTCAAAGTCCCATAGCTTCCAGACTTTAGATCATCAATTTCGATTTCTTTCTATCTTCCGCTTTTATATCCCAATCCTCCACTCCTATCCATTTTCCTTTTGGTCTGCCTCTTTTCCTCTTGCCTCCTTCTTCACCCAGAAAGACTTTCTTGCACGGCCTTCCTCATCCATTCTGATAGCATTGCCAAACCACCAATTTTTACTACTATTGTTGCAAAATTTGGTTCGCCAATAATCTTGGTCTAGTATATAACAGCGTTGAAGGCAAATCCTCTACTCCTATTTGCTCCAGATCTTCTTTAATTGCTTTTATACATTTTTCCCTTATCCATTCTGATGATATGGCCAAACCACTTGGCGCTCTTATTGCAAACAATAAGAGCTAATAAATAAAAATAAATATGCCTAAATATTACAAATAATATTTAGGCATTTGAAACCTTTCTTTAATTTCCTCATTTGTCCTTCTACGCCATTGTCCCTGATCACCTCTGACACCTTCATATATTTTCCTTAGAACGTTTCTTTCCCATCTCACTATCTTTTCTTTATTCGATCTATTAGGAATCCAGAGTTCACATCTGTATCACAGGGTAGGTTGAACTATAGTTTTGTATAGCCTGTATAATCTTAATCATATTAATGAAAAAGGGCATTTTCTTTCTAGTATTTAGATTATGGACTTCTTTTCTTCGAAGACGACCTCTGGGTTGTTGAGGATGTATGTTGATGACATCGTTTTAGACTTTGAAAATTTTCTCTGTAGCTGTTTACTAGCCAGAACGTTTTTTTTTTGAATGCCAACATGATAGCCATACTCCAAGAAAATGTATTAGTTAATGTATTTTGTACTTCGTGTCATTGCTTGAACCTTGGCGGTCTTTGCTTAATGGCCAACATTGTTTTCCCAATTCATTCTAAGTGGTTCTTCTCCGCGTTGATGATGGATTTATGGCTTTTATTAAAACTTGCCCATTTCGTTCTTTTCATTTATGTATCTTCTTGTGTTTATGTATGACTCCGTAGCTTATCTAAGTGTTACTGTTTTGCTTTCCTCTTCATAAATCTAGTACTTTTTCGATTAGAATCGTTTTATACCCATTCTCTTCTTTCCCTTTTCCCAGTCTTTATTGTGTTTGGTGTGCTCAACATTTTTCGGGTTCCCTTGACTATTGATTTTTAATTAGGACCTTACTTCATTTCCCTGCCCGTTCAATTCCTTCTGTTAGAATTATTGTACCTATTATTTTCCTTAGCTTTGAACAGACTTTATTCTCCACATGCGTTCTTTTTTTCATTCACTTCAAGAGTTTTATTGTTTTCGTTTTCCAAATCTATTTTTCTCGAACGACTGCTTTTTATTATAGTTTATTTTTTTATTTTGATCATAATTCAATATTACTTGACCAAGAAATTGCAGGTTTACCCAAATTCCAGAGTGAATTTGTCATTGAACTTTAGTTCGGCTTTGTAATTAGTACAGAACGGAATTATATTTTTTGTTCGGTTTATTTCGAACGAGACGGTAATGAGAGCGTGTACATTCACAAGTTGCCGCAGCCTTTTATGTACATTTGCCGCCTCGTTTGTATTTAATCGAACAAAATATATAATTCCGTGCCCTGGTAATTAGATACCGAAAAGTTGCTTAATCAAATTAACCTCTTTTTTTGATTTTTTAATTAAAATTTCTGCGTATACTTCATAGATAAAACACTATAATTCTGTTTTATGTCATGTATTCGTGCAAATAGTTAGGTATATATTTTTTTCCTGAAAGATGTTGTTTGTAATGAGGCGAGGCGAATTCAGTTCGAAAAAGAATAGGGATTACGAAAGGATTGTCGCAATTACCATGTGAATGATGTTATTCTCCTCGCCTGATAAAATCACCGGATCCTTCGAAAAACAACTCATTACATATATCCTAATTATCCTGACACGACAGGATATTCGCCTATAATTACATAGATCATTATACTTGTGATTCGCCGTTCTTATGAAGTCAGGGCCAATAAGATTCCACCGGATGTTAGGAGGAGTGTTTCGGAGGACTCTCCTTCTTTCCTTTATCCCATGACAACGGCCGGTGTTTTCACACAATGCGAAAATCCTTGAATTTGCCACCACGTTATGCAACAACACATGTTTTTTTTTTGCCCTGCCGTATATAAATAATTGCCATTATTTTGATGACCTAGCCACACAGAAAATCGCTCGGGCGTTAACAAGTTCGGGCAGTTTCTTGCGTGCGTTTGACCACTGGAGAAATAATTAAGTAGTGGGTAATTCGATCTGTTTCGAAGGACCAGATTGCGATTTTTTTTGGGCAGATGCGTTCTCAGATGTCTTCGTTGTTTGTCGATCGTCGAAGAAGAATCGACTATTAAATGGCAATCGCTGGCTGGCCTTTTGCCGGCGATCGATCAAAAGAGACATCGCCGATTCCTTTGATGGCGCTGTTTATTGGTTAAATGGGGCGTTTTGCGATCGTGGGTGGGATACAAACAACTTTCTGAAGGCGCGCGATTGTTTGCTGAGAAAAGCTTCTTAAAGAGGGTTGACATCTGTTTAAGTCGATTGCGTAGGATTAAGATCGATTTGTGGGGTAGATTTAATATACTTCACTAACACTGAAAATAATACTCAACAACAGAAGCTGAACGATGTGGGAAGAAGATATTTTTCATACAAGTTTTTAACTTTGTGAAGTAGATATTTGGAATGGATGATTCGTCTTATAGGTATCTTTAAAGTAGTAACATGTAACGAAGGGGTAACCTTGGGTAAACATAAAGTAACAAATATTTTATGAATTAGGCAATCGATCATCCACTACAACAAGTGTTTCCGAATTCTTGAATTGTACCTTCAACTAAATAAATGAAACAAATTCATCTTTGAAAAAAGAAGATGATTAGATGTGTGGAAAAGATCGTTTTGTAAGTGCTGGAAAAATAGTTTATCCTCGATTATGAGTTTCCAACGAGCGAGATAAATTTCGCATAAAACTACACATCCGAGATCAAACAAAGTGTGAAGAGCCCATGTGAGTTGACATACTTGAAGGCATTATCACTCCTCAGTCGAGTGCTCAACTAGTTCCGTTGCCTGCCAACCCAACAAGTGGTTTACAGTCGCTTCAGAAGACCACGTAAACATATCTTGCACACAAAAAGCTCGTCCTCCTGAAAAAAAAAAAATGTGGGTCAGCGGTGGTGGTGAAATTGATCGCGAAGTTTCAATTATTAAAATTCGGGGCCAATCGGGAAGAGAAGAAAAGATAGCGGCGTTGGATATGAGCGAAACGCTGTAAGGGTAATGTAAGGGGTAAAGCACATCTGCTAGGTAGCCCTCTCCCCTTAAAAGAAATTACCACCTGGCCGTTTCCACGGTCCGCAAACAAGGGAAGTTTCAGACATCTGGACTTGACTGTGCATATGCCACATACGCATTCATTTCTGAGCTAATTTCTTATCAAACTGCCGCGCAGACGTCATACGTAGATATGTCAATATTTTCACGTTTCAATGTGCGAGCCTATCAGCGTTTCAGCTCGACACATGCATACATATACTTATTGACAACCTCGATGTCCGCGTTTTAAAATGCACGTGTCCGCATTCACTCGCATCATTATTGCCAAAGTATACACACACACAAAAAAAAAAAAACTTTTTTAACAACGCCACAAATACTGTTTATTAAAAATGAAAACTTCCGCATTCTTGAGCGACAAAAAAAGCGTGAACACGAAGTTTCCTATTGGGAAAAGGTAAGCCACGTGCTCTATGAGCGCACCGTTCCATCCCCCATTGTGTAAAAATTAATTTCTTGGCACACCTGTCTATCTCTCTGGCGTTTATAAATGCCTCAGCACACATATGCGCTATGAATAAGCGGACCCCAATTATAATTTCGAAAACCAAGCAGCGTTAAGGGGAGAAACTTAAGGGACAATTAAAAGGATACACAAATTGCGTTTTAGATGGAAGCTCACTTCTTGTTTATTCGAAGCTTCAACTTAACGATTTGGTCAAATTAAAGACGAAATAATCAACGAAGATGGAATGCTGAAAATTTAGAACGACCAAAATCACCAAAACCACCAACCAAAAACCAACTACTTAAGAGGTAGGAGGGGAAGTAGAAAAGAGGGTTATGTTTAAATTTGAAAGCGTTAGGAAGGAATTTGGAAAGCACTGGCGTTGATACCAGGAAGCAAAACACGCATTCCCACAAATAGAGTCAGTAGTCGAATGAAAATGAGATTCCTCAGGAAATGGGATTCCTGAGAAAGATAAAGGGCGTGAAGAATCGAACTGGAAAATAGTTATTCGGCGAAGAATTTGAATCAAGAAGATGTCGTGGACAGTGCCAGAAGGACGATTATAATAATTGAGCGGTATAAGAAGATTGCTTTAAGAAAGACTTACGAGATAAGGAACAAATTCGCTGAAAAGCAATAGAAGAGGAATTTCAAAAATAATTTGGTAAGCAGAAGCGACTAAAGCAGCAGAGGAGAGAAAGAGATGCTCCAGAACAAACAGAAGAATAAAAAATGGAAAGAAAAGTGAATTCAAATGAAAATACATTCCAAGGTAGGAATGAACTAATTGAAAGTAAGTGGCATGCCTACAGTGATTAAATTTGATGATACTCTCACGTTTGAAAAATCATATTCCAAAATAGTTTTTGCTTTTGGATTTACACAAAATTCAACACGCGTATTTTAGACAGAAATCGTTTAGTTCAACCCGAATTTGGCAGGAATGACCGACCACGCACGACATCTGCTTACGTTGCAGATTAAATCTCTTCGATTTACGAAAGCAACAAAAGAAGACCTAAAAGGAAAGTGTCAAAGGAGTAAAGGGTAAAAACCAGCAGAGAAGAGAAGTTTAACAATGGGAAGAAGTAAGCAAGCTTAATGAATGAAAGAGGAAACTTAGTAGTCTTACTCCCCAAAGTGAAAAGCCCAAGGGCCAGTTGTACCAAGGAAGTTTAAACTGGCGTTCAACCGAACCAGATTCAAAGTAAATAATTCGCATAGATTCATCAATCATCGATCATAAATAAAATTTGATACGATTTTGTTCACTTTGAAATTGGATTAGTTGAACGGCGGTTTGTACCACTTTGGTACAACTGGCCCCTAGTCACTTACTCCCCATGATATAAAGACCTATAGATTAAATAAATAATAAATGAAGTTTTATGATTTCTTTGGGAGAAAATTCAATGATGAATGTTTTTTTTTTGAATACGAATCAGAGATATTAGGGGATTGATTGAATTTTAAATTATTGACAAGTGTAAATTCAAAAGAAGATTTAATGTGATAGGATCCACTAATGTTCAAATAACGATTGGAAGGAAAAAGTTAATCAAAATAACACCATTTTAAATTGATCAACAAAACCGCACAAAAGAGAAGAGAACAGAAATATCAAGAACAATGCAGTACTTGGACATTTAAAAAAAGTATGGTAGCTGATAGAGAACAGTATTGAAGTACGAGAAAAAAGGGCAAAGCTAAAGGACAGATATCTTCTCAGATGTGTAATGAATTGGAGAAAATGGTCTTAATTAAATAAGTCTTCTGTATAGAATTTCCATCACGTAAGCTACGAGAAACAAAAAATGACACAACGGAAAGCCTCTCGTACGCCCAAACCCAAATTTTGAAATGTCTGCAAAGTTTAGGTTTAAAAAATGGAAAAAATAAATTAAAGATAAAATAAAAAAGCAGGTGCTCTTGCTTATTTTTCCTCCTTTTCGTGTTGTGATGCACAAACCAGCAAAAGTACTGTACCATATTTTGAAAGTTTGAATTTATCCTGAATGTAATAATTCATTAATGCCCGATCAACTAGAACGAATCAATCTGTACCATATGCTAGAAGTTTTCTTTGAATCGAAAAGACAGACCAGGAAAGACGTAGTCATCAAACCATTTGAATCTTGCTCTACCAAATTCTAACTGGGCTTCATCTAAAAAAAAAAACTGTGGCACAAGACAAACGATTGAAGATAAAACTTTTCTAGAAAAATTTTGTGCAAATCGTTTTTGATTGCAGTGAGAACCTCGAGCAGCCTCTGGACAGCTGTTTCAGCCCTGCTTGGGGCTTCTTCAGCAGAAACGTAGCTCGACATTCCCACTGCAGACCAAAAACGACTTGCCCAATTTATTTATTTGCGAATAAATTGGGCAAGTCGTTTTTGGTCTGCAGTGGGAATGTCGAGCTACGTTTCTGCTGAAGAAGCCCCAAGCAGGGCTGAAACAGCTGTCCAGAGGCTGCTCGAGGTTCTCACTGCAATCAAAAACGATTTGCACAAAATTTTTCTAAAATCTTTCATTATGCTTTGACAGCAAGCATGGCCGCCTTGCATGGGGGACTCATTAGGAGCAAATCCTGCTTCAATTTGTCTATCCTACTGCAATGTTAGGTCAAAAAGCGATAGTAAGATGTCGCTATTTTATATGTTCATCATTCTTACATCGCATTTGCGAATAAATTGGGCAAGTCGTTTTTGGTCTGCAGTGGGAATGTCGAGCTACGTTTCTGCTGAAGAAGCCCCAAGCAGGGCTGAAACAGCTGTCCAGAGGCTGCTCGAGGTTCTCACTGCAATCAAAAACGATTTGCACAAAATTTTTCTAAAATCTTTCATTATGCTTTGACAGCAAGCATGGCCGCCTTGCATGGGGGACTCATTAGGAGCAAATCCTGCTTCAATTTGTCTATCCTACTGCAATGTTAGGTCAAAAAGCGATAGTAAGATGTCGCTATTTTATATGTTCATAAAACTTTTCGTTATTTTTTTCACTATACCAACTACAGGCCTCTCTCCATCGCTGAACTGCATTTTAATGAATTTATAAATGAAATGAAATACGTGATTAAAGGGCCAAAGTTAAACATGACTTGGTATTAATTATTTAAATCAATTTTCAAAAAACACCCAGAAATACGCTTTTCATGACTTTAGTCCTTTTGGAACCAACCAAATGACATATTTGATGAGATCCACAAAGGTCTTTTAAACATTAGAAGTTCCAATTCGCTTCGGATTTCGATAAAACGCGTCAGGATTGTACATTGACATCCAAAATCATTTTGGCCAAGGGTAGCCGTGAACTTTGAAACTATTTAGATTCATGCATTGTATCAATCATAATTTTTGCTCTCTCGATGTGTGTTATGTGACGTTTGGAAACACCCTCCGTCACTGCCCAAATTCACTTTAAGGAGGTGTCAAGGCCTTCTCAAAACAGGCAACGTTTATGCAACTCCGTAATTGATGGAGGAGAAAAAGTTATTCATTTGTATGAAGAAGTCCTACATTAAAAGGCTCTCCAAATCGCGGTATCAATTATTATTTTAGGGTTAAACATTTTAAAATTCGACAATTTTAGGATGGCCCTTAAAGTCAATTTGGACAGCAACGGCGATTTTAAATGTAGGGTCTACAAAAGCAACAAGTTTCATACTTGGGATAATCTCTTTCTGTAACGTAACCTAAGTTCTTGGAAAGAAAACCCAGGTGTGAAAGAAGAAAGTCTATGTGAGATGACATCTTGCAATCTAGATTGCTTCAGTTTATAAAAACAAATTGATTAACCGCAGTTGCTTTTTTTTCCTTTTGACTTCCGAAGAACGCCCAGCGTTTGAACTTAGACCTGAATTTAAGAAATTTGAAAGGAATACCCATATCTACCAATGCAATGAATCCAAATATTGTATGCTTTAGATGTGAAGATTTGGAAAAAAAAGACTTGCTTACTTCCAATTTTCATTTCATTTTTTAGAATTGGGTTATAAATTCACTTGTTTCCAGCCACATATTTTTGTTTATTTGTCAGTATCAACTCTGCTCTTCATAATGGGATGTGAGCGTTCTTTCTTTCCTCTCCTAGCTCTTTTACTTTCTTCTACTGAGCTCCTTTTTTCACTTGTCAGTTCTCTTTCAAACTTCCTCTTATATTGTTTCCCTAGGGGTTTCTGTTTTTTCTTTGAAAATATTTCTGAATAACACCATTTGTCTAGTTTTACTAAGTGGTTAACAAATCATTTAACTATTTTATTAAGAGGCAAATTTAAAACATCTTTAAATGTTTTTCTTTCTTTCTTTAGTTGCGCAAAATTTTAGTTTAGAAAAGCTTCCGAAAAGTAGCGCTAAGCGGAGTACAGTAAATTATTTCTAAAATACTTCCTTGAAGAAATTTGTTTTCAGAGCTGCTTTGAAACTGTCTTCCGGACTTTAAAGAGAACTAAATTACAGATTAGCGGTTACAGATTAATAGATGGTGACGGCGTTCCTTACGTCTCAAACTTTTTTCTAACCATTTCTGTTCAACTATATTTATTTGAAATTTTATTTTGTAAAATTATTTCTTGAGTTATCTGATCATTTAATTACCTTAGAAATTGCTTCCCCACAAATAACGAGGAGGAAATAAATTATAACTCATGGTAAGAGATGGCGCCACATAGGTTTTTTTCTTTAATTTCAAAGTTGTTTTCAGACAATGTTCCTGTTAGGTTTTCCAATTGTTTTCCGGTAAATAAAGAGTACAACGTTATGGTTCTGGGTAACAGATGTCACTACGAGTGCTCATAAATTATTTCACTTTAAATATTTAGGTATACAATTCTAAATTATTCTAAATTTTTTTTTGAACGTTATTAGGGTATTGGTATTGGACGTTTCTAACGTTTTAAATCTGCTTTGGAATCTCTTCTTGGCAAATTCAAAATGTACATCTCAAATCAACAGATGGCGCTGCGAACGTTGCTAATTCGAAATTGATACTTAAAGCGTAGTTTTCTTAGCGTTTTCCAGTCGATTTGAAATTGCTTTCAGGCAACGATGTTAATATTAAAATAAACTAAAATCCTCGTAGTTTTTCTTTCTTTCTTTTTACTTATTTCAGACTGTATTCTGTATTTGGAAATATACATTTATTGGAAGTCTTTTGAGGTGTCACTAATAGATGAGCTTCCGCTTTTGTAATTTTTGTTAAGTGTCGACATCCGTGCAAAATTGTATTGACGTTAGAATTCGATTTTTTTTCGACTTCAAAACGAATCTAAGGAAAAAACAAATGACGTGAATCATGACTACACTGTTTATTTTTACTGAAGTATTTTATTTTATTTTATTTTTATTTTTTGATCTAAATAAAGCAAGATTACTTAAATTCGACCTCAACTCATCTTGTAACATAAAAAATGAAAGAGCTGTCAAAATTTTTCTTGAAAACAGCCGTAATAAAGAAAGACAGACGTAATAAATCTAGCAAGCCACAAATTGGTCTTATTAGAAGGTTATGAATATTGGTAAATAATTAGATTTTTTTTTCTACAATTCGTTGTAAATACCGTTCCTTAAATTATTTAGCATTTTGTATGTATTTAACTTATCACATTATAGAAAAATTTTGTGCAAATCGTTTTTGATTGCAGTGAGAACCTCGAGCAGCCTCTGGACAGCTGTTTCAGCCCTGCTTGGGGCTTCTTCAGCAGAAACGTAGCTCGACATTCCCACTGCAGACCAAAAACGACTTGCCCAATTTATTCGCAAATGCGATGTAAGAATGATGAACATATAAAATAGCGACATCTTACTATCGCTTTTTGACCTAACATTGCAGTAGGATAGACAAATTGAATGTTAGGTCAAAAAGCGATAGTAAGATGTCGCTATTTTATATGTTTATCACATTATAGTTTTGTAATTATTTTTGAAGAAAGAATGAAAGTCTCAAGGCATGTTAAAAGAGTATGAGAAGCACGAATACAGAAGAATAAAGGAAAGAGGAAGACCCCAGGCAAATGTGGGATAATGTGTTAGTAAGAATACTGGAAGATAAAGGCAAGACATCGATAGATATCTTGAAACTGAGCTAATGAAAAATTCTCAAACTTCGCAGACAGATTCATCTCTAAGAGTACTTTAGAAAACCTCCACAGAATTTTGTTGTAAAATAATTAGGGAAGCCAATATTCGAGCACATTTAAATTACCATGGGATTTCCTATGTTGCGTTTCAAAACGCTGCACCCCTGTTTAGATAGAAATTTGTGGAAAAATTAGATTTTAATCAAAATCCTTACCCATTTTGGTATCTGTTTTCACTTCATGATAGTTTCAAACACAATACCGCACGCTTTTAATTTCGAAACACAAATTTCGAAAATCTGCATTTCAAACCGGCTACGGTAATAAACCTTCGCGCAAAATTTTATCATCACCACATCACCATCCCTCGAAATAATTTATTAATATGCAAGGGTTATTATAGCGACATTTGATGTATACGTCGTGGAAACTGTCACAAAAACGGCGAACCCTTTCGCAGCGCTACATTATTTATTCGAACGCATTTATCGCCGCCGCCGCCGGTGCGCTTCCATTTTCATCGCAACGGATAGCCGCAGGTTTTGTGATACTGATAGTTCAAAGATTATCATCAATTTTTTTCTAATTGGAAACGTCCACGAACTATGATTGAATTGAATGAGCTCTTATTAAGAAAGTTTGTCGAGGAGCAGAAACTTTAAGTGTTAAATGACAGTGCTTACCGTCGTAAGAGGATTAATAATAAATCAGTAAGACCAACTGTTGCTTCTTACAAGAAACTTCGAAGTTTCCCCCAAGATTCTCTCGCCGATGCTCAACAGGTGTCTACTTAGAGCTCGATTTCTTAGCTTATTATTAACTCTCCCTTATCGTATCCCGTTCGCGTTCGTCCGAAACACGCAAGAAAAAAAACGGCCCGTCCCGGGAAGACGATTTTCCTCATTTTCTCTGCGGCTCCGGAGCCAATACGGTCCGCGTGATTGAATAAACAGACGCGAAACTTTCCACGTTTCTAATTAAACGGTGTCCGAGACGATAAATTACTTTATAAGTTCGGGAATTGTTCGGAAGCGGCGGTCATTCGCTCGGATTAATCAAGTGGATAGAAATTAGAAAGTTAAGAGATCCATTACACAAGTTTCTTAGGTAAATTGAATCAAGGGGGGGACGGGGTGGATCATTCGGATTCCTGGCGGGCAAAATAAAGGGACCAATTTCATCAAGTTCGAGGAGAGTATTTCCAATCATAGCCCGAAGAAGTTGTTTTTTTTTTAAATAGACTTTGTATACCCATCATTCTTTTCGAATTCTTCTTTCTCTTCAGTATTCCTCATCTTAAAAATCAAACCTTCCGAGACAAAAATTGCGTAATCAAAGTAAATACTTTATAGTAAACAAAAAATAAAAAATGTGGTGATATACAAACTAATACATTTAAAATACAAAGACGCACTTGAATCCTTGAACAAGTCCCCCAGTGCCATGTCTCTCAAGTAGGATTCGTTCGACCTGATCGATGACGTAAGACGACGTCATTCCCCAGAAGGTCGTCTTGTAAAGCCACCTGCGATACGATCTTTACAAACCTCTTACACAAGTCGGCCGACCGTATAAATCTTCATTCATGAAAGCCGCACGTGGTCTTCGGTGTTGGTGGAGGTGTGGAGGTGGTATGTCCGTACATACAGAAGAACCACCAAGAGCGTCAGATTTAATCTTCTTTCTTGGCTCGTGTAAGTAGCATCATTATCAAATAGTTGTCGCTGACGACAATACCCAAACTTTAGTCAATATAAGTTGCTGTAGCCGGTTCGGGGGGATCCTCGAAAGTTCAAAATTTGGCCTTTGTAAGGTCCTCCGGAATATTTGCCATTGTCGCGCTGCCCACTAAATGATCTCTTAGTTGTCACTTCAACTCCTAACAATGGCCGAGATTAATAGTTCTTAGCGAACAAACGACTTACTTTGCATAGTTGCGCGCTTAACTTCCTCGTCAAGGTCCAACGTGATTTATTGCCACACCACACACCTACGTGTTTCGCGGATGTTGCATAATTTATTGTTATTATTATTATTATTATTTTTTGTTGTTGTTGTTGTAATAAGAGCGAGCATCTGAGGTTTCTACAGCGTAAATCCTGGATGCCTCGCGCTCCTTGGACCGCATCGCCAGCGGATATCCTTTGGTCCACCCGCGACAATCAACAGCGTGTCCTCAGACCGGACATTAGACTTCGATCTGATTGTTCTCATCAACTTACGTACACGGCCGGAAACGATGACACATACTCGTTTTTATTCTCAATAACGTCGCATTGTACATGTTTACGCCTGTCCAGACTCTGTAAAATACTCAGAACTAATAAAAAAAAAGGCGCGTACAACCAATACGACTTCATAAATCTATGCACCTTTTAGATCAGCGATGATCTTGGGCTCTTCGAAAGCGATACCCCCGCTCCAGATTTCTTCGGGGAAATAATGAGAATTCATTCATAGAGAGACGCGCGGCAAATAAATAGGGCGAATTCTTTATTTCATCAGGAAGCCTGCTGGATGGCATCAGTTCCATCAAAAATCGTTCTTTTATTGCTTGATGGATGACTCAGATTCATCAACAATCGTTCTTTTATTCTAGTTGGTTTTCATCAGATGGCATCATAAGTCCATCATTCGTTTCAGATAATGGAACTGTTTGAAAGTTGAAATCTCAAATCTAACCTCGGTTTTTTAAACATGAGTGAAAGTTTTATTCGTTTTATCTGCATTTTTTAAAATTGCTTGCACCTACCGCTTCAGTAAAAATGAGATGTCTATAAATAAGTAGGAGTGCAAACAAGTTGAAAGTCAAGAAAATGCAAAACAAACCTAAAATTAATTGGAAATTATAGTAGTACGTGTATCGTGTTTAGGACAATGCAAGAGTTAGATGAGATGATCAATTATTTTAAGAACGATGAACATATAAAATAGCGACATCTTACTATCCCTTTTTGACCTGACATTGCAGTAGGATAGACCAATTGAAGCGGGATTTGCTCCTAAAACGTCCCCCATGCAAGGCGGCCATGCTTGCTGTCAAAGCAATCAAGAACGATTTGCACAAAATTTTTCTAAAAAATATTTTAAGAACATAAATAAAATGTTTAATTTTTGAGATTAGAAAGAATTTTATTTTTAACGCAAAGCGTTCTTTTATTCCTAATCTGTTGCATCCATCAGTAGATGACGTCACTGCATCAAGTTCCAACACTGATGCTTTCAACCATAAAATTGCGTTGAAATAAAGAACATGCCCATACTTAATAAATAGCACCGACCTAGTTGTTACATGTAGCATACACTTCCCCGTTAGAGGTCATCCCTGTTTTAGATGTTTTCCTTTCTAAATTCCTTTTAACAAAACCAGAAATCTCGAAAAAAATATCAAAAGAAATGAAAACAACTTTATTTACAAAAAAAAACACAACACAACTGAAACAGACCTAAGCGAACCCATTCCAATGAAAAATCTTAAAAATTAGCGAACAAGTAGAAAAATACTGTAAAAAAAATACTTAAAAGATTCTAATCATGGGGGAACTAATTTAAACTTCTTTTCCTTCACTTTTTTGAAGCTCCCGGGCTGCCACGAGCCCCCAAAGGCGAGGGGCCCAAACAACGCGTAGCGCTGTCTTCGTATCTTTTCTATGGGGGCCACCGAGTATCATGAGAACGGAGATTGGTTGGGATCCGAAGGGCTCCTTACGGAGATGACTCTGTTTAGGCCTTTCGGACCCGAACCTCTCGGAGATAATGCCTCCGTTTAGGCCCGCCAGATCCCATAGGTGAGGGGCCCAAACAACGCGAAACGCTGTCTTTCTATCTTCTCTGTGGGGGGGAGGGGGGCACTGACTATCATCAGAGCGCAAAGAGGTTCGGGTCCGAAAAGCGGGCGGACTCTATGCCTTTGTTTAGGCCCGAGGCCCCATAGGCGAGAGGTTCAAACAAAGCGAAGCGCTGTCTTCGTACCTTCTCTGTGGAGGGCCACCGAATATCATGAGAGGGAGGTTCGGGCCTTCGGATTCGAACCTCCTGGAGATGACTCCGCTTAGGCCATTTGAACTCAAAACCTTCGGGAATGCCTCTATTTAGGCCCCCACAGAATGCAAGCGTTTTAAGCAAAAAGTGCACTTTTCGAATTAGGACGTCCACACGCCCATACGTTTTAGCGAAAAATCATCTGAATAAAAGTTATGGGATGTTCGGAGGTGCAGATCGACAGGTTCGTCCATTTTTGATTTTCGCTCCCGTGTCGAAACGTCCGCCCTCGGAAAAATTCCCTTTTTTGCCCATTTTTGCATGTTTTTTTCATATTGCGGGAGCTACGAGGATTTCTATAGAAATCCGTATTCTAGATTGATCCTTCGGACGATTTTTTACGCCGGTTTCGATGCGATCGCGCGTCCAGCAACGGTGTCGGGGGCAGATTACTGCGGGGGTGCGATTTTGCAGAGTGCTTTTCGGGAATTTTTTACGCCCCTTAAATGCGGTCGTATGGAAACGAGCTTTTCGCTAAAGTATTTTCGAAAAGACCCAAGAAACCGATGACGGCGTCTGCTAGGCACTGAGACGCTTGGTGAAAAAGATTTTGTACCCCCCGTTTCAAGAATGGCCGATTTTAGAGCTTCAAAAAAATTTAAAAAAACGTAAAAAAATCATCCAAATAAAAGCTCTGGGATATTCGGAGGCGCAGGTCGCCAGGTTTGCCAATTTTTGATTTTCGTCCCCGTGTCTAAACGTCCGCGCTCGGAAAAATTTCCTTTTTTGCCCATTTTTGCATGTTTTTTTCACATTGTGGAAGCTACGAGGATTTCTATAAAAATCCGTAAATATGCATTCTAGATTGATCCTTGGGATGATTTTTTACGCCGGTTTCGTTGCGATCGCGCGTCGAGCAACGGCGTCGGAGGCAGATTACTGCGGGGGTTCGATTTTGCAGAGTGCTTTTCGGGAATTTTTTACGCCCCTTAAACGCGATCGTATCGAAACGAGCTTTTCGCCAGACTATTGTCTAAAAGACCCAAGAAACCGATGACGGCGTCGATTTGCCGCTGCTATGGCTGGGGAAAAAGATTTTGTACCCCCTATTTCAAAAATGGCCGATTTTAGAGCTTCAAAGAAGTTTGAAAGTATATAAAAACGTGTAAACTCTTAAAAAAACAATAGAAACTGAAAAATTGGCGAAAACACTGAAAATTCTCCAAAAAAATTGAAAAAACTTAAGAAACTCAGAATTTTGAGAAAAAATTAACAAAACCAAACCAAAATTAGAAGAAATAAAAACGAATTTTTTCTGACTGGTAATTATTTGTTTTCGCTAAATTTTACTGATTTTTTAACTCTTATTTAATATTTTCTTAAAAATATTTTTCTTTCACCTTTTTAAATAGTTTAAACAGCGACGTCCTATGCTCGCTTTTTGACCTAACATTGCATTAGGATTGATTTTCTATGTACAAAAAGCGTGTCGCGCTGTTAGGGCCGCTCACCTTGAGGGCTCGCGACAGCTAGGATTCTGGTTAACGGCTCTAACAGCACGAAACGCTTCCTTCAAATTCTTTCAAATTCCACGAGTCCTATGTTCAGGGACTTAATTCGACGAGATTTTTGCTGGGGAAGACACTGGTTCTTTAATGAAAACTGATCACTCTATCTGACTTAACAGATATGATATTTGGGTTGTGGAGAAAATCAAAATATCATGTGATCATAAAATCACGTGACCCTAGCAGGTTTTGAACTTTTAAATGCAAGCCAACATAGTAGGAACGAAAAAAAAAATGGGAGCATCTAGAACAATTTTATAAAAAAAACACAGAAAAATAAAGACTATGCTTAAGGAAGACCCCTTAGAAGAAAGTTGATTTTATGTCGAACCCGTTTCAATGTGACTTCTCCCCAAAAGATTCCTTCAAAAGACTCCTGAAGATTGATGATTGGGGTCTATATGTTCATCGACCTTTCCAAAATTTTCTCCGGATGTGCACCCTGTTGGGAACCCTTGGACTTGCCTTATACGCTAGCACCTGAGCTTCTTATGAGACGTTACAGTTAAATTTCTACGAGAAAAAATAATTGAAGATAGATCAACCCCTACATTGGTCGTTTCGTCCCTTTTGATTGAAATTTTCTTTTTGTTATGCACATTTGTCTTCTGCATTTCGTAAGAATTCAACGTAACGGAATCCAAGCGTGTCACGTTTACATATTCCAATTAAGATTGAAGGACGATTAGAATGGACCCTCCTGCCGCCAGGTCGTAAACCGTAAGATGTATAAATAAGTTAGGAAATCGTCATTTGTTATTTCGTAGACTGAGTTTATCTCGACTTTTTTCACATCTCCAACAGATGTCTTCTTTTTAGTAAAACCTGAAAGTTCTGGGTAACTTCTTATGAAAAACAGTATAAATTATGATTCCTTTTTACTAGATAGTATACTTAAGGGGATTGAATACTCGTGAGTATGTACGCTTTGGGCAATTCCCATAAAGTTCAAAATTTATTCGAATTTTCCAGACGTAACAAGATAAGTAAACGACGAAGTCCGGCGGCAAACAAAGTCACAATTAAGTCACACCTGTAGAAAAGGGGGTAAGGAAACAGCGGAAGTAGCGTGGCGGAAACGCGGCGTTCAACGGAAGTGGCTAAGTAGCGAGTACAATGAACGGTTCCGGTGGCGTGTAGGTACCCATAATGCACCGAGTCGCAGACATGGGAAACACCTCGCGACTATCATGCGAGATCATATCAGCATCGGCCGGTTCGTCTATTAATAATTGATCGCCGGTCGTAGGAATATTTTTTCGTGTCGCTCTTTTTTTTTAGAGCAAGCGTGACTCGGAATATTTAACCGATACAGATAAATGGACTCCGGGCGTTAAATATTTACGCGAGGTTTTTCTGTGGCAACTTCGGAATTACCGGCCGGATTAAATATTTACGACGCCCTCAAAAATTATAGCGTTTCATTGAAGAAAATTCCTCCTTGCGTAAGTGCCGAGGCGTAAACTCTTTTTCGAGGGGCAAATTACCGGGTAGGCTTGAAAGAGTTTTGTTTTTCTTTCTTAATGGCTTTTCCACTGTTCGTATACATATATGGTAGTCAAGTAGGCCGGAAATAAACATTTTTCATCAGGACATGTACAAATTTCGTAATTTTTATCAAGGGAATAAATATCTTTAATTACAGAGGGTATAAGCTTGAAGAATTGGGAAAAAAAATCCATTTCCAAAGTGGATTTGCTTTCCTAAACGAATCACCCACTTCCTCTTTCTCTATTTTTTTGTCACACACCTCCAGTTTTTACTTCTTTTCCGTAATTTATTTCATGCCTTTAATGACATGGAATTCCCTCTATTACAACATTAATTTGCGCACGTTCCTTGAGAGAAAAGACTTTGAACTTCAACGTAAGCAGACGTCGGACGGTCATTCACGCTAAACCCGTGTCGACAATCGCACCTGTGAAACGCAACTAGGCGATTTTTTAATAATATACGCGCGTTGAATTTTGTGTAAATCCAAAAGTGAAAAACCAATTTAGAATAAGATTTTTCAAACGTGAACATTGGCCAGTTGGTTTTTAAACATAGACACTTTTACGACTCGTATCGTATAGTGTCGCACATATTAGTTACTGCAGTTAAACTTTTGCTCTTTTTGTCCTTCTGGTACATTCGACGCGTCGATGATTGTTGCGTAAGGAAGGAAACCCTGTGGTTACGGGTTCTGTTAATCCGGTAATAATTACACGTGAATAATAAGTTTAATTTAAGACGAGCAAGACCGGAAGGAAGCAGCAGTCTTATGTTTCACGCCCGAGATCCCCGACTTCCGATATCAAATCACTCTGGGCATCAGACCGAGCCGGCAATTCCGACCGGCTACGTAAGAGGTCCTACGTCACAGGACACAACACAACCTTGAGACCGTTTCCTTAGGTGACGTCAGACGACGTCACTTTCCCCAAGACTTCTGTCTTGTGCAAGTCGTGACGTAACCCACGGGCAGATGTTCGCCGACGTGGACGCATTTGCATGATAATGGGCGCGTATTAAGATTACGGGCCCGGTGAGGTATTGTTCGTATCGCGGCGTGCTTCGACAAGGGGGCGAATTTCTTTTGTTGATCGAGGGGGTCAAAAAACGGGACCCGTGCCCGACACACGCTTGCTAGATTGTATTTGCGTCTGGAGAGAGAGTTCTCCGATAAACTAATATGGTGTCACCAGTGGCGCGTGTTTCATTCGTCGATTTTTAATAAATTTCATCCCTGCACGTATCCCTTAATAACCATCATTTGCAAGACAAGGCAAAGATGAACAAAATTTTCGAAGAGAACAAACTACACTGCCCTGTTAAGCATACAAATCGTTTCTACGTTTCGCAAACTTGCGGCATCATGACGTCTACATGCTTGACATATTACGTTACATGTTTTAACACCTTTTAGCAAATGTTAAATTCAATTTTTAATCAAATATTCAAATTTGGTGGCGTAATGAATTTTACTAATGATTTTATCAGTTACGACTTCTATGCTTAACAGGGCAGTAAATAATTCTATTTGGATTCTATTTTTATTAGTTTTGATGATAACATACAATATTTGACATTGAAATTGAAATTGAAAAATGCCGAAAGTTTGAATTGCATATTTGAAGAAGTTAAGGTTATTTTAATTTTTGAATGAAATTTACGAACGACGAACGTCTATGATATTAAGTAAAGCACGAGGGCTAAGCAGCTGCACCTCTCTGGAGGGGTACGCGCATATAAGCAGCCAGCTGACTTAGTCTCCACAACAAAGAAGCTCACCCTCCTTGTCTGCGACCAACTAGTATTCACCCTTCCTTACTACCGCCGCACTACTACAAACTAATTCCCTTCTTTTATTTTTATTTTTTCATGAATTCGCCCTCTTTGCCGTGCTGTTTTCCTAGGGATGCTGACTGCACAGCTCGTGCTAGTTTATTATTGCGCCCGGGCATCATCTAGGTTTTGTTCTTTCGCCGGCGAGGGTAGACGCGCATTCAGGCCGGAATTATGGGGTTTAGGGGTGCATTCAATTCATACAGTAGGTCACTGGAACTGCCGGTGTATAATTACATCGCTGCTCATTCTTTTCTTCGGGACTGTGTCAATAAATTCACGCGCGAGTAAACAAACTTTCCAGAGAGAGAAAAAAAGAGGAAAGCTCGAATGAGCCTGATAAGCCAAGGAGGAAATTAATGTAATAACGGTCGAGACAAAAACTTAATTGCAGTCGGGGAGAAACCTGACATAACATTAATACTTGATGTTCATTACTGATAATGTCGATATTTAAATGTAGTGGTAATAAGCTTAAGGGTATGGACGATGCCTCACTGTTCACCGTCAATGTTTAGATCGCGCTCGATAGTTCGATGTAAAGCAAACGCACAGATTTAAATGAAATCATGCGTGTTGAAGATGGGCGCTACTATTCATCTTCTGTTTAAAACTGTACGTTTGATTTACAACGAGGTTATATCGCAGTACCGAGCGCGACCTAAACATCGAAGGTGAACAGCGAGATATCTTCAGCGTGGTCGTACCCTTATACTCCTAATTGATGATTGAACCATCTTGTAATTCGTTTTGCTGTGACTTCCTTTTCTGCATTTAGTTGATGATGGTTCTCAACATATAAAAAGAGATAATTCATATTTCAAATTCGATTTATTAGGTAGTTCCAAAAAGTTTTCATTTCGTTTCGTGCTTCTAATAACCCAGTGGTTCTAGACAATCGATTTTTCTAAATTGTAAACTCT
Source organism: Prosopocoilus inquinatus (assembly GCA_036172665.1). Taxonomy (NCBI): domain Eukaryota; kingdom Metazoa; phylum Arthropoda; class Insecta; order Coleoptera; family Lucanidae; genus Prosopocoilus; species Prosopocoilus inquinatus. Next base: position 35,456,272 of record CM069877.1, read on the forward strand.
TGTTCTCTTTACTATAAGATACTATTTGAGAGACTATCTATTTATTGCAACTCTTCTAGAATTTTAATTAATTAATAATGAATTAATTTCGTTTTCCTTTATCTGTTTTTTTTATCTGGCATTTGACGGGTAGGTATGTGTTGTGCATGTTGACTTAACTAAGCTTCTGCTTCGCATTGTGCGGTTCGGAAAATTTCGGGCGGTGAAAAATATCAAATGAAAATTACGCACGAAACACACGTATGCAAAACAATCGACACGTCACACGTTAATTGGGGACGCACCTAGCCGAAATTAATAAAAGCGACATATTAATTATTCCGAAGGGAAACCACGCTGAAGGCAACCTGTTGATCAGACATTAATTAAACCTATAATATGCATATAAAAATGAAGCAAATTACACGCACATTCATCTATTATGCATGTGATTTAATGGCCCAAATAAGTGGGCCACTGCAGCGGCGGCTATCTGCGATCTCTCCGCCATATCAGGGCAGGACGAGGAGACGCGTGCCCAGGTTTACTAAGATAGCGTCGTTCTTTTGTTTGCCATATGGCCCCATTTGATATGACGTCATGCCGCACCACCGGGGGAAGTAAGATAATGGGCCCAACTTAAGGTTCAGCTGTAGGTCGCACTCCCATCATGCCAGCCAGCCAGCCAGCCAGTAAGGGTGGTGATTAGAATTTTTCCCGATGCATCCATCCATCTATCGATCGATCGCAGGGGTAATATTTCCTGTTGCAATTTCTAGAACAGCTCTTCAATTATTCTGTTCGATCGGGGATTTTTGCACATCTGTTGTTTGCAACTTTGTAAGAGGAAAGGCGAGGAACAAGCATCTTACCGAAAATAAGACTCAACGAGTTCAAAGACCTGTTCCTGAAAGACGTTCTCAGGTAAAACATTGATAAGGGAATTTATGCCTTCGAGAATGCAGAAAGGGTGGAAGACGTAGGCGGCAGAAGGGTTTTCGGCTTGCATCTGCGACCTTCTTATGCATCTGCGCTATTATTACTTTTGTAACAAATTTTGCAAAACATGCAACCCCTTGAGCTTCTATTTTTCAAATCTCTTGAGACTCGACAGAGCAACAATGGACGGAAACTCGAACGGTTACATACGAAACGAAATGCAAAATTATACAGAATGAAACGAAAACATGTGCGTGTGTTCCCGTTTGAAATAAATAAGCTTTGATTTTATGATTGTTGGGACCTTTTAAGATTTTAGATCTTACATTTGTTCTAAGTTCTAATCTATTCAGTGTTTCAGTTCTAAATTATATCAACAAGAGAAGAATTCTTCCGCATTCTCGCGAGCAATTAAAACCCAATTAATGGTTGAATTTTGAATGAACGCTAAGTTTAATCAAAAGATGTTTTTTTTTTAGATTTTATACAGTGTGATTTTTAATTACTGAATTTACCACATGAATTTAAATGTGAAATACATAAAAAATGAAGGCGCCAAATACAAACTATCCCATATCAACAAAAATCGCCCTGAGTAAAACAACTAGGTTTAGCTAACAATGTATTGTTGTTAAAAAATTGGAAACTTGTCAGAAAAAGGAGCGGATTTTAATAATGTAGATAAATATAAACAACAATTATGTTTGCTGAAAATAATCCAAGTATAAAACAAATATTCATGAATATAATGTAGGAGTTTAGTTTAGTTTTTCGAAAATATAGAATTCAGCCGGGGATTATTGCAAAGGAGAATTTAGGGTAAATAAACCACAGTCAAAATTTGTACCATAAAGTGATGCAGGCTAACAAGATTTATTGATTTATTGATAAGCAGGCCAAGCCCTTCCCTTGGTGGAAATGACCATCAAGTAGACACAGAACAAGATAACAATAAAGGGCATTTTTACAATTGGGAAAGCCTCGCTTAAAAACCAAGATTTTTAAATTTTACGGCCCAAGAAATATTCAGCCAAATACTGCCATACAAATGAGATATAAGGTAAACAAAAAATAAAAATAAACAAAGACGAATAAGTATATAATAACTAGAGCAAAGTGTAAGAAAAGAAAATCGATAGTAAAATTTAAACAAATGTGCAAATAAAGATGAGGAAGAAGTACAGATATAAAAAAAACAGTAAGCTAAAGCAAGCCTTCAGAATACTGAGTGAGCAGACTCTACAAAAAGTCATCAATTATTCAATTCACAGAGCCGTAATAACCAAAATTTTGAATGATGAATGGCACCTGAGGGAATAATTGTGAGAAAATAAAAGAGAGGAAGACAATGTTTAAACGAAGCGAAGACACGCATGTGAACTGAAAAAAAAACAGTGAAAAAGCTGGTTGGAAAGAACATGCAAAGAAGAATTAGCTATAGGAATTAGTCTTGATAAAACAGTCAAACAAAAGAAAATTACAGCAAAAGACGAGGGAAGATGGAAGCAAATTGTGGTGCTAAGGTTTTGATGACTTTCAACAATCCTCCCAGTGGAAAAAAAAATATGTCACTTAAATATTAGGAACTCACCACGACAAGTTTTCTTAATATCTCAGTTATAAAACAAAAGATTTGTAACACAAACAAGTTATTGCTCCATTAAAAGAATTTTAGAACAAGCTTCTGGGGCAGTTTACACTTTCATTAATCTTATCATTATTGCATGAAGGTAAAAGCTTCCTCAAGTATTCCAGTATTTTACTTTCAAAATATTTGAAATATCCTTCTTATAAAAAAGATTAGAGTTCTTTCATCTATTAATTTGTCAAATTAATTTTGACTAAACCAAATTACATTAGTTTCATTTTACAAAAAATGGAATACACGTATTTTACGCAAAAATCGTTCGGTTGCATTTCACAGGTGCGGTTATTGACGCGGGTTTGGCGTGGATTGACCGACGCGACGCAGAGTGGGACAGAATTTACAAAAAGCGGCCAAAAGCGTTCGGAGATCTATAATTTTTCATAAATTTGTTATTAAATAGTTGATTCATCTTTCCTAAAATAAGAAGATCATTAAACAACCCTGCTGCTTGATGTTCCATCTCAAACTTACCCTTTCAATCGTAGGCAGCGCTTTAGAAGCGAAGGCATTTTCTACAGCAATTTACAATTCAAAATATAGTTTCATTTTTGTAACAATATTAGTGTAATTGAAATATATACTCTGCTTTTCAAGCAGTTTCATGAATATATTCGAGAATTATGATATTCTATAGAGTTTAATAAAATTCCCCAAGAGTCCCCACTTTCATTTGTGTACAAAATAATAAACAAGACCTTACCCTAAAATAAAATTTTCTTACTACGATTTGCTATCTTATGGGATATTAATATTTCTGTACGCCATCATTAATAATACAACATTATGTTTAAACAACTGAAGAAAGTAGTCTCTTAGAAACAATTGAAGATCGAGGTGTTAAGATTGTACCTTTAATATCCCATACGACTTTCCTGGAACATTTTTTGCTCAATCTCTCAAAACAAAAAAGATATTTTAAATATAGAACAGTGAATCGTCCTGGCACGACAAAAATCGTTTCTCGCATCTTTGTGGAAAATTGTATTATCTAAGGGGATCAATTTTTTGCTCAGGTCAATGCAGATTTTAATCGTCGACTATAATTTGCACTATGTTATTTAAAAAAATCGAAGAAGGCTTAGCCGCTTTAAAACAATAGCAGATCGAGGTCGCTGGAGTTATCCAAATTGTAGTACTTAACATGCTGTGCAACTTCTCTTAACGACTTCTTGCTCTATCTCTTAAAATTAGAAAGTTATTTTAAAAAGACCAAACCGTAACTCACCCTGTACGAACCAACCCTCGTGGAAACCACGTCAATGTCTTGAAAATTATTTTTAATCATTGGTTTATATTTGTGGTGTCATTTTAGGATAATTAAAACTAAAAGTGGAATTTTGGCTTGACTTTTAGGGTGTTCTGTCACTGTGCGACGCCACGCGACGTTTGCTCGCGTTTAGATCAAGCCTCTTAGGTCAAGGAACGTACGCAAACGAATGCGAAATAGACGGAATTCCGTAGGGGAATCCATGTCATTAAACCTTACTTGCGCTGCATGGACGGATCAAGTCTCTTAGGTCAAGGACCGTACGCAAAAGAATGCGTATTACACACGTCATAAAATAAATGTAAATAAAATTTTAGTTATAATTACATATATTAGATGCATAAAAAAAACAGACTCATAGGAAGACAGTATATATATTTTTTAAATGACATATGGATGCTGTAGAAAGTCTTCGAAGGAATAAAAGGCGTTATTCAACAGATACTCTTTGATTGTAGATTTAAATTGTGGCAATGGTTTTTCACGTAATTCAGGTGTTAAACAATTAAAGAATTTAATTGCGTAATAATTGCTACCATAGCGAAACTTATTTAGTCTATTTTGGGGCACTACTATATTCGAACTTTGTCTAGTGTCGTATTTATGATATGTATTGTGGTCTACATAATTATTAATATTTGCTTTTATGTGAACTAAACATTCTAAAATATAAAGTGAGGGGAATGTCAATAATTTTATTTTTTTGAAAATTTCCTTACAGCTATCTCTATGACCGATGCCACCCATAATACGTATAATTCTTTTCTGAATTAAAAAAAAATCTTTTTTGCTTCAGAACAAGGGCCCCATATTAAAATTGCGTAAGACATGACTGATTGGAATATCCCATAATAGGCTGTTAACAAACTATTCTAAGGAACTGAGTTTTTCAAGTGTCGAATAAGGTATATTGTTTCAGTTAGTTTATTTGCAACGTATTCTACATGTTCATGCCACTGTAGAGTGTGATCTAAGTAAACACCCAAATATTTGATGGACTTCACACCATAGAAATCCATGTCATTAAACCTTGCTTGCGCTGCATGGGCGGGTCAAGTCTCGTAGGTCAAGGAACATGCGCAAACGAATGCGTAGTAGACGGAATTTCCTAGGGGAATCCATGTCATTAAACCTAACTTGCGCTACACGGACAATTAACACATTGGCTTTTAACTGTGTTTTTGCGAGACGCTGCCTTTTTGATATTCGTCCATTGACTTAAACTTTTAGAAAACGCACTTTGTTGCATCCGACACGGGTGGGATACGGAGGGAAGTTTATAAATCGGGGAAAGTCAGCAATTGGGATCATTATTATTATTATTATTATTGTGATTATTGTCAGTTTGTGACTTAGTGGTAGCGTTCATTAATATAATTTGCTAAAATCATTTGTGAGTTTTGTTTGTGACTCCAGGGAGGCGGCGTTGGGTCGAGTGGAGCGCAAGAAGGTGACCTAATTGGCCTAATTTTTGATTGTGGGTTTTAGAGTGCCTTCAGTTTTTTTCATTCCAGAAAACGGGCTTAACTTATTATATTAATAAGGTTTTTAATTTTAGAAAAATAGTTTAATCTAGCAGTTAATTTAATTCCATATTTAGAAGGAAAACGGAATATTTTCTGAAAGAATCACAAACTATTTTATTCTTGATCTATCTCTTTATTCCATTTCACAACTTTGTCGGAATACAGGTTCGACCAACTCGAATAAATTTTTGCGTTGAACGCGACCAGCGCAAATTGAAAAGCGACCACCAGGAATTGACAAGATTTATCGCGCCGTTAAATTAAAAACGCCACAATAGAACAAGTAAAGTAATTAATGCCGGTGGATCCGCAAGATTATGCGTTGCCATAGAAATTAATTGAAACGAACGTAATCAAAACTGATTTTCGGTGCGCTTTGCGCGCATATGCTAATTAGGAATAGGATGTATGGCCGGGAGCGAAAAGAGCATTCATAGTTTTTACTTTTTAAATAAAACAAGGCAGGGGTCAGCACATTCATTCCGGGTTCGGAAAAAAGTTTAGCTCTCTTTCGCAGTGTTTGATGTTCCGCTGAATTTAGGAGAAGCGATGCGCGTTTACGTCGTACACGGACGCCCATCGATTTTCTTTGGCCGAACGTTACCAAAAATAAAACTCTGCGAGTGTGATACTTCCACTCCCGAATTAGTTCGTAAACACGTTAACCAACTTAACCCTTTTAATAAATTTCACGTTATTTATTTTAAAGAACGCTTAATACATAATTCTATTTTCAAAGAAGAGGTTAATTTAAAGCGTTTCCTCTTAAGACTAGCCCTGGCCCTAGCCATTTGGAACTTGTAGACGTACGAAATTAGCACCGCAGATGTTTAAGGAAGTCGACTTGCCTGCTTAATATAAACCAGCAAGTCATCACCGAATCATCAAAGAAACAATATAGATGACTCGACGCCTCTTCAAGACAATGCCTGCAACCCTCGACGACTAAGAAACACGCGACTTCCTTCAAGGTTCGACCACTTCAGTTCTCGCCAACCCTAAAATTAGTCATGCAGAGAAAAAGATGACTTTGATCGGGAGAAGGCCTTGTGACATTGATCTTTGCAGGTAAAAACCTACCTACCTACTTTTATACTTATTATTGAAGTTGACGACTCAACTGTCACACGACTTCCTTCCACCAACCTCGACACTTCTAAAATTAGCTGAACTGTGAAAATTGCATACATAGAAAATCGAAGTTAACTTTGATCGAAAAACCGGAAGTTAACTGTCAGTACTTAAGAGTAATTGTGTGCTGTTAATTGGCCTCGCTATAATAAAGCGCCGTAATGATAGCTCGCCTTCCTTATTTCGTCTATATTTAGCTCTCGTCAGTTATTATCGCTCGTTATGTAAGTTATATATTCTTCATCTGCTCTGTTATTTCCAGCCAGCCACAGATTTTCTTTCCGCCCCCTCCGGCTAATTCGTATCCTTGGATTTTCATAAAATATTCGGCGATTTTCTGAATAAACCATCGAACGATATAGCGCGTCAGTTTCAACAACTTTGCACGTATTAAACTTACAAGTGTTACTCATGCTCTAGTTATGTTTGCATGCCTTCATTATTAATTTGGCTGGCGGTTTGGACTTTGAGCACGATAGATTCGAAGAAATAGGATAAATGCTGTCTGTACATGTGAAAATAATTTACTTATGAATTCCTTATGAATCAGTAATGAACCCTATATACATATGTATACAGTGACCACCAAACAGTTGGCAGCATGTAATATAAACCATTGGCACAAAGAGTTTTTTAAGATTAAAAATAAAAAAGATTCCCATATGGTGCGAACTTTTTGGCGGTCACTGTATGTACATGTACTCGGTAAGAATTCTTTAAAAATTATAAAACCTTCATTACTCAAGAGTTTTAAGAATTTATTTTTCCTGGTAGTAGATTATCTGTTGGTTTCTTCAACTGTTTCTTCACTCAAACTTATTCGTTAGCATAATCTGACGATAGCGGATGGAGTTCCAGAATGTTACTTCCATTCTACTATTTTACATTCCTTCTGGATTTTGTTAAGGCTTGGATTTTTCATCTCTTCTTTGGACTGCTTCTAGTTCAAGTTCCAGTCGTCTCACTTCTCTCCTCATTTCCTTATTCTATAAGTCAATCATCTCACTAGTCACTTTTTCCTTTTTTTAATGTTTGCTGTTCATTTTATTCTGCGGAGTTTGACACGCTGACCTTGAAGGGGATAGCTTTTGAATGGGGAGAAACAAAATTAGGAGAAACAAGTTGAGAAGTTGAGAAAGCTCATGTCGAAGGAGGTTCTAAATCAAGTGCATCAATCTTGAAGGGGATAGGCCGATTCTGGAACCTCCTTTCTGAGGAGAAACGACTGCAAAAAATAATTCTAGGTCAAAGTCGGAGGACTTTTCCTCTGGAGAAACCTCCACCGACTTTGACCTAGAATTTTCGCAGTCGTTTCTCTCGGTTTTAGAATCGGCCTACTTTCGACATCTTCTGTTCTGTTTCTTTCAATATATTTTGCTCTTTGAGCTATGATAATAATCTTAACGATGACATCAACTTTGGTTTAAACTGGCGATTTCCTGCAGCTCATCCTCTTCTTCTTATACAACCATAGTCTGTTTTCTCCATGGGTTCCCTGAGATCTGCGTGTTTCGTTCATTCCTACAAAAGTATTTTCCCTAGAAGATTATCCCTTGGTTTCTTCAACTGTTTCGTTGCTTAAACTTATTCGTTAGCACAATCTGAGGGTATATTCGAGGATATTTGAGTGGGGTTCCCGGATATTGGTTCCATTTTACATTCCTTCTGGATTTTGTTATAGCTTGGGGTTTTCATCTCTTCTTTGAACTGCTTCCGGTTCAAGTTCCAGTCGCCTCACTTCTCGCCTTATTTCCTTATTCTGTAAGTTTCTCAATCATCTCGCTAGTCACTTTTTTCTTTTTTCTAAGTTTGCTGTTCACTTTTTTTCTATATAGTTTGATAACCTTAACTTCTCCGACATCTCGTTTAAATTTCAGATTTTATCTCTCTGCTACACCCCGTTCTTTGTTTTAATTTAAATTCGAAATTATTCCAACATCTTCCGTTTTTCTAATGTATATTCCATCCCTTTTGCTCTTTGAGCTTTGTTGATAATCTTAACGATGAACTCAACTTTGGTTTAAATACTGACGGTCTCCTACATCTCCTCTTCTCCGTTCTCTCTCATTCTTGTACACATACATCGAGCCATTTTATTCTTTGAACTTGAACTGGATTTGAAGGCTTCCGTATGATCTGCGTGTTTCGTTTATTTCTACAGGAGTACTCCTTTAGGGTTGTCGATCTTCTTACTGTTCTTCGGGCTGTTGTGGCGAAAGCTCAACGAAGACCTCTTTAGGGTTGCCCATCTTCTTGTTTTCTTCGCGAGCTATTATGGCAATAGCTTATAGAAAACTTCTTTTCTCTCTTCTCTTCTTTAGGGTTGGCGATATTCTTGCTCTTCTTCGAGTTATTATGGCAATAGCTCAAAGAAGACCTCTTGAGGGTTGCCGCAGATCTTCTTGCTCTTCTTCGAGCTATTACAGCAACAGCTCAAAGAAGACCCGTTTATGGTTGCCGATGGATCTTCTTGCTTTTCTTCGAACCATTATGACAAAAGCTCAAAAAAGTCCTCTTTAGGATTGCTCTTCTTCGAGCTATTGCCACTTCATAGAAACTGATGGTTGCTTGCGTTATATTTATTAGTACTGTGGATGGGGTTTTGAACTGAAACTAGCGGAAGTTGGGTTGTTGTGACGTAACGTTTAGATATTTTCACGCCCTTCTTCCATAAATACAAATTCAACTCCGCCAACCACAGCACAAAATGGAGAAGATCAAGCCAACAGCCACCAGCTCTTACGAAATAGCAGTTGATCGAAGAAAAGAAAATCAACGTAAAGAGGTTCTTCTGCAAGAAGAAACGAAGCGTTGGGTGGAAAACAACACATGGTTCTATTGAAAGTGATGGAGTAACATTGTCCATGTCATCTGCTCTCTAAATTCCTGATTTAATTTCTTATTTTATTACTAGGTCCTTATTGTTGTCTTATTCTTTTTCCTATTCAGACCAGAGATTCTTCTGCAACAAGAAACAAATTCCTTTTTTATAACCTCACTACTAATTTATTTAACTATTAGTTATTAGTCTCATTCTTTTTCCTGTTTTAAACTTTTTTTTCACCATATCTTTGCACCCTTTTTCAAACCAGTTACTGCTACTTATGCATTTCCTTTATCCCCCAACTATTATTTTGTCCTTCGTCTACATTACGTTTCTCAGTGTGCTGTGTAGTTTATTTTGTTTTGTTTTTTATTCCTCCAGATTATGATAGTTTCGTACATGAAAAAAATAAAACACAGGACATAGACCTCAAGTACCAACCCTGCGGTGTACAATACGTAAATAATACTGAATATTTATCACAATGAGTGACGACGCGGCACTACTCATGGTTTTATTGGAACCACCCTGGAAATTGTGCAATCTCTATTTGTACCCCCTTATTTAAAAATAGTGATCGTGGCATCAAAAACTTTTTATTAGGAGTGCAGCGCGTTACATTATGGGATTATGGATTCAAATTAATCATTACGTCTTTTACGATTCTGGATAAAATAAAATAAAATAACCCAGACCTCTCAATTTTTGGTTTGGCTAAACAGAAATCTGCGTGTTTCTCGTGTGTTTGTTTTTTTTTTACAAAAATACAAAATACTGATAGTCCTTTTGCTTCTTGTTTTGCCAATACTTTAAAATTCTCTTTGCGTTCTCTGCTCATCCCAGTAATTACAAAGATGCGGTCCATATTAACGCTCCTATTCACCCATCTTACACCTAATATTTCTTAGTAGAAAAATGAAATTGTAGAAAGCTTCGAAATCGAATTCCTCAAGGGCCGAAGTAAGGGTGAATTTTGCTTTTTTACCTTCTTCTAATTTGATCTACCCCATAAACTCCCTGGAGGCAATTGCATCGACAACGGTTCCTAAGGATAATACAAGGAGGATAAATTTACAACGAAGTTAAAGAACCAGGCCTTAAAGCAATTAAAACTTTTTAATTTCGTCCATTTTTATACAATTTATTATCTTATCAATACATTCCTATCGACCTTGTCGATCCTCAGTTCATCTTTTTACTCAGATTTGAAAGAAGACACTGTATTGAATTCTATCTAATCAAATTAACATTAAAAAAAAATGATAACATCAGAATTTGAACTGTGACAGAGCTTCCTTGAAGTTCGGGGATTAGTTAGTTTGAAAATTCAAATTGCGGAACTTTCTTCCTTCCATTTACAAGAAGAATTATTTTATCTCGTAATAACAATTTGAAAATTCCCTTTATTCGTAGATTAGGGCGGCACATAATTTTTTTGCTTTCTAAGTTTTCCGATTTCTTGTTGGAATTAGTTTGAATTTCAAAATAATTTAATAGAAAGTCTAGACGTCCACACTAAAAAAGATGTACTTCAGAAATCCATCTACGTTAAATCTGCAAATAAATCACGAATTAATTAAAGCAAAAAACAAAAATATCTCTCAGAAGACGATAATCCAGCATTGGTCTTCTTGTCTTCGATCTGGAATCACCTTCTCTCTCCTTCTTCTAAAAGAAAGGAGGTTAACGAAGCTGAATTCAGAAAGACAAGAAGTTCCTGGCAGACGTTGGCCAAACTTGCCAAGGTTTTGGTCTTCTTAGGAAATATGTTAGTAATGTTTTAAAGATTTCAATAATCAACTGAAGATTAAATAGACCAAAGAAGAGTTAAATTTGACGCCTGTTTTAAAAATAGCAGCGAAGACTTTATTAAACTCTAAACTCCATAAATCAACGAAAGGTCTGTGAAATCCGAAAAGAGCGAAGAAGCAATTATATTACAAATATGAAATTAATAGAAATAAAGTTATTTGATCGCACAATAAATAAACAAGAAACAATGTTGATTAAACCGAATCAAGATAAGCTCTCGCTTTTTGCTCCGGTTTTTGGATTTGCTCGAGTGCAACCCTAATTCCATTTTGGGGATTCGACACTCTCTCTCAAAGTGAATCCTGTTCCTAAGTGGCTTCGCTGTTATTTCGTTTTAAATGCACGTGTAATTAAGCTGTAGAACCAACAAATGTGAATTAACACGAGGACGATGATAATTTATGTGTTCGCACCCCTTTTTTTTGTGTCCCGGTCCGTCGCCGCGCGCCATACAAAATAAAATCCGACGCTTGTCACGTCCAAATAAAAATCCAAAATGAAATATAAACACAACGCCCAACTAAAAACGTCTAAAAATATAAATCATTAAAAAATCACATCCAGGGCTAACACACATTCCGGAATGAAAAAATCAGAGGCACAGAGAGGGATGGAGCGTCCGTCGTTAACGCATCAGCTGAGGGATGAGTTTTTTCGCTTGGAATTAGCGTCCGAGGATGAGGAACAAGCAAGCGAGGTATGCGGGAATCCCAGCGCATGTGCGTCTGGATTTTAAAGCGGCAATGAGGGAATCAAAGAGCGAACTTTTGAAACGATGACCGCTCGTTCGATCGATGTTTTATATAGCGTTGTGGCCACACCCTGGGCTAATTAAATGATGCCCGCACTAGACTTCTGCATAGTTTTACGGTTCCATTTTTTTCCCCGATGACAATTTTCATCAACGCCTAAAACGCTCCTGGTTTTTCGGGCTTGAGTGTATACGTGTTTCGGGGAGGTGGAGGCGACGGACGCGGACGGGGGCGAATTTTTAATCTCCAGGCTGTGTTAACCCGGTGTAAAAAAAAAACGGGCCCGAACAAATTAGAAACAAACGATGATATACCTTCAATTTCGGAGGAACCAAATTTAGTTTGTCGCCGTTGTTGTTGGTCGGATGCAAAATGAAACAACTACTCGATTCCAATGGCGGCGGTCTACAAAAAAACAAAAAAGAACCTGAATTATTGCACCTGAAAATATGAGTAAATTTACCACGACATGCCAACTCGTTATTGAAATTTATACACGTTTATTCTTCCAAGCTGGAAAAAAAATTGAGGTTTATAAATATTTAAACGATTTCGAGATCAAATTTGTTCGGAAACAACTCGATCGAGTTACAATGGGAGATCAAAATATTTCCGGCTTACTAAATTTTTTTTTCAAATAAGAAAAACAAATGCTCATGGAGAAGATTTGACCGTTCCTTTTCTTATTTAAATTACCCAATCCGTTAAGAGTTTTCCTCGTGGCTTTTCCCATATTAAATTATTTTTCCTTGCCATCAGCATCAACCACCCTTATTTTGTATAGGAAGTTCGAAATTGAATCTTCACATAACATACATAATAAGGGTTGCCAGATTGGGCGAAATTTCGTCATTTGGCGTTTAAAAATCTTATTTGGCGCCTGGCGACTTATTTGGGCTACTTTTGTTGACTTCACATAAACGACAAATAAAAAAACAAAATATATCATGCGATCAATAATGACTGCCCGTGACTTCCAGCATCGTTTTCTCTTGTTTTTTGTTCGCTACATATTCTTTCTTTCTTCTTTGTTTTTGTTTTGTTTTGAGGAATTGATGTTTTGCATTAATTATTTGATTCGTTTGTTTATTTTGTCCTTTTGTTTTGTGCTAGTTTCTTAACTTGAGCCGGAGAATCGCAGTCTTCTTATTGATAATTTTTTTCCTGTCCGTTCAATGTTTTTCGTCTTTTTCTTTTTTTAATCCAACTTGGTTTTCACATTTTACCGACTCCTGTTTTCAATTCTCTTTTGTTTCACACGAGTTTGTTTTTATTTGCGAATACTTTCATCGACTTTTATTTTTCTTTCTTATCGTAAAAAGATCGTACAGAATCGCTGTTTTTTAATTCATTATTTTTTTCCTGTCCACTCATGCTTTTCGTCTCTTTTTTCTTTTAATCCAACTTGGCCTTCAAATTTTACTGCTTCCTTTTCTCAGTTCTCTTTTGTTTCTTACAAGTTCGTTTTTATTTGCAAATACTGAATTGTTGCACCTGAAAATATGAGTAAATTTGCCACGACATGCCAACTCGTCATTGAAATTTAAACACGTTCATTCTTCCAAGCTGGAAAAAAAAATGAGGTTTATAAATATTTAAACGATTTCGGGATCAAATTTGTTCGAAAACAACTCGATCGAGTTACAATGGGAGATCAAAATATTTCTGGCTTACTACATTTTTTTTTTCAAATAAGAAAAACAAATGCTCATGGAGAAGATTTCCTTTTTTTATTTAAATTACTCACTCCATTAAGAGTTTTCCTCGTGGCTTTTCCCATATTAAATTATTTTTCCTTGTCATCAACATCAACCACCCTTGCTTTGTATAGGAAGTTAAAAATTGAATCTTCACGTAACATACATAATAAGGGTTGCCAGATTGGACGAAATTTCGTCATTTGGGCTACATTTGGCGTTTAAAAATCTTATTTGGCGCCTGGCGACTTATTTGGTCTACTTTTGTTGACTTCACATAAACGACAAATAAAGAAACAAAATATAACATGCGATCAATAGTGACTGCCCATGACTTCCAGCATCGTTTTCTCTTGTTTTTTGTTCGCTACATATTCTTTCTTTCTTCTTTGTTCTTGTTTTGTTTTGACGAATTGATGTTTTGCATTAATTATTTGGTTCGTTTGTTTATTTTGTCCTTTTGTTTTGTCCTAGTTTCTTAACTTGGGCCGGAGAATCGCAGTCTTTTTATTGATAATTTTTTTCCTGTTCATTCAATGTTTTCGTCTTTTTCTTCTTTTAATCCAACTTGGTTTTCACATTTTATCGACTCCTTTTTTCAATTCTCTTTTGTTTCATACGAGTTTGTTTTTATTTGCGAATACTTTCATCGATTTTTATTTTTCTTTCTTATCGTAAAAAGATCGTACAGAATCGCTGTTTTTAAATTCATTATTTTTTTCCTGTCCACTCATGCTTTTCATCTCTTTTTTCTTTTAATCCAACTTGGTTTTCAAATTTTACTGATTCCTTTTCTTAGTTCTCTTTTGTTTCTTACAAGTTCGTTTTTATTTGCAAATACTGAATTGTTGCACCTGAAAATATGAGTAAATTTGCCAGGACTTGCCAACTCGTTATTGAAATTTATACACGTTTATTCTTCCAAGCTGGGAAAAAAATTGAGGTTTATAAATATTTAAACGATTTCGGGATCAAATTTGTTCGGAACAACTCGATCGAGTTACAATGGGAGATCAAAATATTTCTGGCTTACTAATTTTTTTTTTCAAATAAGAAAAAGAAATGCTCATGGAGAAGATTTGAGCGTTCCTTTTCTTATTTAAATTACCCACTCATTCACTCCATTAAGAGTTTTCCTCTTGGCTTTTCCCATATTAAATTATTTTTCCTTGCCATCAGCATCAACCACCCTTATTTTGTATAGGAAGTTCGAAATTGAATCTTCACATAACATACATAATAAGGGTTGCCAGATTAGGCGAAATTTCGTCATTTGGGCTACATTTGGCGTTTAAAAATCTTATTTGGCGCCTGGCGACTGATTTGGTCTACTTTTGTTGACTTCACATAAACGATAAATAAAAAAACAAAATATAACATGCGATCAATAGTGACTGCCCATGACTTCCAGCATCGTTTTCTCTTGTTTTTTGTTCGCTACATATTCTTTCTTTCTTCTTTGTTTTTGTTTTGTTTTGAGGAAATGATGTTTTGCATTAATTATTTGGTTCGTTTGTTTATTTTGTCCTTTTGTTTTGTCCTAGTTTCATAACTTGGGCCGGAGGATCGCAGTCTTTTTATTGATAATTTTTTTCCTGTTCATTCAATGTTTTTCGTCTTTTTCTTCTTTTAATCCAACTTGGTTTTCACGTTTTATCGATTCCTTTTTTCAGTTCTCCTTTGTTTCATATGAGTTTGTTTTTATTTGCGAATACTTTCATCGATTTTTATTTTTCTTTCTTATTTTATTTTATTTTTATTTCTTCATTGCAACCAACAGCTAAATAGCCAATTACAGGTTACAAAAAATGAATGTATATAAAAGAAAATATGCGTCAATGCATCTACATAAATAAATAAGCAACCAAAATGATCGTACAGAATCGCCGTTTTTTAATTCATTATTTTTTTCCTGTCCATTTATGTTTTTTTGCCTTTTCCTTCTTTTAATCCAACTTGGTTTTCACATTTTACTGATTTCTTTTCTCAGTTCTCTTTTGTTTCCTACGAGTTTGTTTTTATTTGCAAATACTTTCGTCTTTTTTCATTTTTATTGCTTATCGTAGTATCCCCTGGTTTTCTTTTATTGATTCATTTTACGCAGTCGAGTTTCTCTCTTTTGTTTATTTTTAACAAATTTGATTTTTTCACATTCTGTCGATTGACGCTTTTTTTACATTTATCTTTTGTTTTATACAAGATTTCTTTTTTAATTACTCGTCAGGTTTTTGTTCATCTTAGTCCACTTATCTTCTTCTGTTCCTTATGCTATCGTATTATATATTCTTCTTTTGCCTTTCATATAGAATTGATTTTTCGCGTTTTACGTTGTTTGTAGTATTGTATAGTTCAAATCGGCGATTATCTGTTTTCTTTTGTTTCTGACTTTAGGAAAAATTGGCGCCTTTTGGCTACATTTTGTCAAACAAGTTGGCGGCATCGCCTGTAAGAAATCTGGCAGCCCTGTACATAATAAGCTTTGAACAACTTAAATTGCGTCTTAATACGATACTGAACGGGCCTTTTGGATTCTGAATGATTTAAGAGACGAGACGTCAATTCAATCAAACGCCCAGTTGCACATTTTGTATAGGAAGTTCCAAATTGAATCTTCGCATACATAATAAGCTTAGAACAATTTATTTTACTCTTG
The DNA here is from genome assembly GCA_036172665.1 of Prosopocoilus inquinatus. Classification (NCBI taxonomy): domain Eukaryota; kingdom Metazoa; phylum Arthropoda; class Insecta; order Coleoptera; family Lucanidae; genus Prosopocoilus; species Prosopocoilus inquinatus. Next base: position 35,472,500 of record CM069877.1, read on the forward strand.
ACACATACTGAAAGAGCCTTTTTGGATTCTGAGTGGTTTTAGAGACGTCAGGTTAGCCAAACGGCCAATTGTATGTCCAAAGGCGGTTTAAACTGACGTTAAACTGAACCGGATTGGTTCAAAGTGAACAAAATCGCATTAAATTTTATTTACGAATGCGTTAATTGTCATATGCCTTTAAGAACCTATGCGATTTTGTTTACTTTGAACCTGGGTCAGTTAAGCTTGAGTTTAAAAGGTCTTTGTACAACAACGGGCTCAAAATCAGTTTAAATTGGAGCATCTATTTTGGAGCCTCAACGATTCATGTAATGTTTGTTATTTTTTTTTCTTTTTAATTAAGAAATAAGAAGCTGCTATGTAGGGGAAATTTTATGTCTTCTTTAGAGACACGTAAAATATGAAGCTTTTTAATTATTCTGCCTCCTCCTGGAGTATTTTCTTTTGAAGAAGTTGGTAAGGACAAAACAGTTTTGGTTTTTCAAACTCACCACACAGTTATTTACGTGAATGTACCACCATCTTCATTGAATGTTATGAATTAACACTTGAAACCCCACGATTTGAGGTAAAAAAAAGGAAACACAAAGGTGATCCCCATTGGAGATAGTAATAATGAAAAGACGCGAAAGAAATTCAGGAGGAACATCATGAATAATTGGTACAGAATATATTCAGATGGTACAACCAATATAACAAATTCAAAATGGAACTGTAAACATATAAATACAGATGTTTGAAAGTAACTCGAGGAAACCATTGCAAAAACATTTTCGGAAGGTTGTTAATGGTGAAATTGTTATTGCTGTTAATTGGGCAATTACCACCATTTCATGGCTTGTTATTGTCTTTGGAGAAGAGCTGAACAGCATCAAAAACATTTAAAAAAAATTTGGAGATAATGTTCACAATATTAATCCATGAATGGTCATCTATTGGTTAGAATAAACCGCTAAATCCTTAATATGTTGGATGGATGAGATTAAAGACGTAGCGGCAACGTAAAAAAAAACATTAAGCAACTACCAACATACTTGGGAATAACAGAGACTGTGAAAATAACTTTAGCTGCGCCACTGGAAAACTTATTAGATCTGGCAGCTATAAGTGCAGGTGAGGTTTGGGCCCTCAGGTTTAAGCTGCTTAAAGAAATTCAAATCAAGTAATTTATTGAAAAGGTTGTCAGAAGTCAAGCACAGTTTTTCTCAATATACAGAGAAGTCAAAGAATGCCAGGTCCAAAATAGCCCTAGAGTCTTTTGCGACTTAGCAACCAAAATTTCTAGTGAGAGAAGAAGTTCTGAAAACGAACGAAACTCCCAAAGACTTAGAAAGTTTCTGACGTTCGCAAGAAATTAAGAGAAAGGGGTTTGAATAAGAGATGAAAGCCGTTTCGTTGTATGGTACAATAAGATGATGAAGGAAAACAATAAAAAAAAAAATTGGAACTATTTATGCAAGAAAGGTCAAAAAGTCTGATAAGACACAGATGTGGAAATCCAATAGAAAAATATCAATGGAAAAATGATAAATAGAAAAATCTTAAAGATTGTAAAGTCGAAAAATTAGAAAATATTGGAATATACAAAAAGTTACTGCGGAAACCTGGATCATCAAGAAAATATTGTTAAGCGGTGCGTAGAATGAATAAAAGAAAAACACAATCCAATGCAGAAACTGAACTCAACTGTCCCTGGCTTGTCGAACAGAACATTTCTATAAAGGTGTACAAACCAAATGAAGAATGAAGATGTAAAACTTTTATACGTATATCTATGTACACCGGTCGTTGTTGCAAAGTAAGAGCATAGGCAATACAAAATACAGCAAGCGGTATAGAGATGGTGCACGCCCTAGTATGTTCTAGTTTCTTGCAGAAACATGGCAATTCCCTGTACAACATAACGCAGTGCAACAGAGTTCAGTTGAATATCTGAGTTTGATTTTTTGCCCTAAGCTGCAGCAAAAATGACCTTGGAATTTTTGTGAACTAGGAGAAGGAAAAAGTATTACTCTTCTTATTATTAAAGTTTGAGTTCTTAGGTGGCGATTGTTTAATCGCAGTTGTCTATCGTTTAGTGTCAATTAGCATTAGCCACGGTGAACGATAATAAATTATTGAAGTTTGTTCTTGTCAGATGAAGATAGTAAGAACAAAGTTTTTTTAATCTCAAACCGGACAGAAAAATGAAGGGAACACACTCAAAGTTTCGCTATAGATTTATAGCTTCGCCACAAGAGCCCTCGGCTGTGCGTTGGTATGTGCAGCAAAGCGTAAGATCGACGTGTAAGAGCGACAGCCGAAAGAGGGGTTCAAATATAAAGGCGCGAGAGAGAACGGTGTTTAATCCTTCAGCATGAGATAATATTAAAATATTTCTCGCAGTTGCGTGCACGTTCCGAACGCCCGCGCTTCTGCCCATTGATTCTTTACTGTGATATTAGCCAACAGTAAATTTAGTAAACATGCAGGAATTCTCAATTATTAGTTGCTACTTATTCAGATATGACATAATTGTCTAAGCAGAAATGATTATTTTCTTAGGTATACGTGAAAGTGTTGTCGAGGATGCTCTAGGTACTGTTCCTATAAATTTATTAAATTAAGTATGGTACCAACATGACCTACTGCAACATGACCCCATTCCATCGTAACTGAGTGGCTAAATGCACGTTTTAATAATCAATGGATTCCATTAAACAGTCCAGTCGTTTAACCACTAAGGTCTCCTGATTTAAATCCTTGCATTTGCATTTACGGGGAGCTTTAGCGGAAATAGTTTACGCTGCCAAAAATCACACAGGAGAACAGTTTTTGGACGGGTAATGAATTTGGCTTGCGCCGAAATCCAAAACGGAAACTCACGAGTTAGTTCGCCAATTAAAACCCTTGCATCGATTACGTGTTTATGATGAGGAAGAATATATAAAATTGTGTTCACTTTTCATCTCGAGTTTTGAAACACCCTGTAGGGTTCCTTCCTTCTAGTCTTAAGATCTGTTGCTAATACTTATTACTACTTTTTTTTTCTTTAAATCTGAAGAGAGCGTTACATGTCAAATGCAAATAAAACAGGATCAGCATGATTTTTTTCCTCTCGTTTGAAGACTATATTTTTACTTTAAGCTTTATTAATTTCGGAAAAAAATTGATAACGTGGACGGCACCTACTTCGTATCTAAATCCGAAATGTTCTTTAAGATCGTCGGCTCTCATTTCGCTAAGGCTAAAAAACTATAATGTAGCAAAACTACATACAGATTCATAGGTCATTTTCAGGGAAAGGAATTCAGGCCTCCTAGTATTAGATACTTTTCACGCCGAGTGAATTATTTACTCCTATCACTTTTGCGCAGCTCCAATGCATCGAATTGTTGTTGAGTGGGAGGGGAATGGGAGAAATTATTCTGAACAAGGCCAATACAACAAATGGCCCGAATTCTTTTCCCTGATCATGATATATCTTCATCAGGGCTTCCGGATACAACTGCGTCACAGTTTTATTTTCCTTCCTGGATGTTGAATGTCATGTTTCTTTTTATGATATATAAAACAGAAACTCAAGAATGTGTTGAAGACTAATTCATGTATAATATGCTTCGGTACCTTAACAAAGTTCATTGACGAAGTGAGGCCCGTAATTTATGTCCACGTCTTCATAAATTTTGGTACATGAACTAACTGAATGAAGACATCTGTTGGGCAATGTAGAACACGCACTCGACGTCCAGTCGCATTTCAAATCGCAAGTATCACCCAATAAAAGCCTAAATAGGCCGGAAGCAGCGAGTCCGAAAGAAAAGGAAACCAGGAACCGGCACGTAGAAGACCTTGTCGCTGGTAATTTAGTGCAAATTTGCGGCTCCTTGGCAGGTGGTAGTTCGAGATCGCACAATGCTAAGTGTTACAAATAAGGCTGTTAAAGTTTATGGTCGGAAAGATTGAAAAACCAGGTGGTAGGCGTGATGTTTGATCTTCAGGAGAGCATGAAACTGAAAAATGATAATGGGATTGCCTCAAAGAACGTGAGCGTTGTTTGAATTAGGTATTTAATAATCATTTTACAACCGCGTAAGTGTGCCCTCTGCACAAAGCTCAAGAAAAGAAAAGTCAGCTTCGAGAAAAAGAGAAAAAAAAACGGCCGTAAACGATTTAATTACCAAAACTTTTTACGACTTCTTACCTGCTTCTCAATTCAACTTTATTTTTATTTCGTATCGTATTTTATTATCCTCCCTAGGTATGTTATGAGCAGAGAGAGGCAGACGCATCAAGCGAGTAGTAGTCGTGAAACGTTTTTGTGCTGACGGTTTTTCCGCGCAATTTTCCGTGCGCTCTCGCGTCTTCTTTCCACACGCTGCGGCCAACGCCGAAGACAAGGAAGGGTGAGAAAGGAACCGCATCCGATATTTGCTCACACACAACAGATTACGAGCTCTTAAGTTATCGATTGTTAGTTATTAACAATCTAGCCTACTTCCGTCGAGTGCACAAACAAACTGCTCTTATCATCATCGGAAAATTGAAATTCGTGATGTTAACGAATTCCTTTCCTCGTCCTCTATTTTATTCCTCCAATGAACCAAACATTCAAGCAAATTCTGACCGTTTACTTTATTGTAACGTGAACAAACTCCTAATGAATATTTTACTTTGTATTGAAGGTGTCTATATTTTTAGCTCTTTCTTATTCTTCAATTGGAGTTTTGAAATTTTAATGATTATTGAAATTTACAGTCAATTTAATGTGATTTTTAAATTTGCAATTATTATGACATAATTAAGTACGAATTAACTTAAGTATTACCAAGGTAAAGACTACAAGCATATCCAAACCTTTTTTTTTTTGAGAGGTCGAGGAATCTTCAAAAGACATCCAGCATCAAAAATACGCACCTGATGTACCCCTATCCTCTATTCTCCACTCGATGCAGAGGGCATCGCTTTCCTACATTTCCTCCTCTGGGTTTGTTGTCTTCTTTTTCTCTTCTCCTTCCTTTTCTGTTCCTCTTCTTTCCACTTCCATCCTCCTCTGTTCCGTTTCTTTTCTCTTCCTTGCTCTTCTTTTCTCTTCGTTCTTCTCCTTCCTCTTCTTCTTCTTCGCACGTCTCTCCTTTCCTATCGTCTTCTCACTCTTCTTTGCCACTCTCTTCTTTCCTATCCTCTTCTCCGCCTATAGCCTCTTTGTCATCCATCCTCTTTCCGGCCTTCCTCTTCCGGAATCACTTATTTCTCTCGTTGCTTTATCTCATTCCCCGCCTGTTTGCCCATACTTGCATTTGCAGCAGCATGCCCACAATTGCGTTAAGTGTTTTTGACATTCTTAGCATGACATTTCCAATGATATCTGTTCCTATCGACATACCCAGTAGCATCTCCGACCTTCGCCGAGCCTCCTCCAACTGTGGGTTCAGGGGAATCCACGTCTTTCCCACAGTATTGGCATTGAACTGTCTCCCTCTTCCTAATTTCTTTGAGGCACTTTCCAAAACACCTATGCCCGGTTAGCGCCTGCACATCCAAACCAAATCAACCCATCCCTATCTAAGCTCTCCTATACCATAAAGAGCTATTGGACAGTCCTGCTTTTCAGAACGAAAAACAAGCGATATCGATTGTCGCTTTTGAAACGGGAAATTAGAATAGGCGGCATTAACTTGAAGAAAGAAAGAAAAGAAATTTAAGGAGGAAATCTTGGATCTTGTAATACATTCAAATTTTTCAGGAAAATGTAATAAAAAATGGAGAAGGAAAACAATTCATCATGTTGGTAAAATTTAAGATGGGATTCAATTAAAAATTCATATTCCATACTTTAACTTAAAGGCTTCCGCGGCCGTCGTCCACTGTTGAATTCCTGGCTTCCGGTTGGAACTGCGTCTCTACTCGGATTTCTTCTACTGCCAAATGGCAATAGAATGGCGGTTCCAACAGGAAGCCAGGAGTTCATATTCCGTATGCAAAATTTGCGATGAATTCTTGGACGGGCCTTTCGTAATCTTTCACGTCTCTTCGAGTTTTATGCCTTCTTTTCTCTTCTTTAACAAACTTTCAGCCAAAAGCCCCACCTCGTAGACCACGATTAGTATGTATCTGTATTTAGTCTTTTAGATCCGTATCAATCCGTTGCCTTGAATTACGAGGAAGTCATTAGATTTAAACGGGAATGATTTTTTTAATGACAGGAAACATTTGTTAATGACGCGAAACATTTTTCTTTTTGAAAAAATCTCTGATAGACTTAGTCAAAATGGGAATGATTTAACTTAATGTTGTGTGGCCAAGTACCATCTTATTCTTGTTTTTCTTTCTCTTGCTAGCCACGTCATTTGCTCTCGTTTTATACCCTTACTACCTGCTGCGTTCTTCACCTTTGTCTGTCTACAAATGTCTTTTCTTCCGTTTTCTTCTTCTCTCATACACTTTTGTTCCAATTTGTCAGAGTTAATTCACTCTCGTGTATTATTTACCATTCTTTTTTGCAAGTTTCTTTCGAGTCCTTTTAGTTTTGCCTTATATTCCTTTCAGAAAATGGCTTGTTGGAGATCGCTTTTGCCTCTTCCGAAACTCAACGAAATTTGTCTCCGTCGCAGTTCATGGCTCATTCTTTCATTAGTTTATTAAAATTTATGGTTATAATAATGAAGTTCCTATGGTTACCGCCTTTTCAATATTATTTCAAAACTGCTTCCTTCCAATTCTTTTCCTATCCATTTTATTTTGATGTGCAGGTTTTCTTTGGTTTTTATTTTCTTTCATCTTAAGTGGTATGCAACTTGGCTTTCTTTCCATCTTCGCCTAATACAAAGTCAACAACAGAAAATTCAAATTATTGAGTTATTTGTCTTTCAAGTTTTCCTTTCTTCATCTATACGTTTTGGGCAAATCTTTTATAAATTATGTCAACTCGTTTTTTTTACTTCTAATTTTAGTGTCTTCCTCCAAACTTTTCCCATTTTCTGGTTTTTCATTTATTTCAATTACCTTATATTTTTTAAAAAGATCCACTCTTTCAAATTTTACTCAATTTTAATTCCTTGGTTTCTTCCTCTCTCTCGTTCTTAATATTGTTTTGGTTGGTTTTTCTCTATTCTTTGTACGCTATTTGGTCCAGTTCCTTTCATGCTTGTAATCCTCTGCACCTTAAGCTGCAAGCCTCTTGTCTATTTCCTTTTTACAGACTTCACCTCACCAATTATTTATTCTTTTTTTTGTCGAGTTTTCACACGAATCACTTTTTTATTGTTTCTAGACTTTTTTGGATTTTTTCCCACTCTTCTTTTAACGATTGCACCCTTCCTGCGTCCCTTGTTTCATTTAAACCGTCTTCAATTTCTTTAAAACATTTGCTTTGAATATTTGTACTTTGCAGTTTTCCATATCGATTTTCTTTTTGTTTTTTTTTTCTTGTGTCTGCCCTGTTCGTCAGGGAAAAAGTTTGCCATCCTTGCATATTATAAAGAGCAGAAAGTACTGAATAAATCAAAAAAATAAAATGAAATAGGTAAAGTAATTCTTGCGACACATCAGTGACTGTTATTTGTCATTTTGAAAAAACCAACTATAAAATAAAACCGTTAGATTTGACATGCAGCAGCAATAGGTTTGGAGCTTAATGTTGAGGTGCTGTAAATATTGCAAGTGAGTTTCTCATTCGTAAAAAAAGACAATTAACAAAAGTAAATACAAAATAATTTTAAGTGTCTGTGTCCAAGGGTTTGCACGAATTGGAATCATCGTGACATCAGCAGGAACCACCGCATCTCCAATGACGTCAAGAAAACCCAATCGCGTTAAAGGTCAAGAGGGATTGCAATTATTTTAATTTCTCCGTTGAAATAACAACTCGCAAAAAACGATGATTCTCATGGACTACTCCAGTAAAAAAAGGAAAACGTTGGCGCACTTTTTTACGACTGTTTAACAGCGTGAAATAAGAATTTCGAACGGCTCTCCCGAAACAGATGAACTGCGCTTGCAAACGTTTACAAAAGATGAGGCAATTCTATTTAAAAAAAAAAAAACAGAGATTTCGAAAGATATTCTTTAATTGAGACCACAAAATAAAAGTGCCGATGCATCGAGAATATTACACAATTTCATGGCCGGAGTATTTTAAAACCAATGCACAAAAGCGTTCGTGTAAAACGCAAAGCGTGGGATCATTTGAAGTTGTACGATTTTTAAATAAATAGTCACGATGGCAAAAGAAAACTGCTTCTAAACGCAATAAAATCCGACGAAATAGGTGCAGCGTTAGGCGCTTTCCCATACATGCGGTTTGTTAAGATTGTGCAATCGAGAATAAATGCGACTCAAGTTCCAAGAATTATTTTTGACGTTCTTCTTCGGAAATGGCAACAGAGAGCTAAAAGCAGATGATATTTTTGCAATTTACCTGAAAATTACGTTAACAGAGGCAATCGATTGCATTCTGAAGTTGAAATAAGATTAAATTTTACGTCATCGTCTGTCACTTATAAAGAAACTCAGTTCTTTAAAGTAATGGAACAATAAGTAGAAAAATATAGCCCCTCATGTCACCAGCTATTACAATAACGCAAAGTTTAAAGTGAGAAGTTATTCAGCCACGTAAGTAGCTGTTATTGATCTAATAAATAAGTAGGAAGTTTCGTCGGGAAACTCGACGCTGATCAATTATTCCATTATTCGCTTGCGCAATAATTTTTTTTCAAGAAAGCAAAAAGAAGGAAATTGTTAGTGTTTTGTTGGGTGGGAATTAAGGGAATCACTCGAGGATGTGCGTTGTCCTGTCACGTCGGGTCCTTCCTCAGACGCCGCCGCCGCCGCCGCCGCCGCCCGGCGGGAAAGTTGGAGAGTCGATCTGCGTGAGATATCTTGCCCCTTGGACGACTCGTCAACCACCATGTCTCCGAGATGGGGTAGGGTTTCCTTCCGCATCCGTATCCGAACCGTCCCATTCTCTAACTACCTACCTACCTGCATTTGCATATCTTCATGTGTGAAGGTAGATTACTTGGAATTACCGCTAATTTATGCCGTGTCTTACAATGCATGATAATCAAAGGTGTATTGTGTTGTAAGCGTAACATTCAGTCAGGTTTACCACCGTTATGGCTGGTTCTGTATCACATATCACGCACGCAAATGAGCGCTAGTTTATGTACACCCTCGATTTATTACAGCCAAAAAGTATTACTCCTTTTAATTTGCGTTAGAAATAAAGCCGGAGCTTGACCTTTAAATGTTATGTTTAGTTTTCCCTTGTTTATACTTGCGGTTGGAAATAGTCACATGAGCATCGTTTTGTTTTCTGCAATCTTATCTCGTAAAAAAAAGTTTAAAGTTTAATACGTTTACGTAATTGATGTCGTTCTTACGTCAAAACAAAAATGGGAGTGTCTCTTTTGTTTCTTACAAAGTTATAAATAAAACGAGGATTAAAAAGGCCTTGCCTCAGTTTAGGACTTAACTTAATGGGTGTATCTTCTTTCGTAAACTGGGCTGGTTGCACATAAGCGAGGATTAAAAATTCTCCGCTTAGTTTACCAGCAATTTCGCCTTAAGCTCTTGTCGAGAAACAGTAGCAGGTACTATTTCATCCTCGCTGTAATTATAAACAAATGTATTTGTTACAAATAATAGTTTTTTATTATACAATTGTCTCATAAGGCAAGTAAGTCGTTTAGCCAGGAGAGCTTGCTCGAGTGGGCTAATTTTTCTTGATTGACGTATTTGCTTTTAAGGCACGAGCGTAATACATAGTTTAATCCAACACCTGTTTATTATGAAGTCATAATATTGCCGATTTTGAACAACAGCAGTTTACTTATGGGTTCATAATTCCACTAGTGTTTTATAGACTTTATAATATATTCGAAATCGGCATTATTATGACCTCAAAATAAACAGGTGTAGGATAAAATAACTAATCGCTTAGAATTCCGAAACAGAGTAGGAAATGACAAATGAGTTTGGACAGAACGTAAAATTACCTTTTGAAACATCGAAACAAGCAGAAAATCCAATGGCAATAAGAAATAATTTGGTATTCGCCAATCAAGTCAAATACGTTTAAGAAAAAAAATGCCACAGGACTAATGAGGAGCAACGCAATAAAGAAAAAAATGTCAGCAAAATTGAACAAAACATAAAAGAGTAATTATTTAAGACTAATGCAAGACATGAAGAAAGACCTGTCTACAGAAATCCAGAAGGTAACAACAGAACAAAAAGAATGTGTGGAGGAAGTAAAAAAATTGAAAGCAGAAAACGAAATACTGTAAAGCGAGAACGACAAAATTAAAGCAGAATTGGAAGAAATGAAAAGGAAGGTCGAATGGAATGATTAAGAAAAAGAAATGGAATGAATGATACAAAGACATTAAGAGATATGATGGAGAACTTCGTAGGACAGAATTTAGGAGTCGAGACACAAGTAGTGGCGGCCTTTGGTTTAATCGGTTTGGCTTCTCTGGATGGTCGCTTATCTCACTGAGGCGGCAATGGGATTGTCTGTTGAGATGGAGCTGCTGGCGTCGGGGTTGGGGTCCAGGGCGCCACACATTGATCAAAATGCTTAATCTAGCTGTGCAAAAATGTAAACGTAAACCATACCGATTTAAAAAAGTCTATGTTTTTTTTAATGTAATATACTTTGGTAGTTACTAAGACGACATCATAAAATTTGTAGTTATTTAAGTAACTTTAGAGCGGGACTTTCAAACCCAAATACACAAAACAGTAAACCAAACGCTCATGTTTGTTTTTTCTTAAGCCTGAAAGTTTGCGCATTGTTTTTAAGGTACTAATAGAACTTGTGTTTTCCAGAACTATGGATAATTCTCCTACAGGTAATATGAACATTGAGTAGCCATTATTTTAAATTTGAATGAATCTTTTATGTCAACTAACACGCTGTTGAAGTTTATTATGTAGTAATCACTCATATCCGCTGATATTCGAGGTGAAATATATTTATGTACAATCACAACAAATGTTTTTATTTAATTAATAAGAAAGTATGTGCAAGAAATTGCAAACAAATCTACAGTGTGAATAAAAAGTAAAGAAGATTGATGCGATGATAGAGCCGCTATTATAGATTTTACAAAAAAATGTTTTAAATAAAAGTTAAATGGCTACTTATTTGCCACAAACTGATGTTTTTCATTTTTCTTGTAATGTCATAATCTTCAATTATGACGACATAATCTTTGACTGTGACGTCATAATCTGGAACTAATGATGAACATTGATGTATTTGTAAATTCGAAAATGTCGAAAATGGATATGAGTTGTTACTATGCAATAGAATTCAACAGCGTGCCAGTTGATTTAAAAGAAGAATTCAAATGTAACATCATATCTTCAATGTTCATATTACCTGTAGAGGAAAGCTATGGAAAACAGAAATTGCAACAAAATCTTAAAAATAACATATTTTCAGGCTAGGAATTTCGTTTATTGCTTTTTACATCTGCATTTAAAAGCCCTGTCCTAAGTTACTCAAATAACTAGAATTTTTTTCTTCGAGTCCATCTGGGACGAGGAAAACCGAATCTGATAGTGAAAATTGATAAATTTTATTTAAAAAGTATTTCTCGAAAAGTTAAAATAAAAAAACATTTACGCATTGAATTTTGCACAGCTAGATTAGGCGTTTTGACCACTGTGCGCCGGTGCGGGCGGGGGAGCTTCTTGGTATGAATCGCCACTAACGTCTTAGTGAACGACTTCCGTCCCAGATTCGGCTCGGCCTATTTAAATTGATTTGTTTACACAGTTTGCTTACTTGACCTGACCAGTAATTATCACTCGAGTTTGCTAAAGTCTTATGTATGCGCGCTCCCATTTCGCAGTCCACGCGATGCTTTCTGCTGAGTTCTGAGTTTCGAAATTGGAAGACGATTACACACTGATAACTTTTAAGGGCAAGTATTTTCAGTTCTCATTAACTTACATAGTTACAATTATAGAAACAATTGTTTCTATAAGAATTAGTCAACGATTAAACTTAATCAGAGATGAAAAAACTGAGCTTAACTGTGTCAATTATTTTCGGAAATTTTAAGTGTTTTTTTGGGAAATATAATCTTGACATTTTATAGAATATCTAATCGTTGCACTATTGGTACCCAGTGGCGGCCTTAAGAGCGGGTGAGCTGGGCAACCGCACGGGACCCTGCGCTTTCAGGGGCTTCACGTCATGGCAATATATGAATTTTTCAATTTTTTAATCCACAATCATTCACGTCATCGAATATCTGCATAAAATTAACAATCATATAAATACGGAAATATTTGCGTATTTATAGAAAGTGAACATATTGGAAGCTTATTCAGTCAAAAAGAAAAATAAATATCTGGGTAATTTGCTAAGTGAACAAATAGATCTCCTTAATGCTCCCTTAACAAATCGCACATTAAGAGAAACAATGTTTCAAACCTGCTCTTATTCAAAGAATAACATCTGTTATATGAGGACTAGCTTTTATGATCAATGATAATTTTGTGTTTTTCCTTAGAATTTAAGTTTGCTTGTAAACAATCATATTCCTGCAACAAAAATTGTTCTACTTTCAAAAATACTATAAGTGAGATTATTTGCATTTTAGCTTTAGTTTAAGTTTGTAAGCTCTTGATATTAGCATAACAGCCGAAATATACACTAAGTAAAAAAGTTGATAATTTTTCCCAGACTAAAAATAATTAAAACATATTTAAGAAATTCGATAACCCAAGGTTGGTTTCTACTCTTAACTTAAAATAGTTTGTTATGGTTTGGGAAACCGCTTCTCAAGAAACAACCTGTATATTAAGTTAGGAACTTAGGAATCTCCGTTTCATGCCGCACCTACTTCGTCGGATCTTATTGCGTTAAGAAGCAGTTATTTCTACCATCGTCTTCGTCACTGGAATATCTATTTAAATCTGTAAAACTTTAAATGATCTCACGCTTTGCGTTTTACACAAACACTTTAGTGCATTCGTTTTAAAATACTCCGGCTATGAAATAGTGTAAAATTCTCGATGCATCGGCACTTTTATTTTGTAGTTTTAATTAAATAATATCTTTCGGAATTTCTATTTTTAGATAGAATTGCCTCATCTTCTGTAAACTTTTTGCAAGCGCAGTGCTTTTAGCTCTCCGTTGCCATTTCCATAGAAGGAAAAATAATTTTTGGACTTTGACTCGCATTTTCTCGATTGTATCTTATCAAGCAGGGTGTATGGGAAAGCGCTTCACGCCGCACCTATTTCGTCGGATTTTATTGCGTTAAGAAGCAGTTTTCTTTTGCCATCGTGACTATTTATTTTAAAATCGTACAACTTCAAATGATCTCACGCTTTGCGTTTTACACGAACGCTTTTCTGCATTCGTTTTAAAATACTCCGACCATGAAATTGTGTAATATTGTAGATGCATCGGCATTTTTATTCTGTGGTTTGTTTCATTAAATAATGTCTTTCGGAGTTTCTATGTTTAGATGGAATTGCCTCGTCTTTTGTAAACATTTGCAAGTGCAGTTCATCTGTTTCGGGAGAACCGTTCGAAATTATTATTTCACGCGGTTAAACAGTCGTAAAAAGTGCGCCAACGTTTTCTTTTTTTTTACTGAAATAGTCTATGAGAATCATCATTTCTTGCGAGTTGTTATTTCAACGGAGAAATTAAAATAATTGCAATCCCTCTTGACCGTTAACGCGATTGGGTATTCTTGACGTCATCTGAAATGCAAGTTTGGTTGCTGTTGATGTCACCATGATTCCAATTCGTGCAAACCCTTGGACACAGACACTTACAATTAATTCGCATTTACTTTTGTTAATTGTCTTTTTTTTTACGAGTGAGAAACTCACTTGCAATAATTGCAGCACCTCAGTATTAAGCTCTAAGCCTAGTGCTTCCGCATGTCAAATAATGTAACGGTTTTATTTTATAGTTACTTTTTTCTTTCATACGTTTTTTTTATTTCACAATTTTACTTCTTTATTTCCATGGTTTTATTTCGCGCTATCAAATAGCAACGTATTTTAGAAATTAAAATTGTCAAAAACTATTTTACTTATTTCATTTTTATTTTTTATTTATTTAGGAGTATTTTGTGACACAAAGGAAACCGCCGCAAGCCCCGCAAATAGTTTTAACCAAACCAATCCAAAAAAATTATCGCCCTGTGCCTCGCAGCTATTAAGGCCGCCGCCTCTGGATTTGGTCGCCGTAAAAAAAAATCAAATTATTTAGCTCAACATACGCAGAGGTCATCTGACGCTGATAATTGCAGGTGTGAATAAAAAAGAAAACGGAACCGGAAGCTCGGCAATCAGCGTGCTCATCTCCGGCGGACAATCACACCTCTTGACGTCACGTACCTTCCGGTAAACGCAATACGCCGAGACAGATTTTCGCGTTTTTTTCTGAAGAGAAACGTTTTTTCCTATTTCCTTCCCTTCGAGCACTTAAGAGGAACACTTATTATTTTTTTTGTGTCGTTTCCACGCTTGAGGAATAATTTATTCAGGAAATATATTCTCTTTATACAAAAGATATTTCAAAGCACAGGGTGATTCAGAATAAGTGTCCGATTCGTTAGGAGCGCACTCACTTAGGTCATGTAAATTGCAGCAAGAAATATATCTATCGGGGGCATTTAAAAAATCAACCTCCTTTGAATCAAACATGGGAATCATGATTGATTTCTGACGTATGCATACGCAAGTCCGAATTTCGAATGAATGAATTGCGTGTTATACATTTTTTCCGCAGAAAGCCATAAATGGAAACGTTTTTTTTATTTCGTGGTAAACGCTAATGTTTCGTTCTAATCCACGACGCGAGTTCATTGCTTTAGTGACGCAATACAGTTGTACTAGTGCCCATCAACCAATTTATATCTGAATCTTCAATGCATTTTATCTCAAAAACTATGGATATGAGACCCCCCTATATATATAGGCCTTTTGTTTTCTTTTTCTGTGTACTACTTGAGGTGTACTGGTCGAACACTTATTTTTTCTTTCTCTGTGGCTACCTGTGATTGACGGGTTTTATTTTGAATCACCCAGTATACAAATTTATTACGCTTTCGATTGACGTGCACTATGTGCACTGAGTGTATCTTCATCTCGTTTTAATCTCATGGAATAAAACGAGTTTTAATCTCATGGAATAAAACGAGATGAGTGCACACCAATCGAAAGCGTTCTTTAAATGTGAAATAAAAAGTTTAGGCGCCAAATTCAAACTTGGATACCATTGTTGAGAGAATAGTTTCAAAGAATGTTGTCTTGTAGATAAATGTAATCTTGTAAAGCGAGTGGAAAGATCGAACCTTACGGTAATACTGCGCTCTTTTTAAATTCAATAAAATTTGAAAAAAATTATATTTTGATATACAGAACAGCTTCGTTGAAATTAATCCGTCGTAATGCTCGAGCTGAAAATAGGTTCCGCGTTTTCCACCGGCTAGCGGAGATGAAGAAATCACATTTTCCACTCGAGGTGCGACGCGTCGCTCCCCGCCGCCCTTCCCCAAGACCACTCACAACCCTTCCTGTGCCAGTCTTAACTACGTGATGTAAAGAAGTAGTATTTCAGCGAAAAATTCCAAGGGCACACGTATTCATCGAGTCCTATTTGCTCGAAACGTCTCGTGTATCCGTGTACAAAGGGTGAAAGAAAGGGACGATTTTCAAGAATTTCTTGTACATGAATTTGCAGTGTTAAAAATTCTGCTACCTGCATCGTGACAGGGAAGAAGAAAAGTGCAGTGAATACGGAGCCAACGAACGACTTGAGACCATTGATTCATCCACCGGCTCACGGAAGGGAAACGAGAGATCAATACAAACTGTGAGGCCGTGGTGTGAGGCAGGTTAGGGAAGGCTTGCACTCACTGCAGTCTTTGCTTCCTTCGCTTCCTCACCCCACCCTCTTCTGTCTTAGTTCGGTGCACCAGATTCATATAATTACAATTACGCAAACCCAGATTTCCTCCTCGGAGACTCTGAAGGGATGATGAAGCATCCGGGGTTGAAACTTATTTTCTGCGAGACGATGCGTGTCTCGCTTTTAATTTGCAGGGTTAATTAGGAAATGGCTTCAATGTTGTATTAAGTAATTGTTTTCGATTTCCAGAATTCTGGAAAGAGATAGATGTCTCTGGGTGGGTCATTTCGAGATACTTGTTTTTTACACTTTAAAACCAGAAAACATTATTTACAACAAATTAAACGTCACTAAATATTATTAAAAAAAAATTAAATGATTACGACTTTCTGAATTCCATGAAATTTCCTCGCCTCCAAAGTTATTTTTCCCCTTCGTCTTTTATTGATTGATAAAAAAAAAATTCAACCCGGTCCTCTTTTCTTTGTATGGAATATAATGTCTCATCCTTACGCACTTATTTACATTTAAAAAATATAAAGAACACCTTTCGCTCGCGCCGTAATAAAATCAAAGCATAACCGTATAAAGCAATCTTCCGTGTGGTTGTAAAAAAGTTATTCCTTCCATATGAAAATTAACTATAAAAATCTCCATCACCTCACGGCGATATAAAGCGTAACATAACCGCGGGAAGAATAATGACAAACATTTCTTTTTAAAAGTCATTCCGTCCCCCGAGCGGGATTATAACCGGCGATAATAAAAGGAGACACCTTCCCGTCCCAATAAAAAACGAATTTAAGGGCGCGATCGTAAGACGTATTGCCTGCTTGACATTTGTTTTCTTGTTGTTGTTTTTTATTGGGTAATACGCACATCCGTGTCGTAATTTTCGCGGTTGTTACGGTTTAATCGAAAAAGTTTCGGGAACAACCCTATTGTGTAGATTTGTGTATCACTTGATGCAATAATCTTTGTCACATCCAACTCACCAGTTGCCAATGCTGTAATTATAAATAGTTTAAACAGCCACGTCTTATAATCGCTTTTAGACCTTGCACACTGCTGTAATTATATTTATTTTTGTTTTGACATGGGCTTTTTTGCCGAATTTTTGACCGCAGATTCAGTTCTGTTCGACTCTCTTTAATTTTGTCCTCGATTTATTTCTTCAAAATCAGTTTTGAGGAATAAATTTCGAATGAGAGAAATACTCCGACGAAGCTATCAAGCGATAGTGAAACGTTGAGTGTTCTTTCCGATTTTGCAATGTCCGTTTAAAGTTTATTTTAGGAAAGAAACATCGATTCAGAGAGGTGAGCAAAGTATAAAATAAATTAATGAGGAGTAATACAAGCAGATGAAGTGGCTGGCTAAATTAAAATTAAAATTAAAAAAGAAAAGAAAAGAGAGCAAATTTTGCTCTTGGAAGAAATGAATTAATGGAGAGCAACACAAGCAGATGAAGTGGCTGGCTAAATTAAAATTAAAATTAAAAAAGAAAAGAAAAGAGAAAGCAAATTTTGCTCTTGAAAGACAGAAGCGAGAAGAGTGCCCTGTGTACATCTAACCTCAAATTTATAAAAGGCGATTACTATAATCGTAATTCAGTGAAAATAGTGTTAGATTAACGTTCTTTTTTTCCCATAAAAAGTAGGGCTGGAGGAAGGATTGTCGGCTCTCTTACGCAACACAGTAACTCGCGCCCTTTACCAAAAACAAAAAGAAACAAATTCACCTGAATTAAAAACCAGATTTTTTTAAAGTTGAATTTATTCATTATTTTTCCAAAACTTATGTAAAATTAATTTTGACAAATTTTTGCTTAACTTCGAACTGGTTTAAATGATTGTTACAGAAATTAACTTATAACTTAAAAGGTAATCATCATAGAAAAATTTCGTATGTGGTTTTAGAGTCAAACAGTGTTACCAACGGTGGCCATTAATTTATCACCAAATGGGCGATAAGCCGTGGTAACACCTGGCTTACTTTTACAATGGCGATTGGCGACCAAACTGAACGAATTAATTTTTATTTGGCTGTGAGTGATTATTCTAAAGTAAGAAACAAATTAAGTTTAATTAGCATTTAACTAATTTTTAATTTTTAACAATTTTTACACTTTTAATTTTTCTTGCAATTTTTAATTTTCTGCTTGTGTTAAATGGAGTTCGGTCGAAATCAGTTGGGTTATGTTGACCTTGACATTGGCTGAATTTAATTTTAATTTCTTAATCTTTACTTTTCATTTTTCAAGTTACGTGGTTGTCAGTTGGGTTTGGATTAACTTTGATTTTAGTTGCACTAATTTTTAACTTTTTTCATTTTTCTTGCAATTTTTAATTTTTGTTTGTGTTAAACGGAGTTAAATTGGGACGACTTGACCTTCACATCAGCTGAAATTCATTTTAATTGATTTTTAATTTTGTTTTTTAATATTTGGTTTTAATTTTTCTTGCAATTTTTTTATTTTTTGCTTGTGGTAAATGGACTTAGGTCGAAATCAGTTGGGTTAGATTGACCTTGATATTGACTGAATTCCATTTTAATTGATTAATAATAATTTCTTAAAAATTCTTTAATTTCCATTTTTCAAGTTAGGTTGTTGTTAGTTGGGTTGGATTAACTTTGATTTTAGTTAAACTTTAATTTTTAACAACTTTTACTTTTTTAATTTTTCTTGCAATTTTAAATTTTTGTTTGAGTTAAACGCAGTTAAATTAGGATGGCTTGACCTTCACATCAGCTGAACTTCATTTAAATTGGTTTTTAATTTTTTTTGATCTTCGGTTTTAATTTTTTTTGTAATTTTTAAACTTTTACTTGCGCTAGGTAAAGTGAGGTTAAGTCAGTTGTGTTGGATTGATCTTGAGATTTGTGCAGCTTAACTTTAATCCATAAATTTTAACATTTTAATTTTGATTTTTTTACTTGTGTAGAATTTTAATCCATGTTTATTATTTTTTTAATTTTTAATATACATTTGTTTTAAATTTTTAACTTGGATGGAATCGAATTCGGTTGAATGCAGTTGGACTGGAGTGACCATGAAATTAATTATTTTTACTGTTTCCTTGTTTTTAACTTTTTTGCAAACGAATACAGTTGGGTTGAGATCGGTTGACCTTCACATTTTTTGAACTTGATTTTAACTTTTTTTTACTTTTATTTTTTTTTGACGTTTCTGTTTCTTATTTTGTTTACTTGGGTTGAATGGAATTAAGATGGGTTCAGTTGGATTGGGTGGACGTTGAAACTTCTTTGTTTACTTTAATTTTGAGTGACAATTCTAAAATACGAAATAAATTAAGTTTAATTAGCATTTAACTGATTTTTATTTTTTAGCCATTTTTACACTTTCAATTTTTCTTGCAATTTTTAACTTTTTGCTTGATTTGAATGGAGTTAGGTTGAAATCAGTGGGGTTAGGTTGATCTTGACATTGACTGGATTACATTTCAATTGATTAATAATAATTTTTTAAAAATTCTTTACTTTCCATTTTTCAAGTTTCAAGTTAGGTTGTTGTCAGTTGGGTTGAATTAACTTTAATGTTAGTTAAACTTTAATTTTTAGCAATCTTTACTTTTTTAATTTTTGTTTGTGTTAAACGGAGTTAAATTGGGTTGGCTTGACCTTCACATCAGCTGAACTTAATTTTAATTGGTCTTTAATTT
Source organism: Prosopocoilus inquinatus (assembly GCA_036172665.1). NCBI lineage: Eukaryota > Metazoa > Arthropoda > Insecta > Coleoptera > Lucanidae > Prosopocoilus > Prosopocoilus inquinatus. The sequence goes on from CM069877.1 coordinate 35,492,057, forward strand.
TCTTTAATCTTCGATTTTAATTTTTTTTGTAATTTTTAAATTTTTACTTGCGCTAGGTAAAGTCAGGTTAAGTCAGTTGTTTTGAATTGATCTTGAGATTTGTGCAGCTTAACTTTAATCCATAAATTTTAACATTTTAATTTTAATTTTTTTTACTTGTTATAGAATTTTAATCCATGTATAATATTTTTTATTTTTTACTTTCATTAAACATTTGTTTTTAATTTTTAAGTTTGGATGGAATCGAATTCGGTTGAATGCAGTTAGACTGAATTGACCATGAAATTAATTATTTTTAGTGTTTCTTGATTTTTAACTCTGACATTGGTCGAACTTCACTTTATTCATTTTCTATTTTTTTACATTTTATTTTTTTGCTGCAATCGAGTATAGTTGGGTTGAGTTCGGTTGACCTTCAAGTTTAGCGTTTAACTGGTTTTTAATTTTTAACAACTTTTACTCTTTTAACTTTTTTGTAATTTTTAATTCTTTGTTTGTATTAAATGGTGTTAGGTTAATTAGATTTTAATTTTTTTAATCTTTGGTTTTAATTTTTTTTGTAATTTTTAAACTTTTATTTGTGTCTGGTAAAGTTAGGTTGATGTCAGTTGATGTCTGTTGTGTTAAATTATTCTTGAAATTTGTTCAGCTTAACTTTAATCCATAAATTTTAAACAGATAAAACAGCGACGTCTCTGCTGACGAAGCCCCAAGCAGGGCTGAAACAGCTGTACAGAGGCTGCTCGAGGTTTTCACTGCAATCAAAAACTATTTGCAACAAAATTTTTCATAAATTTTAACATTTTAATTTTTTTTTACTTATGTAGAATGGAGTGCAATATGATATATTAAGTTGGGTGAGTTCATTTGTCCTTGAGATTTGTCTAAGTTCATTTTAATCCATGTATAAATATTAATATTTTTTTATTTTCAATTTTTTTATAAACATTTCTTTTAAATTTTTAACTTGGATTCAATCGAATTCAGTTCAATGCAGGATTGACTTTGAAATTTTTTTTTTGCTTTACTTTTTTGTACTGTTCTTTGATTATTAATTTTTTTGCTTGAGATGATTGGAATTGAGTTCAGTTATTAGATCGAGTGAATTTGGATGACCTCGACATTGGTCGAACTCCGACTTAATCATTTTCTGCTTTTTTACATTAAATCTTTTGCTGCTGTTGAATACAGTTGGGTTGAGTTCGGATGACTTTGACATTTTTTGAGCTTGATTTTAACACTTTTTACTTGAATTTTTGAAATTTGAATGGAACTAGGTTGGGATCAGTTAGACTGAGTAGACGTTGAAATTTTTTTGTCTACTACTATTTTTTTTTTAATTTTTTGGCGTACTCTGAGCTTGATTTTAACTTTCTTTTTACTTTTAATCTTTTTAACGTTCATTTTTCTTAATTTTTTTTGCTTGGTTTGAATGGAATTAGGTTGGGTTTAGTTGGATTGGTTGGACGTTAAACATTTTTTGTCTACTACTAAAATTAATTTTATTTTTCTTAACATTCTTTGAGCTTGATTTTAATATTTTTTTAACATTTCTTTTTCTTATTTTTTTACTTAGGTTGAATGGAATTAGATTGGGCTTATTTGGATTGGGTGGAAGTCGAAAACTTTTTTCTACTTTAATTTTTCTATTTTTTATTTTTTGCTTGGGTCAAATCGACTTGAGTTCAGTTGTTGGATCGAGTTTGGTTGACTTCGAGATTGTTGGAGCTGAGCTGCCCTTTAATAGTTTCTCTTGCTTACCGCCTTCCGCCGGGCCTATAAAAAAGCACGCTTCTTTAACCCCGGTTGTCAGTTCTTGATCTATCCAGAATGGGCTAACTAACTAGTGGCGAACCCTCACCGTCAATCAAATAAGGAAATTGAATTTCAGGTATTAAAATTAACCTTCAAATGATCACCATATTTTGAGGCTCACGTTGGGCGCTAAGAAGTTGCGGTGCAGTAAAGTTGTCTAACCCCAAGTTGAGCGCTAAGACTTATATTGCAGGGTTACACGAGGTTTACTTTTTACATTGGGATCTAAAAATTAACCCCCAAATCTCCTTTAATTTTAGTTTTTAGTTCACGGTATAGGATTAACAGGTAAACAAACGGCGCATTCGGAACGTGCACGCAACTGTAAGAAATATTGAAATGTGCGATAGGTGTTATCTCACGCTGAAGGATTAAACAACGTTCTTTCTCGCACATTAATATTTTGCCTCCCTGCATTTCGCTATCGCTCTCGCACATTGATCTTACGCTTTGCTGCGCGTACTAACACACAGCCGAGTGCTCTGGTTACATTACCTGTTATATTTTCCACCGTGGTTTTAGTCGCTATAAAGTTTTTTCTTAAACTTGTTCATTTTATATGTTGTAAAATGGCAAAGTGGATCATCCTGATTGATCATTTTCGGAAACTTTTCAGCGCTGATTATAAATTAAAACATGCTAAAGCCCGTTTTTAAAAGTTTGAAGAATAAATGGATGTGCACACGATGATCAAACTAAAACTATGTCATTAGCGATCTCGATTTATCGTGACTGAAAAGTATAACCGTCTTTTCAGCGGAAAACGAAAAAAAAAGAGAACTTTGAAATCGCCGCCCCCGTAACCTGTAATTTCTTAAGCGCAGCGTTTCACCCGTCGTCTTCGCTCGGCATTATTTATTAAGGGAAGGACATGGAATTAGTGGCATTAGAGTTTCCACACGAATATTTGTCCGTTTCCTCGCCGATTACGACGACGCGAAGTAATGACATATATTTAGGTATTAATAACTTGGGTGGTTGCGTATCCGAGAGTGCACTTGAGCAGTCTGGGCTTTTGTCTCACCCTCTAAGATGGTGTTTTGAAATAGGGTGACGCTGATACAAATGTACCCCTCAAGTGATGCACTGCGTCGGAGTGGAAGTCTTTAGTTTTTCATCTCGTCATCTTTTCGTCGTCGTCGTAACTTCAAATAACAATGAACTGAAGAATTATTATGAAGATACCTTCTTCATCAATTAATTACATCAGGAAAAAACAAGCTCGACTTTAGTTAACTATTAGCGAATAGCTTAAACAGCGACATCCCGCGATCGCTTTTTGACCTATTTATTTATTTTGCTGTTTAAGACATTCATTATTGTTACATCGCACTTGCGAATATCCTTGGTCAAGTCTGTTTGGTTTGCAGTGGAACTCGCAACCTACGTGTCTGCTGATGAAGCTCCAAATAGGGCTGAAACAGTTGTTCACTGCAATCAAAAACGATTTGCAACGAAACCTTTCAGTCATTAGCGTTACAAATTATTGCTTAAACATCATTGGTCGTGAAAACCGTGCAATTTGGTTTTATGATTATGTGACCACGCACATAAACTTCTAGGCCTCTCTTATCACTTATCACAGAAACTATTTACAGCGACCTCCGATTTATTTCTTTTCAGATATACTGTCCATATCTGCGGTTAGACTGTCGGTATAATGTATGTTCGTTAGTTGTTCTTATTTTGTTATCGCGTGCGAGTTACTCACAGTAATTCCCTCATTAAAAATCAAAATGCCAAATGATATTACAATCGTTCGCGCATCCTGTCTTGCGACCTATGTATGAGAAAGGAAGGCCCTTGCTGAGAAACAGTGCGGCTGCGAAAGGAAATGAATAATGAGGAAACAGCCCGGACTACAACAGAACAAAGACTGCGACAGTTCGAGAACGGGTGCGACAGGGATGCGAACAAGTGTGTGGATAAGATACCGGACAAGTTAATAACATGGGGGTATCGTTAATTGCCAGTTAAATGCAGCGAGTTGTTAAGATTTAAACGGTCCCCGTAAGAGAGTAAATCGCTGGCCGACGCAAAGTCATATGTATGTTACAGAGGGGACTGCACTGATTTTTAGTGACGTTTCCTCCGGGATAGATGGCTTGTTATCGGACGATAACTTATCGCTTCTGAGCTTATTCATAAGATTTTTCCCAAGCTTACGTAGCATGGTTAAATTTAGAACGACGCGCTGTATAAAAAACAAAAACAACAAATACTTATTTCAGTTTTAGAAACTTTTCTATTTCCAGCGAACAGATTACTTATTACTTTCACACTTTAAGTAATTACAAGGAACGCTGCAAATTCTTCAGGCTTTCTGGCCACTACCGATGTGCGAGAAAGGCCTGCGCCCATCGCAACCATCATGACAGCATCAAGAGCCAATAGAATAACAACTAAGCTAGGGAAGACCAATGGGATGATCAAATGTAAACGCAAGCTAATCTCTCCGTCGTCGTTGTACAAAAAACTGTAGCCATAAAATTAGGAATGTAAACAAATCGACTAATATAGACGCGGGCGTCATTGTTTGAAGTTTCTGCAGGTGGTCACTCAATAAAAAACTGAGAAACTAGATTACGTAAACATTACATCTACGTCGGCCCGGTAACATTTGATCTAACAAATATGCAAAACCCACACGTGCGTTTTAAGAAAAGCTTAACACAATAATATGCGCAGTTTATTTATTTTTTTTTCAAAATTCAATGCTAGGATTTTAATTGTAAAATTTTATTTGATTTTATTGGCCTTTTTAAGTACTTACCATGAGAAAATAAAATCCTAGTTTCCCAATTACGTCACCTGAATACGTAGCATAGTTAAATTTAGAACGACGCGCTGTATAAAAAACAAAAACAACAAATTCTTATTTCAGTCTTAGCAACTTTTCTGTTTCCAGCGAACAGATTACTTATTACTTTCACACTTTAAGTAATTACAAGGAACGCTGCAAATTCTTCAGGCTTTCTGGCCCTTACCGAAGTGAGAGAAAGGCCTGCGCTAATCGCAAGCATCATGACAGCATCAAGAGCCAATAGAATAACAGCTAAGGTAGGGAAGACCAATGGGATGATCAAATGTAAACGCAAGCTAATCTCTCCGTTGTCGTTGTACAAAAAACAGTAGCCATAAAATTAGGAATGTAAACAAACCGACTAATATAGACGCGGGCGTCATTGTTTGAAGTTTCTGCAGATGGTTACTCAATAAGAAACTGTGAAACTAGATTACGTAAACATTACATTTACGTCCGCGCGGTAACATTTGATCTTACAAATATGCAAAATCCACACATGCATTTTAAGAAAAGCCGAAAACAACAAGGAACGGCGAGCAGATCACAAAGGCGGTACGCGTTTGAAGTCGCAAATACTAATGCCCGTAGACGCCAACTTAATATTTCCCACAGGCTGACCCTTGAAGAGCGGTTTTCTTTATTACTTTGGGTTTACAATGAACCCACCGCGATACCAAAAACTGTTTCGATAGAAGACAGTGGGGAGTTTAGTTAACTGCCATACTTAACATGTTAAGAGTGCTCTAAAATCTAACGATTTAAAATGAGCTGAAAAACTTCTAAGCCAATAATATGCGCAGTTTAATTTTTTTTCAAAATTCAATACGAGGATTTTAATCTTAAAATTTTATTTAATTTTACTGGGCTTTTCAAGTACCTACCAGGAGAAAATGAAATCCTAGTTTCCCAATTAAAGTTTCCCAATTACGTCACCTGAAGAAGGTACCTTTTTTCGCCTTTTTTCAGACCTTAAAGTCCGACGGTCTTTATTTATGTGGTCCAGGACATTTACAAAATAATAGATGTCAACGAAATACAAAAGAGCAGCATTTTCTGTGTACACTGGCGGCGAAGTAAATCGTCACGACTAGCAGGACGCGTAATCCTTAACGGCAATATGAACGGGTAGACCTAAACCAATTATAATTGCGACGGTAATCGCTGTTTTCATTGCAGATCACTAACAGTGAGGTCAGTATACAGGAGTAACGATTTGAACGGCCAACATTGTACAGGATTTTTGGTTATACACTGTGTCCACCGATTGGATTCACTTTATACGAGTGTTCGCTTGTCCTAAACACCCCAATTTTTTTTTTTAAACATGGCAAATTTCGGTTGGTAGCCGAAAAAAATTGAAAACTCTCTTTTTACTGGTCGTCTAATCTTAAACGCTTTATTAAAAACACAATTTGTTACACAATAGAATACACTAGAAATACTTTATAACATTTATTTTAACTGTTACGTCACCGCGATGCTCGTATTTTTCACTTTTAATAAGAACCCTGGCGTCAGCGCCCGGCATTCGTTTTTATAGTGAATGCACTCGCTTCCAAATACGCACGGAAAAGTCCAGAGTGTTCGCGTACTCACGAGAATGCTCCGCGGCTTTCCCGAAATTACCTGCGTCCTCCCCGGCAACCCTTCTAGCAAAGGCCGGCGAAGTACCTGGGCGCCTCGAGCCCAATATAGGTTTTCTTAATACAACAACGTCAACTAATATTGTCTATGACATGAATTAAAAGTTTTGCCACTATTTCAATACTTGGACATATTTTATGAAAATCGAACCAGAATTTTCAATTTTCCTTCGCTATTAACCGGGATTTATAATTTCCGTTAACATTTTTGGTCAAACAAAAACTTTTATATTAATAATAATAATAATAATCAGTTTATTAAGCACAAAAATAAGCACAATTTTTGCAATATAATAAAGCTCATAACAAAATTTCGTGCTTCGTATAAAGAAGACTTTTCCGAAAGCTCAAAAATAAAAAGTTTTTCAGTTGTTTCTATTGAAAACCTAAACCGTGGTGTAATTTGAACGGTACGTTCACACTTTATTATCGGACATATCAAGAAATGTTAAATACAAAAAATGTTTTAGGAATTTATCTGAACCGCCCGAATTTACTAAAAAAAAAAGCTAATGGCGATCGGAAATGTAACAAATGAGTACTGACTTTGTTATTTTAAATGGAAAATATGTAGTACACTCGTTTTTTTCTCGTCGTAATCAAAAATAAACTACTCCTAATTTATTTTATTGGGCGTATAATTAAACTGCCTGATGATGAAGGTATCGACGTATATCGAAACAAAACCTTTCAGCTCTTCAAAATTATTCGAGCGATCGGAAGACCTGCGGTCCCTTCCAAAGTAAATCGTACGCTGAGGTTTAGGGCAGTCTACGCCGCGGGGTATCAGGGGAGACAGTAGAGCCTTCCTTTCAGCCATAAATTCACCAGAAACTCCTAGTAAATTCCAGAAAAAACAAAGTATGCATTTTTTTTTGGTAATTATTTTCTCTGTTATAATTATCAATGGTGATACAGATATTTAGCGTTCCTTATCTTCGGTCTTCGTCGGCAATAATAAATTCTTCTTACTGCGTTTCGCAGATTGAGAACTAGAAAACACTTGACTTAGTTTATTGTCGTCCATGACAATGACTATAAAGAACAAAATTTCAAAATAACTTTGTTTTCAAAAGACTGAAATTTACAAAAAGTTCAAAATCAAAGGCGTTTGTTTCTCCGTCATTTTTTATTGTTTATATTTTTTGTGAAAATTTTGTAATGATTTGTTTACGGTTAGGTTAAGTAAAGTATCTGAAGCTAAAGTAATCTCACTAACATTAAGTATATCGCATACACTAACCACTCTGTGGTTAATAATGACTGTTCGAAGGTTCGCGTCTGAGTTGAAATAATTAAACTATGGTACGCCGCTGTGCGAAGGTTATTACTGACATCCCAGTTGCTGATTAAAAAAAATGGCAACATACTTCAAATATATCAGATTATGTCATTGTCGCTCATAGTATGTGTTCATGTACACTTGTGGACAGGAAACTTCAAACAGCACCGGCATTCCACCAACACTACAGTGTAAACCAGATTTTCGTCACTTTTTTGTTTCAGTCAAATGCGTATTAATGGCAGAGCTTAAACGCATGCAATTCAATGGCAGATAGTTAGGTTTTATCTGTCTCAGTATTTTCTTGAAGTGTTAAAAAGCACCTCTTTGGACAATAAATATAATTCTAACAAAATGACAACAAAGGTTGGATTACACGAAGGTTTCTTATGCGTACGTCAGCCAATTGAGAGTTGTGTCCATAATTTTCTGTCCGCAACTGTACTTCGATGATAATCATATTTACAACTTAATATTATTTCACGCCTGATACAAAATATAAAGGGATAGAAATGGACTACGTATTCAAAAACTCATGTTTCATTATGAAGCAGAAGTTAATTGTCCATACACGAATCCATGAAGAAATTTCACTTGAAATTCGTTGAAATCTCGATAATCAGAATAAAGTAACATAGTGGTTCTTAATTTTAATTCGCTTTACAAGTATGCGAGTAAACCTTTATTGATTCAATGTATGTATATTATGCAGTGCTATAAACTTTATAAATTAAACTCATTCATTGTAAATGTATTTTAAAACAAGTTATTGATTAGAACAGATTTTAACCACATGATATACCTAGTGTGTGTCATCATCATTAACAAAACATCGAATCCACAATTGTACAGGGTGACCATGCGAGAATTCCTACCCCCTTTAATTCCTTTATTTTTGATTTCAGGAAAAAATGTTTAATATAAAACTTATAGGGACTAATTCAAGGTTTCTCCGTGTGCTCACGGAAAAACAATTGATGGTCGGATAAACGAGATATAAACTAAACTTAAGCTTTTCGTAATAGAACAGCCTGTATATTATTACGATTTTCGATTCTAAATTAAATTGTACTGAGAACACGTATATAATAAAACCAATAATGTAGAAGGTGTCTATAAAATAATTTTATTTAATTTTTGAATTTTAGAAATAGAAAACTTGAATAATGATTCTTTTATACTAAGAGACGTGAATCAAAACATGTTAAAAAGATATTACATTTTACATAAAAAAAATTGAAGATGCTTTGAATATGTTTTACGTTAAATTTTTAATAATTTTTTAAACTTCAATTTTTCCGAAATATTTTTCGTTTCTAGTTAAAAAGTTAATTTTAATGAAAACATCGAGAATCGATTTAATATGTTAATGGTAAAATTTTATTTAATGTTATTTTATTTAAAACCAAAACTTCGTTTATTTTATTGGGTATCCGACGCTCAATTGTCTTTTTATCTTTCTTTCTTTCTAAAATAAAAAATAAAAAATTAAACAGGAATTATTTTATACACATCTTCTACATTATTAGTTTTAACATGTAATCTCATTAGAATTTAGTTTATAATCGAAAAACGTAATAAAATACCGTGTGTTCCATTAAAAAAAAACTTAAGTTTAGTTTATATCTCTTTTATTCGATTATCAATTGTTTTTCTGTAACCTCACAGAGAAACTTTGAATTAGTCCCTTTAAGTTTTGTTTTTAATAAAACCAATTGTTTTTTTTCATTATGCTTTGACAGCAAGCATGGCCGCCTTGCATGGGGGACTCATTAGGAGCAAATCCCGCTTCAATTTGTCTATCCTACTGCAATGTTAGGTCAAAAAGCGATAGTAAGATGTCGCTATTTTATATGTTTAAGTTTTGTATTAAACATTTTTTTCTGTAATCAAAAATAAAAGAGTTAAAGGGGATGGGAATTCTCGCGTACTCACCTTGTACATGTAACTTATTATAAAAGTGAACCGTGTCTATTAGATTACAGTATCTGATCTGCAAGGTGTCATCATAGTTATCTATTATGTGCTTACTCTGCATCTTGAATAATCGTCTTGCGATGGCGCAGCCGGTATATCAATGCACCGAATTGGAGTTCTCCGAACCATTTCTCCCAGGGGTTAAATGATGAGTTTGATTTCTTACTTCTATTCTCGTATTTTCTTATTTTTTTCGCATTTTCAAATCTGTTTTATTTCAGTTAGTCATTTTTATGTTCCTTTTCTTTTCTATTGGCTTGAATTTCTTCAAACTTTATTCAGAATTTATTGTTTGACGTTTCTGACGATTCTTCCTTCTTTTGTCTTTTTTAATAATCATCATGGTCAAACTTCCATAAAATATCTTTGTGAATTTTAATATTCTTGGCATCGTTAAATGATTTTACTCATTTCATTAACTTTTCTCCAATTTATTCTAATTTGCCGATTCTCTCGTATTCTGATTTCTCCTCGACTCTCTATCGTTCTCGTTATTTTATTTTGTCAGAATTCCTGTAATTATTATTTCTAGAAATCTTACTGTGAAGTTTCTTCTTTTCTTTCTAGGGACAGTGAATTTTTCCTTTTTTGTTTCTCTTTCCGTCTCCATTTTTCTTTGGCTCCTTGTTATAAGTCTGTGTTTTGACTGAATGTAAGCCAATCATTTATTTGAAATTAATTAATGATAATCCAAAAGTATACAAACATTTTTTTTATCATCATTGAGGAAAGACAAAGGTACGAAACATTTGGATCAGAAGAAGAAAAAGGGCAGAGACGTATTCAGATATTGAAAATAAAAAGATGGTATGGCTTCAAAAAGCTTGATTTTTTAAACTAGATTCTACAAGAGTTCCTTGACCAGATTTGCATAATTTGTTCAGATGATTATTACCGTTGCCCAGAATAGGTTGGGCAAATGCCCTCCTTTTTGTAGAGCGGACAATGCAAGCGGTCGGATGGAGTACGCTGTGACAAACGTACGTACCTGCTGGTACACAGCATTGTCCGCTCTACAGAATGGAGGGAATTTGCCCAACTAAGTAAGTGTCAACGTTGATTATTACAAATACTTTCTAAATCACATTATTACAAATGTCTTTTTTTTGCTTGGAATTATCTACCAAGGTATTTCAACCGTGCTGTTTTATGAATAGCGATCAGATACCCATTTAATACATCTTTCTGTTAAATGTGTATTTTACTATATATTTTGCAATCGTTGTAATTTATCAACTTCTGAAAAACTGATCCCATTTAAGCTGACCATAAATTATCCCCTTTAAATTTATCGAGTCTCACAATTACATAAGGATTTTGTTAGTCTATTTATATTACCCAGAGTTAATTACCAAGGCGATGTTGCTTTCGAATTCTGAAAAAAAAAATTTGCATGCAAACTCAACTAAAAATAATAGCACATCCGAGAAGGGAATTAAAAATGCTCTCATCTCTGCCCATGTGTACACGCATACACACACACACGGCCAGGCAGTCCGTGATCTAATTACGCGCTTAAAGTGATGACTTAGCGTCACATTTGTTAACGATCTGCATCCGGTCTTCAATTTGAAGAAAACGGAAGGAGCATTTAAGTTGCATGTAAAATAATATGCGTCTAGCTAATTTGGACGGCCGATTCTCACACATAAGTGTTTTTATGACGACGCTCTCTCACTCCGTGTTCAATTACGTCCAGTTAAACTGATGGCATTTCCCAGTACACAGAGCAATTTGTACTACATCAGAACCACTTTTGAGGCTGCTTTTTGTTGTGGTCGCGATACATTTGGGGTTACAAATTTTATAAGCTAATTAAATATTTGTTGGGAGGATACATTTTGTAGCGAAATTCGGTTCGAAATGTTTTGATGGATCCTTTATGACTAGGCAAGATAATCGCGTTCTAAATTTAGTTCGCCCAGATATCGCTATAAATTAGGTCTAAGAATGTGTTAGCTTGCCAACTTGAAAATGACAAATGTTCCCGCATTGTAGTCACGTACCGGCAAGAGTGCCGTTAAGCAAATTGAGGAGCGACTTGCCTGTCTTATCGAATTAAAACGCAGAATCTATTTGGATTAGAGATAACTGCTACTTAAGATAATAGCCTTCTCTTGAACTCCTAATGCGTAACAGAGCCCCATTGTCTAACGTCTACATCTACAATAAACTTGGATCAAGAAGAAAAGAATGTGATCTTTTCAAAATTTACGCATCATTTGCATATTCGTTCTAAATGTGATACTTTAATTCCGACTTCTACTCTTTGTTTAGTTATTTCTTTCTTTACCTCATCAAATTGGTTTAACTTTTAAAGCATCAATTTTAGAGATCACATCGCTGTGGTTAATATAATAATTGGGTGATGATAAGGATAAGAAACTCAAAATGGAAGTCTTTTTCTTATGATGACTAATCATTAATTCCAAAAAGAAAAAACACCTTTAAAAATAAAAACCCTATAAAATATTATAATAAAGAAGAGAACTTGAATATGCAGATCTTCAAGTGAGACGAAAGAATGGATTTCCTAAACGATGAAAAAAGATTGTCTAAGAATAGGATGAACGACCATCTGGAGAGCAACAGAGGAAGACGATGAAGAAGAGATGAAAGAAGTATCAGTTTCTGAAGAACGCAAAGATTATCTAAGACTAGGATGAAGGATCACCTGGAGGGCTACGAAAGAAGATGAAGATGAAGAAGAAGAGATGAAAGAAGTTTCAGGTTCTGAAGAACGCAAAGATTATCTAAGACTAGGATGAAGGACTACCTGGAGGGTAACGAAAGAAGAGGAAGATGAAGAAGAAGAGATGAAAGAAGTATCAGTTTCTGAAGAATGCAAAGATTGTCTAAGACTAGGATGAAGGACCACCTGAAAGGCAACGAAAGAAGAGGAAGAAGAGATGAAAGAAGTATCAGTTTCTGAAGAACGCAAAGATTATCTAAGACTAGGATGAAGGACCACCTGGAGGGCAACGAAAGAAGAGGAAGAGGAAGAAGAGATGAAAGAAGTATCAGTTTCTGAAGAACGCAAAGATTATCTAAGACTAGGATAAAGGACCACCTGGAGGGAAACGAAAGAAGAGGAAGAGGAAGAAGAAGAGATAAAAGAAGTATCAGTTTTGCAGAACGCAAAGTTTGTCTAAGAATGAAAGATAAAGAAAATAAAAATGATAGAATGAAACTAAGATGAATGAAAAGAATGCAAAGAATTGAACCAAAAAGAAACCTCAAGGAGCTTCAATCTTTGTCGAAAGTATCAAAGAAAATTTTGGATATTAAACGATTGGAAAGCGAAGGAAGATGTCTTAGATCTTCCTAATGTGGAGATTAGGTTGTAAATCGGAGATGAAATTGATGGAAGAATATTGACTAAGAATAGGATCAAGGACCAACTGAATGGCAACAGAAGAAGAAGAAGAGGAAGAAGAAAAAATAAAAGAAGTATCAATTATTGGAGAACGCAAAAGTAAAATATGTGTAGAAGATATAACGAGGAGTAACAAAAGAAAATTTCAATTGCTACAGAAGGAAGAAAATAAAAACGAAATAATGAAACTAAGATGAATGACAAGAACGCAAAGAATTCAACCAAAAAGAAACATCGAGGAGCTTCAATCCCCGACGAAAGTATAAAAACAAAATTTAGATAAACGATTGGTAAGCGAAGGAAGAGATCTCAAGTCTTTCTAACGAGAAGATTGGGTTGTAAATCGAATCTGAATTGGTCGTCTATTCTTCTTCAACGCTGGTCGTTGTCATGGAAATAAATGTTCTATTCTAAAAACAGAAGTTGTAAGAAGGAGATGTGGCCTATGTGTTGAAAAAATACTGTCAATGTAAGAAAGAACTTCAAGTCTTCTTGCAAGTAAATAATAAATGGAATCACAGGTGACCAAAGGCATAAATTTTGACTTCGTAATGAAGAAGTTGGATTGCAGGAGATAGACGATGAAAATGGAGCTGGATGAGTCACTCATTTGGAAAAACACAGGTATAGTTGAGAAAATGAGGGCCTCGATCCAATATTCTGAAGCCAAGAGAGCAAGAAGAAGGACGCCCGAAATATAAGCTTCTTCTTTCAGATACTCACCAGTTTTCAAAAGCAAACAAAACATCTAATGAAACATTAAGTGAAATGAAAAGAGAACTAAGGCAGAAGTCTTTGGGCAACGAATGGATTTGGTAGAGGAATAAAATAGAAAGTTCCTCTTTAAGATACCAATTTACAAAAACAACAAAAAGATTTGAAGAAAATGACGAAAGGTAAGTGAAATGAAAAGAAAACAAAAGCAGAAAGAAGTCTCTTAGCAAAGAAAGGAGGAAGAAGAAAGAGGCTGGAAACAGAAGCTTCCTCTTTAAGACACTTACCAGTTTTCAAAATCAAACAAAAATCTAAAGAAAGTGATGAAGAGTAAGTGAAATGGAAAGAGAATGAAGGCCGAAGTCTTTGATCAACGAATGGGTTTGGTAGTAGAATGAGATAGAAGCTTCCTCTTTAAGATACCAGTTTACAAAAACAAAAAAAAAATTGAAGAACATGATGAACGCTAAGTGAAATGAAAAGAAAAGGAAGGCAGATGTCTTTGGGCAGGGAAATGATTTGGTCGGCGGAATAAACAAGAGAAATGAAAAAAAAATTAATACACTCATAGAAGGAACGAAGATCTTAAAGGAGAAGGTTTTGCGTTGGTTACGAAAGCACTCAGCAAACCATAAGTGAAGAAAGAAAAAAGATATTTCTAATTTGGTAATTGTCAATATTAGTTGTTGCAGAAGCATGCAATGACAAAATATAAGTAAGAGAAAAATTGTATGGGACTTCTGATTATCGAAAACGAAACTGTCAAACCGTATTTACTGAATAAAAAAGAAGAAGATTAAAGAAGATTTGGTTAAAGAATTAGCTCAAAATATTAGAATACACAAATGAATCAAGATGTTTGTTAATTATACAAAACGCAATCAATTGAACAAGAGGAAGGACGTTTTTTTTAAGAAAACTCAGTGGCGTAGCTAGCAGTCAAGCCGGCGGGTTTCAAAATTTTTGTCAGCGCCCGATAAAATTATTTATTATTAACAAAATAAATCTGAGAAATATCAGTTCACTGTTTCATTAAAACTTTCAGAAATGAAACTGCTTTATTGTTTCTGGATTATTCCATTTCTGAAAGTGACAAAAATTGTCAAAATTTTAGATTATAAAAGTTTCTGAAAAGTATCTTTAAGCACTTGAAGAAATTTGCTTTTAGCTTTTAGTTCTTGTGTTTCAACTGTTCAGTTTTATTCGAAATCGTTTTTCGTAACATTATTTCTTGAATGTTTTGAGATACGACCCATGGTAACAGATGGCGCTACAAATACTAACAAATTCCTTCGCCTTACGCCTTGACACAAATGCTATTATTAGTTTTGAAATTGTTTCCCGAAAATTAAAAGGAACAATTAGATAAGTTCTCCTTGATATTTGCAGTTATTAATAATAATTAATAATAATATGAAAAGTCTTGAAATTACAGTTGAAGGCTTTCCATATCATTATTAATTAAAAGAAACAAAAGTAATTGCAGCTGCAGATTAACAGATGGCGCTACTTTTATTTGAAACGTCCTATGTCTTAGCCATTGCTGTTCAGTTTTATCCAACTTTATTAATTTATTATTTTTCGTTCAACTTTATTTATTCGAAATTGTATTATTTCCGTAATGTTATTTTTTAAATGTTTCTTAGCGTATACCAATTGCTACCCCCACAATAAAGAGAACGAAGTTACGATCCAGGATAACAGAGGGCGCCACAAATGATAACGCATTCCTCGAGTTCTTTTTCAGTTTTCAGCTTTATATTTTAATTTTAATCTAATCCTCCCAGTTTTAATTTAAAGACGATTTAGTAGATTTCTTTTCTTTTACTTTCTTTTCTTATTTATTTCAATCCCTGCAACCCCTATAGCTACGCTCCTGAGAAAACTGCAACTGCCTCCAGATATTAAACTAAAAAGAAAAAATTTAAGTGACAAAAGTCAAAAATCAATTTAAAAAAATTATAGAAAGATACAGCCGGGAAAAAGCTGCTTTTTCGATACACGAAATCATCAAAGTCAACCTGCGTTACTTCTATAACATTAAATAATAACCTTAGTTCGATTTTGACAATGTTCGAATTCTTGATCATGAAACTGTTTTATCAAAAAGATTAATTCCAGAAGTGATTTTCATTAATCAACAAAAAAATTCAATTAACTTAAAAACCGATACTCAAAATGTTATTATACCTAACCTTATTAATTTTGAATCTCGCGCACTTTCATCTTAGTCATTTTATGAGATGGTTGACAATGACTTGACAGTATGCTAGCTTTTCCATTTCATTTACGTATAATTATCGTATATTATTAGTTGGATACGTGCCTATATTTAAAACTGACTGACGGCGAATTTACCGATAGTGAGTTTTCCGACGGCGAATTGTGCCTACGGCGAATCGGCGATGGTGAATTGGCGACGGCTAATCGGCGACGGCGAATTGTCCTAGACCCGACTTAATAGTGTTACCTCAACAGTTTCCTGTTACTTTTGCCTCGTGTTCAACCTTATTTTTTCACAAATAAGTTGAGTCTATACACCAAACTGTAGTTTGAAACCGTCAGAAACATGCAGTCATGAAATTATACACTTGATGGAGCTATTAACATCGGTCCTCACTTTGGTGGGCAACTGTTATGGACGGTTGTGGTCTATGTACATAGTTAGAAACTGCTGATGGAACAAACCATAAATGTAGGTTTTATGAAGGGGTGGGTACAGTAATGGTATTTTTGTCTCATAAGTAGAGAGAGGAATTTTTACAGGATGGCAAGGGCGGAAAGCAGAAACATATAAATGTACAGGCACAGCAAAATGTAATGAAAGTCTGGAGGGGTAAACGGTCAATTTCGGACGGGCAGAGCTACGGTGTTTAGTGGCCGTTTACCCCTCGAGACTTTCATTACATTGCGCTGTGACAGTACACAGGTAATTATGTGACGTTATTACGAACGTTTTCTTGTATTGATGTAATAAATTGATCTATCCGCCGGCTGGCTTCTACTAATACGCTCTTATGCATTGAAAGTTGCCGTTGCAATCCCGTAAAAATTCCTCTCTCTGGTCATAAAACACGAATTTAGGAAAGCCAATTCTTTTTTCACATAGTATCATATGCATGTTCGTGTTAGTGACAATTAAAAAGTTCTGCTCTCATTTGATTCGAGAAGAATGTCTAAATATAACTGGCGCCAGTTTATCATTTTTTTTGCCAGGATAAAACTGCATAACATTAAAACTTCCTGCGAGTGTGCTTCCTAAACACATCGTTATCACAACGCGACAGCAAAACAAAATAGCAACAGCAGTAACAAGCCTAAATGATTCCGCCAACATAACTGTAAACAGCTAATATTGATCAATCGAGAGGTACGAGCAACAACAAAAAAAGGGCAGGTGCTCTTGTTTAGGCCCTGGAAAAAGACGATGAAGGCAAAAAGGTAGTAGGAGAGCGGCTATTCCTGTGACATATGGTTCGATAGCGAGCAAGACAGAGATGTACTTCCGGTCGAGGTGTGCAGATCGCGAGTACGGGCACTTCCTGTTCGTCATGCGAGCTGAGCACCCATGAAAAGAACTGTTTCCACTCGGTAATGTACTCTTATTGAGCAAGATCGACAAGTAGAACATGTGGCGTACCATTTTTTTTTTAATATATACGCATATCTAGCAAATTATTTACGGTTAAAATTCACACAAACATCCGATGTATACAGCAGGAGTTACTATGAAAGTGACGAAATACATAAAAGTCAGTTTTGTTAATATTAAGCTCAGCCTAAAGGAAGTCAAGAGAAATTAAGAAGCAGGGCAACTCTTTTGACTTAAGGCTTTCCAATCGATGTTTAATGATTTAATGTTACTCTTGGTCAAAGTAGATTCCCTCTCGCATCTTCAATGTTATGAGTGGGGAAAAGAATTCGGCCCACTTAGTGTTGGACACTTGTTACACCAAATGTACCATTTAAACTGCTATTGAATTCAAGGCGAAAGGGTGCAGGAATATTCGCAATTCGCAGAGATTACTTTGGGTTAGACTAATACAGTCCGAATACTGAACTTTTGTACAGCTCGCGGAACAAGTGGGCCCATTTCTTATCCTTGGTTATGAGCCAACAAGTATTTCGTTCGTGGTGCCGACATAATCAGCCCTGAATTTTACTCCCCAACAAGGCAAAATAAAAATTACTTTTACATACAATACTTGTTACACCACACAAACACTTACGCAATACATAACATTTATCGTTTATCTTTCGTTCCATTTCTGGTCTATTGACGCGTAATCCGAAACTTGTAGGCCGGAGTATTCCAGATAAGGGTGTAATTTCGTCCGATAAGACAACGCTTTTCGCGACAGATGGTGAAATATTGTGAGAATTTCCAGTCAGTACTTCAGAGCCATATGGCACCGGGACAGATAACGACGCGAAACGGTTCGTAGAACGGGGAAAAGAATATTTTCAGCCTTCAAGCTCTTTCCAACAAAGCATCGCCGCCGGACGAAAAGAAGCTTAAAAGTCCTCCTCTTCCTGCGACCGCGATATTAATTAGCGAAGTTGGACGCGACTCGTTTTTTAAGTTAATTAGTTGCAAATGATTCGTAAAAAGTTGTTGTTTGTTTCGAGTTTGGGAGCTTTGGGGAAGTTTGGAAGCGCGGACGCTTGCCTCCGTTTTCGGCGATTATTTGGACGCAACAAAAGAAAGTTTATCATTGGAAGCAAGCTAGGATGTCTATTCAAAAGAGGGGAAAAAAAAGGAAGGGAAAGAAAAATATCCGCCCTAAATAGCAAACGTAAGCTGATTACATCAGAGCTTTCAAGTAATAATTCAAAATCGCTATTTTATATTTCTTCTTCTTCGCCTTTCTGCTAGATTCGTTATGTGTTGAAATCTTTTCTCATTTAGCCAGGCATGACGTAACGAAAACTTTACGTCAGCTCTTGAAAATCAGGAAAGAAGAATCGTGTTTTTCAGAGGTTCCTGAAATCATTTAATTTTCGTAATGTATTGTCGCGACTTCGCAGTTCATAAATAATACTCGTCAACTAATCTTAAATACTTTATTAAAAAACAATCGTCGACACAACCGCCTACAAAATCGTCGTCGCCGTTTATAGATTCGTGATACTCCTATTTTTCGCTAACTAAATAAGAACTAACTCGGGAGTACACAACATCCCCTTTTATGGCTAAGGACTCGCTCGAAATACACGTAGAAATGTCCTCCAGAGTCTTCGCGTACGCACAGGAAATGTTCCGCAGCTTTCCTGAAAGTACCTGCGGTATTAATCGCGAGCGCCCCCGGCAACCCTTCCTTGTAACAAAGTCCGGCGACGTACCTGGGCGTTCCGAACATGAAGCTGTAACAATATCTTTTTACGATTCAGAAGCGAAGATAATATGGATGACAAAAATAGAAATAAACAATCATATTGTTTGTTTTGTTTCATAAGATTTGTTTATTTTAAATTTGTGCTGATAGCTGCCTTTATAAATAAACATTATTCAACATTATTGTTCCTTCCACGTAATGGTAAATATTATTCGGAGAGGCTTCGTTTATTTTTTTTTCGTGTCAATATTTCACTGACGCACCCTGTAGATGCAGCGTTTATTTTCTGAAAGTGGCGCTTTCTCGAAAGTTGTCGAATCAAGTCAGAAATTTTGATAAGAAAAAATTGACGGGGACAAATTCGAAATTAAAATTTATTTATCTTTTGTCTATTGAAATACGTGCCTGTAATGATTTCTATTTATTGTAATTCCTATGTACTTACTTTACAACAACGACCGGTATGTACACGGGCATGTCCAGCCATGCCATGCCATGCCAACAGGGTTGTAAGAATTTCGCTAAACGTACGTGCGACCAAGATATGAACAGCGGCAATTGACGGTCCACGCCGCACACCAACGTCAACGCAGCCTCGCCAGGAGGGACATCTAACGGAATTTTTACAACCCTCTTGGCATTGCCGTACGCAATTGCACTTCTTCTTTTCCCTCTTGGAGTGATTATTTTTTTACGTCGATTATTCTGTTAATAAGCGTTGCCCATTTAATTGATCTAATTTCATTATCTTAGTTTGAAGCATTGTTTAGTTAACCTGTCATACGAATAGACAGGTACATAAGAGATTTTTAACTTTGCTCGCTCACAGATCATCAAATACTGCAAAAGATTCTTATGCTAAGGGAGCCCTACATATAACCGCCAGTTAGCAAATAAGTTTTATATTTATTTTATGACGTCCGGGCCAAGTAATTTTAAAGCATGGCAGATTCAATGTGCATAAGTCCTAGTTTTAGAATATATGTAAAAAATAATTATTACTGTGCAGGGGGCCTTGTTGGAATTTGACAAAATAATTTTTGTATATTGAATTGATCTTCAGACCGTGGGCGTCGTTTTCTTTAAATTTATTATTAAGTAAAGTGAACTATGAACGGTGAACTGGAAGTCGATTTTAAAGGTTTTTTTTATTTCATTATAAAGGGACAAACCCTCTTTAGGACTACTTTGGTTTCGCTTGAAAAAATTGGTTATTAATGAAAATCCAAAATTTTTTTTTAAATAAAAAAAATCCAGGACCGAACAAAATTCATGCACACGTCAGCGATGAAATATTTTTTAAAATTCGCTTAAAAATGGTGTTCTCCTTTTGGTTAAGAGATGGCGCTTTGAATGATGCCTGTCATGCTGGCGTGATTACATATTTATTTCATAAAGCTGATTGTTATACGACGATCAGTTTTATATTTAAATATTTCATGACATTTGAAGCAAGTAATTTTAAAACATGGCAAATTCAATGTGCATGCGTCCTAGTTTTAGAATATATAATTACTAGTGTGCACTGGGCCGTGTTAGAATTCGACAAAATAAATTAATTTGTACATAATATTGAATTGATCCTAGGACCAAGGGCGTCGCCTTTTCTCAGTTTTTTTTGTATTTATTATTAAGTATAATAAACTCTGAGTGACAAACTAGGAGTCGACTATAAGGATCTATTTTTTATTAGATTACATAGGGACATAATCTCGTTAAAAGTGCTTTTGTTTCCACTGAAAAATAGGTTATAAATGAAAATCCATTTTTTTAATAATAAGCAAATTCCAGGACGAAACAAATTCGTGGAAACGCCAGCGATGAAATATTTTTTAAAATTAGGTTAAAAATAGTTATTTATTTTGGTTAAGGTAAGATGGCGCTTTGAATGATATCTGTCACACCGCGCAGGCGTGTTTGCACATTTTGAAATTTAAATTTTAAATTAATGTCATTGGAAGATCGGAGCGTAAAGACGAAATATTGTTGTTTCGATTACAATAGTTTACCTACTAAGTCAAGAGATGGCGCTTCGAATGATTTCTGCTCATGGTTCTGTCACGCAGTGACTTTTTATTTTGAAATTAATAACGTCACAAGGCAGAAGAGAGATTCTTACAAAGAACGTCAACGTGAAGATAAAATTATGTTACAGGAAATCGAATTAAGACAGTTCTTATTGTTGGACAAAAGATGGACTTCTGAATGTCTCCTACTAAAATCTAGATCTGGGGACTTTATCTCCTACGTGTCAAGATTTTTATTTTTTCAATTTAATCTAAAATCATTGTTTTTACCGCGAATAAAATAACGAAATCGTTCATTTACAAATAATTGTAAGTAAAATGTTTTTAAATTTTTAATTTTATCAATAGTAATTATTTTTATATTTTATTGTCCTTTTTTTTTAATTTTTGCGCACTAAAAACGAGTGTCTTCGTCATTGATCAATTCCGATGAGCTATCAATGAGAAAGCTCGTTCTTAACGTCAAAATTTTAAAATACTCCGCCGAATTAAAAAAACAGAATATAGAGCAATAAAATTTATAAACTATTGTTGATAAAAAAATTTAAAATTATTTTACATACATTTATTTGTAAATGAACTATTTATTATTATTAATCGCCATCTATGAACCACTTAAGACAGTAGTTTGCTTCTGTTAATAAGCTAACTAATGTCTTAAATGGTTCATAGATGGCGATTAATTGTAAGTAAAATATTTTTAATTTTTTTTATCAACAATAAATATTTTTTATAGTTTTTAATTCGGTGGAGCTCTATGAAATTTTCTCGCTTAAAACGACCTCTGTTATTGATAGCTGACCGGAATTGAGAAAGCTCCTTTTTAGCGCCAAAATTTCAAGTGCTCACTCCACCGAATTAAAAGACAGAGTACAGAAATGCTCAATTGGTAAAACAAAAGAATCATTTTTCATTTTTTAAAATTAAATTTCTGGGGGGTATTAGTATCTTATACGTAAGCTATAAACACCTGAAAATCTAAATTTAATAGAATTAATAATTATACAGAATTAGAATTACATGTGGAATGGGGGAGGGAAGACCCCGACACAAACATTTTTGTCATCTAAGGCGTCGATGCTTAAAAAAGTTCTGGCATCCCTGATGTAACCCGTAAATGAAAAGAAAACTCTTTCTGTTTTAATTGTGAATGCCCTAGTTAGGACCTTTTGCACCGCTTCCAGTTTATATTTAAGCTCCAGTTAACTCCATAGAAACGATTATTATAATAAATAAATCCATGGCAAATAATCGCCGATTAAAGTTAATCTAGACGGGTGCAAATGAGGCTAACACCCGATTTCTTCACCTCTTGATAAATTTATCTGGCAGGTAGTATCCTCGGAAACTATTATCGATACAATGGTTTCCAAGGATAATATCCGGCAGATAAATTTATCAGGAGGTGAAGACATTGGTCATAAGCTTTATTAAAATCCAGGCCCTACCGTATACAATTTTTTTTTATTAAAAATTCTATTCTAACAGAATTAGGTGACGCACAAACCAGAGCGTAAATACACTCGGAGGCGAACGGGAAGGCAGATTTGTTTGTTCTCCGTATGGCTCCGTACCGCCTTCCACCGCTTCGGTTTGCGCCTCGCTTTATTCTGTTTTTATTCGATATTTTTTTTTAAATCAAATAAATAATAAGACAACCTGAATAACCAAGTGGCAAAATACAAATATAATACGTAAGATTATTGTGATGAATTATTTAAGAACGTTAAGTTTTGAGTTATGTTAACTACCTACTCATCTAAAACGCGACGCCATACTTAAGCGACTCGCATCGTTTGATCAGAACTTCCAACAATGTATACGAATGAACTGTTTATACCTAAATTAAAGAGCTTTTAGAGTTGGTGATTGTTGATGATTATTTATTGTATTAATTTCTCTCTTATTAATTTAATTTCTGCAATGGATTTTGAGGCCTTGCAATTTTTTTAAGCGACTGTACATGATAATAGCGACCTATTTTTTAAATTCGCAGGCATTTTATGAAAAATTTCGTCCTATTAGAGGTATGATATCTGTGAGTAAGATATGTAGGTGACTGATGAGTGAAAGTTTCATGTTTGTTGTTGTTGTTGGGTTGGTATAAATGCGTTCGGATAAGTTGTGAATGTTGAAAGAGCGCGTGCGGACGCCAACTTAGATCAACAGTTGTGCGTCGTCCGCAGGTGCTCGGCGTCTCCCCTCGTATCCATCCGTGACTGTAAAGCGACGTCTGTTTCAGGTATTGACATGGGCGACTATTCTTAAGGTGGGGACGGAACTTCTGGAGGGGGAACTGAACGACCAATAACGCTTCAACTTATGATGTCATCGGAGGAGGAGACAGAGTTCGGTTTGTACACAGATAAACTCCTGAAGAAAACCAAAAGAACTAGACAGCGTGTGGACGCCGGCGAGCCGCGTAACAGTTACTCTTCGATCCCGAACTTCAGTTCGAGACCGACGTTTCTCGGCAACAGTAATAACATATACGGCGCAATTTTTACCCAACAGCAGCAGTTCGGTCTGTTCGGACCGGGGTTCGCGCCCGCGAAAATGCTCAATGAGCTGCTCGGTCGACAGAAGCCGGAGAACTCGGACGGTGAAGAAGTGAAATTCGATTCGGTTATTCGGTGTGACGGGAGCCCTCCGTCGGGTGAGCAGCTCGCGCATCACATGCTCCGTGATATCCTGCAGGGCCGCAAGCACGAACTGCTCGGTTTGGATCACGAACTCCGAAACGGACAGGATCACATCATCAACAACAACAACAACGAGCCTAAGACGGATCAGGAGCGCGGCGACGTCGAAGCGGCTGTGGCTATGAAAGAATGCCTGGCGGAAGCGGGCGTAGGTGATAGGCAACAAGCGGAATTGATGGAGGAGGCCCTAAATGGAATGGAAACCGAATCGCTACCATCCCCGAAGGTTGAGCCATCAAGCCCAGCGAAACCCGAAGACGCGAAGAAAGCGCGCGTGGAAAACATAGTCTCAGGTATGCGATCTAGTCCAGCACCGCCCCAGGTGAACGGTTGCAAGAAGCGCAAGCTATACCAACCGCAGCAACACGATAGCACGGCTGAACGGTATATCGATGATGAAGAAGAAGAATCAGAGCCCATCCGACAGAAACGCGTGGAAAAGAACGCGCTGAAATCCCAGCTGCGCACCATGCAAGAACAACTCGCCGAAATGCAACAGAAATACGTTCAGCTGTGCACCCGCATGGAACAAGGCTCGGAGGAAAGCCAAGAAATCGAAGAGATACCCAGTGATAGTGAGCAGAGCAAGCGATCGGCAGCAGCGTCACCTATAACATCATCGGCAACCCCAAATCCACCGCCCCCTCCCACACTAGCACAACAGGTCAGCAAACTCAAGATAAGCCCACCAGGACCACATTTCCACAACGGCCTTTTACACGAACACCCCCACATGAGTAACGCTGCTGCGATGTACTTGGGCGTCAGCCACAAGTTGTTCATGGAACAAGAGGCGAGAATGGCAAAGGAAGCGGCGGTGGCCGCCGCCGCCGCCAACAACGCGAACGAATCGCAGCCAAATAACTCTCAGGTACCTAATAATAACAAGCCGGAAAATTTCGCGGAACGACTTAGCATTATGAGAAACATGACCCCAACTGGGAGTGACCTGGAAGGCCTCGCGGAAGCTTTGAAAACCGAAATAACCGCGTCCCTGTCGAACTTAATTGACACGATAGTGACGCGATTTCTGCACCAGCGGAGGTGTAAGCAGACGGAAGCTGCCGCGTCGGCGGAACAACTCAGCAAAGATTTGCTAATGGCGTCGCAGATGCTGGATAGGAAAACGCCCAGGACGAAGGTAACGGAAAGGCCGCAGGCTCCACCGCCAACGTCGAGCAGTCATATGGTAAATGGAAATATAAATTGCCCTCCTATGATGCCCGTACATAGTATGAGTAACATGCAAAAACCCAGCGAGCTACATATTCGGCCTCCGATTTTTCAGCCACCGAAGCCTCCTGGTATTAACCAGGCGGCTTTGTACGGTATGAATCATCCCTTTTGCGTTCCGAAACAGGAAAATCCGGAGCAAAATGAGGCGCTGAGTTTGGTGGTGACGCCCAAGAAGAAGAGGCATAAGGTGACGGACACCAGGATCACTCCAAGGACCGTCAGCAGGATTTTGGGACAGGATGGGATTGGCATGTCGCCTGCGCCGATGGAACCTTCGTCCTGTACGTCGCCCAGACCACCGCCGTACCATCAACCACCCCCGATGTTACCCGTATCCCTGCCCACGTCGGTAGCCATTCCGAATCCAGGACTGCATGAATCTCAGGTTTTTTCTCCGTACAGCCCTTTTTTCCACGGACCAAGCCACGGACATCACATGGCAATGCCGGTAAGCTTTTTAGCTTTCACTATGTTTATTATAACCTAAAGCAAACAGTTTGATCTTATCTATCGTGACGCAAATCAAGCATATCTTTATTTACCTGTCAAGTCAAGTCAAGTCAAGTCAAGTCAATACCAGAGACAGGTACCAAATTCCTCCAACTCTTATCTAATTGGGTTTCTTATCAAAATGGGTTTCAGGCGTCGGCTTCTCCACCTCGCATGCATAAAATTGAACGGGAATCACCCCCGATGCATCATCCACCAACGCTTTTGCACCCGGCGCTCCTGGCCGCCGCTCAACACGGTGGTTCTCCAGATTACGGCCATATGAGAGGCCCCTCCGGAGGGATGAATATGGACAACGGAGACCGAAATTCAGACTGCAACTCAGGAGATATATCGTACGACGGAATGCAGCCTACAATATCCTTTTCATATAAGTTTAAAACAAGAACCAACAAGTCTAACGATTTTTTTCCCCTATGGATTTCAAATGAGTAAAAAAACTCAACCTTTTGATTGCTTGCAGTTAATCTTACGGATTTATAATAGGTCTTCTTTCTGGAAACTTTCGCGTGTAAGGTATCTTTATTCATTTACTACCACGTTGTTTCGGCAAACAATAAGAAACCTTACAACGTTTTTAATCCGCCGGCAAACGAGATCGCGAATCGCTTTAATTCGAATTCGAATCCGAATCGCCAAGAAAAGAAGGAAATGGAAAATGGCACGTGCGAATATTGCATCATAAGTAAATTGAGCTGTCCCAGCTGGAAATGTCTATAATTACGCCCACCTAACGATTCGGATCGAAAATCTTATGAATATTTCAGTCGCTTCTTACTTTATTACAGCTTTGCACTTGTGAGAACGCCGCACGTGCGCGCCAGATAAGAAAAAGAATAAGTTATAACTCCGCTTCGCTAAAATACAGAGTTCACTTTGAAAAATGATTATTACTTATTAACGTGGAAGGCAATTACGAGCGTGTCCGTTTCACGTTCGTTGCGCAAGTTATTATTTCCTTGACTATTTCCGTGCAAATTTTCAACGATTTTTCCTTAACTCCGGAGCAATCGTCTACACTGACACCGATGCACCTGAGGAAAGCCAAGCTGATGTTCTTCTGGGTGCGCTATCCAAGCTCAGCCGTACTCAAAATGTATTTCCCGGATATCAAGTTTAACAAAAACAACACTGCCCAGTTGGTTAAGTGGTTCTCAAACTTTAGGTAAGTCGATTTTTATTTATTAGGAGTATCTTTCTTGTACTTTCGATTAATTGTACAGTTACTGTGCTTCTTTGAGAAGCAAGATATCATTCCTTGGGAAAATGGGAGACAGCGCAAGAAACGTAAAGTAAAATCTCTATAAAATTGGTCCTTCGAGTTGGATGTAGAATCTTTGTTTTTGGTTCCGTCTCACAGGAACAATGCCTGTTGCTTACACTAAAGCGTCGTTTACTACTTCTCTGTTTTTTTTTTTTTTTGGTCATTTTGATTCGCCATCGAATCTCGCAAAAGCAAACTCGAATGTTTTTTGTCTCAAATTTTTACGTTTGTATAGTTTTTCCTTTTTTTTAATTTAAAAGAAATACTGGCGTCCGTATGGACGGCACGGAAACAAATATTATTCCTTCTTCGGAAAGCACGGGAGACTAAACAAAATGCGTAAAATAAAATTAGTCCTTCGAGTTGGATAGAACTAACTCGAAAATTCCTTCAAGTTTAAATATCGAAATAGGTTTGTAATACATGGCTGAACGCGCGGGAGACGGAAACATTCTTGACATCGACGCGATCTTCGATCGTCTTTTGTTCTTACTTGTTCGGTTTTTGTGCTTTACCGAGCGTACTAGCAAATATTTCCACAAAAAAAAAGAGTTGAAGACGACTCTTCACTGGATACAAAAAGAGGAGACGCGAAGTAGAATCCATGGCCGGTATTCTCACCTCACCTTTAATTTAGCAACGCCGTAAATTAAATTCTCTCTCATTCTCTTACTCATTACATTTCCATAAAGCTATACAGTTTATGTTTATTTTAATCACGGCTTTAGTTAGAGACGACTCTAATCCTGAGATGAGAAAACGGCCCGATGAAATTATTGGTCCTTCGAGCTGGATGGACTGGTTCCAAAAGTCCTATTATTTTTTGATTTTGAATCTTGCGGAAACGAATTCGAGTTTGTTTTGTTTTTTTAAATTTCAATTGTATAAAATTCATTTTATGTAATTTTTTTTTAACTTTATTTGTTACAAACGTCATTCGGTTTCCGTATCCGCTCAATTCGTTCGTAGATTTGAATCCGGCTCGCACGACCATTTCTTCGGAGTTGCTCTTTTTATTAAAATTGTTTTGAGATTCAATTAAAACGAATAAAATTCTCCCGAAACACCCTGTATGTAATCACAAATAATTTTATATATACGACTTATACGCAGCGCTAATTTTATAAATTAATGATCGGTAGTCAGACTGTAATTTATTTTATTTTTTTTCTTGATCGTTGTTTTATCATTAAGTTTTTAATTTTTTCTGAAGTTTGAGTCTTCTTGACTTTCGGATTTTCGAATCTTGCGAGTAATTTGAGTAATTTTGAATTTTGATTAAGTCGAGTCGAGCTGGACTCCGACGATCTCGATTTTTTTCCAATTCTGAAGTTTCTTGAGTTTTAAATTTTCGAAATTTTTTCCCTCGGTGAAGCTAGGCCGAGTCGAGTTGGGTCGAACTTAATTTCTAAAGAGTTTCTCAAGTTCAGAGGTTTGAGATTTTTGAGTCTTCTGTTTTTGGATTTCTCGAGTTAGTTTGAATTTTGATTTTTTAAATGTTGACTTTTTCAGCTTAAATTTTACATCAGAATTATTCAACTATTTTGTTTACATTTTTAATTTTTAATTTTAATCTTTTGGGTTTTTAAAATTTTGTTTTTATTTCTTTTTTATTGTTCCGTTTACATTTTTAATTTCAATTTTTTTAGTCTTAATTGGTTTGATTGGTGGCAACATGGCATCACAAATTCAATTGCGTTTTTTTTTTAATTTTTGCAATTATTTATAATTAATCTAGTAATTATGGGGGGGGGGGGATTAAGAGCCATTCTTTTCTATTTTGAGAATTAAAGTCTGAACTGAAAATTAGAAAAATTATGTGTCAAATTGGCATCGCTGCATCTCGAACTCAATCCACGATTTTTTTTATTTTTTAAATGTTGAGTTTTCCAACTTAAATTTTACATCAAATTTATTCAAGTGTTTTGTTTCCATTTTTTATTTTTTTTAATTTTTATTTTTAATTGTTTGGTTTTAAATTTTTTTTATCAGATATTCAGTTCTTTTGTTTACATTTTTATTTTAAAACATCGATTTTCTTTTATTTTTTGTTCACCAGATGCTTTATGTTTCGAATTTGCTGCCTTGTTTCTTTTTACATTCCGCGGAAAAATTGTCGATCATCGTTTGTTTTTTTTTTTGTTTACCATTGTGCTCACTTCATGTTTTGATTTTATCTCTTTATTCTCTTTTGTTTTTTTTGTCGAAATATTATTTTATAACGTGTTTCTTTTTAATTTGACCTCCAGAGAGCTGCTACTAGCACGCTTAAATCTGAAATATACACGGACAGCACTCTCAACATGTTATTTTTCTTAGTTTTTTCTTGAAATTTTTTTAAAAGTAATTTTTTGTATTTTTTTTCTTTCATCTTTTTTTACTGTTTTTTTAATTCGTCTCTTTTTTAGCCGGAGAATCGTCGATTAACTTATTTTGCTCGTTGTTCGCCTTATCATCGTTTTTCCTTTTGTTTGTTTATTCACTTTATTCACTCTTGTTTTGTTTTTTCATTTATCGAGTTCCCTATGTTTCATGTCCTATTGACGCTATTTGCAATTTAATTTCTTTTGTTTGTCTTCCTGTCAAATTTTTATAACTTTTAAATAGCGCCCGTCGTTAACGTTAATTTTTTTTTAATTTTGTTGCTAATCGTTTTTGCAATGTCAGCACAAAAAGCGATCACAGGATGTCGTTACTTAAACTCTTCGTTATTATTATTTTTATATTTTTCCATTTTCTTTCATTCATTCACCTCTATCATTGTATTTTTTTTTCCTTTATTTGTTGTTCCTGTAAGTTTTCTTCGCTTTTCGTTAGTGTTTTTATTTATTATTATTTTTTTTATAGAATCGTTGATCTTACTTTTTATTTAATTTCTCTTGTTTGCTTTCCTGTCAATTTTTTTGTAACTTTTAAATAGTGCCCCACGTTATAGCTATTTTTTTAAATTTTTGCAATGTCAGCTCAAAAAGCGATCACAGGATGTCGCTGCTTAAACTTTTCGTTATTTTTTATTATTTATTTTTCATTCATTCAACTTTTTCATTGTAATTATTTTCCTTCATTTGTTTTTCCTGCGGGTGTATTTACGCCATCTATGGACAGTTTTTTTTTTGTTTTGCACCCTATACAGGGTGTCCACCGAGTGCCGCGGTCTCCTGTACCGCCTAAAGTATGTAAGATAGAAACAAACACACTGTATTGCCAAAAATTATTTTATTAAACAGAGCTGACTTGACTGATTTACACCTTAACTCGTTTCAATTTTTTTCTGTCTTGTATACTTTAGACGGTAGAGATGACCGTGGCACTCGGTGGACGCGCTGTATATAAAGGTTTTATTTTAGGAGGTATCAATGAACTTTTAATGGAAAAGCTGCCTATTATCTTTTAGAGTAATCACAAGAAACAAATAATTGACAATTTTTGTTTTTCTTTTTTTAATGGAATAGTCTATATACAGGGTGTTTCATAACAGGCGGAAAAAAAGAAATCTCATGTACACAATCTCATTTTAAGTTAAAATGAAGGAATAAAAGAATTTCAAATTTTGCTTGGTTTCGGAGTTACCTGAACTCAAAGTTAGATAACCAGAAAATGTACTTAATAGGCCTTGGAATGAAAACATTAAACAAAAACAAAAAAATATATAACACAAATTAAACGAAATTATAAAAATTGTTAAAAGTGTCCGCCTTGATGACATGTACAGCTTTCACATCGAATTACTAAAGAGTCGTAGACTTGCTAGAAAAACCTTCTGTTCTGGATATCTTGAGCAGCATTAAAAATTAAACAAAAAATTGGCATTACTTTGATTTGTGGGTAATTTTTTTCCAAAGCTAACCTTATTATTAGAACTAAATAAATTATGTGTGTATTTTAAAACTCAGATAACTCCGAAACTAAGCAAAATTGAAATTTTTTTTATTCTTTTATTTTATGTTAAAATAAAATTCTGTACATGAAAACTCGATTTTTTTTCACCAGTTATGAAACACCCTGTATTGTTTGTTAAGATGAAGGATTATTTTCTGTTGATTTCGAAAACATAAGTAGGTATAATATGTCGATATTTGGAGGGAGTTTAAAATATCGGTGTGTTAAGCAAGGTGCGCATATGCAACACGCTTACAGACGAACGCCAACGATTTCTTACGAACTTTAATTTCATTGGCGCGAAAATTTAAATATGTACACAAACTATACTACAGCTAGAAATAATATCAATTTATAATTTCTCGCTTCGCTCGCCCCCTGAGTTTGCTACATACATAGTAATGCGAGATACGCTTCTGCTGATGAAGCCCCAAATAGGGCTGAAACAGCTGTACAGAGGCTGCTCGAGGTTTTCACTGCAATCGAAAACGATTTGCAACAAAAAAAATTATCTCTTTTGTGTTTGAATTTGTTTGCCCTCTTAAAAGACACTTTCGCCAAAAAATATTTCTCCAGAGAAAATTTTCAATTTTAAAACTCAGGTAAGTCCTCTTAAGTTCCTAATAACAGATTTCTTTAACCCAGTTAAAGTTCATGCCCGCATCGTAAACAAAAAACCAAGATCAGAGAACTCGCGTATACAAACCAACACCTGCTCGTTCCCCATTTAAAATCCAACTTTCTTAGAACCAGTTTCGCACGCACCTCGTTTCGGTTTCCCACACAGGGAGATCCGCAAAAAAGTGCGGGCCCCCCCGAGGAACAAGGAACAAGTTGCAGCAAGGTACGTTCGCCAGGTAAATAAATAATCTCAACGGTCTGGGCGCTTTCTTAAGGCAAAAGACGTTAGGCAGTAACAAAGGATCGACATCTGCTTTCTTGATTTACCCTCCCATAAGTCGGAGATATTCCTCGGTTTTCTTTGCGACCCTGCTTTTAAGACGTTCCCGGGGCGTCTTAAGAAAGCGTTTAACGTCTTCGATCGCAGGGGTGTACAAAACGAATTTCTTGAGCTTGACACGTGCCAACATTTTATCTCTAGTCTGTAGTTCTTATTAATTCGAAGTTACGATGATATTTTAAGACCCGATTTAATAATCGAATTAAAGGATACTTTAAAATGAAAGTCACAGTTAGATGTCAAAACTAATGTAAAAACATATTTGTTGATACATTAGAAAGTGACTTTTATTTTAAAGTCAAAATTCATGTTCTAATTTTTTTATTGGCACTTTACGACGCAATTGTTTTTTTTTAAATTAAATTTCTTCAACCTGCCCAGGTTTTTATAATTAATTTAACAATCGGATCTACAGTAGTGTTAAAAATGCAGCATATCTTTTTGCTTCTTCATGTGCTGTTTACTTTATTAATTTTGCCTTCAGTTGTTATCAGAATTAAACATAGGACCTGTTGAGGCTTTACCATGGTTACACACTATAGTGCGTTTCAATATATTTGAAAGTCGTACAATAATCGACACCCTATTATGGTCATAAATAAATAATAATTTTCATCGGAGTTGTTTTAAATTAAAACATTTTGGGAAATTACCAACTCAGTTAGATTTTAAGTCTCCAACCCACATAAGCAGGTCCAACTCAACTTAACCTAGAAAAGCGAGAACAAATTTAAATTTGGAATTAGATGGACTCGTCTTGCTTGAGGTGAACTTAATCCCAATTTTTTCCTTGTTTAGGATTTTCTAACTTTTGAAATTTGATTTTTTTTGAGTTACAGATTTTCTTGGGCTAGGAAGAAATTAATTTGAATTGAGTCGAGTTGGACTTTCGGTTTTTTTTTCTTATATTGAGTATTAAATTTTCTACTTAATTCCAGATCAAGTGGATCTGGACTTAATTCCAGGTCAAGATCCAAGAAACTCAAATTTCTCAAAACCTGAGGGGTTTCGGTTTTTTCGATTTTGATTTTTCTTAAGATTGAAATTTTCGAGGTCTGAGAAATTTGGAGTTTTTTGAGTTATAGATTTTCTTGGGTTAGATAGAGTATTAGTTTGAATTGAATCGAGTTGGACTTAACTCCAATGGAGCCTTTTCAGTTTCAAGTTTTCGAATTTTGAGGAATTTGAGTTTTTAACTTACAGAATTTTCCGGGATAAATCGAATTAGCTTGAGTTGAGTATCTCTATACACTTAAATCCAATTGAGTTTAGATCTTTTCTGAAGTTTGAGGCGTCTTGACTTTCGAATTTTCGATTTTTTTTCTTTAATTTATAGATCGAATTTCGATCTTTTCTGAATTTTGAGTTGTTTTGATTTTCTAATTTTCTAATTAATTTGAGTAATTTTGAATATTGCGTAAGTTGAGTCGAACTCTACTTAATTCGAACGGTCTCGATCTTTTTCTAATTCTGAGGTTTCTTCAGTTTTAAATTTTCGAGTCTTACATTTTTCTAAGTTAAAAATTTTCTTGGATTTGCTTTATTTTTTTTTAGCTTTAATTATTTCCCCGGGCGAGCTAGGCCAAGTTGAGTTGAGTCGAACTTAATTTCACAAGAATTTCTCAAGTTTTGAGATTTGAGATTTTGAGTTTTCTGTTTTTGGGTTTCTCGAGTTAGTTTGAGTTTTGTTTTTTTGTTTCTCGAGTTAGTTTGAGTTTTGTTTTTTAAATGTTGAGTTTTTCAGCTTAAATTTTATATCAATTTATTCAATTGTTTTGTGGTTAAAAATTAAAAATTTACAATTTTACGATTTTTAATTTTTTTAATCCTAATTGCTTGGTTTTTTAAAATTTCGTATTAATTTTTTAGGTATTCGATTGTTTATTTACATTTTTAATTTTCAATATATTTTCAATTTTTTATTCTTGTTTGTTTGTTTAATTTTGTTTTAATTTTTTTAGCTTTTCAATTGTTTTGTTTACATTTATAGTTTTTTATATATATTTTTTAAAATATAGTTTTTTTTTTATTTAGTTATTCAATTGTTTTGTTTACATTCTTGGTTTTTTTTTTCATTTACATTCTGTCCAGTTAAAGATTAAACACTTACAATTTTCAATTTTTTTAATCTTAATAGTTTGGTTTTTTAAAATTTTGTTTTAATTTTTTAGGTTTTCAATTGTTTTGTTTACAATTTTAATTTTTAATTTAAATTTTTTCAGTCTTAATTGTTTGGTTTTTTTTAAATTTTCTTTTAATTTTTTTAGTTGTTCAATTGTTTTTGTTTTTAATTTTTAACTTTGTTTGGTTTTTTAAAAATTCGTTTTCTTACCTATTCAGTTTCGTTTACATTTTTAACTTTTAACTTTGTTTTTTTGAGTTTTGTTTTATTTTTTTAGCTATTCAATTATTTTGTTTATATTTTTAATTTTTAACTTTAATTTTCTAGCCTCATTATTTGCTTGGGATGCACAGAGTCAGGTTAAGTTGAAATGGTTTGATCGGACTTAATACCAATTAGTTTTAATTATTTTGAGTTTTGAGTTTGAGTTTTTTTGTTTCATTTTTAAGCTTTTAATTGAAATTGAAATATTTTTTGCAGTTTAATTTTTCTTCTTGGGTTGAATCCAGATTTCTTTTTGTTTTTAAATTTTCTTTTGTCCTTTTCTAAGCCTTACTATTGACTCCGTTATAAAGATTAATGTTTCATTTATGTATGGAAGTCGAATATTTAATGAAATGCGGATGAAATGATTTAGTTACATTTCGAGAAAAATATAATCAATCTAGCTATTATAGGGGAAGAGGAGGGGGGGGGATTAAGAGCCATTCTCTTGTATTTTGAAAACTGAAGTCTCAACTGAAATCAGAAAAAAAATGTGTCAAATTGGCAACGCTGCATCTCTGGCCCAATCCACGATTTTTTGTAAGTTTAGGATTTTTTATTAAAAAATTATTTTGAGATTCAATTAAAACGAATCAATTTCTCTCCATACAGCCTGTATATAATTACAAATTATTTTATGTATACGACTTATATGCAGCGCTAATTTTATAAATTAATGATCAGTGCTACATTGCAATTTATTTTATTATTATTTTTTATCGTTATTATCGTTGAGCTTTTAACAAGCCTAAAGTCATCAGATTTAGTACAAAAGTTACTAAATTGGCAACACCGCATGTGGAACTCGATCCATATTTTTCTTACAATTTTTAGAATTTTTTTCTAATCGTTTTGAGATTCAATCAAAAGTGAATCAAATTCTTTCGATACACCCTGTATACAACAATTACAAATGTTTTTACGTATGCGATTTATAGGCAGCACTAAGTTTTCCCTTCATACAATGAATTTGGGGAAATGTATTTCAAAAATTACGAAAAATATAATGATATTTTTTATCATTTTTTTGCACTTATTCCAATTTTTATTTTGGGTCGCCTTTAACTCTCCTTTTCAATAAAATTCATTTTCAAATAATTATTTTTTTAAATGTAGGTTCCTGTTTCATATTTTAAAAGAAGAACAAAGAACACTGGAAACAGACAATAAATTATTATCGATAAAAAATTATTATGTACAGTCGCGAGCATTAAATTTTGGTCATCTATGTCAAAATTTTTCAGACATTAATCCTAGTTTCCAAAATTAAGCCTCCTTGCTTTTAATAAAATAGAAACTAATATCAATTTTTGTCAAATCGCAATGACTAAAATTCATTTTAGTTGTAACAAAAATGTTTCTGGAAATACGCAACAATTTATTATCCTGGATTTAATCGATACTTTTGTAAGATTTATTATTCTACGATTACTCATACTATTATGCATATGGATTTATACGATGTATAAGTGATGCAACTATCTAAGTATTGAAGTAGTTTGGTCAACCCTGTTTCGTAGGGAACCCTCTATCATCATAAGCGGTAGTGCACGCCGTATTTGAACAATACCGTCATAGGTAGCCTAAAAGTGACAGATGTTCGATCGAACCAGAAAACCGTTAAGGACTCGAAGACACCCCGGACACGCCACCCTTTTTTTTTCCACCATTTATTACCCCAAAATTCCAAAAAATCTCCATCCTAGTTGGAATTAATAAGGTTCAGGTAGTCGGAATTAAATATGAGATAATATCTCGCGCCGCCCGTTTTTTTTTTTTTTTTCTATTAAGGCAAATTAGTGTACACATTTTAGTCGCCTAATGACTAATTCTATATTAAAGCTAATGAGCGGGACGGAGAAGGGCGTGTAAGGAGCGGCCGCGCTGGAAAAAGATGAAAGAACCCAAAGAAAAATGCCAACCTCACTAATTAGTCTCAAGACCTTAATTAAGTTATTTTTAATTGAGCAGTACGACACAAATCCGAGCGAGCGAGCGCTGCGGGGACTTTTCCTTTTCCCTTTTGAGGGGCTACAATGTAAGTCGTGCGTAGCCTCCGAAGATTGTTGATTATAAAATCGTTATTTATTATTCCGTTAATTACCCACTTTTAACGGGATTAACGTCGCTTAAGACCTGGGCATTGTAAGGATTAGAGATTTACATTTAGATATGGCCACGCAGATTATACGCGCTTAATTAATTGATAATCAGCCAGGGCGTTCGATAGTTTCCAATTAGCGTAATTAATTTGATAGGTAACTAGGTGGCGTTAAGAAGATTCCGGAGACTTGATCTTTGCGCCCGGAATGGGCGTCGTGGGCTAGTCCGACGTGTGGCCCACAGATGGGCCGGCTAACTCGTCATTTCCGGTCATTTTCCGGCTCCAGATTGATCATTAATTTTACTTTCGGAAAATAACGGAACCAAACTGCGTTTTGCTTAATCTAAAATTCAAGAACACCAAAGAATACATAGACACTTGAACTTTCTGTTAAAACAGCAAAACATTTGAAAAATGAATTGAATCAAAGATTTTCAAGTGTATTGGAGACTGTGATTTGCAATATAATAAAAATTGAATTGAATCTCGTAACCAATCTTCTCTTGTGATTAAGAAGAAGTCATTTACTGAAGATGGTAGTATACAGGGTGTCCACCGAGTCTTCTCTACCGTCTAAATTATACAAGATAGAAAAGAAATTCAAAAGAGCTGAGGTGTAACTCAGTCAGCTCTATTTTCTAAAATTATTTTTCGCTATACATAGTTTTCAGTAACTGAGAGCGATACTAAAGTTATATTTTTTTAAATGGAACACCCAGTATATCTTTAAGTTCTATTTAAGAGTTTGTGAGATAGTGATTATGTGTAAAAAATTGCTCTAGTTTCAGCTCTTACAGTTTGATTATTTATTTACATTTTGTCGCGCATTTTTGTAGGTAGCCAATACAATATCTCATCTACAGAAATTTCACAACAGATTCAATCTATTAGTTATTATGTGTACAGGGTGTTGAGTTTTGAAAAAGTAAATTTTTCTCAAAATGTCGTTTTAATTGGTTTTATATTCTGTTTAAGGCTCTATAAAATAAGTTTTTCTGCTTTCTCCGCTTAGTCTTTCTCTAAGCTTTGGGAAACTTCTTTTGTTGCTCTTTATATATCGGTGTTCCACTTTGCCTTCCTCTGTTTATTCCCTATTTTTAATATAATTCTCACTTTTTTAATATAATTCTCAATTTTTGTTAGTTTTCCTCGCTGAATTGGCATCGGGTAGTTTGGGTTGACCTTGAACAATTTTCCATAAAATGTTGAAGGAAAATGTCCAAAAGAAAGTACAGAAAAATGTTTAAAAGAAGTTGGGAAACTAAAAATTTGTTTCCCTAATTTTTAAAAATTTTTGTGTTCCATCAATTTTTTCCCAAATTTTTTTGTTCCTTTCAATTTTTACGTTGCCTTAATTTCTCAATTTTTTCCCGAATCTTTTAATATGTTTTTCTTTTTTCCCTAATTTCCTATTTTTTGTTTCCTTAATTTTTATAATTTTTTTTCCACCTGCCTTTTAATTTTTCTTTTAATTTTATCCCAAATTTCTCACATTTTTAATAATAACAACAATAATATATTTGATCTGTTTGTCACATTTTTTTTGTTCCTTTCATTGTTTGAGTTGCTTTAATTTTTTCTCATTTTTTGCCCGGATCTTTTAATATTTTTTCTTTTTTTCCCTAATTTTTTATTTTTTGTTTCCTTAATTTTTTTATTTTTTTCCACCCACCTACATATTTTTCTTTAAATTTTATTCCAAATTTTTCACATTTTCTTAATAATGATAATACATTTGATCAGTCTGTCACATCTAAATTAACAGTAAATGATTCTTGTACTAGAAAAAACCATAACTTCACTTATAAAATACCCTTTTCGAAGTCTAATCTTCATAAATTTTCCTTTTTTTCCTAAAACTGTACAATATTGGAATAATTTAAATGAAAAACATTTGATTAAATGATTAGAAAATTGTGTAAACAATATTAAAAATTAAGATGTAAGTGATTTTGTTTGATTTTAGGCCACAAGTATATTATACTGTACGCCTAATTTGTAACAATAAATAAATAAATAAATAAAACAAAAGAAAGCGTATACATGGACATTAGATTTGTCAAAACAGTAACAAAAATTTTCACTTTTTTGTTAATTTGTCACTAGGTTGACCTTGCTTAGGTTGGCATCGATTAGGTTGGTTTGACCTTGAACAATTTTCCAAAAAAAGGTGAAGCAAACTGTTGTTGAACGAAGTTGAAAAAAAATTTTCCCCCTGAAGTTTCTGAAATTATTTTCGAGTTTTTTCAATTTTTTCCCCTGATCTTTTGTTCCTTTAATCTTTTACGTTGTTTCGATTTTTTTTTAACAATCCGAATTCTTAATTCTCTTTTTTCACTTGTAGAAATTTTCTCAATCTTTGAAAATGTTTTTCCAAATTTTTACATTTTTTGCAAGAATTTTTAGACTTTGTTTTTTCCTAATTTCTTCTTTTTACATTTTTAAATCTTTTTACATCCTTTTAATTTTTAAATTTTTATCCCCAATTTTTGGCATTTTTCTCTCTTTTAAATTTTGTTTTGTTAGTTTTCGTCGCTAGGTTAGGTAAGCGACAAATCTGTGTCACATAAGTGAATGAATTTTCTCGATTTATTTTATTACTAAAGATATATTGATATATTCCAAATCTGTATATTATTAACCCAGTATTTTGTACTTCCAACTTCATCAGTTTTTGATGAAAAAATTACATAATTTCTGAAAAAATGTAGTTTTTAAAAACGTTCTTTAACTCAGTTAGCACAGCTGACGCGTAAGTGACGGTGAATTAAAAAAACTAGTAAAATTTTTAAATAACCTTTAAACTTTCACTATCAAACTCTTCTGTAGCATCTTTAAACAAAGACATTCTTAAAAGAGCTATTAAATATATTAAATGATAAAAGCACGTCACGATTGTCGCGTAAGTGACAACGGAATTCCCTGATATCTTATAATATACAATAAAAACGTAGAAACAAAATTTTTTTTATTAAGACAAACGCGAAATATGTGCTCTGCAATATAAAGAGGCGAAGCGACGCTTTGCGAAACAAACATTTCAAATTTAAAATGCAGTTGTTTCTGTTTTCGTCTTTTTAAAACTTCAGTGAAATAATTTTAATGTTTTTAACGTAATCTATTCCGCGCGCTTTGTAAAAATTTATTTACAGAAACAAAGAATCCGACAGTAGACTTTAACCTACAGCAGAAGTTTATTTCGCCTGGGTACGGTCATAGGTAGGGAACGGAATTATATATTTTGTTCGATTAAATGCAAACGAGGCGGCAAACGTGTAACGCTGCAGCGACGAGTGAATGCACACACTCTCTTTGCCGCCTCGTTCGAAATAAACCCGAACAAAATATATAATTCCGTCCTGTAGTCATAGGTTTTAGTTAAAAGATTATGATTTGATTTTTCTTAAAATGGAAACAAATACCGTAATACAAAATTTAAAGTAGTCTTAGCTACGTGTTCACACGAACGATAAGAATAGTGCGTCTTAATAGAGAAAGAAGGAAACTCTAAACAGGGGATATGATACCGTGAGGGGAGAAAACATCCGTCCTTCTTCTTCCTTCTTTATCACTTCACTGGCACTTAGTATAATACTACTGCTAATAAATTATTTGCAATACAGTATACATCTTACATTTAAAAAAGACACAATCTTCTTATTGATAAAAATTGTGATATTTCGATTAATTACAGTAGTGTATTTGTTATAATGTAAAAAATTTAATTATTAATATGCTTTAAAATTAAAAAAAAAAAATAAAAAAAGCGGAGCAAAATTTTATATAATTTCTTAATTAACTACTTTCATCAACATTTGGTATACACATAGACCGTTGTAATAAGTACCAATTAATTTTCTTATAAAGAAGGAAAGGAAAAACTATGTTAATCAAATCTGAGCAAATTAAATGAAACTCGCAATGTGCACACAGTAGTGCATCGACGAGTAAAACTTGACGCATATCGTGATACGTGAACGTCATAATTGGCACTCTGTTTATCGATGTATGCACAATTATATGGGACTGTTAGCACAACGTAACATGTTTATACAAGAGAAGTGGAGACACTTAAAATCCGCAGTTGTTCTTTCGCTGCTTTGAATGCGTCTAGAACACACTCGTGAAACACACGCTAACGAAGAAATCATGACAGAAAAAAAAAATAAGCTTCGGGCAAACACGTACGTACGTGCGTTTCGAGACAATTATTTATACTCAGGTACTTAACTAGTACGTAGAGAAATCGAAATCGATCTGTTTCCCCCCCTCCCCGTAAAATCATCATATTTTCCTTTGGTTGGAGATCGATTTTTCGGAGGTGTTCGCGCAGGATTGATCGCGTTCGTCGCGATTTAAGGGCCTAATCGGCGCATTTCGATGGTTAAATGCCTATCAATATTGACTAAACATTGCGGTGTCATGTTAGTGTATCCAAATACCAATTATAGGGCAATTGGGCATACATAATTAATACTGTATTAGAACTGTTTAATTATTTACTTATCAACTGTTGCATTCATACCCCGTAATGCTGATCACGGTGTAGTTTGCTATCGTTTAGTAAAAGTCAATTACAATTAAACCTGCCGATCCACCGATGAAATTTATGCAAAATTATATTAAGCAATGAAATACCAAAAGATTTTTGTATCATCTAAGGATGCTAAACTATGATTTCCTTAAAGTATATAATATAAGTATAATCGAACCATAAAAGTAAGTCCAACTTATACAAGTAATTGTAAGTTATTATTAGGTGAAATTATTCACGATTTTTGATTTGTAGGGGCGTAAGTAGAGCTTTTAAAACAATTTTATTACAAAAGTATACCTTTTTGGTTGATTTAGATTGGAGTTAAATTGATCTCCGAGCAGAGGCGGCCTTGAGAATTGCGAGGCCCGGGGAAGTAGTTCTTGCAGGACTCTGTGGATAAGGGAGAAAGTTTGTTCTCTTTGTATTAAAAAAATCAGAAAATACTGAATTAAAAAAGAAACAAAGTAGTTAAAATAATTTTTGCAACATTTCACTGACTGTTATTTATCACTTTTCGATTTCTATTATGGATACAACAGAACCAACCGAGTAAAAGCTGACGTCAACGTGAACCAATAACTTTATTTGTCAAGTGTGAAAGTAATTTGTAACTCTGCCCAAAACAAAAAGCTGGCAAATAGCTTATTTCGCAAAAGTCCACGAATTTGACGTTATAAAAAGATTTCCATAACTGTACCATTTTCGTTTCGAATTAAGCAACTTTCTTCACTTTACTGTATCTTCTGTTTCTGTCGTGAAAATTACGATCGGCGCTGGTTTTTCTTTTTTTCTTTGTTGTTTTTTTTTTTTTTGAAGTTAGCAACCCGAGTCGTAAAAGATTGTGCTGTGGAAATTAACTTACAGAGCAGCCAGCAGTTCAGTTGTGACGGGCGTGAAGGTTTACTTAAATGCGAAAAAAAAATATTGAGCACCGCCTAATCTTAACCGTAGATGAGGATAAGATTAATAAATCCGACGCTTGGCTTCGACCTGAACGTCCAAAAGAAGGAGTTCGAACGAATCAAAGTGGAACCAATGGCGATAAACCCTAAGTGTAAATAATTGAAAATTAATCTCCGCCCACAATAATTTTATATCCGTATAGGATATATTAGGCCGCCTCAATTTAATTCCAATCTAAATCAAATAAAAAAGTATTTTTGTGGTCAAATTATTTTAAAAGCTCTACCTACGCCCTTACAAACCGAAAATCATGGATAATTATTGTGGGCGGAGATTAATTGTCAATTATTTCTTATACCACAGTCTCCTTTACTATTTTAGCCCAAGTGTAAAGGCAATTTGTAACTCCATGGGAAAACAAGCCGACAAAAAGCTTATTTCACAGGAATACAAAAGGAGCATAAAAACAGACCCGACTAGACGTAGAGATTTACAACCTAGTCTCGATATAAGATAAACAATCTATTTAATTCCCAAGAAATATCGTGAAATATAACTGTAGACAAATGCAAGGTAACTGCGAAATCAACTCAAAAAACACAGACTCCAGGCCGACGAGATGTTTATATTAAGGCAAAAATAACGCCGAAGTAGCGAACTCGTTAAGATTTATTGCAGGAGTACCCATGAGGCGTTTAAAAACTGACTGGAAATTTCTAAACGAAACAGATCGAAGACGTGGGAAGTGATTAGCGCTATAAAATGCACGTCTGCGCTACGACGGAAATTGCAGTAAAAACAGTTTTATCTTTCTTTTTGACTGAATAACCTTTAAAAGTGTTCATTTCATATAGATAAGTGAATATTTTAAAAATTGAAATCAAACACATATATACGGTCGGGTACAGATGGCGCGGGGACCCTGAAAGCGCAGGGCCCCGGGCAATTGCCCGGTTTGCCCGTCTCTAAAGCCACCACTGTCTCTGGGGGTCGGAGGTTTTCTCTCCCAGTCCGGGTTGCTGGTAGGAACATCGCGATAATAAACTTCTGATTTGCCTTAAATGGATGGACGACGGCCTAACGGTTATTAGGGGTTGGGTTGGGTTGAGACGGAGTACATGTAGCGTACATCTCGGGGCGACGACAGCGCCGTTCAGGGGATATGACGGCGGCGTCCATCAGGGTGGAGGGCGAAAACAGCACGTCACGTACAGAGTCGGATCATAAACGACCTTGATATTTGTATGCGGTATCGATTTATAACAGGATAAGAACGGTCACGAGACGCAGGACACTGCACTACAATGCAAAGAACGAGCGAACATATTCCCACATAGTTAGATCATGAACGACCTTGTCAGTGTGTACGGTCAGGTTCTCAGAAATTTTACTAAATTCGGTATTATGTAATGAAAAAAGAAAACATTTATGTATACACGACAAAAGACTATTGCACAGCACGCTCTTTGCTACTGAAAAAAATAAAAGAGTGTTTTCATATATGTAGAGTCAGATCATGAACGACCAGCTAGATCTTTATAAAAAATGTCCATTTATAACAGTATGACAGACACGAGACGCAATACATTGCGCTGCAATGCAAAAAAAGTGCTGCTGGCATTTTTATGTACAGTTAGGTCATAAACGACCCTGTCATTGTATGCGGTGTCATACTCATCTTAATGTATAACAGAATAAGAACAGTCAGAGGACGCAAGACACTGCGATGTAATGCAAAGAACTAGCTGCTGGCTTTTTTGTATACGGTCGGGTCATAAACGATCTTGTTATTGTATGTAGAGTCATACTCATTTCACCTTTTACAGAATAAGAACAGTCATGATACGCAAGACACCACGCTGCAATGTAAAGAACGAGCTAATGCCATTTACGTACGTATACAGTCGGGTCATAAACGACCTTATCATTGTATACAGTGTCAAACTCATTTCAAGGTTTAACAAAAAAAGAACAGGAACAGAACAATGCAGAATTCACATACAATGAGATCGTGAACGACCTCGTCGGCCTTTATAAATCCTAATCATTTCAATGTATAACATAACAGATTGAAAACAGACATGAGACGCGAGGCTTAACACGCTAAGATGTGGAAGTATTTTCACATACAGTCAGATCATGAACGACTTTGCCGTTATATATAGCCAGGTCTTCGTAAATCATATTAGAAATCATCCTCGTTTCAATGTAGCACAGACGCAAGAGCAAGACACGTACACATTGCACGTAAAGAATGAGAGGGCATTTACAATTGGGTCATCCAGTCAGGTCCTTCAAGATCTTGCAATTTTCGATTGCGTGAACGAATGAAAACAGGTGAATACAAGCAGGAGGGACGTAGGGAACTGAGCAAGTGGGTCATCGCGCGCCGACGTATGTGAAAACTAACGATTTAGTTAACGGCTCAAGTTCGGAATTCGACCCGATCTATTTATACGCGTTTGTTTATAAAAATCTGTCTATTTAATTACGTCACGATATAGCACTTGAGTTTGCAAAAGAGCTTGCATGTACGCGTTCCAGTTTCAACCCCCGCGCGTCGCTTTTCGCGGAGCTCTATGATTTCATAACTGGAATGTGACTACGCACTGATTATACATAACGCTTAGTATGTTAATTATTTTCGAAAATTTTAAACGATTTTCTAGCGTATCTAATCATGACAATATCGATACATAAAGGGCTCGGAGTCGGAAGACATTACTGAAATTCCACGTTTCGTTTTTACTACATTAATTTAAAAATGCTTTCTGATTTTATTTGAACCTAAGCAATTAATTGATTGTGCTTAATTAAGTGACGCGAGTGTTCTTCTTAGCTTGTATAATTTGGCAAAATGTTTCCGCATTTATTCGTAAAATATTGCAGCAGACTTTTTTTTTTATTAAAAAAAAATTTATATTGAATATAACGTACAGCAGCGCCATTTATTTTCGTTACGCGGGGTCCGTAACGAAATAAAACCGGAATACGTAACTGGAAAGCGTCCGCATCACGGCCATAACGCTAATGAAAACGCAAAACGAAATTTTCCCCTACTTTTGAATTATTAGGGCAGGTCAAGCAAAAATTCGACCGCGAACGAACGAACGAACGGACGTACGTATGT
Organism: Prosopocoilus inquinatus; assembly: GCA_036172665.1. Classification (NCBI taxonomy): domain Eukaryota; kingdom Metazoa; phylum Arthropoda; class Insecta; order Coleoptera; family Lucanidae; genus Prosopocoilus; species Prosopocoilus inquinatus. The sequence goes on from CM069877.1 coordinate 35,536,645, forward strand.
ACGTACCTACGTACGCACGCAGCCGGCAATAAAAAGACTTTTCCGGGAGTTTTCATTTGAAAAGCGGCGAGCGACGAACACTGCAACCGGCAAATGAAAGCTTTGTTGCTGGGATGCGTGCGTGCATGTGGGCCCCGGGGCTAAAGAGCAGTTCGTATGTAACTATCAGCGGTATTTAACATTTTACAGGTGGGGACTTTTTTTTTCAAATATCCAGGACACCGCGTTACATTTCAATTTAAATGCAAAATAAATTTAATTGGGACGAAATTTATTGTCGGTGATATAATGGTACTCGCCCTAATCCCTAATCCCTACGTTATACAGGTTGTTTCGTTAAAGGCAGAACGCAAAATCAGAAACGAAAAGAGTACTTTTTATGTCGTGTTTTGAAGATTTTTTTCAAATCATTTACTTCTTAAGAAGAAACTATGAATGAAATTTGAAGAGCAGATTGAATGAGTATTGCATTTTTTTTTCGCAAATTTATGGTTGTGTGAAATTTGTTTAACACCCTAAAAGGTGCTTCACACCATTTGATTTTGATCCTTTTTCTCCTCCGTCTTTATGAAAAGTCACGTGAAAAACCAAACCGCGCAATTCAAATGAAAACTCAAACAGTATGAAGACAAACATGTATTTCTGAAGTCAAATTCAAAATCAAATCGAAAATCAGATCGTGATAGAAGGAGCTTCGAAGTCACCCTAAGTGACTTTTCTTAAGGTTTTTCAAGTTCCTGTAAGGAATTTCGATGGATTCCATACCCTATCCATTGTAGAAACAAGACATGTATTGACTGAAGAAGCTTTTTTCTGTTAAGCTTCCTGAAAGTCCATTAAGAAATCCGTACCCCCCGTATCCATTGTGGAAATGAGAGTTGTGTTGACTGAAGCAAGTTCCAGTAAAAAAATTTTACATTTCAAAGATTTTTCCTATTTTATGTAAGGGTATTCCATAAACCTAAACCTAATCGAAATTCGGGTCCTTGGCGTTTATGTCAATTGAATGCATGTCATGGGGTTCTCATCTCAACCGAGGTTACATGGTCATGTGTCGTAGCCAAAAATACACGAGCAGTTAATAAACCATAATCCTTTGATGAACATATAAAATAGCGACATCTTACTATCGCTTTTTGACCTAACGTTTCTGCTGAAGAAGCCCCAAGCAGGGCTGAAACAGCTGTCCAGAGGCTGCTCGAGGTTCTCACTGCAATCAAAAACGATTTGCACAAAATTTTTCCATAATCCTTTGATTTACTGTTACTTTTTGTCCATTAATGGAAAGAAATATAGGATGTGTCAGACTGCAATAGTTTCAGTTGTAAGCTATTTTCAAGCATAAGCGACGAAAATCGTCTACAATTTGGTCTGTGGCACCATTACTCAGCCTCTTTCATTCCATGCAACACTGACTAAAAATGGTTATTGAGTTCTATGGGAAAGCAGAAAGAAACCATTATTGATATCTTAATTATTATCCAACCATATAGTTCCACATACATAGATTCGGACAGTAAAGTAAGAACTGGAGTTGATGAGGGAAAAACTAACGGGAGACAAAAGGAAATGGGAGAAAGGATGTAACCAAGACATTGACTTTCCCAATGATTGGGCGTAACGAAGCCAAGGCCCTTTAGGTTCTTGGCTTGGTTTTTGTCTCCTGTTAGTTTTTCCTGCATCATGTAACCAAGCCATGGGCCTGTAGGCTCTAGAGGTTACATCCTTTCTCCCACTTCTTTTGGTTATGTGCTCGGGGAGACCCCGAGCGACATAGATGGAGGCAGTAAAACAAGATCTGGAGTTGATGGGGGAAAAACTAACAGGAGACAAAAAGAAGTGGCAGAAAGGATGTAACCTCTAGAGCCTACAGGCCCACGGCTTGGTTACATCTCCCACTTCTTTTTGTCTCCTGTTAGTTTTTCCTCCATAAACTCCAGATCTTATTTTACTGCCTCCATCTATGTCGCTCGGGGTCTGCCCGACCACAAAACCAAACGATATTTCAATGTGTCTAATAGTAAAGTCAGTCTTACAACTGTTCCAGAACTGTCTGGTGTCTGCGCACAACAAAAAATGCTTGGATTTTCTTGTTATGCGCATGCTCCTCTTCTGTTCTGGGGCTGTTCGCATGAAAACCAAAACAAACCATTTCATTTCATTTCAGACTCATGTGTTCTAAAAAGTTAATTATCATCAGCAGTTTTGGTCTCACTGGAATTTGACTTGTATGACTCATTTATTGCTGGCGACATCGAGTTCGGACATTTCAAAATCATCATTTATTAAAGAATTTGTATTGTACAGAAAAGAAACTGAGGATTTAAGTCATTATTCCATGCACTGACAAAGGAAAGCTTTCCCAATTTTGCATCAAAAGAGGCCAGAAGCTGTAGTTGCTGTATTCTAACCATATCTTTGAAGAAAGAACCTAATCCAAGGAAATCTATAGAACTCATATTCTCAACTATCAGAACTGAGAACACCATTGCTCTCCAGGATTTAATGATGATTCTGTTTATTTATGATGATTAAAATTATAACTTGCTGTTTGTTATATTAACCTAAAAACCTAACTTATAAGTGTCTAAAAGAGCTATAGTCATAACAGGAATCAATCAGGTGTTATTTGGAGTCGGCAAGACGACCTCCAGTCTCTTCCATGCCGAATCATGTTTGGTTTTAATTCTGATCTATTAATCCTTTCCAAGCTGATGATGCCATTGTTAACTCCATTTTGATATCATTTTAGCAAATTAGGATAGATGCTGTTTGCAATTGCAATTAAAAGTGATTCATTTCAACATGCAATCTGATTATAACTCATTAAATGCGGCATATATTTACAGCTGAACCCTTTATTTTTCTGCCAGTTTTGCTTTTCTTCAAATCTCTTCTAGATCATTTTTGGTCATCTTCGTTTTCATCTGCCTTGAAGCTTCCATCTCCAAGTGATCTGAATGTATCTTTGGAAGACGTCTTTAAGCGCCATTCAAATCATCTTTGGGTTAAAAATACCTTGAAGCTTCCACCCCAAAGATGGAGGCTCTTGAGCTTTCTGGTCTTTTAACCCTTTGTCCTTTGATAATCCCATTGTTACCTTCGTTTTAAGAGATTAGGGCTTACGTAGGTGCTGCTTGCCATAATATTTGTGGGAAAATTAAAGGAAACTGAAACTCTCTCGAAATTTTACTTCAAATTTGCTTTCTTTTTTAAATAAAACTAAAGAAGAACTAAATCGGATCGGAGGATACGAAACTTGATCTTCTTTTTTGGCAAAACTGAAAGAAATAAATTGGACCGGAAAGCGTTGCATGAAGAAGCCTTTCTCATGTGACTTTGCAAGTTTTCCAGAGTTTCTTACACACCGGAAAATTAGTTGGTTTATCTTCCGCTTCTGGCTAAAGTCTTTATTTTTTTTGACTACTTTCCTCGTTCCTTATTTCCTCGAAAACTCTTCTACATCGTCTTAGATCTTCTTTGGTTTATCTGACGTGAAGGTCTCGAAGTCACCTAGACTTGTGGAGTTTTAAGTGATGACACAGCTAAATCTCATTTCAATTTGCAAATTCCTGTTCTTCGTCGTAGTTTCTTTCTCCTGTTGGAGAGTTGATTTGACTAGACCATCAAAAATCGAAAATCCTCTTCAAATTATCACACTTTCCCATTATCTTCTGGAATTAATCTTCTGTCCTCGCTTCCCCCAAGTTTCTTCCAGATCATCTCAGATCTTGTTTGATTTTATCTGTCTTGGAGGTACAGCTCCAAAGTAGCTTTTGATATATCGAGTTTTCCAGAGAGTAAGCCACAGCCATTTTATATTCCTTAATTTCTCTGGAAATATTCTAAGTTTGAGTAATATTTTTACTATGAATCTCTCTTAATAAAACAACATCATTGATATCCCAAGAATCTGGCGGTAGTTATAACACGCCCTGTAGTTTGTAAATGCAAACACAAAACACAAAATTGTTAAATTATTTTAGCATTGAGAAAGACAGATTGTTCAAATTATAATAAATAATTAAAATAAAAAAAAACTGAGAGGTAAGACACTTTCTCACGCAAGAGGACTTCAAACTATTTTATTAGCAGGAAGAAGAACTCGGCCCACTTAGTGCTGGACGCTTTTTACGCCGAATGTGCTAGTCATTCCTTCTGTGGCCCCAAGTGAGAGGGAAAGGGATGTGTTTGGCAACTAATACAGTCTGAATATTAATTTTTTCTACTATTCCTGGAACGAGTGGGCCGATTTCTTTTCCCTGGTTATTAAATTTCACGTATGACAAAGAATTGTTTGAAGCAGTGAAAACGAGCTTGGTTTTCGTAAACTACGGTATGATCAAAAATGAAAATCGAAATCACAAATAATTCAAAAAAAGAGCAGGGCAGAAACTATTATTATTAATTATTATTGTAAGATATTGCCAAAGTAGTATAAAGCGTTTCTTGGATGTAAAGAGTTTCTATTGATTTGAAATGGTTAGGAATCGATTTGGGTTTCGAAAACTCACATCTATACTCATTTTGGGGCATTTTGTTTTAACACGAGGAACGAATTTAATTATTAAAGAAAGCTCGATGCCAGATAGACCAAAGTCATCACGTCAGTCATCATCTAGATATGGTATTCGGCTTTCACGTTCAACAAAGAACAATAACTCATTTTCTTTATTAGATGTATTGTAAGCCATCGAAAGCGCGTATATTGAATAATTTCTTATCTTATCACTTGAGCTGCATCTGTTTAAACACGACGACAATAACAACGTGCACGACGAGTAAGTTATTGAATTGCGCGTTATTGATTTACCACGATGCTTGAGGAGGGTTTTTTTTTCCTGACGTGTTAATTTCGCTTTCCAGAGAATTCTACTACATCCAGATGGAGAAGTATGCGAGGCAGGCAGTCTCGGAGGGCGTCAAGAACGCCGATGACCTTCACGTGGGTGCCGACTCCGAACTGTACAGAGTTCTCAACCTCCACTACAACCGTAACAATCACATCGAGGTATGGGGCCCCCAGGTTCGTGGCTTTTAACCGAGACATCTACACGCATCCCAATTTAATCCCTTCCAAAGTTATTTATTTTATTGATAATAATTTCGCTCTGCCCACTCCTTTTTATTTATTTCTTGGAATTTCAATCGGCTAGGGAGCTATGGAGGAAGGAAGGAAGTGACATAGATGTCTTCGGCGTAGTCACGATTTAATGTTTGTCTTCCCATGCTTTTTTTTTTCTATTTGCACCGTTTGCTTAAATACTTTTGTTTTTTATTACCCCATTGCTTCTATCGCACTCTAATTTAAATAATGCATTTAAAGTCGATCTTGGTTTACTGTGTAAGAAGTGAATGTTCAAATGTGATAACGATTTTAGGTCCCATCAAACTTCAGGTTTGTGGTAGAGCAGACCCTGCGGGAATTCTTCAAGGCAATCCAGGAGGGTCGCGACGCGGAGCAGTCCTGGAAGAAATCCATCTACAAGATAATCTCCAGGTTGGACGATCCGGTCCCGGAATATTTCAAATCGCCAAACTTCCTCGAACAGCTTGAGTGACGTGTTACCGACGAAGGTAACATCCTGCCGAACGCCACCAACGTCTTCCCGATGTGGTAAGGGCGTCTGTCGGCAGACGGCGCACCATCTGCGCCAGAAACGTTAACACCAGCGGAAGCACGTGGGCCGTGCTTGTGACCATCATCGAATCGGCGTCGCGACGCAGCAGACTTGCGGCGTCGCACGCATTTAACAATAAACTGTCAACGTTTTGTTTACTCGCACAGAATGGGTTTGAAGATGGGTTTGGTAGATGAAGAGTGGATCTCGCGCGTCTTTAAAAACATTCTCACGGACAATTGTTAATAAAATTTATTGTGTTAGGTTGACAGTTATTTAATAATAATAATAATAATACTACTAATAATAATAATAATAAAAAAAAAGACAATTTCCGCCTCAGGCCGACGTTCGTCGAGACGAACAGTGAAGTTTAATCAATTAAAACAGTGATTATTGTTGGATCATTGCCAATCATTTTACCTGATCTATTTAACCGAATAGAAATTTATCGACGTCAAGTATTAAGTTTCATTTATAACCAGCAGTCAGCAAGTTAACAATCTGCACAGTATCGTTTCTTTTAATTTTTTTAAGCGCCGCTGTAAACTGTAAACTTGTATATAGTATTGTACATAGTATTTATCGCGTATGATTATTACTTATTATTTATGTTATCGTTTCAACCAAAGTTATTTACTTTACTAGTCCGATATAATTTTATCCCTTCCACACATTCCAGCTCGGATAAATTTATATTATTATTTTTTTTTTGAAACCGCCCAGTCAAAAACTTCCTTATCTGTAAAATTGTACAAAATAAATTATATCAGTTTCTGAGTGGGTCGTTCCAATGATTTTTTTCTTACGATTAAGTTCAAAACTTATTCTTTTTTGCTTGTATTAAGTAGGTATGCCCTTTTTTGTGTTTTCTGTTTATGTGTTGTTCCTTCCCAGTCAATCATGGTCATTCGACGTATAATCTGCGTCAATTTCTTAACCGTCCTTTGTCCATGCTTTACGTCCGTCGCCTCGTCGTTTTATTAATTTATGTATGTATGTATTGTGTTTGGGCAGACTAGTTGCTTGCCTTTTTTTTATTTTCAAAATTCCGGCATGCCTGCCTAATACACGTACGTAAATCTTTATTATTAGTTTTCCTTTCTTTTTTTTTTTCTTTTTAATATATATTTTACGATAGCACTAGCACGTTTATGTAACTACACGATCTCTTTTAAGATTCACGTGTGAGGCAACTAGTCAGTAACAATAAACATCTCCCTATTTATTTATTTTGTTCTTCTTTTTTTTTTTTTTCTTCTCCTCGGTTGAAAATACAGTTTACAGGGCCGGTTTCTTTGCGTTCCTACGCCTAGGGCTGCCAAAGCCAAAGACAAAAAAAGAACGAGTAAGAAAAAAAAAAAACTAAAATCAAATGCGTTATTTGTACAATGTATGCCCATGTATTCCTTCTTATCCCGTAATAGTCTCGTCACAATTTCATAACACAACAAACAAACAAACCAACTGGCAAACAAGCAAAACAAAAAAAAACAGATTCCGAGATTGTTCTTTATCGTAGCTTACATTTAGGCTATGACGATGTGATTTTACTGTTCCTAAAAAAAAAAAATTGTACATTGGGATACTGCCGAAGTTAAAAAAAAGACTGCCGTTAATTTACTTCTTAAGTTGCATGCCTTGGTTCGTCGTTTGGTCTTTCGGTTGCTTTTCAAAATTGATGTTTTTGGTGTTTGGAGGATTTGCGTTTGCATTTGAGTTCAGATCTCGGGATCTCCGGCGCTCTAGACACGCGTTCACAAAACAACGTTCGTTTAGATTTTAAACACGATAATGTAATAAAGTATTGTTTATATATTTAAAGAAGTAAAAAAGAAAAAGAAAATGGTATTTAACGTTAGTGATTGTAAAGTATCCTAAATTTCTCAGTGGTTCTTGAACAATTTAAATCCCACTTCATCAAACTCAAAACTCTGTAATTAATATCTAAATAATATTTGTAAATAAACTTTTAAGCTTATCTCCGACGAGGCAATAGATGTGGTATTATAGAATAATTATTAGAAAATTGTTGCACATATTCGGTGTTGATTTCTCATAATGGTAATAGTAGAAGTGGGATTGCAGTACAAACTTTTGGGAATCACTGATTGTGACTAAGGGATTTTGAAGAGAATACCTAAGTGCTTTAATTTTTAACTGTTAGAGAAATAATCCTGCAGATTTAACTTGGCTATGGGTTTTACGTAATAATAGACGAGAGGTACCCCCCCGCATCAAAAAAAAAAAAAAAAACAACTACTGCTTCGCTTTTATTATTACGGATCACCCGTGAACTTGATACAATTAAGACCTCAAAAATATACTGTTGGTTTTGACAATTCAACAACCCTTTCACAAAACAAAACCAATCCAAAAAAGAAATTATTAAAAAAAAAAAAAAAACAACAATACATATAACAGACGAACCGATACAAACGAAACGCAAAACCAAAAGCGATTTTTGAAATCGTTTCACTGACGAGTCGCAAATTCGAATTGTTAAAGACAATTCTAACAGATGAATTCAGAAAAGGCCTGCGCAAGGTCCCGGAGGAAATACATTTTGCTTTCTGGATGAGACTGTAAAAGTAATTTTTGAGGTCGATCCAAGCAGTACCCTCTCGGGGGGATGTGTAGTATATAGGTACCCCCAAACCTAGGTAGGACCCCCTTTATCAGCATGTTCGATCCGATTTATTAATTATCACTCGGTTGTTTCTACAGCGTTTTTATGAAACTTTCGGCGGGTTTTACGATGATATTGTTTGTTCGTTACGTTCGCGAGATATTTGATTTTTTATTATGCACACACATTCGATAAACATCTGGCAGTGCGGCTTACGCAAGCATGCTCACATCGAATTTCTCTTGATTCATCTAACTCAAGCCCATAAAATATCCCCTACCCGTTCTACTGATCAAGCATAACTTTCAAAAGAAAATTATTTTTATATCTACACACGTTGGACGGTCTCTTTTTTGTTTTTGGATGGAAACGAGATTCAAATTTGGTTTATGCCATTGACCAATGCTTTAATTAAGATTGATTTATTGCTTTGAAAACTGATTACATGTAAGTTTGTGGTTTGGGTTTAAATTTAGTTTTGAAAATTTTATGGGCGGAAGTGAAATAAGCGTAGAGTATTTGATCAACAGAGAAAGAAAATGGTATGCGTGTGGAGGTTGTAGTGTTTAAATGTTATTAAGTTACAGAACAACATTAATGGTTTACAGAGTTAAAAAACGAAAATGAAAAAAACAAAGAGCCAAAAAAACACTGTTCGGAAAAAAAAAACGTTTAGGTCACCGGTTCCAAAAAGAAACATAAAAAAAAGATATCACGAAAAAAGTACAAGCTTATATTAAGCACCTCTGCGCCTTAAAAATTAAAAATTCGAAGCAAAAATGATATGAGTGTGTATAACCAAAATCTGCCTTATTCTATTTTCTTATGACGAAAAAAAATCTCCTACCGTTATAGCGCGATTATTTGCTAGTATATGTCGTTTCTCATCACCTGACACCGACGATTTAACCATTTCCATAAAATTAATTATCAACTAATCTAGTCCAATATGTAATACATAGCATTTTGTGTGAGTTGTAGTATATATGTAAAATTGTTGGTAACTACATCGGGTGCCTCCGTTCAGTTCGTCTGAGTTACGGCTAAGTTTACGAACTACGTTACGTTAACTTTAGCATTGCGTTACAGCGTAGCTAACTAGACGTCGATATTTTACGTAAGGGTATATTTTGATTTTACCACACACAAGCACACCCACACGCCCATCAGAAGATGACAACAGTGTACTCGTCGCAATCTGCAAAAAAAAAACCTTTAATTGGTAGCATAGATCGGGTAATAACAGTTTCCATCCGTTATATCACCCTCAATGTAAAGCCGATGGAAACTGCTAGTAAATACGGTCGACTAACTACTAATAACGAAGATGATTTTGTTGTAGCAACCGTTGGTTTGCGGAAGGGGCGGACGATCGGGGGCGTTCTCAACTCGAAATAGTCACAAAAAAGCCACACTAAAACTGATGCAATAGAAATGAAGGCAACCGACCAAAAAAACGCAGTTCGTCGAAATTTCGAAAAACAGGTTCTTAATCACACATTCAAAAATTTCACTGGGCCAATTCGTCCGTCAAAAAAGTGCCTTCAAAGTTGTTTTTACGAAAAAAAATTACAAATTACGGGCCCTAAATAGCCACAACGCCCAACCAAAACGCCCCCGAAATTCCGCCCCACCGATTGTACTTAAATTTGGTTCAACTAAGAGGCACTCGATATCATAAACATAAGGTTATTTCATAAATATTATATTGTTATGCTAAGGTGGTTGAACCGGGCTATTTAAAAAAAATTATGCCACGGGGATGCTATTACTATTTGTGGTATATAGTAACTTTGAACTTAGAAGTAGTAAAAATAACATACAGATTCAATGGTTTAAGTTGAAAATCCATGTTACACGGTTTTTGTTAGCTGTTATTGTTATTTGTTAGAAGCGGACGCATCCGAAACGGACGTCCGGTGCGACTGGGAGAGCGGAATCCGATTTTTGCCCGTACCACATACCATGCAATAGCTTTTACATACACATACCATATGTACATACACCGCACAACTATAATTTTTGATACTGTACATTAACTAACTAACTAATCCAGGAGTAAATTCAAAATTTCCGTTGACCGGATTCCGCAATTGTGCAATATACCGGACCCCAAAGCTCGGCTTGCGTCCGTCGAATCCTATTAAGTTTAATTTTTCGGTCACCAGTTGACTTCGTTCGTCTTCCTCGTTCAAGTCTCGGCATCTCGTTGACAAAAAACTGTCACCATCAAAGAACCACTGTCATGTTAACGTTTGGCCTCTAAATTTCCGCAAATGCAGCTGGCAAAGTTGCATGGATAACTTAAATGAATTTTTCCACGATTTGGCTATGTTACATAAATAATTTTTGGATAAAATTGTTTAACTCAAGTTCTATTTGCGAGAGACAACGCGTTTGCCCGACACGTTCTTTTTATTCAAAACACATTCAGAAAGTCAATTAATTTCACCTAAACTATCATTTTTTGATTGTGATAGGGTAATAAAAAAATTAATCTAATGTGATACCTAAATTGTAAAAAGATCTTTAGGCCTTCAGAAAAGAATCGAAATCTATTTGTTAAACCGCGTACAAACTTGAATGTGCATGCGTTGAGTCGAGACACGTACGCATGCATGCGTAGACAAGGAATGGTATATTCGCAGCGACTCAACGCATGCTTAGAGCCTACGCATTCGTCTCGACTCAGTGCATGCACATTCAAGTCTGTACGCGGCTTTAGACGTATAAGTAATTAATTTTCATTAAAGCATTTTGCGAATAATTTCCTTCTTTGATAAAATGAAATAAATTAATAAATTCCAAAAGATTTTCTCTTTAGATTAACTGTCAAATTGCTCCTTGTTTTGTTACACAAACAAAATATCTGTACACTTTTCTGACATTCAAGATTCTCTTTTACTGGCATTTTTGAATACAAACGAGTTATATTATGATTCTTCCTTTACAAACATACCAAACACCTTTTAAGGTTTAAAATAAAATCATTTTTCAAGTTAAGTTTAACAGATAATAATACAAGGTCATATTTGATTTTTCGTTTCACAAAACGTACAAAGTTATACGTTATATTCCTTGGTTTCATCCACTTTCTGGATTCCTTAAATTTTAGTTTAGTTACTTGATCAATGCTGGGGAGATTCTGTCGGTTTCTTCTCTAATTTTCTACATATTATAAACTTAGCAAAATTCTACTTCATTATAGGGGATGGGACGATTCGCCGTCACCGATTCACCGTCGCCAATTCGCCGTCGACCCGATTTACCGTCCATCCAATTCGCCGTCGCATGTTATTGCTTTATTTGGCTTGATGAGCTTTCTGACTATCTTAGATATATAGATAGATAAAATAACTCTGATTTCAGTACGTTTCAAGGGAATCACTACTAATTTTCTATTTCAAACGAAAATAAATTCCTAATTACAGTACGACCATCGTAAGACATAAAATTACGAACTAATTGGACCTCAAACTTTAATCGCCAACGGCGAATTTACCGACGGCGAGTTTTCCGACGGTGAATCGTATCTACGGCGAATTGGCCTTCGGTGAATTGGCGACGGCGAATAGTCCTAGACCCTTCATTATACTTTATTTCTAAATTGTTTTCGTAAACATTTCTTAATACCTTGTTTTTATAAAAATATAAGGAGTGGGCAACAATGATTGAAGATCACATGGTCTCTCATTCGTTCTTATTCACTTTGTTCTGAAAAAAAAAAAACTGTTCGGACTAAAGAGAGTTCATGAGACTGTTCGCTTTGCGTTTAATTTTAAAAGCTTTTCGGCCTCGTGTTAATAATAATAATAATAACGTTTAAATTCTTTTTCAAAAAATGTTTTGAATCATTTGAATCATGTTGGTATATAAAAAAAATTAAAAAAAAGAAACATTTTTCTAACGAATATACGAATAAAAGGGCAGAAGAATGAAACTTGAGTTATAAACCCCCGGTTAGGAAAAACAGTGGTTGGTTGCCGAGGTTAGTTCATGGTCACTGGTGCTCTGTATTTGATCCGCCACAGCCAAAAATAAAAAAAAAAAATATAGGGCTCTGCATCACAGTAATTTTAAGGTTAGGCGTCGATAGTGAAACGAATATGAATGTATATTTAGTACAAAAGCGAGTAAAAAAAAATCGATATAGCTCAAAATTTTATTTCATCGCGCGCGCGTCCGGCCCAACCAGAAAGATTATATGTGTAAAAATTTAAGAGTATTTTTATATTTATATTGGTGTAAATCAAAATTTCGTATGGACAAAAAATTATTGTAGAGATTTTTTAGGTTGATAAATTTAAGGGAAATTAACATTTAGGAATTTTTAAATGAATTTGTATATAAAAATTTATATATAATATATAGAGTGGTTGGTGTGGACGCGGGCGTCATGTTGGTACGCGTATGTTAGAGGGCGTGGCGACGTATACTATACTATATACGTACAAAGTACTCATAAGTGTGCGATCAGGCACCTTCCTATGTTGCTTTTGTTTTTATTTTAGCGTGTGCCGTATCCATGTTACATTAGACAATTTTACTATTTGGTGTACAGCAATTGTTTCGGCACCTCATTGGTCAGATCCTTTAGGTTGCTCGAGATGTTGTGACTGTGTTTTCATTGAGCAGTATAATAAATATATACATTTATTTGGACAACGTTGTTTTATTTATACTCCTCATCCATCCACCGCAACATTTGAAAACATTTTCCTTCAAAAAAATTTCACATTTTCCATTCAAAATTAAGAAACAGATATTATGCAATGCTTGAAAGCAAACTCAGATGCGATGGTAGCGCAAATGCCTCTCGCATGCAAATGGTTATGTTAGGCAAATAGTTTTTGAAGAAAAAAGTACTATTTGCTTGGGCAATTGACTTTTCTGATGCTCATTCATACTTAAAGACTATTTTCCTGGGCAAATAGTATTTGTCTGGCCTACTGTGGACCAATAGTATTTTACACGTTACTTTTGAAAACCAATTAATCAAATTTTTGTAAATTCTCGCCTAGGAAGGGGACGTTAGAACTTAGAAACTTAGATCTTTTAACGTAAACTTGACTTTAGGGGATCTAAATTGATCATAAGTGTCTGTTTGAGTTCTCAAAAATCTTACGTTTCAGTTTTCAAAAGGAACGTGCAGTACACAAGCTCATTTTATTTCGCAGAAAGATGCATCGTTGCCCAACAATTTGTCTAGGAAAACTGTGCTTAAATATAAACAGGTGTTAAAAAGCTATTAGCCCAGACAAATAGTATTATATTATAAACTTTTACCTGTGACACACAGATTCCTTCTTGGGTACCAAGCACCATGGGCGTAGCTAAGATGCGGCAAAGGGGGCAGTTGCCCACCCATCGCTCACGAAACGACAAAAAAAACTATTTCGTTTCTCTCTGTAAATAGTTATGAATATGAACTTACAAGGTGAAAATCGTAACAATATTTATTACTTTAGGTATTTTTTGTTATAAAAGTAAAATAAATTAAACAGTTAATCAGCTACTTTATTTATTTAAAAAAATAAGACCAAATGCAGTGTGTTAACAATGACTAAAGGTTTACGTCTAGAATATTTAGAAAATTTTGTTGCAAATCGGTTTTGATTGCAGAGAAAACCTCGAGCAGCCTCTGTACAGCTGTTTCAGCCCCATTTGGGGCTTCTTCAGCAGAGACGTAGCTCGACATTTTCACTGCAAACCGATCGTAGGATGTCACTGTCATCTATTAGAATATTTAGAATTTATTTTTGTAAATCATTTTTGATTGCATTGAAAACCTCGAGCAGCCTCTGTACAGCTGTTTCAGCCCTGCTTGGGGCTTCGTCAGCAGAGACGTAGCTCGACATTCCCACTGCAAACAAAAATGACTTGCATGGGGGACTTATTAGGAGCAAATCCGCTTCAATTTGTCTATTCTACTGCAATGTCAGGTCAAAAAACGATCGTAAGATGTCGCTGTTTTATCTGTTACAACTCCTAAATAACTAATAAATTAATGCACCGCGCTGCAAGGAAGTTATGATGGATGCTTTAGTAATAAATATTTGAAATACTTCAAATGCAAACTTACAATTATTGTTAATTACATTGTATATAGTTTTTATTCTTTCCTCTTACAGTGGAAGAGCTTTTTTCCAAAATAAATGTGTGTGTTGAAAAAATAATAAGGTTATAGTTTTTATAATTTTTGGAATAAAAGGCGCAATATCCCAAATTCTTAACTCTAAATGTTTGCCAAGTATTATTTTCATAGAACACAAACGTTCTTTTTGCAAAAAAGTATTAAAATGTAAAGACGATTTGAGAAAGAAAGAAACCCTGTGTGAAATTGACAGCACCACGATTGGTCGCGTGATGAGAAAAAGTCTCACATCGAACGACATAATGTAATTCAAAGGGATGTTTTAAGAAACGCAGTTAACGAATTTGAGTGGGACCTAGATTACAAAAGATAAGAAGGTTGTAAAAACGATTAGATGAAGTGTCAGACCTGAAATATAACTGGAAAACCGAAATAATTAAAGAAAATAAATTTTGTGAGAGAAACTCTCGTATAGCGACCAATGCCTGGTTAAATAGAAAAGTTGGACTGTTGACTGGGAAACAAAGAATAAGTGAAAAGTGCAGAAGGTCAGTGAAGGCGAGACGAGATGAGAAAAAATTGAGATAGCAAAGGAATAAAACATCAGAGGTAATTGTTTTAATAACGCAGAAAAAGAAAGATAGAGAAAGACCAAGGAGGAAGAAACGATGGGATAAAGAAATTGTGCGCTGCAAAAGCAAAAGACAATAGGCAAAGCACTTGTAATAAGTAAATTTCTGAAAACAATTTTTAAAGATGGAAGATGCAAATGATGTAAACAGTAGCATCTTCCTCAACAAACGAAATTCAAGAAATCTTTTCTTCGTCTCGGGTTAATTGGATTGGGTTGACCTCGAACCGTTTTTATATTTTATTTTCTAGATTGTTTCTTCTACAGTTTTTTTCGAATTTCCTTAACATTTTTCTTTCGATTTTTGGTAATTTCTCATTCTTTTATCTTTCATAAAATTTCGATCTTGGCTTGGATTCACTTGGGTTCAGTCTAGTTGGATCGGTATGGCCTTGAAACGTTATATAACATAATCTGGAACGCCGATGATAATCAGAATGTAGTTTCTAATGTTTATTATTTTCTGAATGAGAGATTAGATTTTGAAAAGTCTCAGATCAAATTTCTGCAGGTACTGTTCTACAGAATTACTTTTTTTTTAGACGGCTTAATAATAATGAAACACTTTATTTCGATTTCGAATGAGATTTTGAGATTCTTGAGATTAGAATTTTTTTTAATGGCAATTTGCAGCATGTATTAGAATTATCGAAGGCTCAGAATGTGACCCTAAATGTTTATACAAATATTACTTTGTGTATATACGAACTTCTTTCATGAGAATTAAAAAAAAATATTGATAAATATACTTATTTGAATTTTATAATTTTGACTTTGGCTACTTGATAGAGAATACCTTTTAACTTTAATCTTCAAAAACTTTTAAGAGAAAATTGAGTCATTTTCATTACTTCACTTAATCCAGAATTTGACCTTGAATGTTTGTTCGGATAAGAGAATTTAATTTTATTACCCTGTGAATGGAAATTTAATTTTAAACAAACCGACTCGGCTATTGGCTGAGGATTTTTTTAATAGCGATTTGTACCACTTGATTGTGCCTTTGAGCTCATCAAAAAGGCTCCAGCATCAGCAAGTATTTTTGAAACCTAATGATAAAGTGTTTTAAACCTAAGAGTAAAGTGTTTTTTTTTCTTTCCTCATTGACCGTGGCTGTGTAAATATTTTTTCTTTTCGTTTGAGTATTGGCTTACTCAAGCTAAATAATATTTGTATCTCACTATATACGTTTAGGCCTGTGTTTTTTGGCTCTTTTTCAAGTTGAATGCAAGTACACTTCAAAAATATATTCAAGTAAAAGTAATATAATTATCACACAAAGGATTTACAGGATCTCGTAAAATTTACTGTAAAAATAAGGTGATACAAGGTTTCGAAATTTAGAAAGATTTATTCAAACAATCAAGTTATATTTGCTGCGTTTTTAATAACTGAATTAAGAATTCGAAATACTGCAAAAAATATTACAAAGAATAAAATTTTCTAAGAAATCAATAATAATTTTTTTCCTCTTGTATCACCTATCCATGGACACACTGTATGTATAGTTAATCTAGTAAATGAAGAAATAAAAAATAAATGAATCTTTTTATTCCATAGCAACCTGTGATCTGAAATACTTTTGAATCATGCCAGTATTAAGAAGAAAACTTTGTAGTTAGTACGAAGCAGAAATGCGAATTTATGCTGCTAGATGTCGCAGATTGTTTAAATTTCCGTTCTCTGAATTCACCTTTTATGTAACTCCTCTTTTATATTTTACAGCTTTCCCTAACTTAATGCAGCGATGCGTTTCGCTTTTCCGCGATAGATGGCGATGGGAGCATTGCAAAAACTATAATGGTAGCAAATTAAAACTTGTTTAATTTTTATTGTAATAAATGTTTGTTGTTCATCTTGTCTTATATGGTTAATTATTTATAGAGTAGCTTTGTTAATAACTTCCAAAAAATTAATTAAACTAAATTTTTCGTATCGCAATTTCCCAGTCAAAGGCTTCTACAAGATTTACAAACTAAATAAATTTAATTAGTTAACAGGAGAGGGGGATACCATGCACCTACTTCTTCAAGAATTTTAATTAATTGTTAGGATAAAATTGAGATATCTTGGTGTTAGTGTTAGCACGAAGATTACGTAAATTATAACATCTAAAGACTTTACATTTCTAAAAAGTTAAGTCAATAAAAACATGTACAAAAACCTTTCTGTATTTAGATTAATTTCTAAACTATATTTAAAAAACTCAGTAACTTTTGTTAAAACTGACGTTAATATACAAATGTACAAGTTCTTAATTGACAGCGAAACGCAAATAAATGTTTATATTCTTTTTCCTACTCATGAGTCATTCCACGTGAAATCGCAGAAAAGTTGACCTTTACGTCTCCGATTTTAATAAAATTAAATTTATATATTTTTTAAAAACGAAAATATTAAACCCGTATTTTTTATTAGTCTTTATTTGAATTATTTTGGCAAATATGGACCAATCAAATTTATGAAACATTTCATGCATCACTGTAACTAAGTCAGAATATTTCTGGTATTAGACATCGGAAAACAACGATCTTTGGTTCATTTTGAAGGTTGTAATATGTACTTCAATTACACCTGAAATAAAAAATATTTTTTTAAATTTTAATAGTTTTTATAAGGCACCAAAATGTATAAGTGACAATTTCAATGACAGCGACTTGATCAAAATTTCTAAAAAAAATCTCAAATATACTTTTAAGATACCCAAGCAATCCTAGAGAAAAATCTGGGTGGAATTCCTAACAGTTATTCAGAAATTAAATAGTTTACAAGGTCATGCGTTGTGAATCAGTCGACTTGTCGTAGCATAGTTGTTCCACGTCGAATCGAACATCTACGGAACATGATATCGTTGTATTTGCTCCAATTTCTTTAATATGTTCCCCATATTAAAATAATTAACCCATATTTTTGTTTGTTTTAGTGGGAGACCATTATTTGTTATAAAATATTACCTTATTCGTACGGAGTCCACTAAGAAAAGTGTTATTCCAAAGGTTTCATAAATCCCAAGCATCCCGTGCTTAATATTTTTAATGTTTAATTAAAGTTTAAAATGCACCCCTTTTAGGGAGTTTTATTTTTAGAAGTAACTACTTCTTAGCGACTTACTTTACAAAATCGAAAAAAATATTATTTCTTTAAACTTATTTATATTTAAATATGTACACTGTGTTCACGAATCGGGTTCACAAAAGTAAAAACTTCTTCATTTTAGAGTTTTCGAAGAAAAGTCATTCTTTATAAAAGTTTTTGTTTTTTCCAAAACCCCCAAAAGTGTTATTGGAAACGAAAAAAATTCCCTTCGATAGGTGAGAAAAATGGAAAATTCTGTTTCGACTTTCATAAAATATGGCAAAGTCCAAAAATTTCGAGTGAAATCATGTTAGTCGGTATTGTCAGTCAAAGTTACTAATTTGTGTGAAATAGCCATGCAGGCAAGAATATCAATTCTAGATTCTAGAGAAGTAAAGTTATTTTTTATTCGAATTCCAATTTTGAAAACGATATATTTAAATGTTTAAAGTTTAAAGAAATAATGATTTTTTCCGATTTTCTAAAATAATTCGCTGATATATAAATTCGTATGTTAAAAATAAAACTCCCTAAAAAGGGTGCATTTTAAACTTTAATTTAACATTAAAAATATTAAGCACGGGGTACTTGGGATTTATTAAACCTTCGGAATAACACTTTTCTTAGTGGACTCCGTACGAATAAAGCAATATTTTATAACAAATAATGGTCTCCCACTAAAACAAAATAAAAAATATGGGTTAATTATTTTAAAATGGGGAACATATTAAAGAAATTGGAGCAAATACAACGATATCATGTTCCGTAGATGTTCGATTCGACGTGGAACAACTCAGTGCTACGACAAGTCGACTGATTTACAACGCATGACCTTGTAAATTATTTAATTTCTGAATAACTGTTAGGAATTCCATCCTGATTTTTTCTAGGATTTGCTTGGGTATCTAAAAGTATATTTGAAATTTTGATCAATTCGCCAGCATTGAAATTGTTATTTATACATTTTGGTGCCTTATAAAAAATATTAAAAATAAAAAAAATATTTTTTATTTCAGGTGTAATTGAAGTATATATTACAACCTTCAAAATGAACTAAAGATCGTTTTTCTCCCATGTCTAATACCAGAAATATTCTGACTTAGTTACAATGATGCATGCAATGTTTCATAAATTTGATTGCTCCATATTTGCCAAAATAATTAAAATAAAGACTAATAAAAAAATACGGATTTAATGTTTTCGTTTTTAAAATATATAAATTTTATCTTATTAAAAATTTTGTGCGATTTCACGTGGAATGACTCTCAAACGAAATTGAAATTAAAAACAAAACAACTCTAGTACCAGAATTTTTCGGTAGATAATTGTATACCAGATGAATCAAGTCAGGGTTCTATGTTTTTTTAAAATAACTACCTTATTGAGAGGTAGAACAAATATGGCAAAAGTTTCATTGACTGTTGAGGCCTATAATAGGGAGAACTCCAAATTTTGAGACACACATTTTTAGTTATTTCAAGCTCTCTTCAGTTTTTTTTTTACAAGACGATGATATTTTAATATAATTTAATTTCAATTCAACTAACAGTGTTTGATGATCAAGAGAATCAAGAGAGACGGAAGAATTATGTTAATAAGTTGCCCAGTAAATTTATAATCGCTTTCTGAAACGATAAATAACTTTATGTAAAGATAAATTTTTATTGACAGACAAATTTTTGAAAAGTATAAACTGTTTACGTTGTTGCGCATATACTTTATGTACAGATAAAGTTTTCAGACATGGTTTTTGGAAGATGTAGTGAGTTTATCTTGAGTTTATCTCTACATAAAGTTATGCATGGTTTCAGAAATCGGGCATTAGATCAGTTGTTAGTTCTGTTGAAAATATTGAATTACACGTTCCTACTTATAATTCGATTTCTGTACTTTGTACTGTATTTCTTTACTTTTTCTTCTTTTATGACTTTTATTATCATTTCGTTATTTTACAGTATACTTAGTATATCTTTAAGCTTTTTCGTTGGTGTTTAATTCCATAGCCTACTAATTTTATAAGGGATTAGTTTATGTTTTAGTTAATATCTCCCCTGAAAATAAAACTTTTTCGGATATGTCATACATCGTTGAAAAGCTCTTTTTAAAGACTATCTAACTAACCAAAAACCTAATATGGGTTCCATACGAAAAACAAAAGTTAGCCCTAATAACTTGAAAACAAATGACAATCGGAGGTTTCTGTTTGCATCAAGAACTTTGTCTTAAAAAAGTGTCTGAACAATGTAAAAGTTTAGAAGAGGTCACATCAGGTGTTATCGAGTTATTGAGGAATATTGAAATCGTAAAATGTCGGTTTTCTTAAATTATCTTAAAATTTAAAAAAGTTACGGTGAATTTGAGATGAGATTTGTTGCGAGCATTGAATTCTGCAAAACATTCCCCATTTAACCGTTGCTCCATGTCTTCTAATAACCGAGATGCCAATGGTGAGCATCGAAATGTGGACACATTGTATATTATACAAAATGCAATAGCTTCTGAGATATTTTAATTTTTTTGCTTTCCTTAGAAATATGCGAAGTACTACGAAATACTTATAAATACGAAATAAATACGAGGTAGAATATTAATTGTTTTCAATTGAAGAGATTCTGTTAAGATCAGTGGCGCAACTAAAAGTCAAGTGGCGGGGTTGCAACATTTTTACCAGCACCGTTTATTATTACAATATTACTATTAAGAGAGTAAAACAAAAAAATATGTTGGCTGCCTAATTTCACCGCTATCAAGACTGCTTAATCGTTTTTGGATTATCCTATTTCTAAAAGGGGACAAGAGCTGTCAATATTTTAGATTAGAAAAGTAACGCCAAGCGGGGTGCGCTTAGACTAATTCCCGAACGCGTTCCTGAATAAATTTGTTTTCAGCTTTGTTTTGAAACTGTCTTCCAGAATTTAAAGGGAACAAAAGTAATTACAGCTACAGATCAATAGATGGCACTGCTAATGTTTAAAATTTCTTTGAAAAACTTTTTTTACCATTTCTGTTCAACTGTATTTATTCAGAATGGTTTTTTGTAACATTATTTCTTAAATTAATTTTTGATCGATTTTCAGTAACCTCGAAATTGTTTCCCCACAAATAAAGACAACAAAGTTCTAACTCATGATAACAGATGGCGTCACAAATGTTTTCTTAATTCAAAGTTGTTCATTGTTCCTGAACGTTCTGAAATAAATTTGTTTTTAGCTGTTTTGAAACTGTCGGAATTAGAAGATACGAAATTCTTTTAACCATTTCGATTTTATTTATTTGAAATTGTTTTCTGTAATTTTTTGAATTTTTTTAGAGTTTTTCACTTGCCTTCAAATTTCTTCCCCACAAATAAAGCGAACAAATTTACGACTTATGGTAACAGATGGCGCCACAATTTTGTTTTGTTTTATATAAGTCGTTTCAAAAACATTGTTTTTCAATGTAGATTTTTCAGTTGTTTTCTGGTGAATAAAGAAGTTCTTTTCAGGACGTTGCCCTTGAACGTTCCTAACGTTCTTCAATTGTTGCGAAATCTCCTCATGGCAAATTACAAATTCACGGCTTGGATCAATAGAGGACGCTACAAACATTAATTAGAAATTGATGCTTAAAGTCCAGATTTTTAGCGTTTTTCAGCTGTTTTGAAATTGTTAACACTTTTAAAAATTAATCCTCTTAGTCTTTTTTCTTTCTTTTTTTACTTATTTCAGACTATACGGTATTTGGAAATATTTTGTAAATCTTTGAAGTATGACTTAGAGAAAAACGTTTCCGAGTTTGTAAATCTTTAGAGACCAGGCAAAAATTTTTACTTTAGACTCCGATCAAACTCTCGAACAGGCGCCTATGGCGTCTTAGTGCCGGATTGCTTTGCAATCCCTGCAACCTCTACAGCAACGCCACTGGTGAAGATTAGTTTTCATAAACTTCAATTGAAAAATCCCTTAAAAAGTCCCGTGGTTTCACAAAAATAGAAATTTAATCCATTTAATTATTAAATTAAATTAAACCTGTCCTGTCTAATAAAGACGAGATTAAAATCCATACCTACGTCTAGTATAGTTATACTAGTACCGGAAGTAAAAAAAAATAACTAAAACTTAATACCTCACACGGAAAGCAAATAAATCAAAGAAGTTTTAATAATAATAATTTGGAAACTGATTGTACATATTATCAAATTTTGGAAATACATAAATCAGAATGAATGTAGTAAGATGGATTTCTTTGGAGAAGCCATTGTATTTCAAAGTTATTAAAGTTTTTAAATTAATGCTTGTTGGCTGATATGTAGTATTATATAGTCTAACCAGGAAAATATAAATATTAAAGAAAACTTTTATATACTCTGAGTACCTAATTTTAGATAAATTGTAGTAAGGAGCATATATCTAAGGAGAACACAAAAATTTAAATATCTCAGAAACTATTGCATTTTGTATAACGCATAATGGTCACATCAATTGCAAATGAGCTCTACTAACACGCCTTCAAATGAATACATCGACTTACCAATCACCCTGTATATAAATTTGAGAAACGTCGTATTTATTCGAAAGACAAACGCAGTTATTACTACCATATTAAATGATTGCCGATGAAGTACGAATATGTAAGTACATTGTCGATGAAGCTTCCTGTTGAATTTTATACAAAGTTTGCTTTGTACATTTTTCTTGATTTCTATCAAGAAATACAGTTTCTTCTAGCCGCGAAAATTATTATTATTAATAAAATTGAGTATTTGGCTGAAATAGCAATAAGAATACATTTTTTCTAAAGAAGATTCCATTTTCTTGTATTTTTTATCAGTTTGTAGATTTTAAGTCTCTGTTTCTGTACCTACGTTTGAAAAATGATTTATCACGACCAGTCTTAAGTATAATAAGTGATTTGATATCTAGTTTCTTCTATTTTAAAAAATATCTTTATTCCTCTTAAAGTTGTTTACATAACGGGGACTAAAAGAATCATGATCACGCACATTTGACCAAAATTCTTCCCATATTTTTTACTGAAACGCCAATGTTTATTATATGCATAATTAGGGAATCGCCTGGTTAACGACCCTGTAACCGATCTGGCGCCACACGACTTTGCCAGATCCGCCTTATTCCTTTTCGTTGCGATTTTTCTCAAAAATAAATAATTATTATTCCCAGTAACAGTTAAAATCATTAGTTCACACCAATATCTTTATATCTGATGCATAAATTACCATCATTTTTACGTCACACTGGCACACGAATTTTTTAGAATTATTTATCTCGGAAATGCTTCGATTTCGGATACTAAATTGCACGGTATTTTAGTTTGTCCAGTTTGTCCCAGATCACGCTACTACTCTGCAAAATTACCGTTGAAAAACCATTTTCACCCTGTATATACGTTTTATAATACCATTTTGTTTTAAATAATTTAAATATTTTAAAATTTAATTAAAGTGTTATAAACTTTATATTACGTATATGGTAATGAAGAAGTAATAAATAATTACGAAATATTGATCAGTAAAAACAAAAGTCTTATTTGTAGCCGGTGATCACCGTTTCTTTAAAAAAAAAAGAATATTTAAGCATATGTTTTGAATAGATCATAGTTCGATAAATTTACCGCTTTGTGAGAAGCCATTTTGTACACTTACATTAATCAAGATATTTATATATATATTATATATACCGGCTGTTTCAAATTGGGTGTGCACTGAAGGGATCTCCTAAACCGTAAGAGATACAAATTCGGTTAAATGGAAGAAAAGTTGCATGAATCAATGCCTAATTCATATCCATCGAGAGAATGATTTTTTTCTCATTTCTTCTTGAGTTATTAATAAAAATGTGAAAAAATCGATTTTCTTTTTCTCTCTGTATCTCTTTTATTATACTTAATTTTGAAATTCTGATTTAACTTTCTACAGGCACTTTTTGATTCTGCTTCGAATAGAGGTAGCAGAATTTAAGTCAAACGTTTCGTCTTTCCACGACCATCATCAGTTTCGATTTTTTAAATGCAACTTATGTCTTTTTATTGTTCCATTCGATAGCATTTTTTTCTTCTGATTACAATGATATATCACACTTAATAGTTGATATTAATTTGAAGCTTAAATAATTCAGATTTTATATGAAAATTTTATTTAATACATAATTTCAAATTTTTTGTTCCTTTTCTTATCTTTTTATTATTCTAGACGAAAGCATTTTTTTCTTTTGATTTCAGTGAGTGTAATACTTAATACCTTTTTTTCAAGTCAAGTTGGGATATGCCAAAAAAACTGATATCGTTTCGTCATGTTTTTCTTAATAAGTAAATTTATTCCTAACCTCTTTTTTTTATTTGTTAAGTATTAGCAACAACATTCAGTTGTCGGAAGAGGAAAAGTCAATAAATATTGACTAAATGATATGAGGTGGTTAACACAAACCAAATAAACATCAGTATAAACATATTAAATTACAAGAACAGAATAAATAAGTTGAATAAAAATTATAGACGAAGAACATGACTCTGTGAAATAAATAAAGTGAAATAAATTAATTAAAGTAAATCCTCGAAATGTCCTCCACTGCTTTCAAGACACAGATTCGTTCTTAATCCTATGTGTTGTCTAGCGTGTCAAACATGAATTTGCGAAACATTTCTGTAAGAATCTAATATTCGCCTTCTCAGTTCCTCCTTATTATTTATCTTAATGCTAGCCACTGTTTCAATGTCCAAAATATAAAGCCTGGTTTATCCTGTTTAAATTATGGATGATGGTTCCGATATAACGTGCCAAACTTCAACTGGTTAAAACGAGTGAACTTAATCATATTAAAAAAAAAATAAAAATAGTCAAGTGTTGAGAGCCACTGAGTGCTAAAGAAATTAAAAAAAAAAAAAAACATTGTTATAGAAAGTATCTTTCAAATTTATTACAAAAATATTAGTTTTACCTGCCAATGTATTTGTAGAAGGCACTATTCTGTAATATCTAAATATTTTTAGTATAATTAGTATTCACTTTTTCTTTTAATCCAACAGTGCGAATCAAAATTAAAAACTAGGCTTTTTCATTCCTATACTAAAGCTGAGATACTGATCTAGCAAGTTATATTAGAACCACTAGATATTTTTCGGTAAAAATTCATTTTCATAAGTGCAGTGGATTATTAAAATAACGATATAGAAAAACTTTAAATAGTTTATTATAATTTACACTATAGCTAAGAAAATGAACTAAAAATTTGAAATTATGTATTAAATAAAATTTTCACATGAAAATCTGAATTATTTAAGGTTCAGATTAATATCAACTATTAAGTGTGATATATCATTGCAATCAGGAGAAAAAATGCTACCGAATACAATAATAAAAAGACATAAGTTGTATTTAAAAAATCGAAACTGATGATGGTCGTGGAAAGACGAAACGTTTGACTTAAATTCTGCTACCTCTATTCGAAGCACAATCAAAAAGTGCCTGTAGAAAGTTAAATCAGAATTTCAAAATTATGTATAATAAAAGAGATACAGAGAGAAAAAGAAAATCGATTTTTTCACATTTTCATTAATATCTCAAGAAGAAATATGAAAAAAATCATTCTTTCAATGGATTCGAATTAGGCATTGATTTGTGCAACTTTTCTTCTCTCTTTATCTCAATCTATTTCGTTCGTTTTGAATTTAATTAGCACTTCTGGTTCAGAATCATCTTGTATAAAGTGAATTGGAGAATGAGGAACTTATTTAACTTCTTGGTATGATTTAGATTGCAGTCCCATAAAACGTGTTACCTACGTAATTCCAGTTGCGTCCGTTGTAGATTTTTCCCGGGGATTCACATACATGTAGGTACATAATTAATTAATGTTCTTTCGCCGCGAATATAATTTCTTAGCGCATATATGCGGTAATAAATTCTGGTAGAGCACGACCAATCGAATCTCATGTTATGAACACGTTGCAATCCGCAAGGCTTGCTACGATTTAAAAACAGGAAGCGATCGCTCGCGAGTTATTTTAGCTCGCAGTTAAACAAAACGGCGGCGGCGTCGGTAACCTAGGTCAACAAATTCCGTGTTGAGATGTGGGATACTTGGGTTGCAACTATTTTGCTGACATTTATGCGCGCAAACATGTTTACTGTATATAGCATCGCGGCGAACTTTATTAATGAAGTAATCACATTGCGTTGTAAACATCGCGTTATGGACCTACCGGACCTACCATAGTTTCGTCTTTGCTTCACTTCATTGTGTAGGGAACAAACTAAGAACGACCGTGCAATTCCGAGTAAGGATGAAATTACATTCAAAAATGTTCAAAACTTTTTTTTAGAAAAATTGAAATGTATAAAGTCCAAAGCTCTTAAGAGAGCCGAATGGTGTAGTTTGAAGTTCCTTAATTGGTTGAAGATGCAAAGGAGGAATAAAACGTGAATTAGAATGCTTTTGCAGTTGAAGAATCATCTAGAAATTTGAAAAACATGCAAGTAAGGAACCCATTAAATGAAAAAACAGAAGTAGGAAATGAAACAAATTTAGAAAATAAAATAATTTCATGTCAAGTAACATAATCAACAAAGAACGAAATAATGGAAGCCAAAGGGTGTAACAAGAATAACAGGAGAACTAAAAATATTGTCTCAAAGAACAAATTTTTAAACAGAATAAGTCAAAAATCAAACGCTATGAATCCTAGGATTCATCAAAGAGTTGACCAGCTCATCCAGACCAATAGAATAATTTCTGTGAAGGAAAGGGCTGGAATTTAAACATTAGTATTGATAGTTTAGACACAAGCATAAATATAATATAATTAATTCCAAAACAATTTTCCGTAGAACAACGGCAGAAATGTCTTCAGAATTGCATACAACTCCAGCTTCGTTATGACAATGATGGCAATGACCTCTTGTGGTGTATCTTAACAACTGACGTGACTTGGGTACACAATCATATCCCAAAAAGCAAAAATGTTAGCATGAAATGACGTCATACAAGTTCACTTTCTCCCAGAAATAAGCCCAACCATCAGCTGAGGCGTTGTGGGATGACATTGAATCAATTTATCTCGACTTCGTAGAAGATAGAATTTATGTCACTTCTAGTAGAAGTCAAATTAGCCATACAAAAAAAGAAGATGCGATTTCTTTAGTGTAAGACGTGCAGACGGGGGTTGGAAAAGAGCGACAGATTAAGAGAAGAGAGGAAATCCTTTCCCCTGCTTTAATAATTGAATTTAGA
The DNA here is from genome assembly GCA_036172665.1 of Prosopocoilus inquinatus. NCBI lineage: Eukaryota > Metazoa > Arthropoda > Insecta > Coleoptera > Lucanidae > Prosopocoilus > Prosopocoilus inquinatus. The sequence goes on from CM069877.1 coordinate 35,563,919, forward strand.
AAACCAAATAACCACTTTTCAACCCCTTTTGTCTCCAATTCTGTCAGCAATCCGTACAATGTTGAATTTTGATTTCTTTGTTAGTAGCGTCTTGGTTTTCGGGTGGGTCGAAAGCCAGAAATCGTTTTCCACGAGTTGCCAGGACAGCGTCTACTTATATATTTGGAATCGTCGAAATCCGTCCACTCCATGTCTCTTCGTCAGCTTACTTAATAGTCCTTCCTTATAATAGTTCAATTAAAAATCCGAGTCCCTAATTAACAAAATTATATTCTAACAGAAAGGGAATACGATCGTAAAATATCGGATAATACAAGCAAAATAATATGTTAATTAAATTAAATCAATTAATTAAATTTTAAAAATTACCATAAACTCGAAACTAGAATATAACAAAGGGAAGAGAAGATCAAAAATCAGGTTACTGCTAAAAATCTTTGTTAGCTGCTAAATTTTAAGCAATAAATGTCCAATGTTTCTTGGACAAAAAAAAATTATCGGAGACATTTCGAAAACCAACGTCTTTTAATGTGTCTTTAAAATCGGGTTGACTAACTCTTTATGTTTTAGAGCCTATGTCACTATATCAACAAAAAGTAAATGTTATGTGATTTAACTTACGGTTTTCGTAACAGATATTCGATGCGACTTTCTTGTTATGCGCTTATTTACAGGACAGATGAATAGGCCACCATACATAACGCTTCTTAGGACAAGCTTATTCGGCCTAATTTAACTTATTATTTAGTTTATTAAACCTGCAATTACTTTTAGATGCTCGTTTTGATTCGCGTACTTGAAGCGCAAGATTTTTCTTCTTTGCATGAGCAACTTTGTGTGCCAGTATACTACCACCACCCAAGAGCGTTCAAAAGTTCCGTGTGAATGTCGGCCTAACGAATCACGTACGCCGGCCAGTGATTTAACTTTTGTTCCAGCATTAATTATCTTGCACATGAAACAATTTGAAATACGTAAAATACTGGTAATACACACTTTTCAATTAAAAAAATCCTAAAAGGCCGCGGTTGACATTAAGAGGCATTAGGTTGGCATTATTCAGTTCTTCATAGGACAAGTAGTCTTAAAACGCACGAATTTCACTAAATTTCTGTGAATTGATACGCACCTTGACACGATTCCCCTGACAAAACTATTATTATATGCCTACTTACGTCATGAGAAAACCAAGTTCATTGTCTCAGGGCTAGCTTATTCGGTCAAATTTAACTTATTTAATTTATTAAAACTGCAATTACTTCTGGATGCACGTTTCGACTCGCGTACTTGAAGCGCAAGATTTTTCTTCTTTGCATGAGCAACTCTGTGTGCCAGTATGCTACCACCCAAGAGCGTTCAAAAGTTCCGTGTGAATGTCGGCCTAACGAATCACGTACGCCGGACAGTGATTTAACTTTTGTTCCAGCAAAAACGCAATTTCCTCAACGCAAGTCTTCATAAAGTGAATTTCTCATTTGTAATGTTTGATTAAACATGATTCGTTTCACTTTAATTCGATTAATTATCTTGCACATGAAACAATTTTAAATACGTAAAATAGTGGTAATACACACTTTTCAATTAAAAAAAATCCTAAAAGGCCGCGGTTGGCATTAAGAGGCATTAGGTTGGCATTATTCAGTTCTTCATAAGACAAGTAGTATTAAAACGCACGAATTTTACTAAATTTCTGTGAATTGATACGCACCTTGACACGAACACGATTCCCCTGACAAAACTATTTTTGTATGCCTACTTACATCATGAAAAAACCAAATTCATTGTCTCAGGGCTACCTTATTCGGCCAAATTTAACTTATTTAATTTATTAAAACTGCAATTACTTCTGGATGCAAGTTTTGACTCGCGTACTTGAAGCGCAAGAGTTTTCTTCTTTGCACGAGCAACTCTGCGTGCGAGTATTCTACCACCCAAGAACGTTCAAAATTACTGGTGAATGTCAGCCTAATGAATCACGTACGCCAGGTAGTGATTTGCGTTGTTTTGATTCCTTTTGCTTCAGCAAAAACGCAATTTCCTCTTAAATGTTCGTGTTTTGTGTTTTTTCTTTCTTCGAAAGTCTATTGGTCTTGGCATTCAGTTATTCCAGTGACCACCAACAAGTTTACATGTAAATTTTTAATCCATTTTATCTCAAAAACTGCACTAGTTAGACCCCCTCCCCTCCCTCATATCTACAGCTATTTTTTCAAGGACTACCTGTGGCTAATACTTATTCTGAATCATCCTGCGTACGAAGTTAAGGTAACGGAATGTTGTTTGGTATGCTGTTATTAATATTTTTACAACCTTTACATTCTTGTCCCAACTAAAAATAAACAAGAAAGTACAAAATATCCATTACCTAGAAGTTAAAGTAGTTAAATTAATTTAAATAATAAATCACATCTTACAAATATATATCACGACAGGTGTTTGATACATTTTCAGTTGGCGTTTATACGCGTTTCTATTTTTTGATCACTAAGTACCAAAATAACAAATTACATTTAACAAATTGTAGTAATGAGCTGAAGATGAAAATCGAAAGTTCTGTATTTAGAGCGCGAGGCGTTCTTTCCATTTGATTTTTGGCCGTGGTATTTATATTATTTTAAACATAACATTTCTCTCACGATTCATCCACCCACCTTATTTTTAGTCAACATTATTTGGCAGGTTGTTTCTTACACGGTGTTGAAATAAAACACAAATTGCAGGGCATAAAAACTTTCTTTCTTGTAGATATTTGCCCCCTTTTTATCCAAACAATTTCTAATTTTAATCGGCTTCTATTTTTCAAAATTTGATGTCGGGCCGCCAAAAAGTAAAATAAATTAAATTAAATCAAAACGTTTCGGGCGTCTAAAAAAAGCTAAAAGCAAATAGTTTTTTTTTTTGTTTTATTGTTTTACTACAATATACAAATTATTTACACAGGTATAATTTTTATTCTGATAACTTTCAGTAGGTATAATTTTATGCTTGTGTGAAAATATACTGGGTGATTCAAAATACGTGTCCGACACGTCAACCACAAGTAGTAATGCACAGAAACAGAAAACAAAAAATCTATAAGCTTAAGTGGTCTAATATCCATAGTTCTTGAGTTAAAATGCATTGAAAATTCAGATATAAATTGGTTGGTGGATACTAGTACAACTGTATTGCGTCACAAGAGCAATGAAGAGAAATGAATCATGATTTCCATTTTGGATTCAAATGAGGTTGATTTTTGAAATGCCTCTATAGATTTATTTTTTGCAATTTCGCCCTTGTATGACCTTAGTGAATACGCTCCTACCGGGTCGGACACTTATTCTGAATCATCCTGTATGGAAAAAAAGTTTAGGAAAGTTTTACACGTTTTTAATTTAGTCTTGTCGACAATATTTTATCGTTACTATTATTTATTCTTATACCGGGTGTCTCAGGATGGGCGACGACCGGCGGTATATAGCTCACCGTAATACCTGCAGCTTCAGGAGAAAAAAAAATTAAGTGCCCAAGAGAAATTCAAAGAAAATATTTTTAAGTATTTGAGTTGGCCGCAAGGGAGCGCAATCAATAGGCTCAACAATAAAAATTAATTTTACTAGCAAAAGTTTCAGAATAAGGTGCAGCTTTGCATGAGCCATTAGAAAGCTGTATTAATTCTGCCTACTTTTCTTTTTAGACTTATTATCGTATCACCGTTAATAAAGGTGGAGAAAACAGTTGAATTATTTACTTTAAAAAATATCATAACTTCTGTACTCTTTATCAGAAATTAACGAACTTCGGCTCGTTTGAAAGGCAATTTTATGGTGATTTAATGCTTCTATTGAACGACTCCGGCTACTTTGTTATAAAGTAGTTAGAGGGCGCTGTTTGCAAAAGACATAGTTTTCTCAGTTTCCCAAAAAAATTTAAATGGAAATTGGTATTTCTTTTACAGTTATTACAAAAAATCCAATCAGGAGAACATTTTGGTGAAAACCCGAAATTGATAATTTTTTTCGTTCTCGAGTTATTACCAAATGAGTCCATTAACTGAAGATAAAAACGAATCTAAAAGCTCAAACAAATGCTATCGAGTTACACTTTTCATTTTGAGGTAAATAGAAAGACATTAATCTATTTAAATGCAATAAGTTGTTTTTGAGAGCCAAATATTTAAATAAAAGAACAATACAGCAAACAAACACTTAAATGATAAAAACACAGGCACTAAATGAAAGTAACGAACAATAAAATGTTAAAAGACGGAAAGCACTTTGAACATTTCTGAAACATATTGTAATCAACAATGATTGAAGGTCTGCATCTGAAATGTTTTTCAAAATATTATCCATCTTTCATTTCGAAATAGCCGTTTACTATCCGTAAGGATATCAATAATAATTTCTACACAACTCTAAGCGGACATTAAAAAAAGTATTGTATAGTGGCATAGCAAAACTTTGTTGGTCACAGTGCGTGATTATTGTTCATTGCTTTTATTTAGTGTTTGAATTATTCTTGTTTCTATATTTGTTGTTATATTCTTATGTTTAAATATTCTCCAATCCTAAAAACATTTAAATGCTTCTAAATACTGTCCTAACATTAATAAAAGCTTTTATAGGCATTATTTAACCTTAGAATTAAAAGTATTACTCGATAGCATTTGTTTGAACTTTCTACTTCCGCTAATACCATCAATTCGTAGGCGTATTTGATAATAACTTGAGAACGAAAAAGACACTCATTTTCGGTTTTCACCACAATGTTGACCATTTCATAGGCTTTGCAACTGTTGCAAAAGAAACACACCTTTCCATTAAATTTTTTTTTGAAAAACTGTGAAAAACTATTACTTTCGTAAATAGCGCCCTCTAGCCACTCTATAACAAATTAGCCGTAGTCGTTGAATAGAAACTTTAAATCAGCTTAAAATTCTCTTTCAAATGTGCCGAAGTTTGTTAATTTCTGATAAAGAGTACCGAAGTTATGATATTTCTTAAAGTAAATAATTCAACTGTTTTCTCCACCTTTATTAGCGATGATAATAAGTCTAAAATGAAAGTTGTCTAGAATTAATTGAGCTTTCTAATGACGCTGCAACTTATTTTGAAACTTTTGCTAATAAAATTGATTTTTATTGATAGCCCTAATTGATTGCGCTGCCTTGCGGTCATCTCAGATACTTAAAAAAATATTTTCTTTGAATTTCTCTTGGTCACTTTGACTATATTTGTTTTTCTCCCGAAGCTGTAGATATTACGGTTAGCTATATACCGCCGGTCGCCGCCCATCTTGAGACACCCGGTATACATACAAGATTATTTCCAGAAAAATTAATTTGCAATTAAAATTAAACATGTGTAACACATTTCATTCAGCTTTTACGACGGTAAGAAATATCTATCTATTCAGATTCAAAAACGATTTCATTTTATGGAAATACCGTATTTTATATATATTTTATGTAAATTTTTTAATTAATTTGCCGTTTATTGCAAGCTCTCTACTACATCTACGCCTTCTTATACTATTCATAAAATGCTGTTTTATTTTCATACGTTCGGAAATAAATGTTATTCAAATTTTTAATCTCTTTAACGCATTTTATTGTGAATTTTAAAACACCATTACATAAGATGAGAATGCCAAGAATCCTGCAGGCAGTAAACATGCAAGGACCTAGATACCTACTGACGTACTGGGCAAGTGCTCGAGGTCCAGACAGAACATATTATTACAGAATAAGAAATTTTATGTTTTAACCGGTTTTGATGACACGCGTGTGTCTAGAACAAAAATCACACGGGCACTTAAAATACTTATGCAAAAGATTCAAGATTCCAACAAGATACTGAGTCACTGAAAATTACAAATTAAACGGAATTAAATTCGAGTTTTCTAAATTGTCATTAGAAGTGAAACTCATTGTTAATTGTGTTACAAGATCACCGAAAGAATGTTGTAATTTTTGTTTTGGCGTTATGATTCGAGAGCGGATGAGGTAATGGCGCGACATACAAATAAGTTCAGTACTAAGTGAATGAACTGTTCGATTTCGGCAGCCAGGATAAGAAGTATCTGAGGTACCTCATCCAGCATGACTGTTTTGATTCATTCTGAACAGGTGAAAATAGTTTCCTTGTTTTACACTAGTGAGACTAACGTACGTGGGTTGCTGGAAAATTTTCTGGAATTTAGTAGGTCTGGAATTGTTAGCGTTTATCAACTGTCATATTTGAAAAATTTGACGTTTTTCGCCTATAATTCTATTGACAGTTCCTATCCAAGTGAACTAGTTTTGTTTGTACAGCATTTGAGAAAAAGTAATTTTGTGTAAACAAGGAAATCTCGCGTGAAAATTTTCGCGCCATGATTTTTTACGATTTCAAATGTGGTCTAACGCCGAAACAATGCCTCGATCGGCTTCATTTGGCTTTTGGAGATGAAGCACCATCAAAGAGCAGTGTTTGTAATTGGTTTGCCAAATTCCAGCGCGGACGTACCTCTCTCAGTGACGAATTTCGTGAAGGTCGTCCATCAACATCTGTTGTTGCCACTAATGCAGATATTGTGCGTGAAATGCTTGAGCGAGATCGACATGTGACATACCGTGAGATTCAAGCATCCTTACGCATTGACATTAAAGCAGTACACCAGATTTTGCATGATCATTTGAACGTACGAAACTTCGCAGTCGTTGGATCCCACACAATTTAACAGAAGCGCAAAAGCAGGGTCGTGTCAAATGGTGCGAAGAAATGCTTAAGAAATTCAATGGAGGTCGTGCAAATTTAGTTTATAACATCGTTACTGGTGACGAAACGTGGATCTATTCGTACGAGCCAGAAAGTAAACAACAATCTACCGTTTGGGTATTTCAAAATGAACCAAAACCAACAAAAGTTGTCCGTTCACGCAGTACTGCGAAGCAAATGATTGCTTGTATCTTTGGTTTAACTGGACATGTAGCAACCGTGGCTTTAGAGCACCGAAAAACCGTGAATGCTGATTGGTATACTACAATTTGTTTGCCGGAAGTTATCGATCAAATAAGAAGAAACAATCGAAATCGTCGAATCATTCTGCATCATGACAACGCCAGCTCTCACTCAGCACGTCAAACAGTTGAATTTTTGTTCAACAATGTTGAATTAATGACTCATTGTCCATATTCACCTAATTTATCACCTAATGATTTCTTTTTGTTCCCAAATAACAAAAATAAAATGCGTGGTGAGCGATTTTCGTTGGCTGAAGCGGCGGTTGAAACATTCCGGACACTGGTTTCTGAGGTACACTAATGCTTAAAAGTTTCGAAATGAAAAGCAATAAAATCGTTCGAATTTGAACCTTATTGAAACGGGCCTAATATATTTCGAACCTTAAGGAACAGAGACTCTTTCTCTGTACCCCGATAGGAGGGTTGTTTACTTAGGTCCTATTAAACCCCGGCCGGTGCAGATGTTTATGGTCTGTTGAATTTCGTTGCCAGTATTTGGTTCCGAGTATTTATTGAGGCGACGCGCGGTTGCGAACGCGGACGCGGTGGCGAATTTGTTTGTTCTCTTTTGCTTTAACTTAAAAATTGAACAAAAAATGTTTTTTTTTTAATTAGTATATTTTATATTGTTAAATAACAGGATTTCAGATCATATTATAAAGACATATAAATGTTAAATTGCTATAAAGGATCGACCATGTTAATTAATCTGAAAAATTATAATTATACCAAATTTCTGTCTTTATACACTTCTGGTTTGTTTGACTTCACAAAAATTTTATTCGTTTGTAGTTTGTGTATGTTTTTCTGTGGATTCTAAAATTTTCATTACGGGAAATACATAAATAGATTTTTAATAAATATGAAATACAGGGTGATTTATTAGCTCACCGACAAGCTTTGCCATACGGAAAGCTCACATAATTTTAAGAAAATAATAATAATTAGAACATATGTTCGATTTTATTTATTTTTAAGTAAATAGAAGACCTCACAATTTTGATTCTAGTTATTTTGTCCCGTTCCTCTGTACAGCTGTTTCAGTCCTATTTGGGGCTTCGTCAGCAGAAGCGATCGCAGGATGTCGCTATTTAAGCGGTTTCTATTATGCTATTTAAGCATTTCCGTTATATTTTACATTTTTTCACGTCATCTTTATTTTATAAATGTTAATATATTGATATTTTCAATTCAATTTTATCATACACGTCTTATTCACATCAAGAAACCTATTCATGTAAAATATTTTCGACATCAAGAAAAATTATGTTTCATTTTACCGAACCTCTGTTTTATGATACCCTTTTGTTCTTTGTGATAAAGAGATATCGCGTATAAAAACCTATGACTTTTATGCTGTTATGTTTTTCTGCGGATCCTAAAATGAAGCATCTATACATACCGTGACTTATTTTATTAACTCTAAACATAAAAGGTAAATATTCCCAGGTTCAGTTATAAAAAAAAACATATCAATGCATGGCAGAATATGCAAACAAGTTTCAATTAAACAAATATGATGTTAATGTCAGTTATGAATGTCATGAATTATGTCTGAAATATTTAAAAAAATATTATGAAAGAATTTGATAATCGTTTGGCATTAGTATTTAAAACGTGAAGGACATTTGAAACAGTAAAAATGTTTTTACTAAAAATAAGTGTTATTATTTTTTCTAAAATTGACCATAGGGATATTTACATTGCATGTTCAGAGTAAAAAAACTCATGGTATAGGATGCACAATATATAAAAAAAATATTTTATTGACTTATTTAATTTCAATTGCCAAAGTTTCAGAAACTTTAATTTCATAATGCACACATTATTTACTACACATGTTATAATATTTAGAAAATAAATTTTGTTAAATTTATTATCCATCCAACTGCAATGAAAATCTTTCTAGCAGATTATTCAAGTTGGTTGAATAAGTTCGCATCTGTGTTAAATCGCTGTGTTTGCGATGACCGGTTTTATTATCGGGGTAGCAGGTACGGTTGTAAAAGCTATAAGGTTCATAATTGCAAAGCATAAAATTTCTTACTGTCAGTGGCATGTTTCGTACTCCGAAAATTTTATAGCAGAAGTGTACCATCTTTAGAGTGGAAAACGTGCTTTAGAAATTGGTTCGAGCGTATGCAAAAGTGTATTGACGTCAAAGGCGAATACTTCGAAAAACAATGATACCGTTTACCAAATTTCATATGCCTTTTTTCATACCGTTTCCAGAAACTTTTCCAGCAGCCGACGTATTATTCATCACATGACTTTCGAGAACGTATAATATACAGTATGTCTCCGGATTGACTCCACGATACGTGGAATAGACCAAAAATTTTCGAATTCGGACTTCTTGTTTTGAAGTTCAGGTCTGCTTAGCGCGAAATAAATGTGTGCCAAATTTGACGTTGAATTTCTCCAAGAAAACACGAAAAATAAAAAGAATGGAAAACAAAAGAATATCGACAATGTTTCAACAAATCTTAAAAAAAATTAAAAGAATGCGCACCATGTGAATTTGTTTCTTCTTTTTTTTTTCGGAAGAGAGGCGCCAAGTATTAATGTTTTTGCATAAAGACGCCGAGTACCCTTCCTCCGGCTCTGACCATTCCGACGTCTCATTATTATACGTGATCCAAAAAGCTTGACCTCACAGTTGCCAACAAAAGACGATCATAAACAATAAACGGTTAAATAGTTAAACCGCTTGTTGTTTTTCTGTGCGATTGAATTTTACTTGACCTTGGTCTTATATTTTATGTTATTTTTTTTTAAATTAATATTGTTACAGCCATGACGTGCAAATAGATCTATTTTTAGCATCAGCCACCCCATTTTGCGTCACAGAATCGAAAGTTATCGAAAGTTTCTAGTCCATTCCAGCACATTCGAATAAAACAGAGATCTACTATAAAAGTCCATCAGGCGCGTCAGAGTTTAGTTAAAAGTTAGGAAGCGAAAGTTTCGTACCTCGATTAAATAGAAAGTACGTTTGGTAGAAGTGTTATTTGATAGACAAGTGTTGCAGCTCATTTTAATTGTGTAAAGCGACAGTTTGTAATTAAAGTGTTCTGAAATTTAACGACTCTAATTTGTGACTCCCCAAATTCCTTTTTTCCGCCCCCAACAATACAAGCGTAAGACACCGCAATTTCCCAACCCAATTAAAAATTTTCCGCTGCTAATTAGCACAGACAAATAATAATAATCGCTTAACAGTAAAAAATGTGTTGTATGGCTGCAAAATACGCAAGTTCATCAAAACTGAATAAAAAAGTCATTTTTAAGTGCTACCTGACATTTCATTATTTCGAAGTGTTGTTTTGTTTCCCAACGAAAATTTAATTCAACGCAACATAAAAATATTGCAATCTCAGTCGCATGATGAAAGTCCGGATTTCAGTCGTCGTCGTCGTCTCAAGATAAATATCTTAATTTTTACGGCCGAACCGCTAAAGAAAACATACGAAAACACGCGATAAAATGCGTACGTCGTTCAAATGTCTTGTGTTTCTTTGGTCGGTAAATAAATAAAATGTTGGCTGCCGCTTGCAAAAATTAATAAGCTGTCTCTTGCGAATGTTCTTTGCGCTGAATTATCGTCCTCGAGATCGAGTGGGCGTCTTCACCCACGCGATGTTAACTCAGCCAAGTATTCGGCAGGTCGCTCGACTTGCTCGGCTTATAATGCGCGAGAAATTATGCAAGATCAGTGCGTTTAGTAATTTTTGATGGAACGAGCCAGGTTTTTAAGTCATGATCACGCTGAGTGACCGGTATGATGACCTAAAACCAAAAAGTGCAAAAGAGACTGTCGGAAAAAATGACTGCGCAAATAAATGGCAAGCAGGTCCCAAAACAAAAAGTTCAAAGAAATTCATTACTCTCATCAATGTTCACATGCTTTAATACTAAGCACCAACAAGTCAATCAACCTTGATTAAAGCTGGAATATGGAAAGTTTATAGCGCAATAGTATAATAATGATTTGAGACCAGAAGTCGATGATACCCGAGGTTGTAATGTTTTAGAACTGCCGATTAATCGACCAAAATCAATTCTTTAGGACATGAAAGCACTTTACGAACAGGTTCTTCTTTGGAAGATTTTTGTTATATTAAACAATTTTACTGACTTCAACTCACTTTTCACCAGCGTTAACACAATTGGTTAAATCTATTTGACAAACACCTTAGAAGGTCAATCAGAAACTCCCCGCTTCCTCGTCGTTTCGTTGTGAACTCATTACAACTTATTACCGAATTAGCTTTTTATTTTTGCTACGAAATTCAGACACCATGTCTTATAGAGTTTTCAATTCATTACTCCAGAACATTCCATGTTTTGTTAACATGTGAGATTAAAATGAGATTGAAATACTTCGAGAGTGCTCTAGTGCGGTCAGCTCAAAATGCTATTAGGTTTACTGTACGTTTAATTAATCGTCTTCGACAAACAGCAATCCAATACTCTAAACTTTATTGGATGTTAAACTACTTCTGTAAAATAATACTCCATAACCTAAATTCTGTGTGAACTGACGCATCCAGAATGATGAAACCATGCTTCGTCTAACTAAAATCTCCGATCCAGTAAATCATCCTTATCCATTAGGTGATGAACAAACCAATGGCGGTAGAAAGCTCGTCTCCAGTAATCTGCCGGCAAATGCTTGTGGAAGACTTGGATTTCAATGGATACATATGCAGGTCTTTCCAGATGTCTTTGAGGAGACTCTACGATGAGCCTATATGTTTATTTTTAAATCCTGCGGGACAGACCACATATATGTAGTAGACGAAATCAGTAGAAACCAGGAGGGCATGGATGATAATAGAAACAGTTTCAACTCTCAACTTGTAGTTCATGTCCGTATTCCGAAACGAAGAACAATAAATTGATTAAAGCACTCTACGGTTGGCTATTATAGTATGTACAGCTAGAATTAAAAGTAATGTCTGCTTTGTAAAAAGTTTCAATCGACCTAATCACATTTGATCGCTATAACGAGTAGGCGGACAGGCGGAGGGGCATGCATCGAATACTTTACTTGGCCAACTGCTGGTTATTATAACCAGGGTTGACAAGTTTAAAACAAACTGTTTAAAACATAGTGTTTAAACCATGTTTAAAACACCGAATTAAAAACATACCATCTGCTTTAAACAAAATCTTTTAAACATGTTTTCTTTTTTGATATTGTTTTAAATTAATTTTTTGTATTTTTAAGCCAAGAAAGAACTCTTTATAAGTCTCTCTGATATAAGTGCTTTATTTTTAAGTTTTAAACATGTTTTTTGTTAATGTTTTAAATTCATTTTTTTAGTTTTAAGCTAAAAAAGAACTAAATTTAAATTGCATTAGATTGATTATAATCAATTCATTAATTATTACTGATGACTGATGATAAAATACCTTTTCAATATTTAACCCTTTTATTATTACATTAAGTTTTGAAACATACTGGGTCCTCCGCTTCCCTGTTCATACTATGGCCTACGGGATGAGTTATTATGTAGCAAACAGGCTTGAATTTGTCAAAGTTAACGCAATGATAGGTCAAAAAGTGATCGTAGGATGTCGCTGTTTAAACTATTTATAACGTTATCGTTTCATTTGTCTTCATTGAATTTCTACCGTGTGTTCCAAGGTCGCATATTCGCCCTTCTCGAATTTTAAGGTTTGTTTAAAATTTGAAAACTATGAATTAAACAAAAATTTAATTTGAATTTTCAGACAACATACCTACTGGACTTTTGGTTTCGCCGGAAGTAATATCCACTTATGTTATTTTAAATGGAACATCCTACATGTTTTTACATATTTGAAATTTTTTGTTTTCCAGTATTGAAAGCCGCGAGTCATGTATTTTAGTTCTAATGCAATCGAGTAATTTGAAAAAAATACTTCTTTGGATTGTATTTGATTTTAGTTTTTATTGGGAATGTTTTTTTCAGTATGTTGATACCAAATACTTCATACTTTCTTTGAAAATCATTTAAAACACCGCGACCGTAGATCCTAAATAAAACAAGCTCTGCCTTAAATTATTTAAATTATTATCAAAGTACATACATTATTTTTAAAAGGATACATAATCAAACATTACAAACTTTTCATCTTTCTTTAATTAGAGGTCGAATTTTAATAAATTCTTCTTTTTACACAAATATCAAATAATAATAATAATATACAGAGAAGGGCAAAAGTATGGAACCGGCTTAATAGTTCGAAAACTGTTTGACATATCTATTTGAACTTTGGTATGTGATTTAGAGACAATAGGACCTATATTATCAATTTGTTTCAATTGTTTATCTGCTCATGTTTCTGAGATACAATGCCTACTTGATTTTTTTTAAATGGCAACCTGCCGATTTTCTTCCTTTATTTAATAGTTCATTTAATCCTATAAATAACCATATAAAAATATTTATGTATTGCATAAGAAAATTTTGGAAAAAATAACGTTTCAATGAAAACATTAGAAAAAATGGTTTACGTTGATATTCGGTATTTGTTTTCATGCTTTTAAGGCAACTTTTATTAAAGTTGCCTTAAAAACAGCCCATAATCTTGTGGCCTTTTAGTTTTTTTTGTTAAAACTAGTATTTTTGTCGAATATCAACCAATAAATCATTTCTTCTAACATTTTCATTCAAACGTTATTTTCTCGAAAATTTCCTGATGTAATAGACAAATATTTTTATGAGATTGTTTAGAAAATTAAACGAACTATTAAATAAAGGAAAACAAGCAGCAGGTTGTGTTTAAAAAAAAATCAAGTTGAGTTTGGCTCCCAAAAACAAGAGCAGATAAACAATTGAAACAAATTGATTATATAGGTCTTACTGACTGCAAATCACACCCTGTATATCTGTTTATGTAAGCTGTAAGTGCAATTTAAACATTTAAAACTTGTTTTAAACAGCTGTTTCTTTTGGTTAAAACATGTTTAATTTTGGGTCAATTTTAAACATGTTTTAAACAAAACAAAAAACTGTTTAAAACAAAAAAAAACAGAAGTTTTGTTCTTTTAAAAAAAAAACAATTTTCTTTCCAGCCCTGGCTATAACGAGTAGAATTGATAAGATAACGCATTTACATTGTGTCTTCCAAATAGTCTACAACAAATTCTTAATTCTATTGAGGCAGAATGCTTCTTTTTGCATTGCTTAAAATTAAACTGAGATGTGAAATTTATCTTTTACTGTATACCGAGTGGACACCGAAAGAGGAAGACCTTTAAAAGTAAAGCTTTTAGTTTCTCTTTCAATGGCTCGCGTGTATAATCCAGGTTTTTTGTGGCATTATTCATTAGCAGATTTAGAGTTAGATTCAACAATATTGATAAACAAGGTTAACCTCGATACATTTGTTAGAAGTATAGCAACAAGTACTTCTTAAGAATTGCTTAGAAACGTTGGTGAATTGGACACTAAATTAGATTAAGAATAAAGTTCTTTCTTATATGAGGTAATCCTCAAGTATGAAATAATTCTGCAATCTAATTATTCCTCTCCCCAGAGAGAGAGCTTTATATAAGTATCTTAGGTTCTCAGTGTTTTTACGGGTCCAACAAGGATTATGAAAAGTTCCTGCTTCTTCATCTAGTTTCGTATCTTTAATTTTTCCTCAACCATGTGTGTTTTAATTTAATTTCCGTTTCAGAAATCTTTGGTACCTTGGCCGACCTGGATGAATAGAACGCTGAACAACATAATCGTAGACACAGGACAGTCAACTGAACTAAATATTGATTAAATCTTCAACCCCTAGCCATTCGCTGCAAACACTTATTTTCGAGGATTAGTCTAAATCTTTGTGATCCAATCAGTTTGTTTTCCAAATTCTTAAACACATCTCCAACGATTTGATCATGATCTGCTGCTTCACGTATTTTAGTAATTTCATTGCATCGATCTTTTTCTCTTATTTGCAATTTCTGTCATGCATTTCTTATTCATAAAAATTATCAATTTTTTGTTATTATTTGTTTGTGTCTTTATCTTCCACTTGCCTTTTTGGTTTCTACTTTTCTGAATATTTGATTTATTGATTTTCCATTGGATAGCTTTCACAGGTATTTTCAAAGTCTTGTAAATGGTGTGAAGGATCTTCTCCTCTCTTTGTATTCACGATACTTCAAAATCCATTTCCCCTAATATCTCTTCTCCAGCTTCTTAATATCTTGAACTTATTATTCAATGTAACGTAACGTGATGGAAAGAAAATCTGAAATCCTCTTCAAAAAGTGAGCCAAAAGCACTTATTAGTTTTGAATACGGAATCTTTCATAATTCTGTTAATCAATTTTTTTTTCTTTCATTCCTATAGTCTGAAAACAAACTGAGAGAACTAAATAAGTTTTGAATGCGACAGATGTTTCATTTCATAAATTTCTCAAGTTAAAAAAAGACTTTTTTACATTCACAATTTCAGCGTCCTTTAAAACGTACCTTGCCTTATTATTTGAGCTGAACGAATTACCACGTAGAACCTGAAATATCGACCGAGCTGGAAATATTTTCATGGAATCAATAACGTGTGTGGCGACCGTAAAATACACGAAGTATTTAAACTCCTTTTTAAAAACCAATGCAGTACACCAATTTTTTTCGCGAAACTTCCCTCACTCAATAAATTTGATATTCTCAAATTAAATTGGTAATTTTTACAGGGCAGAAAAGAAAAAGTAATTACCTCGCGTATCTGATTTTTTGAAAATGAAAATAAATTGTCGATAAAACTGGAAATGCAACTGAAATTATTGTCTAAATGTATCTCACAATCAGCAAATATGTACTTCTGCAGACCTGTTATTATTATGACATAAGTGCACTTTCTTAAGTTTTCTTGCTTCGTTAAAACAGTTACGAAATATTTCTTAAATTAGCTACATCCTCATTTTTGTTTTGTTTTGCGCAGTGATGATACAGGATTAAGTTTCACTCATTGGCAGATTTTTTTTCTAAATCTCACTTACAATGTAGGCTTGCTTACTACTATTAATTTGGTATAAAGTAAATAAATAAAAGTAGTGAAAGTAGACTGTAATTTTACGAACCTTTGGGTACTAATTAAAGCAGAAAAAAAATCTTATGCGTTAATATGATTTCTTATTAGTTAATTAACGCACGAGAAGATATTTAAAAAAAAAGCAAGAGTCAGAGCACTCACTCACTTCTCTACAAGTGACCAGACCAGACGAACATGTTGCATAACCAGCTGGAGCACAAGTTTGTTCACAACGGAACATTTCAGACATTAATTTCGCGGTGATGTGTGACAGTCGCACAAAGAAAAAGATCGATTTCTGGCACAACGCTCTATACAAGGTAACAATGAATGCTGCACGTACGAACCTTCTTTGCATCAGAATCCAAAAATGTAATCCCTGATTTGTCAAAGTTCTTTTTTTTCTTTTTTTCCCTGTCGGTACCGAAATAATTTGGAATTAATCGAAAATACATGCGATGCTGAATACACTGAGAGTGATTTTTTAAATTCTTTATCAAGTCTTGCCAAGAAACTCAAAATGCATGTGTCAACTTGACTGAAAGATAAATTATTGCTTTTGACATTGACAGATGTTAAGACGAGTAAGAATTAAAAATGTCTTAAATGCATATTTACAAACAAAATGTTTTTTTTACACCAAAGCGGAAGATTTCCATAATTGAATCTTACATTCGTAATGGAATTCGAGAAAATGGTTTTCAAGTTCTTTCAAGAGATGAGTCTTATAAAAAAAATTCCTGCGGTTGCAGATGATTTCAGATTTTTCTTCTATCCCGTTACGTTACACGGAAGAATAAGTTAAAGATATTAAGGAGTTGAAGAGGAGATGTTGAGGTAAACGGATTTTGAAATGTGGCGAATATACCGGGTGGAAAGTTTTAAACCCGAACATAGCAAAGTTCCATTGAGAACTACGATTCTCTAGATTACTGCTCGCCATTTAAAGATACAAAAATGGCAATGGTATTAAATGAAAGATAAAATGAAGTCCAATGTTATCGTGTTAAAATTATTCCTATTGTGTTAATACTTTTGAAATAGAAATTAAATTTCAAATGAAAAATGTAGTCGCCTTAGTATGTCAGATTTGAAGTTTGCAATTCAATAACCAGAATTTTGTACAAAATGCTTCTTATTCAAAATAAAATTCCATTCATGTGTGTAGCATACTGACGATAAAAAACTGTTAGGATTTATTTCTTTGCTCCTGTATTGCTTCACAAAATACTTTCCTACTATTCTTGTTAATTTCAATACAATGTTGATGGCAACTGGATTTGTGGAATTGATGTTTTCTTTAATATTCTTTACAGTTGTGTGTTACTTATTCTTGAACAGCGTGAAACTTATTTAATTCTTAGTACAATTGAATTTAAAACTGATTTAGTATCGACATATGTCGGTTTTGATTGCCCATGGCGTCATTTCAAGTTTATTGATAGTATCAGAAACAACAGTATTTTTGTATGCAATGACGTAGAATACAATTATCATTCTAATAAAGAAAGAATTGCTGTAACTTAAATGACAAGAGTACCTACCTATTATTTGCTCTCTACAATAATTCATAATACTTTTTGACTGACGTATAAATTATTTTCCATTAATTGAAACAACTGAAAGTTTCAAACCTGACATTAGGCGACTAAATTTTTCGTTTAAAATTTGAAAATTTTATTTATATTCCGAAAGTATTAATATTTGGGAATAATTTCCATTTTAACACCATAATGTTGTCCATAATTTTCTCTTTTCTTTAATACCATTGCCGTTTTTGTATCTTCGAACGGCGAGCAGCAATTCACATAAACATAGTTTTCAATACAAGTTTGCTATGTTCAGGTTTGAAACTTTCCACCCGGTATAAAGAGAAGAAGATCTTTACACCATTTACAAGACTTGAAAATACTTGGGAAGGCTATCCACCGGAAAAAAAACTCAAATCAATCAAATATTCTGAAAAGTAGAAACCAACAAAGCAAATGATAGATAAAGATACAAACAAATAATAACAAAAAAATTGATAATTTTAATGAATAAGAAATGCAGGACAGAAATTGGAAATAAAAGGAAAGGATCGATGCAATGAAATTACTAAAATATATGAAGGAGCAGATCATGATCAAGTCGCTGGAGATGTGTTAAAGAATTTGGAAAACAAGTTGATTGGATCACAAAGATTTAGAATAATCCTCGAAAATAAGTATTGCAGCGAATGGCTAGGGGCTGATGAGTTAACCAATATGTGGTTCAGTTGACTGGCTTGTGTCCACGTTCGTGCTGTTCAGCGTTCTATTCATCAAGGTCGGCCAAGGTACCAAAGATTTCTGAAATGGAAGTTAAATTAAAACACTCACGGATGAGGAAAAATTAAAGATACGAAACCAGGTGAAGAAGCAGGAAATTTTCATAATCCTCGTAGAAACACTGAGGAAGAAAATACTTATATAAAGCTGAGAAGATTAATAATTAGCTTGCAGAATTATTTCATACTTGAAGATTACCTCGTAACAAAGAACTTTATTCCTAATCTAATTTAGTGTCCAATTCACAAACGCTTCTAGCCAATCCCTAAGAAGTAATAGTTACTATACTTTTAACAAATGTATGGATGGTTAACCTTTAGTTAAATTTAATCAATGTTGGTGATTCCAACTCTAAATCTGCTAAAGAATAATATCGCAAAGAAAACCTGGATGTATACACGCAAGCCATTGAAAGAGCAACTAGAAGCTTTACTCTTAAAGGTCTTCCTCTTTCGGTGTCCGCGCTGTATACAGTGACTGACAAATTTCATCTCTCAAATTGATTTTGAGCAATGCAGAAAGAACCATTCTGCCTCAATAGAATTTAGAATTTGTTGTATACTACTCGAAAGACATAATGTATGTCAATTCTATTCATTATAACCAGCAGTCGGTCCAGCAAAAGATTCGATGCATGTCCCTCCTCCTGCAGCAGACATAACTTTTAATTCTAGCTGTACATACTGTAATAGCCAATCGTAGAGTGCTTCAGTCAGTTTATTGTTGTTCTTCGTTTTGGAATACGGACACGAACTACAAGTTGTGCGGCGACGCTGTTTAATAATAATAATAATAATAATAATAAATTGTCCCTATTGCACTCCGAAGACATAAGTACAACAAAAAAAAAGAATAATGAAAAGTAAATAAATAAATCATAATACCAAAATTAGTACAATAATTAGCAGTGAAAAAAAAAGAAATTATATAATGAGAGTATAATCCCAAGATGAGATTCAGAGTTGTAGGAAAGTCCTACTTCTGTTCTACCTAAAGTATGCCTAAAGACTAACTTAAAAAATTAAACTATCGTGATGTTGGGCATATTGATACTTTAAACAGATAGAGACCGAAATAATAAGTACATCGCTCCGAGGAATAACAATTGTTTTTTTTTTTAATCATTATTATTAAGTGGCGTTTTGTTTATAGAGTAGTAATTGCCGCAAGTTAGTTTTAAACAAAGACGAAGAGAGAAGTTTAAAATGATGGGGTAGTTTATTATATTTACAATAAATCTGAAAGGAAAAAGATCTTTCGAAGAGTGTCATAACATGAACTGGAGGTGAAATGGGACCCCTAAATCTTGTAGTAATGTTATGTACATCCGAGCGGAACCTGATCTTACTATACAGATAAGGGTGATGTTGGAGAGTTATAATTTTATGATAAAGGTAGAGAGAAATAAGTTCTCTGCGATTATACATAGTCAACCAACCAGCATCAACTAGCTTATGTGAGATGTGTTCAGATTTTCTGATGCCATATATGAAACTAAGGCAAGCATTCTGTAATTTTTGAATACGGTTACAAGTTATACCATCAATGGAGGCATGATAAATTGGTGTGCAATCCTCAAACTCTGATAGGACGAATGCATCACATAGTGTTTTTTTCAACTCTACACTTAAGTAAAATCTATGTGAATACAAATTTCTTAAACTAAGTATTGCTGACGTATTTTGTAATCTGTTCCCTATACCTAGAAGAATTATCAAGTGTTAATCCAAGGCTTCTAGCTTTGACAATAACTGGAATTTTAATATTATTGATACTAATATTCAAAACTTTCAGAAGAGAGTCACAGGTTGCCTTTTTGCCAAAAAGAAGAACCGCGGATTTGTCTGGGTTAATTTGCAAACAGTGACTTAGAGAAATATTATTCAAACTATTTAGGTCAGCATTAATTTCTGATTATGGTAGCTGCCAATCAGCAAGCATAAAACTAAGATAGAGTTCGCAATCATCAGCATACATATGTGAGTTACAATGATAGATGTGCTCCTTAAACTTCGAGGTATAAATTGTAAATAAGGTAGGGCCCAATATAGGCCTTTTCTTTTTCTTTTTTCTTCTATGCCCTCATGATATCCTCTGATTTCATCCAGTGTATTTGTGTTCTTTCCTGCAGCCCGCCTCCATTCGGTTTCCGATATCCATTCACGATAAAATCTAAGCGATAAAAGAGATCGGTTGTTCCGCAGGTCCGCAAGTCAACTCTATCCGAGAATCCTTGAATTTTTAAAATGAAATTTATGCACTGATAAAAATCTGGAGTTAATTCTAACACTTTTTGGACGCCAGGGAACACTTTTTCGGTGTTCCCTCGCGTCCATCCGTTTGCGGAGTTATGAAAAACGGAGTTAGGATGTTTACCTTTTAAACGTATGTAGTAGAGCAGAGTTAAGCTTATCCTTGTTGGATTAAATACTCACTTTTAGATACAATTTAGTCGAAAAAACAGAACAATAACGCCAAATTAGATGAAAATTAACAACTTTTCAGATAAAACTTTATCCATAATTAACACCGAATGGGCAGATTACAATTAATCCCAAACATTTTTATTTGTGTAGTTATTTGGCTGGTACTTACTTGTGGAATACCAAGAGGTTCCATTTTAGGACCATTCCTGTATTCATTTTACACCTACCATATAGTAGATGTCTTAAAAGTATGGTGGTGATAAATCTATAACAACTAATGTGCGTTCCAAAAATCTTGTAATATAGACGCCTATGTCTGGTAAAATGTACACACGCCGAATACTAACCCCTTCAGTGGTATTTTGGATCAGATACACCAAAGTCTTTCATTTTCATTGCATGATTTAAATATGCAAAACTTGCATGTTCGAGTTATTAATATTAAATTTCGAGGTGCGGTTTACCCATCATGGGGTTCTAGAACTCTAGACTTTTGGAGCTTATGGTTTAAATCACATTTTTAATGCAAAGACTGCTAATTATTGTGACTTGATTATTAAAGATCTTTAATTACAATTCAATATCAATTCAGGACAGTGCCAAATGCTAGGCTTTGGGCCCCATGATCATCTTGGTTTTATTCTAAACATCCTAAACATAAATACATACTTATAAACCAATTAATTTCATCCATTGTATCGTCAGCCAAAAATCATGTTTATCTTTTGATTGTATGATTTACTGCAGGCCTAATCATGCCTGGGGAATATGTCGGGGTATATTCTCCTTCTACCATCGCACAGGCAGTGCCGGTTCCCGCTTGACGCTCAGTCGCTTCAATTTCAACAACCAACGATATACAAACCTTATGTAGATAATATTCTTTATGGAAAATGTTGTACTGACGACCAATATTATATCGTTTTACGCTCAACAGTTTACCGCAAATAATACATTCTGCATTACCTGTACTGTTTATAAAACACAGGTACTTAAATTCATAATTTTGGTTCATGTTTGTATTTCACGAAAGCCACACGTTTTATAACTTCTGTTGGGACACGATCGGCTGGCAGGCTGGCTCAATCTCATTGACGTTTCATTGACAACTATCGAATATTGGCAGAACTACAACGTGGCTCTTCTCGTATTTTATGCCCAGGCCTGATTTACTGCGTATACCTACTTCGTCACTAATAAAAGAAAAAGCAATCGGCATCTTATAAAAGTCTTAAATTGTGGCAGAAATCTCATTCCATGTAAAACTCTATGTGATACGCCCGTGCTATCACATTTCAATTTTGTGGCAATGTTTAGGATCTCTGCTTAGTCGCTATGGATATAAAGACGAATTCAAAACATTCAGAATTTCTGTAACAGATTTATTTTTGGAATCCGGAAAGGTTAACTTGTTTCACACACCTTGAACTTGGTTAGTTGGCTCATTATGTATAAACGCAGAAAATTTAATTCAAGCTGTGTTGTATTTTATAATTTATCGCAGGCAAGCTTCCCCTTACATTAGCAACAACGTATCCATAAACGAAGTTGAGTCTTGTGCTGACGATGCTATCAATTGATAGTGAAACGTTGAGTGACTTCTACAATTTTCATATTGTCCGATTAAAGTTTGAAAAGTATTTACTTACAATAAAATATCCATAATTGAAGTTTGTTCTTGTCCGATGAAAATTGTAAGTACAAAGTTTTTTTTAATCTCAAACTGGACAGAAAAATGAAGGGAACACACTCAACGTTTCGCTATAGATTTATAGCTTCGTCAGGAGCGAAAAAAAAAGTAAATAAACAAGTTGTCAAGAGAAACAAGTCGTCAAGAGAAACGAAAAGGTACCATGATTTTAAACTAAAATATCGTTTTGAATTAGCGTTCATCATAACGTAAGCGTACATTCTGGTAATGAAAAGACGTATCGTTAAGCCGCTGTGTCGAGAAGGCGGAGAATCGAATGGAAGGCAGCTGGTTCCACTTACTCGATACAGTGTTCCAAACTAAGTATGGCAGAAAAATAAATGTGTCGCTATATCGACTCATACGATATGATGATACAAATATCCGTGTAAATAAAATATTTAATTGATTGCCGATATATCTAACTGGTTACTATCATTACGTGGAAATTAAAAAAAATATTTTCTGCAGGAACCTTAAAAGTCTAAATATTAGCGATTTGTTGACTGACGATTCACTTATAATTGCTAACGCATTCAACTTCTTTTTCGTAAATTTCGTAAATTTACTTCGGAATAATTCAAGATATCTCAGTTTTATTAGAACTGAAGGATAAAGCTCTCCCCGGTGAAGACGAAATTCCTGCGTTCTTGGTGAAAGAGGTTGCAAACATTATTTTTTATCCGCTAACTAACATTATTAATACTTCATTTTGTGAAGGAGTTATCGTTCCCAGTTAAAAACGTCATGTATCACTCCAATCTTTAAGAAAAAGAGACCCTGCTTCGCTCGATAATTCCAGTCCGGTGAATATAGCCTCCACCCAAGTAACCAAAAATGCTTCATAAACATTTACAAAAATTTAATAAAACATGAAAATGCTTTATAAATATTTATAAGAATTTTTTAAAGATATTTGAATACATTATGCTTGATAGAGTTCTCTCATATGTGAAAAAATTCAAGATTCCAGTTAATAATCAACAGGATTTCCGTTCAGAGAAATCTCTTCATTTTGTAATAAAATTATCGAGAACATGTATGTGAGCGGATTTCCGGTTGACATTTTTTGTGATCTTAATCGAATTTTCAACTGCGTTGATCATGAAATTCTGGTCAAAAAATGCCATAATGTCGGTATGAGGGGGGTAGTTTCTGATTGGTCTAGGTCTTATCTATCGAACACTAAAGAGTTTGTGGAGATTGGATACCAGAGAGCGGGTGAATCTCGAGAAAAAATTCGCTCAGAGATAAATAAGATCAGTCAATGTTGGTGTACCCCAGGGATCCATTCTTGGCCCTATCTTATTCATTCTGTTCATCAATGATTTATCGAGCTGCATTCCATATTCGGATTAACTATGTATTATGCAGATGATGATACTTCAGCTCTTGTGACCGGGGATAACCCATAAATAGACTTTAACAATCTACTAGACACGTTAGCAAAGTGGTTTTATTCCAACAAATTGTATCTTCATATTAATAAGACGTGCTGTCTTCACTTTCATATCCAACAAAACAGATTCTTAGATCAATTTAACTGACAAGTCAATAAATAATATCAGGTTACATTTTACTAATGAAATTCAGTTCCTAGGCACTTATTTTTGGAAGACGTATTAACGTGGAATATTCATTGCGCGAAGCTCACCTCTAAGTTAAATATGGTCTTTCTAATTCGCTTTCTGAATCAAAGTTTGACAGCACAGCAACTTATTAATTAATTCTATTATGCACAGTGCTATTCAAGAATGTCGGACGATATACTTCTATGGGGGGCTCTCAGCCACCGCACACAGTGTATTCATCACACAAAAGAAAATAATCTGTATGCGCTTACTTCCGCAGTCAGTATATTTTTGGAATTTGCATTTTGCTTTCATAAAAACAAATTACAATCAGGTTTCCGAGATTTTCAATTGTTTTCAACTTTTTTAAATGGAATCTTAGGTTTTTTATCATCGCATCGCGTTCAGGATGTCAAATTAATTACGTCTCTAAAATGTCATCTCCTAAAGCCTACTATTTTATAAATGATTTAGTAACAAAATCTCGGTGTTCACGGGAAATGGCTACGATAAATAACTTTTTCATTTAAAACTTTACGAAGTAGCTTAAATTAGAAACGTTCCAGGACCTTCCCTGCTCGATTTTGTAGTGCCCTCGGAGAAACAAATGACCATCAGATTTTCGAGATATTCAATTGTGTTCAACTTTTTTAAATGCAACATTATATTTTTTATCAGCCTATCGTGTTTAGGATGTCAAATTAAGTACTTCTCTAAAATATTTCCCTCCTAAATCTACTATTTTATAAATTATTTAGTAGATAATGGTATTAGGCATTTTAACAGTCATTTGTTTTTTTGAAAGTACCATAAAATCGAAGAGGAAAGGTCCTGAAACTTTCCTAATTTAAGTTACTTCTTAAATATACAAATAAGAAAGTTAGCTATTGTAGCGGCTTTCCATGAACACCCTGTATTTCCATTATTAACGGAGTTACCTATAGAGTAGCATCGAAAATGGGACACCCTATACAACAAAAGCTGTCCATTACAGCAAGGTGTCCGGTAATCAGAGGTGTCCTATACTGGAAATTTCACTGTATAAAACAATATTTCAAAATACGTAATAATACTAATAATATCCTTTATGAACAAATATAGAGAAAAGCGAAAAAATAATTTTTTCCAGCTTGATTGGCCAAACGAATCACTGTGACGTCTTCAAATGAATACATTCTGTATATTTTTTAAGATATTTGAAAAATTCAATCATTTTCAAAATGCATTTTATTAGACAAAACAAAGGATTGGAAGTGATGATCACAGGGTGCAATTCTTTTTTTTGGAAAGTATTTATTGCAATTTTGAAAATACGCTTTAATGTTTGCTGTAACTTTTTGACAAGCTGAGGACCTTGCATAATTCGATGTACCTATCTAAATTTTGGTAATTTTAGAAGAGAAAAAAATAGCAGATTTAACGGGTAGTTTGTGAACGTGATTTACGTGTGTGAAGGTGATTAAATGTTTGGAAAAGCGTATGGATGTCTACTTTGTTTTCTGGAAAATATTATTGAGTTTTTCCCGCCACCTGATTCCCCATCGTTCCTTCTCTTCCGTTGCATTTGAACTGTGGAATAGTCGGGGAGTGTGAGTGGTAAGTAATAATTAAGGGCGCGTAAAAGTGTAATAAAACGGGCGTCGCGGTCCGTCTCATATTAAATTCCTAAAATTTAATAACTAAATGGGACAATAGAAAATTTAGTGTCGTATCGAAATGCAACGCTGGGAGGGCCTTATTACGTCCCATAAACAGAATGCGGGGAATATAACAAATAGGACACAGTATCGTAAACGGCTAATATAACCGACGTGGTATTCTCTTCAAATTGCAACAGAACCACTTCCAAATACCTGCCATCAAAACTCACTTCCCAAAGTTATTGCGGCATAAAACACGGCTCCAAACTGCACTCCGCACATGCATTTCCCCCACCGCCAAAGTCGTAAATGATATACCCTTTGCCCCGCTATGAGCGATGCAATCCTGCACAAACTTCACTTCACTTTGGCATTGCAAGACTGATAGTTCATTTCGTTTAGAATTACAGGCGAGAGTGCATCGGAAATCTTTGCGAAACATGTTTTGATAACCCTGCCTGTACATCGGCCGCGTGTTTTTCATCTGCTCTAACCTGTTGCGCTTTGCTAAGGGATTCCCTTGCGTGTATTTCACGGTCGCTTCCGCTCTCATTCATAAACGAAATCGCAGTGCGACTTTTCCGT
The DNA here is from genome assembly GCA_036172665.1 of Prosopocoilus inquinatus. Lineage (NCBI taxonomy): Eukaryota > Metazoa > Arthropoda > Insecta > Coleoptera > Lucanidae > Prosopocoilus > Prosopocoilus inquinatus. The sequence goes on from CM069877.1 coordinate 35,590,146, forward strand.
TTTTCCGCATCGCTATTCCGGAGTGTTTTTTGCTTCCTTTTTTTTTGTATACCGTGTGCAAAAGTGAACGTATGAAGAATTTTTCCATCGAATAAATTATGTCCGACACGCAAGAATACGAAAGTAAAATGGATATCAACGCATCCAGCACTTCGGCGAGCCCGCGTACACCCCCCAATTGCGCGCGATGCCGGAACCACCGCATGAAAATCGCCCTGAAAGGCCACAAGCGCTATTGTAAATACCGCAATTGCAAGTGCGAGAAATGCCGCTTGACTTCCGAAAGGCAAAGAGTAATGGCCATGCAGACGGCCCTGAGGAGGGCTCAAGCTCAGGACGAAGCTCTGCTCAGGCAAGGTATCATGCATCCTACCAAAAGTCCACCCCCGTTGCACCACAATGACCGAAACTTTGATTGTGATTCCCCGGGATCATCATCGACGCCGTCATTTCCCGACGTGTTCAGGAAGAATGTCGTCGAGCCGGTGACGCCTACACGAGAGCCCGCAATTGGAACAAACGGTGAGTTTGGCACAGTTCTCCTTTAATTTATATATCTTTGGATCAGACGCCGCCGCCGCCGTCGTCGTCGTCGTCGTGTTCCGCCATCCTAATAATAAATGTGCGACGTTCACAGATAAAGTTCACGTTCCAAACTTTAAACACATCTGTGACATTGATTATCTTCAATCTAATCCTAATCACAAAACTTCACACAAACTACTACAGCTACATACACTACAATCCAAAAAAAAAAAATCATTTAAAGCTCGTGAGCTCAATGCACGACGAAACGAAAACTGCACGCACCACTACTTTTTAGCATTCAAATACAAACAACCACTATTTACAAAGAACTTGGCCTTTTATCAACTGCCCCGTCAAGTTATTAGATAATTTATGACCCCCGGACGTAATCGTTTATCAACAAATTTATTCGCAATAAGTGTACGGAGGACTAACGCGAAAATAAAAGTCACGTCTAAGCAAATGTGTACAAATTAACCCATCGTTTACTAACGTTTTCAGACCGTCTGATTTTGTTACGGGAATACTTTCGAGAAAACGCATGACCAGAATATAATAGAAATAATCGCAAATAATAACTTATTATTAGACTTCAGTTCAGAAAAGAATGCATGCACTCGTTTGTTTCAAATAAGTGCACTACGTTAATCAACACTATGCGAACTTCTATGCATCGGAAACACATCTTTAAGTAAACATAAATTTTTCTTGGCAGATACCTTTACGAAAAGTATAAATTGTTTACGTTGCTACGTAAGTACATATACCCTTTACCTAGAGATAAAGTTTCGAGAAACGGTTTTTAGAAGTTATGGTGAGTTTATCTTGAGTTTACTTCTACATTAAGTTACGTATTGTTTCAGAAACCGGGCATGTTGAAATAGTTGAAATACGAAATTAATTATAGTGTTGATTAACGCAGCGCAATTATTTGAAATTGAAATTGAATAATATTTTCCTATACTATCTTAATTTCTTGTTTAAACCACCACCACTGGAATGACTTAAATATTTCAGTAAAGGACACATCCTATATAATTATTGAAAAATAAATAAATAAATAAATAAAAACTTGTAGGTATAGTAGACTGCATTTTATGAAGTCGCAGTTTCTCGTTTAAATTGCATTATAAAGTGCGACTTCGCAAAATGCCGGCTAGTATACGTATAACCAGAATATAATAGCAATAATTGCAAATAATAATTAATTACAGTAGGACCTCTTTAATCCGAAGTAATAATTGCACTGGTTGATTCGGATTTTCGAAATGTTTGGTTCATCGAGCACAAAGGATAGAAAATATCCATTAAGGATTGGCATATAAAAAAAAATTAATTGGCTTGGTAGAGGAAGTCTCTTTTTCTTGAATCACTTATGTGTCACTAGGGCAGAGGGGTTGGTTGAAGGATAATTTGAATCTGTTGCTGGTCATTTTTAAACATTGCAATTGATTAAGAAGAAAGTTCTTGTGAAAAAGCTTTCGTGTCATCTCGGTTCTGTGATGGTACTAAAAATTCGACAATTGCTTATACAAGCGTTTTCTGAACTACTTATTCCGTAACCGACACATTTTGCCATCTCATACACTTCGTACTTGTAAGAGAAAGTGAAACAAGGAGAGTAGTCAAACCGTTTCTTTATGATACCCCTGCTTAACATGGATTTATTATTTAAATTATTGTAAATTTCTGGTCTTGATCTCAATCTCAATATTTTATTTTCATACGTGACCATTACAGAAAATGGATGTACACTCATGGACTTTAAAGACGCCCAGGTCTTTACAACCCCTGTCCACTACTTTACCGGTCGACTACATTAATACGACCGACCTAAAATTATTTACGACGGGTACTCTTGTAGCCTTTCCAATAATTATCTACACGTGTTTGTATATATTCATGCTTCAATATAATACTTTACACGCCGTGTCCGCAGATCGGGTTTACTATAGGAAAAATGTTTTATTTTTTATTTTTCTGCTTGCCCTAAAACGTAATGAATATTAGGAAAATAATAAATTCCCATTAATAATTGAAAAAGTTAGGATATTTATCTTTTTACTTTAACAAAATGTCAATCATGTCAGCTAGGAATTGGCAGTATTATGAATTTGATACCTTACCACGTATTCATTCACAATATCTTTGTTTTATGAAAATGTTTGCAGATTCAAAAATTTTAAATTTGAAGTTAAAAAATGAAAACCTGTTTTTAAGAGAGTTTATTTTAAATTATTTTATTCTACGTAACTATTACCCCTTTTACATTTATACAAATTGAAGAGTAACTTCTAACTGGTCTAGGTGCCAATTTTATGTTAAATTGTTTTTTTTTTTTGTTAAAACTGCTCCAAATTTTGTTTTTAGTTTTTGGAATTGACTCTATTTACACTTACACCATTAAAAAGTTAGGTAAACTCCTTAATTAAATTGATATTACTTTACTGAAACAGTTTACGTGTATTTACTAACGGAATTTTTGAGTATTGCCATATTTTGTGACAGTGTAAATGATTTTATTTTATTGTTATTAATGGAGATTAATATTTTCTATGGCGGTTTCGGAATTTTTAGGACAACCAGTTTTTTTTAATAAAGAATGATTTTTTTCGAAAAATGAAAAATTAAAACGTTTTTCCTATAGTGAACTCGATCCGTGGATATGGTGTATATTGGATTCTATACAGTGTGGTGATAAAGTAACGCACCAAGCGAAAAAACACCCTTAGGGTTGACTTTTTATTTTTGGCCGGTAAAACCGTCGGTTTTTCCCACTGTACGCCGATAGGAGACTGATTACCTGTTTTCTGAACCAGAATTGCGAATTGTTACCTGCCAGATGTCTTACAATCTCTATAAAGTATTGGGCATTGTTTAAATTATCCTATATAGTTCTCACTACAACAAAATTAGAAACTTTTGTGTAAACACTTTCGGAGAAGAATTAAAATCGTAAGGGTGCCTAATACTTTTGGCCCAGGCTGTAATTGTGGGAATGGGAATTTATTATTTTCGTAATATTTATTACGTTTTAGGACAAGCAGAAAAATGAAAAATAAAACGTTTTTCCTATAGTAAACCCGATCTGCGGACACGGCGTGTAGGGCAATATTATATTGAAGCATGAATACATACAAACACTTGTAGATAATTACTGGAAAGGCTACAAGAGTACCCGTCGTAAATAATTTTAGGTCGGTCGGATTAATACAGTCGACTGGGAAAGTAGTGGACAGGGGTTTTAAAGACCTGGGCATCTTTAAAGTCCATGAGTGTACATACATGTCAAAAGAGAAAATGTCTAATATTAACTAATTCTAATACATAGAGTTGTGGAGAAAAAACTACGACTTTATGTATGGCCCGTATATAATAAATTAATTGTCATTCTTGTGAGGTCTTTACCTACCGTCATCATCCGATATTCTTTTCGGCTGATTTTTTTTTTATTTTCTTGTAATTTTCTTAATTTTACATTCGTGTTAAAGTTGTCACTTGAGGGTGCGCCTCAACCACTCGCCTTTCCTCCTTGCAGTTTCTCATGGAGTTTTAGTTAATTTTTTTAGAGTGCTTCTGCAAGTTTCCCCAAAACTCTGATGAGGACTTTCTTTCTTTTACTTAAAATGTAGTTTAAACTGCATTGGGCTTTATATGCGTATATTTTATCACTCGCGGATTAGATTTGGAAAAACTTTAGTCATTTTTTCTTGTTTATCATGTATCACTTTTTCGTGGAAGGACAATAGGGTTGAAGTCTACACAAGGTCGTTTTTACGTTGTTATCGATAATGATGGTATTTTACTTTGTTATTTTTTATTCAAGCAAAATAGGTGGTCTCTTCTCCTACGAATTTAAATATTCCCACAATGAAAACTTTTCAAGTTTTAATTAACTATAGAAACCTATCGCATTCTTTCGTTTATCGATTAATTAACGCATTTCCTTTTAAGAAGTACTATCCATTTTACATTGCAATTTAATGCAAACTGAACTCGTCAACTGACTGAACGTTCAACGTGCTAATGAACAACGAACTGTAAAGCTACTTTTTCTGCTTTGGAGATATGGAGAATTGCCTATTTGTGGATTTTTGACAACGGTTTTCGTCAATCACATGATCACTTCCCTTACTGGCGTGGGAGATCTTCAAAAATTTTCAAGTATTTTCAATGTTTCTTGTCGAAATTTAAGACATGTGCGCGTTTCTCATTAGCTCCAGCTGTTACTTCTGTTCGCATAGTTATTTTAAAAGTGAATTTTTCTTCATATTTTTAACAATTTACGTCGAAAATTCATACTCCCTCTTTAATCCTTAATTCTCCAAATCTCCAAAACAGGAAAAACAGCTTTAAGAGAGCAATTCTTAGAAAACATGAAACCAAGGGATTTCCTCATTTATATGGCGAGAATCACTTCACTGTTCGGATTAAAGACATGTTTCTTGGGATTATGGCTTCGAGTTCGAGTTATGGCTACCGCTATTGGAAGTTCGGATTAAAGAGGTTATACTGTATTATTTTCTTACACCATCTTAATTTCCCATATAAATTACTACCACTGAAATGACTCAAATATTTCAGTAAATAAAACATCCAGTATCCAGAAATTGAAGAATTAAAAAAGAAATAAATAAATGCTAGTAGCGATGTTGCTGCAATTGTCTCTACGTTTTCATGAATTAGAAAATTTCTTCAGTTCCCCATAATTTACTGTTTAAAGCCACCAAGGCATCGTAATCGAACAAAGAATGAATAATTTGCCATTGACTCGCAGCTCTGATTTAAAGCAATAATCGCAACCTGTCAGTTTTATTTAATAAATGATTGCCTTTTTTGCTGGCTGCAATTAATTATGAATTATTAAAGAGTTTAAAAATAAATCAGCACGGCCTCAAATGAAAAAGAAAAATTGCAATAGTTTAACTTTGCGAATTAATTAACTAGGTTTCGTATTTTATGTCGCAATGTTGCAACAAACGCATTTGTTCTCGTTCGGTAAGTGGACTGGCAAGTTTTCAAACGGAATCAATTTTCAGACGCGAACTTGATACACATGTCTAAGCAAGTTGGAGAACAAAATAGTCGGTCGATGGTTCCGTTAAAACCGAAAACAAATCGCATAAATAATTTAAACGAGAAGCAAAAATAATAAAAGTAAAATAATTTAAACTTTTAATGGTACAGTTGCATCAAACACTTAAGCCGAGCTTAAATTTAAGCATTGTTTATAATGTGATGGTGGCCCTAAAAGTATTCATCGAAACGTCACGTCATTAAATAATCACGTCATCTCAGAAAACAAAATCACATTATATCCATTACAAATTATGAAATAAATGATTAATTATACAAATATGAAATGTTTTCGGATGTGTACATCTAAAGGAAGTTCTGGGATGTGGTAGATACCTATTTACTTTATATATTTATTTTTACTTTTAAGGACATCTTTTTTTAATGTAAAATTTTCGTCTCCCTTATTATTTCGACAATAAATTTAGGTGCCTTTTTGTTATATTTATAAATCTTGGTGCAATCTTCACACGTATAAATCGCATTAGTAATGTTATCACTTATCAGGAAAGCATGAAACGCGCTTGACATTAATACTAACTAACTATTAACGGTTTATACATATACTGCAATTTCTACAAGTATGTACCTGTTGATGAAAATGTAGAATCGGATTATAGTGACGAATAAAGTTAAACTAAATTGAAAATTAATAGTAAAAATAATTAATTGATAATTGACTAATAAAATAAATGTGTGCGTGTAGAGCACAATTTATAAAATTGCATCATTTCAAGCAAAAAAAGACTAGATCACTTGTACAGTCGCCATCATTCTAATCGAGATCGCTGTAAGCTAACCACGCCCTCCTTGATGCTTGTAATAAGGGTTTCAGAATTGTCAATAGGTCACGATTAGCTTGATCGCGACTGTACCAGGAGCATCAGGTCACAATGTCGTCGACCATCAAACGTCACTTGATTTAGTAAGTCATACCTTTTTCGCACTTACCTCTTCATCAAAAGTTAAATCAAAGTCAACTTGAACTTCTTAGTTGTACACGCATTGGTTGATCGCTTAATAAAATTTGACTTTGACCGGAAGAAGGAAAATCGAAATTCTTAGAAACGAGTAGTTCGCAAATCGCTGTGTGTTTTTCTTAAAAAAAATTGACGTATTCAATTAAATTAAGTGCAAGCAACAACCTGTAGTACCTGGATGTAAAGTTTTACAAAAATTGTTACCGATGTGCCATCTTTTTTTCCCCTAATTTGAATTTGTGACTTTAAAATTAAGACGTACCTAGTCATAAACTTCGAGAAATCAATTGCTTGATCTATTTTATAGAAAAAGGTTTCACTAATGATGCGTAAAAGGCCAATTTCGTATGTAACGACGCATAAAAAGCTAATTTCTATGTTTTCGTTTGCATAATGAGGAGATATACCAGTAAATATGCCTTCTTTGTGCAAAATTCACGTTTTATGCGCCTGCTTTTGATCTTTTAATTTAATCGTAAATTTCTAGTCAAACTACGACTTTATGTATGGCCTGTAGATAATATAGTAATGCGATTCTTGTGAGGCCTTTACCTACCGTCGTCTTCTGATATTCTTTTCGACTGGATTACAAAAAAAATCCTAATTTCACATTCTTGTTAAAGTCGCGGCTACTTGGGGGTGTGCCTCAACTCCTTGCATTTGCTCCTTGCAGTTTCTCATGACTTTCAGTTCATTTTTGGAGTGCTTTAGCAAATTTTGCCAACATTCTGACGAGGATTTTTATTAAAAGTTTGGAAACATTTTGTTTTCGCCCTAAGTCACTAAAACGCTTTTTAAGTCGAAGTAAGAAATTGTTTATTAACAGAAGACTAAGATGACATGTTTCGGTCTGCCACCATTCTAAAATTTACAAGAACTTAAGGAATTAAGGCTTAAAGTGTAAAAACCTCGGTCGTACAATTAAAAACGGTGGTGACGGGAAGACATTTTGTAAGCGTAAGTTTTGAAACGCATTTCTTTAATTTTTAACATTACGAATCGATTTAGTAACTTTTCTGATAAAAAAACATTTAAATTTAACAGCTGATGGCAAAATCTAAAGTACAAGTACAACAAAATACATTAAGCTCTAGATTAATTAAAACCAAAATCATTTTGACAGCAGATCGGCGAACTATTCCAATTTATAAACAACGAAAAATAAATAATGAAAAGGGGGCGGGAGGGGAGCAGAGGGAAAGCGCCAATAATTAAAAAAAAATCTATCCACAACCAAAAAGTAAACATTGAGGAATAGTCCAATTGATGGATTCAAAAAGATTGAAATGGGGGAATATAGTCTGGTCATTAAGTAGGGGGTGAATAAACGTAACGTCACTACTATTCTTTGCTAGGAATGTTTCTAAAGATTCGGCAATATTAAGTTGGAGACCTTTGGGAAGTTGGTGGAGAAATTTATCAGAAGGATTAATATCAGAAAGGTGTCCGGAATGAGGAGGGTAGCGAAGTTAGAATCTTTGACACGGGTAGCAAGATTACGACCTGTTTGGCCTATATAAATAGCATTGCAATGAGGCTGTGTACAGAGTGGACCATTCTTGATGGTTTTACAGGGTTTCTTAGCTATTTATAGGAATAGAAGAAAATCGTTTTCGCCACCCGATGCTACTTTTTCGAGAAAAACAGTGGGAAAAACAAAAGTTAGCTATTTCGATTCGCTCGGGAAATATCGGTCGAAAACGAATTTTTCTCGAAAAATTATTTTTCACAATATCTCAGTTGCCTGAAAAGATATTTTGAAAATTCAAAAACTATTTTATTCAGAAATTAATGTAGATTTTACTAACGTTATTATCTTTTGTTGAAACTGCACCAGTTCTGCGAAACATACTATCACTTTCTAATTGTAAATGGAAACCGCAGTTGGCTATGATACAAATAAATAGCTTGTTTAATGAGGTTTTCAAAAATATAAAGTTTGATATAATTATTTCTTTAAATAACAAACTTTCCTTACATTGCAGTACCTGTCAAGTTATCTATGACAATGGCAACAAAAGAAATTTCAGTTGTTTTCCTCAAAAATCCATTCTTAGAATAAATAATACAGGTAATTAAATTTAACAAAATAAATAACTGGAAATGCATAATGCTATTAGAGAACTCATAAAACTACGAGTAACATAAATATGGATTAACTATCAACGCAGTTTTGAACAATTATATGTTATATGCTCCCTTGAAATTATTAAATCTTAAATTTTGAATTACCAAAAATTCTTAGATGTGTTCATTTCACTTTTACCAGTTATTAAATTTATTAATATACAAAAGTTCTTGAAAGCACTTTTACACTTACGAAATATCTGACAATTCAATAATTTCTTAAATAAACACAATAAATTAATACAATTTAAAATATGTATATAAAAATCTCTTAGCTGTTCATTTTAATAATTACAGAACTGTTTAAGTGGATTTAATTTATTTTTACATACTTGTGGTTTAATGTCGGTGTCTAATAGATACATGAAGCTATTTATTTATTGAATTAAGTTTGCTGTTTTATTTAATAATAATTCTGTTTTTGTGGAAAAAAAAAACTGAACTGATTTCTTGTTTTTGTTGCCATGGGTGACTTGCTAGCTAACGAAAAACAAAAATTAATTAGTATCTTTATTATTTGTAAAAATAATTATATCAAACTTTATATTTTGGAAAACCTCATTAAACAAGCTATTTATTCGTGTCATAGCCAACTGCGGTTCCCATTTAAAATTAGAATGTTATAGTCTGTTTCGCAGAACTGATGCAATTTCTATAAAAGGTAATAACGCAATTGAAATCTACATTAATTGCTGAATAAAATAGTTCTTGAATTTTCAAAATATCTTGTCAAACAACTGAGATATTGTGAAAACTATCTTTTCGGAAAAAATCGTTTTCGGCCGATATTTCCCGAACGAATCGAGATAGCTAACTTTGGTTTTCACCACTGAGTTTTTCTCGAAAGAGTAGGATTGAGTCGCGAGAACGTTTTCCTCCTATTCCTATAAATAACTGAGAAACCCTGTAAAACCATCAAAAATGGACCACACTGTACAAGATGGAGAAAACACCACTTTTCTTCATAGAGTGAATCTCATCTTTAGAATTAGAGAGTCCCGTCATATGGTTATAATCCTTTGTAAAAGTGACGTTCACGCCTTCAAGCTTCTTAAGAGATTTTCTCTAAGTTTTTCGGAAACAGTACCGAGATAGAGTAACGAAACGTACATAAGTTATTAAAGGAGCTCAAGGTGTGTTCAAAGCTGGGGAAAACAGCAGTATTAATGAGAATGACTTCAGTAAGAAAACTATTGTTGTGTTCTATATTTGACAAATAGTTCTAATTTCTATGGTGAAATCGGAACAACTCATGGATATTGAAAAAGCTCTGAAAAAATGAAGAAAAGGCTTATATTATTTATGTTGGAAGGAGTGATTACAGTTGAAATTAATTGTGGCGTCCGTATTCGTAGGTTTCCTGAAGATTTTAAATTTAAGGGATAAGGGAAGTGAATGTTAATGCCTATGAAGTTGGTGTTATTGCCTCTTTCGATTCGATTTCAAGAGTAAATTTGATATTATTATTATTAAAAGTATTAAATAAATCGAAAAGAGGATTAGCAGGGAAAAGAATTCAGGCCACTTGTTCTGCGAACGGTACGAAAATTTAGTACTTGGACTGTACCAGTCTCGCCCACACTAATTTCTGCGCACTCCTTCTTCTCCCACTCAATAACAATTCAATGCATTGGAGACGCGCAGAGGCGTCGACAGAAAATGGTACATTCGGCATAAAAAGCGTCCAACACGAACTGGCCTGAATTCTTTTCCCTGATGATTAGCAATAGTGGGCCACCCTCCAAAACTACCAGTATATCGTCAACGTAAACGGGCAAAGAATTTAATGTTTTTTTTTTTTTTTTTTTGTAAGTAGATGATCCTAATTGAAAAACTTGGATTCAAGATTATTCATAAAAATGTCAGCTGTTTATTCATAAAAATGTCAGCTAAGAGTGGGGTTAAATTACAACCCATAGACAGACCGTCGGGTTGTGCGTAAAATTTGTTATTAAATTGGAAAAAAAATTGTTTTAAACTTATTTGTAATAATTCAGAAGTGCATTGGATTTTTATTCTTTTATTCCCTAAGTTTCACAAACGTGTAGATGTTTGATTTGTTGTTGTTATTAATTGTCACTAAGAAAGTCAAAATTTCAATTTTCAGTATTTGAATTAATTTTGATTCCAAAACAAACTTTTATAATTAAAATTCTCTAAATGAAAAGAGACATAACTGAATTTATGTCTTCTGTAGACAAGAAATGAAACGATTATTTAATTATTAATAAACCGCCTCTTTCTCTTTCTTCTTCTTTAAATAAATTCGACATAAATTAGAATTGTTAGTTTTAAAAAAAATTGTTGATTATTAAAAAACAGCCTCTTCCTCTATCTTCTTCTTTTAAACTAATTTGATATAATTAGAGTTGTTAGTTTTAAAGAAAATTATTCGTCGAGAGTTCGCCAATGTGATTGCTAAAAATTAGCTAATGTGATAATAAAGAAAATAGACAAATACCTAACCATAGTTTTGTTTGGAAAGTGCTAGTACAAAAAAGAATTGGTAGTTGGTGATGGTGAGAGAACTGAAGTCATCGGCAAAGAAAAATCTAATAAAAATCTTTTAGTTTGAGATGAAAAATACTACTAAAAATTTGACCAAGATTGTTGGTGCGCCACTGAGTTTGGGTAACAAGCTGTCACAACAGTCGCGACTCGTTACATTATTATTACCGAAATGAACGAATGCCGCTTACACAAATAATGAGTTGATGAACATGATGTTATTTTATGGAAGAAAAGCGGGCTTCTTGGATTTCTTAGGACATCCAGATGCCACATTTTTGTTTCGTATTAGCAAGTTCACTGATTTCTTTTAGTTTTTTTATTCTTGTGTTTGCTTTGGCACTTTTTTATCTTTTTTATGGTTTGTTTTGCTGTTAGGGCTTCGATAATTTTTTTTTATTAATTACTAGCGTAGATTTAGGTATTGCAAATTGTAGAGCCTAGATTTTGAAAATCCTTTGACTAATTAATTAATCGACATAGGGGTGGATTCTGTAACTTATTAACGGGCTGTTAAAATTTAGAAGTTCTTTAAAATTTAAAATAGAGTTCCATGATTGGTTCTTACAGTAGCAACAAAATTTAACAGCCCTTTAGATTTAACGCTTTTGGGTCCCATTATAAGAAAAATTAATTTAAGATCAAATACAACGTATGTAGAACATTCAGTGAGATTTAAAAAATTTAAACGAAAGCAAGATTGAATAAATAGAAAGTGAAACACAGAGCAGAGATGGAATTATTCCATGCCGCCTGCAATTATTTAAACCAACAAATTTGATTTTGCTATTTATTTAATGTTTTAATCGATGAAAATATTTTGATACACATTCATCCACTTCCCGTTTACCGTTTAGTGTTAACCGAAATTGTGATGGTTTATAACTAATAAACTCAAACCGGACTTTTAGTGTCGTGAAAAAGTCGAAAAACTTACCAAATTTAGGTTTTTATTTTCTCATTGTAGGTACTGAAAACAGTTGAATAAAATTAAATAAAATATTAAAATTCAAGAACAGTTTAGGTACGTCGTCTTGCGGCTGGCTACACAGAAGATGCTCAGAAGGTCCGTGGCAATCAGTGGCGTAACCCCTCAATCCAAACGGGAAAAAATCCCGAAGCAAATAAGAAAAACAAATGACGATTGCAACATTTTGCAAGAAAAGAAAAACGAAAAAGAGTAACAAACAATCAGAAACAAAAAAATAACAACATTTTTTTTAATTAAATATCGAGAAACACAATGAAAATGGAAGAAACTTTCCCGAGAAATTATAATCATTCAATTTCCTGGAAAATGGCAACCAAAACAAAGACAAAGCGAAAAATTGAAAAACTTTTTTGACTCATTTTCGTTTATCGAGAAACCCAATCCAAACAGAGAAAGCAAGAAAAACAAATGACTATCGCAACATTTTGCGGCGGGGGAAAAGAAAAAAGGGCAAGGAACCACCAGAAACAAAGAAAAAATGAAATCATTTTTGGTTAGGTATTGAGAAGCACAATGAAAATGAAAAAAAAATAATATTTCCAGACAAATTATAAGTAATTACATATTTAATTTCTGACAAATGATAAGCAAAGTCTAATCCGAACGGAAAAATATTCCCCAGGAAAACAAAACAAAAAACAAACGACGATCGCAATAAAATAAAATAAAAATTCAAAACGAACGGTAGACTTAAAATGTCTTTCAAAAATAATTAACGAGTAATAAATATATAAATAGGAAAAACAAATAACTTATTTTGTAATTTGTAATAAAAGTCATAAATAAAAAGAAAAAAGAAAAAGTACTTTGGGCTGTCAAAATTTTAGGTTAGGAAAGCTCTCGAAAACCGGCGCCGAACGGAGAACCGTTTATCAAACATTCCCTGGAAGAAATTTGTTTTCAAATTTTTGAAAATACCTTAAAAGGAACAAAATTAATTACGTCTGCATTTCAATAGATGGCAACGCTTATGTTTGATATTTCCTTTTTGTAAATATTTTTGGTCAACTTTATTTATTCGAAATTGTTTATTGTAACATCATTTCTTGGATTTTCTTAGCGTTTGTCAGTTTCCCTGTAATTGCTTCCCCACAAATAAATAGCACAACGTTACGACACATGATAACAGATGGCGCTGCGAATGTTTTTTCTTTCAATTGTTTTTTTTTAGTAAATAGAGAGTATACCGTTATGTTTCAGGGTATCAGATGGCGAAACATGTGCATTTAAATGTTTTTCTTTTTAAATTCAATTTAAATTGTTTTAAAAACATTGCTCTTGAACGTTGATAGATTTTTCAAATTTGTTTTTTTTTTTTTAGTAAATAAAGTATAACGTTATGGTTCACGGTAACAGATGGCGACACATGTGCTTCTATTTTTTTTCGCTTTAACTATTATTCGAAATAATTTTTGAAGACTATGCTTCTGCATGTCCCTAACTTTTTTCTTTTCAGATGTTTTGTAGTCTCTTCCCGGCAAATTACAAATTTGCAATTCGGATTAACAGATGGCGCTGCAAACGTCGTTAATTCGAAACTGACGTTTAAAAGTGCAGTTTTCTTTGCGTTTTCCAATTGTTTTGGAAATGTTTTCCGGCAATAATACCTTCAAAAATGTATCCTCTTAGTTTTTCTTCTTCCTTTTTTTTATTTTCGTTCTTTGTTTAGGTACTTATTACAAACTATATTCTGTATTTGGAACTACATATTTTTCTGTGCCTATCTTTTTAGAAATATAGAATTTTTTTTTACTTTAGACTATGGCGTCTTGGCGCCGGGTTGCTTGCAACCCCTGTAGCTACGCCACTGATTGCAATCCAAACTGACTTGTAACTAATTTTTTGCATATTAATTAAAGTCATGATGCAGAATTTTCTACAACAAAAAGAAATTCCATTTGCATACAAAAATTAATGTTTTTGCAAGAAAAGGTATTATTTAGGTATTAGGTGGAAAAAAAGTTGCAATTAGGGATGTGGAAATTTCAAAAACAAAAATCTTTTTTGAAACAAACGTGGAAATTTTAATCTTTTTAAAGGGAAACGTTTCAACAGAAAGCGCTACGAAATTTCACATTAAGTGAAAAGAATGAAATTTCTTTGAAATTTCAATGAAATGTCAAAAAAAAAATAAAAATTTCAAAGAAAAAAAATAGTATAAATAATAATAATAATGTGCTTCAACAATAATAAAAAATATGTAAGACTATATAACACACAAAAACTAATAAACTCAATAAACTGTCGATTAAATGATCTCAGTCTCAAGCACTTAGGGCTATTTTTTCAGTCACTACATTATTTAACATTCGGATTTTTTAAAACTTACATAAAATAAGAATGTGTCCTGACTGGCAAAAGTTTTCGGCCAGAGAATCGCCGTTCTTTTCGTTTATTTTTTGTCTATCCATTCTTCTTTTATTTTTTCCTTTTTTTGCATTGTTCTTCTTTTCAATTAAATTGTTCTTTTTTTGGCATTTTATTGACTCTTTCTTACAGTTCTCTTTTCTTTCCTACGAGTTTGTTTCTATTTAGAAAATTTACTTCGGTTTTAATTTTTTGTGTCTTATACATAGATTTACATATCTATATCTTTCTGTCATTGTGCTCCCTCATTCATTTCTTTTTTGTTTATTTTTACAAATTAGTTTTTCACATTTTGTTAACCGACGGACTGACGCTTTTTTACATTCGTGTTTTGTTTTCTATTTTTTTTTTTCATTTAGAGATTCATTTATATTTTATTCAACTTAGTTTTCTTTTCATTTTTTCTGTTCTTTATGCTTTCGTACTACGGATTTTTCTTTTACTTCGTACTACGGATTTTTCTTTTACTTTACTTATCGAATTGATTTTTCGCAATTTAATTAACACTTTTTCGTAGTTCATCGTTTATCATTTGTTGCGTGACCTTCACAGTTGTGATCTTTTGTTTTATGCACTTATTTCGACGTTCATTTCTTTTTCAAAGTTTTTTTATACTTTATTTTCTACGAACTCTTTTTAATTTTTCCGGGAAACTGCATTTTCGTTTAGATTGTTGTCGATCTTCTTTTGTTTTTTTTTTCTTTGCTTCATGCCTTGTATTTTGTTGCTGTTTCTTTCATTATTTCTTTCTTGTTTCTGATTTTTTGGCAGGTTAAATTCTTTTTCTTTATTTATTCTCATTTTTTATGTTCTAAATCGGCGACTTTACATTTGTTTTTTTTGTTCTGTTGATATTATTTTATGTTGTTTTATTCTTACAGAAAATTAACATTTTTTGTTTATTACTGTTAATATTTCAAATAACGTAATACAATTATCGTGTGTATTTATTTATTTATGTTTTTCAAAAAAATCTGGCAACCCTGTTTCATCATTGCGTACGTCGTACGGTGCATTCTACGTATTCTATCGCGATTTGTTAACTGCAAAGGGCTTAACAAGTATCAAAAGTATTCTGCTTCCAAAACGTAACGATCAATATTTGACAATTTCAGTGAGATTTCCAAACTAAAAAGAAATTTCTGACAACCAAGGAAATTTTACTGAAAAAATTCAAAAACCTAGAAATTTCCACTCTTTTGGCAGTATCGAAAAGTGCTGAAATTTCAGGAAATTTTCTCAATGAAATTTCACTGCACATACCTAGTTGCAATAAGTGAAACAAATTGAGAAAAGGCAATTTAGGTGAAATAAAATTTGGTGATGAATGAAATGATTCTATTTCTAATGAAGCAGGAAGATACGAAAAAAAAATTAATAACTGTATGTTCTTGTCGATGAGCTTTCAGTGTTCCAACGGGTTCAAAAAGAATTCTGTAATGCAAGCAAAATAAAATTATTTTCCGAAAGAAAAATCATTGCATGGTAAGGTATCCTGATATGGAAATTATCGATATTGTTACGTAACACGTAATAGTTTCCATGCGTGTGAAACTCGGGAATGAGGCAATTGTGTTACTATCGGTAGCGAGAGATGTGTACGTGTTTATTTATTTAATCGCGACGACGACGGACCTATAAGAACCTTCACATCTTAATAATATACTGTACACTGGTGCACACGTTGATGTTTTATTCAAGCAATTTCGTCCGCACTTAAAGTCTGCAACAACAAACCAGACGCTCAGGCGGTACTTTAATAAATAGTGAGCAAAGTGTAATTTCATTTTAATAACAATATACTAAAAAAAAGAAAACTGCATTTTATGCGCAGTTACCGTCTGGAAACACCTTCGGACCGTGATGACCGCTGCAATATTACGCGGTAATTTGCAACTGTGCAGCGTCGAGACTGGTAATTTTCCGCATTTTTGTTATTGAATAATAACAATAATTAACGTGATTATTTTCGATTGGGGGACTGAACTTGCATTGGTCGAATGCAAAATACAACAGCGGACAGAACCGGACTGAGTGAGACGTCAGTCAGGGCTCGTACAGAGTGACTAATGGTAGTCTATAAGGAAACGTCCCGTTTGTCGCATTAAGGACGACGTTCCTTACAGGCAAGCCGTCACCGAACTAAACGACCAAGTAAACGTTATTAATGCGGATCTGCACCGTTCCACGACCCGATGCTAATTTTAAACAATACCAGTTTGTTCTTTTTTCGCTTTTCTTTTGGGGCAGACGGGTGTCAGGTAACTGGCGGATGAACTGTGTAAATAATTTGGCTCACATTCCTGGTTCATATTGAACATATAAATCATTCTTTCGGGGGGGTTATATTTGGACGCAGTTATCCGCAATGTGGTGAGCGCGAAAAATATACGTGTATAAAAGCGGAAGCCAATTTTTCAGATTCGTTATGAAATTTCGAATTTACTTTAAAATCTGCACCTGCAATTTTTACCGTCTTATATTCTTGGAAAGTAAAAAGAGAAAATCGCTTAGCTTTGAAATCCTCTCAAACTTCTATTGAACTTCACTTTGTTATACAGCTTGTCCACGGACCGACACAACAAGAGAATTAACTTTTTTAAAATCAACGAATGTGGTTAGGAAATTTTATACCTCATGGTTTTCGAAGTTCTGTTCTAAGAAAGTCAAGAATCACAATTAAAAGTATATTGGAAATCAAGGATCACTCTTTAGAGTATCTTGGGACACAAAAGTATGCTTAAACGTACTCTCAGAGTCGAGAGTCACATTAACAGCACAGCGCGAATTAAAAGTCATACTTAAAGATAAAAAGTGCGAGTCAACAGACGTCCTGGGGAAAACTGTAAGTTAAGAGTAAATACAATGAGTATTTTGAGACATACTATTACGTCTCAAAATACTCATGGTGTTTACTCTTAACTTCAGCTTTCTCAGTACGTCTGTTGACTCGCACATTGTATGTTTAAGAATGACTTTTGATTCTCGCTTAAACATACTCGTAGAGTCGAGAGTCTCAT
Source organism: Prosopocoilus inquinatus (assembly GCA_036172665.1). Classification (NCBI taxonomy): domain Eukaryota; kingdom Metazoa; phylum Arthropoda; class Insecta; order Coleoptera; family Lucanidae; genus Prosopocoilus; species Prosopocoilus inquinatus. Next base: position 35,607,743 of record CM069877.1, read on the forward strand.
TAACAGCACTGTGAAAATCAAAACTTATACTTAAAAATACAATATGCGAGTCAGCAAACGTCCTGAGAAAAGCTGTAAGTTAATAGTAAATACAATGAGTATCTTGAGACGTAATAGTGTGCTTAAATGTATTCTCAGAGTCAATAATCACATTAATAGCACTACAACAATCAAAAGTTATACTTAAAAATACAATGTGTGAGTCAACAGACGTCCAAAGGAAAGCTATAAGTTAAGAATAATTACAATGAGTATGTTGAGACATAACAGTACGCTTAAATGTACTCTCAGAGTCAACAGTCACGTTAGCAGCACTGCGAGAATCAAAAGTCACACTTAAAAATACAATGTGCGAATCAACAGACGTACTGAGAAAGCTGAAGTTAAGAGTAAATACAATGAGACATACTATTACGTCTCAAAATACTCATTGTATTTACTCTTATATGACTTTTGATTCTCGCTTAAACGTACTCTTAGAGTCGAGAGTCTCATTAACAGCACTGCGAGAATCAAAAGTTATACTTAAAAATACAATATGCGAGTCAGCAAACGTCCTGAGAAAAGCTGTAAGTTAATAGTAAATACAACATCATGAGTATCTTGAGACGTAATAGAATGCTTAAATGTACTGTCAGAGTCAAGAATCACATTAACAGCACTGCGAGAATCAAAAACTATAATTAAAAATACAATGCGCGAGTCAACAGACGTCCAAAGAAAAGCTATAAGTTAAGAGTAAATACAATGAGTATTTTGAGACGTAATAGTATGCTTAAACGTACTGTCAGAGTCAAGAGTCACATTAATTGCACTCCGAGAATCAAAAGTCATACTTAAAGATACAACGTGCGAGTCAATAGACTCCTGAGAAAAGCTATAAGTTAAGAGTAAATACAATGAGTATCTTGAGGTGTAATAGTATGCTTAATTGTACTCTTAGAGTCAATAGTCACGTTAACAGCACAGTGAGAATCAAAAGTTGCGAGTCAATAGACGTCCTGAGTAAAGCTGGAAGTTAAGAGTAAATATAATGAAAGTGAATAATCATTCTTTAGAGTATCTTGAGACGCTACAGCATAGTTAAACGTACTCTCAGAGTCTTTAACAGCACAAAGAGAATCAAAAGTCATACATAAAAATACAGTGGTAGTCAAAAATCGGAAGTTAAGCCTAAATATGTATAATGAAACTCAAGAGCCCTGCTTAAAACTGGTGGAAAATTCAAAAGCCTAGTGAGATTCAGCAGTCATGCTTAGAAGATCAGCAAAAATCAAGAATCACTCGTAAAAGCATAATTTCTTTTAATTATTTTCTTTTGTTTTCTTACATTACATAAAATCGATAGGAATTGTTTCATCACCCTCTGACTTGCTTTCTATTTGCGTTTCTTCAAATACACGTATACGAAAAACATTTTAATTTTTTTTAATACTTATTTCGTGCATTTGGTTTTTCAAAAATGTTTTTTTTTTTATTTCCTGAATAGTATAATCTAATTTCATCTGCAGGGTTTTCCCTGTTTAGAAGTCCACAGCAAGTGTTTAATTTATAATTTTCACGTTTCATCGATTTTCAGTTTTACATTCTTTTAAATCCTTTTTTTATACACAATTGCAATTTGTTTTCAATAACTTTTTCCTTTGTTTGTTTTTTTGCTTTTTGTATTATGAGTAGTCGAACGCAATTGTTTCGTTGGCGAGTTTCAAAACGTTTTAGTCGTTAGCAATTGTTTTATCCTCCCGACTTGCTTGCCTTTTGCGTTTCTTTAAATATATCCGAATTCTTTTAATGTTTTTCATACTTTATGTTCGTGCATTTGTTTAATTTTTTTTTACTTTCCTGAATAATATCTAATATTTTCTTAATTTATGTTAAATGTTTTCCTGGTTTATGAGTCGACGGCAGTTGTTTCGTTTATGGTTTTCTCGATTTCGATTTTCATTAAGTTTTACATTCCTTTAAATACTTTTTTACGCACGCCATAGCAACTGATTTTTAATATAACTTCTATGTTTTTTTTTAAGTTTATTATTTTATTTATCCTCTCGATACGAATTGTTTTGTTTGGTGGGCTTACCTACCTCTGCGACTTATAAGTGAGTTTCAAAATTCTTTCGTTTAGTTTTTGCCTGTTTTTTTAATATTTCAATCGATTCGAATCGATTGCAATTGTTTCATTCCCTTGGTCCCTTGCTTGCCTTTCGCGTTTCTTTAAATATGAACCTGGCTTGAACTGGATTTTTGAGTTTGAATAAATATTATTATTAAGGAAGCTATCAATCGATAGTGAAACGTTGAGTGCTCTTTCCAGTTCAAACACTGTCCGGTTAAAGTTTAAAATGTTTTATTCATCATTATCCAAAATGTTTTGATCTTTGAAATATTCTTTTCGTGCATTTATTTTTTTAATGTTTTACTTTCCTAAATATTAATTTGTTAATTAATTCCAGGCTTGTTTCACCGTTACCCTAATTTTTGCTTCTTGCATATTTACCCCACTTAATAATAATAATAATAATAATAATAATAATAATATATACGTTTATTGGCACCATACAAATGTCCAAAAGGTTTTGGATCAGCTCCTCCAAGGAGTACGCTGTTCTGCCTCCAAAACCTCAGCAATGTAAATTTACAATATACTGTATGAGAAATGGCTAAAAACAAAATTGACCCTAGCTTTTTTGTAACATCAACAACAGGACGCCATTTTGTTTTCTGTAACACTAAAAAATTAGATTTTTTCCCTCCTGATAGATCAAACTGTGCCACGTTATTCAGAATTGAAAAAAGTCTAACTGAACATCTTGAATAATGCTTGCAGCAGGAAAGGCACTTTAAAAATAAAAAATAAATATGATTAGTCACGCCCACGACCATGTCAGTCACGAAAGCTTACGATGTTAGTCGAAGAATTGCCTATGTTTAAAAACTTACTGGCCAATGGTGTATATTGTTGATCTTCCTAGCCTCTCAAACAATAACGGCTTCGGAAATTTATCTTTTTTTTTACATTAACCACGTGTACATTTAACGCTAAATAAATGTTATCGTGCAGTATCGACAGTTTTTTAATATTTATTCCCGGAATTTCTTTCAACAAAACCAAAGTCATTATTCCTTCATTGTTAATTTTTTATTACCGAGGAATATTCAACGGCAAACAAAATGCATAATAAAACAGATTTATGACTTTTATTTTGCAACTAATTTCTTCGAATCGAAATAATCGCTTCATATTCGCACGGTTAATTTCGTTTCTTTAAGTACTTTAAGTCCTTCTGCTGGATGATCATTAAGGGTTACTTGTATGCACAAGTTGTGGATGTCTGATTATCGATTGCTTAAACGTTTTCAACCCCTGAAAAAAGTGACTTTGTCTCATTCGGCTTAATAAATTGAGAATTAAATTGTTTATTTACTTCATCATCATTATCATTAACCTCATTATAATTATAGCTACTTAATTAAAAATCTAACATAGGGAAATTAGAAGTAGATTTAATAGTGTGTCAACAACATGCATATAAAGGACTCATCACTTGCAACAAAATAAAAAGTGATACACAAATAATATAAAAATGGAAAAAAAATCAGCTAGAAATGTAGAACATTTACAGATAAAAATACCATAATAATATTGTACATCGCAGGAAACAACGATGTTACAGACAGTGATGTCATTGATTCTTTTTGTTCGCCAGCGAGCAAGCGTTCGTAATTTCCCTTACCAAAAGTAACAAAGTTGGACCTAAAACCCAATCTTGCGGCACCCCAATAGTCACTGGTAGCACACAAGAGGTCGTTGTCGATAATTCGGGTAACTAGTGGATTAGAATCTTTAAAGTAACGGGTCAATTCTTAAATTTTTAATTGGAGTAAGCCATGCCTTTTATCAACTAACAGTTAAGTAAGCTTTTAATGAACGAAACAGGCCTTATTAATTCAGTTTGAATTATCTGACAATTTGATGATTTAATTCAATCAAAATTTCCAACAACCTTCATCAAAATCCTGGCTTATTCTAACTAAAAATTTCAAAGACGACCTAGAATTAGCGTTACTTTTTCAGTTAACTTACGTTTGTGTTACCGTAGTAACACGTGCAGCTTCTGCGATAAGAAGACACGTTGGGTTAACGTAACGAGCGTTTCAAAAATTTATTTTCACTAACTAAATGCGCCAACAATGAGCAAATTCTGCATTTGTGCAGATAAGCAAAGCGAGAATTCAAACGGCAAATATTTCAAACAGAATGCAAACATTATTCGCATAAAATTCAACGGCACAAAATAAAGCACAAATTATGTATGTGGAAAATAATGAATGATAGTTTCTCTTAGGACCCAATAACTGTTCGAATAACAGCGATTAATCTTCATTAAAAGGGGGATATTCGAAAGGAGCGAGGGGGAGGCGGTCACTCCCGTATGTACAAAGGAAAAAATAAAAGAACCGTCTGCAACGATTTTTAAGTTTTAAGTTCGAATATTGTTTTATGACCGGTATTAAAATTAGTATCAAAAATAATTTTAAAACTTTGCGGAAGTTGAAGACATTAGCGATGATAATGATGACCTCGAATACTCACCTGCTTTCGTGTTTCATCTTGGTTTTGTTTTTTTTTTTTTCGTTTATAGGTTCCTTCCGGCTTCAAAGTGAATCCAAAATTCGTTTTATAATCTCGAAGCCGGCGACTTCGTAAATAGTACGGGAATTCTATCCTTATGTTTTAACCATAGTAATCCTTAACGTTGGCAAAGGTAGTAGTACATTACAAATGCTATGAACTTCGGTCATTTCTTTAAAATTAATCATCCGCACATCTTTTTAAATGTCAAGTAATTGTCGCGAATTTTATAAACTTATACCTTTTCAATATACAGGGCGCTGCGTTTTGAAACGCAACATTGGAAATCCCATGTTAATTTAAAACTGCTCGGATACTCGCTTCCCTAATTATTTTACAGCAACATTCCATTTAGGTTACTTAAAGTGCTCTTCAAGAAGAACCTGTCTGTGAAGTTTGAGAAATTTTCATACGTTTAGTGTCCAGATATTTAAGAAAGATTCTGTAACTAAATTCAATTTGTACCAAACTATCAACAGCACAGCCTTGATCAATGATGGTGGAAACTGGACTGATAATTAATAAATCTAGTTCGTTTTTGAAAAGAATTGACAGAAAAAGCTATTCCAGTAATGTATTTTTTACCGTTTACTGATCAAGGCCGTGCTGATAGTTTGGTAGAAATTGAATATCGTTACTGATCTTTTTGAAATATCTTGAAACTAAGCAAATGAAGAATTCTCAAATTTCACAGACATATCCACCTTGAAGAGTACTTTAAGAAAACTCAATGAAATTTTACTGTAAACTAATTAGGGAAGCGAGTATTGGAGTACATTTAAATTAACATGGAATTTCCGATGTTGCGTTTCAAAATACCGCAGCCTGTACACAATATACACTGTGTCCACATTTCGATGCTCACTCAACGGTTAAATGGGGAATGTTTTGCAGAATTCAATGCTCGCAACAAATCTTATTTCAAATTCACCATAACTTTTTAAAATTTTAAGATAATTTAAGAAAACCAAAACTTTACGATTTCAAAATTCCTCAATAACTCGATAACATCTGATGTGACCTCTTCTAAAATTTTACATTGTTCATGCACTTTTTTAAGACAAAGTTTTTGATGCAAACAGAAACCTCCGATTGTCATTTGTTTTCAAGTTATTAGGGCTAACTTTTGTTTTTCATATGGCACTTATATTTGGTTAGTTAGATAGTTTTTAAAAAGAGCTTTTCAACGATGTATGACATACCCGAAAAAAATTTATTTTAAAAAAGAAAGATTATTAAACGAAAATACACTTTTTAGTGTCTGAAACTCTGTTAGAATAAGGTGTCAAAAGAGTGTGGAACAGAATGGTTGTCATATTGAAGAGTTTCTTTTAAATCAACCTCACCTTTTAGTACGCTTTCTTTACTTTTTTTTCTTTTATGACTTTTATTATTTGGTTATTTTACAGCATACTTAGCGTATCTTTAAGCTTTTTCGCTGGTGTTTAATTCCATAGCCTACTCATTTCATAAGGGATTAGTTTATGTTTTTGTTAATATCTCTCCTAAAAATATAAATTTTTCGGGTGTGTTATACATCGTTGAAAAGCTCTTTTTAAAGACTATCTAACTAACCCAAAACCTAATATGGGTGCCATATAAAAACAAAAGTTAGCCCTAATAACTTGAAATCAAATGACAATCGGAGGTTTCTGTTTGCATCAAAAACTTTGTCTTAAAAGAGTGTCTGAACAATGTAAAAGTTTAGAAGAGGTCACATCAGGTGTTATCGAGTTATTGAAGAATATTGAAATCGTAAAATTTTGGTTTTCTTAAATTATCCTAAGATTTAAAAAAATTATGGTGAATTTGAAATGAAATTTGTTGCGAGCATTGAATTCTGCAAAACATTCCCCATTTAATCGTTGCTCTATGTCTTTTAATATCCGAGATGCCAATGGTGAGGATCGAAATGTGGACACAGTGTATACAGTACATAGAATTTCCTATAACAATCACTTGATCACTTTTTAAGATTTTTAAAATGAGAACAATTTACGAGAGTTTTTGTAAAGGAAGGACATTAGGGGAACATGTCTAAAGTACAACACCTAAGAAAATAGAACTGTCCCTCTTAAAGCGGAACGTATGGTCACTTTAGATTGATTCCTAGTACTCTAATCGTGCTCTAACTATCTAACATATCACCCTAAATATCTTTGTCGTACTGTTAAGCAGATATGATTCGAAACTAACAGGGAATTGGAAACATACATCTTCTCCGGTTTTTTCCATTGAAATGGGGAAAAGGTGTTTCAGTTAATTACTATAAAATATTATTTATTCCTTTTCGTTTCAAATTATAGTCTATTATGAGGTACCACGCCAATGGATCCCACCTCATCAAGTACAATAATTGTATTGAAGGACGTTTTTTAAATGATGCATTCTAAAATTAATTTATCTTATTTATTCTAGCTATCGTGTACTTTGGAGGTTAGATTTTTTTGTTAGAGCAGATACCAGAAATATACAATGCGATCAGTAGTGACTGTCCATGCCTCACCTTTAATTTATAGGTTCTATATGATGAAAATATCAGGGATCGTTTTTTTTTGTTTTTGTTTATTTCATTTTTCTTTTTTTGTTTTTTTTATTTTAAGAAATTGATGTTTTGCATTTTATTCATGGTTCATTTGTTTTGTCTTGTTTCGTCCTATTGTTTCCTGCCAACGTTGCCGTTTTGTTTCCAGCCAGAATCGTCATTTTCTTCTTCATTTATTTTTGGCTATCCATTCTTCATTTGTTTTTTTCTTGTTTTTCGCATCCTTTTTTCAATCGAATTGGGTTTCACATTTTATTCACTACTTTTTTTACAGTATCGCCTTCTAAAATTTATTTACCTTATTTATTCTAGCTATCATGTGCTTTGGAGGTTAAATTTTCTTGTTAGAACAGAAATGTACAGTGCGATCAGTAGTGACTGTCCATGCCTCACCTATATATATATATATATATATAACCCAGGTTCTATATGATGAAAATATCAGGGATGGTTTTTTTTTGTTTTTGTTCATTTCATTTTTCTTTTTTTGTCTTTTTTGTTTTAAGAAATTGATGTTTTGCATTTTATTCATGGTTCGTTTGTTTAATCTTGTTTCGTCCTATTGTTGCCAATGTTGCCGTTTTGTTTCCAGCCAGAATCATCATTTTCTTCTTCATTTATTTTTGGCTATCCATTCTTAATTTGTTTTTTTTTTTTGTTTTTCGCATCCTTGTTTTTAATTGGGAATTGGGTTTCAGATTTTATTGACTCCTTTTTTTACAGTCTCTTTTATTTCCTATGGGTTTGTTTTTAATAATAATAATCACGGCCAGCTGAATTGATGTATCATATACGGCCAGTCCAATTCGCCTAAAAATGTGTTCCAGTAAAGCAAGCCATTGAGTGTATCAACTAGCGTCCTCTAACACACTTAATTAGGTGTTGCCATGGTTACGACACCGACGCTTATTTTGACAACTTATATTTCTGGACGAACTGACATTACCACACATTACTCACAACCAAAAATATCAACGTGACAGTAATGTTGACTCTAGTTTTGAACCTGATACACGCTCTTCATTTTTTCCAAAAACATTTTTTTAACGCTCTCTGAACTGGCCGTATATGACATATCAATTCAGCTGGCCATAGTTTTTATTTGCAAAAACTTAATATTGTTTTTTTTAAATTCATTTTATGCTCTCGTATTTCTATTTTGTTTATTTTTATCAAATTGATTTTTCATATTTTGTCGACTGACGCTCTTTCATAGTTGTCTTTTGTTTTCTACTAGTTCTGGAGATTGATCTGTTTCTGTTCATTTTAGTCATAAATGTTTCTTTTCTGTTCTTCGAGCTTTCGTACTTGGGATTTCTCTTTTTCTTTTCTTAACAAACTGATTTGTCGCATTTTAGTGACGCATTTTCATAGTTCATCGTTTTTCATTTATTTTTTTGTCCATCTCAGTATCGTGGCAATTCTGTTTCTCTCGCATTTCTTTCTTGATTATTTCTGTCAAATTGATTTTTCGTGTTTTGTCGACTAACGCTTTTTTTGCGGTTGTCTCTTGTTATCTACTAGTTTTCTTTTATTTTCTCGTCTGGAGATTCATTTGAATTTTGTTCTTTTGTTTTGTTTTTCTGTTCCTTGTGCTTTCTACTATGGATTTTGTTTTCTTTTCTGTTCCTTATGCTTTCTACTGTGGATTTTGGTTTTTATTGTGTTTTTTATGCTTTCACACCATGGATTTCAGTTTTTCTTTTCTTTTCCGTATCAAATAGATTTCTCGCATGTTGTTGGCGCTTTTTCGTAGTTCACAGTTTTCATTTGTTTTCTGCGTCCATTGCATTTGTGATTTTCTTTTATTTTATACTCTGTATATCGGCGTTGGTACGTTTTTCGTATTTTAATCGTATCATTGACTTTTTTATAAGTACAAAGTTTTTTTAATCTTGAACCGGACAGAAATATGATGGGAACACATTTCGCTATAGATTTATAGTTTCGTCAGGAGTAAAATCTATAGCGAAACGTTGAGTGTGTTCCCATCATATTTCCGTCCGGTTCAAGATTAAAAAACTTTGTACTTACAATTTTCATCGGACGAGAATCAACTTCAATTATTAACTTTTTAATAGTTTATTTATTTTTATATTACGTTGCTGTTTCATTCATTTCTCATTTGTTTCTGATTCTTTTCATTTAGTGTTAATAATGATTGGGCGAAATTTCGCCATTTGGGCTACATTTTAGACATATTTGGCGTTTAAAAATCTTATTTGGCGCCCGGCGCCTAAGTTGGGCTACTTTTGTTGTTGCACAGTTCACTTTTGCTTCCTAGAAGTTTGTTTTATTTGCAGTAACTTTCGTCGATTTTCATTTTTTGTCCATCACAGTACTTTTGTTTTTTTTTTTTTTTTGAAATTCGTTTTAAACTTCGCATTTCTCTTTTGTTTATTTATATCAAATTGATTTGATTTACACTTTTCTACAGTTGTCTCTTGTTTTCTACTAGTTTTTTCTTTTCGTCTGGAGATTCAGTTGTTTTTTTCTTGTTCATCTTAGACTCGTTTAACACTATGCAAGATTTCACTTAAAATCTTATATAAATTGAAACAGGCTGCCACAGCGAAGGTAGAGTCACTTTGTACAAAATTTTATATGAATTAATTTTTGCACGGTGTCTAGTGGGCTTTAGTTATCAATCTTCTTTTGTTTTCTTTTTCTTTTCTTTTCCTTATGCCCTCGTTACCATAAGTACTATATATTCTCTTTTGCTTTTGTTATCGAATTGACTTTCTGCATCATTTCATTAACGCTTTTTTTTGTAGTTCATCGCTTTTTCATGTGTTTCGCGTCTATCAGTTGTAATCTTTGTTTTGCGCACTGTATTTCCTCTTTCGTTTCTTTTCTTTTCGATTGAAGGATAATAAGAGCAAGTTCACCTTATTATACAGCACGGTGAAGTTTTTTGCCAATAGCTTCCCAATCTGTTCAATAAAGATATCATCATTAGGTTGAGCATGTCACCTTAATATAATGTTAAAGAATTCTGGTTTCACAAAAAAGAAGAATTTCTAAACTAAGACCAACTTAATTCCTCGCTGTCGTTTAATGGAGCAGTCTCACCGACCGATTGGCTGCAATCGTATATACGCAGGCGATTAAATTTGAAATCAATGAAGTTCGAACCGTTTGACATGACACGTTCGTGATTGATGTCGGTTTAAGTCGTCGGTGCATTTGTATACATGATTAGATTGGTCGGTGCGACTGCACCTTTAGGTTTCAAAAAAACTCTAAACGAGTTACAGTATTCTTCTTTTAATTACTTTATTACAAGAAACTACCTAAGTTATTGCTTTATCGTTCTGTAATTTGCAATTTATCAGAACACGTCGCTGTTTTTACAGCAGGAGTTTCCTCTTTCGTTAATGCAGTGGAACTATTCTCGTATAATATCATTAATAATCTAGAGCGCGTGCAGAGAACCTCTTTGAATCATCCAGAAACTAACGTGTATTCCAAAAGCATTGCAGTCTAGATGCCTTCGACCAGTAAGCCGTATGTTGTATGGTAAGGTGAATCTAAGGTTTAGATTTTTTGTATATTTTAAGTATTCTAATTTTAATGAAGGACATTTCATTGATTACATACAGTTAGATTAGGCACAAGGCTTTTGGGGCACATGTTAGATTAAAAGTAGATTTATTTTATTGTCGGCGCCAACGAATGTAATAATAACTTGCGGACTGTCCACGAACATTAATTTTGTATTTTTTGCCGTTTGTACTTTTTTTTTCTAATTTCGCGAATCAAGCGATCATGAAAGAAAGAGCCAATTTCAGCCTCAATTTTAAACCAAAATATTTTTGACACTGCGACGATTCTGCCATTCCAAAATATCTTGGAAGATTCGTTGCCTAAAATAACACATGTGTGATCTCGTGGCGAGAAACGAATCGTCGCGTGCCTCCTTGCACTCTAAAGCCCTTCATATTAACATTTAAATCGACTTTTTTCGAATTGTTTGTTCGCACTCTAGAAGTTGGTTCAGGATGGAAAAGAACAGTTCAAAAACAGTCGACTTAAATGCTCCAATAAAATATTTAGGATGTTTTTTTTTTGGTAAATTTATATTTATGAGAGAGCGGTAGGCAATGACCACTTTCAATTAAAAATGTTGTAAAACAGACAGCTCTTTATGAAACACCAGGAAAATGAATCTAATACTGTATCGAGACTAATTACGTGCTAAATACGTAGTTAATTGAGATAAAAAAATTTATTTTGCAAAGACTGGCTTGTGGATGCCTCCCCATTAAGAGACTCAACATGAAGTATCTTTGTAATACATTTCCGCATGCTATGTTCAGTTTAGATATTGACTATTAAACATATATGAGAAAGATCGCTCAGAAAGCTCATATTGTTACAACAAACTGTTTTTATGATTGCCTCGACATCTAGCGTCTTGATTATTCCACAAAAAGTTTTTTTTTTAACTATATAAGTATTTCGGTAGCTATGCTGCCTTCTTCTTGATCACAAGAGAAGTTACTGTGTCATGCCTATCGCTACCTTTTATACTAATTCGTTCCGTTCCAATGAAGCATGCTCTCTAAAGCGAGCGTTTCACCGGATTGCGCCAACCAAGTCAAGCAACACGGAACCTGCCAAAGGCTCATGATCGGTGTTCATTAAATCTCTCTTACTTTTGTATACGAAAATGGTTTCAAACCCGTCTAATTCCCTGTTGTTTGACGTTGCTTTCACTAACCTAACATTGTTTAAATCTATTTTATGACTGGTGTCAAAAATATGTTGGGCAACACTGGATTTTTTAATTCTATTGTACTTTAAATGAGCTAAGTATTATTTAAAAGGTGTCAGTATATTTCTCTTTGTTTGCCCAATATAATTTATAGCACACCCTTAACAAGATATTTCATAGATTCCTGATTTCTGATTTAATTCAGTTTTGTCTTTAGGGTTGGCCAGTAAACGTTTTAAAGTATTATTATTAGTATGAGCGATTGTGTACCCATGTGTTTTAAAAATGCTATTTAAACCTTTGGAACAATATTTGTCAAACGGAATTTTAATGTATTTAGATATGTTTGTTTCTACCGGTAACAAAATGCTAAGTTTTTTGATGTTGGCTTTGTTTACAATTTTCCTTAAAGTATTTTCTACGACATCTATTGAGTAACCATTGTGGACTGCTATATCTTTAATAAATCTGAGTTCCTTGTTGTATCTTTCTTTTGAGAGTGGGAAGTTGACTAATCTATTAAGTACAAAAGAAATTGCAGAACACTTATGCGATAAGACATGTTGTAAGTCATTAACAATAAATCTGTTGGTGCTTGTTTCTTTCCTGTATGTATCAAATTCTAATTTGTTTACACTATTTCTAATAACCAAGGCATCTAGGAATGGTAATTTCCCATCAACCTCTTTTTTGGTTTGTTTAAAAAATTCCCCATTCACTTGGAAATAATTTTGCAACATACATAAGTTTGTGAGTTGCAAAAATTCATCTATCTTACATTGTTCTATGTTGTTGGAGGCTAGGAGGTCTTGCAGATAGTTTAATGTGGCTGGGATGGGGATACTGGGAAATAATGATTGGACATTAAAGGATATCAGTATTTCATCATCGCTTAGTGTTACATCTCTAACGCGTTGTATGAAATCTACTGAGCTTTGAGCTTTTGACGGAAAACAAGTCTTTCGAGTTAGAAAGTTTGTTAAACTTGGTGTTTAACCATTTTGATAGTAAATAGGTGGGAGAATTAATCCCGGATACTATTGGTCTTACTGATTTGCCGGGTTTATGTATTTTAGGCAGGGCGTATAATTTGGGAAGGATCGGATTAGAAACTATAACTTTCTGTTTGTTCCAATTTATTTAGGAGAAGAGGACAATTTTTAATGGTATCCTTTACTTCCATGACGAGTCTAGGCAAAGGGTTGCGGTTCAGTTTAACGTACGGACCACTATTCAGTAGGTTCTGTATCCTCTGATGGTAGTCGTCTTTATCCAAAACCACAATTTTCTTACCCTTGTCTGCCTTGAGGAAGAAACAGTCCTTTTGGTTCAGACCTGTAATGGTACGATATTGTACGTAGGTGTGTTTCGAACCATATTCTGACGTACGTGTATTCTTCTTTAGTTGAATTTTACATGCCTTTCTTACAAAAGTTTTATTGACTTCATCTAACGAAGAGATGGAACTTTCTATACTAGCAGTAATATCTAGAATTGGTGTTTTTTTTTTATACGGGAGATTAAATTTCAAACCTTTATCCACTTATGTAATTTCCTTCTCAGTGAGTGAAGTTGAAGACTCAAATTTTCAATTATCGGATCTTCTTCATTTTGTGTGTAACTACTCCATGCGTGCCATTCAAAAATTGCAGCCAAAAAGTGTTCTCTATGTTGCTCAGGTTCTTAACAAGTTTTAAATGAAGACTATACTTTTCTAATTCTAATTTACTACGTTTAGTGTACAAGTATTTGATTTCTAAATCTAGCCATTTTTGTTTGGCAGATTGTACAATTGCTTCTTGATATCTAGTATTTACATTGAATCTAATATTGATAAATTTTGGAAAAACACCAAGAGTTTTACATTTTTTCAAAAAATGTATGTCGTATTTTTAATACAGACGCTCCTGGGTTTATTTTCGTTAACCGTTAAGAAAGTGCTACAGCTCATTGTTTTGCGTTTTATTCTGTTAAGTCAAAGCAAAAAATGAAAGTGTTTTTAATTTAATAAACGATGGTTTATTCAAACCCCAATCGCACATTGATCCCGTCTTATTTTTTTTTTTATCATTTATAACTGATATTACCTTATTTTACTCTTTCTAAATATTTAATCGTTTCAGTACGTCTAATAGGTTATAGTTAGTTTAAATTTATGCTCAGCTCTATTATCATCGGAATTGTCCGACTTCATTAATATATTATAATAAAGAGAGCCCGTTTTTCTAAGAAATGTAAATCAATGTATTGACGCATTTAACGGTGTGCAGTTGTATGTGTGACCTTGCAAGAATGAAGCTTATAATTTCATCGACATTTATTTGATTTCGTATTTTGTTACTGTGTAGGTGATTACTCTTTAATTTGTAGTTCTGTGTTGTATGTTACAATTCTGAATAGTTTTCTAATTATTGCATTTCGATTCACTATTTTATGCTCCACTTGAGTATCTTCTTCGATTATTATTAATATTTTTTTTTGTAAATGCTTGAACGATATTAAATAATAGATTAGTAAATGCAAAAATTTACACTATTATTTTCAATTTATTAAAAATATTTATTAACTCAATTCTTTTTTGTTTTCTAGTTATAAAAACAAGAAGTCAATGGGTGCTTGAATCAGTTGTTTCAAGAAACTTATTGTTCTTCCTCCAGCATCCTATAATAAATAATTTAACATTAACACAAAAATATATATATAATCTGACTATACTGGGTGTGTCACGTAACGGGGTTTCTTTAATAGCGTCTCTCCTGTTGAATAAATGTTTTATACAAAAGTTTAATCTTCTGAAGGTCTTCATAATTCAAAATTGCTGTCCTATGTACAGGTGTCCCAATTTGTCTGTACGATATTATTATTATATGTAAGGTCATCCGCGAATGCTAGATAGACTCGTTCTATTGATACTCACATCTTTTATTGCTTTTTCTAATGCGTTGTGTAGAATACTCTTGCATTAATCAGCGAAATAGGAAGGAATGTTTGGGATCGATTCTAACTACAGTTGAACCAATTCTTTATAAACGATGCACCGACAGAATCGAATCGACTCAATCAGTCCCACTTATGTATGTTAGAATAAAGTTTCAAAGTTTTATCATGCTTTCACAAACGTGACTGTTATTCTCGACTAGGAGAATGAACTCATGCTATGATGAAAATTTTGTTTATTTACTCGAGAAAAACATCCGAAACTTCGGTGAATAAACAATCGGTCATAATATCAGACAAGAAAAAAAATAAAATAGGAAACTGTCATAATTCTAAGTGACTCAAAGATTTAATGAGCTCGCTGTACAAACAGAAACAGCAAAATAAAATTCTAAAAGTGTTAATTTCATTTATCAGCGACAATTTCCTAAATTCTTTTAATTGTACCTTCCAGAGATTTCATGCTAGCAAATCAGTTTATTGTTCTAGAGCATTTCTTGATAGTTCGGCCCTGCCTCAACATCGATTTATTTATCAAGGTCACGCAACACACATAATTTGAAAAGTTTCTTATCAAACAAGTTCGTAATAAATATTAACATATTGTATTCGTGTTTTAAATAATAACTTCCTCAATTTGGCGGTTGGTTCCTATAATAATAATAATCATAATAAGTGCTTAATATCATCGGTGTTATAATTATTTTGTTCGTTTGAAATTTAATTGTTTAAACAATGTTCCTATTAATTAACTCGTTAAGTCAACGAATGCAATTAATTTTATCCCACAAATTATTATAATCAAATGTTTCCTGATTTGTAATTAGCTTATTAAAAGCCACGAATGCAAAGGAAAACGAAAACAGTATACAGGGTATCGCAAGTTGAGTGGCCTATTAAAAATTTTCGCAGACAGGAGCATACAAATATTCTGAAAATTAATGCACTGCCCTAGGATGAAGTTGTCTTTCAGACTGAAACATTTTCACTTTTATGTCACTTCAGGTTATACCGGCAATCGCCATTAATTTTCTTATTTTAAATGGAATGCTGTTTTTTTAATGCAAATTCCGATTCTATACGTTATTCTAAATAAAAATTATTAAGACTTGCCAACGCTTAAATGCAACGGTTTCTGAGGTATCTTCTAATTCCTTTAAAAAAATTATTTCGGTAACCTTGAATGTATTTACCACACTATCACATTTCAGGATTCAAGCTGCCTATGCTTGAGAGAATAATGTTCAGTCTTTCAAACCATATCCTAGTTATCCCTAAAAAAATCACAGGATCGTCAAAATGTGGCATTCCCTATTTCTATTATTAGTTTTCTTGTTATCAATAATTGTTTCTTATAATGGCATATTTTAGTAGAATTATGACATTTCTTCAAAAATATTTATTGTTTTACGACAGTCAAGTCTTATTTTATACTTATTTACACTCTTTCTGCTTTTAATACAAACCTGTTATTAACATTACAGTACACAGTGAAGGAAAAAAAGGCGATTTATTGCTTTAATTATCCTTGTTATTAAAATAACTACTGCTTGCTTTTAAAACTTAACTTAATTAATAAAATGAACCTTAGAAAAAAAGGTTCGTTTTTGCAATTGATTTTCGTTCGCGTTTTTTTAAAAAAAAAACGCACGATTGTATCTATAGGCAGGAGGTATAATGTTTCGGCTTTATGAATTAATAAGCTTGAGACTTCTGAACATTGTATTTTTAAATGCAAATTTGGCTCGGTATGTACTTTACGAGTTTATTCTCGTCCGCACGTTTCGTTAAGGCTTACGTATAGTCACAACTTCTAATCTGGTGCCTTTAAAATTAATAAGACGTACTGAGTGCGTATAAATAAGTTCGCTTGTAATAACCTGTGTAATTTACAATTATGAAGTGGCAGTCAAAAGGAGGTTTTATCTGCCGTTTACAAAGTTAAATTTCACCGATCAAAATAAACTGAAATTGTAATTTGTACCTTCCTGAAATAAATATCAAACGTAAGGCGAAAGGTTTTATTTTATAAAGCCTGTTTTACATTATCATATAAGATGATATTAGAAAAAGGTATGTCAAGTTTTAGGTTAGTATAAATCAATGAAACAAATTATAGTACAATAAAATCGCGCAGAATAGATGTATTTGTGTCCGTGTCGTAACACTTCTTTGCTAATATTTTTTGATACTATACAGAGTGCTGCATTTTGAAACGCAACATAGGAAATCGCATGTTAATTTAAAGGTGCTCGAATATTGGCTTTCCTAATTATTTCACAGCAAAATTCCATGTATGTTTTTTAAAGTGCTTTCCAAGATGACTCTGTCTGTAAAGCTTGAGAATTTTTCACACGCTGAGTTTTGAGATATTAAAAAAAGAGATTTTGTAACTAAATTCAATTTATACCAAACTATCATCAGCACAGCCTTGATCAATGATGGTGAAAACTGGACTGACAATTAATAAATCTAGTTCGTTTTTGAAAAAGGATTGGTAGAGAAAGCTTCTCCAGTAATTTAATTTTTTAACATTTATTTATCAAGGCCGTGCTGATAGTTTGGTATAAATTGAATTTTGTCACCGATTCTTTTAAATATCTTGAAACTGAGCGAATGAAAAATTCTCAAACTTCGGAGACAGATGTTGTTTGAAGAGCAATCTAAAAAACCTAAACGGAATTTTGCTGCAAAATAATTAGGGAACGCGTTTTTTGAATATATTTAAAGTAACATAGTATTTCCTATGTTGCGTTTCTTCAAAACGCAGCACCCTGTATGTAAAACGGCCTTAATATAGATATATTTTTTTATAAAAATAAACTCTTAGTGTAACAAGTTGCCTTTTATGTTATAAAATGAAAAAAAAAATTATAAAAGATCTATTATACTGTCATAAATAATTTTATAAAATATTACTTTTGTGTATTTAAATGAAAACGATAGATAATAATTATATCTATGCCTAAAGCAGTTTGTCTTGTTTAATACACTCGCACGTTCAAAGGTGCAAGTAAACAATTTTATTTTTAAACGCTCGCCATTAAAAAACTGTTTTGGTCGTGTTTTTATTAAGAAAAAAATTAATTTCGGCTTTTAGACAGACCGTCCGTTTACTACCCGCTTTGATGTGAGCTGATTTTATCTCAAAATTCTTTATTAATGCGAAAAAGAAACTACCCATCTCCTTTTTTGGACCATCCGCGCACTTGCTGTTAACTTTACTGCTACTTCGGCAATTTGTAATTTTCGAGTTGGGCCTGACATTTTATGCAACGCTTAATTATATAAGTTATTGAACTGTCAATCTTTTGCATATTAAGTATTCAAAAAACTTACTTTTATTTTCTTATTAAACGCAAGATTGTTAAAAATTTGCATGCAAATTTACCGCATAACGGCCTTAAGTTTGTGTATTCGCCGATTTCCGAAAGAAAAGTACGCGTAATATCATGCATCAGTTTGCTCTGAGTCAGTTTCCACTAACTGACCGTTAGTATATTACTTATTTTAATTTTATATGCCCGTTTATGTACTTGCACTGCATATTTTGCATCCGCTTTCTTTTTTACTTCTTGTCCGCTGCGATCGGATGCAAATAATGAAAGTTATGTACGCCTGGTTGGAACGAATCTTCCTATTAACAGAATTTGACTCGCAGTTTACTCTTTTCTGAAAATAGTAGACGTCGTTTTTATTGCGAGCTCAATTAATCTACATAGATTTTCTGCCTTAATCAAAAATAAATTCTAAATTTAATCGTTCAAGGGGAAAGCTTAATTATCTCATGATTTACGTGCGGTTTTTCTAATGCAATTAATTCCTTGATTTAATGTTGCTGAAAATTTAACATTAGCAGAATTAATATTAATCTTTTTTTTTATACTTCATTAATCTTGATGAGATGTCTGTGATGTGTTAATATTCGTTGTTTTTTTTTTATTACACATCCTCATCTTCTTTACTTTTATCGTATACAATAAATAAATAAATGTAAATTAAATTTAATATAGTATAAATAAATCCTAGGCCAAAAGAAATCCAATTTCGAAATGGAATACTAATTACAATTTTTTTTAATGAACTTGAAGTACTTTTGCCAAAACTCCAGACGTATCCAGATTAGAACAGAATCATGCGGGACAGAAATTTTCACATGAACGTGAACGTGGTGATGCTTGGCAGTTCTCAATTTTGGCGAAGGTCGAGACTTGACACTCGAGAAAAAAATCGGAAACCCAAACAATTGTGTTACGGAGATCCTATAGCACTTCTATAGAAAATCCAGGCGTATCCAGAGTAAACCAGAACCATCCAGGATAAAAATTTTCACATGAATGCTCTCACTCATAAAACTGTTAAAATAGATAATTACTCTTTATGAAAAATGCGATGTAGTTCTGCAGCAGAAAATCCAGAATAGACTTACGCAACTGCGATTCGTAAATACAAAATGAAACTTTTAGTTGGCATCTCAAGCAAAAAAGAAACGTAAAAGCTTAGCGACAAGATATTTTAATACTTGTCGAAACTCGTGGCCTCAAAAAAAATCCAGATCCAACCAGGATAGATATTATTATCTAAACTTTCCTGAACTTGGCGATGGCGTAACAGTTCTAGATTTTGGCGATTGATGCGATGGTCGGAATTGGATTAAGATCCAGTTCCGACAATCGCATCGAGAAAAAATGATAAATTTTATTTTCTGAAGAACGTGATGCAATTCTATAGAAAATCCAGTTGCGTCCAGAATAGACTTATAAAACTGCGTGTTGTAAACACAACGAGAAAGTTGAATCTCCTGTCTCCAGCAAACGCAGAAATTTAGTGGCCATTTAGTGTCAGGAACGCAGCCTGTAAGGAAAATTTAGCCCATCCAGGATAGAATTTTTATAAAAATGCGAATATGATGATGCTCGCGCTTCTTGATTTTGACTGATCAGGATCTAACAATCGTAAAAAGAATCGTAAAACAGAAATTTCTGTTTTCTGTGGAACATGATGCGATTTTGAAGAAAATCCAGAGATATCCAGAACAGACTTGTGCAACTGCGTTTCGTAATAATAAAAAATTGAGATCGCCGTCTTCAGCAAACGTAGAAACTTAGTGGGCAAGGAAATATTTTAAATCTTGTTAGAAACACAGCCTCTAAGGGAAATCCAGAACCGTCCATGATAGAATTTTTATAAGAATGCAAACATGGTAGTGTTTGCGTTTCTTGATTTTGACAGGTCAGGATTTAACAATCGTAAAAAGAATCATAAAACAAATTTTTTTTGTTTCATGTAAAACATGATGCGATTCTGCAGAAAATTCAGAGACATCCAGAATAGACTTGTGCAACTGCGTTTCGTAAACACAGCGTGAAAGTTGAGGCCATCGTCTTCAGAAAACGTAGAAATTTAGTGGGCAAGAAAATATCTTAAACCTCCAAGGGAAATCCAGAACCATCCAGGATAGAACTTTTATAAAAATGCGAAAATCTTAAAAAGAATCATAAAACAGAAATTTCTGTCTTCTGTGGAACATGATGCGATTCTGCAGAAAATCCAGAACAGACTTGCGCGACTGCTTTTCATAATCATAAGAAGTTGAGATCGCCGTCTTCAGCAAACGTAGAAACTTCGTGGGCAAGAAAATATTTTAAATCTTGTTAGAAACACAGCCTCTAAGTGAAATCCAGAACGATCCATGATAGAATTTTTATAAAAATGCAAATATGGTGGTGCTGATCAGGATCTAGCAATCGTCAAAAGAACCATAAAACGAAATTTTTTGTTTTCTGTAGAACATGATGCGATTCTGCAGAAAATCCAAGAACATCCAGAATAGACTTGTGCATCTGCGTTGCGTAAACACAGCGTGAAAGTTGAGGCCTCCGTCTTCAGAAAACGTAGAAACTTAGTATTCAAGAAAATATCTTATTAAAGCTCCAACGGAAATCCAGAACCATCCAGGATAGAACTTTTATAAGAACGCTAATGTGATGGTGCTTGCACCATCACATTAGCCGTTTTTAGCAAACTTAGAAACTGAGTGGCCAAGAAAATATTTTTAAATTTTGTTAGAAACGCAGCCTCCAAAGGACGTCCAGAACCATCCAGGATAGAACATTTATGTAAATGCTTGTTTTTGGTTTTTGGGAAGTGCGGGATCTGACACTCAAAAAAAGGAAATTATAAAATAGAACTTTTATTTTATGTAGAACATAATGCGATTCTACAGAAAATCCAGAGGTATCCAGAATAGGCATGTGCAATTGCGTTCCGTAAACACTGCGTGAAACCTAACGTTCGCGTCTTCAGCAAACGTGCGAATCCACGACCTTACGATTACAAGGCCGATCTCCTACCACTTGATCAGGCGTTCTAAATTTCAAATTCCAAACAATTTTGGATATTTCCACTTTTGAAAAGCTAAAATGATGAGTCATTCTTTTCTTTAATCGCGAATTTCGACGTCACGGACTTGCAAATTAATTATGTACGTTGTACAGGCAAGTACTCTTATATTTTATACAAACTTAGGAAAATAAAACGATAAATTATTAACTAAGAAATCTAACTTTTACTGTAATTAGAGGCAATTCAATTTACCTTGAAAAGCAAATATCGTAAATCGATGTACCAGGAGCTTTGTTTTAAACTTTAAACACACACGTTGAATACAAGTTTCTATTTTCCTTAATTGTGCGATATCAAAACATTTCATCTCATCTAATTAACAGAAATTTTTCTTAACCAAACTGTAACTTAAATTTTTTAACTTGTTTACGTTCAGCGCAATTCCTAAACCGAACAGTCCTCAAATTTTGTACGTCGTAATAAAACCTGCGATTACTTTGCACTTGACACTTACACAGTTATTTACATTTGCATGTATGTCTACGATTTGTGTAGTGAACAAGTATACCGATCGTTGTTGTAAACTGAAAACGTCCCAATACAACATACAGAGAGAAAGCGGTAGAGGCAGGAGAAGAAAGAGATAGACTAGGTCTTTGTACGTTGTAGCCTCTGGCTCCCTCTGCAGTATTTGTTCTTATTGAATTTTAAACCTCAGTTTGACTCAACTACCTGTACACTGAAGAAATGGCATTTCATTTTTTTCTAGCTAAAATACATAGATAGGTGATTCAATCAAGTCTAAAAATAATAAATTTTTTCAACGACTTTGCTTTCCAGCACATTTCTTGTGATACATCTTACATCATGAAAGGCCTAATGAATCGAATGCCTTGCCTTGCTTCCAGCACTAATGGAAGTTTTTCAATATCCATCATCATTGATGGCAGTGTTTATTACTTTCAAAGCAGCATAATGAATCGAATCTTATTTCATACTTTAATTCAAATTTATACGCTAAATTATACCACACAAGTTACACACATTAGAGATTAAATTCGCAACGTACTTATCGACCACCTATGTATATATATATAAGTTAACGCATCATCCTAATTAAGTTTCTCATTTGAATTAATTGAACCTGTCTTTATTTCAATTTTTTTTTCTTTTTTCGTTAATAAATTTAATTTTAGATGACTCGAGTTCAAAACAGATATTTTTTTTCCCTTTCTAACAAGAGTACCTTTACTTGTCTTTTGTCTTTTATGCATAGATATCTATATGTAGGCAACGGTATCGTGCTTGTAACCGCAAATTACACGTTGGATTAAAACATGTATACTTTTCGTAGGCACAGCAGACAGTTACATAAATCAGTGTAATTATGTATTACGTAATGCATGCGTATGGGGACTCCAAGACCAGGTTTACCAGTGTAACACTGGTTTCTAACCGCATAAAGTTGCACTTACGCAATAACAAAATTAGCATTTTTTACTCTTACTTTTTTTTAATTTATCGAAATCGTCGGGCGCAAAGAACGAAACCTTAAAAAAACATCGCAGATACAATCTGCTTTGTATAAAACTACCTTTTAGCTTCACTCTACTGATTCTAGCTTATCATTGGAATCTATTCGTACTTCACTGGTACCAGGTTCTAATCTAGTGCACGCAAAGTAACCAACAATTATTAAACTAATTGAAATTAATCTAGGTCCGGAAATTGTTGGATCTTCCTTTGCAAATCGGAAATTTTTCCTTGAAATTTTTCCTCTGCCGCAGATTTTTCCATTGCCTTACGTAACGCGATAATCCTGCAGGCTAGTCTGTATAATTAACACCTATTCAGCGCTTTTACGTTAATGAACTTTATTCTCTCAAAGATAATAAACGATTTTGTCTATAAATACGCATCTGCACGCGGTCTTTCAATGGATCGATCGATTCTGTTTCCGCAGACGAGGAAACAAGCACTTAGAATGATAAAAATGTGATTGTGTTGTTCGTTTTTTGCTTGTATTGGACTTTAGCATCGCTCAACGGTAATTAGTTATAAGTACTAAGTTTTTTTCATCTCGAACCGGACCGAATTATGAAGGGAAAACACTCAACGTTTCGCTATAAATTTATAGCTTCGTCAGGAGTGAAACAAAGTAACTAAACAAGTCGTCAAGAGAAACTAGTCGTCAAGAGAAACGAAAAGGTAACATGATTTTAAACTAAAAAAACGAGTTGTCCGGAATGAAGGGAAAAGTAACTAGAACTACATTAAAACTAATTTTTGTTTTAATTGACAGATCTATATCCTATTTAAAGAGTCCAGAAAACTACAAAATATGTCATTTAAAAAGTCAGAGTCCGTACGTTTATTAATAGAATTTCGAGACATTTAAATTTTACACATTTCTATGAAACGTCTTTTAAAAATATTTGATTCACTGTACAAAATGTTAATAACATCAAATGAATGATTTTGATTATTTTTTTGAATATGATACTTATGTTAGTCTAAACGTTTTTTCTTTTTAATTTTGGCTTGTTTCACCTATATAAACAGAATTACAATTTGAACATCTGATTTCATAAACCACGTTAGGTTGTTTTAATTTAGGTATTTTGGTTTTTAAATTCAAAAAATTAAATTTAAATTATTCAAAGATTTACTGGCTAAAATTAAATTATGTTTTTTGAAAATGTGTTTAAATGTATTGTGTAATGGTTCAATATAAGGCAAAGATATGTATTTATGGTTCGAAGTTTGTCTGATGTTATTAGAGACATTTGAATTTTGTAAGTATTTAATACGATTTGTAATTACTGATTCAATAAGATTTATTTGATAAGAATTTTGAATAAGAGTTTTCTTTATTAAATTTAAGTTATCATAAATGAAAACTTTTCAAAAATCTTTCATTATGCTTTGACAGCAAGCATGGCCGCCTTGCATGGGGGACTCATTAGGAGCAAATCCCGCTTCAATTTGTCTATCCTACTGCAATGTTAGGTCAAAAAGCGATAGTAAGATGTCGCTATTTTATATGTTCATCATTCTTACATCGCATTTGCGAATAAATTGGGCAAGTCGTTTTTGGTCTGCAGTGGGAATGTCGAGCTACGTTTCTGCTGAAGAAGCCCCAAGCAGGGCTGAAACAGCTGTCCAGAGGCTGCTCGAGGTTCTCACTGCAATCAAAAACGATTTGCACAAAATTTTTCAAAAATCTTTCATTATGCTTTGACAGCAAGCATGGCCGCCTTGCATGGGGGACTCATTAGGAGCAAATCCCGCTTCAATTTGTCTATCCTACTGCAATGTTAGGTCAAAAAGCGATAGTAAGATGTCGCTATTTTATATGTTCATCATTCTTACATCGCATTTGCGAATAAATTGGGCAAGTCGTTTTTGGTCTGCAGTGGGAATGTCGAGCTACGTTTCTGCTGAAGAAGCCCCAAGCAGGGCTGAAACAGCTGTCCAGAGGCTGCTCGAGGTTCTCACTGCAATCAAAAACGATTTGCACAAAATTTTTCAAAAATCTTTCATTATGCTTTGACAGCAAGCATGGCCGCCTTGCATGGGGGACTCATTAGGAGCAAATCCCGCTTCAATTTGTCTATCCTACTGCAATGTTAGGTCAAAAAGCGATAGTAAGATGTCGCTATTTTATATGTTCATCATTCTTACATCGCATTTGCGAATAAATTGGGCAAGTCGTTTTTGGTCTGCAGTGGGAATGTCGAGCTACGTTTCTGCTGAAGAAGCCCCAAGCAGGGCTGAAACAGCTGTCCAGAGGCTGCTCGAGGTTCTCACTGCAATCAAAAACGATTTGCACAAAATTTTTCAAAAATCTTTCATTATGCTTTGACAGCAAGCATGGCCGCCTTGCATGGGGGACTCATTAGGAGCAAATCCCGCTTCAATTTGTCTATCCTACTGCAATGTTAGGTCAAAAAGCGATAGTAAGATGTCGCTATTTTATATGTTCATCATTCTTACATCGCATTTGCGAATAAATTGGGCAAGTCGTTTTTGGTCTGCAGTGGGAATGTCGAGCTACGTTTCTGCTGAAGAAGCCCCAAGCAGGGCTGAAACAGCTGTCCAGAGGCTGCTCGAGGTTCTCACTGCAATCAAAAACGATTTGCACAAAATTTTTCAGAAAACTTTATCAGAAAGTAAAATAGCTCGATCTGTTAATGAAATAATAGTTGCAATTTTATAATTTTTGGGTGTGTACGAGTGAAAATTTATGTACCTACCTGACCAGGTAGGTTTATGAAACCAATTAGTAATTAATTTATCATTCTGTCTGATAATATTTACATCAAGAAAACTCAATGAATTATTATTTTCTTTTTCTACTGTAAATTGTAATGTATTATGAAAAGAATTAAATTTATTTAAAACAAAATCTACCTTATCAGAAGGCAAAATCAATAAAATGTCATCTACATAACGAAAATATAACTTTAAATCGAATGATAAAGAGTTAATAACAGATTTTTCTAGTTCTTGCATAATAATTTCAGCTAAAGCCGGAAATGAAGGAGAACCCATTGCTGTACCGAAAATCTGTTTATAAAATTTATCATTGAAAGCAAAATAAGATGTTTCAAAACATAAATCAACTATTTCTAAAAAGTTACATTTCAAAATATTAGTAAAATCTCTAATCTCTAACCACCTATCATTAATACTTTTTAAAGCTAAATTTTTATGAATGTTAGTAAATAAAGAAATAACATCTAAAGAAATTATAATGCAATTATTTGGTACAGTTATTTGCTTTAATTTTTCTACGAGTTTAAAAGAATTTTTTATAAAATGTTCTGATTTACTAGTAACGTGAGTAATGATTTTTGAAATAAATTTAGATAAGAAATATGGAGAACCGGTAGTGGAAACTATAGGACGAAGAGGTGTATTAGGTTTATGAATTTTTGGAATACAGTATAATTTAGGAAATATGAGATGTTGTACTTTAAGAGATTTAGCGACAATATCACTAATTTCAACGGATTTCTCCATCTTATTAATAATAGTGAAAGTTGATAAGATTCAGTGGGATCGTTAGCTAATTCTACATATGTATTATTATCAGACAGCATAGTTTGAACTTTTGAAAAATAATCAGTTTTATCAATTAAAACGTTTACACTGCTTTTATCAGCTGTATAACAATAATATTAGGGTTATCTTTAAGAAATCTTTTACAAGACAAGAGATCTCTGATAAGAATCTTATACTTTGATTTTTCAAAAGTTTTATCAATATTTCTAATATAATTTAAAAAATTAGAACAAAATTTATTTCTTATTTGTATTTTTGAAGGTGAATCTAAAGATTTTATACCAAACTCTAAGCTACTTAATACTTTTAAGAAATCTACTTGTTGTTTATGATAATAAGGTAATCAAAATTTTTTGCCTAAAGCGAAAATGTATTTTAAATTTGACAGAAGCTCAGTTTTTGTATAATTTACAAGCCACTTATTTATTATATTTTGATCAAATTTAATGTAAAAATTTTTATCTCTAGTAGAAATAAGATTATCTAACTTTTTATTTTAAAAACCAAAATACCGAAATTAAAACAACCTAACGTGATTTATGAAATCAAATATTCAAATTGTAATTCTGTTTATACAGGGTGTTCATGGGAAGCCGCTACAATAGCTAACTTTCTTATTTGTATTTTTACGAAGTAACTTAAATTAGAAATGTTTTAGGATTTCTCCTCCTCGTTTTTATGGTACTTTCGAAGAAACAAATGACAATCAGGTTTTTGAGATTTTCAATTGTTTTCAACTTTTTTAAATGGAACATTACGTTTTTTATCATGAAATCGCATTCAGGATGTCAAATTAAGTATGTCTGTGAAATAATATCTCTCAAAACAGAATTTCATTCATTCAGTCTTGATATTCGCGGTAAGAAGTGTATCGTTACGATAGCCTTTTTATTCACAGATACAATATGGTGCGCGTTGAAACAAGAGAATAAAGGAAGTGTGTTCAAACTATCACACCTTTGTGAACTGTCATGATTCAAAATTTGTTTAAATTTAGTTCAAACTAAAAACCGTTGGGTCCAAATATTGAAAGCGCGACATGTTAAAATTTCTAATACCATTATTTATTAAATAATTTATAAAATAGTAGACTTAGGAGTGGAATATTTTAGAGAAATACTTAATCTGACTTCCTGAACACGATACGCTAATAAAAAGTATAATGTTCCATTTAAAAATGTTGAAAACAACTGAAAATCTCGAAAATCTGACAGTCATTTGTTTCTCCGAGGGTACCGTAAAATCGAGCAGGGAAGGTCCTGAAACTTTCTTGATTTAAGCTACTTCGTAAAATTTCAAATAAATAAGTTAGCTATTGTAGCCATTTCCCGTGAAAACCAAGATTTTGTTACTAAATCACTTCTAAAATAGTAGGCTTCGGGAGATGATATTTTAGAGACATAATTAATTTAACATCCTGAACGCGATGCGATGATAAAAAACCTAACATTCCATTTAAAAAAGTTGAAAACAATTGAAAATCTCGAAAACCTGATTGTCATTTGTTTTTTTTTTTTGAAAGTACCATAAAACCGAAGAGGAAAGGTCCTAAAACTTTCCTAATTTAAGTTACTTCATAAAATACAAGTAAGAAAGTTAGCTATTGTAGCGGCTTCCCATGAACACCCTGTATATTTAGAAGACCTCCAGAACAGATTTAGGAGAAGAAGAGAGTGCGAATAGTAAAACTAATTGTAATCTTGCAAGAGGGACTACGAGTGAAAAAAAGAAACTTAAAGGAAAACTCAGAATCCGCGAAAGAATTGAAGAAAACAATGCAAATTAGATTTAAGGAAGAGAAGAGCGTGGGAATAATAGAATTAACTGCAATCCTGCAAGAGGGAGTACGAGTTAAAATAAATAAACTTAAAGGAAAACTGGGAATCCAATGCCGGCTTGAGGAAAGACTTGAAGAGATGACTGCAAATCAGATTGAAGGAGGAGAATGGCGTGAAATCCTGCGAGAGGGAGCAAGAGGAAGTACGAGTTAAAAAGAGGAAACTTAACGGAAAACTCGGAATCCAGTGCCGGTTCGAGGAAAGCTTTGAAAAGGACACTGCAAATAAGGTTTAAAAGTGAAGGTTTTGGGTAGGGGTTGGTGATTAGCTAGGTGTTGGCTGGCCTTTCTGAAATTATTCCAAATGGGAATGGAGAGGAAACAATGTCCAAGTAACTGACAAGTCAACAACAAATCAACCATTCATTGCAGAAAATAAATTTAAATCTAGTGAACGTATCCTGACTCTGTTTTATCGCAGATTCTTCCACTAGTTTAATATAACGCGTTGATCTTCAGATTCAGGTTTTTAATTTACAATTGCTCGCTCTGTACAATGTCATTTTTAAAGGTAATTTTTCTGGATGCCTTGATCATATAAAATTTCCATTCTTATATAAAAATGTATGTGTAATATGCGGCGGCCCTTATTGTAAATTACCGTACACTCATCACTCATCGTATCAGTTTATTACCCATCTCTGACAGTAATATATAATTATACAAAATACAGTAAAAGAGTATATAATAATACACATTTAAGACTACTATTTAGAAAATTTGTACTATACTTAACTTATCTAATCATCTAATCATCGAATCAGACATTCTGAATCTTCTTTCATTTCGAACTCATCCGAAGATTCCTCGTCATTTCTGTGCTGTTTCCTTCTTTTATTATTTGTATATTTTCTCACATTTCACTTTTTATTTTTTCTTTTGGATTTTTTTTCTGCCAATTGATTCTAGTTCTTTAAAGCTCCTATTTCGGCCAGCCTTTCCTTCTTCTGTTGTTTCTCTAACAATTGGTCTTTATACGGAAAAACTACTGTGCCTCCAGATCTCCTTGATTTTGAGTTACGTTGTTCTTGTGTCGTTTTAGGGAGTGAATGAACATCATTCGGCAGAATGTTTGAAACCACTTGATGCTCTCGATGTAGAGGATTCATTAATCTAAGTTAAGGAATGCGTAACATTCCTCAGCTTAGGTTAACGAAGCCTCGACATCGAGGGCATCAAATGGTCTTAACATTCTGTTGGTAAAGCGTCATTTTGCTCGTTGCTTTCAATACTTTCTTAATTGGTCTGCTCATTATTTTCAAGTTTGACTTCTTCATTTTGTTCATGGACCTCGACATCTTCCTCGTGGACATTTTCATTCTGAGGTTTATTTTAGTCAGTCACTTCAGCAGCTGCGAAATCAATGTAAGTGAAAATACTGGAGTCGTACGGAAAAATTCCAGTCTTCTTGAATCCATTAATTGCGTTAAGTGGTGTGGAGGCCTGCATGTAAGACTCGTTGAAGATTTGGAAAACTGTTACAACCCACTTAGTAGCGTCTCTTTAAACTCATCAGCGGAACACCAAAGTTTCTGGCCGCAGTTTTGTAAGCTAAGCCAAGACGGAGCTCTTCTGTTACCTATCGCATTTTATCTTCGACCAATAACTGCCTCTCAGTTTTCCTTTTATATTTTTGAACGATGATCTGCAACAAAAAAAAAACAATAAAACGATTTATTATTTATTAAGAATATTTGAACATCATGTTGAAATTTCCCCCTCCCCCCATTTAATATGTACTTTGCTATTTATTAAATACAATATTGTAATAAATATTTGATTAAAATGCAAACTTTATTAAGTATTTTGTTTCAGTTTTTACACAATAAGTCATATGTATCTAATTAATATTACAAATGGATAGAAAGTTAAGTTACATCAAATTATCTATTTATTAATTATTTACAAATACCAGTACGACAAGTACCCGGTTTTTCATTGAATATCATTTTTTTGTAGAGTGTCTGTACCATAATTTTGAATTTTGAAGAAAGGAAACTCACATCATACTAATTTATAAATAAGGAAAGTGGAATTTGGGAATATGTAAGCCCCTTAAGATTATCTAAGAATATATACTTACATAAGTTTCTGGTCGGTAGTTCCTATGGCATATGGCAGCTGCTAAAATTTTAGTATCTTCTACATATAATATCTTACGCTATTTTTTCTGCAATTAAAACATGATTACAGGTCGGCTTCGTTCTTGGTTGAGCTGTTAAATTTAGTTTGCTTTTATTGGACAGAAAGACAGGTAGGTCTTTAAAGTTTTCCGTGAAGTCAATTTGTCATATTGTCAAGACTAATTTATTACAACTGAAATACATAGGCGTTTATTCGAGTAATTGCTAACGTAACCGATCGACCTCAACAAATTAAAATACGTAATTGTGTATTGCAACGTGTAGTAGCAACATCTGGAGTGCCTCAGGTGCCTTCTCCTTGGGCCTTCTTTAAATTTACATATATTATATAAACCATATCGGTTTAACGGTATAATGGATCAATAGCCTTCACGTTGTGGTTTTGCTGTTATTGATGCGAAAACATATTTTGTACTACGGTAAAATAAGTTTCTTTTTGTATAATTTTTTTATCTGCGGTCCTCAAACAGATTCTGATTTTTAAAACTGTGACTTAGGTATTTTATCCAGAAAAAGATTTTAAAGAAGATCAGCAGATGAAAAAGGACCTAGTAAAAAGTATTTGATTTGTTTTGTTACTGCAATCAAATTTGTTTTGACTTAAAATTCATACTTTACTGTCACTAATGATGTAGCACCCCATTGAGCCCAGTTTAAAAATCGTTTGTTTGCTTGCTTCTTCGTTCTCTTTCTCTTGAAGTATTTGGCTTTTTGAGGTGTCTGCTCTGTTTGTTATGTAAAACGAATGCTTACGTTATTACCATATTTGTTTGAAGCCGCGTAATTAGTAACAATGAGTGATGGAGCTGCCTTTCGGAAACCTATTCTCATCGTCCAGTGTTGCGACCGGATGGATAAATAACTAGTTATCGTCTCATTTGCTCTGAATATCGTGGCTCTCGGCTATAGCGGTAGCCTGAATATATGTCGTACAGTTTGTCGCCTTGTAACAATGTAAAAGAAAAAACGAAGATAAATTGTCTTACAGTTTAAGAAGCCTTTTCTATGTATTTGCTTATTCAAATCGATTTTGGGGATATGCTCAATGAAAGTGTAAAATATAAATTGAGTTACAATGAAATCCCTCAAGATATTCATTCTTTGTAAACATAGGATAAAACGTCTCTAAGGAATGTAGGTACTATGATGCTCAACTTAAATGATACTCCTGCATGCGAACCACACCTTTAAGAACATTCGGCGTTAGGGCTATGAAACTGTCAAATGGTATCATTTAAGTTGAGCATCGTAGTACCTACAGAGAGAGATTATATTATGCATGAACAGTGATAGGGATTGTAGAAAAAAAACGAGTCAGCTATTTGTATGTGCGTAAAATGTTTGCCAGCCATTTCGAAGATAACTTTCAGTTTTCCTCTCCGAGATAACTAAATTATGAATGTTATCACAGTAATATTATATTCTTAACACATGTATATTATGTAAATGATTCGTTACAAATCGCTTATTTCACCTTCACATGTAAAAATAACCCAAGCCCCGTTTCTGCGCTGCACACTCTGCATTCCGAAACCAATTTGATGTATTTTATTTATATTATTATAATATTAGATGTTCGTCGAGTTTTACACGAGAAAAAGCAACTTTGCATATGAAAGTTGGTGGAACAGTTATGTTTAGGCCATCGTTCGAGTATTTATGTATTTGACGCAGCGTAATATGGCAAAAATTCAATGCAGGAAAAGATTCTCTAAGAAATTATAGGCCAATACATATTAAGTTTAATGTTAATCAATTAATTTGGTTTTTGTTTACCGTACATTCACTAAGCTTAACAAATTATGTACGTTTTTATTTTGCACAACTGTTTTATGATTATCTTCAGGGTTTCTGTGGTCATCGTCTATTTTCTTTAAGGTTTACAATCAAGCTGGTCATTTTTTTTATGCAGAAGGAGATACGTACGTCCGCAGAATATTTATACTATTTTTAATTTAATTTAATTAGTTTAATTAATAATTACAAAACAGATATTTGTCTAGCGATATCATATCATGTCAAATGTGATTGATACACAGGGAACATGAGAGAAAGGGAGAGAGAGTGTTTAATGCATGGACGTACAGATTGTGTCACATTTTGTTGGTTACAGCAATAAGGGCAACAGTGCGTTCAGAATTAAACCCACTCTGTTCCGATAACGCTCACTCGGTCTTTAAACCTCGAGCCAAGGCGATAAGTTAAGATAACTGGCACAACCTGTATATGTTAATTGTAAAATATACTTAAAATATACTTTTAGTATGTAAAAAATTGGCTACGTACGTTGTACGTGTTTCTTCAAGCTCTTCTCTGTTATATTTTTATAAGCCTGATCTAAAAAAAATTGCTGAGGGAACCCTCTGAGTATATACAATAAATACAATTTGTATTAGTCGGTAGCTGTTGTTAGTAGGAAAAAAAAATACTTCTATGAAGGAACTTTGCGTTCAGTTCCTTTTTGTATTATCGAATGCGACAACGCGACGTAGGCGGTTAAGAACGACTTGGCATGTTTTAATTGTATAGTATCATGTAGTTAAAGCAGACAAGTTGCGAGAGTCTTTTATAGACGGTTTTATTATTCAATTATCACCCTTCAAAGTTTTCACTTGATACACGGTTAATTTGAAGTGCACAAAGAAAACATTCTTCTTCATTACTGCTTGTTGCCGCCCCTCTTAGCGAAATTACGTCTATCTACTGTCTCGTTCGAGGGAATTTCTTTTCTTTTAGGTTTTTAGGACTTGAACTTTTACAAATATCAGACTTTGCCATATCTAATAACAAATACAATCTATGTAACCCATTTTTAAAATATTCTGCTTCAAGAGTCAAAAAAATTGTTTCTACTTATTAATTATTATTACAAATCGGAATTATACATTTTGTTCGGTTTATTTCTCTACGAAGTGGCAACGAGAGTGTGTGCATTCACATGTCGCTGCAGCGTTGTGCGTTTGCCGCCTCGTTTGTATTTAATCGAACAAAATATACAATTCCGTTCCCTGATTATTATCATCATTATTAACATTTTCCTGAAATATCACATTTACGATTATAATTTGAATATCAAGTCGAATGATCAACTCGTGTATTTAAATACATCGTTGGCGTGAAGCGCTCAATGCGACAGTAAGTATCAGAAAATACAAATGGCGTGAAGCGCCCCCAAAACAACGTTAAGTATCATACTGTAAAATTCGGCAGAAGGCCCGTAGCGCAATTAATCTCAATAATCCCATCTCAGAACTCTTCCTCGGAGATTACTTCCAAGGTCGGCGTATGAAGACGTCGTTCGACACCACAACATCAGCAGCCTTAGGGTGAAACGAAATTGCAAAACGCCGAAAAAGCGTCGTTCTTTTAAGCAAGCCGTCCAATGTAAACCAACCAAGGAGCCTGAGCTCAACGTGACATAAGCAGAGACCAACGGGTATCAACCTGACGTAAGAGAACGCCAATAACGTCAAAGGCCAAAAGTGAGGCCAATTAAACAAATCGTCGAAATATTAGCTCGTTAAAACCTGTACTTCACATAAACTGATCTATAAAAAAACAGACGGCGCCGGAAAACTTCATGAGTATCTGAACGCATGGAATAACAATTTCCCCACAAATCTCACGAAAGAAAGCAATAGAATCTCCGAAATATATTGTTTATTTAAAACCGCAAAGAAGTGCTGAGGCCTCGATAATTTCGGCCAGAGTATTTCGAAACGAAAGTCAAAACAAGCGTTTAAAATAGAACACAGAGCGTGAAATTATTTGCAGTTCGCCTAATTAATTAGTCACTCCAGCGACGGCGAAGCGATTATAAAAAACTCTCTGTAATCGCAATGAAGTTCCGAAGAACCGGGGTGCAGCAAACGCAGCGTTCTTAAACACGTAGAAAAGAATTTCTTAATATTGCGAAACAGGAAATAAAGACGAGTCGAACGGAATATATAGATCGTTCCCTGAAAGCGGTTTTCACACTGTAACAATTCCCCCTCCCCTTACCAGAAGGAAAATTTTATCAAAGGGAAAATTTTATGCAAAAATTTTGAAAAAAAGAAACAGCAAACCCGAAATGAGGTGCTAGCTTTAGCGACAGGTACGCAACAGAAAACGAGAAGATAATACGAACGAATCTTCGGCTCAAGGCCGCGGGAAAAAAATTGACAGGTTTGGTCCACAGACTTGGACCAGGTTGGTGACTCCAAGCAACGAAGCGATAATATAAATAACTAAAAAGCCACATCCTACTCTCAGAGTAAAACACAAATGACGGGGAATTAAAATTCTGAAAGGTTAAATGACTCTAAATTCTGGGGACATCTAATCATGAGGAGTTGTCAGCTCCTGCTACGCAGACACATGACTTCGAAAGAGACTGCAGCAACGACGAGTCCACACTGTCCGGGAATGGCATGAAACCATACAAAGCCCGAACGAGGAAAACCTGGAACGAAGGGACTTCTTGAAGGGACCTAACAATCGCTCCACCGAAACGACACAAAATAAAACTCCTCAAAGCGAGATAAGCTTTCACCAAGCAGAAAGTTTGGTTATCCATGATGTTGCATGGTGCCGAGTTACTCCCACGATGACTATCCAAGTCTACAGCCACCCAGTGATTACAGTCACTTCCGAAAAAAATGTGTTCGATTTGCTAATGATGATAGGAGTGTATATCAAATCTTTATTTAGACGGATAAAAATGATGACAATGTCATGAGGTAAAAAAGAAGCAAAAATTTGGATGTCGTAAGTGTAGAGGTATAGTAAGGAGTTAAAGTTTTAAATATACACTGAAAAAAGGACGGGCCTAAATTTGACCCTTGCATAACTCCAAATTTGTTACTTCTAAAAGCGTATGTAGTATATTTGATCGTAAACTTTTACGGTTTAGCTTCATCCAGTAATGAAATTCGAGAGCAACTGAGCAGTATTCGAATTAAGGCCGATGTAACGAAATACAGATCTCATAATGTTATGATTATAACCGTATCGAATGCTTTTGTTTAGTCTAATGTTCGACCCGTTAGGAAATGTCGCAGTACAAAATGCTTTTCTCTCTAGGTTAAACGAGATTTTATTTCTAGTATTACCTGAAACTAAGGTAGGGGAAGTTAAAACTGGCACTGGTTTTCTTCTTTCCTTAAAAAAAAAACAAATTTAAGTTGACGTAGATTTACAAGTGTTGAAGTGAAGTTTACAGAACATGAAAAACGAAAATTAGTTCTAAAATTAAGTGAAGATAGATAGGAAATGTCGTAGCCTGTAAAGCTACAGAAATTTTAAAACTTTACAAAATCGGTAAGAGGACAGTTTATAGGTTACGGAAAAGCGTAAGGAAGGAACATTTACTATTTAAAGGAAAACAGGATCTGGAAAAACTAAAAAAAGCTAAATGACTGAAGAATTAAGCAAATTTTAAAAACGTCAAAGATAAGTGGTCCAACAATGATTAAAATTGCAAAAAAAATAATGTTTCAGATAGAACTATTTCAAAAATTTTGAAGTAAAACAACACAAAACGTTTCGCCAAAATCTACCCTTGAGGATCGTAAAACTGAACGTTTAAAAACGCTAACTTTGGGTTATTTTAAACAGGGTGAGAAGAACGATGTCGTATTAGATGATGAGTCGTACTTTCCTTTTGAAAACAATAAGTTGACATCAAGTAAATATTAATTTGCTGAAATTGAAAATAATATACCACCAAATACTAAATTTAAAAATGACGTTGATTCTTGTCCTGACGGACCTATTAATCAATAGCGAAACGTTGAGTGTTTTCCCTTTATAATCTTGTCCGTTTCAAGTTAAAAAAAAAAAACTTTTTATTTACTAAATTTAAATATAGGAAGAAGTTCGAAAATAAACACTGCGTCTGGATTGCTATTTCTAAGAAAGGTGTCTCAAACCCCTATTTTGTTCAAGCGAATTGTGTGTTAAATGCTCTCTCGTACTTAAAGGAATGTTTAGAACGTCGATTGACACCTTTCATTGACAAACATTACGAATCTGGATGGTATATTTTCTAGCCTGACAGTGCAACTTGTCATTATGCAAGATTAACACTTGAGAAACTCGGAGTGTTAGGTATAAATTATGTACGAAAAGATGAAAATCCGCCAAATATACTTCAACTTCGACCCATAGAACGCTTTTGGGCTCGTCCAAAGCAGAAAGTCTATGCTGATAATTGGTCAGCATCAACTGAAAGGCAGTTAAAGTTAAAGTTTTCAAAAAAAAATTACAAGAATTTGACTTAATGTACTTTAGGCGCATATTTCAAAATTTTTCTAATAAAATTAGTGAAGTGAGACTGGACCTTTAAGTGCACTTGGTTAAATTTTATTGAAACAAGAATGCCTAAAATTATCATAAACCTAGATAATTTTAGGCATTTTTATTTCAATAAAATTATTTACTAAATTAGTGCCAATTTTAAGTTCGCCTACCTTATAGATTAATAAAGTAAAATAAAATAAAAACACTCGGTATTGTTTCAGTTAATATATTTAGTACATTTCGGCTGTTATGCCATCGTCAGGAGTTATATTAAAAAACTAAACTAAAACCGACTGTGCGAACTCTTAAATATATTTCGCCTAAACTAGTAAGTATTTACAATAAATTTTTATGGGCACTGTTACTGTGGGGGATCTTAGAAACTAGATTCTTGTTAACTAGGAGTGTATTTGTCAGATCTATTTGGTCATTGAGCAGATTATCCGGGATTATCCCTAGTTAACAAGAACCTAGTTTCTAAGATCCCCCGCAGTAATAGTGCCCATAAAAATTTATTGTAAATACTTATTAGTTTAGGCGAAATATATTTAAATTTTTTAACACTTAATTGTGCTAGTGAAACTAACTCACTCAAACACGCTAGTGGGGTTCGCGTGAACCCCAAAACAAAGAATTAAAAAGAAAGTATTTTTATTAAAAATAGATTATAATTTTGAACAGAACATTAAATTTTCTATTGTTTCTCTATTACATTAACAATATTATGCGCAATTATTGCATAACATATTCGTGTGGTCGGGACAGATGTGATTCCTGCATTTTTTACACACGGTTTTTACTTTTCGGTCTCTGAGCCTACTGCAAAAGACACATCTAGATTTTCGCACCGTTTCTGCATTAGGGGAAGCTGTGTGAAGTTCCCTACCCTGCCCTGTGTAGCAATAATAGTTTGTAAATCTCTTGGTAAACGGCGCCAATCTCGGCGCTCCATGTGTTCGCGTATGAGGTGTTTTCCTAATTGAATTATGTAGGATCTTCTTTTAATCTGATACTCTTCTGGCTGCGTCTTCATAATTGTCATACAGTTGACAGCAGCAATGTTTAATACAGAAGAAAAAATTACCCTTGGCCAACGTCGTGTGCGTCTGGCTACGGAATAATTCGCACATATTTGAACAAGTGTATTAACGCCGGATTTGGTCATATTATAGTCATTTATCATGTCTGGTTTTCCATTTACTGCACTGATTGTTTGATCATGATGCATTGTCGATATTAGAGCCACAGCACGTTTTTTTTTTCGGAACGTAGCTACAAATTGTCATGTTGTCTGCATGTCCGAATATTGTAGTTCCCACCTGCCGTTGCCTGTCAGGTTTGAAAGCAGTAGGTATCTGCGGTTTGTTCATTTTTAATGTTCCCAAGATAGTGAGTCCTTTTTCCTGTAGTTTTTACACAATTCTACAGAGCAAAACCAATTGTCGGCAGTGACATTACGGTTTGTTTTTTCAATCGTAGTTACAAGTCTAAGAACGTCGCTTGTTGGTACAGATACATTAGTATGCTCTCGATCTTCTTTACCGGTGTAAACAAATGCGTTACATAAATAATATGTGCGAGCATCGCACATGCATACAATTTTTATGCCATATTTGGCAGGTTTCTTTGGCATATACATCCTAAATCTGCATCTTCCTCGGAATGGAACCAACATTTCGTCAATAGTTACGTTCTCGATTGGTACATATAAAGATTGGCAGTTCATAATAAATAACTCCCAGACTTCTCTGATTGCTGCCAGTGTATCTGTTTCTTTTCTTACTTGTCTGGTTTGTAAGTCATCAAATCGCAAACAAGAATATATAAACAGAAAGCGACTACATTCATTGTAGCGAGGAAAATATCGCGGCCTGTTCCAACTTTAGCAAACAAGCCTGAAACATCCTCTGCTCCCGATTTAATTGCTCCAGATAAGTAAAGTAATCCTATAAAAGCTCTAAGTTCAATCAAATCTAATGGTTTTGTATATGATGGACGATGTTCTCGAAAATTTTCGCGTCTCTCTTGAATTTTCATATTTGTATGTACTAGGATAATGTTCAAAATTTCATCTGTAATATACAAACTCCAAGTAGCAACAAGATCATTGTCCTCTACATCGTTTGCTCTCCCTTTTGGGCCTGGTAAGTGAATTACAATATTATGACGTCGAGTACGAGTTCCGCGTTTGCAATTTTTGGCCCATTTATATTGTTTGTTTTTAGCAAACCAATACTGATTTATGTCTAATTCTTGGTCACTATCAAGTTCTATGTCAGAACTTTCTTCCATGCCATCCGAAGAAGCCTCCGAATCGGAGTTATGGTCGCTTGCTTCAAACTCGTTATCGCTTGCTTCACTTTCCTCATCAGAAAAAAATGAGGGATCATTTATAATGGTTTCCAGCTCCGCGTCTGTCAAAGGTCTATTTAGACTACGACTAGTCGCCATACTAAATTATAATCAAAAATGTTAACAAAAAATTAAATAAAATTAGGGTCACTTACTTGCTGGTGGGGTCTTTGCGGGTTTAAATGCTAATAATTAACGAATAAATCAACGTCAAAACGTATCGATGTACACGATGTTTGAAAATAAAAACAAAAATTACAATAAACCACAGCGACATCCAACAGCGACTGCAAATTTACACAGAAAAAGATGTCGCTCTAAGTCCGGGCGGACCCCACCAGCACAGTTAAGGGTTAATATAACTCTTGACGATTGGTTGGTACAGATATGATTTGGGCAAATTTTTACGCATGGTGTTAGCAGTTAGAAACGGTTCTGCTTGCTTTGTAAGTTATTTTAATACGGCCCCTGTAATAAAATCATAAGTTTTACGTACATTTTTATCATGATTATTTCTAAATTCCTCCTCAAAATTAAAACACCACTTCCTTTTTTAATTTCAATTTTTTTAATAGGCGAAGTTACTAATGTCTTGTACTAAATCATAGGTGACTTATTCAAAATAAATAACTTTTGACAATTATTACACCTTGTTAATCCATAAACTTTCGTTACATGAAGTTGTTTCATTACGATACGACTCAGTTTAAATTTAAATTCAAGAATATAATATGACTTATTCAAAATAAATAACTTTTGACAATTATTACACCTTGTTAATCCATAAACTTTCGTTACATGAAGTTGTTTCATTACGATACGACTCAGTTTAAATTTAAATTCAAGTTTAACGTAATTAATTCTTGCTTTCCTCAAGTAAAAAGTTTTGAAAACTCTTGAATGTTAATCAGAATATCAGTTTATATTCTTGAATCCCAAAAACATGAATCGACCACGATATTTAACTACTGAGGTTGCGTAAGAGCATCAACTTTGTTAAACGAAGGACGAGATGTGCGATATGTAGGGTAGGTGTTGACCATACATCAGTTAGTCGGATGATTAGAAGATACCGAGAGAAACTGGGGCATAATACGCAAGAAAACATGAACAGGGTAGGAAGAGGTCTACATATAAGTTTAAGTGATGAGCATTTTCTTCGGCAATAGGTCTTAAGAAACAGGAGATGTACAAGTTCGGAGCTTAGTAGTAATGAACTTGTAACAGTCAGGAATATTAGGATATCAGCTGTAACTGTTAGGAGAATGCTAAGTGAATCAGGACTAGATAGCTGAAGGCCTGCAGTTGCACCGTTGCTCACCACAGAACACAGAATGGCCAGATTAAAATTTGCGAGAGAGCATGAACATTGGTCCTTAGATGACTACAAGCGAGTCTTGTTTACCTATGAAGCAAAAGTGAGCTTAAAATCACCAGATGGTCGGGAATGAGTACGGCGCAGGCCTGGAGGAAGATTTGCTGCTTGCAATGTCTCTGCAAGGGTACCATTTGGTGAAGGATCAAGAATGTTCTGGTGAGGAATCTATTTCAACGCCCGTACAAATTTATTTCCCATTCAACAAAAGTCAATGAATGCTCAGTTTTACCTGGAGAACATTATTCTAGACTATGTCACGCCTTTAGCGCTATTTATAAGCAGTAGCTTCACTTTAATGCAGGTTAATGCTCGACCGCATGTTGCAAGAGATGCATTGAGTTACTTAAATGAGATGAATATTCAAGTATTGGATTGGCCACCTCGCAGTCCAGACTTGAACCCCAACGAGCACTTATGGGATGTTCTAGAAAAAGCAGTAAGGTTTCATGTACTCGTGCCAGACGTCTTCATGAACTAGGAGATCTCACTCTTGCAGAATGGGATAACATTTCACAAGAAACTATCATTCAGAATTTGATAAACAGCTTACCAAGACGAATTCAGGCAATCATCAGAGCTAGAGGTGGTGCTACACGTTATTAATTTTTTATGGCATTCAATTTGTCTTCTTTGTTTATGGTGTTCAACAAATTTGTTTCTTCTTTTTACATTTTTATCTCTGGAAGTTTAACTCATGAATATTAAAGATTATTGGTGTACAGGGTGGATTAATTTCGATGTCTCTTATGGGCATCTCCGTAACTATAAGAGATAGAAAAAAATTAGTGGCCAAGTCTCGATCTCTTTTTTGGAGATTAAGTCAATAGTCTAAACAAAAATTGGCTATCTTCTTTTGTTTTCAAGTTATAGGCAAAAATTGCCATTTTCGTTTTTCGGTCATATCTCGTTTATTTCTAAAGATATTGAAAAACTGTTTGAACATTATTAGGACACTTTTTGGAATACAATTCAGTGGTGTAGTTGATTTTTAATATTTACTTACATTTTCGAGATATAACATAAAGTTTTGTTTTTTTAAATGGAGATCATAGTAGGCAATGCGTTCATTAAATGGAGATTTTTTTTTCTGTTTTCAAAAATATATACTTTGTTGGGTTTATTTTTTATAATTAATAGAGGAAACTGTAATTTTTGTAATGTTGTCCACCTTAATTGTCAGCTTCTATATTATGATGAACTGTTATTGAATAATGTTTGCAAAATTACAAACTTACTACGATTTTTGTGGTAGTGCGTTAATTTTGAACAGGAGACTTATGTTTGTGAATTTGATTGACCATTTTCCTTGCCAGACGAACTTAATATTACAAATTTTAATTTTGTATTTGAAATTTCTCGTACATTTTTATGGTTGCGTAAAGAAATATTAAAAGAAATAACCCTAACCCAATAATAAATGTGGAAAACGTATGAAACTTAATTGAATTTCATGAAAAAGCACGCAACTTCTTTGACCGATTTCACCCGACTAAAAACCCCCCCGATAAATTCAAATGAAGGCAGCCTTATCGCTGTGCGGTAAAAACTAATCACCGAGCAGGGACGTAATTGATTGGAGCCGGATTTACGTTCGCCCGGAAACAAATTCACGCGGTTTTTCATTACTTCGTTACGTTGTTCCGGTTCACGGCCGCACTCGCGCCGATCCGTCAATCTCGAATATCGACGTCGCCGCCCCGGAATCACCTGAAACCGGGCACTTTTCAGATAATTACCGACGCGTGTGTGCGCGCTCGCCGCACGCGAAAATTAATTTGCGCGCAGATTAATTGCCGGCGTTACCGCGAAACAATTGAAACTAATTTGCGCGCCCCCTTTTTTTTTCGTAAATAAACTCGGATCACGTTTTGCGGGGTGTCCCAATATTCCGAAAGTGCTACACTAACATCAGTTGTTTTTTTTTCTTTTTCTTTTTTCCTTAAATGAAAAGTTACATACTTGCAACAACACAAATATTCAGAAGAGCTAAGGCCAAAGAGGTAAGGTTTCTATATCCAGACAGATAAAAATAATAAACTTTGTCGCATTATATGCTGACGTTAATTACTCTGTTAAATCGCGTCGGTCAAGGTTACGTGTTCTTTTTTTTTGCTTCATGAGATAACGCACTTAATTAACAACACGCGGAATAAATGTTTATAATTAGTGATTTAGCCAACGAGACAGA
Source organism: Prosopocoilus inquinatus (assembly GCA_036172665.1). NCBI lineage: Eukaryota > Metazoa > Arthropoda > Insecta > Coleoptera > Lucanidae > Prosopocoilus > Prosopocoilus inquinatus. The sequence continues at coordinate 35,650,168 of CM069877.1, forward strand.
ATTAATTTCCCATTCCATTTTAAATAAACTAATCGAATTTGATTTATAATTTAGAAATGTGAAGTTTCCTAAAAGAAAACTTATTTAGATATCTTAGATTATTATTATATTTTTTCTTTTATTAGTGCATACAGTCCTGTGCAGGGTATCCCATTTTCGATGATATTCTATAGGTATCTCCGTTAATAATGGAAATATAAAAAATCGAAGCACGCAATATACGGTCCGAAATGGCATAGTCTATCTTCTTCTAGAAGAAAAACAGCGAGATTAAAACTATTTTGTTACATCCATTTTCAACACGATTCCATAAAATTAAAAGTAAATGATTCTTGCACTATAACAAAACATAACTTCACTTATAAAATACCCTTTTCGAAAACTAATCTTTATAAATTTTCTTTTTTTCCTAAAACTGTACAAGAATGGAATAATGTAAATGAAAAAGATTTGATTAAGTTATTAGAAAATTGTGAAACAAAATTAAAAGTTAAGATGTAAGTAATTGTGTTTGATTATTAGGCCAGCACGTATATATGCTTAATTTGCAACAATAAATAAATAAGTGATTAAAAAAGTAACTTTTTAACTTAAAAACGTCTTTTCGTATCAAAAACGTATACATTCACTCATGAAAAAGGTATTCATAGCAAAAAAAAACTATTGACCCAACATATTTCCTCTTTTTGCACAGTTTTTCATGTATTCTGGTTCAGTACAGGGTGTCCCATTTTCGATGGTATTCTAGGTATCTCCGTTAATATTGGAAATATAAAAAAAAAAAACGAAGCACTCAATATTGGTCCAACTTTTTATGCCAATTTCAATGGTATTGCGGTTTCTTACTGTTTTCGTGGTACAGTCGGAAATCGAAAAATTCACCAAATCTTCAAACGCAAATAACTTTTTTATTTTTAAAGATATCAAAAAATGGTAATAACACTTCTTATTAGACTTTTAACGTGGATTATGGTTTCTTAATTAAATTACGCAAGAAGTTCATAATAGTCGAGATACCAACCCAACCTTTGTTTTTTTTAAATGGAAGTCATAGTTGGCTTTGACTTCGTTAAAATGAGTATTTTCCAAACTTTTCAAAAATATATAATATGTTGGTATTATTTTCGAAAATGGCCGAGCTATAAGCAAATTAATCTATTTGTTACTTTTATGCGAATTGTAGTAGGTCTTGATTCACGTAAAACAATAAAATATTCAATAAACTATAATCTTTAAATAAATGATAAATTAGCAGACCTACAGAATTAGTAATCCATTGCTGAAGAGCTACAAACAATTTTAAACAGTAATATACATAATATATGTTTTTTATTTATTTACCATCAAGTAGGTTGTGATTTTATTTTATTAGGTTGGCTATTGTAGTAAAATTAGGTATATTAATTTCATGTCATTATAACACATGCCAAAATGTGACACTTCAAATCAGATAGATCAACCGGTGTTTTCAACTATCAATTTCCCCAATGAAAAATATCAAGTAACTTTGGACGTAAATACACCTTATATATAAGTATCACTTTTTCTGTAAATGTTCACGGCATATTTCGATGGTAAATACAAAAAAAAAACAGATATTATAAACATAAGCAATTTTAAATATAATGCGTTCAATTAAATCCGTTATCGAGATGGCTTGGAACTTGCTTTTAATTTATATCGGCATGTCGTAGCTTAGTACGTATATTGAATAACTGCGAACTGTCAGCGGTGTTTACTGTCAAAGGTTTTGTTTACATTTTCGAAGTATTGTGTTCCGTTATTTGTGTTGTTGCTTTAATTCCTTTAAAAGACAGTTCTTTTGGGAACTAAACTGCCGAGAAATGTTTACTACTGAACATAGAGTGTTTATGTTAGAATCGTATTTTCAAAATGGACCTAAAATTGACGGCAATTGGGTATATTCTAGATCAGATTGTTTAGAAGAGTTCAGAGCTAAATTTCCGGAGTTGATTATTGACTACAACCATTTTAATGCTACGCTGGATCGATGTGTTATGCTATTTCGTGAAACTGGAGGTATCTTAAGAAAGGAAGGTTCTGGTCGTCCTCTTAAACGAAGTCAACAGATTATCGATGATGGACGAGGAATCATGCAAAATAACCCAAAAACAACTGTTCGACAATTAGCGCAACAAATGGTTTTTTCAGTTGGAACATCTCATGCGATGTTAAGAAAGGATTTACATTTATATCCTTATCGACTAACAGCAGTTCACGAATTGAAAGACATTGATATACCGCAGAGGTTAGAATTTTGCCAATGGTTTATAAACACTTTAAATAATGATGACGATACCCTACGGATGACTTTCTTTACTGATGAATCGTGGTTCTACTTGTCTGGATATGTAAATTCGCAGAATGAGATCTTGGAATTCAGATAATCCTCATATGTTTGTTGAACGTCCATTGCATCCTGAAAAAATTGGTGTATGGGCCGCTATAAGTGGCAGACGATTAATTGGACCAATTTTCTTTGAAGGTGTTTATAAATATATAAATCATAAAAATAATCTTTAAACTTATATTCGCATGTTAATTTTTAGGTACGCTTAATGCAACAAGATACCGAAATGAAATTTTAAATGAATTTTTGGAGAACGTTCACGATGATGAATTAGAAGGCGGTTACTTTCAACAAGATGGTGCAACACCCCACTGTACAGCAGAAACATTGGCCATGCTTCATGAATTTTATGATGACCGAATTATAAGTCGCAACACTCCAACACCATTTCCTCCGAGGTCTTGCGATTTAACACCTTGTGATTATTTTTTATGGCCTTACCTTAAAAATTCAATATTTGCAACCCCTATGAACAATCTAGAAGAACTACAGCACCGAATAAGGCAAAAATTTGAAGAAATTAATCAAGATCCGAACTTGTTAGAAAATGTAGTCGTGAGTTCCCTTAAACGTAGAGTTTTAAAATGTTATGAAGTAGGTGGTGGGCATTTAAGCACCTTTTGTAAAAAATAAATGTTTTCGTTAATTGCATTATCTTATTCAATTTATAGAAAATCATAAATGGGTATAAAAAGTTGGGTTATGTTTATTATAATCATGTGGCTTAAGATAACGCGACTTCGTAAAATTTGCATTTGACATAAGCCAAAAGAACTGTTTTTTAATGGGATTAAAGCGACAACACAAATAACGGAACACAATACCTCGAAAATGTAAACAAAACCTTTGACAGTAAACACCGCTGACAGTTCGCAGTTCTTCAATATACGTACTAAGCTACGACGTGCCGGTATAAAATAAAAGCAAGTTCCAAGCCATCTCGATAACGGATTTAATTGAACGCATTTTATAAACTATACCGGGTGGAAAGTTTCAAACCCGAACATAGCAAACTTGCAAGGAGAACTAAGTTTCTGTAAATTACTGCTCGCCATTTAAAGATACAAAAATGGTAATGATATGAAAAGAAAGAGAAAATTAAGGCCAATATTATCGTGTTAAAATTATTTATATTGCAGTAAAACTTTTGAAATGTAAATTAAATTTTCAAATTTCAAATGAAAAATGTAGTCGCCTTAGTATGTCAGATTTGAAGTTTGCAACTCAATAACCAGAATTTTCTGTCTTCTGATTCAAAACAATTCAAAATAAAAGTTCATTCATCCGTAAAACATACTGATGATGATAAACTTATGATTTATTTATTTGTTCTCATTGCTTCACAAAATACATTCCTAATTTCTCGTTAATTTTGAAAAAAAAAAAAAAATGACAACTGAATTTGTGGAATTCATGTGGGATTTGTGTAAATATTCTTTCCAGTTTTATGTTATATTGTATTCTTGAACAGTGTATAGTCGTGTGAAACTTATTTAATTCTTGTACAATTGAAATTTAAAACTGATTTAGTACCGAGTTTAACTTGAATGATTGATAGAAACAACAATATTTTTGTGTGCTAAGATGCAGAATAAAGTTATTCTAATAAAGAAACAATCGTTGTAACTTAAACGATAAGAGTACCTGTTATTTAGCCCGTCTAATTATTCATAATCATAATACTTTCTGACTGACGTATAAATTATTTTCCGTTAACTGAAAAGAACTGACAGTTTTAAATCTGACATAGGCGACTAAATTTTTCATTTAAATTTGAAAATTAAATTTTTATTCTGAATGTATTAATATTTAGGAATAATTTTAACACGATAATATTGGCCTTAATTTTCTCTTTTCTTTCACACCATTACCATTTTTGTACCTTTAAATGACGAGCAGTAATCTACAGAAACGTCGTTTTCAATGCAAGTTTGCTATGTTCGGGTTTGAAACTTTCCACTCGGTATAGCGTAGGGTTCTTCATACGACTAGTGTCACTTGCATTTCTAACCTCACTTTAACTCAAAGACGACATTTAAAAAATAAACTTAAAAAAGTTTTTACAAAAATTATAACAGATGTTGAAAGTGTCCACCTATTTCCTGAAAACATTTCAAGGTTCTGCGTTTAATTGCGTTCATCAGGTTCTCTAAGATATGCGGAGATTCGTTGAGTTCTTGAATTTTATTAGTAATCCTCTGTCTCAGGTCATTTAAATTATGAACTGGAGTGGTAAATACAGAGTTTTTTAAGTAAGGCCACAAGAAGAAATCACAAACAGTTAAATCACAGGATCTCGGAGGCCAAGGAAGAACAGTATTCCGACTAATGATTCTGTCTCCAAAAAATTCACCCAACATAGCTAAAGTTTCCCGTGTGCAATTAGGAGTAGCTCTATCCTGTTGAAAATATCCCTGTTCCAATTCATCATCGTGAACTTCCTCAAAAAATGATCGTAATATTTCCTCCCGATACCTGATAGCATGCAAGTTCCCTTTAAAAAAATGTTGATGCAAATATCAATTTCAACAAGTTCAATACTTACCTTTAAAGAATATTGGTCCAATTATCCTTCGTCCACTCACAGCTGCCCAAACACCAACTTTCCGCGGATGCAAAGAAGTTTCGACAAATGCATGAGGACACCACATTCTCAAGTTCTGTGAATTTACGTAACCTGTCCTATGGAACCAACATTCATCAGTAAAAAAACTTTTCCTTAGTGTATCGTCATCATTATTAAGGGTATTTAAAAACCAATTGTAAAATTTTAGTCTTCGTGGAAGATCAGCAGGCAATAACTCTTGTGTCACAGTTATTTTGTAGGGATACAGGTTTATATCTTTTCGTAACATTTCATGAGAAGTTCCTACTGAAAGATTCACTTGTTGAGATAGGTGTCGAATTGAGGTGCTGGGTTCATTTTCCATTATTTCACTAGCGGCATTAACAATTTCCAAGGTACGCTTTAGTGGTCTTCCACTACCCTTTTTCCTCGTCAAACTTCCAGTTTCATAAAAAAGTTGCACGCAACGAGTTACTGTATCTCTAAAGTTGGCAAAATTTACCGCAATTTCAGGAAACTGTGCACGAAATTCTTCAAAGCAACTTTCTACAGAATACGTCCAATTTTCATCAATTTTTGTTCCATTACGAAAATAGGACTCGATAATAAACGTTTTTTGTTCTAACGTATAAAACATTTTTACAAAACAGTTCCAATCACCAAGTAAAATGTAACGCCTGTTGTTGAGATTCTGCAATTAACAATTTTTAGACAGAAATTTACAAAATACTTACCGAATATTTATAATAAATAAATATTGGAAAAAAACTTGCAGGAGTAACTTTCGAGTTTTGTTGGTTAGGTTAACCGTCAACTTATAAAAGTTGAAATGCAAATGATGTTAATCACGACATGCGTTCCCGACAACAAGAGCCTGCTACAGCCTACTTGACCGTTTTTTTTTATATTGAACACTCGTTATTTAATGTATGGTACTGTTTAAAAAACAATGCAATGTTTTATTACATATTTGGTGGAAATCTAACTGCTCTCCGTTATTTAGAAATATTAGAAAACCAACTTGAACAATTTTTGGATATCATGCCACTGGACCAGAGAAGATCTGCTTTGTTTCAAAGACGAAGCGGCAGCGCACAATGCCTTAAATTAGAGATTATCTAAATCAAAAATTTCCTTTTGAATGGTTAGGAACTTTCGGACCAATAAAGTGGCCACCAAAGTCTCCTGACCTGTCGTCCTTAGATTATTTCCTTTGGGGACAATTGAAACATAAAATTTATAAAAAAAATGTAATGCTTTGGCTGAACTTAGAGATAATGTTTAACATACATTTAGACCTTTTCAAATTTCTAATGCCTTATCTTCAGTAAGTAAAAGATGCCTTTCTTGTTTAGCCCAAAATGGTAGTCGTATGGAGCACCTTTATTAATATTTTTATAGTTTTGTTCACTACTTTTAGTTAGTTTTTTACTGCTATTAATTTTTTTCGTTGCTTCACTCTTAATAGGTAAGGAATTAATTCGTTGTGAACTGAGTTAGTTTATATTATTATTCGAATGTTTATGTTTATACGTATATTACTGTTTAAAATTGTTTGCAGCTCTTCAAATTACTAATTCTGTCGATGTACGAATTTATCATTTATTTAAAGATTACAGTTTAATTAATATTTTATTGTTTTACGTGAAACAAGGCCTACTATAATTCGCATAAAAGTAACAAATGGATTAATTTGCTTATAGCTCGGCCATTTTCGAAAATAATACCAACATATTATATATTTTTGAAAAACTTGAAAAATACTTTTTTTTAACGAAGTCACTTCGTGACTTCCATTAAAAAAAGACAAAGGTTGGGTCCGTATCTCGACTATTATGAACTTGTCATGTAATTTAATTAAGAAACTGTGATCTACGTTAAAAGTCGAATAAAGTGTAATTATCATTTTTTAATAAATTTAAAAATAAAAAAGTTATTTGCATTTAAATATTTGGTGAATTTTTCGTCTTTCGACTGTACCACGAAAACAGTAAGAAACAGCAAATTTTTGATTTAACCATTGAAGTAGGCATAAACAGTTGACCCAATATTGCGTGCTTAGGTTTTTTTTTTATATTTCCATTATTAACGGGGTTACTTATAGAATACCATCGAAAATGGGACACTCTGTACTGTAAAGAAAAAAATTTTTCCTATTTGGGGCTTTAAAATTATCATTATTAGTTTCATCGGTTTCTTACGCAAGTACTTTGTAAACTTCCATAAATATTGAAAAGTACACTATATTATAAGTGAATGTATATTGAAATATGTAAACTACCATACAAAACATATAAACCAGGCCACTAAACCTAATCCGCGCGCATTCACAAGAAACGCGTACGCATTTCAACAGGAAACCTGTCATCTTCCACGCTATATGACCAATAAAATAAGTGCGAGGGCAAGCTTGATTGTTGAAGCAGTACGTAAATATACACTTTTTTTATGAACGTTTATGGGTAAGGATCAGCAATCAGTGATTTATAGTTTACTCCTGCAACTGCAATACATTGTTGTTGTTTACAGTGGCGTAGCTGTGCTCTACTCCGTCGGGCTACAAGAATCCAAGCTTGGTAAAACTAATATTGCATCTAGCAGATTTCCTCGTTCCCAGTGTTGTTAAAGATACATTTCTAATAGTATCTAGATACAGATGCAGATACTTTCACAAATATGTATGTAGATGCAGATACAGATACTTTTCCTGGAAAATATCTAGATACAGATACAGAAAAAAAGTATCTGCAGTTTATCAAGATACTTGCAAGTGTAAAATTCAATAACCTATGCAGTAATGGAGGTACGGTATTATTTGCGATCCAAATCGACTTTTTTGTGAAAATTGACGAAGTTTTCGTATGAATATGTGAATAATGTGATAATTTTCTCAATTATTTTCAGCAGTATGTCTTTTTAAACAGAAATTTACCTTTGTAATTAAGTTGATCAATAAGCTGATAAGTAATTACCTGGTTTTGTATGAAACCAAGTCAAGTCAACGTAAAATATAAAGTTATCAACAGAAATGACTCTAATTCCGTATCAGACAAGTTAAATGTTAAATTAATCTAGGATCCTTAGTTGCAACCTTGTTGTAGATAAGAGAGCGTTCCCATAATCAAGAAAAGTTGATAAAATCAACAATACAGTCTTTTCCTTTTGATTTTCTCCTTTTGTCAATTATCTTTCCCAATTTTTAAAATAATTTTCAAATTTCTGAACTATCAAATCGCATCTTAAATAGAACAGTCATCTGACAAACTCGAAAACATAATTAACAAGAGAGGAAAATCAAAAGAAACATACTTTAAAATCGGAGATTGCATTTCCGCCAAGGTCTGCTGTTTTTATATTTGTATGTTAAGTACAAAATATATCTTAGTATCTCAAATGAATAGATAGACTGTAATTGTATCTAGATGCAGACACAGTTAAATTTTTTTAGTAGTATCTGAGATATGTATCTAATACTCAAAAAGTATTTAGATACTGTATCTAGATACTTGCATCTAGATACTTAACAACACTGCTCATTCCCATTTAATTGTGTAGCTTGATCCTTACTCCCCCCATCCCGCAAAAGTAACTCGTGACGTCACATGAAACTTCTATCCGTCACAGTGATGTAAGTAGAGTGAGTTTTAATCCGTCTCCTAGAGCTTCATCTAATTCACTAAAAATGAAATCAATTATGTGATCCTATTCATCAAATAATACAAAAACCTCATTAAAATGCCCCAAGGCATTTATCACGTGATGTGATGTAACGAGTTACGTACCCAAACCCTCCTCCCTTATGGACCAATGTAACCCTCTAATACACAGTCCAGCTCTGCCAACCTTGCAGGAATCTTAGCGCGCCTCCATCTATTACCAATACGAGCAAATACAGACGAATAAGTACATCTTTCTTATTGTTAAATTAAATATTAGATAAACATTTTTTTATTGCATTGTCAAGACTTGAAAAATCGCAATTTTCTTAACGAGAACATCCGAAACTTTGGAAGTAATTCATCAAAAAGCAACAACTTACTTTCACATCCGCAATGCCGCACGCTCAAACAATAATTAGGCGAAATTTACATAGATGGCGCCACTAAATTCGCCGTCATTTATTTGTTTTATATTGTAAAATGATTTTCGAACAGTCAGATGAGCTGTGATGTCGTGACCGACATGTTATTATAATTATAACTTGTTATATAGTGCCCGTCACGAAGCCAAGCGTAATGCATCACAGCTAGTAATGATGTCAAAATAGGCAGATGTTGCCACAAGCAGTGGCGCCAAACAGAAATTTGAAAGAAACGTTATGCAATAAAAACGGTAAAACGTTATTTTATTTACTTTCTCAATAATCACTTTTCGGATTGCTAGAATGAAATTAAGAAGTAACTGAACTTAGAGTACAACTCCAGTCAAAATAACTACATTGAGATACAACTGTCAGACACGTGCAATACGAAACAAATTACTGAGGTTATGTACGAATATTTGTGTTTATACTTGGCAACATGGCGATATCTTGCCAACTTAATTCTCATTTGCAGGTTTCTCTAGTATTTTAAGATGGTACGAGTTTTCGTCATTAGTGACGTATTACTCTTGATTCCTGATTTTGACTATAACTGCTTTAACTTCCAATACCCATGACATTTACAGGGAAATCAGAAATGATTTCAATCCACGTGACTCCGCCGTAAAAGCACGAAACTCACCAAGACAAGCTAATCAAAATCAAGTAACAACGAAAACTAATGACCAATATACACTGATTTGAAACAGCAACCTCATTTTTCTCAGTATTTCCGAGAAGACAAAACCTAATTCAAATTGGTTGAATTCAAATGCGTTGAAATCATTTCTGATGTTCATGTATTATAACCTCCATATTTCAAGGACAGGACACACTATATAATAAAGTTAAATACGTAGGTAAATTTAAATAATAACCTTGAATAAAGTAGTCATAGGCTGATCAAGTTTCCCGAATAATAGTAATAATCAATAACATTATCAGGGCTGTACACCAGTGCTTAAAAGAAATGGGACGAAAAGTAATAAAAGCGTTCTCCAATCTGATCTTTATTTAAACCAACCGTTCCGCCAGGTCGCTTGCCGACCTTATTTGAATCTGAAGTGATAATAACTTTTTTAAACAGAACTGCTCTAGGAGACAATTTGTTTGGAATTACTCTTGCTACCTGTTTATCTTCTTTACTTTCTTTTTGAACATTTGGATTTAAGAAAAAAAATGGTAAAAGTTAAAACAACTCCAGAGTGAAATTCAGTACATAACCGGAAGGACAAACCGACAGGCTATACTTAAGATTATTACACAAAGCAAGTTAAAGCTGCTTGACGAGGTATAAAACCAATCAGAACAGTGGGTTCAAACAACCTGTATAGGGCAATTTACAAAACAGTTAAGTAGTGCTATTTGAGCTGCTGCTTCAATGAAATGTGAAGCGATTGAAAAGCTTTGGAAAAGGTTCAAAGTTTAAGTTCATAATATCATGTTTACAACAAATAGTTCATAGAGTTAAGTAATGGGGAAGGAATCAAAAATGAAAGCAAATTGAAAGGCAAACATTTTTGTTGTGGAATATCAAAATCATCTACAATTCATGTGAAACCAAAGCGAAATACAAGAAGCGCAATTTGACAAAAGAAATGACAGTTCGTATGTATACAGAGTGATTAGTTACAAGTGCACCATTGTTAACCTCGTTGTTAATTGGAGAAACAAATGCGCAAAGCGAAATTTAATTACTGAACCACAGCGGGCCACGTGGAAAAGTCATTATACATCGCATTATGATTTTATTTTAACTGTGATCTTCTTTTAAACTGAACAACCTGTATTGGCAGTGGTTGAAATTTGAGAGAAATAAAATAAATTACCTTAGAAACTATTAGTCAACAAATTAGAAGTCGACTAAGGCCCGGCCTTTTCATGTCTGATTAAATTTAACCGTTTATTAATTCCTATAAAAACAATTGTCTCTATAATTGTAACTACGGAAATAAATCAGCGATTAAAGTTAATGAGAGATGAAAATACCAGCCCTAAAACAAGTTCAAAAGTCAGGTATTAAGAGAAAGACGGTTTTACAATTCGGGACCGAAAGGAAAACAGTTATTTATGATACAAGTGTGTGAAGTAAGGCTTTTATGCACGAATTGCGAAGTTCACGGAGTGCATAAAAGCCTTTAACACAGGTGTGTCGTACAATATTTTATCTACGACTTAATTTTGTTGTATTTGTTGTCGTCTCGCGTCGTCGAAATCATTTAATAATGATGACATATGATTTAATTCATTTACAAACGATTTATTTAAGGTAGCTCTTCACTCACAATAATTTATTAAATAATTTTTTCATTATAAGTTTTTGTTGTCGACAAAATAGAAGAACAAAAAATCGATAAATAGAAATGTGTTACTAGATAAACGTTTTATGGTCTTATTTATATTAGAACTAAAGCTTACAAATAGTATGGTTCGCGAACGTAAATGAGTACCTATCGGGGCGTTAAAAGAAACCCATTTGTCATATCCTTTTACATCATAAAACGTTTATGATTGCGTGTTTACATGTAAAAAGATGCAATTACACATATTCATTTAGCCGTTCGGGAAGCTTTTAAGAAGACCTCGTTAACCGAACAGCTGGTGGCGATGTGTATGTTCTTAAAGGACAAACTTATGTTTTGTATGTACTTATATATGTAGGTCCACAGAAGTTCCTGATGACACTTTCACTGTATTTTATTAATTTTTACTACACATTGACTTTCATCCGGAAGTGCTTTTCGTTTTAGTTCGCATTTAAAGAAATTTAAATTTATTAGGGCCAGTTTTTTAATTGGGGTTTAACTTTAAACTCCGTTTTATTCCTATGGAAACAATTGTCCTTACAATTGTTACCATGGGAATAAAGCGAAGCTGAAAGTTAAACTGAGATGGAAAAACTGGGCCTTACTGTTTCGTTGCAAGTAAACTTTAAGGGCCAGTTGTACCAAGGCGGTTCAAGGGAACGTTCAATTGAACCACGTTCAAAGTAAACAAATTCGTATGTGGGATTTTATGAACACATGGCAATTAGTGTATCCTTAAATAAAATTTGATGCGATTTTGTTCAGTTTGTATCTGGTTTAGGTGAACGTCCTCTTGAACTCCCTTGTTACAACTGGCCCTTAGACTCCTTTAGCCAAATGAACAAATTTGGAATTTTTGGTCACCTTTGAAAGTCACGGGCCTTTGAGAGGAAGTGACTTGATCTCAATTAATAGGAAAATGTAATTATAGCGCGTTCCAACCTTGGTATGCAGTGAGGGTTCGTGCCTCCCTTTCTACCTTTTACGGTTTTCCATCCTTACCATCCCAAATTCTTCATAAGGCTTGCTATAATAGAGAAGGGCAAAGGGCTAAACTGTTCTTAGTTCGGGAAAGTTCCCAAATAACAGGTTCTCAGACAATTGCAATTGTTATGAGACCGACACCTCAAGTTCCGAGAGTGGAAGCAGAGCAGGATGGAACTGTTCCGGAAAAAGGAACGTTTTGCCTTTTCTTTGAAAACTAACGTGTTAAGAGCTTCTAGTTTTCCCAACCCTACCCAATCCTAACCAACCTTAGTATGTAGTGAGGGTTCATGCTTTCCTTTTTACCTTTCATCGTTTTCCAACAACGGTATCCTTATCTTTCCACTTTTTCATGAGGCTTGTACTGCATTCGAAGAGAGGAGCGCGCTATGGGCAAAGCGCAAAACTGTTCTTAATTCGGGACAGCTACAAAAAAGATTCTCAGACAATTGTAACTATTGTGAGATCGACACCTGAAGCTCCGAGAGCGGAACTAGAGCAGGATGGAACTGTTCCGGAAAAAGGAACGTTTTGCCCTTTCTTTGATAACTAACGTGTTAAGAGCTTCTAGTTTTCCCAACCCTACCCAATCCTAACCAACCTTAGTATGTAGTGAGGGTTCATGCTTCTCTTTCTACCTTTCATCGTTTTCCAACAACGGTATGATCTTATCTTTCCACTTTTCCATGAGGCTTGTACTGCATTCGAAGAGAGGAGCGCGCTATGGGCAAAGCGCAAAACTGTTCTTAATTCGGGACAGCTCCAAAGCAGATTCTCAGACAATTGTAACTGTTGTGAGACCGAAACCTGAAGCTCCGAGAGCGAAACCAGAGCAGGTTGGAACTGTTCCGAAAAAAATAAAGTTTTGCTCTTTCTTTCTTTATTTAATAACGTGCTAAGAGCTTCTAGTTTTCAATAAAAACTTCGTACAGCGGAAAAGTCGGTTGGTTTTAGTTTTTCTTTAGGTATTTATTGAATTTTACCTTCATAAATTCATTGTGCCCCATGTAATAAGCCAGTTTGTTATAAAAATCCATATTATACGTAATGTTTCTTTAATGAAATGCCGAAATCATCTCGAATCTGCATCATAATTGCATTATCTGTTTTTTTATAGTTGGTACCGGTATGCTAAACACAGACATTATGAAATTAGGAAGTCTTTACGAGAGGACCCATCGTAAATCGTATACAAACCGTGTTGTACCAAACGGGTGGATGTTGTTCCGCACCGAATACATCATGCTTTTAACGACGATTTATGGGCCTTCTCGTTGGGCAAGGATCAAAACTGTTGCACTCGCGAGGGGATTCGCCTTAAACTGGTTTATTGGCGTAATGAACCGAGTCGATGTTCAAAATGAGTTTATGAAATGCAAGTGATGGGCAGAGTGTTTCTTTCGTTTTTTACTGTTTTCATTCAAGGTCCTCCGGCGGTCTTTTGCATTTTACGCTCGCGCGCAGTAGGGTATCGCAATGAGAAAGGCCAATGTTGCCAACGTTAGGTATGCAAACACCGAGCGGCGATGCTTTGTGTCCTTGTCACCTTGCGGCTGCTTATTCTTTATGTACACGAACGGACATATTTAGTGGACACTTGATCTTAATGAACACCGGTCATTTTTCTTCCTGAGTATGGGCTGTCCATAATGTAGTTATTTAAAATATGCCCGTTTCATTGACCATAACGGGATGAGACTCGCAGGAAAAGAACAATAAAATCGAACAGGTAAAAAGTAAGCTTGTCTCCGATGACTGATTTGAGAGATTCTGATTGAAAAGGTTGCTTTAGGCTTACACAACCCAGTCAGCTTATATTAATCGTTCCCATTACAACAAATACTTGCAATTATTGTAAACATTCGACCATGTTTAATTCGAGTCGGAAGTTCGAAAAGTGCATGTGGCGCCAACCTAACAGAACGATGCCATTTTATTTTCAGGTATAACAGCCTTACTTGGGGAAGTAAAATTAACTCCGTCATAAATACATGCCGGCGCCATGTTATATTTTCAAAATCTTTCTTTAAAATCGATTATTTACTATGTTGTGTTGACGAACGAACATGAAAACACGCCGGGGAATACCGTGCGAACGAAACGCGCTGAATTAAGCAAAAGGAACAAAGAGAATGAAATAAGGACAATACGTTATAGTAAGAGTTGGCGCGCGGATCGTTAACGTTTTCATTGGCATCTAGAATATCACATTTTTTTTTAATGAGTATCTAAAACATTGTTATTTTGTTTACCACCTATGCGGTGGGTGAAACGCCCTAGATACACTATCCACCTCGAAATACAGTAAATTCATGTTTAAATAATCAAAATTTTGTTTAATTAATAATTTAATTAGTGTCAAATAAATAGACGTTTCCTTTTTCGCCTGTTACAATACTCAGCTCAAAGGTGGAATGTTTTGAATTGTTATACCGGCTCCGCCAGGCAAATTCGGCTCACAATTTACATCGACGGCAATAGTGATATTGTTTATTTTTCTATTAAAGTGCATTGTATGCATTGTATTTTAATATCTGAGGGGCAGGATGTCGTTATAGATCGACGACCATCGAAACAACTCCATTACTTCATGCACGCTCGTTTATGCCTACTTGCAGTGGCACACTCTGTACAAATTCAAATTATATGCAATAAGAAATAAATAATATCTTTTATAATTTCGAGAAAATTATACTATAAGCGGCGTAATCTGAATCGAAATCCAATTAACCAGAGAAAAGTGCTCCCTTATGACAACGAACTCAGCTAATATATTCTACTAACAGTATCATAACATAATGAAAAATAATATTTAATTATACAGGAAGAACAACATTAAAGTAATTTGTAAGTAATCAACATATTCAGGGTTTAAACTATAAGTATATGCGATGTACTTAATTAAGATTTTATGTTCATTCTATGAAACAATATACATAATAATGTATACAATATAATAATAATAACAACAATCAAATAGTTCAAACTCATTTTTACACAGCGTATTAGTTTAAAAGTGTTTTTTTTTTCATTTTGTGGAATGTTTCCACTATTAGAAAAATTTTACGGATTGTGTTTTTTTTTGTTTTTATTAATTTGGTACGTCGCAGTGTTTGCCTCATACTGGTCCGATTTTTGCGTGTGCGTAGCATTATTAAAAATACCCCCCCCCCCCCCCCCCGACGTTGCGCATAATATATTTTGACTTTTCGGACTAATATGGCCAGTTGCACCAAACACTTAAGCCCATCTCAGCTTTAAATGCCGCTTAGATTGTGAGTTACATTAGTATTATGCAACCGCAAGTGTCACATTATAAGCAATACTTAAATTTAAGCTCGGTTTAAGTGCTTGGTGCAACTGGTCAACAGCGTTTAAGTATCAAATAATATTTTTGTTATTGTTTCACTTCGAACTACTAGGAAATTATTAATTTATAATTAAAAGAAAATATCAAGTCCGTCATTTCGTTTGTTTTTTTTTCCTTCTGTTTCACCATAACTGTTTTAACTGTATACTTTGAAGCCGGATTATAAAGTTATGTGTGTATGTACACTTTTCATGGCATATTTCAAACTCTACGTTGAAGAATTGACGCCTGCATAAAGTTCCTCCGGGAAAAGGTGGAATTTTTCTTTTTTTTTATTCTTGATGTGATTGACACACATTTTGGCCCTCTTTCTTGAAGACATCTGCTTACATTAAAACGAAAAAAACAAGGTTTTTTTGATCTCGAACCGGACAGAAATATAAAGGGAAACACTCAACGTTTCGCTATAGATTTGTAGCTTCGTCAGGAGTTCGAGATCAAAAAAACTTTGTACTTACAATTTTCATCGGACAAGAACCAACTTCCATGAAAGAAAAACGTTCAAAATCTAGAAAAAATTAAAATTTTTAAAGTGAACCCAACCTAAAAAGAAAATATGAAAATTTTAAAAACATAATAAAATTTTAAAAAAATTTAGAACAAATTTTAAAAATGTTTTTTTAGGAATTAAAAACAAATAATGCGCAAAAGCACAGCGAAACGTCGACATAAATCTCAATTTTCCCCAACAAAATAATTATATATTTTATAGTAATAATTTTCATCGGACTAGATGATTCGATTAAAAAGTTAAACATAAGAATTTTTTTTTTAATTAAAAAAAAGCATTTCAATGTCAACCTCTCAACTGAAGAGAACCTAAATGATCCAAACCCAACTTAATTGAACTTTAATTAACCCAGCTCACAAAGAGAATTCTAAAAGAATGTCGAAATAAAAAGAAATCATAAAAAATTGGAGGAGGAATTAAAAAAAATGTCGAAATAGAAAAAATATTATTTCAAGGTTAACCCAATTCATCTGAAGAGGGCCTAAATTATCCCAATCCAACGTAATTGAACTTCAGTGAACCCAACCGAGAAGGGAATTAAAAAAGTTGTCGAAATAGAAAGAAATCATTAAATTTTCTTTTTTAATTCATCGGACAAGATGTTTCAATAAAAAAATTATTTTTTTTTAATTAAAAGGCGTGCCTGAATCAATCCAACCCAACTGAAGAATTATTCCAAGCCAACTTAATTGAACTTCAGTGAAACCAACTCAAGGTAATTAAAAAAAAAAAGAAAGAAATCATAAAAAAATTATGAAAAATATTTAATCGGACAAGATGAATCGATTAACAACTTAAACGTAAGAATTTTTCTTTAGTTAAAAAAGCACTTCAAGGTCAATCCAACTTAACTGAAGAGAACCTAAATAATCCCAACCCAACCTGATTGAACTTCAGTGAAACCAGCCCAAGAAGAATTTTAAAAAATTGTCGAAATAGAAAAAAATTATTAAAGAAATTATAAAAAAAATTAATCGGACAAGATGTTTTAATTAAAAAATTAAACGTATTTTTTTAAATTAAAAGGCATGCCAAGGTCAATCCAACCCAACTGAAGAGAACCTAATGTTGGGTTTCCACGGTAATTAAACTAACAACTAACGCGTAAGAATTAATATTTTAGGACCGTTATCTCACTCATAGTTTAACTTTAATCTTCTGTTTATTACCGTTAGTTGTTAGTGTTAGTTACTCTATAAGCCCAACCATTTTCAACTTCTATGTCTGATATATAGAGCCACTAAATAATTATTTTTTAGTTGTTAGTGATTGTATAAACCCACCATTAATCAATCTAACTCAACTTAGGCCCGATTTCTTCACCTATGGATAAATTTATCAGCCAGATAGTATCCTCGGAAACTGTAATCGATACAATGGTTTCCAAGGATAATACCAGGCAGATAAATTTAACAGGAGGTGAAGAAATCGGGCGTTAATTGAACTTCAGTGAACCCGGCCCAAGAAGTGAATTTGAAAAAATTGTCAAATTAAAAAGAAATTCTTTGTTTATGGTGTTCAACAAATTTATTCCTTTTTTTAAAATTTTTATCTCTGAAAGTTTAATTCATAAATATTAAATATTATGAGTAGAGATCGGAATCACGTATTTTGACGTCATCAGAACGGAAACGAAGTGGCTTATTTATTTAGGAAAGAGAAACGAAATAATTTGTAATTCACTTTCAGGGCCCGTCGGGGCCCCCGTAACCATGTGTTCAAAGAGGCTGTGCACGCGGGCGCCATGTTCAAGGGGCGGCAATTACCCTCTTGACCACTGGACGCAAGTTTTGTCATTTTTCCGTCTAAAAAAAAAAAAGTAATGGGAAACAGTTTCTTGTCTGGTAAAAATTCGGAAGAAATTATCCACAAGACTGAACTGTCTTGATGAAGGTAAAAAAAATAAACTATGTCAGCTGTTATTTACGGTTTGATTAAAAAAAAAAACAACAAATTAGATTTTGCTTTTTAAGTTTTCAGAAATTTAAGTTCCTTTTGTTTTTTGTGATTCATTTTCTTTTTTTTTCTAATATTAATAACAAGCGGGCTTCTGGGGGGGTCTGCACAGAGACCTCCTTAGTCAGATGAGAAGAAAACGATTCGCGCTGTTTGGGCTGCTCCTCTTTGGGGGCTCGCGTCAGGTAGGAACTTTGAAAAAAATGAAGGAGAATGTTTAGAAAGTGAAGGAGAATGTTTAGAAAGTGAAGGAGAATGTTTAGAAAGTGACGGAAAATGTTTAGAAAGTGAAGGAAAATGTATAGAAAGTGAAGGAAAATGTTTAGAAAATAAAGGAAAATATTTAAAAAGTTAAGGAAAATGTTTTAAAAAAGTAAAAAGTTGAAAAATTTTCCCTAATATTTCAAATTTTTTTAATTTGTTTTTTTCCATTTTTTATTTCTTTTTAACAATCTTGATAATTGACTATTTTTGTATGACCCAACACATCTGTCAGAGGGCACCAAAGTATGGAGTGGCACGCGGGCGGGTTTTGGCCTCGCGGGGGTCCTGCAGCCCGTTTCAAAATCAGGAAACGTCCCGATTTACTCGAGTTCTTTACTGTAATGTAATGTAATGTAGAGGATGCACACCGGTAATATGATGACGTCGAAGTAGGTAATTCCGATCCCTAATTACTAGTGTACATGAATCGTTGTATTGCTGTAATGTTATCTATCTAATGGTTAGCTTTTATAATAAGATAAACTGTTATTGAATAATGATTGCAAATTTACAAGAGTGATGTGTTAATTTTTAACAGTTAATACTTAACATAAAATGAACCTTTTTCTTGCCCTGAATATTCTCTTAAACAAGTTATTTATAATTCGATAACTGGCATATTAAACCGTCGAGTCGTCGTCTTATGCAAATATCTCGGTGCAAGAAACTCACGCGCTCTTCTGTACAACAAACCCGATCTTTCCGACCAACGAACGAATGTGGGAAAACGAAAAAATCCAGAAAAATCCCCGCTGCTCGACGAAGAGAAGGTTCTGGCAAAAACTGGACGCGCGTAAAAACAAGGCGTACACTCGCTCGTAAAATAAGCAAATTGAATTTATCTTGTTTTTCCGTCTAATTTATAATTAAACTTCGCATCGGCGAATTATATATCGACGATCAAATCGCTTGTTTTTCGATACATTGTAATCAATGAAGATGACGGTGGGAATATGCGAATTCCGGTGCTATAACAACATGTCAAACAAAAATCGCCAAGTAATACATGTTATTGCAGTTGGAAATGCAATGCCCAATTCACACCAGCTTTTCCAGTAACAGGTACCAAAGTAAAAATGAATTATTCATCTTTATGCTCATTATTTAATAATTAATTAAAAGAAAAGGTGGTATCTCCATATTTTAAGTTGCTATACCTTCTTTCTGAATTTTGATTCCTCTTTCTTTTTTCAAGCGAATTCTTGATCGTAGTTCATCCTGTTCGTCGAGGAATGAAAAATGCTACTGCGGTCCAAGTGTAGATGTTGTAAATTGTTGCGGTTCATAAGAAAGGAGATTGTTCTAAAATATGCTGGGAAGAAAAAATATGAATATCCATGTATTATACAGGGTGCTGCGTTTTGAAACGTAGCATAGGATATCCCATGTTAATTTAAAAGTGCTCGAATATTGCCTTCCCTAATTTAGATTTCTAAAAGTGCTCTTCAAGATGAATCTGTCTGTGAAGTTTGAGAATTTTTCATTCGTCCAGTTTCAAGATATTTAAAAAGTTATTTCAGTAACGAAATTCGATTTATACCAAACTATCAGCACGGCCTTGATCAGTAAATGTTAAAAAAATAAATTACCAGAAAAGCCTTCTCTATCAGTCTTTTTCAAAAACGAACACTAGATTAATTATCTGTTCAATTTTCACTATCATTGATCGAGGCTGTGCTGATGGTTTGGTATAAATCGAGTATAGTTACCGAATTTTTTTTTTAAGTATCTTAAAACTCAGCGTATGAAAAAATCTCAAACTTCACAGACAGATTCATCTTGACGAGTAATTTAAGAATTTAATAATTAGACAAACCGATATTCGCGCACCTTTAAATTAACATGGATTTTCCTACGTTGTGTTTCGAAATGAATCATCCTGTATATAATTACACAGGGAAGAACGAGAGAGGTGGGAAAAGCGAACAAATAAACATGCAATGGGACAGTGAAGAAAAAAATTCAAAATTTTGAAAACGTAAAGACGAAGAGCATGGATTTGAAAATGCAAAAAAACAACTGGAGCTATCAAATTTATGAATGTTTACAATATTAACGTCCTTGTGTATTATTATCGGACGGTCTTATAATTTTTCTTACTTGTAATAATTATTTAAGTGGCGGTGAATGCCCCAAACCATCTTCTTACATTTTAAATCATTTAGAATCGCTTTTCATACATATTATCAGGTTCACCTTGAGAAGGCAAAATCACATATAATGTTGTGCACAATGTGCACTGCATACTATTTATGGTGGTCATTTAAAATAAATTGCAGGGAAGGAGGAGGGTGTAACTCAATTTTTGTGGTTTCTGCCAGGGCAGTACGAAGGAAATCAATCGTGACGCATAATCACTGTTGGGGTTATCTAGATAATTTATCTGATTTTTATATCTGGATAGGCAATTGTTCGTCTATTATCTTTTGTTTAGTTAAACACCTAGATTATCTTATCTGTCTGTAATATTTAATTGACTGGAAACAGTCACTTACGCAACAACCCCTTACATAACGAGCTTTTAGTTCTCTATTTTGACTAATAACTTCTTTGTACGGAATGGATCGCATTTTAATGTCGACTTTACCAACAGTTTTAACGCCGGCCGAAGAAAAATAATTACATATCCGTCCGATAAATTTAAAATCAGCTTCAATCAGTTGCGCCTACATACTTCATTTTGTACATTTCTTTTTCATATTTTATTATCTGTATCTGTCACCTTTTATTTTCATTCTGATGTGAAAAAATATCTGATTATCTAGTTTCTTATTTTTTTTATCTGTTATCAAAATATCCTAATGGCAATATCGAGTCCAATTAGAATTTTGACATACACAGGTTATAGATCAGCTGGGTTTGAGTGAACAGACGTTTTCTTCCTCGAAATAATCACAGTTGAACAATAAATCGTTTACAATCAATAATTATCGTGGATTAAGGTGCGTTTAAAATTAAACATACCCGGACCATAATGCACATAAATCATATCTCTTAATAACCACAAAGCAAAACATCCTTCTGTGAAGAAGAGGTCTTTCACAACCACGGGTTACAAATGGTTTATTAAATTACTTTCCGAAGAAACTTGAAATGGTGTATACACAGAAAATTTTGAAAATGATTTTTTTTTCCAAATAATTAAAACATTTTATGAGTCATCTTTCCCACTTAGGTCCAGTTTTACAAATGCGGTTCAACTTTGAACCGAGGCTTAAACCCTTAGCAACGATTATTTCAACAATTGTTGTGAAGGATTTAAGTTTCGGCTCAGAGTTAAACCGTCATTGTAAAACTGGGCCTTAAAGCATGTATTGAAGGAAAATGCTGCCAAACATATCAACGTGTCCTACGAGCTACAGCAAATAAGGAACTTAATGAAACTTCCCTCGAAACTAAAGATGCAGATATCAAAGTAATATTAAACTGTAAAAAAAAATATTTGACGTGGGCCGAGGCTAAACAACAATTATAATCCTAATATTCAATTTACTATTGAAAAGGAAACAGACAGGAGTGTTCCTTTCTGGGACACGAAAGTTATTCGTTCAGAAAACAATAAAATCATTATTGATTGGTACACGAAACCTATTAGTTCTGGGCGTTATATTAACTTTCATTCTTGTCATCCATATAAAATGAAAATTAACATGATTTTAGGATTAATAAATCGTATAGAAAAGATTTCTCATCCTTCTTTGTTGAATAAAAACTTGCACAAATTAAAAAATATTCTCATAAAAAATAGCTATCCTTTTGCAACGCTAAATAAGTTAATTTTCAATACTCAATAAAGAATAGAACCCATTTCTCAAATTAATAATAATTCACAAACAATTAATGTCGGTAAAGTTTTTAGATCTTTAATATTCATACCAAATCTTACATCTTGACTAATAAAAATACTAAAAAACAAAAACATTCAGATTGCAACTAAAAATTTATTAACAATTAAGTTTCTTTTTACAAAAGTTAAAGATCCACTTAACAAATTCAAACAAATTTATTCTATTTATGAAATTCCTTGTCATGATTATGATTCTGCTTATATTGGCCAAACATCAAGAACTCTTCACTCGAGAATTATTTCTAATAAAAGTGATATTAGACTTAGACCTAATGCTTGTGCTTTATCTGAACATGCCAATAATGAAGACCATAAGATTACTTTTGAAGATGCAAAAATTTTAGACATTGAACCAATTTTGACTCAAAGACTTTTTATTGAAATGTGCCATATTTTTTGTAATAAAAAAAGTATCAACAAAAGAACTGATATTGAGAAACTTAGTTGTATTTATACTTAACTATAAAATTTTAAAACTAAAAAGAAAGACAATAAGATGTTGGAAATCAAAATTTACATCGTATTACCTAATAATGAATAAATAGTTTTTCTATCGTGATTCAATTTTCTAAATTTCGCAATTAATTTAGCTGTCAAAAAAAGGTAAAATTCAAAATTTATTCTTAGAACTTATTCTTAATGAAATTTATTATTATGATAACTAGTGTTTAACTTTGTGTACTCACTAAGGAGTAAGGAATCATGTGGAATTGTTCTTATTATTAATTATTAATTTTAAAATTTGTTTTGTAGAAACCTTGATAAAGGAAATAAATTTTTCGAAAGCTCGGTTAAACTTTAAAAGAGTATTACTATCAACCTTCTTTGACTGCAGCCCAGTTATAGAATTGATCAGTCGTGATCATATTTCGCGTCTATTGGTTTAGATATATTTATCTATACATATCTACCATTAAACGTCTAATAATAATTATTGATCATTTTTAAAATATGAGCGGATTTAGAAAAGTTTGGTTACGCCCATGTATCTGTTAATAGTTTCTTAAAAAACCGTTGGGTTGTTTGACTAAAAGATAAAAAAAAGTTCGAACAAATGAGGTACTGGTGGAAAAGAGGCGGAAAGAAACGATAAATGAAAAATGCAGAAGGTCCCTGGGCGGGGCGAGAAAAAATGAAGAAAGCAAATGAATAAAACGTCACAGAAAATGTAAAGAAAAGAAAGATGAAAAACGACAAAACAAGATAAAAAGAATTCAAAAAAAAAAGACAACAAACAAAATTGCATAGATTTTTACTTTGTTTTATCACTTATTTAAATTAATAAATTAAATAAGTGGTAAAAAAAAAACTGTGCACTTTAATTTATTAATATAGAATACCACAAAGTAAAGGCTGCCTAAATCGAATATTTGAAACGGATATTTGTTTTAAAAACGCAAACGTTGGAAAAAGATCACGCAAGGAAAAATCTACGAGAGAAAACTATGTGCGCAAGGAAATGTTTCTTTTCAAAAGCACAAGACTATAGAAAAGTCCTCTTTCTGAAAACAATTGTTAAAGGTGGAAGGAATTTAAATGTGATATAAATGATGCAACAGTTCAAGGAACTCTTTCCTAGAGTTAAACGAGTTATTATTATAGATTAATTGGGTTTCCTTTTAATTATATTTTTGTTTTGTCTGTTTGTTTCTAATTTCTTTATTTGTTTACAATTTTTAATTAATGTTTTTTGTGTCGATTTTGAATAATTTCTTACATTATAGTTCTTTTTTTATAAAAATCTTCTCTTCGACTCGGTTCACTTGCACTGGGTTTGGTTGACCTCGTAACGTTTTTTTACGTTTTCTGTTTCAATCTCCTACGTTTTCTTTCGAATTTACTTAAAATGTTTCATTTTTAACATTTTTGTTTCGATTTTTTTGATAATTTTTTACTTTTTCATCTTTTGTAAAATTCCTTCCTTGGGTTGAATTCAATTGAATTAGTTTAGTTAGATTGGTTTGCCCTTGAAACGCTTTTCACCGTCTCAAATTTTGTGTTTAAATGGAGTTGGGCTCATTTGAGTTTAGTTTAGTAGGGTTGGGATCGCTTAAATTCGGTTTTTAATTATTTTTTTTAAATATTGTGTTTAATATTTAGGATTTTTACTCTCTTCATTACCAAAATATTTAATTTTAACAATTTGTCTTTCATTCTTTAATCCTTAGTTTTTTCGAATTTCCCTAAAACTTTTAAAAAGTGTAACATTTTTTATTTCGATTTCTGATAATTTCTTACGTTTTCATCTTTCGTAAAATTTTTTATTTTTTTTGGGTTAGTTTGAATTACATTCAGTTTAGTTGGGTTGACCTTGAAACGTTTTTAATGTTTCTAATTTTGTCTTTATTAAAAAGGCAAAGAAAAGATGAGAGAGATAAAAAGAAAGATAAAACAATTGACTTTCTTGGATTGTTTAAACAATCTTAACATTACTCAAAGTAACTCATAGTATAGAAGAGTATTCAGCGCACAGAAACAAGAATGTTTAATCTTTTTTCAACCTTGCTCGATCGTTTTGATTGACAGTAAAAGAAAACTTATAAATACAGAAAATATTATTATTGAGCTTACACAAGATTTGATTTTGAAGTTTGCCCTCCCCTAAACAAGATCCTGGCTACGCCCATGCCTCCCCATCCATGAAGTTATTTCATACAACAAAACCACCAACTACATCCAACTTTTTGCCTCCAGTCTCCAAATCAGAAGTAAAGTACTTTATAAGGAGACTACACCCATTTCCAAACCCAGATGCTTGCGACCTAAATGTTTGAATGATGAAGAGAATAAAAGAATATATATCAGAACCATTTGTTGACATCTTGAATGCTTGTATGGTACAAGGTATGTTCCCCTAGAAAATGAAAATTGCGAGAGTGCTGCCCATATTCAAAAAAGGGAATCTTTCCTCACCTGACAACTACCGGCCCATATTCTCAAAAGTCTTTGAAGCTATACTTAATGAAAGATTACTAAATTTTCTAAACCCCCATGAATATGTTTGCGACAATCAATATGGTTTTCGATCTGGAAGGAATACCATTGATACCATTGCTATTTCAATCATCAACTTTATTTGCGAAGCCCTTACGAATCACGAGACATTCTGTGCAAACTAACCAAGACCTTCGAGAACAGCATGAAAGACGACATTTTTCTAGCCAAAACGAACCACGATGAAATTAGAGACACTGCTCACTTAATCTATTTACATCCTATCCATCCAAGACAAGACAACAATTTATGGACTTCTAAGGAAAGAAATCATTAACATGTATAAACAAAACTGGAGTACCCCAGGGATCACTCCTGGGTCCGCTGTTCTTTACCATTTGCATCAACAACATGCCTGCAAAAATTTTAGGACAAAAAGTACTTTCCGCTGACGACACAACGTTATTAGTTAGTGATAAGAAAAAAAAACATCCCTCTAACAAAAAGATCTTGTCTACAACCAAGCAAATAACTGGTTCCTCTCCAACAAATAAGCCTTAGACCCAAGCAAAACCGTTATTTTTTTTACATCTTGTCAGGAAATGCATGTATCATCGAAACATAACTTAACGACTGTACTTGATATATTTTTAAATTTTTTAACGTAAAAATTCGGTTCTAAAATTGATTTTGCGGCAGAGTTTCGTCTGAAATTGGTAGAAACCTGGTCATCTACCACGTATGTCAAAATCTGGCAACCATGGTCCGGCCAGACAATCAAGGCGTCGTCCTCACCTTGTAAACACACTGTACTCATCTCTTTCGACCAACGGCTCAAGCTTACTCGCTATTGCTCTTCATGGAACCGCTACGGGCTAACTTGAAATTCCTCATCGATGTAATGTAACTCAGCTGCTGCGTAATTAAAATTGAAGAAAGGGGATATCCAGCATTCTTACGTTTATATCCTTATGCCGGGGCCACATCTGTGTCTGTTATTGACGCCTAATGTGAATTCAGACCTTTCATTTGATATGACGCATACTTGTAGCTACAGATTGAGGCAGTAATTATGTAACGGTCTTACGAATGGAACTAGGCCTTAGGCTACAGATCACTTCAACGCCGACTGTAACAAATACAATTGAAGAAGTAACGTGAAGGAGCTTTCAGACGGGATCTCTTGATAAACGAATAGGCAAATAAACGAGACTTAATTTAGAATCTTGTCTAGTATTTATTTAGTGTCCTTTCGAAAATGCAAAATTATTCGTCGCATTATTAATAAAGGAAAGAGCGAGCTTCCGCGAGTCTCCCCCCAAAAAGAAAAACTTTGTCGTTGTTTTCTTTCGTCCAAATCGATTTTGCAGCTGGTTTCATGTACTTATAAGCAATTAACTCGCCTTTACTTATACAACATTAGCAATTGAAATTTAATAATTTTCGAATTTATTCGCTTTGGTTGGCGTTTTGACGTTACTGCGTGTAAGTACATACATATACATACATATGTATGTATAGAAGAAGCATTTTTTTTTAGACGTGTTTGCGTCGACCTTCGTCTGCCTTGCTTGCTTGCTTGCTTATTCGAGCATAATATCGGCTATTAATGATTAAATTTTATTGGACGTTGCGAAATTTAAATGCGTGTGGCGGCCCTGCCGCTGTTGTCGCTTAGTGGGTTATCTGAAGCCGGAGCCGATTCTGGCCTTGACTTTGTTCGCGGTCCATAACTTGATGTAATTACGGGAACTTGTTCCAGGTTCTTTTATTGTTCGCCTTTTTTTCGACACGTAATAATCTCATAGATTTTGAGAAAGGACGGCTCGCGTTTCACGCACATCGACCTCTCTCGTCCATGTCAAATTGTTTGAATACGCGAAGCGCGCTTTTGAGTTCGCGAGATCCAGCCGGTGCGGGGCGGCTACTCCGGTCCTTTCACCTGCAACGTCAGTCGTCTATCATTAGCGGGAGGGTTTAGCATAAAATTTGCTGCTTTTATTTTGTCGCGCCGAAGTCGAGATGTCCAAATATGTCAAACTAGTTTTCAGAATTATTTATGTAAATAAAAAGGAGAGTGTTGTCCTCAATCCCCCGAAACGACTCTTGTTTTAGTCACGGCAATCCAACATCGAAAGGCAAAACATTTTTTTTTCTTCAGAAATATTCTGCTGATGATCGATGTTCAAAATGTTGATCAGTGAATAAATAAATTAGCTCAATGATATTTTATTGACTTTTATATTGTCCGAAAACCCGATCAACTTTACACTTATAACTCTTTATTAAATTTTCTTTACATTAATTCTCTAGGGAGTTCGGGATTCTTCTGCTGTTTGTCCTTGAGGCAGACGGCTGTTGTAAGGACCTCAGTGGCCTTGATGTGGTTCGCTGGGCTCGCCGGCGGCTTCGGTGTGGACGACCGACGCAGTAAACTCGGTCGCGAATTAGCACTTGAGTTTGCAAAACGGCTTGCGAATAAGCGCTCCAGTTTCACAACCCGCGCTTTACTATTATTTGTTTAGGAGGCATTCTGGATGATTTGGCAGCCAAATAAGCTGCGAAACGTCAAATTCGTTCTTTAAAACAATTATAAATAATGTAACATCGTGTTGTGGAGACCTTGTGGCATTTTTTTTTTTTTAAAGAATTTCCAGGATGATTTTGGGAGCAATTTTTGATTCCTAGTTTTTCTTCTTTGGTTCAAAATTGAAATTATTCTCAAATCAAAGACTCTTCCCCCGCCCCCCTCCAGCGTTACTCCTGATTTGTACAGAATTTTTTGCTTTTTCTTTAAACAATTCCAATGCATTTTTTTTAATTGAAAAATTGCTTAGGATGACTTTGGGGGATACTTTTTGATTCCTGGTTCTTTCTGCTTGAGCCAAAATTGCACCGTAATATTTACCAATGATTCTCCGTCGGGTCATTCCTTGTTGAGGGTTGGTTATAAGTAATTTTTTGCTCCCCGCGTACAGAACAGCATCGCCCTTTAAAGTATCGTTCCCCATTTGGATGGGATGGAAATTATTCTCAAAGATTTTAAGATTTCCCGCCTCCCCCTTCCTCCTCATTTGTGCAGAATAGCTTACTTCTTCAAACAATTCCAATGCATTTTTTTGAAAAATTGCCTGGAATGATTTTGGGAGTAATTTTTGATTTCTGGTGCTTTTTTGTCCAAGATTGAACTCTAATCATTACCACTGATTATCCGTCGGGTCATGCCAAGTTGAGGACTGATTTTAAAGAATCTTTTGTCCTGATGAGCCTCTGAACAGATCAATAACCTCCTCATTTCTGCAGAATTTCTTGCTTCTTCAAATAATCCCAGTGCTTTTTCTTTCAAATCGCCACCGGTCCACAAAGTTCGAGTGTTCTTCATTTCAAGAAAACTCAGTATCTTCATTTATTCCATTGCTTTTTCTTCATTTGTTTTTTTCTTGTGGAAGGAACTTCGTTCATCGATCAGTTGCGATGAATAATATTTTTGCTTCGATGTAATTCGGACATTTTGCGTTTCCAAGAAGTCTCTTCAACTAATTCCAATGCATTTTCTTCTTGTGTTCCAAGCCGACGAAGTTCTTTCTAAAGTTTTATTTCCCATTATGTGGACCTTCTTCCTTCAGTGTTTTTTTTTTTGCATAACCTTCAACATTGGTAACAGTTGGTATTACTTTCATTTACTGACTTGGTTGGAATTTAATTTTCGGTTGAATTTTTGTGTAATGTTACGTCTTCGGGGTTCGCAAATAATAATCGTCACTTGATTACAAAAAGTTTAATTAATTTAATTAACACTAGCTTAACACAGTTCAAATCACACAAACAATAGCTTACAACATTTATTCTGATAAGTATCACTTAAATATTTCACCGCTTATTTTATCCAAGTTGCTGGGACTATCGCTCGCTAAATGTAGTTGTTCAAATCGCACGCCGTCCGTACTCACATTTCCATACGGTCACTATAAACACCTAGAATGCCATGGAACTAACTCGAAGTCTCTCGAACATTCCAGACTGCAGATGGCGAGGCCTCTGGAGAATGTGTCACATCACACTCCGTGTCAATTAATCGATGGCATCGGTCAATTAATCTATGGCCCCACTTGTCTGAATCATAAATTTATTAACTTCTGCACAGAGAAAAATGAATAGTAAAAAGTAACACAAATTGTAATCAAAATGAAGACAGAAACAAATTGTAGCAAATATGAGGACAATTGTAGTAAATTCTACTACAAGAATAGCGTCTTGTCCAACAATTGTGCAAATATTTCCTATGAAACTTGTTTCTATCTTCATTTTGACATTAATTTTTCTCTGTGTGGCTGTAACAATAACAACAAAGGTACTAAGAGAAGCTTCAAAAAAAAGAAAAGAAGCAAAGACGTGATTTCTGAAAGAAATAAAGAAACCAAATCAATTGAAATTATGATAACTTTCAGTTATAAAATCTACAAACAATAAAAATTTAATCAATTTCATGGTAGAACGCCCGAAAAAATGTGAGAAAATAACTCCCTGTGTAAATACGTTCTGTACTTGCTTTAAAAAAAAAACGAAAGAATAAATGACTTTCACATTTCGTCACTCAGGTCCAGTTTTACAAATGAAGTTTAACTTTGAGCTGAGGTTTAAACTCTAAGGTCCAGTTTTACAAAACGGGCTCAACTTTGAGTTGAGGCTTAAACCCTTAGCAACGATTATTTCAACAATTGTTGTGAAGGGTTTAAGCTTCGGCTCAAAGTTAAACCGTCATTGTAAAACTGGGCCTTAGCCACGATTATTTCAACAATTGTGAAGGATTTAAGCTTCGGCTCAAAGTTAAACCGTCATTGTAAAACGGCCTAAGACATAAAAATTTTTTTTATCATATTTTCTTTTTTTTTTAATCAAAACTACTTTTTCCTCGAAGAAAAGAAGAAGCAAGCGACCAGTTGTGTGATAGAAAATTTGCAATTGTTTTTTAATAGGTACAGTCTTCAGTCTTGACTATACCTTTTTCCAAGTTTCGACAAACGATACGTATAGCTTACGTTTCAGAATGATTTTCGTCTAGTTATCTTGGAATACTCTGATGCTTTACTCTTTTTGAATTAGTGAGCGCTGTCAATTTTGAATTAGTAAGTGCTGTCAATATACTGTCAGCTCTCGATCAATTGTCAATTATCGTAAAATTCAATGAAATAACACCAGCACAGTTATAATTAAAAAAAAATGTCGTTTGGTGTTATGCATGCAAAGAAATGGTGACCACTTCGAACATGCTGGGAAGCTTAACTACTTTTAAGGTGTATTTTGAGGTTATGTGTGCATGTACAGTCGCGAGCAATAAAGTTTGGTCGTCAGACTATAAATAAATAAATGAAATTAGCGTCCTGTTTATTAAATTTTATTAAATATGGTAGTTGATCGGGTTTTTAGGACAAAAAAAATATTCTAAATCATTCAGCTGACCAGTTTCGGTTTTATTTAAAAACCTTCCTCAGAGCCTAAAAGGTATACAGTGAGATTCTATCAACTAAGAATTAAAAACGATTTTTGCCTCTTTAGAAGTAAATAAAGACTCTGAGGAAGGTTTTAGATAAAACAGAAACTGGTCAGCTGAATGATTTAGAATAATTTTTTTTTTTCTCCTGAAAACCCGATCAACTACCACGTTTTTAAAAACTATAAATAAACAAATATTTTATTAAAAATAAGATTAATGACAAGATATTGAAAATCTTTAATGTCTAAATTTAAACTGACTTTTTGATTGACAGTGGCTACCAAAATGTAATACTCGCCACTGTACATATCTTTTATTTTTTTATTTTACGGTGGACATGGTACTAGAAAATCATGTTAAAACCCAAACAATTGCTGCTGGAGAAACATTCATTTAATATTTTGAACAATTATCTGCAAGTTGATCAAAAAAGGACGAGCTTCCAACAGTTTTAAAAATTAGAGAGAAATGTCGTCGCTATAGCGGTTTTTATTTTATTTTTTTTTATTTTTATTCAAATCAAGACAAATCAATCAATATTAATAACAGAACTAGAATTTACTCCACCATAAAAAAATTACATTTCCTGCTTCCTAACAGCCAAAATATATTTACTAAAATATAAAATAAAATAATCAAAATACATAATCGTTTATGTAGAAGTAAAAGTACATTGCCTTTTAAAGAAAAAAAAAATTGGTAAAGCTAAGAGCAGAAAAAAGTTTTTATTGACCCCGTTATAAAAGTGTATTCAACTTTCATTTTAGAAAATTTTAAATTTTTATGTTGTTGATGTAATAATAGTATAAAAATATAGTACAAATAAATTTGACAATTGACACAATTTCTTTTTCGGTCTTTGTTTCCAAGAGACTTTAACAAATTCAAAAACAAATAATAAAATAAGCTCCTTTAACGTTCGCATAATCTGCACACAGTGTTTATTTCTTTTGCGTGATACGAGCCGGTATTTAAACACAGTTTTTTTTTTTTTATTCCTCAAAGATCGAAGGTCCACAATAAAAATTAACCACTTTGTACAGTTAATTAATGCAAGTGAAATAATATTTACTTGAACTATCAGAAAATAAAACTAACTTGTTCTTTTTCTGTCACAGAGGGTATCGATAAAGTGTTTGTTTTCACGTTCATTGTTATAATCATTGAGATAGTATAACAGGAGACGACACAATAACTAAATTCTTTAAACCATTAGTTAATAAAATTGTTTGAAAAAATGGAAATAGTTATGAATTCTGGAAAATCTAAATTAAAAAACTTATCTGTTTCTCCTATCATGTCTATTATATTACTTATGGCCGATTTATGCATTGTTTTTTTTTATCCTAGGGTTAACTTATCTATCAGTTGAAGTGTGTTATACATGTAACTGCAGACATACGTTGTGTCACATTCTAACCGATAGATAAATTTAACCTTGGGATAAAGCGGTGAAGAAATCGACCATTACTCCCTCAGGAAACGATATTTTATTCTGAAAACTTAGTAAAGCTATTTGAATTTGGTAGACTCTCCCTAATACCTCATCTCAATAACTACAATCACTTGATAAGTAAAGCTACCTACTTTAAATTTAAATTTCCTTCAAAAAAGTTTGGGATTTCTCTGAACAACTGTTTATCAAAATATCATATACAATTAAGTACAGAAATTATTTGAAAAATCATTTTTGGGATGTTGAAGTCTTAAGCAAGACACAGAAATTTCAAGTTCTACAACTTTGGTCAATGTTTGTCTTCAATGTTGCAACTTTTAAAGCTTAAAAACTAACACCATTTATCAACTTTTCAGATTTTTCATTTTCTTTAGCAAGTTTCGCGAAACAACTAGGTGTTCTTCATCGCTTCATCAACTTTTAAAAACGATCACGCCGGCAAAAACTGCGGCTAAAATTAATTGCAAATGTGAGCCAAGCAAATACAAAATCACAAAAATAATTAATAATTTAATTAACAATTATAACAAAATGCGTTTCTGAGGGGGGAAGAAAAAAAAAATGGGAAAACTAATCGGGCGAAATTAATTTAAGATTAACGACTAATTTCATCAGAACGCAAAGGTGGAAGTGGAAGTCGCCGCGAATTTAATTAATTCCACAAAACCGAGTTATCATTAAGAGGCGCAAAAAGTTGTTTCGGTGGTCACCGCAAGAAGTCCAAAAATCCAATTATGCGGAATGATGGGCAAGATTAACGATACACACGACTGCAGATATCTGCATAAGTGTTCGTCGCAGATTTTCAGACTGAATTTCTTTGTTTGAGTGAAATAAATTAGTTTTTTTTTTTAAATTCATTTCATAAGTGTAACTTGTAAATCGAATGAGACTTCTTCAATTCGAGACGTGCAAGCACATAGCATTTCTCCTCTCTTGTCGTATATGATTAATGAACGCATTCAACATTAGCTAAGCTCAACACCCAGAAGAAGATGCAAATACCTCGAAAGATGGATGGATATGCCATAGTTTCATTACTTTCTGCGTTTAGTGATTTATGTGCGCAATATGAGCGCCTAATTATTTAACATTAGTAAGTCAGTTCCTAAACTGTCCCAGCTGAAGAAATTTGTTTTTTTTTGGGAGGAACGTCATTTGCTCTCTCATTTGCAGGAAAATTGGAAGGAGTGCAATGTTTGTGTTGATTGCTAACATCCAAAAAGATTTTAAGTATTCTGTTCTGAGTTAAATACGCAAGCTAACGTGAGGAATGGAATGGAATGGATTACATGAAAGGAAGAACCTTCTGGGCAAACATTAAGCAATACAGAAATGGAACAAAGTGGTAATATACGGCGGTGCCAAAATCGTAGGCGTCAGTTTAACGTGAGGGATGGAATGGATTCCATGAAAGGGTAGGGAAGAACCTTCTGGGTAATACAGAAATGGAATAAAATGATAATATACTGTGTTACCAAAATCTGAGGTGCTGTGGTTTTGTTTTTTGGAATCTGATTCTCTCTCTATTACCTTTTCTTGGCCAAACGTCAACTTTGAACAAAATAAATCACTCGCTTAGTTAACAATGTGCTTTATACAAAACAATATATTCTTCTAAGACCTATTTGTCCATTGCTCTATAAATAGTTGTATATTGATTGCGTTTAAAATTACAAAACAGAAAGTCATAAACAAAATGATACAAACTAGACTTTGCAACTGGAAGACGTGTGTGACCATCGTCTCCTAAAATTAGCCCAACGACGTCAAAAGTGCACAACGAACGGTCGATAAGCCCAAATAAAATTACTACCCGGCGGGTAAAAAGCCAGCTAAGTGCCAAAGGTTCTCAAATTCTTCCTCACCGATAAGATAAGAGGTGGAAAAAAGCGACGAGATAGCGCCCCTAAAAATCGGATTGTAAATTGGATTGTCCGATTGACGGTTTTTATTCGCGACTTGATCGCGACATAGCAACAAGCTTTTCACGCCGATTAAATAACGCGACGCAATAATTGCATTACTATTTAAGCGCAGTTGCAGTTAATTTGAATAACTCGTTCTTATTTCATTCGATGACGCTAACTGTCTTTTTTTTGCGTGCAATGTCCATCCTGCTCCGATATGTTTTATGCGAGGAGGTACGTATCGGCGAATACGTTTTTATTTATTCGACCAAATCATTTGTTATTTTCATACACTTATAGTACATTACAGATAAATGTATCTGTAACCTTAGAATAGAATCAATTCCTTGATTGGCGAACCAGTCTTTAAGCTGCTGCATTTATCTGTCACCCACCGTCCCACTTGGAAAGTGCATTTTGTAGCTTGTGTATTCAATTGCAACAGAGTTCGTTTTATTAGGTACTGATAAGGTGAACTGATGACGTTTCATGATCAATGAGTGACATACGTACAATAAGTACGAAAAGAATACGCAAGGAAGGAACAACAGAATATTAATAACGCAAAGGTGGGTTCAGAATAGGCATGCATCGTTGAGCAAATATTAATTGAGTAGGTCAACAAAAAAAATGTCATGTCGTCTAGAAACGTTTGT
The DNA here is from genome assembly GCA_036172665.1 of Prosopocoilus inquinatus. Taxonomy (NCBI): domain Eukaryota; kingdom Metazoa; phylum Arthropoda; class Insecta; order Coleoptera; family Lucanidae; genus Prosopocoilus; species Prosopocoilus inquinatus. Next base: position 35,684,874 of record CM069877.1, read on the forward strand.
TTGACTAATTAATTTCTATTCATTTAAAACAAGAAGGCAGAAAGTAACGAACACAGAAGTCGGTTATATTGAGACATCCTTATTTCCAACAACATGCTGTCAATTTGAAATTGAACCTCTGAGAAACAAAGTACCTACATGTTCCTTGATTTATCACTTGCAATTTAGCACCGCCAGAAATATTACGAAGACACCTGGCGCGTCCAACAACGACTTGTTTTTTGTTACTTGTCATTGTGTGAGTGAGGGCTTTGCGAGGTTGCCTCACGCCGTACCACCTACGGAACACCGAAGATAAAAGGAAGAAGACGAGAGGAAACTGCAGCGTCATACGACGAACCTGCCTAAACCCTGCACCGAGAACTTGGTGCTCTTGGTGCCTCTGCATTGACCAGTTTAGAATAATGCCATGCCATCCATACCATGTATAATTTTTGCAGTCATATTTTCAGGCAACAGTCGGAAGCCGAGCGTTAAACATAGCATTCATTAATTAGGGGGATCACATAATGTGGCGTGTCTCCTACTCACTCACGGATGGCAACTAAGTTATGAATAAACCGGTTTGTTGACACGTAATAACAACCATTTGAAGTCGCTCGCAAATAAATTGCACTTAAAGTATTTGCTCTCGCAAGGCGCAGACGGAAAACGTGAATGACATATGTTTTCCATAATTAAATCTTATACCTTACCTAAGCCGATTGCGACGACCGGTTTCACCAACAATGTCAGTTTTTTTTTTCTTGCCGTGCATTGTTATAAAAACCAGGATTTGATATTAATCAATATGCAAATAATCACCCTGCATAATATTAATGAATAAAAACCGGACTTTTAGGTCATGAAAAAAATCAGTCGAAAAAAGTTACCTAATTTAGGTTTTTATTTTCTCATTGTAAGTACTTAAAAACGTCAAAAAAATAAATAAATAAGTAAAATATTAAAATTCAATAACAGGTTGGGCACGTCATCTTGTGGCCGCCGGCTACGCAGAAGATGCTCAGAAGGTCCACTGCAATTTAAACTGACTTGCAACTAATTTTTTTTTTTTTTTTGCATAAATATTAAAGTCATCGCCCAGAACTTTCTACAAAATTAGGTGAATTGCGGAAATTATTGGCCGTGCTTTTCACGCTGCATTAAATCGCTGTAAACGCGAAAAAGTGGAAAAGTATTATTTAGACTTGAGACAAAAAAAATTAATATTTTTATCTGTCAATTTGTTCTTCATTAAGCTCTTGAAAGGGCCACGTTCAGAAAACCACAGCAGCCTAAGTTGCTGACTCAGCTTGCCATTTAATGGTCGTGCTTTTAGCGCAATAAATTCCAGCAGTTCGTATGTTAAAGTTGCTCTACGTTGCTAGCTCAGGAACGCCATCCGCTGAAAGTCAACGAGCTGGGTTAGGAACTCAGGTGCTGCGGGTTTCTGAACGATTGTTGCATCAATATAATTTCCACAAAAAAAAAATTATGTTCGGAGGTATCGTTAGCAAGAAAAAATTCCTGTTTGGATACAAAAATTACTGTTTTTGCAAGAAAAGGTATTATTTAGGCCAGGAAAGGCAAATTAGGTGGAAAAAAGTTGGACAAAAATTGGAAAAAAGTAATTTGGCTGAAATAAAATTTGATCAAATGATTCTATTTCTAATGAAACGAAAAGATATGCCGAAAAACATCTTTAAAATCTTAAAAAAGTAAAGAAAGGTATGTTCTTTAAAATGTTATAACGGGTCTACCAATAAGAACTTCGTTTTCCAGCAGGGTTGAAATAGGTTATGTTAAGAGTTCTGTTATTCAGTTTTTTTTTTGTCAGGTGTACAACAGAAGAACAGATAAAATAGCGACATCTTACGATCGCTTTTTGATCTGACATTGCAGTAGGATAGACAAATTGAAGCGGGATTTGCTCCTAATAAGTCTCCCATGCAAGGCGGCCATGCTTGCTGCCAAAGCATAATGAAAGTTTTTAGAAAAATTTTGTGCAAATCGTTTTTGATTGCAGTGAAAACCTCGAGCAGCCCCTGCGCAGCTGTTTCAGTCCTGCTTGGGGCTTCTTCAGCAGAGACGTAGCCGCCCCACTGCAGTGGGAATGTCGAGCTACGTCTCTGCTGAAGAAGCCCCAAGCAGGACTGAAACAGCTGTACAGAGGCTGCTCGAGGTTTTCACTGCAATCAAAAACGATTTGCACAAAGTTTTTGTACAGCAGAAGGTTTACCATTTGTAATTCTGTCTTCAATTTCACTTTAAAATAATCTATGTCCATTACAAAAATAGTGGACCCGTGAAAACTACATTTCTTAAATTTCGCGATATTTTTTATCGTAATGATTGTCCATCTGAGATTGCCATTGCGAATTTAATGCGAAAATTTGAATCCACCGGTTCAGTAGCAACCTTCTAATACCAGTCCAGCTCTACCAACCTTGCTAATGTAGGATTTATATATTTTCACGTCATGGAATAAAATGACATTAAGGTACACTCAGTTCACAGAGTGCATGCCAATCGAAAACGCTGTCAAATTGTTACGGGCTCTTCTTGATTTAAATGCATTACTCCATTCTGTCCTCCCTAGCCCCGGTATGTCATCTACACCCGGCCATGACCCGGTAGTTTTCTTACCACTGCGTGATAACAGAATTTTAACTTTTTGGAAACCGTTCGCTCTCTAAATATTTAGGTCAGCTTCCATATAATTTACAGTCCGTACTGAGTGTGTTCCAATCTTCAATTCGTTCGTATTCGCCAAAGCATTTCTGCAACAAATAATTTTTCATCTAGCAGCCATTGTTAGCCGTCATTGTTGCCACCAATATAATTCAATATTTTGACGGTCGATTTGCTAAGAGTTTATATGTGTGAATTTAACGCCTGGACTAGGAATTCTCCTGACCTACGTTTCGCATCTCGAGCGCCAGTTTGAGGTTTCATCAGTATTAATTCAGCACTTCGCGTGATCAGCTGCGTTTTAGTTTTCACTCCAATTATTTTGGGGGAGCCGTTGGTTTTCATAACCCCTTATGACGTCAGTTTAACGTAGAGGCGAAGTTACACTTCTTCGTGTGCAAAATACTCAAGGTATTGTCAAGATCAGTTGATTCTACCGTAATTAAACCTTCCTGTTGATTTATATTTGTTGGACTGACTTGGTAAGTTTTCTTGTTTCCTTTTGGAATTTTACCTAGGGTTCTTTGTTCACTTGTAGGCAATTTGTGCTCCGCTGTCTTTACGGCAGGCTTTTATCGAAGCGTCCTTAGTTACGAACAGTTGCAGAACAAAACGTGCTCGTGCAGGCCGTTCAACCGAAAATATTGCTGCAGTAAGTGCAGTAAATATTGCAGAGGAGCCAAATTTATCGGTTTCACGATGTTCTCAACAATTGGGCCTGTGTTACATATTGCACTTAGTTATAAGAAAGACAGTTGGTTTCTCAATCTCACTGATTATATTTGATTTTTCCATTTCATCAAGTTCTAATTTTAGATTCTTTAATAATTTAAAAGGTACATGTCTGCTTGGCTCTACTTTACCACAAGCATTGTCGTGTAATGCAATTTTGTATTCATAATCTTTAATTTTGCCGATGCCTTTAAAAAGGTCTTGATTTTCCACCAATAGTTTTGTGCCTTCATTTTCTACCAATGAAATATCAGCCGTTTTGGGTGTAGACCTACTAATAAGCTTCATTTTTTGAATTGTTGACAATCCTATAATAGGTGCTGCTTTATCACTAAAAAACTTGGAACTCAGTATGCTCGACACTGTTTTTGATTTATTTTAGTAACCAAGTTGACTTTCCCAGGAGTCTCAATCATTTTACCAGAATAGTTTTTTTTTAATATTAAATTAGACTTATCTATTTTCTTAACATTCAACTCCTTACAAACATCTAAAGGAATAACACTGCATTGTTCGTTGACTGTGTACAAGCTAAAGATTTAGACGGAGACTGGCATGAAAAGTTAACTTTTGTAAATAATCAAAACAAAGTCATAGCGTTTAAAATTGATACGGATTTTAAACGGTATGACTTTGTTTTGATTATTTACAAAAGTTAACTTTTCATGCCAGTCTCCGTCTAAATCTTTAGCTTGTACACAGTCAACGAACAGTTCATACAATGCATTTGCTTTTAAAATGGCCTATTTTACAGCATTTTCCACAATTTTTCCCATACGCAGGACATTTCCGATTTGGGTGTCTATATCCGCAGCTTTGACATTCGGATTGTTCACCTTCTAGATTCTGGATCACTTGACCCTGCGTTGTACTCTTCTGGTTGCCCTCCTCCTTGATAGTTGATGACACCAGCTGCCCTGAAATGCTTGATTTTGCCTTTTGCTTGCCGTAATTCTTCTGTTTCTTGTTAACTGAAGCGACCTCTGCTGCATTATCAAACTTCTTCATTTACTGTTCAGGCTAACTCAGCTGCTTTACAGATCTGAATTGTTCTGTTCAGGTCAAGGTCACTCTCCCGAAGAAGACGATCTTTCAATCTCTTGTCTGATATGCCTACAATCACACGATCACGAATGAGTCTGTCTTTCAGCTCTCCAAAATTACAATCGGCACTTATAGGGTCCAATTGGTTTAAGAATCAAAGCCAACAGATCATTTTCAACGTCGTGAATTTACTGATTGGATCATTGAACATGGTGTTGGTTTTCCAAAAAAAAATCATCTTTTCAGGCGAAGCCCCATTTCACTTAAATGGGTGTCAACAAGCAAAAATTGTCGGATTTGGACTTCTGAAAGTGTTTGAACAATCATTACATTCATCTCGTGTCAGTCTATGGTGCGACTTATGGGTAGGAGGCATCATTGTTCCATATTTTGTCGAAAAGGAGGCTGGTGCTACCGTTGCGTTGTAGAGACACGTTAATCAATTTTTAAGGCCTATTTTGGATGATATAGTTGCGGAAGATTTGTGTTTTCAACAGGGCGGAGCTACGTGCCATACAGCCCAAGAAACAAGCGATTTATTGAAAACCAAATTTAATGGACGTCTAATTTCGCGAAGAGGTGATGCCAACTAGCCACCACGATCCTGCGATTTAACGCAGATGGACTTCTTGTGAGGCCACGTGAAAGATAATGTTTACGAGAATAATCCACAAACAATTCAAGAACTCAAAGACAATATCGAAGACGTCATCCGTGAAATAGAACCACAATTATGCAGAAATGTGCTCGATAATTTTGTTAAAAGGACAGACGTCCGCAAACGTAATCTTGGTGTACATTTACCTGATGTAGTTTTTCATTCATAAATGGTAAAATCTCTGCAATATATTTCAATAAAGAATTACAGTATTATCATACAAAATGTGTGTTTCTTTTAAAATTTAAAAACAAAGTTCTTATTGGTAGACCCTGTGTAAGGCTCTGAGGTTTTCGAATTATGTAGAAAAGAACATGCTGGAAACTTACTTTCTCCCCAATTACATCGAATTAATGCGAAAGAGTCACTAGAAAAATACTGATGACACTTTTATATCATCCGGCGATTGAATGTCCAACAGAGAAACACAACAGTGGATGGAAATATGAGGAAAGATAAATTAGGAAACGAAAACCTTAGAAATAATAACAGAAATTAGCACTTAGGACCCATTGGTGAAATAAAATTATTGATTGTGTATTTGAAGAGGTGACATGAACAGATAAAAATCAAGAACGAGAAGAAAAAGTCAAAGAGATGATTTAGATACAGGAAATGGCAAAGATTATGAAAGAAAACAAAGTATAGAAGAAAGTAAGGACAAGTCACGAAAGCAAAACAAGAGAAAAGATGATTGAAAATTACAAACACTATTGAAAGTTATTTTACGGAACCATAAAATAGTTAACTGAAAAGAGAATATAACACGATGAATATAAAATAGATGGAAGTAAAATTTCAGAGAGATTTAAAATAGTGGAAAACTGGAGGTGATACTTCAGAGAAGTAGAAGAAGAAAAGATAAATGAACTTGATAGGAATGAAATAAGTAATCCTAGCCATAAAAGAGCTTAAAGCTGGAAAGCTACCGAGAAGCCACAGAAACGTTGAAATATAATATTTGAAACTCAAAAGTCATAATGCAAGAAAAGCGATAAAGGAATTTGTAATGATTATGGAGAAAGTATACCGGAACAGGTTCCAACTAGTATAATGCAGAAGAGGATAAGAAACAAAATTGAAACATTAACCCAGATTCATGATAAGATAAGACAAACCAATGAAAAGTTTACAAAAAAGAGCAGACACATCCCCATTTGTCTGACAGGCCTGGAAAACCATCCTTTCAAATGAGAAGAGAAGATATATGGAAAATATTACAAAAAAGAATATAATAGAATAACAATAAAACTGGTAAAAAATAATTACTTACCTATCGGGACAACAAAAACATGAAATTTACAACAACTACAGTTTTAAATTGTAATAGGTGAAGCAATGAAAAAAGCAAGCAAAGAAGAAGACGAAAGCTTTAAAGATGGGGGTGCAAGAAAACAGAACAAGTTATAAATATAATGGAAAACGAATATGAAGAGGTAACAAATAACGATGGAAACAAAGTATAAAAGATACATAGAAATAGATAGCACTAGGGAATGATTTTTAACACAATTTCTGTTGAGTTCGATTTCTCAGCTGTCTTAAAGTAAAATGCTGATTTCAAAACTGAAATTAGTTTTCTTCTATCACGTCCACTTTTTTCTGACTAGCTTACTTTAATGGGATTTTTGTAATGAAAAAAGCAATCTATTAAGCGAATGGTCAAGATAAGGTAAATAAAAATTATATATCTAGCTTGTTCTAGGGTGTTCTCTTTCTTTCTGCAATTATTACGAGTAAGATCTGTACGAAAATAGACTTAATATGTATGGTTGCTGTTTGGCAAAAGATCTTTACTATTTATTTACACAATTTGACTTACTATTAGCTTAGCTTAGCTGAATGTAGTCTTTGTATGAATAAAATTATTCTCTGTGAACAATATACTTGATCATTTTCTTTTATTTTTCTTTATATGCACATTTTCTATGACTTTTGGAACAGAGAGGATAGGATGTCTTGCACATGGAAAAATTGACGTGATAGACAAAAACTGGAGTCATTTTTGGATTCAGATACCAAAATTTAGTCAAAAGCTCGTGTCATATCTAAGTCAAAAAGATTTGTGTTCCCCAGTGAATTGATTATTTTATGAAATACAAAAACAATATAAAAGTACGATACTTGGTTTGAATTTGATAACTTAGTTACTTGATAGTGGAGGTGGTCAGTTCTTTGGTTGTGGTAAGTGAATGTTCGAATTCTTCAGACTAAAGGACTAAACCATGGAATCATTTTTCCCATTCACTGATTGGTCTTACTGTTGACTTGACGTTTTTATACACTTGAGTCGTCCTTTATGTTTATCCTTTGAAATTTCCAAAAGTGTCATTTGTGTATGGCTTTTATTATTATCTAATTTTTATTTTTTTCAAGTTAGTGCGATTTATTAATTTTGAATCGTGGATAAAATCCAAAATCGAAATGTTACAAAATTCGTCACAAAAAAAGGAAAATGCATCGACATTGATACATGACAGGATGCCTGCTGTAATTGAAGCTTTACCTTCTTACAAAACCGTGAAATTTTGGTTTAAACAGTTCGAAAACGAATTTTTTGAAAAGATGATCCTTGAAGTGGTTGACCAATTGAGAAAATAGAACTGACAAAGGAATATCGACGAATTAGAATTCATAAACATCTCACCATGCGAAGGGCACCTGTTATAATGAACTTTAAAAAAAGGTGCAAGTTTCCACCAAAGAAAACCGTCTTACAAAATCACGACTAGTTACTACTTACTGACTATACAACAGAAGGTACACAAGTCATCAGGTGGTCAAGATTCGTATTAGACTTCGAAGAATTGAATAGTCTAAATTTGAATTCAGAAAACTAAGGCAAAGATTTTCTAACGACGAGGAATTGACGTGTGAAGTTTTTTGGACACCGGATATGTTTTCGTTGAATTAAAAACTTTACGATATTTAGATATATTTTGTTACAAAGTTACAAATTTAAAAAGAAAACTAGAACATTCTTCTAGCAAAACAAAGAAATTAATTATCAAGATGTTGTAATTAATTTAGTGACCATAAAAGACACTTGAATTCTGTAATAACATATTTTTATTAACAACGTCAAAGCAAGGTTTTCCAAAAGGTATAATGTGCTTTGTGAAGTCAAAAATGATTCGAATTTTTTCGCAAAACCAAGAACATCAACTGAGAGGTTTATGGCACAATTATTCGCACAGTAGTCAATCAAGGCCCCTAAAAAAGAAACGCTACAACGATGATGGAGCTATCTTATACACGGCATAAAAGAAAAAAGCGCGAGACCAAGACGAATACCTCGTGAGTAAATGGCTTTAAGCTCCTGATTCTTACATAAAAAAGTCCAGTTAATTTTCGAAACAAGTTTAATTCTCAGCGGGAACATCAAGGTGGTATTATGGTGATTGCATTTCGACGTTCGCTCCCTAAATTCATTTTCATGAATTTTCAGACTTCTTTTTTCAAACGTGGAACTAAACCTAACCTAAGTCTTAACGCCAATGTCGTGTGTTCATCTGGTTTCATGGTTTTAATTAAGGCCTCGACTCGGTTTCAGTTCAGTCGTTGTGCATGTATAACATGCATAATAATACTTGTAAATTTTTGGAATGGCTTCAATTCACCTTGATTTTGATTTCTTGTGCGATGTCTACGAGAGCGAACTAAATTTTGGACCTTCGAAGGACTTACGTTTGTACGCAATTAATAAATGAAAAAGGAAAGCACGATATAATAAATTAAATAAGTCTCAGTGATTTATGAATTATTTATGCTGTCCGTATCAGTGAGCTGCATGTGTAATTATCTCATTAGTAATTTATTTAATTTCCACCACGATTATATCATAATACAATGTTATTATTAGTACCTAACGATGCTTCTTTATTCTTCTTATTATAATTTTTTTTTTGAGAATACATCGTAAAGCTAAATCAGATTTATGAACCTTTCACACACTCGAGTAACTTCACGCATTTTCCTTATTATTATTGTTATTATCGTGGTGAATGTTGATTTCTTTCTTTTTTTTTCAGTGATGCAAAGCAGAGTTATTATTTCGATATACTTAGCATTGTGCGGCGATAATTACTAAAATGTCAATAACCTGCTGTGGAGAATGTTGCAAAAATCTCTTCAGTCTGACCGTCGTTTGCTGAAAAACCCGTACAAAAAAGTGAAACTCGTTCTTAATATGGAGTAAATCTGATCTTATTACTGCAACAAAATTGTAACAATTTTTTGAAAAAGTGCGACCGCAATTGCCGCGTCCTCGTTAGCGACGTCTCGTTTTAAATAATTATATCTAAGAAACGTTCACAGTAACAAACTGACATTAATAAAGTAAACTCGAATCATTCCTGAAGATATAGGACTTTTGCTTGTCGATAATAATCTGTAAATGTTCAACGACGGATTTATTTTTTCTGATTTCATTTTTAAATGAGGCTGACAGATGCAATACACAAACCGAAGATTAAATATGATAAATAATGGATTCGCGCGGTGGTGTAACTCTTGTCCTTCTTTTAATAAAAGAACTCCACAAAGCGACGAGGAGTTTATTCTTAGCTCGAAGAAATGATCTCGATTTTTCAAAAAAAAAAAAAAGGAAACGTTTGTGCAATTTTGTGTGCATCACAAACCGAGGATTAAAATTTCTAAAGTTTGAAAGGAGTTGTCATCATTGAGGTTCAACAGTTCTCAAAGTTTCGGCTTAATAAATGCCTTGCCAACATAAAGCAAATTACTTAGCAATCCAAAATGAATATTTTTAAAACTGTTGCTTCGAGCGCCATCTCTTAGCTAGAAATTAAAAAAAAAAAATGGTTGTAACAATGTACTGTACGAAATGCCAAACCTGGTTAAAAATATCTAATTCAAGTTCAAAAGTAGCTTTCATTGAGCTATGGCACTTTTGAAAGTTTCGACTTAATAAATGCTTTGCCAACATAAAGAAAATTATCTAGCAATCCAAAATGGGTGTTTTTAAAACTGCTGTGTTGCCTCGAGCGCCATCTCTTGACTAGAAATTAAAGAAATAGTTCTAACAATTTAGTAACAGTTTCGGCTGACTTAATAAATGCTTTGGCAGCGTAAAGCAAAGTATTTAACAATCCAAAATGAATGTTTTTATAACTGTTGTATTACCTCGAACGTCATCTGTTGGCCAGAAATTAAAAAAATAGTTGTAACAACTTACTGAATGCATATCACGAAATGCCAAGCCTGTTTAAGAATTAAACGAAACCAAGAAACTGACTGACATTTAACTTAGTAGTCGTTTTGAAATTACCAGCTGTCAATTCCTTGCGCCATCTCTGATTCAAGTTCACAAGTAGTTTTCATTGAGCTTTGGCACTTTTCGAAGTTTCGATTGACTTAATAAATGCCTCGCCAATATAAAGCAAATCGTTTAGCAATCCAAAACTAATGCTTTTTTATAACTATTGTGTTACCTCGAACGCCATCTGTTGACCAGAAATTAAGAAAAATAGTTGTAAAAATTAAGTAACAGTTTCGACTTACTGATTAATAAATGCTTTGGCAGCATAAAGCAAACTATTCAGCAATCTATGAATGAATGTTTTTAAAACTGTTGTGTTGCTTCGAGCGCCATCTCTTGACTAAAAATTAAAAAAATTGTTGTAACAATTTACTGAATGCATATCACGAAATGCTAAGCCTGTTTAAAAACTAAACGAAGACAAGAAATTGACAGACATTTTACTTACAAATCGTTTTGAAATTTCTGGTTGTCAATTTCTTTGCGCCATCTCTGATTCAAGTTCACAAGTAGTTTTCATTGAGCTGTGGCACTTTTCAAAGTTTCGATTGACTTAATAAAGGCCTCGCCAATATAAAGCAAATTGTTTAGCAATCCAAAATTAATGCTTTTTTATAACTATTGTGTTATTTCGAGCGCCATCTATTGGCCAGAAATTAAAAAAAAATAGTTGTAACAATTTACTGAATGCGACTTACGAAATGCCCAGCCTGTTTAAAAACTAAACGAAGCCAAGAAACTGACTGACATTTTACTTATAAATCGTTTTGAAATTTCCGGTTTTCAATTCCTTGCGCCATCTCTGATTCAAATTCAAAAGTAGTTTTCATTGAGCTTTGGCACTTTTCAAAGTTTCAACTGACTGACAAAATTAATGCTTTTTTTTATAAGTGTTGTTGTTTGTTGGTCATAAATTAAGAACAATAGTTGTAACAATTTAGTAGCAGTTTCGACTGACTTAATAAATGCTATGGCGGCTTAAAGCAAACTGTTTAACAATCCAAAATGGATGTTTTTATAACTGTTATATTAATGCGAGCGCCATCTCTTGGCCAGAAATTAAAAAAATTGTAATAATATACTGAATAGGTCTTACGAATTGCCAAAACTACACGAAGCTAAGGCACTGTCATTTAGAAGTTGTTTTGAGATTTCCGGCTGTCACGTTCTTGCGCCATCTCTGGTTCAAGTTTGAAAGCAGTTTCCACTGACGTCTGTTTTCAGTTTTTTTTTTAACGTAGAGAACGCATTCTAGCTGTGCTTATTATTTTCTTTTTGAATGTGTGCAATTCTTAAGTGATTTAAAGAGGGAATCCTAGACTTTAAGTTTTGTTAAGGGCCTTGCGACTTCTAGCGCCATCTCTCGGTCCGCAGTTAAAGCCGTGTTTGTTGTGAACTTTGTTAAACTCGACAAAAAAGCAGAAACTCAAAACGCCAAGTCATTTTGAAAACCGCGTAAAATTGGGGCGTTATTATTTTATTTCACTTAGGAACTGACTTAAGGCTTTTGGAAATTAATTTCTGGCGCCATCTTCAGGCCAAGTTCGATTTTTTTTTATTAAAACCGTTTTCGTTGTGAATTTTGTTAAACACGAAAGAAAAGAAACTCAAAACGACAAGCCATTTTAAAAAACTACGTAAAACTGAGGGGTTATTATTATTTCACTTGGGAGCTGACTTGAAACTTCTGGAAATAATTAATTTCTAGCGCCATCTCCGGGCCAAGTCCCAAATTTCTTCAATCAGAGTTCAGCAGTTTTATTTAAACGTATCAATCGATTTGGAAATGCTTTATTTATTTATTACAAGAAGTAAAAAGAAAATACGAAGCTTTTCTTCATTTGTTTGTTTCCAACGAAATATATATTTTTTAATCTAAAAATCGAGGGACTTTTTTACACTCGTTGCAAACACAATGCCGCTTATTATATTTATTTTAAAAAATTACATGTGTACCATAAAGTCGTCTTTATGACATGAGTACAATAAAGTCGTCTTTTCGTCATGAATGCGATATGACATGAGTACAATAAAGTCGTCTTTATGCGACGGTATGCTAAAGTCGCCTTTATTGCACGAGGACGAAAAAGTACAAATTTACAGCTTTATTTTATTCCGTTTTTATTAATGAAGTATTTAATTTGAAAGTGTAGCACTTGGAAACATGCAGGAAGAAATCTTTATGTGAATTTAAAAAGTTTCACCCAATTTGTTTAAAATCGTTTACTCTAATTTTATTTCGAAAATCACCTAAAACCCAGTACTTAGGCTGCGATAGTATTTATATCTCATTTCGAACAAATTAGACAAGGCGACAAAAGAAAAGAATGGCAAAAAGTGGTAAGCTTGATGATGAAGAGAAGAAACTAATATTAGATGATTTTCTTAAGTTGTTGGAAAAGAGGTCTTAATGTTGGAAATGACAGATTGCGGGAGAACAGGACTCTCTAAAACTTGCGCGATGGCGATTGGAAGAAAAATAACATAAATAATTTAATTTAAAAGAATTTCGAGACAACATAATGCGCGGGAAAAATAAAGTATCAAAAATAGAATGAATGAAGCTGAAACACCAATGAATAGGTAGATTGAAATAAGAATATGGTGGAAGATAATCCACCTCAATGAACAGAATGAAAAGGAGAATGGCGATTATTCATTAACCAAGAGGAAAAGAAGACATCACTGGCAATGTTCATCCAATAAGAGTCCTACCATTATATTTCAAGTCACCATAAACTTGGATGACCTCAGGGATTCTATTTTAAGATTGGATGGGGATTCTCAAAGTTGGATTTCAGGGATTAGGTACCTGTGGGTGGGAGGCTTTCTAGATTAGGATGCAGTTCCTGGATCAAAGACTCTTCCATAGTTTCCAAGAGAGCAGGGCGAATTTTCACCAGTCTTTATCAGGAACCTGACTTACGTCCAAAGCAAATCTTTTAGTCTTTGAATTATCTACTGTTTTGTTTCATGTTTTGACCTCTAAGTTCAATTAAATGAGTCTGTGATCATTGAAGGATACGTTTTAGTTGTTTAGGGCATTTTGTTCGAAGTCCTTGGAAAAGTTTTGCTTTTTAGTAGAAACTGCGTTTTTTCTGTTGGGTTTCTTCTCTGGCCTATGAGGTTTTTGGCAAGGTAAACTCGGACCTCGTACTTACGAAGCGAAGATTAATGGAGAAGATTAAAATATGTATTGAATAAGAAGGAGGAAACTGATTTGCAAAAATCATACACATTCAACCAGAGGGGATTAGGATATTTCGAAACGTCAATAGATTTGAAAATATCCTCAAATCCAGAGGGCTTACGCCCGTGTTTCCTTCTGAGTTCTTCAGTTCGAAGCAATCCCTACGCAACTCAAGAGAGGTGAGAAGGATTACTTTACCAAACTCGAGGAATATTCAAAATGTTTAATCATCGGCTAGAAGCAAATGTAACAGATTCGTTTGGGTCGTGCTCGTGGGGAAGAATACCATGACGCCCAAAGCCATCAAGAGTTGTTTAGGGAACGTAACTCAGCTACAGTGATTAGAAATTACTCCCAGACATCAAGAGACACGATGGGTTTGTCTTCATCAGAGGCATCATTTAGTCACAGAATTCTGGTGTAGGTCCTAAAAAAATTTCCCTCTTCCGAAACCTTGTCGATTTGCCCACCAGTATTTCCAAGAGTACCACTGAAGTCAACAACGATGTGCACATTTTAAGGTCAGGAGAAAAAAATTGTTGCTTCTTTCGAAAAGCAAAAACCAAATCCTTTTCACGTGAAGGAACAGACAACAGATTTGGGCTTCCTTTGGCAATTTCATCTACAACTTCACTATGGGCAGGCAATACACGTGGGTTTTTCATGTTTTTCTTTTCATTCAACAAGGGCGCATCTCCTGAAAATCTAGGATATTAAACCTGATAATGGCATAATATGGTATCTCCTTGTCTTCCTATTGGATATCTGATTGTTTCTTCTGCTCTTCATGGTCTTGCTGCCAATGATTTTCAGAAACCTTTTGGCGACTTCTTCATTTACAAGAACTAAACGGGAGTTAGTTCGATTTTATATTTTTTAACAACCACTTCTGGTATTATTAGGTAAGTACGTCATTGTCGACTTACTTCAGACGCAAGAACTAAAAATTTCTTTGTCTGCAACGACCTCTTCGGTTACAAGAACTAACGGGGGTACTTCTTTACCTCTAAAACCACCCCACTAACTTAGGGGATGACCTCTTCAGTTAAATACATGCTATTCGTAATTTTTTCAAGGTCAAATTGTACCAGAACCCCGCTAGCTACCTTACTGGCGACAATCAAAGTTCATGTTTTTTATTGCCGCGCCCGCGCTAGCTAGCTTTGATTAGAATATTTGGGAACGTGTTAAGAACGGAATAAATTTTGTTTTTACATTTTTGCTGACGTCTAAGCAGGCTATTAAAGGTAAGCTTGCAATATTTGGACGTAATTGAGTTATACCAATTAATAATAAATGATGTAAAGACTTAATTTTGGGGTCACCTCGTTTAACTTGGTTTTCTATCCGCTAGAAATTCTTTGCCCTCTAATTTCTCTCTGTCTCTCTCGATTTCCATCGCAAAAATTAATAATGCTTTGAAGATGAGATGAAGATTTGTTTAAAGAAAGTTCCCAGTTTTAAAAACAGAATTGGATCGAATAAGTAGTTTTGTCAGGGAATTCACTTTGTTAATATCAAAACTTGTTTCGATTTGTTTGCCTCGTTTTTCATTAATTACTCTCTTACAATGTTTGGCTTTGGATTTTTGTGGGGTTTTAGAAAGGACGGACATCGTAGTGACAGGCGCGGTTGTGTTGATGTACAATCTTGTTTTGAACTATAACTTGTTCTCGGCGTTGATAGAAAGCATTTGATATTGTTCCAACAGTTTCGACTCCACCATCTAATCGTTGATAAACACGAAGATGTAATAATGTCGACAGAGTTTTAGGTCGTTTATTATGTTCCATTTGTTTCTCTCAAAAAAAAAAAAAATGATTGAGTGCTTGTTTTGTGTTAGAAATTCAAAAGAAATGTATTTAGAACAAGTACTCTGCTTTTCCTTTGGTCGTTTTTCTTTATTAATGTTCGTTAAATCCACTTCGAGATGATGAAAAACGAAGAACGCAAGTCTTTGTACCGCCACACCAGCAAGTCTTCTTCTTCTCCTTCGTCGAGTGGAACTTTGCAATTGGGCACGCAGACTCCTTTTTTTTTCGTTTCGTTTGAGAGAACAGGTTCGTTCCGATGATGTTTTTTTCCAGTTCAAATTGCCATCATTTATTTTAGCAATTTACCTAAAGGAACGAGCGCAAGAGTCCGTCTACTATCTATCAATCATTTCTCACGCGCTACCGGTTTGAAACTTTCTGGCAAATTAAACGTTTACCTTGGAGCGGCGGAACTTCTTCTTGAAATTGACAACTCCGTTTCAAATTTAAATAAGAAGCTGGACATGTACAGATGAACCTCACATACACGTGAGCTGCATAATTCCTGTTGTTAATCTGCGAGTAAAATTTCGAGGAGTTCGTGAACTTGGATTTAGATTTTGTAAGCAAGCATTTTCAAATCTCAACCGTTGGAGTCATTTATGACAGAAGGGTCACTAAATGTGAACTGTAGGCGCGTCCAATATCTAAGACATTATTATTAAAGTCGCGATGTGAAAGAACAATGTTTAATTAACGTCGATTACGAAATATAATCGGCGGCGGCGGAAATAAGCGTATCGCAACTAAATTAAAGTGGACAGCTTTAAAAGTAACAATGCGTCGCCTCGGGTTAGTAATTCTCATTAAAAATTTTATCGCACGAAGATGCTTACGCATGCAAAAATCGGCGGAATAATTTCCTCGATTCGACACGACGAAAGTTACCAAGCAGAACAAATCACGTGACGTGTTCTTTCTTTTTTTTCTTCTTCTTCTATATGGTACTTTCCCTGACGTTAGTTAATTCAAGTAGTAATTAGCCTTAACTTGATGTATTCATTTTTTTTATTAATAATTTAATTTAATTTAACTCAAGCCTTTTTCACGCCGGGCCACCACCACCACCATCGATGTGAAGGCGACGACGATAAGTTTACGTTTAGGCCACCGCAGCCGTTTCGGTTTGAGGCCCCCTTAAATTAAACGATCGATAACTCTTCTATGTGCACGGTTTTGAATCAATTTGCTTGATAACGATGATGCGTCTTAAGTTGCAAAGATGAATTAGCGTCAGCCACTGAAAATTACATCTTACGAAAAGTGGCCCACATTTAAATAATCGCTGGCGTTTTCTCGGGGTGAAGAATCCCGTCTGCGGCTTCTTAAATGATGGCGCGAATAAATCATCCACGTCTTCCGCTCTTCTGCCTTCTTCGGATGCGAAAAGGCCGTCGTAAACTCAAACCCTCCGCCGGCTGTTATACTTACTTTTAATCGGCGGTTATTAAATCGCAAATTATAGGGTTGCCGGCAACAAAGATGCCAGCGAGCATAAGCTCAGGATTGAATATTTTCGATAGCGTGAGCCCCCCGATAACATCTAAAATCACGTCGTAACTCATGCGTGCTACTCGTGACAGTGAAATATCGCGGTGCTCCTCGCGAAAGGAGCTGCCGAATTTTTTCGAGATTTTTAAATATTGAGTACGCGCCTGTTCAGACGGGGCCGGGGCCAACCGTGACTTTGCACAAACGGAAGAGCCGGGGATGGGAAGAGCCGAAAAAAAGAACCACGAAGAGAACCTCTCGCAGCCTTCTAAGTGTGCGGCGCTTGTTTTATAACGACTGGCCAATTTAATTTGTTTGGATTTCGCGACGGATAAACGAAATGATGTGACGATTAATTTAAAATGAAATTTTGTCTTAGACCAGACAGAAATGGGCAAACCCTGACTGGAAAAAAAATCATCATCACTTGGGAGTCGAAATTACAAGTCATATGTACAGGGTGATGGGAATACCCTGTTGGCATACTAACATCAGTTCATTTGTTAGTTGCTTAGTTTGGTGTCGTTTCGGTTTTTCCTCCGAAAAGAACAAACTGGTGGACCACAGAGATACAGAAGTATATTAAGGAGAAAAAGGAAATATGGAAGGAACATCTAAATACGAAATAACTCACGGGTTATGCAAAATATAGCCAGAAAAGGAAACTAGTCAAAACTAATTAAAAGAAGAGAATGAGAAAATTCGTACAAAACATGAAGGAGATAACCAGAAACTTTTTTACGGTATGCCGAAACAATTAAAACAGAAGAAATGCTACACCACGAGGAATGTGAAAGGAAAGGATGGAAACATAATAACAGAAGAAGATAAAATAATGGACAGTTGGAAAGAACATTTCCAGGAAATAACCGAAACAGACGAATATAGGAATCTATTCTATAACTGGGCTGCAGTCAAAAAAAAGGGGGGTTGATGATAATACTCTTTTAAAGTTCAACCGAGCTTTCGGAATTTTTTTTTCCTTTATCGAGGTTTCTACAAAACAAATTTTAAAATTAATAATTAACACTAAGAACAATTTCACATGATTACTTACTCCTAGTGTGTAGTTCCCCAAGAAGGTATTGATGAGATTTTAACGGTTTTTAACAATTATAATCCTAATATTCAATTTACTATTGACAAGGAAACAGACAGGAGTGTTCCTTTCTTGGACACGAAAGTTATTCGTTAAGAAAACAATAAAATCATTATTGATTGGTACACGAAACCTATTAGTTCTGGGCGTTATATTAACTTTCATTCTTGTCATCCATATAAAATGAAAATTAACATGATTTTAGGATTAAAAAATCGTATAGAAAAAATTTCTCATCCTTCTTTGTTGAATAAAAATTTGCACAAATTAAAAAATATTCTCATAAAAAATAGTTATCCTTTTGCAATGCTAAATAAGTTAATTTTCAATACTCCACAAAGAATAGAACCCATTTCTCAAATTAATAATAATTCACAAAGAAATAATGTTGGTAAAGTTCTTAGATCTTTAATATTCATACCAAACCTTACATCTAGACTAATAAAAGTACTAAAAAACAAAAACATTCAGATTGCAACTAAAAATTTATTAACAATTAAGTCTCTTTTTACAAAAGTGAAAGATCCATTTAACAAATTCAAACAAATTAATTCTATTTATGAAATTCCTTTTCATGATTGTGATTCTGTTTATATTGGCCAAACATCAAGAACTCTTCATTCGAGAATTATTTCTCATAAAAGTGATATTAGACTTAGACCTAATGCTTGTGCTTTATCTGAACATGCCAATAATGAAGACCATAAGATTAATTTTGAAGATGCGAAAATTTTAGATATTGAACCAATTTTGAGTCAAAGACTTTTTTTATTGAAATGTGCCATATTTTTTGTAATAAAAAAAAAAGTATCAACAAAAGAACTGACATTGAGAAACTTAGTTGTATTGTATACTTACCTATTAAATTTTAAAACTAAAAAGAAAGACAATCAAGATGTTGTAAATCAAAATTTACATCGTATTACCTAATAATAAATAAACAATTTTTCTATCGTGATTCAATTTTCTAAATTTCGCAATTAATTTAGCTGTCAAAAATGTAAAATTCAAAATTTATTCTCTTTATAATGAACTTTAATATTATATTAACTAGTGGTTTAACCTTTTGTACACACTAAGGAGTAAGTAATCATCTGAAATTGTTCTTAGTGTTAATTATTAATTTTAAAATTTGTTTTGTAGAAACTTTGATAAAGGAAATAAATTTTCCGAAAGCTCGGTTGAACTTTAAAAGAGTATTATTATGAACCCCCCTTTTTTGACTTCAGCCCAGTTATAGAATAGATTCCTTAATTGATCAGTCGTGATCATATTCCGCACTAGAATATAGGTATACATAAGGAACAGAGAGAAAGAAACAGAAATATCTCTTTCAGAAAAATGAAGCGATAGGAAAATTGAAGTCAAGTAAAGCAGCTGGAATTGACGAAATCACGCTGGAAAATCTTGAGGAAACGGAAAGAACATAACTTACAATGTTATTAAACAAAATCGCAAAAGAAAAGAAAGTACTGAAAGAATGGAATGCAGGAAGTATTCTACCACTTTACAAAAAAAAAGGGGACATAAGAGAGTGTCAAGCTCATCACTGATGAGCTTGCCAGCAAAAATTCCTGCCACAATAACGGAGACAAGAGTGAAAGAACAGTTAGAGTACTCGCTGGAAGAAACACAGTATGGATTCAGAAAAGGGAGAAGCACAGAGAACGTCATATTATTTATAGTAACACAAAGCATAAAGAAGTGCATAAATAAAAATAAAGAAATACACATGGCTTTCATCGATCTGGAAAAAGCTATTGATAGGGTGAAATGGAAAAACGCATGGAAAAAAATATGGAGTCGACAGAGAAATAATTGAAGTGCTGAAAAGCATGAACGACACAACAAAGAACGTAGTAAAGACAAACAATGAAGAGTTAAGAGACTTTGAAACAGTAAATGGCCTGAAACAAGGGTGTATACTGAACCCTTTGCTATTTACAATAGTGATAGATGAAGCAATTAAGAAGGCCAAACAAAAAATGAGACCGATGGTACTGGGATATTGGAAAATGCAAAATATAGAAGTAGCAGAGCTCATTTTTGCGGATGACATTGCGATGGCGATGGCAGATTCAGAAAAATACCTACAAGACGATTTACACAAGCTAACCAAGGAATTAAATAAAGTAAACATGAAAATAAACATAGTCAAGACGAAAGCGATGATAATAGGTCAAGGAAATAAGACACACGGCATCAGAATAAACGAACAGAAAACAGAACAAGTCCAGGAATTTAAATACCTAGGAACAGTAATAATACAGGGCAACGGAAAAATGGACAAAGAAATAAACAATAAAGTAGCTACAGTAGGAAGAATGTATAACGGGTTAAGAGCATTTTTGGAAAAGAGAGAAATGACGACGGATATAAAAATAGAAGTGGTAATTCCCACACTAATACATGGTAGTGAAACTTGGACTCTCACGAACAGGGATATGAGTAGAATAAACGCAACAGAGATGAGATTTCTGAAGAAAATAGATGGAAAACCACGAAGAGACAGAAACAGGAGGTACTTAGGAATAAGTTCCAAATAAAACCGGTAGTGACAAGAATTCGATAAGGGCAATTAGGATGGTTAGGGCATATACATAGGATGACGGAAGAAAGGCTAACAAAACAAGTTTTTGAAGTTCGAGTATAAGGGACCAATTAAAGAAGAAGACGTAAAAATCAAGGCAAGTGAAGGAAAACCGCTCAAGAAAGAGATACACCATTGGGAGACATAAAGAACCTAGCACAGGATAGAAAGGAATGGAAAAAATTAATTAACTCAGGGGACCAATCGAAGAGGAAAACCTAGAAAATCAGGGCAAGAGGAAAAGAAGAAAACCGCTCAAGAAAGGGATATATAATGGAAAGATATAAAGAATACAGCACAGGATAGAAAGGAATGGAAAAAATTAATCAACTCAAGGGACCAATCGAAGAGGAAGAACTGGAATATCATCGCAGAAGGATGTGAAGAAGACCGTTCAAAAAAGGGATATACAATGGAGAGACATAATAAACCTAGCACTGGATAGAGAGGAATGGAAAAAATTAATCAACTCAGGGTACCAATCGAAGAGGAAAACTAGAAAGTCAGAGCAGGAAGAAGTGCAAAAAGACTGCACGAGAAAGACAATGGAGAGACATGAAGAACCTAGAACAGGATAGAAACGAATGGAAATAATTAATCAACTCAACCCCACAGTCTTATACCTCACGGTAGAAAGACTTAGGAATAAGTAACTTCTCGATTTATCACACTTTACCTTTTATTTACACTCACGACGGAAGATATACATATACCATAAGGTGTTAGGATCAAAAGAAATTCCTCTTATGATGTCCTGTTCTAGGTAGTGTTTGAATTATGATTAGCTTCCAGAAAATGGTGATTTCTAAACGTAAAGTTAACAGATATGTATCCAGCGAGACATTACATCATAACCAGTTTAAAACGAAGAAGCGTGTTTGTTATATTCTTTCATAGTTAGACCGCGAGCTTTCTAAATTGCAACGCCCTCATGTACACAATAAGAAGAAGTTCAAAATGGTCTTCTTTTAGTAATTGACACTTGTTACCAAATGCTGCAATATTAAATCAAGCGTGTGTACAAGCGGGAGAGAATAATGGGTATCTCATAACTAAATATCGGATGAAAGTATGGAACTCAATGTCATTCTCATAAGCGGCACGTTAGGCAGGCATATCCCGATCGCGTGCTTTGCGTTTGTTACCGTGTATTCTTCGCATTAATAGCCGCGGCGCTCATGAACTGGCGACGAGCATGATCAGGAATATTCATACAAATGTCCCAAGATTGCTCATTACGTACGGAGGAGATTGAAAGGGCGGCTGTAGGAAATCAAAATGAATTTTTTCTCCTAATTCGCTTATCTAGATTTGTTTTAACGTCAGCGGTTCTCAACAATATGAACAGCAGGTTTTGGTTATTAAAAGAAAAACAGTGGTTTCTGGAAGTTTTCTCACATGTTATCACTTTCATGATTTTTGAGACTTCCTGCGTACTTTGCAAGTGTAACAATAAAATAAATAAAAAGGGATTTCATGATTTAAAAGTAAAGTTTAAGGGAATTAGCTAATCCGTACCTTTAATTTATTAATACGAAAATAATTAACATGCAAATAAATTCGTAAGGTGAATGAAAGTGTAGATACATTAATACTAATATGGAAACGGTATAATGGAAATCACTGAAGTTAATAAAACCACAGTTTCAAAAGAAATGCCAGCATAAGGTTAAATAAATAAGAAGGGAAGGAAAGAAGCTGACGTAATTTAAATTAATTTTAAATATAGCTAATCCTCTTCCTTAATTTAACATGAATCAGATTGGAACTTCCTCTCCATTCGCATTAATTCGATAAGCAATAGACTTATAAAATAATTGTTTCTCACTTAAACTGCGTTAACCTTATAAGATGCATTAATAAACCGGTATTTTTGCCCTAAAGATTTGCATGATGATTAATCTGGGCACAATTTTATCGAGGAACGAATGAAACTTACATGAAAAGTTCAGAATTATATTTAAACATACTAGTACTCAAAATATAAAGAGAGAAAATTGTTCTTTCCGTAATAAAATAGGGGAGGGTTGATTTGTATAATACATGGATGGCTTCGAATCAGTACCACGTAAGTCTAATAAGAATCCCATTCGACTTACGTGGTACCACGGTGAAGGATCTATTAGATGACGCCAGAAGAGCACTCGGCAGTGTTTCGATATGTGGATGAAAGCGCGAGAGCGACAGCTAAAAGAAGGTTTCAAATATCAATGCGCGAGAGAGAACGGTGTTTAATCCTTCGGCATGAGATAACATTAAAATATTTCTTTCACAGTTGCGTGCACGTTCAGAGCGCCCGCACTACTGCCTATTAATTCTTTACTATGCGTGGTGCTGATTTGATACCATCGATATACAGGGTGACTGTGATGATTGTACAAAACTCGAAATCTCTAATACATCACAATAAATGCTAACGATTGAACTCACATGTCCTTAAGAAAAAGTTAACAGTTTTCGAAAACATCTTAGTTCATATTTTTCCGAAACTGTTCGAGAATCATTGGCTCAAACAGGCCTTCAATAAAGTATTTCTTGCATGCATTTTATAGATTTTAATTTGTAGCGAATGCGAACGGATATTCTGCACTTTTAATAGTCACGTTCGGAGACGGATTAAGCGGTGAGGGAAAAGGAGCGGTTGCCCGAAGGCGCATTTCGTCTTCGTTGGAACACTCAGGTGATGAAAACGCTGCTTATCCTTCTTGAAGGTCGCGAGAAAAATTAACTCGGTACTTTCCGCTAATAAACAGGCACAATACGGGTGCAGGAAAGCTTACTACTTAAGGCTGTCACAAATAACAATTTAATTTCATATTTTGTTTAAAAGAAATACTTAAATACAAGAACCCAAAATGTATGTAGGACGCGCTCGCTCTTCCTTTAAATTACAGCTCAATTACAGTTATAATTCTTATTTGTAAAGTTCAGGTAGAATCCGAGCTTTGCCCTATAAGAATGAAAAATATGCCGGCCTTATTAATCAGCGGAACCTGTTCTGACTTGCAAGAGAAAGTTTTAACGCCGTGCAACAAAATTCAGCGTTTAAATATTAGCTTAATGCAAATTAAGTGGCTGAATAATATCTGCGATTAATTACCGTTTTAACGTGCAATTAGCCAGCGGCGCGGCGGTGCTGGAAATAATTCTTGAAAAAAATGGACATCGGAAATTCAGTTTCTTTTTTACGTCTTGACAGGTTCACAAATCCGAAGTCAATAGTTAAGTTCTCACATGTAATTAGGCGATGGCGACTAATTAGTGCGTTTTGAAGAGACGCAAAATGTCGGTTCAGTACATTTTTCTGGATTGAACAGGTTACTTGCGGCCTTTAATTACCATTCTCCATAAAATTTTCGTTTCTTTCAGACTTGAGCATGATAATTACTGCTTTTAATTCAAGAAGCGCCCTGCTGAACAGTAGCGTAATGCTTTTAAAATATTTGCCGTTGAAAAGCAAGCTTATAACTTCTTCTTTACAGTTTTTAACATTGTAATTTTAATGACTTCATTGTTAATGGTATCTCTGCAAAAATACGTTTGAAGGTCAACAACGATAGACGCGCAAACTAAAACTATCTTTTTTTTAAGATTCTGGTTTTGATTTTTTTTAATCGTGGTTTAACTTTAAACTCCGTTTTATTCATATCGATACAATAGTTACCGTGGTAGTAAAACTTTGCTTAAACTGTGACGGAAAAACCGCGCCTAAATCGTTACAATTAGAGACAGTGATGCTTGTCCCATTTGTGTCGAAACAAGGGACGGATTAGCGCGTTTTAACCCACCCAAACTTCAAAAAAAAAAAAAAATAAGGGCGGGCCTGCGCCAATTCGTAACTTATCGTAACATAGAAGCCAGGATGGTCGTTCCTTCGAAGACCAGGTTGTAGACGGGAGTTTCGTAAAGACGCCCACTCAATGGAGACGGCGTGGGAAAACACTAAAGATCTTACTGAAAAGGGCGCCACCCAGCGATAGTCGTGCAACCCAAGAGTATCGGAGATACAAGACCGGAAAAGATTATCCCTAATCGTCCTTGAGAAGCACAACTACCCAGGACCCGCTTCTCGTTGGAATACCCCCAAATTTTGGACAATAAGGCCTGTACGGAGACGTAAAGCAACAATTGCACCTTTTTTTTTAAAAAAAAAAAACCTCTCCTCGAGGGTGTTTGTCGAAACGGCAGCATTATCTACCAAATAAACTGTACTTCGGCCCGGTAGCAATTTCGTTATTAAATTGCAAAGGCAACAGTAAAGAAAATTACTAGAGTAAATCGTCGAAATCTGGCTCAAAGTAAGAATTGACGATACAAGAAAAGGGAACAAAATCTCCTCTGGCCACGTACGCTGGAACGTTATCAAACATCCTCGCAATCCAAGACGATGCGACGCCACTGACAAGGCCAACGTACGACGCCGTACCGCAGATGGAAGAAAATAAATAAATAATAAAGAATGGAATGTTCTTACGTGGAAAACTTCCGCATGGGCACGTGGTGCGTGGTTGTGATGATTTCCGGTCGGGGCGGCAATACCTTCCTCAGATCCAGGTTCAATTCGAAAGGCGAAGCCTCAAACTTGGCTGATCTGGATGTAACTCGGAGCCTCCAAACGAAGGCAACGCTAAACTGTCGCGGTAACTCTGCCCCTTTCCAGAAGTTTACGCCTTATAAGGTGTTTAAAAGGGGAAAACGGAAATGGAGGATAACAAGACTTACTTTGCCTTAAAAAGTGAGAAAGTCTCCACATCAAAAATTCCAAAATTCGCGAAGACGCGACCCCCGCGAACAGCAGGGAAAACTTCTATCGACGCGATAACGTCTCTAAAATAGAGGGTTGATCAGTCTAAGCACAACAAACTGCCAACACCCTTTTCGTTTAAATAGCGTGTGGAAGAAGAATGATGCCCGACTGTAACGTTTTCGTACCGGTCTGAACTAAATCAGCAAGTCGGAGACCGCCTCGCCCCTTGGCAACGATCACCCGTATTCGAAACAACAACACCTACTTCACTATGTGAATAACAATGTTGAAAATGCATGTCGTAACAAGACACTCCAACCATCTCTTCAATTTAATCAAAATAAAATTGATATACAACTTTTCTAGGATGATCCCTGCACTCTGTATAATGAAATGTTTGTATAATGCTGACAGTTAAATGGAATTGAAATTTACGTGAACCAATTTGTACGAGATGACACGTTGGGCGCTAATTGTTGTGGCTAAGGAAAATTATTCTGAGTCGGGTCGATACATGTTACACGCATAACTGAGATACATATAACAAGGTAAGGTGGTTCTTACTTGCGTACCCGGGATTCCCTGTAGTTAAATTGCTGACGTCGCAGAGCGACACAATGTGATATCATCGGCGAGGTTTAAAGTCGGAGAGGGTCGTGGAGAAATAAGAGGAAATCCACAAAAGTAATATATTCAAAAAAATCAATTACCGGTAGACACCAACTGGAGTGTACAATACCACGGTATTTATCATATTATGTCCAAACAAGAATTATTTCCAGTTTTAAAAAATGGCGGATGTGTCCAAGACAACAATTCAATGTGCGAAATAAAATATCAAGTAAAGCTTTAACGTGAAAGTTTGGTTTGGGTGTAACTCAAGATTCAAAATGATCTTAAATATTTCAAAAAATTACAAACTGGTGGGCACGTTCGAAAATTTCCATTCGATTCTCAAAAGTCAGGACAATGAAAATTAATTCAACGAAGTGATTCAGAAACGTTAACAAGATAATTAAAGTCTGTTTTAACAAACGTTAGCAAAAAAGTTAATAGAAGTGGATTTTAACTTGACTGAACGTCAATAAAAAATTACATTTAAATTGAATTAGATTGCCTGTCGCAAAAGTAAAAGGCGAATTATGCAACCAAAGTTGCGCAGACGTTTACTGAGCAGAATGATATCCCACGGGATAACTATTCCGGAATATGCGACAGGTAACGGACATCCAATGCGGCAGGAATAAGTCAGAAAATGGTTACCTCGTGCGGTAGGGATTACGATGTGAGTTGTCGAGCGAATCACAAAACTGATTCTAGGGTACTCTTCGAGCCTTCGGAGTAAACACGAAACCAGCACTGAGTGTCCGAAAAGTCAGCTTCGATTAGTGAACTTCTTGGCGAATCAACCGCTTGAAACCAGCTGGAATTCTCAGAACAGGGTGTACAATAACTCACAAACCGCAAACGACGCGACGTCGGGATATTACTTGCCTAGAAGGATATCAAAATCCTAAATAAAATTTGAAAAACTCACTAACCATTCCAAAGAAAATCATAGTAACTGACCTTGACCCTCAAGAGAAATACTAGCGAAGAAACAATTTCGCCCTCGAGGGGGATTACGTTCAACTAAAATAGGTTAAACACCTTCCAAGTTTCCTAACAAGCGAGCTCGAATGAACGTCTTTCCCATAGCAGAGTGTTTTTTCAACTGGAGCGACGTGCAGAAACGAGGCGAGTCGTAGAGGGAAAGTCGGGGCTGTAATTCGTTCAGCGACAAACTGATTACAAACACCAGCGAATTCGACCGTCACAAAATCGAAAAAGAGTGAGGCAACAAAAATGGACGTATAATAAAAAATAAATTACAATGATGCATAAGCCAAAATCTCGCTGAAGCGGTTAAATTGATTTCATTGATTGAAACTCGCTCTGTAAAGGTAGAATCTGGCCTACATAGTTGGAGAGCGAACGGCTTAGAAATAAGTAAAATTGTTTACAGAGTTGTCATAAAAAAGATTGGACGAATGGCCGGTTTTAGGTGACACAGCTGTTAGATGAATACGCAGCCGGCGCAATGCATCTAAATCAAACCGGGCGCGTAACATGTTATTAACTGCAATTTATTTAATAAAGAAAAACCAGATCAGATGTATTTGGACATGGGATATTCCATCCAAGAAATGCACGCATCTTTTTGGGAAAATCAATGAAACTTTTCATACTTAAGTTTTTAGTTAAGTTAAATTTTTTCTTGACATTCGATTTTCCAGATTGTAAAATCTTCATCTTAGAGTTGTCATGCACCAAACTTTGAGTGCATTTGTGTTATAAATAAATATTCTACCAATACAGGACAGAATGGAATAATCATGCATGACCATTTACAGAGTAATTTTATTCTTAATGCTAGTACTAACACGATAGAGTCAATCCAATAATAAATTAACTAAATAAAACTCATTAATAAGGATTTATGCAGCGCTATCATATCACACTTAAACATAAACATGTACAAATCATGATCGAGTTGTATAAATCGCCTTCGAACCATTTAGTCGTCAGATTTTCGAATTACTGGTTCTGCATACTACCTGTAGAATTACAAGTACATACAAATATAAATATAATTGAGGTGCACTAATTAAAAGTTCATTTTAAGATCCAATTGCACCGACATCGATTAAAGTTAATAAATCCAAGTAAATCGTATGTTTAATCTTAACAACGACGTAGATGCAATACTGCCCAAGTCTTGAAAACAAGTTCCAAAAAAACGTGCTGACTTTGACTCTTTTCAAATTCAAAACTAATGTTAAGTAAGTGATAAAATAGACCTTGTCATCTTTAGAAACCTTATGGTCTGCTCACTGTTTTGAAAAAAAATTTCAGATATATGATTTTCAGATTTTAAGACACATTTTACATTGAATACACTTGTGTAAATAAAGTAGCAATTTGCAGTACCTAAATATAAATTCATTGACATTTAGTTGACGCAAACGTTTTTGCTTGTCACCCAAGAATTGTCACTTCATTTTATTGGCCACCGAGTCAGTATTTTCTCGCCTCCGAATGATTTTCACCTTTCGTTTCGTGCCGTGATTTCTTTCGCACCTAAAAAAGGCAACCCGTCGTCGAAGGGGAGTTATGTTTTGTTGTTTATAATTTAACCACGCATTTTTATTCGTCCGTTATTTTGCAAGTCGCTCCGCTGCGACTTTTGTTTGTTCTGCCGAAAAAAGCGTAATTTCGCATCGAATTAAGGCAATTTCGAAGCCTCATTGGATTATTGTACGTACGTGTAGGATGAAATAATGAATAATAGACCGTAAAGGGAGACTTGGCTGTTTTCGAGTCGCAAAATATATCGAGACTAATTGAGGTGATCGGCATAAATAACAATTATATCTTGTTGTGTGGGCACTTTTTGCAACGGACGCTCTTTGGTTGCTGCAGATGAAAGTTCTGGGTCAGTAAATTTGATTCATTTGCTTTCAGTTTCAATCTTTACTTGAAACTAATCGATTATACTTAATCTTCTATTGTCATGTCTTTATAATGTATGTACAATCGTAATTCTTTGTTTAATCTGTGGTGGTTGCCTAACAGGGCTCTAAGTCATAGAGGACCTCAGAAGCGGGTATTGTGTGTATTTTGTGTTTGTAAAGTGTCCCATGGCTTTGGTTCTTCCAAACCTCCTCGTCGTTGAAGAGGAAGCAATGTCGAATTCTCTCCCCAACACTGAAGGGTACCTGAAGTGAGTAACGAGCACACTCGAGAAATATCTCGGACGCGGTGCGAACCCACCACCTTACGATTGCAAGGCTGGTCCCTTACCACTTGGACCGCCCAGGCGTAAAATAATTTTTTTTTCATCTGTGGGGGTTGTCCAACGGGGTCCTAAGTCATAGACCTGTAAACGTTTTAATTTAAAAGAGGTCGAAAACGCATGTTAATTCTTTACAGACTTACAAATAGTGTTATGAATAAACTGTAAACTCGTAAACTATGTTTTATTTTAAATTTTCGTACTTACGTCTCTAGTTATAACAATAACAATGATGAACAAGACGAATTCTGATTTGTAAACCCAAAGTTATTAATGAAATGATAACAATTTGTAAGTTTCTTGGTGGAGCTCCTCGATTTTGATCTGATTTCCGTTTCTTGAAATTTAAATGCCTGTATGTACAACGAATGTGCTGTTACCAAGCAAGGAACAGGTTTTGAAAATTGTAGCAGCCTAAGTTATTAATTAGCAAACATTATTAATAAATTCATTACAGAATCTGCACAGTTGAGAAATTATTTATTTGATAAATTGAAAGAGATAAGACCACGCTCAGTGCGCACAAAATCTGATTGCCTTCCAAAAATGGACATCCCCGATGGTGGTAACTTTCTTGCCCTCTTTATTTCCTGGCACGAAACAATGTGCGCCGTCCACGGAATAAATTATGCAAAATGGAGTCGTTTAAATTGAGAGCACATGTGAACACACAATCGGTGAGCAGCGTGAAGAAATTATCTCGACAATTACATATCAATTAATAGCAGAATTCGACGAGTCCGGTCAGGAAAACCAGTTTGGAGAGCGCGCACATGATTTAATAGGTTCGCCGGGCAAAGATATTTTTTTTAACATGTTATTAATTATCCTGACCAAACTGTTTTGAATAACCGGTACTTAATTCAGATTTATTGCACGCCGAAAAAGCTCTCTTGATCGGCTCTGACGGGCTATCTTTGCGTGAATCGCCGAAACTCTCACTTGACAAACTCGACCACACCGTCTAGCATAGGTCTCCAAGCACCATCGACTTAATCGAAGTGTCCAATTCTGCATACAAAGCGCAATTCGCGCAATAATAGACAATGGAAGAAAATAAATGACGCCAGTGTTACTTTTAACTTACTTTTTCTGCATTTCATTAGCTTAATTGGTCCGTAATTATACATTTTAATTACCATTAAATATGCTATTTTTTCGATTTCGTTTAGAGCAAATACTTGCACGGGGTAATTAACGCATATTACCGTATTAAAATAGCAGACGGTTAAAAAACAACGACCTGTCCAAACCATGTCAAAGAATCTACAAAAAGTTTCTTTTCTTTTTTTAATCACTTGGCATTTGTGAAAATGTCTGAGTAAAAAAGTGTCTAGGTAAATCAAGCTCTGCCTTCCAGAAATTTATTCATAGAAAATCATCAAGGACTCAATACTTTGTCACTTCTCTCTCTCATTCGTCAACCGGAAACGAGAGTTCGGCGCGTTTGACCCGCTCCGGAGAAGTGAGAAAGTCTGCGCCAATCCATAACTTACGTCGGCCCAGAAGTCAGGTCGGTTGTCCTACCGAAAACGAGATGGAAAATAGGAGTTGCGTGATGGTGTCCACTCAGTGGAGATGGTGTGGAATAACTCTAGAGATGTTCCGGAAAAGGGCGCTAGCCGGCGGTGGTTATGAGACCCAAAGGTATGAGAAACACACGTTCTGGAAAGTATGTTCTTAGACGTTCTCGTCTAGGGCAACCCGAGAGCGTACCCCAAAAGGTGATGAAGGAACCTCCTTCCCCATGGGTAGACCAAACCAAAATTGTTGAAGAGATGTCCAAAGAATGAAATTGCCGAAAGGCAATCGTCATAAGCGAT
This sequence comes from Prosopocoilus inquinatus, assembly GCA_036172665.1. Classification (NCBI taxonomy): domain Eukaryota; kingdom Metazoa; phylum Arthropoda; class Insecta; order Coleoptera; family Lucanidae; genus Prosopocoilus; species Prosopocoilus inquinatus. Next base: position 35,715,848 of record CM069877.1, read on the forward strand.
TTACAAACCCAAACGGGCACCCTGAAGGAGTATTCGGCCGTTTTCTTATTTAACAAAAAAACAAAAAAAGAATAATGCCCAAGATAGTATAGATTGCTTCTGCGAGAGTACTTTGGCGTCTGCCCAAAATAGCGTAGCATAGATTAAACGATAAGAGAGTTTCAGTGTCCGCAAAATCGCAAAATAAACAAACAAAATATCGCTTGACGCGACAAGCTCAACAACGTTCAAAAATGAAACGCTAAATAGACTTCCGTTCTGAAGGATCCTCAACTTAAAACAAGAAAAATGGGACAAAATAAATAATCAAATGTAAAAGCGGCTTCAAAAATAGTAAATTACCTGGAAAACTCCAAAAAAATAATAGTCTGATCCAGACGGTAGGGACCAAAACAAAGTGAGGTTGCCGCCGCAAAAATTCCTAGAATTTATAAGCCGCACCGTTCGTGTCAACGCTACTTTTCGCACAACCTCGAAGCCGGGAGTGGGCCAGTGAGAAGGACGAGCTTACGTGATGAGAAAATTCCATTCGAACCAAGCGTAAACCGCCTGCGATGTTCACAGGTCGGCCGTAACCGAGTCTTCCTCTCTCGGGCGTTGGCTGCTTATTCTCGAGTGTCGACGTCCTACAATGGGAACCTAATAGGCTGAACCGTGGCGTCGCAATCACCAGCTTGTTTCAATCGACTTCCTCATAATCGGAAGGGGGGGGGGGGGCATGTAGGCCACGTACAAGTCGCTCATTGATAATCCAAAGACCCTCAAAGAGTCACACGTCGGCAGATAAGTAACAGCGGCCACAGGAGCCGACTCCTTCGAAATAACAGAATCCCGAAAAACGGGGACCCACTGAAACTTCTATCATAGCAAAAAAAAAATCGACCGATCACCTCAAGTCAACGTGCGTAAATCTAGTATCGCCAAGCCAAAGTCCGCCGAGTGCAAGCAGCGCGACGCAATCCTGCCTCAGAACGGAACTTAATACGCAATCTCACGGTAAAAGGCCGAAATAGTATCGAAGATTGGAAACAAACTTCTCGAGCACAAAGAAAACCGTAACAACTTTTCCAGAAAAGATAGAATGTATACATTGAATCTACATTTTATCGTAAATCACATTTTGATTTTAAATGCATTCAACACTCTGTTACTGAATTCGTTTCTGAAGCCCCGGTGCGTCATCTGAACATGCCCATAATTTTTACGACATTCTTCCTTCTGCTGGCTCCGGTCTGTCATCTGAATACGGCTGTGCCCATGAGATATTTGACGAGAATTTTAACTTTCTCGAATCCGTTCGCTTTCAAAGTACTTAGGCCAGTTTCCGTATAAATCCACTGTCCTTACTGATTGATTTCCAAACTTCAATTCGAGCGTTCCGTCACGTCGAGATATTCGGCAAAGCATCTCTGTAAATATTTTTTTAAGTGGTGGGTAGCCATTGTTGGTTGTCATTGTTGCCAACTCTATTCAATATTTTGACGATCGGTTTTAGGTAGTGAATTTTATGCCAGAAGTGAAATTCTCCCGACTTGCGTCTTTTTCTTCGTGCCGCGCTTAATCCACGATCAGTAATAATCCAGCTCTTGCATTGAACGGCTGTGTTACCTCTCCGCTTGTCAAATTTATTCAAGGCTGTTAGTCGTTTACTTTCTGAGTACTTAGGTTAGCTTCCGTATAATCCACTGCCCACATTCAATGAGTTCCAAACTTCAATTCGAGCATTCCGACTCGTCGAGATATTCACCAAAGCGTTTTTGTAAATAAACTTTTGAGTGGTAGCCATTGTTGGTTGTTATTGTTGCCAATATTATTCGATATTTTGACGGTCCATTTTAGAGAGACACTCTTTTTTAGTGAATTTTATGCTAGGAGTGGAACTCCCCTGACCATCGTCTTCCTTTACGCGCCTCGCTTTATCGATGATCTGTAATAATACAGCTTTTCCATTGAACGCCTGCGTTACGTAACCGCTGGCCAAATTTATTCAGGGCAGTTCAGGCAGTTTCAGAGCAGCGGTTCCAAAACCTCTTCTGGTGACACGATCCAAATTGAAGCGAATTTCCTTCAGAAGCTGTTAGTCATTGTCAAGACCAGTCGATTCTACCGTTTATAAACCTTTTTCTGGCTTACTTTTCTTTCTTGGACTGATTTGGTAAGTTATCTTGTTTCTTTTCTGGAATTATACTTAGGGTTTCTTTGTTCGCTTGTAGGCAATATTTTCCGCTGCCCTTCTTAATGGCAATTTTCGTTTACCCGTTTTGATCTACGTACCAGATGTTTTATCAAGCCAAGGCCTTCATGTCCACCAGTCTGTAGAAGTCTTGGCTTACGTATTTGGCTACCCTTGTTGCTCGTTTGAGAGATCATTTAGACTTGTCGTGCTATTCTGTGCGATTCTCGTAATGTGGACATCACCCCGAAGCAAAACTTTTCTTTGTTACCTTCACGGTGGATGACTGAAACGTATACTGCGGAACTTTTCTGCCATTCCAGTAATTCAAGGCACTTTTTATATTAACTTCATTTTGCGTTTGTTTAATCAACTTAAGACAATTTAGTCCTTCCGTTTTGCTTGCTTTCGAATTAATTGATGAATTTAAAGTTAATTTTTGCAAATTTTGAACTGTCAAAGATTTCTGTGAGACGGAGGAAATTTGCGAAGTACGTACCGGCTTATGTGTTTGAAATATTTGCAGATATTTTTGGATTTTGAGTATAACTGATATCAAAATTTGACTTTAACGTTCTTGATATTATTGCTATTTAATTTCATTTCTGTGCGTTGTTGAATTGTTGTCTTGGACACGCCCTCCTTCATAAGACTGAAGTTATTTACGATCGGATGTAATTGATACCTTTGGTGTGTTTACTTCAGTTCGCGCCTATCAGTAAATAATTTTAAATGTGCGTCTGTTTTGGAAATTTCCTTTTTTTTTATCCACGTCCCACTCTCCGAAATTCCAGAGCTGCCGCTGATATTACGCAGTGTCCACCTGTGACGATGAAAATTCATCAACGGGGAATTCATTGTACGCAGATCTTTATATGCACTCTATCGCCAACATGGTTTTAAACGTCACACGCACATAATCCACGATAATTACTTTAAAAAAAATATAAAATCCACTTGAACAGCGGTACTATTATGGTTTAGAGAAAGATTATCTAACTACCCAGGCAGAATTTGGTCACGTGAGATTCAATCAATTATGAAGACCTTGTGCTTTAAATTATTTTCTCGCACTCGTTAAGGATATGAACTTGCTCTCACTTTAATGACCGCGAGTGTACATTTTTTAGTTTTCAGACTTTTCACCCGGCATTTCTAGTTTTATTTTCGAATAAAGCGAAGACAGACGACTGCATTCTTTTCTTTTTCTTCTTTGTTTTCCAATTAACATGATTTACAGTTAGCTCTGGGAGCCTTCCAAAACTTGATACGTGAAACTCGAGAAGGTTTATTCAAGTGTAATTGATTATGCCGTGTTATCTCCGGGTATACATACACAACTTGCAACTTGCAACTCGCGCTTTATCACCCACTAACCCAATTCTTCCTGTAAAATCTTTTGCCAGGAAATATTATACATATGTACACTTACATAGTTTAGAACGCAGCGCTCGCTTTTTAATAAATCCTTCTGCGAGAGGAGAATTTCAGTTCTCCTACGCCTTGAAAAGGTACGACGTCGTCCTTGGAATTATAAACAATCATTTTGCAGTATCATGCGTCGCACACCTAAACAACATCATTCAATAAATATGTCGACCGTTGCTTTATGTCTAGACCTAAACTGCCATGTCACTGTGAATATGTTGCAACCGAGTTGTAAAGAACATTGTGGATAACTTTTGAAACTTTTTCTTTCTGATTCGAACAGACATCGATAAAGATGAACAGATGAATTTGGTTTTCAATCTCTCGGCCTATACATTCTACATCTGTATCTTCTTTTCCTCTTTTATTATAATAAATAACCTCTTTTGGTGAACGAATTTCCCTCAGAAGGTCAATCAATCGTTTATAAACCTTTTTTGGCTTATTATTATTTTTTGTGGACTGACTTGGTAAGTTATCTTGTTTCTTTTCTGGAATTATATATATATTATATTTAGGGTTTCTTTTTTATTCGGTTGAACATAAAAATAATTTTGAAGGCAAACAAGAAGCCATAGAGCCAGTCTTTTGTACATATGTACAGTCGCGAACACAGAAAATGCTTATATACAACAGATAATTGAGCTTTATGTCTAGTTATTGTTTAAATAAATTGTAATTTTTGGGACAAAACTAGCTATGAGATAAAATGGTTATTATTTTAACAAAATTGGTCTTGAATAGTTTTTGTGTGTTCATGAAAAGTTATCAAGTCTCTGTTGGTTTTGGATTTCGTTGAAAGTGTCTTGGCATTGCAATTTGGTGCAGAGCAAACCGCATTCTGTTAAGAACTTGAAACTCATTATGCGAAAAAGGATTCTCGTAGAAAAAAACGAACTAAAGAGGTCGTGCTCCGTTATGCGCGTTCGTGTAAACGCCCTGCGCGCGATTTTTAATTGCAGATTAACGCAACTGTCCATCAAGCGAGTGCAGCTATTGCAAGCAGTTCTACTTAAGTCTCTAAACCTGGCGAGGGAGGCAAACGGAAATCCTGCAAAAAGCCAACGCCGATAAGTGCAAAATAATGAGCCGGCGACGCACGCACGCAATCGCCTCGCGATTACGCAAGTTGGCTATTTTGTTGCCGTTTTTGCGGCAGCGGTAACGAACGTTATTAACAGAAGCAAAAAAAAATAATTATTATTTAAAAAAAGTCGCCTTTCAATAATTTTTTTTTAAAAAAAAAGGTATTACTCGTGAAATTTTAATTAATTCCCGTGACTTGTAAGACGACATATTAGGCATATTAAAAAAAATTCTATTTTTAATAATAAAAATAAAAAGACTGGTTTAAATTAATTTAATGTGTAAAACTCTCATTTGTCTTTGTGCCACATAAATTCAAGGGCCACATCATGATTAATTAAATTAATTAATTAATTACGGTGGAGAGCGCTATTGCTAAAACTGGGGATTTTATGCTGATTACCTTGCCTGAAAAATAACGGGTTTTGCTTGCGATCGTCCAACTGCAAAAACTTTCTTAATCACAAAAATCTTCTACAAAGCAAATTCCAGAAAATAGTTTTAGGATCGGGTTAATTTGAAGGTTCCTTTGGCTTTGTCTATCCTCTTTGACCAACTTGAAATTTTGCGATTCGCCAATTTTTTCTGGAGGTGTTAAATGTACCAAGGAAACTATACACTTTAAATTTGTTATAAGTAAAGACCGGACTTTTCTAGGTCGTGAAAAAGTCGAAATGTACATAATTTAGGTTTTTGTTTTCTCGTTGTAGTTACTTAAAAAGATCCAATAAAATTAAACAAAACATCAAAATGAAGCCGTTCATGCTAAAATTTTAATTAACACTTACTTGTAACTTAATGAAACAATTGTCACCGCCCCTAATACGTGGGCTGCTGGAAAATTTTCTGGAATCTAGTAGGTCTAGAATTGTTAGCGTTTATCAACTGTCATATTTGAAAAATTTGACGTTTTTCGCCTATAATTCTATTCACAGTTCCTATCCAAGTGAACTAGTTTTGTTTGTACAGCATTTGAGAAAAAGTAATTTTGTGTAAACATGGAAATCTCGCGTGAAAACTTTCGTGCCATGATTTTTTACGATTTCAAATGTGGTCTAACGCCGAAACAATGCCTCGATCGGCTTTATTTGGCTTTTGGAGGTGAAGCACCATCAAAGAGCAGTGCTTATAATTGGTTTGCCTAATTCCAGTGTGGACGTACTTCTCTCAGTGATGAATTTTGTGAAGGTCGTCCATCAACATCTGTTGTTGCCACTAATGTAGATGCTGTGCGAGAAATGCTTGAGCGAGATCGACATGTGACATACCGTGCGATTCAAGTATCCTTACGCATTGACATGAAAGCAATACACCAAATTTTGCATTATCATTTGAACGTCCGAAAGCTTTGTAGACGTTGGATCCCACACAAAGAAATGCTCAATAAATTCAATGGATGTCGTTCAAATTTAGTTTATAACATCGTTACTGGTAACGAAACGTGGATCTATTCGTACGAGCCAGAAAGTAAACAACAATCTACCGTTTGGGTATTTCAAAATGAATCAAAACCAACAAAAGTTGTCCGTTCACGCAGTGCTGCGAAGCAAGTGATTGCTTGTTTCTTTGGTTTAACTGGACCTGTAGCAACCGTGGCTTTAGTGGATCAAAAACGGTGAATACTGATTGGTATACTACAATTTGTTTGCCGGAAGTCATCGATCAAATAAGAAGAAACAATCGAAATCGATGAATTATTCTCCATCATGTCAACGCCAGTTCTAACTCAGCCCGTCAAACAGTTGATTTTTTGTCCAACAAAAATGTTGAATTAATGAGTCATTGTCCATATTCACCTGATTTATCACCTAATAATTTCTTTTTGTTCCCAAATATCAAACATAAAATGCGTGGTGAGCGATTTTCGTCGGCTGAAGCAGCGGATAAAGCATTCCGGCATTGGTTTCTGAGGTACCATCTTTAGAGTGGAAAACGTGCTTTAGAAATTGGTTCGAGCGTATGCAAAAGTGTATTGACGTCAAAAGCGAATACTTCGAAAAACAATGATACCGTTTACCAAATTTCATATGTTATTATTAATTTATGTAAAATAAAATTTCGTCAAATTATTCTATTACTATTGAAACGAAAAGACATCAGACATTTTACCTAAAATCCTGTCTCTAGTTATAAGTGAAATATTTCTGACGACTTTTGGAAAGTCTGGCAAAACACTTTTCTGAAGACTAAGCCAAGAAACTTGACTTCATTGAATCAGTTTACTTTATTTTCTATATTTTGTTCAACCATTAAATAATTTACGTACGAATTTTTTTAAACAGATTTAATAGTCTATTTCTTGTAACAAAATTCTTCCTTTAATTTTTTTTTGAAAACTTTTATTTTTGATTATTCAAACTTTCCGTATATTTTTGAGTAATCACCGTTTTGAAAAAATATCGTAAAAATTTAAATGCCCATGTAGTTACAGCCGGTTACATTTATCATTTTTTTTATGGCTTTCAGTTATTTATTACGTGCGTAATGAATGTTTTATTTATACAATTATCATATAAATTAATTTCACTGGAATACGATTTTTATTTGGGCAGAATAGGATTTGCATTTCAATGGGCTGTTTGTAATAATCATGACCATAGTTTTCACTTCTTATGACTGTTTTGTATTCCAAAAGAAATTTCCCTCGTTTTACTTTGTGCAGTTTTATAACATGTTAATTGATATCTTGATTAAATACTTCTCAGTCGTGGTTTTCTGTTCCATTTAATATGGTTTACGTTAAGTTTTGATTTTGCCACGCTGATTATAGCAATTGGTCTCGGTTTTTATTTCTATGATTGTTTAAAATTATTGCTTTTTCTTATTAAAACATGAAACACACTAAAAACTATCCTGAGTCATTAAAAATCACAGGGTATTATTTATTATTATTATATACCGTCTGTTTGATCATAAAAGCCCAGAGCTGTAACGCATTTATTTTTGTTCAAACATCCAATAAAGTATACCGGGTGTCCCGCGCCATGTGCTCACCTTTCTAGAATCCTTATTTATTAATCGATTAACCTGAATTTTGGAGACAATAAATTAAACAAAAAATGGAATTTTCCGACATACTGATAGTCGTCATAGGACTTCCGGTTTTGCCGAAAGTGATATCAACTTTCTTATTTTAAATAGAATACCCTATCTATTTTTACATATTTAAAATCTACGGATCATTACGAGTCCGAATAAGTATCGATTGTTAATTTTGGTTTCCATGACAACGAAAAGAAAACTTTTTTATTTTTTAATCTAGAAAGCTATGAATCGCATTTTTTCGATCTAATGCGATCAAGTGTTTCGAAAAAATCTCTCCTTTGATGGTGTTTTGGTTTTTAACATTTTTACAGTATTTGAAATTTTCATTAGTTCTTTACTCATTTTTTTCGATAGAACCTCATATGTTTCTTAGCTTAGTTCAACTAAACATTTTTTTCTGAATACGCTGATACCAAATACGTCATATTCTCTTTGAAAATAATTTAAAATAGAGCATGTCTTATTGAAATTTTACACTCCCTTTATTTCAAATGACTTTCAAAGAAAATATGACGTACTCAGAAAAAAATGTTCTGTAGAACTAAGCTAAGAAACACGTGAGGATTCTACCGAAAAAAATTAATTAAGACCTAATGAAAATTTCAAATACTGTAAAAATGTGAAAAATCAAAATACCATCAAAGGAGAGATTTTTTCGAAACACTTGATCGCATTAGATCGAAAAAATGCGATTCATAGCTTTCTAGATTGAAAAGTAAAAAAGTATTTTTTTCGTTATTATGGAAACCAAAATTAACAATTGATACGTATTCGGACTCGTAATGCTCCGTAGAATTTAAATATGTAAAAATATATAGGGTGTTCCAATTAAAATAAGAAAGTTGATATCACTTTCGGCGAAATCGGAAGTCCTATGACGACTATCGGTATGTCGAAAAATTCCATTCTTTATTTAGTTTATCGTCTCCGAAATTCAGGTTAATCGATTAATAAATAAAGATTCTAGAAAGGTGAGCACATGGCGCGGGACATCCGGTATACAGTGATCGCCATTTCTGATTTTTCGAAAAAACTTTTTACTCCGATAACTTCTGCTTGCCTGAGAACCTATTTAGCCCCTATCAAATATACCGAGTGAATTTTACTTAGTTAGAAAATGGTGTTTCTCGAAGTGGTCAAAATCGTAAAATTGTTATTACTCGGAATCTAATAAAAATTTCAATGAGATTTCTTTAATCTGGGTTAGTTTCACCTCATTGCATAATATAAAGGCCAGAAAATAGCTTATTTTTTTTGATTTTCCAAAAAATTGAATTTTCCAATTCTTAAAATGCAGTGTAGTCGCGATAACGTGAACTAATTAAGGACAGTGGTGTTCACGTTTTTGAGAAGTTCACGTTTTGGAAGCTAATTACATATTTGTATCATAATAAAAAATGACTAATTTTATAATATGCGAACCGAATCGTAGTGTTGTTGATAGTCACTAAACTTTTAAAAATTTAAATATTATAAAAGTAGAGATTTAGAAATATTTATAAATATATCATTAAAACTGACAATTTGGCAGACGATCAAACATTTTTTGCATAATATTAACTATAACTCGATAAACACTAAAAATAAGTAAGTATAATATTATATCATTTTTATAAACATTCGTTTACAGTGCCAAGAGAATTTTTATTTATTTAGCTTGCACGTTCAAGTCAATAGCAGAATATGAGATGGCTGTGGTGTTTTTTATTGTCAAATCAAATTACTAAAGGGCTATTTTAATGATAGGACTTGACTTTAAATTACTTTAAAATGTAAAAAAGCACTTTTAATTTTGTATTGTAATGTAATCTGAAATCTTCTTTAGTCGTCTTATGAAAGAGGCCTTTAATAATTTCAATTTACAATTCATGGCTATCTCACTTTCGGCCTACTTAATTGAGTAAACACGTAGACTAAATAAGAAGAAACTCCTCATTTAGGCAGCTGTGAAAGAATATTTACAAGTTTTTGTGAAAGTCAGTCATTTACAAGGGTAGATTACAACTTTTGGAAGTCATTTAAATGCATATTAGGTATCAATGAAAAATATTTCTCTTAAAAAGTACCTTGCATCAAAAACGTAAAAATTAGGTACGTGGGCTGCTGGAAAATTTTCTGGAATCTAGTTGGTCTAGAATTGTTAGCGTTTATCAACTGTTATATTTGAAAAATTTGACGTTTTTCGCCTATAATTCTATTGACAGTTCCTGTCCAAGTGAACTAGTTTTGTTTGTACGGCATTTGAGAAAAAGTAATTTTGTGTAAACATGGAAATCTCGCGTGAAAATTTTCGTGCCATGATTTTTTACGATTTCAAATGTGGTCTAACGCCGAAGCAAAGCCTCGATCGGCTGCATTTGGCTTCCGGAGATGAAGCACCATCAAAAAGCAGTGTTTATAATTGGTTTGCCAAATTTCAGCGTGGACGTACCTCTCTCAGTGAGGAATTTCGTGAAGGTCGTCCATCAACATCTGTTGTTGCCACTAATGCAGATGCTGTGCGTGAAATGCTTGAGCGAGATCGACATGTGACATACCGTGAGATTCAAGCATCCTTACGCATTGACGTGTAAGCAATACATCAGATTTTGCATGATCATTTGAACGTACGAAAGCTTGCAGTCGTTGGATCCCACATTAAACAGAAGCGCAAAAGCAGGGCTGTGTCAAATGGTGCGAAGAAATGCCCAAGAAATTCAATGGAGGTCGTTCAAATTTGGTTTATAACATCGTTACTGGTGACGAAACGTGGATCTATTCGTACGAGCCAGAAAGTAAAAAACAATCTACCGTTTGGGTATTTCAAAATGAACCAAAACCAACAAAAGTTGTCCGTTCACGCAGTGCTGCGAAGCAAATGATTGCTTGTTTCTTTGGTTTAACTGGACATGTAGCAACCGTGGCTTTAGAGGATCGAAAAACAAACCCTGAATGCTGATTTGTATACTACAATTTGTTTGCCGGAAATCATCGATCAAATAAGAAGAAACAATCGAAATCGACGCATTATTCTCCATCATGACAACGCCAGCTCTCACTCAGCCCGTCAAACAGTTGATTTTTTGTCCAACAAAAATGTTGAATTAATGACTCATTGTCCATATTCACCTGATTTATCACCTAATAATTTCTTTTTGTTCCCAAATATCAAAAATATAATGCGTGTTGAGCGATTTTCGTCGGCTGAAACAGCGGTTGAAACATTCCGGACACTGGTTTCTGAGGTACCATCTTTAGAATGGAAAATGTGCTTTAGAAATTGGTTCGAGCATATGCAAAAGTGTATTGACGTCAAAGGCCCAATACTTCGAAAAACAATGATACCGTATACCAAATTTCATATGAGTTTTTCTATACCGTTTCCAGAAACTTTTCCAGCAGCCCACGTAACAAAAGAACTGATGTTAGTATACCAACAGGTTTTTCCCATCACCCTGTATATATGACTTGTAATACTCTAAAACGTGAACACTGGTATAAATGCATTTAGACACTGTTAAGTTTCGACAAGTCAGTCAATCAGTTCTCAGTGCTTGCATAAACTCCGTAGTTATTGCACATAGTTTTAATTGTTTCTACATTATGACGTCTAAGAAGCCGAATTATTTAACAAAAACTCAGCGAAAAATTAGTTCTACAGTTGATTTGACTTTTACCGGACCAGAAAAGTAGAAGTCGCTTAGAGATTCGGAGTTTCCTAAGGTGGAAAAGGCTTTGTACAAGGTGTTCCATATCTCTGGAAAAGGGCAAAAATGCCCCTTTCAATCATTATCAAGAAAATGTCTTAACAAAAGTTGTGTAGGTTTTCATTTCGCATGATTTCAAATTATTTTCAAATACAAAGGTTATTCATTTAGTAAGTTACATACCTAACTTATTATTTTTTAAATGGAACGCTATATTTTATTGGAGTTTCGGTTAGCCCTTGAAGAGACGATAAAAATGATATAATATTATACAGTGAAACCGCTCATTACGGACACCTCTCATAACCGGACAATTTTATGGCGACGGAATTTTTCTACAGGATCTTTTAATAAAATTCGCTCTATTAAACGGACACTCTCAGAAACGGACACGGACACTGCCATTAAAATCTCTCTTGAACGGAGAAGTCCGTAAAATACCACTTGCGCGCCGCCGTTAAAAAGGTAATTTTCCTGCTTGATCACTTTGATCAGTCAGTAGGTCGATATCGGTTTGTAAGGTCTACTCCGGCACCAGTTTCTGACTATTTCAGAAAGTCAAAAACAGTTGCCCATTGAAGTAATGATCGATTTTAACATCACCATCAACAACTTTGACTTGCGCATGTTTTGGGCGGATATAAATTAGTTAGAAATTGTTGCTGGAATAGATCTTTAGTAATGTTAACTAATTTTCTTAAAATGTTTTTTTTTCTTAATATATATTTCAAGAGAAATTAGAAGTTATTACGGTTTGTAATAAAGAAAAGCTAAGTGTGCGGAAATTAGCAATACTGTTCAATTTTAAAACAAAACATAGATAAATTGAAGCAGTTCTCCTTAAATAAAGGCCGATACACAAAGTTACGAAATATTAAATGTTTTTCAAAAAAGCAAGAACTCATCAAACCTTCATAGAAGAATACTTATCTTAATTTGTTTATAATATTAAATACTGCTGCACATACATTCTTATGCTTGTATGACTGTTTAAGATGTTCAAGAAACTGTTCGTGAATTTATTTTAATTTCGTATCTACAGTATATAATATTTCTGTATTGCTTTTTTATATTTGTTTTATACAATAAAAAGTAAACATAAAACACATTTATTGGGTTCATATTTCTAATAAGCGGACACCTCTTACAAGCGGACAGAAAATTGGCGACGATTGGTGTGCGCTTATCAGAGATTTCACTGTACTTACTTATTGGTAGTGTTTACTAGTTCACGTTATCGCGACTACACTGTATTCTAAGAATTGAAAAATTAAATTTTTTGGAAAATTAAAAAAGTATTAGCTATTTTCTGGCCTTGATATTATGCAATAAGGTGAAACTAACCCGGATTAAAGAAATCTCATTTAAATCCTGATTAGTTTCCGAGTAATAACAATTTTACGATTTCTAACTAAGTAAAATTCACTCGGCATATTTGATGGGGGCTAAATAGGTTTTCAGACAAGCAGAAGTTATTGCCGTAAAAAGTTTTTTCGAAAAATCAGAAACAAAGATTTTTCCCATTTTTTCCGACTTTTTGGCGTTCACTGTATACACTTTATTGGATGTTTGAACAAAAATAAATGCGTTACAGCTCTGGTTTTTTATGATCAAACAGATGCTATATAATAATAATAAATAATAAATAATACCCTGTGATTTTTAATGACTCAGGATAGTTTCAATTTGGCGCCATAGTTTTTAGTGTGTTTCATGTTTTAATAACAAAGAGCAATAATTTTAAACAATCATAGAAATGAAAACCGAGACCAATTGCCATATTCAGCGTGACAAAATCAAAACTTAACGTAAACCATATTAAATGGAACAGAAAACCACGACTGAGAAGTATTTAATCAAGATATCAATTAACATGTTATAAAACTGCACAAAGTAAAACGAGGGAAATTTCTTTTGGAATACAAAACAGTCATAAGAAGTGAAAACTATGGTCATGATTATTACAAACAGCCCATTGAAATGCAAATCCTATTCTGCCCAAATAAAAATCGTATTTCAGTGAAATTAATTTATATGATAATTGTATAAATAAAACATTAATTACGCACGTAATAAATAACTGAAAGCCATAAAAAACATAATAAATGTAACCGTCTGTAACTACATGAGCATTTAAATTCTTAGAATATTTTTCAAAACAGGAAATACTCAAAAATATACGGAAAGTTTGAATAATCAAAAATAAAAGTTTTCAAAAAAAAAAGTAAAGGAAGAATCATGTTACAAGGAATAGACTATTAAAGATGTTTAAAAATTTTCGTACTTAAATTATTTAATGGTTAAACAAAATATAGAAAATAAAATAAACTGATACAATGATGTCAACAGATGGTATAATGCAAGGGTTATTTATTACTTTTATTGTTTATGAAGAAGTTTATTTAATACTTTAGAGCTTTTGCACTTTCTAATAGCAGTATTAGTATTAATAGCAATTGACGCAAGAAGAAAATCATTTTAGGATGCAAATGTAAAACAAGAAGAAACAAAATAACTGAATCACATTTGGGAAAATAGTTTCTTTCTTTTTTCCTTCGTGCAGTCACTCGCACATGGTTGCCTTTTGGCATGAGACCATTCCAGACAAATTGCTGTGTTTTAAGTAGCTGTAAGTCCACGTGGACTCAAAAATTTCTGTAAATTAAATAGAGACATGACCCAGTTCGGATTTTTTGTAAAAATACTGCTAAAGCACTTCAAATGAAATTCAATTTCAGTGCAAAACTATGACTTGAAAAAGTACAACTTACTAAACGTGAAGCAAGTCTTACTTTTAATAACGAAGCATAAAGTACAATGCATTTCAAACGAAGGTTATTTTACGCATTTCTGCCATAAAAGCTAGCGTCGCTAGATTTGGTTGACATTTATTATACTTTATTTATAGAGTTCGGAAACGAACGTTCAAATTAGCCATTTTTTCCAACCTCATGCCATTTATGACACGGCAATAAAATGTTTTATTTTTACTAAATTAACAACCTAATAGTGAGAGAGTACAGATTATCGAATTTTCATTTTCTGCAATCATAAGCTCCCCTGGAATTTCAGTTTTCGTTCGTGAAACTTTCTCTTTTACTTTTCTTTTAGCTAGACACACATTTAAGTTTGGAGTTCTCAAGGTATTCAAATCAGATAAAATTTGTCGCTCCAAGTGCAAGGTTTATAAAAATAAAGCCTGTGTTAAACACTAACGTTAAATTACGCTCGATTTAGGCCCGGTATTATAAAGGCCAGTTAGCTTTAACTATTGGTTTATTCCCATGGTAACAATTATGAACACAATTGTTGTTATGGAAACAAACTGGGAGTTAAAATTAACTTTCATTTATAATATCGGTCCTAAGAATTAATCAACGTGGTAGTAAATATTGGTAAAAATAAGGATAAAAATTGCGATGCAACACTTGCGTGAACTTGCACTCGTGTGGTTGCGACATCAGCGCAAGCTTCACGCAATTGGTTACTTATTTATTCTTTTTTTATGTTCAATCTTCTTCATTATCAAATCAAATGAAATCAATGGGGTAAACCTCCTCCCCTAAATACTTCCACTTTATAGATTTCAAAGAATGGTAAAATAAGAAAGATACAAATCTATTGAATTTTCACTTGGAAATAATTTACTTATAGATCTAGAGGCAATTACTGCAGTGTAATGGAACGTAAATAGTTAAGTATTCTGTGAGCTTTCGCGAATATAATACTCCTGTATAATTAATGCAATTCTATATTCTTCACCTCACAAATTTATGGTTTTTTTGATTGTCCATTAATAATTACGCAGGCTGGCCTAAGTATCCAATAATTCTTGAAATAATGTTGCAAGTCAAATTATTTCTCAGCTGCAGTACTGCTGGGTTGAAATGTGAGACCACAAATCAATTTCTGCGCTCCTGATACTTAGGAAACATCGAAATATTCATTTCCTAAACTCTGTTCACGCTAAGAGCATAGTAGGTATATCGAATCAATTCTATAACTGGGCTGCAGTCAACAAAGGGGGTTGGGGGTTGATAGTAATACTCTTTTAAAGTTCAATCGAGCTTTCGGAAATTTATTTCCTTTATCAAGGATTCTACAAAACAAGTTCTAAAGTTAATAATTAACATTAAGAACAATTTCACAGGATTACTTACTCCTTAGTGAGTACAAAAGGTTAAACCACTAGTTATCATAATATTAAATTTCATTAAGAATAAGTTATAAGAATACGTTTTGAATTTTACATTTTTTGACAGCTAAATTAATTGCGAAATTTAGAAAATTGAATCACGATAGAAAAATTGTTTATTCATTATTGGGTAATACGATGTAAATTTTGATTTCCAACAACTTGATTGTCTTTCTTTTTAGTTTTAAAATTTAATAGGTAAGTATAAATACAACTAAGTTTCTCAATATCATTTCTTTTGTTGATACTTTTTTTATTACAAACAATATGACACATTTCAATAAAAAGTCTTTGACTCAAAAAAAATTGGTTCAATATCTAAAATTTTTGCATCTTCAAAATTAATCTTATGGTCTTTATTATTGGCATGTTCAAATGAAGCACAAACATTAGGTCTACGTCTAATATCACTTTTATTAGAAATAATTCTCGAATGAAGAGTTCTTGAAGTTTGGCCAATATAAACAGAATCACAATCATGACAAGGAATTTCATAAATAGAATTAATTTGTTTGAATTTGTTAAATGGATCTTTAACTTTTGTAAAAAGAGACTTAATTGTTAATAAAGTTTTAGTTGCAATCTGAATGTTTTTGTTTTTTAGTACTTTTATTAGTCGAGATGTAATATTTCGTATGAATATTAAAGATCTAAAAACTTTATCAACATTAACTGTTTGTGAATTATTATTAATTTGAGAAATAGGTTCTATTCTTTGTGGAGTATTGAAAATTAACTTATTTAGCATTGCAAAAGGATAACTATTTTTTATGAGAATATTTTTTAATTTGTGCAAATTTTTATTCAGCAAAGAAGGATGAGAAATTTTTTCTATACGATTTATTAATCCTAAAATTTTGTTAATTTTCATTTTATATGGGTGACAAGAATGAAAGGTAATATAACGCCCAGAACTTATAGGTTTCGTGCACCAATCTATAATGATTTTATTGTTTTCTGAACGAATAACTTTCGTGTCCAAGAAAGGAACACTCCTGTCTGTTTCCTTTTCAATAGTAAATTGAATATTATAGGATTATAATTGTTAAAAACCGTTAAAATCTCATCAATACCTTCTTGGTGAACTACGCAAATAATATCATCAACATATTTTTTGAGCCAAGGAATTTCAAATGATAACTTTGGTATGCATTCAATTAATAAATCATTCATAACATATTGAGCAAGAAGGTATTGATCAGATTTTAACGGTTTTTAACAATTATAATCTTAATATTCAATTTACTATTGAAAAGGAAACAGACAGGAGTGTTCCTCTCTTGGACACGAAAGTTATTCGTTCAGAAAACAATAAAATCATTATTGATTGGTACACGAAACCTATTAGTTCTGGGCGTTATATTAACTTTGTCATCCATATAAAATGAAAATTAACATGATTTTAGGATTAAAAAATCGTATAGAAAAGATTTCTCATCCTTCTTTCTTGAATAAAAACTTGTACAAATTAAAAAATATTCTCATAAAAAATAGCTATCCTTTTGCAATGCTAAATAAGTTAATTTTCAATATTCAACAAAGAATAGAACCTATTTCTCAAATTAATAATAATTCACAAACAATTAATGTTGGTAAAGTTTTTAGATCTTTAATATTCATACCAAATCTTACATCTCGACTAATAAAAGTACTAAAAACAAAAACATTCAGATTGCAACTAAAAATTTATTAACAATTAAGTCTCTTTTCACAAAAGTTAAAGATCCATTTAACAAATTCAAACAAATTAATTCTATTTATGAAATTCCTTGTTATGATTGTGATTCTGTTTATATTGGCCAAACATCAAGAACTCTTCATTCGAGAATTATTTCTCATAAAAGTGATATTAGACTTAGACCTAATGCTTGTGCTTTATCTGAACATGCCAATAATGAAGACCATAAGATTAATTTTGAAGATGCAAAAATTTTAGACGTTGAACCAATTTTGAGTCAAAGACTTTTTATTGAAATGTGTCATATTTTTTGTAGTAAAAAAAGTATCAACAAAAGAACTGATATTGAGAAACTTAGTTGTATTTATACTTACCTATTAAATTTTAAAACTAAAAAGAAAGACAAACAAGTTGTTGGAAATCAAAATTTACATCGTATTACCTAATAATGAATAAACAATTTTTCTATCGTGATTCAATTTTCTAAATTCCGCAATTAATTTAGCTGTCAAAAAATGTAAAATACAAAATTTATTCTTATAACTTATTCTTAATTAAAATTAATATTATGATAACTAGTGGTTTAACCTTTTGTACTCACTAAAGAGTAAGTAATCTTGTGAAATTGTTCTTAACGTTAATTATTAATTTTAAAATTTGTTTTGTAGAAACATTGATAAAGGAAATAAATTTTGTTGAACTTTAAAAAAGTATTACTATCAACCCCCTTTTTTGACTGCAACCCAGTTATAGAATAGATTCCTTAATTGATCAGTCGTGATCATACTCCGCACGCGTAGGTATATCGTATACTCTCCCTCCAATCGCCCGCCAAATCAACGTTGTTAGGAATTAAATAGCCCAGGTAACGCGCTAGCGTCAATGAGGGGTGGGAGAGTGTACGATACTCCTACTATATTCTTAGCGTGAACAGATTATGGGATGGTTTATAATCGATAGTTCAGACATATTAAGAGACAATGACAACAACTTTCAAGTTGACATTGTCACCAATTGCTACGTTCTTAGGTAAAGTCAGAAAAATTCCAATTCGCATAAGTATCTCATTTACATGTAATCAGATATGCTCGATGTTTTATACTGATTATAGCCATTATATATATAGTAATTGCATTCTTAATTGATTCTTTCAGTGAATTTAAATGCGTTCAGGGCTTTGTGTTGTGTACTGTACAGCCTTTATCCACACAACGCCGACCTTTTCAGGCAGGCGCGCTGAACAAATCTAAAAACGAAATACTCTATATGTATATTACGTAAACGTTATTGAATTTTTTTCTTGATCCGTACATATTTTAAATGTACACGTACTTAAGCGAAAAAAACCGAAAGCTTGCTTGCTTGTCCATGCGAACTAGCAAGAGCGGCGAGCATTAAGTGCGGCCGGTTACGTAAAATTCTACACCGTCATGATTTATTAATTAAAACATGCGGAAAAATGCAGAAACTC
Organism: Prosopocoilus inquinatus; assembly: GCA_036172665.1. Lineage (NCBI taxonomy): Eukaryota > Metazoa > Arthropoda > Insecta > Coleoptera > Lucanidae > Prosopocoilus > Prosopocoilus inquinatus. The sequence goes on from CM069877.1 coordinate 35,734,610, forward strand.
ATTAACGTAATGAAATATACAATATTTTCCGTAATCGGGCACTAAATTGCCGCACCTATATCGCGTTTTACAGACTAGGCACAGTCCGTACGTAAAAAGAGAGCAGCAATTTTCATTTTTAAATCTTCAGACTACACTGTAGAAACGTTAATTGGATAATCAGTGCGTATTACCGCCGCTACCTAATAATTATTAATAATGACGTAATTAAAGAGTAAGTTAGTTACTCTGCGAAATTAGTTAGCGGATGAGCAAATGCGTGAAGAACTTTTTCCATCTTGTCAACATAAAAAAAAATAGTTACATTTTTGTTCTATTTCTGTTATATTATTGCTTCATGTTGAAAGTTTTCAAGTTTTAAAATCCGCCTTATCTCACCTATGATTAATGAATTAGTTCTGTTCTATTTTTGAAGTTACATATTGCCGCATTTAACTTCTTATAAGAGCAGGCGAGTGATTGGGCGGTTAGCCTAACGGACTATAAAAGTCGTATCACTCGTTGGTGTGGGTTCGTATCCCGCCAGGGCCATGGGTCGGATTGGGATCCAGCTACTTAAAACACAGCAATTTGTCTGGAATGGTCCCATGCCAAAAGGCAACCATGTGGACTAATTTATGCTCCGTCGCACAGTGTTGCTGAGTACTAATAAAAAATTGGGCAAAATTATTTAAATTTTTTTTCATTAAAAATAGTTATATTACGTTGAAATATACATGAAAAATATAAAAATTCGAAAAGTACTTTTTCGTTTTAGGAACGATAAGACAATACATAAAATATGAAGAAAAAGTCTAGTAAAGAAAATATTTCCGAAAATATTTTCTTTATGGAAAAATGCTCGGACAGAAAAGTTATTACTATAAATCTACTTTTCAGTTCATTTATTTGTACAGTGGCGTACCATTAGCGTACTAAAACAACTTTATTTTTTTTTAATGGAAACCTCTATTTTTATTACAAATTCCAAGAGGGCATATTTTTCTACGTACAAATACAAAAAAAATTATAGTTACATAAGAATCTTTTTGAAACAAATGTTCAAGTAGTAATAAAGAAACAAAACAAATAGAGGAACTATTTTGAATGCCGATTATCACATCAACGCTCATTATCGTGAAATGTGAGAAAATTTTCACTGTGTCTTCAAAGGAAGATTATTAAAGATAAATGCAGGTGCATTGTGATTAACAAAATATTGGACTAAAATGTCAATGTCAATAACAATGTCAAAAATGCATCGCTTCACTGTTTAATAGTGAACGGGCCATAATTTTATATTTATTTAATTTACTTCATTCAAAATTAAATATTTATTAAAACACTAGGTAAATAAAAATGAAAATGGAGATTTATTACGAAAAAAAGATATTTATATTGTACCCCAATGATTGCTGAAAATAAATAACCTAAAATGTAGGAATCGAGTTCGAGCGTTGTTGTAAAAACAAAATAGTTTAGCAAATATTTAGGATGTTCCAGACTTTTATCCTCAGTCTATAATAGAATTTATTTTACACTCCGTATAGAAAGTAGCAGGAAAAGGATAAACTACCGCTGCAACTTCGAATTCCTGAATGTGTATGTATTTATCTCACATGTTTGATCGGAGCATTTTTATCAATTCTTCTTCTGTAATTATGACTCCTCTGTTGAAAGAAATGTTCCATATTTTTTCTTTTCTTAAATTTGACACAATTACTAAAATTTTCTAGTTTGTTTAAATCCTTTAAAATTCATTTTTCATTGGTTTTTTGAAAAATATGATATTCATGTCGAGAAAATTCCACGAAGTGACCTACAACAAGTAATAAATAAAAAGTCAGAGTGGCGCAAAAACGCGCAAGTTTTTAAGTTTTATTATGAAAATACAAAGTGTGTAGAACATTTAAACATAGGTCTCCAACAGGTGATATTCGGAATTACTAAACAAAAAGTTTCATCAAAAAGATATAACAGGTGTAAAATATTTGAATGATTTGTACGATTATTTCTAAACTATTAAACACAAAAAAAAATAATAATAGGTGAAACGATTAATTCAACATATCTTCCATATTTGATTACACAGTTCGGTTTTGAACAAACTCACTCCAGAAGGAAAATATAATTAACAATGTTGCGATAAATTTATGGCGAGTATAATGACATAACAATTAACATGACACTTTGTCTAGCACTTACTCGATAATTTCAAAAGGTACTTACCCTCTTTTTACGATAAATAATAAATTAACTCCTGATCTAATATTTATTAAGTTTATTTTCGTCTACCTTCATTTTAACATTTTGATTTTTGCCGTGTCTTGGCCACAGTGTGCGTCGTAGCCAGCATTTTATGAAGTCGCAGTTTCTCGTTTAAATTGCATTATAAAGTGCGACTTCATAAAATGGAGGTTAGTATAACACAATATTATTAGCCAATCACGTAACAAAATCTAATCTAATCTAGTAGTTTTCACGCGTAATCTATCTATTTCTATCATTTCTAGAACGGTAAAAAACGCACTCTTTTCATTAACTGAGATTCATTGAAACGAGCGCGTTGGCGGTGCGTCGTTTGTCTTTGTTGGTTACTGCTTGCTTTTGCGAAGCGCGTAATTGTAAAACCACGACTTGACAAAATACATTGAAGTGTACTGCGATTAATAACTGAAATGACTACATCACGCATGGGATTAAGAAAAAGTACTTATTATTCTTAGCAAGTATGCTTTGAACAATTAAAGGGAAGGCCATTGTTAGTGTAATTAATTAATTAATTAATTAAGGAAAGAATCACTAACAGGAGGACAGAAAAATTCTGTCACGTCCGAACCGAATCAAATCCAAGACACTTCGGTTACATGTCGAATGCATGTACCAACTAAACTGATGTTGTTTGAAACCTTCTTCGAAATCGCTTTAAATGCACGAGCTTAAATCTATTTTTTTTTTTGATTTGTCTTACTTCGCCAACAATCTGAATAAATTTCTTCATGGCTTTCCGTTTTGGTTTTATTTCTCCATCGTATTGCCAATTTCTCCTCATACGTCACATTCCATTTTTACAACTCGATCATAAGTTTTTCCACGTGCAATCAACGGAAACAGTTTTTTTATTTTAAATTTCTAATCCTTTAATTATTAACGTGTCCGACCTTGTCCTCTCTATGTTATCATCAACATCCATTTTCGCCGAAGAGCTTCTCAAAGTCATTACTTCTCATCTGCCAACCGTTTTGATTCTTTTTGATCTGTATTTAGTCTCTTTCGTTTTGAATTCCAAATTTGGATGGCCGTCAAAATTTAAGTACGGTTAAAAATTGAAGCCAATGGAGTATATGTAGGTATACATCATGTCTATGCCATCTTGGAATTCAAAATGGCGGCGGTGCGATGTCAAGAGCGTCCGCGTCGATGTAAACCCGTCGTGTGGGGTGTTATATTTTAAATTAACGTAACACGAAAAACACTCTAGATTTCACAAAAGTTTTTTTATTCACTAGATGTACATTTCGTATGCTAAGCATACATCGTCAGTAGTATACAAATTACGACTTACGGGCTAGTTTATATAGGATTTCAAAATCTAAAACTGTTATTCTAAGAATATTTTCTGTAAATTGAGTAGGTACTAGGAAGACGTACCACCAGAATAAATCTTACCTAGAAAGGGGGAAGAGTGTCAGGAAACTTTCAGAAACGGATTGATGCATAACGGAGTAGAAATTACTAGGAATGAAAATAGAACAATATTAAAGATTATTTATAGGATGTATAAATTTTAAAAAAGTATTTTTTGAAGGTGATAAACCTAAATTTAAAAGGTGTTGTTTATGTTTCTTCATGTACATGGCTTCGACCATATCTAAAGTATTGCTTCGGCATTTTTTTTTTAGGAGTTTAACATTTTCTATTGAAAAGTTGTGTCCTGTCTCGTGGTGATGTAGGGCAATAGCTGATTTTTCTATGTGTTTGTATTTTAAATGCGTCATATGTTCTTTATATCTGGTTCCAATATTTCTTTTTGTTTGTCCTATGTACGATTTTGGGCAAGTATCGCATTTGATGTGGTATATTCCGGATTGTTTTAAGTTCGGTTCTTGACTTGCTTTATTATTTACTATTGTTTTTAACTTTTGGTTGTTTGAAGAGGCTGGAATTAAATTGTATCTTTTAAACAAATTCTTGATTTTATATTGCCAGATTCTGTTAAAAGTGATTTTGCAACATTTACTCTTGTCTTGGTTTCTGATTGCCGTTAAAGTGGTAGCAGCTAGTTGACACTTTTTTTTTTCTAATTTCTTTTTTATTTCTAATATCATTTCCTTTTTGTACCCATTATTCATTGCAACATTAACTATGTAATTTAATTCTTTTGTGAAATTTTCTATGGAAGGTGGGATTGTGAGGAGTCTATTGATGAGAAAATAAAAAGCTGTTTCTTTGTTGTTATGGTAAGTGTATGAGTCATTTGGGATGTAGTTGTCGGTGTGGGTGTTTTTTCTAAATATATTTTACTCGATTTTTTTTATTAATAGAAATTGCTAAATCCAATTTTCTATTTGTTTCTGTTTCGTGTGTGAACTTTACAGAGGGATATTGGTTGTTTATGAAATCTAAAAAGGTTTCTATGTTAAATTGTTCCGGAATGACAGTTAAGACGTATCTGGCTCAGAAGTTAGGAAAATTTGGCGCGTTATTTTTGATGTGTTGATCGAAGTAATTCAAAAAAACTAGCCCGCAAGACAAAATAATTTGTATACTACTAACGATGTATGCTTAGCATACGAAATGTACATTTAGTGAATAAAGAAACTTTTGTGAAATCAAGGGTGTTTTTTTCGTGTTACGTTAATTCATAATATTTCACAAGTACACAAGAAATAACTGTTAGTGTTATATTTTATTGTTGGTCTATTAAGATCTATTGAGATATATTGAGACGAAGAACTAATAGAGACTTATGTGACAGACAATGATATGATGATGATTGAGAACTAATAGTACCTTTGACTCACTTTTTGATGCCTATTTCAAAACTGTTCTCTATTTCCTTTTATAAGCGTTGTAATGAAGAACAAGGTGAATGTTTCCAACAAGATATACATATAAGGTAAATAGGTAAATTCTTCAAAACATAACTTCTTAAATTGATTAAAAACCTAACGTGATGGAAAAAATGGAAGTCTCCTCTGAAATCAGCATAAAAAAAATTGACTCAAGAACATCTACTGTTAGGAAACCATCTGAGAATAAATTCAAAAATGCAGGTCAGCGTAAACTGGCCTTACATTAGCTTGCATCTTCATCCATTGGCAAGAATATTTCCATAATATTTTCGTTTATGATATTCTTTGGCATTCAGTTTTCATTGAAATAGAAAAACCACAAGACAAATGGACGAAAACGGAAAGACAGATAAGCGATGTTCACTGTACCCTATTGTCATCGTGGTTTGCAATGTCCCCGTCAAATACTTCCAGAGTCAATTCGTTTTTTGGGGACTCAACAAAAAAAAATAACTGAAAGTATCCAAAGCAGCGTTGGGTAAGGTAAAGGGAGGAGAATAAGGCCACCGCCACTCGATTAACGTCTCAGGCTTTACCACCCTTCTTTAAATTTGAACTCAAATGCAACCAACGACTTAAATACTTCGCCTCGATGATTCACAAATACTTTTGTTGAAGTTGTATATTTAAGAAATTTAGAATTTAACAAAGTTTATGCATTCTTGATCTATGTATATAGCATACGGTATCATGGGGCTTGTCGCGGTGACAAGCAGCACCGGTAACGTTAGCTGTATTCTGCATTCTTTGTGAGTGGGAATTCGGTTGATTGCATTCCTGACCAGGTGATGGCATTGAGCGATCCAGAAAGGTCTGACATGGTGATGTCATTGGACCGGTACGGAGTGGTGCTTGACACTTACGCAGTCGGTGACATCAACTGATCCTCAGAACAAGCTCGGGATACAAGGTATGATAATATCCATCAGGAGGATAGGTTTTACATCCACAGGTGAATGAGAGGGTTAACGCAATAATGCGAAGATAAAAAGTCAACGTGCGAGGATGGCTTCTACAGTGTCCAATATCAATGTGAGGGAGCCTGTCACGTCTGTGATTCCCCATAAATTCTATGCAAATGGATTATAGAACCGACCCTGTAGATCTTGTAGGGTACCGAGGCAGACGAGATACATACCCAGAAAAATCTAGCTGGTATGGCCGCTAGCTCAAAGTCGGCGAGGGGAGGTTCGCACAAAGTATTCGAACAAAAAAATGATGTAAACAAAAAAAAAAGGAATTGGGCGCCACACCGTTTATTTAAAACCCCAGAAGTAAAAAAAATACCAGCTTCACAAAGAAAACGGTGAAAATAATTAGATTTTACAGTTAAATGCATCTCTCAAAACTCCAAATCGGTTCACGCAGGTTAATGCCATATCAAAAAGTTGTACACCAAAAAGATCGATTCAATATTACTTTATTAAGTCCAAAAAGTTAAATCCACAAATAACTGGTGTAACAGACAGATCAATTAAATGCAAATATGTAATTAGTATATCATGACCTTTTGAGATAGATACGGTAACTACCCTATGGCCCAAAATAGTACTATTTTTGTTTTAAGGCAAATGTCGAAGCACGCGATAAATTCAACAAAAGAACCAAAATGTTGGTAATTGCGCTCGACAACCCTAACAGCTTTCACTTCTAGCTAATTAACTAAAAAAAAAACTAATTCTACTGAGTATAAGTGTTTTCTTAGTTACTATAAACATATATCTGCATTAAACCTCCAACTTTAACTTTCCGATATCGGCAATTTCCAATAATTAATAATAAAAAAATAAAAACTGTAACTCACGGACCGCTTCCGGTAGGTAATTTTTCCTATCTCTTGCGTGAATTCCCTCTGTTGTAAGAAAGCGAATAAATGTGGGCTTCGAAGGGTGTGAATTTGTTATTCACGAGACGGAGTCCAAAGTCCAAGAGAAATTTCCGGAATGTGCACGTAAATCACCAGGAAAATCAAACAACAAAAAAAAACCTCCTAAAGAAGAGATTAAGATATTAGAAAATGCCGTCGGTAATTTGGTAAATACTTACGATTAATTAATCGAGGTTTTGTCGGAAGAAAAGAATGAGCACCACGTGCGATGAAAGTTTTTCCTCTCGAAGTGACGAAAATCAGTCCGAGGACCAAATAACAACAAAACCCACGAAAATTTGGCTGGTTTTTAATGCTCTTGATAGTTGCTTTTAATTCCACACAATTCGTGGCCAATTTATTTTAAAATTTCGCAACTTATCCGATGAGTTTCACCTCGTGATTTTTCAGTGATAGTTAAAAATGGTAGTGCGCAAGAATAAAATTTTTAAGCAGGACATGCGCAAATTCATGGAAAAATTTAAACGATTGACCAGAGAGGGCGATACCTATACTTGCAATGTTTAATTAAATGAAAACGTGACAAGCTACAGCTTCTAGATTCGTTGCTGAAGTTGGTGGGGTCGCTTTTCCGACCCCGGTAAGTGAAATGTTTCACATTACTGAATAGGTGAGATGCTCGTAAAAAGTTACTTGTCATTTGCATGGCCCTTATCGAATTGAAATGCGGTTATATGCGGAGGGGGTCGCTTCATAAGAGCTCAGCTGTTCGGGACTGATCTAAAGGATGAAAATGAAGAGACCTAGAATGATCTTAAGAAGAATTTGCCGATTAAATCAAAACCGTGTGATCCAAGAGAAAGGCGACCAATAAATCAAGGGAAGGAAGCTTGGATGATGATTCTGTTTCCATTTTTGTTTCCTTTATTCATGAATTTTGATATCGGCTGGGTACGTACGTGCAAGTTTGAATCAGTCAGTAAGTTTTGAATATCATTGGTCGTTTATAGAAACAAAGAACGTTCGCTGCGATTAATAAAGTTTATAAGCCATGACAATCACGTATTAAGATAAATTAAACTCAACGTCTGTGTATGTGAGACTCTGTCTCAATTTGTCAGCGTATCAATTCATTCTCATAGCTCCTGGGCGAGTGTTTATAAAACATTTCGAACAGTTAACCTAATACCTCATTCATCGCCGGCTGTAATGCATTCGTTAGACCGATAAACCGGAGGATTTTCGCACATGACGCAACGTAAACGTCGCGTATCGACTCCGTAAACAAACGCGTTTAACGGGAGAAATACGTGACTTTGTAGCGACGATATTGTTCGCTCCGACTAAACAATCCGACGGCTTTTTCTCGCCTGTTTTCGTTCGGAACGTTTTGTTGATAAGGAGCGAACTTGAAGCACTGGAATTCTGCGCGGCGGCGGCGCAAACTAATTCGGCTTGCGTGCAGCGCGAGCTTTACATTAAAACGATTCCGGGAATACCCTGGTGGTTCCGGTTCAATACAGCGTTCGTTTCGAAAGTTGTAAGCTACAGTTATTTTTTTCGGAATTTTCATCAATGAGATAAGAATCATCAACAATGACCATGTGGTGTTGTTTTGAACATTTTCAATTTTTTATTTCTGTTTTCTGCTGTAGGCGACTTTAATAATTATGAGGATCATTATAATTGACTTCAAAGACCAGAACTTTAAAAGCACTGTCTGTGGGTATTATTCATTCAGGGAAATGATTGGTGAAACTTTGAATATAGAAACTTAAAATGTGGAACTCAAAAGAGTAAGGAATACGTGATTAGTGTACTACACAAGGCAATCATAAAAGTGGGAATAATGTGTTGGCTAGATTTTTTTTTGTTTAAATATTATAGACAAACAATACTATGTGAGGACGGAGTTACAAGAAACATTCACTCACCATTGATTAGGTCTCTCATTTCCAATGTTTCTGTCTTTCTGTCTTTCTTTCTTTCTCGCTTCCCTAACCGCAACAGGCGCTGAAGGTAAACGTTTTAGCTCCCGGGCATCGCATTCCAATTCAATCCATACGGATAAGGGCCATGCAAAATATAAGTAACACGTTACGAGTATCTATTCAGTAAAAATGGAACATTCCACTTACCGGGGCCGTTTTCCCGGCCCCACCTGCTCCAGCGGCGAATCTAGAAGCTGTAGCTCCCTCAAAATGATATTGGACACTGGGGAAGTCATCCTCGCACATTGACTTCTTATCTTCGCATGCATTACCCCCCACATTCACCTGTGGATACAAAACCCACCCCTCCCGTACTAGTCCAATGACATCACCATGTCAGACCTTCCTGGATAGCTCTATGCTATCACCTGGTCAGGAATGCAATTACCATTTTCATTAACAACTTAATTAAGAAGTTAAAAGTAGCCAACTTCTTTACTGTTACTTATTTCTTTTGCTTAGTTATCTATTCAACCACTGCGAACGCCTTTTTTTCACATATTTTTAACTTTTCGCATATATTTTTATCAGTATATTATGATCCTGTTTTAATATCTTGAATGGGCCGCGTTCAGAAAACCACAGCAGATAAGTTGCTGACTCAGCTTTGCCATTTAATGGACGTGTTTTTAGCGATTGTATTTTAAAACTGTTATTCAAAATCGCTCAACACCGTCCATTGAACGTCAACGAGCTGGGTCAGGAACTCAAGTGCTGCGGTTTTCTGATCGCGGTTATTATTAAATTCCCGTTTGGTTACAAAAATTGCTGTTTGTTGAAAAAGCATTATTTACGTCAGAAAAGGCAAACTAGGTGGGAAAGAAGTGAAGAAAATTGAAAAAAGATAATTTAGCTGAAATAAAATTTGATCAAATGATTGTGTTTCTAGTGAAACGAAAATATATGCAGAAAAATCTTGAAAACCTTAAAAACTACCTAAAATCCGGTCTCTAGTTATAAGTGAAGTTGTGTAAACCATACCGGTTTATGCGTGCATTTTATTATTTTATTATTATTTTTTGATAGGTCTCTTATTAATGACTCCCATGGTTAAAGGGTTGATTACAAAAAAGTATCTTCGGGCAGCCGATTTCAAGGAATTCCTTATCACTCCACCAACACGTAACAATAATATTTTTCCACCGATTCGCACTACACGCGATTTTATCATTCTTACGCAAATCCCTATCTCGCTCATTAATTAGGGAAACACATTCCATTAAAATAAAGGATAGATAAGTTTTGATTCGGCCTTAATTTTTGGTGCACATTTTCGCATAATTTAATTGTTTAGGAAATTGAATCAAACGTGCTACAAAAATAGGGCAATCTAAAACTGCTTTAAAACCATGTGCAATGTCAGTTTGAAAGTTATCTTTTAGTTAAATTTAAAAAAAGGAAACGAGATTTAAAAAATAAAATAAAAGGACATGCATCTTAGTTTGAAATTTAAAAATCAAAGAAAATAGCACTGAAAGTCAGCGTCAAAGACGATTGATTAGTAGTAGAGACTGGATTTTAGGTAAAATGCCTTTCTTTCTGTTTTTAATGTTTTATAAAGATTTCTTGCCTACCTTTTCGTTGCATTAGAAATAGAATCATTTGACCAAATTTTAGTTCACCTATACATTCATCGTTCTTAATTTTTTTTCACCTATTGCAACTGCAACCAGGTCAGTCCAAATTGTTTCCATTCTGACATTGAGAAAATTGCTGGATTTGCTCCCTCCTGTCGAAGTCGCGTTAACGCTGATGCTGGGCGCGAAGGTCAATTACCGCCGCTCCGATTTCAATTGGGAGGACGTTTAGTCCCCCTGACAACGTTGGTCTTGCTACCACTCTCGATATACATATATCCCAGCCATTTTACTCTTTGCTCTTTAATGATCTTTGTTATGTCCCATTGTAAGTATTGTTTCGTTTTTCTTCGTGTATATCTATCCTTGTTTTTGATCCCTAATTTGGTGTTCGTTTCTCAACAACCACTTTTATTGATTGTTAGTATTTCTGCGCCATACTTATTGATTGGTCTTATTTATATATAATTCCATTTTACTTCTACACTCTTTAGTATTCTTCTATTCTTTCTTATACAGGTAGTCACCAAGCGCGCCTTCTTTAAAAGGTCATTTATCGATCGAGATAGAAATGTTTTCTGTCGCAGAGTTTCTCTCTGTTGAGTACTATAACCTAAAATTATTTTGACACATACAGGGTGGAGATAGCATGCGGGAGATTTTTTTTTAATGAAACACAGGAAAACGTAAAATTCAACGACTTTTATTTATTTATTTCTAAGTAAATCTTTATGTTAACGTATGGTAATTATTTCTTAACGATCTATTTTGTTTCAGGATCCAGATTTTATTAAATTAATTAAGGCAACATCCAATACAAATATTCCCAGCATTCTTCCTTCGTTTTTATTTTGTACAGTTTCTCTAACAATTCTGAATTTCTATATTTTATAGCTTCTAGATTCAATGATGCTTAATCATTTCTGCTTCACCTATTTGCCTTCCTTTCAGATGGTTCTGATGACGTTTGTTTCGCATCCTCTTCGTTTCCCTGTCTTTCATCTTCAATTTCATAATCTATTAATTGGCTCCGAATAACAACATTATTTTTCTATTAGCTTTCCGTCTTTATTTTTTATGCTTTCTGCCTTTCCCTCATTTCATTTTCTGTAAAATATCTCTCTTTATTATTTGCTTGCCATCCCATTCGCTTAATTTCTTCTTGTTTTGTACATTTCCTCGTTTTCCTTCCGCCTCATATATTTAACGTCTTTATTCCTTGCATCTATTTTATCATCAAAGCAAGGACGAAATAGTACCGTCACTGCAGCGTCCATAAGGGAGACTCGCGATTACTATCGCCTTCTTGGTACTTATGTTCTCCACCATTCGCTTAAATTGAAATGTTAGGGTTATTTGTTGCCTATGTTTCCTCTGGTATTAGTTATGAGAAAGTTGTTCGGGAAATTGCGTTGGCACTGCTAGCTTTATGAGATGTCAAAGGTGGTGCGGTGTACCGTTGTAATTATTGCTGCGCTCATCGCGTAAATTGTGAGTCAAAACGGTGGATAAACTGGGAGCAAGTATTATTTAATCCTCGCTTTAATTATCATTTACCAGTCTCTCGAGAGTTATCTTTTTTTTTTAATTTTTTAATTTTAATCATTTTTCCTGCATTTCTCCTCCTGCATGTGATAAAAATTTTCATCCGCTTTTTTGATTTCCTTTTTTATTTTTGCTGTATGGTTTTTCTAATGGCCAGTTTCATTGCAGTTTTATCATCCAAATCTTTTCAATTCTCTCCTAAATTTTTTTTCGATACTGCAGCAGTAATTTTTTTCTTTTCGTAATAAGTGAATTTGTGGTCAATTTTTTAATATTTTTTTTTACTTTATACCCTTATTTTTGTCTCCCACTTTCTTTCCATTTTTCACTTGTAGTAAATTTTTTATGCTAATTGTACTTTGTACTTTCTTAATTCATCTGCTATTTTTCATCCTTTTTACTTTTTTTGCCCTGGTGTTTCATGTACTAATTTTTATTATTGTTTTCTTTTACCTTCTTGTCTTTTTTTCGGTTAAGTCTTCAGCATAATTTTCTATATTTATTGTGTCGTTTTTGTAATTCCTATTAATTGTCATCACTTTGTAGCGATATGTCGATTAAATTTCTTTTATCCACTGCCTCGTCGTCCTCTGCCTCCATTTTCTCTTGCTTGTTTAACGTAGCGTAGCTGCGTTCTTTTTTTATGTAATCATGTCGGGTTCTTCTAACTTTTTAACTTTCTTTGCTTGTTCTTCTTTATTAATTATATCAACGTGGGTCTGGGTCTGGATCTGTTCCGACTCTCCTCATTTCTACTTGTTTATCCATATTTATGTTTTCCCATTACATTTTTTACTGTTTATTGCAGTTTTATTTCTAGTTGTCCTTGATCATTCTGCTCTCTAAGTGCATAACGTTACACACACATCACAGAAAATGCAATGTAATTTAAGATTCCGAATCAGCAATTTTCAAAATAAAATAAATATGCTCATGATGTGATATTGAAAAGAAATAACTAGAAAAAAATAGTAAGGATGAGCTAAAGAAAATTGCGAAGGTACCTAAGAACAGAATACACAAAGGGATGGATTAATTGAATTAGTGAAAAAGAAACATTGAATCTATGGTCTTTTTAAAAGTTAAAGGGAAGGATATTGTTAATGCAATTAAATTAATTAAGGAAGGAACCTCTAAGAGGAGGACAGAAAAATTCCGGCACATCGGGAATCGAACCCGGGACACTTCGGTTACATGCCGAATGCTTTCACCAACTAAGCTGACGTTGTTTTAAACCTTCTTCGAAATTTCTTTAAATGCACAAGATTAATTGTTTTTTTTTGGTTTGTCTTGCTTTGCCAGTCATCTAAATAAATTGTTTCATGGTTTTTCGTTTGATTTTATTTATCAACGTAAACAATTTTTTTTAAATTTCTAATCCTTGAGTTTGAGTAAAACAACGTTAGCTTAGTTGGTAAAATCAATCGTCCCAGGTTTGATTCCCGAATGTGACAGATTTTTCTGTCCTTTTAGTGGTTCTTTCCTTAATTAATCTTTTTTAAACTTTAACCTTTCTTTCTCTACTAACTTTATGCAAGACTAGTTAGTTGCAAAATCTCGTAAATCTCACCTGTTCTGAGTTATCTTTAAATCGTGACTTCACCTTTCTTTTTCTGTCTTTAACCGTAAGCCAAGCCATTAAAATTCATGGGGTTAAATCCTTAAATACCTTTTGCTTTTGTTATCGTACGTACGGGAAAAGTGGTAGATTTTGTGAAATCTCTGTCATTAGAGGCAGTTGAAAAACAAGTGTCAAATCAAGCAGAACTTGGATAGATTATAACTTGATAAACTTATGATTACATATTATTAACTCCTTAATGGTAACAATTAAGCTAAACATTTTAACACTTTAAAATTACATTACCTGACCTATAAGCAAAGCAAGATTACAATTTAGATTATGGTAATTGTACGTCGGCCCGGTCGGAGAACTCGTTCCATTTCTTAAGTTGTATTAATTCTGATCTGTGATGTATACCGGGTGTCTCAATAAGGGCGGCGACCGGGAGATATATGGCAAATCCTAATACCCACAGCTTCAGGAGTAAAAAATTATAGACAAAATAACCAAGACAAATTCAAGGAAAATATTTTTAAGTATCTGAGGGGCGCAATCAGTAAGCTCAACAATAAAAATTAATTTTATTAACAAAAATCTCAGAATAAGTTACGGCCTTGATAGCGTCATTGGAAAACTGAATTAATTCTGCACAACTTTCATTTAAAACTTATTATCGTGTCGCCTTTAATAAGAGTAAAAGAAACAGTTAAATTATTTACTTTAAAAAATATCATAACTTCTGTACTCTTTATCAGAAATTAACGAACTTCTGCTCGTTTGAAAAGAAATTTTAAGCTGATTTAAAGTTTCTAATCAATGACTCCGGCTAATTTGATATAAAATAGCTAGAAGATGGTATTTGCACTAAGCAGCTCCCCAACCCAAACTGCTGGCCTGTCTTTTAAGCAAGCGTTGGTAATACTAGAACATTTCCGGTGTTATACATCTTGCATCTGCGTGTTAATCTGTGGTTATCCTTCTTTAAACTGCACTTGCACGTAAAGAAATAAATCAAATGCACTTGAAACTTCAACTTCCCCCGAGGAGGAGAACATAGTCGAGAAGCGTCTTATAAATTCTAATTTATCTTTGATTTAATTACGCGGACGTTTCGCATTATATTAAATAGGAAATTAATTTAAATAAAATTCGTAGACGACAATTAGTAGTAGCACAGTAGACGTTGAAAACTGGTATGTGAATGCCGGTTCACCTTGTGTGCACTTGTATAATGATATAAATCACGCGATAAATATCTTCGAAACCAGTCTATTAAAACTGCAAATAATTAGCACGTCGTAAATGCCGGTGTAATTACTAACACGAAACGATATAGTTCAAAAATGGAGCCCTAAAGGAGTAAGCCAGAAAAAATTAGGATAATAATTTATGTGAGAAAGTTATTATCATTACACTTTTATTAAACAAAAAATAATGAAGAATCATGATAGAAATCAATTTAATAGATCAGCAGGTTTGTTAACAATAAAAACGTCTCTCAACATGACTTAATTAAATTAATTGTAGAAGTTCAAAAGAGGGTATCATTAGTGTCTGCGGTTATTTTAAAATTTTCATTGTTATTAACAGGCTCAGATAATCATATATTGTTTTTTTTTGAGTTGTAAGTATATTTCAAACTTTGTTGTCATGTAGGAACGGTTCAAAAGAAGTATTAATTTTCCCGTTTTAAAAAATAATTTTTGATCGAATTTCATTTTTTAACATCAAGGATTACGTTTTTCAATATTTTACGAACGCATTTAACTTTTGAGTTATGAGCAGGGAGAAGCAATCGGCCCACTCCTTCCGCGAACGGTACGAAAATTTAGTATTCGGACGGTATTAGTCCCGCCTACAATAACTTCTGCGCCGTGCGAACACATTCCTTTCCCTCTCGCTTGAGGTCACGGAAGGAGTGAATAGTACAGTCGGCGTAAAAAGCGTCCAACACTAAGTGGGTTAGATTATTTTCCCTGGTTATGAGGTAAACGAATAGTTTCCTTTTAATGTATAATTAAATACAGATCACAAATTATAACCTTGGATGATGTTAAAACCAGGTTTACTTTAAACTATTGTTTAATGTATTGGGGTGGGTAATTGCACAATAGTGTAAAAAAAGGACAGACTGTCTTTAAGGGTATGTATTCTTCATAGTTCAGGTTTAGCTTAGTTTCTAAAATTGTTTAGACTGGAGCAGCAACTTCTTCTAATAGTTTCATTGTTTAGAGCTTGTAAAGTATCCAATCAATCCAACTGCGATACGAGAAAGCTTTCTTTTGCCTTTACCTTTTGCTTTCTTTTTTTCTAATAATTGTTAATATCAAGGCTCTGTAAAGATCATTCAGAAGAAAAAAATAACTAACTGGGTTAATACAACATGCATTTTAATGTTTCAACCCACATTGTATTCAGTGAATATATTAATCGAATCGTACCTACCAACTTAGTATTCCAGTTCCATTTTTTATAAGAGAGGAAAGCAATTTGTTACCCTTCTAAACACAAAAGAAATCATTTTTGCTAACTGTCCAAAATCTAAAGCAAAAATCTCCTCCAGAGTGATATGTAAGCTTTGATGAAGGTACATCGGCTATTCCGGATGATTCTGAATGATCGCCATGAAATGCAATAATCCGTATGATGTTTTGATAGCAATTAGCAATGAATAAAAATGAGGAAAATTTAATAGAAATACTGGGATCAATCATTACAGGAGATGGAGAAGGAAGACTGACGAAAAGCAGAGAAATAGAGGAAGAGCTAGCTGAAGGAAATCTTTTAAAAGCGCGACGGTTACAATGGACATTAAGGAAGCCGACAGAAACGGTCAAGAAAATACACAGTGGATCCCAATTGGACGTAGAAGTAGAGGAAGGCGAATGGAGGAAACTATGGTGGAACGCTCTGTACGCAGATATAAAAACAATGAAAATCTAAGATTGGAAATTAAAATAAAGAGTTGGGAAAGACTAGAGAACAATAACGGAACCAACTAACAATGACGAACTTTAGGAGAAAAAAAAGTAAAAGAGGATTAGGTGCACCTTGTAAAAGTAAATCGTTACAATGGACAGGACACGCAATGAGAAGGAAGCCGACAAAAATGGTCAAGAAAGTACACAGTGGATCCAACTGGACGTAGAAGTAGAGGAAGACAAATGGAAGAAACGATGGAGGAACGCTCTGAACCCAAATACAAAAAAAAAACAGGAGTATAAGATTGGAGATTAAAATACAGAGATGGGAAAGACTATAGGAAAATAATACAACCAGCTAAGACTTATGACGAACTTTAGATGAAAAAGAAAGTATAAGGGGATTAAGTGCATTTTATAAAAGCATGACGATTACAATGGGCAGAACACATAATGAGAAGGAAGCCGACAGAAACGGTCAAGAAATACACAGTGAATCCCAATTGAATGTAGAAGTGGAGGAAGGCGAATGGAGGAAACGATGGAAGAATGCTCTGGACGGAGAGAAAAAAGACAATCGTCATTTAAATACAAAAAAATACCAAAAACAAAAATTTGTGTACTACAGCCACATTTAAAATTTTGACTGATCGAAAGCATTCTTTTACTTACGAATCATAATCAGAAGCTTTAAATGTGTTTATCTCAAAAGAAGGAAGAGTAGATGGTGACGGATCCCCAGGAAGTCTTTTATTGGTTATAGAAAGAAGTAATGCGATTACACCTGGAAATAGGTGCTTGAAAATCAACTGGAAATAGAGAAATGGAAATTGGGATGAAGAGAAGAAATAAGTTATAGAATAAGGAAAGTCTTTTGGGATTCGAAATTTGGATAAAGAGATGGGATGCCTGGAAGTCCAAAGGATCGTTTTTATAGGATGTGCAATGAAAGAAAGCGCTGATCATTCAGAGAAAAAGGTTGAGATGAGGAGATGATTGTTCAGAAACTATTGGGAAGTTGAAGGGGGTTTCGGAACGAAGGAAGGAAGCTAATTAATAAAATTCCTTTTCTTAGGTACTTTAACCCTACTTCACTAAGTAGCATTTTTTTACACTTAAAAATTACGAATGGCGGAGACCTTAGGACAGCCCGCGACAAAACTTCACTTTATCACTTATCACCCTTCTTACTGGCCGACTGATGAAAAAATTGAACAAAGAAGCGAAGAAAAAGTGTGCTTCAAGTTGCCTAATAGATACAGAAATTATGAAAAAATAAAACAGAAAGGTAAACTGGCAAATCAAATATCTCAATATCTCAAGAGCAAACCAAAACCAACGACGTCGCGCTTCTAACAAGAAAAATAAAAGCTAAGCTTTTCATCAATTTAATTTGATTTATTCTGGGAATCACAAATATGTCTTAAATTTCCAGGGGTCGTTGCTCATTTGTTTTCTTTCGATACATTTTTTTTGTTGATTGATAATCAGCTGCAGCGTTTGTAAATGTTTTTTTTTTAATCAAATTACGGCGTCAGCCACAATTTTTTTTGCATTTCTCAAATAATCGAAAAAATAATTCAGGAAGCTAACGGCCTCCTTCGAGCTGTATATTAAAGTTATTTTTTTTTAACTGTAGGGTCGACTGACTTGTCGCCCCCCACCTCCGCGCGTCTTTTTTTTGCATTTTTTAAATAATCGAAAATATAATTCAGAAAGCTACCGCCGCCCTACGAGATGTATTTTTCAATCTTTTTTTAAACTGTAGTTTTAAACTGTAGAGTCGACTGACTTGTCGCCCCCCTCCCCCTCCCCCTGTCTTTTTTGCATTTTTCGAGTAATCGTGAAATTAATTCAGAAAACTAATGGCCTTTTGCATTTTACATTTTTTTTTAATGTAGGGTCTACTGACTTCTCCTCCAACCCCCTCAGTGTGTGATTTTAAGTATTTTGTTTTTTGTTAAATTGTAGCGGCTCAAATAATCGAAACAGTAATTCAGAAAATTAACTGCCCCCTTTCGAGCTGTATTTTGCAATCTTTTTAAACTGGGTGAGTCGACTGACTTGCGCTCCGCCCCCTTAACGCCTGCTTTCAGAGCCGCACTTTTCGATTTTTTTAAAGTACACGGTCGACTAGCTTGCTCTCTCGATCTCTCAGTGTGTTTTATAATTATTTTTTTTTCCAAATGATAGCAAGCCAAACGAATGTGTTTTATTTCTCAAATAATAAATATAAAAAAAAAAAACGTAATTTAGGAAATTAAACTGCCCTTCGGCCTTCATTTTTAAACTGCAGGGGGTCGACTGGCTTTTCCTCCGTCCCTCTCCGTTTCCCCTCTTGTCACTTATGTTTTTGCTGCTGAATTAAAGCGATTATATATATTTTTAAATTTTTTTAATAGTCGTAAAAGTAATCAAGTATATTAACCTCCTCTTTCGGGCTGTATTTTTCAATTAAACTGTAGAGTCGATTGACTTCCCCCCCCCCCCCCTCCTACTCGACCATGTCAGTGTGTGTTTTGTTTTGGCAAATTAAGGGAACCACTTCTAAATTTGTCAAATAATCGAAAAAATAATTTAGAAAATGCATTACCTCATATTAAATTTTGTTTTAAGTGCGATTTAAGTGACTCATCCTCTGTCCCCTGTCAATGTGTGTCTTGAAGTAGTCACACTTCCTTTTATGTCTCACAGTCATTTTTTAATTCTCAAATAATCGAAAAAAACTAATTTAGAAAATTTAGTGCCCAATATTTTTAATTTTTAATTTAATTAATTTTTCAAGTGCGATTTAAGTGACTCATCCCCTGTCCCCTGTCAATGTGTGTCTTTAAGTAGTCACACTTCCTTTTATGTCTCACAGTCATTTTTTAATTCTCAAATAATCGAAAAAACTAATTTAGAAAATTTAGTGCCCAATATTTTTAATTTTTAATTTAATTAATTTTTCGAATGCGATTTAAATGACTCATCCTCTGTCCCCCGTCATTGTTTTTTTTTAAGTTCTCACAATTTCTTTTATGGCTCACAGTCATTTTCTTATTTCGCAAATAATCGAAAAATAATTTAGAAAATTTAGTGCCCCATTCGCACAATATATTAAATTTTTTTATAAGTGCGAGATTTAACTGACTCATCCCCTGTCCCCACTGGCACAATTTCTTTTACGTCTCAAATAGTCGAAAAAATAACTCAGAAAATTAGCCGCATGACGAAATTTGGGAGAAAATCAAAGTATAAGAGGTTTAAGTGCACTTTAATCGAATCGATGAGTGCATAATCGTGTTCAGTCCAAATTTACCGTGTTGAGAAAACAACAAATAACTTTCTTTAGATTTTTGTTTTAAGTTATTATTGGTTTCAGGAAGCTTCAGAGATACTTATCCGAAAGAATTTTAAGCCAATAATTCACTTAAAATAAAAATCTAGAGAAAGTTATTTGTTGTTTTCTCAACACGGTAAATTTGAACTGAACACGATTATGCACTCATCGATTCAATTGAATGTGGTAAGCAGTTATATTCAACTTTTGAAGAGTACTAATTCAAAATCAAAAAGAGGGACAGCTATCCCATTGTCTCTTTAGCCTAAACTCAAAATAGCTGTCCACAATATTCTGTTGCAATGATGGTAATCAACGTGTAACAAATTTTAAAGTAAATAGTAGAATTCAGCTGTTTGTTGAGTCTCAGTTTTTCATTTGATTGTATGCAGCTAAGGAGTCGGATGTACTTAGTAGTTCAGTTATACGGAATTGTATTTTGAAAACATACTCTTGGAGTACACAATCAGGAAATAATGGGTTTGAGTTGCGGGTGGAAATGTTTGCCTTTCTTTTCGCTGGCGTAAATCGGTGAGAGACTGCTTAAGGTCAAACGTGATAAATAATCCCTTCATTTCACGATCTCGTCGCGTTCCTCCACGCAGACGAAGATGCCGTAACACCGTCTGAGGCCTATATGGGAGCCAATAACCGGTTCGCAACATTGTGATTAATTATACATTATCTCGGAAACGAAAACTTAAATCGGCGTGCGTATGCCAATTACGGGCATCCCAGGATGCATTAACCTGAAATATTAAAGAAACCTGCCCCGGCCACGCCACCAAATTACACGAATTCCCCGAAATAGTGCGTCGGTACGGCGAAGTAATCAACATAATTTGGGCCCATTCTCGTCTGTTGACTTCGCCGACCCGTCCATTACAAGTCGTAAGGTCTCAGTTTACAACATGCTTATACATGTTGCGCTTCGAGTCGTTGCCGATTTTGCCGATAATTAAAATGCGCGCCCAAGTGAGTTAAAAATCATGTTTTGGTCTTTTGATTTGCTTTGTTTTACGTTTAGGGGCAATTTCACAGTTGGAAGGAGTCGCACCACAAGATAACGAGAACCTCCTTAATATAAATAATCGACATGATTTCGATAGTCTCGTCCTTACATCATCATCAGCAAATCATGATTATAGAATCAAAATTTACAATGGAAAAGTTTCGTTTCTATGTATTTCTCAGAATACCCCAAAAATTTTTCGAAATCCTCTGCAAGATACTGTGGCGCGCCACTCAGAACTACGTCACACTGAAGGCGTGAAGAAGTCGGTTCATTATTGTGCGTCATCAGCCGCCGCGTTGTCTATACTGAACAAACTCGACTATTCCAGCATGGAACAAACGAGAAGGCAGCGTAGAATATAAAATCGGCCGGGGTGAACTCGGTAGTCAGTCGAGTTCTAATTAGCGATCGTCGAAGTTAGATTTAGTGTGTAAATAAATTGTTACAAATAAATTAGATTGTAAGCATTATTAAATTACGGTTAAGTTTTTACCGAGTGTTTTTATTCGATTAAATAAATTAATTTAAACCCTAGAAACGTAACAATACAAAATGAAACGAATGATTAACGGTACCAATCAAGTCGGATGGATGTTAATAAACAATCATAGGACGTTTGTATGGATATTTATCTGTCACTTTGCCTCCTAAATGCAACGCGCACGCCCGCCGCCTGTTCATGAGCGCCGGGCTATTAATGCAATGAAAACAAATGAAACGGACGCGGGTTATCTTTCTTTAGAATTTAGGGGTGGTCAGCTTTATACTTACTCGAAATTCGTTCACCCTGAACAACTCGAAACCACCCTCGCGTCTTATAGAAAACCCAACCTGCTCTTCTGACCAACGGGCCGCTGTGGAAAGCAATTTTCTTGTTCGGTAGCTAAAGTTTGAGAATTATGCCAAAAATATACTTTCGACGGTGTCTTCCCCGAAAAGCCGAACAGTGCCGTTTTAGTCAGGAACGGCTAAATATAGCTTCGCGTGCTGGGTTCGGAACTCCGCTAGGTTTTTGTCTCGGATTCTTCACGATAACTCTTGAAGGAAAAACACCTTCCTCTACACCATATCAGTCCATAATTAAAAAAAAAAATGGCGTTTATCAAGAGTACTAGATACTTTCATATACTTCAAAAAAAAAATAATTAACTAATTAATTGATCCGCTTATGGCCGGTTTCATAAAGCTTCGTTAAATATTTAAGTTCCGATTAACTCTGTAACGAATGATTAAATAGGAAAACAACTGCATTTAACGATGATTAAATGAACGATGATTACTAAACGGCTCGCTCTCTAATCGGTCGTCAAATAGTCTTAGTTAAGTGTTTCAAAAAGCTCGATTAAGAGATAACGCTTCGTTTACTTCTGTCTAATCAGGCGTTAGATTAATCGATAGAATTCCAGCGATTAAAAAGTAACGAGTGAATTTTCCATAGCTATTATAAAGCTTTTTTGATATAAAAATTCCACACATATATCTAAAAAAATAATTATAATTTTATTTAAAAATGTAACGTACCTTAAATATGAAAAATAATGACATTTCTGTACTTTTTTACTCACTTGGTTTACTGATTAATTTTTACGACACTATTTCGGAAATTATTTTCAACAACAAACAATTCGAAATTATTTCAAAATGTCTGCAACCTCACTTTCTTCTCTGACGATAAAGTAATGTCTCCTTAAAGTAGGATTCATTTTATAAGAGACAGAAATAGTCCGTTTAATGATTTCGATGATAATGAATTTAACGTTTCGCTTTTCCAAAGGAGTAATGGAACTCTTTGGTCCCACACTAGAACCTGCAACAAGCAAAAATAAATTTATTTTATGGTACAAATCAGTTGCTGATAAACTTACGTTATTATCCACTGAAATATTTCAACAGCTGACTCCTGATACTTTCAGAAACCATCGATTAATAGAATAATTCATCGTGTCACTCATCTTATTGCAAGGCAAAGAAAACAGTTAATTAAATTGCCAATAGAAGAAGCTCCGCAAGTTAACCATAGGCTTTTCTCATGTCATTGGCACCACAAATTGTGCCCCATGTTGAAATTATTTCACCTGGTGGCAATCCCGCTGAGCTGTACCACAACAGAAAATGTATCTTTGCCATATATGTTCAAATAATTCAACTGCACTAAAGTTTCCCTCCTCCCTTTCTTTTTTCCTTTTTCATTTTTAAAAATCATTAACTGCACTAATGCGAATAATTTAACATGTATTTATTTATTTTGAGTTTCTAATCTCACACCACCTAACTGTAGGCTTGACACCATGCCGGACAGATTACTTTAAAGCGGTGTCAAAGTGGCAATTTTTCGATGTTGCCAAACGTAAACTCCAATTAGTTAAATTGATATTAACAGAATAGTTTTTTGTTTTGTGAAACAGCATCAAATTTTTAACACTAATTAATGTTAACGGTTGATTAGTTAATCAACGCTTAAACAAAGCTTTGTGAAACCCGCCCTTAGTGTACTGGAATTATTTAAAACAGCAGAAAGTTAATTACGGTATTAAAAGTCACCTAACTAATTTGCCATTAAATAATAAAATAATGCAAACAAATAATTTCTGTGTTAGTAAAACAAAAAACAAAAACAAGACGATTTTCTTCTTATGACGACGAAAAACAAAAACGAAAGATTGTCGATTTCAGAACTCGTTTTATTTTTCACAGAAAAGAGAACAAACCAAAACAAAAGGCGATCGACCTCTTTAAAAAGGTGAAAAACGAAACTTGAGGTCATCGATATTCTATTGAATGTAAATTCCTTTGACAAAAAATACGACGATCTTTGTTCACAATATTTTTTTTTAGAAAAATTAACGTTGGTCGATGATCTTATATTTGTTTTAATTTACTTACTAATTATTGCTTTACAATTTTTTTAATCAAACTTTTACACTTGTAAAACACCTGGTATTATGAATGAAAAAAAAAAAAAATTGTGAACCCTAAGGCAACAGTCAAAAATATTAAATTTGTATTAAAATATCAAAATCACGAAATATGAGCCCTACGTCATTAATTGTCAAAGTTATAAGTAATGAACAGGGCTCCTCTTTCGTAAATTTGATAATTTAAAATTTAATTCAACAAGATCTTTTCAAACTATTTATTTTCGGTTTCGTCCTCCGTTATTTTCAGGATGATTAGAACATCAAAAAATTACCTTTTAAACCTTAATTTTATTACTCAAGAACGGTTTCCTTTATCACAACAAGAAAAACCTTTTTCTGCTAAATAAACTAAAAAATATTTTCCTCGCACAATTTTGATAATATGTAGCAAATAAAAAGTTAGTGATACTGAAAGTTACCCACTCAAACTACCGCTTAAAAAAGAGAAAAGCTCTGGTAAAATGTACTGTTAATGTGCAGTTAGGTGCCTAATATCTCTATTGCCTCTTTTACAGCGAACAACTCCCTTATTATTCACTTTTTTAAGTTTATATACAAGAGCGACCTTGTTTTTTATGTTATATTCACCCTTAAAACTTGTCCTGCGATATTTTTATCGGGGGACAATTTTGAATCATGGTACATTTTTTTGAATGCGACACGGGATGAGATTCCATTTTCTGTAAGAATCTTTAATGTTAAGATCTTCACACTTTACCCCTTTGTTTATAACAGAATGCGTTAAGAATTAATTTGACATTTTTTATTATAGTCAGTAATACGGTTTCAGTTCAGGTCCTTCTTAATTCTTTGTTTTATGCTTTAGGATTTCTTGAGATAAGAATCTAAAAGTATTTTTTTTTGTAAAAGTTCTTCAAATTAGTTCACATTTCTTGTTTCGTTTTCCTCATGACATTAACATTTTTTTCAAATGAATTAACTTATTGTTAATTCATTAAAATCGAATCATACTCTTTTTGAACAACTAAGGCCTGGTGTTTTCATCTCTGAGTAACTTTAACCGTTGATTAATTCCTGTAGAAACAATTGCCTGTACAATTCTAACTATGGGAAGAAGGGGCGTATTCTGTAACTTTTTAACGGGCTGTTAAAATTTAGAGGTTAAATTCAAAATACAGTTCCTTGATTGATTGTTACCGTAGCAACAAAATTTAACACCCCTCTAAATTTAGCGGTTTTGATACAGAACAGGCCCCTAAATCAACGATTAAAGTTAATGAGAGATGAAAATAGCGGCCCTAAGCAGTGCCTTAAGATAGTAAAAAAGAAAGTGACAATAAGCGCCCCCAGCGGAGATTAATATAAGTTTGCGGCACGCGAAGCTCTGTTTAGCAGTTCCTGTTTTAGTCGCCGGAAGATTATCAAATCTCTTTCCTGTCGTTGTCTCTCTCCTTACGAAGATGTTCTCCTCGGATTTCTTGGAGAAGATAAAGAGTGAACTTACAATTAATAAACAAAAGAGCTTGATAAATTTAACCAGTCTATTGAAAAAGTAAAAAATAAAAACAAGAACAGCAAAATTAAAATGACGAAAAACAAAACAATACAAAATAACAAATGGCGTGTAGAACACTGTAAAATCAAAAATTTTATGTTTTCACATTCATTAGACAAGGAATCAAAACTTTACTTACAAAAATAACAAAAAGAGGGAGAGAGAGAGACGAGGATTGGACTTTCGCTAGCTGTGATTAGTTTTTAAGCGGTTTGTTAGCTTACCAAACTGTATCGAAAGGTCTTCTCATAATCCAAACAAAACTTAAGGAAACAGAATTATTTTATATAAAACAAAAGAACGATACTGGTTTTAAGTACACAGATATTCACTACACGGGGAAAGCTTCTGCCTTTCGTTCGCGAATCTCAAACTTGAAGAAAATTTACTGATTTTAATGAGATAAAAATTAAAACTGAAGCTTAGTTAAAATCGCCCGGTACGAGGAAGAAACGCGAGTTTTTCTAACGCGGATTAACTAACTGCAAAATCGAATGTTAACGTTTTTTATGAATTGTCTCGCAACTTCCCCCCCGCGTATCTGGGGTGAACCTAGGCGATTACAAAACTAGATGGCGTAACTATGTCATTTAGCCTAAACATCCCACGCTCTCAGACCTGGGCCTAGGAAGCTGATTCTACAGTACGTGACGGATTAAACATAAAATGAAACTTAAGGATTTTATAAAATATCGTATAACATTGAATACGCGAGAGATAAGCAATCATATTACTTTTTCCCACCGTTGAGGCAGATCCCAGACTTCTTATCATCAACATGATACAGGGAAGAAATTAAATATTTTTACATTATACTTATTGAAGTTTTCGGATTCTTACACAAACGCAAAGGACGCGATCGGGATACCGCCTACATAACGTCTACCTACCGTGCCGCCGCTTATGAGAATGACGTTGAGTTCCATACTTTCTTCCGATATTTGTTAATAACACAAGATATCTTTAGATGCGTATAGGTATACCTACTTCTATTTAAGAGCAGGAGACAATTAAGAACTTGATATTGTTAGATAGAAATAATTTTCTTCTTCTTTCAATCTATTAACCTCAGACTTTCAACTGAAAGAGGGAGTGTTCGGCTCCAATTTCATTAATTTCCTAAACTCGTCCTTAATTATTGGGGATGTCGGCTGGTCGTTTCGTGAAGGATTCACTAATGACGACTTTGTCCCACTTATCTAATTACGCGTCCTTCACTTCCTGTTTTGTTTTTTTTTTCATTGAATATAATCACTTATACTTCATTCCTACACAAAAACGAAACTAGCAATTTATTAGCGTTCTATTAATTAAAATGATATTTTGCCCGTACGTACCTTTCAGAATGACTTTTGATCAATTGTCAATTAGGTCTATTCTGTAAACATTTCATATCGATTGTTATGCTTGTTATGATTGATATATAACAAGTATAACAATTAATTTCCTAAAAATCGTATTCTCTTCCATTGATTATTACGATATGTTGAAGTCTGATTGGTGCATTTCTGCGGTTGTTACAGTTACATATCAATTCATTTCTCTCCAATTATTGTTAAATATCAATAGAAATAAGTTGGTACTTACGGAATACACATGAATGTTCCCGATGTTTTCGTTGCTTAAAAATAAGACTTCAGAATTCGAAAGAGACAGCTTTACACTGCCAAAAAATGGTGAAAGTTTGCACTCTCATAGCGTTTTCGATTCACTTGCCCTGGCTTCACTCAGGGTATATCCATCCCTTTTTATCATATGAGGTTAAAACAAGAGGCAGATACTTTGAGTGCAACCAATGCAAGTGAATCGAAAACGCTATTTTTTAATTGTTTTTCGGTGTATTCGAATTTTCTCTTTGCAATCAACTGTAAATACAAAAGTTTCAAAACATAATTTGATGAAATTTGAAATTAATTTATAACTTTTCTAATAATAATAATAAATTACTGTATACTTGAAAAGTTTAATTTAAGAAATACTAGTTAGTAAACAAATGTAACATTTAACCTGAAAACCTGTAAGTTCCGGTTTTCATCACAGGTTGAAGCTCGGTTAATGTTAGATTTATAAATTGTTCTTGCGAGAGATAGCGATGATATCAGCGGTAGCACGCTCCGACTTAAATGGTCGATTGTGAAGGTTACTACTTGCAGGCAATTATAAGAAAGCTTTTTTTTTAATTTCTCTAGGTAACCTAAATAGCTTGCGTTGTGTGGACGTGAACGCTCAGACATTGAATAAAAAGAGAGACAACATGAATAAAGACTGCAGACATAATAAATATTCAGATTTAAAATATTCTGAAACATATACAATAATAATAATAAATATTCTGACACATGAAGAAGAAAACTGAAAAAGATAGAACGTTATAAAATATCAAAAGAGAAAACGAAATTTTAGATGGAAATGACCTTTTATGGGCACTAAAAATAAATAAACTTAGATAATGCCTTAATCACTGTCCAAGAAAATGACCGTTAAATCGGTGAACGGAAAAGCAGAAGAATTCGAAATAAATAAAAGTATAAAACAAAGTGGGTCGTTATCAGCAACATTATTTAATTTAGCACTTGAATATGTAACGAGGAAGATAAACAAGGCAACACTTATAACGAAAGGAGGTAAACTCCTAGCATACGCGAATGACATTGTTATTACTCGTACATCAAAAAGGAGACAAATATTAACAAAAATATTGGAGGAAGTTGTGACCGAAGGAGGTTTCAAATATAAGTGATAATCTAGTTGCCTTGAGCATAGAAAACAATGGATGGAAACAACCACTCTGACTTATGTTCTGATACATTTCACGTTGTCATTAGTAACAATAAAGTTCTTCTCCTTTAGGCACCGCCAATAATAATAATTAGCGTATCACAGAAAGGAGAACCGTGTTTACAGTATTTTACCATCTGAAATCTTTACAAAACATGAAGTGCAGTTTGGGGATAAATATGTCTCCAAGGCGGGGTTGTTTAATTGAGTGAAAAGTGTCGAGGAGATCCAAAGCGAAGGTCCAAACCGCCTAGAAAAGATACACCGTATGAGACGACCAAAAATATCCTTGATTCCAGACAATGTTAAAACAAATGATGAGTTCACTTAGGTTGATCGTCGGTGAATCATGAGATAGTTGTTAGAAGGAATTGGCATAAGCATGCGAAGTGTCGAGGCAGCTGTTCACAACTTCAAGATTCCGTTTGTGTCCATCAGGACAATGCGTGCCCCAATCCAGCCGCATTAACGTTGACAACACTAAGAAGACTGAAGTTGGAGATTCTGTCCCAGTACTGCCTCATTTTGCATGTAGTTCTGATTTGTTTTCATCATTTTTTCATTTGTTTTCACCATTGAAGGAATTTTCAAATGGTCATACATTTAGGGATAATGATGAACTCATCACAGCTGCGCAAAACTGGATACGCACGCAACCAAAAACCATCTTCGAAAATGGAATACACAAGTTTCCAGAACGTTGGCGCAGGCGTGTTGAAATCAAAGTGAACTGCGTTAAAAAATAGCATGTAACAGGTTTTTGGTTCATTGATAATAAAGGCGTTTTATGCTCATTCTCACTTATATTGGAACGTTCCTCGTACATCAAAATTTGAGACTATAAATTTGAATATGTGGACAAATTGAAATATTTGGGAATAATGATGTCTAGCGATGGTAATAGGGAAACAGAAATAAAAGAGAAAATTATAACATACAGTATTAATTTTAAGTTCTTGATTAAGGAAAATTTTGTGTCCTGATAGTTAATGTGGAAGAAAGTTGAGTTGGTGACTTGGACAAAAAAGCGCTAACATTCAATCAGCTGATTGAATTTTAACGCTTTTTTGTCCAAGTCACCAAGTCAACTTTCTTCCACACCAACTATCAGGACACAAATTTTTCCTTATCAGCTGATTGAAAGTTAGCGCTTTTTTGTCCCACAACCAAGTCAACTTTCTTTCCCATTAATTATAAGCTTCCTTTAAAAAGGGAAAGATCTCAATGGAAGGACTAAAATAAATATACGTCTAAGGCCACTGATAATGTACTCTTCTGAAACAATAACGGTGACAAAGAAAGACGAGGATTTGAGAATACTAGAAAGAAGGATTTTCTGAAATTTTAAGTGGGCCAAGGTATCAGAAAATGAACTGAAGGACGAATTTTGAACTGAAGCAAGAAGCAGGAGAGGATATACATAGGAATAAAAAATAAAACGACGAAGAATGAATTGGTTACTTAAGACAAGTGTGGAGAGCAGAAGAATCGATAATGAGAACGATGTTAACATGGAAAACCAGTGGGAAATGAAGAATGGGAAGACCTAATATCTGAACAAGGCAGGTGACAGAAATTCTCAACGGAAGACAGACTGAAAAATTCGGAAAGAGAAATAAGCAAGATGGTGAAGGAATGTAAGAATGGTTGGGGACCGATCCACCCTGATTAAATGGATTTAAAAAGCTTCTTATGAAGCGGCGTTGCCTCTGCGGGGGTGTTTCTTCTTAGCCATAACATATAATATCATCACTGCACTTTCTCAGTTATTGTTCGTTACTAAAATTAGAAAAAAAAATAATATAAAATAAAATAAAATAAAATATTGCTATTTCGTAAATGACTACGAGGTCAAAAGGAGAAGAAGAATCTGATGGGTTTTTTCTCCGAATTCTAAATACGCTAAGGACCCTTCTTAGCTCCAACTTGTTTGCTCAATAAACATTAATTTCAGAATAATTTTGAAATAAATCTTCGTTTAGGAAAGGAACCACGTAAATTAAATTTCTTTTGTTGATGTTTCGTCTTTCATCTTAACCGTATTTTTAAGATAAACGATTCTAAATGAAGGCGGCTTCTAAGATTTCTCTGCAACGCTTGGAAGCACATGATTCTAAACGAGAATATCTTTCAAAATTTCTATGCAACACTTGGAAGCCAGTCCTCAAATTCATCTCAATTCTTTTGTTATGTGTCTACCTACTGATAACATTTACTTACTGAAAATTATAGTTTGTGTTCTTGCGCCACCATAAAACCACTAATGCTTATTTGAATAGATAAAAAGTTTTTTCTTTTTCAAAACAAAAAGGACCCACAGGAAAGCTCATAGTGAAGTTGTTGGTTAAATGTACTCTGGAAAAATTTCAAATCTGCTCCACAGGAGTAATACAAAGTGTTTTGCTCGTGACAATATGGAGGAGAAACCAAAGTGTCGATGAAAGGATAACTCAATTAGCGAAGCTCGATCTAATGTTGCTTTCTTTTCCATATTTATTAAAATGTAAGTAAGTCTTGTGGCATGGTTTCTAATATTGGCCAATATTTTTAGGTTCGGAAATGCAACGTAAATTCCGAACCAATCTCTATTCTTACGGATGTAAATTTGTTGGGTGACATCATTTACTAACAGGTTTGTTGCACCAGCAATTCCTGACTAGTTCATTAGTTGTACACTCGAAGACGTGATAAAAATTCATCATATTTCCTTTAATCTTCTTGACGGTTTTGTACTAGCTAACGGAAGAAACCTATACTTATAAAGTAAAGCAGTATCACTGTCATTTTCAGAAGTCGTTGTTCCTCGGCTCCGATTTTTGTGTTTCTAGAAAATAATCCTTTTTCCTATGATCCATGTTCTCGTTTTTTGCAGTTAGAAAATCAAATTCTTTTATTTTCTCGAAATAAATGGTTCTCTTTGGTGATAAGACTAACACCACGCAATTAGTAAAATTGTAGAATTTGTTAGTTTTAGAATTTTAAGATTAATTTTGCACCAAGCATCATTTAAAAATGCAACAGAAATTTTTAAATATCTATTTGTTGTTGCTGGTGAATCTTCTTCCTTAATTTTGACAGAATCGCCATCATTTAGTTGCAGAAACTATTATTTACGGTCATACAATGTGGTAACCTTATCATAAGTCACAGTTTTGTTCACTTTTCACCTCGCACGAATTTTGCCCTTGCTTTCTTTTGCTAGAGTTCTTGCATCTTTAATTCTTTACTTCTTTTATTTTATTTATTATTTATTTCTGCTTCCTAGAGTCTTTTAACAATTTTATTTTCATCCATTCTTATCAGATGTCCCCACCAGCTAAGTTACTTCAATTCGATACACAGGGTGTTTGGTAATTACCTGAACGAATTAAAACTGCAGATTCGCGTTACCAAATGAAGTATGAAAGTCCTACACACGATGTCCGTTCTGCCCATTTTTGAAAAATTTCGACAAGTACCAATTGTTTGGAACCGCTGAAGTGTTTATCACACAAGCGTCCATTAAAGAAAATATTCGATATGCACGAACGCATGAATATTCGATATGCCCGAACGCATGAATCAACGCGAATCTATGCAGCTCACAAGTGCAAGCCCATCGCTTTTAATCGCTCGGATAAAAGTTACCACAGAAATAGAACTCCAGTTAAGGCATACTTAAAGCCCGTACGGGCCATGATTTCTCCCTTTTTTGTGAACTCGTAACATGTTTGTAAATAAAATAACTTGCAAATATTTATTTCTACGACGTTTGATGTTTCATCACTCGTAAAATAATAAAACTTTATCAGAGACAATTGCAAGTGAGAAAACTGTAAGAATTTCATTCTTTGTGCGTACATTTATTCTAAATTTGAAAAACGTGGTATTTGATCGGGTTTTTAGGACAAAAAAAAGATTCTAAATCATTCAGCTGACCAATTTCGGTTTTAATCAGAGGTAAAATCTTTTTTAATTCTTAGTTGATAGAATCTCACTGTATACCTTTTAGGCTCTGAGGAAGGTTTTAAAATAAAACCGAAACTGGTCAGCTGAATGATTTAGAATCTTTTTTGTCCTAAAAACCTGATCAACTACCACGTGAACCTTAACACAGCTTAAAAGGGGGTCGCGAAACCTAAAAGTTTGAGAAACGCTGATGTAAGCAAAAAAATAAACAAACCGTCAGCGGAATTTATGGTTTCTGCCCGGGCGGACGATGTTTGCAGCATTGGAGAGGTTAATCAGCTATTCCTAAACCATTTTTTTTTTCGATTTTTGTCTCAGTTTTTTTCTCGAAAACGAAAGCTGTAGCATCCCGAATTATCAAGCCTTTTTTACTCTGTATAGTGTCCCCAATATGCTGTGTAAAGGTATCCAGTCAATTACCTAACATCCTGTATTGTAGAATCGGATCAACCTCTAGTTCTTTCCTTATGTCTTCGTTACTTATTTGGTCTCTCATGTAAATCCCTGCAGTTTTTCGAAGATATTTCATCTCTACTGCTCGGATTTTACTCTTAGTCCTCCTCGTTAACGTCCATGTTTCACATCCAAATGTGATGATTAGCCTGCATATGGTTTTAAATGTCGTTACTTTTGTTTTCCTTGATATTCCTTTCTTGTTTATAAAGTTATTTTCCATTGCATAGTAAACTTTTAATATTTTTTTCTAATCTCTCGTCCGTATCCTTTCCTTCCGTATTTTAACTTGTGTTCAAATCAATTTTTAATACAGGTAGGTCACTGTCGTAATCTGCAGCCACAGTTTGGCAAGTAAATAAATAAATTGTCGTCGTAACCAGAAACAAATTTCCTGTCTTCATCAATAATTTAGGTATTTGGGCACATTTTAGAAAGTACATCAAGTTTCATGGACGTAACTTTTTCATAGTAAAACTGGGCTTGTCTTTAAAACAAGAAGCAATATTATTCTTAAAGATGCTTGCAAGAAAGACTACAAAGCCTGAATACGTTTCAAGTGACATACTCATTGTGCAACGAGAATTTAATTTTGTAATCGCAAAGATTAGGGCTTTATATTTCCTGTAAAACTGTTTTAATTATAATCAGTATAAAGTACAGTACAGTATAATGTAAAGTTCAAGTAGACCCCAAGAGCTTTCATCATTTTGGAACTTTGTTGAACCGATGTCAGCATACTCAGAGTACAAGGAATTGGTTTAAAACATAATCAAGTTATTTTGGAAATGATTAAACGCGTGAAGATATTCGCTGCATAACTGAAAGCATTTAGAACTAGAATTGGTTTCACAAATAACTGTAGTCATTATACAGGGTCGTTCGAGATGAGGGACTTATTAGAAGATGTGGCATCCACAAAGTATACATCACAAAACACTTAAATAGTCATCCTTGGAGGGCCAAGGAATGAAAACATCTTATCTTTCCTTGATTCACAAAATGTCAGAGTCCTATTATAGGTGCTTTCTTTCACTTAAAAGTTTGAATCGTGTTTCGAATAGTTTTGACCTGAATTTCGTAGTTCTTGTAACAAAAAACCCGACTTGAATTTTTGATTGACAGTTCATTTGTAAATAACCACAATTCAATCCAAACAAGTTTTAGAAATAGAGAGATTCACAGAAAATAATGTCTGTTTTTGAATCAAAACACGTTTGGATCACGATATTGTGAGCGAAAGCAAGCACCTTTTATTTTGATAGGTATTATGAATTTAGCCTTTGACATGATTCCATGCTCCACAGTTTTCTGAAGATGACTTGAACTAGAAGAATCATTAAAATATTGCGTGTACTAGTAAGGACCAAATCTTGGCATACTCGAAATGTAATTTTCTTTGCATTGTGAATAGAAAGTTCGTTTACTTTTAAAAGTATTACCTATCTAGCCATACATCTGTCCAATTTAAACCGCTCCTAACTAACGAATTTGCTTCAAGAGGAGAACTTGATGAAGCTTTCTCCTTTTTTCTTCGTCAGATGAAGATTCGATTAAATTTCTTTGCTATTTCTGTTGTATTTATTGCAGGTATTTTTTAAACAGTTTCACCGATTAAGAATCTTATTATCATCGTCTCCGGAATGTCAAAACATGTCTCAAACTAAAAGGTACAAGTTACGACAGTCGCAACAAACATATTCGAGTTTTTATTAGCAAACTGTAATAAAACTCGGAAAGAAAGTCCGAATAATTTCCATTGTTAAACAACGCAGAAATTAATTTGCGCATCGTTCAAACACTGCATTCCGTTATTTCACCTATAAGGCGCTTAATTACATCTTTTGCCCGGAATTAAAACGACATTGTAGGGAAGCGCGCTCGCGACTGCAATCTCGAAATCGTCGTAAACACCTGTATTTAAACAATACAACGTGCAGATACAAATTTGCTCTGCCGAAAGTAGAAAAAAAAAAGAAAGAATTCGAATAATAGCCGTCTGAGATGTATTTATAAGCAACCTAATTTAAGGCGGACACTTCATAAACAAATATATCACCAGCGACTTGCCTCCTATCAGGATAACTTTGCATATTAAATAAACACGGCGATTTTCACGTTACAAAATTCAACGTTTCGAACGCCTTCACCTGATTATGGTGAGTTTTGGCAAGTTTGTCGTCGGCGTGTTTGACATTTGTTTTACGTAGGCTCCTAAAATACGCTAAATATCTTTAGTCGTTTTAGTAGTACTTTGCGTGCGTTTAATAAGGTGGATAATTTTAGATTATCTACATTTAACTCACGTGGAAAGTTTAAAGTTAAAGCGGATCAGAAAACGTACTGAAATCGCTCCCTGAAAACCGACTTTGTGCTTTGTACGCTTCAGCTTTAAACATTACTGTACTGTTTTAAACATGACCCCATTAGCTTTCGTAATTGCATCTCTCCCTTCTTTTATCATTATCTCGATCTCAT
Organism: Prosopocoilus inquinatus; assembly: GCA_036172665.1. Taxonomy (NCBI): domain Eukaryota; kingdom Metazoa; phylum Arthropoda; class Insecta; order Coleoptera; family Lucanidae; genus Prosopocoilus; species Prosopocoilus inquinatus. The sequence goes on from CM069877.1 coordinate 35,769,518, forward strand.
GGAATTCGCTTCAATCTTGAGACGAGACTGTCGTATTCTCCTATTTTACTTCTCATAGATAAGATACAGCTGTCCCAACTCTGTATACAAACAGAAGCTTATAATGATGGTCCTTTGGTACCCTAAGCTTCTTCCACTGATTTCTTCGATCTCCTTCGTTCCCTTCTTTTAAAATGGTTTCTCACAAATTGTTATACGTTTGCCTTTTTTCATTATCTTGATCTCATGGAATTTGCTTCAACCTTGACACTGCGGTATTCTCCTGTTTCCCATTTACTTCTCATCTGCAAGATAAGTTGTCCCAACTCCGGATAAACAAAAACTTATATGATGGTTCTTTGGTGCCCTAAGTTTCTTCCAGCGATTACTTCGATCTCCTTTGCTTCTTCCTTTTAAAATGGATTTTAACAAACTAGTATACTTTTCTGTTGGTATTCTCCTCAGCCTTCCATATTTCCTTAATCTGACTCTCCTTTCTATTTCTCATTCTATCTATAGATGATGGAACCACTTGTCTTCTAATATTTCTTTCACTGGTTGAAGTTGCCCTATCCCTTTTCATATCTTCACTCTTTGTTTTCTCTATTCTTCTTACTTCCAAGGGTCTTCCAAGATCATCTTGATCGAAATCGAAATCTCTTCACCCCATGACATTCTCATAAAAGTGCATTTAAATATTAGGAGTATACTAAATATACAGGACGTTCCACTTCCGACTTTTTTTCTTTTTTTTAAATGACACGTAATTTATTTTTTATACTTTTGCATCCTTACCCATTTACTTCTCATCTGTAAGGTACAGCTGTCCCAACTCCGGATAAACTGAAACTTGTATGATGGTCCTTTGGTGCCCTAAGCTTCTTCCAGCGATTACTTCGATCTCCTTTGCTTCTTCCTTTTAAGATGGATTTTAACAAACTAGTATACTTTTCTGTTGGTATTCTCCTTAGCCTTCCATATTTCCTTAATCTGACTCTCCTTTCTATTTCTCATTCTATCTATAGATGATGGAACCACTTGTTTTCTAATATTTCTTTCACCTGTTGAAGTTGCCCTATCCCTTTTCATATCTTCACTCCTTCTTTTCTCTGTTCTTCTTACTTTCAAGGGTCTTCCAAGATCATCTCGATCGAAATCGAAATCTGCTCGCCCCCTGACATTCTCATAAAAGTGCATTTAAATATTAGGAGTATACTAAATATACAGGACATTTCACTTCCGAATTTGTTTCTTTTTTTTTAATGACACGTAATTTATTTTTTATACTTTTGCATCCTGATTTTAATTCTTCATTAAATTTATTAACTCCAAAATTTCAAGTAGGTTATTTTGAAGCATCTTAAAAAAATGTCTGCTTTGTTAAGCATTTTCAAATTATTTTCTAAGACACTTTGTTTATATTAAAATATCTAACCTCGAATGGTGTCGGTAACGTTGCTGGTCTAAATAGATAGTCTTATGTGTATGTTGTGGATTTAAATAGGTCATTCAGACCTTACTATTCTGTTCCATTTTTTTGACCTTCTGCTTCTGTTGTGCTCATTATTTTCCTTTCCCTTAAATAAACCATCGAACCCAATCTCCTTTCTTCTGCTGGGTCTTCCTCTTTTCTTCTTGACATCTTACTTCAACCATGTGATTCTTCTAACCTCTCTGTCTGTCCAAAAGCCATTGCAAAACTTGTTTTCGCTTCTCAAAATTAAGTATCTTGGGCAAAGCATTTGAATCACTTATTAACTCCTCGACGTTTCTAAACCATGCAAATCCTTATCTTTCCCAGAGTCAATACGGTTTTGCATCGAAAAAATCCACTACCATTAACTTGTTATGTTGTTATGTGTATAACTATTATACGCCGACGACTTAAAACTATTTAACTGCTTGGTCAAGTTCGGCTAGTTACGACGTTTATGCTATTGGCGGCGGATGACTACGTTCGATCTTGTGGTCCTGGATGAAGTGGCTTCAGCTGGGCAGACTGGTTCGGCTCACCGGAACTGGAGTTGACCGGGTTGAAGTCGGCAGCTTCTGGCTGTGGGTTGACGGGAGGTTGCAAAGAGACATCCTACAATCGGCCTCAGGATGATGGTGATCACGGGAACAGTATCCTTGGTGGCTGGGATGGTTCTGAGCGGCTCGCCTTCTTCGAGTTGGCTGGCACTAATGTCCACCGGAGTCAAGCTGTGCTCGACTGCTGTCCAAATTCTTAGTCGCACTTTTTATATGCAATTTTTGATTATTCGCGCATTGCGTTATTCGTGTTTATTGCTCTGTGTTCTTTGTATCACTTAATATAATCGCTTGCTCCAGTTGCCGCGATTCTGCCTATGTTTTTCTTATGAAATTTGAACGTTATGAACGCCGCCATTTCCAAACTCAGAGGAAATGGCGGCGATTGCGGATTCGACTTAATTTTAAAAATGTAATTTTTTCCCAAATATGACGACTAGTCAACCCAATCTAATGTGATGCTTGTACAATAAACGAATTTGGAAACTTAACGTACAAAATTTTATAGTAACTTGAGGCTTCTCCTTCGTTGAAAATTCTTTACATTTTATATTTTTAACTGTCACTAATCTCATGGATAAAATGCTTACAGAACAGATCCAAACCTGCTCCTTTCTTCTTATAAATCCTTTTTCAATTATTTTTCCACGGATATACGTCATAGCATTTTTCTCTTTTGTCTTAACGTGCTTTCCGTAGTTTTCTTAATTTAGATTTCACTTGTATAGAGTAGTGAATACTTTAAAATTGTTTATTTTATGTTCTGAATTTTTCGTTTATAGATACATCCTTGCCTAAGGAGACGGTCTCACATTCATAATTCTCTAGTTAATTCCTTCCTCTTCTTTCGACTACAGGTCTTCAAACATCATTACTTCTAGTTTTCTCCCTTTCCTGTTTCTCCTGATCTCCATTATTTTATTTTCTTTTGGTTTATTTTAAATGGATTATTCCGTTCTCTTCAATACATTTTGTTACCTACCATATTAGATAATAAGGTTAACATGGTGATGTCGAATATTTTTGCCGTATTCTGTTATCATTATCATCAGCTTTATCAATTTTTGTAAGTGTGTTGTTCTTCTTCTCGTCTTAAGCTTTGCGTAGTGCCGCCATTTTTTCCTTATCGGTAACAACCATTCCAGGCAGTTGCACAGTTTATAATGAGCTGGGGTTGAACTTAAGACAACACACACATTTACGGCCCTGGTAGGATTCGAACCCACGCTGACGAGTGACACGAATTTATAAGTCGGCTGGGCTAACCACTGCTCCGCGCCACTCGCCTGCCCCATTTAAATGAGTTTGGTGGTCCTTTTTGCATAATCGCATACTGATTGAATACTTTTGCTTTCAAGATTAAAAAAAACTTTTTAGTTACTTTTGTTTTCTTACAGTGTTAGTTCCAAGCTTATCTTAATTTTTTCTTACACTGCACACTGCAGATAGCCTTCACTCTGTACATAGATCTAATAAATAGCTTTTTATTTTTAATTCTTCTGTGCAAAAAAAGAAAAAACAATTAATATGATTAATTAATATAACGGGAGCAGAAACTGAACGCCAGTGAATAAACGAATTAATTTAGATTTGAAAACAAAACTAAACGTAATAGGAAAAAGTGAATCCTAAAGTTGCACGACTTATTTCAAGATCATAAATTTTTTGTTTCGCTTTTATCTTTCTTTAATTACATAAAAAAAAAACCTCAGTATAAGTACATGAAACGCTGTCTTCAGCGCATATTTTCGGGTGACTGCTGTATCATAGCCAAGAAATTTCGGAGGTACCACTTGTTTAGAACTGTTGAAATAAGCGAGAAAGAAATAGAGCAAGGTCAGTGATGCCTTCCTCTGTAATCTGTGGTAATCACTTACCGATAACGCACCGATCGTAAAAGAAGTCCCGCATTCCAACCGATTACGCAACGTCTCGTAATAATAATCCCTGATATCGTTTATTTATTATTTTATTTAAAATTTTAATTCAATGGTCAAAGTAATGTTACATTTATTTATTTTAAGATATCAAACATCGATGAATAATTCGAAAATTTATGCAACAGTTTTTCGTAACTGGACAACAATATTAATACTGCTGTACCTTAAAGGGAAAGAGGCGGGCCGCCGCCCACTGCAGAAAATTGTCGCGGTAAATGGCATCAAAAGAAAGGCGAAATTGCGCCTCATCAAATGCATTCGAGATACTTAAACTTTAATCAGTAAATATTGTGAGGGCAAAATATGCCAAAAATAAAACGATGGCTGACGATGATATTATTTAACTCACCCGCATTTTCGAGGGCGCATTTTCGTCCAGTATCGTCGGTTTATAATTTGAAAATACCTAAAATTGTAATTACTTGGAATGCAGTTGCATTCATTTGTTTCAATAAATCCAGGCGCTTTGTAAACGCGTTTAAAATGCGTCGCTTGTATCGATTGTTACGATCTATTAATAGGCACCATACGAATCAAACAGATGTTCGTTTCCGACATCGTGAAACACTGACCTGTATTCGCGCCGTAATTCAAACAACCGAGGTGGCCTACGATCCACTCGTTTGCTGTGCCAGCAGTTCTCAAACGGTTTTGGTGAAAATATGCGAATCCATTTTTCGCGAAAACTATTAACTTCATGTTAAGGGTACATAAGTTTAATCGTTGCCATTTATGGTCACGTATTACAGGTTTCAATATTTGCACACAATATTGTCATATCAACTCAAAAAAAGTTTTATAATTAATTATTTCTCTTTAACGCACGTTCGTCGATCATTTACTTTTAATTTTTTTAACAATTCACGTAGCTGTTAAAAGTTTGTCCCGAAGCCACAAAGTTAAAACATTATTTATTCTTTTGCATCGTCTTAAATCAACATGCAAGGTTTTGCTAAGAGGGAAAAAGTCAAGAGTAGAAAGGCGGAATTTATTAATGATATTTGTTTCGAGTCATTTATTTTGTTCAGTGAAAAGTAAGCTCCGTTAGAAGAGTGTCTGTAAATCCGCTTGTATTCCGCCGCGATTACATCAAATTGTTAACTATAATTACATAGTATTAATATCTAATTGATTATATTGCCTTGACTAGGTTGATTTGTTAACTTTATCTGTGCAATTAGAAATAGAAATAAAGTAATTGCCGTGTATGTGTCGTCTGCAACTAGACGGTTTCTCCTTGCAATAAGAATTTCGATTTTTTTTTTACAAGAAAAAAAAACTACCTGAAAGAAAGAGGTTGAAAGTGATTAAGCCAGGAAGGAAGTTATGCAGCAGATTATTGTAGTTAACTGCAAATCAAGATTTTGTTTTACTGATTTTACTACACTTTGTTATTGTATACCCAATTAGCCAAACTTTCTAAATATTTGTTTCCTTCTGGCACACACCACTTGCAAGTTTCTCCTATTTTAATTAATGGCTGCGAGTGGAAGCATCAGCGTAAAATTTACGAGCATCATAAAAAGCCGATGCCAATAAAAACTAACCAGCAGATGTATAAGTGTAAATGATAGGTCAGATCCACACACATACACATGCTAGTGGTGAAGCTTGAAGCACCATATCATTAACCGTTTACCTTCTTGTAAGCTCCGAAGCCAAGGAAAAGTCGCGAGGCAAAATCTCGAAGTCTCTTTTGCTTTTGAGAGATTGGAGGACAATTTAATTCTACAAGTCTTCAAGCATCCCTATGAGCATATCTACACCGGTGAAGTTAACCCATATATAAAAGTCACGTCGTTCTTTAGCTGTACGGGTTCATCTGAATATTTATTGGCAATTTAGCAAATATTAAAATCAGACGTGCTTCGCTACAAATTTCCATAAAATTTAGCAATTTGCGGTAGGTACTTGATTACATTCCAATTTCCTTCTTATTTCATTCACCGAACCACAGATCGCATCACAACCAACGGCCTGGCTTTTAAACAAAACGCGCGGGTATAATAATAATGAGACGACGTAATTATACTGTTTGTGACCTTGAACGGTTGTTATGTTGCGGCCTCATTAATTACATCAGACTAATAAGTTATTAGTAATAACGAATACGTTCTTGCCTGTAATCAAGACGAGCGGGTTAAATATTATGCAAATGACAAGAGAAACTTATAAGTTTTGCTCGGCGAACGTCGTACAGGTGACCAACATAAATTATATTCCAGATGATTTTCGACTGGTATTATGTATACGTATACATTATTAACACGCGTTCCTTTTTTGATTTTCGCCGTTTACGGGACATTAAGACGTTAATGCCGTCTGGTTATTACGCAAGAGCAAAACAAAATAATAATAATGAGCTGCACACAGCGTCTTTTAATTACAAGAGCAAATAGGACTCGTCGGTAACATAAAATTTTTCAAACTCGTACATAAGGTTGAAGGTAGAGCAACAAAGAGCAACAAAATATCCTGCAGGATAGGGACAGTAATCTTTTGCTTAATGGGGGTATCCTTTACTTGCAACGTAGCGAATTATATTTATTATAAAGGCCCGATTAAATTAGTTTGATTGGCAACAACTTAATGATAATTGCATGACCAATTAGGTTTTCAGTCGTTTCGAGCGCGGCAGGTGTAAGCAGTGGTGTTTATTTGTCGTAAAAAGACTCACTTCAGACGTTCAGTGGAAATAGTTAAATAGTAAGAAGTACAGGATGTTCCAGCTCTTCTTCCTTCGCTCAAGAACTTTCGAGACAATCATCGTATAAATACAATGGCACTAAACACATGCCCAGAAATCTTACGAAATAAAATAGAAGAACAAATAAATTACAGAAACATCGAGACCTTCCAGCAGCTCATGGAAATAATATCAGAATGTAAAGAAGAAGCTACTGAAATAAAATATAGTAAACACAAATCAAATAAAGAATGGATGAATGATGAAGTATTAACTATGATAAAAAATGGAGATAGAGCATATAAGATCGTGAAGTATGATGCTACCAACACACAAGCGGCAGTCCTCTTTCGTCATTTGAAAACTCAAACACGGGAAAAAATAAAAATTCTCAAGCAAAAACACGCGGAATCCTTGATAAATAGTGCTAAAAATAATCGCAGAAAAATGTGGCAAATGATAATGAACCTGCTAAAAAACACAAACAACATTAAAAGCAAAACCATCATTGAGAAATTAAAAATGGACATAGGGGAAGACAAAACAAATGAGAAGGACATTGCGAACGAACTAAATAACTATTTTGCAGAAATAGGGGAAAAACTGGCCCAGAAGTTAAATAGCTCTATCACTATAACACCAAAAGTCATGACATTGCAGAAAAATGAAAAAAGCTTATATCTCTCGCCAACGAATAAACATGAAATAATTAGCATAATATCTAACAGGAACACAGGAACTAAAACATTCTATAATTGTGCCGATACATAAAGCAGGGGATAAAGATGTGCCTGGTAATTATAGACCAATATCACTACTCACCACTATGTCAAAAATATTTCAGACATTTCTGAAAAATAGAATAGTAGATTTCCTGGTAAAAACATCAAAATTTGACACACAGCAGTTTGGTTTTCAAAAAGGCTCAAACACGCAGATAGCCCTGCTAGAATTCGTCAACCATATACCAGAACCAAAATGAAGGGAAGTATGCTGTTTCTCTGTTTATAGATTTGAGCAAGGCGTTTGATACTGTAAACCACAGCACACTACTAGAAATACTGGAGAGCAAAGGCATACGTGGTATAACAAACAGCATAATCAAATCTTACCTAACAGGAAGGACACAGAGATCAAAAATCAACACCAGGATCATTAATTCCCGCAAAATCAATATAGGTGTACCTCAAGGATCCATCATGGGCCCCCTATTGTTTATATTGTACATAGAAAATATAAGGGCTCTAACTCTGAAGGGAAAATACATAACGTACGCAGACGACATATCTATAACGTATACAGGTAACAAGTCGGCAGAAATACAATCTCAAATTGACGAAGACATACCACAACTAGAAACGTGGTTAGTAGCAAATGGATTAACGATAAATACAGATAAAACAGTTTACTTAACATTCAAACAAAAAACAAAAGTGACATCTCGGTCAATATCAAAATAAACAACAAGAATATAGCAAGCAAAGATACGGTAAAATACCTGGGTCTGACTATAGACAACAAACTTACATGGGAGAAGCATATCAAAAATATAATAAAAAATTAGCTCCAATTACTGCAGCTCTTAAGAAAATGCATTTACCAAACAAAATAAAAGATCAAACCTACTATGCTTTAATACATCCACACTTACTGTATGGTACTGCAATATGGTCAAATGCTAATCAGTATATATTAAATAAACTCGGCAGATATTTGAACAAAATACTGAAGATAATATATAACAAGGACTGGAACACACCTACGCTACAGCTATACAAAGAAGTAAACAAAATAAGATTGGCGGACATTATCCTTATCGAAAAATCAAAATTAGCATATCAAATATATAAAGGACTAATCAAAACCAATCTTAACATAAAAACAAATCAAGACGTCCATTATCACAATACAAGGGGTCAAAATAAGAGCTTTCTGGAAACAATAAAAAATAACGCCGGCAAAAAGACATTAAACTATCTTGTTTATAATACGTTCAATAAGTTACCTCTGGAAATGCAAAGTGCAAAAAACCTCAACGTCTTTATATGTAAAATAAAAACTATGTGCTACGGTAGGATATTCAATAATTGAAGTGAGTTTATTCTAATTTTTGTTCATTATGAAAACGGAGCCTAAAATTGTTACCGTATTTTATGTTATTTTATTTCTCTGTGCAATTATTTTATTATCCGCGGACGTCGTCCATAATTGAAGAAATCTGAGTAGGGCGGTTAAAGCCAGAAGCCAATTCAATTATTAACAAAATTTTGTTGCACAACGTTTTTGATCGCAGTGAATCCCTCGATCAGCCTCTGTACAGCTGTTTCAGCCCTATATGGGGCTTCATCAGCAGAAGCGTAGCTCGAGAGTTTCACTGCAAACCAAAACGATTCGACCAAAATAGTGCTGTAACTGCTGTACAGAGGTTGCTCGAGGGATTTACTGCAATCAATAACGACTTGCAACAAAAATTTTCATTAAGCAAACATGGCCGCTTTGCATGGGATGACTTATTATGTAGCAAATTCATTTCAATTTGTCAATCCCAATGCAACGTCAGGTCAAAAAGCGATCGCAGAATGTCACTGTTTAAACTATCAATTATTAACATCAAGCACGTCAATAATATCTCATCTAACCTTCACACACTTGCCCTATCGAAAACTACAAATGGTGGGAAGGATAAGTGATTTGATTATTATCATTATTTGAAATGCCCTTTGATGACGCGCCGATAAGTTGGGGGTGAAGGTGATAGTGATGGCGCAACAAACACTATCATCCTTCTGTTAAAAATTAAGGCCCAAGCAGTAGCGCAGGTAGAAATTTCTTCTTGGAGGGGGAGGGGGGGGGAGGAATTCCATCGTGAGCGCACACGTAGCAACTTCACGTAAAAGAAAGTTTAATTTTTAATTAACATAATGGCGAAGAAAGGAGAATTTGGCCCTACAGTAACTCTATTTTTCAAAGTCTAGGGTGGGGAGGATCAAGTTCCCTTCTTGGGCGCCCGTGAATTTTTTGACGTGATATTTAAACTATTATAATTTTCTTCGGTGAAAAAAAATTAACTCTATTCCTTTTCTATTGATAAAAGTCTGCATTTCCAGCAAAAAAGTTTTTTTTTAAGTATTACAAAGAAATATTCATTCTACGTGTCTTTAAAGAGAGCTCGTCAAGTACTTCGTCCTCTGTGATGATAACGATCCTCTGATGAATATATGGCAGGGCCAGTCCATTAAGATGCTTTTCTGAAGGTCTGTTTCGCAAGTTTGTCTTCAGCAGCTTTAACGACGAAAAAGTTCTTTCAGCTACTGCTGGTAGTGACTGGAATTTACAGGAGGAAGGGCTAGTCCGAAATGCTTCAAGAGCATTTCTCGGGGGTTTTTCCTGTTCTAAAATTTCGTGCCACATCACCATCTCACCATTTGGTCCGTTAGTTTCCGGTTCGTAAAACTCTGGCTAATCTGGCAACACCAGAGGTGCCTTGATCCGCTTTGTCCGGGTTCAGCAATCGGAAGGATTCTTTAATATATTCGCGCGCATTTCGAATTTGTCCCTTAAATATGGTGGATGGTGGATGGTGTTTTCTAGAAAAGATATGAACAATGATCTTATGAAGTACTTTTCCATAGAATCAGCAGCAGGAACATTGTTTCTTATAGTCTGCTGGCCTGCTAATCTTGGCTTCGCACCAATAGGGACCATGAGCTCTTCACATACCTCAGGCGCCTTTTTGAATACTGGTGTGAATGATTCACATACGTTGCGTCTCGTTTCTTCCAGTTTCCTTTTTAGAGTCGCGGCAGGTGACAAGTCTGCATTTTCTTTTTGAAGGAAGACGCTTTATGGCAAGGTCAGTGGAAAAACAAACTCGATCACAAAACGGCTCATCAAAAGAGAAGAGAGAGAAGAGAAGTTGAACATCAATGGCAGCTTTCTTGTCCAACCAGCCTTTAATTTTGCTAAGCGCCGAGAGTAGGGGGTAAAATAACGCAATGAATCAGCCCTACCCAACGAGTAGGAACATTCTTTTTAGCTTTTCTTCACTCTCTTTCATTTCGTCCAACTCTGTCTTCAAAACTGCTTGCCTCTCTGGAGGTATTGGAAAAGTTACCTGCAGCCTCAATAGTTCCCATACAATTTCGCACTCTTTGCACAGAGCATCCCTTCGAAATACTGTGATTGAAGGGTTTAGGATATTTTTCTTATATGCGCGCTCATACTCTACTTAAGTGCCCTTTCATAGACCCATCACCATCATATACCTGCCCTACCATCAGTTTGGTTGAAGATTTAAATCCTCCGTTGCTTCGCATATCGTATCAGCCAATCCTTCTCCTGTCGTAATCTTTACAGGAATGAACTGAAGAAATTCTTCGCGGATAGTTCCTGGCTTAGAAAAATCTGGCGCGGAAAGTCATCTGGGCTATCTGTAGTTTCATCAACTAGTATTGAGGAATACTGAGCAATATTGACTCTTTCAACAAGCTTTTTGAGGAATGTCTTGTTGGAATAGGAGGTCATCTCGTTCTGAATTTGCCAGCTCACATACTTTGTGTTCGAACCTGCTGTTTCCAGGTGGTTTCTGAAAACAGTATCGCCAGACTCGACCATAAATTTTAGTAGAGCCCGAAAGTTCCCTTCTGCCATCTGGGGGGCTACATCTCCAGAATGCCGTTGCCCACGGAATGCCAAACCTCTTCTGGCAAGTTGATATGATTGCTGTCTGTTTTTCTTCCCTGTAGTTGCATGGGCTACATCTAAAGCCTTATCAATACTAAGCACCTCTTCTGAGATTGTGGCCGTGAGGTCATACCTGCTCTTTCAAGGCAATCTGCGTGATATTTTGCTTTGTCATGCTCTGCAAAAACTTCTTTGGCATGTTTCCAGTTTGTAAATGGTTGGAGAACTGGTTTACCTTTGCCTCCCAACAGCAATGCAAAATAGAAAGCAAATCTTGCAAAATGCGCCATCTTGAGATGGGGAATTAAGAGCGAGTTCCATTCACCAAGCCATTTTGGAAAAAAAACTCAAGTTTTTGGGCCAGATTGTGGAAACTGATTTCCAAAAGTTTAGAAGAAGCTTCTTTCTGATGTTGTCATCGATTTAAAATAAAACGGAATTTTATCAAAATTAGGAAAGTAAATATTACCACCTGATATTCTCAATATACTGTAATATATTTCCTACCAGTATTGCCAGCTTGGGGGATTTTACCCTAGATTTATAGGGTAAAGGTGTTAACTTAACGGGGGCTTATGTGGCTGTACATACAATAAAGAATACCCCACGTGATAACTGCCCCTCCCCTGCTTCTGCGGCTAAAATTGAGCTAAAGAAACAACCAAGACAAGGAAGGGGTGAGAAAGTGAATCCTTATCAGTTGCAAAACTATTAATTGGTACAGAGAGATAATGTTGCTGCAAGGAATCTTGTGGACCCCTCTCCCACGGACGCTTTTACTCCCACAGGGCGTTTTCCGAATCCGCGGTAGGTTAGTAAAAAAGGGGGTTTCTTGGGGTCGGGATGACTTTAAAAGTGCCATGTTTTCAAAAAAGTGAATTGTGGAAGTTCTCTATTCTTATATGAAGAACATTGCATATGTTTCCCACGATAGGTTAGGTATGTAAAAAATCATAATAATAAAATAAAATGATCATTCAGTTGCAAAACAAAATTACATAACTCCAAAACCCCCTCTCGCTGCGCCAATGGAACCAAGTAATATTTTCACCCTATCACTGCCCCGATAAGATGAATTTGTGGTAATCACGTGCGACTTTAAAACATGTAATTAATTGAGGTTTTCTTGTATAAATTTATTTGTAGTCTAGAGGGGTCGTTTTATTAAGTTGGGGGTGATGGCACAGACACTATCATCCTCCTGCTAAAGTTTAAGGCCCAAGTAACACGTTTACTCGACGTCTGCCCCAATACTATGGAATTTGTGGTAATCACGTGCGACAACCAAATGTACTTTGAAATATGTAATCCATTGAGGTTTTCTTCTTCTAATCTAAAAGGATGTCGTGCAATGGCCTAAACTTAGCAGATTCGAAATAAATTGCCTCTTGCGCCAAGCAAAACGAATCATTCCGGCCCGAAACCGAGTAGACAGGCGATATTTTTCTGTCCTTCTTCTTCTGGTCGCTTCACTAAGCATAAATAATACAGGACAAGTAAGCAGGTGCACCTCGATGATGGTTTTGGCAAGAATTTCTAGCGCCGTTGCAATTGTTTTATTAATGTAACGTCCTGACGGTAACAAGAAAACCTCATCGTCCACTTAAATCTAAGTTTACAACTTGTACCGCAGCGCCGCCGCGTAATTAATTTATGAGTAGAAAGTTTTTTTTTTCTGACAATTATCCAAAATGTATCATCGTCTCTCATACGATCAAGAAATCAAACGCGATCCGATTCAATTCAACGTGCATATGCAAGGTTCATTATTAAGATGAAGATCAAAAAACCCGCGCGGCTAATTTCCCCCGAAATTATGGTTCATTCGAGCTGCGCCCTTTTTGATCTTTATTGCTTATTACTTCTTAATAAAATGTCATCATTACTAGCAATAAATTTTGGAACGGCTTTTTTTCCCCCACCGCAATTAATTCCTTACGCTGCTGCTGCTGCTGCTACACTTTGAATTAAATCGAATTTCTCACTGGTCGTACGTACATTTTCAGAGGAATTTTAATGCAAAACTAATAGGGCAACAATTAAACGAATCAATTAACTTAATTAATCTAGTGTATCATCTCATGAAAATGGACTTCCCGTCAGTGAGAAGATTGCTAAAATTCTATAAATATGCAAATTAAACGAACCGCAGACGAACGCAAATCGCTGAATATTATATACATGTTATGTTTACACGATATGAGGTGTAAACGCGAGCTTTAAATGTAATGTCTATAGCACGATTCAGTCCTGACCTTGAGTGTTGAGAAAGGAATCGCACTAATGTGCTTAATGGAAAATGTGTATGGGTAAAATCTCTTTAACTCGATGCGATGGATGGATGGATGGATGAATGGTAAGTACTATATAATCAAATACACTATACTTTAAGGATACTGAAGACAATAATTTACTTAATACTTACAACTTACATCTATCTGGTCGAGTGTTTTGTGTATTATGCTAACTACATGTGTATGTATGTACAGTCACAGCGCAATGTAATGACTCTGGAAGGGTAAAGGGTCACTAAACGCGGTAGCTCCGCCCGTCCAAAATTGGCCGTTTACCCCTCCAGACTTTCATTAAATTGCGCTGTGACTGTACATCGACAATAAATTTTTTTAAAGTTATTGGCAACTACCACTCACTCATTTTAGCGTCTTGTACTACTTTTCTACTTGATATTTTATAACGTATTCATATCTTCTCTCATTTTCAATTCACTGGCCTTATACCATCATCTAGGATCGAAAAATCGAACCGGCACGATTTTCGACCTCCACCCGTTGAGACATTTCATCTGATATACGACCAATTTGAAGCATATTTAAAACGGCGTGAGAATTGCGCAATTGCGATTCTTATGTGAGTAAAACAACCCAACGAATCCGATGGTTGCATCGAGTCGATCCTTTTAAAAATCCACCGACCTTACGTTTTCTTGGATCGTCGAGACCTTTCATCTCATACGTGGATTTGTTTTTGACATATTCAATCAAATTCAAGGATTATTGCATCACCATCTTAGATCGAAAAAACCGAACCGACACAATTTTCGACCACTACTTACCGAGACCTTTCATCGCAAGATATTTATTCAACAAAAACAACTCTAAAGAAATAAATTACGCTAAGACAGGTAAAACGACATCGACATCATACAACAAAAAATTGGGCGTCCTTCCGCTTGATGCGCCCGGAGTCGTCACCCCCTCTGCCCTCTGTTCTCTCTCATATGAATTATCTATTGAACAAGTACAATATGAACTGATTTGATGTTCGAAAAGCTTGGAACGGTATTGGAGACATTCTTGAAAGGAAATACCTAACAGATAAATTAACGACGGAAATTCTAGTTGTATATTTGGAACTCAACGCAATAACAAAAGTGAAAGCAGACTAAAGGCAGCCAACAAGTAAGTGGGAGCAGATCCTTTGCAGATAGAATGAACAAAGGTTAAAAAAAGGAAGAAGAAGTATGAAAAAAGAGGAAGAATTGAAACACTCAATCCTAATTGAAAAACAAAGATAAATAAAACGTCGGTATAATTAATTTTTATGAAACAAGTAGGTAGTCCATATTTTCAATACCATTAGGAGTTTTTTTCAATACCATTAGGAATTTTTTGATACTTTTTTTAAATAGGGAATTGATTAAAGTAAAAAAAAAGTATAATAAGCATTTTTAAAGTTTACTTATAACACTTTTAACGGAAGATGGTGTGACTCGTACTAAAAATAGATCTAGTTGCGCGTCACTGCTGTAACAATACCATTTAGTTCGTTTGACTAAGGTAGGCAAATAATCTTGTAACCATCAAATAATCTTGTAACCATCCAGTCCAGAAGAGGTCAGTTAATTTCTGGGCAGCTCTCCATTTCTTCGCCAAGTTTAAATTCGAAGAGTTTATTTGAGTGCAAGGTAATACTGCGTAAGATGCGCCAATCAAGAAATGGTTTGGTGTTAACGCTTCAGCGTCTTCAGAGTCAAGTGAGGCACGAGTCAACGGTCTAGAATTTTGGCACGTTTTTCTGAAGCATCACAAAATATATGTATGCAGTTGAATAGTCGAAATTTGAATATTGTCTGGAAAGTTTAAAGTTATAAATATTTTTCAGATCGTGAATCCTACGTTGCCACTTGCCATTTAATCTGTCGGTAATTTCATCGTCCCATCCAAGTCAACTTCTCCAAATGTCTTGTAAAAGTATCTTTCCTTGAGTAATAAAATTGGCTATAAATCCTAACGGATCAAATGTGCTCATTACTACTTTAGGAACTTCTTTTTTGGTCGGTCTTTTTGAGTCACCTATCTAAAATGTTTCGACTAATCTTATAAAGCTTTCTTAGTTTTGAAAGGGCAGATGTCTTCTTTGGGGATGCGACGATTCGCCGTCGCCAACTCGCCGTCGCCGATTCACCGTCGCCAATTCGTCGTAGAACCAATTCGTCGTCGATCCAATTTACCGTCCGCCCAATTCGCCGTCCCTGCTTTATTTAGCTTGATAAACTTTAAAACACTTTCTGACCATTTTAGATAATATCCAAGTAATACCTACGAATTGAAGAAAATAACTATAATTTCAGTACGTTTCAAGTAAATTAAAATGGACTTTACTATTGTTTTTCTATTTCAAATTAAAATAAATTCCTAATTACAGTGCGACCACCGTAAGACACAAAATTACGAACAAATTGGTGCTGTACGTACACATAATCATAATTCTGTTTTGTTTTTTAATGGAACCCCTTTTTCAATTTATAATTTTAAATGACGAGCTTTCATGAATCAATATTTTGAAAGCAGTTGACTTTTGATGTGTAGTGATTTTGATTGATATGAAAATCAATATGATTTTGAGCAGAATCTGAAAATATAAAAAAGAAGAATTGGAGGGATTTTACGAACACCCTGAAGAATAAGAAATACTTCCTGGAGGACCAAATTTTTTATGTGTTTCTTTATCTATGTATCACATTTAATTAATAACAAATTATTTTATTTTCCATTAATTATGTTAACTTCTTTATTTTATTTACATATAATTATCGGTATATTATGATTTGGATGTGTACCTGGACTTAAAACTTTAATCGCTGACGGCGAATTTACCGACGGCGAGTTTTCCGGCGGTGAATTGTACCTACGACGAATCGGCGACGGTGAATTGGCGACGACAAATCGGCGATGGCGAATTGTCCTAAACCCGTCTTCTTTAGGGTCACTCCCAAGACCTAAAATCCTTTCAGCAGGTGTTTCATCATTTATAATCATATTCTTTGTTTCAACTGAAATTAAATTTGAATCTATATGATCAATGATTTCTCTATGAGTTGATTTCCAATTGCAGATTGTAAATCCTTTTATTTTATGTATGTACATAAACGATGAGTCACTGATGAATTTCCTGGCTTCGTTTTCCGAATCTGCATTCTCGAGGTAATCATCCATGTCTTCAATAATTGCTTGAGCTGTTTCTGGATTTTTGGCTTCTTGAGCTAAACATGGGCCACTCGTCGATCCGCAAAGTAGTACAGAAATTTCGTAAACATCTGGTTATCTATTTCTGTCCATCGCGCGCCACAAAAGTTGTTGAACACAACAATCTTCCGGGCGTACTTTCACTTGCAGAAATATTTCCTTGTAATATTTTTGCTTACTTGAAAATAGAGCAAGAATGTGTAGACGTGTACAGATTTTCCAGTTAGTTCCTTTCGCAGTTTCGAAAGCACAGAGACTGCACGTGTTTGCAGGTGTTGTTTCAAGATATTAACTAATGATGCCAGTTGAGGTTGATAAATTGCAAACTAAATGATACAGCCCTAGCAAGCGCCTAGGCTTGGCAGTGACCACCCACCTATTAAGCAATGCATCAAAATTAGTCCGCACAATCGTCGTCATTTTTCAA
Source organism: Prosopocoilus inquinatus (assembly GCA_036172665.1). Classification (NCBI taxonomy): domain Eukaryota; kingdom Metazoa; phylum Arthropoda; class Insecta; order Coleoptera; family Lucanidae; genus Prosopocoilus; species Prosopocoilus inquinatus. The sequence goes on from CM069877.1 coordinate 35,786,750, forward strand.
CGATAAGATCCTCCGAATAAGAGTTCGTGTTCTTTTTTTTAGTAACTCTTTCTTCTTGTGGTCCAGAACTCCAGAATAATTTTCTTTCTTTCTTATGTTTATTCTATCCAATGGTTTTCTACAGTACGTTCATATACGAGGTCTGTTCACGAAATAACCGAACTTTTAATTTTTAAAATTTTTATTTTTCAACTTATATATTATTGTTCTTTATCCCCTTCACAGTACTTTCTTCCCCAATTCACAAACTTTTCCCAGCGGTGTTTCCACTTTGTAGAACAGTCCTGGTAAGCTTCTTTCGGAATGTTGTCATCAATGGTGTCGAAACGGCGTCCGTTCAGCACTGATTTTAATTTAGGAAATCTTTTTGCGAATTTTTCCACTCAATCGTTTCAAAACATCTTCGTAGTAGTGACGGTTGACTGTTTGACCACGAGGCAAAAATTCAAAATTCACAACTCCGTTGAAATCGAAAAAAAAAAACATGATCATCACCTTGACTTTGAATCCAGACGCGTCGTCCTTTTTTGAAGATCTATTGCCAACCCACTGTGATGATTCCTGGGTTTTCCTTCTACAGTTCAGTCATCAAACGAGGAACGAACTTTACTGCAACTCGATGCATGTTCATTTTCTCGATCAGAATGTTGTGGCGTGACTATATTGAGATCCCAACTTCTCCTGCAAGTTCTCTGACAGTCAGCCGACGATTTTCACACACCAGACCACAGATTTTCTGAATTTGAGGGTCATCAGTTGAAGTCGAAGATCTTTCTGGTCGAGAGTCATCTTCAAATGATTGACGACCACTTTTGAATCGGCAAAACTATTGGAAATACTACGTACGGAGTAAAGCTTGTTTCAAAATTTGAAATGTTTCGGTGAAAGTGTTTCCCAGTTTCACGCAAAACTTTGCATAGTTGTTCCCGAAAATCGCACATTGTAAAATGTCGCCACGAACGCTGAAATACCTTGCACTCAACAAACAATAACGCTGGAATGAAGCGAGTTATCAACAATCCGTAAATAGCAGATTGCCCGTAGATAGCAGATTGCTTGGAAGGTTATGACGAACACAGTATTGCCACCCGCACGACGCTACGATACATCGTTGTCGCGCAATTTAAAAAGTTCGGTTATTTCTTGAATAGACCTCGTATATGGAGTTGCTAATATGCTCACTTAATTTACCCGATACCTGTATGACTTACTACACTGTCTAAAGAGTCTAAAGTTATTTTTTTTTTTAAACTAAACTCCTATACTGTTTTGTATCGAATAAATCCAAATAGCATCACCTTTGATATCATTTTGCAAATCACTTTCCATTAAAGACTTTTGTTCCACAGTGAAAGGCACCACGCAAGGATAACTTAAAAAACGATATTATATGTTATACATACAAAGCGCCACAACTTTAGCATCATTACCATCTCTCAAATCGTCAATTCATCAAATCGTCCCATTTTCGCTCTTTTCCCTTTCATCAAAAAAATCAAAACCTGCCTGATGAACTTTTCAATTGTATGCCCGTTATTTCCCGACCCCCTTTTGTCGTATAAAAAAGAGGAAATTACAATTCGACAGGTAGTAAAATCGTTCGAGTGTAGTAATAATAGCATGCTTAATAACGGCATCTGTTTTCATTTACTGTGACTTTACAGTTGAGGGTTCAATCTGAATACACATTTTTGTAAGAAGGTTCTTACCGATTTGGTTGCCTTAGATCGATATAGTCGGTGGCTGAGGTGAATCCGGATGGATAATTCTTTGAACAGTATTTTTCTAAAAAAAAAGTTGCGTAATGCGTGTGAAGGAAAAAAAAGACATAACGTAACAACACGAAAATTATTGAGCGCCAAGTAATCACTTTAAACTGCAATTACTAAAACGACCTTCAAACGACCAACGCAGAATCCCTTCAAACGACAAACGCAGAATTCTTCCAAACGAGACAACGTAAAATCTTCACAGCTTCATCCCTTCACAACAACGCAAAATCAGGCAAAATGCAACTTCGCATAAATAAGAGACTGCTCCGTCTAAATCATTCGGGATTAGAAAGGGCAGCTGCACCCAGCAGTACGAAAACTTCCGGTAGTAGAAAAACTCTGCGTACATAATAAAGGAATCTTAGAAAATATTTTTCTAATCAAACAATTTAAAGTGCAAGGCAGATACGCTAGTTTTTCTGAAGAAGAATATAGCCGAACACATGCTTGTATGTGAATGTTTGCGACAGGGAATAAATCTGACGGGAGCGACACAGTAGAACGTACGATGAACAACGGTTCAACTGGTAGATTTACGAAGCCGTCAGCCCCAACAAAAATGAAAAAATTGCATTCGCGAGCAACGCGTCTGCAAAATGGAAGTACCGGAATCACAGTGTCGTGAAATGAACTCTAAGGGAAGTATGTCACGAAAAATATTACGTAATTTCCGCTTACGTCAACAGAAAACATCGATAAACGTATTGATTAATCCGACCACTGCTGGCATTTAAAGATTAATTTTCGGAAATTAGTGTAGTTTGCCCACAGAGTATGACTGAAGAAAGATGACAACAGTTGCTTTCTTTTGCTTAAAAGTTTGAATCTGGTTTCAAATAGTTTGAATCTGGATTAAGTAGTTGTTGTTACAAAATATCTCAGATTTAAATTATTGATTGTCAGTTCACCTGCAAATAACTACAATTCAGTCCAAACGAAACATAAAAATACACTGATTCTAAGACGAAAGAGGATTACCGTTCTGGACTGAGATTTCAATGAGAGTGGGGATTAATCCGTTTGCAAAAGAACGTCCGCCTTTGCATCTAAGCTAATCTAAGTTCTAATTTTAACTTCGAACTTCAAAAAAGATGAAAGAATATAAAGTAACGTTACAAATGCTATTACGAAAGGGAAGCCATAACAGGGATCGTGAATAAATAAAATTTATTTCTCCTCAAGAATTTAGAAACAACTACATCTGCTCTGTTTATTCTGGAAATAATCTATTATGAAAAAGACAGAGCTTAAGTGTATAGTGTATAAAATTACTAACCAAGAGTAATTTGGGTTAGCAGAGGTGCTTTAATAAGGAACATATCCTAATTCAAATAAAACATCCTTTTTAACTTGCCCTTCGCCCAAAAGAAACCAAAGAAACGAATTCTGGATGCGAAGCGAAAGTCCGGATTAAAAGAGCTTATTAAGAAATCTACCGTCCCTATACCGCCGTCTAGGATCGAAAAATCAAACCGACACGATTTTCGACCTCCACTCGTCGAGATGTTTCATCTGATATGCAACCAATTCGAAGCAAATTTGGGAATTTCTTTCGAGTCCTAAGCGGCGCCGGCGTCAGAGCGCGAAATTGCTATTCTTATATGAATAATACATCCCAAGGAATACGATGGTCGCATCGAATCGATCTTTTTCAAAATCCACTGACCCTATATTGCTATCTCGGATCGAAAAATCGACCGCTGCTCGTCGAGACTTTTCATCTCGTACGTGGATTTGTCTTTGACATATTCGAATTAGGTTATTGCATCACCATCTTAGATCGAAAAATCGAATCGACACGATTTTCGACCACTACTCATCGAGACCTTTCATGGCAAGATATTTATTCAATAAAAACAACTCTAAATAAATAAATAACGCTAAGACAGGTAAAACGACATCGACATCATGCAACAAAAAAATTGGCGTCCCTCCGCTTGATGCGCCCGGAGTCGTCACCCCCTCTGCCCTACCCATACTACGGCGCTGCCTAAGCATTAGATTAGATTGAATTTGGTTCAGTTATGACGAAGTATACCGTCGTACCAAAGAAGGATGTTATAAATAGGAGAGAGACTATTTTGGTGACAATAAACTGGAAAACTTTACAAAATTGAAGAAGGTCGAGGGGGTACTAGAAAAACGTTAGAAATGACTTACTTGCCCCTCTTTTTGCGGCCTATTGGAAGAAACCTGCTTCAACTCGACTACAAGACGGTGGCCAAAAAAATGAGCGAAAAACCGATTCTGTTTCGAAATTTCTGCGAGCTCCTGATAAGTCGAGGGTAAATATTAATTAGGAGACAACTGAGGAGGGACTATTATTAAAAATTTTTTTTACACTTCAGTCCTAAGGAGATCTTTAAGATCCAGTAGCCCAATGAGAAAGAAAGTTTTCCTTTTTTAAAGAAAAAGGGCAAGTCTATATGTGTTGTGTTCCATTTAGACAAACAACAAAACAATTTTCATTCATTTCATTAATACAGTATAGAAAATAGAGAGAACTAAATATAATATAACAAATAATAAAAATCGAAACTTACTCTAGAAATATGTACTTCAAGATTTCATTTCGAATTCTTCGTGAGTGCTAATCGTTTCCGGCCGGGCTAATTTTTCAATGCCCTTACGCTGTGTGTGTACTTTGCTTAAATTAAGATGTTATTATATTAATAACGGCCTATTATTTCGGCATATGCGCGCAAGCAGCAACTGACTAAATCGAATATAAAGCACCTATTTTACTTCTGTGCTGATGATCATCGACGTAAATTAAGTCGTGAAAACCGGTAATAATGAGACGTTTTTTTTTTTCTTTTTTGGTGGTTGGACTCTTGACATTTATAATTTAACACATCTCGGAAGTCCTTCTTGCATCTTTCGAAGCGACAGAGACAAAATGCTCAGCTCATAATGGGGAATCAGAACTGAAAATAAAAGGAAACTCCGTGTGGAACGCTCAAAGTTTAAATTTATTTAGGTCGAACACCAGCGAATAAATCTGTAGTTTTGAAGGAATTATCTTATATACAGGGTCACATGGGGATGCGCATGAAGCTTCCGGTATTTCTCTTCAACCATTCATAAGGGTTCAAAGATTGCAAAAATTATTTCCCTAAGGTTCAGTATACGAAGCAAGAAGAAATTTTTAATTTTATTTTGGTCGCCAGTGAAAATAATTTCTGTGGTTTCAAGAAATTATCTTAGATACAGGGGCACAGAGACATGCGCATGAAGCTTCTTGTATTTCTCTTCAACCATCCATAAGGGTTAAAAAGTTGCAAGAATTAATTCCCTAAGGTTCAATTTTATTAAACTAGGCAACGCTACTAATGTATGTAATTAATTGAATTTTTACAAAGGCTTTTGATATACCACTTATTTGTTATGTTGGCTAGATATTTGTTTTGTTTAAATATTATAGACAAACAATACTATCTGGGGACGGAGTTAAAATAAACATTCACTCACCATTGGTTAGGTGTCTCATTCCTAATGTTCTTTCTTTCTTTCTCGCTTCCCTGACCGCAACAGGCGCTGAAGGTAAATGTTTTAGCCTCCGGGCATCGTATTCCAATTCGATAAGGATTACATGCAAATTATAAGTAACCCTTTACGAGTATCTATTCAGTCCCCACTTACCGGGGCCATTTTCCCGGCCCCACCTGCTCCAACGGCGAATCTAGAAGCTGTAGCTCCCCCAAAATGATATTGGACACTGGGAAAGTCATCCTCGCTTGTTGACTTCTTATCTTCGCATGCATTACCCCCCACATTCACATGTGGATACAAAACCCATCCCTCCCGATGGATATCAGCATACCTTGCCTCCCAAGCATACGTTCTCAGGATCAGTTGATGTCATCGACTGCGTAAGTGTCAAGCACCACTCCGTACCGGTCCAATGACATCATCATGTCAGACCTGTCTGGATAGCTCAATGCTATCACCTGGTCAGGAATGCAATCAACCGAATTCCCATTCACAATGAATGCAGAATACAGCTAATTGTTTTGCCGGTACCGTGCTCTTCATCGGCGCCGCTTGCACGCCGCGGTAAGAGCCCCGATACCGTATGCTGGTGCACGGTATCATTCTCTGGCAACGCCCCGGACCGCGTCCCGGACAATATTCTGCTACCAGAATACCTCTGCATAACTCATGACTCATGACCCTCAAACCGCATTGCCAATCGTGAGAATGTACCGCCCTAACACTTCTGCCAGAACACACCCTCTCAGGTCATATTCTGCAGACACCCTCTATATCATGTCACACACCGCGGCCACCACATATATCACCAGGCCCATCCGTGGCACCGTTTATCGACACGTTTCACCTTCCGCGCTAGCCTTTGGGAGACTGCCGTCTCTGCCGTTTCTTTGCTGCCAAGACTAAACACGCCCCCATATCATATTACCAAACTAATAACGTAAACAAATATGCTACTGCTTCAGAGATATCCCAAGAATGCATAAACTTTCTTAAATTCTAAACTTAAAAAATAAAATAAATAACTACAACAGTTAGTTATAGAAGAATTTATCTACGTTTCGGTTTTGTCATTATGCTTTTATAACAGTAACGTCACCATATTTTAGGTCAAGTTAATTTTTTTTACATGGAAAGCATTTGTGACGACATCCTGTTTATACTATTATAGGCGATGTTATTATATAATTTGGGAAAACAATGATATTTTTGTTTCGTTGACACGCTTAATCAAACGCTGATCGGCACGTTACGTTATGTTCATCAAAGTTATGCTCCCCATGATGAATAAACCTCTCGAATTCGAAACTGAGCTTTTGCCTTAACCAAACGAGGCATTGTGTCGATGCCGGTTCGGCTTCAGCCGTTTTAATGACGATCCGCATGTAATCTAGCGAAGTTATTATAAACGTTATTACGAGCATAAACGGTAAGGTTAAGCACCCGGCGATCACGTTCGAAGTTATAAACTCGCTAGGTTTTATTTCCGAAACTGCCATTCGATATGAATATACTTATTTCAATGTGGATATTGCGGCAATCAAAACTGCTACACTGATATGGGGTAGGAGCAGGCAGCAAAGCCGTTCCGATCGTGAAATCCGAAACGCCGGTGGTCAAAACGACTTTAGCTCTTATCGAAGTCGAAAACCTCATAGTTTTATGGTGATACTCTTAAGTAGAGCAGAAAGAAGTATATCAAACTCTCATAAATTTACAATAAATTAGTAACGATTAGTATGATGATTAAAGCTCGGATATTCCTAGAGTATCTGGTAAAATCCAGTATAAAGATGATTAAAACAGCGGCGTAGATTTCAAAGTCGCCGCTGAACGGTTTATATACCCGAGACACTCCCGCCCTCGCGCTCTTTGCATCAGAAGCAACCATTTGATGTAAATTACGTGTGTAACAGAATTGCCTTTATAGTTTCTTTCAAATTAATAATTATGAAAACATTATAATACTTTAATGTAACTATTAAGAAGGCTGGCATAATACGTTTAATTCAGATCAATTATAGCGCCGTCGCTACAAAACAAATGTGAGTTCAGCTGGAGATGTTATATAAACAAGTTTTTATATCCAGTCAACCAGAACTGTAGTGGTTACTGCGTGCCGCATCGACTTCTCGGGCTTCTACTGGTTTATTGTTTTGTTTTGACAGGGCAGATGCGTTAAAGATTAGAACTGTTTCCGATTACAATCGCGTCAGCATATTAGTAGTTTCTCATATATTTAGCAAAACCTTCCGCCTAAAATGCGCCTAGGTCTGATGATGTGATCAAAGTTTGTGAACGCAGAGTTTTCAGAAAAAATAATTTGCACTCAAAACATGAAATCCACTGTACAAAATTTTCAGTAACAGCCAATCTAATTAAACAATGTAAAATGCCAGTCGTAAAGGTGTGAACAAATTAATTCCAAGAAATTTTTTTCGCAGATGCAAATTAATCTAAAATGTGTCAAGTATGTGTTTATATAATAATTTATGGGGCTGCATGTAACGCGCTCGTTCTCCTTGTGGGCATTTTTTTTTAGCTCGAAATCGTTCTCGTTTGTAGCTTTCAATACAATCGCTTTTTTGAGTTCTTTGTTACATCGTTCTCATTTGTAGCGTGCACTGTAATCCTTTTTGGTTCTCTTTTTGTGCAAAGGAAGATATGTTTACGTAAGTCGATTGAATTACAGTAATGAACATCAAAAATCCCAAAGAAAAATCTAATATTTTGTTCTTATTGAAAGCGCTTGTTCTTCTTTTTTGATTTTGATTTAGAAATTTGCGTTGTATAGAACCAACAGCTCAAGAGAATCAATAAGTAAAATTAAATTAACTTTCCCACTTTTAGAGCAAATTCGGACCATTACTTTTCCTAATAAATTTTCCAAATCTTCCTTCTTTTGAAATTGTTATGCCTCCAACAAAAAAAGATTGTTATGCTAAAAAAATACCCATGTTAGAGGTCGAATTGTATACATATAAGAAGGCACACTGGATTCCCTGTAGATGAATTTTTGTCGTCACGGATGGACACGACGTAATACCGGCGGCAAGCTCAAATGTTTCGGAGAGATAGGTCGTGGAGAAGAAAAAAAAAGCAAATCCACAAAAGCAGTATACTTAAACTAAATTACGGAAAGGCAGTTCTTACTTGCATTCACAAGATTCCCTGATGATTAATTGTTTCGGTGGATAAGACGTGATGTCAGCGGCAAGCTCAAGCGTTTCGGAGACGGGGTCGTGGGCACAAAAAAGGAATTCCACAAAAGAAATATATTTAAAACCAATTACTGATAGGCGCTAACTGAAGTACAAATATCCACGGTCTCTACGATATCCAACCATAAATTAACTTCAGTTTTAAAAAGGTGGAAGTGTTCAAGACAACAATCCAATAAATACGACAAGAAGAGGCAATAGAAAAAGATCATAAACGCTAAGGTCTAAGTTCGTTATGATTTAAATTCATAATTCAAAGATACCTTAAAATATGTCGACAACATTAACTGGTACGTGCGTAAGGAAATTTCTTTTTGTCTCACACTTATCATAAACAGTATAAAAAAACGACTCAAACGTTAAGAAATATTAAAAATAGGGTTATATTACAATTAACTGAATTGAGATAATTAAATTTAAATTAAGTAAATTGAATTGAATTGACGGCGACAGAAAACAACGGAAATTGTTTTGTCAAAAATGCATAAATATGAAATGAACGATCGGAATTCAAAAGGTCAAGGTACGATCCGCATAGACAATCACTGTCGAAGGTAGAAAATGGAAAGAATTTAGCTCAAGGTGATGTGAAGGTCGTACAGATCTCAAATCAGATTCATAGTCCTCTTCGACAGTCACAGGGATACGATTGTTTTGTGACAATCAACAAAAGCAGCTGGTAGTATCAATAAACAAGGTGTCGACAGTCACGAAGCTGTGCGGTCAAACGTTGAGTACAATTAGTAATCCAGAAAAAGGTACGCCTCGATGAAAACTGTCCGGAAAAGGCAACAAATTGTCTACAATGGGATCAGAACCCTAAGGAAGATTTCATATAAGGAAACTCACGAAGTCAGTTCAACAGGAATACAAGAATCCAACAAGGATTTTGAGTAGTAACACAAGTGACCTTGATACACAAAGAGTGTGTTAGCTCGCGAAGAAAGAAAAGGGCTTCAGTTTTGGGTTCCGCAACGTCAAACATAAGCCGCGGTCGCATTTTTGTGAAAACAAATCCTTGTATCATCACTTATTGTTAAAACCTTGCTACAAACAGCTTGAAGAAATTCAACGATTAAAAAAGAGAGGTTATTAAAACCTTTCAGCTCTTCAAAATGACTCAAGCAAATGCAGGACGTGTGGTGTCTTCCAAAGTAAATAAAACACTGAAGTTTAGGGTAGCCCACGCCGCGGGGCAATGTGTGGGGCCTTCCAAAATAAATCGAACACTGAAATTTAGGGCAGTCTGTGCTGCGGAGCACGGAGTTACAATGGAGTCTTCCTTCCAGCGATAAATTCTCTACAGACTCTTAGCAAATTCGACCGTCAAAGTATCAAACAATATTGGCAACGATGATGGCAGAGCATGAAGTTATTTGCAATTCGCCTAATTAATTAGTGACTCCAACCACGACGAGGCGATTATAAAAGAACTGAAATCTGTAATCGCAATAGAGTTCCGAGGAACTGTGTGCGGCAAACGAAACGTTTTTAAACACAGAGAAAAAATTTCTTAATACGAAATGCGAAATCGGAAATAAATGCCAGTAGAACGGAATACACAGATCGTTCTCTAAATGAGACTTTCACACCGTAACAGAAAATCCGGAAGTGAGGTGTTGATTGACCTTGGGGAATCTGCTAGGGGGGTGTAACCGCAGGTTTGGATACCGGAGAACAGGAAGTTAGTTCTAAAAGGAGAGAAGAAAAGAAATCCGTCTTCGTTTTACTTTCCCTCTTTCTTCAAAATGCTTTCTACTGGCTAGACGATAGACTAGATGAAAAATAATAATTGAAGTAGGAATGGGAGCCAAAAGAAAAGTGAGGAAGACCTAGAACACGTGAAAGAATAAAGAATACTAGGGACAATGGAAGGAAGAGAAAGAAGAAATTTTGGGGAAGCAATAGGCCCAATTAAGAAACGGAAAATATGACGAAAGTTTGAAAGATCGAAAAAGTATGAATGTAAAGGAAGTAAGAAAAAGTAAGACGCTTCTTCTGTTCTTGTTCTCCTTTCTGCTTACTGGATGGAGGATAGATTGTTAAGAAAAATAAATGCAGATTCGGAGAAAATATGAAAATGAAGAAGTCCTGCTACAGAAATTGGATCGACAGAATTAAAAATAAAAGATAAGAGAGAGAAGATTTGAATCAGCTTAATCAGGGTCTGCAGTTCTGGGACAATATAAGGATTTAAAAAGATCAAAATTCAATCCCGTCGTTGTTTAAATACAGTTTGCTTCACATTTTTTTCTTTTCATCAGTTCTTTGTTGTTTCAAACGTTTGTGTGGGCTTTCGTTTCGAAATACTCCGGCCATGAATTAGTGCGAAATTTTTGAGGCCTCGGCACTCCTTTATGGTGTTAAATATATGGTTCGAAGATTATATTTCTTGTTTTCTTTAATTTTCCCTTGTTTCTCTATTTTTTAAATCACAATTTTTGTTTGTGACGCTCTCCCCTTTCTTTCAAGTAAAGGATTTAAGTACAGTTTGCTTCACATTTCTTTCTTTTCATCGGTTCTTTATTTGAAACGTTTGTGTGGGCTTGCGTTTCGAAATACTCCCGCCATGAATAGTGCGAAATTTTCGAGGCCTCGACACTCCTTTGTGGCGTTAAATAAACTTCTTGTTTTTTTTTCATTCTTTCTTGTTTCTCAAGTTTTTTAAGTCACCATTTTTGTTTGTTTCTCTCTTCTTTTTCTTTCAAGTATAAAGGAGTCGAGAAACAACTCTGAGGGAAGGCGAGCCGACCAAAACGGCATTCCAAATAAGATTAAAACAATTAACGGAAACTGTTGTGCATTAATGGGACTGTAGATACAAGAAAAGGATCGTAAAATATTAAAGGACGTTCACCTCAAACTCCGAGGAAACGGGAGAAAATTTTCCTGGAGCCGCCTCGTTTTCACTAACAATAATAACGCACAACGACATTTCCAAACCTTCGATAAAAAAATAATTGGCAAGATGCTTTGGCGAATAGCTCGACGAAACGGTTGAATTCAAGATTGTAACTCGCTCAGTGGAGGCAGTGAATCAAGTAGAAACCGACCTAAATAACCAGAGGGCGAACGGTTTCAAAAAAGTAAAAATTCCGCCCAAACAAAAAAGCTATCGGCGAAGGGCCTGATTTAGGTGATACAGCGGGCAGATGGTGACCAACCGGAATAACGCATCTAAATCAAACTGAGCCCGTAACAAACTATCTACGTAGGTCTTGGTTGACTCCACTAGTTTCGACTTTTGGATCTTATTGGAATTATTTTCCGAACTGGTGTAAAATCATCTACTGCCTTAGCTTTCAAATTCAGTCGCAATAATTCAGGCAAATTTTTGCTATTAGAATGAGCTCCAGCCTGCAAAGTAATTCGAATTTCACTGTACAATAACTCAGGGAATTTCTATTTGTATTTGGCATTCGATGACAAGGAATTAATTCTAAATGTGTCTACTCTCCTACTCAAGTTCTTATAAAAAATAACATACGTAAAAATAAGATAAGTAAATGATGGTGGAAGATTTTATTTTTCTTTAAATCTTTTCTAGTATTTCATTTTGCGGTTTCTGCATTCTCATTTTTAACATAAATAGTTTATAAAGTAAGTTTTTTAATACAAAAATAAGAAGTGCCAGTGCTCGTTTAGGTTTCAGTGAAATAAACATTTTTCCTCACTTTTTCCAAACAGTTTAACTTCCGTTAACGTTTTACTTCACTTTTTTCAAGCATTTACCTCCACTTTTTCTAAACATTTTCCTTCACTTTTTCCAAACATTCTCCTTCACTTTTTCCAAACATTCTCCTTCACTTTTTTTTAAGCCTCTAGCTGCGGCGAGCACCCCAAAGCGAGCGGCCCCTATAGTGCAAAAGCACTTTCTTAAAAGTACAATCAAAAATTAAACATGAATTAATCTTAAATTTGCATCGAAGTTTTATTTTAAAGTGTGTTGGACTTTTAAATTATTTGAATTGGTGGTATTAGTTGCCTATGTGGTTACCATGCTTTGATGCGATTATTTTGGAAAGCAACATAGGGATGTATTGGGTAATAAAATAATATCACTGCATGCATTTATCTACAGGGAGAGTTTACGAGGTATTGTCTTTAATAGTAGTAATCGTAATCTTTGATTGATAAATGAAAAAAAGAAATCTGCCAACTTGTCATTCAGAAATCACATTTGTTTCTAAATTACTTAAAGTCGGTTACAAATATTTCCTCGCCGCGCTATTTATTCATCAGCACTGTTTTAATTTGCAACATATTTAGAAGTATTAAAGCGTTTCATGTGCGTTCAGTTTGCAGGACGATCGCGTTACGTGTGTGGTTCTAATAAATTATAAATACACGAACGCACGTGTGACGTCTTGTCAAGGCACTCGAAGAACCTGCCCGCCCGAGTTTATTATGGTAGGCGCTTTGTCCAATGTGAAAGATGCAACCGGAAGCACTTGCCTCGATCACTCCAAAGATAGTTTGTGCGTTTTGTATTGTACAGGATGTACACGCTCAAAGAGAGCAAAATTAAACATGGAATACCTGCTTTCGGTGTGAATTGCACTTAGATCGAGGAACACCCCGTATACTCCGAAGGATCTCGTACATTTCAATCGCGTACATGGTTTACACGTCAAAGAGAGTAAAATTAAACCTGAATTGCCTGCGTTTGGGCTGAATTGCGCTTAGATCCCCACTAATTTCAATTGCGTACAGGGTGTACAGGGTGGATTAAATTCGATGTCTCTTATGGGCATCTCCGTAACTATAAGTGATAGAAAAAAACTAGTGGCCAAGTCCCGATCTCTTTTTTGGAGATTAAGTCAAAACCGTAAACAAAAATCGGCTATCTTCTTTTGTTTTCAAGTTATGGCCAAAAATTGACATTTTCGACTTTTCGTTTTTCGGTCATATCTCGTTTATTTTTAGAGATATTAGAAAACTGTTTGATAATTATTAGGACACTTTTTGGAATACAATTCAATGGTGTAGTTGCTTTTTTAATATTTACTGAAATTTTCAAGTTACAACATAAAGTTATATTTTCTTTAATAGAAATCATAGTAGGCAATGCCCTCATTAAATAGAGATTTTTTTTCTGTTTTCAAAAATATATACTTTGTTGGATTTATTTCTTATAATAAATAGGTAAAATGCCATTTTTGTTATTAGCCTTGCGTATCCTAGTCTCAGTAGGCTGGCTTCAATGCAGTGCCGACATTTTCTTTTGTTTTTATTAAATATTAACGAACTTTCAAACCTTTAGACAGTTTTGGCCGCTTAAAAAATTTTACATGCACTTTATTTTACAAAATTCCGTTTGAGAAATGTAACACCCATCGCGACCGATCTGGCAAAATGTTTTTTTTTTTGTTTTTATTAAATATGAATGCACGCGAATTTAGTTTGATACATGTCCAATTTTGTTTATATTTTACTATTTGTGTGTTTGTTTTTGTTTTTCGTGTTTTTAATAAAATATAACTCGAGAGAAACAAAAAAAAAGATAAAATTAAACTGGGATTACCTGCGTTCGGGCTGAATTGCGCTTAGATCGTGGAACACCCCGTATACTCCGAAGGATTTCGTACATTTCAATCGCGTACAGGGTGTACACGTCAAAGAGAGCAAAATTAAACCTAAAATGCCGGCGTTTGGGCTGAATTGCGATTATATCGAGGAATATCCCCACTAATTTCAATTGCGTACAGGGTGTACAGTCAAAAAGAGCAAAATTAAACTGGGATTACCTGCGTTCGGGCTGAATTGCGCTTAGATCGTGGAACACCCCGTATGCTCCGGAGGAACTAATTTCAATCGCGTCTGCCCGGGCCGCTAAGCGAAACGAAATTTATTTCGCCATTAAAACGCGTTCTAGGAGATCAACTTTTACGAGTTTTTTACGGCGTAGATGCGGAATCATCGGAGCGCAGACTGGAATTGATAGCCGCCGAGGAAGATAAAAAAAAATGCAAATTGATGGAAGGTCATGCGGATCCGGCGAAATCCTTCCGAATCACTTGACACCCTGAAGAGATTTCATTGAATTTTATAGAATACTTTCTAATAAAGAAAGTACTAACAAACTGACGAAACATATTCATAAAGATTAAAAGATTTAACATATTTTTTGTAACTTATTGTAGCAAGCGAGTGAGTGAGGTGGACAGAAACTAATTTAAAATTCGCGTCCGGTTCTATTTTTATAGAGGTTCTTCTATTCTTGAAAAGTCTCGAAAATTCCGACGGTTCAGAACTATTTAAAAGTTTAAAATTTATATATTTATATACAGGGTATCCCAAGTTGAGTAGCCTATTCAAGGTTATCGGGGAAAGAAACATACGAACATTCTGAAAATTAATACACTAACCTAGGAGGAAGTGATCTTTCAGACTAAAATATTCTCGCTTTCATATCGCTTCCGGTTATGCCGGAAGTCGCCGTTAACTTTTATATTTTGCAGGCAATGCTTTATTTTTATTGCAAATTCCGATTCTACACATTATTTTAAGTAAGAATTGTTAAGAGTTACCAACACTTAAATGTAACGGTTTTTGAGATATCTTCAAATTTATTTAAAAAATAACCTTTCAGTTAACAGAATGTATTTATGACACGATCAAATTTCAAGATTCAAGTTGCCTGTCGATTGAGGCAATAACGTTCAGTCTTTAAAATCATATCCTAGTTATTCCTGAAATATTCACAGGCTGGTCAATATATGGTGTCCGACCTTGTTATCTTTTAACGTTTAACTTCCGAAAACTGAGTTCTCGTAAATGCAACGTCCTGTATATTTTTGCATCATGACATCGATTAGTAGTGGCATTTCTTATACTTATTTCCATTGACTTTCTTATTAGTTGTTATCAGTATCACCCATCCTAAGAAGTAAATTTATTAGCAGAGTTAAGAGTGCGAAAGTTCACACTGTGCGATTTATATCCTCTTATTCTTTATTGAGACTGTTCTAATTATGCGTATAACCATCAGAATTGATATTATTTTAACTTGAATATAGATTCATTCATACAAATCGAATAAAAGTGGTATTCAGTGAGCGTGACTTTAACTGGAACTCGCATGAAACATAACGCTAAACTCTCCACGTCCCGTACAATCAGTATAAAAATAACTTATCAAAACAAACTGTGCAATTTGTGCCCATGCACGCAAACGATACTACGGATGCATTCAATAGAGACTTATGTGATGCATGCGGAGAGAGGAGACGCTTATCTGGGGAAAACTTTTTAATTTTCACTCGACCTATCGTAACCTTAAATATTACGAAAGTGAGCCGGAGATAAGCCGGGGTGATATCAGCGGAGTAATTAAATACTTTTAAACGGTCGAGAGAGAAAGAGAGAGCTCCGTGTTATGAATTCGCAGTCTTTACAGTTCAGGCGAAACTGTAAACCCGTGACTGGCAGATAAGGCACAATGAATCGTTGTACTTTAACGGCGACAAATTAATTACAAATAAATCAAATTCAAACGAGAGCCCATTATTGTTTTTAAACACTTTTCTCCGACTTGCGTGTTATCTATTTTATTATACTCATTATCGTCTTGGTTTTAGAAACTCTTATACTTATACTTACGTACGTGATTTATAACTAAGGCCGAGATATAGTTGGGCAAATGCCCTCCATTCTGCGCAGAGCGGACAACGCGCCTGCTATTATACCACATTGTCCGCTCCACAGAATCACAGAATGGGGGGGGGCATTTGTCCAACTATGTTTCGGGTCTGTTTATAAATAACATTCATGATAAGGTTGTCCTGAAGCACCGCTTCTCAAACTTTTGGGTTTTGCGACTCCTTTTTGAGCTGTTTTACGATTCTACCATGAGAATTGATATCACGAGAGCAACCATCATCGTGCATTGTTTCTATGAGAGTTGCTATCATGAGAGCATTTTCACGAGAGTAACTATCACTAACTCTCACCGTGTAAATGAGACTAAAATCTGTCTGTTTGCATAATATCGTGTTTGTGTCTTATTCTCACGAGAGCAACTATCACAGAAACTCTCACCGTGTCAACGAGGCTTTAAATGTGTACACAAATAAAGAGGTGCGTTTGGAATATTAATTTAAATTCGCAGATTGGAAACTATGCCATCTCCATTACTAAAAACGTTGAAAAACATCACAAAAAGGCGCATTAGAAATCCTGCATTTTACAACCAAAATTATAAGCCGACGTTTCAGACAAACACTTTTACGACCCCCAGAACAGATTTAATGCGTTTCGCTTTTAGGGAGCGATTACGTTTTCGCGTCAAATAACAAACGGATTCCTTGTAGTGTAATAATCCCTCTCGCCTGTCAAACTTTGATATACGTCATCGTTTTACGAGCGCTTGTTTTCTCTTTCGTCTGGTCCGCGACCGAAACCGGTGCGGCCGCGGCCGCCGCCGTCGTCGAAAATTATTATTAAAAAAAGTCGAGCGATCCTTTCGGCTTAACGATGTCGTTAACGAGTGCAATATGACACAACTTAAGCGGCGACATGTCGTTAAGTCGCCCGTTACGGTTTCCAAAAACTATAAAAACTGGCGGGTACGGTCCCCACAAATAAACACATTAAGACAAGTGATCGGCTTAAAACGGTTTTTTAATGGAAATTATGTCGGTCGGAGGTGTTTAAAGCCTCGTTAAATTAATCTTTTTGAAACGCGGATCAACTTTGAATCTTCACAGTGATGGAAATATTATGAATAAAGGTCTGAGATTGGAGCAAGTTTGAATCTACATTAATGGACAAATAATGACAACAAGATTCTTTTAATTCTGGGCGACCACGAAGATTTAAAGGTCTAAAGGTGATCCCCAGACGATTAATATTATTGCCCAAAATAAATTTATGACTTCCAGTCGTACCGTTCTTTATTTTCTGTAATATTAAAAGCCTGAATGGTCCAAGTGGTAGGGGACCGGCCTTGCAATCGTAAGGTCCTGGGTTCCAACTGCGCTCGAGATACTTCTCGGAGGCGGTCTTTACTCACTTTAGGTACCCTTCAATGTTGGCGATACAATTCGAAACTGCTTCCCCTTCAACGGCGAGGAAGTGTTCAAGATCTAAACTTTTTAATCCTTATTCGCTGCTTAGTAGGAGTAGACATGAAAACAACCGATGCTCTCATCGATGTTCTTCCTCAACGGCTATTGATGATGCTGAGTGAATGTTTAGTTTGTATTAAAGATACCTGCCAAATTTTAGCAAAATTCATCAATAAATAACTATGTAACACGTTACGGGTGAAAGTCACCCCTTTTTTGCATCTTCCATCAAAAAATCAAAACAAAGTTCAACATACTGTCACGCGTCGGTCGTCTCCAGCAGGTTACGAGCTTTCGACGTCCAGACGCGGGGGTTGCGTAGCTTGGGGGTGAAAAGGGAGTAACAGGGAAACTGCAAACCAACTCATTAAAACAACAAGGATTACCTTTATTGTTTAAAGGTCAGAAATACAGATAACTGTATCCCACGACTACGATCAGATTAACTGATATCTTTTACAAATTACGCCAATCTTTTATACTGCCAATGTACGTGACGTCATGACCAAATTCCGCAAAACTTTAATTGAACCCGCACTTTGTTTGGTTGCTGAAAAGGTGATGTCAGGATTTTCACGTTGTTTCCAATCGTCATTTCTATTAAATCGTGTATTAATATTGATTGTGTTTAAACACTTATACAATGCCCTAGTTATTTGCGTATTTGCAAGTTTGCGGATACACGCTACAAGTTCATCGCCTGAGTCGATTTTCAAATTTTCCGTAATCATGACAATACGTTTACCTTCCTATTCATTCATTGCTTAACATTTAAAATTATTATGTATTTGCAACAATTTATTTATCCATTAGTTCTTAAAATATCTTGGTAATTTTTTTTTCTTTATTAGTCATGACAGCTCAACTTCTGATGACCGAATGAATCATAAATAATATCAGTACTCCAATTTTAAATTAGTTTTTATTGGCCTATTTATCGAGGCTCAATTGTATTTACGATTGGCTCGTGTCGCCAGAGTGTTTTGAACCATACATTTCTATTCCTGAGAAAATGCAACGCGATCCTAACACAGTTGAAAAAATAATAAATCACATTCTTAAATGACAGACGTTTGTTTGATTTTCTTGGACACAATTTCAGAATATTTAAAATTTAGGTCTGCATGTTTGATTACTTGCTTGGATAGGAAGCGGACCATCCGCATCCAGCTAAGTATACTAACAATTGTAATTAATTTTTTTATTTATTGTTGAATACTATATTTAACATGTTTCTAAATAAAGCGAGTTCGACTTTCTGTTGCCTAAACGTTAAGGCTTTGTTGGCATGAGGTTTTCTAAAACGCCGAGGGGTTCGCTTTTTCGTAAATAGAACTTATAAGGGTAAGTTCACAACGGAGCTGTGATGATAGATGTTAGCGTTGATTTTTAATAGCGCTGATAATAATAAATGCTTGTGTTCACATCAGAGCCTCTTGTATAAGTGCTCGTATAAGCGATTATAGTTTTCATTCACCAGTGCCAAGTCAAAGCCAACGAAACATCGTACCACGAGGAAACTTCCCTGGAGGGTCCTCAACAACAACCAAAGTTGTTGCCCCAAATAAGACCACCCGGCGCTGAATACCAGTAAACGACTGACTTGTTCCAAGCACATTGCCAAATAACGAAGCAAAACTAGTCTTGCTCTCTAATGTTCGAAGGAAGGGTTTGCATGAATTGGAAACATCGTGACATCAACGGGAACCTGTCGAGTATCAGATGACGTAAAGAAAGCCTAACGGCGTTAAAGGTAGCGTGTGAAGGGCGCAATTTAATCTCTCCGTCGAAATAACCACACAAAAAAAACTGTAATTCACATGAACTAGTCTCAAAAGCAGACGTCGGCGGCATTTTCTGACCGTCTCGCCCTTTTAATATAAACAATCGCTCTGTACCTACGGAAAACTCCAAATACACTTGCAGACGCTTACAACAAGAAATGAGGCAATTATATCTAAAAGCAGAAAATCCAGAAGGTACTGTTTATTTAAGGCAGTGTTTCTCAACATTTTGTAGAGTAGCACTAAAATATGTTTACGTTTATATAATACATTTTTTGTGGGGTGATTTCCAGGTTTATTTGCAGAGGAACCCCAAACCGCCTTTAATGGGACCCTGGGGTTTGGAGATTTAAGGCTGTTAAAGATATGCCGATTGGCGATAATCAAACGAATGCAAAAATCGGCTAGATTGAACGAGCTATGGGCCCAAATGTCATCATCAAGTTTTAATATATGCACAGTAGAGCGCTTTTTAACAACAGCTGCAATGTGAATATGTTCTATACATGATGTTAGGAAAAGCGAGAGGCAGTTCAACGTTTCGTGTCGAAACAGAAAATACATTTATTTACATACTTTTACTTAATTTATTTTCACTTTCTTTAATTCAAAAAACAAATCACATTTTTGATACTGCTTTATTGCTTTTTTAATTATGACAAATTACTTCTTGACTCCTGCTGCATGCATCGTCTGTTACAACTAAAGCGTGGATTCAGATGCATTTGTTCATACTTATGTGCTCCACCATTCGCATAAATTGAAATGTTAGGGTTATTTGTTGCCTACGTTTTCTCTCAGGCATTAGTTATCAGAAAATTGTTTGGGAAATTGCCTCGGCACAGGTAGCTTTATAAGATGTCAAAAGCAGTGCAGTGAATCGCTGTAATTATTAATCATCGCGTAGATTGTGAGTGAAAATGATTAATAAACTGGGATCAGGTACTGTTTAATCCTCGCTTTAATTGTCACTACAAAACTCGTAGTCCTTTAGTCATAATTTCAATATCCGTAATACATTGTTTCGCAACGTTTCATGACCGTTAATTGAATCATTGTTCTGGCCTGTTAACTTTTCTCAAATTGCGGCGTCATCGATTTAAAGCAGAAAGCAACCCTTATTAATTAAATGCACTGTCAGACTTAACAGCTGTCAAATGTCATCACAACGTAGCATATCGTTGCCGTAGAGTCAATCACGCCTAAGCTGCAGCATTTTAAATTACACATGACGTACGGTTATCGGGATATTACATTAAATTCTTATTTCATAACGTCAAATCGTCATATTACATGCATAACGTCTGGTTATAGATGACGAGCTGCAGAATTTTAATCTATACATAACGGGTCGTTACCGGTGAAATCACATTCAAATTTCTGTTTTGTAATATCAAATAATCATGTCACATGCATAGCGCGTCGTTATATCAAACAATATTCATTACAGATGATCGATGAGGAACTGCAGCATTTCAAGTTATACATGAAGTGTCGTTATCAGTGATATCACTTTCAAATTCCTGTTTCATGACGTCAAGTTATCCTGTTACACGCATAACGCGTCGTTATCGGTGATACCACATTTAAATTTCTGTTTCATAACGTCAAGTTATCCTGTTACACGCATAACGCGTCGTTATAGATGATGTGCTGCAGCATTTGAAGTTATACATAACGTGCCGTTATTGGTGACATCACATTCAAATTCCTGTTTCATAACGTCAAATCATCATGCTACATGCCTAACGTGTCGTTATCGATGATGACGCGTTAAGGATAACACGAAATGATACAGCGTAAGGATGAATGAGACTCTTGCATTATAAAGTCTGGGTCTCCAAGAAACATAAAAACCTTTCAATCATGTATGTAATTATATACCGGGTGTCCCGCGCCATGTGCTCACTCTTCTAGAGTCTTTATTTATTAATCGATTAATCTGAATTTTGGACACAACAAATTAAACAAAAAACAAGATTTGTCGATATACTGCTAGTCGTCATAGGACTTCCGGTTTCGGCGGAAGTGATATCAACTTTCTTATTTTAAATGGAACACCCTATATATTTTTACATATTTGAAATTTACGGATCATTGCGAATCCGAATACGTATCAATTGTTAATATTATTATTAAGGTGAATAGATAAAATAGCGACATTCTACGATCGCTTTTTGACCTGACATTGCAGTAGGATAACAAATTATTATTAAGATTAATCGATTAATAAATAAAGATTATAGAAGGGTGAGCACATAGCTCGGGACACCCGGTATATTGTTTGTTTGCAGTTTGTGTTAAGTTCCTGTCTTATATCAAACAATATTCGTGCCCGGATTCAACGTGTGCGAATCCTCGAGATTTCTTCTCTACAGAGCGGTATGGTAATAGTAAAAATGTTTTTATACTTTAACCTAACTTTTCTTCTCGCTGATTTAGAATAAGTGCACTCGCTCACAAAGACATCTCTTTGACGTCTCTCTCAGTTTTCAATTAGGTTTCCATTTAAATGTTTTCAAATTCATTCTCAGTCGATTGACCAAACATTGGGCCTTACGAATAAAGTTTAAGCAATTGCTTTTCCTTGAAATTTGCTAGTAAAAGCTTAATATCGAATAAATAAAATGTTTAGCAATTACTTGACCTTGTAGCAATTGCTGCGACACTAAGGAAACGCTTACAGTAAAATGTGTTGCTTAAAAATTATGTAAAATATTTGCTTAATGTTGTATGAATAAAAGAAGCAATTGCTTTTTCTTTTAAGCATTTGCATTTGAAGGCTACCCTAGCCTATGTTTGCTTAAAGCAATTATAAATTCGTATTCGTCACATGTGCACGATAATAATTTTTACTTATTAGATACAGTCAACATCAGTTTTTATGGATTATACGTTTTATCAAGAATCAAATGATTTCCAGTTGGACCATTTGATTTAAACTACTTAATTTTAAAATTTTGTTCCTTGATATTAAATGCATTGCTTTCATTTAAAAAATGAAATTATAAAGAAAATGCATTACATTACTGAATAGAGAATTAATTCAAAAGCCTTTTAAATGAGCTATCACATGACCCCTCATTCCATTAAAAAAATAGAAGAGATAAATGTCATTCGAGGGGGGTAGAAGGGTGAAAAACTAAATTCTGCTAAAATAATACTCCTGTCATTTTATAATTAAAAATCTGCGTCTTTCAGGAATTTACATAAAGTTCGTTCATTTCGTAGAAAATGAATTTATTAAATCAAACTTCTTTTTCACTTCTCCTTTTCTTATTGCTTATTTTTTCCTACTTGCTTAGTTATAAATGAAATATTAAACATTTTCATATAATTATCAGTTATTACTTGTAAGGCTCTGTTTTATATGTGGTTTATTAAGAATAATTTTCTTTTCTTTAAGTTTTCTAGCAAAAATCATTTTTGTCTGTCTGTCTTGTTCTTACAGTTGCGTGGACGTTCTGAATGCGCCGCCGTTTGATTACCTGTCAATCCTGTACCGTGTACAGAATTAATGTTCTTTTTCATATGGACTCTTTTGTTTTTGATTAGACGTGCATGGAATATAACATGAATATATTACATGTTGCTTAAAGTGAACTAAACTCAACACGTCACCGACCAATTCGTCTCTGGTTTTCATTTATGAATAATAAATAACTTTTTCGTATGCTTAAAGTATTCGAGCAATTCGAACCCGTTCCAATGCAAACACCCTATTTCTGGTGCGGCAAAACCGTGCTGCTGCTTGTAATTTCGCCCGCGCCGTTTAATAAAACGAAACTCCCGAGCGCAGACTAAACTGTGTCAGTGCTGTCGGCTCGAATCCGGAGGTGTAAATTGTCCACCCCGAGAAGTGAGAGCAGCTAGACCGAGACGTGGTTACGGCCTTTTTACGACCATCCTCATCCCCCGGAGTTTCGACGGTGAGCTCGCGCACCCCGCACGGAGGAAAAAAGTCGCGTCGTAAAACTTGTCGCATATGAATCGTGTATTACAAGTTGGGAGTATAAATTATTGTCTTTAATGCGCTTTCTGCTTCAGTGAAACGAATAGGAGATATAAAATTTAGGGAATGTTGTATGTTTGGGGTGAATTCTTATTTGATAGCGAAGTAGGAGTTAAAGGGATTGACTGTTATTGAAGTAGTAAGTTTTGGACCTCTGACTTTCAAGTTGGTGAGAAGTGAAGCAAAACTGAGATGACTAGAAAACGTAAAATATAAGTTGATAAATTTCAACGACAAGTGGAAAACGACGATTTTTGTCCAAAAATGTGTCACAAAATAAGTAGCTTAAAAAATCTCTTGGTATTGTAGCTTTTTATAGGTTTTATAAGTCCTTATAGGCTTCTACGACATCGTTTCTCTATGGGAACTGGGAACAAATATCTTTGGTAAGCAATTTGTCAAAAGAAAAATTAATAATAATAATTAAATTTCTTTTTGATTCCACTTATTTCAAATTCAATAATATTTATTATAAACAAATTCTTGGAACACCTGTGGGTGCTCTCTATATATCTCCAATTATTGCTCAATATGTTACGGACGATTTATTAATTGAATGCATACCAAAGTTATCATTTGAAATTCCTTGGCTCAAAAAATATGTTGATGATATTATTTGCTTAGTTCCCCAAGAAGTTATTGATGAGATTTTAATGGCTTTTAACAATTATAATCCTAATATTCAATTTACTATTGAAGAGGAAACAGACAGGAGTGTTCCTCTCTTGGACACGAAAGTTATTTTTTCAGAAAACAATAAAATCATTATTGACTGGTACACGAAACCTATTAGTTCTTTGCGTTATATTAACTTTCATTGTTGTCATCCATATAAAATAAAAATTATCATGATTTTAGGATTAAAAAATCGTATAGAAAAAATTTCTCATCCTTCTTTGTTGAATAAAAATTTGCACAAATTAAAAAATATTCTCATAAAAAATAGCTATCCTTTTGCAATGCTAAATAAGTTAATTTTCAATACTCAACAAAGAATAGAAACCATTTCTCAAATTAATAATAATTCAGAAACAATTAATGTTGGTAAAGTTTTTAGATCTTTAATATTCATACCAAATCTTACATCTCGACTAAAAAAAAGTACTAAAAAACAAAAACATTCAGGTTGCAACTAAAAATTTATTAACAATTAAGTCTCTTTTTACAAAAGTTAAAGATCCATTTAACAAATTCAAACAAATTAATTCTATTTATGAAATTCCTTGTCATGATTGTGTTTCTGTTTATATGGGCCAAACATCAAAAACTCTTCATTCGAGAATTATTTCTCATAAAAGTGATATTAGACTTAGACCTAATGCTTGTGCTTTATCTGAACATGCCAATAATGAAGACCATAAGATTAATTTTGAAGATGCAAAAATTTTAGATATTGAACCAATTTTGAGTCAAAGACTTTTTATTGAAATGTGTCATATTTTTTGTAATAAAAAAAATTCAATAAAAGAACTGATATTGAGAAACTTAGTTTATACTTACCTATTAAATTTTAAAACTAAAAAGAAAGACAATCAAGATGTTGGAAATCAAAATTTACATCGTATTACCTAATAATGAATAAACAATTTTTCTATCGTGATTAAATTTTCTAAATTTCGCAATTAATTTAGCTGCCAAAAAATGTAAAATTCAAAATTAATTCTTAAAATTTATTCTTAATGAAATTTATTATTATGATAACTAGTCGTTTAACTTTGTGTACTCACTAGGGAGTAGGGAGTAAGTAATCATGTGATTTTTTTTTTTATTATTAATTATTAATTTTATAATTTGTTTTGTAGAAACCTTGTTAAAGAAAATAAATTTTCCGAAAGCTGGGTTGAACTTTAAAAGAGTATTACTATCAACCTTTTTTGACTGCAGTCCAGTTATAGAATTGATTTATTATTGGGTTTCGATCAAAAGCGAATTAAGAAAAAAAAAATTTATTTTGATGTCCTACAGTTGCCCTTTCAATCTCAGTACATTATGAGACATCCATTATACTGAAGAAGATACTTTGTGACCTTAATAAAATGAAACTCCACTATTGGTAACTATTACCCAGCGAAATGGTTTTTTTTAGAATACGTATAAAAGAGGCCCACAGTAATTAGGCAATAAAATAGTTACTATAAACTTATTTTATAAGTAAGCATAGGATGTGAATAAGTACACGCTATAGTTTCGGTAGCGTCGTAAAAATGTATTGAACAGGCACATTGTGCAATGGGACGGTGAAAATAATTTACGGCGTTCTTACTATATGATGCAATGTCGCAATAAATTCCGGCGGTCGAGGTAGAACTGGTCAACTAATTACTCAGAAAATCTTTACACATTTAAATAAGAAGAGTTGATTACATAACTAATTTTTTATTGCGGAAATATTGCTCTGTTTTTTGTTATACTGAGTAACACCATTGCTGTAGCAGCGTTGTCTCCGCAGACCTCGCGTTTGTTTACACGCTACGGTCTGATATTTTATATTGCCCGCTTCACTAGAATTTGAACCGCGCAAAATATATTTCCCCGATATATATTTATAAGAGTCGCATAAGAGCAATATTAACATGCCGCCCCGCTGCTTTATAACATTTTTATTAAATAGATTTGTAATACTTCCAAAAACGTTTACGTAGCATAAAATGTTGTGTTTACATGATTTTATAAGCTGCCTTTTAGACACTTCCATATCATTATTTTTTAATTCATAAAGGAAAAGACATTAAAGCAAACTCAGTCAATAGGTTTATTAGAAGCGTTTCATCCTGTATAGTATGCAATACGTTAATATATTCGTGCACGTGTTCGTTTTTCCATTAGTCTTTATGCAAACACTTCTGTATTACAATGCACCACTTACGTGCGTTAATTGCTGTTATTTTTGCTAGAGTATCGGCGGAATCGGCGATGTAGTTTAGCAACAATATGTTAATAATGCAATGCCATAGTGTAGCGTATGAACGTGTGATTTATACGACGTGTTATCACGTTTGTTGTGACGGTAATTAAAATTCTATGAGGAGAATTTATTTTACAATTTCCTGTTGTGTTTTTAAAGGGTTCTCCAGAAGCTTGTAAAAGCTTTTGAATATTCTGCGGTATTTGTGTTATTGTAATTAAATAATAAAATTAGTTATTTTGAATGCGTCAGGCAATTCAATACAGAAAGACATCCACATTCCAAAGTTATCATAGTAAGTATATACCAAGGGTGCGAAGATATTTTTTAGCCGAGCTGCGCGTCTCGGGTATAATGCAGCTCGGCTATAAAAATCTTCGGACCCGTGGTTTATATATTATACCCTGAATTTATTTTAACATAAAACATTGCTGTTACGGACGAATCTGAGAATCCATAGCAACGTTTACAATTTTTAATGAAACTGTCCTTTTTTAAAATAGAACATGAGATGACAGCTGTCACGAATCCGTTCTATTATTAATGCTTTCAATATACTTGTACTACAAAATAATAGCGATTCTTTCAATTATATTAGACAAGTATATTCTTGTATAAAATAAGTGAACTTAAAACATAAGGAAAACAGGAATTATTTAATGCAAAACAAAAATCGCAACAAGTTTTCAAAAATGTTCGCTGTCATCGCCTGACAGATGTTCCAAAATAAATTGGACAAAATAAATTTAGCGACAACGATCATGCAACGATATTTTTAGAAATTGGAATTAGTTTCTATAGTAACATGAAAAGCAATGTTTCACGTTAAAATAAAATCACGGTATATACCGGCTGTTTCAAATTGGGTGTGCACTGAAGGGATCTCCTAAACCGTAAGAGATACAAATTCGGTTAAATGGAAGAAAAGTTGCATGAATCAATGCCTAATTCGTATCCATTGAGAGAATCTTTTTCTCATTTCTTCTAAAAATGTGAAAAAATCGATTTTTTTTCTCTCTGTATCTCTTTTATTATACATAATTTTGAAATTCTGATTTAACGTTCTACAGGCACTTTTTGATTCTGCTTCGAATAGAGGTAGCAGAATTGAAGTCAAACTTTTCGTCTTTCCACGACCATCAGTTTCGATTTTTTAAATACAGCTTATATATTTTTATTGTTCTATTCGATGGCATTTCTTCTTCTGATTACAATAATATATACACTTAATAGTTGATATTAAGCTGAAGCTTAAATAGTACAGATTTTATATGAAAATTTTATTTAATAACATAATTTCAAATTTTTTGTTCCTTTTCTTATCTTTTTATTATTCTAGTCGAAAGCATTTTTTCTGATGATTTCAGTGAGTATAATACTTAATACCTTTTTTTCAAGTAAAGTTGGAATATGACAAAAAAACTGATATGGTTTCGTCATGTTTTTCTTAATAAGTAAATTTATTCCTAACCTCTTTTTTTACTTGTTAAGTATTAGCAACAGCATTCAGTTGTCGGAAGAGGAAAAGTCAATAAATATTGACTAAATGATATGAGATGGTTAACACAAACAAAATAAACATCAGTATAAACATATTAAATTACAAGAACAGAATAAATAAGTTGAATAAAAATTA
This sequence comes from Prosopocoilus inquinatus, assembly GCA_036172665.1. Classification (NCBI taxonomy): domain Eukaryota; kingdom Metazoa; phylum Arthropoda; class Insecta; order Coleoptera; family Lucanidae; genus Prosopocoilus; species Prosopocoilus inquinatus. The sequence goes on from CM069877.1 coordinate 35,814,640, forward strand.
TAGACGAAGAACATGACTCTGTGAAATAAATAAAGTGAAATAAATAAATTAAAGTAAATCCTCGAAATGTCCTCCACTGCTTTCAAGACACAGATTCGTTCTTAATCCTATGTGTTGTCTAGTGTGTCGAACATGAATTCGCGAAACATTTCTGTAAGAATCTAATATTCGCCTTCTTAGTTCCTCCTTATTATTTATCTTATTGCTAGCCACTGTTTCAATGTCCAAAATATAAAGCCTACTTTATCCTGTTTAAATTATGGATGATAGTTCCGATATAACGTGCCAAACTTCAACTGGTTAAAACGAGTGAACTTAATCATATTAAAAAAAAATAAAGATAGTCAAGTGTTGAGAGCCACTGAGTGCTAAAGAAATTAAAAAAAAACATTGTTATAGAAAGTATCTTTCAAATTTATTACAAAAATATTAGTTTTAGCTGCCAATGTATTTGTAGAAGGCACTATTCAGTAATATCTAAATATTTTTAGTATAATTAGTATTCACTTTTTCTTTTAATCCAACAGTGCTAGTCAAGATTAAAAACTATTCTTTTTCATTCCTATACTAAAGCTGAGATACTGATCTAGCAAGTTATATTAGAACCACTAGATATTTTTCGGTAAAAATTCATTTTCGTAAATGCAGTGCATTATTAAAATAACTATACAGAAAAACTTTAAATAGTTTATTATAATTTACACTATAGCTAAGAAAATGAACTATAAATTTGAAATTATGTATTAAATAAAATTTTCACATAAAAATCTGTATTATTTAAGCTTCAGATTAATATCAACTATTAAGTGTGATATATTATTGTAATCAGGAAATGCTATCGAATAGAACAATATAAAGACATAAGTTGTATTTAAAAAATCGAAACTGATGATGGTCGTGGAAAGACGAAACGTTTGACTTCAATTCTGTTACCTCTATTCGAAGCGGAATCAAAAAGTGCCTGTAGAAAGTTAAATCGGAATTTCAAAAGTATGTATAATAAAAGAGATACAGAGAGAAAAAAAATCGATTTTTTCACATTTTCATTAATATCTCAAGAAGAAATAAGAAAAAAATCATTCTCTCAATGGATATGAATTAGGCATTGATTCATGCAACTTTTCTTCCATTTAACCGAATTTGTATCTCTTACGGTTTAGGAAATCCCTTCAGTGCACACCCAATTTGAAACAGCCGGTATACCGCCACTAGGACGTACATATATTTAATATACTTTTTTTAACCGTTTTTATATTTATAATAGTTAAATGGAGTTTAGTTAAAAATACAGTTTAAAAACAAATAGTCCCTGAAGACAAATAAATACCAACTAATTTGAATTGACATTTCTTGAATGAAAACAAAACTTGACCTCCACATGTTCGGTTTGGCTGCGGCGCTGTTCACTTTCGCTACCCAGCCAGCCACATATGTCCGCGAAATTTAATGTCTCTGAAGAGTTCTAATTAATTTCCGCCTGAAAATTTACTTGTTTCGTTTTAACAGTACATTATTTTGAAGTTAAGTTTGTTGTCGTCAGTTTCAAAAAGTTAGTTTTCATTATTAACTACTCGTAGTAGGAGAGAAAAAAAAATATTATTAGGCAAGGTCCAGAAAACCAAGTTCTCCGGTTGAAAACAATGTACATAATGGTGTGTTCCAGATCTAGTAGCGGAAAAAGAGTTTACGAGAGGTCAAAATTGGACCTCGAGTTTTCAAGCGATAGTTGAATACCTTTCGTCTCGGACATCTAATAGTGTAATTCATTCACGCTTGCATAAAAACTTTGCTATAATCTAACAGCAAGCAGCTTAAAAATAGCATAATTCTCAACGTTTCGCTATTCTGTAATAGTTTGTTCAGCAAAAGAAACATGTAGAAATAATCAGATTTCGAATTGCATTCGATAAAAAAATGTAAGATCAAGGATCGCTGCAGGTCAGTTGTACATGGAGTTTAAAGTTAAGCCGAAGCTTAAACCCTTACACAAGATTATTATACAGATAAAACCACTCCAAGTGGACACAGAATTTAAATCGATATGCATCGGCACCACATGTACGTGCACGATGTAAGACTCGTGCATCGTGAGAACTCGGATGCGCCTACTTAAAGTGGCGCAATCGGTATACATAAATACGTGTATGTACTATAATGTTCAATAGAAACTGTACTCTTGTATGCAAAACCTCATCATTTCAATTGAGCTTGATAGTACACTTAAAACCTGGTAGAAAACGTTTGTGTCTCCCTTTCCTGTTTAGCAATTAAAAAAAAACATCTGTGGTTTTAAATATATTTCTGCGTTTAGTGATGCCAGTTGTACTAATACAGTAATATTCGCTTAATATGAACCCGCTTATAGCAAACTGTCGGATGAAACGAACCTTATTTTGTATAGGTATAATTTGTGAAAAGTTGCCGGTGATAATGAATTGAAGCCCAGAAAACACAGAAAGCTAGGGACTTCCCCGAGTAGACTACTTAAAACGCACGTTACTTACCCTGGTCTATCAGTCAGTAAGAGTACACAAGTCCGATCGGTTCATTATCTAGTTCTCAAAAGTAACAACGAACATGAGTGACAATTTCAAAAAAAAGAAAAACGTAAATCGTTTAATAGTTTAGACATCTTACGATCGCTTTTTGACCTAATATTGCAGTAGGATTGTAGAAATTGCGATTATCCTTGGTCGAATGGTTTGGTTTGCAGTGGAAATCTTGAGCTACGCGTATGCTGATGAAGCCGTAAATAAGGCTAAAACAGCTGTACAAAGGTTGCTCAAGAGATTCACTGCAATCAAAAACGATTTGCAACAAAATGTTTGTAAATCGTTTACATTAGAAAATAAATGTGAAATATTGAAACAGTTGCAGCGGAGCGCAAAACAAAGTGAAAATGGTACCGAAATTGGACTACGCAAATCAACCTTTAGGGATAATTTGGAAGAAAAAGCAAACAATATTAGAGAACTTCGAAAAATTAAATTCCAATATTAAAAAAAATTTAATATCGAAGTGGATCGAGTCTGTTGAAATGGTTTTCGCAGCAACGGGCAAAAAATGTGACAATTGTCGGGTGTGTGTTGCAATCAAAAGCTGAAGATTTTGGTAATAAATTGTCGCATAATGCTGAAAGTAAATTTAGCAGAAGCTGGATCGAGGGATTTAAGAAAAGACATAATATTAATAAAGCAAAAATCATTAGAGGAGCAGCCTCAATTAACATGGATGTTGTTCAGAACTGGCTTCAAAGTAAGTGGCCAATAATTAGAGAAAACTATAGCGTCGAAGACATCTTTAACGGTGATGGAAACAGGCTTATTTTATAAGTTTTTACCTGGCAACACATTAAGATTCAAAGGGGGAAACTTATGCAGGTGGAAAGTTATCCAAAGACAGAATTAGCGTTTTAGTGGTACCAAATATACTGCGGACAGAAAGAAGAAAATTATTGGTTAATGGGAAGCTCAGAAACTCAAGGTGTTTTAAACACATACAACGGCTGCCAGTAAATTGCAAATTTAATAGAAAAGCTTGGATGATTTCCGAAATTCTTACTAAAGAATTACGGGAATGGGATGACGAATTGCCTCGTAAGAAATGAAAAATCTTGGCCAACATTAAATTGGTATTTATGCCGCCGAATACGAGTTCCAAATTACAGCCTGTGGATCAGGGTATCATTTGCAGCTTAAAAAGTCAATACCGACGGCTTCTTCTCTGCAAAAAGATCCATTCTATCGATAAAGGCATTTACTGTAAAATCTGTTGATACCGATGATGACTTATCGTTAATCGAATGGCTGACAAAAAAGACCTAGACGAAAATAATGATAGTGAAGTTGGAATTGACAGCATCAGTTCCATCTGCCTCTGACGCTGTTCGAAATATTGAGGCAGTTTCTTGCTTTCTTCTTTCATGGATTACTCTGCAGAGTGTTCTGAATAAATTAGCAGAAGTGGAATAGTATATCAATGAGATCAATGAGATTTGCAATATTTTGTCCTTCAAAATAAAATAAAAATTATTAAACACTAACTTTTTTTTATGCATCGCGTACAACGAACATCGGTTATAGAAAACCGTTTTAGTTGGTCCCTTGTGGTCCGTTATAAGCGAACATTACTGTACTTTCTAAGAAGCCTTAGTATTGAAGTGTTAAACTAAGTTCTAGTTAAAACATCACGCTTATGATTCCCTTAGGTTCGTTGGTTGTTTTTTTTGCATAAAATTTTAAATTGTAAATAATAATGATTTTACATAACATATCTTTTCTTATACCTAACAGTTTTAGTTTCATTTGTATAACATTTTACATAAGCAACGATTTTCTTAGTTTCTCACTGAAGGTTTAAACTACGCTTAACGTTAACTAGAGTGTTATTCTTTTTTTGGTTGTTCGGACAATGATTAAGATGTAAATCGTACATTAACTATGAAAGAAGGCTGTCGTTTGATGCTTAACCAGCTGTTAATATATTGCTGGTTTAATCGGTCACTGAGCAACTCAGCCTTAATGATTTTACAGTAATTAGATTATTGTGTAAAATTGCGAAGAAAATAATGGGTCTGTCTCCTCGCGGCGTCTAACCATTTATCTAAGATAAACTGGCAGCTGTAGGTTCTTATGTTCTTCATCATAGATGCCTCGAGAAGTTTGAAAACGATGCTGTCATCAGTCATGTCTGTGTGATATGTTTCAGACGTTTGAGTTTAGAGAGATAAAATAATTAATCTGTTGGGCAGTGTGAGCATCATTTCGTAATTAAGAGACAAAGTGTCTTCTTCCGAAAACAATTAATCTCATGGAAAGAAAAATGTGAAAGAGAAAGTTTGAATGAACCATATACGACGTCCTTTCCTGCATATGCATTTCTGAATTAAAAAAGTGATTTAAAGTTGAATTACTTACACTGAAAAGCTCGCATTTTTTGAGTTACAGCTTGTCATTTCCACTTTTTTCAGAAGAGTCTAACCAGCAGAATGAAATCCAAAATATTTCCAGCACTTATCATTTAGAGTCATCCCCAATTAAGTTTCACATTGATCTGATCTGATCATTATCTTTGATATAGTTTGACCCAAATAAGGTTGGTTATTGCAGATTTCTTTCTTTTTTTAATTCACTACAAAATTAGTGCGCATGTATGTAATAGAATACAATCAGTAGACAAAACTTGTACTGAATAGTTATGAGTCATACCCAACCTGATTTGGTCCCAACTATAGAGCTTGTAGACTTCAGTAAAACAGGGGTGAGTAAATAACCTTTATAAAACTTCAGCATTTTCTAAAATAAAACTATAGAGTTTGATAAGATTTCCATAGTATCGTTGATTCGAAAATGTACCATCAATTGTACAGTATGACTACACAAGAATTCCCATCCTCTTTAACCTTTCTTTTTTTCATTTGTTTCTTTTGTCTTCAATTTTATTTATTATATTCACAAATATACATGTGATCCAAGACATTCTTAAAATAGTTTTTAATTGCTATTGATAATGCACGTTCCATAATACTTGCAAAATTTATTTTTCTAAGGTTTGTTTAAATGAAGCCATTCCACAGATTTGGAGTAGTAAGTAAGTAGAAAGTTGAATGTTTAATGTATTGGAGACTGTGGCTTGTCTAACAATAAATTTATAGAAAGTTGAATAATGATATTAAATAAGAACAGTGTCGTTCTCCAACGCAGAGTTTAGTATTTGAAAAAATTTTACATGCAAATGTTTTGGAATACGTTTCTTAATGAGAATTTGTTTCATAAACGATACGAATCCTTTTTCTCTCTGCCGAGATATGCACATTGATTATGCAAAGGTAATACAAACATGTAAAACAGGTTTCATAATATACAACATTGTTGTTTTCCATTACTATAGTTCCCATAAAAAAAAAATAAAACGTAATTCACTGTTGATTGAAAAGTAGTACGGGCAGTATGGCATGGGCTAAAGCACAAAGGCAAAGCTGGAAAAATAACGTGCAACCGGAAAGAGGAAGAAGAAAAAGAAACAAATTTTTGTTGCAACCACTTGTCACCACCAGTTTGACATAGCGACAAGGGCTTAGCGCTTTTTGGACCCAAGACCGCGGTAAAAAACGGAGGAGGGCCTGCGCCAATCCGAAACTTACCTTATTCTCGGAACCAAGTCGGTCGGACTTGACAACGATGATGTTGAACCGAGTTACGTAACTGTGCCCACAAAGTGGAGACGGCGTGGGAAAACTCAAAAGATTTTACCGGTAAGGGCGCCACCCAGCAGTGGTTACATAACTCAATAGTGTAGAGGATATAAACCCGGAAAGGTGTATCCTGTTCCGTCTGCGAAGATTCCAACACCCTAGGACTCGTATTCGAGCGCAAAATCCCACCCCTTAAAGATGTGAAGCCCTTGCAACAAAGTTCCGCAACAAAAAAAAAAACAAAGTCAGCTCGGTTGTTAATAATTAATATAAACTCTTTAAAATTGCCTCTGCCGCGACGACGTCGACGACTCAGCCTCGGTCCTGCCTAGGACGTTGAAAGATGGCGGCCCTTTTTCGACGGGACATAAGATGGTGGCTGTCGGGCTCGTCTCGCTGAAGCAAATCCAACGACGGTGAAAGGTCGATGTTATAAAGGATTCGCCAATTCACGTGTGTAGCGCCTCCCTTGCCTGGGACTGGCACTACAATAACGGGAAACAAGAATTATTAACAAAATTAAGAAAAGAATGATCACGAGGTCGTCAAAAAAATTCACCCTGCGTGTTAATCGTACGTGCTGAAGAGATACCAAAAATCACTGCCAAATCCGCAGTATATGATCCCCGCTTGACTCTTGGGGGAAATATAAGAACAGGTGAAAAGAAATCCACAAAAATGCGGACCGAAGCTCAACAGATTGACACACTTTTACAAAGCTTCAAACCAGCCGCACCCGATCATTCTTCCAGCGCGTATCCGCCTCCGCTCTCTCCCACTAAGATCGCAACGCGATCTAATAGCCGATACAATATGGAACAATAGGCGACATCTAAACGTCGGAGATGCAAGAGTACGGGAGAAAAGAAAGGAAACCAACACCAAACTTAATTATAGAAATCTTACTGTAACAAACGACTTGCCGTTGTCATCTCGCCGCAGAATCAATTCGCCTTGGATCTAATCCGCTTCGACCCAATTCACCGTCGCCAGTTATAATTACATTCAGTTTGCTGATAGGTTTTAAAACTATTTCTAATTATTTTAGATGTCTAAAAATACGTTGCAAATATATTAAAATGCTGTGAATTCTTAATAACTTTCTGTTTCAAAATAAAATAATCATTTAATTATAGAACGATTACTATAACTTGTGGTTGATTATCTTCTTCGCGTAATAAGTTTTGAAAACTAGTGAATATTCGACAGAATATCAGTTTATCTTCTTGTATCCCAAAAACATGAATCGACCAAGATATTTAACTACTAAGGGTTGCATAAGAGCGTCAACTTTGTTAAACAATGGTCGAAGTATGCGATATGTAGGTAATTTGCTAGGTGTTGACCGTTCATCAGTTAGTCGAATGATTAGAAGATACTGAGAGAAGTTGGGACATACACGAGAAGACGCGGACAGGATAGTGTCACGTTCGCTCCGAAGGGGTAACGACAACGCCAAATAAATTAGGGGGTAGCTCAGTGGTACCGAGCCCTTTTGCCGCTTGGAAGGTGGATTGGACTTACCGGCCTACTTACTCGTCCCGCAATCTTTTAAGGCTGCTCGACGGGTCAAGGGGTTTCAGGAAAAGCCCTCTCACTTGTCACAGCTTTTATTTGATAAAGGCACAACCCCCAAAAATATCTTCTGGCGACACACCTTCCTCAATCGCCTCCGCTCAGCCAATTGCCCGTCCCGCTCGAACGAGCGTTTTTTGCATATTGGCGACTCAGCAAAGTGCGCCGCTGTTCCGCAATAGTGGATATCTTATATTTACAGGGTGTTTCATATTAACAAAAGTAACCTTCGTGACAATAGGAAGAGATCTACAAGTTTAAGGGCTGAGCATTTTCATCGGCAACGGGTTTTAAGAAACAGGAGATGTACAATTTCGGAGCTTAGTAATGAACTTGTAAACAGTCAGAAATGTCTAAGATATCAGCTGTAACTGTTAGAAGAATGCTAAGAGAAGGCCTGCAATTGCGCCGCTGCTCACCAGAAGACACAGAATGACCAGATTAAGATTTGCGAAAGAGCATGAACATTGGTCCTTAGACGATTACAAGTGAGTCTTGTTTACCTAGGAAGCAAAAGTGAGCTTAAAATCACCAGCTGGTCGGGAACGAGTATGACGCAGGCCTGGAGAAAGGTCTGCTGCTTGCAATATCTCTGCAAGATAACCATTTGGTGGAAGGTCAAGAATGTTCTGGTGAGAAATCTGTTTCGACGCCCATACAGACTTAGTTCCCATTCAACAAAGGTCAATGAGTGCTCAGTTTTACCTGAAGAACATTATCTGAACTATGCCATGCCCTTTGCGCCATTTCTAGGCAATGACTTCACTTTCATGCAGGATAATGCTCGACCGCATTTTGCAAGAGATGTGTTGAGTTATTTACATGAGATCAATATTCAAGTATTGGACTGGCCACCTCGCAGTCCAGACTTGAACCCCATCGAGCACTTATGGAATGTTCTAGAAAAAAACAGTAAGGTGTCATGTACTCGATCCAAAAATCTTCATAAACTAGAACACCTCGCTCTTGCAGAATGGAATAATATTTCACATGAAACTATCCACTATTTAATACGCAGTTTACCAAGATGAATTCAGACAGTCATCAGAGCTATAGACGGTGCTACACGTCATTAATTTCTTATGGTATTCAGTTTTTCGTTGTTTGTGGTGTTCAACAAATTTGTTCCGTTTTTTTTAATTTTTATCTCTGCAAGTTTAACCAGTCATGAATATTAAAGATTGAATTTGTGTACATGAATCGTTGTATTCCTGTAATGTTATCTAATTTTGAGCTTTTTTTTTTAACATAAACAGTTTCATTGAATAGCGGTTGCAAGATCACAAGCTGTTTCTAGTGGTGCGTTAATTTTGAACAGGAGTTTAGTTCTATTTAAATGACTATATTATAATATGTCGTAATATATCGTAGAAATTATACATAACGGACAGTTTTTGTCGGGTTTTAACGGCTTCGTTGCCTCTGAGAATTCCGGTGGTCTCTTGGCTCCATAAAAAAAAAACGTACTGCGGGTTGTTAAGTACTTTTCATATTAAACTGACTTCAAATACGCATTTTCGATTATGTAGTTTCAAAGCGTCAGTCCTAGGTTTGGGCAAGCAAATTCTTCTTATTATTATTATTCGATTACTACGACTGAGTTCTAATTTTGCCGCAACTTCCTCTTACTTAAGATAAAGACAGTCATAATTCGCTTGGTATCTCAACTGGTGCCGGAGAAAAGTAAACACACTTATCAGTGAAACTGCGAAACTAATATTTAAATCTGTCGAAGTATATCGAAGAATTGAAGTGCAAGAGAAATAGTAGTCGAAAGTAATAGTTGAAATTTTTTAATATGAAGGTTCCCTTATACGAGGGGCTATTGATATCTACCGTGCCTTCAATTGAATTCCTCATTAAAGTAAGCTGTGATTTTTTTATGAAGTTGACGACACAATTCTAGAGAAAACAGTTGTCATTAACTGTCAGTACTGATCATAACATCAAATAAAAACACAACATTAAAGTTTAAAGTAGATGCTCAAAGTGCTCTCCTTCAGCTTGAATACATAAGCGTACTCTGCGTTTCATGTTTTCAAACCCGTTTGCTAAGTGTTCGGGGGTTATGTTAGCACACACATCTGTAATGCCCGCACGAAGTTTTTCGATTGTGTGACGCATAGTTCTAAAAACTGTGTTCTTCATGTGCGGATAAATGAAGTAATCCATAATTGTGAGATCCGGAGACCTTGCAGGAACATTCACAATCCGATTATCGAAAAACTGCTGCAGGGTTGTTTGATGAGCTGTGTGGGGAGTAGCATTGTCTTGCTGAAGAAACCCTTCTGTAAGTTCATCATCATGTAGTTGATTAACGAAAGGTTCTAATAACTCATTTCGGTATCTTTCAGCAGTTACTGAGTCGTTAAAAAATACGCCTTCTTGACACTGCTAGCCAAACACCAATTTTTATTGGATGTAATGGAGTTTCCACAAATTCATGGGGATTTTCTGCTGACCATATTCTCATATTCTGTTTATTTAAATACCCTGAGAGATGAAACCAGGCCTCATCGGAAAAGAAACACTTGTCAAGAATCTCGTCGTTGTTTAAGTTATCAAGAAACCACTGACAATATTCTGTTCTTCTGTGAAAATCTACTGGCCTGAGTTCGTGGACTGCTTGAATCTTATATGGATAAAGCTTTAAGTCTTTTTTAAGAATAGTGTGACATGTTCCCACTGATAGCTGAACTTCTTGTGAAAGTATCGCAATAGATTTCTTGGGAGAGTGTTCCACTCGATCCCGAACATCTTCAATGCAGGCTGCAGTCCTTTTCTTAGCTGCTCCGCTCCCTGTTTTGCGACCAAGTCATCCTGTTTTACGAAATTTAAGAACACAAGCATGGATATGTTTAACTAGCTATTCTTAAGTAATAGCAAAATTAGAAAACTGCTGTCGAAACTTCAGTACACACTGATTAATTGAATAAACTAACTGTCCATTTTCTATTCTACCGGTTTGAAAATAACTTTCAACAATAAATATTTTCTGCTGTAATTCTAACATTTTGAATTAATTGAAAATACAAAGTGTCAATTTGACTTTGTTTAATTAAATAATTGAACAGCTATCAGTGCTGCAAATCTTAGGAGAAAAAAAAAACAGTGAAATCATAGCCCACTTTAATGAGGAATTCAATTGAAGGCACGCTAGTTAGCCTAGGTCATTTCCTTTGAACAGAATAAATGCTTGAAACCACGGCAACTATCGTTCTAAAGTTTCACTTCAACAGGTTGAAGCATTATAGTGCAATAAAATTTGAAAGAAGGCATGTTAGACACAAAATTGGTAAATTGAAGTATCGAACCAACATTAAGTACTTTTCTTTGAAGGAGATAAGAGGAAAGCAGATTTATGAAGATATGCATACTACACTCGGGGATCAGTGCACTTCATACGCAACTGTAAAAAAATTGGTTTGCTCCATTCAAACGAGGAAAACTTTCCGTTGAAGATAAAGAGAGGCCACGAAGACCAATGTTGGTGTCCACCCCAGAAAATATCGATGCATTTCGTGGCATGATATTGTCAAACCGTCGAATTGGTCTGAAGTATACATAGAGCAGAGACTTCGAAGGTTTCATACGAACACACCCATCATATAGTTCACATCGATTTAGTTATGAATAAAAAATCTGCTAAATGAATACCCAAATGCTTGAATGCCGACCAAAAACGAGCAAGCAAGAGCACGCTCAATCTGTGCCCGTTTCCAAGAAGATCCAGACTTTTTGAATCGTCTTGTGACCATGGATGAAGCTTGAGTACATTTTTAATACCCAGAAATGAAGGGGCAATCGATGGAGTGGAAACATTGCGGTTCTCCAAGGCCTAAGAAACTTCGAGTGTGACCAAAAATCAGCTCTTGTTTCAGTTTTTAGGGACATTCATGTAGTGATTATGATTGATTATCTAGGAAAAGGCCAAACAATAACTGGAGATTATTATTCTGAATTACTAACCACTCTAAGGGAGAAAATCAAAGAAGATAGACGTGGCATGCTAGCGAAAGGTGTGTTCTTTTTGCAAGGCAATGCACCTGCCGACAAACCACACATCGTCATGCATTCAATTCGAGATTTAGGGTTCGAATTACTGGCACACCCACCCTATTCCACAGATCTTGCTCCTTTGGACTATTTTCTATTTCCTCGATTGAAAAAAAAAGCCTAAAGTGACATACATTTTTAAGAAACGAAGAGGTAATAGAAGCTGTGGAGGGCTGCTTTACTGAGCAAAAAGAATCTATTTTTTTTTAAAGGGTTAGAGGCGTTGCAGGATCGCTGTAATAAGTGTATCAATTTAAGAGGAGACTACGTTAAAAAAAACGTTTAGTTGTTTCTATAGTAGGCTAAGAACATACCAATACCTCCTCGTATTTAGTTAGCCCTGGTGTAAAGTGGATGTGTATTAAGTATTAGTCATGGCATAATAGAATATTCAGGCAAATTCTATGCAAGTCACCTTTGTAATAGTACGTTCAATAATATAATGTCATGAAATGCAATGTGCCCACGTGGTTCATGTCCTGCCAGTGTAATAGATTAAATCTGGCGTTGACGTGAATGGGTGGTTAAGCCAGATTTCACTACTTTTCAGAACTCAAATTTTAAACTCAATAAAGTTATATAAAATATAATAAATCAGTAAACACATGTTACAATTAAATTAAAAGCCTTTCAAGCCAATGCCTGACTACGGTGAAAATACCTCCCTGTTTCTTGTAAGCTACCCAAAACCCGTTTTGGATAAAAAATAGACTTATTTACTGAGATGACCGAAAGTGTGCGTGTTTCTCCTTCTGCACTTACGCTCTTAATTAAAATAATTGCGAAAACACAAGGCGTGAAATCGACTAGTGAAATTGATAATTGGTTAATAACGAGGGGGTAATACGGTTTCGAATTTTTTCGAATTAAAATCGAATCCCGCCTGCAGTAAATTCCAACAAGAAAGGCAAAGAATCGCAAAAAAATGAACGAGGAGGCAATTCAGGACTACTTACGATAATAAGGGAGTCCTTAAATGCATATAATAACATTATTGCATCAGTGTAGCAAATGTAACAACAGTGGGTAGGCTTTAATAAAAGCAATCTGCAACTTAACAAGATTTATTATGACTGTTCAGTTCATGAATCTATTATTAGCAGACTTTGTTCTTGTCTGATTTTCATTTCGATTAATTTTCAGTGAGGAACGTTTTGAAGAACGTGAAAGAATTCCACTTGATTAACAAATTCAATCATCTAACGATTGTTACAAGCTTTGTAAATCAAACGAATTATATGCACCTATTCGAAATACTGCATTGGAAGCAAAAAGAAGAGAGGTTTGTGTAACCTTAAACTTCAAATAAGCGCTTTTTTTCCGATGTTTGAAAGTCGGGTCTTCACGCTCCCTGACATTCTGTGTCATTATTTTAACAGGCTATTTTTTTTTTCTCTCGTTTGCCATAAAATTGCAAAGTAAACACAGTGCAACATAAATATTCAATTAATTTTATTTATCACATTCGCGTTCACATTTGCATAATTTTTTCAGCTCGCGTAGCGCTTGTAATATGTTAATGCAGGATTACAATCTGTTTTTGTATCACACACATACATATCATCAAATGTTGCACGAAACCTGCGATGTATTTAGATCAGCGAAGCCAAAACTTTTTTTTTCTCGAAGTGGTGACCGGCGTTGAATAAAAATGTCAAATATTTGATTAGAGAATAAATTCTGTAACTGGGCCTGAAGTCAAAAAGGTTAAATAATACTGACTGCAGACCAGTTACAGAATTTATTCCTTAACTGATTCAGTCGTGATCATACTTCCTATTTGATTATACTGTGCCTTCAATTGAATTCCTCTTTAAAGTAAGCTGTGATTTTTTTATGAAGTTTATGAAATTCTAGAGAAAACAGTTGTCATTAACTGTCAGCACTGATCATAACATCAAATAAAAACACAACCTTAAAGTTTAAAGTAGATGCTCAAAGTGCTCTCCTTCAGCTTGAATACATAAGCGTACTCTGCGTTTCATGTTTCCAAACCCGTTTGCTAAGTGTTCGGGAGTTATGTTAGCACACACATCTGTAATGCCCGCACGAAGTTTTTCGATTGTGTGACGCGTAGTTCTAAAAACTGTGTTTTTCATGTGCGGATAAATGAAGTAATCCATAATTATGAGATCCGGAGGAAAATTCACAATCCGATTATCGAAAAACTGCTGCAGGAAAGTCATTGTTTGATGAGCTGTGTGGGCAGCAGCATTGTCTTGCTGAAAAAAACCCTTCTGTAAATTCATCATCATGTAGTTGATTATTGAAAGGTTCTAATAACTCATTTTGGTATCTTTCAGCAGTTACTGAGTCGTTAAAAAATATTGGTCTGGTGATACGCCTTCTTGACACTGATAGCCAAACACCAATTTTTAATGGATGTAATGGAGTTTCCACAAATTCATGGGGATTTTCTGCTGACCATATTCTCATATTCTGTTTATTTGAATACCCTGAGAGATGAAACCAGGCCTCATCGGAAAAGAAACACCTGTCAGGAATGTCGTCGTTGTTTAAATTATCAAGAAACCACTGACAATATTCTGTTCTTCTGTGAAAATCTACTGGCCTGAGTTCGTGGACTGCTTGAATCTTATATGGATAAAGCTTTAAGTCTTTTTTAAGAATAGTGTGACATGTTCACACTGATAGCTGAACTTCTTGTGAAAGTTTCACAGTAGATTTCTTGGGAGAGTGTTCCATTCGATCCCGAACATCTTCAATGCAGGTTGCAGTCCTTTTCTTAGCTGCTCTGCTCCCTGTTTTGCGACAAAGTGATCCTGTTTCACGAAATTTAAGAACACAAGCATGGATATGTTTAACCAGCTGTTCATAAGTAACAGCAAAATTAGGAAACTGCTGTCGAAACTTCTGTACACACTGATTAATTGAATAAACTAACTGTCCATTTTCTATTCTACCGGTTTGAAAATAACTTTCAACAATAAATATTTTCTGCTGTAATTCTAACATTTTGAATTAATTGAAAATACAAAGTGTCAAGTTGACGTTTGTTTAATTAAATAATTGAACAGCTATCAGTGCTGCAAATCTTAGGAGAAAAAAACAGTGAAATCATAGCCCACTTTAATAAGGAATTCAATTGAAAGCACGGTAGATAGACATACACAGTGAACCTAATAACCAGCACATAGCTGCCTTATAGCTTCTTATGTGCAGTTTTGAAATGATTCAACATTGAATATTGAGTAGTAACCATAGCAATGTAATGTTAAAAAGCCCTATGTGCAATTTTATATGACTCTTAAATGTATTACCTTATGTCTATGTGTAACGTGACAGGATTCGCACTGTATAATAAACTCCTGTTCAAAATTAACGCACCATTTACTTTTTTCTATTTAATTTTTTAATTGGCGCAGTCAGTAATGGTCAGTTTTATTCTAAATCACAGGTGATTTACTTCAAAATAAATAAATTTTGACAATTATTACGTCTTCGGTTAATTCATCACTCTGTTCGTTAGATGAAGTTGTTTTATTAAGTTTAAATTTAAATTCAAGCTTAATTCTTGCTTTCCTCAGAGTTGATTCGTTTTCCAAACAAGACAAGGAAATAGCACACGCGTTTAATTAAGTGTTGGCCCTCCTGTATACTATACGTTCCGGTAAAACGACGAAAGAATACCTTTTTTCTAAATTTTTTAAAGCATCTGACATCGCCTTTACTTTTTCAAGTACCGTTTTCTTTCAGTATGATCAGAAATTGACCTTAAAGCTAATCATATCATAACTTAACTTTAATTTCGAAAATGAAAGGAATTCGAAAGTCGCGCGCTTTCGCTTAAAAACAATCGTCCTTAAGTTACAGTCGAAAGTGCATCGCTTTTCTTTGTTGCGTGGATAACCCTGTATGTATTGTGGCTTTCTTGCATTGCGACTTTTTACGTAATTACTTCGTGTTTTGTAATCACACAGAAAATACTTAGCAATGTCTTTCCTTTCGTCCCCGCCGTATTTTTGAAAGTGCAATATCAGTTTTAGCGACGGCCGTTCTAACAACGACGTCCACTGGAAAACAGAACATCCTGTATGTGTTTAAGTACAATGTAAAAAAGAAAAATGCTTTAAAATCAGCTGAAAATATTAATTATTTTTCATATTCCACTTACCTACGACCATCACGAGCAGCAGCTACACTAGAATCATCCTGTATGTAGTTAATTAATGCAGGTCGCATTTTTTAAATTGAAAACAAAATCCTTCTTCACTTCTTGCAACTTTTCTGGGGCTCTCTAGAAAACAAACAATCACTACTAAAACAATCGCGGTGTAACTCAGGGTTTCGTATTCAGTTATTAAATACAATGCTCTGTATACTGTATGGTCGGGTCATAAATTTTTGCCGTTTTCCTAATAGTAAAACAACGTTTTTTTTTTTTGTTAGTTGTTTTGGCACACACTTTAAAACAACAGTTTAAACGAAACGCCGCCTGCAATCTTTTTTTAATCGTCCTTTTGATTCGAAAATCTAGATAGATTTCGTTTTTACAATTTTATTCTGACGACTCCGACACTCGCACAGACTTTGCTTTCACAATAACGACGTTTAACGATAACCCAATGAATAAAATAAATAAAAAGCTGCGTCAGATGCGACTTTAAATTATATTGTTTCCTGTACAAAGAAAGAGAAGACGAAGAGGAGGAAACATTTTATTTGAAACAGAGCGACTTCTTTCTTGTCCCGCATATTTTCACAAACACCCCGTATAAGACCTACAACGCGTTCGTCTCTTTCTTTTTTTTTGTTTGTTTGTCGCTAGCTGCAATTTTTAGAAACATCTGAAAGCTGTTGTTGAGCTTGTTCGCCTTCTTCTTAAACCACGTTGAAAATTTATAAATCAGAAACGAATTGTTTTGCATACAGGGTGCTACGCAACACAATTTGTTTCTGCTTGTTAAATTTTCTACGACGCAGGTTTGTTTCATCTTTTTCCCTAAGGTAGGTAAACTTTATTCAGCTGCAGCCATAAAGAAAAGGAATAGGCTGTATGACTAAATGCTTTAATTACCGAGTCATCAAAAATTCATTGCAAATTGCATTAACAATTAAGCAAATAATAGTTCGGGATGAGTTTTCCCAAGGTTGAAGACGTTGAGCTTGAGATTTATACCGGGCTGAAGTTGGGAAGTATACGAAGTGTAGAAATATATTTATTTATACAGGGTGCTTCATTTTGAAACGCAACATAGAATATCCTATGTTAATTTAAATGTGCTCGAATATTGGCTTCCCTAATTATTTCAGAGCAAAATTCTATTTAGGTTTTTTAAATTACTCTTCAAGATGAAACTGTCTGTGAAGTTTGAGAATTTTTCATACGCTGTATCAGTTTCGGTTACATTTATTCTGGAATCTCGAAACATCCGGTTTTTTTAATACTTGAAATTTAGGTTGCATTCACGCTAAGTAAACAAAAACAAGTCCTACGAAACGTCTTTTGACTGATTTTGTTAGAAAATGGCTTCTCGATGCTTCAAATAAGACTGAGCACACACTAATACATCGAAGCAGCAGAAAACAGTTTAAAGCATGCCTGATGAAGATTTTTCACTGGAAGCGAAAATGTCCCGTCATTGAAAAGTGAAAAACGATTTGCTTCGTCATTAATGTTATGATCAAGTGAAGAAGCTCTTTAGTTTATGTTGTATCAGAAGATAAATATTTTTTAAATAACACCTTTTTGTCTATTATTTAATAGTGCGTTCTGTCCGAAAACGTTTTCCTTTCTTCAATGTGTGGTTATCCTAAATGATTATAGCAACGCGTTTAATCTAAAAAACCTCTTCGCTTTGTTAGTATGAACATGGTTTTTACGCTGTTTAATTACAGACGATAAGTAAATGAAAATCATTTCCTACTACAATTATTTTACGTCTGTAGATACGTATTTCGACAGCTAAGCTGCCAGTGTTCGAGTGAGTGTGTACTGAAGGTGGCAGACTAGCTAACGAAATACCAGACACTTTCAAAAATATGTACATATCTAGATCTGCAGATGAGGATACAAAAAAAGGATTCGATCTGCACTATATCAATCAGTAATAAATTTTGAAAACTAGTGAATATTAAACAGTGAATATCAGTTTACGTTCTTGCATCCCAAAAAACATGACCAATCATCAGTTAGTCGGATGATTAGAAGATACAGAGAAATTGGAGCATACGCAAGGAGACCTGGACAGGGTAGGAAGAGGTCTAGAAGTTTAAGGGATGAGCATTTTCTTGGGCAACAGGTTTTAAGAAACAGGAGATGTACAAGTTCGCAACTTGGTAATGAACTTGTAACAGTCAGAAATGTTACGATATCAGCTGTGACTGTTAGGAGAATGCTAAGAGAATCGGGGCTACCCAGTGGAAGCCCTGCATTTGCACCGCTGCTCACCACAGGAGACAGAATGGCCAGATTAAGATTTGCGAGGTCCATAGACGATTGGAAGCGAGTCTTGTTTACCAATTAAACAAGTGTGAGCTTAAAACACCAGATGGTTGCGAGCGAGTATGGCGCAGGCCTGAAGAAAGATTTGCTGCTTGCAATATCTCTGCAAGGGAACCATTTGGTGGAGAGTCAAGAATGGTCCGGTGAGGAATCTGTTTCGACCTCCGTACAGACCTGGTTCCCATTCAACAAAGGTCAATGAATGCTAGGTTTTACCTTGAGAAAATTATTCTGGACTGTGTCATGCCTTTTGCACCATTTATGGGCAATGACTTCAGTTTCATGCAGGATAATGCTCGACTGCGTGTTGCAAGAGATATGTTGAGTTACTTAAATGAGATCAAGATTTTAGTATTGGACTGGCCACCTCGGAGTCCAGGGTTGAACCCCATCGACCACTTATGGGGCGTTCTATAAAAGCAATGAGGCGTCATATACTCGCCACCAGAAGTCTTCAAGAGCTAGAACATCTCGCTCTTGCAGAATGGCATAACATTTCACAAGAAACTATCTAGAATTTGATAATAAGCAGCTTACCAAGACGAATTCGGGCAATCATCAGAGCTAAAGGTGGTGTTACACGTCATCAATTTTTTGTGGTATTCATTTTTTTTTGTTTATGGTGTTGAACAAAATTGTTTCGGTTTTTTGTTTATGAACATCGAAGAATATTAGTGTACATGAATCGTTGTAATGCTGTAATGCTATCTAATTGTCACCTTTTATATTAAGATAAACTGTTCCATTGAATACGTGGGCTGCAGAAAAATTTTCTGGAATCTAGTAGGTCCAGAATTGTTAGCGTTTATCAACTGTCATATTTGAAAAATTTTACGTTTTTCGCCTATTATTCGATTGACAGTTCCTATCCAAGTGAACTAGTTTTGTTTTCACAACATTTGAGAAAAAGTAATTTTATGTAAACATGGAAATCTCGCGTGAAAATTTTCGTGCCATGATTTTTTACGATTTCAAATGTGGTCTAACGCCGAAACAATGCCTCGATCGGCTTCAATTGGCTTTTGGAGATGAAGCACCATCAAAGAGCAGTGTTTATAATAGGTGTGCCGAATTCCAGCGTGGACGTACCTCTCTCGGTGACGAATTTCGTGACGGTCGTCCATCAGCATCTGTTGTTGCCACTAATGTAGATGCTGTGCGTGAAATGCTTGAGCGAGATCGACATGTGACATACCGTGAGATTCAAGCATCTTTACGCATTGACATGAAAGCAATACACCAGATGCATGATCCTTTGAACGTACGAAAGCTTTGCAGTCGTTGGATCCCACACAATTCAACAGAAGCGCAAAAGCAGGAACGTGTCAAATGGTGTAAAGAAGTGCTCAAGAAATTCAATGGATGTCGTTCAAATTTAGTTTATAACATCGTTACTGGTGACGAAACGTGGATCTATTCGTACGAGCCAGAAAGTAAACGACAATCTACCGTTTGGGTATTTCAAAATGAATCAAAACCAACAAAAGTTGTCCGTTCACGCAGTGCTGCGAAGCAAATGATTGCTTGTTTCTTTGGTTTAACTGGACATGTAGCAACCGTGGCTTTAGGGGATCGAAAACCGTGAATGCTGATTGGTATACTACAATTTGTTTGCCGGAAGTCATCGATCAAATAAGAAGAAACAATCGAAATCGACGAATTATTCTCTATCATGACAACGCCAGCTCTCACTCAGCCCGTTAAACAGTTGATTTTTTGGCCAACAAAAATGTTGAATTAATCACTCATTGTCCATATTCACCTGATTTATAACCTAATTATTTCTGTTTGTTCCCAAATATCAAAAATGAAGTGCGTGGTGAGCGTTTTTCGTCGGCTGAAGCAGCGGTCGAAACATTCCGGACACTGGTTTCTGAGGTACCATCTTTAGAGTGGAAAACGTGTTTTAGAAATTGGTTCGAGCGTATGCAAAAGTGTATTGACGCCAGAGGTGAATACTTCGAAAAACAATGATAGATACCGTTTACCAAATTTCATATGCGTTTTTTCATACCGTTTCCAGAAACTTTTCCAGCAGCCTACGTATTGGTAGCAAAAATAGAAACCTATCGACGATTTTAACAGCGGTGCTTTAATTTTGAACAGGAGTTTATTATACATACATAATATCGTTTGAGTTTATATAGTACCCCTATTTTAAATTGGTTCTTCGAAGTTATATTTACAATCGGCACGTGTCCCACAGCGCTTGCCGATAACAAAGGCGTTTATAAATAAGTATTACAGTACCGTGGTAGGCTTCCTCGTATTTACAATAATCAATGTTACATGCCATAAAATCCATTTAAAAATAGTAAATAATAATAAAACTTGTATGTACATACATAAGATTTTGTAATCTTTGATGTGGATTCTTCAACCTTGAGTGAGTTAGGAGTATTTTATAGAAATTTCTGTTTAATTTATGCACATGTACAGCAGGAAACGTAAGAGATACGAGAGGAATTCATTACCGACAAGTAAGGCACGCGTGTGAGTGTGAAATTCGATTGCCTAACCGCTCGTTTTACTGCAATGCAACAATGCGGTCACTCACTTGAGTGCAGCCGTAATAACCAGTCCATCAGAGTCCAATATCACACGGTCCGATCTCGATGTCCTCAACGAAATGCTTGGCTGTCGACCACGAATGCCAACTTTGAACTCGGGACTGGCGCGAGATTATCTGAATACAATGTCTGGTTCGGTGGGTGATTAGTATTATAAGAATGCAAAAATATTAAAATATGCCCGACTCGTTTTGCCACGTTCACGGCTCGAATGAATAAATCTTCAGCCGAGTTGGACTCAAGGACGTTCCATCACTCTCTATAGATGAGGTATCTCTCATGCATTATACACAACGTCACTCGAATAGAGATGCACCTTTCGTTGCTTCCTTTTATTTAAATGTAAGCGCCGTTTAAATATTTCTTGGTACTAACAGCTAGAGACTGGGAAAATGCTGACAGTGACACCAAATTAGTTGCTCTCAAAAGTATTCAACACCTTAATTAAACACATGTTTAAAACCTGTGGACATTATTCGGTGTTTGAGGTTTGCTTACAGTGTGTCCGTAATGATGGGTCCAGACTCGAAAGAAGTGTTGAACAACAGTTGGCCAGTTGTACATTTGGCCTTACAATAACGGGTTGTGTTTATAGAGAAAGTATAATTTGAACCGGCGCACAGTGCGTCGAATGATAGGCGTAAATGGACAAAAATCATAATTCTTCTTTCTTTTATTTTTTGGTCTTGGAAATATATTATAAACAGTTGCAGTAATTGAAAATAGAATAGTATCACTATAATATATAGGGTGTGTCATTAGTATTGATTTCTTCAACAGCATCTTAACTATTAATTATAAAAGATAATGTCTTATACAAAAGTTATTGTCTATAATTAACTCTATATCAGAAAATTATTTTCACATGTACAGCATGTTCCATAAGTGAGATATCTACCAAACTTATACTTTTTTAAATGGAATTTACCAATTTCGATAGATCTCTTACAAACTTACAACTGCAGCCCTAAATCGAAATCTACAGCTCTTCCATTGAATATTTACATAATTATAACTATTGTGTAGAATATTCCCTATGAGTAAAAGTAACATTTTTGATATACAGTCGTGTGCAACTAAAATGCATCAACTACGCGCAAACTTCACCCTTAAGATCTTATGCTACAAGGCTCACAGAAATGTCAAATTGTAGCACTTAAGGTGCGCGCAGCTGTACGTTTCATAGAAACAATTGAAACTTAAAATTTTAATTTTACAAGAAAATTAAATGGGACGCCCTATATATTTCGACATAACTAAATGGTTATAGTATGATCCGACTTCTGACGAAGAAAAGAAAAATGCAGAAAAAAGAAAGGGCGTAATTAGATTTATTAAATTTCAATGAAATATTGACATTTATAAGTAATCCGAGAACGTAAGTTCACCACAAGGAATTCTTACAACTGAAATTTATTAATTGCTAAAGTTCAAACAAAAAACTTTAAAATATTATTTTTATCTAATGAAAATTTAACTCCGTTAATCCTTCAATTTATTTTCAACATTTAATCGATATCTTAGAAACTTTTGAATATCGGCTAATGATTTTTAGCTGATTTTTTGCAAACGCATGTCTTACCTTTTTTAATATTCAATCGTATTTTGTCGAATTAAAAAAAAATAAGTAACACTAGATGCTAAAACATTTTCAATAACAAATCATTAGCGTTTGGTATCGATTAGATGTTAAAAAGTAAATTAAGGATTAATGCAGTTAAATTTTCTTTAGATAAAAATTACATTTTGAAATTTTTTTTTGAATAGTAATTATGTGTACCTATAGTTCATTTCAGTTGTAAGCAGTTTTAGTAGCGAACTTATGTTCTCGGATCACTCATAAATGTCAATATTTACTCGAGATTTAATAGAGGAACGTAATTGTGCCTTTTCCATTTTGTTTATTTTCTTTTCTTATTTTCTTGGTTCTTCACCTCCACTCGATGTAGGAAGTTCCGCAGGTCTTTCTTCACCAAACTCAACAAACTTTATTCTAATTTTTCTAAGAAAATATGATAACGTATTGTGAATAAAATTCGATTTCCAGAACATCGCCTCCAAAATCTACTACAATTCAGGTAAAAATAAGAACAAGCTTGAATTAATTCTCCGTTTACACTATCCAGACATTCTGATATATTTAAATTTTAAATTTATCTTTTGCGTTTAATTGTATCGATTTTGATGTTTCCTTGACAGGAAATTCACTTGTTAAAAATTTGTCTATTGGTGATTGGGAAACGTTGCTAAAACAATTTTTTCGTTGAATTACCAGCATATTAACAGGTAGTAGCAGGAGAATTTCTTGTTTTCGTAAAACGCGTGGACGAAAGAAATAGATTTTAAAAAAATATTCGACACGTTTCTTTACGTATTTTTGTAATATTCGATTAAACTTTACCCTTAATTCTTGAAATAAGATAATTTTCATTTGCAGTTTTAATGTTAAAATATCCTCACAAATTAGTTTGAAATTATTCATATAATTTATTCATAGAAGACTCCATTGTTGGGATTAATAGTCAAAATTATTTAGATTTTTTTTCAGTTTATTATGTAAGGTAACATTCGTAGAATCGTAAATATCACGGTAGCATACGGTCCTTAAACTTTCAAAAACTATATCATAAATAGTTACAAAAAACAAAAAAATCAAAGAAATAGTGATTATATTTTGTTTTTAGACATTATTTGATGACTACTGAAATCTTATTGTCCCTTAAAAAAATATTGCATTTTCTATTTTTGTCCACAGCTCGACGCACTGTGCGGCGAGGTGAATTTTATTTCTTTGAATAAATTATAGTACGTCACACGCAGTATGAAAGAATGTTCGCACAAAATAACCAGTCGACGTAGGTTTAAAGATATGCATTTACTTTTCCGATTATGTTTTTAGATGAGGATCAGGATAAGAAACTGTATCCGAAGAGTTAACATGTTACAGATTGTTGTATCTAGATGTACAAATACGTTCAACGTGTAAGTAATACATACCTTTTGTGAAACAAGAAATCATCTCAAATTGAATACCTTACACTCAAGATGTGTCAGTTGTCAGTACATTGAACTTGATTCACTTGTATTTATATCAAAAGTGTTTTTTTTTTTTTTTATTAATAAGGAAACGGTATTTTATCATTAGCCTTAAGGAATTTACCCCATCATCGGTTTTGTTCACCTCGCTCAGCGCAATTAGCCCGATCCATTAACACGCAGAAATGAATAATTCATCTCGGCAGGCTGAAATTAATTTACTCTTTGAAAAACGAGGAAAGAGATACTTATTAAGCTCCATAATTAAAAGATGCGAGTTTAATGCAGGTTAACAAGTAATCCTGAAGCTCGTTCGCAGGGAGACGACGGCGTTGCCGTCGTCGACTCCTCCAACTTTTACGGCTCCAGCGCGACACAATGGAAGGCATTAAGGTGCAGGCAGCTTAAAACAACAGAAGTTATCAACGTTTATAACGAAATTTTATGTGTCTCCAGTTACACGTAGTACCTACATATTGACGTTCGTCGCCTTACAACATCCACTCCGCTTCGACTTTTTATTTTAACACGCGATAAAATTATACGCCGTATTAAACGCGCATTGACAAAGTCGGAAAATGAATTTTCGCAATTCGCGCGCGTTTCCCGTTTTGTTGCTTGTAAAGTTCTGCGCCGGAAGCGCACTTGACAGTCTCGATTCCTCCGACGTAAAGTTCGAATTAAAACGGGAAAACCGTCGCGATTAAATTAAAGTATTTCGCTCCCTTTTTATACCTCGGTTGTTATTCGTTCTAAAATCCACGTGGAAAACAACTAACTTAATTAATTACGGTCGTCTTAAATCGTCCGGATTCACTAAGAAGGATTTTCTTGCCCACTAATTTCTCCTTAGCAAAATAACTCTCATGTCCAAGTGAAATAAACAGACATACATAACAATTTCCTCATAGTCACCCAGAGGGCGTCGCGGTTTCCCCAACTAAATGCTAATTACTAGTTACTAATATATACAGAATATATTAAGAAAGTGATTTCTGCAAATATGAATTTTATTGGTGAAAAATTAAAGAAATTAAAACCCCCCCAGAGCCTGGAGACTTTTTGTTTGAAAACCTCTGACTGGCCGTGTATCAGTTTCTACTAGCGCATCATAAAACGTCGTAAAACAATAAAGCGTCATCGAACTGAAGGGCACTGGATTAAAATCTTCGCTTATGTAATTCCATAACGGAATAGAATTATAAATATCGATCGCGTTGCTTATTAAATAAATCAATTTTCACGTAATTGTTAATAGTTTTCTGCTCACAAAATTGTAAAAATAAATAAAAATTAGAAATTCCATTTTCTAAAATTATTTTACTAATTCATACGTATTCATCGTGTACTTTATTTGCTGGTCTTCAATAAACTGCATTGTTATTTCTTCATTGCGCAAAATGTTTAAGAATGTCTTTTCTTTCTGCATTTCGGAAAATCATTATTGAATGCAGTCATCGCTTTTATTATTTTGTGGAACCAAAACAATAAAGCGTCATCGAACTCGAACTACGAAGAAACGTATTCGTTATTGGAAATAATTAACAAAGCAACAATCAATCAAAGCGACTAATAATTTTTTTAAATCATTTTAGTACGCGAGATTAGTAGTGTAAATCATGTCTATTGTTGGTTTACAAAGACCAGGATGTCAAGATATAATTATTGTCGATTATCTAATGAAACAGAGTTAATTCTGATCAATGCAAGCAGATTTAAATTGTTCTCCTTTAATTATAATGCACACACGGGCCACGACCGAGAGCTTGTGAATTTGAGCGCTCGTCTTTAATGTAGTAGTTGTTGTAGCCAAGGAACTTTCCACGCTTCAGAAACAGAAAAAGGTCGATGTAAAAATTCTTCCTTCCATAGTGGCTTACGCGATTTTAACCTATCAGGAGGAATATTTTGTAGGTCTCTGCTGATAGGAAATTGACCAGGCAACATTTGATACAAATCCCACTCACGTTTCATAGCTTTCTTTCTTCTTATACTATGAGGTGCAATATTTGCTGAAACATGCAGCCAAGCAAGTGAGGTGGATTTTAGAGTACCACTTATAATTCTCAGTGAGGTATTTAACTGCGAATCAATTTTATGTACATTTATGCTGTTCATTCATACTGGACCACAGTATTCTGCAGTAGAGTAAACCAGAGCTAACGCTGTTAAACGTAGAGTATGCGCATTTGCACTCCAGTTTGTTTCTGCAAGATTTAGCATTATATTATTCCTTGTTTTTAGCTTCTGTCTCAGCTTTTCAATATGCTGACTATATGTCAAGGAGCAATCCAAGGAGACACCAAGATACGGAGGACAGAAATTGTGTTTAACAGCAGATCCATCGAAAGAGACGAGAAAAACTTTGTTTTCCATATTATTGGTCAGATGAAAGCAGGAAACTTCTGTCTTCGCCGGATTTGGACAAAGACGCCACTTTTTAATGTACCGGTTCATAATTTCTAAATCAGTAGTCGAAACATCTTTAATAGTTTTAAATTCCTTATCTTGAACAGCCAGAGCCATATCGTCAGCATATATGAATTTTCTAGAACTTGTATGAGGTATGTCGCTCGTATATGAATTAAACAGAAGTGGTGATAAAACAGAACCTTGAGGCAACTCATAATTAAAAATTTGAATTTACCGCTTTTATCTCCAATAAAAACTCTAAACATTCGATTGGATAACATATTTTCTAAAAGCTTAACCAATCTTCCGCAACATACTACATTGTATAATTTATGTATCAAGCCGTTTTTCCAAACAGTATCATATGCTGCGTTAAGGTCAACAACATGCTAAAACTTGATCACAACAACTTCTAAGCGGTCTCAATCCTGCCTGTTCTATTGGAAGTACTTCTTCAGTGATGAACGAAATTCGTTGATAAATCAATCTCTCCAAGAGTTTGAAACAAATGCTAAGCAAGGAAATGCGTCGATAACTAGATGCTTCTGCAGGTGGTTCCCAGGTTTCAAAAAAGACTTTAAATTCAGCTGGTATCTTGCCTGAGAGTAAAATGTTATTAGAAAAGTCCAGAAGCCATTTCATACCTAAAATTCCAAGGTTTTTAATGAACTCCGGAAAAATGCCATCCATTCCTGCTGCTTTACGACTTTTTAAATGACTAATTGCTATCTTTAACTCGGCAAGGTCAAATGGTTTGGAGAGTGGAACAGAAGGTGTAGCTACTTTTCTTTGATTGTGAAGCACACGTTTCATTTTCTTCAATTTATTCTTATCGGCTCCTATGGTATAAGAAATACTAACCAATCGAGATGCTATAGAATTTGGACCGATTTGGAGCACTGGCTGTTTTTGTTGATTAGAAGCTCCAAGTTTACGAAGTAGAGACCAGCTAGTACGACTGGAATGAGTAAAGTTCATATTTTCCATGGTCTTATTCCAGGCAGATTTTCTGGACTGATTAATAGATTTCAAAAATTGGTCTGCCATTTTTGTATTAGGATTGTTTTGATACTCCTTAAACAGACGATCTGCTTCTTTCGACCAGCATGGAACATACTCTTCAGAGTATCCTCTTGGAATTGTTCCTTTTAATAACACCAATGAATCTGTCATAATTGGCAGAAACAGCGGGTATCCATCGAAGATTTTGATCAACGTTGATTCTGAATTCCTTCCAGTTAGCCCTTTGAAAGTTCCAACTTGGTTTAGGAAAAGAATTAATTATGGAAATTTTCACTCCAACGTTTAATCGGACTGGTCTATGTTGACTATGCGGAAATTCATTTAACACTGATCTAGAAGTTTCTAATGGATCATAATTGTCATTTGAGGTCACAAAACAGAAATCAGGATTGTATTCTCTTCTCCATCTCGCAGAGCGAAAACTTTTCTTGTCTTTAGCATCAAATACAAGATGTAAATTATTAATTTCCATCCACGACTCCAATGACAAACCATTTTGATCATTGTCAGCATATCGCCACAAATTATGATGACAGTTAAAATCTCCTACAATTATTGCTGGACGTGGAATATTGAAAACTAGCAAGTTATCGACACGGATGAAGAGTATCAAGAAAGGTACCTAATTCCCTTGCTCGAGTGGAGAATTGGGTCATGGGTCGAACTGCAATGATATACATCAGTTTACGGGTGCCAGAGATAATATGTTCCACGGGATTCCTTGTCAATCCAAAACGCTTATCTCTACGAACGGATCGCCTCGCTAAATGTGTCATTACTTTTACAACTCTTCAAGAACAAGGTGGTGGGCCACATAAATTCAACACAAAATTAAAATACTGGCAATTTATCGCTCAAACAAAGTCAAAATTATGTTCGATTTCTTGATATCAACTATTTACGTTAACTCAAATAAAAACATTTATAAAAGATTTAATTTGTAGTTATCCGAGGGCCTCAATTAACATAACGTTAATTCAGTAACAATTTAAATTAGCTTCCCGAACGTTAGTCAACGAATAGTCAAATCTTTCGCCACATCCTATATATGGTCACTAAGACGCTTCCTGAAATAAAGTGTGAAGCACATACGGGCTAGTTCTTGCTTGTCATCGGGACGGCCACGAAGTCCCATTGATCGCAGTTTTCCGTATATAAATCGTTCGACTCAAATTAGCTTTATTTTTCCAAAAAGGAATTGTAATAAATACAACATTGGTTATTTCTGACGTTAGTTGAAAATCTAGAAGAGTACACTGTGAAATTTTTCTTCGCTGGAGAACGTTGTTAGAACCAGCCAAGATTACTACGAAATCATGCTTTGTTAGCGTGCTAGAGAGCTGCGACATGTCTGATACTACATCTTCGAAAAGAGCAAGTAGCCAAAAGGGACGGCATATCTTGTAGGATTTACAAAAAAATCTCAGAATAAACGTGAAAAAGCCTAAGAGAAAGAAAAGAACGAAATGTTACGATATGGCTAAGGTTTTAGTACATTACGCGTGTGCGATAATTTGTATGAATCTGCCATGTGCGATAATATATACGGATCTTTCGTGTGAGGTAATTTATATGCATCTGCCATGCTATACGTATTAATATGTGTGGTTCGTGCATGCGTCAGCCGTGTAATTGGCTGTAATTTCTTTGATTTGCTTCATCTTTAACAAGGAAAGGAATAGAAGCGGTCCGCTATTAGTTCAGACCTTAGCGTAAGGATTTTCAATTAACGCACCTACGTCAAAGGGGCGTCTATCAACACTACCATCGTTTGAGTTATGTCCACACGGGCAAATTAACTCCTAAACAAGAAACATAAAAAAGTAACCAAAACGCAACAACACCCTTGACGATCTACTCAGGTAATGTCAATGCCGCGATGGCCGCGAAAACGCTCGTCCCACGTGACCAGATTCAGCCAATCATAAATTCAGAAAATTAACTCGAAGAGAAGGCGCATGCCTCAGCGCTAGCAACATACGGATCATAGAATAAAGCGCATATAGATAGGGTCGGGTTCACGGAATAACTATCGAGAGAGTGAAAATAATGACAATGTTGAAAACAATCTTAACAAACGGTCTTGCCTCCCAGATATTCTTAACTTGTCTCTCCTCCGCCATCCTTATTGAATGTCTTCTGTTTTACTATTCCACCTTCTTTTAGCTCTTTTTATTTTCCTCCAACGATTTTGCCTCCCAGATATTTTTAACTTGTCTCTCCTCTCCCATCTTTACTGGATGTCTTCTATTTTGCTATTCCACCTTCTTTTAGGTCTTCCTCTTTTACTTTCCTCCAACGGTTTTGCCTCCCAGATATTCTTAACTTGTCCCTCCTCCCCCATCGTTACCAGATGTCTTCTATTTTGCTATTCTACCTTCTTTTAGGTCTTCCTCTTTTATTTTTCCTCAATGTTTTTGCCTCCCAGATATTCTTAACTTGTCCCTCCTCCCCCATCGTTACCAGAGGTCTTCTATTTTGCTATTCTACCTTCTTCTAGGTCTTCCTCTTTTATTTTTCCTCAACGGTTTTGCCTCCCAGATATTCTTAACTTGTCCCTCCTCCCCCATCGTTACCAGATGTCTTCTATGTTGCTATTCCACCTTCTTTTAGGTCTTCCTCTTTTATTTTTCCTCAACGGTTTTGCCTCCCAGATATTTCTAACTTGTCTCTCCTCTCCCATCTTTACTGGATGTCTTCTATTTTGCTATTCCACCTTCTTTTAGGTCTTCCTCTTTTATTTTCCTCCAACGGTTTTGTCTCCCAGATATTGTTAACTTGTCCCTCATCCCCCATCGTTACCAGATGTCTTCTATTTTGCTATTCCACCTTCTTTTAGGTCTTCCTCTTTTATTTTTCCTCAACGGTTTTGCCTCCCAGATATTCTTAAATTGTCTGTTCTTCTCCATCCTTACTGGATGTCTTCTGTTTTGTTATTCCACCTTCTTTTAGGTCTTTTTCTTTTATTCTTCCGCAGCCTTTGCCGCCCAGATATCCTTAACTTGTCTCTCTTCCCCCATCTTTACTGGATGTCCAACCGGCTCAGTTTTTATTCTCTTGTATTATTTCTTTTCCTGATTTAATGTCCAACTCCTTTCGTATATCTTCACTTCTCCTTTTGTATAATCTTTTTACTACTTTTCTTCTTCTGTTAGCTTTTCCAGATCTTACATCTACTTACTGTATCAAATGCTTTTTTCATATCTGGGAAACATGCTCTGATCTTTTGTTAATTCCTTTTCGATTGCTTGTTGTATTGTGAAAATGTGCTCTTGGATGCCGGGTGCCGGTCGCAATCAACTTTGCGCATTTTGAAATTATTATTCTACTCTCTTTTCTAATCTCTTTTCTGTAATTTCCGCATTCTTTTGCATCTCCCTTCTTATATGTTGGTTCTTCCCTTCGTTTGGAATCTCTTTTAACCTCTAGCATTTGTTTAATATGTTTAACATTTCTCTTTTAACCCTTTCCCCCATACATTTTAGCATTTACGGCGCTAATTCGTCTACTTCCGCCGCTTTAGCTGTTTTGAAACGGTCCGCTGCTTCATTCAATTCTTTCACTTCAATTTCTATACTGCTCCCTTTTTCTCCGTTTCTATTTTCAGCTAGTTTTGTACTGCTTTGATTTCTTTCCGGGCATTGACTATTTTCATTTAACAGATCATTAAAGTATTCTCTGCGTCTCTTAATGATTTGATCTTCAGTTGTCAGTGACTTTCATTATCTTGTCTTCACATGTCACAGTCTACATTCCGGTTTGTTTCTATTTTTAGTTTTTTGAACTGTGTACAACATTTTCTGGTTCTTCCTGTAATTTTTCTCCTCTCTACTCTTCCAGTAACTTACGCTTTGCTTCTCCAATTTTCTGTTTGGCCTCTTTTCTATTTTCCTGATACTTCTGACAGTTTTTTTTATCATTTTTCTCTCGTGTATATTTTCTCCAAAGTTTCCTTTTCTCTTTGACTTCTTTTTTGATCTCATCACTCCACCATGCCGTTCTTTTTTATCTATCTTTGTTTTATTACTCCCACATAACTTCTTCGCTACTTTTAATAATATTTCTTTGAGCCTGAACCAACTCTCACCCAGGCTGTTCTTTAATGAGCAATTCTTTTTCTACTTCATTCTGGTGTTTTATTCACGTTTCCGTTCTTTTTAGTTGATACACTCTTATCTTCCTCTGCGGGCTTTCACCTTCGTCTAATGTTCTTATCTGTGTCTACTCTCTTATATTTTGTTTCTAGCATGTAATGGTTGCTTCCAATTTAATATCCTCTCTTAACTCTAGTATCCATTATTTCTTCTTTCATATAGCTTTCTATCATTAAATAATCTAACGTTCGTCTCTACTAACCATTTCTTTGGTAAACTTGTGGTATGTCTTTGTACTGAAACATTATTATTTGTTTGTCGTCATCGCCTCGTGCTCTTCTAATATTCCTTCCCATTGAATCCCCAGCTATTCTAAATTTTCATTTTTTATTATCACAAGCTTCCTGCAATCTTCCCAACATTTATCGTTTTCTTTTTTGTTTTCATCCTCATCTGTTCCATATACTATCACTATTGTCCTGCTTTTCCTTTCTCTTTCTATCTCTAGAAAGAACATTCTTTCACTAATGTATTTCCATTTTCTATTGTTTGATGTTTTGTTTCCTTTTGTTTTTTATTATTAAATATACCGCACCAGCTCTTGGTCTATCTCTTACTACTACTCCTCCACATATCAGTAAATTACAATTTGCTATCTCTTGCGGCCATTTTCCTTTCTTTTCTGTTTCCCTAAAAGCTATAATTTCTACTTTTGCCTTTTTCCATGTTTTCTACTTTTTCTTGTTCTTCACGTACATTCGATGTTGCTATTTTCCATGTTTCTTTGCTTTTCTTTTTCTTTTCATTGTTCGTTTTCCCTGTTTTTTTCTGCTTCCCGATATAGTGTCGTTTTCCTTACTCTTGCCTTTGTCTTTTCCCTTGTTAACGTCACTTCTTCGTTCTCTCGTTTTTTGGAACTCCGTCCTTCCTATTTTCTTTTTCTACAGTGCTTGAAGCCCAAGAAATTTATTTCTAATTTCAAAAATCTTCTAAAACAGGACAAAGTCAATCTTCTTTGTTCTCTCTTTGGCAAGTTGTTTTTGGTTCAGTAGGAATTTAAACTGTATTTGTTGAATCTATCGGGCCGACGACGCGCGACGATGTAGAACGAAGTCATTGTCTTTTTATGAAGCATTGTTTGTTATTGCATACATAACGTAATGTTGAAAGCTTCTAATATATGCACCTGGCGGCGGGAAATATTAAAATTGCATGCGTTACAGATTTGTCAGGATATGATTTATTATTTCATTATCACTTGGGATCACTAAGGCAATAAATATTGCACGCGCCTTCAGTTTTTATTGGTGAATTAATTTGTGATGAACGACGCGACGTTGTATTGGAAAAAAAATCAAAAATTAATTTGCAAGAGACAAAGAAAATTATCAGGTTTTATTTTATACGTTTTTTTTTTGTTTTGGAAAAATGCGAAGGCGTTTTTATATAAAGAAAAAGAAAATATAATAATATTAAGTACCCTTTATTTATCTACGTAACTCAAGTATTTCAATACTTGCAGGATTGTTCCATCTTTGTTCCAATTCGCCTAAAAAAACCTTCACGAAAATCTTTTGGTGACTTTTAGGTTGAAGCTGAAAATTAAAATAAATTATTGCCAGTGTAAGATGTAGAAAACTAGAATTTACTGTGGAAAATTCTCGAAATGTTTGTTTTTGTTGAGGAGTACAGGCGAAAGTCATTTTGTCTTAATTTTTATTATTTAGGAAACAAATGCTAATTTATAAGTTAGATTATTGAAAATTTACGTAAACGGAAAGAGACCCTGTTGGTCAACAGTGGACGTTCCTTTTTTTTTAAATTAAGTTTAGTCAAGTCATAAAAACTCAAGACTTATTAATTTCTTGATAAAACAGAACAAATTATTATTTTTTTAAGTAAAAACATTTGTGTCAAGCATTTTGGACTTTTGTGAATTCAGAGTGAATTTGTTGCTGATAAAATTAATAATGTAATTAGAAAGTTTAATTTTGCGATAAAAATTACCATATGAATCAAACATGTTTATTACAAGTTAAAGTTAATTTTTTTTTGCAAAAAGCTATTTAATGGTCAATGTCCCATAATAATTGTGTTGCCAACAGTTCTACTTGAGCACCCGGTATATGTACTTTACAATAATTTTCATTTTTTTTTCATTTATTTATTATTAATTGAGAGAAATGCAAATTCGTAAATAGGTACTTAATTTTTGGCACTGTAACGATCTGATATTGTCCTTCTTGAACCAAAAAGCGAATTTTTATCCTTAACAATCATGCAAACATGTTTACCACTTAAACGCCCTAAAAATAAATTTCAAAAAATGTTTACGCCGACAATATGTCGAAAGTGGGGGGAGCAAAATATTGTCCAATAGCTTCTTTGGGCCTTACATCAGAATATGACTCATCATGACTCATGTTCTTAAGTTTTTGGATAAAAAGAAGAACTTAGCTAGGTCAGAGATATAAGCCTTAACTCTGTGAATTGATGTCGAGGTCGTTGATTACCTGGTGGACTTTGCTTGCCTTATGTACCCAACAATTGTCCAGTAACAAGATTTAGGCATACTTATGAGGAAATTGTTGCTTTTTCCACAAACTTGAGTTTTGGCTTTCTCTGAAATTGGAGAGTCTTCATGAACCCATTGCATGGATTTTCGTTTCGTGGAAGAGTATCATCACTGTAGATAATTCGAAGAGGAACGCATCTGAGAATCTTTCAATCTGAGGAAACTGGACTTTGTTTGCCTTACGTGCCCAACAATTGTGCAGTAACATGATTTAGACATACTTATCAGGAAATTGTTGCCAGAATTTTTCTTCCAAAATATATTTTGGCTTACTCTGAAATTGGAGAGCCTTCATAAACCCATTGCCTAGATTTTAGTTTAGTAGAAGAGTATCATCCCCAGAGGTAATTCAAAGAGGAACGCTTCAGAGAATCTTTCAATCTGAGGATCCACCATATAGATACGTGGGCTGTTGGAAAAGTTTCTGGAAACGGTATGAAAAAACGCATATGAAATTTGGTAAACGGTATCATGGTTTTTCGAAGTATTCGCCTTTGACGTCAATATACTTTTACATACGCTCGAACCAATTTTTAAAGCACGTTTTCCACTCTAAAGATGGCACCTCAGAAACCAGTGTCCGGAATGTTTCAACCGCTGCTTCAGCCGACGAAAATTACTCACCACGCAATTTATTTTTGATATTTGGGAACAAAAAGAAATCATTAGGTGATAAATCAGGTGAATATGGACAATGAGTCATTAATTCAACATTTTTGTTGGACAAGAAATCAACTGTTTGACGGGCTGAGTGAGAGCTGGCGTTATCAAGATGGAGAATAATTCGTCGATTTCGATTGTTTCTTCTTATTCGATCGATGACTTCCGGTAAACAAATTGTAGTATACCAATCAGCATTTACGGTTTTTCAATCCTCTAAACCACGGTTGCTACATGTCCAGTTAAACCAAAGAAACAAGCAATCATTTGCTTCGCAGCACTGCGTGAACGGACAACTTTTGTTGGTTTTGGTTCATTTTGAAATACCCAAACGGTAGATTGTTGTTTACTTTCTGGCTCGTACGAATAGATCCACGTTTCGTCACTAGTAGCGATGTTATAAACTAAATTTGAACGACCTCCTTTGAATTTCTTGAGCATTTCTTCGCACCATTTGACACGACCCTGCTTTTGCGCTTCTGTTAAATTGTGTGGGATCCAACGATTCCAAAGCTTTCGTACGTTCAAATGATCATGCAGAATCTGGTGTATTGCTTTCACGTCAATTCGTGTAAATGCTTGAATCTCACGGTATGTCACACGTCGATCTCGCTCAAGCATTTCACGCACAGCTTTTACGTAAGTGGCAACAACAGATGTTGATGGTCGACCTTCACGAAATTCGTCATTGACAGAGGTACGTCCACGCTGAAATTCGGCAAACCAATTATAAGCACTGCTGTTTGATGGTGCTTCATCTCCAAAAGCCAAATGAAGCCGATCGAAGCATTGTTTCGGCGTTAGATTATATTTGAAATCGTAAAAAATCATGGCACGAAAATTTTCACGCGAGATTTCCATGTTTACACAAAATTACTTTTGCTGAAATGCCGTACAAACAAAACTAGTTAACTTGGATAGAAACTGTCAATAGAATTATAGGCGAGAAACATCAAATTTTTCAAATATGACAGTTGATAAACGCTAACAATTCTAGACCTACTATATTCCAGAAAATTTTCCAGCAGCCCACGTGTCATCTTCAGACCCAAATTGCAAATGCAAGGTTATGAAGATATTTGTTTCAGATATCTTTCATTTGCAGTAACGGTCGTGCAGTACTTAACCAATTTCAGACTTTTCACATCAACTCTTCAGTTCGAGCTTTCGCGGGTCAATCGGACTTTGGGTCATCGTTACCCAAAATTTAATTTGAAAATAAAATGGTGAATGTTTCCCAACAACTCAGCAACCCCATAAACTGTGTAGGCGCCTACAATTTAACATTTGTACACACCTCTAAACGTCACAGTTGATGATAATTGATTTGATATCGTCATGGCTATAGGTGATAACACACAAACCGTCTCTGGTGTACACTGCGGGATCCTCTTTCAGTCTCTTGATACCGAAAAAATGAAATATCACTATCGTGTAAATTGAGGTGAAGAAAACGAAGAGCAAGCGCAGCAGTGAATAGCATCCCATCTGCGAGTTCAGGTGGAAACGGAGACCATTAAATTGCAATATATCTTTACGACTGGGTACCGACATAAGCCTGTATCACAATGAGGTATCAGCAGGAGTAAACGAACGGCCGAGATCGACCTGTGAGCCGGGGATGCTTACTTTAGAATAGGTGACGCAAGAACCAAAGCGAAATGCGGTTTTATGTTCGGCCTGTTGTTGTTACGATTGCAAAATTTTAATGCAATGTCGTTAAGTTGCTCGCACGGTCTCTAACTAACTAAAACAGTGATTACTTAGTTGTTATTGCTGGAAAACTGTTCGGATTTATGCGCTTCCTGACCTTAATTTTTATGTTCTGTTTTTAAAATTATCGAAGAAGATGGAATTGTTTCACTCTATTTCCTACATCCAGCCCTGTACATCAAATTGGAATCCCGTGCAAGATTTTTAATCAGCACTTCTCCTAATTAACTTTAACAAATAGTGCTTTGCAGTTAGCTCTTTATTCTTTAAACAATTTGAAAATGTCTTTAACCCTTTAAACTTTAAATGACAAAGGAAAATGCTCTGGCATAATGGCACCCTTAAAATCTCGTGTACTGCGCGATCGTTAACCAATAAAATCGTTTGATTATTTCTTGAACCAAGGACTCTAAATGAAGCTACACAGTTTTAAAAGCCAACTGCTTAATACATGAGCCGAGGTCGAAAAGAAATAAACGATTTCAAACCTAATATTTATTCAATATACAGGGGTACTCACAGTGAATGGCCTATTAGAATATATTGCAAATTGCTCCTTACAGATTGCTGAAAATTTGTTGGAATAATTCAGTGATGATCTATTCAAATAAAATAAAACTAGTCACGACGTGCTTCCGGTTCTACCGAAAGCCGATACTGACTTTCCTATTTTAAACAGAACACCTCATGTAAAGGTTAAATTTCTGAA
The DNA here is from genome assembly GCA_036172665.1 of Prosopocoilus inquinatus. Taxonomy (NCBI): domain Eukaryota; kingdom Metazoa; phylum Arthropoda; class Insecta; order Coleoptera; family Lucanidae; genus Prosopocoilus; species Prosopocoilus inquinatus. The sequence goes on from CM069877.1 coordinate 35,851,722, forward strand.
TTCCCCCTTCAATTCTATATCTTTTGCATTCATATACATCGTGGCTAGAATATATTGTTTTGACAATATTGAATTTTTTCTAAAAATTACAGTGGCGATTACAGTGGTCAAAATAAATTGTTTTAATATTTCAAAAACTAAAAGCGATTGGGAGAATTGAACTAGTCTTTGTTTGATCATGAAGATGGAGAAACACTTTTTTGATGATAAAAATAGAACCGTGTACTTTACGAAGAACTTACGGGGAATACCCAGGAGTTGATAGTATTCAACAATCAATAACTCGATTTTTTTTTAATGCAACCACCGACTTTTTTTGTACCATCTGACGTACAATATTATTGTCTGCCGATTTTGTATTTTGATATTCTAACGCTATCTTTTCTTTTGAGTTGGTTAAAAAAATTAGAAACATTATTGTACCAACTGATAATATTCTTCTTTCTCTTGATGTCGTTTCTTTGTTCACTAATAATCCAAAAGATCTTACTTTACAAAGTATTAAACATAGGTGGTTAGAAATTAAAGAATATACTGACATTTCGTATAATAATTTTATAGAAATAATAACTTTATGTTTGATACTTCTTATTTTGCATTTAATGATAAATTTTATAAACAAACTTTTGGTTCAGCAATGGGATCACCTCTTTCTCTTGCTTTAGCTGAAATTGTTATGCAAAAATTAGAAAAAAGTATCATTAATTCGTTACCTTTTGATTTAACTTTATATTATAGATATGTTGACGATATTTTATTAATTTTACCTCATGATAAAGATGATTATATTTTAAATAAATTCAATTCTTTTCATAATAGATTACAATTTACTGTCGAAAAAGAAAATAATAATTCCATAAGTTTTTTAGATGTAAATATTATCAGACAAAATGGTAATTTAATAACAAATTGGTATCATAAACCTACATGGTCGGATAGATATATTAACTTTAATTCCTATCAACCAAAAAGTCACAAAATTTCAACTATTATTAGTTTAACTGACCGTGCTGTATTACTTTCAGACAAATTATTTATAACTGAAAATTTAAATTTAATTAAAAAAATTCTCTTTCAAAATTTTTACTCTGAAAAGCTTATTGACTCGGTAATAAATAATCGTTTAAAGCATTTAAAAAATGTTAATATATCTAACAATTCACAAAAAAAATCAGGAAATAAATACATATCATCACCTTATATAGACCTTTACATAATTCTTATAAACATTTTTTCAAAAAATTTAATTTACATTTAGCCAGTAAATCTTCTGATAATTTTAATATAATTTTTGATAATTTAAAAACAAAAACACCTAAATTTCAAACTCGAAATGTAGTTTATCAGGTAAATTGTCAAAGTTGTAACTCAGCTTATATAGGTGAAACTAGCCAAAATTTTAAAAAAGGTTAGATCAGCATAAATATTATATCTAAGAAAAGAATGAGAGTCATTCAATGTTAGTAGAACGAAACGAAACGAAACATATTTTTGATTTTGAAAATGCTAAAATTCTTTATCAGGAGTCTAACACGTTTAAACGTAGATTTATTGAAATGTGTAAAATAAAAATTTGTAATAATTCAATTAATAAAAGAACAGATTTTGCAAATTTGGACGATATATTTTGTAGTTTTCTAAGTTCATTAAATGAGACATAATAATCGGAAACTTCCTTTTTTATTTATTAGAAAAACTATATTATTATCTTATTTTATTGGTTTATTATTGTTAGAATTGTTGTAATTTTTGTTACAACAATTTATTTACATACTCTAGTTAGGTTTTACCAGGATTTCCCTAACTCTTGCAGTAAATACTGGAGTACATGTTAAGACGTGCCTGGCCGCATCAGTAATGATATTCTTGGTTTACAAGTTATATCTTTGCTGATAATTTTTTTACCACTAACAATCTCTTCACAATTAATTAAAAAAAAATTAGTAGGCTAAATTGTTTATATTTTCCGTTATTCAGTTTTGATAAAGCAAATAATTATATTCGCGAAACGTCAAGTAAGTAAATAAATTACTCTTTTAGCTCGTTTTAAAAAGGTTTTTTATTTGTTTTCATATTCTCTGAAAAGGCAAGAAGTAACTTTTCTAATTACATCTCGAATGCACAGAATACAATAAAAGGTACATGAGAAACTGAAACCAAAAATTGATTTACGAGCATTGGTCGATAAAGGTGAACAAAGTAAAATTGAGCATTTGAATACAATAAACAATTACTTCGCGGCCATATGGACAACACTAAATTTAATTCAATTAATTTGGAACATGTAAAAGTTAACGACAATACTAGGTTTTATATGAGATAAATGCCGAGGAAGTTGCGACGGTAATAAAATCGTTGAAGGTCACCAGTGCAGTAGATCCGGATGAAACTCCGACCAAATTATTTAAAAGAAAATGGAATTCACATTTAAGCAATGTCCTGACACATTTAATTAATATGTGTTTCAAGCTCGAGATTTTCCTTGGCTGCCTGAAAAGAACCCTACATTAACACCATTTTTAAGAAAGGTGATCAATCGGAATTATCGAACTACAGACCCATTGCTAGTATTTCTGTGGTATCAAAAGTTTTTGAAAAAATACTTCTTGCAAGAATTTTTAATTTTGCAGAAAAATATGTATAGCATTATCACCGAGAATCAAAATGCTTTTATAAAAGGAAGGTGTGCAATAAGACACATGTCTTTACGCGAAATCCTCGGCGCTCTAACTGAAAAAGAAATACTCGGGGTTTTTATAAGCCTTTCACATGGTGAGTCACGAACTTCCACTAGAAAAACTGAAGAGAATGGGTTTGAGAGGTATCATAAACAATTTGTTACGGTCGTACCTTTCAAATCGGGTACAAAGTGTAATCTTCGTGGATCAAAAAGAGGGGGTTGTGTGGGAGTCAGAAAAAATAATCCTGAATAAGGGCGTTCCACAAGGATCAATCTTGGGTTCCCTGCTTTACATTCTGTACACCGATGATCTACCAAGCATCCTACCCCATGGATTATTCGTGGACAACACAACGATTTTATTATTATAAAAGCATCGAGTAAATTTATATAGTTTGTATTGTTTGAATAATTTAATATTAAACATTAAATTAAATTTAATAAGGGAGAAAATGTAACTGTTATTATAAATTTCTGACTTTTAATAATAATTGTGGTGAAACTGATCAGTTGTATAACTCGCGAGTCTGTTCAAAATTGGTTCTACACACGCCTAATTTTTACATGTGTTCAAAGAAATATAAAAAACTCAACTTTTGCGCATGCATATACAACCATATTTACCCAGAGAGTATAAGATATTGTCAGATAAAAGAAAATATTTGCAGACGCATGCTTTTTACTCTAGAAAAAAAATTTGAGTAATATTTAACTTGTTTTTCTTTTATATTTACATATGTATATTTGTTGACAACTGCTTGTTATATTCCTATTGTTTGTGATATATTATTATTTTATTTTATGTGTTTGACGTTTAGAAAATTGTTTTCACGGTAAGACTGAATAAAGTATGTATTATGTCTTTAGTAAAATGTTTACTTTTATAACTGTATTATACCGGGTGTAATCAAATTAGTTTCAGATATTAATACTGCAAGTTCCTCGTCATGTAAGAGAATTAATGCCGCAATTATCAAAGGTCTAACTCAAAAATAAAAAAAATGACCTACTAAGGATTTGCATTTGTTTGAGAACTTCTGGTTGATCGTGCGTAAAGACATCATAAAAGTGCTTGATCGCATTTTTAAAAGCTGTGTTGTTTTATGTAAATACAATATGAAATTCATTGTGTCCCGGTGGTTGCCCACGTGTGCAATTTGATTAAAGAAGACCATTTTAAATCCACTCTCACTTATTATAGAATTAAATTTGTTTTATTAGATAATCGACAATAATTAGATCTTAGTATGAATCACATAAACATAAACTTTATTCTTTATTGAATAACTAAAGAGTCTTCAATAACGACAAGACTAAATAAATAAATACGTAAAATGAACAAGCATTCGACAATAATTTAAGTAAAAGATAGGTTCTTTGTCAGATACTCCTCGATGTACATTTATTTGTACAGTGTAAGCAAAACAAAATAATCAAAGCATAAATGAAGGGACGATGAATACCGACGTGCGCTGTTTACGATATTTTTTTGAATGTTACCTTAAATGTTTTTATTTCCTAACTTTTACTTATTGTTACACTTTTGCCAGCAGAGAATTAACTTTTGGTATGGAATTGCTGAACGAAGATTTTATTGACCCAGTGCCCTTCATTTCGATTATGCTTTATTGCTTTATGTTTTGTTTATACTTGCTTAGAAAAATCCACACACGATCGGTCAGAGGTTCTCAAACAAAAAGACTCCGGGCTCTTGTGGGGCTTTAATTTCTTACATTTTTCACCAAAACAGTTAAGATATGCAGAATTCGCTTTCTTAAGTCATGAAGAACTTACAGTTTTAATGTGTGAAACTTATTTGATGACACCCTGTATATTATTATTATTTTAGCCATGATGCACGTGAAACTGAACTGAAAAGGGAAACTAAAAATTTAATAATATATGGAGTGTTCCATTTAAAATGTGAAAGTTAGTATGGACTTCCGGTACAACCGGAAGTACGCCAGGACTGATTTTATATTATTTATGTATAGTTCGTTATCCATCAGTACGTCCTATAAGGTGTACTTTCCAATATCTATATCTAATAGGTGACTCGCCGTGAACATTCCTGTATATTAGGTTTAAAAAAAAAAACTCCCCGCATACAGCACCATCTACCTCTAAACGAACGAACATTTGAGAGTACCACGCGGATTATCACACAATTCAAATCTAACGAGTTAGAAAGTAAACGACCGGCAAATTTATGAAAATAAACGATCTATTTGTCGTACATTTGTAGTTTTAAAAGGACGTCATGTTTTCGGCGTATGAATCTTAATTAACGTTTAGCCTGCTGGGTCGATTATCGACCCCCTCCGGTTTATTGCACTTTAAACCGCCCTATATTTACAAATTTGTAACCGTACCATTTGAACACGTCGAAATGATCACAGTTCATACTTTGTATATTGCGCGTGAAATTAATGTTCACCTTCAAATAGCGCAATAAGTCTTTCGGTTTCAGAACATTGGAAAAAAACGCAAACATCATTCACGCTGTTCACGTCGCAAAACGGCTTTTTAAATGCAATTTAGAAAATTTCCGTCGCAATTATTTCGTCTTCTGCTCTGCACGTTCTGGTATTTAACTCCTGCATTATCTTACCCGTTTTTTTTTTTTTTTTATTTTAATGGTTTCGCGAATTATACCTGTACGTATATTTAATGACGTTATCATCAGTACTAAAATATTTTTTAATAACGACTCTAATGTTCACAAATGCATACGACATTCTTCATATTGTGATTCATCACCGACCAAAGCGTAACTAAATAAATTAAATAAAAAGCGTCAACTTTCACTAAAATACAGCTTAGAAGAATTGAGAACGATTAGAAACACGATTGTTGAAATATAATAGTTTTGTGGGCGATAATAGGACAGAAAATATGAAGCGTAGTTATGCTCGACACACACGTGCGCTTGAAGTTAATTTTATGACCAGGAAGAAGAATTCGGGCCACTTGCTCCATGAACGGTATGAAAATTTAGTACTCAGAGTGTATCAGCCTTGTTTACTACATTAGGGTTTATTCTGTAACATTGATATGGACTTGATATTGCTATGTTTCAAGTGACCTTGCAAAATTGGTGTTCTGTAAATAGTTTCGTAACAACTTGCAATCCGTTTCAAGTGTGAGCTCGAGTTAATATGCATCTCTCTTCAATTTGCGGTCGGTAATCGACGTGAAATGCTATGAAATCGTAACAAGTTCTCTTCAGTTATTGAAGAGCATATCAATGTTACAGAATAGCCCTGAATTTTTGCGAAGTGCCACTTCATAACAATTCGTCCCATCGGAGCCGCGGAAAGGTGGCAGGAGTAAATAGTACATTCGGAGTAAAAAGGGTCCAACACTAAGAGGCCTGAATTCCTTTCCCTGTCTATGACATTTTCGATGCACAGTACTTTGTATCTTGTTGAACAATGCACACGTTCGCACTTAACCGCACGGCCAAAAATCGCAAGTGTACATGGAGGCTTATATCAGGTGGAAAGGGGCTATCCAAACCTAAGTACTTGTACCAGTTCACCGAAAGTCCAGAAGAACAGTTAAGAAAAGAAGAGACACACGGATATTAAAGATAGTAGCGCATAAGTTAACCTTGAAGTAGATATCTCAAGAAGATTGTTCTTCGATTTTGGAAAATATGCGTGTGAAATATAAAGCTTTTGTCACAGTAAGCAATGGAGATGACTGTTTAGAACGCAATGCTCACTTTTGATGATAAAAAATCTTCCTGCTTTGTTTCTGTAACTACCGATGTGGGGGGTGGTTTTGATCAGAAATATTTCCGCACTTCTAAAGCTATCTATAATTTGCGTCATTTTGAATTTATTGGAAAGTATTGAATCGCTACAAGGAACCGTGATAGACGTGACATAAAAAACGAAAAATCCTGACCACGAACGGTTTTGAGATACCGACAAACACACAACGGATCTTCACCATACAAGAATTTAATAATACTTTCAAGTAACATTTATTTCGGAATTGGAAATTTGGAATCTACTTGACCTTCCGTGTAGCATTCGGTCGGAAACAAGATATGAAAAGCTTTTCAAAAATTTTCAAACTGTTGAACCACTAGCATAAGGAGCTTCAGGGTACGAACAAGGAACATGTCGAAGATGCCTCGCTGTTCGCCCTCGATGTTTAGGTCGCGCTCGATACCGCGATATCACTTCGATGTAAAACAAACGCACAGTTTTAAATGGAATCGTGCACGTGGAAGATGCGCGCTGCTACTCATCCTCGATATGCACGGTTCCATTTCAAACTGTACGTCTGTTTTACTTTTAATTTACATCGCTGTATTGATTGCGACCTAAAATATCGAGAGTGAACAGCGAGGCATCTTCGGCATGTTTGTACCCTCACAGTTTCTTCACATGATTTGCATCATTTTGAAGTAATTCCTTGATGGAAAAAACCGTCATGAATATGAATCATGCCGCTTTCATACCAAGAGAATCCGAATCAATCAGAATCAACTAGAATCTGATTCACTAAGGCTTGAGTTTGAGGATAAAACGTTTAGACCAGAAGTAAATTTAATCCTAAGTTAGAATGTGACACACAGAATTACGTATGTCCAGCATATTATGTGTCACAATCTAAGTTTGGCTTTAAGTTTAATCCGGGTTTAAACTTTTTATGACACCCGCTCTAAGATTCGAAAGAACGACAGAGATACAGAGAGCGAGAGAGTAGGTCTGTAATTCCCGCCTTTTCACATTGACAGAATCAGAATCTGAAAACTTGAAAGTTGAAAATCAATTTCCCACTGATTCGCTTTGATTTTGATTGATTCAGATTCTATTGGTGTGAAGGCGCCTAATGTAGTAAAACCGATGAAGGAATCCTATCATGAAACTCGACAAAAGAAATCTTATACTGTAACGTTGCCTTATTGGTAATTCAGCTTTTACCAAGCGGTAACTTTCATACTTTTTGGGGTTCCGTAGCTGAATTAATATGAGCCAAAAAACATCAAGTACATTCTTTTTTCTGTGTTGTTTGCCCAACGGGGTCCTAAGTCATAGACTTGTCAAGACCTCAGGAGCGGAAGTGTATTTTTGTTTGTCAAAAGTGTTCCATGGCTTTGTTACTTCCAAATCTCCTCGCCGTTGAAGGGGAAGCAGTGTCGAATTGTATCCCCAACACTGAAGGGTACCTGAAGTGAGTAACGGCCCCCGAGAAAGATCTCGAGCGTGTGCGAACCCACGATCTTATGCGAACCCACGACCTTATGATTGCAAGGCCGGTCCCTTACCACTGGACCGTTCAGGTGTTTATTATCAGTATCAGTATAAAACACACTTACATTTCAGAAGCACTACTAAGGACGACGTGAGTTCACGCACTATAATCAGGATATCGATGAACTGCCTTTTTTATCGGAAAATCTATCAGTGTTTATATCTGAATTTGACCTACTTTCCGGTGTGCATGGGCGATTGACGTAACTCTGTGTTCTTGGAGCTCTCGATGATTCATTTCGATTGTTATTGTGTAATCATGTCCCAGGTTTTCTTCTATCATGGCTTTCTTTGCAATGTGATAAGTAATTATTTTTTCTGTTACAAGTTGGCTTACTAGTTGGCTTCACACGAGTTTCACAAGTTTAGACGCTTAAAGTGATTTGATGGGAAACGTCATGAGCCTTGAATAATTTATAAAAACTTAAGGATTGTAAGTAATTTTTCTTAAAACGCAAAGTCTAAGCCAACATCGAGGAACTCAAATAATACGAATATCTAAAGGGGATTGTTAGTTATGAACCATTTCTCGACAAACCGTAAAGCGTTTGCATCAGTCACGATACCATTCACGGTTGAACCATTCAGTTTGAACACAGAAGTCGTCGTGTCATGGTCAAATTACGCAGTTAACATTACTGGGAATACTCGAAGGTGCATCATTTATGTATACAATGAAGAAAGTTGGCCCTAGTATGCTTCCTTGCCGCACATGGTAACGAAAATTATTCATACTTAATTTTTCATTAGGAAATATTAATTTGTTTGGCGGTCAGTTGTCCCGCGGCGGTGAATCGTCCCGGCGGCGAATCGCTCCGTTGGCGAATCGTCCCGACGGCGAATCAACCTAGCGGCGAACCGTCAAATTCCAGTTATATTATTCCCAATTTCCCATTTCATAAATTAACCGTTATTTATTATCTATCGACCAGTTTCACGATTTATTCTGTTCTAATAGACTTATTTTATTCAAATTTCTCATGTTATGTATTTTGTATTGTGTTTTACTTCGGTACTTAGGTCCTTTTTGTTTCTGACTTACGTCGTCTGCGGATTATTTCTTTTTATTATATGACGGTCAGCCAGTTGGTAATTTTAACAACATTGCATATCTACTTCTTCTTAACATTCGTGAAACTGCTGGTTGTGTGTGGTGAGTCGTCACGTTGTATTCAATTTCAAAGTTGGCCACCCTACTTCTTGTATACGATTTTGGTTCAATTTCTGCAATAAAATTATTTGTAAATATATAGTTATTTATGATACAAGTGTGTGAAGTAAGACTTTTATGCACAAATTGCGAGTGCTTTAATCGCAAGGAGTGCATAAAAGCCTTTCACACACGTGTAACGTATAATATTTTATCTACGACCTAATTTTCTCGTGTTTGTTGTCGCTTGGCATTGTTGTCAACAATGTGAACAGAAATCATTTAATAATGATTTACATTGGCTTTCTACACACGATTTAATTAATTTACGCATGATTTATTTACTGTAGCTCTTCACACATGCTAATTTATTAAATAATTTGTTCATTATACGGTGGCAGTAGATAAAGAAAATTTTTGATCATCAAATATGATTTAAAGATAGAAGACATGTTGTTTCTCAGAATAATCTTTGATTCAATTCAAAAAATTGCATCCAAGTCATGCACAAGAAATAAATTTGTTATGATATGATGATGATTCAGATGTACCGCTATCATAATTTATTTACTCTCTTTATAATAAATTCTTAAGTGTAAAATACACCTTGCCAATTTGACCATGTTCGTAAAATGTTCTTTTAATCCAATTCCACTTCCCAATTACTGCACGCCCATAAAAAAAAATTACTGTAAAATGTTTACGCACTTAAAAATATTAAGGCATTCTTAATTAATATCACTCATATTACACCTAAGTAACTGGTTGTTAATGTTTATTTGGAATAATTGCAACGCTTCTCAGAAGAAAAACTGCTTCATTATTATTATTATTTTTTTTTTAATCGAGCTGAATTATTTATTACGTTTTAATGTCGCAGGTGGCTGAAACTTTTTCCTTCAGTCCTTTTCTGTCTCGCCATACTGTTGACAAGTTTTGTTATGTGAGTTTGTGTTTTGTATATGCTCAACCCTTATCATGCGCCAACTCATTACATCGTTAGAGATCTTTTTGCCAGGGAAATAAAAGAATCAAACACAAACTGTTTATAACAGGGCACATTTCAATTAAAAACCTAAGTACTCGAAAATTACGTCGACAGATGTGAAAACTAATCGGGAAAGCAGCTGAGAACGCCAGTTTGAGTCGACTATCAGAATGCAAAAGATGTCCTGTTGTTTATACTGGTTGCTAAAGAAAAAAAATCCCAGAAGTTGCTCTCAGGACATAAAACTATAATACGTTTCATAATTAATTTTTTGTTTTATTTTTTCACAATATAAGACCCGGAATTTAAAATAAAAGTTACATTCCGATGTATAAATAACTGTGTTTCCGCATTTGTTTTCACATCTGACTGTGTCTCTAATTTTAAAGTCTGCTTTAGTTCGATTATGATACCGGGCTTTTAGTGCATTAATTATTTACATTTCAACTTTACTTGAGACTGTAAAATCTCCAGCGAAAAATAAATAGTAATAAAGTAAATAAAGTAGTTTGGAATTGTGATACTATTCAGCTAACTGTCAACACCTTCTGTATTTACAATCTTCTACTAAAGCATAAAAGAAAAAGCGATGCGATAAGATAAACCCAGTTCTATGTGTCGTTCAAATATGAGTTGTCTGAAAAAATATCTAATTTAATCTGATTTGTCTGTGTTTAAATATGGTTTGATTTGTGTTTGTTTTTCAGCATTTTTACAGACGATTATCATTTTCAAGTCATACTTAAGCAACAAGTTTACATTAAGATTTTAATAGCGTAACGTTTTGGTTATGCAACAGATTACTTTTCACAATTTTTCTTTCTTTCTGAAATTGTTGCCAAGTCGTTTTAAAAAATTGAAAGCACGAATTATTTCCTCCCCTTTTGTCTCTAATTCTTTCAGCAATTCGTACGATGTTGAATTTGGATTTCTTAGTTAGTAGCGCCCTGGTTTTAGCATGGACAACCAGAAATCGATTTCCAAATCGTTTCCCATGAATAGCCTTAATGCCGTCTACTTATATTTTTTTGGAATTGTCGAAAACTGTCCACTCATTATCTCTTTCTATATTTACTTAATCGTCTTTGTTTATTATCGCTAAAATAAAAATCCTAAGCTTTAAATTACAAAATATATTCAAACAAAAAAAAATTAGTACAATACAAAAGATTACAAACAAAATAATATGTGAATTAAATAATTAAAATTTAACAATTGACATAAAATTAAAACTAGAATATGAAAGAGAGAAGGAAAGATTAACGAAAATTAGTTTGTATTTAAAAACCTTTGTTGGATCTTTTGTTATTTAATGTCACCTTTGCCGATCGTGGATGCTTCTTAGGTACACTTTTAAATAAAAAAAATTATAATTAGTTATAACTTATTTGATGACACCCTGTATATTATTATTATTATTTTAGCCATGATGCACGTGAAACTGAACTGAAAAGGGAAACTAAAAATTTAATAATATATGGAGTGTTCCATTTAAAATGAGAAAGTTGGTATGGACTTCCGGTACAACCGGAAGTACGCCAGGACTGATTTTATATTATTTATGTATAGTTCGTTATCCATCAGTACGTCCTATAAGGTGTACTTTCCAATATCTATATCTAATAGGCGACTCGCCGTTAACATCCTGTAGATTAAGTTTAAAAAAAAACTATGCTCATACAGCACCATCTACCTCTAAACGAACGAACATTTGAGAGTACCACGCGGATTATCACTTATTTGATGACACCCTGTATTTTTCTAGAAATACCTTTGACGCTTGACCACGTACCCTTATTTTCACATTTGCGATCACATTTACCAAGCTCTTAATTAACCATCTGCAGAATAAAACACCCTCATGCAAAAATAGTACAGACAATTTTGTTCTTGTTTTTTTTTACTTTTTTTGGTGAAGTTCAACTTACGATGATTTTGATGGTGATGATGATGATTTTGATTTTCCTATCGAACATGCCGGAGGAATTTTAATTTTAATTCATAAATAACGGTTAAGAACTCAAGTCACTCGAGTATTTCTATTAAATGAGAATTAACTTAGGTACACAGAATGCAGTAGTACATTCTTCCAGCCTCATGTTTTATAAATTAAAACCAACAATGTTAATAAACTGTAATTTATAAGAGAACCAGTTTCTGTAGATATGTATTAGGCCGATATGGTTTATTGAAAACAGTTTTTGTAGTATAATAATAATTTTCTGTTAAACATTCAGAATCGAATCCAACAATAAACATTAACTGCGTGTTTCTCTCTCCCACTTTGTAAGAGATTTTATACAAAAATTAATATCTTGTGATAAGAAGATATTTTATTACCAAATCTTTATTATTTAGATGCATCTAAGAATCTGAATCTTGAATAATCAACAGCCTACAATTCTTATTAATTATTTCAAGAACCAATAAATTTTCCACATATTTCCCCCACATTTAACGTTACCATTGAATTTAATTTTAGGCGTTGCACCGTAAGAATATAGATTGTTATTATAGAACGTGTTCTATGTTATTTTCTTTACAATGAATATTTTTATGTCTACGTCATGAAAATACAAATTTTATTTGTGTCTGTGTCGCTTTAAATTAATATTGAATGTTAATGAATGTTTTCTGAACGGTTGTATTCGTCTGCTGGTCTTCCACCATAACACTTATCAAAGAGAAATGGTGTCGGGAGGAATTCAAGAAACGCGAGGCGTGTGTAAGACCGTGTATAAAGGAAGTATGCATCGAATTCCAACCCCACCTTTCTTGCAGCCGGTTGCCAGCACGGTCTAGCCGACTTGATGTATTAGATAATTCTTCTTAAAACAAGTTTCTAGCTCGATGGCACCCAATGAAATCGCATGCAGCATTCGGACTCCTCCTTGCCTCGCATGTCGTTAAATTCTATTGGTTTATGAACCGATTGCTATTGCCGCATGGTGCGTTAGAAAGTGATGTATGTGGGTCCTAATTTACATGCGCTCGGTTATGGCTCTTATTCGTCGAGCTTTACACCTTCTTACGAAAATATTAACAAATCCCCGTACCGAATTCGACGAATGTTTAACGACTCCTATCGTTGCCAATGTAAACAGTGCCGGATTTTTGAGGAGGGGTAACATGTCACCTTCTAAATTTATACAGCATATTCTAATGTTAGCACATACATATTAGAACACCTCATATTTGTATACAAGGATCATCGCAATGCAATAAATAAATTTACATTAGTTTAAAAAGCACTTTCTAAAATATGTTCGTCAGTTTCCTTTAATTAAACCATTTCTCTGATGTATATAACTGTCGAAAAGTTTTAAGACGAAAAGCAGTAAATCTGTTGGAATTTGAGCCTTTTTGCAATAGCCAGTCTGAATTTAGAAGCTTCTGCATTTGAACCTCCCCGTTTCTCTCTCCCTCTCTTGACCAGGGGATGATCATAAAATTCATTCACGAGAGCAGGTAGTCTGTTAAGCATTGAATAAGGAAATTCCAGGTAATGAGAACTGCGTAATTTGTAATGTATTATTACAGTAATTATTAATAAAATTAATTCAGGTATAAAGTTATATTTTGTGAAGTCATGTTTAGTTTGTTAATTGTTTTTAGTTTAATGTCAATAAAAATAATACCTACCCGGATTTTGTTATATTCTGTTTTTTTTATGATTCAATTTATATTTTCATATTTAAATTGTTAACAAAATTCAAAGATATTAAATCGAAATGTTTTAAACTGCCATAAGTTCGGAATGTATTTAAATTTAAATTTAAGTTTGAACGTGTTATTGTTGTTGAATAATAAATAAACGAAGTGATCAGAAAAGGAAAATACTTTTTATGTTTCATGTCTTGCAATTAAAAATTTCCAACGCTAATTTAGATCAAACTATTATACAGAGTCAAACAAAACGAGTTAAATAAACCAAAATTATTTTATTATCTTATTTTTTTCTGTATAAATCGAATGAGTAACAAAGTATTTTTAATGACACATTAATTTTTAATTGGACTTATGGCCGTTTTCATAATCAGACTTTAAGGAAGCGTTAAGTCAATTTAAGAATGGGGAAACAAATGTAATTTTTTAGGTTAAAATAACTTTAAAATTAGTCCTATTATGAAATGGGACCTTACTGTTATATTAATTAATTCATGAAAACGTATGATAAAGAATATTCTTAAAAATGATGCAAATTTCTGTTCATGAAACCGGTAATTTAAATACAAATTGAGGAATTTAAGCATCTAATAAGAAAATGAAAATTAATACTGAGTAAGATATTGTCCCTAATATTTAATCCCGTCTAAGTATCTTGCGCAGGAATGATTTTACCTCTATTCATCCTATTACATTTGTAAAATGTTGATATTCTGGAAAATTTCCGGTAATACCGTGTATTATCCAAATTTAGTGTGTAGATACACAGAGAAAAATCATTAGTAAAAAGTAACACAAATTGTAGTTAGAATGAAGACGGAATCAAATTGTAGCAAATATTCGCACAATTGTCGGACTATTTACTAAAATTGTGCTAATATTTACTACAATTGTGTTAATATTTGTTACAATTTGTTTCTGTCTTTATTCTGACTACAATTTGTGTTACTTTTTACTACTGATTTTTCTCTGTGTATAAGAAGCTGCGAACTAATTATCTTTTAGTATTTAGCAATTTCTTGTGTCGGAAAGTTTTTGTTTAATTTCGTTGTGAAATGGAACGCAGAACACATACTACCGAAAGAGATAATCATTTCATTGTGTGTATATTGTCATAGGACCAACGATACCTGTTATTATTACTGGAAACCGTAACCAATATTTATTTATTAGGCTTGCCGCCGGCCGTACCATAAAAGCAGGTCAGCCGGCTAAATGTTGTTAAGGTTCATAATTGCAAAGCACGGATATTCGTACGGCCGGTGGTATTTCATTTCGTCTTAAAACTTTTCGACACCACTGTACACCAGGACTAGAAATATTAATTCTTAGACACTTTACAGTGTGGTTATTATCAAATTAACATTGTATACCTGGAAGAATAATATACAGAACGTATACATACCAGAAATGATATAAACATCATTGTTAAAACTTAAATAAATTAAAAAGTCACTTGTTCCGTCGATTTTTTTTTAAATAGATATTTCTTTCTTGTTTCAGCCCAAAAGGACCTGCTTGAAGATTGCCATAAACTACTGGAAAGGTTCAAGTACCCCTGGGAGATGATGCCCCTTATGTACGCCATCCTGAAAGATGCCCCGGATCTGGAAGAGGCCTCAAAACGTATCGATGAAGGTCAGTTAAAATTTACGCATCGTTGTTCGATAATTTTTGAATTAAGACAGTCAGATAATTTTTGAATTAAGCCAATCAGATAATTTTTGTATTAAGACAATCAGTTGTAAATTAGTGTATAGATAAAGTAAACTTTGTTTTAGTGAAAATAATTTACAAATTGTATACGATATTGTAACTGGTTCTTGTTAAGCGAAGTACAAAAATATTTTGTGAGTCCTACGCGGAGTCTTAAAGTTATAAATATGATGATATACAGGCTGTCTCAAGAATGGTGTCCATTCTAAATAAGTTGACATTATTAGAATTCATGATGTCGGTTGGCAGAAAGAAAAATTCTAAATAGTTTCACAGGCGCCAGATATTTTTTAAGTTTTTTTTTCATATCGAAAAATTAAGATTAAATTAAAAAATGTTATTTAACTTTGAGACTTTTTAAATAATGCCAGCATCTAAATTTTTGGAAAAAGTTGTACGTACTCTTGTAACTAACTAAAATGACAATCATTGGAAAATTTAGTTCGTGATTTTAAAGTCGCGTTAATTAGTGGAAGGACGAATAAAGGACGAACATATTTTTGAGACACCCCATACAGTTGAACTGAATTAAAGTGTAGGTTTGTACCCGGGAGTGTTAATAAGAAATTATATATTGTGCACTTTAATTTCTGAACATCATAAAAAAAACTTGCACTTTCTTTGATACTCTTTTCAGAAATAATAGTGTAGTGTAATGTTAATAACGTTAAAGTCACGCAAAAAGCGCTTGCATGTTTTATTTAAAAAAAATGATGATTTCAGGCTTAAGTAATTATAATTAAGGATAGTATACCAAGGCAATATTTAAATTAAGAGGGCAATGCAGGTTTTGATTACCTCGGGGATTTAATATTTAACTCCCCTGTGGCTAATAAGAGTTGATTTTTTTTTTAAATTTTAATTACGTCGATGTCGTCCTGTAAATAACATTTTACAATTTAACATTTTAAATGCAAGACGGTTTTTTCTTTTATCGGTTCATTATTTTTCCCAATTTGTCGAATGACTTTCCAATCTTTGCCGGACCATTGCCTCATACAAATTGGAAAGACATTTGAAAAATTGGTTGACGCGATAATTGGATAATGGAATAGTTTAATAATTATGTCATCATAATTTAGTTTAAATTGACAAAGTTAGAAAAGCAAAAATGAAATGGCTTTTGAGTTTTAAGCTATTTTTCACATATTCATAACTTTTTTCAGCTACAAAAGAAAGAGCAGAGTGGTCTTGTTTGATAAAATAGGGAATTGCTTAAAAATATATGGAAAATTCACTGGATTAAGAAAATTCCTTCGTCCCCCATCCCCAAAAAATAGAAGTATGGAAAAAGATGAGCTAGAAACAAAAGAAGATTTATGATTCTTATACGACACTGTCCGAAAACGTCAGGATTGTTCAGGGATTTTGTTCCCTAATAATTCAAGAAGAGAGCTGTAACGAACGAACATCTTCCGTCTTCTTTTATTTCCAATTCATTTAATTCTGCATTCGTATGTTTTCAGCTTTAGTTTCATCTCCTCTAGCTACCCTTTCAATCTCCTCCGTACGTTATGAGACACCCAGTATATTTATCAGTTTGATTCTCTTTTTATTTAAATTTTCAGTTAAAAATTCTCCAATGCTCTCGATTCGATTTGATTTTTTTCTTAATTTTATATTTTTTTTATTTTAATTTCATCGTCGTCATCTTTTATTTTTTTTATTAAATTATTCATTCGTCTTTATTTCATTTAATTTTCAATATAATCAATTGATCGAGCTTTGTTTTTTTCATAGATTTCATTTGTTTTGTTTTTATTTTTTAACTGTAATATTTTAATTGGTTTAATTTTTAATTATCAATTGATTGTTTTTTTGTTTTTGTTTTTTTATTACTTAGTCCGGTGTTTATTTGATTGATCGCCATTTTTGCTCCTCTTTTATTCGATTTGATATTTTGTTCTTTAATTATTAATTGATCGCCCCGTTTCTTTAATATTTACAGATTATTTTCTGGATCAGGAAAAAATTTGTCAATTTCTAAATCACTTTGACTTATTGTTTGGTTAATATTATTTTTATTCATTAATTGACTTATTTAATTTTTAATGTAGTCAATTGACGGATTCTTGTTTTTTCTTTCAATCGATTTCATTTGTTTTTTTTTATTTTACTTTTAAATTATCACCTAATCATCATCTTGTTTTTCATTTTCTCTTCATTTGATCCTCTTTTGTTTTTCTTTTTCTTCGATTTAAGATTATTTTATTTTACGTTTTAAACTCTCCCATTGATCGATCGATTTTGGCTTCGACTTTATTTTATTTTTTAAGACTTATTAAATTAAATTAAATTTTTGTTTCTGATGGGTCAGTTTTTATATCGGTTCGACTTATTGAGTTTTACAGCACTTTATTTTGTTCAATGATCGTCTTTTATTTCATTCAAATTGATTGTATCTGTTGCTGTGTCTTTTGTTTTTATTTCATTCGAATTGACTGTATTTTAGAAGTATTTACGTTGATTTTGAACTTTTTTTCTTTCTCTCTTTTATTTATTCGAACAGATGCAAATTTATTTAATATTTACTTATAAATTGTTTACTTTTTTTATAAAAATTCAGTTAAGCCTGAATTAAACAAGTCTTGACAACTCCGATTCCTACAAGATTCACCGACCCCAAATCGACACCTAAAGGTTCATCGATCCCTTTCAAGACTTCATCGATACTCAAGGGGTCAATACCAACCTAATTAGTTGTGAAATGTGAAAAATCGTTCCTCAGAAGAAATGTTTGTTGGATTTAATTAAACAATGTTTAGAAAAATAAAATTTGTTTAAAACATGAAAGGCGATTATTATTTAAGATTTCAAATATGTATAAAAATACCAATGGTCCAATTAAAAAATAGTAAAATTTCAGTTTGTATCTCAGTTATGCGATCTCTATTTGTTTATTTATTTTTTTTGCTGTAAACATCAGCAAAAACATTGAATTATACTGCATAAGTTCTCTAAGTTCAAAGACAAGAACGTTAAAGGGGGTGGGAGCTCTCACGCAGTACAAAAAGTCTGGATATACTAAATATTTTGTTGTTTAGAATTTTAAATTAATATTTTTTCTTTCGTTTCAAGCACTAATTGTACAGGTGTTTAAAATTAAATCTAATTTGTTCTAAAAGTGTAAGTCATTAAATACTATAATGTAATACTTACAATTATTTAACTATTCTAACGATGCCGATGATTGGCTTGTCTTCTTCCTTAGGTATTTTATTTTATTTGAATTTTTTTGTCTGTGTGAAGCTAAATTTTTGAAATTTGTTCAGAAACTAAAAGTATATACGTGAGAATTTCTACCCCCTTTAACTCTTTTATTTTTGATTTTAGGAAAAAAAATGTTTAATACAAAACTTATAGAGACCAAATCAAAGTTTCTCCGTGTGCTCACAGGAAAACAATTGATGGTCGGATAAACGAGATATAAACTAAAGTTAAGTTTTTTTTTTTTAATGGAACACCCTGTATATTATTACGATTTTCAATTCTAAATTAAATTCTACAGGGACTATGTATATAATAAAACCAATTATGTAGAAGGTGTCTATAAAATAATTCCTATTTAATTTATTTTATTCTTGAATTTTAGAAATAGAAAACCTGAATAATAATTCTTTTATACTAAGAAATGTGAATCAAAATATGTTAAAAAGATTTACACTTTGCGTAAAGGAATTTGAAGATGCTTTGAATATGTTTTACATTAAATTTTTAGTCATTTTTTAAAATTCAATTTCTCCGAAATATTTTTCGTTTCTAGTTAAGAAGTTTATTTTTAGAAAACATGTAAATCGATTTAACATGTTAATGGTAAAATTTTATTTAATGTTATTTTATTTAAAACCCAAACTTCGCTTATGTTTTTAGGTATCCGACTCTCAATTGTTTGTTGTGAGTATCTGTAGCAGTACTGAAACGAATTCTACAACTTTTTTATCTTTCTAAAATTAAAAATTAAAAAAATTAAGCAGGAATTATTTTATAGACACCTTCTACATTATTAGTTTCATTATACATGTAGTCCCATTAGAATTTTATTTCGAATCGAAAAAGTATTAAGATACAGGGCGTTTCATTAAAAAAAAACTTAAGTTTAGTTTATATCTCTTTTATCCGACCATCAATTGTTCAATTCAATCATTTTTTCCTAAAATCAAAAATAAAAGACTTAAAGGGGGTAGGAATTCTCGCGTAGTCACCTTGTACAAGATCATACAAAGTATGGTGTGTCTGCAACGATGAAAATGTTTTTGTACTTCGCTGTTTACACGCATACGTGCGTGTATCTTGTTGTTGTTATTGTGTAATAGTGATTATAGTGTTTTAACAAAATACTTTTTACGCTAATAGGCAAACGAGTGGTGTACGAATACTCGAAAATGAACAACATAAACATGTTCGACGGTGGACTGCTCCGAAACTCTACTCGTCAGTATGGATGATTAAAAGTTTAAACTTGCGCCACCCAAAATTTAATAACTTTTTTTAGCGTAACTTCTTTTCCATCTAATAATAGTAATAATAATAATAACTTTAGTTTCTTCCGTTTAGCCTTTTGTTTTTCTTTCTAACTGTTGAGTCATAACTCTAAGAAAAAAAAATATATATATACCTATATACAATTTTGGGTGATTTTCAGAAACCGTACCCAGTTTTAATGCATGTGTTTTTCACGAATAGATGAGAAGAACCAACAGAGGAGAAACTTTTCCACCGCTACTACCTTCAAGTCCGTCAACCTCCAGCTGAAATGCAATCTTTTAATTTAAATTGTTTTTTTTTGTGTAAACTAATCGTACGTCGTCATAATAAGTAGACATAACTAGTTTTAATTGCGTTGTTTGAAACGAAGAAATTCCGAAGACGAGAAGAAGCAAGAGACCTCGTGTTTAGAGAATAAGGAAGACATTAAATTCTAAGTAGTCATAGTTGGAAATTAGACGTGAAAATCCATCCATTCAAGTCCTGCTCCGTCACTCAAGAACAAGGAAGATTATTTTTTTTTTCTCTTTGCCTTGCCGTTAACTGTTGAACTCGAGCCAAGTGTCTTGTAATATGTGTCGTTCAAAAAATTGTTCAAATCAAAGCTCATTTTCAATAATGCTATATTTTGCGCAAGTACGAAGTTAACATCAACGTACCAAAACGCTGCTAGGTAAGTTAACGAATTTTATGGTGGAATTTATGTGTTTTGTCAACTTATGTAAACGTGATTGATGGGTTTATCTTATCAAATGTCTGTCTGTGTCGCTTAGACTTAAAGTAAATAATTCCAACTTTTTGCTAGATTTTCACGCTGTATAATTACGCTCTATAATTAGCCGAAGGTTAAAACTAAAGCTATTTTAAATAGCTACCGCCCACATAATGCAAGCTTCACTCTTCGAATTCTCATTCCAGAAACACACTCAATTCATTCTTCTGATTTACGCGAAAACGTCAATGTAGTTTCACTTACTTTATCATCAATCACGCAATAAATGTTATCGTTGATAAACAAAGTACTAAAGTAGGATGATGAATGTTACTTATTGTGCGAAAGAATTATCGAAACGAAATCTCGGGGGGCGGGAACGGGAAACGGAAAGGTTGCTCATAAAACAGCCTAACAATTGCTTAATTAAAATTTATGGACAATAAACAATTTAATTAAATAATTTCAATAGCGCTATTGATACACCGCAAGGTGATTAGAAATATACTGGTGAATATTAAACGAAATGTTTTATCGCCGTCATAAATTATCATATACATTTTATTAAAATCGTATGCGAAATTGTCGAAGCTGAATAGAAACTACTCTTTATAAATAATAAGTCTCTCTTTATGTGTTAATGCCTATTTTTGAAATACAAAAAAGCATTGTGTGGAAAAATTTCATTTATGAATTAACCTCTAAGGTTCACATAGAACTAGCTAAACTCCTGTTCAAATATATTTACAAACCAATACAAGAATCACTGATAGGTTTGTAATTTTGCAACCACTATTCAATATGCAACAGTTTATCTTAATATGAAAGCTGAAAATTAGATAATATTACAGCAACACGACGAATCATGTACACTGACAATCTTTAATATTCGTGAATTAAACTATTATCAGAGATAAAAATTTAAAAAAAAATACGAAACAGATTTGTTGAACACCATAAACAAAAAGAAACTGCATATCATCAAAAAATAATAACGTGTAGTGGCATCTCTGGCTCTGATGATTGCCTGGATCGTATTGGTAAGTTGTTTAACAAATTCCGGATAGATTCTTGTGAAATGTTATCCCATTCTGGAAGTGCGAGATGTTCTAGTTCGTGAAGACTTCTAGGAGCGAGTACATGACACCTCACCGCTTTTTTTAGAATATCCCATAAGTGCTCAATGGAGTTTAAATCTGGACTGTGAGGTGGCCAGTCCAATCCTTGAATATTCATCTCATTTAAGTAACTCAACACATCTTTTTCAACATGCGGTCGAGCATTATCCTGCATGAAAGTGAAGTCATTGCCTAGAAATGGCGCAAAAGGCATGACATAGTCCAGAATAATGTTCTTCAGGTAAAACTGAGCACTCATTGACCTTTGTTGTATGGGAACTAAGTCTGTACGGGCGTCGAAACAGATTCCTCACAAAAACATTCTTGACCCTCCACCAAATGGTTCCTTTGCAGAGATATTGCAAGCAGCAAATCTTTCTCCAGGCCTGCGCCATACTCGGTCCAGACCATTTGGTTATTTTAAGCTCACTTTTGTTTCATCGGTGAACAAGACTCGCTTCCAGTGGTCTTTGGACTAATGTTCAAGCTCTCTCACAAATCTTAATCTGGCCATTCTGTGCCCTGTGGTGAGCAGCGATGCAATTGCAGGCCTTCTGCTGGCTAGCCCAGACTCTCTTGCGCATTCTCCTAAGAGTTACAGGGGTCTAGGACAATTCGCCATCGCCGATTTGTCGTCGCCAATTCACCGTCGCCGATTCGTCGTAGGTACAATTCACCGCCGGAAAACTCGGCGTCGGTAAATTCGCCGTCAGCGATTAAAGTTTTAAGTCCAGGTGCATATCCAAATCATAATATATCGATAATTATATGTAAATAAAATAAGAAGTTAACATAATTAATGGAAAATAAAATAATTTGTTATTAATTAAATGTGATACATAGATAAAGAAACAGATAAAAAAATTTGGTCTTCCAGGAAGTATTTCTTATTCTTCAGGGTGTTCGTAAAATCCCTCCAATTCATCTTTTTTATATTTTCAGATTCTGCTCAAAGTCATATTGATTTTCATATCAATCAAAATCACTACACATCAAAAGTCGACTGCTTTCAAAATATTGATTCATGAAAGCTCGTCATTTAAAATTATAAATTGAAAAAGGGGTTCCATAAAAAAAAAATAGAATTATGATTATGTGTACGTACAGCACCAATTTGTTCATAATTTTGTCTTACGGCGGTCGCACTGTAATTAGGAATTTATTTTAACTTGAAATAAAAAACAATAGTAACGTCCATTTTAATTTACTTGAAACGTACTGAAATTATAGTTATTTTCTTCAATTCGTAGGTATATCTTGGATATTATCTAAAATGGTCAGAAAGTGTTTTAAAGTTTATCAAGCTAAATAAAGCAGGGACGACGAATTGGGCGGACGGTAAATTGGATCGACGACGAATTGGTTCTACGACGAAATGGCGACGGTGAATCGGCGACGGCGAGTTGGCGACGGCGAAGCGTCCCATCCCCGAGTTACAGCTGATATCCTAACATTTCTGACTGTTACAAGTTGACTACTAAGCTCCGAACTTGTACATCTCCTGTTTCTTAAAACCTGTTGCCCAAGAAAATGCTCATCCCTTAAACTTCTAAACCTCTTCCTCCCTGTCCATGTCTTGTCATCAAGGATATAAACTGATATTCTCTTTAATATTCACCAGTTTTCAAAACTTGTTACGTGAGGAAAGCAAGAATTAATTATGTTAATTTTGAATTTGAATTTAAACTTAATCGTACTTTAATGAAACAACTTCATCTAACGAACCATTTGATGGATTAACAACATATAATAATCATCAAAATTTATTTATTTTGATTTAAGTCACCTATGATTTAGTATAAAACGTCAGCCAATTAGAAAAATGAAATAAAAAAAGTTAAGTGCTGCGTTAATTCTG
Organism: Prosopocoilus inquinatus; assembly: GCA_036172665.1. Classification (NCBI taxonomy): domain Eukaryota; kingdom Metazoa; phylum Arthropoda; class Insecta; order Coleoptera; family Lucanidae; genus Prosopocoilus; species Prosopocoilus inquinatus. Next base: position 35,875,365 of record CM069877.1, read on the forward strand.
AACAGGAGTTTATTTCTATAATATTTATGCAACTGTTGCTTAGCTTTTACTTTTTGCGTCTTTTTTTATTTTGAGGCCTTGCTTCCTGAAACGTCGCAAGTACCTAGTTATTTAGTTATTTTACAAATTGAAATACCGGTTTTTCACTCTCAATAATTACACTCGATCTTAATAATTTTCTGCTCGGCTTGATTTATGTGATTAAATTTAAATGTTGGTCTAGACACTCTTTAAGTCAGCGCGAGTGTTTTCAATGTTGCAGAAGTATTTTTGTTTTCTTAGAATTTGTTTGCAAATACTCGTACAAATAGATTTTGCTTACTTATGCTAGACAAGAAAGTTTGAACTACGTGGACTTTCATTTCTTAATTCGATTTAAGCAAAATATTTTGTATTTCGTTTTAAATTGTCATTCCTGTTCCTGTTCGGCCAAGTTTCGTAAGCTGGAAATTGCGAAAGTCAAATGATCTCAGTTGTGATATTTAAATTCAAAGAACGGCATTAAAGAAACCTGTCTGCTCACTCGTCTAATTTAAGAATTATTTACGCGTAATTGCTTCGTTTCTTAAAAGCAATTAATTACCTACAGTTTATTACGGGGTCAAAAAAAAAAAGAAAACACTGTTTAATCATTATGATTTATTATACGTATGTTTTAATGCTCCTCGCGATGAAGCTCTTCTTAAACCTTCAACTTCAAATTCAAAAGGTTATGAATTAAAATTTCCAGAAATAAAAAAAAAAGAAATCAAAGCTTAATTAATTTCCTTGGTTGTTCGAAACAAGGAAATGCGTTGAGAATAAAATTTTGTAAGGCATTTAAATTTCTTGTGATCCTGTTTCTTTTGATACCTATCAGGACATTTAATTAATTAGGTGCTGAATCTGAAATTGAGTTTTCTCTTCAGTCTTCACTGTCATGGTTACGCTGAACCTATTCATTTATTCATTTTTACTGGGAATTAATTGCAAATCTCCATCACAATTAATTTGCTATTTCATTCATTACTATGTAGAACTAATGTGTTTAATCCTCATTAACGCCGACGTATTTGGTAAGTGACGGTTACGTTACTAGCAGAATGCAATTAGTCTTTCTGATATGATTTACATAAATTATTATTACTCCTATTACATATCGTGCTTGTATTACTCAAAATTATATTATTTTTTATTGTTCATTCAAGTCTCACATTTTTATTTGCGTTTTATCTAAAGATATCAAACATAAAAAAATTGGGCAGATTTACAGCTGCCTGTGAATTTTTTTACAAATTTTCGTCACACAGGCATTACTTTAATTCTGAAAACGTCTAACTGTTAGAACTTTTCGATTGAAAGTTCCGTGACAAAAAAATTTCAGTAGGGCATGTTGAGTTTCGGATTTCCGTACATACGGAAATACGGGCTGTTGCAGTTTTGGATTTATCTCTGCAATTAGCCTTAGGATTGCAACGCGCATGATGTCTGTGCCTTCGATTTTTAGATTTCGTCCCGGGGGCGCTTTCCCCTCGAAAAACGCTAGCTAAAAACAGCGATTTTTGAGATTTTTCGATATTGTAGGAGCTACCGAAGTTTTCTTGAAAATCCCTAAACACGCTTTTTAGATGCGTCCTTCCGAAGAATTTTGGTTGCAGTCATGAATCGATCATCCAACCCATGGTGGCAGCGGGGACGAAACCCCGAAAGGGTTACAATTTGAAGTCCGCTTTTGGCAAATTATTTTCGGCTCTTGAACTTCATCGAAGAGTATAAATTCGTTTAGTGTTTACCTCCGATTACTTTTTAGATCCGTACAAACGAGAATTCCCATTTTCGACCTTTCTAAAATTATAGGAATTTCCTTTATCAGCCGAACTGGACGCAAATGTGAACTAAAGCAACTTGTCCACGATAAGAATTTTTGCCGTCCTGGCGACGGGACACCCGTTGAACGTGCCCGGCGACATCTAGTGTGCTTTCCTCCGGAAAAAAAAAAAACTCCCTAAAAACAGCAATTTTTGAGGTTTTTTCGATATTATGAGAGCTACGGAATTTTTCCTGAAAATTCTTAAATACGCTTTTTAGACTCATCCTTCCGACGAATTTTGGTGGCGCTCGCGAAGCGATCGTCCAACCCATGGAAGCAGCGGGGGCGAAACCCTGAAAGGGTTGCAATTTCAAGTCCGATTTTCGCAAATTAGTTTCGGCTCTTAAACTGTGTCGGACAACGAAAATTCGTTTAGTGTTTAGGTCCGATTACTTCTCAGATTCATACAAACGAAAATTTCCGTTTTCCGCGTTTTCAAGAATTTCAGGAACCTCCTTTATCAGCCAAACTGGACGGAATTTGGAGCTGACACAACTTTTTCATAATAAGAATTTTGTCCCGTACCCGTTGAGCGTGCCCAGTGGTATCAACGACGCTTCCCCTGGAAAAACTCCCCAAAAACTGTAATTTCTAAGATTTTTCGATATTGTGGGAGCTTCAGGAGTTTTATTAAAAATCCCTGAATTCGCTTTTTATATGCATCCTTCCGACGAATTTTTGTGGTATTCACGAAGCGATCGTCCAGCGCATGGTAGCCGCTGGGATGGAACCTCGAAAGGGTTGTAATTTCAAGTCCGTTTTAGCAAATTATTTTCAGCTCTTGCCTTTTCAAAAATTGTAGGAATCTCCTTTATCAGCCGAAGTGGACGCAAATGGGAACTAAAGCAACGTTGACCGTGACTGGCGACTCCGAAGGCGCTCTCGCCCGGAAAAAAAAACTCCTCAAAAATAGCTATTTTTGAGGTTTTTCTTCGATATTGTGCGAGCTACAGGAGTTTACCTGAAAAACCCTAAATATGCTTTCTAGATGCATCCTTCCTACGAATTTTGGTGGTACTCGCGAAGCGATCGTCCAACTTGTGGAGGCAGCGGGAGTAAAACCTCGAAAGGGTTGCAATTTCAAGTCCGATTTTCGCAAATTAGTTTCGGCTCTTAAACTGCGTCTGACAGCGAAAATTCGTTTAGTGTCGAGCTCCGATTACTTTTCAAATTCATACAAACGAAAATTCTCGCTTCCCGCGTTTTCAAAAATTCCAGAAGCCTCCTTTATCAGCCAAACTGGACGGAATTGAGAACCGCAACTTGACCACGATAACAATTTTTGACGTCCACGCCGCGGCGACGGAACACTCATTGAGTGTGCTCAGTTACATCGAAAGCGCTTGCCCCCGGAACAAATTTCCCGAAAACAGCGATTTCTGAGGATTTTTCGACATTGTGAGAGCTACGCCAGTTTTCTTGAAAATTCCTAAATACGCTTTTTAGATGCATCTTTCCGACGTATTTTGGTGGTACGCAAGAAGCGATCTTCCGATGTGAGGTGGAAGCGGGGACGAAACTCCTAAAGGGTGGCTATTTGAAATCCGTTTTTCGCTAATTATTTTCAGCTCTTGAACTTCGTCGGAAATAATGTTTAGCTCCGATTACTTTTCAGATCCGTACAAACGATAATTCTCATTTTCGGCTGTTTCAAAAATTCCAGGGATTTCCTTTATCAGCCGAATTGGATGGAATTGAGACCTAAAGGAACTTGTCCATGATAGGAATGTTTGCCGTCCGCCGCCCCGGCAACGGAATACCCGTTGAGCGTGCCCAGCTACATCGAAGGCGCTTTCCTCCGGAAAAATTCCACAAAATCAGTAATTTTTGAGGATTTTTCGACATTCTGAGAGCTACAGGAGTTTTCTTGAAAATCCATAAATACGCTTTTTAGATGCATCCTTCCGACGAATTTTAATGACACTCGCTGAGCGATCGTCCAATACGTGGAGGCAGCGGGGGCGAAACCCTGAAAAGGTTGCAATTTCAAGTCCGATTTTCGCAAATTATTTTCGGCTCTTAAACTGCGTGGGAGAGAGAATATTCCTTTAGTAATTTGCTCCGATTACTCGGCAGATCCGTACTCGCGATAATTCCTATCCCAGACAATATCGGGCCGATGACGCCGACTCTACTCATCCAGCAACCTAGTAAGTGTATCGTAGGCTTCGAAAATCGTAATTTCTTTGGAACGGGAACCAGAAATGTGTTAAAACTCTCTCGTACAGGTACGTAACCATAAGACCCTTTCTGTAGATTCTCGATTCGCCGAGCGGAGGTACGAGATTTTTTAAGGAGATCTGTAAATATTCTGTTTCAACCTTGCTTTCTTTCTTCAAAAACGCGTCTTAAAGTTTCTTGTTTACGTTGCTGTTTCTTTTTTTCATTACCTGCTTCCTTTTCTGTTTGAATTATCTGACTTTTGAGGAAGGATATAGAAATCGAAGGGTAAAAATTAAATTGCTGCTGCTACGTTACTACTACTCTTTATCCTATTCAATCTTTATTTTATGGCCATTTGTTTTCCGTTGCTTTTCCCATCTCCAATGGTTGAAAAAATGTTTCGAATTTATCAATGCCATCGTATTCTAGGTTCGTAAAAGTTACTTTGAGGTAATTTTGATCAGTACCTCTTCTTTATTCATCTTTTGTCTCCTTCAAATAAATTCCGTACCGCTGGGCTGAGGAGACTATTGTCTTGTGAATTAAACTCTCCATTGCTCATAGTCTATCCATTTAAGGCTCCTTGTTCCTCCCTTTGGCCTCTATGGAATCAGAATTATAAATGTTTTAAAAACGTATTGCGATCTCCTAGTTCGGATTTGTAGGATTTTCATCTTTTAGTGACATTTTTCTTTTAATCTTCATAAACTTCCCCTTAATATTGTAACCACGTGTCTGTTTTGGCGGTAACCTTAGAGGAGGATTTAAAAATTTCCGCCAAAATGATCTAAACGAAAAAAGCGTATTAAAAGCAAGGGCAGACGGGAAACATTATACAATCATTATCATAATGAAATATGAATGTATGTAAACCACGTTGCAATTTCAAAGGCACACAAAGTGCAAGGTCGCGCTGTCTCATTATCTCGTCCAATGGGACAGAAAGTTTAGACGATTTCGCGTTGCAACCGCATAGTAACCGCTCTCCGTGCGCATCAAAACTCGCTTCTATTTTACTGTAAATAGACATCGACCTTGAACTAGAAACTACTAGCTATGCGGTGCAATCATTATTATCAGTTGCCGTGAGAAAAAACTAAGGTCTCCTATTTATATAACTACCTATTGGTATATTTATGTACGTCTGGCCGTTACTTTCGTACATACAAAAGACTGGCTGGCAGACGGTAATCACGATCAGTTGACGGGGAAGTGAGTGCTTTTAATTATGCTAAATTGTATTAATTCCACACGCACGTTGCAATTGAAACGTTTTGCGTCATTGTGTAATAGTCACCTTCCTTTATTTATGTCTTTGTTTATTCATGGGTTGACCATGAAACTTACGTTTACCGTTTCTGATCTTAAATCTATATAGGAAAATGCCTCTTTCTGTTTCTGTTCTTTAATAAAAGCATAGACGCTCTTATGAAAAGCAAGAAGAAGCATGAAAGCATTTAGCTTTATGAAGGATAAAAGATCTGTGTCCTAAGAAGCTATAGGTCTTTTTTGAGCGGCGATATACTAACGAGATTTTTAAAGAAGTCAGCACACCAGCACGGGACGGTGGTGACAGGAACTGCGCAGGCGGAAATGCCGCTATATTTCATCGTTCCCATCCGAGTCTCTCTCCGCATTGGCGTGCTGCATCTTTACAGATTAATGTGTGAATTACTATAAATCGCAAATCGGCTTCTGGAAGTTCTTATATTTCTAGACGGTTTGAGCTAATATTTTTTTTAATTTCAAGAAACGTGCGACTCTTTCAACTTGGGCACAATAACGTGTCAGAAATAATATATGACGAGCAGAAGTAAAGGAAAAAAAATTGGTCAGTAATGTCTTTGCTTACAACGTGTTATTGCCAAGAAGATTCAGTTTGTAGTACACATGTTGACATTTTTTACATTTTATGGCCTATGCGATCGTTATTACCGCGGCATAAACCTCAGCGCAGATAAGCACCGTCACTATAAAATCACCAACGGTTACTAAATTTAAATCGTCGTTGCTTTATGCAAAAGTCGTTCGACACGGGATATTAAATTCGCGGCTATTAACAACAGTGACTTACGCGTTCTCAGAAACGACTTGTGCCCATCGAAATGAGACAGCGACGGTGATAAAATTATTTTTAGCCTGACTGGTGGTACATCAACAATGTCTCTGGGTGGCAAAAGATCACCCTGTACATATTAAACAGACGGTTTGAACCACGGTGAATGATATATTAGGTGACGCCACAAGAGCACTCGGACGTGTGTCGATATGTGTGCGAAAACGCGAGATCAATTGCGAAAGCGACAGCTGAAGCGGTGTTTAATCCTTCAGTATGAAATAACATGAAAATATTTCTCGCAGTTGCGTGCACGTTCCAAACGCCCGCGCCAATACCTATAAATTCTTTACTGTGGTTTAAACAGAGATAGAAAAGTTTCGTATACCTATGCATAAGTTGACAAAATCATGCCAAAGGTTACATCAGGAATGAACCGAACGAAATGTTTCCAAATTGTTGATTTCTATAATCTACCTGTGGGGTCGGGGGGTGTTTCCTTTTTTGTGTATTTCCTGATGTTTTCACTTGTTTTGTTCTGCAGGTAGAGAGTCGGAGCTGTTGTGGGATTTCTTTTCTAAAATCAAAGACAAATTTCAACTCTCCTGGAGGATGATCGCTCTCATAGGTGTGATTCTGCGGTATGCGAAGTACGACCAGGAAGAAGGAGTTAGGCAAATAGAAGAAGGTAGGTGTTTCCAGCTCTTGCAAAAAATGCGTTGCGAATTTGTAAGTAAATAATCAATTAATGAACAGTATTCAATTTTGCTATAAAAATTATTTAATAAGTAAATAAAACACAATTTTGGTGGATGGTATGGAAAATTCTTTCGGTTGGAACGCGATGAAACACTTACTAAACGTATGTAAGTTAAGTTTAAAATATTCGAAACATGTGGTGCAAGACACTGTTCGGAACTCACCGTCCTTATCATTTCGCTTAACGAATTAATAACAGTGACAGGTAGAAAGAGAATGGATAACTTTACGTCACCCAAATGATAAAAGCCATGAGAAATTGTTGCAGTGAAACCTCAGACTGCATTTCTTTTCACAGATCGGAATACAGTTTTTATTCTTTTTCTTTGCGAGCAAGTTTGCTTATTTCTGTATGAAATATCTTTATTGAGAATTTATAAATAGAGGCATTACGATATCTTTTTGTTACTAATTAGACATAACATAACAAATTATTATTTTTTTTATTTCTTGAGTATATGTGTATGTACATAAAAGATCTCCACTCACTGAACCTGACCGTAATAAGACCGTATCGAACCGCAGCGGAGCATTTTGTCGTCGAAAATCTAGAATATCCGCCGGATACGGTATGATCATGGTCCGGTGTCTAAAGGATTCGATACGTGGCGATTGTTTTGTCAAAATTTACGGAAAGAAGTTTTTTTTTTGTACACGTCTGAATTGTTACGGCCAGATCGAGTGGGCGAAGGCCTTAACAACAAACAAACACTGATTTATTGGACTACAATTAACAATTAAAGTTTTATTTTATTTCAAAATCTAAAATTCATGATTAAAGAACAGAACGTCCGTAATCATTTTGCACTAAAACTTTTGCATACAGTTTCATTAAAATCTTATCAAAGTAAATACATATAAAACAGCAACTTATCTAACTATATTAAGTGAATTATAACGAAATTGTTATGTAAATAAATTACGCACTTATCAGTCACATTATATTACAATTAGCCATAAACAGTTTAACATGTAGCTGGTAATAAACTAAAAGTATGTTTATACGACCAATTAATTTTAGCTTTTTTAAAATGCGTATGCAAATGTAGATTTTGCGTTTATAGAGCTTGAGAAATTTTCTTTCTTCATTCGTTCGCTGAAAAAGAATCTGGAAATTTCCAATTGAAATTGATTCTGTGAACAAATTTCGTCCGCGTTCTGACAATGCAAATCCGATTTTTCTGCACGAGATGTAAAAAAATGCAATAAATTCAATTATGTCGAGTTTTCATAATTATAAAAGCGATTAGTTTAGTTTAAAGAGGAACTCGAACAGGAGTAGTTGCATTGGCAACCATGGCCACGGTTAGGGTGGCGTTCAAACACAACTTATCAGCTCCTTCACGTTGGCGTTATGCAGCCGCCACCATTGCCGCTCTGGTGTGTGGAGTCCTTAATTCTTACTGAATACCGTTTGTTCTTGAAGTTACCAGACACTTGCAATATGCGCATAATAACTAACACGATGCCACGTAAATAATAATAATAACACGTCTTATTATAGTTCTGTAAAAGTAATGAAAAAGTTTTTACTCGCATGTATTCCTTACTTTAGATTTCGGTACCCGTTACAAGGTTACTTTCGTTACTATAGTACAGTTAAATAATCAGATAACATGCATCAATATAATTTTCATCTTAAAGTCGCAATACCTAATAAGATTACGTTTAAAATAATTTTGTTTATTAAAAAATACTCATGCATACAAAAGCCGTGGACGCGCACCGTACAAGTATAAACAAGAGTTGATTGTTACCTTTTGATTTAACTTTATCTTATAGATATGTTGGCGATATTTTATTAATTTTACCTCATGATAAAGATGATTATATTTTAAATAAATTTAATTCTTTTCATAGTAGGTTACAATTTACTGTAGAAAAAGAAAATAATAATTCCATAAGTTTTTTAGATGTAAATACTATCAGACAAAATGGTAATTTAATAACAAATTGGTATCATAAACCTACATGGTCGGGTAGATATATTAACTTTAATTCCTATCAACCAGAAAGTCACAAAGTTTCAACTATTATTAGTTTAATTGACCGCGCTGTACTACTTTCAGACAAATTATTTATAACTGAAAATTTAAATTTAATTAAACAAATTCTTATTCAAAATTCTTACCCTGAGAAGCTTATTGACTCAGTAATAATCGTTTAAAGCATTTAAAAAATGTTAATATATCTAACAATTCACAAAACAATCAGGAAATAAATACATATCATTACCTTATATAGAATCTTTACATGATTCTCATAAACATTTTTTCAAAAAATTTAATTTACATTTAGCCAGTAAATCTTCTGATAATTTTAATATAATTTTTACTAATTTAAAAACAAAAACACCTAAATTTCAAACTCCAAATGTAGTTTATCAGGTACATTATCAAAGTTGTAACTCATCTTATATAGGTGAAACTAGCCAAAATTTAAAAAAAGGTTAGATCAGCATAAGTATTGTATCCAAAAAAGAATGAGAGACATTCAATGTTAGTAGAACATTCACTTTTAACTAAACATATTTTTGATTTTGAAAATCCTAAAATTCTTTATCAGGAGTCTAACACGTTTAAACGTAGATTTATTGAAATGTGTAAAATAAAAATGTGTAATAATTCAATTAATAAAAGAACAGATTTTGCAAATTTGAACGATATATTTTGTAGATTACCAAGTTCATTAAATGAGACATAATAATCGGAAACTTCCCTGTTTATTTATTAGAAAAACTATTTTATTATGTTATTTTATTGGTTTATTATTGTTAGAATTGTTGTAATTTTTGCTACAATTTATTTACATTTACATTTACATTTGTTACGACAATTTATTTGCACACTCTAGTTAGGCTTTACCAGCAATTCCCTAACTCTTGCAGTAAATACTGGAGTATAAGTTAAGATGGGCCTGGCTGCATCAGTAATAATATTCTTGGTTACAAGTTACATCTTTGTTGATAATTTTTCTCTTACCACTAACAATCTCTTCACAATTAATTAAAAAAAATTAGTAGGCTAAATTGTTTATATTTTCCGTTATTCACTTTTGATAAAGCAAATAATTATATTTGCGAAGCGTCAAGTAAGTCAATAAATTACTCTTTTAGCTCGTTTTAAAAAGCTTTTGTTATTTGTTTCATATTCTCTGAAATATTAGCAGGTATTTATTCCTGAAAGAGAAATCTGTAATAATAAGTAACAAAAAACAAAAACGAATTATTAATAATATGTAATTAATTTGACCGTTGTCAGGGAAAATTTCTTTTACGCTTTTGTTTCTTTTTTTTACTAAAAATAAGAGCAGGAAGAAACAAAAGAAAATTCAAGCAAATGACAAATTTATACGAACAATAAGACAAAGAAATAAATAAAATAATAACCTGTAAAAAGTAAATGAAAGAAACAGCAACAAAAGAAGCTCGTCAACACCAGCCTGAACGAAAAATCAACGATTTGCCGGACGAAGCAAAAAGTCCGTAGAAACTAAAAGCAAGCTAAACAAAACAAAAGTCAATAACATGACAAAAAAAACAGAAAAGAAAGGAACGACGAAATACAATGCATAAAACAAAAGAAGGAGATCGTCAAGATGAACAATTCTTTCTTGTTTTTAGTTTTGCTCTAAATAGAAGCAGAAAGGAACCAAAGCAAAAAAAAAAAAATTAACCTGCAAGAACAATCAGTAAACAGGTGTTGTCAGATATCTCAGGGTTTTACGAAAAGTTGATTTGATCAAAGTGTTCGAAAAACGAAGGCATCTCTTAGCTGTACGATGCCAAACACAATGACAACTGAAAAATTTAAAAATACAGAGTGGTCTATATCATATGCTGGAAATATTGAACAAAGAAACCAACAAAATAGATTTAAATCTGTGAACATTTTATAAATGAAATATGTGAGCATTCTTGTATGGTTTTTGTTAAGTTATGGGGAATAGATAGCACTCTTCCTTAGATATACTGCAGACCTTCAAAACTTTAACTAATTTACTTGAAAAAGCGGAACTTGTTTTCACATTTTGAACTTCTTAAAATAAGGAACCATCTAAATATGGAAGTACCGGACAAGACCGAAAAGTATTACATTCAGAATAGCTTTTCAAAGAAGGAAGGAAGCTACTTTAACTGGAGGACAATTGATAACCACCATATCGCCGTTCATCGTTTCTGTCCGTTTCATAACATTTGTTTTTGTTCCTAATAATTTTTGGTACTATTTTCTCGTAACGTAAATTAGTATAATATAAAACAGCCTTAAGAGTTACTTAATTTTTTTATTAGAAATTCCAGACCAATGTTATCAATTTTAGAAAAATGAAAGGGTGAAGAATTTCTAATGACTTCTGCAGAAGGAAACTTGTGATGAATTTTTGCTTCTTGTCGCAAGTCTTTAGGCGAAATATTTACCGAATAGAGGCGGTATAAATTGTCTCCAAATTTTTTATGGATGATTTTTTGCTCTTCCTCGACTAAAACGTCATCAAATCTGAGACATCTCATAATATCATTTTCATCATACGTGACGACAAATAACTGTTAGGTATGAATTTTGACAGACGCAGACGCCTAACTTGGCAAAAACTTATCTTTGGCAAAAGGAAGCAACTGGACATGAAATAGATAATCACAAGCTATCACGAAAACAAATGAATATAATAGGCATATAAAGCAATATTTTTAAAATCAATGGATCTATGACAACAAATGAAATATGTTATACTTGAGGACATGAATGCTCGAACTGTGCAAGTAATAATCAAGCAGTTTAGTTATTATACCATGATTATATTTTGATACATAAATTATATAAAAAGATTTTCCAAACGAAATGGTGACCAAAGGATAAATTCAGACTGACAAAAACAAACGAAAGCCTGATCTTACATTTACCCTAATAACTGAAAATTATTGCTAATTATTATAGTAGCGATCCAGATAACTAGATAAATTTAGAAACATAAAAACTATAATATGTTGGTCATTCGAATTACGCACTCTGGTTAAGCTTATGCGTTCAAAAAGTATTACAGTTCAGTAGTGAGACTGCAAAAGATGGAAAACAAACATATCTCCACCTTAGTAAATTGGAAGTGCATTTGCAACTTAGAAAATAAGAAAACAAGATTTCAAACAAATGAAAAAAGCAAATGTGAAGACTCAGACAAAGAAATTAAATGCGAAATCCCACGAAAACCCCAGCAAAAGGAAAATTTCAGCTAAGCAATTGCCCATTCAAATAGGCAACCAATCGACTCGATTTCTAATGATGATGATGAAGAAAAAGAAGAAGTAGCAACAAAACAACACAACCTAACGAATATAAATACCCTCAGTACGTATGTATTTCATCTTTAATAAGAAGATAAAAAGATAAATGGATAGCCAAGACAGCAAAGGCCCTACGAACCAAGGAACGCAATTACAGAAAACTCACAAGAAAATCTTTCAAGAAGTTTTGGAAGGTACAATCGAAAGATATCAAAAAATCAAGCTAAGACATCCTTATGATGAAAGGTTCTGAAAAAAATTCTTGTCTTCGTCACCGCCGTGCTACAAACGTGAATACAACAAACATTTGTAGGAACGGTTACGGACGATAGGGCGCGACCAGTAAACCGCGCCCCATAGGGCGCAACTGATTAGACGCGTGACACGAAGGCCTGAAAACACTAGGGCGCGAAGCCACTAGGGCGCCGAAATCAAATGAAAATGAAAACATAATAATGCATGCCTGTGATAACTTTTATTTAATTAACATAACAGATATTTTTTTAAATTTTTAACTGGAGTAAGCCATGACTTTTATAAACCAACAGTTAAAGTAAGTTGTTAATGAATGTACTAGGCCTTAATTAATTGAATTTGAGTTAAATCAAAATCTCATCAAAATTACCAACGACCTTTATTAAAATCTTGGTTTACTCCAGCTAAAAAATTTTAAAATGACCCATTATATGATGCAACATGCATACACTGTGTTGAATGATTGTGTATTTCTTTAACAATCATACCTTCTGATGTACGAATGCGACGTTTTTTTCGTTCACATCGCCAAAATTATTTCGTTCTACAGGCACTAAATCTATCGACAACGTAACAGTATTCGTTAACAAATTCGCGCCGTAGCGTCTTCGTGCCGTAGGGGAACGCGCCGTAGCGTCGTCGCGCCCCACTAGCTGCACCCATTGACCGCGCCCAAATGTCCGAATCCATTTGTACGAAATAATCCATGTTGTTGGTGACACCAACTGCTCTGTCAGTCTCAACCAAATACAAAGCGGAAGATAAATGCCTTAAATGCATCAGAAACCACTCAATTTCACACGTGCAAATGAAGTGAATTTAAAGAGTAATCCAGAAAACTTCAAGGGCTGTCCTCGCAACCCCTTCAAAACCCATGGAATTCTATCCAAAAACCACCATCTACTCTCAGCATCCTCAATACACACTAGGGTTGCCACCTTTTAAAAATGTTCGACGAGGACACATTTAAATGTATTATGTTTAACGTAAACACATTTGAATTTCACAAAAAAAATTTTATTCATCAACAACACTTGAACGTGGGCTTGAACATAGAATACCCATTTACATAACATACAAAATATGTTTATATTAAAAAGAGATAACACTTTTAAATAAAAAATAAAACTACTTTAGTAACAAAAGTAACAATAAAAGAAACAATATAATTTTAACGTTTACATTACTTTGGAATTTTAAAGATATATTTTTGATTTCCCTTTGCACAGTTTAGTAATTGTCTATCACCTTTTATTGTCTGAAGAAATTCTGAACATGTTAGTTTATTATTAAAATAAACCAACAGTTCTGCTCTAATTAGTTCAGGAAGAGCTCTGTTTCTTTCATCCCTCCACTTAATGTTCATCACGCTAATTACCCGTTCTGAAAAAGCCGAACTACTTGGTATACTTAAAAAAAATGATATAAATTTATATAAATTAGGGAATACCCCTGATCTTAAAATATTGCACCATTTCCCTGCGCAAGAGAGTTTTTTAAAATCAGATTAATCACATACAGTTTTGTATATTTCACTTGCAGATATTACTTCATTGAATAATGTATCACAATTAATGCCCAAACCGTCGTCGTTGTTTAAATTTAAGGATTCAATTGTATCAACAATATCGCTAAAACTGGGGAAAATATTTTGTAGACTAAACATATGTAATTTTTTTAAAAAGTCTAAAGTTATATTATCTTCAATTCTCTGTTTTATATAACTCAATGCAACATTAACAAATTCATTAAATTCAGCAACAATGCTATCCTTTAAAAAAGTATCTTTCAGGGATGAAAATTTTTTCCGTACTTAATTTCCATAAAACTGTTGATGTTTTCGATGTTCAAGTTGCTTCATAAAATCTGACAAAATTTTGAAAAGTTCTAGAATAGTTGTGTTATTGGATTCTAGCGTTTTAATAGTATGGTGGAATATATTAGAGAAATGCTGAACAAATAACAAATATATTTCAATTACGTCATTAAGCTTATGATCTTTTATACGAAATACTTCAATGTATAATTTTGGCAACTCATTTTTTTTAGATAAATCCTCAAAATATTCCTTTAATGGTAACCAAGACATCAAAATTCTGTCTATAGCTGGTAAAATGGACAACCATCTGGTGGGACAATGTTTTATTATTTCTCTAAATTCTATATCACAGAAAACATAAAATGATTTTAGATTTTCTCTGCGTTTTGCAGATTTTGCAAAAAAGTGATATATCCTTGTTACTATGTTATTAATATCCACTGAAAGACAATCTAATGCGTGCTTTAAACAATTATATAAACTGTGAGCGTAGCAGTTTGCCTTCAAAATATTACGATTTTCATTCTTAAGTTTAACGTATACAGAATTTCTATTTCCAAAATTAGAGTTTGTATTATCTGCACTAAAACTACAGAGTTTTTTCAGAGGCAGACCTAACTTATTCATTGATTTCTTTTACAGCTTGAAACATACCTTCTGCTGTTTCATCAGGTTGTTCAAAAAAATCTACCAATTTATTTTCTATACCGTTTTCAATTGTGTAGTACTGTAAAACCAACGGAAAAAACTTTCTGTTTAAATGATTTGATCCATCAGTTTGCACTGAATAACATAAATTGTTTGAGTGTATAACAAGTAAAATTTTTTCTAGTTCTCTTGGTGCTAAAACTTGTTGTACCTTGTTGTGCCTCCGCTTTGGTTCGACCACAATGAATTTTTTCACCATATTTTGAATCAGAATGCGTCTTTTTCATTAATTTAAGGCAGCAATCCAATGCACTGTAGGATTGGTTCTGCTTAATGCAATGAAAAATGTGAGCAACTTCCGCAGCAGTTGTCATATCTTCCTCTACAGTATCCTTTTTATCGAAAAAATTCAAGAGTACCTTACTACAACCAACGACAGTAACATTTTTCTGATGATTACCACTTGATTCGTGGTCATTAAGTGCACGTACTCCTTTGTTAGATACCAAAATTTCGGTTCTACATAACGTACAATAACCTTTCGTTGTAGATATTTTTCTAACCCAAGTTTTCGCAGATAACCAATCGTTGTTAAATTTTGTAATACGCTTACATCTCTTTGGCGGTGTAGCCATTACTATAACAAGTTTATTTTAATAACATTATTTACAAAGGAAATTGCAGAAACTTATCACTTACTACAGAATTTAAGAACACACGGACATTAACGAATGACCAGTGACCACCCAAACCAGGCATACCACACTGAACAAAGTAACTATAACAGACATCTCAAAACGCAGTGCTGCCATTTGCCTCTAAGAACTACCAACTATTGTACCAAATTTTTCTTTCGCGAGGAATTTTGCTTTAGCAGGAGGACACGAGGACTTTTTGTGAAAACGAGGACAATCCTCGTGAAACGAGGACGGGTGGCAACCCTAATACATACTGAAGATAAGTTCACTAGAATATTTGGGCAACTATCTATAAGGTATGTTTCTCCCGGATTGAAAGAGTTTCTGAACTCTCCTTATCAGTCGTTCAGTCAAATTCTTTAACTAACAGAAATGGGATGAAACGGTCTTGTAAAAGGAACTAGCAATAGAAAATTAATATTCCCAAAAGCTTGAAGCCACAGTGAAAGACTACCTGGTTACTACTCTATGTGGTGGGCAGAAAGCCCGAGATCATCAACGACTCAAACGACTCAAAAGATTTTGAAGTATGAGAAAATCAATAAAAAGGCCTCATTGAAGAGAGTCTAAACCATTTTTCGAAAAGAGTTGTACCTGATGAAATCCATGAAATAGAATTTCTGACTGTCGCTTAAAAGCCACTTTTATGTGATGTTTATTAACATTTAAACATTTAGCCTTACGAAAGAGCTTCTTCTGTCAGTATTTTATTTACGCTGCATTACGCTGCGCGCTCGTTTCAACATCGCAATTGTTTACCCGCTGCCATAAAACGGCCCGACTTAATAAACGTCGGCGTAATTGTAAAATGTGCTATATATAATTTCACCGTTGTAAATATGTTGGAATAAGTATATTATATTTAGGCAAAATGCGCACAAAATTTGCAAAATATCACAGCCTCGTCGCACGCCAATGCACACCAAAGTGCGCCTTCCAAACGCCCGGCGTAGGGCTCACAATCGGAAATTACGGCCGTACGGCGAAGGCACGCATATGTACATACTAAAATTATTATAACCTTTGCATTTACGATGGCCATAAATTATACTTTAACGATTCTATGCAGTTGTTTTAAAACATTACACGTTGTTGGATGGGAGTGCGACATTTGATAAAAGTTTCAGCGTCTCGCATTCAATCTGCTGCACGACTGTTGTTCAATGCTTAATTCCGTGAACACATAATAACTTCTTCTCTTTTTGTTGAAGATGGGCGTTTTTTCTTTCTAAATCCATTCGATTTCAAATTGTAAATGGAACTTCCTTGTTTGTTTTTACATATCCTTGGATTTCTGTTTATGACTTCGATCAATTTCAATCTTTACTTGTCTCTTTTTTTAACTACAAAAGTGAAATGCAAAACACCACTTTAATGAAGCATTCGAAACGGATAGATTATTTCCTTCACCTTCTGGGTATCGCATTCCAATTCGATAAGAGCCATGCAAATTATGTAATATGGGGCATTTCACTTACCGGGGTCATTTCTCCGACCCCGCCCAAGTTCAGCGGCGAATTTAGAAAGTGTAGCTCGCTCACAATGATACCGGATACTGGAGACGCCACCCTTGCACATTGATTTCTTATCTTCGCATGCTGCACTCACCTGTTGATATTAAACCCACCCCCGATGTACAGGGTGTTCTTATACTGTCTGTGCAAATAAAGATAGCTCAGCGCAAGTACATGAAACGCTTCTGTGCGTTTATTCCGGTGGTTACCGTACTACATCCAAAGAATTTCGGAGGTACCACTTGTTTGGAACTGTTGATACGTGCGAGAGAGAAATACTAAGCAAGGTCGCAACTCCTTCCTACAGTCGACGACACGCACTGAGTTCCGCATTCAAACTCATTTCGTAGCGTTTCGTAATAATAATCAATAATCACTGATATCGTTTAGTAATTATTTATTTAAAATTTTAATTCACCCAAGGAAATAATGTTATAGTTATTTAAATACTGCCCTACCTTAAGCGCGTCTATCGAAGAGGCGGCCTGCGTTGTAAAAATACACTTAAGAAATGGAAACGCAATTTATTTATTAATTGTGAAAAATGAAACGATGGATGACGATGACGTGATTATTTAACTCATCCGCAATTTTAAGGCGCATTTTTCGTCCAGTAATTATAATCGTCGGCCTATAACTTAAAATACTTAAAAATGTAATTACTTACTTGGAGTGAGGTTACATAATTTTAATAAATCCAGGCGGGTTTAAAATGTTGATCGACCGGAAGATTTCGTAATCGAATTCCTATAACAGCAACAGATATAGATTGTTGTCATCGGTTAGGTGCAAAAGAGGGCTCCCATCGACCCATAATTGTTAAATTAGTTCGGCGCACCGTAAAAAAAACAATATATTTTATGCGAAGAGGAAGCTGAAATTGTACTGCGGGAGGACCTGACCAAAACTAGAGTTGCAATTGTGAAAAAATTATCAAACAAATTTGGAAATAAGTCTGTCTTCACCAGTAAAATGGCAATATAGCGGTAAAAATTGGAAATAAAATTCATAAAATTAATTCACTTAGTGATTTTAAAGAATTTTCTGTTAAATTTAATGTGTAGTAGTCATGCGCATCAATCGTAGTAACAGTATTATTTTTACACATTCAATAAGCGAAAATTAGGTCTTTTTTTTCTCGTTTTCTCTAAGTTTTCTAATTATACTTAGATAAGTTACTAAATTTGCTGACAGGCATGGTGCTATTTCATTTATACTCTTATTTTTTTCTTATTTGTTACTCTGTACTCACATAATTTTGTGATACAAATATTTGATCTGAATCATGATTACACTAGGGCATATTAACATAAGGTCTTTGTTTCCCAAGTTAATTGATTTAAAACTATTACTCTTACAATTGAATATGGATATTTTAACTATTTCTGAAACCTGGCTTAATAATAATATTACTGAAGCTGATGTATCTATAGAAGGTTATAAGTTAATTCGAAAGGATCGTGGTAGTCGCGAAGGAGGTGTAGATATGTATATTCGCAATTGTATACGATTCTCTATGTTACCATGTAATAATACAATTGAACAGATTTGGGTTGAAGTGCAAATGTCTAATAAATTTGTTGTCGGTGTTGTTTACAGAGAGCCACAATTAAATTATAGGTTATTTCTTAATGAATTAGAGGATTCCATTGGATCTTACATGTTAATTACTGAAAAAATTTATTGCTGTGGCGACTTGAATATTGATCTTCTTAAATCTGATAGTTTAGCTGCACAACACTTAACACAATTAAAAGATTCTTTCGGCGGAAAGCAACTTATTTGTGAGCCAACTAGATTAACATATACTACAGCTACGCTTATTGACTTAATCATAACCACAGATGAATCCTGTACTGATGGAACTGTAGTTTCATGTAATTTATCTGACCATGACTTAGTTTTATGTACCATTCCGAATATAAAAATAAAGTCCTCTCCATTATTTCGTACATACAGATCATTCAAGGATTTCAATGTTGGGCGGTTCCAAATTGATTTACAATCAATACCGTTTCAAAATATTTTTAGATTGTCGAATATTGATGATAAAGTTAAGTTTTTCAATTACAATATTATCAGTTTGTTTGATGCTCCGATAATTACGCGAAGATTCACGAAACCGTACGCTCCTTGGTTAACAGGAAATTTAAAATTACTTATATCATTAAGAGATAAAGCAAAAGATAAATTTAGAAAGACAGGATTGATTCATCACTGGGAATACTATAAGTCGCCTAGAAATCTGACAACGCGTACTTTCAAATTAAAGAAAAAGGCCTATTTTGACTTCATTTTACGTACTCGTGGCAAGAACGCGTTTTGGAAGGATCTGGATTATTTAGATCTTTCCAAACGTAAAAATACTGATATCCCTGAGATTATCTCGGATCCGGATAAATTTAACAATTACCTTAATATAGTGTATCTGCTAATATACCACATTCAAACGCACCTACGTTTATTGATTATGACCAATTATGAACAAATATGGAAAATAATCAATCAAATTAAGTCTAACGCAGTGGGTAATGATAATATTACAATATCTATGATAAAGTTATGTTGTCCATTTGTAATTCCATACATAACACATATTATTAGCGCGTCTATACAGGATAGTATATTCCCCCTAGCGTGGAAACATGCTGTGGTGAAACCCATTCCTAAAATCAAGGAACCCTCACAATTTAAAGACCTGCGGCCCATAAGCATACTTCCCGTTTTGTCAAAAGTCACTTTTCGTAAATTATTTAGATAATCGTTTGCAAACTGTAAGTATTAATAATTCATTCTCACGTCCTTTATTGGTCATGCAAGGAGTACGACAAGGATCTATTCTTGGTCCTATCTTATACAGCGTGTCATCAAATAAGTTTCACAAATTAAAACTGTAAGTTCTTCATCACTTAAGAAAACGAATTCTGTATATCTTAATTTTTTTGGTGAAAAATGTAAGAAATTAAAGCCCCACAAGAGCCCGGAGTCTTTTTGTTTGAGAACCTCTGACCGATCGTGTGTGGATTTTTCTAAGCAAAACATTACATTATAAATAAAACATAAAGCAATAAAGCGTCATCGAAATGAAGGGCACTGGGCCAATGAAATCTTCGCTCAGCAATTCCATACCAAAAGAAAATAAACATCCATCAAGTTTGTTTCATTACTTACTGGATTAATTAAGTTAATTTTCTGCTGACAAAAGTGTAATAATAAGTAAAAGTTACGTCGATATTCATCGTCCCTTCATTTATGATTTGATTATTTTGTTTTGCTTACACTGTATAAATAATTGACATCGAGGAGTATCTGACAAAGAACCTAGCTTTTACTTAAATTATTGTCGAATGCTTGTTCATTTTACGTACTCATTTATTTATTTAGTCTTGTCGTTATTGAAGATTCTTTAATTATTCATTAAAGAATAAAGTTTATGTTTATGTGATTCATACTAAGATCTAATTATTGTCGATAATCTAATAAAACAAATTTAATTCTATAATAAGCGAGAGTGGATTTAAAATGGTCTTCTTTAATCAAATTGCAAACGTGGGCAACCACCGGGACACTATGAATTTGATATTCTGTTTACATAAAACATCACAGCTTTCAAAAATGCGATCAAGAACTTGACCTTGACTTTTGCTGGAGTTTTATTTTATGATGTCTTTACGCACGATCGATCAGAAGTTCTCAAACAAATGTACCAACGCTCCTTTAGTAGGTCATTTTTTTATTTTTGAGTTAGACCATTGATAATTGCGGCATTAATTCTCTTACAGGGAGTAGGAAATTGCAGTATTAATATGTGAAACTAATTTGATTACACCCGGTATACACAGTATACTTCGTTCATTTTAAAGAACGTAAAATTTTGTAATACACATTCATATGCTGATGATACACAGTTACATCATTCATTGAAGCCGAAAGAATGGCGTCAAGCTGAAGAGGAGGTGAATGCCGACTTAGCGTATATTTATAATGTATCCGTGCAACATTCGCTGATTTTAAATCCTGATAAATCCAAAGTCATGTTCTTTGGGAAGAGGAAAATAATAACTGAATTACAGAATTCTTTAAAAATACGCATTAATAATTCTGTTGTTCCGATAGTTAGCGAGGCGAAAAGTCTAGGAGTTATTTTAGAGAACACCTTCCGTTTCAGAGAACAGATTTCCAAGTACATTTCTTCTGCTTTTATTGCCTTAAAAAAGTTATATCCTTTCAAATCTGTGTTCAATATACAAATCAAAAAGCAGCTCTGTGAATCATTCGTGCTTTCGCAATTCTCATTCTGTGTACCTCTTTATCATTCATCAATTGATCAAAATACGGTGTACCGCATCCAAAAAATGCCGAATACTTGTATACGATACATTTATGGAATTCGGAAGTACGATCACGTTTCATACAAGTTAAAAGAACTAGGATGGTTAAATATGGAGAATCGTAGACAGTTGCACAGCTCTTGTTGCTTTTATAAAATTTTGCTGACTGAAACACCTTCATACTTGTATAATAAGATTACTTTTAGAAGTGACGTGCATAACATTAATACTAGGTTCCGTGGCCATATTTCACCACCTATACATACTTGCGCTTTATTCGAGAGGTCGTTTACTTACCAAATGTTTTTATTTTATAACTCCGTATTTCTGAAATACAAGGGCTTTAATTTGAAATGTTTCAAAAAGGCATTACGTCAGGATCATTTTGTAAATCAAGTATAGTTTATCAATTTTAAAGAGAGTTTAATTTATTTCTAAAAGGGCAGCATGCACATCACAGAATTATTATTTTGAATTATTTTTATTTATTTTTTTTTCTTTTTTCGATTTTGCTCTATTTTTTTACATAGGTTAGGCATTTCGAGCATATTTTATGTTTCGTTTTCAAGGTTAGATGGTAGATCAGGAGTAGTGTCGCTACAACTGAATCTCGCCTTGTGATTGTAGTTTTTTTTTCTGAATATGCGTTAGTTATTATTATTATTATTATTATTATTATTAATTAATTGAATCTGTAATTTGAAAGATCGATTCTTTTTAAATATTTCGTGAAGATGAATATAAACTCACGTAAGCCGAAAGTTTTCGAAATTCGTTTCCATCCGCATGCAGAAATTTGCCAAATGGCTGTGAGACTTCCGGCAGGTCCTTTTACATATCATCAAACATATGTTCGTTCACGACAGGTTTCACGAATAAGGTTAAACCATGTTAAACACTGACCGACTGACCTATTTCGTGTCGTTGTTCAAACAAGCAGCCACCTACACTCTTTAGTTATGCCAGCAGTTCTCAAACGGTTTGGCGAAAATCTGCCAATGCATTTTTATCGAAAATTATTAACTTTCTGTTAAGGACATATGAGTTCAATCGTTGCCATTTATGGTGATGCATTACGTTCTCAGGATCAGTTGATGCCACCAATTGCGTGGGTGCCAAGCACCACTCCGTACCGTTTCAGCGACATCGTAATGTCAGACCGTTCTGGAGAGCTCGATGGTAGCACCTGCTACCAGAATAACTGCCCATAATTGCAGGAGCCTCATACCGCATTATCAGTAAACAGCATGTATCGCCCTACTACTTCCTCCAGAACACCTAAGGTCATATTCGGCAGGTACTCCAGCCACCACATATAACACATCTATAATAAACCAACGCCTCCTCCAGGCTAATATCTCGCGAACAGCCCTTATCAGATATCCACTACACATTTAATAACACTCGCGGCCCGACTCATTAATACCTTTATGCACACGTTTATCCTTCACAGTAACCCTCGGAAGACTGTCCTAATTTTTTTCGTTTCTTTTCCTGCCTGGGTCAAACACATCCCCGTATCATATTACCAAACCAATAACGTAAACATGCTCGTGCTTCGCATCATTTCTTTAACTTTTTCTCTAAAACGTGAGAGGTATCATTTCGATATTTCTATTTCTAATCCAGTTCATTTTCATTTAGCAAAGTTTAAGGAATATAAATGGCCCTTGAGAGAAAACCTGTCGCCGCTATGCTTTTGTAGTTTTATTCAATTTTATAGCTATATCTATAACCAATGATCTGCAGAGAGTTGAGTGCACAATATAGAGATAAATTTCGCCGAGTCATCAGCGCACCCGATCGGCGGTCGTTGGTAAGCAAGTAAGAAATCCGCGCGGGCTCTCGCTCGTTTGAAAATCGAAACGGCCATATAAAAGGAAATAGACCGGGGCATAAACAAGAAGTTTCCGAGTTAAAACCAGCACCTGGGTTTGTTCATTTCGTAGTAACGATCTACAACTTCCGCCCGGCCCCGTAAAAACGCGTTATATTTAGAGAGTATGAACAATTGTGAAGTTGGAACGCGGTCGTAAATCTCTCCGGTTACGTTTAAACAAACTCGGTTTCGCGCCGCTTGTTTTACATAACTCATCGTTATTTTCAAAACGTGTCGGTTTTGCATTCCGGATTATTATTTTATAATTTTGCTTGCTCCGCCCGAAATAAAATTTCTTGTCGAATCACGCCGGGTAATTACGACACTCACCTCTCTTCCCCCCATTATAAACCAGGGGATCAAAGCCTTGGTCCGATCAAAAATCAAAAAGGTGCGTCGTGCGATGCACGGTGTACAATCAACTTACTTTTGACCTGTCCTGTGCATGATGTTCCGATGAAGCTAATCGAAAAGGACAAGCGCCGTGAATTTTCTGTACAAATTAACATCATTCTGTTGTAATTATTCGACTAGCAACAAGATTCTTTTAACGAGAACCAGTTTCACCTATACGCAGTTAAAGACAGACGTATGCCGAAAAGGAAATTACGCGTTTAATGATTTCATTAAGCAAGAATACCATTGGTACTCAAATTAGATAAGTTTGCACTCGCATCTGTATAATGAAAAGACGATTTGATGGATAATCTGGCAATCAAATATATTACCCAATCATCGGTGAACGACTATTGACAGCCTTTTATAAAATCGTGGCCGGTACACTACATTATAAAACCAAACAGTTCATTATTAAGCTCCGAACTTGTACATCTCCAATTTCTTAAAACCTGTTGCCCAAGAAAATACTCATCCCTTAAACTTCTAGACCTCTTCCTACCCAGTCCATGTCTTCTTGCGCGGCCCCAATTTCTCTTATCTTCTAATCATTCGACTAACTGATGAATGGTCGACACCTAACATATTAGCTACACGTCGCATACTTCGTCCTTTGTTTAATGAAGACGACGTTCTTATGCAACCCTCACTAGTTAAGTATCGTGGTCGATTCATATTTTTGGTATGCAAGAATATAAACCGATATTTTGTTTAACATTCAATAGTTTTCAAAACTTATTACGCAAGGAAAGCAAGAATTAATTAGGTGTGTTATACTTGACTTTAAGTTTAAATTTTATCGATCTGCTTTTGTTTCTTTCGCTTCTCGTTTTCGTTTTTTGTTTCTCGCGTCGCTGTCTTGACGAAAAAAAATCCGGTTTTGTCCCAAAATCTCAAACGTCTTTCTAATTTTTTTACTGTAAAATCGACCGTTTCTTGTTCGTTTTGTTTCTCATTTTGCTTTTCTTGCTTTCCCATTTGTTTGTTTTTTTTTAAGACGTTTATTTCGCTTCTCGCTTCTCTTTCATTTCTCGACGAAGGAAAAATGTCGCGACTTTATCACAAGTCGAGTATGGTTTTAAACTCAACGTCTTTCTTCTGTTTTTCGAATTTGTCGAAATCGCTTTTCTTTTAAATTACAAAAACGATCGTCTTATGTTTCTTTTGTTTTCGTTTTTTGCTTCTCCGTGAAGAAAACTGTAATTTCTTTTTCAAAATCGATTGTATTTGGTTTCTTTTGGTTCTCGCTTATCTTCTTACTTCCTGCTTTTTTCTTTCTTTTCATTTTGACGGAGAAAATATGATTTTATTATAAAGAAACCGATCGTCTTTTGTTTTCCGCTTCTCGCCAAGAAAGGCGCAGGAAAAATACATTTTATTTAAAATCCATCGTCTTTTGCCTGTTGTTGTTTTTTTTATTTTTTCTTTTGGCGTTGAAGAAAACTGTAATTTTTTTCAAAATCGATCGTATTTTGTTTTTGCTTCTCGTTTTTCATCTTGCTTCTTGTTTTGGAAAAAAATACGATTTTATTATAAAGCAGACCGATCGTCGTCTTATGTTTTTTAGTTCACGTATCGCTCTCTTGACGACGAAAAAAAACACTTTATTATACAATCTATAGTCTTATTTTCATGCTTTCTGTTTGTTTGTTTTTTTTTTTGAAGGTGAAAGAAGCAACAGAATTTTTTTCAAAATCGATTTGATTTTTCCTTTGTTTTTACCAATTTGTCTTTTCTTTCTTTCTTTTTGCTTCTCGCAACGCTTTCTTGACGAAGAGAAAAAGATCCGATTTTCTTATAAAATCGATCGCTTTTCGTGTTTGCAATTTTAAAGTTAACATCGTTTCAAAGTTCAAATGTTTTTTTTTATTAAACGTCCTACCGGTTGTTGTAAATCAGTTGCAACTCTAAATCAATTATTGCAACGTCGTCGCTTCGAAAGTTGCTGACTGAATAATCTAAGGCTAGAAGACGGCGTTTCCTGCTGATTTAAGTAATCTCCAGAGTGCAGAGTTTTAAAATTTAAGTGGTAAAGTATGTATGCTTAAACATTCTATTAAATTAGAAATTAGAAATTATTTTTTTTACGACAGCGACACAACGGGTGTCCAACAATTATTGTGATCCCGGGTGGCTGTGAAATCAAACATAAATATCGATTCTTACTTCGCACACATCATTGAAATTACGTCTTAAATATTAACTATATTATCAAACAGCAATTAAGTTCTTGTTTTATTGCAATAAAAATATTAGTTAGAAACGATTGAGTCTACAAACACCAACTGGACTACGATAATTGTTGAACATTCGTTATGTCACTTGTTTTCTCGATTAGATGTGTTGCAATTTTTACAAACTAAATCGCTTTCATGTTCTTTACCGTTAAGATACTGTAAGTAATCCGATATGTACAGTTTACTTTAACAATGAAATACGTACATACCGTTCAATAGGTGCGTAGTTTGAGTGACGGACCCTGTATACGAAGGAGTATTGTGTTTGTTGCATGTGAAAAAAACATAACACAACAGCCGTTGTAACTATTATATTTTTGAATAATATATCCAACATTTTTTAATGATCTACTACTTGTTTTTCTGTTAACTGAAAGTGCCCTTCCTCCACAGAGAAGTCGTGGAATGTAAAGTGCTTGAACAGAGAATTCATGGAAGTTGAAGGCATTTGAAGAAACCGCTTCGCGCCGTTAGGGCCGCTCGCCTTAAGGGTTCGCGGCAGCTAGCATTGAAGGAAAACATTTTAAAAAAGTTCAAAAAATTTTAAAAAGTTAAAAAGTTAATAAAATTTAGAGAAAACAAACAATTTCCAATGAAGATTTTTTTTTGTTTTGTTAATTTTTTCCTCAAAATTCCGAGTGACCACCGAATTACGCTCGCCCGGACGTTTAATTTGACACCTCCCGCACGTCTACATGGTTTACATCGACGCGGATACTTTTCGATGACGCACCGCCGCCGTATTAGATCCATTCACCGGATCTTCCCATATACGGGGTCCAAAGGACCGAGGCGTGTCACAGAATTTAATCAAATTTTAGAGTCATATTTTCGATAAATTTTCGAAAAAGCTCTAAAAACGCGGTTTTCAGCGGGTCTCTCAGACTCGATCTTCGACTGGCGAAAAGACCTCCGCTCCCTGCACCTACCCTTCAAGTTTCATGTCGGTCAGACGAAAATTTAGAACGTTGGAATATTTAAAAGTGGAAAATCAGCCATTTTTCAAAAGGGGGGTACAAAATCTTTTTCCCCCAGGCATCCCAGCGCCCAGCGGACGCCACCGTCGGTTTCTTTGGTCTTTTCGACCAAACGATGCCGAAAACCGCGTTTAAGAGGCATAAAAAATTCCCGAAAAATGCTCTGCAAAGTCGCACCCCCGCAGTAATTCGCCCCCGACGCCGCCACTCGACGCGCGATCGCCTCGAACCGTCATCAAAAATCGTCCAAAATATCAATCTAGAATGCGTATTTACGGATTTCTATAGAAATCTCCGTAGCTTCGACAAAACATGTAAAAACTGTCAAAAAAGGGTGTGTGAAGTGGAAAAATCGGTCAATCAGGAAAGTTGTTCATTGAAATGTTTCGTAGTTCTTATACGGGTAATTTTTCGAAAAAGTCCCCCGTTTGGTCGTGTTTGACTGCGGAATGCACTTTTTGCAAGTCCTCGAACAGAGAACTTGAAAGAAGAAGAAAGAAGTTGAAGGCATTTGAAGAAAGCGCTTCGGACTGTTAGGGCCGCTCACCTTAAGGGCTCATGGCAAATGGGATGTTTAAAACAAAGTAGCGAATTTTTTTTTAATTTTTTTAAATTCCTTAAGAAAAGTTAAACAATCAAAAAAATCTAGAAGAAACCAATTTCGAATTAGAAGTTTCTCTAGTTTTTTTAAAATCTATTATATTTTTAAACATTTTTGACGTTATGTAGCGTCATATGGACCAAATTGCCCTCATGACGACGTTTCATTTGATATCCCGCACGACGGGTTTATCTTTACGTGAATAGTTTCATCCCTGGTGTGGTAGGGCCACCGTACTGGGTTCTAAGATGGCGCCTATCGAGTTCGATGCGACGCCCGAGGCGGAATCCTTTCGGCGCTCGTAATCCCCAACCACACCTTCGCGATTTCCCGAAAAAAATCGTTTCACCACCGACCGCCCGAACCACGGCGCCGAACGTACGACTTTTTTTAAAGTCGTGCGATCGCCGCTCCCTTGTTGGAAGGCCGAAGCCGAAAGTGGCGCTCTCAACGTGCGGGGTACGATTTCTCCCGACCCCCCGAAGCCAGAAACGCCAGAAATTCCTTTATATTTCGAAAAAGCGATTTTTTTTCCGTGCCGATCCCGGAAGTGTGCTCTTCCGCGGGGGTTGAGTCCCATTGAAGTGAAATCGGCGTCGAAAGACGCACGATCGACGCCCTCGACGCTGACGGAAAGCACGATCATCTGCCTCTAACGACCCCGCGTCCAGAAGGCAAAAGCGCCGATCTTTTGGTCATTTTGTCTTCTCGCCGTTTAAAATACATGGGAACGCATGTTTCCACTCGGGGGCGCCCCTATTGTTTGGTATGAGGCAAAGGCGATCGGGGCTCTTGAGTCTTACAGAGGAAGGACCGGGGGCGGCCCGTGCCGAACTTTAAGCCGATAGCTCGTCAACTTATTTTTTACGGTTCCCGAAAATCCGCGAAATTTGTTTCGGAGCGCAGGACCGTACCGGCTCCCTCAGGCCTCCGATCGCCTAGTGGTTGGAAGCGCTGCATTCCTCGTCATTTTCTACCGACGATGCGGCTTGAGGCGACGCGATCCGTCCAAAGACCTTGAAAGAAATTTTTCAAAACTGCACGCGAGGTGGGAACCTTTTAAAAAATTACAGCTCCGCTTTCGTGCGTTAGAGCCGGACCTACGACACGGCGTTAAGCAAACGAAGGATGGGTTTTGGTGATGAGACTTATAAAAAAAATCTAAGAGAGCATTTCCGAAAAGTTTTCGAAAAATTTCGAAAATCACGGTTATCGGTGGCCCAGGACCGGACTCGGACTCCATAGTCAGCGGACGGCGAGAAGTCCCTCTCGTCCCTCGTCTATGCTCCGATTTTCGTCTCGATCGGACGAAAAATAAGGGCGCTGGAATTTTTTAAAAGTCGAAAATTGGCTGTATTTGCAAAGGGGATGCAAAATATTTTTCCTCTGGCATAACGGCGCCAAACCGACAACGCCATCGGTTTCTTGGGTCTTTTGGACAATACTCTGGCGAATAGCTCGTTTCGATGCGACCGCGTTTAAGGGGTGTAAAAAATTCGCCAAGAGTACTCTGCAAAGTCGCTCCCGCACAGTGATTCGCCCCCGACGCCGCCACTCGTCGCGTGATCGCCTCGAAATCGACGTCAAAAATAATCCGAAGGATAAATCTAAAATGCGTATTTACGGATTTCTATAGAAACTCCTCTAACTCCCGCAATGTGTAAAAAAAACTCAGGCAAAAAAAGGAATTTCTCTAGTTTGACCGTGGTAACAAATCCTAATAATTATCAAAATTTATTTGCTTTGAAGTAACTCACCTATGATTAAGTGTAAAACATCAGTAACTTCGCCAATTAAAATAATAAAATGAAAAAAAGTAAGTAGTGCATTAATTTTGAGAAAAAGTTTAATTAAATGTATCTACGCTGATAGAAATAAGTTAATATCATGTCAAGTGGTCCGTGTATTTAGCTGCTCATTGGGTCAGTTACAGATGTAATAGTAACAATGCAACTGTCAGAAATGTAAATATTGAGAAGAACGACATCAGTAATTTCCTGCATACAAGAGAAGAACGTGAAAAGAGGCTGTATGACAAAGCGAGCGCATGCATAATTCATTCTGTGCAACGCCCATAAATAACAGCCGAATAAAAGACAAGCATCTTTGCGTTAATATACGAAGTTACCATATATTTATTAGTGACAATGAATTGTTTACAATCAGATAATCAAGTCAACTCATTTCATGTAACGTTCCTTTATCGATCGAAAGCCATAGGGTGGTAATTCTGACAAATGACTTCGTGCTTTCATCACCACCTTCACGCTTATCGACAGCACCGATTTATTCTCTCCTCTCGAAAACAAATTTAGAATTAGCAATCAAAGCAGCAGCCGATAGTGATGGATCCCTAATAATTGAACTCCTGTTATCATTTAGGGGTCAATCAAAATCGTTCCGAAATAAACGAGCATCAAGATAGAGGAGCATGTTTTGTTGCTGAAAAGATTACTTCATGGCACGTTGTATAAAGCCAGACAGCCAGCGAGCTTATCGTCCTTCCTTTTCGAGTTAACCGTTGCTAACTGTTAGTCGTCCAATGTAATCTAACCGGTCGGTGCAAATAAGACGACCGACGCGAATATATACAAGTAATCCTTCTATGTATTCTTATGTATTAATCTTCGGTTATC
Source organism: Prosopocoilus inquinatus (assembly GCA_036172665.1). Taxonomy (NCBI): domain Eukaryota; kingdom Metazoa; phylum Arthropoda; class Insecta; order Coleoptera; family Lucanidae; genus Prosopocoilus; species Prosopocoilus inquinatus. The sequence goes on from CM069877.1 coordinate 35,905,461, forward strand.
AGGACAGCCGGAGCGGACTGACTGCAGTTTTTGCTTGCCATTTTTGTTGCCCTTGTTGGGCACACAAGTCCTCTTTCAACTCACTCCTGCCGTGTCGGTCTCATCGACCTCAATCTGTTAATCTCACCGACAGGACGACCTGTTCTTGGTTGGCTTACGCAATGCATAATCAGACGAAAACCTAAGGATATACATAACTCACATTCACTTGAATGACGTTTCGGTGTTCCAAAATGACAAGACTGAAACACAGTTGCTATGCTTTGAAAGGTAACCCCATTAACATTTCTGTCGGTTAATTTGAACATTTTCGAAGGTCTCCTATTTATATTAGGAACAAGTGCGGTAAATACGGAACAAGCAAAAATTAGGGTGAAAGTAAAACAAGCCCGTAATTAATTAACAAATGAATTTATTGTAAAACTGCAGGAGCTATTATTTGAATCAAAACACAAATTGTTTCTAGCAAACTAGACGTTAAGTTCTTTTAAAATTTGATTACATTTCTGCTGAACTTCAGTGTGAGAACTATCTGATAGTAAAAGTGCGTATACCGGCTGTTTCAAATTGGGTGTGGTTAACACAGACCAAATAAACAGCAGTATAAACATATTAAATTACAAGAACAAAATAAATAAGTTGAAATAAAATTATAGAAGAAGAACATGAGTTTGTGAAATAAATAAATTTGAAATAAATTAAAGTAACATTGTTTAAAAATCAATCCCAGTAAATCTTATTTTTCCCTTTTTGGTAGAATTAAAGATCGTAATGCCGCTTTGCCTCTAATTAAAATTATATTAAATGACATTATTCTGTCCCATCGTGACAATTTCAAAAGCTTGGGTCTGATCATCGATAATAATCTACGATTCAAAGAGCATATCACCTCCTGCATTAGCAAGGCTTTTTGCAATTTGAAAATGTTATACCCCAGTAGGCATATCCTTTCCACCAAGGCCAAAATAGCCCTTTGTGATAGCCTAGTTCTATCCCATTTTAATTACTGCGATGTCATATATCATTCGTGTTTGAATTCTAATGATTCCAGGCGCATTCAAGTTGTGCAGAACTCTTGCCCGCGTTTCATTTTTGGCATCCCTAGACGGGAACGTATTTCGCACAAACTGAGCGTTGCTTGTTGGCTTCAAATGAAAGACAGACGACTCTTTCATCTTGCGTGCTTCAGTCATAAAATCTTATTTTCAAAAACCCCTCCCTATCTCTTTGTCAAATTAAGACACAGGACCGATGTTCACAGCATTAATGTCCGACGCAGGAACCTACTGGATATTCCCTTGCATCATACGTCTTTGTTCAAAAGATGCTTCAGCTATGCTGCCGATCAATGTTTAAACAACATTGATGCTGGCCTTAAGATATTACCACCTCAAATATTTAAACGTAAGCTGAAAGATATATTGCTTTATAAGAGTATTTAGTGAGCGAACAATTCAAAATTTCATGAGAACTTTATTGCTGGAATTCTTGCAGCCGTGTTCCTTGTTCTTTGCTCTTCTTATTTACCTCGTTTCTCTCTCTCTCTCTCTCTCTCTCTCTCTCTCTCTCTCTCTCTCTCTCTCTCTCTCTCTCTCTCTCTCTCTCTCTCTCTCTCTCTCACTCTCTCTGTTGTTTTACAAACATTTACTCCGAGTCTTCGACTTTCTCCCCCTCTTCACATTCTCTACTCTTATTTCCTTTCTTTTCCTATCCAGCCACTTCTACTTTATTCTTCTTTTTTCTCGCTTCTTGCTCCCCATGCTTTTTTTTTCCAGAATAATTTCTTTCTTGACTTTTTTCTTTTATCTTCATTTTTTTTTCTTTCTCTTAAGTTTAAGGTACCCCAGGGAGAACAGTGTGCTCCTTTCGAGCTCACTGATGGCGTACCTTTTGGTTTGACTGTACTATTGGCATTCTTTGTAGGATTTTAATTTAATTTAATTCACCTTTTGTTTTTTACATTATTATTGTGACCAATTGTTAACCTTAACAGTCAGATCAATGAACGTATTATTATTATTATTATTAAATCCTCGAAATGTCCTCCACTGTTTTCAAGACACACATTCGTTCTTAATCCTATGTATTGTCTAGCGAGTCGAATATGAATTTTGCGAAACACATCTCCAAGAATCTAATATTCGCCTTATTAGTTCCTCCTTATCATTTATCTCAAGGCTAGTCACTGTTTCAATGTCTAAAATTTAAAGCCTACTTTATCCCGTTTAAATTATGGATAGTGGTCCCGATATAACGTGCCAGACTTCAACTGGTTAAAACGAGTGACAAAATTTAGTACCATTTTTGGACTTAAGCATATTAAAAAAAAAAAAATTAAAGATAGTGAAGTGTTGAGAGCCACTGAGTGCTAAAGAAGTTTAAAAAAAGTACATTGCTATAGAAAGTGTCTTTCAAATTTATCACAAAAATAGTAATATCTTACATTTTTAGTATGATTAGTATTCACTTTTTCTTGTAACCCAACAGTGCGAGTCAAAATTAAAAACTAGGCTTTTTCATTCCTATACAAAAGCTGAGATACTAATCTAGCAAGTTATTGATTATCACCATCCTCCATTATACTGCAGTATTGAACTGAACTTAACTAAATTAATTCAAAATACTAACTACAGCAGTTATCAGTTCCGAAAAGCGAATTACATCAATATATGCAATGAGTTGGTAACGATAAATTGGTCCCTACTTTTAAATTGTTGTGACGTCGACACTGCTGTTGAAAATTTTTACTCTGTAGTAAATAATTGTATTAAAAACAATGTTCCCGTTATTACTCGTAGATGTAATAAATATCTTGACTTTTTTCCAAAGAGCTCATTGCCCTAATTAAACGTAAAAATAAATTTAGGTTACGCTACAAACGGTACAAGAACAGGTACGATTATGTCCAATTTGTGAAACTTCGCTCCGACATTAAAGTCTTAAGTAAACAATGTTTCAGACGTTACATACTAAATGCAGAGCGTAACATTAAAAGTAACCCTAAAACGTTTTGGTCTTACGTGAAATCCACGCAAGCGTCCAATAGTATTCCTGCATCTGTATATTTTGAGAATTTCCATGCCTCTTAACCTGATTCCGTATGTGATGCTTTTAGACGATATTTTGCCTCAATTTATGAGCTCTCTGAAGCAAATCATACAAATTTAACAAAATTAGCTCCTGATTCCAAATTTTATAAATTTTCTAATTCCTCTGCTCTCTCAAATGTACTTGTGACTCAAGATGAAATATTGTTTTTACTTGGTAAAATCGATACTACTAAATCATATGGCCTCGATGGAATAAGTCCTTTGTTTATAAAAGAATCCAGACAAGTCTTAGCATATCCGTTGTCTTTGATATAAAATAAATCTCTTTCTACGGGTGTTTTCCACAGTCAATGGAAATTAGCTTGTATAACCCCAATTCACAAATCTAGTGACAGACAATCCGTTAAAAACTATAGACCTATCTCAAAAATAAGTATCTTTGGCAAAGTATTTGACTCACTTATTAATTCCAAACTTCTAAACCATTTAAATCCTTTATATTTCCCAGAATCTACACGGTTTTGTATCGAAACGATTTACTACCACTAACTTGTTATGCTTGTCATTGACACCTTTAACAAGCGTAAGCAGCTAGACGTAGTTTATACAGATTTCTCGAAAGCTTTCGAGAAAGTTAATCACAATATACTGATCAATAAGTTATACCATTACGGCGTTTCTGGCCTCTTTTTGTCTTGGATTAGATCTTATCTCAACAATAGAATCCAAAAAGTAGTAATTGCAGGCTGTTACTCCGATGAAATATTGGTCACATCAGGTGTTCCCCAAGGCTCACATCTTGGACCCACTTGGTTTTTGGTTTTTATAAACGACCTATCTTCTTGTTTGAATTGCGAACATTTGTTATATGCCGACGACTTAAAACTATTTAACTGCATTTCTTCTTCATTGGACCTTCTTCTTCATTGTAACCTTCATCAACATAATTGAAATATTTTAAGTGATTGGTGCTTACAAAATAAACTTTTGTTGAATGTTCGTATATGCACTACACTCTTAATAAATCTGTTATATTATTATACACTGTAAATAATAACCCTCTGAAATGTGTAACTGCTATTAAGGACCTAGGGATCTCCTTTGACAATAACCTATCTTTTACCTGTCATGTAAATAATATTGTTAAAAAAGCATACACTATGCTTGGATTCATTCTTCGGATAACCAAGCATTTCTTAGGTCTTGGTGCAAAAAAAAGTTTATTTAGTGCATATGTCAGATCACATCTTGAATGTGCAAGTATGGTGTGGCCTCTATTACCCAGTACATATTGCAAGGATAGAATCTATCCAGCGAAAATTCACTAGAGTCATTTGTCGGGGCATGAACGTAAGTTATGGTGACACACTCAAAGTTTAAATTATTTAAATCTAACTTCTTTAGAAGATCGGAGGAAAACAGCCTGTTTAATATCCTTATTTAATATTATAAATAAATTTGACTCCGCTTACTTACTTCAAGAACTTTGCTTTAATGTTCCTTCTAAATATCTGCGTGACAATTACGTTTTTAGGGTATCGATTTATTGTTCCAATGTCACAAAGTTTTCTCGAATCCCCAGAATGATGAGAGATTATAATGATCGTATTAAGATATTGATTTACTTTTCGGACCGTTTTCTGCGTTTAAACAAATTATATCAAATTTATTCCCTTAATTCTTATTTTATATTTACCTGTTCTAGTTTTTTCATTTTCATACTTTAAATTTTATTTTTCATATTTGCCATCGGCCGCTAACTATTTTTATTTTTTAGTTTTTAGTTTTTTTTTTAGTTTTCAGTTTTACTTTACATTAATATTAGCATTCGTCGCACACTTTGTGTCAGTTTGTAATGGAGTTTTGCAACCTGTTGACCTGGCCATGTAGTTTTGATTGATAAATAAATAAATATTAGAACCACTAGATATTTGTCGGTAAAAATTCATTTTCGTAAATAGAGTGCATTATTGAAGTAACGATACAGAAAAGCTAGTTTATTATAATTTGCACTATAGCTAAGAAAACGAACTAAAAATTTGAAATTATGTGTTAAATAAAATTTTCATGTAAAAATCTGTATCATTTAAGCTTCAGATTAAGTGTGATGTACCGATACAATAAGGAGAAAAAAATTCTATCGAATAGAACAATAAAAAGATATAAGTTTAAAAAATCGAAACTGATGGTGGTCGCGGAAAGACGAAACGTTTGACTTCAATTCTGCCACATCTATTCGAAGCACAATCAAAAAGTGCCTTTAGAAAGTTTAATCAGAATTTCAAAATTATGTACAACAAAAGAGATACAGAGAGAAAAATAGAATTGATATTTTTACTTTTTTATTAATATCTCAAGAAGAAATAAGAAAAAATCATTCTCTCAATGGACACGACGTAGGCGTTGATTCGTGCAATTTTTCCTCCATTTAACAGAATTTGTATCTCTTACGGTTTAGGAGATCCCTTCAGTGCACACTCAATTTGAAACAGTCGGTACAGTGCAGTGTCAATTTTGGGCCAGATTAACAAAATCGTTTATGTATCTTAGAAATAAAATGGGTCCGAGTACACAACCCTGAGGGACACCTAAGTTAATGTTCTAATGTATCTGATACTACTGCTACAACGCACCGTAGTTGTTACGGTTTACGAGAAAAGAGTCCAGGGCTACATCGCTGACACCATAGTTAGAAAGATTATTATACAAGATATATGATTAACAAAATCAAGAGCACCAGGTATGTCACAAAAAAATTCCGACAGGACATTTTCCTGCTTCGAAACTGTGAAGAACCTGTTGATAGAAAGAATTAATAGCTATTTCAGTTGATTTAGATGGCATGAAACCATGTTGATTACTAGTGATAATTTATTATAATTTATTTATAATAATCGATAATTTTCAAAAAGCTTAATATTGCCTGATTTATGTGTATATGTACCAGTTTTATTTTATTTCTGTTTTCAAGGTTTCAAAAAAATAATCCGCTTGAAACGATAGATAAGATAACTTACAGGTTTCACTACTTCATTACAAACTTTTTCAATAACAACATTGGAATTTCATCGGGACCGGAAGTGAGTTAAGATTTAAGTTGATTATTTATTATATTTCGAACTTCATCCTCCTGGATTGGCGTCAGATTAATATTATTTTATGTACCTATTCTGCATTATATTAGACCTAATTATTTCTGCTGTCAATTCTACTGCTGACTACTTAACGAATAGGAAACATAAGTTTCTATTAACTGTGCCGAATCTGCTACTCTTGGTGTAAACTGTCGAGTTCCTCAAGGTTCAATTCTCATGCCCTTGTTATTTATTTTCTTTGTGTAGTAGTAATTTACATAAGTCTTTGCAATTCCGTTCTTATTATTTTTATGCAGATGATTTACATATTTTAATTTATTTTATATACGTAACCACGTATATGAAAGACCAAAAATGTTTACAACAAACTGTCACTCTCTACCGCCGTAGTTTAATCGTCAGTTGGTCAATCTGCCTACTCTTGTGCTTTGTGAACAAAGACCATATGGATCTCGGCTTGTTAGTTGGTGTCTGTTTTCCCCTTAATGACACAAGCAAAATTTTGACTACCCCTTGTCAATTATTGAACTTGATTTTTACAACGAATTTTCTTTTATTTTCTGTATTCTGTCTGAATTCGTTCTGATGTCGAGCAATTACTGAAATTAAGGACAGATAAAAATAAATTAACTTACGATTAAGAGCCACCGAACTAAAAAAAAAAAGATGTACAAGCAATTATTTTATTTCTAATATAAGTTGTTTTTACATCAAGGTCGTCATAAATTATAATTAAAACTGGTACACAATAAGAGTTTAAAATTGCACGTTTCGTTTACATGTTAATAACGGACGGATTAACGAAGTTTTAATGGTACTTGTCAGCGCCCTGCGAACCGTTACCGAAATTTTAATGTTATTTAAAACATAATTAAAGACAATTCCAGCCCGACGAAATTTCGTAAGTAAATAGTTTTTAAAACACTAACCGGACAACTGTTTGAATTAGGAGGAACACTCAACGTTTCACAATCGCTCGACAGCTTAATTAGGAGTTACCCATTTAAAACAATATCCCCGAATAAAGTTGAAGCGAGTTGAATGAACTTGACACGACCTCTTTTATCACCAAAAGTAAAACACAAAAAGCCTGACAGCTTTCTAAACAAGACAAAATGAAATAAAAAACAGGCAGACTGTAACAAGTAAAGAGATAAATTGTAAATTGAAGCAACAGAATTTTTTTAAGTTATTTCCAATAACTTTAGAGAATTAGATAAAATATTAAAGGATCATCAAGAACAAAATACTGAGACAAGATTTCTAAGAATTAAGAAAAAATAAGAAGCTAAATTTAAGATTAAATGTAATATTTTTCAATAAACCAATGTTGTGTGTAGCATTAGCGAAGAGAAAGCTATTCAACAAGTACGGATGAAAATTTAAATGTTTCATAAATCATTATGCTACGCTCTGTTTGTAATGCATATTCATACATGTACTACACGTAGGTACTATCGGTTACAGCTTATACACTTTGATTATAAGTTGGGTTGGTTTAATTACGACTATCAACGATATCTTATCAATTTCGAAGAAAGAAAATCTCTCAAGTACCTGCTCTTCGCCTCGAGCTCAATGCTGTCACCGTTTAGTGCTGATATATTTAGTTTATTTCTCACACATTCCAGTTCTGACATTAAAAAAATTAAAATTCCTGATCGCTGAGTGTTGATTAGTATTATGCTGTTGAATTGGTTTCCAATATATATAACAAGAAATAATTACCAGAGTGGACCACATTTAAGCTACGCTCTTTGCTTACTTTCGGCTTTTTCCGTTAATGTTTTACAGTTTAAATTAACCATAATGTACAGTTGCGAACAAAAAAATTCAGACCGTACTCTTAATCCACCAATAATAATAAAAAACAATCTATACGAACAACTTTAATAACTTAATTTTTTGCACGAAAGAAATCAAAATTAACGTTTGCCAAAAAGTATCTTGAATCTGTCAATGGCCACAGCGTAGAATAAGACCAAATTCCATGACCTACGAAGTCCAGTAATTTTGAACGTATTTCATTTATAACTGATGAGTACCTAACAGAAAATGAATTACAGAATTTAAGAAAACGGCCAACCAGTACTGCACTCGTATTTGCTAATTAGCTAGCTATTGATCATGCAATTTAGTTTGTCTTTTGACTTAACGATCTTTTTTGCTCATTGACGTTTACTTATCATATCTTAATCTTCAAACGTCAGTTAAAGTTATGCTGCTGCAATTCTGAGCCCGATCATAAGGACGGTAAGGTATTATCGAGCGCCATTGAAATGTGCAGACCGTAAATACCTTACGATCGAGGTCAAAATTACAGAATTAAAGTGACTTTGGTCTGTATTCTCAACTTATAATTGAAGTCGCCTGTAACTAAAATCGTCTTCTAGAAAAAAGAAAAAACTCTTCTGGAAGAGACCACAAGAAAAGGGCAAACGTCCGATGCTCTAATGAAACTGTGGAAGACTGAGAATTTGGCAAAATCGCCAAGACTCTAAGAAAGAAATGCTGTCATTGTAAGGAGGAGCGTAAGAAAAAGCGAAAATGACAAGTCAAAGCGAAAGCCTTCGCTTTTTCATTTCAAAATATCAAACCAAATCGAACCAAACATGAACAACATGGTTCAAGGACTGGTCAATTGAGAAAGTTGTTTTCAACAAAACCACGATGGTTGAGAATCAAAACATCAAGCCCAAACGAAACCAGAAAGTGATGAATAGAAATGTAAGGGTCCACATTAAATTAAATTCAAAGATCTAAGAAGAAGTCTTGATTATTCCTCTTGTCCGGTTGGAAGACTCTGAAAAACGCAAACCATTGGAAACTGCTGGGACACGTTGTTTCCCAAAGGAATCATCAAGATAGGAAGAAGGGAGAAAGATTAAGGAGGAAGAAAAACCAGAAGATCGCAAGAGTAGAATACTAGAATAAAAACGGCACGGCACCCACTGCATACCAGAAACAAAAAAGGAAAAAGGAAATCCTTCCAAGCAAGTCAAGGAGAAGTCCAAATGTAACGGTTGAGAAAGAGAAAGAAGAAAACTGAAATGCAACGAATCCTTTCTAAACTTCTGAAACTAAAGTGAAATCTAGATAGCCAAAGGCCTTAGGCTTGACCTAAGAACTGGATGGCCTTGTGAATTATGAAATAGAGTTTTTTTCCGGCTTGTTGGCCTTCACCTGCTTCTTCCTAACTATTAGGGTGGAAGGAAGCTTTGAAGGAATGGAAAATTGCCCGTTCCAAATGACATTCCAATCCAGAGGAATCAAGGAAACCAAAGGTAAAAAGAAGCAGAAATAAAACTCAAAGATCACAAAACGTGTTCCCAGTTCCCTACGCAAGGAAGCTACCTTGTCAAAAAAATGAAGATTAGAAAGCACTCTTTTTTACCATATGAAGCATGAGCTATCCCCCACATTTTTTTGGTGTTCTCCCACTTCCTTCTATTGGATTGGAAGCTTTGGAAAAATGTGGAGAAAGTTGAAATTGGTTACAGCGGTGGCTTTCCAAAGAGATCAAGAAAACCAAAAGAAAAGAAGTAAGGACAGTTGCAATCCAAGGAAATAAATCAAATCTAAAGTAAAGTTAGCCAGAAACGGTACAGTTTTATATCAATTTAATGTATAAGAGCGTGACAGGTTTGTTTCTTCATTACAACGTTCAGTCGTCCCTCTCTTACTCATTAAATTGGCTTAAAGCTAGCTACACCGTCTCTTGTTTACTTAATTCACAGCTTTAGTTAGAGGCGACTTTAATCATGAGATATGAGAATACGGGCCGATGTGCTTATAGAGAATTCAAATTTTCAATACCTACAGTTTCAGAAAACTATTTAATATAAAACAAAGTGGAAATATCGTAAGAAAAATTAGCTGTCTAATTGAAAGAGGAAAAGAAACAAGGAAAAAAGTAGGAAATAAAGAAAAACTGGGAAATAAAAGATTTTAGAAGATCGTGTAAGTATCGATAGCTGTGTCTGCTTAATCTATAGATGAGAAAAGCAGAGGATGATCGGCCATTGGCTGTGGGAATATTGAAACATAAAAAATTAACGAAAACCAACGGAAGTTTGCAAGATGCGTAATTGATTGAAATAAAATGAATGAATAACAAAGATTTAATGAAAAAGTAGAAAAATAAAATATTTGATGAGGTTTACATGGAAATACGAAGAATAAAATGAATGGCTTTTCGACGAACAGCAGGGAAAGCAAAATATAGTGGAAGAATATACTAAGTGCCAATATAGTAAGAAATTAAAGGCAATGAAATGCAAAGAATTTGTTGGAACAAGAGAAAAAAAAAACAAAAAAGTTTGGACATTCTTCTTCTCTTTAAACTTTTAAAAATTCATTGCAGAAAACGAAAGAGAACAAAAAATGAAGCAGGAAAGAAAAGTTAAAATCCTTCAAAAATATTTCGAGAAAACGTCTGTTGTGGTTCATTTGTTTCTCCATCCTGCCTTAAAACAATGAAAACAAAAAATCGCTCTTGGAAAAGAACAAGGCGATGTTTATGTGTTGCGATTCATTTGGTAGCTACTAATTGATAATTGTTTCTATTCTCAGTTTGATTACTTGCTTGCTGTCTACCTATTATAGTGATCAAAAAGCGTTAGACATTGCTAACACATGTAAAACAACGATTCACAATAAAAAAGAAAATAGAAATGGTCGCGATAATTTTTGGTAAACGAAGAATTGCACAAAAAATAAAACGCCTTTGTAAGGAAATAGGAAATCGAAGGTCTCTAGCCTAAGAACCGACTATAGCAGAAGAAGATATTATATTAACAACAGAAACTTAGAAAACAGAAACAGAAACCTTCTAGAAGAAGACCAGGAAGCAAGAAACTCGAAGGAACAGTACAAAAAAGAACGGTTTAAAAAAAGAAAAAACGAAAATAGAAACGGTTCTGGTAATTTTTGTTTAATCGAAGAATTGCATAAGAAATTAAGCAACTGAAATCATTGTTAACGAATAGGAAATCGAAGAAGAACTAAAGATCAGCCGTACTAGAAGAAGAATCGAAGGTCGCAGAAAACGTATTAACAACAGAAACTCCAAGAAATATATTCGTCGAAAAAACCTAAAGAATGTGATTACGCTGTAAATCCAATTTAATCTGAGGCAACCAATTGGGGAAGAAGATAAACTCATTGCCCTTAAATACGAGGAACGTAGAAACTGATGCCTTCTAGAACATGCTAACCAAAAACTCGAAAGGCCAATAAAAAAAAACGACGACAGTAAACATGGTATCAACAATCTTTGGTTAATCGAAGAGTTGCGCAGAAAGTCGAAACAACTGTAGTTCTGGTTAAGAAAGAGGAAATCAAAGACAAGAGGTAAAACCGTAGCCATAAAACGTATATTACCAACAGAAATTCGAAAAAACAACCGCCGAAAAAAACTTAGTAACGTTCTGACTCCAATTACAATCGGAGCAACCAATTTTGGAAGAAACTAAGTTTACTGTCCTGATACACCAGAAGAAGTAACTGACGCCTTCTAGAAGAGGGTAAGCCAGTCAGAAATTTGAGAAGATAATAAAAACAAACAACCGGAACTGTTTTGCAAAAAGAAACGGCCTCGACAATTTCTGGTTAATCACAGAATTGTGACATAAATAAAATCGCAAAAGCAATTGGAGATGTTCTTAGGAATAGTAATGCTAAGAAGAAGACGTAAAGTATAAAGAATAACCAATTAGAAGTAGAATTAAAACCACAAGAAGAAATATAAGTAAGACAAACCTAAGGAAAGTGTTGGAGTTGCAATAATCAGTTATGAAGAAAGCTGTTCTTTCGTCATCAAATTATCATGAGATGAGTGTGTCAGAAAGTGGAAAAAAATTGGTTTAAAGGAAGAAACAACGAAAATAAAAACAGAATTGCTCAAAGAAATGGATTGAAACGATGGAAAAAATGGAGAACAGGAAAAATTAAAGTATTCGAGGAACCTGAAGCATTTAATTAGACTAAAGAAGCCACTGGATTGAAAATGTTTGAAAAAAAGGCTGGGGAGAAACGGGTTTGTTGAAGAGAAGGGAACGGAAATTACTTGACCATCCCATTATGATTGAGAAACAAAAGAGGAGATGTAATAGATAAAGTCAGAATTGAAAGAGAAAACAAAAAGAGTTTTCGGCCAGTACAAGAATTGTCCAAGGAAAAAATGGATATAACCGAGGAACAAAATGAGAGAAAATGAAGAATAGGATCGTAATGTTGACCAACTATTTAAACTATTCAGAAAGATTATGAAATTCATATTGCTGTTTGTTATGCTCTCATCTTCCTCTCTCTTTCTCTGCCTCTTCTTCCTCTTCACGTTCCTCCAACTCGTATGCGAAATTATCGTAACAATATCTCTGCAAACATTTAACAAAAAATTCAAGTCATTGTAATAAATTCGCAATTTGCCAAATGCTTATCTCTTAAAGAAAATTACCCTCCTTTGATGAAAGTACATGCATAAATAATGACCTCTGCCTACTCATTAATTTGCCGCGCGTAAAACCCGTAATTTTTCATTCCTCTGTGCACACTCAAGTACATAAAACTGGTAATTTCAAATGTGCGCGCTTCTGCCCTCATAATTGAAAAGGAAGACGTGCGAACTGAAGTCGCAGAAATTAATCATCGTGTTACCTGCCGAGCGCCAATAACCATCAAACCAACAACCAACTCCACAGGGCGTTTACCCGAAAACGCCACAAATTTTAACAAACTCTCATCTTGAGCTCGCATGGTTTTTTTTTTCTCCCGCACAAGCAATTAACTTTGCATTATGCGCAAAGAGAAGAAAACCTCCGGAATTGAGGGCAAGTTTCGTGCGTTCAGAATAAAACCAAAAAAAGACGCGAGCCTGTAATTTATTACTTGGCAAGAGTTGCCACATGACAAACCAAAATTGATAAATCAAGCTCCACATTTTTTTCTATTGGAACATTCTTTATGTCTTCGTCTGAACGCTCGGCGGTGTACCATACCATGATAATCGCTTCTCCAGCTGTGCGTCGGATCTCATTTGCCTGCTCGTGATTTATCGCAATCATCGCCTTGAATATTAATTTAATTATTTAATTACATTAATGGGTTAATGAGAGTAGATAGCGTGTGCGGTAAAATGTTGCGTTGGCAAGTCGCCGAGAGCGTGTTCGCTTTCGATCTGCTGTTCGTTTTAATGCTTCAAACAGATGGATGGTTTTATTTGAATTTCGAAGTCTAATTAAAGGACACTCCGTATAGGCGATACTGGCAGTTTCCCAGGAGAATGATCGAAAGTGCGTTAGTTCATTTATCCAACACCTGTTCTTTATGAAGTCATAATTGTGTTGATTTTGAATATATTATGAGGTCTATAAAACACAAGTGGAATTATGAACCCATAGTTAAACAAACTGTTATTCAAAATCGGTTTTATTATGACTTCATAATAAACAGGTGTTGGATAAAACTGTATATTACACTCGTGAATTAACAGCAAATAAGTCACAAGTCAGAGGGAATGTTTACCCACGAGAGCTTGCTCGGGTGATCCAATTTTTTTGAGTGCCTTACAAGACACCATTAAACTGATAATGTCATCATAAAACAAGAGCAGATATTAAGGGTATTAAAACCATGTCTTAATAAATTTCATGCTTTAGTCATAAATTGAAAATTGTAATGTTACCCCTGTAACACCATATCTTAACTAGCACGTAACTAAGTATTTAATAAGAAATAAAAGTACCAACGCTTATAGTATCCCCCTTTGGAACTTAACTTCTCGTGGTTCTACAATATCTAAAGCATGATTTATGTGTATGATAATGAGTCATCATTTTAGTGACACAAGACTTAAGACTTAAAAGTGCACCTAAATCCCTGCTCTAGTAATACCTACCTAAACATTTCGAGAACTACTCCGATTCGATATAAAGAAGCACTTTTAATTTGGAATGTTAGTAAAAATACCGATTTTTAAAAGTTGAAAGTAACTTAAAACATAAATCTAAGACATAAACTTCAATTACTTTGTATTCTATGAGACAAAATTTTGATCTCTCGTTCGGTGATCCGGAAAGGTTCGGCGCGTTTGACCCACGCAGGAGAAATGATAGGGCGTGCGCCAATCGTGTAATTTATCTCGGCCCAGAAGTCAGGTCGGTCGTCCTTTCGAAAACGAGATGGAATATTGGAGTTGCGTAACGGTGCCCACTCAGCGGAAACTGCGTCGGATTTCTCTAAGGATTTTACGGAAAAGGGCGCCAACCAGCGGTAGTGACGCAACCCAAAGGTATTAAAAACAAACGGCCGGGAAGATATGTTCTTAGACGTTCCCAAAAGGCCACGCAGTGAGGTTGTCCATCGTACAAAACGTAAATTCACATCCATGACGTTCCCCGCCTAATGCCGAAGTTGGAACTTAGCCGATGAAAGGAAGAAGAAAAATCAGAAAGGGTTGGCGCTTACGTGGTTCAAACGTATCCCACCTGCGTCGGTTCTCGGATGATGGAGTTTTTCCCTCTCTATGCGTTGATAGTGTAGACGTCAGGAACAAAAAAAAAAACGGCGAGCCAAGAAAAGACTGAGCTATGGTGTTGGATTTCTAACTTAAAGTCGAACGGCTTCCACACGAAGCGGGGGAACCCGTGTAAAGGCCCCATACAAGCTTTAAGAAAGTGGGGAAGCAACAGCAAATTAATGAAATGTCTTGAACAACGAAAAAGTGGTCAACAAAATGGCGATGGCATAGAGCCGGAGAGAAAAAAAATTCACCTCATACAAAGTTTATGAGCAGTGATGCGACGCACATCGATAATTAATCAAATCCGCAATTAAAGAGACCTCAACAGCGACAGAGACAACTTCCTTGCAGTGCAAAAGCCCGAAGAAAAACGAGGGTCCAAATAACCTTCCCAATCAACACCAAGGTGACCAACACTGCAAGCGACGTGCGTAACCTGAATG
Source organism: Prosopocoilus inquinatus (assembly GCA_036172665.1). Taxonomy (NCBI): domain Eukaryota; kingdom Metazoa; phylum Arthropoda; class Insecta; order Coleoptera; family Lucanidae; genus Prosopocoilus; species Prosopocoilus inquinatus. Next base: position 35,920,570 of record CM069877.1, read on the forward strand.
AAACCGGCGTGCGCCACACAAAGCAGCCTCCATTTCCACTCAAACGGGAAGTGTTCCGCAATCTATCGGACAACGTCAGGACTCGCAACAGAAGATTAGAGACACCTTCCCTTAACGCAAAAAGAAAACCGTAACACAATTCACATAAAGGTGGATTTGACTTTACTTTTACTTTACTAAAGTCCTGTATCTCCGTAAATCTTAGCTGTAGGTATTGATTTTTTTTGTAAAAATCGGAAGTAAATCTGATTAGTACGTAATATAAAGGGCGTTCCATCTAAAATTTCAAACAATGCTTCACCGAATTTACTCTAAAACGAACAGCCTCCAATCTTACCTGGTCTTGGTGACAAGTCTGCGCTGGGCTTTTCACCAGCTTTTCCCTCGGCTGGCTACAGCAGAATGGGGATGGGTAATATTATGATGGTAAGGTATTCGGGCGCCAGTACGGACTCAACCCAAGCCGATTGCCTGAAAGCACCTCGTCAGCGTCCCCGGACTGACTTAGTGTTTGCGGAAGGTCCCAAACAAAACTTGAGGCTACGCGTATCTCACTCGCAGGCGAAGATAGAATAGGAACGAGACACATAAATGAAGTTGAATGTCAAACGTGTCGATGTGGTGGTCAGGTTCTGTCCCCAGTACGAAGTCGGTGGGGCAGCGTCACCTGATGGTATGTTCGAGAGCGGGAGAGTTTCGACGTGAGCCCAGGAGATGGCGGGACGGTCTCGGTGTGAATTCAACTCGAATGGATAAAACGATTAACTACCAGGAGGTAGTATCGTACTTGAAGCAGGAAAGTATAAAGCGAGATTAAAACTGAAACTACAACTGAAAGCCTAAAAAGAACAGAAAGAAAGCCGTTGGCGTCCATAATAGACACACGCAATTCGCTAAATTTATCTGAGTTTACTAACTGCTCAGGCTTCGGATGAGGCTTCAAACTACCCTAAAACTGGCTGGTGATGTAAGGGAAGATATCGGCGGAGCCGCAGATAAGTTCTTCTGCTAAGTTCGAGCAAGAACTACGTTAAATTCATACCACACCTTTAGCCGGCGAGAGTAAAAAAAAACCGAATGAAAAATAACGGCGAAATGCGTTGCAAAGCTAAAAATACCAGCCAATCAGCTGAAGGGTCGAATACGGCTTTAATGCCTTGATAACTAATGAAATTGCCCGTGACCGTATTTGGTCAAATAATTTCAACCTGCAACGTAAGTGCGGAGAAAGCAACGGCATACAGTGTTGCCAGATAAATACGAAACTCGGTGGATGAAGAGTTGTTGCCACGTTTTGCAATGTAACAAATGAAACCAAAAGCGATAGTCAAGCTTGAAGACATGTGATGTGGTGAGAACATCCTGTAGGAGATACTTTTACTCTGCGGTCACTGAAGCGTAGAGACATCTTTATTCTAAGTAATCGAAATTTCCTTTAATTACTTGTTTAATTACTTGATTTATACTGCACCCAATAACAGAAATACTGTTTTAGTATATACCTCAAGTATTTCATCCAAAAATATAGAAGTACATGAAATTAATGGTGTGTTCAGTTTATAAATATTGATATGTTTTTGTCTCTTTTGCAGGGCACTGTGTATTTCGTGTTCTAAAATTTTCATTTGAATCTTTCTTTCTGTGTATTTCATATAGCAATAAAGTTATTAAACTCTGGCACAGTAACGTGTCACCCTGTGTGAAAATATGAAACTGAAATTAAACTAATTCGTGAGAAAATGAGCAAATAAGAATAATAATAAACAATTTCCTGTCGATTAAATTATACTACGTTGAAATCTTGGTACGTTTCGAATTAATAATAATTTGCGATATTTTTTGAAATTTTTCGAAAGTTCACCACTACCTGGGGCGCTGTTCACTATAATGGATACGAGCAGCGACGCAGAAGTTATTTTAAATTTCTGATTTTTAAAATCTTTATTTGCGTTTCTGATTTCCTTTTCATTAATTAAAAAAAATTAAAAAATCGTTACCCCAACATTGAAGAAGATAAAACGTACTAATTTAAATTAGTTCTGAAAATATACTAAAAAAACTTTTGTCGTCCGCAGTAATTTATAAGTAGTAATAAAAACGGTAGATATGATTATTTTAACATTAAAAAAAAAATACATCCGTCCATGTGTAAGTTTAATTTTCTGTTCTGAAGCGTGGTCGAGGCGAAACCGCCCGCACTTTATGATTTCTAATTTAAAATGCGAGCCAAGCGAATCCTATAAAAGTTACGATTAGAACTTTGAAATTGCATTTGTGCTAACAGCCGCACACTTATGAACTATAAAGAGGCCACAATGCCCCTGCGTTGACAAGCACTGTGAAATACCAAAACCAGGTGGTACGTCACAAACTTAACCGGGGTCAAGTTCGTTAATATCATAAGATCATCTTCAGGGTTTGAATTTTGATAACTTTCATCGTGCTTCAGAACACAGGTATTTTGAGTTTCACACCGGATTTTGTTTTTTTTTTAATCCTTGATTTAACAAAAATTTACTTTATGTGCAACAGTTTGGCAAATCTTAATTTTGAGTTCAATTCAAATTATTATTTTTGTTTAATTAATTCAAGATGAGCCCCTGCAATATCTAATCAGGACATCAAATAAATTTCCTGTTTCCTATAAAACTTTCTATGCGTGCCTACCACAGCTCAAGCTTTCCAGAGCCTCCCAGGGGGAGCTGTTTCTGGTAAATTATTATTTCTTTTTTTATTTTGACTTATTATTATTATTAACTGTTTCTGTTTTTGATTTTGCTCGCGCAATTTGTTGAAGACAATAAAAATCCCTCTCTGAATCTTGAAAGACGAAAGCCCAAAACAAAATACGACGTGCATTAAGACTCGCGTTGATAACACGTGAAAACAACTTACCGAATAAATGGCTTTTCTGAGACATTCGCCCAACAGAAATGAACGGAAGAAATGTCCACAACAAAAAGTCGGTTTACTCCGGAACGATGAGCGGTGGCAATAAAAATCCCTTTTTGAATCGTCAGAGATAAAAGCTGACGACACGTGTTAACGATAAAATTAGCAGTACAGATAAGAAGAAAGCTTGAAACAAAATACGACGTGCACTAACAGTTGCCATGATAACACGTGAATGCAACGTACCTAATAAATGGCTTTTTTGCGACATTCGGCCAACAAAAACGAACGGAAGAGACTTCCACAACACAAAGTCGGTTTGCTTCGAAACGTCGAGCGTCGTTAACAAAAAAATCCCTTACTGAATCGTTAGAGATGAACGCTGACGCTCACGATGAAGTTAATAGTACAGATGAGAAGAAACCCTGAAACAAAATACGACATGCACTAAGAGTCGCTCGGATAAAGTAGTTCGCCCATTAGAACTGACCGTAATAGGACCGTACCCGGACCGACACAGTCAAGAAAACATTCTTTCCATATATTTAAATGGGGTAATGCCCGGTTTGAAGCCTGTCGAAGCCGATACGGGCGTTTTTTGACAGTGTCGGTCCGGATACGGTCCTATTACGGTCCTATTACGGTCAGGTCTAATAGGCGAACTCCTTAACACGTGAAAACAACTTACCGGGTAAATGGCTTTTCTGCGACATTTGCTTAACAAAAATGAACGGAAGAGATATCCACAACACAAAATCGATTTGCTCCGAAACGTCGAGTATCATTGACAATAAAAATCCCTTACACTCTCACTATAAAATTAGCAGTACAGGTAAGCTGAAGAAAGCCTGAAACAAAATACGACGTGCACTAAGAGTTGACATGACAACAAGTGAAAACAACTTACTGAATAAATGGCTTTTCTGCGACATTCGCCTAACAAAAATAAACGGAAGAGATTTCCACAAGACAAAGTCTGAATGTCAAAAAATGGTCAGGCCCACTAAAGGTGGCCACGCAATTCGACTCAAAAGGAATGACAGATTAAGACAAGACGGGAAGTCTTTTTTCCGTGCTTTAATAATCAGAGCTAGTAACAACTTTCGAACCCCTTTTTGTCTCCAGTTCTTTTAGCAGTCCGTACAATGGAAATTTCGAATTCTTTGTTAGTAGCGTTGTGGTTTTCGGGTGCAAAGCCAGAAATCGATTTCCAAATCGTTTTTTATCGAATGGCGTCTACTTATTACTTTTTTTGGAACCGTTGAAAAACGGTCCATTCGTTATCTCTATCTCTTTCTATCAGCAGTTAAAGTCCTTCCTTATAATTCAAATAAAAATTCGAATCTTTAATTAACGAAATATTTTCAAGTATAAGGGAAATTTTAGTGCAATATGGAAGAGGTTACGAACAAATTAATACGTGATTTTAATTACATTAATTAATTAAATTTTGAATAGAATCAAGAATATGGAAGATAGAGAACAAAAATCAATTAACTTCTGGAAACCTTTGGTAACAGCTAAATTTAAAGCAAGAATGATACTTCTGCTTTATTCAAACTTACCCTCGTCGTTCGTGGATGCTTCTCAATTACATTTTATTTAAATTAAATTAGGAAAATTGACTGGCGGAATAAATGTTGAATTTTGAAAATTTTACGGTGAGGAAATTTAAGACGCCTGTTAAACAGGCTTAGATCCGGTTTCTAGAGACTTTTATCACCAGATAAAGTGAATATAGTGAATATTGCTGCGATTACCCGTGTTAGAACTACAGGAATTTTTTAACTTATCTAATGGTAAATGTTTCTAGAAACCGGTCACACATCATATTCGGAACTCCACGAGCTTTCTTCTCTTGTCGTGTTTATTATGACCTAGCTAGGGTGACGTGGGTAGCTAAAACTAGCCTGGGAATTCGTAGAATTAACTTGCACCGGGTGCTGCTTTAAGATTTTTCATAACTCAACGATATTTTTTATTTAAACTTTCATTATGCTTTGACAGCAAACATAACCGCCTTGCATGGGGGTAGCAAATCCGCTTCAATTTGTCTATCCTACTGCAATGTCAAGTCAAAAAGCGATCGTAGGATGTCGCTGTTTTATCTGATATTTTTTTATAGTACAAAGCAGTGCACAGTGCAAGCTTGTTCTTTTTTTTAACATAATACCCCAGTGTGATCTCATTTCTTGGTGCATTGCAAGCTGACTAATGCTTTCATTACATAAGCTCGGATCATGTGTTTAATTTATGTTTTTGAATGAGTCAAATTGCGATGTGAATACTAATTTAATAAAGTATCTTAATCAAATGAAGCGTACCGAATCACAAAAGAACTATTGATAAGAATCTGGATTCTTGCACATTTATGGCTAGTTGCACAAACACTTAAGATAAGCTTAACTTTAAGCACCGCTTAGAATGTGATTTACTGAATGTTGTGTAACCTCAAATGTCAAATAAGCAGTACTTTAATTTAAGCTCGACTTAAGTGTTTGGTGCAACTGACCACTAGGCTGAGTTGCTCAGTGTCCGATTAAACCAGCAATTTATTAACTGCCGGTTAAGTATCAAACACAGTTTTCTTCACATAGTTAAACTACGTTTTACATCTTAATTCATAGTTAAATTACGTTTTACATCTTAATCACTGCCTAAACAACCAAAAAAATTATAAAAGTTATCGGTAAACGTAGTTTAAATCTTCAGTGAGCGGGTCTAGGACAATTCGCCATCGCCGATTTGTCGTCGCCAATTCACCGTCGCCGATTCGTCGTCGCCAATTCACCGTCGCCGATTCGTCGTAGGTACAATTCACCGCAGGAAAACTCGCCGTCGGTAAATTCGCCATCAGCGATTAAAGTTTTAAGTCCAGGTACATATCCAAATAATAATATACCGATAATTATATGTAAATAAAATAAAGAGGTTAACATAATTAATGGAAAATAAAATAATTTGTTATTAATTAAATGTGATACATAGATAAAGAAACACATAAAAAAAAATTGGTCTTCCAGCAAGTATTTCTTATTCTTCAGGGTGTTCGTAAAATCCCTCCAATTCTTCTTTTTTATATTTTCAGATTCTGCTCAAAATCATATTGATTTTCATATCAATCAAAATCACTACACATCAAAAGTCGACTGCTTTCAAAATATTGATTCATGAAAGATCGTCATTTAAAATTATAAATTGAAAACGGAGTTCCATTAAAAAAAAAATTGTGATTATGTGTACGTACAACACCAATTTTTTCGTAATTTTGTGTCTTACGGTGGTCGCACTGTAATTAGGAATTTATTTTAACTTGAAATAGAAAAACAATAGTAAAGTTCATTTTAATTTACTTGAAACGTACTGAAATTATATTTATTTTCTTCAATTCGTAGGTATAACTTGGATATTATCCAAAATGGTCAGAAAGTGTTTTAAAGCTTATCAAGCTAAATAAAGCAGTAACATGTGACGGCGAATTGGGCGGACGGTAAATTGGATCGACGACGAATTAGTTCTACGTTGAATTGGCGACGGTGAGTCGGCGCCGGCGAGTTGGCGACGGCGAATCGTCCCATACCCTCAGTGAGCAACTTAGCCTTAGTCATTAAATCTTCATTTTAAAAACTAGTGGCGCAGCGGTCAAATTTGACCCTGTGCCATCTGTTAAGGGCGAGTCTCCATTTTACAACTCGAGAAGTCTCGTCGGTAAGATTCTAGAGAAATCATGAACCACCTCGTCGCGTCGGTAAAATTCTCGAACTGCCTACATCGCGCCGTCACACAGTGGGCCCAAATCCCGAAAAGTTGGCCAAAACCTCAAAAATTAATACTAATTTAATTGTGTGGGTTAGAAAGAGAATTAATGAGTGCACTTAGTTCTATAAGGGTTAAAGTGTCTCTTATACTTGAGCTAAAATAGTAAAGGAGACTGTGGTTTAAGAGATAATTGAAATTAACGTCCGCCCACAATAATTTTTATATCCGTAGATACGTATTTCGACAGATAAGCTGCCATCTTCAGTACGCTACCAACTTAAAAGCACTAAGAAAGATTTAAAACTACCTAATCACACTGATAAAATCATAAAAATATTAAAGCTAACAACAATCTAATCATCTTAAAAAATATATATGTCTAAATAAATATAAATTAATATTCCCTGTTATTTGATATTGTTATTTGATACCTAAAAATAAACTGTATAAATCGAAAAAAAAAAAAATTATGTGAACACCCAAAATTAAACGTCAGAAAACCTTACAAACAAGAGCTAACCAAACAACACGGAAATGCGGAAATAAATTGTCCAAAGAATTATAATTAATGAATCTCAACATTCTGTACAACACAAACTCGCGGCTCTAAATTTTTTAGTAAATAGATTACTTTCTTTCCCACTTACTAAACCCCTGTATGATAAAGAACTTAATTATATTAAAAATGTTGCGGTTCATAACGGTTATACCCCCCAAATAGTAGATAATGTGATTAGGAAGGTTAGCTATAGGAAACAGGTCCAAAATTCTAGCACTTTAACGGCAACTTCATCACTAGGAAAATTTGTTAAAATGCCTTTCGATCCGTTTTGCACCAAAGGTTTAAAACATATTTTTAAAATCCAAAATTTACGATTAGGTTTTTCAACTAACAATACCATAAAGAATTTATTGGGAAACCCGAAAGATAAAGTTGATGTTGAACAGAAGTCTGGAATTTATGAAATTAAGTGTAACGAATGTACTAGTAAATATATTGGACAAACAAAAAGAAATATATTAACACGTTTAAATCATATATAAAGGGGTGTTAGAGTCAGCTAAGCGCATTTGCACTGGATATTTCATAAGGAGAGGATCTTCGAGATAAATTTTCCTAAAGTGCTCTTAACCTGTGGTGTGAGGGTGTGATTTGCTCTCATCTGTAGGTTGCTTTTTGACGATTTATACATTATATATATATATATATATATATTTTCAGGATTTTTAGGTTTTTAGGTATCAAATAACAGGGAATTATATTCTTATTTATTCGTTAGCATAAGAAGTTTTTTCGGGTCTTTGAACAATTTATTTCCGCATTTCCGTGTTGTTTGGTTAGCTCTTGTTTGTAAGGTTTTCCGACGGTTAATTTTGGGTGTTCACATAATTTTTTTTTTTTTCGATTTATACATAACATATACAGTTTATTTTTAGGTATCAAATAACAGGGAATATTAATTTATATATACTTACATTTAGACATATATTTTTTAGGATGATTAGATTGTTGTTAGCTTTAATATTTTTATGATTTTATCAGTGTGATTAGGTAGTTTTAAATCTTTCTGAGTGCTTTTAAGTTGGTAGCGTACTGAAGATGACAGCTTAGCTGCCGAAATACGTATCTACGGATATAAAAATTATTGTGGGCGGAGGTTAATTTCAATTATCTTACACTTGAGTCATGATTTTGGTTCAAAGTTGGAATATATTCTGAGCGTACGCGACCCATTAAATAAGTAAACTTAACGCTAAGATTTTAAGTGAATAATTATTGATACGAGTTTCCGATTTAAATTTGAACATTGTGTCATATTTAATTAGTTATTTTCCGGTAACATATAAAAATAATGTGTCAATAGGAACAGCTTACGAATATGTTGCCATTTTAGAAATCATCATTTTCAAGTATAGTAAAAGTTACATATACTATTATATTCCACGGAGAAAAAACTGGTAAAAGTTTTTAGCTGATACTATTATTCGACGAGTCATTCAAAAATTGGCTGCGTTTAACTGCCTTTTGGACAGTATGGCTATTTTTATTGTAGCGGTGCGTTTTTGCCCATATGTGATGGGACCTGGAATTTTTAAACTTGCAAGCAAGTGTCAATTTACACAAGACAGTACCTTGCACACAGATAATTTGACATCAAAAATTATTATGATCAAGGGTAGTCATGGATTTTAAAAATATTGTCGGAGCCAGAATCGTGCATAGTACCTTTAAATCATTTTTAGAGAGCCCAAAATTTGTCAAACTATTCTGAAAAAAATTACTTGCTGTTATTTCTTTAGTTTATTGGTTTTTCTTGCTGTTAATGCACAGTCGCTTTCCATTTCACGGCCGCCCTTGACCAAAATAATTTTTGATGTCTTGGTAGAACATGTTTTGTTTTCGAATAGAAGAGTATGCAGTGATTTCACACTTATGAATTGCATGTCGCTAACATAATTATTTACTCTTATTATTTTTGACCAGTTTCACCGACGCAAATTGGTTATACTATTATATTATAAAAATATATGCACATCTGGAAAGATATTTTCTTTAAATAACATATCGTTACAATTATTTCAGTGTCTGAGGAGCTTTTCCTTAAAAAACTGTGGGTGTTGCTGACTCAAAATTTGCCTGGTTAAGCAGAAACAGAACATGCTGTGTAAATTTAAATATTTTTCTTTTATTTGCCCGTCTACTGCTGATCATTGCAATAATTCTGAACATGCATATTGATCATACTATCAAAGATATTGGGCTTTCCTAATTTTTCGCCAAAGTGGTCTATATTTGATCATTTTTGGAAAAATAACACAAAAACCTATAATTCATTTTTTATTGAAAACCTGATAGGTTTTTAACATATACACCGGCGTATTCTGTAACTTTTTAACGGGCTGTTAAAATTTAGAAGTCCTTTAAAATTTAAAATACAGTTCCAAGATTGGCTGTTACCATAGCAATAAAATTTAACACCTCTTTAAATTTAACGTCTTTGATACAGAATAGACCCCACAATCGCCTTATTTTAACCGCTATTTTTTTTTAATATTTTATAAGTCCACTTTTTAATCAGTAACCTTAAAAATATCGTGATATCAATTTATGTGAAAATTCAACTTGGTTTTCACTTATAGATATAAGTCCACCATTCTGAGTCTGCCATATTGTTTATAATAATTTTGTTTTCAGATTCGTAAACAGCGACCTTAATAATCCCATAAGTACCAACTTTCGTACAAATTAAACCATTTTTTGTGGTTTTGGCCAGTTTTTCGGTATTTGATCCCACTGTGCATCGTAACGATTCGCATGCGCCTCAAAGAGAAAATCCCTGTTACTATGATCGAACTTTAAATCCTTGAATTACCGCAGAGGAATTTAAAACAAAAAGCAAATGAAAAAGAAATCCGTTATTTAATTTGGATTTCACAAAAGTTCCTTTTTGTACCTGTCACTGTTTTTTCTTTTTTTTTCTCCTGAAGTACGTAATAACATTGTCGGTTGACATGCACAATCATTAATCCGAACAAACAGGAAATGCGATTTTAATTGGCTTCACCTTTCGATTTTGATTCTGTAATCCTAACAGATAAGTTTGATAATTTGAAATTCAAAAAGGAATGAAACTCGGGATTTTTCGCGAATTTTTATAGAGTTTATTTTTTTTTCAGCATTCCATGAAATACGAACGTTGACGGCTGTGCAGTGCTCATACCAAACACCCGTTACCACCATTAGTCCAAGTCTATTCACATACCCAAATTTGTACCCGCTGTATCCGGCGCTGTACCAGCAAATGTACTTGCCCCCCGTATGCCAAAGCACGCTATTGGGAAGCATACCGCCAAGCCCGCCTCTACACTCACCTGTACCTCCACCACGACCGCGAAGTCGAGCGTGATGGTAAGTGATAGGAAATTAACTTTTCATTTTTGTGTCGCTCACAGTATTATGACTTGCTTCGATTATTTTGTTTAGGTCTAATCAAAACAAGTAAAATTATACCAGTTGTATGTTTCCTAGTTTTAGAAGGACCAAAAAAACTGTGTTGCACCCAATAAAGAACTAACCCGCCAAGTTGGCGTGATTGAATTTACTTATGATTATCTATCTTATTCTCATCCCTTCATACTTTTATGACGTATTTGCTTTTATGACAATAGATACGTATTTAGGTCAATGTGATGGTGTATTTAGGTCGTTGTGATAGTTTGCAATTTGCCTTCAGCAGGCGAACTCGACGAATCTTAATTGCTGAGCAATAAATTCCCTCAACCTAAATAACTGCTCCAGATGTATTTTAAAGAAAGGTTTACGTCCGTCAATCGACGTTCGATCCTATTGATTCGGCGTGCGCCATAAAACAACTGAATTGTAGAATTTCCCGTATCGAATTGGCGAAATTTTTATGGTAGCATCGCCGTAAACGCTGGAAGCATTGGCTTCTTAGCGTTGCCGCTGTATGAATGACCGTCATAGAATTTATATCATCCGTTTGATTTTTTTTTCTTTTCTTTTTTTTTTCTTGGCGTCCGATAATGTTTCAATACGTCCGCGTCGTAAAAATACAAAATACAGCAACTCCAGTTATAAAAGTAATTGCGAAATTTTATTGCGGGCCATGCCGGAGCGGCGGAATATTTCGCTGATTGGATTCTTAAATACCCACGATAAAACCGGGTAAGTATTAGGTGGACTGCGCCGGGATCATTAAGTTTTGCTGCAGTTTTGTACGGAATTCGAACTGCATTAAAAGACCTTCTTAGGATTAAGAAGGAAAATATACAGGACGTTTCACTTTATAACCGCCGAAACTTCATGAAAAGATAGAGGAAGATAAAGAAAAAGCTCTGTGACATTTAGTCCTTGGAAGCTTATTTCTGCGCTACCGAACGCAACTTAAACGTTTGGGAAGCGCTGACGGCATTACGTATTAAAAACAAATAATTTTTACACGTGAATAATAAAGCTGACGCAGGCGTACCACAGGAGAGCAAAACGCACTTTCTCGTGCCAAAAATCTATAATAATAATAATAATAATAATAATAATATTTATTAATCCAAGAAGATCTGACAAAGATATGGGACACGTCACAAGTGAATTCATGTAAAGAGCATAGAGGAAAAATATAAATATAAGTGCATATATAATTTTCATATCACAGCAGTATCCATTAAATATTCGTTTACGGAGTAATAATTTTTTGACAATGAAAGCTGTTTCAGTTCACGTTTAAATTGTAGCATACCAATATTCTTAAGTCTTAGGGGAAGCTTATTATATAATCTAATTCCTTTATATTTAGGACTGTTTTCATATATTATAAGATTATGCTGTGGAAACTCGAGTAGACCCTGATACCTAGTGCTGTAGGAATGATTCGATCCAAGGGATTTGTAGTCATTAATATGATCTACAGTATAGACTAAAGATTCATAGATGTACAGACAAGGAACAGTTAGAATTTGTAACTCTCTGAAATATTCTTTGCAACTTTTAAATCTTTGAAGACCTTTTATATTTCGGATTGCTCTTTTCTGTAATTGGAACACTTTAGTTACATCTGTGGCAGATCCCCAACAGATAATACCACACGTTAATAAGGAATGAAAGCAGCCGTAATAGTACATTAGTAATGCATCTTGGATGACAATTTTTTTAAGCTTGTAAATTGCGTAACAGGATTTACTTAGCTGTTTGCACAAGTGATCTATGTGTATATTCCATTTAAGACGACTATCAAAGTAAATACCTAGAAATTTATTGGCGAAACTTGTGATATTGACGTTTTGTCTAACTTTATTAGTAAACTTTCATTTTAAAATTTAGTTGACGGGCAGAATAGAATAGACATGGTTTTAGAAACATTTAGATCGAGTTTATTCGCCAGAAGCCATTGATGAGTGACATTAAGGGAATCAGAACTATTGGTAATAAGCTGCGACTGCGAGAATTTAAAATTGTGCAATCATCTGCATACATAAAAACTGAAGAATTGGCTAGATTGGCGGAAAAATCATTAATATAGACCAAGAACAGCAGAGGTCCTAACACAGATCCTTGTGGCACACCTGAGTTGGTGATACATTTTTCGGATAGAACACCATCAACTATAACCTTCTGGACTCTATTAGATAAGAAGCTTTTAATGGAAATTAAGTGCAAGTCCTCTGATACCGTTTGCAAGAAGCTTTCGCAACAGCAAAGAGTGATTGACCGAATCAAAAGCTTTAGTTAAATCCTTAAATGTAGCTAATGTTATGTTACCTGCATCTAAGTTTTCAGTTAAGGTATTTGTGAAGTTAATAACTTCAAAAAAAAATTGCTTCATGAAATTGAAATTTGGCACAAATGACAAGAGATGTAGGAAAAATAGAATTAAGGAGCTAACATACTATGAACTTGATGTACAAGGCGTTGAAAAAAGCATTTTGTATTCGTCTCATTAGATTTGATTAGATCAAGTATAAAAGTTCTTAGATATCACTTTTACGTAATTTAAATAAAAATTTAGATAAAAAAGGAGCAAAGACATATAATTCTGATAATTTGAATTGTAATGATCAAGGAAAACCGATAGTAATTAATTTTAAAATAAATCAGATTCTCTTCCTCTGAAATAATTTTTTACCTGTATCATAGTTTTACTTTTGAAGAAATATCATTATCACTCATAAATCATCAATAAAATTAATTGAATACGAATTATTATTTCATAGATTAACAATTTTATACATAAAAAATAGTTATACGTTTAGAACAAAACAATATAGGGAATTTTAATCCGAACTTTTGCTCTTTATGGGGAGAAGCAGGGTACGTCACTATTTGCCTTTTTTCCAACACCCTGTATATATGAAATTCAGAAAACATTTTTCCTTTCTTTAATTTATTGAAGTTTGAAGTATAGTTCAAAACGTTCATTAAAAAAAATACGCCATTCGATTTAAGAAGTATATAATAATAATAATAATAATAATAATAATAATAATAATAATAATAATAATAATAATAATAATAATAATAAATGCCTTTATTAGTCACATATAGCTAAATATAAAAATATATAATTACCAAATTAACAGTAGGGCGAAGTTCAGAAAGCTACGTTGCATATGAACGTGCATTCTGCTCTTCCACTTAACCCTAAACACAATAAATAATAAATAATAATTTGGCAGCAATGAAATACAAATTTTATTTTACAATTTTATTTAATTTATTTATTTATTACTATTTTTCTTCTCTTTCTTTTCTCCTTTTTGTACAACTAATGCAACTAAGAAACATCAATTCAATGATTTAACAAATTAGTCTCTTGCTTCTCTACACACTCAACTAAAAATCTTTAAAATCTTTCAAATATTATGCCCGAAAAAGTGACTGACGCATGCGACGGCGAAAGCTTTTTAAAGTTATCCGGAAGTTTATTATACACTGACGATATCTGATATGAAAAGGACCTTTTGAACAATTCTGTTCTGTGTAATAGGTGGGGTAAAGAGACCTTTAAATCTTAAATTTAAATTATGAATGTCAGTACGAAAACTTATTTTACGATATAAGTAAGGAGGTATTTTAATAGTTACTATGCTATGATAAAGACACGTAGAATGGAGTATACGTCTGTTTTTCATACAAAGCCAATTTGCATCCATTAACTTATGGGATATTCTCTGGAACTTGCGGATGGATTAACCTGAGACAAGAGTTTTGTAATTTTTGGATTCTACTTATGTCAGTTACATTCAAACAAGAGTGATAAACAGAATCACAATAATTTAGACGCGACAAAACTAAGCTGTCACATAATAAAATTTTTTGCTTCTGATTTAACACGTGCCTGTTAACAAATATCTGCTTTAAATATGCATATGAAATTTGTAAGGTCTTAGATATGTGAGATTTAAATCTTAAGTCGCCATCAAGTATTACTCCAAGACTTTTTATTTCACTCACAACAGGAATGGATTTACCATTCACTATTATTTCAATCTGACCAGAAACTTTATGTCTATATAATTTTTATTTCCAAATAGCATCACATTAGATTTGATCGGATTTAATACTAAATGATGTTGCTTTGACATATTCGCCAGATTTTTTAAATCATCATTTACGCGCATACACGTATTCTTGATATCCTCTGGAAAACATGAAGTAAACACTCGAGTGTCATCAGCGTAAAAATAGGGAATTGTGGTTTTAAAATAATTTTCAAAATCTATAGTGTATATTGAGAAGAGTAAAGGACCCAAAACTGAACCTTGTGGGATCCCATATTTTAAGTTACGATAAGTAGAAATTTGACTATTGATTTTTACCGCCTGACATCTTCCACTCATGAAATTTGATAACAACTGAATAGCTTTAGACTGTAACCCAAAATAATGTAAGATTCATAATACTATGATCAAGCGTGTCAAACACTTTAGAGTAGTCCAAGAGAACCAAGAGAGATATTTTGCAAGAATCAGTTGCCTTCAGAACTTCATCAGTAACAGCAAGCAAGCTTGTATTACAGCTGAATCCCGGTCTGAAGCCTGATTGAGTTTGGGGTAAAATATTGTTTATTGCAAGATGATCTCTGAGTTGACTCGCCATAATATATTCTAAGATTTTAGACATCACAGGTAAAATGCTAATTGGTCTTAAATCTTTCATCTCACGAGGATTGTTAATTTTTCCTAAAGGTATAACAAGAGCTTTTTTCCATAAAGTTGGAAATACTGAAAATCTGATGCAAAAATTGATTATATGAGTTAGATATGGTAATAAAAAAGGGATACATAAACGCAAAACATGAACACTAATATCATCATGACCCACAGCACCCGTTTTAATTTTTAATAGAATATTGAAAATTTCGTCTTCTTCAACGGTTTGAAAATTAAAATATTTCTTAACTGATTCCTTGATATTAGCATTATAAAAATTTATTATCATATTGTTACTGGTTTGTATAGCTGGAATAGAGTTGAGAAAATAATCATTGATATGTTCAACATCACTCAAGTGTGGAGGTAAATTCTTAGATTTTGAATCTTTCACTAGATTCAGATGTTTCAAATGTTTCCAAAATTTATCAGTTGAGAGATTATTAAAGTATACTCTTTTCTCTGTCGGAATAGCGGCAGTTGTTAAATTACGTAGAGACTTACTTATAAGTAGTAAAAAGTCCAGTAAACAGGTAATTTCGTCTTTTTGAATTTAACTAAGGCACGGTTTCTTAAATATATCATCTCGCGAATATTAGGCGTAAGCCACGGAGCCGGCGGTTTGGAAATTTTCTTTGTTATATAGGAAGCATGTAAATCTAAAAGGGTAATCAGATTCTCATTAAAAAAAGTAATTTTTTCATCAATGTCATTAATATCAAATATATTTTTCCATGGCAGGGAATGTAAGTGTGAGTTGAACTCATGATAATTAAAATTTCGGAAGTCACGATATATTTTTATTGAAGGCGTTGGCTTAGGAGCACACACATTGACAGTGCAATAAGTTAAATAATGATCTGATACACTCGGAATGTCTACAACGTCAGAATATGTCACTGAAATCTCACTGGAAACAAAAATCAAGTCAATAAGTGATGCCGATGTTGATGTTACACGAGTGGGTTTGTCAATTACTTGCGTTAAACCCATGCAATCCATTACATGGTACAATTCAACAGAATCCCGAGAGTTAAAGTTTAACATATCGATATTGAAATCTCCCATGCAAATGACATCATTACAGGAAGGAACAATAACAGACAGAGTATATAATGTGAGGATGAATTAAATCATAAATTTATTAACTCTATAATTTATTTGTTTGCGAATTTGTTAAAAATGGAAACCAAAAACATCAACAAAAAGGTTTCTGGAATCATTACGCGCGTTGGTAAAGAGCATGTTAGTAAAACTTATTTAAATAAGTTTTAACTGAAAAGACCAATTTGGAAAATTTGAAAATGTTTAAATAAGCGTTTTTCTTCATCTTCAAGTGAAAAATTTTCAACAACATGTTTTTGTAATTGGGAAATTTGTTTTTCCACTTTCAGCAAATACAGTAGATTAACAACTATTTTTAATTTTTAGTTCATGTACTTAGAGAATAATAGGCATTAATTAATATTATTTAACAACTTTTTCAATGAAATGATAGTTTACAAGTACTAAGCAAACTGCAAAACTGTTTTTCATATTTGCCAAAAATGTTTGTACAACATGGCCAGGCCATCTCAGTTTGAAGCGTAATTAA
Organism: Prosopocoilus inquinatus; assembly: GCA_036172665.1. Lineage (NCBI taxonomy): Eukaryota > Metazoa > Arthropoda > Insecta > Coleoptera > Lucanidae > Prosopocoilus > Prosopocoilus inquinatus. The sequence goes on from CM069877.1 coordinate 35,937,482, forward strand.
AATTTCCTAAATTAGACCATCTTAAATACATGATAAGAAGAAAAGGTGCAAGAAGGTGCGGCTACATTTTAAGTGATACAGTTCTTAGACATTTATTCCTTATATAAAAATAAAATTTAAGATGCCGGCAAATGCCGACAATAACCAAAAGTCTACATATTTATTGATCTGCATGCAAAAAAGAACCCTCAATGTAAAGGCTCGTACTCAAAAAGAGAATGAAATAAATTTCGATTTACCATTCCGATAATCTACTATAAGTAAAATATTTTTAAAAAGAACTATTAAATTTGTCAAAGTTATTCACGCAGATGATATTTTAAAGGTAACAGAAACAGGTTAAAAAATGTCATTTAATACCTTGGCATGTTACATCTTTTTAAAGGGCTAAAAATCGCAGAAAACAAATTCGTATTGGCTTAAATTATATTTTTTTTAAATAAATTGGAATATTAAGTATGCGACTACAAATGCTACGTTAACAAATTATACAACTGATGAAAAGTACTTTTGGCACGATTTATCTCCTAATGTCCCACTGTGCGTCCTGCCGAACGTTTTTACTATTATGAGGGGCTGTAGCGCAGCTCAGTGGTTAGCCCAGCCAACTTTGGAGGTCGTGTCACATTGCAGTGTGGATTCAAATCCCACCAGGGCCATGGATGTTTGTTGTTTTATCCGTTGATTGGCACAGCTCAGTTTACAGATAACAAATGCCTGAAATGGTTAATACCAAAAGACAAAATGAGCGAGGACTGCGCAAAACAAATGATCATCTCAGATTTTGAAATCGGAACGGTGAAAATGTCCGTCAGAACAAACCAAACCAATACACACACGAGATTTATTAAAGGCAACTCAACAAAATAATTTATTTACTGCTAAGCGCATATTTTATATGACCTTCCTAGAAAGTACATTAAGCGTATTAGGATTTATTGATACTAATTCCGTTGTAAATACGTTGTTTCATAAGCCGCTCGGTAATAAATGTTTGTAGCAGGTCAGCATTCTCCACACAGTTAATGACTCCATAAACAGCGGCATACAAAACATGCGGGCCGATTTTCAAAAAAATATAATTATCTTAACAACTAAGATTCTAAAAGTGGGAAAATGTTACAGGGTTTGTTCACACTTTGGCGATTACAAAGTGATACACCCTGTATTCTTTTTGCAAAGATGAGCTTTTCAGTTGAAGCTTTCAGTTCATTCATAACTTGTTTATTTTTTGATCCTCGGAGTTTTGAATAAACGAAGAGAGATTGAAGAAGGAATTCCACTGTTATTTTTTTTTTCTACGGCGTTCAGTTCTCTGCCTCCCCCTTTACTTAACAATATGGAAAGGAAATGATATGGCCTAGTTAAATGATAGCGGCAGCTTTTTGATTTGTTAGTTTCATACATAACCCATTTGGTTTTCCCGAGGGAGAATACGTCTTTATCAACAACCGAGGTCCAAGCAATTTACGAGAAATCAAACTGCGCTTGAAAATTACCAAATATCTTGTCATATATAACGCAATAGCAGACGTTCTCACCACATTTCGATGGGCGTTTCTATGGTAGATAGTTCCAAAACTATATTCTCTTGTGTACTTTCAGATTTAAATGAAAAGTTGGAATTTATCACATCACTTTATTATCGAATCGACTGTTTTTAGTAACAACCACCATTCATAATATTTTTTTTTATCAACGACAACCTTAAACTTACTATTTTAATAGAAATCAATACATAACATTTCTTCTCCCTTCTTCAGTTCACATACCTGAGGGAGGTCGTCGGATACGCGTTGATCTGCGTGGTGCAGACTCCCTGTGATGTTTTGTAGGATTATTATTTGACATAAAACAAAATGATCAAAATCATCTACCATTTCTTCTTCTCCTCCTCTGATAGTCGGTTCATTTACGGTGTTATTTGCTGTGCTCAAAGTATACGTGAACAATAATCTGCGTTTCGGTTGTATTTGCTTTTGTTGGTTTAAATAAAACATCATAATCGAAATGTGAAAGATAATTCAAGTAATTTACTGTGCGACTGATACATAACACTGTAGTTTTAAATAGCTTTTATAATTTAAATTTTCAAAATTTTCTAATTCCTCTGCTCTCTCAAATGTACTTGTGACTCAAGATGAAATATTGTTTTTACTTGATAAAATCGATACTACATATGGCACCGATGGAATAAATCCTTTGTTTATAAAAGAATGCAGACAAGTCTTAGCATATCCGTTGTCTTTGATATATAATAAATCTCTTTCTACGGATGATTTCCCCAGTCAATGGAAATTAGCTTATATAACCCCAATTCACAAATCTGGCGACAAACAATCCGTTAAAAACAATAGACCTATCTCAAAATTAAGAATCTTTGGCAAAGTATTTGAATCACTTATTAATTCCAAGCGTCTAAACCATTTAAATCCTTATCTTTCCCAGAATCAACGGTTTTGTATCGAAAAGACCTTCTACCACTAACTTGTTATGCTTTGTTAGTAGAGTCATTGACACCTTTAACAAGTGTAAGCAGGTAGACGTAGTTTATACAGATTTCTCGAAAGCTTTCGACAAAGTTCATCACAATATACTGATCGAAAAGTTATACCATTACGGCGTTTCTGGTTTCTTTATGTCTTGGATTAGATCTTAACTCAACAATAGAATCCAAAAAGTAGTAATTGCAGACTGTTACTCCGATGAAATATTGGTCACATCAGGCGTTCCCCAAGGCTCACATCTTGGAACCACTTTGTTTTTGGTTTTAATAAACGACCTATCTTCTTGTTTGAATTGCGAAAATCTGTTATACGCCGACGACTTAAAACTATTTAACTGCATTTCTTCTTCATTGGACTGTAACCTTCTTCAACATAATTTAAATATTTTAAATGATTGGTGCTTACAAAATAAGCTTTTGTTGAACGTTGACAAATGTTCGTACATGCACTACACTCTTAATAAATCTGTTATTACTACACTATACACAGTAAATAATAACCCTCTGAAATGTGTAACTGCTATTAAGGACCTAGGGATCACCTTTGTAACAACCTATCTTTTACCTGTCATGTAAATAATATTGTTAAAAAAGCAAACACTATGCTTGGATTCATTCTTCGGATAACCAAGCATTTCTTAGGTATTGATGCAAAGAAAAGTTTATTTAGTGCATATGTCAGATCACATCTTGAATATGCAAGTATGGTTTGGTCTCCCTACTCCCTATTATGCAGTACATATTGCAAGGATAGAATTTATCCAGCGAAAATTCACTAGAGTCATTTGTCGAGGCATGAACGTAAGTTATGATGACTACACTCAACGTTTCAATTATTTGAATCTAACTTCTTTAGAAGATCGGAGGAAAACAGCCTGTTTAATATCCTTATTTAACATTATAAATAAATTTGACTCCCCTTACTTACTTCAAGAACTTTGCTTTAATGTTCCTTCGAAATATCTGCGTGACAATTACGTTTTTAGGGTACCGATTTATTGTTCCAATGTCACAAAGTTTTCTCCAATCCCCAGAATGACGAGAGATTATAATGATCGTATTAATGATATTGATTTACTTTCCGGACCGTTTCCTGCATTTAAACAAATTATATCAAATTTATCCCGTTAATTCCTATTTTTTTATTTACCTGTTTTAGTTTTTTCATTTTCATACTTTAAATTTTATTTTTCATATTTGCCATCGCCCACTAACTATTTTTAGTTTTAGTTTTTAGTTTTACATTAATATTAGCATTCGTCGCATTTTTTATTTTTAAGTACTTTGTGTCAGTCTGTATTAGGGTTTTGCAACCTGTTGACTGACCATGTAGTGTTGATTGATAAATAAATAAATAAATAAATAAATAAATACAAGACCGAACTTAAAAATGTATTATCTTTTAGCACAGAATAAAACAATAATCGCTAAATGTTGTTTTTTATTTCAATACAATGAATATTAATTCCAGGGATGTGAATCGTAACCGAAACCAACTTACCAGTGCCCACCAAAGACTGGCCACGTATTCAAGTGGGGGGCAGCTTAATCTCAAACCCCCGAAACTAAGTAGCGCTCCGTTCCAAACCAGGTTTGTCATTCTGGTGGCTCTTGCTAAGCTGGAACGGTTCCATTTGACATCTCTGATTAATTCTTCCTCCTCAAAGCTCGAGGATGATGTAAATCTCATAGGGACTTGCGGATGTGTTTCAGTTTCACTCAATTCCACAGGAAAAAAAATCGTTCGCTTACTTACTGTGATGGATATTGCTGTACTTAACTGTAAATGAGTTAAAGCATAAATTAACTGAATTAAAATCGAATGAAATAATAGAAGAGGTGACGCAGCCTACAGGGTGGGTTAATTCAATGGTGATTGTTAGAAAACCAAATGGTAGCATTCGTATATGTAGAGATCCAAACGATTTAAATTTAGCTATAAAGAGGGAACATTACCAGATACCAACTCTAGATGAAATTACTTATAAAATATCGGGCGCTAAAAGTTTTAGTACTTTAGATTGCATAAGTGGATCTTGGCAAATACTACTAGATAAACAAAGTTCAAAATTGTGTACTTTTAATACTCCCTTTGGCGGGTATTGCTTTAAGAAAATGCCTTATGGGATTAGTTCGGCACACGAAGTTTTTCAAAAACGAATTAAACAAATGTTTGAATCAGTAGAAGGGGTTGATATCTACGTAGATGATATCTTAGTATATGCGAAGTCAGTAGAAGAGCACAATAAAAGATTAGAAACTGTGTGAAAAATTGCGAGCGAAAATAATTTAAAGTTCAATTTTGGAAAGTGCAAGTTTGCAATACCGACTTTAAAATATATGGGTCATGTCTTGACAGAAAAGGGTATTTATCCGGATTTTGAAAAAACAAAGACTATAAAAAATATAAGGAGACCTGAAAATAAAAAGTATATACAAAGGTTTTTAGGAATTATAACATATTTAAATAAATTTATTCCTGACATGTCAACAAAAACAATGCCTTTGCGTAATTTACTAAAGAAAAACGTTAGTTTTTGTTGGGAATATGAACAAGCAAAAGCCTTTAATTTCTTAAAAGAAGTTTTATCAAAACCACCTGTTTTAAAGTACTATTCAATAGTAGATCCAATTACAATATCATGTGATGCGTCAAAAGAAGGGGTAGCTGCTGTTCTTTTGGAAAATGATGGACCTGTAGCCTATGCATCCCGCACATTAACGGAAACTCAAAAGGGATATGCTCAAATAGAAAAGGAAACGCTTGCTATCCTGTTTGCTTGTAAATATTTTCATCAGTACATTTATGGCAGGACAGTAACAGTAGAGACTTATCATAAACCCTTAATCTCGATTTTTAAAAAACCTTTATTATTGACTCCACCACGTTTGCAAAGAATGCTTATTCGCTTACAGTCTCCATACTCCATAAATTTAATTTATAAACCGGGAAGTTAACTTTATATAGCAGACGCCCTTTCACGTTTATTTGATGAAAATTCTAAAATAAATAGTGATTTTGATAGTGAATTAGAAGCGCAGTTATGTTACGTTACGATAAATATGCCTATAACTGATTCGCAATTGATTACATTTCAAAAAGAAACAAAAAATGATACTGTTTTATATAGTTTAACCTATTTTATTAAAAATGGTTTTCCGGAAAACAAAGAAAAAATTGCCGAATAAAATAAAAATTTTCTGACCGTATAGAGAGGAATTAACTCTTGCTTCTGGATTGATCTATAAAAATTGTAGACTATTAGTTCCTTCCACAATGAGACGCGAAATGTTGAGTCGTTTGCATTACTGTCATTTGGACAGAGACAAAACGAAAACAAAAGTCAGAGAATTGTTATTTTGGCCCGGAATGAATAATGGCATTGATAATATGGTTGCTGCATGTGAAGTCTGCGCATCACATCAAAAACAAAATAGTAAGGAGACACTGATTTCTCACGAAATACCAACCCGACCTTGGGAAAAAGTTGGCGTTGATTTGTTTGAATTTAATAAACTTACATATTTACTAGTTGTTGATTATTACTCAAAATTTCCAGAAATAGCTTCACTAAAAGGCACCACTGCAGGTAGTGTAATAAATAAATCACATGAAACAGATATTTACACGGCATGGCTTTTCTTCTGTTGTAATGTCAGATAATGGACCACAATTTTCTGCACAAAAGTTTAAAGATTTTGCTAAAATTTGGAATTTTAAGCATATAACGTCCAGTCCGAAATATCCTCAGTCTAACGGTTTTATAGAAAGGGACGTTCAAACAATTAAAAAAGTTCTTGTTAAAGGACGTGAAGATAATTTCGACCCTAATTTGACAATTTTAGAATACCGTAATAATCCATCGTCAAATAATTTGCCAAGTCCGGCAGAGTTACTATTTTCACGTAAAATAAAATTGAAGTTTGTTCTTGTCCGATGAAAATAGTAAGTAGAAAGTTTTTTTAATCTCAAACCGGACAGAAAAATGAAGGGAAACACACTCAACGTTTCGCTATAGATTTATAGCTTCGTCAGGAGTGAAAAAAAAAAAGTAAATAAACAAGTTGTCAAGAGAAACAAGTCGTCAAGAGAAACGAAAAGGTAACATGATTTTTAAACTAAACTACGAGTTGTTCGGAATAAAAGTAACTAGAACTAATTAAAGCTACTTTTTTTTTTTTTTTTTTTTTTTTTTTTTTTTTTTTTTTTTTTTTTTAAATATGTATATAATTAAATAATTAATTGACAGATCTATATCTTGTTTAAAGAGTCCAGAAAACTACAAAATATGTCATTTAAATTTTCAAAGTCCGTACGTTTATTAATAGAATTTCCAGACATTTTAATTTTACACATTTCTATGAAACGTCTTTTAAAAATATTAGATTCACTGTACAAAATATCAGTATTATCAAAATCAAAATTATGATTATTTACTAATGAATGCTCTACAAGCATTGAATGATTTTGATTATTTTTTTGAATATGATATTTATGTTGGTCTAAACGTTTTTTTAAATTTTGGCTCGTTTCACCTATATAAACAGAATTACAATTTGAACATTTGATTTCATAAACCACGTTAGGTTGTTTTAATTTCGGTGTTTTGGTTTTTAAATTCGAAAAAATTAAATTTAAATTATTCACAGATTTACTGGCTAAAATTAAATTATGTTTTTTGAAAATGTGTTTAAATGTATTGTGTAATGGTTCAATATAAGGCAAAGATATGTATTTATGATTCGAAGTTTGTCTAATGTTTTTAGAGACATTTGAATTTTGTAAGTATTTAATACGATTTTTAATTACTGATTCAATAAGATTTATTGGATAAGAATTTTGAATAAGAGTTTTCTTTATTAAATTTAAGTTATCATAAATGTAAACTTTATCAGAAAGTAAAATAGCTCGATCAGTTAATGAAATAATAGTTGCAATTTTATAATTTTTAGGTGTGTACGAGTGAAAATTTATGTACCTACCTGACCAGGTAGGTTTATGAAACCAATTAGTAATTAATTTATCATTCTGTCTGATAATATTTACATCAAGAAAACTCAATGAATTATTATTTTCTTTTTCTACTGTAAATTGTAATCTATTATGAAAAGAATTAAATTTATTTAAAACAAAATCTACCTTATCAGAAGGCAAAATCAATAAAATGTCATCTACATAACGAAAATATAACGTTAAATCGAATGATAAAGAGTTAATAACAGATTTTTCTAGTTCTTGCATAACAATTTCAGCTAAAGCCGGAGATAAAGGAGAACCCATTGCTGTACCAAAAATCTGTTTATAAAATTTATCATTGAAAGCAAAATAAGATGTTTCAAAACATAAATCAACTATTTCTAAAAAGTTACCTTTGGAAATATCAGTAAAATCTTTAATCTCTAACCACCTATCATTTATACTTTTTAAAGCTAAATCTTTAGGAATGTTAGTAAATAAAGAAATAACATCTAAAGAAATTATAATGCAATTATTTGGTACAGTTATTTGTTTTTCATAAACCTACCTGGTCAGGTAGGTACATAAATTTTCACTCGTACACACCTAAAAATTATAAAATTGCAACTATTATTTCATTAACTGATCGAGCTATTTTACTTTCTGATAAAGTTTACATTTATGATAACTTAAATTTAATAAAGAAAACTCTTATTCAAAATTCTTATCCAATAAATCTTATTGAATCAGTAATTAAAAATCGTATTAAATACTTACAAAATTCAAATGTCTCTAAAAACATTAGACAAACTTCGAATCATAAATACATATCTTTGCCTTATATTGAACCATTACACAATACATTTAAACACATTTTCAAAAAACATAATTTAATTTTAGCCAGTAAATCTGTGAATAATTTAAATTTAATTTTTTCGAATTTAAAAACCAAAACACCGAAATTAAAACAACCTAACGTGGTTTATGAAATCAAATGTTCAAATTGTAATTCTGTTTATATAGGTGAAACGAGCCAAAATTTAAAAAAACGTTTAGACCAACATAAATATCATATTCAAAAAAATAATCAAAATCATTCAATGCTTGTAGAGCATTCATTAGTAAATAATCATAATTTTGATTTTGATAATACTGATATTTTGTACAGTGAATCTAATATTTTTAAAAGACGTTTCATAGAAATGTGTAAAATTAAAATGTCTGGAAATTCTATTAATAAACGTACGGACTTTGAAAATTTAAATGACATATTTTGTAGTTTTCTGGACTCTTTAAACAAGATATAGATCTGTCAATTAATTATTTAATTATATACATATTTAAAAAAAAAAAAAAAAAAAAAAAAAAAAAAGTAGCTTTAATTAGTTCTAGTTACTTTTATTCCGAACAACTCGTAGTTTAGTTTAAAAATCATGTTACCTTTTCGTTTCTCTTGACGACTTGTTTTTCTTGACAACTTGTTTATTTACTTTTTTTTTTCACTCCTGACGAAGCTATAAATCTATAGCGAAACGTTGAGTGTGTTTCCCTTCATTTTTCTGTCCGGTTTGAGATTAAAAAAACTTTCTACGTAAAATAAAATGTATTTTATATACACCATAATTGCAGATTCTGCTGTACAAAAGGATTACATCTTGTCTGATCATTTCTCGGTGTATTGTACTTTGCATGTGCTTTTCCAAAGGCCCAAACCACGTATCAAAACTTATCGTTCATTTAGAAATTTTAACTACGATCACTTTATTGCTGATTTAAGCTCGATTCCATTTCATTTTATTTATTCCCTAGATAACATAGACGAAAAAATTGAATTTCTAAATTACTATATTCTAGAGACCTTTAACAATCATTCTGCTGTTAGTACCTCTCGCTTTACTAAAAGGAAATGTCCCAGGCTGACTGATAATTTACAATTCATGATGTCATTGCGAGATAAGGCACTCAAGAAATATCTGTCTTCGAAAAATGTTCAGCATTGGGAGTACTATAAATCTCTCAGAAATTTAACTACTACCACATAGAGGAATGAACGTAAAGCTTATTTTGAGTACCGATTAAGATCTAGTAATGGTAAGAGTTTATGGAAAGATCTGAAAGATGTAGGTGTTTATTACAAATCAAAAGAACGTGTAATTCCTCCGCACTTAAGTGATCCGGATAAACTTAATAATTTCTTTATTAATTCTATACCCGCGGTAATGAACAATGATAACATTATAAATTTCTACAATAATAATATTAAACAAAATATTAATGAAAACTTTACTTTTTCAAAAGTTACGGAATTTGATGTCAGTAAAATATTAACCTCATTTAAAACAACGTCTATTGGTACTTATAATATAAGCTTAAAGATGCTGCTTCTATCTAGTTCCATCATAATGCCATACTTAACTCATATAATAAATTACTGCCTGGAAAATAGTGTTATTCCTGAAGTTTGGAAAGTGGCTAATATAATTCAGATTTCCAAAGTCAATCAGCCGACTGTAATGAATGATTTAAGACCCATAGGTGTGTTGCCAATTATGTCAAAAATATTAGAAAAGATAATAGATTCACAAATTCGCTCTTTCTTAAGCATTCATAATGTCCTACCTGAATGCCAATCAGGATTTCGCTCAGGTTTTGGTTGCGGTACCGCACTATTACACATCTCAGATGATATTTTTCGGGCATTAGATTGTGGTAATTCTACAGTACTAGTGTTATTGGATTATTCGAAAGCATTCGATACTATCGATCATAATGTACTTCTTTCGATTTTACACTATATTAACTTCAGTTCTGCTTCTTTAAATTTAATACGAGAGTATTTGTTGAATCGGAAACAGTATCTGAGTATTGATGGCAATGCATCCTGTAATCATGTAATCAATAGAGGCGTACCTCAGGGTTCCGTGCTAGGACCGCTTTTATTTACTTTATATATTTCGAATATGCGTCAATGGATCAAAAAATGTACGCTTCATAATTATGCAGACGATACTCAAATTTATTTTTCTTTTCCTGTTGATGAAGTTCGATATGCTAATGACTCAATTAATGCCGATCTAGTTGCACTTAAAAATTTTTCAGATAGTCACTCATTAGTATTAAATCCTGCTAAATCAAATGTCATTTTGTTTGGTCCTGCAAAAGATCGTGAAACAATAATGAACGAAATGTCAATCGGCATTGACGGCGACCAAATACCTTTTCATGATGTAAAAACCAATTTGGGTCTACTTTTTGATAGTGACTTAAGATTTAAAAATCACGTTGATCAGTGTATAAGAAAATCATATTCTAAATTAAAACTTTTGTATGCTAATAGACACATTTTAAATAGAAATACCAAAATTATACTTTCAGATGCTCTAGTCTTGTGGCAATTTAACTTTTGTGATGTTGTTTACGGTCCCTGCCTAACAAAGGACTCTATACACAGAAACCAACGTGTACAAAATAGTTGTTTGCGGTTAATATTTGGTGTAAGTAGACGAGCTCATATATCACACAAATTACAGGATGTTAAATGGCTAAATATGGCGAATAGAAGACAGCTACACTTACTAACACTTTTTCATAAAATTATAAAATACAAGTGTCCACCGTATCTATATCGCAAGATCAGGTTCAGAACCGATGTTCATACAATTAATATCCGTTTTAAGGGTCTTATTAGACCACCTCTTCACAAAACTGCATTATTCGAGAGAAGCTTTACGTATGACGTCAGTAAACTGTATAATTCTCTATCTGATGACATCAAATGGGAGTCCGTCAATGTTTTTCACAAACGCTTACGTAACATTCTTTTCTCTAGTCAGTGATTTTCTCTTTTCTCCTCAATTTTCTCTTTAATTTAATAGTGCCATTATTATTGTTATTAGTTATTATGATTATTATTATGAGAACCTAGTTATTCACCCCTACTGCACTTGTTGTATTTACAGTTACAGTATTGTAATAAGTGACGTGATAATTTAATTTAATTAATTATAAATTTTTGTTCCAATCATTTAATAACTAAAATAAAAATTAAGTCGTGCTAATTAATTTATTCATATGCACACAGGGTTAAGTGGTAGAACAGCAAATCTCGTACTGCGAGGATGCTGAACTTCGCCCTGAGGTTATCTGCTCTTTTTCTTATTCTGTTTGGTTGTTGATTAGTTTTTGTAACAAATGTAGCAAATAATAAAGACGTTTATTTATTTATTTATTTTACCAGTACACTCGAAAATGTTAAAACCAACATTAAACCAGCCTAAAAGAATATATAAAGAGTTTCAAAACAGACAAAATAAAGCAAAATATTATTAGGATAGAACTGCATCAGATTTACCAATTTTATATAATGGGCAAGATGTTAAAATTTTTAATGATTTTAACAAAAAATGGATGACAGGGCGTATTATAGAAAAAACGGGAAATATAGTTGTTAGAAACAGAAAACATATTAAAGAAAAATATGACTATTACATAGACGATGACAATTACGAAATAAATAAAGAAAGAAACGAAAAATCAGAAAATGAAGTGCAAAATCCTGAAAATGAAAAGGAGAGACAACAGGAAGAAACAGAAATTTTAAGAGAGTCTCCCAGAGTTATTTGTAAAGCTGGCACGAAAATATGTACATTCTCCCAGAAGATTAAAGGCAAATCCAAATTTAAAGAGTTACGATTAATTTAATTTAGATTTAAGTTGTTTAATTAGAAAGCGACAATTATGTAACAATAATTTTGCTTATTAGAATTGATAATTGCTTTGTTTGTAATTTGTAGGATTAATTCTATCGATCATTGTTAATTTTGTTTAAGTTTAATTTTCTAAAAAGGGGCATGTGATGGATGTTCCTGTACTTATGTACGTTCATTTCTATACATTAATTTCTTATCATGCGGTTAGTTTTTAGGTTGTTGTTGCCAATGTCCATACCTGTTCCTCAGTATTCTAATAAACTCGTTCGCACACAGTTCGCCTTATTTATTTAAATAAAACACATTATTTAACACTTACTAGATCTAGATCAGCGGTCATCTCTCGAGCTCGGAAAACGCTCTCCCCACTCTCGATTTGTTGGGAGAATCGTGATTTCATTCCCAGAGATGCACGCGATTAATAATAATAATAACTTTTTAGAAAAATTTTGTGCAAATCGTTTTTGATTGCAGTGAGAACCTCGAGCAGCCTCTGGACAGCTGTTTCAGCCCTGCTTGGGGCTTCTTCAGCAGAAACGTAGCTCGACATTCCCACTGCAGACCAAAAACGACTTGCCCAATTTATTCGCAAATGCGATGTAAGAATGATGAACATATAAAATAGCGACATCTTACTATCGCTTTTTGACCTAACATTGCAGTAGGATAGACAAATTAGGAGCAAATCCCGCTTCAATTTGTCTATCCTACTGCAATGTTAGGTCAAAAAGCGATAGTAGATTTATTTGCGAATAAATTGGGCAAGTCGTTTTTGGTCTGCAGTGGGAATGTCGAGCTACGTTTCTGCTGAAGAAGCCCCAAGCAGGGCTGAAACAGCTGTCCAGAGGCTGCTCGAGGTTCTCACTGCAATCAAAAACGATTTGCACAATTTTTTTCTAGAAAAGATATAGATATAACTATACGGCGAGTGTATAACGACCTAAAGTTGAATCTGTCTAACAATAATTATCTACTCTAAATGCTAAGTATTTTAAAAATTTACGCTGCGCACTTTCGATGTAATTCGATGTAATAATTATAAACAGGATACCATTATATTAAAACTCCATATTCTAATTTAGGCCTTACAAATACATAGTATAAATTAATCATAGTGTGCACGTTAACAAAATCTCTACTATTTCTGATGACGAACCCCAACATTTTTAACGCAGACTGTACCATGTTATCGGTATGATTAGAGAAGTTGAAAGCAGAATCAAATGACTCCCAGGTCTTTTGTATGATCAACACGTAGCAAAACTGTATTATCAAGTTTATAATGATATATAATGGGATTAACTTTTCTGTGGAAGGTTAACGATTTACATTTGTTTACATTCAGTTTCAATTTATTCTTAGTACACCAAATTTTGACCAATTTTAACGCAAATTGTAGGTCTAAGCAATCTTTCTCTGTGTCAATTCTATTATAGATTTTTAAATCGTCTGCAAATAGTAAAGGACCAAGATTCGACCCTTGCGGTACTCCAGATGTAACTCTCATTAAGCGTGACCTATAACTACTTACTTCTACGTAGTGACGTCTGCCCAATAAGTAATTCTTAAATAGTAGCAGCAGGAAATAGCTGAAACCAACTGCATCAAGTTTTTTCAGTAAAATGAAATGATCGATTTGATCAAACGCTTTGCTAATATCTGTGTATATAACGTCGACTTGTCCTGAATTATCTATTATTTCAGAAACATATTGAGTGAATGTACATAAATTTGATATTGTTGAACGTCCTTTAAAAAAACCATGTTGTGATTCAGAAATGAAGGGCTTCACCTGATTATAGATAATATTGTAAAGAATTATTTCAAACACTTTTGCAAAATTGCATAAGATAGAAATTGGCCTATAATTTGACACATTCGTTGCATCACCAGTTTTCAAGACATGACATAATTTTGATATTTTCCAAATGACTGGCATAGATGAAGAAGAAAACATCAAATTAAAACTTACAGACAGTGGTTTAGCTAGAACGTGAGCGCAATCTTTCACTAGGCAACTTGGTATGCCATCGAATCCGCAAGTCATTTTATTTTTTAATTTTTTGGACGCTTTAATTACATCATCTTCCCCAATTTGATGAACATTTATACATTGAGAATTTACAGTATCTAGTAAGAAATCATTTGACAAGTTAGATTCTTCAGACTCAATGTAAGTGATGATGAAGTATTTATTGACCCAAAATACAGGTTACAGGTATAAATTAAATAAATTAAATTAAATTCTTAACTTAAGGTCAATGGGAGCTGAATCAGTTGTTTCAAGAAACTTACTGTTCTACCTTCAGCACCCTTTGATAAATAATTTCATACCAAACGCAAAATAATCCGGCGCACATACATAGAATGTATATGCCAGACCATCCCGCGCCAGATGCTAAGTTAAACATGTTATGTGCATGTGTGCTTACGATTAGAATGAAAATATGCATATAACAAAAATACAATCTGACAAAATGAAAATTAGCAAACAACAATTTAACAAAATATAGAGAAAAAAAAAAAACAAAAAGAAAAAATGAAGCGAAAATAAATTTAATGTTTTGAAGTCTGACCTGGCAGTTAGGAATTATTTATTAAATGATTACGAAACTGTTTTTTGAAAGTCATTACTGAATAAGACCTGTAGGAATTTGGAATGTTATTATAAAACTTCACTATATTAAATGAAAACGACCTCTGGAAAATAGCAGTGCGGTGAACAGGAGGTGTTAATAAACCTTTACTTCTAATATTAATTCTGTGAACGTCCGTTCTAAAAGAAATTCGTTCGAACAGATACTGCGGCGCCTTATTGCAGATAATTTTATAAAAGAACACAGCTGAATGTAATTTTCTCCTGTCGGCCATATTTAACCATCTTGCTCGCCCAAAGGTATGCGAGATGTGAGATTTTTAGCACAATTTACTAATTTCAAAGCAGTATTATTTATTTTAATATTAATTTGGTGCAACGCAGAGAGTCGAGTTTTGTTCCTTCCAAACACAAGGACGTGCGATTTATTAGGATTAATAGAAAGACAGTGATCAAAAGCAACAGCTTGTACTATCTGCAAGTCTGAATTAACATCTGTAACACCCTTAGCAGTGTCTGACGCCTCGAAGCAGTTATATAGTTGTGTATCGTCTGCATAAAGATGGCATTTGCAGAACTGAATACGATTAAATATGAAGCTGGTATAAATACAGAATAGTAAGGGACCTAGGATGCTACCCTGTGCAACCCATTTGCAGAGTGGCAAGGTGTCCGATACATTGTTGTTATAAATTACTTTTTGATATCTATTTGAAAGATAATTGTTAAAAAACGAAATAGTGCTATTAGTGCTTGAGAAGTAATCAATGAATGCATTTACAATTGTTTCCGGGTTATTATACTCAGCATTGTTATATTGAACATATCCAGGAATTCGTGAAAGATTACGCTTACATTGAACATGCGACCAAAACTGAGACGGGTCTTCATTCAGACGTAACTCAACATTTTTTATGTAATTATGGTAAGCCGTACGAATTTTTTTAGCAGTAAGCTTTCTGAAATGCTGAAATTTGATATAGTAATATTGTGAACTATATTTTTTATAATATTTATGCAATTTATTTTTTAGACGAATATTTTTAATAATATCCTGTGTAAACCAAAAAGGATATTTACATGAAACTGTTTTCTGAGTTTTAGCAGGGACGCACAATTTGAAAATTGATTCCAACTTATCATAGAAACTTGAACAAACCGATTCGACATTAGAATAATTCAGAAAACTCCAGTCAACATTAAGTAGCTGATCATACAACAATATGTAATTAGCCTCTTTAAAATAATATTGTTTATAGTTACTTTTCGGAATAAGGTTAATAGTCTTCGGCTTGTTTAAGTTTAAGTTTAAGTAAACTAGTAATGGCGGGTGAAAAGAGTCAACTGAGAGTAAAGGATGTTTATCCCCAAAAACTGAACAATTTACATTACTAAATATTAAATACAATAAATTGCCACTTATATTTCTTATGAAGTTGTATTTTTTAAAACCGGTTATGCTCCCGTAAGTGGATAATATTTTAGATTTAGCACAGGGAGATTCACTTCCGAAAGTGACTGCATTGAAATCGCCTAATACAAGAATTTTACTCTTAAATAAAAATTCGTAAGATAGCAATAAATCAAAAAAATATTCAGATTCAGGAAGAGCAACATTTGGTGGTATGTAAATACAAATAACATAAAAACTGTAAATAGAACATTGTAACTTACAACCTACGATATCTATAAAAGCCAAATTTTCCTTCATTGCAGAAAAATTAATTGGTGACATTACGTATTTATCTCGAACAGCAACAAGGACGCCTCCACCATATATGCAATTTGTAGCTTCAAAATCTCTGTCGCATCTTATGATCGTGTAGCCATCAGGAAGTACTTCCGCACTACCAATATCAGACCTTAACCACGTTTCAGTCAAACAAATAATGTCATAACCACCGACTAAAATTGCACACTTAAATTCATCGTATTTATTAATTAAGCTTCTGATATTTTGGTAATAAATTAATAGATTACACGAAAAATGTTCAGTACTGTTGGACGTGTTTAGTTTAAAGAAACTGAAATTTCAGGAACACCATTACGAAATTTTATTTTCAGGTTTTCTTCTCCATTGGCAGTTCTCTGCAGCAACTCCTGTTTTAATTTCTTGTAATATTCAAGTTCCCTTGGAGTTTTATCTGCGTTAAGATATATTTTCTTAAACTGTTCGTTGTCTCGTAATTTTTTTGCTTGGCGAAGAACTTCAAAAGCAGATTTATCATTTACAAATACGATTTTTATTAAACGTGGACGTTGCTCAGAATAACGACCAATTCGTTTTACATCAATAATATCTGAATCAAAATTTGGTATCAACGTGTTTATTATAGTGGAAACTATATTTTTATCGGCGGCCTTTTTTTCTTCCTTATTGAGCGTGGAATGTTGTTCTACAATTCCACTCCACACAATATTTTTTTTTCTGTTCAACCGTTCAGTAACTTCTGAGACAATAGTTTCAAAATCCGATTGATCAAATATAAGATTATTATCTTTTTGAGATTTTAGTTCCTTTACTTCTTCATGTAATGCAGCTATTGCAACTCTAAGTGCAGAAATTTCATTCGCCAATTTTTCACAATTTTTACAAGAACTAGATTTCACCATTATTGTTATTGTTCAATACCACAAGAAAAAAGTACGAAAAATTATATTATTGATTGTTTACCTTTAGATACGAGATCACAAAAACACACGTTTGCGACAACAATTTCCTACATCAAGTTTTTACACGAAAGATAGCACTCAACGAAGATTACGATAAACACTTTTCAAAATCACAGTCTTTAACAATTACTGCTGGTTTAATTTAAATATAAATAATTAATAAATACGATCGTCGCAGTTGCTACATTTAACGAGGTGGGAGTAACCGACTTTCCCGTTAGTGCCCGTAACTGCTCTTTTCTCAAAATGTGAAACGCAATCAACTACACGGGAAGTCGCCGCCAGATTAATGATTTAAATTAACTTTCAATATATTTACTAACTTATTAACTTATTAAGTCTTCATGGAAGTACTGCGATAGTGTCACATCTCGCATAGTAGATAATAATAGAACAAAAAAATGTTAACTGTTTACTTTTTGCATTCAACAAAAACTGAGCTTTTAAATGATAATTAAACAAAGTATTAAAATATTTAAGTTGTTGTACTTATTAGCAGTAGTATTATTGATCACAGAATGTTGATTGTTTTTTCAATGAATACAATACAAGAGCAGGATGCAACTTCAAGGAAGTACAAGCAACCACGCCGAAACACCCAACATATTTATCCGGTGTCCCTATTTTAATTCCAGAAATTTCTTCTTTTTGTTTAATAACCTCAAATTGCCGGATCGACAACGCTTATGACATGACAGGACTTCTGAAAATGTTTTATGAAAGAATTACGGTTAACCAGTCCGCAAGCCATTCTTTTTACTTAACTTAATACATATAGTATATGAAAATAAAGACATTCTCTAGCGACGTAATATATCAATTTGAGTTCTAAAGGCCCTACTTCTTGTATAAATTTTTGGATCGATTTGTACCGTAATGTTGTCACGATCCTGTCTCAATCAGGTGCGGTTTCGCCATGGTAAAGTTTTTATGCGAAATGTTGATTTCCGAAAAGAAATAAATTGTTCCTCTTTAAGTGTGCCTGTTCATGTTTATGTGGTGAGGTAAATATATTAAACGTAAGGAGGTCGCCATTACGTTAGGTTTTGCCTTACATCGAATACTCGCTTGCAGGGCAGGACATTGGCAAATGAAAAGCAATAATTAATTTAAGGTCTACATTACCTCGCCTCCTTGCACCATACTAAAATTCACCAACATATTTAACTAATTATATTAATGAATATTACAACTGATTTACAATTAATTATCAACAGCCTTTGTACAGCATTTGTATTTGCATTTGTCTCAGAATCATTTAAGATATTCATCCATACAATTTATCGTACTTTTAGTGATTTGAATAAAAATAAATAAATAAGTTCAGGAACCGAACGATTTTTTTCAGGTAGTTCCAGTCTTGTAAGAATATATTACGAATCGGTTGGATAATCGCTGCAAAGAACGTGATAATGCTTTGAAGTGGTATCCGTGGTTACCAGATATGTCTCTTGACTTCTTTTATGTGGATATGAGTAAACAAATGAAAAAAAGTTCTCTTATCACAATTTATTTATAATCGTCGATAGTATTTCGATAGCCACGCTACTATCTTCACTTCTATTGGAGATTCAATGAGAATATCCTCTGGCTCATACCAACCAAAGAGTGTGCATGTGTGGATGATTGAAAATGGCAGCGTACCTGTTGAAATACGCATGGAAAGATATAATCTAATATTGGTATGAAATAAATTTCAAAAAACTATTACTAAACTGCTTTCACCTTTACTATTCTTAGTTTGTGGGTATATGTAAAGAGACAAGGGTATAAAATCGGCGCATGCAAAGAGAAGAAAATGCGTGTTTAGCAATATGGCAAAGTTTCTTTTAAAATTTTTCAATAGTTTAAATTTTTAGATTTTTTAAACCTATTTGTGATTGGAGACATTTTGCTTTTTCTTGGTTAATTTGTAAAAAATGTTAAGATTCAATTTGTTTCTTTAATTTGTAGCTTCAAAATAATTGAACCTTTTACCGTGTAAATAAATCCTTTCCATTTGTTTGCTTAGTGTAGTTGGAATCATTTAGTGAAAATCGTTGAGTTCCTGTATTTATTCCTTATTTTTATTGCAACCGCTAAAACAATGACAAAGAAATTGTTAATTTGAACAAAAATAAAGTGTTTGGATAAATGTCTTGAATGATACAGCAGATAAAATATTTCTGAGACGAATAAAAATATTTTACAGCATGTTTCTTACGTTGATTATAGAGAAGTGATAATAACTCACAAGTTATCAATCTTAAGACCATAGAATATGGTATGGTTAGAAAGCTCGTAGAAAGCACTATACAAATATACTATAATACACAGGGTCTTCAATTTGAAAAAAAAAAAAACTAATTTTACCATACGCGAACTGAATCGTAGTGTTATTGATAGTCGCCAATTTTTTTAAAATAATAAATATTGTAAAAGTAGAGAGATTTGGAAATATTTTGGTTCAAGGTTGATTGTCGTATCATTAAAATTGACAATTTGGCAGGCGTTCAAACATGACCCATTTTTTGCATAAAATTAAAAATAATTCGATAAATACTAAAAATAGGTAAGTATAATGTGGTATCACTTTTATCGTCTCTTCAAGGTCTAACCGAAACTGCAATAAAATATATAGTGTTCCATTTAAAAGATATTAAGTTAGGTTTGTAACTTATTAAATGAGCAACCTGTATATTTGAAAATAATTTTAGATTATGCGGAATGAAAACCTACACATTTTTGTTGAGAAATTTTTTTGATAAAATGAATTTAAAGGGGCATTTTTGGGCTTTTCTAGAGGTTTGGGACACCAATCCTCTCTATTGTTAATGCGTCATGTCCTGGAGCCTTCCTTAATCTCATTTTTCCTGTTGCTTCGTTGAGTTCCACCCATGTTATTTCCTCTTCTTGTATTTGGTTTCCTGCTTATGCCGTGTTTGCTGTATGGTCTCGTTCTTCCTCTTCTTCATCTCCGTTGTCATTTTCTTCTAGTAAATCCTTGCAATATTCTTTCCGTCTTTCCATAATATTTGTCTTTTGCGTTAGCGTTTTTGTCTTTCAGGTTTTGCAAGTATGATGTTTTGTGGTTCCTTGTATGACATTTGACCGTGCACAATCTTCATGAATTGAAAATTCAAAAAAAAAGAAAAGAATCTAGGAAATTTCAAACCATCTCTGTAGGTGAACAACAAATTTTAGTTATTAAATCCAATGAAATCTATTGATCCATTTTGCAATACCTACTCATTTACCCATTCTTAAAGTACATCATGTTAAACGACTGATATAGAATTGTAGAACTTATTGTGTACAAATGTTAATTTAGTCGAAGCGTACGGCAGTGAAATGTATTCAACTTTATTGTTCGCAAAGGATCTTTACGCCCTGAGGTGTTGCGATCCTAATTGCCATCACGCCATGGATAAGATGGAAGATCTGATTGAAATCTGTTTCGGGTCTAGCCGGCCGCAGTCGAGTGCATATATTATACTCGAAACGTAATATTTTACAAATGCCATAAAATAGATATAAACTGCGCTTTACGATCACGGTTAATGTTGCGGTACGTAGAATAGCTATACGAAGTTATTCCCTTTCGGTCAGTTAAAATTTATTATTTTTGCATCCGCTCCGGAGCTAATTAAACCGAATCTGGCTTTAGTTTAGTCAATGTGTACACCAACCAATGCCAGAACCGAGTCGATCCGCCATTGTGTGAAACGCACGCTAAGCTCTTTTATAACATTTTAGCCGAGAACCGTTTTATGGTTATTACTTTTTAAGGAGATATTGCGTCACCCGTCGACTTCTTCGTTTATGAAGCGCTGAGTTTGCATCTGGCATCAACTGAATTCATATTTTAGCTTCATTATATTAAGAAGATAGTCATAGAACGTAATTTTTGGCCGTCCAAAACACTAACAGATTTTCTGGATGGAGGTTTTGGCCCTCTCCATTTTGTTTTTCACCGTTGTTCCAAATACCATGGCAGATTATGTTAGCTAGGTCTACATCACATAGAATTTTCTAACTACATAATTTTTCCACATTAAAATATGGCAGATTATATTAGATAGGTCTAAATCACATAGAATTTTCTATAAATTACACTCAAGAGAGACATACATACCTCGACCAGAGACAATAAAACGTGCAGTTTATGCCACCAAGTCAATATAAATAATCGCCCACATTGTTATAATATTTCACGTGTGTGCCACAATAAAAAACAATAATTTACAGTACTACACAATAGATTTATCGGCGCGTTAAGAATTGTTTTTTCTCCAATCGCATGCAAGCCAGAAACGTCGGGGCAGAGAAAAAAAAGGGCGAAGAGTGCGACCCGAGGCAGTAAAACATTTGCATAGTTTTATAGGTTTATGTTCTTCTATACACCGATTTGATGCCGCAATAAATATTTGAAACTAAATGCAGCTCTTCAAATTAGGTGGTGATTTATTGTCGTTTTTATTGCCGGAGAAAATCCCAATTGGCAACGCTGAATAGACTCTGTACTTCTTTCGCTTTCTAGCAACGTCCGCTTGTCATACGAAATCCTGGCCATTATCGCCAATCAACTCTTGGCGCACAAGTGCAGAGAGAGAGTCCAGAAACAATTTCACAGCGGACGCTCAAAAATTGCATGCTTTATGCCTTTATGGCCCATTACGTACATGGGTGATTGCTTTGAAAAGGGTAATTAGTTCTTTCGAAAAAAGGCGCTTTATGATAGCTATTTAATTGTAATTAAAGCTGCGTGTATGCAGCAGTAAATGTTTAATGTATATTGGCAACAAACGAGCAGGTTCTTCATCCTCTCTTCTTTTTTAAGGCTAATACCCATGAAACTCCAATACACGGATGAGGCATGGAAAACTCATACCTACTCAAAGATAACTCTAAGCTAAATCAAAATTTACATTTTGTATTACAAATAACTCAAATTTATAAGTGTTAATACTTCGAATCAAATACTTCATTCTGGTTAGAAAACTTGCTGGATTAGGTCATTTGATTACATCCTAAATTGGCAAAATTTATTGGATTTCTAATAAAACATAACAGGACTTAACACACTGTAGGTTGTATTCGCTGTTTAATGAGACATAAACACACTTTATGATGTAATCCACTTTATACCTTACTATTTTAATTACCAATCAACTTAGGTATTTCTTTTTCTTTAGAGGAGTCCGCTTTTATATACTCGATTGAAACCATCGTGTTCTCACCAGCTTAAAAAAAAAACTAATTGACCTTGAACTTGCCAGCCGAATTTAAACCCGAATCATATTATTTGAACAACGTTAACAAAAAAAGGCTATATCGAAAGCTCATCTAGAGGAATTGACTTTACTAGGCAAAAGCCTTATCTAATCTAAATTGTAGAAGAATGTACTTGCTGTTATTAACTGGAAAGAAAAAGAAACTCTATGGCCCGATTTCACAATCGAACTTTAGGAGACTTTAAAATAAAAGTCACAATCTGATGTATAAATAGCTATGTTTTCGCATCTTTTCGGACATGTGACTGTGACTTTTATTTTTAAAGTCTCCTAAAGTTCGATTATGAAATCGGGTCTATGGCCCGGTGATATAAAAGCGAGTTAGCTTTAACTATTGCTTTATTCCCATAGTAACAATTGTGAACACAGTTGTTGTTATGGCAATAAACTGGGAGTTAAAGTTAACTTTCTTTTATAATAACGGGCCTAAAGACTTTAGAAAATAAGGCCAACTGTTGCAAACTTCTGATTTACAAATTACAAAACAAACGGAAATTTATTTTTGAGAAAATAGACTCATTTTCATTTCCAAGAAATCAGAATTATAGGAAATTTCCTCGAGAAATAGAAGAAATCGATCGATGAGAAATATTGGTTGCTGATCAATGTAGATTTCTGTTTGCGAGACATAAAAATGAAAATTGAGAATGATCCGAAGAAAAAAAAAAGAATGAAGGACATTAATGAAAAACCAATAATTATATAAAAAACCATGCGAAAAGCGGCGGTACCTTTCTACAGTCTTCTTCTATAGTTTGGCTGCCGAAGAAATTGAGTTTATTTAAGAAAGATTGAAACAAGCACTTTGGACCAATTTGCGCGCAGAAATCGCCGGTCATGAACACCTGATTGATGAATTAATGGAAGTCGTCAGGCTTTGAAAAGCGCAGCCAAATGAATGCTGAATTGAAATGCGAAATTACTCACGCAATTGCAACTTAAAGAATGGGATGGAGAGAGATGAAAACTAAACTTGTCCTTTCTGATGACGGTGCTGAAGTTTGAGAAACAATAGGCAATCGGCGAACCCCCTCTCCCCTACCCTCCCCTCGAAAAAAGGGAAAGAAAGGCAGAAACAAAGATTCAAAGTGAATTAAATTCAAACAATTTAAAAGGAGAAAAAAGTAAGAATTAAATTGAATCTGGCAAAAGTTAAATAAAATTTTAAAACTTTAATACAGGTAAATAAGTTTCTTAAACTGTTTGAAATGGTTGAATGATCGAGTTAATTGTTAATGTCGTAACTTGAACAATTTTTCCCAAGAAGAAATACGCGAAATTTCAGTACAAATATGTAAATCAATACTTTATGTATAAAAGAACGCATAAAAAAGAATGTACCTCCAAGGAGTATAAGAAACTTTTGGATATTGCAAGAAGGAATTGCAAATGGAATTTAAAGAAAGTACGAAAGAAAGCTAACACGTGAATGAATTTACTTTAGCTCCTAAGAAACGGTGGCAACCTAGCGCTGAGAAAGACAATTCAACTGATGTTGAGCTTGGGTCATTGGAATGGCGTTGTCCCTGAAATTATGAACAGGTAGACAGCAAACGGAAAACTACTGTCAAAAAATAGAAGATTCGGAAGACAGTCCCATTGAAGTGGAATTAAATAAGCTGACTTCTTTGCGGGAACCAGGAAATCTCATATGAGTTTGGGTCTTGGCAACGACGTCACATAAATACCTGATTGTTTAGCGCAGCAATGGTAAATCCGCTTGGAATAAGCTGTTTATAACAACTCCACTGGTTCACGAAGCACAAATAACACCAGTTATCACTGCAGCTGATTTGAATTTTGCATAATAAATTACAACAGTTTGCGGAAGTAAGAACACGTGTCTGTACCTCGTGCTGGTGTAATGCCTAACGGCATTAGAACAAATAAATTCCCTCACGAACACAATTTCGACTAATCAGATTACAGTTACAGATAACGCGACTATGACTTCCAGACCCACTGAGAGTGAATATCAACACCCCTAAACCAGAAACAAACAGCGTGCCCAACAGTCTGTAACGGTCACATTTTAGTTGTCGTTCCTTTATATTCCTTTTGCTACGTTTCGTATTTTCCTGTGATTTTGGTTGTAAACTTCAAACAAACACCATTTCGTTCTTTAATTTATATCGTTATTATGACTCTTAACGCCCCTATTTCTCGCAATCTTTGTTTCAGTTCTTAGTTAGGAATCTTCTTTTGCGCTAATTTTCGGAAATTACTAATTAGATGTCGCCCCTGGCCACGATCAATTTACTTATCGATGTCGTTTGCGGAAATGACGTCACTCCGGTGACATTCTGCATCCGCCCTGCGGGTGGTTAGAGAATAACGACACGGTGTGGTCAAGAGCCTCCATCTTTGAGATGCGTGTTGACTGGATGCAATTTTGGTGCAGTTAGCGGCTTATAATTCAACCGTTGGACTGAGTTTTTATCCTACTTTGTGTCGGTTTATTATCGTCCGTCTGCGCCTCTGCCGTAGAGCATTTTTCTGCCAAGGCCGTTTCACCACGTGTTCCGTTCCGTACTTGATTTGGAAAAACTGGCTCAAAGATCGTAAGTAAAATACTTTGTATTTAAGGACGATTAGGAAATCATTTTCTAAAATTTCTATTTCGATTCATGTAGTGTTTTTCCACGCTAGCGAATTATTCCACCTTTGGATATTTTTCCGCTTCCGAATTATTCCACGTCTGGCTATTTTGTCTACGACCCGAAGCTTTCTCGTTGGGTGTTCAGATTTTGCGTTACCGTTTGGAGCTGCTCTGGAATGTTGCGTCGTATCTTTCAAGAGGATCGTTTTTGATTGTCAAAAGACAATACTAAAAGAATATTAGGTCACGTTCCTAAATCGATTTACATTGTACATTTTATTGTATTTTTTTGTAATATTAAGAAACACTGCGTTACTTTCATTCGTTTACATTGTATATATTATTGACATTTATTGATATTCTGTGCTAATTTATCTTTTGTTAACTTATGCAACCCATATTTAATTTCAAATTATATTTTTTTTTGTTGTATGCATTCCGAATTTTCAATTTAAGAAACTTGATCTAAGCAAAATTTGCGTATTTAACTTACCGGACTTTTTTTAGTAATTAAAGTTGGAAATTACTTGGCGCTCATTTTTGTTTCGTTAGTTACCGTTTATTTCTTCGACGCAGTACGCAACTTTTCCTTAGAAAAAGTGTTCAAAGAATTATCCTTCCGAATTCCCCTCAGCCTCCGACTTTTACTGAGCTATGGCATCCAAACAGGTAAGAACCTTATTTACAAAAAGTGTACGTCACAAGTCAACAACTAAAACATACGATACATGAATATTTAAAAGAATTAGGGAATTAAATTGTAACAAAAAGAACAAGAATTCTGGAGGTACTTTATTACAGCATTCCAAACAAGGTAGTTCCATCGACCTAAGTTTCCATGCATGTTCTTGTAAGTCAACAGAAAAGCTGACGAAGTCAAGTAATTTTTAACGAGTTTGGACACTTTCTTAAAATATGTGTTTTGTTACATAAAGAATAGCATTAGTTTTATACAAAGAGCTTCTTTTGAAAGTCTTCTGAAAACGATGATGATCATTTGAAGAAATTCGCTCCGTAATATTCGAAGCTATCCAGAATCTAAATCGATTCCGTCAGTAAACCAGAAACTGGTTCGATAAGAGAGATAAGGCGTACTGGTAGGTAGGTAATACGGGCGGAGTTAGGGATGCGGATCATTTTATGACTAGTTTATGTTTTATAACCTCGGCGCGCACGTCTCATCCTAGACGCATGCAAATATAAAACTGTGAAGCCTTCACTATATATTAATTTTATTTTTGCATACGTTGTTCCTCTACACGACGTATTATGCAGGTAACAATGTTCACCGTTTATGGTACGTTCATCGTGTCATTTTATTTTAAAGCCGTCTGGCGATGCCATTTTATGCGCGACGTAATATAAATTTTTTACACGGGGACGGTAAAGTTTTAATTCTCGATGAATTTTTAAGTTGGCAATTCTTTCGGAGAGATGCCCGCCGTGTTGAAATTGCGCGAACGTATACGTCGGTGCTCATTAATTTTAAATCGAATTATTAAATTCTGGAAATATTTTCAATTTTTTTTTTCCATCAATCATTTCGCCTACTTTACTGGTGGAAGGCCTACGCGACGGTTTAGTCGTCTCATGGTGGTTTCCCTTGTTTGACTTCATTTCCATTTTTGTCGACTTTTAAATAAGCAGATTTCTAGGTAGGAACAAAGAAATCTAATACGAGTTTGGGTCTTTGGAGTGGCGTCACCTAAATACCTGACTATTTAACGCAGCAATGGTAAGTTGCTGCGTTTCCCTGAATCAAATCAATATTGAGTTAATTATAATTAAATAAATAATTAAACAAAGGAGTTGCCTTTTACTAATCGTCCAGTGACCATATTCCGTTAGATTTTCAACTTACTTCCTAACTAAGTCTTTGGTCGTGACTTAATAAAGATTATCGTTAATTATAATATGCAAATACACTACTTTTCGGTAAGAGAGTGTCATAAAATAAATCATGAACAGAGACAAGTAATCAATATTAACTTATGAAACTGTCTAGTTCTTTACAGATTATTATTAAAAGCAGATTTTCCAACGGTTCTTGCAGGTACAGGACAGGAGTTATTTATCCAGAAAAATCATAAATTCACATTAAAACTTTACACACACACATAAACTTACTAACTGCTTTATCAAGAAAACTTTGAATAGATGTTAAATCAAAACAGTACATGAAAACAACTTTTAACGGCCCAAGTTACGACCGTTGAATTTTCCATTTTTTTTTTTGTTTCATGCGTTCTAGTCGGCAAATTAACGGTTACGCGTCGACGAATGATTTCTCATTTTGAGTAACGGCGAATTTATGCGAGTGTTAATGCGCTACTAGGAAGTCGTCAATGATTGAATAAATTACTTCGTAAAACCATCGATCGCGGACGTCCTAAAATACCGAATGGATAACCTGTCAGCGTTTTATGATGATTTTAGGGGCACTAACAAATATAAAAATCAGTAGTTTCGGAGACTAGAAACGGATCGTTAAGTGTTTTATTTTCTCTGCGTCTGACTGTGCTGTTTTCTCAAATTTCAAGAGCAATACGTTTAAATTTAATATAAGATAAAAGTTTTACGGCAGTCTCGTATAAAATGTCAGATGTAGCACAAACATTTTTAGTGGCACTGATCGAGAAGAGGGGCCATTATCTAAGCGTCGTAAACCGGACACAGGTTAGAAATCACAACCGGATGAGACTCAAGTTTCTCTTGCTATAGACGATGCTTACGATAACATCTTCGTTTCCTGTCACTAGGTGAACCCGTATGTATAACCAACCACGCTGTATAGAAATTGAATTATATAAGAATATTCTTCCATACAACTTTTTTTTTATTTGGAAATGTCTTGTAAAAAATTAAAACTTTTTTAATGCTTCCATTTCTACCTGAAACGCAAGTCTACAGTAGTTAGCTGTTTCTAAATACATCGTTCTGTTCATTACATTCTGCATGACAATCAAACGAAACGGAACGGCTAGATTAAATATTTGTCGGAAGCTAAAAAGCGTCGTCCTGCTCTCGATTCCTAAGTAATTAAGTATTCTTTGAAGTAATCTCTCCGTCGGATAATAAAAACGCACAGGAGATTTTATTACTTCGCGATACTAACCGGCTATCCGGACGATGGGAATTTTATTTTTACGGCCCTAAATGCAAATTGCAACGAAGTGAGTATTACCTTCTAGACGTAGCTTCCTTCCATTTTAATATGGAACGTTTAACAACGACGTTGGCATGGAATTGATAACCTATAACCTCGCAGTTTAGAGAAAATAGAAACCAAAACTGGAACGATATCTAACTCGCATATATTAAATTATGGAGTTTTTTGTCTTATCACAGTTTATGTTTGTCATTAAATCCGATTTCTTCCATCCATATTCTAATTATAACATTCTATGCGCTGTTGTAACGTTCACTTTATCACCGACCGTTACCTTACATCCTTTCATCTTGTTTCGTGAATCCTTCATTAAAATTCTTATTTCTTGTGATTTTTGTTTTAGTTTCAATTTTAATACGGACGTTGTCTTCTAAGTGACGAACCTTTCTTCAGTCATACCCTGCGGTCATACTTCTCTAATTTTCGGTAGATGTCGCCAGCGGTCAAGTAAATCAATATATTTATAGGTGTTTTCTGTTGACGTAAGCGGAAATTACGTAGGTTTCTTTGTGACGTATTTTCCTTTCTTTTAGAGTCTCAGTGCCGCGGCCGTCTCCATTTTGCAGACACGTTGTTTGCGAGTGCAAACTGTGCATTTTTGTTGGGGCTGACGGCTTCGTAAATCTACCAATTGAACAGTTGTTCATCGTACGTTCTACTGTGTCGTTCCCGTCAGGCTTATTCCCCGCCGCATAGGATTCATATACAAAAATGCGGAAGAAAGCTACCAGGTGAATGAATTTTGCTTTAGTTCCTGAATAATTAACAAAAACTAGGTAGCAAGCTAGCGCTGAGAAGGACAATTCAGCTATCCCGAGCCAGTACTCAGTTGAAGAAGGGTGGGGTCAAAAAGGTCCAGGTCATCAGGACGTCGAAACAGGTAGACAGAAAACGGAAAACTATTGTCGAAAAGCAGAAGATTCGGAAAACGATTCCAGGGTAAAATTAAATAAGCGGAACAAAGAAATTTAATATGAGCATGGGTTACTGGAATGGCGCCGTCCCTCAAATGAAGTCGGAACAGGTAGACAGAAAACGGAAAACTATTGTCGACAGACAGAAGATTCGGAAAACGATTCCAGGGTAAAATTAAATAAGCGGAACAAAGAAATTTAATATGAGCATGGGTTACTGGAATGGCGTCGTCCCTCAAATGACGTCGGAACAGGTAGACAGAAAACGGAAAACTATTGTCGACAGACAGAAGATTCGGAAAACGATTCCAGGGTAAAAATAAATAAGCGGAACAAAGAAATTTAATATGAGCATGGGTCATTGGAATGGCGACGTTCCTCAAATGTCGTCGGAACAGGTACACAGAAAACGGAAAACTATTGTCGAAAGACAGAAGATTCGGAAAACGATTCCAGGGTAAAATTACATAATTGGAACAAAGAAATTTGATATGAGCATGGGTCATTGGAATGGCGACGTTCCTCAAATGTCGTCGGAACAGGTACACAGAAAACGGAAAACTATTGTCGAAAGACAGAAGATTCGGAAAACGACTCCAGGGTAAAATTAAATAAGCGGAACCAAGAAATTTAATATGAGCATGGGTCATTGGAATGGCGACGTTCCTCAAATGTCGTCGGAACAGGTACACAGAAAACGGAAAACTATTGTCGAAAGACAGAAGATTCGGAAAACGATTCCAGGGTAAAATTACATAAGTGGAACAAAGAAATTTAATATGAGCTTAGGTCATTGGAATGGCGTCGTCTCTCAAATTACGTCGGAACAGGTAGACAGAAGATTGGGAAAACGATTCCAGGGTAAAATTAAATAAGCGGAACAAAGAAATTTAATATGAGCATGGGTCATTGGAATGGCGACGTTCCTCAAGTGTCGCCGGAACAGGTACACAGAAAACGGAAAAACTACTGTCGAAAGACTTATTTCGTGAATTCTTCGTAGAAATTCTTATTTCTCATGATTCTTGTTTTAGTTTCAATTTTAATGCAGACGTTGTCATCTAAGTGACGAACCTTCTTCAGTCGTACTCTGTGGTCATACTGCTTTTATTTTCTGAAATTAGATGTCGGCAGTAGTCAAATAAATCAATATGTTTATTGATGTTTTCTGTTGACGTAAGCGGAAATTACGTAGGGTTTTTTCGTGACGTATTTTCCTTGCCTTGAGAGTCATTGTTATTATTCCGGTGCTTCCATTTCGCAGACGCGTTGTTTGCGAGTGCAATTTGTATATTTTTGTTGGGACTGACTGCTTCATAAATCTACCAATTGTATGTTTTACTGTGTCGCTCCCGTCAGGCTTATTCCCCGCCGCATAA
This sequence comes from Prosopocoilus inquinatus, assembly GCA_036172665.1. Taxonomy (NCBI): domain Eukaryota; kingdom Metazoa; phylum Arthropoda; class Insecta; order Coleoptera; family Lucanidae; genus Prosopocoilus; species Prosopocoilus inquinatus. Next base: position 35,968,257 of record CM069877.1, read on the forward strand.
CATTGATGCAGAAGCATGTTTTCGGCTAATATTCTTCTTCAGAGAAACTGCTTTCTTTATACTTTAAATTGGTTGATTAGGAAAATATTTTTCTAAGAGTCTTTTATTATTTACGTAGAGTTTTTGTACCACGGGAAATTACCTTGCTGGATTCTTCCACGTTGCTGGGTGCTGCTGCCTTTTCTAACTCCGAATGATTCGGACGAAGCAGTCTGTCATTTATGTAAAGTTGCAAGAGGATTTTGCCAGATTTTGCATTGTCGTGAAGGGATGGAGCTGTAAAGATTTTGCGTTTTCGTCAAGGAATGAATATTGGAGCTAAGAATATTTTTTGCAATTGATGTTTGTTCTTGTCACTCTTGACGAAACTATAAATCTATAGCGAAACGTTGAGTGTGTTCTCGTCATTTTTCTGTCCGGTTTGAGATTAAAAAACTTTGTACTTAATATTTTTTTGCGTTTGTCGTTTGGAAAGAATTTTGCGTTTGTCGTTTGAAGTTCCGAATATTTCGAGTTGTGAAATTACTGCTTGAGGAAATGAGCTTCCTCATGTCAAGTATCGGATCAGATGAGTAAGAAATCACATCATTTTTTATTATCGACATTGGAAAGCTGAATTTATTCTGCAACAGCAAAGTTATGTGGAATTAACTCAGCTTCTCAATGACGTTACCAAAGCTGGAGCTCACTCTGAGACTTTTGTAAGTAAAATTAATTTTTATTGTTGAGCCTATTGATTGCGCTCCGTTGCGGTCAACTCAGTTACTTAAAAATATTTTCTTTGAATTCCTTGTCGTCACTTTTACTATCATTTTTTTTTCTCCCGAAGCTGTAGGTATTACGATTTGCTAAATATACATATATCGCCGGTCGTCGTCTTCATTGAGATAAGAAGTGTCGTATTCTGTTATAATTCTATTTTTGATACTAACATTTATGTTGAAGTTGTCTTTATACTTTGACAGCAAAGATATTGAAATGTGAATGGAGTCTTGTATGTACATTTGTGACTTACTCCCCTCGGAAGTAGTAGCATCTGGGATCTGTAAACAACCGTCATTTGGGTGTCATATCTTTAAAGAAATTGTAGAGCGTTGAGTCGGCATTACGTCGTTTTACACGTGCTCTTAAAGCGAGTCAGCTTCCGTTAAGTTGGGTCGTTAAAAGTAGAAATCGCATTTTGCGAATACACAACGGTAGTAAAAACTATTCTATGCACTTGAATAGAAGTTAGTCTACTACCCGCTTCTAATCTTTCGAAGCGCGTCTTTATTTCTTTTCACCAAATGAATAGTGAGCAGTAAAACTGTTATAAAGAGCACTTTCGGCAAATTGTACTCTCACGCATTCAACGTGTTTTATGGCCTTTATTATTATTTCATTCGGGTCGGTCGCAATGCACGCGTCTTGTATTGCCTGCTTACAGGAGGAGGAATCCGGTTTCAAAAACGGTAATGACATTAATTTGTTTTTTCGCCGCTTAAAGAAACGCGGGGAAAATTTCTGCTCGCATGCTAAAACGAGTACAAAACTGTTTTAAATTGCACGCCCTAAGGGCGATTCTTAGTAACTCATAATTGCCTCTGTCACATCAATCAAAATTTTATGTTTCAAGTGAAATTCATCGGGCAAATTCGATTTTGTATAACTTACTAGAAAATTAAGGCTCGAATTTCGTGTTAAACGATATAATGTAAATTAATTTAAATTAATTTTACGAGCAAGAGGATTCCCAAGGTATCCCAAGTATAATTATTTTATTATTTTTATTTAATTGCCTTGTTATTGATTTATGGATAACAGAGTTTAATAAGTAATTAATTCATATTTTTTATGCAAAATAATAACTGGATTATTCTATATGTGCTTTAAACAATGGCTACTGCATCCTATTAAGAAGGAAATGTAAAAATATGGCCGATCATAGAAATGATGTCGTAGAAGTCGTCTAAAACCTATAAAAAGCTCCAATACCAACAGGTTTTTTAAGCTATTTATTAAACGACGCATTACAACCTTTATAAAAGTAAATTACAGTAACAATACTCTCAATAAACTTACTGCTATGTACTTCATTTATAAGACAAATGATCTTTCTCCAAACCCAGGGGCGGCCTTAATAGTTGGGCGGCCCCGGGCGAGGAATTTTTGCGGGGGTCCTTTGAGTTAAGTTAAAAAAGTGGGTAAAATAATTTTTGCAACATACTTGTATAAACTATTAATAATTATTATGATTAACAAAAAAAATGCTGATTACAATTAACAAAAGTATAACATAAATTCTAAGTAAAGGCAAAAATTTATTGAATACCATAAAACCTAGTCCTCATACAACAGATGTTACTCTAGGAATAAAAGGTAGTTTCTCCATGCCAATGGAACCATTGCATTTATTTGCCGAGCGTTTCTCTGTGTTTTCCCGAAACGGCCAAGAGCGTCACTGATCTAGAAGATCGACCGGAAGGAAATAATGGAGTGAAGTGATGAAGGCAAAGGAAGCTCTTCCTCATCCTCTCCTCTTTCTTCTTGCAGAAACTTCCCAGTAACTTAAAGTTACTGATTTTCTTCGGAATTGCTCTCTCATCTCTTCTTTAATTTTGTCTTTCCTGATTCTTCGAGGACTGAGCTTTTTGTTTCTGGATGGAGGTTTTTCGTTCTTTTGTCCAGAAGCACTTTTTCCCAAAATATTTAAGAAGAGAATATCTTTGTGTCTTCTCAAGGGCTTTAGGCAACAATCACGGTCAGCTCTGCTGCAACTGATTCTCTTTTTTCTTCTTTTATATTATCTTTCTTGGCTCTAAGGACCGAGCTTCTCGTTTCTGATTCGCAGGATCGTCTTTCTCTCTGCCTAGGAACTTCCAAAGAGCAATTTTGACGGCTGTTTTATCTCCCTCTCTTGGAATCATCGATGCCTTTGATCTATCTCTTATTTCATTTATTCCTCTAGGTTCCAACTCAGGGATGGACATTTTCGTTTCTTATTGGGATCTTCCTTTTATTTAGTATTTCCTGGTTCTTCAAGGAATGAGCTTTTCGTTCCTATTCGGAGATCTCCTTGTTCTTTTGTCCAATGACTTTTTCCCAAAATATTTAAGAAGAGAGTATCTTTGTGTCTGCTGGAAGGCTTCAAGCAAGCTCTGCAGCAACTGATTTTCTTCTTTCTCCTTTTATTTTATGCTTTTTGGTTCCTAAGGACCGAGCTTCTCGTTTCTGATTGGAAGGACCAACTTTTTCTCTACCTGAGGACGTGCAGTAACTAATTTGGACAACTGGTTTTTCCCCATTCGTTCTCTGCCTTTGACCGCTCATCTCGTATTTCATTTTATTCCTCTAGGTTCCAACTCAGGGATGGACTTTTTCGTTTCTTATTGGGGATTTCCTTTTATTTTGTATTTACTGGTTCTTCAAGGAATGAGCTTTTTTTGCTAGTCGGAGATCTCCTTGTTCTTTCATCCAATGACTTTTTCCCAAAATATTTAAGAAGAGAGTATCTTTGTGTCTGCTGGAAGGCTTCAAGCAAGCTCTGCAGCAACTAATTTTCTTCTTTCTTCTTTTATTTTACACTCGTTGGTTCCTAAGGACCGAGTTTCTCGTTGCTAATTAGAAGGACCAACTTTTTCTCTACCTGAGGACGTGCAGTAACTAATTTGGACAACTGATTTTTCCCCATTCGTTCTCTGCCTTTGAACTCTCATCTCGTATTTCATTGTATTCCTTTATGTTTCACTTCAAAGATGAACATTTTTGTTTCTGATTGGGGATTTACTCCAAGCTAAGACTGGCCAATGTAATTTTGAATCTGTTGGTCTCTCATTGTAAGTCAGAAAACGAAAGCGTCTCTTTAGTTCTCTCCTTGAAGGGTTCCATACTGGAACCATTCCATTTTGGACTTTCGCTCCTTTCATATCCCTCCAAGTTCCTCAAGGATTAACTTTCTTGTTTTCGATTAGCGGGTTCCTCAAAAAATACTTTTTTTTATCGATTGGTCTCCGTTGATGATCCGTTTTTTTTTTCAAAATATTTAAAAAGAGAGGCTTGGGCTTTCAGTAACTACCGTTGACAGCTGCTTCTACCGTTTGCCATAATTGGCTTTCTCTGTCGTTAATCTCCCATCAAGATTTTCCTGTTTTTTCTCTCTCTGGATCGCAAATAGGCATTTTGGGAAGTCGGTTCCAAAAGAGAAATCCGCTTCTGACTTCTTTCTACGGTCTTACTTCGTTCTTACCCATCCAGTTTCTTCATCAGCTGAGTTTTTTGTTTCCAATCCGATTGGAGATTTCCTCCTTATGAGAATGTGCCTGTCTATAAACAGCTTATTCTTCTGTTTGCACTTTCTCTCTGGTTCTCTTCTCTAACTTGATCCTGCTTGATACCTTTTCTTTCTGGCTTTCCGTTGTCGATCGAACCGTCACCTGTAATTTGTTTGTGCCCAACATAGTCGGCAAGGTAGTTTCTCTAAAAGTACGATTTGTTAAGGGGCGCATTAAGGAGATTTATTCGTTTTTTTGTAGGTATAGCAATTTACTAATATTTTTCTTTTTAACTCCGTATTTATGTGAATATTATAGATTTTATTTTTTAAACAAGAAAATAAAAATTTCCATCAACCCCCTTCCAAATTTAATTAACACTTCTACAGCAGAGGGTCTAGATGTACTAACAATGTTAAATTAAAATGTTATTAAATTGTGAAAATCTGTTATTTATTTGATATGCTTTGTTTTAAATATAAACCGACGTTTCTTTTCTTTTTTTTAATTCGATTTGACTTTATTACGTATTCGAATTATCAATTTAATTCTCTTTTGTTTTTTTTTGCTTTTGTCCAAACTTTCGGTTAAATATTGGTCAGTGTTCATGATTTGATTGGACTTAGTTTTATATAATTTTTATTTTTGTCTTATCTTCATCACTAGTCATCTTTTGTTTTTTTTTTCTTTTAATTCCTTACGTATTTTATTTAGTTTTTGTGTAATCGATTGATCAACCATTTTTTTGTTTCGATCGATTTTCTTTGTTTTGTTTTTATTTTTTTTTAACGCTGTTTATTGTAGGAATTTCGTGTTTTGAATGTGTTATTCATTGGGAAGTGTAATTCAAACTTCTTTGTTAGTGCATGCAGAGGTGTTTGTAGTTAATAAATGTCTGCTTCCAGATATCGAATGTACAGTAATACTCTCTAGTAATGTCTCCTACAAATTTTAAATTACGGCCTGATTACTTCTGACCGTTATAATAATAGTCTTTATTGTGATCTTATAAACGCAATTACAAATTATAAAAGTAACGCATACTCAACCAGTAAAGAAAAGAACCACAACCACAAGGTGAGATTCAGTTGTAGTGCAATACTCTTGATCTTCCATCACGAAGTGCCTAAACTATATAAAAAAAATATAAATAAAAGGAAATTAGAGAAATGAAACAATAAACGAATAACGAATTGACAACAACAACATAAAAGGTAGACAGACAAGCAAAGCAGTAAGTAGGTAAACAAGTATAAACGAAATACATTAAATAAAATTCAAGACGTGTTTGTTTACTTGTCAAAGAGCGACTTATAATTTTATTGGGGAAGTATTCCTTTTAATTATGACTACTTCACATGTTTCTATGTTTTTAACTAAATTAATACTATAAAGAGGAAACTTGATAGTTAATAAAAATGGTCCTGTGATAAGATTCATGTAAGCTTACGTAGAGATTCAATTTTATTTGATTCAGAGATTTTTGAAACATGTATGTAACAAAGTAAAAATGCTTTTAAGTAATGTCTCCCTTATAAAATTTTAAGTCGCGATCCAAAAGGTAAACAAACACGTGTACAGTTTTTCTTTTCTGATTTAAAACAAAAAAATTGTTAATTTTTTATTGCAATGTATTGTAAAGTACTATGACGCTCACGTAAAACGATACTCTTACATGCAAGCCGAATAACTGATTACTGTTCGGTGGCAAGAATTTAAAACAGTAATTCTATAAGGGCCGAGAGGCATCATTTTAATTGACCGTCGTTGTATATAGGTATGTTGTAAAATTAAAAAAATTGTTGTAACTGTAACTTAATCCATGTTCATTCTTAAATAGTGATGATGACAACTGACGTACTCTTGAAATAAAGTAATAATTAAAGCTGGGGTTACATGCAAGCCGAAATTATGAAAAGATTCGCATGTATATGCAAACTTTTCGGCTAAAATATGCCGTAACATAATCACGAATATGCACAAGTATGCTTTATCACTAACAAAGAAGAAAAAACAGACTTTGCGAATTTATTTATTTAAAAAACAGAGGTAATTGTTTGGTTTTTGTTTTATACATTTTGGATGGATTTAAATCTGTTGGAGCGTTTGTAATTTAGTGCGACCCGTATCTTCAATGGTGCTTCTGTGAAAATCTAGTTGCTTATGTAATAATTATATAATCAATATATTGCAGATGTTAATAAAAAAAAAGTACGTAACTTGTGTCTGTAACTGTCAATTAAGTTTTTATATAAATGTGAGATAAAAGTATCTTCGGCTTTTCCTCATCAAACTCTGCAAAAGGTTATGGGCCCAGAAGATTTCAGTGTATTCTTTGTTTGCTGTTAAGTGAGAAAAAGAATTGAAAGGAAAAATGGCTCAAGCGACAAGATTTGAAACTTTAAACAAGGACAACTACGATACATGGAAGTTGTTCATGGAAGCTTTGCTTGTGAAAAATGACTTGTGGCAGTATACGAAGAGCGTAAAACCCGAGATCGTTGAAGGTGACCAGGAATCGGTAAAGACGGCGCGTGAGTGGGAAAAGAATGATGCAAAGGCACGTTCGGACATCATTTTGTCCATCAGTTCAGGTGAATTGAAACAAGTAAAAGGATGTACAACAGCTCAAGCAGTTTGGTCAAAGCTGGAAGATACATATCAATCGAATCGAGAAAAGCAGCTTTGTTGAAGCAATTGACTACACACAAAATGCGAAACGGGAAGGGCGTACGTGAACAAGTCAAACAATTTTTTGAGGTAGTAGATAAAATACACTAAATTGGTGTAGAAATAGACGCTGATTTGCTGGCGATTATGCTGTTGTCGAGTCTTTCGATAACTTCAGATGTGCGATAGAGTCAGGCGACCAACTACCAACACCAGAGATACTTCGTGTCAAAATTATCGAAGAAAGCAATGTTCGTCAGAATATCATGCGAAGTTCTACGTCAAGTGCGTTGTATACCGAAAAATATTGGAGGAGACCGAAATAGAAACCAAAAGAAAATACGACGTAATCAAATAAGGGCGGAAGTTTATGTGCTACCGATGCCACGAGCTGGGACACAAGTCATCAGAATGCAAAAACAAGAGACGACAATCAGCAAAAATTGCAGAAGACGTTAGTTTGTTCAGTTCGGAAGCATTTTTGACTGGAGCGGATAAAAATTTAAACAATTGGTGTCACTTTTTTGTTGGAAAGTGCAAAACTTCAGCGATGTTTTAAGCTCTAGACAAGAAAAGCTGAAACTCGCAAACGAAGACACAATCGACATTGTGGGAGAAGGTACTGCTTTCTTAAATACAAGCATTAATGATACGATGAAACGGATATCTCTCGGAAATACGCAGTTAGTTCCAGATCTTCGAACAAATTTATTGTCCGTCGGCAGGATCACCGATCATAGATTTAATGTTCTGTTTGATAAGGAAAAGGCAGTCGTTATGGACCCGAATGGGAGCGTCAAATCAGTTGCAAATAAAAACAATGGATTATATATTGTACGCGAATTAAAAGAGGGTACTTATGTCACTGACCAAACTCCGAGCATAAAAAGTACTACATCGACGCTAAACGATGAAGTACATAGAAAGTTTGGTCATTTAAACTCCAGGGATCTTGAACGAGCAGTACCTCACGGTCGAGTTCAAGGGGTGAAATTAGAAACCCCTAGTAAAGTCAAAAGCTGCAGTATATGTCTCGAAGGAAAGATCGATAGGAATCCGTTTCCTATGAAATCTCAACGAATTTCGTACGTAATGAGCCTGGTGCATACGGACTCATGTGGACCTATGCGAGTGACTTCACTTAGGGACACTAAATATTTCATTCAATTTATTGATGACTGCTCCAGATGGAGCGAGAATCGTTTTTTGAAAAGTAAAAGCGATGTGTGTCAAACAATCAACGACTTTGTCAATTTGATGGAAAATCAGACTGGAAAGAAAATTAAATGCATTAAGTCATCTAATGGGACAGATCCGTGAATCAATTTTTAGAGGAGCATGGAATTATTCGAAGACTTACAGTTCCCAAGAATCCACAACAAAATGGGATAGCTGAAAGGCGCAACCGAACTTTGGTGGAAATGGCAAGGTCTTTATTACTTCAAGCAGAATTGCCAACACAATTTTGGGCCGAAGCTATCAATACGGCGAATTATATTCGGAATAGATCGCCATCGAAGACACTGCACGGGAAGACTCCTTTTGAAGTTCTTACTGGAAAGATTCCTGATGTCTCACACTTGAGGGAGTTCGGTAGTCCCGTATTTGTGCTCAATAATAGTACAACTGCAGGAAAATTCGATTCGCATAGCATCCCTGGGATCTGACTCGTCGAAAGGCTACAGAATTTGGTTGCCGGACGAGAAAAAAATAATAACTTCAACTTGCTTATCTAAAAGGAGAGCTGTCAAAACGCAATTAATTAAATTATACGAAATCATGTACATACAGCGTGGAAACTAAGTAGCGGATAAAATCCATAACTCCGTTAATATTTGTAATAAAGCAAAAATCTAAAAGGGGTATAGCGATTCAAATTACAGCGCATAAGAAGAAGTATATTTTGAGATATTTTCATGAATTATTTTTTAAGTTATAACGTCATCAAGATTTTTTTTAAATGACAACCTATACTTTTTATTTTTGATTTCGGTGGGATTCTTTAACCTGCTTTCAACAGTATAAAATTGTGCATAACAAAAAATTCAAGAAAAACGGCCATAAAAGTTTAATTGTAAAGTTGAAGAAATTAACAGAATATCTAGTTAGCTAGGCGTAAAACAAACAAAATTTGTTTGGTTGACAAGAACTTGTAAATACCTATCACAATAAAGTGAGTATTTTTATTTCCTGTGGATAGTAGGAGAAGTTCTAATGATGATTGGGTATGGCGATCGAATTAGAACTCATCAAGAGGTGTGACGACTTTTTATAGACAAATATCCTGATCAGCAAATAAGTCAATCCACAGTCAGCAGAATAGAAAATAAATTTCGAAATTACGGTATTGTGAAAGACCTTCCAAAAACTGGCCACCCTAAGACAAAATTAATTGACGATGTGCAGCTTGATATTTTACTAGAAATAGAAAATAATCCGCATTCGACTAGTCGAGACATTGCTTTAGAGCACAACCTGAGCCATACCTCGGTACTGAAACTTTTAAAAATGCAAAAGTTTCATCCGGATAAAGTAAAATTAGTCCATGAGTTAGCAGAAACTGACTATGATCATAGACAAGAATTTTGTGAAGAAATGTTGGAAATTTGCAATCGTGATCCAATGTTCTCGCAGCGTATAATTTTTTCTGATGAGGCAAGTTTTATTTTACATGGAACTGTTAACAGACATAATTGTCGATATTGGTCTAGGGAAAATCCCCACTGGATGCAAGAAGCTCATACTCAACATCCCCAGAAGCTCAACGTATGGACAGGAATTGTCGGTGACAGAATTTTAGGTCCATTCTTTATCGAAGGTAATTTAACTGGTGAGAAATATCTACACTTCTTACAATTCGAATTAGTACCTGCATTGACGATATTATTTCCTAATGAAAATGACTGTGACGTACCAAACAATAACATTTGGATGCAACACGACGGTGCTCCGCCACACTACGCAGTTGATGTGCGACGTTATTTGGACGAGATGTTCCCAGGTAGATGGATAGGAAGAAGAGGTCCAATGGAATGACCAGCTAGATCCGCTGATCTAACGCCATTAGACTTTTTTCTATGGGGGTACTTAAAAAGCAAGGTGTATAAAAATAGACCTAACAACTTAGACGATCTTAAAGAAAGAATTCGACAGGAGTGTAGGTTAATAACACCTCAAACTATTCAAAATGTAATAAATGAATTTTATGAGCGTCTTGGGTATTGTCAGTTGGTGCATGGTCGTCAGTTTGAACATTTATTGTGATTTCAATGACTGTCAAAATCAAATTTTGTTTATTTACACCTTAATTTTGTTTCGTTTTAAACCTAGCTAACTAGATGTTCTGTTTATTTCTTCAACTTTACAATTAAACTTTCATGGCCGTTTTTCTTGAATTTTTTGTTATGTAATCGATTCAAAATTTTATACTGTTGAAAGTAGGTTAAAAAAACCCACCGAAATCAAAAATAAAAAATATAGGTTGTCATTAAAAAAAAATCTTGATGACGTCATAACTTAAAAAAAATTCATGAAAATATCTCAAAATATACTTCTTCTTATGCGCTGTAATTTGAATCGCTATACCCCTTTTAGATTTTTGCTTTATTACAAATATTAACGGAGGTATGGATTTTATCCACTACTTAGTTTCCACGCTGTATATCTTTGTGAATACGTTTAAAAATTATTTTCTAAAGCACGCAAGATTTACATCAAACAACTTTCATTTGCCATGAGGCGAACCGCAACAGACATATCTGGAATTTCTTGTCCGTTGAAAATTATGACAGAATAACTAATTATAACTAATCGGACAACTAATAAAATTAAGTTATGTTAAATTACTGAACTGCGCGTAAAATGCAAAAGCAAGGTTGATACAAGACTGCCACTGATTAACCGGAATGATTAATTAATGCCCGTTTATTAAATTATTTTTGCACGATTAAAAGAGGAGGAGGTTCTTGTGAGTTTACGTAAGCTTCAAGGTGATCGTCGAGTAAGGCTGAGATTGTAAGGCCGGAAGTACCTATGTAAACATAGTGATTGATTTGTTATTTTATGTGTTCTGATTTTTACTGCCGTAAGATCAATTTCCGATACGGGTGATTTAACCTGACCAATCAGATAAGAAATAAATTCTTGTTAGACCGCAACGAACATCTACGTATGTATGTATTTCACAATTTCGAAGAATAAGTTCCTTGTAATAAATATTTAGGACCTGAGCATTGGTTGCCTTGGTTAATCCAATTTATTCATTTATGATTAACTGATAACAACATGATGTGGATTTCAATACGTTATCTTTCATCTTTCTGACAGTTCTACGATAACTCCTGAATGTTTAAATTGGAAGATGTAGAATTCAAACTTTAAAATGCTGTTAAGAAAGAGTAATTAATGTAAGAAATGTTTCACGGATACCACTGAAGGCCACATATTTTTAATGAATTAATTCTGATAGGCACCTTTTGATGTAAATATTATATCAGGTAGACAAGTAAGTGGCTCAGCGGTTAGCCCAGCTGACTTTGAAAATCATGCGACTTCTCGGCGTGGGTTCGAATCCCATCAGGGCTAAGGATGTTTATGTTGTCCGGTTTGTAATCCAGCTTTATTGAACAAAGTGAATTGTCTGGAAAGACGATGTCATTACAACAAACAATAATGAATGTGCAGATTGCTGCGCAAACCAAGAAAAAGAAGATGTAAATATTATACTCCTACATTTTATTTAATAACCATAAAATTATTTTTCATGGGACGACGGCGACGTATGTGTTTTTACTTTTTTTCAAACTTTTGCTCTGGATTCGATTGGGCTTAGTTAATTCAGGGCCCCCGCGTGGTCAAAATCCGATCGCGTGCGACTCCACATTTTGGCGCCCTCTGACAGATGAGTTGGGGCATACAAAAACGGTCAATTATCAAAATTATTTAAAGAAATTAAAAGAAACAAAAAACATGGAAAAAACTGAAAAATTATAGAGAATTTAAACATTATGGAATTTTTGTTAAACATTGTCCTTCACTTTCCAAACATTTTCCTTCATTTTTTAAAACATTTTCCTTCACTTTTTCAATTTCCTAGCTGCTACGAGCCCCCAAAATGAGCAACCCAATCTTCTAAGGAGGAAACCGTAACAGCCTATATAATTTATTTTTTTTTCCTAACAAAATTATTAAGTACGTTAATTTTTCTATAAAAAATTTGGCACACAAAAATTAGAAAACTTTTCTACTTTTAATTGTAACAGTTAACTGTTCTATTTCCTTCATTTTGAAAACATTCTCCTTCATTTTGAAAACATTCTCCTTCATTTTGAAAACATTCTCCTTCATTTTGAAAACATTCTCCTTCATTTTGAAAACATTCTCCTTCATCTTGAAAACATTCTCCTTCATTTTGAAAACATTTTCCTTTACTCTTTTCAAGTTTTTAGCTGACGCGAGCCCCCAAATGAGTAGCTGAAACAGCGCCAAGCGCTTTCTTCTCATTTGACTAAGGAGGCCTCTGTTCAGACAATTCCAAAATGCAAGCAGATGAAGCCAGGTTGTCAATAATATTAGAAAAAGAGAAACGAAATGACAAAAGCAAAATGAACTTAAATTTCTAAAAACTGAAAAAGTAAAATGTAATTTGTTTTTTTTAAGCAAACCGTAACAGCTTACATAATTTATTTTTTTACCTAACAAAATTATTAAGTACGTTCAATTATTTATGAAAAATTTAGCACACGAAAATTACAAAACTTTTCTACCTAGCAAAATTATTAAGTACATTAACTTTTTTATAAAAAACTTGGCACACAAAAATTAGGAAACCTTTCTACTTTTAATTGATTGATTAAAAAAAAATTAAAAGGAACGAAATATGGAAAAATTAAAAAAAACATTTTCATTCATTTTTCAAACATTTTCCTTCATTTTGAAAACATTCTCCTTCATTTTGAAAACATTTTCCTTCACTCTTTTCAAGTTTTTGGCTGACGCGAGCCCCCAAATATGAGTAGCCCAAACAGCGCGAAGCGCTTTCTTCTCATCTGACTAAGGAGGCCTTTGTTCAAATCCTTCCAGAATGCAAGTAGATGAAGCCAGGTTATTAATAATATTATAAAAAGAGAAACGAAATCACAAAAGCAAAATGAACTTAAATTTCTAAAAACTGAAAAAGTAAAATGTAATTTGTTTTTTTTAAGCAAACCGTAACAGCTTACATAATTTATTTTTTTACCTAACAAAATTATTAAGTACGTTCAATTATTTATGAAAAATTTAGCACACGAAAATTACAAAACTTTTCTACCTAGCAAAATTATTAAGTACATTAACTTTTTTATAAAAAACTTGGCACACAAAAATTAGGAAACCTTTCTACTTTTAATTGATTGATTAAAAAAAAATTAAAAGGAACGAAATATGGAAAAATTAAAAAAAACATTTTCATTCATTTTTCAAACATTTTCCTTCATTTTGAAAACATTCTCCTTCATTTTGAAAACATTTTCCTTCACTCTTTTCAAGTTTTTGGCTGACGCGAGCCCCCAAATATGAGTAGCCCAAACAGCGCGAAGCGCTTTCTTCTCATCTGACTAAGGAGGCCTTTGTTCAAATCCTTCCAGAATGCAAGTAGATGAAGCCAGGTTATTAATAATATTATAAAAAGAGAAACGAAATCACAAAAGCAAAATGAACTTAAATTTCTAAAAACTGAAAAAGTAAAATGTAATTTGTTTTTTTTAAGCAAACCGTAACAGCTTACATAATTTATTTTTTTACCTAACAAAATTATTAAGTACGTTCAATTATTTATGAAAAATTTAGCACACGAAAATTACAAAACTTTTCTACTTTTAATTGCCTCAGTTAACTGTTCTGTTTTAGTCGATGTTTTGCCGTGAGGTTGACGGCTTCACCAGAACTCCCATTAATTTAAAAAAAATAAAAGAAACAATAAATGGAAAAATTAAAAAAAATTAAACATTTTCATTCATTTTTCAAACATTTTCCTTCAGTTTTTAGCTGCCGAGAGCCCCCAAATATGAGTAGCCCAAACAGTGCGAAGTGCCTTCTTCTCATCTGACTAAGAAGACCTTTGTGCAGACTCCTCCGGAATGCAAGCGGGCGAAGCTCACTAGTTATTAATATTAGAAAAAAAAAGAAAAAAAGAGTAAAATGAACTGAAATTTCTAAGAACTTAAAAAGTAAAATGTAATTTATTTTTTTTACCAAACCGTAACAGATTTCATAATTTAATTTTTTTACTAAATACATTAAACTTTTTATGAAAAATTTAGCACATGAAAATTATAAAACTTTTCTATTTTTAATTGCCGCAGTTAACTGTTCTATTTTAGCCGACATTACGCCATAAGGCTGACGGCTTCATCAAAACAGTTCAGATTTGTGGATAGTTTTTTCGAATAATTTTTACCAGATACCCATTAATTTTTTTTTTGCGAAAAAAAATGACAGAACCTGTCCAGTGGCCAATAGGTTAATTGTCGCCCCCTGAACATGGCGCCCGCGTGCACTGCACGCTTTGCACACATGGTTACGGGGGCTCTGAGTTAATTTTATAGAAATTTTTATTTTGGTCTTGTCTTCGTCACCGATTAATTAACGTGATTTTATTTTATTTTCTATTTTTCAATTGTTCGTCATTTGCTTGTTTTTTTCTCTCTCTTTTAGTTTACTCGTTTTGAGTTTGCATAATTTTATATTCAAGTTCCGTCGTTTAATCGTCGTTTTCGTTTCCTCTAGTATTCGATTTGACTTTATTTGTTTAATTAACCAATCGTCGTTTTTATATGTACGTATTTAACAGATTAAATTTCTGTTAGTTATGTTGTCCATGATATTTGCAGTATTAAGTATAATCGGTAAATTCTTCAGTTCTGTTTTAAGTCTGCAATTAATCGTTTATTTTATTTTTATTTTATAAAAAAAAATCTTCTCTGACATTTAAATAATTTATACAGAATAATCTAGGTACATAAAACATATTTTACCAGAGGATAATGTTTTACAATTAATTTTACTGCTGATGCAATAAGCGAAACCGGTCTAAGAAGAAAAAAAAAAAAGAAAATAAATAAATAATTAATTGCCGTAGAAGGCTTTTCTTTATATTTACCAGCTAGATTAAATTTCTGATTGCGCTTGTCACTTTTAAATCGATTTGACGATTATTTTTACTTTTACACAATTTATATTCATTCTTGCTTCATCAACGATCGTCTTTAGGTTTTGTTTTGGGTTTCACTCAATTTAACTGCATTTTAGTTTTACTTTCAATTGATTTTTTTTTCTTTTATCCGAGCTGACTTAATTTAATTTAATTATTAAGTCATGACAACTTAAATGTAATTATTGCGTTAATATTTGTTTCTTAATCTATCTACATTGACATTGCTACATCTATTAAAGTTCAGTCTTGTATATGATACGAAATTTTACAAAAAGCTTTACTGAAGTTGTTAGAAGTTTGATTATTATGACGTTGTAGTCTAAACATAGAATTGTCATTTAAAGTAGGATAGCATTTACGAAAAAATAGAAAAATAGTGTACAGTGGAAATTGTGAATAAAAAAGATTTGTTTTTTTACGTCTACGTCTACGAAAAAATAGTGTTCCGTTTTCTACGTTCTTCGCTACACAATTAATTCAAATTTATTTAATATTATTCGTAGGTCTTATGTTTTCTTTTTAATAGACACAGACAGGTAAGAATTCTTGAAGAAAACATTCACAATGTTATATCGCTGCAAGCATCTCCTCACATAGGTTGCTTGTGAAATCGTTGTGAGCAGTTGACCTATTGAGTACTGTGGTGTTAATACATCTAAATCAGATGGATCAGGGCCTAAAATTAAGGCAAAACTCTATTTGTACGAGTAAGGTATTGAGTTCTACAAATGTTAAAAGAGATGGTCCAATGACACGTGTTAAATTATATTTGGCTGATTTCATAGCAGCTTCTCACAAGCCACCTATGTGAGGAGAAGTTGGAGGAATAAAAATTCACTTAAATGATTGAAGCGATAAAAATCGTGAATGTTTTTGCAAACTAAGTACCAATTACTCCACCGACAAGGCTCCTCTTAATTTGCTATTAGCTTTAGCAGTGTTGTATCTGAATCGGAAAATCCAAGAAGTGGTTCTTTTCAAACGATTAAGTGAGCAATAAATCAAAATCTGCAAATACAGGCACGGACACGACCGTGGACGATTTTTCTGCTTTTGGAAACTCGTTTCAAATCAAGGTGCTCTTCCGTAACAGTAATATAATCATGAGAAAGAAACTCAGGATCTTTCCACCAAATGTGACAATGATTGATTCCTCTGCATTCCATTTGGAAGGATCTCCATTCTCAACGATAGTGATTTTTCTTGGATTGGAAGGGGCGAGACTCCGTACCAGAGAGCTTGGTCATCGCGAGAGGGACTCTCCACACTTCCAAGTCTACCGAACGATGAAATGGTGAGGAAATATAGCTTCGAAAAGAATTTTCTTACGAGGCTTAGTAATAAGAGAGATTGGGCGGGAGAATCCTCCACCTACTCCCTAAAAGAAAATTAACTATTAAATGGTATGTGGATGGTTTCAAAACTGATAAAGGAGGTCTATTCAATTGGAAGATGTGCTCAATTTAACCTGGACAAGAACCATCGATAGCAAAGCATTGCAATTTTCTCCGATAATCAAGCAGACATAATGGCGCTGAGCTCCAGCATAATCAGCTCGAAATTAGTCTGGGAATGGCTTGGCAGACTAAATAGCCTAGGCAAAGAAAACAGAGTTGCACTGTGCTAAGTACCAGGACACACTGGAATCATTGGCAAGGAGGAAGCTAATCGATTAGTAAGAAGAGCCGCCACAACTTCGTTTATGGGACCGGAGTTGTTCTGCGACATAGTGATGAGCACCTATAAAAAAGAACTCAAAGACAGAGAGGGGAGGCTCAGAGCATTCCTCTGGGAGAACCTCCCTGGTTTAAGACATTCCAGGATATTTCTTGGAAATTACAATAAGCAAAAAGCAAAAACCATGCTAGAACTAAGTAGAAACAGACTAAAGTTTTCTTACAGGGTATTGTCACCTTGGGGAACACATGACGAGAATAGGTTTGAAACAGAATAGCAACTACAGATTTTGTGAGGCGGGGGATGAAAGTTCGGAAAACCTTCTCCGGAACCATTACAGTTACTGCAATTTATTACAGCCCTGAGACTGGATGGGGAACTATAAGAGCGGGTCAACCCCAGCAGCTTATAGCTCGTATAAGGGGGCACAATAGATCAATAGATCGCAGTCCAATATCACCCTTAATTAAATCTAAATCCATTCAACGGTAATGATTTTTCCTTGCCCCCGATGAAGGTGGTCGACGGTAACTTGAAACTGCGATCCATATTTTTTTTTGTTGCCATCGTGTTTCTGATTTCTGGATCCAAAACTCTCTGAACAAAATCCCTAACTTGCTGTTTGCTTGCTCCAAATCTGTAAAGGATCCAAGTCGGCATGATTATGGCCCAAAACCTGATAACTCATGATAATGGTTTGAATAATTTTGTCGAAGTCGAGGATCGACATACCTCCGACACCAGACAATGCTGGCAGAAGGGAAATGGGCAATTCATTCTTCCTTGGTTTAACTTTTGAAGTACTTAATGCTCATACAAATAGAGTTGTTTGAATTTTTCCTCTTTTGAAAAAGTTTCCCAGCACTTACTGAATGAAGAAATCAGCATTTGATGGAGGTCGTAAATCTCCTTTTGGCAACGCTGGGCTTTCCGTACACTTTCCCTAGTCAACCCTATTACAGACTGACACAAAGTACTTTAAAATAGGAAAATGCAACGAACGCTAATATTAATGTAAAACTAAAAAAAAAAAACTAAGAACTAGGAACTAAAAATAGTTAGCGGGTGATAGCAAATATGAAAAATAAAATTTAAAGTATGAAAATGAAAAAACTAGAACAGATAAATATAAAATAAGAATTAACGGGATAAATTTGATATAATTTGTTTAAATGCAGAAAACGGTCCGAAAAGTAAATCAATGTCATTAATACGATTATTATAATCTCTCATCATTCTGGGGATTGGAGAAAACTTTGTGACATTGGAACAATAAATCGGTACCCTAAAAACATAATTGTCACGCAGATATTTAGAAGGAACATTAAAGCAAAGTTCTTGAAGTAAGTAACCGGAGTCAAATTTATTTATAATGTTAAGTAAGGATATTGTCACGTGGTTAGCTGCGACAGCGAGGAGCCTCCACCATGTCACTTGGTTAGGGGTAGGTAGCGGGTTCTCAGTGGTAGAGCTTGAAAACACAGTTTACCAAAAACAATGTATACCTTTATTAAATGAATATTTTTATCTATCGGCGGACGATCTTTAAATGTGCGGGGGTGCGTTTTCGTGATTATCCTAATCGCGACGGGTCGGTTGCGACAGCGAGGATGAGGAATCCCTCTGTGCTGGGGTTGAAGAGACCCGACGATTCGGCTAACCGGATCCAGGGCAATCTCGAGGGCTGCAGCAATTGCGATGAGATGTCCTGATGAGCACGGCGTCGGTGAGGATGCCTCCGTGGAACGGGCAGCGTCCTGATGAGGGTGGCGGCGGCAAGGCGTCGGTGAGGATGCCTCCGTGGAACGGGCAGCGGCCTGATGAGGGTGGCGGCAACAAGGCGTCGGTGATGATGATCCTTCTTGGAAACGGCAGCGTCCTGATGCGGGTGGCGGTTGCACGGCGTTGGTGAGGAAGGTCCTCCTGGGGAAGTTGGCACTAGGCCTACTTGAGTCGACGGCTGGTTCGACTGCGAGGGCGGCTGCCCTTCTTACAGTAGGCACTAAGCCTACCGGAGTCGGGTTCGACTGTCTTCCCATCTTCTTCCGCACGTTATATAGGCGAAAATCTGTCTATTCGACTGTTATGACATGTTTCTGTGTTCTCCTTTCGTCACCTGTTGTATTAATTTGTCCCACATATAGCGCGTGTTTTGTTATGAAACGTGAACCGCTTGTAGCTTAGATTTCGCAAGATTGCTGTCTTAATTGTTCTACTTTATTCCTCGCGGAAATATTTCGTCGCGACTACTTTACATTTTATAATTATTAATTTTAGGCTAAAAATTAAATCCTTATCGTGACAATATTAACAGGCTGTTTTCCTCCGATCTTCTAAAGAAGTTAGATTCAAATAATTTAAACGTTGGGTGTAGTCATCATAACTTACGTTCATGCCCCGACAAATGACTCTAGTGAATTTTCGCTGGATAGATTCTATCCTTGCAATATGTACTGCATAATAGGGAGACCAAACCATACTTGCATATTCAAGACGTTATCTGAGATATGCACTAAATAAACTTCTTTTTGCATCAATACCTAAGAAATGCTTTGTTCTCCGAAGAATGAATCCAAGCATAGTGTTTGCTTTTTTAATAATATTATTTACATGACAGGTAAAAGATAGGTTGTTGTCAAAGGTGATCCCTAGGTCCTTAATAGCAGTTACACATTTCAGAGGGTTATTATTTACTG
The DNA here is from genome assembly GCA_036172665.1 of Prosopocoilus inquinatus. Lineage (NCBI taxonomy): Eukaryota > Metazoa > Arthropoda > Insecta > Coleoptera > Lucanidae > Prosopocoilus > Prosopocoilus inquinatus. The sequence goes on from CM069877.1 coordinate 35,987,744, forward strand.
TGTATAGTGTAGTAATAACAGATTTATTAAGAGTGGAGTGCATATACGAACATTTGTCAACGTTCAACAAAAACTTATTTTGTAAGCACCAATCATTTAAAATATTTAAACTACGTTGAAGAAGGTTACAGTCCAATGAAGAAGAAATGCACTTAAATAGTTTTAAGTCGTCGGCGTATAATAGATGTTCGCAATTCAAACAAGAAGTTAGGTCGTTTATAAAAACCAAAAACAAAGTGGGTCCAAGATGTGAGCTTTGGGGGACGCCTGAGGTGACCAATATTTCATCGGAGTAACAGCATGCAATTACTACTTTTTGGATTCTATTGTTGAGGTAAGATCTAATCCAAGACAAAAAGAAGCCAGAAACGCCGTAATGGTATAACTTATCGATCAGTATATTGTGATTAACTTTGTCGATAGCTTTCGAGAAATCTGTGTAAACTACGTCTAGCTGCTTACGCTTGTTAAAGGTATCAATGACTCTACTGACAAAGCATAACAAATTAGTGGTAGTAGATCTTTTCGATACAAAACCGTGTTGATTCTGGGAAAGATAAGGATTTAAATGGTTTAGAAGCTTGAAATTAATAAGTGATTCAAATACTTTGCCAAAGATACTTAATTTTGAGATAGGTCTACAGTTTTTAACGGATTGTTTGTCGCAATATTTGTAAATTGGGGTTATATAAGCTAATTTCCATTGACTGGGGAAAACACCCGTAGAAAGAGATTTATTATATATATAAGACAACGGATATGCTAAGACCTGTCTGCATTCTTTTATAAACAAAGGACTTATTCCATCGGGGCCATATGATTTAGTAGTATCGATTTTACCAAGTAAAAACAATATTTCATTTTGAGTCACAAGTACATTTGAGAGAGCAGAGGAATTAGAAAATTTAGAAAATTTGGAATCAGGAGCTAAATTAGTTAAATTTGTACGACTTGCTTCAGAGAGCTCATAAATTGAGCCAAAATATTGTTTAAAAGCTTCACATATGGAATCAGGTGAAGAGGCATGGAAACTCAAAATATACAGATGCAGGAATACTATTGGACGCTTGCGTGGATTTCACGTAAGGCCAAAACGTTTTAGGGTTATTTTTAATGTTACGCTCTGCATTTAGTATGTAACATCCGAAAAATTGCTTACTTAAGACTTTAATATCGGAACGAAGTTTCACAAATTGGACATAATCGTACCTGTTGTTGTACCGTTTGTAGCGCAACCTAAATTAATTTTGACGTTTAATTAGGGCAATGAGCTCTTTGGAAAAAAGGCAGAATGTTTATTACATCTACGAGTAATAACGAGAACATTGTTTTTAATACAATTATCAACTACAGAGTAAAAATTATCAACAACAGTGTTGACGACACAACAATTTAAAAATATTGACCAATTTATCGTTACCAACTCATTGCATATAGTGATGTAATTCGCTTTTCGGAACTTGATAACTGCTGTAGCTAGTATTTTGAATTAATTTAGTTAAGTTCAGCATAATGGATGATGGTGATAATCAACGCGCGAAAGACTACTCATGATGACACATTATTTAATTATTATTATAAAATAAAAATAAAAATAGAAGTTTTAACAAGTGTCTTTTATATTAACTCAAATAATAGTTGCTAACAAAATGCAATGAGTAATGAAAAGCAGTATAGCAACTGCTGTGCTAGAAAACATTTTACAGAGTTTAAATAACGTAAAAAAGAACAGATAAATTAGCGACATCTTACTATCGCTTTTTGACCTGACATTGCAGTAGGATAGGCAAATTGAAGCGGGATTTGCTCCAATTTGTCTATCCTACTGCAATGTCAGGTCAAAAAGTGATAGTAAGATGTCGCTATTTTATCTGTTCATCACTCTTACATCGCAATTGCGAATAAATTGGTCAAGTCGTTTTTGTTTGCAGTGGGAATGTCGAGCTACGTTTCTGCTGAAGAAGCCCCAAGCAAGGCTGAAACAGCTGTTCAGAGGCTGCTCGAGGTTTTCACTACAATCAAAAACGATTTGCACAAAACTTTTTGTAAAAAAGAACGAAGGCAAAATTAACGCTTTAATTGAGGGAGACCATGCTGACAATTGAAATTCAAGTTGTTAAACTTACTTGCAGTGCCCATCAGCAGGTCGTATTTTTGGACCCGAACTGTTAGAAAATGGATTTTGTCACATGTTATACGGATAGTTCATTATTAGATATTGATGATCCATTATTTATTCGGGCAGTTAACCAGTCAGTGATTAGTAGAAATGAGTACGTCGCAGTGAGTTAGTAAATCGAGGATTAATGACGCATATTTTATAACATTTTTTACTGTTTCTGCAAAAGCTAACATCCTGTGAAGTTAATATTTACAATTCCATGGCACCCCGTGTTGTATGTGTCAGGCATTCATGTTCGTTACATTTTCAACTTTCGCAGAAACCTTTCAATTTCTCGTTTCGGAAACAAACATTCATCGTAATCCTAAAAAGTAGGAAATACGACCCAGAACACGTTTGCGCGCTTGATTTGGCGTCGACTTCGATAAAAGTCAATCTAGCTTGGCCGGCTGACATTTTACAAAATGCGACGCAGGTATAGCGTAATACATAAAACCGGCCGTAAATATACTTTACAATTTCGTCAAGTGGAGTACGTAACGAGAGTATGAATAAAGTATGGCGCCGTAAAATGCAGTTTTTGCACCCCTGAATCGAATTTTATCGCGGTATTATTTTATACTGCGAATTTTATATTAATTCTTGCTGACGCTGTACACGCGCGATAAAACCGGACAAGAACTTTCGTCTGCATCCATCGGAATTGCAAAATTTATGCGCTGCAACCTGAATCGAATTTGGTGTGTGTTCAATCAATCGAACAAGGCATCCATCCAGTTTGGTCATACGCGAATTAAGCCAGTCACTTCTTCGTCTTTGATCTTAAACTTGCGTCCAAATAAAGTTTTTAATCGTTTTTTCCAAAGAAATCACTTTATTATTCGATTTTACCATTGATTACCATACTTTTACAAAAATATAATGTCATCATGCAAGTTTAATTAACTATAATCGACATTAATTCCTTAATGTTTCTTTCCACCGATTATTTCAGATGTTTGTTTTTCCAATTCATTAATTATGCTTCTTTCCTCTAAGTTATCTTCTAAAATTTAACGTAAACTACGTAAGCAAAGTTAGTCGTACAACCATTCTTAGTGACTGGAAGGAAAGCCTTCAGATACTAAGTAAGGTTCTTGCCTGAGGCTGCAACAGTTTATAGATCTAACCTTACTTGCGTTATAAGCGACATAAAAATGTTTGGAGGAAGTTGTTCTTACTTCTTACTTACGCTACCGCTTTCCGATAAGTTCCAATGGACGACGCTTCAAGTTAAGTGTTACAAGTGATAATCTGAAAACAGTTGGTCTGGTCTAAATAGTTTTCACCCGCTACAGCATCTTTCTTTCATAACACAGATACAACTTAATTTTCACTTAAAGGAAGAAACGAGTTAGCTTCTTTTTCTAAGGTGTTTTAAGCCCTTATGAATGATACGTGGATAAATTATGTCAATTCGATTTTATTACAAAGTGAAAGAGAGACAGGCTACCACAGTGAATGTTTATTGGCTGAGTTGATATTTCTGTATTATATCTAACTATAAAAGCAGAAATTTTCAGCTCGTTTTATTCCTTAAATATTTTTATCGACATCGGCCAGTGCCGTAGTCAATCCTTTCCTATTAAGGCTGGTTTACACTGTACAAGTTGACGTGCGAGGTAATAACGTTAGTAATTGAGGGCTAAGTATTGACCAAGTTATTAAGTGTATAAAAGGATAGCTTAATCCGAAATCTACTGAAACATTATCATTTCACAAGCGGTTGTTAGTCGATCTGTACTTGTACTATTATTGTAGTTCAATCTTGTCCAGAGCTACGTTGCGTAAACATCTCAAATTCCCTTTTGTACTAACCGATATTGACCAAGTTTGATGAGCTTTGACAATCGGAGCAATAATTAAATCTTGTGTGAGATGCAAATTGCAAATAAAATTAACAACGTTATTCAATGCCTAACACTCTTTGTTCAATATTTCGTTTACACCCTGTATAAATGTAAATTGATTTATACTCTACATACTAACACCTATATTTAAAACAATTAATCGGTTTGAATGAGTCAATTCACTTGAATATTGCGAATCCCTGCAGAAAATTATACAGGCCCCGCCATTGGTGCATTTTAATTAAAAAAAAGACGCAACTCGTAACATAAACTGCAATAGATCTTATAGAACTTATATGCACCAATTAAAAAAGTGGCAATTAAAGCGTTTTTGCACCAGGGACTTTACACCGTTTAATAATATCGATAACGTAAACCTGAGAATGTACCCAGTCGAAATTACTGTCGGTAACGTAATTTGCAAGATATTCTCAAACCGTATCGTTAGATATCCTTACATTAAAACCGAAATTATATTTCGTAAACGTAATTCTCATACCGAAATAATATCGGTGTTAACCGAAATAACATTTCGGTTTGCTGCAGTCGAAGCTGACTTACTAATTTATTGCATTTACAAACAGATCATTTAAGAGCAGCATCACAAGGAAGCTTTTTTCTCACGGCAGCAAAGAAGCATTTCTTTCATTCTTTCATTACCAGAGTCGGGACGAATTTATTGATAAGGAATTTAATTCGAAAATGTGACCATGACAATAATATATTTATAAATAGAAACGATGTGTATGACGTATAATAATAATTTTAGAAAAATTTTGTGCAAATCGTTTTTGATTGCAGTGAGAACCTCGAGCAGCCTCTGGACAGCTGTTTCAGCCCTGCTTGGGGCTTCTTCAGCAGAAACGTAGCTCGACATTCCCACTGCAGACCAAAAACGACTTGCCCAATTTATTCGCAAATGCGATGTAAGAATGATGAACATATAAAATAGCGACATCTTACTATCGCTTTTTGACCTAACATTGCAGTAGGATAGACAAATTGAAGCGGGATTTGCTCCTAATAAGTCCCCCATGCAAGGCGGCCATGCTTGCTGTCAAAGCACAAATTTTTTCTAAAACTTTCATTATGCTTTGACAGCAAGCATGGCCGCCTTGCATGGGGGACTTATTAGGAGCAAATCCCGCTTCAATTTGTCTATCCTACTGCAATGTTAGGTCAAAAAGCGATAGTAAGATGTCGCCATTTTATATGTTCATCATTCTTACATCGCATTTGCGAATAAATTGGGCAAGTCGTTTTTGGTCTGCAGTGGGAATGTCGAGCTACGTTTCTGCTGAAGAAGCCCCAAGCAGGGCTGAAACAGCTGTCCAGAGGCTGCTCGAGGTTCTCACTGCAATCAAAAACGATTTGCACAAAATTTTTCTAAAATTTTTCGTTATGCTTTGACAGCAAGCATGGCCGCCTTGCATGGGGGACTCATTAGGAGCAAATCCCGCTTCAATTTGTCTATCCTACTGCAATGTTAGGTCAAAAAGCGATAGTAAGATGTCGCTATTTTATATGTCTATAATAATAATAATAATAATAATAATAATAATAATATTTATTGTCAACTGGTCTTTCAGGCATGGACATTGTCAATTCATAATTAATACATAAAATAGTTTAGCAGTAAACCAGATGACGCGCTAAAAACAGTATAATAGTATAATGACAACATATAAAATAGAAAAGACTAGAGATAGCTATGACCTATTTCAATGCGTCGCAGTATATTCTTGAAACTGTAAAAACAGTGCCGCAGTAGGTACAATTTTACTTCTTTAGCGAATTGCTTAAAATGTTTAATGTGTTTCAGTTCAGTGGGTAGCGCGTTATATGCGGTTATCATTTTATATTTTGGACCTCGTTCATATCGAGAAGAATGATGTTTTGGTATCATTAAATTACTACCATGTCTCGTGGTCATGGCCGTCGACACATCGCAATTTCTTATAAAAATGTCAGAGTTATAAAGTCCACCGTGTTGCCTGTAAAAAGGTAACAATTTATAAATATATAAGCAAGGAAGTGGAAGAATATCTAAGTTTCTGAAATAATTTCTACACGACGTTCGTGACGGAAGTTTAAGCATGCATCGAATTATTTGCTTTTGTAACACGAAAACCATATTTGAATTAGTGGATGACCCCCAAAATAATATACCATGGGATAAATGACAATAAATGTAAGCATAATAAAAATTTTTTATTAAATGAAGACTAACTTCATTTCTCAGTTGAAAAATTGCATAGAACCCTTTTCTCAGTTTAGCACATATGTTTTTAGTTTGTTGTTCCCATTTCAGCTCAGAATCCATAGATACACCTAGAAATTTTACTGATTCACTTTCTTTAACTAACTTTTCATTCATTGTAATGTGGAAGGACTCTTCTTGAGAAATTTTATTGTAAAAACTTATCGCAGTAGTTTTTTGTTCATTTAAATATAAAGAATTTGACTCACACCAATTAATCATGTTTTTGATTACGTTTGTAGCTACCATGGATAGATTAACGATGGTTGATTCACTAAAAATGCAAGAAGTGTCATCAGCAAATTGATACAATGAATTTATTTTTAAGTTCGCATGAAGATCATTAACATATATTAAGAACAAAATAGGGCCCAAGATAGAACCCTGTGGAACTCCTTGTGAAACATCAGCAAAAGAGGAAAGTACATTTTTGCGTTCTTTATTCACGACTGCATTGATTGAAACTTTTTGTGTTCTGTTAGTCAAGTATGACTTAAAAAGATGTAGGACCTTACCGCGAATACTGTATGCCGACATTTTATCCAAAAGAAACGCATGGTTGACCGTGTCAAATGCCTTTGACAGATCAAAATAAACGCCGATTACCTTATTATTCTTTTCTAATTCCTCTAATATAAATGTGAGGGATTCAAATATAGCAAGTTCGCAGGATTTTTTTGGTAAGAAGCCGAATTGGCGCGTGGTTAATATACGGTTTAAACGAAGATAAGATAACAATCTCACATATATGGCATTTTCAAATATTTTGGAGAATGACGATAGTAATGATATGGGACGGTAATTATTGGATATGGGACGGTAATTATTGTATTATGGTTTAGTTCTTATTTCTGGCCCCACGCCATAATCACAACCTCAATTTTACCTTGGTCACTCCAAGACGTATCATTTCAGTAACGGTCTATCATCTTTCCTTATAATTCCTTTCCGCTTTTCAGTTTGCTCTGCCAACCTCTTCGACATTCGAAGGTGGGTGGCTTCACCAAATTGACTGTCCGTTTGGGAGGAGTTCTCCTAAAGCTGAAACTAAAGCGAATCTTTTGGAGCGTTCGAATGTAATCTACAATTTCTTCGGTTTCAGAGAATATCGCTGATTTGAATCCATTTTTATCATTTCTGACTTCAAACTGAATGGTTCAATTGGAAAGGGATCGGCCTTGCAATCGTAAAGTCGTGGATTCGAACCGCTTTCGAGATATTTCTTGGGGGCGGTCGTTACTCGCTTCAGACACCCTTCAATGTTTGGAAAACAATTCGGTACTGCATCCCCTTCAACAGCGAGGAGGTTTGGAAGTAACAAAACCATGGAACACTTTACGCACACAAAATACACATCCGCTTCTGAGGTCCTGACATGTACATGACTTAGAACCACGTTAGGCAACCACCACAGATTAAAAAAAAAAAAAAAAACGTAAACCAAACTTCTTCGACAAACTTATGGTACATGTTTGAACGTGAATAATCTGAGAATCTTGTGTGGTATATTTTGTCCTGCGTAAGAAGTAGAAACGAAAGGGAATATCTTCTTTTTTTTAATTCCAACTTCTGATTGCGGCAAATGCGGTTGCGTATTTTCATTTAACGCCGAGCCAACTTAACCCGCCAGTAAGTAGTAAAGTGAAAAGGCGCTGTCTTTTTTCCAGGCCAAGCACAATTATACATCATTGCACATCCGTAGTTTAAAGAAGAATAAGAGGCCCGAGAAAACGACGCAGGAATCATTTCATGGTGCGTTATTTTGCCGTAATTGGAAAAAAAAAGGTTTTACTGCGACATTAAGGTGGTGGTTCGAGATGCTCTTCACGTTTATGTAAATGCGTTGGTTTACTCCGGCTTCTTCTTGTACTTTAATTACGGACAGTTTGCGTAAGTTTACAGCTAAACATGTTCGCTCACACATTTAAAATTAATTTCACGCGTTTACTGGCTGTAGGGTTTTAAAGAAGAAATAATTAGGATTCTGTTTACATAAACGCAGACTAGATTCGTCTAGTACCCCATTTACTACAATCATCAATAACGAGAACTTGATAATACTGATTGTGCTTTTATTAAAATACGATTAAGTTTAAATTTAAATTCAAGTTTAACATAATTAATTCTTGCTTTCCTCGTGTAATAAGTTTTAAAAACTAATGTGTATTAAGACCAGGGCGCCAGCGGGTGTTCTACTTAGATGGCAGTACTTGTGAAAGCATTCTACAATTTTTGTGGATATAAATCTCAAGAAGGAATAATTTTTTTCCCAATTTTTAAGTGTTATGTTTCTTCATAAATCTATAAAGGTTTTCTGAAAATAGTATAACATTTGATTGATATTTAATGTGATTAATTCAATAATTAAATTGTCAATATGTAACTTTTTTTTCAACAAAATTCGAAAAACAAATTATCACACGACGTCAATAAATGCATTTAAAACCATTATCTGCAATATGAGGAAGTTATCTCGTGTAATTACGACATTAAATAGATTTTAAATGTCGATTGTGGTGGTTTGAAGAGGCACTAAAACAATTTTCTCCAGAATAGTTCAGTCCTTCTCCAAATGAGGGCGCTCTTGTAACTGCTCTTCAAAGTCCCTATCTATGCATATTAAGCTATTATGCATAATTCTTAATTAAGGCTGTGCGACAACAAATTTTACTCATATGATAGTTTTCAGACATCGATAATATCGATTATTTATTCAATATCAATAGTTTTTACTTTTCCTATCAGTATTTTATAATAAATTTGAATATTGGTATTCTTGTATAGTCCTACTCCCAATGTACAGGGTATTTTTTTATATTTTGCGCCCTATCAAGAAGCTTTATTTTAGGAACCACAGAAAAACTGTAAATACAAAAGTTATACGTTTTTTATACCTATTATCTTGTAGAGTTATCACTAGAAACAAAAGTGCTCTTTCATCTTATGAAACGAAATATAGGGTGTTCCATTTCAAAAAATTAAAGTTGGTATTTTTTCTCCACTTTTCGCTGCGCATTTGTTTCTTGTTATAACTCTAAAAGATAATAGACATGAAGCCCTACTACTTTTGCATTTAAAGTTTATCTCTAGCTCCTAAAATAAAGTCTCTAGGTAGGATGCAAAATATAAAAAAAAACCTGTACATTTATAATACTTGCAATTTGGAATTTCAGTTATTATTACATCCTCAAAACGTTCAATGTCCGCATCGTAAAATATTTGAGGAGTATTGGCATTTGAGGTGCTGTAACAGTGACAAGTTTAATTAGAAAACTTTTTTATAAAAACAAAATAGTGCAGAAAATACTAGGCACAGAACATTTTCTTGTTCTCCAAATGTATTTCATTGATTTTGCTTTTTTATTTTTTTTCGGCCGTTTTGCGTACGTTCTGCCCATTGTAAAAGCACAATAATACAACACACCACCAAAATTATTGGAAAAAAAAAACAAACAGCTAAACACAGTGTCCAACACAATAAACAAAAGTAGTCGAAACAATGCTCAGGCACGGTTGCTAGCTCGTGTTACGTGGGCTAAAATGCGCAGTTGCGACACCCTCTGTTTGCATATAATAAAACCATCAATTTGGTCTGGCAATTTCGTCAAGCCCCTGGAAAAGTTGTTTTAACACCCTTACAACTAAATTTCGTAACATTACTATCCTTGCTCCATCTGTTGCTTATTTATTTGAATACATCAAAAATACTGCCATCCCCACCCTTCGAGCCGTGGTCTTAAACAGAATATCAGTTTATGTTCTTGCAACCCAAAAACATAAACCTACTACGATATTTAACTACTGAGGGTGGCATAAGAGCATCAACTTTGTTAAACGGCGGACGAAGTATGCAATGTGTAGCTAATTTGCTAGGAGTTGACCATTCATTAGTTAGTCGGATGATTAGAAGGCGAGGGAAAGCGGGACATACGCAGGAAGACAAGGACAAAGTAGGAAAGGGTAAACAAGTTTAATAGATGAGCATTTTCTTCGGCCACAGGTTTTCACAAACAGGAGTTGTACAAGTTCGAAGCTTGTAATGAACTTGTAACAGTCAGAAATGTTCATGAAATCATCTATAACTGTCAGGAGAATGCTAAGAGAATCAGGGCTAGCCAGTAGAAGGCCTGCAATTGCAACTCAGCTCACCACAGAACACAGAATGGCCAAATCAAAAATTTGTCCATAGACGATTGGAGGCGAGTCTTGTTTACCGATGAAAGAGAGTTGAGTTTAAAATAACCAGATGGTCGGGAACGAGTATGGCGCAGGCCTGGAGAAAGGTTTGCCACAATTCTATTCCACATCGAAATATGAAACTTCACCAAATGAAAAATTGGAAAGACCTATAAAAATTATGTTGAACTCGAAAATGTCTAGACGCATTTAATTTCAGAAAGTCACTAAAAGTCACCATAACTTCATACAGAGGCCAATTCATCTAAAAAAAAGGGAACACCGCCGACGAAGAAACGATATTTTATTTAAGTTATTTCGTGTCCGCCCTCCTGAAATCGAACCAAGTTTAGAATCGTCCTGAAGATATTCTAAGCGGTATTGCTTTAATTACAACATTAAACTAGAAGTAGTAGTTGCTAAACCGTGGACCTACTTTACAGTTCTCATAACTCGAATGGCTCGGTTGCAATTTTACGATTGGCTTTTTGGCCGAGACTTTTTACGCGCGCAGTTAAAACTCTCCCCCCCTCCGCCGCCCTTTATTTTGTTTTAGATCACTTTATTGTCGGTTCTTTTACCGACCAAGTTCGGAACCATATAAACTTTGTAATATATGTGTTCGCCGACTTTTACGTCCGACTTTTTTTCCGCTCGCTTTTTGTACACTTACTTTTCTCGCTGCGCTCCACCGGCCGTCTCCTCCTCGATTAATTTCGTTTTTGTTTCGTCTGTGTTCCGTTGTCGTTACGACTTCTTTGTGTAAAACCTTTTAACCTACATATACATATTGACGTGTTAAGATAATTTACGATGGTCGTTGCGGGAGAACGAGTTTGGAAATAACGCAACTTTTTGCTTCTGCTTATTCCCCTCCAATCAACCTCCACAATAAAACTTCATTAATATCGGATCATTTCAATGCTTGACCGCTCAGAAGAATCTTAAATCAATCAGTGTACGGGGTATACAAGTTTTTAAACATCGCAAGACAATAATACAGAAATAATTCACATGCTTTATGCAGTTCTTGCCGTTAAATAATGGATCTTGAAGTCGTCATGAAACCTTGACACTTCCCTCATTAAATATTTGATAATTTCAAGTATTCGATTTATCCATCCACTCCACGGATAACGATAGCGCATTCGGTAGGAGCACATAAGCGTAAGAAATACTTTAAATACTCAAAGCGTAAACTCTGTTGCCTCCTCATTCTCTCCCTCATTGATCCTACGTTATCCTGCGCACACAACGCACAACCGAATGCTTTAGTCGGATCACCTTTATTATTATACACCGTGATCCAGTCATAAGGTATTTTCGCGCAGTCAGAGACTCATAGCCTTCATTAAAACCCGGTATCATACCATTATTTTATTTCGTTTACACTTTAACCCAAATTATTTTAATATCGGTATTGGTTAAGGCCACTGAAAACGTTACCTTTAAATACCCTTATGCATGCAACTTCGGTAACGTAATTCTTATATATAACTTTACTTTATATTATTTACACATTAAGATTTAGTAACTGTCTCCGACACTGTAAGCTTCACACCTACGCTGATGATAGCCAGCTCTATTACCATTTCCAAGCTCAGGATGTAGTTCAGGTTAATATCAATGTAAATTTAGATATACAGTCGATTGTTGATTTTTCAAGACGTCGTGGCCTAAAAATTAATGCTGAGAAATCTTTTATAATGCTTTTTGGCAATAAATACAAATCTTTTCTAAGTGACCATCTAGACCTCAAAAGTGACGACACAATAATGCAATTTTCTCAGTTAGTCAAGAATCTTGGCTTATGGATTAACAACGAACTAAAATTTAAAACACATGTAAATAACTTACTGCATAAATTGTTTTCAGTTTTAAAAATTTTATATTCCAATCGTTTTATTCATAGCAAAAAAGTAAATTACTCTTAACCAATTCTTTAATCCTTTCACGATTTGACTACTGTGATTCTGTATGTGGTCCATGTTTAGATTCAGTTGACATTTTGCGTATCCAGCGTATTCAAAATTCTTGTCTAAGATTCATATACGGAATTAAAAAAATTGATCGCGTTTCACACTGTTTAAGCGACTGCAAGTGGTTGAACATGTCTAACCGTCGACTACTCCATCGTGCTAATTTGTATTACAAAAGTATTAAGGAAAAGACACCACCTTATTTATATAATAAAATTACCTTTCGTACGGATATCCATAACATCAATATACGTGACAAAAATGCAATTACTATTCCTGCACATAAAACTGCCAAATTTATGAGGTCTTTTTCTCTTGCATCGCAGCCTTTCGTACCAGAAAATTTTAAAACAATTTCGGTTTCCGCTTTTAAACGTACATTTAAAGCGTATATGCGTGAGCAGCAGATGGGCAGTTTCAACGGTTAATATAATTTTTTTCCTTTTTGTCTTCCTTTTCTTTTTTCTTCTTTTTCTTATATCTTATCTTCCTTTCCACTTTCTTCTTTCTTTTAACTTTATTTTATTTCCTTTTGGTATAAGTACTTGCGTCGTGTATTTATTTTATATATATATTTAATAATAATAATAATATGTTTATTTCGAAACTGAAAACAATAAGTTCGAAAACATCACAATAATAGTTAATGGTTATAACATGGCAATAAGTATGTAATTCTAAAATTAAGTGTCCTAACAAGGAAACTAAAGTTAGCTTGTCGTATTACTACCCAAAACGATAAAAATCATTTAGCGAATAGGGTTCGATTTCTACTAGCAGGTTAAATATTTTATTCTTGACAATATTTAAATTCTTAGAATCAAACATTAGCTTATAAGTTAGTGGTAGATGATTAAATAATTTCATGCAAGAGTATTGGGTACCTTGTTCAAATTTCGTTAGCCTGTGAGGTGGGTACACATAGCATTTATCGTTTCTAGTAGCGTATCTACTGACATTTTTGTTTTCAAAATTTACAAATAAATGTCTGTTTTTGAATAAATATATTAAGCATTTGTAAATATATATTCCGTGTACTGTGAGAAGGCGCTTCGACTGGAATATTCCCCTGCAGGATTCTCGTGGAAACAGTTTGAACATAATTCGTAGTGCTCTTTTTTGCAACGTAAAGACGTGCTGTAGATGGGAATATATGTTGGCATAATATGCAGTTTTTAATACTTGGGAGCTGACATAACGACTGAGAACTCTAAGTCCGAAACACGCGGAACTAAGTTTATTTCGGAGGCGGTCAATATGTGTCTTCCAGTTCAAATTTTCGTCAACCTGTATACCGGGGTACGGTACACTGTTATCCAAATTGAATTTTTTGTCGTTTAAATTTATGTGGGATGGGTTATCACAGAAATTAAAACTTTTGAATAATATGCACTTAGTTTTAGCATCATTCTGAATTAAGTTATTGGTACACAACCAGTCATCTATATTCTTCACAGATTGATATCCCAGTTGTTTTATGTCCATGAAGGTGGTACCTGTGACTAACATGCAAGTGTCATCAGCATAGTTGTATATGTGGCTGGAGGGTGTTTCGTTTTTTAGAGGCAGATCATTCAGAAAGATAATAAATAATAGTAGTGGACCAAGAACGCTGCCCTGTGCTACACCTGTCGAGATTTCTGTTAGCTTAGATTCCTGGCTTCCGTGTTTGTCCATCATAACTACTTTTTGTAATCTGTTGGAGAGATATGATTTTATCCAATCGAGGGCATTTCCCCTGATACCGTAGCGATCCAGTTTTGAGTACAGGATGTTGTGGTCTAGCGTTTCGAAGGCCTTCGTCAGATCCAAATATAGTCCACAAGTCAATTTATCATTTTCCCAGTTGTGCAGGACAGTAGAAGTGAAATCGTAGAGGGCAGTTTCGATGCTTTTCCCTTTCAAGAAACCATGTTGGTTTGTGTTCAGGAGGTTGTGTCGTAGAATGAAATTCTGTACTCTATCAAGCACCACATATTCAAATATTTTTGAAAAGGATGATAGCAGACTTATGGGCCTATAGTTGGATACATCTTCAGGATCCCCTTTCTTCAAAACTGGCTTAACGACTGCAAGTTTGAGGTGTTCAGGGAACTGTCCAATTGCTAAAGATGTATTTATAATGTCAACGACGGGAAGTGCTAGTAGGTGAATACTCTTTTTTAGTAAAAACATTGGGAAGTTGTCGAAACCTGCACTTTTTTTACTTTTCAGTTTGGTAGTAATATCGAAGACTTCTTCAATGGAAGTGGGATGGAGAAAAATGGATTTATCGTTGGATGGTATATCGCATTTGTACTGACTTTCGGAACGTCTTCTTCCGGCGATGTTACTTTTTTGTATGTCTTCTACACGGGAGGAAAAATTGGTGTTAAAAACTTCTGCCGATAGACTAGTCGGGGCATTTTTAGGTGATTTCTTTCCCAAGCAATCTGAGACAACCTTCCATATGGCTGCTGATTTGTTATCCGATGTAGTGATTAAGTCATCATAACGTTTGGTTCGTGCTTGTTTCAGCAGGGAGTTGTATATTGCTTTGGTTTGTTTATACGGGGTATCCATCGAAGCATCATGATTCTTTAACACGTACAGGGTATCTAAAAGTTTCTTGCATCGTTGAATATCCTCGGTTTGATTTATTTTTTTATGTTTGCTGGAAAGTGTTTTCTGAAGTACGGGAAAATGAGAATTAAAAGTGTCAGATAGAAGTAGAGTGAACTTATTCCATTTGTCGTATGCACTCAGCTGACTATTTAAAACCGTCCAATCTATTGTGCTTAGATCGTGTAAAAATTTGGATGTGCTGGTATCGTTGAAATCTCGTTTCCAAATTTTGAACTGTGCTGACTTCCTTTGTAAAGCAGGAAAAGTTAATAATTGTGCGGTGTGGTCTGAGATATGCGAGGCGATTATGCTTGATTCATAATTGTTTAGATTTGTGATTATATTGTCGAGGCATGTGCTGCTGTGGGAAGTAGTGCGTGTTGGACTTTTTATTGCCAGGTTTAGATAGTAAGACAACAATAGTGACTTCAGGTCCTTAGTAGCACTGGAATCTGTCAGGGTGTTAATGTTGAGGTCGCCTGTTATGATAAAGTAAGTTTTCCGGAGGGCTAGTGCATTTAATAACTGTTCCAAAACTTGCATAAAAATTTCCACGCTGGTTGGTTTTAACATTAAAAAGCAGACGGCTTTTTAAGACCAGTCTGAGTCAAAACCATTTAACCCTTTACATATATATTATATACCTCATTATAGTCTTTTTAATGGGTTAATAAACGCCTATTATTATTATTATTATATACCGGAATAGTATTTCGATTTTATCAGCAACGAAATACTAATTAGGTTATAGTCATAACTACTAATACTTTTAATCAGGTGAAGTAATCGACATAGTCTGGACAATGTCAGGATAAAAACTTTCTTACTCTGGGGATAAACGCTAAAGCGCATGAAACGATTTTTTTAGTAATAGGAAAACGTTACAGTAACTACCTTTATAAAACCCGAAATTCAACTGCGCGCCGCTGTTACATTTGAAAGCGACTTCGCAATAAAAACAATAAATAACAAAAAATGTGTGTAAACAAGCTCGCTAGGATTCTAGTAGTACAATAATACGAATCATAAAATTTATAATGCTTACAATCAAGTACGAATTATCTGAGCAATTGGAACGCATACAAAGTGGATCGGGCTTGAAATAGGGCTATACACATTTGTTGCTGGGCTTTAATTTTTGTACACATCTTTTCTATTTATAAATATATTATTGTCATGGTCACATTTTCGAATTAAATTCCTTATCAATAAATTCGTGCCGACTCTGGTAATGAAAGAATGAAAGAAATGCTTCTTTGCTGCCGTGACAAAAAAGCTTCCCTGTGATGCTGCTCTTAAATGCTCTGTTTGTAAATGCAATAAATTAGTAAGTCAGTTTCGACTGCAGCAACCGAAACGTTATTTCGGTATGAGAATTACGTTTACGAAATATAATTTCGGTTTTATTGTAAGTGTATCTAACGATACGGTTTGAGAATATCTTGCAAATTACGTTACCGACAGTAATTTCGACTGGGTGCATTCTTGCGCAGTTGTTTATGAATAAGGAACTAAAACTGTCTTATAGACATTTGAAGACAAGTTATTGCGATAATACCAATCCATCATTTTCTTAAATAGTACACTAAGTTTATGTGATAATTCATCATGAGATGTGTAATTAAGAATGGATGAGGTGTCATCCGCATAATGAATAATGTCACCTAGCCCAATAAATTTATTTAAATCAGTAAGGTAAGTGATAAAAAGAGATGGTCCACGCATACTACCCTGCGGTAAACTGTGAGAAACTTGAGCACCTTCTGATACTGCATCTGACCAGCTATCTTACCACTTTCTGGTACACCTGAGTTTGTATCTGTTTTGGTATCTCTTTTTTTCCCAAAAAACTTATTTTTGACCATGTTAAATAACCTTCCACCATTTACCTACGCTCTCTGCGATTTCTTTGTGTGCTTTTCCATTGTATTCAATCATGCAATGAGTTGGTAACGATAAATTGGTCCCTACTTTTAAAATGTTGTGACGTCGACACTGATGTTGAAAATTTTTACTCCGTAGTTAATAATTATATTAAAAACAATGAACAGATAAAATAGCGACATCTTACTATCGATTTTTGACCTGACATTGCAGTAGGATAGACAAATTGAAGTGGGATTTGCTCCTAATAAGTCCCCCATGCAAGGCAGCCATGCTTGCTGTCAAAGCATAATGAAAGATTTTAGAAAATTTTTTGTGCAAATCGTTTTTGATTGCAGTGAAAACCTCGAGCAGCCTCTGGACAGCTGTTTCAACCCTGCTTGGGGCTTTTTCAGCAGAGACGTAGCTCGACATTCCCACTGCAGACCAAAAACGAATGTCGAGCTACGTCTCTGCTGAAGAAGCCCCAAGCAGGGTTGAAACAGCTGTCCAGAGGCTGCTCGAGGTTTTCACTGCAATCAAAAACGATTTGCACAAAAAAATTTATTAAAAACAATGCTCCCGTTATTACTCGTAGATGTAATAAATATCCTGCCTTTTTTTTCAAAGAGCTCATTGCCCTAATTAAACGTAAAAATAAATTTAGGTTACGCTACAAACGTTACAACAACAGGTACGATTATGTCCAATTTGTGAAACTTCGCTCCGATATTAAAGTCTTAAGTAAACAATGTTTCAGACGTTACATACTAAATACAGAGCGTAACATTAAAAATAACCCTAAAACGTTTTGGTCTTACGTGAAATCCACGCAAACGTCCAATAGTATTATTCCTGCATCTGTATATTTTGAGAATTTCCATGCCTCTTCACCTGATTCCATAT
Source organism: Prosopocoilus inquinatus (assembly GCA_036172665.1). Classification (NCBI taxonomy): domain Eukaryota; kingdom Metazoa; phylum Arthropoda; class Insecta; order Coleoptera; family Lucanidae; genus Prosopocoilus; species Prosopocoilus inquinatus. The sequence goes on from CM069877.1 coordinate 36,005,543, forward strand.
GTGATGCTTTTAGACGATACTTTGCCTCAATTTATGAGCTCTCTGAAGCAAATCATACAAATTTAACTAATTTAGCTCCTGATTCCAAATTTTCTAAATTTTGTAATTCCTCTGCTCTCTCAAATGTACTTGTGACTCAAGATGAAATATTGTTTTTATTTGGTAAAATCGATACTACTAAATCATATGGCCCCGATGGAATAAGTCCTTTGTTTATAAAAGAATGCAGACAAGTCTTAGCATATCCGTTGTCTTTGATATATAATAAATCTCTTTCTACGGGTGTTTTCCACAGTCAATGGAAATTAGCTTGTATAACCCCAATTCACAAATCTGGTGACAAACAATCCGTTACAAACTATAGACCTATCTCAAAATTAAGTATCTTTGGCAAAGTATTTGAATCACTTATTAATTCCAAGCTTCTAAACCATTTAAATCCTTATCATTCCCAGAATCAACACGGTTGTGTATCGAAACGATGTACTACCACTAACTTGTTATGCTTGTCAGTAGAGTCATTGACACCTTTAACAAGTGTAAGCAGCTAGACGTAGTCTATACAGATTTCTCGAAAGCTTTCGACAAAATTAATCACAATATACTGATCGATAAGTTATACCACCACGGCGTTTCTGGCTTCTTTTTGCCTTGGATTAGATCTTATCTCAACAATAGAATTCAAAAAGTAGTAATTGCAGGCTGTTACTCTGATGAAATATTGGTCACATCAGGCATTCCCCAAGGCTCACATCTTAGACCCACTCTGTTTTTGGTTTTTATAAACGACCTATCTTCTTGTTTGAATTGCGAACATATGTTATACGCCGACGACTTAAAACTATTTAACTGCACTTCTTCTTCATTGGACTGTAACCTTTTTCAACATAATTTAAATATTTTAAATGATTGGTGCTTACAAAGTAAGCATTTGTTCAACATTGACAAATGTTCGTATATGCACTACACTCTTAATAAATCTGTTATTACTACACTATACACTGTAAATAATAACCCTCTGGAATGTGTAACTGCTATTAAGGACCTAGGGATCACCTTTGACAAAAGCCTATCTTTTACCTGTCATGTAAATAATATTATTAAAAAATCAAACACTATGCTTGGATTCATTCTTCGGATAACCAAGCATTTCTTAGGTATTGATGCAAAGGAAAGTTTATTTAGTGCATATGTTAGATCACATCTTGAATATGCAAGTATAGTTTGGTCTCCCTATTATGCAGTACATATTACAAGGATAGAATCTATCCAGCGAAAATTCGCTAGTCATTTGTCGGGGCATGAACATAAGTTATGATGACTACACTCAACGTTTAAATTATTTGAATCTAACTTCTTTAGAAGATCGGAGGAAAACAGCCTGTTTAGTATCCTTATTTAACATTATAAATAAATTTGACTCCCCTTACTTACTTCAAGAACTTTGCTTTAATGTTCCTTCTAAATATCTGCGTGACAATTACGTTTTTAGGGTACCGATTTATTGTTCCAATATCACAAAGTTTTCTCCAATCCCCAGAATGATGAGAGATTATAATGATCGTATTAATGATATTGATTTACTTTTCGGACCGTTTTCTGCATTTAAACAAATTACATCAAATTTATCCCGTTAATTCTTATTTTATATTTACCTGTTCTAGTTTTTTCATTTTCATACTTTAAATTTTATTTTTCATATTTGCCATCGCCCGCTAACTATTTTTAGTTTTTAGTTTTTAGATTTTTTTTTCAATTTTTAGTTTTACTTTGCATTAATATTAGCATTCGTCGCATTTTCCTATTTTAAAGTACTTTGTATCAGTCTGTAATAGGGTTTTGCAACCTGTTGACATGACCATGTATTATAAATAAATAAATAAATAAATAAATAAATCATTATTCTCAGGTGGTTACAGCTTTTAACCTGTACTAGTGCATTCCATTATTCTTTTTCTTTGTTAACCATTATCATTGTTTTGGTCTTGCTTATATTAACTTCCACATTTCAAATCTTATAAATACCTAAAAAAATATTTTATACGAGCCCATCAGAAATACATAAAGAGAGAGAGAGGAGAGAGAGAGATAGAGTTTTCAAAATGAATCTCTATGTTATTGGTAATTGAGGAAAAAAACTTGTCGGGAAAAGATTAGAAGAAGAAGACCCAGAAGTGGGAAAACAGTGTTAAGAGAGATACGTTGACCAAATCTTATACACACCCAGAAAATCGTTAATTTAAAAAAATTCTTAAGATCATTTGGACGCAGGAGAAGGATGATGATGCAAACTTAATGTTGACTAGACACGCATAACCCCGGGCCAATTGTATAAAACGCAGTTAGCCGCAGATTAAGCAGTCAAGTAATATCATTGGAGGAAAGTAAAAGAAAATCCACTAATGATATTGCTTTAACTTGACCGCGTGGTGAACTACTTTTATACAAATGGCCCTGATGAGAATAGTACGGATTTTACAGAGAAGACTAAAACGTTACTGGTCTTATAAGACCACAGAAAATACATTAAAGTAAATCATTCAGTAACCCGAAATTGACGCAGTGATGGTATAGAAAAGAAAAACAATATTTAATCTGCGCTGCAAGCTAGGACGGCAGAATTGCATTATAATTCGCGAGCCACCGTTTGAGTGCCGCTGTTTATGCATTTATTAAACAAGTTTGCTTAACGAGGATCACACTGTTATAACTTACGAGCTCTTCGAAACCCTTTTAAAACGAGCAACTTGTATAGCTTAAGGCCGTTGTTTAAACAACGTATCGTTGAATAAGATTTGGTTAATTCTTACAATGAGTATTTAAACAAGAAATGTAGTAGAGCAGAGTAAAACTGTGTTTAAGGGCCTAGACAGAGTTGTTTTAAACTGCGGATTGTAGTTTCGAATCTGACATAACTTGTATTAAGAAAATTTTGTTGCAAATCATTTTTGATTGCAGCGAATCCCTAATGCAATTTTAGGTCAAAAAACGATCGTAGGATGTCGCTGTTTAAACTTTTCTTTTCTTTGTATTATTAAAAAATTATAGTCAATTTATTATCGGTTTCTAAATCGAGTTGATTAATACGTTTACAAAGCTTAAGACTTACGAACACTAAATAATGAGGTAGTAAAGTATTAAAGGCAGTTATAAATAGTAATTATTTGTTAAACAACTTAATTTGGTAAGTAACACGGACACCCTGCATGAATTTTAATGTAAGTTAACAAAAGACAGAATAAATAAGAAGAAAGAAAGTCACCGAATGAAGCGTTTTATTTAAAATGATGCCACGGATGAGTAAAATCAATTACTTTGAAACTAAGTCTATAGTCTGTTCCAACACAACACGTACAATACACATACTGCGCAACAACTTAATCCGTAACAGTCTTTTAAATAATTCCAGCGAGTTGTGTTATCTAATATTAAGCTCTTTTTCATTCGTTAAACTGATGATTCGTTGAATTATCTCAGTTTAATGGTGTGAACATGAACCGAACATTAGATCTAGTTTTCACTAACTTTTATCCTGTAGTGTTTCTCATGAGGATTTGCCTATCTTCGTTAACTGAAGATAGGCATCAGGAGTTATTAATAACCATCAATAGTTTTGGACTTTCATTCATTCTAAATCCACCTCTTCTAGAATGCCTGGACTTATGGTGCTTGATGATGAACAAATAAACAATCCCCAATATATTGTTAATTCTTTTGCTACTTAATTTCAGAGTGTTTTACCCCTTCGCCTACCGCTCATGATAATTCGACGCCCCATTTACTTTTTCCTACTATTTCTTTACCCATGATCAACGAGAATGATGTCCTAATGGTTATCAGGAAATTAAAAAATAAACTAACATCAGGTCCAGATGGCATTCCAAGTTTCTTTATAAAAGATTGCGCCAGAATTTTTGTTCGTCCGTTGGTAAAGGTTCTCAATTTATGTCTAAGCTCATCTGTCTTTCCTACTCAATGGAGAATTCCAAAAATTACTCCAGTAATCAAAAATAATGATCAATCTAATATAGAAACTATAAACCCATTGCAATCATTTCTAATTTCAGTAAAATTCTTGAATATATTATTTATCATTCTATATATAATCAAACTCACAGCATTCTCTCATCTGATCAACATGGATTTGTAAGTAAGCTTTCAACGGTTTCAAATCTTACAGTTATCACTGATTTCATATCTCACAGCATGGATAACAATATACAAGTTGATGTTATTTACACCGATATGGCAAAGGCCTTTGATAAGCTTGATCATTCGCTCTTGATATCTAAACTACATTATTTTGGTTTCGATCTTTCAACTATTTATCTTCACAAATCCTATTTGTATGATCGGAAACAATTTGTTGAATGTAACGGTTTTGAGTCATTTGTCTATACAGCAACTTCGGGAGTTCCTCAAGAATCCGACTTTGGTCCTCAACTATTTAATATATTTATTAATGACCTTACGTTGAAAATTTCAGGGCATAAACTTCTTTTTGCAGATGACCTTAAATTATATAGTAATATTTCTTCTACCCACGACAGTCTATCCCTGCAGAAAGATTTTTTTGCAGTGGCGTCTTGGTGTCATAAGAATAAATTGTCTTTAAATCTCTCAAAATGCAAAGCCATGTCTTTCACTAAGAAAAAAAATCCTTTTTACTTTAATTATTGTCTTGGTAAAGAAGTTATAGCTAGGATTAATTCTCATACTGATCTTGGTGTTATTTTCGATTCCCATTTAAGTTTTAATGAACACATTTGCGCCATCAATTCCTCTTGTCATAGAATTCTAGGATTCGTATATCGAAACAAGAAATTTTTTTCAAATCCTGTCTCATTGTTAAGACTATGAATCGTTAGTTCGATCAAAACTTGAATAAGCATCACCTGTTTGGAGCCGCTACTATAATATTCATTTTAATGCGCTCGAAAACTTGCAAAGAAAATTTCTTAAATACTTGTGTTGGAAGTTGGATGGTTCGTTTCCTCCTCAAGGTATTAACCATAATGTTTTCTTGGAACGATTACATTTTCATACACTTGGAATTCCCACGTAATATTGCCGACTTTAAATTTATTTTTAAATTGCTAAACAATCAAATTAACTGTCCTAGCCTTCTTGACTGCCTGACATTTAAAGCGTGGACGTTTAATTCTAGGTCACGTGAGATTTTTTATTTGCCTAATCCGTACTAAGATACTAATTCATTAATTAAATTTCCAATTTACAGGATGTGTTGTCTAAATCAACAAAATTAGCACAATAGTTGATTTCCCTCATGATTCTTTAGATACTATTATTGAAGTCATGGTTGGTTCCTAGTTATTTTAATGTGTCTTTTAGGATAATTTTAAATATTTTTAGTTTTTTCTTTATCATGATTCTTTGGTATTACTAAAAGTATTCTTGTATACATTTATAAATTATGTTATATTTACTTTTTTAAGTGTTACTATTTGTTAAATCACTTTTTATATAGTGTCTTTCTGGGTCGCTTCCTACTGGACAATAAAAGATGTTATTATTCTTGTATCTTTAATTCTGTTATTAACTACATCAGTAATTCTTACAAATTTTCTTTAATGCAAGTATGATTTATTGATATTAACTGTTAATATTGCTAGTAATATAAAATAATGTTGGACTGTTACTAAAACTTATTCTATACTTTAAAATCTTATAAGCCGTTTCAAATGTCTTCTTTTAAGAGTTTCTTTTTCCACCTCAAAATGTCGTTTCAATTCGAAATAAGTTAGCTGGCACGAGCGTAATCGAGACAAAACTGCGGTGGTGTACCTTAGAGAACTTTCTGAATAATTTCCTGGAACTCGTGCAGAATTATTTTACAACCTGCAAAACATATTTACCTGTACGTCATTTGTACCACTTAACCTCACCACATATGTGAAGTACTTTGTGTGTAAGTCCTGCTGCACACTGCAACTGTCAATTATGACCCCTGGGAAAACTTTTACGGCAGACGTAAAATGTGCGAGCTCCATACGCCAAAATTTTATTGCGCTTTTATCTACGACATTACCTTCCGAATATCGGAAAAAGAGCCGGGGGTTAATTATGCAAAATAATCGAGGAGGACGAAGTTTCTCAACCATCGAAACCAAACGGACAAAACTACTTCTTCCCATTCGCATTCCCATAATTATACGACGCATGCACAGGGTACAAAGAAGCATTGAAAAAGTTTACGACTTTTTCGAGAGTGTTTTATGTGTGTGTCCTATGAAATCCGAGTCCCTCGAAAGTTGGCAGTAAACCGGACGAAAACACGTGTCCTTTTTAATAATATCCTTTCAGGTCTATTATGTTGGGAATTCTCGGGGCTCTATTAACAGCTTCGTAGCAAATTAGACAACTTCCACTGTAACCGTGGCTAAATACGATTTTCAAAGGAGTCGGGTTCCACCGTTTAAACGAGCACTTAAAAAATCTTATGAATAAATTTGATTTTATTACCTTATTATGTCAGTGTTATTGCAGACCTTGTACTCTTTCAACTCTTTTGTTCTTAATTCGGAATGACGTTTTCTAAACATTCTATTCCAGTTTAGTATTAAAATTCAAATTAACAACTCAACATTGTGAGTGAGTGGAAATCAACATTTTATTATACGAAAGGAACTCTTTCTTCTAGATTCTTACCTACTTACAAGGTCTAAATCTTTAAGTTTCAAGGATAGATTGAGTCGGTAATATTCTCTGTACAAAGCTGAAACAAGAAGAAAAGGAAAACACGATGCGGTTTAAGAGTAGAAAGAGAAACTGTTGATTCATCGCAAGCCACCAGTAGTAATTGGCAGCAGAGGCAATCAAATATGCTGCAAACTTCTTTGGAAATTGAGATTATTCAGTAGCACTTTACACGTTAAATTACAGAGGTAATACATTAGTTTTCATTAATTGCCTTCGGTTAACTGCATTGTTATTTTATAGATACTTTAATGAGAGCCGGGTTTTATTGCTTACAAGTTAATGCAAGCGCAAATTGAAACTTTTTGCCTGGCACTGTCAACTGAAATGGTCAACATAAAGAGCATTAAAAGCAACATGTATAAGCGGAGGTTCCTGTGTAATAGACATTTTCATCAACACGTGCATGCCATTTGGCAAACTATTAATACGGTTCTGTAGATGTGGACAGTTGTGTAAACTATTGGATAATTCGGGCATTACGGGCGTTACGAGTAGACAAATTAAATTTTCCTCTTTAAAGTGACGAAATTAAAAGTTAATTTCATGCATTGAGAACTATACAGGGTGGGCCAACAGAGCGTGGGCGGAAGATTGTGGCGTTATTTTTGAAAATTTTTGAAATCTATGTGCGCAATAACATACGTATCAGTTAGACGCGCAATCTAGAATTATTTAGACTTATACAGACGTAAACGTAAAAATAAATTTAGGTTACGCTACAAACGGTACAACAACAGGTACGATTATGTCCAATTTGTGAAACTTCGCTCCGATATTAAAGTCTTAAGTAAACAATGTTTCAGACGTTACATACTAAATACAGAGCGTAACATTAAAAATAACCCTAAAACGTTTTGGTCTTACGTGAAATCCACGCAAGCGTCTAATAATATTCCTGCATCTGTATATTTTGAGAATTTCCATGCCTCTTCACCTGATTCCGTATGTGAAGCTTTTAGACAATATTTTGCCTCAATTTATGAGCCCTCTGAAGCAAATCGTATAAGTTTAACTAATTTAGCTCCTGATTCTAAATTCTCTAATTCCTCTGCTCTCTCAAATGTACTTGTGACTCAAGATGAAATATTGTTTTTACTTGGTAAAATCGATACTACTAAATCATATGGACCCGATGGAATAACTCCTTTGTTTATAAAAGAATGCAGACAAGTCTTGGCATATCCGTTGTCTTTGATATATAATAAATCTCTTTCTACGGGTGTTTTTCCCAGTCAATGGAAATTAGCTTATATAACCCCAATTCACAAATCTGGTGACAAACAATCCGTTAAAAACTATAGACCTACATCAAAATTAAGTATCTTGGCAAAGTATTTGAATCACTTATTAATTCCAAGCTTCTAAACCATTTAAATCCTTTATCTTTCCTAGAATCAACACGGTTTTGTATCGAAACGATTTACTACCACTAACTTGTTATGCTTTGTCAGTAGAGTCATTGACACCTTTAACAAGCGTAAGCAGCTAGACGTAGTTTATACAGATTTCTCGAAAGCTTTCGACAAAGTTAATCACAATATACTGATCGATAAAGTATACTATTACTGCGTTTCTGGCTTCTTTTTGTGTTGGATTAGATCTTATGTCAACAATAGAATCCAAAAAGTAGTAATTGCAAGCTGTTACTCCGATGAAATATTGATCAGATCAGGCGTTCCCCAAGGCTCACATCTTGGACCCACTTTGTTTTTGGTTTTTATAAACGGCCTATATTCTTGTTTGAATTGCGAGCATTTGTTATACGCCGACGACTTAAAACTATTTAACTGCATTTCTTCTTCATTGGACTGTAACCTTCTTCACCATAATTTAAATATTTTAAATGATTGGAGCTTACAAAATAAGCTTTTGTTGAACGTTGACAAATGTTCGCATGTGCACTACACTCTTAATAAATCTGTTATTACTGCACTATACACTGTAAATAATAACCCTCTGAAATGTGTAACTGATATTAAGGACCTAGGGATCACCTTTGACAACAACCTATATTTTACCTGTCATGTAAATAATATTGTTAAAAAAGCAAACACTATGCTTGGATTCATTCTTCGGATAACCAAGCATTTCTTAGGTATTGATGCAAAGAAAAGTTTATTTAGTGCATATGTCAGATCACTTCTTGAATATGCAAGTATGGTTTGGTCTCCCTATTATGCAGTACATATTGCAAGGATAGCATTTATCCAGCGAAAATTCACTAGAGTCATTTGTCGGGGCATGAACGTAAGTTATGATGACCACACTCAACGTTTAAATTATTTGAATCTAACTTCTTTAGAAGATCGGAGGAAAACAGCCTGTTTAATATCCTTATTTAACATTATAAAAAAATTTGACTCCCCTTAATTACTTGAAGAACGTTGCTTTAATGTTCCTTCTAAATATCTGCGTGACTATTACGTTTTTAGGGTACCGATTTATTGTTCCAATGTCACAAAGTTTTCTCCAATCCCCAGAATGATGAGAGATTATAATGATCGTATTAATGATATTGATTTACTTTTCGAACCGTTTTCTGCATTTAAACAAATTATATCAAATTTGTCTCTTTAATTCTTATTTTATATTTACCTGTTCTAGTTTTTTCATTTTCATACTTTAAATTTTACTTTTCGTATTTGCCATCGCCCGCTAACTATTTTTAGTTTTTTTTTTTTTTAGTTTTTAGTTTTACATTAATATTAGCAATCGTCGCATTTTTCTATTTTAAAGGACTTTGTGTCAGTCTGTAATAGAGTTTTGCAACCTGTTGACCTGACCATGTAGTGTTGATTGATAAATAAATAGACTGTTCCGTAAGAGTATGATGACCCTAACACACGTTTTTTTTTTTAATGGAACACCCTATATATTATTGCACTGTTAGATGTCTCATTATCAATGGACGAAAATAATCACAAGGTTTTATGGACCTGAAGTTTAACGTTTTCGAAATATTGACTATTAACCGGTAAAAATGGCAAAATTTGTTACTCCATAAATTAGTTATTTTTAAATATTTTGCTTTGAATTTTGGTGGCTACATTATTTAACTATTAGAAAACAGAGATTCGAAATTTTTCCGGGTACTTTACACAGGGTGATCCACAACGCAAATTACCACTTTTCTAAAAAAATTTAAATCGAACGCCCTGTGTATGAACATGTAGTTTAAAACATCCCTTACTAAGGTTTCCAATAGTACAAGACTTTTTACGTATAGCTCTTAAACTTTGAACGTAGAAATTTTTAAATTTACATCTTTCAAATCTGAGTTATAATTGTAATTTAATAAACAAAATTGAATCTTTTGTGTTCCTACTGTCGTAAATTTCAACTTGTAATGACGTTGGATGTTCTGTGGTATTTTAACAAGCATTTAATATCCAGTAACCTGTTTTCTTGGATTAAAAACTTTCCATTCTGTTTATTGGGAATAAAGAAATTCCTAACAAACAGAATTTACAATATTATGGTGGCGGAAAACCACATTTTCCAGAAATTTTTCACACAACTAACGGTCTTTTAATAATTGCATTCATGTGTTACCACACCAGTCATGTTTTATTTTAGCTTTGTATTTTGTGAGACGATTCTTACCTTCTGTTTCTGATTTAGAATTATTTCTTGTAATTTTTTATGAGAGTTTCCCGAAATAGCGATTACAATATGTGGTTTAAGCATGATGAAGTACCAACATATTACAACAATGTCACTAGAAAATGATTTAACTGATTAGTTAATTCAACAAATAAAGTACGAAAGAATTTTGAGTTGCAACTTCCGTCTGATTTTTTATATATATATACTATAATAGTAACGCCACGATCTTCTGCCTACGCACTGATGGCCCACCCTGTATAGTTTAGAGTCGATTAAGATGGCTTATTACTAGAGACCGGAATCACACATTTTGACGTCATCGGAACGGAAACTAAGCGGCTTATTTACGAAATCATTTTTAATTCGCTTTGATTGCGCAATCCTTTTCAAAATAATTTGAGGAACGCCCAGAATTCCAAATTGGTTTGCATTAATTGCAGCGCACCGCTCACATGATGACGTTGACGTATGTGATTCCCATCCCTACTGATTATAGAACGACTTAGTTTGGAACACGATGAGACCACGGAATTGGGCAGTTCGAATCAGATATTATGAATTATTAAGAAATAAAAGACGTGTAAGATCCGCTTGCTCATACCTGTCTTATTTTCTTCTTTTCTTTTCTTCATATTTGATCTATTTGAGCATTGTGCCAGATCGCCTAGGATTTTATGTCATGTTCCCGCAGGCATGTAGACATTCGGCGAAAAAGTCGCTCTTACTTAATTTGTAGTTCGTAATTCATATCTTACGCGAACAGAATGTTGAACGTCGCGTTAGGTATTCCGGTTAGTGAATTCCTGCGTATGTCGATAATAGAGCAAGAGTCGGGTTAACCAACGCAAACGCTTGAAATTTCTAATGCTAATCGAAAGCCGTAAGCATTCAATTTAAACAGAAAATTTTAATTGATATTTATAACGAGCCGCGTACGTCACGCCCGGAAAAATAAACCTGTTCGAGAAAACGCGTTCATTTGGCAAAGTTTTCCGTTTACCCATCGTCGGTCATTGAACCAACATTGTTAAACGATTTAAATTGAGTAAATTTATTTCGACTTAAGAAAACATACGAGGCGATAACACTAAAGGTACTTTTATGTTGATTAACTTGATTAAACTTAAAGTTTTGAAATCCGATCATTTTTAATCAGTAGAGAACGGAAGCTCGTACATGATCGCCAACACCTAGGGCTCCCGTCCACCTATCTCATGTGCGAGATTCTGTTATCTACTAATCAATACAACAGTGAATGTACGTGGGCTGCTGGAAAAGTTTCTGGAAACGGTATGAAAAAACGCATATGAAATTTGGTAAACGGTATCATTGTTTTTCGAAGTATTCGCTTTTGACGTCAATACACTTTTGCATACGCTCGAACCAATTTCTAAAGCACGCTTTCCACTCTGAAGATGGTACCTCAGAAACCAGTGTCCGGAATGTTTCAACCGCTGCTTCAGCCGACGAAAATCGCTCACAACGCATTTTATTTTTGATATTTGGGAACAAAAGGAAATCATTAGGTGATAAATCAGGTGAATATGGACAATGAGTCATTAATTCAACATTTTTGTTGGACAAAAAATCAACTGTTTGACGGGCTGAGTGAGAGCTGGTGTTGTCATGATGGACAATAATTCCTCGATTTCGATTGTTTCTTCTTATTTGATCGATGACTTCCGGCAAACAAATTGTAGTATACCAATCAGCATTCACGGTGTTTCGATCCTCTAAAGCCACGGTTGCTACATGTCCGGTTAAACCAAAGAAACAAGCAATCATTTGCTTCACAGCACTGCGTGAACGGACAACTGTTGTTGGTTTTGGTTCATTTTGAAATACCCAAACGGTAGATTGTTGTTTACTTTGTGGCTCGTACGAATAGATTCACGTTTCGTCACCAGTAACGATGTTATAAACTAAATTTGAACGACCTCCATTGAAATTCTTGAGCATTTCTTCGCACCATTTGACACGACCCTGCTTTTGCACTTCTGTTAAATTGTGTGGTGTCCAACGACTGCAAAGCTTTCGTACGTTCAAATGATCATGCAAATCTGGTGCATTGTTTTCATGTCAATGCGTAAGGATGCTTGAATCTCACGGTATGTCACATGTCGATCTCGCTCAAGCATTTCACGCACAGCATCTACATTAGTGGCAACAAGAGATGTTAATGGACGGCCTTTACGAAATTCGTCACTGAGAGAGGTACGTCCACGCTGGAATTCGGCAAACCAATTATAAACACTGCTCTTTGATGGTGCTTCATCTCCAAAAGCCAAGTGAAGCCGAACGAGGTATTGTTTCGGCGTTAGACCGCATTTGAAATCGTAAAAAATCATGACACGAAAATTTTCACGCGAGATTTCCATGTTTACACAAAATTACTTTTTTTCAAATGCTGCACAAACAAAACTGTCAATAGAATTATAGGCGAGAAACGTTGGAAATTATTTATTTACATTCAAGATTCTAACTTCGATACTTTGCTGCACATTCTACGCACTGTAAACAGAAGCGCCTCCCTATCTTGAGATTAAAAAGACATCCTGCAGTTCTTCCATTCTTTAATTAACAATAAATATTTGTTTAATAGTGAATTAATTCACGTGGCACCGTTCATCCCCAACCAGGTATAAAATACGGGCGAAGCCGCGTTCCAGCCGTTATATGATTTACAGCGCACAACACCGGCTTTTATAGCCTATCATTCCCGAGGTTTTAATACAACAAGTTTTAACTGCGCTCTAGCGAGTGCGAATGTAACTAATGCACGTAGTTTGCGACGTTAGCTTGCTGTGCGAAACATTCGTCACATGCTTATTATGGCACATGCTATTTTGTTCACATTCGCGGTGCTCACAGACGCATTATTAATTAATTAAAAACGATAATGGTGGCCGTTCGTGGTGCTAAAACAACTCTCACCATCATCACTTAAGATGTACTTACATACAGACTTTAGGCGCACGAAATGCATGAGATTATCTGAAGACGCCGACATTTACATCTTTATGCTCTTAAACCTCGGGGGGAACACTTTATACCAGGGGATCATATATACGTTTAGCAAATTACTTTGATTGTTTAGATATATCTCTATACATCCCCTTTTTTTTATTCAAACCGCTGTATTTATTTATTTATTTGACGAACATAGAATCAATAGTTGTTTTCTTTTGTTGTAAAAATCAAACTTATATATATAGCAACTCTCGATGTAACTGAGGGAGGACAAAGAAGCTGAAGCTGAAAGCGTTTAGCTTAGTGCTCTGAAATAATGCGATTTGTTCATCCTGAACTATCAAGATGAATTTTCAATTTGCTCCTCCACTCACATTCTGTGGCATCTCATCAGCGATTACGTCTGTTATTTTAATAATTGTTACAATCGTGAATAAGTGAAATGCCAATGACAGGAGAGTCCGGTCAGATAAATTGTAAGTGCCAGACAGTCGCAAGACTCGTTCATAGTGGAACGTTGTAAATAAAACAAAGAAGCACAATTTGGGGCAGTACGTATTTGTCCTGTAGCCTTCTCATAAACAAGAAATAAACAAAATTTAGTGACATTTTGCCAACTGGGAAATAGTTTTGAACAACATGCATGGTTTTAATGGAAACTCAGCATATACAGTTGAAAATAAGAACAATAAACGTGAACGCATTTCATTCTTACTTTGAGTATCGATGTTAAAGCCAATCAGATTCTTTGGATCCAGACATTTGAGCGCGGCAACTCAGGGCGCGGCCAAATGGGCGCCGCTAGTAGGGCGCGACGACGCTACGGCGCATGTTGCCTCCGGCGCGAAGACGCCACTGCGCGAATTGTTCGAACATGAAACCTCATTGTTCCCCTGATTACGTAGGTACCATTGCGGCCTTAAAATTTCCCTCGATTCAGTTTTTATTGTAAATAAGCCATCAACACCACCACCACTACCACCAGCAGCAGCAGCAGCCCTGGGGAAGTTTTTCTGCAATGAAGACCGAAACGTTAGTAGTAGAAGAAATCCGAGACATACGGTGCCAACAGGAAGCCAAGATTCAACCAATGACCTGTTATGTTAATTAAATAAAAATTATCACAAGTACACATTATTATTCATTTCATTATCATTTGATTTCGGCGCCCTAGTGTCTTCGCGCCCTAGTGTTTTATGTTAATTAAATAAAAATTATCCTAGGTATACATTATTATGTTTCCATTTTAATTTGATTTCGGCGCCCTAGTGTCTTCACGCCCTAGTATTTTCACGCCTTAGTGGCGCGCGTCCGAACGGTTGCGCCCTATCGGCCGTAGCCTACTGGTCGCGCCCTATTATCCGTAACCGCCGATTCTTAACCAGTAAACTTAGACTGGAATAATCAAATGGAAACCGCCGTTTGAGAACCACATGAACAATAAGGTCAGACGGCAAACTGTTAAACAATCATGTGTTGGTGTAGAAGGTTTGACTTTGAACATCTGTTGAGATGTTAGTGAGACTTTTTAAAGTCTGTAACGTGTCATGTGTTAAAAAGTTTACAGGTTTTAGAATTTTTAGTAATTTTAGAATTTATTTCCTTTTGCCCGCTTCATAATAATGATGTTAAATTTTGTTTGCAAAGCGAAAGAGGTGGATTACCGAAGCGAATGTTTGTTGGTTGAATTCGAGACGTCTGTACCAGTTTCTCACAAATTTTCCACAAAAATTATCACCAAGTCATATGAGCCTAATTTTTTACATTTTTTTTTAATTTTGGCCTGTTAATTAGACGTTCTTCAGCTATATACAATGCAGCACAGCAACATAAAAGAATCCCTCATCGTCCTACCACTCATCGCTCCAATATTTAGAACGGCTCGCCGCGCCTTTTGATTAATGACGATGATGATGCTGATATCTCCGATACGTCCGATTGTCAAACTGATCCGAGGAAGGCTTTACGTAACAAGTAAAACAAAAACGCATCTGATAATTAAAGGTCGGATTGCGGCGAAATAATGATTGTAAGGAGCAACACTTGAATTAATGAGGAGGAGAAGTGAATGTTGGATACTAAAAATGCAAATCGACCGTTTATTTATACAAAAGAAGAAGAATAATGCAAGGAGGATTTAAACGGTAATTGATAGTTTAGTTAATTTTATTGGAAAACTGTGCTTTAAATTAATAAGGCGTGAATAATCGTTGAGATTTTTAAATAAAAAGAAATTACAACATACCGGCATGTAAAGTGCAACTGTTGATGTGGTACGTTTTTATGTTTTATTAGACCTCGTCGGGACAAGTTGTTTAATTCGCCGTCCCTTCATCCCTCATTTAATGGTATTTACGTACGCACCACTTCAATAGGTTTTTGTGTCAAGGTTTCCACTTTCCAGTTAATTTTGTTTTTGAATATTTAGCATATTTATAGTTAGTCTTTTTTCTTTTGTGATTCTCTTTTTTGTTTGTTCTTGTTTGTTTCACGTACTTTAATTAATTGGTTTTGTTGTAAAACTAACAGGACACCATGGAAGTGCGCAATAAATTAAGCTATTTGATCAGTAAAGTACTCAACCCTATAAATCCCGTACGCAAGTAGTTTACATATATATATTTAGATGTTCAATATTTTATTTCAACAGATATGTGACCACATGGATTATCGAATAGAAAATTTATCATGAAAACTTGAAAGGACGCCAAGTATGTTACGTCACAGGATAATAGATAATGACACATAAAACATCACAAACTTATCTGAAGAAAAAGCATCACAATCAGAGGGGGGAAGAAACAACAAATTTACGCCACTATAACGAAGGACATCAACACGTGTCCATAAGGTTGCCACTACGTGTCATCTGTACATGTTGATGAAAAATAAGATGAAACAAAAAGCAAATATACATTTGAATACTACTGAAACCTCTGCTAAGTTTAGGGGTGGGCGATCAGCTTCAATACTTAACCGAAACTCTTTTACCCTGAACAACACGAAAACAGCCCCAACCTGCTCTTTTGACCAACGAGCTACTGCTGGAAAGCAATTTTCGTGTTCGGTAGCTAGTTTGAGTTAAAAGCCAAATAGCCTTTCAACGGTGTTTTCCTCGAAAAGTCGAAACAGTGCCGCTTTAGTTGCCTGAAGGTTGTCAAATTTTTGTTGTCTCTCTCCTTGCGAAGATGTTCTCCCCGGATTTCTCGATGAAGGTAAAAAGTGAACTTCTAATAAATAAAAGAAAATAATAGTTTTAGCAAATCTATTAAAAGAATACTAAGGAAATCAAATTATAAACGTATGACACTGACGTGTAGATAGTCTATAAAATAAATCAGTGGTAACTGCGAAAAAAGAAGTTATACAGGAAAACATCAAAAATAAAATGATAAAAAGAGAGAGAGGCAAAGATTGCAATGAGTAGTTATTAAACGGTATGCTAGCTTACCAAACTAAATCGAATTTTCTTCTCGTAATCCATAGATCAAGGAAGCACAATGATTTTACATAAAACAAACGCAAGACTTTGTTCGGAACGGGTTTAGATACACTAAAAGAAAAACATTTCCCGGGAAAAGCTTTTGCCTTCCGTTCACGAATTTCAAACTTAGAGAAAATTACTGAAGGAAAATTACATCTGCATTTAATTTAGAATCGTCCGGCACGAGAAAAGGGCGCGAACTTTTTCTGAAGCCGAAGAGGTCCGCGAATTAATTAAATGTTAATTAAAATGATTAAGGTTTTTATGAATTTCACCCTCGCGTACCCGCGACTAACTTCTACCCTAAACGCTTCCAAAAGATCGATGAAGCTAGAAGTTTCCACGGCCTCAGACCGAAGCCTGTGATGCTGAATCGACAGAACGTTTCAAATTAAACAAAAAATGAAACAAGCGTTTTATAAAATTGTATCTTTTCTTGCGAGGATGTCCGCCACGGATTTCTTGATGATGGTAAAAAGTGAATTTTTAGTAAACAAAAAAGAATGGTAATTTTAACAAATCTTTGAAAAGAATACTAAGGAAATCTATAATAAAAAAATAACACTGACGTCTAGATAGTCTATAAAATAAATCTTTGTTAAATGCAAAAAAGAAACGTCATACAAGAAAACAAAACTTTACAAAAATAAAATTATAGAAAGGGAGAGAGAGACAAGGATTGCAATGAGTAGTTATTAAGCGCTCTGTTCGCTTACCAAACTAAATCGAATTTTCTTCTCGTAATCCATAGATCAAGGAAGCACAATGATTTTACATAAAACAAACGCAAGACTTTGTTCGGAACGGGTTTAGATACACTAAAAGAAAAACTCTTCCCGGGAAAAGCTTTTGCCTTCCGTTCACGAATTTCAAACTCGGAGAAAATTACTGAATTTAATAAAAGAAAATTACATCTGCATTTAATTTAGAATCGTCCGGCACGAGAAAAAGGCGCGAACTTTTTCTGAAGCTGAAGAGGTCCGCGAATTAATTAAATGTTAATTAAAATGATTAAGGTTTTTATGAATTTCACCCTCGCGTACCCGCGACTAACTTCTACCCTAAACGCTTCCAAAAGATAGATGAAGCTAGAAGTTTCCACGGCCTCAGACCGAAGCCTGTGATGTTGAATCTACAGAACGTTTCAAATTAAACAAAGAATGAAACAAGCATTTTATAAAATTGTATGTATCTTTTCTTGCGAGGATATCCGCCACAGATTTCTTGATGAAGGTAAAAGGTGAACTTTTAGTAAACAAAAGAGAATGGTAATTTTAAGAAATCTTTAAAAAGAATACTAAAGAAACCATACAATAAAAAAAATAAGACTGACGTCTAGATAGTCTATAAAATAAATCTTTGTTAAATGCAAAAAAGAAACGTTATACAGGAAAACAAAATTTTACAAAAATAAAATGATCGAAAGGGAGAGAGAGACAAAGATTGCAGTGAGTAGTTATTAAGCGCTCTGTTAGCTTACAAAACTGAATCGAATTTTCTTCTCATAATTCACAGATGAAGGGAGCACAATGATTTTACATAAAGCAAACGCAAGACTTTGTTCAGAACGGGTTTATATACACTTTAGAGTAGGCTTTTGCCTTCCGTTGACGAATTTCAAACTTAGAGAAAATTACTTAATTTAATAAAAGAAAATTACATCTGCATTTAATTTAGAATCGTCCGGTACGAGAAAGAAGCGCGAGCTTTTTCTGAAACTGAAGAGGTCCGCGAATTAACTAACTGTTAATTGAGATGATTAAGGTTTTTATGAATTTCACTCCCGCGTACCCGCGAGTGGCTTCTACCCTAAACACTTTCGAAAGCTAGATGGCGTAACGATTTCACTTTTGGATTGTTTTATACCGAACTTCCCACGGCCTCAGACCGAAGACTGTGATGCTGAATCGACAGAACGTTTCAAATTAAACAAAAAATGAAACATAAGGGTTTTATACAATTGTTTCTTTTCTTGCGAGGATGTCCGCCACGGATTTCTTGATGAAGGTAAAAAGTGAACTTTTAGTAAATGAAAGAGAATGGTAATTTAGCAAATCTATTAAAAAATACTAAGGAAATCATACCATAAAAAAAATAACACTGACGTCTAGATAGTCTATAAAATATAAATCTTTGTTAAATGCAAGAAAAGAAACATTATACAGGAAAACAAAACTTCACAAAAATAAAATGATCGAAAGGGAGAGAGAGACAAAGATTGCAGTAAGTAGGTTTTAAGCGGTTTGTTAGCTTACCAAACTGAATCGAAATCTCTTCCCGTAGTCCAAAAGATTAAGGAAATACGATGATTTTATATAAAACAAATGAAATACTCTGTTCGGAACGGTTTTAACTACACAAAAATTCACTTCGCGGGGAAAGCTTTTGCCTCCCGTTCGCGAATTTCAAAATTTCGCTTTCGAAAGCTAGATGGCGTAACGATGTTACTTTTGGATTGTTTTACTGAACTTCCCACGGGCTCAGAACGAAGCCTGTGATACTGAATCTACAGAATGTTTCAGATTAAGCAAAAGAAGAAACGTAGAGATTTTATAAAATTGTCTCTCTTCTTGCGAGGATGTCCTCGCCGGATTTCTTGATGAAGGTAAAAAGTGAACTTTTAGTAAATAAAAGAGAATGGTAAATTTAACAAATCTATTAAAAGAATCATATAGTAAAAGAAAATAACACTGACGTCTAGATAGTCTATAAAATAAATCTTTGGTAAATGCAAAAAAGAAACGTTATACAAGAAAACAAAACTTTAGAAAAATAAAATGAACGAAAGGGAGAGAGAGACAAAGATTGCAGTGATTAGGTTTTAAGCAATGTGTTAGCTTACCAAACTGAATCGAAATCTCTTCCCGTAGTCCAAAAGATTAAGGAAACAAATGAAATACTCTGTTCGGAACGGTTTTAACTACACACTTCGCCTTCCGTTCGCTGATTTCAAACTTCAAACTTACAAGTTGATTTTTAATTTGATGGCGTAGGAAAGCTTTACCATGTTACTCGAATCAAACTTGAAGCTTTTAGGTACGAGTTCTTGGCGCAAGACCCTTTGGAGGCCCCACAGACACCCAAAGCCTTGAGTCACGATGAATCTACTAGTTTGAGAAAGCTTTGCCTTCATCTTGCACTCAAGCTTACTTTCTTGATTCATCAACCCGCGTAACTTAGCCACGACCTTGATAATGAAATTTGAAACACCTGTTACGGTTTAAAATTCCGTGAAACGCACAATGATATTCGCGAAATGGCTTTCATTGGGCCGAGCCGACTTCATGCGACATCCGCCTTCCTGCTGAGCTTTGCTGCTGAGTTTCGCTAATCACATATAGTGCAGTTCATTGTTTTGTTGGTTGCGGCCATCTTGTTCTGTCGTGCTTTGGAGATGTCTGAACTGGATCTGATCTGGAAAAGATTCAATTTAGAATCGTCCGGTACGAGAAAGAGACGCGAACTTCTTCTGCAGCTGATTTGACGCCCGCGAATTAACTAACTCTTAATGCAACAGTTAACATTTTTTATGAAAAATCTTGGGAACCCCCCCCCCCACGTGCCCGCGACTGACTTCTACACTAGACGTTTTCAATAGCTAGATGGCGTAACGATGTCATTTTGCGTTGGGATCAGACCAAAGCCTGGGATGCTGAATCGACAGAACGTTCCAAATTAAACAGAAAATGAAACTTAAAGATTTTATAAAATATCGCATAGCATTAAGTACGCGAAACATAACAAATCATGTTATCTTTTTCTCGTGGAAAGGTCTGTCGAAGCGGATCCCACAGTACGTATTATCTACTTGATACAGAAATGGAATTAAATAATTTTTTTTTTACTTTATACGTATTGAAATTTTCAAATTCTTACACTCAAACCTGATTGACAAGAAGAGGAAAAAGGAGAAGAAAGTGATAAATATCCTCACACTTTTCCCTTTTACTCTAATGTAGGCTATTAACCGACCTTCTTCACATGCCTTTATGCCTTCAGATCTCTTCAAATGGTTTGTTTTTCATGTCTCGCAAGGTTATTGAAAGTGCATTGGCATGCCGAAGTGACTTCTTCTAATAACGTAAGCCACTTTTAATTGCTTTCCTTGCTTGCTCTCTTTTCTCAACATCCCACATTCACAATTACTTGGACGGCCATTAAGAATTTATAAAGTATCGTATTCCTGAAAGGGCATTCATTAAGGCAGCAGGATAAAAATTACACGTAATTTTATTTAGTAGCCAATATCATATTATATTAGTTAATGAATATTATTGTTGTTATTTATGAAGACGTGGTTATGAAGTTGGGAGCACGAGTGGAAATATTTTCGCAGCGTCCAGTGCTCGGCGATCAATTAGAAATTTTTAAACAACTCGAGTACCTACTTGCAGTTTAAGGCAATCGCAGGATAATGTTGCTACTGGTAGAACGAATATGAAACCGGCTAATAAAATCCGAACTTGTCGGGGGCGCCCGACGATTTATACCACTATCAAATCAATACGTTAGTTACACCTCAGCATTGAAGTTTGCAGCGGCGTAATTATCTAGAAAATTACATTCTCAGCTTGTATAAGTGTGTATGTATTTACAGCAGGCTTATTTATTTATTTATTGCCTTGGTGCAGTTAAAATTCTTGATAATTCGCAACCTTACGGTGAATCAATCTTAAAGTTAAAAAATCTTGTACGAGTTAAAAGCATGAAGGGGGCATCCAGATGGTCGTGCATTTCGGTCATCAAGCTCGTATGCAACCTCGTCCACTCCAAATCCTTCAAATTCAATTATAAAAATACAACAAACAAAGAGATGTACAGGAGGTTTTTTTTTTAAATTGTGTCATTCAGAGTGCTGTGAATGTATTGTAGTTACCCCTCACAGGTTTAACGCATACTACAAACTTATAGCCGACTAGATGATAAATTAAAAAAAAATCATGCCTATAAGGAGTAAAAATTTCTTAATTAAAGATGAAGAAACGGATGTAGAGAAGGGACCCCGCCGATTGTAAAAAACTACCTTCCTAGGCGTTGGTTTTAATTCAGAAAGAATAGTAGGAAATCCCAACACCTAATACATAAATGGCTGCCTTTTTGAGACTTGTACATAACGAATAGGAAAGGTTGTCCATGCTTGTAATTTTATATTTAAGCACATAACGTGCTTTAAATGAGTTAAAAAACACAATTTTGAATAAAAGAGTACAATTTTGTTGCCTCCAGGTCATTCTTGGGGAACTTACCGAACCTGATAGATTCACTATTTAATAACTCTTTCGAAGGCGGTTCTTGAGCTCAGAAGCTGTACAATAAATAAAATCCCTCACGTGCTGTAATGGATTTATTGAGCACTAATTTAAACTGATGCAGAATTAACAAAGAATAAACAATTACAAAACAAAATATATAAAAGTAGAAAGACATTTCTTTCTTAATGTTCAAGAAAAAAGAAACACGATATGAAGGGTCTTCCGATAGGGTCGGGTCGATCTTGACGAGCTGTGGCGGCCATGTAGTTTTGGCAGCGTTTATCAAATCTGTTGTTTAGTATTCAGTCACTGACCAGATCACCATGGCAAGTTATACGATTGAGCAGCACGTCATCCAAATAATAAAACTTAATTATCAAAATGAGTGTTTATTTGTGCAAACGTTGCGCCCGTTGTGCCCGTTTTACGGCAGACGTTATGGCTCTTGAAAGTCGACTTTCCAGCGTTTGTTGGACAAATTCGAGACGACCGGTTCGGTAAACAACCGTACGTCAAAAGAACTCCAGATCGCCGCTATCCGTGAAAGTGTGCGGGAGAACCCGAGGCAGTCAGTTCCTCGCCGTGCACAAGACCTCAACCTTTCGCAGACTTCAACTTCAACCGACGAATTTTACGTCGGGATTTGGGTCTTGCATCCGTAGAAGATCCAATTGACCCGGGAGCTCAAAGTTAATGACCATAGATAACGCCGTTTGTTCGTTAAATGGGCTTCGGAGCATTTGAAAGAGGATCCCAAATTCGGTCGAAACGTCATCTTTAGCGACGAGACGCATTTTTGGATACAAGCAAAACTGCCGTATTTGGGACGATACCAGCCCATACGAGGTTCACGAGATGACAATGCTTCGACAAGCGGTTACCATTTGGTGCGGATTTTGAACCAGCGGCGTCATTGCTCCGTACTTCTTTGAAAACGACGTTGGTGAGGCTGCCATCACCGTCAACGGTGGGCGCTACAAATCGATGATTGATTATCAATTTCTTTTGGTCCGAATTGAACGATATGGACGTGGACGACTTGTGGTTCCAGCAAGACGGCGCAGCGCTAGGTGCCACACAACGAACATCACGATGGACATTCTGCACCAACGATTTGAAGCTATGGTTATCTCTCGCGGAAGTGACCAAGAAATTCGTGCGATTTGACCCCGCTAGACTTTTCGTTGTCGAGGTTTTCTGAAGCCGCAGGTCTATGCCAACAGGCCGCAATCGACCGATACCCTCAAAGTCAACATAACCCAGGCCATCGCTAAAATTCAGCCGGATCTATGCGGCAGTCATTGAAAATTGGAACTCTCGGATCCGTGCTACCGTGCGAAGCCGCGGCGGACGGCGAACGATGTCATATTCCATACATAATGACTGACGCACATGGATCTTTCAAATAAAAAATGATTGTCGTTAATACCTCACACATAGCTTATTTCATTGCATTTGAACATTGACCCGATCCTTATGCAAAACCCGTTATATAAGATAACAATTACTATACCTTTCAGGCAGAACGGAGTAACAGAGAGTCCGGAATGCCCTGGGGGTCTTCGAATAGATTTCGGAGTTCGAGGTTGCGTTTCACAGCGTGCAAAACACCCTCACACTCACCCAGGTTACCCTGAAGGGGTTTCTAGGAGTTAAACTTGATACAAGAAAAGAGTAAACAATTACACAATAAAATGTATAAAAGTGAAAAGGAATTTTTAAGAAAAAAGGGAACGTGATGTGTATAAGATAACAATTACTATACAATTTAGGCAGAACGGTGTAACAGAGACTCTGGGGCGCCCTGTGGGGTCTTAGATTACATTCCGGACGTCGAGGTTGGGTTTCACGCGTTTAAAAAAGTACCCACACACTCACTCATCTTACCTTCAGGGGTTACTAGGGCGTTAAAGTGCCACGGCAAAAGCAACCGCATGTTTGGACGGCTTTGTGGAGACTTTGAAGAATTTTGCATTCTTTCAAGTCGCGATGCCTAATTGTTTTTCTTAAAAACTTCCACCTCTCCCCGCTTTACTTACTGGCGTTGCGAAGACTGCGTAAATTAGGGGCGACTTTAACATGTTTTAAAATAAATTTAGCACGTCGGGGAACGAAGACGTATTCGCACGGGTAATACGATCTTAAAATTATTATTTAAACTTTAGCGTCTCCTGTCCAGTTCTTATCTACTGGGAAAGTTGGTATTGAACTGAAATAGATTAAATTCCACCCTGCAGTAACCTTGAATCGAAAACTAAATTAAGCTTTCTGGGTGTTTAGACGAACTAATATCTGTAAAAACTCGCCGAATAAATCAGTTAATCAAAATGAACTAAAAAAATGAGAAAAACATGAATGACTTGAATGTATTTGGATCAATATCTCACAAAAGAATTATTAGAACAAATTACCAGTTATGGTTCTTTTGTTCATCCATCCATAGATTCACGATGTACAGGACGGTTTTAGTTCTGCGTCACAAACTTTGAAACCTATAAAATCCAGTCTGCGACTCCTATACAAAATTATTATAATAAGTAGTTATATGTGGGAACAATTTACGACGATTTTTGAATGCCGCCCAAGAAAAGAGGGCGCTCGTAAATCTCCCTTCGGAAACGACTCGCGGAGGCCAATGAAATCCCTCGCAATTGCGGACAGACTTACATAATTAAATACGGCGGGCCCGGAAAGAATGTCTTCGTCCCGGATAATTGCCATCAAGGAAACCTGAAAACTATATTTTCAAATTAGCTGCCGCGCGAACGTGAATTTAGTGCTACCGTGTGTGCGACCAGTAAAACCAGAATGTTTCACTTAACCGGTTAATCCGCCACTTGAATTATTGTGTTTCCTATTTTGCGAGAACACCTACGTGGGATAGGAAGATGAAAGATTATGTATAAGACGCCCAGAAGGCGATGCGTGATTTTACTGACCACCGAGCAATTGATTAACAGTATCTTAATCACGTGTTCTTCATTGACAAGAAAATAGAATGTTACAATTTATTAACAACCACGCACACATCCGTCGAATACTTACTATTTCAAAATAAAATTTGTTTTTTTCTTAAGGACAGTTATTATTTGTTACGTAATTATTGATTGGCGTATTCCGGGTGTCCACCACGTTGATCAGAAATTTCAATGCATTTTTTCTATTGAATATGCCATAAGACATTAAGCGTGTCCGTTTTACGTAATGGTTTATCAATTGAAACGTCGCATATCAATTGAAACTTCGCTTATCAACTGAGACATCGTTTATCAACTGAAACTAATTTTGAATGAAGAAACTGTTGTTTCAAAGAAAACCTTACTGTTTAAATTTACAATGATTCTCTACCATTTTCTCTACCATGCTGTCATGCTGCTCAAATTAGAGTACAGATAGTAACAAAGTGACAATAGCAATCCAATTGTTTTTGGATTTCCGTTAATTGGAAAGTGATTAAAGTTATGCAATTTAATTTCTCTACATGTATTGTTGCCTTAATATATTCCTTCGTTTGTTTACTTCTGTGCTGTTACCGTGGAAGCAAGATAATGGGATTTGAAACATCAATGTTTGAATCTCTTAATGAAAGGATTTTCATAATTTAACATTTTAATCCTCATTATTCCCGTATTACATTTGAATGTCTGCTGCTACTCTGTATTCTAGTATAGAAATTTTTTTTTTTTTGAAGTAATTAAAGCCGATATGCAAACCTAAAAGACAAACAAGCTTACAACGTGAACTGATTAAAATAAAACTGTATAACCAAAACTACATCCATACATTTACCTAATGTGTACACGAGTATAACCAAACCTTTAAATATTAGGATTTCGAATTAATCTTCCAAGTTTCTCTTTTCTTCTCTAACAATAAAATTTAATAACTGTTTTAACGACCCTGAATATAATATAAGCTTAGAATAAGAAATTTAAATGAAATTTTGCTTGCGGGCTGTTCGGTTTGATGACCAAAATTTCGCAAATACGCCGCTCAAGCAATCAACTGGACCACATTGAATTAGTTTGGATTGCACAAAAGTTTTAAGCCGAGATTAGTTTTAAGAATGTGACACACTTTATGACCGACGTCATATTTCCTGCCACAGTCTAAAATCTAAAATCTGAATTCAAATTTATTCCGAGCTTAATAACTATGTATATACATCTTTTATGCAGCCCAGCCTTAAGTATTTGCATTAAACTACGATTAAATCAATAATGCAAGTGAAATAACTTTAGCAAAATATAATATATAAGGTTATTAATAAATTTCACATAAAGAGTGCCTCAATAAGGGCGGCGACTGGCAGTAGACAGCAAACCGTAATACTTACCAGCTTAGGGAGAAAAAAATTATGGTCAAAGTGACCAAGACCAATTCAAAGAAAATATTTTCCAAGCGCCTGAGTTGACAGCAAGGGGGCCTAATCAATAGGCTCAACAATAAAAATTAATTTTACTCATTAAAATCTCAGAATAAGCTGCAGCTTTGATAAGGTCATTGGAAAGTTGAATTAATTCTGCACAACTTTGATTTTAGACTTATTATTGTATCGCATGTGATACAGCGTGATACCAACGGCAGCTTTTTATAGTTGGAGAGGGCGTACAGTAAAAGAGGAAATCCACAAAAAAACAGAACATTTATAAATTAACCGGAAGGCGCCAACTGGAGGATACAGACCACGGTAGTAAGGATTGTAATTCCAACTCAAAACTAACTCCAGTTTTAAAATGGCGGAATGTGACCAAGGCAACAATTCACTGATAGAATAAAAAGAATTTACGCCAAAAAAAGCCACTAATAAAACGTTAACGTTGAAGTTTGACTCAATGTATTTCATCAATTGATCTTAAATATTTCAAAATACAAAATGGTGTGTACGTTAGGAAATTTCCTTTTGTCTCACAATAACCAATGTAGCAGGAAAAATCCAGTAACTGAATTGACTCAAACGTTAACAAAAGAAGTAAATTTACCATTGACACTTGTTATCAAGCAAAATTATTTAGTTGTTTTAATAAAAAAAATTTGGATTTGATTGAACTAAGTTATCTGACGCTACACAGTACGTCGAGCTGTGGACAAAAATAGAAAATGCAATATTTTTTTTAAGAGACAATAAGATTTCAGTAGTCACCAAATAATGTCTAAAAACAAAATATATTCACTATTTGTTTGATTTCTTTGTTTTTTGTAACTATTTATGATATAGTTTTTGAAAGTTCAAGGACCGTATGCTACAGTGACATTTACGATTCTACGAATGTTACCTTACATAATCAACAGAAAAAAAATCTAAATAATTTTGACTATTAATCCTAACAATGGAGTCTTCTATTACAGATATGAATAATTTCAAACTAATTTGTGAGGATATTTTAACATTAAAACTGCAAATGAAAATTATCTTATTTCAAGAATTAAAAGTAAAGTTTAATCGAATATTACAAAAATACGTAAAGAAACGTATCGAATATTTTTTTAAAATCTAATTCTTTCATCCACGCGTTTTACGAAAACAAGAAATTCTCCTGCTACTACCTGCTAATATGCTGATAATTTAACGAACAATTTGTTTTAGCAACGTTTCCCATATCAGCAATAGACAAATTTTTTACAAGTGAATATCCTGTCAAGGAAACATCAGAATCGATACAATCAAACGCAAAAGATACGTTTCAAAAAATTGAAATATATCAGAATGTCTGGATAGTGTAAACGGAGAATTAAATCAAGCTTGTTCTTATTTTTACCTGAATTGTTGTAGATTTTGGGGGCGATGTTCTCAAAATCGAATTTAATTCACAATGCGTTACCATATTTTCTTAGAAAGGCAATTTAATTTAGAATAAAGTTTGTTGAGTTTGGTGAAGAAAGATCTACGGAGCTTCCTACATCGAGTGGAGGTGAAGAATCATCTTTCAAGAAAATAAACAAAAAGAAAAGGGCACAATTACGTTCCTCTGTTAAATCTCGAGGAAATATTGACATTTATGAGTGATCCGAGAACATAAGTTCGCTACTAAAACTGCTTACAACTGAAATGAATTGTGGGTATACATAATTACTATAAAAAAAATTCAAAATGTAATTTTTATCTAATGAAAATTTAACTATATTAATCATTAATTTATTTTCAACATCTAATCCATATCCAACGCTAATGATTTGTTATTGAAAATGTTTTAGCCTCTAGTATTACTTATTTTTTTTAATTCGACAAAATACGATTGAATATTAAAAAAGGTAAGACATGCGTTTGCAAAAAATCAGCTAAAAATTATTAGCCGATATTCAACAGTTCCCAAGATATCGATTAAATGTTGAAAATAAATTTTCATTAGATAAAAATAATATTTGAAAGTTTTTTGTTTGAACTTTAGCAATTAATAAATTTAAGTTGTAAGAATTCCTTGTAGTAAACTTATATTCTCGGATTACTTATAAATGTCAATAGTTGTTGAACTTTAATAAATCTAATTATGCCATTTCTTTTTTCTTAATTTCCTTTTCTTCGTCAGAAGTTGGATCATACTGTAGCTATTTAGTTATGTCAAAGTATATAAAGCGTTCCATTTAATTTTCTTATAAAATTTAAACTTTTAAGTTTCAATTCTTTCTATGCAAAGAAATGCTACAATTTGACATTTCTGTGAGCCTTGTAGCATAAGGTCTTACGGGTGAAGTTTGCGTGTAGTTGGTGCATTTTAGTTGCGCATGAGTGTACATCAAAAATGTTACTTTTACTCATAGGGCATATTCTACGCAATATTTATAATTAGTTAGATAAATATTCGGCGCTGATTAAGAATAAAATACTTCTATGTTTTAGCTCTTTAATTCAATGGAAGAGTTGTAGTTTCGATTTAGGGCTACAGTTGTAAGTTTTTAAGAAATCTATCGAAAGTGGTATATTCCATTTAAAAAAGTATAAGTTTGGTAGATAACTCACTTATGGAACATGCTGTACATGTGAAAATAATTTTCTGATATAGAGCTAATTATAGACAATAACTTTTGTATAAGACATTTTCTTTTATAATTAATAGTTAAGATGCTGTTGAAGAAATCAATACTAATGACACACCCTGTATATTCTGGTGATATTATTCTATTTTCAATTACTGCAACTGTTTATAATATATTTCCAAAACCAAAAAGTAAGAGAAAGAAGAATTATGACTTTTGTCCATTTTCGCCTATCATTCGACGCACTGTGCGCCAGGGCGAAACATAAACTAGGCAACCAAAGTTGCACAGACGTAAGTTGAAAAGAAAAAAGGTATTCTGCGAGACGACGAGTCCGGATGTGTGTTGCGACAGTCAACCGAAGTGACGAGAAAAAGATGTAATCGGTTACCTTATACGACAGTACTTCCGGTGGTAGTCGACGGTTAAATCCCGAAGCTCCTTCGAGAGTCTTCGGAATAGGACACCAGGGATGATGAATAAACAGGATATTCGGTATATGGGGGGTATAATTATACAAATACCCCTTCCGGAGGAGACATAAGGTGTGAACGGTGTTCGAGATTCAGCTTCGAGAAAATAAAATTCCTTGTCGGGGCGACTGTTTGATACCCAGTGATTTATCAGATCAGAAAGTGTAATAGTACTGATGTAATTGAAAGCGGGATACGACTTGTCTACAAGGACATCAATAATCTTAAAGAAAACTTCAAAAAAAAAGATAATGAACTCGCCAAGTCAGCCTAAGGAAAATCAGGAACAAAAGACTGACCTTGACACCAAGGAAGTGTTTCCCAAGCGAAGAAAACAGTTCGCCCTTGGGGAAAGAATGTTACGTCAATCAAAATAGGTTAACACCTGTTAGCTTCTAAACGAGCAAACTCTCAAACCCTTAGCAGAGAAAGTTTTACACTGAAACGAAGGCCGAATGAACACGCGGAGTCGAGAGGAAGTCAGGGCTGTCTTTTCCCTAACAGAAACATTTACCGCGAATACAAGCGACTTCGACCGTATCAGAGTTGAAAATTGGTGGCAAAACTGAAGATGAAACATGGCCACGCGTTAAACAAAAAATTTACAGAGACGTTTTGGTCGAAAACTCGATGACGCGGGTAGAATCACGAGTGTAACTCGCTCAGTAGAAGCAGCAAATAAGTTAGAAGCCAACCTCAGTAATCAAAGAGCGATGGGTTTCCAAAAAGCAAAATTTCTGGTCGAATGTAGCGCAAATTAGACTGGCAGAGAAATGAACGGGTTTAGGTGACATGGCACGACCAGTGTCATGCAGCTGAAATTTAAATGGAAAGGTGTGTTTTTTTTGCAATAATAACAAAGCCTACAAAATGGTGATGAAGTTATTTTCAAATATGTCTGTTAATTGATGATATTAGCAGAAGGAGAAATTCAAACAAATGTTATCGAGTAATACTTTTCATTTTAAGGTTAAGTAATGCAAACAGTTATTTAATGGATATCCAATCTAAGAAGACGGAAGTTGTTTGGTGTATAGTTTTTCAAAAAAACAATTTTTTTCACGTCCAGTAACGACAATATTTCGTGTTCGATGCAACCTCCTGATATTTCGAAATTAGTTTTTCCATTGTGGACAGGTAGTGAGCTAACGTGCGGTCTTTTAAAAATTCGCGTCGTAAATTCGCGTTATCTGTTCGGCGTTTGTACTCGCGGCAGTAAAAATTAGACGTGAGCAAAACATAAAGCATTACGTAAACAATAAAAATATGCACAAAATGTGACACGTAGCGGCCATTTTGTAATAAAACTGAAACAGTTACAGGTACGCCGGCGAACATATTATTTATTCCGCCATAGTTTATGGCCCATAAACATTTTTAGTCGAGCATAATTATACAAATTAACTATGTCCAGGCAGTGTGGTGGCAAGCAGGTACCATCATTATGTACATAATAAAAGTTTTACAGTCGTTTATTAATTAGTAGTTTCACTTGTCTTATACGAGCGTACCGAAGGCGACGGAAATGTATTCTCCTTTTTTCGTAATTGTTTCTACGTAAGACTTTAATACACGGCAGCATATTAACTACGCATTAGAGCATCAATTATCGAGGTTTATAACAAATAAAATCCTTTCGTAGATAAACTTTATGTTCCTCTAGCTTTATGGCCGCCATTGCTGTTTTAATAATACACGTTTACGTCCTCGTACAATTAATATTTATATTTTATTATTTCTCTAATTAGCATTGTAAGGTGTTGTCCTATTTGAAATTATTTCATTTCCTGAAGGTATAAAGTATTCTGCAAAATTAATTTCAGCTTCATTTAAGCCCCTTTAAGATACATGAAACGATGTAGTATGATTTTCACTGTGGAACAATTTAAGAGATGCGTAAAAGCTCAAGGCCGACATTTAAATATCCCGTGTATTTCGTTCCTTTCCTTTCATTAATTTCTTGGAAAACATCGATCAATCGAACAGAGAAGACGCGGTTTCTTCCTTTGTAAAAAGTAAATTGTCAGATGTGTTTCATTGTTATATTTGTTTTTTAAGTAATTACAGTATTTTCCTTTTTCGTGCAGCAACTGCACTGCAAGGGGAAGACAAATGGCTATACATATATCGACGGTTAATATGTGATACCTCGTAAATATAAATATAAGAAGATTAAATAATGCCTACAAAAGTTTTTATTAATGTTAGGACATTATTTAGAAGCATTTAAATGTTTTTGGGAATAGAGAATATAATAGACACAATATAACAACAAATATAAAAATAAGAATAATTCAAACTCTAAATATAAGTAATGAACAATAATCATGCACTGTGATCAACAAAATTTCACTGTGCCGCTATACAATACTTTTTTTAATGTCCGCTTAGCGTTGTGTAGAAATTATTATTGATATCCTTCCGGATACTAAACGGCTATTTCGAAATGAAAGATGTATAACATTTTCAAAATATTTTAGGTGCAGACCTTCAATCATTGTTGATTACAATGTGTTTCATAATTGTTCAAAGTGCTTTCCGTCATTTAACATTTTATTGTTCGTTACTTTCATTTAGTGCCTGCGTTTTTCTCATTTATGTGTTTGTTTGCTGTATTGTTCTTTTATTTAAATATTAGGCTGTCAAAAACAACTTAACGCATTTAAATAGATTAATGTCTTTCTATTTACCTCAAAATGAAAAGTGTCACTCGATAGCATCTGTTTGAGCTTTTAGATTCGGTTTTATCTTCACTTAATAGACTCATTTGGTAATAACTCGAGAACGAAAAAAATTATCAATTTCGTGTTTTCACCAAAATGTTCTCCTGATTGGATTCTTTGAAATCACTGTAAAAGAAATACCCCTTTCCATTTAAATTCTTTTGGGAAACTGAGAAAAACTATCACTTTTGCAAATAGCGCCCTCTAACTACTATATAACAAAGTAGCCGGAGTCGTTCAGTAGAAACTTTAAACAGCATAAAATTGCCTTTCAAACGAGCCGAAGTTCGTTAATCTCTGATAAAGAGTACCGAAGTTATGATATTTTATAAAGTAAATAAATCAACTGTTTTCTCCACCCTTATTAACGATGATACGATAATAAATCTAAAATCAAAGTTGTGCAGAATTAATTCAGCTTTCTAATGGCGCTAGCAAAATTGCACCTTATTCTGAGACTTTTGCCCCTTGGCACAGTGCGTCGAATGATAGGCGTAAATGGACAAAAATCATAATTCTTCTTTCTCTTACTTTTTGGTCTTGGAAATATATTATAAACAGTTGCAGTAATTGAAAATAGAATAGTATCACTAGAATATACAGGGTGTGTCATTAGTATTGATTTCTTCAACAGCATCTTAACTATTAATTATAAAAGAAAATGTCTTATACAAAAGTTATTGTCTATAATTAGCTCTATATCAGAAAATCATTTTCACATGTACAGCATGTTCAATAAGTAAGTTATCTACCAAACTTATACTTTTTTAAATGAAATATACCAATTTCGATAGATTTCTTACAAACTTTCAACTGTAGCCCTAAATCGAAACTACAGCTCTTCAATTGAATTAAAGAGCTAAAACATAGAAGTATTTTGTTCTTAATCAGCGCCGAGTATTTAGCTAACTAATTATAAATATTGTGTAGAATATTCCCTATGAGTAAAAGTAACATTTTTGATGTACAGTCATGCGCAACTAAAATGCACCAACTACACGCAAATTTCACCCGTAAGACCTTAGGCTACAAGGCTCACAGAAATGTCAAATTATAGCACTTAAGGTGCGCACAGCTGTACGTTTGCATAGAAACAATTGAAACTTAAAAGTTTAAATTTTATAAGACAATTAAATGGAACGCTTTATATACTTTGACATAACTAAATAGCTACAGTATGATCCAACTTCTGACGAAGAAAAGGAAATTAAGAAAAAAGAAATGGCATAATTAGATTTATTAAAGTTCAACAACTATTGACATTTATAAGTAATCCGAGAATATAAGTTTACTACAAGGAATTCTTACAACTTAAATTTATTAATTGTTAAAGTTCAAACAAGAAACTTTCAAATATTATTTTTATCTAATGAAAATTTATTTTCAACATTTAATCGATATCTTGGGAACTGTTGAATATCGGCTAATGATTTTTAGCTGATTTTTTGCAAACGCATGTCTTACCTTTTTTTAATATTCAATCGTATTTTGTCGAATTAAAAAAAAAATAAGTAATACTAGAGGCTAAAACATTTTCAATAACAAATCATTAGCGTTGGATGTGGAATAGATGTTGAAAATAAATTAAGGATTAATATAGTTAAATTTTCATTAGATAAAAATTACATTTTGAATTTTTTTTATAGTAATTATGTATACCTATAGTTCATTTCAGTTGTAAGCAGTTTTAGTACCGAACTTATGTTCTCGGATCACTCATAAATGTCAATATTTCCTCGAGATTTAACAGAGGAACGTAATTGGGCACTTTTCTTTTTGTTTATTTTCTTGAAAGATGATTCTTCACCTCCACTCGATGTAGGAAGCTCCGTAGGTTTTTCTTCACCAAACTCAACAAACTTTATTCTAAATTAAATTGCCTTTCTAAGAAAATATGGTAACGCATTGTGAATAAAATTCGATTTTGAGAACATCGCCCCCAAAATCTACAACAATTCAAGCTTGAATTAATTCTCCGTTTACACTATTCAGACATTCTGATATATTTAAATTTTTTGAAACGTATCTTTTGCGTTTGATTGTATCGATTTAGATGTTTCCTTGACAGGATATTCACTTGTTAAAAATTTGTCTATTGGTGATATGGGAAACGTTGCTAAAACAAATTGTTCGTTAAATTACCAGCACATTAGCAGGTAGTAGCAGGAGAATTTCTTGTTTTCGTAAAACGCGTGGATGAAAGAATTAGATTTTAAAAAAATATTCGATACATTTCTTTACGTATTTTTGTAATATTCGATTAAACTTTACTTTTAATTCTTGAAATAAGATAATTTTCATTTGCAGTTTTAATGTTAAAATATCCTCACAAATTAGTTTAAAATTATTCATATCTGTAATAGAAGACTCCATTGTTAGGATTAATAGTCAAAATTATTTAGATTTTTTTTTCAGTTGATTATGTAAGGTAACATTCGTAGAATCGTAAATGTCACTGTAGCATACGGTCCTTGAACTTTCAAAAACTATATCATAAATAGTTACAAAAAACAAAGAAATCAAACAAATAGTGAATATATTTTGTTTTTAGACATTATTTGGTGACTAGTGAAATCTTATTGTCCCTTAAAAAAATATTGCATTTTCTATTTTTGTCCACAGCTCGACGCACTGTGCTTGGGGCCAACTCAGATACTTAAAAAAATATTTTCTTTCAATTTCTCTTGGCCACTTTTACTATAATTTTTTTTTCCTGAAGCTGTAGGTATTACGGCTAGATATATCTCGCCGGTCGCCGTCCGTCCTGAGTCACTCGGTTTATTTTTACATATTTGGATTCCAGTCTAATCTAAACCGTTTTCGCGTTATTCAATTAAAAAAAAATATCGCTTTTGTAGTACTTCAAATAAATGCAAATATCTTCCGAACAAATGACGTTAGGGACTTGTGATTTCTTACAAAAGTTTCATCCTGAAACGCTTTTTCAGTTACAATATCAAGAAAAATTAACAAATTTGAGAATATTCAAATTGCGATGAAAACTATTTTTTTAACTATTACCTTTAGGTGATTGGTACATATATTTTTTTTTGTTACAGATTCAATTCCATTTAGAAAACCGGTGGTCCTGAGGAACTCTAGTGTGATTATTACAAATTACAAAAAGAACTTTCACTGTAAGTAGTCTTGTTTTCCCCCTTGTCTTTTTCGAGAAAGAAGAAAGAAAACCAATCCGTCTGTACGCGTCCCGCATTCGTCCTATCACAACAACAACAACAATCAAAGACGAGGTCCTTAGGCTTCGTAGTAGTACAAGCACTCGAACCCCACGTGACGCACGCAAAGCGAGAAAACCCTCATCCATCCATCCGTCCGTTTTAACCCCCATGAAACATTTCGAGCTTCCCAGATTAAACTCGAGAAATTTTTTCTAGTAATTACGTGCGAAGAGGTTCGCAACAAAATCAAAAAAGGACTAATCTCTGGATCGACGACGGCGTGACGGCTATTTTGATAAATTTCCGCGTGAAGTGTAAGTGGTACTTGTCAACGGTGGTCCTAACGACCTTCATTAAGAGACATTTCTATAAATACGTGG
Source organism: Prosopocoilus inquinatus (assembly GCA_036172665.1). NCBI lineage: Eukaryota > Metazoa > Arthropoda > Insecta > Coleoptera > Lucanidae > Prosopocoilus > Prosopocoilus inquinatus. The sequence goes on from CM069877.1 coordinate 36,041,305, forward strand.
AGACATTAAGGCACGCGTGCTCCTACAACCTGACAATGTTTAAAATAAGAAAAGACCGGCTCGCCTCGGACGCCCGTTTGCAAAGCGTATCCATGTCCACGAATAATATTTTCCGTCGTGGTAATATCTCATTTCAGTTAATTATTATGATTAGAGATTGGCACGTACACTTACACACACAAAATCGCAAATTGACTTCATGAAGCCGCAAAAGAAAGAGGCTTCACACGACGAGTCCTCTTCCTGTGCTATTTTAATCTTACGGCACGACGACCAAAAAAAAAAAAAAAAGGATCTCGGCTTCTTTTTCTCATAATTTTCTGCAATAAGGTTCAGCCTTCTTTAGAATTTACATTATCGTTTTTTGAAGGAGTGCCGTAATCTTTTCAGATTAAGGCCTTTTAATTTAAGTTAACTTATGCTTTCTTCTCGTTCTAACTTTGGCTTTCCTCTCTCCAGAGAAATATTTCTTTTGATGTTCTGGTTTTTCGTATCTTCCGTATGCTTACCTGCATGAAATAGTTGTTTTCTACCCCTGTTTTTAATCGGACACCCTCACTTTTTCCTGCCTTCAAAATGTTTGCAGATCTTTCCAATGTGACGCCTCAACGCGTTTTTGAACTTCTTTTATGTTTTTAATTAAAGTACTGTGCATACTTGCGCTCTGTTCTATATTTCTCAACGTTACTTTGAAATTCCTGTAACACTTAAGTGCGTTCGTCTCTGCCAAATTATGAAAGACAAGGACTAATCATCTTTACACAGGAAACCAAATGCAAATGGAAGTTACCGCTGCTAACTTCCATTTGAATTGCATTTGATTTCATGTGTAAAGATGATTAGTCTCTGTTTTTCATAATTTGGCAGAGACGGAAGCACTCAAGTGTTACAAGAATTTCAAAGCAATATTGAGTTTTATGTTTTTCATAATTTGGTGCAAGGTTTCGTGTCTTACGCTTTAGATTTTTATCTCCTGCTAACAATAGGATATCCAATAATAATTTCCTAGTTCTTGACAGAGAAGCTGCCTTTTGAAAATCCCGTGTCTTTTTTCCAATGATTGTAAATTATGCAAATGTAAGCGTTCTCTCGGCGGTTTTTCCATTTCAGATTGCTTTAATTTCCACCACTGTACAGCTTGTTTAACTTTGATCTTTGCAGTGGGTGTCGCAGTTCTTTTGTTTCGGAAACTGCTTCTCTAAAGTTTCTTTCTATTTTCTGTTTTTTTTTTTCCAAAAGAGATAAGTTCATTTTACAAAACTTCAATGTGGGTGTGTCAGTTTCATTCAACAACTGACTGACATTTCCTTCATTCGTATTTTGCTTACTGCTCTTGCTTCTTCTGTGTCATGATTCTGGTAATCAAATTCTCTTACTTCTGTTCCGAGCTGTCCTATTATGTATTCATGTAATTTCAAAACAGAGTCAAATCAAAAGTATATACAAAGGTGTAGCTATAAGATCATCACAGATCACTGCTTTCTTGTTTCTAATTTCATTTTAAATAATTTCTCATCAACTTTGCTTTCAATTACCCACTTTAACCTTCCGTCTGGCACGGTCAGGCGCGATGTATCAAATTGATCCACTCAAGTATTTTGTCGAAACTAGTCTGCGCACACTGCAGTTAGATAATAATATTAAAATACTCCTATTAACTTATGAAGTATATTTTATTCGTAAAGTAAACATAATTTTATTGATATAAGGGGGTGTCCCATATATAAAGAGACAAATTTTAATTCTATTTTTTCAACACGTATTTAATTAACAACATCGAAAACATAATATACAGAGTATACATAAATAACCAAAAAACTAGATGTCACAATTAGCATTTCTAATTCCTTTATATGCTATTTTAATTAGATTTGATGTAGCCTTACGCATGACAGCTTTCCTGATTTCTCTCCCACTTTCTTACTAATTCGTGACCACCTATTCTTGAAGGAGCTTATAGTTTTTGGTTTATCTGTATATTATCTATACTCCTTTTTACACAAACCCCAAAATTTTTCTATTCCACGTGCCTGAGGTACATTGGGAGCATTTTCGCTTTTGGCAACAAATTCAATACTCTGAGATGTCAAAAACTCGCAGACTTTTTTATTGTAATGACACGTTGCCATATCAGGCTTTCGATATCCTTAATGAAGTCAACGCAAATGCAGAAAGCGAAGTTAGAATGTCAACGTGGAAATTCATTATTATGATGTTTACGAATAAAAGGAATTAAATGCTTCTTTATACATTCAGAGTTCATAGAGCCTTCGCAAATAAAAGCATCAGAAATGTTTCCATATTCATCTAGTGCTTGCCAAATTAGGTATTTCTTAAAGAAAATAGCTTTAGATTTGACTCTCTTTGCATAATTAACGTCAGTACGTTTGCGTGCGTGAAAATATTGCTTACCAGGGATGTCGCTAGGATCAACTGGGATATAAGATTCGTCATCAATTATCAATGTTTTTTTCAAGATTTTATTATACACTTTTCGACAACCTCTTTTGGCACGGATTTCTTGATCTTTAAAATACTTTGGCGCTGACAACTTAGCAAATGCCTTCATACCTAAATCTTTATTTTTAATACGAGATACAGTTGTTTTCGAAACATTTAGCTTATTGGCTATATTTCTCACAGAAGCTGCGGGAGTTTTCAAAAAAGCGTGTTCGACCCTTTTAATGTTCTTTTCAGTTGCCTGTGACCTCGATCTTCCAGAAATTTGCTTAAATTCTGTCAAACCTCCTCGATATACGATAAATAGTGGTTCGTCGCATTCTTTCCTTTACAAAATGATTAACAGTTTCGGCTTTACCATTTGACTGATAGTATTGAATAATTCGTTTTGCTGTAAGCTCGTTTTCAGCACGTTTCATTTTGCTGCTTACAAAACACTTTCACAACAATAACTGTCAATTAACTGACATAACACCAAAGACTCTATCAAACAAAAAAGCAAGTGCAAAATCCAACGCCTACTACATTTTAAAGTATTTCAAATATTGTCTCTTTATTTATGGGACATCCCCTTAAAACTAAAACATTAATTCTTGAATAAAAACATAACCTCACGTAAGAACAAGGAAATATGTCTTATGATCAAAGCAAGATCTAAAAGCAACAATGAAAAGGAACATTTACAGTGATTTTCTTTCGGGTTTTCCCCTTTTACCAACTGTATTTTCCATTTGTCAAACCATTTTTCAGTTTCGGGAATGGGAAATAGGAAATTAATTTGACAAATTGGGAGAAATAATTGATAGAAGAGGAAAACCTAAAGGATAACACTGTAGATTTAAGAAACTGAGAACAAAATACTAAATTAGGTAGAACAGTGAATCGTCACGCTTGTTGCTCTTCTGTCAAATCTTTACTGCAATTTCTACAGGAACTTACAATATGCATCAAGCATGTAGTTTTATTACATTTCTTGCAATTATATTTGGCCAGTCTCCTTTTTTCGGTGTATGTTTGGCATCGTTTTCTTTTCGTACCACCTTGTGGCTCATTTTCGTCATTGTTTTCTTCATTTGTTTGATATTCTTGCGGCCTGTACCGTTTCAGTCTCTCTCGAAGTTACAGTTCAGTATGCAAACCTGTGTTGTCCAAACTTCTCCGAACTTTATGAGCAAGAAGCGGATGACCTGAGGTTTTACTTAAGGTTATTCAAACCGTAATCATTATATTAAAATTATTTTTATAGAATCTTGTAAGTAAATTTATTGTATATTATATATACATTCATTCAACGACTTATAAGGTCTCGGGCAATGCAAATCGTCTGCATGCGTCATCAAAAACCTCAATTCCGCCGCTCACTGTTTATGAGACAAGACTATCTGGTGCGATAACTTTTTCAGAAAATCTCTTCTAATATTATTTTCTGCTGCATTGTTGCTGTGGTAAATAATTTGAGTGTCAAGATCGCTAATATAGACCATCGTTAAAAGAATTACCATCGACCATCGACGTACGTTTTTAAGATTGTAAGATGAACGCAATTTATCCACCGTATCTACTCCGCCCTTGGTTCTATTATAAAAAGTTATTATATTTGGTTTCTAGGATCTATCGAACTGTCGTTGTGCAAACTTGATGCTTTCCATTCTTTGGTACATAAAAAACCATGGTGCATCCCTTCTTGAAACCAAAGAGACTACTATTGATTACTCTTCTGTTACTCGTGGTAAATTATCTCCCTTCTATTTTTCCTGATCGTTCCGACATAAGCCTTTCTTTCATCACGTGTTCTTCGATCATCAAGACGGAGTCTTCGCGTAATAAATTTCAAACGTTTCATATTCATGACTAATCGAAACTTATTTCAATTCCATCGCCCTCGGATCTCCAGAGATCTTCTAAGCTTTGCCTATTGCTTCTGTTCAGTCCAGCTGAAATAAGCAGACCTATGTAAGCCTTTAGCTCAAGAACATCTATTAGCTTTGAGTCTCTGTTACGTTGAAATGAAGCTTTTATGGTTTCAATATATTCATTAGCATTTTGAACAATCAAATTTAAAATATCGTCAGATATTATGGAATTCCAGCGTTTTAAAACAGTTTTTGCCGTTGCTATTGCTCCTAGCAATTTACGAATAATATTGTAACTTCTATAACTTTAGTGGATGGAGGACTTTTTTCCGATAAAATAATTTTCATGTTCTCTCCCTCTTCAGAGACAGCTTCTTCATCGTCATCGTCTTCTTGCTCCACGTCAACATTTTCTTGCGATATTTAAACCTTGTCTTCACTGTCAGAATCGCTTTCGTCATCAAAATTCTCGGGTGTTTCATCAGCGTCTTCTTCCAATAGAATTTTTTGAATTTCCTCGACATCTCTTGGATTATCTAGATCATAAGTTCTTCTGTGTAAACTTCATTCGTAGTGTCAGGTGAAAGAAGATGGTCAAAAGAAAAGAAAGAGAACAAAGCGGCGAAACCAATCACTGAAACATATTAGGTAAGCTTCAGCCAATGAGATTAAAAGGCCATTATAGCCCTATGATGTGACCTAGAATGTAAAATTCAGTACTAAAATCATTAAGAGGCGTGGAGTATCAATTTGAATGTACTGAAAAATTGAAAATCAATATATATTGCCATCAAATTTAAATAATTATATTTATTATATGTAAAAAAAACAGTAATACTTACAGGAATAGGTGAATGACGTGATTAAAATATTAATGAAAACTGACGGAAACGGACGCGGTATATCAAATTTATTATTTTTACGAGCCAGGTGCAAGCAGACAACTCGACGTTACTAACTTAAAGGAGGACGAAAAAGAGAAAGCTACTGTGAAATAGAGGGCGCTATGGTCTGATGTGCAGACATGCGTGGACGAGATATGTACATGATGTGGATCAATCAGATCAGCCACGCCCGACGGAAGGTTAAAAACAATAATAGTTAAGTTCGGCTTTTCTATTTTCGTTCCAGTTTTCCCATGCTAGAATTTTTAATGTAATCTACTTCATTTCCAATATCTAAAATAGTTTGACATGTGATTTTCTTCTATTTGATAATTTTTAACTTATTATTTTCTTTTCTTTTTCATTTTATACAGATATCCAAAGATTCCATCCAGTTTTATATTCACTTTGTCGACTTTCATTTTATTGCTTTCTGCCTCCTTCGTGGTTTTAATGACGCATTTCTCTCCTGTTGATTTCTTTTCAATCTTTGCTTCAACATTGACCTCACCATTCTTCACATTACGAAACTGTTTCATTTACTTTCTTCGTAAGCGTACACATCCCGGAATTTTTAGTCTCGTCAGTCAAAACTAAATTAAAAGTGTCGCTCTCTACTGCAGTATGCCTAATTATGGGAATTAGAATCCTTGCCTACAGTAGGGCAGCGCTGCAATTTCTGGGGCGACTTGTTTTCGCAAATCGAATTAAAGATTACGCGGGCTATACAGGATGACTTGGTAAGTCGACGTATTCGTTTGAAGGCGTGTTGGTGGAGCTCATTTGCAATTGATTTCACCATAATATGCATTATAAAAAATGCAATACTTTCTGAGATATTTTAATTTTTGTGTTTTCCTTAGCAATAAACTCTCCACTCTTATTATTTATGTTTCCCTGGTTAGACTAAATAATATTACCTACATATTACACAACAGACAGTTAGGAAAACAGGAGAACGTAAATATTAAGAAAAACTTTTATACTCTCTGAGTAACTTTAGATAACTGATAGTAGGGGGCGTATTTCTAAGGAAAACAGAAAGATTGAAATATCTCAGGAACTATTGCATTTTGTATAGAGGTGTATGGTCAAATCAATTGCTACTTAACTTGACTTATGACTGACTGTGTATACAGAATCCGCTGATATTCTTTTTGAAGTTTCCTTTTTTGACCTGGGTTTCAGTTTCTTGATTTTGATTAACCAGATTTCTTCATGCTTCTCTTTTCAATCTTTCTTCAGCAATTCGTATTGGTCACTGGAGTGTATCTGCCAAGTGAAGCGACGTTCAGTATATCTACTTAAAAAATGACATCTCTATTTTACCACCATATTCTGTTTTGGGACGAAAGTACCGACTTAAACAGTAACATTTCTATTTCGCCACCATATTCTGTTTTGATTTAGCAAACTTTGAATGCCTAGTGACTCACATCTTTGTGACTCACGTGGTACTTTCTATTTTTGGATTCACTATTCGTAAACTCATCTTTCCTTCTCACGCATACCGGATACTAATCCTCAAATACTCTAATAAATAGCTTCTCTGAAATACTTTTATCCTCACTACAAAAAAAAAAAAAACTTAATTAAACTGTACAATTGCTTCGATCTACTCTTTACATTTCAAACAATAGCAATCCTTCAATAAGAAAAACAAAGGCTCATGATGTATGTATAAATTAATTTGATACTCTAAGCAGGCGCACAGCCCATTTAGGCGAGCATCGAAACCACAAGTTCACTTGTACAGTTCATTATTAAAGTGGATTGTACGTATCAGATGACAGTATCAAATGAGTAGACCGTCGTAATACATTCATCGGTCAGTCCCATGCGACCCTCGCATTGAAATTAGAAACTAAGCGATTAGGCTGCTTGCTTCGTGAACGAACCTACTTGCGGTGGCACATCCGGTATACACAAATCCAGTTCAGTTTGCAGCACGCCGTCGTAGAACAAATTTACCGTAAAAAACACTACGAATTTTTTTGTCAATTTTTGGATGGATTTAATTTCGACGTTCTGTTATAATTAATGTGATATTTTTGTTACAATTGCCAGTATTTATTATAAATTAACAGACGTCAGTGATAGACAAGAACGTGATACTACCTGTGTATGTACTTTTAAAAATGAACATTCTCGCTACGCGTGCGCCACGTGCTGAAGTGCTCACGCGCGCACAGAGAAGAAGTCAGTTTTATTGTAATATTCCTTCAAGAAATGACGGGTTTTCAATGTAGCTGTAGCCTACGGAGACACAACATAGACTTTAGTCATTTAATTAAGGTGAAGATGCAAACAAAAAAAGAAAAAACAATTCAGCTGGTCACTACTGTCAGCGATGTCTCTTGATTCTTTGTGCCAGTTTTCGCTTGTCATTCGCCGATCGTTCCCGAGTTTTTTTTTTTTTTTTTGGGGGACCTTCGGGAATTTTTTTCTTTCGTGATGATTCTTGTGCTGTTGATGTTGTTCTATATATATATATATATATTTTTTTTGTTATTAATTTTCGCATGTTTTAAAAAATAAGTGAAAATTATGCGAGACACTGAAAACCACAAGAAATATAAAGGATTATAATGACTTTAATGAACGTTAATTGATGCTTAAAAATTTATGTCATCTCTTTTTGTTCTTGATAATATCTTTACTGTGAAATTCTTTCGAAAACCAGCTACTTCTTATTGTTGACTTATTTTATAATACGTTTCGTGAAAACAACAATTTTATTAGCGTCAAAAAAGACAGTTTAACACAAGTATGAAGAAAGAAGGAAATTATATTAATCCAAAAGTACTTTTACTTTAAACGGCACTTTTCGAAGTTTCTGTATACTTACATAGTTTGCATGTACGAACAACTCTTGGGAGAAAATCAAAATTAAAAAAATTAACTGAACCTTTGGTCTTAATAGAAATAAAATAGAAAACAAGCAGATTTATTTCATATTCATGAGAACATTGAAGGACGAGGCGACGTTTTGATATAAAACTATATTTAAGTTTGAGTTTATTCTAAAGCTTGCAAATATATAGAGGGTGATTCGGAATAAGTGTCCGACCCGTTAGGAGCGTATTCACTAAGGTCATGCAAGTGCGAAATTGCAAGAAATAAATCCATCAGAGGCATTTCAAAAATCAACCTCCTTTTGAATCCGAAATGGAAATCATGATTTATTTCTTACGTAAACATACAAAAGCCTAAATTCGAATGAATAAATTGCGTATAATACAATTTTTTCCGCGGAAAGCCATAAATAAAAACGTTTTTCGGTTTCATTTCAAGGTAAACGCTGGTACTTCGTTCTATTCCACGCGAGTTTATTGCTTTTGTAACGCAATACAGCTGTACTAGTGCCCATCAACCAATTTATATCTGAATCTTCAATGCATTTTATCTCCAAAAACTACGGATATTAGAACCCCTGTGCAAACAGACTTTCTCTTTTCCTTTTCTATGTACTACCTGTGGCTGACGGATCGAACACTTATTTTGAATCACCCAGTATGTTCTATTATTTTTTTTTTTGGCGTTATAAAATCGATGTTCCAATCAGGTAGACTGTTTTCAGATAAAAGTTTGTGTAACAAGTTCCTTCATAATTATACGATTTTTTTAACTGTCCTTGAAAAATGTTATACAGAAATTAAGAATAATTCTTTACTTCATGGTAACTTTATGTGATCATTTAGCTACAATTCTAAGTAAACTTTCTTGATTGATTGGTTTGGTGATGTACCTTTAGTTTTTCCATGTTTGAATCCAAAAAGTCAAAGTCAAACGTAGTTATTAAAATATTTAACTTCCAGAATAATAAATGTCGTTCTCGGCCGCATTTTTTATGATCATGACAGGACTGCGATAAATCAATCGTTATAAATATGTTTATAAAATTTGAGAAACGTTGTTTCGGAAAATATATCTATATTCTGTTCACGCTAAAAGGATAGTAGGAGTATCGTATACTCTCCCTCCAATCGCCTGCCAAGTCAGCGTTGTTAAGGATTAAATAGTCTAGGCAACGCGCTGGCGTCAGTGAGGGGAGGGAGAGTGTACGATACTTCTACTATGCTCTTAGGGTGAACAGGCTATAGTTGATTCAAAGTTTTCGTATAATTTTTGCTCATGTGTAACGTTAGTTGAAGTAATGTTCAACGAAGTAACTACATTATAATCCTCTTATATAACTCTAGCAACAACAACAAAAAAAAAAACAAAAACAATAAATTAATTAAAGTTAGTTATGTTAACAATTTAATAATATATTATACCGATGAAATTTTCGTCCACGGGATAATAAGTAAAAGAAATGGAAAGATGGTAGTATTAGAAAACTTTGTATGCTTAAAGAATTTACTAGAATTAAATTAAGAGCATGCCAAAAATTAAAAAAAAAAAAAACAAAACAGAATAACAATTTTCCAGATTTTCCGTGTTGAAAACACTGTATATTGTGTGTGTCTATTTTATATAATTATAAGATATAAATAAGTATAAATATGTGGTCTAAGTATTCGCAAGTGATAAAAAACTTAGGACCTTGTGATATAATTATTTATTAAACGTGATACGTGATACTACTTCTATATGGGAATTTCTCAAAGATAATCCGAATTATGATAATTTTAGGAGTGAATCTTAAGGATATTATAGCAGATGATTTATGTACATTGTTTTTAGGTGTAGCGTTCTTAAAGTAAGGTACTGCTTTCTTTTACTTCTTTTTCGTTTTTGTATGTTGTTGTACATATACTTTCAATCATAATTTACGACACGGTCGTATAATGTCCCCCGAGAGAGAAGAATAATTACGGTCCATGTACGGTAGTAAATTTTAAAAATCATATAGCAAACACACGTAGATATTAAGTATCATACGCATTATAAATGTAAAGTTCAACAATAAAGTTTTGTTTCATTTTAAGTGCGTTTTATTTCAACATTTATCACGTGAAGATATACACTAACAATTATTGCACTGCCTTTCACAAAGACGCAGAGACTACTTTAACAAATACTACCTCCATTCAAATTTGTAATTACACGTGCTTACAATAAGCTAAACAACAGTTTTGTTATGTAAAAACAGTTAAAATGATTTATTTCCACAATTTTATATTGCTTTTATAAAAATTGGTGACTTGCAATAAATAATCACGACCGTTCAAAAATGTATTATGTAGGAAACTCCGAATTTCGTCTTATACAGACAGTAATAGCTAAATCGGCAGCACATGCAACATCACGACAAAAACCAATGAAAATGGAAACTTAATTAGTAATTAAATAAATAACAATCTCTAAATTTGGTAAGTATGCATAAAAACGTAGAGAGGTTATTCTAAACGAATCCTTCCCCTCCACAAGTCTGTATGTACATATTTGCTTTTTATTTATTTATAATTTCAATAATTTTAATTCTATCTTTTTTTTGTCAATTTTGTGACATTTGTTATTTTTATAACAAACAAAATTATACTTCTACTGGCCTCATATGATTTATTTTAATTATTCTTTTTTTTTATTTATACCAGCTAGAACAAAAATGCGCTTGCAATCGTTTCAACAGATAATGCAATCCTACTTAAAAAAAAATAGAATCTCCGAACGATATTGTTTATTGAAAACCTTAAAGGAGCGCCGAGGCCTCGAAACTTTTGCACTAATTCATGGCCGGAGTATCAAATTAAAAATTATACTTCTACTGGCCTAATCTGAATTATTTTAATTATTTTTTTTTCGTCTATACTCGCGATTAGTGCAATTACTTTAAATAAAAATTAATTAGAAGAGCTTAATGTTCTGCTCTGAGAACTTTACACAGTTGAAAAACATGAAAGGCAGGCACTTGAAAATGATACTAAAATAACGGAGGATGAGGTGAATTGGAAAGGGAATTAACAGGTAATGCGTCTAGTCCACTCCTTTTAGATTTAATAATTTGCTACCTACCTTGTTGGGTTGAGTAAATTAACGTGCAGCACAGCCAGCAGCTTCAGTCGTGACGGCTGTGAGTGTTAATTAACGCGCGACAAAAATTGGTGCCACCTGATCTCAACCACGACGAGAGAAGAGTATCAAGTAAATGGAAAATAGAAATTACTCAAATTATGCAACAATAGTTTAATGTCGTAAACAAGTCAAGCGATCGCCAAACGTGTGGCGGGCTTAACGTTCCCAAGTGTATCTTGTAACATACGATCAAAAAGTTCCGGCGTTGGATGTCTAAACGTCAGTCTTTGCTTAAAGTGTTTTGATATGTATCGATGAAGCTAATGTCAATCTGATTCGGATTAATAAAATGCTCTAGGAAAAAATATACGTTACACCAATAGTGACGAGATTTTGTAATTAAAAAAAAACATTCTGAGAGGAAGTGACGGGACTTTATGATCACATGTTACTTTAAGAACAAACAAAACTTTACGAAAATTTACCGATGATAAAATAATTCAAATAATGCATCAATATAGTACCGTAAGCGCAACAAGTCAAAAGTAAAACTTTACAAAATTTCAGTTTCACAAATTATATTATCAAATCATGTCCTTAAATGTATCGTTGGAGTGAATCGCCCAATACAACGTTAAATATAGAAGCAAAAGTTAGACGTGATGCGCCTAAAACAATAGCAAATACACATACCGGAAAATTCGGCGCTACACAGTGTGCGCAATCAATCTGAATAATTCCACCTGAGAACCTTTCCTCGGAGATTATTCTACAGTCTCCGACGTCGGCATATGAAGTCGTCGACACCACAGCATCAACGGTCTTAGCGTAAAATTAAATTGTAGGACGTCGAAAAAGCGTCTTTCTTCTAAGGCAAGTCGTCCAACACAAACCAGCCAAAGAGCTTGAGCCCAAACGAAAAACGGGTAACCAAATATTGTCACCCAACATTAAAACTTATAGCCAAGTCGTCATAGAAAGCCGAAACTAAAAGCCTATGGAGGAAGGTAAGTTCGAGAAGAGTAACGCGAACGAAAGAGGAAGCGACATTCGCAAATATGCCTGCCCGGAGCTCCACGGATAAGGCTTGAGACAAAGTCTTAACGAGTTTAATTATCCTCTATCACAAGGTCAGACCCGACGAAATGTACAAGGAAGCGTTCCACAAAGGTCCTCAACAATAACCAAAGTCGAAGAATTAGTGAGATGAGGTGAGATTAGTGACTAGTTAAAATTTTTGAATGAAAAAGAACGTGAAAATGAGCATCAGGTCTCTAAATCTTCAAAAAGAGGGTTTGCATGAATCAAAACCAACGTGACGTAAGCAGAGACCAACGGGTATCAATCTGACCTAAGAGAACGCCAGTAACGTCAAAGATCAATTAAACTAACCGTCAAAATGTTAGCTCACAAAAGCCTATAGTTCACATAAACTGATGAAGGCATGGAATAGCAATTTCGCCAAAAATCTCACCAGCAATCTTACCACCAAAAAAAGAAATGCGCTTGCTCTCGTTTCAACAGATGATGTAATCCTATCAAAATTATATATATTGTTTATTTAAAACCACAAAGAAGAGTTGAGGCTCGAGACTCTTGTTTTGCACTATTCATAGCCGGAGTATTTAGAAACGAAAGCCCAAACGCAAGGCGAGATATTATTTACAATTCGCCTAATTGGTCACTCCATTGACGACGAGGCGATCATAAAAAAAACTGTCTGTAATCGCAATACCGATCCGAGAAACTGGGTGCGCCAAACGAAGCGTTTTTAAACTCAGAGAAAGAGAAGAGAATTAGTTCATATTGCGAAGTCGGAAATAAACGCGAGTCGAACGGAATATACAGATCGTTCTCTGAAAGCCGTTTTCACACCGTAAAAAATGACTGGGTCAGGGTATGCGTATGCCTTCCCATCCGTATCGATAAATCTACCTATCGAAACGTTAAATAGGAAACGCAGATAAAAGCTGAGAGAAACATACTTTTGAATTGTAGTGGCAATTTATTTTATTTCAGAACGGTCGGTATCCCAGGACGAGGGGAGGATTCAGTAAACGGACTCAAATTCAACTCAATCAACAATAGTTTAATCTCGTAAGCAAGTCAAACAATCGCCAGATTTGTGGCGAACACTCCCAACTGTGTCTTGTATTTAAACAACACACAAAACTACGAAAATTTACCCACGACAAAAAAATCAAATAATTAATCAATATTAAGGTAGGTAGCGTAAACGCAACAAGTCAAAAGTAAAACTTTACCAAGTTTAACCATCATCAGTTTCACAAATTATCAAATCATGTGCCTAAATGTATCGCTGGCGTGAAGCGCCCAATACAACGTTAAATATCGAAACAAATGTTAGGCGTAACGCGCCCAAAACAACAGCAAATTCGGCAAAGTTGTCACCCAACATTAAAACTTATGGCCAAAGTTAAAAGTCGTCATAAAAAGCTGAAACTAAAGGCCTATGGAGGCAGGAAACTTCATGAAGAGTAACGCGAACAGAAGAAGAACAGTCGCAAACACCTGCCCGGAACTCGACGACGAGGCTTGAGGCAAACTCTCAACGAGTTTAAGTGTCCTTCAGCATCAAGTCGATCCGACGAAACGTCGTATGATGAGAAAACGTTCCACGAAAGTCCTTAACAGCAACCAAAGTGTGAATCGACTGTCAGGAAGGCCGCCACAACGCAAAAATGAGAGCAGCGCCCCCACGAACAACACCGCCAAGTGCCGGGGATATCGCTGAAGCGACTGACGATCTGAAGCGCGCCACAAATTAATAAGACGAAACCAACCATGCCTCCAAATGTTTGAAAAGAGAGTCTGCATAAGTCAACACTAACGTGATATAAACAGGCACCACCGGGTAACAATCTAACGTAAGAGAACGCCATTAATATCAAAGGCCAATTAAATTAACCGTCGAAATGTTAGGTCACTAAAACATGTAGTTCACATAAACTGAAACTGAACGCATAGAATAACAATGGTTTCAATAGATGATGCAATCCTATCAATAGAAATAGAATCTCCGAACAAATTAGGACTGGGTCAGGGTATTAAATATATTTAGACTTATGCCTTCTCATCCGTCTGGATAAATATAATATCGATACGTATCGATACATTGGCATGAATCCGTACGTATCGAAATATTAGATAGGACACGCAGATAAAAGCCACAGAAACATAATAGGGGTACTTTTGAAATATAGTTGCAATTTATTTTATTTCAGAACGGTCAGAGTCATATTTTCGAAATTTTGTTCCAATAGGTAGCGATGTGCTGATATTTCGATACGTATCAATAGGTATCATTGTCATAAAACTCAAGCCTAGAAATAGGCTTCTGATCTGAGAAGCCACCATATTGTCAATAAACTATTGTTTCTTTTATTAAGTAAACACAAATACGTTTGTCAATGAAAATTGGCTGTAGGAAGGGAAATTGGGGAGTAATTTAGGCTCGAGTGAGTAGCAACAAGCCTATCAATTTAACGAAAGCTTAAAACAGTTGCTATAAAAAACTTATCGAACAAACAAGACCTAATACAAACATAAGAATTGATTAGTTAAGGAAAGAAAACAAAAGAGAACTGAAATGAAGCCATAAAATGAAAACTGAAAACAAACGAAATCTCAATTTCCGAAAATCAGATCACACTTTCATTTGTTTCTTTATATTTCACTACTTTTTTTATTTCTTTTTATAACGCAAACAAGTTTTGGATATGTTGCTTTATTTCTTTTTGTCGCTATCGTTTTTCAGGGGGGTTTCAATCGACACTTCATACATTTTATTTTGTTCTCTATTGGCTAGAAGGCTTAGAAACGTCGATGTTCTTCTGTTTTCTTTTTTTTCTCGTTCTTCGTATTTCATTGTTAGTCTTAATTATTATTTTTTATTGAACTATTATCTTATTTTTTTTTTTCATTTTCGAACAATTCATCTTTTATGTTTTTTTTTTCTTTCTATTTCATCGTGTTCTGTTCGACTTTTCGTTGTTTTCCTTCTCCCTTCTGTTTTTTATTTATATCTCTGTTTTAGTTCTTATTTATTTTTATCGATTGTTTTATTTTTTTATCAGTTTTAATACGTAATTATTATTATTTTTTTAAATTATGTTCCTGTTATTTTTGATTTTCGAACAATTTGTCCTCGATCTCTTTTTCTTTCTTTTTGTTTTTCTCTCATGTTTTATTCGAGTTTTTGTTTTTTGTATCTTTGTTTCAATTCTTTATTTTTATGTATGTCTTTTGTTTATTTTGTCAGTTTTCATTCTTAATTATAATCGTTATATTTTTTAAACTATTTTCTTATTATTTTTGATTTTCGAACAATTCAATTCGTCTTTAATTTCCTTTACTTTGTGTTTTATTTGACTTGTCTGCGTTTCCCCAGCTTTTGTGTTGTTTTTTTTTGCATCTTTGTTTCAGTTCTTCTTTTTATCAGTTTTAAAGCTTGTAGCAGTCGTCATACAAATCTATCGTTATTTTTTTTTAATATTTTTCTTTATCTTTCATTGTTCTTTTTTAGGCGATTCGATTATCGATTATCTTTTATTCTGTCGGTGATTTGTGGACTTTTTTTCGTTTCTTCTTACGTTATGCCAAACTACGAGAATGACCTAAACGGAAACCGTTTCTTCTTTTTTCTTTCTACATTTCAAAATTTTGCTGCGCTGTCAGAAATTTAATGGCGTTTCCAACCGACTGACTGCTCTGCAGTGATATCATCGTCAAAATATTTACCTACTTTAGAACTAACTCGCGTTAGTAGGACAACCATTTTTTTTTTAATTTCAGTTTATCTGTTGAAAAATAGACCATCTTAATTGTAGGTATATCTTAAGAACACCCGCTGTCCTGGATCTATCGTTTAGGGATGGCTCATCGTCTGACTCTTCCCCAAATAAGTCGATGAACTTTTTCTTAACCTTCTCTGTGATTGTCGGAGACTTGCTGGTTAGTGTATCGGAATTGTCTAACTCGAGCATGTTTCATAAATCAAAATTAAACTTTACAAACGAGTTCTTGATTATATTTCTCAGAGCAAGGATTCTAGAAAGGAAAAAACAAAATGTTAAAGAACGAATTTAAGAAAAGTTAGAACATCTTGTTGTACATTTTATTAATGTTGATTTTTTTATTTTTATAAACTTATTGCCTTATAATATGTACATTTATTTTATTTTTATAAATTACGAGGTACATGTTCCGTGAAAATTTCCGCGGCCTACGCGTTTTACCCCTTTATTTTCCTATAATTATGACGTGTTCTTATGTTTTTTAGTCTAGCTTAGCTTACGGTGATTGTAGTTGTTACGATCTCGTGACAACTCCACATGCAATTTGACGATCTTTCCTAACTCCTCGAGACTTGCTTTGTATATTATACGATAAATAATATGAGTACAGATTTTTTACTGAGATAATATTAAAAAAAATAATAATTTGTCGAAATTGTTTTATTCCATGTTATCGTAATTTGCAGTTGTATAAGGGGGGTTTGTTTTAATAAATATAAATTAATAGGCTACCTGGATAGTCATGGTTTATGGTTTCGATTAAATGGGATCACGATGTTCCTGCCGGCATTCGGAATTCAATTCGAAACGACGTTTAAAAAAATACTTAGCTTCGTCTTGTACCGAACCGGATGTGGCTATATGGAGCTATCTTTTCTATATTAAACGTTTTAGAATAAATTATAAACCAAATATTAACTAGGGACCTTTTATATCGACTCTGATTCTATTAATACAGATCTATTTTATATTATTCTTTCTAATTTTGTATACATATATTATGGAAGGAAGGCGCCCCATTTCAAAAGTTTTTTTATTTCCGTTGAAAATAATTAGTTGTTAAAAGATACTCATTTTTTTTAAGGCAAAGCTCTTGATGAGTAAGTTAAAATATTTCTTCTCTTTTGACCTAGAGATGGCGCTCTGAATGATTTTTGTTTCTTTTTGTCGCGCTTTGGATTCTGTTTTCAATGTTTGAAAATCGAGTTTTTGAAATTCGATTACAGCAATTTTCATTTTTGGAAAACACAGATTAGTGAACAAAGAGATGTCTCTCTAAATAATTCACTAAGCTGCGTCTAATTTTAAGCTTCAATTACCTTAAAACAGCTTTCATTTTTGGTCAAGATACGGCGCTCCGGTCGATCCCGTCATAACTTCATTTTATTTATTTTAATTTCATTTTTTAATTTAAAAGGCAACGTACTGCTGAGAACGTCAGCAGAAAAAAGGAAAAACTGTTGCGAGAAATTTGAATGAAGTTTGAGTAAAGTCGTTTTCGTTTTTGGTCAAGAGATGGCACCTTCGATAATTCCTGTCGTGTCTTGCTTATTTTTTATCTTGAAATTTTAGTCACTGGAAAGGGATTTTGCGGAGAACGTTGACGTGAAGATGAAATGTATTAATAGGAAATTTAATTAAATTATTTTCACTTTCAGACAATAGAGATGGAATGACTCTTACCTGCACAGATTTCATGTATTTTTGAGTAATCAAACACGATACCTTATTTCTGATATACCATTAAATCAATTTTCACTTTGGGACAATAGATGGCACTTCAAACAATTCAATATTATGACGCGCTTCAATAGGATGAGCCAGATAAAATTTTAATCAACCTAGACCCTAGACTAAACAATAACATACATTATAAGTAAGCAGAATACTGATTTTTTTTTTGTTATGTAATTAATTTTAGCCGTAGTAATAATTAAGTTTAAAATAAGGGAGGTAGGGAAGTCGATATGAGCGATCTTTTCTTTTAAGGGGTCGATGCTTAAGAAAGCTTGGGAATTCCTGATTTAAATGCAAAGTTAATTTGTTGGTTGGGTTGGATTGGGTTGTCCCGCCTTACTGAAATTAAAATCTGGTCACTTTAATCTAAGGAGGTCAAATGTTAGCGTTGTTCGCCCTTTTATCTTTCATCCTTACTGAATCCCACCCGAGCCGGTTGCATGAGCATTGTCGCCTTAAGCGGTTTCAATTTTGCTTAGAAGCCTTATTACTCCAATTTTGTACAAACGGACTTCGTTTTGGAAACCTCTTTCCGTTAATTGTCTTGGGCGAGTGTCATTCCGTTCGGTGCATCGTGCAAACTTTTTAATTCCGCAGTTGGGCCTACCCCGCTTGACGCCACTCCTGATCCTAATAGGCTTGGCTCCCTGCCAAGCCTATCTTTCGCTAGATGGACGCACGTGCTTCACCACAAGGTTTGACGTTTCTCTAACCTCACACCTGCTAAGGTTTTTGTTGACATTTAAATTTCCTTCCACATCGCGTTGTGATTCTTTTTAACCTCGCAATGTGGTTAATTATTTAATTACTTGAATTTCATAATATCTTAGACAAGTACGTACCGCCGACTTATATTAAGTGTGACTCATCAGTCCTTCGGTTTTGGTTTTTTGATTAAATTTTGATAATAGCTACTATTGTATGTTTGTGCACATTTGTAAAGAGACTGTAAAGTTCGTTAGAATTCCAGAAACTAACGTTATCAATTTATTTTTAAAAATCAATACGGACGGTAACTTGGTTACGATTAGGTCCTCCCGACTGGTGAAGCGACAGCAATTATTTGTACGTAATCAATTGTCACTGGTCACTTGTGACCCGTGCTGGTCGCTCATTACCTATCGCCATACTTGATATTTATTTCTATTTTGATTGCGATATTTATTGCTATTTTGATTGTGACAATAAACCGAAGCGTATACTTGTACGACTGTGTTTCTCTTTGCGGGACGAGTATTGAGGATGACCCTCTTGGTCTTGTCAAGGAGTCATTGGGGGGGGTATAGAACTACTAGTTTGGGGCAAACGTGAGCACACCGACGGTCTGAATGAATCCATTAACAAACAAGTATGATCATCACGGAAGTCACAAAAAAGTTCTTGTAGCATTGGTTGTTGTGATTAGTTCGTAACTAATATTGCGAAGAAGGGGATACATCCTACCATGCCCCTTACCATGACAACGCCTGGTTTGGGGTAAGCGTGACTGGCGCCCCCAGATTAATTGTTGGATGCTCGATTGACGTTTCACCCACGACATCGCTCTCCGTTGATCTGAACAGCGAGCTACGGCCCAGCGAACGGTTTGTCTGTTCCATTTGAGATTCAGTACCGTTTTCCCATTTGGAGACAGTGCTACCTACCTGTTCAGGTAATTGCAAGTGAATGCCGTGACGGACGTTTCGGCGTCGCCGGCCAGCTTCAATGGGACAGGGTGGGTACTCTCAAACTCTACGTAAGAGGAAAGCCAAGTCGCCACTTAATTTGTTTGGCTATAGGGGAACCGCGCGGAAAATCAAGAAAACGCACCCTATCCAAAATGTTCTAATAATTCAAAAATTTATTTACACAAAGATTATAAGACTCGAGTCACAACTCGAATTAATTTAATCAAAGCAGCCGCAAAAGCTAATACGCAACAAAACTTAAAGTTAAATTAAGCGAATAAATTCAACAATTCCGCCTCTATATTGGCTAAGGCCCGCTTTAAATTATTAGGCGAAGCGCAAACCTAACAGCAACAAAACAAAAAGACCGTTAATTCTCGAACAAGCGTGGAAAGTGCCGAGGCATTAGAGCGCGAGGAGACCGCGGTTTAAGCCGGCCAAGCCGTCAGAGTTACACATCACCACAAGCTGGGGCGAAATTATCTTTACAAAACAATAAGGTTAAACACCCACACCAAAACACGTGCAGTCTCTTCAAGGGAAGCGGCAAGAATCAGGATTTCTAATCCGTTCGCGGTGTCGCGTAGAAAAAGAGGGGCACAGAAGAAGAGACAAGGACAAGACATCAACGCCAATCACTGTAAAATCTTAGGTCGGCATCAACCAATGGGATCGAAATATCATAGGACATTTACCACATCGGCCCGTAATAGTATTGCCCGAGCTTACACCAGACTGCGCAATCCTTAACGCCTCAAAAAAAAAAATAGCTTCGCCGTGATTTTAACTTCTAAAATACTTTCCCCTAAAACTAATTTCTCAAGGAGATTTGCTACACAACGGACGAACAAAGCGGAAAGAATTAAACTCAGAGCGGCTAGACAATAAATTCCGAGACCCAATGATTTAAAAATAACACACGATGACACGGCTGTGAAACTTCGCCAGATATTTGCTATACAGGGTGTCTCGGGGTCGGATGAAAAACAGACACTGTAGTCCACCGACAGGTAAATAAATTTGTTTTGCAGGTGAGTTATTGCGTATAATTGATCGTTCTAGTCTTTGTAGTCTTTGTACCTTCACGCAGTAACCATTATTTGGGTATTTATGTATTTAGTATGTACTAGAACGCTCAACTTAAATGATACTCCTGCCTGCGATCCAAACCCTTACGAACGTAACGTTACGAGCTAAGGGATAGCGAAATTGTTAAATGGTATCATTTATGGTGACCATCGTTGTACATATTTTTCGTTACATTTCTTGTTAGAGCCGTTATCAATTTTTTTATAAAATTTTTTAAAAAGTGTATGGAAGCTCTTAAATACTGTCCCGTTGAAAGCGCCAGCATGTGCCCCATCCACGATACTTCTGTCGCTGTGTCGCCTCCTGTAATACAAACTCATTGATACCAACAAATGAAATGAGCGAAGGATGGAGGGTTACATGCTTGCAAATCTACTAATTAATTTTTTTGAAAATCAATAAATGACGGGTTTGAGGGAAAGGGTAGCAGGCAGAAACGGACGTTGTAAAGTTTTAAGGATAAACACTGAGTAAAATGAAGAATCGGAGATTTGATGAAGCATGAGACAGTGAGTAGAAAAAGAAATACAAACGGCAAGTAAAAGAAGAATTTTTTTGTATAATTGAAATTGTAAAAGACTAAAATATGAAACTGTAACAGAAAGCTCGGAAGACAAGACGTAGCGGATTCTATCTAAATTTGTTCGCGTAAAACTCATTTTTATAGTAATTGCATATTTTAATTGTTTCAAAGTTCGGCAGTAAAGCGCGGTAATTACGAAAAATCATCATTTACGACTCGATCAGTTTTGTGCGAGCAGTGTTTTACGTCCGCGCGCGCGAGCAAAAAAAGAAGGGAAAATATTTTATTACATAATAAGAAAAATAGTGCCTTCAATTGCTGACATGAAAGTACAAGAACTTAAATAATAAAACTTAGCCAATAAAATTGGTTTATAGTCTATAAATTTTGCGTCGTAAAATCTTTTAAATGTGTAGGTAGTGTTTTTGATAGGAGATCGCGGACGTTACGGTGAGTATCGCTAAGGATTTTCTAATTAGTTTCACAATTGAATACAAAACAAAGGCTGGGAAGCTAGGGAAAATGTTACGAAAGATTAAAAACGATAAATGCTTTTCCTAATCTGATTTTTAGACGATTAATTTGTTGCTTCAAAGACTGGACGTTTCAAGTTAAAATAGTATGTAAAGTAAATAAAACAACACCAATACTAATTAGATTTATGTGCAACTGTTTAATTAAAATAAAATTAATAATCAAAGTGAATAACTGCGTTTGAGATGAAGGCATGCGATCGCTTTTAACCTTGAAGAATCAGTCGACCATTTCGAAAAATAAAATCGAAAGAAGAATCCTGTTCTGCACGCTCAATTGGGCTGAATAAAATCAGTCGAATCAAGAAGAACTTTCAGAAACTATTTTTAGAATTTGTTCACTTGGTTAATTAGCCAGTGACTCAGATCTTATCAGTAGGTACTGTTACCAGATGAATTTAGTGATTATTCGATTATACCGACGAGTGAATATTTCAATTAGCCAGAGTTTACAGATTACGAAATTTTCCAGATGTTATTATGGGAATCGTAGTTTAGAAAACTAATCACAAACAAACACCAGGAGCCGATCGTCCATCCAATTATAGTATACAGCGTGTCTCTAAATCTATGTCATTAATTGAAACCACATATAATGGTCAAGAAAAGAAGGAAAATTTGTTATACAACTATTGGTCAGATAGCAATAATAACGCAGATAAAAATTATTTTACTTTTTCATAGAAATTGTTTGAGGGTCGTTGAATGCAGCTTCAATGTTCCGGCGGAGCTTGGATTTCAACTATTCTCCGACGTTCGGGGACATAAAAAGTCATAAAAACGCAGACCATGACCTAATGCATAGATATTGTACTTAAGGCAAGTCAAGTATCGTGTTTTTTGTTAATTTGAAAAGCAGACAAATTTTGTAAATAGGTAAGTTCTTAATAGTTTAAAATATTATGTGCGTGTTGCATTAATTGATGATTAGTTTTGTGCTAATCCGTTCTTTAACAGTTAAATTTTTAAAAAATCAATCTAAAGACGATCGAAAAAGTGGAAATTCTTACATCATATTAATTTGTAAATTGCCAATAATCAACTTACAATGTTGATTACTAAAGTTTGTTGTATTTGTACAGCAAAAATAAATTTGTTTCTTAATTAAAACTTCGAATAAAGACGAAATAAACGTCTGCACTAGGCGAAATCTTTTATGTCTTTGTGGTTTAGGCCGACGCAGAAATTCAGGTTCAATATTATTCTTATAAAAACATGTATTTTGTGTTGGAATGTAAACAAATAATAAAATAGTTCGATTGAGAGCTAGCGAAGTTATTCAATCACTTATTTTGAACTCATAGATTATCGTGTGTACAGGCAATCTAATTTATTTAAATTTTTCATTGTATCATACTCCAATTCTTGTTTTCCGTTTTTACAATAGGAATAATTTCTGCTCTTGCAATACTTATTCTACAGCTATTAGTGTCATAATTAAAAAATTATTTCACTCATTTTCAACGCAGTTACAAAATTAGAGTGCGAAGATGTTTAATTACTTCAGCAAAAATCTAACGAAGATTAGGTACTCGTTTTTAACATAATTGTTATTGTCTTTTACAAAGAAACAGATGTTCTTACTTATCGCACGTTGAAACTACAAATAAACATGCCGATGTCCGCAAGTCAGATTCATATTCGTATACAATAAGACCTTGACCGAGTTCTTCTAAACGTAAATAAAAAGTTTTATTGCGATTTATATCTTTTATCGGAATAAATTGCTGAAACAAGTCGTAAACCAAGCAGAGGTTTCAAAACAATGGGACTGCGCTCGCTTGTGATAGGTCAGTTTTTCATTTTTGTGCAAAAAATTTCAGATTTGGAGAATTAATCTCTTATGTAACGAGGAACTTACAGTTTCATTTAATGACAGAGATAATAAAGATAGCTTGTTAACTTTTATCTTTGAGGTTAATTCTCTTGAAATTAAAAGTGTCTCTGCGCATGTCGACATTGCCGGCGCAATTTTAAAACGACCGCCTCGTTTTAATTTAGTTTACAGCTTCCGTGAACCATCATTTACACTCCGACTAGAATTACATTAAATTAATTTTTCCGTACATTATTTGCCTCATTTATGCATCGTGGCGGTTATACATTTACATATTCGACCACTCAATCAATTATAATCGACGTGTCTGCTAATCGATAAGTAATTATAACATTTTAATCACCCGGCACAATAACAGAAAAAAAATGCAAATTAATTGATTTCTACGTGGACTATAAAACTCATAAGCTATTAATCATTTGGATCCATTTCGGGAACGCTTTTTATTACAAAATTATCATTACTAAATGGATGAACTTGTGGAGCTATAAATCTATTATGATTAATTTATTTAAACACAAGGTAAATTGAGAACCGCAGGGTGTTGATAAATTAATAATATTAAAGATCTAACGATTAAGATAATCGATCAGTTTCTGCGATATGCTTAAAAAGGTCTAATATATCAAAAAGGAATACGATACACTTATATCGAGAGCTCATTTAATCTTGTATCCCACGTGATCTTATACCTCAAATATGGGCAAATAAATCCGAAAAGAGCCAGCTCGTAGTATCTCTTCTCTTCGACAATCTAAATGAATCTACGTGGGCTGCTGGAAATTTTTCTGGAATCTAGTAGGTCTAGAATTGTTAGCGTTTATTAACTGTCATATTTGAAAAATTTGACGTTTTTCGCCTACAATTCTATTGACAGTTCCTCTCCAGGTGAACTAGTTTTGTTTGTACAGCATTTGAGAAAAAGTAATTTTGTGTAAACATGGAAATCTCGCGTGAAAATTTTGGTGCCATGATTTTTTACGATTTCAAATGTGATCTAACGCCGCAACAATGCGTCGATCGGCTTCATTTGGCTTTTGGAGATGGAGCACCATCAAAGAGCAGTGTTTATAATTGGTTTGCCGAATTCCAGCGTGGACGTGCCTCTCTCAGTGACGAATTTCGTGAAGGTCGTCCATCAACATCTGTTGTTGCCATTAATGTAGATGCTGTGCGTGAAATGCTTAAGCGAGATCGACATGTGACATACCGTGAGATTCAAGCATCTTTACGCATTGACATGAAAGCAATACACCAGATTTTGCATGATCATTTGAACATACGAATGCTTCGCAGTCGTTGGATCCGACACAATTTAACAGAAGCGCAAAAACAGGGTCGTCTCAAATGGTGCGAAGAAATGCTTAAGAAATTCAATGGAGGTCGTTCAAATTTAGTTTATAACATCGTCACAGGTTACGAAATGTGGATCTATTCGTACGAGTCAGAAAGTAAACAACAATCTACCATTTGGGTATTTCAAAATGAACCAAAACCAACAAAAGTTGTCCGTTCACGCAGTGCTGCGAAGCAAATGATTGCTTGTTTCTTTGGTTTAACTGAACATGTAGCAACCGTGGCTTTAGAGGATCGGGAAACCGTGAATGCTGATTGATTTACCACAATTTGTTTGCCGGAAGTTATCGATCAAATAAGAAGAAACAATCGAAATCGACGAATTATTCTCCATCATGACAACGCCAGCTCTCACTCAGCCCGTCAAACAGTTCATTTTTTGTCCAAGAAAAATGTTGAATTAATGACTCATTGTTCATATTCACCTGATTTATCACCTATGACTTCTTTTTGTTCCCAAATATCAAAAATAAAATGCGTGGTGAGCGATTTTTGTCGGCTGAAGCAGCGGTTGAAACATTCCGGACACTGGTTTCTGAGGTACCATCTTTAGAGTGGAAAACGTGCTTTAGAAATTGGTCCGAGCGTATGCAAAAGTGTATTGACGTCAAAGGCGAATACTTCGAGAAACAATGATACCGTTTATCAAATTTCATATGCAGTTTTTTATACCGTTTCCAGAAACTTTTTCAGCAACCCACGTATTAACAAACAAATATGATCTCATGGAAGTCACAAAAAATGTTCGTGGCGCATTGGTTGTTGTGGATATACCCCGTCATGCTCCCCTACTATGCCAACGCCTGTTATACCTTATCAGTTGGACAAATTCTTTAATCGACGCTACTTTAAAAAAAAATGGTAACTACGCTTGATTTTGCCCCATTCTGCCAAACACGTCAGCGTATAACTTTCAAGTATAGCTTGGTCACGTGGGATACAATGAATTATAAAAACCCTGTAATATTGAGTAAAATGTAAGTTTGAAATGCGTAAAATTCAATGTAAATTTATTTTAAGAAAATAAACTGTATGATTGTAAATGTCTTTTAATGTAGTTGAAACTTTTTCAGTTTTATGAGTTTCCTGGCCTGAAGGGCATAAAATGATCAAAGAATGAAAGCAAATATTGAATAAGAATGTAAGAGAAACGAACGTCTTTGGATTTTTTTGAAAATATTTAAGAAAAGAACTACAAATTGGGTGTGATTCATTTAATACAGCAGATTTTATTAAATTACACACAAAAGAATCGACATTGCCAACTTAAGCAGTGAGTTATTTACTCATTTGTAATTAATTTCACTATATAATATGAAAGGCGTGCGCTCAGCGCCACCTATGTGTAAGGGTGGGAAGTTTTTTCAACTACAAAAACTACACCATCAGATTCCTGCACGCCATTACCAAATAATTTGGAACAACTTAAATTACTTTGGCACAATGTCATCCATAAATAGCTCGCCCAATATCGCTGATGTGATCCAAAATGAAGTCGACGTCCTTACGAGTCAAAGCGGAATTCTGCGATACGAACCGAAAAAAATTAGGAAGCTGCTTCAGCGGTTGGTATCCAATCATTACAGCGCCGTGCCTTACCATCAGAGCTTTTATCTGCGGCGCCACCTAACGAGGAAAAGCTGTTATATGATAAAGGGCGGGGTAAAGTCGAAGCGCTACCTTGTGGAGTTGGACGCTGTAATCCAAGAGATTCGGTTTGGAACGCAGGTAAACCGGCAAATACCAAAAGCACACGTTCATGTAATGGCGGTTCGAAGCGAGGCTGAACTCCGGTCGATTCCGGATTTGCTCTTCGAAGTACTCGGCCACGTCCATTAATGCGTCGATGTGGTTCGCAAAACCCGTTGATCCCTGCAAATGAGAATCATCGAATGCTGCAATTCACGTTGGATAAAACCGGAATTACGCAGATATTTTACAAAACGAAAACAAAAAAAATGAACGAAAATAGAATACCTTTTTTTTTTTAGAAAATTCTGTGCGATGCAGCTTGAATAATATTTGCAGATTTTAGGTTTGCGTCATTGGGAGAAAAAAAATTATGCATAGTTTCTACCAATCCATTGTACAGGGTGGATTAAATTCGATGTCTCTTATGGGCATCTCCGTAACTATAAGTGATAGAGAAAAACTAGTGGCCAAGTCCCGATCTCTTTTTTGGAGATTAAGTCAAAACCGTAAACAAAAATCTTTTGTTTTCAAATTATGGCCAAAAATTGACATTTTCGACTTTTCGTTTTTCGGTCATATCTCGTTTATTTTTAGAGATATTAGAAAACTGTTTGATCATTATTAGGACACTTTTTGGAATACAATTCAGTGGTGTAGTTGCTTTTTTAATATTTACTTAAATTTTCAAGTTATAACATAAAGTTATATTTTTTTTAATAGAAATCATATTAGGCAATGCCCTCATTAAATAGAGATTTATTTTCTGTTTTCAAAAATATATACTTTGTTGGGTTTACTTCTTATAATAAATAGGTAAAATGCCATTTTTGTTATTAGCCTTGCGTATCCTAGTCTCAGAAGGCTGGCTTCAATGCAGTGCCGACACTTTTTTTGTTTTTATTAAATATTAACGAACTTTCAAACCTTTAGACAGTTTTGGCCGCTTAAAGAATTTCACATGCACTTTATTTTACAAAATTTCGTTTGAGAAATGTAGCACCCATCGCGACCGATCTGGCAAAGATTTCTTTTTTTGTTTTTATTAAATATGAATGCACGCGAATTTAGTTTGATACATGTCCGATTTTGTTTATATTTTACTATTTGTGTGTTTGTTTTTGTTTTTCGTGTTTTTAATTAAATATAGCTCAAGAGAAACAAAAAAAAAAGAAAGCCTAATTTAGTTTTAATTTAGTAATTATTACCTTTATGTTTATCCGAACAACTTGTGTTTTAGTGTAAAATCATGTTATCTTTTCGCTTCTCTTGACAACTTGTTTATTTACATTTTTTCACTCCTGACGAAACTATGAAGCGATAGCGAAACGTAGAGTGTTTTTGCGATTTCACGGTGTCCGTTTTAAAGTTTAAAAACTATTTTCTCTCACATATTTCATCGAACAAGAGTCGACTTCAATTAGAAATTTTTTATTGAAGTCGTTTCTTGTCCGATGGAAATTGTATAAAAATTGTTTTCAATTTTAAAGACATTGTGAAAATTACAGGAACGTTCAACGTTTCTTCCTAACGAAGCTATAAACCGATAGTGAAACGTTGAGTATTCGAGCAATTTTGGCTGTTTAAAGATTGAAAACAATTTTTGTATAAATTGAATGATAAACTCATTTTCAATAGAAAGTCAGACAGGAACTCTTATCAGAACGGTCGCTCAAAACGATAAAACGGAAATTTGTAAATTAACGCGAATACGAAATTATTTACGCAGTCAAAAATTTGAGAATATTTCTCGTTAAAATTTAATAAAATAAAAAATCGGCTCCGTATTGAACCCAGCCTACTGAGACTAGGATATTTACGCAAGGATAATAATAAAAATGATAGTTTTCCTATTTATTATAAGAAATAAACCCAACAAAGTATATATTTTTGAAAACAGAAAAAAAGTCTCTATTTAATGAGGGCATTGCCTACTATGATTTCTATTTAAAAAAATATAACTTTATGTTATAACTTGAAAATTTAAGTAAATACTAAAAAAGCAACTACACCACTGAATTGTATTCCAAAAAGTGTCCTAATAATGATCAAACAGTTTTCTAATATCTCTAAAAATAAACGAGATATGACCGAAAAACGAAAAGTCGAAAATGTCAATTTTTGGCCATAACTTGAAAACGAAGATAGCCGATTTTTGTTTACGGTTTTGACTTAATCTCCAAAAAAGAGATCGGGACTTGGCCACTAGTTTTTTTCTTTCACTTATAGTTACGGAGATGCCCATAAGAGACATCGAATTTAATCCACCCTGTACAAACGGTTCTTCTTAGAATATCTGAACTCTCAGTGATTTCCAGTTAAGTAATTAAATATGCGAAGCAGAAAAAAATTCTACCCTACCTACTTGTCCGTAAACACAACAATAATTAAATTGCTTGTTCAAACTTTCAAAATTCAGATTATTATCCCTAATAATAGTTTTTGTAAAAGAAACTGAAACTTGTGGATGTTTTCAAATATCGATTTGTGCAAAATAGTAGATAGATATACTATCTCCAAGACTGTCGAAGTTTTTGATTTAATTAATTGGTTCTAAACTATAACCAGACAGCGGAATTTAGAAGTCTTTTTGTAATAGATCAACGCAGCGATGCATTACGTGTGTGCCATAATACACCGCTGCGTTGACCGATTAGAAAAAGGCTGCTAAATTCCGCTCTCTGACTATAGCAGGTTTGCACCAAGTTAATTATAATAATAATAATATTATCTATTTCCCCAAAATATGAGTATAATAAAAATACAATATAGTTGTAAGAAACATTAAACATTAAATTTTTATGAAAGTTCTATCACCACAAGAATACATAAGAGCGATAGCAATTTAATTAAACCAAAAAGGTAAAATTTCAAAGATTACAAAGGGTAATAAATCCAAATAATCCACAAAAGTAAAAACTTGTGTGTGGATGGAAGGTAAGGCCAAAAAAGATGGGAGCGTAAAAGTAACCAGTAAGTGAAAATACATGAAAGTACCAGACAATCGGGCACCCAGCGTTCAGAGGCCACTAAAAAAAAAACACGAAATGATATGAACTACAGTAACAAACAATGTGACCCCCAGAAGAGGGCAAAAGCAACCGATCGCAAGGCAAAATAGACACAATTAAAAATAATAATAATAATCACAGATTCACAAATTATAATCACAAATCGTTGCAAGACCATACCATTCGTAACAATATTAAAGCTTTTTCCTATCAATCATGTCGTGTACTTTCAATCGAGGTAACCATTCCTTCAGATGTTTTTTTAATAATCCAATCGAGTTAATCATTTTCATATCTCTGGGAATTTCATTGTAGATTATGGTAGACAGGTATGTGAAACAACGTTGCCCGGTGGTTTTAAAAAATTTAGGGATCTGTGCAATTTTTTCTTCTTGCCGTTTATTATAAGAAGGAGCAAATTTTGTTATTTCATTTTTGTGTTTAAAATTGTAGAGCGCTGTTTCTAGGAAAAATAATTGCCTGATATCTAAAATTGCAGAATCCTGAAAAAGTAGATCTGATGAATCCAAATATTTTTTTATATATAATTTTTAACAATCATTTTTGAATAACTTCAACTCTTTTCGAATATTTTTTGGCCACTCCTCCCCAAACCAGAATACTGTAATTAAGATGTGATTGAATGAAAGAAAAATAAAGTATTCTCATTTGTTTTAAATCAAAAGTTTTGCTATATAACTTAAAGCGAGGTAAAAGACTTCTTAGTTTTTTAACTTCATAATCAGTGTGGAAGTTCCATCTTAAGTGCCTGTCCATAAAGATGCCTAAGTATTTTATTTTATCTGACGACGTTATCTGCGTTGTTGTCTTATCTGATAATTGAATATCTAAAGAACTAAAAACAGGCACTGTCACAGCAAAAGGGTAAAAAAATTGTTTTTTTGTAATTTATTGTAAGTAATTTGCTATTGAAAAAATTGATTATATTAATGAAGTCCCGTTCAGCTTTTAATTTCAGATCTGCCCAGTTATTGCTTGTGTAGACTATTGCAGTGTCGTCGGCATAACCAATAACCAACTGATATTAAAATGAACAAATCGTTAATGTAGATGTTAAATAATATGGGACCTAGTATTGTGCCTTGTGGTACTCCAAAACGGACAGGCCTTTCCGTACTTAAATGATTATTGACAATAACTCGATGTGTTCTATAACTTAAATAGCTCTCCATTAGTTTTAGAGTAACAACGGAAATCAATACGGTCTAGTGATCCTATTAGTTTTGAATGGCTGACAGTGTCGAAAGCTTTTGCGAGGTCTATAAAAATACAAATTGCTTTATTACCCTCGTCCATGGCTCTATAAATTTCTGCTACCAGGTCTGTAGAGGCGTCACTGGTTGAGATACCTTCCTTAAAACCATTCAAACCGCCGTTCAGACAAGATGTTCAATTTATTAACAAAATCGACGATACGAAGTTTTAATATTTTTTCGAAAATTTTTGATACATTGATACATATTTCAGAACGTCCGTTTTTCTTAATTACTTAAATAATAAGAAAGGTAATGCGATTATGATTTTCTGCCGAATATATAAACAATGTAGGCCTCCTAATGACACTGTACTTTAGGAAAATCAATTGTATATATAGAGGGTGGGTCATTGGTATCGACTTCTTCAATAGCACCTTAATTATTAATTACAAAAGAAAATGTCTTCGACGGAAGTAGGGTTGCCATATTGATAGAAATAAAATAACGGACAAACTATATTTATTTTTTATTCACTTTGCAACGATGTTGATAGTTGCTCGTTCATTGGTACTTCCTCCTTCAGCAGTTCCAACAGAATTTTGAGATACATTTTTCTCTTTAGACCATTTATATTTTTTTCAGGAAATCATTTTTTTTTAATACAATGAATGGGATCTGTTCTGTAACTTTCAATCTTTGTCTGGCACAGTTGTGATCTTTTTTTGTTTTACGCACTGTATTTCATCGTTCACTTCTGTCTATGTTTTGTTTCTATCGTATTATTTACTTTTTTACAGTTCGCCTTTATTTTCTACGAACTTAAACTTAACTTAAGATTCTTCTTTTGTTTTTTTTTCACCTCATACCTTGTATCTTTTTATTGTTTCTTTCATTTCTTTTTTTATTTTCTTGATTTTCTGCAGGGTTTATTTGGTTTATTTATTATTTTATTATTATGTTTTTATTTATTTACCTTAGTATGCGTGTAATTTTGTTCACATCAATTAATTGAAGAGCCACACATGCATCTCTTCAGTTGGCGGTCAGCAATCGACTTGATTGTTATGAAATCCTATCAAATTCTTTTCAATTATTGAAGACCGAATCAATTGATATGAACACAAAATTACAGAATGGCGCTGAGTCTTATCATTTTGTCAGTTAGTATCAATTAACGCCAATTAAAGTAGCGCCACTTTGATACTAACAAAAGAAAATTTGTTTCCTATTACTATTACCTAACTTGAAAATCCCTTTTCAAACATATTAGGAAAAATACGGACATTTATTAAAAACGGACCGGACACACGAACGCTTCCTGAATAACGTAGATATGGCAACCCTAACGAAAGTTATCGCCTTTAACGAGTCCTGTATCAGAAAATTATTTTTACATGTACAGCATGTTCTTTAAATGAGTTAACTACCAGAATTATACTTTTTTTAAATGGTATGTACCACTTTTCATTGCACACTTTTATCAAAATTATCGAATAATTAAAAATATGGACAACTTATGACTGAGTTTATTTACAAAGTCGTATTTGTTACTGTATTATAATATGTAACGTTTATGACATGCCCACCTAGAAACAATAATAACAAATGGCTTTATTCCTGTATCTTTACAATAATAAATAAATTAAATACAGGGTGTTAGGTAATTGACTGGACATCTGCAAACAGCGTATTGGGTACACTCTCTACTGTAACAAAAGCCTTAATAATCGAGGGTGCTGCGTTTTCCATAATTTCTTTTTTTTAAAGTCGATGAAAATTGTTTCGAAACCACTGATTGTCTTATCTACTGTTACACCCATGTGCCGAACGCCATCCGGGCGACCATAAATTCCCAAATGGTTTATTGTTTTATGACAAGCAAATTAGGCACGTTCAGTGTCTGAATAGATTTCAGAGTGTGCAGGTCAGGATCACAGTCAGTACTCGTCAAATCTCTCGTGAAATTGGAGTATCACACTGGATTGTCTGGCGTACATTGCACGAGCAATTATTATACCCTTATCACGTGCAATATGTACAGGCATTACAACCACGAGACGGAGAAATTCGGTTACGATTTTGCCATTGGTTACAACGGACAATTTTATTTCGTTATGGAATGAAGGAATCCCATTGGACCTTAGACATCGTGGAGTTGGATGCTCAGAAATCAATAGGAAGTAGAGAAAGAAAATTGTAATCGTTAATTTGGACAAAGAGATGGATGTTTAGAAGTCGACGGGATCACTTTCATAGGCTGTGTAATGAAAGAAGGTGATGGGTATTTAGAGAACGAATTTAAGATGAAGAGATTAAGAATTGTGAAATGAAAGAAGGAACGCGATGAGGCCTCAAAAGATAAAACTTGGATCCGGAAAAGATACTTGGGAAGTAAAATATAGTAGCCTTTTTAGCTTATGAAATGATATAATGCAATGAACTCTTTAAGACTCGCGTTTGAGATGTGGAAATAACTATCAGGAAGTAGAGGAATGAAAGTTGGATTGAGGCGACAACTGCTTGGAAGAAGTAACGGACTGGAGGAAGTCGTTAAGCTTTTGCAGCTCGAAATTGAGATGAGGAGATGGACACCTAGAAATCACCAGGAAGCGGAAGAGATCGATTTTATTAGTTATGGATTGAAGGAATCCGATTGGACCTTAGACATTATGGAGATGGATGCTCGGAAATCAATAGGAAGTAGAGAAAAAAAAATTGAGATCGTTAATTTGGACAAAGAGATGGATGTTTAGAAGTCGACGGGATCACTTTTATAGGCTGTGCAATGAAAGAAGGTGATGGGTATTTAGAGAACGAGTTTGAGATGAAGAGATTAAGAATTCTGAAATGAAAGAAGAAACGCGATGAGGCCTCAAAATATAAAACTTGAATCAGGAAAAGATACCTGGGAACTAAAAGATAGTAGCCTTTTTAGCTTAGGAAATGATGTAATGCAATGAACTCTTTAAGACTCGCGTTTGAGGTGAGGAAATAACTTTCAGGAAGTAGAAGAATGAAAGTTGGATTTAGGCGACAACTGCTTGGAGGAAGTAATGGACTGGAGGAAGTCGTTAAGCTTTTGCAGCTCGAAATTGAGATGAGGAGATGGACACCTAGAAATCACCAGGAAGCGGAAGAGAACGATTTTATTCGTTAAGGAATGAAGGAATCCGATTGGACCTTAGACATCGTGGAGTTGGATGCTCGGAAATCAATAGGAAGTAGAGAAAAAAAATTGAGATCGTTAATTTGGACGAAGAGATGGATGTCTAAAAGTCGACGGGATCACTTTTATAGGCTGTGTAATGAAAGAAGGTGATGGGTATTTAGAGAACGAGTTTGAGATGAAGAGATTAAGAATTTTGAAATGAAAGAAGAAACGCGATGAGGCCTCAAAAGATAAAACTTGAATCAGGAAAAGATACTTGGGAACTAAAAGATGGTAGCCTTTTTAGCTTATGAAATGATGTAATCCATGTAATGATGTAATGCTTTAAGACTCGCCTTTGAGGTGAGGAAATAACTTTCGTGAAATAGAGGAATGAAGGTTGGATTGAGGCGACAACTGCTCGGAAGAAGTAATGGACTGGAGGAAGTCGTTAAGCTTTTGCAGCTCGAAATTGAGATGAGGAGATGGACACCTGTAAATCACCAGGAAGCGGAAGAGATCGATTTTATTCGTTATGGAATGAAGGAACCGATTGGACCTTAGACATCGTGGAGTTGGATGCTCGGAAATCAATAGGAAGTAGAGGAAGAAAATTGAAATCGTTAATTTGGACGAAGAGATGGATGTCTAAAAGTCGACGGGATCGCTTTTGTAGGCCGTGTAATGAAAGAAGATGATGGGTACTTAGAGAACGAGTTGAGATGGAGAGATTAAGAATTGTGAAATGAAAGAAGAAACGCGATGAGGCCTCAAAAGATAAAACTTGGATCAGGAAGAGATACTTGGGAACTAAAAGTAGTATCCTTT
Organism: Prosopocoilus inquinatus; assembly: GCA_036172665.1. Classification (NCBI taxonomy): domain Eukaryota; kingdom Metazoa; phylum Arthropoda; class Insecta; order Coleoptera; family Lucanidae; genus Prosopocoilus; species Prosopocoilus inquinatus. The sequence goes on from CM069877.1 coordinate 36,075,915, forward strand.
TTAGCTTATGAAATGATGTAATGCAATGAACTCTTTAAGACTGGCGTTTGAGATGTGGAAATAACTATCAGGAAGTAGAGGAATGAAGGTTGGATTGAGGCGACAACTGTTTGGAAGAAGTAATGGACTGGAGGAAGTCGTTAAGCTTTTGCAGCTCGAAATTGAGATGTGGAGATGGACACCTATAAATCACCAGGAAGCGGAAGAGATCGATTTTATTCGTTATGGAATGAAGGAATCCGATTGGAACTTAGATATTATGGAGATGGATGCTCGGAAATCAATAGGAGGTAGACAAAAAAAATTGAGATCGTTAATCTGGACGAAGAGATGGATGTCTAGAAGTCGACCGGATCGCTTTTATAGACCGTGTAATGAAAGAAGGTGATGGGTATTTAGAGAACGAGTTTGAGATGAAGAGATTGAGAATTGTGAAATGAAAGAAGAAACGCGATGAGGCCTCAAAAGATAAAACTTGAATCAGGAAAAGATACCTGGGAACTGAAAGATAGTAGCCTTTTTAGCTTATGTAATGATGTAATGCAATGAACTCTTTAAGACTCGCGTTTGAGATGAGGAAATAACTATCAGGAAGTAGAGGAATGAAGGTTGGATTGAGGCGACAACTGCTTGGAAGAAGTAATGGACTGGAGGAAGTCGTTAAGCTTTTGCAGCTCGAAATTGAGATGAGTAGATGGACAACTATAAATCACCAGGAAGCGGAAGAGATCGATTTTATTAGTTATGGATTGAAGGAATCCGATTGGACCTTAGACATTATGGAGATGGATGCTCGGAAATCAATAGGAAGTAGAGAAAAAAAAATTGAGATCGTTAATTTGGACAAAGAGATGGATGTTTAGAAGCCGACGGGATCACTTTTATAGGCTGTGCAATGAAAGAAGGTGATGGGTATTTAGAGAACGAGTTTGAGATGAAGAGATTAAGAATTCTGAAATGAAAGAAGAAACGCGATGAGGCATCAAAATATAAAACTTGAATCAGGAAAAGATACCTGGGAACTAAAAGATAGTAGCCTTTTTAGCTTAGGAAATGACGTAATGCAATGAACTCTTTAAGACTCGCGTTTGAGGTGAGGAAATAACTTTCAGGAAGTAGAAGAATGAAAGTTGGATTTAGGCGACAACTGCTTGGAGGAAGTAATGGACTGGAGGAAGTCGTTAAGCTTTTGCAGCTCGAAATTGAGATGAGGAGATGGACACCTAGAAATCACCAGGAAGCGGAAGAGATCGATTTTATTAGTTATGGATTGAAGGAATCCGATTGGACCTTAGACATTATGGAGATGGATGCTCGGAAATCAATAGGAAGTAGAGAAAAAAAATTGAGATCGTTAATTTAGACGAAGAGATGGATGTGTAGAAGTCGACCGGATTGCTTTTATAGGCCGTGTAATGAAAAAAGGTGATGGGTATTTAGAGAACGAGTTGAGACGAAGAGATTAAGAATTGTGAAATGAAAGAAGAAACGCGATGAGGCCTCAAAAGATAAAACTTGGATCAGGAAAAGATACTTGGGAACTAAAAGATAGTAGCCTTTTTAGCTTATGGAATGATGTAATGCAATGAACTCTTTAAGACTCGCCTTTGAGGTGAGGAAATAACTTTCGGGAAATAGAGGAATGAAGGTTGGATTGAGGCGACAACTGCTTGGAAGAAGTAATGGAATGGAGGAAATCGATAAGCTTTTGGAGATCAAAATTGGGATGCGGAGATGGATATCTGGAAATCACCACGAAGAAGAAGAGATCGCTTTTGAAGATTGTGAAAGAAGGGAGCCTTTACAAGACGTTGTTGGGACGAAATGATGCTTCCTCATAAATCATCTGGAAATATAAGAGATGGCTTCTAGGTTATGGTATCGAGAAATAGAACGAATCTTTGGTAAACATGGTTGAGGTAAAGAGTTATACTGGAAACTATTAAGAAACAAAATAGATCTTATTTGTAGGTAACGGAGTGAATCTTTTTCAGAACGGAATTGGGATAAAGAGATAAATGCCTGGAAACTACCAGATATCTCTTTCATAGGTTATGAAATGAAAGAAAGCGATGAGCATATAAAGAAAGAGGTTCAGGTGAGGAGGTGGGTGTTCAGGAACCATCGGAAGATTGAAGGGGCGTTGTGAAATGAAGGGAAGAAATGCGATGGGTCTTCAGATTACTATCAAACTTTAAATTTTAACTCTTTGGGAAACCTACTTTTGAAGCTAGTGGCTTTTTAATTTTTTATTCAGAGTGAAGTTACCTTTTAGATGTCGTATGCGTTTTGCAGTAAAATCCCAACTCTCATGTCATCATTTAATCGAACAAGAACAAAAGACTGATAGCGTTTTCAGTTCGTTATTCCAGAGTACTCTGAGAGTACCTTATTATTATATGAGGGTAAAACAAGATGGAAAAGTGCTTTAGAGCAGTCAAGTGACAAATGCATTATTTAGACAAAACAGTGGGAAATCTAGGAAACGTTTTGGACGTTATTTTGTGATCAAAGCTCTAGAAGTTCACAGCTTAATTTTTTATCCTTTCTTCTCATTATAACTGTTATATCAGTATTAGGTAAATTTTTCAGGCTTTTTTATTGCAGAGCTCAAATACCCTAGATGCATAAAGGATCACTTACCTTAGCTTTCCACATAAACCAGAACTTAAACACATCGCATTTTCTCCCGCACTGCAAATATTTGTCGCCGAGATCGTAAGTTTTGTCGTAATATTTGTCTTTTTGGAAGAGATATTCGGCGCCCTTAGAATTGCACTCGTGCAATATGTTCTCGTCCTTCACGAGCAGGACGGAGCACTGTTGAGGGACGGCCAGGAGTTTATGCGGATTTATTACCAAGGAATCAGCCCTCTCGATTCCGTTGAGCTTAGCCCGATGCTTCTGCGAGAAGATCAACCCTCCACCCCAAGCGGCGTCGACGTGAAGCCAGAGCTTGTATTTCCGGCAGACATCGGCGATTTCTTTGACCGGATCGAACGCACCCCTAACAGTCGTACCTGCAAATAGTTACATAGGCATAGTTTCACCCTGTATGTTATGCAGTTTCGACGATACTCTCGTCCATTAAAGCAAACGATGCGACATTTAAATGTGTAATCGCGTTAGATATCTCCGGCAAACTGCAAACATAAATTACGTTGCCTGAGAGTCGCTCTCGCATGCTGAATATTAAACAGGTATCTGAAGTAATCGCGTTTCATTAAGCTCAAAGCGCTCTCGGAGATATCAAATCAGAAAACTGCTTCCAGGAAGATGAGTTACCTAATGTTGCGACCACCGCAAATGGAATAGCTCCGGAGTCGAGTTGCTCCAGGATCTTGTTCTCTAGCTCGCCGGCTATCATCTGACCGGATTCGTCGGTTGGAATATTCACAACATTATCTTCACCCAGACCGATGAACGCAGCAAATTTTGGAATTGAATAATGACATTCTTCTGAAGAAAAGACCATCAGGCGAGGTAGTCCTGAAAGTCCTGACTTCTACGGAAACAAAATTCAATTCACTTGAAAAGCTTGTTGGAATGAAAATTTTTGAAAGTAAGAAAAGGGTCTTCATACATTTGATCAGCTGGTTAGAGTGCTTGCTAGCAGAGTCCAAGAAACGTTCTTAGCTATCGTCAGCAAAGTCATGCTAAGGGAATTTGGGGAGGTTTACACAAAATTAATTGTTACGAGGAGGAAATCATCCTCAAATTAAACTAATTTTGAGTTCTGATTTATTATCAGACAGTTATTACAATAATGCGTTTGAATAGATTATTATTATTATTTTTTTTAAATAAAATTTGGTTGATTGAAATTTCGATTGGTCCTTCGAGCCATTTTTTTTTTAAGGTAAAACGTTGGGTTATAAATATAAAAGTTCCGTTTAAAAGAAAATCTTTTTTTTTCAACGAACGCAGGAAATTTTAGAATTGAATAATGATATTCTTCTGAAGAGAGTACCACCAGGCGAGGTAATCCTGAAAGCCCTGACTTCTATGGAAGCAAAATTCAATTCAATTGAAAAGCTTGTTGGAATGAAAATTTTTGAAAGTAAGAAAAGGGTCTTCATATATTTGATCAGCTGGTTAGAGTGCTTGCTAGCAGAGTCCAAGAAACGTTCTTAGCTATCGTCAGCAAAGTCATGCTAAGGGAATTTGGGGAGATTAATTGTTACGAGGAGGGAATCATCCTTAAAAGAAACTAATTTTGAGTTCTGATTTATTACCAGCCAGTTATTACCATAATGCCTTTGAATAGATTATTTTTTTTCAAATAAAATTTGGTTGATTGAAATTTCGATTGGTCCTTCGAGCCAATTTTTTTTTTGAAGGTAAAACGTTGGGTTATAAATATAAAAGTGCCATTAAAAAAAAACTTTTTTTTTTCAATGAATTCAATTAATTCTGTTTAACTAGCCGGTCCGCGTCAAAGATAAGGCGTATCAGTTCGATGCATAAATCAATTACTGCATGTATGTGTTCAAGGGGGTAGCAGTTGCAGCAATATGAACCATTTAACATGCATGATTGATTATGTTTGCGATAGCTTGTCGCCGATAGCGAAGCCCGAGCAGCTACCTCATCAAAGGCCGTGAATTACCACCCCCCGACCCCCCCAGCGACGAATCTATTTCATTCGCCCCGACCGGAAAACTGAAAAACAGACGCGCTACCTTAACGGCGGGGCAGTGATTAAATCTTGCGAGACTGAGGGCCGTTCCGTTTCCGGTGGATCCGCCGGGACAAAACATCCCGTCCTTCCATTCGGGTCCGATCATTCGGCAAATTTCTTTGATCACGTGGGATTCCATCAGGGTAAAAACGGGGGCGACCTCGTAAGTGTATACGCTGGCGTTTAACGCATCGGTTAACCATTGTCCTGCCAGACCGTAAGGATCCAAGCTTTTGTACAAAAAGACAATCGTTATTTAATTACAAAAAAAATAGGTACCAACACATACATTTATATACTACAGCGGCATTTAAAATTTTACTGATGGAAAGCATTAACCTGGTTTGTTATTGTTATTTATTTATTATTATGTATGTAGTTAACAAATTGTGTACATTTAATAGAACTCTTATATCTAAAGTTTGCCCTTTGTTTATTATATAACCCCCAGTCAAATAAGATATTTGGTATGAGAGGGTTATTTACAATACCGATTCAGTCTTATCAGTCCTATTTGCTTTGTACTATGCGCATTGTATAATTTAACATGGGCTTAAATATTGCAAGTAATACAAAACACTAATATTTTTATAACTAACTGTATCAAAGTAACAAGTTGTATATTTTTATCTACATTTAAGTTAGTTATTGCACTATTTATATTTAATTTACTAGTCCAAATCGTTTGCTAAAATGCATGTTTTTATTTTTTTATTAAATGTTTTAATATTTTGTATATTCCTTAATTCTTCAGGTAACTTGTTATAGTGTTTTATGGCACACCTGATGCTTCCACCATTATTTTGTGTTCTAGACCCAATCTCATGTAATTTAGTTATTTAGGTATTTCATAATTATGTGTTAAAAGTGTATTGCTTTTTATGAATCCATGGTCTATTTTGTGTATTAATTTGATGCTTTCTATTTTGACTAATTGTTCTATGTTTACATTCTTAGTATTTTTTATATACTTCTACTGTTGGGGTACTCCAGTGCATTTTATTGAGTACTTTTAATGTTTTGTTCATTACTCTTCCAACTGTTTGTCTTAGGTATTTTGAGCATTGGGTCCAGGTTACTATGTTGTACCTTATGTGAGGTAATATGAATGCGTGATAAATCATGTTGGCCGATCTAGATTCCAATCTTGCACATCTACTCAACGCTCCCACTAAGGGGATTATTTTCTTTTTCATATTCGCCACATGTTTGTCCCATTCTAGATTCTCATCTACTAGTGCGCCTAAATATTTTATTCACTGAATTCTTTTTATTTGTGTATCTTCTATTGCAACTAGCAGGTTTATATCTTTTTGTTTTTTACTTTAAATAATATGAATTCAGTTTTTTCTTTGTTGATCGTTAATTTATTTCCATATAATCATAATTTTAGTTTATTCAAATCTTCGTTAACTTCTCGCTCCAGTTGTGTTTTGTTGTATGCCGCATGCATAATCATCATGTCATCGGCATATGCTGTGTACGTTCCCTTCAAATTGATTTCCTGTATACTTTGGATATATATCAGATAAAGCAAGGGACTAAGAACTGTTCCTTGCGGTACTCCTACCTTCATTATCACTTCATCGCTAACATGATGTCCGTTTTTTGTCCTGATTGCTCTGTTTGTTAAATAAGTTTGAAGTAATTTATTTGCTACTCCTCTAATTCCTAGTTCTTCCATATTGTTGAACAGTATTTCATGGTCAACTGTGTCAAAGGCTTTCTGTAGATCTATAAATACTGCAGCCACGTAATTACCCTTGTCTAATTGCTTGTATATTTGGTCGAAGCTGTCTATTAACGCTGATTCTGTACCACTTCCTTCTTGAAATCCATATTGCCTGTTATCAAATCCTCCCGTTTTCATAATAAAATTAACTATTCTGGTTTTAATTACTTTTTCAAAGATCTTACTAAAAAGGTTGGTTAATGCTATTGGTCTATAATTTCCAGAGTCTAATTTGTTTCCTGCTTTATGTATTGGTGTGATGATTGTTTTTTTCAGTAAGTCGGGAAATATTCCTTTTTCCATGTTATCGTTTATCATTATAGCCAATTTGTGGCAGATAACTTCTTCCAGTTCAAGTATGTCCTTGATTGATATACCATCTGGTCCAGGTGCGGTATTTGGTTTCAATGTTTTTATGATTTTTCGTATTTCTTCTTCATCTGTAGGTAGTAAAAACATAGTTTCTGTCCTTCTTTTGTTTCTTGTTGCTAGAATATCTAAGTCTTGACTTTTCTCTTTTAATTTATCAGAAGCTTGAAGTAGAGAAATGAAATTTGGAATGAGGAGTAGAAATAAGCTGTAGAATGAAGAGTCTTTTGAGGTTCGAAATTTGGATGAAGAAATGGATGCATGAAAGTTCAAAAGATCGCTTTTATAAGATGTGAAATGAAAGAAAGCGATTATTATTCAGAGAAAAAGGTTTAAATGAGAAGACGGTTGTTCAGAAACTATCGGCAAGTTGAAGAGGGTTTTGGAACGAAGGAAAGAAACTAATTAATAAAATTCCTTTACTTAGGTACTCTAACCCTAATTAATTACCTTGATAACAATCTTTACACTTAAAAAATACGAATGGCGGAGACCGTATGCCAGCCCGCGACACAACTTCACTTTATTAATCACTGTGGATAGATGAAGTGCTAAATTTTTCCACTTGGAAAATTTCCAATAAAAAAATTGTGTGGTAAATTTTTCCAATTGGAAATTTTCCAGTTAGAGGGTAATTAAGGCTTAGAGTACCTCAGCAAAGGATTTTTATTAAAAAATTTAACGCTTTAGAATAAAAGTAATGTTTAAGATTAAACGTAAGGTTTCAGAATAAAATCAAAATAAATAAATAAAATCAAGAACTAGTGAGCGTAGATCTTATATTGCATGTCCGAAATTTTTCCAGCTGGAAAATTTCCTATTGGAGACCTTAGATCAGCCCGCGACACAACTTCGCTTATCACACTACTTACTGGCCGATTGATGAAAAAATTAAACAAAAAAGCGAGGAAAAAGTGTGCTTCAAGTTGCCTAAGAGAGGCAAAAATTATGAAAATAAATGAAACAAAAAGGCAACCTGGCAAATCAAATATCTCAAGAGCAATTCGCGAAAACCAACAACAAATAAACGGCGCGCTTCTAACAAGAAAAATAGATGCTAAGCTTTACATTAATTTAATATGATTTATTCTGGGAGCCACAAATGCGTCTTAAATCCCACCGGTCGTTGCTCATTTGTTTTCTTTCAATACATTTTTTGTGGATTGATAATCAGCTGTAGCGTTTGTAAATATTCTTTTTAATCAAATTAACGCATCAGCCACAATTTTTTTGCACTTCTGAAATAATAAAAAAAATAATTCAGGAAAATAACGGACGCCTTCGAGCTGTTTTTTCAATTTTTTTTTTAACTGTACGGTCCACTGGCTTTTCGCACCTCCTCCCCCCGAACTGCCCCCCTTCGTGCTGTATTTTTCAATATGTTTAAAGTGAGTCGACTGACGCCGCCCCCTTAATGCGTGCTTTCGGTGTTTTTTTTTGTCAAATTAAAGCAGCCACAATTTTTTCATTTTTTCAAATCTTAAAAATGTTTCCAGACACATTTTTCAATTTTTTTTAAACTACACGGTTGACTGATTTGCTCTTCCCCTCTCTCAATGTGTTTTATATATATTTTTTTGCCAAATGAAAGTACAGCAAAAGAATTTATTTTATTTCTCAAGTAATTAATAAAAGAAAAATATAATTTAGAAAATTAAACTGCCCCTCGACCTGTATTTTTAAACTCCAGTGGGTCGACTGGCTTTTCCTCCGGCCCCCTCTTGTCACTGGTGTTTTGCTGCTGAATTAAAGCGATTACATTTTTTTTAATTTTTCAAATAGTCGCAAAAATAATCTAGTATATATAGCCCCCTTCGAGCTGTATTTTTTAACTTCTTTAAACTGTAGAGTCGACTGGATTGCCCCCCCCCCCTCCTACTCGGCCCTGTCAGTGAGTTTTTTATTTTGGCAAATTAAAGGAGCCACTTTTTTATTTCTCAAATAATCTGTTTAAACTAGTGAGTCGACTGACTCCGCCCCCTTAATGCGTGCTTTCGGAGTTTTTTTTTTGTCAAATTAAAACAGCCATAATTTTTTCATTTTTTTTCAAACAATCTTAAAAATGTTTCGAGACACATTTTTCGATTTTTTTAAACTACACGGTCGACTGACTTGTTCTCTCGCTCTTTCAATGTGTTTTATATATATATTTTTTTGCCAAATGAAAGCACACCAAAAGAATTTATTTTATTTCTCAAGTAATTAATATAAGAAAAATATAATTTAGAAAATTAAACTGCCTTTCGACCTGTATTATTAAACTGCAGTGGGTCGACTGGCTTTTCCTCCACCCTCTCTTGTCACTTGCGTTTTTACTGCTGAATTAAAATGATTACAATTCTTTTTAATCGATTTTAATCGACCAAATAAGTCAATTTTTTGTTAATTTTTCAAGTAGTCGTATAAATAATCTCGTATATAAACTGCCCCCTCCGAGCTGTATTTTTCAACTTCTTTAAACTGAAGAGTCGACTGGTTTGCCCCCCCCCCTCTCCTCTTAGACCCTGTCACTGTGTGTTTCATTTTTGACAAATTAAAGGAGCCACATTTTTATTTCTCAAATAATAAAAAAAAAATTTTAATTATTTATTTTATTTATTTATTTATCTCTTGTCCCCTGTCAATGTGTAGTCACAATTTCTTTTATGTCTCACAGTCATTTTTTTTATTCCTCAAACAATCGAAAAAATAATTTAGAAAATTTAGTACCACGCTATATTTTTAATTTTTTTTTTAAGTGCGATATAAGTGACTCATTTCCCTGTCCCCTGTCAATGTGTGTCTTTAAACAGTCACAATTTCTTTTACGTGTCCAATAGTCGAAAAAATAGTTCAGAAAATTAACCGTCTCCCGTCGAGCGTGCTGTTTTTTTTTTCAATCTTTTTAAACTAAAGGGCCGAGCGACTTACTGGCCCCCGCCCCCCACGATGAGGCCAAAAAACTAGAACCAAAAAACGATCTCTGAAAACTACCAGAAAGTAAAACAAGTCTTCTTTTTAGCTTACGAAACGAAGGAATGCAATGAGCTCTTAAAGATTCGCGTTTGAGATGAGGAAATAGCTCTTAGAAAGTGGAGAAATGAAGATTGGGATGAGGAGACAACTTCTTGGAAGCCATCAGAAGTAACAGAATGGAGGAAATCGCGATAAGCTTTGGAGGTCGATATTGGAATGAGGAGATGGATGCCTAGAAACCACCAGGAAGTGGAAGACATCGATTTTATTCGTTACGGAATGAAGGAATGCGATTGGATCTTAGATATCGTAATTGGAGTGGTGATCAGGAGACGGATGCTTGTAGATCAATAGGAAAGTAAATGAAAGAAAATTGAGATAAGGAGAAAACCGTCAAAAGTAAGTTATGGAATGAAGAAATTCGATAAGCTTTTGAAGACCATTAATTTAGAGGAGGAGATGGATGTCTAGAAGTTGAAGGGATCGCTTTTATAGACTGCGTAAGGATGAAAACAGGCGATGTGTATTTAGAGAACGACCTTGGGATGAAGAGGTGGGTGGTGTTCGAAACCCATTAGAAGTTGAAAGCGGTAGTGGAATGAAGGAAGAAACGCGATGAGGCCTCAAAGGACAAAACTTGGATCAGAAAAAATGCTTGGGAACTACAGGATAGTAGTCTTTTTAGGTTACGAAGTGATGTAATTCAACGAGCCCTTAAAGATTCGCATTTGGAATGAGGAAATAGCATTTGGAAGTAGAGGAATGAAGATTGAATTGGAAGCCATCAGAAGTAATGGAATGGACGAAGTTGATAAGCTTTTGGAAGTCGAAATTGTAATGAGGAGATGGATTTTATAAGAGAGAGTTTTTAGAGCAACTATTAAAAGTAGCTACATTTTAAGACTCATAGTCACCGAAATTTCTAGTGATGTCGATAGCCTAATTTTCTTATCTACTAATGATGATTTGAACTTACCCCGAAAACAACTGATTAATAAAATAAGGATGTCCGGTCTTAACGCTGTACTTAATGGTGCTTTTAATTAGGTTCAGCAAGGTCTCATGGCTTTCCCCATTTTGTCCGACGGAAAAATCAAACGCCTCCTCTAATTCTTCCGGCTTCTTCCACAACACGACCTTATCTCTGTTGGTGGCGAAGACGACAAACCTGAAAAGCACGTCGACTACGTTCGCTAAAAGCTCCCCGTGCTTCTCCAAGCTCGGCAGCGGTTTATAGTCGGCCATTTTTTCCGGGAGGGCCAAAACGCACGGGGCCTTTTTATATCCTCCTCATAATTACGTCGGGCAAATTTTTAATTAAGAATCCGCTCGTTGAGGCAATCAGGCTAATTGAATCAATAGCTTAATGGGGGAGCAGTATGAAAACTGCGTCCGGAGGCACGAAGCAATTACCAGCTCACGGCGAATGCAAAACTATGCGACGAAGTGTCAGAGCGTGTAATTAATTAGCTTGGGAATTTTACTATTAATTTATTAAGTTCGCCGGCAAAGTTCTTTAGACGCGTTTAATTAACGCAAATATCTATATAAGTTTGGGCGTTGGGATTTTAAAATTAATTTATGCTGCCCCTGATAGTTTGCAACTAGAACGTAACACTGATGATTGCTTGTAGCAAGTAGGAATTATATTCCAAGACAACAAAAGGAAGAACTTAAATGACGCAAGCGCAAGTTAGTAAACATGTGCAAAAACTAACCTTGGCCCTGCCAATCAAAACACAAGAAGTTACACGTCACAATGTCTTTAAATACTTGAACGCACCTCGCTGAATAAAACAGTCGGTAGTGATAAAACCTTGTTAAACTAAAAGGTCCCCTGGGTAGTGTAGAAATGATGTAAGTTAATCTATTATTTATAATAATTGTATTTCTGGATGTATTTTAATCTGACTGTATCAAAGGTGCTTGCAAATGAAGCCAAAATACGATTTTACCCTTTCTTTAACAACGCACATTAAAATACATGCATACTGAACTATTTTTCTAAAAAATAATAGATGCGAACATCGTCTTTTACAAGATGATACTGTAACAAAAAAAATGTCCTTGACAGTCCTTGTTTATAAATAAACTTGACCAAGTTAAGTAATTAAACCCTAATTGGGCGCCTTCCTTCGTCAACATCCCATTCAGGTTGTTATCCAGTTCGACTCTGACAGAATATTAAATTTGCGCCATTTAACTTCAACCAAGTAATAGACCGGCAGTCAGATCGTTCGGAACGGATCTATCTTCTGGGGGTGCTCTCCCCCGGGCCCGGCAGCAAAACAATCGTCAAGAAACTTGAAACTTCTAACGACCGCGGTTCTCCTCCTTGCATGTACTTCTTGAAATCAGGCGTGTCATGCATGCATAAGTTAGCATTAGCAATCGGCTCTTGCTCCTTCAAACATTCACTTTAATGACCTTTTTTTTTATTGAGTTTGTTGTACCTTCCTCTTATATGGTACGGCAGATCAAAAGAGTAAAACGAATTTTGAGTTGTAAAAATAAAGGATGCTCCATTTGAGACGGTACATTTCAATAGTTCCTTGCTTTTATAATTCTTTAATAATCCCTGGAAGATGTTTGAACGTCATATCCTTTTCGTTCGTTAAAAAAAAAGTAGATTTCCTTCCAAAAATCTAACAATAAGTATAGTACACCTAAATTCTTTTTTTTATAATTTTTTTTGCTGTCTGTAAATCTTGTCATAATTTTTACGGTGTTTAAATTATTTCTTATGACGTGGGAAAAATCCAAGGCTCGTGGTCCAGACTAACGCAAGGCACAATCCATCGTCAAAAGACGAGAAATGAAGACGAAGGCTCGAAGAGCTTTTCCAATTGGTAACTCAATGTCAACAAAATTTCTTGAACAATGGAACGTCTAGGAAGGTTATGGTAAGACAGTGGCGTAGAGCAATCACAGGGCAGTTCGGTGCGATTCACGAGGACCCCCAAGTGTTTAGGGCCCCGCGAAGTAACCATTCCTACATCATTTTGATTTTTTTTGTTTCAACTCACCAGCGCCAGTTGAAAATTTTCTTGAAACAGAACTTAAATTAAATTAAATTTTAAAAAAATCGTTACAATTAAATTGACTACAAACCAAAAATGAACACACCGTCAAGAGTTACTTCTTCATTCGCGAAATTAATTACAAACGGAGGAGACTGACTAACAAAAAAAAATTAATTACAAAAATAAATTTCAACAGGAACGCGTAATTAGGTCAGAGAAACTGCACTCAAAAATCCAGAAGACCTACTTTTCGTACGCTCCCGCTCTTCTTAAGCACTTTTTCCTCTGTTCCACGCGCGGAAAATCCCTAATCGAGTGCATAATTAAGTGCCAAAATTGTGCTTCCTTGCTCTATTCCGAACCGTCAATTTTTTGTGAAATTGGCCGACGCTATTTATATTGACCTGGTACGTGTTTGTTCGTGTTATAATATTATTTAATCGCCACTTAATTTTATAAAACGCTGGATCTCTACGTATTGAATATTCGAACCTTTACAGACGTCCTACATATTCCGCAAACTTAATTAAATGGTAGCTTGATGAACATTTCCCTGGAACATGGATTGGACGTCTTGGACCAATATTGGTCTTTGGCCTTTCATTTTCGGGAATATGTAAAATTAAAATAATAACGACTTTGGTACAATGTCTCAAAGACTTACAAGAAGCAGCAGCGAGACCACCAGCAGAAGCCACCAGCCCTGAGGAAGTTCTTCCGCAATGGAGAACGAAACGTCGGCGGTGGAATAAATCCGACATACGCGGTTCCAATCGGAAGCCAATAATTCAACCAACTTTGTTACAAATTCAGAACTTTTAAAAGAAATACTACCAAAGGTAATTAGTAAAATAGAAATTGGAACTTTTAAGAAACGCAATAGGAAATTTAGATACAGGATAAAAAAGTGCGTAGAGGTGGGTGAGGATTATATTGAATAACTTTTCCCCATATTTAAAACTAAGTGTAGTAAATAATCTGATTATATAGCCTACCTTCTTTATGCTTTAGTGAGGGCCCCTAATAAATATTTTTCACCGGGGCCCTATGAACTTTAGTTACGCCACTGTAATAAGAGGAAGAAAGGGTAATATTTTCCAATCAAAACATCAAGCTATCGCCAAAAGGCCATGAAATGAAGACGAAGGTTTCAAGAGCATTTCCTATTGGTATTTCAACAAACTGTCAACAAAAGGCCACAAATGAAAGCTTGAAGCGCTTTTCCAATTGGTGTTTTAACAAACCATCGTCAAAAGGTCACAAATGAAGACGAAGGTTTGAAGAAGTTTTCCAATTGGTATGGCCACAAATGAAGACGAAGGCTTCAAGAACTTTTCCAATTAGTATTTCAATATCAGCAAAATTTCTTCAACCATGGAACCCCTAGGAAGGTTATAATATGAATAAGAGAAGGGCGGTAGTTTCGAATACTTATTTAATCAATCACATCATCATTGCTAAAGGAATAATGACTTCTGGCTTGCTCAGTCAAATCATAGAAACCCTATCAGATTGGAGCTTTCAGATTGGAGAACTGATTGAACGAAAGTAACTACAAAGAGAATGCAGGGAATACTCCAAAGTATTTAAAACTGGGCAAGTCAGGTGGTGTCCCAGGTGAGCTTTTCGGTTACAAATTCTGAATGGATGAAGAAAGACTGCTGTACACTCATGGAGATGATCAATTATGGAGATGATGATTACTTTGATTGTCAATTAAGAGATGATATTCCATTCTGTCCTCAATTGGACGAACTTCTCTTACCACCTACCTGATGGTGAAAAAGTGAGACCTACACTTCAGTTGCCCAAACGCTTGCGATACTTTTGAGAATCTTCAAAGGTGTACACCTTGCAATCAATGATACCATCACTTATGTGAGATGATTAATGCCTCATGCCCCTTAATCTGGTCCAACAAGCCCTTCTCCTTTAACACTTGTCGGAAGCACTTGGGGATTGGTAAAAATAATCACCGTGGTCCTTTTACCTAAATAACTTCGGTTATATTTCATTATACACACGTACAAAACAGATCACATGTTCCGTCAACCTTCTGCTTATTCTTAGTCTTACCAACTATGTCTCTTGATGGCGCGAGATCACCAGGCAGAGCGGGAGATTTAAAATAATTCTCTACACACTAATTCTTAAAACTTTGTCACCACAACATGTGATCTAAACCAAAATTAACTCAATTCGATAGTTTAATTTTCCTTAATCAAAAACTGGCAAGCTTCTCGAAGTCCCTTTGATCTTTAAAAACCTAATTCCTCCTAAAATTAATCGATTCCGCACTTACATGATGAAAATTCATGATCAAAGATAATACAATATTTGTGTTATCTTTAATTCGTCTTTCCTAAAAAAATCACTGACGGCCCCGTTAGTAATCTTTCCAATAATTACTAGAATTAGGTGCGCAGCCTGAAGTTCGAACAGCCCGAAAGAATTCTCAAGCCTCCTTCAAGTTCCCAAACCCAAGAAGAAGCTGCCCATCTAGTAACTTCCCTCCCTATAATTGACTTGAATATCGAAGTACCCAACCTAAAATTTCAAAAGTCCCATCCTTTCTTTATCTTCCTCATAAATGAATCGAACCTCTAGGTGTCGAGCGTAAAGTTCCAATAACTAAAAAGATTTTCAAACCTCTTCCATCTTCCTAATTACCTTTCCCCTAAAGAAAATTATTGACTGTTTTCTTCTCCACAAATGAATCGAACTACCAAGTGTCCAGCCTAAAGTTTCAATAACCCAAAAAAAAATTTCAAATCTCCTCCATATTCCCAAACCCAATTACCTTTTCCCTAAAGAAAATTATCTACTGTTTTCTTCCTTACAAATGAATCGAAACTCCAGATGCCCAGCTTAAAGTTTCAACAACCCAAAAGAGTTTTCAAACCTCCTCCATAATTCCAAAACCAATTATTTTTTCCCTAAAGAAAATTATCGACTTTTTTCTACCTTACAAATGAATCGAAGCACCAGAGGCCCAGCCTAAAGTTTCAACAACCCAAAAGAATTTTCAAACCTCCTCCATATTTCCAAAGCCAATTACCTTTTCCCTAAAGAAAATTATCGACTTCTTTCTTCTTTACAAATTATTCGAACCACCAGATGCCCAGCCTAAAGTTTCAACAACCCAAAAGAATTTTCAAACCTCTTCCATATTTCCAAACCCTAAAGAAAATTATCGACTTTTTTCTTCCTTACAAATTAATCGAACCACCAGATGCCCAGCCTAAAGTTTCAACAACCCAAAAGAATTTTCAAACCTCCTCCATATTTCCAAAGCCAATTACCTTTTCACTAAAGGCTCAAGCAGTAACTTTCCTATAATTAACTTGAATCTGCCCAGCCTAAATACTACCTACGCGCAAGAAAATTCTTCCCTACATCAAATCAGATTCGTAATTGAAGACCATAACTTCAAAAGCGTCTAAGTGCCAAATACATGTTTAGAAGTTATAAAGAAAACTGATTTACTAAACCTTAAGCGCACATACAAATATCGCCAACTATAATTACTATTTATTAGACTTTTTATTTAACCACAGGTACATAGACCATTTTGTATGACATTGGGCTTTGCCCATAGAACCATTTGCTGCGAAAATATAATTTCTTTTATTTTTTGGCACTTAGACCCTTTTGAAGTTATGGTCTTCAATTTAACTACTTTTCTCAAACCACCTCTTCGAAGTCTTAAATCCAATTAACCTTTCCCCAAAAATAACTGACCGGGCCATTCAGTCATCTTCTAATGGTTAATTTGAACCTCTAGGTGTCCAGCTGAAAAATGCCATCAACCCATGAAAATATTACTAAGTACTCCACCCAAAAGAACTTAAATTCTCAAGCCTAAACTAAAAATCTAGTCCATACCGATAAACCAAACCAAACTCCTTTAAAATTAAATCTAAGGAAATTAGCTTAACCAGAAAACTTTTGATCGCCTAAAACCCTTTCCACATAGAAAAAAGTTTCCCTTTTTATCCTCAAAGAAAAATTATCCCCTAAATTTTTTTTTTTTTAAACTCCTCCAAAACTGAATCCAAGTAATTCAGTTAAAACTTTTATTAAGGCTTACTTCCAAGATGAGGTTGTTGCTCCTTTTACCATTTTCCTGCGCATTAAAAATAGTTTCCTTCTGAATTGACTCTTATGCACCAAGATGGACGTAATTTCTGGATCATTTAAGTTCAATCCAAAATTTTCATTTTATTTGCAATGGTCTGTGGCATGAGCATATTTTACAGTCTTTATCACGAAATGCTCCGTCCTCTTCTAATTAAGGTGTTGCAGCTGATGATACTGATACACCATCATATAAGTATCAACCCTACAAACGTGGAAAGGTCAGTAGTGGGGTTTTTGCCTCTTCATTTTTTTTTTCAAACCAAAGGAAGGCTTGGCCTCCAAAAATTCAAAAATCCAAGAATTTTCCAAGCGTTTCCCACGTAGGATGTCTTCAATTTAAGTTCGTGATTTGACAGAAAGAGTTTTTTTTTTTTTTTTTGTAAATTAATGAAAACCATGTGGTCAGACTAAATAAGACAAAGTATTGGCCCGAATTATACGTAGGCATATCTCAAGTGAGTTAAATTCAATCTCACTTTAGCACAACGAGAAACACATGGAGATGGATATAACAAACAAATGTACGTAGAGCAAACGTGCCAGCGTTATTTTCTACGGCGGCGATAAACGCCCGTAACATCTTTCGAAAACGTCCAGATTCGCTTATGGGTTCAGCCATAATTATAAATTATCGGATGACAAGCTTAAAACCACGTATTTTGTCGTAGTCCGGACGCAGTGGTATTTATGCGTCGCGCGCTTATTTTTTATTCTATTTTTCGTCTCGTTTTTATCCGAATAATTACTGCGAATTGGCGTGCACAATAATTATCCCCTGCCTTCGACAGGGGAGAAAAACGATCGGCCTGGACCCTGTCCGATTTTATTCGGGTGGATCGCGGCCCATATCGATCGGGTGTTAGCCAATGAATGTCGTATTAAAATTGCGAGGACCGCAAATAAATGAATACTTCTACCAAAAAAAAATAAATAAAAAAAAAATGCTTATTCAGAAAATCTGTTACGATATGATCGAACGGAACAGTTATTGACCGTTTTCGATTTACTTTCATACTTAATTTCTTTCTTCCTTTCATTTTTAATATTCAAGGAAAATGAAAATAAATTAAAGTTTCTATTCTGTCACCGCGTACAGTTGGTTATTCTTTTGTTAAGTCGAGTCCCCAGACTTTTTGTCTAATTAAATGTTATTCTCTACAGGAATCCCGATTTTATTTTCTTTGAGTTAAACAAGTTGAAATGTGTTTCATTTTACTCCGATTAACGCCGTTCGGTCTACAACGGTTTTATGCGGTTTCTTGAGTTTTTTGAGCGCGTCTCATGTGAAAGGAGACGCGCTGAGGTGTTTTTACGCATGGAGACGAACTTGATAGTTTTTTTTTTTTGAATCGAGTGCTCAGACTTTTTTTCGTCTAATGAAATGTTATTCTCTATAGGATTCTCGATTTTATTCTTGAAACAGGAATAAATTCGCTTTGTTTCCGTTGAGTTAAACAAATTGAAATGCTTTTAATTTTACTGCGGTCTTCGCAGTTCGGTCTACATTCATTTTTAGTGTTGCTTTTTGAGTGGGCGAACTGCGCGTTTCCTTTCACACGTGACGCTGAGGTATTTTTACGCATGGACACGAACTCGATAGTTTTCTTTTTTTTTGAATCGAGTGTTCGGACTTTTCGTTTAATTAAGTGCTATTCTCTACAGAATTCCTGATATTATTTTTGATACAGAAATAAGCTCGCTGAGTTAAACAAGTTGATATGCTTTTAATTTTACTCCGATTATTGCCGTTCGGTCTACATTCATTTTTTATGCCGTTCTTTAAGTGTGCGAATTGCGCGTTTCCTTTCACACGTCGTGCTGAAGTGTTTTTACGCATGGAGACGAACTCGATAGTTTTCTTTCTAATCATACTCATACTGTTTATTGGTATTAGAGCCCTTACAAAGGATATACAAGTCACTTACATCTACGGATAAACTACCCTGGTATAAACTGATGTATACAATTATACAGAGAATCTACAAAAGTAGTGCGGGACTTTTTGTCTAATTTAATGTTACTCTCTATAAGATTCACGATTTTATTTTTGAAGCAGAAACAAACTCGCTTTGTTTTCGTTGAGTTAAATAAGTTGGAATGCGTTTAATTTTACTCCGGCTATCGCCGTTCGGTCTACATTCATTTTTCTGTACCGTCTCTTTATGATTTTTTTTGTCAAGCTCTTTTCTTGTGACCCTTAAGGCCGATACAGAGATTTACACTACCGCTAAAACATTAGCCTTAGTTAATAAGTTGAACAATTTAAAAATTGACACTGTTCGCCTGAGGAACCGCGGAATCGTAACTGTCCGCAAAAAGGGTGGTCAAGATTTATGTTTCGCGCTTGCGTCTGCGTCAGATGTCATTTTGAAAATCAGATTTAGACAAATTTTTTTGAAATTTACGATAGGTGGTAATATAATGATTGATTTATAAGTATTTCAGAAATTTTTATTGTAAATGATCATTTTTAATACTGATGTGAAGTAGGCTTTAATAGTTGTGAATTGTTCGCGACGCTGATCTATGAAATACACATTTCAAGAGTTTCCGCCAATGATTACCTTTGCGATTACCGTCTCGTGAACGGGCGTCATTCTATAAATCGGCCTTCAATCTATTCCAATATTGGATAGCGTTTATGTCAAGATTTCGTTTCGTTTCGTTTTGGTTTCCTGTTCCCCTTACCCCGGATCAACTTTGCCACGATTCATTTTCAAGTGAAATTTGTTCTCCACTTGCTTGTGTGTGTGTGTGTGTGTGTGTGTTCACATTATTTCCCCTGGGGGTGAAAAAATGTCTACGGCCGCTGGCCGGTGCTAACGTTACCACCCGAAGCTAAGGCCGAGTCTTCACTCCCTTTTTGTTCAGCCTGATTGGTCTTTCTCCAGGTAAGTTTTTTTTGTCGTCGGCTAATTTGATCCGTGCTCTACGTTTTCTCTTTGTTCTCCCCTTGTGGGCTTTCACATCTGCTGATTTTGTTGTTTGTGATTTGTTCTTCCCTTTTGATTAGTTGTTCTTGGATGAAACGTTCACGGCTCGGTGCTCTTGTGAACATTGACCTATTCCACTATTGGATAGCGTTTATGTCACGATTTCGTATGGTTGGCTGGTTATTTTCGATCCCTGCATTTTCGTTTAGTTTCCTGTTCCACAGTCTCGTGCGTGCTCAAATTATTTCCCCCGGGGGTGAAACAAATTCTACGGCCGCTGGTCGCTGCCAACAGTACCATCCGAAGCTAAAGCCGCGTCTTTTGTTCAGCCTGGTTGATGCACCTCCAGGAGAGTATTTTTTGTCGTCAGCTAATTTGTTCCGTACTGTACGTTTTTTGTTCTCTCCTTCTAGGCTTTTACCGCTGGTTATCTTTGCGTTTTGAACCTGTTCTTCCCTTCTGATTAGTTGCCCTTTGGTGGGACTAATCGTTTGTGAGGCTACTTTTGGCAAACCTTACGTCCTCCGTACGACTTCGTGGGTCAACTGCCGCCGCTAGATCCTTCCTGAATCGAGTCCTGGAGGTCGAAAGAACCTGCTAGTCGCCGCTGAGGCCGCTGTTGAACAGACGTTCGCCGACGTGACTCGACAATCAACGAAAGATCGGAGCTTTTTATTTTTTTATTGATTTACATAATGTTACCCTTGTATTTTGTGTGACCCTTCAAGTCTGGTTGATTAAATTATGTTGTTTATGTCCCTTCCGGACAATTTATTTTACTGCTATTTAAGTATCTATTGAGTTTCAAAGTTAGACGAATCGAGATCGTATCCGATTTTAGTTTCTCAGAGTTTTTGGGTGGTTTTGTTTTAATACAGACAAGTTCAGGTGCGTGCCCTTTTCTCCTTTGTGCGCATCCAAACTCTGATTTAAGCCTTGCTTAAGTTTATATTTAGTAAACTTTTGAGCAATTTTCGCGTTGGTCTGAGTTAGTCCCGACCCGTTCCACTGTAGCAGCCGGCGGCACCGAATTCACTCGTAGGCGTTGCTAATCTTCTGCTTATCTACCAGATAGGTAACACATTAACCAGGAGAGGAATAAAACTCACCAATAATTGCCCAGCCAAGCATTAAGTCCATTGCCAGTGGACCAAACCATGTCGGCTGCGTCACTATTTTGTTCCGTTAAACCCATCGCGTCTTACAATGAAATGTTTCATCTAATTAACCCTACGCGAAATTTTTACCAACCTACATAGTTTATCAAAAAATAAATAACCGCTAATAGCCCTCGCTTTTAAAATAAACGACTCGAAGGGCTTAACTTTTGCGCCTAATTTAAAAATTATGGCATTTTCATGTTCCTAAAAATGCTATTACGATGTGGAGTAGTGTAATAAACATTCAGTCTCGCGCTTACTGAAGGGTTGTAATTTTAAGACAAATTTTCAGCGAAAATAAAATGCCGAATAGCACGGATGAGTGTTTTATTGATTTAAGATAAATTCTAAGAGAGTTTTTAGGTTATAATTTCAATCTTTTACGCAATAGGTACTGTACAGGTTTTAGAAATCTAATGTATTAAATCAGTGATAACCGTCTACTGATTTCTTCGCACACTTTCCAGACCTCCCCTGCAAAAAAAGGCCAACTTAAGAGTTCTTCGAGAATCGAAAATCGATTGTGTGTAATCGATTAGATCTTCCGACAACAACGACGTGTAATTTTTGGTATACAATTTCACATCTACTACAGATCCTGATGGTTTATAGTAAAAACTACGTGTCATCCTGTATAAATAAAAAATTTGTATTGAAATGAATTCGACCGATGTAAAAACACGTTTATGCTTTCAATAAACAACTTGATTGCGTAAAATGCTTTTAAACACTACGCGCATTTCACGTTATTAGGAATTTTGTATTATTGTATTCCTACTCTAGGAAGAGCTGTAATTATAAAATACCTCTTCTTGCCTCGTCGCGTCAGTGCAATAACGTTTTACATCATTTTTATGTAATTAATTAAAAAAAAAATCATATTTCTCGCGGTACTACTAAATAATTAAATAAAGTGAACGGGAATTAATTAAAAACTCGCTCTTTTCTCACTTAATTAAAATCGTAAACAACACAATCGAAAAGAAAAGCCTTTATTCCTAAAGCGAATCTAAATAAAATCATTGATTTAATTAAATTTAAGGGGAATCTTGAAGACCCTTGCCCATTTAAACAAAACATAAACAATGTGACAGTATTAAAGACGACGGCACGACAGGGCTGACTCTAACAAATCACACGTACGTACGCTGCGTTGATTACATGTGATTTAATCTCTTAAATAAACTACAATAATAGTCAATATTAATCTTCACAGAATGTGAATCGGTACTCTATCAGACTTAAATGTAACACAGCTTAATTTATTCGAGACAATATTAGACTAATGCAGGTATATTTGCGTTATATACAAACATGCATTAAATATGTAGCATAATTAAAATAATACGTTACGTTTGGCGGAAGTCGTAGAGGTCGCTTGCACGTAGATGTTAAACGTTGCACAGCTGTCATGTAGTGTCGCCATCTCACTTCAATATACAACATAATTAAAATAATTCTTATGTTTTGGACTTCTTGTTTCAGATTTTACTAATTCCTAAGAACAATAAGGCGTACAGGAGCGGTGTTGAAACAGTTCTATACCCCTTGTATAGTAAAGAACAATTTGAATTCGATATGGCTCGTAAATCGGAAATTAGTTTTAGTATAAAAGCCGCGGCGGATAATCATCAGAATACAAGAGAAACTCAAACAAGTTAAGTGCATGTATCCACCCGACCTTTACCACCGACAAAAACTTTCAATGCACGAGAAATATTATTAATGCAGAGCCACGTTCTACAAGACAATGCATCTAAGTCACCCCATCAATTGTTCTCGGTCTTCGGAGACGTTCCATTGTACGAGGGATTTAGGGAAAACCTCTCTTTCGCGCGCCAGCCGAAATCGCAAAGGGCATCCTCGTCGGCGTTTTAGATCAATCAAGCAAGGCAACTTAGACGGATTATTCGCAGCTGCGGGCCACTGTTTATAATTTAATGGTTAGTCTACAGTTGGCGGCCAACATTTTCCCCGGCCATTATCAAATTGACTGTAACGTTTCGTTTTCGAAGCAACCCTCTCCCTCGAATTCATCGAAAATAAAATTTAATGTTTCGATGAGACGAACCACTCCGATGATAAATAAGTGATGAGGTGCGACGATGTTCTTGAGGTCGAGTGCACAATGCAAATACACGAAAACAATGGGCACTTAGATTTCTTTGGCTCTCGTGAAAGTTCGTCACGGATGACTTGGGGCAGTCCGGGGAGGCGGGCGCCGCTTTATAAATATAGGATGAGACGTCGCTCTTACGTCTGTGCATAGAACGGGAGTAGGTAAAAGGAAATTTAAAAATGTATGGTAATATATAAAATCGCGGGGTCGAGAACACGAGCGCGGTCTGAGATGCATAATATAAGAGACCGCTGCAAGAAAATAGCACGGGAGGAACTAAAATAGGGAGTATTTATTCTACCTCCTCTGATATTACCATGAGAAGGAAGCAATGCCGTTTCGTTTTACAGTATAAATAAAAGAGAAAGGATGCCGGAGGAAGCCGGATGAAGTTGCTTTAAAAATGTAATTGTAAAAACTTCAACGTCTTTAAATTAACTATGTACAACGTTGAAACTTGACATTTAGAAATTGAATTAATTATATTTTAGTCCTGCTTTTTAAAAACGCACTTCTTTTTTATTTTGAATTAATCGGAATTTCTCTCTGCCATTGAGGACTACGTGTATATCATTTTTCAATAAGAAATCTTTGAATTGATGAGATTGTTGCGTTGTATAAGGTGGTAGTCTTTGGCTCGCCTTCCGGTTAGTTCTGCTGTATCTCGTGTAGCACCTTCAAGAACTAGATTTTTTGCCTTATACTCTGCAATTACATCAACATCTCCTTCCATTGCGATAGTTTTCAAAAATAGGTGAAAGATTATGAAAGAAAATTGGAATAAAATGTAGTACTATATAATTAATATTACATATGACGTGAGCAGGGCCCCCAAATATTCCAGTTAGGTGATCATGCTCACCTACTTATGTTTTCTTCGACTTTTGTTACTGGCTTTTCACAAATATGACAATCCCTTGCACAATCCTAAGCATTTTTCTCTTTTTGTGTGAAAGCAGTCACAGATTCAGAATACGGTTCATTCTTAGAACAGTCTCTTTGAATTTGCCCCCGTGATGTCGAGTCGAGGTACTTTCTTAAGTCTTCTTCTTTTCTGCGAATGTGAAATCCTGTATTACACACTGTACTTGTTAGTTTTTGTTTAACTGGAATATAATTAGATTATGTAGGGATTTGAAAATTTAATTTAAATGCAGGAATTATTTGAAACTACTGCCACTGAAGAATACTTTTAATTCGTGCCCTTATCAAGCGACTGCGAGCCTAATTCGAGTTAATTTAAAGCCGACGAGCGGTCCACCAACTTTCATTAAATAATGTCACGTCGACCTTTATCATTTTCTAGTTCGATTAACAAACCCCGGGCTTTTATCATTGTACCCGAATGGGAAGTGCGAATTTCAGAGCGGATTGATCGAGTCTGTGACAGTTACTGATTTTCCTGTCCCGTGCTGACCCGCCGGCATCACCAGCCGGATATTAAGGCCGTCGTCGTCGTCTTAATATTTGCCTCGAAATTAAATACATAAATTACACACGCGTTACTTACACGAACGAAAGAGAAGGCCTCGTTGTTTGAGTTGAATTTCCAGGTGTAATTGCTGTGGCGTTTAAAAATGAATTCGCCCGATGCTCACGGTTAATAGGGCGGATTCATTAAGGAAAACATAAAGCATCAAAGGGAAATTCGTTTGGCGAACTTCTTAGGCAGAGTTGCCCGATAAAGTTCAATGGAAGCGCTGTTTGTAAATGCTTTCATTAAGTAAAATGTTTTCTCTTAACTTGTCTTTTATGAACATTCGCTTTTCGTTTATGAATTTGTTTTTCAGGTGAATAACAAAAGCTGTGAGCTTTTTATTGATAAAAATTAAGAAACTATAAGAAAAAATATGTACATTGAAAATCACTGTCAATTTATGACTAATCTGGAACTCCGCAAGGCTTTACGTTGGATTTTTCTGTTTTCGTTTTATTTCAAATTACCTATGTAATGGTTCAGGAAAAGAGGTCTCCACCTGAATCCATTTTGTGGAATTAAGTTATAAAGCTTTATGTTTTTGTGTAATATCGAATATTCGTTGCACGGTTTTAAGTTTCCTCGCATTTTTGGCTATAACATGAGAAATGTAGGGTAAACTCCCTGAACACATAAAAAAATCCCAAATTAATTCTTCCGTTACAATATTCCCGAGCGTACATGTATACAATCGGACAGGTAGCGAAAATTAAGTCATAAACATCATCAGAGGAGGGAAACGGAAGAACGCGAGGCTTCCCGTTTAAATTTCACGTAATAAACATCGTTTATATCTATTCTCCCGTCGACTTTAATGCATGCTTTTAACGTGGACTCACTTCGTGCTTCTTTCAGGTCGTCATTTATCATTAGCGGCCTCCCTAAAAATAAGGCTCAACCCCTCCCTCCTTCGATTAGAGAATTTAAGATAATAAAGCGGATTATTTAATCGCTCGAAAAACACTTCGAAATTCTCCGGTGTTTTATTTAAACCCAATCGTCGGTAAAATACCAAAAATTTCCAACCGGCGCGCTAATAATAGTGGTCCCATAAATCACACGCTCGACTTCCTTTTCATCCCATTACGCATTAATAAAAACCTTGTTTTCCTTCGCGGAGCGGAATGTGTATCAAATTTATCTCACCATAAAAAAGGACGTCACGTGTCCATCACGTTTTTTTAACGCTTTACGAGAGCGCTTTCGGGATATATGGCAGTGACAGTTCATTTTTAATGAAACCTCTCCGACTGTCATGTTGTTACACGTGCGTAGAGGAGTCAGGATATTATTGTTGGTTCCGTTTTCCGCGCCCGTCCGCATATCCATAAACAAACTAATGTTTTTTTATTCCCACTGCTGGGCTTCTAAATAAAATTTCATTAGGGGTCCGAACGCTACCACGCGACGCGCGAGTTATTTCGCTGCTTGTAAATCAAACTGGCACGTTCTCGGTTCACACCCTCGTTTTTGAGTTCAGCCATGAAAAAAATACGGTACAGCCTAAAAATAAAATAAAAGTTTCGCGTTTCATGCCTTACCGGCCCCTAATCGACCGGCTAATTAAAGTAATAAACTGCTTTAATCAGAGAGAGAGAGAGAGAGAGTTTGTAAAACGTGCTGTCCACAGTAGATATGGGTGACGAGGATTCCTCGCTGTTCACCCTCGATGTTTAGGTCGCGCTCGGTACTGTAAAATCACCTCGATGTACAACATGTATGTACGAAGTACAGTTTAAAACCGAATCGAAGATTCGCACTGCTATTCGTCTTCGATATGCACGGTTCCATTTAAAACTTCATGTTTATTTCAGGCTGTAATGGCTAAAATAAGCGAACGATCAGAGGCACAATGAAGAAACTCTCCAAAACTACGTAAATTTTTCGCGCTCTGAAGGAGCAAACTAGCAAGTCAATTGACTTGAACAATGTAAAAATAAAATGCAAAATGGAAAACAACAAATGGGACTTTAATAAATGTAACAAACGCGACAAAATTTCTCGCTGAATTCGTTGCCGAAACTCACGCAGCTCAGCACAATCTCCGCCACTGACAATATGTAAGCCCGGGGGAATGACGTCACCCGTACAATTCTTAAAGATTTCCTTCGGAACGAGATGTCAGTAAGGTGGCTGTGACAGTCCAAAGACAGAGGCGGCAATACCTTTTTTCTTTCAGAGAAAGCACATGGAGGAAGTGGAGGTTGGATGGAGGCAAAGACCCGGCGTCGAAATTCCGGTGAAAATCTGCCCCAGACTACTTGCTACAAAGGGGGTAAACGAGGAATTAACGAACGCGAGCAATAAAGGCACGTAGAAAACAAGCAGGTAATAAGATGGAAAAACAAAATGTCGCTTACCTTGCTCGGAGAAAGCAAGTCCGACAAGAATTTTTCACTTCCATCAAACCCGTAGACATGAGAAACACTTAGAAAACGGTTTCGTAAACAGTCAGGGGAACAACTAATGCAGTGAGGACATTCGTACAGGTCGGTAGGGCCACAGATCCCAACGGTTGGTGGCTGGTGTTCCCAATTTGAGAGAGCCGCAGACTCACGCGAGTTGTACTGTCTTTCTTTCTTCGCATGTACTAAACAAAGCTACCGCTAGAGCAACTATTCAGGCACAACCGCCTGTATCGGTAAACGGGCCGCGCCTGCCCAGCGATAACCTCGTTTCCAAAACACCCCCCCAAATTCAATACGTATTATAACCGTAAACTTAACTGCACCGTCTCGTTTCTGGTAGACAAGAAAGAGAGAGAGTTTTCCGAACGGGAGGCTATTAGAAAACGAATATCCACACTCTTAATATGCGTGCACAAAGGGAAGCCTACTCGAGCGCAACAACAACCGCAAGAAATAATTGTAACAATATGAATATATTTATTATGTTAATTATTTATTATTGCATTATTTAGGTGTTATAGTTACAGATGCAGAAGACAAGTCTGGCAGGAATTTTACAAAATATAACTCAATTAACAATTGCAGAAGCTTTAACACAAGAAAATAATAATGTAAATGGTGAGACAAGCACGGATTCCTTTCTATTCAAAACAACGTCTCTTAGAGGAAGCTGCAATTCCGATTTGCATTGATTTAGAGCTCCAACGCATAATGCAATGGAAAATTCCAGTTCGAACTGGTGCCACCGGGTATTCTGAGTTTCTCAAGGTAAAGCGCAGTACGCAGCAGATTAAATCATTGTGACATGTAACTCAGCTCATATTTCATTTACTACATGACGTCTGACAAAGAAATTATTATGTTAGGTCGAGGCATTGTTTTTGCAAGCTGGCGTCGCGAGTTTAAATGAAAGCTTTGTTTCAGACCGGGAGATTAAACACGCTTATTCCTTGCGTACTAATAGGAAATTAAAATCTTTACACCTGGAACGAAATAACGCCTCTTCTCGTTTTATACCTTTACAAAATTTCAGTTAGAAAATCGTTTTATATCTTTACAAATTTCAGAATTAAGAATTAAAGAATTAATTGTCTTCGGCGACCTGAGTTTTCTTGTGCAAGAATCCAGATCAAAATTAACACCCGGCTGCATATTTTTTTATCTGAATGTTCAGTGGTTCCTTTGATGGTTTTCTGTAAGACTGAGTAAATGCGAGTTTCTTGACAGAATTGAAAGCAAATGAGAAGTATTTCTGCAAAATGAAGAAAATAATCGGGGGAGAGGGGAGGTTAACACGTAAAGGTGATGTTTCGCACCGTAACGCCATCGTTAAGTATTAACCCCCGTTTTTCGGGAAATAACCTCAACCTTGACTCACATTTATTCTCGACTGCATAACTTTAAGAAACAGCGTGCGTGAGTAAGCGTTTCACGCCGCGCCTGTCTCGTCGGCTTTATCGCAGTAAAAACAGCTTTTTCTACTGCTACGTGCTTCGCAGCCAGCGACTATCTCTCGCGTGGTGTTTGTCGCGATCGGGACGGTCGAACCTACCTGTGTGAAGATGGAGGGTATTCTCTCGCAAAGTAGTGCCCAGCTCAGGGAGACGGTCGTGAGTAATGGGTTACGCGGCGAGATAGCCGTAACGATATTCTCTCGAGAGTGGGGGCGGGGAGAGAGAGAGAGGGCGCCACCTAGCGTAGCTTTGCGAGGGAGTGAGCTACCAAATACCTCACTAGGAAAATATTTGGGGGCCACAGTGAGATTCAACACTAAAGGTCCCAGGATCTTGTTCAAAACCCAAATGGTTCGTTTTCCCCAAATTAAATTCCCAAGTTTTAACAAAAAAAAAAAATAAATAAAATAAAAGGCCAAACCCGTGCTAGTATAGAACAATCTATAATGAGGAAGCTGTTGTGCAATACAGACTGAAATATAAAATAAACAAATAAAGGCGTCGAGCGGGCAAAACACCGCCGTAAAAAAAAATAATGCGCCAACAAAAAAGCAACCGTGAGTGTACAAGGGCACCGAAGTACCAAGTGATGCGCTACGCGATGGATCCAGACGCTCGCCTTACAAACGTATAATAACAATCAATAGTGTTAACGAATAAATAGCACAAGAAAAAAAGGGGGGGGGGGCACGTAAGCAAATATAAAAAGAAATGAATATTAAATCACTAACAAATCAAAAAAAAATTACTAAAATGTCAACAAAGATGACAAAACCAAAATAACCCCGGAAGGGGGAAAATGGGGGGAAATTAGCCTGATGGGCGGGACGTTCGGCGAGATAATCTTCGTAAACTTAAACCAATAAATAATCGTGAAAATTACGGTCACGACAGGAAGGAAAAATAAAGTAAGAGTTGTTGACTTATCGTTACTCCCCACGGGTAGGCGACTCCGTAAGTTTTACAGCAGTACCGCAGGCTTGAGGGAAGCGGCGATCCCTCGAAAGGTGACAAAAAGCACGCTCCGAACAACACGCTGAATAACGGTGGCGTGGGCCTACTGAAGCATCGGAATTCGACTGCCGTACCAAGAGGGGGGGAGGGGGGAACTTGCTAAATAAAGAAAAGGGAAAATCACACAAAGTACAAACCAAAAGGGAAATATTTAGACATACCCACACCTCTTGCAATCAAGTAGACGCAACTCAAGAACCAAAGAAGAGCATGTGGCACAAAATGGCGGTGCAGGAGGTCAACGCGTGGCCGCGTAAATCCGATCGCATCTAGGCGCAGGCTGCAGATACAACCATCCAACCTGAGGTGGCAAGATCCCCAAACGGGAAAGCGATTCTTCGTCCCAAAATGGTACCTCGAAATCCAACCACAACGGCTAAACCAAACCTCAGTTCACGACCAACAAAACCCCTGCACTCTCTTGCAACAGCCAAAGAACAACTGACTCACGAATGCCGGGAAAAATGAATGCCAAAACCCATGCGCATCCGACTGAGCAAGAGGGGAGAAAAGAAGAGACGAAAAATCCTAAAAGTTCGCGAAGCGAAAAAGGAAACAAGCTGAACCGAAAGGAATAAACAAACGCGAAAGGAAAGAAAGAAAACAGGGAACGAGATCCTTCGTTGACACACCGTAAAACAAATATGTCACCCACACATCCAAGACGTTTACGCTAGGGTAAAAAGAAAGTCGCAGATCGCAACTCTGAATAAACAATCCAACGCACATAACCTCAAACCAAGAAATCAACAAAACTCCTTTCCGTGTTTCGCACAAAGGGGCCAAGCCCGAAGAAGTTTGGGGGGACACGAATAAATACGCCGAAGCCATGCGCGAGGATGGAAAACAATCCGAGATCGCTCTGCGGTAAAACCACCAAACAAGGTACGTGCGACAATAGATAGAAAGCGATTACACGAGCTAAAATTTTACAGAAGCACTCCCTATGAGAGACATCCAGCGTAACCAAAACAAGGGGGGAAGAAGTGTAACACGGATCTCGCACCGAAGGAAAAGAGCACAGCCTGTACGAACAGGGGGAAACGGAAAACCCAACGTAACATTAACATCGTCTTAGTTGCTGAAGTAGTGCGATTTGTAAAACATCAAATGATCTCGCGCTTGCTTCATATTTTAGCTCAGATGTTTTCTCTGATTTCGTTTTAAAATACTCCGGCCACAAAATAGTGTAAAGCTCTCGATGCATCGACACTCTGTTGTGTTTTTAAGTAAATAACATCGTAACATTTTAGACAGGTTTGCCTCATCTTTCTTGAACGTTTGCAAGCGCATTTCTTCTGTTCCGTGAGAGCCGATCGAAATTATTAATCCACACGACGAGACGGTCAAAATCGTCTTCTGTCGTCTTCATTGCTGGGATAATTCGATTCGTAAAACATCAAATGATTTCATGCTTTGAGTTTTAGCTCAGAAGTTTTCTTTGCTTTCGTTTTAAAATACTCCGGCCATAAATTAGTGTAAAATTCTCGATGCATCGACGCTCCTCTGTGGTTTTAAGTAAATAACATCGTTCGGAGACTTTAAATTTACACAGGATTGCCACATCTTTTTTAAGCGCTTGCAAGCGCATTTCTTCTGTTTCGTGAGAGCCGATTGATACACCCGACGAGACAGTCATAAAATTCCAGTCGCCGCCGCCTCACTTTTCCTGCCTCATCGGAGCATGAGAATCACAGTTTTTGCGAGTTAAAATTTTAACAGACATTTAAAGTGATCTCACCTTCGACCTTTAACGCCATTGGGTTTTTCTTACGTCAGGGCGATACTCGTTGGTTCCTGCTGATGTCATGATGGTTTCGATTCGTACAAACCTTCCTTTCGAACATCTGGGGGCATGGTTAGTTTCAATTTATTAATTTGTAACGCGCTTCAGAGGTGTTTGTGGGGGCGCGCTACCCCTTTTTCGCGTTGTGCTGCACGTTAATTTCCTCAGCACAAATCTCGTTTCTGCTCAGGTAGGTAGCAATGGTTTATTCAAAGACGGAGAATCAAATTTAGCGCAATTGTAGATTAGAGTTAAGTAGATTATATAAAAACACGTCAGAGAAAGGAATTATTTGAATTTCAAATTGGTCATTTGTTGAATCGGATTATAACTTCTGGGAGTCTCGCGTAATTTCAGTTGGGCAACATTCCCCATACATAATAAGTTAATCCTGACAGAGGTCCAGGCCCTTAATAGAGTAGCAATGGCAGTAAGGGTTTAGTCAATCTAAGTCAATGGAACCTGGAATGCCGGCCGCGTCTGCGTTGAAAACCTATGACCCGCCAACAGGCCCGGAGGCATTGTGCTGGTGTCGCTGCAAAACGCTCATAATATATGTCTTTCCACTTACGGCGTAATGTCACCCCGAGGGCGTTCTCGAGCGAGGGCACTCGCTAACAACAATGTCTATGGAAAGCCGCACATCTCGTATTGAAACTCTCGCCTTTTGTTGCGGAAATTGATCGCGAGGCACTCGACGAATTACTCGAGACTTGCTTCGAGCGGAACACTTTTGCATCTGATTTTTATTTCCTCATTTTGCATCGAAACAAATCAGCAGCGCACAATTCCGAAAACTAATTAAATTCTAGCTGATCAATTTAGTACTACTTTTCTATTATTAAAGATTTGATTGGAAACAGAAGGAAGGCGTCCAGTTCAATAACATTTGTTCGAAAGGCATGGAAATTATTTTCCATTTTCATTGAGAAAGAAATAAAAGATCACATTTTCAGAGAGCTGCTTTGCAAAAGTAATCGAGGATAAAATCTGTGCTTCTACTTTATTTACAGATATATATTTTAAATCTGTCTGGGATTCGAAGAAGAAAACAGCCGATTCGATTATCGTAAATTAACACACGTTTGCATAAATAATCCCCCTTTTATTTAATATAACGGGAAAGGTTTCCAATCTGCATGAAATATGCGAACGCCGAAGTTTTTCTACTGTTCCCACGTCAAATCCTCGCGTATAATGCATCAGACCCCTATGTGGAAACCTTTTCCACCGGTTATAAGGTCACCGTCCGCCCACGTTATTTTAAGTGATTTCTAACCTCGCTCCGGACGGCTTAACCTGAGCTCTCCGGGTGGAAATCTGGAATTGGGATGTCACGAAAACACAAGAGGAAATTGGATAGGTGATGCGTAATTAATGGCATTGAATTATAGAAAAAAATTACCTACTAGTAGATTTAGTCGGGGTCAACTAATTAAGTACTCAATAAGAAGGTGGGTTTAAACGAGACCGTATGTGCGAATTACAAACTCGCTTCCGGCCGAAATTAAACTCATTCCCGAAGAGATTTTCATTCCGGTCGGGTCCGGACCTGAAAACGGAAGGGTTCCGCGGCGGCGGCGTCTGGTGCGCCGATGACGGTCAAGCTTTGCGTGTTAACGAAGTTATTGGGGCCCGGCCGAAATTTCTGATGCGGGTCGGCTGGTGTGCGGAAAATTGGACTGACGTGAAGTGATGGATATCGTGTACACTTATTAGAGCTGAATGATTAATTCCGTGTAAATTTCGGTATGATATTATTAAGGCTATTCAAATAAACACACTCCAAATTTACTAACGCAAATACGAATTCTATTTTCATTCGATTTCCAGCGTAAAAGCTTCCTCCTCATAACATCATTTGCGTTACGTTCGAGTTTCGCATTGACCGCTTCGGTCAGGTAGGCTTTCTTTTGTGCACGCAGGTTGACGGCATTGTGGTTGTTTGGTTGGTAGCGCTTACTAGATGTCAGGTGGTATTCCAGCGGAATGGCTCGTTTCTTTTTCGACGGCGAATAAGCGTACTGTGAAGTAGTGATCGTGTCTCTGAAGCTAGGTATTATTTGGATAGATTTTGTTGATGGATCAGTGAACATTGCTGCCTAACTCTGCACTTACCTGAAAACTAGCAAGTTATCGATATGGATGGAGAGTAGCAGAAAGATTGCGTGGTTATACGCGAAATCCCTAGCTCGAGTGGAGAATTGGGCCGTGGGTCGGATTGCGACGATATAGGTTTACGGGCGCCACAGATAACTTGTCCAACGGATTTCCTTATCAATCCAAAACGCTTTTCTCTACGATCGGATCACCTCGCTAACGTGTCTTTACTTTCAATATTGTGCAGCAAGGTGGTGGACCATATAAATTCAACACAAAGCTAAAAGGCTGCAATTTGTTGCTCAAACAAAGTCAAAATAATGTTCGATTTCTTGTCATCAACTACGTTAACTCAACTGAACAAAATATAATTTGCGATTATTCAAGCGCCTCGATTAACCTAAGATGAATTCAGTAACAATTGAAATTAACTTACCGAACGTTAGTCAACGAATATTCAATTTTCGGCACAGCCTGTATGTGGTCACAATGACGTTTCCCCAAAAATAAAGTGTAAAGTACTTAGGGGCTAATTTTTGCTTGTCGTCGAGGTGACCGCGGAGTCCTTTTGATCGCAGAAAGTCGGCGAAGTCGTCAAACGAGGCCGAAGAACGAAGACAACATTTAAGAAGAGCCTTTCGAATCGTCGGCTGCAGGTATACGCCGGGGTTAGTAACTAAGAATCAACGAGCTTGTAGGATGAACAATGAAACCAGTGCAGGGTAAAGGGGGAAAAGCCTAAGAGAAAGAAAAGAACGAAATATTACGATATTGCTAAGGTTTCAATACATTACGCAATAATCTTATCTATGCAAAACTTCACAGGCCTTTCAATTAACACATCAAATATGCACCTTGCGTCGAAGGGTTTAAGAATCCGACACTGCCTTCGTTCAAGTAATGTCCACACGGACAAATTAACTCCCAAACAGGAAACACAAAACTAACGAAACCGCAACAACTCTCTTGACGATTCACCTAAATAACGGAGATGCCGTGATTCCGATTCGAGCGCGAAAACGCTCGTCCCACGTGTCCAGATTTAGCTTAACTTGAGGAGATGGCGCATGCAACATGCGGATCATTGAATAAAGAGCAGATAGATAGGATCGGGTTTCACAGAATAACTATCGAGAGTGAAAATAATGGCAATGTTGCAAAACAACCGTAACAACCTCCCGTATTGAAAGGATTATTGCCACATCGT
The DNA here is from genome assembly GCA_036172665.1 of Prosopocoilus inquinatus. Lineage (NCBI taxonomy): Eukaryota > Metazoa > Arthropoda > Insecta > Coleoptera > Lucanidae > Prosopocoilus > Prosopocoilus inquinatus. The sequence continues at coordinate 36,110,473 of CM069877.1, forward strand.
CAGTTATTGTCCCAGCGGACTTTGGGACCTTTTGTTCGGTTTTGAAGGACGTATGAATCTTTTCCGGTTTGCTGTACATCAGCAATCTAAACGCCGTGTTGATTCTCCATTTTGTTACTTGGTTGTTTTCTACGTGCGTTTACCGTTCGCGGTAGTATGTTTCATACATTTTCTTCCTTGTAGCAAGTAGCCCCGGGCAAATTTCCACCGCCTGCCAGTGCAGGGTGATTGCCGCCTTACTTATTCCCGTAAGCGTCGCTCCTCGTGCTTTTTGTTGAGAAAAATAAGTTAGACCGTTCTCGTTTTCGGGCTGTAACGGCCGTCTCATCGACGTTTTGCCCTAGAGTAAGTAAGTAAGTAACCTGAAGTACGTAAGTAAGTAAGTAAGTAAGGAGTGAGAAATTTCCTACTTTTTCTTTCCGTTTTCGTAGACGTGTTACGTGACGTTAGTCCACGGGCGTGTTTCGAGCCAGTGGTGGAGTCCTGTATGGGCGCGCAGTATTTTTCACCGAAGAATTAGGCGAGAGGGAGGCTTTGTTTCATGTGGTCACATAATCAGGGGAGATTTTGTGTTTTTTTGTACACATACAGAATTTATTTACATTGTTGTTGTATTTTGGAAATTTTGCTAGTGTTTGTTCACTGTGAAAAGCCCAAACGGACAGGGTTGGAAACTTACTTTTCATCCCCTTTGGTCCCCGATTCTTTTAAGCAATCCGTACAAAATTAGATCTCAATCTCTTTGTTCGTAGCGTAAACTGGTTTAAGCGAAAAGCCTGAAATAGATTTTCCAATTTGTTTTCCACGGTTGTTCCAATGGCGGTTTACCTGTATTTTCGGAATTGTCGAAAATATTTCCTCCTTTTCACTCTCTGGTTATTCCATTCCTTGGACTTCAAAAATTAAAATTTTACTTATGAGAACATCTCATATAAAAATTCCCATAATTTTAAATATAACAATATATTAAAAAAAAAAAAAAAAACGCAAAATTTAGTTTACAAAACACTTTCAAAAGTATAAAATATAAAAAAATTCAAAAACGTGAAAAAATCGGTTTATAATTTAAAAGGATTTTAATTAAACAAATTTATAAACAAAATTGTGAAATTTAATTCCAATTACGTTAAAAAAATTAATTGTAATATGAGCCATTTTTCGACGAAAGAAATGAAAGAATGAAATTTATGAAAATATATATTACTTTAATCAGTTTAACAAAATAAATAAATATGTATGAAATTATAGGGTTAAATGAAACAAAAAAAAAGATTTTGAAGATTGAAGGCGAATATTACGTATAAAATGGAAAAAAATAAAGCTTGTGTTAAAATAAAAAACTAATAACTTTGCTTTATGCGTAAAATGAATTCTTTTAACTCACCTGACTTTTCGCACTGTCTAATAAAAATAGAAAAAAATTGAATACGATAAAATTAATTTAAAAAAAAAAACAAATAACCGTAAATTCTAATAACTTCTTCGCAAAATTATTTCAAACTCAGAAAACTGACTGAAAAAAAACGGAGCGCGCACTTTATTGACGTCTAGAGGAAAACGACGCAAGAATTCCCAATTTCTGCCTAAGTCAACCCTTTCATGCATTATCCTTCCACTTAAGTGGGGTACTGGGTGTGGTCTTTTGTTAAGCAAAAACATCCTCAATAAATGCATTAAGTAGGTTCTATATTAGTATTTCCGTCTCATCTCTGCGTCAGTCGCCGGGAGCAAAACATGCAGAAACTTGCAGCCAACGCTAAATTCTAGGAAGTGCAACGAAACGCTCCGACTTGTTAGCTAACCTCGAGCCAATCACAATTACACGTTATGAATCGGTGTAATTTTAGAAGTAATTTAAGCGCAACATTTAATTTTCGATAAAAACTTTGCATATCTACATACCGAATCTTTACAACTGTTAATTTTGTCTTGGCTCTGTACAGAGAGCGAATTTACTTAACTTTGAAGCTTTTCTCCTTATTATTTTTTTATCGTTTGCTTTTCCTTTCATCCTAGTCTGTACGCTTTCTGCCATAATTTTTGAATATTTGGATATTCGTTTTGATGTTAAGACCTTATAGGCAACGCGAGAGTACTTACGTCGACGCGCCAATAATGGCCTTTGTTTTGGGTAGTATAAATTTGAATATTTTTGGTATTTCTGCAATATTTAACCCTATTCAGGGTTGCGCGCATTCACTTTCTTTTTATCTGTGTGCTTTAATAAGATGTAAGAATCCGAACGTTTCAATCTGTAGATTGTGAAAAATATTCAATTTCTTTCCTGTATCATGTAGACATTAAGAACTGTGAGATCTGCGTCGACAGTTAGTTTTCACGGGAAAAATAATATGATTGCTTATCTTTCGCGTATTCAATGCTATACAATATTTTATAAAATCCTTAAGTTACATTTTAAGTCTAAGCACGTGCGTCTTAGCACGTACTGTCGATTCAGCTTTCTCGGCCCAGATCTGAGACCGTGGGAAGTTTAGAAAAAATGAGACAAAATGGCATTGTTACGCCATCTAGTTTTGAGAGCATCTAGAGTAGAAGCTCGACCCACGTACGCGGGGGAAGTTGCGAGATAATTCATAAAAAACGTTAACATTTGGTTTTTCAGGGAGTTAATCCGCGGACCTTCTTCAGCTTGTGAAAAGCTCGCGTTTTCTTCCCGTACCGGGCGATTTTATCTTATACTTCAATTTTAATTTTATTTTTTATTTCAATTAAGATTCAGTAAATTTTCTCCTAGTTTGAAATTCGCGAACGGAAAGCAAAAGGTTTCCCCGTGTAGTGGATACTTGTGTACTTAAATCCGTCCGAAGTGAGTATTTTATTTGCTTTATATAAAGTCATTTTGTTTCCTTAATTTTTTGGATTACGAGAAGATCTTTCGATTCAGTTTGGTAAGCTAACAGACCGCTTAAAAACTAATTGCTCTAATCGAAAGTGCAATCCTTGTCTCTCTCTCTCTCCCCTTTTTTTGTTAAAGTTATTTTGTGGGTAAAGTTTGTTTTACATTATTCTACCAGTCATTCGTTTTTGAATTGAATGTTTTTCACAATATACAGGTTGAAACGTTCGAATTCTTACAAAACTTTTGTTTTAGGCTGAACCTAAACATATCTTTTTTGCGGAGCTTATGCTTTCGAGAGGGAACTCAAATATCACCTCTGGGACTTATTTATTAATTTCATTTGTTGTGTACCATTGGAGAAGTGAGTCCTGGAGAGTTGTACCTTCAAGGGACGTACAGAGATACATTTTTCTGGCCCTTTACATGTGGATTGCATAACATTTGCTGGGTGGCGACCACCTTCTGAAGCCCCACCCACGCTTGTCTCCACTGAGTGGGCATAATTACGCAATTCCACTTCAAAACTTAATCGCGAAGGGAACGACCGATCTTACTTTCGGTGGCACGGTAAGTTACGGTTGGCGCAGCTCCACAAATTGTGGGACAGAACGCGCTAAGCGCTCGTTTCGTTAGCACGTAACAATAAGCTATCAATGACTAAAAATGCTGACTATTTAAAATCTGCCGCTGCTTAGTTGTTAGTGTGAAACCGTCCGGCTTTCGTCATAGACAATAAAAGTTTGGTTTACGACACGATTCGTTTGCTACACACGTGCTGGTTTGCCGCAAACTTTAAAAAAAGCACTACGTGATGTATAGCAGCTTTCGTCTGTGAAATCTCTCAGCAGTGAAAAAGAACGAAATGTTTCCAACTTCGTTAACTGAATGCGACGCAAGCGACGCAAATTAATCCGGTGAAATCTCAAAACAGCACATCGACCTTCCTATGGATTCTATTTTCATTCGATTGTCAGCACAAAAACGTCCTCTTCGTAACCGTTACTAAAAATGTAGATTATTTAACAACTGTTTCAGTTATTTTCTATATTTGTGCTGCTGTTGTTAGTTTAAAATTGTCCAGCTTCCGTCGTAGACAATGAAAGTTCGGTTTACGTGCTTGTTTGCCAGAAACTTTAAAAAAGCGCATGCTGATGTAGGGCAGCTTTCTTCTGTGAAACCTCTCTGCGGCGGTGAAAAACAAGGAAATAATTTTATCTTCGCTAACTAGATGCGACGCAAATTAATCCGGTAAGATCTCAAAAAAGCGCGTCGAGCTTCCCTGGAAGTGCCCTTACAAAACCCGATTAGGTAAATTCGGCGCAATTAAAAAGAACGAAGTAGCGTCGCTGCAAAACAATTCAAACTTTTGATGTTGACATTCTTCTTATCATATTAAACGCATAACTTCAGCGGGAACTGTAAATTCTTGTTATCTCATTTACATATTTTTAAGTACGTCTATTCTCCCTTTACTGCCGTACCAGCGCGGAAAACTTTGTTTTTCATTGTCCTTACGTTCGCGTTCGCCGCCGCATTGTAGCTATTTAGGAGCTAGGCGTGAATTTTAAGTTATGTTATCGACAATGAAACTTAAGGCGGGAACAAAAAGCCCGCACGGCTAAATGATTGCTTGCAAGTGGGCGCTTCATTAAAAGCACGGAAACAATGGCTGAAAGAGCGTCGCATTAATTAAAATTGATGATTCGCCTTTTTTTTTAACGAATGCGAATGCGTTCGGCGATAATAAAACGTGATGCGGACTTGTGTTCTCGCTAATTAATACAAATTACGGGAAAGGTATGCGAGGCGGAAGTAAAAAATTCGCAATGCGTTATTTACCTCCCCCGGTTGAATTTGTGTGCTCCACGAGGCGCACAAACGCCCAAGTTGATTAAAATTCGTGCGAGCAGAACGCGGCGGCAACATAAAATCAGCAAGATAAAAAACTAACAGAGTGACACCGACGTATGCACCGTGGATGAAAATTAAACGCGGCACTAAACGAAAACAAGGTCTGCAATGCGCGATACATTTTTAATTTCGTTTTGTGTACATTCACTCATTCTGTACTTTTAAAACATTTTTTTTTGTTGAAAAACTGATACTCGGTTATAATTTTTCCTATAAATACTGACTTTTTAGCGTACGGCATATTGAACTGGAGGTTTACAAATTCCAGCAGACATCCAGAAGCGGTGATCGGCCGTTTACTTATTTAACAAAAAAAAGCTAAAAAGAACAACGCCCGAAAATAGGGCAAAGGTTGCTTCTGCGAGAGTACTCTGGGGTGTGCACACAATAGCGTAACTTATTAAACTGTAAGAAATTTTTAACGTTCGCAAAATAAACAAAATAACGCGCGACAACGCAAAAAACATTAAAAAAAGCGAATTAAACTTCTGCTTTGAAGGAACCTCATACTAAAATAAGAAAACGGAACAAGGTAAATAAACAAGTGTAAAAGGGACTTCAAAAAAATTACACAGAATTACACAGAAAACGCCAAGAAAAATATTGAACAAACGGAAGGTACACAATGAAAGTGAGGTCGCCGCTGCAAAAATTCCAAAAATTCAAAAGCCGCGCCGTTCGGTGGAAGGACACGTCAGCCACGTTCCAACGCACAATGCCAAAGCCGGGAGTGGTTCGGAGAGAAGAAAAGAAAAATAATGGAACGAGCTGACGTGGTGGGAAAATTCCACTTGAATCAGCGTATCTCGCCTGCGATGTTCGGCAGAAAACGAGTCTTCTTCTCTAGGGCGTCGGATTATTCTCGAAGCGTCAACGTCACAGGAACAAAAAAACGGGAATGGAATGCGGCGTCGACATCACCAGTTTGTTTCAAAACGGCATCATCACAATCCGGGGGGTAGGCAAGTAGGCCCCGTACAGATTACTCATCGGTTATCCAACGAGCCTCAAAGAGTCACAAGTGGGCAGATCCGCTCCAGCGGCCCAAAAAACAAACGGGGAAAACTCCCTTGACGTGACAGAACCCGAAGGAAAAAACGGGGGTCCACTTAAACTTTTAGCAAACAAAAATCGACCGACCACCTCGAGTCAATGTGTGATACCGAGATGCCGTTTCTGCATCTCTGGTACATTGTTACTCTGTTATTGGGATACGTTCCTGTTGAGTGAATAAAGCTTGTTATTATAACTAAATGACGCCAAGCAAAGTCCGCCGCGCGTATCCAGTGCATCGCAAAGTTGCCTCTAAACGGAGCGTCATACGCAATCTCACGGCAAACAGCGGAAGTCGCATTGAAAATTGGAATCACACTCCTCTAGCGAAAAAAAACCGTAACAGAACGCCTCAAATCATGTGGTAATTTAAAACAAATCGTCAGTTCGAAATTGTCAGTCAAAATAATCTCTGTACGCTTTCTGCCATAATTTTTGAATATTTGGATATTCGTTTTGATGTTAAGACCTTGTAAGCAACGCGAGAGTACTCACGCCGATGCGCCAACGGCCTTTGTTTTGGGTAGTATAAATTTGAATATTTTTGGTATTTCTGCAATATTTAACCCTATTCAGGGTTGCGCGCATTCACTTTCTTTTTATTTGTGTGCTTTAATAATATGTAAGAATTCGAATGTTTCAATCTGTATATTGTGAAAAATATTCAATTTCTTTCCTGTATCATGTAGACATTAAGAAATGTGAGATCTGCGTCGACAGTCAGTTTTCAGGGGAAAAATTATATGATTGCTTATCTTTCGCGTATTCAATGCTATACAATATTTTATAAAATCCTTAAGTTACATTTTAAGTCTAATCTAACACGTACTGTCGATTCAGCTTTCTCGGCCCAGATTTGAGACCGTGGGAAGTTTAGAAAAAATAAGGCAAAATGGTATTGTTACTTGTTATTATAACCAAATGACGTCAAGCAAAGTCCGCCGCGCGTTCCCAGTGCGACGCAAAGTTACCTCAAAACGGAGCGTGATACACAATCTCACGGCAAACAACTGAAGTCGCATTGAAAATTGGAATCACACTCCTCTAGCGAAAAAAGAAACCGTAACAGAACGCCTCAAATCATGTGGTAATTTAAAACAAATCGTCAGTTCGAAATTATCAGTCAAAATAATCTATCTCTGAGACTAGTTATTCGGATCCGAATGTGTCTAACTAACATTAGAATTAATCAGAATTCAAGTGCAATAAATGGTCGTATAAATACATCAAAACGGTACTAATCGGTCACGCAAGGACGCTTTAACTCTGTCACAAACCGCTGACACAAACAAACAGTTTAATAAGGGAAATAAAGTAAAGAGATAATCTTCGCACCGGTAACTTGGCTCCTCCGATCCTCCGCACGTCCAGCGTCGGACAGCGAACGGAGATAAAAGATCACGGAGCTCCTTTGAAGGGCTTGTTACAGTTTCAAATACTTTTATTGTTTTGGGACGGCCTGTGTAGTAAAATTTTCCGGAGTTGCATCAATCGTTTATCGACGGTTTTTTTGATTACGCCGGAAAGGGTGTGCCGCTGCGCTCGAGCTAAGCGAAACGTTTTTGCGGTCGCTCCGAGCCTAGTAACGAAAGTAATTAGCCTGGCAAAATTGCTTAGAACTCTTTTATTATTCGTCGTTTTTTTTTTACATAGGTGTCCGAAAACGCATTTCGACTCAGAAATGCGGTTGTTTGATTCGCATATAATCGCAAGAAAGTTTTTGGCTTTTAGTATTATCATCGGCGGGTTTTCTTTTTTGTTCCACGCTGTTAGCGAATTGTGACATATTGCATTCGTTTCGTGGACGCACCCGTGACCCTTAATATTTAACGCTCGTTGGATAAAGTTTATGTCACAATTCACCGGATTGGCTTATCCTTTTCGATCTCCTTTCTTTTTTGTTGGTTCTTTTTTTTCCGCTCTCTGAACCGTGCTGACAATTGAGTCACTTTATTATGTTTGGAAATCGAGTAAATCACTTGTGTTTGGGTTTGGTATCTCTTTGAGTGCATTTTCTTCAGGGAGGTTGAAATGAAGGTTACGACCTATGCCAGGTTTTAAGGTTTGCTCGGATTAAAGCCGTGTTCATACGTGTTTTTGTCAGCTTGGCGGAACCGATTTTCCCCAGGTGAGTTAGATTTCTCTGTTGCCAACACGATTGGTATTCTACGTTTCTTCTTTGTTTCCTTTCTTTAGGCTAAAATTGGAGGTGCTGAACAACCACGCTTTTGCCCCATTTTATCCTCGCCGTTCGTGTGCAGGCCCGCGAATGTTTCGCCGGAGGACAATCAGCTCTGACGCATGGGTCCTGTTCCTTCCGAACTTGGACCTGGGGAAATGCCGACGCAGACGTGACACACAACCTGCTAAAGGTCGGACTATTTCTTGTGATTCCTGTTTTAAATTTGACGCGATTTGGATTTAATTGGAACGCCAGGCTCTTCAGGACTCCCCGCCTTAATTTTGGCGAATTTACCTTCTGTTAATTTTAGAGTTAATGTAACTTTGTTATTTTCGGATCCGAATAGGTTTATTTTAGTGTAATTTAAGGCCATCCGCCTCCTTTTTCATAGTGCGTCGCTCGGACGCGAACTGAGTTTCCCTGCCGTTACTATTGTGCTTTATTTTGACAATTTTTGGGTGTGTAACCTTATTTATTTGGTGAATAAAATTTTATTTGAGAAACTTTGGACGTACTGCGTTTCTCTTGGTTTTTCCCGCGTTTCAAAAAAAAATTGACTTAATTATCGCATTGGATTGAAAAGAATCCCGACCTGTCCCATTGCAGCTGGCTGGCAACACCGAAGTCTTTCGACACGTTGTAATCCTTGCTAATTATCTACGCAGGTAGGTCGCAGGCTAGGAGTCCATCTAACAGTGATCAACGGAAAATACGTCCAGATCGCCTCCATGAATTACTTCGCAGCAGAAGAGGCACACCGGAGACTAGAAGCCCAGCAGAGAAACGAAGGAAACCGTAAAACACGAATCGGAATAGCCCACGACGATTAACTCACCAGGTGAAATTTACCAATTGAATTAACCAGTCAAAATCGGCCAAGGCCGTGAGTTATATTTCTGCTTCCCAAAGGAAATATACCTCAATCCCAAAACTGATTATCCTGGGTTTAACCACACGAAATTGGCCAAGGCCGTGAGTTATATTTCTCATTTCCAAAGGAAATATTCCACAATCACAATACTGCTTACTCTGGAATTGGCCACACAAAATTGACCAAGGCCGTGAATTATATTTTTCCGTTACAAGGGAAATATTCTACAATCACAACACAATACACGATGGAGAATGAAGTGTCGCTAAGTCGATTCGAGGAAGCGGGGAGAAAACAAACAAACATGAAGAGATAAAGAACGAAAACAACAGCCAATCCAATACAACAAGAAAGTGACCTAAGTATCTAGGTATGAAATAATAGGTCAGGGGTCAAGGTAGCGTCCACGAAACGGACGAGAAATGTTGCAACACGCTTTGAATGATTAATAAATAAAAAAAAAAACAGACTGACTGGCATTTTCCGGAAGAACTGAAATGCAATTAAATTCGCTTAAATTTTACGAAAATAAAAAGAGCGTATTTCTGCTTTGAAATAACACTCGGAGAAGACTATGTAAAAAAAATAGTTGAATAAAACTCCGGGCTATTACGATTATAATAGCGACATGCCTTACACTCGAGCGCAGTTTATTATCCAGTGAATAAAAATAAAACTTAACTCCGGTAAATACACTATACAGGGCGTTCCAAAATAACAGATCACTTTAAAACTGTAACATATCCTCGACATCATTCGGTATAATTTGCCTGCGTGCGCTCGTTAATACATATTAAATTAGTTATTCTGTGTAGTATGTTGATTTCTGTGATCACAATCAATTGCTGATTCACTTTTAAATTTTAACAAGAATAGAAGAATTGTTCCGCTTCGTCGCAAGCAATTAATCTCCGACATCTAATTTATTTTAATTATTTTTTCTTCGTCTATACTAGATAGAAAAAAATGCGCTTGCAATCGTTTCAAAAGGTGATGTAATCCTATCAAAAGAAATAGAAACTTCGAACAATATTGTTAAAAGAGTGCAGAGTCCTCGAGAATTTGGCACTACTGCACCACACCATACGTCCACAATATATATATACTTTTTTTAATTCATGCACCGAGTAACATAATAAATTGTAATTAACTCTGAATAAAAAGTGTATTCCCCGATACTTTTAGGGGGATCCACCGTGCAGCGTCTGCGTTTCCTATAAATAGTAATTCTGAGCAAAAGCTCGTCGAGAGTGCATTATAATTAAAGCTCGGGAATGAGCTCCGCACGCGAGCGAAAAAGACGCCGAGGCGTGGAGTGCACGGTTCTTCTAAGGGATGTGCATCAGCTTGCATTATAATGAAGGTATTTGCTTTGTGCATGCGGCATTAACAATGAATGCACAGACGAGTTTGAAGCATCTGTGTATATATATCTGACGAAGCTAAACTGATTTCTTAGAGCTTCCAGAGCTAACTAATCTTGATTCGATTAAGCACTGCACACACTGACTAACTGTCTCAATAGAAGTGTTACAAAACCGTCTGAACTGTGTTTAATTTTGGTCTGACGACTTAACAGTCGGAATTTCTTCCACAAACCTGAAGGTATAATAGGATTTACCCTTCAACTAATGAGACCGAGACATTTCTTAAAAACATCTCATCCGTCATTCGTAGCTGAAGCTCGTCGAGACTGCATTATGTTACGGTTAAAGCTTGGCAACAGAGTGCTTTGAAAGCGAGTGGAAAAAATGCGAAGACGTGAAGAGGATCTTTTGTAAAGTAATGAGGGTGTTCACCCTAGGCAGGCATAAATTTGATGTCTGCGTACTCATAAGCTGTCCCTAAAAATTAATTTTAACTTTATTAACGCTAGTTTTTTCAGAGTTTCAGAGTAATCTTATAATCATGTCCGGACATGAGATGATGCTTCAAATGCATGAGAAATTACCGCTGGCTTTCGCATACTTAAAGCACTGCGAGATTCTAAATTTGACTGAACGGAAACATTAAATTCATTAAGGAGAGAAACCACTAACAGGACAGAAAAATTCTGTCACATCCAGGAATCGAACCCGGGACGCATCGTTTACATGACGACCGCTCTGCCGGCTGAGCTAACGTGACTCCGAAGTTCGAAGGTGCCGGGTTCGATTCCCTGATGTGACAAAATTTTTCTGTCCTGTTAGTGGTTTCTCTCCTTAATGAATTTATTTCGCTAATTATTATGTATTGTAAGTTTTAAAAATAAGGTGTACTAAAAAGTGTGACATATTTATTTGCTTTTTTACGTACCAACTCATTTTTGTTTCATGGTAAACTATGTAAAATTGATAGTAACATTTATAATATCTTTTCCCGCGCACATAACTTCAACCGGGAAAAAAAGGTAACATCTGATCCACATGTCTCTTATGGTGAACTCCATCTAGTTCTGCTTCATAATGCAGAAGTCCTAATCGGTCGACTACAGTACCCACTTACACCTTATCATTACTATTGTTATAAACTCTAAACAAAACTTTATTATCTTTCTCAAAGCTTCTAACTCCTTGACGTTCTGTACGTTTCTTATGAATTTCTTCATTGAGTCCTGATTTTGTAAGATCGAGTCTGCTTCTGATTGTCCTTTTAAACGTGAGTTCATCAGGACTTACTCCCGTTGTTGCATGTGGAGTTTTCCTATACTGTAATAAAAATCTCGCCAATTTTAATTTTAAATCTCCTGGTTCTTCTATCATTGCTCCTCGAAGGCTTCTTTTCACAGTTTGAACATATCATTCAGCCTGTCCGTTGGTCGATGGATGATAGGGGGCGGTAACCTTGTGATGTACACCGTTCGATTTTAAAAAATCTTCAAATTCTTTTGATTTGAAACTAGAACCATTATCGGTGAGAATAATTTGTGGCAGTCCAAATCCAGCAAATATCTCTCTTAATTTAATGATGGTGCTTTTTGTGTCGATTGACTGAGCTGGAATAACTTCATTCCATTTCGTGAAAGAATCTGTTATTATGAGTAAAAATGTTTTCATAAATGGTCCAGCATAATCGATGTGGACCCTCTGCCAAGGTGAAGATGCAAAATCCCAAGGATGTATTATTTCAGGAGGGTTGTTTCTTATTTTTGAACAGGTGACACAGCTTTTAGCCATGTCTTCGACACCCTTATCAATATTTTTCCACCAAACGTAACTTCGTTGCAACCACTGCTCCAGTGTCAAACTCCATTTGACAAATCTTGACTTCAATTTGTAAATGTACCATGATTTCATCCAGTGGATTTATCCAGTGAATGAATCTTCCTCATAGTGTTAATGGACATTTCTTTGGATTATAAATTTTCTTCCTGATTAACATTGAGCTTCTTCTGAAGATTAGTCGTATTTTTCTTTGTTTGTAGACATACCCAACTTTCCACATTTTCTACATGTGACAGCTTTTGCTTGACACGTGATTGCTTTGTGATTAGTTTTTCCACATCTGAAGTATTTCCCAATTAAATGTTTTATTTTCCGCTTGTTGGGGTTTGTAATACTTCGGGAAGTGTTCACTGCAGGTGTAGTATTCATTTTTACATAAGTTGCTTCTATCTATCCACTCTCTTTCTTGGACGTTTCTATTGAATGGGCCAATTGAAGAAGATCTGCAAAGGTAGCGGAAGATTTCTGTTGTAATAATCGTTCACGTATGTGATTGTCACGTACTCCACGAATAAATTGGGTTCTTAAATGACTGTTTGTGGTTGACACTTGACATGACTGACAATGAAAATTACAATCAATTGTAAGTTTTTTTAATTCAGCACTGTAATCTGCAACTGATTCGTCTTCTCTTTGAATTCTGAGACTGAATTTGTGTTGTTCGGCAATTTCACTTGCTTTTGGTGATAAATAATTTCGTAGAGCTTCAACTAATTCTTTATATTTCCTGGTTTTCGGTAAGTCCGGAGCAGTTAATTTTGTCAGCGTTTGATATATTTTTGGACTCAAGTAACTAATTAAGAGTTGTACACATTGCTTGTCTTTCTCTGGTGTGCTATCATCCAATTTTCGTAATTCTAAATGATTCTCTAATCTTTGTAGGTACGTTGTAAATGATTCGTTGTATTCATCATACGGTTGCAATGATTCCATTGTACAAATTTTTGCTGGTTTTCTTGAAAATTTTGAAGAACTTGAGTATGTTGTACTAGTAATTAATAATAGGTAGTAATAATAATAATGAAAATTTTATTAAGCATGAAACAAATTGAGAAAAAGAAAAAAAAATAACAAAGCTAAAATCAGTACAATTCATGCTTAAATGGTGCAAGGTCAGAGAAATTAATAATTAATTCTCTGATCTTCCCCTCACACTCACTAATTAGAAAATAAGAAATGATGCTGTGCGCAAAACATAAAGAAGGTATTCTATGCAAGAAGATAAAGGTAAAGAAGTTAAGGAAGATAGGGAAAAGTAGATAAGGTAGATAGAGATAAAGTAGGTAGAGAAAAATTAAAATAAATTAGAGATATGAAACCTGAGAATTAAATAGTATTAGATTCAATTTGTTTCGTAACGAAAAAGAAGACAAATCTAAGAAGCCATATGGTAAATTAATTAAAACAGAGGTTATTTGGTAACTGAAACAACGTTTATAGAATTCAGACTTATGACGTGGAATAGTTAAAAGTCCTCTGTTTCTAATGTTGATATTGTAGACATCTGTACGAAAGCGAATTTTGATGTACAAGTACGGAGGGCATTTATAAACTAAGATTTTATGAAAAAATTGAATGTAATGTAAAAAGCGCCTGTTTTTCATATTAAGCCACTGAAGCTCCTAAAGCTCCTGAAGCTTATGTGATATATTAATCTCATACAACTATTTTGGACTACTTAAATTCTTGAAGTATCTGAAAAGTCAAGACATGATCCGTATACAACATCGCAAAAATTAAAGAGGGACAATACTAAAGAATCACACAGCGTACGTTTAACATGAAAAGAGACATAAGAGCGATTGATATAAATTAGTTTTAAGTTAGCGTAAGCTCTTTGAATTAATTTAGTAATATGTGCTGAAAATTTAAGATCGGTATCAATATACAAACCCAGATTTTTACAACAGTCAGTCAATGTTAATGCGGTATTGTCTATTTCCAGTTTAACAGCTTCCTTAAATTGCAGTCGAAGCCTTTTCTTCCCAAAGAGCATTACATTAGTTTTTGCGGCATTAAGATACAAGCCGTGATCATTTGAAGTTTTTAGTAAATTTTGTACATCTTCATTAACCAGAGTACAAGCAATATCTATGTTTTTTGCATCAAATCAATAATACAATTGAGTATCATCAGCGTAAAGGTGATACTTGCAGTGCTTCAGCGATTTCGTCAGCTGAAAGGTGTAAATAGCATACAGCAATGGACCTAAAATTGATCCCTGCAGAACACCATAGTGAACCTATTACGAGTTACAATTATAAAATACTTTCTGAGTTCTCCCTTCAAGATAATTACCAAAAAAAATTTAAGGCGCATTGACTTAAACCATTAAACTTTAAAATTGCAAGCAAAACTTTGTGATTTATGAGGTCAAAGGCTTTAGTATAACCCAGTAAAACGAGAAGAACCATTCTGTTATCATCAACTTCATTAACTATGTCATCAACTACATGAGAAAGAGCAGTAGTAATTCTTCCACCATATTTTTCTGCTTAATTTCTTCTTGGTGAGTTTTCTGAAACGTAATGTAATATCCCTTAAAATTTTCGATAGTAGTGAAGTTGTGTAAGAAATTAAGTTCTTTAAAATAATGGACGAGGAATTATGAGCATATAACTAGGTACTTCGCTTGCAAATTCATATTTAAATTTGATTAGTAGTAACGAGTGGCTAGAATTCCTCTTTGGAAGGGTTGCTTCCCTCATTGGGTTCGTATAGGTTAAATGTGATTAACAACTATTTCTCGTCCACATTTAACAGCTCACTAAAACTTCTCTATTAAACTGCTGATATACGTTCTCCCGAAAAATCATTAGGAATGCAAATAAGGCCGCTTTAATTGGCGATTCGTTCGCCTGATGCGGGTAAGAAGAAATTTCTAGCCGCCCAGATTGCAAAGTAATCAAACCAAGCGGGCTCCTGTGGGAGGAGGCGTTATTTGTTTTAATTAAAATCACCAGCAGGGAACTATGCGGACCGCACACTACGAGAGTGGAAGTTTTTCGGCGGGGTTTCCCCCCTCTTGGACGGGACGGTCGGCTCGCTTAATCGCGCAGGTACACGCGAGGAAATTTCAGCGTCGGGTGTCATTCGTTAAGTCCTTAATTGAATTTGTCTGTATTCACCGGGAAAGCCTATTGAACGAGTTTGGTAGGCATGTGAGTGAATACAAAGCGACGTTCTGGAGATACCTGAAGCTTTCTGTGCGGATTTTCGCTCGCATGTGACAATCTAATTAACGAGCTTAACTTATCATAGAAGTTTAATGTCGGCACGAACATCAGTCGTTACATGGTTTTAATGCTGTTGGAATGGCATCGCTGTAAATTCTGCGCACACGTTTTACTCGCTTTAAAGTATAGAAACGACCATAAATGCTACCTGTATTTTCTTTTTGATTTCATGCCTTAGCTTTTCAATTATACACTCTTCCTTCATTAATCTGAACTGAAGAATTTGTTCAAATCCGATTCGAAAGTCGTTGTAAAACATCTGAGGAAATCGATTCAGATTTCAGCTTTTTACCTTCGCCTTTATTGGATCTAACGTATATAAAGATATTGACATTTTTGTGTTAATTCATCTATAAAAGCTCACGGCGTGTCATGAGAAACTCTATTAAGAAGGTCTTTATAACGCTCGAGACTTAAACATCACAGATGTTCAACTAAAGTTTTCTATTTTTTTTTTTTCTATTTATTGCTACATTTCATTGACATTTATTTGTTTTTGTAATCTTGAATAATTTTTGTTTAATACTTCAATATTTCAGTTGGTCTTAATTAAAAGTATTACACTAAAATTTTCCTTTTTTTATATAATTGTATTGTAAACTATTTTCACCTTTCGTTATTAATATAAACATATAAAATAGCGACATCTTACTATCGCTTTTTGACCTAACATTGCAGTAGGATAGACAAATTGAAGCGGGATTTGCTCCTAATGAGTCCCCCATGCAAGGCGGCCATGCTTGCTGTCAAAGCATAATGAAAGAATTTAGAAAAATTTTTGTGCAAATCGTTTTTGATTGCAGTGAGAACCTCGAACAGCCTCTGGACAGCTGTTTCAGCCCTGCTTGGGGCTTCTTCAGCAGAAACTCGTAAAAAACGTAGCTCGACATTCCCACTGCAGTGGGAATGTCGAGCGTTTACGTTTCTGCTGAAGAAACTGCTCGAGGTTCTCAATGCAATCAAAAACGATTTGCACAAAAATTTTTCAAAAAAGAAGTTATTAATATACTTTTATATTTTAAAATTTGGGCGTTTTTATTGAAATATCCTAAAGTTTTCTATCTGTCCAGTCCAAGGAGATTAAAACCAGAGGGTGAAAAGGGCGAATCATTTTCGACAGTTCTAAAAGTACATCTAAATGCCAGTCGACCATTTGTGGAAATTGTGAAAAACGAAATTGGAAAATCGATTTCTGCCTTTTCTACCAAAACCCGGAAACTCTACTAACTAATCAAATCGAGATCCAACTTTGTGCGCATTGTTAAATCAATTCGGGACAAATGGGAATGAAAAGAGAGCTTTCCAAGTCCCTGTTATGAATTGTTTGCACCCGTGTTTGCTCGTGGAGCGTGATTGCAATCTTCGGTGCGACTTTAGCTTTTTGTCGTTAGGTTGCGTACTAATTTCCGTTTTGAGGTATATTTGCGACGCGATTGGCTGTGCGGAAGAGGTTGCTCGGGTCACTTGGTAACATACGCTGACTCGAGGTGGAGGGTCGATTTTGTTCGCTGTGTTAAAAGTTTGTGTGTCTGTTTGTGGCTCTGTCATCTCGAGTGAGTTTTCCCCGTTTGCTTTTGGGGCCGCTGTTGTGTATCTGTCGAAGTAAGATTGCTTGGGCCTCTTCTCTGCTGTACTTGCGCCACTTGTTGACCACGTTTTCGTCTTTTCATGGCGTTTTATTAATTAAACGTTGTTTCCATCTTCTAAAGCAACTTGTACGGGGCCTATTTACCATCCCCTGGTTGTGAGAAAGCCGCTTTTTTGTGACGCTGACGCTTCGAGAACAAACCAACGCCCGAGAGGAGAAGAGTCGTTACCTGCAGTCCCGAAAACATCGCAGACCGGATACGCTGGGTCCCACCACGCAAGATTGTTTCAATATTTTATTTTCTTTTCTCCGTGCAACTCCCGGCTTTGGCGTTGTTTGAAACGTCACGGTGGCATGTGGCTGACGTGTCCTCCTTTCGAATTTCTGATTTTCTTTTTTTGCGGCGGCGACCTTACTTTGATTTTACTCCGCCCCGTCTGCTCAATTTTTCTGTGTAATATGTTATATACATTTTTTAAGTCTCTTTCACACCTGATTGTTTACCTTGTTCAGATTTCTTGTTTTAATTTATAGCTCCTTCAGACTAGAAGTTTTGTAGCTCCTTCAGAGCAGTCGTTTTACTCGTTGATAATTTTTTTTAAACATTTTTCGCATCGTCGCGCTTCACGCGCCACGCATAATTTTGTTTATTTTGCGCTTTGGCGGTTATAAAATTTCCTAGAGGTTAATAAATTTTATGCTGATATGCGCAGATGCCAGAGTACTCACGCAGGAGCAACGTTTGCCCTGTTTTTGGCGTTGTTCTATTTACTTTTTCTAATAATAATATTAAAAAAAACGATCATTTTAACAGATAAAATAGCGACCTCTTACGATCGCTTTTTGACCTGACATTCCAGGGCTGAAACAGCTGTCCAGAGACTGCTCGAGGTTTTCGCTGCAATCAAAAACGATTTGCACAAAATTTTTCTAGATCATTTTAACGATTTTGGGTTTGTGTGTTCTGGACACACTTGATTTACATAACCATCGCTGGGTGGCGCCCTTTTTAGGTGACATCTCTAGAGTTTTCCCACGCCGTCTCCACTGAGTTGGTCCCGATACGCAACTCTGATTTTCCATCTCGTCAATTCTACTCTCATTTCCCCGGAGCGGGTCACACGCGCCGAACTTTCGTTTGGATTGACGAACGAGAGAGAGCTGACACCCCGTCTGCACGTTTTTACAGAATGAAATGAAAAGAAAAAAAACTCTGTAAGGGGAAGGAACGTTCAGGGACTGAACAAATCAAGCTCTGGAAGGAGAGGGAATGTTTGTATATTGAACAATTCATTAAAGAAATATTACAGAACGTCATAAATAAGGGATAACCAATCAATGTTTAAAGATAAATTGATGAATATTGTGACGGTGAACTTTATACCAAACGAGGAATTGTGAAAAGGAAATAAATAATATGATTTGCAGATTAGGACAGATTAGGGATAACTCGTATAGCTGAGCGCCCACAAGAAAAATTAAAATTACAGGAAATATAATCTAACTGCTAACCTGGATTCTGAAATGTTAAAAGGTCCCAACAGTAGCGTTCGAAAAGTAACGTAGACCGACCAACCATCTGGTGTACAAAACATTTTAAGAAGAGCAACAGCATTTGGTATAGAATCAAATAACATCGGTCGCCATGCTGAACATTTTCACCAAAATGCCCGAATCTTAATAAAAGTTCTAGAAAAACTGACTAAGAAGCAGAACTAGAAGGAAAGAATAAGCAAAACATTCTGAAAGAAATTATAAGAAAGGCAATTACCAGGGTTAGTAGGTTAAAGAAAGAAGCAAGAAAATCAGTCTGATGGATAATAAAAGGAAATCAATTAGAAGAGTTAGGCATGTATGTTGTAAGTCGAATGAGATAAACTGATCAAAGGTTATATGAAGAAGCAAAATTGCAAGAAAAGGAAAAAGTCGAGAAGAAATTTTAAAAAAAGCAATCATGAGGTTAGGCCAGAAGTTTATGCCATATGTTTTATATTAAGACCAATCAGAATACAGGATGATTCGGAATAAGTGTCCGATCCGTCAAGTACAAAATATATTTAACAAAGACAATCAACAATTTTAACATAATTTAAGACAGAAAGTCATAAAGGAAAACGTTTTTAGTTTCAGCTCCAGGTAAACGCCAGAGTTTCGTTCTACTCCGTGAGTGTTCATTGCTCTTGTGACGTAATACAAGAATGCCCATGAACCAATTTATATCTGAATCTAGGCTATATTACATATAAATATATAAATAATAAATAAATAGCACATCCTATTTTCTAAGTTTTAGTTTCAAGAAAGCGGCGAATCTTAACTGCGAAAGTCGAAATAAGTGGATCTTTGACCTTGATTTGTTGAAACTTCTAAGGTCTAACGTCTCTCTAGTGACGTAAGTCTTAAGACTGTCTTAAATGTACAGTCGCAAGTATGAAATCAAACTTGTAATAACTTCAATAAACTAAAAGAAATTCTCACTTGAATAGATCTAATGATTGCAATGTAAGTTTTTAAATATTACAAAGATGCAACTGGTTTATACTTGGTTACGGAACCATTTCCATCGTTCCTAATATATATTATCAAAATATATATTACAATATATGTAGTATATATGAAATTGATAAACACCAGTTTATGCACGTGTGCAGATATAAACGCCCATTTCTAATTTTGATTGACAGGCGGCGAAAAATAAAAGCTAATACGTCGCATTCAGTTGGTTATTTAGAATTTGCCGATAAGGACACCGTTTCGCAGGTGGTTCAACACGACGTCTACCATTTGTGGACACAGGCGGGGTTGATTGATATTTATGACTGTCGGCTTCCTCTGATCTTCCGAAACCACGACCAATAAACACACGCACAGTGTCTCATAAAAAGAAACTAATTTGAAAGGCACCCTTTGACGCTTGTAAATCTGTTAATTCAAGCGAGATGAATTGCATGTCAGCGGCCTTTGTTTTTTTCAAACGTTACCAAGTGAAATAAATTTCCTGCTCTTTTTAGTGTTATCTCTATTGCTTTCCTTACGTCTGTCTTGTCTAAATAATATTACATAGAACTAAAAAAATAAAACACTCTTTCAATTGGTTATGACAATGGTTCCGACGACGTAGCGTCTTCGTCAGATATCTGAAAGTTATGGAAGGTCATGAGAATGTTTTATTTATTTTATTTATTTACTTAAGAGAGTTTGTGAGATATTATTTACTTACAATGGATTTCCATCAGGTGTCGGTCGACTCGATGCATTATTTACGTAGAACTTATTTATATCGAACTTTTGTTTAAATAGTTAATTTGCAGGATCAAACTTTTGCGAATCCTAGTACATCATTGCCTTCTCTCGTCTGCCTCTACATTTAGGTCGTCTAAATTGTGAGTTATTAATTCAATAAACATAATTATTATTGTTACGACTTCGGGGAATATAAATAATACTCGCTGAGCAGTCTTAAACATTTTATTAAAAACACAATCGTCTACACAACGGAATACACCAGATATACTCTAGAAACCTTATTTTTAGCAAATAAGACTAAATAATTCCTGTGTCTATTCGCCCGCGACTATAGTTGTGCTTTCACTAACTGTTCGCTGCCAAATAAAAAGTGTCCCGGCATCGCCCGATATTTGTTTTATAGTGAACGCAATCGCTTCCAGATAAGAGTGGAAAGTCCAGAGTTTTCGCGTACGCACGGGAATGTCCCGCAGTTTTCCCGAAACTACCCGCGGTATTAATCTAAGCGCCTCCGGCAACCCTTGTCAAGAAGGCCGGCGAAGTCCTTGGGTGCCCGAGCCCGCAATTATTGTAATTTATTACTACGTATTATTACAATTATTGTGACATTATTACTATGTATTACCATGGGCTACATCAAAAGCTACGATTATACGGCCGTTTCAATTGGAACGATCACGGCTTGCTTTGTAGGAACAAGTTTGCACATAAGCCACATAAGGGCAGCTTATTGATCCAGTGGGTCGTGGTATCACTATTGTTAAATAAAAAAAATCTGATTAAGTAAAAACAGCCAGTTGTGACTAAAGTCAAGCTGTAAGGACCAAAATATCAAGCTCGAAGGACCAAAATGTATAAAAATAAGTACGACGCTTTGCTCCTTTAAGAAAAGCCACTGAAAGACAAACTGGATAGGAGGCATTAACTACTATCTATTTGTGGGAAATGTAAAAGAAAAAAGATACAAAAGACGAATTAGGAAAATACAATAATAATAATAATAATAATAATAATAATAATAATAATAATAATAATAATACCCTTTATTGTCCAACAGGAAGAGACCCAGAGGGACACAATATAAAAAATGACTTAACCAATAGTAACATATAGAAAAGGTAAATAAACCTACTATAAGTGTGTATATAAGAATACTTAGGAATAACAAAGAAGTAAGATAAACAAAAAACTAAAAATATTTAAAATTATCATAAAAAACACATTAACTAACTAGGAACCAATCATGACTTTAATAATAGCATCTAAAGGATCATGAAAAAAATCAACTAATGGGCTAATACTGTTAATTAGAGAACACATCCTGTATATTGGACATTTAATTAATAAATTAGTGCACGGATTAGGCAAATGCAAGATCTCAGAAGACCTAGATTTAAATGTCGGTCCTTTAAATGTCAGGCAGTTGAAGAGGTTAGGACAATTAATTTGATTGTTCAGCAATTTATAAATAAACTTAAGGTTGGCAATATTACATCGGAATTCAAGTGTATGAAGATGAAATCGTACCAAGAGAACATTATGGTTAATACCTTGAGGAGGAAACGAACCAGCCAAATTCCAACACAAGTATTTAAGAAATTTTCTTTGGATGTTTTCGAGTGCATTAATATGAATATTATAGTAAGGACTCCAAACAGGTGATGCATATTCAAGTTTTGATCGAACTAATGATTCATACAGTCTTAACAAAGAGAGAGGATTTGGGAAAAATTTTGTGTTTCGATATATTAATCCGAATTTTCTATGACAAGAGGAAATGATGGCGCAAATGTGTTCATTAAAAGTTAAATGAGAATCGAAAATAACACCAAGATCAGTATGAGAATTAACCCTAGCTATAACTTCTTTACCAAGACTATAATTAAAGTAAAAAGGTTTTTTTTTTCTTAGTGAAAGACATGATTTCGCATTTTGCGAGATTTAAAGACAATTTATTCTTGTGACACCAAGACGCCACTGCACAAAAATCTTTCTGCAAGGATAGACTGTCGTGGATAGAAGAAATATTACTATGTAATTTAAGAGCATCTGCAAAAAGAAGTTTATGCCCTGAAATTTTCAACGTAAGGTCATTAATGAATGTATTAAGTAGTTGAGGACCAAGGACGGATCCTTGAGGAACTCCCGAAGTTGCTGTATAGACAAATGACTCAAAACCGTTACATTCAACAAATTGTTTCCGATCATATAAATAGGATTTAAGAAGATAAATAGTTGAAAGATCAAAACCAAAATAAAGTAGCTTAGATTTCATGAGGGAATGATCAAGCTTATCAAAGGCCTTTGCCATATCGGTATAAATAACATCAACTTGTATACTGTTATCCATGTTGTGAGATATGAAATCAGTGATAACTGTAAGATTTGAAACCGCGGAACCTTTACTTACAAATTCATATTGATCAAACGAGAGAATGCTGCGAGTTTGATTACATATAGAATGATAAATAATATATTCTAGAATTTTACTGAAATTAGAAATGCTTGCAATGGGTCTATAGTTTTTTTTTTATATTTGATCGATCATTATTTTTGAATACTAGAGTAATTTTTGAAATTCTCCATTGAGTAGGAAAGACAGATGAGCTTGGACATAAATTGAGAACCTTTACTAACGGACGAGCAAAAATTCTGGCGCAATCTTTTACAAAGAAACTTGGAATGCCATCTGGACCTGATGTTAGTTTATTTTGTAATTTATTAATAGCCATTAGCACATCATTTTCGTTGATCAATGGTAAAGAGATAGTGGGAAAAAGTAAATAGGATGTTGAATTATCATGAGTGGTAGACGAAGGGGTAAAAACACTTTGAAAGTAAGTAGCAAAAGAATTAACAATGTCTTGAGGATTCTCTTTTTGTTCATCATCAAACCTCACAAATCCAGGTATTCTAGAAGAGGTGGATTTAGAATGAATGAAAGCCCAAAACGATTGAGGGTTATTAATAATACCTGATTCAACCTCTGTTATATAATTAGAACGTGCGACACGTATTCGATCTTTGATAGATTTTCGCATAGTCTGGAAGTGTTTTAAATGAAAGTCGGAATGAGAACGCTTAAATTTGTTCCAAGTTTGATGTTTTAGTTTGATATCACCAATTATTTCTTTGGTGAACCAACAAGTATATTTGTAATCTCTACCTTTATACAGAGGAACAAATTGGTCAATTTTAGAATATAAGATTCGATAGAAATGTTCAACTGCATCATATTTACGTCTAGGGAATTGTCTAAACTTGACCAATCCGTATGCAATAAAGCTTCAGACAGACCAATAAAATCTGCTTTGCGAAAATTGTATTTCCTTTCATGAGTAATTGAATTAAAATTTTCTGTAGATTTAGGTACTGTTAGGGTAACTGTTACATTCAAAGCAGGATGATGCCTATCTTCAGTTAACAACGGTAAATCCTCATGAGAAACGCTACAGGATAAGTTGGTGAAAATTAGATCTAATGTTCGGTTCATATTATTACACACACCATTAAACTGAGACAATTCAAAAAAAGCCATAAAGATCGGGAGAATGACAGATTTACTATCAGAGTCAGAACCAGGATGATGGTTATATATATTAGGTGCATTGAAATCACCAAAGAAAATAACTTTTTCTCACATGATCAAATCAAATGTTTCTAAATAATCAAAAAAATATGGGAAAATCATTACAATTAATGTGAGGTGGTATGTAAATATTAAATAAATATAAGGTATAGTTCATCATATTAATCTTACAGCCAACAGTATCAATGAAATGGGAAAAGTGTAAAATACTGGATAGATCTAATTGTACTGGTGAATATTTATTCAGGATGGCAAGTAACACTCCACCGCCTCGAGATATATTAGTAAGATGCAATTTTCGGTCACTACGGAAAATAATATAATTTAGAAAAATTTTGTGCAAATCGCTTTTGATTGCAGTGAAAACCTCGAGCAGCCTCTGGACAGCTGTTTCAGCCCTGCTTGGGGCTTCTTCAGCAGAGACTACTGCAATGTCAGGTCAAAAAGCGATAGTAAGATGTCGCTATTTTATCTGAAAATAATATAGTTACTGTCATACAGCTCACTATCCGAAATATCAGCAGAGAGTCCGGTTTCACTTAAAGCTATAACATCGTATCGTATCAGTTTATTACCCATCTCTGACAGTAATATATAATTATACAAATACAGTAAAAGAGTATATAATAATACACATTTAAGACTACTATTTAGAAAATTTGTGCTCTAGGAACTCATCTAAGGAATAAAAGGTTTGTCAAATTCCTTATAGTAAGGGATATCCGATTGAAAAAAGTTTTGCCGGCATAAAAGGGAGAATTTTTCAGTAAAGATAGTTCAGGTTTCGGTAAGTTAAGATTTTGTCTGTAACGCGTGTGGTAGGAATGTATATCACTTCGCTCGAGAATGCTATGCTTGTTTTTGAAAATTTAAGTTAAGATTTCTATAAGGAAAAGTGAATAGACAGTTAAGATATTATATTTAATGAAGAGCCAGGTATTGAACCCTGGGGCACTCCAAGTTCATTTGCTTTAATGTTCGACGACACCTTCTCACCTGTTTTGGTTATTACGACCACATACTGTGTTCGACCTGTTAAATAGGTTCTGATCCATATGTTGGCGACTCCACGAAAGCCGTACATGGTAGCCTTTTGCAGAAGAATTTCGGGATCAATACAATCGAAGGCCTTTGTGAGGTCGCAGAAAACGGCAACTACTTAATCTTTGTTATTGATGTGTTCGTATATGTAACTTAAGCAATTGCAAATAGCATCAGACGTAGCTAGACCCGGCCTGTAACCAAACTGATTTTTCATAAAAATGTTTTAGTGTGAATAAATTTAGTCATACGCGTTTTAAATATATGTTCCATAATTTTAGATAGAGCAGGTAAAAGGGCTATGGGTCGAAAACTAGAAGAACTGAAACTTGTGTCTGCTTTATGTAAGTGGACCACCTTAGCAAGTTTGAAACATGTCGGAAAGCAACCTTCCTGAAAGGAGTAGTTAATAAGATCACATAGTGATTTAATCGCTGGATATGGTAACTTCTTAATTATTTTCCATGTGTGCGCGTGCTGTGAGCGTGTATACATGTTTTGTGTTTGCTCGTACTTGTTTTGTGGTTTAAGGTGTAGGTGTTGTGTTTTTCATATTGAATTTTGCATGAATATCTAAGGAATGTTTCTCTCTACCTATCAATATAATACCCGTTTTTCTGCTCCATCAACTGTGCAAGTAATTGGCATTTGTTTCTTTAATTATTAGACTTATTTGTCCGGCACAAATTTTTCGATTTCTTCTTGCCGTCTAGCGATAAGAAAGGCACGATTACCTGTGTTTTTGCATCTGGTTCTTATTCAGTTGAAATTTTCTGTTTCATTAGTTTTCTTATACATTTACCTATTGTTTCAATTATGCCGAATAATTGTTTATTCTGCGAGAGTGCTGTCACTCCGACGACACCTTCTGTTAAATGTTCGGGGGCGTGTAAAAAGTATGTTCACGTTAAATGTATACTTTTGCCCGCTTCTGAAATCACTGCCATTACACAGCATAAGAAATCATGGTATTGCTTAACATGTCAATCAACGTCCGCTGATCAAGAACAGCTATCTGCCTCTCTTCTGGAGACGGTCCTCAAACAACAGTTTGATTTATTTAAAATCGAATTTAAAAATGAATTGAAGGAAGTTATTCAGCATGAATTTAAGGCAATTACTGATCGTATTAATCTGTTGGAATGCCAGGTTGCTGAGTTACAGAATAAAATATCTCGTGTAGAAAATGTAAGTTTACCCAATTCACCTCTAGAATCTGAACAATTTTTTCAAGAGTCAGCTGAGCGTGCAAAACGTGTTTCCAACATTATTATATTTGGTCTAAAAGAGGAGCGTGTTGTAACAAATACTGATCACTCGAACATCGATGTTAATAAAATTTCCACTATCTTGCGAAAACTTAATATAGATATTCAGGAATTTTCCTCCGTGCGTCTCGGCAAATTTGATAGCACTAAACTTGACCGATGTCGCCCTCTCAAAGTCTGTTTGACTTCTGCCAACAATGCTGAGAAGGTTTTACGTAATGCGTCACAACTAAAAAAAAATCCAGATTTTGCTAACTGCTATATTTCGCCTGATCGCACTCCTATGCAAATCGAGATTTATAAGCAGGTTAAGAATGAGTTGCAATGCCGTGCTTCGAATGGTGAAAATAATCTGAAGGTCAAATATAAAAATGGTGTTCCCACTATTGTTTCTGTTTCCGATATAATTTAAACTAAGTTCGCCCAACAAAATACTCAAATTTCTGAAAATTTTCTACCAAAATGCTGGTGGATTACGAACCAAGACACATGAATTTTATCTCAACACTTGTGAGTATTATTATGATATCATTGTTGTTACTGAATCGTGGTTGAATGATTCTATTAACAGTGCTGAGTTGTTTCCTCCTGAATATGATGTTGTAAGATGTGACAGAAATGTCAATATTCTAAATAAATCTACTGGTGGCGGTGTCATTGTTGCCATATCTAATAATCTTAAATTTGAAATGATTGATGCTTCTCATTTTTTTGGACAAATCCCATTAATCGTCTTGGTCATTTGTAAGCTTCAGTTTTTTGGTTCCGAATTCTTTTTAGCATCTTTTTATATACCACCCAATCTGTCAGTCAATGATTATGAACTCTTATTTGAAGCTTTGGAAGTATTTTCATCAACTAAGTCGTTACTTATAGTTGGTGATTTTAATATTCCTAAATTTGCTGAACCTAATAATTCTTCCTGTCCAAGAGTACGCTTATTACACAATCTCTGTAACTCACTGGAATTAACACAGTATAATCAAATAAAAAATAGTAGCAATAGATTATTGGATTTAGTGCTATCAAATTTTGCCCATGATTTTATTGTCATGCATGAAGATCACCCACTTGTTATTGAGGACTCTCATCATCCTGCTCTCACTATTTCAATCAAATGCTTGCCTTTGGATAAAGATCATCCCTTTCCTCTTGCTCAGGTTAAAAGGTTTAATTTTCGTAAAGCTAATTTTGTAGAACTCTATAATAATCTTCTCAATGCTGATTGGGCATCTATTGAGTGCTGCTCTGATGTTAATCTTTGCACCACAATTTTTTATAATATTCTTTATAGCATTATTGAGCAGTCTGTTCCACAGTATAAGGCGCGTCCTTCCTCCTATCCTCCATGGTTTACAGCATCTATTATTGCAAACCTAAATTCATTACTTTCATAATGAATTTAGGCGCTTGCGTAATATATGTAAAACACAATTGTCTCTTGCGTACAAGACGTTCGTACATGGAACTGAAGAGTCCATTATGTCTAATCCTAAAAATATTTTTCAGTATGTCCATATGAGGCAAGGCACTACTCGGATCCCTAATAAATTATTTGTAAATGATAATAGATCTTATAGCTGTCCTCAGGATATTGTTAATGGTTTTGCCGATTTATTTTCTAAAATCCACTTGCCTGATTCTGGAATTATTGAACTTAATGATATATATTCGAACTCTCTCCCATTTCATGTGCCACCTGTGTCCGAAGTAGAACTATTAAACATAATGGTAAAATTTCCTGTTAAATTTACTGCAGGGGATGATTCAATTCCAAGCTTCTTGGTCCACGACGATAGATATGCTTTTGTCAAGCCATTACTTCATATTATTAATGTTGCCATTGCTACGTCTTCTTTCCCGGATACCTGGAAAAGGGCCAGAATTACGCCTGTCTATAAAAAAGGTGATAAAGAGCAGATAAAAAATTATCGCCCTATAGCAATTTTGAACAACTTTGCTAAAATTTTTGAACAACTTATATATAAGCTTATTTATAGACAAACTTTCTCTTACATTGCTACATGTCAGCACGGCTTTATTTCTGGTAGGTCAACGATTACGAACTTAGTCACTATAACGCAATTTATTGCTGAACAATTGAATAAACAGGGACAAGTTGACGTTGTATATACCGATCTATCTAGTGCTTTTGATATGGTACACCACGGTATCCTCCTCAGGAAACTTAGCTCTTTCGGCATGACTTCTTCGTTGTTACATCTTATGAAATCTTATTTAACAGCCAGAGTGAGTTATGTGTTTTACAACGGCTACAAATCATTTGAATATCAGGCAAACTCTGGTGTTCCGCAGGGTTCTAACTTAGGACCTTTGCTATTTGTTTTATTTATAAATGATTTATTAAACTCTCTTGAATGTCGAGTGCTTGCGTTTGCAGATGATTTAAAAACTTATGCGTCGGTTTCGACTGTTCATGAAGCTATTCAGCTACAGCAAGGTCTTGACACTATTAACTATTGGTGTGCCAACAATTATCTTAAGTTAAACAAGACCAAGAGGTGTTGACTATGACGACCTACTACGACCTACTACGCAGACATAATTTTCAATCCCTTAGTCAACGTCGGGAAATACAAGGTGCTCGATTTATTTGGAAAGTCATTCATTACAAACTTGATTGTGCCGAAATCTTGGAATCTTTGAATTTTATGGTGCCACGTTTCAACTCGAGATGGTCTACAACATTTTATCTGCGTACAGCTAAGAGTAATATATTAATTAAAGCACCTATATACACTATGTGCCGTAATGCTGATGCAAAATATGATGATATATTTTGTGATAATTTATGATTTGCTTGCAGCATTTTATTAAACTAAATGTATTTAAATTGTTAGTATTTATATTGTTGTGTTTTCTTTTCGTCCTGTAATTGGGTATTTCCTGTTGGGCGACTACTACTTATTATTATTATTATTATTATTATTATTATTTTGATAGGTATGCCATCAACTCCGCTAGAAGTGGTGTTTTTGAAGTTCTTGATAACTGTTAAAATTTCTTGAACATCAGTAGGCTCGATAAAGAAGGAGGGATAGTGGTCAGAACTTAAAGAACTAATGAAAAAATCAACAGTTTTAGATCCAACTCCTCCTGGTTTTGATAATAACAACGTAGATGACGATCTATATTCCTATTGGACTGTTCTAGTGAAAATCCGGAGTCTTCACTATTGTTGGAACATCACGGATAAATTTTAATTTTAAACCAACTTCACCATCGTTTGATCTTTCAGTAAGTTGTTTTTTGAGTGCTTTAAATTCTTCGTTTTGCCTTGGTGTTTTGTCCGATGATGATCGAATAGTACAAAATCTGGGGTCGTTTCTTAAGACTTGAGCTTGTCGGAGTAATTTTTTGACTGTGTCAGAATTGTCTAATACAACTTTGATTGGTCTAGGAGATAATCGATTCACAGAATATTTACCAAGCCTTAGCGTTGTAGAAATCTTTTCGGATGCCGATTTATCGATAATTTGAAGAAGAGTTGAAACTTCCTTGTTGAGTAGTTCTTGATAGGTAATGTCTAGGTAATTTCTTTTAGACCAAATTGGTTTTGCGACTGTTGCGATCATTAATTTCAGTAATGATATCATTTTTATCCATCTATACAGTATACAGTAGGTATCTGGAGCTGGAGACGTTTAGAACAACTGGGCATTTTCGACAAACGCATCTCGTGAGATTTTTTTTTTTTAATTCAATCTACTCAGTAAACGAAAAGCTGAAAAGAACAACTAACTAATGAGAAGCGAAGGGAATTTGCGTACTCCGGCTCTTCCGCTCTTGAGAATGCAATTTCGTTGTTACTTCCTGGAATCTGTTAACTTGTTCATTTAATTCAAACAAAAACAAAAAAAAGAACGACGCAAACACATGTTTGCTTTACATTCATAAAATCAACGAAGCACGGAGTTGATATTTATTAATAAAAGTATGTACACGCCAGTCGCGTGATAACCCGGCTCCGTTATTTACACCGTGCGCGCTGTTTGCGCACTGCAATAGCAGATTTTCAGAATTTTCAGCGAATTTAACTTCACTATTTACCAACTTATTATCGGAGGTAATTTAGTGCAATGCGAGCCAGAAATGTAAACGTTCCACGGCACCACGTGCTTTGCTTTTTACTGAGTGTTTACAAAGCGCAATTCGCCGCTGCAAAAAGTACAGTACAGGATTTTGAAACGGTTGATTTACGCTCCGGCGATGAAATATAAATGGAATCGAAATACTTGCTCGTTGCAGTTTCGGGGGGGTTGTAAGTAGCGAAACTATTAGCACGTTCGAGGAATTATTCGAGAAGAATGGAGAAGCGAGAGGCGCGAGTAAGGAAATGATGATAACGGCACGGCGCGGCGTACTGACCTGGTCTTTTCCGTTCCGCAGTGTTCAACCCTTCGACAATTCAGCATTCCTGTTAACACGAAATGTTCCGGGTGGTTTCTGTTATCGATTTCGAGTTCCAGGCGTAGGTACAACGCACGGAGGAATCTCTTGAGCCGATCTATTCAATTACACGTCTCTAGCTAGGAATTCGCGCCCGCAAAAAGCATGCGACGCTGAGATTTCGTTTAAATTTCGTCTCGACTAGGTATCTGGTTTCTCAATTCAAGATAGTCCTATCTTTTGTCGGAATTGAAATTGGAACTTTTCAGCGTTTTATTTCTGATCACTCAACTTAAGCTCTCTCATTATCACCCAGCTTAGACAAGTAGTAGTAGAGTTCTTATACAGGCTGTTTCAAATTCGACCCTCACCATGGGGATCTCGCTTATTTGAAGAGATAGAAGGTAGGTTTACATTTGGCAAAGTTGCTGAATTTGATGAGCATTAATAATCCGGAGGGAAAAAGTTTCTATATTAAATCTTATTCGAAATAATTGTAAAAAAAGAAAAATTGTCATTTTCTTATTTTGCCTCTATCTTCTTTATTTAAAGAGATAACGATAAAATAAAAATACTTTCTTAAGGCACTTTTCAATTCTTTACGTAGTCGTAAACACTATTTTTCTATAACACGTTTCGTCAAGTTGATACCATCATCAACTTCATTTTTCCTTACGGTGCCCATATTGAAATTCGGTGGCAAGAGAGTCTACTTATTATTGCCGATTACGGCAACATAGCACAAGTTATAAAAATGCTTTAAAACAAGGCCAGAATAAAAATGTTTAATGTGAGATAAGAAAAATTCGGGTTAACAGAAGATAGTTGAGGGTTTAAAGTAAAAACAATTTGTTCGTCAGACACTAATTTACTAAATATTGTTTGTGTGTACAATAGAAACACAAAAACAGTAAGTGAACGATACTTCAGAACATATCCGGACAACAAACAATAGCTTAGAATAATAATATTACATAATTATGTTGCAAAACATTTTCTTTTGGAGTGAATCCCTCGAGCAGCCTCTGTAAAGCTGTTTCAGCTCTGTTTGGGGCTTCATCAAAAACGATTTGCAACAATTTTTTTTTAAACTTTGATTATGCTTTGACAACAGACATGGACGACCGCCTTTCATGGGATGATTTATTATGTAGCAAACTGGGTTCAACTTGTCACTCCTAATGCAATGTTGGGTCAAAAAGCGTTTGAAGGATGTCGCTGTTTAAACTATTCAATAATATTACAATTAGACGTAATTTTGAAAAATAAGAATCGATTAAAATAATACAAGAACAAGAATGACTGTTATGTGTGAAGTTAAATACAGCTTCTCATGAAATTTGGGTAGTTTAATCATTTGTCGTTGCAGATCTGGAGGTTACGTAACACTAAGCTAAGACATGACGTTGAAATTCCGTGGCAAGAGTTGATAAAAATGTTTAAAAATTACTCTGTATAAGTAAATCTGAAAATACACCCACTCGCATCGGTAATTTTTGCTAGTAATTGATTTCTTTTCTTTCAATATTAAGCTTTGCTCTCTAAATAGGTTCAAAAGTATCGTTTCTGGCTGTTTCTGTGTTTCTGTTGTACAACAAAAAGTATTTACTAAATTACTGTCTAACGAACGCATTGTTTTAAGTTAAACCCTCAACTATCTTCTACTGGCTAGAATTTTTCTTATCTCACGTTAAACATTTTTATTCTGGCCTTGTTTTAAAGAATTTTTATAACATGTACTATATTACCGTAATCGCCATAATAAATAGATTCTTTTGTCACTAAATTTCAATATGGTCGCCATAAGAAAAAATGAACTTGATGATGGTATCAATTTGACGAAACTTGTTATAGAAAAATAGTGTTTGCCACTGCGTAGAGAATTGAAAAGTGCCTTAAGAACGTATTTCTATTTTTTTGATATCTCTTTAAATAAAGAAGATAGAGGCAAAATAAGAAAATGAAAATTTTTCTTTTTTTTACAATTATTTCAAATAAGAGTTAACATAGAAACTTTTTCTCTCCGTATTATTAATACTCATCAAATTTAGCAACTTTTCCAAATTTAAACCTACCTTCTATCTCTTCAAATAAGCGAGATCCCCATGGTGAGCGTCGAATTGGAAACAGCCTGTATAGTACGCTACCTACTTGAATGTAAACAAGATTTGTGCAGCACAGTCAGCAATTTCAGTTGTGACGGGCGTGGCAGTTAATTAAAAGCGAAAATAAATGAGTCCCACCTAATCTCAACTGGAAATGACCGGAGAGGATCACCTAATCTCAACCGGAGATAAGCGGAAAGCATCAAAGAAAACTTTAATATCTGTTTAAAATGTCGACGTAGTCACAGTACGTGCCAACGTTAACACCATCATAGTCTGTACGCACCTTAGAATTTAAACAGAGCTAACTACAGGGTGGGCCAACAGTGCGTATTCGGCTGACAGCGCCTATATTAATGCAGATTTTTTAAATCTGTTGTCGCTATTACTTACCTATGGTATAGATGCATGATTTAAAATTAGTTACAATTATACAGAGTGTTCCGTGTGGCTGTGCTAGACCATAGTTATGTTCTTTTAAATGGAACGTGCTATATATTATAACTTATTTCGATTCGTCTTCAAGAGTACATAAATTTATTATGAGAATATTATGTACCTAAACCTAATAGTTTTTGAGATTTTGACATTTCAATGTAAAATATGGTATTATTTGATGTTTTGCAGATTAGATGTTTATTAAAATTCGGCGTTTAAATTTTACAGTAACATTACATAATGGAACAGAAAACAACTTCCATCTCGAACATATTCTTATTATTTTACATTCATAACTCCGATGTTTATTTTACTCGGTTAGTTTAGCTGATGTGTTCGATAGTGTGTTTTACTACCGTCTTCCGGCATTACGCTTGCAAATTCGTTTACGAGTTTGAGAAATTCATTTCATGTCGGTTTTTGGTTATTCACGTGTCACCAATTGAAATTCTGGACCACGGCTGAGTAGAGAGTGACCGCCTTTGACCTCGCCTACCAGGCAACTAACTGGTACCTGTACTGACCTGAGTAATTGATTGATTGAGTTCATTATTTAAATCATAAATTTATATGTTATTAGTGCAATTGCTAATAAATTACTGCCGAAGGCAAAAAATAATTGACAAATACAGTTTCCTGTAATTGTTCTTTCTTAAAATGTTACCGTTTAAATACGGCGTCGCAGATTTTACAAAGGTTGAAGTTAAGTCAACGGTTAAACTGAACTAAATTGTCATGTCAACACGGTCAGATCAATCGAACCTTAATCGGCGAGTGGGAAAGTAATCACGTAGTTTAATCTGACCAGTTTGACCAATCACTTACCGCAATTAAATTTGAAAGAATAATTACAGGAAACTGTTTTCGTCTACTATTTTTTTGCTTTCGATTTTACTTGAAGCTGTTTTTATTGCGAATTTAAATTCAAGTGTCTTTACGATTTCAGTGCAATAACGTAAAATCAGATCAGAACCTCGCTCCCGTCGCGTCGGAGGGAGTTAAGTTTCGATGCCTTTTTTAAGTTGAAACTGTACCATTTTGCAGTCGCAGCTTTGTCCAAGTGTATTGTTCTGCCAGTAAGAATTCGAAATTCCAATACGTGTGAAGGAAAAGTGTTTAATTTCATTTAATCTTTAAACGATAAGCTGTAAGGGTGAGAAATGCAACAACGACAGTTCTTTCCAACAGGAACGTAATACGCCTTTCTTTAATTTCGCACGTGGAATGAAATACGATATTCAGTAAGATCTTTTTGTTTCATTTTTCTCTCGAATGAAGGAAAGCTGACGGTGCAATTCTCATGTAGTGTACCGGGCGCGTATGAAAAGCTCCAGTAAAACAACTCCGGGCAACATCACTGCGCCACCTAGCGTACGGTGATACTTGTAGTAAAAGCGTCCGGAGAGTAGGCGGGGAGATGCAGCTTGAATTGTTAATAAAAATCTTTAACATTTGAATTAGAGTCAATTGTTACGTACTCTTGGAATAATATTAAAGAAAAGCACGGCCGATTGATGTTTAAATTGAGTTTGATACCCGCAAAGTGGAAGCAAAAAAGCCTTCCCGGACAGTGTTTTCTTGTATATTTAAACCGTCCGAACCAAAGTCTCATTTGTTTTTTTATATAAAGTTATTGTGACACTTGAAAAAGAAGGGAGACAAGAAGAAAATTATTATTAGATTCCGATTGGGGCAAATCGGTTCAATACCGCTTGCTATCGGTAGATCAATCCTTGTTTCTCTCTCCTTGGTATTATTATTATTATTATTATATTTTGTAAAGTTATGTTTTCTAACGTTTAACGTTATGATACTCTTAAAGCAATTATTTCGTAAATTATTTACACGTGATTGGTTATTATTTTGTTGTTTTCTTTTCAAATTTTTTCATTTCAATACATTTGTTAAATTAGCATTCTCTTTTATTTCACTAATTTTAAGTTCATACAATACTTTCAACAAGTTATTCGCGAGTGACTCTTCATAAGGAGAGAGAGACAACGAGAGTGAAAAATTTGACAATCTTCAGGTGAATAACGGCCTTGATTCGACTTCTCGAGGGAAACACCGTTGCGAGAGCATTTTCGGCTATATCGCCTTAAACCAGTTACCGAACAAGAAAATCGCTTTCTAGCGATGGATCGCTGGTCAAAAGAGCAGGTAAAAGAATTTCGGGTGGGTATTCAAGTTAACCATCTCAAAATTTACCAGAGAAAAAAAAACGCGTTCGTTACAAACGTAAGTTAATGAACTTAAGCCATTTAAATCTCCTGGATTTATTGCCTAAAACTATTGCGAATTGGGAGCACTGTCTGGAACTGCCGTTGGCAGCTGGATCACAATTCATCCGGACAGCTTTTTAACACTTTTTGATACTTAAACGCCGAGCTTTAAACGTAACGACATGACGTTCGGAGACAAACTTAAAGCGCCATCGTAAATTTAATTTTTATTGGGCTTTAAAGTCTTAGTACCTAAGTTGTACTTAACTGTTGTCCTTCGTTTATTGTCATTAACTCTTTGATTTCAGGTAATGCCACAAGTCCCTTACGGTCTATCTGCATTTATCAGATCCGTATAAATTTTTGAAAATAGTACCTTCACCAGATCAAACAAGTAATCTTAAGTTAAGAAGAATGTTATTTTAAGATGCTAGCACAAATTCTTCTCTTCCTTTTCCTTTTTAAGATGTTGATGCTTTTTTTGGTCATTTTTTCTCTTTGGACTTTTCATTTTGAGCACTTAATCAAATTCAGAGCGCTCAAAATAGTGTAAAATGAGAAATCCGAAGGTGGAAACGTGAAATAAGAAGTAAAGAATTATAGGAAAGGTTAAATACATAATTTCTTTCGTGTCCTTGCATTCATCTCTTCTTAATGCTGATTGGATTATTTGATTCACGTGGCGTAAGTATCAGCGTTTAAATTCCTAAATCCATTCATTTCGTTTGTTTATCGTATTCAAAACTTGTTAGTTTGTTTCCTTATCCTTTAATCGCCTTCTTGCAACGTCTCCTTGCATTTGCATTTCAGAGATTCAACTTATTAAATAAAGTTAGGAGACAAAGCTCTCGGTACAATTACGGCCCGAAGACACATACGCTTTTACAAACGGAACACAAAAGTCATTGTAACAGTAGACTCCCGTCTATTCAACGAGTCTAAAACAGTCAATTAGATAAACTTCAAACACAATTCCCAGAGTCCTTAGAAGAGAAAGAGAAGAGAAGAGAAGGGAATGGGGTGGTGTTAAAGACCGGCCGGCAAGAAAAGGTTAACGCGCGTTAAAATAAGGGAATCACATGTAAATCCAGTAATGCTGCGGCCTTAAATTTAATAAAACGCCGGCAAATTGGGAATTAGCCCGAAATTTTGAAGACCCCCGTCAAAAGAGGCCGGAACTCGCATCAATAAGTGGACGGCGAGGACTCGTGCGCCCTCGTCCCTCTCCGAATCGGTTCGTTACACCGCCGTGTGGCGCTGCAGTCAATAAGGGTAGTGAGGATAACGGGGTAGGATCTCCACCAACTTGGGCGGGGAAAAATTCCGGAGCGACGGTGGAAACGCACTCAAAAATTTTCAGGGGACGAGCAGTCAAATTCGATTGTAATTCCAAAATTAACTCGTTCCCCAAAAATGTTCAATTCAGTGAACTAAACTGTATCATCTTCTAGAAGTTGAGAAACTTTTTTTTTTTTGATTTGATGTCAAAGTGTACAAACTATAATTAAATCATAAGTGCACCAGAACTTTGCAGAACGAAATAAGTGGCGGCTGAAGTACATCAAAAAACAAAAAAAAAGCTTGCTAAAGTGTTGTGGGTGCAGTGACAGAACGAAAGCTGTTGAACTCGTGACAGGACTCGGGTGGCGCAAGATTAAATTTTCAATTTCGTCGATGAGGTGAGTATTGAAATCTGACTAGGCTAGGGCGACAGCTGTCGCAATTCCAAATGTAGAAGTGTCTCAAAAGTTTGGGCTAACCGCGCGGATAATTGAAATTTTATTTGCTCGAAATTCCTAGGGGGTGGGAGGGCAGTCCTTGGGGGTAATTTTGCGGAAGCAATGGAATTACTTTCAAACTATTTTTTTAGTAATACCTGTACGCAGTTATACTTATCGTAAATGACATGGTAAGTTCACAAATTGTAAATTCAAATTAATTTTTTTTTTATTTTGTTGTCAAGTCAAAAAGCGATGGCGGGATGTCGCTATTTAAGCTTTTCATTATAAGTTTGAAACTTGAACTTAATTGTAACATACAGTATTCAATTTAGCGACGGTTATTTTCTTTTAAGCGGCAGTTTAATTTTAAAGCCTTTCAGTAAAAGTATGAGTAGGTATATCAATAAGTTAAACTTACATCAGAAATTCATGTTTGTGAACACTTCTTTGTTAAACTATTGAAAGTTACAATTACCATAAAAAGGAACTTGTTTTTAATACTTTATCCAATACCTGTACATTATGGAGTCATAATACCGCCGATTTTGCGTATATTATGAGGTCTATAAAACACTAGTAGAATTATGAACTCATAATTAAACTGTTACTCAAAATCGACATTATTATGCCTTCATAATAAACACGTGTTAGATAAAACTATGTCCTACACTCGTGCCTTAACAGTAAATAAGTTACTCAAGAAAAATTAGCCCACTCGAACAAGATCTAGTGGCTAAACATTCCTTTCGTGACTTATTTGCCTTATAAGACAATTGTATAATAAATAGCTATTAATCTAAATTAAAAATGCATCAAATTATTAAACCAATAAATAAACAAGTCAAAAACGTTTGAAATGAAGATAAGGTAGCGTTCAATGACGGCGGTTTAATTTAATTTAAAGGCAGACAAATGTACATCTCAATTTTAAAACCCGCCAATTAATTATGATCATTAATTAATTATGATGAACTAATTATGATTATAATAATTCCCCTTTAACCATGATAAAAACATTGTAGATTTGTATTTCCGGGATGAAGTAAAAGCAAACGTAAAGTCATAGCTACATTAAGAGGTGTGCCTTTGATGAATAGTAAGGGCGGGTGGTTAAGTGGTAGCAGAATTACCACTTTACAAGGGCTCGTCCAATTCAAACCTACTTTATCCCTTGAACTTCATCATCATCATCATCATCTTTATTTGTCATAGCTTGTCACAAATGACATTGACATCGTCAAGTTAAAAACTACATTACAATACACAAATAGATAAGTAGTATACAAATAAATAATAATAATAGTTTCAACATAATTATCCCTTGAACTTCAACATCATCATCATCATCTTTATTTGTCATAGCTCGTCACAAATGACATTGACATCGTCGAGTTAAAAACTACATTACAATACACAAATACATAAGAAGTATACAAATAAATAATAATAATAGTTTCAACATATCCCTCTAGATCACTCCAGTACTTCGTTTATATCGTACAAGCAGTTCAAAGTAAAGTATTGTTTTGCAACTTTTTTAAATTCTGAGAGTAGAGAGATTTCTCTCATTTCCGCAGGCAAGCGATTAAAAGCCTTTAAACGTACGTACAAAGGGCTATTTAAAAGAATGGCACGCTAATAAGATTTGCATGTCTGGGGGGCTATTCTCAAATGTCGAGTGGTGACACTAGAAATCGACAATTGTCGAAGACTAAAGTCGCACAAGTTTTGATTTCTGTATTCTCAAACACTATTCGAAGTGAATGTCGTACGCGACTCCGATTGTCGACGAAGCGATTTGACAACGTTGTATATTAGTTCAATTGAATAGCATTCGGCCGCATATTTCATATTATTCAAGTTGGCAAATCTGAAATTTACCACCATAATTTTTGTTTATCAGTATCGTGCAGTAGAGGGCTCCCTCGTGCATCCAGACAACAAATTATGGAAACAAATAAAAAACAATATTGTAATGCGCGACAGAAAGAATTGTTAAGTAATTTAGTGCAGGTTGAGAATAATGTAGTAATTTTATGTGGAAAATTCACAAAAGATATATGAAATACATCATTGCCCCTTCATTTTCTTCTAAATTTTGAATAATTCTTCTGCCATAATTTAATGCACGAAATCAATAACCACTTCAACACACCTGCGAAATGAAATTACATAACCTCGTTCTGTTCGTGTCGTACACGACATGACAAATGGAGAGTGGTTTTGACCACTCTACAATATCTCTACTAAAAATGTCGAAAATTTGTCGTACGCGACATTTGAGAATTAGTTTTAGTAGACATTTTAGCAATGTCGCATTCGACATGCACGTTTGCTGATTTGAGAATAAGGCCCCTGGTTGGATGACTAGTATTAATGTCACTGTTTAGAATGAAAGAAGCTAAGCGTATTTTTTTGCAATAAACAACACATTCATAAGCAAATAGGGAAGGAAGGGACATTAATCTTATTTCGGATGAAAACCGGCCTGCAGGATTCCAATCTATCAAGAGAAAATATGCATCTAATAATCCTTTTTTGTAATACAAAAGCTCCTCTGAAATACGTAGATTTACCCCAAAAAATAATACCATATTTTAGACGAGATAGTATACGTACGTTATAGAATGTAAATAAAGATTGAACATGGACAGATAGTTTTATCTTTCTCAAAGCGAATAATGACGATGAAAGCTTCTTACAAAGATCATCAATGTGAGCTTCCCAGGAGAGAGAATTGTCTAAAATACATCCAAGAAATGAGGTTTGAATTTGTAAATGAAGTGTTGAACCATCTAATCGAACAGAAACACTAACATCGCGAAGTTTATGGAAAGGATCGAACTGTATTAGACTCGTTTTTTGACTATTCAGTTTTAGACAGTTTTTATCACACCAGGCTGACATTTCAGAAACATAAGAGGTGCCGAAATGAGAAAGTTCACTTTTAGAATCAGCTGAAAAGGCAATAGATGTATCATCAGCAAACTGATAGATACTGTGATTCGGAAAACCACAATGTAAATAGTTTACGTATAAAATAACTGTTTTCTCAACCCTTATTAACGGTGATACGATAATAAGGCTAAAATCAAAGTTGTGCAGAATTAATTCGGCTTTCTAATGACGCTATCAAAACTGCAGCTTATTCTGAGACTTTTGCCAGTAAAATTAATTTTTATTGACGGTCCTATTGATTGCGTCCCCTTGCGGTCAACTCAGGTACTTAAAAATATTTTCTTTGAATTTCTCTTGATCATCTTAGCTATAATTTGTAGCTGTAGGTACTACGGTTTGCTATATACCGCCGGTCGCCGCCCATCTTGAGACACCCGGTATATTTACATGATCTATCGTGACATGTATTTCAAAAGAAAAATGTATTTGTAGATATTTTCGTCTTGTATTGGCTATAATTGCTGACCTCAAGCTACAATCGTTACAAATAATATCGATAGGTTTTGATATAATTTCATTGTTAACTGAGGTATTACAAGGGTAGATATTTTACACTTGTCGCATTGTTGTTGAACGTTTTATACTAGGTGTCTCACAACATATGGAGGAGATTGAAAGGGCAGCTGTAGGACATCAAAATAAAGCTTTTTTCTTAATTTCTAAATTCGATAATTAAATAATTCGATAAATAAATAAATAATTAATCAAAATTATTTCACAAAATGCAACTTTATTATTAAATAAACTCTAAGTTTATCAAAACCACCATTCATAAAATGTCTTCGTTAATCTGTTTCCTAGTTTTGTTTTTAATTAGCACAACGAGATGAAAACCCGTTTTTGGGCATTCAAAGAAAAATGATATAGCCGTTACTTTAACGTGACTACTTTTTTTAAAATAGTTGTTTATTGTAAAGCAGTGTTCAGTTAACTCATAAATGCCTCAAATTTGAATCTAAAACGTAAAGTATTACTATAGGGAGTTACTTTTGCTTGTTAATTAATTTCACTTTAAACTCTTGTAACTTTTTAGTTATTGCTTTCTTCCCAAAAATTTATTAAGAAAAAATCTTTAATTTGATTTTCCCTAGCAACCCTTTTAATCGTCTCCGTAGGTTATGAGACACCCAGTATATTGCGTTAATGTTTCCAAATAACTTGGATAACTTTAAATTATTTATTTTTGAAGATGTCGATCAAACTCGCCTTGAGGAATACAATGATACCAGGTTTGGTACCTTTATGATTAAATGATATACTCAAGTTCCAGCTTATATGGTGCTTAATGAAATTAATATTGTAGACATCCGTAGACATTTTTCCAATGCTACTACAATAACTTCGATTACAATTTCATTCGTACACTGTGTGGAGATGCTTATTGCTTGATAAATTGCTCACTTATTCACTCATGTATGATATGGGGTAACTAACTGATTGTGAGTGTAAATTGTTGAACGACCGAAGCACTTTTTTTTTCGTGAAAACTCACGCCTTCATAATAACCTATCCTTAACACTTTTATTTAGTCTTTTGTTTAATTGTACCCATTTCGTAAGTCTGTCTTACAGACTGGCTAATGTCATAACAGCTGATCAGCTATCAGGTTTTATGTACTTATGACTTAGACGTTCGGAAATATTTTGCTCTGCGGTTATTAATCATCATCAGCTAAAGTCCAAGGGGCTAATATTGTCACGATTGAAGTTTTTCGGGTAAAAATAATATAAAGGAAATATTAAAGCACGGGTTTGTGAAATCGAAAGCAATTTCAACAATGCGTGAGGTAAGCCGATATAACACGGTTCTCGTTTCAAAATAAAATATCGGCGGAATCGCGACAATTAGGGCAAACGATTTCATCAAGTAGGTAATACAACTGAACGCCGGGCGTGTTACGAATAACGCAATGCGCGAATCAACAAAAATTGCGTATAAAAAGTGCGAGTAAAATTTGGACACTTCGGTAGGCTTAGTGCCTATTGTAAGAAGGGGAACCACCCTCGCAGTCGATCTCGGAGCGACTCCGAATTAGCATCATCTGCTATCTCGAAGTGGGGAAGCCACCCGGAACCATTCCAAGACCTAGGACGCTGATCCGAAGATCGTTAGCATCCTGACGCCGAACGTAGGACGCCTCTCTGCCACCGCCGTCAATCCCCAGCCAGAAGCTACCGACTGGACAACTCTAATTGTGGTGAGCCGCGTCAGCCTGCCAGCTGAAGCCATCATCGTACCTCTGCTTGCCACGCCACTTCGTCCAGGGCCACAAGATCGACCGCGGTCGTCCGTCGCTGATAGCGTAAACGCCGCAACGAGCCGACCTTAACATTGCAGCGACAGCCCGGGTGCAAAGTACATCGCGACCAGGCCAGGCCAGCGCTAACTACAGCCGCCGCATAGACGACCCGAATCGCAACCACCCCGTCTTGAATTACGAAAAAAAAACCATCAAATTAAATTTAACATTAATAAAAGGTATCAACTTTTTTAAAATAACTGTGTTTAAAGCTTTACCCTCCGAAAACCCTACGCTACCACCTTACCGTGTCCGGATGGAGGCATCACCCTAAGCGTGACAATATCAAAAAGGGCGAAGATAAGTTCCAAGATAATCCGCAGCAAAAACAATACGGGTTTTATGGTATTTTCACGAAGGAGTAAGTGGTTGATAAAGGAGTAAGTGAAGTGATGGTGCATTTCCTTTCTGTCGCTAAGGAAAACGGAGCCGTATAAGCTAACGTAGATACTGCATTCTTTGTGTTGGAAGAGTGCATTTGATGTTCCAAATCCTTAGATTACGTAACTGAAGATGTGAATCAAAATGAGACGGTGTTAATATTTACCATATATTAAAAAACAGAC
Source organism: Prosopocoilus inquinatus (assembly GCA_036172665.1). Classification (NCBI taxonomy): domain Eukaryota; kingdom Metazoa; phylum Arthropoda; class Insecta; order Coleoptera; family Lucanidae; genus Prosopocoilus; species Prosopocoilus inquinatus. Next base: position 36,153,240 of record CM069877.1, read on the forward strand.
ATCTTTCGTATGGAAATTATTGAAGTAACTTGTTACGGTTTAATTTCTAGTTACATTTCGGCAACCACGTGCTGAATGTGCAACGTACTCCTAATTAAATAACAAGAAATTGTAACATACCAGACTGACAATCTTAAGTTGAGCAAGGACTCTCTTTATCCAGTCAGATTTTACTGTACAGGTCGCGGGAAATTACGGAATCTTGGCTAGATTGTTGAGGGTTTTGAATAAAGCAGGGTTTTATAGGCGCCACTAAAATCTTTTTATTTAAACAAGACGTAAGGAAATGGAAAATCATCTAATAGCACATTACGTAGAATACTTGTTAAAAAAATTTGTCTTAAATAAATAAAACACACTTTTTGTTGATCAACTATAATAAACATTAATAAGAATAAAGTAACGCAGGATACGATTAAATGTAACACAAGAATAAACTTAGTTTTCTTATTTTTTGTTCGACCACCAACAAATGCAGCAAGTATAAAAATAGTCTCAAACTCAAAAGCTTAAATTGCAGCACATATATTACTTGCACAAATGCAAATTGTTCCGTACTCTGTGTTCGACGATAAATAAAATCAAACAAAACTCACGGATGATTTGTTGTGTTTGCTTCCGATGATCAGTTGAAACCTCTCGGGTGTCACGGTGTCATCGAGGTGCGGGGTTTCTTCTTGTCTTCGTGTTATATTTTTTCGTAGAAGAATACGAGAAAATATCCAACGATCACAAACTTGATACAGACGGACGTAATACGTAGAATGCATTATTCTTCCCTTCGTGGATGAATACTGGATATCGTCAAACAACAGATGCAAAACAGACAGACGTACCACAATGCAGAATTCTTCATAAGAAATCAGATTCAAACGTATTATCCATCAAATATAACGTACGCGTAAGCGGACGGACAGACAAAAATTGTGTCGTACGCTTTTTCGGTCGGAATAGCGGGCATTTTCTGACGACCTAACCTTCAACAACTAAACCGTCGCACATCTTCTTCCAACGTTTAGATACGTCCAAAATATAAAGCTTACGTACCAGATTCTTGACTTTCTTAATCTCAAAACATAAGGGGAAGCTTGATGAAGATAAATAAGCACCGAGTATTGCTTGATTATTGCACCACGACATTTGCATCATCCTCCTTCTTCGCCTTGTAGACCGTGATACTCACACACTCCATACTAAAGAACGCGACATTACCGACCCAAACTAAATTTGAAGAAATAACTTTCCTTTGAACTATGTACGTACAAATTAAATTGCCATTAGCTCAGAAGGCACTAATAACTCAGAGAACTGAAAATAGTATCGAAACGAAACAGAAATAACGAGGAGAAGGGTTTTGATGAGCACTGATGAGCAAATTTGCTATATTTCAACACTCTAAGAAACAGAACCGTTACAAATGTACTTGGTTTAGTAAGGTGGCGGCTTTCCTTCCCGGAAATGACGTCGTTTCGGCGTTTGAAATCAAGGCTTTTCATTGTCGTACGCAACCGCGTGCATCGCATCCTGTGTCCGGATTGGCTCGCCATTTTTGCTAGCAGAGAGCCGAAGATCGGTGCCAGACTTCCACCTTCGGTTGCATATTGCCATTTGGCACGTTAACGTGAACACAAGTTTTGTTGTCCGCGTTAATTTGTGCAAAATTGGGTTGAAAAATTCTATAGGACAGTTTATTTGGAAATACATAAGCCCTACTTGTCCTCTGAGATGCAAGGTTAGGTCAGATCTGTGAGAAAATCTGATGTATGTGTTACGATGTTTAAAAGCGTGGAACGCGGTTGCCGCCAATGTCTTTTCTTGTTTTGACATAGAAAGTCCCTCCTTTTCTTTCTCCTACCGGTGCCTGGGGGCGTATGTCTGTTTACTCTGTGGATGTTCTATTTCTTCGGGGTCGCCACTAATTGCACGACGTACCTGCCCGAAGGCCAGTGATGTACGTTAGTCTGTACGATAGCATTGAACGTAGTGTAACGCTTTCGCTAGTGAGGGCGCCTCACTTTTGACATTTGACTGCGACCGTCAAAAAGGCAACTACAGTCAACTACAAGAGGAAACAGTAACGTACGCACCTGTTTCCTAATTAACATATTTTATTTTTACGTAAATACGTTTTAGCCGAAACTCGTTGGAGTTCAAAATTTACAAAATCTAAAACAGTAGTAACTATACTGCATAACTGAGGTCCTCTGACTACAGCTGTGTACGTGTTTCGTTCACGACACGGACATCACCGCTGCCAGAGTGAGAGTTTCACAGTTTTTCATTCCCACTTGTACGTTACTTCTTCTTTGATACTATTATTATGAAAATTGCTCCACCTTTTTAAATCTCAAATTCAAATTGAAAAATGGAGGAAATTTTAAAGACAAAGAAGTCTCGGTTATTAAAGATTCTAAATCATGCAACTTCATCGATTTAAGTTACAACAAGGCCGAGTACTTTGTGTTTTCGGCTGTCATTAAATTCCTTCTTGCAGTTTCGTGTGACCGAATAACGAGGCAGTAAATAAAACATAACGGCCCCCATACAAAAATGACGCGCTTCCAATACGGTCTCTTTTTTCGTCGTATCAAACTCGAGGCAGATACGAGCCAAGCGTAATTGAATCGCCGATCGATAACTGTCTAATTCCTTGTTTTCTCTGTCGTGATACCATCAAGCAAGTAATCTCCATCTGACATTCCGCTGTGTGAGTGGTTAACTGCATGGAAACAATGTCGTTCGTCAGTTTCTTATTGGTTCATAATTGGCGGAGCTCGAATAGAGCGATTGTTTCCTTGATTGATATGAATCTTTTATTTTTAATTAATATTGTTAGATGCAATCTTTACTTTAGTATAATTTTTGGTAAAGCGAGCAAACGGTTGTCTACGTAGCTTAAAAAAGATGCGTCTTTAACGTCACAAGCAAGAACGAACTCGAATCGACTTGTCTGGTTGCATCCAACTCCGACATTGTTCAGTTGCAGTTATTTGGGAGTAAAGTAATGTGTGTGTGTATAATATTAATCATTATATAATATTTCAGTTAAATATATGCGGTCTTTTTTATTTACTTTGTTAGCCTATGCAAGGCCCAAGTAGAAGATCGTCGAACTAGTGCCGATATGAATCTCAGCGCAGTTTTTCCAAGGTTTTTGCATTTCTGCGAGGATCGTATGATAAGTAAATCCCTAAATTCAATCATTAACAACAAATGGTACGATTCTTGCTCACACGTACAGAATTGATTAGATGTAAAATATTTACACAATGTAACAGAACAGAGTAACCAAATCTGAACGATTGTTAACCCAAAATGTGAGATCTGATCTCTGCCTGTGGTTAAAAACAATTAATCGTAATTAATGATTTTTTTATCTTTTTTAATTGTGAACGACAGTAAAATTTTGATTTCATACAGCGCCGAAAATAATGCATTCGCTCGGTATTATTATCTCGGTCGTAAATCTCGGACGGAAGCAGTAACGGTAGACCTTAACGCCCGATTCGGATCTTTCGATTCACTTAATACGATAGCCTAATTACACTCGGAGGATTAAAACGTAATAAGGTCTCATTTTTAAGAGCGCGCTAAATCATTTCGCCCGCAGTTTACGGACCGTAACTTCCTATTAATAACCGAGCGGGTTAATATTCGGCGAGGTTAAAATAAAAGGGCGAGATGGGACCTTCGTTCTTTCCGAGAATTTATTGCCGGAATTTGCTATAATCAAAGGTTGCTTGTGATACAGTCAGATGAACAAAGTTTTATAAGACACGAATAATTTTTTTGGCGTTACCTCCCTAATAAAAAGAATTCCAAGATTAATACTAACGGAAGTTGAAGTTCGACTTTATTCAATAAAGTTACTACGTCTTTTCGAAATTAACTCTTTTCTCAAAGAATTTTCAAAAGGAAAAGTAATGTGTACTTTAGGGGTTGCGAGGCGTAATTGGAATTGCAAATATAACTTACCTGATAAACTGAAGAGACACTTTACTAGATGACCTGAGTTCGCACACCGTGCGATGTAAAGTGATTTATGATCAAAAAAGCATTGTATTAGGCGTTTGTTTTGGATAGTCCTAATGATTTATTATATTTTACTGGCAGTTGTTATTAGGTAACTGTTTGCGTGCGATGGCACGGTACAGTCTGTCCAGCGACTTCAATATTACTGAATCTCAATCTCAGTGAGATATGAGTAATAGCTCGAAAAATAAGGATTGAAAACTGAATCTCAATCTGAGTGAGATATGAGTAATAGCACGAAAAAATGAGGAATGTAAGCTGATCTTTTTTCTCTTCGTGTTCTAAAGAAAAATATACCGATGCACATTCAATCAAGTTTTCAGAATAGATTCCGATTGTGTTAAATCTGATTCGAGATCTGATCTGACTGATCCGGACGTATCGAAATCGAAACAAGTACAAATGCGTTTTCCCCGTTCGTTCAGATTTTCTAAAGGTGAGCGAGGGAATACGCTTGACCTGCCGCTCCATCCGAATAAATTACTCGTGACGCACATAAATATCAGACAGAATTAATATCCGAGTATAGGTATCGCAATTTCACTTCGGAAATGCTAAAGAGGAAAACGAACTCGGCCGTCCCTCTTATACAAAGGGAAACAGAATAATTATCTGTTATTGCAGGAAGGGGTGAGCTACATTAAAAGCCCTCCGGAGGTCCGGAAGCATTTCCAGCGGTAAATAAATCGTCATTATCAAAATCATACGATATTCCCCGGCGAGTTCGTCACGTTCAAGACTTATCGAACCCAAAGCGGTGATGCGCAGTCCGAGCGTTTATTTTGGAAGTTAGTTACTCCCCCCCTTCCCCCTCCCAGCGATCGATAGCCGAGGGCGACGAATCTTATTTAAATTTTCCGTGAGCTTTTTCTTAATAAGCGGAGGCTTTATTGTCTTCTCTTCGTCGCCCGAACCCGAGGTCCTCCAGATAATTTTTTATTAAGTTTTCTAAGGAGTCGGTAAGTAATTGGCGTCTTCAGGATTTTATTACCACCCCTCATGTACTATTCTTTCCCAACGTCTATTGTGCCCTTAATTTATGAGCTATTATATCTGGCACAGTCGAAGGGGGGAAGTATTCAAATACCCCCCCCCCCCCCCCCACCGCCCTCCGTCGCATGCATAACAAGATGTTTCGCTCTTAATACGCGCTAAACCTCACAACAAGCACTTGCAAATGAATGCATAGCTGCAGGAAGATTTCTTATTAATTCATTTCAAATTACCGAATCTCATCTGCGAACCGCGCCCGTTTAATAACGAGGAAAGCTAAAGGCTAAATAAATAGACTTTCAGGATACGAACAGATATTGGAAATCTTTATTCGTGGTTGCGCTTAAATTAGTTATGTCACATTTAAATGATTGATCACCTTATGCTTTAGTTAACCTTTTATTCAGAGTGCCTTACTTAAGCACTTACAAAAATAAAAATGTAGTCTTGCGATTATATAATTTGCCACCACCTAAATGAATCTACTTTGTTTCCTGAATAATTAACGAAAACGGTGGATAATTAGCGCTGAAGAAGACGTGTTCAGCTGCCCTGAGTTAGTTCACGGAAGGAGACGGGCGAGGTTGAAGATCAAGAGCGCTAGGAGGAGTGACCCTGGCTGATTTCTACGACAATGCGGAACCGTCCTCCAAGGATCGCACCGTGCGCCAAAATTTCGAAAAATTCTCAGGAGAATAATCCACGCTTGCATCCAAAATAAATTGTTCGTCGCAATAAAACCACAGAGCGTACTTAAAACGTATGTCAAAAAACAATACGACAAAACAAAAGTCAACGGAACAACATGCCTGACTCTAACAAATCACGCGTACGTACGCGGCGTCGTAAATATGTGACTTAAACTCATAAATAAGCTTCAATAACAGTCAGTGTTAATCTTCACAAAATGTGAATCGATACTCTATCAGACTTAAATCTAACGCAGCTTAATTTATACGAGACAACATTAAACTAAATGTACACACAAGTGCCGGTATATTTGCGTTATATACAAACATGCATTGAATATATAGCATAATTAAAACAATACGTTACGTTTGGCGGAAGTCATAGGGGTCGCTTGCAGTTAGATGTCAAGCGTTACACAGCTGTCACGTGGTGTCGCCGACTGCTGGATGTCTGTAACCTTAGCGGTGTCCTCATGACCTTCGTTGCACTTAATTCGCCCCCGGGATACGTGGTACTGTTGAAATATAACAGAGCCAGAAGAAAATCCCGAAACGAGAAAGCGGGAATGAAAAGCGGATTTCTTTATTGGAACAAGGAAATCGTATAAAGCATGGGTAGCCAAAATGGAGTCTCAGATTACCTTTCAATTTATCGGGAAAAAGAACGGGTCAACCGCTTGGTAAAAGTTGTTTAAAGCAAGTCAGCAGTTTCACAAGGCACAAAGAAATCTAACAAATACTGTAACTAATTAGGATCTTGCATACAATTAGCAACGATTTCTGGTACACATTAACGCGTCTGCACCTTGTAACGACGAAATGCAAAGTAAGGCGTGCAGTAGACACCGGAAGGACTTGTGGACGAATTAAGATGGCACTAACTAATTATAATTCAGGAATGTCTCACATGATCTCTAGAAGTTGTGATATCAAAGCGCCCAAACGGACACAGCAGTGTGACCAATTGACAACCACTGTATCGTACTGCACATGAATGTTAAAAAAGAACCAACAAATTAAACTGTAACTGTAACGATTCGAAAATTTTTACACATGGAATTGTATTAACATAAATAATAGAAAAAAAAAACAGTATCGTATGGAATTAGGTGTACGGTCACAAATTGAAAAAAGAAAAGAACTGAAACCAAACAAAATTTAATACGTTTTGATAAATTATTAAATTAACTTGTACTTTACAGTTTGTTTGCAGTCAATTCCATTCGTGACATTCCATTTTGTTTTAATCTAAAACACATTAAAGTTCCATTCAAAGAGAAAATCGAACTCCGGGCAATACATGAAAGACCTTCCTCAAAATCAAAAACCGAGCGCTTTGTGTTAACACCGTCGGCGGCGTGTTTGTGACAAACGCAGAAAGTATCGTTGAGTCAACAATAACACCCCTCCCCCAACCCCAACAGTAATAAGATTGAAAATTTGTCGCCTCAAGTGCATATAGGGGTTTGAACTGAACGTGCGCGCCGCTCATCTTCGGGGAAAGATTAAATTTCTCCGTCGCGTCGGTTGGGAACCCCCGAAGGAATATTGTATATTACACCGGGAATATCAATTTTCGCAGCACACGCGATTTTTGCATTCGCTTATTACCTGGCAAAAGGATTTTAATTGCAGTTACGGCTGAGCTTAGGGCATGAAATATTAGATGTAAAACGACTTTGAAATGATCGCGTAATTTCGACTTTAGCTCCAGCGAGAGCCCATGCGCGCGTAATCCTTTGAATGCCTTATAAAATTTATTATCCTCGTGTGGAAAATGTTTCTATTAGGTGGATTAAATCGCCTTTTAAATAAAGAGATTAACATTTTACAAACAAGAACAAGTAGGACAATTTTTGACCACCAGAAACTCTTAACCTGCAATTTACTAAACAAGGTAGGAGTTGCATACTAAGAATTACTTTCTGAAAGGAACAAATTTTCGATAAAAAAATCTCACCTCTCTCTCGTTTGTCAACCCAAACAGAAAGTTCGGCGCGTTTGACTCGCTCTAGAGAAGTGAGAGGGCCTGCGCCAATCCATAACTTACCTCGGTACACAAGACAGGTCGGTCGTCCTCCTGAAAACGAGAGTTGCGTAACGGTGCCCACTCAATGGAGACGGCGTAGGAAAACTCTAGAGATGTAAATTGTAAATTTTATTGTACGGCGAATGCGTGGATCCATCGCGAGAGCAGAAACCTGTTGTTTGTTTGATAACGTGTTGCTATTGATATTAACCGTGTGTAAAGTTGTGCCTGACAGTTTTAAAGTGTTTTAGTATTTTACTGCGCAAGCGCTTGTCTTTCTTTACGTAAGTAATTTACTGTTTAATTGGCATTGCTTTGAAAAGATTATTGACATGGCCATTTTTAATTAATATTAAAAATACTATCTATAATTTCGGGTTGGTCTCATTTCGGATGTGTGAGCTCCTTTGCTGTCGAAGCAACTTGGGACCTTCGGAGTTGAACTTGAATTCTCGCCCTCGCACTAGGTGGCGCCCTTTTATTGTACCGGCTATCTCATTGCGAATCTCTGTACCACGCGGCCGTCTTCCTGAACTGGGTGATTCCTTTGCGAGTGTTATCCTTCGACTGTCAACACGTAGGTTCGAGCATCCCTTTGCTGCGTATAATCAAAAGCGAGAGATATTGTCACGAAGGTTACTTTTGTTAATATGAAACACCCTGTAAATATAAGATATCCACTATTGCGGAACAGCGGCGCACTTTGCTGAGTCGCAAATATGGAAAAAACGCTCGATCGAGCGGGACAGGGATTGGCTGAGCGGAGGCGATTGAGGAAGGTGCGTCGCCAGAAGATATTTTTGGGGATTGTGCCTTTATCCAATAAAAGCTGTGACAAGTAAGAGGTCTTTTCGTGAAACCCCTTGACCCGTCGAGCAGCCTTAGAAGATTGCGGGACGACTCCAAGTAGGCCGGTAAGTCCAATCCACCTTCCAAGCGGCAAAAGTGCTCCATACCACTGAGCTACCCCCTAATTTATTTGGCGTTGTCGTTAACCCTTCGGAGCGAGCGCGACAATAGCAAAGTGTTGTTTTGACGTAACAGCACGACAACGCGGACAACGATCAAAACTATTTACAAAGGAAACTTCTGTTCTGAAGGAGCCACAAGCCAAAATTATTGAACAAAGCAACGAAATAAACTCGTGCAAAAGGGACATTCAAAATCTACACGGATAACTTTAGCTAACCGGGGGAGGGGGCAAGATCAAAAAAAGTAAAAGAGCAAAAATTCCAAAGCCGCGCCGTTCGGTGGGAGGGCACGTCACCCACGTGCCGACGCCTCCTTTTACTCAGTGCCAAAGCCGGGAGTAGAGCGGAGAAAAGAAATTGGCACAAGCTTACGTGGGAAAATTACGCTCGCCGCAGTTTTGCTATGTTTTCAGGACGGCAGATAACGAATCTTCTCCCCTCGGGCGTTGGATTGTTGTCGAAGCGTCAACAACACAAAAAAACGGAGATGGAATGCGACGCCGGACTGAAAAGCTGTTTAAAGCGGCTTCCCCACAATCTGGGGTGTAGAAATAGGCCCGTATCACGTGCTTTAGAAAAGCAGAAACAAACTAAAATTAATAAAACGCCACGAATAAGCGACATCAACATAAAAAAATGGCGCACGTACAGCAGCAATGGGAAAGGGAAAAAAGCAAAGAAGCTACTTACCTTGTTGACGAACCAACGAGCCCCAAGAAGTCACACGTCTACAAATTTGCAACAGAGGCCCCAAAAGCAAGTGGGGAAAACTCCCTCGAGGTGGCAGAACCCAAAAACGGGGGTACGCACATACTCACAGACTTTTATCACAGCAAATGATATCAACCGCCCATTTCGAGTCAGCATGTGCAACCAATTGACGTCGAACACCGTCCACCGTACTCGTCCTAACTTGGTCCAAAACGGAGCGTCGCACGCAACCTCCCGTCAGAAAGCTTAAGTCACGCCGAAAATTGCAATCACACTCCAGCAGCAAAAAGAAAACGTAACAGAGCGTATAGTTTCTGTATAAATTTTGTGATCCTTATTAAATTAAGGAGAGAAACACAACGAAAATGTTGTTGGCACCAAGAAAAAACAGATGCAAAGTAATTATTCTACCAGATTAAGAAAATTCAATAAGAAGAGTGAATTACAAAGTAATTTTCGACGGCGCGCACAAAAAAGAACTAATTAACACAAAACAGCGCTTAATTTAATTGTCCTTTTTTCCACCCTTGTTTAAAGTGTGGGGGGTGTTTAAAATATCTGTACACAAATAATAAAACATCACGAGTTTATCGCCGCGACAAGATTTTCTTTGTGAGCGAATTCGAGCGATATTCCAGAAGGTTGGTCTGATCTATGTAATTAATTTTGCATTTCAAATACGTACACGCCATTGTTGTAGCGGCGGTGAAATTTGTTCTGTCCGGCAAATCGAGCCTTTTCTCTCCGCAATTTCCGAACCCCTCGCGACACCCTCGCCGGCTATCGATCCAACCACCCCCGTTGGTACGTTTTCACATTAAAATAATGCGTCAGGTTTCCTTTGAAGCTCAAGACTAAATACTCTTTTGTCTTGGCGAGCAAACATGTTTCTGAGATACTTGGAGTCGCTTGATTGTGTTTCTTAATTTCATATTGAAAGTAGTTTGCCGCCGCCGCCGCTTTTGTTGCTTCTTGCTTAACTGCTTGGAGAAGAGACGGGAATTTATTTGTTTACTCGAATGTAACTAGGCTAAGTTAGTGGTAATTTTGTTTACAGATAATACAGGAGATTGCGAACAAAATAACGTCTTGCTTGATTTAAATTGCTTCAGAATGTAAAACACATCTGCCCTAATGAAACTTGATTTTAATGTAGCATAGGGCTTATGACCATTAGGGGAAAGAATTCGGGCCACTTGTTTCCCGAACGCTACGAAACCGGACCTCGCATTGCCCGATTGCACTCCTTCCCCTCCCACTCAATAATAACCCGATGCGTCGTGGCATCGGAGGTCACGGAAAGGTAGCAGGAGTAAATAGTACAGTCGCGGCGTAAAGAGCGTCGCGTGATTAAGCGGCCTGAATTCTTTTCCCTGCTTATGACACTGCGAATTCTTGTCTTCTTTTAGCTTGGAAAAAGAAAGTTGCATAATCCTTTTTACCGTCAAAATTCATCACGAATATAGACGTTCATTAAATTAAAAGAACTTGAAGCAGTAAATACCGAACCACGAAAAGCTCTCAAGGAAACAACTTCATCAACCTAAAATACAATTTGATTTGGCATTTTTTGCGGCCAACTTTTCCATCGTCTGCACGCAACGAGGTGGACAACGGGTGATTAAGGGCGTGATGAATTATAATTACGGAGGCTGATTAATTTAAACGTTATTCCCGATTGAGTGGGAGATAAGCCGTTCTAGAGTGTAAATATAATTTAACTATCTCTCCCATGAATCGCCTTGCGTTTAGAATTTTTTTTTGGGGTTGAAAGTCCTGAAATTTATTTATCAGATTTGAGTTCTAAACTTGAGCAGACTTGACAGATTTAAAAAAACATAATTCATCCATATATTATTATTCAAATCCGTTGCAGTCATTTACAAATTAATGCCACAATGAACTTTAATCGCCCTAAAAGCAGATGATTCCCGGCCGCAGAGATTAATTTCCATTTCTCCTGAGCTCACATCCTGCCAAAAATACGATTTCCGGCCCGTGGAGCTTTCCGTTCCCTTCGGAATACATTAACTGTTTACATTGAAATTATACCGTTTGCCTCTTAGTCCCCCGATGTGTATTTTCCGTAAGTCATTTTTTTTTGTTTGTCTGCCCTTTTCCGGCCGGCCTCCAGTCTGCGTGAAAGTGACAGTAATTTTCGTGATTGTACCTCCTTCGTTCTATTTTTGTTCCCGACGGACCCGCGCCGCCGCCCGACGAGATATTTTCAAACTAAACCGATTTCAAAACATAATAATATTTGACGAAGAGCTTTTACGGAATATATTAATTATTTAGCCGCGCTCGTTAAATTTTGGCGGCGAAGTAAATTATTGCGCGGTTACCGAAAAATATGAAAATATGAAATTGTGAGAGTGCGCTTAAATTTTTAATCAGGTTTAGAAAACGCGAGCCGTAAAATTACGATTACCGGCGCGCTAATAAATTGAAAATAATTCTCCGGAAGCGAAACATATTTTCTCTATGTTCGGATGTTGTGTACAAACAATGCCGCGAATCTATTAAATTTCCTATTATTTTGCACACTGTCGTTTAATTCAGCTCGTCGAATTTAAATTAACCTGTACGACGTAGATTGATGCACCGAAAATAACTGACGTTGCAATTAACGCAAGGGTGAACATCGAAGATGATTTAGCAGGAAATTCGCTACAACAGTCTATTCTGATCGTGACACTAAAAAACTATGTTCGGCAACAACACCAGATTAATGTAGTATTAGATTAAAAACTTCGAAACTTGCTACGAAAATTATAACAGTTTTAAAATAATTCTTGGACGCCCTGTATAGTGTATTTACCGGAGTCGAGTCTTTTTTATATCGACCGATAAAAAAAATTCGCTTCGAGTTTAAGGCGCGTCGGATTCAAAGGCCAGGCGAACACATTTTTATCGCTGATTCGAGTTGGAAATGTAACCAGTTACGATCGTAATTACCCCGGATTTTACCTAATTAAAATTTAGATTATTTTTTTAATACGGGATTTTCTGTATAGACAGAAACGCAAGGAATCAACTCGTTCATTCTTGTGAATTTAAACACGATAATTTGCGTTTTATTGTCGCTCCGAACGGCGTCATTTTGGTTCGTTCTACATTTTTTTGCGTCATTTCCAGATGTTTTTTTGTTTGTTATTCTTTCTCGCTCGAATTTCGAAGGCTCCTATAATAATAATAATAATAATATAATAATATAATAATAATAATAATAATAATAATAATAATAAATATATTTCCCAACAGACAGTACAAGTCTATAATGGACATTAGTTTAAGGGCGTAGAAGGCGCACACTGAGCTAATATACTAAATAAGAAAAAAAATAAATAAAAAAAAAATAAATATTACAAAAATAGTATCAGCATTAACAAGAAGTAGAGATACTTTGCGGCAACAGCAAAAATAACACTATTAATTACCGCAAACAATAACTCTAAATTTAAGCTAGTTAATTCTAAGTTTAACTGAAAGATAAAGACAATATCAAAGATGAAAGGAGCAGTGTCGTTAAGTTAGACATTATATTTTGCCAGGATTTTCTTTTTTATTGGAGCACATTTAAACTTTATATGAAATATATCAAAAACAGGATCTGAGCAAATGTCATTATAAAGTCTGAAACAAGTGATCAGAGGAGAGTGTAAATGATGGAAAGTGTTTGGAATATCATAAACAGGACATCTGCTTGCGATTCGAGGCACAATTAACTTTATATCACTTAGTAATGAAGGGCAAGAAATTTCCCCATGCAAAAGATTTTGTAAAAATGTTAAACAGTTAAAATTTCTTCTGGATATTAAAGAATTTTCATTAACTGCGGATAGCAGAATCATCTGATTTTGATGCCAAGGCGGGAAACAATTATATAATTTGTAGTACAAATATTTTGCAAATTTTCTTAGTACATTTTCAAGAAGGTTGATATAAACTAAGTTGTGAGGTTTCCAGATAACGCTACAGTATTCAAGCCTAGATCTAACAAGAGCATAGAAAAGTGACTTAATAGCTAATATATTTGTGAAATCTTTCGTATTTCTAATAATAAAGCCCAATAATTTTAAGGATAAATTTGTAATATGCAAAATATGAGGTACAAAAGTTAAGGCAGAATCCATAATTACCCCTAAATCGGAAATCTCTTCACACGTAGTCAACAGAGTGCCATTTAAGTTGTAAAAATAGTTAATAGTATCGTTCTTTCTAGTAAAGGACATTTTTTTTACATTTACTGACATTAATATCCAGTTTGTTATGAATACACCACGTACGTAACATTTCAATACTATCCTGCAAATCAATACAGTCTGATTGAGAACTAATAACATTTGCGATTTTAAGATCATCAGCGTAAATAAAGGTGTTACATTTTATGTTAGAAGTTACATCATTGTAGAATATGACGAAAAGAAGAGGACCTAAATTGGAACCTTGAGTGACTCCACTAAGCACGCAAAACATGTTTGAAATAAAACCAGCATATTCTACAAAGATTGACCTACCTACGAGAAGAGATTTCAATAATACTAGCAAGCTGTTGCACAAACCGAAAGATCTTAATTTACTTAGGAGAGCACAATGATTAACTCGGTCAAAGGCTTTGGACAAATCCGTGTATATGACATCTACTTGCAGACGGTTATCTAACGCACTCGATACAAATTGCGTAAATTCACATAAATTGGTGGCAGTCGAGCGACCCTTAATGAATCCATGTTGCTCTGGTACAATCTTATTTACAACGTGATAATAAATCACATCAGAGAGGATGGATTCAAATATTTTCGCAAAATTGCATAATAATGAAATGGGCCTGTAGTTCGTTATAAATGATTTATCTCCAGACTTAAATACTGGTGTTACTCGACTTAATTTCCAAATGACAGGATAGTGTGACTGGCGGAATATTAAATTAAATAAATAACATAACGGAGTTAACAAACAACTAATACAATCAACAACAAAAAACGCAGGGACATTATCAGGACCACAAACGTAATTAGATTTAAATTTTTTCACAACCTTTGTAATATCACAATTTTCAATAGTGAACATATTCAGGACTAGGTTATTAACAGACGCGTCTTCATCGTAATAGACTGAACCACAATTTTTATCACAGAAATCACAGCTCATGTTATCAGCGGCACTAACATGATTATAGTTAAAAACACTTGAAAAATGATCTGCAAAAGCATTCACTATTTCTTGTTGACTATGAAGTAAATTATCTCGATAAACCATAGCACGAGGCACACTGGACATGTTTTTCTTCTGATTGACGAATTTCCAAAACTTTTTAGGATCACTCTTCAGAGAATATTCAGCATCAGATATAAAATTTCTATATTCATTACGCGTTTCCTTTCGAATTTCTCGGCGAAGCTGTCGAACTATTTCCAAATGATAAATATTTCTAGACTTTCTGTAAGCGTTCCAATGTTTGTTTTTTCGCTTAATTTTACTTATAATTGAGGGCGTAAACCATATTGGATATTGGGCTCTAGTTGAAGTTAGGGTTCTTTTTGGCACATATTTATCTAAGAGCTCAAAAATTATATTGTAAAAGTGAGAAGTTGCACATTCAACATCTTTACTATTTAAAACAGCAGTCCAATCAGTCAGGGCTAGGTCAGCGTAAAGATTGGTAAGGTTTGCATTTCGAAAATTATATTTGTTGCTATCATTATTCCTTAAGAAGAAGTTGGCTTTTTCAATTTCACAGAGAACATCAATGTAAAGGCAAGGGTGTTGGCCATCTTCACGAACAAGTGGCAGATCCTCTCTATATACATTCACCAATAGTTTATCATTAGTGAGAACTAAGTCCAAAATTCTGTTATTAGAGTTTTTAACATTATTATAATGCGTTAAATTATTGAAGGACATAAACTGTAAAAAAATGCTGAATAAATTTGTAGTTCTCAACCCTAGAGAACAATCCAAATATTCTGGTATATTAAAATCCCCCACCATAATAACCGGTTCAGAGAAATTTATAGCGGTATCTAAATAATCCAGAAGTATGACGTAATCATTCAGTTGTGTAGACGGAGGAAGGTATATAATTACAACCGTGGAGGCATCAACCTTTACCGCTAAAACATCAATGCCTACAACAGGAGACACCAAATTCAGATTATAAGAATTTAAATTTTGTTTTATGGCAGCCAATACACCACCACCTCTTCCAGACACTCTATCACTTCTGTATACCATGAAACGTTCAGGAAATAATTCGTTGGAGTGTATATGAGAATGGATCCATGTTTCTGATAATACTATCATATCAACATCAGATTCGCAGCAGTTGATAAAAAATTCAGATATTTTACCCCGCACATTTTGATACAAAATTTCATACTTACAAGATTGTACTATCTGTTGGGCTTCTATTCGTTTTTTGCATTTGGTACTATTTTAGGCATGCCTTTTACAAACTTTAAACGTATATTATCCTCACCCCTGGCAACTCTGTTCTTGAATTCCGTTCTTACCACATAAGCGTCCTTTTGTTGTGCAGGTGTAAGGTCCTCTGTTAAGTAGATGCCATTCTTGGAGTGGGGCTTTTTACGCAAAACAGTACGTGCTGTAAATGGAGCATCAAAGATTACTTTAATTAATCGAGCCCTATCTGAATTTATTTTCCCAATGCGCGTAACTGCTAATATTACTGAGGTATCATTTCCAGGTAGCAACGGAGATAATAAATTTTTGACCGACACATAATCCGCCTCTTTTTGAGCAACATCATCAGCCCTGGATTCAGCGACACCACTAATAATTATGTTGTTCTCGTAATTTCCCATTATTTGCATTAATGTTATCGGACTTCAGCTGTTCAATTTCTTCAAGCAGTTTTTTGTTTTCAGCAATTAAATCGCTCATGACCTTCTTCATATCGGCAACAGTCGACGACAACATGTTAATTGAGGTTATTAGATTTTTAATTGTACCTTCTTCAGATGTTGCTGTTGGCGTATTACAATCACAGCACTTTTTTTTTGTCAGCGCAACTAACGTGCGACCATACATCACATTGTGGACAATAAATACGTCTTTGTACCGCCGGCCTGTTGCAAACAAAACAGAGCACTTTATCCGCCTGACTACACCCATCCGCCATTTTTTCACCTCAATAATATGTTTTTATTGGAACGAACGATTGACAAAGATAATAACAAATCTGTAACTAAAAACACATATGAACTAAAATTGTCATGTCGTCCCAAAAGGTGAGTCATCAGTTCAGTTCCAACTGTTCTTCCTGACTCCCTTAAAACTAAAATCTAAGGAAACAAAATATAACTAATTTGAAGTAAACATTAAATATTACAAAAACACGCTAAATGGAAAAATCTTCTATCTTTCATCTGAAGCCAACCAGCAACATTCAACTTATGTGAAATATGTTTGCGTCTTGGTGTACCATAGATACATAAATCTTAAGCAAGAGTTTTGCACGACTTGTATACGTCTGGAATCTTTAAAATCCAAGCACGGACCATAGATAACATCACAATAATTAAAATGTGATAAGACTAAGGTATCACAAAGGGATATTTTTGCTTCGGATGAAAGTACATGCCTACTCGGATATAACATTTTTAAATTAAGAACGCTCGCTCTACCAATACACGAAGTGACGTGTTCTCGAAATCGTAAATCAGTGTTTATAATCAAGCCCAAATTTTTAAAGCAATTGCGATGTGATAATTGAATGTCGTTTAACAGAATTTTTATCAACGGTAATGCAACATTTTTATTTTCTGTGGTGTTTGCCCAACGGGGTCCTAAATCATGGACTTGTCAGGACCTCAGGAGCAGAAGAGTATTTTTGTGTGTGTAAAGTGTTCCATGGCTTTGTTACTTAAAGAAATATTAGTCAGGATTAATTTTTAAGCAATGTTTGTTCGGTTAAATCATTATCGTCATAAAAACCCTATTAAAGTGCAAATTGCAAATCGTGAACATCAAGTGTACAATTGGTGTCATCAGCATACATGTGAAATTTACAAAATGTGTTCTGGAAGCTAAAAAAATTCGAGGTGTAAATTGCAAATAGTAGTGGACCAATTATTGAACCTTGCGGAACGCCTGATTCTATATAAACACTATTGGACTTGTAGTTATTAAGAAAAACTGACTGCTTTCTGCCTGTTAAGTAGCTAGCAATTAATTTCACTGCTGTCGAATCCAACCCACAGTAATGCAAAATTGCAAGCAATAAGTCACGATTGATCATATCAAAGGCTTTAGAGAAATCTAGGAGAACAAGGATAGTACTTGGTATCAATTCCTTTCATAATATCATCAGTTATAAGAGATAAGGCGGTAGAGCAGCTATAGCCAGGTCTAAATCCGGATTGCATCAACGGCAGTAAATTACATGTGCTAAGACGATTGCGAAGTTGCTTAACCAAAATCTTCTCCAAAACCTTTAATAAGACCGGTAGGATGCTAATAGGTCTAAGATCACTAATGACTTACTTGTTTTAGGTAACGGAAAAACTTTTGCATGTTTCCAGTGAGCAGAAAAAACACCGTCGGTTATGCAATAATTAAAAATGTGAGTTAAGATAGGCAACAGATACGGACAAAAGCGATTTATCATATTAATGGAAATAGCGTCAATACCGGTTGAATTAGAGATAAGAGAAACAAGAATTTCAGCATCATTCTTTTAAAATTAAAACTGTTTGCTTTTTCGTTAATATTAGAACAGTAAAAGTGAAGTAAATCACCATACGGGAGAGTACAAGATCCAGTAATACTATTAAAATAATCGTTAATTGCATTTGCATCCTGCAGATCTTGGGAAAGACCCAGTTGAATACGACTATAAATATTAGTTCCCGCAGGTTTTACCAAAAACACTTTCTTTTTGATTTTTGAAAACGAAATTGTAAATAGGACTTCTTCTCAGATTTGACAGCAGCAGAAGTTACATTACGAAGTTGTTTGTAATAATCCCAATGAGACTGTAGCTTACTTAGATGCAGAAATTATAAGCATAACGCATGGGCACCTCTATCAATTGTTTTAAATTCAAAACTTTTATAACTGATGAGAAAGCAAAACTATCAGAATTATGAGATGTACCACAGAGTACTGAATAATCAGCTAAAGTATCGTGACAGGCACTGAGAAGGTCATTTAAGTTAGTATTTGGTGAACGATATTACACCTGACATTTAATCTCATAGGTTATAATTCACCGGATTGGCTAATTCTCGATCCTTCTTTCTTTGTGTTTGTTTCTCTTCTCCCCGCTCTACGAATCGAGTTAGCGAAACTCCATTCCTTATTAAAAATTAGAGTTTAAGAAATATTTCTCCAGGGGGAGAAATATATCTCACGGCCTTTGGCCGTCTACGACTGGTTCATCACAAAATAAGCAGCGTGCTTACGTACTGATCCCAGCCCGGTAATTAACTTTATCCCCGGGTGGGTTAACGCTGTCTTCTGCTAACTTGATTCGTGTTTTACGTTCCTTCGTGTTTCTCTCCTTTAGGCTTTTCCTATTGGGTCGTGTTACTTGGCGTTTTGGCTCTAGGCCCCGTGCTGTACATTATTTCGTGGGGTAAAACTTCATCGCTGGACTCGATTCTAAGGTTCTCACGGTTTCTTCTCATATTATCAATGGATTCTGTGAAAGATATACATATTTGAAGCTATTAATAATACCTTGACGAATCAATCAACTGCTGCGCTTGATTGCCTTCCTTTAATTATTTTATTTAAGATTACACAAGGACTTACTGTTCGTAAAGTCTTCTTGGGTAACCCCAGGAAGAATATCATGAAATGTAAGGTATACAAAATCATTTATATGAGAGAACAAATATTACCCAAGAAATGCAGAAAACAAATTACGAGCACGCTCCAGAATTTTTATTCGCCCGCTGGTTACTAGCATATATCCCAAAAGTCTTATAATATGGTCGCTTATGACAAGTAAATCGCACATAAAAATGTTAACCCCTAACTTTAAGGGCGGGTCAGATAAACTAATAGGGTTTTTGTTATTTGTTTATCCAATATTTAAATAATGAAAATTCGAATTATACTTTGCCAGTCTTAGGCGTGTACATTACAGTATTTTTGGGACGCACGTTATGTGTCCCAAATCGATGAAAATGAAAAACTACCGAAATCTATCCGGTTTTCTAAATAGATTTTGTCAGACGTAAAAAATTACCATGCATGCATAACGCATGGACACCTCTATTAATTGTTTTAAATTCAAAACTTTTATAACTGATGAGAAAGCAAAACTATCAAAATTATGAGATAGTAAATTAATATTTATGTCCCCCAAGCAAATCAGTGTATCACAGAGTACTGAATAATCAGCTAAAGCATCGTGACAGGCACTGAGAAGGTCATTTAAGTTAGTATTTGGTGAACGATATTACCCCTGACATTTAATCTCATAGGTTATAATTCGCCGGATTGGCTCATTCTCGATCATTCTTTCTTTCTGTTTGTTTCTCTTATCCCCACCCTCCGAATCGAGTTAGCGACATTCTTTATTAAGATTTCGGGTAAACCACTGGTGCTTTGCGTGTATTTTTGGTGTATTTAAGGAATATTTCTCCAGGGTGAGAAATATATATCACGGCCTTCGGCCGTCTCTGATTGGTTCATCACAAAATAAGCAGCGTACTCAGGTACTTATCCCAGCACGCAACATATTCCCCGGGTGAGTTAACGCTGTCGTCTGCCAACTTAATTCGTGTTTTACGTTCCTCCGCATTTCTCTCCTTTAGGCTTTTCCTATTGAGCCCTGTCTCTAGGCCCCGTGCCGTGCACTATGTCGTGACTTGAAACATCACCGCTGGGCGGTTGCCGAAGTGAACGTGTTCTGGGCCCTTTGAGTGTCTCCAAGAGAGAGTCATCAGCCATCGAGTCTCTACATACCGTCCGATGCTAGACAAAAGGAGTTCCGTGAAGACCTTCCCTTCAGGGCAGAGATTGGCCGCCCTGCCGACGCCGACGTGACAAACTGCTGATAAAGGTCGAACTAAATCCTTTAATTAACTCGTTTAGTTCTTTCTTCTTGCGTTTATTTTCTTTTTTTTTTGAGCCGTAAGGGCGTTCGGATCTGAATTTTTATTTTACCGGAGATTTGAGGTGTGTGTTTCAGTTTTGCAATAAGTATTAATTTTTATTGATATTTGCGACAAGTTTTAAGGTCTTCTGTCCGTATCGTTCTCTTTTTGCCTTTCTTGCATGCACCTATCACCTTTTTGTTTCAAACATTCACCAAGATTTTAATTGCATTGTTAGCGATTACGTATTGTGTTTGATTGTACGACATTTCCTCCTGTGTTTTTGTAAATAAAACCATTCTTGATGTATTTTTGAAATAACCGTGTTTTCTTAATTTTCCCCGCGGTTCCCAAAAAATTGAGTGGCGCCCTTTTATTAATTTTTTTTTGTTTGAGAAACCCACAACCGTCCCATTGCGGTTGCCGGCGGCACTGAAATCATTCGTGCTATTGTTAACCTTTGTTACTTGACCGACGGATAGATGACAGTATTTTCAAAAACACTGTGCAATCGAAATTATAAAGAGAAATCTGAAGAATTAACTTTTTTTCTTCTCTTTTTAATTACAGATGTTCCTTGTAACATTGCGGTTCTCTTACAACAAGCTACGCCTTCTACAGTTCTTCTTTTTTTTTGAAATTGAAAAGTAGTAGGAGCAAAAAGATTAGATAAAAGGAGAAGTGAAGATACACGAAAGGAGCTTTTATATTAAACCAGCAAAAGGAATAATACAAGAGCTAGTATTGGGGAGGAAAGATAAGTATATCTGGGAGGAAAGGGAAAAATAAAAGCGGAAAACTCAAAATAAGGTGGAATAGAATAATAAAAATCATACCAAGAGGGAAAGGGGAAAACTAGAACTCAGCGAAAGAAATAGCAAGATGTAGGACGACATGGAAGAAGTTTGTAAAAGAACAAAAGATAATATAATCAGTAATTAGTTAAGGAAATCTCGCCACCCTATTAGTAACTACGAGGAAATGATTATGTATAATGTGTGTCTTCTTTCTTAATGTTTTCAACTTCATCGTAAAGGCATGCGGTATTTCTTTCTGATCAATGCTTTTTGGGGTTGCCACATGCCTTGTTCTTTCTTCACTTATAACGAGAACTTCTACAGCAACGAACGTGTTGGTAGTCAGAAGCCAAAAATTTATTAAGATCAAGGTCAATATTACCTATAGCGCGTTCCACTTTTGGAATCCAGGCAGGCCTTATGGAGAATTCGGAGAGATGAAGATAGCTTTATTGAAAAATCATGACAGATAAAAAAGGACACGTAAGGCCAAATTTCATATTAAAGTTGGAAAGGCTATAGACAATTCAGTCCATAAAAATGTTGCATTCGAAGATTTTTTTTTTCATTTCGTAGTTTGACTTTAAAATTTCTGATCTGCATTAGTTTTCTTTATTTTTCGCTTGTCGTTCTATTTCGTTCTTATCTGACTTCATACCTTAATTATTATATTATATAATTAATACCATTAATGGTGATTTGATTTCTGTGTGTTAAAGAGTTTGACGGAGGGATTGGAATTGGAAACCAAATGAGGATATACCTACTCTAAAACCCTTTTTTTGTTAATAATTTGACTGTGGTTTTATTACTTTTTTATTATTTTTATTTTAGAAAGCCTGTGTTCTTACTCGTTTTGCTTAAAAATGAAACGAAAACTAATAGTAAGTTGCGATTATACTGAAAGAAATCGATGTAGGTCACTACTTGGACGACTTCAATCCATCAAACGACTGCTTGTTACAGGTTAAAATTCTCTTGGTATTCTGTGTCACCCTGTATAGTAGATTCGCTGAAATTGTTAGTTTTTTTGACCAGCCCGAGCCTAAGGCGCGCCACGTTCACATGCTGTGCGAGAACGTTTTTATTGCTGTTTCGAGTTAAAAGCGCAAACATTTACGACCTCAATTACTCTGGAGTTTATTTCATTAAAATGTCGTTCCTTTCTTTTGGCATAGGATTTTCTTTCGATCCGGTTGTGATATTTCCAGTTTGTTTTTGTTATCCCTTTTCGATCGGGCTTCGAAGGTTCCCATCACCCTTGATATTTAAACTCATTCGTAGATCATTATGTCACATTTTAGCTGGATTGGCTAATCATTCTCGATGCTTCTTTCCTTTCGTTCGTTTTCTCTTTTCTCCTCTCTCCAAATAGGGTTAGCGACACTCCATTCTCTATACAGACTTTGGGAAAACTACGCGTGCGTACTTTTTTTGGTACTTAAGGAGTATTTCCCCGGAGGGCGAAATATATTCCTCGGCCTTTGGCCGGCTTCGACGGTATCCACGCGCTTTTGTCAGCCTGGTGTTTAACCCACCGCCACAGGTGAGTTTTAGTTGTCGTCGGCTAACTTGATTCGCGTTTTTACGTCTCTCTTTGTTTCTCTCCTTTATGTTTTTTTTTTTCTGCTGGGCTGTATTAGTATGCTTTTGTCTCTAGGCCCCTTCGCTTTTTACACTTTCGTGAGGCGAATACTTCACCGCTGGGTAACTGACCGTGTCGAACAATCAGATAAATTCACAGTAAATTTTAACGAGTGTTCAATTCCATGGGTGTCTCTGACTTGGCTTATTTAAGGCATTAGATTTCAGGGGACTCGTGCAAAATAAGCTACCGTAGAGGGAAAGAACTGAACCGCCCCTCATGAAACAAATGCATGTTATATTTGCGTGGTTGGATTGTTTTTCATTATGAACTCTGTTCTCTGTTTTGTTTTTCAGCTTGATGAAGAAAAGAAATTTAAATTTCCTGGATGGGAAGTTCCTCTTTTGTTTATCGACATGGTTTTATTAACAGTATGTTTTAGAATGATTAAATTTTACCCCCGTCTTTGTTTTCGGCAGTTTCGCTTGACTGTTTCGAACTCGAGCAGATTTCCATACCGCGAACCTAATTTTCTGAAACTCTCCCCGCATATTCCGGCTTCCTCTTTAATCAGTGGATACGCAAATAAAATAAAACTATCGCAGAACGCAGCTGTTGACATGCAGTGACGATGACTTATTAAAAGCAATAAATATATCAAATTCTCTCTCGTTCCCATTCCACCGCCGCCCTAAAATTCCACCGTTTAAAACTTGCCATCTTTGAGGAGATGCAAAAACTAGGAGAGAGATTAACTAACTTTCGCAACTATTCTGATTGTGATAGCTTTTTACCGCCGCCTAAGAAATCGATTAAAACCCGATCAAAGAAGCCGGTGTAAACAAGTTGCCGACGTTTGCTTAAATTAAGAGCGTAATTCAACAACGTCTTTTACGAGCGCAGCACTTGTTGACTTTTAAAAGGTGGAGCAGTTTAACGCGGCATCTGGGAAATCACAGTGGCATCTCTTTACATGTAATTTTATTAAGCTTTTGTACGTGTTTAGGCCGATAAGTGAGGATAAATTGTTCTGCAGTAGTAGTAGATTAAAACAGAAGAGATGTTTTTCGAAGCAGTTCGTGCGTTCAAGCACACAGAGTTGAGCTTAATTAATGAACGTGAGTTTCTTTATTGTTGGGAGTCGGTTACTTCAGGTTTTCGAAACAACAACAACAACTAAATTCATAATCAGTTTAAAAGAAGCTTGATAAGATCATTAAATCTGATGTAAATTATCAAGCCAATCAACGTGGTGTGAAAGAATTTCTGTAATTAGTAATGAAGACATTCTCAACGCCGTACTTGACGAAACTTTCCTTGCGTAAATTTATTTCAGAAAATTAAATGTTAGTTTAACTGGTTTTGGATTGTTTTCTGATGTTACTGTTTACAAGTAAATTAGTCTAATTAAATTTGAAGTTAAACCAACAGAAAATAAAGGAGATCGAATAGGGTAAGCCAATCCGGTGAATTGTGACATTAACATTATCAAATCCAGGGAAGCGATTGCAAAGGCGCACAATAAATGTCGCAACACGCTCGAAGTATGGGGCAAAAATAAATTATTCCAGCCTGCCTGGCACCAATTCAGAATAATTTAACAAGCCATAAACTGCCTTGAGTTTATTCCAAAATCAAACAGGAGTATTTCTGAAACGAAATGCGTTTTCGGAAAACTAGACGAAAAAATTAGACCGATAAAAAAAGTCCGTGCAATTGATTCTTTTGCCGATGGGTTATTTTTATTACTTTCGCAATTAATTGGCCAATTACTTTCGTTCCTAGGCTCGAAGCATCCGCAAAAACGTTTCGTTTAGCTCGAGCGTAGCGGCACACCCTTTTCCGGCGTAATAAAAATAACCCATCAGTAAAATAATCAATTTATCTCCGGAATATTTTACCATACAGGGCAAACGAAAAGTAATTAGCCAATTACTTTCGTTCCCAGGCTCGAAGCTTCCGAAAAAACGTTTCGCTTAGCTTGAGCGTAGCGGCACGCCCTCTTCCGGCGTAATAAAAATAACCCATAAGTAAAAGAATCAATTTATCTCCGGAATATTTTACCATACAGGGCAAACGAAAAGTAATTAGCCAATTACTTTCGTTCCCAGGCTCGAAGCATCCGCAAAAGCGTTTCGCTTAGCTCGAGCGTAGCGGCACACCCTTTTCGTAATAAAAATAACCCATCGGTAAAAAAGTCAATTTATCTCCGGAATATTTTACCATACAGGGCGTCCCGAAACAATAAACGGATTTGAAACTGTAACACATTTGCCTTTTACACATCTTATTACATCTTTCAAAAGAATCATAAAATAAAATGTTCCAGACCACTCAAGCAAATTACCCCAGTCTAAAGCTCATGTTCATCAAATCCATTAAATGTAGTAGGGGTGTATTGTCACGTGCACGACTATAAACGTCTTCGAAGCTGTTCCCCTTGTTGTCCCTAATACAGGTGCCATCAGTCTTCGAGCTGTGCCTCGGATACACAATGCCTTATTAGTCCGACGTAATGTAGATACATAGCGTCGTAAAAAAACCGCCGCGATGTGCCACCCCCGATTCATTCGTTTCGCGCCCCCACCCCGTCATTATGCACTCAAGTTCCAAATTATAATGTATTATGGCATTTGCAACGTGGTAATGGCGACCTTCTGCTCTACGCATTTATGCTTTTAACGCACGCGAACCTTTTAATGCGAAGTCGATACTTTTTACGACGCAAAGTCTTGATAATGGGTGCATAATTCAGCTGAGAAAGCGTTACCTGCATAGAGAAAGTCTCCCGAGCCAACCCCCTGCAAGGAGGTATGTGGGGAAAAGGATTGATGTCAGCAATGAATTATTCGGAGTTACTGGAAGGCCCTTGTCAATTTCGAACTCAACAAAATGATTGCTATAAATGTATTCGATTTTTCTTTCAGAATTCTTTTTTAAATCTACGCACAAATATTTTAACCTCAAAAAAAAACATCTCAAGTATTCCTTTCGAGTGAGGCTGACGGGTTAAATTAAAGAAGATTCTTTCTACCCCCCACAAACTGCTCATATTTTATATGATAGGCACTTTCCAATCAATGTAGTAGCGTAGAATGATCACCGACCGAAAGTGCTCTTCCAACTCCTAAATTTTGGGAGCGCAATAAATTAAAGAGGAGTTATTTTAAATGGATCTTCGATCCCCTTTCACTCAACAATAACAATAATAAAGAAAGGGGCAAAGAGATCGTTGGTTTTTGGAAAATAGGTCGAAAGCTGTTCCCCAAAACAGATTCACGTATTGAAATTAAGTGAAGTTTGAGTGAGATAAAATCTCCAATCATTTTTGCTTGGTAAACGCGAGGCATACCCGAGCGTTCAGCCGGAACGAAAACGCAACTCATACATTTTATGCAAATCAAATCTGTTATTGATTTCCACCTGTCAATATTCCTCCTCCACCGATATCGCCTGCGTTCTTGTTATTGCCGTCAAAACCGCATACATAACTCCAAATAATACCATTAAACCACGAACCGTATCATACGAAATGCGCACACACTAACTTCGCACTGTCAATTTGAATATTTATGAGATAAAGCCAGTCTTATGTAAACTATGGGGGTCAAAGCTGGCTGCCGGCCGGGGTTAAATGAAAACAAATGCTAAACTGGTGCATGCGTAATTCCCGTTTACGCGATGAAATCAATCAGGGGCTTAAATCCGGGCCGTAAACACGGATTTGATTTAGTATTTGAGTTAAGGTATTTTCGGAAAGGGATTTATCCTCTTGTATAGCAATTTTTCAAATTTACAACATCCTGTTCCATGCCATAAACTGATGACAGATAACTTGGTTAATTCGAATTTTTACTACCCTCCTTGACCAAACACTGAAAATGTTGCTTCTAAAGTCAATGAGCGAATTCTTTTAAAACCAACGAATTAATAATAATAATAATTGGCCTAGAAATGGTAAGGGAAGACCCTAGATAAAGAAAACTTGAAGGAATTTGATAATTTCGGCTGCGGCTTTGATAATTTCGGGTAGAAATTCGCATAAGAAAAGAAAACTAATTTTTTTATAACAGAAATTAGTCGCCTGTAAGCAATACCATATAATTCTTTAATTTAAGTAGGACCTAAGCACTCGTAGGCTCGGAGGCTTGAAACATTAATCCCGATAAGCCCACCGAACGAATTCAATTTGGCCAACCTGCGGTGAGAAAAGACACTAGACCGAGCAACCCTTGGGAACGACTGCGAAAGTACGAATTTTTATTGGACAGTACATCAATGACGTCGTATAAATAAATTTCGGCGGGGCACAACTCACAGAGCCGTAAGACGATCCCTACAACCCGGGGAAGGCAACAGTGGTGCTGCTTATGATTCGCTCAACAACAGCTGGTCTAATTCTTCATCAATAAAGCTCCACAAGGCACCAGAAGCGCGCAACGCGATGAGAGAAGTGACCACCACTAACTCGCACAATGGTCGAAAGTCCAAAGGGACTTTAAATAAAGAACACTTGAAGTATTTTGATAATTTCGGATAAAAATTCGCACAAGAAAAGGAAACTATTTTTTTTATAACACAAATTAGTCGCCTGTAAGGAATACCGTATAATTCTTTAATTTAAGTAGGACCTAAGCACTCGTAGGCTCGGAGGCTTGAAACATTAATCCCGATAAGCCCACCGAACGAATTCAATTTGGCCAACCTGCGGTGAGAAAAGACACTAGACCGAGCAACCCTTGGGAACGACTGCGAAAGTGCGAATTTTAGCGGACAGTACATCAATGACGTCGTATAAATAAATTTCGGCGGGGCACAACTCACAGAGCCGGAAGACGATCCCTACAACCCGGGGAAGGCAACAGTGGTGCTGCTTATGATTCGCTCAACAACGGCTGGTTTAATTCTTCATCAATAAAACTCCACAAGGCACCAGAAGCGCGCAACGCGATGAGAGAAGTGACCACCACTAACTCGCACAATGGTCGAAAGTCCAAAGGGACTTTAAATAAAGAAAATTTGAGGTACTTTGATAATTTTGGGCATAAATTCGCGTAGGAAAAGAAAACTAATTTTTTTATAACAGAAATTAGTCGCCTGTAAGCAATACCGTATAATTCTTTAATTTAAGTAGGATCTAAGCACTCGTAGGCTCGGAGGCTTGAAACATTAATCCCGATAAGCCCACCGAACGAATTCAATCTCGCCAACCTGCGGGGAGAAAGGACACCAGACCGAGCAACCCTCGGGAACGGCTGCGAAAGTGCGAATTTTAACGGGCAGTACATCAACGACGCCAAATAAATGAATTTCGGCGCTAATAGACGCCGCAGTTTGTCTTAAGTGGAGGAAGCCACACCCTCGGAATAATTGGACATCAAGCGGTGATTCGCCCACTAAAGGGGAGACTACCTCCCGAGAAATACACCGCTGAGGGTGTACTTGCTGCGTTATTAATGATCTCGCCTTGTGCTCCGCTCATTACTCAGCGGCCTCGGTAAAGTTATCATTCTGCAATATCAGTAAACTTGGAAGCTAAAGTTTTTTATGTACCTTCAGCTTTACGCTCTGATATTTATTTAATTAATGCGGAAACAATGAGCTCCCGAAAGTTCCTTCCTGAAGAATACAAAACAACAAAAAAAGGAAACGATTTTTCCAAGGGCTGGGAAAGTAAGTCTTAGGAGTTGCAAGGTTGGAAATTACAAAGTGAATTAATTTGTGTCTAATAATAAAATGAAGTTCTGTTAATTTTCAAGGTGATTTGAAAATAGTTAAAGTTTCTTAATAAGCAAAACTTACAAAGTCACACAACTTTGCTCGAGGACTTTATAAGAAGGACGAGGATTTTATTAAATACTTCCATTATTAAATTAATGTTCTACTGCACTTCTTACAACGTTTAATCGCCATCTCGTCGGTTTGCTGCTATTAGAATCGTCACAATGTTGATGAGGTGGCGTTAAAGAGAGGGCACTTTTCAAATTTGAACTCACCACTCACAGTTACAAGTAAAACTCGTTTCGCCTTCGGATGATAACAAATCGATATCGTACGAGTGTGCAATTACTATTTCTCCTTCTTTTATTGTCCTGCTCGAATTTACATCGTAATTCTCCGGGTTTTATTTCGTCAATCGCGCCTTGAATTCGAAACGTTTTCGAGTCTTGCACAATTCGCTTCTTCGCTT
Organism: Prosopocoilus inquinatus; assembly: GCA_036172665.1. NCBI lineage: Eukaryota > Metazoa > Arthropoda > Insecta > Coleoptera > Lucanidae > Prosopocoilus > Prosopocoilus inquinatus. The sequence goes on from CM069877.1 coordinate 36,182,309, forward strand.
CGCTTCGTTCGTCACGTGACAGTGAACCAGAGGATTGCAATTTATTTTCGCGTCGGCAAGTATATTTCTGGCCCCCCTGATTAAGTTCCGGCGTTTGGGGGCCCTCGCGATTAAAGAAATTATGGCTGGTGATGAATGGGGACTTAATTTGCACTTAAATTGTGAATTAATTCTCATTAAGAACGACGGAGGGAAAACAAGTTCGCAGAAGAGGCAAATTATAGACGATGGAAAAATGCATCGCAGACCTAGAATTATTTTCACATTCAAAGAACGCACACGTCGTTAATTATAATTTCGAAGTTAGGAAATTTTAAACAGTGCTTCCAACTCACTTGAAAAGCGCAACGGAACTACCACAAACAACATCGACCCCTGAATAGGTTTAAATAAATACCGATAAAGACGATGGAAAATTCTGAATGCTGAAAGATCGTTACCACTGCAACAGAGCTTAATCAGCTCCAGTTAAAATACCTTTCGGGAAAGCCGAGAAATTTCGATGTTTGTTTTGTACGTCTCTGCGGCTTTCAAGTAACTTAGAAGACAAAGAAAGCATTAAACTGCAGTGGACGTTTAAAGACAATGATCATTGGAGAGTTTCAGAATTAAATGCCTTTACAACTCGGAAGCGAAAGAAAGAGATAATTTTCATTCCCTTCGGAAAAACCCGAACGAAATATTGCATGCATGCACTCATTAAAACTGACTTGTTATGTTTTATATTTATTTTGTTCCTTTACGCTTTTATGGATTTTAATTAATAATAACTGAATACTAAATACGACTAAAATACCAGAAACGATTTTTGGAGAACTTGACGTGTTTAAATAACTAAATAAGTAACTGACGCGTTTTTTCTTCACAAAATCAGCCTTTACTTTACTTATTTACATACATTTACTGATCTGTTCTTTTGCGTTCTTGCAAAATTCTTGTTTCAGAAAGTCGTTCTATTTTTTCATCTTTCAGTTTAGTCTTTTTTTCATTTGTCATCCTGTATTTGCGGTCATGTTCTTGACTTCTCGTAGGTAGTTCACTTTCATCGCTTGAAGAGTCTCTTTCAGTTTCTTTAAGAATTTTTGAAAATATTTTATTGGTTTTTATTGATTTCTTATTTTTTCTTGTGGGTTATTTAATTGTTTGCAAGTGTGCTGAGGGCTTTCCATTACACTTATTCTACCGAGAAATTGATTACTTTCATTTTAGCTACCTTTTTTTTTATATTTAACTCCTTTCTCTACGTTTTTCCGATTAGCTTTACTATCTTTATTTCATATATATAATAAAATCAAAGTAAGGTCGCCGCCGCAAAGAAAAATCAAAAATTCAAAAGGAGGACACGTCAGCCACGTGCCACCGTGACGTTCCAAACAACGCCAAAGCCGAGAGTTGCACGGAGAGAAGAAAATAAAATATTGAAACAATCTTACGTGGTGGGAAAATTCTACTCGACCCAGCTTAACGATTCTTCTCCTCTCGGGCGTTGGTTTGTTCTCGAAGCATCAACGTCACAAAAAAGCGGCTTTCTCACAATCAGTGTCTTCCTTTTGGTTTTCTTCATTACGCCATCCATTATTGTTGAAATAACGTGAAGCCCAGTCTTTAAACTTTGCAAGTTAAAAATAAATACTTTTAACAAATTTAGAATCTTCAACCTTGAAATAAGTTCGACAGTGTGCCGATATATTTCGTTAAAGCTGACAAGGTTTTCCAACCCGAAAATTCAAAGGAAAAAAAGTGGTCCACACTAGGGTGAGCAGAGAACAATTTTGTTTTATTTTCAGACGCAAGCAATTACTTTTGTACATTAATTATTTTCGTATTTCTGTTGATTACCAAATTATTCATCAAAATTGTGTTTTACACGGCTCAAACAAAAGCGTCCCCGTTGCGCGCAACGGCGTGAGTACTCTCGCACAGCTTATACTCTCCTAACATCTAAAAAATAAAACAGATCATGGCGTGAAGCGCGTAAGACCAATATGTACGTGAAACGCAAACAAGAACAGAACTGTAACGTGAAAACTCTAATATTAGAGTAATTCGTCAACAGACTTTGAACCAATTAGACTGACAGTTATAAAAAGGAAAAAAAAACTTGTAAGACTGGATATATGGGACAATAACCGTGTGAAATAGACTCCACGTGACCGCAAAAAGGAAAATAGGAAAAAATCCCTGACTACGTTATAACAAAGAAAGTTACATCTTCACAGGCAAAAAAATAAAGAAAAAGACATGGAAAATTCGTACGCTTCCTCTCAGGGGTTTGACGTCGAAATGGGAGTCCGGGTTTCCACGACCGAAAGCGGTTCCTCCGAGCTTTGCACAACGCCGTCGTGACGCCAGTCGAGATGGGAACAGCGCTTTCGGTGCTAAGTGAGGCGACGACCAGGTCACCTCGAACTCAACGTTAAAATCTGCCTTGGACTACCTGCTAGAAGGGAGAAAATGCGGAAACATACAACCGCAAGCGGTAAATGCACGTGGAAATCAAGTAAGCAACAAAATGGAGAGTCAACGTGGCGCTAACCTTGCTGTATACAGGCAAGCCGGAAAATAGCGTGGCACAACTCACAGAGCCGAAAGACGGGCCCTACAATCCGGGGACGGCAACAGCGGTGCGGATTCGGATCGGTTCAACACCGGCTGGTTTAATTCTTTATCAACAAAACTCCATACGAGATGGGAAAAGAGAGAGAACTGACTACCACTAACTCGCATAATGGTGCGGTGCGGCTTCAAATCGGTTCAACACCGGCTGGTTTAAGTGTTCATCAACAAAACTCCACATGAAATGGGGGGAGAGAGAGAGAGAGAGAGAGAGAGAGAGAGAGAGAGAGAGAGAGAGAGATAGAAGTGACGACCACTTACTTGCATAATGGTCAAAAGTCGAAAGGGACTCGACGCCGCCGGTAAACAATCAAATGTCGAGGGCGGCGCAGTAGGAGTTTTACCGCAACGTGCTCGACACGCGTGTAAGAAGAGTAGCCTACTTGACCGGATCGGCCGAATCAAAAATTCGACTGTAACAAACTTGATATTTAAAGCATTGGAAATACAAAATTAATAAAGAATGTTTTCTTAAAAAATTCAGAAAGCCTCTAAACTTTTCTGTTCATTAAAGCTCGCTCATACCTTTAACCTTTCATTTTAGAAAAGCTATTATATTGAAACTACTGAAAACTTATTTTAACTTAATTCTGTTTATTACGATGGAGTCTAAATTTAATAAACCAGAAGCAATTTTCTCGTTCGGTTCAAACGTTTACCTTAAATTCCACCGTGCGAGTCCCCCGTTTTTTTTTGCGGGGGCGAACTTAAATTCCCCCGTTTCTTTACGGTTTTCCGCGCTGCGGGGAGGCGACAGAGCACGGCGATTTTATGGTCCATATGCCGCAGTGTTGCGGCGGAACGTAACTCGTCGTAAATTCCGCCACTTTGTAATTGAAAGCGGATTTGCGTTAGTAACACTCGGCCTACTCCGAACCGCCCTATTTACCTAAATTATTAAGGTGGCACGAACCGATTGTTCCTCCGTATGTGAGAGCTTCGACTCCGTTTTCCGCATAAGTAATTTTCATCTTCGACGCCTTTATTTCCACTTTGCTATTCAAACAGACGCACACACACACACACGTGCGCTCGCGCTCGCGATGGAACCCTACCCTCATTTGCATTGAATTTTGCTGTTAATTTTGTAGTTTCAGCGCACGTTCTTGTTGTTTTAATGTTTTAAGCTTAATTGGATCGTTGCGAGAGAAAAAAAGCACGTTGGAATAATCTCCAAATAAAATAGATTTACATAATTATCATTTTTGAACGCCAGATGGCAAAACTAAGTTTATTTACAATTACAATTATCCTCATCTTAATATTTAGCATTTTTTTTTTACAAAAATAATAATACGTTACAATTTAATTCACTTTGTAATAAATATGATAAAAATCTGAATTGATTTTACGTTAATTTAATAATTATAATTAGAGAGCGGATTTATATGCGAGTAATTTTGATGAAATATGCGCATATATATGCACTAAAAAATGATGAAATATGCACATATATATGCACTAAAAATGGCGAAATATGTGCAAGATAGGCCGAACACTTCAAATAATGCAATAACTGGTCTACTGTGTTTTATGGGCATTCTTATTCAAATAAAAAACATATTTTATACAATTTATTTACATTTATTTGTAAACGCTTATATGAAGGAAGTATGTATATTATGTATGTACATTATTAAGTAAATATTATAACGACTAAAAAAATCTTCGATTATAATTTACAACAATGTGTTTTTCCAAGTTCTCTACCAGGAAATTTTGCCTTTTATCTGACAAAATATTTTTATAAATTGAAAAACTCCTTTCAACATCCACGGAGGTAATTGGGGCATATTTAAAGTGACTCGTAGCTGAAAATTCTACACTTAAGTCAATTTCAAAGTTTCCATTCAAAATTTCGTAAATTTCCTCAAGGGTTTTGAAGCCGCTATTTTTATCTAAAACGGATAAACATTTTTTATTTACTGAACTGCCGATTTTACCTGGAACTTTTGAAATATTCTCTTTAAATTCTTTAACAATTTTAACGGATTCTATTAAAGACATTTTCGGTTTTTCTAAATTGTTTATAGTTTGTATTACAAAACAAAGCATTTTGATGAAGTTCAGTTGATTTGCCAATGAAGTTTTTGTTACAATATTTTGTGCCTTTGCAATAGCAGCACTATCTTGGGCATTAAACTCTACAACCAATTCCTTAATTGCTACAAAATGTTCAGCATAAAACATTGCCGCTTCCAACCAAGTTCCCCACCTAGTCAACACTGGTTCGGGAGGTAAAGGTACATTCGGCAATTTTTCCCTGTACAACTGAACTCGTAGGGGACTTTTGACAAATATTTTCTTAATGGTACTAATTAGTAGATTTACATCAGAAAATTCACATCTAATATGTTCAGCTACTCTGTTACATCCATGAGCTAAACAACTCACGTGAACTAAATTTTTATAAATTGTTTTAAATTGCTGCCCGGCTTTAACCATGTAAGGGGCAGCATCTGATACCATAAGTAAAATTTTTTCAGTAGGAACCACATTAGGTGAGAAAAATTTCATAAAACATTCATTAACAGATCTTAAAATACTTAAATGATTAGTTTTGTCTAACTGTGTACAGGCTATTAAATAAGATTCACTAGGTTTATCTTCCCGCAAAGACCCTATTAACAAATTTACAATGTAACGCCCACAAGAATCAGTAGTTTCATCCACAATAAAATAAATATATTGATTTACTACGATTTTCTTAACTTCTTTTAGAGTATCGTTGTAGATGCGAGGCACGTAATTTTTTCTTAACGTACTTTCATCGGGAACATTTTTCTTGGTATATTTTTCCAAAAAACTTTTAAAAATAGAATTTTGCAGTTTTTTCAAAGGTATGTTTGTACAAATCATCGCCTCGCATAAATCAGCATTAAATTCTTGTTGTTCATTAGATGAAGTCATCAACGACGGTCCACTGTCTAACGGTAATTGAAATGTTTTCGATTCATTCATCTTCTTGCATTTTGACTTGTGTAGTTCTGTCCCGACATGTTGTGTGACCGAAAATTTTCGTTGGGTTGGTATCTACAACAAGAACTTGAATTTTTTTAAACTGTCTGAACTTTCAATATTCAAGAACCAAGCAAATATTTACCTAAGGAGGAAGAAAACAAACTTAAAACTTACCATTTTACTACAGGCTTTACAGAATACGCTTCCATTGGTGTAAGCAAGCTCGGGATAGCTTCTGATCCAGGAATTAACCAGGCTCGAATTGTCTTTCGGCATATTGCACTTTTCACAAACAAAAATACTTTTACGGAAGAACTAAACGTTCGCAGCAATAACCGACTAATAATCCGTGAAGAAGTGATGAAACAATATTGCAAACATGAACGCCCCACCGCATCGTTAAGAAAGTACTTGGAAATCCCTAATTCACTACTTGGAAAATTCTGCCTGCTTAAGCCCAAGAAGGGTGCAAACTAGACCCTAATTAATGCAACAACATGTTCTGACGAATTAAGAATTCAGGAAAAAATTTACTCACTTCGACACAAATTCTTTCAAATATGCATATATATGCACGTTTTTAAGAAATATGCGAAAATTGAACAAAATGCTCAAATATGCAAAATATGCATGCAATATGCATTTAGCATAGAATCCGCTCTTTAATTATAATAAAATACTGTTTTAGTAAATGTACAGCATTGGCCAGTTGGCTTTTAAACATGGGTGCTTCTTCTAGGTTGTGTGGTGGGTGGTCCGCCAACCAGTCTTCGACATTCATGAGCGTGACCGGTGGTCATATTCCTTTTTTATTTTTATAATATCTTCCCTGTCACACGCATTATTAAACTTTTGCCAATCTGTATAATCAATTATAATCCTTTATGAACTGCTCTTAATTATATTTATAGTAATACGCTGGAGCTATTTCGAGGATATTTTCTTGAATCACCGTGCATATTTCCAGAGCTTTTTAACAAGTTTATAACAAGTGACTTGCATATCTATTATTGTCTTGTGTACACCTGAACTGTGGTGACTGTGATAGAATTAATTTAAATTTATACTTCAGCCCACTCGTTCGTTGATACTTCGCTATATTTACGAAACTAATTACCGGCTTTCACATGCTAAATGTTAATCTCCACCCGAACGAATGAATGAATAAAATTTCCGTTTCCATTGATTCGAAAGTTTTCCGCGAATTCCGCCCGCCCACTGTCCACCGGTAATTAATTCGGGGGGGAGTATTCGCTAATTGTCGAAAGCCAAATACAAGACGGTGGGCGTTTAGCTGTAATTTGCTCTTTTCTTTCTTTCCTTCTTTCACGTTTCATTAATTCTGTCGCGTGTCACACACGCGATAGCAATCGGCGACAGAAGACGTGTTTTATTTTCTCGGATTTTAAAACGGAAATTAATTTGTTATGCAGTTACACGTGGATGGAATTTCGTCGTGGAGAAGGCATTACACCCGAAGCGAAGGAAGTTAATAAATTTTATAAATATTTATGAAGGGAGAAGGGGCAGTATAATTTTTCATTCATATTTAAAGTGCCATTGTACTGAATTATACGATCCATAATTCTGTAATAATTCTATTTTACTTTAAAAGCCACTTTAGACTAAGGCCCGATTTCATAATCGAACTAAAGGAGACTTTAAAATAAAGGTCACATTCTGATGTATAAATAACTACGTTTTCGCATCTTTTTGAACATATGACTGTGACTTTTATTTTAAAGTCTCCTTTAGTCGGGCCTAACTACCCTATTTTTTGTTCAAATTTTTGTTATACGTACAACCAAATCTACAAGAGTCTAAAACAGCCTTTTGAGTATAAAATTTCTCCCTATAATAAAAGAAATATCAAATGAAAATTCGTGCCTCCCTTTCTTTCGAATCGAATCGGAGAAATCGCGGTGGGAGCTTGTTTTATTATTCCGAAAAATAATAAAGCTGCATCATATAGTATGGTAAGGTAGAGAAAGCTTGCTGGCGCAATGCGAGCAAATCAAATAACGCTAAAGCTGACAGAGACAAAGTGAAAACATAAAGCCCGCTTTCGCACGCTAATTCCATTACACAATATATATAGCGAGTGCCTGATGGCATAACTTTTGCTCAAGCAAATTTGTTGTCTGGAATGTGTACGGTACTAGATCGAGTCGGAAAGTAATTGTAAGTATGTACGAGCACGAAGAATTTCTGCTAAGAATGTAGTTATCGAATTAAAGTCGCTGAAATGTTGCATCTAGTTCCGTTTCCCGACGTAGAAACAAACGAAGGCATCGTTTTATTGGTTTTCAATTAATGCTTATTTATACCGACTTATTTTTTTAAATTCTTTATCAACGAAATAAGTCTTAGCTTTACTATACGTAATCTGAAAGCTATTAAAAACCATACTTGCAAGAAAATCTTGTTTACTGTGCGAATATGCACTCAGAGTATAGTCATGTTTGAAAAAAAAAAATATTATCAAAACAACACCAAATTTAATGCGCGGTTTAATTGACTGAATTTTTTATCATGCATTTCGTAAACAAAAACAGGGTAACGAAAGGCAGGGTAAAAGAAAGAATCGGATTCCTCTGTTAGAACAAAGAAATCAAGTATAAGCATGGGTCACGCTTGCATCGACATTATTATTATTTTTATTATTAGTGAGTTAGTCGCTCAACAGTCCTGTGCCCAATTACTGAGCGTTAACATATATAATTAGTAGATATATCTATACCTCAAAATAATCGGAAATTTGACGAAGCGTGCAATTGAAAATATTAATTTGGTTCTCAATCAATCGATGGTTACGACACATAACATGTAATGGCGAATCCTTGAGCAAGTTTGTTCTAGCAATAGGAATCTGCAATTAAAGAGTGGTAGCGAGCGCCAAGACGATGGTATACGAAACGACAGATAACTTAACAATTCAGGGATATGAACGTTCCCATTAACCAGTTTGACTAAAAGCACCAATGACGTGTTTGAAGACTTTTTAATTGAAACATGTTTAAGAGGTACTCTTGAGGAATTCCTTGATTTGGATAATTGCCCTCCTTTCTAAAGTAAAGGTATTTTAAGAATTTACACTGAATTCTCTCAATGTTATCAATGTGAACGCCATAATTAGGATTCCAAATTAAAGATCCGTACTCCAGTCGAGATCTGACATAACTACAATACAATTGTTTATTTGTGGCAAGATTGTTAAAACATTTTGATGTTTTAATTATCAACCCTAAAGTTTTATAAGCGGTATTCGTGATGTTGGCGAATGAATGTCAATCTGTAGTCTAATGTTATTCCTAAATATTTAATATTGTCACAGCGATTAATCGTTTCATCGTTAATGGTATAATTATGAGACAGTAAACTTTTTCGTCTACCAAAGGAAACAGCAGAACATTTGAATGGGTTTAAGTACAAGTTATTAGATGAACACCATTGACAGTATTCTAAGCTGTTTATACATTAAAACAATCCTGAAGATTATCCACCTGCGAAAATAATTTAATATCATCTGCATACATAAGGCATTCAATCCCGACATCCTTAATAATATCATTGATAAAGATAACAAATGACAGTGGTCCAAGTACAGAACCTTCAGGGACTCCTGAAATTGCTACGAACTCAGTTGACTTTATGCCATTATACTCAACAAATTGTCGTCGGTCAGTGAGATATGAAGCAAAAGGGTAGAGTATGTGTGAAGATAAGCCACAAGTACTTAGTTTTTCTAGAAGAAGATGATGATCAAGACGATCAAATGCCTTGGTCAGGTCTATATAAACCACATCAACTTGTTTGGAGCGGTTAACTTTTTCACAAAGAAACTGAGTAATTGAAATTAAGTTTGTAATATTGGATTTGCCGGGCATGAAACCATGTTGAATGGGTGAAATAAATGACGAAATATGATGTCGTAGAAAAGGTTCAAGAGTATATTCAAAGATCTTGGCAAAGTTGCACATAACCGCAATAGATCTATAATTATCGATCTGTGACTTGTCACCTTTTTTTAAAACAGGAACAATCCGGGATAACTTCCATGCATTAGGAATAATGTTGTATTGCAACATTAAGTTATAAATTATAGTTAATGATTTAACGAAGGCATGTGCATAATCACGAATTAAAAATGCAGGAATTTGGTCTGGGCCTGCTGTATTTGTGAATTTCAAAGTTTTGATAGCGTTCAGAATATCGTCTTCACACACTTGTTTCATAATTAATGTGTTTGCAAATTACTTGCAGAGTATGATTGAGAAAAATACTGTGCAAACCCATGAACAATTGCTTGAATATCGTCCAAAATTAATACATTATATGTCATAGATGATGGCAGGGATTTAGCTTTAAATACGTTGTTAATATGTGCTCAAAAATTTTTAGGCTCCTTAAAAATCATTTCTTCTGTTTTGTGCAAGTAGGATTTCATTGCTTTATCAATATCAACCTTGATCTTACGGAGAAGTTGTTTATACTGAGCGTAAGTAACAGCAGATTTGGTTATCTTATATTGTTTAAGGAGTCTGGATTTTTGTTTTATATCGTTTATAATGGAACCGGTGAACCACTTTGGATACAACTTTTTGAGGGCTTTCTTTAGTAGCACAAACTGTTCAAATAAATAATTTAATTTTTCGTAAAATTTATCTACGGCATATACAGATGCAGATGCAGTGAACTACAATCAAGTAGGAAATCCCAGTTTGTGCGAGATATGGCTTCATACAGAGAGCTAAAATTAGCTTTCCAATTACCATTTGTTCAGGCACAAACGTATTAACTTCTCGGTATAATTTGCTTTCAGTAAATCGAACGTCACTTAAAGCATCAAAAGATAAGATAAGGAGAAATATTGAACCCGCTACTTTTCACATCATAGATAAATGTAACCTCAAAACAAAGAGTAATGTAGTCAATGAATTTGGAGTTGATAGTAGAGACGATTTGATGATAGCTGCTAATAATAAAGAATATAATCTTTTATTAGCATTATCAGAATAATTACTTGGTTGGTTAACAGTAGCTTTTATTGGTGAAACGAGAACATTCACGTAATATTTCATCAGCGTCCGCAAAAGCTACTAATATTAGAAAACAGGCGATTTGCTGCCTTCAGCGATTTAAATTCCAACCCTCATCATTCAATTTTACGCACAAAAGAAACATCCCCCGTAATATTTCACTGGATATTCGTAAGACTCCGACGAAAATTGGCAGATGTATATTTTGAGTTTTTCAAGTTTCGCCTTGTCAGTTATATCGGCGTGAGATATTGACATTTCTTCCGACGCGGAGAATATATTTTTTATTGATTGCACCATCTCATACATAAATATTGGGGTTGGGGAAAAACGCCCGAACATATTCGAAGCTCAATTTAAAATATACGACGTTTATATGACCCTGTCAACCCGTCAATATTTAACGACTGAAAATAATTGATGATTGTGCATTGCATCTCGGAGAGTTTGCCTTTTGAAATGTTAAAATTGTGCATCACCATAAAATCAATCTGAATGCGAAGGATCCACTGCCAGTACTTCATACGTGACTGGTTTCTTGCGGGGGATTCCACCAATAAATATTTCAAATAGCAATCGTTGTTGCCCACAACACTGGATCGACGTTGCCATTTATGGCCCGTTCAGAACTCGAGCAGTAACCGAGAAGCATGCACTAAACAGACAGCACGGCGTACATACAAATTAGGTGATGATTTTATATGACGTCCGTGTGAAACCTGGAAAGAAAATCGATACGGTGGTGCAAACGCAGTCGTTAAAATTTCCAATTTTCCGCCGGGCGAATCTCATCGGAAGCCCAAATTACAATTTCGGAATATAATAATTCCGCAATAACATTATTTAGATTAAAAGTAAACATTGGCGGAATCATTTTGACCGATAGGAGCGCAGGTTCCATTGCTGCTTTTTCATTTGCAAATAAATGCAGTAAATTCGTTTTATATTGCCGTCGCTCCGGCGAAGATGGAGAATAAATAAATTTAGCATTTGCATTTGCGGTTGCCACGAATATATTTTCATGCATTGGTGAGTTATTTGAACTTGGAGAGAAACATTTGGTGATTGCTTTTTGTAAAAGTAAGGAAAAGCTAAAGTGGAAAATTGCATTTAAAACCAAAAGTTTATTGCTGGCCAACAAAATTTATTGATTAATAATAATCAGTTTCCTAAAATGCTGGGGTTTGTTACGGGCTCACTTGGATTTAGATGCGTTACTCCATTCTGTCACCACTGGCCGCGATTTGTCACCTGAACCAGGCCATCGCCGATGGTTTTTTGTGCTAACTCAGGACAGAATTTTTTACTTTCTTCAAACCGTTCGTTCTCTGGTTATTTAGGTCACTTCCTGTATAATTCACTCCCTCTACTGAGGAAGGGGCAATTTTCAATTCATCCCTTTCATCATCGAGTTATTCGCCAAAGCGTTGTTGCAATTATTTTTTTTTATCTCGCCGCCATTGTTAGTTATCATGGTCCCGAATATGATCCGATAATTTGACGGTCGAATTTGCTAAGAGCTTGTAGCGAATCTTTCGTGCTGGGAAGAAGACATCACTGTTCCCCCTGTTAGCCCCGCGATGCCTAAACTGACGTAAATCTCAGAGTTCTTTATGCATTTGCTGAAACCGCAGCGTCACTCTATCGCTCCCATAGATGCTGCGGTTTCAGCAAATGCATAAAGAACTCTGAGATTTAGGGAGGTTTACGTTGCGGGGTTGACGGGAAGACAGTGATGTCTTCTTGAAAAGTTGTTAGACTTCATAACCTCTTACGGACGCTATCTGAATCTCTAGCGAAGTTTACGTTTTTCTTTACTCCTGGTGTTGTCAAGGCCAGTTGTACTTGCCGTACGAAACCCGTGTTGGTTTTTGATTTTCCCGTTGAATCGACTTGGTGAGTTTCCTTATTTTGTTTTTCCTTTTGAAATTTTTCTTAGGGTTCTTATTTGTGCCCCGCTGCCTTTTACGGCCAGCTTACTTCGAGGCGTTCCTTTTGTTTGGATTGAGAACTCGTACCAAACGATTGACCGGGTAAGCCTCGTGCTTGTCGAGGTCTTAGTCGCCGTTACCACCAGCTGCTTTTGCTGTCCGTTTCGAAACATCTTTGCGGTTGTCGAAGAGGACTTCGGAACCCGACTTGATATCTGTACGGCCCTCGTACCGACCTCGTACGACCCTTTGCCGTTGTCGAAAAGGACTCCGGCACCCCGACTTGATATCTGTACGACCCTTGCATCGTGGACACCTGCACCACGCGGTAAACCTTCTTCGTTTTCCACCCGCGTCGTGGATGATCATTGCGAATCGTACGTTTTTTTTTCTGAAGGATTGATTCTTTAAATTTTGTTTCCTGGAGGTGTTGTTCCTTCAAAGGTTTTCCGGTTATTTTATGCTTTAATTTCTTTCATTGTCTCATATGGTTTAGTTATCATGTCAATAATTGAGACCGTACTTCTTGGCAGTATTAAATGTCACAGTCATTTTTGCGAGACGAGCAACTTAGTTTTGCTGCCTTATTTACCTAAGCTATACTTGCAGTGAGGGTTAATTAATTTACTTGAATAGCTGCCTCCTACACCTTTGTAAATAGTTTTTAGCAGAGCTAGTAGTTATGTTTTATATTTAAACATAACTGAAATTTCGGTAACTTTCAGATGTCTTTTGTTTTTGCCACTTATCGGCATGTAGTTACCTGCGCACTTATCTGCATATTTACCTAATTCTGCGCGACAGCCTTACCTTCTTGTGGAATTACAAACTGGTTATGTATTATCAACCCTCAAAATCAACATTTTTGTTATAGTCATTTCATTTCTGTTTTCTGCGTTGATTTTCACGTTCCTCTGTAGGGTTAATTGGGCCGGGTGCTTTCAGTTTCTCTAAAAAAAAAAAAAACTTTAAGTCCCATTTGTCATCAGGGCCCAAAATATTAGTTTCCCCATGGCTGGGTTATAATAAGCCAAAACGTTCTAGGAAATAGAATTAATACATAACCTTCAATGCTGGGGATACAATTCAACATTGCTTCCCTTTCAACGGCGAGGAGTTTTGGAAGTAACAAAGCCATGCAACACTTTACACACACAAAAATACACTCCCGCTCCTGAGGTCCTGACAAGTCTATGACTCAGGGCAAACACCACAGATATATATATTTTTTTTAATACCTCAAGTAAGCAAGTCGTCATTAACTGATTGGGTGTTATCGTTATTCTTGAGTCTTTTTTACGTATCCCTTTGTCAGTTTTTCATTTCTTTCTTATTCAACACCCGGGATTTGCTTCGCCAAATCAAAACAATTTTCCTCGACGAAGTTTGCTTTTAAGTACTAAAACTATTTACATGTAATTTATAAATGCTTCGCGTCTACACATTTTAAAACCTTAAAAGAAATTTAAGGGCTGAACTTTTCACGTCTCCATAAATGTATTTACCAGATAATTATTGTCGAAACAATGATTTCCAAAGATTATTACGTGGTTACCAGGTTGGAAGCTAATTATTACAACGTTGGGTGTTGTTGCCTAAAAGGAAATAAAGAAACACCCAAGTAAAACTCCAAAGAAGAAAACAAAGTAACTTACCAAATCAGTCCGAACAATTCGCAAAACTACGAATGGGAATCGAATTCAATGGCCTCCTGCTTTGGCGAGCGTCTCGTCGATGGAACGCTTGAATTGAAATGTGCAAATCATTCAGTGGATCATACGGAAACTAATTTGAAACTAAGATTTCGAAAAAGTTAAAATTCTCGTAGGATGCCTCTAAAGACAACGGACGGGCAGGGGCCATAGTCCGGGGCCTCAAAAATGAATTTAACAAAAGGACGACGAATACTTTTAAGTTTTTAACTTGAAATGAGTCGGTAACAGGATATAATCTGACAAATACACTGCGATCGTAAATGGTTGAACGTGCCGCTTCATACAAAAATTTCTTGGTCCAGTTACTAGAAATCATGTACCCAATTTAAAGGCGTGCGGATGTAATTTTAACCTAAAAATTGTGTAACATTAATCATAAATCGAGACGCAAAGAACGTTACTTACTTGTAAAAACAAAGCCAACTGAATAATAGTATTCAAAAATACTTATTTACTGATTTCGAATGATTTAAACTGCAAATTGTAGAAAACTCAAACATAAACAAACCATACACGAACGCTACTGCTTGCCAGCTGATCTGGAGCATTCAAAAACGCGAAAATGCCCTAGGCAGAAAGTAGTTTTGATCACCTTTGGGTATTTACTTTCTCAAGGACGCTCAATCATTTACGACCACAGTGCAGATACATTTATAGGAAGGTTAAAATCTTCGAATTTGTCGCCTACTACACACTTAAATATCTAGTTCGTAACTATTTTTTATTTTTCCAGGAAATGCCACTGAGGAACACTTCCCGAGCTTGTTCTGTAATACACATTTCCCGCATTTCGTGCAGTAAACGACAACATTGATCCATTCAAAATCATTTAGTAAAGTGGGACTTTACAACATGGCGGCCATTACAGCATAACGACGTACTAAACTAGATACCGTTTTGTACTTTCAATAACCATCAAGTGAGTCAGTAATTAACGTGCTAGTGATTGAAGTCACTTCAATTAATAATACTAATAAAATAATTTTTGCATGATATCCCGAAAAATTGTGTACACAATCTCGTATTTGTCTAAACTCAAAGCGACCAAAGCTCGTTTGGTAAAACTTCACTTTTCTAAACTTATTGCGTACTATACTACTTTCGGACTCGAATCAATAACGTAAAGTACTGTTACGAATTTAGGGGTTCACAAATTATAGCCGTTAATTTTCAGAACACTTTAATTACAAGTTGTCGCTTTGCACAATGAAAAGGACAACAGTAACGAGCTGCAACACTTGTCTATCAAATAATACTTTTACAAAATGTAATTTCTATTTATTCGGGGTATGAAGCCTTCGCTTGCCAAGTTCCCTCTGTCCTACTGGCGGGCCGGTACGCATACAAGGTCAGAGTCACGTGTTTCTTCTAACTCCGGGCCCGGTATGCAGAGCGCGTCCGCAAAAAAATGAAACCGAAGTTATGGAACTCGCAATATTGCACCTAAATAATGCACTCAATTAAGAACGTTTTTTGCATTGCAACGATTGCGAAGTGTCTTCTTATTTAGATTTATTTTCTGGTTCGTTACCGTAAAGTCTTTTCGACTTTACTCGTACCTGCTGGAACCATCGAGAAGCTTCGATCATCTTCTGTGACGCAAGATGGTATGACCCTCTACTAAAAATAGATCTACTTGCGCGTCACGACTGTAACAGTACGATATAGTGGACATCATAAAATAAAGTATGATTTTTCCATTCGTTAAATATCAAAAAGGATTTGACAAGAAGCTAATTTAATTGCAGGTTTGATTTTCATATCTTCTCAAATTTTCGCTATTGATAAAAGACATCTCGTACAATAACTTCTGGAAATATGACTTCCGGCTTTGTGAAATTCCCGCTTTGTAGTTCATATTAGAATATATGAACTTTCCAAACAGAAATTACATACTCTCGAACTTTCTACGTTCGCGTTCGTACATGAGTACAAGGAAACGCTGCTTCTCTTTCGCATACGACGGGGTTTCTTCCCTCAACAATTCCGAGCCAGCACTTCATATTATACAAAAGCAAAAACGTCGGCTAAATCCTCTCGCATAATAAACTTTAGCGCGAGATGCGTGTTGTACTTCATCAGCATATAAAAGGACGAAAATGTTTTCCACCGGTACAAAAGTAGGTGTAAGTCTTTGCGAGCGGAATAAACAAGCTCCTCCGACAATAGCCGGAGCGCCGAATTTAGAACTTCATTTCTGGGCTGCGCGAACAAACGCCAGCTTTTGATTTATACCCAGCATCGATAAAGGAGGTCAAGTATTTGAATATTTGTTGAAGTACCTGTGCCAGGTATTGTGCCCCCCCCCTTTCCCCGCCCCTACAGGTGGACGAATAGAACGAAGGAAGGGAAATTTATTTGCGTAAGGCACTTCTTATTTATTTTTTCGCGAGGTCCCTTTTCGAGTTTTCCTTTCGTCGAGAGCGTAAATCTAAAAACTTTTTATGTTATACCTCTGATTCAAATCGAAACTGAAATTATCGTTTCGTGTACATAACATCTTACCTTTTATTTTCATAAAACTTCGGTGAAAAGCGCGTGCATTTAAATAGGTAGGAGCTGATTAAGAACTTAATTGTGTAAGAATTCGGATATTCAGTACGCGGTGATGTAAAGTTTTTATACGTTATATGTTTTATATTATGCTGCGATTAAATAATATAATAATAATGAAAGCGCACTAGGTCAGAGTCAAGTGTTTCTTCAAATTTTGCGCCGAGCGACGTGCAGAGCGCGCCCGTAGAAGAATGAAACCAAAGTTACTAAACTTTGCACCTAAATTAAGCACCCAATCAAGGACGTTTCTTGCATTGCAAAAGCAGCATCCGGTAGCCCCCGCTTATTACGAAACCAAACGGCAGAAAATGGTTAAATAGTGACGGGCCGTACAAGAAGGGGATCTTCCGGGTCCCTGGATCTTATTTAGTTAAACTTGTCGCTGTAATCTTTTTGGTAGTCACTTTTTGCAAATTGACTAACGAGGTATCTTTTCCTTTAGATTTATTTTATAGTTCGTTGCCGTAAGATTTTTTTTCTACCAAAGAGCGACTTGTTTGAATTGATCGGTTTAGAATCTATTACGATAATAATTGGTACCAACATATTGAGATGTGATTCTATCCCATAACTAACCAACTGTACAGAATTTTCTGTGCAGTCTCAATATGGGGAATCCACATGGAGTTTGAATACGCCGAAACATCTGTCGTATTGGATAGTGCTGTTGCACATTACAGGTGTAAATAATAATATTAATAATATTAATCGCCCAACAGCAAATTCCCAATTATAGGACGAAATGAGAATAAACATTAACAAAAACTATGTACAATAATAAATAACATTAAAATACATCGAACAAGAAGAGAAAGATTAAACGTTGCCATAGAATATATCTTCATACAAGATTTTAAGCGCATATTAGTGTTAGCAGTTGGCAAGTGGAAGGTTTTGGCCCACCTGGAGTTAATGCGTGGCACTAACAGATTTAAAGAAGCTAGAATTTCACCACAATCTATTTGATAATCACAAAGCAACACAAAACCTGTGGCTGTAATCCAAATAAATAGTGAGAAAACCCCTCGACCACATTAATTCACTGAAAGCGAATACGTATTTCGGTAACGAAGTTACCATCTTCAGCGCTAAACTGATATTACGGCAACGAACTATAAAATAAATCTAAAGGAAAAGATACTTCGTTAGTCAATTTGCAAAAAGTGACTACCAAAAAGATTACAGCGACAAGTTTAACTAAATAAGATAGAGGCATCACTCCAGGGACCCAGAAAATCCCCTTCTTGTACTGTCCGGCATTATTTAACCATTTTCTGCCGTTTGGTTTCGTAATAAGCGGGGGCTACCGGATGCTGCTTTTGCAATGCAAGAAACGTCCTTAATTGGGTGCGTAATTGTAATGTGCAACAGCACTATCCAATACGACAGATGTTTCGGCGTATTCAAACTCCATGTGGATTCCCCATATTGAGACTGCACAGAAAATTCTGTACAGTTGGTTAGTTATGGGATAGAATCACATCTCAATATGTTGGTACCAATTATTATCGTAATAGATTCTAAACCGATCAATTCAAACAAGTCGCTCTTTGGTAGAAAAAAAATCTTACGGCAACGAACTATAAAATAAATCTAAAGGAAAAGATACTTCGTTAGTCAATTTCCAAAAAGTGACTACCAAAAAGGTTACAGCGACAAGTTTAACTAAATAAGATAGAGGCATCACTCCAGGGACCCGGAAGATCCCCTTCTTGTACGGCCCAGCACTATTTAACCATTTTCTGCCGTTTGGTTTCGTAATATCAATATCAGTTTAGCGCTGAAGATGGTAACTTCGTTACCGAAATACGTATTCGCTTTCAGTGAATTAATGTGGTCGAGGGGTTTTCTCACTATTTATTTACAATCTATTTGGTTATGAAATATCTTCCATATAAATCGGGCTCCCTGTCTATCACGGCGATGACTAAGTGATTGAAAGTTGTGCGTAAGCAGTAGACAATCATAGTCAATACCTCTCGGTGGATATTGTCCACTGATTTTAAATGTAAGGAATTTAAGGAATCTGCGTTGTATACGTTCAATATCCAAACGATAGCAGTTATATAACGATGACCAAACTTGCGAAGCGTACTCCAATCTGCTAACAACCAATGAGTTAAAAAGACACTTAAATATATTTACGTTGTTAAAATATTCAGTCGTACGTAAGACAAAACCATATAATTTGGAGGCTGTTGCAACTATGTTACGTATATGATCAGAAAAGCTAAGTGAGGAATCAAAGTTTACCCCAAGATCTGTAGTATTTAAAATCCGTACGTGTTAGCTTTTGGTGATTAATTATATAGTCGACGATTAGTGGATGAAACTTCCTAGTGTAGGTAACAACACAGCATTTATTGATATTCAACTTTAAATAATTATTCAAACACCATTTAGCAACAGTATCAAGACACCGTTGAAGATCAGCACCTTCAGAAACACTAGAAACTGAGGCATAGATTTTAACATCATCCGCAAAGGCTAGAGCTCGGTCTTCAAGAAATATCAACAAATCATTAATGAATAAAACGAACAGTAAGGGACCCAAGTTAGATCCCTGTGGTACACCAGATGTTGCTAGATATTCGTAAGATTTGTAACCGTTGTAGAACACATAATTTATTCCGTTTGTTATGTTTTATGACTTCTTAGACCTAACGCAGAGGACGTCATGCCAAAAGAACTTAATTTTTTAAGAAGAATGCCATGGTGCACCGTATCGAAAGCAGTAGTGAGATCTATATATATATAACATCTACTTGACCCTGCTTATCAAGATGCTCAGAAATAAATTGTGTTATAGTGACTAAGTTCGTTGTAGTGGATCTACCGGAGAAAAAACCATGTTGAGAAGATTCTATGAAAGATCGAGTGTTATTAAAAATTTTCTTAAAGATAACTTTCTCAAAAATTTTAGCAAAGTTATTTAAGATTGCTATAGTGCGGTAGTTTTTTAAGACTGAACGTATTGAAAGATTTGTTTAGGATTAGACGTTTTAACGTATTCAACGCTCCACGTGAATCGCCCAAAGTGTGATGAAGGAACCTACCTCCCCAAAGGCAGACCAACCCAAGGTTATTGAATAGAAACCCAATAAATTAACAAAGTACGTTACGGTCAAAAAACCAATTTATTCGAACAGGTAAGGTTCAAAATGTAGTTCACAAAATCACACGGACACCCTGCGGGGGGGTCGGCCGATTTTCTTTTAATAAAAAAACAATAAGTAGCAACATAAGGCCCCAAATAGGGCAACCTTTGCTCCTGCAAGAGTACTCTGGTGTCTGCGCGCACGAATGGTAACTGAATTCTTTTTTGTAACGTCCGTAAAGGTGCATATAAACAAGGCAAAGTAAAATATAACGTGACGCGTGAAGCGCGGCAGCGCGAAAAACGTTCAAAAAGAACAAGTGAAGCTAAATACACTTTTGCTCTGAGGGAACCTCAATATACCAAGTAAAAGAAAAAAAAATAGATACAAAATAAATAACAAAGTGTAAACGGGACTTCAACAAGTAAAAAGTTATACGGAGATCTCAAAAAGGAAAATTACGTAGACGGCAAACGGAAGAGGCCCAGCACAGTGAGGTTGCTGTTGCAGAAGAAATAAATCCGGGACTTAGCCGGTGAGAGGAAAAGAAAGAAAGAAATGGTTCGAGCTTACGTGGTTGCCCAAAGAAGACGGTTCTCCTCGATCCAAATGGGTCCCACCTGCTGGGTTCCAGGACGTTCGAGTAATTCCTCTCTACGGCGTTGGCTGTGTCGACGTCAGGAGCAAAAAAAATGGAACAAGCCAAAAAGGCTGAGCTACGGCTTCGGATTCAACAAATTTGAGTCGACAGGCTTCTTCACGAACGAGAGGGAGGGATAGCAGGTCGGCCCCATAAAGTTGCTTTAAAAAGGGAAAAACAACAGCAAATTAACGCCACGAATAAAACGAAAACGTGGCCAGCAAATGGCACGCGTACAAGAGTCGGAGAAGCAAGGAAAAAAACAAAAGTCACCTCATGGCAAATCCATGAGCACCATCGCACGTCGACAAATCTGCAGACAGCGGCCCCGGAGCAAACGGGGAAAACTTCCTTGTGGTGCAAAAGCCCCAAAAAAAAAACAGAGGTGCAACTAAACTTCCAAAGCAACACAAAATTGACCAACAACCGCAAGCGACGTGCGTAAAAGAAGTGAAGTCAGCGCGGGCCCACCCAAAAGCACGCGCAACCCCGTCTCAAACGTAGAGACCCTTTAATTAGAGTCTGGACAATACCGCTATGTTAAATCACAAAAAGTAGTTGTGATTAGGAAGAAAGAAAAGTAGGCGTTACCTTTTCGCCTGTTACGTTTGACAGTCGTCAAGTTTCGATCTGTGATATAACATGGCGGCGCCAGTCAAAACTTAGTTACTGATTGTCCAGACTCTTATTACAGGGTCTCTACTCAAATGGAACATGCTCCGCAATCTACCGGCCAAAGACCGAACTAGCAACAAAAATTGGAGACACACTCCTTCAACGCAAAAATGAAATTGTAACAAAAGTGTCGAAGGCCAGGGGGATAGGACAGTCAATTCGAAACTTGAATTTCAAAGAATTTTAAAAAATACCAAATCGTATTGAAATTCTTGAAACACTTGCCTTTAACCAGGCTAGAACTCTCATTGGCCAACCTTTCCCTTTTATTTGGAAAGAAATGGAACTTTAGTTTCTGTTAAACGTTATTCACTGATCAAGCTTCCCTTAATTTGGAAAAAAATAGAACTTCAGTTTCCGTAAACGCGGACATTTTATTTGGCAGGACCGAATTATAATAACGTTCAATTAACGGACCCCGTTTACGCTCTAATGTACACTACTCAGAATTGATTTTGTTTAGATCAATAAGCTGAGTAATGTAATGCCATAAACAGAACAATTGTTTGTTTCAGTTTCATTGTAACAACAGTTAGGTTTGCTGGAATTTAAGACGTAAGCCTCTGTGTGATAATGATAACCATAAATTAGGCAATATTGACAAATAAATTGATTTGTTCTTACGCAAGTAATCCATTTTTTACCCAAAACTGTAGAGACAATTGTTGCGGGTTAATTTCCAGTGACTTTCGGCAATCACGTGTGGTATGTGTTTAAGTTAGTAGGGTGATTACATTGCGTCCTGAAGGTAAGATCGTTTGACATCAGGGTTTCCTTTGATAGATGGTGATCACGCTCATCGCGCTCTGTATTCGGATTGACCCGCCATCTTGCTCGTAGGGAATCCGCCTCTTCGATCTTACGTTTGGGCCTACATTATCGTTTCGACGCGTTCAGGGGTGGTCTTTAGAGAATTTGTGCAACATTAAGTTTGTGGTGCACGCAGCATAGCAACACATAAACGCACGTCAACATCTAAGAAATTCCTCAAAACGACGCCGCGCAAATAATCGCGGGCCGTAATCCCCAAACCCCTACAGCGTGACCATTAGCAAGCTCAATAAGGAGCGCATTGAGAAAGCGATTTCCACATAAAATTTCAACTACGGCCGCACACACCAGCATAGCTGGAATTAACCGATTTGTCGGAAACCAAGAAGATCGTTCTAAGAAGAATCATTAGAGCAGGCCTTTATAAACCCGACAACGGCCCTAGCACGGCACTTCATCACGGTCAGTCGAATAGGCCCGTACCAAAGGCACCTGCAGCTGTTAGCCGAATAGGCCAGCATACAATTCAGTCGGCACGCCGAATAGGCCCGATCTGACGCATTCACTACTGTAGTCGAACAGGCCAGTACACAATCAGCCCTGCGAATCTAACTCCAGGACCAAGGCTCCAGGATCCGCAAGCCGGCACCGACATCAACACCGACGCCGCGTCACCCAGCGTGGGCGCTCGTCAAGAAGAGCCGCCGGAAGCGTCTCCACCTACGGTGATTGTTAAAAGAGGCCCATCAAGAAGTTCAGGTTCCCCGGGCCGTATCACCGCTGCCGCCGTCTCCTCCACGCCACCTAGAGGTCGCCCCAGAGTACAAGGGACCAACAACTTCCTATCAATTGACCCCTTTGGCGGTACAGCCCCCGGAATACCAAGGAGTAGCGCGCGCCCAGGTGCATCCTCTGGACCCCCGGCTCCCTCTAGTGCAGCGCGATTATACCAAACTAGGAGCAATGCAACAGTATCGCCCAATAGATGATATTACACTTGTACATAATTTACGTTAAATAGATATTCATTATTTAATTGGCGGGCACTCGGCACGCGCCCTTGGCCCACCGAAAGTTGCAAAATTCCAAAATACAGTGTACCTGGAATCCTTTATGCTTTCAACGTCGTCTGACTTGCCTTGAGTAAATTCTTCCGAGCAGATAAACCGTTTCTGCATTAAAAAAACAGAGGTAATTAAGCTGCGACTTGGCGCGGGCTACGTTTGTAATTGTTTTCACAGAGGAATCCGCTTTAAGTTACAAGTTTAAAGTTTAGTTCCGCCTCCTTGTTATTATTCTTTTCTATTTACATTCCTACGTTCGTATACGGTGAAGATCCCATTTTCTCCGTGGCCGCCAAAACGACGCCTGGCGAGGGTCATTGTGGTGCAACGAGGATACCCGATAATATTCGACCGACGATTTTCATCGGTCAACAGTCGTTACTGTAACAGTTTTCTATACTTGAGAAATAGGACCGTACAGGTAAAGAATTTGAGATTATAATTTTTTGTTTTTGTTTACTTATAACAATAAAAATTATTTTGTTCGGGCAAGAAAAGAGCATTGTCTCTTGCTTGCTCCCCTGTAAATTAAACTTCCCATCGCCGAGCGAAAGTTACTTGAAATTCTGCCATCTGAATCTCCTCGACATTTCCTTTGTGCGGCGGTTCTGAAAGTTTTCATTGTTTTTCCAGGCTTTACAAACATCCCATCTCGTTCTCTCCCCTTTGTGCCCGCCGCTCATAATTTAAATTTGCGACGGCAATCAAAAAATTCTTACTCGTTTCGAATTATTACTGCGAGTGATGATGAAACGCTCCCGGTTTAACAGAGCGAAAGCGCGCGCCCGGTTTGTTTCTGGTTTGACACTTTATCGAGATAGATAGAGAGAGAGAGAAAGACGGAGAGGAATGAATGAAAGGTGAATTTTTTGAAATTAATAGGCGCGCTGAAATTAATTGTTGCTTTATTCTGTTGTGAAAGTCGAATGAAATTTTAATTATTTTAATTAAATCCGATCTGATTGTGTTCGTCTGACGTGAGATGAATTTACTGTCACCGAATAAATCATTTTCGTTTCGAAATACCGGGTGTTTGTGAAATAAGTGCAGAAATTTAAACCTGTAATAAATCAGCATAAACGGGAACGATTGAACTTGCATGTCCTTAACAAAATTTCTAACAAATTTCGAGAAGATTGCAGCTGAAAACCGGGCAAGAAATAATCGTACGTCTATGTCTTTGAGGTAGGTCAAGAAAAGGAAATTTCATTGGAGCAAAAAATAGAAGTGCAGTCGAGCAGTGAGTGACCTTTGCCGAAGTCGAGAGGCCAATAAAAGCGTTGCTTTTAACGTTGCAATAAGTCGTATTATAGCTGAACAAAAGAATTTGCTTCATTGTTTATGATTATAACACACAATTTATTGCTTCGTATTCTTTGGGATCAACAGATTAGTGTGTGAAAAGTGATTGAACGAGTTAAAGCTAAATATGATTACTATCTACGTAGTATTATTATTTATTAAAATGCCGCAATTCACGAACGGCGAGAGAACAGCACTTCAGAAGAGTAATCTTGACATGCATACGAAGACGAGAATAATTTTTTCGCCGAGCTGGTTTGTGTGTTACTAATGATGGATGGCACGTCGAATAATTGTTATAAACATTTCTCAATTGTGGACGATCACTTTGTTTAATTTAAATTGAATATCTATTTGTTCCTATTTAATATTTTAGCTCACGTAACTATGTCACAATGTCACTTGACTCCGTTTATTTTCCTTCCTTTCTTCTTATTTCATTTGAGGCTTTTATGACGAGAAAACATCGTCCGGGTGATATCAAATAACACGGAATCGATTTAATTTCTAAAGAAATTTCCCACGAAAAAGGCAAACAATCAACTTAGTTATTGCAACTTATCACCATTAGCGTAAACTGATTAGTTCTCGCAAGTAATCCGACGCCCGAGAGCAAACATAATTTTTCACCGCGACAAAACTAATATCCGTCCGCCCACCCGCGCCCATTATTTTTTCCCCTTTTTCCTCTCCGATCATTTTCGTCATGTAACCGAGTTTCTAATCCGTTTTCCGTCCGGAGTGAAGCTCTACAAAATATTTCCGGCTCGGAAACGTCGCTTTCCCAACCTAAAAGCCTGCGACTCTGGAACTAAAAGTGGCTTCAGTTTTCGTCTGGATTAAATTTAAAAAAAGACAAAAGAAAATATTTCTTTGGTATAAAAAGCTTTTAATGAACTGTTATACTATATTTTTTTTTTGATTCGATTTATTAAGGTCATTAAAATTAGTTACACAATAAATTCTATAATCTGCCGTAACCACAATATGAAAATGACTTTCATACAAACAGCGCGAGGCAATTCATATTTAATTCATTCCTCATATTCATTATTTGATAGCGCGCATAATTCCACAAGGGTTGCCACAATCGCGGCAGCAGGTTTTGTTATTAAATTACGCCGCACTGCATACACGCAAATTTTAATACAGACCGGCAAGGCCGCAGAGGTCTTTGTGTTTGTTTTCTGAACCGGCCGCGTTCATTTTTCAACTTTGTGGCGCGCGCGCGGCGCACGAATTACGCCGCCCGGGCGCGCCGCGGCGCGGCACACAAAAGCGTCCGCGCCGAAAGTATGTTTCCACGGAGTTAATGTTGATCGGGGCGGGGCGCATTCAAATTTATGCAAATCGCTGATTTACACTGTTCGAATATTACAAAATTTCGTCGAGTTAGATTTTCAGATATACTATCGCTTAGGTACGCCACTGGCGGAGAGTCATCCAACATTTGAAATCAGCGTCAATCAAATTAAATTTGCAAAAAAAAATCCATCGTATTACAAAATTAATTGATATGCAATTTAATCGATCGTTGTAAATATACGAGTCATCTGCCTTAGTAGGTTGAGGTCAAAGCCCCCCCCACCTCTACGCAAGTGGGGTCTAGGTTTTCAATTGGCAGCAAAAGCAAAAGACAACAAATTACGAGGTCCTAAAGTCAATGCAAAGTGTTCTTCAAACACGCCAACAGAATTCATAAATGATTCCGCGAGTGCTATGCGTCAAACGGGGTACACTGCAGTATACCCCGTTTGATGCCCTGTAGGGATTTAGTAGATATTTAATTTAATGATCGTTGTAAATATACGACACATCTGCCTTAGTAGGTTGAGGTCAAAGCCACCCCGCCTCTACGCAAGTGGGGTCCCTGTTTTCAATTGGCAGCAAAAGCAAAAGACAACAAATTACGAGGTCCTAAAATCAATGCAAAGTGTTCTTCAAACACGCCAACAGAATTCATAAATGATTCCGCGAGTGCTATGCGTCAAACGGGGTACACTGCAGTATACCCCGTTTGATGCCCTGTAGGGATTTAGTAGATATTTAATTTAATGATCGTTTTAAATATACGAGAATCTGCCTTAGTAGGTTGAGGTCAAAACCACCCCGCCTCTACGCAAGTGGGGTCCCTGTTTTCAATTGGCAGCAAAAGCAAAAGACAACAAATTACGAGGTCCTAAAGTCAATGCAAAGTGTTCTTCAAACACGCCAACAGAATTCATAAATGATTCCGCGAGTGCTATGCGTCAAACGGGGTACACTGCAGTATACCCCGTTTGATGCCCTGTAGGGATTTAGTAGATATTTAATTTAATGATCGTTTTAAATATACGAGACATCTGCCTTAGTAGGTTGAGGTCAAAACCACCCCGCCTCTACGCAAGTGGGGTCCCTGTTTTCAATTGGCAGCAAAAGCAAAAGACAACAAATTACGAGGTCCTAAAGTCAATGCAAAGTGTTCTTCAAACACGCCAACAGAATTCATAAATGATTCCGCGAGTGCTATGCGTCAAACGGGGTACACTGCAGTATACCCCTGTAGGGATTTAGTAGATATTTAATTTAATGATCGTTTTAAATATACGAGACATCTGCCTTAGTAGGTTGAGGTCAAAACCACCCCGCCTCTACGCAAGTGGGGTCTAGGTTTTCAATTGGCAGCAAAAGCAAAAGACAACAAATTACGAGGTCCTAAAGTCAATGCAAAGTGTTCTTCAAACACGCCAACAGAATTCATAAATGATTCCGCGAGTGCAATGCGTCAAACGAGGTACACTGCAGTATACCCCGTTTGATGCCCTGTAGGGATTTAGTAGATATTTAATTTAATGATCGTTTTAAATATACGAGAATCTGCCTTAGTAGGTTGAGGTCAAAGCCACCCCGCCTCTACGCAAGTGGGGTCCCTGTTTTCAATTGGCAGCAAAAGCAAAAGACAACAAATTACGAGGTCCCAAAGTCAATGAAAAGTGTTCTTCAAACACGCCAACAGAATTCATAAATGATTCCGCGAGTGCAATGCGTCAAACGAGGTACACTGCAGTATACCCCGTTTGATGCCCTGTAGGGATTTAGTAGATATTTCATTTAATGATCGTTGTAAATATACGACACATCTGCCTTAGTAGGTTGAGGTCAAAGCCACCCCGCCTCTACGCAAGTGGGGTCCTTGTTTTCAATTGGCAGCAAAAGCAAAAGACAACAAATTACGAGGTCCTAAAGTCAATGCAAAGTGTTCTTCAAACACGCCAACAGAATTCATAAATGATTCCGCGAGTGCTATGCGTCAAACGGGGTACACTGCAGTATACCCCGTTTGATGCCCTGTAGGGATTTAGTAGATATTTAATTTAATGATCGTTGTAAATATACGACACATCTGCCTTAGTAGGTTGAGGTCAAAGCCACCCCGCCTCTACGCAAGTGGGGTCCTTGTTTTCAATTGGCAGCAAAAGCAAAAGACAACAAATTACGAGGTCCTAAAGTCAATGCAAAGTGTTCTTCAAACACGCCAACAGAATTCATAAATGATTCCGCGAGTGCAATGCGTCAAACGGGGTACACTGCAGTGTACTCCGTTTGATGCCCTGTAAGGATTCGGTATGTAGAGATGCAAAGTTTTTATCGAAAACTAAATGTTGCTATTGAATTACTATGATTCATAACTGGGTCGAGGTTAGTTAGCGAGTCCGAACGCTTCTAAGATTTTGCGCCCGGCACAGTTTGCGTACGATGCAACGCTCATCCGCCAGAGAATGAGATCGAATGCAATCTGAAACCTAATTAATTCATTTCATCGAGGGTGCTTTTGCTTAACAAAGACCACACCTAATGCCCCACTTAAGTGGGAAGATAAGCCATAAAAGGGTTTGCAGAGGGTGAAATTAGGAATTCTTTTGCAGTTTCTCCCCTGACCTCAATAAAGTGCGCGGGCCGTTCCTTTTCAAAATTTATAATCTTTTTCAGAAAGTTTTCTGGGCTTGAAATAATTTCGCAAAAGGAAGAAACAATTCCTTCCCGGTGTTTGATTATTTTTTCTTTTTAATAATATAAGACGTGCGGACGGGAGGGGTGGAAACAACCGTTCAACCCCTTTTTGTCCCCAATTCTTTTAGAAAACCGTACGAATTTGGATCTCGAACCTCTTTGTAAGTAACGTATTATGGTCTAGATTAAAAGTCAAAGCTCGATTTCCAAACGTAATTGTCGAAGTCGGTCTGCTCCTCCTTATCTCTTTCTTTGATCGGAATTTAAGAACCCTCTCTTATAATAATTCAAATAAAAACCTAAATTTTCATATAACAAGATATATTCAAATTTAAAAGAATTTCTGTTTTACATTAACAAGAGATTACAAATAAAACCATGAAATCAATTTAAAATTTAACAATTACCACAAAATAAAATCTAAAATATGAAAGAGAGAAAGGAAGTTTAATAAAATATTTGTTAAGAACTGAAATTTTAAGCAAGAGTAAATTTATTTTACCTAAACTCACGTTCGCTGAATATGGACACTTCCAGATACACTTTCTTTAAGATATATTAGGTAATTTAACTAACAGAAAGTAATTTTGAATTTTGAAAGAGAATTATAACGAAGAAAATACCAACGCCTGTAGAACCAGACTGCTCTCTGGACTTTTTATTATAAGATCCAGGGTGACGTATTACTCCAGAGTTTTTCCGATAGCCCACATTAATTAGCCACCATTAGCCACGTTACACCCTAGATGAGTAATATTGACAGATTACTCATACTTCGAACTGATTTTTAATTTAGTACAGTATCCTAATTAAAGTGTATTAAATTGCACAAAAATAATATTAATAAAAATCTGGATTCATAATCAATTTAATCGTAATCGAATGTTTTCTGTTTTAATTTAAACTGTATCTCAACTACGTAGGTGAGTGAAAAAATAATTCATTTTACGCATAAAGTATTTTTTTTTATTTTAACACGAGCTTCATTATTTCTTTTTTATACCAAATCTTCGCCTTCTTTCCCCAAAAACCTTCTTTTTGTTTTATTTAACGCTATAATTTCATAGATATTTATTTCTGTTGTTAAATTGATTTATTTTTGATTATTTATAACAAAAAATTGTTAATATTTTAATAAATTTCAATCTTTTCGTTTCGTCGAAAAACTATTCATATTAAAATTATTATTTTTTTTTCAAATTACGTATTTGAATAAAATTTCACGATTTTGTTTATATATCGGGTGTCTCAGGATGAACGGCGACTGGGGTCGGGAGTAAAATAATTATAGTAAAAGTGGCCAAGAGAAATTCAAAGAAAATATTCTTAAGTATCTGAGTTGGTCACAAGCGGATGCAATCAATGGGCACGACAATAAAAATTAATTTTACTAGCAAAAGTCTCAGAATTAGGTGCAGCTTTGCTAGCGCCATTAGAAAGCTGAATTAATTCTGCACAACTTTGATTTTAGACCTATTATCGTATCACCGTTAATAAGAGTGATGAACAGATAAAATAGCGACATCAATAATAATAATAAGAGTGGAGAAAACAGTTGAATTATTTACTTTAAAAAAATATCATTCTGTACTCTTTATCGGAAATTAACGAACTTCGACTCATTTGAAAGGGAATTTTATGCTGATTTAAAGTTTCTATCGAACGACTCCGGCTACTTTGTTATAAAATAGTTAGAGGGCGCTATTTGCGAAAGTTATAGTTTCTCTCAGTTTCCCAAAAAGAATTAAATGGAAAGGGGTATTTCTTTTACAGTGATTACAAAGTATCCAATCAGGAGAACATTTTGGTGAAAACCCGAAATTGATAACTTTATTTGTTCTCGAATTATTACCAAATGAGTTTATTAACTGAAGATAAAACGAATTTAAAAGCTCAAACAAATGCTATCCAGTGACACTTTTCATTTTGAGGTAAATAGAAAGACATTAATCTATTTAAAGGCAATAAGTTATTTTTGAGAGCCTAATATTTAAATAAAAGAACAATACAGCAAACAAACACATAAATGAGAAAAACACAGTCACTAAATGAAAGTAATGAACAATAAAATGTTAAATGACGGAAAGCACTTTGAACAATTATGAAACACATTGTAATCAACAATGATTGAAGGTCTCCACCCAAAATATTTTCAAAATATTATCCATCTTTCATTTCGAAATAGCCGTTTACTATACGTAAGGATATCAATAATAATTTCTACACAACGCTAAGCGGACATTAAAAAAAGTATTGTATAGCGGCACAGTGAAACATTGTTGATCACAATACACGATTATTTTTGCTTTTATTTAGTGTTTGAATTATTCTTGTTTTTATATTTGTTATTATATTCTTATGTTTAAATATTCTCTATTCCCAAAAACATTTAAATGCTTCTAAATAATGTCATAACATTAATAAACACTTTTGTAGGTATTATTTAACCTTAGAATTAAAAGTATTATTCGATAGCATTTGTTTGAAATTTCTCCTTCCGCTAATATCATCAATTACTAGACGTATTTGATAATAACTCGA
This sequence comes from Prosopocoilus inquinatus, assembly GCA_036172665.1. Classification (NCBI taxonomy): domain Eukaryota; kingdom Metazoa; phylum Arthropoda; class Insecta; order Coleoptera; family Lucanidae; genus Prosopocoilus; species Prosopocoilus inquinatus. The sequence goes on from CM069877.1 coordinate 36,213,208, forward strand.
GAACGAAAAAAGATACTCATTTCTGGTTTTCACCACAATATTCACCATTTTATAGGCTTTGCGAAAGAAATACACCTTTCCATTTAATTTTTTTGGAAAACTGTGAAAAACTATTCCTATCGTAAATAGCGCCCTCTAGCCAATTTATAACAAATTAGCCGGAGTCATTCAATAGAAACTTTAAATCAGCTTAAAATTCCCTTTCAAATTAGCCGAAGTTCGTTAATTTCTGATAAATAGTACCGGAGTTATGATATTTTTTAAAGTAAATAATTCAACTGTTTCCTCCACCCTTATTAACGGTTACACGATAATAAGTCTAAAATGAAAGTTGTGCAGAATTAATTGAGCTTTCTAATGACGCTAACAAAGCTGCAGCTTATTCTGAGACTTTTGCTAATTGACTTTTATTGAAAGCCCTATTGATTGCGCCCCTTTGCGGTCAACTGAGATACTTAAAAATATTTTCTTTGTATTTCTCGTGGTCACTTTAATTTTTTTCTCCCGAAGCCGTAGGTATTACGGTTAGCTATATACCGCCGGTGGCCGCCCATCTTGAGACACCCGGTATATACATTTTTATTAAAATCTTTTTAAATTATAAAATATCTCAAAATATTTCAAACACATAAAGCGGTGTACGTGCTTTGGAAATTTCCTCTGCCTCACAACAGAAATCTTTGACAGTTCAAAATTCGCGAACATTAATTTTAAAATTTTCAATTAACTCAAAAACAAGCACATAAAAAAAATTAGTGATTAAATTGAATTGAAATGTCAAAATTAAATAAAAATAAAGTTAGTCAGAAAAATAGTGTGACAAATGCTACACGAATTATTTCAAAATTTAAAAAATGGAAGTTGTGTTCCGCGATATACGATTCGCAACGGTCATTCGCGGTGAAGGCGATAAGGAAAGGTTTTACCTTGTCAACGTTACGGGGATCGCACAGAACAATATGACTGTTTTGGATGATCTCTCGAACGAGCAGCAAGGACAGCCAAATACAGAAGCCAAATCTTCAACCTGCCGATGGCTTGAGCGGTCTTGGGGATGGTAAATCGTCTAGTACTTGTCCCCTCGTAGATCAGAACGGTTCAACAAAACTTTTCCGTTAGCAAGGGCAGGCGGAGAAAAATGCCTACAAGTAAACAAAGGGGCCCTAACTAAAATTCCTCAAAGAAAACAAAATAACTTACCAAGTCAGTCCAACAAAATAAGTCGAAGAAAAAGGTTTATAAACGGTAAATAATTTTCGTATAGTTTCTTGCTCGCGAAAATTGCAGAAATATATGGAACAAATAAAAACACTTTAGGAAAGGAGCTGAAGCTCATTATTTGTTTTAATGAATTTAACGAATGAATAAAAATTCGCTTCAAAACAAGCTGGCGGCCAAAAAGGATCAATCTGCCCAACTGGAGAAGTCACGCAGCCGTTTAAAGCGGTTAAGGAGGGGGGGGGGGGAGAGAAACGAGGCGCAGGTCAGCACGTCTGGCATAAAATTCCTTAGAAAATGTTATTTGAAATTGACAGTCAAAATATTAGAATTGAACATTGTTAACCAATAATGGCTACCAGATAAAAAATTATTTACAGAAATACTTTGGCAAGTAACTCGACAGAACGCTCGAATTGAAGATTGGAACTCGCTCAGTAGGGACACTGGTCTTCTACATATATTTCTAACTCCCCCACGATTCATCACGTCTGTCTTTTTTAATTTCATATCATGGTTAGGGGGGAATAAACATGTTTATTTTTGTGAAAGCTTTCATTAATAAACCTAGTTGAAAACGATTGAAGTTAACTTACAATTAGCGAAAGTATTAAAAGCGTAATTTTCATTTTCTTTTCTGTTCTAGCACTTCCTGACTATATTTTTTTATTTAGAGTACAACTGAATCAAAGAAAGAAACAGTTTTAATGATCTTGTCTTTACATATCAAGCCAAACCTTATTCTGTTAACTTCTTTTACATTTTATATAACAATTAGCATCGTCCTCAATTTTTTCTTCCTGGTTTTTCATTTATTTATTTATTTACTTAATACAAATTCTGTAAAGGAGTTCGCGTATGATCTAAGTCAAACGTTAACAAAAACTGGAGAGTTTGCAATCGTATTGAAAATTCGTTGTCAGGTATATTAAGTAAACAGAAATACAAAATGACATTCTGCTGATAAGTAGAATAATCCGGACTGTTCGTGCGTTAATGAAATCCGGTGATAGGTGATTGAGGAGTTGGTTCAGAATAAACGAAAGTCCTAGTGGATGATGATATTTTAAGATACGAAGGTGCACGTCTTGCTGTATCCGTTCAGAAGGGTATGAGATTGTAATTACCCGGGGGATAGTTCTGTATCCACCAAATGGTCGGGCAGGGTAAACATGTCTAAATTAGTTTTACTTTTTGGATTTTAAACAAAATTCAACAAGCGCATTTTTGTGCAAAAATCGTTCGGTTGCATTTCACAGGTGCGATTAATTAACGCGAGTTTGGGTTTGGTGAGGATTGATCGACGCGACGCGACATTTCCTTGCGTTGCAGATCAAGTCTTTTAGGTCAAGGAACGTGCGCAAACGAACCCGTAATAGAGAGAATTCCACAGGGGAATCCGTGTCATTAAATATTACCTGCGCTGCATCGACGGATTTTATTTTTATTAAAAATCAATTAAGGCGCTCGCTTTTAATTATGTTTTCGTGACACGCTGACTTTTTCATATTCGTCCGTTGATCCAAGCTTTTAGAAAACGGACTTTGTGGTATCCGGCACGGTTAGGATAAAGGAAGGAAGTGAGCAATTAGGATAATTCTCATTATTATTATAATCATCAATTTGTGACTTAGTGGTAACGTTAATACAAATTGCTAAAATCATTTGTGAGTTTCGTTTGTGACTCCGGAGATGATCTAGGTAGGTGGCGTTGGGTCGTATGCGACGCAAGGAGGCGAGGTAATGTAGACGTTAAAATTATTTTTCGTTCACCACCAATATCCTACCCTGCAAGCGAAAGCTCTATATAAGGGAAAACGTAACGTAGAGGTGCCGTTCTTATAACTACGTTAAAATCGTTTGTGAGTTTTGTTTGTGACTCCGGAAACGATCCATTGAGGCGACGCAACACGAGGAGGTGTGGTAACGTAGACCTTAAAATCACTATTACTTTCGTTTGCCAACGTCCTGCCCTGTAAGCGAAAGCTCTGTATAAGGGAAACGTAACGTATTGGCGCTCGCCTTATAACTACGTTAACATATTTTCCTTACCCCGCAACATGATACGAGCGTGCCAAAATCTTATCATCTCGTAGAAACTCGCCCGGTATTATGATATTGTGACATGGAGTACGCTCCCAATTGATCCTGACCAGGAGATCGTGATTCGTGACATGGTGAAAACGCCATCGTGACAATAGGTTGTTGATGATGAGTGATATTCTGTCTCGCTGTATCTGTTCAGAAGGGTATGAGATTGTGATTACCTGGGGGATAGTTCTGTATCCACCAAATGGTCGGGCAGGGTAAATTATCACCTTCACTTGCACATGGGAATTATTCTATATCCGCCAGTGGCTTTGGATACAGGGTGGACAACGTCGGAAACACAGCTAGCTGTACACTTGACCTAATGGATTGCATTGTGCTTCGCAAGAATGGTCATGACTTGCTGTAATCCGTTCTTGGACGAAGTGCTGGAGGCACTTGTAGGAAGCGGTCACACCAATAATGATGAGGGCATATGCTCAGGAGGCAAGGTATGCTGACATCCGCCTCTGACTTGTATTTATTTTATTTTATTTATTCTTGCATGCGAAGTATGAAGATGGACATTCGTGGATACAGATTCGCCCCTTCTCTGTTGATTGTTAAAATCTTTTGATATTAAAATATTTGAAAATGGTAATTCTGCCTCTCAGGAGATTAAAATCGCTGCTTGAAACGCTAAGATGAGAATTTTTCCTTAGTACTCATAGAATATAAATTAGTACTTGAAGCAGAATCATCCCGAGTTAAAGGAAATAGTAAAGAAGCTATGCACCTGCATATAAATTTATAATTTTAAACCGCTAGTTTCGCAACAGTAAATTAAACATTCCGCCGCTGGCGATTCTTCCGAGATTATTACATCCCCGAAGACCTGCTCCTAACAAGGGAGATATCTCCCAGCTCGCATTAATCCTTCCACCGTTTAATAATTCATCTCCGCTTTAAGTATACTTACTCTGATTACCATTCCGAAACGCCGGTAATGTCGCTGTTAGTAGACGGGCAGCCGAAATTGTGATTATTAATCTGACATTTGAGAATGATAAATCTCTCGGTCGATGTCCGATAATTAAGCTGAATACCGACGAAATCACACCGCAGTATCTTCGCCCGCAGATATCAAAGGGCTTGATTACGTTGACGGTTTCAAATAGAATAGTCGGCATTCAATGTTAGTACATCGGTTGGCTCAGAGACGTCGCTTTATTTATGAAAGGAAATGCAGCTATCCTTGAATAATCTGAGATACAAAAGATAATTCCGCTTTCAATAAAACAGTGTGCAATTTCAAACTCACGAGTACATTCAGTGTTGAGTTGTACAGACATCTACATTGATATTATCGTGTAGCATACGAAAAGTTGATTTATTGATTATTCCGTTTTGAAATTAAAGCTTTCATTCAGACTTGTAATGCCAGCTTATATAAACAAAATTGAATATTCAAAGTAAATTATGTCCAGATAAAATTAAGAAATAAGAAAAACTCTTCTCGGAACTTTTTAATACACCCTCGTATTTACTACTTTCTTCTTATAGTAAGGCAGTGAGTGAGTGACTTTTTTTTATAACCGGTGCGATTTTCTCACGTAAAATCCTTTTGAACTCTGCTGTGACGTTTTGGGTCTCATTTGGTTGACGAAATAACCGAATTTGTTCCGACGGTTCCCAGAAATCATGTAAATTTCGGCGAGCGCGGCTTTTGCTGATGCGTCTGCTGAGCTTGCACCCCGAAAGCCCTTGGGATTCCCGAGGGCTACTACCTGTCTTACAACCGCAGATCGTCCGCGCACCCTCAAACATTATGTTATATTTTCTTTGAACTTTTTACATAAATCGTGCCGTAATTATCCCGGAATTTATGCGCGTGTAACGTTCGTGAAAAGGAAGGTCGGTTTTTCGGCGGCGAGGAAACTCGAAAAGTCGTAAAAAGTTCTGTCTCAATAAATATTAATACAGGTCAGTTTAAAAAAAAAATCGGTATTTATTGCAATTATGACAAGCTTTATGAATACAAATATTACTGCAACAATTTTATATTATTTTTATATTTTTTGCTCCCCCTAGATTTATAATTCATAAAATCTTTTTAAAGTTTCAGTTCATATTACATTATTTGTCTTATTTTCTTTTTAGGGGGAGTTGCAATGTTTTTTTTTATTTTTCCAATCAACACCAAATAAAGTAATTGATCTTGTATCTGTAAGGTTTCGAATTTATCTGTACAGAAATTGAATTATTGGTTATTCAGTTCTGAAATTAAAGCTTTCAGTCAAACTTGCGGCGCCACCTTACATAAACAGTGGATTTTAGCTTATTGAAAAGCTCGCGTTTTATCTCGTCTCGTCATAGAGTTAATCTTTCTCATAATTAATCCTTACTTTCTGTTTAATTTAAATCGATAAATTTTCTCCAGGTTTGTATTCGAGAAGGAAAGCAAAGTACTTTTCCCGGTGAACTGTGAAGGAGTTTAAAACTAACCAAAAAATATTTTATATTCTTTTCATTGTAATTAAAATTATTATACTTCCCAAAATAGGATACGTAAAGATTTTAGTTAAACTACTGCCAGTAAACGTATTGTAAATTTATCTCTCCACTTGGTTATGTAATTACTATCATTGTCATTGTTTTAAAGTTATTGTAATTATCGAGTCAAATTTTGTCAAAATACGCACATTTAGAGCCGATTATTTAAACTGCCCCATTCCTCCTGTTTTGCTTTTTTTCTCTTGTTTTTTTTTTTGTTAAAATTATTATTTTTGTTTATTGATTTTTCTTTTTCATTAATATACTTGTTAAGTGATCATCCTCTTTTATTTATTAATCTACTGTAAGAATTTATAAAATAAATCTTTTATGATAGCAAGAATTTAAATATAAGAAAACGAAACTTTTGAAAATAAATAATAACACAAAAGAGAGAGAGAGAGAAAGGGATAAGGTTTGATCTGTCGACAGCCATAATTTTTCATTTTTTCAGGCAGTATTGATTAGCTCTAACCAACTGAATCAAATTCTCTTCTTGTAATCCAAAAATTTTATGCCACAATAATAATAATAATAATAATATTACTTATTATTAGATGTATATAATGATTTTATATTAAAAAAGAACAAGTGATAAGACTATTGTTCGGATCGGTTTAAATAGACAGAAAAAACACCACGCGGGAAAGTTTTTGCTTTCGGTTCGCGAGTACCAGACTTTGGGAAAAGAATTTCATCAATAAATTAAATGTGAAAACCAGAAAAGTCATGTGTTTTCTTAAAGCTTATTCGAAGTCCGCGCTAATTCGAATGTTAATTGTTTTTATCAACTTTAAAACTCCCTGCGTTCACTTAAACGCTTAAGAAACGACGATGCGGGATCGAATAGACAGATTTTAAGCAAATCCAAAAGGGAAAATAATTCCCTTGTAAGTAATAAATACTGTTAAAGTATGAATTCGTTATAAAAAAAAATGCTGAAAATTGACAGTGAATTTTGTTGGAGACAACGTCCGGAATTGTGACCAGGATTACATCAACAACTCATCACCATCAACAACATCCAGATTGGATAAAACAAAGTTAAATCAAAAAAACTTAACCTTGATAACAATCGGGTGGCTTGGCGCAAGCCGTCACACATTGTTATTATTTTTAAAATAGAAATTTTTGTCTTCAGCATTTAAACGAGTTATTTACACAAGCAATTTTAAACGGAAATCCCGAGTTCATTGCGGGCAGGTGTTTAATTGGTGCAACAGGTGCAAACCCAGAATATAATTAGACATTTGTGCGTAAAACGAAAGTCAAACTAACACAAGAGCTGCAAACCTGGAGTGATGATTTGGCTATCTATTCTCACGCATGCAAGCATGCAAAGTAGATAAGTCTTTTGGTTATCTACCACAAGACTTGGAAGGTTCCATCCCTCCAAGAGCCCAAAACCCTGAATTGAAAAAGAGCAAGAAAGAGCTACCAGCCGACACCATACATAGCAATATGTAAGAACAATAAGAAAATAAGATAATCTTATCTAACCAACGGCTATTATCGGCTCATCAAGACGGTCAACCAAGCGAGCGTTACAGGAACTGAACGCACTTTATAATTTCGAACGACATAAGACAACAGATGTGTGTTCTCTCACATTTATTACTGTTAGTAATGACATTTGACACGGCCTATATAAAATTTTATTTGCCCAGACTGGAGATAAACACAAACCAAATTCAATTTTATAAATAATTTTATACGAAAATAGGATCCAAAGTTTTTTTGTTCAAAAGTCTCAAATTAAACGACTCTGAAACCCGAAGAACGGGGCCCGTATGTAATGTTGCACTTACATCAGAACGGGGCCCGTATGTCGTTTACAAAATAGTTAACATCTGATAAATCAATTTTATTACAAAAGTATATTTTACATTTCATACTTTAAATCTTCGTACCAACTTTAGGAACTGAAAACTACTAACAGGACTGGAGGCTAAACACTCGTCGTTTTCTATTATTCATGAATATTCTATACAAAAAAAATGAAAACGGTTGAAATTCTTTAACACAGAGTATTGGAAAATTGGTTCTGAATTGAAAATTGTTTACGATCTCGTGAAAATTAAATTCTTCGCGCAAGTGTGACCTCACCTACGAACGTATTATGTTTTGGGCGCGAGAGCTCGTGTATATTATACCCTATTAATGAATGTCTGGCAATTACACCCCGGGGAAATTTGCGTCGACGCGACAACGCTGAAAAATTTAGAATCCACCTTTGCGCACCGCTTTTATCAACAACGCTAAATAATTTACCGCAAAACTAATTTGGCCAGCGCTTTATTGCGATGGAGCCCGCCCGTCAGATCGAAACAAACGTAATTGTTTAAACGCGCCGGCCGAGGAATACTGAAGAGCCCGGGCAAATAAAGCACTGATTATGTCCTCGAGCCACTGCCTGTCGCTAATAAAAATTGATTTCGATTTTACTGCATCCCCGCCGCGGAGGAAAATTTTATTACAAAGAATTACGCCGGCTAATTTGACGTCGTCGTTTCCGGGGACGGTGAAATTTTCGCGACGGATTAATTTGAGACGTTTCAATTTCCGTCGAGTTTTGACGTTCGCATTTCGAGAAGTTCTAATAAAAATAAATTAAGAAGGTTTCACATGATGTACGAAATGGAGATCTATTAAAAGTTTTGATGACGATCCTGAAAATTAAAGTGCTTACCAAAACTAGTTCGAAGTTTGCAACCTCTTGTCACAACCGAATTGATTCTTGTGATGAGTAGGAAGCGCATGGCGCTGTTTGGACCCAAGACCGCGGTAGAAAACGGAGGAGGGCCCATTTAGTGGAGGCGGCGTGGGAAAACTCAAAAGTTGTTTTCGGAAAGGGCGCCACCCAGTAGTGGTTACGTAACTCAAGAATAAAGAGAATATACGACCGGGAGGGTGTGTAGTCTGTTTCATCTGCAGAGTATTCAACACCCTAGAACTCGTATTCGAGCGCAAAATCCCACCTCTTAACGATATAAAGTACCCGCAGCAAGGTTCCCCTGACAATGACATACAAAGTAAGAAGAAAAAATCACTTCAGTCGAAAATCGGAGGTTTAATTATTATAAGTATTATTAGCACGTTCCTACAAATCAAGATCATGTACACATAAATCCGGACATGGGGCGAGCAAGGACCATGCCTTAAATAAATTCATTTACGAAGCCCAACTCGTGGACTGAAAGGTACCTTTACGGGAGTACTCACGCGTCAGCTTACACCAAAACATAAATATCAACGCTCAAAACTAAAGAAAGTGAGAAATTTAAAACTCACTTTAAACTCTTTTCCAAAATACAAAAAAAGAACTGAAAACATGATCAAAAATTCCAGCAATGTTTAACGCTCTGAAGGAGACCCTCAACAGCAATAGCAAATTTAAATTCGTCCCAAACAAAAGGGAATACAAGGGCCAGAATGGTAACAAAATATGCGCAGTGCGCTAACGAAGGCTCCGGCGGGGAGGGGGGAGGGGCAAGAATAGTGATGAGAAAACGAAAAGAAAAATAAAATAAAACAACCTTAAAATGCCTCCGACGCAGCGTCGACAACTCAGCGATGGTCCTGTCTAGGACGTCGGGGCGATAGCGGTCCTTTTCAACAGAACAGAAGATGGCGGCTGTCGGGTTCGTCTCGCTGATGCAACTTAAACGGCGATCGGTCGATGTTACTAAGGATTCGTCACTGACAAGCCTTCTCCCAGTCGCAACGAGAGTAAAGGAAAGTGTGAAGCTGCCTCTTGCTTGGCACTAGCACTATAATAACAGGAAACAAGAAGGGAACAATTAACAAAATAATGACCAGGAAGTCCTAGAAAAAAACTTACCCTGCGTTGGACGTAGGTACAGAAGAGATATCGAAATCGCTGTCAAATCCGCAGAGAGCGATCCCGGCTTACATCTTGGGGAAAAACGACGGGCGAAAAATCCACAAAAATGCGGGCCGACTCACAGAAATTCGTAGCAAAGGTTTCCGAAACAGCTACACCCAAGGCGTTAGCGAAAATTTCTTGATCTCGTCCATGCCGAGCGCGTGCCCACCTGTGTTTCTCCCACCAAACACCGCAATGCGATACATTAGCCGCTACAAAATGGAACGGGTGACATTTAAACGTGGGAAACTTAAAAGCGAGAGGAAAAGAAAGGAAACCGTCACCAAACTTGATTACAGGAAACTTAACGTAAGAAGTTTTAAAATTAGCCTTACAGGACTCATTTAGTTTGCGAATTCCTAGGTCTTAGTAAAATATTGAATTGTATTTAAAGAAGACATAAAGTAATCCATTTGTTTCTTGTCTGCTGCCTTCCAAAACTATTCTTCCGCCTACGGCTTAAGCTGTAATCTTAAGGAGCATTTCAATAAGGTTTAGTTTCGCAGAGTTACATTACTTTCCTAGTTACTTACGATACCTGGTGGCGAGTTATCCCGTGTTTCCAATAACTATGCAGATGCTAGACTCTGGAGGAGATAGGGATGGGTTAGATGATACAATACGGGCGGCAGGGAACGACTTCAGCTGGTGAAGGCACTGTGGAACCGCTACCCAAGGTCCCACGTGCGCGCTGAAAAGTGAAAATTGCCAAGAGACTTACTGACACTCGTTTGTTCAAGAAAGGGTTTGAGGGGTAGCAAGACACCGTGACGTAATTAATAGTAAACATGAAGACATTTCGTATACAACGCGAGCTGGCTTTAGTGGTCCAAATTAAAAGAGTTTAGCAACTCAATAGGGTAGTTAACTTAACAACTGAAATTATTTAAGATCAGTACTGACCACAGAGGAACGTCAGGTACTTCGTATATACATATATATAATTTTAGTATGTTTAGAATACTTGAATTTGAATTCTATCAAACTGAAAATGCGCGAGATTTATACATACAATAGCTTTTGTTAGAAAAATCGATTTACTACACGTAAGCTGTCTAGCTGAATATACGTACATAGTTCTTCTACTGCATACAAATTTTGTAAAGTATCATTGCAATGGGTGTATCTCCGCGAATAAATACGGGGAACTCCCTGCAAATATTGAAACAAATCTTATTTATGGGGGTCTGCGAGAATGTAAGTCCGGGGGACGCAAGCGGAAAATAAATACTCCTCCCCCTCTCCCCGACATATATACGGCGGTTATTTACATTTGTTGTCGGCTGAAGTATAGTCGTCGAGCACCGCAACTCAATCCCTCAATCCGCATCCGCGTGCTGATTTATGGCGGCCGAAAGCGTCACGGCGCTTCCTCGGACGCCCGAATCGATAACGCCGCGTTCGGGTACTCGCCCCTAATACATCAAAATTAACGGTTTTTATACCGATGCGCCGCGCCGTGCAGGCCAGATTAAACTGTCAATGCTGGTTACCTAAACGTACCTTGTCGCATGTGTGAGCATGAACGCGAACGCGACGTGAAGCTTTTTTTTTCACTACTTTTTGCCGATTCCGTTGAGTTATTTTTCGGTGGTATTATCGGACGAAGCGATTATTAATTAAATCATCTAAATTCAAAAGAGATACATAAAATAAAATATCGAATAATACTGGCAACAATGACAATCAACAATGGCTACCAAATAAAAAAATTATTTATAGAAACGCTTTGGCGAATATCTCGACAGAACGCTCGAATTGAAGTTGGAGACAGTGGATTATGCAGAAACTGACCAAAATTCGCCTCTATTAGCTCATGTAGGTTGTCATAACTTCCAAATTCTAAAAGAATTGTCTTACTAGTAACTAGTGCTCGATAAATAATGATCCTACTAATATTAATAAGAGATATCTTTTCTTTCAGTAAAAATTTGTTTTTTCTTTGTTTTAATTCTTTAAATCTCTCTGTAATTAGCCCATTTTATTAACTAAATGCGATTGTATAAGAGGATTTCCGGCTTTCCTAGAAAATATAAATCCTTCCACAATGCCGAACCTCTTAACACACCCGTTCCCTTTTTTCTCGTTTGATTCATTCTGTTTGCCGAAGGTCCAATTCGGAAGACGCAGCACGCAGCTAACCCATTTATATCCCGGTTCTTCGTTAAGGGCGAAAGAAAATTTAATGCAATAAATAAACGGATTACAGCACTTCGCTTCGAATAATTTTAATCCCGTTTCAAAACGGGGCTCGGAATTTGAATAAACCGAAAAAGACGGCGGCGGTTGTTAAAAATGAAACGCGCGCGGGTCTGCCCCTGTAGGTTGTGGGTCGGTCGAGACGTAGCAGGATTTTCACAGGTGGCGGAAAATCGATGGACCTTCTTGTAAATGTTTACGCAGAAAATTTCCCGAAACGACTGGTTCTGAAAGCGTAAGCCCTTCGCGAGCAGCACATTTTCAGACGGTCATGGCATACGCGACAAGAATTCCAATAAGGCGCGGCATAATACGAAAAGTTGGGAGCCGACAAATCCCAAGATACTCGCAGGGGCGTAAACATGTCAACCCTTGGCGTCCAACTTTTACGCCCGTTCTGTTTCGTCGGAAAGAAATTTTATGCGCACACACTTTCGTCGTTTTAGTCGTTTTGTTCCCTGTTTATGAAAGTTCTGACTTGCGCTTGTGTGTCAATCTAAATTAAGGTAAACAGCAAAAAAATCATTATTGTGTAGTACAAAAAAGTGCCTTAGCACTGGACAGTAGCTCCATCGTATTATACATATTTATATACAGTGTGAACAGTATAAGAGTACGAGCCTGACGAACTTAAAACGCAACCTAACATACTGTTACGAATTTGGGGGTTCACAAATTATAGTCGTTAAATTTCAGAACACTTTAATTATAAGCTCTCGATTTACACAATTAACAACACAGTAGTAATGAGCTTGTCTATCAAATAACACTTTTACAAAATGTACTTTCTATTTATTCGAGGTACGAACCCTTCGCTGGCTATCTTAATAACTAATCACTTCTGGCGGATCGTACGGCTTATATAGCAGAGCCCTCTGTTGCTCGAACATACTAGAATGATCGAGTAGTCTTCGGTCATATTCTGTGACGCAAGGTGGCGTACTGATGCTAAAAATAGATCTGTTGGCGCATCACGGCTGTAGCAATAAATTTTCAATTTAGTTACTAATGAAAATTGTATGTTGGGTTGCATTTTAGGTCCGCCAGGCTCATACTCTTATGATACTTACCCGTTATATCGGGGTGGTCGGCTATTTAGGGTATTTAGTCCGTCAAAGCACAATGAAATCTTAAATACAATGCCACGGCATGATTGCACATGAAACAAAGTGCAACGTCTTGGACGCGCGTGAACTACATATGTATTATATACAGGGTGAGGCATATTTCTTCATTTCTATAATAACTTACCGATAGAGATAAGCAAATTTTAAGAAAAATCCTTTGGCATATCGAGGACTGCAACTTTGTCAAAAGGGTTAACGTCAATCTTCAATTGTTTTCGAGGGCCTTATTCATTCTTTTTTTAATTACATAATATATTCTAGCGATGGAATTTAATAGAAAATTTCTTTCTCTTTCTGATGGTGTAGAGTGATAACAAAAATTTTCAGAAAAAAAAATACTAAAAACTTTTCTATCGCAGTGAGTTACGGGTTATGGTTGGAAAGTGACTTTGTTTCTTGGATGTCAATTTCAAAGGTCGCGTGTAGAATTTTAAAGCGTTCTCCCCACTAATTTTATAATCTGCGTCTGCCTGACTAATAAAATAAAAAATAATCCTTAATTATCTGTTAACTATATCTGTAACTGTATCAAACTTTAGAATCCCTAAACCTAAAATTTATGAAAAATTTTGTTGTAAATCGTTTCTGATTGCAGTGAATCCCTCGAGCAGTCTCTGTACAGCTGTTTCAGTCCTATTCGGGGCTTCTTAAGCAGATGCGTAGCTCGAGAGCTCCATTGCAAACCAGAACGATCGTAGGATGTCGCTATTTAAACTTTTAAAATTTATGAAAAAAAGTGCTTAGTTAAAAACACCCTGTGTGGTGATTTCCACCGTCATTCGTTAAATTTTAATTCTAGTATCTACATGATAATTGTCTAGGACCAGTGAAGCCAACCTTCCCTGATGAGAGATGGTGAAAAATTTTCTTCTCACTTCCGAAATTCCCTTTTTTGAAATTTGGAGTTTAATTTCAATAAAGAAAAAAAGCTTCAAGTGAAGTCAAACTGTTTTAAAATAAACAAAAATACTGAAAACAAAATATGGAAGATATGCATTTTTAAATTTGAACAAAGAAGTCTCAGAAATTGTGTAACAGCGCCAACTATGTATATTTCGTCGAACTACAATCTGTCGGCGCGAAATTTGAAATGAATTTTTATTTTAACCGTTTTATACTTTACAAGATTGGCATGCGATGTAAGATCTCTGCTAGCTCTATTATATCCATATCCAACTTTTCTGATTTTTATGAATACATACAGTGATAACGACAAAAATAAATAAATACCATACAATAGTAGTTTGGAATGAACGTATTTATTTTCATAAGAAAATCCCTCAAATGAAAAAAAATCTTTTCCGGTATGACATAAAAAAATCCCAGAAAAAAGGAAACTTCCCTTTGGTTGGCAGCACTACTTGCGACAATTATTTGTTAGAACAAATGAAAAATGTGAAATTTTCGCACCGTTCCGTGGCTTATTGCGATGGAAAAGTTTTCTGGTGTTTTTCTGTAAATTTTTGTTTATTAAGATGGCAGAACTCTTAGACCATCAGAAAGAGAAAGAAATTTTCCATTAAAATTCATTGTTAGAAATATATCATGTAATTTAAAAAGGGTGAAGGAGGCGTGATCGCTCGAAAACAATTGCAGATCTACGTTAACTAATTTAACAAATTTATAATCCTTGACTTGTCATATAATTTTTTTTTAATGTTTTGCCCTATCTCTGTTAATAAGAAAGTTATTACAAAAATAAAATATGACTCATCCTGTATATATATTACATATATTATATATTTCGGGGTTGTTCACCCTGTATGTGTTATATATTTCGGGGTGATTGGCTATTTAGGGTATTTCGACCGCCAAAGCACAATGACATCTTAAATAAAATGCCACGGTATAGTTGTACATCACATAACATGCAACGTCTTGGCGGTGCACGAACAAGATACAATGTTTAAATACTATAATAAACAAAATAACAACGTTCTGGAAACTTTTTAAAAAACTGTAATGATTTAGATGCCAATGGAATCGTTCACAATCCACGCGCTAGCACTCACTACTCTTATTTAATTTTCTTTGTTTCTTTTGCTTGCTCAGCGCTAGTTTCGTTCGCACGGTATTCACCGACGGGTTTTTACTTTCGCTCGTCAACAAATCGTACGTTTATTTTATTATATCTACATTATATCGATAGAGAGCGCAGACGACATCCACCACTGACTCTTGTTTACGTATTTTGTGCAATGTTTAGGTCATTAAAACCGACAATATAAACAACAACGCAGAATATTAGTTTTTTTCACTAAGCGAAGAGTAAAGACACGCTGACATTGGTGGGGGTGGTGGTTACGGAATAAATCAAAGCCCATTAAACGTCAGCGTAAATTTATTCTGCAACAATATTTCATAATTTTACAGTAAGAACAAAATGAAACGTTATACCTTAGCGTGTGATTTTATTAGCAATTACGAGAGCTCCTCTTCTATTATCCGTAATTCAATGAGCGTTAATATCCTTATGAAATTCTCAGGTTAGCGTGTGTGTATCCGCATTTCGGCGTGTAATTTCCTCCTCCGAGTATACTACAATTACCACACTAAATAACAGATGCCACTTGTAAACTCTTGAAAACGATAGCTACCAATTTGCTCGCAGTTAAACGAGCAGAAACCCGAGGAGGACGACGTCATAATTAATATATAACTAAGTTGCACTTGGAAGCGCCGGGGCAAGAGATGCAACTTTATCAGACGTTTAAAGTTACATTTCCTTTTTTTTTTTCTTTCTCTCTCTCCCTCCCTCTCTTTTTTGCAAACTAATTGTTCGGCGGCGCAGCGCAATAAAGTTTAATTGGAGAAAATTAGCGAAACCCCGGGCCGAAGTTGCAGCAGAGAATATGCGCAATCAACGATGTTATCTCGAGCCTGTTTCAAAGAGCATTAGGAGGGTGATAACTGGTTTAATAACGGAAATCAGATACAACCGCTCCGCAGAACTTAATTTTGCAACCGCAACTCTCTAAAGATCGATATGAATAAAAAGAGCACTTGGAAAGCAAAACCGAATATTGGGTTAGACTTGTCGGAAACTGTCAAGGTGTCTGGTAACAGTTCTGCAAGCCGAAGGCAATCGATCTTGACGAGTTCGATCAGCAATTGGCTATGTCATCGTGTCACGAACAAATTGATAGCTATCGCACATAAGCACGTTTATTAGCCGTCCTGGCTGCAGTTGAAAGCTCTAGCCAGAGGCGGAAAGAAATTCATGCACCTTAACAACTTAATAACTACATGACTTGTGCATTTGCTTCAATAACGCTTTCAGTTTTATGTCTAGTTTAAAAGCTGCAGCAAAATGGGTAAAGACCCTCCGATAAATTAGATTCTATGATATCCCATTCGCGTAGCTACTACAACATCTCGATTTCACTCACAGAGAATGAATACCTACTAATGGATCTGAAGAAGATAAAAATTTCAGTAAGATTTTATTATTTTGTTATTATTAATAGAAATACATTAATAAACTAAAAGAACGATTAAGCAAACAATATACAAATTTGCTTGGTGCATATTCACCCCACTTGACCCTACCTACATACTTCACGTACCCATGCACTCCGGAGCAAAACACATTAAAATTAATGCAGAGTTCCTAATTACAAGTTGCCCACACAATTGGTGCAAATGGCTTTTAGTGAATGCATTGCAATGCTTTTCTAATCAACCAATGCGCTTGTTGAAATTTATTCCCACTTGAAATTGTTTAGTTTAGAGTGTTGTTACGTTTAAAAACACTTTTCTATCTCTCGGTTTTGATGATGCGCAGCAAAGGGATGGTCAAACCTACCTGTTAACGGTCGAAGGTTAAGAAGAAATTACCCAGCTCAGGGAAACAGTCAACAAAAGGACGGATTTCCGGACACTCCACTAGGAAAATATTCGCTCTTCACAGTTAAGTTCAACTCCGAAGGTTCCAAGTTGCCTCGACGACATACGCAACAAAGGAGCTCACACATCCGAAATAAGACCAACTCGAAGTTATAAATAGTACCTTTAATATATATATTGGCCACGTGAATAATCTTTTCAAAAGCAAGACCAATTAAACAGTAAATTACGTACGTAAAAAAAGACAAGCGCTTGCGCAGCAGAATACTTAATTTTAGCAAAATGGAACAGTTTAAAACAGCCAGGCACAAATTTACACACAGTTAATATAATAAACAGCAACACATTATCAAACAAACAACAGATTTCTGCTCTCGCGATGGATCCACGCGTTCGCCGTACAACAAAATTTACAATCTCAGTCTAAATAAAGAAAACTATTCGCAAAGCCAAAATATGACTAAATGATATGGAACTTAACACACGCTGAAAGTCAAACGAAATTCTACTTTGAAATATGTAAAGCGTTTTTGTTTTTAAGAAAATTAAAAAAAAAAACTATATTGACGGGTAGTAGATTACGGTAAAACACGCAAGGACATACTTTCGATGTGGAAGAAAAGAAAACTTATCGGTACTTCTGTTTTCTCAGCGACGTCTTCAGAGCAGCTTCCGAAGGGGGTGGGGAGTCGGAGAACGCCAAATTGAAGACGATGTTCAAAAGATTTTCGTCCGGTGAAAAATTAACCAAGGATATTCCAAGTAGGCGTCGATTAACCAAGCCTTCAGCAGAAAAAGTCAGGCTTGCTTCTTGATTCTATCCAACGAAAAGGGGGGGTGGAGGAGAGTCGCCACATAACTAATGAGAGAAAAACATACAATATGTAATAACCTGAAAGAAAAGCTAAAACGCCCACGCTTCTACACGTAAACGCTCCAAAAGTTGGACCTGAATTTGAAAGGAAGAGGGTGAAGAAGGAAAATGAAAAGCCAAGAGGGAGTTGAACACTTCCAAAATAAACTCGTCCAAATCGAAGTTCTCAAAGGGGTTGAATAAAAAGAGAAATTAAGCAACAGAAATATCCCAAAAAGAATTAACGGGTAAAGAGTTAGTAGACCTTCTGCAACCGTGCGCCAACGCCAAGTAACAGTCGCCGTGCCCACTAATAATCTCCAAATCAAAACAAACTCTTTCAGATGGAATAAAACGAAGAATTCGTGGCGAAAGGGTAATAAATGGGGCGAAAATGAAGTGACAAAATAGCGTGATTAAAATGCTGCCATATTAAATATACTATTTTTATCTAGTTTTGCTGATCAAAAACTTAGTAACTTCCAAACTTATCTTCTAATTTTCTTTCTTCCATTCACAAGTAGAGTCATCTTCAAGAGTGCAATCTTTTAACAAGAGTTTGTGAATATCGTTCTTATTGTGTTTTAATTACTGGATTTTGTTTTTATTGAAATGTAAAAGTAAAGTTCTAAAGCACAATTTCTGCTTAAATTACAATCTTCATGATATTTTCTCCGTGCTAGTACTTTTGCTGCAATTACGTTACTTACGACTCCTGGTGGCAAATCGCGCTGAGATGTCAATGACTCTGATGAAGAAAGGGTTAGATGGTTCTACACGGGCGTCAGGCAACAACCTCACTTAATGAACGCACTGTGGAACCGCTTCCCAAGGAAAACTTCCAGGAGACATACTGACACTCGTACGTTCAAAGGAGGGTTTGAGATGTAGCAAAACACCGTGACCTAATTAATAATAAATATATTGGA
Source organism: Prosopocoilus inquinatus (assembly GCA_036172665.1). Taxonomy (NCBI): domain Eukaryota; kingdom Metazoa; phylum Arthropoda; class Insecta; order Coleoptera; family Lucanidae; genus Prosopocoilus; species Prosopocoilus inquinatus. The sequence goes on from CM069877.1 coordinate 36,231,847, forward strand.
ACGCTTTTTTAACTTTTAACTACAGTGCGAACTAGCCTTAATGGCCCAAAATAAAGTAAAGACTTAAAAAGAAAAAACTTAACAACACAGTACGGTAGTTAACTTAATCAACTGCTACCGCAACAAATAAAAAATCAGCAAAAACCGCGTTAACATAAGATAGCAACGGGTTGCCGGCTATTACGCCATGTCAGGGCGAAAATTACGGTTGGTGAAACGTACCTAATAACTCACCTGCGAAACAGAATTACCATGCGGTGTGATTCGCAGTGTGTGTCCACGTTAGGCCAGTTCGGTGCTGAATCTTAAATCGAACAGAACAAACCCCTGGTTCAGCTAGCTCAACTTCCAAATGATCGACGAGTAATATTGAAGGTGAAATCGAAAATCGAGCATCCAAAACAATCCGGTGCCACCAGTTAAGAATCGAGCCAAGTATAAGACAATAAACCCACTGAATCCCTTGACCCAAACAGTAGGGTTTCCAGCAACAACAACCCAAATGAAACCGTCATACGAGTGTACACTTATCTTATTAAAAGTGTAAACAAATTAAATCGTTATCGACAAAACGATCTACCATCTATGTGTATAACCGATAGCTATTCTACTCGTTAGCAAGGATGGTCATAAAACACCTCAGCAGAACGTAGAGCCTGATTCTTTCCAGTCAAATTGCCTCGTTGAATTTTGTAACACAATCTTACAACGCATCCGCAATTAAAGAAAGTATTGTGGCGAGCCGCTCAGTGCTGCGTCACGCTGAGGGCGTCAGGAGGTCGGTTCGCTGTTGTGCGTCATCGGCCATCACGCCACCGGGGCCTACACCGGGGTCACATCGAACAGACTGGAATCTTCCCGCATAGAGAGTTCCAGACGGCGGCGAATGATATAAAATCGCCCCGGGTTGACTCACCAGGCAGTCGAATTCTAACAGCGAACGTCGAAGTTAGATTTTTAGTGTGAAAATAAATTATTACAAATAAATTAGTTTTTAAGCTTTATTAAATTACGGTTAAGTTTTATCGAGTGTTTTATTCGTTTAAATAAATAAACTCAAACCCTAGAAACGTAACAGTGGTGTCGGTGTGCGGGTTTGTGCAAATAAATAAACAATTTAAAGTAAATTAAATTTAATCAGATTATTAAATAAGTACAGTATAGGAAAAAAAAAAACAATGGCTACGAGAAAAGTGTTGTTGAAAGACTTAAAAGTGGCCGAATTAAAAACCGAATTGGAAGAACGAGAGTTAGAAACCGGTGGTTTGAAAGGCGCACTTCAACAGCGTCTCCGATCCCATTTGTTGACAGCTGGTGAAGATCCAGAGACGTTCCTTTTCGAAATTTCGTGTGGTCGTGAGCAAATTACGCAGGAAAATGGATGATATCCACAACCAAGTGCGTCACAATATACAGACGGCCAGCGATCGGATGAAGGAGCACTATGACATCAACGCTCAACACGGGGGATACCAACCTGGAGCACTGGTCTGGCTTTATAACCCCCAAAGACGTCGAGGCCTCTCCCCAAAATTACAGACCTCTTGGGAAGATCCTTACAAAGTGATGAAACGGATCAACGACGTCGTTTACCGCATCAAGAAGGTCCCCCATGGCAAACCCAAAGTAATCCACTTCAACCGGATAGCCCCTTACCATGGAGAAGCAGATGAAGGGACAGTACAAAGGGCGCAAGTTTCCGAAGTGAACTTCGAAACCTTCATGTCTCATCACGCCAAAGGAAGCAAGGCACGGTTTGGAGTGACCACGGAGAAGCAACAAGATCTCTTTAAAGTGCCACTGGAGTACAGTCTGGCCCACTGCGTAGCAGAAGACCTGAAAATGTCCAAAGGAATCGCTCAGGTGTTTAGGAAGAAATTTGGCCAAATCGAGGAGCTACGAAGACAGGATCCCGTGGTAGGCAAGAGCTTGCAGATCATTGATTCGACGGCAGATCGGAGGCGCCACGTGCATTATTTAGTCACTAAGAAGACATCAAGCGGTAAACCTGACTATGTGACTATGTGGAGAGCCCTATATAGCCTGAGGAGACAGCTAATAGAGAACCATCAGATGAAGTTGGCCATCCCCAAATTGGGCTGCGGATTGGACGGACTAGACTGGAGAGTAATACGAAGCATGCTGGAAGTCATCTTCCACAGAACGGGAATTGAAGTCCTAGTCTGCAGCCATCACCCACAGGCAACAGTCAGCAACAGCAAAACCGTAGACTGCTACTTCTTCCAGACGGGAAATTGCAAGAATGGGCCAGCTTGTAGATTCCGACATCCTCCTTCAAGACTATCACCAGGAACATTTCGAGACGAAACGTTTTTAAGAAGGGGGCAGTGTGGCGAGCCGCTCAGTGCTGCGTCACGCTGAGGGCGTCAGAAGGTCGGTTCGCTGTTGTGCGTCATCGGCCATCACGCCACCGGGGCCTACACCGGGGTCACATCGAACAGACTGGAATCTTCCCGCATAGAGAGTTCCAGACGGCGGCGAATGATATAAAATCGCCCCGGGTTGACTCACCAGGCAGTCGAATTCTAACAGCGAACGTCGAAGTTAGATTTTTAGTGTGAAAATAAATTATTACAAATAAATTAGTTTTTAAGCTTTATTAAATTACGGTTAAGTTTTATCGAGTGTTTTATTCGTTTAAATAAATAAACTCAAACCCTAGAAACGTAACAGTATGCTCTCGGTTCGGATGGTAAAATAAAATGTAGCTAAGATTGGTTTAGATTGCCAGAGTCTGCTTGCTGGGCGAACATCCGTGGACCAATCGGAACACAAAACGCGAAAGAACTAGACCAATGAAAAGCCTGTTGAATTTGAACGGGGCATAAACGTCACTTCCAAAAAATGTTGCCAACTTCATGGACAATGCACATGGAACACGTAGTCACCGAAATGTAACTATAGATTAATCAGTAACAAGCTTGGTAAAGGATTCTCGATGAAAAACGAAAAAACTTTTGCGTACTCACGCATTACGCTTCACATATTCTCAAATTACTATTTTCTAAAACCGAAAGTAAGTTGTTTGAAACAAGAATTCTTTGTTACATTCAAATTTTGTGTGGGAAAAATGTTTTCGCTGGATCCATCAATTTGTGACATCATCCTGAGGATTGGATATCCAACGCAATTGTGATTGTCAGGGGTTAAATGAAAAGAAAAAATATCACTTAAAAGGGCTGGTCGTGTTCTACCCTAATCACTGGCACTTACGACGAGAGTGAGAGAAGGAACTTATTCGACAAAATTTTATACACTCTGTCTCACTTTTTTCGCAAAATTTTAACCAACCATTAACGACCCAAATAGCAATTCCCTTGTTTGGACGTTTTTGATTTGAGTTATGAATTAGCCAGAAATCGCTTTTTGCCTCTTTCTTAATTGACTGAGATTTTAGCCCTAGACCATCTTACATCAATATTTGATATAGTGAAACAGCGTTGATTTCAGATTAACATAAAGTTGTCTGATTTACAAATCAACCATGGAGGTAGTGAAAAAAAAAACTATTAGATTAGAAAAAAAACATTGCGTATTAAGCTCGAAAATAATTCAGTATTTGCTGCCTTCTCCAATGAAATTAAGAAAAATATTAAAGCAACTCATCCATGGAAAACTAATTAAAGGAAAAAAATCACATGCTTAAGAAATGATTCCGCAGGTGTCTCTTGAAAGCCACAATCGAACACATTCTTAATTCGGACGGTAACTTATTATAAATTTTAGAAATATTGACGGTAAAGGATCTTTCGAATATAGCAGTTTTATGACTAGCAGGCGTTAATAGTCCCTTAAAACGAAGGTTTATGTTGTAAACGTCCGTACGAAAACTTATTTTATTATACAAGTAAGGTGGTGTCAGGGTCTGAATGATTTTATGAAAAAAAAAAAACAAGCAGAATGTAACAGTCTTCTTGTCTTCGTATTCAGCCAAGTAAGTTCTTTTAATTTAATCGATACATGACTCCCTATTCGCAGACCAAATATTAATCTTATGCATGAATTCTGAATTTTCTGAATTCTCTTCGAGTCTATATAATTTAAACATGGATCATAGATTGTATCGCAGAAATTTAAAAGGCGAAAGAACCAAAGACTCCACCAAAACACACGTAACACGTTTATTTGAAAATGATCGATTGGAGTAAATTAATTTCAAGTTTGAAATTGCTTTCTGAATACATGCAAAAATATGCCTGGAGAAACGTAAGTTAGTATTAATATATAAGCCCAAATTTTTAACTATTTCAACCGGAGGTAATGTAGAGTCGCCAATCTTAACTGAAAAATGATTTTCAATATTTTCTCGAGCCTTAACTGCGCCAAACAAAATAAGTTTCGATTTAGAAGGATTGATGATTAGAGAATGCTTTCTCGAATAATCTAATAACGAAACAAGGTCAGCATTGATATTTTCCATGGCATCGATAGCATTTTCTGGACGAAAGGAATAAAATAATTGAAGATCATCAGCATAACGATGTACTTGACAGTATCTTAAGACACTAGTGAGATTGCTAGTATATATGTTAAATAATAAGGGCCCCAAGATTGAACCTTGAGGTGCGCCTTGTGATAATTTTATAAGATCAGAAACAGATGAACTGATCATAACTTTTTGCGCTCGATTCACAAGAAAGTCTTTAATTAGTTTGACAGCATCGCAAGAAAATCTAATGTACTTCAGAATAGCCAGTAGAAGACTGTGACTGACAGTGTCAAAAGCTCTAGAGAAATCTATTAATATTAATGCTGTGAGCTTACCAACTTCAATATTTCTAAAAATTTCGTCCGTAATATCACATAATACTGTCGCACAACTGAAGCCCGCACGAAAGCCGGATTGTCGAGCAGGCAAGATATTATACCTACTTAAATGAACGTTAACTTGTTTATTTATAACTTTCTCTAGAACTTTTGAGAAACAAGGAAGAATGCTAATAGCACGAAGATCTTGAAAGTTTTGAGGATGACTTATTTTGGGTAGTGGATGAACGAAGGCAACTTTCCAACAAGATGGAAATTCATTGTTTACCAGACAACGGTTTATGATAAATGTGATATAAGGAATCAAAAATGGGCAACATATATCGATCATTTTAATATTGAGACCTTCGCTGCTGGTTCTTACAGATTTTATGTTTGACAAAATTTTAGAGACTTCCTGTTCTGAAACTAGTTCGAAAAAAAGGAAAGATTCACTTGATGTTGGATTTGATAAAAGTTTAAAAGTTCGACATCATCATTAAAAGGTGGAATAGAATTAATGAAGAAATGAGAATAAATATTTGATTCGTTAAATTTGTTCCACATGGTTCTCGGAGTTGCATGTGTAAGAGTATAATTAAAATAAGCTTTCTTTTCTTGTCTAATAGCATTGGTGGCCAGATTTTGAAGTGTTTTATAGTATTCCCAGCGTCCAGGCAATTTAGTTTTGGTAAAACGTTTATGCGCATCATCACGTAAAGATATAATTAACTTGATTGTGTCTGTGAGCCAAGGATGTTTAGGTTTCGTTATTTTGGATGTAATAAAAGGAGCGTGTACGTCAAATAAGCCTGTTATTCACTGATTAAAAAAAATCAACCATGTCGTTTATATTAGTTAAGTGAAAAATAATATGCCATGGTAATGCTTCTAGATCAATTTTGAAATTAACCTACGAAAATTTTTTAAAAGTTTTGTAAGTATGCAGAAATGGCAGCGACAAATGAGCTTCGCATTCGATATCGCAATATATTAGAAGATGATCAGATACATTGGGTAAATTGAAAGTCCCAGAATGTCGAATAATACTAGTATCAGAGGTGACAATAAAATCAATTAAAGTGGCACTGGAATGCGTAATACGTGTCGGTTCATTAATTATTTGATGTAAACTATAAGCTTTTGTTGACGTAAGCGGAAATTACGTAGTTTTTTCCATGACGTATTTTCCTTCCATTTAGAGGTCATCTCATGACGTTATCATTCGAGTACCTCCATTTGTAAATGTGTGGTTAGGGAATACTTTTTTTTATAAGTGATGGGGCTTACGGCTTCGTAAATCCAGCGGAAGTTTTCTTTCTGGATTCTTCCACGTTGCTGTGTGCCCCTGCTTTTTCTAACTCCGAATGATTCGATCGGTCTGTCATTTATGCGAAGTTGCATGAGAATTTTGCCAGATTTTTTTTGCGTTGTCGTAAAGGGATGAAGCTGTGAAAATTTCTGCGTTTGTCGTTTGGAGGAATTCTGCGTGGTCATTTGAAGATCTGAATATTGGAGTCGAGAATATTTTCTGCGTTGTCGTTGAAGTCCTGAATGTTTCTGCATGAGGAGATGATCTACCTCATGTCAAGTATCGGATCAGATGAGTAAGAAATCACATCATTTTTATTATCGTATCGTATATGAAGAATTTAATCTTGAAAAATCGGTATGGAATTCATTTTTTCTTTCTTTCCGGACTGTTGTAGTAATTAAAATTTAAAAAGATTACTTGGCGCTCAATAACTTTCGTATTGTTATGTCACGTTTTTCTTTCACTCATTTTTTTTTAAATTTATTGTTGAAGCAAAAAATGTATTCGTAATACAAAAAAAATGTAAGAGATAAGACAACAACAATCGCAAGGTACAGTTCGTTACCTTGAATATATAATTTATAACTTTGCAATAATTGCCTATCCCAAATGAACAAAAATAACAGAAAATACAAAGGAAACCCGACCACTAAACTAAATTATCTCTGATACAGTATAGTAATAAGTTAGTATACATTTTGCAAGTGCACGACACGACCCTGTAAAAAAATAATGAGAAAGAGATCAAAACAACTTGAAATAATATCTAACCTATATAAGACTATATCTACAATGTTATGTCTGAAACTCTCTAGTCTACTTCTGAGAAGTAAAAATTTAACGCTGTTTAATTTGCCTGAAATTCCGTCACAAAGTACCAGCATAAGAACGGCATTGATTTTGAAATAATGTATTAAATAGTTTTCTTTTTAAACTGTAAGCACTAAAATTTCTAATATCTAAAAGAATATTGTTATAAGAATTATAATAAACGTGAATCTGAAAAGAGAATGAACGCTCAAATAAAGCAGTTTTATGAGCTGGAGGTGCTATTCGTCCTCTGAATCTGGTATTAACATTGTGAACATCAGAACGATATGTAATATTATTATATAAATAAGGCGGCTTTTCTGTAGACAGAATTTTGTTATAAAAACAGTAAGAATGCAATCTCCTGCGGTTCTACATATTCAGCCAATCGAAGTCTTTTAATTTATGAGAAATATGTTCAAATTTACGAATATTGTAAATGAATGGTGATGAGCTGCAGCATGTGAATTGGGAACCTGTATTTGAAGCGGCAGATCCAGAGCATAAATTGACACAATTTTACTCCATTTTTCAAAAACAGTTCAATATAAATTTTCCGGTTAAATGTAAAACCCGAGTAACTTCGAAAAGTTGGTTAACTAAAGGCATTGTTATATCATCAAGTACGAACCCTTTTCCGTACTCTTTGCTTCTTTCCGAATACCACTCTTCAAGAGTATTATAAAAAATATTCAAGAATTTTGAATCGAGTAGTAAAAGCCGCCAAAAAGATGCATAATGATAAGCTGATTCAAAATTCTGACAACATTATCAAAACTTCGTGGAACGTTATTAAAAACGAACTGGGTCACTCGGATAATATGGGATCACCAACAGAGCTCATGGTCGACGGTCAAATAGTATCTTCCTCTGAAACTATCAGTAATCATTTTAATAACTACTTTGTCTCAACTCAGAATAATATACCTCATAATAAGTTAAACACAGATGATTGTATTAAAAAATTACGCAATTTCAAAACTAGTTGCAGTAAGTCACTATTTCTGTCTCCTGTGGATGACTGTGAAATCAAACATATTATTAAATCATTGAGAAATACGAAGGCTTTTGGGATCGACGACATTCCCATAATAGTATATAAATATACAATTGAACTAATAGTTGATGTTCTTGTAAATATGATTAATATATATCCTACGCACTTTAAAATATCTAAAATAATACCAGTACACAAAAAATTAAATAAAACGGATATTACGAATTATACGCCAATAGCTATTCTTCCTGCTCTTTCAAAAATATACGAAACTGCAATAAAAAACCGTCTTGTTGGTTTCTTTCAAAAATATAAACTTATAGATAATACACAGCATGGTTTTCGCTCGGGAAGATCCACTGTCACGGCTTTAAATAATATCCTGTCAAATATATATTCTCTTGTTAATGAAAAAATGCTGGTAGCTAGCCTGAACTGCGACCTTTCTAAAGCATTTGATCTTGTGGATCATAACATTTTATTACAAAAATTATTTTTCTACGGTATTAAAGGGAACGCGTTAGATTTATTTGATTCGTATTTAAGTAACAGGCGCCAATTTACTGAAATCATAAATAAAGAAAATGGGAAAGCTACTCATTCAAGTACACTGGATATTAACAGGGGTGTGCCACAGGGTTCAGTCTTAGGCCCTATTCTTTTCTCAATCTTCATGAATGATCTCGCGACTAATGTAGACAGCATGCTTACTTTGTATGCTGACGATACAAGTGCATGTGTATCAGCCGAAAATAAAGCCTCCTTGAAAGCTAACGTGGAAAAAACATTGCAGGAACTTGTTGCATGGTTTACTGCTAACAGATTAAAAATTAACGTAGATAAAACAAATGTGGTAGTTTTTCCGCTCCACAAATTTGACTCATTTTCAGTATCACATGAGAACCTTAAACTTAGCGCCTTACGTGCAAGTAGCTTTCTGGGTTTGGTTGTCGACGGCGAACTCTGTTGGAAAGATCACTTTTACAAAATTAATACTAAACTTAATAAAGCTATTTTTGCTATGAGACGGCTTAAACCTATCTGTAATCAGTGGTCAGTATTATCAGTTTATCACGGATACTTCGAATCAATAGCCCGTTATGCTTTACTATACTGGGGTAATCGCTTTAACTTGGATTAAGTTTTAAAGATGCAGAAACAGTGCATTCGCATTATAAAACAACTACCACCACGTGTCTCATGCAGAGAGCATTTTAAAAGCTTACATATACTAACTGTTATTAACTTGTTCATTTACGAAAGCTATGTGTACGTCTTTGATTTTCGTTCGAACAACTCAGTTAACTCAGTGATACATGGCTATCCAACACGCAGCAAAAACGAAATAAGATTAACAGTACCACAATTTGCACTTTATGAAAAAAGTTTCTTAAATTTTAGCTTTAAAATCTTTGGTAAATTGCCTCCAGATATTTCTAGCGACATTATACGTAATCGATTCATTAAAAAATTGAAATTGTATCTCTATAATAATGTATTTTATTCAGTCAACGAATTCCTCTCAGATTAGCGTCATCGCAGCGCTTCAATCAGCATCAACCTTTAAATATAACGAACATATAAAATAGCGATATCTTACTATCGCTTTTTGACCTAACATTGCAGTAGTCGTTTTTGGTCAGCAGTGGGAATGTCGAACTACGTTTCTGCTGAAGAAGCCCCAAGCAGGGCTGAAACAGCTGTCCAGAGGCTGCTCGAGGTTCTCACTGCAATCAAAAACGATTTGCACAAAATTTTTTTAAATATAACGTTTTTTTGCTTTCTATATTTTAATATGTTCTATGATTCTGTAATTAAGATGTTGTTATGTCTTGTATCATTCTACATCACTGATATTTTATGAATGTTTAAACTACTACTACTACTACTACTAATCTAAAGTAACAATTTTGAATTTTCTGAATACTATAAGCAGAAACAGAATCAAGAGCGGCATGGTACACAGGTATGCAATACGTAAATTGTGAAAGCACTAGTGCCTCACACAATTGTTTTTTATGCCTGTGCTAAGACAGGATCTATAAGGAAAAACTTTTTTTAGATTAATATGGGCATTGTTAATATATTTTGAGACTTGATGTCTACATCGGAATGAATTGTCTAAAATTAGACCTAAGCTTTTTGCTTTCTCAACCAAGAGTATTTGCACGTTATTAATTTGAATATTTAGAATTTTTGATAAGTTATTACAGATCTTTTTTTACCAAATAGTAAAATTTTTGACTTATCGGGATTTATGTGTAGAGCATGCTGAAGGGAAGATGAATGAATTACACAACTTTTCTTAAAAAAAAGTGTTCCTCAGCCTCCGACTACATTCAGCTATGGCAACCAAATCGGTGAGAACCTTCTTACAAACAAGTATATATCACAAAGCATTGAGTAATGTATACACATACATATACATTCTCGAAGTCAATATAAATCAAATGACTCGTTTATTGGTAATTTTCTGTATTTCTCTATCACCACCCCGTCCTTTTGTTTCCACATACATGAATAACTAAATGCACGTTTCGAGTCACGCAACTCCACCCGATTCGGTATTAGTTGGGAAGTTCGCGGGATTTATCGCCTTTTTATGATGTGCGTGCTTTCCCCTCTGAAAATGTATGTTTATTTTCGGTCGAATTCGATGTCATATATTATTGGCCTGCTGCTGTGTGCTTAACTCTATGATTTGTGCGTTAAACGCATGCCTCGAAAAATTATTTATTACGCCGATAATTTCTTTTTTTTTCCACGTTCTAATAAGAATGCACTTTGAACACGATACCCGGTATGTGAACACGTGCCCTGAGGAACGAACGAATTCTTTCGAACTGACTTTGTAATTTTAATGTTCCTTAATTAAAATTTGTTTCATAATTAGCATTATTGAAACATACAACCATATTTATTCAGCGTTACGTGCGCTCACATCACATCAGTTATTTAGGGAAGCAAGTTCTGTAATTACACCTGCACAACCAGTTCATGTTCGCAGTGGAAAACGCAACTGCAAGGTATTTACCCACATGAACTCTTTCATTTACCTACGTACCTCGCCGTATAATTAAAACGTGTGCGCTGAATCTGAATGTGGGACTAACTCTGCGTAAAATATCCCGGAGATTTCCATATCTGCACGCCGAAGAAAAGGATGTAAGGCATATTTCATCGTGTAAATGAAGTTTCTGTAATGTGTTTAGCAAACGTGGCGGGGGGCATGCACGTGCTTTTCCTTAATGGAAAATCAATAGTTTACACGTTTAACGACTGAAATTCTCGCGTTTCCCTGATTTCTTTGCAAAGATTAAGTATTGAGTTGTTAAACACGTTTTGGTAATTAAATTTAAATTATCATGGGCTTATGACTGGGCAAAATCTAAACCGACGTCAAAATTACATTCAACTACGTACGAGAAAACACTTTGACGTTATTGAATTTATAGAGCACATGTCACCGCACTCTCGTTCGTCAAAACTCAAAATGAGAGTACGGCGCGTTTGACTCGCTCTGGAGATGTGAGAGGGCCTGCGCCAATCCGTAACTTATCTCGGCCCAGTAGTCAGGTCGGTCGTACTTCCGAAAACGAGAGGAAAATCGAAGTTGCGTAAAGGTGCGTACTCAGTGGAAATGGCGTGGGATAACTCTGGAGCTGTTACGGACGAACGGACGAACCCAAACATGCCAGAAATACACCGCCGGGAAGGTGTGTTCTTAGACATTCTCGCCAAGGGCAACCCCCTTGGCCCCGCTTCCTCAACAACGTACCCCAAAAGGTGATGAAGAAACCTCCCTCTCCAACGGTAGACTAACCTAAAATTGTTGAAATGATTCCCAAAGAATGAACAAAGTTCGTTATGGTCAAAAAACAATTTATTCAAACAGGCAATCGTCATAAACTATTTACAAACCAAACGAACATCCTGAAGGGGTGGTCGGCCGTTTTCTTATTTAACAAAACGCAATAAAAAAGAACAATACTCAAAATAGGGCAATCCTTGCTTCTGCGAGAGTACTCCTGCGTCTGCATACAATAGCGTAACATAAATTAAACGGGAAGAAAATTTTAATGCCCGCATAAGTGCAAAATAAACAAAAAAAATGAGGTGATGCGTGAAGCGCAACAACGCTAAAAACGTTAGAAAATGAAATGCTAAATAAATTTCTGCTCTGAAGGAGCCTTAAATTAAAACAAGAATAACATGACAAAATAAATAATCAAATGTAAAAGGGGATTTCAGAAGCAGTAAATTACATGAAAAAACAAAAAAAGTAATAATAATCTGAACAAACGAAAAGGCCAAAACAAAGTGAGGTTGCAGCCGCAAAAGTTTCGAAAATGTACAAACCGCGCCGCTTGTGTCAACGCAACGTTCCGTACAACGCTGAATCCGGCAGTTGACTAGTGAGAAAAAATAAAATATCGGAACGAGCTTATGTAGTGAGAAAATTCCGTTGTTCTCAGCAAACGGAGGATCTAAGAAAGTGAACTGGAATCAACCGGTTTTAGACAGCGGCAGCCCCAGCACGAAACCTGCGTTACGTTGTTACCCGCATTCATATCTCAATCATCTATGACTACTGGGGCTTTCGCGCAGATAGATATCCTCAGAATATTCACAATTGCAAATTCCAATAGATAACAATAAATCTTCGCTGCTTTTGAATATTTAAAATATAATAAATTATTGTACAAATATGTGTTTGAAATCGCACGGCGCCCGTCCGCTACTGACACCAAGGGTTCTCGCGCGCATCTCTGGGCGGACATCCATTTAACCAGTACAATACTGTGAGTAACGCCGCTTCTATGAATGCACTACTTATTTGACTCACCGATTGTTCAATATTGCTAGTCGCGCGAAGCCGGAAAATACGTTGAGCCGCCAAGATGTTGTATTTATATCTCGCCGCTTCGTTGCAATAATAACCCGTACCACTTTTTACAATCCTTTAAGTGGTTCTTAGGGCGGCCGTAACCGAGTCTTCCTCTGACGGGCGTTGGATGTTTGCTCTCGAGCGTCAACGTCATAGGAGCAAAAAAAAGTCAAAGAAGTTGAAATCACCAGCTTGTTTCAATCGGCTCCCTCACAATCAGGGGGAAGAGGGTAGCAAGTGGGCCCCATACAAGTTGCTTTAGAAAAGGGAAACAACATCAAATTAATAAAACGCCACGAATTGAACGAAAACGAAAATGTGGCTAGCAAATGGCGCTCGTATGCGTAGACGGAGAAGGGAAAAGAAAACACACCTCATTGAAGATCCAATGAGACGCAAGGACAGATCCGCAACAGCAGCCCCAAAAGCAAACGAGAAAAACTCCCTCCAGGTGACAGAACTAAAGAAATAAAATCGACCGATCGCCTCAAGTCGACGTGCGAAAATGGAGTGACGCCAAACAAGAGTCCGCCGCGCGGAGCCAGCGGCGCGACGCAATGCTGCCCCAAAATGGAACATCATACGCGATCTAACGACAAAAGGCCGAAATCGCATCGAAGATTGTAAACTGGATTGGCAAAAGATTAGAAACGTAACACATACTTTTTATGTCTTCAACTATATCCGAAATTCCGGAAAAATTAAAGCGAAAGATTATTTAAAAATTTTAGAAATTAAGCGAAAGATTATTTAATCAGTTGAACTCATTTTGCTTTGCTGGTAGCTGGTGTTACGTAACTAATGCGCGAATGTAGGCCAAAGTTTGCATGCAATGTATGATGGATGAGTCATTTTACCTAATTATTTCTTTCTTCTGTTAGGTACATTACGATGAGCGTTTATTCGAACAGGTACATCAAAGATCTTGTGTTTCCTTTATGACAATTTCAAAATCTGAAACTCTGATCTTTAATGCTTGGATAAACGGGAATTTACGACTAACATCCATCGCACTGGAGAATTATTCTAGTCGTAAACATAAAACAACCCACTCGATATACATACATATACATACACGGAACGACGAGGAACGATAAAACAACTAGTTTGCTAAGATTTTTTTTTGTTCGAGCGCCTTAAACTTCCCCAATAAAACTATTTCTGATGTTACAATTCGGTAAACAAGTTTATAGGACGAGCGCCACTTCATATGAAGATTATTTATTATATTTGTGGGCGGGGGGGGGGGGGGGGGGGTAATTTAAGCCGCCATCGCGCAGACAGTTGACTTGAGGATCTTCACATAAATCTTGAGTTTCATGTCCACCAACGTCGCCATCAGAGTGCACTAGAATAGTATGAAATATAAGGCCAGAATTTTTTCTCGGTTTTTCCAACTGCTTTGTCATCTCTTATACCATTTCAAAATAATTTAGATGGCAAGTGAAGTTAGAGCTTAAATAATAAAAAATTATGCAATCGTCACATTTGGGGACGGATATGATAACAGTTGATTTAAACAACAAACCCCCTCCCCTCTTATACTCTATAATCATGATGTTATTGTTGCATAGATTAAGGGCACCGGGTAAACACTATTATTTATGCGTTGATCCTAAGTTTTGATTTACAGAATCCCGGGGCAAACGTTTATGTTCCACCTTGGCGCACATTAACCTTCAAACGAAATTTTCATTACCTAAGTAAATCCGACGGTTACGGAGGACATGGGAGCGAGCTCGGTTTTAAATTATTTTTTTCATCAAAAATCTCTTTGTAAATAAAAAATTCCATTTTCTCTGGAAACGCTTTTAAATTTTTTTTACTTTCGTCGTCAACAAAGTGGCGACGGAAATATGCACGGTACGTGCGAACGTGAATATCAGATTGCTAAAAACTCATACGGAATAAACAGAATGAAGAGACGCGAAGTATAATAATGAAATCAGTAAGTAGAATAGAATCAGTTTTATCCAACACCAACACCACGACAAAAGAACTATCTAAAGGAAATCCTGTAACTTATTTCACTTCTAATACTGTGGTTCTGTCAAATTTTTCAGTAAAAGCGAAAAGAAAGAATCTTCAAAATTGCCAATTAATGAAACATCAACGTGACTATGCAATAAAAGAAATAGAAATGCTTTCAATGCATTAACTTATAATAAATTACAATGAAAAATTATGTGAATTTTTTTCGTTTGCTAACTTATAACTATTCCACTGGCGGGCCAGTACGGCTTTTATAGTAGATTCCTGTATTCTGGAAGTTACCAGAATCATCGTAAACCGACGTGAAATTGCGATAACATTCTATGACGTGAGATGGGGTGATTCGTACTAAAAATAGATTTATTTGCGTGTCACTGCTGTAACAATAGCATCATCAAGTAGCCGAATTAGATTTAAATTTACGACTGAACGTGGTTTCAACATAGAAAATTCCCGCACACTCTTTCAATATGTATTCGCAAGCTAGCCATTTGCTTTGTCTGACGAACTTCTGTCTTATATAACTTCGCATCAGCACAAACACTTGGAGGTTTCAGTAACTTCAACCTATTTTGTTGTAATAACTGTTCAATATGTTTAAATCCTCCAGCTACTAAAATACAAACAGACACCCCTTTCTAAACGATCTAAGAAGTTACCGTTTTCATTTCACTTATTCTCCCTCCATATCCTGGCGATATATAATTTATAAGTCCATCAGGTGTGCGTACTAAATATAAAATATTTTACTGTGTTTGTTTTTTTTTTTTTATATTCCGACCATGTTAGTGCGTGGAGGATTTTTGAATTTCAATTTCCAATCAATCTATGATGCAATTAACTTTATGATCTGAAAGCACGGGTGGCTGCCAAAAAATTTCGAAGGTACCACTTGTTTAGAACCGTTGAAATGAGCGAGAAAGAAATATAGCAAGGTCAATGATGCCCTCTTCTAGTAATCTGTGGAATACAGCCACCGATTCCGCACCAATCGAAAAAGGAGTCCCGCATTCCAAGCCATTCCGCAACGTCTCGTAATAATAATCACTGATATCGTTTATTAATTATTTTATTTAAAATTTTAATTCACTGGGCGAAGTGATGTTACATTTATTTATTTTAAGGTGCCAAACATCGATAAATAGATCCGAAAATTTATGCACCAGTTTTTCATTACTGCACAACAATGATAATGCTGCCCCTTAGACGAAAAGAGACGGGCCGCCGCCCGTTGTAAGAACGTAGCAAAAAAATTGCCACGGTAAATCTCATCAAAAAAATGCGAAATTGCGGCTCGTCATCATCGCATCCTCGCGACTCGCATTTTACGTCCGGTATCTCAGTTTATAATTTGAAAATACCTGAAATTGTAATTACCTGGAGTGAAGTTGCATTTATTTGTTTTAATAAATCCAGGCGATTTCTGAACGCGTTTAAAATGTGTCGATTGTTACAATCTACTAAAAGGGCATCATGCGAATCAAACAGATGTTCGTTTAAGACATCGTGAAACACTGATTTATATTCGCGTCGTAATTCAAACAGGCTAGGCGGTCTGCCATGCACTCGTTAGCTGTGCCAGCAGTTCTCAAACGGTTTGGTGAAAATCTGCCGATGCATTTTTCTCGAAAACTATTAACTTTCTGTTATGGATTTAAGAGTTCAATCGTTGCCATTTATAATGATGTATTACAGGTTTAAATATTTGCATACAGTAAAATAACACCCAGTATTACTTATTAGTCAGAAGAAAGAAAATGTACAGATGACAAGGAGCTTTCGTGGGTCACAGGTGGTGAATATAAAGAAAGATCACTATCAGATTTCTCTTCTGCTACGAATTTCTTAGAACCCTTGAAGAAATCTGACGTTGATGGTTTTACCGTAAAAACTTCCAATTTAAATGCGGATGTTGAACTTGAAACAGTGAATGTTTTTATAGGTGATACTGTCTGATTGTGTACCTGAATTTTAGTTTGCATGCCTTTGCTTCTAAAATTTGGCGGTACTAGAACTTGTACTGATTTATCATTAGCTGTTTTAGGTTGAGAAATTACAACATCAACTTCTTCAATCTATATCTAAGAATAACAATAAAATAATAAAACATGAATTCATCCACCGGACTTATAAAGTAAATATGATTAAAACCAAGTCCATTTTTGATGTACAGGGTGTCCAAAACATCTGGAACAGTCCAAAAATGCCTCTTCAAATTCACTTTATCAAGAATAGGTCTTAACTAAAGTTGTGTAGGTTTTCATTCCGTATAATTTCAAGTTATTTTCAAATATACAGGTTGTTCATTTAATAAGTTACACACCTAACTTATTTTTTTATAAACGGAACACTGTATGTTTTATTACAGCTTCGGTTAGCCCTTGAAGAGACGATAAAAATGATATAACATTATACTTACTTATTTTTAGTATTTACTGAGTTACTTTTAATTTTATGCAAAAAATGGGTCATGCTTGATCATCCACCAAATTGTCAATTTTAATGATACGACAATCAATCTTGGACCAAAATATTTCTAAATCTCTCTACTTTTACAATATTCATCATTTTTAAAAACGTAACGTAAAACTTAAGAAACGTGCTGTATAATATTTTTATTTGTCTCAGAAAAATTTTATTTGCTGTGTCATTCAAGACATCTATCCAAGCACTTTATTTTTGTTCAAATTAACAATTTCTTCCTCATTGTTTTAGCGGTTGCAATAAAAATATGGAATAAATACAGGAACTGAACGATTTTCACTAAATAATTCCAACTGCACTATGAAAACGAATGGAAAGGACTTATTTACACGGCAAAAAGTTCTACTATTTTTAAGCTACATATGAAAGAAACAAATTGAATCTTAACATTTTTTACACATGTCTCCAGTCACAAATCGGTTTAAAAAATCATAAAAATATCATAATATGAAAGAAACAAATTGAATCTTAACATTTTTTACACATGTCTCCAGTCACAAATCGGTTTAAAAAATCATAAAAATTTAAACTATTCAAAAAAAATTTAAAAGAAATTGCCATATTGCTAAACACGCATTTTTTTTCTTTGCATGTGCCAAGTACATCTTTATACCCTTATTTCTTTACGTATCCACATAAACTAAGTACAGATGAAAGCGGTTTAGTAATAGTTTTTTTGAAATTTATTTCATACTATTATTAGATTACAGCTTTTTATGTGTATTTCAACAGGTACGCAGTCATTTTTAATCATCCACACATGCAAACTCTTTGGTTGGTATGAGCCAGAGGATATTCTTATTGAATCTCCAATAGAAATGTGGCTGTTGAAATACGTATCTAAGATTATAAACAAATTGTGATAAGAGAACATTTCTTTCATTTGTTCACTTATATCCCCATAAAAGAAGTCGAGAGACAAATTTGATAACCATGGAGACCACTTCAAAGCATTACCACGTTCTATCCAGCGATTATCCAACCTATTCGTAATATGTTCTTACATGACAAGAATTACCTGACAAAATCTTTCAGTTCCCAAATTTGTTTACATATTTTTATTTAAATCACTAAAAGTACGATAAATTGTATGAATAAATATCTTAAATGATTCTGAGACGAATGAAAGTATTATACAGTACGTTACATAAGTTTATTATAGAAAAGTGATAATAACTCACAAGTTATAAATCTTAACGCCATAAAATACGGTATGGTTGGAAAGCTCATAGAAAGCACTATCCAAATATACTATATTATACAGGATGTTTCATTTGAAAAAACATGATTAATTTTGCAACACGCGAACTGAATCGTAGTGTTGTTGACAGTCGCTAGGTTTCTGAAAATGACGAATATTATAAAAGTAGAGAGATTTAAAAATATTTTGGTCCCAGATTGATTGTCGTATCATTAAAATTAACAATTTTGCAAACGATCGAACATAACCCATTTCTTGCATAAAATAAAAATAACTCGGTAAATTCTAAAAATAAGCAAGTATAATGTTATATCAATTTTATCGTCTCTTCAAGGGCTAACCGAAACTGTAATAAAATATATAGTGTTCCATTTAAAAAATAATAAGTTGGATTTGTAACTTATTAAATGAACAAGCTCTATATTTGAAAATAATTTTGTATTATGCGGAATGAAAACGTACACAACTTTTGTTAAGACCTTTTCTTGATAAAATGAATTTAAAGAGGCATTTTTGAACTTTTCCAGAGGTTTGGGACACCCTGTACAACATTAAAAAATTGTTTACCATCAAAATAATTGCTCCGAGCTCTTAACACCTATTTTTTTTAACATGTACATATGGTTATATGTTGCGTTTGTTCTACTGATTTTCTTTTAATATCTTTTCATATTCCTCAATTAGAGTGACTCTTTGTCTTTTGGATGCAACAAGTCGAATTGTGCTGGTAGATTCCTTCGATCTGTCGATCTTATTTGTTTTATAAGACACTTGTATAATAAATAGCTGTCAGCAAATGTATAATGTTGGAACTTTGAAATAAATATCATTTAGGTACAATAATTATTAAAACTTTTCAGTTGAACTTCATAACCATTCATTGTTTGTATCGGGAAAAAGAGACAGTTCTTCTTTTCATAGGTCTCCTATTAATATTTTCATTGTTTATTCATTCCAATAAAACCGTATGATGTGAAATCATCCATAAAATGTAACAATAATTCTATTGCTTGCGATAAAACGAGCCGTAGCATTCAGACCACGTGAAACCAGCGCCATAACCATTCAACTCCATTCATGTGGGGCGTTTGCGTCTTCTAAAGGATTCGCTCCTCGTTAAACGGAAAATAGTTATTGTATCTTTTATCTTGATGATTATCCGAAGAATAGAAGCGGAATACAACATCTGCAAACACTCTTGTTGCTTCATATACTCGTAGGTATACATATGTGAAAATGGGGGAAATTAAATTGCTCAAATCGCAGATGATACGAGTATATCAAATAATGTTAGAGGGAAAGAAGGAGAAACCACACAACAGGACAGACTAATGACTGTCTGAGGCGCACGCTTCCGAACAAGAAAAATAAAAGAAGAAAAGGAAACTAGAAATAATAAGTTCGGCGCGCGCGAAAATTCCCACCCCGATTTTTTCCCCAATTAAACACAGAAAAAATGATTTCCGCACCGAAATAATTTTTCTTTATCCGCCTTTTTTTTCTTTTTTCTTCATCGCCCTAATTCTTCATTTATCGTCGTCGCTTTTTGTGTTCGACGCTCCGAGCGCGCTCCAATTACTCTCGTACATAATGCGAACAGTTTTATACAAAGTTTGGTTAAAGTTCCATCGACGTGATGCCGAAACAAAAAAAGCTCTCTCTTCCTTTCGCGATGAACTCGGATACTCGAAGCGAAAAGATATGTTCGAGGAAAGGCGTAAAAAGGACGAACAAAAACGGGAACGGATATTTTGGGGCGCGCTACATTCAGATGGAATTTGTAAGTCGATTATCGTCGGGACGCATGGACGGAAGAACGGACGGACGGACGGGCGGACGACGTCTTAATCTTTTCAGCTGCTTATAGCTTTTCGGTATGAAATTGACTCATCCTTTTATTGCAGTTTAACCTCGGCGCGAGCTTTTTCTGTAAACGAAAAAAAGAAAACTCTTTCCAGGGTTAGAAAGTCTAAAACAAACTGTTTAAAATATAGTGTTTAAAACATGTTTAAAACACCCAATTAAAAACATACCGTCTGTTTTAAACAAAATGTTTTAAACAAGTTTTTTTGCTAATATTTTAAATTCATTTTTTGTAATTTTAAGCTAAAAAAGAACACTTCTGATATAAGTGCTTTAATTTTGTTTTAAACATGTTTTTTTTTGCTAATATTTTAAATTATTATTTTTTTTTTAGTTTTAAGCTAAAAAAGAACACTTTTGATATAAATGTTTTATTTTTGCAACGTAATACTGTGTAACCAGAAACAAATTGTTTAGGGTCGGTATTTCACTGACACATTAACTTTAAACTTTAGTTTATTCCCATATCAATCGTTTTAATAATTGTAGACAATGCGTGGCTGAGCTGATGACGTGATGACCACACTGTAGCTCTGATTTGAACTAAATTTGAATTGCGTTAGATTGATTATAATTATTACTGATCACTAGAATAATACTTATACAGGCTGTTTCAAATTCGACCCTCACCATGGGGATCTCGCTTGTTTGAAGAGATATAAGGTAGGTTTAAATTTGGCAAAGTTGCTGAATTTGATGAGCATTAATAATCCGGAGAGAAAAAGTTTCTATGTTAACTCTTATTCGAAATAATTGTAAAAAAAGAAAAATTGTCATTTTCTTATTTTGCCTCTATCTTCTTTATTTAAAGAGATATCAATAAAATAGAAATACTTTCTTAAGGCACTTTTCAATTCTTTACGTAGTGGTAAACACTATTTTTCTATAACACGTTTCGTCAAGTTGATACCATCATCAAATTCATTTTTCCTTATGGTGCGCATATTGAAATTTGGTGGCAAAAGAGTCTACTCATTATGCCGATTACGGCAACGTAGTACAAGTTATAAAAATGCTTTAAAACAAGGCCAGAATAAAAATGTTTAATGTGAGATAAGAAAAATTCGGGTTAATAGATGATAGTTGAGGGTTTAAATTAAAAACAATGTGTTCGTTAGACACTAATTTACTAAATATTGTTTGTGTGTACAATAGAAACACAAAAACAGTAAGTGAACGGTACTTCAGAACATATCCGGACAACAAACAATAGCTTAGAATAATAATATTACATAATTATGTTGCAAATCATTTTCTTTTGGAGTGAATCCCTCGAGCGGCCTCTGTAAAGCTGTTTCAGCTCTATTTGGGGCTTCATCAAAAACGATTTGCAACAATTTTTTTTTAAACTTTGATTATGCTTTGACAACAGACATGGACGACCGCCTTGTATGGGATGACTTATTATGTAGCAAACTGGGTTCAACTTGTCACTCCTAATGCAATGTTGGGTCAAAAAGCGTTTGAAGGACGTCGCTGTTTAAACTATTCAATAATATTACAATTAGACGTAATTTTGAAAAATGAGAATCGATTACAATAATAAAATGCGTTCAATTAAATCCGTTATCGAGATGGCTTGGAACTTGCTTTTATTTTATACCGGCACGTCGTAGCTTAGTACGTATATTGAACTGCGAACTGTCAGCGGTGTTTACTGTCAAAGGTTTTGTTTACATTTTCGAGGTATTGTGTTCCGTTATTTGTGTTTTCGCTTTAATTCCATTAAAAAACAGTTCTTTTGGCTTATGTCAAATGCAAATTTTACGAAGTCGCGTTAACTTAAGCCACATGATTATAATAAACATAACCCAACTTTTTATACCCATTTATGATTTTCTATAAATTGAATAAGAGAATGCAATTAACGAAACCATTTATTTTTTACAACAACAACAAACAAAAGGTGCTTAAAATGTCCACCACCTACTTCATAACATTTTAAAACTCTACGTTTAAGAGAACTCACGACTACATTTTCTAACAAGTTCGGATTTTGATTAATTTCTTCAAATTTTTGCCTTATTCGGTGCTGTAGTTCTTCTAGATTGTTCATAGGGGTTGCAAATATTGAATTTTTAAGGTAAGGCCATAAAAAATAATCACAAGGTGTTAAATCGCACGACCTCGGAGGAAATGGTGTTGGAGTGTTGCGACTTATAATTCGGTCATCATAAAATTCATGAAGCATGGCCAATGTTTCTGCTGTACAGTGGGGTGTTGCACCATCTTGTTGAAAGTAACCGCCTTCTAATTCATCATCGTGAACGTTCTCCAAAAATTCATTTAAAATTTCATTTCGGTATCTTGTTGCATTAAGCGTACCTAAAAATTAACATGCGAATATAAGTTTAAAGATTATTTTTATGATTTATATATTTATAAACACCTTCAAAGAAAATTGGTCCAATTAATCGTCTGCCACTTATAGCGGCCCATACACCAATTTTTTCAGGATGCAATGGACGTTCAACAAACATATGAGGATTATCTGAATTCCAAGATCTCATATTCTGCGAATTTACATATCCCGACAAGTAGAACCACGATTCATCAGTAAAGAAAGTCATCCGTAGGGTATCGTCATCATTATTTAAAGTGTTTATAAACCATTGGCAAAATTCTAACCTCTGCGGTATATCAATGTCTTTCAATTCGTGAACTGCTGTTAGTCGATAAGGATATAAATGTAAATCCTTTCTTAACATCGCATGAGATGTTCCAACTGAAACTTCCATTTGTTGCGCTAATTGTCGAACAGTTGTTTTTGGGTTATTTTGCATGATTTCTCGTCCATCATCGATAACCTGTTGACTTCGTTTAAGAGGACGACCAGAACCTTCCTTTCTTAAGACACCTCCAGTTTCACGAAATAGCGTAACACATCGACCCAGCGTAGCATTAAAATGGTTGTAGTCAATAATCAACTACGGAAATTTAGCTCTGAACTCTTCTAAACAATCTGGTCTAGAATATACCCAATTGCCGTCAATTTTACGTCCATTTCGAAAATGCGATTCTAACATAAACACTCTATGTTCAGTAGTAAACATTTCTCGGCAGTTTAGTTCCCAAAAGAACTGTTTTTTTAAAGGAATTAAAGCAACAACACAAATAACGGAACACAATACTTCGAAAATGTAAACAAAACCTTTGACAGTAAACACCGCTGACAGTTCGCAGTTATTCAATATACGTACTAAGCTACGACATGCCGGTATAAAATAAAAGCAAGCTCCAAGCCATCTCGATAACGGATTTAATTGAACGCATTTTATAAGAACAACAATGACTGTTATGTGTGAAGCTAAATACAGCTTCTCATGAAATTTGGGTAGTTTAATCATTTGTCATTACAGAACTGGAGGTTACGTAACACTAAGCTAAGACATGACGTTGAAATTCCGTGGCAAGAGTTGATAAAAATGTTTAAAAATTACTCTGTATAAGTAAACCTGAAAATACACCCACTCGCATCGGTAATTTTTGCTAGTATTTGATTTCTTTTCTTCGTCGAATCAATACATTTCAATAATCAATATTAAGCTTTGCTCTCTAAATAGGTTCAAAAGTATCATTTCTATTCTGGCCTTGTTTTAAAGAATTTCTATAACATGTACTATATTACCGTAATCGCCATAATAAGTAGATTCTTTTGTCACTAAATTTCAATATGGGCGCCATAAGAAAAAATGAACTTGATGATGGTATCAATTTGACGAAACTTATTATAGAAAAATAGTGTTTACCACTGCGTAGAGAATTGAAAAGTGCCTTAAGAACATATTTCTATTTTTTTGATATCTCTTTAAATAAAGAAGATAAGAAGAAGAAAATAAGAAAATGACAATTTTTCTTTTTTTACAATTATTTCGAATAAGAGTTAACATCGAAACTTTTTCTTTCCGGATTATTAATACTCATCAAATTTAGCAACTTTGCCAAATTTAAACCTACATTCTATCTCTTCAAATAAGCGAGATCCCCATGGTGAGGGTCGAATTTGAAACAGCCTGTATTGTAAAATTTTAAAATACCTTTTCAATATTTTACGTTTTATTATATCATTAAGATTTGAAACATACTGTGTCCGCTTCCCTGTTCATACTATGGGCTACGGGATGAGTTATGTAGCAAACTGGCTTCAATTTGTCAATCCTGATGCAATGTTAGGTCAAAAAGCGATCGAGGGATGTCGCTGTTTAAACTATTTATCAAGGTTGGTAGAGCTGGCCTGTGTATTAGAAGGTTGCCTTGATAAGGGGAGGGGTCAGAGGGTGCGTATATCGTTACGTTACATCAGGTGATAAATTCCATTGGGCATATTAACGAGATTTTTGCGTTATTTGATTAATAGGACGATATAATTGATTAGGAAACGGATTAAAACTAACTCTATTTACTTCACTGTGACGGATAGAAGTTTCGTGTGACGTCACGAGTAACTTTTGCGGGGAGGAAATTTCAAACTGAATATTAAATGGTAACGAACCAACCTGTTAGATGCAATATCAGTTTTCGTTTCATTTGTCTTCTTTAAATTTCCACCGTGTGTCCCAAGGCTAGATATTCGATAATTTTCAGATATATACCTACTGGACTTTCGGTTTTCCCGGACGTAATATCAACTTTGTTATTTTAAATGGAACACCCTGCATATTTTTACATATTTGGAATTTTTGTTTTCCAATCTTGAAAGCCACGAGTCGTGTATTTTAGTTCTAGTGCGATCAAGTCCTTTGAAAAAATTACTTCTTTGGATTGTATTTGATTTTAGTTTTTATTGGGAATGTTTTTCTCAGTATGTTGATACCAAATACTTCATACTTTCTTTGAAAATCATTTAAAACACCGCGACCGTAGATCCTAAATAAAACAAGCTCTGCCTTAAATTATTTAAATTATTTTCAATATTTATACACATACATTACTTTTTTAATTAGAGATCGAATTTGAATAAATTCTTCGTATCTTTTTACACAAATATCAAATAATAATAATAATAATATGTATCTTTTTATGTAAGCTATGTGTTTTAAACAGCTGTTTTTTTTTTCTTGTTTAAAACACGTTTAATTTAGGCTCAATTTTAAACATGTTTTAAAAAAAAACTCTTTAAACAAAAAAAAACAACAGTTTTGTTCTTTAAAAAAAAACAGTTTTTTTTCCAACCCTGACTCTTCCGCATTGTTGTTAAAGTTGAAAGCTTCAAAAACACAATCCAACTTCATTCACCATTAATAATATTTACAACTATCACAAAGTTACATGCGCCTCATTATAATCAGTTAATGGAACGTTATTCCTGCAACATAAATTAAATAATAAAAATGTTATTCCATTAGCTCATTAGTACTCTCCCTCTCTCTGCATTTATCATTAACATTAAATTAACCGGGCCATTTTATTTCACAAAACGTATTTTAATCGACGCATTTTATTTTACTAAAAATAAACCTTCTCAAATTCCTAATGACATACTCATATTATTTCGTGAGGTTTAATCGATATACTCCTCGTACAGAGGGGTAGGTAGGTATATTTTCAGTGCTTTCTTAAACTGATCAATCAATGTCACGGGTGCTTTTAGCATGTCTGATCGATGACAGCAAATCCTGCGGTCGCTTTCGTTCGCCGACGACGATATTTTAAAGAAAACGCGAGATATTTCTGTACTGCAAGCGAAGGAATCATTGTACTTCCGTTGTATAAAGCATCGAACAAATGTTTATCGCCTCTCTAAACTAAACGAATCGATCATACAAAGCGGGGGGTATTGAGATTTTAGAATTCTGAAAGATGCGGTTTCGGAAAGAACCGGGGGGGAAGTACGAGATCATTCCTTCATGTTCAGACGAATAAACAGGGCGATATTTCATTGTACTGACTGTACTTCCATCATTCGCTCGTGAGGAAAAGGCATTCTGGGGGACTTTTCTTAAATCAAAACAACCTCTCCTATCACCCATTAACGATTGGCATACATGTCTTAGTTCACCCTGTATATCGTACGTGGTTATGGACATTAGAAGGAATTCCTTTTCGCCCAAAGATATATTTTGGCTAAAAAATTTGATTTTTGGCACTGGAATGAACTTAACTGTAAAATTAACTCTTTGCTATTTGTATAAAAGCAAAGCATAAATACTGTGTGTTTGTGAAATAAGTGCAGAAATTTGAACGTGTAATATATCTCCATAAATGGAAATGATTGAACTTCCACGTCCTTAACAAAAGTCTTTTAAGTTTCGAGAAAATCGCAGTTGAAAATCGGGCAAGAAATAATCATACGTATGAGGCGTATGAGGTAGGCCAAGCAAAGGAAGTTTGAGTGGAGCAAAAAAGAGAAGTGCAATCGAACAGTGAGTGACCTTTGCCGAAGTCGAGAGGCCAATAAAAGCGTTGTTTTTAAAGTCGCAATAAGTCGTATTACAGCTGAGTGAAAGAATTTACTTCATTTTTCTCTGAGATTAATTTACCTCCGTCCTAAATTCCATGCTTTTCATCCTCTCTCCGAATATATTAAACGTTTACTGTGAAATTATTCCGCTCGTGTCGTATGCCTAATCTTAGATTACTTAGCAGAAGGGCTTAAGCTCATCAAAAGACAAAAGCAATGCCAATCCTTCATTTTTCAACTCATAGACTAACATTTAAAAAATACAGATTGTGTTACTTCTGGTTGTGGCATACGCATACTAAAGAGCAATAAGGAAATGAGATAATCTTACCCCACCTCAGAACAGCGAGGATATGTTTTTGCAAAATGGACATCCGCTTGTTGAGCTTCAGCTTTAAAGAGTGTCGTCTAATCAGTAGTGTGGGCTTAATTCCCAGTATACATGCCTATGGTATAAGGAAGCGTGACACAACCTGTATATACCGGATGTTTGTGAAATAAGTGCAGAAATTTAAACCTCTTACCATCACCATAAATGGGAACGATTGAACTTATATGTGCTTAACAAAAGTTTTACACATTTCGAGAAAATCGCAGTGGAAAATCGGGCAATAAATAATTGTACGTCTATGTATTTGAGGTAGGACAAGAAAAGGAAATTTTATTGGAACAAAAAACAAAAGTGCATATGCATATGAACAGTGACCTTTGCCAAAATCGAGTGGCCAATAAGCGCAATGTTTTTAACGTCGCAATAAGTCGCATTACAGCTGAACGAAAGGATTTGCTTCATTTTTGACGATTATGACACACAATTCATTGCTCCGTATTCTTTGGGATCGACGGTTTACTTTGTGAAAAGTGATTGAATGCGTTACTGCTAGATATGATTACTATCTACCTAGTATTATTACTTATTAAAATGCCGCAATTCACGAACGGCGAGAGACCAGCATTTCAGAGGAGTGTATTCATAATGCCGTCGATAGCATTTGCGCTAATCCTGACATGCACACGAACACACGAATCACTTTTTCGCCGAGCTGGTTTGTTTGTCGCCTGTGATGGACGCCACGTCGAAAAATTCTTATAAACATTTCTAAATGTGTAATAGTGAACGTTTGTTTGAATGTGGTCCTCCACACAGACGATATTCGCTGAGTGTGTCTTGCGTATTTGTCATTCCCGCCGTGTTTACTGTCTACGCTCAGAGAAGCAAGATCCGTAAGTTTTTTTTTTGTTATTTCATGAGAGCCCAATAAGGGACGGATAAATTTGTTATACGATTTTTTTCGTGTTATTTATGCTATCGGCGTATTGAATTTTGCACTTATTTTTCAATCACTTCGTAAAATAGGGTGATAATACTAATAATCAAGGTTTTTCTGATTGTACGAGTATAATCAGATTTCCTAAATTTTCCGTTAGCATGATTTAATGAAGAGCACAAAAACAAAATCAGCGCGCTTTTTTCGTTTTGATTGGATCAGCATTAGGCCCCCCCGCGTTTGACACAATAACGTAATTAGTTCGTTATTTTGTTAATTGCCTAATGCGTGTAGCTAAAGCTCCGTTCGCAGCGGAACTGATGAAAAACGTAATTACAATTTTGCACGGTAATGGAAAACTTATTTGCAATACAGATATAATTAATGCATTATTACTGAAAAAGGTAAACGTAATAGCGAACAAGAGCGGTAATTGTTTAATTAATTATAGCGATTGCCTCTTCAGTTCGATGGAATTTAATTATAATTAAATGTCAATTTATGTTCTCATCAGCGATGGAAAATGGTATAGGTGAGGTAATTTTTGAAAACGTTTTCGTTTACTTACGAAAATGTTTACTAATTTTCCTTCTTTAGGTGCAAATCTCACTCTCTGAAGTTGCGTTTTCAAACTTTAAGTTTGATTTCCTTCAAAATTCAGATGAAACACTGTCTAAGTTCAAGTCAATAAACTTAAGTTCGGGTCTCATGACTGCTGAATTTTAGCCGGCGTTTCCCTTTTGCATTGGCAGATTTTCACCAAACCGTTTGAGAACTGCCGGCACAGCTAATGAAAGGATGGTAACCTAACTCTCGCGTAAGCGTCCGCCTGGTGAACGGCGATGCGAAAATAGGTCAGTGTTTAACTCAACCTCGTGGACGAGCGATGTCGTAAATCATCCGGTCAATCAAAACATTTTAAATGCGTTTACAAAGCGCCTGAATTTATTAAAATAAATAAATGTAACTTCACTCCAAGTAATTATAATTTTAAATAATTTCAAATTAAAAATTAGAGTGCAATTCAAGAAGCTGCGAATATCGCATGTGATTCGCCGTTGCCGAACAAGTTAAAAGAGAAATACAAATAAATTATATTTGCACATTCCATATGAATTTTAATAGACTTATTAAAATTTGATATTTAAGTAAGTAATACTTTTATAGCTAGCAATGAAATTAGTAAAAGATGAATTACGTAAAAGACATTTTTATTTTATTTCAACATCGATGTTAGCAAACATCGATATTTGGCGGTCGATGTTTTTTAGACATCGATGTGAACTTTCGATGTTAACATCGATGTATAACATCGATGTTTGCCGATCGATGTCCCATCCCTAGAGTAGACCCCACACGTACCCTTATCGTACATTAATTAACTTCGAATCGGTGCGTCGTAATGGCGACCTCGAAGAACGTGGAACACTCACCCTATTCAAATGTAATAAACACCTTCCTGTAGGAAGAAAATTAGTCGGAAGCGGAGGAGCGAAAACAGAATCGGAACCAGAAGTAGATACCTCTGTGAAAACAAAGAAACCAATTACAAACGTTAACTTCGCAACCTAATTACCTATGATTTTTAATGCAGATTCGGTTTATCCGCTCGAAAGATTTTGCTCAAAAGCAAATTAGACGACACTCGGGGATTAAATAATTCCAGATCAATTCCACTGTATTTTAGAACGTTGTGCAACTCAATTATACACAAATACACGATATATAAGACGTGTGTTCACCTTAACCGACGAAACGGTAATGACAGCCTAAGCGTAAGATCGAGAATACCTGAACCAGCAAAACGGCGACCAATTCGAACATAGGACGCGAAGAGCATGACCACCTAAGACCAATCAAAGCCTTGATTTCAAACCGCATCACCTCCGGAACGCAACGTTACCACCTTACTAAATCAAGCACATACCACACATGGTTGCCGAAAGTAACTAGGAATTAACCCGTAACAAAGAGCTATACAGTTATCAATGAGATGAGGATGTATGAATTTGTAAACGCATTTTTCAAAAGAAACAAATACACCTACAGCAAATAAAAAATTTCCTGTGGTATAAGATAATCCGGTAAACGTCAATATTATATTCTTTGAAAACCTCTTTTCAGATTTTAGGGTGTGAAGACCTTCGTTTAGGTCCAGACAAACCTATGTATTAATTTTCAATTGAGTTTGGTGTTCATTATCTATCTTCACTGAGAAGGCTGAGTTGGCCACTTGCTCAGGTTTGAACCCGGAGAAATAATTTAATAATCAACCTTGTTGATAGTACTGCATTTCATTGATCAGCATTTCAAATAACTCTAACAGGATCACAATTCTCAATTCGATATACTGTTTGCAAATATTTAAACCTGTAATACATTATTATAAATGGCAAGAATTCAACTGATTTGTCCGTAACAGAAAGTTGATAGTTTTCGAGAAAAATTCATTGGCATATTTTCACCAAACCGTTTGAGAACTACTGGCACAACTAATGAGAGGATGGTAGCCTAACTCTGGCGTACGCGTCCGCCTGGTTAATGACGACGCGAACATAGGCCAGTGTTTAACTTGACCCTGTGCAAGAACGATGTTGTAAATCATCCGGTCAATCAAAACATTTTAAACACGTACACAATAAGCCTGGATTTATTACAATAAATAAATGTAACTTCACTCCAAATATTTACAATTTTAAGTATTTTCAAATAAAAAATTAGTGCAACTCAAGAAGCTGCTAATATCGCATGTATCGAACAAGTTAAAAGCAAGGTACCAAAAAATTATGATTTCACATTCCATAGGAATTTTAATAGACTTATCAAAATTTGACATTTATTTTTTTTCCATGGACCGTAGGTAATACTTTCATAGCTAGGCAACGAGATTAGCAAAGTTGATTTACGTAATAGGAAGAAGGAAAAACATTTATAACGCGCTCGCCTAATTGATACAGAAATTTTCGAATTTATCCATCGATAGTTAATATCGTAAAACAAATAAAAGTAACATTACTTCGCTCAGCGAATTAAAATTTTAAATAAAATAATTAATAAACAATTGATTGATGATTACTACGAAACGCTGCGTTGATGGTCGGGTGCGATATCGGTGGGCGTATTCATACCGACTCCAGAGAAAGACGTTATTGACCTTGCTAAATATTTCTTCCTCGCACATTTCAGCACTTCCAAACAAGTGGTACCTCCGAAATTTTTTTGGCTATGATACGAAAACCGCCAAAAAATACCCGCAGAAGGTAGTAGCATTTCATGTACTTATACTGAGTTTTCTTTTAATCGCAACACTCTGTACCCTGTTTGTAAACCAAGATAAATGGAATATTCTCATATTATAAACGATGTCCATTGCTCATATTACTGTCATTGTCGGCGTTAACAACGTATTAGTTTTGTTTGGTTATCGTTCTGATGAAAATCATTAAAACGAATCCGATTATCCAATTATTTGGAACCAAAATGTAATTTGTATCATTTCTCCCCGAGCCTTTTGTTTCAAACGGCCGTGTGTTCTCTACACACCGAAAACGTGATTCATTTCAATTTCGTTCCCCCCATATCTTGCCCGAAAAATTCGACGATTTTATTGCAGACGCCTCCCGGCTACAGTCAATTAAATTAAAGCAAAATCGCCTGACGTTTTCACTAAATCCTTTTAAAGACCCCCCCGGCTTTCGTCCTCCTCGCGGAAACAAGGATTAGGCAAATTGGAGTTATGATAATGACCTTAATCCTATTGGCTTTTTATTATGTCGTAGAGTACTGCCACGTTATTTAACAATTTTTCACGGGGGGGAGAGAGACAGTTCCTTTTTTTTTTCTTCAAGAGAGTGACTGACTCTAATTTTATTTATTGAAGAACTGTGTTAAAAATCGATTGCTCAATACTCAAGGACAATAAGCTTGAACTTAAAATTCGCTTTTTCTTTTCTGGAAGCGCTTGGATTTTATAATTTTTTTAAATCCTAAGGGTGTGACGCCTAATTTATGTATGTGGGATTAACCCCTGACGTGTATTCATCCCCCGTGCGATGAGATTGATAAACAGTTTCTCGTTTTAAAGATTTCAAGGCAGCCATGATGCATAATATTATTGCAGCTCCTCCTCGACGGCGTAAACAAATTTCCGAATTTATTGCTTTCATTACTCGCGGCGTCTGCTTTAAAATATTTATCTCGCCAAGACTGAACATCTGAGCCTTGCCTCCGCAACTCCCCCGCGTCACCCCTCTTCCTTATCACAGCATTTAGGAATGCCGTTGTTGTTGTTGCTGTGCCTTGACAAATTGCCTCTGGCTGTAGATAACACCAAAATTCTCGGTGTGTCATTAGCACGATCAAAGAAACTGCGCGCTTTCGGATTTCTTGGAGCTTATCCCCGTAGAGAATTAGAACCGAAGTAATTAAAACAAAGACTGCCGCACTAACAATGAGCATCAGTTACAGCTAGGAGTTAATTTCCTATTTATTATTTGAAGCGGTTCAGCAAAACTTGTGATAGCCCTCGCTTCGATTCAGCTCAGTCAAACTTCTTTTTTTTTTCAACATTTTGCAGAATTAAACATAATTTACGGCAAGCTGCGAATTATTTATAAGGAGGAAAGCAAGTCGCATTCGCTTCCTTCCCCTTTGATGTACGAACGAATCGACGCTAGCCAAATAAACATGAAATTGAGTTTTTCCAACTTAGATTTTATTTACGAATCTGCAAGGCAATAATCGAAAATGCCTTTTCAACGAAGTTTACGTCTGGCACTACCTAATTTTACTAAATTGTAAGAAAGAAAAAATGAAATAATTATGTTAGCTCGTCTCCTGATTCACGGAAGTAAACCTTGGCTTACATTCGCACATTGATTACATAACACCAGCTGCCAATAAAGTAAAATGAGCCGTCGGGATTTTTCAAGACTAACGCCGAACCCAAAGCTTATAATAAACTGGAAATTAGGTCAATCATTTTCATGTAAATAGGTTAGCTTTTCTGATCAGAAGTTAGTTCGACAGAGACCCTTGTCCCAATGCGCGTACTCACGTCGTCCAGTTAGGTGCCTCTTCCATCTGTCATGTAAGTTATATTTTACAACTCCAATAAACGTACTTTACGTATTTGTTATGTTATGTTAAATCTGAACTGTGCCCCACAACCCCTAGAGTAAACGTTGTTACATTTGGCGAAGCGCACCGTAACATTATCACGCGCCATAAACACAGATAAAATTGAAGGTGGTTTCGTTATGAGGGCACTTTATTAAAACAGCTCAATTAAAAATGAATTATACAGTTAAAAGGACAAACAATACCTACTTAAATTAACGAATAGCTTCCAGATCGTTTCGCATTGAATGAATTCTTAACCACCCGCCCGATGTCTTCAAGGGAGTATTCCTCGGAGAACGAATTAAAAATTGAAGGTAAATGTAAACCGCGAGCCCTGAGAAACAATTCCCACTAATTTGAAAATAGCGTGCCTCAAGCATCAATTTCTTCCAATTTTCTATCTCGCTTTATTAATAAATATGAGAAATGGGACGGGCGTGGCAAGGAAATTACCGCTCTTGGAAGCATTTGCATGATCACGATTTCGTAATCAGTTGCATTTTTTTCCTTTTTTTTACTTATCTGCGTCAGAGATCGAATCATTAAATTACGGAACGAAATAGAATCTCATAGAACGCGTCCCTCGTAACCTGGAATGATGTCTTATTTGACATAAAAAGAACAATCGTATATCTACATTTACTTGCGCAACATACGTTGAGTAATAGTGATTATTAACATCCCGAGTATTGTAAACGTGGTTTGGATTATAAATTATTCGAGTTGAATTTTAAAATGAAATTTAAAGGCTCAATTTCATAATGACGTAATCCCCAGAGTTATTAATTGGCCAAGTAATGTCTCTTTCAATCGAAGGCGGTTCTTGAGTTCAGAAACTGTACAACAAATAAAATTCCTCGTGTGCTACGTGATTTATTAAGCACTAATTTCAATTGATACAAGAAAAGAATAAACGATTACAAAATAAAATATGTATCCATATAAAAGTAAAAGGAGATTTTCAAGAAAAAGGAAACGCGATATATGTATATAAGATAACAGTCACTATACCTTTTAGGCAGAATGGAGTAACAGAGACTCTGGGATGCCCTGAGGGTCTTCGATTAGATTTTGGGCATCGAAGCTGAAACACTATTCACTTATGTTACCCTGGGCAGTTTCTAGGGGGTTAAACTGCTTTGGCAAAACACAACCGCCTGATTGGACGGCTCGGTGGACATTTATTAATTTTGCATTCTCTCAAGTCGCGATGCCTAATTGTTTATATTAAAACCTTCCACCTCTCCTCGATTAACTTACATGCATTACAAAATTCGGCTAACATGCATTACAAAATTCGGCTAACTCAGCGGCAACTTTAAAATTAAATTTAGCAAGGCGGGGTACGGAGACGTATTAGTACGGTTTCTACGGATAATGCGATTTGAAAATTATTGTTTAGATTAGAGACCCTCTAGTTAGAGTCTGGTAGAGTCGGCCTTCTTTCAGCAAAAAAAGTCCCGTCAGTGTAAAAATTGACAATACTTTCTAACCTTGCTTGGTCTTTCAAAGTCAAATTTCAGCTTGCTTATTTCCAAAATTAAATTCAAGGACTGACGCCAAACTGCACTTCCATTCTTTCTTATGATTGGCCGAATATATTTTTGCTGAATTGTGGCGGAACCAATTAAAAATCTACACCATTCTGCCAAACTCTTACTAGAGGGTCTTTAGGTTAAACTATAACGTTTACTGTCCAGTTCTTATCTACTGGGAAAGTTTATATATTTGAAATGAAATAGATTAAATTCCACCCTTAGTAATTTTGAGCCGAAAACTAAATTAAAATTTCGAATAAAATTTAAGATCGACTTTCCGGACGTTTATAGAAACATTCTATTTTTACATTGTGTTTACAATTATCCGAAACACTGCGTTCTTTTTTAATAACAAATGAAGTGCGGTACGAAAATCTGGTTCTTGGTGACATGTTTCGGTATTAAAGAAACGATAAAGAAAACACCTAAAAATAATTGATGTGTAAAATAAATAACACAAAACCTGTGCGAACAATCCACTAGAAACACGAGACCATTGTTGCTTAAAATAAGTAACAAAGGCAAGAACTTAATCTTGATTAAAATTTGGTTGGTTAAATGTTCTTAACTGTTACCAACATAAAAGTAAGAAATACGTAACTACCTTAAGTAACACACAATATCACACAATTGAAACGACAGTGGAAAGATTTTTTGACAACATAGAAAAAAGTTATAAACCTGATTGCTTAACTTAAGTAAAAAGGTACCTAAGCAAAAAGGAAGACGTAAATTACAGCTAGAGCTTAGGGATGATTCCAATTTATAGACTGAAAAAAGTTAAAATGAGGGAAAATAATTTGATCATTCAAGAGGTTGACACTATTATCATTTTTAGATAAGAAAATGTCTAGGGATTCGGCTATGTCAAGCTTCAAACCTTTAGGTAACTATTAAAATAAATTGGAGACTGTGATTTGTATATTGGACAAACAAAAAGAAATATACTGACACGTTTTAAAGAACACTTAGCTCATGTAAAGTACAATAGAATTGAAAAATCCATACATATTTTTGACATCAGTCATAAAATAGATTTAAACAATCTTAGGTTAGTAAAAGCAACCTCAAGCAACAGGGAATTAGACGGATTTGAAACCATTTTAATATACAAAAATAAGAGAGATTTAATAAACACCGATTATGGGCCTTTGGCAGGTTTCGTGTTGCTTGACTTGGTTGACGTAATCCGGTGAGACGATCGCTTGAGACAGCACGCTTCATTGAAGCGAAACGAATTAGTATATAAGGTAGCGATAGGCATGACATAGTCACTTCTCTTGTGATCAAGAAGAAGGCATCTCTTGAAGATGGCAGCATAGCTGTCGAAATACGTATTTAGTTTTTAAACAAACTTTTTGTGGTTAGGAGGTTAAATCGAAAAATTATATTTTTACTTTTAGTTCAATTTATATATATATATATATATATATATATATATATAGTTTTTCTTAATAATAAAAATAATAATAATACTTTATTCGTGTGATTTCATTTTTACATGGTTATATACGTCATATGAATATGAAAATATTATACAACGTGTAATATGTAATTGTAAGACAGCAGATCATGCAAATATGACTTTCTTAATTTAAAAATAATGTTATTATGAAAACAAAACTTTTATGTTAAGATGTAGGAAATCCCAACTAACGTGATTTGACAAGGAAAAACTGCCATATTTTGCAAACCGTAATGAATAATTTTCACTTTATTTTCGACTATCAAAAACACTATTTACCATTTTCTAAGTTTTTGGGTTTTTTAGGACAATCAGAATCTTTTATAGACAATAAGAATAAGAAAGTTTTTCTAGTGTGAACCGAGTCCGAGATAGTGTGCATTTACAACTTAACTATTATTTCAGCAGAAAAGAAAAAATTCCACCAAAAAGTTAGTTAGACTAAAACAATTATATCGTCTAATACTCACTCACAGCTCGAAACGAATAGTCCAAACACTACATTTATTGGAGGAGTCTTCATATGTTGAAAAAATTCAACCAATTAAGCAAGTTGAAATTAGGCCTGCATCAGATAAATTTATGTTTCCTGATATTATTCTGAAAATAACCTGAATCGTTTTGCAGAAGTACAGGAAACCGATCTTTGCGAAATTTCTTTGTATTTAAAACAACCTGTTGTTCCACTCAAGGATAATCCTTTGGAATTTTGGAAAAAAAACAAGGAAATATATCCTAAATTATCGAAAATTGCCGATAAATATTTAACCGCGTGGCAACCTCCGCCGCTAAGCGCTGTTTTCTAAAGCAGGGTAAACGCTCACACAACAAAGAAATCTAATATAGCTTAATACCATTAAATTGACTGTAAAAATAATGACTTAGATAACTTGACAGTATTTTTATTTATTTTACATTAAAAATTGAACTTAAATTTTTATTTTATTTACTTAATTTAATATATACTATTTATTAGTAAGGTTTGTGTTACGTGTGAAATTAATAAAATAT
Organism: Prosopocoilus inquinatus; assembly: GCA_036172665.1. Classification (NCBI taxonomy): domain Eukaryota; kingdom Metazoa; phylum Arthropoda; class Insecta; order Coleoptera; family Lucanidae; genus Prosopocoilus; species Prosopocoilus inquinatus. The sequence goes on from CM069877.1 coordinate 36,268,967, forward strand.
GACGTCGTTTCCACATATATTTATTTGTTATTTCAACATCGATGTTAGCAAACATCGATATTTGGCAGTCGATGTTTTTTAGACATCGATGTGAACTTTCGATGTTAACATCGATGTTTGCCGATCGATGTCCCATCCCTAGAGTAGACCCCACACGTACCCTTATCGTACATTAATTAACTTCGAACCGGTGCGTCGTAATGGCGACCTCGAAGAACGTGGAACACTCACGATATTCAAATGTAATAAACACCTTCCTGTAGGAAGAAAATTAATCGGAAGCTTAGGAGCGAAAACAGAATCGGAACTAAAAGTAGATACCTCTGTGAAAACAAAGAAACCAATTACAAACGTTAACTTCGCAACCTAATTACCTATGATTTTTAATGCATATTCGGTTTATCCGCTCGAAAGATTTTGCTCAAAAGCAAATTAAACGACACTCGGGGATTAAATAATTCCAGATCAATTCTACTGTATTTTAGAACGTTGTGCAACTCAATTATGCACAAATACACGATATACACGACGTGTGTTCACCTTAACCGACGAAACGGTAATGACAACCTAAGCGTAAGATCGAGAATACCTGAACCAGCAAAACGGCGACCAATTCGAACATAGGACGCGAAGAGCATGATCACCTAAGACCAATCAAAGTCTTGATTTCAAACCGCATCACCTCCGGAACGCAACATTACCACCTTACTAAATCAAGCACATACCACACATGGTTGCCGAAAGTAACTAGGAATTAACCCGTAACAAAGAGCTATACAGTTATCAATGAGATGAGGATGTATGAATTTGTAAACGCACTTTTTAAAAGAAACAAATACACCTACAGCAAATAAAAAATTTCCTGTGGTATAAGATAATCCGGTAAACGTCAATATTATATTCTTTGAAAACCTCTTTTCAGATTTTAGGGTGTGAAGACCTTCGTTTAGGTCCAGACAAACCTATGTATTAATTTTCAATTGAGTTTGGCATTCACTATCTATCTTCACTGGGAAGGCTGAGTTGGCCACCTGGTCAGGTTTGAACCCGGAGTAATAATTTAATAATCCACCTTGTTGATAGTACTGCATTTCATTGATCAACATTTCAAATAACTCTAACAGGATCGCAATTCTCAATTCGATATACTGTTTGCAAATATTTAAACCTGCAATACATTATTATAAATGGCAACAATTCAACTGATTTGTCCATAACAAAAAGTTGATAGTTTCGAGAAAAATTCATTGGCATATTTTCACCAAACCGTTTGAGAACTGCTGGCACAGCTAATGAGAGGATGGTAGCCTAACTCTCGCGTACGCGTCCGCCTGTTGAACGGCGATGCGAGTATAGGTCAGTGTTTAACTCAACCTCGTGGACGAGCTATGTCGTAAATCATCCGGTCAGTCAAAACATTTTAACACGTACACAATACGCCTGGATTTATTACAATAAATAAATGTAACTTCACTCCAAATATTTACAATTTTAAGTAATTTCAAATTCAAAATTAGTGCAATTCAAGAAGCTGCAGATATCGCATGTGGTTCGTTGTTGCCGAACAAGTTTAATGCAAGGTCCAAAAAAACCGTAGGTAATACTTTCATAGCTAGGCAACGAGATTAGCAAAGTTGATTTACGTAATAGGAAGAAGGAAAAACATTTTTAACGCGCTCGCCTAATTGATACAGAAAATTTAGGATTTATCCTTCGATAGTTAACATCGTAAAACAAATAAAAGTAACATTACTTCGCTCAGCGAAATAAAATTTTAAATAAAATAATTAATAAACAATATGATTGTTGATTACTACGAAACGCTGCGTTGATGGTCGGGTGCGGTATTGGTGGGCATGTTCATACCGACTACATAGAAAGGCGTCTTTGAACTTGCTAAATATTTATTTCTCAGACATTCCAGCATTTCCAAACAAGTGGTAAGAAATTTTTTGGTTATGATACTGTAACTACCAAAAAGTACCCACACAAGGTAGCATTTCTAGTACTTATACTGAGGTCTTTTTATTTGTGTACAGTAAAAAAATACACAGTACAATGTGTACACATAAAGGATAAACAGTAACTGTAACACGTTCTAATTTTTGCTCAGAAATAGATGATTTGTATTTGCGAGATACATAGATACCCACCATAAACAGTGGAGTTAGTTGCCACAATATTTACGATCGCCGGAGCTTTAAAGCGCAAAATTGTCCCAGAATTAACCGTCACTCAGTCCTGAATGGAAATGCAGATAAGGGTGCAGCAAACCCCCGCGTCTGTGAGCAAACTCAATATAATGAACACGTAATATGGCCGGCGTTAGTCCTCGCCTCGCTATGCATGGGACGCTACGAATCACTGCATGTCAAGCATGTTAATCCGGTTACTCATAATCATGCGTCTCGGTGAACAGCGAAACCCGACTATGTCTGTCCTCATCGCACTGCCAGAAACGGAATAAATAATGCCGGATTTGTTTGGTTAGGTCGACTCGAAAACCTCGAAGCGTTCTAGAAGCATTCCAAAACAACGGATGTGACTTTATAATGTCGTTATCATCTTAGTGCAATTCTAACTAATATTAGAGAAAATAAGAGAAGAGTTACGGGCCCAGATTGCTTCAGTTGCATAACACTGATCGCGCTATGTCACCTAAACCCATCCATTTCTCTGCTAGTTTTTTTTTTGTGCCACAATCGACCACAAATTTTCCTTTTTGGAAACCTATTTCTTTGGTTGGCTTCTTACTTATTTGCTGCTTCTACTGAACGAGTTACACTCTCCCGCGTTATCGAATTTTCGACCAAAACGTCTCTGTAAATTTTTTGTTTAACGTGTGGCCATGTTTCATCTTCAGTTTTGTCACCAATTTTCTACTCTGTTACGGTCGAAGTCGCTTGTATTCGTGGTAAATATTTCTGTTAGACAAATGGCAGCCCTGATTTCCTCTCGACTCCGCGCGTCTATTTGGCCTTCGTTTCGGTGTAAAACTTTCCCTGCTAAGGGTCACACGTCCATTCGAGTTTGCTCGCTTAGAAGCTAACAGGTCTTAACCTACTTTGCTTGACGTAACCTTCTTTCCCCAAAGGCGAATTATTTTTTTCGCTTGGGCAACACTTCCCTGGTGTCAAGCTCAGTCGTTTGTTACTGATTTGTTTGGATTTTCCTTAGCCTGACTTGATGAGTTCATTCTCTATTTTTTTATGAAAATTTACTTAAAATTTTTGATGTCCTTGCAGACAAGTCGTATCCCGTTTCCGATTACGTCAGTATTACACTTTCTGATCTGATAAATCACTGGGTATCAAACGGTCGTCCCGATAAGGAAGTTTGTTGACTCGAAGCTGAATCTCACTAAATAATTTTGCTTCATAACAATTATCAATGGTAAGTTTACTTGTTTTGTTAACGTTTGAGGCAATTCACTTACTAGATTTTTCCTGTTACATTGGTTATTGTGAGACAAAAGGAAATTTCCTGACGTACGCACCATTTTGTTACAGTTAATTGAAGCGGTCCTGATATATTATATATATATTTTTGTTCTATAGCTGACAACATTAAAGGTGGTATATTCCAAACAGTAAATCCTTTACGTTTTTTGAAAAATTCTTTTAATAATAACTCTTTCTTTTTTGCACCAATCGATATATCTCAAGTCAGTGAGACAATAAAGTCACTCAAAGAATCAACTTCTAGTGGCAATGATGAAATAAGCTTAAAGATTATTCAATCCGTCCCTTATTCGGTTTTACAAATGTTTACTAATTTAATTAACGAAAGTTTTCTAACTGGTACCTTTCCTTCGTTCCTAAAACGTGTTCGCGTAATACCACTCCATAAAGGTGGCACGGTTCACAGTTTTGCAAATTTCAGACCTATAGCGGTTACTTCCACATTTTCTAAAATAATCGAGTCAATTGTGAAGAAGTCAATAATGTCACTTCCTACAACATACAATATAGTATCTCCGCTGCAATTTCGATTTAAATCAAAAACGAATACTAGTGATGCTATTTATAATTGTATATCATTTATTTATGAAAATTTAAACGAAAAATGGCTTCAGTAGCCAACATGTTCTGTGACGTAGCAAAACATTTTGACTGTTTGCATCATAGTATTTTATTCGAAAAATTACACAGCTATGGATTCAGAGGTGTAGTTAACGATTGGTTCAACTCATATCTGACAGTTCGGTATCAGTCTGTTAATCTAACTTTACACTTTAAAAAAGCAAAATCAGACCTACTGAATGTTAATAACGGTGTTCCTCAGGGTTCAGTACTGGGGTCACTTTTATTCTTACTTTACATAAACGATATTACGTCGTTAAAATTATCGGGTCATGTTACACTTTTTGCTGACGATACTTCTATTAGCTGGTCAGCCAAAGACAACCGTGACTTAACACGTCAAATAAATGAAGATTTGAAAATTTTGCAAATTTGGTTCAATAGTAATTTTTTAAAGTTGAATCTCGACAAAACTAAATTAATTCTGTTTAGGAACAACGACCCCTTAACCATAGGTATAAATAATAGCTTTGTAAATCAAATTTCTACACATAAATTCTTAGGGATTATTCTCGACAAGGATGTCAAATGGACACATCATATACAATATTTAACAATGAAATTAGCTAAAGATTGTTTTCTAATTCGTACCATTTTTTCTAATCTCGGTCTTCCATCAGCGCTACAAGTATATCACTCAGTATTCGAATCTAAATTAAGGTATGGAATTAGTTTTTGGGGCTTCGGAACTTTTGAAAATATCAACAAATTATTTGCAATTCAAAAAAGGGCAGTTAGAATCATTTGTCGAGCAGAACATAACGCACATTGCCGTCATTTTTTTTATTAATTTAAAAATTTTAACAGTTTTCTCACTCTTTTTATTGGAAATTTTAACTATTGTATACAAAAATCAAAATTTTCTAAAAAGAAATTTTGATGTGCATAATTATTTCACCAAAAATAATGATTCTCTCTACTTACCGCTTCCTCACACTGCATACGCGAAGCAATCTCCATTTTATAAGAGTAAGATTCTCTTTAATAAGCTTCCTAATGAACTGCGCATAATTTCTAACGTAGAAAAATTCAGATTTAAATTGAAAAGTATCCTACTAAGTCAGGCATTTTATTCTGTAAACGAATTTATTACATTTAATTTTACTATTTGACTTAATTAGTGATGTCTTTAATCTTATATTTTTAAATTCTGCACCATATGTTTATGTCTGTATCCACAGCAGGTTTCAAGACAATAAATTTGAATTTGAATTTGAATTTATGAGTGCAGAAGTATTAAGATTGGGAAACGGTGACGCTCCGCTTTTTTAATAAGAAAAAAGATATGAATACGGGTCCTGATAATAATAATAATAATAATAATAGTTTTATTGATCCGACAAAAGAGAGTACAAATATACAAAAAAAAAGAAAAATTTAAATGTAACAGAATTCATGTGTACAATATATAACTAAAGAAATGGCCTAATTTGCGGATCAAAAGGCAGTAGGTTCAGTTGATATAAGCATATAACAACTGTTCTGCCACCTACCCCTTCCTAAGCTAAAGCCTTAAACTAAATATAAATGTACTAACTAAAAAAACAAAAAAAACAGTTAACGAAATAAGTGTATGTAATAAGTAATGGCGAAAGAATGGAAAGATGACACTCGAAAGGAAATTGGAAACGCCCGTTTTTAAAGTGTGACAAATACGTGTGCCTCGCTCTTCATTTGCAGAGTCGCAAACCATTGCTATTTTATTTTTATCATTGCTGCGACCTCAACAGTTCCCTAACTGCCGTTCTGAAATTGGAATAAGAGATCGGAGTAAGAGTAAAATTTAAGCCGAGTGAATTTAAGTATTTTGCTATTGTAAAAGTAAAAGAGCGCTCGAAAGTTGTGGTTCTGTGAAATGGAGGAGTCAGTAAGCATTTGCTGCGCACGTTAATATTGTGGACATCAGTCCGAAATGAAATTTTATTGTAAAGATACTCCGGAGCTTTTTTATGCAAAATTTTAAAATACAAACAGATAGAATGAAATTTTCTGCGGTTAGACATATTGAGCCAACCAAGCCAGTTCAGAGTGTGGGATATACGTTGACCCTTTCTAATCCCAAAGATAAATCTAAGGCAAGAATTTTGGATAACTTGAATTCTTTTTACGTCCCTGCCAGCTAAACAGGGGCCGTAAAGGTTGTCGCAGAAATTGAACAACGAGAGAACCAGCGTATCACAAAGAGTTTTGCGAGTATTGCAGGAAAGTAAATTTCTGCTGCTATACAAGATTTTAAGGATGCCGTAAGCTCGATTAATCAGACAAGATACATGCGAAGTGAATCTTAGATCACAGTCAAGAGTCAAACCCAGGTTTTTAGCTAAGGAAACGACAGGTAAAGTAAAATTATTTGTATATATATTAAGAGTATTTTGAATGGAATCGCGTTGTTTACGTGGACCAAAGACCATGATTTTACATTTTTCCGGATTGACAGATAAACAGTGTTTTTCGGAAATTCTAATTAAAGCATTTAGATCGTTATTTATTAAGTTACAGTTGAGCTCAGCATTTATTGCATTAAAAGTATGGTAAAGTTGCGTGTCGTCTGCGTACATATGGTATTTGCAAGTTTTTAAAACTTCAATTAGGTGACTGGTATAAATTGAGTACAGTAGAGGGCCTAAAATTGAACCTTGGGGTACGCCACGAGTAAGCGACAAAGGAGTAGAAATCGATTCGTCTAAACGCACATATTGAGACCTGTTTGACAAATATTCAGAGAATAATTTTATAGCTTTGGTTTCAAGTCCAATAAAGTGAAATAAAGCTAGCATCATCGCGTGATTAATCGAATCAAACCCTTTAGAATAGTCTAATAAAATCAAAACAGTGATTTTTCCTTCATCAACTCCGTATAAAATGTCATCTGTAATATGCGCCAAGGCGGTAGCACAGTTAAAACCTTTACGGAAGCCGGACTGAAACCTAGGTAAAATATTATTTTGCTCTAAGTGATCTCTCAGTTGCCTATCTATAATTTTATCTAATAATTTTGAGAGAATGGGCAATAGGCTGATAGGTCTAAGATCGTTCAAATTATGCGGTTTATTACTTTTAGGGAGTGGAATTACCACCGCTTGTTTCCAACATGATGGAAAGGTCCCTTCTGATATACAGAAGTTGATTATATGGACAATGTAAGGAATTAAGAACGGGCAACATAGTTTCAAGAACGTTACATCTAATTGATCAGCACCGGGCGATTTAGTTTGAAGAGAGTAGAGAATTTTCATGATTTCTGCGTCAGTGGTTGGATTAAACGAAAGTCTGTGATGCACGAAAGATTTAATATTGTTATTATAAAATTTCAAAAAGTTGCTATCGGGAGAATTGTTACCCGGAACACTGTCTAACCAATGTTTATTAATATCATTAGTGTCGTGAAGATCGGCGGGAAGAGAGGGAACTTTTCCGTCGACTTGAGTTTTCATCGGTCCTCGTATTTTATCAGTACATACTGACCAGTCAGGTCTTGAATCTTAGAGTTTTCTCTTCTCGATTTTTAAAATGTGATTTTCCAATATAATTCTGAAAGGTGTTTCAATGTTCACGGCGAAACTTCTGATTTTCCATTGGTCCTCGTATTTTAAGTCATATTCTTTGTTAGTTCCACGGAATAAACTGAGCGTAACAGCGCGTGTTAAGTTTCCAAGTTAGACGAGCGGCCCCCGGCTTTCGTTATGAAATACTTCCTCATATATTCAGGCTGAAAGCAAGAGCAACGAGACTTAAATATAGAACATGAACTGCCAAGTGTACTCTGTCGCCGTGTATTTTTCAACTTATAAACATTTTAGACCAGACTGCAGGGCGAAATCTGATCTCGCCCCAGATTTCCCGGGGGGCGGGCGGGCCAGGCTTGGACCGAGGACTGCATCTTTCCGACTCAAAATGCGGCGCTTGCGTAATTTAATTAAATATTAATTCGAAAGTTGGAACTTGCAAAAAATCGCGGCGCTAAAGCTCGAGAGCTTGGCCGTCGCGTCGTTAAGTCCCTTTATTTAGAGGGTCGTTACAATTAATTTCGAATTAAAATTCAAACTCCTGCGCCCGTCTGCTGCGAATGTTGCAGGAAGTAAAGTGCGAAACATTAAACAGGAAGCCAATAAAGCGGCGGAGCCCGTTAGCGACTTCTATGCAAATGAAGGAATAGGAAAATCCTTTTAAAATCGCGCGCGATTATGCGCCGAGTTCATTTTTCAGTTAGCGAATGTTGTTTTTTTTCACTTCTTGATTAAAAATAAGGAAATTGGTTTTTGCTGCCGGGCATTCCACTCCACATACATAGGTATAAAACAAGGCAATGCAAGTGAAATGGTTTTAAGCACTAAGCTTAACCGAGATAATTGAAATGGAAAACAAAATCCAAAGCAACAAATTGAAGATTAAGTTAGGGAAAGAAATGAAAAATTTTTGTATTTTTAAATTTATATTTCAACTACTGCTTTAAATTTTACAAAATTATTTTAAATGCAAAAGCGGATTTACTCAAAATATTTCGGACTTGCTCGCACATAAATAATTTAAGTCAAAATTAGGCTACTTTTCAAAGCTTGTGCAATAAGTCTCGAAAAAAATTGGCCTTCTTCCACGAGTTATTGCAGATCATTCCACCAACTATAAAATAAGCAGTCAAAAGAAAGTAGCATCAAAATAACCCACAGCAGCAAACTCAGAATCAGTTCTTCGCTAGGACTTTAATTCTATTCCATTTTTAAAACTAATTTATTTTCACGAAGGCAAGCGAAAAAACAAAAAGCGAACAACATAATCAAACAAAAATTAATCAACTCCACAAAACAAAAGACAATCGCCGTCATTTTATAAATCTTTTGATTTTAATTTATTTTTATAGAATCGTTTTCATTTTCGTTGTCGATCGTTTATCTTTTGCTTTATTCCGTTTCCGTTCGCTATTTATTTCTTTTTATTGGCGTTTGTATTTTTTTTTAAATAAATGTTTCGTCTTTGTTTAACGGCATTGATCGTCCTTTGTTTTAATTTGTTGGTTATTTTTAGATTTGTTCTACTATTCACATTATGTTCTTCGTTGATTTTGATTTTGATTTAATTTTGCGTTATTTGTTAGCCGTTTTTTCTTTTTGTTTTCATTGATGCCCTGACAGTAATTCAAACGAGAAACAAAGTCCGAACAACAAAACGAAACAAAAAACAACCAACGAAATAAAATAAAAGACGATCGATGTCATGTTTTGACTTTCATTTCAGTGTAATCGATTCATTTTCTTTGTCGGTCCCCTTTTTTCTTACTGCGTGTCTTTTGTTTCATTCTAACGTTCGCCGTTGTTTTTCTCATTTGCATTTGTCATTTTTTTCTATTTTTGTTTTTAATTTCATTGATCGTCTTTTGTTTTATTTCGTTGATTATTTTTCGTTTCATTCTGTAGTTCACTTTTTGCATTCCGCTTTTTTTCTATTTTCTATTTTATTGAAAATGCTATATTGCTGGTCGATAGCCTAAACCTTGTCACCGATCTCGTTTTTCGTTATAGAAACTAATCATTTTGTTGTCCTTTATAGTACAGTCTCATTGCCCAGAAGTGTTTCATTGTCAATTTTGATTTTCAAAAACTAAGTTGGGTACATAAAGCACGATCAGTTCAAATCAAAAATGTCACTTCTTAAAGATGCAAGAAGAATTTGTTGAGTTACCAATCAATTCAGATTTAATACCTGAATTTTCTAAATAGCCGTTAAATGATTGAGCAGAATTTTTTTTAAATGATCCTAAACATACTCTACATCCTGCATTATCAAATGTTCAGTCAAGGTTTAATTCTTTACGAAGAAATTAATACGCTCAGTCACCTCACTAAATGTTTAATTTGTACACCGATTGCCCCATCATATTATATCTACAACGCCTATATCGCTTTCTGTATGTTACGTTGCTTATGTTCTCGTTTTACAACAACGACTGGTGTATGCTTTTTAATGTGTAAAATTTCGTTGGCTAAAAGAGGTTTTACAGTTCTTTTTGGATGTCGGTCATTTGTGGCAGGTCATTTTATAATACGTATATATTGTTACAGGTATTCCACCCTCTCATGATAAGCTCTCTTTTTGTGCGAAAGTTATAAATTCGGCGATTTGCACTATGTTACAATGTAATGAATGATCCGACATTAAACATTAATCATTGATTTTAACTGATTTACTCTTGAATCTCAAAAATGATAATGAATTCTTTAAACCATCCATACAGGATGTGACAAAGTGCATTTTCGGAATGTTCTGGTCCAAAAGTCTATGTATCAAAACTCTTGTTCAAACATAATTAACGAGCGAGAGCGTTAATTGTGTGAACTACAATCTGCTGGTGCAGCATTGCAAGTAAGTTCAAAATCTTCAATTGTCAGCATGGAATCCTCTCATACAGTTTCCACAGCAAATAAGCGGGTGCAGCTGATCGTACTTACGACCTACTATCCAAACAATTTTGTTAAGTTAAACAAAAATACGCGTGTTGAATTTTGTGTAAAAGCAAAAGTAAAAATCGAATTTAGGATATAATTTTTCAAACTTGACAGTATAAATTTTCTCGCAGAAATTTCTTATTGATGGCTTAGAAATCGTCGAAATACCTTTCTTATTTAAGTATAAATTTTGACTTTATGAAAAAACTTCTTTAGTTCATAAAACAGTTTTGGTTTCAAACTCTTCATTTGGCTTCCGGAAATCATATTAAGCTGCACAAATCCTCAAGATAATCAAATTCAGTGTTACTGAATTTTGAAAGCTATCATCATCAAAGATAAATAAAAGAAGAAATAAGCAATATTTTCGCTTGATGCACGTATATGAGGTCTTTTCAGATATTCTTTTCGGAAGTTATCTAAAGATTAATCAATTTTTCAACGTTCTTAAAGTTAAACATGGGAATCCAACACGATAGCAAACTATTTTTAATTTATGTTTCGTTACTACTGCTTTTTTGAGTCTTTAATTAAAATTGTTAGCAGCCTTGTTACAATTTTCATTGAACAAGAGTCGACGTCAATGATTTTTTGAAGAAAATCTGATTATCCACAATGCATTCTGTAACAAATCGAAGTTTAAAGTGTCTAGTTAAAAGTTCTAAATATTTATATGTTTGTTTAAATAAAGAAGCTACACAATATTTTGTATATCGTTGATGAATCTGCGAAACCTCGTATGAGATTTTTTCGTATCAGATTTTTACAAGATTTTAAAACATTTGATAAAAGTCTGAAAAGTATACGAAATCGTCTTAAACATTTAAAAAGTATCGAAAAGGTGTATTTCTTTTCTTTGTTTGTCAATTTATACGTAAAGCTGGTTACATTTCTTGTTGTAACTATTGATTTATTTCATAGCTTTGTTTCCTTTATTAATTTTTTTATGTATGATTTGAACCATTTTGAAAATTCTGCCTTGTGCAATTTTTTCTTCACAACAATTTTTCTATTACCTCTCATGTTTTACTATATTTATAATTTCAAGGTTTAATTTCTTGATTAAAGAAATACTCTTTTGCCCCAAATATTTAAAATAAAGAAGTCTATAATAATATGTTATTAAATTTTTTAAGAATCGACTAAGCAGGTTTAAAAAAATGTTCAGGAATTTATTCGTCATATACCGGGTGTCTCAATATACAATACCTTTCAATTTAATTTTTTTTGAAAACTGGGAAAAACTTACTTTTGCAAATAGCGCCCTCTAGCTACTTTATAATATATTAGTCAGAGTTGTTGAGTAAAAACTTTAACTTAGCTTAAAATTTTCTTTCAAACGAATGGATGTTCGTTAATTTCTGATAAATAGTAGAAAAGTTAAAGTAAATAATTGTAAATAATAAGCCTAAAATCAAAGTTTAATTAATTAATTCAGTCTGACGCTATCAAAGCTGTAGTTTATTCTAAAGGTTTGTTAGTGAAATTAATTTTTATTGCGGAGCTTACTGATTGCGTCACTTTGATTAGAATTTTTTTCTCCCGAAGTCATAGGTCTTATGGTTTGCTATATATCGCCGATCGTCGCCCTTATTAACTAGATTGATTTTCCCTTTTCTTTTTGCATTTATTAAGTGTTGATACCGGATGATACGCACGTTTACACAAACACGATTGTGCTGATAAAATTATTTTATCTCTACTTACATCATAAAAAAATTAAGTTCATTGTTCGCGTTATGTAATCTTTCCTCAGAGAGTTGTAAACAAATCGTTTTACGGTTTCAGATCAAGGTTAAATGTTCGTGTTTTGTGTTTTTTTCCTCGAAAGTTTATTGTTGTTTTGACGCGTTCAGGTATTCCAGTGACCACCAACAAGTTTACATGTTTTTAATCCCTTTTATCTCAAAAACTACACAAGCTAGACCCTCCCATGTCTACAGTTATTTGCTTTGTTTTTCAAGAACTATCTGCGGTTAACGGATCGAATACTTATTCTGAATCACCCTGTACGTAATAATGCTTTCAGATCTCGTAAATCAAGGGAAGTCCTGAAATAATCCTTTATGAAAACAGGCAGAAAGGATTCGTTATGCAAGGAAGTTAAATTTCAATATTAATTTACGTTTGCGTTTGCATATTATAAACAGTACCGTCACAATCAAGTTATTAAGTTTCCTTCTAATTACTTACGTATTTACAGAACGACGGCGTAATTACTTTACGGCGCCTTGTGTTTAAGGGCGAAGGACGAACCGTGCGAGTGCGTGCCTTCCAGTTCCTGCGAACGCAGATGTTGAGGGTTTCCTAGGCGAGCAAACTTTCCGGAACGGGTAAATCCGACGTTTGGCCCGCAACGTCGTCGAACTTCTGAAAGCTCTCTCTCTCCCCTTTTGCTTTTTCGAGATGAAAGCCCGCCCGCGTGTATTACTTATTATAAACTGTAATTTAATATCCGAAGACAAACATTTCCGAACTGTGCTTTAAGCCCCACAAAAGGGAATTACTTTGTCGTCACGAAGTCGTTCGAGGAAAATCACAGGAACGAAAATAATAAAAAGCTTTAAGTTTGCGCTGTTATTTCACTTACCGGCTACAATAGAAGCCTCCCGTCCGTTATTGATTGAAACTAACAAGCGATTCTTGTTTTACCATCAATTTAATGGTGGTTGTTTGGAAATAAGATATTTCCAGTAAAACGGAACGCTTTTAATAATACATAATGTACCACGGCCTTCCACTTCCACACTCATTCAGCTCGAACAATAATATTCGTAATAATAATAACAACGGTAATTAATTAAGTTCTAAATTTAGGAGACACGTGTAATCATTTAATGAAATTATTTATTTAGTAACTAGCTCTTGTCACGGTATCACCTTTTTTTTTGTTACACACAAGCACACACGTTTTCTGTTAAAAAAAAAAAAAAAAGAAGTTGCGAATTATTTTAATGGCGTTCGCAAAATTAATTGCAAAAAACTTAAAATTGAGTTAGTTTATTTACTCAAAACAGCACTCCAGATGTCCCCAATTACTTAATTTAATTAAATTTCGTAATGTAATTGGTACAAAGAAATTGGAAAGTTGAAATGTGGACAAGAGATTAAGTTAAATGTAAAAAAAAGAAATAAAATAGAAATCATGTCGACTACTACGTGGCAAGATAACAAGATAAATTAATTTCGAAAGCTCTTTTTAATTATATTTAACTTGATTAATTTTAGCCACAGAGGTATCTGAGATAACTATTATAAAGTTGCTTTAAATTTAGACCAGCCAGGTTAGAGGTAATGTTACTTATTTTAGCCGCGATTGGAAGTAGAAAGCCGTTTCTGCGACACGATAATCGTGACAGAAACAATATACTTCTCTCTATGGAAGTGTAAAAGTGATGACATGCTCCCTACGGAGCTTTCATTATATCAGCATTTGTGCATAAAAGCATGGATTTTTCTTGATTTTGAAGGCAATAAATTTATCACAGCCCCAATCGCTGCATTTAAACTACTACATTTTTAACTACTTTTTATTATAAACAATAAGTAACTTACATGATTTCTGGTACTACATTTGGTGAGGGATTTTATTTAGAGGTTTGATCACTAACAACCGCACGTTCCAGTATTTAAAGACATTATGACGTGTTTCCTTTGAGTAGGAGAAAAAAATCTTACCTTAATCTGATTCGTTAGGATCAAAGCTTTCTTTCCCATCAACTAATAGTAGAATAGCTGTGCCGCCTGTTCTGAAACAAAATCTCATACGAAATAACATAGGGGTCTCAAAATAAAATGTGAGGATGTGTGGTGCAGGGGATCGTCAAGCTGTTACAAGCTTATCGTTAACAGTCCATAAACTGATCGTAATCTGTTAAAAGCTAATAAGTAATATTTTTTAAATGGGTGAAAAAATCAGCTTATGAACAGCAAGCTATTAAAAACTGATCGTCAAGCTGTTATAAGCTGACAGTCAAGCATTTCATAAGCGAATTATTAATCTGTTTAAAGCTGATCGTAATATTTTAAAAATGGTTGAAAAAATCAGCTTATGAACAGCAAGCTGTTGAAAGTTGTTAAAAACTGATCGTCAAGCTGTTAGAGGCTGATAGTCAAGCATATCATAAGCTGATTATTAATTTATGAAAAGCTTATCGTAATATTTTAAAAATGGCTGAAAAGATCAGCTTATGGGCAGCAAGCTGCTGAAAGCTGTTAAAAACTGATCGTCAAGCTGTTAGAAGCTGACAGTCAAGCATTTCATAAGCGAATTATTAATCTGTTTAAAGCTGATCGTAATATTTTAAAAATGGTTGAAAAAATCAGCTTATGAACAGCAAGCTGTTGAAAGTTGTTAAAAACTGATCGTCAAGCTGTTAGAGGCTGATAGTCAAGCATATCATAAGCTGATTATTAATTTATGAAAAGCTTATCGTAATATTTTAAAAATGGCTGAAAAGATCAGTTTATGAGCAGCAAGCTGCTGAAAGCTATTAGAAACTGATCGTCAAGCTGTTAGAAGCATTTCATACGCTGATCGTAATCTACTAAAGCTGCTAAAAGCTGGTAAAGTAGTTACTACCATTTCAGCTTGTAACAGCTTGACAATCAGCTTTTAACAACTTGCTGTTCATAAGCTGACTTTTTTATCCATGACTATCAGCTTGTAACAGCTTCACGATCAGTTTTTAATAGCTTTAGCAGATTACGATCAACTTATGAACTGCCTGATGATCAACTTGTAACAGCTTCACGATCCCCTGCACCAGACATTCTCGCGATTCCCACCACACGTCTTGTCACCATTTCCGGGTTTTCAGACCCCTACGCTATTTCTTATGGGCTTAAAAAAATTCCAGAACCGGCTTAGCTGTACCACTTATATCTAATACAAAAGTTAAGTTTCGAGAAACTTCAATGCCGCATAATAAAAAAACTTCAACGTCGTATAATAAAAAAATTTAAGGTATTATTTGTTGTACCCTCGTTTACTGAGTGTTTGAGGAAGTATGGCTGAAAAAATCCGGATATAATATGAAACACATCTGAACAAAAGGCAGATCGATTTATTTTTATTTATTTCGTTTGTGTTCATTCTGAATTAAAATAATGTAAATAGCTACACTTCCAAAAACACACCCTGTATATTCATTTAAAAAGAAAGGTTTTTTTTTGTTAAATTATTATTAGGTTGTTTTTATTTCCGACGAATTACCTCGTCGTAATTGAGATTACTTTTTCTTTAATTCGAAGCGTTAACGAAGTTATTTTTGCATTCCTCAGACCTCTGTTCTTTCGTTCGCGTTTCGTTTCGGGTTAAACCTCCCCGGTTAACGTGGGCTTAAAAAAAAATCACCCGCCCGGTAATTGATTTTAAGGCCCAATTTATTCATTAAAAACTAAGCTGCTGCTAATTAATATTTATACGGACGTGATTAAAACGGGCGAGACACAAATTAAGCGCCATTCAAAACGCGCGCGCCCGCTTTTTTGCGCCCTCTTCCCTCGGCCTCCTCGTCACTCGCGAAATCTACTAATTCCACCCCTATTTACAAGTTTCTATGTTGAAATTACGATTCTGATGAGGGTTTTGTCTGCGAGTATTTTTGTCTTTTAATTTGTTTGGCTGTGCGGAATCTGTTTACCAGGGGAATTTTTTTTTCCTTAATCAAAGCGTAGCAAGCATGATGAAATCTTGCTTGGTTCAATTCAGTAAAGCACGGTTTTCCTCCACGTTCGTTAGTCGCCAACAATTCCTTTAATTTAAACACGTAAAGTTCAGGTTTTTTTTTTCACGTTTTCGCTAGTCCTTAACGACTGTGGGGAGTATCAGCGACCCCTACTCAATAAGAATTGATTTTACTGATAGAAGTCTCATCTAATTGGTTATTGATACTCGCCGGCAATTCAGTTTCGCTGTTGAGGCGATCCGCTCTCAAACAAGCTAACTTAAGCTGTGGTGAATTTATGTGCTGGACCGCATTTCAGTTGGAGTGTTCTCCCACCCAGTGAATCAGGCCT
This sequence comes from Prosopocoilus inquinatus, assembly GCA_036172665.1. Lineage (NCBI taxonomy): Eukaryota > Metazoa > Arthropoda > Insecta > Coleoptera > Lucanidae > Prosopocoilus > Prosopocoilus inquinatus. The sequence continues at coordinate 36,285,510 of CM069877.1, forward strand.
GTATGAAGTGAGCGTTGCCACTAGCGAACATGAACAAGGAAAACCTCGATTTTACGTAATTAAATTAAAGGTATTCGAGAAGTTAATTGACATCATTTAGTACAATCGATGCAGCGTGTTTCGATCGTCTCGGTGATCATCTTTGGGGGCATATCTGACGCATTGGCCCGCATAGCGCGCATACGTTCCCCGACGCTGATAATCCCGTATTAGAATTTCAAATGCGGCATTCGGCGTGATATATCTCACTTAAAAACTTCCCTGCATTGAAACTAACTTTACGTGCTCGTCGTACGACGACGCCGACGCAAGGGAAGATGGAGAGCGTCGTTTTGCACTCTCTCGCCGGCTATTACAAGAATTTGATCGAGTTTTTCTGCTTCGAACGTACCGAATATTCCTTGTTGTGATGGTAGTTCTGGCTTGCATCTCCAAATTTATGTGATTCCCAAAAACCTTATAAGTTACAAACTACTTTTGGAAGAGACGCGGAATATCCTCGAGAGCAGAATGAATTTTGTATAAATTTGTGTTGAAACCCTTTTCACTCCTCATGCTTACATACTACCATTCACTTGCCGCGGGAAAAACTACTTCATCTTGATGTTCTAATGTAATTGGATACGTGACCAAACAAGAGGCAACATTCACCAACTGTTCCTATGCTGAACGCTAGATTAAAAATTATTTGAATTAAATTGAAAATGAAATATGAAAAAAAAGAACAATTAAAAACATTATTTACTATCCAGTTGTGAAATCACTCTGCGAAGTGGGTACAATTTTGCACAAATTAGAAGCCTGTGAAATATCCACAGGTAAGTTATGCGAACGTGCGACTTCTTGTTTCTGTCAATTCATTCTTAACATTTTTGTTCCTTCTATATCACAGGTTTTTAGTATCTGACGTCTCTTCTGGTACGCTGGACGTGTGATTATGGAAGTGGAAATTAACTTACGTCCCAGCACCTGCTCAGTAGTACAGGGTGATTAAAAGAGAGCGTCAAATGTAATCATTTTTTTTTTGGCCATCTGTGCTCGGTTAAACAAAATCGCTCAATTGACGCACATTATGTATTATAGTGTACAGTTAGTACTGCTAAATAGTTTTATTCGTATTTTGTCTTTTTAATTTGTTTTATTTATGTCTATCTGTGATATCTATACCTGTATTAATTATTTTTGACAATGTCCATGTCCCTGTGATAAATGACAATAAAACATTATTATTATTATTATTAAACAATTTACGAGAGACCAGAGAGAGACCAAAGAAACACCAGTTACAAAGACACTTGTTTTTATTCATTAAAGCAGAACTCATTGGCGTAGCTATAGGGGTTGCAGACGCCGTAAGCGCCTGTTCGAAGCTTAAAGTAAGAAAAAAAAACAATGATAAACGGATGTAAACAAATTTTAATCAAATACGAAGGCCATCGATTATACAAGACAATAATCGAATAATAAATTCAAAACATTTAGAATTTGCAAAAAAAAAATTGTGTAAGGTCGTGGAGGGAAAGACTAAGAATTTCGTTTTGCATTTTTGAAAAAAAAGTCGATTAATGAATCTAATTTTATTTTCTTGGAACTGGGATTTTCTTCTGTTTGTCAGAAGCAAAACTAAAAAGGAAACAAAAAATAATTGATTTTGAAGAAAAGGCAATCGCCCAGTTGACTAAAACAAACAGTGGATTGTAAATGAAAAATAAACAAACAACAACAACAAACAAAAGACAATCGAATAGCAAAACTGACATTCGGTATTTGTAAAAAGAACGTAAAAGTCCGTCGAGGGAAAGAATAAGAGTTCTTTTTTTAAGTTTTCTTATTCGCAGTCGACGAAAAAAGGAAGAGAATCAAACGACAATCGTTAACAAACGAAAGACAAATGACTACAAGCAAATATAATCGACTACGAACGAAAGGTCATCGATTAATAATTTCTTTGTTAGGAAAATTTTTCTGTTTAAAAATCAAAAGTAAGAATAAAGAAAAACAAAACTAGGAACAATCGACTTCCAACGAAAGACGACCGATTACTAAACGAAAGACAATCGATTATCAAACAGAAGACGATCGATTATCAAACAGAAGACGATCAATTATGATACAAAAAACAATCAATTCAATTACAAAGAATAACAAATCTGATATGACATTCATAATTTTTAAAAAGAGATGCAAGAAATCACGGTTGAGAGAAAAATAGCTCTTTTTTTCATTTTTTTTTTCTCAATTCAAAGTCGCTAAAAGAAGAAAAATAATCAAAAAGACGGGGTCCAAAGCCCCCTATCAACAAAGACCTGGAGACATGGCAAGGCGACTGACTCGCTTAAGGTGCGTCGCACGTAAATAAAGCCAAAAACCGACCCTACTCCTAGACTGAGTTCGTAAAGTCTTCTTGGCTAGCACGTAGGATAAAATAACATGAGAAACAAGATATGCAAATTCATTTATGTGAGAGAGAAAGAATATTACCCAAGAAACTCAGAGGAGAGTTTACAAACTCGCTTTTAAAGTATGAAGGAAGGTTTCGCACGAATCGAAAACGTTGTGACGGCATCAAACCCAAATGAATACGAGTAAAGGTAGCGGAGGACCAATGGTATTGAAGGTCAAAAAGTTGTAATTCTCAAAATCGGATATAGCAATGAAATTAGGAATATAAACAAACCGATCAGAATACAGGCGGTATCGTTTGAAGTTGAAGCTGGTACACATAGGAATCCTCCCTGAGGTTCCTTCCGAAAACCAAAATTTTGTCATTCCCTGGATGACACGCCCGAAACGGAGTCCAAAGCCCCTTATCAACCAAGTGCTGGATTCAACGCAAGGCGACTGACTCGCTCGAGGCGCGCCGCAAGTAAATAAAGCCAAAACTGGCCCTACCCTTAGAGTGGGTTCGTAAAGTCTTCTTGTGTAGCGCATAGGATTGAATAACATGAGAAGCGAGATATGCAAATTCATTTATATGACAGAGAAAGATTATTAAGAAATTATTATTATTATTATTAACAAGAAACACAGACGATAGTTTACAAACTCGCTTTTAAAGTATGAAGGAAGGTTTCGCACGGATCGAAAACGTGACGGCATCAAACTCAAATGAATAAGAGTAAAGGTAGCGGAGGACCAATGGTATTGAAGGTCAAAAAGTTGTAATTCTCAATACCGTATATAGCAATGAAATTAGGAATGCAAAAAAACCGACCAGAATAGACGCGGTATCATTCGAAGTTGAAGCAAGTGTTCATTTAAGAAGAAAACAACGCCTAGGCTTATATAAACAAATCCGCGTAATCCATGAGCCATCTACGACTTCTGGCGGTATCCTTTGATCTTGCAGATACGCAGGAACACACGAGCACTTTAAGACGAAGCCACGCCCTTTCGTACATTTAAATAAAACTCGTCAAAACAACGGCAGGCGGCGAAAGTGTCGTAAAGCGGGCGGTGTTTGTTTGTGCAAAGTTGCAGCAGGTGCTTCGATTTTGAAAGTCGTAGATCATACCCATAATCTTTGAGGTTTGCCGACAATTCTTTGATGTTAACATCGTCGGCAAACAATAAAATGATTGTGTAGAATCTAGAGAACGTCTTTTAGAATGCCAAACGGAAAAATAGATAACGAATGCAGGAGAGATAAAGCGCGTCTTTTGCACTTCTCAGGAATTAATTTGCGTATATACAGATTGTGCCCTTAAAAACAGTTTTCGGTTTTCGGGATTGCCGATAACACTAAAGCGGTTTTCCAAACCGTAGCTTTGGAAAACCGCTTTAGCGTTATCGGCATTCCCGGAAACCGAAAACTGGTTCTAACACGTAACACGGGATCGCTGATATCGCTATTTGCCCAAAGTATGGACTCAAAATATTCCTCTGTTAAAAGCTGACAAGTAAAGAGAACAGCGGACACGAATCAAAAGGCAAAACTAAAACTACAAGCCTAAAAATAGAGCGATACAAACATTATAAACGAAATTGCGCTCAGCAATTGCTTGTCATAAATACCTGATCGGCGATAGTTGTCAGGCTTGGAAAAGCATAGGTGAATGCTCGAATTAGCCGTTCAGATCACGGAGAAATACTATTCATCATTCAATACCAAAATCTCATAACAATGGATGAAACAAAATGGCTAAAGAACCCAGGAAACAAACTGTATGCACTATGTGCTTGCAGCAAAACGACTGACGCTCTACCAGAGTTGTCAACTCAATCAAAAATTCCTTTTTCGGCATACAGCGTTTCCCCAGAATTCCCTAAATTAGTCAGAGACATTTAAATAGGAGGGTAAAATTAAAAAATACTCCTAATTATGAACTGTTAAAAGAAACAAAGAGAAATATTAAAACAACCTAACTTGTACTTTTATGCACTTTGCAGCAATCAGATACAGTGGAGCCAACTCGTCAAATTTCCTTATCATGGTATTTAATAATAATTAACAAAAATAAGAAAGAGATACTGAAATAAAAAAATTGTTATTGAATATAGAAAGCTAGTATGGTTTTGGTTCGATTGTTCAAAATTTCTTCTCAATTTTATTTTTCGACTGTAATGCGATCCTCACTTGTTCATGGATTATTGTTTCAAAGTTTGAAAATCGTCCTCGAATATTTCCGTCCGTTTTTGAATATTTCCTTGCGATCGTCATTTGTTTTCATCTTCAAACATTTCTGTCGCTTTCTGATATTTTCGCATTTGTTGCCGTTATTGTTTGAAAGAAGAGTGACTGGCGGTAGTTTTGAATTTATAATTTTTTCCTCTTTTCTTTTCTTTTCTCTTGAAATTATTTCTTTTCCTTTCGTAAATATTACATATATTATCATAATTTGCTTTTCTTTGTCTTTGTGGTTTCCCGTCGTGAAATTTGCGATCGTTATTTGTTTTTTTTCGTGCAGGAATTATTTAATGAAATATTTACTATAAGTTATTAATCTACAACCGGAAAAGCACTCAACGTTTCGCTATCGATTAATAGCTTCGTCAAAAGTGAAAAAAGTAAATATTATTATTATTTACTTTTTTCACTGCTGACGAAGGTACTAATGTGAAACGTTGAGTGCTTTTCCATATATATTCTCTCCGGTTTGAGATTAAAAACTTACAATTTTCGTCGGACAAGAGTCAATTGCTATAAAAAATTAATTAATTAATAAATAAATAAAAAATAGAACAATTTTGCACTCGTATTTTGTATTTCTTTTCACCACGTCAGGTACAAATAGTGGGTAGTCAAATTGTTAAAGACAAAAAACAACAATTAAGTGACCTAAATAACAAGAGACTAAATTAAAAAAAAAATATGAGCAACAAAATACAATAAAATTTTCAATTTTCATTTGTTCTCTCCTGCTTTTTATTTTCAGAAATTTTCATTTCTTCAATAAGTATTATGATATTATGACAGTGATTTGTTTTTGTGAATTTCGAGTTAATATTACTCTTTTTTAATTTTAAATATACAATTCGTTTCGAATTCTTTTCTTCTTCTATGTGTGGTCGGTCGTCTTCTTTCTTATTTATAGTGGTTTTCTCGATTGTTAAAAAAAATCTTGTTATAAATTTTCAGAAATCAAATAATTCCAATTTCTTTGAACATTTTAATTTTTCCACTTCACGTCAAAACATCAAAAATGTTTGTTTTTGTTCCTGATTATTTGGCCTTTTTCTTTCTTATTAACAGAAGTTGAAAAATTCCCTAGACTCTAATGAGTTTTTGCAAATTTTCTCTTTATCGCTTTTGTTTCAAATTATTCCTAGATTTAACGACTTTCTTCCTAAGTTGACAGTATTGCGCTTTATTCACAAGCTTCTCGAAGGAGCAATGTTGGACATGACCCAAATTGACCTGTCACAGAGTTCTTCTAGAAAAGTTCGATATCGATCTATGAATGCGAATGGTAACAGACTAACAGAAAACGCCATTTTGGTTTAACGGAAAAATACACCGTAACATAGTACTGAACATTTTTTTCCTTCCTCTTCGATCGCGTTACATCAAAAGAGTTTGTTTTTGTTCCTGATTGTTTGCCCTTTTTCTGTCTTATTAAAAGAATTAAAAGGTTCCCTAAATTTTAGTGAGCTTTTGCAATTCTTCCCTTTATTCCTTTCTTTTTCAAATTATCCCTGGATTTAACGAATTTTTCCCTAAGGTGACAAAACTGCGCTCTATTCACAAGCTTCGCAAAGGCAGCAATATTGGACATAGCCAGAACTGACCAATCGCAGAGTTCTTCTAGAAAAGTTCAATATCGATCGATGAAGGTGAACAGCAATGGACTAACGGAAAACGCCATTTTGGATTAACGGAAAAATACACCGTAACATAGCAATGAACATTTTTTTTCCTTTCTTTTTGATCTCGTTACATCAAAAAAGTTTGTTTTTGTCGCTGATTGTTTGTCCTTTTTCTGTCTTATTAAAAGAAGTTGAAGAATTCCCTAGATTTTAATAAATTTTTGCAATTCTTCCCCTTTATCCCTTTTGTTTCAAATTATCCCTAGATTTAACGACTTTCTCCCTAAGTTGACAACACTGAGCTCTATTCACAAGCTTCGCGACATATCTCGTACTGACCGATCACAGAGTTCTTCTAGAAAAGTTCGATATCGATCGATAAAGGCGAATAGCAACGGCCCAACAGAATACGCCATTTAGGTTTAACGGAAAAATATACCGTAACATAGTACTGAATATTTTTTTAGCTATTCCCGAACAGCATCTAGCGCGACAATCATCATAACTGCGGGAGGAAAGAGGAAAGGGTTGAAGTCACATGATCCGAACTGACCAATCACAGAGTTCGTCTAGATGAGTTCGATAACGATCGGTGAAGGCGAATAGCAATGGACTAACAGAAAATGCCATTTATGTTCAACGGAAAATAAACCGTGAGATAGTACTGAACATTTTTTTAGCAATTTTCGATTAGCGTCCAGCACGACAAGCATGATAACGGTGACCGGAGCGAAACTCTTCCTCTTCGATCGCGTTACATCAAAAATGTTCGTTTTTGTCCCTGATTGTTTTGCCCTTTTTCTGTCTCATTAAAATAAGTTGAAGAATTCCCTAGAATTTAATGAATTTTTGCAATTCATCCCCTGTATCCCTTTGGTTTCAAATTATCCCTAGATTTAACGACTTTCTCCCTAAGTTGACAACGCTGCGCTCTATTTACAAGCTTCGCGAAGACAGCAATATTGGACATGTCCCGAACTGACCAATCGCAGAGTTCTTCTAGAAGAGTTCGATATCGATCGGTGAAGGCGGATAGCAACAGAGTAACAGAAAACGCCATTTAAGTTCAACGAAAAAATACACCGTAACATAGTACTGAACATTTTGTTAGCTATTCCCGAATAGCATCTAGCGCGACAATCATCATAACTGCGGGAGGAAAGAGGAAAGGATTGGAGTCACATGATCCGAACTGACCAATCACAGAGTTAGTCTAGATGAGTTCGATAACGATCGGTGAAGGCGAATAGCAATGGACTAACAGAAGATGCCATTTATGTTCGACGGAAAAATACACCGTAACATAGTACTGAACATTTTTTTAGCAATTTTCGATTAGCGTCCAGCACGACAAGCATCATAACCGTGGCCGGAGCGAAACGCTAGAGCATGCGGGAGTAAAGAGGATTGCCCACGCTTAAATGTCAGAAGGTTTGCTCAAGCGTAAATGATTTTTAATCATGTTTCTGACAATCATATTTTGCTAAACCTTTCAGGTAGTTCAAAGCAGTCCAAGATTCATTCTTATTATATGGAAAAAAGGTCTCCGCCTACTAGATCTGACGGTATTATGATCGTGACCGGCCCGTCACATATAAAAAAATAGAATGTTCTGTCCGTAGGTTTGATTTGTAAGAGTTGAGGTATTTGGGGATGATTATATCTGCTACAACCGACTGAAGAATTCCAATGGAATATTGGTGGTGGTCAGGTTTTGAAAGTTCCTTATCCCCTTTACACAAAGAAAAGATGAATAATTTTTGTAACCCCGATGGACATTCAAATCGAATGACCATTTAAATTAAAAAAAAGCCTGATTATTTTCTTCCTGTTTTATGCTTTGTACAGCTTCGTGAGCTAGTTCTAACTACAGTAAATTAACTGAAAATAAAAAATGTCTTCCCTATGATTTAGTGCCGTGTCTCCGTTATGCTCCCTACATTCGGTTTGTGCTACGTGATCGGAATGTCAGACGTGTTAGTAACTGCCTCAAGATTTACATGCCGGGATAGGAAAATTAGTCGGGTTAGGAAGCGGTGGGAGTAACAATGAACTGAAAGGGATATCCGACTGTCGGAAGTCTGGAATCAAATACCACACCACATCTCATTATACCCATCTATACACGAACGTCTAACTTAGGGCGGTGGCTTTCGTTATTGACCTGTTACATCACATCAGTACGAAGTCCACGTGAAAGTTCCATCGTAATACAAATGCATTTCAGGGGTGGCTTCCACCGAAGTGGGCGGGCGGATGTTATACAATTTATGTCAAGTTCAAAAACAGGAATTTTTCATTTTAAAATTTCTTTCACTACTAAGACGAAGCTCTGTCATCTACTATGTTCTTAAATATCGTAGGGTCAGGTGGCCTTTGAACGAGTGAGCGAGCGAGCGAGCAAGCAATCGTCCTTTCTTAACTCAAAAAAGCACTTCACGAACAAAAACCAAAAGATTAATGTAAAATAATTTATTCTTTTTTTCTCTCGCCGGCCGCCGCAAATTTAAATGTGTGGAGTATATTTATAGCATGACAGTTAATAACGCTCCAGTCTGATGCGCTCAGCCATAATCCTGTGATAAATGTCCTGCAGGATTGCAGCCAGGATATTGTTGCGAATTACTCTTTTAAAACGGCGGCCGCGGCGCTGCTGCAAACTCGGCCCTGCTTTGCCTCTTTTTTTTTTTAATTACTGTGATTTACCAACTGCGACGGTTTTTCTTGGGATCATTACAGGGAGTTTACTTTGTTATTAAATCCGCGGTAAAGTCCTCAGGCCGGAGAAGGGACGGTAAGTTTATTAAACGAGCGAAACGAAGTGGGAATAAAATTAATTTACAAGAAAGTTACAGTTGGTTCCGGCACTTTGAATTTCAATTCAGCTTTACAGTGTAGGTGCACAACAATAATAAATACAAGTAAATGTGAAAAAATAAATTAACAGAACTAAATTTCGTAGCACGTTTAATTATACTGGATGATCCTCCTAAGGCAACTTCCTTCATAACTCGCCAGTTACTTATTTTACTGAAACTATGTTTCAAATGAAAGTTACTCTGTATCATGTTTTAAAATTAGTTTGGTGTATAATCTGAGCGTTATGTCACTTCCTTTATTTTAATTTCATTTGTTTGAAGTACTAAAGCGATATTCTTTTTTAAATGTTGAATAATGCGAAAATGGTTTACATTAGGCCCAATGATAAGTGGAACAAATCAGAAAATTAGTGAATGTCCAATTTTGATTCTACTTGAAACTGTTTTTACATGTTCGGAAAAGTATGGAGGATGGGATAGAGGGTTATAGTTTGCATGTTTGACGTTTGGTCGAGTGCTGACATTCTTTTCTGTTGACCAGCGCAGGCTTGAACTAAACCTTTTCTTGATGCATGTCATCAATTTCGGTAATTGTAAGTAATCAACAATATAATATATAATACGAAAAGTGGTTAAATCATCCATTTTGTTTTCGTTAAGGTTTTGTTTAATTTATTAACAAATCAAACCTAAATGGATGATTTATAAATCATTACCATCTACTAAACGGAGTAATTAAAGTAAGACTGACAATTTTTTGGCGAAACCTACACGAAATACAACTATTCGGCCCCTGCTGTAATGATATTTCAGAAAGTATATTCTAGTAAAGAATATAGTATATTCTAGTAAAGAATATAGTATATTCTAGTAAAGAATATACTTTCTTAAATATCATTACAGCAGGGGCCGAATAGTTATTATTTCGTGTAGGTATCGCCAAAAAGTTGTCAGTCAAAATTGTTTACTTTCATTAATCAAGGTGCAGAGATTCGATAGATCTGCTATAGTGTACTTTGGTAAACGTTATTGCAGCCCGTTGGTGAGGCCACTGAAACGAGGCTTTTCAGTATAAAACAGTTTTGTTGAACTGGATAACTGCTGACAGTTTTTGCACAAACACCACCCTTTTGTGGCATCTTTTCTTTAAATTTTAGACAATTTACTCTCATCCTTTGCTTGCTAATCATCCATTGACTGTATCTGTATATGAACCCCGTACAGTATCGGTAACATGCGTCTATAACGCGTCTGCGAATGGATGCACCGGAATAACAATGTCCTCAGATGAACTTAAAGGGAAGGAAAATACGTCACGGAAAACACTACGTAATTTCCGCTTACGTCAATAGAAGCAACGATAAATACTTTGATTTATTTGACCATCGGCGACGTCTAGGGATTAATTTCCGAAAATTAGAGTAGAATGACCACAGACTGAAAAAAGGTTCGGCACACAAAAAGGATGACTTAAAACCCGAAAAATATTGTTGCAAGCCGCAGGCTGGGGTGACGAGTACCGATGTGTCGCGGTTTAGTTTCCAAACCCCGAAGTCGTAACACGTGTGCACAATTGCGTCTTGTTTCCTCGTGACAGTGGACTAGAGTGAACTTATCATTAGTTTTAAGGACATATCTGAAAGAACGTCCTTGATACTTTGCCTTCAAGTGCGCGATCTAGATCAGGCTTGGACCCATCATACATTTCTAATTCTAAAATTGAAACATAACACTTGAAAAGTGCCACACAGAAATATAATTTCAAATTAAATAATGATTGACATTTTAAAAAATTATTTGTTATACCCTGGAATTATAAACAAAATAAAATAATGCAAATTGAATATAATATTTTCAGTTTCATTTCCCTCCGGATAACACAACAAAAAAAAAACTATTGTTCATGCAAATTAATCAGTGATATGCAGGAAGTTTTACATTTCATATTTTGTTACAAATTATTATTTGCTGTGTATTTTTTTCATGTTATTTATTTTCATTTGATTTGTTTTTCGTTAGTTGATTTATAAAGCAGGAAATTTCGATGGTCCTCTTTGTCTCTGGCATGTTTTTTAATTTGTATGTTGGATAGATACATTGTATGTCTGTGTTACGTTGTTCATTATGTGCATGTGGAACCCTCTATAAAATATTCAGGGTTATTATTCACGGCATATGTGCAACATTGCGAGGTGAAATTCACGTGGCTAGTTATTTTATTATGTATGTATGTATGTAGGTATGCAGAAGTAGAAGCAAACAGGCTTCGCTCAATTCGTTTTTTTTTTTTCTGAAACAATTTCATTTTATTTTGCCCTTTAGAGACGTGTGTCACGATAATGATTTCTGTAAATAAAATAATTGCAAACATTTCTTAACTCGTCACTTCTCTGTCTGTCAGTGTCATCGTGTCAGACGAGCCTTAGGCTTCTATGAGACGCTTAATAATTCTCGTGTGAAATTCAGAGTTGGGGAAATTGTATTCATGAGTATGAGTACTGATTACGAGTAGTACCATGTAATCATACTCTTAATATGAGTAAAGTATATGTAAACAGTAATCCTACAAAGTGAGAATGAGTAAAGTACATGTAATCAGTAATTATATAAAATGAGTATGAGTACAGTTAAAAAGTAGTGGCATGCTGTTTCAATTTTTCGTCTCCTGTCACTTTGGCATTACTTAGCGGCACAATGCTGGTCCGTTGGCTCTCGCAATTCGCAGTGTTTGTACGTTTGCAAATTCTTCCGAACTGTACTGTACAAAGTGTTTCATCTTCGATGGCATTCTATAGATATTTCCGATTTCTAAATATGATAAGGACATTTTTTATTGAACTTTTAACTAGATTATGATTTCTTCATTAAATCACTTAAAAATTTGTAATTGCCCACAGGAAAACCCAACTGTGCATATTGTGAGTGCCATTTTTTCTGAGCTACAGAAAAATGAACATCTACATGTAAAGGCTAATGTTTAAAATCATGAAGATTTACACAATTCTTTAAATATAGAAATATTACGGAAATTGTAATCTTATATAAAAACCGTATTCTTTATCTTTGATTTAGGCAAGCCTGTTAGCGAACTTGCTTATTTTCCCGACTTTCTTTCATCAAAAATCGAACTTTTCAATCGGATACTCGTAATAAATTACATAAACAATTTCAAACAATATTAACTAACACGTGTCGTAAGTCTTATAATCCAGACGCCTCTGACCAGTAAAAAATAAGTTAAATAATAATAATAATAATAATAAATAAAGTTTGTAATACTTCGGGAAGTGTTCACTGCACGTATAGTATTCTCTTTCACTATCATTTTTACAAAAGTTGCTTGCATCTGTCCACTCTCTTTCTTGAACGTTTCTATTCAATGTGCCAATTGAAGAAGATCTGCAAAGGTAGCGGTAGATTTCTGTTGCAAAAATCGTTCACGTATGTGATTGTCACGTACTCCACGAATAAATTTTGTTCTTAAATGACTGTTTGTGGTTGACACTTGATACGACTGACAATAAAAATTACAATCATTAGTAATTTTTTTTAATTCAGCACTGTCATCTGCAACTGATTCGTCTACCCTTTGAATTCTGAGACTGAATTTGTGTTGTTCGGCAATTTCGCTTGCTTTTGGTGATAAATAATTTCGTAGAGCTTCAACTAATTCTTTATATTTCCTCGTTTTCGGTAAGTCCGGAGCAGTTAATTTTGTCAACGTTTGATATACTTTTTGACTCAAGTAACTATTTAAGAGTTGTACACATTGCTTGTCTTTCTCTGGTGTGCTATCATCCAATTTTCGTAATTCTAAATGATTCTCTAATCTTTGTAGGTACGTTGTAAATAATTCGTTGTATTCATCATATACGGTTGCAATGATTCCACTTGTAGAAATTTTTGCTGGTTTTCTTGAAAATTTTGAAGAACTTGAATATGTTGTACCAGTAATTAATAATAATAATAATGAAAATTTTATTAAGCATGAAACAAATTGAGAAAAAGAAAAAAAATTAACAAAGTCAAAATCAGTACAATTCATGCTTAAATGATGCAAGGTCAGAGAAATTAATAATTAATTCTCTGATCTTCCCCTCACACTCACTAATTACAAAATAAGAAATGATGCTGTGCGCAAAACATAAAGAAGGTAAATATATTCTACGAAAGAAGATAAAGATAAAGAAGTTAAGGAAGATGGGGAAAAGTAGATAAGGTAGATAGAGATAAAGTAGGTAGAGAAAAATTAAAATAAATCAGTGATTTGAAACCTGAGAATTAAATAGTATTAGATTCAATTTGTTTCGTAACGAAAAAGAAGACAAATCTGAGAAGCCATATGGTAAATTATTTAAAACAGAGGTTATTTGGTAACTGAAACAACGTTTATAGAATTCAGACTTATGACGTGAAATAGTTAAAAGTTCTCTGTTTCTAATGTTGATGTCGTGGATATCTGTACGAAAGCGAATTTTGTTGTACAAGTACGGAGGGCATTTATAAACTAAGATTTTATGAAAAAATTGAGTGTAATGTAAAAAGCGCCTGTTGTTCATATTAAGCCACTGAAGCTCCTAAAGCTCCTGAAGCTTATGTGATATATTAATCTCATACAACTATTTTGGACTACTTAAATTCTTGAAGTATCTGAAAAGTCAAGACATGATCCGTATACAACATCGCAAAAATTAAAGTGGGACAATACTAAAGAATCACACAGCATACATTTAACATGAAAAGAGAGATAAGAGCGATTGATATAAATTAGTTTTAAGTTAGCGTAAGCTCTTTGAATTAATTTTGGTAATATGTGTTGAAAATTTTAGATCGGTATCAATATACAAACCCAGATTTCTACAACAGTCAGTCAATGATAATGCGGTATTGTCCATTTCCAGTTTAACAGCCTCCTTAAATTACAGTCGAAGCTTTTTTTTCCCAAAGAGCATTACATTAGTTTTTGCGGCATTAAGACACAAGTCGTGATCATTTTGTATATCGTCATTAACCAGAGTACAAGCAATATCCATGTCTTTTGCATCAAATTGAATGATACAATTGAGTATCATCAGCGTAAAGGTGATACTCGCAGTGCTTCAGCGATTTCGTCAGCTGAGAGGTGTTAATAGCATACAGCAATGGACCTAAAATTGATCCCTGCGGTACACCACAGTGAACCGATAACGAGTTAGACAATTTACAATTATAAAACACTCTCTGAGTTCTTCCATCAAGATAATTATCAAAAAAATTTAAGGCGCATTGACTTAAACCAATTAACTTTAAAATTGCGAGCAAAACTTTGTGATTTATGAGGTCAAAGGCTTTTGTATAATCCAGTAAAACTAGAAGAACCATTCTGTTATCATCAACTTCATTAACTATGTCATCAACTACGTGAGAGACAGCAGCTATAACCCGGTCGAAAACCAGATTGTATTTCTGTCTGGAATAATATTATGGAATGACAAATAATCTCTTAGCTGTGGGATTAGAACAGTTATCAAGGAATAAGAAGAACCAGTCAGCTTTGTGAAGTTTGTTATTTTACCTTTGATTTCTTGTCATGTTTTTATTCACGCTGTGTGGAAAACACGCATTGCACTTGTTGCTTTATTAAAACCTCGATTAATCAATCGTAAGTGCACATTTATTTAATATAGAAAATTTTCTAAAGCTTTGTTGTCCTATTTAGTAGGAGGTTTTTTTTTCTTTCTGTTAATCGTTGAGCACGCTTTGCCTAGATTTATTTCGTTTGGGCGAGGCCATTTTGAACTTTGGACTAAGCCACGCCGACGCTTCTTCTGGATTCTTCCGTAGCCGGATTTGTACCCTTCAACCCTGGAGGTGGCTTTACATAACAGAAAGGTTTACAGCCTGAGAAGTCGTGCGGGCCCGTGAATTTAATTATTCATATTTACTTAAAATAATTCGTTTTTCCTAAATTTTAGTATCAAAAAGTTACTTAAGGAAAATACCTAGTGCGTAAGATATTTATTAATTTATTTATTTTTGCGTCAAGTCAAAATAGGGTTGTCGAGCACTAACGTATAAATTTAGATTTCATTAAAGTGCGTCGACATTCGTCTCTAAATAGTAGTATTATGGGCCATAGGGTATTTTAAAGTAACGTTAATCCATCCCTCATTTCTCTCGATTAAATGTACGCTATTTTTTTTTTTTTTTAATTTTATTGAATCAGCGAGCAATAAAATTTCTGTCACTTGTAAAACTTTTTGATATGGGAAATGCATTACTGTACGAAATCCGATGATTTTCATCGTTTTCTTTCTTTGCTTGGGCTGATTTTTTTGGGTTCTCTGAATTTTAAACGGTGTGGCGTCCAATTTACCACCTAACATATATTTTTATCAATTACAAGAAAAAGTTTAAAAAAATATATATTTTTGAACCCCCTCCCAGCGCCGATTTTGAGCTAGCGGCCGTAACAGCCTCGATTTCTGTTTAGGTGTTTCACCTGCCTCGGTACCCTATACCATCTCAGGGTCGGCTCTACAGAATAAGTTGTAGAGTTTATGGGGATTTTCAGATGTGACAAATAAATAGAATATTAACCAATAATCGGTATGGTGGATCAAATAAAGCCCAAGATTTTTAATTTTTTGCATAATTTGAATATTAAAACAATCGGTTTTCAAATAGTAAAATATTACAATTAGAATTATCTCTTATCAACTCATGAGCGTCTAGATTATAAGATTTTTGGGACACACGTTATATAAAAAATTGAGTTCGTAGTTGGGCTATTATGAAGTTTTCATATGATTTAGTTGTTCATTAAGGAACCATAATCTATGTTAAGAATCAAACAAAAAACCATCATTTTTTTATATCTTTAAAAATCAAATAGCTATTTGCATTTAAAATGTTGGTAAATTTTACATTTTTCAAACGTAGTACAAAACAACAAGAAACAGCGAATTTTTGATTTAACCATTTAAATTAGCATTAAAAGTCAATATTAGGTTCTGGGTTCTTTTCTGTTTCCATTACTCATGAAGAAACCTGTACAATACTATCGAAAATGGGACACCTATACATACATCTTAGACAAAACAAATAAAATCAAAATCAAAAGCTTAAGGATGCTCGAGGGATTCATCGCAATCAAAAACGATTTGCAACAAATTTTTTTAAAATCAAAATTTCCACAGTAAATTTAAATCCGTTCACTTTAAAGCTTAGACCACGTGGTAAGCGTATAACTAACAGTATTTGGAAAACCCTGAATATTATTGGACGTGAATAATGGATTTCTGTTGGTACTCCATTATGTTTGTACTCATAATTTCAGATTACAAAAAAACTCAATTACTTCTACTATTCAAGTACTTTGTACTCAATTACTTTCATACTTAAGAACTGTGAGTAAGTGTAATCGATTACATTGTACCCATAATTTTTGAGTATTTCCGTAATTAATTACTTTTGTACTTATCCACTGTGAGTAAATTTGTAATCGAGTACATTGTACTCATAGTTTTTGAGTACTTTTGTAATCAATTACTTTTTATACTCAATTACTGCCCAATACTGGTGAAATTTATCAAAAAATATTGATTTGCTATAGTTATCTGGTTTCTCTCACTGTTGTAACAAATTTTACATAAGAAATGGCAACGTGTCGTACGTGAGGGATATAAAAAAATTATCTGCAGTCAAACGAAACGTTTCGAGTAAGGAACATTGATAATATATGACGACAAGGGAACGTGTGTCTTAAAGTCTCGGCGTGCATTGAATATTATTTCATTCCGGTAACGTGTTTAGGTTGGTAACGAAACAGGGCCCACCACCTCGTAATTACAAATGGATCGATGCCTCGCCTGAACCTTCCTCTCAGATAATCCGCCTCTTAAAACTTTAATTAAAAAGTTGATTAATTGAGAATGACGAGCCCGAATTTTATGCAAATAAAGATATATTACCTGAGATAATTCGGCCGACTTCATCTTCATTCTTCCCCTTTCGCCCCCCCAAATTCGCCGCCCTCGAGACGTGCGCCCACGCGAACCACATGTAAAGCATTTCTTTAAAATTCGCAGGGGGGAGGGCTTCCACTTGTAAGATTCGAAGTGGAAGTTATTAAGAAAGCACTTACGCACTTGATTAAACGAAAGTTTCAGGTTAAGCGCCGGATTAAAATTTCATAAGTTCTTGCTTCGAAAACGGAGATTACGGGGGAAACGTTTACCGTCGTTTGAAGGCGCAGGTCATTTTATTTTATCTTAGGGGTTTTAGAAATTCAAATTTAACAACATAAATACAAGGTGAGTCGGGAGGTACGCACCAAACGCCGCTCGGAGGGTAGATTTTACACCCGGCGCGGCGCGGCGTTTCGTGCGTTCTTCTTGACCCACACGATATAGTGCTTGCTTTTTTTTTAAAAAAAAAACAAAGATTGTTATTAGTTGACTTGAAAATTGAAAGAAAACTATCGTTTCCAATTATATGCCAGTAAAAGTTGCAATTTTTTTTTTAAAATCTAATCTGTACACCCCGATTTCAGGTGACGCATTTCCTTGAATAAAAAAGGGGCCCTTTTTTCCGTTTGTGGCAATAAAATCCAGGTCTCTGATTAAAATTTGTTGTTATCAGAGATAAACTGGTTTTCCGATCGCGTGCTCACCGTTACGTGAAACAAAAATAGGGTCGTAAAAATAACAATTCTATTACTTTTATGGGTTTCGTTAAGGCATTTTTCAGATGCTATTTTTATACGCAGTAACTCACGTACCTGTTAGGATGGAAACGACGAATGACATATTGACCGTTTTATGGCCCTGCGAAATTTGACCTGAAACAGACTTTGAATGATGAGATATCGACGTTTTAAAAAAATACAAACGAAGCATACTTAATGATCCGAACATAATGAAAATTTAAAACCTTTTTAAATACAACGTTATCTGAAGCAATCAATGTTATTGCAACGTTTATAATGCGTATCTCTTGCTCTTAGAAGTTGCATGTAGTTAATTTTGTTTACAATTCCAATTAAAATTAAAAGGCAGCCATGTACCCACGCTTAATGATCGGACACATACCTTCAGATTAAACGAGTCCTTCAACCAACCCGTTGGCATGAGATGTTCGAAAAACACATCAAGAGACACGTATAGCGCAATTCATTCCAGTCCTTCAACCCGTTGGCATGAATGTTCGAAAAAGCTCATCAAAAGACACGTATAGCGCAATTCATTCCAGTCCTTCAATCCGTTGGCATGAGATGCTCGAAAAAACACATCAAAAGACACGTATAGCTCAATTCATTCCAGTCAAATGCTTTAGATGAGACGAGATGTTTATACCGAAAAATTCTCCGGTATCGATCGGTTTAAATAAGGCACACCTTTGGAGAGCCTTCTATTATCCTGGAGTGGAAACTAATTTAATCAAACATTTTTTTTAATTAAATCAAAGGTTTAAAATTTACGCGGCTAAGAGTCCTTTAGAGCGCCATCTGTTGCTCAAAACTGAAAACCACATGAATTTTCTACAACCGCGTTTCTTCTTCACGCCGAAGCGATAAGACGTTTTTTTTTCAATATGAACTTCGTAGCGATTGGCGATTGGAAACGATTCAAAACTGAAAATTTCAAATTAAAATGTGATGGGATTGTTTACATCGCCTCCTCTCGACCAAGCGTAAAAGCCACTTCATTCTAATTTCAAACATTAGGGGATCGTATTTATTTTCTGTTATATTATAATGTTTCCATATCAAAATCAAATCGAAAAATCAAAATCAAAGTGAGACGGGTCACGACCATTTAAAACGCCATCTGTTGACTAAACTTGTGAAACGATTTCAGTCGAATTTCCTGTCGTCGCTACTGCATTTCATTTTCAGCAAAACTCTGCCTTGTAATTCTAATTAAATTGAAAATCTGAGATTGATATATGTTCGGATCGTTCAGAGCGCCATCTCTTAACCAAAATGGAAGCCGGTTTACAGTAATTTCAAAGAGCAGAATTCGTGTACGCATTTTGTTTTTATATTGCAGCCTCATGTTTCACATCAAAATTAAAATCAAGCCGTGATGGATATCATTCAAAGCGCCATCTGTTGACCAATCCTGGAAAACGACTTCAATCGAATTTCTTGTTATTGCATTTCATCTTCAGCAAAACTTCGCGCAGTGATTTAAAATTGAACGCTCAAGGTTGAGATGTAACCAAATTATTTAGAGCGCCATCTTTTGACCAAAGTTCACTTTGATACCAAACATGGCCGGCCAATCGAAAAATAGATGGCGAAAGACTGGTTACAACAGACCAATGATAAGCCAAGTTTTCAAAACGTCACGGGCGGCGTTGCCAAGTCCACGAATTAACCAAACGTATACGCGTAGTTGCCCAAATAGCCCAAGACATGTAACTGTACTGATGATTTTATTTTAGTTATTCTTTGCTTGTCATAAGTCACGTTTTTATTTCTTTGTTTCCATGGTTACATTTTTATTTCAGTTTCAAATAACGACGAATTTTAGAAATGGGAATGTGTTATTAAATAACAGTCACTAACAAGTCAAATCAAAAATTTAATTAAATTAAAATAGGAAAAATGTATTGATGAGAACTAAGTTTAACCCGCCTCAAGGTCAACGTAACCCAGGCAAATAATTTAAAAAAAAAAACTTAACACAAATAGTAAGAATTGACATATAAATTTTATTCAACCTAATCATCAACAATCCATTTAAAGCTCGACCACATCAAGGACAACCCAAGCCAAGCAAGAAAATTAAAATTAAAACACTAAAACTGAAAAGATTTATAAAAATTTAAAAATAATAATAAATAAAAATAAACTGAACTTAACCTAACTCGTAAGCAAAAATAAAAAAAAAACCAATAAACTAAATTAAAAAATAATTGAAACCGCACTAATGTTAAGACCAAAACAAATTTCGAAGTTAACTCAACCCAACGGACCTCAGTCTCCATTCAACTCCATTCAACTCGGGTAAAAATTATAAAAAATTAGCAAATAATTAAAAAGATTAAACAAAGAATATAAAGAATTAATAGCAAAAGATGTTAAAGATTAAGAATCAATTTAAAACACGATCACGTCAAGGGCAACTCAAGCCAGGTAAAGAAATAAAAAATAAAAAAAACTGAAAAAAATACTAAATTAATCAAAATAAAAAAATAATTGACGCGGCACAAGTGTTAAGACCAAAACAAATTTCTAAGTTAACCCAACGCAGCGGATCTCAGTCTAGCTCCATTCAACACTGGAAAAAAAAATTAAAATTGTAAAAAATTAAAAACCTAATCCAAACAAATAATTAAATTTAAAAAAATTGAAATGGAGAAGAAGAAAAAGTAACTTAAAAATTTTATTCAACCTAAGTAAAAAATTAATAGTAAAAATGTTAAAAATTAAGAATCAATTTAAAACTCGACCACGTCAAGAGCAACCAAAGCCAGGTAAAAAAATTAAAATTAAAAAACTGAAAGTGAAACGCTGTATAAATATTAAAAAAATTAAATAAATAAGAATTAAGGCGAACCATTCTTAAGCTCGACTTTAAGCATGTAAGCAAAAAAAAAATACTAAATTAAACTAAATTAAGAAATAAATAAAGTCGCACAAACGCTAAGACCAAAACAAATTTCCAAGTTAACCCAACCCAGCGTATCTCAGTCCATTGAACACGGGTAAAAAAATTAAGATGATAAAAAATTAAAAACCTAAACCTAGCAAATAATTAAATTAAAAAAAAACTTTAAAAAAATTAAAACAGAGAAACGAAGTATTTGAAATTAACCTAACTTAACAATATTTTTTTATATATCCATACCTACGGATATAAAAATTATTGTAGGCGGAGGTTAATTTCAATTATCTCTTAAACCACAGTCTCCTTTACCATTTTAGAGAATACGAAGAATTAACATAAAAATTTTATTCAACCTAAGTAAAAAAATAACAGTAAAAGATGTTAAAAATTAAGAATCAATTTAAAGCTCGACCACGTCAAGAGCAACCCAAGCCAGGCAAAAAAATTAAAATTAAAAAACTAAAACTAAAACGTTTTATAAGTATTAAAAAAAATTATAATAAATAAAAATTAAGGTGTGCCAATCTTAAGCTCGACTGTAAGCTTGTAAGCAAAAATAAAAAAAATACTAAATTAAATTAAATTAAAAAATAATTGAAGCCGCACAAATGGTAAGACCAAAACAAATTTCAAAGTTAACTAAACCCAAAGGATCTCAGTCTAACTCCATTCAACTCGGGTAAAAAATTAAAATGATAAAAAAATTAAAAACCTAAACCGAGCAAATAATTAAATTAAAAGAAATTAAAAAGAGAATAAGTTAACATAAAAATTTTATTCAACCTAAGTAAAACGTTAATAGTATAAGATGTTAAATATTAACAATCAATTTAAAGCTCCGACCAAGTCAAGGGCAATCCAAGCCAGGCACAAAAATTAAAATTAAAAAACTGAAACTAAAAAAAAGAAATAAATAAAAATTAAGGCGAGCCAATATTAAGCTCGACTGTAAAAACGTAAGCAAAAATTAAAAAATTCCTAAATTAATCTACGTTAAAAAATAATTGACGCCGCACAAGTGTTAAGACCACAACAAATTTCGAAGTTAATTCAACGCAGCGGATCTCAATCTAACTCCATTCAACTCGGGTAAAAAAATTAAAATTGTAAAAAATTAAAACCCTAATCCAAGCAAGTCAATAAAAAGAAATTGAAACAAAAATAAATTAAAATTATAAAAAATTAAAAACCTAATCCGAGCAAATAATTAAATTTAAGAAAATAAAATAAAGAATAAGAAGAATTAATTTTTTAACTTTTTATTTAACCTAAGGAAAAAATTAATAGTAAAAATGTTAAAAATTAAGAATCAATTTAAAATTCGACCACGTCAAGAGCAATTCAAGCCAGGTAAAAAAATTAAAATTAAAATACTGAAATTGAAAAGGTGTATAAATATTAAAAAATATAATAAATAAAAATTAAGGCGAACCAATCTTAAGCACGACTGTAAGCTCGTAAGCAAAAATAGAAAAATTACTAAAATTAACTAAATTAAAAAATAATTGAGGCCACACAAAATGTTAATACCAAAACAAATTTCGAAGTTAACCCAACCCAGCGGATCTCAGTCTAGTTCCATTCAAGTCGGGTAAGAAAATTAAAATGATAAAAAATTAAAAACCTAAACCGAGCAAATAATTAAATTTAAAAAAAATTAAAACAGAATAAGAAGAATTAACATAAAAATTTTATTCAATCTAAGTAAAAAATTAATAGTAAAAGATGTTAAAAATTAACAATCAATTTAAAGGTCGACCACGTCAAAGGCAATCCAAGCCAGGCACAAAAATTAAAATTAAAAAACTGAAACTAAAAAAAAGAAATAAATAAAAATTAAGGCGAGCCAATATTAGGCTCGACAGTAAAAACGTAAGCAAAAATTAAAAAATTCCTAAATTAATCTACATTAAAAAATAATTGACGCCGCACAAGTGTTAAGACCAAAACAAATTTCAAAGTTAAGCCAACGCAGCGGATCTCAGTCTCCATTCAACTTGAGTAAAAAAATTAAAATTGTAAAAAATTAAAACCCTTATCCAAGCAAATAATTAAATTAAAAAAAATTAAAATAGAAAATAAGAAGAATTAACTTAAATTTTTGATTCAACCTAAATAAATAATTAATAGTAAAATAGTTAAAAATGAAGAATCAATACAAAACTCGACCACGTCAAGAGCAACCCAAGCCAGCTAAAAAAAATTAAAATTAAAAAACTGAAACTGAAAAGCTGTATAAATATTAAAAGAAATATAATAAATAAAAATTAAGGCGAACCAATTTTTAGCTTGACTTTAAACTTGTAAGCAAAAATAAAAAAAACTAAATTAAATTAAATTAAAAAATAATTTGAGGCCGCACAAATCCTAAGACTAAAACAAATTTCGAAGTTAACCCAAACCAACGGTTCTCACCATCAGTCTAACTCCATTCAACTCTGGTAAAAAATTAATTGAAACTATAAAAAATTAAAAGTAAAAGAAATGAAAGATTATTCAAAGAAATTGAAAATTAAAAATAAATGAATAAATTAGGGGATCTATTAAAATTAAACCGAACTAATGTCAAGGTTGACTCATGCTGTACGTATAAAAGTTTAGGAAATAATTATTAACAGAGATGCGATTTAATTGTACCTACTTTTAAGTTGCTACAAATCACATGTTAATTAAACTAAATCAACAAATAAAAGAAGAGTACATTTATACGAATTGGGAAAAGAATAGAATACAGACGTTTTGATATAAACTGGTTCGCTGAGTGTTTAAGATCGATACGCTCGGAGACAACTGCAAGAGTTTGAAGTATCCGCGAACTCCTCGCATTTCTCTCTGAAAACTCGGTCTAAGAAAGACGAATCTCTTGAAAAAAGAAACAAAAGCTTTCCTCTTCAAGCTCGGCAAGCTCGGCATTCTCATTTGTTGCGCGCGGAGGTAATTTTTTGATAAATAGCAGACGCCGTACAGTCAGGACCGTAATTAAATATCGCACACGATTGATTACACAAAAAGAACGGAGAGAGCCGAAAGCTCCGGTGAATCGCTTCGGATGTTTTTATTTCTTTCCGTGTCGGTAAACGCCGCACCGTTTCGTAAATAAAGCGCCGATTTGGTCAGGGCCGGAGTTATTCAAAGAACGATTTTCTGCTGTTTGTTTTGTGCGTTCAATAAATACGAAAGTGTTTATTTACACCGAGTTGTAAATTTCATCTGAATTCCTTTACAACACGAACACCTATTGTTGGAGGAAGGGTGTATAATAGTGCTCGTGTTCGGGAAACTTCCGAACTAAACTTCCCCGAGCTAATAAGGTGTTATTATTTGTGAGCATAGTTATACCAAGTTATTTAGTTATTTATGCCAGAATCAGCGGTTTAACAGGTGTTTATTAAACAACGGCCTTTCGCTTTCAAAAATCAAGATCCAAAAAAAAAAATTTCATCAATTCAATTTCATCTATGAAGTATTTGATTCGATAACAATAACTCTTATCGGGTTCGCGTAATTACGAACGAAGGAATCCGAAAATCCCTGGCGGGATTTTCAGAATTCCCGACGCGACTCACTCTGCGCTTCGGGATAAGAAATTAAACCGAACAAAATTACACGCCGCGTAATGCTCGGCGAATCTATTCGTTAGATTAAATCTGGTTCGTTCGGTTCCGGAAGAGGGAGCGCGGTTTTGTATCGCCATAGGCGGAGGGAGAACCAGAGTAAGTAATCAAAGAGGAAAACAGAAACAGAACTCTCCGAAGTCGGTTTCGATTGCAGCTTTAAAATAAATATTTTCCTTTAAGGCTTCGTGGTTTTATTTGTTTACTATCGCCAAATTAGAAAGTTCAAAACAGAAAGAAAATTGTAAGGTTTTTAATTAAAGCAAGTATATTCCTATTATTTTATTTTATTTTTTCAATCAGTCAGTTTCCTCAGTTTGTAATTAATTTCGCGAATGAAGATACAATTCTTTACGATATGTTTCGTGATAAATACCACCATGGGCTTCTCATGTTCAAGGTTTTATTCTCTTATTTAATTCTCAGAGCAAACTTTTTTGACTCATTTTTTCTTTCCCTTGTCATCTCTCTCTCGTTCGGTAACCCGAAACGAGAGTTCGGCGCCTTTGACCCGCTCAGGAGAAGTGAGAGAGCCTGCGCCAATTTCGCAACTTGTATCTCGGCCCAGAAGTCGTCAGATTGGTCGTCCTTTCGAAAACGAGATGGAGAATCAGAGTTGCGTAACGGTGTACACTCAGTGGAGACAGCGTGGGACATCTCTAGAGATGTTACGGAAAAGGGCACCACCCAGCTGTGGTTACGTCAGACGAAAGATGTCATAAACACACGCCAGGAAGGTGTGTTCTTAAACGTTCTCGTCAAGGGCAACCCCCTTGGACTCGGTTCCTCGGCAGCGTACTCTAAAAGGTGATGAAGGATATTCCCTCCCCAATTGTAGTCCAATTCAAAGTTGTCGAATATAGGCCCAAAAAGCAATTTTTTCGAACAGACAAAAATTATATGCAATACACAAAACCAAACAGACCCCTGAAGTGGTGTTCGGCCGAATTCTTTTTTAACAAATGAGCAGTAAAAAAATACAAATTCCAGAATAGGAGCAACCTTTGCTTTTGCGAGAGTACTCTGGCGTCTGCGCATAAAAACGTAACATGAAACAAACGGTAAAGGTCTCAACGACTTACAAGAAGCAGCTACAGCAGCGGCCCTGAGGAAGTTCTTCTGCAATGGAGAACGAAACGACGGTAGTAGAAGAAATCCGAGATACGCGGTTCCAACCGGAAGCCAGGAATTCAACCATGGACGACGGCCGTGGAAGTCTTCAAGTTAAACTGAACGGTAAAGGAATTTCTTTTAACGTCCGAATAAGCGCATGTAAAGAAGAGAGAAAAAGATAAAACCAAATTCTAACCGGAAGCCAGGAATTCAACCATGGACGACGGCCGCGGAAGACTTCAAGTTAAACTGAACGGTAAAGGAATTTCTTTTAACGTCCGCAAAAGCGCATGTAAATAAAACAAAAAAAAGATAAAACAACGCGAAAACCGTTAAAAAAAGTAACGCTAAATACACTTCTGCTCTGAAGGAGACTCAATTTAACAAGTGAAACGGTAGAAATGTGTAAACGGGACTTCACTAATGGTAAATTACCCGGAAAACACCCCAAAAAGATATATAACCAGACAAACGTCAGGGATCCAAAACACAGTGAGGTCGTCGCCGCAATAAAAAAATAAATCCGAAGATTTACGCGGCGCTCGAGTCAACCCACACCCCGGGACTTGACCGATGCCGGGAATTGGCCGGAGGGAAAAAAATTAAAACGAATTTGAATGGAGCTTACGTCGTTGCCAAAAAAGAAGTTTACCACGATCCAAACGGGTCTCATCTGCGATGGTTCCAGGTCGATCGAGTTCTTCGTCTCTAGAGCGTCGGCAGCGTCGACGTTACAAAAGCAAAAAAGGGAGCCAACAGGCCGGGCTACGGTGTGGTGGGGGGGGTAGAGGTAGGTCCCATACAAGTTGCTTTAATAAAGGGGAAAGCAAAAAAAAAAAACATCCCATTGAAGAATCAATGAGCCACACCGAAAACACACGTCGGCAGATCCGCGCAACAGCGGCCCCAAACGCGAACGGCGAAAGCTCCCTTGCGGTAAACGAGCCCGAAAGAAAAACGGGGGTCCACTTAAACTTCTAACGCAGCAAACAGAATTGACCCAACACCTCGACGTGCGAAAATCAAGTCCGTCGCGCACGCAAACAGCACGACACAACTATCGCTCAAAACGGAACGTCCTCCGCGATCTCACGGCAAAAGACCGAACTCGCAATGAAAATTGGAGACTCACTCCTTCAATACAAGAGGAAAACCGTAACACCCTCTTCCAAAATATTCGCATTCCGCTATGCTTGAAAGTAAATTCTTGGAGCTCTTGACTTAGAGATCGTCCGTCGCTTTTCCAAATCGTGGCTGCGCCTAGAGCAACATTTCCATCATTAAAGTTCCTGCGAATGGAAGTAATTCACACAGGGTTCGGCAATGTTCTGAATTTGGCCATTTATGAGATTATTTAAGAAGATACTGAAAATTAAGCTGCGGTAAATGATTACCAAGGTATATGTCCACATTTGAAAATTATTTTTAATGATACAGGCTGTTCCATAAAACTACTACGAACCACAGATACATTTTTTTTTAATGGAACACCCTGTATGTAATACACTTCTTGAAATGCTCTGATCCGGTCCTTTCTAAAAATGTAAAGTTTTAATATTTTATATCGGGTGGTTCATAAGTTATTACCACTTTAGTCTTAAAATTAGTATAACTTTAACATCCTCTCTAACGTTAGAAGTCATTTGTAAATAAACTTTGCGACCACGAATATACTTACAAATAGGTCAAAGTTATTTCTTAGTAGAGACATTTATCTCATTTGCCACCATTTATACACAGCGAGTCAAAACACATACGATTGAGAAACTCAATTTTCTTAAATGTGACACCCTGTATATCTCACCATAGTCGAATTCTACATTACTTGCCCTTTCTAAAAATACAAGGTATTAATATGTTATACGGTGTGGTCAAAAAGGTATAATCAGTAGTGTGAAATTTTTGTGAAAAAACCGCCTAAATTCTTTTTTTTGTAATTTTTTATTTTTTCCTTGATACTATAATGACATTTAGTATTGCTACGAGCATAAAAATGGCGCCTAGTAAAGCAGCTATGAAGAAATTGAAATTTAATGTGAATTAAAGTGATACATTTTAGACGTAGAACTATTTATATTTTCTTTTCAATTTTAAATTGTTGGTACAAATTTTGTAGTTCATATGCAAAAATAACTACTTAATAAAATAAATTATAGAAGAAGTGAGTGTTCAGTTATGTAAATTAGTGCTTTAAACGATGACAATTTTTTAATAAACTTGTTTTAATTCCACTTGGAGAAGAATTGTTCTGATATTGTTGTGGGATGGTTAAAAGTTTATTTTTTTATCAATATTCTAATAAATTCAGCTGTACTGAATGCATCCTCATAATCATGTGACATTATATGTCCTCAGAAGCATGGCAGCGTAATATCCTGCTATAAGAAGTCGTATGTATTATTATAAATACGATTATTAAATTAATTCCAGAGAAACACAAGTAATGTCATGCGAAATAGTTAAAACAAATTCTAAATAAAATAAATGATAATTTAGAATCAAGGAATAATAAAATATGTACCAGAAAAATACAAAAGAAACTGATTTAATGGAATTTTCACACTAAATTGTATATAGCTTGTAACGGTCGGGTCTTTCCGGCGTTCTCGATGCCTTCTGTAGACGTCAATCAGGAGTCCGGGTCTGCTCGTCGGTGTCCAGGTTCAGCAAAGTGAAAGACATTCAAATGTTTTAACTCCACTTTTATTCACACAACTTACTTATGTCTATATTTACAATTCCATAAAATATACTATCTCTGGACTCGGTACGGACGGTACAGTTCGGGTCGTAACACGGTCTGGTCGGACGGATTGAATGAGACACCCAGTCAAAGACATGTACACGAGACACCCGTGTCAGGTAAGAATGAATAGCACAGCTGTTCCGGGACAGGTACACGGAACACCCGTGTCAGGTAAGAACGAATGAGACCCCACTCAAAGACAGGTACACGAGACACCCGTGTCAGGTAAGAATGAATAACACCCCACTCTGGTACGGGTTAACACGAGAACCCCGTGTTAGGGTGGAAAGGGTGAGAAACCCACTCTGGTACGGGTTAACACGAGAACCCCGTGTTAGGGTGGAAAGGGTGAGAAACCCACTCTGGTACGGGTTAACACGAGAACCCCGTGTTAGGGTGGAAAGGGTGAGAAACCCACTCTGGTACGGGTTAACACGAGAACCCCGTGTTAGGGTGGAAAGGGTGAGAAACCCACTCTGGTACGGGTTAACACGAGAACCCCGTGTTAGGGTGGAAAGGGTGAGAAACCCACTCTGGTACGGGTTAATCACGAGAACCCCGTGTTAGGGTAGAAAGGGTGAGAAACCCACTCTGGTACGGATTAACACGAGAACCCCGTGTTAGGGTGGAAAGGGTGAGAAACCCACTCTGGTACGGGTTAATCACGAGAACCCCGTGTTAGGGTAGAAAGGGTGAGAAACCCACTCTGGTACGGATTAACACGAGAACCCCGTGTTAGGGTGGTCAGGTAAGCACTAGCGAGATAGGAGCTGGATTCACGGCGCGCGTTCGAGTCATTCACTGGCGAAATGAATGTCTCGAGGCGTCCATGCGGGCATTTATATAGGCACGGGAGTGGAAGGGGATCCCCTACTCTAATGGCAATCCCCACCGTAACTTAAACTTTATTTGGTTTTCTAACTATTTACATTTTTAAATTAAAATAATTCTAATACGTAACAAATAACAGTGTTACTTTGTTACAAGCTTTTTGACCACCCCGTATAACATATTAATATCTTATATATTTTTAGAAAGAGCAAGTAATATAGAATTCGACTATGGTAAGATATACAAGGTGTCCCATTAAAAAAACAAATCAGTTTCTTAATCATTTGTGTTTGGACTCGCTCTGTATAAATGGTGGCAAATGTGATAAACGTTTCTACCAGGAAATAACTTTCGCTTATTTGTAAGTATATTCGCAGTCCGAAAGTTTATTTATTTACAAATGAGTTCTAATGTTAGAGAGTACGTTAAAGTTATACTAATTTTAAGACAAAAGTGGTCATAACTTATGAACCATCCGATATAAAATATTAAAACTTTACATTTTTACATTTTTAGAAAGGGCAGGAGCAGGGCATTTCAAAAAGTGTATCACATATGGGGTGCTTCATTTAAAAAAACGTAACTTTGGTCCGCAGTAACTTTACGGAACACCCTGTATTATTAAATATAATTTTCAAATGTGGACATTTACCTTGATAATTATTTACCGCAGGTTAATTTTTAGTATATTCTTAAATAACTTCATGATTGAAGTTTGTTCTTGTCCGATGAAAATTGTAAGTACAAAGTCTTTTTAATCTCAACCGGACAAAAAAATGAAGAGAATAATCTAAAGCGAAACGTTGAGTGTGTTGCCTTCATTTTTCTGTCCGGTTGAGATTAAAAAAACTTTGTACTTAAATAACTTCATAAATGACCAAATTCAGTACTTTGCCGAACTTTGTATAAACATTCCTTCCATATCTTTAATTATTTATTGTTACGGCTTAAGTTCTGTTTATTGTTTTGGGACGCCCTATATAGTCGAATGTTTCGAAGTTAAATTTATTCTTTTATCGACGCCTTATTGTTATTACACCGGAAAGGGGTGCGCCGTCGCGCTCGAGCTAAGCGAAACGTTTCTGCGGACGCTCTGATGTCTGGATGCGAAAGTAATTGGCTATTAATTACCCGCACTTGTTTATTCGTCCACTTTTTCTTTATAGTTTTCCTAAAATGCATTTTGTTTAGAAATGCGTTGGTTTGGTCTACGAATAAACTCACTTGGCTTACTCTTTTCTGTTGTTTTTTTTTCCGATCCCTAAAAAGTACTGGAAGTTGAGTCATTTTAAATTCGTAGCTCGACTAAACCCCTAATGTGGGGCCTAGAGCCGGGCTTCAAGGTTTATTTCGACTAAGGCCGTGCCTTCTGCCTTCTGCCTTTTGCCTCTTTTGTTTAGTGAGTGGTTTGGACGCGTATTGCAGTTTTTTTTGTCAATATTACTGCAGTTTACTTTCTGTTGATTTTACTTGGTTTGTGAAACCTTTGTTTTTGTGTTAAATAATATCTTTTCAAAGAAACTTTGGACGCACGTTTTCTTATTTTTTCCGCTCTCCCAAAAAAAAAAAAAAAAATTGCCCTCTTTGGCTTAAATATCGCGTAGGTTTGACAAGAATCCCGCCCGTCCCATTGCGGTTGGCCGGCGACACCGAAGTCAATCGCCACGGTGTAAACCTGGACAGGTACGTAGCATTAACAACCATGTCTACTTAGAGTAAAATTCGTCTCAATTCAAAAAGAAAATTAGAAAAATTTGTAATTAAAATTGTATGTTTGTGGTAGTGAAGTAAATTTCTTAATTCCCCAGCAAAGATAACATTAATAAAGTAACAGGTAAAAGCTCGCTAATAAATAACTCGTCGTGTTTGTAAAACTATGCAGCGAAGTCTAATGAAGTGTCAAAGTACGTAATTAATTTGCCCTCCAGAATTTTCTTATTAATTTATTACGTCGTCAAAGGAGGAGTTCCTTATACCAACTTAATTACGATGAATGTGTCAGTTTAAAGAGCAGGTACGGACCACCGCATATTGATTAAATGACTATGGACTTCGTTAATTTACAGGCAAACACAGTGTCACGCCCCGTAATGGTGGAAGGAAATCGATGAAATGCAGTATCAACGAAACGTATAGAAAATAATTCGCGGACGAACTGCACGAAATTTTTTGCGCTTCGGTCGCCCTGAAATGCAACGGAACAAATTGCTGGGTACTCCACCGCAGGTGACAGGACAATTTGTTTTCTGGACGGAAAATAAACACGCCGCGCTTTATTATGCAACAGAGACAATGTTCGCGTCGTTTTTAGACCTCTCTTTAATATACTACGCTTGCATTTTTAATCCTTCTTTTACTATTGCACAGTTCATCCCTGGCTCGCGTGGAAGGATATCACGAGCCAAGTCACTCATCTCATCCTGTATTTATGAAACACGTAGGACTTGAATTAATAATAACATGACCAAATATTTTATTCGAAGCGTTTAAGTAACAACTACAAATTTAATATTTATATGTCTGTATACTGTCACGTGGTTAGGGGTAGGTAGCGGGTTCTCAGTGGTAGAGCTTGAAAACACAGTTTACCAAAACAATGTGTACCTTTATTTAATGAATATTATTATCTATCGGCGGACGATCTTTAAATGTGCGGGGGTGCGTTTTCGTGATTCTCGTAATCGCGACGAGTCGGCTGCGATAGCGAGGATGAGGAATCCCTCTGTGCTGGGTTGAAGAGACCCGACGATTCGGCTAACCGGATCCAGGGCAATCTCGAGGGCTGCAGCAATTGCGATGAGATGTCCTGATGAGGGTGGCGGCAACAAGGCGTCGGTGATGATGATCCTTCTTGGAAACGGCAGCGTCCTGATGAGGGTGGCGGCGGCGAGGCGTCGGTGATGATGCCTCCGTGGAACGGGCAGCGTCCCGACGCGGCGGCGGCCGCACGGCGTCGGTGAAGCAGGTCCTCCCGGGGAAGTTGGCACTAGGCCTACTTGGTCGACGGCTGGTTCCACTCCGAGGGCGGCTGCCCTTCTTACAGTAGGCACTAAGCCTACCGGAGTCGGGTTCGACTGCCTTCCCATTTTCTTCCGTACGTTATATAGGCGAAAATCTGTCTATTCGACTGTTATGACATGTTTCTGTGTTCTCCTTTCGTCACCTGTTGTATTAATTTGTCCCACATTTAGCGCGGGTTTTGTTATGAAACGTGAACCGCTTGTAGCTTAGATTTCGCAAGATTGCTGTCTTAATTGGTCTACTTTATTCCTCGCGGAAATATTTCGTCGCGACTCCTTTACATTTTATAATTATTAATTTTAGGCTAAAAATTAAATCTTTATCGTGACAATACTATCAAATTTGAACCGGTATTTAACGTAAGTTCCTAATAGCTATGTCATCAAGTGAACCTCAACACCACCACCACGTGTCAATAATGATGCTACAACGTGTCATCCACAACCAAAGACGCCACCACGTGTCAATAATGATATCATAACGTGTAATCCGCGACATTTCTACAACCAGAGAGGTTAAAGCTTGTCTTCGATACTACAACAGTATTAATAAGCGGCAAATTTTACTTTTTTTTTCTTTTCCAAAGGTCACTGAACTATAAGAACTGTGTAGTTATAAATTTAGACTGCGATTATTACGATATCATTACAGCGGTATTTGTCTTATACTTTGTTCATCCCCTAATAACACTTCTCGTAATCCAAGTTAATGACATTAGAAATGCTATATAGATCTAAATTATTTATTAGAGATTACAACTTTATACGAAGTGCTTTCGATACCGTAGACCCGAAATAACCTAATAAAGCCAAAATTAAGCTTCTCAGGAAAGGTGAAGGGTAATGAAATTGCTTCTTGGATAAATATTAGCCGATAAAGCATGTTATGTACATTATTACGTTACCTAATGTGTACTCTTAGTTCCTAAAGTTTTTGTTAGACAAAATATAGATTATGGATATGACATAAATAAATGTGGAGGTTAGGTTTTCTTTGACGTCATATTTTCTATGTAATAGGTCGAGAAACTCGAGTCGTCGGCTACTTTTTGGTCATAAATCAGAAAAGAGATGTACAGAAGTTCAAAGTAAAGCATTACTTTCTCACGCCATTATCACAGTACGAGAAATAATACTTATACAGGCTGTTTTTTTTACTGTGTGCAATTATTTAAACCTGCTATATAAATGGCAACGATTGAACTCATATGTTGTTAACATAAATGTAATAGTTTCCGAGAAAAATGCAGTGGCAGATTTTCACTAAACCATTTGAGAACTGGTGGCATAGATAAACGTGGAACGCGGACGCCTCTTCAATTACGACCCGCAGCTGAAGTAGGCCGGGGTCAGTGCCTTACTGAATGTTGAGCAGGAACGACGTAAATCAGCGCCGCCCCGAACATCTGGTCGGTCAAAACGTTTACAATTTAAATTAACTTCACTGCAAGTAATAACAAGCTTAAGTATTTTAAATTAAAATCTTGTACAATTCAAGAAGCTGCGGTTCGTAATTGCCGAACAAATTAAAAGCGAGGTACAAACAAATTGCAATTTCATCCACGTTATTTTTAAAAGATTTATAAAAATTTTACATATACTTTGTTTCCAAGGACCGTAAGTAGTAATACTTTCATAGCTAGCAGCGAGATTGCAGCAAAAGTTTATTTACGTAAGAGGGTGAAGGAAGAACAGTTTTAACGCGCTTGCCTAATTGGTGCATACATTTTCATCGATAGTTGATATCGTAAAACAAGCAAATGTAATATTACTTCGCTCAGTGAATTAAAATTTTCAATAAAATAATTAATAAACGATAACAGTAATTATTATTACGAAACTCTGCGTTGAACATCGAGTGCGGTATCGGTGGGCGTATTCATACCGAGAGGAAGGCGAAGTTGACCTTCCTATCTTTCTCGCACATTTCAGCGGTTCCAAACAAGTGGTTCATTCGAAATATTTTGGCTATGATACGCTAGCCACCAAAAAATACTGAGGTTTTTTTATTTGCACACAGTAAAAGAACACCCTGAACATCACCATGTGGACCCGACCTTAATACATGAATTAAATGAATCACGATTGAATTATAATTAAAGCTGCCGCGTTCTATGCATTATTTCGAAAGTGTGAACAAATTTGACCGCCGGAAACGAAACTTGTATCTGACGGTGTAAAATAAATAAGGAATAGCGGTTACAGAGGGCGAGTCCTGTCTTCTGAGAGAACACGCCGTTTCTAATATGAATGTTTTACAAAACAACGCGTAGCATCCATCAAACGAAATGGTCGGCAGTCTTCTGAAAGCCCAAATCGTTTCGACTCTCCCCCAAATAACTTATGCATGCACGGCACGCCTGATTCCCGAAGCGCATGCAAAGGCGTGCTACAAAGAAACTTGGTCCTTAGAACTTTGTCGCAGCTCCCTGTCGATTGTTTCGGGAGGAAACTCACTCGAAATGATAAATCCAAACGAGACGCAGTTGTATATAAAGTATCTTTCCTGAGTTAACACAAACTCATTTACAGTTTACAGAAGTTCACATCGGCGGCGGCGGAGGAGGAATTTCCCTGTTCGAAAAGGGAAATGAACATGATTACTATGGGATTTACTCCGATTTACTTAACTTAAGGGACACCAAGAAACTATCGTTGCAATTATTCGCGTAAATGAAAAATCATTTGTATCTCTTGAAGCTCGCGCAGCTAATTGTTGTTGTTCCAGTCTCAGTGGAGATCCTGAGGGAAAAGCAAAAGAGGATGTAACTGTCTCCGAAGGTGCTTAAGGAAATCCCGGAAGACACGCGAGTTCTTGTCGGCTTCACAGGACGCTTTTAATATTTTACGCGTTTTAAAATGCAAATATTTTTGTAAGAATTCAAAATTTCAATACATATGAAGGAAAAGTATTTAATTTAATTTAGGCTCGGTCTTTTCATCCGAAGACCGGAGATCGGGCTTCATATATTAAGGTGATGATAAGCTTAGTGAGAACTGCAATGAAAGTTGTTCTCCACAAGTAAAATGTTTTGTTTTTAGTTTCATACATTGTATGAAATACGATATTAAGTTAAGTCTTTATGCATCACTTTTTTTGAGCGCACGGAAGCCAACGGTACGATTCTCACGTGAACTTGTACCGGCCGCGTGTGGAAATCTCTGAAAAAACAACCCCAAGCGACATCACTGCGCCAACTACCGGACGGCGGTATGTGTGTTGAAAGCGTCTCGGGGTAAGGCGGGGTGATGCAGCGAAAGGTTTGAGAAAATAACCTCAAGCTAAGGCACTCGATCTCTGTCTAAGGACAGAGGTACTGCCATCATATGTTTTTGACACGCGACAGTGAGTATTTGACCTTGAACGAGTGGGTTGTCAAAAATGACAAACTGCAATATTTTATGTAAATCAAGACAAAACAGGACGCAAAGTTGTTTAAATTTCCATTTTATTGAGACAAAGTATAAATTTATAGTAAAGTTAAGCGACTACGAAGCGGTATGACATAATAAATGGGAAAGCTCTGCCTAAAAAGTATGTTTTTTGTCAGGTATTACCTATGGTTTCTGGACTGAATCCTAAACCTCATTTTTATGCTAAATGTTTTTGGAATTCTCTAAATCCAATTATTTTCCAAGTCCCATTATCCAGAACCTAATAGCTTACCCATGGAACATGATGGAAAATTACAATCAGTGCACAATTTTTAATTTCAAAGTTAACAGCTAAATTACCGAAACTTCTGTTTATATGATCAACTGTTTAAATATTTATGCCTTGAAATAGTTTCGCGATTTAAGTAAACTTAATATTTTACCTGGAAAGCTTCTAATATACTCACGTATGCTTTTTGGTTACTTTTTCGGTTTATTGTGTCATATTCGCACCGTTAACGTCATTTGACAACCCGCTTGTTTAAGGTTAAATACCCACTGTCAAGTATCAAAACCATATGATGGCAGTACCTGTGTCCTTAGGCAGAGATCGAGTGTATTACCTCAAGCTACATTACCGCGCCACCTACCGGACGCAGGTTTGTATGGTGACAGCGTCTCGGGTAAAGGCGGGGTGATGCAGCTTGGAAATTAAAGATAAAAACAATTAACATTTGAATTAAAAATTAGTTATTACGTAAATCGAATCAATAACTAATGATTAAAAAACCTTATCTCTCTTCCTCTCTCTTTTACCATGATATTTTGTAAAATTTTAATTTCTTATATTTAATGTTCTTGCAGTTATTAAAGATTTATTTTGTAAACCATCTATAAGTTATTGGTTTTTATTTCATTATTGTTTTGTGGTCTTTTATTCTCTTTTTTCCACTATAGTTGTTAAAATTACCATTCTCTTTTACTTCACTAATTTTAAGTTCACTCAATACGTTCAATAAGTATTCGACAGGAAGGAAAGCTGACGGGGCGATTCTCACGTGAACTTGTATCGGATGCGCACGGGAAGATTTGAGAAAACAAATCCATGCGACATAACTGCGTCACCTACCGGACGGAAGTGTATATGGTGAAGGCATCTCGGGGAAAGGCGGGGTGATGTAGCTTGGAAGTTAAAGATAAAAACAATTAACATTTGAATTAGCAGTTAGTAATTACGTAAGTCGTATCAATAACTAACGATTACAAATCCTTGTCTCTCTCTCTGTTTTATTATTATATTTTATAAAATTTTATTTTCTTGTGTTTAATGTTCTTGTTATTATTTTGTAAACCGTCTGCAAGCTATTGGTTATTATTTCGTTATTTGTTGTCTTTTATTATTTTTTCTTTCAATACAGTTGTTAAAATTACGATTTTCTTCTATTTCAGTAATTTTCAGTTCACTCAATACCCTCAATAAGTATTCAAGAGCAAAAATCTTCATGAGGGGGAGACAGCGAGAGAGGAGAATTTGATAATGTTTAGGAGAAACGGCCCTGTTTCGACTTTTCGAGGAAAACACCTTTTTGGGAGTATTTTTGGCTCTTTTTTTTCAACGAATGAGGAAATAACAATTCAAAATAAAATTAAATAAAAAAAATCGAAATCGAAATCTTAATTGCACTTTACCCTTAAAAATCAATTCTTGATATTTTTTCGCCAATCTAGGTTTTTCTGAACTTTATAATTTCATCACAGCTTTTTAAGTCCCTGCAGTTTTTGATAATTTTGCATCAAGCTTAAAGATTGTCCTGCATATAAATCAGTTATAAACTTTTTTGTATCCAGACATGTCACTAAATTAAGAATTCATCGATTAAGAGGAATTGAATACATTTTAAAATCCATCTATTACTTCTTAAAGCGCAAATTTTTTTTTCATTTTTGTACAAACAAACTTCCGACTAATTAATTTCAACATAAGCGGTGCGTTACGCGAAAGAGGAATTCCCATAAGGGTGTTAACCGATTTTAATTTGCATAAAATTTTCGGTCGTTCGCGGGGGCCGTAATGCGGGATTAATAAGTGCCTTTATGAACGCGATTAGGCCGAATGTTTAGAGGTCTGCCATTAATTTAACGCCCAATTTAAATTTCCTCGGCCATCGCTTGAATAATTGACTTCAATTTTTCGCTCGAATTAGGGCAATGATGTGACGACCCGTTCGGCGGAGCATCGGAGAGAGGGTCGAGTTAATTCGATTGCCGTTTCACTTCAGGTGGTGGCTTTCACATATATCTGCGGCTAATTAAATTTGACTGAACCGTTGAAATAACTTTTGCGAATACGGAAAACTCAAAATATGTGTTGAGAGATCAAAAAGTAGAAGCAAAACTACTTTTACCGTTGCTGTAAGGCCTTAGCAAAATCTCATTGTGATGGTTTAATCTCGTAAAAGAAAACAAAATCGCCGTTTATGAAGCAAATATTCTTACGTCACTCATTTCCAATTGGCTAGGCGATTTTAGCCCGTCTAAATAACGAGATGAAATCGGAAACATATTTTCTATTCATTGCCGCTGTAGACATCGTACGAGTAACATTGTGTGCATATCGCTTCGCGAATTTGTACTGTATTATTGATAGCAAGATTCAATTAATACAATATAAATAAGAAATAACGTAGACAATACAAGGTGAAGTTAACTCGACTATTACGGAAATATATTATAAACTGTAACAAAATTAAAAAAAAAAATTATAACCAATCTCTTTCAATTTTATCTTGTAATATGTGGTCCCTTACTTCAAGCAGTTCTTCCTACAAGAGAATTCTATTATGTTGAATTCATTTTAATTTCAATTTAACTTGAGTTTTCGTTTTTCGTCAGCACAAGATGTTTCTTTCTAACACTCATGTACTGTGCACAATGGAAAGAAATATTTTCCAATTTCTGTTATCCTTTAACATTAATTGTGGTCCTTTCCAGCAGGAAATTTGTTGTTCTGTTATTATTTATTGCCCGTTGAGTCCTATGGGTGACCCATTATTCATGAAAACCGCAGAGCAAAATAAACGTCAAACATTTTGCCCACGTTGCGGGTAGCAGAATACACACACACACACACGGTGTATTTATTTAATTAATTCCGGCCGCGCTTTCTTGACTCGTCGGCGCTACCGCTGGCTCCCCCCCCCGCTCTCTCGACGGGGGAGGGTGCGTTAAATTGCTGGCAAAATTTGACACTGCGGTAAAACTCTCATTGTTGCAATTTATAACTTTGTAAACAAATGGTACTTTAGAATGTTTGACACGTATAATTAATTCCAGCATTCAGCGTGCTGTTCGCTGTAATTACGGCCGCATTGTTATACCGGCGAAATTTGTTTTGTTTCGCGTATTGCGCGTACGCTGATGCCGCAGATTTATGCCCCGCAGAAATTTAATCTTTTCCGTTTCGAGGGCTATCATCGAGAGCCTGCTCCATTGCTGACGTACACACGAACATACATAAGTATTGATTCAGTTGATTTAGCGTGGGCGATTAGGTTTATCCTGATGTTAACACGTGTACATACTTTCGTGAATTGTTGCAAATTATTATGTAAAATTCGAATCAGCTGCAGTGATAACTGGTATTATTTATGCTTCTTGAATTTGTGGAGTTGTTGCGGAGCTTACTCCAAACGGATCTTCCGGTTCGACGTTAAATAGTCAGGTATTTTGTGTGACGCCATTCCAAAGACCCAAGTTCATATTAGACTTCTTTGTTCGCACAGAGAAATCCGCTTATTTAGTTCTTCCCTGGTATCGTGTTCCGAATCTTTCATCTATCGACAATACTTTTCCGTTTGCCGTCTACCTGTTTCGACGTCATTTGAGGGACGACACCCTACAACCTAGCGTTATCGTTCCACACGACGCTACAGTCATAACTGGTTTTATTTCTGCTTCGTGATCCTGTGGAGTTGTTACAAACAGCTTACTCCAAGCGAACCTTTCATTTCGGCGTTAAACAGTGAGGTATTTACGTGACGCCATTTCAACGACCCAAGCTCATATTATATTTCTTTGTTCCCACGGAGGAATCCGCATATTTATTTATGTACATACATATCTTCTTTTGCTACAAATTATTACGTAAAATTCGAATCAGCTGCAGTGATAACTGGTATTATTTATGCTTCTTGAACTTGTGGAGTTGTTGTGGAGCTTACTCTAAACGGATCTTCCGTTTCGACGTTAAATAGTCAGGTATTTATGTAACGCCATTCCAAAGACCCAAGTTCATATTAGATTTCTTTGTTCGCACAGAGAAATCCGCTTATTTAGTTCCTCCCTGGTATCGTGTTCCGAACTTTCTCTACCGTTCGATTTTTCGTTCACCGTCTGCCTGTTTCGACGTCACTTGAGGAACGATACCCTACAACATAGCGTTTTCGTTCCACGCGACGCCGCAGTCACAACTAGTTTTATTTCTGCTTCGTGAACCTGTGGAGTTGTTGCAAACAGCTTACTCCAAGCGGACCTTTCGTTTCGGCGTTAAACAGTCAAGTATTTATGTGTCGCCTTTCCAACGACCCAAGCTCATATTAGATTTCTTTGTTCCCGCAGAGAAATTCGCTTATTTAGTTCCTCCATAGTATCAAGTTCCGAATCTTCTGTGTCTTTCGACAGTACTTTTCCGTTTGCCGTCTATCTGTTTCGACGTCATTTGAGGGACAATTCCCTATAACAGAGTCCTATTAGAAGGTCGTCGTTCTACGCCACGCAACACCAGCTCACTTTATTTCCCGCTTTTTGCTCTATCGCCATTAGGTATTATGCCAGCACGAGGTACAGACACGTGTAAATACTTCCGTAAATTGTTGAAAATTAATATGCAAAATTCGAATCGGCTACAGCGATAACTGGTATTTTTTCTTATGCTTCGTGAATCTGTGAAGTTGTTATAAACAGATTATTATTCCAAGTGGACCTTCCGATTCGGCGTTAAACACTCAGGTTTCTTTCTTCCCACGGAGGAATCCGCATATTTAATTCCTCCCTGGTATCGTTTTCCGAGTCATCTGTCTTTCAACAATACTTTTCCGCTTACTGTCTACCCGGGTACCCGTTTATTTAGATGGAACCGGTTCCTCTTTTTGAATATCCGTTACCCGGTAACTACCCGATACCCGATAATTACCCGTTACCCGATATTCCGAAATTGC
Source organism: Prosopocoilus inquinatus (assembly GCA_036172665.1). Taxonomy (NCBI): domain Eukaryota; kingdom Metazoa; phylum Arthropoda; class Insecta; order Coleoptera; family Lucanidae; genus Prosopocoilus; species Prosopocoilus inquinatus. The sequence goes on from CM069877.1 coordinate 36,326,087, forward strand.
CGAACAACCAAGTGGTCTTCATTTCATTTTGCCTGATGTGACCTACATTAAAATTTTGCTCGAATGAGCAACAATTACTTCAGATAATTCTATACTGGTTTTTTAAATTGTTAGTCGATACTTATCGGATAGCCAAGTAGTTGTCGGATATCGGGTACTTATCGGATACAAATTATTCCAAGCGGACCTTCCGTTTCGGCGTTAAACACTCAGGTATTTACGTGACGCCTTACTAACGACCCATGCTCATATTAGATTTCTTTGTTCAGCTATTTTTTTTTTTTTTTGCAAAAATTGACAATCTTCATTTTATCTAAATTTATGCAGAGGGCATCTCACGTGACCACGTGGACATTCCAATTTAATTCCATAATAAATCTTACTCTGTCCACAGAGAACAATAAATTAATTGTCGACCTTTTTCTTATATTTTCAAAGTTATTATTCACCGCGTTTCATGAAGTCACCTTTCTCTCTTAGTTCTTCAAAAACACACTAACTAACAGTTATTAGGCAATAAGTTTCGAGGGAGTGCATAATAAACTAGACGTAACATTTAAGCAAGCGAGTTTCACTGCGCCGCTGAAAAGTTGCCCGAAACTTTCAGTATCTCTACTACATTTTGTGTACAAAGAAGAAGACGCCGAGTTTCCAAATAAATTATTCATGGCCGAGTTTACGATTACTCGCGAATCCTGCAGTTTTTTCCCTGCGACGCTGCTCGCCTCCGCGTTTCGCTAATCGCAATCCGAACCCTACGATTTCGCTTTCGGACTTGAGTTCAGTTTAGCAGCGACCTTATTGTTTGTGCTAGTGCAGTTGTCTATTTTGACGACGCAAACAGTGTTCTACAACTGCATTGAAACCGCAAACGCCACAATTTCAAACCCGAATCCATTTCAGTAACTTACAATCAGTTAAGTGTTAGTTTTGCAAGCGCGCGATGCACGTGACGTGTAATTAAAATAAAATAATTGAAAATTCAAAAGTTCAGGAATGCTATCATTAATTAATCAATTCAGTGCACAGGCTAATTAATTATTACTTCATGAAAATTCAGTTCAAATGTAAATAATGTACGAAAATAAGTACTTCTGAATCAATACGCTTCATTAATTAGGACGTTAACTTGCATGTCCTTAACAAAAGTTTCATAAATTTCGAGAAAATCCCCGCTTGAAAATCGGGCAAGAAATAATCGTACGTCTATGTCTTTGAGATAGGTCAAGAAAAGGAAATTTTATTGAAATAAGAAACAGAAATGCAATCGAGCATCGGTGATCTTTGTCGAAGTCGAGAGGCCAATAAAAGCGTTGTTTTTAACAATAATTCGCAATAAGTCATATTTCAGCTGAGCGAAAGAAGTTGCTTCTCTTTTTATGATTATGACATACAATTTATTGCTCCGTATTCGTTGGAATCAACAGTTTAGTTTGTGGAAAGGGATTGAACGAGTTAAAGCTAAATATGATTATTATCTGCATAGTATTATTACTTATTAAGATACCGCAATTCACGAACGGCGAGAGTACAGCATTTCAGAGGAGTGTATTCATAATGCCGTCGCTAATCCTGACATGCACACGAACAAAAGAATCACTTTTTTCCCTGAGCTCGTTGTGTGTCGCTAACGATGGACGCCACGTCGAACAATTGTTATAAACATTTCTAAATATCTAATAGTAAACGTTTGTTTGAATGTGATCCTGCACACAGATGATATTCGGTGAGTGTGTCTTGCGTATTAGTCATTCCCGACATTCATATTTAGTGTCTACGTTCAGAGAAGCAAATTCCGTAAGTTTTTTTTTTTGTTATTACATGAGCGCCGAATAGGGGATGGCTAAAGGAATTTTCAATTTGTTGTACGATTTTTTTGTGCTGTCTGCGTGCTATATATAAATATTTCACATAACATTGATTATTATAAAAAAGAATTAATAGCAGTCGTAAAACTACACCTGCAGCGTACAGGTTAATTTATTTTGGGCAAACAAATTAAAACGTTATGCAAATTCCTCTGGCGTAAATTTTAATCGCCGCCATTTTAAATAATAATATTAATATTATTATACATTTATATTCCGCGTTCATAGTCCTGACGGCCGCAGTTCGTTATTTCTGTAATCATGGTTTTATTGCGCGCAATTTTCGAACTGCATTTCATTTCGGAATAATTTATAACGGAACCCATCCGATGTTCACACAATAAACAGGCGCTGGCGTATTTAAAAAAAAAGAGCTCGTTTAATTTACTTTAGCCCGAATATTTTATGTATGTAAAGCGATCATTAATCATTGTGAAAGCTTTCGCGCTGAAAAAGTTCTTAATGAAACGACCCCCGTAATGTGGTATTAGGCTAATTACGATGTGAGTTTCCGTAAATACGTGGAGGGAATTGGAAATTATGAACGTAATTTGAAAATTTTAAATTATCTCCTTCGAAGCGGAAGGGTAATTGCAAATCCGATAATCACTTCTTTATAAACTTCTCGTCCACTTTTCTATCAACAAGCGCATTTATTATTAATAAAGACGTAGTAATTTTCTTTATTTGATCAATACTGCATTAAGGCAACAATTTTCAACCTGTCGTCGGCCACCTATCGAATAGATCTGGAAATGCAGCGTGTTTGCAAAATAAGTGCAAAATTCTTAACCATAGGACGATGGCAATACAAAGAATACGAAAAAAATCGTATAACAAAAAGAAAATTTTTTTATCCGTCCCTTATTCGGCACTCATGAAATAATAAAAAAAAAACTTACGAAACTTACTTGTCTGGTCGTAGAGAGTAAACATATTTGATATTGGACATCATCTCTGTGGAGGATCACTTTCAAACAAACGTTCTCTATTAGATATTTAGAAATGTTCATCATCCATCATCCACACACAAATGAGTTCGGTGAAAAAGTAATTCTTGTGTTCGTTTGAGTGTCAGGATTAGCGCAAATACTATCGACGGCATTATAAATACACTCCTCTGAAATGCTGTTCTCTCGCCTTTCGTGAATTGCGGCATTTTAATAAGTAATAATACTAAGTAGATAGTAATCAAATTTAGCTTTAACTCGTTCAATCACTTTTCACAAACTAAACTGTTGATCCCAAAGAATACGGAGCAATACATTGTGTGTCACAATCATAACAAATGAAGCAAATTCTTTGGCTCAGCTGTAATACGACTTATTGCGCATACGTTATAAACAACGCTTTGATTGGCCTCTCGACGACTTCGGCTGCTCGATTGCACTTCTGTTTTTTGTTTTAATCAAATTTCCTTTCCTTGACCTACCTCAAAGACATAGACGTACGATTATTTTTTGCCAGATTTTCAACTGCGATTTTACTTTACTTTATAGATAGTAATCATATTTAGCTTAACTCGTTCAATCACCATTCACAAACTAAACCGTTGATCCAAAAAAATACGGAGCAATAAATTGTGTGTCATAATAAAAAAAATGAAGCACATTCTTTCGCTCAGGTGTAATACGACTTATTGCGACGTTAAATTCAACGTCTTGATTGGCATCTCGACTTCTACAAAGGTCACTCGTGCTCGATTGCACTTCTCTTTTTGTGTTCCAATAAAATTTCCTTTCCTTAACCTACCTGAAAGACATAGACGTACAATTACTTCTTGCCCGATTTTCAACTGCGATTTTCTCGAAATGTATGAAACTCTTGTTAAGGTCATGTAAGTTCAATCGTTCCCATTTATGGTGATGATGAAAGGTTTAAATTTCTGCACTTATTTCATAAGCACCGCGTATATACATATATATATATATATATATATATATATATATATATATTTCTAGAAATATTGCATTTGAAATCATTGATGCTTTTGATTTTTTTAAACTCATTCTTTCAGTTGATTATGTTATTTGTAAATGCCAATTCTCAGTTTACATGTTCTACCTTGCATCATTTTAAGTACCACCAAATCTATCTTTTAATGACTATGAGATATTTTTCGAAGCCCTGGAAGTATTTTCAACTAATAAAACTTTAATAATTATTGGGGACTTCAATCTTCCTAAGTTCATTGATATTAACACCACATGTTCAAAAGTGCGATTTCTGCGAAATTTTTGTAATTCTTTAGAATTTGTGCAGCATAATCAGGTATGTAATGGTGACAATAGATTACTAGACTTGGTTTTATCTAATCTCCCACATGAAGTTAATGTCACACATGAAGATCAGCCTCTCGTTGTTGAGGATGTTTATCATCCTGCTTTGGCTATCACAATTAAAAGTTTACCACTTGTAAGACCTTCTACTTTTCCTGTTGCGCAAGCTAGAAGGTAAAATTTTCGTAAAGCCAATTTTATTGAATGATCTTCTTAATATTGATTGGTCCGTTATTGAATGTTGTTCTGATGTTAATATTTGTATCGAAAAACTTAATGAGATTCTTTATAGCATTTTTGAAAGAACAGTACCTGTGTATAAATCTCATACAACTACTTATCCTCCTTGGTTCACGTCGTCAATTATTCGTAATTTAAAGTTAAAAACTCATTACCGACAAAAGTGGTTAGCTACAGACAATTTAATTTTTCTTCACCAGTTTAAACGTTTACGTATTTTATAATATCTTCTGCGTATAAATCATTTACGTTTCGTGCTGAAGAATCCATTCTCTCTAATCCGAAGCACATTTTTCAATATGTCCACATGAGGCAGGGCACTTCTCGTATTCCTAATAAGCTATATTCAAGTGATAATAAGACATACACCAGTCCTCAAGATATTGTCAATGGATTTGCAAAATTATTCTCTGCTATGTTTTTGCCTGACACTCAAAACACTGTGCTTTCGGATGTCGTTTCAAATGTTTCTCCGTTCTCAATACCAACTGTCTCTGAAGAAGAACTGTTAACAGTTATGGCAAAATTTCCAGTAAAGCTTACTGCTGGTGAGGATTCAATTCCAAGTTTTTTGATTCGTGATGCTAGATATGTGCTTGTAAAACCTCTTCTGCATATTATAAATCTTGCAATTGCTAAGTCTACTTTTCCAGACATCTGGAAACGCGCTAGAGTTACGCCTGTTTTCAAGAAAGATGATAAGACACAGCTTGAGAATTATCGTCCTATTGCCATTTTAAATAATTTTGCCAAAATTTTTGAACAGGTTATTTATAAACTAATTTACAGTAGGATTAGTTCTTATATTTCGCCCCATCAACACGGTTTCATTTCTGGTCGATCTACTACTACAAATTTGGTGACCATAACGCAATACATAGCGGAAGTGTTGGATAAGCAAGGTCAGGTTGATGTCATATACACGGATTTATAAAGTGCTTTCGATACAGTGCATCATGGTCTCCTCCTCAATAAGCTCAGCTCTTTAGGAATGATTGCGTCTTTAGTGTGTCTTCTGCAATCCTATCTATCTGGCAGAGTGAATTACGTCTTCTTCAGTGGCTATAAATCATTTGAATATCCAGTGACCCCTGGTGTGCCTCAGGGTTCAAATTTAGGGCCCCTACTTTTCGTCATTTTCATCAATGATTTACTAGACTCATTAAATTGTCACTCGCTTGCTTTTGCTGATGACTTAAAAATCTATGCTTCTATTTCAAATACTTGGGAAGCTGAACGGCTCCAGCAGTGCTTAAACACGATTATTTCCTGGTGCGCTGATAATTGTCTGAAGTTGAACGTTAACAAATGTTGCGTCGTAACGTATACTAAGAAGGTCTATCCTGTTAATTACAATTACTGTATTAAAAGCGAGCAACTGGCTAGGAAAAGTGTAACTAAAGATTTGGGTGTTACCTTTGATTCTGCTTTAAGAGCGATCTTTCGTATAGGGCAAAATCAATGCATTTTTACGAAACGGGATTGCACGTAGCGCCTTTAATATGAAAGATAATTCGAAAAGAAAAAAACGTACTTCTTTAGGACATGCTGAACTACAAAACGTCTGTTTTAGAAAATTGATTTTGATTCTGATTTTGCCAATATTAATTAAGAAATATCTGCGTTTTATACCTTATTTTTAACATTTATTTTGTCGTACTTCTAATTAAAATAATAAAAATGTAAAACAGACGTTTTGTAGAACAGACATTTTTCTATAAGTACGTTAATTGTTAGGTACCTTCATAAATAATTGTGGTCGCTACATCAAATCCCGCAAACAGTGAAAATTCATCAAATCTGAAGGAACAGAAATCGAGGCAATCCCTTCTCCTTTCTTGGAGAGACGAGTACAAACGTAGTGTTAAAGTGACACAGAAACAGCAAAAAATTAAGGGATCCACTTTACAAGCATGTTATGTTTGTGTTTATATTTCTTACAGATATCGATAAAATAAACGAGTTTTAAAACTTTAGACTAGTTTTATTTTACTACAAATTTGTATCTGCTTAGAAATCTCAATCTTAATTCAATAAAGGTCTTATTGAATATCATAGTTTTGTTCTGAAATAAAGATTAGTTTTGATAGTGCGAATTGCGTTATTATTAGAAATACGAATTGGTTCAAATCAACAAACAGTGTTTATACTAGGGGGTGAAATGAAAAAAAAATATTCGTAGCATTCTGAAAATACTTGCAAATATGTAATTAATTGGGCAAACACCACAGAAAAAAGATGTAATGTAATGGAACGCCTTTATTTTTATTATTTGTTGCATCAAACTGTAAATATGAATTACTCTTGCACATGCATAATAAGCTATGACGGAATTTATACCGAGTGGGTGTAAAATTTTCAATTACCTTTGTTTACATTTATTGTAGTCGTATAATTTTCTTTTACATACTGTTACATATTCAAATGATAAGTATACATTTGCTGGTAAAATGTTACGTAAAACTTTAAGAAACGCCTTATTATCTGTCTATCTTATTATAAGATGGCACAAATTTATCATTGGTGGTACGTGAAATATTTACTTCTATTTATATACGTTTTCTCTTCCATCCTTGCTTGCTGCCTTCAGAATCTTTTTTTGCTTTTAATTCAAGTTGGGCTTGTATAATATAATCAGGTTTTCTAATAGGTAGTTTTCGTGTATGTCTAGGATCAACCAATTCAGGTAAAAGACAGTCCGTGTAAAACTTTATTAATTTTTCTTCCATATTGTTTCTCCAAAAATCACTCCGTCTACTTATATATTCAGTTTTTTTAATATTTTTTGGACCCGTCCAAACACCAAACAAGCAACCGCGTCTCCCAGTGACATGTAATTGTCCTTGAATTTGGTAATACCACTTATGTTTAATATTTAAAATATGTTCTGCATTGGACCCTACTTTCCAAAAGGTCTTTTTTTTTTAAATGGTCGTCTCCAATTAATCCATCAGGCGTTGCACCTAATTCATTCAGACATTCGATGAAAATTGGATAAATTAACGTAAAACGTAAATACCTAAGAAACAATATTTGTTATCCACGAAGAGTCCATTAGGTTCTATAATTACATTTTCTTGTTCTTCTAATTGTTTCAATGCAATTTTTACATATCTTTTTCCATGTTGAAGCGAGGGAACATCGACAGAAGAATTATATAATAAAGCTTTGACTAGAGATTCACAACCCGTATGCTTTCTTCTTACGCATACAGAATAAAACATTGATGCTGTTAGGAGTTTCCGACGTTCTTCCAGCAAAAAACCACTTTCTCCCTGAAGAACTGTACTTCTTTCGAAATCACAGCATTCAGTATCAGTCCGTTGCAAAATTTTTTAAATTTTTTGTTTTTCAATCTCTAACAATGTACTGTCTAAGTCGGTTGTTAAACACGATTCTCCATACTCTGTGTTATTCCCTGTACCTGTTTTACTACGTTTTCTTCTTTTACTTTTTCCCTTACATAGTTGCCTCTTCCTCTGCATTTCTGTTTTTCGTTGTCTGATATTTTCTAGGTTTTTTATTAAACGGTATGAATTCTTTCCATACGCAGTTCTTTGCAAAGCATTGTAAGGTTTCTTAGAATTAAATGAAACGACAGCCGCGTACCATCTTGCAGAATATGACCGCCTTTTACTGAAATTGACTCTTTTACCACCAATGAACTTTGCTATTATGGAATGAAATTGTTTTACGATATTGCTACCAATGTCTTCCATTAAGCTTCTAATATGGTTAGATATATAAGACGTTATTTGATTCAAGCGCGAGTACAGTTCAGGACAAACTTTTATGGAAGGATTGGAGTTTTCATGGTCATTACTTTTTTTACATAAATATGTATCACAATCTTTATGTTGTCCAAACACATGATAGAAACTGTTGTGAATGTCCTTTTTCAGTAATTTTACACTTTCCGCTGTCTTATTTTGTTTTCGGAACTTTATGGCAGAAACTACGGCAGTTCTGAGTCTCATAATGTTAGTACTGATAAGTTTTCTTTCTTGCAGAGGAAATCTAGTATCAGTCGAAACAGTGTTTAGTTTATTACAATAATTACGAAGAAGGTGATAACGGCATTCAATTTTCTCGACAGTCAGTGACTTGTACGGGAGTCCGCGAGTCCAATATTCTTCTGTACGTACTACTATTTCCATCAGCTATGAGACGAGAGTATCTAATACCACACATTTTTTCACTTGCTTTAAAACCTTCCACCAAACTTGCAGCTTCCATGGCAGCTGATAATCTTTCGTAATTTTTGAAACAAACGTGATCTGGTATAACTTTTGAATCTTTGATGCAGTTACAAATGGAACAGTATTTATTTTTGACTGCCAAAAATAATACTTTTCCGGTATGGTATCCTACGATAGCCGCATATCCAGAGGAAGCAGTATAATTATTTTTACATGATCGTTTTGACCAGCAGCCATCAGCAACTACTAGTATAAGTGGAGTTCTATCGCTATCTACGTTTTCATTACTTACGGCATATACTCTTTCTTCAATCGCTGCTTGCTTCAAAAAATGATCTGCAGATTTTTCCCAACCATCACTAACTTCATTGTGGTACTTCAAGTATAACTTATTAGACATAAAAGGAATATTTAAGAAATTATCCCATGTGGTGCGAACTTTTTGGCGGTCACTGTATATTATTGTAGATATAATTGTTTATGTGGGAATAAATATTCATTTATGACTCAAAAAACTGTCCTAAAAGATTAATTATTACGCTTTAGTTGTTACATTAAATTTGGCTCTCAAATTTCATTCTGTAAATTTTATAATTATATGTTCATTCAAAAATTTATGAAATCATCCGATTATCGTTTACGATGGTAGCCTATCTCTCTTAGGGTTGATCTTTCCACTTGCTAATAAAGTTCCCAATAACATTATTTGGCGAATAAATTGAATTTTATGAATGGTTGTCATGGTGCTTCGTCGAATTATTGGTCAAATAAATTTATTAGGAGGTTGGAAAGATCGGACCTTACTGTAACAAATTTTACACAAAAATTAACATCGTATCATACGGGCCTAATAATTCAGTAAAATGAGACCGCATACAAATATTTATGAGTTGTTGAATAACACTCCAAGTGATAACGAAGACGAGACGCCTAGCCTATTCACTTCCCCTATTAGTTTTGTGGAGGGAGAAAAGTTTTTAAGGGGAATACGAAATCGGTGGGTCGTTAGACGGAAAGATCGCTCTTAAGCCTTTCTCACCACATTGACGTCACTGTCACTGCAGCTTGTAAATCTTTAGGGTTTGTTTTGAGGTCTGTGAAGTATTTTAACAATATTGAGATATTTAAGTGCCTTTACAACTGTCTTGTTCTCAGTCGATTAGAATATGCTACTCAGGTATGGTCTCCGTATTATATCTGTTATCAACTAGATATAGAGCGAATACAACGTCGGTTTCTCAAATTTCTTACCTTTAAAATCACAGGTGTTTATCCTGAGAGAGGCGTTGATTATGACTTCTTACTGCAAACACATAACTTTCAATCTCTTAAACACCGACGAGATCTGCATGGTGCCAGTTTCATTTGGAAGTTACTTCACTCTAAAATTGTTTGTCCTGAAATCTTGGCTTCTCTAAATTTTCTAGTACCTCGATTTAACTCTAGATGGACTACTATATTTAAACTGCCAATACCAAAGAATAACATTCTAATTAAGGCACCTCTTTACTCTATGTGCCGTCATGTTGATGCTATGTACAGTGATATATTTTTATGATAGATCTTTTTTTTTTCTTCTTTTTCTTACATTATATTTATGTTTATGCCTTTTGTTGTTTATCTATATATCTGTAGTTGTACATTTAATCTTTTGTTTTAGGTTAGGTTTAGGTTTAGTTCTAATCGTTCTATATCTACTCTTCTTTTTTTTCGTCCTGTAATTGTCCTGTTGGGCGACTATCTACATAATAATAATAATAATAATATACAGGTTGTGTCTCGCTTCCTTATGCCATAGTCGTGTGTACTGGAACTAAGTCCTCCCTGCTGATTAGACGACCCTCTTTAAAGCTGAAACTCAACAAGCGGTTGTCTATTGTGCAACAACGTATCCTCGCTGTTTTAAAGTGAGGTAAGATTATCTTCTTTCCTTATTGCTCTTTAGTATGCATATGCCACAACCAGAAGTAACACAAACTGTATTTTTTCAATATCAGCCTATGAGTATTTTTAGAGTTGAAAAATGAAGGATTAGCATTGCTTTTGTCTTTTGATGAGCTTAGTCCCTTCTGCTAAGTAATCTAAGATTGGGCGTATGACACGAGCGGAATAATTTCACAGTAAACGTTTAATGTATTCGGAGAGAGGATGAAAAGCATAGTAGGCAGGATGGAATTTAGGACGGAGGTAAATTAATCTCAGCAGGCCATCCATAAATGAGGGCCGTACGTTTCCGTATTGCTTTTGATGCGGTTGAACTTTACCGTGATATTCATTTGTAATTCGGACCGAATCTGAATAACGTTCGATTATGAGCGTATTTATTGAATAATGAACGACGTAATCGCATACTGGGGGTACATACACGAACAATTTATGCATATCGTTGATAAATCATCCTGTTGAAGTTGGAACAAGCGATCGATGCGATGCTCGTGGTGAAATTGTATTGAGTTGAATGGCAATCGAATGATTCTATGTACTCGCTAGATTATTATGATGGGAATTTGTTTAATAATACGCAAAACTTCAGAGATGATTTGTATAAATAAGATATCCTAACTTTTTTTCTTTGACTTTATTACTAATTCGGATATTCTTCTTCTTCGTATTAAAATTTACGATTAGGTAACTTTTTGCCAACAATTTTTAATTCAATTTTAAATATAACGGCCCTACTTAACCTAAAAAACCTCCCCGTAAGAAAGAAAAGTCGTGTGAAGGCAGTAGGTAATGTAAAAAAATTGCGTCATGGAGATTGTTTGTCATTCATAACCAGGGAAAAGAATTCAAGCTGCTTAGTGTTGGACGCTTTTTTACGTCGAATGTGCTATTTACTCTTACGACCTTTCCGCAGCTCTGATCCAAGGAATTTTTGTTGAGTATGAGGGGAAGAAGTGCAATGTGAGCGTACGCGTTTCGCAGAAATTATTGTGTACGAGTCTAAATACTACATTTTCGTACCGGTCGTGGAACAAGTAACCCGAATTCTTCTCCCTGTTTATAACCAACCAGCATATAGAGCACGTGCTTATTATTATTCTACGTCACATTTTATTTCAATCTTTTGCCCCAATCTCTAAAGTATATTAAGATTAAAGAGAAGGCAGCAGAAGTTATTCGTATATAGTCATATATATATATACAGCGTGTAATCAAATAAGTTTCACATATTAAAACTGTAAGTTCTTTATCACTTAAGAAAGTGATTTCTGCAAATATGGATTTTATTGGTGAAAAATTAAAGAAATTAAAACCCCCCAGAGCCCGGAGACTTTTTGTTTGAAAACCTCTGACTGGACATGTATCAGTTTCTACAAGCGCATCATAAAACGTCGTAAAACAATAAAGCGTCATCGAACTGAAGGGCACTTGGTTAAAATCTTTGCTTATGTAATTCCATAACGGAATAGAATTATAAATATCCATCGCGTTGCTTATTAAATTAATCAATTTTCTCAATTTTCAAGTAATTGTTAATAGTTTTCTGTTCACAAAACTGTAAAAATAAATAAAAATTAGAAATTCCATTTTCTAAAATTATTTTACTAATTCATATGTGTTCATCGTGTACTTTATTTGCTGGTCTTCAATAAACTGCATTGTTATTTCTTTATTGCGCAAAATGTTTAAGAATGTGTTTTCTTTCTGCATTTCGAAAAATCGTTATTGAATGCAGTCATCGCTTTTATTATTTTGTGGAACCAAAACAATAAAGCGTCATCTCGAACTCGAACTACGAAGAAACGTATTCGTTGGTGGAAATAATTAACAGAGCGACAATCAATCAAAGTGACTAATAATTTTTTTAAATCATATTAATACGCGAAATTAGCACTGTAAATCATGTGTACTATTGGTTTACAAAGACCAGGATGTCAAAATCTAATTATTGTCGATTATCTAATGAAACAGATTTAATTCTGTTCAATGCAAGTAGATTTAAATTGTTCTTCTTTATTCATAATGTATACACGGGCCACGACCGAGAGGTTGTGAATTTGAACTCTCGTCTTTAATGGGTCGGTGATTCTATTTTATTGTGTTTCCATAAAGCTTTTAAAATGCGATCAAGCAATTGACCTTGAATTTTGTTGGAATTTTGTTTTATAACGTTTTTTTTGTGCACGGCCGACCAGAAGTTCTCAAACAAAAGAGTCAATACTCCTCCACTAGGTAAGTTTCTTATTTTTGAGCTAGACTTTTAGTAGTTGCAGCATTAATTCTCTTACATGATGAGGAACTTGCGGTATTAATATGTGAAACTAATTTGAATACATCCTGTATATAGTATCAGTACCAGCTGTAACGTCTTATAAATGTTGTTCTTTCGATTGACAATGGCCTTGCAAATTGGGAGAACGTAAGTAACTCAGTTCAAAGAAGCCGATATGTACCCAAATGGAGTTCGATGAAACAACAATCGCATTTCTTATCCAAAAGGAATCGTATTAACCACACCTGAGTATCAAGTGCGTTGCTGAAAGGTCCCAACTAATATGACCAAGACATCTTTATTCTGAGACTAATGGAAATTGTGCTTAAGGCCCGCCATCTAGCGGCCAGGGATTAATTTTAAGTAGTCAATTCATTTCCATTTGTAAGAGACTAATCTCTATGTCTATTCTTCCAAGTACATAATTTCATTTGGAAGAGATCAATGTAGAAGTGTCGTCTATTCTTCCAAGTACATAATTTTTATTGCAAAGAGAGTAACTCGCTTAGGTACTTCAATAGGAAGAAGAACTTGAATTTAGAGAGAAGAAGTAAACAAAACGCAATTACTTGATACTTGAAGAAAATCCTGACAAAATTGCTTTGAAGAGAACAAAAATCTTTTCAGGATTGTTTCAGACGTATTTGCGGCGGAAGACGGTGATAAAAGACCAAAGGAGAAGAAGAAAAAGGATCGAACAAAACTTAATGTTAATTTGGCAGATTGCTTATAAAATTACGGAAAATATTACACTCCATGGAAGTGCGTTGCAAATAAAAAATATTACGTCTTGCCAAAGGGATGAAATCACGTTTCGTTAGCTGTGATCATGACAAAGAAACTTACCCCCAAATTTTTGGGGTATTTGACACGGAGTCCGAATCGCGAACGGCGAAGGCGTAACCAACCATGCCCCCCCCCCCCAAAAAATGTTCGAAAGGAGGATTTGAATAAATTGAAACCAACATGACGTAAGCAGGGACCAACGGGTATCAATCTGACGTAAGAGAACGCCAATAACGGCAGAGGCCAAGGGTGAGACCAATTAAACTAACCGTCTCGTAAAAACCTGTAGTACACATAAACTTGTCTAATAAAAGAAAAACAGAAGGTGCAGAAAACTTTATGAGTGAGTGAACGCATGGAATAACAATTTCGCCACAAATCTCACGAGCCGGAAAAAAAAGATGCACTTGCAATCGTTTCAAGAGATGATGCAATCCGATTCACGAAAGTAGAATCTCCGAATGATATTGTTTATTTAAAACCACAAAGGGGTGTCGAGGCCTCGAGAATTTTGCACTAATTCATTGCCGGATTATTTCAAAACGACAGCCCAAACAAAACGCAAACGTGAGATTCAGATCAAATCAAATCAGTTTTTATTACACTTACGCTAGTACGTCTAGGAAGTATCCGTAAAGAAGCAAACAACTCTGCAACTTCCAGTTTTTGAATTTATGAATGAAACAATTCAAATAGATAAAGAAGACAGTTTCAGTTACTTGTTTATGTAATTTCCAATTAATCCTACAAATTATACTGAATGTTCAGGAAACTTAAAATCAAATCACTGCAGCCTGAGTATAACTGGTACATCATCCTTGCACAAAATGACACTATTATTTTATTTTTTCTTACGTTTTTTCATTGAAACATTTTATCAACTCTTCTTCTTTAATTATGAACCCCTCTGTTGAAAAAATGTTAAACATTTTTTCACTTTTCTTAAATTTTCCACCTCAAATCTCCTTGTTTATTTAAACTCGGTCGAATTCAATGCCTGTTTATTTGGTTCTTTGGAAAAATAATTTTAACAAAAATACTATGCTCCTCAACTGCTAGGAAAAGCAATATATTGGAAAGAATGCAAATAAATTTCCGAATTCCGAATATTTTCTAGACTGTCTATAATATGTACACATTAAACGTGTTCGTCAGTTTTACAGAAGAAAAGTGAAATACAAACACGTAAAATAAACAAAAAATATTTAGAATTAATTAACATATTTGAACATTTGAACTGTTAAGAAACTCGATTACTGTGTAGTAGGCATTCACTTATAGAATTCCTTCAGTTATATCTTGAATTTATTTTGAATACTCATAAGGATTCTGAATGTATGGAATAAAAATTCAATAACAATAAAAATTCCGCCACAAATCAAATAACGATACAGCAAAAAAAGGACTTGCAATCGTTTCAACAGATGATGCACTCCTATCAAAAGAAATAGAATCTGCGAACGATATTATTTAGTGCCCAGGCCTCGAGAATATTGCACTAATTCATGGCCGGGTTATTTCGAAACGACATCCCGAATAAACGTTTAAAATAAAACGCAAAGCGCGATATTATTTTGCAATCTTTTCAATCTTTTCTAGAACCGCAAATAGCGTATTCTTTTCTTTAACTAAGATTGATTGAAGCGAATACGTCCATAAAGACGTCGTAAACTTTCTCTTGGTTGGTTGGCTGCTATTTTGCTTTGTGAAATGCAAAATCGTGAAACAGCGTCTGAATAAAACGAATGAAATTATACTTGAAACCACGAATGAAATTATACTTGAAACCACGAATGAAATTATACTTGAGCCCACGATGAAGGATTGTAAGGTAATACGACGTCGCATTCGATACGGGTACGTAAATGTAAGAAATACTTTAATGCGCGGTACATACTATATATATATACCGGGTGTCTCAAGATGGACGGCGACCGGCGGTATGTAGTTAACCGTAATACCTACAGCTTCGGGAGAAAAAAAAATATAGTTAAAGTGACCAAGCGAAACTCAAAGAAAATATTTTCAATTATCTCAGTTGACCGCAAGGGGGAGCAATCAATAGGGCTATCAATAAAAGTCAATTTTATTAGCAAAAGTCACAAAATAAGTTGCAGTTTTGATAGCGTCATTAGCAAGTTCAATTAATTCTGCACAATGTTCATTTTAGACTTGTTTTCGTATCACCGTTAATAAGGGTGGAGGAAACAGTTGAATTATTTACTTTAAAAAATATCATAACTCCGGCACTCTTTATCAGAAATTAACGAGCTTCGGCTCATTTGAAAGTGAATTTTAAACTGATTTAAAGTTTCTATTGATCGACTCCGGTTAATTTGTTATAAAGTGGCTAGAGGGCGCTATTTACGAAAGTAGTAGTTCTTCACAGTTTTTCAAAAAAATTAAATAGAAAGATGTATTTCTCTTGCAACAGTTGCAAAGCCTATAAAATGGTGAACATTGTGGTGAAAACCGAAAATGATTGTCTTTTGCGTTCTCGAGTTATTATCAAATACGTCTACGAATTGATGATATAAGCGGAAGTAATAAGTTCAAACAAATGCTATCGAGTAATACTTTTAATTCTAAGGTTAAATAATGCTTAGTTTTTATTAATATTAGGACATTAATTAGAAGCATTTAAATGTTTTTGCGAATAGAGAATATTTAAACACAAGAATATAACAACAAATATAGAAACAAGAATAATTCAAACACTAAATAAAAACAGTGAACAATAATCATGCACTGTGGCCAACAAAGTTTCGCTGTGCCACTATACAATACTGTTTTTAATGTCCGCTTAGAGTTGTGTAGAAATTATTATTGATATCCTTACGGATAGTAAACGACTATTTCGAAATGAAAGATGGATAATATTTTGAAAACATTTTAGGTGCAGACCTTCAATAATTGTTGATTACAATGTGTTTCATAAAAGTTGAAAGTGCTTTCCGTCATTTAACATTTTATTGTTCGTTACTTTCATTTAGTGCCTATGTTTTTCTCATTTATGTGTTTGTTTGCTGTATTGTTCTTTTATTTAAAATTAGGCTCTCAAAAATAACTTATTGCATTTAAATAGATTAATGTCTTTCTATTTACCTCAAAATGAAAAGTGTCACTCGAGAGCATTTGTTCGAGCTTTTAGATTAGTTTTTATCTTCAGTTAATAGACTCATTTGGTAATAACTCGAGAACGAAAAAAGTTATCAATTTCGGGTTTTCACCAAAATGTTCTCCTGATTGAATTCTTTGTAATCACTGTAAAAGAAATACCCCTTTCCAATTAAATTTTTTTGGGAAACTGAGAAATACTATGACTTTCCCAAATAGCGCCCTGTAACTACTTTAAAACAAAGTAGTCGGAGTCGCTCAATAGAAACTTTAAATCAGCATAAAATTCCCTTTCAAGCGAGCCGAAGTTCATTAATTTCTGATAAAGAGTACAGAAGTTATGATATTTTTTGAAGTAAATTCAACTGTTTTCTCCACCCTTATTAACGGTGATATGAAAATAAGTCTTAAATGAAAAGTGTGTAGAATTAGTTCAGGTTTCTATTGGTGCTAGCAAAGCTGCACCTTATTCTGAGACTTTTGCTAGTAAAATTAATTTTTATTGTTGGGCCTATTGATTGCGCCCGCTTGCGGCCAACTCAGATACTTAGAAATATTTTCTTTGAATTAGAAATATTTTCTTTGAATTTCTCTTGGCCACTTTTACTATAATTTTTTTTCTCCTGAACCTGTAGGCATTACGGTGAACTATATACAGCCGGTCGGCGCCCATCCTGAGACACCCGGTATATGTCATGTTCGAGGTGAAATCACTATTCTTTGTCGTGCATTGATGTTTTGCCTTCCTGCCTCCAATTATCTCTCTCACACATTGACCTTACGGTCTCCTGCACATTACCAATCCACAGCCGAATATTCTGTCGAGTCAACTTTTATTATTATTATTATTGTGCACCGTGTATGAGGCACATACAAGACGAAGAAGATAAATAGGAGTATCACGCGAAAAAAATTGAGGAGGCATCAAAAGAATTATGAAGAGTAGAATAATAAGTTTAATAGAAGTATTGGAAGTAAGTAGGAAACCACTCAAATCGTCAACGTTTTTAAGTTTTAGAGCTTCTTTTTTATCTAAGTAGCAAGCGTGTTCATCTGTCGCGTGTATTCTTCTTATACTTATCTTCACTTCTCAGACTTCCGACGTTTCTAATCCTCTTGTAAGCCTCCATCCCTTATTCTGAATCAATATTTTAAATCTCGAAACATGAATAAGCGTTTCGCATGCATGACGTTTCGTTCGTACGTACGGCTTGGTTTTGGTTACTACATTATGTATATTTTTTTATAATTATTGGAGAGCGTTGATACGATGACTTTATAAATTAATGTTTGTTTTTTAATAGGAAAAGTAAAGTACATGACATATAGACTACCCTGTTAAGGATAGGATAGAAGTCGTATCTGACAAAATCATTGCTTCGAGATGTTCCTCATTTAGTAAAATTTATTACGCCGCCAAATTTGAATATTTTATTAAAATTTAAATTTAACATTTGCTAAAAGGTTGTAATACGCCAGAACATGGAGGTCGTGGACACGTTGCGTCGGTCGTAAGCCAAGCATGTAGACTTTATGACGCCGCAAATGTGCGAAATGTATTCTATGCTTAACAGGGCAGCAGACACCTTCTTAGAATTGTAAACTTGTCAGAGTACGGATTCTAATCTTTTCTGTCAATATATTAAGCTGCATATTCACATGAGCAAATGAATGAGCAAAGGTTTGAATGGTTTGGACCTCGAGCAAATGCGTGATCGATTTGCACTCACTGTGTCTGGATCAGGCTAAAAGTGTGCACATGTCCTTTTCAGGGCTTTTAATAATCTTAATGGGATCGGTGCTCGTGCAGACTTAAAAATGGATCAGAGCTGATGCAAAGTGTCTCTATGGTTGGTGAATAAACGGTGACGAGCACATCACATCAAAATTAGAACAACGCTCAATCGACAAAATGTTCGCAAGTGAATATGCTTCTTAAAATTCTCTTTCTAGTTTTTTTTTTTTTTTTTTTTTGTATTACATACAGCGTGTCTCTAAACCTATGTCTTTAATTGAAACCACAAGTAGTGGTCAAGAAAAGAAGCAAAATTTGTTATACAACTATTGCTCAGGTAGCAATAGTAACGCAGATAAAAATTATTTTACTTTTTCATAAAAATTGTTAGAGGGTCGCTGAATGCAGCTTGAATGTTCTGGCAGAGCTTGGTTTTCAATTATTCTCCGACGTTCGAGGCCACAAAAAATCATAAAAACGGAGATATTGACCTAATACACAGGTATTGTACTTAAGGCAGGTCAAGTATCGTTTTTTTTGTTAAGTTTAAAAGCAGATAAATTTTGTAACTAGGTAAGTTTTTAATAGTTTAAAATATTCTGTGCGTGTTGCATTAATTGATGATTAGTTTTGTGCTAATCCTTTCTTTAACAGTTAAATTTTAAAAAAATTCAATCTAAAGGCGATCGAAAAAGTGGAAATTCTTACATCATATTAATTTGTAAATTGCCAATAATCAACTTACAATGTTGATTAATAAATTTTATTGTATTTGTACAGCAAAAATAAATTTGTTTCTTTATTAAAACTTCGAATAAACTACGAAGTAAACGTCTGCACTAGGCGAGAGTTTTTATGTCTTTATTGGTTTAAGCTGACGCAGAAATTCAGGTTCAATATTATCCTTATAAAAACATGTATTTTGTGTTGAAATGTAAGTAATTAATAAAATAGTTCGATTGAGAGCTAGCAAAGTTATTCAATCACTTATTTTGAACCCATAGATTGTTGTGTGTACAGGCAATCTAATTTATTTAAATTTTTCATTGTATCAAACTCCAATTCTTGCTTTCCGTTTTTACAGTAGGAATAGTTTCTGCTCTTGCAATACTTATTCTGCAGCTATTAGTGCGATAGTTAAAAAATAATTTCACGTATTTTAAACACAGTTACAAAACTAGCGTACGAAGATGTTTAATTACTTCAGCAAAAATCTAGCGAAGATTAGGTACTCCTTTTTAACATAATTGTTATTGTCTATTACAAAGAGGTGCGTAAACAAGCCTTCTTACTCATCGCATGTTGAAAATACAAATAAACATGTCGATGTCCGCAAGTCGGATTCATATTCGTATACAATAAGACCGACTTCTTTTAAACGTAAATATAAAGTTTTATTGCGATTTATTGCTTTTATCGGAATAAATTGCTGAAACAAGTCGTAAACCAAGCAGACGTTTCAAAACAAAGGGACTGCGTTCGCTTGTGATAGGTCAGTTTTTCATTTTTGGGCAAATAATTTCAGATTTGGTGAATTAATCTCTTATGTAACGAAGAACTTACAGTTTCATTTAAAGACAGAGGTTCTGAGACACCCTGTATAATATGTTTGATTAACGAATGAAATGTTGAGATGCAATTAATTAATAACACGTCCTATATATTATATTTTCGTATTACATTTCTCCCTGTGCCACACAAATCAATTTTCTGGAACAAAGTTTGACCGATGTAAACACAAATATATTTATCGTACGAATGTTACGAATGCGAGTTCTCGCAAGATTTATTCGAACGGAAACTTATTCAAGAACTCATTCGACGTAAACGGACCATTAAGCTTCGCGGAGAAGATTTCTTCAACATATATACTCCTCGTTGTTTCGTAATTCACCTCATATATCATACTGTATTTATACAATTCATAGTTTACGAGTTAACGCATCAATTAGAAATATTATTTTTAACGCAAATTGATTGTAAATATGAAGTACCATTGAAGCACTTATCCAGGTCGATTGTGATAATATCTGCGCGCATATATCAATAACAAAAAATAAATAAAATTTGTTTACCCTTTTCGCCCTTAATGTGACGTTATAAAGAAAAAGTAACGCCGCTAAATGGGGTAGACGTGAATTATTTATGTACACACCTCGTTTTTAGGTGTTTACTTCCATCCATCCATTCCGTTCTAATCTTAACGATGTTGGCTCGGAATTAGTCTTGCTTATGGACTTTTAAAAGGTGGAGGAAGAGTTTACGTGTCGCATGGGAAATCATGGCGTGCGTGCGTTTCCTGATTTTTCATTCTACTATCCGATTAAGTTGCCTGGCAGATTACAGAATTAAAATGAGGCTTTTAGTTGATCAGATGCTTCCAGTAAATAATTGTTCCATTTACGCCGACAGCACAAACAATACGAAAAAAAAATACAAAAAAAATCGTGTAACAAAAAGGAAATTCCTTTCACCGTCCCTTATTCGGCGCTCATGAAATAACCGAAAAAAAACTTACGGAACTTGCTTTTCTGATCGTAGACAGTAAACATCGCGGGAATGACTAATACGCAAGACACACACACCGAATATCATCTGCGCGGAGGATCACATTCAAACAAACGTTCACTATTAGATATTTAGAAATGTTTATAACAATTGTTCGACGTGGCGTCCATCATTAGAGACACACAAACGAGCACGGCGAAAAAGTGATTTTTCTGCTCGTGTGCATGTCAGGATTAGTGTAAATACTGCCGACGGCATTATGAATACACTCCTCTGAAATGCTGTTCTCTCGCCGTTCGTGAATTGCGGCATTTTAATAAGTAATAATACTAAGTAGATAGTAATTAAATTTAGCTTTAACTCGTTCAATCACTTTTCACAAACTAAACTGTCGATCCCAAAGAATACGAAATAAAGAAATAAATTCTGTGTCATAATCATAAAAATGAAGCAAATTCTTTCGCTCAGCTGTAATACGACTTATTGCGCATACGTTATAAACAACGCTTTGATTGGCCTCTCGACGACTTCGGCTGCTCGATTGCACGTCTGTTTTTTGTTTCAATAAAATTTCCTTTCCTTAACCTACCTCAAAGACATAGACGTACGATTATTTTTTGCCCGATTTTCAATTGCGATTTTCTCGAATTCTGTAAAACTTTTGTTAAGGACATGTAAGCTCAATTGTTTCCATGTATATCTTAAAGTTTTAAATTTCTTCACTTATTTCACAAACACCCGGTAGAAGTCGGACTGATAAATACATTTTCTTAAATCGATTGAAAATTTTTTTGTAGTGTTAATTGATCCGCAGAAAAATATGTGAGAGTTAAGTTATGCGCTTTAAAGCCGCCGCTTTATTTACAATGACAATACAAATTCGTTCACATTAAAGCAGAAAATATAAAATTTGTCTAAAAATAAAATAAGCTTCGTTAATGCCGCCCGTCATTGTTCGTTTTTATTACGGCTAAAATACTTTTTCATTCCGCCCAGATGAACGGCTTATATTTTTATTGATTTTTTTATTCCAATTTTGTAATCCACCCAGTGATTTAAAAATATCGGAAATTTATTTTAACATCGACAAGATTAATCCGTGTTTGTAGCGGGCTTTTTTTGAATATAAATTCGCACAATGGAATTACAATCGAACTCAGATACGTTCGTTTTTCCATCATTTATTTATTTTAAATTAAAACTGTGTTGATCAAAACTCCGCTTTCATTTTTTTTTCGGCAAAATATGCTCTTGAATAACAGGTCTTTTGAAATGATTGAAATTAATTTTGGCATTCTAGGTATTAATCAATTCCTTGACTAATTAATTTGAAACTGTCACGCCTACTAGGATTAATTAAAACAATTTGAAATAACGCATTTCTTTCTCACGATGTTTTGGAATTCTTCGAAATTTTTTTAGAGATTTCAGTTAAAAAATTACAACAAAATAATTATCATGTTTTAAGGGGTTTCATCGATTCCTAAACTTAAGAAAATTAAATTTAAATCACTCTGTGTGTTAGTTTTCAATTTTCTGAAATTAAGTGCTGCTGTACATTGACAACGGTCTTAAGATATTGTCACGTTTGAAAAATTATTATCAGAATTTGTTTTTACTTTGAGTTCCGCAAAATTTAACGCACGTATTTTTCGGTTTAATTGACAAAATTGTTTAGTTAGCATTTCACAAGTACGGTCATCGACTCAGGCTTAATCGTCGTGGAAGTTGTTTAGCATGAATTGCCGACGTCTGTTCAGCTCGCAAATCAAAGTCGTTTTCAGTCTTACGCAAAATTAACATTTTATTAGAGGGAATTCCATGCTGACAAATGAAAACCAAGTCGTTTGAACTTATTTATAATGTTACACCAGCAGATCCTGTTAAGAAAATTCTAATAAGAAAATTAGATTTCTATGCGTTTAGAGAAAATTCCTTAAAACTTATAAGTTCCAGTTTGCATGATCGAGTCACTTAATGATGAGCAGTCCCATGTGAGGGATGTAAGGGTCAGTGCTGGGGCCGTTACTCTGCGTCAATAACCTTCCATGTGGAGTTCCTGGTATTGATTTGATTCTCTTCACAACAGCAGAGTGAGCACAAATCATGACGTTACGAGAACTCTCCGGTAAGATAAGCAGCGCCCAACTTAATCTAGACACATGGTTTTCGATGACAAGCTGAAGCTCAATGAAAATAAATCTCAGTTAATGTATATCTCACTGAGAAATACCGAGGAATTGCAACATCCGGAAAAACTAAAATTTTTGGACGTGTATCACAGATTACTTGGCAAATAAAATTGCATCGTACTTTTGCGAATTGGGGGTTCACAAATTATAGGCGTTAAATTTCAGTGCACTTTAATTAAAAACTGTCGTTTTACACAATTAAAACCACAATAGTAATGAGCTGTAACACTTGTCTATCAAATAATAGTTCTACAGAATATACTTTCTACTATTTGAGGTGTGAACACTTCGCTTGCTAACTTATAACTACTCTAATGGCGGACCAGCACGGCTTTTATAGTAGATTCCTGTATTCTGGAAGTTACTAGAATCATCGTGAACCAACGACGAATTGCAATAACATTCTGTGACGTAAGATGGGGTGACTCGTACTAAATATAGATCTGTTTGCGCGTTGCTACTGTGACAATACATTTATCTTTTACGCAATCTCGCCTAGGTAACAGTTTACCATGCTCTGATTCAATCTAGAATCGTTTACGCATTAAACCATTGGCATGGGGTCTTGCCGGCTCTGTTCAACGAGTATTTGGACTCCAGAGAAACGTAATCAAAATAGTTAGGGGTCTACAATACAGAGAAGACTGCAAACCTGCATTTGTCAGTCTGGGTGTTTTAACTGTAAAATCCTTATTTTTATCTCAGTGTTTATTGTGCGTTAAGTAACACAGATCGCACTTCATTCAAAACAATTAACGTGCTAGCGCATTAAATTTGTTTGACGAGACGCTGACGATTTTGGTACATCGATCTTTGGACCAGAACCTTTAGAAACGCACTTTGTCACATCCTACACGGATAGATTAAGAGGGAAATTCAATTAGTGATCATTCATTATTAATTCGGGCAGTTAGCCAGTGATTAGTAGTAATAAGTTTGGTTCAAAACGACAGTGAGGTAGTGAATTCGTGATCGTTTGGCCTCGGAAAAACCAAGTTTCATAGACGATAATGTAACTAAAAACTTTGATTATTTCATGTTATGCCAAGCGAGCGAGTTAAATTTAACTTAATTAGACCTTAAAATGTTACACGGTGAACTTGATTGTATTTTTTGTAAAATTTCGAAGTTTCGTATAGACATTTTGTGGACTCTGTAATCTTTAGTTAGTTCGTGACAATATTAATATTAATTTGTTCGTTCTCTATACCAAGATGTATTAAAAGCATTATAAATCGAACACACAGTTAAATTGCGGTAGAAAGCAAAAGTCCTAGGCCTTTAATTCCCTTGTAAATTTTTCTGCCTTGTAATGACATTAGAATTGTGACATTGGGGATACAATTGTTTCTAGCGATTTAAAAGACCGCACCTTATACTCTGTTAATTATTACAACAAAACGAGATTCCTCAGGTAGTATAAAAATTGTTTGAATAAAATTGATTAACTTTTAAATTAATTAAGGAAAGAAACACTAAGGGGAGGCCAAAAAAAATCTGTCACATTCGACAATCGAACCCGGGTCAGTCAGTAACAAGCCGAACGTTTGACTACTAAACTAACGTGAGTCCGAAGTTCGAAGTCTCAAGGAACAAGTGGCAAGTGCGAATGACTCGGGTTCGATTCTCGAATGTTACAGAATTTTTCTGTCTTCCTGTTAGTGTCTCTTTCTTTAATTAATTTATTAATTACGCTGACAATATCCTTCAATTTAACGACTAATTTTTTTTTATAAATTTTCCAAGGACAGCGACTACATTCTTCTTCTTTTGATCGTCCTGTTGTCCTTTTGTTTTTGTGTCTCCATACTCCGATTTTATTTTTCTCTGTTTCTTCTTCTTTAGGTCCTCAATTCACCGATTTTCTTCTACTTCTTTTCTTCTTTGGATCGTTCTTTGTTCCCTGTTTCAACGCTTGTCCTTTATTTTCCAAATATCTTACTAGTTTGTATCTCCTATCTGCAATATTTATTTCCTTTTTTAACTTTTTCTTAAATCAAATACAAGTTCAGGTCACGGTCAGTAAACGAACAGATAAATAAACATAATAATACTAATGTAGAGCACGTGCGAACGTGGTTTGAAAACTCACTGTTCATCCCCTTTTGTCCCCAATTCTTTTAGCAGTTCGTTCAATGTTGAATTTCGATTTATTTTTTTGTTAGTAGTGCCCTGGTTTTAGCATGGAAACCCAGAAATCGATTTCCAAATCGTTTTCCGTGAATTGCTCGAATCGCGTCTACTTATATTTTTTCGAATTGTCGAAAATGGTCTACTCCTTATCTCTTTCTATGTTTTCTTAATAGTTCTTCCTTATTATCGTTTAAATAAAAATCCAAAGCTTTAAATTGCAAGATATAATCAAGCATAAAAGAAACTTTACTACAATAACAGAAAATTACAAAGAAAATAATATATGAATTTAATTGAATTAATTAATCAATGTTTACTTCTCAAAAATCTTTGTTAGATGCTAAATTTTAAGCAACAATGATTTAGTGAGTTTTATTTAAACTCACCCCCACCGATCGTGGTGGAAGCTTCTCAAGTATACTTTATTTCTATTAAAATAAATTAAGAAAATTGACTTACTAAAAACAAAATTTAGAATTTTGAAAACATCACGACGACGCGTGATGCACAAACTAAATTGCATTCGGAACTGAAGAGGTACTTTCCTAGAAGACAGGGTGTTCGTGCACAGTGGCAACTATCTTGTCGAACTCTCCTGTGATCAGAAATGATACCTATTTATTTGAATTGAATGACCTACTTTAGTCTACGTCAACTTTGCATTAGGCTTTGATTGATAACCTTGATGACTTATTCTATTTGTTTCTGGGTTTTTCAAGGTTCGAACGTACATCAAGGTCCTTTTGGAGGAATCATCATTCCTTACCTAACTATTTCTTTTATTATCGATGTTCCTTGATCTAATTCCTTGGTACATACATTGCAAGTTTGACGAATGTTTTTGTTGCATAACGCCGCACGTGTTTTGCATTTTTCAATGAGTAATGATACGAATTCTAATTTTATAAAATATTCGAGTTAAATAAAGTGTACTGAATTATAAAAAATAGTGGATTCTTACAATAAAAACAAAAAAAAAGGCGCGCGTTCGATTTTCTGCGAGATGTTGCTTATTATTAATTATAAGAACGCTAACATCGCAGAAAGTAAAATTTCAAGGACAGATTAATTTTACTGGAAAGCGCGCGCCTTTTAAAGCACCAAGCGCCCTCTTGCCTAACCTTAAGGGGGTACTTTAGGATCCAGATTAACATCCTTATTTGCATTTTATTTTCTTCCTGCGTTATCTTTATAAACGATCTAATAAATTCCGCCACACTGAATCTTCTTTCGAATTTTTTTTTATTTTTGCCTGTCTCTGTTGGCATCGTAAGATTGAATTGCTTGCGGAATCAAAAAAAAAAAAACCAAAACGATGCTAATTACGGTTTACTTAACCGTGGGTCGTGTTACTTCAAACAGCAGCATCATTACTTCGCTACACGGTCATTAACCAATAAATTATGAACCCAAAATTACACCATTGATTGATGGTAATTATTAGTGTTACAGGAAGCAGGAAATTACTCTGTGCATAATCAAAGAGTAATCCAATATACGCAGGTATGATTGTAACATGATGATTTTAATGAAGCAATTGAAAAGAGCATTTAAAATATTATAACGTAACAGGTGGATCGAATTAAAGGTTGTTTCAGATTATTTTTGTATTCTTAAGATTTGGTTGATCAGTTTCTTTTTTAACAATTAATATTGTCCTGCATCACTGCCGTATTCGTTTGTGCAAGACACTGGCTAATGCCTATCAATTAATGCGTCCCATCGATTAATGGCTACAATGAATTCACAACTTCCTTTTTTGTGCTACCCCTGCCGGATGCTACAAAGTGCGTTTTCTAAAAGTTTGGGCCAACGGACGAACATCTACCCTGCCCGACCATTCGGCGGATACAGAATTATCCCCCAGGTAATCATCGTAATCTCGTACCCTTCTGAACGGATACAGCGAGACGTGCACCTTCGTATCTCAGAATATCACTTATCATTGACAACCTATTGTAATAAGAACTCTATTATAATTATGAGCGGTGATTTTAACGTGAACTTTTTAGAACAGCTCCTTGCAAGAAATGATATCGTGAATTTGTTTTTAAAACACGATATCAAACAGACTGTATTTGCTCCAACAAGAATCACAAATCGAACTGCCACTTTAATTGACAATATTTTCACCGATGGAACGTTTTCGCCAGAACGAGCGCGGGTGACCAGCACAAATTTGCCAGATCATTCTTTTCAAGTTTTAGAGTTATGTATGAAAGTCGGAAATAATATGGCCTCAAAGACCAAGTGGATCATTTTCAGATATTAACATTGACCTTTTCCGGCATTTATTACAGCAGGAAAATTGATTTGAAATGTACGAAGCAGTTGGTTTCCAAAATAAATTTGACGCTTTCTATAATCGTTTCCTTTTTCTCTTCAATTCCGATTTCCCCGTGAATAGAGCAAGATCAAGACGCGAAAAGAGTCAACCGGGGTTTATTAATGAATTAAAGGAAGTAGCAAAATCACTCAAAGAATTAAATGACATGTGTAAGTTTCAAAAAACTCATGCATTAAAATGTAGACTTTCTGTTATAAAGAAAAATATATAAACAAAAAATTACGGATTCAAAAATGGCCTACTATAATAATAAAATCGTTGAATCAAATAAGTTATCGCAAACATGCTGGGAAATAATTTAAAAAAAAACGTCCTCTAAACCTTCTTTTGCTGTTCCAACTGAAATATCCTCAAATAACACAATACTTAATAATCCTCTTCAAATCGCTAATGCTTTTAACGAAGCTTTTCTCGATATAGCAGAACCAGCTGATTTATTGCCTCTCTCCGGTATTAGTAAAACGCATACCAATCCTTCCTCTATCTTTTTATATCCTACTACGCCTGAAGAAATTTCAAAAATAACTTGTAAATTCTCTTCTCAAAGATCCGCCGGCTCCAATAATGTTCCCCGGCTCATTTTAAATAAAATTACTACTTTTATATCTGCATCTTTATCGTATTTAAACAATTTATCATTTGATGGACATTTTCCAAGCTGATTAAGCAATCTAAAATAATTCCGGTTTATAAAAATAAAGTCAACACTTCTGAATGTGCCAGCTATCGTCCCATTGCATTACAATGTTTCATTTCGAGAATATTCGAGTCTGCTTTCAGCGATAGTGTAACAAGTTTTTTTGGGAAAAAATAACCTTCTTACTTCTCATCAGCACGGTTTTAGGAGGGGTTATTCCACATCGACTGCAATGCACGAAACTCTTAACTTCATTTTAGATTCATTCAACAGTAAGGATAAAGTAATATCATTTTTTTGATATGTCCCGTGCATTCGACACACTAACTCACCCGTTACTGTTAAATAAATTAAGTAATGTTGGTATTCGTGGACCCGCACTATCTTAGTTAACCGACTACCTCTGTGATCGTACTCAATACGTGCAGATTGACAATGTTTCATCTTCATCACAAAACTCCGTCGGCGTTCCGTAAGGATCGCTGCTGGGTCCGCTTCTGTTTATTATTTTTGTCAATGATTTATCTCAGGCATTCTCAATACTCCACAATCCTAATCGCGTCAAAGGACTTTGTTACGGGCAAAACGGGGTAGTTTGTAATTTCGCGCACGTTAACAAAAAAAATTTTATAGTGTTGTTGTTGTAGCTGAAATAACAACAACACTGCTCCGGTAGTCGAGTCGACAAGGGGTGAGTATGTTTTTTTTTCTTTTCTCTCCTATTTTATTTCGCATACCATGAAAACACATCGGATCATTGCACATAAATTTTAATTAGTCCAAAAAACATGGAAATCATTACAACAAACTCCAGTGTTCAACATTTAGTGCTATGTGACTTTGATTAGTGACTAAAATGTCGCAATTACCGCTCAGATCTGATTGGTTCACAAATTTTGCCGGTAAAATTAAGAAAGTCAAAAAAGTTAATTACCAAAATATTAATAAAAAAAAAAAGATTAAATTAATGAAAAAGAAAAAGGAATGATTGAATTAAATTGAATTAAGTTAAACAATTATAAATTTCAGAATTAAATGCAATAAAAAAACAGGAATAATGGAAAATCTTATCTGGTGGATCGACGATCCGGGATGGGTCCAAGAAGAGTCTTTTTGATTCCTTAACGGGATCGAATGGGAGCGGCAATAATTCGGCGAGCTCCGTGGCCCCGTAGGCAGAGTGGATCAAATTTTCGTGCCACTAACCTTGCCAGAAGTAGCCCAAAAAATATTGGAGAAAATTTCTTTTCCAGACACAAAAAAAAAGAACCTGAAGTAAATGAAAACAGAATATAAGACCAAATGTACAAAGAAACAAATAAAATAAATTTAGATACCTGATGTAATGTTCTCTTCGCGTGAGACGAGTGAACAACTTCTAAAACCTTCCGTAGAAGACGCACCAGCCCACTCAAAATGCAGAAGGTGCTGAAGAATTTTCTTTATTCAAAAACAAAAAAAAATTGTGACGGTAAGACGGTAGCCTAAATTCCTCGGAATAGTTCAAAACTTCGGTAATTTCACCAAAAATACCGTCAGACCAGCTTGCACAATAAAGTAAAATTTTACGAAGAAAACACCTCGTTCTCAGGCGGAAACTTAGTGAATAATGAATTATTATTTTCACCTGAACGAAAATTCGCGAAGCAGGGATAAGGATAGTTTCTCGTTACCAGCGAGAGTGCGAAGAGGGTGGACGCTCTGATAAGAGAACCTGCACGACCACAACAAAAAGAAGTTTGACGAAGAATACAGATAACAACGTATCAACAGCGAACCGAAATTAAATTTAAAACCTTAAATGAGATTTTATTATGTACAGAAATTAATGTTAATATTTAATTGTAATAAATTAGAAACGCTACTCAATTATTCTAACAATACTGTTCAAAATATGCACGATTATTGCTGTAAAAATAGTTTAGTTTTAAATTCATTCAAAACTAATTTTATTAATTTCGTTACAAAAATTTCAATGTTAATAGCAGCTTATTAATTAAATTACATAATAATTCAATGAAACACGTGCAGTGTGGAAAATTTTTAGGTCTCTATGTAGACGAAAAATTAACCTGGAACAAACACATCGAATATTTAAGTTCCAAATTGACTTCGGTCTGTTTTGTGTTGAAACGATTATGCGGAGTTGTAAATTTAAACGTTCTCAAAATGGCATACTTCGGCCTTTTCCAATCCGTACTCTCTTATGGCATTATTTTTTGGGGAGGCTCTTCTGGTTCGAACAAACAGAAACTATTCGTTGTTCAAAAGAAAGCCACACGTTACATCTGCGGCGCTAAAAACAATGCTCATTACAAACCGCTATTTCTCAATTCTCAATTAGAAATATTAACTTTACCATATCCTTATATTTTTTATTTGGTGACTTATATTCGGGAACATATTGACAAATTCCCAACCAACTCCTCCGCACATGAATACAAAACTAGAATAAGAAATAATTTGCATACACCTTCCAAGAAACTAACAATCTGTTCCACTGATCCATCACACGCTGGTATCAAATTATACAACAAACTACCATAGGAAATAATACTCGCAAAGAACTTCATATCTTTCAAACAAAAACTAAAGAAATTCTTGGTGAAGCTATTCAAGAATTCTTAAATCAATAGTACATAATAACAATAATAATAATAATAATAATAATAATATATATTTATTTCAATAAAGTACAGAGTACAAAATGTACATTATACAAGAAATACGTCGCAAACAAGGTTGAAAATTAAGATATCTTTTTACAATAATCAGTAAATTCAGATACAGAATAACAATTTAATGTTAATAGAATGTCTCTTATTTGTTTTTTATATCTATTAAAATTACATTCATTTTTAAGACGCTATGGAAGGCAATTAAAGAGCTTACAGCCCATGTAAGGAAGACCTTTTTGAAATAAGGACGATCTATGTGGAGGAGGTAACAAGTAATTATAATTACGAGTATTATAATCATGATTTTGAAGAACTCCAAAATTCTCTTTATATTTAAATACAAAAAGCAACACTTCTAATATATATATATGTCATAAAAAGTCAAAAAATGTTTATCTTTGAAAGTGTTCTTACAAGAATCTCTGTCTGCTAAATCACATATTATCCGTATAACTCCTTTTTGAACAATGAAAATTCGATGAGCTTCAGAACTCATTCCCCAATGTATTACACCATATCTCAACTTGGAATAAAAGTTAGAATAATAAAAAGTTTTCAAAGTATTGAAAGTGCAAGATTTCTTAAGTTGGTATAAGGCAAAACAAACCCTAGATAACGAATTACAAAGATAATTTACACGTGAAATCCAATTCAAATCCTCATCGATGATCACGCCAAGTAACCTTGAAGAATCACATAGAGAAGTAATGTCTTCGGAAAGTTTGAAATTAGATATTTTATATTTGCAGTTGTTTTTAAAGATTATACACTTAGTTTTTTCATCATTTACAACCAACTTATTCGCAATCATCCAACGTAAAATATGTGTACAAACAAATTTCGCTCTTGCCCACAACTCATTAGCATTGCTACCACTCACTGTAAAATTGATATCATCAGCATAAAGTGCAATATTTGAAGTTTTGGTGCCTAGAAAGTTAATAAAATCATTGATGAATATTAGAAAGAGAGTGGGTCCCAATATAGATTCTTGAGGTACACCGATATTCGAATGACCTTCAGTAGACAGTTGGGTATTGATTTGAACTAATTGCGTACGATTCGAAAGATATGATTCAAACTAAAGATAAGCTATACCATTAATCCCATAATCCATCGGTAATACTGTTTATTATGTAATGTTGTATCTCTTAGTTTTATTTTATTTTAGGCTATGATATATTCAGATACCCTGTATAGTGGTGATGAATAAAATTTAATATTATTATTATTATTATTATCACGATGGCGTTTCCACCTTGTCACGAATCACGATCTCCTGGTCAGGATCGATTAGGAGCGTACTAAATGTCAGAGCGTCTGCATTATCTCGCCTCCTTCGATCATCTCCGGAGTCATAAGCAAAACACAAATAATTTCAACAAATTTTATTAACGAACGTTGCCACTAAGTGATAATCATAATAATAATAATGAAAATGATCCCAATTGCTGACTTCCCCCCGATTTATAAAATTCCCCCCTTTATCCCATCCGTGTTGAATGCCATAAAAAGCGTCCTAAAAATTTGAGTCAATGGACGAAAATCAAAAAGTCAGCGTCTCGCGAAAACACAGTTAAAAAGCAAGCGCGTTAATTGCTTTTTAACAAAAATAAAATCCGGCGATGCCTCGCAAGTACGGTTTAATGACACGGATTTTCCTATGGAAATCCCTTCAGTACATTTTGGTTCTTTGGCTCAACGTTCTTTGACCTAAGAGACTTGATTTGCAACGCAAGCAAACGACGTGTCGCGTCGGTTAATCCACACCAAACCCGCGTCAATAACCGCACCTGTGAACTGCAACTAAACGATTTTTGCCTGAAATACGCGTTTTGAATTTTGTGTAAAATCAAGAAAGGTAAAAACTAATTTAGAAAATAATTTTACAGTATTTTTAAAAAGCAATAATGTTGTTTGAAATATTATTACAAAGTCTGAATAAAAAAAAATGATATTAATTTTTAGCTGCTTTAAAGAAAACTCGGTGTTGATTCAAACACCGTAACATGGTGTGCATGCGTACAATGAAATATTTCGTATTTAACGCACCCGCTTAGAAGTGAATGCTCATTTCATTTTCGTTTTGTGCCTTTCGCCTTTGCTTCATTTCCATACCCTTTGACCTCTCGCGCTTTGCTTCCACCAGGAAGTAAGCCGACATTTAATTTACTGCAAAACTCCACAAGTCATCATCTTTCAATTTGAGAGCTTCCTAAGTAGTCAAAAGTACCTCGTCGCGAGGCGCATTAATACCACCGATAATACCGCCGCCACCGCACGAATCGAATCTCCTCAGCATGAGGGAAATAATTGCGAACTCCTGAATATTAGGGTCGCCAAGTCGGCAAATAAATAAATTTGGGGCGCTAATAGCGGCCGCAGTCTATCTTGTGACGGGGAGAGAGGAAAGAAACAACCGTCCCCCTTTTGAATAATTCGTCTCCTGCCTTCGCCTTCCTTGGGGTGGTCCTTCTTCTAAATTATATTGCATTTCCTGAAATTCTTTATAACAGGAACCAAGGAATTAAAATAATGTGATAATTACTTGAGACATGTTGGAAAGGAACGCAAGGGTGCGATTGAATTTTTAGTGAAACACATTCTGAGTGGGAACCAGAACAAGGAATCGCTTTCGTTCCATTTGCGAATGGTTAAATTTAATGTTGCGGAAACGAAAGAATATCGAAAAGATTTATCCAAGTCGACCGTATAGGAATTAATATACGTCGCCCGTTTTCCTGAAACTGGAATTTGTTTGCGCGGTTCCCTCGGGCGCTCCTTTCTAATTTTCAAGCTGGTACACATCAAAAGAAACAGCGTTCCTTTTGTTCCCGAAAGCAGCAACAGCAGAAGAAATGCAGCGGTTAGTCGCGCCATCTAATCGCCGCAAATCTTACTTTGCTTTTAACTATTTACGTGGGCTGCTGGAAAAGTTTCTGGAAACGGTATGAAAAAACGCATATGAAATTTGGTAAACGGTGTCATTGTTTTTCGAAGTATTCGCCTTTCACGTCAATATACTTTTGCTTACGCTCGAACCAATTTCTAAAGCACGTTTTACACTCTGAAGATGGTACCTCAGAAACCAGTGTCCGGAATGTTTCAACCGCTGCTTCAGCCGACGAAAATCGCTCACCACACATTTTATTTTTGATATTTGGGAACAAAAAGAAATCATTAGGTGATAAATCAGGTGAATATGGACAATGAGTCACTAATTCAACATTTTTGTTGGAGAAAAAATCAACTGTTTGACGGGCTGAGTGAGAGCTCGCGTTGTCATGATGGAGAATAATTCGTCGATTTCGATTGTTTCTTCTTATTTGATCGATGACTTTCGGCAAACAAATTGTAGTATACCAACCAACATTCACGGATTTTCGATACTCTGAAGCCATGGTTGCTACATGTCCAGTTAAACCAAACAAACAAGCAATCATTTGCTTCGCAGCACTGCGTGAACGGACAACTTTTGTTGGTTTTGGTTCACTTTGAAATACCCAAACGGTAGATTGTTGTTTAGTTTCTGGCTCGTACGAATAGATCTACGTTTCGTCACCAGTAACGATGTTATAAACTAAATTTGAACGACCTCCATTGAATTTCTTGAGCATTTCTTCGCACCATTTGACACGACCCTGCTTTTGCGCTTCTGTTAAATTATGTGGGATCCAACGACTACAAAGATTTCGTACGTTCAAATGATCATGCAAAATCTGGTGTATTGCTTTCATGTTAATGCGTAAGGATGCTTGAATCTCACGGTATGTCACATGTCGATCTCGCTCAAGCATTTCACGCACAGCATCTACATTAGTGGCAACAACAGATGTTGATGGACGACCTTCACGAAATTCGTCACTGAGAGAGGTACGTCCACTCTGGAATTCGGCAAATCAATTATAAGCACCGCTCTTTGATGGTGCTTCGTCTCCAAAAGCCAAATGAAGCCGATCGAGGCATTGTTTCGGCGTTAGACCACATTTGAAATCGTAAAAAATCATGGCACGAAAATTTTCACGCGAGATTTCCATGCTTACACAAAATTACTTTTCCTCAAATGCTGTACAAACAAAACTAGTTCACTTGGATAGGAACTGTCAATAGAATTATAGGCGGAAAACGTCAAATTTTTCAAATATGACAGTTGATAAACGCTAACAATTCTAGACCTACTCGATTCCAGAAAATTTTCCAGCACCCCACGTACATATCTTTATTGATTTTTTAACTTCTGCTCAGAAATAATTTGTTCAATTCATCTGATCACACTGAAAGAAAAGACTTGACCTCAATTCGTGTTGTTAGGGCTTTTGTTTTATTTCAATTAACCGAAACCAAAGAGGCACCTAAAAATTCCCGGCAAAGTAAACTAAAACTATGAATACAGGACGCCAACTTAAATGCAAATGAGGGTGCGATATAAAAGGGTCCTATGCATACTAGATTAGCTGACGGGGGGAGCCCGGACGCGATCTGGCCCAGGTCGAAAATTATTTACTGAGAAAATAGCAGGAATTCACATGTGGCTAACAACTGCTTGCTCCATGCCAGCGTAATAATTTAGGTAAACAGGCAGTCCGGAGCAGACCGAGTGCTAGCAGCAAGGCAAAGCAAATCCGCGTTCAATTACGAAGTGGCGGAATTTACTGCGCTACTTTTTACCACAACGCTACCGCATACGGACTATGATATGTGAAGTCGTTACGGTCTGTTGCCCGTTCGTAACGCGAGCATTTTGTTTCCGGGGCGTAGATTTTTACCTCTTTTTCTCAAAACAGAACGTTTTCCCCGGTTTGTTTAAAATTAGCACGGTTAAGAAAATACAAACGGAATGATGCGGTGATTTAAACAATAAAAGTGCGCGCTTCGTGTGCATCACGGTAGAATAAAATATTCTGCTTCAAACAAGTTGGGGCTATTAAGGAAAAGATGAAATAACATTCACAACTAAACTACACCAACTCCTGCACCTCTTGCAAACGGCACCCTTAAAACCTTACCGTGCCGCTAGAAAGAAGGTCGGTCATTCATTCCACAAGTAAACTACACCTCTAGCACGCAAACCACACCCTTAAGACCTTATCGTGCCTCCAGAAGCAAGGTCGGTCATTCACTCGGAGACCAAGGTATACATGCTGTTCTTTTACTGTGTGCAAATATTTAAACCTGTAATACATCACCATAAATGGCAACGATTAAACTTATATGCTGTTAACACCAAGTTAATAGTTTTCGTGAAAAATGCATTGCAAAATATTCACCAAACCGTTTGAGAACTACCGGCATAGCTAACGTCTGGATGGTACGCCGCCTTGCCTGTGTGAATGACGGACCCGAATATAGGTCAGTGTTTTACGATGTCGCAAACGAACATCTGTTTGATTCGTATGAGGCCCATTAATAGATGGTAACAGTCGAAACATTTTAAACGTGCTCACAAAGCGCCTGGATTAATTAAAACATGTGCCACTTCGCTCCAAGTAATTACAATTTTAGGTATTTTCAAATTATAAACCGACGATTATAATTACTGCACAAGAAGTGCAGATGGGTTAAATAATGACATCACCGTCATTCATCGTTTTATTTCCGGATATTTACCCTCACAACTAATAAATTGTCTTTCCACTTATAATTAAATAGATTAAGATTTCTTTAGTTTAATAAAGAAACTTTAAGATAATGTTGTAATTTATATACTGTTTGTACCTACAGTTTAAAATCGGCCGCATTACGTAATCACACTAGGCAGAATAAAATAGCAGTTAAAATTGATATGTGCTCACTACCAATACGACTGACATTAAATTTACAATTTCTATTAATTCTTCAATTATGAAATTCGGCTAGGTAAAGCATTTTTAACGCTTTTGCATTGCAAATAAAAAAATTTACAAATTGATTAGTATCTTAAAGTATTCTCACGTGCATTCGATAAAGTCGCAGTTTCGCATTTCTTTTGATGCTTTTTATTATAGCAGTTTTTCGTGTTTTTACAACGGCGGCCGCTGTAACGCGTTTAAGGTGGGGCAGTATTACATTAGCGTTCTGCAGTTACGAAAAATTTGACAAACGAAGATAGATTTTTGATTCGTAAAAACGCTTATTAGATCATAATGGCATTTACAAGTAATAAAAAAAGAGATATGTTACTCTTGTACGGGCAAGTTCGCGGAAACGCACATAAGGCCCGGCTATTGTAATAAACGATATCAATGATTTTTATTACGAAACGCTGGAGAATGAGTTTAAATGAGGGACTCTTTTTACGATCGGCGCTGTGTGTGGGCATACCCACTGACTACAAAGGAAGGCGTGAATGACCTTGCTGAAAGTTTCTCTCTCGCACATTTCAGCAGTTTCAAACAAGTGGAACCTCCGAATTTTTTTGGCTATGATTCGGCATCCACCCGAAAATACGCGCAGAAGGTAGCATTTCATGTACTTATACTGAGGTTTTTTTTATTTGCACACAGTAAAAGAATACCCTGTATAGAAGAACTACGTAACTGTGCCCACTCAGTGGAGACGGAGATTTCAGAAGCTGTTACGGTAAAGAGCGCCACCCAACAAATGTTACGCAACCCACAAGTGAAGGGTGATACACGGCCGGGCCTGTCTGTCCCCGGTACTATCCAAAATCCATATAATGGGTATAAGCACTTGACCACATTTTCGTGAAAGCCAATCAAATGACTACCGATCGAATTTATGGAGAAATAAAAACAACAAAGAATATAGAGAAACAAAACAAAATGTGAATGATATTTTATTTTTAAATTGTTTTAGATCAGAGAAATAAAATTAAAGAACGCAAAAGACGACCTTCCGTTATCCATCTCTGTTCATACATTAAGGGAAAACAAAACAAAAGACTATCGATTTAATTTATGAAGAACATAATCCCTCTCTCTGCACAAAAGAGAAAAAAGAAAGAAAATCTGTCAAAATTACAAGCATAGTTTAGATTTATTTATTTATTTATTTATTAGAGAAAAATTAGCGAAAACAAAGTCGAGTAAATCAAATAAAATGAAGAAAACACAAGAGAACAATCTTTCATAGGCCATCTGAAATTTTGAAAAAAAAAAAGGAAACAAAAGACGATTTTATATAGAATGCGACTTCTGTCTTTATCAAAAAAAAAAAAAAAGAAACAGATATGACAGGTTCAGTTCACATTCACTTTATTTACTTCCAACTCAAAAAAAATATTTTTCCACGGCCACGACCGAAAGGTTGCGAATTTGAACTATCGTCTTTAATCGGTCGGTGATTCTATTTTATTGTGTTTCCATAAAGCTTTTAAAATGCGATCAAGCAATTGACCTCGAATTTTGTTGGAATTTTGTTTTATAACGTTGTTTTTGTGCACGGCC
Source organism: Prosopocoilus inquinatus (assembly GCA_036172665.1). NCBI lineage: Eukaryota > Metazoa > Arthropoda > Insecta > Coleoptera > Lucanidae > Prosopocoilus > Prosopocoilus inquinatus. The sequence goes on from CM069877.1 coordinate 36,364,407, forward strand.
GACCAGAAATTCTCAAACAAAAGAATCAGTACTCCTCCCCTAGGTTATTATTTTTATTTTTTGAGCTAAACTTTTGGTAGGTGTAGCATTAATTCTCTTACATGATGAGGAACTTGCGGTATTAATATGTGAAATTAATTTGATTACACCTTGTATAGGACCAGGCAATTTTGGCGCTTACCTCGTACATGTACGTAAGCATATGAGAGTGGGTGGATGAAATAGGCACAAAAACACTGAAGACTGGGTTTCAGCTCTCTTTAGTGCTGGGTTCAGTTTCAGTCTGTAATCACATCGCAGGCGTATCTAATTCTAACGCAAATGTCAAATTCGCTTTCATTGGGGACAATCCATATACGAAGGTGACAGAATTATGGTATGAACCGAAATCAGCATAGTCGGTCGTATCGTATTGATTGCTGCTCTTCTGCTCCTATCGAAATGAAGTTTCCATTCTCACAGTTGATCCTTACATCATGTAGTTGGAGAACGCTTCACCTTCAAAGACGTTAAAGATTTGCTTCGTCGTAGTTACTTCATTGCTGAATGGTATGCGAAACGTGGGATAGCACAAACTGTTAGGGGTGTTCTGCGACAAAGGGTTGCTGCTCTTCAAGCACCATTATACAGATTGAATCAATTAAAAATTGACACCAGGATCTCCTAAATAATGCATCCAATGCGATGATCAAAATTTTTTAAATTTAGAAGCAAAGTTACATGTCATCATTACATCCTTTTGGAAAATTTTGGAATATGGAATTAATTTTGCCACGTTATGTGTGTGACTTCCTTAGTTATTTGTGTATCGTCCGCTTGCATCTTGTACAGCAAAAATAAATTTGTTTCTTTGTTAAAACTACGGCGAAAAGACGTCTGCACTAGGCGAGAGTTTTTTATGTCTTTATTGGTTTAAGCCGACGCAGAAATTCAGGTTCAATATTATCCTTATAAAAACATGTGTTTTGTGTTGGAATGTAAACTATTAATTTAATAGTTCGATTGAGAGCTAGCGAAGTTATTCAAATACTTATTTTGAACCCGTAGATTATTGTGTATCTAGGCAATCTAATTTATTTAAATTTTTCATCGTATCATACTCTAATGCTTGCTTTCCGTTTTTACAGTAGGAATATTTTCTGCTTTTACAATACTTATTCTGCAGCTATTAGTGCGATAATTAAAAAATAATTTTACGCATTTTCAACGCAGTTTCAAAACTAGACTACGAAGATGTTTAATTGCTTCAGCAAAAATCTAACGAAGATTAGGTACTCGTTTTTAACGTAATTTTTATTCTCTATTACAAAGAAACAAACGTTCTTATTTATCACATGTTGAAAATACAAATAAACATGCCGATGTCCGCAAGTCGGATTCATATTCGTATACAGTAAGACCTTGACCGAGTTCTTCTAAACGTAAATAAAAAGTTTTATTGCAGTTTATTGCTCTTATCGGAATAAATTGCTGAAACAAGTCGTAAACCAAGCAGAGGTTTCAAAACAAAGGGACTGCGTTCGCTTGTGATAGGTCAGTTTTTCATTTTTGGGCAAAAAATTTCAGATTTGGAGAATTAATCTCTTACGTAATGAGGAATTTACAGTTTCATTTAAAAACAGAGGTTTTAAGACACCCTGCATACGCATTTGCGGAGATTAAATCAATGTTAGCCGATCATACTGGTCTATCTGGTTCCGATCTCAATAAAGTTCATCTAAACCTAAATCATAAATTGGATGTGCGCACGGTACTAAATCGTGTAATATTACGTTATAGAAAATTGCCATTTACGACTTACAATCTGTATCGTTTCTTTCCATCTCTAAGACCAGTAAGGAATGCGTGTTTTAAATAACAAACTAAAAAGACTTTCAGGACCTGTGACGTCTTCAAAGAGTACAAATGAGGATATGAAAGAGTTAAAAGCTTCCCAAATAGATTTCAAGTTGTCCGAGGCCAAAATTATATCGAAACAGATCAACCTGGAACTACCCCCTGCAGAATTTCTCAGCATAATTAAGCTGACAAGTTACTACGGTTTGGAAAACCGCTTTACAGGAAACGCCCTGTACATTCAGTTTTAGATCACATTTATTCTTGATTGCACAATATCCAGAAATTGCGTTAAAAACAGTTTTTTACCATCATCATCGTCGTTAAAATTATTTCGTTTCAAAATACTCCGGCCATAAAACATCATAAAATTCTCGATATATCGGCACTTGCTTATGGACTGAAGTAACAATAATATCATCCCGAGATTCTATTTTTAGAAATGGTTACACCAAGTGCAGCTAATATTTTCTATGGAAACTGACCAAATTATTTCATCATAAAATTTTCGTCGCCGCGCCGTTTAGTTTTTTTTACATGGGTAGAATAGTTCATGAAAATTATTTTTTTAGCAGATGTTATTTCAGCTGAGAGATTTAATTGACTTCACTCTCGACCTTTAACGCTATTGGGCTTTCTTTGCGTCATCTGATACTCTGATACAATATTTTCGATTGGCGCAAAACCTTCGTGCGAACATTGGGAGGCAAGACCGGTTTTGCTTTATTAACTTGCAATGTATCTGAAGCAAGTCAGGGCTCAGCGCCTGGCTGGGGTTGGTAGGAGCGTTGCCCCGCATTTCGCTTCACATTTTTTGTTCGGTTAAAGGAAACCTAGTAGGAGGAGTTCACGACATTTAGTCGGTTTTTACGTGGCCCCGGAGGATTGGAAGCTCGTCAAGACTTGTGTCAGCCTCGTCCTTGGAGTTCAGGACAAGTATATTTGTGAATGTTGCATAGGGAAGTTAAAGTATGCTTTGTCCAACTCGAAACAGTCTATAAAAAAGAATTTTAACAGCAAGAGTAAATAAAATAAGACTTCTCATGTTAACCCCGGTAGGCAAACATCACAGATTAAAAAAATAATAATAACTACAACAACAACCCACGTTAATTACTGGGATCATGATCATACAACGCGATTTTGAGACGTAATTGCTCTCTTTTATTTTACTGTATTTATTATAGCTATTACGCTGCAAATTTTTCTAACGCAAATCGAAGTTTAATCGTCTTGGCGGTGAATACGTCTCGAACTCCGAGGGTAAACAGCCCTGGAATTCCGGCAAATTGCGCCTCACCCGGTCGATTCGCAAGGTTGAAATGGTAATTCATCTTGCATTATCGCTGGCGGGGCCAATGAAATATCGCTAATGTGTTTACAATGCCGACCACGTGAGCGCAGGAATCGTATTACGAGATTATCCTCTTTATATTGGATCCAAATTGGAGACTTGCATTTGAAATTGCCGCCGCCACCGCCTCGCTTCGGATAGACGACGATCGGATTACAGCCACCGTTTCAGCGATGCGAACTCGATTTCAGGAATGATCTTTCCTGAATAAATTTTAGTTTTACTCTAAAGATGCGGGGACATTCGTATTGAGGATTATACAAGTAGTTTTATTTAACGCATTCGCCGAATAATAATGCAGAGATCTCTAAGGAATATGAAACAAAAATTAGCAGAGATCTCTGTTTGAAAAATGAAAGGAAATGAAAGAAAACAGTCACGGGATGCAAAGTATATCCAAAACATTAAAGCATTTTAAATGTGCAAGTCGCTAAAATAAAAGCAAATAATAATAAAAACCTTTTGCTTTTAATATCAAACTCATTCCACTTTGCTTCTACAATTATCTAAAAAAAAAAAAAAAAACAAAGAAGAGTGTTACTGGTTATTTTTAGCAGTCATGTATGGCACGATTTAATTGTTGACAGGTGGCCACACTGCTGTTTCCGTTTTGGCGCCTGGATGTCACGACATTTATTGGATCCTAGCAATCAAATTAACTATTACTGTAATCTGATTGATGGGCGCGACATCTTGTTCATTAGAGCGTTAGCTTCTGGCAGCTCTAGCTCCAGTATTATTCGGCATCTGGTCATCACGAAAGGTACAGTTGTTGTGAATTTCTGGTATTTAGAACAATATTCAAATTAACTAGTGTTTACAGGAACTGTTTGTGCCTTGTGAATCATTTAATTTCTTATTAGCAAGATTTACCGAGCGGATTATCCGTTTCTACTACAAATAGAAAGGAAATCATTAGAGTGAGCGACCCATGTTTATATTCGATTGCTTTGTTTCAACACACGAATCTGTTTTTATTTTTCTCTTGCGTTTCATCCGTTCTTGGATTCTCGTTCCCGTTCCTCGTTGGAGTGACCCATGTTTATATTCGATTACTTTGTTTCAACACAGGAATCTGTTTTTATTTTCGTCCTCCATTTCTTCTGTTGTTGGATTCTCGTTCCCGTTCCTCGTTAGAGTGACCCATGTTTATATTCGATTACTTTGTTTCAACACAGGAATCTGTTTTAAATTTCGTCCTCCGTTTCTATCGTTCTTGGCTTCTCGTTCCTGTTACTCGTTAGAGTGACCCATATTTAAATTCGATTACTTTGTTTCAACGCCGGAATCTGTTTTTATTTTTGGCTTCCGTTTCTTCCGTTCTTCGACATTTCCTTCCCGTTCCTCGTTAGATGACACATGTCCAACCTTGTCAATATTATTAAGCGGAAAAAGGCTTTTCATCGTAAATATAAAATTTTCCGCGATGCGAATGACTTTGAACAATTTAAAATTGTAAGACAAGGCAAAATTGAAGCATCTATTTGTAATAAAAATTATATTAAAAAGTTGAATCAAACATAATTGAAGATCCCAATAATTTCTGGAATTATATTAAATCGAGAAAAGATGGTATAACTTCGGCATTCCGATGGTTATGGCTAATTTATTGACTGGCAATCATAGATGAAATGATGAGGGTGTTGCTAACATGTTTAATGATTATTTTCTATCGGTTTATCGAACTTCCAACGTTTCTCAAACTGAAAAGTTTATAATTGAGAATGATTTGAATTTAGTTAACATCGAAATTGAGGAAAGTACTGCATTAGACAACTTAATGAATCTCAAGGTTAATAAAGGTCCTGGTCCTGATGAAATTCCTCCAATATTTTTAAAAAATTGTGCCGGTGCACTTTGTATTAACGAAATCAGAAATAATCGGTCCTAAACAATTTAAAAAAATGATTCCGAAGCAACCGGACCAACCCAGGCAACCAAGCTATAATACAATGGCCAAATCAATCTCCAAAAAATTTGCTGAAAGCAATGCTAAGGAAATGGAAAAAACCTAACGCTCGATAATGAGCAAAGTTCTCGAACTATCGGAAGTTTCCGCCGAAAATTCCCAACCACCCATGGATATACCTCCGATAAACACCGAAGAAACTGAAGCTCAGAATTTTACAATCGTGGGTAAAAGAAAGAACAAAGAAACGGGATCAAAGAGAGTTAATTTGGCCTTAGCAGGCACCGCAGAAAATCTCACGATCCGCGGGGCCACGAAATTCCAACATTTTCATTTCTTTGGTTTCGAGACTTCTACGACCCCAGTAGACCTGATCAACTACTTACACGGAAATCACTTCCAGAATGTCAAATGCGAGCAAATTCCCTCCAAAAGACCGGAGGAATATTCATCCTTTAAAATTTCAGTTCGTGAAACTCAAGCCGAAAAACTAAAGTCATCTGGCTTGTGGCCGATAGGTGTCAAATTCAATCATTTTTTATCCCATCTTTTGATGAAGTATCCGTCAAAATCACAGAAAAAGAGACAGCTGCGTCCCGAAACTTGGCATTACTTCATCAAAATGTTCAATGCCTAGCGACTAGCATCGATGAAATAAATTTTCTTATTAACAGCATCGAATCCTGCGCAATTCTTTGCGTTACAGAACACTTGCAAACTGTCGACCAATTGCCTTTACTGAAAATATGTGGCTTCCGCCTTTGTTCCGCATACTGTAGAGAAAGGCAGAAACATGGTGGCACTGCGATATTCGTCCATAACAGTTTAAAGTGTAGATCTAGTTCTTTCGTCAACAGTGCCTCAATTCCGTACGAAATCGAGCTCTGCGGAGTAGAAATCGATTTCCAATATAAAATCACGGTAGTGGCTGTCCACAGACCGCTACAGGGCAGCGTGGAAATTTTTATGCAAGTTTTGGAAGAGTTATTAAATGCGTTAGCCCTCCGGAAAACTTACTTTATCATAACAGGCGACCTCAACATTAACACCCTGACAGATTCCAGTGCTACTAAGGACCTGAAATCACTATTGTTGTCTTACAATCTAACCCTGGCAATAAAAAGTCCAACACGCACTACTTCCCACAGCAGCACATGCCTCGACAATATAATCACAAATCTAAACAATTATGAATCAAGCATAATCGCCTCGCATATCTCAGACCACACCGCACAATTATTAACTTTTCCTGCTTTTCAAAGGAAGTCAGAACAGTTCAAAATTTGGAAACGAGATACCAGCACATCCAAATTTTTACACGATCTAAGCACAATAGATTGGACGGTTTTAAATAGTCAGCTGAGTGCATACGACAAATGGAATAAGTTCACTCTACTTCTATCTGATACTTTCAATTATCATTTTCCCGTACTTCAGAAAACACTTTCCAGCAAACCTAAAAAAATAAATCAAACCGAGGATATTCAACGATGCAAGAAACTTTTAGATACCCTGTACGTGTTAAAGAATCATGATGCTTCGATGGATACCCCGTATAAACAAACCAAAGCAATATACAACTCCCTGCTGAAACAAGCACGAACCAAACGTTATGATGACTTAATCATTACATCGGATAACAAATCAGCAGCCATATGGGAGGTTGTCTCAGATTGCTTGGGAAAGAAATCACCAAAAAATGCCCCGACTAGTCTATCGGCAGAAGTTTTTAACACCAATTTTTCCTTCCGTGTAGAAGACATACAAAAAAGTAACATCGCCGGAAGAAGACGTTCCGAAAGTCAGTACAAATGCGATATACTATCCAACGATAAATCCATTTTTCTCCATCCCACTTCCATTGAAGAAGTCTTCGATATTACTACCAAACTGAAAAGTAAAAGAACTGCAGGTTTCGACAACTTCCCAATGCTTTTACTAAAAAAGAGTATTCACCTACTAGCACTTCCCCTCGTTGACTTTATAAATACATCCTTAGCAACTGGACAGTTCCCTGAACACCTCAAACTTGCAGTTGTTAAGCCAGTTTTGAAGAAAGGGGATCCTGAAGATGTATCCAACTATAGGCCCATAAGTCTGCTATCATCCTTTTCAAAAATATTTGAATATGTGGTGCTTGATAGAGTACAGAATTTCATTCTACGACACAACCTTCTGAACACAAACCAACATGGTTTCTTGAAAGGGAAAAGCACCGAAACTGCCCTCTACGATTTTACTTCTACTGTCCTGCACAACTGGGAAAATGATAAATTGGCTTGTGGACTATTTTTGGATCTGACGAAAGCCTTCGAAACGCTAGACCACAACATCCTGTACTCAAAACTGGATCGCTACGGTATCAGGGGAAATGCCCTCGATTGGATAAAATCATATCTCTCCAACAGATTACAAAAAGTAGTTATGATGGACAAACACGGAAGCCAGGAATCTAAGCTAACAGAAATCTCGGCAGGTGTAGCACAGGGCAGCGTTCTTGGTCCACTACTATTATTTATTATCTTTCTGAATGATCTGCCTCTAAAAAACGAAACACCCTCCAGCCACATATACAACTATGCTGATGACACTTGCATGTTAGTCACAGGTACCACCTTCATGGACATAAAACAACTGGGATATCAATCTGTGAAGAATATAGATGACTGGTTGTGTACCAATAACTTAATTCAGAATGATGCTAAAACTAAGTGCATATTATTCAAAAGTTTTAATTTCTGTGATAACCCATCCCACATAAATTTAAACGACAAAAAATTCAATTTGGATAACAGTGTACCGTACCTCGGTATACAAGTTGACGAAAATTTGAACTGGAAGACACATATTGACCGCCTCCGAAATAAACTTAGCTCCGCGTGTTCCGGACTTAGAGTTCTCAGTCGTTATGTCAGCTCCCAAGTATTAAAAACTGCATATTATGCCAACATATATTCCCATCTACAGTACGGGATCATATTCTGGGGAAGCAGCACACACATCAATCACGTCTTTACGTTGCAAAAAAGAGCACTACGAATTATGTTCAAACTGTTTCCACGAGAATCCTGCAGGGGAATATTCCAGTCGAAGCGCCTTCTCACAGTACACGGAATATATATTTACAAATGCTTAATATATTTATTCAAAAACAGACATTTATTTGTAAATTTTGAAAACAAAAATGTCAGTAGATACGCTACTAGAAACGATAAATGCTATGTATACCCACCTCACAGGCTAACGAAATTTGAACAAGGTACCCAATACTCTTGCATGAAATTATTTAATCACATACCACTAACTTATAAGCTAATGTTTGATTCTAAGAATTTAAATATTGTCAAGAATAAAATATTTAACCTGCTAGTAGAAATCGAACCCTATTCGCTAAATGATTTTTATCGTTTTGGGTAGTAATACGACAAGCTAACTTTAGTTTCCTTGTTAGGACACCTAATTTTAGAATTATATACTTATTGCAATGTTATAACCATTAACTATTATTGTGACGTTTTCGAACTTATTGTTTTCAGTTTCGAAATAAACATATTATTATTATTATTATTATTCCTCTAAAAAAACTGTACGATAAATCGTTGAAGGAAGGTATAATTCCACCTGTATGGAAACACTCCTACGTGGTACGTGTTTATAAAGCGGGAAGCAGAAGTAATATTTGCAATTATAGGCCAATAACCATTCAATCGGTTATTCCCAAATTATTAGATAAAGTAGTAAAGTATTCTAAAACTATTTAATTGGCCAACGACATGGATTTATTGCTGGGAGATCTAAAATTACAAATTTATTTCTTTATGTAAATTTTATAAGTGCTGCCATGGAGGAGGGTTGTGCGATTGACTCTGTTTATACTGACTTTTCTAAAGCGTTCGATGTGGACAAACTTTTTAATCTTGGTATACGTGGTTCACTACATCAGTGGTGTTCCTCATTTATTACAGGTAGAACCCAACAGGTTAAAGTATGTAATAATTTATCAAACCTAGGTCACATTCCCTCAGGGCTTCCACAAGGTTCTCACCTCGGACCCATACCATTCCTGCTTTTTATTAATGATATCAATATTGGCTTGACATCGAATATTTTATTATATGCTGATGATCTTAAGATTTTTAGAAAAATTATTAACGTTCAGGATTGCATCGCTTCACAGCGAGACCTTGATTTATTGGAGCTGTGGTGTAAACGTAATGATATGTGTCTGAACATTTCGAAATGTAAGGTTATTAAATTTACCAGGAAATCCCGAAACATCAATTTTGATTATAAACTAAACAACAGTGAACTTGTGAAAGTAGACAGTATTAAAGACTTGGGTGTCATATTTGACAAAACATTGTCCTTCAATTGACATTTAGATTTAGTTGCAGCAAGAACTGTGCGGTTACTGGGTTTTATTAAGCGCGTTACAAAGGAATTTACTAATATTAGATCTATAAATCTCCTGTACACTGCCTTTATTCGATCAATATTTGAATATGCTGGTATCATTTGGTCTCCTATGTATGTTACACATATTGAAAGATTAGAAAATATCCAAAAAAAATTTATGCTTTAAGGCTAAATTTCATTTTTTTTAAAACAATTATGAACATTTCTTAAGACTTTTTGGTTTATCTTGTTTAAAACGAAGAAGACAGTATTTTGAGATCGTATTTATGTATGTATAATTTGTTAAATAATTTCATTGCTAGCCCGGACATTATTTCATCGGTGATGTTCAGCTGCTCCACGAGATGTGAGAAGTCAGCACATACTTTCATGTCTGTTTCATAAAACTAACTGTGGTCAAAATTCTCCTCTCAGCAGGGTGGTTAATATATCTAACATGTGTAATTCTCACTACGATTTAATTGGTGTATTAAAGAATAAATTTACTTTTTGTGCTAGAAAATTTCTAGAAAATATGTGAAATATATACTTATTTTTAGATGGAACTTCATATTTAATTATGTTTATGTTTATGCAATATTGGAATTTATGTTAATTTTTCCGTTAATAAATCTATTATTATTATTATTATATGTTTATATTCGATTACTTTGTTTCAACAAAGGAATCTGTTTTTAACTTCGTCTTCCGTTTCTTGCGTTCTTCAACATCTCGTTCCCGATTGTTATCCACGTATTTCGATGGCGCATACGCTTCAGAATATTCAACAGTAATTGCTTGTGGAAGTCACCCCGCAACACCGTGTCCTTTCAGAAGGTCAACGACATAAACAATTCTCATCTCTATCTGAGTTTTAGCTCGGGACTGCTCATTATCTGCCTCAGCGCTGACTTGCAACAGTTTTCGTAACTTTAACTCTTGACACTCTGTTTTACCTCCAGACATAAATTTTAATTCTGAACATTCTACGAATAAACAAGCCACGTAATTTATTTTATAATGTAGACTTCGGAATTTTGATGAAAAGATACGGAATTAATCACTACAACACATTTTATTACTTAAAAAGTTTTATAGTTGAATGTTTTATTAGAACATTAAGAAAAAAAATGCGGAAAGCATTCAACGTGCAAGACAATATACTTATAGCAACATTACAAAGGCGAATACGAGAATTCCAAATTTTAAGGTAGGATATAAAAGTGATTTGAAGCGAAACTTGTTATCAACGCGTTTCTCGTATAAAACCAATTGAATTTGCTCTTACTTTTATTATTCGAACCGATAATAACACGATGTAATTAAATTTCCAGCGGTTGCCTTCGAACACTGTCGAGTCCGGCTGAAACGCAAACGAATTTCGATTCACAAAAGCAAGCCCGAACTTTTCACATGTAACGCAGTTACATCGAACACGGCCGGAATATCAGTCGAATTAGCGGCTTGTCCAACTGACGCGGGGCGATTTAACAAAAACGATTGATTGGCGAGCGATAGCGCGCGCGAAATTGGGACGGCAAATATTCGAGAAAAGTTTCATCCGCGCACAGCGTTCGCTGATGCAAAAAGGGACGCTCATTTGTGCTTACTTTATAAAGCAAAACGAGTTTGACAACGATTTTGTTTCATGTTTTAACGCAACGTAACGAGGAAAATTAATTAGTTCGAGAAACATTTTGCTCGCTCTAACCGGGCAGGTTGTTTTAATGCGCGTTAGTAAATTCCATTTAAAAAAGTTGCATGAAAAAAAAATTGCGACATTTTTTCGATTTTAGTTCTATCCAAATGAGATGTTATACAGAGAAGTTTCCTGTTGGATCATTTTATTTGAGACGCCCGTTGCAAACGTCGTTCATTAATCATAAATGCAACGGAAACGTGTGAGAATCCATTCCTGTCATACAACAAGGAAGATGCAGTGTAAACCGTGCAACGAACGCCATCGACGCAGAGTTTCTTTCTTCTCCTTCAAAAGAGTTATAGCTACTTTTTGCAGCTCCGGGAAATGTTTCGGAGCGCACGTATTTTCTTTCGAGTTCTCCTCCGTGTATGCACGACTTTTGTTGTTATTGTTCGAGCGAAAGACGAGCGCGTTCTGTGTGAAGGTAAGCAGAACAACTTGTAATGTGAGGCAATATTTCCAAGCGTAAGCGCGACATATTTCGTGTTGAGAATTGTTTCGTAGCTTTTTCTTATCGAAAGAGAGAGAAGCTGTTTCTCACCTGCGCGGACGGGAAATGTGTTCAAAGTTGCCTCGGTGATACATTGAAATGTCATGAATTGTGTTCCGGATTTGTTCGGAAATGTGAAGTCGACTGTATTCTACAGAAAAGCTGATGATTAATCAGTTGATAATGATTTATTTAAACAGCATTCGAAATTACTTATTCGAAGAGCTTAGACATTTTAAAGCTTTTATCAAAATAAAAACCGATTGCATATTCTCTTCATCTCAAACTCAATGACAGAAAAATAAAAAATAAAAATACGACTACGTCGCGACGTAGTTTTTGTGACGCTAGTCCTGTTCTTGTCGAGACGAGAGAGCGCTTAGGTCGTTTTGACCCACACCAAAAAAAAAGAGAGGACCTGCGCCAGACCGTAACCTACCGTATCGTAGAAGCCAGGTCGGTCGTTCCCTCGAAGATTAGGTTGTAAACCGGAGTTGCGTAATGATGCCCACTCAGTGGAGATGGCGTCGCAAAACTCTAAAGTTGTTACGGAAAAATGCGTCACCCAGCGGTGATTACATAATCCGAGAATATCGGAGATACATAGCTCGTAAACTGTACCCTTAATCGTCTTTAAAAAGTACAGCTCCCCAGAACCCGCTTCTTCGTTGGTATACCCCCCAAATTTTGAGCAGTAACACCTACACGCAGACAAGGGAACCCAAAAGAGTAATAAACTGCACCTATTTTTTTGAAAAACCCCTCACCAAGGGCACGTGTCTGAAACAGTGGCGTCTTCTACAGCTCAAGCTTACCTGGATGCGACTCGGGGCCTTCAAACGACGCCAAGTTCTAAGCAAGGCGAAATTCGCTCCATACATTCTTATATTATAGTTTCCTGGCGTTGTTCCAGACATTCTTTGTCAGTTTGTGCGCTTTTTTGGTCCTCTTGGTGCAGTTGGTGTTGCATGGAAGATTGCTCGTCTTCTTGCCTTAGCTCACCGAGTTTGGCTGCGGTGCTTTCGACCTGCATTTCTTTTGGGTGTGTTTACGCTCGGCATTCCTTCCCCGTCGTGTTCTCTACGAAATTCGCTGCTGTTACATCCTGTTTACGAATCAATTTCAGTTACCTTCTCTGTTTTCCCGTTGCGGTTAAGACTCGTTGCAACAGGCGACTCATATCCTGTTTTGTTCGCCCAGCTGTCGGTTTCACCTAGCTGTCGGCGCTGCTCGTTGTACGTTCTGCGATTTGAAATCTGCCAAATTCGCTACGAATTATTTGTTTTATTCAAACTGAAACAGTTTGTTTCCATTCGGAGGTTAGGAGGCCTGCCGATATTACCTGGTATTGGCATGAATGCCGTAAAACTACCAACTCCTGAGCGAATAATTCCCTAGGGGACATTTCGGTTGATTAATTTTCTCTTCATTCGACTTCTTGAGAACTTCGACTGTGACGAGATTATTTCGGAAGAGTTTAACTCCCGTTTGGCTTCTCATGTTTCTTCTTCACCCTCTTCCTTTCGCATTTAGACCCGACCTCTCAGAGCGTATTGGATCATGCTGTATATTCGACCTGATTTCTCTCCCTTCCCGAACTTTATACTGGTTTGGCGGAAATGTCGGCCGGCATTAAAACGAGGTGATTCCGGGGCTTTGGTGTGTTTGCGAGAAACCGTGCAGTTTTGAGATGAAGTGATTCTGGGAATCACAATTGCTAATTTGGCATATTGCTTCCTTGTTGGGTCTGATTTCAGCAAAAAAAAATTTGATGGGAATTGTCCTGCCGTTTTAAAAAGAATTTGTAGCCACTTTGGCTCATGTTCGACCAGCCCCGCCATCTTGTTGAAGCCACGTTCCTTTTTCGTTTTGGAATTTGTGAAAATTTTGACTTACGTATGGGAGAGTAGGTATGTTACAGCTTTTCTTTCGTGTTTTTACGTATTATAAATTTCTGTCTGCTTGATTATTTAACGACTCCTCCCTCTCGTCGGATAAAATCCAGAAGCCAGCCTGTCCTTTTCTGCCGAAGGCTTGGTTAATCGTCGCCTGCTTGGGACACCCTTGGCTAGGCTACGTAAGATTTCACCCCGATTTCGCGTTCTCCGACTTGACCTTACTTCCCCGCCCCCTTCGGGAGCTACGTCGATTATTATTTGATTATTGAAGACGCCGCTAATGGACCAGGAGTGCCGATATTTTATTTAAAAAAATTCTTTTCTTTCTCAATATCTAAATATTAGTTCTTGTGTCTGTCACCGTAATTTACTACCCGTCAATTTTTTTTAGTTTCTTAATTGGAAAAAAAACTGAAAGCTTTAAACATTTTAAATTTTGGAATTTTGTCAAACTTTTATGTGTTATTCAAATTAAGTTCACTTAGTCATATTTTGGCTTCACGTCCAGTTTTAATTTATTTTGATTGATATTGTAAATTTTAGTGTGAGGCGCCCGCGTGGATCTATCGCGAGAGCAGAGAACCGTTGTTTGTTTGTTTAATAATGCGTCGTTGTTGATAGTAAACGTCTGTAAATTTATGCCTGGCTGTTTTAAACTCTCTTGTTTCGCTAATTGCAAGCCTTTAATTGCGTCTGCGTTTATTTCTCGTTACGTACGTAATTATTTGTTTATTTGGCTTGATATCGAAAAGATTATTGACGGCCAAGTTATTTACTATATGTTAGTTACTTTATATGGTTTCGGGTTGGTCTTGTTTCGGATGTGTGAGCTTTTCTGTTGTGTATGTCGTCGACGCAACTTGGGACTTTCGGAGTTGAATTTATCTGTGAAGACCGAATATCTTCCTAGTCCGCAAAGCGACACTAGGTGACGCCCTTTTGTTGTCACGACTATCTCGCCGGGAATCTCTGTACCCCGCGACCGTCTCCCTGAGCTGGATGGTTCCTTTCCAAGTGTTATCCTTCGACCGTCAACTGGTAGGTTCGACCGTCCCTTGGCTGCGCATCCTCGGAAGTGAGAGAAAGCTACGTGTTGTAACAACAAGGTGCTTAAAATAGGAAATGAAATAAAATTAAAGGCCGTGAAAAGTAGACGGGCAAGTCGAGCATAAAATGAAGGACAATGAAACTTACCTTGTTCCAAAAAGCAAGTTCCAAACTGAAGGAAAATCTCCACGTCACCCAAAATCCGTGAAGTCATGAAATCCGCAAACAGTAGATACAATAGAGAAAACTTCTATCGATGCGATAAAATCCGCAAAACGAGGGTCGATCAATCCAAGGCAAAAGAAAATACCTACACCCTTCTCGCTTCGTTAGCGCGTGGAAGAAGAATCAAGCACGGTTTTCATCTCGGTCGAAATTAAACCAGCAAGTCGGAGACCGCCTCGCCCCCTAGCAACTGTCAGCCGTACTCGAAACAACAACACGTGTGGAAATCTACTCCACAATTTTGGAAACGCACGTAGCACTTCAGTCATTACTAACTGTAAGTTTTATTGAAATTAGCACGATGTATTAGATTTGACGAGATAAAACCCATTTATCCGGATTTTACTATTTCAAACACGTCATGTCGTTGAAAGACGTGCCAAATTTTTAATGAAGCATCTTATGCTAAGCGATATTTTTTCAACTGGCGATAAATCAGGAGATTGGAGTGACCGTGACAATACACACTCTCTTCCTTCTTGTTCTTCGATACTTATGAGGCAAAACCCCCGGTCTTAAGGTCGTTTAATGTACTGTTGAGCTGACATGGTGCGAACCACGAATCACAAGTACTCCAAACCATCAGGCCAACTTGATATTCTACATACATACAGCCACATAGTCGTCTGACCATCTTGGGCTTCTACACAAAACCTTGACTCATCAGAAAAGGCAGTCATTAACCAAAGTTAGTATATGAGAAGTTGTCTCACCTGCTTGAATTTACATGCATAAAGCTAAGCGCCTAATCGCGATGGTAGGGATGTTCGTGCGGTCTCTGGTGACGTCAGGTCATACTACGGCGATTTTAATTGATGACGATCCACGGCGCATGCACAGTCGGTGCCGTTACCACAATAATGCAACTATTATGATGATTTTAAATGGAGCTTCAGCTTAGACGAGATAGATATATATATATGAGAACCATGCGACAAATGTCGAATCTGTCCGATATTGTATGAGACAACTTCCCATATACTTTGTCATGAACTACTTATCACATTCTCTAACTTAAAAAGTTTGGTAGCTGAACGCTTCATTGGAACATTCAAGCAAACACTGTGGAAAGAATTCATCATGCAAGAAAATTTTTGTTGTCTCTCTCTCTTAGAGATATTTTTTTAAACCAAGGAAATGATCCGTACGGTCATTTTTGTACCGTTAGAATCTCTAGCTCGCTGTGTTTACTCATTTTGTTGCTGTACCTGATCGTCATGCAAATATTTAACCTACAAATTGTTTTTTTTTATACTAAGGAATTTAATTTACGTTGTAACAAATGCCTTCGCACAAATTGCCCGGAACGTTTTAAATTACGTACAACCGAAATTAATTAGAACTCTCGTGTAATTACCCTCCCATTCGGCAAGCAGCTCTTTTTCAGCCGCCGGTAAACGCTATAAATAAAATAGCATTAATATTAACATTCACTTATCAATATCCGGCAGAATGCAATAAAAATGTAAGGAACGACTTCCATATTTATGACTCAATAATACGAGCCATACTTTACAGATACTACACGTTGCGGACATAAATCGTTCCTCCGGCGGTCTATCGTTTGAAAATTAGAAGAGCATTTTTCATTTGCACCTGCATCGTATCTTTCGCGTTAGGAGCAATTTTTAAAAATCTACCGCCGCCGCACCTGATCGTTCGACGTGTTCGGATCTGGAATGAATAATTGTGCCGATTTTTCTCTTAATATCATAAAACAATTTTCTTAAAACATCCCATTTCTGTTCTAATAAGGTAACGTATGTAAAATACGAATTTAAAAGAAAATCGATCTTTTATTAACTTCATCCGCGAAACTGAATTATCCACACCGAGGTAAACAAGTTTAATATTCAAGACACGGCCCCCCACACCCGTCATTTTTAATTTCGTGCAGACATCGCTCCGAACGACGACGTCGCGCGCGACATATCATTTCAGGCGCTGAAAATATACATACCTACATACATATATTGGAATTCGTTCGTTTTCATTGATTATAACTAGTTTCGCGTGTAATGAAAGGTACATCACGAACGCCAACAGAAAAAGCCTTTCAGTCGTATTGGATATATTCGACTGGAATTTTTGTTTATTACTTTTCATGTGCCTTTTCTTCGGGTAAAGCGAGCGCTTGATTAATAGATAACGTTCACGTAACTTTGCTTTCAATTTTTTTTTTTTTTTTGTGGACGACGGAAAGTACAATATATCTAAAAGATGAATTATTCATGGCCGAAACTTTTTATGTACATATTTTATATTGTAAGCCGACGACAATAATTCAACGTACAATCGCTTTTCATGGTAGACATTATTGGATTGAGAATAAAAGGAAACTAAACTGTATTACTACGGGCTTTTTAGGACTTGTGAAGATGAGCAAGATTTATTGAAGATTATGTTTTTCTAAGCGTTTGCCCTTCTGATCTGATGAATGCTTAGCTCGGCTACCTACCGTGTGTAGAGCTGAGGAAATTAACTTGCAGCACGGCCAGCAGGTTCAGTCGTGACGGGTGTGGGTGTTGATTAAACTCGAAAAATAATGACAACAATCTTTAATCACGATCGATCAAGTCAGAACCTGTGCGCACCGTTAGAATGGCAATCAGTAAACCAACAATACAAAAGAGTTATTTGATTAGCAGTCGGAATGTTAAGCGTTAAAGACTGTACGTAAATAAATATTTGCAAAAAAAACTTAAATATTCTAATAGAACGTCGAAAACGCGTCGTTCTTTAATCGACACACATCGAAACTTATCGATCGTACATAATACTAAGATAATACGCAATAAAAAATGAACCGCACCCAGAAAGATAACCGAAATCAGAAGGTTAACCATAACTAGAAGTCTGTGAGGAAAAAGGAGTTCGCAAGTAATAACCAGGCCTATGCGCATTTCAGGCGGAAGGTTTCGTTAAATATATAAGGAACTACTAATATGCTGAAGCGATCATAGTCGGAAAAAGTTCTAATCTTTAACGCGTCTGCCCTGTAAAAACAAAATAATAAACCAATCGAAGCCCGAGAAGTCTATGCGGCACGCAGTAACCACTGCAGTGACGGCGCTATAATTGAGGCGTTAAGAATCAAAGTGGCCTAAGCCACAAATTTTAATTTTCGTGTTTATAATTCCTAAGATTGGCATTTAGTTTATACTTTTAATACAAGACTGGCCTAACTTCAGTTTCTTAGTATGTTCAGAGATGGAGCTATAAATTTTGTTGTAGCACTGCGGTTTTGCACATTTTATTGTATTCTATAGTAGCCTAAAGTGGGTTAGGCCATTATTACTTCTATACTTTAACGGCATCAAGTCACATCAAGTGCTGTTGTCAAGTGATAAGTTTCTTCTTAAACAAATTATTGCTCCA
Source organism: Prosopocoilus inquinatus (assembly GCA_036172665.1). Classification (NCBI taxonomy): domain Eukaryota; kingdom Metazoa; phylum Arthropoda; class Insecta; order Coleoptera; family Lucanidae; genus Prosopocoilus; species Prosopocoilus inquinatus. The sequence goes on from CM069877.1 coordinate 36,382,641, forward strand.
GGAGGCATATTTGTTGCAAATGGATGTCGTAGAAGCAGAAGGTTTGTTATGTTTTAATTACTATCGATTTATTATTTTTATAAACAAAGTATTGTTTTAAACGTTGGTTTTAATTATTCTGAAGTTAGGTATTTTTTTTGCAAACATACCTACGAGTATAACAGAGTACCATTAACAACTGTATGCAATGATTTTATGACATTTAGATATTCCGGATCCTTTTGAGACAGACGATGAATCTGAATATCAACCATCAGAATGTGAAGATGACCATGCAAAGACGCAAAAAGGCAGGAAAAGAGTTAGAAGAGAAGCTACTTGGGCGCGCAATCAACGAAAGCTTAAACGAGCTTCAGGACTCTCATATAAAAATGCAAAAGGGAACTTTGTTCCCGCTAAGATTTTTAAAAGTCCTTCTTGCAAATGTAACAACAAATGCATCGAAAAAATAAATTCTGCTCAGTATAAGACAATTTTTGAAAAGTTCTATAACATGGCCAATTTTGATTTACAATCTGCTTACTTGTTTGGGCAAATAAAGGTCACAAAAAAACTTAGAGTTTACACTTCAAATGAGGATAGCAGACGTCATTATACTAGAATCTACTATTTGCCTAATGAAAATGGATCAGATGTAAAAGTTTGCAAAGACTTTTTTAAGCAAGCATTACAAGTTTCTGATGGGAGAATGTCAAGAGTTTTAAAAAACAAAACTGATGGCATTATACCAAAAGATAAAAGAGGAAGACATCCACCAGCTAATAGGACATCTGATTTGAACATCTCGGTCATGTATAATCTGTATAAACAAGAGACTGTTTCGCCTATTACTAGCTATGTATTCAGGAAAATTTTCAACACACAGTTTAATTTGCATTTCCATGCACCAGTCACCGATAGCTGCCGGAAATGCGATGAATTTGATAATAAGCTAAAAGTAATTCAGGGCGAAGAAAAGAAAGCTCTGGAGATAGAAAAGGAGAAAAGGAGCTACACCTACGCAAAGCAAGAAAATAATACTGCCGCCATTTCATTTTATTTGATGAAAACTCTTCCTACTCCTTTGCTTTCGACAGGGGTAGTGTATTACAAGCGCCAGTTGTGGACCTACTGTCTGGGTAAATTCTCTTACAAATGAATGTGTTGGTATTAACTGAATGAAGTTTTTATTTTTAGGAATACATGACCTAGCAAAAAACACTGCAGTGATGTATGTTTGGAATGAATCTATTGCATCAAGAGGTCCCCAGGAAATAGGATCATGTCTAAAGCATTACTGTAAACATTTTGTCATTGAAAAAAAGCTAGTAATGTACAGCGACCAATGTGGAGGTCAAAACAGAAACATTAAGATAGCGCTCATTTGTGATTTCATAACATCAAAAGAATTCACTATTTCTGAAATAATCACAAGTTTCTCGTGTCAGGCCATTCCTACCTGCCTTGCGATCAAGATTTCGGGGTTATAGAAAAAGAGAAAAAGTTGCATAAAAATGTTTTTGTTCCAAATCACTGGGTCACTGTTATAAAATCCGCTCGTAAGAAAGTACCCTTTACAGTGATTGAAATGACCAAAAATGATTTTTTTTTCGACAAAGAAGCTAGAAGATGTGATAATCAACCGCAAAATCTGCGAAGAAGGAAGTAAAGTACAGTGGATGAAGATACAGTGGCTAAGATATACCTCGGTGACTAAACACCGTTTTCAGTTTAAATACTCAAACTCAAAAGAAGTCCTATTTAGCACAGTTAACGTAGCTAAACGAAAGAAGTATAGCGACATAGATTCTTTAGATTTGTTATATCCAAATGGAAGGCCAATAGAAAAAAAGAAAAAGGACAATCTTATTGAACTTTTACCGTATATACCTCCAATTCATCACCCCTTTTATGAAAATTTAAAGACGTCTGCCGCAGCAATTGATGAATTTGGAGATTAACACACTGAAGGTAACGAAGATGATTAAATTTCATTGATATAACTTTTCTGTTTTCTGAATTTGTATCTTTAAATTACATTTCTGCGTAAAAAGTATGTTTTTTAGTGAATACTGATTAATCTCTTAAACAATATTAGTATGCAGTGGCATAGGTCCTGAATATGCTATTAAAATATAATATGCTACAAGGATGCAGAAATGGCCTAATCCACATCAAAATACGTTTTATGTAAAAAAAAATTATGAATTTTGTGTTTCAGTTTGTAACAACGTTGCACTAAATATTTTATTTAATAATTATTAATGTGCAACTTTAATATTTTATTCCTACAATTATATTTGAAATACAAGCAAAATTAAATTTCCAGTTTTCTCAGTTGTAATTTTTTGGGGTTAGGCCACTTTAGTTCTCAACGCCTCAATTGATATGAATTAAATGTATTACGCCAGTCTTTTTCAAAGCTACATTAAAGAATTATAATGTTTTCGTAATTATTAATTTGACAGAAACAGAAAGGCAATTATGTTATACACGTAATTTACATGAAACGGTTGCTTCTGATGCAATGAGCGCGAGGGTGAGAGTGCCTCGGGCATAAAACCCGTTCAGCGACGACGTTGAAATCTACGCCGCTGCTTTGTTTATCTTTATGCTGGTTTTTACCAGATATCCTAGGAATGTCCGACCCTTAATAATAACTTGCACGAAGAGAGAGACTGCAAAAAAAAATATTTAATTTCGTTCTTTTTTTTCAGCCTGGCTCAATTCCCGGATAACATGCGGTAAGTTTTCCTTTTATTTTTGTTTACTCGATCAATACTTAAGAAGAATTTTCTGCGAAAGGGTATTATGTAGCGGAGTTGTTGGAGTAAAGGAACAACCACCTAATTCCATTATTGTTAGCATCTATTTTCTGTGCAACGGTACTCAGGATAAGTTAACTACTAAGGGCGGTTTGCGTCGACTAAATTAAATTTAGATTAGTGCGAGGTGAAATAAAAACCGTCACTTAAAATTAATATTCAGGTAAATTATAATTTTAAACTAGAGACCTCTTGATAATTTTTAAAGAACGTCTATTGCATAAAGTATTTAAGAAAAAAAATGGCGTACTTTATGATTATTTTAGTCGGTTATTGATTATTTTCTTATTCTATTTTTTTCCTTAGTTACTCGTCGTTATTTTTATTTCATTGTTAAAAATTCTATCGACCGGTCATTTACCTTTATGATTTTGATTATTCTTTCTTTTTTGCTTATTGTTGCAGAGCCAATAATTTTTATCTTTTTATTTTGTTTTGCGTTTAACGATTATTTTAATTCACTATTCGATCTTTGTTTTTTTGTTGTGTTGTGTTGTGCGTTCGTTAAGAAATTTTTCGTTAACAAGTTTCTCTGGTATTGGATCGATCGTCTTCTGTTTGCCTTCGGTGGGATAGGGGGGGGGGCGATTAGGAACAATTAAATTAATCGTTTCTCCTGGATGCGGATACATCATGTTGATGAGCTCCAAATAAATTGAGATAGTTGGCCTCTGTGACTCTTCTACTTCCCGATTGTTTTGCTCGATTATAATATTTTATTTTATTTTATTTTTTGTTTTTGTAGCCGATCGTCTTTTGTTTTAATTTTAAAGGTTCGTGTTCTATTTTATTTTTATTTGTCGGGTTCATTTTTTGTTTATCGTATTTTAGTCGAATACTTTTGTTTTTTCTTTCGTTCTGTTTTGTGCGTTTTATTTTGGTTTGCAAATATTTGAGGGTCTTTTGGTTTTAGCATGAACTCTGAGCGTCAGTCGATCGTATTTTGTTCACTAACGTCAGATTTCGCCATTTTGTTTTCGTTTTTCTTGTTATTAGATCGAGTTTTGTTTCTCGTTTCATTTAAAATCCCGTTTTAATAATTTATTTATTATTTGCTCAATTATTTGTTATTTCTTGTTTTTAGGTTATTCGCTGTTTAGTTGAATATTTTTATTTTATTTTTTGCTTTTGTTCTCTTTTGCGCGTTGTGTCTTGCAGCGATTCGAAGGTCTTTTGGTTTTAACGTGAACACTGAGCGTCTTTTGTTTACTGTTGTCACATATCGCCATTTTGTTTTCTGTTTTTGTGATAATCGATCGATTGTTTTTGGTTTCATTTAAAAATCCCGTTTTGATAATTTATTTATTATTTGTTCAATTATTTTTCATTTATTAAAGTTATTCGATTTTGTTTTCATTTTATTTTAAAATCTGTCTGTTTAACTGTCTTTTGTTTTGGTGGATTATTTACCTTTTAGGTTTTCTCCATTTTTTTGTTTGTTTTTCGTCATTCTTAGTTATATCCGCTTATTGTTGCAGGGTTGACTACTCTTTTTTTCGTTTGGATTTCGATTACTTCAATCGATTATTCGATCTTCGTGATTTTCTTGTTTTTGTTTCGTTCCTTCATTCATTGGATCGTCTTTTGCGTCTACTTCTCGATTGTTATGCTCGATTATTATTAAATTTACTTTTTGTTTCTGTAGCCGATCGTTTTTTTAACTAAAGGTTCTCCTTTTCTGGAAGCCAATCAGTTGCTTTCCGTTAGAATTTGTCATTATTTTCTTTATTACGCGATTGCGTTTTGTTTTATTTTTATTTGTTGACTTTGTTCTTTATTGTTTCTCTCCCGTTGTCAATCGATCGTCTTTTATTTACGATTGCTACATCTGGCCAACTTGTTTTCTTTTCGTGATTATCGATCGATTTTTATTGTTTTTTTTTTGAATTTATTTTTTATTTCATCAATTATTTATTTTGTTTTCTTAATTTTTCGGTTATTCGATTTTATTTTCATTTTATTTTAAATCTTGTTTCGTTTATGTATTTGATTACCTTCGCCGTTCCTTACCTTTTCTCTTTTAGCTTTCTTTCGTCATTCTTTTTTATTTGTTGGTTTCGTTTCGCATTCGCAAATTATTTTGTAACTCAATAATTAATTTTCATTCATATTTTTGCTTTCTCTAACAAATTCTGCTTTTTTAATCGATTGTCTGTTATTGTTTTTTTCTCTTGTGTTTGTTTCTTTTTCTTCTGTACTTCTGTAGCTGGCCATACACGATATGATCTACCGGAAGGTTGACATTCCGAGACTAATGCTAGCCGTTACAATAGTAAATGAAATTAGGCCCCGTATGTATCAAAACAACCTAATTTCCTTTTTTTTATCTGTGGTGTTTGCCCAACGCGGTCCTAAGTTATAGATTTGTCAGGACCTCAGGAGCAGGAGTATGTTTTTGTGTGTGTAAAGTGTTCCATGGGTTTGTTACTTCCAAACCTCCTCGCCGTTGAAGAGAAAGCAGTGTCGAACTGTTTCCCCAACACTGAAGGGCACCTGAAGTGAATAACGACCACCCCTCAGAAATATCTCGAGCGGGATGCGAACTCACGTCCTAACGATTGCAAGGCCGATTCCTTACCACTTGGACCGTTCAGGCGTTGAAGATGAGTTAAGTTAACTCGAAATAAGGAGTAGCTAATTGAAATTTTAAACAATATCCTTCGCGATGGGGTGTATATTTTCGCAATAAAATTGTTTAAAAAAGCTGCCTTAATAGAGCGAAGGACGCACAGTAGTCCCTTTCGCACAATACACCCGACCGCACCCGTAAAACATGCTTAATCGCGCGAGCTGTAAACATAAACCTAATGCAAGCGACTTTTATCTGTGTTTACTTTTAAAACGTTACCTAAAACGGGCCGTGCTTTTCTAATAAATTACGGAGTTTACATGACACGGGACCGGACCGTATAGCAGCCAACTATAAAGTTAACAGAACAAACTGCCCCAGGCGTGGGAAGGTAAACACCGGCATTAGCGTGGTCAATTACTGTGTTTATAGTAACCGGCCTGTAGTGAGGTTTCGATAACACCGATATCGATTTAATGCGCTCGCTTTATTGTTGCCTCCTCGGTCTTAATTGATTTGAGAAACCTCAATTTTAAAGGCGGTTTTCAAGATGATTACGATGATCATGTCTCAATCAATAAGATCCACGTACATACAAGCGCAGACCAAAAGGAAGACCTTCGTCGACTTTTTTTTTTTTATTTGTTGGCATTACTTCTAACGGTTTATCGATGTGATGCCTTTTACATTACATGTAAAGTTTACAGAAACACATTGCTATCTAATCTATAATCCATATGGTTATCTATTGAAACGAAATATTAAGCTAAACGTGTGTCATTTAGCAGGTGCCTAAGGTTAAAAGTTTTGTACGCCTTATGCATCAAAGTATCAGATGTCTGAATAACAAATCTCAATTGCTTGTTACCCGTTGGGATCCAAATTGTTACATCAAGTAAATAAACAAACATGTGTACGTAGAGCGAGGCAGGGTAGTTCTTACCTGCGTACACGGGATTCCCAGTAGTTGAATTGTTAACGTCACCGAGGGACACAGTGTGATACCAACGGCAGCTTTCTATAATCGGAGAGGGCGTGGAGCAAAAGGGGAAATCCACAAGAAACAGTATATTTAAAAATAATAAACCGGGAGGCGCCAACTGGAGGATACAGACCACGGTATCGACTACAATTCCAACTCAAAATAAACTCCAGTTTTAAAATGGCGAAATGTGTCCAATTTAATGACGGAATAAACAAAATTACGGCAAAAAACAACAAATGAAACGTTAACGTTAAAGTTTGGCTCTAAGTATTTCATCAATTAATTTTAAATATTTGAAACTACAAAATGGTTTGTATGTTAGGAAATTTCCTTTTGTCTTACAATAATCAAAGTAACAGGAAAATCTAGTAACTGAATTGACTCAAACTTAACAAAAGAAGTAAAGTTACCATCAATAATTGTTATCAAGCAAAATTATTTACTGACTTTAATTTAAAAAAAAAATCGAATTCTTTTAATTAAATTGTCTGACGCAAGGGTGAAGCATAAACTAGGCAAAAAAGCAGTATATTCAAAAGTAATTAACCGGGAGGCGCAAACTGGAGGATACAGACCACGGAATCGATTATAACTCCAACCCAAAATTAACTTCGGTTTGAAAACAGCAGAATGTGTCCAAAACAACAATTCAATGACGGGTTAAAAAAATTTACGGCAAAAAGTAACAAATAAAACGTTAACGTGGAATTTCAGTGGCGCACGCAATGGCGATTGAATCGGCGATATTTTAGCTGGGGTTTTAAAATGACAAGCTATATTAACAAAACTATAAATTCCATCACCACACAGAGAGAAATGAAAAAGTGAAGTTCTCTACAATTATGTTTAAAAAGGAACGTTACCCGTTGAGGTCCAAATTGTAACATCAAGTAAATAAACAATCTTAAAATGTGTATACAGAGCGAGGCAGGGTAGTTCTTACTTGCGTACACGGGATTCCCAATAGTTGAATCGTTGACGTCACCGATGGACACAGCATGATACCAACGGCAGCTTTTTATAGTCGGAGAGGGCGTGGAGCAAAAGAGGAAATCCACAATAAAGCAGTATATTCAAAAGTAATTAACCGGGAGGCGCAAACTGGAGGATACACACCACGGAATCGACTATAACTCCAACCCAAAATTAACTCCGGTTTGAAAACAGCAGGATGTGTCCAAGACAACAATTCAATGACGGGTTAAAAAAATTTACGGCAAAAAGTAACAAGTAAAACATTAACGTTTAAGTTTGCCTCTAAGTATTTCATCAATCGTTCTTAAATATTTCAAAATACAAAATGGTGTGTACGTTAGGAAATTTTCTTTTGTCTCACAATAACCAATGTAAGACGAAAAATCTAGTAACTGAATTAACTCAAACTTTAACAAAAGAAGTAAAGTTACCATTGACAATTGTTATCGAGCAAAATTATTTAGTGACTCTAATTTAAAAAAAAGAAAATCGAATTGATTGAATTAAATTGTCTGGCGCAAGGGTGAGATATAAACTAGGTAACCAAAGTTGCACAGACGTAAGTTGAATGGACAAAAGGTATCCTGCGAGACGACGAGTCTAGATGTGTGTTGCGACGATCAACCGAAGTGACGAAAAGAAAGATGTAATCGGTTACCTTATACGACCGAACCTATGGTGGTAGTCGACGGTTAAATCCCGTAGCTCCTTCGAGAGTTCTCTTCAAAATACGACACCAGTCTTCCGGAGGAGATACGAGGTGTAAACGGTATTCGAGATTCAGCTTCGAGCAAATAAATTTCCTTGTCGGGACGACCGTTTGATAACCAGGGATTTGTCAAATCAGGAAGTGTCATAGTACTGACGTAATCGAAAACGGGATACGACTTGTCTACAAGGACATCAAAAATTTTAAGTAAAATTTCAAAAAAAAGAGAATGAACTCACCAAGTCAGCCCTAAGGAAAATTTAAACAAGTCAGTAGCAAACGACTGACCTTGACACCAAAGAAGTGTTTCTAAATCGAAGAAAACAATTCGCTCTTGGAACGTCAATTAAAATAGTTTAACACCTGTTAGCTTCTGAGAGAGCAAATACGAATGGACGTGTGGACGGGTGGACGACGTTAGTAGAGAAAGTTTTACACTGAAACGAAGGCCAAATGAACGCGCGGAGTCGAGAGGAAGTCAGAGCTGCTATTTGTCTAACAGAAATATATTTACCACAAATACAAGCGGCTTCGACCATATCAAAGTTGAAAATTGGTGGCAAAACTGAAGATGAAACATGGCCACGCGTTAACCAAAAAATTTACAGAAACGTTTTGGTCGAAAAATCGAAGACGCGAGTAAAATGGAAGGTGTAACTCGCTCAGTAGAAACAGCAAATAAGTTAGAAGCCAACCTAAATAATCAAAGAGCGATAGGTTTCCAGAAAGCAAAATTTCTAGTCGAATGTAGCGCAAAAATCTAGCAGAGAAATGGACGGGTTTAGGTGACATAACGCGACCAGCGTCATGCTGCGTCTCAGCAAGTAGTTTTTCCTTCGAAAGTAAAGGTAGCTATTACTATTACCCCCTTACATAAAAGACATAATAGTAATAAAGAAACGACTGGATAGGCCAGGTGATAAAGCAGACAAAGGAAAGTAACAAGTGTATAAAAATCGAGAATTAAAGAATTAAAAAAAAATGGTAGTAGAAACGAAAAACCCAAAAAATTAAATACATATCTCAGAAACTATTGTAGAATCAACTTTCACGTCCTCAGAGGAATACGTCGACTTATCAGTCACCCTGTACAAAATTTTCAATCAATTACGATTGGCTTCTTTTCGGAGAACATATTTCATATTAAAATGGATCACTGGTGTCGTTGTTAGATGCTGTTTTCTTAACACTGCCCATTAAAAACGATTAATTACAAACTAACAATTAAAATAGGCGCCATTAAATTTAATTATATCCAAAATTAATTGTGATCTGCAACTGGACCAACTAATTGCAATTCGGTTCACTGCAGCAAAATGTAATGGATGTTAATTGTAATTAAATCTAACTGCAGTTAAACATTAATCAACGATTTTTTTTTTTTGAATCTGTTGGTTAAATAATGAAATTTTAATTGATTGATGAACCTAAATAATAAACGTATTGGTTTATTTTGCTTTTGAAATATTTCTCGAGTCACCCTGTATTATTATTATTATTATTATTATTATTAAAGACGCAATGAGCCGCCCCTCAAAGCAATGAGGATGAGACAGACGGGTTCCCTGCGGTGGCTACACGTAAGAAAAGGACGGAGTGGAACGTTTTACTATGCTTTAATTATTAAGAAACTGCACTTAAAACCTGTTCACCATTTGTTTGACTTTATGATCGTTCCTACCACTCGAGATTTATGTCCGAGGCAAATGTCTCTCCTGAAATTTATCTGATTGCAATAATACTTCTTTATTTCGTTTCCGGTGCAGTTTCGTTTCCTCCTTCAAACTGAATAATTTGTGTTAGGAAATAGAATTAATTCAAAGTTTTTATGGTTGCCATAAAGCGTAATTATTATTGTGCTGGTCGCAATCTCGATTCGAGTAAACGTATTTGTTTCTGTATTTAATTAATACTATAGCGAAATCGTTACTGTTTAATTATTACTTAAATTTGTTTCTTTCGCGCATATAAAAGCTGTTGTCTCTCTTGGATTTACAAAAGTAACAAAAATAAAATTCCTTTATTCGTGCTGCAAAATTATCAAACACAGTACGCCGACAATACAAACAACACGAAAAAATACAAAAAAAATTCGTATAACAAAAAGAAAATTCGTTCATCCGTCCCTTATTCGGCGCTCATGAAATTACAAAAAAAAAAACTTACGGAACTTGCTTCTCTGATCGTAGACACTAAACGACGCGGGAATGACAAATACGCAAGACACACTCACCGAATATCATCTGTGTGGAGGATCACATTCAAGCAAACGTTCAGTATTAGACATTTATAAATGTTTATAACAATTATTCGACGTGGCGTCCATCATTACCGACACACAAACGAGCTCGGCGAAAAAGTGATTCGTGTGTTCGTGTGCATGTCAGGATTAGCGACGGTATTATGAATACACTCCTCTGAAATGCTATTCTCTCGCCGTTCGTAAATTGCGGCACTTTAATAATTAATAATACTACGTAGATAGTAATCCTATTTAGCTTTAACTCGTTCAATCACTTTTCACAAACTAAAGTATTGATCCCAAAGCATACGGAGTAATAAATTGTGTATCATAACCATAAAAAATGAAGCAAATTCTTTCGCTCAGCTATAATACGACTTATTGCGCATATTTTAAAAACAACGCTTTTGTTGATCTCTCGACTTCGACAAAAGTTACTGCTCGATTACACTTCTGGTTTTTATTCTAATAAAATTTCCTTTCCTTGACCTACCTCAAAGACATAGACGTACGATTATTTCTTGCCCGATTTTCAACTGTGATTTTCTCGAAACGTGTGAAATTTTTGTTAAGGACATGTAAGTTCAATCGTTTCCAAATCGTTTCCAAAAGAGATGAGCTGCAAACCGAGATAGCTAAACTAAGAATTCAAATTGACGGCTACAAATCAGTTATTGACAAAATAAGCCCGTATAAGTCTATTCGTCGTACCTCAATAGCGATCCAAACAGATATGACAAAAGTGGTTGATAACGAGACACAAGCTCCAATAATAGACAGTAAAACTATTTTGAAATCAACTCAGAGAAATTTAAAATCTGTGCCCCCACTGATGCATAAAAACACATTGGAAACGCCTAAAAGAGTGCTAGTTTTGAGTGATAGTCATGGAAGGCACATTAGCCCTCTCCTTAAGGATAATTTGCCTAATGTTTCAGTAACTGGATTAGTGAAACCTAACGCTAAATTAAACGGCATAACAAATAATCTGCGTGAATTAGTTAAAGACTTTAATAAGTCAGATCACATATACCTTATGGGTGGAACTAATGACATATGTAATTGCTACGATGACGAATCTATTAAAGATTTATTGCAAAAATTCGAGTTTATAATGGAGAATACGTCACACACCAACACAGTAATATCTACCATACCATTTAGATGTTATAATAAGCGAATCAACAGTTTTATTGAGGATATAAAATATGAAATATTCAATCTAGCAGCAAAATATGAACATGTGGAAGTTTTCTGTGTTAATACTGTGATCTCAATCGATGATTATGCTTTTGACGGAATCCATTTGAAACTTCAAGCAAAGAAACATATCAGTCATCTATTGGTCAATTTTACTTTCCCATCTGCGTCCATCCAGATGCGCAGATCCCCAAATTTACCTGATTCACGACTTGATGAACATCTCCAAGAAAAAATAAGGGACAACGCTTTTTTATTCAGACAAGAAGAAACCAACTCGTAGGCACTCCCCGAAAAGACATATTTAAAATCATCTCCTTTAATGTGCAAGGTTTCAACAATAAGCAAGATTTAATTGACTTATTTCTGTTAGACAACGATACTGATGTATTTTGTGTCATTGAGCATTGGCTCAAAGATTTTGAAAAACCTTGCTTAAAGAACTATACACTCATCAATAGTTTTAATCGTTCTTTGCATAAGGGCGGTGGAGTTACAATATATGGAAAATCAATTCTCAACACCTGCGCCATCAATTTAAGCGTAAACTGCACAGAGAAAGAATTTGAGTATTGCATATGCCAATGTATTTTTCATGATAGGAGAGTTATTATTGTTTCCTTATACAGATCGCCTTGTGGCAATGTAAAAACCTTTTGTAAATCTTTGCAAGAAGTTATTCTAAAAATATTAAAATCTGCTAACTGTATAATCGTGATATGTGGTGATTTCAATATTAACTTCTCAAACCCTGGCTGTAGTGAATTTAATGATATTGTTGACTTGATGGGCTCTTTTGGTTTTCTGCCGATGATTAAACAATACACACGAGTGGTGTCAAATAGTAAAACCCAATTAGACAACGTATTTGTTTATGATAATAATACACACTGTAATGGAAGTATACTCTGTCCAGGTTTCTCCGACCACTTTGCAGTTCAGGTAACTTTTAACTTAACTTCCGATAACCTTAAATCAGATGAGCGCAACCGCTTGTGTAGACAATTTAATTCGAAAAACAAACAAAAATTTAGGGAAATACTTCAATTACAGGCATGGGATTCAATATATGACATTACTGGTGTAGAGTTGAAATATCAATGTTTCTCAACTATATTTACAAAGTGTTTTAATGAGGCATTTCCACTAATTGAATATAAATTACGATTGAATAAAAATAAAAGTTGGGCAACAGATGAAATCAAATCAAATTCCAAAAAACTATCCGATATGTTTATTAAATCGAGATCCAGTGGGTCTTTAGATGATAAGGATGATTATGTTCGATTTAAAAAATACCATAAAAAAATAATATTACAGGCAAAAAAAAAACTTTTACTCTGATGTACTACTAAATTCCACTAACATGACTAAAACTGCTTGGAACATTATCAATGAAAACAGTAAGCCCTCTGCCTGCGATAAAATAGCCTTGCATAATGATAAAGGAATTTTATTAAATGATATTCAGATAGTCAATTTATTTAATGAGTATTTCACAAGACACAATATTACTTCAGACTCTTCCTCCTCTTGTATAACTAATATGACTAATCAGTCAATGTACCTTTACCCGGTTACTGAAACTGAAGTCTTTAACACTATCCAATCTATTGCCAACAAAAATTCAGCAGGAGCAGATAGCGTGCCTTGTTCCCTTTTAAGAAATCTATCTGATATTATCAGCGTACCTATAGCACACATAATAAATGAGTCTTTTAAACAAGGATATTTTCCAACATCTCTCAAAATAGCAAAAGTCATACCAGTCCATAAAAAAGGAGATACCAGTGATATCTCTAATTACAGGCCCATTTCTATACTACCTGCTGTATCTAAAATTTTTGAAAAATGTATGGCTGTGAGGTTACTAAACTACTTAAATAAAAATAATTTGCTATCTCCCTCTCAATATGGATTCCTGCCCCATAAATCGACCTCATTGGCTTTCCATAATTTCCTAAGTTACATCTACGAGAGTTTAGATACAAATAAATCCGCTCTGGGCATATTCTTTGATAATAATAGCGCCTTCGATACTGTCAATCATAATATCCTACTGAATAAATTAGATGCATATGGTGTTCGTGGATTTGTGTTAAAGTGGTTTCAATCCTACCTCTCCAACCGTGCTCAGATTGTCTCCGCAAATAAAGTCCTTTCTACAGCGCTTGACATTAAGTCTGGAATTCCACAAGGATCAATCCTGGGCCCTCTTTTATATGTCATATTTGTTAATGACATAAGTCCCTCACTTCAGAATGTCCTGACATGTCAGTTTGCAGATGACACATCTTTAGTAACAACCAGCAATTCTGTGAGCTGTCTTGTTGAATACGCTACTGATGCAGCTAATAATATGTCAAAATATTGTCAAAATAACTCATTGATTTTGAATCCAAATAAAACATGTATTATTCATTTTAAAGTTAGTAAATCTATGCCTGTTAGCTTACTAGTGCGTATGAGCAAAGAGTCAATAAAGCAGGTTGTAGTGACAAAATTTCTAGGCCTAAATGTCGATGAATACCTCAAATGGAATAGTCATATAGGTGATCTTGCTAAAAAATTATGCTCCCTAAACCACATCATATTAAAAATCAAAAGTGTTGTGGATTTCAATGTTATTAAACTATTCTATTTTGCTAATATTGAGTCGCGAATCAGGTACGGTTTAATGTGCTGGGGAACTTCTTCATATGCTAATCGCATCTTTCTTATCCAAAAAAGGATTATACGAAACATATTAAATACAAGCTTTCTTGTTCATTGCAAACCTTTATTCAGGAACTTCGCATACTAACCGTTTTTGACTTACTTATTTATGAATGTTCTGTATTTGTAAGGAATAACCCATCACTGTTTACCACGAATAAAGATATACAGCAACGCTATCCTACCCGATCGAGTAATAACTTGAGTTTTCCTGTTCATTGTCTATCTCTATATGAAAGTGGACCACACTATAGCTGCATAAAGATATATAATCATCTACCATCTTTCTTAAGAGAAACTTACAAATTATCAACTTTTCAAAATAAACTAAAAATTTGGTTGAGAGACAAGTGTTTCTACTCATTGGCAGATTCTCTCAAGCAGACCCAAAATTACCTTGATACAGGGTACCTTTCTCTCTTCTTTTATTTAACTTTCTTTATTACACTGTATTAAATGTTGTCTTTTTTGTTTTAATGTTCAATTTCAACAATATGTGACGTGTTCTATATCGCTTGGGCGATCTATTGAACGAATAAAAATTATTATTATTATTATTATTTATGGTGATTTAAATTTCTGCACTTATTTCGAAAACATCCGGTATATAGGAACATTTTGATGCTTTTACATAAGGCTGTGAATGTGTACGTTTTTACCAAGGTCAAGAAAGGATTTTTAATTTTTATTTATTATACACCGCGGGCTTAATATGTATAATAAAGAAAAATTACATGCCACTTACTCAACCTTATTTTAAAGGGACAATATTTGCTGCCGGGAGAAATGCCACGAGCACAAAACAAGTGCGGTGCGCACTAAATTTAAATAATGCTCCATATTTTGCATCCTCTTGTAAGTAAATGTTGACAATTTTGCGAGAGACATGCCGAGTCCCGCCCCCAGAAGAGGGCAAATTATTCATGAAGGAAATGACGTTGTAAAAGACGGAAACCGGCGTGTTTTCTTCATTACGTTTCCTCCAAGTTTCTTAACTGCGCAGCTCGCGTAGTTGCACAATAACTTTAATGAGTTAAATTACGACATGTAGCTGCGCGTCGCTCGGTATAGATTGCCCCCCGTTACTTATTATTAATGGGAATTCGTTCCTATCGGAGAGAGAATTTTGGCCATCGGATTTTGGCTTATATTAAACGTGAGTTCCGGATGTTATTTATGCGGCCGCAAAATTTAATTTGGTTCCCAGTTATTCGGGGATCTAAATTAAGGGATGAGCTCTTCAAATAAATGAACCGAGACTACTTCCTTATATCATTATCTCTTGGATACTGTTAGAACGATAAATATCTGCAACTACAAGTAAAGATTTTTAAGTTCATCAATTTAATGACTAAGTAACTAAGTAATCAAAAATGCTTTATTAAATTTTTATAAATGTTTATAATTACTCTCGCCAAGACTTACTGTTGAGTAATGCGTTTAACCCATTTAATCCAGTGTAACACAATACTGTCGTGGTAAGAGGGTAGCGTCTCCATCACGTCATCCTTACCGGGGTGGCCGCTTTAGTAAGCTGCGCTAACAGGGTAGCGTTTCCACTAGGTCACGTGAGTGGAGAGGTGGCGTCGGGTTTGTAAAGGTTAGAACTTTATACACAAATGTTTTACAAAAGTTGATACCTTTTATTAATAAAAAAGTTTAAATTGTTGGGGGTTTTGGTGGTCCAAAATGGGTGGTTGCAATCCAGGTCGTCCATGCGAGCGGCTGCGGTTAGCGTTGGCCTAGCGTTGGCGGCTTTGCGTCCGGGCTGTAGCTATGATGTCAAGGTCGGGCTTGTTGCGTCGTCTGCGCGCTATCGGCGATCAGAAGTGGATGATTACGATCGAGCTTTTAGTCCTGGAGGAAATGGCGTGTTCTTGATGCGACAAGCAAGGGTATGGTAGTGGCTTCAGCTGGGCAGGTTCACCGGGACTGTGGTCGACCGGGGTTGAAGTTGGCAGCTTCTGGCTGGTGGTTGACGAAGGGTGCCAGAAAGGCGTCCTGAAATCGGCCTCAGCATGGTGATCGCGGGAACAGCGCCCTTGGTGGCTGGGATGGTTCCGGGCGGCTCCCCTTCTTACGAGATGGCACTAATGCCCCACCGAGTCGATGCTTTGCTCGACTGCCGTCCAAATTTTAACCCGTACATTTTATACGCAATTTTTGTTTATTTGCGCATTGCGTTATTCGTAATGTGCTTTGTGTTCTTTGTATCGTTTGATGTAATCGCTTGCCCCACTTGCCGCGATTCTGCCGACGTTTTCTTGAACATGTTTCGTCTCTACATGCAGCTTCTTGCAAAATATGCTTCTTTCTTGTAGTTGAGCGCTTTCGAAATTGTTATGCTGGCCATTTTCTCGATCACTGGTTCAGCATCCATGTCGTGGAAGCGGGTGGACGATTCAGGGTGTCTAGGCGATTGCGATGGCTTCGACGGAGCAGATGTTAAATCCAAGAGCAGCGACGACGACCATCGTGGGGCTGGACGAAGCCCTCTCGGTGTGAGGCGGTGGATGAAATAAAGATTCCTTCGCTGAGTTTCCCGCAGAGAGTATGTTCGATTTGGTTTTGGGTTTTCTGACGGACACATTTTCTTTTATATCTTCGTACACTAATTCTAATTCTGATTGTTTCTTTCTTCGGAGCGTCTAGTGGAGTTTTCCAACCTTGTGGCTCAAGGAGGACCCGGCACGATCCGGAGAGTTTTTTTCCTTGATGCAGCGGATGGTTTGGTCCATTTAATGCGTCTCCTTTCTTTCACAGGATGACCTGGTCCTGTTTCTTCCAGGTTCTCCTCTTCTTTTTCTGCCTAATAATTTTTTTAACAGCATTATATTTAAATCAATGTCGTTGCTACAGCAGTTCTTGAAATAAAACAATGCTCTATTCTTAGGGGTTACTCTTCTCTCTGCGTAACTCGCATATTTAAAATCTTCATCTGCTGATTTACTTGTTGTGATGACTCTAGGGCTCCAATTTGAATTAGTACATTCGGACAGGTTGATTTCAACATTGTCCAAACGGCTGGAAGAATGTGTGCAATTTCTGTTCCTCTAGACCGAGATAAGGGAACCTTGTCGAAATGTTCTTCATCTGTGGAGAGGATATCAGAATGCTTAATCGAACTACCAAAAATATGAATGTTTGTTAGAGCTCTTGATGTGTGTATTCGATAACTCGATGCTGGATTGGATCTTCCCATCTGTTTCTTCAACTGCCTTAATTCTTACCAATTTGTTCTTGATTATTTCGGGATGCTTCTGAATTGGTTCCAAATTCCCGTAATTCTGTCTGTCGTCCAAATGTCAACTTCTAGATAGTCCTTCGGATATCATAACCTCTTGCCGTTAACTCGTCCAATCGTTACTGCATCACCACAATAAAAAAATCCGTCATTACTTCAATTTTTCTTCTTAATTCGAACTCTTTTTGCTTCATCTTTCTTGTATTCTTTGTATTTTCTTTACTGCATGCTGATATCTGGCTTCAAAGGTTTCCGTTCTCCCTTGGTTGATGGTTATTTCCTTAACTTAAAATATCTAATAATAATTTAGTATTAATTTTCCTGTTTTGAAGTCGCCTATTTTGTCATTGCCCTGGACTCTCGTTATTTTGCCGCTGATAATTATTATTTCCTTGATTAATATAAATATCGTGTTCATACCTACGCTGTTCGTTTTCTTTCTTGAACATGTTTCGCCTCTTGTGCAGCTTCTTGCAAAATGTGCTTCTTTTTTGTAGTTGAGCGTTTCCGAGAATGTTATGCTGCCCATTTTCTTGATCGGACGATTGCGATGCCTTCGACGGAGCAGATTTTAAATCCAGGAGCAGCGACGAGGACCATCGTGGGGCCGGACGAGGCCCTCTCAGTGTGAGGCGGCAGATGAAATAGTGATTCCTTCGCTGAGTTTGGTATGGACCTGAAATCCCCTTCACATAACTTCTTAGCTTGGGACTTTAAGGGCCTCCATCATGATGATCTCGGGAACAGCGTCCTTAGTGGCTGGGACGGTTCCAGGCGACTTCTCTTATTACAGCTGGCACTAAAGCCTCACCGGAGCCGCTCCTGCCTCGACTGCTGTTCAAATTCTAACCCGCATATTTTATAAGCAATTTTTGTTTTTTGGCACATTTCGTTATTCGTAATATGTCTTGTTTTCTTTGTATCACTTGATGTAATCGCTTACCCCAGTTGCCGTGATTCTGCCGATGTTTTATTATGAAATATGAATCGTGTTATATCGGGTTATCTCATTCATTACATTCCGAAACTATTGAAGTTGCCCTTGATTTCACAAGCCCGTGCTTTAATAATTCTTTTTTAGTATTTTTTACGTGAATAAAATGTAAGCATAAGTCGTTTGAGGATACTGTGATTATTTTTTCTTTCCCATTTCGTATTTTAGCCAGGATTTGCGATGTCTATTGGCTTTTTCCCGCAGGGAGCGTGTTCGATTTGGTTTTGGGTTTTCTGGCGAGCACATTTTCTTCTATATTTTCGTACACTAATTATAATGTTGATTGCTTTTTTCTTCCGGGCGATTAGTGGAGTTTTCCAACCTTGTGGCTCAAGGAGGACTTAGCACGACCCAGAGGGACTTTTCCTTGATGCAGCGGATGGTTTGGTTCATTTAATGCGTTTCCTTTCTTTCATATGTTGGCCTGGTCCTGTTTCTTCGAGTTTCTTCTCTTCTTTTTCTATGTAACACTCTCTTTAACAACATTATATTTAAAGCGATAATAATAATAACAAATACAATTGTAACGAGATATACTGCTACTTCGTGCATCTCTTGAGAACAGTGGACGGACTAAATTCTATAGCAGTTCTTGAAATAAAATAATGCCCTATTCTTAGCAGTTACTCTTCTCTCTACATAACTCACATATTCAAAATCTTCATCTGCTGATTTACTTGTTGCGATGATCCTAAGGCTCCAATTTGAATTAGTACATTCGGACAGGTTGGTGTATTCAAGAAGTCGGCTTCGCCACAAAAGATTTCAACATTGTCCAAACGGCCGGAAGAATGTGTGCAATTTCTATTCCTCTAGACCGGGACAAGGGAATCTTGTCGAAATGTGCTTTATCTGTGGACAGGATATCAGAATGCTTCATCGAACAACCTAAAATATGAATGATAGGTATGTATTAGATAACTCGATGCTGGATTATGATCTTTCTGTCTATTTCTTCAACTGCCTTAATTCTTGTCAACTGGTTCTTGATTATTTTGGAATGCTTCTGAATTGGTTCCAAATTCCTGTAATTCTGCTTGTCGTCCAAATGTCAATTTCTAGATAATCCTTCGGATATCTTAACCTTTTGCCATTAACTCGTCCAATCGTTGCTGTGTGGCACCACCACAATAAAAAAATCCGTCATTACTTCAATTTTTCTTGTTAATTCGAACTCTTTTAGATTCATTTTTCTTGTATTCTTTGTATTTTCTTTACTGCATGCTGAAATCTGGCTTCGAAGATTTCTATTCTCCCTTGGTTGATGGCTGTTTCTTTAACTTAAAATATCTACTAATAATTTAGTATTACATATTATCATTATTTTCTTTCTTCTTCTTCTTCTTCTGTTGCTATTTACTTCTATTTACGTAATTATCTCTAATTTTGCTGTTTTGAAGCCGCCTCCTGGATTCTCGTTATTTCGCCGCTGATAGTCATTATTATTATTATTATAAATATTGTTTTCATACTACATCGAACTGGTATCTCATGAGAATCCAAAGAATCTTAAATAAAATTGTTCGTACCTTCGGGACAGATTCTTGCAATGGTGAATGTGTACTAAAAAAGTGAGAATTGTTGACTATTAACAATTTATTTCTATATACTTTTATAGTGAAGAACTATTATAGTGTTGACCTTAAAAACTCTGTAGATCATTCTCATGACACTAGAGCCAGGAGTGCGGGAAGATTAGTAGTGCCGACTTTAAGTAATAAATATGGTTATAGAGTTTGGGAAGTGACAACTCCAACTGTATTCGATTCAATTCCAGAGAATTAATCAAACTTATCTTCCATACATAAAGTAAAAAAAGAAATTAAAAATTGGTTATTATAATAATAATAATAATAATAATAATAATAATAATAATAATAATAATAATAATAATAATAATAATAATATATATATATTTGTCAATAGGTCTTGCACAAAGTTATAAAAACAAAGTGAGGACATGTGACTTGTCATACAATACAAATAAGAAGATTAAAAATATTTCAAAACATCATACATATTATCAAATCAGTAATTACAATTACCTTTAATCTTGTCTTAATGGTAGTGGACTTGTAATAATTTTGGTGTGTTAGAATTAAACTCCTTTACTCTCTGTTAATTATATGGTGAATTATCTGTACGAAGTTTTTAGGTTATATTTTTCAACTTTATGCCAGTTGTGCCAACTTCTTCTTGATCAGTTGTACCACCAACCTAGTTTTTACTTTCAGTTTAATTTTTTGACTTATGTCAATTGTTCTTTCTTTTTTTCTTTTGTACATTTTTACATCTTACTGTTAATTTCTTGATTTTGTTTTTCAGGTTAGTAATATACTTTGTCCAAAATTTTTTTAGTTATTTTGTTTAATTGGCTAGATGGATTGTCACTGACAAGTCTCAGACTTAGTGGCACTAAATCCATGTAACTTAACTTTTCAGTTTTTTTATTGTTTAAGGTTTTTTTTTCCTTGTTTAAGTTTTTGCTCTTGCATTTGAAATTGCAATTGTACTGTAATTCGGTACAGGTAACAGTACCAATTATTATTTTGTAGTTACTTGTCAAATTTAGTATTAATATGTATTAAATTATTAATTATTATCTATCAATAATAATATTTTACGATTGCTGATGAAAAAAAAATATAATAGCTATGCTGTTGGTTTTATTTTTAAACACGTTTCGTCTCTCCGTGCAGCTTCTTGCAAAATGTGCTTCTTTTTTATAATTGAGTGCTTCCGAGATTGTTATGCTGGCAATTTTTTTGATCACTGGTTCAGCCTCCATGTCGCGGGAGCGGGTGGACGATTCAAGGTGTCTAGGGGATTGCGAAGGCTTCGACGGGCTTCGTGGGATCGGACAAGGCCCTTTCGATGTGAGGCAACGGAAGAAATGTGGACCTGACATCCCCTTCTTATAACTTGTTAGCTTGGGACTTTAAGTGCCTTCACAATGGTGATCTTGGGAATGGCGTCCTTGGTGGCTGGGATGGTTCCAGGCGGCACTGATGCCCACCGGAGTCGCTCCTGGCTCGACTGCTATCCAAATTTTAACCCGCACATTTTACACGCACTTTTTGTTTATTCCCGCTTTGCGTTATTCGTAATATGCCTTGTGTTTTTTGTATCACTTGATATAATCGCTTGTCCTAGTTGCCAAGACTTTGTCAATGTTTTATTATGTAATATCAACCGCATTAAATCGGGTTACTTCACTTATTGTTATTATTTTCCGACGCTGTTGAAATTGCCCTCGTTTTCTCAAGCCCGTGCTTAAATAATTTCTTTTTATTATTTTTTACGAAGAATTGTATAGAAAACATTAGTGCACTTGTGCACTTGACGCTCGCGTGCTAAACTAAAATTTCAATCGAAAAGGAAACTAATCGTCTACTGACCATAAAAGATGATGATCACAATCTCACTCCGTGTTGTACGACTTTCAAAGAAATTAAAGCGTGTGTTTTCCTTGGCAGACGAGTTTACTCGTCCGAAATAAAACGTTGGTTCGTGCGGCCGCATAAATCCTTTTTCATCACCGCCACATATTGAAATTTATCGTCGCGTCTTCGCCTCTTCACCAGAACTTCTGGTGGTTTTTGTAGCCGCAATAAATCTTCGCGTAATCTATTACTCGTTGTTTGAAAAAAGCTTTGCTTCCAACATAATAATACTCGGAGGAATTTGGAGAAATATACGATCGGCAATCGAATAAATAGAGGCGGCCCCCCGGCTTAATAACATGAACGAAACGTGATCGATGGGGGTCGTTGGTGCCTTTTTTAATCCAGCTTATTATTGGTTTTATTTTGTTTATTGGGGTTGTGTATGCGGAACTTTCTTTAACCAACAACAAAGGACGCCCACAGGCTTGTCGAGCGTGGTAGTAGTAAATCAGGCCAATAGGTTTTGTGTGTAACAAAAAGAGGAAGAAGGAATTGTCTTACAATGTACATCTTACTAATGATGTATGTGTATATTATTTCGTTTGTGCGGAAATAAAAAAAGAGAATCCGATATCAAAGGCCCTCTAGAAAGTGGGATCTTTAAGTTAACAATCCCCTTTGGCGGTTTTAAGTTAAAATATTTCGGCGTGTAACTCTAAGCTGCTTCGCCCTTTTGTGTAGGGACAACGGGTTAATTATCGCCCCTATTATGGGAACTAACAGTCTGGCGTAACCAAAAGCAATTCGCAGCTCCTTAGCGCCTGCAAAATCGTATTAAATCCGAAATTTAATCGCACTTATAATCTGATAAGCTGGGAATTGCTTTGATCTTATAGTCAAGGTCTTTTCCGACGACGACGGTCAATTGTGTGTGGGTAGTAGCAGCCCTTGCAGATATTCGTTTGAATTTTCAGTTACATTCTGCTTATTATTTTTTTTTTGAAATTGTATAAACTCAAATATTCAACGAATTATATATAACAGCTTTTTAACTTTCAATACCCGCATATGATCCCCAATCAATATTGATTGAATCATCCTCCCTGTTGCAGACCTGAAACATGTTCCACCTGCATTGCATTTCATGTTGACATATCGCGTGCGCACGTGTGTGTGTGTGTGTTTGTGCACGTTTGTACGTACAATGTTTACCTGCGTGGAAAGTATTGAAATTAGCCAGCTCGTTTCATATCCCGTGGGTCTAATACCTCGTTATTGAAAATGCGGACGACATAAATAAATACCGTTATTATTTTACGACGCGTGTAACTAATAACGGTAATAATTCGATTGATTAATACGTCACATGAATTGTAAATCGGAGTGGTTTAGTCCGTGGAATTTCAGTGGCGCACGCAATGGCGATCGAATCGGCGATATTTTAGCTGGGGTTTTTAAAATGACAAGCTATATTAACAAAACTATAAATCCCAACACCACACAGAGAGAAATGACAAAGTGAAGTTCTCTACAATTATGTTTAAAAAGGAACGTTACCCGTTGAGGTCCAAATTGTAACATCAAGTAAATAAACAATCTTAAAATGTGTATACAGAGCGAGGCAGAGTAGTTCTTACCTGCGTACACGGAATTCCCAGTAGTTGAATCGTTGAAGTCACCGATGGACACAGCGTGATACCAACGGCAGCTTTTTATAATCGGAGAGGGCGTGGAGCAAAAGGGGAAATCCACAAAAAAGCAGTATATTCAAAAGTAATTAACCGGGAGGCGCCAATTGGAGGATACAGACCACGGAATCGACTATAACTCCAACCCAAAATTAACTTCGGTCTGAAAACAGCAGAATGTGTCCAAGACAACAATTCAATGACGGGTTAAAAAAATTTACGGCAAAAAGTAACAAATAAAACGTTAACGTTTAAGTTTGCCTCTAAGTATTTTCATCAATCGTTCTTAAATATTTCAAAATACAAAATGGTGTGTAGGTTAGGAAATTTTCTTTTGTCTCACAATAACCAATGTAAGACGAAAAATCTAGTAACTGAATTAACTCAAACGTTAACAAAAGAAGTAAAGTTACCATTGACAATTGTTATCAAGCAAAATTATTTAGTGACTCTAATTTAAAAAAAAAAGAAAACCGAATTGATTGAATTAAATTGTCTGGCGCAAGGGTGAGATATAAACTAGGTAACCAAAGTTGCACAGACGTAAGTTGAAAGGACAAAAGGTATCCTGCGAGACGACGAGTCCGGATGTGTGTTGCGACGATCAACCGAAGTGACGAAAAGAAAGATGTAATCGGTTACCTTATACGACCGAACCTACCGTGGTAGTCGACGGTTAAATCCCGAAGCTCCTTTGACAGTCCTTTTCGGAATACGACACCAGCCTTCCGGAGGAGACACGAGGCGTGAACGGTGTTCGAGATTCAGCTTCGAGCAAATAAATTTCCTTGTCGGGACGACCGTTTGATACCCAGTGATTTATCAGATCAGGAAGTGTAATAGTACTGACGTAATCGAAAACGGGATACGACTTGTCTACAAAGACATCAAAAATTTTAAGTATAACTTCAAAAAAAAAAGAGAATGAACGCACCAAATCAGCCTAAGGAAAATCCAAACAGTTCAGTAATAAGCGACCGACCTTGACACCAAGGAAGTGTTTCTCAAGCGAAGAAAATTATTCGCGCTTGGGGAAAGAAGGTTACGTCAATCAAAATAGGTTAACATCTATTAGCTTCTAAATGAGCAAACTCGAATGGACGCGTGTCCTCAGCAGAGAAAGTTTTGCACTAAAAGAAAGGGCGAATGGACGCGTGGAGCCGAGAGGAAGTCTGGGCTGCCATTTGTCCAAAGGGAAATGTTTACCGCAAATACAAGCGGCTTCGACTGTATCAGAGTTGAAAATTGGTAGCAAAACTGAAGATGAAACATGGCCACGCGTTAAACAAAAAATTTATAGAGACACTTTGGTCGAAAACTCGATGACACTGGTAAATGGAGGGTACTCGAAGAGCGATAGGTTTCCAAAAAGCAAAATTTCTGATCGAATGTAGCACAATAAACCTTGCAGAAAAAGGGACGGATTTAGGTGACTTATCGCGATCAGTGTCATGTAGCTGAAGCAATCTGCGCTAGTAAGAATATACGTCATATTTTTCGGCAGTGAAAAATATATTTCAATTTTTGGAAACGTTCTGTAAAACGTCAGATTAAAATATCTTGAGAAGGATTTTTCAATTTTGGGAAGGCAGTTTCGGAACGTCAGATATCTTATTTTTGGGGAACGTTTCTCAATGTTTATAAATACGACGGTGAGTGTTTTGAAAAATATCTCAATCATGAGAAAAGCCTCGGTATAAAACTTGAGAAAGCTGCGCCACTGAGATCGACTTTTATCAATTCTGAAAAAGCAGTGGTACTGCGTCGGATTTCTTATTCTCAAGAGGATCTATGAAACTTGAAAAACTTGAAGCATCGGATTAAAAATTTCTCAATTTTGAGTGAGAGTGTTTAGTCTTGAGAAAAATTGGTTTCTTAGTTGATTAATAAGACATTCTTTATTTTTTAAGGAAGTATTTCTCAATTTTAAGAGCAATGTCGGCGAAGTGTCACTTTTCTCAATTCTGTTAAATTTTCAGGCACGAGAAGAAAAAGATTTCGCAAGCGCAAGAAACATTTTTCAATCTTGAGATAGCTCTAAAGTAAACACTTTGGAGACGCTTCAGTCTCAAAGGGGACTACTCAGTTTATCTTTGTGAGAAAGCAAAACTTCTGAATCTCGTAAAGTTTTCTCGGTGTTGAGAAAATGTTCAACCTTGAAAAATCTATCAGTGAAGTTTAAAACTTTTCAGTTTTAGGAAGAATTCTCAATCTTGTAATCTTGAAGAAGTGTAGGTTGGTCATCTTTATTAAAGTTTCTCAATTTTGTCATCGAACGGTTAGCTATTTTTAATTTTTTTAACAAATTCGTATAATTTTTGGTAAGGCAGTCGAATTTTTTTAGTCTTGAGAAAGTTTCACGTATCCGTCAGCAAAGTGTCAGGTTTCTCGAATTTTCATTCTGGAGAAAGTGGTAACGAAGTGTCAAATTTGTTAGTCTTGAAAAAGTTTTCGATTTTGAAAAAGCTCATTCTGTGCTAAGTATCAGTTGTTTGTCAGATTGCTTAACCTCTTGAAAGATTTCTCAACTATTTTAAGTACCAGATTGCTCAGATTTGAAAAACAAACAAAAGAATTTTCATTCTTGAGAAAGTGGTAACGAAGTGTCAATTCGATGGTCTTGAGAAAGCTCTCAATTTTGAAATAGCTCATTCTGTGCTGTTATTCGTTTGTCAGGTTGTTTAACCTCTTGAAAAACTTCTCAATTCTTTTAAGTACCAGGTTGCTCAGTTTGAAATTTGAATTTTATCACTTTCTCAAGAATTTTTAATCTTGAGAAAATGATAACGAAAATGATAACGAAGTGTCATATTCGCTAGTCTTGAGAAAACTTGAGTCAGCCTAAGGAAAATTTAAACAAATCGGTAGCAAACGACTGACCTTGACACCAAAGAAGTGTTTCTAAATCGAAGAAAACAATTCGCTCTTGGGACGTCAATTAAAATAGTTTAACACCTGTTAGCTTCTGAGCGAGCAAACTCGAATGGACGTATGCCCCTTAGCAGAGAAAGTATTACTCTAAAGCGAAGGCCGAATAGACGCGCGGAGTCGAGAGGAAATCAGGGCTGCCATTTGTCTAACAGAGATATTCACCACAAATACAAGCGATTTCGACAGTATCAGAGTTGAAAATTGGTGGCAAAACTGAAAATGAAACATGGCCACGCGTTAAACAGAAAATTTACAGAGACGTTTTGGTCGAAAACTCGATGACGCGAGTAAAATGGAGAGTGTAACTCGCTCAGTAGAAGCAGCAAATATGTTAGGAGCCAACCCAAGTTATCAAAGAGCGATAGGTTTTGAAGAAACAAAGTTTCTGGTCGAATGTCAAATTTCAATGTTTAAATGTACCGTCCACACATGAATTATTAGATAACTTATGGATTAAGTTTAATATTGGTAATGTTAAAAATATTTCGGGCGTAATATACCGACCTCCACAACTTTCTTGGATTACTTTGAGGATTGAATGTCTTTTACTTTGCCTTTTGCGGATCATGTATTGTGTTATGGTGATTTTAATATTAATCTACTCGATACCTTATCAACTGACACTTTAAATATGATTGCTGCCTTAAGAACGGACGACCTTCATCAAATAGTTACTGAACCTACTCGGGTTACTCGATATAGTTCGACAGTGATCGATTACATAATAACCTCAAATGAAAATATTGTCAGCATCAGAGGTTTCAGATCATTCTTTAATATTTTGTGAAATTACTTGTGAACATCGAACTCTTGGTCCAATTATCCGAACTTACAGATGTTTCCGATACTTTAATTATAATGATTTTAAGCATGATTTAGAATCTTTCCATGGAGTGAATTGTACGAACTTGATAATGTTGATGATATGGTGCATCTTCTTAATTCTAATCTAACTGCTTTATTTGATCTCCATGCACCATTTGTAACTTCTAAGTTCACTAAACCGAAAGCACCGTGGTGGCTCACAGACACTATCAAATTAATGATGTCCATTCGTGATAAAGCTCATGCGCGTTTTCTGAGAACTAAGTTACCAAATCACTGGGAGTATTATAAATCTCTCAGGAATTTAGTTTCCTATTCCATTAAAAAAGAGAAAAAAGCCTACTTGAGCTCTGATTTTCTTCATTCAAACAAGAAAGTCATGTGGAAGAAACTTCAGGATTTAAATATATACTCATGGGTACGCAATTCTGTTCCTGATCATCTCGCCGACGCTAATGCAATAAATAATTTCGTTCTTAATTCTGCTAATTTAACAAAGGTTGATAATAACTTGTTAAATTATTATTTAGTAAATTTTCGGGCGAACTTTGAATGCCTATTCGCATTTAAAGCCGTTACGGAGCTGGAAGTGGCAAAAATGTTATTTAGAATTACTTCTAATAGTAGCGGGGAGGACGGTCTGTCCATCTGTCCATTTTTATTACCTTATATCACTTTTATTATTAATTACTGCTTACAGACGGGTACTTTTCCCGCTATATGGAAAGTAGCTCTGGTTCAACCATTACCTAAAGTTAATAAACCTCTAGACTTTAAAGATCTTCGTCCTATTAGTATGCTTTCCTGCCTTTCAAAAATACTTGAAAAAGTTATGTTTGGGCAAATCAGTAACTATTTGAACTTAAACAAGCTTTTACCAGATCATGAGTCAGGTATTCGTTCTGGATATAATTGTGAATCTGTTTTATGCGATATTACCGATGACATATTTAGAAATATTGAACAAAATAAACTTACTACCCTTATACTTCTTGATTTTTCACGAGCATTTGATACGGTCAATCACGTACTTCTGCTAGCCATTTTAAAATATATTGGATTTAACCAGCATGACATTCTATTAATTAAAAATTACCTGAGCGGTCGTTCACAGAAGTTTGTTCTAAACAAATCAATATCTCCTGCGGTTGAACTCACACAAGGAGTACCGCAAGGTTCTATTCTTGGTCCTCTGCTTTTTAACATTTACACTTGTAATGTAACTAGTACTTAAAATTCTGCCAAGAACACCGCTACGCTGATGATACCCAATTAACATACTCTTTTTTTCCAATGACGTCTACAATGCAATCTCTAATATTAATAACGACATCGCAAGACTTATCGATTTTTTCCACTAAACATACTCTTTGTATTAACCCAATAAAGTCGTCGGTAATTTTATTTAATAAAACGAAAGATCGTGAAAAAACACTAAATAATTTTTCTATTACTGTTGGTGCTTCTGTCTTATTCCCGGTTGATTGTGTTAAAAGTTTAGGTCTGCATATTGACGCGAAATTACGATTTTCTAAACATGTTTCTTCATGCATTCAGAGAGCAGTTTCAAATTTGAGATTAATTTATTCTAATCGTAGTTTTTTAAATAAAAAAATTAAATCTATCTTACTTAACTCCTTAGTTTTGTCTTATTTCAACTATTGCAATGTCGTGTATAGTCCGTGTATCAGCTGCATTCTGGCAGAATTCAAAAGTTTCAAAATTCTTGCATAAGACTTATTTTTGGCTTATAACGTCGTAATCATGTCTCGACTAAATTATCGGATTTAAAATGGCTTAATATGAAGTCCGGGAGGTTACTACACACCGCTTGTTTTTTCCACAAAATTATACAAACTGAAACACCTCCTTACCTTTACAATAAAATAGAATTTCGGACGGACGTTCATAATATTAATATACGTTCTAAAGGTCTAATCACTCCACCACCTTACATCGAACCGCCATATGTGAAAGAAGCTTTACCTATAACGTTAGTAAAATTATCAATAGTTTACCGTCTAATATAAAGTGTAATTCGTTACCCATTTTCAAGAGACGCCTGCGGTCATTTCTGCTTTTCGGTCATGTATGATGTGTAAGGTAAATTACTTGTGCCATGATAAATGTTAATGTAGAACTTATTTTTTTTTTCTCTCTTCTTGATGTATAGTGTTAATGTATTAGTTTACATTTTTATTTTCGGGGTTAATTTGAAAAGCAGATTCTATCTGAAATTCACCCCGTGATTCAATCAAAGTGCATTGGGATTAATTTCATTATATATATATATTTGAATGTATACAATGTGTCTTTGGTTGAATAAAGGCCATTATTATTATCATTATTATTATGTAGCACAAAAAAAGTAGCAGAGAAATGGACGGGTTTAGGTGACATAGCGCGACCAGTGTCACGCAGCTGAAGCAATCTGGGCCTGTAACAGGAGTTGACACAATTGTTAAACTTGTTTCAAGAAATTCAGGTTTATTTCCACCTCGACCTGAAAAATGTATACATACGTTTGTGGTTAAATTATTACTCAATTTCATGTATAAGCGTGTATAGGTGCATTTCTTCTTTTGCGTGAGACCCGTTCGAATTGTTTCAGTGTACATGTCACAACGATCATAAATCTCCGACGTCGTCTCATTTTGTTTTCTGAAAGATTAGATTGCGTTCGCACTTAACCTTTCATGCTAATGGGCCTTCTTTACGTCAGTTTTTATTCCATTGTGTCTTGACGCTGCCGCGATACTTTCGATACGTACAAATCTCTTCTTCATTTCGAAAGAGGGTACGGCCAGTTTTGGCTGTTTTTGGCGACGTGCCTGGAACACGCAGTTGTCGTTGTGATATCCGCAGAGTACGAAGGTGTTTTCTGTGTGGGATCACAGTGGGACTTGAGTTGTGTGGAAACGCTTCTTGCCGTACTTTCTTGCGTCTACCTTGATTGCGTTAAAAATAAGTTTTTTTTATCGTCTCCGTCGCAAAATTAATTGGGCTTTTATAACGCAAATTGTCTCACGCTCTGTTTTATTAACGTAGTGCAGCTCAGACACATTTTTTACATACATTTTACAATTCAGCGGCCGTAAACCATCGAATAATTCTCGCCATGTCGGCATTTCTTGTATTCTCTTAAGCGTAAACAATATCGTCCAGATTTTCAATTTTTAAAAATAATTATATCGTTTTCTACAAGCGTCGTGTGCCACTTTTGCAGGAGACCCGTTCGAATTGTTTAGTGTTACACGTCAACGGCTTTTCTAAATATAGTTCAGAAAGTAACAGATTAATTTCAGTGTCACTTATATTTCAGAAATGTATTTCAGATTGTACGTGTATTGCTTGTAGTTCAGAAAAGTAAAATGAATTTCAGGAAAGGTCAATTGCATTTCAGAAAATATCATTTGTATTTGATGTGACGTTTTTTGTTATACAGCTTACCTATGTGAACTACGATTACTACTTTCTGAAATACAATTTACTAATCTAAACTACAACTAACGATAACGAAAGTATCTGAAATATAATTGGAAAATGTGTGGACGACGTCGCTTTTTATTTTGTTTTCTGCGTTGTAAGATCCTGAGAATTACAATTTTTCGTGTGTTGTTATTTCGACGGAGAGATTAGATTGCGTTCACACTTAACCTTTCGTGCGATTGGGCCTTATTTATGTCAGTTTTTATTTCATTGTGTCTTAACGCCGCACAGTGGGGCCAAATGTCCGATTTATGGAAAAAACCTCTCATTCCCAGAATTTTTGTCTGGTTGAAGTGAAACTCAGGAAATTTCAAGAAGGTACTAAATAACAATTTTTGACTTTCTCAAAGTTTCAAAAAAGAATTTTTTTTATAAGGTATAATCATTTTAATTTTACTCCAAGTGCAGAACGTTTTTATGTACCTATTACAAACCAACAGTGAGGAGCTCTGTTAGCTTCCTTGATTCAACAAATCATGTTTATACGGCCCGCTGGTGCTATTTTTCGCATCTCTTTTCAACTTCGTATTCAATATACAGGCTGTTTCAAATTCGACCCTCACTGGGGATCTCGCTTATTTGAAGAGATAGACGGTAGGTTTAGATTTGAAAAAGTTGCTAAATTTCATGAACATTAGTTATCCGCAAAGAAAAAGTTTCTATATTAACTCTTATTCGAAATAATTGTAAAAAAAAGAAAAATTGTCATTTTCTTGTTTTATCTCTATCTTCTTTATTTAAAGAGATATCAAAAAAATAAAAATACTTCCTTAAGAAACTTTTCAATTCTCTACACAGTGGTAAGGTGCTAAAACAAGGCCAGAATAAAAACGTTTAATGTGAGAAGATAGAGGCAAAATAAGAAAATGATAATTTTTCTTTTTTTTTTAGAATTACTTCGCATAAGAATTAACATTTTTTTTCCGGATATTAATGGTCATGAAATTTAACAACTTTTCCGAAATTTAAACCTACCAACTATCTCTTCAAATAAGTGAGATCCCCATGGTGAGAGTCGAATTTGAAACAGCCTGTATATCGCATGCGGTTGATTGCGGCCGTGAAACTTTTAGGGTAGTTAGCTAAATATTATAGCTTTTAGAAAAACAATATTACAGACCGTAGGAAAGTGAAGCTTTTTTTGTATGCTTACTAAAAATTCGCATTACGCCCAGAAATCTAATTTCTTAATTATCACGTCTAAGTTTATTTAAAGAGTAACTTATTTTTTTTACAAAAAGCTGTTAGTATGTACTAACCAAATATATAATGAAGTAACTTTTAAAAATAATCCACGAAGCTGACGGAATTATACAAAATTACTCTTTTTAAGGCTTTATGGCTTACTGAATGAGATTTATGCCCTTATATTAGATGAAAGCTAATTTTTACCGCAAAACCATTATCACAGCCAGATTCTACGACTAATGTAATGTAAAAGAAGTCAGTTAGATCAACGAATTAATCCTCTTGTGAAATAGTTTTTTTTCCACCTCGGCCCCACTGTGTGCCGTCACGATGCTTTCGATTTGTACAATCTCTTCTTCATTTCGAAAGCGGATACGGCGACTTTTGGCTTGATTAATTTGCGACGTGCCTGGAGCACGCAGTCATCCTTGTGATATCCCCAGGGTACGAAGGTGTGTTCCGTGTAGGGCCACCATGACTGCCGATATTCCATGGTGAACAAGGCACAATTTAGTTCTAGCACTACCGGCTTCATTTTTTTTATAAAGTTGATCATAACACACAAATTGTTTAGAGTGTCAAATTGAGTTCTGCGCTAAATTGATTCTAATTATAATTTTTTTTCGTGGATAATTTCAACGAAGGAGAAGCCTCGAGTCATTATAAGATTTTGTAGGTTAAATCCCGTGACGATATGTAATCCTAGATATGTAAGTGTGCCACTTTATTTCACCCCCTTTGAGGACCGACAATTCAGGAGGAAATTTTCTTTGCAAAAGAGTTTGTATGTAGTGCCTCGAAAACGTCTTGTCCTTCGTTATAAGGTTAGTAGTGAAGACGGGGGACTTCATTTACACGAGATTGAAGAAATTATTAAACTTTTAGTCGAAGCGTTTTCTCGTCCGTTGGAATTTACGAAACAGTTTGTATTAATTTTTCGACGGGCAACTTTTAAAATCAATTTGTACGTCGACGTTGACGTTAGTTATTCTGTAGGAACTGGAAACCTGCAGCGAGAAAAATATCGATGTTTAAGCAGATTTTAAAAATTTGATGAAAATGAATGAAAAAATATACTGGGTGTCTCACGACGTGCGGAAGAGATTGAAAGGGCAGCTGTAGGACATCAAAATAAAGCTTTTTTCTTAATTCGTTTTTGCGCACAGAATAATTTTTAATTTATTTATCTCTAATATTTCAGCATTAAATATGTATACATAAATTTTTAATAACTACAATGTTAAACGTGTACTCTCAGGCTTGCAACGAATCATACTGTTTGAGAATTACCGTGCACAAGTGCACACAGGTAAACAAGGGAGCTTTCGCAACTTCCATCACAAAGTCCGTTTTAACGAGAATCAATTAACAAATTAATATCACGAAAAACTGAGATCGCACTGAGCGCCGGTGATTTTTAGACGAGATTAATGGTACCCGCCCGTATTAGTCTCCGTTTTCTTCTTTGATTCAATTAATAACGGAAAGATTGATGGGAAAGCATTAAGCAATTTTATTTATTATTGATTGCAGGGGTGCGATGAGACATCATAAATAATTGTCACATCAGCGGGAAATATTTCAATTTAATTCTTTATTTTCTTTCGGGATGCTAAATTTAAATTAGTTTCTTTATTGTTCGAGCGTGATGAAATGTTCTTATTGGGTTCCCGAATCGATTACTAACGATTAATCTGAAATAATGGTTATTTCTAGATAATCACTTAATAAATAGCACAGTGCTACTAATCTAATACTTTTACGTTACACTCCTGGACCTGGGAGCAAGTACGCGTTGTTTCTTCAACAGCTATCCCGAAGCTAGACTCTGAAGGAGACAGGGGGATTATTTGAAAGGGCGCCAGGGAAATAATTCCAGCTATAGGTCGCACTACCAAGTCGCCTCCCAAGGCCTTACAACGTGCGCTGGTGTTATTGAACTTTATCACCTACCTCTTTGTTAAGTAACAAAGTTTAGCACTGGGACGAATGATTTCAGTGCCGCCGGCAGCTGCATTGGGACGATTGTGAGTTTCTCAAACCAATGCGAAAATATAGTAAAAGAATGCCACTCATTTTTTTGAAAACCGCGAAGAAAATTAAGAAAACGCTGTTACGTCCAAAATATATCGACAAGATTTTATTTATAAAAACAAGAAGAAATGTCGTACAATCAAACACAATACACTACCGCTAACTAGCCGGAACGCAATTTTTACTTATAAATGCATGAAAGCATATGTAGACCAGACAAAATGAAATGTAACACGTAACGCATGAAGGGCGACAACACGAAAAATATTCGAAAAAATAACAAAAGTAACGCTAATTATACTCCTGCTCTAAAGAAGCCTCAATTTAACAACGAAATAAATAACAAACTGTAAACGGGACTTCAACAATGATAAAATTAATCGGAGATATCCAATTAATTAATCAGGCAAACGGTAGAAGCACAACATAGTAAGGTTACCGCCGCCAAAAAACAAATCCGTACGTTAATGCACTAATGCCGAATTCGGGACTTAGCCGATGAGAGAAAAAAAAGACAGAAATGGTTCGAGCTTACGTGGTTTTCCACGATCCAAACGGGTTCCTCCTGCGGTGGT
Source organism: Prosopocoilus inquinatus (assembly GCA_036172665.1). Taxonomy (NCBI): domain Eukaryota; kingdom Metazoa; phylum Arthropoda; class Insecta; order Coleoptera; family Lucanidae; genus Prosopocoilus; species Prosopocoilus inquinatus. Next base: position 36,417,194 of record CM069877.1, read on the forward strand.
TCCGGGACATTCGAATACTTTCCTTCTAGAGCGTTGGCTGTGTAAAAGTCAGGAGCAAAAAAAGGCTGAGCTACGGCGTCGGATTTGGCAAACTTGAGTCAACAGGCTTCCTCACGAACGGGGGGATAGTAGAGAGGCCCCATACAAGTTGCTTTAAAAAGGGGAAAACAACAGTAAATTAACAAAACGCCACGATCAAAACGAAAACGCGGTCAGCAAATGGCGCTTGTATGTAGAAGAGACGGAAAAGGAGAAAAAAAAAACTCACGTCCTGAAAAGTCCATGAGCACCAATGGAAATACACGTCGGAAAATCCGCAAACGGCGGCCCCCAAAACAAAAAGGGAAAACTTCCTTGCGGTGCAAAACCCCACTTAAACTTTCAATGCACCACAAAATTGACCAACACCGCAAGCGACGTGCATAAATCAAGTGAAATCAGCGCGTGCCCACCCCAAAGCACGCGCAACCCATCCTAAAACAGGACGTGCTCCGCGATCCTACGATCAACGATCGAATTCGCAACAAAAATTGAAGACACACTTCTTCAACAAAAAAAGAAAACTGTAACAAAGTTTCACCCCACGAAATAGTGCACAGCACAGGGCCCAGAGGCAGGACGCCAAGGAATACAATAATTAGAAAAGAGAGCAACACGAAGAAACGTAACACACTAATCAAGTTAGCAGACGACAGCGTTAACTCACCTGGGAAATATGTTAATCATCAGGCTAGGATAAGCGCGTGAATACGCTGCTGGGATAAACCAATCAGAGACAGTCAAAGGCCGTGAGATATTTTTCTACCTCTGAGGAAATATTCCTTAAAAAGTACACGTAAAGCACAAGTGGTTTACTTGAATTCTTAATAAGGAATGGAGTGTCGTTAACTCGATTCGAAAAGCGGGGAGAAGAGAAACAAACATAATGAAAGAAGGATCGAGAATGATTAACCAATCCGGCGAAATGTGATCTAATGATCAACGTATGAGATTAAATGTCGGAGAGATAAAAGGAGCTTCTAAGTTCGAGGGAGAAAAGATAACAAAATAACATCTGGAAATGACACAAAAAAGGTACAACCAAAATGACGCCGTTCGAAGCGAAAATAAAACACAACACAAGAACAAACGAGTTGATTCCCTGCGTTTCTATCCACACAAAAAAATCCCATGTTAAGAAAGAAATCTAAATTTTAACGAGATACATTCCGGGGTAATTGAGATAGGAAATGTTTACAAAAATTTTGTTGCAAATCGTTTTTAATTGCAGTGAAAACCTCGAGCAGTCTCTGTACAGCTGTTTCAGCCCCTGATCGTGAGATGTCGCTGTTTTATATGTTCGTAAATGTTTACATTTTTAAACCGATGCAGCATAAATAAAAATAAAAACGTGTAGGCTTGTCTTGAGAACCCGACGCGCCTTAAACTAGAGCAAAAATTACTCATAGGTCGAAAGAAAAAAGACTTGATTCGGGTGAATACACTGTAAAGGTCATCCGAGAGTAACAGATGAATTAAAAACTGTAACAATCTCCAGGAGATTTGTCTCTCTTGCGTTCAGCGTAGGGTCCGACAGAAATACAGCTTTGTAAGGTAGAAAATATGCAAGAAAATAATTTTTAAATTTTAAAATTTAAAACCTATTTTCTCACATATTTCATTGGACAAGATTTGACATCAATTGTAGAAAATATTGAAGAGTTCCAAAGTTATTGGCAGCGCAGTATTCAAAAAGCGAACTTTAATTTTAATAACTTATGCTATTATTTTGATAAAATGTTTGCCGTACAAATTTATTCTTTTTTCCCGAATCTGAATCTGCAATGAAAAATGGTGGTTCCTATTTGCAATTTGAAAGTTGTTGGGGGGTTGTTATTATTAGACGGTGGTGTAAATCGTACAAAAAAAAATTTATACTGAAAAAACTATTAACGACAGATATCGGCAACCCTATATTATTGAAAAGAGAATTAAATAGCGCATCTAATAACGATAAAAGCTATATATCACTCCATTAAAAAAATAGTTATCGTAGTTTTAATATTTTCACGTTTATTAATTTTTTTTAAGAACTTATGTTACTAGAATTTCTTCTTTACCGTGTAACTGAAAAAGCGTTTCAAGGCGAAACTTTTGCAAAAAACAACAAGTCCCTAACGTCATTTGTTCGGAATATATTTGCATTTGTTTGAGGTACTGCAAGAGCGATAATTCCTATAAAAAATTCAATAACGTGAAAACGGTTTAGATGTATGGTTCACAAAGTCACATTAAAATTAAATCCAGAACCCGAAAATGTAAAAATATATAGGGTGTTCCATTTAAAATAACGAAGTGACTTAACGCCCAGGCTAAACGGAACACTCTGTACACGTCAAACTAATTTTAAAATATGCTCCGCATGATCACGTAAAACTTTCATTTGAAACACTTTTTCGTAAAATTAATAACTAGAGAGTTATGAAAGAATCTGCTTTAAGTGGGACACCTGTATACTGGGTGTTCTTTTACTGTGTGCAAATATTTAAACCTGTAATATATCACCATAAATGGCAACGATTGAAATCATGTTCTTAACAAAAATTTAATAGTTTTCGAGAAAAATGCAGTGGCAGATTTTCACCAAACCGTTTGAGAACTGCTGGCATAGCTAAAAGTGGAACACGGCCGCTTGCTCAATTACTACTTCACTTGATCTTGAGCATGAGCGATGTAAATCAACCGCTCCGATTAGCTGGTCAATCAAAACGTTTACAATGTGCCTGGATTTATGAAAATTAACTTCACTGAAAGTAATTACAACTTTAAGTATTTTAAAATTAAAAACTAGTGCAATTCAAGAAGCTGCGGTTCGTAATTGCCGAACAAATTAAAAATTAAAAGTGAGGTACAAACAAATTGCAATTTCTCATTCCACTTTTTAATAGAATTATAAAAATTTTGTCATTTGACACTTTTTTTCCATGGACCGTAAGTGGTTTACTTTCACAGCTAGCAGCGAGATTACAGCAAAAGTTTATTTACGTAAAAGGGTGGAGGAAGAACATTTTTAACGCGCTCGTTTAATTGGTGCATAAATTTATCGATAGTTGATATCGTAAAACATTACTTCGCTCAGAGAATTAAAATTTTAAATAAAATAATTAATAAATGATATCATTGATTATTATTACGAAATGCTGCGTTGAAGATCGAGTGTGGTTTCGGCGGGCGTGTTCATGCTGAGAGGAAGGCGAAGATGACCTTGCTATCTTTCTCGCACATTTCAGCAGTTCCAAACGAGTGGTCCATCCGAAATATTTTGGCTATGATACGGTAGCCACCAAAAAGTACTGTAATTAACAGATGGCGCTGCTTTTATTTGAACTTGTGCCGAAATTATTTACGTATAAAGGGAAGTAAGCGAGGAATGCAGTCCCAGCGTACACCTTGAAGAAATAGGTTCACGGCCACCTTATCTTCGGCAATCACAGCTTCACACAAAAAGTGCCCCCATAAAGAAACGAATCTGCTGCCGAAAGAAAGGAGAAAATATAGCGCCGTAAAACTTCACACAAAATGTGTCCCCACCAAAAAACGAATCTGTCGCCGAAAGAATAAACGTCGTTAATGCCCGACTAGACATACCTGCTATTTCCTTGAGATAAGACGTCTTTAAATAATGTTCTACGCTACTAAGTTTTCTAATCATGGCGCAACCATCTGTTTCTCGTAAGCAATACCAACTCTCATAACTCAAAAATGGCTGTATATTTTCCAAAACGTTGTAGCCATTGCTCTTTTTCAACGCCCTAATTAAATCTCAACCTTATGTGATCTCGTGTTAAGTGATGCCTTAGACGAGAACGATGGTAATGGCAATCCAGTGTTGTTCAATTGCCCTGAATGTCGGATGTGAATTCCTCAGGGCCGATTAACGTTAAATGCCTGTCTTCACGGTTGGTGGTTCAATGATTGGTGCATGCTTGCCAATATCGCATAACAGTCACAGTTCAACCGAAATGGCAAACCGCCCGTTTCATACCCGAGATTATTATCCTACTCAATGTCATTATTAGCAATCGCAATCAGTTGAACCAAATTTTTTCTTCCTAGGCGTACATGATACTGCAAAACACACTAAACAAAAGAAAAGCAAAGAAATCTTATGAAAAATTAACAAAACTCTAAAATGCTCAGGAGTTATTGTTTCATGGGGTGTTTGCAAAATTTTTAACCACAGTACGCCGGCGGCATAAGCAACACGAAAAAAATACAAAAAAAATCGTATAACAAATGATAATTGCTTTATCCGTCCCTTATTTGGCGCTCATGAAATAACAAAAAGAAGTTATCGCGGGAATGACTAATACGCAAGATATTTGCCGAATATCATCTATGCGGAGGATCACATTCGAACAAACGTTCACTATTAGATATTTATAAATGTTTATAACAATTATTCGACGTGGCGTCCATCATTACCGACACACAAACGAGCTCGGCGAAAAAGTGATTCGAGTGTTCGTGTGCATGTCAGGATTAGCGACGGCATTATGAATGCACTCGTCTGAAATGCTGTACTCTCACCGTTCGTGAATTGCGGAATTTTAATGAGTAATCATACTATGTAGATAGTAATCGTATTTAGCTTTAACTCGTTCAATCACTTTTCAAAAATTAAACTGTTGATCCCAAAGAATACGGAGCAATAAATTGTGTGTCATAATCATAAAAAATGAAGAAAATTCTTTTACTCAGCTGTAATACGACTTATTGCGACGTTGAAAACAGTGCTGTTATTGGCCTCTCGATTTCACTGCTCGATTGCACTTGCAGTTCCGAAAAAATTCCTTTTCTTGACCTATCTCAAAGCCATAGACGTACGATTACTTCTTGCCCGATTTTCAACTGCGATTTTCTCGAAATGTGTAGTAAAACTTTTAAGGACAGGTTAGTTCGAATGTTTCCATTTATGGTGATGTATTACAGGTTTAAATTTCTGCAGTTATTTAACAAACACCCGGTACAAGCTCTTTCTGGGTGCAGGATTTTTTTGTAATTAGTGCATATTTTATCATTTAAATTTAGTCGAATCGTGGTTAAAATTAAAAACAACATTTTATGTCCTTTAATGATAGTGATTGTGGTGTTATACAAATATTGCTGAAATGGCATTTCTCTGTTATCGTATTGTTCATAATTTTTTTTAAAGTGTCATTTCAACGGTGAATCCCATATATTCCGTTTTATGTCAATTTGTTTGGACCAATTAAAGTAGTAAAACGGAAAAAATCGCACGCCGAAAATGAACCATCGAAAACGCGGTTTTATTTTTTTTGCATTTATTTCATCCGACGGTTACATCGGTTCAGTTGCATAAACGGCGTGCCACATTTATGCAATCTGCGCCGAACGATTTAATGAAACGCCATCAATTCTGACCATTACATATATTTTATATTGTTCGAACCCCAATACGAGAACTTCTGTCAAAATAAAAAAAAATACTACAAAAATTATTCATTGTAAAAGAATTTACGTATGAAAGTCACATGAAATAAAACAAGAAAGTTCTTCAAAATCATAATTAATGAACCTTTATTTAATCAACAAAGAAATTTGTATTTACTTAATCAACAAAGCATTTTAAGAATAGATGAAACAGCGACATCCTACGATCGCTTTTTGAAATGCTACTCGAGGGATTCACTGCAATCAAAAACGATTTGCAAAAGAAAAATTTTACAGCATTTTAAGTTGAAGAATCGAATGAAACAATCAAAATCGTCATCAATAGGTATATCATTGATAAGGACGATTAAGTTAATAATTTTCTTCAAGTATTCTTTGAGCCTCAGAGCTTCGTTCACAGAGAAAGTTTAGTGCTTTGAATAGAGAGTTAGAATAAGGTAATTTTCTATTCACAATGTGCACAGTGTGCATGGCGCTTACTCTTTTAACCGCCGCATTTACAAACGTTTTAAAGTTAGTAGAGTTAACTTGTGTTACTTTATGAAAGCGCCCCACAACTGCTCAGTATTGCTTGTACTGTACTAAGATTCTTAATGGCCAAAGTCCCCACTGCACTTTAGTTTCCTCGGAGTGGCAAAGAACTTATCGCGTTGAATTACCGCGTTGGCCTCCAACATGAGGCGGAATTAATATTCAAATTGCTAAGAGGTACTACACAAAAAAGTGCTTAATATTTCTTTCGTATAATTTAATCTAAAAAAGAAACAGTTCTTTGAATCTTCTTTTTTCATTCAATATTGAAGCCAAAAGATTTCGTAGGTATCACTTATCACGAGAAAAAAATATTTAGCAAGGTCAATGACGTCTTTCTTTGTAGTCGGTATGAACACACCCACCGATACCGCATCCGATCATCAACGCAGCGTTTTGTAATAATAATCACTGACATTGTTTATTAATTCTTTTATTTAAAATTCTAATTCACTGAGCGAAGTAATGTTACATTTATTTCTTTTACGATATCAACTATCGATGAATAAATCCGAAAGTTTATGCATCAATTAGGGGAGCGCGTTAAAAATGTTTTTCCTTCTCCCTCTTACGTGAATCAACTTTTGCTAATCTCGTTGCTAACCGTGAAAGTACTACAACTTACGGTCCATGGAAATTAAAGTAAATGGTCAAATTTTGATAAGTCTATTAAATTTCATCTAGAATGTGAAATTACAATTTATTTGTACCTGGCTTTTAAAACTTGTTCGGCAGCAACAAACCACATGCGATATTCGCAGCTTTTTTGAATTTACACTAATTTTTAATTTGAAAATACTTTCTTTTTTTTTTCTGTGGTGTTTGCCCAACGGGGTCCTAAGTCATAGACTTGTCAGGACCTCAGGAGCAGGGGAGTGTATTTTTGTGTGTGTAAAGTATTCAATGGCTTTGTTACTTCCAAACCTCCTCGCCATTGAAGGGGAAGTAGTGTCGAATTTTCTCCCCAACACTAAAGGGTACCTGAAGTGAGTAACAACCCACGAGAATTATCTAGAGCGGATGCGAACCCACGACCTTAGGATTGCAAGGCCGGTCCCTTACCACTGGACCGTTCAGGCGTTAAATTTGTAATTATTTGGAGTGAAGTACCATTTATTTATTTTAATAAATCCAGGCGCATTGTGGCCGCGTTTAAAATGTTTTGATTGACCGGATGATTTACGACATCGTTCGTGCACAAGGTCAAGTTATATACTGACCTATCTTTGCGTTATCATTCAACAGGCGGTCGCGAGAGTTAGACTACCACCATCCACTCATTAGCTATGCCAGCAGTTCTCAAACGGTTTGGTGAAAATCCGCTACTGCATTTTCTTTGAAGACTGTTAGCTTTTTGTTAAGAACATATGAGTTCAATCGTTTCCATTTCTGGTGATAGGTTTAAATATTTGCACACAGTAAAAGAACACCCAGTATTGTAGTGATGTGGATTCTTGGGTACATTCTGGCATTTTTTGTTTTTTTAATATTTTCTTTTGTACAAACGACAGGGTGGATTCCTCGAAATCAAGTCAATGAGGTTACTTTTCACTCGGATAAGAAGGTGACATGGGATGGGGTGAGGATGTGTGTAAGTTTTGAAGGGTGGATGTGTGTGTGAGGGTGTTGGGTACAAAAAAAAAAAACAGTATTCAGACGGGATCGTATCCGATCGACTTTCGCAACCCATCAGACTACAACCTTTCTATAGCACCCGGAAATTTGGTTGTGTGCTTAGTTTGGACAAATATTCGTATCGTACGAGAGGGTAGGTCGTATGCGATCGACTTTCGCAACTCGTCGAATCAAATCCCTTACGTCAGATGTTTCGACCATTTCCGTAGTCATCTCTTTCTCTGGATCACGGGATTGAAAGAGTAGGAAAGATTTGATTGGATTCTCGTCAAAATAAAAACACCTTGCCCGTCGATTTGCAGAAAAAAATTATTTTTCTTTAACGATAATAATAAAAATCTTTCTTGCAGTTTCCTTTTTTCACAAAATAAACAGTGCCCAAAGCTTATCTTCTATTTTTACAATAATTATATATTGGCGAGTCGAATTAAAAATTGCATCGTCGCGCCGATAGTCGAATTAGAATTAATTTTAAAGTTGATTCCCCTGTGGTGGAGTGTTTTTAATTAAAAGCTGTATCTTCTCTGGAGCGGGATTAATTAAATCCGATAGTCGGATCAGAATTAATTAAAGTTGTAGCACGGATAGTCGGATCAAAATTAATTAAAGTTGCATCGCCGATAGTCGGATCAAAATTAATTTTAAAGTAGATTCCCCGATAGTCGGAGCGTTTTTAATTAAAAGTTGTATCTTCTATGGACGGAGAGGAATTAATTAAAAGCTGTATCTCCGATAATCGGATTACAATTAATTAAAGTTATATCCGAATAGTCGGATCAGAATTAATTAGAGTTGCATCACGGATAGTCGGATCAGAATTAGTTAGTATTGCATCACTGATGATGGAAGCGGAGTGATTTTGAAATGCGGAAAACCCTGGTTTTTTGAAAGCGTAACCTTTACTTTGACATTTGTAACCGTCACGTTTTCGATATTACTCAAATTTACAATAAATTGTTTGAATTCAATTTTACAGACATTTCGAGACTTAAATAAATCAAAGTAAATACCAACTCCTATACTACTTCTTACTGTTTACATATTTAAAACTAATATTTACATAAAAATCTTAATCTCCGTCTTACCTAATCTAACCTATTTCACTTTTTTAGCGATTGTATATTGTTACGGTGTGAAAACCGCTTTTAGGGAATCGTCTGTATATTCAGTTCGACCTGCATTTATTTCCGGTTTCACAATATTAAGAAATTCTTTTGTGTTTTAAACGCTTCATTTGCCGCACCCAGTTTGTCGGAATTTTATTACGATAAAAGACTATAGGCGCGGCACGATAGGTAGTGTTGCACGTCATTATTTAATGATAACGTCAGACGCATGCTGTGTTATAAATAAAGCATCGAGGAAAATAGCCCGTCCAGTCTCCCAGATACCGATTACGCATCGTAACACCCCCGGTGTAGCGCAGATCTGAATCGTTCGAATGCCCGATTTAACAGAGACGGGCGTTGTTGAGTATTCTCAGGTATTCGAAATTCGAATAGGGAAGAAAATACTAAAATTTCTTAGCTATTAATTGTTATTAATATTAAATATTAAATAACGTTCCAAATTTTCGTTCGTTCGTTCGTTTCGATTTGCCGTGAAAATGTCTCAGCATAACAGATTGTGAGAGACGCTTTCTCTAGGTAAATTTTGAACTCTTCAATATTTACGGACAGACCCAGCAATCAAATAAATATCGAATCGTCAAAATCAAAATTAATGAGACGCAGAATTCGATCGTAGAATACCCGTGCCTATCGGAAATGCAGCGAGAAATCGAGCCCCGCCGCGCGAGGAATACAACGCCTCTGAGTTTGGACCCTCAGATTCGAGACCTTAGTTATAAATACTTAAAATGCAAAGGAGTTTTTACATTGTATGTTCAGTTTTATAAAAAAATCTGACGGTATGTTTATTGCATTTTAAGTAAATAGGTATATTTACAAGGCAGCGTGCGTCCGACGTCATCATTAACGAATATCGCTCTCGTCATCGCTAGAATGATTAATTTAGCGAACGCTTTGCCTTTTATTTTAGAATATCAAATAAACGCAAAGCGTAAAATTTAGACGCTTGTTTGGACTGTCGTTTTAAAATACTCCGGCCATAAATTAGTGTATAATTCTCGATATATCGGCACTCTTTTGCAGTTTTTTAATAAATAATATCTTTCGGAGATTCTATTTCTAGATAAGATTGCATCATCTTTTGAAGCGAGTGCACGCGTATTTCTTCTGGTTCGTGAGAATTGGGCGAAACCATTATTCCACGCGTTCAGGCAGTTGTAAAATTTCCGTCGTCGCTTGTTTTTTTATTGAACCAATAGGACGAAGCTCAGGACAGTTTGGTGGACTGTTCTGTTTTTTTTTTTTCAAAAAATCCATTTTTTTTAATTCAGTAGTTCCAGTGTCCTACCAGAGTAGTGAACTGTTGCCAATCTGGCCAAAATAATGGAGGAGTGTTGTGCTTACGGTAGAGGGGTAATAGACGTTTTTATATGCATTCTTTCTTATAAACGTCGCTTCCAATTGTACCTGTAGTGAAAAAAGCTGAACTTTTGAGGCCACAAGAACATATAAGAATTTTCTTCCAGAACTAATTTATTTTAGTTGTTCTTACATTATCAGATGTTTTCTCCCACGACAGCATTGTAAAATTGAGGCCTTGGTAACGTATTGCTGTCCATTTTGACGTGTTGCATTATCCATAAGAACTAAGGACACAACGAGCTTTGCTTTGAATCAAAATCAACCTTCCACAGCATTTCTTCGACAGAATTTTCTGCTCCTCCCTTCTTTTCGGCATTTTTTGTTTTTTGTAAGTCCGTATGTTATTTCTTTTTTTTTTAAATATTTTATACATTATCTACGCTAACACCTTCCTTTTTAGCTGTTTCGTGTACAGACAAACATTTTTCTGACTACAGTAAGTTCACAACGTTTTTCTGGGCCCTTGCGTTTACCGGGCCTCTTTTGCGCCGCGATTTTGCGCCGAACTTTTTTATTATTTGAAAAACTACCGACTTAGAACATCTTGTAATTTTCGGGAGTTTTCGCAAGAATAACTTTTCGGAATACCATTAGTTTTCTATTTTCGATATTAATTTTTTGTTGTAAACAAAAATCACAATTGATAGCCGTCACTTGGCCGAAGATATCAAAGCCTACTACTAAAAAAATAATTGCAATGTGGAAATTTATCATAACATTAAAGGTGTCCGTTTAGTAAAATGAACAGTCCTTAGTTTCACCGGTTTTTGCCCCTGACCTTTGACTTTATTGGAATCTACTTACGTCAAATTAATACTCATTGGTCCTTGCTGATGTCACGATGGTTTTGATTCGTGCAAAACCTTATTTTAGAACATTTAGGGACACGGTTGGTTTCGCTTTTTAATTTGTAATGCGTTTCGAAGGGTTAGTAGTTTTGTCATGGCTTGAATCACTGGCCAAAATCATGCCATCAGGGAGCGGCGGTCTTACGGAATTTTGCCGAATTCTTGAAATTGTATCTTACCTCGCCGTCTTCGATTGATGGCTGCACGAAGTTGTTGCTATACAACAAAATAGACTGGATCTTCGTTGTTTGGGGTAGGAGAGTGTGGTGGTTATTTGTGTTGTGTTTGTTTGAAGGGCGAAGAAAAAAATTGTTCGGTATGACATTTAGGACAACCGCTGCACGTGTTCAACTGCTTGCAAAGGAGTACTGCTGTTCTGGTGTACTTCCACGAAGTCTTTCCACGGGGGTCTAGGACAATTCGCCATCGCCGATTTGTCGTCGCCAATTCACCGTCGCCGATTCGTCGTAGGTACAATTCACCGCCGGAAAACTCGCCGTCGGTAAATTCGCCGTCAGCGATTAAAGTTTTAAGTCCAGGTACATATCCAAATAATAATATACCGATAATTATATGTAAATAAAATAAAGAAGTTAACATAATTAATGAAAAATAAAATAATTTGTTATTAATTAAATGTGATACATAGATAAAGAAACAGATAAAAAAATTTGGTCTTCCAAAAAGTATTTCTTATTCTTCAGGGTGTTCGTAAAATCCCTCCAATTCTTCTTTTTTTTATTTTCAGATTCTGCTCAAAATCATATTGCATTTTCATATCAATCAAAATCACTACACATCAAAAGTCGACTGCTTTCAAAATATTGATTCATGAAAGCTCGTCATTTAAAATTATAAATTGAAAAAGGGGTTCCATTAAGAAAAAAAAATAGAATTATGATTATGTGTACGTACAGCACCAATTTGTTCGTAATTTTGTGTCTTACGGTGGTCGCACTGTATTTAGGAATTTATTTTGACTTGAAATGGAAAAACAATAGTAAAGTCCATTTTAATTTACTTGAAACGTACTGAAATTATAGTTATTTTCTTCAATTCGTAGGTATAACTTGGATATTATCTAAAATGGTCAGAAAGTGTTTTAAAGCTTATCAAGCTAAATAAAACAGTAACATGGGACGGAATATTGGGCGGACGGTAAATTGGATCGACGACGAATTGGTGACGGTGAATCGGCAACGGCGAGTTGGCGACGGCGAATCGTCCCATCCCCTTTCCACGCTAGTAGTGGTCCGTTTATTTGATCAGTTGCCTTTGTAACATTTGGTGGCAGTTGAAATACTGGCATTTTACTTTATAATAGCAATTTTCCTACGCATTTGTGATGAAAAATTGTACTTGAGATGGTAAGTTCACATTTAATACTGAAATGGAAAACTAGGAGCAAATTACGATTTGATATTTAGAAGCGATCCACATGCATCAAAATGAGTTTCGAAATTGTCACGTACAACATAAAATTCGAAGTCAGTCCACTAAATATAAAGGGTGAGCAACTGAAATGTTATGAAAATGGAAGAGGAAAGAATAAAAAGGAAAATAATAGGTACGTTGGAAAATAAAAAAAAAAAAACTGGAGAAAAACACTCGGAGATTCAAACTAATTTCCTCACATATTCCTTTTCTCCTCTAAGGGACATTTCATACAATTCCTTTAAGATTAAACGTTCATTATTGCTTATTTTTGGATAGTTCTTGCTCGTGAGAATTGCGATAAAAGACATTTTTTTTACTCCCGCTTTCGTCGTTGCTGGAACGATTAATTTAGCGAACCTCAAATTATCTCACGCTTTGCGTTTTATTTTAGACGCTTGTTTCGGCTTCGTTTTAAAATACTCCGGCCATAAATTGGCGTAAAATTCTGGATGAATCGGCACTCTTTTGTGGTTTTATATGCCTTTCGGAGGTTCTATTTCTAGATACGATTGAATCATCTTTTGAAACGTACGCAAGCGTATTTCTTCTGACTCGTGAGAATTGGTAGAAATTATTATTCCACGCGTTCAGACGGTTTTAAAATTTTCGTCGCTGCTTGTTTTTTTTTTTTTTATTGAATCGGTCGATGTGAACAACTGGTTTTCGCGTGCTAACGTCTCGACGAGTAGTTTAATTAGTCTCGTCCCTGACATTTGCCGCAATTGGACTCTTGTTACGTCAGATTGATACTTGTTGGTCCTTGCTGATGTCACGATGGCATACTTACCAAAATTTATTTCTCTTTTAAATCAAAATGGTCCACTGCACGATTTAGTCTTTGGTTTTGAGTAAATTTTTGACAACCTGATCCCACAGACAAAATTTATCGAAAAGATCTTTCGCGTATGGCTGTTGTAAATCGTAGCTTTATAAATTAATGAAAAGAAGCTGTCTTTGTATTCAAAGACAACGACCGTGTGAATCAAGAAACAGTCAATTCAGGCGTTTGTGAAAAATATCTCGTAATATAAAAACGATGGGGTTTGCAAACACCCTATAAAATTATAACCCAATCTAAATCCCCCGACGAAGTTTTCAACAAAAAAGAAATCGTCAGTATTAAGTACACACATCCTCTCGCATAACCGGAGGTCAGTCTTATCAGATCGGAGCGTTTCCAAAACTTGCGAAGTGGATGAGGTGTTTAGGGAATTGTTTTAGTTTGCGTCGAGATTTACTGTGTTCGAATTTAACGCGCGCATTTACATGATAACGTATTTAGTTTGCAGCGTTTCCCGCCCGAATACGTATTACGCTCACACGTATCTGAGTCGAGGCTTTATCGTTCATCTTTCAACCTATCGCGATTTAGTCGATCGCGCGTCTAAAAACACGCCCGCGGCACCTTGTTTGCCTCGATTTATTTACGAACGCCTGGAGCAATTTTCCAAGATATCTTTGATTTAATTCCGCCGGCACGTATTTACGTCGTCACACGTGTTAGATCTGCCGATACTGTGCGGAATTATACATCGAGACTCATTAATTCAGTCACTGAAATTAGACAGTACGTAAACAAAAAAAAATGACCAATAACGATGTTCCTGTATCGCCTCAAGCAAGTGTAAAGCTGTGTAAACCCCGTTTGTTAAGTGCCCTCACCTATCTTCATTTCTGTACTCCTTACTTTTACCGCGTGCTGATGAAAACGATACTTTTACTTAGAATTGGCAACCGACCCGCTCCACGCGCGTCGCAGATTAGTAAAGCCAAATCTGGCCTCATCCCCAATGTACGAAGGGAGGGTTTGCACGAATCGAAAACAACGTGACAGCATCACAAACCAATCGACTGTAAGCTGACGTAAGGATAACCAATGGCGTAAAAGGTCAATGTGAACGCAATTTAATCTTTCCGTCGAAATAATCAACATTTAAAAGATTGTAATTCTCATAACCTTACAACAAAAGAAAATAGAAACGTCGCTGGAATTTATGACCGTCTCAACCAGACGTTTTAAAATAAACATCCAATCTGTTCTCACGCAAATGATGAGGTGCATCGGCGACGATTACAAAAGGTGATGCAATTAAAACAAGAAATAGAAAGTACTGGCGACGTTGTTTACTTTTAATGAGGCAAACCTTGATTATAATAAAATAAATCAAAGTTACGCTTTTTTTCATGATGAGAGCGACTGATCGTAATGCTGCCGTTAAAGTATTATACAGGGAACGACAATCAGCCGCCGGTTCCACCCTCCCCTTCAGATCATCTAAAATCCGCAGACGCCTAAAAATACTTCCGAGATGGCTTTTAGCAGAGCACCTATCATTCGAATTAAAGTGATCACGCAGATACGTCACCGTATAATTAATTTAATCTCGAGCTGAAATGTTAACTTGGGTTTAAATTTTAATCCCGGCTTAAATATTTTATGCAACTCGTCCTAGACGTATCCGATTGGAATCCTTCGTAAACTATACGAGAGTTGAGTCGTACCGAACGGTTTTTCTTTTTAGTTTTGCTGATTGTTAAGTATGGTTGTTATGAAATGTAAATTAAACTTCATACTGCAATTTTATTATTGAAGTTGACCCTTGTCCGATGAGATTAAAAACTATTTCCTTGTAATTTTATTGTAAACGCAAGTGTTAATACTTAGTAGTTATTTTTTTTATGTAAAATAATAACTGAGGTGACTCGACTTTTGTCCGGTTAAAGATTGAAAACAATTTTCATAAAATAATAACAATTAATGACTCGCAATTACGGTTCGTTGATAGTTTGGCTGATCCTCCACTTAGCGTCATCTCATCAGCAACTAATGGCTGCAATTAAATCTTTTATAAATGCGTCGTCGAATTTGAAACTTTGGTGATATAATGCCAGGTGGACGAACTAATTGCAGCTGCCATAGAAAAGTTAGAGGATATTAATGTTTAAGCTCTTGGTCGTATCCAAGACTTTATAGCTGCGCCGATTCAACTAGTACGACATCTAGTGCTCAGTTCACGCAAGATTTGAATAGCAAACACTCAAGTGTCCGTTAATTATAAAATGAAAATTTTTCTAAACTTGTCATGCAAATAAATTTACTCTACCATCCTGAACAATCCAGTAAAACGTTTGTAAAGAAAACCAACCATAAGATCTTTCAATTCGAAATTTGATATTGCCGAAAGCCAGCGCTCTTCGTTGTTACAATGATCGCCAAAATGGAAATTTTTTAATTTTTTTGATGCAAAACAGCGATTTAATGAGCCTCTTAAGTCTGTAAGCTTTGGACTTGGACCTACTTAACTGCCAATCTAGATTTCTTTCCACTCCTCGCTCTTTATTTCTCAATTTCCAGCCGTACTTTCTTGACGAATCCTTTGACCTTTTCCTTTTATACGTTCAGAGAGAAACAACAAGTACATTTAATTGGTCATTGTCTGAACAACCAGAAAAAGAATAAAACTCTGGTTAACGTTAAACGTAGTTTAAACCTTGAGTGAGCAACTCGGCCGTATAGCAAGACGAGTCTCCGACTCTAATCACGTTACCCATTAATGAAGCCAAAACTAGCAGTCTCCCTTTCGAAGTAAGAAGGGCTTGCACGAATGGAAATCATCGTGACATAAGCAGGAACCAGCCGAAGGCCCAATAGTGTCAAATATCGAAGGCGAACGCAATTTAATCTCTCCGTTGAAATGACAAATCGCAAAAAACTGTGTAGTCACGCAGAAAAAGAAGACAAGAATGAATATTCTGGTCGTTATAATGAAACTGGGAATCTAATTTGTTTTGTTATGCGCTTACGACTTAAACAAAACCTAACGTCGCACAGTGGGAAGAACAAACGGTTTTGCTAGCACCTAGAAGAGTCTTCTTTTGAATTTATAACCTCTAAACCTTCATCTTTAATATAGGCAGAAAAAATATTTATAAAGAAAACTTTTAAAAATCGATTTTTGACGATTTTTAAAGGTTTTCTTTATAAATATTTCTTCTGCCTATATTAAAGATGAAGGTTTAGAGGTTATAAATTCAAAAGAAGACTCTTCTGGGTGCTTCTATTTTCAACAACGCGATGTCAAACTTTAACAACTCTGACAAAGTAATATTTTATACTATTTCTCCTTTCCATATTGTAAGCACCTTTGCTTAATAAACAACTGTGTATGTACGTTTCTGGAACCTATAAGGGATTACAAATAAAATAAACCTAAAATAAATAATATTTGTTTATACGTAACAAAGACATAGTAATTTAAATATACGCATAATTAACACAGATTTCTTAAGGTTTATCAATTCATAAACTAAAACCACTACATTTCATGATTTCAATATTATTATGATATTATTGCTTAGTATTTACTCTTTTAGTATATAAAAAATCATAACCGTCTGAAGCCGTTTCCAGAAGTAATAAAACTTTAAAGAAGAAAGCACCTCTTCCTATTAAGAAAAGGCGAATGACGAATGTTTTATTTTCACTAATAATTTATTGTTTCTTAAATGCATTTATACATTAATAACTACTAAAACGGACAGATATTTTATAAATTTATATAAAATCGTGGATTGTTTTCCAAAATTCATATACAGGGTGTGTCGTGGTTGTGTATTTTCAAATTAATTTTCTTATTTTGAGGAACAGAGAAAACTTTCTTAAGAGAAGTTGAATTGAATCTTAAAAGCTACAACCTGGAGAATTTTAATGATCTCGATCTTCATTTGTTTCGAAGCGGCACACCTTCTTCGATTTCTTTAAGCAGCTTGGTGTATTTTTTTATGGCGAATTTTAATAGACATTTGTAATATAATATTGTGAAATTTTGTAAAACCCCTTATAATTTCGAGAAATATACAGAAAATATATTGCGGTACGGTAAACCATAATATCATATAAAATGTTTTCATACCTTTACTTCTTTTCGCAAATAGTGTTCATTATTAGAGAAGCAAAGATATGCAAACATTTCCGTGCTGCCGCAACGTAACAGTTTCTCGCATTTCTTCTAAAAATTTGACCACACCGGGGATAAACTTTCCACAATATTAAATACAGATGCCAGCTGTTAAAATCCGTTATAAAAATAGATTCTGCTGTTTGAAAAAATTAAAGAGGACGTGATCCTTTCGAAACAATTGAAGATGTGGCTCATAGGATTTCCAAGGATTAAATAAGAAAGTTATTTTGATATTAAGTGAAAATTTATTTACTTTTTATTTTTTTACTTTTTTATCTTTTCTAAAAAATCAGCACTATTGACGTTTACAAATAAAAATTATTGCTTATTTAATTTTTGACTTAAATTCATGCATAAAAATACCGTGTCTTCAATTGAATTCCTCATTAAACTGGGTTATGATTTCACTGTTTTTTTCTCCTAAAATTTTCAGTACTGATAGCTGTTCAATTATTTAATTAAACAAATGTCAAATTGACACTTTGTATTTTCAATTAATTCAAAATGTTAGAATTACAGCAGAATATATTTATTGTTGAAAGTTATTTTCAAACCGGTAGAATAGAAAATGGACAGTTAGTTTATTCAATTAATCAGTGTGTACAGAAGTTTCAACAGCAGTTTCCTAATTTTGCTATTACTTATGAACAGCTAGTTAAACATATCCATGCTTGTCTTCTTAAATTTCGTGAAACAGGATCACTTGGTCGCAAAACAGGGAGTGGAGCAGCTAAGAAAAGGACTGCAGCCTGCATTGAAGATGTTCGGGATCGAATGGAACACTCTCCTAAGAAATCTATTGCGAAACTTTCACAAGAAGTTCAGCTGTCAGTGGAAACATGTCACACTAGTCTTAATAAAGACTTAAAGCTTTATCCATATAAGATTCAAGCAGTCCACGAACTCAGGCCAGTAGATTTTCATAGAAGAACAGAATATTGTCAGTGGTTTCTTGATAACTTAACTTAACGACGACATTCTTGACAAGTGTTTCTTTTCCGATGAGGCCTGGTTTCATCTCTCAGGGTATTTAAATAAACAGAATATGAGAATATGGTCGGCAGAAAATCACCATGAATTTGTGGAAACTCCATTACATCTATAAAAAATAGGTGTTTGGCTAGCAGTGTCAAGAAGGCGTATCATCAGATTAATATTTTTTAACGATTCAGTAACTGCTGAAAGATATCGAAATGAGTTATTAGAACCTTTCATTAATAAACCACATGATGAACTTACAGAAGGGTTTTTTCAGCAAGACAATGCCACTGCACACACAGCTCGTCAAACAATGACTTTCCTGCAGCAGTTTTTCGATAATCGAATTGTGAATTTTCTTGCAAGGTCTCCGGATCTCACAATTATCGATTACTTCATTTATCCCCACATAAAAAACACAGTTTTTAGAACTACGCGTCACACAATCGAAGAACTTTGTGCGAGCATTACAGATGTGTGTGCTAACATAACTCCCGAACACTTAGCAAACGGGTTTGAAAACATGAAACGCAAAGTACGCTTATGTATTCAAGCTGAAGGAGAGCACTTTGAGCATCTACTTTAAGCTTTAAACATTTAAACATTTTATTTGATGTTATGATCAGTACTGACAGTTAATGACAATTGTTTTCTCTAGAATTGTGTCGCCAACTTCATAAAAAAATCACAGCTTACTTTAATTAGGAATTCATTTGAAGGCACGGTATAATTGTGCATACGTGAAAACGGTGCGAAATAGAAAATTCTTAAAAGTCCTAATTTTTTTGCATACGGATGGGTTACTAGTAACATAATATTTAATAATTTTCTTCTCTGACTGTTGGTAGAAGAAATTATTTTTTTCAAGACAAAAATCCAGAAAGATTAGATTTGTATTACTGAGGAACAACAATCTCGTCCTTCGGGAGGACTGTTGAAGAAATACTGTAGATTACTGTACTAATTTTATGCTTTAAATAAAGTTACTTAGTCGTAATTGTGTTTCAATTTAATATCAGTTGTGAAATCACAACTCCAAATATTTTTCTTGAGCTTTTTAATAGTATTTGTTAATTCTTGTGTGACATACTTAGATTAGCATCACAGGTAGAGATATTTCCATTCATCGTAATTCAGCATCCGCCGTTTACATTTTGCTTTAGTATTCCATCAAAACTTTTACTTAGGGAATGTATTTTCCCTACTTGAAGAACTCTCTGCCTACGCAGGACCAATTAGGGCTCGTTCCTGAAACTAGCTGAAAATTTTATTGCGGGTTCAGCCCCGAAGTTTCGGTAGGAAGCGTGTTTGTGTTCTATTATAAAGCAAGCGCAATCCGAACTTTTTGCGCCGCCCTCTATAAATACAGAGAAACTGTAATTTTAATGAAGTTTGAGACGAATTCATTAATCAAGGGGCGACGCAAAAAATCTTCAAATCGATAATTATATTTTCTTGCTTGCTACCAGAGGAGAGTGAAAGTTAATGATTACGTTTATACCAAAAGTAAGGAATTTCTTACGTGTGTTATATTATACCGTGCCTTCAATTGAATTCCTCATTAAAGTAAGCTGTGATTTTTTTATGAAGTTGGCGACACAATTCTAGAGAAAACAGTTGTCATTAACTGTCAGTATTGATCATAACATCAAATAAAAACACAACATTAAAGTTTAAAGTAGATGCTCAAAGTGCTCTCCTTCAGCTTGAATACACAAGCGTACTCTGCGTTTCACGTTTTCAAACCCGTTTGCTAAGTGTTCGGGGGTTATTTTAGCACACACATCTGTAATGCCCGCACGAAGTTCTTCGATTGTGTGACGCGTAGTTCTAAAAACTGTGTTTTTCATGTGCGGATCAATGAAGTAATCCGTAATTGTGAGATCCGGAGACCTTGCAGGAAAATTCACAATCCGATTATCGAAAAACTGCTGCAGGAAAGTCATTGTTTGATGAGCTGTGTGGGCAGTAGCATTGTCTTGCTGAAAAAAACCTTCTGTAAGTTCATCATCATGTAGTTGATTAATGAAAGGTTCTAATAACTCATTTCGGTATCTTTCAGCAGTTACTGAGTCGTTAAAAAATATTGGTCCGATGATACGGCTTCTTGACACTGCTAGCCAAACACCAATTTTTAATGGATGTAATGGAGTTTCCACAAATTCATGGGGATTTTCTGCTGACCATATTATCATATTCTGTTTATTTAAATAGCCTGAGAGATGAAACCAGGCCTCATCGGAAAAGAAACACTTGTCAAGAATGTCGTCGTTGTTTAAGTTATCAAGAAACCACTGACAATATTCTGTTCTTCTGTGAAAATCTACTGGCCTGAGTTCGAAAACTGCTTGAATCTTATATGGATAAAGCTTTAAGTCTTTTTTAAGAATAGTGTGACATGTTTCCACTGCTAGCTGAACTTCTTGTGAAAGTTTCGCAATAGATTTCTTAGGAAAGTGTTCGATTCGATCCCGAACATCTTCAATGCAGGCTGCTGTCCTTTTACTTAGCTGCTCCGCTCCCTGTTTTGCGACCAAGTGATCCTGTTTCACGAAATTTAAGAAGACAAGCATGGATATGTTTAACTAGCTGTTCATAAGTTATAGCAAAATTAGGAAACTGCTGTCGAAACTTCTGTACACACTGATTAATTGAATAAACTAACTGTCCATTTTCTATTCTACCGGTTTGAAAATAACTTTCAACAGTAAATATTTTCTGCTGTAATTCTAACATTTTGAATTAATTGAAAATACAACGTGTCAATTTGACATTTGTTTAATTAAATAATTGAACAGCTATCAGTGCTGCAAATTTTAGGAGAAAAAAACAGTGAAATCATAGCCCACTTTAATGAGGAATTCAATTGAAGGCACGGTACAAAGAAGGAAAGAAATATCTAGTTTACTTTCCGGTGTATGTGATGTCTTTATTTCTTTTCTGCATGTTAACAACCACTTCCTTGCGAAGGCAAGGGCAGTAAATTTAAAAACGCCGTGGGACAACTGCGTTTTATTTCGAAATAAATTCGCTGTCACCGTGTTAACTAAGTGCGCGGAAATGACAAGTTCCGCATTAAAATAAACGCCCTGTTTATCAAAATAAATAAGAACGTCAGTGCGGGAAACGCACCGCGGGGGAACTGCACGTGAAACGAACGTGAAAATGGAGAAGGATTTTTCACGAGGAAATTGGCGCGCTTTGCTACAGCCGTCATTTAATTATAGTAAGCTAATGAAAACAAACGCTTTTCTTTTTTCTAATTTGTGGAAAAACCCGGACCAAGTTGACAAACAAACATCCCTTTAACAAATGCAAAACTATTGCCCCAGAAAACGCGGAGTTTATTCAAATTATAATTACTGCACGGGTAGAGTGTACGTACACTCAACAATGAGCCCCATCACATTTCGAGATAGTTAGCAGTCTAACAAACGACTTCTAATTATGTTTTCCTCTTTGGAACAGGTCGTATGGATAGTTGTGAAAATGCATTTAGCATATTTTGTTAACTGGTTGAGTCAGTGGTTGCTGAACGTATGCGAACGTTCCAGAGAATTCCACGTATAAACATACTTTCAGTTTTGTTTTATCCATTAGCTACATTGATGGTGATGACAAGGAGCGACTGAATTCAATTTTGCTCTTAAAATAACATTTTCGTCGCCACTGGAATAAAAAGAATTCGTTAAAATTAACACGGTGAATGTTAAATTAGAAGAAGAAGGGAACGTCACGTAGAAAGTTGAAGCTTGAAGAGCAATGGTAAATTATAAAAATAAAACTTTTACTTTTCAAATTTGAAGAAACTTCTATGCCAGTATCCATTCCAAAGGGCATTCTTCAATCTCGAGAAAATCATACCAAACCGTTATACTGTTACCCGTTGGGATCCAAATTGTAAAATAAATAACCTTAACATATGTACATAGAGCGAGGCAGGGTAGTTCTTACCTGCGTACACGGAATCACCAGTAGCTAAATTGTTGACGTCATCGAGGGACACAGCGTGATACCAACGGCAGCTACTTATAGTCGGACAGGGCGTGGAGTAAAAGAGGAAATCCACAAAAAACAGTATATTGTCAGGCGTCGGTCGTCTCCAGCAGGTTACGAGCTGTCAGCGTCCAGACGCGGGGGTTGCGTAGCTTGGGGGTGAAAAGGGAGTAACAGGGAAACAGCAAACTAACTCATTAAAACAACAAGGATTACCTTTATTGGTTAAAGGTTAGAAGTACAGATAACTGCATCCCACGACGACGATCAGATTAACTGATATCTTTTACAAATTACGCCCATCTTTTATACTGCCAATGTACGTGACGTCATGACCAAATTCCGCAAAACTTTAATTGAACTTGTACTGTGCTCGGTTGCTGAAAAGGTGATGTCAGAATTTTTACGTTGTTTCCAATCGTCATTTCTAAATCGTAGATTAATTGATAGTTTTTAAACACATACAATACCCCAGGTATTTGCATATTTGCAACTTTGCGGATTCACGCTACAAGTTCATCGTTCATCGAGTCGTTGCACCAGCAAACCGCTTATCAGCAAATAACTCGTATTGCATTGGAAAAAATTGCATTTTAAATTAATTAAATACGATTTTCAAATTTTCCGTAATCGTGACAATATTTAAAAATAATTAACCGGGAGACGCCAAATGGAGAATACAGATCACGGTATCGACTATAATTCCAACCCAAAATTAACTCCAGTTTTAAAATGGCGGAGTGTGTCCAAGATAACAATTCAGTGACGGAATAAAACATTTACGGCAAAAAAGCAACTAATAAAACGCTAACGTTAAAGTTTGGCTCGCAGTATTTCGTCAATTGATCTTAAATATTTCAAAATACAAAATGGTGTGTACGTTAGGAAATTTCCTTTTGTCTCACAATAACCAATATAACAGGAAAATCTAGTAACTGAATTGACTCAAACGTTAACAAAAGAAATAAAGTTACCTTCGACAATTGTTATCAAGCAAAATTATTTAGTGACTTTAATTAAAAAGAAGCGAATTGATTGAATTAAATTGTATGACGCAAGGGTGAGACATAAACTAAGCAACCAAGGTGGCACAGATGTAAGTTAAAAGGACAGAAGGTATCTTGCGAGACGACGAGTCCGGATGTGCGTTGGGACGATCAACCGAAATGACGAAAAAAAAGATGTAATCGGTTACCTTATACGACCGAACCTAAGGTGGTAGTCGACGGTTAAATCCCGAAGCTCCTTCGAGAGTTCTATTCGGAATACGACACCAGCCTTCCGGAGGAGACACGAGGCGTTAACGGTGTTCGAGATTCAGCTTCGAGTAACTAAACTTCCTTGTCGGGACGACCGTTTGATATCCAGTTATTTATCAGATCAGGAGGTGTAATAGTACTGACGCAATCGGAAAGGAAACGGGATACGACTTGTCTGCAAGCACATCAAAAATTGTAAGTAAAATTTCCAAAAAAAAGAGAATGAACTCACCAAATCAGCCTAAGGAAAATCCAAACAGTTCAGTAATAAACGACTGACCTTGACACCAAGGAAGTGTTTCTCAAGCGAAGAAAATTATTCGCGCTTAGGGAAAGAAGGTTACGTCAATCAAAATAGGTTAACATTTATTAGCTTCTAAATAAGCAAACTCGAATGGACGCGTGTCCTTAGCAGAGAAAGTTTTGCACTAAAACGAAGGGCGAATGGACGCGTGGAGCCGAGAGGAAGTCTGGGCTGCCATTTGTCCAAAGGGAAATGTTTACCGCAAATACAAGCGGCTTCGACTGTATCAGAGTTGAAAATTGGTAGCAAAACTGAAGATTAAACATGGCCGCGCGTTAAACAAAAAATTTACAGAGACATTTTGGTCGAAAACTCGATGACACTGGTAAATGAATACTCAAAGAGCGATAGGTTTCCAAAAAGCAAAATGTCTGATTGAATGTAGCACATTAAACCTTGCAGGAAAATGGTCGGATTTAGGTGACATATCGCAATCAGTGTCATGTAGCTGAAGCAATCTGCGCTCGTAAGAATATACGTCATATTTTTCGGCAGTGAAAAATATATTTCAATTTTTGGAAACGTTCTGTAAAACGTCAGATTAAAATATCTTGAGAAGGATTTTTCAATTTTGGGAAGGCAGTTTCGGAACGTCAGATTTCTTATTTTTGGGGAACGTTTCTCAATGTTTATAAATACGACGGTGAGTGTTTTGAAAAATATCTCAATCATGAGAAAAGCCTGGGTATAAAACTTGAGAAAGCTGCGCCACTGAGATCGACTTTTATCAATTCTGAAAAAGCAGTGGTACTGTGTCAGATTTCTTATTCTCAAGAGGATCTATGAAACTTGAAAAACTTAAAGCATCGAATTAAAGATTTCTCAATTTTGAGTGAGAGTGTTTAGTCTTGAGAAAAATTGGTTTCTTAGTTGATTAATAAGACATTCTTTATTTTAAGGAAGTATTTCTCAATTTTAAGAGCAATGTCTGGGAAGTGTCACTTTTCTCAATTTTGTTAAATTTGCAGGCACGAGAAGAAAAAGAAGATTTCGCAAGCACGAGAAACATTTTCCAATCTTGAGATAGCTCTAAAGTAAACACTTTGGAGACGCCTCAGACTCAAAAGGGACTACTCAGTTTCTCTTTGTGAGAAAGCAAAACTTCTGAATCTCGGAAAGTTTTCTCGGTGTTGAGAAAACGTTCAACCTTGAAAAATCTATCAGGAAAGTTTAAAACTTTTCAGTTTTAGTAAGAATTCTCAATCTTATAATCTTGAAGAAGTGTACGTTGGTCATCTTTATTAAAGTTTCTCAATTTTGTCATCGAACGGTTAGCTATTTTTAATTTTTTTAACAAATTCGTATAATTTTTGGTAAGGCAGTAGAATTTTTTTAGTCTTGAGAAAGTTTCACGTATCCGTCAGCAAAGTGTCAGGTTTCTCGAATTTTCATTCTGGAGAAAGTGGTAACGAAGTGTCAAATTTGTTAGTCTTGAAAAAGTTTTCGATTTTGAAAAAGCTCCTTCTGTGCTAAGTATCAGTTGTTTGTCAGATTGCTTAACCTCTTGAAAGATTTTTCAACTATTTGAAGTACCAGATTGCTCAGATTTGAAAAACAAACAAAAGAAAAAGTGGTAACGAAGTGTCAAATTCGTCTTGAAAAAGCTCTCGATTTTGAATAAGCTCATTCTGTGCTAGGTGTTATTTGTTTGTCAGGTTGTTTAACCTCTTGAAAAACTTCTCAATTCTTTAAGTACCAGGTTGCTCAGATTGAAATTTGTATTTTATCACTTTCTCAAGAATTGTTAATTTTGAGAAAATGATAACGAAGTGTCGTATTCGCTAGTCTTGAGAAAACTTGAAAGATTATATTTATTTTTTTATTGATTTGATTATTCCCGTTTGTTGTCAATAAAATTTGGTTACCATTAATTCAATTTTGTAAAACTTGTAAAATAAACGCAAAGGGACGCTTGTTAACCCCCCACCGCCAAGCCCACATAAATTAAGAAAATTTTACTGCCTAATTAGTTATTTTATTTAAAGAAAAGAATTTCCACCTTTTCAATATGATTAATTAAATGTCTGTTTGCTAATATTAAACGCAAATGGACCTTGTTACCCCACCCCACCCCTCACCTTATAATTTACTTACTGCCTAGTTGGTTATTTTATTTGAACAAAAAAATGATGCGCCGAATTAAATCAGATTAAGGACCAATTTCATAATAGAACTTTAAATTTAAAGTTACTTTAACTTAAAAAAATACATTTGTTTCCATTTCTTAAAATGACTTTAAATTAAGATTTCCTTAAAGTCTGATCAGACCCTTCAATAGCTTCGAATTATTTGTTTCATAAACGTCAACTTACCCTGCATAAATTAGATTTTTTTTAACAAATGCAGAAATCTGACTTTTTACTGCCCAGAAGGTTATTTTATTTACTTAAAAAAAAATAATATTAAATTTGATTAAAATCCTTTAAGAGCTTTTATTGATTTACCGACTTGAAGTATTTATTTTTTATAATAAAATCTAGTTGAAGTTGGTTCTTGTCCGATGATTAAAAAAACTTTGTACTTACAATAAAATCTAGGTTTTTAAATAAATATCGTCGTCCCCCACCTCGTGTAAATTTGCTGTTTTTTTTTATTGCTACCTGGACGATTATTTTACACATTTCACACATTTGCGGTTTGCGGAGTATGCCGTACGAGAAATTGGTTTTTACATAGTTTTCTTTTTCTGCGTAACCACCCCTGTGCTTGCGATTTTTAATTCGAGGGGAGACCCAAGCCAGTCAAGTCAGTTCGACGTAAGCAACCGACGAGCTAATTAAAATTAAATTAAATAATTAAATAATTAAATAATTAAAAATAATGTACAGCGGCGGCACAAAATAGAGAAGCGCCAGCACTACCCAGAACGCAAGTTCACGGTCTCCGCGTTCCTTTCGCGATGCACGTTCGCAATTTTCGCACAATTTTTTCATAGTGAAAAAAAAAACAGTCTAGAGTAAGATCTCAAGAGGACAGAGAAAAACAAGGTAAACGAGCACAATCGAAACGGATAAAAAAAATATATTGGAAACGAATGAAAAAAAAAAACTGGAACTGTGTGCGGGAACATTTCACTAAGAAAGACATTCCTGAAAGCCTCTTGCCTAGAATTTATTGGAAAGTAGTTCTAACGTCGCCGACGTTCCTTTACGACCGACATTATATTTTCATTCTTTTCTTGATTAGGCGCGACGTGCTGTATGTGCCTTCACATTTTTACGACGAGTCTGCATGAATTTACCTCCCGGGATTTCATACATTCAACTCTTCGCATTTCAACGGAAATTAACCCCATCTCTCCAGCGAGTTACTTACCAGTGAGTGAGTGCGTCAGAGTGAAGCTCTCATGCGCATATACAACAATTAATTATTGGAAAGAAGCAACAAGTTAACATCAATCTAACGGGATTGGCTGTTTATATCAATGATTATAATTAAGGGGGTGGTCCCTGTTTTGTGTTGTCGTAACTCTTCTTGGACCGGGCTGGTTTCTTAGCGGAATGCTAACGGTCCACCGTTACTTGTAACGAAAAAATGAAACACTCACGTCACAGTTCACTAAAACTATTTATTTAATAGTAATGATACAATTACTTAAAACTACCGTAAAAAGAACACGAAACCGACACGAGTTGTTTGCGATATGTTACTTGTAACTGTTGATTATTACAATGTTGCTGATGTTACTGAGCCATAGTTATGGCCACTGAATGATGAGTTAAAATAACTGCTTTATTGCTTTTCGTCCGACAATTTTAAAGGAAAAATGCCGGGTTAAGATAGTGGGGTGGATACTAGGGGGAAGAAAATTCATTGGGCTCAAATGGGGGTGTAAAATTCTGATTGGTTATGAGCAATTAGGTAGGCAGGGTTTGATGGACATTGGATGATAATCATCTAGGTCCAGAGAAACTTTAATGCATTGCAGTTTTGAGAAAGAGAAAATTGACGTTTCGCGAGAAGGGGCTTAGGATTCAAAAGGGGATTAAAACCTACAATTACTCCGGCGACAGAAACGATTATGTCTGCGGGAGATTTGTGAACCTTGCATTGATAACCATAAAATGTAAGAGATTTCCTAGCCGGGAACAATGAATCAAGTCGGGACAAGCAAATAGGTAAACACATTAATAAAATTAGAAAAGGCCCGCATTTAAAATAATTTACATATACAAAGTAAGGGATAATTGCACAGTGAAACCTAAGCAGGCTTCTGAGAAAGGTTGAGGTGAGGATTTTCCTAGCATTAGTTTCTGAACGCAAATATCTACAATAAGAATAAATGATGTGATTTAAAATTATGAACTTATCCTAAACTAAAATGTATGTAAAATAAGCGTTTGTGACTACATAACAAACAGTCCCCTTAGTAAGCTGCGCTAAGAGGGTAGCGCATCCATTAGGTCACGTGAGTGGAGGGGTGACGTAGAGTTTGCAGAGGGTAGAGCTTTAAACACAAATGTTTTACAAAAGTTGATACTTTTTATTCACATTAAGTTTAAATTGTTGGGGGTTTCTCGTCGTCCAAAATGGGTGATTGCGGTCCTGGTCGTCCGTGCGGGCGATTGCACTTAGGGTTAACCTGGCTGGGTGGCGATGTACTTTGCGTCCGGGCTGTAGCTGCGATGTCAAGGTCAGGCTTGCTGCGTTGTCTGCGGTGTTATCCCCGATCAATGGTGGATGACTACGGTCGATCGTTTGGTCCTGGACGAAGTGGCATGTCCTTGATGCGGCAAGCAAGGGTGCGGTTGTGGCTTCAGGTGGGCAGGCTGGTTCGGCTCACTGGGACTGTGGTTGTCCGGGGGTTAAGTTGGCAGCTTCTGGCTTGAGTTGATGTGGGGTGGCAGGGACGCGTCCTGTAATGAGCCTCTGGATGATGGTGATTACGGGAACAGCGTCCTTGGTGGCTGGAATGGTTCCCATGCTTACAGTTGCCCACCGGAGTCGCTCCTGGCTCGACTGCTGTCCAAATTTTAAACCGCATTTTTTATACGCAATTTTTGTTTACTCGCACGTTGCATTATTCATAATATGTCCTGTGTTCTTTGTATCATTTGATGTAATCGCTTGTCCCAGTTGCAGCGATTCTGCCGATGTTTTATTAAGAAATATGAACCGTGTATTATCGGGTTACCTTACGTATTGTTTTTACATTCCGACACTGTTGAAATTGCTCTCGATTTCCGAAGCCCGTGCTTTAATAATTTCCATTTATTATTTCTTTTACGAAAAACTAACTGTATTTGATATCTCAGACACTTTTTAATTGTGGCTGTAATTCTGCTGCTTCCTTTGAATCGCATGCGATTCCAGGTATTTCAGCTTGATGGTGCAATACCAACGAAAATATTCACGATCGTCATTAAGCACGAATCTCTTGTTGCATTCCATCGTTAAATTGTGGTTGAGCGAGTCGGTCATCGAGATAAAGAGATTTTAATTTGAGGACGCGACACGAGGGAGCTTTTTATCGTATCGGGGACAACAAAAAACACGCCAAATCACGTCTAAAGTACGGTCGGTATAATCCTCCTCCCGAAACTGAACACGAGCTTAATGAGGTGCTATCAGTTACATTTTCTTGATCTTTGCCCGTAAACATCCGCGGACGGGAAATCTTCCGGTTTGGAAATAAAATTTGCAACGCGCTGAATATTTTCTGGTCTGGAGGAAGGTGTAATTTAATTTCGTGTTGTGGCTTGGTGGTAATCGCGAGAGTTACTGAATGGAATCCATCAACAGGAGTAAGAGGTTTGACGTTCAGCCGAGAGAGGATACGGCCGACCCCGTTGAGGTTAATTATCGAACATCGAAGAAGAGATTTACCGTCCCCCCGAATGTTGGATTAATAATTACAGCTTCGCTTATCCGACTGGTACGAGAGGCATTACCGCCGTTTCAGAATTGTAATTAGAGTAAGTATACTTAAGGCGGAATGAATTATTAAAGGAAGTGGAACAGATTAAAGCTACCTACTTACAAAATATCACTCTCATTAATTATTTCGATTTCTCACCTTGTTTATATTTCTTGTGGGAGGAAAGACTTTGATTGCTAGCGTTCACCTACATACATTACACAAATAAACGCCAGTTCTCGTTTCATCTTCAATTAATTTGTTTTAGCTTAGGTTAGGAATTTTCCACCACATTATAATATTGCTTGTTATTTTAAATAAGGATACTTTTAAATAAACAACTAAAACTAAAGTGTTTATGCGTGTGTTAAAGTGTTACACGAATAACGTTCAATTGGCTGAAAGCAAATCATTCCGAGCGGATAACCCGTTTGTATTTAAACTAAGGGTAACTGGGTGTCGATGTCTAGTGAGACCCATGCTTATACTTTATTTCTTTGTTTTAACAGAAGAATCCGCTTTTTTACTTTGTACCGCCTTTCGTTACCCTGCTTTTTTTAGCGAAAATCTTACTGTCGAAATTCCATTGCTTATGTACTGCTGCCTACCAAAAAAGTCTGAGACATGTAATATGTCCTGCTGTAAATATGACGAAATGTTACCACAGAAACAAGCTGTAAACAGCAAGATGAACAGTTTAAGGCTAAATTAAAACTAATAAAATAACTCAAAAATGCACGCAAACGGTTGTCCCAGACTTTTTTGGCGCGCATAGTACAACGTATAGGATCAGAGTGCTTTCCGAATGTTAGCAGAGCATAACAGTCGGTAACATTGACGGAACTGAAGTACTACTTGTCCACGAGTGGCGGCGCTGCTCGGTGAGTTTGCCGACGTTCGACAGCAGGAGAACCACAATTTCGTGCGAATTCCGCACGACACCCTAACGTATCCAAATTATTTATTTTATTTAATTGTCGCTTGTTGGCTCTTAACATAAATATACTGGCACATGTCTGTTGTGCATTAAGTTAGAGTTTTCACGTATCGTTCGACTTGAGGATACCTAAGTTAATTTAGGTGGATTTTTGGTTCACATTTTGTGTATACCAGTACCAGATCAGTTCGTACCACGCTTGTTTATTTAAGTGAAAGGTATAGTAATTACCACCGGTGGTAATTTTTGTTAGTTTTTTTTCAGTCAACGGACTACGGTTTCACTGTTTCGTTAATCTTGTATCACTGTGTTAAATATACGTCTTTTAAGTACGTTGCGGTATTTGGTTGATTCGATTTACCGCTTTGAATGCCCGAGTGTGAAGTTGCTTTTGAAAGTTTTCCTAATTTTGGCGGACGCTGTGAACCTTAGGGATCTGTTTTACAGTGGCGCAGTAATGAGCTAAGGGTAACTGGGTGTCGATGCCTACCTACCTCCCTGGCGCCCTTGAATTTGATTTGACCTGCCCCTTACTCCATTGGAGTACTAGCTCGGGACAGCTGATAGACTCTTTCAGCGTTAACTTACTACCGTTTTCGTTAAGTAATCAGTGGGTATGGTAATTGTACTTGCTAACTGTCAATAAACTGAATTCAGACTATTTACTTTATATATTCTTTAAAAAAAATCATTTAGCAACTATTGGACATCCATCAATTTTTTTTTTTTTTGAAGACTCGATGTGTCTAGTTTGTGACGCATCCTTTTCAATTTTGGCGCATTTGACGAAAACGAATTTCACGCGACTGTAAAACGCTTTCGAAAAAAAAAACTGCGTAAAATACTTCCTGCACTCCTCGTGTAATTCGATACATAAAACACATCCGCCCGTAAGGCAAACGCCATAAGCCGAGGGCGCTTCGATGTTTTGATTTATATTTAATAATAAGAAAAAAGAAAATGATGCCTTGAAAGGAACGAAATGCGAAAACCCAATTCCATTTGCGTATACGCACACCAGCGTGGCTTTTAAATATGCTTTTACGACGTTCTCAAACCGGAAATGTTTCGTTCGCTTCTCGCGAACGACGAGAAAAAGTATTAGAACGGCGCGCCGTGGTGTTTCAGGTCTACCACACCTAAAAATAATGATTCTTTTCTGCGTGATAAATGACTTACTTGCTAATCTATGTGTTGTATACATGAAGGAGTTGAAGCACGTTATTTTAAATTGGATTAGCCGATGTGTTTGCCATCGAGCTACGCAGACGGATGAGTAATCCCTTTGAAGCTCTCGGTGCTTAAGGTTAATCGGTTTACGTTATTAAAAAAAAAGCTCCTGTCGAGTGATAATGCTATTACGAAGTTCGAGTTTCTTCATTAGCCCGATAACGAACTTAATAAAGGCGAAATTCGACTAGTGACATGCCTTGTTATGTTACATAAAAATACTACTCCTACATACAACATTGTTGCTATACACCAGGTACGCCACTGCAAGTAAGCGAATGCCAAGCAATCTAAACTAAATCTCATAATAGAGTCAATAGTAATATACAATTGAATCGATGAGTGCGTAATCGTGTTCAGCCCAAATTAACTGTGTTGAGAAAACAACAAATAACTTCCTTTAGATTTTTTATTTTAAGTAATTATTGGTTTCAGGAGGCTTCCAGTTATCGTTATCTGAAAGAGCTTTAAGCCAATAATTCACTTACAATAAAAATCTAGAGAAAATTATTTATAGTTTTCTCAACACAGTAAATTTGGACTGAACACGATTATGCACTCATCGATTCACTTGCTAAAGTAAATTGATTTTTGAGTGGCGATCCCACTATAAATGAATTTGCAACTTATTTAGCTCTACAGTTAAAAGTAATATGAAACTTGATGTTTTGTTGCCGTTCGCTTATGTAAAGTCGTAGGAATACATTCCGCGAGCTTTTGGTCGTACGTAGCAGATTTCGCATACGTACGAGGATAACAAGGTGAAGCCGCAGGCTTACATTTGCAAGCCACAAGAGGTCTGCTTATACACTCAGATGAACCGTAGGTGTGCTGTTATAGGCACATCCTATGCCGCAGGTTCCTCTCGTGTAATAAGATCACCCTTAATGTTAGTGCCGACTAAATCTTGTTCAAGTATCGCATATAATATCGTGAATGGTGCTTGCCAGGATACTTAGACGCTAGGATAATAGATACAAGTACGCCGCTGTGTGTAATTTGTTGAGACGGGGGAGTGTACTAGAATAAATTAATTTGTCCTGCGATCGTCAACAGCTTGTGACCGACGCAAATTTCCCAAGAATTCACCTCCTCCTCCTCCTCCAACTCCTCCTTCAGCATCACTTACACGCAAAGTTCTCGGTTACGAGGAGGTGGAAACTTTCCTCATTTTTAGACGTTCATGAATAATTGCATGTACTGCTGGGGCATGAATTCTCACATGAAATGCTCGAGAATTTTATGCACAACGTCATTACTTTAACAGGTCGTCCTTTACGAAATTTGAGATAAATTTAGAGTATCACTTACTCAAACAGAAATTTATTCGTTCATGTACATTATAACATGCTAATGATTGCTTTAAATATACACGTCAGCTCTACTAAGGATATTTTCAATTACATTTCGAATTTACGAGTGGATCCTGAAATTAAAGAACTCCTTATACTCCGTTCGGCACAAGAAGTCAGTAGAAGTATCATACACTCTTCCCTCCAATCGTCCACCGAGTTAGCGTTGCTAGGAGTTTAAACGATCTGCACATCGTCAACGCAATGAGGGAGAGTCTACAATACCCCTACTGCCTTCTTATAATGAGCGGAGTATAGTCAATTATTTTCTTTCACATGTTGTGTAAAAAACCTGAGACCGTACTTTACAAAATTTCCTTGGCCTCAAAATTCTTAGTTTGAAAGCAATTTTAAAACGGAATAAATTGAAAGAAATATCTACTTGTTTGCAATGATGATCTATTCTTGGGCACGAATCACGCGTTGCTAACGTCAGAATAATTGCAATGCAAGTGCATTTGATTCGGGAATCTTCGGTTTTATGATCCTTTATAAAGCGACTGAAAACACATGATAAGATATCGACACTCCGCGTCGCGGGTTAGCGAGACAACGCCCGTGTTTTGTGTTCATACCGATCGAGGAGGTCCTCTGATTCCAGTTCCATTATTTTTGGCAAGCTCTGTGAATTATTTGCGATTTTTTGTTTCAATGACTAAGGCCCAGTTTTACAACGACGGTTTAATTTTGAGCCGAAGCTTAAATCCTTCACAACAATTGTTGGAATAATCGTTGCTAAGGGTTTAAACCTCAGCTCAAAGTTGAGCCGCATTTGTAAAACTGGACCTATTTTATTCTATTTTATTTTATTTTTTTGTATGGTGTACGATCTCATGTTTTTCCTTCTCAAAGAAAATTATTTTAATTATCTCAAATCCTTTCTTTCTGATTTGTCATTTTGTATTTGATTTAGAAAATTATTTTCGTATTAATTGATTATACAAAAATATCCTTATTGGTTTTACCTAATATTCTGAAATATTATTTTGTTAGAAATTATTCCGATTGTATTTTTTGTTTCCTTTTTTCTAATTTTTTTTCTAAATTTTTGTCAATTTATCGCTTTAATTGCATTTTTTTGTTTGTTTCTTTTCTGTCATTACTTTGATGAATTTTATTCTGAATATAATTTCAAGTATAGTTAAAATTTGTTTAATTTTCTTTAGTATATATCATTTTCTAACATTTTTGCAGTTTTACTTGAATATCTAAATTTTTTGAGAAGGAAGATAAATTAGGTAAAGAGAGTAAAACGTCAACTCGTTCAACACTAGAATAAGGGGGCAAGGGCCAAAATTATCACATCCTTAAAGGGCTGAAAACAAATTCCTGGATATTTACAAGCTTGAGCCAGAAACGCTCACACAAGGGAATTGCTCTTTGGGTCCTTCATGGTTGATCAAAATTTCGAGAAAAAGAGTGAGAAGAAAGTTTTTGAATTTTTGTGCAAGTTTTAAATCCTTCGCACTCTCGTCGTAACTTCAAGGGTTAAAACAGGTTTGAACTGAACGAGCCCTTGTAAAGTGTTAATTCTTTTATCATTTTAACCAGTCGACCTCACACTTCATTTAGCGCCCAGCTAGGAAAAAAATCATTTTGTAAACTTTCAATTCAATCCAATATTACTTTGGGATTGTCACGATTAGACGTTCTACAAAAAGTTACGATTTACAAAGCCCTTTAAAATCGCTGGAAATAATTAACACTCTTAAACATATTGTGTAATCGACTTGCAATCATATTTCAATTTCAAAACTCAAACCTCAGCAGTAGGCATCGCGTGAACCGTGAAATTGGAGCATGCATACGAAGCATGTCGCAAAGCGCAAGTAATAATTAAGTGGCGAGGTCAAGTAAGCAAAGTTTGCTAAACAAACCAGTATAAAAGGCCGGGTCGAATTTAGGATGGCAGTCGATCACTGACGATAAGACTTGGTGTTACTCTTAACAAGGGCCTAGCCCCTTCGCGAGGACCGTCGCCGATACCCTGGTTCTAAGCGAGGTCGACGTCGCCGATGCCCTGGACCACAACGCGGTCGCCGTCAGCCCCGCCCTGGTTCTCAACACTGTCTCCGACGTCCTGGACCACAACACTGTCGCCATCAGCCCCGTCTCAACAGACAACCGCGTGACCCTCCGGCGATCATTCCGAGAAGCCGTCGATCAATTCGATTCCGATCATATCCTACAACAGCACCGGAGTACGGAAGTTCATACGACCCGCAGCATCATCAACGCCGGGGAACCTTGCAAATAATTCGTTTGCGCCGAGGACGTACGGCAAAACGGACGACTGACAGAACCTTGAACCCCTTGAGCAATTAATTTAATTAGAACTTAATAAAAGCCACATTTTTTTTGTAAACTAAACTTAACAACGCCCTACCTACGCATCCCACAATCCCTACACCCCTAAACGTGGCAATGGTGAGGGTCCAGTCGAAACGAAACCTGGTAGAGGCTCACCATTAGCGTAGCATTATCAAACCTTTCTAAAATTATTTCCAACTAAAGGAAGCCAAGTAAAATAAACACAAAAAAAGCCCGCCTCCGGGAATCTTAAGCGAAGAATTGTAATGTCCTGCAATCTTTGAAACTAAGGAAAAAAGTCCACACTACTACCATACAAAGGAAACGACGAGCAGATTCAGATCAGTGACTTTAAAAGGATTATTTTCCGTCTCTCTGGAGCTGCAGTCGCGTAGAAAAACTAGATGTTATTTCTTGCAATAAATTGTACGAATTCCTGCATTCGTTTCGGTCGTGTGTTCGAGATTTTGAGGGCCGTGTTGACACGACACGGTCAATACGCGTGAACACAATCTGAAAACTTTTCAGACATTGAAGACGGTTGCGTACTCCGCAGGGTAAAGATTTCCAAAGAGAAAGTGATTCAGGTGTTTGTTTACAGTTCGCTGTTCACTTTTGCTTTCCTTCGCCTAGCGAGCGTATCCGACACAATAACTTTGCTCTTTCTTAGTGCAGGAACTTGACGGACTGACGAATAAACAGCACGAACTCCGAGCCATATGTACATAAAATAAACTTTTTCAGTAGTTAAATGATCAAAACTTAAATTGGTTTATACAGTAAATAAAAAAAAAATATTTAAGAAATTACAAATAGAACTTTAATCGAAATTTACGTCCCATGTAACCATGAAAATGCTAAATGCCATCTATTAATATAATAGGTACCTAATTGTATGAAACAAAACACATCTATGTATTCTTTTTGTTGCATTGCAGTTTTCATTGCGCAGTTCTGGACATTTTTGTGTTGTTATCTCTTTGCCATTTAAACCCGACCTCGATGTATTTGATTTTAATTTCTGTTTAATTAATTTTTTAATCGGCGTGTGCCCGAAATCAGTTTACAATTATTGAAAAATAACGCGGAAAGTGCGCATTTCCGTTTGTGAAATTTATTGCAATTCGATTTATTAATAAATCCCCATAGGAGAGCGCTTTTGTGCTATTGTTTTGCGAATTGCAGAGGTAATTGCGAAAAAGTTGCTTTTATAATCGCATCTGGTGATTTTTAAATTTGATTCTGATTTTGTTACGTAGTGACGAAAAAACGTGACCCACGAGTAAAAAGTGATACACGGTCGGGAAAGTGTATGATTCCATAAGGAACACCTCCCCAGGACACGCTTCCTTCCCCAACAGTATACCACAGGTTAACGCAAAAAAATGACTTTTGGATTTCCTTCCACAACAAGCGTAAATATCGTGAGATGAAAGATGTTCAGACAATAATGCCAATAATGGCTCGAAGTACGTCCACATTGTCAGTTCGCTTCGCGATAAAACACATTCCGAGGTGTGACGTTACGCAACGCCTCGCCAGAAAAAAAGATGGATAAATCGTATGCTTCCTCACAGAAGTTCGAGGTCGCATCGGAAGGGAAGTCCGGAAATATCCAGAGTTGCTATTGTTTCCAAAGAAAGAAGATTCCTGCGACACCCGGTCCTGACGCCGTGCCATTCAAAATTGGAATCCTGTTTTCGGTAATAAGCGGGGCGATAGCCAGGTCTGCTCGAACTGAGCGTTACAATCAGGCCGTGACTACTTGCTAAAAGGAACTCGACGTTACAAACAAAAAAGACTACTTGCTAAAAGGGTGAAAATGTGAAAATATACAACCGCAAGCGGTAAACACACGTGAAAATCAAGTGAACACAAAATGTACAGTCAAATATGGCGCTTACCTTGCCATACGACAGGCGAGCCGAAAATAGCGTGGCACAACTCAACACAACTCAGCCGAAAAACGATCCCTCAGATGTCGGGATAGTAACAGCGATTGGGCCAACGATCCGTTCAAAACGGCTGGTTTAATTCTTCATAAACAAAATTCTAATGCACAAGAAGCACGTAGCGCGATAATAGATGAACCACAACTAACTTACTCGCTGATCAAAATCTGAAAGGGGTCAAAGCGGCCCGGTAATCGTTCAAATGTCGCATGTGGGACGGTAGAAAAACTATAACCACAACACGCACGACGCACAAGTAAAAATAATAGCCTATCCGACCGGGTCGGTCGAATCAAAAACTGACTGTAACAATGTGCTAAAAAATTATTTACGAAATTAAAGGTCCCTAATTAAAATCAAATAACGTACTTGGAAAATATACAGCGTGTCTCTAAACCTATGTCTTTACTTGAAACCAAAAATAGTGGCCAAGAAGAGAAAAAAATTTGTTAAACAACTATTGGTCAGAAAGCAATAAAAACGCAAATAAAAATTATTTTACTTTTTCACAGAAATTGTTTGAGGATCGCTGAATGCAGTGTACAACTACTCGCAGTACTCAGTATCCAGTATTCAGAAATTTTTGTTTGAAATTCAGTATCAGTACCAGTACTTGTCTGAAGTACTTAAAGTACTAAGTATTTTACTGAAAATAGAGAGATTCCAGTACCAGTATCAAATATCTACTCTTTACAGTACTTGCAGTACTTTACTTTATAATACTTACAGTACTTTAATGTACTTGCAGTATTTTATGGTACTGAAACTAGCAGTTTTATTAATAGAATTTTTGTTAATAACTGTAGTCATAATATTCAAATCGCTGTCCGTTTGCTTATTTCGTACATTTTGAATTGTGTTAGGTAATTGGATAGAATAATTTCAATGATTTGAATTTAAATTAATAAAGACCGGTACAATTCTTAGTAAATACAATAAATTGTTTGCTTAGGAAATTATGTTTTTGATTTTATGTGAAGATGAAAAGTTAAATCACATAAGGAAAACAACTTTTAATGTAAATCAAAAAATTATTGTAATCGGACCAGAAGTCCACCGTATTTTTATTACAACAATTTTAAAACAATAGTACTTATTATTATTATGGTATCACTGTCTATCAGATTTAATTAAAGTATTTATTTATAATTATTATTTTGTTTTCTTTCTTTTGCAATATAATTAAACTCGTAAACAAATATAAATAAAATAAAAATAACTAAAGATAAAGATAAATATTTCTTAAAATACAATAATACCAAGACAAGACAGCTTATAACATTTTTTTAAAGTTTCTATTTCATTAAACTTGCAAAATGTAAGGTGGGTAATAAAGCATTTAATTGTAGTTATTTTTTATTTGTAACATGAAGGCCAATTCTTAGAACCTGCTCAAGAAAAATCAACACGTTCTGTTAAAATGTGTGAAATAAAATAAAATGAGATAATTTCAAAACGCAGTGTTGCTCAAAACTGTTTCACAAAGGTAAAACAAAAAACCTGTCGACATGAAGTGAGGATCGATTGCTTTTGAAAATTTGTGTTTAACATTTAAGGGTAAACACAAATTTTCTTAAAATGTGGACTCTGGCTTCATAGCTTTTTGTGATTTTTTAGATTCTTTAAACAACATTATTTGAAGCTTATTTAGTCAAATTTAGATTATTTGAATATCTGTATTATTAAATGGAATATAATATAAATAAACGAAACAAAAAGTTCACTGTTTGACGTAAAAAAGATATTTAGTATAGCTTTGCAAAAGAAAAATTTTACATGCAGTTAACTTTTACAGTACGTGCAGTACTTGAATAGTTTTAAGTACATTTCCAAGTACACATTATTACTTATTACAGATAATGTACCGACCAGTACCCAGTACCAGTACTTTGCGAGTGGTACTTAAAATTCAAATACCAGTAACGCAAATTCAAAAGTACTGAGAGAAAAGTACTTCAATTACTAAAATTAATCAGTACTTTACTTGCAGTAAAATTTGATAATCAGTACCCCAGCTCTGCAGCGGAGCATGATTTTCAACTATTCTCTGACGTTCGAGACCATAAAAAGTCATAAAAACGCAGACCATGACCCAATGCACAGGTATTATATATAAGGCAGATTAAGTATCGTTTTTTTTTTGTTAATTTTAAAGGCAGATAAATTTTGTAACTAGGTAAGTTCTTAGTAGTATAAAATATTATGTGCGTATTGCATTAATTGGTGATTAGTTTTGTGCTAATCCGTACTTTAACAGCTAAATTTAAAAAATTCAATCTGAAGGCGATCGAAAAAGTGAAAATTCTTACATCATATTAAATTGTTAATTGCCAATAATCAACTTGCAATGTTGATTACTAAAGCTTATTGTATTTGTACAGCTAAAATAAATTTGTTTCTTTATTAAAACTTCGAATAAACGACGAAATAAACGTCTGCACTATGCGATAGGTTTTTTGTCTTTATTGGTTTAAGCCGACGCAGATATTCAGGTTCAATATTATCCTTATAAAAACATGTGTTTTGTATTGGAATGCAAACAATTAATAAAATAGTTCGATTGAGAGCTAGCGAAGTTATTCCATCACTTATTTTGAACACGTAGATTATTGTGTGTACAGGCAATCTAATTTATTTAAATTTTTCGTCATATCATACTCCAATTCTTGCTTTCCGTTTTTACAATAGGAATAGTTTCTGCTCTTGCAGTACTTATTCTGCAGCTATTAGTGCCATAATTAAAAAATAATTTCACGCATTTTCAACGCAGTTACAAAACTAGTGTATGAAGATCTTTAATTACTTCAGCAAAAATCTAACGAAGATTAGGTACTCGTTTTTAACATAATTGTTATTGTCTATTATAAAGAGGTGCGTAAACAAACGTTCTTACTTATCGCATGTAGAAAATACAAATAAACATGCCAACGTCCGCAAGTCGGATTCATATTCGTGTACAATAAGACCTTGACCGAGTTGTTCTAAACGTAAATAAAAAGTTTTATTGCGGTTTATTGCTTTCATCGGAATAAATTGCTGAAACAAGTCGTAAACCAAGCAGAGGTTTCAAGACGAAGGGACTGCACTCGCTTGTGATAGGTCAGTTTTCATTTTTGGCCAAAAAAATTCAGATTTGGAGAATTAATCTCTTATGTAACGAGGAACTTACAGATACATTTAAAGACAGAGGTTTTGAGACACCCTATATAGGTACGTTTCATTGTAAAATTGGAGATTCTTAACCACATAATAATTTTGAACTTCCTAAAAGACAAACAACATCAACCGTCAATCTAAATTTCGTGCTCTTTGATCTTTGGATCAATGTACTTTAAATTACTTCGTTTACCGATTCACAAACGTAAAAGAAAGAGATACGGATATGAAAAACGCACCGCTTTCCACTTTGAGAATTTAATAACGCCATCAATTAAAAACTGCGACGATAATTAAAGGCATCGCCTCTCTAAAAGAGACCCTCTTTGAAAGTGAGAGGGCGACTGGTGCGAAATGAGGGTAGCATTAAAATTCCTTCTCGGCCACGTTCCTGCGAGAAAAAATATTTTGGTTCGTTTTTTTTTTTTTTTATTAAGCTCGAGGGCGATATTTTTATTTCATTACGTCTCTGTGTAACAGGAATAAAGACGGCAAGGAGGTCCTTTTTGGCCTGAAAAGAACAGACCAGCTCATGTATTTACAAGACCTTAAATAGTCGATATATTGTTGTTAGAGCAGTTCTGAATTACAGTTCTGTAAGTCCGTCTTCAAATGTATAATGCAATTTCCAAGTTGTCGGCACTATTTAGTTGAAGTAAGTCGTGGGGAAATAACTATTGGATAACAGGGTATCTGACCTCACAATGTATTCGAGGACGTTGCGCTTTATCAAGTAGGTTTGAACAAATTCCCAATCTATATACGGATTATCGAGTTTATGGCCTCTTCTTGAAAATCTGGAATTGTCAAACGCCTGTCGGTTCCGTTCAAGTGTTAGACGTGGTGGCGACCTCTCGTAGCGTTGCGTCGCGTAATACAATAAGCTTCTAATAGGATGCTGCGTTGTAATTGTCACCGAATTTACTCTAAAACGTATAGCCTCCAATGTTCCCTGGACCTGGTGACAAGTCTGCGCTGGGTCTTTCACCAGCTTTCCCCTCGGCTAGCTACAGCGAGAATGGGGGTGGGTAATATTAGGATGGTAAGGTATTCGGGCGCCGTTACGGACTCAACCCAAGCTGATTTGGTCACCTCGTCAGCGTCCCCGGACTGACATGGTGATTCCAGAAGGTTCCAAACAAAACTTGAGGCTAAGCGTATCTCACTTGTAGGCGAAGGTAGAATACGAACGAGATACAAAAATCCACAAAATTCTGGCTTTATTAAACTACAACAAGATTCAGTAAATACGATGAGCGTAAACAATAAAACTTATGTTATAGTTACTGCTACTTAAGCCACACGTACAACGTAACGATAATCAATGAGTTCAGCCGAAATTCGCTCTCCGTAAAGGGCATGCACTCATCGAAACGCGATATCAAAATCGTTAGGTAAAATTTAAAACATGATTAGCTCACGAAATCGAACTTCAAATATGTAAGGTTATGTTTAGGCTATCCCCGATGCGGAGTCTGTGGGTCAGCGACACCTGGTGAAATGTTCGTGAGCGGGAGAGTTTTGACGTCAGCCCAGGAGATGGCAGTCCGTCTCGGTGAAAACTCAATGCGTCTGGATAAAACGATTAATCTACCAAAGGGCAGCATCGTACTTGAGGCAGGAAAGTATAAAACGATATTAAAACTGCAGCTGCAACTCTGCAACTGAAAGTAAAACTAAAACTGAAAACCTAAAACAGGAAAAAAAGAAAGCTGTTAGCGTCCATAATGGCCACAAGCGTTTCGCTCAATTTACCTGAGTTTACAAACAGCTCAGGCTTCGGATGAGGCATTTAGCCGGCGAGAGCAGGACAAGAAATCGCGAAACGAACAGTAGGGCTAAGAATAGCAGCCAATCAGCTAAAAGGTCAAATACGGCTTCAATGCCTCGATAACCAATGAAATTATTCGTGACCTTATTTGGTCAGATAATGCGGAGAAGCGACGGCATACAGTGTTGCCAGATAAATACGAAACTCGGTGGATGAGTTGTTGCCACGTTTTGAAATAACATAATGACGTCGAAATAAGTAGATAGCAAACGGCAAAGTATTGTCGAAGACGGAAGATTTGACAAACGATACCAAAGCGGAACTAAATAAGCGGATTTCTCAGTGGGAACAAAGAAATCTAATATGAGCTTGGGTCGTTGGACTGGCGTCACCTAAATACCTGGCTCTTTAACGCAAAAACGGAAAATTCGCTTGGAATAAGCTGTTTATAACAATTCCACAGGTTCATGAAGCAC
This sequence comes from Prosopocoilus inquinatus, assembly GCA_036172665.1. Taxonomy (NCBI): domain Eukaryota; kingdom Metazoa; phylum Arthropoda; class Insecta; order Coleoptera; family Lucanidae; genus Prosopocoilus; species Prosopocoilus inquinatus. Next base: position 36,460,130 of record CM069877.1, read on the forward strand.
AAATAACACCAGTTATCACTGCAGCTGATTCGTTGCATAATAAATTAGGACAATTCACGGAAGTACGTGCATGTGTCTGTATCTCGTGCTGGCGTAATGCTTAAAGGCGATAGAGCAAGAGACCGGAAATAAATTCTCTCACGAACACAATTTCGGCCAATCAGATTATAGTTACAGATAAAGTGAGTTCCAGACTCAATGAGAGCGTAATATCAACGCGCCTAAAGCGGAAACGAACAGTGTGGCCAACGGTCAACTGCTAAAACGTACCACACAAGGACATTCAAAAGAACCTGGGAATTAAACTGTAACAACACGGAAATCTGTAGCCAAGTAAGGAAGAGGACTAATAAATACCTAAGCAAACTGAATCGAATCAAAAATGAAGATCTAACAAGACTTTCATCGTCACCTACCTGTTATGGCTTGCTATCATTCCACATTCCGCTTCAGAGCCTGGAAGAATTCGAGCCCTCCAACAATAAAGTCCGTGAGCTTGACGCTTTCATTTCTAGTAAATCAAAATCCTGTGATTAATTTTGAGGGTGGCCTTGAAAAATCATCTCTGTTATTACGAAAATGCACATTTTCATTTCTTGCGCCCGCAAAAACCGCGACCGCGACAAGAAAAGGTTAATTTAAAAACGGGGGCGGGGGGAATTCTTATCTCTCGCTCCCTATCCTTCTCACACAAAAAAATGTCACCCTATTGAGTAAAGGTCGTGAATTTATGACTCGCCTGCGATCCATCAAAATTAACGATGCCGCGACAAGAGTAAATTAAAATGCAGATTTTTCAAAATTTTTTTTCTTTTTTTGTACAGCACGTTTTATTATTTGTTACATTTTTATTACACCGATGGTATTGTTCTAATTTTAAAATTGTTTTGTTTAAAAATGAGAGATGGGGCGGCACTGGCGGTTTGCAAAACAGAAAAATAAAGTTACAAAAAAATGTCCAAAGAACCTTCGAAAAATTTGCATTTTAATTTACTCCTGCCACTGCATCGTTAATTTTGATGTATCGCGAGCGAGTTCTAAATTCAGCGTTATCGATCGATTCGCCGGTGACGACGACGACGACGACGATGTGGAAGAGCGTCGGGACGCCTCCCCCCCCCTCCCTCTCAAGGGCGATAAATCATCATTTGAATGCGGATATACTCTAGACCATGTACCTACATACACACAACTATGCCCGAAATGAAAACGGAAAAAAAGGAACGCGTCCGCTTTAAATGCAGAATGGAATATCTCCTGCGCTGTGCCGACTTTTAATTTCGCCGGCGTGGATTCATTTGTATCTCTGTTAAGGGATGATTCGCGTTTTACGACCGTATAATCCGGGCTTTTAATTAGCGCCCTTTATCAAAAGATTCGGCCGTGAAATTCCATTAGTTCGCGGAAAAACGTGATTTACTGCTTGAATCTCTGCCAGGTGCGGATTTCGAAACTTAATAGAAATTGAGACGGTTTTAATTCGTCGTTTATCGTTAAGTTTCTGTTTAAGAGTAGGAAACGAGGATTAAAGAAGTACATTTATTATTCTGAATTGAAATATTAACTTTTATTAAAAAAAAAAAAAAAAAATTGATCAGCTTAGTCATCACATACATTTCAAGTTCCGCCCTCGGTTGATAGCTTCTTTAGGAGAAATATTTTTTTACCTTATTAAAAATTGGTTATAAAGTTATCGCCAAATTTTTTTATTATCTCCTGTGCGAACGAAGCGAGCGCTGCGCAAGCAAAAGGAACAAAAAATAAATAGGGGCATTGCGGAGTAGTGAAAACTAGCGTGTGGATCGTTAACGTTTTCATTTGCATCTAAAACATTACATTTCGTTTAATGAGTATCTAAAACTTTCTTAATTTGTTCATTGCGTATTTCAAGTGTATTGTGTCTCCAAGTTCAAAACTTGCGACTATGCAGTGGAAATGTATCTAAGATGTCATCGGGCTTTGGCGGTCGAAATACTCTAAATACGCTAACCACCCCGAAATATTTTTGCAACTACAAGAGAATTGTATGAATTTTCATCAGACAAACTTAACTATTATAAAAACATCTTTCAGCACAACATACACTACACAAAAATAAAAATTTGCCTGATTATAAAAACATCTTTCAGCGCAACATACACCACACAAAAATAAAAATTTGCCTGATTATTACATAAAAATATATTTCTGCTTTGTTGAGCATAATGCTTTTCACAAAAACACATTTTCTGCTGTACTAAGCATAATACGCTTCGCTAAATTTTATTTATAAACTTACACTCATATGGTGTTTAGTGGACTGCAAATTTTGTTACAAATTCGGATATTTTCTGTTTAATGAACATTTTTGTTTCTGATGTTTATTGCAGGCTATTTAGTTTTAACAAATGGTTTTTCAGTTTGATTTTTGATTGCTCTTCTATTATCATTTGACAAATATTTATTGCTAAAGAGATTTCATAAAATGTGATGGCGTGGCGTAATGGATTTATAAAACAAAAAATTAAAATAGTAAATGAGAACGTGGTTTAAGAGATAATTATAATTCACCTCCGCCCACAATAATTTTTATATCCGTAGATACGTATTTCGGCAGCTAAGCTGCCATCTTCAGTACGCTACCAACTAAAAAGCACTAAAAAATGTCTAAAAACAACCTAATCACACTGACAAAATCATAAAAATGTTAAACCTAACAACAACTTTTAAGTTGGTAGCGTACTGAAGATGGCAGCTTAGCTGCCGAAATACGTATCTACGGATATAAAAATTATTGTGGGCGGAGGTTAATTTCAATTAAAACAAAAACAAGTCATGATGTTCAATTACAAAATAGTTAATAATAATAATAAAGTATCATATAATAAACTCCATCCAGATCATCTTCGTGCTGTTGCTTCCTGATTTTAATGAATCCTAAACTGGAAAAGAAGAATAAATTACCAAGCTCAAAAGCCAAGACGTTAAAGAACGAGACACGAACAAAATATTGTACAAAAAACTTGTATAAAAATACGTCCATGGCCAGGCCAGAAATAAGATGGAGAGACGACATATGAGACACACTGCTTTTATATGGCAAAGGATGCCTTGGAATAAGGAAGACTAGAAAAAGATAGAGGATGGCTACATTAAAGAATGGAAAAGTTAGAAAATAGGGCAATGAAGAAGAAGAAGAAGAAGGGGTATCTTCACACTGGAGTTTCCTACCTGCCTGATGATCTGGAAACCAGATTTGTGCTGAGGAAAAAGAGGAAAACAATTGCAGACATACATGTCCGTACCAACAGGGACAGGCTAAGACAACCCGGAAGAGTTTCCGTCCACCAGGGTACTAAGTAAAAACCGACGACAAATGTCTTTCAATACAGGTGCCCTGATGGATGAAAACTCTTCCGAGTTGTCTCAGCCTGTCCCCTTTCTTACGGACACGTATGTTTGGAGAGTGATGGTCTCTATCGCGCAACTTATTATTGTAGAACTCTTCTTCCCAACCCACTAAGTTTCCCGTCAACACAAAAATTGTTACATTTGCGAAACGTCAAGTAAGTCAATAATTTACTCTTTTAGCTCGTTTTGAAAAAGCTTTTTTATTTGTTTCATGTTCTCTGCAATTCTCACGAGCAATAAATATCCAAAAATTAACGAAAATTGTTCGTTGTCCTGCGGACTGGCGCACTGCGAAAATGGGGCGAACCCCTTAAAAACAGCACCACCATCACGCCCTAGGGATATGAGAACGACTACTACATGCTACAGGCACGCCACAAATTAATAAAGCCAAACTTGGCCTTACCATTAACTTATAAGGGAAAGGTTATTTGGACGAATCGAAACCATCGTGACCTAACAATCAATGGCGGCGTTAAATGTCAAATAAGTAATTTATCTTTCCGTGAAGATAACAAGTAGATAAAAAAAACGTAGATCGTTAATTGAGACGTCGCCGAATTTTATGGTCAGTCCCGTTTAGAACGAACATTCAATTTGATTCCCACGACATGTAATGAAATGCAGGTGCAGACGCGAAAATGGTGCCGAATCCCCTCAAAAGCAACACCACCACCACCACCGTGCCCTGGGGGCATCACAACGACGACTTCGCGCTACAGGCACGCCAGAAATTCATAAAGCCAAGCTGGGCCTTACCGTTAACTAAGAAAGAAAGGGTTGTTTGGACGAATCGCAACCATCGTGACATAACAACCAATGGCGGCGTCAAATGTCAAATGAGAACGTATTTATCTTTCCATCGAAATAACAAGTGGATAAAGAAAATGTAGATCGCTAAGTAAGACGTCGGCGAACTTTAAGGCAAATCTCGATATTAACAAACAAACATTCAATTTAATTCCCACGACATGTGACGAAATGCAAAATTTAAATACTTGTTGTATTGAATACGTCAAAATGTCTTATTGTTTAAGCGATCACGCAAAAATTCGAATTAATATTAAAGTAACCGACGATTTCTCAATAAGGGAAGTATTACAGAATATGAATATCCAGAAAGGCACGGTATTTAGATTTTAAATAAAACGCCTGGAACAGGTAAGTGAGTTTTAAAAGAAGAATAGGATCTGATCGACTCCTAATTTCCAGGAATTGCGAAATGAATTAAATATGTAAGACAAATACCCTTTCGACAGCGCAAGAGATGCAAAAGTTGAGATTCATTTTTGATAATCTGATAATCAGCTGTTGAAAATTGAAAAAAAAAGTATTATCTGAAGACACATAAACAATCCCGTATATTCTTCGCGCTAAATATTTATTAATTTAAATGTATGGTGATTTAAAGTTTGGAAATGCTTAATATTGACAGATGAAAAGATCCGTCTACTCGGCCCTCACAACGCGTGCACTAAAATTATGTGTTTATGCAGAATTATTTTAAATTAGTGTCTTGTCCACTAGAATATGAAGCAGACTGGAAAGAATAATTAGCAATAATAAATCATGAATATCCAAAATAAATAGGATCATGTATTAATAAATTAATAAGATGTGCGTTCTGTCACCTTGAATGACACAATTTATGAAGTATGATATACAAAACTAAAGAAATATCAAAAACAGTCATAAGACGTGTACTTAATTTTATTGCACACAAGTGTACAACAAACACTCTGCGACTTGCGCCACACAATTAGATCGAGGCGTGGGTTACAATTTGAATTGTGAAAAACGCGATTATCCTGCAACGAAAATTATGATAAAAAAATATCTCGACGTAATAGAACGGTAATTAAATCACATTTCGTCATCGAAAATAAATGCGATTTAAGACTTGATATAATTATTATCTACCTGGTGGATGGGCAGAAGATTAGCATCGATTACGAGTGAATTCGGTGCCGCCGGCTGCTGCAGTGGGACGGGTCGGGATTCAATCAAACCTATGCGAAATTTACCACAAAGGAGCGCTACTCAATTTTTTGGGGTACTCGGTCAAATTAAGAAAATTTGGGTACGTCCAAATTGTAACAAATATTTTCGATGCAGCCGGCTGCTGCAGTGGAACGGGTTGGGATTCACTCAAACCTACGCAAAATTTACCACAAAGGGGCGACAATCAATTTTTTGGGAACACGGTAAAATTAAGAAAACGCAAGTATGTCCAAATCATAACAATTTTATTTAATCTCCTGGTTCACAACAAAGACACACACATAACAATGAGATGATGGCACCAGACCGCAATATTATTGTTATTGTCTAACAATAGGACACGTGCACATCGCCAAATCAACTGTATCGCAAAAGTACGAAATTAATATATAACCAAACTACAGTTAAAACTATAAACCGAGGAGGGGGGATCTAACTAACTTAAAATAAAACACAAAACTGAATGTTATGTCGTCAGGTGCCACAACACGCTGAAATGATTGATAGTAAATAACAAATCCTCACCTCCCGGTGTCAACCGTAATCCGGATGGACCCGATTTCACAAAATTACAAGGGATGCTCAAATCCGGGTGCAATTCAAACTGTATTGTACAGAATTCAAACTGTTAGGTGCCAAGGGTGATACAGAAAAGATATAATCAAAAGATGAGACCTTTCGTCTGGTACCACGTCTTGTTCCTGAAGGTCCGTCAGTCAGCAACCACAACAAGAAGTCAGCGGCTCTAGCATTGAAGGGGGCGATATCAACGTGTAAGTTCCAGCAGGAGCTCCGCCCACAGTCGAAACGGGGTCCAACAGCAAAAGTGGTCCATTTACAAATGTAGGATTGGCCTTACAAACAAAGGTGGCGCCAGCCGAAACCGCTACGAAAGTAACTCCCAACGGAAATAACTCCTTACGACAGGGATGACCACCAGCGCGGAAGCGTACCTCCACCGCGCTAGGCGTTACAACTGCGATCGCTGTATTTATTAAGTATTTGTTTGCCGCGCGCATCTTTATGAATGAATTTTCGTTTTCCCGAATCAGACAAGAGTGGGGGTAGTGCTTTCGGAGCACCCGAGTGCATCGCTGCCTTACGACAAGCGCTTGTTACGAAAAGCGCTCTTTACGAAAAACGCTCGTTACGAAAAGCGCTCGCTACTAAAAGCGCTCACATAACCAACGGGACAAATTAAACAGCGATTAAAAACCTTACCCGGTTGAGTCACCAACGAGGCTAACACAGCCCCCGGGAAGGCGGCTTACTCGTCGAAGTAATTCGTAATAAACGGCGCAACGCCACACAGTGGTCGAAATGCATAATCTGCAGTACCCATTAAATTATTTTTTTTGTGTAATATACTTCGGTAGTTACTAAGACGACATCAAAAAATTTCTAGTTACTTAAGGAACTTAAGAGCGGAGCTTTGAAATCCAAATATACAAGACAGTAAACCAGCGTTTCCCAAACTTTTAGGTTTTGCGACCCCCTTTTGAGCTGTATAGTGATTCACGCCCCCCCTTTCACCGTCGATACTCGAACTTGAACTTTAGCACTGATGCTAAATAATTGTTAAATGCTTATTTATTAAATATTTTAAGACTCATCGATACATTTCATAGCTGTCATAGATATACAGTCGTGTGCATTAAATTTTGGTTGTCACTGTCAAACAAAACGTCAGTTTTAATTCCAGAAATTAGAATATCTTTAGTTTTAATAAAAAATACAAGTTCGGTGCCCACTTATAGCAATTAATGTATATACAACCTCTTGCACAAAATAATATGATATATTAGTTGCAGTTTGCGTTCATTTGTTTTTAGTTTTATTCTGCTGCGCCCCCATTGGAGGACTTATGCGCCCTCTTAGGTGGGCGCGCCCCACAGTTTGGGAAACGCTACAACAAACGAGACGCTCATGCTCGTCTTTTCTTAAGCCTGAAAGTGTGCGCCTTGTTTTTAAGATTTTGTTGCGATTTGTGTTTTCCAAAACTATGGATAATTCTCCTACAGGTAATATAAACAGTGAATAACCATTATTTTCAACTTGAATGATTCTTTTATGTCAACTGACACGCTGTTGAAATGTATGATGTAGCAATCTCTCATATCCGCTGATATTCGAGTTGAAATGTGTTTGTGTACAACCACAAAGAATGTTTGTATTTAATTAATAAAAAAGTATGTGCAAGAAATTGCAAACAAATATACAAAGTTAATAAAAAGTAAAGAAGGTTGATGCGATGATAGAGCCGTTATTATAGGTTTTACAAAAGAATGTTTTAAATAAAAGTTAAATTATTATTTATTTGCCACAAACTGGCGTTTTTCATTTCTTCTTGTGACGTCATAATCTTGGACTGTGACGTCAGAATCAGGGACTGCGACGTTATAATTTGGAATTGTGACATCATAATCTGGGGATGTGACGTCATCGATGATTTTTTAAATTACAATTTCTAATTCTTACTACCCAGATTGATAATATATTTTTTCTTTCTTTACGAGCGTATAAAAACATTATAAGAAAATTTTGAGAAGTCTACGGGCTCACAGAATAAGTTCATTTCCTCGAAATTTTTCCCAACTGTGTAAACAATATTTTATAAAAGCGTGATGAGAAAAAATTGAAAAAAATGTAGATTTTAAAGAAAATTATTGATGACGTCACTGTTCAAAATTAGGACGTCACAGGAAAAAAAATTTAAAACACCAGTTTGTGGCAAATAAGCCATTTATTTTTTATTTAAAACAGATTTTTGGAAAACCTATAATAGAGACCACGCATTCCTCATTTTTATTCACACTGTATATTTATTATTATGTATATATATATATATAATATATTATTGTATACATTAATTATATAGTGATTTTACACAAACATATCTGAACTCGGTAATCAACGGATATGTGGTTACTAAATGAACTTCAACAACGTGCGAGTTGATTTAAAAGAACAATTCAAATTTAACATCATGGTGTCTTCAATGTTCAATTACCTATAGAGGAAAGTTTTGGAACACCGAAACTGAAACAAAATTTTAAACACAGACGAATATGAGAATTTCGTTTACTGCTTTTTATATCTACATTTAAAAACCCTGTCCTTAGTTACTCAAATAAGTACAATTTTTTCTTCGAGTCCATCTGGGATGGGGAAACCGTGTAAATGGACAAATTTTATTTGAAAACTATTTTTTAAATCGTTAAAACCAATAAACTTTTATGCTTTGAATTTGGCACAGCTAGATTATGTGTTTCGACCACTGTGCGCCGTGGAGAGTCATTCACCCCAACGGTGAAGTGACACACGCACAAAACACCTAACAAACCAAAAAAACTTCTGAATTACGCGACGATTAACAACGTAATGAAACATCATTCAATTTGGCCGAAGAGGGAAGAACAGAAAAACAAAGCAAGCAGAAGTAGAACAGATTGAAATGCACCAATCAGTTTGGAATTTGTGACATAAACGCTATCCAATAGCGAAATAGATCAGGGGTTATGAGAAAAGCATCGAACCGTGATCGAACTTGACAAAAAACGTAAATAGATGGTACAAAATAAATGAATGCAGACCGAACGGCGTAAACTGGAACTGGAGTAAAATTAGATGCATTTCAACTTGTTTTAACTCAACGAATGCAGACCGAACGTCATTAACCGGAATAAAGTTAGATGCATTTCAACTTATTTTAACTCAACGAATGTAGACCGAACGGCGTTAACCGGAGTAAAATTAGTCACATTTTAACTTATTTTAACTCGACGAAAAAAAAAACGAGCATATTTCTGTATCAAAAATAAAACCGAGAATCCCATAAAGAAAAACATTTAACTAGACGAAAAGTCCGGGCACACGATCCAAAAAAAAAAACTATCGAGTTCGTCTTCGTGCATAAAAACATCTTAGCGTGACGCGTGAAAGAAAACGAGCTTGAGAATTCGTGTCCATGGTTCTAAAAATAGGTATAAGTTCAGAATGCCTATTAAATAGTGTCCCAAAACAATAAGGTAAAAATAAACTCTAACAATATATAGAGCGCTGCACGTGTTGTCCATTTTACTAACTTGAGTTATATTAAAATTCTATCAAAAATATTACTTTTATAATTTAATATCGGTTAAGGAATTTTATTAAAACATTTTAAAAACGACTTTTGTCAAGGAAATTCTCTAAACTAGAGAAACGGATCGAGTAAGTGACTTAGAAGTTTTTATGTCATTGTTTGATATTAACTCATTTTGCTTGAAACATAATAAACCACATCATCGTTTAAATTTGAAAACATAAAGCTCATAAATCTTTAATATTGGGGCGCTCATGTTCAGGCTTTAATTTAATATTTTCCAACGTCTCATGCCGCACACATTGCATAATCAATGTGAACACACTATATTCGTTCGCAAATTTGAGTTCGTCCCCGGAATTTGAGGTAATATGAAGGCAAGCGGGCGGAGCACATGTGCGTTGCCCGATACAATAAATCTTTAACGTAATTTTAAATATCTCGACGCTCCCCCGTCTCCGTTTACTTGCCCTATTCATTTTATGGTCGAAACCCAGCGCACACATAAAAGCAGATCGAAAAGATACACTTTCAATCTGTTTTATGGGCGATCGTTAAGCGACGAGGAAGAAATTTCTTTAAAGGCCAGCCGAGTATCCAAGATAACGAATTCCTCAGCCGCGCCGTTAATTACGGGAGTAACTTTCGCGATTTAAGTCACAATTCTCCCTCGAATGTCAAATCAGTCCGCCCCCCCACTCCCCCGAAAAAAATAATATACTTTCCAGTAAATCAAACCGACTCGACTCGAAAAAGTAAACTTTTCGGCGCAAACACCTTCCGCGAAACACGCGGGGAATCCTGATAAGCTTCGACATAATATGAAAAGTTGGAAATCAACAAATCCCGAGGTATTTGCGAAGGCGTACGTAAATACGTCAGCCAGCCCTTTTTAACCCTCCTCGACTTTTATGCACGTTCTGTTTCGGGGACGGCAGCGGCGGCGGCGTAATTTTATACGCGCGTTCAACACATTTTTATTTGAGGAGTCTTCATTCAAATTTATGGACGTTTAACTTATATTGGCAGAGGCGGCTGCGTTTCGCAGGGAACAAATCAGAGGTTTCTTCCGCCGGAAACAAATTGAAATTCAAAGAGTATGTTAAATCTCCGTTTTTTCTCCTCTCCGGTATAAAACAGAACTTCCCCAAGTTCTTTTAGTATGTATCTCGGCCTCCGGAATTATTAATGATTTATTCGTCATGGGAACAAAGTTTCACATACGCAAAAACGATATAAACTTCGTGTTGATGGTAACTTTTAGAGTGTCCTTGAAACTGCAATGGTAGCATGAGTGAGTGAGTGAGTCAGTGAGTGCATGAGAACTTCACTTGCCGTCCTTGCAAGCAATAAATTTACTTATGTGATAACCATCAATTTGTTCGTGACAAGATGACACAAACAGTTCCGGTTTCTCCCGACACGAAGAGTGACGGGGACAAGTCTCAATTCCCCCTGGTGTTGCGGACTTGTCATCCCACATCCGTATCAGCTGTCAAGATCCTAACACCTTTTTGTCTCGATGAAATTTGATACTGGATTGTGCGTGTAGGAGGTTTCCTTTTTTTTCTGTAATTGAACAGGAAGTTACTTTTACAAAAAAAAAAAAACAAAGTTAGACGCGGGTTTATCAAAAAAACCCTTGAATTATTCATCAGTGCCTCGTAAGCAAATATTAACACCAGGCGGCCTAAACTAAACATGCAAATCTAAATTCTAAAGCTTTGACAAAAACTCGGTTCTGTAAGTTTACAAGTGACCGTCTTGTTGGCAGTAAACAAAAGTCCTAATGAGCAAATATCACTTGAAAATCCAGCTTCTTAAAAAGTGAGCTTGGCGAAGCAGACCCGCGCTGGGCGAAGCAGACTCGACGGAACATTCGGAACATTGAAATCCTAAATTGGAAAAGCAACTGCTTCTTTGAAGTGGCAAATAACTCGGTGCAAAACATAATTCAACATTTAATCAATCGCTCGGCGCGGCGTGCAAAATTACCAATGCTCGCCCGATTCGCTCTCTAAGTGACTGCAATCTCTGAAATTGAATTTGTACGGGAGGGGGCGCTTGCTGCAGCCGCTGCATAATTGAGTGGAAATTTGTATGGTTGTGTTACAATGCCCAACAGAAATTAAACCGCACTTAGTTGAGTAATGTTATAATAAAGGCCGCAAGCGATTAATGTGCATGTTTTACAGCTATTAACGTATCAAGCCGGCGTATTTCATTGCTGGGTCTCATCGGACCCCGAACGAAATTCGACCGAACTACAAGCCCTTAGGTTAATTTCAATATCTTTCATATTCATTCACTTTATAAAAACTTGCATCTGTGCTTCACAGTTTAATTTAAAATAAACTGATAAAATCAGTAGGTCTATTTTTTGCATCGTCACATTAATCCCCGATCATCAACCGCGCCTATTCCGCCTGGATTCTTTTTTTTTATCAGCGAGGCTTGGCGTTCTCTTGGCCGGAGTTTATCCAATTAGACGTTTTTCTTAATAAAACTCTCGGTTTTATTTTGAGCAAGTAAAGAACCGGTTTATTTTCGTTGAGTTAAAACAAGTTTAAGTACGTTTAATTTTACTTCGGTGGACGACGTTCTGTCTGCATTAATTTTTTGCGCCATCTGTAAGTTTTGCTTGTCCAGATGGACACATCTTGTTTAAAGAAAAACCTTGTACTATTCTATTTTGTGCATCGTTAAATCAATTCCCGATCAACAACCGCACCTATTCCGGCTGGAACCTGTTTTTTTATCAGCGAGGCTTCTTGTTCACTCGCTCGATTATTGCCCGGAGTTTGGCCAATTAGATGTTTCTTTTTCATAGAATTCTTGATTGTATCTTGCGCAGGAAAGAATCGCTTTATTTTCGTTGAGTGAAAACAAGTTTAAATACTTAAAATTTTACTCCGGTTGACGACGTTCTGCCTGTTTTCTTTTTTTTTGCGCCATCACTACGCTTTTTTTTGTCAAGTCGAATATACCTTGTACAACAAGAAACCCTATATTATTTTATTGTACGCATCGTCGAATTAATCCCCGCTCCTATTCCGCTTAGAATGTATATTTTGTTATCAGCGAGGCTTGTAGTTCGCTCTCTCGATAATTGCCCGGATATTGGCCAATTATTATCGTTGAGTTAAAACAAGTTTAAATACGTTTAATTTTGCTCCGGTTGACGTCATTCTGTCTGCTTTCGTTTTTTATGCCATCCCTTTACCAGCGAGGCTTGTTGTTCACTCGCTCAACAATTACCAGGTGTTTGACCAATTACACGCTTTTCTTAATAAAATTCTCGATTTTATTTTGTGCAGGAAAGAATCGCTTTAGCTTCGTTGAGTTAAAACAAGTTTAAATACGTTTAATTTTACTCCGGTCGACGACGTTCTGTCTGCTTTCCTTTTTTGTGGCATCTCTTTTTCTCTTGACCTATGGTAATTATTTTCATTGGTCCTTGGTTAACTCAGCTGTAGGTGAAACTATTTTCTGTCACCTTTTAACAGAGGGAATTATTTTCGAGATTCTGCGAGTAAATTATTGGCAGTAATTCCGCTGAATTCTCTTCAGTGAACTAGTTGTTTTGCGTTTGGTGTTATTTTTGCGTGTATAATTTATTTCTTGTCGAATATGAACGTGCACTCCAGTGCCAACCCGCCTTTTTTAAGCGACTTTTCTCAGATTTGCGTAATGTAAAATCCAGGTTTTGTTTTGGACTACACCTACCTGCTTTGAAACGTTGTCTCGTTTCTTTTGGTTCCAGTCGGTTTTTAATTTTGGCTGAAGCTGCCCTACGCTTTAAATGTCCGTTATTCCCGCGAACCGGACGAATGACCGGATGAGTTGACGCGAGTCTTCGTTCGCTGACGATTTATGCTGCCCAGCTAAGATGGACGAAACTCGATTTTCGCCCCAACGACGCTACGCCGACGGCTGTCATCCAGGGTATTAGAGGCGAGCGTCAGAACAACTAAGATGGTCGTTATTTGATTGACCCACAAATGATTTCAATTGCCATGGGCTTTTTCGGTGCATTGTTGCTAATTCTTTACGCAGAGCGGATCTTAGATTTGTTAATTAGTCGTAAACGTACCACAATGGATCTGTTTTAAGCATAATGGAAAGGATTTGGTTATTCTAGACGGTTTTGCATAACAATTTAGGTTTCAAAGTATTTTATTTACTTTTTCCCCCTCCGAACTACTAGTTTCAATTTAGTTTAATTTAGTTTTCTAGGTTTGTTTGATTTGGAGTGTACTTCATTTACTCTCCTAGATTTGTGCTTTTACCTTCAACCAAGTTTACTCGACAACTTTCTTGTTTCCTTTGCCTGAGTAATTTACCATGTTATTGTTGTGTATTGTTAAGGATTGCTATAATAAACCTTGGTTTTTATACGAACTGCTTGAGCGTTATCTTAATTTCTCGCGTGCCAACGAAAAAATTGAGTGGCGTCCTTTGGATAACTGTCGCGTTTAGTTTGATTTAACCGAGCCCGTTCCACTGTAGCTGTCGGTGTCAAGTCAACTGAGATTGGTATTAAATCTTCTACCTACTTACAAAGGTAGGTAGCAGACTCCAACCGGAAGCAACGACATCGAGCTTATGGTAGCCACAATATTACCCGTAATTTATGCAATCAATTAAGGATATTTTTGCATACAAAAGCAACATTCGATGTTCTTCACTTGCGCAGCAACTTAGAAGGGAAAATGCTTAAGTAGAGTGGGACCGTACAAGCACGCGATTCTCCGGGTTCTTCACGTCTAAGCCTCTCAACCTAACTACGCGTCGTGTTCCTGGTTGAAAGACTACTTTTCGGCAGCTAAGCTGCCATCTTCAGTACGATACCAACTTAAAAGCACAAAAAAATGTCTAAAAACAACCTAATCACACTGACAAAATCATAAAAATGTTAAACCTAACAAAAATCTAATCATCCTAAAAGATATATATGTCTAAATGTAAGCAAATATAAATTAATATGTAAAAATCTAAAATAAACTATATATGTTATGTATGTTATGTATAAATCGGAAAAAAAATATGTGAACCCTTAAAATTAACTGTTAGAAAACCTTATAAATAAGAGCTAACCAAACAACACGGAAATGCGGAAATAACTAGTTCAAAAACCCGAAAAACTTCTTATTCTAACGAATAAATAAGTATATAATTCCCTGTTATTTGATACCTAAAAACCTAAAAATCCTGAAAAATAAAATAAAATATATATATTAGGCATAAACGAAGCGTCAAAAACCAACCTACAGATGAGAGCAAGTCACACCCACACACCGCAAGTTAAGAGCACTTTTTAATTTAATAGTAACCGAATCTTTATATTTTATTCATTAATTTAAATTTTCGACAACTCTGAAAATACAGGTAAAACATCATTCGAGCAACCGTGGAAAGCAAATTGGAAAATCGATGTCTGGCTTGTTTTACCAAATCAGACGTGCTACTAAGAAAGAATATCGAGATCCAACTTTGTACGGATTGTTTAAAAGAATTGGGGACAAAAGGGGATGAAAAGTCGGTTTTTCAACCTTCGCCTATCCCCACATTTTCTACATTTTGGAAATTACTGTGTTCATTATGGAAATGATAGTATTTAAATATTGCAAATAATGTTTGATATATCACATTCAACCTTCGTAACAAGTCAATTTAAAGTTAATGGTCGATCCGCAGCTCTGATTTCGCTTTAATTAATATAATTAAGCGTTACTTGTGTGTACAAGAAACGAGACCGTAGTTTGCAATAAATATCTTGTAACTTGACACCGCGTTGTCAACCTGACCAAATAACAGCAGTATATTAACCGTTAGCCGTTGAATTATAGCGCCGTCGGCTAAATCCAGCGCACATCCCGGAGCGGCTGCAGCAATTCGCTGGGCGCCATAAAAGTTGGCGGCCGTTCGGAAAACGCGAAATAACAACTTCGCGCACGGAACGAACAATTCCTAATCAGCGACTATTGTTAACGGCGTAATTAAAGGGTGGCTCCGGGGTCTGCAACATTAAAACCGCCGCAATTAGCTCGCAATTGCAATTTAAATTATTCATATCGTCATTATCATGAAATGGAACCGGTGATAATTATTCATCGGTCGCCATGGCGACGGCCTAAATGCAATATAATAAAATTGGATTTGTCATCGGATGTGAGCGGTGTCACTAGCAAATGTATCGGGTGTCCAACAATTATTGTAATACAGGATGGCTGGTCACTGAAGCAAATATGAATGTCGATTCTAACATCGCATCGCATTAAAACGATCGTCAAACAACAAATAAATTCTTGGTAATGTATTGTCAAGGTCAAACAATAGATTAACTTACATGATTTCGGGAAGATTTTTATTTAAGAAGATTTTATCACTACTAAACTGCTGCTCTGCAAGGTGCGTTCGTGTATTTAAAGACATTGTGACGTGTAACTTTTTAGAGGGAGTTTGAATTCCTCGTGCTCTGATTGGCAAGGCCAAGGTTACTTTCGCACATGTTTCTATAACTTCCGCGATGCTGCGTTATGCAAGTTTCCGTTTGTTCAGGGCCGTATTACATATTTTATTTACAATTATTTGTCGGAATATAATTTCTCCTTGCTACAGAAGACAACAATTGGTTAAAAATGTTTAACTCCGCAGCCACCCAGGACAACAATAATCGTGGCCCCCTCCCCCCCTATATTTGCATGTTTAGTTTGGCCCCCCTGGTGCCAATTGCTTACGAGGCAATGATGAATAATTCAAGAAGGATTTTTTTTAGTAACCCCCGTGTAACTTTGTTTTTGTAAAAGTAACTTCCCGCTCAATTACAGAAAAAAAAGTAAACTTCTACACGCGCAATCCAGTATCAAATTTCATCGAGACAATTATCTTGTGCAGGAAAGAATCGCTTTATTTTCGAAGAGCTAAAACTGGTTTAAATGCGTTAAATTTTACTCCGGTTGACGATGTTCTGTCTGCTTTTATTTTTTGAGCCACCTTTTCATGTTTTTCTTGTCAAGTTGGAGCCACCTTGCATAACGAAAAATTATTATTGCATTTTATGCATCAATATCAGCGATGCTTGTTCGCTTGCTCGATAATTGTTATATTTGCACGTTTAATTTTACCCACCTGGTGTTAACATTTGCTTACGAGGCACCGATGAATAATGTGTAACCCTTTTTTTGTAAAAGTAACTTCCGATTCAATTATAGAAAAAAAAAGGAAACGCGTACATGCAACATCCAGTATCAAATTTCATGGAGATAATTATTTTGCGCAGGAAAGAATCGCTTTATTCTCGTTGAGTTAAAACTAGTTTAAATACGTTTAATTTTACTCCGGTTGATAACGTTCTATCTGCTTTGATTTTTTGCGTCACCTCTTTACGTTTTTCTTGTCAAGTTGGAGCCACCTTGCATAACGAAAAATTATTATTGCATTTTATGCATCAATATATTAATCCCCGATCTTCAGCCGCGCCTGCTCCGTCTAGATTATTTTTTTTTATCAGCGAGGCTTGTTCGCTCGCTCGATAAATGTTATATTTGCACGTTTAATTTGGCCCGCCGGGTGTTAACATATGCTTACGAGGCACCGATGAATAATTCAGGCACTTTTTTATAACCCTCGTGTAACCCTTTTTTGTAAAAGTAACTTCCGATTCAATTATAGAAAAAAAAGGAAACGTCTACACGCAACATCCAGTATCAAATTTCATGGAGACAATTATTTTGTGCAGGAAAGAATCGCTTTATTCTCGTTGAGTTAAAACTAGTTTAAATACGTTTAATTTTACTCCGGTTGCCGACGTTCTATCTGTTTCGATTTTTTGCGCCAACTCTTTACTTTATTTTTGTCAAGAGAGACACTTTGAATAACAAGAAACCCTATATTATTCTGTTTTATATATCATTATATTAATCCCTGATCTTCAACCGCGCCTATTCCGCCTGGATTCTTCTTTTTATCAGCGAGGCTTGTTCGCTCGCTCGACAATTGCTATTTCTGCATGTTTAGTTTGGCCCGCCTGGTGCTAATATTTGCTTACGAGGCACTGATGAATAATTCAAGGGTTTTTCTGTTAACCTCCGTGTAACTTTTTTTTTTAAAACTAACTTTCTGTTCCATTATAGAAAAAAGGTAACCCCCTACACGCACAAACCAGTTTCAAATTTCATGGAGACAATTATTTTGTGCAGGAAAGAATCGCAAGAATATATTTTCGTTGAATTGAAACTGGTTTAAATACGTTTAATTTTACTCCGGTTGACGACATTCTGTCTGCTTTCATTTTTTGCGCCACCTCTTTACGTTTTTCTTGTCAAGTTGGCGCGCCACCTTGTATAACAAGAAATCCTCTATTATTGTATTTTATGCATCGTCATACTTATCCACGATCTTCAAGCGCGCCTGCTCCGCCGGGATTCTTTTTTCTTATCTTGTTGTTCGCACGCTTGATAATTGTTATATTTGCATATTTACTTTGGCCCGCCTGGTGTTAATATTTGCTTACGAGGTACTGATGAATAATTCAAGGATTTTTTTGATAACCCCCGTGTAACTTTTTTTGTGTAAAAGTAACTTCCTGTTCAATTACAGAGAAAAAGGAAACCCTTACACGCACAATCCGGTATCAAATTTCATCAAGACAATTACTTTGTGCAGGAAAGAATCGTTTTATTTTCGTTGAGTTAGAACTAGCTTAAATACGTTTAATTTTACTCCGGTTGATAACGTTCTATCTGCTTTGATTTTTTGCGTCACCTCTTTACATTTTTCTTGTCAAGGCGGAGACACTTTGAATAACAAGAAACCCTGTATTATTCTATTTTATGCATCATCGTATTAATCCCCGATCTTCAACCGCGCCTATTCCGCCTGGATTCTTCTTTCATAAAATACAAAAATAGAGAATTTCAAGTTATACAAGAAGAGTTTGACAAGAAAAACGTAAAGAGGTGGCGCAAAAAATGAAAGCAGACAGAATGTCGTCAACCGGAGTAAAATTAAACGTATTTAAACCAGTATAAAATTTCATCGAGACAATTATTTTTAAATACAGGAAAGAACCGCAAGAATATATTTTCGTTGAATTGGAACTGGTTTAAATACGTTTAATTTCACTCCGGTTGATGAGATTCTGTCTGCTTTCATTTTTTGCGCCACCTCTTTACGTTTTTCTTGTCAAACTCTTCTTGTATAACTTGAAATCCTCTATGTTTGTATTTTTTGCATCGTCATATTAATCTCCGATCTTCAACCGTCGTCTGCTCCGCCTAGATTTTTTTTTTTTTATCAACGCGGCTTGTTGTTCGCTCGCTCGATAATTGTTATTCAGGCCACGTTTTTGTATGTTTACTTATTTTGAAATATTTAAATCGTACTCGCTAATAACTGCAAACGGTAGAAAAAAATATAAACCGATAGTACTAAAAATTACAATGAAAAAGACAGAAATTTTCTTCAAGGGCAGGTGCTGAAGAATCTCAAACTTCCCCAAGTGATGCTATCATAAAATCTTTAAATTGATTACTCCTGTTTATACTTACATTTAAACTAAGTGACAAGTTTGCGTGATGTTTAACAAGTTTATGTTAATGTAAGATACTGTTTATGTAAACAGGCGTCGCAAATCTGAATGAAAGCTTTATCTCAGACCGGAATACTAAATAAAAACATTTTTGTACTGATAAGAAATTCGAATCCTTACGCAAGGTTATCAATCAAATAATCGGCAATATAAAATACTAAGTCTGTCTTAACATAGGGAGGAGATTGAAAGGGCAACTATAGGAGACCATGAAGCTATTTTCTTCTTTAAGTTGCCATTTAATATTCCGGCAATTAAAAAAAAATGCACACAGTTTAGGCAATTTTCCTCTCTAGTTTCTTGTCTATGACTATAATCCTATTTCCATCATCAAATGTTATGGTTTTAATTTCATTTATTCTCTCAGTTTATTATTACATAATACGTGCACAAAACTGCTCGGAAGTTACGTACGCTTTGATTAAATTATAGAATCAAGTTTACATCTAACCGATAACGTTCACGTAACGACATAATAATGTCTAGTGCTCGACATCATTAATGTCTTTCGTATTGCATGTAATGTGAAATTACATCATTATTTACGCATCACCAGCTTGACTGTGTATTACAATAACTCATCGCCAACGAATCCAACGTCTGTGATAAATGCAGGGAAGCGAGTGCATTTAGTAATTAGAAATTTCCGGATTGATAACGATCATTTCTCATTGCGACGCTTCCGGAAACGTTCCTATTTGGGAAACCCCTCCCTAGGTACATAAAACAGTGAATCAAAACTTACATTAGCAATGATAAAATAGTTTTTGCAAATTAGTATGATACACAATTCGACAGATCGCGAATGCTTACGATGTGCTGTTACAGTTTAATTTCCTCATTCTTTTTTAACATTTATGTGTGGTACGATACAGTGATTGTTAGTTGGCCACACTGCTGTTTGCGTTTGGGCGCTTTGATATCACAGCTTTTATTGAGTTCTAGAGGTCATGTGACCCATTTCTGAATTCTAATTGGCTAGCCATTTTGACTCGCTCACAAGTCCTTCCGGCATCTACTGAACGCATTTCGTCGTTACTAGGTGTAGACGTGTTAAATTGTACGGAAATCGTTGCTAATTTTTGCTTTTTATGCAAAATCCTAATTTACTAAGTGTTTACTGGAAATCTTTGTACCTTGTGAACCTACTGAGTTGCTTTAAACAACTTTTACCAAACGGAAGGCCTGCTTTTTTCCTGATAAATTGAGAGGCAATTTGTGATTTCGACTTCCGAGATCCATGTTTTATACGATTTCTTTGTTCCAACAAAAGAATCTGCAATTCGTTTCCGCTTTCTCGTTTCGGGCTTTTCTTCTGGCTCTGTTATATTTCGCCGATACTTCTTCATCGCTTATCGTATCCCGCAGGCGAATCAAGCGCAATGAAGATCGAATACGTGAGAGCATCGCTAAGATAACGGACGTCCGGCAGTTAGCAACCATCGACACACACAAAATTCAACGTACCGACGTGAGCTGGCGACACTACGTGACCGCTGAATAACGTTTGACATACACGTGCGAGCAACACTTATGACCTTGACAAAACGTGACGTATTAATTAATTATTGTTACCTGTTGGGGTCCAAATTGTTACATCAAGTAAATAAACAATCTTAAAATGTGTATATAGAGCGAGGCAGGGTAGTTCTTACCTGCTTACACGGGATTCCCAGTGGTTGAATTGTTGATGTCACCGAGGGACACAGCGTGATACCAACGGCAGTTTCTTATAGTCGGAGAGGGCATAGAGTAAGAGGAAATCCAAAAAAAGAACGGGATATTTAAAAATAATTAACCGCGTGGCGCCAAGTGGAAGATACAGACCACGGTATCGAATATAATTCCAATCAAAAATAAGTTCCAGTTTTAAAATGGCGGCATGCGTCCAAGACAACAATTCAATGACGGAATAAAAAAAATTTACGGCAATTGATCCTAAATATTTCAAAATACAAAATGGTGTGTATGTTAGGAAATTTCCTTTTGTCTCACAATAACCTATGTAACAGGAAAAATCTAGTAACTGAATTGACTCAAACGCTAACAAAAGAAGTAAAGTTAACATTGACAATTTTTATCGAACAAAATTATTTAGTGACTCTAATAATAAAAGAAAAAATCGAATTGATTGAATTACATTGTCTGACGCAAGGGTGAGGCATAAACTAGGCAACCAAGGTTGCACAGACGTAAGTTGAAAGGACGAAAGGTATCCTGCGAGACGAAGAGTCCGGATGTGTGTTGCGACGACAGAACCTGCGGTGATAGTCGACGGTTAAGTCCCGAAGCTCCTTCGAGAGTCCTCTTCGGAATACGACACCAGCCTTCCAGACGAGACACGAGGCGTGAACGGTGTTCGAGATTCAGCTTCGAGTAAATAATCTTCCTTGTCGGTACGATCGTTTAATACACAGTAATATATCAGATTAGGAGGTGTAATGGTACTGACGTAATCAGAAATAGGATACGACTTATCTACAAGGACATCAAAAATTTAAATAAAATTTCCCAAAAAAAAGAGAACGAACTCACCAAGTCAGCCTAAGAAAAATTCAAACAAGTCGGTAACAAACGACTAACCTTGACACCAAAAAAGTGTTTCTCAAGCGAAGAAAACAATTCACCCTTGGGGAAAGAAGGTTACGTCAATCAAAATAGGTTAAGTAGGTAAGTTTCTAAACGAGCAAACTCGAATGGACGTGTGCCTCTTAGCATGTCACATTTAAAATGACATTGTGTTTGTAAATGTGCATCTTGGATCTGTTGTATCTTTTTTAGTATCCCATCAGTATATTGTTAAATTATGATTAAATTAATATGGCTATTTACCTCGTAAAATATTCTCCTCGCAAAATTTCTCATTGTTTCACGCTTCAGCACTAAATCGATTGTATTGATTTTAAGGTTAAACTGATGTTGTTTACTTTTGTGTGACTAACTTCACAGTTGTTACTGGACGAGTTTACATATATGATTACATGTTGTTTGTCTCTTTGTATTTTGTCATTTACCACTTTAATGGAATGTAGCAACAATTTACATTGTAATTTATTCATCTGTTTATTTTCGTTCACATTGATTTATAGAATTGGCAATACTGTATCATTGGGCTGCATTCGAAGTTCTTCGTCAAACGGCCTTACGTGTCTGAACTTACCCTCTCACAGCTCATTGGTCGGATTAAGCTGAGCGGTTGGATTGGCCGACGATTTCAAACTTCGAGGGGCAGTTGCCGTTTTGAATCCTAGCCAATATGGTGGTTGTTTAAGTATTCATTTAAAAATTAACATTTAATTACCACTTTCTTGGTCATCCAAGTTAATTTCACGTTTAATAATGTCTTTTGTTTCCCCATAAACATAAAGGGGTAAGTTCATTTCAATATTTCTTTCTTTTTCGTTGGATTTTTGCAAAAACATTGTGTTGCTACCGGAAGCTCGTGCCACGGCACTAATGGAAATTTTTCTTAGGAAAATCCGAGGGAGGTTTTACCTTTCCTTAAGTTAATTACTTCAGTCGAAATCGTCCGTTGGCCAAGTTCTGAAATTCCTCCGTCGTTCATAACATATCAATCAATGAAATAGCGAAGAAATCGTTACCTTGCTGTCGCCTCCTTCACGAAGCACATTCGATCGCCGTATGGGCTATGATGAGCTGGAAAAAAAAAAACACAGGAACTTCTGGCATTGGTGTGGATCGACAGTAGCAGGTCAAATTCTTCTTTTATTTTACCCGAATATATTTGCGCTCTTCAAAACCATTCTTTCTAAGTAAATAAATTTATTCAATACCCTTCAGGATTTCATCACACATAAAATATCTTAAATATTTACATAACAATTTTTCTTGGGTTAATATTAATCTACTTACTATTATAAAGTTTTGTTACTTTGTTACGATTTAGTTAACGTACTTTGTTTACATAATAATTCATATTTTTACTAATAATTTATATTTAACGTAATTAATAATATTTTGGTCATTTAATATTTAATTACTCAGTTGAGAATTAATTTGCCTTTAGGGCTACCATTTAAAGAAAAGTATTTCTATGTATTATCAATGTGAAACGAAATTGAATTCAGTATCGTGCAACTTATCAAACTGTCAATTTATAATAACGTATTCAGTCATATTTATTATCAAATTTAATGCAACTACAAATTTCTTACTTAAATAATCTAAATTGCACATTTGTCACCCATTGGTTTGGACGTTCTTCTATTTATTTCGTTTCAGTTCAACATTTTTGCATTTTTGCTGGGTTTCCAAATTTTCTTTTGTTTGCTCTTTTGTTATCCCTTTATTAATAATAATAAAAAAATTGGTGGCGCTCAAATTTCATAATTTATGTTAAAATATAACTTCTGTTTTGTTCAGCTTCATATTGGAATATTTAATTTATTGAATCCTCGACTTTTGCTCTCCCATAAAAGGCTGAGTGCCGTTCGCACCTGTATAACCCGTTTACAGTTTGAAAAAAAAGATAAACAGGACACAAGCAGAGAAAGTTTTACACCGAAACGAAGGCCAAATGGACGCGCGGAGTCGAGAGGAAGTCACGACTTCCTTTTGTCTAACAGAAATATTAACCACAAATACAAGCGACTTCGACCGTGTCAGAATTGAAAATTGGTGGCGGCAAAACTGAAAATGAAACATGGCCACGCGTTAAACAAAAAATTTATAAAGACCTTTTGATTCCTAGAGCACCGATTCACATTTTCGTGATGATTAATATCTACTGTTATTGAAGCTTATTTTAGAGATTAAGCGTGTAGCGTGGCCGAGCGGGAAGCCTAGCCGACTCTGGAGGTAGGGTCACGTTGCAGCGTGGGTTCGATTCCCACCAGGGTCATGGATATTTGTGTTGTCCGTTTACTAATCCAGCTAAATAGTTAATGGCGACTGCCTGGAATGGTTAACACCAAAAGGCAAAATGGATGGTGGACTGCGCAAAGCAAAGAAAGCAAGCAAGAGATTAAGTGACATATTTTCAACACCGCTTTCGTGCGCGTGATTTGTTATTGTTGTCTATTATCTGTCATGTTGTTTATCTTTCGTTTTAGTATACGTTTTAAGTACGACCTGTGGTTTCGTTGGGACGAAGTATTATTTTGGATGCAAGGATGGGGAATTTTACGAATTTTTGGCGCACACTGCGATCCTTGGAGGACGGTTTGACGGCGGCGTAGAAATCAGCCAGGGGCACTTCTCCTTGATCTTTGACCTCGCCCGTCTCCAACTGAGAACTAGCTCAGAACAGCCGGATGTCTTCTTCAGCGCCAATTTGCTACCGTTTCTCGTTAATTATTCAGGAGGTAAAGTAAATTCATTCGAGTGGTAGCAGTGCATCGAAGAAGTTAGTAAAACGTATAGGAAATTTAAATGTAAGTCTCGTTTTAATATAGGAGTACATCGTCGTCGTCATTAAATTGAGTTTCAAAATGTCGGGTGTTGAAATAGAGTCGATTTCATTTACGTGCAGGTAAATTCGTTACGTGCAGCTTAGAAGCCGGCTCATAACTTCGCATAATTTAATTGTGCACGACAACATTAGAAACTCCGGTAAGTAGTTTTAGGTGCGAAACTATAGAACGTGTTCCGGATCATCTTACGGTATACCTACTACATACATTCGCCGACGCGTTTTGGCCCATATCACGTGCATACGTTCTCTAAAAGCGATAATCTCCCCGGCATTAGAATTTCAAATGCGGTAATATATCTCGCTTAAAAGTTCCCTAACTTTATGCGCTTGTATGACAAGTCGAAAGAAGACGGAGGGCGTCGTTCCGCCGACTCCTCGCGCTCTTTTTGTAAGGCGATTATATTTGCGCCACGTATTCAACGACTTCGCGTTACTAAGTTACTAATTTACTGCTCCGGAATCCAAATCGCTTCAGGCCGGAAATGTTGCTAATTTCTAAGAATTCCGCATGCCTCATCAAAGACCGAACGCAAATTTCGAGTTTTTTAAATTGCGTCGATTGTCGCAGCCTAATTTGGAACGTGAGGTCCTCGAGCATTAACTGATGAAATTCCAATTAGCTTGATTGTCGATTCAGTCGGTTCACTCGGCCGGAATTCTGATTGGCGACGATTTTTTTCCAACCATTTCCTCCTGCTGAAGTTCATTATAACTTTGTTATGGTTAAACGCGTTTGTTCGCGAAAGCGAAATTTATTCAAAAAAAAAAAAAATCGTATATTCACCTGGACATGAGTCTTGCCTTTATTTATATTCCGACATAAAAATCAATCATAACCAAACTTTCTCGAAAAGAATTACGAAACTTTCCGTTCCATTCCTTTTCCTTTTCAAAATGTTCCTTTCCACTTTAATACAACCGTCAAGGATTATTATAAACAACAATGAATCTGTAATTCCTCTGTTAGTAGCATCCTACTTTTCGTATGGAAAGCCGAAAATCGATTTCAAAGTTGTTCGAATGGCATCTACTTATATTTCAGAATTGTCGAAATTGGTTCACTCTTTCTATGTTTAGTTAATAGTCCCTGCTTATAATGGTTATAAAAATCGGAAGCTTTAGATATGGTTATGTGGATTTAATTAAATTAGAGAATTCTATAAAGTTTAACAATTACCATAAAACTGAATCTAGAATATGAAAGGGAGAAGGGAAGATCAACAAAAATCAGTTCACTAAGAAATTCAATTCAATCTCACCCTTGCCGATCGTGGATGCTTCACGGGGGCACTTTATTTAAATTAAAATTAGGAAATTTGAATGAGAGAAAATAGTTTTGAATTTTTTAAAACTTTACGACGAGGAAAATTAGGACAGACAAAACAACATTCGGAACTGCGCGAGCTTTCTTTTCTCGTCGTATTTATTATGATCCAGGGTGACGTAGGTAGGCTGAAGCTAGCCTGGGATTTCGTAAAATTGGCTTGTACCGCTTGGGATCTGCATTAAGGCAACGTAAGTAGCGTTCCAATGACTCATCGCTGATTCAACGATATTATGCGTTCTGTAAAGCAGTGCAATGCAAGCTTGCTTTTTTTTTAATATGACACCCTAATATGCTTTGATATTTGGTGACTTGGTAAACGTCGATGTCTTGTTTTGTTTAAATCGTGCTTTGTCTTAAAGCTACCTCGAAGAAACTCGATGAAATTTTGGTGACGCAGTACCAACCAATCCAATTTGATGTAGAGTTACTTTTATCAAAGGCGAAAGAAAATACGCTCTTAACTAAAAAGTACAAACGAAAAACCGTTGGGTTTGAGCTAAGTTCAAGTTGCTTTGGACAACAGAAGACTGGGCCAAAATTGTCTGTAGTTGACTGTAGAAAACCAATTACCTAGTCGTAATGAAGAAGAAAACTTTTAATAAGGAAAGAAGAAAGAAAAAAAAGAAGAGAACTTTTATTAAGGATTGTCTAAAAGGAACCAAAAGGTTTTATGATTTTGGGGTGTGAGAAACTCAAATACTTTCAATAAGGATTGTCCGAAAAGAACTATGAGTTTGTAAAAGTCTTACTGATGAGGGGGTGGGGAAAATTGGAACTTGATAAGTTGACTTATTGAGTTAGTACCAAAAAGTAACGTAGACTTCAGTGGTTGCAGGGCGTCGATAGATTTAATACAACACAAACTACATGAGGTACATTCATTGGGGTTGCAAAATAAACTTACGTGACAGATGATTGAAGAAGCTCTTTATCAGATGACATGAGTTCGCCCACTCTAACACAAAGGGTGCTGTCGAGCTAACTTACAATCAGAAAAGCTAACTATTTCTACGAATGACGGTGAATCTAATTGACCTAGTTTCCAATTTGCATAAGCTTTTGGGTTAGGCGTTGTCCTTGAAAGATGTCGTTGACTCATTTTACTTTTCTGGTAGCTGGTGTTATGTAACCAATGTACGAATCATAGGCCAAGATTTGCTTGCATAAGTCACGAGAAATCAGGAGCCGAGCTTACATAATTATTCTTTCTGTTTCAGTATCACATGAAATTTCACAAAACTTTATAAAACTGAGTGTCCACTACGGCTCCCAAACGAAATGCATGTAAATCAATTGAGACGCGTCCATTAGGGCGGCAGCGCGGCGCGGAATAGTGGCTATGATTTACATGCGTTTCGTTTTGGTGCCGCGCCGCGCCGCTCCATCCGATCGCCCTGGTGGACGCTCAGCTTTAAAGCTCTGTCCTGAGAGTTCGAATTCTGGCATGGGCTCCAAGCTGTCCAGAATTGAATGTTACTGAGACATTGTTTGCAAATTTAGCAAACAAGGCTCACTGAAATTCGCCTAGTCTGTTGATCTTGCCAACTGGAATACAAACAGTTATGAAGGTTAAAGGTGACGTGACGTTATATAATTTCTTTTTTTATCTAACACCCCAGCATCCGGATTTATTTTTTTCAGTTTGTTTACGCTATTCTCATTTACATAGTAGTTGGTGTCGCTGTATTCATAGGCCTGCCGGTAGTAGGTTTGATGTTCGGCCGGGTAACTATAGATGTGGGTTAGAATCTCGTCCTCCTGGTATACATTGCTTCAATGTGAGAAGTAGAGCACTGTGTTACAGTTTCAAATCCTTTTATTATTTTGGGACACCCTGTATAGCAAAATGTACCAGAGTCGAATCTTTATTTTATCGGCGGGTTACTTTATTACACCGAAAAAGGGTGTGTTGCTGCGCTTGGGCAGAGCAAAACGTGTTTTTGTGGTCGCCTCGGGCTTGGAAACGCAGTTAATTAGCCTTGGTAATTGCCCGGATCATTTATTCTAATAGTTTTTGTATGGATTTCCGACAAACTTATTTCGACTCAGAAATACGCCTGTTTGATTTTCGTAAAATCTAAAGCAAGTTTAGGGCTTTTTAAATTATTCCTGATTGGTGCCAGTCAGACTGGAATTATTTTTTGTACTATGCTTCGAGCGTGCTGGGACATTTATTGTGTGCCATGCAATCGCTTTCGTGATCCTTGGTATTTAATTTTGATTCGATGTGACTTATGTTACATTTCACCGGATTGGTTTACTCTTCTCGGTCTCTTTTTTTCTTGGTTGTCTTTTCTTCGCTCTCCTAACTCTGTTGGTAATAGGTTTACTTTTCATTTGAAAATAGTGTTCATGTTTGGTGTCCCTTTTGATTGCGCAAAAGCATTTTTGGGAGGGAGGTTGAAATGAAAGTCACTATTTAGAGCCGCAGGTTTGAAGGTTCGCTCCAACACACGCGCTTGACAGCTTGTACAAACCGATTTCCTCCAGGTGAGTTTGATTTGTTTATTGCCGACACGATCCGTGTTCTATGTTTCTCTCTTCTTTGTTTCCTCCCTTTAGGCCAAATTGGAGGAGCTGAATATCCACGCTCTCGCCTCGAATTTTTCCCTGCCGATTGTGGCCCGCGAATATTTCACCGTAGGAGGTCAGCTGTGACGCGTAGGTCCTGTCCCTTTCAATTTGGATAATTACGAGAGGGTAGCGAAGTTAATTCAATTTGAAAATTGAGGCGCTTGATATTAAATACGCTGTGCCCGTAATTTTGGGCATAGTTTGGCCTCGTTTTCCGCGACCTGTTTGGTCGGATTTGGTTTAATTGATACCCCAGTCCCATCAGGACCCTCCCAGCCATAGTTTGGTTGTTACTACGTTATGTTTACCTGTACATTAAGTCCAGTATTGTGTTTCGGATCCCAGCAAGTTTATGTTACTGAATTGGAGGCCTTCCACCTCGTCCTTTTATTTTTTTCGAGCGTCGTTCGGTCGCGAACTGAGATCCTTTGCTTCTTTGCGCTTTATTTTGACAACTTATTGGTTGTGTAACCCTATTTATTTGGTGAAAACATTTGTTCGAGAAACTTTGGACGTACAGCGTTTTTCTTAGTTTTTCCCGCGATCCCAAAAAATTAGATGGCGCCCTTTTGGCTTAGTTATTGCGTTTGTTTGACGTGTGGTCATTCCGATATTTAATTCGGGATTAACTCGTTGTAAACTCGATTCGGGCTAACGGGTCGAAAAAGGCAACAGGGAGAAAAGAAAAGGACTGAAGAGAGTAAACCAATCCGACAGAACGTGACATAAACTTCTTCCAATGAGAAATGAATGTCAGGAGTCACGATCGCGTCCACGAAGCGAATGCTATATTTCTCAATTCGCCGCCGTAAGCGGGAAGCAAAAACAAAATCGCCGCAGTGGCGCCATCCGGATTAATTTCAAAAACCATAAACTTCCCTGCGATTCTAAATAAATTCGAAAAACGCGTTTCTAATTAGTTTAATAAGCATTCTTCGAAGACCTGAATAATAAAAGCGAAAAGAATAAGCGATCCGGGAATTCATTGTTTAATTAAATTTATTTATAGGTCCGAGCGGCCGTAAACCAAATTCCGCTCGCTCGCCCACGGCGACATGCCTTTTCCCGACACGCTAAAAATAGCTCAATGATAACTGAACGGAGTTAAACGCGGAGCCTCTTGTTATACAGAGTGTCCCAAGGCAAGAAAAGAATTTAGACCTGTAACATAGTCCACCTGAATTTACCCTCGCGAGGCCCGTAACAATATTTTTTTTTTTTGCAGATTTCGTTCTTCATTGAGTATTACAATTAAATGTTTAAATACAAATGATAAAATAACTTAGTATCGTTCCTTACCTCATGCCTAAATGCCAAATTATCTTTCAACAGCAGCACTAAGACATGTTTTGCTTGAAAACTGAATTAATTACGTAAATTTTCGTTCTGCCAATTAACGGTAATTTCTCTCTCGCACAAAAGCAAAAACTAAAAGTAACAATTTCGACTACAAACTACAAAAAAAAAACGATTTATTCATCGTCAAAAGGAGTCAGCCGCCGCGCCGAGTTGAGCGTCGCGTCGACCGCGTCGTTCCTCCAACTCAAAATCTCCTCTCGTTCTGATTAATTAAAAGTTTCGGAACGTCTCCGACACGAAAGCTCGCCCCTGTTTCATATCATCCCGCTTTTTTCGCCGCCCAGGAACGATACGAAGTTTCGCAATTTATCGACGGCGAAAGCGGCCACCTGATAATATTTAGCAGCCACTCGGAAAGTATTTATTTGTCTCGGACTCCGAATTAATAAACGGCGGCCGGCGCATAGGAGAAAGCTCCCGCTCAAAAAAGCTCCTGACTCCGAGCGAGTTGGCTTTCAGCTTTTGCGATTGTGATGCGCCGCCGATTTAATTAAATTTAAATTTCGACATGCAAGTTGCTACGGGTTGAACACAAGAGATCCGCGACAATAAAAGCAAAGTTGTATTTCCGTGTACGCAAATAAAGAGATTAACAAAATCACAAATCCCCGGGGGTCCTAACAGCAAAGTGCTTTTTCCATTTCCATGTCAGGCAGTGGCGGAGATAGGCGTAATAAGATTTAAAATATAAAATATTTTTTTCAAGTTGCGCAACAGTTTTGGCTAAAAACGACACGACGCGACAGTTTCTATGAAATTCTCCCTACGCTTTTTTTTTTCAAAAATGAATATGGAAATACTTCTCATGCGTTTCCTAGTTCGTAAACTTTCGGAATCACGCAATAAAAACTTTGCTTGCGTGACGCAGAAGTAACAAAGTCCGGGAAAGCTCTACGACCTCTGAGAAAGCGCTGCAATCGATCCATCAAGGATGCTTTTAAGCACCGTTCATTTTATTCTAATTCGAGACACTGATTGATTGAACTGGGAAAAAAGTAGTCGCACGTAACATAATAGGTTGGATATGAAAGGGCCGAAGTGAAAATTCTAATCTAGTGCAAGGAATAAATGAATTCGAAAACAAACGTTGCCGTTGCCTGATCGAAATTTAATTCTTTTTTATTCAGCTGTATTTTAATTTGGTCAACAATAAAGAAATAGCAAGCACATAATAGTTATGTACGATACAGGTGTGTGAAGTAAGGCTTTTATGCACGAATTGCGAGGGCTTTAATCGCAAGGAGTGCATAAAAGCCTTTCACACACGTGTGTCATGCAATATTTTATCTACGACCTAATTTTGATGTGTTTTTGTCGCTTCGCGTCGTTCTCAACAATGTCAACAGAAATCATTTAATAATGATAGACCCATTTGTTATACATTGGCTTTTTACACACGATTTAAATCATTTACGGACGATTTATTTAATGTAGTCCTTCACACACAATAACTTATTAAATATTTTGTTCATTATAGGGTGGGAGTAGATACTATGAGGAGAGAAAGTGAAAAAAACTTAATAATAAGAGCGGAGATGTCTACAGGGTGTTCCACTTAAGGTGGATTCCTGCATAACATTCCAATTACTCATTTCATAAAAAGATGTTTCAAATGAAAGTCACTTTCTTTCATGTGGAGTATATTTTAAAATTAGTTTGGTGTATACAGAGTGTTCCGTTTGGTATGGGCGGTATATTAATTAATCATGACGTAATAATACTTCACTTCACTTTAAAACCTTTAACGACTCAGAAAGGTGTTAAGCTTACATTATTATCATTTTTTTATGTTTCGCTTGTCGAAAAATATTCATAGAAAAAGGTGCCCTAATTTTTTGATGTTCTATTCACCCTGAAAATATCGGGGCGATTAATTTGAGCAGACATTTTTCGAGCTAAGAAAGAACGAGAATCAGATGTCATTTCTTCTTCACATCTACCATCATCTTTTAGTGATTACCGGAGGTTTCCTAGCCATGAATTATGAATCAGGTACTTAAAGAGATTAAATCGGAACACGTTGAACTCTGCATCAATGTTAGGTAGAAATTGACTGGTTGGAGCTGCCCTCTATAGTTTTATACATGCATGCCATCGATGGGCAACACACACTGAAAGTTATCGTGATTCGGTAATAGTCAGTCCACAGAAGTTATTATTGGTGATCAGATATTTGAAGGAAACTAATTTTGCTTCTTTATCATTATATACATTATTAGTCACGATATATAAAATATTTATAATAAACAATATGAATATACAGGCTGATTAGCAGTACGACGTACTTCTTTGAGTATGTGTTAGTAGAATCATTTGCGTCATGATATATTCATAATGGCTATTATGCAATACTCATCAGTTCCAGTGTTTTGTTTTTAGATTTGCACAATTATTTTCTTCTCTTAAAAAATTCGACCACTGGTACCGAGAGCAGAAATTACAGTAAATAATTCATCCCGAAGAGTCAAACTACTGCGAAACGTCGACATTTAGAGATTCGATGAATTATATTTATATATTTTGAACAATTAGTGTGATTCAAATTTTTTTTTGTAACTTTCCCTAAGTTTACCAATACCTGGATTACTTCCACTAAGGAGTTTCTTGTATTCAACTCCATATTAAGATCGTCACACGCTGCAAACGCCTGATTGGAAGTCGTATTAGGTAGGAGGATTCGAAACCACAGTCGTGCGCCAAATAAATAATTTTGTAACGCGACTTCTCTCCTTTGATCATCCTTAACACATTTGCAACCTTCTGCATCGATCGTTGAAGGCATTTTTAATAAATTAGTGTACCCTCTGATTCACGGAGCACAGAACGAAATTAAAAAGCCAATAAAACTCGAAAAGCAACATTTTGATATTCCCAAACCGCAGGCGACTCCTGATCGCAAGTGTTGCCCAAGATTGCATGACATTGATATTCCCAAACCGCAGGCGACTCCTGATCGCAAGTGTTGACCAAGATTGCATGACATTGCCAATATCGCTAAATACTAACCGTCTCATTGCCCAATATCGCTAAATACTAACCGTCTACCGCAACATAAATACGGCCGTACAAGCATTGCAGATAACTGCGTAATAAAAGGAACGCAGTTTTAAAGCGAGAGGTTATTTGAAGAACTCTTTAAAGCAGCACGCTAGAAATAATTTGATAAATCATAAGAAGCCGCCTTTTCTGGAAAGTTCTGCATGTACAGTAGCACACCAAATGAACGGATTAGGGCACCGTAACAAAATAATCGGGTTTTGGAGCACCATCTGAGGTACAATCGAGAAAAACGTAAGTATCTGCGAGCAACTTAAAATCCTCAGAGAAATAAGTCCTGCTGCAATAAGCAAAATGTCATGCCAGCCAACAGCAAGACGAAAATAAAATCCACTAAAACTCGAAAAGGAACATTTTGATATTCTCAGATCGCAGGCGACTTTCTTGATCGCAAGTGTTGCCCAAGATTCCATCACATTGCCCAACTATTCTCTTATCTGCTGAGAAAGTTGACATTAATATAAAATACGTTAAATTCCACCGCAGTAATCCTGAATCAAGAACTAAATTAAAATTACGACTAAAATATTCGATCATTTTTCCGGGAATTCACAAAACCAACGGAATTTTGCTCTTGATGTATCGTCAACTCAAAACTCAAAAAGTTATTCTCTAATTTAGCACGGTGGGGAGCACGACGTATTTGCACGGTTCTGCGGATGACGTGATCTCATTTAGGGGAGGGACTATAATATTTCCTGTCCAGCTCTTATCTGCTGCGAAAGTTTATATTAAAATAAAATACGTTAAATTGAAAAAAAATGTTATTCTCAATCACTTTGTAGATAAGTCTAAAACTGTCGAACAAGTAAACGTGTGACTTTACAACACAATTAGGTACAATGCCAAAAACAGTGTATGTAAGAAATTATAGAGTTGCAAACAATGAAGAAGAATAAAGGATAATAAAAAATTATAGCAAAATAATGAGAAGAAACCAAAATAAGGTGTAAGGAAAATTGGCAATCCTGTTCTCTTCGTTATTGCAGTCTGTAAATCCTGATACATTTTAATAATTTCATCAACATAAAGCCAATCGTAAGGAACACTTTTTTTCAAAATTTGACATAAAGAAAGCCGACTGACTGAAGTACCATCTTCAATGTCAAAAATATCTTCATTACAAATTGATATAAGGAAGGTAACACTAACAGTGGAATTTGAACCCGGTCCTCCCGGTATCGCGCTGTGTTCTAACCACTAAACTAAAGTAATTCCGGGATTCGAAGGATTCGATTCTAATAGAAAATTGAATTAGGTGATGCATGTAATTCTAATTTCTATTAGCGTAATACCTTCGAACCGCGCAGTCACTTTATTTTAGTCGTTGAAACCCTCAGCGCGATACCAAGAGAATACCCGAGTTCAAATCCCGTAAATGACAGAATTTTTCTGTGTTCCTGTCAGTGTTTGCTTGCTTGTATTAATTGATTTAATCCAGCAACAATAAATCCTTCTCTTTAAATATTTGATATTTACTATACTTCGAAACGTTTTGTCAAAGTGTGACGGCCATGTCACCAAAGAAAATTCTTTACTACGATTCATGAAGTTTTCTGGAAAGTTTAACAGCCAAGTCGGTTTATATTATGAAAGCGCCATCTTTTGTCAGTGCTTGCTCGATTGTCCTCGAGCCATTTTATGATATAATCACTTAACGGACTTGTCGAAGAAGCAAACAGCGAAAGGAAACAGAAATTCAAAAGAGCTGCATCAGTTGTTTTATTCAAAGCGCCATCTTTCGGATGGTTTTTCTTTTTGTAAAATCGAATTTTTGGAAAACCGAAGAACCACACTTTAGGAGAATTGTTCGTTTTTAATTTGAATCGTACTTATGCAATTAAAATGTCATTTTCTATCCGTATTTATCTTGTATTTTAGAGTGCCACCTATCGGGTATTTTATGAAATGAATCGCCTGACTTATGCAAAGTTATTAATTAAAAGAATTGAAATTGATTCTTTTCCTGTAATCTGGCCGATATTTTGGTCGTGTTGAAAACTTGTTCCGACTACTTCTCGCCAGCAGTCGATCAGTACGTGTGTGTCGTACTTCCGTGAATTGCCGCTGATTATTACGAAATATTATTATTTACAGTGATTTACAAGTAGTATTTTTGCCTTGTGAATTTGTTGAGTTGTCATAAACCGTTCTTTCCCTGCGGATTTTCCGTTTCTGCAGTAAAAGACAGTTATTTATGGTCACGCCATTCCAACGACCCGTGCTCATGTTGGATTTCTTTGTTCCTATAGAGAAATTCGCTTTTTGATTCTAATTTTAGTTCCGCATTCATTCTCGCTGTTTGAATCGTCTGTATTCCGACATGTCTTTCCGATTTATTGGCCAACTGTTTCGCCTTCGCTTGAGGGATAACGCCATATTGCGTCGTGGCCTCCTAGAAGGTCATCGAGGGCCGCGTCGCTTCGTCGATTCAGCGCATCGCCACGAGAGGCCGCTTCGACGTCTGACGCCAAACAAATTTGACAACAGGTGTTTGACAATTTTCGCTCATTACGGCAAAATTCTATTATTTACAGTGAATTATAGGTAGTATTTGTGCCTTGTGAATTTGCTGAGTAGTCAAAATAGCTCTTTCCTAGCGGATTTTCCGTTTCTGTAGTAAAAGATAGGTACTTAGGTAAGGCAATTTCAAAAACCCATGCTTATTTTAGATTTCTTTGTTCCTATAGAGAAAACGGCTTTTGTTGTTCTACTTTTATGTGCGCATTCGTTACATTTATTTATTTATTATGTATGCAATAATTTTATTTACCGTTTTGAAGTAAAGTTAAATTACGTTTGGTTGAGAGATTACAGAATACCGATCCCCATTTAGTGAAGTTCAAATTTGTAATAACGTAGGTGACGTTTGGTAGTTTAAGTCACAAGCTTTAACGCCTCGTACTTCCGTGTGGCTTACCCGAGTTAGCCATAATAATTAAGACTGTTGTACATAGTTTTGAGTATTGTTTGAATATACGTTTTAAGTACCTGTTGTTGTTTCCGTGTGACGGTGAGCAATTATTTTGAAAGCCCGAGTGCTTGCTTCTCCTGGGACATTTCGAAATTTTAGAGCACGCTGCGATCTCTGGAGGTGGTTGTCAGTGGCGTAACAACCAGCCGGGTCATCTCCTGGCGCACTTTGAACTTTGACCGCCCCAATCCTTTCTCATTCTGAGAAGCTAGCTCAAGACAGCTGATAGCCTTCTTCAGCGCTAATTTACTTCCTTCTTAGTTTCTCAATTAAATTATTCAGAAGTAACAAAAGTCGAAACTGTTTCGAATCTACGTTTTCACCACACGCAGAACTCGCCTCCCGTTTCATGTTTTCATTAAATTACAATGTGAGTTGCGCGTCTATTTCGAACTCGTCTCATTGCAGCTTTCATTCATTACTCAGAATTAACGTTTGTTATTGCAGTTCAGATTTGTTTCCACCGGTGGAAACTGCAGGGCAAAATCTCGCATATTAATTAGCAAGCAAGGATGAAGTTCCCGCGAATCCAAACGGAGAGAGAGAGAGAGAGGCGAAATTTGCATGCGTTGTGGTTGTTAACAACTCGTTTATAAAATACATGCTTGGGGGTGCGGGGGGGCTATTGAGCTTCGCTCGTACGAGAGCTTGCACAAACAGAAAGGAATTATAAATCGAAATCCTCGAGTGCCTAGAGAAAAAAAAAAAACTTCCTCCCCCGAACTTTTTCAGGGCCACGTGCTCCGATAAAGTTGGGAGCTTTATTAAATTAAACGAGCAGAAAAATTACCCGAAAATGAAACGGGACGAGTTCGCCGGAGATCAAATTTGAGGACAAACATGACACTACGAGGATAAATTACTTATCTTGGCCGGACAGTTAACACGACTTCAGCATTGCGAATCGAGTTTGCCGAGAGGGTATTTACTTTTTCTTGCTGGGCCACCACTCGTCGAGAAGGATTTTATATATTTTGGATTAACAGCTTCTTCTTTACCGCACGATCCCAAAGGAAATGTCGCTTTTTTAGTTAGTTTTATTAAATTATTACGTTTTTAAGTAAGTACATATAAATTGTAATAAATATGAAAGTAACGTTTGATAATTGACACACTCATGTACAATGAAAGTAACGTTCAATGATTGACACACTCATATACAAAGTGTTTATGCAAATGGAGCAGTAAGACAAAGACAATATAAGAAAGTAATAATAATTCATTTATTAACGCATCTCTAGGTACAAGAACCAGCATTACAGAATATAAATAAATTCTTAAATGTGTTAAAGGGTTGTTTTCAGATTGTCTGTCAATATACAGACTTCTGTTTTTAAAAACAACCACACAGCTTAAAATGAACTTAAAAAAAATGCTACCTATGCAAAGAAAAGAAATAGCGAGAAGAGAAAAAGAGAAGGAGAGGAGAGCAAAATGAGGAGTAAAAAGAAAGAAAATGTATAAGTAAATAAATAACTACTTATAACTGAGAATTAAATAACATGACACGCAGACGATATTTGAATGCAAGTACTGAAAGTTGTTTTAAATCAAAAGGCAATGCATTGTACACTAATGCTTAAAAGTTTCGAAATGAAAAAGCAATAAAATCGTTCGAATTTGAACCTTATTGAAACGGGCCTAATATATTTCGAACCTTAAGGAACAGAGACACTTTCTCTGCACCCCGGTAGGAGGGTTGTTTACTTAGGTCCTATTAAACCCCGGCCGGTGCAGATGTTTATGGTTTGTTGAATTTCGTTGCCAGTATTTGGTTCCGAGTATTTATTGAGGCGACGCGCGGTTGCGAACGCGGACGCGGTGGCGAATTTGTTTGTTCTCTTTTGCTTTAACTTAAAAATTGAACAAAAAATGTTTTTTTTTTTTTTTAATTAGAATATTTTATATTGTTAAATAACAGGATTTCAGATCATATTATAAAGACATATAAATGTTAAATTGCTATAAAGGATCGACGATGTTAATTAATCTGAAAAATTATAATTATACCAAATTTCTGCCTTTATACACTTCTGGTTTGTTTGACTTCACAAAAATTTTATTCGTTTGTAGTTTGTGTATGTTTTTCTGTGGATTCTAATATTTTCATTACGAGAAATACATAAATAGATTTTTAGTAAATATGAAATACAGGGTGATTTATTAGCTCACCGACAATACCACGATTGCCATACGGAAAGCTCACATAATTTTAAGAAAATAATAACAATTAGGACATATGTTCGATTTTATTTATTTTTAAGTAAATAGAAGACCTCACAATTTTGATTCTAGTTATTTTGTCCCATTCCTCTGTACAGCTGTTTCAGTCCTATTTGGGGCTTCGTCAGCAGAAGCGATCGCAGGATGTCGCTATTTAAGCGGTATAGAATGATATGTGTAATAGTTAAAAAATGCAATACTTGCGTTAAAAATAATATACATATTTCATTCTACGCCACAGAGGAAAAAATAATATTCTTCTTTTTAGTTTCTTCTCAAATATGACATCAGTAAAATAAGTCGAAAAGTTCATCCACAAAGTTTGGCAAGTTTTCATTAATCTAGAAGTTTAGAGAAAATGATTAAATCGTATAACATTTATTTTGTGAAAATATGTGAATGATTTTTGAGTATTTGAAAAAATATATAGAATGAGCTAGATTATTTAAATTTGTTTCTTATTATAATAATATAAATGCTAAGAAGTTCTGCTCAACAAAGCTATTAATTTGTTGCAAAACATATGTGTATTTAATGAAACTAGAAAGTTAAATTTAATTAACGAAAAATAACAGATTTTATTTTATTGACTTATTTAATTTCAATTGCCAAAGTTTCAGAAATTTTAATTTCATAATGCACACATTATTTATTACACATGTTATAATATTTAGAAAATAAATTTTGTTAAATTTCTTATCCATCCAACTACAATGAAAGTCTTTCTAGCAGATTATTCAAGTTGGTTGAATAAGTTCGCATCTGTGTTAAATCGCTTTGTTTGCGATGACCTGTTTTATTATCGGGGTAGCAGGTACGGTTGTAAAAGCTATAAGGTTCATAATAGCAAAGCATAAAATTTCTTACTGCCAGTGGCATGTCTCGTACTCCGAAAACTTTATAGCAGACGTGTACATCCGCGAGACATTGCAGGAAAATGACCGTTCATAGAGAGTGGTTCTGTGATTCGGAGGTGTAATGTAATGAGGATGTCTAATATTGATGTTCTGTACATGCGAGCAAAAAATAATTTTATTATAAAGGTAAGGAGGCGTTTTACATATCAATAGTTTATGATAAAAACAGTATAAGTGCAACTTGCGACGGTTTTCCATGTACAACTAATTCAGGACTGGAAGTTTATGAGAGACTCCCCGCATTCGTCTAATTCCATAAATTAGTCGAATACAAGAGTTTTGAAGCTTTTGTATTCTATTAGCAGTTAATCTATCCAAACAAAGGCTACAGATCGTATCGCAAAAGTTAAAATGCGATAAAACTAAAGCATCACATAACTGCTTTTTTTTTTTATTTTTCAGACAGAAAGTCTTTGTTAGAATATCTTTAAGTTAGTGTAACCTTTTCTTAAACACAGAGAAATATGTTCGCGAAACCTAAGAGAATAGTCAATATATAAACCAAGATTACGAACTGAATCTGCAATACTTAAGGGTGCATCCTTTACCATTAATTTTAAATTAGATTTAACGAAAGATCTGATATTATTCTTACAAAAAATCATAGCAACAGATTTATTAGAATTTATTAATAAATGATGTTTCAGAAACAATATTATTTAAATCTTTATTCATACGGACATTAGCTATTAAAATATCTTCCTTTGTGAATGAATATAAAAGTTGTAAATCATCGGCATAAAAATGATATGAACAAAATTCCAAAGATTTATGTAAATTACAAGTACACAGAGTGAATAATAATGGCCCTAGAATTGAGCCTTGGGGAACTCCACATTTTACATCCATAGTAGCAGATTCAGCACCATTAATATAAACTTTCTGTTTCCTATCCGTTAAGTAGTGAGCAATAAGTTGGACAACAGAACCACTAAATCCAATATAATGTAGAATACATAAAAGCAAATCGTGATTAACTTAATCAAACGCTTTCGAAAAGTCAAGAAGAACCATACAAGTGATTTTATTCTTATCTAAAGCGGAAAAAATGTCATCACTGATAGTCATAAGCGCGGTTTCACAACTACGCTTACTTCTGAAACCAGACTGATTGTCGGGCAAAATATGGTATTCGTCAATGAATTTTCTAATTTGAATTTCAAGTACTTTCTCAAATATCTTAGATAATATACTTAAGATGCTAATTGGTCTTAGATCCTTCAGTTCCATTGGATTATTTTTCTTAGGAATGGGAGTAATCCGAGCAAGTTTCCATAATCTAGGAAATGTAGAATTACGAATGCCATAATTTATAATATGAGTTATGAAAGGTAATACAAAAGGAACAAATAATTTTAAAAAGGAAATATTA
This sequence comes from Prosopocoilus inquinatus, assembly GCA_036172665.1. Lineage (NCBI taxonomy): Eukaryota > Metazoa > Arthropoda > Insecta > Coleoptera > Lucanidae > Prosopocoilus > Prosopocoilus inquinatus. The sequence continues at coordinate 36,500,434 of CM069877.1, forward strand.
ATATCATCACACCCAGAAGATTTTATATGAATTTTATTAATGATATTCATAATATCTTCCTCAGGTACTTCAGAAAAAGAAAAAGAATGTAAAATATTCGATTTGATATTATTATTATAGAAGTGAATCAATTCAGGATCAGTAACGTTAGGGGAAGAAAAACGGTTAATAAAGAAGTTATTAAGAACATCTGGATCACATAACCATTCCGGAAGTATTTGTTTATTGTCCTTGACGCCTATGTTAAATTCTTTTCCACATGATTTTAGGATTTAGATTACAATCTTGAGATTCTAAGTAGACCTTCTTTTCTCTTCGAATTGCGTTTGTTGTTAAATTACGTAAATTTTTGCAATAAAGCCAGTGCTCAAGATTTTTAGTCCTTTTGAATTTGTTTAAAGCTTTGTCTCTTAACGTCTGCGTTAGTTTTATAATATTAGTGATCCAAGGTTTTTTAGGATGTGCCACTCTAATTATCTTATAAGGAGCATAAAAATCTAAGAGATTAGTCAAAATAGAATTGAAAATCCACACCTTGTCGTCAATATTATCAATGCCGTATGTAATATAAAATGGCGCGTTGATGAGATCACTGAAGAAATCGTCGTAACAAAACTTACTAAAATCTCTGTACGATTTAAAAAATGGTTTGAATTCTTTAATGGTTAGACAGATATCTGCGCTAACAAGTAAATGATCAGAAAAGTTACCAAGATCTTGTGTATCAACACAACTCACCAATTCAGCCATTGTAACTAAAATTAAGTCAATCTTAAGCAGAAAGTACACTTTCCGAATTAGGACGCCTACACCGTTCGTTTTCGCGAAAAGTCATCTGAATAAAAGCTATGGAACATTCGGGGGCGCAGGTCGACTTTTGATCGGATCGGAATCGAAATACCCCCGAAACTATACCCTTTTTGGCTATTTTTACTTGTTTTTTTACATATTGTGGGAGATAGAGGGGTTTCTATAGGAATCCCTAAATACGTATTCTAGATTAATCCTTCGGATGATTTTTGATGCCCGCTTCGTGGCGATCGCGGGTGGCCTGGCGGCGCCGGGGGCGGATTCCTGCGCGGATGCGACTTTGCAGAGAGATCTTTGGGAATTTTTTACACCCCTTAAAAGCGGTCGTATCGAAACGAGATTTTTTCCAGAGTGTTGTCGAAAAGATCGAAAAAACCGATGGCGGCGTCGGTTTGTCGTTGTGATGCACGCGGGAAAAGATTTTGCACCCCCTTTTCAAAAATGATCGATTTTCGACTTTTAAAAAAATTCCAGAGCCCATATTTTTCGTCCAATCAGGACGTAATTCGAAGCATTGGCGCGGGGAGCATGACGGGCTTCTCTCCCGCCGAAGGTCGAGTCCGAGTCCGGTCCTGGAACTGGAAGGGCCACTGAACACCGCGGCTCTTGAACTTTTTCGAAAACTTCTCGAAAATGCCGAGGGTCGCATATCTGGGGAGATGCGGTTTTCGACTTTTAAAGTTTCATAAGAAAATTTTTGAAAAAGCTAATAAGAAAACTAGCAAACGGAGGTTCGTAATTGTATCTTAATTAAAAAAAATAAATCAATTTTAGGATCTAAAATATGTTTAAGTCAATGTCAGTAAATGTTTGAAAATTTTGGACAACTTTTCTTGGTAATGTACCCAGTCTAGCTTGAATCTCTTGCAAAACTTTACGAATAGTTTCGGGTTGTATAGCTCTAACTGTTCTAATTCGATCTTTTGATTGCTCTAATCTAAACTATAGGGTTTCTCTTTGTACATCTGAATTTTAACAAATCTGCAAAGAAGAAAATCTAGAAGCGTCAAATCAGGAGGGGTAGGGTGGGCTATTCTATCTTGCTGATCCACAATATAATGAATGTCGGGAACTAGATTTGAAAAATAACAGCTAAGATAGAAATAAATTTAGTTTTCAAAAAACTAACTTGTGATGCCCGCGGGAAAAGATTTTGCACCCCCTTTTCAAAAATGGTCGATTTTCGACTTTTAAAAAATCGTAGCGCCCGTATATTTCGTCCAATCAGGACGAAATTCGGAGCATAGGAGGGGGCATGACGGGCTTCTCTTCCGCCGAAGGTCGAGTCCGAATCCGGTCCTGGAACTGGAAGGGTCACTGGAAAACTTTCTCGAAAATTTCTCGAAAACTTTGATTCAGAACTCGATTAAACTCTCTCGTACGCCGTAACGGCCCTTCGGGTACCCATCGCCGGGGGCCCATATCTGGGAAGATGCGTTTTGCAAGGTCCGCTGGCTTATTTTTCTTAATAAGATTCAAAAAATATTCTTACTTCATCAAAACTTGATGCATCATGAAAGTTTGAAAAAATAAAGTGAGATTTGTAACTATTAAATTAATGATTATACCTTCAGCTACGGTTACAGAACGACAATTGTAAATAGTTAATTTGTTTAATTAAATCAGCAATTTGTGATTCGAATCCTCCGCATTCAGTTCCGTTGAAGTCGGGAGGAGACGTACTCAACTTCACGACTCGCCGAGATTCAAGATTACAAGTAACCCGATTAGAATGCTCGACATGTAGCGCAGCATAACGTCCCATGCATAGCTAGCAACGTATTACGTCGCATTACGTGTTTACTGTATTGAATTTGTTCGCAAAAGAGAACTTTGAATCTGGTTCTGTGCACGTTCCTGCTTCTTATCTGCAGCAACACTTAAAGCGCTTGAAAACTTCGGAGGCGATTCCGAAACGTTGTTGCTCGGTTTGAAGAGAAGTGCCCGCCGCGAAATTAGGGCCGCCGATAATTGGACGGGGGTTGTGTGTGGGGGGGAAGTTGCGACAAACTTCGCATTTTTACGCCGGCATTAACAGGGAATGAGTTGGATGGAGACGCGCAGCTCTTTTTCTTCCAAGTTTAAATTAATGTAATGGATTTTTAATTCGGCCTGACAAATTATATGCCTCTAGTAAACTTAATCATTCAATTTCGTAAGGGAAGGAAAGAAAATTTGATCAGGTACAGACCTTTTTGGTTTCGTTGATGTCATTATAAAATTTTGTAAAATAAATTAAAAAATATTCCTGAGAACTTCATGTTTTTTTTGAAATGAACATCCACGAATAATTTCGTCTTGCGATGAAAAAAGAAAGCTAGAAGTTTCTGAGGGTGTATTAAATATAAAGTGCAGAAAGTAAGGGTAAATGTACTTGTATAAAAGAAATGTTGCCGAGAACGTTACAAAAAGCTCATTCCAACAAATGATTTTGGTAATATAAGACCAAATGTTAATTCCGAACTTTTTCCTCTACGATTTTCCCCGAATAAAGTTTTGATTAAACGCAAATGTAATGGAATCGCGTTTCTCACCTAAATCACCTCATAAGTGAATTTCTCGGTGAGTGAAAAGTTTTGAGAAAAGTGTTCGCCTCCTCCCATTTTCTTTCTTCCCGGCGACCGAGAAAAAGTTAAATACATATAAAGTATTAAGCGCACGCCGCACACGGTCGCGCCTTTTTCTACTCTTATAAACATTTTAAAGCGCACGGCGAAATCTAAGCCGGGCAGATTTCCCGCGAGAGCCGACGGCGTCGTTTTTTCCGGGCCCCGGAAAATGGACTTCCAAACTGAAAACAATCAAAGCTGGAACTGAAGTTAATTATTTATCTCGAGCATTCGTCCGCGCACTTTAAAAGTTTGGAATCCGTGCGGTTTGGGGACAGGAAGAAACGCACTTCGCGGAAATATTTAGTTAGATAGAAACATGACCAAACTACCTAACAAGTTTAGATACTAATTTAATTAGGAAATTTCGCAAAGGATCTTTCCAATCATCTAGAATCTATAAGAATCTTAGGGTACGAACATGCCGAAGATGCCTTACTGTTCACCATCGATGTTTAGGTCGCACTCGATAGCTCGAAATAAAAAAAATGCACAGATCAAAATGAAAGCTATTCACTATACTATTCATCTTCGATATGCACGGTTCTATTTAAAATCGTACCTTCGTTTTCATTGAGGTGAGTTCGTGGTATCGAACGCGATCTAATCATCGAGAGTGAACAACGAGGCGTCTTCGTACGCATTTTCGTACCCTAAGACTCTTCGAAAAACATTCTTTTAACTTACAGTTAGATCCGAAAGCCAATAGCAAATTTTTATCTCCAAAGAAATTACTTCTCCACATTCGTCGTCCCTTAAAGACAGATCTACGCTTCGAAGAACGATATGCATGAGTTCTGCGTGCTATTTTCCCCTGCGCTCCGTTACATCTAATACATCACACACAATCTAAATGCAAACACACCACATAAGGTGGCAGAAGCAATCGGACGTGTGGGGGCGGGGGAAAAAACCTGCGTACGTAGAGGGCGCCGAGTAGGTTGATTTATTTCCGCGCCTTCCGCTTCCGCGGAATTCCGAGGGCTGAAACTGTTTTATGACGCCTTTTTTAAATAAATTTATGACTTTATTTTAAATTGAAATTTGCTGAAAAAATTTAGAAACTCTTGCCGCGGGGCGTGTTTTATGCATCTAGCAATTTTGCCCGACATCAACCGTTCAGGGGAAAAAGCTGTTTTAAATATTTAAAAATATTTATGGCTTACAGCGTTCGAACAACACTCTATTAGAATAAACGGCGCATTTTCTTTGAAACAATAACAATAATTACCCTTACTTTCTACATTATACATAATACATCCCCAGAAACTTCTATTTGCTTTTTTCATTGCTAGTCGAAATCACTTATGGATGTTTATTTCGATGAAACATGAAGTTCTCAGGAATAATTTTTATTGTATTTTATAAAATTTTAGACAGAAAATGTATAAAATAATGTATATATATAATAATAATAATAATGTATAATGTATAAAAAGATCTGTACCCGATCAAATTTTCATTCTGCAATCTTTCAACTACTTTTAAAAACGCCCGGGAAAGTGTTGGGGAAATTCAATGAATAATATCTGCAATAAGGTACCATTTAAATATCAATTTCAAGTAAATTAAATACTCATTCTGTTTGGTCGAGGTGTACCTTAACTTCTCAGTTAGATCTTTTCTAATTGGAAATAAAAATTCGCTCCTTGAAAAAGCAGAATGTAGGTAGGTTGATTCAAATGTTATTAGATAATAACTTGAAAGCGATTATCATCTGCGGCTAAGTACCGTCACTTGGGGTTTCTGGGACACTTTCAACACATCTTTTTCGAATATTTTTATAATCTCGTTTTTCTTTATATAAATAAAGCGTCTTATATTATATTAATTATGTTAATTAAGGATTGTTTTTCAAATATCATATTAGTAAACAAAAGAAAAAAAAATTTGCTGTCCCAAGTTACTTTGAGTTTGATCGCTGTCCCAAGTTACCTTGATTTTGGGGTAACATGGAACGTATATTATATTTCAATTAAATTCAAAGATAAACGTGTCTACGGTAACTCGGGACAATTTTTCAATCGTCTTGAGCCATTATAAGCGAAAAGAAAGTGCCTTAATATTAGCACACCAGCAGACATGTTTTGAGATTTAGAGTTTAAAAAGTTAAACATGATTTAATTTAAACAATTATTATTCAATAAAATACAAAAATAAAAGAGATGGGGTTAGACTGGAATATCTGTCCAAAATATTTAAATGACGTCCTCTATTAATTTTGGGACGTTATAAAGTGGCAACAACGTTTTCAAGCTGAATAATGTTGATATCTTTGATGTTAGGACAGACAAAAGCGTTTTTGGATTCTTTGTAACAATTATCTTGTGCTGCTTGGCCTCTAATTTCATCAACCTCTTCCTGTTAGAATTAGATCGGAAAAATATGATTACTTTCTCAAATAAGTTCAGTAGCATCGGCAACGAGATTGGGTTATTTTCGACCCCTAACGGAGAATTTTTTTTTTTGCAGTATTGGGTGGATCAATTCAGAAACGCTTTTAGAAGAACTGTTACATTCTGCTAAAACCGTTTCTGAAGTTAAATAAAATCAGGTAAAAAAAATAACCAGCTACAAACAACTTGTTTTGAAATTTTCCGAAATATAGCATGGGGTCGAAAATGATCCAACGAAGGTTAAGCAATATTTATGTCTGGAACAGCGAACCTTTCGTGCTTCCCTCAATTTCTATGTGAATCTCTTGACCGTAGTAGACGTCATTTATACAAAGCTTTTGATCGCATAGATCATAAACTTTTAATTTCCAAATTAACGGTCTTAGCCGTTCATTAAAACTTCTGCCGCAATCGTATCTTATAAATAGAAAGCAACGACTTTATTACAACGGTTTTTCTGCTCGCAATTACACTGTTTCTTTTTCTGATATTCCTCATGGTACCAATTTGGGACCTCTTCTTTTTATACTTTTCGTAGACGACCTTTTTCTGTCCCTTTCCAAACATAGCAAAATTTTCATATACGCCGACGAGGCCAAATTATTTCCTGTCGTAGATAGCCATGAAGATGTCCTCCTAATTTAAAACGTACCTTTCTGACTGGAATACTTCTAAAATGTTGACAATTGCAAAACCATTTCCTTCTCGCGCAAAAAATGCAAATTTTTGTTTCAGTATCAACTAAATGATGAATATTTAAAATACTCTTCTGTAATTAAGCATCTCCGCGTTCTTTTTGACGACCGCCTTTTGTTTAATCACCATGTTAATGATATTGCAGTTAAATCCATTTCGCTTTTGGGCTTTATGGTCAGGAACGCTCGTGACTTCACTAATCCCGCTGCCCCAATTGTTCTCTTTAACGCTTTCATTCTTTGTCGACTCCAACATGCATTCCTAATCTGTTATCAGACGTCCTTGAACAAGTCCACCCTGTATGAAAGAACATATTTAAGCAAATACATATGCAATGTGAATGCCAAGTTTGGAATAATCTGTACAGAACTTACATTTTCGATTTTTAATAAAATTTCAAGAACGGATTTTTGATTTAAATTGCGCGTTCTTTGGCATTGCACCAGAATATACAGAGTGTTGTAGGTAAGAAAAATGAGTCACGAACTTTTTTTTAATGACAAACCCCGTCCCCCAATTTGAGTTGATGTTTCAGTAGATCCCGTGATCGTCAAAATTGTGCAATAAAAAGTAAAAATAAAAAGTCGTCAAGATTGTGCAATAAAAACGTTAGCTCCTTTTATGTATAATAAGAAAGTTACAAGCAAGTGCACTTACCGAACAGGGACGCCCGCACCGTACGTTTTAGCGAAATATCATTCGGCGGGATGGATATTCGGGTGCGCAGGTCGGCTACGCCGTCGTTTTTTGATTTTCGTCCCAGTGTCGAAATGCCCCAGGAGAAACACTCTTTTTTGCCCCTTTTTGAGTGTTTTCTTTGTATTGCAGAAGCTACTGGCGTTTATATAGAAATCTGTAAATACGCATTCTAGATGGATCCTTCGGCCGATTTTTGATGCCTGTTTCGAGGCGATCGCGCGACGAATGGCGGCGTCGGGGGTGGATTACCGCGCGGGTGTGACTTTGCAGAGGGCTCTTTGGAAATTTTTTACGCCCCTTAAAAGCGGTCGTATCGAAACGAGATTTTTTCCAGAGTGTTGTCGAAAAGATCGAGAAAACCGATGGCGGCGTCGGTTTGGCGCTGTGATCCCCGGGAGAAAAGATTTTGCACCCCCTTTTCAAAAATGGTCGATTTGCGACTTTTAAAAAATTCCAGAGTCCATATTTTTCGTCCAATCAGGACGTAATTCGGAGCGTAGACGAGGGGCATGACGGGCTTCTCTCCCGCCGAAGGTCGAGTCCGAGTCCGATCCTGAAACTGGAAGGGCCACTGAAAACCGCAACTCTTGAACTTTTTCGAAAATTTATCGAACGCGCCGGGGGTCGCATATATGGGGAGATGCGGTTTTCGACTTTTAAAGTTTCTAAGAAAATTTTTGGGAAAGCTAATAAGAAAACTAGCAAACAGATGTTCGTAATTGTATCTTAATTAAAAAAAATAATCAATTTTAGGATCTAAAACATGTTTAAGTCAATGTCAGTAAATGTTTGAAAATTTTGGACAACTTCTCTTGGCAATGTACCCAGTCTAGCTTAAATATCTTGCAAAACTTTACGAATAGTTTCGGGTTGTATAGCTCTAACTGTTCTAATTCGATCTTTCGATTGCTCTAATCTAAATTGTTGGTTTTCTCTTTGTATAACTGAATTTTAACAAATCTGAAAAGAAGAAAATTTAGAAGCAGCAGATCAGAAGGGGTAGGGTGGGCCATTCCATCTTGCTGATCCACAATATAACGAATGTCGGGAACTAGATTTGAAAAATAACAGCCAAGATAGAAATAAATTCGGTTTTCAAAAATTTTAGATCCAGCAGCCCCGTTCAATATTTTATTAAATAATCCTCTCAGAGACAATTCCTGCCTACGTGTTAAATTTCTGGGGATATTCAGCTTTATGTTCTTAGAACCAGCGAGAATTACTTTATGCCCATCGGACTGACTGTATTCTTGACATCATTGTCATTAAAGAGAAATATCAGATTACCTGCAACACACTGTATATACAGGTGCAATGCCAGTTTATTGAAAATACATAGATACCTACTCGTATACATATATCGTACACGAGAAGCTAATTTTACATACAAAATTTAATTGATTTTTTTGTATGAAACTAGATAAATCGAATATTTAAACGCATATAATTCAATTTTATCTGTTCCCTTCGACAGACAGATAGAGAGATAACGCAAAACAAAACCTCCCGGCTCAAATAAAACAAACACAAAATAAAAACTGGCGGGCATAATACGCGAATCAACGATGTCATTGTTGTAGTTCGGGTCCAATTTGAAAGGGCGACACGACCGGCCATCCCCAATTTGACTTCTGCCGCAGATAAAAGATGAGGCCCTCCTATTGTGCCCGACCATAACACAACAACATGTGTGATTCCATTGCACACAACAAATGAGGTCCGAAACGATTTCGGCCCTCTTTGTTTTTGGCCAGATGGAAATTAATCCAGATGCTCGTGTGCTATCATCACCCTGCGAATTTATTTATTTGATCCTCGACATTCCTCACAAACGCAGGGAAACAATTTAGAAGCATTTTAATTTGTTAAGTTCTTTCGAAAATTTTGAAAACTTTAATGCGGAATCATTTAATTTAACAGCGCAACGTAATGTAATTTAAGTAGAGCATTTATGCATTTCTGCGATGTGATGTAACTTTGCGTTCGCACAAAAATGTCGCGGCATTAATTGTAATGAAATAAAATAATAATTCATCGCTTTTATCCATATTTAATAAAAGTAGAACATTTTACACGTACTAATAAGGCACTAATAGGAAGCGTTTAAGGATATTGGGGTCTATTCTGTAACATTGATATGGACTTGAAACGTAACAATTATTGATATGGGACGTGACCTTGCAAAGTCACTTCCTACCCATATCAATTAATTGAAGAGGCCGTGCTGTCTACCAAATTGAAACGCTGTCACAAAAATAATCACTGCTTTTACGTATGCAGAAATATTATTTTCCGGGCGTCAATGTAAATGCATTTTAAAACCATCTGCGAAGAAATACAGTGCTCGGCGGTACATTTAAAGGTTAGAAGAAGCGCGATTTTAGCTTGGATTTGGAAGGTCAAATTGTTACTCGTTTTTCTATTTCTCGCTATAAATACAAATAAATCACGATAACCTTAAAATTGGCAACGCATACGCAATCCATAAGTTGTGCATCTCTTCAATTCGCGTTCAAGTTCTCTTCAATTATTAAAGACCTTGAAAACGCATAGTAATTGATATGCATATCAATGTTACAGAATAGACCCGATTGAAGTTTTCTGGTTGAGCTAACGCATGCGCAATGCGCAATTTAAGAAAGTACCAACTTTTACGTTACCTACATTAAATTTCAACGTTCAATTAAATGGCTGCATGAAAACTCCCACTTAAATATAAGTGTTTACAACCTTAAATATTTAGGATCAATTACGTTACGTTAGGTCATAAAATAAATGATATTGCATGAACCCGCCGTAAAGTAAGGTACTTGGAAATTTTACTAACAATAAGACATTGATTGAATCTGAAGCAGAAAATGAAAAATTTACGACTTACAACAACAAAATAAAGAAGGAACTTTCGATGGATACGTGTAGTTTGGAACAGACTGCTTATAATTTATTCACTGTCACAAATGAAAAACCTAATTCGAATAATAATAATTACAAAATCAATTTCCCTATGAAAGAGACAAAGCCAGTCACGAATTGCCTTCCCCTCTATCAGATAATGATAAATCGCCGGTACGATACAACTTTGAAAATTAATATATCACAAGACGACGTCACATATTTACAGCGAGTGTACGAAACATATCCGTGACAAATCCCGAAGTCGCGATCGGCGGCGCATGTAGGCACGTGAATTATGCCCCCGAATATGCACCGGCGGACGGGTTTAAATCGCGAAATCAAAGCAGTTTCCCAGCATATGACAGGAATAAATCACGAAATACTTTGTGAATAATAATGCACGTCGGAAGCATTTCGCGAATGGCGGCATCGCATGCAGTTTTCGTCGTTCATAAATTCAGAGTGGCTCGACGTGTCGGCTTTCCACCGTACACCTTCCCTTATAAAGCGAGGTATTCAGCGCATCACAATGAACCAGAGATATCTAGGATGCAACTCAAGAGGCTAATCGAAAACAAATAAAATAAACAGAACTAACTATGAAGAAATGTAGCAAGAGCTATTGCAGTTCTGGTGGCATCACCGGACTCCACTGCACAAGGATAATTTCCTACGTATGGAAATAAAAAAATCTTGATTCCCCGTCATTGATTCAATGACCGAGAATCAAGATTTTTTTATTTCCAAATTAAATCACCGGTTAAGAATTCTAATCATTAAGATAATTTCCTAGAAAGATGAAAATCACACAATGAAACTCAATGCAAGATGTTACCGTTCAATTACTGCCCGACCCCGAATCACCCTGTATATTGCATCCCGTGAAATATTTTCGCAGACCGCCCCAGCGAACTCTTTGCGTTTCACTGATTTGCTTTCAAAGTAATTCCCCAGTGTTATAAGTTTTCCTGTAAAAATTAGGATAAGGGAAAATTGGGATTTGAAAGTTAATTTTCGGTCCAATAGATTTTTTATTTAGCATTTTCGTTTTACGCATTATTGCACCATATTTCGACATCAGCGTCTGCGTTCCATATAGAAATTGACCCCCGGTATTTAAGCCCATTGGTCCTCGTTGACGTAAGATTCTGTAGCGGTTGGTGGTTGCATTTCACCTCTTCTTTTCTCTTACCCCGTCTCTTTTCCAGCGATTTCAGAACGCAATTTGCACTGCATCTCTCGACGTAACAACACGTCTCGCGTTGGTGTATTTTTTGTACGTGTTTTCGCCCAAAGTTTGTGTTGGGGAATTCATCTACAGCTGTATTGCTGGATAACTCCGTTGAGTCGAGAGATTATTTAATACGTTCGTATTGTCTACGCCTGTTCCCCTCGAGTTGCTCTGTCAACAGGTGAGTCCACTCGTTGATGTTCTGATTCGCTTCAAATATTTCTAAATAGTGTATCTTTCTTCCTTACAGGCTGTACCATTAGCTCTCCCTTTAGTTGTACCTTTACCGTCACCCCGTTGACTTTACCTCTACCCCTTTATTCTTTACGAATACGCTGTATTCGTTGCCTGCCCGTTTGCCGTAACTTCACGGTCACGTGGGCATTGACGTACCTCCCTTGGAGCTTCTTGCGTCGCCGCTGCAATCGCGGGAACATCGAACTCGGCGCCCACTCCCGTCAACCAAAATCAGAGATACACCCCCAAGCGGCGACGTGCCCCAGCTCTCTTCCCCTCTCCGCCGGACAGCACGACGATTGACGCCTCCGTGTGACGCTGTCACGACGCCGCAGGTTGGACAAAGTTTTCTTAACTTTTACTTTTATTTACTGATTCCGGAAAGGCGTGTGTACATGCGGTACACGATAATTCAACGTAATTCACCTTATTGACACTTTCTTGCGTAACGCTCTACATATTTTATCGCTTTAGAACAGAAACGTTGTTTGCGTCATATAACGTTAACTTTATTGTCTCCTTAGCGTTTGTTGTAAGCTTAATTACATTTGAATGTCATTTGCTTTTTTTTGTTTGTTTTGTATAAGACGCATTTGCGTCTGTCACGGCGATCACTTGTTGATACCTTCGCAGGTAGGTAGCAAAGAACTAAATTAGTTGGTAAGAGATCGAGTGTTCAGTACGCAGAGATGCAAAGTTTTTATAGAAAATGAAATGTTGCCGTTAAAAAGTATTGGAATGAATAAATAATAAGATGTCAGGGTCAAGTAGTCTTCTAATTGTTTGCACGTGGCATGTAGCAAGCGACCGAGAGATTGAGATCGGGCGTACAATCGAGCCGCAATTTTACCCCTAATTATGCACACGATTAAGGATTTTTTATGCATAGATGCATAGTAAATGCAACATCTGATGCCCCCCCCCCCCCCCCCACCCCTCTGGATACAACTTGCGGAGGAAAGAAGTGCATAAATGCGACAAGAAGTCGATTTTCCTAGTTCTTCCTACTCGAAGTCTCTTGACTCAGTAATTAAGCGTAGTGTTCCTCGTTGAAAGATTGTTTATTTTTTTATTAAAATTTTTTTGAATCAGTCTGTTTCTTCAGTTGGAATTTAAGTGTTAAGAGTGAAGGTACCAATTCTTTACGGTGTTTTCTTTTTGTTTTTGTATCAATTTAATCGTAACCAAAATTTTTCTATTTTATTAATTTAAATTTTGTGTTTCAAGAAAGTCAGCGATAGTGAGCTGAAAGAATAAATCAGTTTGCGCATAAAAAATTAATGATGATTTTGTACTGAATATACGCCTATCCCTCCAAGCTATTTTTTGTTTCATTTAATGCTACAGTTTCATTGTAATTTATTTTTTCTGTTATCTTGAATTATTTTTTGTTGATTATAAAAATTTTAGTTAATTTTTGAAAATTTCATTCGGTCTTAATTAAAAAGAAAATTCTTCACATTAAAATTAGGTTTTTATGTAAGGCGAGATTTCGTAATCGAACTAAAGAAGACTAAAATAAAAGTCACAGTCTGATGTATAAATAACTATGTTTTCGCATTTTTTGCCATACGGCAGTGACCGTTATTTTCAAGTCTCTTTTAGTGCGATTATGAAATCGGGCCTGAATATTGTTAATGTATTTTAAATTTTCCTAAATTGTATTGTAAACAAAATTAAAAAAATTCTTAATATACTATCCCATTTAAAAATTTGGGTATTTTTATTTGAGATACTCCCGCCAGTAAAATGTTCATTATATTTGATATCCAAGGAGAGTAACAATTAGAAAGAGAGGACACGCCATTCGAGCAACCGTGGAAAATAAATTGGAAAAACGAATTCTGCATATTTCCCCAAACCAGATACGCTACGAACAAAGAAATTCGAAATCCATCTTTGTACGGACTCTTTAATGGAACTAGGCAACAAAAGGGGACGAAAAATAGTTTTTCCAACCCCGTCCGCACATTTGATTAGTCAAAAGCAAATTGCTCTCTTTGTGTAAAGGATTTTAGTTTCCTTGTCTAGTCAAAGGAATCTTCCAAACTGTCACGTCATGCCTATTCTTCAACCCAATTATCGCCTATGCCACCTGCCTTAGCAAAATATTTTATACTTCTGCAGTCTATTCTTATAATTAGAAATAATTACATTTTATTTTTGATGCTAGTGTTGCAGTTGGTTAGGCCACCCTTTGTTCCTTGTTATGTGGGTCGAGCAGTCTCCGCTCGACGACTTTGTGATTTAAAATTTTGAGCGGCCGCCAAGGTTTTCGTTCTTTTACCCCATCGAACGAGGCTGTGAAAAGATCGCAGTAAACGCTTTGCGTGCGTACGACTTAAAGCCTGAGTACTCTGGCCATTTATTTGTGCTTCTTGGATATGCGGTGTGCTAGCCGTCATTTATTTTCGAATTTGTGACACCCTCACATTTAGTTTCCCCAATTTGCATTTTTCTTCGACCCTCGACGCTGCGGGGTAAGTCACCTTGTAAAATTTGTTAACTTTCTTTTCGAGACAATTCCCTTCTGGGTAACTTGTTTTCGTGGGTTTTGATTTTCATTTTTCCCTATAGCATGCAGTAACCAGGCCGTTTTATTGCCTTCCAACGGCCGAGGTTCCGCTTTCAGGCTTAAGCCGATGCGGACTCGGAAGTCCTGATCTCATCGGGTATCGTTTCCACCTGAGGCACCCTCTTTTATCTTCCCTCTGGCCCATTGGATACCGTCTGGAGCGGGAGCGGATTGGAGTAAAAATTTTATTCGCCCTTTTAAAGTCTATTCATTTTCCATCTGCGGGGAACGTGTTTCGGGACACGTGTAGTGCGACCTTGGAACTGGCAGCGTTCAATTTACGCGTTTGATTGGGGGTAACGTTCGAGTTTTATAACGATTTTAATTAAAAGTTGTCTGGCGTTGATAATATTTTCTCATTTAGTCTCGCCTCGTTAAATTTAATCGTTTGGTTTACCTTTACATTTTTTTTGTTTGAGAATATTTATACATTTCGGGGTTTGTACGAGTAATAGATTTTTAATTTAATGTTTATTAGCTAGCTATTCATATGTATTACTTTGTGTAAGCCAACGCTTGAGTACTCGCGCCGACGCCTTATTTTCTTGAGCCCTATTTTAATTTAAGTCTACCAACATTAACGCTGTCATCAATTATACGGACAATAAACGCTATTTGTTTTCAATTTTATTTCTGCCTTTTTTTGTGCTAAATATCAGTACAAGTATTTAGTTTTTTATTTACCTTTCACTTGCCGTTACTAATAGACTGTGACAGCGGGTCCTGAGGTGTTGTGCCTTTTTGAAGTCATTTAAGTTACACTCTCCCGACCTTGTATTCCCCAACAGTAACATATTGCGTAAGTTGATGAAAACAAAATGCATCCGAAACTACTGAGGATATATTAGAAAAAATTAATGATTTCTTTATAGGAATAGGTTAAAATGCTACTATTAAGTCCAACTCTGAATACAATAGAGTCCCATTCTCTGATATGACTATGTTTCTACATCCAACAAATAGCAAGGAAGTGCACAGTATAATCGTTAATTTAAAAGACACATCGGCAGTAGGATTAGATGAGGTTTCTACGAAATTGTTAAAATATTGTGCGGAAACATTGAGCCATCCACTGTGTTACCTAATAAATCAATGTTTTGAGTCTGGAATTTTTCCCGATCAACTTAAAATAACAGTAATCAAACCAATGTACAAGAAAGGTAACAAAAGTGATATTGGTAATTACAGACCGATTGCATTAATCCCTGCAATTGGTAAAATATTTGAAAAGATACTTGCTAGTCGAATAATGGATTACGTTAGCAAACAGAACTTAATTAGAAACACGCAAAATGCTTATATGAAAGGAAGATCTACCGTTCGAGCCATTTATTCGGTAATTTGCACCATCCTGGATGCACTCTCTGAAAAGGAAAAGTTGCCGCAGTTTTGATGGATCTATCTAAAGCATTTGACTGTGTGGACTACAATATACTTTTGCATAAAACATACAACCTAGGCTGTAGAGGAATAGTTAACGACATAATTAAGTCTTATTTAACGAACCGCAAGCAGTGTGTTGTAATAACGGATTCTAATGGCAATGAAAGGCAATCTAGGCTAAGAAATAAAACTCAGGGAGTACCACAGGGTTCGGTCTTATGACCTCTATTGTTCCTACTTTACGTAAATGACCTTCCCGGCATAGTAAATGATTTAGTTGTTATGTTTGCTGACGATACTTCTTTGATAGTAAAAGCGGATACTACCGATGACTTGGCTGCAAAAATTACCAATAACCTCACAACGATGGAAGATTGGTTTACAGAAAATAACCATTCGTTTCTGGAAACGGGCGGCTACATCCATGGCAACTCTCTCAAAAGGACTTCCAACGTTGTACTGTCTCATGGGAGCCTTACCCCGCCTGTGGGGACCGTTACTGGCTGCGCAGACTGCACACTTTCTGCACCAATCCTTCACGTCTTCCTTGCAGTTCACCCAGTAAAATCTTTCGCGCACCTTCTTCTTAACTCCCAGATGCCCTCCCGAAGTTCCATCGTGAAGTTCCCTCAGAACTTCTGGCACCCTATTCTTGGGGATTAGTAACTGTGTCTTCTGTTCCATGCCTTCCTGATTCTCTATGCTTCGTCTCAGAAGACCACGATCCAACACTATGGAGTCCCATTGCGCCCAGTATGATTTTACGGACGGTGCACATGGTGCTACCTCTTCCCAGGTAGGCCTCTCGTCCCTGCTTTTCCACTCTAGCACTAATTTCAAATCCGGGTCGTTCTCCTGGTCTGTTCGCAGTTCTTCGCCTTGCCATTTGTCGTCAACAATGGCTGTCCTCGCAGTCGTGGCTACTTTCTCGTCCAAACGAGAGCTAGTTCCTGCCCGATGCTGAATTTCAAAATCGTACTCCTGAAGTCGTTCGATCCATCGTGCAACTTGCCCTTCTGGGTTCTTGAAACGGAGAAGCCATTTTAGAGCGGCATGGTCGGTCCTCAGGAGGAAGCGTCTACCATACAAGTACTTGTAGAAATGTTCTATCGTTTTTACGACGGCTAGCAATTCCCTTCTTGTGACGCAATAGTTTCGTTCCGGCTTTGATAGGACTTTACTGAAGTAGCCGATCACCTTCTCTTGCCCCTCTTGTATCTGGGAGAGTACGCCACCAATCCCAACGTTGCTAGCATCTGTGTCCACGACGAATTTTCCTTCCGGGAGAGGATAACTCAGAATAGGAGCACTAATCAAGTACTGCTTTAGTTGTTCAAAGCCAATTTGACACTGTTGGTCCCATTCAAATGGACGACCTTCTTCAGTGAGTTTTGTCAACGGCTTAGCAATGTCTGCAAATCCAGGAACGTAGCGCCGATAGTAAGTGCACAGGCCAAGGAAACTCCTTATTTGGTGTTTATTTCTGGGAGTTGGCCAGTCTTTCACCACCTGAATCTTCACAGGGTCCACGGCGATTCCATTTCCATTAACAATGTGCCCCAGGTAATTCACTTCCTTCTGGAACAGGTGACATTTCTTGAGGCTAAGCTTTAGTCCAGCTCCGCGAAGCCGCTGGAACACTCCTTCCAGGTTCCTTAGGTGGTCGTCGAACGTCTTTCCCACGACAATTATGTCGTCAAGGTACACCATGCACGTTGTCCAGGACAGACCTTTCAGAACCGTCTCCATTAACCTCTCGAATGTCGCTGGGGCATTACATAACCCGAATGGCATCATTGTGAACTGCCACAGACCCATACCAATGGAAAACGCCGTCTTTTCTCGATCTTCAGGCGCCAGCTCCACTTGCCAATATCCACTCTTTAAATCCAAAGTTGAGAAGATCTTTGAGCCGGCCAGGGTGTCCAGGGTATCATCAATCCGTGGCAGGGGATAGCTGTCCTTCTTGGTGACATTGTTGAGTAACCGGTAGTCTACACAGAACCTGGTGGATCCATCCTTCTTCTTCTCAAGCACTACTGGTGACGCCCACGGACTGCTTGATGGTTCTATTACATTATCCTTTTCCATCTCACGAATAATGCGTTCCGCTTCCTCAGGCTTCGCCAACGGTAATCGCCTTGGAGCTTGACGGATAGGTCTTTCTTCTCCAGTCTCTATTTTGTGTTTCACGACATCAGTTCTTCCCTTGGATCCATTTTCTACCTCAAATACATCTTGATAGCGGCCGATCAGATTCTTTGCTTTTGTCTTCTGGTTTGCAGTCAATTCCTGGGCTGTTAACATAACCATTTCCCATAATTTCCTTGGGACTTTCGCTTCTGGCACGTTTGCTTCAAGGTGGCGGGAGATGGAGGACACCATGGTGCAGCTTCCCAAGATGGTTCCTTTCTTGATATTGACGGAGAAACAATTGACGTTCATCAGGCGGACAGGTACTTACTTCTTCGCTGTCAGCAACATTTTCCCAACGAGGACTCCTCTTCCAATCCTTTGATCATCAGTATTAGGTTCAACCATAATGACTTGCCCATCTTGAAAAACACCGTCCATTTTTGCGTCGACGATAACCTCAGTCCTGCTGGGTAATACAACGTCTTCAGCGAGGACTACTCGAGCGGCCACGTCTCCTCGTTGATGTAGAACCAACTCCTCATTATTGATCGCCATCACGAAAACTGAATGTAAACAAAACAAAAATGTTAAAATTTACACTTAAAGAAGAAAATGTGTTTAATGTTGCCTATAACAATAATATACTTATCTCAGATACCCACGCGTTGTTCCTGGGGATTGAAGTGGACCAAATTCTTAAATGGAATTCACATGTTCAAAAAGTTGCAGAAAAAATCAGTAGTTTCACTTACGCCCTCAGAACTGTAGTTAAAACAATAAGCACAGAGGCTGCTTTAAGTGCATATAATGCTTTCGTTAGCTCTCGCATGAACTACGGGATCATCTTCTGGGGAAATTCTACCGAAGCAATTCGAATCTTCAAACTCCAGAAGGCCTGCATAAGAAGTATTTTTAACCTAAAAAGACGAGAAACTTGTAAAAACATTTTTAAGCTAAATGGTGTACTTACTTTTCCCTGTGTATACATTCTTGAATGCGCGTGTTTCGTGAAAAACAATTACAAAGACTTTATGAGCCAATATGAACTCCAACATATCCACAACACCCGGGGTGAAAAAAACCTACAGTTATGTGTACCGCAAACATCATTTTCGCGTGTGAAGAGAAACGCAGTGACACAAATGATTAACATTTATAATCATGTTCCAAAGACCTGGAAAACACTTTCAAACTATTTGTTTAAGAAAAGGGCTGAAAAAGCATTTGGTAACGTACGCCTTTTATACTGTCTCCGACTTTCTAGAGTGCAAGTTTGGAAACTGAAGAAATTTTAATTTGTATGTGTATATGTTCTTGTTTCTCTTTTATATTATATATTTGACGTATTCCATACCTTATTGGTAATATATGAATAAACAAGATATTATAATATATTATATTAAGTTGATGAGTGGCGCCCTCACCAGTATCATCTTTTGTATTCCCCACGCCGTCTCCACTGAGTGGATATTACTACGCAACACGCAACACTCATCACCCTTAGCACATCGATTGTACCCTAAGATGACAACCAACTTTGCTTCCAGGGAATTACTACTTACGATCAGTTATATGTTTTACAGCCTCACAAAGGGTGGAGGTTAGCGAGATTGACGACAAAATCGTGTTCTAACTGTGCTCAAGAACTCAATTTCAAAGTCAAGGCCACTCCCGGATATTCCGGAAAGGATGAAGATGAATTAAAAATAATATTATCGTTATCTCATAAACAAATTATTCGTTGATGATGACATCAAAATATCTTGTGATTTCGATCTGACAAAGAAATGGAGAATTGTGAAGCAGAAGAAAACAGAAAGAATCACGTATATTATTACAGCAAAAGAATATATTTACAGAAAGACGATGATAGTATCAACCGAGTTTATTAAGAAGTTGATATATTTATAGAAAAACGATGATGGTACCAACCTAGTTTATTAAGAAGTCAAATGCAAAAAGGAAGGAGAAAAAAAATTGAAAACAAGAAGTCATGGAAACAAGCGGAGAATTATCACACGTTTCAGATGTTATCCATTTGCAGTCAATGATTACAAATGAAATACGGATAATTCTGAATTTAAAATACAAAATAATTAATTAGAAAACGAGCCACAAGTCGAGTTTATTAAAACTTGGCTCTGTGACTCGTTTTCTAAATCATGTTTTGATTGACAAGGCAGCCGCTTCCAATTCGTCCAAATTAACAGATTCGCGAGTGTTTTAAATTTCGAATGGGGTTGCCGATGAAACGGCGGAAACTTTTTTAATTTGCATATTTATCTGAGATTGGGGAGAATTAATTTTTGCATGGGGGGCGGGGGTCGCCGCAACTAGTTCTCACTTCACGTAACAAATTACAATTTCGTTTTGCTTGATTTTAGCCAAATTCATATAAGCCCGCATGGATTTATTTTAAACTGTTCCGATATCGTCCCATGCCAAATAAACCAAAGTTTAGAGAAACTTTCGCACAACTCTCTCTCGTCGTTTGATGTTAAACTCCGAGAGATCACTGCTCTACAGTTACATTTAACTTCATAACATGTTTGCCGAAAATGTTGACTTGAATCCAGTAAATACTCGAGTACTACATTTACTGCGCCAATTGTTTTCGACCATTAAATTTAAAATATTTGCAAAATGATTGTGTGTTTGCTGTAAGATTATTTACTCGTAAAATACTTTTCTTATATCCGTGGAACTTAAAAGCTAATTTAATAAAACGAGTAATTTAAAACAGTGAATAAAGAGGAATTTAGTGCGCCTGACTTCCGACAATAAACATTTTATTTAGGCATTTAATTAAAAATTCGTTCTCCTTAAGTATGCAGATTAAATTGGCTTTTACTCTGTCCGCCTCGTTCTTAACTGGTAAATCAAGAGACACGTATTTATTATATTACAGTTTTATGAATAAAGTTGCTTTTAATTTAAGCTTCTATTTAAATACTTTCTGACGTAATTTGACTTGTCTTCTTTTTGATCGTCCGTCGGCCGTTGCTTGGTTTTTATTTTAAATTATAATTTGTGGACGTTTCATCCCTTTCATTTTTATGGCTATCCCCTGTTACGGCCGTTTTCTGTCAATTTATTTTCATTGTAAATTTTTCAACTTTTGTAAGTTGGCCTCATTGAGTACGTTGCTTGAAAGTTGGTTTTGTTCGCTTTTTTTCTCTCTCCCATACTGACTTGTCCGAGCCGGTTGCGTGAGCATTATCGCTTTAAGTAGTTTAAGTTTTGATTAGGAGCCTTATTGCTCCAATTTTCTGCAAACCGATTCAGTTTCTCTTTCCGTTAATTTTGTTGGCCGAATGTCTCCAACAAGCCGTTTATACAGTAAGTTTTCTTCACGTGTTATCATGACAACTCTTAGTGCATGTCGTATTATTTTCAGGCTTTCGCCGATAGCATTTTTCCCGCTAGCGTGTATTGTTAGCTTTCACTGCTAACTTTCGTTGAGGGATTCTAGGGGTCAAAATAGATTTAAGCAGTCGATTACCCACCTGGAACTTCCCCAATTTTAATTTTGAATATGGCCCCCTAATCTCTTGGCAAACTTCATAATTCGGAAGCGAATTTCTCAGGAAGCTATTTCGTCGTCATATATATATATAAAAGAGGAGTTCCCAGGCGAGCATGTGGAGAATGTTGAAACGAATTAGAACTGTTTCCGTAGTTTTCGATAAAGTGCGACGGCGAAACAATGCCCCGCGTACTCTCTGCATTACGCAGATAGCAAAGACCGCCTCCGGAAATAAATTGTCTCAAATAGTTGGAGTTTTCTTCTTCGACGGCGCTCGTCGATCAGAAATTGCCCCCTTCCCCCCTCCCACGAAACTAAAACTCGCCACTTATTTAGTTTCCTGGCGACATTCGAAGTTGAAATTGGAAATTACGGCGGGTGTAATTACTTCATGAATGGACTTATTCAAACTTCGAGCGGTACATTTGCGAGGAATTGATGAGTATGTACTTAAGCTCCCGCAGAAATGAACGAGCTGACAAAAATGTCTAGATTCCAAAAGAATGGGAATAGAATCTGTCGCTTATACTCAAAGTATTTTTAATCGAATCCATTTGTTATGACGCTTTCGATTGGAGTGCATCCAGAACCCGACCGAAGCTCATTGTGTCTACCAAAGCCGAAACTATTTTCAGTCAAAGCTTAAGTGGAAGAAAAAATTTAATCACCAGTACTGAAGTTCTTTCTTCAAATAAAAGAGCAATGGAAAACAGTGTGGATGAAATAAAATTATTTTTGCCGCTTATTTTAGAAAATTATGAAAAAAGCTTGGTTAAATTTATTTGCCCCATAAAATCCAAACCCTGGAGACAGTTGGCAATCGCCAATGAATATTACAGGCAGAAAAATTTACGAGGAAGTTAAAAAATCAAACTTAGACAAGGACAATTTCCTTGCGTGATGAATTCTTTCCACATGTTTTATTTGAACGTGTGATTTGTGCTATATCGCAAACGGCATTATCAAAAATCTGGAGAAAACGGTAAAAACAAACAACAATTTGACGGAAACACATCATAAATAAACATGAACCATATCTGTAAATTATCAAAAGAAAAAAGTAGAGTTTCTCTTGCCACAAATCCCGCACATCTGTCCTGAACTCCATGGACGAGGCTGACACAAACCCTGACGAGCTTTCAATCCTCTGAGGCCACGTAAGCGCCGTCGTAAACTGAGGAATCCTCCAACTAGGTTTCCTCAACCCAGCCAAAAATGTAAGCCCATCTTCAGGACGGCCACGACGCAAAATGCTTAATAACGATAGATTTTTCTTCGTAAATATTGCAGCAAAGTAAAAATCCGGTGAAAACAGTGAAAAACGAACAACAATTTGACGGAAATATATCACAAATAATCATGAACCATGTCTATAAATTATCAAACAAAAAAAAGTACAGTTTCTCTTGCCACCATTCCCGGACTCCAAGGACGAGGCGCTGACAAACCCTGACGAGCTTTCAGTCCTCCAGGGCCACGTAGAAACCGAACAAACGTCGTAAACTGAGGAAAAGTCCAATTAGGTTTCCTCAATGTAACCAAACATGTGAGCCAACCTTCAGGACCAACCAGACCCTGGGGATATCGCTAAACGACTAACTTGCTCCATGCATATTACAAGTTAATAAAGCAAAAATCGCCTAATGTTTGAAGGAAAGGTTGGCACGAATTGAAAACATCGTGACAACAATAGGAACGAGTACCAGGCTACCCGAGTACCAGATGACGTAAAGAAAGCCCAACGGCGTTAGAGATCGAGGTGAACGCAATTTAATCTCTCCGTTGAAACAACAACGCGGAAAAAATTGGAATTTTCAGGAACTAGTCATGTAAAAGAGTATACAGCGGCGGAAATTTGATGAATGTCGGGCCTCGTAGACTAAGTAATTTGGTCAATTCCCACCCACCGAAAATATAAGCTGCACCTACAGCCGATTGTAAAAGCTGATGCAATTATTTCTAAAAATAGAACCTCCCGACGATATTATTTAGTTACAGCCAAATTAGTAAGGTTGCCTAGGTTTGCATATCGCAACGGTGTTAGATTTGTGACGTCATCAGAGTTCTCTGCATTTCCAAGGTACACGGTATCTAAGAGAAATGTTTTATGCAGAACTAAAAAAAAAATGCAATTACATATTCCATATTACGATTTGTTACAATTAAAGCAAAAAAAAAATTAAAGTTAGAGGCGACGTTTCAAGAGGTTTTCACGATTCACTTTTCAGTAAACCTAGACGACCTTAACAATTTAAATAACCTTACTTACAGCCATAAAGAAATGCCGTTACATAAAGAATTTTACGAAGTTTTATGGCCGGGGTATTTTGAAACGAATGCAGAAGATTATCTGCGTTGCAACCACCAAGTAGCGTGAGATCAATTGTGTTTTGCGAATCCAATTAATTTTAGCGACGAAAGAGTGATGGTAAAAGAAATATGTTTAAAGCAATAAAAACCGACGAGACAGGCGCGGCGTGAACCGTTTCCCACACACAAAATTTCTCAATATTGAGCAAACAAAAATAAATGCGGTCTAAAACTCGATTATAGGGCGTTTCTTGAAAAGGGTTTCCCAAACCATAGCAAAGCACGTGACCTACTTAAAAAAAATTAGTAAACCAAAAATTGCGTTGCGTTAAAAGTATAATACCAGAGTCACCTGTCATACTTTCAAAACCGATTCGGTGTGGCGGAAATATTTGTAATTTAGAAAATTTCCTCTTCGACTGGTCTCCCCTTCTCCCCGTCCGTCAAAGCCCCGGCGTAACTTTTTTAATTTGCGGCGCTCCGCGAACGAATTAATCTCCGAAAGACGCGAATTAAGAAATGCAAAACTTCGACGCGCGTAAACTGTTGCGAAAACTTCGAACGCAACGACGGCGACGTTTCGTCCGCAAATTGTAATCTCCCTCGAACGCTGCACGAGACAATCCGACTTTTATTATGAACGTTCGAAAAGTCGGAATTGGAAACTGAGGGCTGTTCGAATTACCATTTGGCGAAACAATCGTGCCTGATGTTTTGATTGACAAACGCAGCCCCGGTTCCAATTCGTTCGAATTTGCAGGTTCGCGAGTGTTTAAATTTCGAAGGGCGAGGGTGAGAGGAGAAAGGGGGCTGCCGGTGAAACTGCGGAAACTTTTTTAATTTGCATATCGATCTGAGGCTGGGAGGAGAATTAATCTTTGCGTGGGAACGTATTAAGAAAGTAGAACTAGCTCCCACTCGACGTATAAATTACAGTTTGATATTGATATCGTTATTGTTACAGAATATTTTATAAGCTCGAAAAGACAATATTGGCTTTCAAACTTAACACAGTACAAGAAAGAGGTCTGGTTGTTTCAAATTTCGTCTTCACCAGCACGATCAATTCTCTACCAAACGCCATACTTCTGTGATATTGAATGCAGGAAGAGGCTAGGTGGTTAGAGTTTACAAGCTATCTTGATTGGTTCCACAAAAAGGCCAGGCACCCCTTAACGGCTTCGCATTTTTGGCCTGATAAATCACCTACGGCAGAAAAAAAATATTTCAGTTGAAATATTTTTAGACTTTTGTTAAAGTTTAGAAATTATATTTGCAATTATTGAGAGCAAAAAGGCGTATCGGTTAATTTCAAAATTAAGATTAAACTACTTAAGTTAAGAAACAAAATTGAACAATGTTTTGATGGAATGAAATTGTTTAAACATTAAGAACAGATTGAATTGTAAATTAATCAAAGTTTGTACTCACTTTAAGTTGAAAGTGAATTTTATTGAATTATTGGAGTCAAGACAACACAATGCAGCTGGGATAAAATAAAATTAAATCAAAAATGTAAACATGGTAATGAGCCGTGGCTTGGCGCAAGCCCTCACTCCTTGTTATTATTTTAAAATTGAGAATTATGCCTTCAACACTTTAACAAATTATTAAACCAAACATTAAAAAAACGGCTTTCTGGGTTCATTGCGGGTTTAATTGGTGCAATAGGTGCAAACCCAGAGCATCATTGGGCAATAGTGCGTAAGCGAAAATTGAATTCAAACAAGAGGTGGAAACCTGGAATACTGACTTGACTATCGTGAATTCCGGGGTCCTCACGCCTATGAAGTCTTTTGGTCTTTTTCCATCCCTTCAGAACCCAACCCTCGAGCAACAACAAAGAGCTACCAGCCGACCAACGAAACACAGCACAGCACTTTCTCTAACCATATACTCCTATTTGTTTTGCATATCTTGATTCTAATAACACCCCGCGTTAGAAGAATTTAATTTTTTTTTAATACAGAACTCATTCTTTTTAATTGGTGAAAAATCGAACATTACATTTGCAACATTTTATGTGACAGGAAAACTAGTAATTTAAAACGTAATACAAAGTAAGCTAAGTAAATATCAAATTTAAATGTAATGGTAATTGGCGTAATTTATAAACGCAACAGCTGTAGACACGCAATATTAGAATTTGCTTGCACAAATGTTAAAAGTGCAAGTGCAAGTGCAGATTGTAACGCACACATACAAACACACAAACCCAGACAAATCTAAAATATGTGCCAGCAATTCCACAGAGCAAATGTGTAATAAATTAATCAAAATTTGTACTTACTGTTCATTTTTTGAGAATTTTCCCAATTTTTGTAAAAACAACATGAAACTAAAAATTGTGATAATGTAGTACCAACCTAAATTTATATTTGTTTATACAGCATAGACACTCTTTACAGTTCAGAAAATGTCCCTAGCATTAACCGGTGCCTGGCCCAAGTGGAACGGGGATGCATTGGAGTGGTGGTACGAGGACACTTTAAAATGCGAAGCACCAACAAACTTCGGCAGATTTTTAGTAGATTCCGAAGAGGAAAGATCTTCTAAAACTTTAAAATATTGATTGAAATTATTACTTCTAAATTTTATTGCATTAAATTATTAAGTTGAAAGTGAATTTTATTGAATTTTATTGAATTTTATTGAATTTTATTGTAGTCAAGACAACACAATGCAGCTGAGATAAAATAAAATTAAATCAAAAATGTAAACATGGTGATGAGCCGTGGCTTGGCGCAAGCCATCACTCCTTGTTATTATTTTAAAATTGAGAATTATGCTTTCAGCACTTTAACAAATTATTAAACCAAACAGTTAAAAAAACGGCATTCAGAACCCGACCGAAGCTCATTGTGTCTACCAAAGCCGAAACCGGTTTGTTAATAATTTTCAGCTAAAGCTTAAGTGAAGGTAAAATATAATCACCAGTTCTGAGGTTCTTTTTTCAAATAAAAAAGCAATGGAAAATGGATGAAATAAAATTATTTTTTCCACATATTTTAGAAAATTATGAAAAAAGCTGGGTTAAATTTATTTGCCCCATAAAATCCAACCCCTGGAGACAGTTGGCAATCGACAATGAATGTTATAAGCAGTAAAATTTACGAGAAAGTTAAAAAATTGACCTTAGACAAATACAATTTCCTTGCGGGATGAATTCTTTCCACATATTTTATTTGAACGTGTAATTTGTGTTGTATAGCAGACGGTATTATCAAAAATCTGGAGAAAACAGTAAAAACAGACAACAGTTTGACGGAAACACATCAGAAATAAACATGAACCATATCTGTATACTGTCAAACAAAAAAAAAGTAGAGTTTCTCTTGCCACCAACCCCGGATATCTGCCCTGAACTCCAAGGTCGAGGCTGACATAAACCCTGACGAGCTTTCAATCCTCCAAAGCCCCGTAAGAGCCATCGTAAACTGAGGAATCCTCCAACTAGGTTTCCTCAACCCAACCAAAAATGTAAGTCCATCTTCAGGATGGCCACGACGCAAAATGCTTAATAACGATAGATTTTTCTTCTTAAATATTGCAGCAAAGTAAAAATCCGGAGAAAACAGTGAAAAACGAACAACAATTTGACGGAAATATATCACAAATAATCATGAACCATGTCTGTAAATTATTAAACAAAAAAAAGTACAGTTTCTCTTCCCACCATCCCCGGACTCCAAAGACGAGGTGCTGACAAACCCTGACGAGCTTTCAATCCTCCAGGGCCACGTAGAAACCGACCGAATGTCGTAAACTGAGGAATGCAGCTGGGATAAAATAAAATTAAATCAAAAATGTAAACATGGTGATGAGCCGTGGCTTGGCGCAAGCCATCACTCCTTGTTATTATTTTAAAATTGAGAATTATGCTTTCAGCACTTTAACAAATTATTAAACCAAACAGTTAAAAAAACGGCATTCTGGGTTCATTGCGGGTTTAATTGGTGCAATAGGTCCAAACCCAGACCATCATTGGGCAATTGTACGTAAGCGAAAATTGAATTCAAACAAGATGTGGAAACCTGGAATACTGATTAGACTTTCGTGAATTCCGGGGTTCTCACGCCTATAAAGTCTTTTGGTCGTCTGAAGATAAGAGTTGGAGGTTTTCCATCCTTTCAGAACTTAATCCTCGAGTACCAACAAAGAGCTACCGGCCGGACAAAACACAGCACAGCACTTTCTCTAAACATATACTCCTATTTGTTTTGTATATCTTGATTTTAATAACAAGCTGTGTTAGAAGAATTTAATTTTTTTTTAATAAAGAACTCATTCTTTTTTTTTAATTGGTGAAAAATCGAACGCTTTCACGTACAGTTACAACATTTTATGCGACAGGAAAACTGGTAATTTAAAACGTAATACAAAGTAAGCTAAGTAAATATCAAATCTGAATCTAATGGTAATTGGCGTAATTTATAAACGCCAGCTGTAGACACGCAATATCAGAATTTCCTTGCACAAATTTTAAAAGTGCAAGTGCAGGTTGTAAAGCACACACACAAACACACAAACCCAGACAAATCTAAAATATGTGTCAGCAATTCCACAGAGCAAATGTGTAATAAATTAATCAAAATTTGTACTTACGTGTTCATTTATTGAAAATTTTCCAAATTTTTGTAAAAACAACATGAAACTAAAAATTGTGATAATGTAACGTTGGCTTATTGGTAATCTGGTTTTTACCAAAAAGTAACGTATTAGGGGTTGCGTAGCTGAATTAATATAGGACAAAAAACATCCAGTACATTTATTAAAAGTATAAGATACACTTACATGTCAGAAGCACTATTACGGACGACATACATAGTTCTCGCACTATAATCAGTATATCGACGACTTCTCTGTTGCTATCGGAAAATCTCTCGGTATATATGCCTGGAGTTGACCTATTTTCTGCTGCGTGGGCGATTGACGTGTAGCTCTGTTTTCTTGAAGCTTTCGATGATTCATTTTTCTCTATTGCCGGATTATTATGTAATTACGTGCAAAGTTATCGATCAAGATTTTTCCTTGTATTGTATGGATCTTAGATAATTATTTAGATAATTATTTCGTTTGTTACAATATTATAGTACCAAACTAAATTTATATTCGTTTAAACAGCATAGGCACGCTTTACAGTTCAGAAAATGTCCCTAGCATTAACCAAGTGGAACGGCGACGTATTGGAGTGGTGGTAAGAGGACACTTTAAAATGCGAAGCACCAACAAACTTCGGCAGATTTTTAGTAGATCCCGAAGAGGAAAAATTGTCTAAAACTAAAATATTGATTGAAATTGTTATTTCTGAATTTTATTGTATTCAATTATTAAGTTGAAAGTGAATTTTTTGAATTTTATTGGAGTCAAGACAACACAATGCGGCTGGGATAAAATAAAATTAAATAAAAAATGTAAACATGGTGATGAGCCGTGGCTTGGCGCAAGTCATCACACCTTGTTATTATTTTAAAATTGAGAATTATGCCTTCAGCACTTTAACAAATTATTAAACTATTTTATTTGGTGCAATAGGTCCAAACCCAAAGCATCATTGGGCAATTGTACGTAAGCGAAAATTGAATTCAAACAAGATGTGGAAACCTGGAATACTGATTTGACTTTCGTGAATTCCGGGGTTCTCACTCCTATAAAGTCTTTTGCTCATCTGAAGATAAGAGTTGGAGGTTCTCCATCCTTTCAGAACTTAATCCTCGAGTACCAACAAAGACCTACCGGCCGGACAAAACACAGCACAGCACTTTCTCTGAACATATACTCCTATTTGTTTTGTATATCTTGATTTTAATAACAAGCTGTGTTAGAAGAATTTAATTTTTTTTTAATAAAGAACTCATTCTTTTTTTTTAATTGGTGAAAAATCGAACGCTTTCACGTACAGCTACAACATTTTATGCTTTAATTTAAAACGTAATGCAAAGTAAGCTAAGTAAATATCAAATCTGAATCTAATGGTAATTGGCGTAATTTATAAACGCTACAGCTGTAGACACGCAATATCAGAATTTGCTTGCACAAATTTTAAAAGTGCAAGTGCAAGTGAAGATTGTAATGCACACACACACACACATACAAACCCAGACAAATCTAAAATATGTGCTGGCAATTCCGCAGAGCAAATGTGTAATATACGACCTCGAAATTAATTATCATATCTTTCAGGCCGTAAATCTGAAAGCGCTTATTTTGCGGCCCCGCGCGAACTACTGATTATTCGAAACGTAACGGACAGATTTAATATATTACGGCGAGATACCGAAACGAAGCATTAATTTTGTTTCTGTGGCCTCGGTTTTCCCAAACAAAACTAAATAACAACGGCGAACGCTAATTCGGAACTTGGAAAACGCGCGCGACGACTTAATTCTCGGATAAACAATCCGAATGGAAATACGCGCGAAAATCGTGATTTAGGAACAGCCACGGCATTATTAATTCCGATGATGTATTGCTGATGTTGGAATCACATTAGACGATAAATCTGTTCAAGTAATACGCACTGAATTATCATCTGATAAATTATTCGCTTGTTTGCGTTATACGGAAAATTGCAATATTGAAAAAACTATACTATTGAATTATATATTCTAGTGCTAAACCAAGTCCTAATTAACCGTAATTATTCCAAGCAAGCAAAACTACATCGGTCTTTGCATGGACAAACTACTTACGTACAAATATGTGCCGCTTTTGCAGTCGTAAATACCTACTCGTGTAAACCTACAGAGAATTCCTGCATTGCTTCTTGCCTGGAATAAGAACGGTTTAATTTAATAGTTTCAGCCATTCTACCGGAAATAGGAATTTATGCATTTCCTTATCTCATGATTTCACCCGAAAGAACTCTATTAATAAAGCAAGAACTGAATGTTTAGTGTCTCTTATTGTATTTTTGATTAGCTGCGTGCGAGAGTTTTGCCTAAAAATTATCTGGAACTTGGTTAAATTAATTTACTTTTATTGGCTCCGGATTTGACCTAAATACAACTCTGTCCAATATTTTAGTGTTTTACATTCCATTTCCGCTTTTCCATGCCATAAGTATTTTGTCTAAACCGCCCCAATCTGATAAATATGTCAACATTTTGATAAAATCATTGTGTTTCTTGAAAATTGGAAACATTACTGTTATTACTGTCGGTAAGCAGATCAAATCTAATCACTGCAAACTATAGGAAAATTCTTGCCTCTCTCCATTTATGTTAATATTTTTTTTCTTACTTTAAAGTTTCTGCAATTGTAGAGTTTTGTTTTGTAAAGTTTCTGCGAGTCGTGGTCTATTTTAATATGTTTGTTAAAACTACCATTCTTTGGCAGAAGAAGAAATCTGAGATACGCGGTTCCAACCGGAAGACAGGAATTTTTTTATTTTACTATTTTTAAGTACTTTCATAACCTTCAACACGTTAATCGGAGGAGAAACCTCATAAGGAGAGAGATAACAAGGGAGAAGAATTTGATAATCTTTAGGTAATTAACGGCTATGTTCTGAAGTTTCGAGAGAGAAAAAATATTCAATACACTCCTTGTATTGAATATTTAAGTTACAGACAGAAACAAGAGAAAATAAAATATTTTGGAACCATGTGAGAATTTTCCTCAATTTTAGCATTGACAATTGAACAAAACAAAATCATGTCCCTACCTGATAGGGTGAGACATTGCACAACAAACTTCTTTACGGTGGTAAAAAAGGGGTCATCTACATAGGAGGGAAGAAACTCTGTCATACCTCAAGGAATTGGCAAAGGAACACTTTGTTCACAAAACGCACAAGGCACTACACCAAAGTTATGTTGACTGCCCTTGATTGGGTCCAAAGAACGACCTTCCTCGTTATTTCGCGCTGGAAAATTTTGTTTATAAAACTCTCTCGCGCTTCAAAACCGCCCAGAAACTGGTTTCGTCTAACGTGTCCCTTCAGAACTACTGTTTTCAAGTAGGAGGAGAAACAATTTTTCATGCCGTCACCAAAAAGAAAACGTTACCAAAGGATGTCGTTCTAGATTTCATGCTCGCTTAGAGTTTGATAAAGAAAATTTGAATTCCCGACATGAAGCCGAAATTCAAAAGGGATACGCAAGGCAATTTAATATTTGTAAGAAAACAATTTAGGTGTAAAATTCCGGCTGTTTGCATTACTTTGTTAACTACTGCAGCTGTAAGATTTTCGTTGCCTATTTTGGCTGACCTGACTGAGAACGTTCTGTAAACGATATTTCCTCATTAATAAGAAAGCTTTGCTTTGCTGGAATCAGTTCCGCAGTAGTTGAATCCCGCTCGAATGATTTCTTTTACGGAGAACACTTTAATGATGTTAAAACCACAAAACGGAAGTACGAGATTCGTGCTGCAAAGTACTATCTCTTTATGACTATTGATTTATGATGAATGATGAACATTGTTACAGTTTCAAATCCTATTATTATTTAGGGACGCCCTGTACAGTAAAATTTAGTCGAATCTTTCTTTTATCAACGGGTTATTTCATCCCGCCGGAAAAGGGTGTGTCGCTGCGCTTTCTCCGAGCGAAACGTGTTCTTGTCGCCTCGGGCTTGAGAACGCCTCTTAATTGCCCGAATCTTTCATTCGAAAAGTTTTTGTGTTCAATTGGCTTCTAGTTGTCGGATTTCTTCTACTGCCGACGTTTCGTTCTCCATTGCAGAAGAAATCCGAGAGACGCGGTTCCAACTGGAAGCCAGGAATTCAACCATAGACGACGACAGCGGAAACCTTCAAGTTAAACTAGTTTTTGCATTAGTTTTCGACAAGTGTATTTTGAGTCAGAAATACACTCGTTTGATTTTCGTATAATCTAAAGGAAGTTTATGTTTTTTTTTTTTAAACTATTCCGGGTTGGTGCCAGTCAGACTGGAATTATTTTTTTCCCTATGCTTGCGACATTTATTGTATGCTTTGCAATCGCCTTCACGACCCTTGGTATTTAATTTTGATTCGACGAGGCTTATGTCTCATTTCACCGGATTGGCTTACTCTTCTCGATTGCGATCACATTTCACCGAATTGGCTTACTCTTTTCGATTTCTATTTTTTTTGTTGGTTCTCTTTTCTTCGCTCTCCGAACTGAGCTGGCAATAGATTCACTTTTCATTTGAAAGACGAGTCAACCACTTGTGTTCGTGTTTGGTCTTCCGTTTGAGTGTTCAAAAGTATTTCCCTCAAGGAGTTTCAAATGAAAGTCACGGCTTAAAGCCGGTTTTGAAGGTTCGCTCCGCCTTTATGTCACCTTGGTGTAATCGATTTCCTCCAGGTGAGTCTGATTTATCTGTTTGTTGCCAACACGATCCGTGTTCTATGTTTCTTCTCCTTGATGCTAAATTGAAGGGGTTGAATATCCACACTCTCGCCCCGAATTTTTCCCTGCCGATTGAGTCTTGGCCCACGAATATTTCGCCGTAGACAGATCAGCTGTAACGTGTAGGTCCTGTCTGTTTCGACTTGGAGGGAAAGCGAAGGTCGCTTTGTGTCTCGACTTCTCGGCCGATATTGGACCTGGGGATTCGCCAACGCAGACGTGACACCCACTCTGCGAAAGGTCGAAATTTTTTCCTGTTATTTCCCGTACCAGTTCATTCATTTTGAAAATTGATGCGATTGATATTAAATACGTGGTGCCCATAATTTTGGGCATAGTTTGGCATCTTTTGCGCGACCTTTCTGGTCGGATTTGATACATTTGAAACGCCGCGCCAGTCGCTTCAGGACTCCCCACCATTGTTTTGGGATAATTACGTTCTGTTGATCCGAGCACGTTTACCTTAGTGTAATTTGAAGCCTTCCGCCTCCTATTTCTTTCTGTGCGTCGTTCGGGCGCGAACTGAGATCCTTCTCCCTTTCTTTGCGCTTTATTTTGAAAATTCCTTGGTTGTGTAACCCTATTTATATATTTGTTGAATAGGTTTGTTTGAGAAACTTTGGATGTACCAGTTTTCCCGCGATCCCAAAAACATTGAGTGGCGCCCTTTCGGCTTAATTATCGCGTTCGTTTGATAAGAATCCCGACCCATCCCATTGCAGCTGCTCCAAGATGTGAAAGAAGACCTCACAAAAACAAGAAAGGGGGCGTGAAGTAAAAATTTCACATCAAAGAGCACCGGGCTCACTTATTTATAAACAAGAATTTTCACAAATTCAAATTCAAATTTGAAATTTATTGTCTTGAAACCAGCTGTGGATATAGACATAAACATATAGTACACAATTAAAAAATATAAGATTAAAGACATCACTAAATAAGTCAAATAGTAAAATTAAATGTAATAAATTCGTTTACAGAATAAAATGCCTGACTTAGTAGGATACTTTTCAATTTAAATCTGAATTTTCTTACGTTAGAAATCATGCGCAGTTAATTAGGAAACTTATTAAAAAGAATCTTACTCATATAAAATGGAGATTGCTTCGCGTATGCAGTGTGAGGAAGCGGTAAGTATAGAGAATCATTATTTCTGGTGAAATAATTAAGCACATCAAAATTTCTTTTTAGAAAATTCTAATTTTTGTGTACAATAGTTAAGATTTCCAATAAATGTGCAATGTGCGTTATGCTCTGCTCGACAAATGATTCTAACTGCCCTTTTTGAATTACAAATAATTTAAATTGATATTTTCAAAAGTTCCGAAGCCCCAAAAACTAATTCCATACCTTAATTTAGATTCAAATACCGAGTGATATACTTGTAGCGAAGATGGAAGACCGAGATTAGAAAAAATAGTACGAATTAGAAAACAATCTTTAGCTAATTTCGCACAAAGCTATTATTTATACCTATAGTTAAGGGTTGGTTGTTCCTGAACAGAATTAATTTAGTTTTGTCGAGATTCAACTTTTAAAAATTAATTATTGAACCAAATTTGCAAAATTTTCAAATCTTCATTCATCTGACGTGTTAAGTCAGGGTTGTCTATGGCTGACCTGCTAATAGAAGTATCGTCAGCAAGAAGTGTAAGATGACCCGATAATTTTAACGACGTAATATCGTTTAAGTAAAGTAAGAATAAAAGTGGCCTCAGTACTGAACCCTGAGGAACACCGTTATTTACATTCAGTAGGTCTGATTTTGCTTTTTCTGAGTGTAAAGTTAGACTAACAGACTGATACCGAACTGTCAGATATGACTTAAACCAATCGTTAACTACACCTCTGAATCCATAGCTGTGTAATTTTTCGAGTAAAATACTTTGATGCACATAGTCAAAAGCTTTTGCTACGTCACAGAACATGGTTGCTACTGAAGATTTTTTGTTTAAATTTTCATAAATAAATGATATAAAATTATAAATAGCATCACTAGTATTCTTTTTTGATTTAAATCCAAATTGCAGCGGAGGTAGTATATTGTATGTTGTAAGAAATGACATTATTGACTTCTTCACAATTGCCTCGATTATTTTAGAAAATGTGGAAATAACTGCTATAGGTCTGAAATTTGTAAAACTGTGATCCGTGCCACCTTTATGGAGCGGTATTACGCGAACAAGTTTTAGGAACGAAGGAAAAGTACCAGTTTGAAAACTTTCATTAATTAAATTAGTGAAGATTTGTAAAACCGAATGAGGGACGGATTGAATAACCTTTAAGCTTATTTCATCAATTCCACTAGAAGTTGATGTTTTTGAGTGACTTTATTGTCTCACTGACTTCAGATATATCGATTGGTGCAAAAAATAAAGTGTTATTATTAAAAGAATTTTTCAAAAGATGTAAAGGATTTACTGTTTGGAATATACCACCTTTAATGTTTTCAGCTGTGGAACAAAAATATTTATTTAATGTATTTGCAGCTTCAAGAGGGTCTTCGATTACATTTTCAGATTCATCAATGATGATATTATATTACAAGATTTTTTACTTCCTTGAAGTTCTTTTATAATGTTCCAAGATTCGCGCTGGATATTATTTGAACTAATTAATCGATTTTCAAGAGATACACGTTTTGCTTCACGAATAAGGCATTGTAATATATATTTATATCGTTTAAAATACAAATGTAGCCATTCTGCACAATAAAACATTTTTAAATAGTACAAGAACCTTTTGTTTTTTTTTTATGGAAGTACGTAATCCTCGAGTCAACCATCTTTTATTCTTGCCAACTGATTTTTTTTTTATCGGGAATCTTTTATTAAAAATATTTATTTACAATTTGTAACAAATTTTAATTTAATTAACAATAATGCATTGGTAATGCATTTTACCAAGAGTTTAATTAGAATGGACTCCAAGCATAGGCGCAATAGGCGTCTAGGAGAAAAAAGGGTGACTAGTAAGCATGGTGGGGTGCTGGCGGACGGTAAACGTATTATGCGAGGATATGACTGAAACAGAGCCAGTATTTATCAGTCGTAATCTATTACTGTTGTTTAGGTGTGATGCGACCTCATGCCATGTCGCAGAAGCTAAGCTTAATGTAATTTCGTTATTTTTCATACGATATGAATCCTGAAGGAAAACTTGAGAACCTAAAAGTAGTTGAAAACGGCCGCCTCCTGCCGATCTTAAAACTCCAGAGGGCTGGCTTTTTCCTCTATCGAAAAAAGTGCTGAAGCATTCATTGATCATCTTACAAATTGCAAGGTTATTATGAACGTGTTTACGCATCCCTTTATTAAATTTAGCGAAGACAATTCGAAACTAAGGAGCGAACGAACGCGCTCGCGGAAAACAACAAAATGCGCCAGGTAAAATCCAATATTCTCGGGCTAAAATAAACTTATACATTCGCATATATTACAGCAGACGCGCGTGCTTTTACAAATGTAGCAGCAGCAGCAGCAGCCCGCACGGAGGATATTAAAATCTCTATGTGCCCCCCGTATAATAATGCGGAAACAAAATCCCGAAATGAATTCTCTTCGTGTGTACTCCTCGAACGAGCCCTGCGGGCGGAGGATGGGACGCATCGATTAAACATAAACCCCGAGCCATAATTTGAGATTCGGTTAAGTTGGCAGTTTATACCTACAGGTGATTTACCTGTTTACAAATTTTGTATTCCGGTGGAGAGTCTTTAAATGACAAAATTAATTTGCCATTGGTCGGTTGTTCTTTGAATGTCTTCTTTGAGGAAAGTGCCTTGCCACTTTCATTATCGTCCTTACAAGTTAATGTAGTCTGTCGTTTCTCCTGTTGTCCTCTGATTTACATTCTTTTATTTCTCAAGATAAAATTAATACTCTTCGTGTGTTTTACGAACGCACCCTGCAGGCAGACGGGGCGCATCGATTAAATATAAACCGGAGCCATAATTTGGGGTTTAGTTAAGTTGTTTTTACACCCATATTTACAAATTCTCCAGAACGTCTTTTAAACGACCGAGTTAAACTGCCACTGGTTGGTTGTTTTCTTTTTATTTTATTTTTTAAATTAATGTATTTTTGCTCGGCCACTTTCATTACCGTTTCATTATCGTCCTTACAAGTTAATGAAGTCTGTCGTCCTCCTGTTTGCTTTTTGCATTCTTGTATTTCTCGTCGCCGTCCTCCCGGCCCTCATAAATAAAAAGTTTCCTCGTGCTTTCCGACATTAATAAAGCTTTTCGGCTGACATAAATCTTGCAGATGGTGACAAGCTCATATCGTACACTGGCACATTTTTTGTATTGAACGTTTTTAGGTTATCATCTATTATGTAGAATGGGGGAAGGCAGAAGAGAGACGCTAAGAATGCCTCACGAATCGAAGTGTCTTCTGTAATCCTCAAGATTATTCACGCGAATGGGATTTCTTATTTAAGAGCGATTGAGGCTGTGACGGATTGATTTACTACTTCAATAAAATTAATTAGATTGAGTTTTCCTTTTTTCTTCGTATAAAGAAGAATCGGACTGGATTTTAAAACGACTATTGCAGAATTTATAAATAATAATGAACAAAATCAGAAGTAACCATCAAGAATGCTTGGAGTAATATATACTTGATACGTGTATGAAATTATTTTCATTTGTTGCCATCGTAAATTTCGAACATAACACCAAACATTCTGTAAGCTCACATAATAAGTAATTATAAACATAGTCTCCAACTCGTCATTGGAAATTATTTCAAGCGCGAACTGGTAACTTGTTTTTCATCAAGAAGAAATGAAATAGAAAAATTGTATGTAGAAAATACTAGTGCACTTGTCCACTTGGCGCTCGCGTGCTAAAATAAACTGTCTTATGAAACTTACTTTTTAATACGCTATTATTAGAACAATTATAAATCATCAACATCCAGGCTGGATAAAGCAGGTTAAATAAAAAAAAAACTTAACCATGATAACAATCGGGTGGCTTGGCGCAAGCCGCCACACATTGTTATTATTTTAAAAATAGAATTTTTTGCCTTCACCATTTAATCGAATTATTTAAGCAAAGCAATCTTAAAACAGAATCCTGAGTTCATTGCGGGCAGGTGTTTAATTGGTGCAAACCCAGAGCATCATTAGACAGTTATGCGTAAAATAAAAGTCAAACTCACACAAGAGGTGCAAACTTGGATTGATGATTTGGCTGTAGTTAATTCCGGGGTTCTCACGCGCGTAAAGCAGATAAGTCTTTTGGTCATCTACGACAAGAGTTGGAGGGTTTAACCCTGAGTTTCAAAAGGAACCAAAAGGAGCAACCAGCCTGGCCCACGTGTGTCAGCCTGGCCCACGTGTGTTACTTGGGAATATAAAACAAAATTAAATTGTAACCAATTCCGTACTTGAAAGGACTGTGGGGATTCTGAATTTTGCGTTTGCAATTTCAATTAGAAAGGAAATCAATAATCCGCCGGCAATTATGCCCATTACACAAAGGGGCGCACCTACTATTACATATTACAACGGTGTATATAATTTTACGATTTATCAAGTGCCGTTTATGTTAATAATAAATTAAAACTAAGTGTATTATATTATTATGGTATAGTACCCAGCAGAAATTAATATTCGAAAAGCATATTTAATCCTGTAAATTAATTAAACGCAATAAATTATTTGCCTTCCCAACAAACGAGCAATTCGCATTTGACATACATAACTGCGGCGGCATTCAATAGAGAAAATGATAATTAATACGTGTTTACATTGTTGCTTTCGATTCCATCCATCAGCGTTAATTTCATAATTCTTTCGCCAAAAATAACATTAACGAAGGCCGCCGTATTTATTCACAGAACATAATTCACCACCGCAGGATATTTCAGACGTAATTATTACACGCCGTGATGAACAAAATATTTCGAGATCTAAATCGTCAGCTTGTTCTTTTTTTTAAAGCGAGCCAGGTAAATAAATCTATCTCATTAGGCGACTGTTTACCGAAAACGAATCCGACAATCGAATTCGATACCTAACGAGAGCAAATAAACATGAATGGAGCGCGGAGGATTCGCGCTCGTTGCTCGAGCGAACCAAAATAATTTGCTTCGTTCCGCCAGATTTGTATCAAATAAAAATTTCGCTTAAAACATAGCTAGGCGTTATGACCGGGGGAAATTGTGCCCGACTCGATAAATTAAAATTTCCAATCGGAACGTGTCCCGCCTGCGAAACCTAAGACGTATTTTATTATGCAAATCGAATTTTCGCTAGTCGGCTTTAGTAAATATGACAGAAACGTCTCTCTGTAATGGAAAACCGATAACTTATGCTGTTAAAAAATGAAACTCGATTTCTCTCTTAGGACCCGGCCGTATATTCAATGACTATCTATTTTCTTTTTCGTGTCAATAAATTTTAAGACTACCGCTGCCTGGAAGAAACTAGGAAAACATCTCTTGGAACAAAGGGGGAACGATTTCATCTAACTCCAGTTTTTCACAATAAATAACTGTTTCAATTAAGAAGAATTATTACATTCAGATTCAGATTTGAAATGTATATCTCATATGACACAATAAAGTTACTATTATTATTATTATTAATAATAAAATGCTATTGTACTGTCTGCATCATATTGCACTGGCCCCTCAAGGAATGCGTCAAGGGCTTATACTAATCCTTTCTTCTCTCTCAAAGGTTAATCGAAAATATTTTTTTATTTAGACATGAGACCCAGTTTGCACACCTTAGGTTTGCACGCCACTGTGTCACTCCCACCGTTGTTTGAACACAACCAAAAATCTCGTCTAATCATTTTATTTTATGGGTGAGAGTATTATTTTCGTTTAAATAATAATTAGAAGTGAGGTGGGCTTGCACGTAAGCCAAATCTAACTATCGAGTTTAATTTTGATGATTTTAATTTTATTGCAATCAAATCTACGCTTTACTTAACAAAATTTATTTGCACGACTCGTGGAAGCGTCGAACTTCACTCAAGGTGCTCGTGCACCGGTGATTTTGGAAGGCACGCCGTTCGCTTAGCGTCGACCATGGAAAATTAAGACTCCAACAACGTACTTCTCTCCAGTAAGAAACATAATCGTAAAAGAAAAGCGGGACAAAGAAAAACTCATAAAACAAAGCAATCAATTACAAACATGGCTCACGCTAACATCGCCACCTAATTACCTCAGTTTTTTCAACGCAGAAACGGTTTTTCCGCTCGGAAGCATTTGCTTAAACAAATCAGCTGACGCTTAAGGCTCGAAGAACCCCAGATTCAACGTACGCAAAACACAGAGCGTAAATAACGTGAAAGCTTGGTCAATGTTAGCGCAGCATCGTAATGGCGACCTCGAGGAAAGTGGAACCTTCACAGTATACAGTCGTATACAATCGTTACACATCCCAGTGTGGTAAAGAACGGTAGCAAGCGTAGAAGTGAAAATAAAAAGCAGATTCTTCCGTCGATACAAGGAAATCAATTACAAACGTGGTCCACTCTATCATTGCAACCTAATTATCTATAATTATCAGATACAATGCACGAAGAGCACACACAGAAAGTAAATAGCGTGACCAAATCAAAACTTTTATTCATGACTTTTCCTCGACCGTGGGCTTGGCATAAATGTGTGAAATTAAGATTTAATTTATTGAATTCAGCACTTCACGCTAAGACGATATTATCACCACCTGCATAACGATGTTCGGTGTATTTGATTGATTGATAAGATAACTTTAATGTTAATATTATTAAGCCAGAAAAATGATTTATGATTTAAAAAAACTTACATCCGCACATGAACGTGTTGGTATCACACATGAATTGTATTAATTCCTGCTCATACTATTAAGGATCAAAAAATAAAAGTTTCTATTGCCAAATAACGGTTCGGATTAGGACCAACTTCACAGTTAATCCGGCGTTCAACTGAACTTTGAATTGAACTTGGTACAACATAACTTAATGGTACAACCGGGCCTAAAATACGCCGAAGGTAGTACACCCACCGACCACCCAAGGAGCAGGTTAATCACTAACAAGCTGAACACATCCTGACACAGTAATTAGAATCCAAGAATCTTCCTGAAAAATATAATGCGTAACAAGCCAAACTGAACATCTAGCCGTGGGAATTACGCCCACTGGTGAAAATAAGAAGACATTAATACAGGATTTCATGACTTTCAGGGAATTCGGCAGTCAGTATTCAGTAGTCAAAGACGGCCAGCAAGTAACTCAGTGAATGAGTTGATGGTTCATCATGTTTAAGTAGTGTTCTTCAAGAAGCGTTCGTAACTCTCTGCATCATGTTTTGGTAAGCGTATCGTCAACATTATTGTGCGATGTTTGATTAACTAATAACTACAGAACGGAATTATATATTTTAGTTTATGTCGAACGAGGCGGCAACGAGAGTGTGTTAATTCACACACCACTGCAACGTTATCCGTTTGCCGCCTCGTTTGTAATTAATCGAACAAAATATATAATTCCGTTCCTTGCTAGTAACAAATAAGCAGTAGGAAGAAAAACTGTTCAAATTTCTTTTCATCCAACTAACTTTTTACAGCAGTTACAAAAAAAACTGGAACCGGTAAAATAAAACACCTTTGTGATATCAAACAGAACTGTTCACCGTCTAGAACTTAATTTATTCATCGCTGTTAACCACGCCGGACAAAAAAAGCTCCATTTCCGACCATTTCCGAGCAGTTACAATGAAACGATGTTGCCCGTGCTGAAACTTTTTTAAAAATTCTGCACGATTTCTTTTACGATTCTGTTTTGCTCGCGCGCCGCCGCCGCCGCCGCCTGCCTGGATGGATGGAAACTGCTTCTTGTTTTCTTCCCCCGAAACAGCTGCAAACATTATTCGAAATGAAACTATTTTCCGGGGGGTTATCAAGTCGACGCCCACTTCAAGCGAACTTATGTTGTGCCCGTTCGGTCACGAGAGGGGAAACCCAGGCGAGCAGATAAAGCAGCAACAAATGCCCAAGTCGCATCCTCCTTCGCTATGATTTATTTAAGAACACACACGTACGTGTAGTAGTGGAATGATTTATTGCGACCCTATTGGGGGAAACAAAAGGGCGAAACACGCCGGATACAATTGAGGAGTGCTCGTTTTTGCCGACGGTTCGTGTCGGAGGAGAGCTCCTTGGATGAGTCTCTCTCTTCCGCTGAACAAAGGTTAATGGCGTTCAGTGATCCATAAATAAAAGGCACAAGTAAACAGTAAACCGCTCGGAAATTCGATTTATTTTCTGTATTATTTTCATATTACATATCGTTTGTTTCTCATAACTTACAAACACCAAGCGTTCCAGAATTTACATGGTCGTTTTACCTGTGGTCTGATTTCAGACGTTCTAAAACTTCATTCTTCATATTCTACATTTAAAAGTAAAAATCTACTTTGGATGGAAGCGACTAAAAGAAAATTTTTGTGCAAACTGAAAGCATAATAAGAAGCATTAACGTTCGCATACGTACAAACTCTGCCAAACTATTGAATCCCGTCCAAGTGCGGCTCCTCTTAATTATTAAAGCATAGCATGAACATCTGGCTTTGATTGCATTAAAAATTATTTAATACTTTCGCGAAGTTACGTTCCCGGAGTCTACTTAAAAGTAGATCGCGCGCACTTTGAACTGCGGGATAATTGCCCGATTCCATTAACTTCCGAAGTTTATACGGATGAATTAGAAACGTTGGAAATTAAAACTCCACATGATTAATGACGATCTTGAGAGTGCTCCACATAAAGGGGCCTGTTCTATGAATGTTTATCCTTGAATAGAATCCATTATTCGTTATTTAGAAAAAATGCTAGGATTAAAAGAGTTTCTGAGAAACGAATTAGGCGAAAACCTTAGTAATGCGCAACAAACTGTTGAGTTGTAATCGTCATTAGAAATGGTATTTGGCGTTGTATTGTATCACTGCTCAGACGTACTCCGTCTATCAGTCGTGAACAAAGTCGGCGAG
Source organism: Prosopocoilus inquinatus (assembly GCA_036172665.1). NCBI lineage: Eukaryota > Metazoa > Arthropoda > Insecta > Coleoptera > Lucanidae > Prosopocoilus > Prosopocoilus inquinatus. Next base: position 36,543,269 of record CM069877.1, read on the forward strand.
GTAGTTGCCGCCACTCGCGGATGCGTCGAACTTCACTCAAGCACTAACAACTCTCCCGCAAAAGAAAAGCAAGGTATGGAATAAACGGATTTCTCTATTAAAACAAAGAAATCAAATACAAACGTAGGTCACGCTAACATCGCAACTTAATTACCTCGGTTTTTCCATGCAGAAACGGTTTATCCGCGCAGAAGAATTTGCTTGCAACAAATCAGCTGACGGTTAAGGCTCGAAGAATTCCAGATTCAACGTACGCAGAACACAGAACGTAAATAACGTGAAAACCTGCTCAATGTTATCGCAGCGTCGTAATGCCGACCTCGAAGAAAGTGGAACCTTCACAGTATACAGTCGTATACAATCGTTACACCTTCCGGCTTGGGAAAGAACAGTACCAAACGTAGAAGCGAAAATAAAAAGCGGATTCTTCAGTCGAAACAAGGAAATCAATTACAAAGTGATCCACGTGATCATCGCAACCTAATTATCTCTGATTTTAATGCAGATTTGCTCGAAAGCAACTCAAACGACACGCAGGGCTGTTATAATCCCAGATACACTGTATTATAGGTAGAATTTTGCGTACAAATTCATGATAAAAAAAGAACGTGTGTTAACCATAACGCGCCGAACGGATAAATGTGTCCCTAGGCCGGAAAACCGAAAACGGCCTCCTCCCACTCAAGAGGGCGAGCCAATCTGTACACAGTCCGCGATGAACGTGATTGCCTAAGACCAATGGAAGCCTTGAATTTCAAATGGCGTCAGTTCCAGAGACGCAATGGTACCATCTTACTAAATCAAACGCATACCACACGTGGTATGGTCGAGAGTAACTGGGAATTTAACCCGTAACAGTATACGCACCCTCTTTCTGTGATAAGAGCTACAAAAACCATAATAGTTACTCCTCTATTATTTTATTTAAGCAAATATAGTTTCATCGGAGAGGAAAACTTAAAGTTAACAAAAGATATATTAGTCTTTTGATTTTATGGCAGTTGAGATGCAATAAAATGCAATTAATTTCGAGAGAGGAGTAAGTCCGCCGCGCTCTCATCATAATAACGATGTTATCAGAACAATTCAGAAGAAGAAAAAGAATAAGATGCCCCTGTCAGTCCGGAAAACAGCGCCCCAAATGGGAACTTCATTTCGGCAAATCCCTACGCTCTCTCCCTGCACGAATATTTGTCCAAGATCGTCCTCCAGAGACGTCTTTTACGACCGCGTCTCTCTCTCTCTCTCTCTCCGTCTGGATACGCCGCGACTACGAAAGAATGCAGATGGTATTTAATATAGAAAGATGTTTACGTTGACCCGAAAGTCGAGGAGATGAATTGCCCCCCGCCGCCCACGCCCGAATAAGAATAATACGCGGGAATAAATTAATTTTTGAGAGCGTCCGCTTAGAAATTAGTCATTTATAACGGGGAAAGAAACCAAGCGCGCTGCTGAAGAAGTGAGCTGGAGAAAGACCATCAACGCGAGAGTATTAAATTATGGCCGCATTAAAGGAGAGTGAAGGCCGCCGTTATTGCCAAGTAATTTTAGTTATGAAACGTCTTTTTCCGCGCGGCTCATGTCCCTTGCCTTGCCTTGCCTTGCCTTTTTTTCCCCCCAATTCTGCGAAAGTTGCACGTAACGGCTATAACTCGACAAACGCGTCGACTGCTGTGGAGATATAAGTAATAAAAAACAAGTGGCACGTAAGTGAGGTGGAATATTTCGGGGGGAGGCCCCATTCGAAATACGAATTACAAATGCACCATAAAAAAAAACGTACCTACAAAAAAAAATGTTTTGCGCCTCCCTGTAAATGATGCGTGCCGAAGACACGGGTCAATCTACAATGTTTCGCTTAATGTATTCATCAATTCTTTGCGCCGGTATGATATCTGCATAGATTTGAAAGTTGGAAACTTCGTCCCGCGCCCGACGCTCCCGCAATAAATGCTAATTATGCATTCCGGAGTGCCTAAGCAATTTTCGGCAGCTTAATATTTGAAAACTTTGTTTTGGGGTTGCGGCTCACCCGGAAGGTGCATATTTATGAGGTGCTAAATCTGGGCATGCTTGTGTTGCCGACAAATGTCGGTGTGGGTCAGGGAAATCACTAAGGAGAAGCACACGGATTTACCAGAAATTCCTAACAAATATACCGCCGCAATCATAAAAACCGACTGCACTCAAAATAGTTACTGATCGAAACGAAATTTTGTCATATTAACATTAATGTTATTTTGACAAAGCAAGTAAAAATGTAAGCGGAAAGAAACCTACCTACGGACGAAGCTGCTACAACTTCGAAGAATTTAATTCCGTCCAACCCCTAATTATAACCATCGTGTCCCACGAAGGTCCTCAACAGCAACCCAAAATGTGGACGGCCACAACGCGAAATCGGGGCAGCGCCCCCTGGAACAACACCACCAGGCCCTGAGGATATCGACAAACGACTGACCCCCCAAAGCGCGGTATAAATTAATAAAGCGAAACCAACCATGCCCCCAAACGTCCGAGAAGAGGGGTCTGCGCGTATCAAAACCATCGTGGTATCAAAGAGGACCGACGCGTATCAATCTGACGTAAGGAAACTCCAACGACGTCAAAGGTCAAGGGTGAGACCAATTGAAACTATTCGTGGAAAGTTAGCTCGTAAAAACCTGCAGCTCACGTAAACTAATTCGATAAAAAACTGGCGAGGACGGTTCTAAGCAACTATGACTCTGTTTTATTTAAATTCACTTTCGCCGATCGTGGATGTTTCTTACGTACACTTTATTTAAATCAAAATAAATTAGGAGAAACTTAATTACATTCGGAACTGAAGAGTCAATTTTCTTGATGACAGAGAGTTTGTGCACCGTGGCAACTATCTTATCGAACCCCTTTTCCGGTTAGAAAAGCTACCTATTTATATGAGTCTCAACGACCTACTTTAGTCTGCGTCAGCTTTGTGTTAGGCGTTGGTATTGAATAAATTCCTTGATGACTTATTCTATTTTTTCTAGTTCCAAGGGTCGCACGTAGGCCAAGGTTTTCTTGCAGCAATCAGGAGCCCTTACATAATTATTTCTTTTGTTGCACTGTGACTCAGCGATGTTCCAACGATATTAACGCTCTTGATTTAATTTCTCGGAAAGCTGAACAATTTTTTCGTTGCATAACGCTGTATGTGTTGCATTTTGTATGTTTCAATAAGTCTTGGTACAAGTTTGAATTTAATAAAATATTCGAATTAAATAAAGTGTATTGAATTATAAAAAAAATAATAATCCTAAGAATCTGGATTCCTGCAGACGCAAAGCTTCGTCGGTAAAGATATTAACGCAGTTAGTCGGGACGAAATATGCAACGATACAACTTGAGACGACGATAATAAGCTAAAGGGACGATAAGACTTGAGGGGGCTAAGAAACCTGAGAGAAAAAGAAAAGTACGAGATGTTAGCGACGGCTAAAGCTTAACATATTGTGCAAATACCGCTTACCTATGTGTAACACAAGCTACTTAATATTAAACAGAAATGCTCTAACGTCATAAGAATAGATCGGCAAAGCCGTGTGCGAGTTATGTCCACATGGAGAAATAACTCTCCAAACTCAAATTAAGAGGACGAAACGAAACACAACCGCACTCTTTGACTGTTCGCCCAAGTAATGTGAAAGGCTGAAATGGACGTCGATGACGCGAAAATGTTCGTACCACGTGCCAAATGAAATCGTAAATTATGACAGTTTTCTCGGGAAGAACTAGCTCGCAGGCCTGCGAGTTAGGAACGTGTGATCCTTAAGATATCATAGAAGGCGTCAGCTTCACGATTAGAGAATGCGATCTATCATAGGCGAAATTAACAATATTGCAAAAGCAATTGTAATACTTGTAACGTCGCAAGAGAATATTACAAAGCCGCCAAATCCGTATTCGAGTTATGTCCACATGGAGAAATAACTCTCCAAACTTAAATTATAAAGACGAAACGAAACACAACCGCACTCTTTGACTGTTCGCCCAAGTAATGCAGGAGGACGAAATGGACGTCGATGGCGCGAAAGTGTACGTACCAGGTGACAAACCAACCAATCGTAAATTACGAAAATATTCTCGGGATGAACGTTGGGAACGTGTGATCCCTAGAATAAAGAAATAATAGAAGGCGTCAGCTTCGCGGAATAGAGTATGCGATCTATCATGCGCGAAATTGACAAGGTTGCGAAAGCAACTGTAACACTTGTAACCAATAGAATTTTTTTAAACACATATTTTAAATGGCACGTAAAATTTCAATTCAACGAAAGCTTGAAGATGTGAGCAGGATCTTCATACAAATATAACAGAACACAAATGGGAGAGGAAGGTACTTGTGAAGATTTTCGAGGAAAAGAAAATTGAGGTTAGATTAATTAAAAGTATTATACTCTCCATCGCATCGGCGTGAAATAATAATTCTGGTTCTTACGAAACAGACAAAATACGCTTGCACTCGTTTATAAGTGCAACCCTATTAAAAATAGAAACTACGAAGGACATTCGAACCACAGAAAAAAGTTCCGACGCATCATTAATTTGCACCATTTCATGGGCGGAGTATTTTTAAACGAATGGTCAAACAAGCGTCTAAAATAAAATGTAAAGCGGGAGATTAATTGTTGTTTGCTAAATTAGTTATTCCAGTGACGACGATGATAAGAAACTGTTTTTGCTGCAACAAAACCGGTGAGAATGAGAATGAGTGGACGCGCTTAGTATCCACACCATTTCATAAGAAGATGCAACACGTGTCGAACTAAATATACAGGTCATTCCCGAAAAGTGGTTTTCACACCGTAACAGACTTTCATAATACCATGTAAGTAGTAAGAAACTGAAATTTTGTGCAAGAATTAGATATTTTTTAAATTACTGTTGTAAATTTGTTGCGCTGCGCTGTAGGCTCATCGCAGGACTATTACCTGCCCGTTTTTTCTCTTCAAAGAAGTACTAAATTTTGTATTTCGTCGCACTTCAAATTTTCATTTTCATCCTGCCCTGAATCCTTTTGTGTTTTTAGTTCTTTAGAATTTTCGTTTTTGGTGTAGGATGCGACGCGCGAACACGTTGGGTCTGGTTAGTCAGTTACAATTGAACGAGCAGTGAGTTCAGACGTGTGGATATCTCTTTGAGCGGGCCAAGTGGGACATTTCTTGCGAATTTGTTGGTTCCGGTTTATTGCCGCTCCTCTGGTAGGAATCTAATCTTCTCGCGTGATTTTGGGACAATTTGGATAAGGTCATGTCGTTACTACGGAGTACCAACCTGACGTAAGGAAACCCCACTGGCGTCAAAGGCCAAGGATGAGTCGCTTTGAAACATTTCGTTAACTCGCAAAAACCTGTGGTTCACTTAAACTAATTCGATGAAAAACAGACGGCGACGGAAATTTTATAACTCTCCAACGGCGTGAAATAATAATTTCGAACGGTTCTCGCGAAACATATGAAATACGCTTGCACTCATTTGTAAAAGATGACGCAATCCTGTCTAAAAATAGAAACTCCGAACGGCATCAGAACCACAAAAAAGGGCGGACGCATAATTTGCACCAATGAAGAAAACAGGTCGAGAAATATCGAAAAAATTAACACGGCCGAAAATAAATTCAAAGCCACTTGGCGAATTATAAATAAAGAAATGCACGGTAAGGAGACCATTCCCACAAATGCACCATCTAGTAACGTGCTCAATAAATATTTTCAAAACAAATCCGAAAAGACAGTCGCTCAAATACCAAATTCTAGAAAGGAGTCAAAAGAATACCTTAAGAATGTACCAATCCTGTATCCTGTATCCAGTGAAGACATCAAAAGAACTCCAAATAGTTTTAAAACAAAAAATACTCTCAATTGTTACGATATAAATAATAAACTAGTAAAACAGGTGAGTGGTTACATTACTGAACCCTGAACCATTATAGTCAATTCCACTTTGTTAACTGGTGTTTATCCTAACTCTTTTAAGTTCACGAAAATAGTGTCTATTCCTAAAAAAATGGGATGCAGAAGGGTGCGATAATTACAGGCCCCATAGACATTCTATCAAAGGTTTTCGAGAAACTTATTGCACAACCAATTATTTGTTTCTTTGAAAAAAAAATGATCGTGCCTTAAAGTCACTTATAAATTACATTGTGGAAAATATGGAGGATAAAATAAATAGCGACGTATTATTTTGTGACTTGACAAAATCCTCTAACTGTGTCCCACATGAAATTTTGTTAAATAAACTTGAATGTTATGGTTTTCGAGGAGTTGCACTCAAGTTAATAAAGTCATATTTATTTAATCGACAGCAATTCGTCAGCTACAGTGAAGTAAACAGCGAAGTCGTTTCCAAGAAGAACGGTGTCCTTCAAGGTTCAATCCTGAGACCTTTGTTATTTATCATTTTTATAGACGATTTGCCTATACCCAGATATCCTTCAAGTCACACGACCCTATATGCCGATGACATTACAATGGCGATGAAACATCAAACATTTAATATGACAATATTAATATCCCGAAAAGCACACATCAAAGACTGGTTTAATGCTAATAAGTTGTGTCCGAACATTGATTGCCTAAATCTACGTACAAAAGATCACTACAGATTGGAAATCACCAGCTCTCTCCGAATTGGTCTGCAGTTGTTTAATAACGTTCCAAGAGAAATGAAGACTTTAACAACAAATGACTTCAAGGAACATCTAAAATTTCACCACCTCATTGAAAAGTGTTAGTACTGTTTAGAAGACTATTTCAAGGATGCCATTGACACGCCTCCTAAATAAATTAAAGCCCCGAGGAATACGTTTTAGGTTAATTTAAATTTAATTTAATCCACATTTGTTTTTATTACCTATATTATATTTTATATTAATTTGACTTAAACCTGTGCAATCAATGGGTGCGTGTATAAAAACACGAGGGCTACGGAGACCATTAACGCCGCTACAGCAGTGGTGTTATTCAGTTTAACAAAAAACATAGCAATATTGCCGCAATAAAAAATTACAGTTATGCAATCAACTCTTCTTGTTTCAATATGTAAAGATTTTCAGAGTAATTAGTTGACCAATTGTACCTCGACCTCAGGAATGTATCGCCACATTACACCATATAGTAGGAACGCCGTAAATTATTTTCTCCGTCCCATTACACAATATGCCTGTTCGATGCAATTTTACGGCGGTACTGAAATGATGGCGTGAACTTATTCAAATCCTATCATTAGACATTACATAAATACCTGTCTTTTACTGCAGAAACGGAAAATCCGCTGGGAGAAAAACTGCTTATGACAACTATCACAGGATACTGTCAGTAATTCAATGTAAATAATAGACGATGAAATAGATGGAGAACAAACCGGAAAGAGAGAACAGAAGATACAAATGAATACGTAACTAAAAGTAGAACCAAAAAGCGAATTTCTCTGTGGAAACAAAGAAATCTAATGTAAGCATGGGTCGTTGGAATATCGTCACATAAATACCCGTCTTTTAATGAAACGGAAAATCTTCTGGGAAAGAGCTGTTTATGACAACTCAACAAATTGACAAGGCACAAATACCACCGGTAATTCACTGTAAATAATAGAACTTCGCAATAATCCGCGACAATTCACAGAAGTACGACAGGCCCGTGCTGTCAAATACCGAAGTAGCCGGAATAGGCTTTTAACACGACCAAAATGTCGGCCAGTCAGTACAGTACAGGAAAAGATAACGTCACTTCCGTACCCAATAGAAACCGTAACATCAACGCACCGAAAACGAAAACGAGAGTGTGGCCAACTGACACTGGCCATTGCAAAATGCCATACATGAATATTATAAGGATTAGGAAATTAATCTGTAACAATCACCCCATAGAGTTTGGTGGAACTGTAAAGCAACGCCCTCGACGTACAATGCAAAATATTCTTCTTTGTCCGAAAATAAAATTTTTATTTAAATCAATACAAATTTATTATCACATTCTGATCAGTTTATCTACAGCGAAAATTTTTATCATTTTCTCTCCTGACCTGTCCTAAGGTAAAATTGCAACGTCGCGTCGTTCAGTCATTGCTCGAACAAGAAAGAATTTTGCTGACATTGCTTCTGAAATACCACCCTTACGAATCTTAATTACAAGCAGTATTTCTTATGCAAAAAACGAACATATTATTAACAGATAAAATAGCGACATCTTACTATCGCTTTTTGACCTGACATTGCTTGCTGTCAAAGCATAATGAAAGTTTTTAGAAAAATTTTGTGCAAATCGTTCTTGATTGAAGTGAAAACCTCGAGCAGCCTCTGGACAGCTGTTTCAGCCCTGCTTGGGGCTTCTTCAGAGGAGACGTAGCTCGACATTCCCATTGCAGACCAAAAACGACTTGCTCAATTTATTCGCAAATGCGATGAAAGAATGATGAACAGATAATATAGCGACATCTTACTATCGCTTTTTGACCTGACATTGCAGTAGGATAGACAAATTGAAACGGGATTTGCTCCTAATAAGTCCCCCATGCAAGGCGGCCATGCTTGCTGTCAAAGCATAATGAAAGCTTTTAGAAAAATTTTGTGCAAATCGTTCTTGATTGCAGTGAAAGCCCCAAGCAGGGCTGAAACAGTTGTCCAGAGGCTGCTCGAGGTTTTCACTGCAATCAAGAACGATTTGCACAAAGTTTTTCTAAGAACATATTATTATTACAAAATTGCAAGCGAGCCGAGTTTACTTTTTTCTTTCGAAATTTAAAGATTTTTAATTTAGTTTATAAATTATTGATGTTTACGTATTATTTAGTTGTACAACGTTTTGCAGTTTCATAAAAATTCATAAATGGCAATTACAAAGAGTTCACGTAATTTATTTTCATAAGTTCTTTGATGGGAAAGAAGCGTTATTAAAAATATTATTTTCTTGTAATATTTACAGAAATAAATGTAGAAAATTTCATAAAGAAAAATTTAAGCACACACACACACACACGAACACGCCGGATAAAATTACAACCCTTCTTCAAGAACTAAACGGGGGTTAGATTAATCTTTTTCCTCAATAACCTCTTCTGGTATTATGACGTCATTGCCGACATTCTTCAGAGCTGCAAGAAGTAAAGATTTTTCTGCAACGGCCTCTTCGGCTCAAGAACTAAAGGGGTAACTTCTTCACCTCTTAAACCACTCCCCTGACTTAGGGGATGACCTTCAACGATGGTCACTTCGGATGGACACATGCCATCCGCAATTTTTTTCAAGGTCAAATTGATCCAGGATCCCGCTAGCTATACTACTCAAACGTTTCTTCAAGTTCTGTGGAATTTCCTTGGTGGCTTGAAATTTTGTAATTAGGTAAATTTGTAATGGGTTGTGCTGAAATTTATGCATCCTGCGTTATAATTTTCAGGAACGGCATTATTAAACTTACCTCTCGTTGATGTAATTTTATTAAGTTCGACGCTATGCCATAAATATAACATTTATTGAATTGACACAGCTTCTTTGTTAGTGTTTTAATTATTGTCGCATGCAACAAAATGGCTACTAATCTATGGTCGCGGGGTTATGTTCACAAATTCTGTTACCACCGTCTACAGTTTCCTATTCATGTCGCTAACGCCATCTCGTAGCCATGAAGAACTGATCCGCCATGATGGATTCAGGTCGGGCTATTCAAGTTTACATACCCTGATCCTGGAGACAACATCGTACGAGTGGTATCCATCAGGAAATCGAAGGGTGTCATAAAACGGGCAATAACCAAGATTTGTCTGTTGCCTACACCAGAGACTGAAAACTAATATAATATTCCGCATGCAGCAGCTATCTAGTAAACATGTAACCTTGATTGTAATTTCTTTAAAGTGCTCTTCTAACTTCTAACATCGTAAGAAAAATATAATCCACTTTTCGGAGCCCCAACAATAATTTTTGTAAAAAAAATTGCAAAAATTTATTATAAACTGACAAAGATATGTTTCCACAGTGAATGTTTGGTTAATTCGATACTTCTCTGTCGTTTTTTTTGCAAAAAATATATAAGAAAGATTACCATGTCATACGAGTCTCGGTTATAAAATGAAAAAAAAAAATATGGAAACAAGAAAAGAAGTAAAATACTTATTTTAAATATGTGAATATTCAATATATTCTGAAAAATAATCTGCTAAAAATTACATATTTCAGCATTATCAAACATTTTATTGTTGATGTTTCATTTGTCCTTACTTCTTGTCTTTTCGATGTTTTAGTGACTAATGCATAGTGATCTTTCATCGTCATCATCTAGTACAGCAGCGTTTCATGTCTCTTATAAAAATTATTACTGTGTTCGAGAAACAATAATTTAGAATATCAATTTTATCCATACATTTGGTAGTTTTCTTTAAACAATTTCAAGCGATAGCATTTGATTCGTTTTATTCATTTCTCCCAACGAATGTAGGGATGTTAATTCAAAAATCGATTTTTCAAGAGATCGATTATTTCAGTTAAAAATATCGATTACTTTTTCGATTTTTTTCTTCTCAGATTCGGGTTGGGTAAACGGAAAATAGAAATAGACCGTTGCGTGAAAGGCTACTAGAACTGTTATTTTTGAGTAGTCTGCACACAAAAGGGTGGTACATATAATTTAAGAAGAAATCACAGATTGTTTTGAGTTTATTTCAATTTCAAAATTACACAAACCTGTAATTTTTTAAAAATATATTTTGTTTTTTATTACTGTTATATGAATTTTTAACTTTCAGAGAAGGTTATTTACGTTCTTTTCCATGTAAATAGTTGCTGTTACACTTTCAAAAATAGGTTCTATTTTTTTTTAATATATTTTTTTAAAATGTTTATCTCACCGACTAGCTCTACCGGATGAGATAGCTCATGTAATTTTAAGAAAAAAAAAACCATTTGAATCAAATGAAGCATACGGAAAACAAAAGAGGACTGAGACATAAAAAAGAATATAATGAACGAGAAACAAAGGAATATCGACGATTTGGGGGCTTAATCTTAATATTTTTTTATTTAAAAAATAAATAAATATGTATGATATGATTTGATATGATATGATATGATATATTTTAAAACGAATGCCCAAACAAGCGTCTAAAATAAAACGCGAAACTTGCCAAATTGATTACTCCAGTGACGACGAAGATGATAATAAAAAAAAACTGTTTTACTAAGATAAAACCGACGAGAACGGACGCGGTCTAAAGCGCTTACTACCCACGCGGTCTCCTAAGATGATGTAGTACATGTCGAAATGAACGAACATACAGGTCGTTCCCTAAAAGCGGTTTTCACAGCGTAAAATTTTGAGTGCAAATGAGATGAATGAGATTTTATAAGTGACAAACATTCCCAAGATTAGTGTCGCACAACTAAAATGTCTGAAAATGTAAGTGTCTGTTTTACTTTGCTGTAGTCGGTTTTTATGATGACGACGGTACATGTGGTACACCACAGGGAAAACAATTACGCGATTCCTTAAGTTGCTCAACTAAATTTTCGGAATGATTTCAAGTCTTTACGGCTTTGTAATCCCATTACTCTAGTATTTTGCACTAAAATACGCTTTACGGGCGGATCGCTGTTAAAGTACTTTTGTCTGCCGGTGTTAGCGTAAACAAGCTATAACAGATTAGAAAAGTTTATGCGAGCGTAATTTCATATCATAAGCTCGCAACATAACTTTAAAATTGTTTTCAGATTTAATGTGATTTACTGTAGGTTCCTGCCTTAAATATAAGACTCCAGCTTTACGATTAGGTCAGTCCTCAGAACTCTGTATCACGAATGCACTTGTTCCAACACGGATTCAGGTACACAAAATTTAATTTGCTCGCTAGCAAAAAATAATTTATGTAATCCATTCACTGTTTTTCCTCGTCAAAGTAAACGAGTTAGGGTGACTTTTTTGTTGGTATTACAATGAATCAATAAATACTAGTATAAAATATAGAACATCTGTACATATAGTTCTTTACATATTAAGATCTTTTACAAAAGTCTTTATTGCTTTTACAAAAGAAAAGTTACGTAACTACATACGAAAAAACGTATGAACTGAGTATGGGTAATCTAGATCAGTGTTGCCACCTCAACTATTAGGCGGGAAATTTAAATGTTTTCGTCAAATCTCGTTACAGCTCCAATTTATGTATTAATTGCATATCACTTATACAGACTGTATTGCGCCGTATGCAACTTGAAAGCTTTTTCTAGAGTAATAGAGTCAAATAGTATTAAACAAATGCATGGATATGTTTATTTCAAATTGAGATAGTTGAGAATGATCCCGTGCGAATCTAAAAAAATACTGAGAAAAAGCAAGCGCCTTCGCGTTAACTAACCCGAGAGAAGGAGCGCACCCACTTCAACTTCGCCTCTTCGCCTTTTCAAACTCCTTGCTCTTATAACAACTGTTATGCTACATTTCGAATCATTATTAGTAGCGTAATTTCGATGCATGATAACATTTTTGTCCTCTACATAATAGGTACACAACCCTAAATGATAGTTTTAATGTTATACGTCTTCCAAATTAGATTTTAATGGCATAATAATCAAACTTCTAATAACTTCAGTGAATATTTAAAATAAAATATGAACGTGCATGCAGCTGCGCTTCAGTAGATGCGATAGCTTCCAATAAAGATTCAAATAAGTAGATACAATAATTGTATTCAAGTTGGTTTTATATTAATGTTTAGTTATAACCAGGCAGTGGACCTATAAAGCTTTTCCGGTTTCATCCAGTTCCAGCTCGCGGCAGTCCCGGTGGGCAATAGTATACTGCATAACTCAAATGTAATTATAGTTTTTTGAAATCGAGAAAGACGACTGTCTGTCTAGCTTCAGGAAATTTTAATTCAAACCAATGCTCGCTTTCCCTGCTTATCGAAGATATTTTTTTGCATTTTTTAAAATTTTGTCGGCCTCGTTCAGCTGACCTCCACATTGTTATTTACGTATTGTCTACGTGAAGAACAATTGTGAGGAAATTAACAAGGGAGGATTAAGTTATGAATTTCAAAATTGTGATATCGGTTTCTAAAGGTTGTGATGTCGCTTTTCATCATTTAAAAGCCATCGCATCAAATGTAACCCTACAAACAAGAAGTACACAACCTTTGCTCAGAGCTGGGGGTCCTTCATTTGATATAAGGTTTCCAAACAGATTCGCCATCATTTTGGCTTCTCAGTCACTTATGGCTATATTTTATTCTTTCTAAAGAATTTAATAATTTGGTGAGAAAGTATAGTGGAAGGTGCACTGCCAACTTAGGGAAAAAGTCGTTAAATCTAGGGATAATTTAATAAAAGAAAAGGGAAAAAGGGAAAAATTGCGTAAACTCAACTTAAAATCTAGGGAATTTTTCAACTTCTTGGGAACAAAAGACAATCGCTTCATTTTGCGAGAATAAGGTTAAACGATTGGAAAAAAACATATTTTTAAATATTTATACGGAAAAATTGAAATTTCCAAAGCAATTAAAAAAGAAGAACGAAAAACGTTTTTGACAATCGAGAATCTCACTACAAATGAAAAAATTAAAGTTAAGACTAAAGCAAAAAACAAAAAAAAACAAATGAGAATCATACATGTAGAAGAAAAGAACTCAAAACGTAATGCACATTTAAAATTCGAAAAGAAATAGTAATGACCCTTATTCGAGTCTAATAATAATTTGAACTTCACAATAATAAACAAACAAAAACAAATCACTAACGTAATACTTATTTAGAAATGAAAATTTCTGCAAGAAGCAGGAATATAACAAATGGCGGAAGGAAAAGAAAAGTGAAGAATTTTGGATTAATTAATTTCAAAAAGCAAAAGAAAACAAAATTAAATTAAATTGCACATCGGAAAACCAATCAAAGAAACGCGAAAGGAAACGAAACAATTTCAGGAGATAAACAAAAAGAAAACAAATTATTGATTCAGAACGACGACGACTTCTTTTAAACAAAAAGGCCGAAACCAGTAACGAAAAAAAATCCGAAAGCGACAGAAATATTTGAAGATGGAGGAAACAAATGACGATCGCAAGAAGAAATTCAAAAAGGGACAGAAATGTTTGAGAACGAATTTCTATCTTAAAAACAAGTGACGACCGCGTTACATTCGAAAAACAAAACTGCAAATGGAGCATGTATTTCTAGTCTTTATTTACTTCTTAAACAGTTTCCAGTTCTTTTAAATGCAATACACGCATCAAACGCCATTACACCAACGGTCTGAGTATCAGTCTGAAGTTGGCAAGCAAGGCTGCCAATTGTCTTTGACAAAACTGCCAACGCAACTAACCGCCTACACAAACAATTTTTTTTTAAATATCTAACCGAAACGCTATTATCTTTTTACATTCAACAACAATTTCGTTTCAGTTTCTTTTTCTTATTTTTCTTATTATTATTAAGCGCCACCTTGAGAATTTTGAAAAGAAAAAACTACTTTGGCTGAGAATATTAAGGAGAAATTTCGTGTTTGAAGATCGATCAAGATAACTTATATTTTTAGATAAATAACGAAATGAGTGAAGAGTGGAGCTCTAAATAGTTTTATTAAAAGATGGCGCGCGGAAAAAAGTTCATTGGATTTTCCATTTAATTTTCAAATTAAAATTATTGCTAAGTTTGAAGGCAGAAGGAATTTTGCTGGAACGTCGGTATGTTTCAAAAGAAAATTCAGTTAATTTTGTTTTGTTTTCGAACAACAGATGGCGCTCTGAATGATTCTTTTATAGAGTCCTTTATAATAAGAGTATAGACATGATGTGTCAGTTTGAAATATTCAAGGTGGAGAAATAGTTGAACAGTCAAGGAAACTAAATCCCTTTATAAGGAGAGCAATTCATTTAACTGGCCAACTGTCTTTATCGCCAAGAATATTTCAAACTAACACATCATGTCTTAGGACAAAGAACTCGCGTAGGCTACATTTTCGATTTAATTGAAAACATTGTTGAATATAATGACGAAATCATAATACGGACATTCGATTAAATTAGCTTTCATTTCGGGAGAATAGAGGCACTAACATAAGTTCATTAACTTCTCAAACGTCTCATAGATGACGTTTAATGAATATCATTACAAATAAGTGGAATAAGTTTTTGACTTTTTATTTCTCAAGAAAATATTGTTGTAAAGGGCGTACGGACGGGGCCTGGAGAACCACTTTTCATCCCCTTTTGTCGCCAATTCTTTAAAACAATCCGTACAAATTGAATTTCAATTTCTTTGTTCGATCGTAAACTGGTTTAGCCAAAAAGCCAGAAATCGATTTTTTTTGTTTTCCACGGTTGCCCGAATGGCGATTTACCTGCATTTTCAGAATTGTCGAAAATTTTTCGAAAAGTTTTCGAAATTTCGTCCTTTTCTCTCTCTCTCTCATGGAAGCTTTACTTACGAGAATATCTCAAATAAAAATGCTGAAATTTTAATTATAATATATTAGAAACGACTTACGTAAAATTTAGTTTACAAAACGCTTTTGAGAATTTAAAATACAAAAATATTAAAAAAATCAAAACCATGAAAAATTAGTTTTTAATTAAAAAAATATTTCAATAAAAATTATAAACAAAATCGTGAAGTTTAATTCTAATACAATTACGTAATTAAAAAGAATTACTTTTAATATGAACAACGAATTTTCAACGAAACGTAAAGAATGAAATTTATTAAAATATTAACCAGAAATTTTGCAAATAACCAAATTTAATTTAATTTAACAAAGTATTTTGATCAAAAGAAGGCTGTCTAAGTAATCTCATCACTTCTTGATGAGGAAATTCGGTTAAAACTACTTTCCTGTTTGATTAAAAGGTGGTGCTTTTGAAGATTCCGATTACCCCTTGATTTTTATTTATTAAATAATCTTTTAACATGTTCGTTTTAGATTTTAAATTTTATGGTTTTCAAATTATAGTCATTGCGAAGATAGAAAGTGAAAAGTAGTGAGAGAGATGGCGCTTTAAATAATTCCATCAAACGTTCTTTTTACCAAGCCTTGCGAAGTTACAATAAGGCAAGGTTTTGCTTGTGAAAATTAAATGCAATCATGGAAAATTCGTTTAAAATAGTTTTCAATTTTGGACAAGAGATAGCGCTCTGAATGACTTACGCGCATATATTTTATATTCGATTAAAAAATATATTTTTATTGAGAATAATAACGCACGGTTTCGTTGTACTGTTGATATTCGATTAAAGTAGTGTCCTTTTAAGAATAACTTATAATAAGTTTTATAAATTTGCTTGTGCAGGTATGCAAATAAATAATTTTTATTGTTTTTTCTGTAATCGTGTCTTTAACTAATTTTTAACCTCCTATTTCATATTGCCAGATTAATTTCGGAGAATTCTAGGGAATTACTGTATGCCGAGAAAGAAATTTTTGATCGAGTTGATTGGCAACACTGAGTGAGAGCAGTGGCGTAGCAATCACAGGGCAGTT
The DNA here is from genome assembly GCA_036172665.1 of Prosopocoilus inquinatus. NCBI lineage: Eukaryota > Metazoa > Arthropoda > Insecta > Coleoptera > Lucanidae > Prosopocoilus > Prosopocoilus inquinatus. Next base: position 36,559,753 of record CM069877.1, read on the forward strand.
CGGTGCGATGCACTGGGGCCCCCAAATGTTTGGGGCCCCGTGAATTATCCATTTCTACAAAATAAATATTTGATTTCAATTTTCAGTGGTCGAGCAGCAATATTGCTATGTATTTATTTTTTTATTTTAATAAAATAATACAGAATTGATATGATAAAGCAAAGTCTTTAGAACAAGCTGAAAATATAATAATTTTTATTTATCTTTATCTTGACGTTTCGCAAAATGGATTGTTTGCTTTATCAAAAAGAACATTTTTTTATTTTTTGATTCAAATATGTGTGTTAGAAAATTTTGTTTTACTATCATTGGCGAATGTGACTTTGGGAAAACATATATTTTTAGCAGGATGTATGCGTAAACGCGTGCGGCTTTTGTTCCCAATTCTTTTAACAAGCCGCACAAAGTTGGATCTCGATTTTCTTTGTTAGTAGAGTTTCTGGTTTCCCGTAGAGAAGCCAGAAATAGATTGTCTAATTCGTTTTCCACGGCTGCTCAAATGGTGTTTACATGTACGTTCAGAATTGTCGAAAATGCTTCACCTTTTCTCTCTTTGGTTTTAGTATTAATCTCCTTGGACTTCAACTAAGAAAACTTTACTTAGCAGAATATTTCAAAACGTAAAATTTAGTTTACAATCAATGATAAAAAAAGGTTATTAATTTTAATTAAGACCGCTAGTAATTTTTAATAAAAATTTACGAACAAGAAACAAAATCAAGGTTTAGAAAAGATGAGTACCTATGAAAATATAGTAATAAATTAAAAAAAAAAAATGGTTTGGAGAGAAGGGGGCAAATATTCAGCAGAAAAACCCTTTCTGTATGCGCAGTTATGATTTCTTTTCACCAGCGCTAGCTGAAAACTTTCTTGAAACACAAAATTTAAATTAATTTGATCTGGTTACGATAAAATTGATTACAAAACAAAAAAACACACCCTCAAGGGTAATTAGGTCGGGAAAACTGCACTCGAAGAACCCGGAAGATCGATTATTCGTACGCTCCCGCTGTTCTTAAGCACTTTTCCTCCCTTGACTTATACAGGCTGTTCTTTTACTGTGTGCAAATAAAAAAACCTCAGTATAAGTACGCGAAATGCTACCTTCTGCGGGTATTTTTTGGTGGCTACCTTATCATAACCGAAAAATTTCGGACGGACCACTTGTTTGGAACTGCTGAAATGTGCGAGAAAGATAGGAAGGTCAACTTCGCCTTCCTCTCGGTATGAACACGCCCACCGACACCGCACTCGATGTTCAACGCAGAGTTTCGTAATAATAATCACTAATAACGTTTATTAATTATTTTATTTAAAATTTTAATTCACTGAGCGAATTAATATGTTTTACGATATCAACTATCGACGGATAAATCCGAATATGTATGCACCAATTAGTGCTAGATATGAAAGTATTACTACCTAAGGCAGCGTTTCCCAAACTTTTAGGTTTCGCGACCCCCTTTTGAGCTGTGTTAAGGTTCACGAACCCCCCCCCCCCCCCCCCCCGTCGATACACGAACTTATACTTGAACACTGATGCTAAATGATTTCATTCCAGAAATTAGAATCTCCTTAGTTTCAATCAAATACAATGATAAATTAGTTGCAATTTGCGTTCATTTGTTTTTAGATTTATTCTGATGCGCTCCCCTTGGAAGACTTACGCGGCCCCCTAGAGCGCACCCCACAGCAGTTTGGGAAACGCTGACTTACGGTCCTTGGAAACAAAGTAGATGTAAAATTTGTAAGTCTTTTGAAAGTAATGTGGAATGAGAAATTAAATTTGTTTGTACCTCGCTTTTAATTTGTTCGGCAATTATGAACCGCAACTTCTTGAATTGCATTACATTTTAATTTAATACTTAAACTGTAATTAGTTGCAGTGAAGTTAATTTAAATTATAAACGGTTTGACGGACCAGCTGATCGGAGCGGCGCTGAGTTATGACGTTCTTCCTTGAGATGCAGGAAAGTACTGACCCTGGCCTACTTCGACTGCGGGTCGTAATTGAAGAGGCGCCCAAGTTCCATTTTTAGCAGTTCTCAAACGGTTTAGTGAAAATCTGCCACTGCATTTTTTCTCGAAAACTATTACATTTATGTTAAGAACATATGAGTTCAATCGTTGCCATTCATGGTGATATATTGCGGGTTTAAATATTTGCACACAGTAAAAGAACACCCTGCATATTAAGCGGGGAAGGGCATCAGGTGATATTTCGATGGTGTGTTTTCTCTGCGTGGAATATCTCTAATCGAATGCATAATTAAGCGCCACAAATGCGCTTTCGCAAGTTTGGCCTCGCTCAACTGAGAAGGCTGTGAGAACCGTCAATTTTTTGGAAATTGGTTGACGCTATTTTACTTGTACGTGTTGTAATATAAAACATTGCATCTCTACGTACTGAATATTCGAACCTTTACTGATGTCCTACATATCCCACAAACTTAATTTTAAATGATTGAGCTTGATGACCATTTTCCTGAAAGATGATGAATTGATTGTTTTGGACCCTTATTGGCCTATGGACTATTTCTTTTGGGGATATGTGAAGCAAATGCGAAGCAAGAAAATGTATGAAAATAATAACTTTGGTCCAAATAGAAATTAAAAAAAAGTACAAAAGGTAATTAATGAAATAGAAATTGGAAACTAAGAAATGTGTAGAGGGAATTTATATACTGAGTATAAATGTGCGTAGAGGTGGGTGGGGAATTTCATTGAATCAATTTTCCCCATATTTAAATCCAATAAAAGTTTTCAGGCATACGTAATTTATCAGGCCAATTTAATTGCGGTTTCAATTTTTTTAATAAACAAAACTCTTGAAACTATTAAAACAATGAAGAATATTTATCTATTAATATCTAATTATTAATATTACCCTACCATCTTGATGCTTTATTGAGGGCCTCTAAATGAGTATTTTGTACAGGGACCCCATGAACTTTAGCTACGCCACTGAGTGGGAAGGTTATGTAATTCTCATCTTCGGGCTGTCGAAAACTCATCCTAATTTAACAACCATTTTATTTAACCTTATTTTCTTGAATATTATATTTTGAGTTAAAAATTAGAGAACTGTTGAAACGCAGATTTGTGAAGATGAAACTCAAGACGTGTTAAACGTCTATTAAATCTGGTCCCCTACTTAGGAGCCATTTCGTCAGTCCTTGATGGCGGACGACCTTACCCTCTTATACCGGCTGTTTCCAATTCAATGAGCTTCGAAGGGATTTCCAAAACCGTGGAACAACGACAAATGGAGAAATCAATGCACACTCAATTTGAAATAGTCCGTACAGTACTTTGACCAATGAATACAAACAAGCTGGCTTGCAAATGGTCAACGTATGTATATTGTTACGGTAATTATAGAACGAGGCTGAGAGAGAGAGAAAAGTATAATGTAAAATACATGTATTACACATAATTAACTTACATGATTTGGTCACTTACCCTAGGGGGAGGTCTTAGTTTAAAGATTAATCACTACGACTTCTGCTTTGTGCCGCATGCGTAAGTTTATACAGACATTATGACGTAAGCGTTTTAAAATAGGGAATGCGTAACTGCTTTCTGAATTGTCTGTGGCATCTAATGATTGTCCTACTCTAATTTTCTTCAAAACAAATACGAATCTTAATAATGCCACACTTGAAGAAATCGAAACCGTTTGTGCTGTTCGTTATTTTTTTTTCCTTTCTTTGGTCCATTTTCAGAAACAAAATTACAATTTCGTTCAGTCTAATTCGAGATTCTATTTGCTTATCTGTACATAGAATCAGGGCTGCTGAAAAGTCGGCGAAGTGAAATGAAATAAGTATTTTATTCAGTTTGTACGTTTCGCCGGTTTGATTTCTCTCAAGGGAAAGATACGTAATGCAAAATTCCTCATTTCTGCTTCAAAAAAAAATTCAATTCAAGACACTCTTTAACACTGAATCAAAAAGCAACTAAAATGAGTCGATGGAATGAAAACTTATTCAACTTCAGTTCACTAACGTTTTCAGGATTTGACACAAATGTGATGCTGTGCTGTCCGAGAACAAAAAAAAAAAGTCAAAGCTAATTTGCATTTTTTAAACAAAGAAAATCAATTTCGTTTCTTGACAAAAAAAATATGAGAGATTCATAAACGTGTAATATTTTATATTCAAACTTCAAAATATATTTTCTTTGAGATACAGTATTTGCTTTTCTGCTCAACTTGAAACCCACTCCTGTAGAACATCATTAGCATCGAGCAATTCCCGTCGGGATAATATTCCTTTTTATCATCTCACAAAGACTATGCTCGCTGACACTGATCCACACAAAGGAATATCGAAGTGACAGAGCGCTAAACTGTGTATTGATTTGCGAGAGCCAGTCACTGCACACACACTCACTCACCCTCACACACACACACATACCTCGACGCCCTTCCGTTGTTTACGTTCCTGTATAAAACGGAGACTGCACTTCAAAGTGGTTGTAAATTTTTTCACCCCTCGAACTGCACGTACAAAGTTTTCATCCGTCGAGTTCTGCTCGTTCTATGATGCAAGTTTGCAAAGTAAATTTTCCCCGGCGGCGCGGCGTACTCTATAAAAGGAAAATAAGGGCTCGCTTCTTCCAAAGAATTTACGAATTTTTACTAACGAGCAATTAGCCCTCAATAATCTGCTTTAAATATTCCGAAAGTAATTCAATTATAGAGGAAGCGGAAGCGGAAGTTTCCGATCCGTCCATGGACCAAAGTGCACTCGCTAACTTATGTATTATTTTAGCCAAGTGGGCATTGAAAAGTAAACGCTGGATTTCAAATGAAAATACGTCGAACGAATCATTTTTATAGAAACTTAAAATGTCGAAAGCTTTTGAGGAAATCGATAACACTGACGTAAAATTCAGTCAGGCCAGATCTGTCTGCTCTCGGACACCTTCTATCGTAATTAAAAAAAAAATAGACAAAACAGGTGACACGGTCCGTTTATTAAACAGGAAATACATATTGTTACGTAATGACGCGGCTGATAGGTATTTCCGTTCTTTTTGCATCTTAAAGTTTTGGGCTCTGAAGTGTTGAAAACCCTCCAACTCTTGTTGTAGATAACCAAAAAATTTATCTCCTTTACACGCGTGAGAATCTCAGAATTCACGATATCCAAATCATCACTTCATCTCGTGAGAGTTTGACTTCCTGATCGTCTTGGTTTGCACCTGTTGCACCAATTAAACACTTGCCCGCAATGAACTCGGGATTCCGTTTTTAAATTGCTTGATTTAATAAGTCGTTTAAATGCTGAAGGCAATAACTTCCATTTTTGAAATAATAACAATGTGTGACGGCTCGCGCCAAGCCACACCATTGTTATCATGATTAAGTTTTTTTTTAATTTAATCTTGTTTTATCCAGTCTGGATGATGATGATGATAATGATGTTGATGTCTTGATCCCAACTCCGGATATTGTTATCTGTCTCACAATAAAATCCACTTTCAATTTTAAACATTTATTACAGCGAATCAATATTTTATAATACTTTCATTTCTTAAAGAGATGCTGAAAGGAAAAATTTCTATTTTTAAAATAATAACAGTGAGTGACAGCTCGCGCCAAGCCACGCTCTTGCTATTATGATTAAGTTTTTTTTTTAGTTAGCTTTGTTTTATCCAGTCTGGAAGATGACAATGATGTTGATGTCCAACTCCGGATATTGTTTTCTGTCTCACAATAAAATCCACTTTCAACTTTTAAACATTTCTTCCAGCGAAAGAATATTTTACAATACTTTTACTTTTTAAAGAGATGCTGAAAGCAAAAATTTCTATTTTTAAAATAATAACAGTGAGTGACGGCTCACGCCAACCCACGCGCTTGTTATCCTGATTGTTTTCTTTTGATTTAACTTTGTCTTTTCCTATCTGGATGATGTTGGTGATGTTGATGTCCTGGTCCCAACTCCAGATATTGTTGTCTGTCTCACAATAAAATCCACTATCAATTTTAAACATTTATTACAGCGAATCAATATTTTATAATACTTTCATTTCTTAAAGAGATGCTGAAAGGAAAAATTTCTATTTTTAAAATAATAACAGTGAGTGACAGCTCGCGCCAAGCCACGCTCTTGTTATTATGATTAAGTTTTTTTTTTTAGTTAGCTTTGTTTTATCCAGTCTGGAAGATGACGATGATGTTGATGTCCAACTCCGGATATTGTTTTCTGTCTCACAATAAAATCCACTTTCAACTTTTAAACATTTCTTACAGCGAAAGAATATTTTACAATACTTTTACTTTTTAAAGAGATGCTGAAAGCAAAAATTTCTATTTTTAAAATAATAACAGTGAGTGACGGCTCACGCCAAGCCACGCGCTTGTTATCCTGATTGTTTTCTTTTGATTTAACTTTGTCTTTTCCTATCTGGATGATGTTGGTGATGTTGATGTCCTGGTCCCAACTCCAGATATTGTTGTCTGTCTCACAATAAAATCCACTATCAACTTTAAACATTTATTACAGCGAAACAGTATTTTACAATACTTTTGCTTTTTAAAGAGATGCTGAAGGCAAAATTTCTGTTTATAAAATAGTAACAGTGAATGACAGCTCGCGCCAAGCCACTCTCTTGTTATCATGATTAAGTTTTTTTTTACTTAGCTTTGTTTTATCCAGTCTGGAAGATGACGATGATGTTGATATCCTGGTCCCAACTCCGGATATTGTTTTCTGTCTCACAATAAAATCCACTATCAACTTTAAACATTAATTACAACGAATCAATTTTGCACAATACTTTACTTTTTAGAGAGATGCTGAGAGGAAAAATTTCTTTTGTTTAAGTACGACGACTCTCGCCAAGCCACGCCCTTGTCATCATGATTAATTTTTTTTTATAACTTTGTTTTATCTCTCTACTTTCAACTTTTAAACATTTATTACAACGATTCAATATTTTACAATACTTTTACTTTTTTGAGATATGTTTCCCTTTGGGATTTACTGAAAATCTGTCCGCACGATCCCGCATCGTCTTCTTTTAAGAACGTCTTCTCCACCACCAGTTCACCTTATTCAGTCGCTCCGGCATGAATCTGCGCGCTGATCGTTCTTAGGGACATATCTGGACGACAAATTAGCTTCCCTAAACTGTCAAAACTATATAAATTTCAGTTGGTAATAGTTTGTCACATTAGATACTGTTATGTGTTATGTTATTGTTTACAAATATTTTCAAATTTTCAATAAATGAACATGTAAGTACAAATTTTTGATCAGTTTACAATTCAATCGGCTTATTTAAAAAAAATTTCCTAATCTTAAAAACATCCAAAAACAAAACATTGTTCAAAGAATTCCTAACCTAACTCAATATCCGATAACCGAAACTGCAGTTCACCAAACCGTTCACTGTCACACTCTGTTCAATTAACAGTCTCAGGTATTTTAAATCAAACGTTTATTAAACAGATTAAACATAACGTCGTTCGTTTCTTTAACTAAACTGAAATTTATTCCTGCTTTTTCTATTGAACTAAATATCACGGCAATATGTGCATTGAAGAGTAAAAGTAATGCCAGTGTTGCGGGTTAATTCCTAGTTACTTTCGGCAACCATGTGTGGTATGTGCTTGATTTAGTAAGGTGGAAATATTGCGTTCCGATGGTGACGTAAAGACGATAAAGACTTGCACTGGTCTTAGGTGGTCACGCTCTTCGCGTCCTGTTTTCGAATTGGCCCGCCATTTTCTTGGCAGAGAAGAGAGAGTTTTCGGCATCTACGATCTTACGCTGCGGCAGTCATTACCGTTTCGAACATCAAGGTGAACACACATTCGTGAATGAGTGCATAATTGAGTTGTTGCAAAGTGAGTTGCTGAGTGACGTCTGATTTGCCTTCGAGCAAATTCTTCCGAGCGGATAAACCGGATCTGCATTAAAAAGACAGAGGTAATTAGAGTGCGATGTAGCACGGGTTACGTTTGGAATTGATTTCTTTGTTTTGATTTGTATTTGCGTTTCTACGTTTGCGACTGTTCTTTCCCACCCCAAGAGGTGTCCTTCCGATACTTCCGTGCACGATTGTACAGTGTAAAGGTTCCACATTCGTCGAGGTCGCCATTAACGACGTTCCTGCTCCCGAAGGTCATCACAATCCGATAAGGGTACAATGACATTCGACGTGTAATAATAATACTCTTTATTCTGAGATGTACAATTCCAGTATCACTCTAATTAAATGAGTTTCCTAGTATCTGAGAAAAGGCAAAGTTCAGAGTAACTGAAGAATCAGCTCTCTGCTTATGATTACAATCGATAAAAGTTCCAAAAAAAAAAAATAGATCCAAACAAGAAAAGGTTCCAAATAGGAAGGGGAATTCCGTCTAATTTTGGGGTTGAAAATAGATAAATTTTGAAATTTTCCTCAAGATTATGAAATGAATGAATGAATATCAAGAAAGTATATCGGCCTGAATTTTCATTTGATTAACGGCCCCACATTCTTATAATTCTGTCGGCAGGCTCTGAATTTCGTAGTGGAGTGAATGCCTGAGAGACAGTCGGGCCTACTATAATGAATGAAATGAAAACAGCCGCGTCTCGGGGGTGAAATTTCCATTAATTTGAAATTAAGATGTTCTCAGTTATTAATTGTACGAGCGCAGGGGAAGGTCCGAGCTTTCGCGGCTCCGCGTTCCATAATTTATGTGCGCTTAATATTCATACGGTTCGTGCCGTGTGATCAGAATGTTGTGCATTAGCTTGTTATTAGTATGTAATTGCGCGAGATTTGCATAATGGATGAGTCGGCCCGGTTAGCCGAGGGTGTCGCAGTGAAATAAATGAAAGGAACAGTCGACTTCCGCAAGGTGAAATCGAATTCAAGGTATACACCTGATTGTGACTTCCGGATACCAAGAAGTTACAATTGGATGCCTTCAACGTAAATAATATACATGCGTAGATACTTCAAACCATCATTTGATATTCGAGAAACCTATATAAAAAAATTCTATAGAAACTGGCACTAAATTATTTTCTTTCAATAAGAAATAAACTGGAGAAACCTTTTTGCAGTGACGCATAAAGAAATAGTCGAAGGGTTTCTGTCAAGAAAGTTCATCTAGAGCTGTTCAAGCATGGACATGTGTTTTTTCTCTCCATAATTTCTAAATTGGTTAAGTCCCTTTGACTCCGTGTGTACTATCATTATAAGTAATGTGCAATTCCGATGGGGAGTTGGTTAAGATCCTAAGGTAGGTAACTGAGAAAAGTTTCTGCGTCAAAATGACACTTAGACTTAACCGGAGACGAGGAGAAGAGTAAAGGTAAACGAAAAGTGAAAATGACTCAACTTTTGGAAACGCAACATTTAATGCAAACAACCAAAAAACAATTACTCAAAGGGTATGTGTTTGTCGACGTATGTCGACGTTGACTCATGTCTGCATCGAAAACTTCGACAGACGACATCGTAGAACGTCTAGAAAGTATCGTTCTCCAAGGCGATCGTCAACCGTTACTCAAACGCAAAGAATACGCAGCCAAACTAGGACCTGCGGCCGAAATCAGGATAACGTTCAACAAAACTTGCAGTCAAACTAAAAAGCAGTCGAAACAGAACTGAAACTGAAACTAAAAGCCTATCCTGTGCCGTTAGGAAAACTCCGAAGGAATTATGATCCAGTGAAGCCATCGTCAAAAGTCGACATCAAGTCGTATACATAATGGAAATCTCCCCAAAGGTTCCTTCCGTCAACGAAAGTCGAGTCGCTTCCAAAAGGCGGCCCACGTGGAAAGGGGTCTAAGGCCCGAAAGCACCACACAGCCATCGGAGCAATAACTGACACTCCAAAAAAACGTCACAGATTCTTAAAGGAAAACCAAAGGTACCCTCGAAAATTCAAAAAGAAAAGGTTGCAGGAATGAAAACCACTCTGACGTAAACCGAGCCATCAAGTAATAGTCTGATGTCAACAAGCACGAATGATAACAAATGTCAATGGTGCGATCAAACAAATCCACCGGCAAGATGTTAACGCAAAAAAAAACGAGTTTGCATAAAAGAGAAAAGGTTAGACGGAACGGAAATGTTTATGGCCGTGTGAACGTCTGAAATCATGATTTCGCGATGTTTTACTAGGGAAGAAATCCTGTTAATTCAACGAAATACAATGCCAAACGCAATCGTTTGTAAGAGATGATCTGACCCTAATAACAGGAATAAAATTGTATCTTCACGCGATACAGTTTATCTTCTAACTCGTCAAAGCGCAAAGAAATTCGCATTAAAAAGACGACGAGAATTAGGTCGAAACGAAGCGATTTAAAATAAAACGCACTTATTCGAAGAACAACGATTTAATATTATTTCAGGGTTACAAAAAACTGAAAAGGCAGTATAATCGCCGCGAGAATTAAGAAGCAGTTGATAGAGAACCGTTTTAGCAAATACGCTTGCGTGTTGGTTCGTTTGTGAACTTGGCAACGTCTTCCGGGAAAGGAATCTTATATACCGTTTGAAATAAGAGCTCTGTATTGGTCTGTATCTGTCGTTTCAAAATTCTAACGCCGTCTCTCTCCGATTGGCTGTTGTCGGAGTATGTTCCGACGCCATTATATTCCATACTCTCGTATGACACGTTTGAGTACGTTTGTGTTCTCGCTATATTTCGTGAATCTGTGTACAATCCGAGTGCAAGGTACGTATCTGGAATTCAGTTAACATGGCGTGGCTTGTCTTATTGAAGTCCTTTCTCGCACCTCAAAAGAGGTTTGATCGGCCATCAAATATGTTTTACGATGCTGCATTTCTTTCTTTCTTTCGGCAACAGATTCGTTTTCTTGCGGGGGCATATTCTTGTGTGCAGCTAAAGATACAGTGGAGATGAGTCATTTCTTCGAGGTTCTTGTCGGACTCGCATTCCTGAATCATTGTCTTATTCCGACGCTCGGCGAGCCTACTTATATATTCGAAGGCGAAGTGATGTTATCCAGTACGACAAAACTAATTCAAGCGACGGTACAATCGACGCAGATTGCACACGCCACCTACTTACGGACTTTTGAAGTCAAGACATTACTCAGCTGATCTTACACCGTAACGTACCCCTTTATCTCTATTTATTTGTTACTTTATTTCGCCCTTTTGAGCCCAAAAAATTCGAGCACGTGGTGGTGTATTAAAATAACGTCAATTACTCTATTCAGTTTAAGTTGAGTTTAGCGTGTTTCGTTTTGGAACTTAACATCCAGATGTTCGATCAGTACTGATCCTTCGCATTTCACTGTAAGTAGTCTAATTGCGAATTACCGGCGTTCACGTCATTCGTTTTAGCGTTTTGGGCTATATGTTCTGTTGTAATATGAGTCGAATTAATAGATATTTTTTACGCTATTTTGTTGCAAGCGGCTTCATACTGCGACCTTCAGCTGGAATTATTTTCCTGGCCCCTTATTAAAAAATCTTAGAAGAAATCCGCCCGTCTTCTTCAGAGTCTGGTTTCAGAACAGCTGTTGAGAATACAACGAGTTCTGGTCACCAGGTGCCTTAGTGTCCATGAGAGTAACGTAAAAGTTTTCTTTTTAGTCATCTTTAACAGTGTGTTACAAAGTATAAGAAAAGGAATGTTTATCGCTTTTTGATCCGCAAAATAATGGGCCTGTGCTTACGTACTGTAACTCCGAAGCAAGGTTGGCCGTACCCTCAGAATTTACAATGCTGGTGAGAAGAGCTCATTCAGTGGAGACGGCATGGGGAACTTCAAAAAGTGTTACGATTAAGGGCGCCACCCAGCGGTGGTTAAGGTGATACACAGCAGGAAGAATGTATCCCTGGTTGAGTCCAAAAAGACTCCCCAGGAACCGCTTCGGCGCTGTTATACCCGAATTGGTGATCGTTAGGGAACACAAAAAGAAAGGAACCCCAATAATACTCTTTAGGTATTTTTTACTTTTTGAAATCCCTTCCCGCAGGTAGGTATGTGTCCCAACCAGTGTGGTTAATCAGTTCGGCCGGAAAACAAACCGTGTATTAGCATAATCTCACGGTTCGAGCAGAAAATTCCAAGTCACAAGGCCCAAACCAAAAGCAAAAAACGCATCGAGGTGAGTACTCACGTTCTTGCTTACAGAAGTAAATCAGTAGAACTTTACGGGTGAAGGGCAAGACTGAAAACCATCTAAATTTACTTTCACGCTCAGGTGGAGGAGCCAAGAATCAAATAATAAACACTATACAATGTCAAGATAAAATTGCAAGGGCCAAAAAATTGGTAAAGTACACAAATGACACAACCGATAAATATAACTTAGATAAAATGATCTGAACTTCAGAATAAACTCCCTTGGCCACGTTACTCAAAGTCTCTCCTCGCCGAATTCGTGGCGAAACCTCCCGCAGCTCAGCCCCAATACTAACGTTACTGACAGAATGCACGTTAGAGGCGACGGCGACGGCGACGATGTCACGCGAACTCCGCGGACGGATAGAATTAAGAGGAAAATTCTTACTTTAGAATCCCACCGGAATGAAATGAAATACATGGCAGCTAACTGAAACCGGAGGAGGTGCTACCTTCTTAAACCTTTCCGACGAAGGCACGTGGAGGGAAGGAGGACGTTCTCGCTCCAGGTGAAATAAGGGCGCGCACAGGGCGTTACAATAAAAAAAAGTTAACTGCCTCCGTAACAGTCGCTAAAAAGGGAATTAAAAATACATTACAGTGGCGAACAATAAACGCCCGTGGAAACATAATCCGCCGAAGACGGTCGGGTCACCAATTCCAAAAATTGGAAACGTGACGAACAGAGAAGCAAACGATCAGAAAATTCCACCCACGCGAACAGCACCATGCACAGTAAATCAACCTGATTGGCGACGACGACGATGTCACGCGAACTCCGCGGACGGATAGAATTAAGAGGAAAATTCTTACTTTAGAATCCCACCGGAACGAGATGAAATACGTGGCAGTTAACTGAAATCGGAGGAGGTACTACCTTCTTAAACCTTTCCAAGGAAGGCACTTGGAGGGAAGGAGGACGTTCTCGCCGCTCCAGGTGGAATAAGGGCACGCACAGGACGTCACACTAAAAAAAAAAATGACTGCCCCAATACCAGTCGCTAAAAAGGGAATTAACAATACATTAACAATGGCGAACAATAAACGCCCGTGGAACATAATCCGCCGAAGACGGTCGGGTCACCAATTCAAAAAATTGGAAACGTGTCGGACAGAGAAGCAAACGATCAGAAAATTCCACCCTCGCGAAGAGCAGCACGCAAAGCCCAAAAGCACGGCGAGAAGCCTACTCGACTGTAAATTCAATGCCCAGGAAATTAACGTAACGTAAGTGTACGTTTAAACATATAAAATAGCGACATCTTACTATCGCTTTTTGACCTAACATTGCAGTAGGATAGACAAATTGAAGCGGGATTTGTACGTTTAAAGTTTAAAATCTGTTTTCTTACAATTTTAATCGGATAAAAATCAACCTGATTGATGAATCACACAAGTTTACAGCAAAATTTCAGGTATTCGTCATTTTCATCACATCCTAATTGATTTTTTAATAAATGCACCGATTTATTCAGGATGTTCCAAACATGTAAAAGTTATTTATGTAAATTTCACGCGAAAACAACGCAAACTGAATTCAAGGCTAGATAATTAATAGTTCTTGAGTCTGAGTTATTACTTTCAGGTGTGTAGCCCCTAGGTAGAACGTTAGGAAATTAATGATTCCCAACGTCTATTTTCACTAGACCAGACAAATCCGGAAGTGACAAATGTGTTTACAAATCACTCATAATTTACACTCGTAGTTACAAAATGTAACACGTAACCAAAGCTCTCGTATAGGCAATGATGATTTTGTGTGTTGCAATTCCAAGCGAGGATTACACTCCTCGTTAAAATAAATTATCACACTTTAATGTTTGTTTTATGATATTTTGCAAGGAGTTAGTTGCGTTATGGGAAAGTCTTAAAAAGGATTTTGCAAGAGATTTCTCCAATATCTGCCAACCCTAAAAATACTCAGTCGAAATCAGATATTTTAGAAGTGAAGAACTAAGTTGATTTTCCGGGCGAAACTTCTTTCAGCTCGGTTCGAAATCTGGAGCACCCTCGAGTCAAGCATCGCAGTGCCCAGGGTGAACACGTTTGAAACGAAATTCGCATACTCGACTTAAAGTTCCGCCCGGAATATACACATACACAAACGCACGCACACATAAGCTTTCGTTTGAATCACTTGCGAAATATGATTAAACCAAGAATCCAATAACATCATCGCCCCGAGACACAATCCGACCAAGAGCCTGAAGGACCCCAATGCATTACACCAGAGGATATTAGAGGGGACATTATCCTTGCATACTGAGACCCAAACTGTCCTAGTTGTATACAATTTCGTATTACTGGAATTTACACAACCATGCACAAAGCCAAACTATGCTAATAACACTTAATGCATTCAGTCTTATGTTTGTCTTCACGCTGCCCGGCATAAATTAAAATTACTTTCATCTTATGTAGATTTAATATCCTGAGCTCTGTGAATTCGACTAACAAGGAGTAGCAAACACTTCTCTTCCTGGTAGCAGCAGCAGCAGCAGTAGCAACCAGCCCTCTCTTTGTGTGCAATGTAGTCGTCCGGAGTTTTGCGATCTTTGGTTTCGCTGCGGGCTTTAAATGCGGTCGTAGATCAATATCGTTCTCGTTGTATTCAAGACGGCCCTCGAAACAAATTTAAACGGATTTTAATGTTTAAATAGGAGCGACCGGAATAGTGGGTGGGGACTTTAAAAGTACGACGATGCGGTTTACTTTCCACTTCAATGACTTGCAGACGGCCTATTAAACCGCATAGTATTCTTTTAACAAAAAAAGCTTGGTACTACTCATTTTTAAGAACGCCTCCGGTTAAAATGTTCCTAACAAATTACATTTTCTTTTCAAGTCATTTATATACTATTGAAAATTTATTTGAAATTGAACGCCTCTGGCGACGGTTTCAGTTTCGACGTAGTCCGAGGGCGACGATTACATCCCCATCCCGCGACGACGACAATGCAGTCAAGGGACAATGACGGCGGCGTATTTTGGGGATAAAATCGACGTGAATCGAAATAAAAATGATTTAGTTAACGATTGAAGTTCCGAATTCGCCACGGTTTATTTATACATACGCATTTGTTTACAATAAACTGCTTATTTAATTAGGTTGCAATTTGGCGCTTGAGTTTGCAAAAAAGCTTGCACGCGCGCGTTCCAGTTTCAATATCCGCGAGTCGCTCTTCACCGTGCTCTATGGTTTCATAACTGGAATATGATTACGCAGTAATTACAATTAATTATTTCCGTAAATTTTAAATGGTCTTATAGAAAATCTAATCGTGACAGTATGGCTGTGATTATGTTTAAAAAAATATTTATGTTAATAAATTCTGCTCCTTCAAAGATATTAATTTTTTCTTTCTAAAATAAAATTCTGAAGACAATCTTATTAATATCGATGCGGATGTGGAAATGAAAGGAGTTCAGAAAACAATTCACAATTCAAAAGAGGCGTGTAGAAAAATGGCAATAGGGAAGGAAAACAGTCAGACAAGGAACAAATGAAACTAATTTTGTAGGAAGAAACATTAAGCACTTGAGTTTGCAAAAAAAGTTGCATGCGCGTGTTCCAGTTTCAACATCCGCGCGTCGCTCTTCGCCGAGCTCTATGATTCATAACTGAAATACGATTGCGCAGTGATTATACTTAATTATTTCCGTAAATTTTAAATGGTCTTATAGAAAATCTAATCGTGACAGTATGGCTGTGATTATGTTTAAAAAAATTATTTATGTTAATAAATTCTGCTACTTCAAAGATATTAATTTTTTCTTTCTAAAATAAAATTCTGAAGACAATCTTATTGATATCGATGCGGATGTGGAAATGAAAGGAGTTCAGAAAACAATTCACAATTCAAAAGAGGCGTGTAGAAAAATGGCAATAGCGAAGGAAAACAGTCAAACAAGGAAGAAATGAAACTAATTTTGTACGAAGAAACATTGAGCACAGTATAAATAATGGCGCCCGACGTGGGGCGCAAGAACAACACAGCAGTATGTTACAAACAACGACGAATTCAAATAGGTAATGGCTGACCTTCTCAAAATCGTAAAGCGGTAATCCAGTCTTCTTAAATTAAACTTGGCTTAAAATCAACGAGGAAACGTTAAACTAGTTCACGAAAATGTTTACGTAAAACACTTAAATTACAGCAATTATGAAACAGACGTGTACGTTAGTGTTTTGAAGTTCCAGCTCGTCGGTGTTGCCGCGTGATGGTCGCAGTCAAATGTCAACGGTGAGACACATTCTCTCTCGTTAACGCGTCAAACTGCGGTCAATGCCATAGTAGCAACAATCGTACATGATTGACCTTAGGGCCGGTGCGCTGCACCGTAGTGGCGACCTCGAGGAAATGAGACATTCATGAAAAAAAATGGACAGTTAAAACAGCTTCGCAATTTTAGAGTAAATGCGTTTTAGCAATGCTATGGCACTTCAGCGAAGAATAAAATCCGGACACCTCATTTCATTCTGTAAACTGTCCTTTAATACTTTTAACACTTAGTATGAAAGTGTAAAAGGTGCCTGCTTTTAAAAGAAATAATTCAAATTGATCTGAGTGTTTCAAAAAATTTTACACGGGTGTGGGGCATCATGCGTATGGGGCGTAAACTTCTAAAATGAAAATAAATTATATTTTCTCGGCAGAGCAAGCCACGTTCTCGTTTCGTTAAGAGCTGCTCCAACGGCGTGCGGCGTGGCGACGATGCATGCTGCTTGTTATTGATTAATATCACTAGAATAGTAAATTTATTTATTAGATTTAGCTCACATGGATTTCTTTTGGTTATGGAAGAAACAATAAGAAAGAGATCAGTGAAGGTTATGAAAGAAATAAAATTAAAAAACAATATTTTAAAGAAATTATTTTCCTATCTATTGCATACTGCATTTATTTTGTAGCGTAATACGAGTAAATGGTCATGATAAAGTAAATAAATAAATAATAAATAAATTCCATAGTTTCAAGACGATCATTTTTTTCCGAAAAGCCTTAGGCCCCGCCAATTTTATTTTATTTTTGGCCTGTTCCAGGAAGTTACAAATGACATTGGAGTTATGTAATAGGATAAGTGAAACAGAGTTATAGGTACTTGTCTGTCGTAAGATCTATTACAGAATTGTTTTAAAGACAAGAAAAAAATACCGATGTACTTTGTTGGTATCCAAGCACATACAGGGTCAATCATAATATGATATTAAAAATAAGCGTAAAGAATTTTTAAGCCGTAACGTGTTCTATCTGTTCCCTTAAGTATCCCGGAATTAACCCCTCTTGTTATATCGTAAATGAATGGCTTGTCTTAAGATAGAATCATCTTCGCTTCGGGGATTTAAGGCAATTTTCTCCAAGTTTTGACTTCCGTTTTAAAAAAACATTAATTGACTCGAACGGAGAGATTTAAAACAAGAGGGAACCGGAAGACGGAAGTGTCACTTACTCACAACCGGGGGAACATTCATAATCCTCCGCCGGAGAGATTTCTTCCTCGTCGCACGGGTATCAAATATCAAATATAGATTACGACAAGAACTGCTTGCTACCGAGATAAAATCGGAAATAGAGTTTCGCTGTGCCTTAGGCCGATGAGAAATATATATATATATATATATATATCGGCTTGTTCCGGACGGCTCTGTTCTACTTTGCACTCGATTCGTCTGATCGCAGTCTGTGGATATATGAGATTGCAATTTATTTAGGCGGAACTTCCGCAGTTTTTCTCATTAATTTCACGATTAGGATGTGCTTGAGTTTGTCAAGTCAATGACATTAGTTGATTTCAAGTTAACCAAGACTTATATGTGAAATATATCTACATCGGCTTTGTATAATTTTATTGTTATATACCCAAATTATGATATGGGGATCAACAAAACACATTGAACCACGACTGACCGAAACCAAAGTCAGATTTGAAGCCTCTACGATGTGTAGAACCGTACAGGATTTGCTGTACGTAGATGGCATCTCCAAAGTCATATCGAAAGGTGAACACATCGTGAGCTGAAATGGTCATCATCAGCCAAGATAGTCAACGAGTATCGTAACAAGAAGATGCAAGTCCGATTACAACAGAACCAATTTATGTACGGATTTTTTGTTTGATAGTAGGCTGCTGGAAAAGTTTCTGGAAATGGTACGAAAAAGCGCATATGAAATTTGGTAAACGATATCATTGTTTTTCGAAGTATTCGCCTTTGACGTCAATACACTTTTGCATACGCTCGAACCAATTTCTAAAGCACGTTTTCCACTCTAAAGATGGTACCTCGGAAACCAGTGTCCGGAATGTTTCAACCGCTGCTTCAACCGACGAAAATCGCTCACCACGCATTATTCCAATTTAAACTCACTATACGAAAATCTATCTGATTTGTCTCCTTTGCATGATGACATTATTTGCATAGGCGATTTCAATATCGATTTTTTGAAAAAAAAAATATCGATTACAGACATTTTTATAATATCACAGCTAGTTTTGGTTTGGACCAAGTAATTAAACCAATCCACTAGAGTAACCAATAAATCAAGTACACTTATAGATCTAATATTTGTAAGTAATATGGATGCTGTATGCAAAACGGGCGTTCATGCGCTAGATAATTTAACAGGCCATTCGCTTACATATTGCTATTACAATGTTCCTAAAACTCTAACTGGTATTAAATTCATATACTTTAGAGATATTTCTAGAATTGATCATAATGAGTTTGATGCCTTAATGCAAACAGTTAATTGGCATTCAATTTTATCTACGCATGACATTAATCAAAAAGTTAACATTCTAAACCAAGCAATTATTTCCGTTTTTGATAAAGTTGCTCCCATTCGAAAAAGGAAAGTAAACATTAAAAATAAAATGCCATGGATGACTAGTACTATCAAAATTGTGATCCGAAATAGAAATAACGCTCTAAATCGATATAAATTGTCTCTATCTAATATAAATTGTACTCGAGCAGATACCGAAGCGAAATGGATTTACTATAAGCAAATGCGGAACCTAGTCACTGCCGCTATACGCCGTGAAAAACGAGCTTATATAGAAAAATCTGAATATTTTAAATGTTCATAACAAACGGAATGTTAATAAACTTCCCTCAAATGTCAATGATCCTGATACTATAAATAATTACTTTGCAAATGACGTAAATACATCATTTACTGATGAAAGTGCTGTTAATTTTTTTAATAATGGTATTAGAGAAAATATGAATAGTTTTTGTAATATTCCTATGGTTTTCTCTGAAGTCGTTCTTAATGCTTTTAATACTATTAAGTCAAAAGCAGTGGTATTGATCTTTTATCATTTGACATGGTGTCTCTATGCCTACCTTATTGTCTAGAATTTCTGACTCATATAATTAACTTTTCTTTTACTAATTCAGTCTATCCTAACATCTGGAAGCATGCCTTTGTAATTCCTTTACCGAAAAATGATAAACCCAGAAACTTTACCGATTTAACACCAATAAGTGTTCTGCCAATATTCTCCAAAATCATTGAAAAAATTATTTACAATACTATAACAGAACATGTCATAATAAATAAACTACTTCCTTCTAAGCAGTCAGGTTTCAGACAACATCACAGTATACTGCTACTGCCTTGACCGACGTGGTGGACAATTTTCTCGCAGAAATGGATAAATCAAAAGTAACAGCTCTTGTCTTCATTGATTACTCTAAAGCGTTTGACTCCATTAACCATAAAATTTTGTTAGCCAAACTAAAATATTTAGGATTCTCTACTAAAGTTGTTGACTGGTTCTACAGCTATTTAATAAACAGATTTCAAACTGTTAAACTTCACTCCGATGAAGGTTGGAAATTATCAGAACCTGTAATGTTAAAATCTGGTATACCACAAGGATCCATTCTAGGTCCTCTTTTGTATAACCTTTACACATTTGACCTAAGTAATAATCTAAGTTATTGTCAAAGTCATATGTATGCAGACGACTCGCAATTTTATACATCCTTCTCTGCTGATAATGCTCTGCAACAATTAAATTTACCCAATGAAGACCTAAAAATGGTTTGCGATTGGTCTAAAAGGAATTATTTAAATATAAATTCAAATAAATCTAAGGTAATGTTTATTGGAACTACTGCACAATTATCTAAACTGCCTGATTTTTTGAATACTCATATCAAAATAAATAACACAATTTTATTGGTAGTCGCAGAGACCTGCAGTCTTGGTTTAGTAATAGATTCCAATCTATCATTCAGTGAACATCTAAACAAAATTATTCAATCAGTTTATGGTAGATTAAGATGCATTTATAGATTTAAAACTATTTTGCCAACAGCTGTTAAGTGGAGATTGGTTGATGCACTAATACTCTCTTTATTTGATTATTGTGATGTGATTTATGGTCCTTGTCTTACTGCGTATAATAGCTACAGAATCCAAAAAGTACAGAACTCATGTGCTCGATTTGCTGGTAACATAAAAAGGCGAGATCACGTTTCACCATTTTATTTGTCTAACAATATTCTAAGAATGTCTGACAGAAGGCGCCTACACCTTTGTTGTTTCGTTCATAAAATTTTAACGACTAACGAGCCACCATACCTACGCGCGAAGTTAAATCTCCAAAACGAATTGCTTGTTAGATCAGTAAGAAATGAAATAAATTTGGACATCCCTCATCATACTCTATCATTGTTTGAAAAATCTTTCTCATATAGTGCTGTAACAGCTTACAATAGTATTCCTACTGAGTTTAAATGTCTGTCTCTTAATAATTTTAAAAATAAAATAAGATCTGTCCTATTACAAGGTGCTTGCTAATTTGTGTTATTGCTGCCACCAACAACAAACAAAATTTCAGTATCTCTGTATGTATCCAAAATATTTTTTGTACAGTAAAAGTGTAATATTAGTGGTTGGGTGAAACCAGCTTTATTGCTGTAGCCCCGCCTTAATAAAGTTGATTGATTGATTGATTGATTGATTTTATTTTTGATATTTGGGAACAAAAAGAAATCATTAGGTGATAAATCAGGTGAATGTGGACAATGAGTCATTAATTCAACACTTTTGTTGGACAAAAAATCAACTGTTTGATGGGCTGAGTGAGAGCTGGCGTTGTCATGATGGAGAATAATTCGTCGATTTCGATTGTTTCTTCTTATTTGATCGATGACTTCCGGCAAACAAATTGTAGTATACCAATCAGCATTCACGGTTTTTCGATCCTCTAAAGCCAGGTTGCTACATGTCAAGATAAACGAAAGAAAGAAGCAATCATTTGCTTGGCAGCACTGCGTGAACGGACAACTTTTGTCGGTTTTGGTTCATTTTGAAATACCCAAACGGTAGATTGTTTACTTTTTGGCTCGTACGAATAGATCCACGTTTCGTCACCAGTAACGATGTTATAAACTAAATTTGAACGACCTCCATTGAATTTCTTCAACATTTCTTCGCTCCATTTGACACGACCCTGCTTTTGCGCTTCTGTTAAATTGTGTGTAATCCAACGACTGCAAACCTTTCGTACGTTCAAATGATCATGCAAAATCTGGTGTATTGCTTTCATGTCAATGCGTAAGGATGCTTGAACCTCACGGTATGTCACATGTCGATCTCGCTCAAGCATTTCACGCGCAGCATCTACATTAGTGGCAACAACAGATGTTGACGGACGGCCTTCACGAAGTTCGTCACCGAGAGAAGTACGTCCACGCTGAAATTCGGAAAACCAATTATAAACACTGCTCTTTGATGGTGCTTCATCTCCAAAAGCCAAATGAAGCCGATCGAGGCATTGTTTCGGCGTTAGACCACATTTGAAATCGTAAAAAATCATGGCACGAAAATTTTCACTCGAGATTTCCATGTTTACACAAAATTACTTTTTCTCAAATGCTGTACAAACAAAACTAGTTCACTTGGATAGGAACTGTCAATAGAATTATAGGCGAAAAAGTCAAATTTTTCAATTTTGACAGTTGATAAACGTTAACAATTCTAAACCTACTAGATTCCAGAAAATTTTCTAACAGCCCTCGTATCTGCAATGAGAGTTTCGTTAGGAACAGTTTACAGTTTAAAGCCTTGGCCGTTATGATCAAAAAAAGAAAAATTTATTCATTTTGAACGAAATGAATCCACGAAATAGCAAAAAATGTTTGACTGGGGTAAATCATATAAGGCGTGGTATGACGGGCAATTTAAGGGGAAGGAGTCATTTTTTATACGTGGCCTATAAATAGAGAAAATGCGATTTCAGGTTCAGTCAATTTACACAAAAACAAAACATTCATTAATTGTTGCAAAATAAATTGTGTTCATGAAAACAATCTTGACTATAAGGTTATGATTTTGAAAAATGTAGACTTTCTCTTATCGCTATAAAATTAAACATCCCATGTCCTCTCAGAGTGGCTTAATTTTACGAGCCCCTTAACAAATTAAAAAAGTTTACATCACGTCGACCACCCTTACATTTTTAAAGTGCGGTTCATTTCGCACGTCGACGTCATGCAGAATGCAAGAAGGGTGAGAGGAGAGATTGAAGTTAAATTTTTAAATATAAGCGCCGCACAGATAAAGATACAGCACGCCCGGATGTTTTATGCAAACGGCCGTAAAAAACGTCGTCGTTCGGGGGGGCGGGCGGTCTTTTTTTTCCCTCTGCCACATATGTTTGACCGCTTTGTTTTCAGGCGTCGCCGTAAAATTTTTACAATGACCGTGAATTTCACGTGAAAAAACGCGATGAGTTATGTGGACGGATGGTCGGAAGCGTGCTTAACGACTTTTTATGTTTATGGTAGATAGGGGATGTATGGTCACCGCCCTCTCTCCATGGCTGGCCAAGGGCGATTATCTAAATCTTACCAAAGTAAATACGCAAACAGAAAAATTTATTCAACCGGGCGAACCGATCCGAATCCGGAAGGAAAAAAATTTTAAAAGCGATTAATTTCCCGTTTCTTCTTACCCCCCCGATATGTCAGAGTTTTGTTGGAAATTTATCGTCGTCACTGTGTAATCGCGGGGTGTCTTTCGCATCGCGTGCCTTTCGTATCCGTGCACAAGTCAAAATGGGCCAATAAAAATAACTATTCCGTTATTTTCATAGATTGCATAAAGACATTTTTCCGATATTAATTTTAGTATATGCGGAACACTTTCGGCGTGGCGCGTCGCGGCGCGGCATGCGAACCAACCTAAAAGGAGTTCACGTGAGTTACATAAAATGATCGATTTGGTTTGTTATTTGAAGGCGCTAATTTGATTTTCTTATCAACTTTTAATTTGCCCGCCAGTTTCTTTGCAAACTATCAAGAATTTTCTAATAAGGTGGAAACCTCAAAGTATCTCTCATACTCGGTTACCCTATGATATAAGAACAGCAAGAGAAGAAACTTGAAAATTGTTTAATGCACTTTATACTTTCATAACTTTAATTTAGTTATAGAAGTAAAAGCTGGAAACCATGTTTATAACATTTTACCCGTGTGCGTGTTCTTTTTTAGAAAAAGGATTTAAGAAAGAAGCAAATAGTTTTTCAATGGAAATGGTCTTGTAAGAATTCGAAAACTTCATGGACGTGCAATGGTAAAATATTTAATTTCATTTTTGTATCAATTTAACCATTCGAAATGTGTGGCAGATTGGGATTACTGCAAACGTCTTCGTAATATTGTTAACATTGCTGTAAAGCGTGAAAAAAAAGGCATATCTGAATTTCATCCGCAAAAAAATGACCAGAACTTAACTTGGCAGGCACTCAAATGCTTAAATGTTGTTAATTATCATTCTCAAGTACCTTTGCCTGATGCTTTCAGTGATCCTCATGAAATTAATCAGTATTTTTTAAATTCTGTAAGGGCAGTGAATAATAACACTGATATGGATATTTTATATTTTTATTCCGATAACCGCTACAATGATAATTACGAATTGTTTGCATTTCATACAGTTACTGAAAGTTCAATGGAGAAAGTAATTTGTAGCATTAAGTCTAATGCTCACGGGTGCGATGGAATTTTCACTGAAATGGTAAAATTATGCTTGCCTTTTCTAAGTAAATACATCACCCACATTATAAATGAATGCTTGATCCGTGGCGAATTTCCTAAAGACTGGAAGCGTGCTATGGTAGTTCCGATTGCGAAAGTAAAGCAAGTTAATTTTTTTGGCGATCTGCGACCTATACCATTGCTGCCAGTCTTGTCCAAAATTCTTGAAAAGCTTGTCGTGAATCAGATCAGGACATACGTAAATCTATATATATTAAGCTTGACTTAAAATCCACGAGGAAACGTTAAACTAGTACAAGAACATGTGTCGAAAATATTTACGTAAAACATTTAAATTAGAACTATTATAAAAAAGACGTGTACGTTACTGTTTTGAAATTCCAGCTCATTGGTGTTGCACCGTGACGGTCCCAATCAAATGTCAACGGTGAGACATCCTCTCTTGTTTACGCGTTAAACTGCGGTCAATGTCATCATAGCAACTATCAAACATGATTGACCTTAGGGCCGGTGCGCTGCGTCGTAGTGGCGACCGAGGAAAAGGGACATTCATAGAAAAAAAATGGACAGTTAAAACAGCTTCGCAATTTTAGAGTAAATGCGTTTTAGCAATGCTTTGGCACTTCAGCGAAGAATAAAATCCGCCTCATTTCATTCTGTAAACTGTGCCTTAATATTTTTAACAGTTAATGTAAAAGTGTGAAAGATGCCTCTTTTTAAAAGAAATAATTCAGATTGATCCGAGGCTTTCAAAAAATTTTACACGGGTGTGGGGCACCATGCGTATGGGGCGTAAACTTTTAAAATAAAAATAAATTATGTAAACATTTTTTCATCAGAGCAGGCCGCGTTCTCGTTTCGTTAAGAGCTGCTCCAAAGGCACGCGACGTGGCGACGGTGCATTCTACTTGTTATTGATTAATACTACTAGAATAGTAAACTTATTTATTTTGTTTAGCTGATATGGGTTTCTTTTGGTTATGGAAGAAACAAAAAAAAAGAGATCAAAGAAGGTTATCAAAGAAATAAAATTAAAAAAAACAATATTTTAAAGAAATTCTTTTCTTATCTATTGCATACTGCATTTTTTTGTAGCGGAATACGAGTACATGGTCGTGTTAAAGTAAATAAATAAATAATAAATAAATTCCATAGTTTCAAGACGATCAATTTTTTTCGAAAAACTTTCGGACCCGCCGATTTTATTTCTGGCCTGTTCCAGGAAGTTATAAATGACATTGGAGTTATGTAATAGGATAAGTGAAACAGAGCTATAGGTACTTGTCTGTCGTAAGATCTATTACAAAATTGTTTTAAAGACAAGAAAAAAATACCGATGTACTTTGTTGGTATCCAAGCACATACAGGGTGAATCATAATACGATACAAAAAATAAGCGTAAGGAATTTTTAAGCCGTAACATGTTCTATCTGTTCCCTTAAGTATCCCGGAATTAACCCCTCTTGTTATATCGTAAATGAATGGCTTCTCTTAAGATAGAATCATCTTCGCTTCATGGATTTAAGGCAATTTTTTCCAAGTTTTGGAAAAGTTCAGTGGAGAAAGTAATTTGTAGCATTAAGTCTAATGCACGCGGGTGCGATGGAATTTCCACTGAAATGGTAAAATCATGCTTGCCTTTTCTAAGTAAATACATCACCCACATTATAAACGAATGCTTGATATCCGTGGCGAATTTCCTAATGACTGGAAGCGTGCTATGGTAGTTCCGATTGCGAAAGTAAAGCAAGTTAATTCTTTTGGCGATCTGCGGCCTATATCATTGCTGCCAGTTTCGTCCAAAATTCTTGAAAAGCTTGTTGTGAATCAGATCAGGACATACATAAATCTATATAAATTACTTCCACCTACGCAGTCAGGGTTTAGACTGGGGTATAGCACGAATACAGCTTTAAAGTTAAAGGTTACGGATGATATTTTCAAAGCTTGCGATAACGGCGATTTAACTGTACTCGTCTTGATTGATTTTTCCAAAGCCTTTGATACTATCAATCACACACTAATGTGTGCTAAACTTCATTATTTTGGCTTCAGTGATAATGTAATCAAATTTATTTCCTCTTATTTAAATAACAGGACGCAAGCAGTTACGGTAAATGGTATTCTTTCTTCTTTTCAAAGTATTGAATCAGGAGCTCCTCAAGGGTCAATATTTAGACCTCTTCTAAACTCTTTACATACTGCAAATTTCTACATTAAAATAAAATTTTGTAATATACATTATTATGCTGATGATACGCAGTTGTATTATAGTTTCAAGGTTTCTGATTTACCTTTAGCTTCCAATCTAATTAATGAGGATATATCAGAATTAAGTTTGATATCTGCCTCTCATTCATTGTGTATTAACCCTCGAAAATAATCGGTCATTGTATACGGCAGCGTTAAAGATCGGCAAAGGGCCATAGACGGTATGAATATATTTGTTAATAATATCAAAATTCCATTTAATGTAACAATAAAAAATTTAGGTGTACTTTTCGATAGTGACTTACGATTCTCGTCTCATGTACGGAAATTAATTCAAAAATCTTATTCTTCATTAAAGTGCCTGTACATGAACAGACACTTCCTTTCTATAAAATTAAAAATACAACTGTGTGAGTCACTTGTCCTTTCTCATTTCAATTATTGTGATACTGTCTATGGCCCGTGCCTAGATTATATATCTTCAGCGAGAATACAAAAAACTCAAAACTCTTGTCTCCGTTTCGTCTACGGTTTGAAAAGAAGAGACCATATATCACGTAAGTTAATAGTAATAATGCTAAATGGTTAAATATGACTAATAGAAGACAGCTTCATACGTCCTGCCTTGTCCATAAAGTATATATTACTTCTTGTCCATCTTATCTTAGTAACTTACTTGTTCCAAGATATATGTTACATGACAGAATATTACGACGGACTAGTGCACTTCATACACCATTGCATAAAACTGCCCTCTTCGAAAGGTCCTTTTCTTATAACTCGTCTTATATTTACAACGAAATGTCTCGTGAGTTACGTCTATAGTCGTTCCGCTCTTTTAAAAAAAATTATCGGAATCAACTTTTCCTTATGCAACAGCGACTGTAACTACAATTGTAATGTTTTCTGTTTCCAATTTTTTTTCTCCTTCTTTGTTATTTACAATTGAGTTATTTTTCTATTTAATGGTTTTTTCTTATTTTAATGCTTTTTTTATATTTAATGATAAAGTAATATTATCATCGTTGGTTGGGTGGCAGAGCAGCTTAGGATGAACTCCGCCAACAAAAATAAAGACATTTATTATTATTATATTATTATTATTAAGTACTGTGGGATCTGCTCCGTCAGTCATTTTCTCGGAAAAAAAGTAATATGATTTCTTATGTTTCGCGTACTCAATGCCATACAATATTTTATATTTCGTTTTCTACTAAATCTGGACTGTTCTGTCGATTCAGCATCCCAGACTCCGATCCTGGGGCGCGGGAAGTTTAGAGAAAAAACAACGCAAAATAACATCGTTACGCCATCTATTTTCTGAAAGTATCTAGCGTAGAAACTCGTTGCTCGTCACAGGTACACGAGGCAAAATCAGGAGATATTTCATAAAACCGTAACCATTTAATTAGGAGGCTCCCTTTCAGCTCCCGAAAGAAACTCGTGTCTCTGTTTTGCATCGGACTATTCTAAATTTAAATTTGAGTGTAATTTTCTTTTGTTAAATTCGGTCATTTTTTCTAAGTTTGAAATTCACGAACGGAAGACAAAACCTTTTCCCACGAAGTGAATTTTTTGTGTATTTAAACCGTTCCCAACAGTCTTTCTTTTATATAAAATAATTGTGTTTCCTTAATTTTGGATTAGGAGAAGAGCTTTCGATTCGGTTTGGTAAGCTGACGTAACGCTTAAAATCTAATCACTTCAATCGATAGTGCAATCCTTGTCTCTCCTCTCTATATAATTTTTTTTTTAATTTTTTGTAAAGTTCTGTTCCCTTGCATCTACATGTTAGTTGTTATTTTGGTAATTTATTTTTTTTGTTGTATTATTTCTTTAGTTTTCTTTTAACAGACTTGTTAAATTTACCAAACTCTTTTATTTGCCAATTTCGAAACTCACTTTTTTTTTCCTCATCAAGAATTCTGAGGAGGACATCCTCGTAAGGAGAGAGACAATGACAGGAAAGAATTTGACAATTTTCAGGCAAGTAAAAACGGTACTGTTAGACTTTTCGAGGAAGACGCCGTTGAAAGTATATTTTTGGCTTTTATCTCAAACTAGCTACCGAACAAGAAAATTGCTTTCCACAGTGGATCGATGGTCAAAATAGCAGATTGTGTTTTCTATAAAACGGAGGAGGGGGGAGGGGAGGTTCCGTGTTGTTGTTCAGGGTAAGTATTGAGGCTGACCATCCCTAACTTTAGAAGAAAAATAACCCGCGTTCGTTACAGTCTCTCCTCCAAATATCGCTTGTAATATTATAAAATAGTCTCATCTGCAAGTTTCTTTTATAATAATTCGAATCCGAATCGCTGATGAGAATAGTTAAGTTAAAGAATTTTATTATCAACGTGAAATTAAGAATAATAAACATTAGAATGGTAATAATCGTTTCCTCCAAAAAATAGTGAAACTCTGTAAACATTCTATTGTTATGAAATTTGTATTTCGCCGGAAATGTTTTCGATAATTAGAGTTTATTTTGTTTCGGATATACAGGATTAAACGCAATTATAGACGCGCATGAGGATATGTTATATTATAATGTCACAATTAGATTTTATATGAAACCATTTAAAATTTACTGAAATAATTAACACTTAAACGTTACAGTAAAATTGGGTTAAATCTCCTAACCACAATTTATTTAATTTAATTAATTTTGTTGCTAGGAGATTTAACCCAATTATATTGTACTGCAAACCACAGTCTCCAATACATTTGAATACTTAAACGTTAGGTATAATCTAATATAAGACGTAATCACATTCCAGTTATGAAATTATGGAGCTCAGAGAAAAGCGACGCGCAGGTCTTGAAACTGGAACGTACACACGCAAGCTTTCTGCAAACTCAAGTGCTATACCGCGACAAAAATAAGAGATTGAAACAGTCAAGGAGATCCAGTAGAAATTAGAAGACACAGAAGTTAAAAGAACCGAACATACGAAGTACGTTACTAACTAACTATTATTTTTGTTCCTTTTTATCTTTTCATAGGAACTGCGAACAGAGAAAGGAAGAGCGATAGAAAAAAACATCTACAGCCGAAGACAAAAATAATAATGCGAAATATTTAGGAAGAATAATAAACAACAAAGTACAAAAGTCGACCACAGTGGAGGTAAAATTTAAAACCTTAAAACAAGAACGTCGTCTATCTGATCATCTTTAATTAAAATCAATGTAAAAAGATTATCAGCACAAAATTTAAACTAAATGCGACAACATACTTTGCGGAGACAATGTTCTTTATTCACAAACAGAAAAGAATAAAATGGAAAAATATTTGCGCTGATTAACTGATCAACAAATAATCGAGTTTGCGGAAGAAATAAAGTCACGAAAGATAATGCCTAGTTCACACGAAGGCGAGCATCATATGTTTACCATAATTACCTTACACACGAAATGAAAACCACGCAGGAGAAGAGCAAGCAATAGACGTAGACTGGGTGAGGCGATCAATAATTATTAAAAAGCTAAACCGCTTAAGTATTGTTATCGTGATTATCAAATTAGTCGTAGTAAGTAGGTTTAAGTCAGCATCAACATTAGACGCTAGCCCAGAAAAAAAAAGTGCTGGAGGAATTTTAATACCGCCGAAAGGATCAAAGAATATATCTGGTTCAAGCTGCAATAATTACAGAAAAAAAAATCACATTATTAGATGGAAAGGGAATATGAAAGATGAAGAAATTGAAAAGAAAAAAGATACGTCAGGCTAAACTGTAATGTAACAGACTTCGAAACCAAAAATGAGCCGGTCCTAAAAATAAACCAGGCCCAAAAATGAGTCGGGCCCTAAAGCTCGTAAGGAAAAGAAAGCTCGGTAATAGTAATTTGCGCGTAAAGAGAAAGCAACAGTCGCAGACAAGCTTGTCGCGAGGACGAGACTGAGACAAACTCAGGTGAGTTTTCAGTCCTCCAGCGCCATGTCAAAACCGACGAAATGACGTGCTCTGAGGAAACATCCAACCAGATTTCCTCAACCCATTCAAAGTCTGTACCGTCTTTAGACGGACACGATGCGAAAATTTCGGACAGGGTCCTCTCTAACATCACCAAACCTATAGGGACACCACAAGACGACTACGCGCTTCAAGCACGTCACAAATTAATAAAGCCAGAACTGGCCTTAGCCCCTTTCGACGTGAAGAAGGATTTGCACGAATCCAAAACGAATCGTGAGAGCATCTAAACCTATTCAAGTAAAAGCTGCCGTAAGAGAAACCAATAGCATGAAAGGTCAAGCGTGAACGCAATGTTTAATCTTTCCGTCGAAATAAAAATTAAGAAGAAAGAAATTATAGTTCTCAGAACCTTATAACATAAAAAATGGAAATTTTATGACCTTCCAGACGTTTTAATATAAATCGGTTCTCACCCCCTAGAGACGAAATGCATCTGCAGACGATTGCAAAAGATGATGCAATTATATCTAAAAATAGAAATTCCGGATGATGTTGTTTACTTAAAGCAATAAAAGAAATGCCGAGAGCGAAAATTATACGATGGTTTATGGCATGTGTATTGTTACAGCCCTGACGTGCAAACAGATCTATTTTTAGCATCAGTAACGCCACCATGTGTCGCAGAACATGACCGAAGCTACTCGATCATTCTAGTACGTTCGAGCAACAGAGGGCTCTGCTTTATAAGCCGTACCATCTGCCAGGATTTAGTTATTAAGTTGGAGAGCGAAGGGTTCGTACCTCGAATCAATACAAATTATATTTTGTAAAAGTGTTATTTGATAGACAAGCTCATTACAACTGTGTTGTTAATTGTGTAAAGCGACAGCTTGCAATTAAAGTGTTCTGAAATTTAACGACTATAATTTGTGAACCCCCAAATTCGTAACAGTATTCTAAAATCAATGCAAAATACTACCTGAGTTGCACCACGATAGTAAAGCAGAGCCTGAGACCATTTGCGTTACAAAAATCCAATTATTTTAAATTTTGCGATGGAGACGCTGACGAGAAACCTATTTCTATCGCAATCAAAGCAAACGCGATATGCACGACACGTGAAGCATTCCCATACAATGTCCTAAACATTGCGCCATCAAGGATAAATACGATTTAAAACTCAATACACAGGGTGTTTCCTGAAAAGCGATTTTTCAAACCGTAACAACATTATGATGTCAAGCTGCTAAATCTCAACATGAATATTTCTGCCTGCTCTAGTTGCTTTCACTCTTTAATAAACGTAATAAGAATAATAAACAAGCTGATTTAATCATCAATGACGGGGGGAAAAGGACTTCCTTCCTAGCTATGAAAATAAATATTCAAATTCGCGTTCTATTAATAGCACATCCTAGATCTTATTTAATCGACCACTAAATAATTCACCGAAATACCCCTAAGGAGGCCCGTCGACCTCTAACGAATCTGTTTAGGTTCATCGGCCCTTTTTTAATTTTGTCGGCTCCTTCGGGATCGATATTGACCAGGTCGAAACTAAATACTGACATTTACAAATACTTTTTTGCTTCCAGGTTCTCATCATGTTGGCGTATTCCTGGCATCTTCGAGATACCGTGCGGATTTTGCTCGAATTAACTTCGTCTTAGTTTTCGGTAAGTTCCACGTCCCTTTAACGTTGCCAATTTATTAAGTGATTCAAAAGAAGTGTCCGATCCTGTAGGAGCATATTTACTAATGTCATGCGCAGGGAAAAGAATTCAGGCCACTTAGTATTGGACGCTTTTTACGTCGAATGTACTATTTATTCCTGCCACCTTTCCACGATTCCGATGTTCGAATTGTTATTGAGTGGGAGGGGAAATAATACAATGTGAGGGTTTGCACTTCGCAGAAATTATTATGGGCGAGGGCGAGTACCAGAGATGGGCATTTTTTTAGTCGAATTCATGATTAATGACTAAATTAGTCATTAGTCGTGATTCACGTGACTAATGACTAATTTAGTCACTATCATAACTGATGACTAAGGACTAACTGATTAATCATTAGTCATGACTCACGTGACTAATGACTAATTTAGCCACGACTGATGACTAATGACAAATTGATTAATCATTAGTCATAACTGATGACTAATTGCTTAGTTATCCGTCATTAATCTTGAATTTTCCGTTTAATTGTGGTAAAATTAGTTACAAAGTGAGAGAGGCGGCGACTACTGGGAATGCACAGTAAATGTTTATTGGTTGCTTTGATGCTTCTCTTTCAGTTTTTAATAAATTTTACCTGAAAATTAAAGAAAGAGCATTCACGCAAAACTTGATGTCACTTTTTCATCATTTTTAAAAATTACGTTTTTCTTATTATCCACGTCACTGCTATATTAACTTCTGTTAACTAAAATTGAGAAATTGTCCTAGTACAGCAATTTTTAAGTCTGATTAAAAATCAGCCAAAAACATACTATTGAGTTTTGTTTGAACACCGCCGACTTAGAAAGTTCTGTATGAAACAGAGCATGGACTTATTGAGTTTTGATAGAAATTGACATGGAATTTGCGTCCCGTACCCATACAAAAACAAAATAAATAAACTTTGGCATTGGGTCGTAGCCCACTAATTAAATAAAATTTTCAATTTTTGTGCTTCTTTTTTTTCCTTTATTTGCATTTTAAAATGAAATTTATTTTCAATTTTTTGTGCTTCTTTCTGTTTTCCTTTCTCGTTTTATTTAGTGTATTTAGAAAATAAAACAAAAAAACAAAAAGAAAGTAAATAAACTTAGGCATTGGATTTTGGTCCACGAATTAATAAAATATTCAATTTTTTGTGCTTTTTTCTTTTTTCTTAAATTTGCATTTTTTTTTCTTTATGAATTTTAGCGGAACTATCATTACGTTCCAAATATTTGTTGTTAATAATTTTTTTTTTAATGACGGTCATTAGATTTCCTTACTTTCTTTGAATATTTTAATTTTTTTCCACTTAGATCGTGCTTACGGATCGTGTAAAAAATACTATTTTTATGTTTGATTGTCTCCGTTTTTCTTCATTCATTTCTCTTTTCTTGCTTTCTTGCTTATGTTGCGATTGTCATTTGTTTTTCTCTTTGTGAATTTCAAACTGCCATTCATTACGTTTTGAATGTTTATTTATTACTTAATTATTAGGAGAACGATTTTTTTTGAGTTTTAATTTATTTTGTATTTACGTAAATAGTGGTCTGGAATATTTACTACATTTATTTGTTTTTTATTTGAGGAAATTTCAAACAATTCCTTTTGATTTTCCGTTGTAATCGTCATTTGTTTTTCTCATCTTCATCGTCAATTTTTTATTTTTATTATCTTTTTCGATTGGGTTCCTTGATTTATCAAATAGTTTTTAATTGTTTAATTGGCTTCTAGGTTAGAAATAAATAAATAGTTAAAATAATTGACAATATTTCTGCGAATTCAATAATAACAGAAAATTAAATTTTAATGGAGAATTATAAAAAAATAATAGGGAATACGGAAATAATTTAAAAAGATTATTAGAATTTGAAAATGACAGCAAATCCAAAAATAATAGAGAAAATTTAAAAATAATAAAAATTCAAACGTTACATAGAAAAAGTTTTAAAGCAACAAAGCATCCGAAAATAAAAGAAAATTACCCATTGTCCCAGAGTTCCGTAAAAGTCCATAACTTTCTTGAACTTTTTTATATATGTAATAAGAGCACTCATCTAGCACATTTTAAAAATATTTTCGTTTGTATACAGGGTGTCCAAGTATTATAAAAATATCAAAGATTACGTTTTTTTTTTAAATTGAAACACCCCATTTTGACTTCATTTTTGAGTTCTACACCAAATTATGCGTTAAATTTATTTGAGTCCTTTTCACGTATTCAATCATACTTTTTGATGTGAGTCAATTTTTTCTTGAAAATTCCCGGATGCAAGGTTCCATACAAAAATTTTCTTAAACTTCTAAACCACTAAAGATAACGCAACACCGATTTTTTTTTAAGTCAACGCCAAGGCTATAGCCGATCTTTTGAGATGTTGCCGAGTCGTGAAGGGATGTTCCAAGGTTATGAACATAACATTGAAATTAGAATGTGAAAGAGAGGAGAGAAGGGAAGATCAACGAAACTAAATTCACTTCTATAAAACTTTATTAGACACTAAGCTAAGCTACAATGAATTAGCTTTACTAAAACTCATTCTCGTCACTCGTGGATGCTTCTTAGGTACACTTTATTTAAATTAAATTACGAAAACTTATTACAATTAAATATTAACATTAATTTCTGTACATAATAAAATCTCATTTAAGGTTTTAACGTCTTCAGCGTACGGAATCGGAGGTGTTTTAACTCAGGTTACTGCCGACGTAGAACATGTGATCAGTTACCTTAGCAGATCTCTTACTAAAAATGAAAGAAACTATTCTGCAACTGAACGAGAATGCCTTGCGGTCATTTGGGCAATAGAAAAGCTTAGACCGTACTTGGAAGGTGCAGAATTCAAAGTCATAACGGACCATCATTCATTAGTTTGGTTGAATAATCTCAAAGATCCGAACGGAAGATTAGCTCGTTGGGCTGTTCGTTTACAACAATTCAATTTTGAAATTATACACCGAAAAGGGAAAGATTCTATTGTTCCGGATACGCTTTCGCGGTCTGTACCAATTATCGATAGCGTAAGTGTTGATAAAGTCGATGAAACTGATGTGTGGTATCAAACTCTACATGAACGAGTTTTTAAGAAACCGTCCAAATATCCAAAATTTAGGTTAGAGGGTAACGAGATTTTTAAATACGTGCAGTGTAAATATCCCGATTTAAGAAGCGAACACGAGTTCTGGAAACGCGTGATACCAAATAAAGAACGCAGATTAATATTAAAACAGTTTCACGATGAACCTACTGCTGGTCATTCGGGGATCAAGAAAACCTTAGATCGTATCATAAATTTGTACTACTGGCCAAAAATGAAAAGTGACGTTGTAAATTATGTTAAACATTGCAAAGTGTGCATAGCCCAAAAACCTGAACAATTAAAAAAATCCGGGTTAATGACACAACATCCAGAAGTCAATTCTCCCTGGAAATTAATTTGTACAGATTTAATCGGGCCTTTGCCAAGATCTACCCACGGTAATACACATATTTTGGTGATTGCTGACTGTTTTTCTAAATTTACTTTATTATATCCTTTAAAGAAAGCAACCGCGGTTAAAGTATGTAAAATTTTAGAGTATGAAGTATTTTTACTGTTTGGTGTACCTCAGTTCGTGATCTGCTATAATGGTGTGCAATACAAGTCTAAAGAATTCCAAAAGCTTATGGATAAATATACAACCAAGCCTATTTATAACTGTTTGTATCATCCTCAGGCGAATCCTGCAGAACGCATCAATAGGGTAATAAAAACCATGATATCTTCGTACGTTGACGATAACCACAGGAAATGGGATGAGTTTTTGCCTCAAATTGGATGTGCCATACGGACTTGTAAACATGAAGTCACTGGTCATACACCATATTTCATCTGTTTTGGACGAGAAATGGTACTAAAACCGGAAGTTTATGGAAAGGTTCAAAAGAAGGATCAGATAAATTTTGGGAAACGTGAATTTAATGATACAACTAAACAGTTTAATAACTTGTTCGAAGAAATTAAAGGACGTTTACATAAAGCATACACGGCAAGTAGATGTCAAGTTGAAAATTAATGATTTAGTATGGAGAAAGAACTACGCGCTCTCTAATGCTGCAAACTATATTTCTGCAAAATTGTGTCCAAATTTTTTGGGACCATTTAAAGTTGCGAAGATAGTCTCATCCAATGTAAAATGCGTTCAATTAAATCCGTTATCGAGATGGCTTGGAACTTGCTTTTATTTTATACCGGCACGTCGTAGCTTAGTACGTATATTGAATAACTGCGAACTGTCAGCGGTGTTTACTGTCAAAGGTTTTGTTTACATTTTCGAGGTATTGTGTTCCGTTATTTGTGTTGTCGCTTTAATTCCATTAAAAAACAGTTCTTTTGGCTTATGTCAAACGCAAATTTTACGAAGTCGCGTTAACTTAAGCCACATGATTATAATAAACATAACCCAACTTTTTATACCCATTTATGATTTTCTATAAATTGAATAAGAGAATGCAATTAACGAAAACATTTATTTTTTACAAAAGGTGCTTAAAATGCCCACCACCTACTTCATAACATTTTAAAACTCTACGTTTAAGGGAACTCACGACTACATTTTCTAACAAGTTCGGATTTTGATTAATTTCTTCAAATTTTTTCCTTATTCGGTGCTGTAGTTCTTCTAGATTGTTCATAGGGGTTGCAAATATTGAATTTTTAAGGTAAGGCCATAAAAAATAATCACAAGGTGTTAAATCGCACGACCTCGGAGGAAATGGTGTTGGAGTGTTGCGACTTATAATTCAGTCATCATAAAATTCATGAAGCATGGCCAATGTTTCTGCTGTACAGTGGGGTGTTGCACCATCTTGTTGAAAGTAACCACCTTCTAACTCATCATCGTGAACGTTCTCCAAAAATTCATTTAAAATTTCATTTCGGTATCTTGTTGCATTAAGCGTACCTAAAAATTAACATGCGAACATAAGTTTAAAGATTATTTTTATGATTTATATATTTATAAACACCTTCAAAGAAAATTGGTCCAATTAATCGTCTGCCACTTATAGCGGCCCATACACCAATTTTTTCAGGATGCAATGGACGTTCAACAAACATATGAGGATTATCTGAATTCCAAGATCTCATATTCTGCGAATTTACATATCCAGACAAGTAGAACCACGATTCATCAGTAAAGAAAGTCATCCGTAGGGTATCGTCATCATTATTTAAAGTGTTTATAAACCATTGGCAAAATTCTAACCTCTGGGGTATATCAATGTCTTTCAATTCGTGAACTGCTGTTAGTCGATAAGGATATAAATGTATATCCTTTCTTAACATCGCATGAGATGTTCCAACTGAAACTTCCATTTGTTGCGCTAATTGTCGAACAGTTGTTTTTGGGTTATTTTGCATGATTTCTCGTCCATCATCGATAACCTGTTGACTTCGTTTAAGAGAACGACCAGAACCTTCCTTTCTTAAGACACCTCCAGTTTCACGAAATAGCGTAACACATCGATCCAGCGTAGCATTAAAATGGTTGTAGTCAATAATCAACTCCGGAAATTTAGCTCTGAACTCTTCTAAACAATCTGGTCTAGAATATACCCAATTGCCGTCAATTTTACGTCCATTTCGAAAATACGATTCTAACATAAACACTCTATGTTCAGTAGTAAACATTTCTCGGCAGTTTAGTTCCCAAAAGAACTGTTTTTTTAAAGGAATTAAAGCAACAACACAAATAACGGAACACAATACTTCGAAAATGTAAACAAAACCTTTGACAGTAAACACCGCTGACAGTTCGCAGTTCTTCAATATACGTACTAAGCTACGTCGTGCCGGTATAAAATAAAAGCAAGTTCCAAGCCATCTCGATAACGGATTTAATTGAACGCATTTTATATGAAATAGAAGATGATAGGCGTCTGGCATATAAAGGATTTCAAAAAGAATCCGTATTACGAAAAAAAAATTTTTTTTTTTTTAGAAGTAAAGGGGGAATTTATTACAATTAAATATTAACATTAATTTCTGTACATAATAAAATCTCATTTAAGGTTTTAAAATTAATTTCGGTTCGCTGTTGATACGTTGTTATCTGTATTCTTCGTCAAACTTCTTTTTGTTGTAGTCGTGCAGGTTCTCTTATCAGAGCGTCCATCCTCTTCGCACTCTCGCTGGTAACGAGAAACTATCCTTATCCCTGCTTCGCGAATTTTCGTTCAGGTGAAAATAATAATTCAGTATTCACTAAGTTTCCGCCTGAGAACGAGGTGTTTTCTTCGTAAAATTTTACTTTATTCTGCAAGCTGGTCTGACGGTATTTTTGGTGAAATTACGAAGTATTGAACTATTCCGAGGAATTTAGGCTACCGTCTTACCGCCACAATTTTATTTTGGTTTTTGAATAAAGAAAATTCTTCAGCACCTTCTGCATTTTGAGTGGGCTGGTGCGTCTTCTACGGAAGGTTTTAGAAGTTGTTCACTCGTCTCACGCGAAGAGAACATTACATCAGGTATCTAAATTTATTTTATTTGTTTCTTTGTACATTTGGTCTTATATTCTGTTTTCATTTACTTCAGGTTCTTTTTTTTTGTATGGGAAAAGAAATTCTATAAGTTTGTTGAAAACTTTCTCCAATATTTTTTGGGCTACTTCTGGCAAGGTTAGTGGCACGAAAATTTGATCCACTCTGCCTACGGGGCCACGGAGCTCGCCGAATTATTGCCGCTCCCATTCGATCCCGTTAAGGAATCAAAACGACTCTTCTTGGACCCATCCCGGATCGTCGATCCACCAGATAAGATTTTCCATTATTCCTGTTTTTTTATTGCATTTAATTCTGAAATTTATAATTGTTTAACTTAATTCAATTTAATTCAATCATTCCTTTTTTTACATTAATTTAACCTTTTTTTTATTAATATTTTGGTAATTAACTTTTTTGACTTTCTTAATTTTACCGGCAAAATTTGTGAACCAATCAGATCTGAGCGGTAATTGCGACATTTTAGTCACTAATCAAAGTCACATAGCGCTAAATGTTGAACACTGGAGTTTGTTGTAATGATTTCCATGTTTTTTGGGCTAATTAAAATTTATGTGCAATGATCCGATGTGTTTTCATGGTATGCGAAATAAAATAGGAGAGAAAAGAAAAAAAATATACTCACCCCTTCTCGACTCGACTACCGGAGCAGTGTTGTTGTTATTTCAGCTACAACAACAACACTATAAAATTTTTTTTTTGTTAACGTGCGCGAAATTACAAACTACCCCGTTTTGCCCGTAACAAACTGTTTGATAGAAAAAATTTTGAGTTTCGAAGATTCAATTACGAGGAAGATTCAGACGCGTGTCAAAGTAAAAAAGTAAAGGTAAAATATCTCTTCTGTTTATTATAAACGTGTAGTCACGTTTATAATAAACAGAGGAGATACTTTACTAGATGACAGAAATTTGTGCACCATGGCAAGTGCATTGTCGAACCTCCCATGATCAGAAAAGCGTATTTAGTATTTATATGAATCTGAAATAATCTAATTTCCAGTCTCCGTGAGCTTTGAATTACGCGTTGGTCTTGGAAAATCCTGATGGCTCATTCTATTTTACTGGCGGTAGTTATTATGTAACTAATGGCAATATAGGCCAAGGTTTGCTTGTAGGAATCAGTAACCCTTACATAGTTATTTCTTCTGTTACACTTGACTTACCGATCATCCAACGATATTTTACATTCCGTAAAGCATTGCATAATGCAAGGTTGTTATTTTTAACATCTCATTTCCAGGTACATTGCAAGCTGACTAATGCTTTCGTTACATAACACTGCATGTACGTCGTTTGTTTTTTCCAACACCGAATTATTATTATATTTGTTTCACTTCCAACATTAAAAAAGAAAAACTGACGGAAATATTTCTTAATTCGTTGATTTATGCCCGTGCGTTATCAAAACGCGCGATGCATCCTCCACGACGGCGGCGGCGGCGGCGGCGGCGAGGTCTTCGGGGAAATTACAACAAAAAGAACCGAATCCGCAAACCGACCGAATGCTCACCGCAAAAATGAGAAAAAAACGCAATTAATTTCCTCCGTTCGCGATCATTTTTTTGCGCGTTGCGAAGAATATACGTTGTGGCTGTATAAAACAATTTGGCCGGAACTTTCCCTATTTTACGCTTCGCTCCTTCCAATATATCTCACTTTCTTCGTCCGTTTATTTTCCATTTCACCCGCTTATTGCGCCAGACTTCAATTTACATGAGGGCGATTTGTATGAATTAACCTGGAAGTGACTTCTGGATTTAAGCCGGGCGAAACGTGCTAAAATACGAGACCATCAAAATGAATCTCACTTTGCTGCAAAGGTATGCAAAATGCAAAGCTCCTTTTTGCCGAAACGAGACAAACAGCTCTGAATTCGATTATTGTATTTAATTCTCGTTTAGTTTTTCAAGAATTACAAAAAAGAAAAAAAAAGCAAGAATTCATCTGTATCTACCGAAACATCAAAAATGATTTTAATCAAGGGCAGTCATAAAATGGAAAGCCACTGTGCACTAGTAAAACCAAGGCTCCGACAATAATTTTAAAATCCGCTTGACTCTCCTTTGACTAAAATAATTTTTGATGCTAAAATATTTTGGTCTTAAGTGCATCGACCGTACTAAATTTGAGTTTTAAGAGCACCGCGGAGACCGGACAATGCGGATGTTGATAAATTGGGGCAGCCTCTATGGATAAATATTGCGGCCCCGATACCCCCCCGACCCCATTAAAATTTAAATTAGAAAACTTTTGCAACTTGAATGTATCATCCGGAGTACGTACGGGTCATACGTGGTCCTCGTTTTATTGTTTATTATATAAATATACTGCACAATTTTGTTCCGTCCGAGTTTACTGCTTAAGTTTCTGCATCCATTCATTTTTTCTTCAATCTTCAAGAAGTCTTTTCAACATTTCACAACTCACTTTACAAGTTTTATATCTTGGAAATTCTACTTTTGTCTCGTCTATTTTGGTACTTTAAAAGAGTAGTTTGTAAGTTCTTTTAAATAAATTTAGTTTTAAATAATCAGACATTTTCCTGTTCTTGCCCCGCTGCGCTCAAGGACCTACGGTTTATTTAATAATTTCGTTTTAGGTTTACTCAGCCAACATAGGTGTTGATTGTCGCGATGTAGCATGGGATGTAATTGCTTAATTTAATTTCAGGGTTCAGCGTGATATAAATAAAAAGAGCAAAGTTTTTATAACACTTCAATCACTACACTGTTTTAATTAATAACTTTCAAAGAAAAGAAGAGAGAAATTTACAACAAAAAAAAGGAATGACTGCCGTGGCGAACTGAATCTTAACACCTACTTAACTGTTATGACTAATTACTAACGCTTACTTATTAAATGTACATTTCCACCCCTACGCCACCCCCTTTGTGGACCGCACTGGACAAGTTGGCACTTCCTCAAGAGAGAGGGCGGCTGAGTCCACTATTTCCGCTACAGCGATTATTTTCAAGGACAGTTGCTAACTCCGTTGTTCGAGTACGTTAATCTAATATAAATTAGAATTAAGTTAATAAAATTAATATTACATAAAATCACTTGTTCCGTGAAATGGCTGAGGTTAAGCGGTAAACTGTAAATTGATTTACGAATTAAATTTCTAATATTACATTAGAGACAATGCAATATTAATTTAATTAACTTAATTCCAATTTATATTAGATTAACGTCCTCAAACAAGGGAGTCAGCAACTGTCCTTGAAAATAATCGCGAAAACCTTATACCTAAAACAAAATTATTAAGTTAAACCGTAGATTCTTGAGCGCAGCGGAAAGAAAGCAGGAAAATGTGTTACTATTTAAAACTAAATTTATTTAAAAGATCTTATAAACTACTTATGCATAACAAAACATGAAAACATTTTGTACCAAAACATATTTAAAGGTGTGAAGCACGTTATATCCTCAAGCCAACAGGGCTTCGTTCCCAAAAGGTCAATTCAGACTAATCTCTGCTACTTTACTGATTACACAATGAAAGCTTTTAAAAATAAGTTACAAGTAGATGCAATTTATATATAGCAAGATGTTCGACTCAATAGATCACGGTATTTTATTAAAAAAATTAAGATCCTTGGGTTTTAGTCCGCGCTTACTAAAACTTATTTCTGATTATCTTGTTAATAGATCGATGTCGGTTTCAATCAATAGCTTTTCTTCAAAACCATTTTATCCAACCTCAGATGTTCCACAAGGCAGGAATTTAGACAGTAGCTCAATGGATAGAGCGGCTTGACATAAAACCAAATCATCTCTGCTGTTTTAAGGTTGCCATTCTTAGATCTTGAGAAAATTACGCGCTGTTGCGTACCAGCAAGAAGCCGTTCAGCTGCGATCTCTGCGTTTTCAGATGTCGACGGTCACAGGTCACAGGTTAAGACACACGGTACTTAAAACTGCATCAGTTAGTACATACCGACGAGAAGCCGTTCAGTTGTGGTTTTTGCGATTACAACTGCCGACGTCTAGGGTTGAAAACTGCACATGTTCAAACACGTTATCAAAGCGCCGAAGAATATTAAAAATAAATAATAGCAATAATAATAAATAAAAGTGGATAATTTGTAAAAACAATGTTATCTCACTTTCTTTGTTTTATCATCTATCAAGCCATTAAAGAATTCGAATCCAATTCGGTGGGATCACTTCGTAAATGCAAGCAACCCCCTGTATAATTCAATAAAATTTATGACGAATTCCGGATTGAAAATCCGGGAGAAGAACAAAGGATAAAGAACTGTTCGTGTCCTTATCTTTCACATTGGGTAACGGTACCTAATTTCAATATTGTTTTTTTTTTGCTTTAAATTTTTTCCTTGTATCGTTATCTATTAACCTCTTGCAGATTTCGAAACCAATCCGTTCGTAGATTGATGACAGCGGTGGAATTACTTCACGTAGTTGCAATTAACCCCCTGTTTAATTCAATAAAAATTATAACGAATCCCGGTTCATTACATTGGTGGCAGAGGTGGGATTAGTTAACGTACTGTCGCCGCCAAAAAAAAAAAACGTAAACACTTTTCTTGACATAAATTTAACGATATTAAAACTTTTGTTGGGCAGCTGTAATTATGAACTGTCTTCTATGAATAACAAACAAATTAGCTTTTTTTAAAGACAAATTCATTTTCAATTTTTGCCTTAGCTTAGTATGGCTAATAGCAGCCAATATTTTTCAAATTGAAATGATTGAACTTTATTAATTATCGTCTGTTATCCGTAAGTGTCAGTTCATAATTACAGACACCCAGCAAAATTCTTAACATTATTAAATTTACGTCAAAAAAGTGTCCACCTTTTTTTGTCGGCGACACTAGGTGCAATCAATCTTACTCATAATCCAATCAAAATGATTAGGAATTCCGGATTAAAAACTGGATTAAATTGGCAGAAGAACAAAAGATAAAGAACTATCCTTATCTTCTATATTGGATAACTGTACATAATTTCAAATTTTCTTTCGCTTTAATTTTTTACTTGTTTGATTATATCTATTAAACCATTGCAGATTTCGAATTTGTGAATTTGTTTTTCTTATTTTTTCCTTGTTTTATCATATATAAGCCAGAGCAGTTTTCAAATTCAATAATTCGTCCTTACATTGGTGGCAGCGGTGGGATTAGTTGACCTAGGTGCAATCAACCCAATTTACAATTCAATAAATACATATATTCACGGAAAAGCTTTTCCTTTCACCTTTCGCTTTCCATTTTAATTACTGTCTTTTCTAATTTCAACTTTTTTAATGTCAACTATAGCCTCCATTTCATTAAAAAGAAACCATCAGACAAAACCACATGAAATTAGCGTATTTTAAGCGGTCCAAAGTATTTTAATTTTAAACCAGACCTACTGTCACGGGAACCTCTTTGCGTCTTTATC
Organism: Prosopocoilus inquinatus; assembly: GCA_036172665.1. Classification (NCBI taxonomy): domain Eukaryota; kingdom Metazoa; phylum Arthropoda; class Insecta; order Coleoptera; family Lucanidae; genus Prosopocoilus; species Prosopocoilus inquinatus. Next base: position 36,603,664 of record CM069877.1, read on the forward strand.
ATGTCACGCTAAGACTTCCGGTCATAGGGGCGTAGGGAGAGATTTTAATCAATCAGATTCCAAAAATATACTTCTTAATCAAACTGTTTGCTTAATTTAATTCTCTGTGGGACTTGCAGTTCGATGTGACGTGATTAAAGATACAGGGCAACACTAACGACAACCATCAGGAGCGGAAACAGCACACCATTTGATGAAAATCGAACTAACGACATAATTGCATATAGTTATTACTTCTTATAACTTAATTCTAATTTTTATTCTACCTATTGCAGCCAGAAGCGTTTTGCGTTTTACCATGTCACGCTGAGGCTTTAGGATTGTAGGGGCGTCGGTAGAGCTTTAGAATAATCGGATTATAAAAACTGCCTAATTTAATTCTCAGGGTGGTCGGGGCTGTTCTACCAGTCCGTGTTCCCGTTCGTCCTCGACGCAGATGATGCGGGACGTCATTGTGGGTTTTACTTACTTCTGCGCTGTTGTAAAAAGGAGGTGTTTGACTTTTGCGTCTTTACCATGTCACACTAAGACTTTCAGATTGTAGGGGCGTAGGTAGAGCTTAATACTTTGCCTAATTTAATTCTCAGGGGGTTGGAGGTTTTTCGGCCAGCTCGTGTTCCCTTTCGTCCTCGACACAGACGATGTAGAAGGGAGTCGTTGTGGGTCGGACTTATTTCGGCGCTTTTGTAAGAAGCTCGGAAGTGTTTCGTAGTGGCTTGCCGGCGGCTTCTCCGGGATGTACGGTTAACCGGCTCTTGGTGATTGGACGGTGTAGTCCTTCTCGTGAAATCGAGATCCGTTAGCGACGTGATTAAAGGTGCAGGGCAATACTGACGACGTCCATTAGGGGGTGGAAGCGGCACACCACTTGAGGTCAATCGAACTAACGATTTAGTTAACGATTGAAGTTCCAAATTTGACTCGGTCTATTTATACGCGTTTATTTACAAAAATTTGCTAGCTTAACTGGGTCATAAAATGACTCTGAGTACGCGGAATACTCGTGTGACATTTAAAATTCCAATTAAAACACTAGATATTTTCAAATAATTTAACTACAGTCGTTTTTATGATACAACACGACGACGCAGACATTTTAATTGGATTTACATTAATTTAATGGACAGTCAAATCGTATTCACATAACCTGCAACAATCTTGTCGTTCTTTAGGTTACGTGAAACGTCTGTCATAAGTCAACAAAACACATCCGGTGCTGTGTTTAGGATATCATCGAATCGTAATTTTACTGACTGCATCGTAGTTGGCAACAATTCTTTTAACTGGTTTCCACAAAGGTACAATTGCGAACAACAAAATCCGACCACGTTATTTCCACAACGTAAACCTTTAATTTAATCTTGCTGAAGGTAATTAAGTGTTTCGTTTTGAATTGTGCCCCAAGCAACATCTAATTATCATTCGAAATTGTAAATGAATCTATAACCTTTTGAAAATCATCCTTCAGACATGATTTTAAATAATGAAACTTTTTTATTTTTTAATAAAGTTTATTGGCATTCTAAATAACTTTCGATGAAGGAAGGCAATTTTAAAATAGGCAATCAAACGTTATTTGTAATACCAGACTGAGTTGTCATTACTGAAGCCACCGCATCTTGATTTGTAGTGTTTCCACGGTTTTCTAATATTTCTAGCATAACAGCTTCAATATTATGAAAATTGGTTTCAAATTCATCACGATCTTTAAGTTGTTTCGAACTTGAATCTATTAGCTCTATTTGTGATTGAATTTGTTGATATTCTGTATAAACAGTTTTTAAAATCGGTAATCTAGATTTTAATTGAAAGATATTTTGATCTGATGACGTTTGATACTGATTAACACATGTGTCTATACGCTTTGCCGTATTTTTGATCTGATTTCGAAGATTAATTAATGTTTTAATATTTTCATCCGTCATTTCGATGGAATTCGGTGTAATAATTGAATTAAAAGGAGATGCTTTACAAAATTAGCACAGAAAGCCTACCTTGAATTGACGGATGTATCGGGACAGTGAAGTTTCTGGATGTCTACTTCTTGTTTGCCTCTGGTTACGATCCGGCTCGAAGGACCAATGTTTCGTTTTGAATTGATTTTTTGTAGTTTAAAAAAATTCTCGAAGGACCAAGTTGTTTTTATTTATGTTACATCTCCATGGATTTTTAAAAAGAAACGGTAACATGATCTACATTATAAATTTTATCAAATTACTGCTTTATATCTAACATTAAGTTTACTAAATAGCTTAAACAATGACATCCTACGATCGCTTTTTTATTTGTGAACTTTCCACAACCCAGCGCATTGACGTCTAGTTACCGGCTTAATTATACGCATTTGTTTACAAAAATTTGCTGTCTTAACTCGGCCGCGAAATAACCCTGAGTACGCGGAATACTTGCGTACTGGCGTTCCGGTTTCATCACCCGTGCGTCTTTTTTCGCTGAGTTCTGAAGTAACCCTGAGTACGCGGAATACTTGCGTGCTTGCGTTCCAGTTTCATCACCCGCGTTCGCTGAGTTCTGGGTTTCGTAACTGGAACAAGATTATGCACTGATTACACATAAAGTTTAAGTGTGTTAATTATTTGCATAATTTTTAAAATGTGATGTAAAAATCCAATCGTGTCCCTATTTAATAAGAATTTCTCTTTTTCTATTAAGTTATTAAGTAAAATAGGTCTGGTTTTCGACATTCGCATTCAAGTTAAACTATAGACGTGATAAATTAAAGTAAGATTAATTAATTTTAAAGTCAAAGTAGAATCCGCATCGAATCTTTTTTTTTTGTTCGGCCGACCCGCGGTAGGGTAGTTTATCACAGAAAGGATCCCTCGAATCTCTCTGTGTTGATTCGCCCCGTTCTTAATCGGTTTCGGACGTTTTATTTAGGAAACAGCGTTCGCACAAAAGAACGAAAAGAAAGCTCCTCCGTCGAGCTTTCGCCGCATTCTTCTTGTGTGTGTAATCAATCGCGTGTGATATTTAATTACGGCCGTGCCCGCGCGGCGTCTGTTGTTCATTAAAAAAAAGCAGAAAAGCACCAAGACGACGATAGATGAGAGCACTAGCTTCCGGGGCAAGCTTTTATTCTCCGCTGAAGTGGATTCATCTTTTACAGACTGACGTGTTCGCAGACGTATGACCTCTTCCGCCATGTTTCGCTCTACCACAGGAAAAAAAAAACCCGACATGTCAGAGAATTGCTTTATGTTCCGGGCTTGTTTGAAACTTACGATATTTGAACATTCAATTTCATGCTGTGGAGTTACAGAAATTTCGCCAGCATTAGTCCCAGTAGGGACTAATGTGATTTAGTGCACGTTGAAGACGAAGTGCCTCCGTATTTATATCTAAAACGCGGAAAATATCTCGCCTTTATTACCCATCCGCAAGAACAGAGAAATTTTGTGGAAGTTTCTAACTAATCAAAACGTACATCAGTAACTAAAATAGAGATAAAAAAAAAACTTTTAACTCGAGACCACAATAAATAAAAAAGTTAAAAAAAAAATGTTTTATCCAAAACAGACGTTGAAAGGTATCAGCGATAAAAGTTTTCCGAAGAAGAATTACATTTCCTGTAAAACTAGAAGCCCATTTTATGATTGGTCAAATATATTATGAAATTTCAAGAAAATTCTCGTCGAAAATGAAGCCAAGCAATCGCACAGAACGAAAAAGATACGAGACGGGCATTGTAACTAACGTACTCAAGCGTACGTGCTTGCTGCTAGTTCCTAACTGACGTTATATGATCTAATAAGGTGTTCTCATTACTTGTGAACGGAGTTGCTCCAACTCCCTTAATTATTTATAACAGAACCGAAGTTTGTTTCTCGCGCACTATCAGCGCCTGTACAGACAGACAGGTGGCACTCCTCGCCGCCTCTTCATAATCATTCTTGCTTCACGTACACGAAGAGTGCTTATGGTATTAGTCTTCCAACTCTAAGTTTCATAACCACCCCCTCCTAAATCCCTATTATATTGGAAAATGTTCCAAGAGTTCCTTCGGGATGTTTAGACCAACTCAAATCTTCTATTTAAATAGTTTCGTGCATGCAGCGGAATGGCTTGAATAACACCACATCGTTCTTTGTTCGAAGGAAAGCAGCAGTTTCACGAACTAATGCTCCCATTAAGGCAACATGACCATTAAATGTCTGTTGTTGGACGCAAGGCGAAAATAAGGAAGTTCTGAGAATGGAGACGGGCGGCGTCAGCTCGACACAGTTATTAAACTTTGCCAACAATAAAAGGAAAGAGCTTATCAGTGGCGTAACAATATGAGTTGCAGGGGTTGCAAGAAGGAAACACGACGCTAACACGCCACGGAATCAAGAAATTAAAATTTTTGTTGAAAACAAACACACTTTTCCAAAACTGTGTTAGCCATTGGGATCCGAATTGTTACATCAAGTAAATAAACAACCTTAACATGTGTACATAGAGCGAGGCAGGGTAGTTCTTACCAGCGTACACGGAATTCGTAGTAGTTGAATTCTTGACGTCACCGAAAGACACAGCGTGATACCAACGGCAGCTTTTTATAGTCGGAGAAGGCGTGGAATAAAAGAGGAAATCCACTTGAAAAAAAAAGCATATTTAGAAATAATTAACCAGGAGGCGCCAACTGGAGGAGAGTATCGACTATAATTCCAACTCAAAATTAACTCCAGTTATAAAATGGCGGAATGTGTTTAAGACAACAATTCAGTAAAAAAATTTACGGCAAAAAAAGCAACAAATAAAACGTTAACGTTAAAGTTTGGCTCTAAGTATTTCATCAATTCATCTTAAATATTTCAAAATACAAAATCGTGTGTACATTAGGAAATTTCCTTTCGTCTCACGATAACCAACGTAACAGGAAAAATCTAGTAACTCAAACATTAACAAAAGAAGTAAAGTTACCATCGACAATTGTTATCAAGCAACATTACTTAGTGACTTTAATAAAAAAAAAATCGAATTGATTGATTTAAATTGTCTGACGCAGGGGTGAGACATACACCAGGCAACCAAAGTTGCACAGACGTAAGTTGAAAAGACGAAAGGTATCCTTGCGAGACAAGGAATCCGGATGTGTGTTTCGGCGATCAACCGAAGTGACGAAAAGAAAGATGTAATCGGTTATCTTATGCGACAGAACCTACGGTAGTAGTCCACGGTTAAATCCCGAAGCTCCTTCAAGAGTCCTCTTCGGAACACGACACCAGCCTTCCGGAGGAGACGCGGGGCGTGAACGGTGTTCGAGATTCAGCTTCGACTAAATAAACTTCCTTGTCGGGTCGACCGTTTGATATCCTTTGATTTATCGGATCATCAAGTGCAATAGACCTAATCGGAAACGGAATACGACTTGTCTACAAGGACATCAATAATTTTATGTAGAATTCCCAAAAAAAGAGAATGAACTCGCAAAGACAGCCTATGAAAATCCAAACAAAAAAGTAACAAACGACTGACCTTGACACCAGAGAATTGTGTCTCAAGCGAAGAAAACAATTCGCACTTGGGGAAACAAGATTACGTCAATCAAAATAGGTTAACACCTGCTTCTAAACGAGCAAACTCGAATAGACGCGTGTCCCTTAACAGAGAAAGTTTTACACTGAAACGAAGGCCAAATTGACGCGCGGAGTCGAGAGAAAGTCAGGGTTGCCATTCATCTAACAGAAATTTTTGCTACAAATGCAAGCGACTTCGACCGTAACAGAGTTGAAAATTGGTGGCAACACTGAAGATAAAACATTGCCACGCATTAAACAAAAAAAATACGAAGATGTTTTGTTCGAAAACTCCATGACACGGGTGAAATGAAGAGTGTAACTCGCTCAGTATAAGCAGTAAATGAGGCGTGTGGAATCAAAAGCAGACATAATTTTGAGAAAAATGCACAAAACTGTCATATATATTTGAAACGATAAAACCTTTTTTTTTAAAACGGTAGCCTACTAAAGAACCTTGGCTTGCAATAAGTACGCATCTTTTTTAAAGTAGTTTCAATGCATTAATCGATATTTAAATATTAATGTTTTACATGGCCGCATTTGCAGCGAAAATCTGGATTTGTCCGGTAATAATAATAATAATAATATTAATATTAATCGCCCAACGGGAAATTTCCCAGTTATAGGACGAAATGAGAATAACTTTAACAAAAAATATATACAAAAAAAATAACAATAAAATACATCGAACATGAAGAGAAAGATTAAACATTGTCATAGAATCTTCATATAAGACATCAGCATTGCGACACATAGTGTAAAGTGGAGATTTTAAGCGCATATTAGTGTTAGCAGTTGGCAAGTGGAAGGTTTTGGCCCACCTGGAGTTAATGCGTGGCACTAACAGATTTAAAGAAGCTAGAATTTCACGACAATCTATTTGGTTATGAAGAACCTTCCATATAAATCGGGCTCCCTGTCTATCACGGCGATGACTAAGTGATTGAAAGTTGTGCGTAAGCAGTAGACAATCATAGTCAATACCTCTCGGTGGATATTGTCCACTGATTTTAAATGTAAGGAACTTAAGGAATCTGCGTTGTATACGTTCAATATACAAACGATAGCAGTTATATAACGGTGACGAAACTTGCGAAGCGTACTCCAATCTGCTAACAACCAATGAATTAAAAAGACACTTAAATATATTTACGTTGTTAAAATATTTAGTCGTACGTAAGACAAAACCATATAATTTGGAGGCTTTTGTAACTATGTTACGAATATGATCAGAAAAGCTAAGCGAGGAATGAAAGTTTACCCCAAGATCTGTAGTATTTAAAATCCGTACGTGTTAGCTTTTGGTGGTTGATTATATAATCGACGATTAGTGGATGAAACTTCCTAGTGTAGGTAACAACACAGCATTTATTGATATTCAACTTTAAATAATTGTTTAAACACCATTTAGCAACAGTATCAAGACACCGTTGAAGATCAGCACCTTCAGAAACACTAGAAACTGAGGCATAGATTTTAACATCATCCGCAAAGGCTAGAGCTCGGTCTTCAAGAGATATCAACAAATTATTAATGAATAAAACGAACAGTAAGGGACCCAAATTAGAGCCCTGTGGTACACCAGATGTTGCTAAATATTCATAAGATTTGTAACCGTTGTAGAACACATAATTTATTCTGTTTGTTAAATATGACTTCATTAGACCTTATGCAGAGGACGTCATGCCAAAAGAACTTAATTTTTTAAGAAGAATGCCATGGTGCACCGTATTGAAAGCACTAGTGAGATCTGTATATATAACATCTACTTGACCCTGCTTATCAAGATACTCAGAAATAAATTGTGTTATAGTGACTAAGTTCGTTGTAGTGGATCTACCGGAGACAAAACCATGTTGAGAAGATGCTATGAAAGATCGAGTGTTATTAAAAATTTGCTGAAAGATAACTTTCCCAAAAATTTTAGCAAAATTATTTAAGATTGCTATAGGGCGATAGTTTCTTAACACTGCTTTATCGTCCTTTTTATGAACAGATGTAACTCTAGCAAGTTTCCAAGGTAATGAAACTTAAATGGTTTTTTTTACCTATTTCTAGTAGTAGAGGTTAGTTAAATTGCGAAAACTTTTATTGGAAGTAAGTATATTCCAATATTGGAGAAAGTTCTTCCAAAAAGTCACAGCTTGGCCCAGTTTCATCTTCACCTGGAATTATTGCATCGTCTTGTACAGTATTGCCGTTGATTACACCATTGTAAAAAGCCAAATTTGGTAAATTTTGCCAGTCCTTTCCAGAATGAATGGTAAGTAAAGATTCCACGTCTTGTTTCTTTGCCTCCTTTACAGGAATCCCCACTTGTAGTTCCAGTGGAGCTATATCGGAAACTTTTCTTCCTCTTTTCATTACAGATAGAGAATTCGACGTTGAATTTCGATAATTCAGTTCTCCGGCTACGAGAATAAGGTTTCTAGGCGTCCCTTTGAGGACAAGACGCTTAATTTGGGAGATTTTGAAATGTAGAGAGCCGGGAGGTTTTAAATTCTTTTCTGCTTCTTTCTTCCAATTTTGGACGGTCAAGTCTTTTCCAACAAGAAACAATGTTGCCTCTTCCTCAAAGATACGATGGTATTCTTCTAAGTTTCTTCTCTGTAACACCAAAAACTCTATCGGGTGGTGGCAATACTGAAGATGAAACACGGCCACGTGATAAACAAAAAAATACAGAGACGTTTTGGTCGAAAACTCGATGACGCGGGTAAAGTGGAGAGTGTAACTTGCTCAGTAGATAAGCAAATAAGTTAGAAGTCAACCTAAGTAATCAAAGAGCGATAGGTTTCCAAAAAGCAAAATTTCTGTTCGAATGTAGCACAGAAAAAACTAGCAGAGAAATGGACGGGTTTAGGTGACAGTTATTTCAAAATTTGAATATCTAATAAAAATTTCAATATGAAAATCACACTTTGCGAAGGGATTGAAGTGCTTACGGCTTGACAGTGGCAGCCGTCATGTGAAAGCGTCATTGACAAGTGTTATTTGACATTTGAAATTCCAATTAAAGCACTGGACATTTTCAAATAATTTATCTACTGTCGTTTTTACGACACAACACGACGCCGACGTTAATTGAATTTAGTTTAATTTAATGGGCAGTCAAATCGTATTCACATAACCTGCAGCAATCTTGTCGTTCTTTAGATTACGTCAAACGTTTGTCGTTTGTCAACAAAGTCAACAAAACACAGTCTGTTGCTCTGTTCAGAACAGGTGTGTTCTTTTTACCGCAAAACTCACTTCAACTAAGATAAACGTCATTTCAGTTAGCGCGAACAAATAAGTTTGAATGTGTATTTCAACCTGGAAACCAATAAGAGTGCACGAGTGACAAGGTAGGAGATCGAAAACACAGTTCATACTTACTTGTTCATGCCAACGGAAATGACGTTTATCTGAGTTGTGATGAAATTTCTGGCAAAAAGAACACGCCTGTTATCATCGAATCGTAATTTTAGTGACTGCGATGGCAGCAATTCTTTTAACTGGTTTCGACAAAGGTACAGTGGGGGACAATAAAATCCGGCCACTTTATTTCCAAAACATAAACTTTTAATTTAATCAATTTAATATTAATATTTTTGAAGATAATTAAGTTTAATATAAATTTTACTTGAAAAATTTTGTTGCAAATCGTTTTTGATTGCAGTGAAAACTTCGAGCAGCCTCTGTACAGCTGTTTCAGCCCTGCTTAGGGCTTCGTGAGCAGAGACTTAACTCGACATTCCCACTGCAAACAAAAACGACTTGCCCGATTTATTCGCAATTGCGATGTAAGAGTGATGAACAGATAAAACAGCGACATCTTACGATCGCTTTTTGACCTGACATTGCAGTAGGATAGACAAATTGAAGCGGATTTGCTCCTAATAAGTCCCCCATGGGCTGAAACAGCTGTACAGAGGCTGCTCGAGGTTTTCACTACAATCAAAAACTATTTGCAACAGAATTTTTCAAAAACTTTAATTATGCTTTGACAGCAAGCATGGCCGCCTTGCATGGGGGACTTATTAGGAGTAAATCCGCTTCAATTTGTCTATCCTACTGCAATGTCAGGTCAAAAAGCGATCGTAAGATGTCGCTGTTTTATCTGTTCATAAATTTTTCTGTTTAAAATTCGTGTTTATTTTGTACTTTGAGAAAATGATTCTTCTAAATTCTGCTCAAGAAGTAAGAATATTCGAAAATCGGCTCGTTTTCCGTTCGCTTGTAACTGCTCTAGTTACTTAACTTCCATGCTTTACACAATTCTAAAGACGGTCGGCAGATGATGCTTTTCGAAAAGAAAACTGGATACATCAGAAATTGCGTTAGTTTTTAACTTATTAAATAACGGCTTGGTAAGAAAGGCAAATATTCAGTACAAAATCAAAAAAGCCTCGGTTAGAAAATAGCTTTTCTTTATGCGTAACATGAATTATACTTTCAACTCACCAACGCTCGCTGATTTTTTCGCGACACAGAATTTAAATGAAATTAAGAAAATAGAAAAATCGGTTACGACTAAATTGATTATAAAAGCACATCGTGAAGAATTAGTATCTTCATTCTCGAAATAAATGTTAAACTGACAAAATTCACAGTTTGAAAAAGTTTTCAACGAGGAACAAGACGCTTCAACTCGAAGAACTAAGAAGATTCATTCCTGGTACGGTGCCGCTCTACTTACGCACTTTTCCCTTTCTGATTGTTACGTAAGTGAGGAATATCGAATGTTGCATTTGTTTGCGATAATACTCTTAATTGAGTGCAAAAGTTACGGGTTATATTGCAGTTTCCGTACGCTCGATCTCGTTGTTTCCTGTAAAAAGGCGTGCCGTGTAAAAAAGATCAAAGAAATACTTCCCCACCGATACCGGACTCGATGTTCAACGCAGAGTTTCGTAATAATAATCACTGATATCGTTTATTAATTATTTTATTTAAAATTTTAATTCACTGAGCGAAGTAATATGTTTTACGATATCAATTATCGACGAATAAATCCGAAAATGTATGCACCAATTAGGCAAGCGCGTTATAAATGTTCTTCCTTCACCCTTTTACGTAAATAAACTTTTGCTGCAATCTCGCTGCTAACAATGAAAGTATTACTACTTACGGTCCATGGAAACAAAGTAAATGTAAAATTTGTATAAGTCTTTTAAAAATAATATGGAATGAGAAATTACAATTTGTTTGTACCTCGCTCTTAATTTGTTCGGCAATTACGAACCGCAGCTTCTTGAATTGTACTAGATTTTAATTTAAAATACTTAAACTTGTAATTACTTGCAGTGAAGTTAATTTAAATTGTAAACGTTTTGACGTACCAGCTGATCGAAACGGCGCTGATTTACGTCATTCCTGCTCAAGATCCAGTAAGGCACTGACCCTGGCCTAGTTCGGCGCTGCTCGGTGACGTATGTCTACGTTTGACAGTAACGTACCTGAATTTATTTAATTTATTTAATTATCGTATGTTCATTTATAACCCCATGGCGGACAGAAAAAAGTGTAAAACTTTACTATAGCAACGAAGCGGTGTGATGTTATAAATAGATTAGATAATTCACAATAATGTCGCGGTTGACTGCGATGCTCGGACACAATGCGCACGAGAGAATGTGCTGCAGAGACGTGTCGTGTTCCTATTTAATTCAAATCAACTAAATTGTTGTTTCTAAATTCAAGAAAGAGCTGTTATTAGCTTCCTGAATTATATTCGCGTTGTTATCGTGGCGATATTAGACTGATTGATTAAAAATCACGTATGAGCGGGCGGAACATTTAACGCTTCGGTTTAGACCCCCGCGTCGAGTCGTACTGCCACTGTCTCAAACTGGTTTCAAGCAGTTCACTTTCTTAGATCCTCCCTTTGCTTATAACATGAATATACCGGTGCATCTCTGTGCATTAAGTTAACGTCTTCACGTATCGTTCAAGTTGAAAATAAGGTAAATTAAGCAGATTTTTGGTTCACGTTTTGTGTAGATCAGTACTGGACCTGTTCGAATCATGCTGTGAACTTTGGGAATCGGTTTTACAATGGCATAGTAATCAGCTGGAAGCCCTATCTCCCTGGTGCCCTTGAATTTGATTTGACTTACCCCTTCCTCCATCTGAGTGGTAGCTCGGGACAGCTTACAAACTGTTTCAGCGCTAACTTGCCACCGTTTTCGTTAAGTAATCGGGAGGTAAGGTACATAATTGCATTTTGGTGTCAGCAAGTAGAATTAAGAACTAAAATTATCCCAAATTATTCAAACTGCGATGATTGCAGAACTTTTGCCCTAGACAGATCATGATCAGGCGCGCTTTCTTTAAAGCTTAGTTTCCACTGGGCGCAAGCATCAGAACAGTTTGAAAACGTGACAGTAACGTCAGTAAGTAAGAAATAACGTACATTTATAGGAGGAAGTCAATGCTCTACTACTTGATCCTGACCGTGTACGCGTTACGATTCATTGTGATATTAATTAAATCGCAACTTAATTTTTTTAAAGTTGTGTGTAAAAAATATTGCACTCTACGTACTGAATATCGTAACCTTCACATCGGCTTACTTTTGGTCGAAGATATAGTTTTGATCAAAGGTCACCGAAGCTGATGCATCGGAAGGGCTCTAGGTGCACCGTGTTCACCATTTATACACTCGTCTTGTTTTAATCTGAAAAGTAGACTAAAAGAAGTAGATTAAAAACACACCGGGAAGTGTTGTATCTTCATTCTTGGCATAAATTTCAAACTGAGTAAAATGGATGATTAAAAAAAAATAATTATAAGAAAATTAATCATTCAACGAGGAACACGGCGCGTAATTAGGTCAAGAGATTTTACTCGAAGAACTAGGAAAATCCATTTTTTGTCCACTCCCGCTCTACTTAAGCACTTTTCCCTTCCCGATTATTATAAGTGGAGAACATCGGATGTTGTTACATTACATAAAAATCTTTAATCTCATCTCAGTTCTAGGATACGCGGCCGACTCATTTCATTCTCACCTATGATTTATTATGACTCGAATTTAATCGCGATTCAATTTTTTTTAGAGAAACATTGCTTGCATTTCTGCGTACCGAACATCCGAACCTTCGCAGTTCAACAAAGTTCGGTTAACTTTCGTTGCAAGGATCACTTCCCGCCAAATTGGATTTTATTCCTTTGATATATGCAATGCGTGTCTAGTTAGAGGAGCTCCTCAATTCGATTCGAACGTAATTACGCGAAATGATGTCTTCAACATATCAACTGCTGCTGCGCTTTATGATCTAAAATGTGTACGTGTGCTTTCTTGGGTGACTAATTAGGCGGAAGTTGCTCGAGATTCCAACTGTATCAGTGATTCAGACCAGGGATTCCAAACTTTTTTTTGGGCATCGACCTCTCTTGGACGAAAATAAAAAAGTTTCACCGATCCCTTTCTGCCTCCCACTCAAGCTTCATTTGTTACTGTAAGACTGTCAAGAAAAAATTCAAACGCCATCTACCTAGTTGTAATGAACTGTATTGTATTGTATCGAACGTTATCTATGAGGCAGATAAGGAATTAATTCAATTATTCACTTATTCAAGCTTCATTGTTACTGTAACACTGTCAAGAAAAATTATTATTATTATTATTATTATTATTAAAAAATTCAAACTCCATCTACTTAGTTTGAATTGAGAATTGTATTGCATTGAACGTCATCTATGAGACAGATAAGGAATAATAATTAACTTACGTTTTCTTAGTAAAATTGTTAGTTATTACAATTTTAATCCTAACGCAATGTAAGGTCAAAAAGCGATCGCAGAATGTCGCCACTTAAACTTCTTATAATATCATCGCTGGTATCGTTTTATAATTTTATCGTTGCCGTTTCCAGTTCTAATTGTTGTAAAAATAAGCTTCCCGTAAGCTCGTCAAATCCAAGCGCCATCTATTGCCTCATAATGACAGCTATTTTAATATCAGTATCATTAACATGATTTCGTCTTTATATTTTCAATAAAAACAATGTTCTAAAGTAAATTCAAAGTATAACCTAAGCACGAGAGGGTCGTGTAGAGCGCCATCTGTTGTTCAGAAGTGAAGACCTTGATCTTTTATCTAAAAATGAAAGCTATCTCACTCTGATTTCAATTAGCAAGATATTGTATTTTAAGCAATAACTTCCTGTCCATTTATTTATTTTTTTATTGTATCATATAATTCTATTTATATTAAGAAATTCGGAAGATAAAACGATATGAGTCGTAGCGATTTATTTAGAGCGCCATCCCTTCCCTCATTTATGCTTTACTTGTCTGAAATTAAATTAGTTTTCATCGAGCTTCAAGAATGCAAATGTAAGTATTTTTTTTTCAATATTAAATCGAAAAAAATATAGAATCAAGGTGCATCCATAAAAGAATTCCCGTATTAGATACTGGAACTCATTTTGAGCGCCATCTTTTGACAGAAAGGAAATACTGTACTGTTCGAATTTAAAAAAATATTTCAACATTGACTTTGACGTCATATCGTCTTCTAACTTTAACTTAAAAAAATTGTTTTCTTGTTAATTAATTTCGCCTAAAACAAAATGAGATTTAAAAAAGACATCGTTATCATTTGGAGCGCCATCTTTCATCCAAAAGAGAAATCTATTTTAATCCGAGTTTTAATAAATATTTTATCGCTGACGTTCTCGTCATGACTCTTTTTAATTAAAAATTGTTTTCAGGTGAAACGAAAGGAAATCTAATGAAAAGATCTTCTTCGTTTAAAATTCCATCTCTTGGCAAACAGGGGAAACTTTTTCATTCATATTCTAACTGAATCTGAAGGTTTTTTTTTTAATCAATCGAGAAAATGAGGAATAAAATCAAAGTGCGTCAAGAATAGAATTCTTGTGTCAGATACAAGAAATGAATCATTTAGCGCGCCACCTTTTAGCAGAAAGGAAATGCTATACTAAACAAATTAAAAAAAAATATTTCAACGTTGACTTTGAGCGCCATCTCTCACCCAAAAGGGAAACCTATTTTAATCCGACTTTTAATAAATATTTTAGCGCTGATGTTCTGGTCAACACTTTTTAAATACCCATAATTTTCAGAGAAAACCAAAGGAAATCTAATAGAGCGATCTTCCGCGCTTAAAGCGCCATCTCTTGACAAACAGGGGAAACTATTTCTACGTTCATATTCTAACTGAATCTAAAATTTTTTTTTAATATTAAATCGAGAAAATGCAGAATAGAATCAAAGTGCGTTATGAATAGAATTCCTGTGTCAGATACAAGAATTAAGAATCATTTAGTGCGCCATCTTTTAGCAAAAAGGAAATACTAAAATATCGTTATCATTTGGAGCGCCATCTCTCATCCAAAAGAGAAATCTATTTTAATCCGAGTTTTAATAAATATTTTATCGCTGACGTTCTCGTCATGACTCTTTTTAATTAAAAATTATTTTCAGGTGAAACGAAAGGAAATCTAAAGAAGAGATCTTCTTCGTTTAAAGTGCCATCTCTTGGCAAACAGGGGAAACTTTTTTTTCATTCATATTCTAACTGAATCTGAAGGTTTTTTTTTCAAAATAAATCGATAAATTGCAGAATAGAATCAAAGTGCGTCAAGAATAGAATTCCTGTGTTAGATACAAGAATCAAGAATCATTTAGCACACCATCTTTTAGCAGAAAGGAAATGTTATACTAAACGAACCAAAAAAAATATTTCTACGTTGACTTTGACGTCATTTCACCTTCTAATTTTAACTTTAATTAAAATGTTTTTTATATAACTTAATAATAAATTTCACGTAAAGCAAAATGAGATTTAAAAAACGCATCGTTATTATTTAGAGCGCCATCTCTCACCCAAAAGGGAAACCTATTTTAATCCGAGTTTTAATAAATATTTTATCGCTGACGTTCTCTTCAAGACTCTTTTTATATACCAATCATTTTCAGGGAAAACCAAAGGAAATCTAATAGAGCGATCTTCCGCATTTAAAGCGCCATCTGTTGGCAAACAGGGGAAACTATTTTTTCATTCATATTCTAACTGAATCTAAAGGTTTTTTTTTAGTATTAAATCGAGAAAATGCAGAATAGAATCAAAGTACGTCAAGAATAGAATTCCTGTGTCAGATACAAGAATCAAGAATCATTTAGCGCGCCATCTTTTAGCAGAAAGGAAATGCTATACTAAACGAATTTAAAAAAAATTCAACGTTGACTTTGACATCATTTCATCTTCTAATTTTAACTTTAAAAAAAATGTTTTTTATAACTTAATAATTAATTTCAGGTAAATCAAAATGAGATTTAGAAAAGGCATCCTTATTATTTAGAGCGCCATCTCTGACCCAAAAGGGAAACCTATTTTAATCCGAGATTTAATAAATATTTTATTGCTGACGTTCTCGTCATGAATCTTTTTAATTACCAATTATTTTCAGGTGAAACTAAAGGAAATCTAATGAAAAGATCTTCCTCGTTTAAAGTGCCATCTCTTGGCAAACAGGTGAACTATTTTTTCATTCATATTCTAACATAGTTCTTTTTTTTAATATTAAATCGAGAAAATGCAGAATAGAATCAAAGTACGTCAAGAATAGGATTCCTGTGTAAGATACAAGAATTAATTAGAGCGCCATCTTTTAGCAGAAAGGAAATGTTATGCTAAACGACTTAAAAAAATATATATTTCAACGTTGAGTTTTACGTCATTTCATCTTCTACTTTTAACTTAAAAAGAATGTTTTTTATAACGTAATAATTAATTTCACGTAAAGCAAAATGAGATTTAAAAAAGGCGTCGTTATTATTTAGAGCGCCATCTCTCACCCAAAAGGGAAACCTATTTTAATCCGAGTGTTAATAAATATTTTATCGCTGACGTTCTCGTCATGACTCTTTTTAATTGCCAAAAAATTAAAGGAAATCTGATGAAGTGATCTTCCTCGTTTACACTGCCATCTCTTGGCAAGCAGGGGAAACTATTTCTTCTTCATCTTCTAACTGAATTTTAACAAGTTTTATTTTCTTATTTTAACGTATAAGGTCCGGTTTCACCATCACAGTTTAACTTTAAGCTCCGTTTTATTTCTATGGAAACAATTAACCTTACAATTGTTACCATGGGAATAAAGCGAAGTTTAAAGTTAAACTGTGATGGTGAAACCGGGCCTTAGTCAACGAAAACAAAAATTATTAAATGAAACGAAATATGTCGAGCAATAGGAAACGGAATTTTCTTTGTTCGACTCCCAGTCGGCCACTAATAGTTCATCGATCCCGAAGACACCCATAGACGTTATATGACTCTCAACCCAACAAGTCCATCGATCCTTTTTAAGTTTCCATCGACCGCTTCATAACCAGACATAGCATGAGTTCGTCGTATTTTTCAAGCTACTCAAAGTTTACACAGAACATTAGTTTAATACTTAAGTTTTTCCTAAGGCATTAAAGTGTACAGTAAATTTATCTTGCGTTTATAGAACCGGACCTAATAGTAGTAATAGAGACGACTTCAATCAAGAAGAAGGAACTTAAAACGACAGATGACAATAATAAAATGAAATGGATCCAACTTTTCTCGGTTCGTCATCCTGCGTCGGGCGTAATTAGGTCAGAATAATAAATTTTCACATCACGATCGGCGGACCTTTTAAAATTCCTGATCTCCGGAGCAAGAAATTAAAGCGAGGAGCAAAATTGCACGTTACTTTAATGCTCGGCGCGGCGTTCGTCCTCTCGATGCGATGGATAGCCTGAAGTTTTTTCAGCCATGCACGATCAGGGGATATCAAATAATATCAAAAGCAAAATGCAAAATACGAAAAAAACAGAATTGTGCTTTCCGTTTAGCTCGTGTTTAGCTGGTGCTCTCGCAAACAAAGAACGGGTCATTAGCTAATGCGTTGTGTGCGTGTTCGGCGAGCGCATTTTTTTTTTTTTCGCGCGCGTTAAACAACATCGTTGTTTGCAGACAATTATTTATCGGAACATATGTAACAATAATTATTTATCTGTAATTTGCACTTCCCCCTTGCTGGGCAAATCGAGCCAGCGGACCGTGCAACTTGATTTACGTCGATGCATATAATAATTTATTGCGTGCACACTTTAAAACAAGCATATCCGGGCAGACCGGGAATTTGTTATTAATTTACCATCGGTGAAATTTCCACGTCAGCGAATTACCTTTCGCGGTATTATTTGGTCAAAGCCGTGTTCCCACAGGCAACATTGGAAAACTAGTTCCATACCTCAAATACTATGTGGTAATTGGAAGTAAACTCAAAACTCCCACCAATTGAGCAAAAGCAAACGTATAAATTTTTTAACTCAATTCAATTCTCAAGAATCTCAGAAAGGAAAGAAATCTGAAGGGTGTAAATGACATCAATTTGTTTATGACGGTCTAAAACTTTGCATACAAATAGGGTAACTGAAACCATATTGTAGATATATGAAAATTCTCATATGTGATTCATCGCTAGCTTTAGATAATGACGCGTATAACCGAGTGCAGCTCTACGAGACGTATGACATATGTTGGCATCCGAAACCGAGTACTGGAAAGCTGCTACGTACTTCGCAATACGTGACTATCTCTCGCGTGATGTTTGATCGCGATCGGGACGGTCGAACCTATCTGTGAACGGTCGAGTGGAACTCTCTCGAAAAGTAGTGCCCAGCTCAGGCAGACGGTCATGGGTACCAAGGTTACGTAGCGAGATAGCCGTAGCGATATACCGGCTGTTTCAAATTGGGAGTGCACTGAAGGGATCTCCTAAACCGTAAGAGATACAAATTCGGTTAAATGGAAGAAAAGTTGCACAAATTAATGCCTAATTCGTATCCATTGAGAGAATGATTTTTTTCTTATTTCTTCTTGAGATATTAATGAAAATGTGAAAAAATCGACTTTCTTTTTCTCTCTGTATCTCTTTTATTATACATAATTTTGAAATTCTGATTTAACTTTCTACAGGCACTTTTTGATTCGGCTTCGAATAAGAGTAACAGAATTGAAGTCAAACGTTTCGACTTTCCACGACCATCATCAGTTTCGATTTTTTAAATACACCTTATGTCTTTTTATTATTCTATTCGATAGCATTTTTTCTCGTGATTACAATGATATATCACACTTAATAGTTGATATTAATCTGAAGCTTAAATAATACAGATTTTTATGTGAAAATTTTATTTAATACATAATTTCAAATTTTTAGTTCGTTTTCTTAGCTATAGTGTAAATTATAATAAACTATTTAAAGTTTTTCTGTATCGTTATTTTAATAATGCACTGCACTTACGAAAATGAATTTTTACCGAAAAATATCTAGTGGTTCTAATATAACTTGCTAGATCAGTATCTCAGCTTTAGTATAGAAATGAAAAAGCCTAGTTTTTAATTTTGACTCGCACTGTTGGATTAAAAGAAAAAGTGAATACTAATTATACTAAAAATATTTAGATATTACTGAATAGTGCCTTCTACAAATACATTGGCAGCTAAAACTAATATTTTTGTAATAAATTTGAAAGATACTTTCTATAACAATGTTTTTTTTTTAATTTCTTTAGCACTCAGTGGCTCTCAACACTTGACTATCTTTATTTTATTTTTTTTAAATATGGTTAAGTTCACTCGTTTTAACCAGTTGAAGTTTGGCACGTTATATCGGAACCACCATCCATAATTTAAACAGGATAAAGTAGGCTTTATATTTTGGACATTGAAACAGTGACTAGCATTAAGATAAATAATAAGGAGAAACTAAGAAGGCGAATATTAGATTCTTACAGAAATGTTTCGGGAATTCATGTTCGACACGCTAGACAACACATAGGATTAAGAACGAATCTCTGTCTCGAAAGCAGTGGAGGACATTTCGAGGATTTACTTTAATTTATTTATTTCACTTTATTTATTTCACAGAGTCATGTTCTTCGTCTATAATTTTTATTCAACTTATTTATTCTGTTCTTGTAATTTAATATGTTTATACTGATGTTTATTTGGTTTGTGTTAACTACCTCATATCATTTAGTCAATATTTATTGACTTTTCCTCTTCCGACAACTGAATGTTGTTGCTAATACTTAACAAATAAAAAAAGAGGTTAGGAATAGATTTACTTATTAAGAAAAACATGACGAAACGGTATCAGATTTTTTGTCATATTCCAACTTTACTTGAAAAAAAGGTACTAAGTATTATACTCACTGAAATCAAAAGAAAAAATGCTTTCCTTTCGACTAGAATAATAAAAAGATAAGAAAAGGAACAAAAAATTTGAAATTATGTATTAAATAAAATTTTCATATAAAATCTGAATTATTTAAGCTTCAAATTAATATCGACTATTAAGTGTGATATATCATTGTAATCAGGAGAAAAACGAAGAAAAATCTGGTTAAAACGAGTGAACTTAATCATATTAAAAAAAAAGTAAAGATAGTCAGGTGTCGAGAGCCACTGAGTGCTAAAGAAATTAAAAAAACAAAACATTGTTATAGAAAGTATCTTTCAAATGTATTACAAAAATATTCGTTTTAGCTGCTAATGTATTTGTAGAAGGCACTATTTAGTAATATCTAAATATTTTTAGTATAATTAGTATTCACTTTTTCTTTTAGTCCAACAGTGCGAGTCAAGATTAAAAACTAGGCTTTTTCATTCCTATACTAAAGCTGAGATACTGATCTAGCAAGTTATATTAGAACCACTAGATATTTTTCGGTAAAAATTCATTTTCGTGAGTGCAGTGCATTATTAAAACAACCATACAGAAAAACTTTAAATAGTTTATTATAATTTACACTATAGCTAAGAAAAAGAAACTAAAAATTTGAAATTATGTATTAAATAAAATTTTCACATAAAAATCTGTATTATTTAAGCTTCAGATTAATATCAACTATTAAGTGTGATATACCGTTACAATCAGGAGAAAAAATGCTATCGAACAGAATAATAAAAAGACATAAGTTGTATTTAAAAAATCGAAACTGATGATGGTCGTGGAAAGTCGAAACGTTTGACTTCAATTCTATTACTCTTACTCGAAGCAGAATCAAGAAATGCATGTAGAAAGTTAAATCAGAATTTCAAAATTATGTATAATAAAAGAGATACAGAGAGGAAAAGAAAATAGATTCTTTCACATTTTTATTAATAACTCAAGAAGACATAAGAAAAAAATCATTCTCTCAATGGATACGAATTAGGCATTGATTCGTGCAACTTTTCTTCCATTTAACCGAATTTGTATCTCTTACGGTTTAGGAGATCCCTTCAGTGCACACCCAATTTGAAACAGCCGGTATACCAAAAAAAAGGGGGGTGCCACCTAGTGTCGCTTTGCGAGGGAGTGATTTTCCAAACAAATACCGCACTAGGGAAATATTCGGGCAGCAGGGTAAGATTCAACTGTAAAAGTTCCAGGTTCTTAACCAAAATTATCAAAAGGGGGTTCGCCTTCCCAAGACAACCCCAAAAAAAAACCAAACCCGTTCTGGTATAAAAAAATAGTATATAATTGAAACATAATCACAGCCCATAATACAAAAAAATTAAACAAAGCGTCGAGCGCGCAAAACACCGCTTCAATAAAAGTACACGACGCACAAACAAAAGCTTGCAAAAATTTGCCGATCAACAGGCCGGTACAGTGGTACTGAAAGTACGAGTTTTATGCTTCCGCTATGGATCCACGCGTACGCCTTACATGTACGTAATAACATCAAAAGTAATATTCAAAATGTGTACAGGAGAAAAGAAAAACAAATAAATAAATACTTTTTTTTTAATTAAGAAAATTAACAAACATAAAGAAATCGCAAGAGGAAGGGGAGCCTGAGGGGCTGAACACCTAGTATGTAAAATAAAAATTGAACCGAAAAAGAAATGAACTTGACGGAGCCACAGACGTCAGCCAAAAGGGCCGAAACGTGCAACGAAACGAAATACGCAAGAAAAGAAAATTTTAAGGAGGAGAAAAAAAAGAGGCTACTTACCGTAAGTCCAAACGGGGAAGGTGGTCCAAACGCGTCTGCGGCAGCAAATTATACACGAAGAAAATGTTGGTCCCTCGACTGGAGATGTTTTCACGCCTTAGGAAGACGAAATTTCCGAGGGTCTTCGAGCTGAGTGCCAAATAATACCGGTCATAAACCGTACTGTCTTTTGACTAATGTAAAGAGGGGTGGAAACTTTCCAATTAAAAAAAAGGAAATCACAAGAGAAAAGCCAAAACATACCCACGTCCCTCGATGTACCGTAAAGCTTCTCAAAACAGAACGAGGAAAGCGTGGCGATGGGAAGATGGCGGCGATGAAAAATTTGCACGAGGTCGGCTTTAAAAATCTATCCGCATCAGCGCCGGAGAAAACCTTTTCATCCAATAAAATCTGAGGAGGCCAAATCCCACACGGGTCGCCGGATTTCACAACGAAATGGAATCTTAAATTCCCAAAACTTCGTCAAAGCCACACCTCAGGGCCGATTACACACCTCGAAACGAAACGTTCGCTGCCACTAGTATAGTAGGTCGCCGAATCCTTCCAGAAACTTTTCGTACCACGTACAACCAAAGACGATCGCGCAAACGGACCGAACATAGCCACAGAAGAGAGGGAAAACTTACGGAAAATACATAAAATTCGAAACGGGGGACAAACTGAGAGTCGAAAGGAAAAGCGGACGAGAAAGAAATTAAAAATGAAAACGAGGATCCGTCATTTCCACAGTTGTAAAAGCGTGAGAACAACCCATTAAAATTAAAATTAAAGAAAGTGAAACAGTTGGCACCACCTTGTATGACACAAAAAGCCACGCCCCTCTATGCTTGTCGACAACACCTAACCCAACTACTTGACGTTTAAGGAAATAAACAAACAGAATTCCAGGGCCCAAGAATGGGGCGAAAACCGAAACGCTAAGCCCATGACGGTTGGTGGAAACAGAACAGGCACTTCGAGAAATGTGCAGAGAGGTTAAAACCCGTGGATGCCAATCTAGCGAAATAAACAACAGGTACGTGAAGCATAAAACAAAATAACAGTACACGAACAAAAATTTGCAGATAACACGTCCTGTAAGAGACACCAAGCGTAACCATGTCAAGGGGAAAAAAGTGTAAAACCAGATCTGAAGAAAAAAAGGCAAACACAGCGTGTCCAGACCGGAGTGTCGACAAACCGAACGTAACAAAGCTCCTGGAATACCTCGATGTCCACAGTCTAAACATACTCTGACGCTCCTGAGCTTTGCTGGCGTCCGGTCGTATACAATACGGTCGCGTCTAGTCTTGTTTCAGTCTTTAGTTTAAGCCAGTCCATACTCGTACACTGTATTAATAAATCAGTGATGATCTGTATAAGTCTCTACCTGTAAAAGACCATGTAAGTGACAACTATTTATTTATTAACATAATAAATGTATTACCTATTCTGACTACATCCCTTATTACGGCTACCTCTAAAAGATAACCGTAACATTTGGTGAAGCGTCATTGCTTTACCGTAACAATATTAACTTCGGGTGAATAATCCATTTTGATTTACGGTCGGTCAATATACAGGGTCTGGAAAAGTCCAGAAATGCCTCTTTAAATTCATTTTATCAAGAACAGGTCTTAACAAAAGTTGTGTAGGTTTTCATTTCGCATTAATTTAAAATTATTTTCAAATATACTGGTTGTTCATTTAATAAGTTTCAAACCCAACTTATTATTCTTTTAAATGGAACACTATATATTTTATTGCAGTTTCGGTTAGACCTTGAGGAGACGATAAAAATGATATAACATTATACCTACTTATTTTCAGTATTTACCGAGTTATTTTTAATTTTATGCAAAAGATGGGTCATGTTTGATCGTCTGCCAAATTATCAGTTTTAATGATACGACAATCAACCTTGGACCAAAATATTTCTAAATCTCTCTCTCTTTTACAATATTCATCATTTTTAAAAACCTAGCGACCATCAACAACACTACGATTCAGTTCGCGTTTTACTATAAAATTAGTCGTTTTTTGCAAATGGAACACCCTGTATATTATCCGCGAATTAACCAACTGTTAATACAAGTGATTATGGTTTTCATGAACTACCTCGCGATTTCCACCCCGCGTACCCGTGACGAACTATCCCAGATGATTTCAACTGCCAGATGGATCACGTAACGATGTCATTTTGCGCTATTTTTACGAGCTTCCCGCGGGCTTTAGACCGAAGCCTGGGATGCTGAATCGACAGAACGTTCCAGATTAAACAGAAAATGAAATATAAAGATTTTATAAAACATTGTCACGAGGTGAGGTAACCCGATATAACACTGTTCTTGTTTCAAAATAAAACATCGGCAGAATCGCGACAACTAGGGCAAGCGATTTCATCAAGTAGGTAATACAATTGAACGTCGGGCATGTTACGAATAACGCAAGGCGTGAATCAACAAAAATTGCGCGTATAAAAGTGCGAGTAAAATTTGGACAGGCAGTCGAACCAGACTCCGGTAGTCTTAATGCCTACTGTAAGAAGGGGAGCTACCTTCGCGGTCGATCTAGGAGCGACTCCGAATTGGCATCATCTGGCCTATCGAAGAAGGGGAGCCACCCGGAACCATTCCAAGACCTAGGACGCTGATCCCAAGATCGCCAGCATCCTGACGCCGATCGTAGGACGCCTCTCCGCCACCGCCGTCAACCCCCAGCCAGATGCTGCCGACTTCAACCCGGTCAATTCCAGTTCCGGTGAGCCGCACCAGCCTGCCAGCTGAAGCCATCACCGCACCCCTGCTTGCAACGCAAGTTGCAAAAAAATAATGACAGTGTCGCCCTTATTCATGTATAATGCGATACTTTATGCTAGTTCTCCAGACAGTATTGCACAAAATAAAGAGTTCCATGACTACGGCACCCGTTCAAGAGATAATATTCGGTTCAATCGCTTACTATAAGTCAAAATGGACCTTTGTATATAGGTCTCAAGTGTCTGCGTAGGAAAGACAGCTTTGGAAATGTGAATTCCGACTACCGCAGGCTGTTTTAAATCAAAATTATAGTTATTTTTTGTATCTGATTGTTTTTATTCAATAAATTAAACTTTGCTCTATTACGAAAACTAAAATTCATATTTCCCACTGTATTTCACATTTCAGTCTTCCTTTCGCTATTATTGCTTTTATTTTTAGTGTAATTCTGCCCTTATCTTAGTACTAAATTTAATTACTTTCTTGCTGTACGAAAAATACCCTTAATTGAGTGCATAGGTTAGGTTCAATATTGCCCTAACTTCGGTTTCGATGCACGGCAGAAGGTCCAAATATTCCATTTCTTCAAATCTTCCACTACTTCTTCGTGTTTCCTTTCTGTTCTCATATTTTTGCATCTGACTTGTTATTGGTCTTCTTATAATTCGCTTTTCTTTTGTTTTTTTAACCAATAACACCAAGTGACACAGATTCCGCATAAAAGGTTAAAAGGTAAAGAATAATAATATTACAGTTACCTGTTAGGGGTAACCGTAATAAGGGATGTAGTCCAAATAAGGAATATATTTATTACATAAATAAAATAAATTTAATTAATAAAATAAATAAATTATTGTCACTTACATTGCCTTGTAGAACGCCGGAAGGCAAGAAAGCTCATAAGTGGCGTGCTTTACCGTTGCGGGCGTGTTGCTGGCGGCGGGTTCGCGAAAGCTCACCGCTTATACTATCACTATACTCGGTTATGTGCATCATTATGTAAAGTAAGCGATGACTCATATATGGAAATTTTCATCGCATAATAATAATAATGGAGAAATAATAATTACAAATTTGAAATGATTAAATTCCTGCTTATATCATCAGAGCGTTTAACTAAAGCCTAGGAGTTTTAAATTAAACTTCAGCCCAAGAAAGAACGGCTGAGCAAACTCCTGTAATGCGAGCTTCGCCCGTAAAGTCTAATTTTTATTTTAATTCCGAATCTATTACAACCAGAGGCACCTCTTATCCTTCTTATAGGATAATTACACACTGCGGAACTGCCTTTAATTCTGCAGTAGTCATTCTTATGAGATCGTTCAATGACCCACGGTTTTAATTTAATCTGAATATCTGTTCGAGTTCAAGCAACGCCGACGCCGCCGCCGCCGAGCGGAATTTGCA
This sequence comes from Prosopocoilus inquinatus, assembly GCA_036172665.1. NCBI lineage: Eukaryota > Metazoa > Arthropoda > Insecta > Coleoptera > Lucanidae > Prosopocoilus > Prosopocoilus inquinatus. The sequence goes on from CM069877.1 coordinate 36,629,336, forward strand.
CTTTTAGATTTTGTTTTCGGGGTAAATTAAAATTTGACGGGGCATTAAAAATAAAATTTTATTTTATTCTTTTGCGGGAAAGTTTGTAATTAAGCGCGCTCTCAATTTACCTAAAATGTTATTAAACGCCCACCTTGTGTAGGTTCCGTCTTGTAAAAGGTAGTTAACTTTAAATGCCTGTTTATTTCATGACATGAGGTAAAAGTATAGTACCGTTGCCTGCAGTTTGGATAAAAATTTTGAACGTTTCTCCACTTATTTAAATTGAAACTGAAACGGGAACGCCCGGAAACAATGACATAAACACCATAGATTGAGGAAAAAACGCTAAGAAGCTTTATTAAAAAGTAGAGTGGGTGATAAAAGACACTATAAACTATATCACACATTTACAGTTTAGCGATAATATTTTATGTTGCCTCATTTACAAGGCAGTTTAAAAAATTACACGTCCATTATTTTACTTTCGATTTCTACTGCTTAAGAATCTGTGGTTTTGATTTTTTTCTTTTTAAATTATATCTGTTTTTATCTTTTCTCTTGGTACTTCTATTGCGGTGGTAATGATATTAGGGCGTTAACCTTAACTAACATTAATGAAGCTGAGTCCGCTTAATAAGAAAAGAAGTGGTTCAAACACTGTATCTTGCGGCATTCCAATTTTAATAATTATCTCCCGAACCTCGCCTCTAATCTCATGTACTGAGTTAATGAGGTAACATTTTAGCAAATCAGAAACGTGCCTTTTGAACAAAGCAAGGCCGGGTCCACTTAAAAAGAAGAGAAGTGGTCCAAGAACTGTGTCTTGTGGCATTCCAATTTTAATAATCATCTCCCCGGCCTCTAATCTCATGTACTCAGTTAATGATATAACATTTTTGCAAATAAAAAACGTGCCTTTTGAATAAAGTGAAGCAGGGTCCGCTTAATAAAAAGGGAAGTGGTTCGAGCACTGTACCTTGTGGCATTCCAATTTTAATAATTATCTCCCGAACTTCGCCTCTAACCTCATGTACTCAGTTAATGAGGTAACATTTTAGCAAATCGAAAAAACGCGCCTTTTGAATGAAGCGAAGCCGGGTCCACTTAATAAAAAGAGAAGTGGTTCAAGAGCTGCACCTAGTGGCATTCCAATTTTAATAATTATCTCCCGGACCTCTAATCTCGTGTACTCAATTAATGAGATGACATTTTAGCAAATCAAAGACGTGCCTTTTGAATAAAGCGAAGCCAGGTCCACTTAATGCTGCAAACTTTACAGAATTTAAATTGTATGCGTTGTGTATTTATAGAAGTCCCTCTAGTTGTATAAAAACGTTTTTAATTAACTTAGTAGGATTATTGCAAAGTTTTTCAACGAATGATAAGATATTTTTTTACAGGAGATTTCAATTTAAACTTTAAAGAAAATAATGATAATGTTCACTGTTTGCGCAATATTTTGGCAAGTTTTGGTTTGCGTATGCATGTATCTGAACCAACTAGAATAACTACGCTCTCGGCTACATTAATTGACTACATCTGTTCGAATTTTTCTCCTGAACATATTGACATAATTTTTGGTGAGAGCGGTTTGTCTGATCACAATTATATATTTTTTAAACTACTTAATCTTGGTCACAAGAAGAAGAATATATTCTCAAAAGAATTTTACAACATTTTATTCAGCCTTGCAGAACATAAATTGGGATACGGTGCTTGCAGGTGCTTGTGATGATAAATTCAGTTCATTCTTTAAAGTATTCTTAAATATTTTTAATAAAACATTCCCGGTAAAAAAGATTTCAGTTGGCAAGAATAAAACATGGTTGACTCAAGGATTACGTACTTCTATAAAAAAACAAAAGGTTCTTGTACTATTTAAAAAAGTTTTATTGTGCAGAATGGCTACATTTGTATTTTAAACGCAATAAATATATTTTACAATGCCTCATTCGCGAAGCAAAACGTGTATCTCTTGAAAATCGATTAATTAGTTCAAATAATATCCAGCGCGAATCTTGGAACATTACAAAAGAACTTCAAGGAAGTAAAAAATCTTTTAATATAAATACTATCATTGATGTATCTGAAAATGTAATCGAAGACCCTCTTGAAGCTGCAAATACATTCAATAAATATTTTTGTTCTATAGCTGACAACATTAAAGGTGGTATATTCCAAACGGTAAATCTTTTACATTTTTTGAAAATTCTTTTAATAATAACACTTTCTGTTTTGCACCAATCTATATATCTCAAGTCAGTGAGACAATAAACTCACTCAAAAAAACAACTTCTAGTGGCATTGTTGAAATAAGCTTAAAGATTATTCAATCCGTCCCTCATTCGGTTTTACAAATGTTTACTAATTTAATTAATGAAAGTTTTCAAACTGGTACTTTTCCTTCGTTCCTAAAACGTGTTCGTAATACCACTCCATAAAGGTGGCACGGATCACAGTTTTACAAATTTCAGACCTATAGCAGTTACTTCCATATTTTCTAAAATAATCGAATCAATTGTGAAGAAGTCAATAATGTCATTTCTTACAGCAAACAATATACTATCTCCGCTGCAATTTGGATTTAAATCAAAAACGAAGACTAGTGATGCTATTTATAATTGTATGTCATTTATTTATGAAAATTTAAACAGAAAATCTTCAGTAGCAACCATGTTCTGTGACGTAGCAAAAGCTTTTGATTGTGTGCATCATAGTATTTTACTCGAAAAATTACACAGCTATGGATTCAGAGATTGGTTCAAGTCATATCTGACAGATCAGTATCAGTCTGTTAATCTAACTTTACATTCAGAAAATGCAAAATCAGACCTACTGAGTGTTAATAACGGTATTCCTCAGGGTTCAGTACTGGGGCCACTTTTATTCTTACTTTACATAAACGATATTACGTCGTTAAAATTATCGTGTCATGTTACACTTTTTGCTGACGATACTTCTATTAGCTGGTCAGCCATAGACAACCATGACTTAACACGTCAAATAAATGAAAATTTGAAAATTTTGCAAAAATGGCTCAATGGTAATTTTTTAAAGTTAAATCTCGACAAAACTAAATTAATTATAATTAGGAACAACGAACCCTTGACCACAGGTAATAAATAATAGCTTTGTAAGTCAAATTTCTACACATAAATTCTTAGGGATTATTCACGACAAGGATGTCAAATGGACACATCATATACAAGATTTAACAATGAAATTAGCTAAAGATTGTTTTCTGATTCGTACTATTTTTTCTAATCTCGGTCTTCTATCAGCGCTACAAGTATATCACTCAGTATTCGAATCTAAATTAAGGTATGGAGTTAGTTTTTGGGGCTTCGGAATTTTTGAAAATATCAACAAATTAATTGCAATTCAAAAAAGGGTAGTTAGAATCATTTGTCGAGCAGAAGATGACGCACATTGCTGTACATTGTTTATAAATTTAAAAATTTTAAGTTTTCTCACTCTTTTTATTGGAAATCTTAACTATTGTATACAAAAATCAAAATTTTCTAAAAAGAAATTTTGATGTGCATAATTATTTCACCAGAAATAATGATTCTCTGCACTTACCGCTTCCTCACACTGCATACGTGAAGCTATCTCTATTTTATATGAGTAAGATTCTTTTTAATAAGCTTCCTAATGAACTGCGCATAATTTCTAACGTAAAAAAATCAGATTTAAATTGAAAAGTATCCTACTAAGAATTTATTACATTTAATTTTACTAGTTGACTTATTTAATGATGTCTTTAATCTTATATTTTTAAATTCTGTACTATATAATAATAATAATATTAATAATAGACTTTTATTAATTACTAACAAAGCAACAGTTAATAAAACAAAATATGCCTTCTAAGGCGAAGTCCAGCACAACGTCAATGACGTCGGCTGCTCTACTTAACCTTATGTTGCTTAAACAACTTATAACTACAAAAATATTAAGAGTAGCAACCAGTGCTGAAGAGTTAATACAGCAAAGCAAAGCATAATAGCATAGAAAAGAAGTAATTATAGCTATCAGTAGAGAAATACAGAAAGAGGAAGAGAGAAAATTAAATACTATGCAACCTGGAAATAGAAGCCATACACCCATCGGTCAGTCTTCGAAGAGTAGTTCACGCAACTTCTTAAAAAAATTGTAAGTGGAAGCAGAATTGTATAACGTGTGATACCGATTGAAGAGATAATAAAGGGTTTTCCAATAAGGTCGGGTCGATCTTGGCAGGCTGCGGCGGCAATGTTGTTTTAGCGACGTCTGTCAAATCTGTTGTTTATTATTCTGTCACTGATGCCAAATCACCATGGCAAGTTACACGACTGAGCAACACGTCCAAATGATAAAACTTTATTATCAAAACGAGTGTTCGTTTGCGCAAACGTTGCGCGCGTTGCGCCCATTTTACGGCAGACGGGGTGGCCCTTCAAAGTCGACCCTCCAACGCTTGGTGGCCAAATTCGAGAAGACCGGCTCGGTAAATAATCAGCGAACACCCGTACGTCAAAAGAACGCCAGATCGGCCGAGAATATCGCCGCTGTCCGTGAAAGTGTGCAGGAGAACCCGAGGCAGTCAATTCCTCGCCGTGCACAAGAACTTGGCCTTTCGCAGACTTCAGCTTGGAGAATTCTGCGTCGGGACTTGGGCCTGCACCCGTACAAGATCCAACTGACCCAGGAGCTCAAAGTCAATGACCATACACAACGCCGTTTGTTCGCTGAATGGGCTTCGGAGCGTTTGGAAGAGGACCCCAGTTTTGGCCAGAAAATCATCTTTAGCGACGAGGCGCACTTTTGGATGAACGGCTATGTTAATAAGCAAAATTGCCGTATATGGGACGACACCAACCCACACGAGGTTCAGCAGGTGGCAATGCATCCACAAAAGGTTACCGTTTGGTGCGGATTTTGGGCCGGCGGTGTCATTGGTCCGTACTTCTTTGAAAACGACGTTGGTGAGGCCATTACTGTCAACGGCGAGCGCTACAGATCGATGATAACCGATTTCTTTTGGCCCGAATTGAACGATATGGACGTGGACGACATGTGGTTCCAGCAGGATGGCGCTACGTGCCACACAGCGAGCGCCACGATGGACATTTTGCATGAACGATTTGAGGGTATGGTTATTTCTCGCGGAGGTGACGTGAATTGGCCACCAAGATCGTGCGATTTGACCCCACTAGACTTTTTCTTGTGGGGTTTTCTGAAGTCGCAGGTCTACGCCAATAGCCCGCAATCGACCGATGCCCTCAAACTCAACATAACTCAGGCCATTGCTCAAATTCAGCGGGATCTATGCGCCAGAGTCATTGAAAATTGGGTCTCACGGATCCGTGCCACCCTGCGAAGCCGCGGCGGACATTTGAACGATATCATCTTCCGTTCATAATGGCACATATGGGCCTTTCAAATAAAAAAAGTATTTCGTTAATTTCTCACACACAGCTTGTTTTATTCTATTTCAACATCGACCCGACCCTATTGGAAAACCCTTTAGATGTTGTATCTAAAAGACCGTTTAACAATTTCCGATGAATGTAACGGTGGTGTTATTAGCCCTTTGAATCTCAAATTTAAATTATGCACGTCCGTTCGGTAAGAAATTTTAAAAAATAAATGTGGGGGACATTTGAACTCTAAAATCTTATAATACAAGCTTGCAGCATGCAGAGTTCGTACGTTTTTCATATTCAGCCATTTTAATTGTTTCAATTTATGACTAACTCTGTCAAATTTGCGCAGTCCAAAAATCAATCGTAAGCACGCATTCTGAACACGCTGCAGCCTTGTAACGGAAACTGAATCAAGACAAGGCCCATATACCATATACCATAGTAATTTAGTCTTGCCAAGACAAATGTGTTACACAAAAGAGTTTTAAATTTCAAGTTAAAAATATGTCTGACTATATAAAAATTTGAGGCCGAAGTAAGCTTTACTGACAATATGAGAAATATGTTCTCGAAACCTCAAAGAAGAATCTATTGTTTATATGTTTATATCTATATCCACAGCTGGTTTCAAGACAATAAATTTGAATTTGAACTTGAAATTTGAATAAGAAGAGAAATGGTTCAAGCACTGTACTTTGCGGCATTTCAATTTTAATAATCATCTCCCGGAACTTTAATCTCATATGCTCAGTTAATGAGATCACATTTTATCAAATCAAAAACGTGCCTTTGAGACCATAAAATATAGTTCTGACATAATGTCACAAAAAAGTATTAATTAACAAAAACGCATTCCATCTGCGAGGGTAGTAACTACGACCCCTGATTTTCTTTTGTCCTCACTAAGTATATTGAATCTCAGATTTTTATTACCTCAGTCTAGTATCTTGCTTAACATAAACGTCTGCTCCAGTTTAAAATTCTCAGCAGTTGCGACGCTGGACCGTATTCAGATTTTTCCAGCTCGCATAAAACTTGATGTGCCCTTCATGAATTTAAAATTGCACCGTTTTAAGCTCGATTTATACACCGAGAGTACGCAACATCGGTTTTACTTTTCGATTCATATATTCAACAGCAGAACCTGCAAAATGTATGTTTCGAATGCATACATTACATCAGCATTTTTAAAGAACGTAACGTTAAGATATGCGTTTTGTGTTTCCCATTCAATAATATGTACGTTGTTGCTGAGGTTGCATATAATGATTCCCATGCAATAAGTTGGGGTTGATTTTATTCGTCATGTCAAATTTCAATATCAACAATATCAGCAATTAATAATCACAACAATAACGGAGAAGGAGGAAGTGGTTGTGATGATTTAATGGCGTCGGAAACGATTTCTTTACTCTAGAGCCGAGCCTCACGCACCCGACACGTTTTCAGAATTCCCCCCAATTCAAAAGCGCTCGCGCCCCCTCCGAAAAAAAAAAGAAAATAATTCATTTCGAAACTGCGTGTCCATTATTACGTTTGTTGTCGAACTTAATGTTAACAAAACGCACCTAATTGAAAACGTCTGCTCGACGTTATTCAAATAACGCGGACGCGTACAATGGCGCGTATATACGCAACGGTTCTTAATGAACGTCGGTGCCATTAGGGCGCACGTTTCCCGTATTGACGTTGTAAAATTTCATCGCCCGCCTTTATTCAGTTTTATTCCCCGTTATTTACTGTTTATAGTGTAACGCATTTCGTTTTATTTTTCCCTCGGGGTTCTTAAAGAGGAATACATATTAGAACGTTCGTCCGAGCCCGAATATAACAGGAATCGATTCTGTATTCGTTCAACATTAAGCACAAAAGTGGCTGTAAGAGGAAATTTGTTTATTTGGTGGTTTGTATTAGTTATTAGAGTGTTGTGTCATAAAATATTGACTAATGCGTTCTTGTTTTCTGACAAAAAGCCTCAGCAACAACAAACTTTAGTATTCAGTTGACGACAAATAAATCTTGCACCCTTATTTCGTAACTCCTAATGTCGCCGGTCAACTACGACAATCATTAAAGTGACATAATATTTTGACCAATCAGTACGTAGAAATGACCACGAAATAACAATTTTGATCACTAATCAAAAGGTGAACACGTCGTGAGCTGAAATGGTCATCATCAGCCAAGAAAGTCAACAAGCGTCATAACTAGTTGGTGGATAGAAAAAAGTGTAATACTATTGCAATGAAGCGCTGCGATGTTATAAATAGATTGTGTGCACGCCTCAACATATTTGCCGGCGCAGCGCGTCTAGCCGATAGTGAACAATCGGTAAGCCAAAGAAATAATGCATTCGTTAGGACGGCATGATTTACAATAATGTCGCGGTTGACTGCGATGCTCAGACACGATGCGCACGAGAGAGTGTGCTGCAGAGACGTGTCGTGCTTCTATTTAATTCAAATCAACTAAATTGTTGTTCCTAAATTCAAGAAAGAGCTGTTATTAGCTTCTGGAATTATATTCGCGTTTTTACCGTGACGATATTAGACTGACTGATTAAAAATCACGTATAAGCGGCCGGAATATTTAACGCTTCGATTTAGACCCCCGCGTCGAGTCGGACTGCCGCTGTCTCAAACTGGTTTCAAGCAGTTCATTTTCTTGAGTCCTCTGTTTGGTCATAACCAGAAGATTCAAGTCCGAGGACAACACAAAAAAATCATGTACGGAATTTTTTGTTTGATATCTGCAAATTATAATTTAATTAGGCTCAGTTTAAAACCTTGCATAAGTTTCCATGATCAAAATTAAGAAATTTGTATTTTGTGAACGAAATGAATTCGCGAAATGTTGATCGGCTGAATCATATATGCCGTGGTATGTCGGGCAATTTAAGGGGTAGGAGTCAATTTGTATACGTGGCCTGTAAACAGAGAAAATGCTATTTCAAGGGTGGTCTACGAACAACATAAGAACAACCGAGTCGAAGATCATCCTAAGTAAACGTTAACAAACTTGATGCACGAGTGAATATAACTAATATTAATTGAGGAGTGCTAAAGTGAAACAAAGCCATAAGAAACTCGAGCAGATTATTAATATAATTTCTTAAAATATTTTAAGTACTTCAGGAAATAAACGCTCACTTGTCCAATCAAAGTTTGAACATTAAATAAATCTCAACCGTCGCACACTGGCCAAGACACGGCAAAAATCAAAATGTTAAAATGAAGGTAGACGAAAATAAACTTAATAAATATTAGATCAGAAGTTAATTTATTATTTATCGTAAAAAGATGGTAAGTACCTTTTGAAATTATCGAGTAAGTGGTAGACAAAGTGTCATATTAATTGTTATGTTATTATACTCGCCATAAATTTATCGCAACATTGTTAATTAGATTTTCCTTCTGAAGTGAGTTTGTTCAAAACTGAACTGTGTAATCAAATATGGAAGGTATGTTTAATTAATGGTTTCACCTATTATTATTTTTTTTGTGTCTAATAGTTTAGAAATCATCGTACAAATCATACAAATATTTTACACCTACTATATCTTTTTGATGAAACTTTTGTTTAGTAATTCCGAATATCACCTGTAGGAGACCTACGTTTAAATGTTCTATACTTAAACTTTGTTTTTTCATAATAAAACTTAAAAACTTGCGCGTTTTGCGCCACTCTGACTTTTTATTTATTATTTTTTGTAGGTCACTTCGTGTAATTTTCTCGACATGAAAATCATATTTTACAAAAAATCAATGAAAAATGAATTTTAAAGAATTTAAACAAACTAGAAAATTTTAGTAATTGTGTCAAATTTAAGAAAAGAAAAAAATAGGGAACATTTCTTTCAATAGAGGAGTCATAATTACAGAAGAAGAATTGATAAAAATGCTCCGATCAAACATGTGAGATAAATACATACACATTCAGGAATTGGAAGTTGCAGCAGTATTTTATCCTTTTCCTGCTACTTTCTATACGGAGTGTAAAATAAATTCTATTATAAACTGAGGATGAAAGTCTGGAACACCCTAAATATTTGCTAAACTACCTATTTTGCTTTTACAAGAACGCTCGAACTCGATTCCTACATTTCAGGTTATTTATTTTCAGCAATCATAGGGGTACAATATAAATTTCTTTTTTCGTAATAAATCTTCATTTTCATTTTTATTTACCTAGCGTTTTAATAAGTATTTAATTTTGAATGAAGTAAATTAAATAAATATAAAATTATGGCCCGTTCACTATTAAACAGTGAAACGATGCATTTTTGACATTATTATTGACGTTGACATTTTGGTCCAATATTTTGTTAGTCACAGTGCACCTACATTTATCTTTAATAATTTCCTTTGAAGAGACAGTGAAAATTTTCTCACATTTCATGATAATGAGCGTTGATGTGATAATCTGCATTCAAAATACTTCATCTATTTGTTTTGTTTCTTTATTAATACTTGAACATTTGTTTCAAAAAGATTCTTATGTGACTATAATTTTTTTTTTGTAGTTGTACGTAGAAAAATATGCCCGCTTGGTATTCGTAATAAAAATAGAGGTTTCCATTAAAAAAATAAAGTTGTTTTAGTACCCTAATGGTACGCCACTGTACAAATAAATGAACTGAAATGTAGATTTATAGTAATAACTTTTCTGTTCGAGCATTTTTGCAAAAAGAAAATATTTTCGGAAATATTTACTTTACCAAACTTTTTCTTCACATTTTATGTATTGTGTTATAGTTCCTAAAAGGAATAAGTACTTTTCAAATTTTTATATTTTTCATGTATATTTCAACGTAATATAACTATTTTTAATGAAAAAAAAAATGTAAATAATTTTGTCCAATTTTTTATTAGTACTCAGCAACACTGTGCGTCGTCATAAATAATCTGTATAGGTGTTAAGTTTGCGATTCATTGCTGCCAATATCAAACGATAAACCATTACAGAAATTAGTTTGTCATAAACAATTTAAACAGAAACAAAACACTCATTAATCGTAACGACAGAAATTCTGCTAATAAAAACAAAGTTTGAAAAATAAAATGAAAAAGTCGTAAGAACTAAAGTTGATAGTTTTTAACAAAACAAACAATCAGCTTCTTCTTTCTAGTGGAAAAAAAAATTAACTACTGTCAATTGTCATTTGTATTTTATCATATACAACGTTCCCTCTACCTAGCATAGAAAAAGAGATAAAAGAACGATAAAAATAAGGAAAAACTTGTCTAAAATTCGAAAACGAAAGTTGGCAGTTCTCGTTTCTTATTTTTACAATTTCCTTTGACGTTCTTCCCTTGCAAATGCAAAATAAAACAAACGACGATTATTCAGAATATCAAAAGTTTTCTGGAAAAAAAATTGAACGAAAACGATCGATTATCGTTTTCCTGGCTTCGTTAAACGTTCTGTCTCATTAACCTCATTAAGAAAAGCAAAAAAAAGTAGGAAAAGCAAAAGGAGGAAAAATCGTCGAAAAAAAAAACGAACCACGCCGACGGTGACGTAAACTTTTTTTTTTAATTTTTACAACTTCATTGAGAAACGTTCACCATCCTAAAAAGAGACGATCGATCAAACCAAAACGAAAAAGATAAATTGAAATAAATAAAAATTTAATAAACTTCACTTCAAAGGAAAATTGAATAACAAATTGGTATCATAAACCTACATAGTCAGGTAGATATATTAACTTTAATTCCTATCAACCAAAAAGTCACAAAATGTCAACTATTATTAGTTTAACTGACCATGCAGTGTTACTTTCAGACAAATTTTTTATCACTGAAAATTTAAATTTAATTAAAAAAATTCTTATTCAAAATTCTTACCATGAGAAGCTTATTGACTCAGTAATATATAATCGTTTAAAGCATTTAAAAAATGTTAATATATCTAATAATTTTTTGTTTAATGTATTGGAGATTGTGGCTTGTCTAACAATAAATTTGGATTTGACTCCTAACCACAATATGTTTTTTTTTTAAACTAAATACGTATTTCGGCAGCTATTGCTATTGCGACTTCTATCCTACTAAATTACAGGATGTAATTTAGTAGGATAGAAGTCGCAACTACTGAAGATGGCAGTATAGCTGCCGAAATACGTATTTAGTTTAAAAAAAAAACATTATGGTTATGAGTCAAATCCAAATTTATTGTTATATCAAACAATTCACAAAAAAATCAGGAAATAAATACATATCATTACCTTATATAGCACCTTTACATGATTCTTATAAACATTTTTTCAAAAAAATTAATTTACATTTAACCAGTAAATCTTCTGATAATATTAACATTATTTTTACTAATTTAAAAACAAAAATACCTAAATTTCAAACTCCAAATGTAGTTTATCAGGTAAATTGTCAAAGTTGTAATTCAGCTTATATGTATAGATGAAACTAGCCAAAATTTTAAAAAATAGGTTAGATCAGCATAAATATTATATCATAAAAAAGAATGAGAGTCGTTCAATGTTAGGAGAACATTCACTTTTAACTAAACATATATTTGATTTTGAAAATGCTAAAATTCTTTATCAGGAGTCTAATACGTTTAAACGTAGATTTATCGAAACGTGTAAAATAAAAATGTGTAATAATTCAATTAATAAAAGAACAGATTTTGCAAATTTGAACGATATATTTTGTAGTTTTCTAAGTTCAGTAAATGAGACATAATAATCGGAAACTTCCCTGTTTATTTTTTAGAAAAACTATATTATTATCTAATTTTCTTGATTTATTATTGTTAGTATTGTTGTAATTTTTATTACAACAATTTATTTGCATACTCTAGTTAGGTTTTACCAGGATTTCCCTAACTCTTGCAGTAAATACCGGAGTATATGTTAAGACGTGCCTGGCCGCATCAGTAATGATATTCTTGGTTACAAGTTATATCTTTGCTGATATTTTTTTTTACCACTAACAATCTCTTCATAATTAATATAGTAGGCTAAATTGCTTATATTTTCCGTTATTCACTTTTGACAAAGCAAATAATTATATTTGCCAAACGTTAAGTAAGTCAATAAATTACTCTTTTAGCTTCGATTTTAAAAAGCTTTTTATTTGTTTCATATTCTCTGCAATTCACACGAGCAAGAACTACCCAAAAATTAATTTTTATTGTTGAGCCTATTTATTTCACCCCCTTGTAATCAGATACTTAAAAATATTTTCTTTTAGGCTCTCTTGAATACTTTGAATGTTTTCTTCCTGAAACTGTAGGTATATTATGATTTTCTGTATATCGCCGATCGCCAACCTTAATGAATGAATCCTGAAATAACAAATGGTGTGAAGAAGGACCTCTGGTAAAAAGCATTCCCAACTTTGACTTACAATTCGATCGGCAAAACGAATCCACTCGGTCCCCTACTTAAAAACAAGGGAAAAACAGATTCTGGAACGAACCAGTCAATTAGACATGCCCCAAATAAAATCCCTTGACCTTTGCAGGGAGGGCGCAGCAAATTTCGCCCTTAATACACCTCACAATCCTCGCGGAAAAGGTTTAGTAAGAGGATTATTCGAGTCCTCCTCGATTCCTGCGGCCGCAAATTCGACGAAACACCGGGCACCACCGGCGGTGGCAAATTGCGAATTACGCTGAAATTTTGAAAAGCCCCCGACAGGATAAGCAGGAACTCACATCAATAAGTGGACGAGGACTCGCGAGCGCTCGACCCCCGTCGGCTTCGCTCGCCCGCCGCCTAACGGCGCTGTAGTCAATACCAGTGGGGAAGTTATCAGAACAGGATCTGTATCCTTGAACGGGGAAGGATCGAAGTGGAAAACGCGCCGGAAAACCGTACTTAAATTTCGCGTACGAAAAGGGACTTCTTTCCAAAGCAAAAAAAAAATAATACTCTCCTAATTGTTTTCGGGTGAACCTAAAACGGGGAGTTTCCGAACGCAGAACCAAATGTGAGTGGTGTTAAGGTGTGAAATCTGACGCGTGAACTCCCGTAGGAATATCTGGAAAACGGATATGTGTTGTGGGTGCAGTATTCGAACTTCGAACTTCGACGGTTCCATGTGTAACTCGCAGGAATAGCCGATGGTCGTAAATAACTCCGGATTGGAAATTCCGATATTTTTTTTCTTCCTGCGGGTGGGTATCGAAAACTGCTGTCACCGCCTGAAATGCACCAATTTCTCAAAAGTTTCGCTCGCCACCCCCACGGCCTGACAACGCGCCCAGTTAATTGAGATTTGTAGGTACTTTACCCTGCATGCTGGATATTTACGTCGGAAATAATCGTTTTTGATTTCCCTTACATTTTGTTTTGTTTTTTTCTAGATTTTCTCCCACTTTTTCCGTTTCTGAATTACTTTACCAAAATAAAATCTAATTAGTAATTATCATAAGCACACCAAAGTTTGGTGAAAGCTCAAAGGACTACTGCACGATAATTAAGTTTTGGAAAGTTGAAAGCAACAATTTTAGATATGCATAATTTGTTGGGAATTTAATGAAACAACGGGTTTTCTAACGGAAAATTTAATTATACTTTTGAATGACTTCATAATTAAAATCCACTATAGTCTATCTGGCATTCCAGCAGTCATGACCCTTTTTTTTATAAAGAACATCAATGAAAAGATCACTTGCAAAAAACTGAATCGATTAAATCGAACCATGACTTGATACAAACAATTCAAATTATCAAAACTTTGTTTTTTTATAGCTATTCATTATACAAGTGTCTTATAGGGCAAATAAGTCACGAAAGGAATGTTCAGCCACGAGAGCTCCGCTCGAGTGGGCTAATTTTTTTTGAGTGAGTTATTTACTATTAAGGCACGAGCGTAATACATAGTTTTATCCTACACCTGTTTATTATGAAGTCATAATAATGCCGATTTTGACTATCAGTTTAATTAAGGGTTCATAATTCCACTAGTGTTTTATAGACTTCATAACGTATTACTCAAAATCGGCATTATTATGACTTCCTAATAAACGAGCGTTGGATAAAAATAAAACAAAATAAATAACCCAATCTAATTCGAGTTATCAAAGATGTGAGTTATCGAAGTTCGACTGTATTTACTTTTCTCTTCGAGTATACGTATGAACAGACTAATTCAAATTTGCACAATCAACTAGTTCAAATAATGGAATATCTGAATCATCTACAGAGTGTCTAACTAGCTAGAGTAAACTCTGCACGCCGCCGTATAATGGCCCCTTTAGGCATGTATTTATTTAATTAACTCTCAATTGATGTGTGGAGTTGATTTATACAGACCCATTATGAGAAAGGTTCAATAAATAATTTACCACTGATTAACTATTCAAGGGTCGTTTCCTCCTCCGTCGTGGTTCAACTTTAACTTCCAGTTTATTCCCGTAGGAACAATTGTTTTTACAATAATTGTTGTTACCTATCACTGGATTAAAACGGAGATTATGTTTAAATTGTGACAAGAGAAGACGGCCCTAAATGACATGGTGACGTTTTGTTTTACGTCACGGACACCACCCAAACGAGAAATTCGTCTCCTCGAGTTTAACCCGTTTCCGTTGTTTTCATTTATCATCGTGTGCTAAGTCCTAGAGACCCTTGCGTCAAAGAAATGGTAATTTAAGAAAGATGCGATTAAGATATTGTGTCACCTGACGGCTGGCTAGAGTGCGTAGAAGTTCCGTCATACTGAAAGAACATGCTAATCCGGAACCTACTTCAACAAGACGGTCCGTGTCAAGTTCCCCTGTTATCTCTTTGCCTGCTTTGAAAATTTGGTAACTCTTTTTTATACTCAGAATAATTTGGTAGTAAACATTTGCCTTTTTTCTTCTAACACCCTGTATTAAACTATTTACGACAAGAAAAAGTGTAAAAGTAGTTGATCCGATGCGTCTTTAGTGAATTGATAATGGTGTTGATGTTAATACACATTAAATGGGAATAGTAAAGGAGACGGTGGTTTCAAATACAAATTCAAATTTATTGTCCTGAAACCAGCTGTGGATATGGACATAAACATATAGTATAGAATTGAAAAATATAAAATTAAAGACATCACTAAATAAGTCAACTAGTAAAATTAAATATAATAAATTCGTTTACAGAATAAAATGCCTGACTTAGTAGGATACTTTTCAATTTAAATCTGATTTTTTTTACGTTAGAAATTATGCGCAGTTCATTAGGAAGCTTATTAAAAAGAATCTTACTCATATAAAATAGAGATTGCTTCACGTATGCAGTGTGAGGAAGCGGTAAGTGCAGAGAATCATTATTTCTGGTGAAATAATTATGCACATCAAAATTTCTTTTTAGAAAATGTTGATTTTTGTATACAATAGTTAAGATTTCTAATAAAAAGAGTGAGAAAACTGTTAAAATTTTTAAATTTAAAAACAATGGACGGCAATGTGCGTTTTGTTCTGCTCCACAAATGATTCTAACTGCCCTTTTTTGAATTACAAATAATTTATTGATATTTTCAAAAGTTGCGAAGCCCCAAAAACTAATTCCATACCTTAATTTAGATTCGAATACTGAGTGATATACTTGTAGCGCTGATGGAAGACCGAGATTAGAAAAAATGGTACGAATTAGAAAACAATCTTTAGCTAATTTCATTGTTAAATCTTGTATATGATGTGTCCATTTGACATCCTTGTCGAGAATAATCCCTAAGAATTTATGTGAAGAAATTTGATTTACAAAGCTATTATTTATACCTATGGTTAAGCGTTCGTTGTTCCTAAACAGAATTAATTTAGTTTTGTCGAGATTCAACTTTAAAAAATTACTACTGAACCAAATTTGCAAAATTTTCAAATCTTCATTTATTTGACGCGTTAAGTCATGGTTGTCATGTCAGTTTATGTCAGTTTATGAATATTTTTTTTTTATAAAAACATGTATTGTTAAACATTTTTGAAAAATGCGCTAAAGGTTAAGCCACTTAACGAAACATGCCAAGTACAGGTCGAATTAAGACTGAAAAATAGTATTAAAACTTGATAAAAAAAATTGAAATTCAAAGGCGATTAAAAACTAAAGAATTTAAACCTGAGAACTCTAGAATTCATAAAACCAAAAATAAATAAAATAACTCAAAAAATTACAGCTTAGAGATCCAAATCGTCTTAACCCTACTTAACACAACCTGCTGACCCAAGAAAAAATGTTGAACGTTAAAAATTAAAATTAAAACTCCGAACAAAAAATAATCAAAAAAGTCGAGGCTTGGAATTGGAATGAAGTCCAACACGACCAAAGCTAACCCAACTCAAACCAACCTAACTCAACCTAAAAATTAACATTCGAATATATTAAAACTCAAATAATGAAGGCTTTAAAAAATTAACACAAAAAACTTAAATCTCAAGTTAAGAAAAAATAAATTTTAAAGTATCTTTTAGTAAAATAAACAGATTCTAGAAATTTGGCCAAAAACTGCGCAATTTAAGAATTAATTAATTAATTATTAGGATAACAATAAGTGCACAAATTAGCCTGTATTATAATTCTTTGAAGAAAAGAAATAAATTTAATTTATTTATATACACATCAGAGAGCAATTTGTGTTTGAACACGGTCTGGGCCCAGTACTCATTAAGTTTGGTATCATATTTAGTCTTTGTAATCTGCAGTATTAAACAAATGACTACTTTTTTTAATTGTTTTACTGACAGTGGCGTAGATTGCACACAATACAAAAAAAATTCAATACTACAAGTTAAGACTTTTTTAATTCCTGTGTATTAATCCTTGTTCTAAGGACCGTCAGTGTCTCGAGGAGACACCAAAATAAAACTTTCTTTACTTGTACATAAAAAAAACAAGAGAATGTTTCTCTCTCTTTTGTGTAGAAGTAATAATGATTCTTCTTTTTATTCTGTTCTTCTATCCTTCGCTTCTTTCTTCTCTCTCTCTCTCTCTCTCTAACCTTTCCAATATTTCATTTTATGTTTCTTGATTTCTCTTTTAAACTTTCTATTCAACTTAATTTCTTCTTTTTCATTTTTTCTATGTTCCACGTTTTCACTAACTCCTTGATCAGCAAAAAGTGTAACATGACACGATAATTTTAACGACGTAATATCGTTTATGTAAAGTAAGAATAAAAGTGGCCCCAGTACTGAACCCTGAGGAATACCGTTATTAACATTCAGTAGGTCTGATTTTGCTTTTTCTGAGTGTAAAGTTAGATTAACAGACTGATACCGATCTGTCAGATAGGACTTGAACCAATCGTTAACTACACCTCTCAATCCATAACTGTGTAATTTTTCGAGTAAAATACTATGATGCACACAGTCAAAAGCTTTTGCTACGTCACAGAACATGGTGGCTACTGAAGATTTTCTGTTTAAATTTTCATAAATAAATGATATACAATTATAAATAGCATCACTAGTATTCTTTTTTGATTTAAATCCAAATTGCAGCGGAGATAGTATATTGTATGTTGTAAGAAATGACATTATTGACTTCTTCACAATTGACTCGATTATTTTAGAAAATATGGAATTAACCGCTACAGGTCTGAAATTTGTAAAACTGTGATCCGTGCCACCTTTATGAAGTGGTATTACGCGAACACGTTTTAGGAACGAAGGAAAAGTACCAGTTTGAAAACTTTCATTAATTAAATTAGTAAACATTTGTAAAACCGAATGAGGGACGGATTGAATAATCTTTAAGCTTATTTCATCAATGCCACTAGAAGTTGATGTTTTTGAGTGACTTTATTTTCTCACTGATTTGAGATGTATCGATTGGTGCAAAAAAGAAAGTGTTATTATTAAAAGTATTTTTCAAAAGATGTAAAGGATTTACTGTTTGGAATATACCACCTTTAATGTTGTCAGCTATAGAACAAAAATATTTATTTAATGTATTTGCAGCTACAAGAGGGTCTTCGATTACATTTTCAGATTCATCAATGATGGTATTTATGAACAGGTAACATAGCGACATCTTACTGTCGCTTTTTGACCTGACATTACAGTAGGATAGACAAATTGAAGCGGGATTTGCTCCTAATAAGTCCCCCACGCAAGGCGGCCGTGCTTGCAATCAAAAACGATTTGCAGAAAATTTTTCTAATAGATGGTATTTATGTTACAAGATTTTTTACTTCCTTGAAGTTCTTTTATAATATTCCAAGATTCGCGCTGGATATTATTTGAACTAATTAATCGATTTTCAAGAGATACACGTTTTGCTTCACGAATAAGGCATTGTAAAATATATTTATAGCGTTTAAAATACGAATGTAGCCATTCTGCACAATAAACTTTTTTTTTAATAATACAAGAATCTTTTGTTTTTTATAGAAGTACGAAATCTTTGAGTCAACCATGTTTTATTCTTGCTAACTGAATTTTTTTTTAGTGGGAATGTTTTATTAAAAATATTTAAGAATATTGTAAAGAATGAATTGAATTTATCGTCACAATCACCTACAAGCACCGAATCCCGATTTATGTTCTCCAAGACTGAATAAAATGTTGTAAAATTCTTTTGTGAATATATTCTTCTCAACTCTGTTTTAGTTGTGGAATTCTTGTGACCAAGATTAAGTAGTTTAAAAAATATATAATTGTGATCAGACAAACCGCTCTCCCCAGAAATTATGTCAATATGTTCAGAAGAAAAATTCGAACAGATGTAATCAATGAATGTAATTTTTAAAATCATTAAATAGATTACACACGTCAAAATAATACTATAGAGAATAGATAGAAGACCTTCACTTTAGTCAATAGCAATAAGGAGTTCAATATTCATAGCGCTTAAGTTCGTTGATGGGTTGAGTGGGATAGGTCGTTAATACAAATCAAAAATAGTATCTGCCTAAGAACAGAACCTTGCGGTACACCATGTTTCAAATCATTATTTTTCTTCATTTCAATAACGCTGTTTTACTTACCTAGTAAAATAATCAACTATACGAAGTCAAGCACAGTTTAACGGCCGGTAAATAGCGTCTGTTATAGTAAATGTAAAATAAACTTATTCTTTCTGTCAATACCTCTTTGAGGAACAACTGAAAGATTAATTCTAGTTCTTCGGTTGCACTGTCTTTATGAATCGGCGGGATCACTCTCGGCTTTCCTTTTAACCCAATTTTACAGCAATTATAAAATGTCTACGTCTTTCCTAGCATTAATCTTTAAGTTGAAAATTACGTCCCTCATTGCATATAAGCGGAAATCAAATTTTATGACACTTTCTGCAGACACGTTTAAGTATACAATGCTATCTTCTCTGCTAGGGCTATTCATGACGTTATCGGCGGCACTTCCGAAGTAATTGTTGACTTCATTGCTAGCACATTTATCTTTTATTTCTATGTTATCCTCATTAGATTATACCGGGTGTCTCAGGATGGGCGGCGACCGGCGGTATATAGTTCACCATAGTGCCTATAGCTTTAGGAGAAAAAAAATTATAGTAAAAGTGGTCAAGAGAAATTCAAAGAAAATATTTTTAAGTATCTGAGTTGATCGCAAGGGGGCGCAATCAATAGGGCTACTAATAAAAATAAATTTTATTAGCAAAAGTCTCAAAATAAGTTGCAGCTTTGATAACGTCATTAGAAAGCTCTATTAATTCTGCACAACTTTCATTTTAGACTTGTTATCGTATCACCGTTAATAAGAGTAGAGGAAACAGTTGAATTATTTACTTTATAAAATATCATAACTTCGTTACTCTTTATCAGAAATTAACGAACTTCGGCTCATTTGAAAGGGAATTTTAAGCTGATTCTAGTTCCTAGTTCTAGTTCTAGTTTCTATTCAACGACTACGCCTAATTTGTTATAAAGTGGCTAGAGGGCGCTATTTAGGAAAATAATAGTTTTTCACAGTTTTCCAAAAAAAAATTAGTGGAAAGGTGTGTTTCTTTTGCAACAGTTGCAAAGCCTATAAAACGGTGAACATTGTGGTGACAACCGGAAATGAGTATCTTTTTCTGTTCACGAGTTATTATCAAATACGTCCACGAATTTATGATATTAGCGAAAGGAGAAAGTTCAAACAAATGCTATCGAGTAATACTTTTAATTTTAAGGTTAAATAATGCCTATGAAAGTTTTTATTAATGTTAGGACATTATTTAGAAGCATTTAAATGTTTTTGGAAATAGAGAATATTTAAACACAAGAATATAACAACAACTACAGAAAGAAGAATAATTCAAACACTAAATAAAGGCAATGAACAATAATCATGCACTGTGACTAACAAAGTTTCACTGTGCCACTACACAATACTTTTTTTAATGTCCGCTTAGAGTTGTGTAGAAATTATTATTGATATCCTTACGGATACTAAACGGCTATTTCGAAATGAAAGATGGATAATATTTTGAAAACATTTTAGGCGCAGACCTTCAATCATTGTTGATTACAATGTGTTTCATAAATGTTCAAAGTGCTTTCCATCATTTAATATTTTATTATTCGTTACTTTCATTTAGTGCCTGTGTTTTTCTCATTTACGTGTTTGTTTGCTGTATTGTTCTTTTAATTAAATATTAGGCTCTCAAAAACAACTTAATGCATTTAAATAGACTAATGTCTTTCTATTTACCTCAAAATGAAAAGTGTCACTCGATAGCATTTGTTTGAGCTTTTAGATTCGTTTTTATCTTCAGTTAATAGACTCATTTGGTAATAACTCGAGAACGAAAAAAGTTATCAATTTCGGGCCTTCACCAAAATGTTCTCCTGATTGAATTCTTTGTAATCACTGTAAAAGAAATACCCCTTTCCATTTAAATTTTTTTGGGAAACTGAGAAAAAAACTATCACTTTTGCAAATAGCGCCCTGTAACTACTTTAAAACAAAGTAACCGGAGTCGTTCAATAGAAACTTTAAAACAGCATAAAATTCCCTTTCAATTGAGCCGAAGTCCGTTAATTTCTGATAAAGAGTAGAGAGGTTATGATATTTTTTAAAGTAATTCAACTGTTTTCTCCGCCTTTATTAACGGTGATACGATAATAAGTCTGAAATGAAAGGTGTGCAGAATTAATTCGGCTTCGTAATGGCGCTAGCAAACCTGCACCTTATTCTGAGACTTTCGCTAGTAAAATTAATTTTTATTGTTGGGCCTATTGATTGCGCCCCCTTGCGGCCAACTCAGATACTTAGAAATATATTCTTTGAATTTCTCCTGGCCACTTTTACTACAATTTTTTTTCTCCCGAAGCTGTAGGCATTACGGGGAACTATATACCGCCGGTCGTCGTCAATCCTAAGATACCCGGTATAATAAAAGTGATTTGGTTGGATTTTCGAAATATTCTGATTATCAGACAGAAAACATCCATTTTCCTAATTATCTACGAATTTTGATATTCCCGTAACAAGGACTTCTATTTTCAAATCAAAAATTAACCCCTTCTAAACTTTTAACACTCTTATTCCTAAGGGGGTAACTGAGATACCCCAAGCAGTGTTGCCTACACATTGCTCCAGTAAATAAAATATTTTTCTAAAAACATAATGCATAACAAGCTAATCTGAACCTCTAGTCGTGGTAATGGCGCCCACGGGTGAAAGACCGAGTGATATAAATACAGGCTTGCCGGACATCCAGGGCATTCAGTACTGGCTTAATATTGATTCAGTTGGTAGACAATGATCACTATGTTTAAACAGTGTTTTCAAGAAGCATTCTGATTACTCTGTATTCTGTTTTGGTGAGCGTATCGTCGAAATTATTGCAATGTTTAAATAACTAATACTTCGCTAATTTCCGTACATCTCTTTCCCTTTCTTTCTGAAATGCATCCTTATTTCACAAAGGTCTTCCTTATATGGGCTGAGAACTCTTTAATTACCTACCATGATATATTAAAAACGAATGTAATTTTAGTAAAAAAATATAAAAAAACAAATATCTGAACTTTCTGATTATTGTAAAAAGATAATTATTAATTTTGTTTGTGACGTATTTCTTGTACAATATACTTTTTTGTACTGTGTACTTTATTGAAATAAATAGTATATTATTATTATTATTATTATTATTATTATTAAATGTATTTGAACTTACTGTTACTATTTCTTAAATTTTTTTGGTAGTTTACACTTTTTTATCATTTTCTGGGTTAATATCTTTCTGAAAATTATAAATAAAATAAATAAATTATTACAAACATTTCTGAAAGATCTCTAAGATATTATTTCGTAATCTCAAATAAAAATATATTGTGTAAGAGGGGCAAAATCTCAAAACTTCATTAAGAAGCGGACAGAAAGCGTTTCCTGGCTAACTTAACTTAAACCAGAAACGTTCAAACAAGAGGGGGGAGTGCTATTTGGGTCGTTAATGATAAAAAGTTTAGGGAAAAGAGTCACACGAAGGGGTGGAAACAGTTGTTTGAGTTTGTGTACGTTGTGTCAAATAAAATCCTTCTTTCATTCTCATCGTAAGTTCCGGGATCGTAGGGTTGAATACGACAAACCCCTTGTAAGTGATAATTGCATTTATCATTTAACCCCCGTCCTCACACGTCGTTTTTATCGATCCATCGTGTCATCTATTCAACGCTTCACCGCTCCGTCGCTTTATCTATCCATCATTCGTTTGATCCATCTGTCGCCTCATTGATCCAACGCTACATCAATCCATCGATCTGTAACTTCAACATTGATTTATAGGTCGCTTCATCGATCCTTCACTTAATTTGTCCATCGATTTAATGGCCCCATTTATCCATTTATCGGTTCATCGTGTCATTGGTCCATTATTTCATCGATCTGTCGCTTCATCGTCTCTCGTTTCACCAATTCATCGCTTCATCAATACATTATTGCATCGATCCATTGCGTAATCTACACAGTGCTTCACCGATCCATCACTTCAGCTATCCATCACCTCATCCATTATTCGCTTGATCCATCTATCGCCTCATTGATCCAACGCTTCACCAATCTATCGATCTGGAACTTCATTGCTTCATCGCTTAATCTATCCATTAATTCTTCGAACCATCGATTCATTGGATCATCAAAAGTTTGCTGGATTTTGAGGTCGCTTCATCGGTCCATCACTTAATTTGTCCATCGATTTATGGCTGCATTCAACGATTTATCGGTGCATAGTGGTATTGATCCATTGTTTCATCGATCTGTCGCTTCATCGATCCCTCGTTTCATCAATCCATCGCTTCATCAACTCATTATTGCATCAATCCATCGTTCCATTGCGTCATCTACACAGTGCTTCACCGATCCATTGCTTTATCTATCCATTACCTCATCCATCATTCGCTTGATCCATCTAACGCCTCATTGATCCAACGCTTCACCAATCCATCGATCTATAACTTCATTGCTTCATCGCTTAATCTATTCATTGATTCTTCGAACCATCGATTCATTGGATCATCGCCTCATCAAGAGTTTGCTGGATTTTGAGGTCGCTTCATCGGTCCATCACTTAATTTGTCCATCGATTTATGGCTGCATTCAACGATTTATCGGTGCATAGTGGTATTGATCCATTGTTTCATCGATCTGTCGCTTCATCGATCCCTCGTTTCATCAATCCATCGCTTCATCAACTCATTATTGCATCAATCCATCGTTCCATTGCGTCATCTACACAGTGCTTCACCGATCCATTGCTTTATCTATCCATTACCTCATCCATCATTCGCTTGATCCATCTAACGCCTCATTGATCCAACGCTTCACCAATCCATCGATCTATAACTTCATTGCTTCATCGCTTAATCTATTCATTGATTCTTCGAACCATCGATTCATTGGATCATCGCCTCATCAAGAGTTTGCTGGATTTTGAGGTCGCTTCATCGGTCCATCACTTAATTTGTCCATCGATTTATGGCTGCATTCAACGATTTATCGGTGCATCGTGGTATTGATCCATTGTTTCATCGATCTGTCGCTTCATCGATCCCTCGTTTCATCAAATCCATCGCTTCATCAACTCATTATTGCATCGATCCATCGTTCCATTGCGTCATCTACACAGTGCTTCACCGATCCATTGCTTTATCTATCCATTACCTCATCCATCATTCGCTTGATCCATCTATCGCCTCATTGATCCAACGCTTCACCAATCCATCGATCTATAACTTCATTGTTTCATCGCTTAATCTATGCATTGATTCTTCAAACCATCGATTCATTGGATCATCAAAAGTTTGCTGGATTTTGAGGTCGCTTCATCGGTCCATCACTTAATTTGTCCATCGATTTATGGCTGCATTCAACGATTTATCGGTGCATAGTGGTATTGATCCATTGTTTCATCGATCTGTCGCTTCATCGATCCCTCGTTTCATCAATCCATCGCTTCATCAACTCATTATTGCATCGATCCATCGTTCCATTGCGTCATCTACACAGTGCTTCACCGGTCCATTGCTTTATCTATCCATCACCTCATCCATTATTCGCCTGATCCATCTAATGCCTCATTGATCCAACGCTTCATCAATCCATCGATCTATAACTTCATTGTTTCATCGTTTAATCTATGCATTGATTCTTCGAACCATCGATTCATTGGATCATCAAAAGTTTGCTGGATTTTGAGGTCGCTTCATCGGTCCATCACTTAATTTGTCCATCGATTTATGGCTGCATTCGTCCATTTATCGTTTCATCTTGTCTTTGGTCTATTATTTCATCGATCTGGCGCTTCATCGCTCTTTAGTTTCATCGATTCATGACTTGATCAATCTATTATTGCATCGATAATCGATCTATCACTTCATCGACTCATCAATTTGTCGTTTCAACGATCCATAGCTTCATCGGAGCATCGTTTCATCAATTTGTGTATAAAAAGTGGCTAATTTCGTTGAGATAATTGGCTTTTCTCCTTCTATTTGTCCATAAAGCAGCGTGTTTCGTTTTAGAAGTGACGTTTGCTCTAAATTGAAATTCAAACTCAGTAATGGTCAACATTCTAATGGACGATAAACAGCATTTCTTAGAAGACATGAAACGAAGGAATTTCCTCATTTACATAGCGGGAATGACTGCGTTGGTCGGGTTAAAAAGTTACTGTCCTAATTAAGGAGTTATTGTTCAGATTATGGCTTCAAATTTCCGCTGGCTTCAAATTTCCGCTGTTCGGCTGACTGGAGGTTCAGATTAAGGCACGTTCGGATTAAAATGGCCACATGGCCGCTTGTCCATGATGATGATACAGAAAAAGTAAATTTTGAAAAAGATTTGCCACAAGATCACTAAAAAAAAAACGTCGACATTATAGTTTATATTTCGCACATCAGTACAAAATCATTATCAAATCTAAAAGTGAACGATTTTTCACTTAAGAGAAATTAATTAATGAAAATTTTTGGTTGTTTTATTTAAATTAAATGACATCAATGCGAATGGTGGCCTAGGTAACGCGTACGCGGCCGCCTGTTGAATAACAACGCGAAGATAGGTCAGTGTTTAACTTGACCTTATGCGCATACGATGTCGTAAATCATCCGGTCAATCAAAACATTTTAAACGCGTTCAAAAAGTGCCTGGATTTCTTGAAATAAATAAATGTAATTTCACCCCAAGTAATTAAATTTTAAGTGTTTTCAAATTAAAAAACTAGTGCAATTGAGGAAGCTGCGAATATCGCATGTAGTTCGCTATTTCCGAACAAGTTAAAAGAGAGGTAGAAATAAATTGTAATCACACATTCGTATAAACTTTAATAGACTCAATTTAATATTTACTTTTTTTCCATGGACCGTAAGTAAAAGTACTTTCATAGTTAGCAACGATATTAGCAAAAGTTGATTTACGTAAAAGAGAAGAAGGAAAAACATTTTTAACGCGCTCGCCTAATTAGTGCATAAGTTTTCGGATTTATTCATCGGTAGTTGATATGGCAAAAGAAATAAATGTAACACTACTTCGCTAAGCGAATTAAATTTTTAAATAAAATAATTAATAAACGGTATCAGTGATTATTATTACGAAACGCTCCGTCGATGATCGGGTGCGGTATCGGTGGGCGTGTTCATACCGATTACATAGAAAGGCATCATTGACCTTGCTAAATATGTCTTTCTCGCACATTTCAGCAGTTCCAAACAAGTGGTATCTCGGAAATTTTTTGGCTATGATACGGTAGCCACCAAAAAATACTTGCATAGGTTTTTTTTATTTGCACACAGTAAAAAAATATTCTCTATCTGTCAACGAATGAAACCAAACGCATAAAAATGAAAACCTAATGTGAAAATCTTCAATCGATCTTCAAGTTCATACAAAAAGAAACTATTAGATGTTATAAGAACGTAAACAGACGTGTTAATATCGTTCCTACTGTCCCGCAGAGCATGTTTATTAACCCGCTCCGACCATTCGTTCCTTCTCGAGAGTCTCGGAAGTTAATGATTTGAATCGGCGGCGCGGCGTACGAACGCTTGGTTTGCCCGTTAAACAAGCCATTTGCGACGCCCGTCTCGGAAAACTGTTTTAACGTCGTAAACCACCAGGTCGAATTGATGGCGCAGTCGAACGTACGTATCGTGACAGGCACAAATAGCAGCCTCGCTTCGTGCAAGTCCTCTTTACCAGATCGCCCGGCATAAAAGCATAGAGTTTTCGCGCAGCGAAACACCAGAATTGCATATACCTTTAAAATACAATTTTCCGAGGAAAATTCTACTAAATTAGGGATTTGACTGCTGGTAAGAGAAATCGAAGACGGCGACAATTTCCTCCATCCAAATCAACACAACACGGTACTCTACTCTCAAGAAGATTGGTGTGATGAAAGAGATCATGACTGCCTAAATTAACATCTGCTAGCGCATCTGCAAGGCTGTTTCAATTAAATCATCACAATTTTTAATATTGTGCATGTTTGGTGAACCATTCGGGGCGTCCGCCAGGCACGAACACTTACAATACGAATCGAAGAAGCGCCTATATCTATCTAAAAGCCCAGTTACATTTCGGCAACCACATGTGGTAGGTTTAGGAAAGTGGTTACATTACGTCCCGGGATTGACGCCATTTGAAATCAAGACTTTCACTGGTCTTAGGCAATCACCTTCATCGCGGACTATCTACAGATTGGTTCAACATTTTGGTTGGTAGAAGGCCGTTTCCGATATGGTCGATCTCTCGCTTCGTCGGACATTTTACCGTTAGGCACGTTAAGGTGAACACACGTTCTGTTTCCAACGTGAATTTGTGCCTAGTTGACTCGCAAAATTCTATAATATAGTTTATCTGGGATTTAAATAGTCCTACGTGTCCTTTAAGTTGCTTGCTAATCTACCGAGCGGTCAGAGGTAATTAGGTTGCGATGGATTAGGTAGCGTGGACCATGTTTGTAATTGATTTCTTTGTTCCGACAGAGGAATCCGCTTTCAATTTTCGCTTCTACGTTTGCTACTGTTCTTTCTCATAGCGGGAGGTGTAACGATTATATGCGACTGTATGCTATGAATGCGTCGAACTTCGGTGAATGTTATCGCTCGCAGCGTCGTAATGGAGAACTCAAAGAAAGTGGGGTTCCACTTTCTTCGAGGTAGCCATTACGACTGTGCGATAACATTGGCCGAAGTTCGACGTATTCTCATGTGAGGGCATCTCATGGCTCACATCTGACTGTGACCGTCGTGCCGCCACATCGATTAACTGCAACCAGAGTAACACACACTTCTGTTGTCGAACTGACGTAATTTAGTTGTTTACGTAAATACTTTCGGCACATGTTTGTGTACTAGTTAACGTTTACATTTACAAAATGATACAAATTAATAACTAAAACCAGCTACTTAAGTATTTTTTAACTGTCTTGAATTAATCTCAATGTGGATGATAATTAGTGTTACCTAATTAACATCCACATTGAGATTAACACAAGACAGAGTTAAAAATTAATTAAGTAGCTGGTTTTTGAGAGACAGGCATCACAGTGAATACTTATCGGTTGATTGGACGCTTCTCTCTCAGTTTTTAATGAATTTTATATAAAAGCTGTCAGCGTGTCACACGAACCTAATATATTCTCTGCTTTCAAGGTGTACTTGCGAGTTCTGAAAAGCTTTAATTCAATTTAACATTTTACAAGCTTTTAACAGTTGTTTATTGCAAACCAATCTACCATAACATCCTCGAGATGTTAGTTTTAGATTTTTTTCTAATTTGTAATTCAACAGCCCGTATGTTATTGCGATTAATAAGAATAAAAGAAGAATCGTTTAATTCTTTTATGAAATTAATTTATGTAAGTATTGTCAGGAGCTCATTTTGGTTTAGATGCATGACTCCGTTCTGTCATCTCTGGCCTGTGTGTGTCGACGGTTGTCAACTGCTGGACGTTCATGACTCTAGCCATCCCCTCACGAATTCGACCTTCGCTTGATTCGTCTCCGGGATATGATAAGTGATGGAAAAGTATCGGCGAAATACAGGGTGTTCTTTTACTGTGTGCAAATAAAAAAACCTCCGTACAAGTACGCGAAATGCTACCTTCTGCGGGTATGTTTTGGGGGCTACCGTATCATAGGCAAAAAATTTCGGATGGACCACTTGTTTGGAACTGTTGAAATGTGTGAGAAAGATAGGAAGGACTACTTCGCCTTCTTCTCGGTATGAATACGCCCACCGATACAGCACTCGATGTTCAACGCAGAGTTTCGTAATAATAATCACTGATATCGTTTATTAATTATTTTATTTAAAATTTTAATTTAATTCACTGAGCGAAATAATATATCTTACAATATCAACTACCGACGAATAAATCCGAAAATTTATGCACCAATTAGGCAAGCGCGTAAAAAAATGTTCTTCCTTCGCCCTGTTACGTAAATAAACTTTTGCTGCAATCTCGCTGCTAGCTATGAAAGTATTACTACTTACGGTCCTTGGAAACAAAGGAAAAAGTAAAATTTCTTGTAACTCTTTTAAAAATAATATGAAATGAGAAATTACGATTTGTTTATACCTCGCTTTTAATTTGCTCGGCAGTTACGAACCACAACTTCTTGAATTGCACTAGATTTTAATTTAATACTTAAACTTGTAATTACTTACAGTGAAGTTAATTTAAATTGTAAACGTTTTGACGGATCAGCTCATCGGAGCGGCGCTGTGTTACGTCGTTCCTGATCGAGATGCGGTAAGGCATTGACCCTGGCCTACTTCGGCTGCGGATCGTAATTGAAGAGGCGCCCGCGTTCCACTTTTAGCTATGCCAGCAGTTCTCAAACGGTTTACTGAAAATCTGCCACTGCATTTTTCTCGAAAACTATTACATTTATGTTGAGAACATATGAGTTCAATCGTTACCATTCATGGTGATATATTGCAGGTTGAAATATTTGCACAGAGTAATATCACCAAGCCAGAAGAAAAGCCCAAAACGACAAGGCGGAAACGAGATTCGGATTCCTCTGTCGAAACAAGGAAATCGTATAAGACTTGGATAGCCAAAATGGGGTCTCGAGTTACACACAAAAAAACAAATGGAAACAGCAGTGTGGCCAACTGACAAGCACTGCATCGTACCACACATGAATGTTAAAAATGAACCAGGGAATTAAGCTGTAACAACTTAAAGATAAAAAAATTCTCTAAAATCATAAAATATATGCACTGCATAAAGCTTGTTATTTGAATGGAAAGATTCTGTGCGAGCAGAACATTGGAGGTTTCTTTTATTAGCCGATGAATAATCAGTCGTCTGCGATCATAAATTTCAGGCGTTTCAGTTTCCGACATCACCGTACCACCTCATTGTCTTATTCATAACCGCAACGTTTTTGCTGCTGCGGCATTCGCGAGCCTGACAAGTTGATTGCGCGTTTGTCCTCGTCGCCGAACCGCGGAGCTTTAAACGGAGAAGTCAATTTCGCCCGGAGATGCAGAAAAGACTTGCACGTCCTGCGGGATTTTCCTAAGCAACACCAGAAGCGGTCTCGTCTATACGCTTTTCCCCGCGGGCCCATCCTAAATCCTCACACTAAATCCTCGGCGAGTGAAACTTAGAGTTTCGTTCTCTACAAAAATAAACTTACATGCATATGCAAATTTTACTACGCTTCGTCGTGTAAGAGTATTTAATATTTTACGTTGCACTTGTGTATTATTTGGTGACACGAGCTGTATAATAAGCGGGCATAACGCCTGCTCATATGTACCATTAGGTTGCAACCACAGTAAAGAATCAATTGGTAGTAGCGCGGGCGTTCAGAACGTGCACGCAACTGCGGGAAATATTTTAATATTTTCTCGTTCTGAAGGATTAAACACCGTTCTGTCTCGCGCATTGATATTCGAACCCCTCTTTCAGCTGTCGCTTCGCAATTGATCTCGCGCATTCATGCACATATCGACAGCGGCGGGGCCAGATCTAAATTTGATATGGGCAAGATAAACTTTGCGAGGCCCTTTGGTGGCGCAAGACATATTTTATAAAAAATAAATTAAGAAACTGTCAAATTTTTATTCACAAAAATGCAAATATCTTCACTTTAACTAACGCTATTAAATAATAACTAAAGACCGAACTTTTAGGTCGTATATTATTATTATTCTCTCAGGAGAGGTACTTAAAAACGTCCAATAAAATTAAATAAAACATTAAAATTAAAATCATTATCCTGAATTTTGTAAAAACTTAAATAAATTATTGGCTGTCTTTCACCTTATTTTGAATCGTTCAGACTTAATATTAATACTTTGGTCATCTGATTTACTGGCTTGCCATAAACTCTGTAGAACAATAAAATACCTTTTAGAACTTGAAATACGTTTAATTATTATTTGATTCAGTCACTGAGAATGCCTTTGATTCACAGA
Organism: Prosopocoilus inquinatus; assembly: GCA_036172665.1. Lineage (NCBI taxonomy): Eukaryota > Metazoa > Arthropoda > Insecta > Coleoptera > Lucanidae > Prosopocoilus > Prosopocoilus inquinatus. The sequence goes on from CM069877.1 coordinate 36,660,547, forward strand.
TTTTAACTTTCCGAATATTTTCTTATTAGTTTATTATTACACTGTTTCGGTTTACCTGAAAGGGCCGCGTTTAGATCTCCACAGCAGCTAAGTTGCTGACTCAGCTTATGCATAGCACAGGCAGATAGCTTATGGTGTCAAGTTTTAATAGTTCGCATTTTAAAGTTCCCTATGTTATCCGTTCAGGAATACCATTCGCTGAAAGTCCACGTAATGGGTCAACAATTCAGTTGCTCCGGTTATCTGAATGCGGCCTTTATAAGTTACATTGACATTATAATAACGACAATTTATTATTTATTTATTTTAAGCAGCGATAGCAAAAAGAACCCCGTTTAAATAATAAACATTTTTTATTTAGGTGATAAAAGGGCAAATTAGGTAAAAAAAAATTGCAATAGGTGAAAAAAATTGAAAAAAGGTACTCTAAATGGCTCATTTCTAATGAAATGAAAAGATATGCAAAGAGATTTGTAAAATCTAAAAATCTGAAAAAAGGTGTTTTACCGAAAATCAGGTCCTTATATGTAATGTTCTAAAATGCAATAACTTATCTTTTACTGATATGTTGTGTTATACTGATATGCTATGACAATTAAATAGTTTTAATTAAAAATAGAAAATTTAATAATAATAAAGGTAATAAAAATTTTGTTGCAAATCGTTTTTGATTGCAGTGAAAACCTCGAGCAGCCTCTGTATAGCTGTTTCAGCCCTGTTTGGGGCTTCGTCAGCAGAGACGTAGCTCGACATTCCCACTACAAACCAAAAACGACTTGTCCAATTTATTCGCAATTGCGATGTAATAGTGATGAACAGATAAAACAGCGACATCCTACGATCGCTTGGGGACATATTAGGTAGCAAATCCGCTTCAATCTGTCTATCCTACTGCAATGTCAGGTCAAAAAACGAACGTAGGATGTCGCTGTTTTATCTGTTCAATGAAGGTAATGTAATATGAAAGAGAGTAGCAGTTACCCAAAACTGTCCATTACCTTACCCGCATAAGGTAAATTTATCCGCAGTTCAGGTAATTATCCGTAATTTGGCAACACTAATTGTTGGAGTAGTTTTTTTTTTTTGAAACGATTGGCAGCTGAATACTTTTCATGAGTTTAAGGAATAGTTAAAGAAAGCTGTATAAACCTTCGAGGCGCGAGGCCGTAGGCGATGGGCCACGTTGCCCACGCCTTACGCCGCTTCTGCATATCGACACACGGCCGAGTGCTCTTGTGGCGTCACCTAATTTATCGTTCACCGTGGTTGCAACACATATTTAAATACTAAACAAAGTAGCCTAATCTTTTTCTCTTCATGAAAGCTACTTGCAAGGTACGTGATAATTTTTATAGGAGTATAAAATTTGTCAAATACCGAGAGAAAAAAAATTGTGACATAAACAGAATCGATCATCTACATATTTCATTAGACTGAAATTCCTATCTGCGGGCGATTGAAAAGGGTACAAGGCACTTAATGCGGGGTTTATTAGGTATCGTTATGAAAGCAGTTAGAGGGTAGGTGGATCGATTAATTTTCCATCGCTCAGTAAGTCAGCTTTAATAGGGTGTATGGGACACTTCGTGAAGAGAGCGCAATTAATTCAGTTCCCGTCTCGATTCTTACGCAATTGTGCTCGTTTTATATACCCGGAAGTACGACGTTAATTACATAAATCTTACGCCAAGCCGTAAAATTTGTTGCGAGATCATATCGTAACGTTATACATGGGTAATTAAAATTATTATGTGCTGGGGTTGGTTGAGCCACGCTTTAATGGCTTTTATTAAAACAATGTGTTCATTTCATTAAAACTTACTGGTAAAGTGAATGGATGATACAGGCTGTTTACAAAATAAGGGCAAAATTGTTAACCCCATAGTACGCCGACAGCACAAGGAACACGAAAGAAGTACAGAAACAAATCGTATAACAAAAAGAAAATTCCTTTATCCGTCCCTTACTCGATGCTCATGAAATAACGAAAAAAACTTACGGAACTTGCTTCTTTGATCGTAGGCAGTAAACATCGCGGGAATGACTGATACGCAAGACACACTCACCGAATATCATCTGTGTGGATGATCACATTCAAACAAACGTTCACTATTAGACATTTAGAAATGTTTATAACAATTGTTCGACGTAGCGTCCATCATTAGCGACACACAAACGAGCTCGGCGAAAAAGTGATTCTTGTGTTCGTGTGCATGTCGAGATTAGCGCAAATACTAAGGACGGCATTATGAATATACTCCTCTGAAATACTGTTCTCTCGCCGTTCGTGAATTGCGACATTTTAGTAAGTAATAATACTAGGTAAACAGTAATCTTATTTAGATTTAACTCGTTCAATCACTTTTCACAAACTAAACTCTCGACTTCGGCAAAGGTCACTGCTTGATTGCACTTATGTTTCTTATTCCGATAAAATTTCCTTTTCTTGATCTACCTCAAAGACATAGGCGTACGATTATTTCTTACCCGATTTTTAACTACGATTTTCTCGAAATGTGTAGTAATACTTTTGCTTCTTAAGGGTGCATAATAAAGTCTTCAGTAGGTTTTATTATTGTTTTCTAATGTGGTTCAATAATAATCATGTAGTATTTTGTCTTTATTAGAGAAATATATTTGTTACACACCATTACAAAAAGCTTTTATAAATGATGTATAATAGAGGATTGTGCAGGTTTTATATAACGATTATTGAACTAAAATGTAAAACGGAAGTAATTTAGATTTGTAATTGGTCAAATAATAGTGTATTAAAAAATTGCTTTTTTAAATAATTCGATCAAATGCTGAAGGCAAAAATTTCTATTTTTAAAATAATAATAATATGTGACGGCTTGCGCCACGCCACCCGATTGTTATCATGATTAAATTTTTTCATTTAATTTTGCTTTATTCAGTCTCGATGTCAATGATTATTTATAATTGTTCTAATAACAGCATATCAAAAAGCAAGTTTAATAAGACATTTTATTTTAGCACGAGCGTGTTAGGCGGACAAGTGCACTAGTAGTATTTAGACTATTTTTCTATCTTGGTTCTTCGATGAGAAACAAATTACTAGTTCGCGCTTGAAATAATTACATATCTTGTGAGCTTGCAGAATATTTTGCTATGTTTAAAATTTACGATGACGACAAATAAAGGTAATTTCAAACAGATGTCAAGTACATGTTACCTCATGGACAGTGGCATTTCTGTTTTTTGTTCCGATAAAATTTCCTTTTCTTGATCCACCTCAAAGACATAGACGTACGATTATTTCCTGCCCGATTTTCAAATGCGATTTTCTCGAAATGTATAGTAAAACATTTGTTAAGGACTTGTAAGTTCAATCATTCCCATTTATGGTGGTGTATTACGAGTTTAAATTTCTGCACTTATTTCACAAACACCCGATAGTTAAACTTAACCCCGTTAAACACCCTGGGTCATTAATCGTATTATTCTGTCGAGATACAGATCGGTTAAAGGGGACACTACATAAATCACAGTGCAGAGAGGTAACAGAATGGTGGAGTACAGCAATCTACATCTACATGTAGGATCCTCTTAATTCATGCATGTTCGTGTTGCATTTAGTACGTAAACATGCAAGGTATGAAAACTTTTAAAGTTTGATTAATTAGAGGTATTTCAATTATATTTGAAAACAAGCTTTGGAACAACGCAAGCAACACATACACTGCTCCTTACAGCTAAATTATTACTGTTTATCTGGAGGGTTGCATACTTTTCTTGATTTATTAATGTCTTAAATGAAGTAAAAAATGCTTACAGAATAATTCAGTTTTAAGAACAAGACGCAAAAGTGCTTCTAACTCTAAGTAAAAGATTTATATCACTGAATTTATAAATATTGCATTTGTAGCTTCTATAAGTGGAATGGCGTTCGTGGTCGCTTTTCTTTATTAAAAAAAAAGTTTTAATTGCTTCTCAAGAATGAATTATAAAGTCTTTAAAGAACAGTATTATATTTTTATTATTGTTTGATAATGTGGTTTAAACACCGTACAATAATAAATGTACAGTAATTTGTCTGTGTCAGGGAAAAATATTTATTACATATCATTACAAAGAGCTTATATAAATGATGTGTAATAAAATTGAGCAGGTGTTATATAACGACTATCGAACTAAAACGTCAAACGGAATTAATGTAGATTTATAATTGTTACATTGTTGTTTGATGACACTCTATTTCAATCATCTCCGCATTTTTAGGCCCACATCGACTACAAAAGCAAAATGTAAGTGTTTTACAAGATCTATCTTTACGTCATTTAAATATACTGTTACGGGCCCTGTTGGTCTCAGCTGCATAACTCTCGTCGAGCTTTGTCACCTAAACCCGTCCATTTATCTCCTGAGTTTTTTTACTATGGCAGTCAACCATAATTCTTGATTTTTCGAAACCTATCTCCCCGTGTTTACCTAGGTTGGCTTCTAACTGATTTACTGCTTATACTGAGCGAGTTACACTCTCCATTTCACCCGCGTCATCTAGTTTTTGACCAAAACGCCTTTGTAATTTTATTCTCTAACGCATAGCTATGTTTCATCTTCAGTGATGCCACCAACTTTCAACTCTGTTACGGTCGAAGTCGCTTGTATTTATGGTAAATCTTTCTGTTAGACGAATGAGCAGCCCTAACCTCTTCTCGACTCCGCGCGTTTATTCCGCCTACGTTTTAGTGTAAAACTCTCTCTGGTCTGGGGAACACGTCGATGTGCGTTGTTCGTGCAAGCCTTTAACAATTGGTTAACCTGTTTTTAATCGACGTAATCGTCTGCCCCCCTGGGCGAGTTGTTTTTCTCCGCTTGAGAAACACTTCTTTGGTGTCAAGGTCAGTTAATCTTTACTGTTTCGGAAACTGACTTGGTGAGTTCTTTTTTTCTTCTCGTTTTGAAATCTTACTTAAAATTTTTGTTGCCCTTGTGGACAAGTCGTATCCCGCTTCCGATTACGACAGCACTTTTACCCTACCCGTTCTGATAAACCTCTCGGTACCAAACAGTCGTAAGGAAGTCTGTCTGCTCGAAGTGAAATTTCGAGCACCGTTCAATCCTCGTATTTCTTTTGGAAAGCTGGTGTCGTACGACTTTCGAAGGAGCTTCGGGATCAATTCATCGACTACTACCGTAGGTCCTGTCGTTAAGATAACCGTTTATACATTTTTTTTCTTCGTCACTCCGATTGCTCATCGCTACTTATCTACCGACTCATCTTAGAAGATACTTTTTTGTTCTTTTGACTGACGTGCAACTTTGGTTGCCTGGTTTATGCCTCACCTTGCGTCAGACAAGTTAATTCAAACATTACAATTTTTTTATTAAAGTCAATACTTAATTCTTGCTCGGCAATATTTGTCCATCGTAATTACACTGCTTTTGTTAACATTCGAGTCGATTCAAGTACTTGAGATTATTTTTTTTGTTACATGGGTTATTGTGAGACCACATGAAATTTCCAACCGTACAAACCTTTTTGTATTTTGAAATACTTAAGATCATTTGATGAAATATGAAACTAACTTTAACGTTAACGCTATATTTATTGCTATTTACCGTAAATTATTAATTTTTTCTGTCATTAAATTGCTGTCTTGGATACTTTCCGTCGTTATTAAAACTGGGGTTAATTTTGGGTTGCAATTGTATTTGATACCGTGGTTTGTATCTTCCAGTTGGCGCCTCCCGGTATTTTGTTTCTCAAATATACCATTTTTTTTGTGGATTTCCATCTTTTACTCCACGCCCTCTTCGACTCTAGAAAGCTGCCGTTGGTATCACGCCGTGTCTCTTGTTGGCGACAAAAAGTTAACTACTGGAAATCCCGTGTACGCGGGTAAGAACTGCCCTGCCTCCTGGTATGTACGCATGTTACGGTTTGTTTGTTGATTTGATACAACAATTTTCCACCCAACGTGTTGTAGCAATTGTGATATAATAATTCCTCAAATAACTATTTATGAAAAATAATTTTTCGGCCTCCGTCTAAAATTACTTTTGGTGTTGTAGCTTTTTATAGGTTTTATAATTACTTATAGGAAATTCACGGCTTACATGATTTTATCGAAATGCAAATACTGATGTATCTTGAACAAAAGTACCAACATAGACTGATCTGAATCAGAATTTTTTTTCCCTTCCTCAGCAAACATCGTTAATTATATTTCAACCATAGAATAAGAGCGAAATAACGTAATTTTTAAGTTATGTCGCCTAAGTTACTATCGAGACCCGAATTGAATTATCCTCATAAAACGCGAATAAAATTCAACTCCTAAATAAACATACTAATTCAAGTTAATTGTTATTCAGAATTAGCGAACGAAATTCGATCATCTTCCTCCGATGATACAGGATTTATCGGTCATTCCCGGCGCAGTAAAACACCCACAGCGTCGCTCGTTAAGTAACAAATAAAGTTTTATTCGTTTTTGTGATTTATGCGTATTAGGCCGAACGAGAAAAAGCTGACGAGCTTTTTTTGCGACCTCCTCTAGCAAGCGGAACTCCAGTTAAATTAGCTGTTTTCTGACCTGGTTGGGAAACGTATACAAATCACGTATTAAATCTCTGTCTCGACTTCTTTTGAAAGTTTGACGCTTTCATTAAATTTATATCGCCTGGGTGAATCACAAATATGAAGAATTCTTCGAGTATTTAGGACATATTACCATTTATACATTTTTTTTCTTGATACTGTCAGTGGCCAAGTAACCGAAAATGCTTTATTAAATTATTGCTTAAAGCTTTATTGCTTAGTCTTATAAACATTGACTTAAAGCTTTATTATTTGGTCTTATAAACATTTTCATGATATTAATATAACAAACAAAAACGATATCTTAGAATCCCATATGCAAATATGAAAACCTATAAAAAGCTGCAGTACCAACAAGTTTTTCAAACTATTTATTATGCGAAGCACTGCAGTCTTTACAAGAATAAATTACTGTATCAATACTAAGATTAATTAAGACTTACTATTATGTAATATATTTATAACTGTGTAACACAATACATACGAAACTGAGTCTGAGAAAATACTCGCGTCTTAATTTTGAGAAAAATTGGCAACGTCGATTTGATCTTGAGAAAGCTGTCTTGAATCTTTAATTTATTTAATGCTGTAGGAGCAGTCATCACTGACTTTGATCTTGAGAAAGCTCTCTTGAGTTTTCACTTTTAATCTTCAATTTATTTAATTCTATGGAAGCAGCCAATATTGATTTTGATCTTGAGAAAGCTTCTCCTAAGCTTTCACTTTTAATCTTGATTTAATTCTGTGGAAGCAGTCAATATGGATTTAGATCTTGAGAAAGCTCTCTTGAGCTTTTTAATCTTCAATTTATTTAATTCTATAGGAGCTGTCATCATAGATTTCGATCTGGGAGAAAGTTTCTCTTAAGCTTTCATTTTTAATCGTAAGGAAATTTTATTTAATATTATCATCATAGTATATCATCTCTTGAAAACTATAATTTTGAATCTTGAGTGAGTTTCTCAAATATACGTAACCTTGAGAAGCTCTCGATGTCCCTTAAAGCTTTCCCGAGCTTTACTTTTTATTTAATCTTCTTGTTTTCAATCCTTGAAATGTTTTCTCAGATGTGCTGTTTGAAGTTGAGAAGCTTCATGTTTTTGTTTTGTGAAAATCGTCGATTCAATCTTGAGAAATCGTGCTTGGGTTTTACTTTGGGAGAGGAATTTTTAATCTTGAATGTCTTTCTACGATGTATAAAATCTTGAGAACTCTAAAGTCGATTTAAGATTGAGAAAGCTTTCTGGAGCTTCAATTTTTAATTAATTTTTAACTTTTATGTAAAATTTACTCTTGAGAAATCGTGCTTCGGTTTTATCTTGAGAAGGTTTCTCAACTATAAAATTAATCCGGAGATTATTTACTTCTGACAATGATTTATTTCATTCTGAGAAACTTGTCTATGTTGCTTTAGTCTTGAGAAATGTTTTAGTCTTGGAATTTTTCAAATTTATTTGGACTTGAGAAAGCTGCTTCAAGATCTTTTAATTTCGAGGAACAATGTAATAATTTTGACGACAGCTTTAATTTTTAATCTTAAGCGGCTTTTTAAGATGTATATAATGTTGAGAAGCTGTTATTATAGATTTAAACTTGAGAAAGCTCTTTGGAACTTCAATTTTTAATTAATTTTTAAATTTAATCTTAAATTTAATATTTTGAAATCGTTCTCGGGTTTTGACTTGAGAGGGTTTCTCAAATGTAATTAATCCGGAGATTATTTATTTCTGAGAAAGATGTTGATTTAGTTTTGAGAAAGGTATTAATCTTGACAATAACAATTATTAATTTAATTTTTTAATCTTAAGCGGCTTTCTAAGATATTTAGTACATAATGTTGAGAAGCTGTTAATGTCGGTTTAACCTTGCGAAAGCTTTCTGGAGCTTCAATTTTTAATTAATTTTTAAAATTCTCTTAAATTTAATCTTGAGAAATCGTCCTCTGATTGTTTACTAGTGAGAAAGATGTCCATGTTGACTTAGTTTTGAGAAAGATTTGAATCTTGGAACTTTTCAAGTTTATTTAGTCTTGAGAAAGCTTCTTCAAGATCCTTTAATTTCGAGAAACAATGCAATAATGTTGACAACAGCTTCAATTTTTAATCTTGAGGGTGGGTTTCTAAAATGTACATAATTTGAGAATCTGTTAATGTCGACTTAAGCTTGAGAAAGGTTCCTGGAACTTTTTAATTAATTTTTAAATTTCTTTTTAAATTTAATCTTGAGAAATCGTCGTCTGATTTTGACTTGAGAGGGTCTCTCAAACGTAATTAATTCGGAGATCATTTACTTCTGAGAAAGATGTCGATGTTGAGTTAGTTTTCAGAAAGGTTTTAATCTTGGAACTTTTCAAGTTTATTTAGTCTTGAGAAAGCTTCTTCAAGATCCGTTAATTTCGAGAAACAATATAATAATTTTAACGGCAGCTTTAATTTTTAAGCTTGAGGAGTGGATTTCTAAAATGTACTTGATTTGAGAAGCTCTTAATGTCGATTTAAGCTTGAGAAAGCTTTCTGTAGCTTCAATTTTTAATTAATTTTCAAATTTCATTTTAAATTTAATCTTGAGAAATCGTTCTCTGCTTTTGACTTGAGAGGGTTTCTCAAATGTAATTAATCCGGAGATTGTTTACTAGTGAGAATGATGTCGATGTTGACTTAGATTTGAGAAAGATTTTAATCTTGGAACTTTTCAAATTCAATTAGTCTTGAGAAAACTTCTTCAATATCTTTCAATTTCGAGAAAAAATATAATAATTTTTACAACCATAATTTTTAATCTTGAAAGGGTTTCTAAAACCTACATACATCTTGAGAAACTGTTAATGTCGATTTAAGCTTGAGAAAGTTTTGTGGAGCTTTAATTTTTAATCAATTTTTAATCAATTTTTAACTTTAATCTTAAATTTAATTTTGAAAAATCGTTCTCGGGTTTTGACTTGAAAAGATTTCTCAGATGTAATCAATCCGGAGATTGTCTACTTCTGAGAAACATGTTGATTTCATTTTGAGAAAGGTTTTAATCTTTGGATTTTCCAAATTTATTTAGTCTTGAGAAAACTTCTTCAAGATCCCTTAATTTCGAGAAACAATGTAATAATATTGACGACATCTTCAATTTTTAATCTTGAGGAGCGGGTTTCTAAAATGTACATGATTTGAGAAGCTGTTAATGTCGATTTAAGCTTGAGAAAGTTTTGTGGATATTCAATTTTTAATTAATTTTTAAATTTAATACTGAGGAGGTCACTTTTAAATTTATTTAATCTCCGAAAAACATTCGAGAGCTTCAATTTTTAATTAATTTCTAAAGTTAATAACTAAGAGGTTTTTCTTTAATTATTTAATCCCGAAAATAGCGATATCATTTCTGCTTTACTTTTTAAGAAAGGTTCCTTATCCTATCTTTTATCAGATCTACTTGAAGTCGGGAAGCTTTCCTCTTCCAAATCCTGAATAAAAACTTTTATTTACGTCTTCCATGGGGTAATGTGCACTTTCACTTGAAACATGTTTGAAGTAATCACCTTAATTTGTTGTCATCGTACACATTTTAAACATAACAAAAACGCTCTATAAGCTCACAAAATATGTAATTATATACACTCATCTCCAAACCGTCATTAGAAATTATTTCAAGCGCGAACTAGCAACTTGTTTTTCATGGAAGAACCAAAATAGAAAAAATAGAAAATATTTGTTAATTGGGTGTTTCCATCAATGGTTCTGTAGAGCTTGTACGAAATTAACCATCATTTCTTTTAGCTAATCGATTTCCACCCCATACAAAAGCATTCAATAAATCTGTGCTTTAAATCGAACCCGGAACAAGCACAGTAGATCTACGACATACATATATCAAGTACTACTGAAAAAAAAGAACATATTAAAGTCAGGTGTGTATACATACGAATGTGCTATGTTAATGGAATGATGGTGTTCCGTGTTAGGGGTTATGATGCCGCATTGTTTTCTCTGCGGCTAATGCAGTTGATGACGCGTTGTGTTGTTAAAGTGGATTATGTGCGGCCATTTGCGGTTGGAAGTGGAACTGTATTTAACAGTGCGGTGTCTGCGAATGTGTGGTACTCCTGGTCTTAGATTACGACTCATAATTTTTCGGCTTACTTTTATTCAGTAGCTTCCCTTGTATATCGCAGGCCATTACATTAACCAGAGAAAGAATTGCGTGCTAAAATAGTCATTTCGAAACGTGTTCACAAGCATCCATCAGAAATTATTTTTCTACCAGAAGGTTCAACCCACATAAAATTGAAATGAAAATAAAATCGGATAGACATAATTAGTTGAACGATATTACTTAAAATTTCGATCTTCTGAGGAATACAAAGGAAATTTCGTACTTAAACCAAAGAAATAGTAAGTAAGTAAGTAAGTAAGTAAGCTTTATTTGCAATAATGGTGAACAGCAATATAATAATGGTGAACAGCCTTTTGCATCGTCAATAAAAAAAACATACCTCGACAAATTTCAGGTACTAATATAACATTACAAACATATTAAAAAAAAATATTTAAAAAGGACATTATAAAACATATTAAAATTTGAAACAGTCGTCATGCAAATGGAAGAATTCATCTACAGAGTATATGACATTTTTGATAAAAAGTTTCTTTATAGTTTTTTTAAAACAGTATTGATTCATATTTTTAATCAAGGGTGGAAGTTTGTTAAACATTTTAATACACAAGTGGTTGGTACTTAATTGGGAAGCTTTTACACGATGATAAGGTATTATAAAAGTGTCCTGATTTCTTGTATTATAAGAGTGGACGTCCTTGTTGGAAGTGAATTGATTTTCTGAAGCTTTCATATACATCAAACATAAAGTAGTTTGTTAAAAGAAAAGAATAAAAATCTTACCGCAAAGAACAAACCGCATTTGAATGTGATTGGTCATTAAAAAGTCTACAAAATTTTCTTTCTTTGTCAGTCTTACTCTCCAACGAGCTTTTACGTTCTGAAATTGCCTGCAACCTCACTATGACTTTATCTTCGTAAAAATATGGCCAGACTTGGTAAGGTTTTTAAACTGCGCGGCTAAAACGAGCCTCTGGCTTAATTATGGCGTTCCTGCCTAATTAATGCAAGCAAATTAAACCGAGAAATTTTACTGCGTACGGAGGTTTTATCGTGCATTATTTATCACATGAGCTTAATTACCTTACATGCGAAAACGCTGCCTTTTGTGGTCGATGCCCTCCGCAACTTGTAACGCAGAGAGTGACACGAAGAGAAATATTAGAAACGAAACTATGTATACGTGTTCTTGAGGATTTGCATGAAACGTCTACACGTCTCGTTTAACTAAAAAAAAAAAAAAACAAAACGCTTTAATTAGTCTCTCCGGAAAGATAAGGTTTGACGTTTGTTGCTTTGATACTACCCAGATGAAATTGTCGTATCAAAACTTTAAAAAATTTAAAAAAATTTAATTCATGAAACTCGACTTTGTTTTGTAGGTTGAGTTATCCGGGGCTGGTGTGAAATGACTGACGAGTTATCATGAACTTAAAGTATCATAATCACTATTATCGGATTAAAAAGTTTCGACCCCTCTATTTGAATACGAATTAAAAGGACGCATTGCGGTTCCATTTAAACGCAGTTGAAAAGCATTATGAAGGATAATTTAATTTTCGAAAAACCCAAACTGTTTATACTTCATGTAAATATGAAAAATAACACAGCAATATGCAATGCAAATGCATATATATATATATATATATATATATATATATATACAAATTTTCTCGGTGAAATTCTTTTTCAGCTTGTTTCTTAAGAGTCTTTAGTAAACAGTATTACGGTTTCATTATTGTTTTACAAAGTGGCTCAATAATAATTATGTAGTATTTTATCTGTGTTGAGAAAATACACTTGTTACTCACCATTACAAAAAGCTTTTATAAATGATGTATAATAGAGGATTGTGCAGGTTTTATATAACGATTATCGAACTAAATTGTAAAACGAAAGGAATTTAGATTTGTAATTGTTCGAATAATAGTGTATTAAAAAAAATTCAATTAAATGCTGAAAGCAAAAATCTCTATTTTTAAAATACTAACAATGTGTGGCGGCTTGCGCCAAGCTACCCGATTGTTATCATGATTAATTTTTTTTTAATATAATTTTGGAATGGAATTGGTTACAAATTAATTTTGTTTTATATTCCCAAGTAACACACACTGCTATGTAGTGGGCCTGGCTGGTTGCTCCTTTTGGTTCCTTTTGAAACTCAGGGTTTTGGGCTCTTGAAGGGATTAAACCCTCCAACTCTTGTTGTAGATGACCAAAAGACTTATCTACTTTACACGCGTGAGAACCTCGGAATGAACGATAGCCAAATCATCGTTCCAGGTTTGCACCTCTTGTGTGAGTTTGACTTTTGTTTTACGCATAACTGTCTAATAAGCTCTGGGTTTACACCAGCCTGTAATGAACTCGGGATTCTGTTTTAAAATTGCTTGTTTAAATAATTCGATTAAATGCTGACGGCAAAAATTTCTATTTTTAAAATACTAACAATGGGTGGCGGCTTGCGCCAAACCACCCGATTGTTATAATGATTAAGTTTTTTTTTATTTAACTTGCTTTATCCAGTCTGGATGTTGATGATTTATAATTTTTCTGATAACAGCATATTAAAAAGCAAGTTTCATAAGTGATTTTATTTTAGCATGCGCTTGTTAGGTGGACAAGTGCACTAGTATTATCTACACTGTTTTTCTATTTTGGTTCTTCGATGAGAAACAAATTACTAGTTCGCGCTTGAAATAATTACATATCTTGTGAGCTTACAGAGTGTTTTGCTATGTTTAAAATTTACTATGACAAGAAATAAAGGTAATTTCAAGCAGGTGTCAAGTACATGTTACCCCATGGACAGTGGCGGGTTTAGGGGCGGGCGACCCGGCAACCGCCCGGGGCGTCGCGTTTTCAGGATCCCCGTGCCACCTGTATTACGTGAATTTTTTAATTGTTTAATACACGACAGAATTCAGATTATCAAAAATCTGCAAAAATTCTATAATCACATAGATGCAGAAATATTTGCGTATCATAAGCTTATTCAGTCTAAAAGAAAAAGAAAAATTTTCTAAATCAACAGATCCCTGAAATATTGTTGCTCTGAAAATACGATTTGTTAAGAAATCGTACTTTAAGAAAAACAATCATTTAGCCCTGCTCTTATCCCAAGAATAACATCTGTTATATGAGGACTACTTTTTATAGTCCACAATAATATTGTGCCTTTCCTTAGAATAGAAGTTTGCTTGTAAACAATAATTGGCGCCCCTCGTTCAAAAAAAAAAACAAGCAAATTCACGTTGTCTCAAAAAAAAATAGCGTCCCTCCTTTATGACTTTCTTATAAAGTATGAAATCGGTCGCAAAAACATATTGTAATTAATTGCCAGATAGCTTTTATTTTATATTTGAATATATCCATTATTTTGCAAATGTTGTTACAAAGTTAATTTTGACAAATTGTTGCTTAATTTTGAACTAAGTTATTAAATGATTACTATTGAAATTAACTCGCAACTTAATAGGAAAATTTCGTATGTGATTTCAGAGTCAGACAGTGTTGCCAACCGTGGTGATTTATCTTTTGGGTTTTTTTCTAAAATGGCAATTAGAGACCAAAACAGGCGAAATGATTTTTATTTGGTTATGAGTGTCAATTCTAAAGTACAGAACAATTAAGTCTACGACATTCAACAAATTCTTCTGCTGTTTTTGCTTTTATTTTAATTGTTGCTCTAGTTGAATAGAACTAGGTTGAGTTATGTCGACGCTCACATTAATTAAGCTTTATTTCAATTGACTTTTTAATTTGAAACAACTTATATACTTTTAATTCTTCTTGCATTTTTTCATTTGTATTAAATGGAGCTAAGTTGTATTCGGTTGGGTTGGATTGACTTTGACGATAGATGAATTTCATTTTAATTGATTTCTAATTTTTTTTAATCCTTAGTTTTAGTTTTTCTAGTAATTTGTAACTTCTTACTTGTGCCAGATGAAGTTTGGTTGATGTCAGTCGGATTAGATTGATTTTGAGATTTTTTTAACTTAACTTTAATCCATGGAAAAATTTTAACAGTTTTTTAAGTATTTTTTTTACTTGAGTAGAATAGAGTGTAATATGAATGCAGTTTACCTTGAGATTTGCTGAGATTCATTTTAATTTGTTTAAAACCTTTTACTCGAGTTGAAAATTATTTCCATTTAATTTTTAATCATTGATTTTTTTATTTCAATTTTTTTTGCTTGAGTTGAATATAATGGAGTTCAGTTGTTGGGTTGAGTTTGATTGACCTGGACATTAGTTTTTGATTTTTTTACTTTTAATTTCTTGCATTTTAAATTTTTTGCTTCTATTGAACACAGTTAGATTAGCTCAGTTGAGCTGGGTTGAGTTGAATTGGTTGAGTTTGTCGAGCTTCATTTTCAGACTTTTAATTTTTTAATATTACTTATTAATAGTTAGGTTGGGTTCAGTTTGATTGCATGGTTATTTTTGAAAATTTTTTCTCTACCTATATTGTATCAAGTTTGGTTGACCTTGAAATTGTCCGAGCTGTGTTGTTTAAATTAACTTGCTTATAATTAACATATTTTGACGCTCTCGTGCTTTACTTACCTTGCTTACTGCCTTCCGCCGGCCCTGGTATATAATAAAATGGATATTTTGTCTTCTGTTAAATAATCCGAACATTTCCAGAATCCACATCAGTGAGCGCAATGATTAGTTCGGATTAAACAGTTGAAAAGTACGTATAGAATAATAAACAATTATTAATATTTTGCATAAAAAAGTATAAATTGCTGTGCAGAATGAATTACTTATTAAATTCAATTATCTATGAATCAATAACAAGGTAATTAAAGTAAAAATAGTAATAATTTTTTGAAATAAATATTTGTGTGCAACAAATTTGTGTATTTCACGTGGCGCGAAAAGTTTTCAGAAGTATCGAAATAACTTTGACGATGCATTTTGATTTGTACGAAAAACTAAGTCGTCGATGCCTCCTAACGATAATTCCCGTATTTCATGTTGCGCTTAAGACTAAATTAGGTGGTATTCTTAAGACGATATTTTGTGACTTTAATAAAATGAAACTCCACTATTGGCAACCGTTATCCAACGAAATAGTTTTTTTAGATTATGTATAAAAGAGGTCCACAGTAATTAGACAACAAAATAAGTTACTGTAAACCTATTTTACAAGAGGAGTATAAGAGCAATATTAACATGACTGTTCATTACTTTATAACGGATTTATCAAATAGAATACTTCCAGAAATGTTTATACAGCATAAAAAGTAGTTTGACGTTACTTTATAAACCGCTTTTAAACACTTCTTTATCATTATTCCACTTTATTACTTGTGCCAATTTTGGACATTTAAGTGCTTTATTAATATCGAGAAAATGTTTAGAAGACCAAATAAGAAAGCTTTAAGTTTTAAAGACTTGCTGAATAAATAATTGCAGATGTTATTAATTAAAGTTTTTCTGGAATCTAAATTGAAAATTAATTCAGAAAAAGCCTTCGGGGTTAACCAAAGAGAATGGCTTTCAATTCGTACAAAGCTAATGTGCCGAAGAAAAAGAGAAGACGTTTAACAGTGTTAGAATGCCGACCCGCCGCTTCCGCTCCAGACCAATATTCCGGTGACAACCTAATAAAACAAGAAAATGTCTTGGGCGTCGCTGGACAAAGCCAACCTGAGCGAATTCATTACGACCAAGTTCATTCATATTCAGCAAAGCGATCCGCCTCGTTATCTTTCACTATTCATTACGGACCCGCTCGGTTTTGGGATTAGAGGACCTGACTCGGAGGAGTCGCATATTTTCAGTAGTACAAAAATGTGACGTTTTCGTTTATTTTGACTACTGAAACCTAAGAGGCGGTAAGTGAAGACGACAAGGAACGCACTGAAAGAATTCAATAAGCAACGTGATATGCATTTCCAAAGCAGGGACGGATACTCCCGGAAAATAATAAAGAGAGCAGCTTTTGCTTTTAGGGGTGACTTAGCGCGCTCAACGTGTCCCATCCACGTTCGGAGTTAATCGGGCGTTAAGAAGATTACGGGGTAAATTTGTTTATGATGGTGGCACACGTGAACGAAAATTTCTTAAAATTCCGGACGACTTACAAAGACCCACCGGATAAATGCCACACGCACGAAAAAAAAATAATAAAGGAACACCTCTAAAACGACGGCATAAAATGCGTTCGGTTATAATAATTTGACTTTTAGATAATCGGTTAAGTCACGCATAAAATACCAATTTTTTTTTATATGTAGCTGTGGTTGCAAAATAACTGCAAATTTTTTAACCACATTGTGCCGCTAGCACAAACAACACGAAAAAAATACCAAAAAGGAAAATCGTGTAACAAAAAGAAAATTCCTTTATCCATCCCTTATTCGGCGCTCATGAAATAACAAAAAAAACTTACGGAACTTGCTTGTCTGGTCGTAGACAGTAAACATCGCGGGAATGACTAATACGCAAGACGCACTCACCGAATATCATCCGTGTGGAGGGTCACATTCAAACAAACGTTCACTATTAGACATTTAGAAATGTTTATAACAATTGTTCGACGTTGCGTTCATCATTAGCGACACAGAAACGAGCTCGGCGAAAAAGTGATTCTTGTGTCCGTTTGCATGTCAGGATTAGCGACGGCATTATGAATGCACTCCTCTGAAATGCGGTTCTCTCGCCGTTCGTGAATTGCGGCATTTTAATAAGTAATAATACTGTGTAGATAGTAATCGTATTTAGCTTTAACTCGTTCAATCACTTTTCACAAAGTAAACTGTTGATCCCAAAGAAGACGTAGCAATAAATTATGTGTCATAATCTTAAAAAATGAAGCAAATTCTTTCGTTCTGCTGTAACACGACTTATCGCGACGTTAAAAACAACGCTTTCATTGGCCTCTCGATTTCGGCAAAGGTCACCGCTCGATTGCACTTCTGTTTTTTGTTCCGGTAAAATTTCCTTTTCTTGATCTACCTCAAAGACATAGGCGTACGATTAATTTTTGCCTGATTTTTAACTATGATTTTCTCGAAATGTATAGTAAAACTTTTGCTTCTTAAGAGTGCATAATAAAGTCTTTAGTAAACAGTATTACGGTTTTATTATTGTTTTCTAATGTGACTCAATAATAATCATGTAGTATTTTGTCTTTGTTAGAGAAGTATATTTGTTACACACCATTACAAAAAGCTTTTATAAATGATGTATAATAGAGGATTGTGCAGGTTTAATATAACGATTATCGAACTAAAATGTAAAACGGAAGTAATTTAGATTTGTAATTGGTCAAATAATAGTGTATTAAAAAAATAATTCGATTAAATGCTGAAAGCAAAAATCTCTATTTTTAAAATACTAACAATGTGTGGCGGCTTGCGCCAAGCTACCCGATTGTTATCATGATTAATTTTTTTTATTTAATTTTGGAATGGAACTGGTTACAAATTAATTTTATTTTATTTTCCCAAGTAACACACACTGCTATGTAGTGGGCCTGGCTGGGTGCTCCTTTTGGTTCCTTTTGAAATTCAGGGTTTTGGGCTCTTGAAGGGATTAAACCCTCCAACTCTTGTTGTAGATGACCAAAAGACTTATCTACTTTACACGCGTGAGAACCTCGGAATGAACGATAGCCAAATCATCATTCCAGGTTTGCACCTCTTGTGTGCATTTGACTTTTGTTTTACGCATAACTGTCTAATGATGCTCTGGGTTTGCACCAATTGAACACCTGCCCGTAATGAACTCGGGATTCTGTTTTAAAATTGCTTGTTTAAATAATTCGATTAAATGCTGAAGGCAAAAATTTCTATTTTTAAAATAATAACAATGTGTGGCGGCTTGCGCCAAGCCACCCGATTGTTATCACGGTTAAGTTTCTTTTTTTATTTAACTTGCTTTATCCAGTCTGGATGTTGATGATTTATAATTGTTCTAATAACAGCATATCAAAAAGCAAGTTTCATAAGAGATTTTATTTTAGCACGCGCCTGTTAGGTGGACAAGTGCACTAGTATTATCTACACGATTTTTCTATTTTGGTTCTTCGATGAGAAACAAATTACTAGTTCACGCTTGAAATAATTACATATCTTGTGAGCTTACAGAATATTTTGCTATGTTTAAAATTTTCGATGACAACAAATAAAGGTAATTTCAAACAGATGTCAAGTACATGTTGCCTCATGGACAGTAGGATTTCTGTTTTCTGTTCCGATAAAATTTCCTTTTCTTGATTCACCTCAAAGACATAGACGTACGCTTATTTCTTGCCCGATTTTCAACTGCGATTTTCTCGAAATGTGTAGTAAAACTTTTGATAAGGACATGTAAGTTCAAACGTTCCCATTTGTGGTGATGTATTACAGGTTTAAATTTCTGCACTTATTCAACAAACACCGGCTACATTACATTTATTTCAATAACATACAGTTTTGTAGATCTTGATAGCAGAAAAATATAATAATGCAGGGCTTACATGAAAAAGGGAGCGCCACTATCCATCCATAAATGCAAAAGTCAAGAACCGTTCCAGTTCAATAGGAAGAGGGGTGTAATAATCGGAATTCTGTTCAGAAAAATTTTATTTATAATTTTTCATTACGTAGTTTTTTATTACTTGCGAAATCATTTTATCCAAGTTTAATTGAAATGTTTCTTTAGTTTTCAAATATGTATAAAGCGAGAGAAGGAGAAAAGAAAGTTTTGATAGTATATGTAGCTTCGTAATTAAAAGTCGGATCTCATCTCGTTCTCGTTCTCTAGGGAAAGAGTTGTCCGGAAAAGTCCTGGAAAAGATTGATAATCTTGAAAATGTAGATTTCTGTAATCTATTTTTTCGCTCCCCCGTCTCTTGTGTCTAACAACAAGTAATGCGCACGTTCAATTTTTTTATTATTTTTGCTTAGCTAGAATTACATGCGAACGGGGGTGGTGAAAGGTGATAGATTAAGAGAAGGCCTAAAGCACTTTCCCGTGCTTTAATTAAACTTAGGAACCACTTTTCAACCCAATTTTTTGCTTCCCTATTCTTTTAGCAGTCCATACAAGGTTGAATCTCGAATTCCTTTGTTAGTAGCGCTCTGGTTTTCGTATGGAAAGCCGAAGCACAACAAGATTTTCCTAACACCAGTCAAAATCCTTTTGATATTAGGGACGGATGCAAATTACACAATGTTTCTTTTCCCAGTTATCGAATTTGAAGTATTTTCAATAATAAAAAGCCTCAAGCAAAGTTACTCCAGCGGACTTGATGAAAATAAAATAAATATTTTAAAAGATTGTGCTACATATTTAGTAAAACCGATAACATATTTGATAAATTTATCTTTCTGTCAAGGTGTTTTTCCATCTGCTTTTAAGAGAGCAAAAATCAGTCCTTTGTTCAAAAAAGGTGATAAATTTGATATCGTCAACTATCGTCCTGTATCAATACTGCCTTCCTTATCCAAAGAATTTGAAAAAGCATTTTTAATAAGGTTAGTTAAATTTTTAGATGGCAAAAAGATAATTTCACAACACCAATATGGTTTCTGTAAAGGAAAGTGGACAGAATCTGCAGCACTAGAATTAATAGAAGGCATTCTAGATAACATAGATGCCTATAATAAGACAATAGCTACTTTCTGTGATCTAAGCAAGGCTTCTGATCTCGTCGAACACAAGCGATTATTAGATAAAATATATTATTACGGCAACCGTGGAATTAGTCATAAGTGGTTGTCATCATATCTACAAGGCAGATCACAGAGAGTAGAAATTAGATGTTTGGGTAAATGTAATAGATCCTCATCACTTGATATTTACAAAGGTGTCCCTCGGGGGTCTATACTAGGACCAGTATTGTTTAATCTTTACATAAATGATGTACCTTTAAATCTAAATACTGTTAATAAATGTGTAATGTATGCAGATGACTCTGTCTTGGTTAATTACGGAAAAAAAAACGTTGAGGTACTTTCAACTATGGCTAATAATGCGGTTGAGGATATGAAAAAGTGGCTTCAAGAAAATCAATTATTTCTAAATTAAACTAAATCTCAGTTTGTGGAGTTTAGCACCAAAAATGCAAATGAATGCAATAAAGCAATAATGATCTCTCTTCAACATGAATCCACAGTTAGATATTTGGGTTTCGATTTGCATGAGAACTCGGATTGGACTGAACACATAACCAATTTATCTAAAAAAGTCAGTAAAAATATATTTGCCTTAAGAAAACTTTCTTCACTATGTGGCACAGAAACTTGCAGGATCTTTTATTTCAGTAAAATATATTCTCAGTTAAAGTACGGATTACTATTGTGGGGTACAAGTTCGCATTCTAATATACTTTTAATTTTGCAGAAAACATGTATTCGTATTATTCATAAGTTACCTTTTAGATCATCAGGTAGGGCTTGCTTCATGAAAAACGACTATTTAACTTTATCAAGTATGTATATTTTTTCTGCATCTGTCTATATTCGTAAAAATCTACATAGTTTTGAATCCAGCGCTGCAAGCGAAAACTGTAGCATACGTCAGCCATCTTTGCTTTTGCCAAGATGAAGATTAGAAATGCGTAGAAAAGGTACTCTTTGCTCAGCTATTAGAATTTACAATAAACTTCCCAATAGGCTGAAAGGAGCTTTCTCTCTCGCTTTGTTTAAGAGTAACTTAAAATGTTGGCTTATTCGGGAATGCTATTATTCTGTGAATGATTTTTTTCTGGTAAACTAATGTATGTGATAATGGTACACTGTTTAGTAAGTTTCTTTACAATTGTCCTTTTTTTTTTTTCTGACAATGTCTATATCTTTATATAAGATTTAACGACAATAAAAGAATTATTATTATTAATGTTATTAGCTATATTTTTTGTCAATATTAAATTACGTGCAATTAATTCGTTTGGTTATATTTTTCCTTGCGTACATCAAGAATTAAAGTAAATAAATAAATAGTTTTCAATTTGTGACAAAAAAAAGTGTCCAAAATAAGGTGAAGGAAATTAAAAAGGAAAGCCCCGGCAAATTGAAAACGAATCACCGCAGACGCAATTACAAGCAAATTAAGGGCCGCTCGAAGGAGCGACTAATTGTAAGTGAATCCTAAGCCTACCATAAATATTCGTCTTAAGCGAGAGAAGACAAACTGAGACATAATTGTGCTGATTGTCTCTAACTAACACGGAAACAACCCCATGAAATACAATACCGAGAGTTACAACATTAACCGCATTCTTGTACACACATTTTACTGCTTATTAGTTATTATTAAAAAAAAACTCTCGTTGCACTGGTTAAAAATGTTTTAAATTTAGTCTGCAGTTTACTTTGGGATACAAACATTATTTTAAGCTTTGAACCTCTATTTTTTTAATCACAATTTACTATTTTTTAATTTAATTTACTATTTCTTAATTTAATTTACTATTTTTTAATTTAATTTACTATTTTTTAATCACAATTTACTATTTTTTAATTTAATTTACTATTTTTTAATTTAATTTACTATTTTTAATGAATTATAAGTAGTTAGCCGCACAACTGTTGACTACTTTAGATTATTTTTGAAGCAGCATAAGGACGATTAACTGAAAAATAAATTTGCAAAATCTAATTTAAAACCAAGAGAAAATTATTAACAAACAAATATTATAGCTAGCGTGTTTCCAAACTTTGTGCGGCTTTTAAATGTTAGTTAATCTGGCAGCAGCTTTTCATGAAACTATTAATAACTGTCAGTCATAACTGCAGCTTCCTCGAACACTTTTGATTCGATGTGTCCCCAGCTCTATCAATATCATATATCTCTTCCCCTAACAACGTCAGGAACTCGCACTTTTGCGGTATATTTTAATCTTGCCTGGTTTTGTCCAAGCTTTGTCAAACATGTTCACGTGTTCCATGCCCGTAAGTTCAACAACTTGATTTCCAATCGTCAGCATGGAATCCCTTCGTTTAAAACGTTAATTTTGTCTGACACTTCAATGATTTCTGTTTTATCTTTCTTTTTCTTAATATTGTTCATCTTATCTTATCAAGCGTGGCTTCATTTGGGTTTCAAATTATTGCTCTAATGGTGATCTCTGCTATTCAGGAATTTATGAACCTTGAGACCCTCAGACTAAGGTGGAGTTTGATTTGTGTCCAACCGAATCATTAGCATACACTCAAAATCCTGATTTGCATATTTCACAAATCCTATATCCCAGCCTCCTCCCTTGAACTATCTTCAATTCCCCCACATTGCACGAATTTCTTGAATGATGTATATTTATGTAATACACAGAAAATGCCAGAAAAGGTGAGATATATAAATCGGGATGTGTGGCACTTCCTCTGCGCTTTTAATCTCTAAAGACCGCAACGGTACAAATTTTACAATTTGTTGTCTCTGGGTGCAAGAAATTGAATTTATAATCGTAGGCAGGTTGATTCTGCAGGTCGATTAAATCCATCTGTCATCTTTAACTTTTACAACTCTTTGCAATCATTTCCAATAATTCACCCAGTATTTGTTCGGAAACGAAATACCTTAACTTCATTCATTTCAAAATGTTTCGAAACTAAACTAAAGCCACAACTTACGAGGCACGCTGTAGCTCTATTTCTTGTCCGTATCAACGGGGACAGACTGAGACAATTTGGAAGAGTTTTCATCCACCAGGGCACCTGCATTGAAAGACATTTGTCGTCGGTTTTTACTTGGACGAAAACTCTTCCGAGTTGTCCCAGCCTGTCCCCAGTATGGACAGGTATGTTTGCGATTGATCATCTCTTTTTGCTCAGCATAAATCTTGTTTCTACTCAGACAGGTAGCAAACTCCAGTGTAAAAATATCCCTTCTTCTTCATCTTCTTCTTCATTGCCCTATTTTCTGACTTTTCACTTTTTGAATGTACGCATTCTCTATTTTTTCCAGTCTTCCTCATTCCAAGATGTTCTTTACCGTATAAGACTAGGGTGTCTCATATGTCGTCTCTCCATCTCATTTCTGCTCTACTTTGTTAATTTTAACATCCCATGCCGCTTTTAATATATCAGCCTTTACCTTCATCCCCGTTGTATTCAGCCGAATTTAAGTTAAACACATTATGAAGTTATATTGAAGAAATTTTTAATTAATAATTAATACGGGCATTCTGGAAATTTATTTCCATATTTCTCAGGTCTTTTCTAAATTGGAATTATGTTTGTGTTTCTTTGGCACTTAAATCCCTTTTCACGGGCAGTTTTCTTTCGACATCTGAGCCGCTATTATATCCTTAGCGACTATCATCAGTCATCAGCATTAGCATTAGCATTAGCACCAGAAGTATCTGCATTGCAACGTGAAAAGCCACACTTTTAACGGAATCTAAGAGAGCTTTTACACGTAAAACGAAAGATGCAATTGTTTTTTTTTCCCACATTTTCTTACTTACAACTTAACTGAGAGTACGCACGCCTCGCTTCTGTCCAGCTCATATTTTAATAACATAAGGCAGTAACCGACAAGTTCGAAAATTCGAACACAGGTGACACTTAATTCTAACAACCCCATGGCAATCATAAAGTCCCCAAATTACCGCAAACTTCCATCATTGCAGCTCCAACATTTGACGGCAAAATTTAAAACAGTAAATACTACGCCAATTTTTCTAAACCTTTTCTTCCTTGAAAAGAAACTGTGACTCGATTAAATTGAAAATCTTTATTCGGCGTATAAAAGGGATAAAGAAATCTGTACATACACTTCTTAAAACATTTGTTTGAACTCACCTAGGGAGAGGACGAAGTGACGAAGAAATGTGTACACTTCTTAAAGCATTTGTTTGTACTCACCGACGGGCTCCACGTTCCTTGGTACACTGTATATAAATGAAAATAGGAAAATTCACTGATAGAAAATATTAAAACTTGGAAAGTTTACTAACCACAAATCGTAATGTTAAGTCACAAAGTCAAGTTTAAAACTAGCTTTTCTCTTGTCTCCCCTAATATTTTAAATGTCACCTTAAGCCATGCGGGGGGGGCTTAAAATAGCCGGAGATTATAGGAGTTCGAGTTAACCAGGACGAGAAGCAGAGCTTTCCACAAATTATTTCTCCAAGAACTTTTCATGAATAAGCTTTATTTGTAACTGCGATGATTTACACATTCCATTTTCTCACAATTACTCAGTATGAGTATATTATCCTTTTCTATCACTCAACTTTATAATATCGTATCATTTTAGTCCTTGATAATCCGCAGGATTTTGCAGTAATTTTAAACTTTGAACCTCGTACTTTCTCAATCGAATTATCCTTCCCCCTTTTCTTGCTTGTGATCCCATAATTTTCCTTCTTATTGAATAATTTTTTCATTAAAATTGACTTCGACTGTCGTAAAATAAACACATTTCATAAACAGGTACGTATTACATGCCCGCTCAATAAATCAAAATAGCGGTCAAAAATGCTGTATAGGTTTCTTTCAATTTTCCCAAAAAATGGCAGCCGATTTGTAGTTCATTTTAAATAATAAAATGAATAAGATTTATTTATTTATTTGTCTCTTCTTTTTTTGTACTTATGTCTTGGCAGTGCAATACAGACAATTTTTTATTATTATTATTATTAAATCTAGAATTTATTAATATTAAAAGGTAAATGGGATAAATTTTGTAACGGTCACAATTTTTGTTGCCGTTCCTTTATATTCTTTTTGCCAAGTTTCATATTTTCCTGTGAGTTTGGTTGTAAACTTCAAACAAACACCATTTCGTTCTTTAATTTTTATCGTTATTACGACTCTTAACGCCCCTATTTCTCGCAACTTTTGTTTCAGTTCTTAGCTAGGAATCTTATTTTGCTCTAATTTTCCGAAATTACTAATTAGATGTCTGAATCAATTTATTTATCGATGTCGTAAGCGGAAATGACGTCGCTCCGGTGACATTCTGCATCCGCCTTGAGGGTGGTTCGAGAAGAACGACACGCGGGATACAATTTTGGTGCAGTTAACGGCTTATAATTCAACCGTTGGATTGAGTTTTTATCCTACTTTGTGTCGGTTTATTATCGTCCGTCTGCTCCTCTGCCGTAGAGCATTTTTTTGCCAAGGCCGGTTCACCACGTGTTCCGTTCCGTACCTAATTCGGAAAAACTGGCTCAAAGATCGTAAGTAAAATAATTTGTATTTAAGAACGATTAGGAAATCATTTTCTAAAATTTCTATTTCAATTTATGGTTGAGAAGGTAACTTCAGACTTTGCGTTACCGTTTGAAGCTACTCTGAATTTTGCGTCATATCTTTCAAGAGGACGAGTAAGAAACTGCATAATTTGTTTTGTCGTACCGCAACACATTACTTATTTATCGTATCGTATGCAACCTTTCGTTGGAGCTTATCGTAACGTTAATGGTCTAAGGACATGATTACTTTATCGTACCATAAATAAAGTATCTTTAAAACTTACCTTATCGTATAAAGATTTTGTTTGATTATCGTTTTTGATTGTCAAAGGACAATACTAAAGAATATTAGGTCACGTTACTAAATCGATCTACATTGTATATTTTATTGTATTTTTTTTGTAATATTAAGAAACACCACGTTACTTTTATTCGTTTACATTGTAAATACTATTGACATTTATTGGTATTCTGTGCTAATTCGTCTTTTGTTAACTTATGCAACCCATATTTAATTTCAAATTATATTTATTTTTTTGTTATATGCATTCTGAATTTTCAATTTATGAGACAAGTTAAGAAACTTGATCCAAACAAGATATGCGTATTTAACTTACCGGACTTTTTTAGTAATTAAAGTTAAAAGAAATTACTTGGCGCTCAATTTTGTTTCGTTAGTTACCGTTTGTTTCTTTAACGCAACTTTTCTTTAGAAAAAGTGTTCACAGAATTATCCTTCCGAATTCACCTCAGCCTCCGACTTTTACTGAGCTATGGCAACCAAACAGGTAAAGAACCTTACTTACAAAAAGTGTACGTCACAATTTACATAAAGAAGAATACTTATTTTATCATACTCACCAATACTGTTGGTTATTGTATAGAATAACCGGTGATTATCAGACAGCGGAATTTTTACGGTATGACGAGTTTCTTTACGCATCCGTACATAATCCACTGTAACAAATGCATGCGTTAAAGCGGACTGTGTACGGATACTTAAAGAAACTCGGCATAGCACCTCGTCGAGTGGGTTGGCCGACAATGCGTGCTTTCGTCATCCCGTAAAAATCCCGCTCTCTGATGATTCTCAAGAGATCGCACAACCTACATTCTTCCACGTGTGACTTTTCACATATAATTTAAATATGTTATCTGCCTCTGTCAAGTGTACATAAGCTTTCGAATCCACACGAGTTTCAAGTTAGAAACCGTAACTTCGTGTAGCACGAGAGAACTCCTCGTCTCAATCCGACGCGGTCTTCGCAAATTTCGGATACAAAATTTCGAGTTGATTGGGCGTGAAACCGAACCAGACCGTTCTAATTCGTCTTGAGGATTGTCAAGACCTCCTTCGTCTTGAATAATTCAGCCGTTGGACGCGCTGAATATGGAAATTTCGCCGTGCTTTGACGCGCGACGAACGAGATGTAATTTACAAATGCACTGCGAATCGCGCTTCGTGAAAGAACTTTTGTGCTCGCCGACTTTTCACGTGCAGTGAAGGACGGCGTGAAAGGCGGCGGCGCGGCGGCGGCGTCGTCGAGAAATATGATTTCGCCGGGATAATACCGCGAACACAGCAGAGGTCTTAAGGTTTTCATCTCTTCTAAAGGTACTTCATGTCCATTAAATCGCTTTGATATGAATTAATGGCTCTTACAATTTCCTTCTTTTAATCCCTGTGATAATAAATTAAGTTGTGTCTAGGGGAGTAAAGGAGAAGCTAAATAACATCAACAACTCTAATCTGTGGTTTCTAAAATGCATATTTGATGAAACCAGCAGTAAAAAAAGGGATGATTCTTTCCTCCAAGTCATCTGGATCGTTACAAAGTAGTTCTAGTTCTGTTCTAGGCGAACCAATCGATAAATTAAACAAAGTATCCAAGGAGAACTACATTGAAATTATTCTCGTAGGTACATCCCCGATATCGTAACCCTCCCCTAAAGTATACCCCGAATAAATCAACTTCAGACGGTTCGCCGACGGCGATTTGAATTCGAGGCCCGACCGTCCAATTTCGCGCACAAAAGAACGATCTCTCGTAATATTTCACCGGGTGTATGTGCAAGATTTCGGCGGCCCTATATATTTTGACTTTTTCGTGTCTTCCTCTGTCAGTTATATGGCCATTAGATATTTCTGGCCGCCGACGTTTCTTTGGGGGGGGGGGGGGAATCGATCGCCCCCCGCGAATGCACGTTACGTTTTCCGCGAGCAGGAAAAATATCGCGTATATATTTCGCGGTTAAGTGCCGGAATGGAAATTTATTTGACATCTTCGCAACCGCACTCCAAATATAAATCTCTGTGGCTATTTGGACCTGAGAAGAAATTCCGAACGGTGAAAATGTTTTTTTATGCGCCGCAAATTGATGGCCACGTTAATCGAAGAAATACCGTGCCTTCAGTTGAATTCCTCATTAAAGTAAGCTGTGATTTTTTTAAGAAGTTGGCGACACAATTCTAGAGAAAGCAGTTGTCATTAACTGTCAGTACTGATCATAACATCAAATAAAAACACAACATTAAAGTTT
The DNA here is from genome assembly GCA_036172665.1 of Prosopocoilus inquinatus. Taxonomy (NCBI): domain Eukaryota; kingdom Metazoa; phylum Arthropoda; class Insecta; order Coleoptera; family Lucanidae; genus Prosopocoilus; species Prosopocoilus inquinatus. Next base: position 36,688,902 of record CM069877.1, read on the forward strand.
AAAGTAGATGCTCAAAGTGCTCTCTTTCAGCTTGAATACATAAGCGTACTCTGCGTTTCATGTTTTCAAACCCGTTTGCTAAGTGATCGGGGGTTATGTTAGCACACATATCTGTAATGCCCGCACAAAGTTCTTCGATTGTGTGACGCGTAGTTCTAAAAACTGTGTTTTTCATGTGCGGATAAATGAAGTAATCCATAATTGTGAGATCCGGCGACCTTGCAGGAAAATTCACAATCCAATTATCGAAAAACTGCTGCAGGAAAGTCATTGTTTGATGAGCTGTGTGGGCAGTAGCATTGTCTTGCTGAAGAAACCCTTCTGTAAGTTCATCATCATGTAGTTGATTAATGAAAGGTTCTAATAACTCATTTCGGTATCTTTCGGCAGTTACTGAGTCGTTAAAAAATATTGGTCCGATGATACGCCTTCTTGACACTGCTAGCCAAATACCAATTTTTAATGGATGTAATGGAGCTTCCGCAAATTCATGGGGATTTTCTGCTGACCATATTCTCATATTCTGTTTATTTAAATACCCTGAGAGATGAAACCAGGCCTCATCGGAAAAGAAACACTTGCCAAGAATGTCGTCGTTGTTCAAGTTATCAAGAAACCACTGACAATATTCTGTTCTTCTGTGAAAATTTACTGGCCTGAGTTCGTGGACTGCTTGAATCTTAAATGGATAAAGCTTTAAGTCTTTTTTAAGAATAGTGTGGCATGTTCCCACTGATAGCTGAACTTCTTGTGAAAGTTTCGCAATAGATTTCTTGGAAGAGTGTTCCATTCGATCCCGAACATCTTCAATGCAGGCTGCAGTCCTTTTCTTAGCTGCTCCGCTCCCTGTTTTGTGACCAATTGATCCTGTTTCACGAAATTTAAGAACACAAGCACGGATATGTTTAACTAGCTGTTCATAAGTAATGTAATAGCAAAATTAGGAAACTGCTGTCGAAACTTCTGTACACACTTATTAATTGAATAAACTAACTGCCCATTTTCTATTCTACCGGTTTGAAAATAACTTTCAACAATAAATATTTTCTGCTGTAATTCTAACATTTTGAATTAATTGAAAATACAAAGTGTAAATTTGACATTTGTTTAATTAAATAATTGAACAACTATCAGTGCTGCAAATCTTAGGAGAAAAAGACAGTGAAATCATAGCGCACTTTAATGAGGAATTCAATTGAAGGCATGGTACTTATAAATTACAGCCGGATTATTTATTTGTAAGGACCTCGCCAAATCTATCAAACAAAAAACACGTTCCTCACTACTACAAAATCTGGATATTTACATTGAATTCCCTGTAGATAAATTGTTGTCTTCACGGGTGGACGCGACGTGATGCCGGCGGCAAGCTCAAAAGTTTCGGAGAGATAGCTCGTGGAGAAGAAAAAAAAAAGAAAATTCACTTAAAATAAATTACCGAAAGTCAGTTCTTGCTTGCATTCACAAGATTCCCTGATGACGGATTGTTTAGCTGAATAAGACGTAATGTTAGCGGCAAGCTCAAGCGTTTCGGAGAGGGGGTCGTGGACAAAAAAAGGAAATTCCACAAAAGAAATATATTTAAAAATAATTACCGATAGGCGCCAGCCTGAAGCACAAATACCCACGGTATCTACTATATCCAACCATAAATTAACTTCAGTTTTAAAGAAGTGGAGGTGTCCAAGACAAGAATTTGACGAATACGACAAGAAATGGCAACAAGAAGAAGGTCATAAACGGTAATGTCAAAAAATTTTGTTGCAATGTCAGGTCAAAAAGCGATCATAAGATGTCGCTGTTTTATCTGGTAATGTCAAAGTTTGACACGATTAAAATTCATACCTTAAAATATTTGATCAACATTAACTTAACTGTACGTACGTGAAGAAGTTCCTTTTGTTTCACACTTACCATAAACAGTATAAAAAAAAACTTAAATAAAGTGACTCAGACGTTAAAGAAATATTAATACTAGTAGAAACTAGCGGTTCAATTACAATTAACTGAATTAAATTGAGATAATTAAATTCAGCGGCAGAATATAATGGAAATTGTTTTGCAAAAGAAAAAATACAGTAACATGACATGAACAATCGAGATTCAAAAGGTAATAGTTTTTCTGAGGGTACATCTCCGACAAGGGTAGGAAATGGAAAGAATTTACCTCGAGCAGATAGTGAAGGTCGTAAAGATCTCAAATAAGGTTCAGAGTCCTCTTCGACTCTTGGTTTCGTGACAATTAGCAAGAGCACAGCTGGTGATACCAATAAACAAAGACTCGACAGGCACGAAGCTGTGCGGTTAAACGCTGAGTACAATTCGCAGTCTGACAAAAAGGTACGCCTCGATGAAAGCTGGCCAGAAAAAGCAGCAAATTGTCTACAATGGGATCAGAACTCTAAGTAAGAATTCAAAAAAAATATATATAAGGAAACTCACCAAGTGAGTTCAATAGGAATACAAGAGCCCAACAAATGTTTTGAGCAGCAACACAACTGTCCTTGACACACAAAGAGTGTTTTAGCACGCGCAGAAGAAAAGGGCTTCGGTTCTGGGTTCGGAAGCGTCAAAAAAGAGATTAGAAAAACCTTTCAGCTCTTCAATATGATTCGAGCGAGCGCAAGACGCACGGTCCCTTCCAAAGTAAATCGAACACTGAAGTTTAGGGCAGCCTACGCCGCGGGGCAACAGGGGAGATGACAGAGTCTTCCTTCCAACGATAAATTCACTACAAACTCTTAGCAAATTCGATCGCCAAAATACCGAACAATTTTGGCAACGATGTTGAATAATAATTTTAAAATGACCTGAGGTGAATAATTCGATTAAACTGTTGAATTGAAGATTGTAACTCGCTCAGTAGAGGCGGTGAATTAAGTAGAAACTGACCTAAATAATCAGAGAGCGAACGGTATCAAAAAAGTAAAACTTCTGGCCAAGGTTGGGGCAAGCAAACTATCGGAAATGGGCCTGGTTTAGGTGACACAGTAGGCAGCCGAAATATTGCATCTAAACCAACTGACCCCGCAACAAAGGATTATTAATGAAAGGTCAACTGATGTTGTTATGACCTGGCCTTGTTTCGGTTCCCTCCTAAATTCTTCAGGGAATTTGCCTTTTCCACGTTTTTAATTCTGTTTGCGTTCGCCTCACATCTAACTCTATGTTAGTTACGTGAATAAAGAAGATTGATTGACTGACTTCTTTTGGTCTTCTTGCGCCAACTTTTTTAATTGTAAGACCCCAAATAACACTTATTGCCGAAGTTTTCTTAGTAATTGAAAAGAAGATTGAAAATAAGAAGAACAACATTCCAGAGGAACTTTCATTTTTATCCGAGGAAAAGGAACATTAACTGAACTTCTCAGAAAACAAGAAAAGAAACTGAAACAATCTTCTCTCCATCTTAAATTCCGGGATGATGTAATGTGGATCTTTCTTGAAGGTTTTCGAAACTGTTTCAGATGGGACACCTGAAAAGAGACTCAGATGGAAACCTTGAAAGACCAAGGTTCAAAATTCTAACGCAATACCAAGGTTAGCGAAACTGATATTGCATCTAGCAGGTTGCCCCGTTCCCATTTAATATGCAGTTTGAAATTTCCTCCCCGCAAAAGTAACTCATGACATCACACGAAACTTCTATCCGTCACATTGCAGTAAATAGGGTAAGTTTTAATGTTTCCTAAAGCTTAATCTAATTAACTAAAAATGGAATCAATTCTATGGTCCTATTCATCAAATAACGCAAAAATCTCGTTAATATGCCCAATGGAATTTATCACGTGACGTGACGTAACGAGATACGTACCCTCTGACCCTCCGTTGATCAAGGCAACTCTCTAACACACACGCCAGATCTACCAACCTTGCGCAATACCATTTTTTACTCGATATTTGATATCTCGAATAAGTTCTCCAGATCTCTTATAAACGTTTACCATGAATTTTCAAAATGTATTCAACTGAAGTAAACGCTTCTCTTTCTTTTGGTTTGGGGGAAAAATGTCGGCAATATTTTTTGAGTCATTAAACGATGGTTTTTCAAAGGATATGCGAAATTTCCGTAATCGCCGGTTGGTTTGAATTAACAACCGAAAATACTCTCTCAGTGACGTTAATTACCTCGTAAGGTCGGAACAGGGCCGTTATTTGCCTTGAGATTGTCAAATTCTCAAAAAGAAAACACTTCGCGGGAGACCTTGTGGCCTGTTTACCTTTTTATCAACCTATAAAGGGTTATACAGGTGCGAACGGCACTCAGCTTTTTATGGGAGAGCAAAAGTCGAGGATTCAATGAATTAAATATTCCAATATGAAGCTGAACAAAACAGAAGTTATATTTTTACATAAATTATGAAATTTGAGCGCCACCAAATTTTTTATTATTATTAATAAAGGGATAACAAAAGAGCAAACAACAGAAAATTTGGAAACCCACCAAAAATGCAAAAATGTTGAATTGAAACGAAATAAATAGAAGAATGTCCAGACATATAGAAATATATTTAATAAAGTTGTTAAACCAAAACAATGGGTTATAAATGTGCAATTTAGATTATTTAAGTAAGAAATTTGTAGTTGCATTAAATTTGATAATAAATATGACTGAATACGTTATTATAAATGGACAGTTTGATAAGTTGCACGATATTGAATTCAATTTCGTTTCACATTGATAATACATAGAAATACTTTTCTTTAAATGGTAGCCCTAAAGGCAAATTAATTCTCAACTAAGTAATTAAATATTAAATGACCAAAATATTATTAATTATGTTAAATATAAATTATTAGTAAAAATATGAATTATTACGTAAACAAAGTACGTTAACTAAATCGTAACAAAACTTTACAATAGTAAGTAGATTAATATTAAACCAAGAAAAATTGTTATGTAAATATTTAAGATATTTTATGTGTGATGAAATCCTGAAGGGTATTGAATAAATTTATTTACTTAGAAAGTATGGTTTTGAGAGCGCAAATATATCCGGGTAAAATAAAAGAAGAATTTGACCTTTTACTGTCGATCCACACAAATGCCAGAAGTTCCTGTGTTTTTTTTCCAGCTCATCATAGCCCATACGGCGATCGAACATGCTTCGTGAAGAAGGCGACAGCAAGATAACGATTTCTTCGCTATTTCATTGATTGATATGTTATGAACGACGGAGGAATTTCAGCACTTGGCCAACGGACGATTTCGACTGAAGTAATTAACTTAAGGAAAGGTAAAACCTCCCTCGAATTTTCCTAAGAAAAATTTCCATTAGTGCCGTGGCACGAGCTTCCGGTAGCAACACAATGTTTTTGCAAAAATCCAACGAAAAAGAAAGAAATATTGAAATTAACTTACCCCTTTATGTTTATGGGGAAACAAAAGACATTATTAAACGTGAAATTAACTTGGATGACCAAGAAAATGGTAATTAAATGTTAATTTTTAAATGAATATTTAAACAACCACCATATTGGCTAGAATTCAAAACGGCAACTGCCCTCGAAGACTGAAATCATCGGCCAATCCCACCGCTCAGCTTAATCCGACCAATGAGGTGTGAGAGGGTAAGTTCAGACACGTAAGGCCGTTTGACGAAGAACTTCGAATGCAGCCCAATGATACAGTATTGCCAATTCTATAAATCAATGTGAACGAAAATAAACAGATGAATAAATTACAATGTAAATTGTAGCAACATTCCTTTAAAGTGGTAAATGACAAAATCAAAATACAAAGAGACAAACAACATGAAATCATATATGTAAACTCGTCCAATAACAACTGCGAAGTTAGTCACACAAAAGTAAACAACATCAGTTTAACCTTAAAATCAATACAATCGATTTAGTAATGAAGCGTGAAACAATGAGAAATTTTGCGAGGAGAATATTTTACGAGGTAAATAGCCATATTAATTTAATCATAATTTAACAATATACTGATGGGATGCTAAAAAAGATACAACAGATCCAAGATGCACATTTACAAACACCGTGTCATTTTAAATGTGACAACCTTTTGCTCTACGTTCGCCGATTTCAAACTTTCTAAATTACAGAATTTTATCAAAAGAAAAATTGAATCTGGAATTTAATTTAAAAGCCCCCGGAACGAGATAAGTCGCATGTTTTTTCTTAAAGCTATTCGGATCCACGCAATTACTAACTGCTCTAATTTCAAATGATAATGTTAAGGTTTTTGTCAACTTCCTAACTAGAACACCACGCCTCCGTGCGATGTACTTTCACCACGACCATTTAGGGGGTGCAGTCATGTCTTTTGGCACTGTTTTTTCCAAAGATACGGAAGTCTACATGAAAACCGCATCGACAACTTTCCACATGCTCAGCAGAAAACGAAATGTAAAGATTTTACTCAATATCGTATTTCATTGAATGCGCGAAACTTAAGAAAAACATATTACTTACTCTTGGAGAAAAACTGTCGTTGCAATTCTCACTGTAGCTTACCAACTACTTGATTTACTAAATGAAATTAACACTTGTCCATTATACTTATTGTAATTTTGAATTCTTACAATTTTGGCAGAAAATACAACGTTTACGTATCAAGAAAAAGGGGAAATAAAATCTGACAAGTTCCTTTTCTTTTATTTAGCGTTTACGTTTCAACTGCAAAACAAAATCGACTTTCATCGGGTGACTTGAATTGATGTTTCTTCACGGTTGAACCGCTTCAAGTATTTACTTATCGCATGATGTATTTCCAGCGGATTCACTCCACCCCCCATCGATGATTTTTCCTCGACAAAATGAATACGTAATACGCGAAACCGGCCCACAAAAGAAACCGCCCCGAGTTCCTCCTCGCCCGTGCACTTCATCAGGAAATAAAAGCACGGAGGAAATTTTCCGTAGCGCATCAGAAAGTAACTAAGCCCTCACAAGAGATACACACAAAAGAAACCCCTCAACAATAGCACACCCGGTTGGTAACATATGACTACGTACTGCGTGGCTCTCCGGAGTACTGGAGTAAGTATCGTTAACTCTGACGAGAATGGATTTCAGAAACTTCCCTCTCGCAGGTGATATATGGCCGCCTTTGATTTATACGTTGGCGTATATGAGGTCAAGTGAATGTATCATCGTATTTGCTGATCGAGGAGGGCGGCGCGGAAGCATCAAGGTGTAGTTCAATACTGTTCTTATTTATTGTCGTAAATCATTCAGCATCCCCTAAATTTGCTTGGCATTTAAAGCGGGCGATAAATACGAACGCAACTAATAGGAAACATGATTTATAAATTCACCGACAGGTCCTGAATTAACCATCAACCGACGTCGTTCCATATCCCATTAATTCCGTATACCCAAACGGTTGGTTTGAATATTCGAGCTGCTGGCTGGTGTTTTTAAAATGTTTAATATTAAAAGAGACAAACCGTGTTTTCCTGCCGGGCCTGTAATATTAACGTCGTTAATAATAAAAGAGCGTGCGAGAGTAATTTCCGTTGTTGTTTTGTGGCGGGGCTGTTTCCACGGCTCCAAATTTTTCACGAAACATTGCCGCTGACCCGTTTTCATTGTGTCGTCGTCAGCCGGACGCCGATCAATCGATTCGGATAAATTGGCCGACGACAGTTGAACAACGCACTAATTCGCCTGGTATTTCAAAGGATTTCCATACGGGCACAATACGTTGAGAGGATAAATTAATCGCCCTGTATATAGGAGGAGAAACTCCTATAACTCCAACGACCCCTTTTTCGTATTACATTTTTTTTATTATATAGAATTATTTGATTTCATCATCGGCGAGAAAGTTATTTGTCATTCGTTTTGAACTATCATTCATTCTAAATCTCTAAATCCAACCTTTCTAGAATACCTGGACTTATGGTGCTTGATGATGAACAAATCGACAACCCCCAAGATACTGTTAATTCTTTTGCTACTTACTTTCAGAGTTTATTGCACACGATAATTTAACGTCGCGTTTACTTTTTCCTACTATCTCTTTACCGTTGATCAACGAAAATCATGTCCTAATGTCAGTAAATTACAAAATAAACTAATATGAGGTCAAGGTGGCATTTCAAGTTTCTTTGTAAATGAATTTTTGCTCGTCCGTTAGTAAAGGTATGCAGTTTATGTTTAAGCTCATCCGTCTTCCCTACTCAATGGAAAATTTCAAAAATTACTCCAGTATTCAAAAATAATGATCGATCAAATGTAAAAAAAACTAAAGACTCTTACCAGCTGGGGTCCGAATGTTAGATCAATTAAATAAACAATCTTAACATGTGTACATAAAGCGAGACAGGGTTGTTCTTACCTGCGTGCACGGGATTCCCAGTAGTTGAATTGTTGACGTCACCGAGGGACAGTGCGTGACACCAACGGCAGCTTTTTATAGTCGGAGAGGGCGTGGAGTAAAAGAGGAAATCCACAAAAAAAAACAGCGTATTTAAGAATAATTAACCGGGAAGTGACAACTGGAGGATACGTACCACGGTATCGACTATAATTCCAACCCAATATTAACTCCAGTTTTAAAATGGCGGAACGTGTCCAAGACAACTATTCAATGACGGAATAAAAATGTACAGCAAGACGCAACAAATAAAACGTTAACGTTAAAAAATGTTTGTTGGAAATCGTTTTTGATTGCAGTGAAAACCTCGAGCAGCCTCTGTACAGCTGTTTCAGCCCTGCTTGGGGATTCGTCAGCAGAGACGTAGCTCGACATTCCCACTGCAAACAAAAACGACCTGTCCAATTTATTCGCAATTGCGATGTAAGAGTGATGAATAGATAAGACAGCGACAATGTCAGGTCAAAAAGCGATCGTAAGATGTCGCTGTTTTATCTGTTAACGTTAAAGTTTGGCTCTAAGTATCTCATCAATTGATCTTAAATATTTCAAAATACAATATGGTGTGTCCTTTAGGAAATTTCCTTTTGTCGCACGATAACCAATGTAACAGGAAAAATCTAGTAACTGACATGAATCAAACGTTAACAAAAGAAGTAAAGTTACCATAGACAATTGTAATCGAGCATAATTATGCTACCTACCTGCTTAGGTATCTGCAAGTGATCGCCGTGACAGACGTTTCGGCGTCGCCGGCCAGCCCCAGTGGGATACGATAGGTTTATACGAAGTCTTTACTAACAAAAAAAAAAAAAAAGGAAAGGCGCCACTTAATTTTTTTCGCTATAGGGGACCGCGAGGAAAAATTAAGAAAAACGCGACTCATCCAGGATATTTACAATACTTTTGTTTTATTTACAACAATATAAATAGACAGATACAACACATACACACATAACTTTGTCCGACCTGATTACGTGGTGGGGCCATCCAACGGAGGCGTCATGCGTCTTGCTTCCTGGCGGAGAGGGGAAGAGAGCTAGGACAAGTCGCCGGTCGGGGCGTATCTAAGTCCCGGGGAACTCCGGTCGGCGTGAATAGGCGCCGAGATAAATGTCCCCGCGAATGCGGCGATTACAGCCGAAACAAGAAGATCCAACGGAGGTACGTCAATGTAAACATAGAAGTGAAGTTACGGCAAACGGGAAGACATCAGATACAGCGTAAACGTAAACGTAAAGGGTAACGGGTAAAGAGTAAAGGGGTAAAGCCTGTAAGGAGGAAAAATACACGATAGAAACATTCGAAGCGAATCAAAACATTAGCGAGTGGACTCACCTGTTCACAGAGCAACTTGGGGGAGCAGGCGTAGACAATGCGAACACATTAATAGCTCTCAACACAGCGAAGTCATCCAGCCATAAAGCTGCATTTGAATTCCCCAAAACAAACTTCGGGCGAAAAGACACACTAAAATTCACCAACACGAAACGTGCTGTTACGTCGAGAGATGCAGTGTAACTTGAGTTCTGAAATCGCTCCGAGCGGGCGGGTGGAAAAGAGACGGGGTAAGAAGAAAGAAGAGGTGAAATGGAACCACCAACCGCTACAGAAACTTACGTCAACGAGAACCAATAGGCTTAAATACCGGGGGTCAATTTCTGTATGGAACGCAGATGCTGATGTCGAAATATGGTGCAATAACGCGTAATTCTAAAATTGCTAAATAAAGAATTTATTCGACCGAAAATTAACTTTCAAATCCCAATTTTCCCTTATCCTAATTTTCACAACAAAAACTTATAGCACTAGGGTATCACTTTGAAAGCAAATTGGCGAAACGGAAAGAGTTTGCTGGGGCGATCTGCGAAAATATTCCACGGGAAGCAATATACAGGGTGTTTCGGGGTCGGGCAGAAATTGAACAGTAACAATTATTTAGTGACTTTGATTTAAAAAAAAATCGAATTGATTGAATTAAATTGTCTGGCGCAAGGGTGAAACAGAAACTAGGCGACCAAAGTTGCACAGACGTAAGTTGAAGGGACGAGAGGTATTCTGCCAGACGACGAGTCCGAATGTGTGTTGCGATGATCAACCGAAGTGACGAAAAGAAAGATGTAATCGGTTACCTTATACGACAGAACCTACGGTGGTAGTCGACGGTTAAATCCCGAAGCTCCTTCGAGAGTTCTATTCCGATTACGACACCAGCCTTCCGGAGGAGACACGAGGCCTGAACGGCGTTCGAGATTCAGCTTCGAGTAAATAAACTTCCTTGTCGGGACCACCGTTTGATACCCAGTGATGTATCAGATCAAGAAGTGTAATAATACTGACGTAATCGGAAACGGGATACGACCTGTCTGCAAGGACATCAAAGATTTTAAGTAAAATTTCCAAAAAAAAGGAGAACGAACTCACCAAGTCAGCCTAAGGAAAATTCAAACAAATTAGTAACAAACGACTGACCTTGACACCAGAGAAGTGTTTCTCAAGCGAAGAAAACAATTCGCCCTTGGAAAAGAAGGTTACGTCAATCAAAATAGGTTAACACCTGTTAGTTTCTAAACGAGCAAACTCGAATGGACGTGTGCCCCTTAGCAGAGAAAGTTTTACGCTAAAACGAAGGCCAAATGGACGCGCGGAGTCGAGAGGAAATCAAGGCTGCCATTTGTCTAACAGAAATATTTATCACAAATATAAGCGACTCTGACTGTAACAGAGTTTAAAATTGGTTGCAAAAGTAAAGATAAAACATGGCCACGCGTTAAACAAAAAAAATTACGAAGACGTTTTGGTCAATAACTCGATGACGCAGGTAAAATGGAGAGTGTAACTCGCTCAGTAGAAGCAGCAAATAAGTTAGAAGCCAACCGAAGTAATCAAAGAGCGATAGGTTCCCAAAAAGCAAAATTTCAGGACGAATGTAGCAGAAAAAAATAGCAAAGAAATGGACGGGTTTAGGTGACATAGCCCAACCAGTGTCATACAGCTGAAGCAATCTGGGTTCGCAACAAGACCCGTTGCAATTATTTCTAATTTCAGTGAAATTTTTGATTTATGAGTAAACGTTCAACGGTTTCAAATCTTACAGTCATCATTGATTTCATATGTCACAACATGAATAGCAATATAGAAGTCGATGTTATTTTTACCGATATGGAAAAGGCCTTTGATTAGATTGATCGTGACATCTAAGCTATTGATCTTCTCAGATCCTATTTAATTTGACTCATTTGGTCGTTACGTGGTGGAAATCCATTTAAACGGAGACGTAAACGTAGATGTGAAAGATTAGTTTTTATACATCTACGTCTACCTTTAAATCCTGTTTATATGATCGGAAACAATTTGTTGAATTTAATGATTTTGAATCATTTGTCTATACAGCAACTTCGGGCGTCCCTCAAAGATCCGTCCTTGGTCCTCAACTACTTAATATATTTAGTAATGACCTTACGTTGAAAATTTCAGGGCATAAACTTCTTTTTGCAGATGATCTTAAATTATATAGTAATATTTCTTCTATCCACGACAGTCTATCCTTGCAGAAAGATTTTTGTGCTGTGGCGTCTTGGTGTCATAAGAATAAATTGTCTTTAGATCTTGCAAAATGCAAAGTCATGTCTTTCACTAAGAAAAATAATTCTTCTTACTTTAATTATTGTCTTGGTGAGGAAGTTGTAGCTAGGGTTAATACTCGTACTGATCTTGATGTTATTTTCGATTCTCATTTAACTTTTACTGAACACATTTGCGCCATCATTTCCTCTTGTCATAGAAAACTAGGATTCGTATATCGAAACAAGAATTTCTTTTTAAAATCCTGTCTCATTGTTAAGACTTTATGAATCGTTAGTTCGATCAAAACTTGAATAAGCATCACCTGTTTGGAGTCCCTACTATAATATTCATTTTAATGCGCTCGAAAACTTTCAAAGAAAATTTCTTAAATACTTGTGTTGGAAGTTGGATTGTTCGTTACCTCCTCAAGGTATTAACCGTAACGTTCTTTTGGAACGATTCCATCTTCATACACTTGAATTTCGACGTAATATAACCAACCTTAAATTTATTTTTAAATTGCTAAACAATCAAATTAATTGTCCTAGCCTTCTCAACTGTCTGACATTATTTAAAGGACCGACATTTAATTCTAGGTTGTGTGAGTTTTCTTATTTGCCTAATCCGTATACTAATTTATTAATTAAATCTCCCATAGACAGAATGTGTTCCCTAAATCAACAAAATTAGCCCAATAGTTGACTTTTCTGATGATTCTTTAGGTGCTATTATTAAAGTCATGGTTGGTTCCTACTTATTTTAATGTGTTTTTTATGATAATTTTAAATATTTTTAGTTTTTTCTTTATCGTGATTCTTGTCCTGTTTACCTTTTTTATCAACCTATAAAGGGTTATACAGGTGCGTACGGCACTCAGCCTTTTATGGGAGAGCAAAAGTCGAGGATTCAATAAATTAAATATTCCAATATGAAGCTGAACAAAACAGAAGTTATATTTTAACATAAATTTTGAAATTTGAGCGCCACCAAATTTTTTATTATTATTAATAAAGGGATAACAAAAGAGCAAACAAAAGAAAATTTGGAAACCCACCAAAAATGCAAAAATGTTGAATTGAAACGAAATAAATAGAAGAATGTCCAGACATATAGAAATATATTTAATAAAGTTGTTAAACCAAAACAATGGGTGACAAATGTGCAATTTAGATTATTTAAGTAAGAAATTTGTAGTTGCATTAAATTTGATAATAAATATGACTGAATACGTTATTATAAATTGACAGTTTGATAAGTTGCACGATATTGAATTCAATTTCGTTTCACATTGATAATATATAGAAATACTTTTCTTTAAATGGTAGCCCTAAAGGCAAATTAATTCTCAACTGAGTAATTAAATATTAAATGACCAAAATATTATTAATTATGTTAAATATAAATTATTAGTAAAAATATGAATTATTACGTAAACAAAGTACGTTAACTAAATCGTAACAAAACTTTACAATAGCAAGTAGATTAATATTAAACCAAGAAAAATTGTTATGTAAATATTTAAGATATTTTATGTGTGATGAAATCCTGAAGGGTATTGAATAAATTTATTTACTTAGAAAGAATGGTTTTGAAGAGCGCAAATATATCCGGGTGAAATAAAAGAAGAATTTGACCTGCTACTGTCGATCCACACCAATGCCAGAAGTTCCTGTGTTTTTTTTTCCAGCTCATCATAGCCCATACGGCGATCGAACATGCTTCGTGAAGAAGGCGACAGCAAGGTAACGATTTCTTCGCTATTTCATTGATTGATATGTTATGAACGACGGAGGAATTTCAGCACTTGGCCAACGGATGATTTCGACTGAAGTAATTAACTTAAGGAAAGGTAAAACCTCCCTCGGATTTTCCTAAGAAAAATTTCCATTAGTGCCGTGGCACGAGCTTCCGGTAGCAACACAATGTTTTTGCAAAAATCCAACAAAAAGAAAGAAATATTGAAATTAACTTACCCCTTTATATTTATGGGGAAACAAAAGACATTATTAAACGTGAAATTAACTTGGATGACCAAGAAAATGGCAATTAAATGTTAATTTTTAAATGAATACTTAAACAACCACCATATTGGCTAGGATTCAAAACGGCAACTGCCCCTCGAAGTTTGAAATCGTCGGCCAATCCCACCGCTCAGCTTAATCCGACCAATGAGGTGTGAGAGGGTAAGTTCAGACACGTAAGGCCGTTTGACGAAGAACTTCGAATGCAGCCCAATGATACAGTATTGCCAATTCTATAAATCAATGTGAACGAAAATAAACAGATGAATAAATTACAATGTAAATTGTAGCAACATTCCTTTAAAGTGGTAAATGACAAAATCAAAATACAAAGAGACAAACAACATGAAATCATATATGTAAACTCGTCCAATAACAACTGCGAAGTTAGTCACACAAAAGTAAACAACATCAGTTTAACCTTAAAATCAATACAATCGATTTAGTGCTGAAGCGTGAAACAATGAGAAATATTGCGAGGAGAATATTTTACGAGGTAAATAGCCATATTAATTTAATCATAATTTAACAATATACTGATGGGATGCTAAAAAAGATACAACAGATCCAAGATGCACATTTACAAACCCCGTGTCATTTTAAATGTGACATTCTTTGTTATTACTAAGTATTCTTGTACACATTTTAAATTAGGTTATATTTACCTTTTTATGTGTTGTTATTTGTTAAATCACTCTTTATATTGTGTCCTTCTGGGTCTCTTCCTATTGGACAATAAAGACTATTGTTGTTGTTACAACAGTGACGCGTAAATAGATCTATTTTCAGTACGAATCACCTCATCTTACGTCACAGAATGTTATCGCAATTTCTCGTTGGTTCGCGTTTATTCCAGCATATTCGAGAAAACAGAGATCTACTATAAAAGCCGTACCGGGCCGCCACTGGAGTAGTTATAAGTTAGCAAGCGAAGTGTTCATACCTCGAATAGTAGAAAGTGCATTCTGTAACAGTGTTGTTTGATAGACAAGTGTTGCAGCTCATTACTATTGTGTTTTTAATTGTGTAAAGCGACAGTTTGTAATTAAAGTGTTCTGAAATTTAACGACTATAATTTGTGAACCCCCAAATTCGTAACGTTATTTTTATTATTATTAATCATGCCTCTTTCAATATAATTTCCGTACAATATACAAATTAATATTAACATTAGAGCGATTAAAAACTCGATTTGCATTGTTCACGTAAACTCATTCTCCGACCAACTCCTTAAACAATGTCGGTTAATTAATGTGGCGAAGGTCCTTTCGAGCTTACATGGACAAAAACCATTTTGTAGGTGGAATTTACATGTCGTTAAAGTTCGGAGTTTCGGCGAACTTCGTGCTACTAAATCATCTATTAATCACCCATCTAAGTTTGGATTTTAGCAATTATTCTTTGATGTGCACCTTCCTAATGGAATAAACAGAAACAACTTGTTATCACGGCCCCATTCTAGTCAAAGCCTATCCCATTAGGCCTTAATAAATTAAATGTAGAAGAGGTACACGACGTATTTGGATTCTCAACACCTTGGATACAGGGACTCTTCGATTTTACAAATTCATTAAAAAAAATCGATTACTAATAAATAGGACCCATCTTAGGCTCTTCTTTAGTACATCATAGCGACCTCGATGAATAAAAGCTCAATACGATTATTTAATATTTAATTATTTTTAATGTAAAAAAAAACCTCAAATGACATTTGTCATCTCATCTCTGAAACTGTTCGATTTACAAGGACCCCCCTCTCTTCTGATCGGGGATGGGACGATTCGCCGTCGCCAACTCGCCGTCGCCGTTTCACCGTCGCCAATTCGTCGTAGAACCAATTCGTCGTCGATCCAATTTACCGTCCGCCCAATTCGCCGTCCCATGTTACTGCTTTATTTAGTTTGATAAGCTTTAAAACACTTTCTGACCATTTTAGATAATATCCAAGTTATACCTACGAATTGAAGAAAATAACTATAATTTCAGTACGTTTCAAGTAAATTAAAATGGACTTCACTATTGTTTTTCTATTTCAAGTCAAAATAAATTCCTAAATACAGTGCGACCACCGTAAGACACAAAATTACGAACAAATTGGTGCTGTACGTACACATAATCATAATTCTATTTTTTTTTTATGGAACCCCTTTTTCAATTTATAATTTTAAATGACGAGCTTTCATGAATCAATATTTTGAAAGCAGTCGACTTTTGATGTGTAGTGATTTTGATTGATATGAAAATCAATATGATTTTGAGCAGAATCTGAAAATATAAAAAAGAAGAATTGGAGGGATTTTACGAACACCCTGAAGAATAAGAAATACTTCCTGGAAGACCAATTTTTTTTATGTGTTTCTTTATCTATGTATCACATTTAATTAATAACAAATTATTTTATTTTCCATTAATTATGTTAACTTCTTTATTTTATTTACATATAATTATCGGTATATTATTATTTGGATATGCACCTGGACTTAAAACTTTAATCGCTGACGGCG
Organism: Prosopocoilus inquinatus; assembly: GCA_036172665.1. Taxonomy (NCBI): domain Eukaryota; kingdom Metazoa; phylum Arthropoda; class Insecta; order Coleoptera; family Lucanidae; genus Prosopocoilus; species Prosopocoilus inquinatus. The sequence continues at coordinate 36,705,338 of CM069877.1, forward strand.
AATTTACCGACGGCGAATTTTCCGGCGGTGAATTGTACGTACGACGAATCGGCGACGGTGAATTGGCGACGACAAATCGGCGATGGCGAATTGTCCTAGACCACTTCTGATCTTCCACTTTAATTAGCAGCGTAATAATTAAACCATGGAAGCTTTGTTAATTTTAATTAAGGTTCGTTTCCGTCAGTAAACACACGGGAATTTCTAACGAATATTCATTCTTATACAACAGAAAACTACTAATGCGACGAGTCCTGGCGAAGCCTCGCTCGAGGACGAAATGAGAAAGCGGCGGCGGCGGCATTGAGCTTCTGCTCCCGCCGCCGCGCCATGCCATTTAAAAACTCCGTCGATGCAATAAGTGAAGCATAAATTTCAATGCATAATGAAGGTTTACATTTATTATTTAGCGCAAAGCAGGCAAGACACAATTGTGTGCGAGAACTGCGACGATTCTAAAGTTCAAAACTGCCAGACGAAGGAATTCTCCTTTTCCTTTGTAACTTTCGAAAAGAATACATTTTTATGTGCGTCATTTGATACACAGAAACGCTTGTTATTTTCGTCTGTTTCTCTTTATAAATGGACGTACGTAGATACTTTTTTGTGATCGTAAGAGATTTTCCCACTCGCTGTTTCACTTTTTTCACATCTAAATGGGTTTCACTTTTTCCGCCCAGAAGTTAAATCACTATTAAAATAAAAGCTATTGGCAGAAAAGTAAAATGAAAAGGGCATTATGATCTGTGACCTATTTGCTCCGTGCAAAATCAATATAAAACTGAAACTGCAATTTATTTTGGAATTATAGGGAAAGTTGTACAGCAAAAGATTGAATTTAGTTCGTGCTGTCACACCGGTTTCGTAAATACCTCACGGATAGTACAATATTTACAACAACTACTTGATATTTTTGTATCCTCGTAATGAAACTACAAGTGAGATAATAGTAATAATAATATAATAATAATAATAATAATAATAATAATAATAATAATAACGGACTTTATTCAGGCGGGATTTCAGCCACTGGCTGTTGTTATCCTACCTTGTAACTGAAAATTACAATATGTAATAATATTACAATAAATGTACGACAATTGAGAAGGCCGCACACAAATACGTGTCACTAAATAAACAATAGAAAATTTATCAATTATCTAGCAATAATCGAGTAATACGTTTGACGAGCCTAGAAACTGAAACGAGCTAATTCATAGACAATAAAAATAATTTTAATTTAGACTTGAAAGTGAAATACTTTAATGTTTTAAACGCATCAGGGACACTATTGTAAGCACGAACGGAGGAGTAAGAAAAAGATCCTCTAAGGAACGTAGTTCTGTGGACTGGCATATTCAGCGTATGTACTTGACGGGTTTTAGAATGATGTAAATCTCGGAGAAAAATTAATTTATAAAGCAAATAACTAGAGTCTTGCGTTTCTAATATTTTATGGACAAGACAACATAAATGAAGTTCTCGCCGTACCGCCATTTTTAAAATTTTATGTTGTTCATAGAAGGGAGTCATACGATATCTTCTAGTAATATTATCTACAAAACGCATACAAGAATTTTGACATTTTTGAATTCGGTAAATATTTTCAGGCGATAAACACGATCCATACACATTATCACAATAATTAAAAGTAGATAAAATTAGAGATTCAACTAACAGTAATTTTATTCTGAATGGTAAAATATGTTTGTATCTTGTGAATGGATCTTAGCCTGCCGTATGCATTTTGGATTAGTTTATTTACGTGAAAAGTGAACGTGAGATTCGAGTCGAAAATAACTCCCAAATTTCTTACTTGCTTAACTAAAGTCAAAGTAACGTTATCTAACGAAAATGCATTTAGCAAGAAATGTTCAATTTTGTTACACTGCCATTTGGTACCAATTAACATAGCGGCACATTTTTTCGGATTTAACTTTAATGCGTTATTTTTAGACCATAAGCTAATTGAGTCTAAATCCTGATTAACCTTAGCTATGGCAGTATTATAATCAGAAGAAAAAAAAGAATAAAACATCTGGTTATCGTCAGCGTAGGTGCAAATTTTGCAATTTTTAATATTTTCATACAAATCTGCCATATAGAGATTAAACAATAAGGGCCCTAAAATAGAACCTTGTGCAACTCCTGCACTGACGTCTGTGACAGAGGAGTATTTATAGCCTATATCGGAATTTATTCGTGTCAGTTGAGAACGATTACGGAGATAACTAGCAAACAACTCAACTGCCGAAGAGGACAAACCATAATATAAAAGTTTAGCTAAAAGAAGCCTATGATCTAACAAATCAAACGCTTTAGAATAGTCAAGCAATATCAAAATAGATACTTTGTAATTATCAGATGCAGAAAGCAACTCATCAACTATATCTACAAGAGCCGTTGTTGTACTGTGACGCGCCCTGAATCCTGACTGACATGACGGAATAATCTGAAATTCATGAAGGCAGGTATTCAATTGATTATATATAACTCTTTCTAAAACTTTAGAGACGACAGAAAGGACGCTGATAGGCCGCAAATCACTGGGAACAGTAGGTTTCTCACACTTGCAGTTTTGTAATCAATTTATTTGTTAATTAATTACACTCTTATTTTACTTTGTTTGTTGCCTATTTACCCCACTTGACCCTAGTTTTAGTACTCAAATTTCCTTACAAAGTCTTATTTATATAGGGTTCGGCATTGTTCTGAATTTGAACGTTTATGAGATTATTTAAGGAGATACTAAAAATTAAGCTGCGGCAAATGATTACCAAGGTAAGTGTCCACATTTGAAAATTGTTTTTAATAATGCAGGGTGTTCCGTAAAACTACTGCGAACCAAAGATACATTTTTTTTTAAGGAACACCCCGTATGTGATACACTTTTTGAAATGCCCTGATCCGGTCCTTTCTAAAAATGTAAAGTTTTAATATTTTATATCTGGTGGTTAATAAGTTATGGGGTCTAGGACAATTCACCGTCGCCGATTTACCATCGTCAATTTACCATCGCCGTTTCGCCGTAGGTACAATTCGTCGTTGGTAAACTCGCCGTCGGTAAATTCGCCATGAACGATTTTTACAAGTTTTAAATGCAGGTACAGTGTGGTCCATTTTTGATGGTTTTAGAGGGTTTCTCAGTTATTTATAGGAATAGAAGAAAACCGTTTTCGTGACCCAGTGCTACTTTTTCAAGAAAAACTCAGTGGAGAAAACAAAAGTTAGCTATCTCCATTCGTTCGGGAAATATCGGCAGAAAACGAATTTTTCCGAAAAATTATTTTTCACAATATCTCAGCTGTTTGACAAGATATTTTGAAAATTCAAAAACTGTTTTATTTAGAAATTAATGTAGATTTCGCTGACGTTATTGTCTCTTGTAAAAACTGCGCCAGTTCTGCGAAACGGACTATAACTTTCTAATTTTAAATAGAAACCGTAGTTGGCTATGACACAAATAAATTGCTTATTTAATGAGGTTTTCAAAAATATAAGGTTTGATATAATTATTTTTATAAATAACAAAGATACTTATTATTTTTTATTTTCCGGTAGCTAACAAGCCATCCATGACACCAAAAACAAAAAATATAGTTCAATTGTTTTCCCAAAAATCAATTATTATTAAGTAAAACGGTTAATTTAATTCAATAAATAAATAGCTTCATATATCTACCAGAAATTGACATAAAATCACAAGAACGTAAAAATGGATTAACTCCATTTGAACATTTTTTTAATTATTAATGTGAATAGTTAAGAGATTTTTATAAATTTTAAATTGCATAAGTTAGTACATTTCTTTAAGAAATAATTGAATTGTCGGATATTTCCTAAGTTTAATAATGCTTTCAAGAACTTTTGTATATTAATAAATGTAATCGCGGATAGAAGTGAAATAAACATATCTAAGAATTTTTGATAATATAAAATTTAAGATTTAATAATTTCAAAGGAACATATAACATATAATTCTTCAAAGCTGCATTAACAGTTAATCCATATTTACATTACTTGTAGTTTTATGAGTTCTCTAATAGCATTAGATATTTATTTTGTTAAATTTAATTACCTGTATTATTTATTCTAATAATAGATTTTTGAGGAAAACAACTGAATTTTCTTTTGTTTTTATTGTCATAGATAGCGTGATAAGTACTGCAAAATAATGAAATTATTATTTCTTAAAGAAATGCACTAACTTATGCAATTTAAAATTTATAAAAATCTCTTAACTATTCACATTAATAATTAAAGAAATGTTCAAATGGAGTTAATCCATTTTTACGTTCTTGTGATTTTATGTCAATTTCTGGTAGATATATGAAGCTATTTATTTATTGAATTAAATTAACCGTTTTACTTAATAATAATTGATTTTTGGGAAAACAATTGAACTATATTTTTTGTTTTTGGTGTCATGGAAGGCTTGTTAGCTACCGGAAAATAAAAAATAATAAGTATCTTTGTTGTTTATAGAAATAATTATATCAAACCTTATATTTTTGAAAACCTCATTAAATAAGCAATTTATTTGTGTCATAGCCAACTAGGGTTTCCATTTAAAATTAGAAAGTTATAGTCCATTTCGCAGAACTGGCGCAGTTTTTACAAAAGACAATAACGTCAGCGAAATCTACATTAATTTCTGAATAAAACAGTTTTTGAATTTTCAAAATATCTTGTCAAACAGCTGAGATATTGTGAAAAATAATTTTTCGGAAAAATTCGTTTTCTGCCGATATTTCCCGAACGAATGGAGATAGCTAACTTTTGTTTTCTCCACTGAGTTTTTCTTGAAAAAGTAGCACTGGGTCACGAAAACGGTTTTCTTCTATTCCTATAAATAACTGAGAAACCCTGTAAAACCATCAAAAATGGTCCACTCTGTACATATCCAAATAATAATATACGGTTATTATTAATAAAAAAAGCTAATGGAAAATAAAATAATTTGTCATTAAATAAATATGATACATAAATAAAGAAACAGATAAAATTTTTTACGTTTCCAGGAAGTATTTTCTTATTCCGCAGGGTGTTTGCGCAAAATCCCTGCATTTTTTTTAATATTTTCAGATTCTGCTCAAAATTATATTCATTTTCACATAAATCAAAATCACTACACATCAAAAGTCGACTGTTTTCGAGATATTCAATTGTCTGGTATTTGTTTGGTATCTTTGTTTGGTTTGGTTTGATCAAAGTTTGCAGATTTATTGTTAGTTTTATCTTCTGTTTGAAAGGAAGGCGATTAAAAAAAAAAGAAAGAAGTAGAGGAACAATTTCAACAATCCTAAAAGTATACAGGGTTACAACTAATTAAAGGGCCACTTTGGGGATCTCTCGTATACTATAAGAGATACAAAGATGGTTAAATTATAGAAAAGTTGCGCTATCTTGAGGTCTAAAAAAATATGCAAAAAAAATCGGTTTTGAAACATCTTCAAAAAACTGAAAATTCTCCTTTTCGAAAATCTCGAATATCTTCTTTAATTCGTAGATACGACTGTCAACTGTTTATTTTCTTATGGACGCTACTACAGATATTCATAAAACATGGTGCAGAAATAAGTTTTGAATACGACGACGATATTGGTTCGTGAAAGCTCGTAATTTAAAATAAAAATTAAAAAATTGGGGCTTCCATTAAAATTATAATTATGATTATGTGCTAATGGCACCAATTTGTCTTGCGATGGTCGTGCTGTAATTAAGCATTTACTTTGGTGTGAAACAGAAACATGATAGTGAAGTCCGTTTTCATTTACTTGAAACGTAGTGAAATTATAGTTATTTTCATTCAACTCGTAGGTATAACTTGGATACCTAAAATAGAAAGTGTTTTAAAGCTCATCAAGCTAAATAAAGCAGTAACACGCGACGGCGAATTGGGTGGACGATAAATTGGGTCCACGGCGAATTGGTTCTATGGCGAATTGGCGACGGTGAATCGGTGACGGCGAGTTGGCGACGGTGAATCGTCCCATCCCCTAAGTTATGACCACTTTTGTCTTAAAATTAGTATAACTTTAACGTCCTCTCTAACATTGGAAGTCATTTGTAAGTAAACTTTGTGACTACGAATATACTTACAAATAAGCCAAAGTTATTTCCTAGTAGAAACATTTATCTCATTTGCCACCATTTATACAGAGCGACTCAAAACACAAATGATTGAGAAACACAATTCTTTCTTTTACTTGCCCTTTCTAAAAATATAAGGTATTAATATGTTATACGGTGTGGTCAAAATGTTATAGTCAGTAGTGTGAAATTTTTGTGAAAAGACCGCCTAAATCAACTCTTTTTGTAATTTCTTATTTTTTCTTTCATACTATAATGATATTTAGTATTGTTACGATCATTTTTAGTGTAAAAATGGTGCGTAGTAAAACAACTATGAAGAAATGGAAATTTAGTATGAACCAGAGTGATACATTTTAGACGTAGCACTATTTATATTTTCTTTTCAATTTTAAATTGTTGGTACAAATTTTGTAGTTCCTATGCAAAAATAACTACTTGATAAAATAAATTATAGAAGAAGTGAGTGTTCAGTTATGTAAATTAGTGCTTTAAACGATGACAGTTTTTTAATAAACTTGTTTTAATTCTACTTGGAGAAGAATTGTTCTGATATTGTAGTGGGATGGTTAAAAGTTTATTTTTTTATCAATATTCTAATAAATTCAGCTGTACTGAATGCATCCTCATAATCATGTGACATTACATGTTCTCATAAGCATGGCACCGTAATATCCTGCTATAAGAAGTCGTATGTATAAATACAATTATTAAATTAATTCTAGAGAAACACAAGTAATGTCACGCGAAAAAGTTAAAACGAATTCTAAATAAGATAAATGATAATTTAGAATCAAGGAATAATAAAAATGTACCGGAAACATACAAAAGAAATTGATTTAATGTAATTTTCCCACTAAATTGTATATAGCTTTTTGACCACTCCGTATAACATATTAATATCTTATATTTTTAGAAAGAGCAAGTAATATAGAATTCGACTATGGTAAGATAAATAGGGTGTCCCATTAAAAAAAAACTGAATTTCTCAATCATTTGTATTTTGACTCGCTCTGTATAAATGGTGGCAAAGGGATAAATGTTTCTACTAGGAAAGTTTATTTACAAATGACTTCTATCATTAGAGAGAACGTTAAAGTTATAAACAGATAAAACAGCGACATGTTACAATCGCTTTTTGACCTGACATTGCAGTAGGATGGACAAACTGAAGCGGATTTGCTCCAAGCAGGGCTGAAACAGCTGTACAGAGGTTGCTCGAGGTTTTCACTGCAATTAAAAACGACTTGCAACCAAATTTTTATTACCTTTATTATTTTTAAATTTTCGAAATTTTTAAAACTTTCATTACGCTTTGACAGCAAGCATGGCCGCCTTGCATAGGGAACTTATTAGGAGCAAATCTGCTTCAGTTTGTCTATCCTACTGCAATGTCAGATCAAAAAGCGATCGTAAGATGTCGCTGTTTTATTTGTTCTTCACTCTTACATCGCAATTGCGAATAAATTGGACAAGTCGTTTTGGTATGCAGTGGGAATGTCAAGCTACGTCTCTGCTGACGAAGCCCCAAGCAGGGCTGAAACAGCTGTATAGAGGCTGCTCGAGGTTTTCACTGCAATTATACGATTTGCAACAAAATTTGTTAAAGTTATACTAATTTAAAGACAAAAGTGTTCGTAACTTATTAACCACTCGACATAAAATATTAAAACTTTACATTTTTAGGAAGGGCAGGATCAGGGCATTTCAAAAAGTGTATCACATACGGGGTGTTCCATTTAAAAAAAAACGTAACTTTGGTCCGCAGCAACTTTAAGGAACACCATGTATTATTAAAAATAGTTTTCAAATATGGACATTTACCTTGATAATCATTTGCCGCAGCTTAATTTTTAGTATCTTTTTAAATAACTTCATAAATGACCAAATTCAGTACTTGTGTACTTGTGAATGTGTTACATTCAAGTCGAAACTTGCTTGTTGCGAATAAGGATTTTGCACACTCGAATGAAGAAATAAATAAAACGTTTGGATGTGCAGTGTGAAGCTGTTATTTATTTGCGACCATTATAACTGCGACAACAGCAAAGTCAGTAGATTGATAAAGCACCGACACGAATGACGTAACAACAAACAGTGCACCACAACTGTTAAACAGAGCGTAAGAGGCGCTGTCGGCGTTGATTTATTTCTAAAGATGATAAATATCGTTATATCATTCTGGTTTTCAAAGATTTTCTAAGCAACATAAGCAACGCCTAGGTACATTCCTAATTTATCTCTACTGTCATTCATGACTTTTATTTAAACAGAAATCTTATAAGAATGTGCGCCCTCTATCGGATAAAAAAATCGTTAGTAATGCGTTCGCTGCTTCAATGGAAAACTTTAAGAAATAATCAGGAAACATACGTGAGTATATTGGATTATTTAAATTCATTTAAAATCTCTAAACTATGTCGAGGTACAAATCTCCAAGCAGTTAAACGTATGAAACTGAAGTTTGAATTTTACTGTTATCATACAGACTGATTAGGAAACAAAGTATTTTTCCATCACGTTCCATGTGTGGCCGTTAGGTTCTAGATATTGTGACTTGGGAAATAATTAGATTTAGCAAATTCCAACAAAAATAAAAATGAGGTTCAGGATACAGTCCAAAAAACTGTAGGTACCGGAATACAACAAAATCTTTTTGGATAGAACTTTTCCAAGTACAAAGTTTTTTTAATCTCGAACCGGACAGAAATATGAAGGGAACACACTCAACGTTTCGCTACAGATTTATAACTATAAATAAATAAATTGTAAGTACAAAGTTTTTTTAATCTCGGACCGGACAGAAATATGAAGGGAACACACTCAACGTTTCGCTATAGATTTATAGCTATAAAGATTTATATATATATAAATCTATTTATATCTATAAATCTATAGCGAAAAGTTGAGTGTGTTCTCTTCATATTCCGGTCCGGTTCGAGATTAAAAAGACTTTGTACTACAATTTTCATCGGACAAGAACCAACTTCAATTAGGCTTTTCCGTTTATTATGTCTTATTCTTCTCATTGTAAACACTTACATTTATTGTAAACTTATACGTTGCATTAATAAAATGAAAACGTAAAGTAATTTGCGTCATTTTTCGTCTTGACTTACGTAAGATATTCCACTTTGTCAATTTTGTCAACTAATTTGTTCAAGGTCAAAGCGTTGACGATAACTTAAGTGTACCTAACTTCGGTAGAAATGTTAGAGACAAGAACACTGTTTCTATCCATGTAAGAATGTAAGAATGAAATTCTAGTTGTAATAACCAGAGACATGCAGAAAAATATCAAGGTCAATTTAAGGCAAGCGTAGAGCGCGTTTTCAGTCCACCGTGGTTATAGGCGTCACTTCGAGCATCAGGAACAGAAACACACGATTTACGTAAATAATAACAAATTCATAAAAAAATGATTCAAGTAAGGGTTAACCATTCCGCCACAATACACTAACGACGTTAGTTGTTAGATTTTATACGCAGCAAAAATCAAGACGGTGAAATATCACGCACGACGAAAACAATACGATAAACGCTGTTTCAACGACGCCGCTGGCAAACGCTAACTACCTTCAGGCAGTGACTATTGCGCAGCCGTGATATTTTTCTGCCGGTCTCAGGCAATAACCAACCAAACCGACAACAAAATGTATTGTTACCAATGCTCCAAGTAATTAAAACTAATTAAGCCCAACAGTTTAGATTTAAGGATTTATTACCAAAATACTCGTAGCTTACGTAACAAAACTGTTGATTTTTTTAACGCTGCTTGTACTTTTCACCATGATATCATTTGTGTAAGCGAGACCTGGCTTTTTCCAACTATATACAATGCTGAAATTTTGCCCCCCGGCTTATATACAATATTTCGCTGCGATCGTTGTTACAATGAAACAAGTGTAAGTCGTGGTGACAGAGTTTTACTGGCCTTTAAAAATCATTTCGTAACTGAACCTATTGACCTGTCACACTTATTAAACCTCTTGCAAGCATTGCTTGTAAGTTCTGCTTAAGTAATAAGACCCTATTATAATTCTTGTATACTTTCCTCATACACCCACATTACAGGAATTGTCAATATTCTGTAATTTTATTGAAGAGTTATTAGTGTATTGTGCGGATATCTTACTTGTAGGTGATTTTAACTTACCTGAATATGTTTCAAATGACATGAACAGTCTTATACTAACTCTTAATAGCTGTTCTCAGTTTCTAAACTTGAAGCAACACAATTCAACTACAAACATCTCCGATAGGTTGCTTGATCTTATGTTCTCCAGCAATCACTGCGGACGTTGTTCATGATTCTGTCTCCCTAATCAAGGAAGATCTTTATCACCCAGCTCTGTCTATCTCATTAACAGTTTCTAATTCTCCTGTTAAATTTAATAATAACAACAACGTCAAAGTTTATAATTTTAAAAATGCCAATTATCTCGAACTTTACCATCATATACCTCTTGTTGACTGTACATATCTGAACAATTACTCAAATATTGATAATCTGGTTCAACATTTCTATGATATCTTGAACAACTTATTTAACAAATTTGTTCCCAGTTACGCCGCTGTCCGCGATCGAAGAACTTTTCCAACCTGGTTCACGACCGAAATGATTAACAATATTCGTTTAAAATCTTTCTATCATAAAAAATTCACTTCCACTAAGAAAATACTATATTACCACAATTTTGTAATATACCGTAAACTTATCAAAAAGCAAATATCTACCGAATTCAAAAAATATATAAACAATATACAGTGCGATTTAATTGACAATCCTAAAAAAATTGTCCTACCTTAGATCTAAAAAAGATAGCACGAGGATTCCTGGTCGTATGCTCTATAATAGTAATTTCCTTGACAGTCTTCAAACGATTGTTGACGGTTTTGCTTCTTTCTTTGAATCAGTGTTTACTCCACCATCTACCTCCTCTACACTCACTCCTGACAACTGTAACGAGCTTTTCACTTCCTTAGGTATAAAAGAAATCACTGAAGAGGATATCCTCCATGCCTGATCTAAATTAAAAAACTCTATGACTGCTGGACATGACCAAATTCCCAGTTTCTTGCTGAAGGATTGTAAATTTGCGTTTGTGAAACCTTTACTTCTCATTTTCAATGAAGCTCTCAAATGTAGTATTTTCCCTTCGTTTTGGAAACAATCGAAAGTCATTCCTGTATTTAAAAGTGGTGATGCTGCAAACATATCTAATTATCGTCCTATTTCTCTACTCTGCATTTTCTCTAAAGTTTTTGAAATTATTCTATACTCTTACCTATATCCTCACATTAAGCAATATTTATGTCCAGAACAGCATGGCTTCGTGGAAAAGCGCTCCACCGTAACAAATGTTGCTTGCTTCTCTCAATTTCTATGCGAATCTCTTGACCTTGGCTCTCAAGTTGATGTCGTTTATACAGATCTTGCTAAGGGTTTTGATCGCATAGATCATCAGCTCTTAATCTCCAAATTAAGTTGCTATGGTCTTACCCACTCATTAAAACTTCTCTTGCAGTCGTATCTTTTGAATAGGCAGCGGCGAGTTTATTACAATGGTTCTTCTTCTCGAACTTACACTGCTTTTTCCGGTATTCCTCAAGGTGCGAACTTAGCAACTCTTCTTTTTATACTTTTTATAAACGACCTTCCCTTGTCTCTTACCAAGCATAGCAAGATCCTAATGTACGCCGACGATGCTAAATTATTTCGTGAGGTTGATAGCCAAGAAGATGTCCTTCTTCTTCAAAAGGATTTAAGTTCCCTTTCTGACTGGTGTACCTCTAACCGACTCGCTTTAAATGTTGACAAATGCAAAACAATTTCCTTCTCGCGTAAAAAACGCAAATTGTTGTTTCATTAGCAACTAAATGGTCAATCCTTGGAATACTCCACCGTTATTAAAGATCTCGGCGTTCTTCTTGACGACCGTATTCTATTTAATCACCATGTCAATGACATTCTAGCTAAATCCACATCGCTTTTGGGCTTCATCGTCAGGAACACTCGTGACTTCACTAATCCCGCTGCCTTATTTGTTCTCTTTAACGCTTTTATCCTTTCACGACTCCAATATGCATCCCTTATTTGGTTTTCGATTTATAATTGCCATACAGATGTCCTGGAACAAGTTCAGCGCAGGTTTCTTAAGTTTCTTTGGTTTAAAGAATATGGTGTGTATCCTCCTAGAGGTTTTCCTCATGAAACCCTACTTACGGATTTCAATAGCTTATCGCTTATTCATAGGAACCATATCTCGGCTTTTCTTTTTTTACATAAGTTGATCCATAATCTCATTGATGCTGCTGCTCTCTTGGAAAAGCTTAGTTTTCATATACCGCGCATTACCGCCAGAAACTCTTTGACTTTTTATTTGTTTACTCCGAATACCAATGGTTTAATACGTTCTCCTATTTATACTGCCTGTACCCTATACAATAATCTTTGTAACAACATTGATATCTTCAATCTAAATGTCGTCGCGTTTAGAAAGAGTTTGGTCAATTTCTACACCAACCCTCCTCTTAACTCTTCTTAATAACCACTTTTTTGCATTCGCCGTGCCTTTCACTTCCTTATATACTTACTTCTTTCATTTATTTGCCTTATTACCTTTCTTTTTTCTCTTTCGTTTTTCTCTTTCTTTTTTTCTTTCACTGCTACATGTTTTTAGTTTTAGTTTTAGATGTAGCGCAGGTTTAGATCTTTTGTTATTTTCTACCGCTTTCTTTTTGCTCTGTAATTGGTTTTTATAACTGTTGGGCAAATACATATTATTATTATTATTTATTATTAAAAAATCACATTTAGCTTTAACTCATTCAATCACTTTTCACAAACTAAATTAAAAAAAATGAAACAAATTCTTTCGCTCAGGTGTAATACGACTTATTACGACGTTAAAAACAACGCTTTTATTGGCCTCTCGACTTCGGCGAAGCTCACTGCTCGATTGCACTTCTGTTTTTTGTTCCAATTAAATTGACCTACCTGAAAGACATAGACGTACGAGTATTTCTTGCCCAATTTTCAACTGCGATTTTCTCAAAATGTAAGTTTTGGTAAGGACATGTAAGTCCAATCATCCCCATTTTTGGCGATGTATTACAGGTTTAAACTTCTGTACTTATTTCACAAACACTCGGTACTTGTATATATATATATATATATATATATATAGGTAGTACACTTGCGTCCCATTACTAGACAGCGTTGTAAGGTGTCAAGTTACAAGCATCTAGACACAATATCTGATACTTTTTGAGTATCTAAATACATAACTCAGATACGACATAAAATTGTATCTACATAGATCCAATTATTACATGACTATTCATCTATTCATTTGCGATACTAAATTAACACCTCAACACACAAACACATTGTTTGCTAAATCAATAAACATAGTTTCGTAATTCGGAAGTAAACTATTCGCAGAGAAGGTGTTCATTACCCAATAGTACAAACCGTTAACTAATTAATTATATTCATAATAATCAATGAGCTAAATATCTACATGGATCGAGAAACAGATCTTAAAGTAATATTTCATCCCTTACTAAACCATACCATTGTGATATATTTATTGCGATAAATTATTACAACAAAACTTTCGACTACGTAGTCGAAAGGCAGTCTTCATCACATCAGACTTTGCTGACAGGAACCTTAATAAGGCTCTTGTTTCACAATAAGATACCTGCGGTTCGAACGGCACACCTATGGTTCATCCAAGTGAACAAACACGAGACCTCTGTCTGATTTGCGAATGTAAAGCCCCGGGCGTCCTCTTATTATACCTGCACACATACAGGGCGTAACAGGATATTGTAATCCGGTTTATTAGCGCGTTGGACTTCAAATACACCATTTCGTTTTATTTGCGTTCGAATGAAAGATCCTCGGAAGTCATTCGTCAATATACAAAGTTAATTAACCAAAAGAATTATGGAATTTTAAATACCTAATACTCGATTTCTTCACGTCCTGATATATTTATCTGCCAGGTATTATCCCTGGAAACCATTGTATCGATAATAGTTTCCGTAAATAATACCTGGCGAATAAATTTATATAAGAGGTGAAGAAATCGAGCATAAGCCACTTAAAGTATTTGTATATTTGTATGAGTGCGTATACCAATCAAAGTTTTTTATTTTAACCACTGGTGGTTCTTGTTGCTGTTGGCTAAAGTCAACGAAATCTTCAAGGGGTATCTACCTTTAGTTTCTGTTATATACTTGCAGCAAATGATTTTTGACGATGTAGAACCTCATGACTCTACATCAGAATGCGTCTGGAGTTTATCAGTTAATTCAGTACGAAATCAATTAGTGGTTGAAGACCTTGCGTTAATTAACTCCGTTTGTTTCCTTTAAGGATTATCGGTGTTTTCTTAACAGACGAGTTTGGATGTTGGCCTTACAGTGATTAAACACGAACAATAACAATAATATCGAACTAGTGTGTTACTAGTAATGATTGCGTAAGTAAACAGAACCGCTGAAGCCCAAGGCAATAATTAACGCTTTAACGATTTCAATTGTATGTTAGTTTTACTTCAGTAACTCGTTTTGAGTGTGGTTCGACTAATTACAAAAGTAAAAATGCTTACAAAATAATTCAGTTTTAAGAACAAGCTGTAAAGTGCTTGTAACTCGAAGTATTAAAACATTTATATCACAACATTTATAAATATTGCATTTGTATCTTCTATAAGTAGAATGGCGGTCGTGGTCGCTTTTCGTATTTATATAAAAAAGTTATAAGAGTGCGTAATAACGTCTTTAAAATAGAGTATTATCGTTTTTTATTATTGTTTTATAACGTGGTTTAAACTCCTTAAAATAATAAATACAGCGTGTCTCTAAACTTATGTCTTTAATTGAAACCACAAATAGTGGTCAAGAAGAGAAGGAAAATTTGTTATACAACTATAGGTCAGACAGAAATAATAACACAGATAAAAATTATTTTACTTTTTCATAGAAATTGTTTGAGGGTCGCTGAATGCAGCTTAAATGTTCCGGCGCAGCTTGGTTTTCAACTATTCTCCGACGTTCCAGGCCATAAAAAGGCAGGTCAAGTATCGTGTTTTTTCTTAATTTTAAAAGCAGATAAATTTTGTAACTAGGTAAGTTCTTAATAGTTTAAAATATTCTGTGCGCGTTGCATTAATTGATGATTAGTTTTGTGCTAATCCGTACTTTAACAGTTAAATTTAAAAAATTCAATCTAAGGCGATTGAAAAAGTGGAAATTCTTACATCATATTAATTTGTAAATTGCCAATAATCAACTTACAATGTTAATTACTAAAGCTTATTGTATTTGTACAGCAAAAATAAATTTATTTCTTTATTAAAACTTCGAATAAACGACGAAATAAACGTCTGCACTAGGCGAGAGCTTTTATGTCTTTATGGTTTAAGCCGACGCAGAAATTCAGGTTCAATATTATCCTTATAAAAACATGTGTTTTGTGTTGGAATGTAAGTAATTAATAAAATAGTTCGATTGAGAGCTAGCAAAGTTATTCAATCACTTATTTTGAACCCATAGATTATTGTGTGTACAGTGACAGAAGAGAATGGCGAAAAATAGTCGCGCAAGCCAAGGACCTACAAGGTCTATCGTGCTAAAATATATATATATATATATATTATCCTTAAAAAAACATGTGTTTTATGTTGAAATGTAAACGATTAATAAAATAGTTCGATTGAGGGCCAGCGAAGTTATTCAATCACTTATTTTGAACTCATAGATTATTGTGTGTACAGGAAATCTAATTTATTTAAATTTTTTATCGTATCATACTCCAATTCTTGCTTTCCGTTTTTACAATAGGAGTGGTTTCTGCTCTTGCAATACTTATTCTGCAGCTATAAGTGCGATAATTAAAAAATAATTTCACGCATTTTCAACGCACTTACAAAACTAGCGTACGAAGATGTTTAATTACTTCAGCAAAAATCTAACGTAGATTAGGTACTCGTCTTTAACATAATTGTAATTGTCTATTACAAAGAGGTGCGTGAACAAACATTCTGACATATCGCATGTTGAAAATACAAATAAACATGCCAATATCCGCAAGTCTGATTCATATTCGTATACAATAGGACCTTGACTGAGTTCTTCTAAACGTAAATAAAAAGTTCTATTGCGGTTCATTGCTTTTATCGGAATAAATTGCTGAAATAAATCGTAAACCATGCAGAGGTTTCAATACAAAGCGACTGCGCTCGCTTGTGATAGGTCAGTTTTTCAATATTGGGCAAAAAATTTCAAATTTAGAGAGATAATCTCTTCTGTAACGAGGAACTTACAGTTTCCTTTAAAGACAGAGGTGTTGAGACACCCTGTATACAATAATTTGTCTGTATCAGTGAAAAACATTTGTTACACACCATTACAAAGAGCTTTTACAAATGATTTATAACAGAGGATTGTGCAGGTTTCATATAACGATTATCGAACTAAAACGTAAAACGGCAATAACGTAGATTTATAATCGTTCGAATAATAGTGCATTAAAAAGCAAGTTTCGTAAGGCATTTTATTTTCGCACGCGAGCGTCAAGTGGACAAGTGCACCAATGTTTTCTGCACTATTTTTCTATTTTGGTTCTTCGAAGAAAAACAAGTTACCAGTTCGCGCTTGAAATAATTTCTATATGTCCCGTTAATTAACAGTTCTGCGTTTAGTGGTTATCTCATAAAATTTAATAAAGCTTTTTGTACAACTTTCTATCATAAACACAACTGCACTTTATAGATATAATAACTTTTAATAACAGTTGCCTCAGTGGCGGCGATAAGGTTGTAGGGGCCCCCCGCCGTATTTACTCAACTAAAACTCAATTTAAATTGAAGGTTACTGTTTTTACACTGAGTTGAAATGTTACATTGAATTAAAAACTTGCAATTTTTTTTAAATCATGTTTGAGTTTTATTAGAAAAGTTAAGGGCCCTCTGCAGCCGGGGGCCCCCCGCACCGCGGGGTCTGCGTAGGCCTTGTCGGCGCCACTGAGTTGCCCACCGCTAGTTCACGCGCAGAGCGATAAGAAACTACTTCAATTCTCTATATTTTTGTTAAAGATATTCTCATTTCGTCCTATAATTGGGAAATTTCCTGTTGGGCGATTAATATTATTATCTATCTGTAAAGCTTTGTCAAATAAAAAAAAGAAGTTGGGCTGTTGACTACAAGACAAACGAAAAGTCGGAGCAAATGAATACGATCGAAAAAAGATGAGAAAAATGAGGTGATGGTGGAAAAGAGACGGAAGGAAAAGTGTAAAAGATCAAAGAGGTAAAGAAAAGGAAGACGAGAAAAGATAAAATTCAAAAGAAATAAATAACAAACGGATGTAATTTCTTTTTAGAAACGCAGAAGAAGAAAGATGGAAACAAGAAAAGATAAAGGAGGTAAAAGCTGAGCGAAAAGAAAAATGTGCAATCCAAAAGCAAAAATGACCAATAGAAAAGCTCTTGTAAGTGTTCTGAAACAACTCTTAAAGGTGGAAGAGTTTTAAACAAGATATAATGATTCTCTCTCTTTCCTAGTGTCAACCAAGTTATTAGATTAGGTGGGCCTCTTTTTAATTAATTTTTAATATTTTTGTTTCACTTTTCTAGCTTATAAATTTTTGTATTTCTTTAAAATCCTTGACATTTAGTTTTTATTTCAATTTTTAATAATTTCTAATAATTTCTTACATTTTATATTTTTTTATAAACAGCTTCTGCTAGATTCAATTTAATTGGGTTAGGTTGACCCCGAAAATTTTTTTACATTTTTATATATTTATTTTTTTTTTGTTTCGATTTTCGATAATTTTTTATTTTCTTATCTTTTGTAAAATTCCTTTCTTGGGCCGCATTCACTCAGGTTCAGTTTAGTTGAATTGGTTTGACCTTTATACATTTCCAGTATTTCACATTTTGTAGTTAAAAGAAGTTGGGTCCATTTGGATTGAGTTGAGTTCGCTTAACTTCAGTTTAGTTCGGTTAACTTGAAATCCTTTTTTAATTCCTAAAGATATTGTAAATAAATTTTCTATTACTTTAATTTTTTATTTTCTTTTATTTTTAATTTTTTAAATTTCTTATTTCAACCTCCTACAGTTTAATTTACGATTTTTGATAATTTCTTACGTTTTTCTTATCGATTGTAAAATTCTTCTCTTAGATTGGCTTCACTGGGGTTCAGTTCAGTTGGTTTGAATTGACCTCGATTTTTACTTTCTTCATTCTTTCATTTCTTTTCTTTTTCCTTTCAATCTTCCACAGTTTTTTTTTCGGATTTCCTTAAAATTTTTAAGATTTCTTCTAATTTTTCCCTGAATTATCCCATTTCTAACAAGTGACGAGATGTCAAAATTTTAGGTTAGAAAAGATCCCGAAAACTGGCGCTAATTGGAATACGCTTAAACTATTTCTCCGAACATTTTTTTGAAGAAATTTGATTTCAGCTGTTTTAAAATTGTCTTGAAGCATTTAAAGGGACCAAAATAATAATGGCGATTTGGAGGTTATGTTTATAATTACATATTCTGTGACCTTCCAGAGTGTTTTGTTGTGTTTAAAATTTACGATGGCAACAAACACAGGTAATTTCAAACATGTATCAAGTACATATTGCCCCATGGATGACGTAAACAAAAGTATTTATACAAGGTTTGGAAGAGGATCGTTTGTGTTGTGTGACATTGTTATAACTGCGTCACATAATAGTAAGTCTTTGTGTGTTACGGTTCCCTTTTCCTTTTCAATCTTCGTCGCAAGTTCGGCCTTTTGCCGTTAGTTCGCGGAGGACGTTCCGTTTTGAGGCAGAGTTGCGTCGTGCTATTTGTGCGCGCGACGGATTCTTCCTTAGCGCCACTTGATTTTCGCACGTTGACTTGTAGTGTTGGTCAATTTTGTTACTGCGTTAGAAGTTTCACTGCGGCAACAAAAAGTAAATGCCATGTCGTGCAACTTACAGCTTTTGTTGATCTTGTTATGCACTTATTCACATGTCTGATGAATAGGCCGCCATACACAAGGCGTCGTAACGCTAGCTTATTCGGACAAATTTAACTTATTATTTAATTTATTAAAACTGCAGCTACTTCTGGATGCGCGTTTTGACTCGCGTACATGAAGCGCGAGGTTTTTCTTATTTACACGAGCAACTCTGCGTGGAGCAAGGATGCACCCAAGAGCGTTCAAAAGTTCTGCGCGAATGTCAGCCTAATGAATCACGTACGCCGGGCAAAGATTTGCATTGTTTTAATTACTTTCGCTCCAGCAAGAACGTTCCCCCAAAAGCGTACAAAAGTTCTGCGTGAATGTCAGCCCAATGAGTCACGAACGCCGGGCAGAGATTTGCATTGTTTTAATTCCTTTCGCTCCAGCAAGAACGTTCCCCCAAAAACGTTCAAAGGTTCTGGGTGAATGTCAACCCAATGAATCACGTACGCCGGGCAGAGATTTGTATTGTTTTAATTCCTTTCGCTCCAGCAAGAATGTTTCCTCAACCCTGTATAAGAAAAAATGGCAAACATCGTAGAATACTATATTTTTAATCATTTAAAGGGATAGTTGAAGGTTTAAATTAAAAAAAAAACTCAAAGTGTAGCAAATAGAACGAACCATAAAAAGTTATTTACTTTTTTGTAGTATTAGATTGTACAGAAGGTATTCTGATATATTTTTATGGTCATGCCTTAGATCCCCTGATAGGATAATATTTATTTATTCACCGGTGTTGCAAAGTTCTGGTACAAATAGTAGAACATGACGAAACACGAAGGACAGGGTAGTACTTGGACAATAAAATAAAAAGGCGCAAGGGTGATCGCTATCACGGTTATGTAAATGAAACAAACGTATCGGGCACATCGAATGTAACTGGAATTAAACGCGAATTTTTACAGCTGATGTGTATCAAACGATACGAGCGCAAAAGCATGTATACACATTTATTCCGGCGCGAATTAAAAGCGATAAGGGTTAAACTGCAACGGCGAAAAAAAAATTTGATGGAAAAACTTGGCTGCTCTTTTAACTTACGTTAGTGCCGCGGTTTTCATTCGTTGAATTCCGGACAAAAGTCCGGCGAATGCGGCGGTGAAATGCCAGATACAAGCTCGCGCAAATTGAATTAACAAAGCGAGCACCGCGCCATCTATGGGAGTATTATGTTTCGGCGCGAGCTCACATACATTATGCCCTGTTAATAAATGTCTGACACACTCCGGGGAAATATGTCGGCGTGTACATCAGCGTTTCCATCGAAATATTAAAAATTTGCCTTTGTTAACATGGAAAGGCATTTTTTTCGTTTTCGCTCTTCGCGAAAATTAATTTTCCAGAACAGAAATGGAACGTGTCGTCGATTAAAAACTATTTTTGCGAAACTTTCTGTTACACAAAGCAACATTTTTGTCGGCAAGTTTAATTTGCTTCTTTGACCGGCGCGGCCAAAATGAACGTTTAGAAAAAAAGAAGCTCATTCTAGAACATCCCTTTATTTAAAAGTTCAGGCAGATTGTAGCTACAATCCGTACGAAAAAAAAATGTGAATGTAATTTAAACGAACGAGCTTTCATTGTCGCATTAAGTCTGTCCATCACTCTACATGCAAGCAGGCATCAACTTATTACGATTATCGATCTGCAAGAACTAAACGACGAAAGGAAATTGCTTTTAAAACTGTAATTACGGTCCGAAACGTGCAATTTTCGCAGTTCGCTCTGCAATTTATTTATTTGTTTGTTTGTTCGCGAACAAAAACCAGATGTGTTTTTTTTTTGGGTGTAATGGAAAAAAAAGTAATTATTCCATTCTTTTGAACCCGAGCTTCCTTCTTGCATATTTATTCGGCCTGTCTGTCGGTGTATTTATATCGCGCGGCGTTATCCTAACGTCTTTTGTTGTTGTTTTCCGGAGCGTAAGCCGCAAAGCGCTTAATGAGATTTTTTCGCGTTCAAAGCCGAACTTCCGACGGGTTCTTTAATTCGCGGAATTATCGTTTGCGTCACGGGGAAATCAATAGCTTGATGAAGGGCTTCATGGAAAAAAAAAGAAAACAAAAAAACAAAAAATAAATTTTGCCCTGGGAAATATTTAAACAACGAAGTTCAAACGAAAATCTCTCTCTCTCTGAACGCTGATGAACTGACTGCGCTTTGAGCCAGCAAAATTATTAGAAAAAAAAAAGGTTTTAACGAATAAATTGGGAAATGCACAGGGTTTACAAAAAATCAACTTTCAGAAGCAAAAACAAAGATGAAAGAAATTTTTAATTTAAAAACTCATACATTACTGCACACTTCTTATTGCTCTTTCGTATATTCATTCTATAACCAGAGCTGCCGACAGAACCTATACGAATGCGGGATTCGCAAATAATAATCGTCTCTTGATTTGAAAACCTGTAATTAAACACTAGCTTAACACAGTTCAAATTAAACAAGTAATAGCGTACAATACTTATTTTGATAAATAACACTTAAAAATTTCACCGCTTATTTCGCCCAAGTTGCTCACACTATCGCTCGCTCAATGTAGACGGTTTCAAATCGCGCGATAATACAGGTGGGCCAACAGTGTGTAGCGTTACTATTGAAGATATTTGAAATTTCTGTGCGCAATAACATACATATCGTTTAGATGCACAATCTGAAATTATTTAGACTTATACAGAGTGCTCCGTGAGACTGTAACGACCCTAACATATTGCTATGTTATTTAAGTTGAAGCTTTAATTTTGATTATGTTAAATAAGTTTTACTTACATTTTTAGGATGTATTATTATGATTTCGCATCAGAATTTTGTTTAAAGTCAGTGTAATTTTCGTGTATCAAGGAAGAATTGTAATTCCAAGGTATTTCGTCTCAAATAATGCTTACACTAAAACACAAATTTTGTTCCATGAATTAAATGACATGGGTTACGACAAAACACATTGAACCGCAACCTAAAGTCACTCTTGAAGCTTCTACGATGTAACAAAGGATTGCAGGACTTTGCTGATATGAAGGCATCTCTTAAACCTAGCAAAAGGTGAACACACCGTAAGCCAAAATGGTCATCTTCGGCCAAGAAGTCTTCAAGCGTCACGACAACAAGAAACACATTCGTGGTAACAAAACAAAATATGTATGTACGGAGATTATTGTTTGATATTTGGAAAGAGAATTCATTTAGGAACATTTTAAAACATTACACAAGTCGGTAGCAACAGTAATAAGGAAGTAGTTTTTTGTGAAAAGCAATAAAACGCATTTAGCAAAAAAGTGTTTACTAGAAATTGGGAATGACGTGCTCTAAAGATAGTTAGAAAACGAGAGGGAGGTCTTTTTCTTGTATGATCTATATAAAGGGGACGGAGCGATTTTCAGAGAAGTCACAATATATCACTAGTCACTAGTTTTATTTTTACAATTGTAATTTGTCGTTCTGTACCTATTTGCGTTAATTTTGTTTCGTTCATTTTTGACTGTAGCAATTAACAATATTGTGAAAATAAAATCACACAGACGAGGGTGGAAAAGGGTGGCAGATTAAGAGAAGACGGAAAGCCTTTTCCCGTACTTTAATTAAACCTAGAAAACCAAGTAAACACTTTTCAACCACTTTTTAGCAGTCCGTACAACGTTGAATCTCGAATTCCTTTGTTAGTAGCGTTCTGGTTTTCGGATGGTAAGCCAGAAATCGATTTCCAAGTCGCTTTCCACGGATTGCTCGACTTACGTTTGCTCTTAATTTTGGAATTGAAATCGAAATGGGTCCGCTCCTTATCTCTTTCTCAACTTACTTAATAATCCTTCCTTATAATAGTTCGAATAGAAATCCGAAGCTTTAGATTACAAAATATAATTGAAATGAACCTCCGCCCACAATAATTTTTATATCCGTAGATACGTATTTCGGCAGCTAAGCTGCCATCTTCAGTACGCTACCAACTTAAAAGCACTAAAAAATATCTAAAAATAACCTAATCACACTGACAAAATCATAAAAATGTTAAACCTAACAACAATCTAATCATCCTACAAGATATATATGTCTAAATGTAAGTAAATATAAATTAAAATGTGAAAATCTAAAATAAACTATATATGTTATATACAGCGTGAAAACTAAGTAGCGGATAAAATCCATAACTCCGTTAATATTTGTAATAAGGCAAAAATCTAAAAGGGGTATAGCGATTCAAATTACAGCGCATAAGAAGAAGTCTATTTTGAGATATTTTCATGAATTTTTTTTAAGTTATGACGTCACCAAGATTTTTTTTAAATGACAACCTATATTTTTTATTTTTGATTTCGGTGGGTTTTTTTAACCTACTTTCAACAGTATAAAATTTTGGATCGATTATATAACAAAAAATTCAAGAAAGACGGCCATACAAGTTTAATTGTAAAGTTGAAGAAATAAACAGAACATCTAGTTAGCTAGGTTTAAAACGAAACAAAATTAAGGTGTAAATAAACAAAATTTGATTTTGAGTCATTGAAATCACAATAAATGTTCAAACTGACGACCATGCACCAACTGACAATACCCAAGACGCTCATAAAATTCATTTATTACATTTTGAATAGTTTGAGGTGTTATTAACCTACACTCCTGTCGAATTCTTTCTTTAAGATCGTCTAAGTTGTTAGGTCTATTTTTATACACCTTGGTTTTTAAGTACCCCCATAAAAAAAAGTCTAATGGCGTTAGATCAGGGGATCTAGCCGGCCATTCCATTGGACCTCTTCTTCCTATCCATCTACCTGGGAACATCTCGTCCAAATAACGTCGCATATCAACTGCGTAGTGTGGCGGAGCACCGTCGTGTTGCATCCAAATGTTATTGTTTGGTACGTCACAGTCATTTTCATTAGGAAATAATATCGCCAATGCAGGTACTAATTCGAATTGTAAGAAGTGTAGATATTTCTCACCAGTTAAATTACCTTCGATAAAGAATGGACCTAAAATTCTGTCACCGACAATTCCTGTCCATACGTTGAGCTTCTGGGGATGTTGAGTATGAGCTTCTTGCATCCAGTGGGGATTTTCCCTAGACCAATATCGACAATTATGTCTGTTAACAGTTCCATGTAAAGTAAAACTTGCCTCATCAGAAAAAATTATACGCTGCGAGAACATTGGATCACGATTGCAAATTTCCAACATTTCTTCACAAAATTCTTGTCTATGATCATAGTCAGTTTCTGCTAACTCATGGACTAATTTTACTTTATACGGATGAAACTTTTGCATTTTTATAAGTTTCAGTACCGAGGTATGGCTCAGGTTGTGCTCTAAAGCAATGTCTCGACTAGTCGAATGCGGATTATTTTCTATTTCTAGTAAAATATCAAGCTGAACATCGTCAATTAATTTTGTCTTAGGGTGGCCAGTTTCTGGAAGGTCTTTCACAATACCGTAATTTCGAAATTTATTTTCTATTCTGCTGACTGTGGATTGACTTATTTGCTGATCAGGATATTTGTCTATAAAAAGTCGACACACCTCTTGATGAGTTCTAATTCGATCGCCATACCCAATCATCATTAGAACTTCAATTCTTTGTTTTTCAGTCAGCAACACCATTTTGGTAAAAGGTTTTTAATAATTAGTGTAACTCCTACTATCCACAGGGAATAAAAATACTCACTTTATTGTGATAGGTATTTACAAGTTCTTGTCAATCAAACAAATTTTGTTTGTTTTACGCCTAGCTAACTAGATATTCTGTTAATTTCTTCAACTTTACAATTAAACTTTTATGGCCGTTTTTCTTGAATTTTTTGTTATGTAATCGATTCAAAATTTTATACTGTTGAAAGTAGGTTAAAAAACCCACCGAAATCAAAAATAAAAAATATAGGTTGTCATTTAAAAAAAATCTTGATGACGTCATAACTTAAAAAAAATTCATGAAAATATCTCAAAATATACTTCTTCTTATGCGCTGTAATTTGAATCGCTATACCCCTTTTAGATTTTTGCTTTATTACAAATATTAACGGAATTATGGATTTTATCCGCTACTTAGTTTCCACGCTGTATAAATCGGAAAAAAAATTAAACTTAACTGTCAGATTCCTTACAAATAAGAGCTAACCAAACAACACGGAAATGCGAAAATAAATAGTCCAAAGACCCCGAGAAAACTTCTTATTCTAACAAATAAATAATAACGAATAACGAATACCAAATTGTGGTACTGTTAATCTTATTTCGTTTTTGCTGCGTGTTGGATAGCCATGTATCACTGAGTTAACTGAGTTGTTCGAATGAAAATCAAAGACGTACACAGAGCTTTCGAAAATGAACAAGTTAATAACAGTTAGTATTTGTAAGCTTTTAAAATGCTCTCTGCATGAGACACATGGTGGTAATTGTTTTATAATACGAATGCACTGTTTCTGCATCTTTAAAACTTTATGGGGCCTATTCTGTATCAAAACCGTTAAATTTAAAGGGCTATTAAATTTTGTTGCTACGGTAACAACCAATCATAGAATTGCATTTTAAATTTTAAAGGACCTCTAAATTTTAACGGCCCGCTAATAAGTTACAGAATACGCCCAAGCGATTACCCCAGTATAGTAAAGCATAACGGGCTATTGATTCGAAGTATCCGTGATAAACTGATAATAGTGACCACTGATTACAGATAGGTTTAAGCCGTCTCATAGCAAAAATTGTTTTATTAAGTTTAGTATTAATTTTATAAAAGTGATCTTTCCAACAGAGCTCACCATCGACAACCAAACCCAGAAAGGTACTTGCACGTAAAGCGCTAAATTTAAGATTCTCATGTGATACTGAAAATGAGTCAAATTTGTGGAGTGGAAAAACTACCACATTTATTTTATATACGTTAATCTTTAATCTGTTAGCAGTAAACCATGCAACAAGTTACTGCAATGTTTTTTCCACATTAACTTTCAAGGAGGCTTTATTTTCGACTGATTCACATGCACTTGTATCGTCAGCATACAAAGTAAGCATACTGTCTACATTAGCCGCGAGATCATTCATAAAGATTGAGAAAAGAATAGGGCCTAAGATCGAACCCTGTGGCAAACCCTTGTTAATATCTAGTGTACTTGAATGAGTAGCTTTCCCATTCTCTTTATTTATGATTTCAGTAAATTGGCGCCTGTTACTTAAATACGATTCAAATAAATCTAACGCGTTCCCTTTAATACCGTAGAAAGATAATTTTTGTAATAGAATGTTATGATCCACAAGATCAAATGCTTTAGAAAGGTCGCAGTTCAGGCTAGCTACCAGCATTTTTTCATTAACAAGAGAATATATATTTGACAGGATATGATTTAAAGCCGTGACAGTGGATCTTCCCGAGCGAAAACCATGCTGTGTATTATCTATAAGTTTATATTTTTCAAAGTAACCAACAAGACGGTCTTTTATTGCAGTTTCGTATATTTTTGAAAGAACAGGAAAAATAGCTATTGGCCTATAATTCGTAATATCCGTTTTATTTAGTTTTTTTTTGTTTACTGGTATTATTTTAGATATTTTAAAGTGCGTAGGATATATACCCGTTTCAAAAGAAGAATTAATCATATTTACAAGAACGTCAACTATTAGATCAATTGTACATTTATATACTATTATGGGAACGTCGTCGATCCCAGAAGCCTTCGTATTTTTCAATGATTTAACAATATGTTTGATTTCATAGTCATCCACAGGAGACAGAAATAGTGACTTATTGCAACTAGTTTTGAAATTACGTAATTTTTTATTACAATCATCTGTGTTTAACTTATTATGAGTTGACACAAAGTAGTTATTAAAATCATTACTGATAGTTTCAGAGGAAGATGCGATTTGACCGTCGGCCATGAGCTCTGTTGGTGAACCCATATTATCCGCGTTAGCTTTAACTCGTTCCAAAACCCTTTCCACAAACTAAACCGTTGATACTAAAGACTACGGAGCAATTAATTGTGTCATAATAAAAAAAATGAAACAACTTCTTTCGCTCAGCTGCAATAAGATTTATTGTGACGTTAAAAACAACACTTTTTGGCCTGTCGACTTCGGCAAAGGTCACTCACTGTTCGATTGCACTTCTGTTTTTTGGTCCGATAAAATTTCCTTTTCTTGACCTACCTCAAAGACATAGATGTACGATATTTCTTGCCAGATTTTCAAATGTAATTTTCTCGAAATGTGTAGTAAAACTTGTGTTAAGGACATGTAAGTTCAATCGTTCTCATTTATGCTGATGTATTACAGGTTTAAATTTCTGCACTTATTTCACAAAAACCCGGTAATATAATTCAGGATAAATATAATCCTGCATTCCATGCTAAAAATAAATATTTCAGGTTGCGATAATAAGTAAAAAAAAGCAGGCTAAACAAATGATCATCTGGAAGCTGGAAATATAAAGAAGTTAAATTCCGTCTGCCATTCAGCCGCATAACACAAAAGTTTAATCTAAATTAAGAACGATCGCTCGTGAAAAGTCACGAAATAAAAATATTTCCTTCTTCCGCTAAAGGAGAAGCACATTAAAATCCGGCAGCCAATTTAATTGCTCTCTCCTTTATCATTCGGAATTCGCTCGGCTCGCGTCTGCGAGCGGTTTATATCTCTCGTTTCCTTTATCAAAACGAAACAATTTTCATGAGCAAAATGAAACAATTAATCAGGCGAAGCTTCGAGAGCTACGAAATCAAAGACGAGCGCTTCGCGCGATGAAATAAATTAAAAGCGCTTCTTCGGTTTGCGCCAGTTTTAAATCCTACACCTGGAAGATTCGGTTACATCTCGCGATGAAACGGCGATATTTTTTTTTTGTTTTCGAGTTTAGGTGCCACGTGCCCTGGCGTCAGTCTTTAATAAATAATTCAAATAATGAAGTCGCCTCCTTTTATTCAGTACGAATTGAAACCCTGCCAGTGTAGACTCTCTTTCCCTGGCTTGGCATTCTCAAATAAGGAAATAAAAGTTCCCATATTATTTTATGCTTTTTTCGGCGAGTAAATTAACGGCATGATTGGAAGGAACTTTAATTTGCCCTAAAAAGAAGGAAGTCCACAAATTAAAACCTGAATCCCTCTAAAAGAAGGACTTTCTGACAAATTAATTAAAAGTCCTTTATATACAACATCTTGATAACTTACAACTGCAAATCGACTTCGTTTGCAGGATTACGCACCGTAAAACTTTTAAGTGTGCAACCGTTATCCTTGGAAAAAGCAAATTTATCCTTCGAGGAAAGATAAGTGTATGCGATATGCAAAGAACTAAGTTATGACTTTAACTTGCGAATGCAAATGTGTGTTGCGTCTCAACTTCATTTTCTTGACCGGCCTTGTTCGCACGAGCGTGCGAATGTGCCTATTTGGTCGAAAAAAGAATTAAAGCCATTTTCAGAATAGATTAATCACTAAAGAACGGATAGTCAGGCAAAAATAAAACGCAAAAAAGTCACAAAAAAGAAGGAGAAAAGGCAAAGAATTTTGAGAAAAAAGGCAACAAGTCTTAACAAAAAGGACACTAAAAGGCAGGAAATTTTTAAAATTAAATTTATATTAAGAAGTACACAGCATTAAATTCTATTTTTATTTGACCACCAGAAGGTGACTAAATATTTTTCAATATTTTCCGGTAACAAATTTTGTCTTTTGTCGGACAAAATGTTTTTGTATTGCGAAAAAGACCTTTCCACATCACAAGATGTTACCGGAGCATATTTTAACATAGATATTTCATCGATTGTTAATTTAATATCCTCCGCAACGCCACCCTCATGAAGTTTGGCTACTTCTGCAATAATTTTGAAGCCTGGATTTTTTCGTTTTGTGTTTAGAAACTTTTCAGCTACTTTTTGGCCAATGCTACCAGGAACTTTCTTAATTAATGTGTCCACCGTATTAAATAATTTCAAAGAGTCGTATAAACTTAGACCATTTTTTTCTAAACAAGTAATCGTTTCTGGTATATTGGAAAAATGAGTCTTGATGAAAATTAATCCTCTTTTTACTGCAGGATCTTTAAAGGCAGCTTGTGATTTGGCTATTGACAGAGCTGACGATGTTTCAAAATCATCGACCACCTTAAATTAAATATATAAAATTAAACTAATTCCTAAAAGGCAATTGTTAAATAAATAAATACCTCTTTGATTTCGTCAAAATGAACAGCGTAAAATACGCACGCGAAAATCCAAGAACTCCATCTAGTTATAACAGGTTCTGGAGGTAGCGGTGTGTTGGGTAGCTTTTCTTTATATAAAGCTGCTCGTAATGGAGCTTTTAAAAAAAAAACTTAAAAAAATAATCTAAACAAAAAATATAAAGTTACTTTTGAAAAATACCTCTTTAGTTGAAGAAATTAATTTGTTGACTACAACAAATTCTTCTCGAATAAATTCACATACCCTATGCAGACAATGTGCGAAGCAAGTAAGATGAATCATTTTTTCGTAAAAAATTTGCATGACTTGAGCTGCCTTTATCATATAAGGTGCAGCATCGGAAATTAAGAGGAGAATTTTGTCTTTTTTTACTCCATTCGGATATAAGATTCCTATTGGAAAAACAATCTATTAATTTCAGTATGTAATATTCAAAATGTTTAACTTACCCATGCTGTCATCGAAGAAATTGGCAATCGTTTTGTGATTGGTTTTTTCCAACTCTTTACTTGCCAATAAATGAGGAACTCCAGCTTCGTGTTCTGATAATTTACAAACAACAATGTTTGCAATATAGCGACCCTTACTGTCCGTAGTTTCGTCAATTAAGACCCAAATATAATTGTTCGCAATGTCTAGCCTAATCGAATCTAGTGTCTGCAAGTAAATAAATGTAATGTGGTTTTCACTTCTACTCACAGATTGTTAGCAAATACCCAAATAATTTTTCCGCAGTGTTGATTCGTCCGGAATTATTTCTTTTGTTGAAGATTCTAAAAACTCTCGTAACATTGGATTGTTCAATTTTTTAAAAGGAATCGATGCAGCTATAAAAGCCTCACATAACTTCAATGAAAATGTCGATTTTGAAGGACCAGGTTTTGATTCTTGCAAAGCCGTTTTCAAAAGAAGCTGCTGACCGTTCTTCTTTTTTACATTTTTTGAATGAATACCACTAGTTATGTGTTGGGTTACGTGATACTTTTTAGTAGCATTTATCTAAAAATTAAAAATAAAATTGCAAATAACAATTAAATAAATTAAAAAAGACACTTATTAGGAGGATTTTGTACTTACACGCTTCGAACAAATTTTACAAAACAAAGAATTTCCGTCTATTGACAAATTTTTGTCTAGTTTTACCCAATTTTGTATTTGATCACACTTTGGCATCTTGCAGCGTTAAAATCACCAATTAAATTGAACGTAAAACAAGCACGACAACGAGTGAATTACTAATGCACCGAAAAGAGATTATTTAAATATCGATTGTTGTTACAAATTTCCTGTTAAGATTAAACCCGTATTGAAACTGATAATACCCATCTCGAAATATTCGCTGCGGTCAAAGCGCACTTCCTAGAAAACATCTTACACCGTTCTAGTAACTTGCTAAGTTTCGATTTGAAGAAAAATTATAATAATTCGAAACTCACCGAATTACAAAAAAAAAAGCAACAAAAGGCATTTATTTTCCAGAAAAGGCATAAATTGCTAAAACTTTGAAAAAAAGCAAAAAAGGCAGGCACCAGGCATTTGCCTGACTATCCGCTCTCTATTAATCACGGAAACACGTAAATCAATTTATTTAAAATTTTCATCGATTCTAAAAGCAAAATAATAATATACAAGTTAGATTAGTATAAACCGCCTTTCATTTCGATTTTTTTCAAGAAAATGTCTAAAACAAAGTGAACAGAGCCGTCCACAAGCTACAGCGAAACACTTAAAAATTTGAAGTTACAAAAAAAAAATCGGGGAACTTCTTGCAAACACCCTGCAATATAGAAAGTACTTACGTCTTGGAAGAGGCAAAAAACAGAACAAAATTCACGGATCCCAGCTTTTTTTTTTTCAATGAATATTGAATTAATGACAAATTATTATAATTTTTGTATTCATTAAATTTGTTCGTTTATTTTATTTTGTCTACGTAAATTTTCATCTGGATATGTGCACTTAAAACTTCGTTCGCTGATGGCAAATGTTTTCGCGGTGAATTTGTCGGGGGGAGCGAATTTACAGATGGCGAATTGTACGTGCGGTGAATAGGCGATGGCGAATTATTCTAGCTCTGCGTAATGTCGGCAATGGGCTAAATATACTTGCGCAATCTTTTCTATTAGCTATTAATAGTAACTAATCTAACGTAATAGTTTTTTTTTAACATTGATTTTTTGAAAATCGATCACTCAATTACTGTTCAATTTAACTTTTTGATTTTATCATTCGGTCTCACACAGGTTATAGATTCTCCAACAAGATTAACTAACCTAAGTTTTTCTCTTACCTCTTTCTCTTGGCGTTGAGTGATCCGGAGTACCATTTCGGTTTGTCCTAATAATTTGTTTCGTTTAAAACTGTAATTTATTGTAGATCACCGCCAAATGGCAATGATTTGCTTCTGACACTTCGTTTAAATTGGATTCGATAAGGGCCATGCAAATTACAAGTAACCCTTTACGAGCATCTATTCAGTAACATGGAATATTTTACTAACCGGGGCCGTTCTTCCAGCCCCGCCCACTCCAACGACGAACTTAGAAGCCGCAGCGCCCTCACATTGATACTGGACACTTCAGAAGCCATCCTTAAACGTTAACTGTTGGCATGCATTAATCCTCACATTCGCCTGTGGATATAAAACCCCCAATGGATAGTAGCATACCTTGCCTCCTGAGCATACGTTCTCAAGATCAGTTGATGTCCCAACCGCGTGAATGTCAAGCTTAATTATATTAGTTTCTGTGAAATATGCTGTTTGCGTCTCATACAAAAATGAGCCGCCTACGGCTATTTTGAACTCTCTGTACCGGTTGAGTCGGAATAAGGCAGAAATGAATATCACAATAATTTAAATGAGACAAAACAATAGATTCGCAAAACATTAATTTTAAATTCTCAAATGCTCTTCGAATGACTGTTTAAACATAATCTGTAAATTTAAGATTAGAATCTAAAAGCAAACCCAAATTCTTACAACTGTCTGATAAATAAAGAGGAATATCACCCAAACTTATATCTAAGTTTGCGCGAGAATTTTCCTTACCGGATGGTTTTATTTCTTCAGACATTTATTGGTTCTAGTTCATTTAAAAGAATGAATCGAAATAATCTTATACAGAAAGAACGTCAAGCTCAAAGCTCAAAGTCACACAAAATAAGTGAGGCATGTTGTATATTTTTTTTTTAACACTTAGTCACTTCATAATCTGAGAGTTATGAGGAAAAGTGTTACTAAAATTTCGAACTCCTTCCTAACAATTTCAGGGCGAAGCCAAGTGACGGCTTTATTAACTTGAAACGCGCTCTAAAACGTTCGAGCGCTCGCTTTTTCTGACGTCGTGAACAGTATTGAAGGCCTAAGGAAAAATTAAATTCGATTTGTGCCAAATTCGTCGCGGACATCAAAAAAGCAAAGCTCGAGGAACAAATAAAAACAAGCGGAGCTTCGAAAAATAGAAAGATAGCATCTTCGATAAACGAACGCCGATAACGAGGGGCGGGGGAAAACACATAAGCGGGCGAATAAATAAACGACGAAAGAATTTTATTGTACTTGAATTGCTTCGGGTTTCTTGAATTTACGTTAATTAAACGTCGGATTTAAATTGCACCTGGCAAAGTGTTTCCGAACGGTTTAATTGAATTCTATTCGCTTTATTTGCAACAGTTATTACAATATTGATTTTGAAATGGCCAAAACAAATAAACTAAAAGCGGTTTATTTGTAACAGTTTGATAAATGTATTGTATAATTTATTATTGGGCTTTGGATTAGCTTTGTACACTTTGATCGGTTGAGAACGGCAGATGTATCTATTTTCCGCAATTATATTATTTATATTTTTCATTTTGTTTATTTATTTATTTAGAACATTCAACCTAATAACATGTTCCACCAATCTAAACATAATCACAATAACATTGAAAAAAGGAGTAAGATAAAAAATAATGAAAGGTAAAGGAATTAAAAAAAAAATTGATAACAAAGTATCTTTTTCTGCTGTTTTATCTGAAAAAATTTTCTAGTGAAGTTGCTTATTGATAGTCTGAGGAGTTCATTATTTCTTATTTTTTTTCACAAAAGAGTCTGTCTTCAACTCCTCCACGTTTCCATCTTCCAATTACCAAATATTTGTCATTACATTCCCATTACTATCCTCTCTTTTTTTCTCAGCTATAATAGGGTGGTCGAGTACTTTCTATTCCCTTCTCTTTAACGAACTCCGTTTTCTTCTGCCTTCTTTTTTTTTCTTCAACAATTCTTAATCCAGCGGTTTCAATTTAATCAAAGGATTCAGCTTCCTTGAATATATTCTTTCTTCCTTTTCTCCATTTTGTCCTCAGTTATATCAATTTCCTTGAATGATTCATAGACTGGCCAAAAGCTGATTTTCTTTTCTCTTTCGTTTCTGACTTTATCTATTACATCTCCTCTTTGGTTTCCCAAGTATAATGAGATGGCCAACTAATTTCTGTCCACTTCTCTCTTTAAAGAACTCGATTCTCTCCGGCTTTTTTTTCTTCAAAAAGTTTTAATCCAATGACTTCTCCAGTCTAATTAAAGGATTCAGGTTCCTTGGGTACTTTCATTTTCCCTGTTCTCCATTTTGTCCCTGAGTTTCAATCCATTTCTTCGGGCAATTCTGCTTATATTTTCGTTCGTTCGTTCGTTAAATCAACTCTTTCTAATAGACTTCCCAACTTCTGGAAGACTCATCAGATGATGATTTGATGAGAGAAGCTTTTCTTCGGGTAATTCGGTTTTTATTTTCCTTTAAGCCAATTCTTTCCCACTACCTAACAGACTTCTCCTCTTCTAGAAGACTTATCTAATGATGGTTTGATGATAGAAGATTAGCTTTTACCATAACTTATTACTCCAAATCCAGCACTTTTGGGGGATGTTTATTCAGGTTCGCATTTGATCCTTCTTCTAATTTGGATATTTTTTAAACTTTACGTTTCTTTCTTTTTTGAATTACTATTCCTTAAGGACAACTCCAATTGCTTTTGCGATTTTTTTTAAGACAGAGTTCTGTGATTAAGTAAAAATTGTCGGGGCTGCTTTCTTTTGCAAAAGCAGTTTCGTTTATTTTTTTTGTATTATCTTTTCGACTTCCCGGGTAGCTTACCCTCTTCTCGAAGGCGTCAGTTACTTCTTCTGGTGTATAAGGACAAGTAAGCCTAGCCCCTTACACAATTGCTTGCCCTCTTTTAGAAAGCATCAGTTACTTCTCATTGTTGTTTAAGGACTCAAAGTTTAGCTTCTTCCACAATTGCTTGCCCTCTTCTAGAAGGCATCAGTTACTTCATCTGGTGTAGAAGGGCAGTGAATTTAGCTTCTTCCAAAATTGGTTGCTCCAACTGTAATTGAAGTCAGAACGTTATCTAACTTTTTTCGGCGGTCCTTTCTTCATGTTTCTCTTGGTAACATGCTTTTTGAAGCTCTGGTTTGGTCTTCAGGCCAGTGACCTTCTTTGATTTCCTATTTCTAAACCAGAAGTACAGATGCCTTAATTTATTGCACAAGTCTTCGATCAATCAAGAATTGTTCGCGCCAATTTTACTGTTGTCGTTTCCTTTTTGATTGGTCCTTCGAGTTTCTGGTTAGCTTGTGTCGTAGAAGGGCATCAGTTACTACGTCTTTTGGTATTTAAGGGCAATAAATTTAGCTTCTTCTTTAATTGGTTGCTCCAGATGTAATTGGAGTTGCTTGTAATCCGAGTCAGAACGTTAGCTAAGTTTTCCCGGCGGTTGTTCCTTCGATTTTCAGTTGGTAACATGCTTTTTGTGCCTACGGCTTTATTTTCAGGCCAGAGACCTTCTTCGATTTCCTATTTCTTCATCAGAAGAACAGTTGCATTGATCTTTTGCGCAAGTCTACGATTAATCAAAAATTGTTGGCATAATGTTTATTGTCGTCGTTTCTTTTTTATTGGTCCTTCGAGTTTCTTGCCAGCTTGTGTCCTAGAAGGCATCAGTTACTACGTCTTCTGGTATTTAAGGGCAATGAGTTTCTTCCTCAACTGGTTGCCCCAGATGCAATTGTAATTAGTTGTAATTGGAGTCAAAACTATGGAGCTAAGTTGTTTCTTCAAGTTTCTGTTGGTAACAAGCGATTGCGATTGCTGTTTTATCTTGACGCCAGAGTCCTTCTTCGATTTCCTATTTGTAATGTTTTCTGCTTTGCTTCTTCTGGTGTGGCTGATATTTAGATCTTCTTTGATATCCTATTCCTTAACGAAGACTTAAATTTACGTCTTAGTTGCTTAAATTTTTTTGGGCAATTCTTCGATTAAACAGAAATTGGCAGGACCGTTTCTGTTTTCGTCTTTTCTTCTTTTTTAAAACCGTTGCTTTTTGTATTGGTGGTCCTTCGAGTCTCTGGCTTCTTGGTCTCCTTCAGAAGGTTTAATTTACACTCCAGTGAACGTTTATTCGGTTGTTTTGGCTAGCTTGTGTCCTCTAAGGCTACTTCTGCTTCCTAAGGGCAACGGCAATTGGTTGCTCCAGATGAAATTGAAGGTAGAACATAATCACATTCTTTAGGTTCCCCCGACGAATATTTCTTGGAGTTTCTTGTCTCTTTTCTTTGATTCTTCTTCTGCTATGGTCAACCTTATACCCGAGACCTTCGATTTCCTGTTCCTTAACAAGGACTTCAGTAGCTTAATTTTTTTGAGCAATTCTTCGATTAAACAGAAATTGGCAAGACCATTTCTATTTTCGTCTTTTCTTTTTTCAAACCGTTGGTCATGGTATTGGTTCTGACTTCTTGGCCTCCTTCTAGAAGATTTCAGTTACTTTCCAGTGAACATTTCTTCGAGTTTCCGTTACTAATAGATTTTTTGCGGCTTTGATTCTTCTTCTGCTATGGTCGGTCTTCAGGCCAGAGACCATCGATTTCAGATTCCTTAACAAGGACTTCAGTTTCTTATTTTTTTTGGGCAATCCTCCGATTAAACAGAAATTGGCAAGACTCTTTCTATTTTCATCTTTTCTTCCTTTTTAAACCGTTGCTTTTTGCATTGGTCCTTCGGGTTTCTGGATTCCTGGTCTCCTTCTAAAAGGTTTCAGTTACTTTCAAGTGAACGTTTCTTAGAGTTTCCCTTACTAACAGAATTTTTGCGGCTTTGATTCTTCTTCTGCTATGGTCGGTGTTCAGGCCAGAGACTTTCTATTTCATGTTCCTTAACAAGGACTTCAGTTGCTTATTTTTTTGGAGGGCAATCCTTCGATTAAAACCGAAATTGGCAAGATCATTTCTATTTTCGTCTTTTCTTTTTTCAAACCGTTGCTCATGGTATCGGTTCTGGCTTCCTGGTTTCCTTTTAGAAGGTTTCAGTTACTTTCTAGTGAATGTTTCTTCGAATTTCCCTTACTAATATATTTTTGGCGGGTTTGGTTCTTCTTCTGCTGTAGTCAATCTTTAGGCCAGAGACTTTCAATTTCATATTCCTTAAGAAGAACTGCTTCATTTTTTTTAGGCAATTCCTCGATTAAACAGAAATTGGCAGGGCCGTTTTTTTCGTCATTTCTTCTTTTTAAAACCGTTGCTTTTTGTATTGGTCCTTCGAGTTTCTGACTTCCTGGCGTCCTTCCAGAAGGTTTCAGTTACTTTCCAGTGCATGTCTCTTCGAGTTTCCGTTGCTAATATATTTCTTGCGGCTTTGATTCTTCTTCTACTACGGTCGACCTTTAGACCAGAGGCCTTCGATTTCCTGTTCCTGAACAAGGACTTCAGTTGCTTAATTTTTTGAGCAATTCTTCGATTAAACAGAAATTGGCAAGACCGTTTCTATTTTCGTCTTTTCTTTTTTCAAACCGTTGTTCATGGTATTGGTTCTGGCTTCCTGGTTTCCTTCTGGAAGGTTTCAGTTATTTTCCAATGAACGTCTCTTCGAGTTTCCGTTGCTAATATATTTTTTGCAGCTTTGATTCTTCTTCTGCTACGGTCGACCTTTAGGACAGAGACCTTCTATTTTCTGTTCCTTAAGAAGGACTTTAGTTGCTTAATTTTTTTGAGGCAATTCCTCGATTGGACAGAAATTGGCAGGGCCGTTTTATTTCGTCTTTTCTTCTTTTTAAAACCGTTGCTTTTTATATTGGTCCTTCGAGTTTCTGACTTCCTGGCGTCCTTCCAGAAGGTTTCAGTTACTTTCCAGTGCATGTCTCTTCGAGTTTCCGTTGCTAATATATTTCTTGCGGCTTTGATTCTTCTTCTACTACGGTCGACCTTTAGACCAGAGGCCTTCGATTTCCTGTTCCTTAACAAGGACTTCAGTTGCTTAATTTTTTTGGGCAATCCTTCGATTAAACAGAAATTGGCAAGGCCCTCTCTATTTTCATCTTTTCTTCCTTTTTAAACCGTTGCTTTTTGTATCGGTCTTTCGGGTTTCTGGTTTCCTGGTCCTTAGCAAGGACTTCAGCCTTGTTTTATGCAATCTTTCGATTACCAAAATTGTGGCGACCAAGTCTATTTTCTTCTTTTGAATCGTTGTTTTTCTTTTTGATTGGTCCTTCGAATCTCGGACTAGCTTGTCTCCTGCTAGAAGCCTTCAATTACTTCCTCTGGCGATTAAGGGTAGTGAGTTTAGCTCCTCGATTGCTGCAATTCTAAGTCAGTACTCAATCACATTCTTTAGGTTCCAGAGTTCTTGGTGTTTCTATTCTTAGCTGAAGCTTTGGTTCTGCTTCTAACTGGGATTTTCTTTATGTTGTACCTCACCTGTAATGTTCAAGTAATTTCTTCTCTTCTATAGTAATAAATTGAAGAAGGGTTAAAACCCTTCATGTTAGTATATTTCAAAGTGTTTCTCTACATCCTCCTTTTAGTGAATTAACATTATTTGCGTATTTCGCATGTGAATTTACATTACGTCAAACTTTGATTTCCTATCGGTGTTCAATGTCATAGGCCATCATCAGTCGCCTCAATTACATAACCTGTGCGATTAAAGGCAGATAAATATTTACTTTATATTAAATTGAATGTCGTATTTAGTTTGCTCGGGCGGGCAGTTAGTTTCTTCCGTCTTAACCGAATTGACGCAGACGGAAAGTATTCTTCGGTCCAGTAATTTCCATCCTTAATTTGAAGTAAAACACTCCAAGGCGAGCCGAGGTAGTGGTTCATTACCGTGAACCTGCGGGCTACGCTCAATATTCGACGGAATGTTTGCCCTTCTAACAATAGATACCCCATCTAATGTGGATACATAAACTTCTGAAAACAGAAGGGAATTGGCCGAGTCCGGAGGATGAGATGATGCCAGAAAAAGAAATGAATAAAACAAAACCGATTACCGGAATCGCTGGTTTCTGCGGCTAATTCGTTTCTGTTTGTTTGTTTTCAGGTGGCCGTTCTTAGCTATATGAAGTTCGTTTAAGGAACAGCAACACAAGGTAAGATTCTATTTTTTTTTTTTTTTTTGGTAAAGTAAAACCGAAATATTTTCGAATCATCGAGAGAGAACGTGCCCGACTGAAACTCTCTCTCTCTCGGTTCGCTCCTCGTCGTCGGCATTTCGGCTGGAAACTCGAAGAGTAAACTCGAGGGCGCGAGCAAATTCGATGTTTGCCGCATAATAGTGAAGTCCTGAAAGCTTTCTCCCCTTCTGCTTTTTCAACGCGCGAAAGCTTCCTTCTATGTGTTACTTATTACAAATTGTAATTTAACATCCGGGAACAAATATTTTCCACATTAACTTAAAATATTCTCTCTTTTTTTTAATGTTACTGAAAGAATTCCATTTTTTTCTTTTTTCAAATAATGCACAGGGAAAATGAGGAAAATTCTACAGATTAATTTTCTTTTAAAAACCGAAAGATAAAAAACATAGCACACCTGTATGTATAACTAAAAAAAAGACTGAGGAAAGTAGAAGAAAGTTTTAAATACAAAAAGACAATGTAAACCGGCCATGGATTATTTTTTTTTTAAAACGATTTAAATAGTTTCCCCTTTCTACAAAGAGATGGCGCTTAGAACGATTCTTGTCTCATCTTAATTCCACCACCTCGATTTAATCTCCAAATAATAATTTCTTTTACCGAGCAAATCAAGACGTAATCTCATTTTGAGTTTCGATTAAGGCCATGGGCGCAGCCAACTATGAAAACAAACAAATCACTATCGTAAAATTTCTGAAAAAGCAGGAAAAACAAATAATGACTGTAATTATTACTCGCGAAGGAGAAAGTGCAAAAATTTTTTTATTAATTTCAAAACGAAAAGGAAAAAAGAAATAACGATCATAGGTTTCACGAGACGGAAAACTACAAAAGAAAAAAACAAATGACGATCGTAATGCTTACGAAAGGAAAATGAATAATAATTTTAGGGGATAAACAGGATAAACAGGAGTAAGGAAAAGAAATTATTAATTCAAACGACTTCTTTCAAACAATAATGGCAACCAGCGGCGGGGCCAGATCTAAATTTGACGTGGACAAAATAAACTTTGCGAGGCCCTTTGGTGGCGCAAGACATATTTTATAAAAAAAAAAAATTAAGAAACTGTAAAATGTTTATTCATAAAAATGCAAATATCTTTATTTTAACTAACACTACTAAATAATAACTAAAGACCTTTTAAGTCATATATTATTATTATTCTCTCATGAGAGGTACTTAAAAACGGCCAATAAAATTAAATAAAACATTAAAATTAAAATCATTATCCTGAATTTTGTAAAAACTTAAATAAATTATTGGCTGTCTTTCACCTTATTTTGAATCGTTCAGGTTTAATATTAATACGTCGATCATCTGATTTACTGGCTTGCATAAACTCTGTAACAATAAATTATCGTTTAAAACTTGAAATACATTTAATTATTATTTGATTCAGTCACTGAGAATGACTTTGATTCAAAGATTTTAACTTTCCGCATATTTTCTTATTAGTTTATTATTACACTATTTCGGTTTACCTGAAAGGGCCGCGTTTAGATCTCCACAGCCGCTAAGTTGCTAACTCAGCTTATGCATAGCACAAACAGATAGCTTATGGTGCTAAGTTTTAATAGTTCGCATTTTAAAGTTCGCTATGTTACCCGTTCAGGAACGCCATACGCTGAAAGTCCACGTAATGGGTCAGCAATTCAGCTGCTCCGGTTATCTGAATGCGGCCCTTGTAAGTCACATTGACGGTATAATAACGATAATTTATTATTTATTTATTTTAGGCAGCGATAGCAGAAAGAATCCCCTTTAAATAATAAACATTTTTTTATTTAGGTGATAAAAGGGCAAATTAGGTAAAAAAAAGTAGCAATAGGTGAACAAAAATTGAAAAAAGGTACCCTAAATGGCTCTATTTCTAATGAAACGAAAAAAACAAAAAAACAAAAAGGTATGCAAAAAGATCTGTAAAATCTAAAAATCTGAAAAAAAAGGTGTTTTACCTAAAATCAGGTCCTTTTATTTAATGTTCTAAAATGCAATAACTTATCTTTTACTGATATGTTGTGTTATACTGATATGCTATGACAATTAAATAGTTTTAATTAAAAATAGAAAATTTAATAATAATAAAGGTAATAAAAATTTTGTTGCGAATCGCTTTTAATTGCAGTGAAAATCTCGAGCAGCCTCTGTACAGCTGTTTCAGCCCTGTTTGGAGCTTCGTCAGCAGAGACGTAGCTCGACATTCTCACTGCAAACCAAAAACGACTTGTCCAATTTATTCGAAATTGCGATGTAATAGTGATGAACAGATAAAACAACAACATCCTAGGATCGCCTGGTAACATATTAGGTAGCAAATCCCGCTTCAATTTGTCTATCCTACTGCAATGTCAGGTCAAAAAGCGATCGTAGGATGTCGCTGTTTTATCTGTTCAATAAAGGTAATGTAATATGAAAAAGAGTACCAGTTACCTAAAACTGTCCATTACCTTACCCGCATAAGGTAAATTTATGCGCAGTTCAGGTAATCATTCGTAATTTGGCAACACTAATTGTTAGAGTAGTAGAAATATTTGAAGATGGAAACAAACGAAGATCGCGAGAGAAAAATTCAAAAAGGGACGGAAATGTTTGAGGACGAATCTCAAACTTGAAAACAATAATCGATAAACAAATGACGATCGCGTTATATTCGAAAAACAACTGCGAATAAATTTTGAAACTTCTAACCAGAGCGCTACTATCTCTTTTCGATAATGATTTTTTATTTCGGTCTCTTTTTTTAAACATTATTTAGCGCCATCTCGGAATAATACGATATTTAACGTCAAACTACGATTTTTTTTCTCTAAAAAAAAGTACTTCAAAATCGCAACACTGCTGCTGATTGTTGCAAAGTGCGGTGTATACAGTACGTCCACGGACCGACTTGACGAGAGAAAAACTTTTTTTAATATCAATTTTACGCTAAAAAATGATTCTTTACAAAAACTTATGCTTCTCAAGAAACTTCAGAAACGATCGTTAAATTTAACTTTTGAGCTACAGTCTGTTTAAAAAATTCAAAGTTCTTAATTTCATGTTGCAGATTTCAAAGTAACGTTTTCATTATTAATCTTAGGCAAAAAAATGTATTCTTTACAAACAATTCTACTGTTCGAGAGTCTTCAGAAACCACACATAAATTTTTTAAGTTTTTTGACGAGACAGTGTCTGAAATCTTCAAACTCAAATAAAAATAAACCGCCTTTTATTGATTTTATGCAATTGCATTCTATATAAAAACATTCATTCTTCCCGGAAAACCTCAGACACCATACTCGAATTTATATTTTTGTTTTTCAACCTATGGATCATTTTTTTGCGTAAAATTGATATTAGAAAAGTTTTTCCTCTTGTCAAGTCGATCCGTGGACACACCGTATACAGGGTATCCACCGAGAGCCGCGGTCTTCCCTACCGTCTAAAGTATACAAGATAGAAAAGAAATTCAAACGAGCTGAGGTGTAACTCAGTCAGCTCTATTTTCTAAAATTATTTCTTGCTTTATAGGGTGTTCAGTAACTGAGAGCCATAGCAAAGTTATATTTTTTTAAATGGAACACCCAGTATATTTTTACATATTTCAAAAGTACGCATAACGAATAGGTAATAGCCAAAAATTTCGGAAGTTTTATTTAACAATTTTTAAGATATTAATGATTATGTATAAAAAAAATTGCTCTACTTTGAGCTCTTATAGTTTGATCATTTATTTACATTTCGTCGCGCATTTTTGTAGGTAAACAATACAATATCTCACCTACAGAAATTTCACAACGGCTTCAATCTATTAGTTATTATGTGTACAGGGTGTTGAGTTTTGAAAGTTAATTTTTCTCAAAATTTTCAAATGGAACGCCCTGTATATCTAACTCTTGTGAAACACTGCCTTAATGAGCTTTCATAAAACGTAAAATGTTTTTGTAAAAACTGAACAAATCGCGAAACAGCAATTACTCATTTTTTTAATTACAATATTGACATTTTTTAGCCTTTTCGACCGGTCCTTCTGTTTTATTTTCTTGATAAATTAACAAATATTAGTTAATTTAATTAATAAATCAGAAAATAACAAAATAATGTACAAATTAAGAATAATAAGTATTAGATAAGAAAATAACAGAAAACAATGAACGATTTAAGAATGACAAGGAACCATTGGATCTAGAAAGTTTATATATAATATTCAAATTGTTTTTCAGCTTCTTGTAAATACTTCTTACTTCTTGTAATCTTAACGCCAAAAGAAAGGTTTGGTTGCTTTCTCCTATTAGGTGTGTCACGTCACGTAACTTTTCATTATTTAAATCCATTTTGTTAACACAAAAAGAAGTACAAATTTGTAAAAGTACTGGGTCATTAATCTAAACAATTGTTCTGTCAATTAGAAATTCATGGCAACTGTTTTCCTATTTTCTAGCAAACGGCAACGTAATTTTAAATTTTAAGTATTTTAATAAAGTTATTTAAATATTTTCAAAGTAATGGAAAATAGGATTTAGTTTAATAGGAACATATTCAACTACTTTGAACACAAAATAAAACATATTCATTGATTTATCATCTAACTGAAAAGGCTAAATAACATTAATATTGAAAGAAAAAAAAATTTCATTGCTGTCTCGCGATTTCTTCAGTTTAGACGAAAACATTTGGCGTTTTATGAAAGCTCATTAAGGCAGTGTTTCACAAGAGTTTAGACGTACAGGGTGTTCCATTTGAAAATTTTAAGAAAAATTAACTTTTTCAAAACTGAACACCCTGTACACATAATAACTAATAGACTGAATCTGTTGTGAAATTTCTATAGATGAGATATTGTTTTGTCTACCTACAAAAATTCACGATGAAATGTAAATAAATAATCAAACTATAAGAACTCAAAATAGAGCAATGTTTTACACATAATCATTAATATCTTACAAACTCTTAAATAAAACTTCCGAAATTTTTAGTTATTACCTACTCGTTATGCGTACTTTCGAAATATGAAAAATATACTGGGTGTTCCATTTAAAAAAATATAACTTTGGCATGGCTACTCAGTTACTATAGCCAAAAATAATTTTAGAAAATAGGGCTGACTGAGTTACACCTCAGCTTGTTTGAATTTCTTGTATACTTCAAACGGTAGAGAAGACCACGGCACTCGGTGGATACCATGTATATTAATAAATATTTTTTATTGTTTTATTGTAATCATGTTTTTTTTTCATTTTAAGCTCCTAAATTTATATTTATTTATATATATATTTAAATTTCCCTGATTTCATTTCAGTTCCTTTTTGAATTTTTTCTTGCGATCGTCATTTGTTTCCATCTTTAAATATTTGTGTCACTTTCTGATTTTTTTTGGTAGTTGTTGCCGTTATTGTTTGAAAAAAAAACTGTTTCGAAGTTGTTTTGAATTAATAATTTTTCTTATCGTTTTTTTTTTTGTTCATCTCGTGACATTGTTTCGTTTTCTTTCATAAATATTACGACCCTAATTTTCTTTTAATTGTGGTTTTTCATCGTAAAACTAATGTTCTATACTTTAAAGAGACCGAGGTAATTAT
This sequence comes from Prosopocoilus inquinatus, assembly GCA_036172665.1. Taxonomy (NCBI): domain Eukaryota; kingdom Metazoa; phylum Arthropoda; class Insecta; order Coleoptera; family Lucanidae; genus Prosopocoilus; species Prosopocoilus inquinatus. The sequence continues at coordinate 36,749,641 of CM069877.1, forward strand.
TCAAGATATTATTCCCAGTATTGAAATTTAAGTCATCTTTAACTAAAGTTGTAATTAAAATAAACAAGAAACGATATACGTAGCTTTAAGCCAATTTCATGAATAAGAGAGCATGGGTGTATCCATTCAGGTAACAACGAATGTTTCTGATACGTTATTGGAACGTTTCAGAAACATTCGTTGTCATCTCGGCAGGTACGGGTAAGCCCCGGAATTTGCCCGGGGTTGATATTCTAAGCGAAAACAAAAATAACAGTTATTATAAATTTTACAAACCCAACTCACTTTTTAAATGTTAAACGACTGTTAATGATTAATAGTATTAAAAATTTTATTATTTATGTAAAACTGAAGTGACTGAAATATGTCCGGGTTTAGAAAATAGTGTGACCACGCCCATGATTAAGGCAACTTTCATTTTTAGACAAATGAAGGTAAATCAGCAAAGAGATGGCGCTCTACTCTAAATAATTTGCTGCCCTCCGACATATCTAGATTTTACTTTCGATTTCTTTAAAATAATTAATGTAAATTCAGAAGGTGAAGTTATTTCAAAAAATATCAACGTAAGTACGAAATCCCGATGCTTGAAATTAGAATAAAATCGCTTTGATTTCTCGTCAGGAGATGGCGTTTTAAATAATTCCCGCCACATCTTGATTTTAGATTCTCGATTTAATTGAATTGAAATAAAATCATTGCAAACTTACGTGATGAGGTTTCGTTGAGATCGTCTGCGTGCAAGTGATAACCTGTTACAGGAAATTCGATTAAAATTGTCTTCTCTTTTGGTCAAGTGACGGGGCCCTGAATGATTCCAATCACGTCTTGATATTTCGAAATTGTATAATCATTGCGAAATTAAGGATTTTTCTGCAATAATAAAAACTATATTACTGTTTTCTAAAAATATTTTATTATGCATTCTTAAGAGGCAATTATAATTTTTATACAGCGTGTCTGTAAACCTATGTCTTTAATTGAAACCACAAATAGTGGTCAAGAAAAAAGCAAATTTTGTTATGCAACTATTGGTTAGATAGCAGTAATAACGCAGATAAAAATTAATTTACTTTTTCATAGAAACTGTTTGAGGGTCGCTGAATGCAACTTAAATATTCCGGTGGAGCTTGGTTTTCAACTATTCTCCGACGTTCGAGGCCATAAAAAGTTATAAAAACGCAGACCATGACCCAATGAACAGATATTATACTTAAGGCAGGTCAAGTATCGTGTTTTTTGTTAATTTTAAAAGCAGATAAATTTTGTAAGTAGGTAAGTTCTTAATAGTTTAAAATATTCTGTGCGTGTTGCATTAATTGATGATCAGTTTTGTGCTAATCCGTACTTTAACAGTTAAATTAAAAAAATCAATCTAAAGGGGATCGAAAAAGTGGAAATTCTTACATCATATTAATTTGTAAATTGCCAATAATCAACTTACAATGTTGATTACTAAAGTTTATTGTATTTGTACGGCAAAAATAAATTTGTTTCTTTATTAAAACTTCGAATAAACGACGAAATAAAAGTCTACACTAGGCGAGAGCTTTTATGTCTTTATGGTTTAAGCCGGCGCAGAAATTCACGTACAATATTATCCTTATTAAAACATGTGTTTTGTGTTTGAATGTAAAGAATTGATAAAATAGTTCGATTGGTAACTAGCGAAGTTATTCAATCACTTATTTTGAACCCATAGCTTATTGTGCATACAGGCAATATAATTTATTTAAATTTTTTATCGTATCATACTCCAATTCTTGCTTTCCGTTTTTACAATAGGAATAGTTTCTGCTCTTGCAATACTTATTCTGCAGCTATTAGTGCGATAATTAAAACATAATTTCAGGCATTTTCAATGCAGTTACAAAACTAGCGTACGAAGATGTTTAATTACTTCAGCAAAAATCTAACGAAGATTAGGTACTCGTTTTTAACATAATTGTTATTGTCTATTATAAAGAGGTGCGCAAACAAACATTCTTACTTATCGCATATTGAAAATACAAAAAAAACATGCAGATGTCCGCAAGTCGGATTCATATTTGTATACAATAAGACCTTGAGCGGGCAGGTCGGAATAGCGTCCCGATTACCTGCTTTCATCCGGAGACTAAAAATATACATGTCTGAGTAGCGTCCGGTGTAGATAGTCCTTTTTATCGCTGATTACTGGAATGATGCTATCCTGAAATAATACTTATCCCTAAACCGATCAGTGATTGGGCAGAAACCATCCCCTTCTATCCCTTTGCAAAATATTATTAAATGAAGTAAAATTACCTTATATCAGTATTGTTTTGTCGCCCTTTTCGCGAACCTTGTTTTTCTAAGTGTGTCTGTATCATGAATGCCTTAGAGTTTGTCTTGAATGAAAAAGGAAAAGAATTGGTACTACTGAACGGTTTTACACATCGGTTTCATAAAGATTTAGCGGGTGGAGTGCGTCGTCGGTCATGTTCAACAGCTTCAAGTAGAAGATGCCCCGCTTATTTGAAAATTTACAGCGAAACAAGAATTTTGTTGGAAACAAATGATAAACACAATCATGACGCACTGGATGAGAAAATCTTAAACAGGAATATTTTTAACAATTCCGTGAAGAGAAAGGCGACCGAAGACTTGAATGAAAAACCTTTGAAGATAATTCATAAAGAATTAAGAGCAGGAGATTCGGAGACACTGACCCAGCATGATATTCGCCGCATAAGGAAGAACATTCATTACAAAAGAAGAAGTGTTCTACCCAAGCTCCCAACAAATCAGAAAGTGCACGACGCACTCAGTTCTTATGTTGCCGAAACAAATCGCCAAGAAAATTGTTTACTAGTAAATGATAGCAAAAATCATATAGTTATGTTTTCCTGCAAGACACATCTAGAATTTTTATGTAGCTTGAAAACTATATATGTAGACGGAACTTTTAATTATTCTACAAAATTTTATACTCAATTATTTACAATTCACGGGTTAAAAAATGATCATTATATTCCATTAGTATTTTTCTTAATGCCAAGTAAATGTAAGTATATTTATAAAATTGCATTTGAATACATAAATCAAGAAACACAGAAGCTTGGAGTAACATTTGCACCGCATAAAGTGGTAGCAGATTTTGAGGAAGCAATCCACGAAGCTGTGAGAGAAGTTTGGAGTGAAGTTTTATTATCAGGCTGCAGATTTCACTTGGGCCAGTCATGGTAAGTAATTTATTATTTCAGAAACGTTGGTATTAATATTTAATGATATATATAAAATTTTAAGTGGGGAAAAATACAAAAACTTGGTCTAACAAGTTTTTACAAAAATAAAGATTCGGAAGAGGGGAAATTTTTGCGATATTGCTTCGGTTTACCCTTTCTGGACCCAGAAAATGTTGGCGACTGTTTTGCCATTGATTTTGCTGCTGTTCAACCAGATAAGCCAAAAATAACTCAATTTTGTGATTATTTGGTGTACAACTACGTATCAGAATCATCTCGATTCCCACCGCATTTATGGGCTGAAAATTCCAGCAGCTACAAAAGAACAACGAACGCTTGTGAAAGCTTTCATTCTCATTTCAATTCACTGTTTTACCATGCTCACCCAAATATATTTCAATTCATTAATGTTCTACTTAATAGTCAATGTATTACATACGTAAAAATAAGGAGTGTTCAACAATGCGAGAAAAAAATTTATGCTTCTCAAGTAATAAAAATCAAACGTTTTTAAACGAAAACACTTCGAAATTAAAAGCTGGAGAATTTAGTAATTTTGAATTTGTGAAGCTAGTTGGAAGTTATTTTAAAATGTAGAAAAATATTGTATCATATAGTATTTTAAAGTGAATAAATATAATAATACCTACTGGCAGTTATTTTCTGCATATTTATTTAACCCTTTTGAAATGTAATCCTCCCTTAGAATTAACAAGGACGCTACTCGGATATGTCATTTTGAGACGAAAATTTTTGGGACGCTACTCGGACTCTCCGCCTTGAGCGATTGCTTCTAAACGTAAATAAAAAGTTTTATTACGGTTTATTGCTTTTATCGGAATAAATTGCTGAAGCAAGTCGTAAAGCAAGCAGAGATTTCAAATCAAAGGGACTGCGGTCGCTTGTAATAGGTCAATTTTTCATTTTTGGGCAAGAAATTTCAGGTTTGGAGAATTAATCTCTTATGTAACGAGGAACTTACAGTTTCATTTAAAGACAGAGGTTTTGAGACACCCTGTATAAATACAAAAAGCGACCACGAACGCCATTCTACTTACAGGAGATACAAATACAATATTTATAAATGCGGTGATAAAAATGCTTCATTACTTAGAATCATAAGCACTTTTGGAGCTTGTTCTTCAAACTCAATGCATTTTTAGTTTATTAATCTAAATCTTAATAAATCGAGAAAGTACGTAACGATAATAATACGTATAATTTAGCTGCGTTGCTTGGATTTTATCTTAAAATATAACGCAGATGTATTTAAAAGAAAAATCGCCGACATCTGCGCAAAACGAACAGGAATCGTTTATCTCTTATATCCATTGGTTTCCACAGATACCAACTTGCAGCTTGCGGTAGCATATCTTATCTTCAAATGGCCCTCACGATAGTCACGATACAAGTAAAATACGTTTTCGAGCTGCATTTATCAGCGTTATTGCATCTCGTAAATTCCTAAACTTTGAGAGGACGACTCAGCCTTAGTTTCAGCCAGAACGTAACAAAAAAAAAAATAGGAGACTAATCAAATATTTATTATTTTCCAACCAAGTTTGGACGTTTTTATTTCGGTAAATGACGATGTAGATGGCGATCGCTGCGGTGTATTAGTTTTCTCTTGTGCAGCATAAGTGAATTTCATGCTCGAGGTATTCTTTCTACCTCGACTCTCCTTGGCCGAATGAAAAATTCAAACGTGAGCAGTATATCTCAGACGGTGACGTCTAATAACGCTCCATTCCGATGTGGTTAATGCTAATTCGGGGATGAATGCCTTGCAGGACTGCAATTTTCTATTATGCTTGCGTCGAGATGAAAAGAGGATTCGGTTTAAGAATTCGTGTTCAAATAATTCCGGGAACGTTTTAATGTTGTCCTCCTTTGAGAACTTCAACTACATTCTTTACCTGATCCATACATTATTTGACTCTGACAAGTTTTAAAACTTGTAGATATTATTACTCAACTGTCAGCTGAATTCTGAATTCTACCATAATTCTCACGAACCAGAAGAAGAGATGCGCTTGCAATCGTTTCGCCTACCAAAAGAAAAACAGAATCTCCGAACGATATTATTTATTTAAAACCACAAAGGAGCGCCGAGGCCCCGGGAATTTTGCACTAATTCATGGCCGGAGTATTTTGAAACAAAAGCCACACACTTTTAAAATAATCTCACGCAACGCTTTTCGAATTTTTTAATTATTTCTAGCGGTAATAAAAAAACTGTCTATGATTGCAGTCATGTTCCGAGGAAATGGGTGCGGCAAACGAAGCGTTTTGAACGCAGAGAAAAAAAATTTCTTAACGTTGCGAAATCAAAAATAAGTGCGAGTCGAACAGAAAATATAGGCTGTTCCCTGAAAGCGGTTTTCACACCTTGATCTGATTTTCGGAATTAATTTTTTACACTTCATATTTTACGTACTTTACAATACATTTAGCAATAAGCAGTATGTTACAGTAGGATTCCTGTAATCACGTTTGGTGTTTGGTCTTCTTTCCTATCCCTCGCGCTCTTGTGTCCGCGACGTTTAGATGTCTCCTATTGATTCAAGTTGTAACGGCTATTTGAACGCATTGCGATCGGAGTGGGAGTGAGCGCGAGCGGGGACACGTGAAGGACAGTTATAAATTATCGGTAACGACTGGTGGAGCCGGTCTGTAAATTTAAGTGTGGATTGTCCGAATTTCGGCCCGCATTTTCGTGGATTTCTTTCACCGTCGTTATATTCCCCCTGAGTGTCAAGCGGGGATCGCATTCTGCGAATTTGGGTGGCGATGTTAGGTAATTCTTCAGTGCCTACGTTATGTAGGGTGAGTTTTTTTGACAACCTCGTGGTCATTCTTTTGTTAATTGTTTTCTTTTTGTTCCTCGTTATTATAATGCTAGTCCCAGGTATGGGGGCCGCTAGACCTTTAGGTCGCTACACACGTGAACTGGCGAATCCCTTTGTGATATGATTTGGGTGGCGATATTTGGTAACTTTTTATCACCTACGTTACATAGGGTGAGTTTTTTTGTAGATCTCGTGGTTGTTCTTTTGTTAAGTGTTCGCTTTTTGTTCCTCGTTATTACACTGCCACTCTCAGGCAATGGGGCTGCTAGACCGTTGGGTCGCTACACACGTGAACTGGCGAATGCCTTTGTGATATCGCCGTTTCACCGTCGTACTAGTTGTTACAGCAAGACGAGCCGGCAGCCATCACTTTAGGCTCCGTCGAACAGGGTCGCCATCGCTCAATGGCCCTCGGCAGAACAGTCGCTGAGTCGTTGACGTCGTGGCAGAGTCAATTCTAAGGTCTATTTATTTTATTATATTTTTTATTCGCCTCCGCGTCGAGAACAGTCGAATTATTGCCAACGGCTGGTGGAGCCGGTCTATAAATTTAAGTGTGAATTGTCCGAATTTCGACCCGCGTTTTTGCTGATTTCTTTCTCCGTCGCTATAACTCCCCCCCCCCCCTCCGAGTGTCAAGCGGGGGGAATTTGGGCGGCGATGTTTTTAGTAATTCCTCAGTACCTACGTTACGTAGGGTGAGTTTTTTTACGACCTCGTGGACTTTTTTTGGTAATTGTTCCCTTTTTGTTCCTCATTATGATAGTACTACTCTCAGGCAATAGGGCCGCTAGACCGTTGGGACACACATGAACTGGCAAATCCATTTGTAATATCGGCGTCCCACCGTCGTACTAGTTGTTACAGCGAGACGAGCCGGCAGCCGCCATTTTAGACTCCGTCAAACAGGGTCGCCATCGCCCAATGGCCCTCGGCAGAACAGTCGCTGAGTCGTTGACGTCGTGGCAGAGTCAATTCTAAGGTCGATTTATTTTATTTTATTTTTTATTCGCCTCCGCGTCGAGAACAGTCGAATTATTGCCAACGGCTGGTAGAACCGATCTGTAAGTTTAAGTGTGAATTGTCCGAATTTCGACCTGCGTTTTTGCTGATTTCTTTCTCCGTCGCTATACCTCCCCCGAATGTCAAGCGGGGGCAATTTGGGCCGCGATGTTTTTAATAATTCTTCAGTACCTACGTTACGTAGGGTGAGTTTTTTTACGACCTCGTGGACATTTTTTTGGTAATTGTTCCCTTTTTGTTCCTCGTTATTATAGTGCTACTCTCAGGCAATGGGGCCGCTAGACCGTTGGGTCGCTACACACGTGAACTGGCGAATCCCTTTGTGATATATCGGCGTTCCACCGTCGTACTAGTTGTTACATCGAAACGAGCCTTCAGCCGCCATTTTATGCTCCGTCGAACAGGCTCGCCATCGCCCAATGGCCCTCGGCAGGAGAGACGCTGAATCGCTGACGCCGTGGCAGAGTCAAATCGATTTATTTTATTATATTTTTGAGAGAACAACCCCAATAGCGCATCGAACAAACCTCAGACATGTTGGAAGCTCAACCTTGTCCACCTAATTCTTTTCTAGATGATGCCGTTTGAACGGAAGGCTTTTTCAACACATTTTATAGTACTGCTACGTCATTAATCCTAAACCGTCTTAAAATACGTGCGTAGGAGTACCAAAACATTAAAAAAAGGGACATTAACTGCATCGTAAATCAAATTGTAAAAGATGTTATACGAGAATGATATCGAATTGTTAATTAATATTTATAGATTTCAAACAAGCGTTTGATAGTCTGTAAAGAGATAGATGCAAGTAATATCACAAAAAGTAATAGAACCTAATTAGCATGAGGGAAGAATAAAACGGAATCGCACCGCAGCAAAATTTATAATTGACACGAATGTAGCTCCGTTTTATTCTTCCTTAACCAACCCGCTGCAACCGCACAGAGAATATGACCTTTTTTATTAACATGACATTTGGAATAATGAAATATGGCATTCGCAGATGTGATCGCATTAAGAGAGCAAAGGTTCGGATATTCAGTACGCAGAGCTGCAAAGTTTTTATAAAAAATTTAATGTTGCGGCGATTAAATAGCTCCTATATTGTTACGCGCCCCCTCGGGGATTCGTATTTAGAGGTCGTATGCCTCTCCGAAGTGGCGCTAGCCTAGCTTGAGGTACCGACTGACAACGAAATTGGTACGTACCTATCTCTTTAGGGACTGTAGGGGAGCCGAGTCAAAAAGAAGAAATAAATTTAAAAAAATGGGCATTTTTATTTGAGGTATTCTCGGTTTTCAGTCCAAGAAGAGTAAAACAAGTCGGACTTAATATACAGGTTGTTTCCTGCGAAGCGGTTTCCCAAACCGTAACACCAGTTCGGTCAATATCAAACATATTATTTTCGTTATAACGCTGCTGGTATTTTCTGTAACTTAAAAAATTTAATTTACGAAAACAAGCAGAAATTTATTTGTTACGGGAAACTTGTAACGCTGGTATAAATAAATTTTTCAATTTAAACGGAAGGAAAAGGCGAAAAATTAGGCAGGTTGAACTTTATGAGCGCAACTTGAAATAAGTTAAGGCGATATCTTTAAAGTACAGTCGTGACCAAAGCAAAATCACCAATGCAGGAACATCAATTGTAACAATGTAATGCCCAAATTTGTTCACATGAACCTTCCCCATTTATGTAATCTAGTTGAAAAGACTAAAAAGTTCAAGTAGAGATGGCGTTCGATACTTTTAACATAGAAGGCGTCGCGTCGTGGGCGTCACCCTTATAATAGAATATTACAATTTCGAAACACAATTTCCAAATCTTGTAATTAATTTGTAAAAACTTAAATCCTCGGGTCGTTTCGTTCCTCCCAGCCTTTTCCTAAAACCTAATAATATTCCATCAAGCGGGTAAACATAATATGCGCGTTTCTAGTTACAAGTTTAACACGAACTAATTTGTTGGGGTCCTGAGGATGCTTTATTAATAAAGCGAAACAACGACGGAATTAACGAGCGCAAAGCCCGCCCGCGCAGTTCGCGCGTTCGTCCTGGAAGGTCCTGGACGGGGCCTCCTCGTCCGTCCGTCGAAGGTCACTCTGTGGAAAATCAAATATTTACACCGCGTCGGACCAGGGTCAGATTAAGGATTAAAATTAATAAAACGGGCCTTCGTTAGGTCGCACTGGCCCCCTTTCCACAAGCGTACCATGCTAATAAAGTTTTCATCTCAGTTAAATAGTGTTATGATGATTATGTTAGACAACAGCTAATATTGTGAACACTTAATAACCGTGCCCTTAGAAATTAAATGATTAAGTAAAAATTTTTGATGCATCGGTCGACAGATACCGGGTGATTCAAAATAAGTGACGCATCCGTTAACCTAACCACAGGTAGTACACAAAATAATAAAATAAAAAGCATAGTGGGTTTAATATGAATGTTTTTAACATAAAATGCATTGAAAATTCAGAAATAAAGTGATTAATGAGCACTGGTACAGCTGTATTGCGTCACAAGAGCAACGCACCCTCGCGGACTAGGACGAAACACTTGAGCGTTGACCTTGAACTGAAACTGCCCCTTTGTGGCTTTCTGTGAAAAAAATATATTTGTGTATGCATACGTAAGAAATGAATCATGATTTTCATTTTGGATTCAAAGAAGATTAATTGCGGAAATGCCCATGACATTTATTTCTTGCAATTTCGGACTTTAACCAACTTAGTAAATACACTTCCAACAATTTATTCTGAATGACCCTGTACGTGTAAGTAAACGGAGTTAAATAATTCACAAATTTTCAATTCCCCCGGGTGCCGGGGGCGGGAGGCTGGAGGCGGTAGTCGGGGATGGGTGACCTGGGGCGGGTGACCGGGGGGCGTGGGTTGGCGATTACTTTTAAACTGCGATTTTAAACACGAGCAATAAAGCAAGCAGAGCGGTACGAAGAATAGAAATATCAACAGTGCATACAACTCGCTTATTAATTGTTTTCTTTAAAAATTCGGTTGAACGGTGCTCCTATATTCTTTTTCTAGATCGAAAGCGTTCCGCAATTGAATTTAAAAAAATCGAAACACCATACTGTCGAAGCCGGCTTGTTGTGATAACAATTGCATGCTAACCACCATCTGATCCACCCCAGAAAGAATGGTACTATGAAGTAACTAGCCAACTGAATCGCCTAAAAATAACAACAGGATTGTTATTTTTACGAGCGCGCTTTTATGTCCGGAGATAAACGGAACATGCGATGAGGAAGCGCTTAATTTTAATGGAGCCCGGGATTTTTCTTTCGCCGGTTTCGGATTCCCTCAGCTCGACGATTTTAATTCCGGGAGCCGTCATTTTTCCGATTTCTAAATAAAATGCACTCGACTGACGCTTATTACGCCCGCGATAACCACACTTACATCGCAACAATGCCGCGCATTTGGAATCGGTAATGGAATCCCCCGCGGAGGCGTACGTGGAAATTGAATTGAAATTTCTGGGGAAAACTTTCCTGTTGTCGTATTTGTTATAATTTCGTAACGAGATGGTGGAGTTTTCTAAATGCACATCGAATTTTTTGAGTTACTTTGTAGCAGTTCTATATACTGTGTGTTAAAAAAATAAGCGTATCAAACCGTTAGGGTGAAGTATAGGATCCAAAAGAAGTGGTGAACTATTATTTAAATAAACACAGATCCGAAATATTAGCATTTTTATGATAGAGACTGTTAGGAATGATTTTATTACAGTTACAAAATTATACAAGACACATAAAGCTATGAAGTCTATGTGGAAATTGAGCTCGTCGGGTTTGGATTCGTTAGAACTTCTTCTGAGTGGTTATAGGAGGTCCATTTACACCACTTCGGCTCTTTTCGTGATATTTTGCCTCATCGACTATTTTTTACCACGACTTCCTATCTTTCATTCTTCCTCTCCAACTCACTACTTTCATCCTTTTGCTGCCTCTAATAACCTGGTTTTCCCATCTTAGTTTTGTTTTTCGTTTTATATTCATTTTTCTTCACCTATTTCTTGTACTGTCTTAATTTTTTATCACTTTTACAATATCTGATTTTTTAAAGATTGTTTTTTTGCATAGTTCATCAATTGCCTGTACTCTTCTCTGTTTATTTTCTTTGGCACATGCATTCTTCTTATTATTCTCTTTTCAAATATCCTTAACTTCTCTTCGTCTTTATTTCTGAGGCAACTCGTTTGGTCGGTCTTTTTGCGGTCCAATATATTTAAATTTTTTATTTTGACAACTCATTTTTCTTTAGTATTGTGCTGAATTCTTTGTGCAATTTCAGTACTCCGTTGATTCCTAGTTTTCCTTCTTCTAATTCTCGTGTACGTCGTTTTCCCTGAATTTGTTACCAATCATCTTCTGTACGCCTTACTATTTACCTTTGCTGTTACCTCGTCTGGTCTCTTTTTCTCCTTACTGTTATAATACGTGCGGGTGGGGGTTGAAATAAAAATCTTTTGTTTTGTCCCCAATTCCTTTAAACAATCCGAGCAACCGTTTGGGAGACAAATTGGAATATCGATTTCTGGCTTTTTACCAAACCAGAAGCGTTTCCAACGAGATCTAACTTAAAATTTTTTTTGTTGGTAACGCTTCTGGTTTGGCAAGAAGCCAGAAATCGATTTTCCTAATTTTCCACGGTTGCTTGATTGGCGTTTTATCTGCATTTTCCGAATGTCGAAAATGCTTCGCTCCTTTCTGGCATTTATTCTCGACTGCACGATATTAGGAAACCGCGTGTGTGGGAAAGCGCTTCATGCCGCACCTATTTCGTCGGATTTTATCGCATTACAAGCAGTTTTCTTTAACATCGTCGTCGTCGCTGGAACATTTAATTTAATTAGTTAAATTAAATGATCTCGCGTTTTGTGTTTTAACTCTCTTAACGCTTTTCTGCATTTGTTTTAAAATACTCCGGCCATAAAATGGTGTAAAATTCTCGATGCATAGGCACTTCTCTTGTGGTTTAATTAAACAAAATAGTTCGGAGATTCTATTTTTAGATAATAGAATTGCCTCTTCTTTTGTAAACGCAAGCGTATTTCTTTAACTTGAAGGCTTCCGCGGCCGTCGTCCGCGGTTTAATTTTTGGTTTCCGTTTGGAAACACGTGTCTCGGATTTCTTCTACTGTCGACGTTTCGTTCTTCATTGCTGAAGACTTCCTCAGGGCTGCTGCCGGTGGTGGTGGTGGTGATACTACTGCTTCTTGGAAGTCGATGAGCGATGCAAGCGCATTTCATCTGTTACGTGAGGGCCGATCGAAATTATTATTCCACGCGGTCACACAGTCATAAAATTTCCACCGTCGTCCTATTTTTTTTTTTATTGAACTAGCACAGTTTTTTGCAAGTTAATTTTCGACAAAAAGATTAAGTCGGTGTTTCACTTTTGCCTTTTAACGCGATTGGGTTTTTTTGACGTCATCTGAAATGCGGTTGGTTCCTACTGACGTCATGTAAACCTTTGTACATTAGGGGGCACAGCCGATTTTACTTTATTAACTCGTTCTGTGCCGAGGGCCACGCAGTCATTTAACGATATCCCATGGAGCGGTGTTATTTGTGGGGGCGCTGCTCCATTTTCGCTTCTTGGCCATTCTGAAGGTCGGTTCACATTTTGATTACTGTTGAGGACTTTCGAGGGAGGGTTTCCTCGTCGCACGACATTTCGTCGGTTCTGACTTAGCACTCATGGAACAATAAGCTCGTTAAGAGTTTGTCTCAAGCCTAGTCCTTGAAGATCAGGACAGGTATATTGCTCTCTCTTTCCTGCAGGTTATTATTGTCATATTTTCCTTCCCTTGTACACTTTTAATCTTGATTTGGGCACAAGTTTTAATTTTGGTTTCGGCACAAATTTTGCGTTGAGCTTACGCTCCCTGTTTTGGTATGCATTTTGGCACACACAAGTTTTGCGTTGACCTTAGACTCCCTGTTTTGGTGACTGCCTACTTTGTACGATGTTTTCTCGACGTACCGTGCACATCTGAGACTATCCAGTTGGGGAAGCAGACTGAAGTCTTCGTACCGGCTCGTGGTAGCAAGTCCTCAAGTCGGAATGGTTCGTGATGGCGTCTCCATACGTCAACGGATACGCACAGTGGACCGAAGGTTCAGAAATCTACGTGATCGACTAATCAGGTGGGATGTTCCGATTACTAGCGCTGCGGCCTTATGTCGACTTTCACTGTATTTATAATTTAACGTTATTTTAGGCACTTCATGCCAAATATTATATTCGCATTAAACGTTGTTTTGGGCGCGTCGTGCCAAATATTTCATTCGTATTTAACGCTTGCCTTGAGCGCTTCACGCCAAATGTAGTTGGATTTATGTTTTTGACTTTTTTAAAACTGGTGAAAAATCCGCCAATAATTGTTTTGAAATATTTAAAAGTCGCTTTTGTTGTTTTGCGATTAATGTCGTACATTTTAAGGTCCTGGCAACTTTCGTAGTTTGATTTAATATCTTAAGGCGAGCGCCTATTTGGGAGTGTTGGGCCCGCCTCGTACTTGACTGTTATTTTTGCCTTTCGTCGACATTAAATGTTGTTCCGTAAGTTGAGTCATTTCCTTTTCCTGCGACCCTCTCCCCGTCACAACTGAAGCTGCTGGCTGTGCTTCGCGTAAATTTCCTGAGCACAAATCTTGCCACCTACTTTCGGAATTAATTTAGAATTTTATGCTATTATCAAGTTAAACAAATGCGTTTGCGTTTACAAAAGATGAGGTAATCCTATCAAAAAATAGAAACTCCAAACTATTTTATCTAATTAAAACCACAAGAAAAGTGCCGATGTATCGAGAATTTTACACCGTTCTGTAGCCGGAGTATTTTAAAACAAATGCATAGAAGCGTTAGACGAGTTCTCTCAATGCGACAATACTCAGATAAACTAATTAATTTCTGAATTTTGGATAGTTCTTGCTCGTGAGAGTTGCAGAGGATATGAAACAAATAAAAAAAGCTTTTTAAAAGAAGAGCTAAAAGAGTAATTTACTGAGTAATTTAATTAATTTCGTTTCTCTTGTTTGTTACAGGCCATCGCCATGCTGGCGGATTACTGGCGTCTTCTAGTTCTGTTATGGATTCCGCCCATCTTATTGGCCACCTCACTGGATATAAGTAAGACCTGCTTCACCTCAATCCTCTCTTCACTTTATTTCCTTTTAAAAAGTGAAAATGCAAGGACTTTATATCTATGCAATATGCATAAACATTATTTGTGTGACAATTAATTGCGCATTCGTATTAGTACCACAACACAATGATGATAATATCAAACACAATACAATAATAACTAAATGTTAACTACGCTGAGTATCGGCCGTACCTCATAATCATCATCATCATAACCCATGCATGATTAAAACAGTCTCGGTTTTCGATGTTGCACGTCGATCCAAATGAGCTGATCCCTGTTTGGATTGCAACCTGTAATTTACAATGATGCATTATCGATGTTGTTCACATTACTGTATATACGTTAGTTGAGAAAACAGCGTGGCCGGTAATTAGTAGTTGCTTCGGTCTTGTATAACCGTCCTACAATAACATGCTAACGAAGCTAAGCCTGTCTCGCAGTAATGTTTATTTTAAAAGCGGCGCTGACTAATTAATCAGCCTGATGTGCATGATGCAATGCCAATTAGCGAAGTCTGATTAAATTCTCACAGGATAATTGTTTTTAAACAATTTTAGATTTTGCAAGTGCTCTCGAGATTAAAGGTTCCTTTTTTAATTTTTTTTTAAATTTTTCTTCTTTTAACTTCATCTATTCCAAGGGTCCTGCATATGCAACTGTTGACGATAGGGCATCATCAGCAATCGTTTGCTTTCCTGTAATGCGTCCTCGTTCAGCTTTTGTAGGATTTGCCTCATCTTCGAACATCCATTGTGCTGATTGGCGATTCATTCCTGACTCATAGCAACAAATCCTGCTTACATCCTCTGCGACGTTATCATTATCATTGTACATCTCTTGGCCAGCCTCAATTAAATATGTGAAACATTAATTCGTACTTCCTTTTGAGCTTACCAAAGGACAAGTCAAAATTTTGATTACATTTAAGAAATGTGGTGCTAGACTTTCAAAAACTTGGAAACTTTAATTTTCTAGTTTCTTTTATTTTGCAACTTTTCTTGTACCTAGTTTCCATTTTCCCCACATTCCCCGAAGAATTTAATTTATTTCATACTGAGCGGCTTTCCACTTGCTTTGACATCATAACTACCGCCTCCTTCATACTTCCATGGCCTATTCGTTTAGATCTCGCCTTTCGTGATTTCTTCTTTTTGCGTAGTATTCAGTTTCCAAATGTCTTGTTACGTACACCGAATTCCCCGGTGATGGGTTGTTGTAGTCGTAATACCAGTGGCAGCTCAAAAAATTTCGGAGAGTGGGTCGTGGGCAGAAAAAAGGGAAATTCCACAATAGAGGTACATTTAAAATTATTTACCGGTAGGCGCCAACTGAAGTAAACACATCAAAGGTATCTGTTACATCCGACCATAAATAAGGCCTCCAAGACAACAATTCAATAATGCGCAAGAATGAACCAGCAATATGATCACAAAAAGTTAACGTCAAAGTTCGATATCGATTAAACTCAAAATTAAAAAATATCTTAGATTATTTGATTTCAAAAGCATACGTACATAGGAAGTCTTCTTTGTCTCACCATTGTCGCAGCTCAAAAATTGTGAAAATTAACTCTAAAATTATCAGTCTTTTCAGAAACAAGTAACAACTAGTGATTAAATTGACTAAACTAAAGTAAAACAAAATTAATCAACAGCTTTGCACAAACATAACTTAAATGATTTGAGATTTAAATGAAAATAAGGTTCGGTATTGTACGATTCGCAGCGATCATCCACGGTGAAGACGAAAATGAAAAGTTTTACTTCGGGATCAAACTTGTCTCAAAGTCACGAGGATCGCACAAAATAATCTGCCGGGATCTTTCAAACGAACAGCTAAACACCCAAATTCAACACCTACTGGCTGGCCGAGTAGCTTAAGCGCCCTTAGGGCTTGTCATTTGTCTGGCACGTATGCATGTGATTCAATAAGAACTTGCCGGTAAAAAGGCAGCAGAGAAAAATTGCCCACAAGTGAAAAAGACACCCTGAGTAAAATTTCAAAAAGGGAACAAGATAACCTACCAAGTCAGTCCAACAAAATGAACCAACAAGAAAGCTTAGAAACTCTAGAATCGACTGACCTTGACAGTAACTTGAGTATTCGCACACCCGAAAACTTCGCCTCCAATCATAGAAAGTTAAGCTAACCTAACGGCTCTCCACAATATTTGGAACAGAGACGAACGCTGCTGATCACGGCGAGTGCTGGATTAATACTAGACTTCAGGTCAGTCTCAAACAAAAGAACGAGAGGGAGGTTATGGGTGTTCCACGTCTAGCATAAAATTCACTGGGAAAGGTTAACTAAAGCAGAATTATATTGGCAACAATGACAGTCAACAATGGCTACCAGATTAAAATATAATACATATAATAAATAATCTGGAAGTATTGGAGTATTACATCAAGAACCAATTATGTAATTTATTCAAAGAAATACTTTCTCCAAAATGATCAAAAAACTTATCTGAAAGTAGATAACACTACAGACTGCAATTAGGAATAATTAAATCATCCCCAATAATTTTTCTTGGAGTAAGATTCATCAAAGTAATGCGTTAAAAGTGACCCACCACTTACAATTAGGGATAACCGCAGGTCCGTTCCACTCCGACGTAATTCCGAGATTTATCTTCTTTTAAAATTGCGCTAATACATCTGAACGGGGCATTACAGCTCCATAAATTAAGCGCGGGCGAGGGAACGAGGCGAAATAATAACGCGGGAAAAGAGGAAGATGAGCAGCTCGCCAACTTGCCGGCTTAATGCCACCCATTTCAGAAATAAATACGGGCCACTTCATCTTCAACACGGAGTAAATCATATTTAAGACCGCCACCGACGTAATATTCGCTGAAATAACGGGCCCCGAGTCGGTCCGCATTCTTTACGTAAATTGGATCTCTTAAACTGCAGCCCTCTACTCGGTGGCAACTAATTTAGTTGCGCTCCGAACCATTATTCGATCGAGAGGGTAATGGTTTACGAACTCGAGGGAATCATTATTTTCTGATGAATTCATTTAACTTCATGAAATGCGTAAGTTTTTTTTGTTTTGAGATCGTGCTACCGCTTAAATGAATCTACTTTATTACCGGTAGCAAATTAGCGCTGAAGAAGACAATCAGCTGTCCCGAGCGAGAAAGGGATGGGATGATCAAAGTTCAATGGGCGCCAGGAGATGATCCAGTTGATTGTTACGCCACTGCGAACCGCCTCCAAGATCCGCAGCGTGCGCTAAAATTTCAAAATGTGCCAGGAGAATCAAACACTCGTACATTCAACATAATTGTTCGTCGTCACAAAAACAACAGCACGTACTTGAAACGCATATTTAAACAATACTCACGAAACTATTGCAATCTCAATCAAGACGACTCGAAACCCTGACTCGAGTAAGCCACGTGTACGTACGAGGCGTCAAAGCTTTCGACTTAAACTATCAAACGTTATCTAAGTTATTACAAATTTAAACTTCACTAAACGTGGATCGGTGTTATAAAATCTCTCAACTAAACGTGATTTAGCTTTACCTCAAAACGGCAAATAAAGTTACTGCATACACAAGTGCCGATAAATATAACGAATGCGCACGTAAGTGCCGAAATTCCTGCGTTAAATGCAACATGCATTAATCTATTAACGATAATTAAAACAATACGTTACGTTTGCGTTAAATTAAACACCTGTCGTCAAGTTTATTTGACGTCAGACGTCGTAGCGGCCTCTCGTGGCGATGAGCTGAACCGACGAAGCGACGCGGCCTTCGATGACGCAACACGGCGTTATTCTACAGGCGACGACGAAACAGCTGACGCCAACACACCCAAAAGAGATGTCGAAATTCAGAAGATGCAAATGAACGCGGAACTAAAAGTAGTACAGGAAAGCGAATTTCTCTGTGGGAACAAAGAAATCTAATGTAAGCATGGGTCATTGGAATGTCGTCACATAACTACCTGAATCGGTATTATATAATCTCTCAACCAAACGTGATTTAACTTTACTTCAAAACGGTAAATAAAGTTATTGCCCACACATGTGTCGATAAATTTAACGAATGCGCACGTAAGTGCCGAAATTCCTGCGTTAAATACAGCTTGCATTAATCTATTAACGATAATTAAAACAATACGTTACGTTTGCGTTAAATTAAACACCTGTCGTCAAGTTTGTCTGACGTCAGACATCGTAGCGGCCTCTCGTGGCGATGAGCTGAACCGACGAAGCGACGCGGCCTTCGACGACGCAACACGGCGTTATCCCTCAGGCGACGACGAAACAGCAGACGCCAACAAATCCGAAAGGGATGTCGAAATTCAGAAGATTAAAATGAACGCGGAACTAAAAGTACTACGGGAGAGCGAATTTCTCTGTGGGAACAAAGAAATCCAATGTAAGCATGGGTCGTTGGAATGTCGTCACATAACTACCTGAATCGGTATTATATAATCTCTCAACCAAACGTGATTTAACTTTACTTCAAAACAGTAAATAAAGTTATTGCCCACACAAGTGTCGATAAATTTAACGAATGCGCACGTAAGTGCCGAAATTCCTGCGTTAAATACAGCTTGCATTAATCTATTAACGATAATTAAAACAATACGTTACGTTTGCGTTAAATTAAACACCTGTCGTTAAGTTTGTCTGACGTCAGACGTCGTAGCGGCCTCTCGTCGCGATGCGCTGAACCGATAAAGCGATGCGGCCTTCGATGACGCAACACGGCGTTATCTTTCAAGCGACGACGAAACAGCTGACGCCAACAAACCCGAAAGGGATGTCTAAATTCAGAAAATTTGGAACTAAAAATAGTACTGGAAAGCGAATTTCTCTGTGGGAACAAAGAAATCTAATGTAAGCATGGGTCGTTGGAATGTCGTCACATAACTACCTGAATCGGTATTATATAATCTCTCAACCAAACGTGATTTAACTTTACTTCAAAACGGTAAATAAAGTTATTGCACAAACAAGTGCCGATAGATTTAACGAATGTACACGTAAGTGCCGAAATTCCTGCGTTAAATGCAACATGCATTCACTCCACTAACGATAATTAAAACAATACGTTACGTTTTCGTGGAATGTAATTGTCAAACGCCTGTTGTCAAATTTGTCTGGCGTTACACGTCGTAGCGGCCTCTCGTGGCGACGACGAAACAGGTTGCCAACACACCCGAAAGGGATGTGGACACGCAGAAAATTCAAATGAAACAGGTGGCCAACACACCCGAAAGGGATGTGGGAACGCAGAAGATTCAAATGAATGTGAAACTAAATGTAGAACCAGAAAACGGATTTTTCTGTAGGAACAAAGAAATCTAATATAAGCATGGGTCGTTGGAATGTGGTCACGTAGATACTTCTATTTTACTGCAGAAACGAAAAATCCGCTGGGGAAGCCACACGTACGTAAAGGCGTTAAAGCGACTTAAACTATCAAACTTTATGTACATTATCACAAATTTAAACTTCACTAAATGTGAATCGGTATTATATAATCGTCAGCTAATTCTACATATGTATTATTATCAGACAGCATAATTTGAACTTTTGAAAAATAATCAGTTTTATCAATTAAAACGGTTACGTTACTTTTATCAGCTGTAGTAACAATAATATTAGGGTTATCTTTAAAAAAAAATTTACAAGACAAGATATCTCTAAGAAAAATCTTATACTTTGATTTTTCAAGTTTTATCAATATTTCTAATATAATTTAAAAAATTAGAACAAAATTTATTTCTTATTTGTATTTTTGAAGGTGAATCTAAAGATTTAATACCAAACTCTGAGCTACTTAGTACTTTTAAGAAATCTACTTGTTGTTTATGAAAATAAGGTAATGAAAATTGTTTGCCTAAAGCGAAAATGTATTTTAAATTTGACGGAATCTCAGTTTTTGTATAATTTACAAGCCACCTACTTATTATATTTTGATCAAATTTAATGTAAAATTTTTTATCTCTAATAGAAATAAGATTATCTAACTTTTTAATCTGAGTCAATCGAATTTTATTAGAAGAAAACCTTTCATTTTTTTGATTTTCAAAATTTAGAAAATTTTTCACTCCTGACGAAGCTATAAATCTATAGCGAAACGTTAAGCGTGTTCCCATCATATTTCTGTCCGGTTCGAGATTAAAAAGAACTTTCAACTTTTAATAAAAATATCGCATCTCCGCGTACTGAATATCCGAACCTTTACATAAGCAAGTTGGATGCAATTGTAAAAACAATTAAAGTTAAGGTTAAATTTAAACCTGGGCCTAATAAGTGATATACATTTTTAATCAACTTGATTAATAATATTATCTTGACACGTGATAAATATCTGTTAAGAATATAATAGTAAGTCCAGGGTTTGTTAAAAAAAAACAGGCTTGATCCTATTCCACAGGAATAAAAGCATTTTTCTCCGAAGCCAACGTCGTCATCATCATCATCATCGGCGTCCTTCCGGAACTTTTTTTTTTGACAAATAACAGACGCCGACCAGGCAGGACTCTAATTAAATATCACACATGATTGATCGCACAAAAGGACAAACAGACACAGCTGTTTTTGCCGGCCGGGCCCTTCCACCGGAAGCGCCCATTATATAAATAAAATGCGACCATATCTGTAAGATTTTCTTCTCCCTCCGGCTCGTATTTTCCCGTCTGATTTTCACGCTGAAAGGCGTTTAATTTTCTCAAGAAGTAACTAACAAGACGATTACACTATCTGAAACCATAAATATCGCCCCGGCGAATTCCTTCGCAACACGAACACCTATTGTAGCAACGAGTTCGCTAAACTTTCCGACTGCATCGTCTAATCGAGTATCCTGCTATTTGTTTGCCTTGCTGCAAACACCTTGTTCTGTTATTTATGGTCCAAGTAAGTGTTTCAGAGGAAGTTTGTTCGTCTTGCCTGGCGAACATCGGCGTTGACAGTGTATAATAGAGGAGCCATTGTTCAGCGACGCCATTAATACACATCATGTTGCAGAGAATGTCGCAATTGTTCTTGCATTACACGGCATGATTAATAACGAATACAAACTTTCGCTTGGTCATTTAATTTAGGTACGTCATGTCAGTTAGTCAGTCAGTCAGTCAGCTTGCCTTGACCTACTATTTATTTTATTTTATACTACGTACAATATTGTACGCACTCATTGTCCTTTTCGTTTCCACAGTTACGCAATCACGCGATATATCAAAGACTACCTAAATGGAACGCCGAATAAATTATTCAAAATTGCCCCTGTCAACTTCGTTAAGGGCAGGTCCTCGTTAAGCGAATTTATGAATATTTTGTGGTCACGTTTTATGTGCTTGTCATCATCAATTTGGAAAGGAAAATGAAGAGGATAGGTTCCGTATTGCTTGTTCGAAAATCTTTCGTTCGAAACATGTGTTCACATTCTAGAAAGGATGACGTTGAAATAGAGTTGACTACTAGTGGTGTTAGTGATTGCAAGCTAAGTTTGGAGGCGCGCCTACTTTAAAATATGAAACGAAATTTAAAAGTATGAAACGTATTGAAAAGTATTATCAACGCTTTGAAGGAGACTTAAACTTAAACATCCCATTTATCTTTTCTATTTATACAGGGTGTGCACCGAATGCCGCGGTCTTCTCTACCGTCTAAAGTATACAAAATAGAAAATGCGGAGTATGATCACGACTGATCAATTAAGGAATCAATTCTATAACTGGGCTGCAGTCAAGAAAGGAGTTGATAGTAATACTCTTTAAAAGTTCAATCGAGCTTTCGGAAAATTTATTTCCTTTATCAAGGTTTCTACGAAACAAATTTTAAAATTAATAATTAACACTAAGAACAATTTCACATGATTACTTACTCCTTAGTGAGTACAAAAGGTTAAACCACTAGTTAATCATAATATTAAATTTCATTAAGAATAAGTTATAAGTAGAGACCGGATTTATAAGTTTTTACAAGTTTTTTACGCTAACATACCTAAACTTGGCGTTTTGTATTTATATGTTTGTCGATTAGAGAAGCCCAAAAATGGTAGTTTTATTTCGCATATAACTTAATATTTTAGACTTTTAGAGCATATTTATTTATTTATCCATATATTGATATAAATAACATTATAATTCCATATACGGTCAATATTCAAGTCTGCAGCTTTTCCAAGAAGTAATATATTCTCCTCAACGTCTGTCCACTTTATTTTACGATTTCCCGGAATGTGATTTTCTCGGAATCTGTAGCGACTCAGGCACTCGCACTTGCATTTTGCACTTATGTTTTGCATTTCAGTTTGAGATAAGAACTCCGTGAATGCGTGTGACTAGTGACTAGTGTATTTATCAACGCGAATTAGTTGTTATTTTCTTACTTAATTTAAAGACGAAATAAATTCAGTGCTTATCCTTTCAAAATGCCGAAAGTAGCATCCTCTTGATCCGAGCTATTGAAAAAAAAATGGATTAAAGCATCTAAACATCTAACTACACATGGAAAAGTTATTTTTTGCAACGTATGCTCAAAACAGGTAGATACCTTACAAATTCTCTTAAAAATCACATTTTCATTTTGACAATATTTTAAGGTGTCGTCAGACCAAAAGTACCAGATTGATCAACATTTGGCTACAAACCTCCATAAGGAATCGGAGAAAAGATGTGTGTCTAACTTTAGGCAGTCTTTTATTTCTTCAACAGCTAGTAACTCACAAGGCAGTGACACAGGAAATGAATTCTTTTTAGACTTGTGCAGTGCTATGGCAGAGTCAAACATTCCTTGGCATAAACTTGAGCAACCAAGTTTTCGAACTTTTTTGGAAAAACACTGCAATCGTCATATTCCAAATGAATCGACTTTGCGGAAAAACTATCTAAGTGTATGCTACCAGCAACGGATGAAGAAAATAAGAGAGAAGCTTAACGACAACAATATTAATATAGTAGTTGATGAAACGACAGATGCCTGCGGTCGTTATGTAGCAAATATGTTAGCAGGAGTATTAAGCAACACAGTTGCACCAATATCTTATTTGGTAAATAGTGCAGTTTTGGAAAAAACAAATCATTCAACGATCGCACGTTTTATTAACGACAGCTTGACACTTTTATATGCACCTAATAAAGTTAAATCGGAAAATATATTACTAATGGTGTCTGATGCAGCAGCCTACATGATAAAAGCAGGACAGGCTTTACAGGTGTTTTACCCAAATTTGATGCACTTCACTTGTATGGCTCACGCAATGAATAGGCTCGCTGAATTGGTGCGACTAGAATACCCAACAGTAAATAAGTTGATCAATAACGGAAAAAAGGCGTTTCTTAAAGCCCCACTGCGTATACAACACTATAAAGAATTAGCTGCTGACCTGACAATTAAAGGAAATTTTCTTAGAATTGGATGATTCCAATTCAGCGGCTTTAAGAATTTGTAAGGAATGCATGTCGAACACAAACATCGGGAATCAATTAGCATTCATTAAGACTCATTTTTCGGTTTTAATATCCACCATTAAAAAGTTGGAATCATACCAGACGGCTCTATTAGATTCTTTTGAAGTGGTCGATGATGCAATTGAAAGTGTAAAATCAATTCCAGGGGAGATAGGAGAGAAGTTAATGGCAAAATTAGACAAAGTTCTATTACGTAATCCTGACTACAATAAAATGAGGAAAATCTGTTTAGTTTTAAAAGGTCAAAGTGAAGAGGATTTGGACATGGACCCCAAAGATGTAGCATCCATGAAATTTGCGCCCATTACTTCATGCGATGTCGAGCGTTCGTTTTCCTCTTATAAAAATATTTTGACAGACAGACAACAAAATTTTACCCCAAATAATTAAATCAACTGTTGATTATATTTTGTAATCCTACTATTTAAGTGTTAAGTGTTAAAATTACTTATATGAAACAATTTATGTTTTTATTATTCTAAAGTATAAGTAAAATAAAATTTTTATCGCATATAATATCCATATTTTGATCTGTTTTAATCGCATAAAAAAAACTTATTTTCCACTTTTTTAGCACATATAAATCCGGTCTTTAGTTATAAGAATAAATTTTGAATTTTACATTTTTTGACAGCTAAATTAATTGCGGAATTTAGAAAATTGAATCACGATAGAAAAATTGTTTATACATAATTAGGTAATACGATGTAAATTTTGATTTCCAACATCTTGATTGTCTTTCTTTTTAGTTTTAAAATTTAATAGGTAAGTATAAATACAACTAAGTTTCTCAATATCAGTTCTTTTGTTGATACATTTTTTATTACAAAAAATATGACACATTTCAATAAAAAGTCTTTGACTCAAAATTGGTTCAATATCTAAAATTTTTGCATCTTCAAAATTAATCTTATGGTCTTCATTATTGGCATGTTCAGATAAAGCACAAGCATTAGGTCTAAGTCTAATATCACTTTTATGAGAAATAATTCTCGAATGAAGAGTTCTTGATGTTTGGCCAATATAAAACAGAATCACAATCATGACAAGGAATTTCATAAATAGAATTAATTTGTTTGAATTTGTTAAGTGGATCTTTAACTTTTGTAAAAAGAGACTTAATTGTCAATAAATTTTTAGTTGCAATCTGAATGTTTTTGTTTTTTAGTACTTTTATTAGTCGAGAAGTAAGATTTGGTATGAATATTAAAGATAATAATAATAATAATAATAATAATAATAGTGTCTTTATTCAACAGTGTTAAAATAAACGAGATATTTAGATAATCAGACAGTTGGCGAGGTTCAGTACGAACGCAAAAGCATACAACTGCTCTGCCACCTAACCAACAGTAATGAATATGTATACTAAGAGAAAAAAAAATACAATACAATAAGACGTGTTAGTTACTACGTAGTGATTGAAACAAAATTTTGAAAACTTACTAACGTAATAGCATTTAATAGATCTTAGGCTTGTAAGGATAACAACTTCTGAAACAGCTTGCGTCTGAAGTGAGAGTAGTCAAGTGTAACGCATTCCAAATGATACTTATTGAAAAAATTTATGATACACTAACTGAAGGAGCGTTTAAAATTTTGAGACTTATGAAGCGGAGGAGTTACCAATCCTTTGTATCGTAGATTTAAATTATGTACATCAGTTCGATATGTAATTAAGTTATATAAATATGGTGGATGTTGATAGTATATAATTTTGTAAAATAAACAGTAAGCATGAAATATTCTTCTATGATCCATACGCAACCAGCCCACCTCTTTGATTTTGTTACTAATACTGGAATATTTAGTGATTCCATAGATCAACCGTAGACAGGAATTTTGTAATTTTTGTAATCTATTTTTATTTAGGACGTCCAAGTGAGGTCCGTACACGGAGTCGCAATAATCAACTCTACTTAAAAGTAATGAATTACATAAGTGAATTTTCGTTTTCTGATCTAAGCAATGTCTGTTAAGGTAAATAACTTTTAAATTCATATAAGCTTGCTGTAGCAGTTTTGAAATGTGATGTGTGAATTTGAGATTAGAATCTAGAGTAACTCCTAAGTGTTTTAATTTATCGGTGAGTTTAATACAGTTATTTCCGATTTCGATTTTCATATTTTTAATAACATCATTTTTAAAGTTACACCTACCGAATAGTACAGCTAATGACTTTTCTGAATTTAAAACCAATTTATGCTGAAGAGAGTATTGGTAAATGGCAGCAAGGTCTCTATTTACAAACTCACAAGCGCGCTCAGAGTCATCAGGATAAAATGAAAAATATATTTGAGAATCATAAAAATGAGAAGCACAATACTTTAATACAGAGGGAAATTGTGACGTGTAAATTAAAAACAAGATAGGTCCTAATATTGAACCTTGTGGAACACCGCAAGTCAATGGTAAAGGACTTGAAACAGAATTTAAGTAACGAACTGATAGTTTTCGAAAAGTTAAATAGCTTTTAATTAAATTGATTGCATTCCGACTTAAACCTATGAAATGAAGAAGTGCAAATAAAGTATTATGGTCAATAGTATCAAATGCCTTAAAGTAATCCAAGGTGATTAATACTGTTAATTTTCCATTATCACTGCCTCTCAGAATATCATCTGTTATTTTTAATAGCGCAGTATTGCAGCTATAGCTCTAAAAACTTTACCAACATTAATTGTTCGTGAATTATTATTAATTTGAGAAATAGGTTCTATTCTTTGTTGAGTATTGAAAATTAACTTATTTAGCATTGCAAAAGGATAGCTATTTTTTATGAGAATATTCAAAGTTCAAAGATTTATTAATGTAATCATCTTTGAATTTATTAAATAATGTCAACTATTATCAGATTTCAAAAAGAGACCCTACTGGTTCATTCGAAAAGAAAGCCAATCAAATTATTTCTGAATTAAAGACTGTTAACATGATAGACGAAGAGACAGCTAAGTCATTAAAGAATTATTCTTCTTGTTGTCCAAGATATTATGGCTTACCTAAAATTCATAAACCAACGTTGGCTTTACGCCCTAACATATCATCTATTAATTCACCTAATAGTAATTTATCAAAATTTATTACTGAAATATTAACCAATGCGTATAATAAAAGTAATGAATTTTATGTTCAAGATTCTTTTGAATTTTCTGAATTTGCGAACAACAAATTAATTCCAATTAATTATATAATTATTAGTCTAAATGTTGTTTCACTTTTTACCAACATACCTTTAGATTTATTCTTACAAAGTATTGAAAAAAACTGGGAACAAATATCTTTGGTAAGTAACTTATCAAAAGAAAAAGTAATAATAATAATAAAATTTCTTTTCTTATAAACAAATTCTTGGAACACTTATGGGTGCTAATATATCTCCAATTATTGGTCAATATGTTATGGATGCTTTATTAATTGAATGCATACCAAAGTTATCATTTGAAATTCCTTGGCTCAAGAAATCTGTTGATGATATTATTTGCGTAGTTCCCCAAGAAGGTATCGATGAGATTTTAACAGTTTTTAACAATTATAATCCTAATATTCAATTTACTATTGAAAAGGAAACAGACAGGAGTGTTCCTTTCTAGGACACGAAAGTTATTCGTTCGGAAAACAATAAAATCATTATTGACTGGTACACGAAACCTATTAGTTCTGGGCGTTATATTAACTTTCATTCTTGTCATCCATATAAAATGAAAATTAACATGATTTTAGGATTAAAAAATCGTATAGAAAAGATTTCTCATCCTTATTTGTTGAATAAAAACTTGCACAAATTAAAAAATATTCTCATAAAAAATAGCTATCCTTTTGGAATGCTAAATAAGTCAATTTTCAATACTCAACAAAGAATAGAACCCATTTCTCAAATTAATAATAATTCACAAACAATTAATGTTGGTAAAGTTTTTAGATCTTTAATATTCATACCAAATCTTACTTCTCGACTAATAAAAGTACTAAAAACAAAAACATTCAGATTGCAACTAAAAATTTATTAACAATTAAGTTTTTTCTTACAAAAGTTAAAGATCCATTTAACAAATTCAAACAAATTAATTCTATTTATGAAATTCCTTGTCATGATTGTGATTCTGTTTATATTGGCCAAACATCAAGAACTCTTCATTCGAGAATTATTTCTCATAAAAGTGATATTAGACTTAGACCTAATGCTTGTGCTTTATCAGAACATGCCAATAATGAAGACAATAAGATTAATTTTGAAGATGCAAAAATTTTAGATATTAAACCAAGTTTGAGTTAGACTTTTCATTGAAATGTGCCATATCTTTTGTAATAAAAAAAAGTATCAACAAAAGAACTGATATTGAGAAACTTAGTTGTATTTATACTTACCTATTAAATTTTAAAACTAAAAAGAGAGACAATCAAGATGTTGGAAATCAAAATTTACATCGTATTACCTAATAATGAATAAACAATTTTTCTATCGTGATTCAATTTTCTAAATTCCGCAATTAATTTAGCTGTCAAAAAATGTAAAATTCAAAATTTATTCTTATAACTTATTCTTAATGAAATTTAATATTATGATAACTAGTGGTTTAACCTTTTGTACTCACTAAGGAGTAAGTAATCATGTGAAATAGTTCTTATTATTAATTATTAATTTTAAAATTTGTAAAACATATAAAATAGCGACATCTTACTATCGCTCTTTGACCTAACATTGCAGTAGGATAGACAAATTGAAGCGGGATTTGCTCCTAATGAGTCCCCCATGCAAGGCGGCCATGCTTGCTGTCAAAGCATAATGACAGCAAGCATGGCCGCCTTGCATGGGGGACTCATTAGGAGCAAATCCCGCTTCAATTTGTCTATCCTACTGCAATGTTAGGTCAAAGAGCGATAGTAAGATGTCGCTATTTTATATGTTCATCATTCTTACATCGCATTTGCGAATAAATTGGGCAAGTCGTTTTTGGTCTGCAGTGGGAATGTCGAGCTACGTTTCTGCTGAAGAAGCCCCAAGCAGGGCTGAAACAGCTGTCCAGAGGCTGCTCGAGGTTCTCACTGCAATCAAAAACGATTTGCACAATTTTTTTTTTTTAATTTGTGTTGTAGAAACCTTGATAAAGGAAATAAATTTTCCGAAAGCTCGGTTGAACTTTAAAAGAGTATTACTATCAACCCCTTTTTTGACTGCAGCCCAGTTATAGAATTGATTCCAAAATAGAAAAGAAATTCAAACGAGCTGAGGTGCAACTCATTACTATTATCACCGGTACGAGAATAAAAAATAAAGTGTAACTTAGAAACTTATTTATCTATTACTCCTAATTGTTAATTATTTACGTAAACCTTCAACTTTGAATTTGTTTGCTAATGCTATTAATGCGAATGAGTTGCGAGTCTTGCAGCCTGTGGGGCATCCAACCGCCTCGGACAAGTCGCTCTACGTACAGCTCAATTCGAAAATGAAACATTTTTCTCATTATTATTATTATTATTATTATTATTAATTTCATATAGGAAAACGTGGTTTGCAAAATAAAAGTCGAGGCGCAACAGGAATCATTAAAAACGCCAAAACCTTTTGACCAAAACAAGAAAACAATTTTAATTGTATTTTCTCGTAACAGCATCTTCTTCTTTCTTCTAACGTTCCCATCTTCTAATTTCGGTTTTACTCTCAACATTAAATGGAAATCCTGAAATCAAGGAGTCATGCGATTATTTAGAGTGTCATCTCTTGGTCAAGAATGAAAACTCCTTTTATGTCAGTTTCAAATACGTTATCGTATACTACTATATTTTTATGACATACATGACGTCAGAGAAAAGAATAATGTTTTATGATATTGTAACATATGGCTATCTACCACTTACTATTTAAAAATAAAGTTGGCACAGTATTTTTTTTTAATTCTCTTCGTGTTCGAGGTACGATATCATTTTCATCCTTTTAGCTACCCTTCCTTTACTAAACATTTCACTGTGGAAAAGATAACGCTTGCAAGTAGTTTATTTTACACTTTTGCGTATCTAGTATCTACCGTGCGGAATTTTGCGCGTTAATTTGACACTTTTGAAATGTGGGAACCTCTTCTACCTTACCTTCCGATCAAGCTTCCGATTTCAGTCAGCGCCATCCAACGGTTGTAAACAGCAACAAACTGGCACTTGTAGTTCGATTATTATTTACTTTCATTTCCAGACAAGTATTTCAACCATCATCAAAAATGGCAGAAAATCATTTGCCTCCTCAGTTCTTTTCAATTTTCGCTCAACTTCCAAGCGATTTTTTTTTATTCACTTCTTTAGACCACCCTGAGAGTATCTCGGTCTCCTATTATTGCAAAAGCTTAAAATAAGATAGAAGTACTTTGACAATGCTATAGAGAATCAAGACAAAACCAATTTAAAGAATCAAGTGAGTGTCCAGATCTGTCATATCCAGTATTTATTCCAGATCTGTCAGATGTTTTTTTTTCCTTTTATACAGCTTCTCGTACCAGCGTATTTCCTCCTCGCCTTAAATAAATGAACGGAGAATTAAAATCCGAATCCGTAATAGAGTCACTCGTAATACTAGAAGATGAAGAAGCCTTCACGTTCACGTCGGATTATCCCCAAGCGAACCAGCCAAGACGCAAGAAGATGTTTCCCCCCAAGCCGAACCCAAAAACTCAAGAGGAAGCGACGCAAAGCGACTTTCGAAAATTTATTTCCCCCCCGAAGAACGTCACCTTTTCGAAACCTCAAAACAACAAGGACAACGTCGAGGAATTACAGCTGAGGCGCCAGCATCTGGAACTGATGCTCTCGAACGCTGAGGTTGATGACTCTCTCTCGGCGGACCTTCACAAGACCCTCCAAGGCAGATACGAGCAGGTTGAATCAACCTTAGAAGCCTTCATCTACTACATCGATTCGGTGAACCTGGAGATGAAGGCCTGCTGTAGATTGTGTCAGCAAGTGAACGGGCTGATCAGTTCGGAGAAGACCTCCTTGGCGATGGACGAGGATCTCCTGGATATGACAAGGAAGATCTGCGATGAAATCGACGGGGGTTTCGCCGAGAAGACCAAGGCAAAATTCAACTGTTTGCTCGGCGACAAGAACGACGTCGAGAGGCACATCGAGGAATACAAAGAGAGAAAGGAGGATTTCAAGGTGGCGACGCACAATTTCAGACTTCTTCTAAGCACGACGAATCTCAACGCCAGGCAGCTCGATAGATTGAAGAGTCAGTATGACAGGATTCTGCACAACTACCAACATAGCAGGTGCATGCTGGACCAACACGTCCCCAATATCATGGGGTGTAGAATCAACACGTTGTTGACTTGCTTCAGCGAGTTTAGTGAAGACCTTGAGAAATTGGCCAACGAACGGAATTACATGTCACACTTATTTCAGCAATTTGAGGCGACGTTAAAAGTGAATGGGAATGTGACACTGAAGAGTAACATTAACACTGATGAAGACGGTGATGATGATGATGATGATGACATTGAAGAGATCAAAGTATCAAATCGTACTATGTGATACGCAAAGAAATAAATAGTATCTAATAAAGTTGTTGGTGCTAATGAAAGTAACTTTTTGCATTTTTAAGCTAGGTTTAACTTTGATCTCCAGTTTATTCCCATGTGGCAATAAACTGGAGATGGAACTGGGATGGATGCTATATTAAAAAAAAAATAACTTCTTTTTCTTTAAATAACATTTTGAAATTGTTTTCTCTTAGGAAGGAGAGACCTTCAGAGATATTCGGAGTGGCGTCAGCTTTGGCATCCGAACTACGATGAGTTCGTTCGCGCCGAAGGCTCCGTCGCCGAAAATAACAACACGGTCACGAACGTCACTGTCCAATTGGGGGCGACCGCTTACTTGCACTGTCACGTTAGAAGCTCGGCGGACAGGACTTTGGCCGGAGCGGAGGTAAATTTTTAATGGCGTGTCTGACCTAATTTCGGCGAAAAAGCAAAATTTGCATTTTACTCGTCTCCAAAATATTCTTTCGTAGATAATGAACGATCAGACTGACAGAAATAACGAACATTTCGCTCACTACTAACTAGGGATGTGCAGTGAAACGATTGGAGAAATTTCCTGAAATCTCAACACTTTTCGAAACTGCCAAAAGGGTGGAAATTTTTGAAACTTCAGTAAAATTTCCTTAATTCACAGAAATTTCTTTTTTGTTTGGAAATTTCACACTTAAATTTCCAAATATTGATCGTTACGTTTTGGAAACAGAATACTTTGATACTTGTTAGGCCTTTGCAGTTGACAAACCGCGATAGAATATGTAGAATGCACCATACGATGCCGACGCACAGTGTTTCCAAATCCAATATTCGTGCGAAAAATGAATATCTCTGTAACCGTATAGTTTTCGGTGGTCAAAATTTGGAAACATGCACATCTTGCAATAAAGAAGAAGAATTTATGTATTAAAATGTTGATGTTTTGGATCCGCATTTTAGTAGTATTAGTTTCGAAAAGGAATGTGTATTAGGTAAAAAGATTCAGTACCAGTCAATTTGTGTAGCAATGTACATTATTACAAATTTATTTAAAGTACTTAAAACCTAACGGTACACCTATAATAATGCTTATCGCTATTACATATATGATGCGAAGAACGGAAGTATTGCGCTTCTTCATCGGAATCATCAAATTCTGACGTTTCTTGTTCTATAGATTCATTTTCGGATACATAACTTTCATCTTCGGCACTGACATACAATAATTGGTTAACTTCCGGATCGGATGTACGTTTTTTTACATCTCTTAAACCTAAAGTGCTCAGATAGGGATCCGAAGTTAAAATCAATCGAAGAAATAAATCTTCATTCGTTTTTATTCTGGAAACCTTTCGAGTATGATGTTCCCTATATCGTCGAATATCTTTGTTTCGTGCTTCTTGCGCCTCTTCAGATAATTCTCCCATAGGAACGCAAGCATGGCTTATTACGGAAGTTCCGTGGATTAAAATTTTATGTACCGAAATAGGCATGTAGTACCAGCCATACAGGGACACGTATTTCTCAGCGGTATCGAAACAGAATTTTTCAAATTTTTCTACTTTGATTTCACTTCTGCTATTAATTACTTTTAAAATAATAGCAAATCTTCTTATTAAACTTTCGTCGATTTGTGTTATTTCAGCAGAAATCTTCGGGTTTGCAAAAAATCGCCTAGCTGTGTTTCCATCATTACTTGTTCCGTAACCAGGTTTAGGAACGTCCACAATTAAACCCGTCCGTTCACGAAACTTATCTTGAATTTCTTTTTTTCGGCTTTGTACTGCAGCACTCAAAGCCTTCGGTATCTTCCAAGATTTGATGTCCAACCTGTATGATATATGAAGTAAACATTCGAAGAATCTAATGTATGCGTGTAAAACAGATAACCCAAAACGGTACATTTCTTGGCTTTCTGGCTTATTCCTAACCAAATCGAGATTGTTTCGGAAATTGTGCATCGGCATACATAGCACCGCATACCAGAAGCATCAGCCAGCGCATTACAAATTTTTCTATCTACCATTGTTAACATGAGAGTGTAGGTTACAGAAACGTTGTTGGTACTGGTAATATATGGCTCCAAATTGTCAATTTGAGTTTTAATGTGTAATTCTTCTTATTCGGAAATAAGGTCTGTTTCGTGAATCCATTGCAATCTGATAGGTCTGCAAAATCTTGTAGATGATGGTTTGGGATTTTTCCATAGTAATGTTTGCTTACTGTTCTCAATTAATCTTAAAGGAACTAGGGAAGTAACAAAAATACTTTCATCTGACAACGTTTTCTCCGAAAATTTTTGCTTATATGATGAAAATCCTGATGCACCATCGAATCCCCACTTACAGTAAAGAGTGCACTGAGTTTGATTGTCTAATGTTGCTTCCACTGATCTAAGTATGCTATCTGTTGTCCTATTTAGCAGAGCTTGCAATTGAACTTCGCATATAACTTCGGTAATGCTAATTTTCCGGATAAAAAGTTTTTTTAGCTGCCAGGACTTGCTTATATGGTGGACACAAATCACAATTCTTCTGCCGAGCAACGCTTCGTAATCCATTATACTGATGGATGTTTAAATTTAAACCGATCAATACAGAAAGACCTTCTTCTGAAGACAGTGGTTCATGTTGACTTCTTTGCTTTTTTCTTTCCTGATGTATCTTCAGATACTAAACTTGAAGATCTACGTCTTACCTCCCGAAGTTTCATAGCAGCAGCAAATGATAATTCTGCAACTGAATAATTTTTCCGTATCTCTTCAGTTTTCTTCCTCTTAGAAGATTCGGAACACTCTTCAAAGATTTTATGTCTTCTGCCAGTTTGAGAAGTACTGGGACCTGATTGGTGATGGCGTACTATTTCAGGAAAGGTAATTTCCTGGGATAACCACTCACTATACTTCTTTATAAACGTTTCGTTCGTTCGGTTTATATCACTTGCTTGCCAGCGGTGGAAATAAGGTGCAAAGAAATTGGTTCGAATAAAGTGTTTTAATGTTTCAACTACGTTCTCGTCCTCCTCGAGAGAAAATGTTTGTGTTAAAAAAGCAATAACTGTTTTTCTTCTCTTCTACACTTTTTTGGGCATGCTCCCTTATAATATTATGAAGCACTAGCCGAGTAATCTTTCTCTCAGACATTTCGCCCAAGATTTTCCAAATCACAAACACACCTTACAAATTTGTGTGGTAAACTGATAGGAATTGTATATTTCTGCAATTTTATATGCATATCAGGTAAACAGAATACGAAGAAAATTGCGAATTCGAGTAAAAATATTATTAGGTATAATTACTGATTAAGCAGGATAATTGGAATTCTGTGCAAGTAATTAAGCTCATTTGTGAGTTCTGCAGAACATTTAATCTTATAAAATTTTGAATTACTTATACAAGATTAACATTATCTTTTCTTAATGTAATCCGGGAAGCAGATAAGGTAAAGATTTGACATTATTACTCCGAAGAGAATTATATTAAACATATTTAAATTGTAAATAGGAATTCATATTTTTTGTGAATTCAAATATTTCAAAACCGTTTTTTCCTGTAGATTACGAATATGCAAAAACATAATAGTTCGATCTAAAATTTCAAAATTACCCCCGCCCTCACATCGGCGGTGATTGAGGGGGTTAATTTTGATGAGATTTGTGTCCCCTTCGAAAATACTAAGAATTTACGTAAAAACATTTTTTATGCAATGCGTAGGTACTTCTCGAAATATTTCGTTGACTCGTACTAAAAAATTAAAAATTCACCCGGTATATTATTGAACAGAATTTACTAACCGGCAGATATTGGCAAGAAATCAAAGTATGGATACTTAGAAAACATTAATACGGATGTTTTAATTCAAGTTTAAATGCATAATCTTGTATACTTCATAATTATATTGCTGTTTATAGTGAAGCGGAACTCTCAGAAAGGAGTATTATTAGTATGGCTTTTATGAGTTGCGAAACATTTAAATTATACGTTGAATTTCAGTAAATCAAAGCTAAAAGACTGAAGAATAATTCTGTGTAATTTGTTTTTATATATATTTCACAGTAATTGCGGTATGAGGTTTGAAAATAAAGAGTTTTTCGGGCGAACTTCGTGGGTTTTAAATTCTCGTTTTTTCTTACAAATTCAAAAAGCAATTGTGAAGAAACATGAAATATTTGATAAGTAATAATTATACTGCATGCATACTATAGACATTATTGTAACAAAATTTCAGCTTGCTGTGAGAAAGTTGAAAATTCTCATTTTTCGCACGTTTTTCAACTTTGGAAACACTGTGCGACGTATGCATAATTTTATCTCAAGAATTAGAATTTTTTATCCACGTTGATTTGATTTTGTTTGAACTTTTTATCTTATGTGGTACCAAAATTAAAAGTGAAGCATAGATGGATGCTGGATGTCTCTCAAGAAGTCTTCATTTTAAAACTTATTAGTGATAGTTACTTCTGGGCCAGGGTATTTGGCACACGAAAAATAAAAATAATCTGTTTGAATTCTTTTATTTGATGTCACAATCGATTACACCGCCAACGGTTTCGATTATCATCATTCTAACATAGCTACTTATCTGCTTCGAACTATTTTATTATACCGGGTGTCTCAGTAAGAACGGCGACCAGCGATATAGCAAAGCGTAATACCCACAGTTTCGGGAGAAAAAATATTATAGATAAATTGCCCAAGAGAAATTCAAAGAAAATATTTTTATAGTATCTGAATTAACCACCGCAATAGGTCCAACAATAAAAAATAATTCTACTAACAAAAGTCTATATAATATATACAGCGTGGAAACTAAGTAGCGGATAAAATCCATAACTCCGTTAATATTTGTAATAAAGCAAAAATCTAAAAGGGGTATAGCGATTCAAATTACAGCGCATAAGAAGAAGTATATTTTGAGATATTTTCGTGAATTTTTTTTAAGTTATGACGTCATCAAGATTTTTTTAAATGACAACTTATATTTTTTATTTTTGATTTCGGTGGGATTCTTTAACCTGCTTTCAACAGTATAAAATTTTGGATCGATTACATAACAAAAAATTCAAGAAAAACGGCCATAAAGGTTTAATTGTAAAGTTGAAGAAATAAACAGAACATCTAGTTAGCCTGGGTTTAAAACGAAACAAAATTAAGGTGTAAATAAACAAAATTTGATTTTGACAGTCATTGAAATCACAATAAATGTTCAAACTGACGACCATGCACCAACTGACAATACCCAAGACGCTCATAAAATTCCTTTAATACCTTTTGAATAGTTTGAGGTGTTATTAACCTACACTCCTGTCGAATTCTTTCTTTAAGATCGTCTAAGTTGATTTTTATACACCTTGCTTTTTAAGTACCCCCATAGAAAAAAGTCTAATGGCGTTAGATCGGGGGATCTAGCTGGCCATTCCATTGGACCTCTTCTTCCTATCCATCTACCTGGGAACATCTCGTCCAAATAACGTCGCACATCAACTGCGTAGTGTAGCGGAGCACCGTCGTGTTGCATCCAAATGTTATTGTTTGGTACGTCACAGTCATTTTCATTAGGAAATAATATCGCCAATGCAGGTACTAATTCGAATTGTAAGAAGTGTAGATATTTCTCACCAGTTAAATTACCTTCGATAAAGAATGGACCTAAAATTCTGTCACCGACAATTCCTGTCCATACGTTGAGCTTCTGGGGATGTCGAGTATGAGCGTCTTGCATCCAGTGGGGATTTTCCCTAGACCAATAGACAATACAATAACAACAATAGACAATTATGTCTGTTAACAGTTCCATGTAAAGTAAAACTTGCCTCATCAGAAAAAATTATACGCTGCGAGAACATTGGATCACGATTGCAAATTTCCAACATTTCTTCACAAAATTCTTGTCTATGATCATAGTCAGTTTCTGCTAACTCATGGGCTAATTTTACTTTATACGGATGAAACTTTTGCATTTTTAAAAGTTTCAGTACAGAGGTATGGCTCAGGTTGTGCTCTAAAGCAATGTCTCGACTAGTCGAATGCGGATTATTTTCTATTTCTAGTAAAATATCAAGCTGCACGTCGTCAATTAATTTTGTCTTAGGGTGGCCAGTTTTTGGAAGGTCTTTCACAATACCGTAATTTCGAAATTTATTTTCTATTCTGCTGACTGTGGATTGACTTATTTGCTGATCAGGATAATTGTCTATAAAAAGTCGACACACCTCTTGATAAGTTCTAATTCGATCGCCATACCCAATCATCATTAGAACTTCAATTCTTTGTTTTTCAGTCAGCAACACCATTTTGGTAAAAGGTTTTTAATAATTAGTGTAACTCCTACTATCCACAGGGAATAAAAATACTCACTTTATTGTGATAGGTATTTACAAGTTCTTGTCAATCAAACAAATTTTGTTTGTTTTACACCTAGCTAACTAAATATTCTGTTAATTTCTTCAACTTTACAATTAAACTTTTATGGCCGTTTTTCTTGAATTTTTTGTTATATAATCGATCCAAAATTTTATACTGTTGAAAGCAGGTTAAAGAGTCCCACCGAAATAAACAATAAAAAATATAGGTTGTCATTTAAAAAAAATCTTGATGACGTCATAACTTAAAAAAAATTCATGAAAATATCTCAAAATATACTTCTTCTTATGCGCTGTAATTTGAATCGCTATACCCCTTTTAGATTTTTGCTTTATTACAAATATTAACGGAGTTATGGATTTTATCCGCTACTTAGTTTCCACGCTGTATATAAGCTACAGCTTTGATAGCGTCATTGGAAAGCTGAATTAATTCTGCGCAACTTCTTTGATTTTAGACTTATTATAGTATCGCCTTTAGTAAAAGTGGAAGAAGCAGTTGAATTATTTACTTTAAAAAATATCGTAACTTCGGTAACTCTAATCTGTTTAAAATTCCCTTTCAAACGAAATGAAGTTCGTTAGTCGCTAATAAAGACTACAGGAGTTATGATATTTTTTTATGAAGTAAATAATTCAACCGTTTCCTCCACCCTTATTAATCGCTATATGATAATAAGTTTAAAATCAAAAAGACGAATAAAATGTGATTATTGAAAATAATCCCTCCCCATCCCTATTAGCACCTGGCGGCATTAATTTCATACAACTGTACAGAAATACAAATTTTTTGTAACCAACTTTTTTTTTCAGAATACTTTTGATACTTGTTAGCCCTTTGCAGTTAACAAACCGCGATAGAATAATGCACCGTACGATGGCGACGTACGCAATTATGAGGCGGGGTTGCCAATTTTTTCTTGAGAAACACAGCCAAACGTATTACAAAAAGTAGCCCAATTTCACCAAACTCTGAAGCGTAAAAGTATTTGAATTAATAATTGTATTGCGTTATTTAAAATATTAGGAGAAATAATCAAAAACTGTAAATTTTCTGTAATAATAAAGCAACATAAAATAATAGCAACGAAATAAAAATATAATAAAATATAAAGTCGGCGATTTAGAATATAAAAGATCAAAACAAATTAACCTGCAAAGAATTAGAAACAAAAAAAACGAAAGAAATAGCAACAAATTACAAGGTATGAAGCGAAGAAAAAAAGATCGACAACACCTATCTAAACGAAAAAGCAACAGTTTTCCGGAAAAATCAAAAGTTCGTAGAAAATAAAAACAAACTGTACAAAAAAAAAACTTAAAAAGAAACGAACGCCGAATAAGTGCATACAACAAGAGATCACACAACTGTGAAGGATACAAAACAAATGAAAAACGATGTATTACGAAAATGCGCCGTTAAAATGCGAGAAATCAATTCGATAAGTAAAGCAAAAGAAAAATCCGTAGTAGGAAAGCATAAAGAACAGATAAAAAGAAAAGAACGCTGATTGATCAAGTTGAATAAAAAACAAATGAATCTCTTGACGAAAAAAATTAGAAAACAAAACACAGCTGTAAAGAGCGTCAGTCAACAAAATATGAAAAATTAATTTGATAAAAATAAACAAAAAATAAAATTGTAATCTTGCATTGCTGTTTGTGGAAATACTTTGTCTTTTCTATAATGTTAAAATTGTAGAAAAGAATTTTAAAATTGTAGAAAAGACAAAACATTTCAATTGTATTAAACAAAAAATAAATACGAGAGCATAAAGACAGACAGATATACATGTTTGTATAAGATGGACAAAAAATTAAAACCCAGGAAAATTTTGCAAATAAAAAAAAAACTCGTAGGAAACAAAAGAGAACTGTAGAAAGGAGTCAGTAAAATGCGAAAAAAAACAATTCAATTGAAAAGCAGAACAATGCGAAAAACATAAAAAATAAAAGAGGAATGAACATACAAAAAATAATCGAAAAAACGGCGTGTGTCCGGCCGAAAACTTTAACAAGTCAAGTAACATTCTTATTTTATGTAATTGTTGAAAATTCCGAAGTTCCGAAGAGTTTAATTTTTAACTGTTATATAGTCTTATGTATTATTTATTGTTATTGAAGCACAAACATTATTTCTTGTGCTATTTTCTTCTTTGAAATTTTGATTCTTTTGACATTTCATTGGAATTTTGAAGAAATTTCA
This sequence comes from Prosopocoilus inquinatus, assembly GCA_036172665.1. Lineage (NCBI taxonomy): Eukaryota > Metazoa > Arthropoda > Insecta > Coleoptera > Lucanidae > Prosopocoilus > Prosopocoilus inquinatus. Next base: position 36,789,416 of record CM069877.1, read on the forward strand.
TTCCTTTTATTTAATGTGAGAATTCTTGGAAATTTCATTGCATTTTCTGTTGAAACGTTTCCCTTTAAAAATATGCCTGTTCCGACAACAGAAGTTCCCTAGGACTCGTCTTCGAGCGCCTTAAAGATATGAAGCCCAAAAACAAAGTTCCCCAACAAAAAAAAAAAACAAAGTCACCTCGGTCGTAAATCGTCCTTTAATTAGGATCAACGCTGTAGCAAGTTTGTGTAAATCGCATAGCTCAAAATTATGTTTGACTATACCCAAATACGGCGCGAGCAACGACCATGCCTTAAATACGTTCATGTGCAACTTGTGGACAGATAAAGCGCCCTTACGGGTGTACTCACGCGTCAGCTTACAGCAAAGCATATAAAAACGGTTCGCTTTAAACTCTAATCCAAATACATGAAAAAGAAAACATTGAAGTCAAATCGAACATTAAAAAGATGTTTACCGCAATGTTCAGCGCTCTGAAGAAGCCTCTCAAGCGTGAAGGCGAAAAAGAAAGACAAACTTTAATACAAAGTCCGCCACGGAAAAAGTTACGACCAGGTTTAGTGCTCTGAAGGAGCCCCTCAAAGTTAACACCGAGCGACACAAAAAAGAAAACAAGATGCACGACCAAAAGGGCCAACGAGGTCTACAAAAAAAACTCACCCAACATAACGTAGGTACTGAAGAGTTACCAAACATCGCCACCCAAATCATGTCACAAAGGGTTCACGTGTGTAGCGACCTAAATGTCTAGCGGCACTCTTGCCTGAGAATAGCACTGTAATAACGATGAACAAAAAGGGAACAATTAACAAAAGAATGACCACGAGGTCGTCAAAAAAAACTCACCCTACGTAACGTAGGTGCTGAAGAGTTACCAAATGTCGCCACTCAACGAATATAACGACGATGAAAAAAATCCACAAAGATGCGGGCTCAAATTTGGACAATTCACATTCAAATTTACAGGCCGGCTCCACCAGCCGATTCGATTCGACTATTCTCGACGCGTCCCCGCTCGCGTTCACTCCCACTCCGATCGCAACGCGATCAAGTAGCCGTTACACTTGAAATAATAGGCGACATCTAAACAAACATTGGGGAAACAAGAGCGCAGGGAAAAGAAAGGAAACCAACACCAAACTTGATTACAGAAATCCTACCTTAACAGATTTAATTGATATTTTTTAAATAATAGGTGCAGTTATACTAATACTGCTTTATCCACATTTAAAATCTTGTTAAATTGTGAAAATATCTTGTTCTATTTGCCTTTATGTTATTTTAAACACCATTTGGTTTCATTTTTAATTGTCAATTGATCGTCTTTTGCTTTTGTTTACTCCGTCTGAGTTCGCCATTTTGTCGTCGATCGATTGCCATTTTGTTTTCTTTTCTTGTTCGATTTGACTTCATTTTGTTTTTTAATTATTCATTTCGTTAATATTTACATTTTTCTTTGGGTTGGGTCTTGTCAAAATTTGTCAATTTTTAAATCAATTGTTAACTTATTGTTAATTTCGTACGATTTTTATTTTGGCCTTAACTTTACCGTCATCCTTTAATTTTTTATTCCCTATTTGAATTCATTTTATTTAATATTTAAAATGTAGACGACTGATGGAGATTTGGTTTCTTCTTTTAATCGATTTCACTAGTTTTGTTCTTACTTTTAAATTTTCCACTAATCATCTCGTTTGTAGTTTTCTCTTCGGTTTGATTTTATTTGACATGATTTTTTATTTTTTTAATTATTTTTGTTTTCTTTTTTATAGTATTTAAGGATTTTACATTTTAATCCCGCTGATTGATCGCCATTTTTGGCTTCGACTTGATTTTATTTATTTTTTAATTATTATTATCGATTCGTCTTTTTTCTTTAATATTATAGAATAATGATAATAATAATAAATTGCTTTATTTTGTTCTCGAAACAAGACAAAAAATAAATCGTAGTAGCAAAGGAAATGTTACACAATCACAAGGCGAAATTCAGATCGGCCTAAGCCCAAGTAAAAAGTTATTTTATTCTTAAACCGGACAGAATTATGATTGGAAAAACACTCAACGTTTCGCTATCGATTAATAGCTTCATCCTTTTCATCGGCCAAGAATCGACTTCAATTACAGATTAAATTTTTGATTGTGATGAAACTAAGTTTTTATATCGATTTTACATATTGAGTCTTGCACATTTTTTATTTTTGTCCTGTCTCATTCGACGATCGTCTTTTGTTTTTGTTTTATTCGAATTGACTTGACTGTATTTTTTTATAAACAATTGAACGTCTTGTTTTCTTTATTTAATAATATTTGTAAATCTTTTCCTTTTTTATAAACTATTCTGATAGGTCTTCATTAAATACGACTTAACAACTTCTACCCCCAAGGAGTCGAGCCCTTGGAAACCCCTGGTGTAAGGGTATAAAATCAGAGAAAAAAACCGTCTCTTAGACAAAATGTTAGGAATTATTTAAACAAAGTTTTTTTTTAAATAAAATTTGTTTATAAAAAGGAAGACAATTATTATTTAAAATAATAAATGCAATTTCATAAAATCATCGCAATTTTTTTCCTGCAAAATTTATTATGTGTGTGAGAAAAAGTAGACTAAAGGTTTAAAAAGCTTTCACTTGTTTCTCTTACTAGAAATTTTCAAAATAAATGTGATTCAGGATGCTCTTAAAACAGTTTTAAATTGCCATTGATAATACATTAATTCTTCTTCTTGCAAAATTTATTTTTCTTTGCTCGAACGAAGCCCTCAGCATTTATTCACAAATATCAACTTTCCACATTCTACAGCTCGGAAGATCTTAAGAGGCCTATTCTGTATCAAAAACGTTAAATTTAAAGATCTGTTAAATCTTGTTGCTACGGTAACAACCAATCATAGAAGTGTATTTTAAATTTTAAGGGATCCCTAACTTTTAACAGCCCGTTAATAAGTTACAGAATACGGTCCTGAGTAGGTACAGCGTTGAATGAATGACAATAAATACGTATATCTCGACTATTCGTTTTTGGCATACATTAGTTAGACAATATCCTACTAGAGTTTAATTTAGATTTCAAACACGTGTAAAAATACCAAGTGTTTCATTTAGAACAAAGAAATTTCCAGTTTCTATCTCAGTTATGCGAAGTTCACTTGTGTTTCTGAAATTATCAGCAAGAGCTTTGTATTAGTTTGTATAAGTTCTGCAATAAACATTTCTTTCTAAAATCAAAAATAAAGAAGTTACAGAGAGGGTGGGAATTCTCGCATGGTCACACTGTACAATACCTTCTTCAAATAAAAGAAGCGCGGAGACCGAAGTTTGCTACACACGAACCTGGACTTTCTAATTTCGCTTAAAAGTTTCCGAGCGACGAAAATTTCCAAATGGCCTAATCGACTTACTTCTAGAACTATTAGCTACCAACGGTGCAGTTAGAGGAGAGACTGTTCTAACTCGGCGTGGGGGGTCCAAAAAGATAAGTGCGGGCGTAAAGAAAGGAAAACAGGACGGGTGAAGAATATATATTACGAATTTCCGTTTATCTCGGGCATTTCCAGGATCATGCACCGCGATAACAGGATATTGGAAGACGGAGAGCTTCAGAGGATTTTGCAGGGTATTTTGTTGCAGGACGATGTGAAATAACAATTTTTTTTTTAAAGTTACACTAAGTAGCTCTACAAGAAATAACTCAGACTCTGGAAATACAGGGTGCGCTGCGTTTTGAAACGCAACATAGGAAATCCCACGTTAATTTAAAGGTGTTCGAATATTGACTTCCGTAATAATTTTACAGCCAAATTCCATGCAAGTTTTTTAAAGTACTCTTCAAGATGAATCTGTCTGTGAAGTTTGAGAATTTTTCATTCGCTCAGTTTCAAGATATTTATAAAAGATCAGTAACCAAATTTCAGTTTATACCAAACTATCAGCACGGCCTTGATCAATAAATGTTAAAATAAATTACTGGAAAAGCTTTTTCTACCAATCTTTTTCAAAAACGAACTCTATTTATTAATTATCTGTTCAGTTTTCACTACCATTGATCAAGCCTGTACTGATAGTTTGGTATAAATCGAATATATTTACGATCTTTTTAAATATCTTAAAAGTCAGCGCATGAAAAATTCTCAAACTTCACAGACAGACTCATTTTGAAGAGTACTTTAAAAAACCTGAATGGAATTTTGCTGTAAAATAATTAGGGAATGCAATATACGAACACCTTTAAATTAACATGGGATTTCCTATGTAGCATTTCAAAATGCAGTACCCTGTGTAATAAATATGGAATTTTAGTGGCAAAGCTTTAAGCTCTATGTTTACGAAAGTATTGATTCTATTTGCATTCCGCATCGCGTCGTTCGTTCTCCATGTCCGCTCTGTTCTCCTCTGTGTAAATATGTGTTGGCCTGTTTTGTTCCAGCAAATCACCTGGGTCCGCAGAAGAGACTGGCACATTCTGTCATCTGGCATGTTCACGTATACGAACGACGAGCGATTTCAAATTCTGCACGCGGAGGCCTCCGACGACTGGACACTTCAAATTAAATACGTCCAGAAGAGAGACAACGGTACCTACGAGTGTCAGGTGCGCATTCCCCGTTGCGTTTTATTTGGATTTAGGTGTCAATTTTTTTTCTCTTTAAGGTGTCAAGTAATTCTGGATTGATATCCCACTTCGTGAATCTCCAGATCGTCGTTCCAGAGGCGACCATTCAGGGCAGTGGCAGTGGGGAGCACCATGTGGACGTGGGCAGCGTGATCGACTTGACATGCATCATAGAAAAGGTGAGGGGAAGAAAATGTGCTGCTTCCCTTGCAAATTGTGACAGTTTCCTTTGCAGAGCCCCACTCCTCCTCAGTACGTTTTCTGGTACCACAACAATGACATGATCAATTACGACACTGCTAGGGGAGGTATTACGGTTGAGACCGTGCCGGGGGTGCGCACTCACAGCCGCTTGACCATAAGAGATACCACCGATGCAGACTCTGGCAATTACACTTGCTCCGCTTCCAATACCGAGCCAGCTTCCATCTACGTCTTTGTGTCAGAAGGTAAGAATTGTTAATGAATTGACTTCTTAATATTGCATGGCTGGCGGCTTCGAAGCAGACCATGTTCCCAAAACTAAATCAACGTGATGGAGTGGGTTAATCAATAATTTACTGGACACCATGATTGTAAAGAAGAAAAAGAAACAATAATTACTTCGGCCCTCTTTTACATTGTCTAGCCGGCTTTGTTTATTTATAGATTTACAAATTTAAAACCCACGATCGCTTAAAAATTCGGAGAGGCAGGTACTTTGTGTTCCAAGAAACCTTAAAACCTCTACAGGTATGCTACCAAACTTTGCTAGCTACATGAACAATGTGCCGTGGAAATTAACTTCGGCACAATGCCAGAACTTCAACCGTAGTGGGCGTGAGAATTAATGTACGCCAGAATTAAAATGGACGTCTCTTAATTTCAACCGGAAGTCAAGAAAGGAAATCGGTTTATACTCCAAGCTTTATTGAAGTACGCAATTAAGTTGATTTATAAGTACTACATGAATATTGTGCCGGGGAAATTAACTTCGACACAATGCCAGATCCTCCACCATAGCGGACCTGAGAATTGATCTACGCCAGAATTAAAGCGGGCGCTACTTAATTTTAACCTGAGGTCAAGAAAGTAAATTAGTTTATACTGCAAGCTTTATTGAAGTACGCAATTGAGTAGATTTATAAGTACTACAACGCAAGGTATGCGTATGTGTTCAATTCAAAGCGAACAATGTAAAGAAAACTGTGAAAGCGAATCCGGTTTCGCTTGCAAATGCAAGAGATGAATTCGCCAGATTATAAAATGACGTAATTAAATCGCCGCCATTAAGTAATTGCAGTTAGCACGAGTACGTGGAATCAAGCACGGAAAATTTCCGTGTCGCGTACTATTTATACCTTGTTACGCAGCATTGTTTCTTGTACGTCCACAGAAGGTTCGTACGAGGTCGATGTTTCCATCTGACACGACGGTGTACTTAAGGGCTCGACAACTCACAGCAATCTAGTAGCAGAAACTCAAATTAGCACCAGCCGCACCGTATGCTAGAAGCCTAAACTTGAAGCTTGAGCTTAAAGTTGATCTTGCACTTAAAGCCGAAACGAAAGGGGTAACAAGAGGACATTAGATTACTCGAGCAGAGAGCAATCAAGGTAAACCTAACTGATCGGCGTCAAACGTCTTACCAAGCTGGGAGAAGCTATATAAGCTTTCGTTCCTTCAGACACTTGGTGAAAAGCGGCCTTAGCCGTAGCATTACGATGTCTCCCTGAGGCTATCTCCAAAAACGAAAGTGTGCTCCAATCCCCCTGGGACGTGGACACCGAAAACGGGACCACCCCCACACGACACGAAACCGTATCTGAACGACGACTAACCCAAGCAGACTCTAACGTAGTGTAAATAGCTATCAATGGGCTACGCCCCAAATTCAACTTTGAAGTTGTCTGCCAAATCAACGCACCTGGTAAAGTACCCCCCTTACACCCGCATTACGCGATTTCACGTTTGACGATACTGTAACGACACGACCACAACAACGACACCACATTTCGAATTACCTTTTCACATTCACCAAGACCGTCACAACAACAACACAATATTCCTCCTGCCCCACGGCATTTTTACGCATGTCCGCACATCGTGTCGTCACGACAACAGTAGATTCGATGCGTACAACGACTTGTCGTCGACGAAGACGACACCGCAACAGCACAACGACGACATGTCGTCAAGTGTGAGCGATTCCATAAGATTACATGAAATTTCGTGGACGCTGCAGGTATCCTGTCGTTGTGGTGTCGTTGCAATGTCGCCAAATGTGAAAACGCTACATCACGTTACGGGCTCGGAGACGAAACTGCATCGGGCAGAACTCCTTTGAAATTTGCCCACAAAGAAAGCTGACACAGTTGTTTGCTATTAAAGCGCAAATAAAGATTCATAAAACTTCAAACAGGAAACTCTTAAGGCTGTCGCACACCTAGCGCGGCGGCGAAGATGCCTTTAGCTGACGAATATCGTCAAGTGTGAAAGCGGTTCCAGAAGATTACATGAAATTTCGCGCCCACCGGTATCGCTGTTGGTATCCTGTCGTTGTGCACAGGTGTCGTCAAATGTGAAAACGCTCGGTCGCGTGACGAGCTTAGAGACGAAACGAAACTGCATCTGGTAGAACTCCTTTGAAATTTGACCACAAAGAAAGCCGACACAGGTGTTGGCTATTAAAACGCAAATAAAAGTCCTTAAAACTTCAAACAGGAAACTCTTTAGACTGTCGCAGGCCCAGCGCGGCGACGAAGATTCCTTTAGCTGACGGCATATCGTCAAGTGCGAAAGTGGTTCCATAAGATTAAATGAAATTTAGCGCCCAGCAGTATCGCTGCTGGTATCCTCTCGTTGTGGTGTCGTTACACAGTGTCGTCATATGTGAAAACGCTCTGTCGCGTGACAAGCTCAAAGACAAAGCGAAACTGCTTCAGGCAAGACTCCTTTAAAATTTGCCCACAAAGAAAGTCACACACTTAGCCCGGCGACGAAGATTCCTCTAGCTGACGACATATCATCAAGTGTGAAAGCGGTTCCGTAAAATTACATAAAATTTCGAGCCCACCGGTATCGGTGCTGGTATCCTGTCGTTGTGCACAGTCTCTCCAAATGTGAAAACGCTTCAACATATTACGAGCTTAGAGACGAAACGAAACTGCATCTGGTAGAACTTCTTTGAAATTTGTCCACAAAGAAGCCGACACAGGTGTTTTCTATTAAAACGCAAATAAAAGTCCTTAAAACTTCAAACAGGAAACTCTTTAGGCTGTCGCAAAACTAGCGCAGCGACGAAGATTTCTTTAGCTGTATTCTTATGAGAGTGCGTACACGTAGGCGAAGCGCAGCGAACCTACCCAATTAATGTAAACACAGCTAAAAAAAAGTTGCCGGGCTAGGTGTGGGACAGCCTTTAACATTCTCCGTTGCATTGTTGTCAAGTGTGAAAACGCTATATCGCGTGACGAACTCAGCGACAAAACGAAACTGCATCGACCGGAACTCCTTTGAAATTTACCGATAAAGAAAGCCGACACGGGTGCTCGCCATTAAAGTACAAATAAAAGCCCGTGAAACTCCAAACAGGAAGCTATAAAGGCACATCTAGCACGGTGAAGTACGACGAGAATTTCTTGAGCTGTATTCTAATGAGAGTGGGGACACTAACCCAGCTAATGCAAGTACAGCTAAAAAGAAGTCGCCACGCCAGGTGTGCGTCAGTCTTTAACATTCGCAGACAACGACGCAACGGTCTCTTTGCTAACAGGAGGTGCACAATATTGCGTCATATCGCTAGATATTAGACACTCAGAGCAAAGTTGTTTATCCGTATCCTTACGACATATACGTATTGTCATACGATTAACTATCTCGCTTTCCGTGTCTTTTGACGTAAAAGCTCTAATGGTACGTTTAGTCTTACACGGCTTATCGTATGGTGGAAAGTTGGGTTATGTTTTACAAATGTTTACATTAGGAGCATGCCAGGAACTAGCGATGATTATACTGTATGTTTTGTAAGTGCATGTATTTAACACTCATAAGAATCTGTTAAAGTCCGACGTAAAACGTTAACCAAAATCCGTTGCCCTAACAAAGAAAAACTCGTATTCGTAAATGTGCTCGCACAAACTTCCGTATAACTAATACGAATATCAATACACACTGTTTGTTATAAGTGTCTATTAATAGTTTACCACAACGAAAAGTACTTGAAGCGGGTTCCTTTGAAATCTGCCGATAAACGCACCGCCTTGCAACTGTCCAGATACGACATCATAACTCCAGCGAGACGTAAATTTGATCTAAAAGCGATATACTCTTTGAAGAACTTTTAAAGAAGCGCGCGAGTTGTAATGTACACTAAAATAATCCACCATTTTTTGGAACGTCGGTCAGGTACAGGAACGCACTCGATAAGCGAACATTGTAACAACTGTAACAACTTCAATCGAATTACGGTATCAATAAAAATAAACTAATACAAGCAGTAGTACAAAGAGGATACTGTGACAATGATCTGCAACTTACCCTTCTGCTATTACTGAGTCAGGTCACGTAACGTCTCTGACTGAGGTCCGGTCTCACCATCACAGTTTAACTTTAAGCTCCGTTTTATTCCTGTGGAAACAATTATCTTTGCAATTGTTACCATGGGAATAAAGCGAAGTTTAAAGTTAAACTGTGACGGTGAAATCGGGCCTGAGTTGCTCACTGAAGGTTTAAACTACGTTTAACGTTAACCAGAGTTTTATTCTTTTTTTGGTTGTTCAGAGAGAGATTAAGATGTAAAACGTAGTTTAACTATGAAATAAAATGCAAAACGTGGTTTAACTATGAAAAAAAACTGTGGTTTGATACTTAATCCGCAGTTAATACATTGCTAGTTTAATCGGACACTGAGCAACTCAGCCTCAGTGTGCTTTATCTCCAAAGGCAACAAGAAGGAGGTACTTAGTGGTTCCAAGCGCAACGCAATTATGCGAGATGAACATGACTATAAATCTCGGAATATGCTTTGAAAACAAAAGGAGAAATTTGAACCATCGAATAACAATCAGCGTTTAAGCATTGTCTGACTTAGGTCCGATTTCTTCACCTCCTGATAAAATTATCTGCCAGGTTATCCGTAAAAACCTATGTATCGATAATAGTTTCCGAGGTTATTACCTGGCAGATAAATTTATCAGTAGGTGAAGAAATCGGGCCTTAGAGGACAAAGAATCGATATCAGAACTTGTTATCAACGCTGCTACGTGGGCTGCTGGAAAATTTTCTGGAATCTAGTAGGTCTAGAATTGTTAGCGTTTATCAACTGTCATATTTGAAAAATTTGACGTTTTCGCCTATAATTCTATTGACAGTTCCTATCCAAGTGAACTAGTTTTGTTTGTACAGCATTTGAAAAAAAGTAATTTTGTGTAAACATGGAAATCTCGCGTGAAAATTTTCGTGCCGTGATTTTTTACGATTTCAAATGTGGTCTAACGCCGAAACAATGCCTCGATCGGCTTCATTTGGCTTTTGGAGATGAAGCACCACCAAAGAGCCGTGTTTATAATTGGTTTGCCGAATTCCAGCGTGGACGTACCTCTCTCAGTAACGAATTTTGTGAAGGTCGTCCATCAACATCTGTTGTTGCCACTAATGTAGATGCTGTGCGTGAAATGCTTGAGCGAGATCGACATGTGACATTCCGTGAGATTCAAGCATCCTTACGCATTGATATGAAAGCAATACACCGGATTTTGCATGATCATTTGAACGTACGAAAGCTTTTCAGTCGTTGGATCCCACACCATTTAGCAGAAGCACAAAAGCAGGGTCGTGTCAAATGGTGCGAGGAAATGCTCAAGAATTCAATGGAGGTCGTTCAAATTTAGTTTATAACGTCGTTACTGGTGACGAAACATGGATCTATTCGTACGAGCCAGAAAGTAAACAACAATCTACCGTTTGGGTATTTCAAAATGAACCAAAACCATCAAAAATTGTCCGTTCACGCAGTGCGGCGAAGCCAATGATTGCTTGTTTCTTTGGTTTAACTGGACATGTAGCAACCGTGGCTTTAGAGGATCGAAAAACCGTGAATGCTGATTGGTATACTACAATTTGTTTGCCGGAAGTCATCGATCAAACAAGAAGAAACAATCGAAATCGACGAATTATTCTCCATCATGACAACGCCAGCTCTCACTCAGACCGTCAAACAGTTGATTTTTTGTCCAACAAAAATGTTGAATTAATGCTCATCGTCCTTATTCACCTGATTTATCATCTAATGATTTCATTTTGTTCCCAAATATCAAAAATAAAATGCGTGTTGAGCGATTCTCGTCGGCTGAAGCAGCGGTTGAAACATTCCGGACACTGGTTTCTGAGGTACCATCTTTAGAGTGGAAAACGTGCTTTGGAAATTGGTTCGAGCGATGCAAAAGTGTATTGACGTCAAAGGCGAATACTCCGAAAAACAATGATACCGTTTACAAAATTTCATATGCGTTTTTTCATACCGTTTCCAGAAACTTTTCCAGCAGCCCACGTACAAGGAGTGACGACATCTTCGATGCTATCACAGCGTATTCATCTACAACAACTTTACGAGTAGCAACAACACGTGTCCTCGACGCTGTCACCACATGTAATAACTGTAAAAGCTGTGAAAAGCACGATTGTTCGGCTTACCTTTACGTTTCACTTTAGTACAACTATTTTAAATTTATTTTTCTCGCTTCCCCAATCGAAGAAACACAACAATTTCTAATTAACACGTGTAAACAAAATATGTCGCAGTTAAAGATGCGTACTAATAGAACCTGTGGTCCAAATCCAATGACCAGTCAGGAATGTCAGTCAACTTTGGTCGATTAGGTGCGATCAACTTCAATTCCGAAGTTTTTACAAAAGAAAAAGAGGCTCCTTAGAGCGAATAGATGAAGAATTACCGATTCTTAGCCTTGTATTTAGTTAAACTGAGAATATTTGTTTCTTAAATTATGTAAATCTTAGACCTTATAGCTTAGGCCTCCTCATGTTTCGATCGATTCAATTTTTCGCAATGTTTTACTGTTGAATTTTCTTTTTCAGGTGATAATGTGGACGCCATCCTGATGAGGAAGTCCTGCGCGATGTGCATAGCCAGCCAACTCGTCCTGCTCCTGCTGGCGAGCCTAGCGGCGGCCATGCGATAGGATTCGCACACAAGTTGGCGACGTGTTCGATGTGAAAGTGAAAAAAATGCGAACACCAAAGTGTAAATAAGACTTTCAGTTTCGAGAAGAGACTTTTTATGATCTAGATAGATTTACGACTGTACAGCTATAGCGGGGAGATATCTATAATTATTATCCAGACGGGTTCGTCTGTGTTTGAAGATTATGTCTTGAATTCTTCGGCAAGGCCGACGTGTTTGTGTACATGTGCTCTCTGTGAATGTTTGAGGGGCGTTTGTCAACTGTTGGCATTGATAAAACTTTAAAAGTTTTAATTCCGATGTAACATTCATTATACATAAATGTAAAGCTTTAAGCTTATTACGATAAATATATCTAAGATAATGATTCGTTTACATTGCAAGAGTTCTCATTCCATGCTGTTGTATTATTCTGATTTCTCTTTTCAATTTTCAGTTTCTGCTGGCATCAAAAAATTTATTTGAGCCATTAATTAACGGCATTGTATTTTGCGATCTCAAGTACCTTTAATTTGGTACTTACTACTAATACGCCACAAGCTGTAGCAATCTCGGAAAATAGTATTCACATCCACATACAACAGTGGATGCGTCCAAATGCATTAAGTGGTTATCTGCACTATAACAATTGTCAAAAGTCGCTACAAGAGAAGCACTTAGCTCGCAAACCGAAGTCAAAAAGAGACTTGGACGTGAGTACTCTCGTGTCGGCTTACAAAAACCAACAACAAAACCAAACTTATTCGTGGAGCGCATCAGACGAAGACTGCAAAAATTTCCTTATTTGCTCTGAACGAGTGCAACAAATGAAGTAAACACAGGACTAAGTAAAAATAAAATTGCAAAAACAAAAACATGAAATAAATAGACAAAATTGTATAAATATGACTCTTCAAGGATGACGTCAGCGCGAAAGAAACTAACTCTCCTCTGACCACGTTTCCCAACCCAAATAGCGCATCCCTGTCCGCTAAATCCGTAGCCGACAACTCCTGCCGCCCAGCTCAATGCGACGGCACTGGCGAAACGCACGTAAAACTCCGCAGATGAGAGGAAAATAATTTTAGACAGTTCCTACTCAGAATTTCCTCTGGACGAGATCAAAGAGGTAGTTGAGACGGAACAGTTCGGAAATGGCAAATCACTTCGACTTCTTTAGAGCGAAGGCTCAAGGAGAGAACACTCCTAGAGCTCAAACGTGACACACGGGGTTAAATCGGTGTGAACACCCGGCGCCAACCTCCCGCTGGCAACTCTGCCCCGTACCAGTTGCTAAAAGGGAGGTAACGAAATAATAATTAACGATCGGGAATGATAAACGCACGTGGCAAACAAACAGGTCACAAAATGGAGGAACAAAATAGCTTACCTCACTCCAAAGAGCGAGCTACGAAAAGAATGTTAATTTCCACGTTCACTAGAATCCGAAAGGCGACGACCCCTCCAACAGCGGGGAAATATTCAATGGAGCGAGAATGTCCACAAGGAACGGTAGGGTAACCAAATATAACGAAAACTTTGTTTCAAAACCCAACTCTCTCGTTAACAATGTGAAAAATGGTCCGCCTGTCAGATCTCGTGGCTCGCCGGAGAAAAGGCAAATAGCACGAGACCATCTCGCCACCTTGCGACGGTCAGCTGCACTCAAAACAATTCTGCGCGAAGGGAAGCCTACTCGACCGCGAACAATGGTGAGAAAAATAAATACGTAACGGTATATAAAGAGGAAAGAATTACATTCCGTGCAAGAAAAATGCCTCATCTAGCTAAGGAGGAGGTGGATTAAATCGTTGAAATGGCATGATTGGAAAAAGCGGAAATAAGAAACAATGTTACCGTGTTTGTTGTGTATGTAATGTTAATTAATAACAAAGTCGCTTCTGCAGGGTTTCAGTTATCCTGAAATTCCTGTATAAAAGATAAAATAAAATTTAAAAAGTGGTACTAATCACTTAACACTTGTTAAAATGCAATATATTTAATAGTAAGCGGTACTAAATTCGTACTATAAAATTATAACAAAAGTTCAAAAGTTCATTGAATACACAACGTGGTGACGAAAGGAGGTTTTGACCCACAAGAAAAAAAAATGGGCCAGCAAGCAAAGCATTCTTCCCTGCTAAATTCGTCGCCACTGGCAAGATGCACACCCGTGGAATGGCGTCACGCATACGTTTCCGAAAGGCGAAAAGAAAAGTTGGAATAGTCTTGCTCAAATTCCTTCGGGACGGGATGTCAATAGAACGGCTGCGACAGCCAAAGCTGCGACCGGTTGAAGCTTTGTCTCCCATCAAAAGCATACATGCGACTCTTGAAGTTCAAACGGCCCTCATGAGGTTAAGTGGAGTGGCAATCACCCCACGTCAATTTGTCTGGTGAAAAGCTGTTCCGGACTACTTGCTATAAAGGAGATAAAATGTGGAATTGACGATCGCGAACAATAAACGCACGTGAAAAACACGCAAGCGACAAGATAAAGAACACAATGGCACTTACCTCGCAGGTAATCACCAAACCGGGAAAGGGTTTTCACCTCCACCAAACGACTCTTAAAGTTCACACGGCGATCACGAGATTAAACGGAGTGGCAATCACCCCACGCCGATTTGACCGGTGAAAATCTGCCCCGGACTACTTGCTATAATGATAAAAGATAAAGTGTGGATTTGATGATCGCGAACAATAAACGCACGTGGAAAACAAACAAACAACAAGATGGGGGATGCAATGGCGCCTATCCCGTTGATGAATCAGCAAGCCGAGAAAGGGTTTTCACGTCCACCAAAACCGCACAAATCGATCCCCAACTTGTTGAGACAACAATTAGCGATGTGAGTGCATCCGTGCAATACGATAGGATCACTGCTCCAAAGGCAAAATCGTTTCAAAAACATCCCAAACTCACTTACTGAGACGTGAATTACACCTGTACAGCAGGAATGGCCAACGCGTCGATCACGATCGACCGGTCGATCGCGTGTCGATCGGAAATGGTTTTTGGTCGATCACGACCGACTGAATATGATTAACACAAACGCAACAGCGTACTTAGCCGTAATTCATGGAAACAAATGGTCACAGATCTTTTAACAGTCAGTAGTTAAGTATTTATTGAATCACATTGTATTAAGCCTTTCTAAAAAAAATCCTTTCTAAAAAGTGTTTCAAAAACGTCAATTTCTTTTTGTAGATATATCGCAACATATTTTTAAAAAGAAAAGTTGATCCTATGTACACAAGTTGACCACCCCTGCTGTACAGCACGCTTGGTTATCGCCGAGAGAGTGAAAACGTCGGTCGCTCCGGTCATCGAATACGACCACAACGCCCTTTACACGCGTGTACAAAGGGAAGCCTACCCGACCGTAACGATTACGAAGAGAAATGCGAATGTAACAGGCGAGGGAAACTTACAGGCATTATTTCGTATGTAAGTTGTGGCGTCAAATGATTCCAATGCTTTACTTTCACTTGATAAACCCCCCCAAAACTAAAAATTTGTGTAAGTAAATTTCAAAGAATGAAATTAATGGAGAAGAAAATAAATTAAGGGCAATTGATATTGTGTATACTACAGACGAAGAAAGAAAGAAAGGGCAGAGGGAAGACAGGAAATTTGTTGTTTAACGTAGTGGTCTTTCGGGAGCATCATTACTTATCTCGCGAAGTCTTCTAAATGGAGTGGTGAACACGAAACTTGCGGGTTGACGTGTTTTAGGAAACTGAACTCCCCGTATTCCCTGGTTGCTTGACACGGACGGGTTTCCCTTGCACATTGCACAACTTCCAACAAAAGCAAAGTGTACCAACATGTAAGAGGAATTTTTCTCATACTTTCATTCGGCCAATGTTTGTAAAGAGACTAACGAATCACCTGGTATATTTGGAAGTCTCGATTTTAAAGACCTTACTACCTGTCCGTCCGCCGTAAATAGAACGAAAAGCAAACGCAAACATGAAGGGAGATGACAGAGAATGCTGGACTACAGAGGTGGGGCTCCTCTCTCTGCGTTATGATTATATTAGAATGACAGAGAGGGATCCGATCGAGGACTTCCAACACTAAGACGCCTATTTGTATCATCCCCTTAAGAATTCATAGAAATACTAAAAGAAAACTGACAGAATAAAAATGGATTATTTAAGAAAGAATTTTTCACGTTAAGGGACTCTACATGTGCAAGCCAAAATGCTGGTCGTCTACTCTTGAGACCTTCCCTGTCTTTTTAATCTCAGGACAGAGAGAAGCCCGGCCGTTGGAGTTCAACAATCTGATGTGTATTTCGAGGAGGTCCTCTCTAGAAACGAGCAAAGAAGAGAATTCAAAAAGAAAACATTATTGCAAATCACAGAGAGAAGAAACGACTACTAGGTATGCTACGTCATTCAAGAACGACGTAAAAAGGGAAGACTGTTTGATAGCAAGTGCACATAAGAGAAATAAAAGGGGAATTCTCGTTTCCCGAAACAATCAAGAGCGGGGGTAGCTCTTTCGGAACGCCCGAGAGCATCGCAGTCCTAGATAAATACAACAGAGCAAAGCAAGCTTGCAAAAAATAACGTTTATATCAATTATGATGGTGTAAACTTAATCAATGTTAAACAAAATGAAAACTATAGATTCTTAAGGGAGAATAAACTCCAAAACGTAAAGGATTATATTAAGAACTCGAGAACGCCGGTCACTCCGGTCGAATACAACCGCAACGCCCTTAACACACGTGCGTAAAGGGAAGCCTACTCGACCGTAACGATTACGAAGAGAAATGCAAATGTAACAGACGAGGGAAACTTGCAGTCATTATTTCGTATATAAGTTGTGGCGTCGATTGATTTCGACGCTTTGCTTTCACTTGATAAACCGCCAAAGCTAAAGATTTGTGTAGGTAAATTTCAAAGAAAGGAAATTAATGGAGAAAAAAATAAATTAAGGGCAACTGAGATTGTGTACACCACACACGAACAAAGAAAGGGAAAGTGGGAAATGTAATGAATGAAGAAAACGAGAACTGAAATGAAAAGACCAAACAAGCCACGCATAATAAAACAGGGTAAATAGGAACACAGAAGCCCGAAGGAGTAAACTGAACCATGAAAACTTTAAGAGATGAAATTATTAAATAAAAAAATATACTATTTAGAGGTGAAGAAAAGATACGAGAAAATTGAGTAAGTAAAAAAGACGTCGACAAGGCAAAATTAAAAATTAATAACTCCCAAGTAAGAGAGTAATCACCAGAGGAGTATATCTGAAAGGCTTCTGCGTTTATTTTTTTGGCTCTTGTTATGCATTTATTTATTGAACAGCAAACAAGTTTTTATTTTAGCAGACAACAGCTTAAGGCGCGCCCTCCGGCGGCCAGGGGTTTGACCTTCGCACAATATAAGGTCAAAGCCCTGGCCGCCTGAGGGCGCACCTTAAGCTATCATCTGCTATTACTGGGCTTACCGGTTTAAAATCGAGCAAGTCGTTCGGATTGCGTTGGAATTTCTTGAGCTATTCTTCTGCTGATGAGGCCCCAATTAGGGTCGAAATAGCGCTATACAGAGGATGCTTGAGGGCCCGACTGCACTCTGGGTAGTCTTGCTACAGCGGAAAGGTTTTTTTTTATTTTCTTGAGAACTTGCGTAAAGTAGCAGTTTTATCAATGCAACAGTAAACTAGGTGAATTATTCATAAATTTGCAGGACACATGCAAAGACTGCACGGAATGGATCCTGTAATTTCATACAAGTTGTCCTCAGTGTCTGAATGTTTCTGGCGCGCAAAAAAAAAACACTTTCGATTTTTTCTCTTGATTCATGCACGTCTATTAAATTAAATTAAATATCGTTGTACATAGTACGTTTACCACTAGGAAGGAGAAGGAATTATAAACTTGCGACAGATTTTCTCCAGAAGTTATTACTAAGGGCAAGGCATACGTACCTGTCGGTTTTGTCTTCTGCTCACGAATCCTGAAATTGCAATTTCCACCTCCGATAATAACAAGCCGGGGCGAACTCGTGTAAACTAGCCTTAATTTATTCTCCAAGGGTGTTTGCACGAATCCACTGTTTCTAATTGAATCAGATACGTAAGCGCAAATATACACGTAAGCAAGTTAATTCAAATTCAATATTTACAACAAACGCGCTTACGTCTGTAGCAGACCTCACAAATAGAATTTATTTTAAAAAAATACCCTAACATACTGACAGTTTACAAAATCGGTAATTCAAAAAAAACTATAACGTCAGGTATGTTCTGGAGAAAGTCTGTCCGAAATTCTCGTTTCAATGAAAGTATTATGTGTTGAAATCTCCCTACTACTGATTTTCACCACCGACATTCCTAGCCAAAATGTCCGAATTAAACGAAAAACTCTCGTGGAAATTCCTAGAAGAATAAGTTTTCCGACCTCATTGAACTATCGCCGCTCGTGTATCAGCGAAACAAACAAACCGTTTTGAAAACGAACCAAAATGCGTACGTACTGATAGAATTTCGGAGACCATTTCGGAATAAATTGGCACACCTTCTTGTTTTACAGAAAGGAAATGATGGAAACGTTTCTCATTTGATTATATTTGATGGAATTTGACGTGTTTAGTTGAGTCGAAAGACGATTTTACGGCGCAATCCCATTTTATGATTAGTTCGTTTCGACCGGAAAGGAAATGTATTTTTATGAAATTCAAATAAAAAAAATTGTTTGGTTTCGAATTGAGGTTTTATTTTTACCTTTTTAGCTTCTAAACCTTATTTAGTTGAGCAATTCAAAAAGGAAGATTGTACGAATTAAGATGCTGCTCAAAAAATAATTGCATGGACAGAATTTATATCTACTATTTACTCGATAGTTAGATCGAAAGAAAAAGAAATCTTTAAGGAGAAATCCTCATTTCAATCAAACCAAAGAGCTACGCAAGATAATAGTTTATTACTATTAGTATTTACCCATACCTGATCACATTACGTTTACTGTTTTCCACGTGTTGCTCGAATGGAGTCACCTTATATTTTTAGAATTGTCGAAATCGATCCACTCCTTATCTTTTTCTCAACTTTCTCTGGACTCTGAAATAACATTTAACGAATTACCATATGAGGGTTTATGTCTTTGCTGAAAGTACGAAATTATCTAAGACGCATAGACCTTGTTTGTGAATTTTTCCACTGCCTGCTTGACCAGTTTTTTATTTAGACACTTATTACTACGGAACAAACAAGTAAAACTATGAAATAAAAATAGAAGAAAAAGTAACTATAAAATAAAGATATACAAAGAAAGACGATTAATTGATATTCAACATAAATATAAAATATCGTCAAATCTAATTTAAAAAAAACAAAGGACAATCGTGGATGAAGATAGGATGAAAATAAAAATATGTAAAACTAAAAATAAGTCAAATCGATGTAAATATTAAAATGAAATAAACTCAAATTGAGTAAATGAAAAAAATAAAAAATAAAAATCGTATTAAATAAAGTTAAACGAAAGATAAAACAGAAAACAAAAGATGATACACGAAAATAAAAACCATATAAAAAAAATTAATCGTTAACATATAATTAAAAAATCAAAAATCAAATCAAATCGCATAAAAGAGAAAACAAGGAATTAAACTCAAATCGAATAAATAAAAAGAAATATAAAAACAAAAAGAAAAGACGATGGATTAATAATCAATAAAAAAATCAAATCGCATAAAAGAGAAAATCAAAACGGCGATCGATCGAAGGAATTAACACGGAAAAAAAATTCAAATCAAGTACATTAAAGAAAAAACAGAAAAACAAAAGATGATTAATTGTTAATTAATAAACAAAGTCAAATCACATAAAAGAGAAAATAAAAATAGCCAGCGATCGATGGGATTAAAATGTAAAATAAATTCAAATCAAGTAAATTAAAGCAATAAACACAAAAACGAAAGACGATTAATTGTTAATCAAAAAACAAACTCACATCACATAAAAGAATAAATAAAAATTGCCATCGATCGAAGGAATTAAAATGTAAAATAAAATCGAACAAATTAAAAGAAAACAAAAACAAAACTGGTAATGGATGGAAAAGATTAAAATGTAAAATAAACTCAAATCGAAACAAACAACGAAAGACGATCAATTGATAATCAAAACGTAAAATTGCGTCGAATGAAAGATAATCTAATATAATAATAATATAAAAAAAATAAATTCTAAGTAGAAGCAAAAAAAATATTGAAAATCATGAAATCTAGTTGTCATACAACAGATCTTATTCTGTTCTCTTCTAACTTTATTCTAGAAATAAAAGCTGTTCGTGTTTCGAAAATGTGGTTTCTCTAAAAGTACGATTTAATAAGGGGATATTACGGATAACTATTTTTTTATATGCATTGTTTGTTTATATCTAAGATTTTTATCTTTCTTTTTGACTGAATAAAGCCTCTAATAAGTTCATTTTATACAGATCCGCAAATATTTTCGTATTTATATTCGATATGCCATAATCTTCACTCTAACTGAAGTATAGTGTATATAGTTCGCCCGCCCCTAAAGCCGCCACTGCAGTTTATCTCTATTCCAAAAGTCATACAAAGTGTGCATACGAAGGAAAGTAAAAGAAAAGATTACCAAATATACTAATCACAGAGAATTATTGTAAGTCACATTGCGTTCTTACGTTTAGTAAAGTTCTTTTAGCAAACGGTAAATATTAAGTGTAATTTAGTAAGTATAGTTCTCGTGATAAATGCAGAAAGGATATGAAAGGAAGAAAACACCTTAGAACGAGCTAAAAATATAATTTTTATTTACGTTTCGCTAAACAGATTGTTTACTTTTGTATATTAAAGTTAATTTTCCCATTAAGATAAGCTTTAGAGAAAAAACTTGACGTGATAGAAAAAAAAAAACAACTTTCGTTTTGAAATCAGCATGCCTGCTTAACTTTAAAACAGCTGAAAAATCTAACTCAACAGAAATTTTGTTAGAAATTGTTCGCCAGTGTTATACTATAAAAATGATATTAGAAAAATAATTAAATTTATCAAAATTTGAAAATAATTTTCGAATCTGTACCATAATAATCTTCATGAAGTTCTTTATGAGAATGAATAAAATGAATCGATGTACAGTATGAATAAAACTTTCCATCCTAACCGTGATACTAAATTAATTTCTTTTTTCTTTTTTTTCATTTGCGTTTATAATTTTCTTACAATTTTCATCGGACAATTATAAGAAACTTATAATTATTATTATATTCAATAATAAATTTTATAAAAACAGAATTTTGTTTTTTTTTTATAAATAAAATTAATAACCCAATAAAATCAAATTCCTTATTGTGCCCAAACGCGCGAAGACTGTCGACAGCGTCATCCTTTGGAAGAAGCTGAAACCAGACAATGTTAGGTAACGATCGACCCTCCATAAGTAATCTGTAAATTTTACCGTTGAAAAGCATTCTAAAAGACTTCTATAATGGTGTAAAGGTTGTGATTACAGCACACTGTATTACAGCAACCCCACGAGAGCCATCTACAGAATTTGTGCTGGCAAGGAATCTCTGTAATATTAAAAAAAAACTTTTTATTTTTATTAATTACTTAGATTAGTACAGCCAATATCTTTAGGAATTATTATAAATAACGATTTCGTATGATTTTAATATTACAGTCACAGAATACTTTTTAAATAGAGTAGATTCCGATTAAAGTATAAGGTTAATACAGATACCAGAGGTTAGATGGCAACCCTGTTATTAAAACATTTTTTTTCAAACAAATGCAAAACGTCTGAATAACTGTAACATATCACTATATTCACTATATTTTTTTAAAAATGACGAAATTTCTTGAAATGGCGGCGCAGTTTGAAACATTAATTCAAATATAAGGTGCTTTCTTTCGCTTAAAAGTTTGAATCGTGTTTCGAATAGTTTGGACCTGAATTTCATAGTTATTGCAACAAAACATCTGACTTGAATTTCTGATTGACAGTTCATTTGTAAATAACCATAATTCAATCGAACAAAGTTTTAAAAATAGAGAGATTCAAAGAAAAGAATTTTTGAATCAAAACACGTTCGGATCACGATTTTGTGAGCGAAACAAAGCAACTATAATTACAGCTCTGTTATTCTATATTCTAAGACTATGTTATTTTCCTACAGGTTCTATTCATAATGCACAAAGTAAAGGCATTTTACTTACATACTATAAAGATAAAGTGACCATACTTCCCGTTCTCAACGGGACAGTACCCTTTTAGAAAACGTTGTCCCGTTGTCCCCGAGATATCACGTATTTTTTAAGGAATTTTCTTTATTTTTTCAAGGTCGTCACATTCTTAAATGAAAAATAAATTGTCACTTTATACATACACCAAAAAGTATGAGGCATTTCTTGTTTTCAAGTTCTGGAGAAATTACATTTTGATACATCCTTCAGTTAAAACAGCGTTTCCCAAACCGTGGGGCGCTCCCCACTGGAGGGGCGCATAAGTCTTCAAAGGGGGGCGCAGCAGAATAAATATAAAAAAATTGAACGCAAATTGCAACTAATTTATTACCTTATTTTTTTACAGGAAGTAGCTTATACAGGATGATTACGCGAGAATTCCCACCCCCTTTAACTTCTTTATTTTTAATTTTACGAAGAAATCGTTATTATAAACCTTCTATAGACTGATTCAAAGGTTTTGCTGATGTTCACAAAAAAACAAACGAACATCGCATAACTGAGAAATAAACTGAAATTTAATTTTTTTTAACGGAACACTTGGTATTTTTATACTTATTTGAAGTCTGAAATAGTAATCGCATCTCTTTTTCTTCTTTTTTAAAACTTTTTTTAATTAAAACCTAACATTTTGTCTAAGAGACGACTATTCACATTTTATATCACGGGTTTTCAACGGGATCGGATCAATCGGTATCGACCCCTGCGAGGTCGATGAAGACTTGAAAGGGATCGATGAACCTTTATTGTGGGTTCGTTAGGGGTCTTTCATGGGGTCGGAGTTGTTAAGTCTTCTCTGTTGAAGGTCTTGCTGGATAGTTTATAAAGAAAAGTAAAAAATTTACGTGTAATATTAAATGAATTTGAATTAGCTCGAATAAAAGAGAAAAAGAAAAGATGTTCAATTGATTATTAAAATCAAAACACTCCTAAAATAAGAATAAAATCGAATAAAACAAAAACAAAAGACGATCGTCAAACAAGTCAGGACGAAAATGAAAACTGTGTGATACTCATTAAGTCAAATCGACATAAACTGACTTTCATCAGAATCAAAAATTTAATTCAATTTAATAATTAAAAAATAAATAAAATGAATTCGATTTACTTGCCAAGTATTAGAAAAATATTAGGCTTTAGAAGAAAATACTTTAGAGATATAATTAGTATAACGTATCGAACGTAATGCTATGATCAAAAAATTATGTTTATGTTAAGAAAAGTTAAAAGCAATTGAAAATCTCAAAAACCTGACAGTCATTTGTCTTCTTGATATTGCCGTAAATTTGAGCAGGACAGGTTCTGAAACTTTTCCAATATAAGTCACTTCGTAACGAAGCAAATAAGAGAGTTAACTGTTATTGCAGCTTCCCATGAACACCCTGTATACATGATTATATGAACTTTTTTCTTTACTTTGATCTGTAGAATACGTTCCTAAAGTAGCGGCTTGTATTTTTGTTATACCCTGTACACTGAAAAAAAAAACAAAACTCGAGCAATTGATCATATTGAAAATTAAATGAAATAAATTCGAGTAAGGTATTAAAAAAAGATGATCGTTGACGAAGACGAGACTAAAAGCAAAATTCTATAAAATTAACATAAAATCAAGACATAGGCGAATTTTTAATTGAATCGATGAATGCATAATCATTTTCAGTCCAAATTTACTGTGTTGAGAAAACAACAAATAACTTTCTAGATTTTTATTTTAAGTGAATTATTGGCTGAAAATTATTTCAGATAAGGATATCTGAAGCCTCCTGAAGCCAATAATTACTTAAAATGAAAATCTACAGAAAGTTATTGATTGTTTTCTCAAAACAGTAAATTTGGACCGAACATGATTACGCACTCATCGATTCAATTGAGTTTGATTAAAAGAGAATCAAACTGAAATCGAATCAAGAAAAGAAAAAAGATCATCGTATTAATAAAAAATAAAATAAAATAAAGACATGTAGAATAATAAATTTTCACGATTTAACAAAATTTTATATCTGCATAAAACAATACTATACCTACACTTGCTGCTTTTTTTTTAAATATTATTTAAACCTAAATGGAGTCAACGGAAATTTTTATTTTCTTGTAAGGGTTGGTTGTTTAAAAAAGAAGGTTGGAAACCCCTGCTTTATACGCACGTGTCAGAACTTATACTATTAAATACGAATGTCTCGAAAACTTTTCATTTTGTTTAAAAATTATTTAGGGAAATTGTTATCAGAATTTAATTTGGGATCCAAATGTTTACAGATATACCGGGTATTCCATTTCAGAAAATAAAATATCAGTTTATATCTCGGTTATTCGATGTGCATTTGTTAATTTGTCGACACGTTGCAAGACTTGCTGAATAACGCTTGCGAGTACAATGGTTTCTTACTTATCGCTGGAGATTTTAATATAAATTTCAATCAAGTATCACTTAGAACAACTCAGGTAACTAATTTATTGATGTCTTACAATTTACAGTCGTATGTAGTTAATGCAGTGACTCGACCTTGCAATTCCGGGGGCACTAGTATAGATAATGTTTTCGGCAATTATCCAGCAACCTTTACACAAACGTTTATCTCGGATGAGGGTCTTTCAGATCACAGCATGATTACATTGAAATTTAGTGTACAAATATTGCGCGAAAAATTACATTTCTTCAGGAGGTTCTATAACGATAATAACGTAGAATTCTTTTTAAACTTAATACAATCAGAATCTTGGGACGAAGTGCTAAAGGAACACGATGTAAACTTAAAATACGAGCAGTTTTTTAATATTTTCTTTTATTATTTCGATTTGTCGTTTCCTTTAACAAAAGTAAATGATGCACCAAATAAACGCAACAAATTAATTAATAAAGATATCCAAAGCATGTGGGATGATGTTCGTGAGTTATATTCTCTCTATAAGATCACCAACGATCAGGATATATTACAACACTATAAGTGTAAAAAACTTGAGGCAACTGAATACACAAATAATTATAGAAAATTTCTAAATGACAGTAAAATACAAACAGCTAAGAACAAATCCAAAGCAGTATGGCAAATTTTAAATGGAAAAACCAGACCTAAGCTAAATGACACCGATATCACACTTAAAAATGGAAATGATATTATAAATGATCCTGCGACAATAGCTTTCTCATTTAACAACAAATTTACTAAGGACCTTCCGACTGCAACTTACAATCATTTAGCATCAACGGTTACGGTGTCAGTCACTTCATCAATGTTTCTAAAGCCATGTAGTGTTTTGGAGATATTCAGTATAATTAATGATATTCATCCAAAATTATCATCAGATTTGGATCAAATTCCCGTTAAAATTCTCCATAAATGTGCCCAACATATAGCAGAGCCATTGGCAAATATTATCAATGAAATGTTTAAATCCGGCATTTTTCCAACGCAACTTAAGGAAGCCAAAGTAATTCCTGTCCATAAAAATGGAAGTCGAACTGACACCAATAATTACCGTCCCATATCATTACTATCGTCATTCTCCAAAATATTTGAAAATGCCATATATGTGAGATTGTTATCTTATCTTCGTTTAAACCGTATATTAACCACGCGCTAATTCGGCTTCTTACCAAAAAAATCCTGCGAACTTGCTATACTTGAATCCCTCACATTTATATTAGAGGAATTAGAAAAGAATAATAAGGTAATCGGCGTTTATTTTGATCTGTCAAAGGCATTTGACACGGTCAACCATGCGTTTCTTTTGGATAAAATGTCGGCATACAGTATTCGCGGTAAGGTCCTACATCTTTTTAAGTCATACTTGACTAACAGAACACAAAAAGTTTCAATCAATGCAGTCGTGAATAAAGAACGCAAAAATGTACTTTCCTCTTTTGCTGATGTTTCACAAGGAGTTCCACAGGGTTCTATCTTGGGCCCTATTTTGTTCTTAATATATGTTAATGATCTTCATGCGAACTTAAAAATAAATTCATTCTATCAATTTGCTGATGACACTTCTTGCATTTTTAGTGAATCAACCATCGTTAATCTATCCATGGTAGCTACAAACGTAATCAAAAACATGATTAATTGGTGTGAGTCAAATTCTTTATATTTAAATGAACAAAAAACTACTGCGATAAGTTTTTACAATAAAATTTCTCAAGAAGAGTCCTTCCACATTACAATGAATGAAAAGTTAGTTAAAGAAAGTGAAACAGTAAAATCTCTAGGTGTATCTATGGATTCTGAGCTGAAATGGGAACAACAAACTAACAACATATGTGCTAAACTGAGAAAAGCGTTCTATGCAATTTTTCAACTGAGAAATGAAGTTAGTCTTCATGTAATAAAAATTTTTTATTATGCTTACATTTATTGTCATTTATCCCATGGTATATTATTTAGGGGGTCATCTACTAATTCAAATATGGTTTTCGTGTTACAAAAGCAAATAATTCGATGCATGCTTAAACTTCCGTCACGAACGTCGTGTAGAAATTATTTCAGAAACTTAGATATTCTTCCACTTCCTTGCTTATATATTTATAAATTATTACTTTTTTACAGGCAACACGGTGGACTTTATAACTCTGACATTTTTATAAGAAATTGCGATGTGTCGACGGCCATGACCACGAGACATGGTAGTAATTTAATGATACCAAAACATCATTCTTCTCGATATGAACGAGGTCCAAAATATAAAATGATAACCGCATATAACGCGCTACCCACTGAACTGAAACACCTTAAACATTTAAGCAATTCGCTAAAGAAGTAAAACTGTACCTACTGCGGCACTGTTTTTACAGTTTTCAAGAATATACTGCGACGCATTGAAATAGTTCATAGCTATCTCTAGTCTTTTCTATTTTATATTTTGTCATTATACTGTTATACTGTTTTTAGCGCGTCATCTGTTTTACTGCTAAACTATTTTATGTATTAATTATGAATTGACAATGTCCATGTCTGAAAGACCAGTTGACAATAAATATCATTATTATTATTAATCGGTAAACATCAGTAAAAACTTTTAATCAGTCTGTGTAAGTTTTGTATCAAACGTTTCTTTCTGATAAAAAAGTTGAAAGGGGTAGAGATTCTCGCGTAGTCAGCCTGTACATGCAATTGCAAGCAATAAATTGTGACAGTGACGACCAAAATTTAATACTCGCGACTGTACATATACCGTGAGTTTTTTTTTTTTACTTTGAACATGCAATGTAAATATTTAGGTTTAGAAAAAGAACGTGTCAGAATATGTTCGAGATTCGACGGGAAAGGGGGGCGTGAATCATAATACAGCTTAAAAGGGGGTCACGAAACCTAAATGTTTGGGAAACGCTGAGTCTAAAAGAAATATTCACGAAAGATATGAAACAAATAAAAATACTAGAAAACGAGCTTAACGTTCCGCAAATATGATTATTTGTTTATATTTGTTTCATATATTTCTGCAATTCTCACGAGCAAGAACGAACTATACGAAAATAAAATATTTTAGATTTAATTTATTATCTTCTTCGTCTAGGGATTATCTATACCTATCGAAAGCGCGTATAAAGTGAGATTTTATCTACTGGTCCATCTAAACTCTATTAGTCCTGCTACTACACATTTATTTACACACAGTCCATCGCTTTCGATTAGCTTCGCTACGGATACAGCGCACAATGGCCCCCTTATTGTTAACTGGTGAATTGTAAACATAATGCCATGCGGTTAGTTAGATCGACAATGACTCTATTTTTACGTGCGCCGAAATGAGTTTTCTTTGCGAAACTCTTGCTTCGACTCGAGCCATCTAATTGGACGACTGCATGTTAAGTGGCCGGTTGTAAGTTTACGCCGCATTGATTTTTGAATGGGCCCGGAATTCTGATTTGACAATAAATTCAAAAGATTTCTTTCGCTTTTTTAAACGTTAACAAACGATTTGGAGACTAACTACAATGAATTTAAAAAAAAGTAGCGACACATATTATTACAATGATTAATAAAGAAAAAAGTTGCGCTAAATAGAGCTTTACGCCACGATTCAAGCAATAACCAAATTTGAACTTAAACAAAAAGAACAACGCAACGTAGACTGAAAGAAAAAGAGAAAGTTCATAATTTTATTGTCCGTTAACTGTCAAACTTGTTATTACCGTGACTTGACTGTATGGATAACATAATAATCATGGCGACGTAGATTGAAATAAAAATAGAAAATGTGCACCGCAAGGAAAATTATTGACGAGATTCAAATGCGATTAAGTTTTTAAATATTTCAGCGTCTGTTAAACCTGTCAAAGTGACAGGTAACAATGTATATGTACAGCAATAACGACAGCGTAGATTTGACGGAAAAGAAAAACATAAAATGCGGAGTGCAAGGAAAATATTTACAAATTAATAATTTAATTGGTTGTAAACTATCAAACTTGTCGAAGTGAGGATGTCATGACAATAACAATGTGGATATCAACTGTCAAACCTGTCAATAACGACGTATATTTGAATAACAACAGCAACGTATTCTGCAAGAAAAGAAAAGAAAGTTCACATTTTATCATTCGTAAACTGTCAAACATGTCAGTTTCGTAACATTGACCATGTGGATAACATGTGGATAGCATAACAATAGTTATGAGATAGATTAAAAAAAAAATAGAAAAGTTTTTTAATAATTCTATCGTCTGTCAAACCTGTCAAAGTTACAGGTGACGATGTGTGTAACATAACAATAAAGACAACATAGGTTTGACAGAAAAGAATGCAAGGAAAATATTTACAAGGTGCAAATACGTTTACATTTTTAACAATTTAACAGTTATAAACTTTCAAATTTGTCGAAGTAAGGTCGTCGTGACAATAACAATGTGGATATGAACTGTTAAAGCTGTCAGTAACGACGTATATTTGAACAACAAAAGCAACGTAGTCCGCAAGAAAAAAAAGAAAGTTCACATTTTATCGTCCGTCAACTGTCAAACATGTCAGTGTAATGACATTGACCATCTGGATAACATAACAATAATGATGAGATAGATTAAAATAAAAATAGAAAATGTGTACCGCGAGGCACATTATTATTAACAGAATTCAAATACGATTAAGTTTTTTAATAATTTTATCGTCTGTCAAACCTGTCAAAGTCACAGGTAACGATGTGTGTAACATAACAATAAAGACAGCGTAGGTTTGACAGAAAAGAAAAACAGGAAATGCGACATGCAAGGAAAATATTTACAAAGTGCAAATGCGTTTACATTTTTAATAATTTAACAGTTGTAAACTGTCAAATTTGTCGAAGTGAGGTTGTCGTGACAATAACAATGTGGATATGAACTGTTAAAGCTGTCAGTAACGACATATATTTGAACAACGACAGCAACGTTGTCTGCAAGAAAAAAAAAGAAAGTTCACATTTTATCTTCCGTCAACTGCCAAACATGTCAATGTCGTAACATTGACCATGTGGATAAGATAACAATAATGATGAGATAGATTAAAATAAAAATAGAAAATGTGTACCGCGAGGCACATTATTATTAACAGAATTCAAATACGATTAAGTTTTTTAATAATTTTATCGTCTGTCAAACCTGTCAAAGTCACAGGTAACGATGTGTGTAACATAACAATAAAGACAGCGTAGGTTTGACAGAAAAGAAAAACAGGAAATGCGACATGCAAGGAAAATATTTACAAAGTGCAAATGCGTTTACATTTTTAATAATTTAACAGTTGTAAACTGTCAAATTTGTCGAAGTGAAGATGTCATGACAATAACAATGTGGATATGAACTGTTAAAACCCTCAGTAATGACGTATAATTGCACAACAACAGCAACGTAGTCTGCAAGAAAAAAAAAAAGAAAGTTCACATTTTATCGTCCGTCAACTGTCAAACACGTTAGTATCGTGACATTGACCATATGGATAACATAACAATAGTGACGAGATAGATTAAAATAAAAAAAGAAATGTGCACCACGAGGCACATAATTATTAACGAAATTCAAATACGATTAAGTTTTTTAATAAGTTTATCGTCTGTCAAACCTGTCAAAGTAATAGGTAACGATGTACGTAACGTAACAATAAAGACAGCGTAGGTTTGACAGAAAAGAAAAACAGAAAATGCAAATACAAGGAAAATATTTACAGAATGCAAATGCGTTTACGTTTTAATAATTTAATCGGTTGTAAACTGTCAAACTTGTCGAAGTGAAGTTGTCATGAAAATAACAATGTGGGTATGAACTGTTAAAACCGTCAGTAATGACGTATATTTGCACAACAACAGCAACGTAGTAAGCAAGAGAAAAAAAGACAGTTCACATTTTATCGTCCGTCAACTGTCAAACATGTCAGTGTCGTGACATTGATCATGTGGATAACATAACAATAACGATGAGATAGATTAAAATAAAAATAGAAAATGTGCACCACGAGGCACATTATTATTAACGGAATGCAAAGTTTATCGTCTGTCAAACCTGTCAAAGTCATAGGTAACGATGTACGTAACGTAACAATAAAGACAGCGTAGGTTTGACAGAAAAGAAAAACAGAAAATGCAAATACAAGGAAAATATTTACAAGATGCAAATGCGTTTACATTTTTAATAATTTAACAGTTGTAAACTGTCAAATTTGTCGAAGTGAGGTTGTCTTGACAATAACAATGTGGATATCAACTGTTAAACCTGTCAGTAACGACGAATATTTGCACTACAACAGCAACGTAGTCCGCAAGAGAAAAAAAGAAAGTTCACATTTTATCGTCCGTCAACTGTCAAACATGTCAGTTTCGTAACATTGACCATGTAGATAACATAACAATACTGATGAGATAGATTATAATAAAAATAGAAAATGTGCACCGCGAGGCACATTATTATTAACAGAATTCAAATACGATAAAGTTTTTTAATAATTTTATCGTCTGTCAAACCTGTCAAAGTTACAGGTAACGATGTGTGTAACATAACAATAAAGACAGCGTGGGCTTGACAGAAAAGAAAAACAGAAAATGCAGACTGCAAGGAAAATATTTACAAAATGCAAATGCGTTTACGTTTTAATAATTTAATCGGTTGTAAACTGTCAAACTTGTCGAAGTGAAGTTGTCGCGACAATAGCAAAGTGGATACCAACTGTGAATAACGACGTATATTTGAACAACGACAGCAACGCAGTCTGCAAGAAAAAAAAAGAAAGTTCACATTTTATCTTCCGTCAACTGTCAAACATGTCAATGTCGTAACATTGACCATGTGGATAACATAACATAATGATGAGATAGATAAAAATTTTAAAAAAATGTGCACCGCGAGGCACATTATTATTAACAGAAGTGCAAATGCGTTTACATTTTTAATAATTTGACAGTTGTAAACTGTCAAAATTGTCAAGTGAGATTGTCGTGACAATAACAAGGTGTGTCATAATAATTACCATAACGCAGAATATCGATTGTAAGGAAAAACATTAATTAACAAAATACAAACACATGCTCTTAATAATTTTATTGTCTATCAACTGTCAAACTTGTCAAAGTGATAAAAACTATGTGTATAACAGAATATTAACAACGCGGGTTGAAATAAAACCAGAACATGCGGGATGTAAGAAAAAATATTAACAAGAAGCACTTTTAGTAATTCCGCATTTCCGTGTTGTTTGGTTAGCTCTTGTTTGTAAGGTTTTCTGACAGTTAATTTTGGGTGTTCACATATTTTTTTTTCTTCCCGATTTATACATTAACATATATGGTTTATTTAAAATTTTTACATATTAATTTATATTTACTTACATTTAGATATATATATCTTTTAGGATGATTAGATTGTTGTTAGCTTTAATATTTTTATGATTTTATCAGTGTGATTAGGTAGTTTTAAATCTTTCTTAGTGCCTTTAAGTTGGTAGCTTACTGAAGACGGCAGCTTAGCTGCCGAAATACGTATCTACGGATATAAAAATTATTGTGGGCGGAGGTTAATTTCAATTATCTCTGAAACCACAATCTCCTTTACTATTTTAGACTAAAGAAACTAGCAAAACCATCGACTATTGACTGAGGATCCTCAAAAGAAGTGTTTTCGAGATACATTTTGCCAGGAATACGGCTGGCACCTTTTTTGGATCTCATAAAGGACCAGAAGAAGCATTGAGGATTATCAGAAATAGATGCTTCTATTCTTTGAATATATATCAAGATATCATAGATTTACATTGCGCGCGTAAAACTTTAAAACGGGCAAGATCAGAAATATTACCTGAAACTTTAAATGATTTATGAGCAGGAGCTTTAAGAGAAAGCGCCTTAATTATATCCGGAATATACCAACATGAAACCTGGCCCTTCCGGTTCTGGTGCTTATAAGTAGGAACAAACATGTCCAGCGCCGCATAAAGAACTTTATAAAACTCGCAACAGGCAAGATTAACATTCTGGAAATTACCAAGAAATGACCAGTCGATATTTAGTAGGTGGCTTAAAACACTTATTCCGTACTTTCCAAGCGGTTGCGCCAGGCTCTGACGTACAACGCAAGTCGACGTCAGGAGCTAAATTGTCACAACATGATATTTTATACATAGGTATTAATTTTCTAAATTGAAAGAAAGTATAATGTTTTTCCAGAGAGTAGGTTTGTAGGTTTGTAGTTGTGCTTACAAGAACAAAAATAGAAAACGAAAACAAAAATTTTCTATGCCTAATCTGTCCAGTGAACAATAAGTTAGAAGGGACGTCGAAAGCAACGTTAAAGGGCGTCGTTTAATTTTTATCGCGGTGAGGACGAGTTCGCAGCAGTGTTCGGCGAAGAAGCGATTGTTGTCAACAGCAACACTCGTGGTGCTCTCGATGTAACGCGAGCTCTTTGATTATGATAATGGGCGAGAAGGACGGCCGGCGCTGGACGAAGCTGGAGCACTCTACACAGGAGCACCCTTCACCGCTCTTTCATGACCTGTACGGATCCACGTTGATTGCTGCTGACCGACAGCTTATATAACCCTTTAGAGACCTCTTCATACCCTACTTCGATACGCTTTTCGCTCTACAACGCGCGCTACTTTTAAGTGACGCATTAAGTCTTCTTTAGCAAAGGTGTCCCAAAAAAGAAAAAAAAAATTGTTTCACTCAAACCAACAGAGCAGGGTTCCCAAAATTAGGTTTATTCGAAAGGAATTAATTAATTATTATTATATCAAAGAAGGTAATGCGATGAATAATGAAAATGAAAGTTGACAAGAAAGTGAAGAATCTTAAAATGTCAAAGGAACAATTTTTCTTTAAATAAATAGTTATTGGTCTGATACAATTATCTTCGGCAATAGCAAACAAAATTTTGCACTTTATGAATGACTACTACCTTAACTTGACAGAACGTGATCGCAATATGTTACAAAACGAGACCGGAAGTCGCGTATTTAGCCGTTCGCTAATAGAAAAATGGTTTTACAAGAAAATCGCCAGTAAACACCGCTTTGTTCGGAAACTAGCAAAGTCGATAATGATGGGTTCAGTTCCTTGCACAATGGGTCCTGATTGCATCTAAACGGTACCTAATGGCAGGACGGTAAGGGCTGAGGGTGCTTCGGCATTACGCATCCCTGATGTGAGATTATCGGAAGCGACAAGCATAATTATTGGCTTTCGTGAATTCAGCGGTTTCTGCATTTTCTGGTTCTATGGTGAAACGTCCAAAACAAAACTGGAGAAAAAATTGAAGACGTTCGCGAATGAAATCGACGATTTCCTGATCTAATTTAAAACACTTTCTTAGGACATAGTGATGCGAATAGGCCTTCTTCTTTAATCTCTTTTTAATAAGAACTTAGAAGCCAGTCACACTACTTATTGCACAGTTTAAACAGCGACAAACATTCGCTTTTTAAACTATTCATTACTATTACATCGCATTAGCCTCGGTCGAATCGTTTTGGTTTGCAGTGGAACTCTCGAGCTACGCCTCTGCTGATGAAGCCCCAAATAGGGCTGAAACAGCTGTACAGAGGCCGCTCGAGGAATTCACTACAATCAGAAACGATTTGCAACAATTTATTTTTTACTGTTTATTTCGTTACAGAAATTAAATGTCTGCAGTACTCATTTCTAAGGTCAAATTTTAGGAATACCAGTTTTCTGAGGGATACAGTTCTACGAAAACTATAATTATGTTATAATTGTCACTCTTTCGAAAATTTTGTTTTCACTTTTTCTTGATGCCTACACTGATTAATAACAAAATGAATAATGAAATAGACAGAGATAGCAACCAACAACAACGTACAGGATATCTCAACGACGTGCATTTCTTTTGTAAGGCATACGCGCATGGGCGTAGGCAGGTATGGGCAAGCCCGGGGTTGATATAAATTTAAAAAAAATGATAGTTATTACTATACCGGGTGTCCCGCGCCATGTGCTTACCCTTCTAGAATCTTTATTTATTAATCGATTAACCTGAATTTTGGAGACGATAAACTAAACAAAAAATTGAATTTTTCTACATACTGATAGGCGTCATAAGACTTCCGGTTTCGCCGGAAGTGATGTCAACTTTCTTATTTTAAATAGAACACCCTATATATTTTTACATATTTAAAATTTACGGAACATTACGAGTCTGAATACGTATCAATTGTTAATTTTGGTTTCCATGACAACGAAAAAGAAACTTTTATATTTTTCAATCTAGAAAGCTATGAATCGCATTTTTTCGATCTAATGCGATCAAGTGTTTCGAAAAAATCACTCCTTAGATGGTATTTTGATTTTTAACATTTTTAGAGTATTTGAAATTTTCATTAGCTCTTAACTCATTTTTTTCGGTAGAACCTCATATGTTTCTTAGCTTAGTTCAACTGAACATTTTTTTCTGAGTACGCTGATACCAAATACGTCATATTTTCTTTGAAAGTCATTTGATATAAAGGGAGTGTAAAATTTTAATAAAACATGCTCTGTTTTAAATTATTTTCAAAGAAAATATGACATATTTGGTATCAGCGTATTCAGGAAAAAATGTTCAGTTGAACTAATCTATGAAACATATGAGGTTCTATCGAAAGAAATGAGTTAAGAGCTAATGAAAGTTTCAAATACTATAAAAATGTTAAAAATCAAAATACCATCAAAGAAGTGATTTTTTCGAAACACTTGATCGCATTAGATCCAAAAAATGCGATTCATAGCTTTCTAGATTGAAAAATAAACAAGTCTTTTTTTTTGTTGTCATGGAAACCAAAATTAATAATTGATACGAATTCGGACTCGTAATGCTCCGTAGATTTTAAATATGTAAATATATATAGGGTGTTCCATTTAAAATAAGAAAGTTGATATCACTTCCGGCGAAACCGGAAGTCCTATGACGACTATGAGTGTGTCGAAAAATTCCATTTTTTGATTAGTTTATCGTCACTAAAATTCAGGTTAATCGAATAATAAATAAAGATTCTAGAAAGATGAGCACATGGCGCGGGACACCCGGTATATAGGAGAAATATATTTTGCGCGGATCAAATTCTAATGAAGCGGCCAATATAAGATATTAGACCGTAGCGTGTAAACAAACGCGAGGGCTGCGGAGACAATTAACGCCGCTACAGCAATGGTGTTACTCAATATAACAAAAAACAGAGCAATATTGCCGCAATCAAAAATTACAGTTGTGTAATCAATTCTTCTTGTTTAAATGTGAAAATATTTTCAGAGTAATTAATTGACCAGTTGTACATCGACCAGCGAACTTTATTACGACATTACGTCATCTAGTAAGAACGCCGTAAATTATTTTCACCGTCCCATTACACAATGTGCCTGTTCGATACATTTTTACGGCGCTACTGAAATGATAGCGTGTACTTATCGAAATCCTATGCTTAGTTATTACAAATTTTACAATAAAGATGACTCACTTTTCAAATGTTTAAAAAATAAGTTGTGCTTTTATTAAATCTGTATCTACCATTAAACGTCTATTAATTATTGATTAGTATTAATAATTTTTAAAATATGACCGGGTTTAGAAAAACGTCCTGTTACGCCCATGACTGCAATTGACCCAAATGTCTATGAGAGTCTTGATTTTATGGATCTCTATTACTATATGGCAAATAAAAAAAGAACGATGCAGTATGATCATGAGCGTAGTTAAGATGGGGCAGTTACCCACCCCTAGCTCACGGAGCAATAACAAACTATTTCAGTTTAGCTCGAAACGTATTTTACATTTTATTTTTTAGATCTCTTCTTAATTTTTGAGTTTTAACTCTTTATGTTTCAATCTTATACAGTTTCTTTTTTTGGATTTACTTAAAATTTTTAATATTTTGGTTTCGATTTTTGATAACTTTTTTCTATTTTGTAAAATTCCACTCTTAGGTTCAGTGTAATCGAATTAGCTTGACCTTGAAACGTTTTTAATGTTCCACATTTTGTGTTACAAAAGAAATTGGGTTCATTTGGATTTAGATTAGTGGTGTGGTTTACTCAGCTTCGGTTTAGTTGGGTTGGGTCTGCTTAATTTCGGTTAAGTTCGGTTGACTTTCAAATACTTTTTTTAATTTTTAAAGATAATGGCCCGTATTCTCACTTCGTCTTTAATTCAGCAACGCCGTGATTAAATTCTCTCTCACTCTCTTACTCATGAAATTCGTTTATTTTTATTTTAATCACGGCTTTAGTTAGAGACGACTTTAATCATGAGATAAGAATACGGCCCATTTTTTTATTTTTAATTTAAGATTTCTTGCTTCAGTGTCCCTATTTAAATTTTTTTTTCTTGGATTGGTTTCACCTAAGTTCAGTTTAGTTTGTTTGAATTGATCTTGATTTTTAGTTTTTTCATTTTTAAAATATTTGATTTTTAATATAATAAAATAAATTTCTGTACATATTTAAATTTTCGCGCCAAACAAATTAAACTTCTTAAGAACCCGTTTGTGTCCGTCTGTAAGCGAGTTGCACATGCGCACCTTGTTTAATATAATGATATTTTAATCTCCCTCCAAATATCAACATATTATATATTTTTTAAATCAGAAAACAATAGATAGGCTGTCCCGTTAATTGTATTTTTTCTCCAATCTGCGGTGTGTTTTTATTTCTTGTGATAACTCCCAAAAATAATAGGCATACAACATACCACCCTGCAGCTTTTGCATTTAAAGCCTTTCTCTAAAATAAAGCCTCTAGATAGGGTGCAAAATAAAGAAAAGAAACCCCGTACATAGGTAGCGTCGATGGAATATGTCAAAGAAAAAACAAAAGAGAACGAACAAAATGGGAATGAGCTAGCATGCAGATGAACGTTAAACAAAATAAGAGCAACGATTCTATAAAAAAAAAAGAAAAAAACTATAAAGAAAAGCGAAAGAAACAAATGAAGGAAAAAAATTACAACGACAAAGTTGAACCAAAAAACAAAAAATAACGATTACGTGGGGCGCTGTTTAAAAGCTATAAGAAATTGACTGGAAAAGAAACAAGAAATTAAATTGCAAATAGCAAATAGCGACATGATAAAAACAAAAAGAAAACAGGCGCATAAGCAGACAAAATTAAAGAAAAACGATGATGAGGCAAACGACAAACAAAAGATTATCAACCATTCTCCACCTAAAAGAAAACAAATAAAAAAAAAACTAACAAAAAATTAAAAATAACTGCAAGAAGAGACAAATACAGTAAAAGAATACAACGACATACGAAAGAAAGATGATCAAGAAATACAAAAGAAGACCATCGAACGGATCGAAAATTATTTTTAAAAAATGCCACGTGCTGTCTTCATGTTTTGATTTTGTCTCTCTGTTCTCTTTTGTTTTTTTTTTTTTGTCGAAATATTTGTTTTATGAGTTCTATATTTTAATTTGACATCCAGACTGCTGTCTGTGCATACATTTTAGATTTAAGCGTGCCAGTCGCAGCCACGTTGGACGTCAAATTAAGAAAAGAAACTCATTATAAAACAATATTTGTATGAAAAGAAACAAAAGAGAACAAAGAGACAAAATCAAAACATGAAGCGAGCACGTGGTAAACGAAAAAAACAGGTGATCGACAATTTTTCGGCGGAATGTAAAAAAAAAGCGAAAGAAGACAAACAAACAAACAAAATCGAAACATGAAGCATATGGTGAACAAAAAACAAAAGAAAATCGACGATTTTCCGGTTGAATGTGAAAATAATTTAAAAAAAAACAGCAATATGTACGAAAGAAGGAACTGTGGAATGTAATGCCTTGAGATAATAATTCGACAAAAGAAAACAAGTAATAAAAATAAACACAAAAAATAAAGAGATCAATCAAATCGAATTTCAATAAAAAGAAAATGGCATAATTAATTCGAATATACGCAACAAAAGATAATCGATCAAAAGAAAACTGTCGTATATTTTTTTGTTGCATTCATGTGCAGGGTGAGTGCGTAAAACTTAAATAATTCATATTTATTTTGTTCGCTTGATGTAGTACAGTTAATTGCAGAAAAATCGAGTACACCTAAAATATCAAAACTGTTTTTTTGTGAAGATGTAAACTTGTCTTTTTCGAATTCTGAAGTCTTATTTTGGTAATTTTACATAACCACAAATTTTTTTTATTGTGGTGGTCGTCATTAAACAGACGCAGGTAAATCATGCTAGACAATTTCCACGGCGATCATGTCGTGTCGATGACCGTAATTGCGAAATGCTCACCGTACAACTTTGCTAATTAAACCTAAGAACACGGGCATTATATTTTGTATTGTTCTAAAAATAACAAAAAAATTGAAGTTTTGTTTCAAACGTGAAGATATGATTAACGCATCAGTTTCTTATTATCGATTACGTGTCTAGGATAACGATGAGAATAAACACGTCATCTACATGTTCCGAATCTTTTAGTACATCCTCCAGCGAAAACTTTCTGCCTTATTAGTTGTTTCGTGCAGAATCGTATCTATCGGTATCAGATAGTGCAACGGCGCTACCGTACGTGTATCAAGCCTTGTATAACTGTGGATTATCTCCTAAAGTGTTCTGATGGAGTACTCGACAGTTATGCCTCGTGTAACCTTCCTGTATTAACTGATTTTTTTTTTTTGAAAGCTTTCTATGTAAAGAACCTGAGATCGTACTCTGCAAAATTTCCTTAGCCTCAAAACTTTTACTTTGACAGCATATTTTAAAATAGTATTTCCTGCAAGTTGTTTTATCTATTACTGTATGGCAAATAAAAAAAATAATGATGCAGTATGATCACGGACATAGCCAAAATGGGGCAAATGGGGCTGTTGTGCAACCCTAGCTCACGGAGCGATAAGAAACTACTTCAGTTTATCTCGAAACGTATTTTACACTATTATTTTTTGGATCTCGTTTTAACTTTTACGTTTAACATTTCATGTTTCAATCTTTCGCAGTTTCTTTTTTTTTTGGATTTACTTAAAATTTTTAATATTTTTGTTTCGATTTTTGATAATTTCTTACTTTTTTTATATTTTGTAAAATTCATTTCTTAGGTTCAGTTTAGTTGAATTAGTTTGACCTTGAAACGATCTTAATGTTTCACATTTTGTGTTACAAAAGTTCGGTTCATTTGGATTTAGATTAGTGGTTGGGGTTACTCAGCTTCGGTTTAGTTGGATTGGGTCTGCTTAACTTCGGTTAAGTTCGGTTGACTTTGAAATACTTTTTTTTTATGTTTTAAAGAAAATGGCTCGTATTCTCACCTCGTCTTTAATTCGGCAACGCCATGATTAAATTCTATCTCGCTCTCCTACTCATGAAATTCGCATAAAGCTATATCGTTTATTTTTATTTTACTCATGGCTTTAGTTAGAGACGACTTTAATCAGGAGATGAGAATACGGCCCATTTTTTTAATTTTAATTTGAGATTTCTTGTTTCAGTCTCCTACAATTTAATTTTCAAGTTTAAAGATTTCTTAGAATTTTTTTATCTATTGCATTTGTTTCTCTTGGATTGGCCTCACTTCAGTTCAGTTTGTTTGAATTGATCTTAATTTTTTTTTTTAATTTTAAAATATTGTGTTTAAATTCTTAACGATTTTTACTTTTTTTATTTTTGAAATATTTAATTTTTAATATTTCTTCTTTCAATCTTCTACAGTTCCCGTTTCTTTTTCGAATTTCCTTAAAATTTTTAATTTTTATCATTTCTTATTTCGATAATATTTGATCTAATTTTGCCCTCTCCTAAACAAGACCCTGGCTACGCTCCGCTAGCATGAAGGCAAAAACATGTTATGTGATACCAGACATCACGCGGCATATTCTAAAATTATTTTCCTATACAGGGTGTTCCAGAAAATGCTGTATACCTGCATTTCTTATACTAGACGTTTTGTATTTACTTATATCAGAACCAGGGCCGGATAAAGGGGTGGGCAAGACGGGCGACTACCCGGTCCGCCAGTTTTGAGAAGCGCCGAACAAGGATATTTTGAATAATAATTCAGAAATTATAACTTAATATTATTTATAACTAAATGAAACATTAAATTTGTATACATATTTAAATTTTCGCGCCAAATAAATCAAACTTTTTAAGAATCCGTTTGTGTTCTTGAATCTATAAGCGAGTTGTTTATTATACTGATTTTTGAAACTCCCTCCAAATATCAATATTTTATACAGAGTGATTTGTTAACCTTTTTACACACTTTGTCAAATTAAAATAGATGTAATTTTATGAAAAAACATCCTACCAACTTGGGTCCGAATTGCTTTTGTTTAGTTATAGTGATTTTAGTTTTTCATTTTTTTTTGACGATGTAAACTTGTCTTTTTCGAATTCTGAAGTCTCCTTTTGATAACTTTACATAAACACAAAAATGTTTCAATGTTTTATTGTGGTAGTCGTCATTAAGCAGAAGCAGATAAATCATGCTAGACAATTTCCACGGCGATTATGTCGTGTCGATGACCATATTTGCGAAATGCTCACCATGCAATTTTGTTAATTAAACCTAAGAACACGGGCATTACATTTTGTGTTGTTCCAAAAATAACAAAAAGATTTGTTTTTTTTTTTCAAACGTGACAGTGTGATTAAGTTATACCTCGTGTAACCTTCCTGTATCAGCTGGATTTTTTTTTGAAAGCTTTCTATGTAAAAAACCTGAGATCGTACTCTACAAAATTTCCTTAGCTTCAAAATTTTTACTTTGAAAGCATATTTTAAAATAGTATTTCCTGCAAGTTGTTTTATCTTCTTCTACATACAGTTCGCTGTTCTACTTTTCACCACAATCAACTTGTTTATCGCGGAATGCAAATTACCTTTACAAGGTCTTCCCTTCACCGTTTCGTTTTGCTCGAATGAATCCGAATCTTCCGGGGAAGCCTGCTAGGAAATCATTGATTTAACCTAACTAACTAATGGCTCGCTCTCAATATTTATTCCATCTTAATTGATTAAGATTGGGGCATATTATTCTCATTTCTTGTCACTTTTAATTGTCCATCACTTCGTTGAATATTTATTTCCAGAATTTAAAGTCGTGTTTAAATTTACTGATTAGTTCAAATTGAATGCCCCGTGTGTTTTAATTCTCAAAATCGTTTTTCAATTTCAAATGAAATTAAAGTAGAAACTCCCAAAGCTTTTACAGTCGCAGCCATTAAGAGCGCGATTTTCTTTATCGTTCCACTGCACGAAAAAAGCTTCTTTTTTTGTTTATTTAATTTTTATGAAGTACATTTTCCTTTTCTGTCAACTTTCAGACGTTATATTTTCGTGCCTTTGCTTTGACTTGATTGAATATTTTATATTTTCGTATTGGATGGTTGCAAATTTTGGGATTTCCGATGGGGTTAGAAGAAACTAATATTGACTTTGAAATTCGCAATAAAGCATCTAAAACAGGGCAGAGTGCTGTGCAAATATAGAAGCGACTGCCGGCTTTATATCGACCCCGTTGTTCGCTGCTTCTAAACATAAATTAATTTCTGGTAATGTAATTGCCGTTGACTTGTCTTTCAGAAACCCTAAGATTAAAAAAATTTCTCATTTCTATCCAAAATTAAATCAGTTTTAATTCAATTAAAGGAAGAAAAAAAAACATCTGTCTATCAAGTTAAATCGTCTTTAATGTGTGGATTCTGTGGGGTATATTTATTACTAATCAACGTATCAATCAATAGAGAGCGGAAAACATATATTTTTTTGCTGATTCACATTCTACATGATTTAATTTTCGTAGATCATGGAATCAAAAATGCGTTATTAAGTTCTTATAAATGTTTATGCGGCAAGTCTTTAAAACTTAAAAGCTTTATTCTTTGGTTTTATAAACATTTTCTCAATATAAATATAGCACTTAAATGTCCGAAATGGGCATCAGTAATAAAGCAAAATAATGATTTAGAAGTGTCTAAAAAACAGCAGATTATGATGTCAACACAACTTTTTATGCAGTGTATACGTTCCTGGAAGTATTACAAAAAAGTACGTGACGCTCTAAATAAACAGTACATAATTCAGTAATTTAGCTGTAAGAAGCAATATACCGGGTGTCCTACAGAAAACGCCCCAAGCCATAACTCCTTTATTAATAGACTAATTTTAAAAAACCAAAAGTCAAATGAAATTAGACTAAAAACACTATAAAATTTGGTTAATTAATATTTTTTTTTAGTTAACTTCAAACTTCAGGGTCAAACGACTGACAAC
Source organism: Prosopocoilus inquinatus (assembly GCA_036172665.1). Taxonomy (NCBI): domain Eukaryota; kingdom Metazoa; phylum Arthropoda; class Insecta; order Coleoptera; family Lucanidae; genus Prosopocoilus; species Prosopocoilus inquinatus. The sequence goes on from CM069877.1 coordinate 36,832,096, forward strand.
TTTTATTTTTTAAAGGGGTCTTATATTTTTTAATATTGTATCTGGTAGAGCTACTTTTTCTAAATTCAACGATGTGCAACACTTTAAGTTTTGACCAGCAAATGTGGTAGAAAACATTAATGAAAGAATTAAAATTAAAATGTAAGTTGTTACAGGAAAACAAGGAAAAAGGAAAAAGGAAAGGAAAATCGAACTTTAAAAGGTGTAAACTATTTTTTCTACAAACATAAATTGAATTTTTAACCATGGCATACTTGAATTATAAATGAAAAATTATGACAGACGCTTATTAAAAGTGTTAAAAAAATAAAGTTCACAGACATTTGACTGTGAGGGTCAAAATTAAGAAAATCTCAAAAAGTACTAAGAAGAAGTACTAAGAAACGATCCTGAACGAAGGGAGGCTTTTTTGGGCACGATTTATTTTACACGTTGTAGTTGTTTTTCAAGCATACTTGACAATTTTACGTCAACAGCACTCTTTTAAAGTTCGATTTTCAATTTTTTTCCTATAGCAACTTACATTTGCACACTTAACTTTAATTCTTTCATTAATGCTTTCCGTCGTATTTGCTGGTCAAAACTTAAAGTGTTGCATATCATTAAATTTAGAAAAAGTAGCTCTACCAGATACAATAATAAAAAATATACGAAGCCATTTAATAAATAAAAGTTGACAGTCGTTTGACCATGAAGGTAAAAAAATAATTAATTGACCACATTTTATAGTGTTTTTAATCTCATTTCATTTGCCTTTTTGTTTTCGAAAATTAGTCTATAAATAAAGGAGTTATGGCTTGGGACGTTTTCTGTAAGACAGCCTGTATGTGTTGCTTGGGAAGTAATCCAATTTAAAGGCACCTTCAAAATGGTTTGAGATTAAAAATTAAGTCTCAGCCTCACTTTCAAAATATTAAGATCCCTTCTAGCTAAAATATCACTTTTAATATCATGGTCTTCTGAGGAAAACTTAAAACTGAAGCTCTCGATATCATTGACGGCTTGTCGGGGTGGGCAAGGTGGGCATTTTGCTTTTTGTAATTGTTGCCCACCCGCAGTAAATCATCACGAGCCGCCACTGCTTGATATATCATATTTTTTCTATCCATCGTTCACCCACTACTCCAGAGCACTCTCAGAATGTCCCCAATAAAATGAAACGAAGGTCAAGAACACTACTGGTATTTACACAAAAATACAAGAAATGATTAAGAGAATCTTACACATAAATACCAGAATTTTAGACTCCATTGGAGTGTTTCTGCATTGTGATTACTAGGACAGCAAGAGGTGAGGAAGGGGGCAACCGCTGGCGTCCAACTTTCTGGCATCTATACAGGGTGTCTCTAAACCTATGTCTTTAATTGAAACCACAAATAGTGATCAAGAAAAGAAGCAAAATTTTTATACAACTGTTGGTCAAATAGCATTAATAACGCAAATAAAAATTATTTTACTTTTTCATAGAAACTGTTTGAGGGTCGCTGAATGCAACTTAAATATTCCGGCGGAGCTTGATTTTCAACTATTCTTCGATGTTCGAGGCCATAAAATGTCATGAAAACGCAGACTGTGACCTAATGCACAGATATTGTACTTAAGGCAGGTCAAGTATCGTGTATTTTTGTTAATTTTAAAAGCAGATAAATTTTGTAATTAGGTAAGTTCTTAATAGTTTAAAATATTCTGTTCATGTTGCATTAATTGATGATTAGTTTTGTGCTAATCCGTATTTTAACAATTAAATTTTAAAGATTCAATCTAAAGGCGATCGAAAAAGAGAAAATTCTTACAACATATTAATTCCTAATTTGCCTATTTACAATGTTGATTACTAAAGTTATTGTATTTGTACAGCAAAAATAAATTTGTTTCTTTATTAAAACTATGACGAAAAGACGAAATAAACGTCTGGAATAGGCGAGATGTTTTTATGTCTTTATTGGTTTAAGCCGACGCAGAAATTCAGGTTCAATATTATCCTTATAAAAACATGTGTTTTGTGTTGGAATGTAAACAATTAATAAAATAGTTCGATTGAGAGCTAGCGAAGATATTCAGTCACTTACATATTTTGAACCCAAAAATTATTGTGTGTACAGGCAATCTAATTTATTTAAATTTTTCATCATACTCATACTCCAATTCCTGCTTTCCGTTTTTACAATAGGAATAGTTTCTGCTCTTGCAATACTTATTCTGCAGCTATTAGTGCGATAATTAAAAAATAATTTCACGCATTTTCGACACAGTTACAAAACTATCGTACGCAGACGTTTAATTACTTCAACAAAGATCTAACGAAGATTAGGTACTCGTTTTTAACATAACTGTTATTGTCTATTACAAAGAGGTGCGTAAACAAACGTTCTGACATACCGCATGTTGAAAATACATGCCGATGTCCGCAAGTCGGATTCATATTCGTATACAGTAAGACCTTGACCGAGTTCTTCTAAACGTAAATAAAAAGATTTATTGCAGTTTATTGCTTTTTTATCGGAACAACAGAGAATAGAACCCATTTCTCAAATTAATAATAATTCACAAACAATTAATGTTGGTAAAGTTTTTAGATCTTTAATATTCATACCAAATCTTACATCTCGACTAATAAAAGTACTAAAAAACAAAAACATTCAGATTGCAACTAAAAATTTATTAACAATTAAGTCTCTTTTTACAAAAGTTAAATATCCACTTAACAAATTCAAACAAATTAATTCTATTTATGAAATTCCCTGTCATGATTGTGATTCTGTTTATATTGGCCAAATATCAAGAACTCTTCACTCGAGAATTATTTCTCATAAAAATGATATTAGACTTAGACCTAAGGCTTGTGCTTTATCTGAACATGCCAATAATGAAGACCATAAGATTAATTTTGAAGACGCAAAAATTTTAGATATTGAACTAATTTGGAGTCAAAGACTTTTTATTGAAATGTGCCATATTTTTTGTAATAAAAAAATGTATCAACAAAAGAACTGATATTGAGAAACTTTGTTGTATTTATACTTACCTATTAAATTTTAAAACTAAAAAGAAAGACAATCAAGACGTTGGAAATCAAAATTTAGATCGTATTACCTAATAATGAATAAAAAATTTTCTATCGTGATTCAATTTTCTAAATTTCGCAATTAATTTAGCTGTCAAAATTTATTCTTAAAACTTATTCTTAATGAAATTTATTATTATCATAGCTAGTGGTTTAACTTTGTGTACTCACTAAGGAGTAAGTAATCATGTGAAATTGTTCTTATTATTAATTGTTAATTTTAAAATTTGTTTTGTAGAAACCTTGATAAAGGAAATAAATTTTCCGAAAGCTCGGTTGAACTTTAAAAGAGTATTACTATCAACCCCCTTTTTTGACTGCAGCCCAGTTATAGAATTGATTCCTTAATTGATCAGTCGTGATCATACTTCGCTTATGGTACTTATTAACATTTTTACATAAAAAAAATACTCTTTAACAAAAATTCTTACTAACCTAATATTTTGTTTCAAAACAAGAGCATAAATGTTCATACGGTCGTATTCAAAAATTATTTCTGCATCACGTGCTGTGAATATCTAAGGTATCGTCCATAAGGAAAGAAACAGTTGACAGTCATATCTACGAAACTGTCAAACCTAGCCTACTTCCCCTAACTGCGTTAGGTTGTCCATCGAATTTATTGTAAAAACACCGAATTTTATGATTTTTTCTTAAGAAATAAAGAAGATATTCTAGATTTTCGAAAATGAGAATTTTCGGTTTTTTGAATATATTTCAAAAACGAATGAAAATAGAAAAGATTGTTTTGCGTATTTTTTAAGACCTTAAGATTGCGCAACTTTTCTATAATTTAACCATCTTTGTATCTCTTCTAGTTTACTAGATCCCCGTAGTGGCTCTTTAATTAGTTGTAACCCTGTATTTTTTTTAATTGTGGTGGTAGCCCAACAGCATCCTAAATCATAAACTTTTCAGGATGTCTAATAGGCCAAGTGGTGTAAAAATGAGACACTTTTTAGAACTTTCAATTTTTTAATGCGTTAGAGTCCTTCAACGGAATTGATGAAATTTTTGTAAGAGGTAAATGATGATGAAAAAACTATTGACAACTTAGAAATATACAAAAATACCTTTAAAAAGGTGAAAATAAATAAAAACTGTGTCTCATATTTAACCCCGAAAATGTTTAAAAATGAGACATGCCAGGTTAAATATCATAAAATGCATGTATTAAGGGCCGGTTGCTTAGTCACTGTTTAACGTTAATCTTCAGTTAGCTTACATCTGTTCCTATGTAAAAGAAAATTGAAGATTAAAGTGAGATTGTGACTGAGAAACCCGGCCTAACAGTCATGGGCGACCTCTAGACCAATAATGAGACTTTAAGGGTAAAAATTTATTTAATAAAAAAATACCTACAACAAATTAGCACATAGATAAGTAAAATGATGCTGCCTTGGATAGAAACATTTATTAACTGCAAGCTAATAAATAAATAATAAAGTATTTATAATAAGAAAACTATCAGCAGTATCGAATTATATTATTTCACCAATTTTATTTGATGTCTCATTTTTCACCTGAATTTCACGTGTGTTATTTTTACACCAATTGACCCTACTGATAATAGTATAAAATAGAAAAAAAACATCATTCATTAATATTTTCATGTCTTACTCTTTCATATTTTCTTACTCTCAGAATTAAAAAAAAAAATGTAATGTTATCTAAATTATTTTAAGCAATTCAAGTCTGTGAAAAGAAGAGATACTTAACATTTCATTTAATCTTAATTTAATGTTTTAGTTCTTTTTTTATTTTAATTTCAAAATTATTCAAAGACTTCATTCCGAGATAAAATAATTTAATTAAAAATTAAACACAACTTTAAATCAACAAAAAAAAAACGTGAATGGCGCTTCGCGAATTAGGGAAAAAATTCGGATTAAAAAAGAATTGTATCATTTCGTAATTCGTTGTTCGAGCCGCCGAGATTCCAGAAAGAATCCGAAGATGGTCGTGCGATAATGTAGGGCCCTCTCACCAGACATCGCCGTTCACATTAAAAGCTGGAATTAAAACGACATGTAAAAGTGTGCTCCAACCTCAAATCAATATGCCCAATAAAACGATATAAATATACAATATCACTGCGAACAATTCCCCTCCGCCATGAGAGCACTTCTGCTATAGGTCCCGGTCGGGGGCGGTGTTAAAACTGCCGACTAATTGAAAACGAACTCGAGCAAAGTTGAACTAGACGCTACAGTCGATTCAGTCGGTTTTACGCTGGGAAAGTGGGGGAATTTGGGAATGTAGGCAGAGCAAGAAGGGAGAGATTCGCTTGCCTGAAATAACTGCAAGTCGGCAAAAGCTGCGGCACGCCCGTTCAGGAGAGATGCACGTGCGATTGGTCGGATTTTATAAAGGCACGCCCCTAAGTAGAATCGAGTACCCAGAATGCAGCGGGTCTAGGAGAAGTGCCATGTACACTTTGAGGACACTTTAGGAGTACGCTTAGGCAAGTTAAGCGCACTTCGTAGCTAAAGAGTCTTACATCAAGAGTACTCTGAAGAGTGCTATACCTCGATCACTGATTTATTTATATAGTTAGTCAGTTTGTTTATTGAATTCGGATATCGAATCGACCGGAACTTCGAATCAAGAACGCGTCGGGCCTTTGTACTGTTTTTTTTTTCTTTTTTTGTAACGTGACCTTTTGAGACACGGTGATCGAGTTTATTTTATGTGTAGCCGCCGCTGTAGCTGTGATTTTCTGATTAATTAAAAATTTGTGCGTGTTTTGAGAGAAAAGTGCAATAGTTGCAATTCCATGGAAGACTATCGGCATCAGGAGTTTCATTAAATTAAGAAAGGTGTTTGTGATAAAAAGGGACCTGGAGTCCATGTCTGCAGGTGGAAGCTACGGGGAAGGTCCCGTAGTGTCGGACCGTGGTGACCTGCACGGGTTACTACCGGAGCTCAATGGCGTTGAACTTGCCATGAGCCTTAGTCCCAAGCATCATCAAGGAGGTCAGGTTTTAAGTCATCTTCAGCAATTACATCATTCCACTCCCTTTAGTGTTACTGATATTTTGAGTCCAATTGAAGAGTCGTACAGAAAATTGGAATTAGCTACAAATCCACCGTCACCCTACAGGTAAATTGCAAATTCGAAATTTTTTCCAAAAATGCATAGATACTATTAGTATTACCCCCCAAAAAAAGGAAAAAAACTTCCAACTTCTTTCAAAAAACGCTTCAAACTCTATGATACTTTTTGACAATAATGAAAGGGAGCTGTGAATATGTAATCCTAATTTTCTGAGGCCCCGGCTTTTCCATCACAATTTTCAGATTACCCCCCCTGCATAAACGCGTACGGAAATACACTGTAGATTAAAATGAAACTGTGAAGGAAAAACTGAACCTAATACAAATAAGCAAACTTTAAGTATGGTAAGATATGAAGAGAAAAAAAAATATAAATAAATTGTTTTCAGTAAACATTAAATATATTCATGCAGAGGACCATCAATTGATGAAATGAATTGTTCTTCCGAAACTTGTACCCATTTAAAAATCAAAGTCCGATCGGAAAAACGTGTGAATTTTCAGATCAGTGGCGTCACTAGCTGTGAAGCCGCCGGCTTGCAAAAAAAAATTTACCAGCGCTTCTTATTGTTGCATATTCAAAAATGATATATGTACGTAGGTGTACAAGAAAGTAAACCTAAAACTTCGCCCTCCCCTCCCCCCCTGTTCTACAACTCATAACGACGTCGTTAAAGAACGAAAATCGTTAAGTGACGTATTCTGACCAATCAGGTCTTACATACAACGAACGCATTTCCGTGCATTAATTGGTCAAAAAATTAACGATTAACGATTCTCGTTATTTAACGATGTCGTTATGAGTTATAGAGTAGGGGGGTAAAAGTCATTTAGGTAACCATTTTGCTAAAAGAGATTAAAATTTACAAACATTTTGTTAAAAAAATTCAAAATTTCAAAACATCTTACAAGATTTGTTCTTTCAGCTTTTTATTTATTTTTTTTTGTATCAAATCGAAACTAATACTTAATTGCTTTTGAATTGTCTTATTTCCTAAAAAGTGACAACAGCTGTAAAAATTTTAGGTTAGGAAAAATCCAAATACCAGCACTAAGCGGGCAGTTATGTTCATTCTTTCATGAATTAGATTAAAATTTTTAAGGAAAATTAGAACTGAAGATGAAAAGGGGTAGGTATTAACAAAAGGCGTCCGTACAGAAAAGACTCTCGCAGTAAAAACTTTAGGCCAAGAAACTAATCCGCGGCGAGCGCCATCTATTGGGCTGCAACGCACGTTTTTTTTCCCACACCAATAATAACGTGCATTTTTTTCCATTTCTCTTCATGATTAACCGTGAATCGTTATGAACTGGCCTTAATCAGAACCTGACCCAGTGGCGGCTCGTCCGCATGGGCACGCTAGTAGTCGGTGCCCGCCCTGTCCTATTGAAGTTGCACGTCGGGACAGTCCCGAAAAGCAAATATGTTCAGAAAGTGCACCCACTTTTCCTTTTGCAGTTGCTGTCGAATCGTCGATTGTTTTTTGGTGAAAGGCGTTGGAAAGCTGAGGAAAATCTCAGTAAATCCCGCGCTTAAATTTAATTAAAAAATTACAAGCGCGATCGCGAAGGGAGGGAGAGACGTTCAGTTAATGAAGCAAATAAAAACGCGTCGCTTTCGAATCTTGATTGTAACTCGAGAACGCGTTCGTCGATTGTTTTTTAGTAAAAGGCGTTGGGAAGCTGAGAAAAAGCTCTGTAAATCCCCTGCTTAAATTTAATTCTAAAATTACACGCGCGATCGCAAGGGGCAGGAGAGACGTTCAGTTAATTGAGCAAATAAAAAACGCGTCGCTTTTGAATCTTGATTGTAACTCAAGAACACATTCGTCTATTGTTTTTTAGTAAAAGGCGTTGGGAAGCTGAGAAAAATCTCAGTAAATCCCGCGCTTAAATTTAATTCAAAAATTACAAGCGCGATCGCGAGGGGCGGGAGAGACGTTCAGTTAATTGAGCAAATAAAAAACGCGTCGCTTTCGAATCTTGATTGTAACTCAAGAACGCGTTCATCGATTGTTTTTTGATAAAAGGCGTAGGAAAGCTGACAAAATGCTCAGTAAATCCCACGCTTAAATTTAATTTAAAAATTACAAGCGCGATCGCAAGGGGAGGGAGAGACGTTCAGTTAATTGAGCAAATAAAAAACGCGTTGCTTTCGAATCTTGATTGTAACTCAAGAACGCGTTCGTCGATTGTTTTTTGGTAAAAAGCGTTGGATAGCTAAAGAAAAGCTGTTTAAATCCTCCGCTTAAATTTATACTTTGAAAATAGCAAGCTCCGAAAAACAAATTTGTTTGGAAAATGCACCCAGTTGCAGTTGGTGCCCGCCTGCAATCACACATTACGAGCCGCCACTGACCAGATCATGATCATGATTTTACTTTGAATTTTATATGAAATTTGTTAGCAAAACTTTTTTTGAACTTTCCTTCAATAAGAAAAGCGAGGTTATCATATTTGTCAATTTATTATGTTTCAAGCAACGCTAGTTCTGACAATTCACGGCCAATCATGAAGAGAAATTTAAAAAAGAAACCACGTTATCTCCAAAAGATAATCCTCTTAATTTTAATTAAAAAACAATTCAGATCAATATAAGAGGGGAGTAAAAAAAATCCTGTTTTTTTGATTTTCTTTTTAAGTTTGCTTAATATTTTATATTTTGAAAGTACATTTATCAGAAATCTTTTGAAGTTTGACTTGTGAATGTGTTTTGACTTTTTCGCGCTTATGAGTTATTTTAGTGATTCAGAAAATCTGCGTGTGTTAGCTGAATCCTGATTTTTTAATCAATTACATAAAACTTGATGGAATAGGGCGATAGAGAAGTTTTCTTTGTGTGATTTGCATCTGGCAGCATTAGTTGGCCATCGTCAACGAAATAAAAAAAATACTTACATAAGAAAGATACCTTATGCTTGGATTATTTGCAAAAATTCTTTGAAAAACTTCTTAACATAAAAAAAATATCAACTTAACAATCACTTGCATATTTGTTTGTTAATAGTAAATAATATTTAAGCTTCGAATAGGCTTTAAAACAGGCGCTTATGGTGCTTTAGCGCCGAATTGCTTTGCAATCCCTGTAACCGATATAGCTACGCCACTGTTGCCCCGTTTCTTCACCTCCTGATAAATTTATCTGCCAGATATTATCCTTGGAAACCATTGTGATCGGATTTCTTCACCTACGTATAAATTTATCTGCCAGGAAGTATCCTCGGAAACTATTATCGATACAATGGTTTCCAAGGAAAACAACTGACAGATAAATTTATTAGGAGGAGAAGAAATCGGGCATGTATCGAGGATACTACCTGGCAGATAAATTTATCCGTAGCTGAAGAAATCGGACCTGTTTCAGATAATAATTAACATTTTTGTCTTCAAATTTGTTAGATGATTTCGCATTTCATTTAAATAAAGTCAAAATTTCAGCAAAAATTCTGAATAATTTCGTTAACTTCGACGTAGCAAATGTGAACTGTTAAAAAGCATTTGCTGTTTCAAAAAGATAATCCTAAAGGTTAATAATTTGTTCTGATAATGATGTTAAACGCCGTTTTTGGAAGCTCTTCCCATGGTCAATTATTTGCACTTTTTTTCTCTTTTTGCTTCATAATTAGATTTCTCTTTTTGCTTCATAATTAGATGCTCCTGGCTAGCTATTAATAGTTTCCGTGACGGCTGCGACCGACCTACAGAAGTTGCTTTTACTTAATCTCCATACTTTAAAAGATTCTGTGTGGGTTGCATGAAACATTTAAACCTGGATTAAATTTAAGCCTAACTTAGAATGTGTCACATTATCTGCTGTATGTCAACACATCTGTCAGATGTCAATTTGGAATAAAATTTAATTCTGACTTATCAGTTTTATGTAACCCAGCCTAAATGTTTTAAATTTTACTCCAATTTGTGTTCTTATGATGTTATTTTACCCGAAGTAGTCTATAAGTCAAGATCATACTGACGACGAGTTGTTGAAAATGAAATAAGTCAATAAAAAGTGTCATGAAGAGTAAGAATGAAGTTCTGCAAAACGATTTGTACAAGCAAACTAAGACCAAAAAGGTCAAGATGTCTTAGTTAGTTAAAATACTTAAATATAGCAATTTCAAATGTATTTTTTGAACAGTTCCAAATCGACGTTTCGCCATAAATTAACACTTTCTTCAGAATGTATATGCGGCGAATGTATGTCCGCTTGTCAGCCTACTCGTTATAGCAGTCAGAAATGATTAAGTCGAAATGTATCTTTTTATTGGGAAGACATTTCTTTTAATTCTGACTGTACGTGGACAGTTTCTTCGCCATGTATTTACAAACCACGTTTACAAATTTTTGGATAATTTTGAAGGGACAATTTCGCAGTGACTATAACTTTCAAATCGTACATTTCTCGACATTCCAAGAAAGCTGTCCAACGATTACAGATTACAAAATTACAGTCATTAATTTTTATACTGACTTTCGATCGAACATTGTTGTTACTAGGGGCAATTACAATTTTCCAAAACGTAAACATTTTGAAAAATGATAAAACAATTTGTAAACAGACTTCGGTTTACAGTACATCCCATTGGAAAAGGAAATCAAAAATACAATTCAATTCAATTTTTATGAAACTAAGCTTAAATAAATTACTCTTTTGGGTCGTTTTAAAAAGCTAAGCTTAGTTAAAAGCCAAACTAAATCCAAAAAGCTCTATATTTTAACTCACCTTATTTACAACTCTTCTTATTTGATTTACCATTTTCGAGAAAGTGGCTAACTTATATAAAACTATTGTGAAAGTTATGAATGTACTCTTTTCAAAAAATAACTTCTTATATCTACTTTTATACTGTGCAAATTACCACCACATTTCTGAGGGGCTCATGCTGACTGAACAGAAACTGTTTGTAAAAAAAAGAAACGTCGTTCTTATATTTAAACTGATTATTTTTAAAGCCAAGCTCGAAAGACATGCAAAATCAATCAGGCGAATATCAAATTCAAGCAGTTTTTGTAGTAATTATTAATTACTTTAAGAAAAATGCCGAAACCTGTCATTATTTCAAATGGGTGCTTTTAATTTAATTAATACAGGTAGCCAAATTTATTTGATAAATAAATGAATGAACTTCTTTATGAGAAACATCTCTATAAAATTCAGTTGCGTATACCGTATGAAGACTTTTGCTTTAGCCAGTACTCATTTCAGTGCGTTTGATTGAAGGATACACGGATAGAAATCTAGTGTTAATTTTAACACTTTTGGATGCCAGGGAACACTTTGCTGGTGTTTTCTCGCGCCCATCCGTGTGTGGAGTTTAAAAAAATGTAGTTAAGATGTCTACCATGTAAAAGTAGGAAAAAAGCTTATCCTTGTGGGAGTTAACACTCACTTTTAGACACGAATTAATCGGAAAAAGACAGCAATAACGCCAAATTAGAAAAGGATTAACAACTTTTCAGGCAAAACTTTATCCACATTTAACACCGATTAGGCAGATTACAATTAATCCCAAGAATTTTTGTGTGTGTACAGACTTGTGATTTATTAGAAAACGTTTCACCTTGAAGGGTCCAAAATAACCTGAACTAGCGAAAGATTAAACCAGTTTATCTGTTCATATGAAAACTGTGAAATGTTTATTTATAGAAAACTTCAAAGATGGCTTTAAAAGTTGCAATATCAAGAAAACAGAGACTAATAAAACAGTTTTTTTCAAAAATTTAATGCTGGTAACTATCCAAGAAAAAATCAATTCGGAGAATTTACTATTAGGAATTCAATTAAGGTCGAACGACTTAATCGTCCGGCGAAAAATCGTTTCATGTAAATTTCGCTTTAAAGAACTTGCCGCCGGTCGGCTGGCTCGTTTTTCAAACTTGGATGCGTGAATTTAAAACGTCTTTACTGAAGCTTGTTTTTTATTGTACCTACTCAAAATTCTGAAAATTTAAGGTAGGTACAGACTCGAACAAAAAAAATGGCCGTCACTGTCTTATTTGGAGACGTTGACAAGTATTGCATTATGTGTTTTGTTTTCCAAATTTAACACACTAATAGCAAGACCTTTTAATTCGTGATGATTTCATCTTATATGTGAATTAAAAAATATAATATCTTATGTGGTCTTCATCAGAAATTGTCGGATTTCAGCACATTTGAGGGGAAATTGTAAGCAGATTCAAAATTTATTTCAATGACAATGAATTGCTATAAAGAATGTAATTAGAGGGCGCTATTTGCAAAAGTAATAGTTTCTCCCAGTTACAAAATAAATAAATAGAAATGTGTATGTCTTTTCCATTATTAAAAAGCGTCCAGTCAGGAAAATATTTTGGTAAAAGCCCGAAGTTAATAACTTTCTTCGTCCTCAAATGAGTCTATTAACAGATGATAAAAGCGGATCTAAAAATTTAAACAAATGCTATTGCAATAAAAATTGGGTTAAATCTCCTAACCACACACTTCTTGTGGTTAGGAGATTTAACCCAACTTTTATTGTACTGCAAACCACAGTCTCCAATACATCTGAATAAAGAAAAATGCTATGGAGTAATATTTTTCATTTTGAGGTAAATAAAAAGGCATTAATCTGTTTAAATACGTATAATTACTTTTTGGGGACATAATATTTAAATAAATGATCCAGAGAGCAAATAAACACATAAATGAGAGAAACACAATCACTAAAGAAAAGTAATAAACAATAAAATGTTAAATGGCGGAAAGCATTTTGAAAATTTATGAAATACGTTGTAATCAACAATGATTGAGGGTTTGCACCTAAAATATCTTCAAAATATTATTTGTCATTCATTTCGTAATAGACATTTACTATCCGTAAGGATATCAATAATAATTTCTAGACAACTTTACGCGGACAATAAAAATGTCTAGTAGACCGGCACAGTGAAACTTTGCCAATCGCAGTCTATGATTACTATTCATTGCTTTTATTTAGTGTTTGGGTTATTCTTGCTCCTCTATTAGTTATTTTGTTCTTGTGTTTAAATATTCTCCGTTCGTGAAAACAATTAAATGCTCCTAAATAATGTCCTAACATTAATAAAATTATATTCATTTTTTAAATCTATTTAAAATGAAGAGAATTACTCGATAACATTTGTTTCAGTTTTCTAATTTCGTTAATACACCAATTAATAGACATATTTGAAAATAATTCGAAAACGAAAAACAAAAGATAATCATTTCAAGTTTTTACCATAATCTTTTGTAAGCTTTGTAATAGCTATAGCAAAATAAACACACCTTTTCATTCATTTTTTCTTTAAACAGAAAAGCTATTACTTTTGTAAATAGCACCTTCTAGCTACTTATAACAAATTAGCCGCAGTAGTTGAATAGAATTCTTAAATCAGCTCAAAATTCCCTTTCAGACAAGCTGTAATTCATTAATTTCTGATAAAGGGTACAGGAGTTACAATATTTTTTTAAGTAAATAGTTCAACTGTTTATTATTAATGGCGACACGATAATAAGTCCGAAGTCATAGTTGTGCAGAATTAATTCTGCAGCTTTTCAATGACGCTTTCGAAGCTAAAGCTTATTCTGAGATTTTTGTTATTAAAATTAACTTTTGTTGTTGAGCCTATTGATTGCACCCCCTTGCGATCAACTCTGATAATTAAAAATATTTTCTTTGAATTTCTCTTGATTACTTTGACTAAATTTTTCTTCCCGAAGCTGTAGGTATTGCGGTTTACCTACGGTCGCCTACCTTATTGAGACACTCGGTATAAATTTCGTATAAAACAACATAAACTCCTTTTTTCTTTCTCGGAATCGTACGTGCATAATGCAAGGAACTTCTTTTTTAAAGAAATTCTTTTGAGGATTATTAGGAATTAAATAAAAATGTTATACCGTAAAATCGAACAACCTACAGAGTGTTCTTTTACTATGTGCAAATAAAAAAAAAACTCAGTATATGAAATGCTATCTTCTTTGCGTATTTTCTGGTAGTTACCGTACTATAGCCAAGCAATTTCGGAGGTACCACTTGTTTGAAACTGTTGAAATGTGCGAGTAAGAAATACTAGCAAGGTTGCAATGCCTTCCTATAGTCGACACCGACATCGCGCTGAGTTCCGCATCCGAACCCATTTCGTAACGTTTCGTAATAATAATCACTGATATCGTTTAGTAATTATTTATTTAAAATTTTAATTCACCGAGGGAATTAATGTTACATTTATTTAAATACTGCCCTACCTTAAGCGTGTCAATCGAAATTTAACTCATCCGCAATTTTAAGGCGCATTTTTCGTCCAGCAATTATAATCGTCGGCCTATAATTTGAAGATATTTAAAAATGTAATTACTTACTTGGAGTGAGGTTACATTTTTTTAAATAAATCCAGGCGGCGGGTTTAAAATGTTGATTGACCGGAAGATATCGTAATCGAATTCATTGAATCTGTAATTTGTAAGATCGATTCTTTTTTAATACTTCATGAAGATGAATATGAACTCACGTAAACCAAAAGTTTTCAAAATTCGTTTCCTTCCGCATGCAGAAGTTTGCCAAATGGCTGTGAAACTTCCGGCAGGTGTTTTTACCTGTTTGCAAAAGCCATTACGATCTGTTAATACGCATCATATGAATCAAACATATGTTCGTTCACGACAGGGTTCATGCACAAGGTTAAACCGCGTTAAACACTGACCAACTGACCTATTTTTAGCCACCCTTTATTCTTTAGTTATGCCAGCATTTGTCAAACGGTTTGTCGAAAATCTGCCAATGCATTTTTCTCGAGAAATTTTTAAGTTTCTGTTAAGGACATAGGAGTTCAATCGTTGCCATTTATGGTGATGCATTACAGGTTTAAATATCTGCACACAGTAAAAGGAAGCCTGTACAATTGATACATACATGGTGTTGGATTATAGTAAGGCGTCCGATACTATGAATCATGAGGTCCTTGGATGCTACTAATTTATTAAAAAGTTACTTATTTACTCGGACGCAAAGCGTCAAACTCAATGACGTCATATCCAATCCGCTACATCTAACTTCCTGAGTACCTCAGGGTTCTGTTCTCGGGCTCTTACCATTTTTAATATACACCAGTAAATTCAATGATGCCGTAATGTATTGCACTTTGCACATGTATGCCGACGATAGCCAGTTAAATTATAAATTTAAAGCACATGATGTAGACACAGCTATTTCGCTCATTAACGACGATTTGCTTCGAATCGCCAAATTTTCTGAAGCCCACTCATTAACAGTTAATCCTAGTAATTTTTGGTTCTGATAAACCATGCTCAGATTTGCTGACTAAAGTTAAATTTTCCTTAAATCTCTGTGACATACCCCTAGTAACTAGTGCTAAAAATCTTGGTCTAATACTTGACAATATCTTTAGATTTCGTGACCATATTTCTTCACGTATAAACGTAGCTTGCTCCATTCTAAAGAAGTTATATCCTCATCGCAATATTTTTAATATTAAAACAAAAACTTTACTTTGTGAATCCTTAGTTCTTTCACATTTCTGCTTCTGTGCACCTCTACTCAACAGCTGTCTTGATTCTTTGTCTGAATATCGCATTCAAAAGGTTCAAAATGCTTGTACGCGATGCATTTTTGGAATTCGTAAATTCGAGCACATATCTCATAAGCTTATAGACCTGAAATGGCTGAATATGAAAAATCGTCGGTTACTTCAAACAGCCCGTTTTTATCATAGTATTATCTTGTCTAAACAACCATCTTACTTGTACAGAAAAATTGTCTTCCGTACAGACATTCATAATATCAATGTGCGGAATAAAGGAACACTTACGCCACCTCTACATCGTACGGCGCTTTTCGAACGATGTTTCAAGTACCAAATTACACAGATTTACAACAATATTCCGTCACACTTAAAAAAATTTAACGTCTCCAATTTCAGAATCAATTTCTACGATTTTTTATTTACCTTGCAACAAGATAATAGCTGTTCCTCACAAATTTAATTTAACATTAAAAACACTTTTCCTTTCACAATATTATTCTTTCATTGTATTTTTCTTACATCTGATTACCCTTCAACTTTACTTTTTTTTCGTTGTGATCACAAAACATCTTTATCTGCATTTTTTCTCTTTTTCTTTTCTTTTTTCTTCTTTTATGTTCTAATTTTTTTTTGTCAATCTTTAAATTTAAGCCCTTAGTCTCAGGCGTTTATCTTATTGCTTTGTCATTGTTATTCAAGGTTTGGGTGGAAGACCACATATGTGAACCCCACCTTTAGGTTTCCCCGCTTAGATTACATTACATTTATAAATGATGTTCTTGTGTTTACTGGGAAATAAAGATGTCTATTATTATTATTATATAAATGTGCAAGTATACAGGATGTAAATGAAATGATGAACGCGAGGACAATTTTTGGCCTAAAATTGTGCCAAAATGATAGGCCAATTTAGTTGCAGTAGAATTCTCTGGGCACTTCCTTGCTGAGAAGGTGCCGTATAGAGCCGAAACTGCTATCCAGGGAATGCGAATGGCCGGGAAATCCGCTGTAATCGAAACTAACTTGCAACTAATTTATTGCATTTCGAAATTTTTATTGTTAGCAAAATCTAAATAAGCAGATCATCGAAATTCGGTTGACTATAAACGAGTTTAGGTAATTTTGACAAACAAACAATTTGCGAATATAATTAATGTTACCCCCAATTTTTATTGAGGTATAAAATTCCCCTAAATTGTTTTAAGAATTAAATTCTTTACTGTTCAGCAGAATTTACAACAAGCAAGCACCATGTTTCGACAGTTTTCAATGTTAAGCACGTCAAGAGTAATTACTATTTTTATTATTGAGCCTTGCGAAGCTACCGAACTCTTTCCTCATTAAAATAACAAATAGATAAAACAGCGACATCTTACGATCGCTTTATGACTTCACATTGCAGTAGGATAGACAAATTGAAGCGGATTTGCTACATAATAAGCTACCCCATGCAAGGCGGCCATGCTTGCTGTTAAAGCATAATGAAAGTTTTAAAAAATTTTGTTGCAAATCGTTTTTGATTGCAGTGAAAACCTCGAACAGTCTTTGTACAGCTGTTTCAGCCCTACTTCGGAATGTCGAGCTACGTCTCTGCTGACGAAGCCCCGAGCAGGGCTGAAACAGCTGTACAGAGGCTGCTCGAGGTTTTCACTGCAATCAAAAACGATTTGCAACAACATTTTTTAAAATAACAAATTTTTTCAACAAATTGTAATTGTGATTTTTTATTTAATAAAATTGTTCAACGTTCCAAATTTTGTTGCATGAAGGTAGTCCCAATGCCAGTTTTAGTAAAGCAAAAAGTACTATGCTTACAGTTTAGTGTCATAGAGTAAAATAATGTTTTAAACTACGAATTTAATAGTAAGTTGAAACCGCTAGCATTTTAATTATTTTTGTTTTTCTGGTTGCAGATCAACTTCTTCGGGAAGCAGCATAAACTCTCCCGGAGCAACCTCCGGCCTAGGCACCGTCAGTAACTGCGCCGGAAGCATGAACGGGGGTTACCCGGTAATGGGCCAGTTCGGCGGCGGACAATATTGTCCGGTGTCCGAGAATTTAGGACTTGCACCGCACTATTCCCCCGGCTGGTACCAAAGTTCGGCGGCAGATCCAAGATTTGCAAGTAAGTTTACTCATAAAATAATAGGAAATAACACATATACAGTGTCCCAACGGTGTGTTTTCGGACAAGTTTTGTTTAAAAAGATAGAAGTCTATGACATACAATTATTTTCTTTTATACTGAATAAATCGAAAAAGTGATGCAACTTTTTTTTAATTTCAAATAAGACACTCTATATATGATTAGATCGTCATTGGATCGCCTATAAAAGTCTACATCTTTTCTTCTTACATACCATTATTGTTGTTATTGTTGAGATACTTAACTTTCTATCTAAAAATTGTCATTTACGTCCATCATTTTATTTTGTCTTCTTTTATTTATTTTTAACTCTAAGGAAAAGATTTTTGGCGCAGATGCAGTTGATACTGGCGCTTATTTGTAACCCATTATTAAATGTACTTTTATCGTTACTGGATAATCATCAAGGCCGAGACATAACAGCTGGGCAAATGCCCTCCATTCTATAGAGCGGAGAATGCTTACAATCGTGTAAAGTACGCTGTGACTAATACACAGCATTGTCCGCTCTACAGAATTGAGGGCGATTGCGCAGCTAATACATATGTCTCGGCCTTGTTTTTTTTTTTTTTTTTTTTATTCTGTGGTGTTTGCCCAATCTTAAATGGCGCGTTCTTTATATAAAGCGATTAAACTCAAAATGTAAAATACGTGGAGTCGCGAGCACGGAAACGGATCATATGTATCTCAAAACTGAAATGTTCCAAATTCGAGCCATGAGGGCATTATTTTCGATTGCAGAAAACTGCAGCTATCATTGAAACGTCATTATATGATCGATGGCAACTTAAATGCAATTGAATCGATGAGTGCATAATCGTGTTCAGTCCAAATTTACTGTTTTGAGAAAATAACAAATAACTTCCTAGGTTTTTATTTTAAGTGAATTGTTGGCTTAAAATTCTTTCAGATAAGGATATCTGAAGCCTCCTGAAGCCAATAATTACTTAAAATAAAAATCTAGAGAAAGTTATTTGTTGTTTTCTCAACACCGTAAATTTGGACTGAACACGATTATGCACTCATCGATTCAATTGTTGTATGGTCAAAATCACGAAAGATGAGGTCTGGGCCATTAGTTACCGAGGCAAGAATCTTCAAATATTTCAATATTATTTTCGTTTCCATGGTGAATAAAAAATGTATAGAGTTATGCATTGTAAACATAGGCTTCGTTTTTCGTGATTTTGACTGTATCTACAGCTATTGAAATTATTAGATTTAATAATATTGAAGTTGTTAGAAGACCGATGTCATGGCACTATAACCTAAACCCAGAGGTGTTAAATCACGTATAACATTAACTTTCTTATTAAAGTCATTTTACGAATTGTATGTTGTGTTTATTCGACGTTTCGCTGTCCAAACTATCGGGTTGGTCAAGTCAATACTTGAATCAGAGTTTGTACTCAGAATCCTTTAATAAAAGTGCTTCATAAGTTTAGGTATCAGGGCCGTAGCAAGACTAAATATTCAGGGAAGACTTATCGAGGTGTGGGGCAGGTTCTATAAGTTTTTATTCTATTCTTCATTTTGATAATTAATTGATTTTTTTATTTATTCGAGTTGACTTCATTTATTGTACGTATTATTATTATGTAATCGATGGTAACTTTAAATGCAACTGTATTTAGTTTTTAAACTTTTATTGAAGTTATTTATTAGATTTATTAAAGTACAGCTGATTATTATATTATAACCTAAACCTAGAACCGTCAATCGAAAGCTAAATACTAGCTAGAAAAAAGAGCGTTGCGTTTTCTATGTTCGCCACTGTACAATGTTTAATTCAATTTTATTAAGTATCATTTGTAAATCGTCTACTTTTTTATGTAAACTACTCAGATAAACCTCCACTTGATAAGTCTGTCTTCCTAAAAGACCCCTAGAAGTTCATCGACCCCCAGTCGACCTCCACAGGTTCATCGACCCTTTTCAGGTCTTCATGGAAATCCCTGAATTAAACCACGCGATCGAAAATAAAATTGTTCGGAGTCGGTCGTGACCCAGTTTTCCATCATTTGTAAAATAACGTGTAATAATTAATGTTTCGCGTTCCAAGTCGAAAATTTAGAAATCATTAAAATATCACCCTTAAGTGCCCTATTAAATTCAATAGACAATATCATTATTATTATTATTATTTTTCAATATTCATCGCTTACCTACTCCTTTCCGTTTTATTTTCGATCGCATGGTAGAATACCTATTAAAGCAAAATGTATCAAGAAATATTGGTGAACCGATTCTTTGAGAAATAATACAATTAGTTATTGTTATTATATGACTATTACTTCTTAGCAGGGCCGTAGCCAAACTAAATATTCAGGAAAGGCTTATCGTAGTGTAGGGCAGGTTCTATAAGTTTTTATTCTAACACTTTTTCAGGGTTTTTAAAATGTTCTCAAAATGAAAAACGAAATAAAGATAAATTATTATCGCATGAAATAATAACATGCAAAATAATTGCAGTTTTTGTGTTATTTGAAACAAAATTTGATTATTTTGATTAGTTTCTTTTTTACATTTAAATTACCCAATAGATAACTATCTGTTCGCAAATTGAAAAATCACTTCCACTGTTGCTTTGTGAAACATTAAACTGGCAATCAACCGAATTGTCAAATACGTGTTTGCAACGGTCTACAAAATCTGAGATAACGGGCGTCGGCGCGTTAACGGGAGTACTCACGCGTAGCTTACACCAAGGACGGGTACTACCGGGAAAGCGTACTCCCACCACCCAGCTGCGATAATTTTTTTTATTTGCCGGACGTCTCTCTGCGAATGGAATTACGAATCTCCCAAGAAATCGAGGGTGGGGAGAGCACGACTGTGTTTTATTAAAGTGTTTGAAATAATTGACGAGTATTATTTCTGAACCCCGAAGTCCTAACAGTATGTATTATTTCATGTCAGATTAGACCGTCGCATCGTAGGGCAGGCTCAGCCTCTCAGGTTCTCACAAGAACAATCTTAAGCCGGGTACACACCTGCGAGCCGAGCGGCTCATGAGCCGCTCAACTCGCAGGTCTGTACCCGGCTTTAGAACCGTCAAGAGCGTACGCATTGCAAAAGAAAACGAATTTTCTTGTGCGCATGCTGCTGAGGGTTCTATAATGTCCTTACGAGGACTTGAAGAAGACTAATTTTGGAAACAATTTTTATTTTTATTTTTTGGGGAATGTATAAACAATCCTGTCCAATCCCTCCTGCCTCCAATCTGGAGGGTGAGCTTCAGCTCTACATATACTTACTAGTAGGCTCAGATAATTTTTTTATGATATAACCCTTACATAACTATATGTCTCCTTTTAACTTTTGTAAAACAACTTGATCGGTTGCAGTTGGAAGTCATGTTATACTCTTAAACCAAATTGATCTGATCGGCTTATAATAAAAAATTATTTATAGGAATTTACCTAGAGGTGGAATCAATACGATAGCTGTGCGACCTGAATTAAAGAACGTTTATAAAAACAGCCATTTTCTCTGAAATTATGTAATTGTAACTAATGATATTATTGGAAGTACAAAAATTCTACGTTAATTATACGTATATTTGGAACAGATGAATCTATTCTCAGTAATAAAATAAATCCAAAAATATCGTCACTCACGCGAGCAACACAGATTTGTCACTTACGCGACACTGTCAAATTAAAAAAAGGAAAATATGTATAAGTTATATTATGAAAGTTTGATTGAGAAACGAAGAATTACAATAGACTGTTACGAATATAAGGTTCGTATTAAATTTATTTTAAAATAAAAGCACGATTTAATTAATAAACCAACTTATTCATTTGGGGGAACTATAAACATTAGTTTATGTTAATGCGGAAAGTAACACTTATAAACTAATTTATTTAAAGATAAGCCGAACCTTAACGTGAATTGTTCCCGTTATTTCCACTGGCGATCGCTTAAATATGTCGGGTTGGTTTTGCGAAATTTTTCTGTCTGGCGAGCAATCCAGGCCGCGAGGCACCCGACTGTCTAGCGAAGTTTCTTTATATTTATACTTATATTTTAAAGTAAAGTGACAGCATACACCTAGTTTAAGTGAATAATCGATTCATTAACTCTCATCTGGCCGGAGTTTTCAATTTAAACTGTGCAAAAATTAGCAAATAACAACCACACTGCTGTCTCATAGCCTGTCACGCACAAAGGAGTCAATTCGGACACAATTAGCGTGCCATCGCATATTGCAAGTTTGCAATGCGGTTCTTAAGCATCTTCTGTTTGATTATTTCCGACCTGATTGATGCCTTATCAGCAGAAAAATAACTTGAGAACTCCATCGCAATCCTGACACTCGCATAAAATTCATTATGTGAGGTACTTGCATACATGAATGAAAATGTAATTATTCAGTATTCAGAATTGACACAGAACAATTCCTGGAAGATTCATGATTTTCTGTCAAAGATAATTTAAAAGAGAAGATGAAATTGCGAGACCGAGCATTACAAAAATTCAAATCCACAGGAAATCAGAATGATTGGATATATTATAAACAGATTCGTAATTTGATTACTGCTGCTTGTAGAAGGGAGAAGAAGGCCTACTTTAATTGGCAATTTAGATCTAATCCTTCTATTTTTTGGAAGAACTTAAAATTAGTTGGCATTGATTCTAAGATATCCAGCCGTTTACCTGTTAACTTTAATAATATTGATGAAATTAACGAATTTTTCATTAACTCTACTACTTCCACTAAAATAAATGTTAATCGTTTGTGTAGCTTTTATCGTAGCAACAAAAAGGGTGAAAACATTTCAAACTTTGATTTTCTCCCTGTTAATGAATCGGATATTCTCGAGACGATAACTAAAATAAAATCGAAAGCTATTGGCGTTGACGGCTTTAGTATAGCAGTTATATCCTGGTGCCTGCCGTATCTATTACCATTTATAATAAACATTTTTAACTTCTGCATATTACATTCTGTATTCCCAGATTGTTGGAAACATGCATTGGTCAAACCACAATCGAAAGTTAATAATCCATCTTCGTCCGTTAAGTATACTTCCTGCTTTGTGCAAACTATTTGAAAAAATAATTGAACAGCAAATTAGAAAATTTATTTTGGAAAATAATATATTACCTAACTTACAATCCGGGTTTAGAACTGGTCATAGTTGTGTCACTGCATTATCTCACATAATCGATGATATTGTTTCAGAAACCGATCAAGGGAATGTAACTTCGTTAATCTTGCTAGACTATTCTCGAGCATTTGATAGAGTTAACCATGAAGTATTAGTCTCCATTTTGCATTATGTAGGCTTTACAGAAAATGCGGCAGGTCTAATATCAAATTTTCTTTCTAATAGGCAGCAGGCTGTAACTCACCTAGGTCTTGTTTCCACATTCTTAGAAGTAAAATCGGGCGTACCTCAAGGATCAGTTTTAAGTCCACTTTTATACAGTATTTACACCTGTAATTTCGATTCATCATTTCAAAATTGTAAATACCATTTTTATGCAGACGACATACAAACTTATAAATCATTTCATCTATCTCAAACCCTCCAAGCAGTTAACGAAATTAACTTAAATTTATCTAATTTAGTAAAAATTTCAGAGGAGCATTGTTTACAGCTGAATCCTAACAAGTCGCAGTTAATTATTTTTGGAAACAAAAAAGACAGAGATGAAGCTGGTAAGAATGCTTGTATAATACTTGCAGATTCTGAGCTTACACCCACTAATGTGGTAAAAAATTTAGGACTAACTGTCGATGATGTTTCACTTCGGTTTAGAGAACACGTCTCCAATATTATTAAAAACGCATTTTTCAATTTAAAAATATTATACAGATGTAGACATTCATTGAGCCAAAAAATTAAAATAAATTTGTGTCAAAGTATTATTTTGTTGAAGTTGCATTATTGTGATATGGTGCACGGCCCATGCTTAGACTTCAAAACTTTTACTAAACTTCAACGAGTACAAAATGCTTGTTCAAGATTAATATTCGGATTGAGGAAGTATGACAGGGTGAGTTATAAGTTAAAAGAGATTAGGTGGCTAAACATGAAAAACACACGTTTATTACATTCTGCTTGTACATTTTATAAAATATTAAAAGCCAAGAGTCCGCAATATCTTTATAATAAAATATCTTTTCGCACAGATGTACATAATCTGAATTTACGATTCAAGGGTTTACTGACTCCACCGATGCATACTACAGAAATGGCTAAACGATCCTTCCAATATAATATATTCCAGATGTTTGACAAATAGATCGTACAATTTCATTTGGACTCTTAGTAAATTTAAAAATGAACTCAAGAATCTATTGCTTAGAGAGTGACGTGTTCGGACGAGTACTTATGTTTAATTTTCATTCTTATTTTATCTTCATTCTTATTTTATTTTCATTTCTGTCGTTATAAATCTTAATTTTTATGAATTTGTGTTCGTGCCTGGGTATCTATATATTAAATGTGATTTACTAGGTATTTTTTCTTTTATACTGTCGCTACGAAATGTTAACGTAACTTAATTATTATTATATTTATATGAACTATTTATTTATTGGGTTGAGTAGAGCAGGTGGCACCAGCATCATGATGCCACACTGGACTCCGCCTTTGAAGCTTCATCTTGTATTGATCAAGTATTACTTCTAATAAAGTCATTATTATTATTATTATTATTATTATTATTAAAGGTTTAAGGTAAACAAGAACAATACAAAATTTAATTATTATTAATAGTATGATGATTCAACGATGTTTGTCGGGAGCTACACGCGTCAGAGCCTAGCGCAACGTAACTTTTTTTTACCAAGAAATCACACACATTTTCTAACGGATTGAAATCAGGATTTCTGGACGACGTATTTCGAAATCTAATATCTCTTTTTTTACAGTTTTTTTTTTATAAAGAAGCTTCATACAGTTTCAATGAGATTGGGATCGGAACTGCGTATATGTATGCATGAAACATTATTGACTAACCCTGTTTATAAGGAAAACATAAGTAAAAACATTTTTTTTTATTAAAAGCCTCCTTTTTTATAAGTTACTCGAAGTAATAGAGAAAATTTCAAATAATAAACTTTTTCGACTGAAAATTGTGGAAAATTGAGCAGAATGTTTTCTGTTCTGCAGTTTTTCGACGGTTTTCTTTCAAACCAGCTACTTAAGCAGTACTCAATTTGAACTGGGTTAAGAAACCGACACGGGGCACTTAAAGGTGGGCTGTTTGGTAACCAGATCTCTGGTGTGTGCGGTATTTGGTCGTCTCCTGTAAACGGATCCGTGCGGCGTGCAAAGAATGCTTAGGGGTGTCTTAACACTCCCTCGGATGTGTAAAGTTGCAACCCGATACGAATTTGATTGTGCGTGCGTTCAACACCCAGCGTTACTCGAGCGAATTAAACAGTTATACGGGGCGTTTGTAAAATAAGTGCAAATTTAAAAAAATACAAAAAAAAATCGTATGACAAAAAGAAAATATTTTTATCCGTCCCTTATTCGGCGCTCATGAAATTACAAAAAAAAACTTGCTTCTCTGATCGTAGATAGTAAACATCACGGGAATGACTAATACGCAAGACACACTCACCGAATATCATCTGTGTGGAGGATCACATTCAAGCAAACGTTCACTATTAGGCATTTAGAAATGTTTATAACAATTGTTGAATGTGGCGTCCATCATTAGCGACACACAAACGAACTCGGCGAAAAAGTGATTCTTGTGTTCGTGTGCATGTCAAGATTGGCAACGGCATTATGAATAAACTCCTCTGAAATGCTGTTCTCTCGCCGTACGTGAATTGCGGCATTTTAATAAGTCATCATACTACGTAGGTAGTAATCATATTTGGCTTTAACTCGTTCAATCACCTTTCACAAACTGAGCTGTTGATTTCAAAGAAAACGGAGCAATAAATTGTGTGTCATAATCATAAAAAATGAAGTAAATTCTTTCGCTCAGCCGTAATATGACTTATTGCGACGTTAGAAACAACGCTTTTATTGACCTCTCGACTTCGGCAAAGATCACTCACTGCTCGATTGCACTTCTGTTTTTTGTTCCAATCAAATTTCCTTTTCTTGACCTGGCTCAAAGACATAGACGTGCGGTTATTTCTTGCCCGATTTTCAACTGCGATTTTCTCGGAATGTGTAAAGCTTTTGTTAAGGACATGTAAGTTTAATCATTCCCATTTATGGTGATGCATTACAGGTTTAAATTTCTGCACTTACTTCACCGCATGCTTAGAAGAAGAAAAAAAGCAGATCTAAGTTAGCGTACCATTTGTGTTTAAAAAAAAATGTAATTTACTTGCTAGAGATTTGAAATTGAAAAGAAATTGCCAAGAATTAAATAAAAATAATATCGTTTATTATTTTTTTTTGCATCACTTAAATAAATCTTATTGCACCTGAAACCGTCGCCTGGGGTGAATTGGAAGTCTGGATTCTTCCGTCGCGTCGGAAATGTTTGGCGTCTCGCCCTCATCCCGCAGGATAAACGTGATCCGACGGTATACGGGACGCATCCTCCCATCACATCAATCATCTTCCTGTTTGCATACCGATATCCGTGTAATATTATTTATACGTGTTACAGCATATTAGGGGAGCGTCTCGGTGTTTACCGGCGGGAAATCTAATTGTTTCCGAACGCTTTTCCGAAAGCTCTTTTATGACGGTCCTCGAGATGGAGCTTTAAATAATTTTCTTTCCGACCTTAAAAGGATACGACGACTTCTTCAATTGCTTTTTCATTAACGATAAATAAAAGCGTATTTACGCCTCCTAACGACGATTCCAGTATTTCGTGTTGCACTGAAGACTAAAAATGAGGTGCTATACTTAAAAAGATATTTTGTGGCCTTAATAAAATGAAACTCCATTATTGGTAACTGTTATCCAGCGAAATATATCGTCATCACTCTTATAAAGTAGGTTCACAGTAACTATTTTGTTGCCTAGTTACTGAGGACCTCTTTTATACATACTCTAATAAAACTGTTATCCAGCGAAATAGTTTTTTTTTAGAATATGTATAAAAGAGGTCCTCAGTATTTAGGCAACAAAATAGTTACTGTGAACCTGCTTTATAAGAGTTGTATAAGAGCATTGTTAACATGACTGCCCATTACTTTATTTATTAAAAGATTTGTAATATTTTCCAGAAACGTTTATTATACAGCAAAAAAAGTAGTGCTGACATTACTTTATAAGTTGCTTTATTACTTTGCCCATTTTGCATATTTAAGTGCTTCATTAACATCGAGAAAATGTTTATAAGACCAAATAGACTTGCTGTACCTATAAAAATTTATAAAAAAGATTTAATAAAGCATTTTTGGTTACTTGGGATGCAACTACTCGACGTACACAGTATTAATAGTAACTACAAATACAAATCGTTGATCATGACTAGGAAATAAAAAAGCGATGAACATCGAAGTACTTAATGTTTACAAAAAGGCTTTTAGGAAAATACTTATGCGTGCAGCACGTCTTACGCCCTAAGTAATAAATAATGCCCGCAATTTTATTTACATTTTCGCTGACGACGACACTCTCTCACAAGGGCTGAATCGAATAACAATAAAATTTAATCCGTGCAACAATAGACCTTAATATCGCACGATAAATATACCTGAATGCCTTTGTGCCTCCCCTGTCTTAAGCTCAATTTCCTTCTATGGGGAGTCAGGCGGGCAGGCGATACAGGGACGGCTTTAGCAGTCGGTACATACACACATATAAATCGAATGATATCGGATCGAATAGTAGTTCAGATTTATTATATTTATTATCCGGATTTTAGAATCGCTGAAACATGATTGGCGCAAGAAGGAAACAATATCCTGCGATCATTACTTTCTTCAAACGAAATTCTCAAAAATAAAATAAAAATATTTTGGATAAAGAAGAAAAAGATGTGTAAGACAAGAGTGCTGCAACACTTCCGGCAACAAAACCAATAAAGATGTGACACAGGGAAAAAGGAAACAAATTTGGGATATTTTTAGAAATGTTTTAAGCGCTAAGGAGTTTCGATCGGGCAATTCAAAGAATTTTTACTGATAATTGTAGTTACATAAAACGGAACATTTTTATCGGCAGTACTTGTCCTTGTGACGTTATTTATTTGGAGGAAAAAAACTTGGTTCTTAAAATAAGTAGAGTTTCTAGGCAAATCGACGCAAATGTGCTTTTACGCTGATTCAAGTTGCCTATTGCATCATCGACGTATTTTTTTTTTTTTTAGCTTTAATTAAATTTTCACCTTTATACCTTCCACTGTTTGCCATTTGATAAACGACTTCGTTTATATTAATTAACGTTACAATTATTATAACTTCAAGTACCTATTTGGAAATGGAAATGGAAGATGGGAAAATCACAACGACCCAAAATAAATAAATAGGTTGAGGAAAAAGTCGAAGTTGTTTGCAAAATATTCCAGGGAGTAACAAATGTTTGAAATTATCCTCACTCGTCACTAATGTCAAATTCAAATTTCAAAGTGTTTTTCATTGCGCCATCGAACGATTATTTTTTTAATAGTAGGTACTCATAGTAAGGAGATTTCAGAAAGGAGGATTCATTTTCTGTACGAGATTCATTGTTGCGCTTAATTTTTTGATCCATGTGTACCAAAAGGATCGAAGAGAAACAGGAGAACAGAAAACCCAAGAGAAGAGAAAAGTCCTAGAAGCTGCAAGAATTAAAAAAGAACAACCAATACGAGAGGTGAGAATTTAACCTGGCGTGGGCAAGATCTAAAAACATACATGATTTAAGTACATACAAACAAGAAAAGATCGAGCAAAGCTCGAGTACAATGGAGAAGAATCTCTGAGAAAACGTATTTGCAAGTAAAACTCTAATTGGAAGACGTATATACATGCTTGGCAGATATTCAAAGAACAGCAAAGTCGAAGTTAAATTAATTTTGGAAAAAAAAAGACAATAATGAATGAAGAACTTGGTGATTGAACTCTTAGAAAGTCGAAGTTAAATTAATATTGAAAAAAACAAAACAATGGTAAATGAAGAACTTGGTGATTACACTCTTAGAAAAATTACTAGTTTCTTCGATTATTCAATTAGAAAGAAAGTAATATATTTAAAATAAAGAAGAAGACATCCATTTATTTCAAGAATTTATACTTTAATAAACTAATTGAAAATTAACGTTTATGTTAAGTATGTGAGAGACGTCTTCATTTTCTGTTACCTCTTAAGAATTAGTCTTTACAATTTTTAATCTAAAAGTACAAATTAAGTACCATCTTCATTTCTTTTTTAATTTTTAAAAATTTGAAATATCTGCTAGTCTTATATGTTGTAAACTGGAGACAATTTTACGTACAGAACAGAGTATGGTAACGTTATTCCTCTATTACTGCTTTCACAACTCTCATTATTACCTCTTTCTTATATTTTTTTTTCTTATTGTACCTTTCCCTCAATCATTAAGCATTTCTTCCTTTATAAATGTGTAGATATCATTTTTTTTAGTTCTCCAAGAGTTGAGTCCTGCGTTAACATTTTAGTTTCAGCATTTTGGTTTTCTTCTAACTCTATTTCTTAATGAATGGAAAAATTGGAGGAAGACACTAAAGAAAACTGCAGCAGACATTAACACAAGAGAAGGCAAATAGAAAGATATTTTCAGAATTTATTAAACAACATAGGTATGTATGTAAAAGATTAATGTACATCTTCTATACTGTTTAATAAATTCCGAAAATATCTTTCTATTTGCCTTTACGGCATAGTTTTCTTTAATGCCTTCCTCCAATTTCTCCACTCTTTCATTTATCATTGCTTTTTCCTTTACATCCTTCCAAAAATCACACCTTTTCTGCTTTTAACAGCTTTCTTAATTTTTTTTTTCTACCTTCATAACATTTTGGTAATATATATCATACCAATCATCTCATCTTCTCTAGATTTTTATGTTCGTTATAAAAGTACCTTTCCCGTAAGAGGGACAGGCTTTATAACTGAGGGAAATAATTTCTACTGGTAAGTAAATGATACATGCAAATGCAGCTATGCAAAAAAAATCAATTCGTGAATAATTAGTTTATAAAGAAAATAGCGCCAATATATGCAAGAGTTTGGAGAAATAAAGAACTGGACCTAAAATAGAGCCCTGTTTCCGTACTAAATTCTTGACGACAAAAGCGAAGGGAAGTGTAAATCGCCTAAATGATTTCTGATTTCCTTTTATTTATCGTCAAGAATTTAGTATGGAAACAGGGCTCTATTGTGTAAAAACTGGCAGAGTTGGCGTGTATGCAGATAACCTTTCGATTTTGATCTAGTCAGATAACCCTGAGGAACTCCTTGTTTTGGTACCAACTGCAGGGGACGGAATAATTCGCCATCGCCGATTCACTGTCGCCAATTCGTCAGAGAACCAATTCGCCGTCGATCTGATGAGCTTTAAAACACTTTCTGACTATTTTAGATATCCAAGTTATACATACGAATTGAATGAAAATAATTATTAAATATTTTGGTACGTTTCAAGTAAATTAAAATACACCGCACTATTATTTAATAAATTCTTAATTACAGTACGATCATCGTAAGACACAAATTTACGAACAAATTGGCGCTGTCAGCAATTTTTTTTTTATAATTTTAAATGACGAGCTTTCGTGAATCAACATCTCGAAACCAGTCGACTTTTGATATGTAGCCATTTTGTTTTATATGAAAATGAATATAATTTCGAGCAGAATCTGAAAATATTTTAAAAAATTGGAGGGCAAACATCCTGAGGAATAAAAAGAAACTTCCCGGAAGAGCATCTGTTTCTTTATAAATAAAATAATTTGTCATTAAATATGATACATAGATATTTAATTAATGACAAATTATTATAATTTTCCATTAAATATGTCAGCTTTTTTATTTTATTTACGTATAACTATCGTATATTATTATTTGGATAATGTACCTGCATTTAAAACTTTAATCGCTGACGGTGAATTGTACCTACGGTGAATTGGCGATGGTAAATCAGCGACGGCGAATTTTCCTAGACCCTCAACTGCGTTATCTTTTTTTTCCCTTGCGAAACAATGTGTAAACTCATTTACACTACTGTCTGTATATTATTGGTATTGCGTTTTCACACCTCTCATATTTTTTTGTAGAACTTTTGAAAAAAGGCACTGAATACACTAGAGAAAAACCGTTCAATAATTAAGGGAATATACAACTATTTAAACTTGAACATAAAAATCTTCTAATTATTAAGAAATGTTACTATTCTGTTCAAGGATTTTTGAGTGACGAAAAGCTGAATTTATTTAATTTAGGTTTTAGTTAACTAGATATACAATAAGTGTATAAGTTTGACGAATCTATCCATTATACAATGGCAGCAGAGAAAATAAAATATTACTATTATTGTAATACGAAAATTAACTATTGTAATAGATGATTACTGCAAATTTGCCTAAAAACTGTGATTCTCTTTAAACCAAAATATAACTCATGCATTCGGACAGAAATTCAACAGCATCAAAACTTTGTCTTAAATGTGATGTTCTTTTACAAAATAAAAATAAAAAACGTGTTATGTCATGTTGTCTGATGTGTGCTTATCTGAACGACATCAAACCATTGATGCAACAAACTAAAAATTGACGATGCAGTTACACAGCGTGGCTCTAAACTTATGTCTTTAATTGAAACCACAAATAGTGGTCAAGGAAAAACGCAAAATTTGTTATACAACTATTGGTCAGATACCAAGGCAGATAAAAATTGTTTTACTTTTTCATAGAAGTTGTTTGAGGGTCGCTGAATGCAGCTTAAATGTTCTGGCGGAGCTTAGTTTTCAACTATTCTCCGACGTTCGAGGCCACAAAAGTCATAAAAACGCAGACCATGACCTTATGCACAGATATTGTACTTAAGGTAGGTCAAGTATCGTATTTTTTGTTAATTTTTAAAGCAAATAAATTTTGTAACTAGGTAAGTTCTTAATAGTTTAAAATATTCTGTGCGTGTTGCATTAATTGATGACTAGTTTTGTGCTAATCCGTACTTTAACAATTAAATTTAAAAAATTCAATCTAAAGCCGATCGAAAAAGTGGAAATTCTTACATCATATTAATTTGTAAATTGCCAATAATAAAGTTACAATGTTGATTACTAAAGTTTATTGTATTTGCACAGCAAAAATAAATTTGTTTCTTTATTAAAACTTCGAATAAACGACGAAATAAACGTCTGCATTAGGCGAGAGCTTTTATGTCGACGCAGAAATTTAGGTTCAATATTATCCTCATAAAAACATGTGTTTTGTGTTGGAATGAAAACAATTAATAAAATAGTTCGATTGAGAGCTAGCGAAGTTATTCAATCACTTGTTTTGAACCCATATATTATTGTGTGTACAGGCAATCTAATTTATTTAAATTTTTCATCGTATCATACTCCAATTCTTGCTTTCCGTTTTTGCAATAGGAATAGTTTCTGCTCTTGCAATACTTATTCTGCAGCTGTTAGTGCGATAATTAAAAAATAATTTCACGCATTTTCAAGGCAGTTACAAAACTAGCGTACGCAGATGTTTAATTACTTCAGCAAAAATCTAACGAAGATTAGGTACTCGTTTTTAACATAATTGTTATCGTATATTACAAAGAGGTGCGTAAACAAACGTTTTTACTTATCGCATGTTGAAAATACAAATAAACATGCCGATATCCGCAAGTCTGATTCATATTCGTATACAATAAGACCTTAACCGAGTTCTTCTAAACGTAAATAAAAAGTTTTATTGCGGTTTATTGCTTTTATCGGAATAAGTTGCTGAAACAAGTCGTAAACCAAGCAGAGGTTTCAAAACAAAGGGACTGCGCTCGCTTGTGATAGGTCAGTTTTTCATTTTTGGTCAAAAACTTTCAGATTTGGAGAATTAATCTCTTATGTAACGAGGAACTTAAAGTTTCATTTAAAGACAAAGGTTTTGAGGCATCCTGTATAACTTCATAACAACACAACTGGCGAATGTTATCTTAACATGATACATCATAGGCCTGATTGAATGTGTGCAATATTACAGGGAATTGAATGCAAATTTTCTGTCACGCCCGAGCTCAAAAGAAGGAGAGAACGGAAAAGACGCGTTCTGACGCAAGTAATAGACGATACTTTTTCTCAAACGTTTCCATACATTACCACTGCATACTCTTTATTAGTCTGACAGAAACATTTTAGTATACTTGAGGAAAAACTAAATAATATTCCAAACGTTCGGTAAACCGTTCAGTTTAAGAAGATATGCCAAACTACATATATATGGAACGAAAAGAGGCAGTGGTGTAGACATTTTAACATTGAATTTGTGTAGTGAAGGGTGTAGACATTTTAACATTGAATTTGTGTAGTGAAGACTGGTTCATGCTTTTACGTTCATGTATGATGTGCAATAGTCGACTTGAAATTCAGAATGCGTCCCTGCATACCGTGCCCGGTATATCCATCCACACATTCCGTATTTACCCACGGCCGCCATATTGAACAGCGAGGCCAGCTACTGTATTGTCATTGGATTTGAAGTGCTGTGTAAACACATCTAGTTTAGTATATTTGCTGTCTGTCAGATAGTTACTGCTTGCTCTCAGTCCTCCTCGGACGTAAATGCGTGCCTCTTTATTTACAAGCTTGAATTACATGCGTATTCTAATACGCTTAAACTCACACAGCATTGATACTGCAGAGTAGTAATTTGTTGATAAAACAAACCCACCGGCCTCAACCTTAGCTTCAATACTTATAAAATTGAATGATTCTTAAAAATTCAATTTGAAATCTTCTGAAATACGTTACTTATGAAGTTGATCCCATAAATACCGACTCTTTCACTGAAACTTGATTGAATGTGCTGTAGTATAAAACAATGATCTACATAAGACGAAACAGTTCTTTATCACTTCTGCTTCTCAGTATATTCCAAAGGCAAGTTTCTATACCGGCTGTTTCAAATTAGGTGTGCACTGAAGGGATCTCCTAAACCGTAAGAGATACAAATTCGGTTAAATGGAAGAAAAGTTGCACGAATCAATGCCTAATTCGTATCCATTGAGAGAATGATTTTTTTCTCATTTCTTCTTGAGTTATTAATGAAAATGTGAAAAAATCGATTTTCTTTCTCTCTCTGTATCTCTTTTATTATACATAATTTTGAAATTCTGATTTAACTTTCTACAGGCACTTTTTGATTCTGCTTCGAATAGAGGTAGCAGAATTTAAGTCAAACGTTTCGTCTTTCCACGACCATCATCACTTTCGATTTTTTAAATACAACTTATGTCTTTTTATTATTCTATTCGATAGCATTTTTTCTCCTGATTACAATGATATATCACACTTAATAGTTGATATTAATCTGACGCCTAAATAATACAGATTTTTATGTGAAAATTTTATTTAATACATAATTTCAAATTTTTAGTTCATTTTCTTATCTATAGTGGAAATTATAATAAACTATTTAAAGTTTTTCTGTTATGTTTATTTTAATAATGCACTGCACTTACGAAAATGAATTTTTACCGAAAAATATCTAGTGGTTCTAATATAACTTGCTAGATCAGTATTTCAGCTTTAGTATAGGAATGAAAAAGCCTAGTTTTTAATTTTGACTCGCACTGTTGGATTAAAAGAAAAAGTGAATACTAATTATACTAGAAATATTTAGATATTACTGAATAGTGCCTTCTACAAAAATATTGGCAGCTAGAACTAATATTTTTGTAATAAATTTGAAAGATACTTTCTATAACAATGTTTTTTTTTAAATTTCTTTAGCACTCAGTGGCTCTCAACACTTGACTATCTTTATTTTTTTTTTAATATGATTAAGTTCACTCGTTTTAACCAGTTGAAGTTTGGCACGTTATATCGGAACCATCATCCATAATTTAAACAGGATAAAGTAGGCTTTATATTTTAGACATTGAAACAGTGGCTAGCATTAAGATAAATAATAAGGAGGAACTAAGAAGGCGAATATTAGATTCTTACAGAAATGTTTCGCGAATTCATGTTCGACACACTAGACAACACATAAGATTAAGAACGTATCTGTGTCTTGAAAGCAATGGAGGACATTTCGAGGATTTACTTTAATTTATTTATTTCACAGAGTCATGTTCTTCGTCTATAATTTTTATTCAACTTATTTATTCTGTTCTTGTAATTTAATATGTTTATACTGATGTTTATTTGGTTTGTGTTAACCACCTCATATCATTTAGTCAATATTTATTGACTTTTCCTCTTCCGACGACTGAATGTTGTTGCTAATACTTAACAAATAAAAAAAGAGGTTAGGAATAAATTTACTTATTAAGAAAAACATGACGAAACGGTATCAGTTTTTTTGTCATATTCCAACTTTACTTGAAAAAAAGGTATTAAGTATTATACTCACTGAAATCACCAGAAAAAATGCTTTCGACTAAACATAATGTTCCATTTAAAAAAGTTGAAAGCAATTGAAAATCTCGAAAACCTGATGGTCATTTGTTTTTCCAAGGGTACCATAAAATCGAGCAGAGAAGGTCCTGAAACTTTTCTAATTTAAGCTACTTCGTGAAACAAATAAAAAAGCTAGCTATTGTAGCCATTTCCCGTGAACACCGAGATTTTGTTACTAAATCATTTATAAAATAGTAGGCTTTGGGAGATGATATTTTAGAAACATAAGTAATTTGACATCCTGAACGCGATACAATGATAAAAATACCTAACATTCCATTAAAAAAAATTGAAAACAATTGAGAATCTCGAAAACCTGATTGTCATTGGTTTTTTTGGAAGTACCATAAAATCGAAGAGGAAAGGTCCTAAAACTTTTTTAATTTAAGTTACTTCATAAAAATACAATTAAGAAAGTTAGCTATTGTAGCGGCCTCCCATGAACAGCCTGTATGTTATTGCGCACACAGATTTCAAAAATCTTCAATAGTAACGCCACAATTTTCCGTCCACGCACTTTCCGCCCACCCTGTATAAAAATCAAAGTATTGAAGAGAAGAGCATGCAAGATACGCATTTTCAACTTAAACCGAAACATATGGTATATATCACAAACGATTTCATATAAACGATCCGCTTTGTATTTCACCATTTATTTACATATAATGCTGTAAGAATGGGCATAAAATTTAATCTCACGTTTAAATTTGCACGAGAAAAATATGAAAAGTGTATTCTAGAGCAGATGCACATAGTAAATGCCTATGGTTGTGTGTTTATTCAAGACCACCCCGCTTCCATGCTTCTATTTATGATATGGACACAAGGGCATTTACAAAATAAACATTTATTTAAGGCGCGTATTCTCTGCCAAATCGATACGCGCTGAAAGGAAAAGGGAAACGGCATGTGAAAATGATTACTTTGTTACGGATACGATCTAACCTGCTGCGCTGAAGATACGGAAGAGAAAAAAAGAAATGAAGATTTTCATACCACCAATATTTTATTATGATGCAGTTGAAAAAAAAATAATCAAGAGAAAATGTAAAAAGAGAAAAGAAAAGCAAAGTATGTACAATTGAAAGGTAGAAAAAAGGTACATGGAATTTTCTTGAAGGTTCTCGTACGGAATTTTAGTTAAATCTTTTGGTCTTAGTGGGTACGTGGGCTGCTGGAAAAGTTTCTGGAAACGGTATGAGGAAACGCATATGAAATTTGGTAAACGGTATCATTGTTTTTCGAAGTATTCGCCTTTGACGTCAATACACTTTTGCATACGCTCGAACCAATTTCTAAAGAAACAAGCAATCATTTGCTCCGCAGCACTGCGTGATCGGACAACCTTTGTTGGTTTTGGTTCATTTTGAAATACCCAAACGGTAGATTGTTGTTTACTTTTTGGCTCGTACGAATAGATCTACGTTTCTTCACCAGTAACGATGTTATAAACTAAATTTGAACGACCTCCATTGAATTTCTTGAGCATTTCTTCGCATCATTTGACACGACCCTGCTTTTGCGCTTCTGTTAAATTGTGTGGGATCCAACGACTGCAAAGCTTTCGTACGTTCAAATGATCATGCAAAATCTCGTGTATTGCTTTCATGTCAATGCGTAAGGATGCTTGAATCTCACAGTATGTCACGTGTCGATCTCGCTCAAGCATTTCACGCGCAGCATCTACATTAGTAGCAACAAC
The DNA here is from genome assembly GCA_036172665.1 of Prosopocoilus inquinatus. Classification (NCBI taxonomy): domain Eukaryota; kingdom Metazoa; phylum Arthropoda; class Insecta; order Coleoptera; family Lucanidae; genus Prosopocoilus; species Prosopocoilus inquinatus. The sequence continues at coordinate 36,869,098 of CM069877.1, forward strand.
AGATGTTGATGGACGACTTTCACGAAATTCGTCACTGAGAGAGGTACGTCCACGCTGGAATTCGGCAAACCAATTATAGACACTGCTCTTTGATGGTGCTTCATCTCCAAAAGCCAAACGAAGCCGATCGAGGCATTGTTTCGGCGTTAGACCACATTTGAAATCGTAAAAAATCAGGGCACGAAAATTTTCACGCGAGATTTCCATGTTTACACAAAATTACTTTTTCTCAAATGCCGTACAAACAAAACTAGTTCACTTGGATAGGAACTGTCAATAGAATTATAGGCGAAAAACGTCAAATTTTTCAAATATGACAGTTGATAAACGCTAACAATTCTAGACCTACTACATTCCAAAAAAATTTCCAGCAGCCCACGTATATGAAAAGAAGATGAAAATCTACAGAAAAAAAATGTAATCAAAATTTAAACCTTTTGGTCTTAGTGGGTATACGAAAAGAAGATAAAACCTACAGAAAAAGGTAAAAATGTAATCAACAGTTCAGTTCTTGTTTGCCAAATGGAGGAAAGAAAATCTATCAATTTATGAGAACAATTAATTATTGAAAATTTAGGATACACAACAACCCCCTAACAAACAGGATGCCTTACCATTTTTTGTTTAGACTATTCATCGATTCCGTCAATAAATTATGAGAAATTATGTTCAAAAACAGCTACTAACCACGAGGTGAAAACCGAGTAGAAATTTTTTATAATCTTTGGTTTTTGCAATGGCCTTCCATCTGAAGTCGGAAGGGGTTGGTGTACACAAACTACAATCCATAACCGATACTTTGAATATTATATAAACTTGTGGTAGTCGGTCGTTCCCATTACACTGGTTTTAGTGTCATGATTGATTGTTCAAGACAAACATTTTGCACAATTTGAGTATTTGAAATAAGTTGTTATAAGTTAAGACATGAAGTCAAGGTAAAATTTAAAACAACCACACCAGCACCACAGCTTTAGCCTTAGACTAATAAGATGAGATTCCTCTGAAGGTAAAAAGCAAAGAAGAAAAGCAAAAAAGATTTCTAAAAGCAAAAAAAAAATCAGAATTTTTATTTATTTTTTTTGCTGTAATTAAAAGCAATACGTATAAATTAATTAAAATAATAGAAAGTCTCCTCTTGTTTACTTCATGCATAGAACCACTAATTTTAAATTGGTTAAAGTGCATTTTAAAAAATTTTAATTGCCCAAATAAAATGTTCCAATAAAGCCCCCTCCCTCACTCAAATTTAATTCACATTTTTGAAACAAAACGCACGCATTTATCTACTAACAGTGTTAAACTTAAATTTTGTTGTTGTTTTTTTGTTTTTTTTTTTCTAATTCCCTCTTTATTTTATATTTAAAGTATCAGTTTGAATCTCTTGATTCCGTGTGACTTACGTTTATTTTCGTCTTATCTTAGTCACCAATCATCTTCTGTTTCTTTTTTTTTTAAATTCCTTATTTGATATTTATTTAACTGAATTATTTAAATAAGCGATCTTTGGCTTTTCTTATATTTTGGTTTCCTCGTATTCGATTTCATCTGATTTGTTTCTATTTTTAATAATCACATTTTTTGTTTTATTTTATTTGATATGATTTTTTTTTAAATCATTATATTAAGTGATTGCCTTTTTTCTTTAATACTCACAGATTAGGTTTTTGGCTGTGATAAAATTGTCAGTTTTTTTTGTCGATCTAACTTGCATTTCGTTTCACATAATTTTTATTTTCATCCTTCCATCAACATCTTTTATCTTTTATTGCTCGTTTGACATTATTTTATGTAATTTTTAGTGTAATGAATTGATCAGCTTTTGTTTTTTTTTTCTTCTATTCGATTTTAGATATTTTTGGTATCAATCGATCATCTTTCATTTTTCATTTCTTCCTTTATTTGATTTTATTTGACGCATTTCTTTTCTCAATTGATCGTCTTTTGTGTGTTTTTTTAACTCGATTTGAATTTGAGTTTTTCATTTTACATTTGAATCCCGCCAATTTGGTTTTCTCTTTTGTTCGGTTTGAGTTTGTTTTATCTTTAAATTATTTACTGATCATTATTTTTCTTAATACCTCAAATTTTTTGTAGTGATATTCTTTTTCATTTTCGTCCGATCTGCGTCAAAGATTGTCTTTTGTTTTATTCGATTTAACTGTATTTCGTCTTCATTTTGATAATTCATTGATTTTTTTTTATTTATTCGAGTTGACTTCATTTATTGTATTTATTACTATAATGTAATCGATGGTAACTTTAAGTGCAACTGCATTTAGTTTTTAAACTTTTATTAAAGTCATTTTACGAATTGTATGTCGTGTTTATCCGACGTTTCGCTGTCCAAACTGTCGGGTTGTTCAAGTCAATACTTGAATCAGAGTTTGTACTCAGAACCCTTTAATAAAAGTGCTCCATAAGTTCTGGTATCAGGGCCGTAGCCAGACTAAATATTCAGGCAAAGCTTATCGAGGTGTGGGGCAGGTTCTATAAGTTTTTATTCTATTCTTCAGTTTGATAGTTAATTGATTTTTTTTATTTATTCGAGTTGACTTCATTTATTGTACGTATTATTATTATTATGTAATCGGTGTTAACTTTAAATGCAACTGTATTTAGTTTTTAAACTTTTATTGAAGTTATTAGATTTATTAAAGTACAGCTGATTATTACTTTATAACCTAAACCTAGAACTGTCAATCAAAAGCTGGATACCAGCTCGAAAAAAGAGCATTGCGTTTTCTATGTTCGTCACTGTACAATGTTTAATTCAATTTTATTAAGTATTATTTGTAAATCGTCTACTTTTTTATGTAAACTACTCAAGTAAACTTCCACTTGATAAGTGTGTCTCCCTAAAAGACCCCTAGAAGTTCATCGACCCCCAGTCGACCTCTACAGGTTCATCGACCCCTTTCAGGTCTTCATGGAAACCCCTGAATTAAACCACACGATCGAAAATAAAATTGCTCGGAGTCGGTCGTGATCCAGGTTTTCACCATTTGTGAAATAACGTGGAATAATCACCCTTAAGTGGCCTATTAAATTCAACAGACAATGTCATTTTTATTATTTTTTTTTTTTTCAATATTCATCGCTTACCTACTCCTTTCCGTTTTATTTTCGATCGCATGGTAGAATGCCTATTAAAGCAAAATGTATCAAGAAATATTGGTAAATCGATTCTTTGAGAAATAATACAATCAATTATTGTTATTATATCCCTATTACTTCTTAGCTGGGCCGTAGCCGGACTAAATATTCAGGAAAGGCTTGTAAGATCGTAGTGTAGGGCAGGCTCTATAAATTTTTATTCTAACACTTTTTCAGGTTTTTAAAATGTTCTCTAAATGAAAAACGCATCCACAAAGATAAATTATTATCGCATGAAATAAGAACATTCAAAATAATTGCAGTTTCTGTGTTGTTTGAAACAAATTTTGTTTAGTTTTTTCTTTACATTTAAATTAACCAATAGATATTATCTGTTCTCAAATTGAAAGATCACTTCCAGTGTTGCCTTGTGAAACGTTAAATTGGCAACAGTGTTATACGATAAAAATAAATAACACAAGAGGACCGCCTTGCACGTAAATAAAAAAATTAATAAAATCAAAACTCGCCAATTTCAACTTCAACAATAAAACAACGTTTATCTTCTTCGACGCACAAAATTCGTGAAAACTAAAGGCAACCCCGCAATCGGGTTGTCAAATACGTGTTTGCGACAGTCTACAGAGTCGGAGATAACGGGCCTCGGCGCGTTAGTGGGAGTACTCACGCAAAGCTTACACCAGAAACGGGCACTTGCAGCGAAGCGTATCCTCACCCCCCAACTGCGACAATTGTATTTATTTGCCGGACCTCTCTCTATGAATGAAATTACGATTCCCTCAAGAAATCGAGGGTGGGGAGAGCGCGGTTGCATTTTATTAAAGTATTTGAAATAATTTGATGAGTATTACTTCTGAACCACGAAGTCGTAACAGTATGTATTATTTCAAGCCAGGTTGGACAATCGCGTCGTAAGGCAGGCTTAAGACTTTCCAGGGCAGGCTCAGTCTCCCTTGGCGCCCCTCTGGCTACGGCCTTGCTTTTAATAGATAAATGAAAAATATAAAAATCTAAAAAAAATTGGAAAAAGTGCCTAAAGTATAGTCTGCGTGTTCATCCCCCAACCTTGAATTTGCTACACTTGCATTTTGTACCTTCTATAAGCAGAATGGCGTTCGTGGTCGCTTTTTATATTTATAAAAAAAATTAATTGATTCTTAAGAGTGCATAATCAAGTCTTTAACAGTATTATAGTTTTTATTATTGTTTTATAATGTGGCTTAAACACCATAAAATAATAAATGCACAGTAAATTATCTGTATTGGGGAAAAATATTTGTTACACACCATTACAAGAAAACTTTTGTAAATGAGGTACAATTGAGGATTGCAGGTTTTATACAGGGTGTCCACCGGGTGCCTGAGTCAGCTCTATTTTTTAAAATTATTTTTAACTGCCTTAATGAGCTTTCATAAAACGCCAAATATTTTTGTCCAAACTGAAAAAATCGTGAAACAGCAATTACTAATTTTTTTAAATTTCAATATTGTCGTTTTTTAGCCGTTTCAACCGTCCTTCTGTTTTATTTTGTTGAAAAATTAGCAGATGTTACTTAATTTAATTAATACATTAGAAAATAACAAAATAATGAACAAATTAAGAATACTAAGTGTTAAATTAGAAAATAACAGAAAACAACGAACAAATTAAGAATGACAAGGCGTCATTGGATCTAGAAAATTTATATTAAATATTCAAATTGTTTTTCAGCTTCTTGTAGATACTTCTTACTTCTTGTAATCTTGACGCCAAAAGACAGTTTTGGTTGCTTTCTCCTATTAGGTGTGTCACGTCACGTAACTTTTCATTATTAAAATCCATTTTGTTAACACAGAAAGAAGTACAAATTTGTAAAAATGTGTGTCACTAATCTAAACAATTGTTCTGTCAATTAAAAATTCATGTCAACTGTTTTTCTATTTTCTAGCAAACGGAAACGTGATTTTAAATTTTATTTTTTTTAATTATTTTAATAAAGTTATTTCAATATTTTCAAAGTAAAGGAAAATAGGAATCAGTTTAATAGGAACATATTCAATTACTTTGAACACAAAATAAAACATATTCATTGATTTATTATCTAACTGAAGCAGAAAAACCAGACGGAAAGGCTAAATAACGTTAATACTGAAAGAAAAAAAATTTCATTGCTGTCTCGCGATTTCTTCAGTTTAGACAAAAACACTTGGCCTTTTATGAAAGCTCATTAAGACAGTGTTTCACAAGAATTCAGACATACAGGGTGTTCCATTTGAAAATTTTGAGAAAAATTAACTTTCTCAAAACTCAACACCCTGTACACATAATAACTAATAGACTGAATCTGTTGTGAAATTTCTGTAGATGAGATATCAAGAATTCGCGATGAAATGTAAATAAATAATCAAACTATAAGAGCTGATAGTAGAGCCATTTTTATACACTATCATTAATATCTTGCAAACTTTTAAATAGAACTTCCGAAATTTTTTGTTATTACCTACTCGTTATGCGTACTTTCGAAATATGTAAAAATATACTGGGTGTTCCATTTAAAAAAATATAACTTTGATATGGCTCTCATTTACTGAACACTCTATACAGGCTGTCATCAAATAAGTTTCACATTTGAAAACTGTAAGTTCTTCATCACTTAAGAAAACGAATTCTGCATATCTTAATTTTTTTTGGTGAAAAATGTAAGAAATTAAAGCCCCAGAAGAGCCCGGAGTCTTTTTGTTTGAGAACATCTGTCCGATCGTGTGTGGATTTTTCTAAGCAAAACATTACATTATAAATAAAACATAAAGCAATAAAGCGTCATCGAAATGAAGGGCACTGGGTCACTAAAATCTTCGCTCAGCAATTCCATACCAAAAGAAAATAAACACCCATCACGTTTGTTTCATTACTTACTGGATTAATTAAGTTAATTTTCTGCTGACAAAAGTGTAACAATAAGTAAAAGTTACGTCGGTATTCATCGTCCCTTCATTTATGATTTGATTATTTTGTTTTGCTTACACTATATAAATAATTGACATCGAGGTGTATCTTACAAAGAAATTATCTTTTACGTAAATTATTGTCGAATACTTGTTCATTTTACGTATTTATTTATTTATTTAGTCTTGTCGTTATTGAAGACTCTTTAGTTATTCAATAAAGATAAAGTTTATGTTTATGTGATTCACACTAAGATTTAATTATTGTCGATTATCGAATAAAACAAATTTAATTCCATATAATCAGTCAGAGTAGATTTAAAGTGGTCTTTTTTAATCAAATTGCAAAGGTGGGCAACCACCGGGACACTATGAATTTGATATTGTGTTTACTTAAAACATCACAGCTTTTAAAAATGCGATCAGGCACTTGACCTTGACTTTTGCTGGAGTTTTATTTTATGATGTCTTTACGGACGATCGATCAGAAGTTCTCAAACAAATGTACCAACGCTCCTTTAGTAGGTCATTTTTTTATTTTTGAATTAGACCATTGATAATTGCGGCATTAATTTTCTTACATGACGAGGAACTTGCAGTATTAATATGTGAAACTAATTTCATTACACCCGGTATAGCCAAAAATAATTTTAGAAAATAGAACTGACTGAGTTACACCTCAGCTCGTTTGAATTTCTCTTCTATCTTGTATACTTCAGACGTAAAGAAGACCGTGGCACTCGGTGGACAGCCTGTATAACGATTATCGAATTAAAACGTGAAACGGAAGTAATATAGATTTATAATTGTTCGAAGCATTTTTGTTTACTTGGGATTAACTTCTGAAAAAGAGCGTTGTAAAATATACCTTCATTCTATTTTATTTTTTTTATTTTTAATTATACGATTGTTAATTTGACTATAAATAAAGTTCTACAACAGAACGTTTTTTTTTTCCACAGCAAATTCTCGAAAATCCACATTTACATGATAATTTTTGTTTCAGTTTCGCGGTTGATGGGCAGCACTGCGGCATCAGCGAACATGGGGCACGGTTTAAACACCGGAATGCCCGGGTTGGGCGCCTGCGCCGTCCCTGACTCCAAGCCCATGCAGTTCCCGCTCGCACAGCGCCGGAAGAGGCGGGTCCTCTTCACCCAGGCACAGGTAAACTTTCCACCCCTCTTCGCCACCGTCGACCTATCAAACACTATAGATTACGGATACCCAAATTGCATAACGTTCGTCGACCGACTGGGTCAAATAAAGAAATTCGATTATGCGTCGAGATATAAATCTCGGAATTATAAGTGTTTGTAATTTGTGTGAATTTATTTTTGGTGTTTGGGTTTAATAAGGGAAAAGGGAGTAAGTACATATTTCGTATTAAATTCGGTTAAATATTAAAATCAGCCAAGCTCTAGGTTAATCCCAATTATAAGTTTAAAATAAGATTGTTCAGGAATACTTAATTTTTAATATAATCTTTATTACAGATTAATTAAGTGCATTTAAATTTTTTTTGCGTCAATTAATTCTACTATCTATTTATTGTCAAGTTTTAAGAAGTCTATTTTCATTTCTATAATAATAATAATGATGATTTATCTATTATAGAAATTCTAAAAAATGTTCCATTTATGTTCAAAGCAAGATAGTTCTAATAATCCTTCAGATTTAGAAGATCATTTCACATAAATAGGACCTTCAATTTCCAATTCTACTGTCAAACCCTTTGAAAAATTTCAGAAGTTCAGAAAAGTTCAGAGATTAAACAAAAGTATTTTCTTTTATCCTATTTCTTTTTAATGAAGTTCTTAATTATATTTCTCGCCTTAATAATAAATCTTCACCGGGTATTCATGAATTATTATCAAATCGCACCGTCAAGGTAATGTCCAAACAAATATCTGCACCTTTATGTCACACCTGTGCTTAAATGAGTTCAAACGTTCAATAGTTATTCCTGTTTATGAATCAGTGGATAAAACTTTACTTATAGCCGTTTGTACAATGTCCAGTTAAAAATTAAACCAAGTTTAACAGTAAACCCAGTTTGCACCGCTGCTTAAATCGTAGTTAGAAACTTGCTAGACCAATTCAATTTAATCCGTCGTTCGTGCTAGTTTAATGTTGAGTTGGTGTAGCGAGTTTCTAACTATGGTTTAAGCTGTGGTGCAAATTGGGTTTACTGTTAAACCAGGTTTAATTTTTAACTAGACATGGTGCAAATGGCTATTACCAATTACAGACCTATTTCTATAACTTCTGTTTTTTCTAAAATATTTAACAAATGTATTAAACATCGAATACTCGTATTTCTTTGTTTACGTTTGTAAATAATTCACAATTTGGGTTGAGCACAAATGATGCAGCGATTCATTTAACTCGAAATATACAGGGTGTTGAAAAATTCGTTTGCTAAATTTCTAGGGCAAGTAAAGGAGGCCAAGGTAAGACTTTTTTGTTATATAACATAGGGTCGGAAATTAATAATTACTTTTTAAAACTGTAAAAATGACTTAACATGACAGAATACTGAAGAAATTGTTAACGTACCAAAACGAGGTAATTAAATGAATAAAAATTTTGTTATACTGGGTGTCGTAAAAGTTTCCGGGATTTGTTTACACATAATTTTTTGATGTTTTTTGAGGATCTTAAATTCTAAAAACTGGGAGTTGTATTGAATTTTGCGTCAAATATTAATCTAGAATGTGTTTGTTTAATTCTGTTTTTATTTTGAGCTAAGAGAACTGTGAATCATCAAAATAAACGTGTCACAATTACATAAGATAGGAATGGAGATGATCAACATTGTTCGGGGCCAATTGAAGGACTTGCTGTCGAAAGCAAAATATAGTAGACAAAACAGTTTCCTGCAATTATTCTTTCTCAAAATTGTATCGATTAAGATTGACTTTACACATAACATTTAAAAAAATTGAAAGATTTCAGATTTAACAAACTTTGGTAAAATTTATTAATTCGTCTTTAATCAACACCATTTTGAGAAAGTCTAACTACAGGAAACTGTTTTTTGTTTACTATTTTTTGCTTTCAAGTGTAGCTCATTCGACACCAGTACCAAAACGAAATGGAACTAATCCTAATGTTGAAGCCGCTGGCGAGATACAACCGAATCTTGGAATTTTCGAACGCACAAGACAATTATTGATGCGTCATTGTCAGATGTGTGTGTAAGTTAAGGGTAACACTTTTGAACATACGTTGTAATATAATCCGAAATTCAATGAAAAAATCATTTATATTTCGTTTTAGAATGTCAATAATTTTTTATTTTCCCACCTTCTTAGTAAATGACATTTTACAGTTCAATTTTTTTGTTTATGGTAACCAAGTAAACGATAAATTACGGGAACAGACCTGTAATATTTTACGGACTGGTATGAAAAACCTGTAAAATTTTACAGGCTTGTAGAAAAGGAGATTGTCTGTTTATGTCACTATGACTACGTGTAGCTAGAAATAACGTCTTCAATAAAAAGAAACCGTTTTCATAAAAAATTAAAGTAAATTAATTAAAAATCGTCATGTGAGAAAAAAAATAAAAAAATAAAAGTTTGTACGCGGTACGCTTTGAAATTAATCTTTACTGGGCTAACTGGATTATGGGGCTCACAGCGCATTGTTTCTGCAATATTAAGTAGCTTTTACAGATCGTGACCCGCGATTGAAACAGTCTCCCTGAATCACTGTTTCACGGTGTCATAAACAACAGATTTCTTAAAACCCGTCGTCCAAACAATGTCGATCATCTTCATTACTATCATGTGTAGTTGAGACTGGTTTATTTTGATGATTCACAGTTCTCTTCACTCAAAATAAATAAGGAATAGAACACACAGATATTCTAGATTAGAATTTGTCGGAAAATTCAATACAATTAGCACTTTTTAGAATTTAAAATCCATAAAAGAAAACATCAGAAAATTGTCTGTAAACAAATTGCAGGAACTTTTACGACACCCTGTACAATGAAAATTTTATTCATTTAATAACCTTGTTTTGGTACGTTAATAATTTCTTCAGTGTTCTGTCATATTAAGTCATTTTCACCGTCTTAAAAAGTAATTATTAATTGTCGATCCTATGTTGTATAATAAGAAAAGTCTTATTTTGGCCTCCTTTACTTGTCCTAGAAATTTGGCAAACGAATTTTTCAACACCCTATATATTCAAATTTATATTCCAGAAAAAAAGCATTAGGAACTTTTTTTTAAATTTAAAGAAGGCTTTTGGCACAGTGTCCCACGAGATACTTTTGAATAAACTTCAATGTCATGGTTTAAGGGGTAAAGCATATGACTTGTTGAAATGTTATCTAATAAAGAGGAGCCAATGACCCAAGAATAAGATCAGTAATTAGTACAGTTGAAAGAACTATCTAAGCTGGTGTGCCTCATGGAAATATGCTTGGACCAATTCTATTTTTATTATATGCTAACGATTTGTTTTCATTGGATACTCAAGGAGAAATCACTGCTTTTGCTGATGATACTGCAACAACTTTTACATCCGATTCTTGGAAATCAATTCTTCAGTTGGCCACTATTGGATTAGAAAAAGTAAAAAGAAATAATTGAACTTTAATTTATTATCATTAAACATAAAAACTTGATAAAACTTGAAAAGAAATTGAAGTTATGGATTAAAAAAAAATCTATAAAGAAAATTGTTTGAAGTTTATTTCATAAAAATGATTGAACTTTCATAAATTAAAGCGATTTCATTTAAAAATTACGATATTAGTATTATTATTATTCAATCACAATAACATTAATATAAAAGAATACATTTTTGCTGCTCTAAAATTTATTTTCCATTGAAATACATATTTTCGCAGTTACTCACGAGTCCAGCTCAAGAGACTAAAATTTACTTATTTGCATTATTAAAAACGAAAATGATAAAGTTCTCTGTTTGCAATATACGCATATGTGCTTTTTCAAATACTTTCTGAATGTACAAATGTACAAATCAATCAATAAACTTATTTATTCGTCTTTTGATTGTTTTATTTTTATTTAAATTGCAGACTCTATCAACCAATTCAGAAAGTAGAATTTCTCGAATTAAAAACCCCTTATATTACGGGTTTAGGACAATTTGCCGTCGCCAAGTCGCCGCAGGTACAATTCGCCGTCGGAAAACTCGCCGTCAGCGATTAAAGTTTTAAATCCATGTACAGTGTCAGCGCAATGTAATGAAAGTCTAGAAGGGTAAACGGTCACTAAACGCCCACTCCGCCTATGCTAAATTGGTCGTTTACCCCCCCCCCCCGGACTTTTATTACATTGCGCACTTATCCAAATAACAATGTACGACAATTACACGTAAATAAAATAAAAAAGCTAACGTATTTAATGGAAATAATTTCTCGTTAATCAAATATGATACACAGATAAAGAAACGGATAAAAAATTTGCTCTTCTTATTCTGTAGGGTTTTCGCAAAATCCTTCTAATCTCTTTTTTTACATTTTCAAATTCCGCTCAGGATTATATTCTTTTTCAAATAAATCAAAAACACTACACATCAAAAGTCGACTGTTTCTGAAGATATTGAAGATATTGAACGCTCGTAATTTAAAATCATGAATTAAAAAAAAAATTGGGGGTTACATTAAAAAGAGATATAATTATGATTGTGTGCACCAACAGCATCAATTTCTTCGTAATTTTGTGTCTTACGATGTAATTAGGAATTTACTTTGGTTTGAAATAGAAAAATAATAGTGAAGACCATTTTAATATGCTTGAAACTTACTGATATTGTAGTTTTTTTTTTTCATTCAATTCGTAGATATAACTTGGAAATCTAAAGTAGTCAGAAAGTGTTTTAAAGCTCGTCAAGTTAAATGAAGCAGTAACATGCAACGACGAATTGGGCGGATGGCAAATTGGTTCTTCGACGAATTGACGACGGTGAATCGGCGACAACGACTCGGCGACGGCGAATCATCCCATCCCCTCACATTTCAATTATTTTACGAATCAAAGTATTCCTTGTTTTAATTTTATGTTCACAGACAAAAAATATTAATTTCAAATTACAGTTTCCGAATTTACCTTTTAACATAAAATCTGTATTACCGTAAATTTGAAAATTGTTACTATATTACAGCAAGTACCAAGCGATCAATGGAATTTATAATTAGAGCAGGCTGTGATATTTTCCAAAAAGTCGGCAACACAAGCTTACAGTTTGAAATTATAAATTTTAAGTGCCAGAATTGTGACATTTATTTTTGTATATTATTAATAATTAACGGAACATCCCCTAATATTCTAAAAAAAAGGGTTTAAACCACCAACCATATAAAATAATATAAAATAAAGATGTATAAAAGACGAGCATAACCTCAAATATGACAATTGTCAACTTATTATTTATTTCTCATTGTATCCAATCATACAGCATAAAGCAGCACCAATCACAGCCTCCTTTAATTATGAACAGGCCTAGGCGCATTTTAGGCGGAAGATTTCGTTAAATATATGAGGAACTACTAATATACTGAAGCGATCATAGTCGGAAAAAGTTCTAATCTTTAAGGCGTCTGCCCTGTAAAAATAAAATAATAAACCAGTCGAAGCCCGAGAAATCAATGCGGCACGCAGTAACCACTACAGTTCTGGTCGACTGGATATAAGAACTTGTTTACATAACCGATTCATTCCGGAAATAAATTCGCATTCTTTTTGCAGTGACGGCGTTATAAATGATATGAATTAAATGTATTAAGCCAGTCTTTTTAAAAGTTACATTAAAAAATTATAATGTTTTCATAATTATTAATTTGAAAGAAACTATAAAAGCAATTATGGTACACACGTAATTTACATCAAACGGTTGCTTCTGATGCAATGAGCGTGAGGGTGAGAGTGCCTCGGGCATAAAAGCCGTTCAACGGCGACGTTGAAATCTACACCGCTGCTTTGTTTATCTTTATACTGATTTTTTTACCAGATATCCTAGGAATGTCCGACCTTTAATTGTGAATTCCACTGATCACTCGGTATTTTAGATATATTATGGTTGCATAAATTAATAGAATAGAATAGACGTAATGTTAAAAGTTATGAAAGTGATACTGCGAACAAATAATTTATGAGCTTCATAATATTTTGTGGTTAAAGCGAAACAATGGTAAGCGCAATTTCTCACAACCAAAATGATAGACAAGATCAATTATTTACGCCTTGAAAATTATTTACTTTCAGGTTTACGAACTGGAAAGGCGATTTAAGCAACAGAAATACTTATCAGCACCAGAAAGAGAACACTTAGCTTCGTTGATACACTTAACACCCACTCAGGTAAGTGTAACTAGAAATCTCTTTTAATACGTATTTGGTTCTAATTTTTTAAATTGCTGCATACCGGGCGGCCACCGGCGATATACAGCTTGTCTCTAAACCTATGTCTTTAATTGAAATCACAAATAGTGGTCAAGAAAAGAATTAAAATTTGTTATACAGCTATTGGTCAGATAGCAATAATAACGCAGATAAAAATTATTTTACTTTTTCATAGAAATTGTTTGAGGGTTGCTGAATGCAGCTTAAATGTTCCGGCGGAGCTTGGTTTTCAACAATTCTCCGACGTTCGAGGCCATAAAGAATCATAAAAACGCGGACCATGATCTAATGCACAGATATTGTACTTAAGGCAGGTCAAGTATCGTGTTTTTTGTTAATTTTTAAAGCAGATAAATTTTGTAACTAGGTAAGTTCTTAATAGTTCAAAATATTCTGCGCGTGTTGCATTAATTGATGGTTAGTTTTGTGCTAATCCCTACTTTATCAGTTAAATTTAAAAAATTCAACCTAAAGGCGATCGAAACAGTGGAAATTCTTACATCATATTAATTTGTAAATGCCAATAATCAACTTGCAATGTTGATTACTAAAGTTTACTGTATTTGTACAGAAAAACTAATTTGTTTATTAAAACTTCGAATAAACGACGAAATAAACGTCTGCACTAGGCGAGAGCTTTTACATCTTTATGGTTTAAGCCGACGCAGAAATTCAGGTTCAATATTATCCTTATAAAAACATGTGTTTTGTGTTGGAATGTAAACAATTAATAAAATAGTTCGATTGAGAGCTAGCGAAGTTATTCAATCACTTATTTTGAACCCATAGATTATTGTGTGTACAGGATCTAATTTATTTAAATTTTTTATCGTATCATACTCCAATTCTTGTTTTCCGTTTTTACAATAGGAATAGTTTCTGCTCTTGCAATACTTATTCTGCAACTATTAGTGCGATAATTAAAAAATAATTTCAGGCATTTTCAACGCAGTTACAAAACTAGCGTACGCAGATGTTTAATTACTTCAGCAGAAATCCAACGAAGATTAGGTAGTCGTTTTTAACATAATTGTTATTGTCTATTACAAAGAGGTGCGTAAACAAACGTTCTTACTTATCGCATGTTGAAAATACAAATAAACATACCAATGTCTGCAAGTCGGATTCATATTCGTATACAATATGACCTTGACCGAGTTTTTCTAAACGTAAATAAAAAGTTCCATTACGGTTTATTGCTTTTATCGGAATAAACTGCTGAAACAAGTCGTAAACCAAGCAGTGGTTTCAAAACAAAGGGACTGCGCTCGCTTGTGATAGGTCAGTTTTTCATTTATGGGCAAAAAATGTCAGATTTGGGGAATTAATCTCTTATGTAACCAGGGACTTACAGTTTCATTTAAAGACAGAGGTTTTGAGACACCTTGTATAGCAAGCCGTAATAGCTACAGCTTCGGAAAAAAAAATTATAGTGAAAGTGACCAAAAAAAATACAAGAAATAAATATTTTTAAGTATCTGAGTTGATTTCGCAATCAGAAAGCTGAACAATGAAAATTAAATTTTCTAAGAAAAGTCTCGGAATAAGCTACTGCTTTAATAGCGTCATTGGAAACTGAATTAATTCTGCACAACTTTGATTTTACACTTATTATCGTATCACCATTAATAAGGGTGGAGGAAATTATTTACTTTAAATAATATCACAACTTCTGTAGCCTTTATCAGAAATTAACGAACTTCAGCTCGTTTGAAAGGGAATCTCAAGCTGATTTAAAATTTGTATTCCGTGACTCCCGCTACTTTCTTATAAAGTAATTCAAGAGCACTATTTACAGAAGTAATGACTTTTTTCCAAAGGAAAATAAATAAATGGAAACAGTAGCGCGTAACTAGAAGTCAAGCCGCAGGGTTGCAAAATTTTTACAATTCCTTATTATTAACAAAGTAAAACTGAAAGAAAATCACTTATTTATTAAAACTTTCAAGAAAAAAAATTTAAAAATATTAAAAGTTCATCTCTAAAGAAAAGTTATACGAGTTGTGAAAATTGTACATAGATTAGAAAAGATATTGAAAACAAAAAGTGCTAAGCGGGCGTCGCTTAAATTGTTTCTGAAAAACTTTCTTGAAGAGATTCTTTTTTGTGTGTTGTCTCCTAGAAATTAAAGGCAACGAAATTAATTTCGGCTGCATCAACAGATGGCGCTGCTCACGTTTGGAACATCCTAACTGTACCTGTTCAAATTAATTTATTCGAAATTGTTTTTCGAAACGTTATTTCTTGAATTTTCCAGTTGCTTCGGAATTGTTTCCCCGCAAATAAACAGGAAAAAGTTACGACCGAGGGTAACAGATGGCACCACAAGTGCTCGTAAATCATATTCGTAAATTCTTTCGCTTTGCGCTCAAAATTTTATTTATCCCAAGTTGTTTTCAGAACGTTGTTTTTGAACGTTGCCCTACCTAACGTTTTTCGAAACACTTTCCTTGCAAATTACAAATTTAAGGCGAGGTTTAACAGATGGCGGCACAAATGACATTCGTTCGAAATTAACGCCGCTCGAAACGTATTCCCTTCAGTTGTCTTGAGATCGTCTTCCAGCAAATATTATCTTCCCAGTTTTATTTAAAGACGATTCAGTAAATTTTTCTTTTTTTCTTTTTTGTTTCACTTATTTCACACTTATTAAGGAGATGTAACAAAAATACAGGCCACTACTTTTTATTCTACATCAAAATAAGGAAAAATGTTCATATAAACTTATACAGGGTGAGTGGGCAGGAACGGACCAAACTTCAGGAATGTATTGCACACATAAAAATAAAAACTCAAGTGTTGTTATGCGATTGTTTTTATTTGCAAATTATAGCGCCCTTACAAAATTTTCAAGTTAACATTGAAGAAGAAAATGTTAAAAAGTTAACGGCGGTATCCTTGAAAACTTGTTACGGTCACGCCGCGATTAAAACAATCTTCAGCAGAAAAGTTTTGTGACGGCGTTTATAATTTGGAAACAAAAGAAAATCGCGTAACAACATTTGAGGTTTTTTCATTTAATTTTACGTCCCCACTCACCCACCCTGTATACAGGTTGTTATTTCACATCGTCGTACTTGATGTAACCTAAATACAACGTGATTCACGGTCTTCGCGTCGAAGAAGCGCGAAAAAATACAATTAATTAATAAAACTGAAAGGGGAACAGCCGAGGCGCAAATGTGACGGAAGTCTGTAATTGATTATTTAAAGCGAGAAGTGTTGAAACAATAATGGCGCTTATTTTCTAACGTCAGTAGGTCAGAGAATATAAGAACTAGTTAACCAGCGAGCCATTTTACACAAGACACCTTTCCAACAATTGTTTAACGAAATATTAATATCGACGGAATTAAGTTAATCCCGAAATTAAGGATGATAAGGATAAGAAATGTCTAGGTATACTCAAAGTAATTCAAATAAATAAGTAACCACATCAACAAAAGATTACAATTTAATGTGGTTTCAATCACAATATCATGGAGATTGTTGGAGAGATCGACGATATTCATATTGCTACGTTATTGTTTATTTGTTACCTCTGAAATGGCGTTTTCTCTATTTATAGGCGACGTATAAAAAATTACTCCTACCCCTTAAATTGCCCGTCATATCATGGCATACAAGGTGGGCCAACAGTGCGTGGGCGGAAAACTGTGGTGTTACTATTGAACATTTTTTAAATCTGTATGCGTAATAATGTACATATACAATCTAAAGTTATTTAGACTTATACAGAGTGTTCCGTAAGCGTGTGACGACCCTAATATATTGCTATGTTATTTTAGTTGAAGGTTTAATTTTGATTATGTTAAATAAGTTTTGCTTACATTTTTGGGATGTATTATTATGATTTCGCATCAGAATTTTGTTTAAAGTCAGTGTAATTTTCGTGTATCAAGGAAGAATTGTAATTCCAAGGTATTTCGTCTCAAATAATGCTTACACTAAAACACAATTTTGTTACATGAATTAAATGATATGGGTTACGACAAAACACGTTCAATCGCAACCTAAAGTCAATCTTGAAGCTTCTACGATGTAACAAAGGACTGCAAGACTTTACTGATATGAAGACATCTCTTAAGTCTAGCAAAAGGTAAACACACCGTAAGCCAAAATGGTCATTTTCGGACAAGAAGTCTTCAAGCATCATGACAACAAGAAGCACATTCGTGGTAACAAAACAAAATATGTACGACGATTATTGTTTAATATCTGAAAAGAAAATTCATTTAGGAACATTTTAAAACATTACATAAGTCGGTAGCAACAGTAATAAGGAAGTAGTTTTTTGTGAAAAGCAATAAAACTCATTTAACAAAAAAGTGTTTACTAAAAATTGGGAATATCGCGCTCTAAGGATAGTCAGAAAACGAGAGGGAGGTGTTTTTCTTGTATGATATACCGGGTGTCCCGCGCCATGTGCTCACCTTTCTAGAATCTTGATTTATTAATCAATTAACCTGAATTTTGGAGACGATAAACTAAACAAAAAATGGAATTTTTCGACATACATTTAAATTTTTGAGTTGAGTGCAGAAAATCTTTTCTCATTTAATTTCTTCACTCATTTTTTATTGTTTTTTCATATTTATTATTATTTTTTTTTTTGCTTGGGGTGAATTAAATCGAGATCAGTTGTTGGTGTCAATTAGGATCAGTTGAGTTTGGTTGACCTTCAGATTTGTTGAGTTTTAAATTCCTTTTTACTTTTAATTTTTTAATGTTTTGTGTTTTTCTTAATTTTTTACTTGAGTTGAATGTTAGGTTGGGTTAAGTCGGATTGGGTGGACGTTAAAAACTTATTCTTTTATCCACTTTATTTATTTAATGTTTTTTTTTATTTTTAATTTTATTTTCTGTTATGGTAAATAGAGTTGAGTTCACTTGTTGAATCTGGTTTAGTTGACCTTGAAATAGTTCGAGCTGCGCTTTAATCATTTTTTATTTAACATACCGGGTGTCCCGCGCCATGTGCTCACCTTTCTGGAATCTTTATTTATTAATCGATTAACCTGAACTTTGGAGACGATAAACTAAGCAAAGGATGGAATTTTTCGACATACTGATAGTCGTCATAGGACTTCCGGTTCAGCCGGAAGTGATATCAACTTTCTTATTTTAAATGGAACACCCTATATATTTTTACATATTTAAAATCTACGGATCATTACGATTCCGAATACGTATCAATTGTTAATTTTGGTTTCCAAGACAACGAAAAGAAAAAACTTTTTTATTTTTCAATCTAGAAAGCTATGAATCGCATTTTTTCGATCTAATGCGATCAAGTGTTTCGAAAAAATCACTCCGTTGATGGTATTTTGATTTTTAACATTTTTACAGTATCTGAAATTTTCATTAGCTCTTAACTCATTTTTTTCGATAGAACCTCATGTGTTTCTTAGCTTAGTTCAACCGAACATTTTTTTCTGAGTATACTGATACCAAATACAACAGAACAGAATAACAAAAGAATGAAACAAGAATGAAACAAAATACAAAATTCAACACGATTTAAAAAAATTCAAAAAATTCAAAGCTTAATTTTTTTTTCTCATTAAACTTGAAGTCTATCAATCGTTCAATTTATTTTCAACCATTTCTTGGATTCTGTTGAATATCTGCTGATAATTTCTTTTATAATTAATAGTTACGGCGCCATTGAAGAAATCGATACCAATGACCCACCCTGTATATTAAATTAAATTGAATTAAATGTGTGTTAATACCGCTTTTCTTCTAATTTATTTATTTCTCGAATGCAAAAGACTAAAATTCATTCTGATATGACAATTATTACTAAAAAAGGAAATAAATGACTCACCCCTCTGCCATCTAAACTGCATACGGACGTGGAACTGTAAAAATATGCATTTATTAAATAAAATAAATTGAGAAGAACTATGATTTTACTCACCCTACCGTATTACGAAGCGTGCAGTTTTAGTGCCGAAAATCCCCAAAGCAGCAACCACAATACACACAAACACACACACACACGCACTAAAAAGTAAGAAAAAAGTAATTAGAAACATTGTAAAGTCTCGATAGATTAATAGCTTAATTTGAAACACTAAGCAGATACATCATAAACAGTTTTTAATAAATCAGTCGTGAAAGAACGGATAATTTAATTTTTCGGGTTAAGTACCGATATTTCCAACCTCCCAATAAATAAATTTAATGAATATCCGAAGAATCCTCGTGACAACCATTCTTAAAATTCAACTTATTTGGCAAGTATTGTTAATGGGAACTTTATCAGCAAGGTGGAAACATCGGCCCTAAATAAAACAAGAGCCACAACATGAAAAAAAGTCGATTAGGTGATTTCAACATGTTATTACCTTTTTCAGGATTAAATCGGCTTCTAGGCGCACTTCACGATAGCGTATATTTATAAATTAAACAAACTATCGCAATAATATCGGGCAAATTCGCTAATAAGAGAAGCTCGCACCTTTTCCCAGCGACATCCGATATGTTACTAAGGAAAGGGCCAATTACGAAAAGAAGAGATTGCTGTGGAATGCTGAAGCTTGTTTTTGCACGCATTGTTTTTGTCGATACATTTGCACGCCGCGCTGCGTCGGGAGAGCGAGAATTTGATCTGCTTTTAAATTACTTTCAATAACGCAGACTAAGCGAACTTGCATTACGATATATTTTTGTTTTAGATGGAAATAAAAATACCTGAGTGTCGCCCGAGTTTAATTTCGTTGAAAAAAAAATACTTTAATTACTTAATTTAAAATTCATTTTTCGTCGGAAGGCAGTCGTGTTTTGATTCAAAGAAATAAATATTTTTTTTTCAAGCCAGTGTCAACGACAAATGGTTCTGCATAAGTTTCTAATTTATTTTTGTTATAGTAAATGCAATAAGGCAATAAATTGATCTGTTTTAATAAAAGAGAGGGGATGCTAATAATCTAGCACTTTACCTCTCTTTTCTTGATTGTTAATAATCAGTAAATATCTGAATTTGAGTTATGTTTTAAAATTGGAAAAATTCAGATTACCATTACCTGCTATCGAAAAGCATTGGAAGTTATTTTCCGAGGTTTTCTTTATACAGTAACCGCCGAAAAGTTCGCACCTTACTTTATTATATTTATTTATTTTTTTATTATTAACTGTTGGTCTTTTTCCTTTAATATTTTGCAGACTAAATTTTTGATCGCGTTCGTCACTTTTTACATCGATTAAACTTATTGTTAGTTTCGCACATTTTTTTTTTATTTTCGTCTTCACCACGTCGACGATCTCTTTTGTTTCTGTTTTCATTCGCTTTGTGTGTATTTTATTTTTATTTTGATAATCAATCGAGCTTCTTCTTTTTAATTTGTTTTAAATTTTTGAGTTGAGTGCAGAAAATCTTTTCTCATTTAATTTCTTCACTCATTTTTTATTGTTTTTTCATATTTATTATATTCTTTTTTTGCTTGGGGTGAATTAAATCGAGATCAGTTGTTGGTGTCAATTAGGATCAGTTGAGTTTGGTTGACCTTCAGATTTGTTGAGTTTTAAATTCCTTTTTACTTTTAATTTTTTAATGTTTTGTGTTTTTCTTAATTTTTTACTTGGGTTGAATGTTAGGTTGGGTTAAGTCGGATTGGGTGGACGTTAAAAACTTATTCTTTTATCCACTTTATTTATTTTATGTTTTTTTTTTATTTTTAATTTTATTTCTTGTTATGGTAAATCGAGTTGAGTTCACTTGTTGAATCTGGTTTAGTTGACCTTGAAATAGTTCGAGCTGCGCTTTAATCATTTTTTATTTAACATACCGGGTGTCCCGCGCCATGTGCTCACCTTTCTGGAATCTTTATTTATTAATCGATTAACCTGAACTTTGGAGACGATAAACTAAACAAAAAATGGAATTTTTCGACATACTGATCATGATCGTCATAGGACTTCCGGTTCCGCCGGAAGTGATATCAACTTTCTTATTTTAAATGGAACACCTTATATATTTTTACATATTTAAAATCTACGGATCATTACGAGTCCGAATACGTATCAATTGTTAATTTTGGTTTCCATGACAACGAAGAAAAAAACTTTTTTACTTTTCAATCTAGAAGGCTATGAATCGCATTTTTTCGATCTAATGCGATCAAGTGTTTCGAAAAAATCACTCCGTTGATGGTATTTTGATTTTTAACATTTTTACAGTTTTTGAAATTTTCATTAGCTCTTAACTCATTTTTTTAGATAGAACCTCATATGTTTCTTAGCTTAGTTCAACTGAACATTTTTTTCTGAGTACGCTGATACCAAATACGTCATATTTCCTTTGAACACAATTTAAAACAGAGCATGTTTTATTGAAATTTTACTCTCCCTTTATTTCAAATGACTTTCAAAGGAAATATGACGTATTTGGTATCAGCGTACTCAGAAAAAAATGTTCAGTTGAACTAAGCTAAGAAACATATGAGGTTCTATCGAAAAAAATGAGTTAAGAGCTAATGAAAATTTCAAATACTGTAAAAATGTTAAAAATCAAAATACCATCAAAGGAGTGATTTTTTCGAAACACTTGATCGCATTAGATCGAAGAAATGCGATTCATAGCTTTCTAGATTGAAAAATGAGAAAGTTTTTTTTTTTCGTTGTCATGGAAACCAAGATTAACAATTGATACGCATTCGGACTCGTAATGCTCCGTAGATTTTAAATATGTAAAAATATATAGGGTATTCCATTTAAAATAAGAAAGTTGATATCACTTCCGGCGAAACCGGAAGTCCTACGACGACTATCAGTATGTCGAAAAATTCCATTTTTTGTTTAGTTTATCGTCTCCAAAATTCAGGTTAATTGATTAATAAATAAAGATTCTAGAAAAGTGAGCACATGGCGCGGGACACTCGGTATATAAGGGGGATGGAGCGATTTCCAGGAAATCACAGAATACCAGCAAACATCTGCGTTGGGTATTATCGAAAAAAGTCAGTTAAAAACGGAAGTATACGTAGGCTGCTGGAAAATTTTCTGGAATCTAGTAGGTCTAGAATTGTTAGCGTTTATCAACTGTCATATTTTAAAAATGTAACGTTTTTCGTCTATAATTCTATTGACAGTTCCTATCCTAGTGAACTAGTTTTGTTTGTGCAGCATTTGAGAAAAAGTAATTTTATGTAAACAGGGAAATCCCGCGTGAAAATTTTCGTGCCATGATTTTTTACGATTTGTGGTCTAACGCCGAAACAACGCCTCATGGGCTTTTGAAGATGAAGCACCATCAAAGAGCAGTGTTTATAATTGGTTTGCCGAATTTCAGCGTGGACGTACCTCTCTCAGTGACGAATTTCGTGAAGGTCGTCCATCAACATCTGTTGTTGCGACAAATGTAGATGCTGTGCGTGAAATGCTTGAGCGAGATCGACATGTGACATACCATGAGATTCAAGCATCCTTATGCATTGACATGAAAGCAATAAACCAGATTTTGCATGATCATTTGAACGTACGAAAGCTTTGCAGTCGTTGGATCCCACATAATTTAACAGAAGTGCAAAAGCAGGGTCGTGTCAAATGGTGCGAAGAAATGCTCAAGAAATTCATTGGAGGTCGTTCAAATTTAATTTATAACATCGTTACTGGTGACGAAACGTGGATCTATCCGTAAGAGCCAGAAAGTAAATAACTATCTACCGTTTGGGTATTTCAAAATGAACCAAAACCAACAAAAGTTTGTCCGTTCGGGCAGTGCTGCGAAGCAAATGATTGCTTGTTTCTTTGGTTTAACTGGACATGTAGCAACCGTGGCTTTAGAGGATCGAAAAAACGTAAATGCTGATTGGTATACTACAGTTTGTTTGCCGCAAGTCATCGATCAAATAAGAAGAATCAATCGAAATCGACGAATTATTCTCCATCATGACAACGCCAGCTCTCATTCAACCCGTCAAACAGTTGATTTTCTGTCCAACAAAAATGTTGAATTAATGACTCATTGTCCATATTCACCTAATTTATCACCTAATTATTTCTTTTTGTTCCCAAATATCAAAAATAAAATGCGTGGTGAGCGATTTTCGTCGGCTGAAGCAGCGGTTGAAACATTCCGGACACTGGTTTCAGAGGTACCATCTTTAGAGTGGAAAACGTGCTTTAGAAATTGGTTGGAGCGTATGCAAAAGTGTATTGACGTCAAAGGCGAATATAATTTCATATGCGTTTTTTCATACTGTTTCCAGAAACTTTTCCAGCAGCCCACGTATTGATCCTCATATCGCATTGCACTTGTAACAAAAAAAATTGACTTTCAGTGTTACTAGTTAGTGTTATTTGATACACGAAATTTATCTGACGTTTAACAAAATCTCAAAGTGAAGTATTTTACAATACATTCAAAACCATAAGCAAAACATATTCACTATAATCAAAATTAAACTCGCAACTAAAATAACGTAGCAATATGTAGTAAATTATTGATGCCATCCATCACTTTCCTAATTGGACTTATTCTGTCTCTGATTAAAATTAATTGATGTAAATGTATGGGTTAACTTCGTCAAGACTTGCAGTGATGTTAAACCGAATCTTATAGATTGGAGAAGTGGTTCTTATGACTGATCAATTCAATTCAATTCAGTTATTTGGTTTACATAAATAAAAGAATTCAAAAAATTTCTAATTTAATGTCTCTCCACTTACTTCTACATGTATCTCTTTTTTCTTATTCGAGATTAAACCTTAAACCTAAAAAGAGAAAATGTAATTTGCAATTTATTTTTTCCAATGGACTTTAAATAAAAGCACAGAAAAATTAACTCCTAATTTTAAACTGCGTATGTACTGGAATTTCAGAAAAACTCCAGGTAATTTGGAAAACTGTAACATGTTCAAAGTGAGAAATTATGTCCCTGTATGAAATTTCAGGAAGATCTACCTACTTTGATTGAATAAAATAAATTTTATTTGTTTACAAATTAAATTTACAAACTTAATAACATTGTTATACGATAACTTAATCCCACAATTTTAAAATAATTCAAAAATATTTAGTCCGTCATACCTCTGGTAATATTAGGTCTGGGACACACTGTATATTTTCCCTTCTATGTAACCGACTAGTACAATGATTACTTTTGTTTTCGCCGATCTCTGATTGGAGTTACGAAAAATTTAATATGAAATGAGGACACGAACATTCTCAAAAACTCAAAACTAAAACAGAGGAATGATGAAAATCCTAACAGGTTCCGTGTTGCTTGACTTGGTTGATGCAATCCAGTAAAACGCTCGCTTTAGAGAGCACGCTTCATTGGAGCGGAACGAATTAGTATATTAGGTAGCAATAGGCATGACACAGTCACTTCTCTTGCGATCAAGAAGAAGACATCTACTGAAGATGGCAGCATGGCTGCCGAAATATGTATATAGTTTTTAAAGAAACTTTTTGTGGTTAGGAGGTTAAATCCAATTTCTTTCTAGAAAGTACTGTTAGAACTATATACAGCGTGGAAACTAAGTAGCGGATAAAATCCATAACTCCGTTAATATTTGTAATAAAGCAAAAATCTAAAAGGGGTATAGCGATTCAAATTACAGCGCATAAGAAGAAGTATATTTTGAGATATTTTCATGAATTTTTTTAAGTTATGGCGTCATCAAGATTTTTTTTAAATGACAACCTATATTTTTTATTTTTGATTTCGGTGGGTTTTTTTAACCTACTATCAACAGTATAAAATTTTGAATCGATTACATAACAAAAAATTCAAGAAAAACGGCCATAAAAGTTTAATTGTAAAGTTGAAGAAATTAACAGAATATCTAGTTAGCTAGGTGTAAAACAAACAAAATTTGTTTGATTGACAAGAACTTGTAAATACCTATCACAATAAAGTGAGTATTTTTATTCCCTGTAGATAGTAGGAGTTACACTAATTATTAAAAACCTTTTACCAAAATGGTGTTGCTGACTGAAAAACAAAGAATTGAAGTTCTAATGATGATTGGGTATGGCGATCGAATTAGAACTCATCAAGAGGTGTGTCGACTTTTTATAGACAAATATCCTGATCAGCAAATAAGTCAATCTACAGTCAGCAGAATAGAAAATAAATTTCGAAATTACGGTATTGTGAAAGACCTTCCAAAAACTGGCCACCCTAAGACAAAATTAATTGGCGATGTGCAGCTTGATATTTTACTAGAAAAAGAAAATAATCCGCATTCGACTAGTCGAGACATTGCTTTAGAGCACAACCTGAGCCATACCTTGGTACTGAAACTTTTAAAAATGCAAAAGTTTCATCCGTATAAAGTAAAATTAGTCCATGAGTTAGCAGAAACTGACTATGATCATAGACAAGAATTTTGTGAAGAAATGTTGGAAATTTGCAATCGTGATCCAATGTTCTCGCAGCGTATAATTTTTTCTGATGAGGCAAGTTTTACTTTACATGGAACTGTTAACAGACATAATTGTCGATATTGGTCTAGGGAAAATCCCCACTGGATGCACGAAGCTCATACTCAACATCCCCAGAAGCTCAACGTATGGACAGGAATTGTCGGTGACAGAATTTTAGGTCCATTCTTTATCGAAGGTAATTTAACTGCTGAGAAATATCTACACTTCTTACAATTCGAATTAGTACCTGCATTGACGATATTATTTCCTAATGAAAATGACTGTGACGTACCAAACAATAACATTTGGATGCAACACGACGGTGCTCCGCCACACTACGCAGTTGATGTGCGACGTTATTTGGACGAGATGTTCCCAGGTAGATGGATAGGAAGAAGAGGTCCAATGGAATGGCCGGCTAGATCCCCTGATCTAACGCCATTAGACTTTTTTCTATGGGGGTACTTAAAAAGCAAGGTGTATAAAAATAGTCCTAACAACTTAGACGATCTTAAAGAAAGAATTCGACAGGAGTGTAGGTTAATAACACCTCAAACTATTCAAATGTAATAAATGAATTTTATGAGCGTCTTGGGTATTGTCAGTTGGTGCATGGTCGTCAGTTTGAACATTTATTGTGATTTCAATGACTGTCAAAATCAAATTTTGTTTATTTACACCTTAATTTTGTTTCGTTTTAAACCTAGCTAACTAGATGTTCTGTTTATTTCTTCAACTTTACAATTAAACTTTTATGGCCGTTTTTCTTGAATTTTTTGTTATGTAATCGATCCAAAATTTTATACTGTTGAAAGCAGGTTAAAGAATCCCACCGAAATAAAAAATAAAAAATATAGGTTGTCATTTAAAAAAAATCTTGATGACGTCATAACTTAAAAAAAATTCATGAAAATATCTCAAAATATACTTCTTCTTATGCGCTGTAATTTGAATCGCTATACCCCTTTTAGATTTTTGCTTTATTACAAATATTACCGGAGTTATGGATTTTATCCGCTACTTAGTTTCCACGCTGTATGTAAAATCATAAATTGTTGTTTATTTATTTTTTTGGCAATTAATGGATTTACTTTTTACTGTATTCTTTAGTTCCCTTTTTTTCCTTTAAGCACAGATTACAAATTTTGCTTCAATTTAAAAACTAGTCTGCATTTTCTTTGCTGTTCTCATATAGAGGATTCAGGATTCGACAGATTCGAATTTTCTTGAGAAACTTTTGGGATTCGAATTCGAAAAAAATTAAGATTCGTTCCACCCCTAATTTTTATAGCTTAAAAAAATAAGAAAATAATATCCAACTCCTTCAAAAAGAATATTTACTCTTTGGGATTTACTTATTCGTAAAAGCTGCATCCGAATCCCAAATTTGCCGCTACTCAACTCCATTTTGTTTCCGAACGATTAACACCCCACAAAAACAACCCCGCCACAAATTAAAACATAACAATTTAGGTCCAACCGTCCAAAAGCGAAAACGTGGACGCACAGAGTTGACAGTATCTCTTCGCACACGCAGTGGTCCTTCGCGCGATGAAAGATGGGGACGTGTCGGAAAAATTAGGGTGTAAACGTGGTCGCATTGTGCGAGCCCCACGGACAGTCTACCACTAGAACAGCCAGTTATAGCAAACTGAATTACGGGGGTTTTTGTAGTTCGTACGCTGTTCGATCAAGCAGACTCTCAAGTACTTATTGTACACGCTCAGAAACCAGCTGTCGTCCTGTACTGCCCTTAAAAAACTGTCTACTCCAACATGCCCACTACAATATAATTTTAAAGTACGTACGTGCAATCTGATCGGTCACTGTTGTTAAATGGGAAAGTAACAGAATTTTTATCTGGATGCATCTTTCCACCCTGACGTGAGTGAATATGGAACGCGTCTACTGAGAGCTGTTGTGTTACACTTTTTCATCTCCGAAATCAGTAATATATTTACAGGATGATTCAGAATAAGTGTCCGATCCATTAAACACAGGCGATACATCTTTGCAAGCAAAGTCTGTAGGCGTAAGGGATCTAATACGGACAGTTTTGAAGATTCGTATATAAATTGGTTGGTGTTGAATGAAACACCATAAACTGTATGTGATCACATCGAACATCACTTATAAAAAGCGATAAATTAAACAACATTCACTTTTTTTGACACAGTGACACAATTTTTAGAACATAGTGAACAGTTAGTTAAACCTGATTTTAAAAATACATTTCGTATCGCGTTCCAGTTATCGTCAATACTTTTCAATTAGTTTTAATTTGGGAATCACCGGAAGTTGACTTTTGAGATACTTCTGATAAATTTGTTTCTTGCATTTTCTTATTTGTACGACTTCAGTAAATACGCCCCTAGCGGATCGGGCACTTATTTTGAAGCACCCTGTATTTAACGGAGCGCGGGAGTACTCACGCGTGGCTTACACGCGCTCTCTTAACATAAGTTAAGTCAAGTTTTTTTTTCTTTTTTCTTGTTGAAGGCCTATTGTTCGTTTGCCCGCGCCGTGAACGTCTGATCGAGAGACAATTATTTGACAAATTGTGAAAATTGTTTTGCAACGTCACTTTTTCTTTTAAGTTAAATCTCGAACGTGCAGACGATTCGCGGTCGGTTTCGAGACGACGAAAACTTGCCGCCGTTGATCAAACAAACGCGAAACACTTACCGCCAACGATCGATTATCGCTTTTTTCCTGTCGAATTCAAACCGAGAACTCGTGCTGACGGAAGACAACTGACAATCGAATAATCGTACTGCGAGGTGACTGTCGAATTCGCAAGAAACGACTGCAGACGATCAGAAGTTAAAAAATAATCGATCGGTTAACACAGGCCAGAAATTTATTTTCGAAAGAGAAAGAAACCTTTCGTACGTCAAGAAGTCGAAAAATTTGCGATGACGGAAGAGAACTATCACTGACGAACGAAGTAAAGATAAGTCCACGCGAAAAACAACAATTGACGATCGGGTCTGATCAAATGAGACGAAACCGACGCGCGACGTCAAAAAATTACATTGACGGTCGAAAAAAACTGAAGTTACGCAGACTTTCGAAAAAAAAAAGAGTTTTCGATCATGTCTACGTAATACAATTATGTAAGTAACATTGCACACCAAATCGACAAGAAATAATCGACGACCAGGTTCTGAAAATAAAAGAGAATCGACACTGTGCGATCGACCATCGACGAAACAAAAAAAAAAAACGCGTGCCGTTTAAGCTTGACATAAAAAAGGGAATCCGTCGACTTTTGCTGACGTAAAACAGTTGGCAATTTTTTCTTTTGTCGAAACAAGGGAAAATCGACGCGAAATAAATGACAATCGAGAAAAAAACGCCGAAAGTTCGTGACGTTTAAGCTTCATTAAAAAAAAAAAAATTCTTCTAAGACTTTTGCCGACCTAAAACGACCGGCAGTTTTTTTTGGTTGGAATAAAAGATAATCGATGCGAAACACGCCACGTTTAAGTTACATAGAGAAAAAAAAGTTTTCGATTTTCGTCGACGTAAAACAGTTGACGATTGAATTACGACCCGGAGCAACGGCAAATCGACGAGAAACAACTGACGATCATCGAAAATATACCAGAATTGAAGACGTTCACGTTTTATAAACAGTAGCGTTTCGCTTTTGACGTAAAACAATTGACGGCAGAATCACTGGCGGAAAGCGAAACCGAAGAAACCGAACAGTTAAGAAACAACGGACGTTCGGACGAAAACGCCGACAAAAGTTCCCGACGTTTCAGTTTTATATAAAAAAAAAACAAAAAAAAAAAAGAAAGTCGCGTTATTTTTTCGTCGACGTAACAAGTGCGCGCGTAAACAGCTGACAATCGAATCGAGAATTACGTTGAAAAGTAGTAACGCC
This sequence comes from Prosopocoilus inquinatus, assembly GCA_036172665.1. Lineage (NCBI taxonomy): Eukaryota > Metazoa > Arthropoda > Insecta > Coleoptera > Lucanidae > Prosopocoilus > Prosopocoilus inquinatus. Next base: position 36,898,796 of record CM069877.1, read on the forward strand.
GAATCGATGAGAAATAGCTGACGACGTAGGTTTTTTTTTTTTTTGAAAGAAGAGGAGGAGGAGCAAATCGACTCTCAAAACAATCGACGATCGAAAAAAAAACGCCGACGTTTTTAAGTTTCACTAAAGACAAAAGAAGTTTTTAATTTTGATCGACGTAAAACAGTTGACAATCGGAGTACGACGCGAAGCAAACACCAAACCGATGATGAGAAACAATCGACGATCGGAGAAAAACAGTCGACGATCGAATTGCGACGAGAGACAAACACCAAATCGATAAGAAACAATCGACGATCGGAAAAAAACGCCGACGCTTTTAAGTTTCACTAAAAAAAAAGGAGTTTTTAATTTTTGTCGACGTAAAAACAGTTGATGATCGGATTACGTCGAAACGTAACGTCAAACGATTAAGAAACAAGCGACGATCGACCAAGACTCAAAAATTCAATTCTCTCGACGTTTAAGTTTTATAAAAAAAAAAGTTGCGTATTTTTTTGTAGTTTTTTTTTTTTGTTGATGTAACAAGAGCGAACGCAAACAACTGACGATCGAATCGAGAATTACGGTTGAAAAGTAGTAATGCCGAATCGATAAAAAAAAAACAGCTGACGATCGAGGTGGTTTCGAAAGAAGAGGAAATCGACGCGAAATAATCGACGATCGAAAAAAAAACGCCGGAAATTCGCGACGTTTAAGTTTTATTCGAAATTTTTGCCCGCGTCAAACAATTGACGGTCGATTTACGTTGAAAAGTAGGTTCAATACCCGACAACTGATGATCAATTTTTGTTTTGTTTTTTTTTTTTAACGTGAGTAAATCGAACAGAAATTTTTACGTTTCTTCAAAAAAGATTTTTAAACTCTTGCAATTTTAAACAAAAAGAAAAAAAAAAACGTTCGTGCAAATGATTTTCTTTTTCTTAAAATTACATGAGTTTTCGTCTGGCAAAGCCTGGCGGCGAACTAATAAATCACCCTGTATAGCAGCAAGCAGTGGCGTAGAAGTGATGAGTGAGATTGATACTTTAAATAATAAATATCGCGGCGGTACGTCATACTTACAAATAAGTAAACGTGAAATATCGCAGAGACGAGTTGGTCCCGATGTGATGACTAGAGGGCGGACGTTCTTAGGTATATAAAGTCTGTCCTTTTGTCCAATCGAAATAAATCAGTTAATAAAATAATAAAACAAACATTTTGATTTATACTCCAAATAAAACTTCACAAAGCTGCAAACTTGTTTGGCTCATTCTCATCGGTGACAATCAGTTTAGAAATTTCTTGGTTTCGTTCTATATCTACATCTAAATTATTAGATATAAATAAATAAGGATCGGAAGAAGAAATCAATGTTGTTCATGTAATTGTTAATTTTAATTAATTATTTATTCATCATACTCATCTTGACTGAAAAGAAAAATACAGTTATTAAATCCAATTATGTTTATTATTGGTGAAAGAAAGTGAAGAATAAACAAATTAAACATCCATTAATTAATTTATTTAATTAATAATAAAGAATAGTTTGGCTAATTCAATTACGACTTCGACTTCTAATAGCAAACGTTTAATAATAATAATTTAAGCACTGACTATAAGAGATGGCTACATTTGTTCATCAGTGTTTAATCTACCAACTGTTCGTGGTCATGTGATACACTCCTTTTTTTTAAATGTGACTGTCTTCTTAAAAGAGACATTTACAATATTATTTATTACTATAATAACTTTGTTATCATCGAATCTTTCACAAATTTTGTTTTAAAAAGAAGAATAGCCTGTCAAAATAATTTTCTGCTTGAATAATGAAAATGATTCCCGTTTTTGGAAGTTAAGTCCAACTCCAAGAGGTTCATCGAATCTTTTTAAGTTTCATCGACTCCTTTAGGCACCTCTGGTTTAAACAGTCGGTCACAAAAAAGGAAATTCTATTTCTTCTCTGTCGGTAGTGTAGCTACCAGGATCATTCTTGATCCCTGACCGCCTTCCATGGGTTCATCGAGCCTTTCTAAATTTAATCGACCTCTTTGGGAACCTCCGTTTCGAACAATCGGTCACAAAAAAGAAAATCTTACTTCTTCTCTATCAGTAGTTTAGTTTGACCTTGAAAAAGTTGCGAACGGCATGTGTCCTTCCAAAATGACCATCGTTGAAGGTCATCCTTTAAGTTGAGGGGGTAGTTTAACAGGTGAAGAAGTCACCCATTTAGTCCTCGCAGCTGAAGAGGCCTTGAAGAAAAGAAAATATTTAGTTCTTGCAGCTGAAGAAGGTCGTCAATGACGTAAAACTACCAGAAGTGGTAAAACTAGTTTTTTTAGAATTTTAGTAATCTGTTGAGAAATGAATCTTGGCACTCAATATTAGGCTCTCAGGGGAGTGTAGATAAATGTATGGATTCCTTTTATGAGACTTTATTATATTATTTTGACGTTGTATTTCCTGTGAAACGCCATAAAATTTATTTTATGTCAAGAACACCGAGAGAACCCTGGTGTACACCAGGTATTAGAGTCAGCAGCGCGAAATTGAAATACTTATACCAAATAACAAAATGTAATCCTTCAACAGAGTTTATAAATTACTATAGAACCTACAAAGAAATTTATAAGCAAGTTATACAAGCTGCAAAAGCATTATCGGTTAAAAACTGTGTGCAACATTCATCTAACAAATCTGCAGGAGTGTGGCGCGTTATTAATAATCAGTTCCCAATGTAAAAAAAAAAACTGATTTTAAAAGAATTTCATACAAGGGCAAAGTAGTCACTGAACTAACAGATATTGCGAACTGTTTTAACAAATACTTTACCAAAGCACAAGATTTTCCTAACACCAGTCAAAATCCTTTTAATATTAGGGACGGCTGCAATAGCCCAATGTTTCTTTCCCCAGTTATCGAATTTGAAGTATTTTCAATAATAAAAAGCCTCAAGCAAAGTGACTCCAGCGGACTTGATGAAATACCAGTAAATATTTTAAAAGATTGTGCTATATATTTAGTAAAACCGCTAACATATTTGATAAATTTATCTTTCTGTCAAGGTGTTTTTCCATCTGCTTTTAAGAGAGCAAAAATCTGTCCTTTGTTCAAAAAAGGTGATAAATTTGATATCGTCAACTATCGTCCTGTATCAATACTGCTTTCCTTATCCAAAGTATTTGAAAAAGCATTTTTAATAAGGTTAGCTAAATTTTTAGATGACAAAAAGATAATTTCACAACACCAACATGGTAAAGGAAAGTGTACAGAATCTGCAGCACTAGAATTAATGGAAGGCATTCTAGATAACATAGATGCCTATAATAAGACAATAGCTACTTTCTGTGATCTAAGCAAGGCTTTTGATCTCGTCGAACACAAGCAATTATTAGATAAAATATATTATTATGGCATCCGTGGAATTAGTCATAAGTGGTTGTCATCATATCTACAAGGCAGATCACAGAGAGTAGAAATTAGATGTTTGGGTAAATGTAGTAGATCCTCATCACTTGATATTTACAAAGATGTCCCTCAGGGGTTAATATTAGGACCAGTATTGTTTAATCTTTAAATAAATGATCTACCTTTAAATCTAAATACTGTTAATAAATGTCTAACGTATGCAGATGACACTGTCTTGGTTAATTACGGAAAAAAACGTTGAGGTACTTTCAACTACGGCTAATAGTGAGGTTGAGGATATGAAAAAGTGGCTTCAAGAAAATCAATTATTTCTAAATGAAACTAAATCTCAGTTCGTGGAGTTTAGCACCAAAAATGCAAATGAATGCAATAAAGCAATAATGATCTCTCTTCAACGTGTATCCACAGTTAGATATTTAGGTTTCGATTTGCATGAGAACTTGGATTGGACTGAACACATAACCAATTTATCTAAAAAAGTCAATAAAAATATATTTGCCTTAAGAAAACTTTCTTCTCTATGTGGTACAGAAACTTGCAGGATCTTTTATTTCAGTAAAATACATTCTCAGTTAAAGTATGGATTACTATTGTGGGGGACAAGTTCGCATTCTAATATACTTTTCATTTTGCAGAAAACATGTATTCGTATTATTCATAAGTTACCTTTTAGATCATCATGTAGGACTTGCTTCATGAAAAACTTTAATTCTGATCTCGAAAATTATGTTCCAATTTCTCTCTTATAATCATTATTATTATTTTCAATAATCTGCAATATATTATTTCGAAGATATAGGTATGCATATACAGCGTGGAAACTAAGTAACGGATAAAATCCATAACTCCGTTAATATTTGTAATAAAGCAAAAATCTAAAAGGGGTATAACGATTCAAATTACAGCGCATAAGAAGAAGTATATTTTGAGATATTTTCATGAATTTTTTTTTAAGTTATGACGTCATCAAGATTTTTTTTAAATGACAACCTATACTTTTTATTTTTGATTTCGGTGGGTTTTTTTAACCTACTTTCAATAGTATAAAATTTTGAATCGATTACATAACAAAAAATTCAAGAAAAACGGCCATAAAAGTTTAATTGTAAAGTTGAAGAAATTAACAGAATATCTAGTTAGCTAGGTGTAAAGCAAATAAAATTTGTTTGATTGACAAGAACTTGTAAATACCTATCACAATAAAGTGAGTATTTTTATTCCCTGTGGATAGTAGGAGTTACACTAATTATTAAAAACCTTTTACCAAAATGGTGTTGCTGACTGAAAAACAAAGAATTGAAGTTCTAATGATGATTGGGTATGGCGATCGAATTAGAACTCATCAAGAGGTGTATCGACTTTTTATAGACAAATATCCTTGTCAGCAAATAAGTCAATCCACAGCCAGCAGAATAGAAAATAAATTTCGAAATTACGGATTTGTGAAAGACCTTCCAAAAACTGGCCACCCTAAGACAAAATTAATTGACGATGTGCAGCTTGATATTTTACTAGAAATAGAAAATAATCCGTATTCGACTAGTCGAGACATTGCTTTAGAGCATAACCTGAGCCATACCTCGGTACTGAAACTTTTAAAAATGCAAAAGTTTCATCCGTATAAAGTAAAATTAGTCCATGAGTTAGCCGAAACTGACTATGATCATAGACAAGAATTTTGTGAAGAAATGTTGGAAATTTGCAATCGTGATCCAATGTTCTCGCAGCGTATAATTTTTTCTGATGAGGCAAGTTTTACTTTACATGGAACTGTTAACAGACATAATTGTCGATATTGGTCTAGGGAAAATCCCCACTGGATGCAAGAAGCTCATACTCAACATCCCCAGAAGCTCAACGTATGGACAGGAATTGTCGGTGACAGAATTTTAGGTCCATTCTTTATCGAAGGTAATTTAACTGGTGAGAAATATCTACACTTCTTACAATTCGAATTAGTACCTGCATTGGCGATATTATTTCCTAATGAAAATGACTGTGACGTACCAAACAATAACATTTGGATGCAACACGACGGTGCTCCGCCACACTACGCAGTTGATGTGCGACGTTATTTGGACGAGATGTTCCCAGGTAGATGGATAGGAAGAAGAGGTCCAATGGAATGGCCAGCTAGATCCCCTGATCTAACGCCATTAGACTTTTTTCTATGGGGGTACTTAAAAAGCAAGGTGTATAAAAATAGACCTAACAACTTAGACGATCTTAAAGAAAGAATTCGACAGGAGTGTAGGTTAATAACACCTCAAACTATTCAAAATGTAATAAATGAATTTTATGAGCGTCTTGGGTATTGTCAGTTGGTGCATGGTCGTCAGTTTGAACATTTATTGTGATTTCAATGACTGTCAAAATCAAATTTTGTTTATTTACACCTTAATTTTGTTTCGTTTTAAACCTAGCTAACTAGATGTTCTGTTTATTTATAAATATATATATATATAAAAAATTCATGAAAATATCTCAAAATATACTTCTTCTTATGCGCTGTAATTTGAGTCGCTATATCCCTTTTAGATTTTTGCTTTATTACAAATATTAACGGAGTTATGGATTTTATCCGCTACTTAGTTTCCACGCTGTATAACTTATGTACATACATGTTGTATTCTCTTTTTTTTTAGTTTAATTGTATATTAATATGGCTAGCTGTATAAAAATTTCCCACCTGAATACACGGTCTCTCCTGTCAACTTTCGTTGAATTCAAAAATCTAATCTTGTTACATGATTTTGATGTTAAATGACAGTTAAATGACAGAATTCCTACTGAACATGTAAGTATCTTAGGATATAATTTCCTACGGCTAGATAGACCTTCTCGTGGTGGTGGAGTAGGTTTTTATATTAAATCTAAATTTAGGTATGCTGTGGTAAACGTTCCCAAAGACATAGAAGAACTGTGGGTATCATTTTCGTTTGGTAACATAAAATGGGGCATTGGCTGTATTTATAAATCTCCAGAAACGAATATGCAAGTTTTTCTAAATAATTTGGAAACGACATTATCAATTATAGTTCCAAATTATGCTAACATTCTATGCTTGGGCGATTTTAATATTGATCTATTCAAAGTGCATAATAATTGCACAAAAGATTTTTACAGTCTTATCAATAGTGTTGGCCTAAAACAAATTATAAATGCTCCCACCTGCATCACATTTTTATCTGTAACTTTAATTGATTTAATTTTAATCAATAATGAAAACCTTGTGATTGATTCAGGTACACTAAATGTATCAAATATTTCTGACCATGAGATGATATATTGCTACATACGAGGTAGGGTTACAAAATCTAACGCGCTGATAAAAACTTTTCGTAATCTGAAAAATATAGAACACGACAAATTTTGTGGCGATCTTTTATCTATCCCTTGGCGCAACATATACGATCTTCAGTGTATTAATGATAAAACTGAATTTTTAAATGAAAATTTGCATTTACTTTTTGATAAGCATGCTCCTTTAGTGACGAAACGATTTACTAAAAACTTTAACCCCTGGCTGACAAACAATTTAAAAATTCTGATGAATTGTAGATGTAGAGATGATGCTCTCTCTAAATTCAAACAGACCCGAAATATAAATGACTGGGAAAGCTATAAAAATTTAAGAAATTTTACTACTGCTGCTGTAAGGCGTGAGAAAAAAGCGTATTTTGAGAATAACATTTCAACTATAGGTGTAATATCTGTTTGGAAAGATATAAAACTATTAAATATTTTTAATAAGGAATCAGTAAATTTATCCGAAAATTACAGCAATTTGGACTTAATCAATTCCCATTTTATTAATAGTATACCGACGTGTACAGTAGATTGCAGTATGATTTTAAAATATTACAATTCTTCTGTAAATCCTAAAATTACTTCAATTTTTTCTTTCACCGAAGTCGCTGAATCAGTAGTGAGCAAAATTATTTTATCTCTTAAATCTAATGCAGTTGGCAGTGACGGTATAAATGCAGAAATGTTAAAAATATGTACACCACAGTTGTCATACGTAATTACACACATTATTAATTATTGCATCAAAAATTGCGTTTTTCCTGCTGCTTGGAAGTACGGTCATGTTTCATCCTTACCGAAAATCAAGAACCCAACTTCATTCAATGATTTACGTCCGATCAGTGTTCTACCAACTTTGTCCAAGGTTCTAGAAACAATTTCTAGAATTTCAGTTGCGAGAACATTTATCAAGAAATAATGTACTACCTGAAACTCAATCAGGTTTCAGACCAGGCTACAGTTGTGAAACAGCATTGTTAAAAATAACCGATGATATTGTACGAGCAAACGATGATTATGATGAAAGTTACAGTTCTTGTAGCTTTAGATTATTCTAAAGCATTCGACTCTATTAATCACAAAATACTTTTATCAATTTTACATCATATTGGTCTTGATGATTCAGCTTGCAATCTGTTAGCTGATTTTGTGAAAAATCGTAAGCAATCAGTCAAAATTTCCCCTAATCTATCGGCAGCTTTGAACGTTGAAAGTGGAGTCCCACAGGGTTCCATATTAGGCCCATTATTGTTTTCTGTTTGTATTTCTCAGTTTCCTACATTTATTAAACATTGTTCATCACATTTCTATGCAGATGATTCACAAATTTATTTATCTTTTTATCTCAATGATATTGACACTGCTTGTAATAAAATTAATTTTGATTTACAAAATTAATTTATAAAATCTCAAGAACACTCATTATTTCTTAACCCAACTAAAAGTGTGGTAATTGTTTTTGGTAAAAAGAATGATCGTCGTAGAGTTCTGTCTAGCCTTAACATTAAAATAAATTCTCAAACATTAGAACCGCAGGAGACTATAAAAAACTTGGGAGTAACATTAGATTATTCCTTGAAGTTTACAGAACACATAACTCGTGTTATTCAACAATCTTATGCCATCTTAAGAGTAACTTATCACAATCGACAACTATTTAGCAAACAGATAGAAACCTTACTTTGTAACAGCTTAGTTTTAAGCAAATTTAACTATTGTTGTTCAGTATATGGTCCTTTTTTAAGTTCGTCTGATAAATACAGAATACAAGAAGTACAAAATTCATGTTTCAGATTAATACATGGCATTAGAAAATATGAAAGAATTACTTATAAACTGAAAGACTCCCACTGGCTAAATATGGAACGTCGTAGAATTTTGCACGGTTGTTGTTTATATTATAAGATTTTAAATTTTAAAAAGCCTGTCTATTTATATAATAAAGTTGTTCACCGAACTGATGTTCATACATTAAATTTAAGATTCCGTGGCCTACTGACACCACCCGTTCATAAAACTGAACAATTTAAAAAAAAAACATTTAGCTACGTCATAAGTAATTATTATAATAATAACAGTACACTTTCTAATACTAAGAATCTTCACAATTTTAAAAAACAGTTTCTTCAAAAGTTGCAACAGGAGCAAGACCGTGTATTCTAGAAAGTTTCTTTTTTATTTATTGAATTATTTACCCTATATTTGTGTATGATTTCATTTCATTCTTTATCTACATATCTACAAATTTGAAATAATTTTCCAAATATCGCCTAATAAATGTATTTATTTATTTACAAGTAGAGATTTGTAACAAGGTTAGTTGTAAGAGCAGCTTCTTCCCTTGGACTAAGCTGAAACTGGCCTTGTTCTAAATTTCATTTTTTTGTTTCTATTGTATGTTATTTTTTTGGAGAATAAAGACATCATTATTATTATTATTATTATTATTATTATTATTATTATTATTATTATTATTATTATTATTATTATTATTATTAAAAACGACTATTTAACTTTATCAAGTATGCATATTTATTCTGCAGCTGTCTATATTCGTAAAAATCTACATAGTTTTGAATCCAGCTCTGCAAGCGAAAACTATAGCATACGTCAGCCATCTTTGCTTTTGCCAAGATGCAGATTAGAAATGCGTAGAAAAGGTCCTCTTTGCTCAGCTATTAGAATTTACAATAAACTTTCCAATAGGCTGAAAGAGGCTTCCTCTCTCGCTGTGTTTAAAAGTACCTTAAAATGTTAGCTTATTCGGGAATGCTATTATTTTGTGAATGATTTTTTTCTGGTAAACCAATGTATGTGATAACGGTACACTCTTTAGTAAGTTTCTTTACAATTGTCCTAATTTTTTTTTCTCTCTGACAATGTCTATATCTTTTTATAAGATTTAACGACAATAAATGAATTATTATTATTATTAGTTCTTGCAAATGAAGGTGTGTGCAAAGGGTCGACAATGAGGTAATTTTACCAGACGTGATCGTTGGGTATACAAGGTGAGTATCATGTATGGTCTCGGGATGGTTCAATATTTTGGATTCAGAATGATCAGATACACAAGGCTACATATGATGACATTAACATTTTACTTCAAAATCAAAATTGAAATATGCGTATTTATATAACGTATTTCTGTCTTTAGTTGGAATTATTAATTTTCCCGATGGTTAAGGTGTATCCTGATGTTCAAACTTGATTTTTAGGTTACTTGTTTCTTATTTTATCTACATTAGAACATTATTATTACTTTATCTTCATGAATGTGTAATATTATTACATTTATTTACAACTTTGTTTATTGAATTTAGTGCATATTAGGATGCCTATTTATTTTCATGGCTGAGTATTTTTTTTTATCTCCAATCAGTTGATATGCTTATTTACTGCACTACAAAGTATTATTTATTTATTTACTATGTACGTATTTATATACTACTCTGCGTATCGAATCTGGTGCATATTTTTTTTCTTTTTGCGATGCGGAAGTAAGTGTGTATCTTCTAGCCATTATTTGTTAATTTGCCATTTTATTTAGTGCGCATGTAATTTAGTGCTATTTATTTATCTATTATGGATATTTGGGCTACTTTGATAATTTTTATATTTCTAATATTAAATATGTATGTTTATCACATCTTTTTTGAATTTAGTGTGTCTACAGTTCACGTTGATGCGCCGAACCGAATAGAAGTGATTTTGCTAGGTCCGGCTTCGATAATTATTTTAGTATTGTTTCGCTAGTCTTGATCAAATTCTTAGTTAACCACGGATTAAAGTGAACATTATTGTGTGAAAGTTAATATTTATTAACCAGCTAATTTCTAAAATGTATAATACAAGGTCTAGAGACGATATTACCGAGTTGATAAAAGGAACCACGTGTTCACTGCTAAGCGATGAAAATTTTATTGCTAACATTGTGGAAAAAGTTACGCAAATTGTTATTAAAACTGTGGAAAAATTAACCGAATCGCAAAGCCGTAAACTAAGTGAACTTGAGAATAAAATCGAACAGTTGCACAAGGAAAATTTCCAAATTCGTAAAAAACTGGATATTCAGGAGCAATATTCTAGACGTAATTGTGTTCGTATATATGGAATTGAGGAGGCCGATAATGAAAACGTTGATGAGGTAGTTATGGATATAATTAAAAATAAGATGAAGCTGAATTTGTGCGATAACGTAGTTGAAAGAGCGCACCGCATAGGTCGGCGCTTGCAAGAAACCAGCCAAGTAAGTGATAACGCTGCCCGAAAAAATTTCCCAAAACATCGAGCCATTATCGTTAAATTCCTAAGTTACAAGGATCGCCAGACTGTATTTAATAACAGAAAATTCTTAAAAAATTCTGGTATAACTATCAAAGAGGATCTTGTACGGAGCAGAATGGAACTTTATAAACAAGCAGTTGCACAATTTTCGCGGGATAAAGTCTGGACTTCAGATGGCAGGATTTACGTCAGGTGTAAAGGTAGAAAATATGCGGTTACTGATCGAGATGGATTGGATAATTTACTGGCACAGAAGTCGGACTAGCGTGCAGGGAAACAAAAAATAAAAGAAAATTAGCGTAGGAGGATTACAGGATTTAAGGATTAATGCCTTATTTATTTCTTTTTTCTGTTATTGTAATAATAAAATTTATTTTTTTATTTAATTAATTAATTTAGTTAATGATTGGTTAGGTATATTTATTTCTCCGCCAAATTTAATATTATTGAGGTTTAACTACTTCGCTATTTAACTACTTTGTTATCTAACTACTTTGTTGTTTAATTACTTTGTTGTTTAACTACTTTGTTATCTAACTACTTTATTATTTAACTACCTCGTTATTTAACTACTTTGTTACTAGTATTAATTAATATTATTTCTTTATATATATATATCTTTTTTACATCTTAATGTCAAATTTAATAATTGCCGGTATTAATGCAAGGTCCTTAGTTTCAGGCTTTCAGGAATTCAGGAGCATTGTGTTAGCGGGTAGTTATGATGTTGTGGGAGTATCGGAAACATGGTTGACTAATGAAATTACATCTGATTCCATAAAAATTGAGGGTTACGATTTATACAGGCATGATCGTGCCACACGTGGAGGTGGGGTATGTGCGTATGTAAAATCAAATCTACCTTGCGATAAATTTCAATTTAACTCTGGAAATGCAATGGAAGAATTATGGATTCGTATCAAAATTAAGAAAATTGTCTTAGCTGTGGGTGTAATTTATAGGACACCTCGTAGTAATGTGTTAGAATGTTTTGACCAAATAGATTTATCATTATCAGGAATAGTTCCTGATTGTGATGAACTTGTATGTGTTGGAGATTTTAACATAAATCTTTTAAATTCAACAACTGCTGCTAGTTCACTTATTCATTGTTTTGATGGTTTTGGTATGAGCCAAATTATTAATGAACCAACACGAATAACAGAAAATTGCAACTCTTTAATTGATCTTATTTTTGTAACAAACAAAGATTTTGTTTTCGAATGTGGGACTGTAAACACTGATATATTTTCTGATCATTTGCTTACCTATTGCATCTTAAAATATGATGTTCCTACAGTTAAACAAAAATATGTGACTTTTCGTGATTTCAGTAAATTTTCTCATCAAGATTTCCTCGAGGATTTTTTGAACATGAGGTGGGATGACATTTGTTTAATAAATAACATTGATGCTAAAGTTGAATTTATGAACAATAATTTAATTCACTTATTTGATTTACATGCCCCTTTTAAAACGGTTCGAGTTTCTAAACCGAAAGCTCCATGGCTAACTGATGTTATTAAATATATGATTAAACTTCGAAATGTTGCTTTATCTAAGTTTAAGCGAACAAGCCTTCCAGCCGATTGGATCTACTATAAGCAATTACGGAATCTTACTTTGAATGCTATCAGAAATGAAAAACGTGCTTATTTAAGTACTTTATCAAAATGTAGTATGAATAAAACCTGGTCAGTATTAAAAAGTATGAATATCTGTAAATCTAAAGCTTCTGAAATACCAGAAACGTTATCAAATGTGGAGGAAATAAATGATTATTTTGTTAATTCTGTATCTCAAATCGATGAAGATTGTAGTGAGGCCATAAATTATTATTCCTGCAATAAGTTGAAAGATTCCAATTCTCAATTTCAGCTTGCAACTATAGAAGAAGTGAATAATATTATTAATACTATTACTTCCAAGGCACAGGGCTTGGACGGTATTTCTATAAAAATGTTGCGTTACTGTTTGCCACTCATTTCAAAATATATAACCCACGTTGTAAACTGTTGTTTGGAAATTGGTTATTTTCCTGTTTATTGGAAAAAATCGTTAGTACATCCTTTGCCTAAAACTAATACTCCTACGCAATATTCTGATTTACGGCCAATTAGCATACTTCCGATTTTTTCAAAAATTCTGGAAAAGTTAGTGCATAAGCAAATTATGACTTACGCAATTGATAATAATATTATTCCAGATGTTCAATCCGGTTTTAGGAAAGGGTATAGTACTGCATCAGCTCTAGTTAATGTTTGTGATGACATTTTTAATGCCTGGGATAAGGGTTTTGGTACTGCCCTGGTGCTTTTAGATTTCTCCAAAGCTTTCGACACCATTAATCATAACGTATTGCTGGCTAAGTTAAAATTTATAGGTTTCGATGAAATAAGCTGTTCATTCATGAGCAGTTATTTACTTAATAGATCACAAATAGTCGTGGTAGGAAATAGGGCTTCTTCCGAGACTTATATTTCAAAGGGCGTTCCTCAAGGCAGTATATTGGGCCCATTACTGTTTATTCTATATACGTTCGATTTTAATTTGGTTTTAAATCACTGTAAATGTACATTATATGCTGATGATACCCAGATTTATAAACATTTCTTGCTGGATAACGTTGCTACAGATTTTAACTTAATTAATGAAGATTTGAGTAATTTGGTTCACAAAGCACAAATTCATAATTTATGTATTAATACCTCAAAATCATGTCTTTTAATTTTTGGCAGTAAAAAATGTAAGGATGCAGCTGCTGAATGTAGCCTTAACATCTTGGGCAAGCCGCTAGCCATTTCGAAAGTTGCAAAAAATCTTGGCCTTTACATGGATTCTGAGTTGAGATTTCGGGATCATGTTAATAAAATGTTAAAGAAATCTTATTGTTCTCTTCGTTTACTTTATGCCAATAGGCATTTTATTAACATTAATTTACGTAAAATTCTTGCTGATTCTTTAGTTTTAAGTCATTTTAATTATTGTGATGTTGTATACGGTTCATGTTTAGACTCATCAACTGTTGCCCGCATTCAAAGGGTTCAGAATGCTTGCATTAGATTCATCTACGGCCTCCGTCATTTTGATCATGTTTCCCATAAATTGGTAGATCTTAATTGGTTGAATATGAAAGATCGTAGAAAATTACATTTCGCAGTTTTTCTTATTAAAATTGTTAAAAATTCTAAACCTTCGTATTTGTCCAAGAAATTACTTAAGTATGATTGTATACATGAAGTGAATACTCGTTTTAAAAATAACTTTATCCTACCCAAACACACTAAAGCACTATTTGCTAGATCTTTTTCATATCTTGGTCCAATTACGTGGAACAGTATACCAGAATCGTTAAAATCATGTTCTTTACTCTCGTTTAAAAAGAAATATACCTCTGTTTTAAATGATACCAATTTTGTTTAAAATTTCTGTATAATCAAATGTAATTATGATTATGATATTATATTTGTAATATTTCAGTCATAACTCCCTCATTTGTTGCCAATGCTCTTGAAGACCTGAAATCTGAGATTATAACAACTTTTATATTTTGAATTTATAACACTGGTTATCATTATTATTATTATTTTCTTTTTATGTGACACCTCTGTTAATTTGATATATAATGCCAGTTAGATTGGTTATTTATTAGTTCTAATTATCTCTAATTAGGCGTAATATGCATTTTTTTTTTATTTTGTATGTATTTAATGAAAAATTCGGCGTCAATGTGTATGAAATACCTATTAATATTTATTGTTGATTTTTTTTTTGTAACTGATGGTTAAGTGAATAGCTTATGCTAAACTTCGCCGAATAAAGTCCGTTTATTATTATTATTATTATTATTACTATTTTTTCATTTATTTCAATTCTATGAACGTAAATCATTATATATATTACATTTACTGCACTTTAAAATATTTGCAGGTCACGTTTTTAAATAATTTAATTCTTTATCTTAGTAATTTTTTGATCAAGTATTTCTGATTTAATTAGACGGATTAACAATATGCATTTTCAAATTGCGTGTTTAAATGCTCGATCACTATGCACGGGATTTCGAGAATTTTCTGATTTTATTGAAAGTAACTCTTTTGACATCACAGCTGTAACGGAAACTTGGCTACACGTGGGTATAAATTCTTCTTTGGTACATATACCTAATTATAACCTAGTACGTTGTGATAGAGAAAGCAGAGGAGGTGGTGTAGGCTTTTATATAAAAACTTATTTACAACACAAAAATATTAGCTCAGAAAGTAGTGACTCTTTCCTAGAGCTTTGGGTAAATATTAAAATTTGTAATAAAGTAATTGCTTTTGGGGTAGTATACAGGCCACCGAGTAGTAATGCTGTTGCATCTCTTCAGGAGCTCGAATCCTCAATCGCTTCTATTTTTCCAACGGTGGATGAGTTGATGTGTTTAGGTGATGTGAACATCAACCTTCTTAATTTAGATAGTAAGGATTCTAATCATTTTTTATCTTTGCTAGATTCGTTTGATCTCTCACAAATTGTGAATGAACCAACACGCATCACTGGTACCAGTAGTACATTATTGGATGTTATTTTTACTACTAATTCTGAATTGGTGATTGATGTTGGAACTCTTGATGTTCATGTGTCCGATCATAAACTCGTACATTGTGCCTTGAACTTAAATACTGAAAGTCGGTCTGCTCGTTTTTATTCATTTCGTGATTTTAAAAACCTGAATTTTCAGTATTTTTACGATAGTTTAAGATCTATACCTTGGAATAACATTTATGATTTAGATTCGATTGATGATAAAGTTGATTTTATAACAACAAATTTAAATTTATTATTTAATATTCATGCTCCAGTTAAGATTGTTAGGCTTACAAAGAAATCGTCTCCTTGGCTTACTGATATTATTCGACGTATGATTAAATTACGCAACAATGCATTGAGTAAATTCAAAAGGACGAAATTGCTTGCTGATTGGGATTATTATAAAACAATTCGGAATTTTGTGACTAGCGCTATAAAGAATGAAAAACGAGCATATTTACAGCATATATGCAGCCAAAAAAATTCTAAATTATTGTGGCACACTCTTCAAACTTTGAATATAAGCAAACCTCGTAAAATTACAAATTTGCCAGATAATATAAATAACCCTGACAGTATAAATAATTTTTACTTAAATACAACTAAACAAATGAATAAATTTGTTCCCACCAACGTTCTGTCTTTCTACCTTAATAATTGTATTAATAATGAGCGACCAAAATTTGCATTTCACACATTCACTGAAACTGATGTTGAGAAAACAATAAATTCTATTAAATCTAATGCTAGTGGTAATGATGGTATTTCCGCATATATGCTACGAATATGCATACCTTTTTTAGTTAAATATATTACACATGTCATAAATTTATGCTTCACCCGAGGAGAGTTTCCAAAGCTTTGGAAACAAGCATTAATTATTCCTGTTGCCAAAGTCAAGCAGGTTGAATCGTTAAATGATTTACGTCCTATTTCCCTTTTACCTATTTTTTCTAAAGTTCTTGAAAAGTTATGTTGAAATCAGTGTAAGAAATACATTGATAAATATAACTTACTACCTTCAGTTCAGTCCGGTTTCAGGGCTGGATATAGTACCACTACAGCACTGCTGAAAGTTACGGACGATATTCTGAGAGCAACTGATAGGGGAGAGACAACAGTATTGGTACTCATTGATTACTCAAAACCATTTGACACTGTTGATCATCAGTTAATGTGTGCAAAGCTACATTACCTTGGTTTTGATGATCTATCACTTCGATTTTTCACTTCTTATCTCACTGAACGAACTCAGGCGGTAGTAGTAAATAATAATAAATCTTCATTTCAGTCAATTACGTCTGGCGCCCCACAAGGCTCTGTATTGGGACCGTTTTCATATTGCCTGTATACTTTCGATTTTTATAAAAATATTAAAGCTTTCTATGCCGATGATACTCATCTATATTACAGTTTTAAATCACCAGACATACAGTTAGCAATTGATTTAATTAATGATGATCTGAAGTGTTTACTATCAATATCTAATGACCATTGTTTATGTGTGAATCCAAAGAAATCATCTGCTATAGCATTTGGTAATGCTAAAGATCGACAGAGGGCCATAGACTGCATGAGTATTTTCATTAATGACAGTATGCTTTTATTTACCGATGAGGTTAAAAATTTAGGTATTATTTTTGACAAAAACATGAGATTTACTTCGCATGTAAATAAATTAATTCAGAAATCATATTGTTCTTTGAAATCTTTATACATGAATCGACATTTTCTACCATTTAAATTAAAAATTCAATTATGTGATTCTTTGGTTTTGTCAAATTTTAATTATTGTGATGCTGTCTATGGCCCGTGCATTGATGCTATAACTAGTCAAAGAATTCAGAAAACTCAGAATTCCTGTCTTCGTTTTATTTTCGGTTTAAGAAAATGGGAACATGTTAGCCATAAACTTCAAAATATTACCTGGCTGAATATGTATAGTAGAAGATTACACCACATCACTTGCTTAATCCACAGAATATATCTTACCTCGTTACCACCATATCTCAGTTCTTTAATAATACAGAGAAAGTCAATTCATAGTCGAAATTTAAGATGTACTAGTGGACTTGACATTCTGTTGCATAACTCTACTTTATTCGAAAGATCTTTTTCATATTATTCATCAAAAGTCTATAATACCATACCACGTGAGCTGAGACTGTTACCGATAAATTCCTTTAGAAGAAAATTAAAGGAACGTATGCTTTCTGTGCATTAAATGATCGAGCACTTGATTACTTAGACGTAGTTCTTTTTCCATATTCTCTCATTCAGCTTTAATCTTATAATTAGTGCGTAAGTATTAAGTTGTATTATTACATTTATATATATTTTGAAATAGGTTATATGGTTGGTTAAGTGCTAGAACAGCGCAGCTGAACTTCGCCAACAAAATAAAGGCCTTTATTATTATTATTATGATAAGAGTACGAGCCTGACGAACCTAAAATGCAACCCAACATACAATTTAGATCTAGATTTCAATGAAAATTGTATGGACGGTTGCATTTTAAGTTCATCAGGCTCGTGTACTCTTATACTACTCACACGGTATAGGGAATAGAAAAATATATATTGTTTCTGTCATTACTCGCGTGTGATAGAAACTGCTGTCTATCCCCGGTGCTGAATAAGTAAGCGCAAATTTTAAGATTATTTCAACAAAAAGTGAAAAGCTTGATATTATTTGAAACAAAGAATGAGTCGTTTCGATTGGACTAAATAATGAACATAAAACTATTCTTCAAATAAGTTTAAATTTTTTAATAACTGCCTCCCCCTCTAATATTTAAGACGGACATAACGTGGAGTGTATTAATAAATAGTGGCAGTCGTGCAGAAAATATTGAAAATATTTGATGTGCACACGTGTACGATCCTGAATATCCGGAGGTACAGAACCATTATCGAAACACTAACAATGCCAAGGACTGTACGCCCCGTACTTTAACTAAATATTGTTTTAGGAGATTAGCATTTCGCCCATTCGCTGTTATTATTTCTTAAACGGTGGCCAATTATGTTAATCCTACTTTAATATGAAGATAATCCTTGCGTAAACGTCGGTCACCGTTTTAATCCGGGATTATAACGCAAGTCCCCGCTGCGAAAGCAGCGGGAGAAGATTACCGGAGAATAAATCAATTCTAACGTTAATTGCATGTATGTACAATTTGTCGGTGTGCATTTATTTTATAAGGGGAAATGAAGGATTAAAAATTGAAATACATATTTCTTCTGGGGCACACAATGGTTATTATTATTCGGGAATCTTTTAAGAAAGCTCACGTATCCATGATTCCGCAGAAATGAATATCTCGCTGGTTGGTTCGTTCGTTCACGGACAACAAACACCCGAGGGCCCCAAAGAGTAAATTCTTTCTCAATTATTGCGAGTTCATGACGTACGAGTTTATAATAATTGAGGGTGGAATGGAACCGCAGCCTCGGATCCCGCATTCAGGGTTCTTGTTATGACGGATCCCCGAACACTTGTCCCAAGAATGAATGGGCTCATTCGGGCGTATGCACATCGCACCTACGCCCGGCCCTTGCATTCAGAAACTAGTTTAGATTCGATTGCTCCCCCTTTCGCTTTTATTGTCATTATTATTTTAATTACGTCTTAATAAAGTGCCGGCCTAAATATATGAGGCGAAGACTATGGGAAACTTTATTGAAGCAGTGGTCCTTCAATTTTTTTCTCTTCTGTTTGTACATAACTTGACCACAAATTGTTCAAATCAAATCACCTTCTGAGGAGGCACAGTTCCCAATTTGGTTGTGTGCCAAATCAGGCATAATCAGAAAATAAACCAAATTGGTGAAGTCAAAATTAAGTGTTTCTGGTCCCTTTCAGTAAATACGGAGAATTTTATGGAACCAAATGGAACCTACCCTGGAAGGATGATATTTATTGAAAATTAATGATTATGAATGATTGTTTTGCTTCCCCAAAATTGGTTGGTGACTCTCTCGCATAAGTCCAAAAGAGACCACTGGTGGCTTGATCCAAATGGTGTTCTTAATTGAGTTCCTCAAAGCAAAGTAGTAATCAGCTGAACCACTCTGAATATTCTTGCAAACATCAGAAGAATATCTTTGCCCAACCGTTAATAGCACCAGCAAGTACGCTTATGACTTTTTTCCCTTCGAGGACCACGATTGCTGCTTTCATTTTCAGCCCTTGTTGGTAACACTGTTCAAGATAATTAAATAATAAGTTAACAAGTCTTCCTTTCTTTGGTTTTGTAAGTCCACGATAGTGATTCTTATGATGACGATAACCTCAGTCCTGCTGGGTAATACAACGTCTTCAGCGAGGACTACTCGAGCGGCCACGTCCCCTCGTTGATGTAGAACCAACTCCTCATTATTGAAAGCCATCACGCCACGCTTTAAGTCCAATTGGAACCCGTGGGCACACATGACGTCCATGCCCAAAATTGCCTCGTCCTCTATATCTGCTACCAGTGCACGGTGTTTTATTGGAGTTGAACCAATGGTGATGATAACCTCTACTTCATCATGGACAGTTGCTGATGTTCCAGTTGTAGTTTTCACTCTCCACTTGGTCGGCTCGGTGCGTCCAGATGACTTGATGACGTCGGGTCTTAGGATGGTCTTCGTCGCACCCGTATCCAACAACATGGTGTGAGGAATGTCATCAATGGTAACATCCACGAAGATACTGCTGGTTAACTGCCGTAGGGATATTACTTGTTTGGCTTTCGTCTTTGGGGGCCTTTGAATACGGGTCGACGTTTGCCCCTCTGCACCGACCCCGGCTTAGTTTAACTGAGGCTTCCTTGGATCCTGTCTGGGCTTTGGACATCGCCTGCGAACATGTCCTTCGTCCTGGCCTTTCCAGCGGCTTCTTCTTCTTGAGGACCTGTTCCACAATGCGGCGAACATCCTCGGCGATGGCATACTCCCTGGGTCGCTCTTTTACAGCAGATCCCACCTTGGCGTTAGCGGATTCTTCCTCTTCCTCCTCTTGGAAGTCCATAGCCGCTCGCACCTTGACATGCCCTCTTGAGACTCGTCTCGCTGCTTCAAATTCCAAAGCATAAGCCAATGCGTTCTTGGACGTCTTCGGATGGGTCATTCTCAATGCCTGCTGATTGTCTGGGTCACGGATTCCATCTATGAAGGTCTGCACCGTCAAACATTTGAGGAATTCAACAGGAGCTGTGGGATATGCCAACTGGGCCAGACGCGCTACGTCCGCTTCGAATTCCTGAAGACTTTCTCCAGATTTCTGACAGCGATTTCTCAACTGCGCACGGTATACCTCGGTCAGATGGGCCTGTCCGTAACGCATTTCCATCCTATTCACCAGCTTGTCAAAGTCTTCTTGTTCCTCTGGCGGCACCGTCTGTAGCACATCGATAGCGTCCCCTCTCAAGGCCACAATTAACGAAGTGGCTTTTTCGCTGGCCGTCCATCTGTTCGCCTTTGGTGCTGCTTCGAACTGTTTGAAGTAGTTGGGGCAAGAAGACTTTCCATCGAACGTTGGTGGTTTTATTTTCAGTTTAGAATTTTCTGCTGGTCCTTCCACAATTCGGGTTTCATTATTTTCTAGTACTTCTACTGGTGGCTGATCCCCGAACACTCGCAACCCCGCCATGATTTGTTCCAGATTTTTGATTTTGTTATCCTGCTGGAATATTATTTCTTCCACATTTTCTTGCAGGTTTCTTGTTTCTTCCGATATTTTCACCACTAGTTTATCTTCGAGTCCTTTCGTCTGTTCTAGAAATTCACCCTTCAAATTTCCGGACTGTTCTAGAAGCTTCTCCTCTAAATTTCTGGATTGTTCTCGAAGTTCGTCCTTGAAATTTCCAGATTGTTCTAGAAGCTTCTCCTCTAAATTTCTGGATTGTTCTCGAAGCTCGTCCTTGAAATTTCCAGATTGTTCTAGAAGTTTCTTCTCTAAATTTCCAGACTGTTCTTGAAACATCTCGTCCAAATTTCTGGATTGTTCTCGAAGTTCATCTTTCAGGATTTTATTAAAATCGGAGGAACCACACGGAATTTCGAAAAGGAACGTCTCTGGATCTTCACCAGCTGTCAACAAATCGCATCGGAGACGCTGATGAAGTACGCCTTTCAAACCACAGGTTTCTAACTCTCGTTCTTCCAATTCGGTTTTTAATTCGGCCACTTTTAAGTCTTTCAACAACACTTTTCTCGTAGCCATTGTTTTTTTTTCCGATACTGTACTTATTTAATAATCTGATTAAATTTAATTTACTTTAAATTGTTTATTTATTTGCACAAACCCGCACACCGACACCACTGTTACGTTTCTAGGGTTTAAATTTATTTATTTAAACGAATAAAACACTCGATAAAAACTTAACCGTAATTTAATAAAGCTTAAAAACTAATTTATTTGTAACAATTTATTTATACACTAAAAATCTAACTTCGACGATCGCTGTTAGAATTCGACTGACTGGTGAGTCAACTTTGGCTGATTTTATATCGTTTGCGGCCGTCGCGAATTCTCCACGCTGGAAGATTCGAGTTTGTTCCATCACCGGAAAAGTCTAGTCTGTTCGATGTAGACCCCGGTGACGTGGCAGCCAATGACGCATAACGAACCGACTTTTTGACGCCTTGAGCTAAGCCGGGTGGCGCGCCACAATATATATTTGTTTAGAAAGTGCAGCTTTTTAATAACCCAAAAATACGTCCTTCGTTGGTTTCAATCTGGTCGATTTGACGTTGTAAATTAACGTCATTAACGTCAAAGAGATACGTCCGTCGACGTAGAAAAATGACGTCTTTGGTCTGTGACATATTCACGTCACATTTACGGCATATTAACGTCACTTTTATGGTGACTATGACGTAAAAGATGACCAGAATATAACGTCAAATTGACGACTCACTGCTGCTTGGGTAATTTTTATTTAAACGTCCTCAGATAGCACACTGACGTTATTTTGACGTCATTTTCGACCACATGCGACGTCCTTTTGACATAGATAATGACGACATGTTTATGACGTTTGATTGACGTCATGTTTATGACGTTTGATTGACGTCATGTTTGTGACGTTTTATAGACGTCATGGCAACGACGTTTTATAGGCGCCATGACCACGACGTTTTATAGACGTCTTGGTCATGACGTTTTACAGACGTCTCGCGACCTCACGATGTTTTCACAGTATTACAGAATGTAAAATATGAAATAAAAACACAATTTTATTTTCTACTTATTTAATTATGCGTTTAATACACGCATTAATGCTAAACAGTAAAAAACATATTCCTTCTCATTTTACAGTGTCCGTTTAAAGTTTAAAAACTATTTTCAATTGCAATTTACAGTAGTAGTCTATATCATTCACTAGAGCCTAACACGGTAAAGCGTCACTCTTTAGAACGGGTATAAAACACCGAGTTTCATACGCAAATGTGCAACTTTTATGACTGCATGCTTTTGAAAATTTTAAACTAGTTATGAACTGTTGCTGGAACAAACCTTATAAATGGAAAAACGTAAGAATTATTAGGGGCATTAATTTTTATTCTTAACAGATAATAGGGGCTATTCTGTATCGAGTACGTTAAATGTAAGGACTGTTGCTATGGTATAGGCTATTCTGTATCGAGTACGTTAAATTTAACGGACTGTTGTTACATAAAGCTTTATGACTAGTTGTTACCATAGCAATGGTCCATTAAATTTAACGTACTCGATACAGAATAGCCAATACCATAGCAACAATCCGTTAAATTTAACGTACTTGATACAGAATAGCCCATACCATAGCAACAGTACGTTAAATTTAACTTCCTCGATACAGAATAGGCCGTATTAGGTGCTATTCTGTATCAAGTACGTTAAATTTAGCGTACTGTTGTTGTGATAACAACCAATCATAAAGTTTTATGATTGGTTGTCACTACAGCAACAGGCCTTTAAATTTAACGTACTCAATACGGAATAGGCCCTATTGTACTTCAACTAAACAAATTAGTTTTTTAGTTTTATTTAAAGCAGGCCTAATCATGCGAGGGGAATATGTCGGGGTATATTCTCCTTCTACCATCGCACAGGCAGTGCCGGTTCCCGCTTGACGCTCAGTCGCTTCAATTTCAACAACCAACGATATACAAAACTTATGTAGATAATATTCTTTATGGAAAATGCTGTAGTGACGAGCAATATTATATCGTTTTACGCTCAACAGTTTACCGCAAATAATACATTCTGCATTACCTGTACTGTTTATAAAACACAGATACTTAAGTTCATAATTTTGGTTCATGTTGGTATTTCACGAGCCACACGTTTTATAACTTCTGTTGGTACACGATCGGCTGGCAGGTTGGCTCTTTGATGTCGACGTTTCATTGATCTATCGAATAGTGGGGGATACTATGTCCTCGCTCTTCTCGTATTTTATGCCCAGGCTTGATTTAAAGTATTCCATGATACAAAATTTAAAAAAGTCACGACCTCTGCCCCTTTTTAACTAGTTTAGGTAATACTCCTACTTTTTTTCTGAATGAAGGTAATGAAGCGATAATATGGTAAAAGCATAGTTAAAAATTGTATATCTTTTTGTAAACTTATAGTGTTCTTATATGAAAAGTAATTTATATGCAGAACGAAAGCGAAACAGACTGAATACCTCTCAAGAAAATGCCTGTTTGAGAAAACGCAATTTATAATCCAAGAGGGACACCTTTTGATTCAAACAGTTCAAGATGATGTGTCAACCCAAGCAGCAAGATGTCGTCTTTTTCACGTCAAAAATTGGTCATCGTTTACGTCGAATGACCAATATCAGTGACGTATTAAAGACGTAAAAATGACGGGCAAATGTCATAGCCCGGCGACGTCGTTTTTGTATGTCAAATAGTCGTGTATTTCTGACGTCATTTTTAATTGTATTATCTATGACGCATAAGTAACCAAGAAACCAAATCATATTTTAATTTTTATTCAAATATCTGTACATATGTATACATATACCTACGAACAATAAATAAATAATATTTTTAATAAATTCATACATATTTTTTAAAATTCCAAATAAAAATAACATAAAAAGCTATTACTGAACAGTTTGATTCTACTCTACAGTGAAATAAAACAGTTGAATTAAGTTCCCAGGTCCTATCACAAGGACCGTTAAAATTTTAATATAACAGGTTATAAAATATGAGTTACCAATACCCACCTTCTTTACACAATTTGCTAATAACTAAAACAATAAATACCTAAAGCCAGTACACGTACAAGTAGTAGAATATACTTTAGTTAGCTAATATATAATAAATTAACGCTTAAGAACAAATCACACTAAACTTAAGCACCACGGGCACTACGATTACGATACACAAGAACAATGTCCCAATGTCGAGTGTCGGCGCATACGTCGCATACCCCGTAATAGAAGTCCAGTAAATTTCTTATGTATTAAAATGGTATTAATTAATAAATTCAATCATGTTTATAATTTATACTTTCCTACAAAATCTAATATGTTATCAAATCTACAACTAAATTTATTATCGAAACGAAACTTTTAAAATAGTGTCAAATTTATGTTTTTAAAGTGACGTTCTATTCACGTGATTTATAAACGTCAAATTTTAAACAAAACTTTTACGAAAAAAAGACGTTTAAAACTGGTCATTCGACGTCCTTGACCAATTTTGACCAAATAATGACGTGATAAAAACGACTGCTTGCTGCTTGGGAAATAAACCAAAACATCATATATAACAAGGCCCGTTGGCGACAATATGACGTCTTTTCAAATGAGGTCAAAATTCGATCGTATATTATGCGCCATGTTGACGTCATTTCCAACGACGTCAAAATGCCATCAGAAAATATGACGTTAATATGACGTCTGCGACCAATGTTGACCTTAAAATGACGTCATAATGACGTCTTGAAGGTCAACTGTGCTACCTGAGTCATTTGTAATGACAAAATAATAATAGATAAACACTTGCATTGTACAGGATGCTCATTATTTATGAACATTTCATGAACATGGAATGAAAATAATAGTACTGCAGGCTGTATTTGAAAAAAAAAATATGAATGGTAATTGCTTGTACAAATGAAGTTGATAGATGTCGACAAATTTTATACATGGTTATTTTCTTATTGATTGTAACTTTTAGAAAGCAATTGTAAAACGAACTGAATCATTCTTTGGTAAAATGATTTTTGCATTTGCATGCAAATTTCATCCAAGTTGTTAAAAAAAAATAAAAAATCAGTTTGCTGATTAGGAGAGAAGACTTTTTAATCCGATAGTTTTCTGTTCAGTATCGTGGAAAAAACCGAGTGTAAGCAACTTTAGAGCATCTCCTGGATTAAATCTTTGATCTCGAGCTTCCCAAGTTAATGACTACCGTCGTGAAAGGAGGCAGGCAATACCGTGTGCGATTGAAGAACGCACACATGCCAATTAGCCAGTGTCTTACGAGTGCCTGTCCCATATTCATAAGGTGTAATTAACATCCACACACTCAGCAACCTGCTGTGCTCAGCTAATCAAGGCTCTTGAACTGTTGACATAGACCGTTCTGTACCTACTTACTGGTAGGAGCTCTTACATTGAGAACCTGAAGCACTCGGAATTTTGTAAAAATCGCTTTATTTACAACAAATACGATTTAACGTGCTTTTCTAATTATACTGGAGTGTACTTCACAAACAATCTTCTTTGCTTCTTAGAAGAACCAAGCCACGTAGATTCGATATCGCTTACTTAATTCTGCTATTTTTTATTTTTTAATCTTCATATAATATTTATTCTAATTCTTTTCTTCGTTCGTATGTTTACAGTGAACGTCAGTTTTGTTGTTACAGGTGAAAATATGGTTCCAAAACCACAGGTACAAGTGCAAGAGGCAAGCCAAAGAAAAGGCCATGGCCGAACAAAACCAACACAACCAGGTAAGAAGATTTGAGCTAATTCGACGGGCCCCGAAAATCCTCGTAATCTCATAACGCACGTTTGCTTTATTGAGTCGAAAGGACAAAGGAAGTTATCCTGCGCCGCCGGTGGAATTTTCGCACTCGTTCTCTCTCGTTTTTTCACTTCGAGGTTTAAGGTTTTTTGTTTTGGTGGCGAAAAGTTAACCGGATAAGATATTTTAAGGCGTTTCACTAACATAAATTGAAGCTCTATTTGAAGGAGAAGGTGCTTGAAAATTTATTCAAAAATTCACTTGAAGCATAAACTAACGCGTTTATGGAATGCTTTCTTCTGGCAAATTGAATAAAATTAAATGACTCTTCATTGAAAAATAAAAGAAAAATGTCATACTTCTCTAACGTCGTATCTACAGGCTGTCCATCGAGTGCCGCGGCCTTCTCTACCGTCTAAAGTATACAAGATTGAAAAGAAATTCAAACGAGCTGAGGTGTAACTCAGTCAGCCCTATTTTCTAAAATTATTTTTGGCTGTACAGGATGTTCAGTAACTGAGAGCCACACTAAAGTTATATTTTTTTAAATGGAACTCCCAATATATTTTTACATATTTAGAAAGCACGCATAACAAGTAGGGTAATAGGTAAAATTTCGGAAGTTTTATTTAAGAGCTTTTAAGATATTAATGATAGTGAATAAAAAATTGCTCTATTTTGAGCTATCATAGTTTGATTATTTATTTACATTTCATCGTGAATTTTTGTAAGTACTCAATACAACATCTCATCTACAGAAATTTCACAACAGATTCAATCTATTAGTTATTATGTGTACAGGGTGTTGAGTTTTAAAAAACTTAATTTTTCTCAGAATTTTCAAATGGAACATCCGGTATGTCTAAACTCTTGTGAAACACTGCCTTAATGAGCTTTCAAAAAACGCCAAATGTTTTTGTCCAAACTGAACAATTCGCGAAACAGCAATTAATCATTTTTTTTAATTGCAATATTGACGTTTTTAGCCTTTTCAACCGGTTCTTCTGTTTTATTTTGTTGATAAATTAACAAATATTAGTTAATTTAATTAATAACTTAGAAAATAACAAAATAATGTACAAATTAATATAATAAGTATTAAATTAGAAAATAACAGAAAACAATGAACAAATTAAGAATGACAAGGAACCATTGGATCTAGAAAATTTATATTCAAATTGTTTATCAGTGGTGAGTTTCTGTGAGTGGTGGCAACACTGACTAGTAAATGACAGAGTGGGGAAGGGTAAACATTTTCGGAGGGAAAAAAAATATTAGATATTCCGCATGTAGCTGTTTCATAGTATAGACGTAACCTTTGTAACTTTCTGTTAATAAAGAAATTATACCTATTAATACAGTCCACTTTTCGGAGCCCCAACAATCAGATTCTTGTAAATACTTCTTACTTCTTGTAATCTTGACGCCAAGAGACACTTTTAGTTGCTTTCTCCTATTAGTTGTGTCAAGTCACGTAACTTTTAATAATAATAATAATAAATGCCTTTATTGCCCGAAAAAATAGCAAATAAATAAACACGCTGCTTAATATTAATCTAAACCAGGCAAACGCAAGGCGAAGTTCAGACTTGGAAATATATCCGCCTGGTTTCAAACTGAACCTTGATATTTGAAAAATATGATATACCTTTATTACATACATGTAAATGAAAATTGAAAACTTAAACTGAGAAAATTAAAATTAAAAGAACAAAAACGAAAACGTTCTAATCTAAACTACTTATAATGTGTGTAGAAATACAAACAATTAGAAAAGTAAAAGAAAATGATAATAATGATAGTAATTACAAAGTTTTTTTAATCTCAAACCGGACAGAAAAATGAAGAGAACACACTCAACGTTTCGCTATAGATTTATAGCTCCGTCAGGAGTGAAAAAAAGTAAATAAACAAGTTGTCAAGAGAAACAAGTCGTCAAGAGAAACGAAAAGGTAATATGATTTTAAACTAAAATACGAGTTGTCCGGGAAAAAAAGGAAAAAGTAACTAGAACTAAATTAAAACTAATTTTTTTTTTTTTTAATTAATTAATTGACAGATCTATATCCTGTTTAAAGAGTCTAGAAAACTACAAAATATGTCATTTAAATTTTCAAAGTCCGTACGTTTATTAACAGAATTTGGAGACATTTTAATTTTTACACATTTCTATAAAACGTCTTTTAAAAATATTAGATTCACTGTACAAAATGTCAGTATTATCAAAATCAAAATTATGATTATTTACTAATGAATGCTCTACATGCATTGAATGATTTTGATTATTTTTTTGAATATGATATTTATGTTGGCTTCACACAAACTTTTCTTCGTTTCAGTGTTCAAAATGGATGTCAGGGGATATAATTTTGTTAAATAAAAAAACGCATTACTAATGTATTTGGATATTTGGTTTCTATACCGAAAATTATTATCAATAACAAGACCTAAATTTCTGACCTTGTCCACAATACGAATTCTGACGTTATTGATGGAAATATTTATAATTTTAGACAAATTTATGCAACATTTCGCATTACCAAATAGCACAATCTGATATTTTAAAGGATTAATAGAAAGGGAATGGGCTCTGTGATCCTCATTTATATTATCAACTGCTTCTTGTCATTTAGAAGGATAAAAAGAAAGATATAATTGTATATCATCTGCATATCCATGAGAATTGCAAAATTTAAGTGAAGATAAAAAGGTAGAAGTGTAATAGAAAACAGAAGGGGCCCTAATAAAGAACCTTGAGGTACTCCTTGCTTAAGTAATAATACCTTTGACGACGTTCGCCAATGACTACAGTTTGTTTCCTTAGATATAAGTAATCCTTAATCAAGGCAGTTGAGTTATTAGAAAGTCCAATAAACTTCAATATGGAAACCAGAACATCATGCTGCACCGTATCGAATGCCTTACTGAAATCTAACAATGTTAAAATAGTAATACGTCCATTATCCGAAGCATGTAAAATATCATCTGTTACTTTCAGCAAAGCGGTCGTGCAACTATGATGTTTTCTAAACCCAGACTGTACACTGGGAAGAAGTAACTTTTCATTATTAAAATCCATTTTGTTAACACAAAAAGAAGTACGAATTTGTAAAAGTAATGTCTCACTAATCTAAACAATTGTTTTGTCAATTAAAAATTCATGGTAACTGTTTTCCTATTTACTAGCAAAAGGAAACGTAATTTAAATTATTTTTTTAATTATTTTAATAAAGTTATTTAAATATTTTTAACGTAAGGGAACACAAGAATTAGTTTAATAGGAACATATTCAATTACTTTAAATACAAAATAAAACATATTCATTTTTTGATTATCTAACTGAAACAGAAAAACCGGACGAAAAGGCTAAATAACGCTAATATTAAAAAAAAATATTTCATTGCTGTCTCGCGATTTCCTCAATTTAAACAAAAACATTTGGCGTTTTATGAAAGTTCATTAAGGCAGTGTTTCACAAGAGGTTAGATATACTGGGTGTTCCATTTGAAAATTGTGAGAAAAATTAACCTTTTCAAAACTCGACACCCTGTACACATAATAACTATGAGATTGAATGTGTTGTGAAATTTCTGTAGACGAGATATTGTATTGACTACCTACAA
This sequence comes from Prosopocoilus inquinatus, assembly GCA_036172665.1. Lineage (NCBI taxonomy): Eukaryota > Metazoa > Arthropoda > Insecta > Coleoptera > Lucanidae > Prosopocoilus > Prosopocoilus inquinatus. The sequence goes on from CM069877.1 coordinate 36,928,966, forward strand.
AAATTCGCGATGAAATGTAAATAAATAATCAAACTATAAGAGCTCAAAGTATTATAATTTCCGAAATTTTTGGTTATTGCCTACTCGGTATGCGTACTTTCGCAATATGTAAAAATATACTGGGTGTTCTATTTAAAAAAATATAACTTTGGTATGGCTCTCAATTACTAAACACCCTGTATAGGTATAGCTCGTTTAAATTTCTTTTCTATCTTGTATACTTTAGACGGTAGAGAAGACCGCGGCACTCGGTGAACACCCTGTATAGTGTTGTAAAACCATAACATTTCAAGTGAAATATTTCACATAAATTTCATTGCATTGAAATATTTCGTAGCATTCAGAAATTTCATGAAACTTATTTTTAATTTGCCGCGCAGAAAGTGTTTGCTCGTCTTCGCGTGACTTGAACTTGGATGGTAACAAAAAAAAATGAGAACGATCGCGATGAACACATACTGTTCGAATTACTGAATTCAAAAAATTGGAAAATACCAAAAAAATACGTACGATATTTTAAATTTTTTCATAATGTGAAAAAGATTTATGAGTAGAGATCGGAATCACATATTTTGACGTATCATTATTTCGGTAGTTGTTTGGGGGTTGTTCGAGATGGTTTCGGATTTTGAAAACGAAGATGAAATTTCTGTTTCTCTTACATTTAATTATGCGCGATGAAACTGAAAAAGTGACGATTTAAAAATCTCTTAAAGATCTCAGTTAGTAGCAAATATTTAAAATGAAATTGATGGATTGCCAAAAGGAAAAAGGAGACAAGAGTCAATCGAAACAGTTTGCAAGAAAAAAGAAAAAAGAAAAGGTGCATCACAAATAAAAAAATTGATTATCGCGAAGCGCAATCAAAACGGAAAAGAATAAAATTTCTAATTAAAAATTAAAAAAAAAACATGAAGAACTGTCAGGAAAAAAAGGTTAGGTCAAAAAGCGATCGTTGGATGTCGCCGCTAGGCAATTATTATATTAAAAAAAAAAACTTTTGCATTCAAGACATGACAGTAATTGGAAATTTACAAAAAAAAAGAGCACAAAAAGAAAGACGAGTCATAATCATAATACAGAAACAACGGAAACAAATGTAATCGGGAAGTAAATTGAAAACAAAAAATAACGGATAATTCCAACGAGAAAAGAAAAGACAGAAAAACAAATGATGATCGTACGTTTCAAAACTGCTGCGAGATATTCTCGATAATCGAAAAGGAAACAAAACAATAAATGAATTGAAAAGAAAAAACAGAACGTTACTATTAAATTCAATGACCTCGCTATTTTTTAATTATGCTTTTTTTGCAAGTCTTTGGTTGATCGAGTTTAATTTATTTTTATTATTAAGCGTCAAATCTGGATAATACGATTTTTTGAACGACAAAAGGCAATTTATTTCTACAAAAAAAATCAAATTTAAAACTTGTGAGTGAGTTGGCAACACTGTGCCGCCTCGTTATGAAGAATTACCGCAAACCAATCGTAGGGCGCCCCCCCCCTCCCCAGAATTATTTCCGAAAGAATTACGCAGTGAAAACGTCATCAAAATAATTTTGTACGCAAACCAAACTCTTATTGATGACGTCAAAATATGTGATTCCGTTCTCTATTTATCAGAAATAGTCGGAAATCGGTTAGAATTTTTTGACGACTGTAGGCGAGATTATAAGGAAGTAGACAATAGGCACGTAGACAAATAGACAATTGACAAATAAAATCAAATTTACGCTTCGAAAAATTTGATTTTTGAATGAATGAATTTTGAAATTTGAAAAATTAGTCACAATAAAAAAATTAGGTTACAATATATTTCATTAAAGATGAAACATTTCATGAAATATTTCAAAAAAATATGTTTCGTGAAATTTTTACATCTACGGGGTGGTCAATGTCAACTGTCCTGACTTGGCAATACTTAATTTAAGATGGCATTATTTAATGGTCTATTCCATATTCGATTTTAATCTATCAAAAGAAGGCTATGTTTTGGTTATGTCGTTGTTATAACAGTAAACATGAGTGACAGCACAACGTCTGGCAGTTCGGCGGAAATAATAAATTATGAATCATGTTTGTAAATTAACAAACATAAAGATGTACTAATATAGGGATCTGTTTGTTGCCAATCCCGGACACTCGAGATTGATCTCCTTGTACTTAGGAATTAGGAATAAATTAGATTCAATTTTCTTACAATCCTGCTTGTGTGCAACAGCTATTACATTTGATTAGTCAGGTCCTTAGTGTACTTTTCTTTTTCTTCATTCCACGCTCCGCACCTACTTCTACCTTTAAGGTCCTCTTTTATTTATTATCAATGATCGCACAATATTGATTCGAGCGATCTTAAACTAATACGCCCCGGAGATGTGCTTTCAATATCGAATTAACAATGTTTGTTCAAGCAAAAATGCAGGAGCTCTGTTGAGAAATAGTAAACTCCTGCTTTATTTAACTTTGAATGGTGTTTACCGAGCGAAAGTATGCGCCGTGTACACGGAGCCTGACGTGATTTTTATTTGTCCTTGTTTTACAGGACGCGGTTAAGAGAACGACGGCGAACAGTGGCGTGCTTACATGTATCAAAAGTCGAAGAAAGCATTTTTTTAATCACCCCGCAAGTAACCAAAAATGCTTTATTAAATTTTTATAAATGTCTATACAAGTCTTTAAAACTTACAGTTTTATTATTTAGTCTGATGAACATTTCTCAATGTTAATAAAGCACTTAAATGTCCAAAATGGGCACAAGTAATAAAGCAAAATGATGATACAGAAGCAGTGGAAGGCTTAAGAATCCGGGACACTTGCGCTACGCACATTTGCGCCACCGATACATTTGCGCCATTCTAAAAAAAAATGCTCAATATGCCCACAGGTAACAACTTAAAAGTTGAACATTTGCGCCTCGGTTTTGGTAAATTACCTTTTTCTTGCTTTCATATTTTGATAAAAACTACCATAATTCCAATTCCACTCAATATTGCATCGCATTCTGCTTCGTAGTAGGAAGTATTCGCTTAATACTTCTTTCTTCAGATCATTTTTTATTACATTAGCATTGTTTTTATTTAGAATAACAGTTTATTTTTTTTTCTATTAATATAGAATTACTTTTATTTTATTTGAGCGTTGTAACGTTATTTAAAATTAAACTCTAATTCTTAATAAAAACAATGCTGATATAATAAAAAATAAAGTCAAGAAAGAAGTATTAATCGAATAGTTGGCCCGATATCTTGCCAAATTATTTGTTACGTTTCCTACTGCGATGAATTAAAGGCTGAGCATTCAAATCAATCATTCGAATCGAGGCAGAACTCATACTGCTCCCTACCACCTGTCTCATGTACGGCTTTCCGTTCTTTAGTGATAATACACTGCTAAATAATAAAACATGAGAATTATTTTATATATCAGAAAACAATTATTTCCATATTTGTTAAATTTACAATTTCAAAGGCATCGTTATTAGTTAAAATGTTTTTTTTTTTTTTTAAATAAATACCTTTCGAACTTTGAATAAATTCTAATGAATCTTTTTGTTTTAATTTTGTTCTTTGCTTTCTGCCCGTAAAAGGAACAGCGATGAGTACGAAAATCAAGATTAAAATTTATTAATGAGCGAAATGAAGAGGTGAAAATTAAGAGTAAACATAAACAAAAAAGAGTTTAAATTAAATTCAACGTAGATCAGAAAGAAAAGGCAAGAATCGTTATGAAATAAAATATGTTTACAGTGATGAGGTTTTTTCTATAGGGAAACCCATTATAGTCGAAGAAAAAATATTATAATTGATTTATAAACTCGATGAGAAACAGATGATGAAACAACTGACAATCGAAGGAAAACGTCACGTGAAATTCTGAAGAAAAAAATTCTTAATAGGCCAATAGGCAAATGTAAATAAAATAATGGCCAAAATAAAGAAATGAAATCTGATAAACATGATAAAAAAATGCCGTTGTGAATAATTAAATTGAAAAGTAATAAATCGAAAAGAAAACTAAACTCACGTGAACGTTCAGCGAAGAAAAACAAAAGATTATTTAAAAAAATGCATAATCGATCAAAATAGAAAAACAAACGTACTTTATAAAAATAAGGAACCAAATGAAAAATAAAAGACAGTCGTTTTACAAATGCAATGCGTTTTAGTTACGCACATTTAAAGAGAATGGAAAAACAAATGATCATTGTTATTAAAATAATAATAATAAGCAAAAATTGCGGGTGGACTTAAAAAAAATTCTAAATTCTAAAAATCCAAAATATTGTTATTACCAATCAAAAGGAGAGAGAAAAAAAACAAAAGACCATCGATCATCGCAAAGAGAAATAATTCGAATATCATAAGAACCTTGAAAAGCATGGAAATTTATTAAAGAACGAAATGAAGAAACAAATGGCAATTATCATTGAAGAAAAACAAAGAAGAAACAAATAAACAATGAAAACAAATGAATAAACGTGACAATTATCATTAAAAAAAAAAACGAAAAAAAAAAAAATTACACGAACTTCAAGTAAAAGATAATAATAAATGAAATGTATTAAAAATTAAAATTTGGAAAGACAGGAGGTGATCGTCATTAAAAAGAAATGCTATGGAGAATAAGGCGACGGTCATAAGAAAATAATACAAAACTCATAAACATTAGAAAGAAGAAAAAAAAAACAAATGACAATCGTTATCAAAAAATAATAATAACCAAAAACTAAATAATCTTAAAGAAAATTCTAGAAATCAAGGATTTCTCGGCCCCCAAATCGTGCATTAAACGTAAAGTTCAACAAGCGACTTCACTCGGAGGACCGGGAAGATCGACTTTTGCAAGCTCCCGATCTATTTAAGCACTTTTCCCTGCCCGATTGTTACGCAAGTGAGGAATATTAGATGTTGTATTTGCTGTGCAAAAAATATTCTTAACTGAGCGCAAAAATTAGGTGCAATATTGCGGTTTCCACGGACTTCTTCTGCGCGCAAAATTCCCCAGGAAGTTTTGCCGCCACTACTTGACTAATGATGACACGATGACATTTTTCCAACAGACGAAAATTTTCTTTTTCGTTTTCCCTATATTTATCACTCTGCAAGTCATTTCTAAATCGTCTTTTGTTTTGAAAATTTCTCGTCGAACACGCCGCATTATGATCATGATTATTTATCTTTCTCTGTTTGCTCTTTCTTTTTGTGAATTGCGAATTGCTGTTATGTCTTGAACATGTGTCATGTTAACTATTTTTTGTTTAGTAAAGAAAATTTTAAGTCTATGAATTTTTTTTTACTTTTTCTGTCGACCGTCAGAAACGCTCTTAATTTTTGTTTTGTTCGTCATTTTTTATCAATTAAGTAATTCATATAATTAGGAATGATTGTGTTTCTCGATTCTCTCGAGTTTTTTCTTGCACTTGATTTTCTTTTCTTTGTATTTTCGTTCTCGACCTGTTCGTGTGTACGATTGCGTCTCTTGTTTTCCATTCTAGTTTTTCTTCGTCAGTCAATTTCGTTTTGAATGTTTATTATTAATACTTTTCTCTTGAGATTCTCTTTGAATCTGCAATCTTTCTCAGTCTCATCGCGCACCACTAAATCAAAAAGAATTGCGCCTCTTCGTTCAAAGTCCATGCAGAGCTGCAGCGTGACAAACGCATGCCCAATGGTGACGTCATAATACGGGATTCCGATCTTTAGTAATCACAAACATAACCTCCAAATCGTCGTTAGAAATGATATCAAGCGCAAACTGGTAACTTGTTTTTTTTTATTCATGGTAAATAGAAAAAGATATTGTGGAAAACACTGGTGCACTTGTCCACTTGACGCTCGCGTGCTAAATTAAAATGTCTTATGAAAAAAATAAATAAATTTCGAAATTGACAAACCATAATTCACACGTTAATAAATAGCGGTTTCCTTTTTATAATTAATTAAATTCGGCTAAACGAACGTGCTTAGCAAGTGTAATTATTTGTTTATTTTTCCTCGAGTGATTGGAGAAAGTGAATTACAATAAATAAGTGTGCATAAATGAAGTCATACTTGAGCAGTGTTCTCGTGACGGTGGTTACGTACTCGTTTTTATTTGTTTTTTGTGACATGTGGCTGACAGGCCATTCGAGTGCAGTTTGTGCGCTTTGTCAACATCTAAGCAAACATTGAAGGAAAAAAAATAGTTGAAAATTAGGAATAACTCGGCGTCATCCGACGAGCCGGACCGATCCGTTAATGACACAAAAGTTTTCGGCAATTTACATATTATGCTGTGACGAGCAAACATCCTGGACAGGTCCAGCAGGATGTATATGGCAGATCAGTTTTTAAATTTTAAATTGCCTCTTCAAGTTCGATTTCATATACTATAACAGTCCAAGTAACCAAAAATGCGTTATTAAATTCTTATAAATATTTATACAGCAAAGTAGTTTTTAAATATTGAAGTTGTAAAACTTTTTTGGATATTAATAAAGCACTTAAAAGTCCAAAATGGGCATAAGTAATAAAGCAAAATAATGATATAGGAATGTCTAAAAAGGAGCTTATAAAGTAATGTCAACATTACTTTTTATGATGCTGTATAAACGTTTCTGGAAGTAATACAAATCTATTTAATAAATACGTTATAAAGCATGTGGGCAGTAATGTTAATATTGCTCTTATGCAGTTTATAAGATAGGTTCACAGTAACTATTTTGTTGTCTAATTACTGTGGACTTCTTTTACACATATTCTAAAAAAACTATTTCGCTCGCTAGATAATAGTTACCAACAGTGGAGTGACATTTTATTTACTTCTACGTTTTATTTTATTATTTCAGTGTTTATTGGCGCCGTAACAGTTATTTCACGCGCTCGTACTAACCTGACGTCAAATGATAAGCACATAATTACTAATTATTGCAAAAAATGTGTTGTATAATTTTTTAATGACACTGTATTTTTCCTAGTTCACCTACGTTTAAAAAAAAAATAGAATAACAGGATTACAGCACTTCATGTTATCACACTCTAATAGTAATTTGAAGGTGCACGTTTTTAATTTAACAAAAATAGAAGTAGAAACGAACAATTTTTTTTTTCGCAATGATAGAACTATACCATAACTTTACACATTCTTTCAAGATCGTAAAAACCAAGGTAAAACCTTTTCCTTTTAATTAAGAAAAAATGTACGACGCACGTCTCTGCTTTCATTAGCATAAAATCTGTGTGACCTAATCGGGGGGGCCATTAATAACATCAATATTTATTTAGCGCACCTGACCATAAACCTCTCAGCTACTGTCTACTTACTACATATTCTCGAAATGCCAAATAAAATAAACATTTGGCTTCACAACTGGAACAAGACATCTCTTTGAACTATTCACAGATGCCGCCGCAAGTTGTGAAGAAAAAGAAACGTCGAACGAAACGTCACGTCACCGAAACCATATTTATCGAAATAGTCAAATTAAATTTAATTATACATACAAAGATCATCAACGCATTGATCATCTGTCGCCGTCATTATAATTCCTAAGCACACTTATTCGTCCGATTGCGATTGGTTGAAGTGTCGTAATTACCAATGCCCAAAAAATAAATAAATAATTTTCCTCCTCCTCCAAAAAAATAAATAAATAAATAAATTGATTTGCTCCCTAAAGCATCGGCAAACACTCCAACAAATTGGACGTGTCGTGTCGTTTTTGGCGGACGCGAAATGTTGACGTGGCGTGACGTGCCGGTGGTGATGGGCCATCATCCGTAATTGATGATCTCTCGTGATCACTAAATCATCGTTAATTCAATCAGATATTATTATTAATATCACTTCAGACGACTACTTCCGACGGATGCCAACGTTTTTGAACGCGCGATGGGCGGATAATTCTGCAAAGTCAATTTATTAAACATCATTGCTTTATGTGGTTCGCGGAACGAAAGGACGTACGTCTCAGCTCGTTCGTTAGATCGAAATAATTGAAGACATTTCTTCTTTGTATCGTACTATAGTCTGTGTTTCCTTTGGTTTTGCTTCCCTCTTGTCAATTGTGTTTCCCAATTCGCCAAATGACTTTCCTTACATACGCCTTCACAATTCCAAAACACTGTCTTTCCTTAGACTCTATTTGCATCTTCTCGTTTCTAAGTCCTAGCGGTTTCCACCAATCTCTATCTTAATCGGTCTTCCAAAGTGTATATTCTTTACTTTTTTTTTTTGTAGGCTGAGTAGCTATTTTTCTTTCTGCAATCAAAACCATTTCCCTTCCTCTCGCCAGTTCTCTGTTCATCTTTTCAAAAGCTTTTCTGGGTTTCTGTATTCTGGCGGTTACCGATCTCTATCTTAAGCAGTCTTCCAAAATGTATCATCTCCTTTTCAGCCTCTTTTCCTGCTTGGAAGACTGGGTATTTGGGGATTGCTGCTATTGGTTATCATCGGTCACGTGACAAATGATAACCAATAAGATTCGCCAAGTGAACGACGAAAGCCAATGACAGTACTCCACGAGTAGCCAATTCTCCAAATCTACAAAGCAAGTAAAGAAGCTTTCTTTTTATGACAGACGGTTGACTTATTTTGCTTCCCATAGTTATGACAATCTTTCTTCTTGCCAGCACTCTTTCATATTTTCAAAAATTTTCCCGGATTTCTGTGACCTTGTGGTTGTTGTCTCCTGGTCTGAGCATCAATTTTTCTTCACATGACTGTGAGTGGCCATCTTCCTTTTCTTCGCACCAGCTCTCTGTTCGTCTTTTTAAGAGCTTTCCCGGATTTTTAAGTCCTTGCAGTGTCCAGTCTCTAACTCAGTCAGTCTTCTCCTTTTGCTTTTATTCTAGGCTTTCTTTTCACAATTATAACTACCTCTTCTCTTCCTATCTTTTCAAAAGCTTTTCTGGATTCCTGGGATTCCTGTGATCTCGCGGTTTCCCGTCTCTATCTGAGGTAGTCTTCTAAAGAAAATCTTCTCTTTTTCTCTTTATGACAGACTGAGTACCTGTTTTACTTCCCATAGTTATGGCAATCTCTCTTCTCGCCAGCACTCTCACATCTTTTCAAAAGTTTCCTGGATTTCTATGTCCTTGCGGTTGTCGTCTCTTGGTCTGAGTATCTATTTTTCTTCCCATGACTGTAGATGGTCATCTATCTTCTCTTCGCACCAGCTCACTGTTCGTCTTTTTAAGAGCTTTCCCGGATTTTTAAGTCCTTGCAGTGTCCAGTCTCTAACTCAGTCAGTCTTCCCATTTTGCTTTTATTCTAGGCTTTTTTTTTCACAATTATAACTACCTCTTCTCTTCCTATCTTTTCAAAAGCTTTTCTGGTTTCTGTGTTTTCGCGGTTTCCGATCTCTACCTTAAGCAGTCTTCCAAAGTAAATCTTCTCTTTTTCTTTTTATGACAGACTGAGTACCTATTTTACTTCCCATAGTTATGGCAATCTCTGTTCTCGCCAGCACTTTCGCATTTTTTCAAAAGTTTTCCTGGATTTCTATGTCCTTACAGTTGTTGTCTCTTGGTCTAAGCATTTCTTCCCATGACTGTGAGTGGCCATCTTTCTGTTCTTCGCACCAGCTCTCTGTTCGTCTTTTTAAGAGCTTTCCGGGATTTGTAAGTCCTTGCAGATTCCACTCTCTAACTCAGTCAGTCTTCCCCTTTTGCTTTTACTCTAGGCTTTCTTTTCACAATTATAACTACCTCTTCTCTTTCCATCTTTTCAAAAGCTTTTCTGGATTCCTGCGTTCTCGCAGTTTCCGGTCTCTATCTTAAGCAGTCTTCCAAAGTGTATCTTCTCTTTTTCTTTTTATGACAGACTGAGTACCTATTTTACTTCCCATAGTTATGGCAATCTCTCTTCTCGCCAGCACTCTCGCATCTTTTCAAAAGTTTTCCTGGATTTCTATGTCCTTACAGTTGTTGTCTCTTGGTCTGAGCATCTATTTTTCTTCCCATGACTGTGAGTGGCCATCTTTCTTTTCTTCGCACCAGCTCTCTGCTCGTCTTTTTAAGAACTTTCCGGGATTTTTAAGTCCTTGCAGATTCCAGTCTCTAACTCAGTCAGTCTTCCCCTTTTGCTTTTACTCTAGGCTTTCTTTCTCTTCCCATCTCTTCAAAAGTTTTTCTGGATTCCTATATTCTCGCGGTTTCCGGTCTCTATCTTATGCAGTCTTCTAAAGTAAATCTTCTCTTTTTCTTTTTATGACAAACTGAGTACCTATTTTACTTCCCATAGTTATGGCAATCTCTCTTCGCGCCAGTACTCTCTCGTCTTTTCAAAAGGTTTCCCGGATTTCTGTGTCCTTGCGGTTCTTGTCTCTTAGTCTGAGAATCTATTTTTCTTCCCATGGCTGTGGGTGGCCACTTCTATTCTCTTCGCACCAGCTCTCTATTCGTCTTTTAAAAAGTTTTCCTGGATTTCTAAACCCTTGCAGTTTCCAGTCTCTAACTCAAGACAGTCTTCCCCTTTTGCTTTTATACTAGGCTTTCTTTTCACAATTATAACTACCTCTTCTCTTCCTATCTTTTCAAAAGCTTTTCTGGATTCTTATGATCTCGCGGTTTCCCGTCTCTATCTGAGGTAGTCTTCTAAAGAAAATCTTCTCTTTTTCTTTTTATGACAGACTGAGTACCTGTTTTACTTCCCATAGTTATGGCAATCTCTCTTCTCGCCAGCACTATCACATCTTTTCAAAAGTTTTCTTGGATTTCTATGTCCTTGCGGTTGTCGTCTCTTGGTCTGAGTATCTATTTTTCTTCCCGTGACTGTAGATGGTCATCTATCTTCTCTTCGCACCAGCTCACTGTTCGTCTTTTTAAGAGCTTTCCCGGATTTTTAAGTCCTTGCAGATTCCGGTCTCTAACTCAAGACAGTCTTCCCCTTTTGCTTTTATACTAGGCTTTCTTTTCACAATTATAACTACCTCTTCTCTTTCCATCTTTTCAAAAGCTTTTCTGGATTCCTGCGTTCTCGCAGTTTCTGGTCTCTATCTTAGGCAGTCTTCTAAAGTAAACCTTCTCTTTTTCTTTTTATGACAGACTGAGTACCTATTTTACTTTCCATAGTTATGGCAATCTTTCTTCTCGCCAGCACTTTCTCATCTTTACAAAAGTTTCCTGGATTTCTATATCCTTGCGGTTGTCGTCTCTTGACCTGAGTATCTATTTTTCTTCCCATGACTGTGGTTAGCCATCTCTCTTCTCTATGTTTTTTAAAATTTTCCTGTGTCTTCTTCCAAAGTTTGTCTTCTCCTTTTCTTTTTATGGCACACTGAATATCTACTTTACTTCCGACAGTTATGGCAATCTCTCATATTACGCAAGCAGTAAATAATTCATCGTTAAATTACTATTTCTATTAGTCTGCTCTTTAGATTTGACATAACGCTGCATTCCTCCTTTGATTTAATTAGTCAAGGAAGTGAAAACTTGATAATCCTTTGGGGTTCCTTTCTGCAAACAGAAACTCCTTTGAACCCCCAAAAAGCTATGGCCATAACCTTAGTTTTAACTAAGACATGATCTTGGTAAACACGACCTTAGTTTAACCAAGATCAGAATTTCTTGACCCTCCTTGGTCCTCCATGCTGATTACATCCTCTTTGGATTTGACGTAACGCTGCATTCCTCCTTTGATTTAGTTAGTCACGGAAGTGAAAACTAGACGATCATTTGCGGTTTCTTTCTGCAAGCAGAATCTCTTTTGTACCCCCAAAAAGCTATGGCCATAACCTCGGTTTTAACTAAGACAGGATCTTGGTTAACATTACACCAAGGTCAGAATTTCTTGTTTGTCTGTTGTCCGTTTCCACCCCTTCGCTATTGTAACGAAAGCAATAATTCTTTTTGGGTGCAATCAAAAATGAAAGGGCGACAAAATCTGATTCGAGATATTGCTTTGTAGTGGAGGCCACTTGGAACACAAATCAACATAGTAAGCGCGATGCCTCAGGAGGAAGGCAGAAAGAGGCCACTTTATTAGTTTTTTAGAAGACCAGGACAAGGTCGCCTATCGTTAACAACACCAAGAGGTGATAATCACAAATGGTCATCAAATTATAAATGCAAGCTTTGATGGAGTGAATCTCGTTGCTCTAACCGGAAGGTTGGTACCATGTTGATGTGAACAGACGCAAGAAGTCCAGGTTACAAGGTCGACCAAAAGCAGGGATATAAATCCGAAAATAGCGAGTTCGTAGTATCGCCACTAAGAATGAATCCAAAAGAAGTGTGATCTCATAGAACTTACAAAAAAATTTCGCGTGTCATTAGCTGTTGTGATTAATATTGCGAAGAAAAGGAATGTTCGTCGTTACCTTGCCTTCGCCTGATGTAGACCAAAGAGAAAAAAAGTAAGAAGGATGGCTTCAGTAAAAGCCATGATGTACAATTGGAAACAAAAAAATGAAAGACTAGAACAATTTCCTGTACTTTCTCCCAAACTGTGTTGTTTAAATACGATTTCACAAATTTTACATATGAGGCTTTGTCATATTTCCAAAAGTTTCTAAGTCCTTCCGGTTTCCAGTTTCTATCTGAATTACTCGCAGTTATGAAAATCTCTTTTCTCGTCAGCACTCTGTCGTTTTTTCAAAAATTTTCCCGCATTTCTATGTCCTTACGGTTTTCAATCTCTTGGTCTTCCAAAGCGTGCCCTCCTTTTCTTTTCTTTCTATAATAGACTGAGTAATCTATTTTTCTTCCCACAGCTTTGGCTATCTCTTCTTCTCACCAACTCTCTGTGCATCTTGTCGAGGACCTGTTTCCGGTCTCTGTCTTTATGAATCTTCCAGAGTGTATCTTCTTATATTTTTACAATGGGCTGAGCAGCTTCTTTTCTTTCCACAATTGTGACCATTTCTTCCCTGCCCATGTTTTCAAAAGTCTTTTCGAGGTTCCTAAGTCCTTCCGGTTTCCAGTGTCTATCTTAATCTCTCCTCCAAACAGTGTCTTGTTTTTCTTCCTTTTACTCAGTACCTATTTTACTCGGCGGAGTTATGAAAATCTCTCTTCTCGCCAGCATTCTGATATCTTTTCAAAAGTTTTCCCGCATTTGTATGTCCTTGGGGTTTAGAATCTCTTGGTCTTCCAAAGTATGCAGTCTTCTTCTTCTTCTCTTTTTATAATAGGCTGAGTATCTATTTTTCTTCTCCTAGCTGTGGTCATCTCTCCTCTTCTTACCAACTTTCTGTCCATCTTTTCGCAAATCTTTATTAATCTTCGAAATTGTATCTTCTTTTACTTTTATAGTAGGCTGAGTAGTTCTTTTTCTTTCCACAGTTATGACCATCTCTTCTGTGCCCATGTTTTCAAAAATCTGCGATTTCCTAAGTCCTTTTGGTTTGCAGTCTCCATCTTGATTACTCTTCCAAAGTGCATCTTCCTATTTTCTTTTTATAGTAGACTGAGTTCCTAATTTACTTGGCGTATTTACGAACACTTGTCTTCTTGCCAGTACTCTGGCATTTCTTCAAAAGTTTTCTATGTCCCTACGGTTTTCAATGTCTTGGTCTTTCAAACTGTATCTTCTTCTTCTTCTTCTCTTTTTATAATAAACAGTGTATCTGTTTTTCTTCCCGTAGCTGTGGCCATCTCTATTCTTCTCACCAACTCTCTGTCCACTTTTCGGAAAACCTGTTTCCAGTCTCTATCTTCATTAATCTTCGAAAGTATATCTTTTTTTTACTGTTATAGTACACTAAGAAGCTCTTTTTCTTTTCGTAATTATAACCATCTCTTCTCTGTCCATGTTTTCAAAAGCCTTTCCGGGTTCCTAAGTCCTTCCGGTTTCCAGTCTCTATCTTAATCTCTCCTGCAAAGGGTATCTTCTTCTTTTTCTTTTTATGGCACACTGGGTACCTATTTTACTTATCGCAGTTATGAAAATCTCTCTTCTCGCCAGTACTCTAACGTCTCCTCAAAAGTTTTCCCGCATTTTTATGTCCTTACGGTTTTCAACTTCTTGGTCTTCCAAAGTATGCCTTCTTCTTCTCTTTTTGTAATAGGCTGAGTGTCTATTTTTCTTCCCACAGCTGTGGGCATCTCTCTTCTTCTCACCAACTCTCTGCCCAACTTTTCGAATACCTGTTTCCAGTGTCTGTTCTTATTAATCTTCCAAAGAGTATCTTCTTTTATTTTTATAGTAGGCTGAGTAGCTCTTTTTCTTTCCAGAATTATGACCATCTTTTCTGTGTCCATGTTTTCAAAAGACTCTCCGGTTTCCTAAGACTTTCCGGTTTCTCGTCTCTATCTTAATCAGTCTTCTTTTTCTGTATCCGATTTTACAACCGCCTTAGTTTAATTTTTAACTTCCACATTCTTTGATATTCCCGAAATTTCTAACGCCTTGCCTCACATCTTATTTCAAGGACTCGAGATTTAAGATTATTTCTTAATTTTGCCTTTAGTTTCAGTCCAAAGTTCCATCGCTTTTTCGAAGATTTACGTTTTTCTTCTATCTTCCTAATTTTTATTTCATTATTTTTTGCGCTCTTCACATCGGTTTCAGCTTTGGTTTAAGGTTTTCCAAATTTTCCGTATTCAGATTGTCTCTGCGCATGTTTTTTTTTATAAATCCAATCCCAATCCAATCTCAGCGCGGAATCTTGATTCCATAATTTCAGGTTTCATTTTTCACTTGATTTGCTTTAGTAGAATGTTCTATTTTCCTCTTTAATTACGAAGTCGATGCTATTACGTACGGCTTCTTATTTAGCCCCAATTTGCATTAACCTTTCTGATCATAGTTTCAAAACTAGGTAATTTCATTTATCTATTTTTTGAATCCTTTGCAATTTGCTATTTCCTCTTAATTACCGTCTGTGAATTTTTTGATTTTTTTGAAAACTTACGTACATTTATTATTATTAATTCATTTAATATCGAAACTTGATACTTGTTAAGATATTTACATAATTTCGTTTGAATCAGCTGATCAATCGTGAGACGAGAAAATTCGGTTTTCGAAATACAAAATAAATGTCTGATTTTTCGCAACTATTACCGCTCTGCAAGAATCGCTCTCGTGTCAATAAAACGACGGGTGCGGAGCAGACCTCTTCAGTACACACGCTCTTCAAGTGGCCACGTCACGAACGAGCCGCCATGGTTACCTTCTCCTTCTGCTCCCCTTCGTTTTCTGCTTCAGTTTGTGTCCCGGCTTCTATTCACACATTAGTCGACGGTCAATTCTACATCCTCTTTTCGATCGATACTATTCCAATCCAACATCTTATCATCTTCTAGTTCTTTTTGGGAGTAATTCTTTTCATTGATCGTTCGAATTTGTTTCTAACATCCATAATTTAATGACTGGGAATATTAAAAATGTTTCGTTTTGTTTCAGTCGTCAAGTTCACCGAGACGGGTGGCTGTCCCAGTGCTGGTTAAAGATGGAAAACCCTGTTCGGGAGGTTCAGGCAATCAGTCCTCAACAACCGTCACGTCATCCGAAGTGAGCAGAGCCCAACAATCACCCGTCTGTCCTCCCCAACAACAAACTCAATGCATGGCGAACGGAGGACTGACGATGGCCTACAGACAACAGGGTAATTACCAGCAACAATGCGGCACGTATCTACCCCTTCAAGCCAGGGCCTGGTAGTATAATTAGTGAAACACCTTGTAGAAATGTATCATAAAACTATAGTCTAAGTCTCTAACACATAAGTAGATCGTTTTTTGTAATAGAATTATGTATATTCGGGAGATATTGTAAAGTACAACACAATCAACAAAAAAAAAAAAAAGAAAAGGAAAGTGCAAGAAGAGGATCAAGAGAAAATCATTTTCAATCCGAGGCGCGCGCGCGGGGGAAAAACAGAGCTTTAAGAACTTGTTTTTACATTTCGAATTTGTATATTTTTGTAAATATTAGACGATATTTGTATATGTACCTAATAGCGTAAACGGTATATGATATTTAAATTTTCACTTCACTGTACAGTAGTGATGTAAAGTAATTTGTAATGGTTTTAGAGAGGCACTGTATTGCGTGTAACTGTGTTTTTAATTAAAACTCTGAGAGTACGTCTAATAAAGAATGTGTACAAACGAGGGTCATGTTTTATTTCCTTTTTTTTTCTCATTTTTTTTAGAGAGCAACAAGTTTCGAATTATTTCATCACAAGTACCCAGAAGAATGCAAATCGAATTTAAACAGTGTAATGAATCAGAGAATAAAAAATAATAAATAAATAAAAATAGTCTCCAACGATTTCAAAAAGGTGAATTGAAAATGTAATGATTCTGCTTTATTTCGTCTATGCATAAATCAGTTAATTAGGATTCCTTTTGTAAAATTATTGAATCTTTTACATTGCTTGTTTTATTTAAAAGCTCATGTTAATGCTTTTAAAAATCCGAAAACATTTTCGTTTAAAAATATAAGGCAGCAAAAAGAAAAAATAAAGAAACATTCATGTTCGTTTGTAAAACTTTTTGGAAGCACTGGAATTCCATTCTTCGCTGAATTTCTCGTTTAAAGTTGCAAGTATTTTATTTTTTTACGTATCAATCGTGGTCTGTTACTGCAAAAAACGTCCTTCTTGTTTCGTTTAATTTAATTTATTTGTTTATTAAGAAAGGTTACCAACTGTACACCTTCTCTGTCAAAAATAAACAGAAAAGTTTCGTGAACTAGTCGGAGACGTACTATTTATATTCATCAAACAAATGGGAATGAAAGTTAAACAATGTAAAATCCACGAAACAATGAAACAAAATCATACAATAAATTGAAATTCTTTCGTAAATAAAATTGCAAGTCAAAAATTAATCAAAAAAAAATAGTTTTGGTCAAAGAATAAAAAAAGCAATTACTAAAAGAAAAAGTGAAAACGCCCAAAGTAACCTGAATTGTAAATAAGTGTTGCATCTGAACGAATGGAGAAGAAAAAAAAACAGTGGCGGCTCGTCGGAGTGGACTATTGAAGTTGCACGTTCCGGTTCCGTGTCGGCAAAGCCCCAAAAAAGCAGATTTATTTGGAAAATGCACCCATCTTTTCCTTTTGTAGTTAGTAAATCATCACGAGCCGCCACTGAGAAAAGGTGATACTGAATGAAATCAGACCGTCCCAGTTAGAACCAAACTTACATAACTCAAAATTAATTTGTAAGTTTGAATTTTCAAGCAATCCGCTAAACGTTATCGCTGTCAAGATTTTCTAGATTCTAGACTGAACATGAGATAAAAAGCAGTAACGAACGAATGATGGAAGAAATGCAAATCAAACAAAATAGAAAATCATCATCATATACCTAGTGGGCCTTTCGAACCTTAGGGACCTTTAGTTTTGACATTTTTAACCCATTCCTTTCGGTCTTACACCTTCCCCTTATCTTCGTAACTTCAAATGCTTATCTTTTCGGTCTTACTTATCTTCTTTCTCCTCCTATTCCTTCTTCCTTTACATTATCTTCTTCCTTCCATTCGTATTAGGCACCTTAACCATATTGATATCAGTCTGTCGATAATTTCCATGGTATTTGGTTTGTCTCAAAGCTCTACTAATTCATGACTCGTTCTTCTTTGCCATCTCGCTTCTACTTTTTTCCTCCTCGTATCCATTTCCCACGCACCCATTTCTAAACCTTTCTTTCGTTCTTGCTCTTCCTCTTATCTTCACCCTTACCTTTTTTTCTCCTCCCATTTTCTCTTCCTCTGCGAATCTTCTTCTTTCCATTCGTATTAGGCGTCTCAGCCATATTGACCTCAGTATTACGATACTCCCACAACGTTTATTTTGTCGTAAAGCTCTCTTAATTCATGGCTCGTCTTTTTTAGCCATCTTCCTTCTACTGTTTTCCTCTATGTACCCATTTCTAAGCCTTTCTTTCGGTCTTACATCTTCCTCTTGTCTTCGTAACTTAGATGCTTCTCTTTTCCACTGCGGTTTTGGTCACCCTTACCTTTTTTCTCCTTCGATTTTCTCTTCCTCTGGGAATCTTCTTCCTTCCATTCGTATTAGGCGCTTTAACCATATTGATCTCAGTCTGTCGATAATTTCCACGGTATTTGGTTCGTCTCAAAGCTCTACTAATTCATGACTCGTTCTTCTTTGTCATCATCCTTCTACTTTTTTCTTACATGTACCCATTTGCATCTTCTTCTTATCTTTGTAACCTTAGCTGCTTCTCTTTTCCACTGTGGTTTCGATCTACCTTATCTTCTTTCTACTCCCATTTTCTCTGCCTCTGTGTTACGATTTCAACTCTTTTTTTCCATTGGTATCAGGTGTCTCAACCATATCAGTAGCATAGAGGTAAACTATCGTATCTCAACATTTTCGTAATTTTTAGACTTTTCTTTTTCGTATGGTAAACGATCGTAAGTGTTGATTCACTAATTTAGCTGATATGGGTGTTAAATTATATTATAATCTTATAATCTAAAATTTGTTCAAATAAAATATGAAGATCGGATAGTTTACCTTTGTGCTACTGATATTGATCTCAGTGTTTCGTAATTCCGGCAATGTTTGGTTCGTCGTAAAGCTCCTGAATCGTCCTTCTTTTTCATCTCTCTTCTAATTTTTCCTGCACGTACCCATTTCCTACTTACTCATTTCTAAACCTTTCTTTCGGTCTTGCTCTTCCTCTTATCTTCTTAACCTTAGACGTTTCTCTTTTCCACTGCAGTTTTGGTCACCCTTACCTTTTTTCGCCTTCGATTTCCTCTTCCTCTGCGAATCTTCTTCTTTCCATTCGTGTTAGGCGTCTCAACTATATTGACCACAGTGTTACGATACTCCCACAACGTTTATTTCGTCGTAAAGGTCTCTTAATTCATGGCTCGTCTTTTTTAGCCATCTTCCTTCTGTTTTCCTCCATGTTCCCATTTCTAAGCCTTCTTTCTTTCGGTCTTACATCTTCCTCTTATCTTCGTAACCGTAGATGCTACTCTTTTCCATTGCAGTTTTGGTCACACTTACCTTTTTTCTCCTTCGATTTTCTCTTCCTCTGGGAATCTTCTTCCTTCCATTCGTATTAGGCGCTTTAACCATATTGATCTCAGTCTGTCGATAATTTCCACGGTATTTGGTTCGTCTCAAAGCTCACCTAATTCATGACTCGTTCTTCTTTGTCATCTTATTTCTACTTTTTTCTTACGTGTACCCATTTGCATCTTCTTCTTTTTCTTATCTTTGTAACCTTAGCTGCTTCTCTTTTCCACTGTGGTTTCGATCTACCTTATCTTCTTTCTACGCCCATTTTCTCTGCCTCTGTATTACGATTGCAACTCTTTTTCTTTCCATTGGTATAAGGTGTCTCAACCATATCAGTAGCACAGAGGTAAACTATCGTATCTCCACATTTTCGTAAATTTTAAATTACCACTTTTCTTATTACACAGAAGACACAGGAGACTTTTCTTTTTCGTATGGTAAACGATCGTAAGTGTTGATTCATTAATTTAGCTGATATGGGCGTTAAATTACATTATAATCTTATAATCTAAAATTTGTTCAAATATGGAGATCGTATAGTTTACCTCTGTGCTACTGATATTGATCTCAGTGTTTCGTAATTCCGGCAATGTTTGGTTCGTCGTAAAGCTCCTGAATCGTCCTTCTTTGCCATCTCTCTTCTAATTTCTTCCTCCACGTACCCATTTCCCACTTACTCATTTTTAAACCTTTCTTTCGGTCTTGCTCTTCCTCTTATCTTCGTAACCTTAGATGCTTCTCTTTTCCATTGCAGTTTTGGTCACCCTTACCTTTTATCTCCTTCGATTTTCTCTTCCTCTGGGAATTTTCTTCCTTCCATTCGTATTAGGAGCTTTAACCATTCTGATCTCAATCTTTCGATCATTTCCACGGTATTTGGTTCGTCTCAAAGCTCTACTAATTCATGACTCGTTCTTCTTTGTCATCATCCTTCTACTTTTTCTTACATGTACCCATTTGCATTTGAGACTTTTCTTTTTCGTATGGTAAACGATCGTAAGTGTTGATTCACTAATTTAGCTGATATGGGCGTTAAATTACATTATAATCTTGTAATCTAAAATTTGTTCAAATATAGAGATCGGATAGTTTACCTCTGTGCTACTGATATTGATCTCAGTGTTTCGTAATTCCGGGAATTTTGGTTCGTCGTAAAGCTCCTGAATCGTCCTTCTTTGCCATCTCTCTTCTAATTTTTCTCATTTCTCATTTCTAATACTTTCATTCGGTCTTGCTCTTCCTCTTATCTTCGTAACCTTTTTTAAAAAAATATAAAAAACATATTGTGATTAGGAGTCAAATCCAGTAGGAGTCAAATCCAAATTTATGGTCTGAGTAAGACAATAAAATGACCAACGCGAGCGACGTTAACGGAACTATGGAAAAACAGGAAAATGTAAAGTTGGACGACGAAAAAAAAAGGTTTAGAAACGGGTACATGAAGGAAAACCTGACTTCTATCCTACTAAATCACAGACTTCTCCTGTGATTTAATAGGATAGAAGTCGCAACTACTGAAGATGGCAGCATAGCTGCCGAAATACGTATTTAGTTTTTTAAAAAAATATAAAAAAACATATTGTGGTTAGAAGTCAAATCCAAATTTATTGTTAGACAAGCCACAGTCTCCAATTCATCAAACATTACTCAGACCAACTTGTGGCTTTTGAAAACACTTCGCCGAAAATAATTTTCTTCTCTTGATTTCGTTGGCATTCTCGCCTTGATTTCTTCGTTGTTTTCCGGTTGGCTTATGACTCTTATTTCCAGGTGAATTAGTTTACCACAAAGTGCGAAAAAGCAAAATAAATACAAATCAAAAAAAATGTCATAAGTAAACAGATGGTCTTTTCAAAATCTGTTAGAGGAAGATAGGGAAAAATAAACAGAAAAGAGGAATCAGCATGTAGACAATAACAAATTTACGAGTTGATTCCATTCTTCATCCTTCCCATCTTCAACAATCAGGGAAAGAAAACGTCAAGAAACAATTGCTAATTGTAAGTGACTAAATAAGCATAAAAATTATATTCGGTCATTAAAATAGAAGAAGAAGAAGCACTCTTCGAATTGGCACTTCTTATTATCGGTCGTAAAATATCGATTTAATCAAGAAGAGCTTTCATGGATCGTTTTAATCATTGAATCGAAAGTCAATCGAACACAAGTCGATGTTGAACCCAGTTTTTGACTTGGCCGTTCGACGGAGTCAATTTTGATTGATAGTTGTAAATGCGCTTTACTTTACTGGACGATTGCGACCGAAAGACAGTAGTCGTCATATGAGGTATGTAAAAGAAATCGAAAGACAAGAATCAAGACTACGCAGATTTTCGATTTAATTTCTAAAAGTCTACTGAACAAACTAACTAGCTCTGGTATTCTGTACAAAACTGTTGAATTTAAAGGAGTGTTAAATTTTGTTGCCGTAGTAACAACTAATCCTAAAATCGTATTTTAAATTTTAAAGCACGTCTAGATTTTTAACAGTTTGCTAATATGTTGCAGAATCTTCCCCTAAGTCGGTAACTTAATTATTGCTTTCAAGATTTAACTAAAATTAACCGAAAAAATTTGATAAATTTATGTTTTTAGGAATATTTTGAATTTCAAATACAACAAAAATATTGGTGAATTGACTTTCGTTTTTCCAAATTTATACAAAAAGGGTTAGCTAGATATAATTACTGAATAGTGTCCTTAATTACACATTGTACTTCGTCTGTAATTATCAACGCAATGAATCATCGTAAAATGTTGATCTCGTACATCGTTAAACCCAGCATTCCCGCATCAGAATTAATTATGCACACTTGAGCTGACGGCCTGATCATGAATATTGGCCTCCATTCTTTCATTCAGTCTTTAATTCCTATGTGCTTGGCGCCATGCTCGACGTTCCCCAGACAAACGAGCGATTCAAAAAAATTTGTGTGGTCCGACACAATCACCAACAATGAGGAATGGGAGAGAATTTTGAAATGATACCTACTGGATTAATTGTTTCAAAAAAAAGAAGAAGAATCCTAACAAACAAGTTTTTGTATGTATTTGTACCAACCATACTTCATACTTTATAATTTAGATATTCGAGGAAAGAAACAAGTATTTCGAAAAGAGATTTTCTTTTTCAAAATTTGACTTTTAAATATTCGTACAATAAAATTATGCCGTACGCTTTAAAATTAAGAAAATAACTCGGTGTATGACTGGGGCATTTTAATTCTCTAATTCCAACTGACACGTCCAACAATAGAAGCGTTTAATGCCCGGCGCGATAGCCCCGGGTCGTGTAAACACACCCTTAAGACCTGTCATCACCGGTGACATCTATTGTCAATGGCAGTCAAACATTTCCCATGATCCAATCGCCCCTTTCGGTGGAAACTCACTTTGACTTCTTGTGCGGTGCGTTAGAATCGCCTGGGCGATTGCGACGACGCACCTTCCGAGGTGTTCTGCGAGTCATGCAACTATGTGGGTGGTTCCCGTAAAGACGCTGGGACGCTGGGTGGTATGATATGAGTCGTGAATGAATGCGAGTTCTTCTATTGGTGGCGCTATGTGGAGGAAGCCCTCACGCTTACTACCAGCGATTATTTCGATTTTGAAGTTGGTAAGTACTTTAATGCGAAAGAAGGATGTAAGCGATTGACTAAAAACTTTCGTTTCGACTAACCCTGTATTAATTATTGAGAAAAAAATAATACAGGGTTAGTCGAAACTATGTTAACGCTTAAATGGAAAAAATGGGAGAACGTGAACCTTTGCATTGGTCATCACGCTCCTCTGACCTAACACCTTTCTTTTTTAATTATGGGTTGTCACTCAAAAAAAGAGTGTAAATACAGCGGAGTATTTGTAAACTCAAAGAAAGAAAAAGAATGTGGTACCTAACATCTGTTTCCAGAGGTTATGTTTTGGGGCTTCAAATGCAACTTTTCATCGTTTCCCATAAATGTATTAGCAACATAGATAACAAGTTGAAACTTTCCATTAAATAACGTAAATAAGAGCAAATGTTTTTCCCATTTACATGTTAACATTTATTTTATGTATACAAATTATATACGACAATTTTGCCAACCGTATGATTCAAAATATGAAAAATCGTTTCTAAGTGTATCTAAGTGGACCACAGTATAATCTGCGGCCTACGTGTAGCTAAAGGCAAATGAAAAAGAATGAGGCTTCGTTTGGTAAACAATTTAAAGGAAAATGCAAAATAGAACGTTTGTGATAATCCAAATGAAAAATAAATAAATAGAAATTTTGCCGAAAGTAAGACAAAACAAATTAAGTTCGTTATAAAAAAAAACTCAAGACGATTTGTAGATTTAAAATTAATAAATAATAAAAAAAACTATATGGAATCTCGTTAATGAATATCTAGGAGGCAACACTAAGACGATTGATATGCGACTCTAATTTATGAGAAATCTTTAAATTGTCATTCTGAAATATCTGAAGCTTTTGCTGAACATTTTTCTGGCATAACTGAAAAGAACCTAAATTCTGTCTATAGTAACATGTACTCATTGGATTGTACAGTGGACAGTGTTAATCATAAGTCTTTTTCTTTTATACCTACGGATGGTAAAGAAATTATGAAAATTGTGGAAGAACTTAAAAACACTAACAGTGTAGGTATCGATAATATATCGACAAAAATCTTAAAAGCAACCAGATATTATATCTGAACCTCTTAGTCAAATATTTAATCACTCTTTCGAAGTGGGTATATTCCCATCGCTACTTAAAATTGCAGTAATTATACCTCTCTATAAGAAAAACGACAGTTTGGATATTAACAACTATCGACCTATTTCAATCTTAAATACTTTATCCAAAGTTTTCAAACGAGTGATCTATGTTAGACTAAAAAAGTTTCTTGATGTATGTAATATATTATCTGATTTTTAATTTGGATTTCGCGAGGGCAAATCGACAGAGGACGCTGCTGTCAACCTCGTTCATTATATCTACAATTGCATCTATTGCATTGACAATCGGCATCATGTCGCTGGGTTCTTTTTTGACCTATCTCGAGCATTTGACTGTCTGGACGTTGAGTTTGCTTGCACCAAGTTGAATGCTATGGGAATAAGGGGTGTGATACTAAACTGGATACGGTCATATCTAACTGCCCGTAAATTATATGTAAAAGTAGGTAATACTTATTCTTCCCAGTACGAAACAAAGTTTGGAGTTCCGCAGGGATCGGTGCTGGGACCATTAATTTTCCTTCTATATGTTAATGACATTGTAAAGTATGTTAAATCTGAAAGATTAACGCTATTTGCGGATGATACCTTAATGATTGTCTGGGCACAGACCCTAGCGGAACTCCAGCAAAAAGTTTCGATGGTAAACTCGCAATTCAGTAATTGGTGTTTCAATAACAAATTAATATTAAATACTGAAAAAACAATTATAATTAAATTTTCTAATTGTCGGTCTACTGGACAGGAAATTTATAAGCTGAATTGAACCAATGTTCAATCGGTAAAAAGTATACGATTCCTTGGAATAATGATTGACGAAGGTCTGAGTTGGAGCAGTCATGTGGAGTATGTAAGTTTACGCATAAATAAAGCCTATTTTGCGCTACGGCAACTAAAAAATGTTTTGCCAGGTGACAGGTTACTCCCGGTTTATTATGCAATGGTCCATAGTGTTTTGGCGTACAACATAACACTATGGGGTAATGGTCGGGATAAGCAGAGGATATTTGTTGCTCAAAAGAAGATTATTCGATTGATTTTTAATCTACAGTCATGCGAATCTTGCAAGAATACTTTGAAGGAACACAAAATTTTGACCTTTCCGTCTATCTATATGTGTACTTGCTTGATGTATGTCAAAAAAAATGAGGATAAATTTTGCACAAATTCACAATTCAATTCAATTTTTGTACTTGATCATAGAACCGCAAAATATGAAAAATCACCGAAATACATGGGCATCAAATTGTTCAATGTACTGCCTGAGGGCGGTGAGAAGCAAAAGTTTACTCTCATTTAAAAGTGCGGTAAAATACTTCTTCGTCCGAAAGGCTTATTATTCAGTACCAGAATTTTTGGAAGACAGTGTAAGGGGAAATTTCTTCTTTTTATGAATGTGTCTTTTTATTTTCCACAGCTCTTTGTATTAGAATTAGTTAATATTAGTCATTTTCTCCTTTGACATGTACATCCATTTTCTGTAATGGCCACGTATGAAAATAAAAGATTGAGATCGAAGCCATTACAATCAAAATTTTCTCTTTTTTTGCACAGTTTCATAGTTCAAATAGCCATATATCTCTAGACATCAGGATTAGGCTCAAAACCTGGTAAATCAGCTTCAAAATCGCTTCGGGAAGTTGATCTTAGAATCAAAACCTGAAGTATATTATGTATTCCTATAAAAATGATTCAGTTTTTAACGCAATGAAGAAATGTAATAATCCTTTCAGTGAAATTAACAAGCCTTGCTCAAAAAATGCGCTTATAAGTAGCTGAAAATGACCAATTTGGGTGAGAGTTTGAATCAAAACCTGGCTAAATCCAAACTAAAACTGCAAATTTCTGTGGATGTAAGGGGCATATAAAATAGTGTGCCATTTTAGAACACTTATTGATGCCAATTTGGTTGAGAAATATCGGATACTCTCTTGGGAATTAACATTTTTCATGTTTTTTGGGTGTCCTGAAAAATTTTGAAAAATTGATTTAGCTGGTTTTGATTCTAATGGACTCAATATAATTAACAATAAATATTCAAGAAAAAGAGACAAAAACAAAGAGGGCACACAATCACAAGACAACAGTTGCGTAATTAAAATCTATAAAGAAAATTAAAAAAATAAACGACCACTATTAAGAGAGAGTAGTACATAAAATTTTAGGATCATTTAATTTCGTATAAAAACTAAAACTACAAGAAAATTTTCGTCTGTTGCAACGATGTAATCGGAACGATGGAAATGGAAAAAATATAAACGACTTCTACAAGAAAAGAAAAAAAAGAGAAAGAAAAATAAATGACGATCGTAATGTTTTCGGAAGAAGAATTATGTTTCAGAAAATATATATGGAATGAAAAATGATTGATTCATCAAACATTAACAGCAACAACAGAAAATTTTGAAAAGTGACAGAAATGTTCGAGGACGAATTTCAAACTGATAAGCTTTCGACTGTTTTTTTATCCCTAGGCAAGATTATTGTGCGACAAGGATAGATAGAAAAAAATCACTAATGTCGCTACCTGAACACGAATTAGAAGCTTATTTTCACCGAGACGAAACTCTCCCGCTCACGAACGTTTTACCAGCTGTCGCTGACCCACAGACTCTGCATCGGGGACAACCTGAACAGGGTCTAGGACAATTCGGCATCGCCGATTTGTCGTCGCCAATTCACCGTCGCCGATTCGTCGTAGGTACAATTCACCGCCGGAAAACTCGCCGTCGGTAAATTCGCCGTCAGCGATTAAAGATTTAAGTCCAGGTACATATCCAAATCATAACATACCGATAATTATATGTAAATAAAATAAGAAGTTAAAAAATTATAAATGGAAAATAAAATAATTTGTTATTGATTAAATGTGATACATAGATAAAGAAACAGTTAAAAAAATTGGTCTTCCAGGAAGTATTTTTTATTCTTCAGGGTGTTCGTAAAATCCCTCCACTTCTTCTTTTTTATATTTTCAGATTCTGCTCAAAATCATATTGATTTTCATATCAATCAAAATCACTACACATCAAAAGTCGACTGCTTTCAAAATATTGATTCATGAAAGCTAGTCATTTAAAATTATAAATTGAAAAAGGGGTTCCATTAAAAAAGAAAATAGAATTATGATTATGTGTACGTACAGCACCAATTTGTTCGTAATTTTGTGTCTTACGGTGGTCGCACTGTATTTAGGAATTTATTTTAACTTGAAATAGAAAAACAATAGTAAAGTCCATTTTAATTTACTTGAAACGTACTGAAATTATAGTTATTTTCTTCAATTCGTAGGTATAAGTTGGATATTATCTAGAATGGTCAGAAAATGTTTTAAAGCTTATCAAGCTAAATAAAGCAGTAACATGGGACGGCGAATTGGGCGGACGGTAAATTGAATCGACGACGAATTGGCGACGGTGAATCGGCGACGGCGAGTTGGCGACGGCGAATCGTCCCATCCCCGCCTGAACACAACCTGACACATTTGACGTTCGATTTCGTGAGTTAATCATGTTTTAAATTTTCCTTAGCGATTTTGATATCGCGTTTCGATGAATGCATGCCCTTTACGGAGAGCGAATTTCTGCTGAACGCATAAATTATCGTTACGTTGTACGTGTGCCTTAAGTAGCAGTAACTAAAACGTAAATTTTATTGTTTACGCTCATCGTATTTACTGAATCTTGTTGTAGTTTAATAAACCCAGAATTTTGTGGATTTATGTGTCTCGTTCGTATTCTACATTCGCCTATAAGTGAGATACGCTTAGCCTCGAGTTTTGTTTGGAACCTTCTGCAATCACCAAGTCAGTCCGGGGACGCTGACGAAGTGCTCTTATGCAATCAGCTTGGGTTGAGTCCGTACTGGCGCCCGAATACCTTACCGTCATAATATTACCCACCTCCATTCTTGCTGTAGCTAGCCGAGGGGAAAAGTCGGTGAGAGACCCAGCGCAGACTTGTCACCGGGTCCAGCTAACATTGGAGGCTATTCGTTTTACAGTAAATTCGGTGACAAAGTACAGTCACCGAGATACACTGGAAAAACATCCTGATATTTTAAAGAGCGTCGAAGAAAATATTAAGAAAGGTGATCACTAAAACCAGAAGATATTTCCATTCTGAAAATGTTAGAGTATCAAACAAGAATACTAAAGGAGAAATGGCTAAATGTTGAATAAAATCTAGATGTCTTGTGTTAGTAGAAATAGACTTTCCCTAAAATAAATAGTTCTTGGCTATACATATACAATATTTTCTTAATTGAAGTTGATTCTTGTCCGATGGGTTTATTTATTTTTTTCACTCCTGACGAAGCTATAAATCTGTAGCGAAACGTTGAGTGAGTTCCCATCATATTTTTATCCGGTTCAAAATTCAAAAAAGAACTTTTTACTTAGTATTTTTTTAGATCAACAACTTGCTAAAATTTTAGAAACAATCATCCATCGCAATCTTTTTAACGACATAAAAAATATTGTATCAATTAATCAACATGGCTTTATGCCGCAAAGATCAACTTTAACAAATCTATGTAATTTTGTACAATATATTTATAAGGCTTATAATGATAAACTACAGGTAGATGCAATATATACGGACTTCACAAAAGCGTTTGATAAAATTAATCATAACATACTTCTAATAAAGGCCAATAAAATGGGTTTCGGGCCTGCATTGCTCCTGTTAATACGTAACTACTTATGCAGTCGATCATTGTTTGTTTCAATTAATGGATATCAGTCTAAATTATTTTATCGGACGTCTGGCGTCCCACAAGGGAGTAATTTAGGACCATTACTCTTTTTACTTTACGTGAATGACATCGTTCACGAACTTAGATATTGCAATATTTTACTTTTCGCAGACGATATAAAAATTTTTTCTACAATTAATTGTGAAGATGATTGCACAAAAATACAAGCAGACATAAGTAGTATATTTAACTGGTCTGAAAAAAATTGCCTTCCTTTTTTTTAAGAAAATGTAGAGTAATGTCCTACACATACAAAAAAAAACACAATTAAATACAGATATACAATTAACGATGAAGAACTTGAAAGAGTAACATCTACTACTGATCTTGGTGTAGCATTTGATACGTGTCTCTCCTTTAATAAACATATAAATCAAATAGTAACAAAGGCCTATCAAATTCTAGGTTTTATATACAGAAATATTAAACAATTCAAAACATCGAAGGCTTTAGACGTTCTGTACAACTCATATGTACGCTCTAAATTAGAATATTGTTCATTAATTTGGGCACCATATTATCTTCACAATAGGCTGCAAATTGAAAGAGTACAATTCAGATACTTTAAACTTAAATATT
Source organism: Prosopocoilus inquinatus (assembly GCA_036172665.1). Taxonomy (NCBI): domain Eukaryota; kingdom Metazoa; phylum Arthropoda; class Insecta; order Coleoptera; family Lucanidae; genus Prosopocoilus; species Prosopocoilus inquinatus. Next base: position 36,957,958 of record CM069877.1, read on the forward strand.
ACCTAGATTATAAGATTTATCCCACACAATTATCGCATTTCGAATTACTCGAAATGTTCAATGGAATTTCATTGCATTGCAGACGGCTAATTACAGGTCAGACTTTCGTATATAAAATACTAAATGGATTAATAGATGATCCACAAACACTAGGAAAAATCGGCTTCAGAGTTCCTCATCGAAAAACCAGGAATATGGAACCTTTTCATTTATCAGTAGCTTTAACAAATTATATGAAAAAAGATCCAATTTATGTCGCTTGTGATACTTACAATAAATACTGTTTTCAAATAGATGTATTCAACATATTGTGGCGCACCAACCGGCTTAGCGCAAGGCGCCAAGAAGTCGGCCGCTTCGATGTATCATCGGCCGTCACGCGTTCGGGGCCCATATCGAGCAAACTAGAATCTTCCAGCATCGAGACTTCCAGACGCCAACAGTAGATATAAAATCGCCCGGAGTTGACTCACGAGTCAGTCGAATTCGAGCAGCGATAGTCGAAGTTAGGTTTTAGTGTGAAAATAAATTGTAATAAATAAATTAGTTTTTAAGCTTCATTAAATTACGGTTAAGTTTCTATCGAGTGTTTTATTCGTGAAAGTAAATAAACTCAAACCCTAGAAACGTAACAGTGGTGTCGGTGTGCGGGTTTGTGCAAATAAATTAACAATTTAAAGTAAATTAAATTTAATCAGATTATTAAATAAGTACAGTATAGAAAAAAAAAAAAAAAAACAATGGCTACGAGAAAAGTGTTGTTGAAAGACTTAAAAGTGGCCGAATTAAAAACCGAATTGGAAGAACGAGAGTTAGAAACCTGTGGTTTGAAAGGCGCACTTCAACAGCGTCTCCGATCCGATTTGTTGACAGCTGGTGAAGATCCAGAGACGTTCCTTTTCGAAATTTCGTGTGGTCCCGCCGATTTTAATAAAATCTTGAAGGATGAATTTCGAGAACAATCCAGAAATTTGGACGAGAAGTTTCAAGAACAGTCTGGAAATTTAGAGAAGCTTCAAGAACAATCCAGAAATTTAGAGGAGAAGCTTCTAGAACAATCTGGAAATTTCGACAAATTACAAAATAAATTGTGGGAACAATCTAGAGACTTAGACGAGAAATTTCTAGAGCAATCCAGAAATTTCGACGAGAAACTTCTAGAACAGTCCGGAAATTTGAAGGGTGAATTTCTAGAACAGACGAAAGGACTCGAAGATAAACTAGTGGTAAAAATATCGGAAGAAACAAAAAACCTTCAAGAAAATGTGGAAGAAATAATATTCCAGCAGGATAATAAAATCAAAAATCTGGAACAAATCATGGCGGGGTTGCGAGTGTTCGGGGATCAGCCACCAGTAGAAGTACTAGAAAATAATGAAACCCGAATTGTGGAAGGACCAGCAGAAAATTCTAAACTGAAGATAAAACCACCAACGTTCGATGGAAAGTCTTCTTGGCCCAACTACTTCAAACAGTTCGAAGCAGCAGCAAAGGCGAACAGATGGACGGCCAGCGAAAAAGCCACTTCGTTAATTGTGGCCTTGAGAGGGGACGCTATCGATGTGCTACAGACGATGCCGCCAGAGGAACAAGAAGACTTCTACAAGCTGGTGAATAGGATGGAAATGCGTTACGGACAGGCCCATCTGACCGAGGTATACCATGCGCAGTTGAGGAATCGCTGTCAGAAATCCGGAGAAAGTCTTCAGGAATTCGAAGCAGACGTTGCGCGTCTGGCCCAGTTGGCATATCCCACAGCTCCTGTTGAATTCCTCAAATGTTTGACGGTGCAGACCTTCATAGATGGAATCCGTGACCCAGACAACCAGCAGGCATTGAGAATGACCCATCCGAAGACGTCCAAGAACGCATTGGCTTATGCCTTGGAATTTGAAGCGGCGAGACGAGTTTCAAGAGGGCATGTCAAGGTTCGAGCGGCTATGGACTTCCAAGAGGAAGAAGAGGAAGAGTCCACCAACGCCAAGGTGGGATCTGCTAATAAGGGGCAATCCAAGGAATATGCCACCGCCGAGGATGTTCGCCGCATTGTGGAACAGGTTCTCAAGCAGAAGAAGCCGCTGGTGTGTTGGAATTGCCAGGAGGAAGGACATGTTCGCAGGCGATGTCCAAAGCCTAGACAGGATCCAAGGAAGCCACAGTTAAACTAAGCCGGGTCGGTGCAGAGGGGCAAACGTCGACCCGTATTCAAAGGCCCCCAAAGACGAAAGCCAAGCAAGTAATATCCCTACGGCAGTTAACCAGCAGTGTCTTCGTGGATGTCACCATTGATGACATTCCTCACACCATGTTGTTGGATACGGGTGCGACGAAGACCATCCTAAGACCCGACGTCATTAAGTCATCTGGACGCACCGAGCCGACCAAGTGGAGACTGAAAACTGCAACTGGAACATCAGCAACTGTCCACGGTGAAGTAGAGGTTATCATCACCATTGGTTCAACTCCAATTAAACACCGTGCACTGGTGGCAGATATAGAGGACGAGGCAATTTTGGGCATGGACGTCATGTGTGCCCACGGGTTCCAATTGGACTTAAAGCGTGGCGTGATGGCGGTCAATAATGAGGAGTTGGTTCTACATCAACGAGGGGACGTGGCCGCTCGAGTAGTCCTCGCTGAAGACGTTGTATTACCCAGCAGGACTGAGGTTATCGTCGACGCAAAACTGGACGGTGTTTTTCAAGATGGGCAAGTCATTATGGTTGAACCTAATACTGATGATCAAAGGATTGGAAGAGGAGTCCTCGTTGGGAAAATGTTGTTGACGGCGAAGAAGGAAGTACCTGTCCGCCTGATGAACGTCAATTGTTTCTCTGTCAATATCAAGAAAGGAACAATCTTGGGAAGCTGCACCATGGTGTCCTCCATCTCCCGGCAACTTGAAACAAACGTGCCAGAAGCGAAAGTCCCAAAGAAATTATGGGAAATGGTTATGTCAACAGCCCAGGAATTGACTCCAGACCAGAAGACAAAAGCAAAGAATCTGATCGGCCGTTATCAAGATGTATTCGAGGTAGAAGATGGATCCAAGGGAAGAACTGATGTCGTGAAACACAAAATAGAGACTGGAGAAGAAAGACCTATCCGTCAAGCTCCAAGGCGATTACCGTTGGCAAAGCGTGAGGAAGCGGAACGCATTATTCGCGAGATGGAAAAGGATAATGTGATAGAACCATCAAGCAGCCCGTGGGCGTCACCAGTAGTGCTTGTGAAGAAGAAGGATGGGTCCACCAGATTCTGTGTAGACTACCGGTTACTCAACAATGTCACCAAGAAGGACAGCTATCCCTTGCCCCGGATTGATGATACCCTGGACACCCTGGCCGGCTCAAAGATCTTCTCAACTTTGGACTTAAAGAGTGGATATTGGCAAGTGGAGCTGGCGCCCGAAGATCGAGAAAAGACGGCGTTTTCCATTGGTATGGGTCTGTGGCAGTTCACAGTGATGCCATTCGGGTTATGTAATGCCCCAGCGACATTCGAGAGGTTAATGGAGACGGTTCTGAAAGGTCTGTCCTGGACAACGTGCATGGTGTACCTTGACGACATAATTGTCGTGGGAAAGACGTTCGACGACCACTTAAGGAACCTGGAAGGAGTGTTCCAGCGGCTTCGCGGAGCTGGACTAAAGCTTAGCCTCAAGAAGTGTCACCTGTTCCAGAAGGAAGTGAATTACCTGGGGCACATTGTTAATGGAAATGGAATCGCCGTGGACCCTGTGAAGATTCAGGTGGTGAAAGACTGGCCAACTCCCAGAAATAAACACCAAATAAGGAGTTTCCTTGGCCTGTGCACTTACTATCGGCGCTACGTTCCTGGATTTGCAGACATTGCTAAGCCGTTAACAAAACTCACTGAAGAAGGTCGTCCATTTGAATGGGACCAACAGTGTCAAATTGGCTTTGAACAACTAAAGCAGTACTTGGTTAGTGCTCCTATTCTGAGTTATCCTCTCCCGGAAGGCAAGTTCGTCGTGGACACAGATGCTAGCAACGTTGGGATTGGTGGCGTACTCTCCCAGATACAAGAGGGGCAAGAGAAGGTGATCGGCTACTTCAGTAAAGTCCTATCAAAGCCGGAACGAAACTATTGCGTCACAAGAAGGGAATTGCTAGCCGTCGTAAAAACGATAGAACACTTCTACAAGTACTTGTATGGTAGACGCTTCCTGCTGAGGACCGACCACGCCGCTCTAAAATGGCTTCTCCGTTTCAAGAACCCAGAAGGGCAAGTTGCACGATGGATCGAACGACTTCAGGAGTACGATTTTGAAATTCAGCATCGGGCAGGAACTAGCCATCGAAATGCCGATGCTCTGTCGAGAAGACCCTGTGCCGAAGACTGTAAGCACTGTAGTCGTTTGGACGAGAAAGTAGCCACGACTGCGAGGACAGCCATTGTTGATGACAAATGGCAAGGCGAAGAACTGCGAAGAGTCCAGGAGAACGACCCGGATTTGAAATTAGTGCTAGAATGGAAAAGCAGGGACGCGAGGCCTACCTGGGAAGAGGTAGCACCATGTGCACCGTCCGTAAAATCATACTGGGCGCAGTGGGACTCCATAGTGTTGGATCGTGGTCTTCTGAGACGAAGCATAGAGAATCAGGAAGGCATGGAACAGAAGACACAGTTACTGATCCCCAAGAATAGGGTGCCAGAAGTTCTGAGGGAACTTCACGATGGAACTTCGGGAGGGCATCTGGGAGTTAAGAAGACTATGGAGAAGGTGCGCGAAAGATTTTACTGGGTGAACTGCAAGGAAGACGTGAAGGATTGGTGCAGAAAGTGTACAGTCTGCGCAGCCAGTAACGGTCCCCACAGGCGGGGTAAGGCTCCCATGAGACAGTACAACGTTGGAAGTCCTTTTGAGAGAGTTGCCATCGATGTAGCCGGCCCGTTTCCAGAAACGAATGGTGGAAACAAGTACATCGTCGTGGTAATGGACTACTTTAGCAAGTGGGTTGAAGCTTACGCCCTACCTAACCAAGAGGCAGTCACTATTGCGGAAGTCCTTGTCAGGGAATGGATCAGTCGGTATGGTGCGCCTATGGAACTGCATTCAGACCAAGGAAGGAACTTTGAATCGGCCTTGTTCAAGAACGTGTGTACTCTGCTCGGCGTACGAAAAACTAGAACAACTGCACTCCACCCACAGTCGGACGGAATGGTGGAAAGGTTCAATAGAACCATCAACCGACATTTGTCCAAGGTCGTTTCCAATCATCAGAGGGACTGGGACACGTACATCCCCCTGTTTCTAATGGCATACCGCTCATCCGTTCATGAGACAACAGGGGAGACTCCCGCGAAAGTGGTATTCGGGCGAGAGCCGAGACTGCCCTGCGACCTGAAGTTTGGTGTGAAGCCTGGCGAAGTCTCTGCCGACGAAGATTACGTGAGCAAATTACGCAGGAAAATGGATGATATCCACAACCAAGTGCGTCACAATATACAGACGGCCAGCGATCGGATGAAGGAGCACTATGACATCAACGCTCAACACGGGGGATACCAACCTGGAGCACTGGTCTGGCTTTATAACCCCCAAAGACGTCGAGGCCTCTCCCCAAAATTACAGACCTCTTGGGAAGGTCCTTACAAAGTGATGAAACGGATCAACGACGTCGTTTACCGCATCAAGAAGGTCCCCCATGGCAAACCCAAAGTAATCCACTTCAACCGGATAGCCCCTTACCATGGAGAAGCAGATGAAGGGACAGTACAAAGGGCGCAAGTTTCCGAAGTGAACTTCGAAACCTTCATGTCTCATCACGCCGAAGGAAGCAAGGCACGGTTTGGAGTGACCACGGAGAAGCAACAAGATCTCTTTAAAGTGCCACCGGAGTACAGTCTGGCCCACTGCGTAGCAGAAGACCTGAAAATGTCCAAAGGAATCGCTCAGGTGTTTAGGAAGAAATTTGGCCAAATCGAGGAGCTACGAAGACAGCATCCCGTGGTAGGCAAGAGCTTGCAGATCATTGATTCGACGGCAGATCGGAGGCGCCACGTGCATTATTTAGTCACTAAGAAGACATCAAGCGGTAAACCTGACTATCAAAGTATGTGGAGAGCCCTATATAGCCTAAGGAGACAGCTAATAGAGACCCATCAGATGAAGTTAGCCATCCCCAAATTGGGCTGCGGATTGGACGGACTAGACTGGAGAGTAATTCGAAGCATGCTGGAAGTCATCTTCCACAGAACGGGAATTGAAGTCCTAGTCTGCAGCCACCACCCACAGGCAACAGTCAGCAACAGCAAAACCGTAGACTGTTACTTCTTCCAGACGGGAAGTTGCAAGAATGGGCCAGCATGTAGATTCCGACACCCTCCTTCAAGACTATCACCAGGAACATTTCGAGACGAAACGTTTTTAAGAAGGGGGCAGTGTGGCGCACCAACCGGCTTAGCGCAAGGCGCCAAGAAGTCGGCCGCTTCGATGTATCATCGGCCGTCACGCGTTCGGGGCCCATATCGAGCAAACTAGAATCTTCCAGCATCGAGACTTCCAGACGCCAACAGTAGATATAAAATCGCCCGGAGTTGACTCACGAGTCAGTCGAATTCGAGCAGCGATAGTCGAAGTTAGATTTTAGTGTGAAAATAAATTGTAATAAATAAATTAGTTTTTAAGCTTCATTAAATTACGGTTAAGTTTTTATCGAGTGTTTTATTCGTGAAAGTAAATAAACTCAAACCCTAGAAACGTAACAATATCAATATTACAATTTAGGTCTCAAGTAACAAAGTTACTAAAACGACAGAATTCAGTATAATTATATACTTTAATTGATTAGTGGGATGAGGTTTTTATTTGGCGTTGTATTGCTTAGTCCTGCATCTATAAACACACTACAGAAAGAAAAGATATGTTACACTCTCCGTTTGTTTAACTGCGACTGTCTCATAATTTTGTAATCATCCGTTTATATTGTTTTAAATTTTAAAATTTAATTGTTAAACTGTTAAATTGTTACTCTGTAAATGGTTCTTGTGACTGTTGAGTAATAAACTGCAATCAAATTCAATTCAAATTCTTTCTTTACAAGCCGGTGCATGCCTTTTTAACAAGGGTTGCGGCGATACCGCAGGTACCTTCGAGAAAGCTGAAGAGCAATCTGGTGTGACCCCGAATGCTCTGGACATTTCCACACGCGAAACAGGAGTGTAACTATAAAAGCGCGCATTATTTCTTATTTAGATGTATTGTATTAGTAGAAATAGATTTTCCCTAAAATAAATAGTTCTTGACTTCACACGATATTTTATTTAGATCAGCAAAAATTAAATAAATTAATTGCTTATGTAGAATATCTACTTTTCTTTCTTTACGATGTTATTTGATCGTTGTATAAAAATGGTAACAGGCCAACAATTTAACACAAAGCTCCCAAGCAATCGTGTACCAACCCTTAAACCAGCATTATTAAGGTAAATGTGCAGTCAGGTAAGTACATACATACGAGCATTGATTTCGGATTTACAAGAGCAAAGCACAAGCGATTACCTTTAAGCTCCGGAAGCTGCCCTCCTGTTATTGGGGATTGTTTTAATACTGCGACCCTCGCGTGCGTTAATCCCCGATTTAACTTCCATCCATCCTGATAGGTATTTGAGGGAATCATAATATTATTGGGGTTGCACTCTTCTTAAACTGCACAAGACAAACAAACAAACAAAAACAATAGGCAAGTAATTTTCCTTAATTAATTGTTACTAAAATTTAAAAAAAGTGTTTTTGTACTTGGCGTTTTAGGGTTGTAACATTTCCGGAGGAGATTATGTAATACCTGGGCTTGGGCTGACGCGGTAAGCTGATACTAACGATAGAATGTGATTAATAGTTGCTAAGTAACCATCGGGTGCTGTAAGGGTCAAGTGGCTGACGGTGACGGCGTGCCAATCCACCCCCCTATATTACATTCCTGCCAGTATTTGCGACTCGATACCTGCTCGATATATGAAATTCTGGCGAAATATAAACGTTCTTTGTCTAATTAAAAAAAATCTAATTAATCGGTTTAGAGACGGGCAACTTTATTGAGTATTTTGTTTCATACCACTTTAAAAGGCGGGTATTCCATGTAATTAATTCTTACCGTTATTACAATCATAATCTCTTTTGATGAGGACTTCTCAAAAATAATATGTGCGATATGAGCATGTACAAAATTAACGTTTTAATAGAGGGATTTCCATACTGACAAATGGAAACCAAGTGGTTTGAACTTTGTTGATGAAGTTGATAAACAGATCGCATTTTATTCATCAATTAACGTGTTCAATCATTATACGTGTTTCGACGAGACGCTGACAACTTTGGTACGTCAATCTTTGGACCCGAACGTTTAGAAATGCACTTTGTCACATCCTGCACGGATAGTTCAAAAATGGAAGTTTGTAAATCAATTCAATTAATAATTATTCAATCATTCGGGCAGTTAGCCAGTGATTAGTTAGTTAGTAATGAGTTCGGTTCGGAACGTCGCAGTCAGTTAGTAAATTCGTGATTGTGTGGCCTCGGATGAAGAACCAAAAGTACATTGGCGGGCGGTAATGTGAGAAGCTTTGATTATTTTAAGTGCTGCAATGTTATACCAAACAAGCGAGTGTTCTACGAATGGTTTTTGGAAAGAGAAAGGGACATTGATTAACAGAAATAAAGTTATAACAGGAAAATTAATTTTTTTGCTGACTCTTCGAGAGAATGGCTTCTACTAAAGAGCACAGCTTTTAGTGCTTCTGTATCTGGGTTGACCGAAATATTTCTTGCATTTGTACTTTGCCGGATGCATTTTAAAAATTGAAATCGAATGACAATCGAATAATCAAAGCTTGAAGAAACTGAGCCAGACTATTGCAAAACCAATGAAAATAGCGCATTGCAATAAAGCAAACAAATTATCGGTCAAGGGAAACAACTAAAGAAAACTAACTGAACATTTGAAAACTAACTGAATGTTTAATGGTGGGTTTCACAAAAAATTATTAATCAGCGATTATTTTAATTCTCTGATTAGGGAATATGATTGGATACAGTTAATAAAAGATTTGAAACAACCAATTATATTCTTTCATCCAACCAATCACAGGCTTTAATCACACTGTTAAATTAATCAGTGATTAAATAATTTCTGTGAAACTAGAAGTAAGACTGTTCTAAAAAAAAAAACTAGAAGCGAGGAAAATATTATTAAAATGAGGCCAACTTTTTTAAAAAGGCGCAGGAAAAAAACCAAAATAAAAGACATTTTTGCAAATAGAAAATCCGTAAAGACATGTTTTTCATATAAAATAACGATAATATATAAAGAAAATAAACATAAAAATGAGAAATAATATCAGAGCCGGCGGAAGCCGGTAACCAAGCCATGAGGGCAGCTCGTACAATCTCAAGGTCAATCAAACTCCAACAACTGAAATCCGCTCTATTTAACTCAAGCAAAAAAATTAAAAATAAAAAGCATTAAGAAAATAGTAGGCAGAAGAAAAAAGAAAAAAAATTTCAACATTCAACACCCTAACTCAATTCAACCCAAATAAAAAAAGAAGAAATATAAAAAAAAATGAAAGTAAAAAAGTCAAAACCAAGACCCGAATTCTACCCAACTGTATTCAACTGAAGCAAAAAATTAAAAATGCAAAAGATAATAGTAAAAATGTAAAAAATTTGAATTATATTCATATTCACATGACGTATACAACCATGCAAATGGAATCTCATGAATAAAGTATTATTATTACTACTGAGCTCGATTCTACTCAACCCAAGCAAAAAAATCAGTATCATCATAAGAGAAATTAAATCTGACTGCACTCAAAGTAATTCTCTTCAACCCACATGAAAAATTTGAAACAATATTTAAAGAATTAAAAGAACTCATCCAACTTATTCTATTGCACTCCATTCTACACAAGTAACAATTAAAAAAAAATACTTTAAGTAGAAAAAAAACATAATTTGACTAGAATTTCAAGACCTTTGCACTGGAAACAAAAATTAAAGAAATAGAAATATACAAATGATAGTTTTCCAAACGTTGTCGATTTTTTACTTGTTAAAATGTTTAAAAACATAATATTCAAAAACAAATGGTTGTTTCATTACACTGTCGAAAGTTCTTGATTTTTAATCTGTTTTGTGGTTTTCATAAACAATAGAAAAATATTAATGAATCAGAAAAAACAAATGAAAGTTTGATTTATTTGATTTTCATAGGCGATTTTATGCTTACAAATAAATCAAGAAAAAGTAATGAGTTTGTACATGCAAAAAAAAAACATATGAAAGTTTTCCAAAAGTTATTGATTTTTTACTTGTTAAAGAAAATACTATTCAAAATCGAAATCTGATTTCACCGAAAGGTTTGTGCAGTTTCATTTATGGTCTTGTCTTTATAAATAAAAGAAAAGTATTAATAAAACAGAAAAAGACAAATGAAAGCTTGATTTATTTGAATTTCATAGACTGGATGTTATTAAGCGGCGATCTTAATGCTTCCAAAAAAGAAAAAAAACAAGAAAAAGCAATAAAGTTTGTACAAGAAGATTTTTCGCTTGCTACGGTTTGCTTACAAAGAGAAACAATGAAACGCAAAGAAAAAGATGAAATAAAATCATCAATTTTTTATTTGTTCTCAACTTTTTTTTGCTTACGGGAAGAAAGAAAAAATACAGAAACACAAATGAAAGCTTGTCATGGTTTTTTCACTTAAATTTAGAAAGCGACGCTTTTTACAAAAGAAAACAAGTAAACATAGCGAAGTTGGTACAAAGAAAAAAAAACTAATGAAAGTTTGATTCGATTTTCAAAGGCAACCATCGATTAAAAAAAAAACCTAAAAACAAATGAAGGTTTTATTTGATTGCAAAAAGTTTGGCTCATGATAATTGGGGACTTTTCGTTTGTTATTGTTATAATTGCAGGTACTTCGCCGGCTTTTGCAGGAAGGATTACCGGGGAAGTGCTCGGATTAATGCTGCGGATAGTTTCGGGAAAGCTGCGGAGCATTCCCGTGCGTACGCAAAGCCTCAGGACTTTTCCGCGCGCGTCTCGAAGCGAGTGCATTGACTATAAAAACAAATACGCTGTGCTGCCGGGAGTGTTCTTATTTATAAGCGGAGAATAAAAGCATCACGGAACTATAAACGACGACATAAAAGTGCGCTTTGTCAAACTAAAGGTTATAGAGTATTTCTAATGAATTCCGTTGTGTAAACGATTGAATTTTTAATAACGTGTTTTGGATGAGTCGACGAGTATTATTCGCAAACCCCGAAGTCGTGACGCTATGTTTTGTTTACAAAAAACAAAAAATAATGAAATGCCTAGAAACAAAAAATAATGAAATGCAAAGAAACAAGTAAAATGAAAGAAAAACAAATCAAGGACTTCCAAAAGCTTCGCGCTTTTGTTTTTAGCCTTTTTGTGTACGAGAAGAAAGAAAGAGAATGAAATACAGGAAAACAAATGAAAGTTTGTTTTAGTTTTCTTGCTTCCGTTTGGAAGGCGGCACTTTATACAAAAGAAACCAAAAAAATAGGGAAGTTAGTACAAAAAAAAATTAATGAAAGTTTGACTTGATTTTCAAAAGAAGCCGTCGATCAAAAAAACAAGCTTTTTATGTACGAGAAGAAAGAAGGAAAATGGAATACAGAGACGTAAATGAAACCTTGTTATGATTATCAAAAGCTTTGGAAGTTGGAAACCATCGGTTTTGCACGCGAAATGATACAAAAAAAAATAATGAAATGCAAAGAAACAATTGAAATGAGAAGAAACTAATCAAGGTATGACTTTCAAACGCTTCGCGCTAGAAACCTTCAACTTTTCACTTGTTTTTAACCTTTCTGTGTGCGAGAAGAAAAAAAGTAAATTGAATACAGAAAAGTAAAAGAAAGCTTGTTGTGATTCTCAAAAGCTTTGGAAGCTTGAAAAGCATCACTTGTGCTCACGAAAAGATACAAAAAATTAATGAAATGCAAAGAAACAAAAAATAATAAAGCGCAAAGAAACAGAAAATAATGAACTTGTAAAGAAATAAAAAATTAATGAAATGCTAAGAAACAATTGAAATGAGAAGAAACAAATCAAGGTTTGAATTTCAAAAGCTTCGCGCTGGAAATCTTCAATTTTTCACTTGTTTTTAGCCTTTCTATGCGCGAGAAGATATAAAATAAATGAAATACTGAAAACTAAAAGAAAGCTTGTTGTGATTTTCAAAAGCTTTGGAAGCTTGAAAACCATCAGTTGTGCTCACGAAAAGATACAGAAAAATAATGAAATGCAGAGAAACAAAAAATAATAAGCGCAAAGAAACAGAAAATAATGAACTGCAAAGAAAAAAAAATAAAGAAATCAAAGAAACTATTGAAATGAGAAGAAACAAATCAAAGTTTGACTTTCAAAAGCTTCGCGCCGGAAATCTTCAATTTCTCACTTGTTTTTGGCCTTTCTATGTATTCTATGCGCGAGAAGAAATAAAGTCAATGAAATACAGAAACGTAAATGAAGAGCTTGTTGTGATTTTCAAAAATTTTGGAAGCATGGAAAGCATAGATTGTGCTCACAAAAAGATACAAAAAATAATAAAATGCAAAGAAACAAAAAATAATTAATTGCAAAGAAACAGAAAATAATAAACTGCAAAGAAAAAAAAATAATGAAATCAAAGAAACTGTTGAAATGCGAAGAAACAAATCAGAGTTTGACTCAAAAGCATCGTGCCGGAAATCTTCAAGTTTTTACTTGTTTTTAAACTTTCTATGTACGAGAAGTAAGAAAGAAAATGAAATACAGGAAAGTAATTAAAAGCTTGTTGTAATTTTCTAAAGGCATGGAAACTTGGAAACCATCGATTGTGCTTACGAAAAGATACAAAAAATATAATGAAATGCAAAGAAACAAGACAAAGAAATTTTAAAAGTCAATTAAACTTATAAACAATTTGGCTGTCACTTATAGAATAAAATTATTTTTGTCTTTATTTTAGAAAATTATGAAAAAAGCTCAGACGCGTCAACTTTTAATCTGAATTTGAATTCAATTCAAATTAACAAGTAGAATTAAAAAATATACAAATGTACAGGGTGATCCATTTAACGAAACTCACCCACCTACTAGTACATACTATACCGGGTGTCCCGCGCCATGTGCTCACCTTTCTAGAATCTTTATTTATTAATCAATTAACCTGAATTTTGGAGATGATAAACTAAACAAAAAATGGAATTTTTTGACATACCGATAGTCGTCATAGGACTTCCGGTTTCGCCGGAAGTGATCTCCACTTTCTTATTTTAAATGGAACACCCTATATATTTTTACATATTTAAAATCTACTGATCATTACAAACCCGAATACGTATCAATTGTTAATTTTGGTTTCCATGACAACGAAAAAAAAACTTTTTTATCTTTCAATCTAGAAAGAAAAAATGCGATTCATAGCTTTCTAGATTGAAAAATAAAAAAGTTTTTTTTTCGTTTTCATGGAAACCAAAATTAACAATTGATATGTATTCGGATTCGTAATGCTCCGTAGATTTTAAATATGTAAAAATATATAGGGTGTTCCATTTAAAATAAGAAAGTTGATATCACTTCCGGCGAAACCGGAAGTCCTATGACGACTATCTGTCGAAAAATTCCATTTTTTGTTTAGTTTATCGTCTCCAAAATTCAGGTTAATCGATTAATAAATAAAGATTCTAGAAGGGTGAACACATGGCGCGGGACACCCGGTATGTGAATTACGCTTTATCTTCAAGTTTTACTTTTACTACAGATTATAAATTGGTTTGTCCCAGCTTTTTCTGTTGATTTTCTAAAATACGGCCAAACATAATTTTATTCTATACGTATATACTAAAACAAGTTCTTTTTCAGAATTTTTTTCTGTCAGGCAAAAGTGATTAATAATATTTTTTCCTGAAAAATTTAGCTCCTTCGTGGTCAGGTGCCCCGAACAGAAACGGGGGCGAGAGTAACAGTTAAAAGTATCTGTGTTGGCGACACTGTAACGGATGTATATTGATAGCTCCATAAAATGCTGTCCGGCTTGGCTGTCGCTGACAGTCGAGATTTATCCGACTTTATATGATGCTAACATCGGCCGCCCACAAAAACACGCACACACACACACACAAACGAGGGTAAAACCGACCGACGGTTGGACCTAATAGATGGCGTGTCGATTTTTGAGGCCCTTCGATAATTACGAATCGATTCTTTTTTCTCTTCAACCCTGCGGCCGGAGCGCGCCTTAAAACAAACAGAAATTTAATTTATACGTTCGCAGTTTGCACGGTTTGTTAATATAATATTCATGGGCTCCACCCCAGCATCTCAAGACGTCAACTAAAGGGGTGCATTTGAATGCACCCCCACATCTTTCCGCCTCGGTTCCACCGACAGACGTGCCCAGTCATATCCGACTAGATCGAGTTACAGGAAATGATTTCAATACCTCGTTGAAAGAAAAAACACAAAAAAATCGTCATAAATTTAATGAAATTTTAAACCTTTTTTTTTCAGAACAACAATTTAATAATTTTTTGCTTAGGGGAGGATATTAATTAACAGATAAAGACTTAATAAATAATTTCCTTCTTCGAAACATTTTCTAAAAGAAAAAATCTAGCCGGCTACTAAACCCATTATAAATGTAAAAAAAAGTTACAACAAAAATAATTATGTAATAAGTATAAAAATAGCTTCTGAAGTTACCTGTCGTTCTGTCCCCCGAATGACAAGACATTTTTTATTGTTATTTTTTTTTTTAATTAATCGAAAAACAGGCAGCAGGGAGACTGAATAAACGGGTACCGCGAGGGCATGTCGTATCTCGACGAAAGCGTGACCGGGAGCAGAGGGTGATCGTCGCTTGGGGGTGAGCCGAGGGATCGAGCAGGGGCCATACGTGACCTAACAAAGGCCAACTCACGACCGCTGCTGATTTAATGATGTCTTGTTTTAATTGCTGACAAATTGCCAATTCCCGCCCTCCAGACATTCCCTGCTAAATCGCTTTCGAATTTTCTTTTATCTCCTCTGTGTATGTACAATCATAGCTTTCAGTAATGTCCCCGCTACAAATTTTATGTTGCGGCTTGATGCTCGATGCCTTTTGACCGTTATAACACGTAGACAGACAAACAAACAAACCAGCTTTGCACATGTCGTACACTTTTTTTTAAGAATTCAGGCATCCGTCAGCACTTCATTTGACAGCTGTGTCAAGTACCATCGCTGATCGCTGTCAAAGTATTTCTTTCTACTGAATAACTTTATTCGCGCTTAATGTTAACGTCGAATAAATCAGTGAGAAACTATTACGTTTGATCGTCATAGCCGATCTACGTCCATCAAAAATTAAATGTGTTATCATAACAAGGCCTTGTTTGACAGCTGTCAAACCGTCAGACTCGTTTAATATAATTTGTCTGGCAAACAGCGTTCGGAACAAACATCATTCGGAAAAAAAACTCTCTCATTTTTATCGTCATAGCCGATCTACACACAACAAAAATTAAATATTTTAACGTAACAAGGCGTTGTTCGACAGCTGTCAAACCGTCGGTTTCATTTAATAATTTGTCTGGCAAGTAATGTCGTGGGAATTAATCGAAAAGACGTTGCTTTCATTTCCCCTTGTTTTCCACTTTCATCATCAAGGATTTTAGTATCGAAAACACTTTACACGACAGCTGTCAAAATATCTACACTTTCCTCTGGTGCAGTTAATTTTGAATGATCAGTCAAGGTTATTGTATTTCTTGTTTTTTTCTTCCACGGCCACTTTTCAGCAAAATTCTGAATTATTTTAAAAACCTTTACTTGACAGCTGTCAAAGTGTTAGCAGTTTCTTTTAATTGTATGGAGTCAATCTAAAAGACATCGCAATCCTTTTCGCCTCCACGTTTTCTAAGAATTCAAGCACTCGGCGGTACTTCATTTAACAGCTATGTCAAGCACCAGTTTGAATTAGCTTAATAACTGTCAAAGTATCCAGTTATATTGAATTCGCTCTTAATATTAACGTCTAATAAATCATACAAAAAAGGCTTGCCTTTGATCGTCACAGCCGATCTATGTGTGTACACGTAACAAGGCTTTGTATGACAGCTGTCAAACCATCAAATTCGTTTAATAATTTGTCTGGTAAGAAAGCAATGTCGTGCGAATTAATCGAAAAGACATTGCTTTCGTTCCCCCTCGTTTTCCACTTTCATCATGGCTTTCAGTATCGAATAACACTTTACGCGACAGCTGTCAAAATATCTACACTTTGCTCTGATACAGTTAGTTTTGAATGATCAGTCAATATTATTGCATTTCTTGTTTTCTCTTCCACGGCCACTTTTCAGCAAAAATTTGAATTATTTTAAAAACCTTTACTTGACAGCTGTCAAAGTGTTAGCAGTTTCTTTTAATTGTATGGAGTCAATCTAAAAGACATCGCAATCCTTTTCGCCTCCACGTTTTCTAAGAATTCAAGCACTCGGCGGTACTTCATTTAACAGCTATGTCAAGCACCAGTTTGAATTAGCTTAATAACTGTCAAAGTATCCAGTTATATTGAATTCGCTCTTAATATTAACGTCTAATAAATCATACAAAAAAGGCTTGCCTTTGATCGTCACAGCCGATCTATGTGTGTACACGTAACAAGGCTTTGTATGACAGCTGTCAAACCATCAAATTCGTTTAATAATTTGTCTGGTAAGAAAGCAATGTCGTGCGAATTAATCGAAAAGACATTGCTTTCGTTCCCCCTCGTTTTCCACTTTCATCACGGCTTTCAGTATCGAATAACACTTTACGCGACAGCTGTCAAAATATCTACACTTTGCTCTGGTACAGTTAGTTTTGAATGATCAGTCAATATTATTGCATTTCTTGTTTTCTCTTCCACGGCCACTTTTCAGCAAAAATTTGAATTATTTTAAAAACTTACTTGACAGCTGTCAAAGTGTTAGCAGTTTCTTTTAATTGTATGGAGTCAATCTAAAAGACATCGCAATCCTTTTCGCCTCCACGTTTTCTAAGAATTCAAGCACTCGGCGGTACTTCATTTAACAGCTATGTCAAGCACCAGTTTGAATTAGCTTAATAACTGTCAAAGTATCCAGTTATATTGAATTCGCTCTTAATATTAACGTCTAATAAATCATACAAAAAAAGTCTTGCCTTTGATCGTCACAACCGATCTATGTGTGTACACGTAACAAGGCTTTGTATGACAGCTGTCAAACCATCAAATTCGTTTAATAATTTGTCTGGTAAGAAAGCAATGTCGTGCGAATTAATCGAAAAGACATTGCTTTCGTTCCCCCTCGTTTTCCACTTTCATCACGGCTTTCAGTATCGAATAACACTTTACGCGACAGCTGTCAAAATATCTACACTTTGCTCTGGTACAGTTAATTTTGAATGATCAGTCAAGGTTATTGCATTTCTTGTTTTTTATTCACGGCCACTTGTCAGAAAAAAATTGGATTACATTAAAAACCTTTACTTGACAGCTGTCAAAGTGTTAGCAATTTCTTTAATTGTATGGACTCAATCAAAAAGACATCGCAATCGTTTTCGCCTCCACTTTTTCTAAGAATTCAAGCACTCGGCAGTACTTCATTTGACAGTTATGTCAAGCACCAGTTTGAATTAGCTTAATAACTGTCAAAGTATTCAATTATATTAAATTCGCTCTTAATATTAACGTCGAATAAATCATACGGAAAAAAAGTCTTGCGCTTGATCGTCACAGCCGATCTATGCATGTACACGTGATAAGGCTTTGTATGACAGGTGTCAAACCATCAGTTTCGTTTAATAATTTGTCCGGTAAATAAGCATTGTCGTGCGAATCAATCGAAAAGACATTGCTTTCATTTCCCCTTGTTTTCCACTTTCATCACGGATTTCAGTATCGAATAACACTTTACACGACAGCTGTCAAAATATCTATGCTTTGATATAGTGTAGTTAATTTTGGATGATCAGTCAAGGTTATTGTATTTCTTGTTTCGTTTCCACGACCACTTTTCAGCAAATTTTGGATTATATTAAAAATCTTTACTTGACAGATGCCAAAGTGTCAACAGTTTCTTTTAATTGTATGGAGTCAATGAAAAAGACGTCGCAATAGTTTTCACCCCCAAGGCCAGACTTCAGCAAAAATTCGAATTACATTTATTATGAAAACCTTTTTACTTGACAGCTGTCAAAGTATTTGCAATTCATTTAATTGTATGAAGTCAATCAAAAAGACACCACTATCATTTTCGCCCTCATTTTTTCTAAGAATTCAAGTGTTCGGCACCACTTCAATTGACGGCTGTGACAAGTATCAGTTTGAATTACCTTGGTAGCTGTCAAAGTGTACAGTTTTATTGAATAATTTTACTCGCGCTTAATGTTAACTTCGAATAAATCGGTCGGAAAGTCTTGCGTTTGATCGTCATAGCCGATCTATGTATGTAAATCAAAAATTAAATGTGTTAACGTAACAAGACTTTGTTTGACAGCTGTCAGTTTTGTTTAACAATGTCTGACACGCAAACAATGTCGTGCGAATCAATCGAAAGGACATTGCTTTCGTTTCCCCTTGTTTCCCACTCTTATCAAGGATAAGTGACGAATAACACTTCACATGACACCTGTCAAAATATCTACAAGTTGCTATAACGCAGATGATTTTAAAAGAATATCGCATTCGTTTTCCTTGGTATTTTTTCAACAAGAATTTAAATTGTAATTGTTGTTATATAAACCCTTACTCGACAGTTGTCAAAGTGTCGGTTTCATTTAATAATTTGTTTCGCGCTTTACGTCGAATGTAACACTCGAAGACTTTTGCGTCTGATTTTCGTGGACGGACTGCATCAAAAATTAAATATGTTAACAATGCTTTATTTGATAGCTGTCAAACTGTCAATCTCATTTTATGATTTGCTGCTAGATGTTGTGTTAATCATTAAAAAAAAAATAAATAAATAGGTACATCAGCAATGCTTTACTTGACACGTAACTGTCAAACTGACATTTTCAATTGATGATTCATTTGATAGGTAACGTGTGAATCATCCAAAGGCGTTTTGTTGTTGCTCCAAAGACTTTCTTCATTAAAAATTAGAATGAATAACAATGCTTTAGTGGACAGCTGTCAAACTGTCACAGTTTCATTTTATAATATAGAATCGGTGACATGTGATTCTCAAAGACAACACATTTTGCAGCTTCCGTAGCCACTCTGTCAAAAATTTAAATTAAGAACGTTTTACTTGACGTCTAGCTGTCAAACGGAGAGTCTCAATTTAATAATTTGTTTAGCAGGTAACGTGTGAACTACTCGAAGACATTGCGTCGACTTCCTGCGGTCACTTTTCTACCAAAGGTTTAAACGCAACGACAACATATTCCTTGGCAGCTGTCAAACTGACAGTTTTGTTTAATAATTTATTTGAATCGTTCCAGATTGTTTTCTTTTGCCAAAAGAAAAGAGAAGGCCTCACGGGAAGCGAATGGCTAAAAAAATGAAGGGAATGGTGACGTACTTAAAATCCAACTTTAAAAAAATATATAACAAATTAGACTTCTGCTCAGTTGGCAGAGCAAAGTCCGAAAAGGACTACGAAGCTCTTAAGCAAAATTAACGTTTTAATAGAGGGAATTCCATACTAACAAATAGCAACTGTTATTTTCATGTTTAGCTTCTCGCTCCATCTTCCTTCGTCAAGAAAATCAAAACCAACTTCTACTGGTTTTATGTATTAATCTTTTACGAAAGAAAATTATGAATCGTTTGATAAAAATTGTTTTTTTTTTTTTTGGAACAACACAAAATTTGACGCGCGAATTTTTAGGTTTATTTGACAAAATTGTTTAGTTAGCATTTCAAAAGTACGGACATCCACTCAGGCTTAATTGTGGCCTCTGCTTAGCTCGCAGATCAAAGTTTTTTCGGTCTATAAAACTTATGGTAAATTAACTTTTTGATAGAGGGAATTCCATGCTGACAATGACACCAAGTCGATTGAACGTGCTTAAGGAATGCTACATTCATGTTAAATAAAGCAATGAATGTTCTCGCAGCACGCTGATATTTTGGTGCGTTGGTCTTTGGACTTGGACTTTTAGAATACAAAAAAAAACACTTCGTGACATCCTATACGGGTAGTATGAAAAGGAAAATTTGTAATTTAGAGGTTAGTCGGAGTAAATCAATTAGTTAATTACTTATTCGGAAAGAGTCGAAGTCAGTCAATCAGTATAAGTGAGTTAGTGAATTTATTTATAATCTATTTGGTCTCGGATGTAGTGCCAAGAACATTTATGGTAATGTAAAAAGCAGACATTTTCCTTTCCTTATCTTGTAGCAATACAATTTCTGTCCTGTCACCGCCTTTTCTCAAGTTTTAACGAAATACTCGGTATACAAAACACGTAATTATCTGACTTGACGTAAGAAGTTTCTTCGATACGTATGGTAAGCGTTCGTAAACTACTGAAAGCTGAAAGACACTGTTATTATGAAAAAAATTATAAGTACACTTTGGGGAGCATTTTATTGCAGAAGTTATCACAAGCTACGAAAATCGACCGAATCCGACATACGCTACAACGTGCATTATTTTTTAATTACTTAATTTTTTTCTTTTTATTTCATGGGATAGAGAAATTATTTTACTTAAAATTGTGTAGAAAATTAGAAAGTTTGCTCAGCTATAAACTTAATTCTCTTTAATTGAAATTGTCCTCTTTTAAAGAAAGGTAGTTTTTGACGCTTCGTGTCGTCTCGTTAGAATTTTACCAAATGTGTAATAAGAAATTAGGGCAAGATTTGTCGCAAACATAAAGAAATAAATAATCGAAATGTAAAACTCGATGCAAAACGAAATAAGCAACCTAAGAGAGAAAAAAGATAAGTACACGAAATTGGCGTAAGTTAGAACAAGAAGTACAAAAGAATCCTCTGTTCCTATCAACGGTGTTTGTTTAGGACCGAACCTGTCATCTCCGACATTCTTTTTTGTCATGCAATTTAAATTTGCTCTTTGAACAGTCCGTTGCTTTTTCGTCCGAGTGAAACACGCACGAGAACTTTCTAAAATTGAAAATACCGACGACGACGTGGCCGTTTTACGTGAAATAATTTTTTTTAATTTTTAATTTTCCGAAATTGCAATTATTAATTTTAATATAATTCATAATTTATAAACATGATATTAGATATGCATGAATTGAATTGCATGTAGCTACCTAATTGATTTCTATTCATTGTTTTCAAGTATTATTAGTATTTTGAATTTCGGAAATATAGTAAACTATATAAGCTTGCTTACGAATAATAATATATTAATGTATTAATTTAAATCTATTTACGTTAGAATAAATTGCAATATAAATAACGCCACCATTTATAGCGATAAGAAACATTAACAAAATAATAAACTGCGTTCAAGAACCCCCACGTTTGGAGTTGCCCATGACTTGAGACAGCAAGCAGATTTCTTTTTTAAAGAGAAAACCATTTATGCCCGATTTCACGACATAGATTCAAACCAAGTGTTTGTCAACTCTGAACCACGGATTAATTCTAGATTCAAACTTTGTGTTATTTCACAAAATAACCCGTTTGTTGTGTCACGATGGATTAACAAATCCTCAGTATTGCCAATTGAATTTATTCGTAAAATATCGTTAATTTTTATGATAGTTAAGAGATTAAAATATTTATTTCAGTTAAATAATATAAGCTTGAGTCAAGTATATTGTTATTTCGCTCATCCGTTAACATACAGGATGACTAGTAAGTCAACGTGTTCCTTTGAGGGCGTGTTAGTAGAGCTCGTTTGCAATTGATTTGATCGTATTCTGCATTATACAAAATGCAGTAGTTAATGAGATATTTTAATTTTTGTGTTTTCCTTAGAAATACGCTCCCTACTAAAATTTATTTAACATTTCTCAGAAAGTATAAAAGGTTTTTTTAATATTTATGTTTTCCTGGTTAGACTAAATAATAGTACGTACTACGCAACAAACATTAAGTGAAAAACTTTAATAAGTTTGAAATACAATGGCTGAAAAGGCACTTCTCTAAAAGAAAATCCAACCTACTTGAACATTCACTCTGACTTATTTTAAAAATTTGGTAATACAATCAACTTGCAAATTACTCTAAAAACTTTTCGAATGAGGGTATTAAGTTTTAGTTAAAATCTGTATACATCATATTTCCATCAAATAATAATTATTAAGTGCGGAATATAATATTCATTGTTTTCAATTTAAGAGAATAACAGCTTCTGTTAGGTATTAGTTTTCTATAAGCTTCAGTTGAGAAATCCCTTAAAAAGTCCCGTGACTTCACTATATTGGAAATTAAAGAAAATTGTTCCTGTGTAAGCTCAAAGCTTGAATTTTTCGGTTTTAACTGAAGCCGATTCCTCAGGACCAAAGAAAATTAACTGAAAGATGATTTTCTTGAACATTCATTCTGATTTATTTCCAAAGTTTTATAAAACAATTACCTTGCAAATGATTTCAAAAACTACTTTGATTCATTGCCTTTCCAGTGAGGTATTAAGTTTTAGTAAAAGTATTTTATTTCCATTAATCATATAACAATACTAGATGAACGTATGGATTTCAAGCTAGTCTTTATTACACAGGAAATAGACTAATAAATAAAATTCCATAAATGTATAGTCCACATTTTTAATTATATTTGATTTTCGAAATTGTTCCCTCAGGCTCGTATGCTAAATCTTGTTCTTTTTTGTACTTTCGTTTTACTAACTCTGTCAGAAAAGGACAATAGGAAAAACTGAATAACAGAAACTTGACAATATCAACAAAAACTAATGGCAGGAAAGGAGTTGCACAGATTATTTAAACAGAATTCCGAAAATTACAATTAACGGCTGCAGTATTTGACGTCTACAATTATTTTTAAATGAATCTTAACATTAATCTAGCGTTAATACATATTTGAACAGACTAAGTCCTACTTAATAATTGAATTTGAGAAATATTTACGTCAGTTTTTGGTTGGAATTAAGTTTAATACAAATATCATTCAAAATGGCTCAAGGAAAAATCACCTTCCCGTGAATTCTCTTTGGCCCTGAAGAATCGGCTTCGGTCGAAAAATGAATTAATTCAAATTTTAAACTTACACTGGAACAATTTTCTTTAATTTCCAATTTAGTAAAGTTACGGGACTTTTTAAGAGATTTCTAAACTGAAGTTTATAGAAAACTAATATTTAAAAGAAGCCATTATCCTCTTAAATTGAAAACAATGAATATTCTATCCCCCACTTAATAATTATTATTTGATGGAAGTATGATGTATACAGATTTTTACTCAAACTTAGTACCATCATTCGAAAGGCAATAAATCAGAGAAGTTTCTAGAATAATATGCAAGTTGACTGTTTATCAAATTTTGGAAATAAGTCAGAATGAATGTTCAAGTAGGTTGGATTTTCTTTTAGGAAAGTGTCTTTTCAGGCATTGTATTTCAAACTTATTAAAGTTTTTAACTTAATATTTGTTGCATAGTACGTACTATTATTTAATCTAACCAGGAAAACATAAATATTAAGAAAATCTTTTATACTTTCTGAGTAATGTTAAATAACTTTTAGTAGGGAGCGCATTTCTAAGGAAAACACAAAAATTAAAATATCTCATTAACTATTGCTTTTTGTATAATGCATAATATGATCAAATCAATTGCAAATGACTTCCTCAAAGGAATGCGTCGACTTACCAGCCATCCTGTATATTTTCTTTAGTAGAGATGCTTGCTGCTTTCTTGATTTAAATTTACCGCCCATTTAGTTTTATCGTAACTAAAAGAAGGTTTCCGTTCTGTTCTCTTTGATATGATAGTCAGTTGCTTCGGTGTTATTATTAAAAACGATTAATCGAATTTGAACGTTATTGATTTGTTTTCTTTTTTAAATATTTACTACTCAATTTTTACTCTTTTTTTATTTATTGTATTACTTTTATTTATTTGATTGATCGTTTGATGTTCCAAACACCGTTCGCTTGTTTTAAGCGCGTGAACCAACTATAGTGGTCATTTATCCTTTTTTGATTGGCCATCTCTCTTCTTATCAATCGTATTTATTTTTGTTTTGCACTTTGCGACTTTGGTTTTTTTTTTTCGCCTGTCGATTTATGTCAATTTTCCGTGTTTCAATTAAAGCACTTCTCAATTTTTCATTATGACTTCCAGGTCTTCCTTTTCTTATTTTGTATTTTGTTTTTGAATTGATCGACTGTCATTTGTTTCTCCACGGTTTATTTATCATTTTTGTTTTTGTTTTTAGCTTAGCTTCATTTAACTTGTTCAACTGAGAAGATTTTTGCTATCGTTGTAAAGCATTCTGTTTTTAAATTTCACATACGTCTTTTATATCTCTCTTATTTTAATTTCGTCTTGCGTTTTGTTTTTGAATTGTTCGACTGTCATTTGTTTTTTTCCTTTAAATTGGAGTTTACATTGCTTCTTTAACTGAGAAGAAGATTCGTTTGTTATATTGTAAAGCGCTCTTCTGTCGATTTCGTTATGTTCTCTTTTTATTTCGTTTAAAATTTTGTTTTCGATTTGATCGACTGTCATCTGTTTTTCAATGTTTTTAATTGTGTTACTTGTTAAGGCCCTAGTTCATAATAGAACTAAAGGCGACTAAAATAAAAGTCACAGTCATATGCCCAAAAAAGAATCGAAAACATAGTTATTTTTACTTTTATTTTAAAGTCCCCTTTTGTGTTGACGCCAGTTTAAGTTTAATTCATTTTGGTGAAACGCATACTTGGTGTTAACACTGGATTTAATCAGAATGTTAGTGTCAATCCGCGTTGGTGATTTAATGTCAAGTAGAAAGCAACGATTAAAAAAGGCGTTTTTTTTTAAATGAATAAACAAAAATTTGCGTAGAGGAAAAAGTATGTTCAATAACACAATTAATTAATCTTAAAACTTCAAACATAGTGAAGTTAGGTACATCTGTCACAGACTTTCGTTCCAACGTCAACTCCAAACATGGAAGTGTTTGAACACATGATATTTTCAGAGCATCTTGCTAAGAAAACTTAAACGCTTAAGATATGGGAAACTGCTTGTCACCATGTCTTGCCAATCTTTTTATGTGTAATTTGGAAACTTCTCTCAATGAAAATTGTAATTATTTCCCAAAAATTTGGTTTAGATATGTAGATGATGCTTTTGCTGTTTTTAATACCAAGGAATGCAGAATAGAGTATTTTTTGAATATTTTAAATTCTAAATTTCCTAGTATTAAATTCACGGTTGAAAAAGAGATTGATGGGAAAATACCATTCCTAGACGCCTTGGTTATTAGAAATAGTGAAAACAAATTAGAATTTGATATATGTAGGAGAGAAACAAGCACCAACAGATTTATAGCTAAAGACTCACAACATGTCTTATCGCATAAGTATTCTGCAATTTCTTTTCTACTTAATAGATCATAGGTCAACTTCCCACTCTCAAAAAAAAGATACAACAAAGAACTCAGGTTTATTAAAGATATAGCAGTCCACAATGGTTACTCCGTAGATGTCGTAGAAAGTACTTTAAGGAAAATTGTAAACAAAGCCAACATCAAAAAAGTTACCACTTTGTTACCGGTAGAAACAAACAGATCCAAATACATTAAAATTCCGTTTGACAAATACTGTTCTAAAGGTTTAAATAGCATTTTTAAAACGCAGGGGTACACGATCGCACATATTAATAATGATACTTTAAAACGTTTACTGGCAAACCCTAAAGACAAAACTGAACCGAATCAGAAATCAGGAATCTATGAAATATCCTGTCAAGGGTGTACTAAAAAATATATTGGGCAAACAAAAAGAAATATACTCACACGTTTTAAAGAACACTTAGGTCATTTAAAGTACAATAGAATTGAAAAATTCAGTGTTGCCCAACATATTTTTGACACCAGTCATAAAATAGATTTAAACAATCTTGGGTTAGTAAAAGCAACGTCAAGCAACAGGGAATTAGACGGGTTTGAAACCATTTTCATATACAAAAATAAGAGAGATTTAATGAACACCGATCATGGGCCTTTGGCAGGTTCCGTGTTGGTTGACTTGGTTGACGCAATCCGGTGAGACGCTCGCTTTAGAGAGAACGCTTCATTGGAGCGGAATGAATTAGTATATAAGGTAGCGATAAGCATGACACAGTCACTTCTCTTGTGATCAAGAAGAAGGCATCTACTGCAGATGGCAGCATAGCTGCCGAAATACGTACATAGTTTTTAAACAAACTTTTTGTGGTTAGGAGGTTAAATCCATTTTCTTTGCTTAAGGTATGAAAACAATAATAATAATAATAATAATACGTCTTTATTAGCTCAAGCTATTAATTTACAATTATACATATATGTTTACATTCTAAACTATACTAAAAGTAAAAAGTAAAAACTAAAAAGTAAATTACAGTTAATATATATTTACAGTATACCCATTTCATATTTTAAAATTAGTTGTAACAAAATTAATTAACTCCTTTTTAAAATTACTTAAATTATAATTTTTGATTTCGCTTGGTAAATTATTAAATATTCGCAGCCCTTTATAAAACAATGATTTATTTGTTTTACTTTTAGTGCATTTATCAACAAAGAAATTACTTGCACTTCTTGTCGGATAACTATGTATATCACTGGCATATATAAGTCGCTCGCTATATGTAAAACGGCAATTGTTTGTGCTTCATTTTGTAAATAAAAATCATTGTTTTATAAATAATTCTCTGCTCAACACTCATTAAATTTAGACTCATTAACATCTGATCAACTGGAGTGTATATACTACATTTTAAAATTTGTCGCATCGCTCTATTTTGTATTTTTTGTAACTGCTGTATTTCATTTTTATTTAAGTGGAAAAGTACCGTGGAGCAAAATTCTAAATGAGGAGCAATAAAAGCTTTATATAATAAACTTCTAGTATACATGCTTAATGATTTTCCTACTCTATACATAAAATTTACTTTTTGTGACATTTTTCGCATTACATAATTTGCATGACTTTTAAAATTTAAGTTACAATCGATTATGATACCTAAATATTTAATTTCATTAACTCTTTCAACTCTTATATTGTTTATTAATACATCTTTATCTATTTTCAAGTTATTTAATTTATAATTGTTGCCGATAATCATAAACTTTGTTTTACTCATATTTGCACACAAATGATTATTACATAACCATCTATAAACATGATCCAATTCTATATTCATAGTATCGATCATAGTACCTATGTTATCACCTCTTATATATAGCATTGTATCATCGGCAAACAAGCAAATTTCACAATCTTTTACAACTTTTACCATATAATTAATGTACAATATGAAAAGAAGTGGTCCCAAAATTGTTCCCTGCGGAACACCATGCTTAATTTCAAGGTCATTGGAAACGTAATCCTTGAATTTAACTTTTTGCTTCCTGTCACTTAAGTATGAACGAAGCCATTCCCACACCGTATCACTTATTCCATAATGTCTCAGTTTCTCCAACAACAAATTTCTATTAACAGTTTCAAAGGCTCTTCTAAAATCTAAGAACACAGCTAAGACAATACTACCATCGTCAATCTTTTTCAACCATTTATCACATACACTTATAATGACTGATTCACAAGAATGTTGTTTGCGGAATCCCGATTGTTTTTCGGTTATGATATTATTTTCATCACAATAGTTTATCAATTGCTCTTTCACAAACGTTTCAATTATTTTTTCATAGGGAGGTACTGTATTTATGGGTCTAAAGTTTTCACAACGATTTGAGTTCGTCACTTTTGGAACTGGGGTAACATATGTTATTTTCCATTTGCTGGGAAACACACCATATTCCAATGATGTATTTATCATGTCCAAAATACGATCACCCACAACCTCACATGCATCTTTTAAAACCACTGTAGAAATTCCATCTTCGTGTCCATTAGTATTTTTAAGAACAGTCACAATTGATCTCAAGTCCTTCATTTCCATTTTCTTAAATTTTTTCATTTTAGAAAAACATTCATTAATTTCAGTTGTTATATTGAATTTAGAAATCATATTTATTATATCACTTATACTGTCTAAGAAATATGCATTAAACTTATTTGCAATCATTTCAGATGTATTTATTTCACTACAATCAAATATTACACTGTCATTTACAGATATTTTTTTATTTCCCAAGACATTTCTTATATTTTTTCCACATTTCTTTACTATTATTTTTGTTAGCATCAATTACACTATGTAGATATTCTTCTTTTGCTCGCCTTATCATTGCATTAACTTTATTTCTTTGTAGTTTAAATTCTTCCCACACTCCGGTTACTTTTGTTAGCATTGCCTCTTGGTATTTGTAGTCTCGTTCTCTCATTGCTGAAATAATTTCATAATTGATCCATTTATTATGCTGAAATTTTTTAGGTATCTCACTACTCATTAAAGGACACATTGAATTAAATACATTAGATATGTCATTTATAATGTTATTAGCTAATTCCTCAACATTTGTTATACTATTATTCCATTTCAGATTTCTTAGGTTTTCTTGAAATTTAGCCACATTATAATTTTTGTAGCTACGCTTTTGAAATATGACTTTTTTATTATTAGGTCTTAAAATATCAATATTCACTGTAATAATAGAGTGGTCACTGATTCTTGGTGTATGGCAAACTTTACAATCAATGTTTTTATTATTAGTAATAACAAAGTCAATTAATGTTGCGCTATTCACATTAATTCTAATTGGTTCCTTAATCATTTGCTGAAATCCGTTTTTGTAAATTAAATTCTTGCATTTAGTACTATAATAAGTATCATTATTTAAGTCAAAATTAAAGTCTCCGACTATAACTACGTCTCCGTCAAATTCAATACAGTTTTCCAGGAGGTTCCCAAAGTAATCCATAAAAAACGCATCATTATTTTGTGGTGGATGATATATTGTTGATACCAAGTACCTAGCATTTCCAATTTGAAACGTTATTGTTATAATCCAAAGAAACATTTCGAGACTCTCAATTTTGATGGTTTTATATTGCAGTTCTTCTTTTATGAACACCAATACACCACCCGTTCTTCTAATAGTGGTTAGACATTTTTCTACATTATATCCCTTAATTTCTAGTTCACTATTTGTAATATTATCATCTACATGTGTCTCACTTAAACATAAAATGGCAGGTTTCCATTCACCTACTAAATAATGAATTTTATCCTTGTTATTTAAGTAACCTTTTACAATTCAAATATACAATAGTGAATTTTTCTCTATCTTTCTCTCTTATGTTTTTATTTATTAATTGCTAGGAACTGAATTTAGTTTTATTAATAATGCCGTCGACAATTCTTAAATAGCATTGGCACTTTTTGTCATTTGCAGCATGATTACCATCTAACTTAATTTTTAATTTTTGTACAGCTTTTATACAATTACTACATTTTTCTGTTTCACTCTCACATTCATCCGTTTTATGGTTTCCAGCACATTTAAAACAGACCGTATTGTTTTTACATTCATTACTAAAATGATTATATCCAGCACATTTAAAACATCTTATAACGTTATAATATTCCTGAAAACTACATTCTCTCCATCCCAAATTTAATTTGCCCAAACCATTAATTTTTTCGTATACTTCACTATTGATTTCCATTATTATGTTGCACGCATTTCCTTTTTTCCTGTTTTGGTATTTTCTAATGATTTTTAATTTTTCTTTTGTGTTTTGTTCTAAACCATTTTGTTCAACAATTGTTTCAATTATACTGCGATCAACTTTATTGATGTAATCCTTTTCTGCTCCAAAAATTATGATTTTAGGATTTTTCATTTTCGTTTTCTCCACTATGTATTTATCTCCTAACTCTTCTTCTACTTTTCTTTGTTTTATTCGTTTAAATAAATAAATTTAAACCCTAGAAACGTAACAATTTCTAGGGTTTAAATTTATTTATTTAAACGAATAAAACACTCGGTAAAAAACTTAACCGTAATTTAATAACGCTTACAAACTAATTTATTTGTAACAAATTTATTTACACATTAAAATCTAACTTCGACGATCGCTGTTAGAATTCGACTGACTGGTGAGTCAACTCCGGGCGATTTTATATCATTTGCTGCCGTCTGGAATTCTCTACGCTGGAAGATTCGAGTTTGTTCCGTCGCCGGAAAAGTCTAGTCTGTTCGATGTAGACCCCGGTGGCGTGGCAGCCAATGACGCATAACAAACCGACTTCTTGACGCCTTGAGCTAAGCCGGGTGGCGCGCCACAGTATTTTAACGCTGGATTCCACATTTGCACAATTAATGATTATACCACCTTTCTTAATGTTTCTTATATTTTTTACTCCAACTATCAATTTACTAGGATCAATTTTTTCTTTAACTTCTTTTACAGTTTGACTACTTTTTTGTTCAATATCAACTGGTTTAACCATAATTACTTCTTTACTATTATTTTTTGTTATACCTAGCGTACGATCTTTCATCAGTAATAGGTACTTTAGCTGTACTTAAAGCCTGTTTTAGTAATTTAATTTCCAATTTAATTCTTGATTCTCTATGCTCAATTGTTCAGTTATATTGAGTATTGCTTTGTATTGATCATTTATCATTTGAAACATTTTTGTTACAAAACAAGAACGAAATAATTGTTCCAAAATAAACATATCAAAGTAAAAAAAATTAAAAGTAAATAAATACAATTTAAGAAAAATAATGAAAGTGAGATAAAACAAAATCGTTCATCTCTCAGTAAAATTTGTTCTCATGTCAAATAAATTCTCATGGAATGTCGAGAGTGAAAAAATGAATTTATTAAAAGAAACCAGTCAGACGAAAGCAATTAAATGCGTTCTGTGCACTTAACTCGAGGCATTTTCTTTCAGTCCAGCGAATCCGAATGCGACATCGCGATACAGTCATATTTTCCACGTCTTTATTATTGGGGGGCGAACGCGAGAATAAATTAAATTTTCAACAAACGTACTTCCATTTATTTGGTTTTAATTTCTTTTGCGTTTACTTCCTCTTGCTTTAAGAAAATATTCATGTTTCTGCGGCATACGAAATAAAATAATAGAGGAAAAAAAAGGGGCAGATTCGATTAGAATGTGTGCACATGGACCTGGGCTTACTGTCATACGCAGGGTAAGCTGCCCCCGACAAGTGTGAAATCTCCCATTTATATATCACATATCGTTCTATTGTGTCCCCGGCGAACAAAAATGATGAATTTTATTGTGCCTGTATGCGTGCCATTATATGCAGATAGTGCACGCACGTTCTAATAAAAATATTATTTTTAATAAATAAATGGAAATTGTTCTGCGAAAGCAGCTTTTGTTCGTGTCGCAGTTCGTCCTGAAATAAATAATATTGTAAGCAGCCCCCGTTTTTCTAAGGGTGTAGTATCTGATAAAACAAATCATAAATTCATCAGAATCGAGGGAAAAAGACTATTTAAAAAAATAAATTACTCGAAAACAAATTACTGTCGAGGGTTAATCTTCAAATACAAATATGGAACAATATTTACGCGTCCGAATTTTTACTTCGAAACATCAAAAATTAAAAGAAATGAGTATTCTAGGACTCAATATTGTCACGCGTCAGTCGTCTCCAGCAGGTTACGAACTGTCGGCGTCCAGACGTCGGGGTCGCGTAGCTTGGGGGTGAAAAGGGAGTAACAGGGAAACTGTAAACTAACTCATTAAAACAACAAGGATTACCTTTATTGTTTAAAGGTCAGAAATACAGATATCTGTATCCCACGACGACGATCAGATTTTACAAATTACGCACATCTTTTATACTACCAATGTACGTGACGTCATGACGAAATTCCACAAAACTTTAATTGAACCCGTACTTTGCTTGGTTGCTGAAAAAGTCATGTCAGGATTTTCACGTTGTTTCCAATCGTCATTTCTATTAGATCGTGAATTAATTGATTGTGTTTAAACACTTATACAATGCCCTAGTTATTTGCGTATTTGCAAGTTTGCGGATTCACGCTACAAGTTCATCGCCTGAGTCATTGCACCAGTAAACCGCTTATCAGCAAATAACTCGTATTGCATTGGAGAAAATACATTTTAAATTAATTAAATAGGATTTTCAAAAAACGTTTCATGCCGCGCCTGTCGCGTCTGCTTTTATTGCGTTAAAAATAGTTTCTTCTACCATCGCCCCCGTTGCAAGATTCACTTCAATTCTTATAACGCAAACGGTCTCACCTCTTGTTTTATCATCGTAGTGCAACTCGGACGATTTTTTGCAATCGTTTTAATAAAAATATTGTTTTTAATAAGAGGAAATTATTCCGCGAAAACAGCATTTGTTCATGTCGCAGTTCATCCTGAAATAAATAATATCGTAAGCAGACCCCATTTCTGTAAGGGAGTAGTATCTGATAAAGCAATTTATAAATTCATCAGAATCAAGGGAAAAATTTAAAGGGAAAATTATTTAAAAAATAAATATTGATTACTCGAAAACAAATTACTGTTGAGGGTTAATCTTCAAATACAAATACGTGACAAAGTTTAACCGTCTTCGAAACATCAAAAATTAAAAGAAATAAGTATTTTAGGACTCAATATTAAGAAACTGTGTGTGCGAAAACGTTTCATGCCGCGCCTGTCGCGTCTGCTTTTATTGCGTTAAAAATAGTTTCTTCTACCATCGCCCCCGTTGCAAGATTCACTTCAATTCTTATAACGCAAATGGTCTCACCTCTGTTTTATTATCTTAATGCAACTCGGACGATTTCTTGCATTCACTTTAATAAAAATATTATTTTTAATAAAAGGAAATTATTCTGCGAGATCAGTTTTTGTTCGTGTTGCAGTTCATCCTGAAATAAATAGTATTGTAAGCAGAAAGGAGTAATATCTAATAAAACAAATTATAAATTCATCAGAAACAAGGGAAAAAGAAAACTATTTAAAAAATAAATATCGACTACTCGAAAACAAATTACTGTCGAGAGTTAATCTTTGAATACAAATATGGAACAATATTTACGCGTCCGAGTTTTTACTTCGAAACATCAAAAGTAACAAAAAAAATAAGCATTTTAGGACTCAGTATTAAGAAACTGTGTGTGGGAAAACGTTTCATGTCGCGCCTGTCGCGTCTGCTTTTATTACGTTAAAAATAGTTTCTACTACCATCGCCCCCGTTGCAAGATTCACTTCAATTATCATAACGCAAATGGTCTCACCTCTGTTTTATTATCGTAATGCAACTCGGACGATTTCTTGCATTCATTTTAATAAAAATATTATTTTTAATAAAAATTATTCTGCGAGATGTTTTGTGTGTTGCAGTTCATCCTGAAATAAATAATATTGTAAGCAGAAGGGAGTAATATCTAATAAAACAAATTATAAATTCATCAGAATCAAGGGAAAAAGAAAACTATTTAAAAAATAAATATCGACTACTCGAAAACAAATTACTGTCGAGGGTTAATCTTCAAATACAAATATGGAACAATATTTACGCGTCCGAATTTTTACTTCGAAATATCAAAAATTTTTTAAAAAATAAGTATTTCAGGACTCGGAATTAAGAAACTGTGTGTGGGAAAACGTTTCATGCCGCGCCTGTCGCACAGTGTTGCTGAGTACTAATAAAAAATTGGACAAAATTATTTAAATTTTTTTTTTTTCATTAAAAATAATTATATTACGTTGAAATATACATGAGAAATATAAAAATTCGAAAAGTACTTTTTCGTTTTAGGAACGATAAGACAATACATAAAATGTGAAGAAAAAGTCTGGTAAAGTAAATATTTCCGAAAATATTTTCTTTTTGCAAAAATGCTCGAACAGAAAAGTTATTACTATAAATCTACATTTCAGTTCATTTTTGTACAGTGGCGTACCATTAGGGTACTAAAACACTTTATTTATTTTTAATGGAAACCTCTATTTTTATTACGAGTTCCAAGCGGGCATATTTTTCTACGTACAACTACAAAAAACATTATAGTCACATAAGAATCTTTTTGAAACAAATGTTCAAGTATTAATAAAGAAACAAAACAAATAGATGAAGTATTTTGAATGCAGATTATCACATCAGCGCTCATTATCATGAAATGTGAGAAAATTTTCACTGTGTCTTCAAAGGAAATTATTAAAGATAAATGCAGGTGCATTGTGACTAACAAAATATTGGACTAAAATGTCAATGTCAATAACAATGTCAAAAATGCATCGTTTCACTGTTTAATAGTGAACGGGCCATAATTTTATATTTATTTAATTTACTTCATTCAAAATTAAATATTTATTAAAATACTAGGTAAATAAAAATGAAAATGGAGATTTATTACGAAAGAAGAAATTTATATTGTACCTCAATGATTGCTGAAAATAAATAACCTGAAATGTAGGAATCGAGTTCGAACGTTCTTGTAAAAACAAAATAGTTTAGCAAATATTTAGGGTTTTTTAGATTTTTATCCTCAGTCTATAATAGAATTTATTTTACACTCCGTATACATAGCAACAGGAAAAGGATAAAATAGTTCTGCAACTTCCAATTCCTGAATGTGTATGTATTTATCTCACATGTTTGATCGGAGCATTTTTATCAATTCTTCTTCTGTAATTATGACTCCTCTGTTGAAAGAAATGTTCCATATTTATGAAATAATTTAGGGGTGGTCAACCTAAATACTCACCCGAGACTCTCTTCCCTGATAAATATCCACCGTCGTTTTACAGAAAACCCAACTTGCTCCTTTTTTTCTTGATCAGCGAGTCACTGCACAAAAGAGATTTTCTTGTTGGGGAGCTAGTATGAGTTTGATAGCCGAAAATGCTCTTGCAAAGGTGTTTTCCTCGAAACGTCGAAACAGGACCATTATTTACCTAAAGTTTGTCAAATTGTTGTCTGTCTCCTTGCGAGGTTTTTCTCTCCAAAAATCCCTTTCTTCTTCTTAAATTCTTGTTGACACTTTCCTCTCTCAAGCATTTTTTCTAATCTTTCATTCTTTCTTCCATGGTCTCAAGATTAAATGCTATTGTCTGCATCCATGACTTTCTCCTTTTTTTCCCTGACACCCTTACGGGGAGAACCTGCTTTGTGGTGTAACAACTAACGACCGCGGGATATTTCTGAAATAATTTAGGGGTGGTCAACCTAAATACTCACCCGAAACTCTCTACCCTCATAAAAAACAGAACCACCCCCGTTTGCAGAAAACCTAACCTGCTTTTTTCTTGACCAACAAGTCACCGCCGGAAAGCGATTTTCTTGTTGGGCAGCCAGTTTGAGTTTGAGAGCCGAAAGTGCTGTCGCAAAGTTGTTTCTCTCGAAACGTCGGAACAGGACCGTTATTTATCTAAAGATTGCCAAATTGTTGTCTCTCTCCTTACGAGGTTTTTCTCTCGAATAACTTGTTGAAGGTATTGAATGGACATAATGTTAGTCAAATAAAAGAGAATGGTAATTTTAACAACCATATTAAAAGAAGAAAACAAAAAGGTAATACAAAAATAACATCCAATGACTCGTGTTTACAGAGCAATTCCTTTATAATGACAGCAACGTTAAACATAAGAAAATAAAATTTTACAAAATTGTACCATATGATTTTTAAAATTTTAGATAAAGGGAGGCTTTGAAAGGCAAAACGTATGTCGTAAATTGACTCATATAAATTTTTATTGTCAGTGTCGGTCCTGTCATTGAGGTTGTAGAAAATCATTCATTTCTAAACAATATGAAAACGATTATGTTCTATTTTAATATATCAGGAATAAGAAAGCAATTTTAGTAAAAAGAAAAGAAAAATGTTAAATGGAAATCATTCTCTCGCAGACACAAAACAATCCGATTTTTCATATAGTCAAATTTGACACAATTACTAAAATTTTCTAGTTTGTTTAAATTCTTTAAATTTCATTTTTCATTGATTTTTTGAAAAATATGATTTTCATGTCGAGAAAATTCCACGAAGTGACCTACAAATAATAAATAAAAAGTCAGAGTGACGCAAAAACGCGCGAGTTTTTAAGTTTTATTATGAAAACACTAAGTGTATAGAACACTTAAACATAGGTCTCCAACAGGTGATATTTGGAATTACTAAACAAAAAATTTCATCAAAAAGATATAACAGGTGTATAATATTTGTATGATTTGATCGATTATTTCTAAACTATTAAACACAAAAAAAAAAAACAATAATAGGTGGGACGATTAATTAAACGTACCTTCCATTTTTGATTACACAGTTCAGTTTTGAACAAACTCACTTCAGAAGGAAAATATAATTAACAATGTTGCGATAAATTTATGGCGATTATAATGACATAACAATTAATATGACACTTTGTCTAGCACTTACTCGATAATTTCCAGAGGTACTTACCCTCTTTTTACGATAAATAATAAATTAACTCCTGATCTAATATTTATTAAGTTTCTTTTCGTCCACCTTTATTTTAACATTTTGATTTCTGCCGTGTCTTGGCCACAGTGTGTGTCGCCTCTGCTTTTATTGCCTTAAAAATAGTTTCTTCTACCATCGCCCCAGTTACAAGAGCTACTTCAATTCTTATAACGCAAATGGTCTCACTTCTGTTTTATTATCGTATTGCAATTTGGACGATTTTGTGCATTCGTTTTAATAAAAATATTATTTTTAATAAAAGGAAATTAATGCGCGAAAACAGCATTTGTCGTGTCGCAGTTCATCCTGAAATAAATAATATCGTAAGCAGCCCCTATTTCTGCAAGGGAGTAGTATCTGATAAAAGAAATTATAAATTCATCAAAATCAAAGGAAAAACACTATTTAAAAAATAAATATGATTACTCGAAAACAAATTATTGTCGAGGGTTAATCTTCAAATACAAATACTTGACAAAATTTAACTGTCTTCGAAACATCAAAAATTAAAAGAAATAAGTATTTTAGGCTCAATATTAAGAAATTGTGTGTGGGAAAACGTTTCATGCCGCTCCTGTCGCGTCAGCTTTTATTGCGTCAAAAATAGTTTCTTCTACCATCGACCCCGTTGTAAGATTCACTTCAATTCTTATAACGCAAGTGGTCTCACCTCTGTTTTGTTATCGCAATGCAACTCCGACGATTTTTTGCATTCGTTTTAAAATACATCGGCCATAAAACTCTCGTAAAATTCTCGATGCGACGGTATTTTCGCGTCTGGAGTTTCTATTTTTAGATATAATTGCATCACCTTTTGCAATTATTAGCGATTTAAATTAATTTTTCCCGCCATCGGTAACCATGGAAACAAGAGTTTATGCTTATATTTTCATTATGTTTTACCAATTATCGATTATTAATGTTTTCAAGGTCAAATCAATTACTTCGAAAGATTATTGTCACGCTCACAATGTTTTTAATAACGTTATTTGCAACGAGAAAGGTTATTTTAAGAGATTCTGTGATGATTCCGTCCATTTTAATAATTATTTTTATTCTTAAAAATTATTTATGCATTACTTCAAATACAAATTACTGAACAGAAACTATGCAATTCATAGCAGCACAAGAATTGCTCACTTTCTCCGTCGCTATTATGTAGTTCAAATATTTCCGCTAGAGGTCGTGTCGCCTATAAGTGCAACTCTTATTTACTGTGGGAATGACCAAATTATTTAGTCTATGCGACCAGACAGTCATAAAATGCCGCTGGCGGACGTCTAGACTAGATCATGTGAATTACAGTTTTTTACGAGTTGTTATTTCTACGGAGAGATTAAATTGCGTTCACGCACGACCTTTAACGCTAATGGCCTTTCTTTATGTCATCTTAAACTCGATTGGTTCCCGCTGATGTCACGATATCTTAAAACTCCCCTGTACAATCATTTGTTCTTCTTTCGTCCGCTTCTACACATTTCGGTGTTATTTGTTTCAAGTTGTTTCTTTTGTTTTTTTCTCTTTTAGTTTTAATTTACGATAGTTTTTTTTTCATCGTCGATCTTTATTTTCCTGTCTACCGAATTACGTACTGTATTGTTGTTTACCTCAATTCCTTTGTTTCTATGGAATTAATTTTGCAAAACATTTTTCTCAGTAAAGAATGTGAAACAAATAAAAAGGCTTTTTAAAAACGAGCTAAAAGAGCTAATTTATTGACTTACTTGACGTTTCGCAAATATAATTATTTGCTTTATCAAAAGAGAACTATCCAAAAAAAATTTCTCGGTTGTTTTAAAGATATCACGGTCAAGCCTTTTAGTCATGTCTCCCCGTTAAAATGTGAAAATGTAAAGTCGCGATCTAAAAGGTACGTCACTAACGCGTGTTGAACTTTATTTCATGTTTTTATTTTATGTTTTTTTTTTTTTGTTTATCTGCTTGTTCGTTTTATTGTCTGTTTACCTATTACAGCACTACGGAAGGTATTAAACCGCAGTTTAATATGAATAGAAAGAAAATGAAATCGATTAAAAGAAGAAGAAAACAGACTATATTAAAAATTTAATAAAATAAAGTCGATTGAGAAAAAAAAATAAATGATGAATGTATGTTGATTTCAGAAACAACTGTACTAATAATTAAATGAATAAAAAATAAAACAAAAATGGCGATCAATCGACGGAATTAAAGCGTAAAGCAAATCAAAGACGATCAATTGATAATTAAAAAACAAAATTATGTCAAATAAATTCGAAGGAAAGGAAAAACGACCACAATTTAAAAATGAAAACAAAAAGAAATCGATTGAAAGAAAAAAGAAGATTAAAATAAAAAAGAAAACAAAAATAGCGATCAATCGACGGAATTAAAGCGTAAAGCAAACCAAAGACGATCAATTGATAATTAAAAAACAAAACTACGTCAAATAAATTCGAAGGAAAGCAAAAACGACCACAATTTAAAAATGAAAACAAAAAGAAATCGATTAAAAGAAAAAAGAAGATTAAAATAAAAAAGAAAACAAAAATGGCGATCAATCGACGGAATTAAAGCGTAAAGCAAACCAAAGATGATCGATTGATAATTAAAAAACAAAACTACGTCAAATAAATTCGAAGGAAAGCAAAAACGACCACAATTTAAAAATGAAAACAAAAAGAAATCGATTAAAAGAAAAGAGAAGATTAAAATAAAAAAGAAAACAAAAATGGCGATCAATCGACGGAATTAAAGCGTAAAGCAAACCAAAGACGATCAATTGATAATTAAAAAACAAAACTACGTCAAATAAATTCGAAGGAAAGCAAAAACGACCACAATTTAAAAATGAAAACAAAAAGAAATCGATTAAAAGAAAAAAGAAGATTAAAATAAAAAAGAAAACAAAAATGGCGATCAATCGACGGAATTAAAGCGTAAAGCAAACCAAAGACGATCAATTGATAATTAAAAAACAAAACTACGTCAAATAAATTCGAAGGAAAGCAAAAACGACCACAATTTAAAAATGAAAACAAAAAGAAATCGATTAAAAGAAAAAAGAAGATTAAAATAAAAAAGAAAACAAAAATGGCGATCAATCGACGGAATTAAAGCGTAAAGCAAACCAAAGACGATCAATTGATAATTAAAAAACAAAACTACGTCAAATAAATTCGAAGGAAAGCAAAAACGACCACAATTTAAAAATGAAAACAAAAAGAAATCGATTAAAAGAAAAAAGAAGATTAAAATAAAAACGAAAACAAAAATGGCGATCAATCGACGGAATTAAAGCGTAAAGCAAACCAAAGACGATCAATTGATAATTAAAAAACAAAACTACGTCAAATAAATTCGAAGGAAAGCAAAAACGACCACAATTTAAAAATGAAAACAAAAAGAAATCGATTAAAAGAAAAAAGAAGATTAAAATAAAAAAGAAAACAAAAATGGCGATCAATCGACGGAATTAAAGCGTAAAGCAAACCAAAGACGATCAATTGATAATTAAAAAACAAAACTACGTCAAATAAATTCGAAGGAAAGCAAAAACGACCACAATTTAAAAATGAAAACAAAAAGAAATCGATTAAAAGAAAAAAGAAGATTAAAATAAAAAAGAAAACAAAAATGGCGATCAATCGACGGAATTAAAGCGTAAAGCAAACCAAAGACGATCAATTGATAATTAAAAAACAAAACTACGTCAAATAAATTCGAAGGAAAGCAAAAACGACCACAATTTAAAAATGAAAACAAAAAGAAATCGATTAAAAGAAAAAAGAAGATTAAAATAAAAAAGAAAACAAAAATGGCGATCAATCGACGGAATTAAAGCGTAAAGCAAACCAAAGACGATCAATTGATAATTAAAAAACAAAACTACGTCAAATAAATTCGAAGGAAAGCAAAAACGACCACAATTTAAAAATGAAAACAAAAAGAAATCGATTAAAAGAAAAAAGAAGATTAAAATAAAAAAGAAAACAAAAATGGCGATCAATCGACGGAATTAAAGCGTAAAGCAAACCAAAGACGATCAATTGATAATTAAAAAACAAAACTACGTCAAATAAATTCGAAGGAAAGCAAAAACGACCACAATTTAAAAATGAAAACAAAAAGAAATCGATTAAAAGAAAAAAGAAGATTAAAATAAAAACGAAAACAAAAATGGCGATCAATCGACGGAATTAAAGCGTAAAGCAAACCAAAGACGATCAATTGATAATTAAAAAACAAAACTACGTCAAATAAATTCGAAGGAAAGCAAAAACGACCACAATTTAAAAATGAAAACAAAAAGAAATCGATTAAAAGAAAAAAGAAGATTAAAATAAAAACGAAAACAAAAATGGCGATCAATCGACGGAATTAAAGCGTAAAGCAAACCAAAGACGATCAATTGATAATTAAAAAACAAAACTACGTCAAATAAATTCGAAGGAAAGCAAAAACGACCACAATTTAAAAATGAAAACAAAAAGAAATCGATTAAAAGAAAAAAGAAGATTAAAATAAAAACGAAAACAAAAATGGCGATCAATCGACGGAATTAAAGCGTAAAGCAAACCAAAGACGATCAATTGATAATTAAAAAACAAAACTACGTCAAATAAATTCGAAGGAAAGCAAAAACGACCACAATTTAAAAATGAAAACAAAAAGAAATCGATTAAAAGAAAAAAGAAGATTAAAATAAAAACGAAAACAAAAATGGCGATCAATCGACGGAATTAAAGCGTAAAGCAAACCAAAGACGATCAATTGATAATTAAAAAACAAAACTACGTCAAATAAATTCGAAGGAAAGCAAAAACGACCACAATTTAAAAATGAAAACAAAAAGAAATCGATTAAAAGAAAAAAGAAGATTAAAATAAAAAAGAAAACAAAAATGGCGATCAATCGACGGAATTAAAGCGTAAAGCAAACCAAAGACGATCAATTGATAATTAAAAAACAAAACTACGTCAAATAAATTCGAAGGAAAGCAAAAACGACCACAATTTAAAAATGAAAACAAAAAGAAATCGATTAAAAGAAAAAAGAAGATTAAAATAAAAAAGAAAACAAAAATGGCGATCAATCGACGGAATTAAAGCGTAAAGCAAACCAAAGACGATCAATTGATAATTAAAAAACAAAACTACGTCAAATAAATTCGAAGGAAAGCAAAAACGACCACAATTTAAAAATGAAAACAAAAAGAAATCGATTAAAAGAAAAAAGAAGATTAAAATAAAAACGAAAACAAAAATGGCGATCAATCGACGGAATTAAAGCGTAAAGCAAACCAAAGACGATCAATTGATAATTAAAAAACAAAACTACGTCAAATAAATTCGAAGGAAAGCAAAAACGACCACAATTTAAAAATGAAAACAAAAAGAAATCGATTAAAAGAAAAAAGAAGATTAAAATAAAAAAGAAAACAAAAATGGCGATCAATCGACGGAATTAAAGCGTAAAGCAAACCAAAGACGATCAATTGATAATTAAAAAACAAAACTACGTCAAATAAATTCGAAGGAAAGCAAAAACGACCACAATTTAAAAATGAAAACAAAAAGAAATCGATTAAAAGAAAAAAGAAGATTAAAATAAAAAAGAAAACAAAAATGGCGATCAATCGACGGAATTAAAGCGTAAAGCAAACCAAAGACGATCAATTGATAATTAAAAAACAAAACTACGTCAAATAAATTCGAAGAAAAGCAAAAACGACCACAATTTAAAAATGAAAACAAAAAGAAATCGATTAAAAGAAAAAAGAAGATTAAAATAAAAACGAAAACAAAAATGGCGATCAATCGACGGAATTAAAGCGTAAAGCAAACCAAAGATGATCGATTGATAATTAAAAAACAAAACTACGTCAAATAAATTCGAACGAAAGGAAAAACGACCACGGTTTAAAAGCGAAAACAAAAACAAAACGATTAAAAAAAAAGAAACAAAGGTCAATCAATCGATTGCATTAAAAACTGAATTAAACAAATAAATAATAAATGATTTAAATAAAAGTCATGTATGGAATTAAAAAAAAAACGAAAAACAAAAGACGATCGGTGGTGAAGATAAGACTAAAATAAAAATTATGTAGAGCGAAGTCCAAACGAATCATGAACGTTGACGAATATTTAACCGAAAGTTTGGACAAAAGAAGAAGAAAAAACACAAAGGGATAATTAAATTGATAGTTCAAATATAAAATAAAGTGAAAGCGAATTAAAAAAAAAGAGAAGAAAAGATCGGTTTATGTTTAAATAAATATTAAC
This sequence comes from Prosopocoilus inquinatus, assembly GCA_036172665.1. Lineage (NCBI taxonomy): Eukaryota > Metazoa > Arthropoda > Insecta > Coleoptera > Lucanidae > Prosopocoilus > Prosopocoilus inquinatus. The sequence goes on from CM069877.1 coordinate 37,000,746, forward strand.
AGATTGTCACGGTTTAACAAAATTTTAATTTAACTTTATTAGTATGTCCAGACCTAATGTTTTAGAAATATTGATTAAATTTGAGTGGGGCTTTGGGGAAAGTTTCATTTTCTTGTAAGGAGTCGGTGTTTACAAAAAAAAAGGTCGGGAGCCCTTAATTTATAATAAGAAAATGTTTAATAAATCGTACTTTTACAGAAACTACCTTTCCGACCAACTCTTATTCCTAGAGTAACATCTGTTGTATGAGGACTAGATTTTACGGTCTTGCGATAAGTTTTTGCCCTTCCTTAGAATTTAAATTTTACTTTTGTTAATTGTAATCAGTAATTCTTTGCAATAATAGTAATTTCAGCAAAACAGTAATTTGTTATTAAATTAAAGTTATTGTTTAAATTTAAAATAAAAGTTATGTTTCCTATCGAAATCTGGAAACCGTTTGAGTTGAGAGAAACAGATAGTCGAATGCTGCAGAATTCCTTCCTACTAGTAGGTAATTATCAAGAGGACTCCTGCGCATTTCAGAAAAAAAAACACAAAAATAAAAAATAAAACGAATTTCCAACAATCTGAAATTTTCTTTGTCATTCCCCGAGCACCGCACACATAAAAAGCGGTCTAATTTATGCTTTTTACGTCCGGCGTACGTTCGGCACGTAACAATGCGCTCCAGAAGAGAAGAGCACGAAGTACAAGAGCCGGGGTATGTAGAGCATGCACAATGGGGCACTTGAGCAGTCGCTACCTAAGGCGAGCACTCGAACTATGAATTGTACTACGTCCCTGGCCTCGCCATCTGCCCGCACCCCACGTTAACTAACTACACAGAATCCCCTGGAAATTAACGCCCCAAAGATCGTCGCCACCTTTAAAAAAAAAAGAGATTAACAAGAAATAAAAAAATAGAAGTAAAGTCATTATTAATTATTACCTTATTATTAAATATTAAAATCCAGTGAACCGTTGGATTTAAAACAGGTATGATTATTTTTCTAAAACAAAATTTATTCATGATTAAATAAACTTAAACTATTGGGATTTATTTAAAAATTCTGGTAGCTCTCAAGAGGTTGGGATTAATTAAAATATAGCAGTTCTTGAATTTTTTTTTTTTTTTCAAATTAAAAAGAGATTTTTGAAACGATTGTCCCTACAGCCAGAATTGTGTGTCTACTTAAAATAAAAATGTTAAGGTGAAGTGCTTGTTCTCAAAAATAAAAAAAAAATTGCGTAAAAAAATTCATTGAGTTTACAAGTGTCACCTCCCGTCGCCCTCTTAACATCTCGATAAATAGAAATAATGACGAAATATCTCGACATCTAAGAGTGTACCTACTGCAGCACGATTATGGGAATGCATCTCAGTTCGTTGCGTCGTGTGGGAGCCCCAGACCACAGTGTACGGCGCGGCACGACTCCTTGGGGGACCACCGAAGGCCCCTTTTGTCGTTGCTCATCGGGCCGGCCCCATACGTGACTTTCCACCGTTCGAATTACTCTTGAGGACCTACTGGTCTGTGTGGCTCGTTTTAAGGCGATTCTTGCGAATCTTTCTCATGTCATTAATGTGAAGTCAAGTCAGCTTCTGAATACGTTAAGTTAGTCGAAGGGGGCAAAGAATTTAAATAAAAGTGTTGTTTTTTTTAATATAAAGGAAATTCATCACACATCAAAGAATTAAACGCAATTGCCGATTAAAAACTTTAGTCAGATTAAAATTTGTCGATATAAACACAAGTGCACTTAAATAGATCGGCCTAAATGAAAAAAAAAAAAATTCAAACCTAAAACGTAAGCGGGTTGGATTTTACAAAAATTCGATATAAGCGCTCGGGCCGGGTAATAATTAAACTGTAGCTAACTTCATGTTGTTTCGCAATACTTGCGAATCTTTCTCATGAAGGGAGCAAGTTGTTAGCAAAGAAATTAAACAAAAGTGTTTTTTTTTAATAAAAGTTTTATTAAAAATTTTGATTATACTTTGACAGCAAGCATGGCTGCCTTGCATAGGGGACTTATTATGTAGCAAACCTGCTTCAATTTGTGTATCTTATTGCAATGCCAGGTCAAAAAGCGATCGTAGGATGTCGCTGTTTTATCTGTTCAAAAGTTTTATTAATGAACATTCATCACACATCAAAATATTAAACGCAAAAAGAAACATTTGCCGATTAAAAACCTTAGTCAGATTAAAATATGTCGGTATAAACACAAGTGCACTTAAATAGATCGGCTTAAATGAAAAAAAAAAAAATCACACCTAAAAGGTAAGCAGATTGGATTTTACAAAAATTCGATATAAACGCTCGGAACTGTTTACGGGCCGGACAATAATTACACTGTACCTAACTTCATGTTGTTTTGCAATACTTGCGAATCTTTCTCATGAAGGGAGCATGTTATAGTTGTTAGCAAAGAATTTAAACAAGTGTTTTTTTTTAATAAAAGTTTTATTAAAAATTTTCATTATACTTTGACAGCAACCATGGCTGTCTTGCACAGGGGACTTATTATGTAGCAAACCTGCTTCAATTTGACTGAAATGAAAAAAAAATCAAACCTAAAAGATATTCGGGTTGGATTTTACAAAACTTCGATATATACGTTGTTCACAAATTATATTAAGTTGGCAAAGTATTTGAAGTTTCATGTCAAACCAATTTGTCATCTCAATATTACTGTTATAAACATATAAAATAGCGACATCTTACTATCGCTTTTTGACCTAACATTGCAATGTTAGGTCAAAAAGCGATATTAAGATGTCGCTATTTTATATGTTCATCATTCTTACATCGCAATTGCGAATAAATTGGGCAAGTCGTTTTTGGTCTGCAGTGGGAATGTCGAGCTACGTTTCTGCTGAAGAAGCCCCAAGCAGGGCTGAAACAGCTGTCCAGAGGCTGCTCGAGGTTCTCACTGCAATCAAAAACGATTTGCACAAAATTTTTCTAAAATTACTGTTATAGTATTTATATTCATTTTAACAAGCTACTTCAATACCTGGAAAGCAGAAAAATATTTTAAATGTTAAAATGAAAGAAGAACTCGACAAATGTGTTGAAATAAAAAATTTGAGCAAAAATACAAACAGCCTAAAATTCGATTCAATCAGTTGGAAAAAACAAAAGACGATCTACATTTCTTTCTTCTTTCTAGATTTTGTTTCACGTTTCATTTTGATTTCGTTGAAACCAAAGAAAAAAAGAGAAAAAAATATTCAACGATTTCTCTTAGTGGTCGATCGATCGTCTTTTATATTTCCTTCTTCTTTAACAAAGAAATTTTATCAAAAAATAAAATGTTGCTCTTTTTTACTGTTTTCTTTCTTTTTGCACAGCCAAATTAATGGAAAAGAGAGTCAGAAGAAAGCCTTGGATTTTAATTTTGTGATGCATTGCTTATTTCGTCAAAAAGAAAAAGAAAACAAAAGGCGATCGATTTTAAGGCGACTTCCTTCTTCATCAAGTGAATAAATAAATAACTGTATTCTTTGTTTGATCTTCAAAAGCGTACGAAATGAAAAAGAAGATGTAATGTAAATGATCGAAAAACGAAACGAGCAGAACATAAAAGAGAATCGATTGTCTCAAAAGCGAAAAACAAAAATAAAAAAACGATTGATTGAACTTAGTCAAGCGAATAAGAAAAAAACTGGTAAAATTATAAAAAAAAAATAAAATTATTAAAAGCACACAAAATAAAAAAAAGAAAACACGATCTAAATGAACAGAAGATTAAATTAAAAGAAAGAAACAAAATAAAAGTAAGTAAAACACAATTGTATTTAACCCAAGTAAAAAATAAAATAAAAATGAAAAACATTATCTGAGGAAAAAATAGAAGGAAAAACTTAAAACCTAAGTCCATTAGATTCAAGTAAAAAATTAAGAAAAAGAAACATTAAAGAAATTTAAAGTAAAAAATCAAGAAAAATTTTGTGCAAATCGTTTTTGATTGCAGTGAAAACCTCAAGCAGCCTCTGGACAGCTGTTTCAGCCCTGTTTGGGGCTTCTTCAGCAGAGACGTAGCTCGACATTTCCACTGCAAAAAAAAACGACTTGTCCAATTTATCGCAATTGCGATGTAAGAGTGATGAACAGATAAAATAGCGACATCTTACTATCAAAAATCAAGCTTAACAAATTTCAAGGTCAACTCAACTCAACTGAACTCAACCTAACTGCATTCAATTGAAGTAAAAAAATTAAAATACAAAAAATTAAAAGTAAAAATTGCAAAAAAAAACTCAAGGACTGAACTTGATTCTATTAAATCCAAGCAAGAAAAAATTAAATAAAAAAAAAACATTTTAAACAATGTCAAGGTCATCTAAATTCGCCTCAAGAACTATACTCGATTCTGTTCAACCTAAGCAAAAAAAAATTAAAAATAAACATTTTAAGAAATGTCAAGATCACCCAAATTCGACTCGACAAATAAATTCGATTCTATTCAACCCAAACAAAACTTAAATTAAAAATGAAAAAACATTTTAAGAAATGTCAAGGTCAACCAAATTCGACTCGACAAATAAATTCGATTCTATTCAACCCAAGCAAAACAAAAATTAAAAATCAGAAACATTTAAAAAAATGTCAAATCCAACCAAATTCCAAATCCATATAAAAAAAAAATTAAATAAAAAATAAAAAAAATTGCAAAACAAGTCAAAAAAATTAATATACCTAATTTCATTCAACCGATGTTAAAAATTTTAAACAATATTAAAAAAAATTATAACTAGAAAAGAAAAATAATTAAAATTTCTACATTGATTAAAATGCAAAAGTATAAAAATTATTGAAAATAAAAATTATAATTAAAAATAATTAAAATAAAGCTCAGTCTGTGTCAGCGACAACATAACCCATTCTATTCTATTCTTCTATTTAACCTTAGCAAAAATAGAAAAAAAAATAAAAAAAAACAAAAATCCGTTCATTGTCAGACTTAATTCTTTTGTATTTTAAGTTAAAAGTTAAGAGGTTAAAAATTTTAAATATTTAAAAAAATTAAAAGTAAAAAAAAATATTAAAATTTACGTTGACTTAAACGAATCTCAACAAATCTCAAGGTCAACTGAACTCAACCATTTTTTTCTAAATCACTTAAGAAAAATTACAACTAAAAAAAAATGTTAAAATCTAACACAAGTAAATGATTAAAAATTACAAGAAAAATTAAAAGTAAAGATTAAAAAAAATTAAAAAGAAGTTCAATTAACGCCAAGGTCAAGCCAACCCAACTGATCTCAACTTAACTCCGCTTAGCACAAATTTATATTAAAAATTGCAAAAACAATTAAAGTATAAAAATTGTTAAAAATTAAAAATCAATTAAAAAAATTAAAACTCAACCAATGTCACCGTCAACACAACCCATAATAGAATCTAATTCTATTCAACCTGAGCACAAATTAAAAAAATAAAATAAAAATAAAAAAAGCAAAAAATCCGTATAATGTCAGGCTTAATTTTTTTCCGTATTTTAAAATTGCCACTCACAGCCAAATAAAAATTAATTCGCCCATTTTGGTCGCCTTAACTTTTTAACATAAATTCTGGAAAAATATTGGATATTCGAATTTAAAAAAAATCTGACAATTATGGAATTATTTACACTATTTTTTGAGACGCGCCGACTACCCTTCCCCTAGCCCCGTCTCTAACAGACAATTCCTCCAAAAATTTATTTAAAATCTAAATGTTCTTCCAAATCAGGAAAGGAAATAAAAACGCAATTCCCAAAAAATATAAATTTTACTAGTTTCAAATAACTTTACAATTGTAGTCAATTATCAAAAAAAAAAATGTGTACGAGTGAATATTCAAAACTGTACTATTTTTTTTTTAAATTTAATATGTGTTTTGGTCAAAAGTGAAAAGGTTCAGTAACTAAAGTGAATTTATAAATTCAAAGTACACGCACCTGCTTTACACAAAAAAAAGTATAAAAAAAATACATTACCTTTTGAATATTATTTTAAATAAAATAAAGTAGATCTGAAATGAAGAAAATTTAAAAAAAATTACATTTTAAAAATAGGCTCTCTTAAGAAATAGAAATTCCAAACGAATACAAACGAAACGCTGCAAATTACATACAAATTAAAAACCTTTATTAACGATATGTTAAATAAATAATTTCTTCTTTCAATCTTGCATCATCAAAAAAATAAAAATAAAATAAAATACCAAAGTGAAACTACATTATAAATATAACACCTATTTTCTCCTACACATCAACCGCTTAAGAATTTGTACTCGAAAATTAAAAAAAAAAAGAAAAAAACTAAAAGTTACATTTCAGTACAAGTCTAATAACATTGTTAAAATACAATTAGTGATTATTACGTTCGTTAATAAACGAAATTGCTAAAAACAAATATTACATCATTGTTTTTTATTTATTTTTTAATCATAAAAGTGTTGCAAAAGATGATGAAATCAGATTCAATTTACGTTGAGGCGACTACCGCCTGTAACTGTATCTGTTGCTGTTGGCCTCGTAACGATCACGGTACGGACCTGGCGGTCTTCTTTGCTCACCCTCTTGTTGCCAAGGGTCTTGGTGGTTCCAATTACGTTGATTCCTTTCGTACGACCACTGTCCTCCATAGTGACCACCACCACCACCACCACCACCGCTACCGTAGTTTCCGTCTTGATGATGACGATATCCTCCTCCTCCTCCTCCACCACCACTGTAACCACCACCACCACCGCCGCCACCACTACGGTTTGAGTTGAAGTAACTGCGATCTAAAACAAAAAAGAACTTTTCTATAGGGTGAGAAAAAAGCGTTGCAAATTCAGAACGGTTTGAATTAAAAAAAAAAGTCCCGCATTTAACTTAACGGAATCAGAAAGCTTATATGCAGAGTACATTAACGAGGGGGTATTGTTCAAAACAGTATAACGTCCACTTGAGACGCAAATCGTTCTTAAACTTTGAGTCCTTTCTTTGCAACCCATACTAAATTTTTCACATTTGACGCGCAGCTTGTTGTGCGCACGTATTATTTTTTGACCGTATCAAAAATGCGTTTGAGTTCCACGAGCACAATCGCTTCGAATACGCGGCAGACAGGACTCGGGGGATTACGGACGATAATAATCGGTAAAATAATTGTGATTGCAAACAAGTACCGGGTACTGGAAACAAGCAATTATCGGGCATTGTGCGTTTGTTTGCGGGCGTGACGCTACAATGACGACGATGCCGGCGGCAGAGCGCGTAATTGCGCCCTTTGTGCGTCCGTCACCACCACTCACACGCCTAATTTCACGATCTCACCACCCCCGCCGACGCTCCGCCGCGCACTTCCCATATTTATAGAGAAATTCTAATTCTCATAATACCCAAATTGGGTTTAATTAAGTCGATCATTTGTTTCCCATTTAGAACCGTCACCAAACTATTTAAAAGAAAAATAATATCTACTCTTATTAAAAACAAATTTCGATTGTGGCAAACCTGATTCCACTCTACCATTATTGCGAATTTCATTTTATTTAAATTTTATTTAGCAAATTACAAAACAATGGAAAATTTTGAATACAATGTAAAATATTGGGGTAAGAAAATGCCAGAGGTTCTAAAAATGTAAGGAAAACAAGGTGTTTTATTCAAGGGGCAGTCGACTTCAAACATTAAAATTAATGATAAAAGTAAAATTATACGTCCTGTATCGCCGACAAACCTTTTTCTAATTGGCACGCCATCTACTAGCTTCTCGATTATTCCAAAAGTTTGGACGTGCGCTACAGGAATTGCTTTAAAAAATTCTTCACCGATTCTAATGCATTTTTCATTTCGAATTGCGATGTATGCCGGCACAGACGACTCTCCTTAGTATTATCACGATAGAAAAGTTTGCAGAAAAAAATAACCAACTTAAACACTTCAAAATTAAGAGCCAGTTCAAGTCCAGTACCAATTAGATGTATTGTTACGGTGTGAAAACCGCTTTTAGGGAACGTCCTGTATATTTGTAAGTTTGACTCGCATTTATTCTCGATTGCACAATCGTAGGAAACTGCGCGCGCGCGCGTGTGTGTGTGTGTGTAAGCGCTTCATACCGCGTCTGTCTTGTCAGCTTTATCGCAGTGAAAATAGTTTTTTTTATTATTACCTTCGACTTCGCTGGAATAATTAAATTCGTAAAACTTCATTCAAATAAGTTCACGTCTTACGTTTTAATTTAAACGCTTTCTCTGCATTCGTTTTAAAATACTCCGGCCGTAAAATAGTGTAAAATTCCCTTGGTTTTAGCGGTTTTAAATAAATAATATCATTCGGAGATTCTATCTTCTATTTTTGGATAGGATTGCAAGCGCGTTTATTTTGTTTCGTGAGTGCCTATCAACATTATTATTCAACGCGTGTTATCGTTTATTCATTTTAAAATACTCCGGATATAAAGTAGCGTAAAATTCTCGATACATCGACACTCCTTTGTGATTTGTGATTTTCAATAAATAATATCGTTGGGAGATTCCGTTTTTATAATTATTATTCCACGTGTTTTATCGTAGACGCTTTTGTACATTCGTTTTAAAATACTCTGGCCATAAAGCAGTGTAAAATTCTTGATACATCAACACTCCTTTGTGATTTTCAATAAACGATATCGTTGGGAGCTTCCGTTTTTATAATTATTATTCCACGTGTTTTATCTGAACACTTTTGTGCATTCGTTTCCAGCCATAAAGTAGTGTAAAATGCTCGTTGCACTGACACTCTCTTGGTTTTGGTAGTTTTAAATAAATAATATCATTCGGAAATTCTATTTTCTATTTTTGGATAGGATTGGAAGCGCATTTATTTTGTTTCGTGAGTGCCGTTCAACATTATTATTCAACGCGTGTTATCGTTTATTCATTTTAAAATACTCCGACCATAAAGTAGTGTAAAATTCTCGATGCATCGACACTCCTTTGTGGTTTTCAATAAATAATATCGTTGGGAGATTCTGTTTTTATAATTATTATTCCACGTGTTTTATCGTGGACGCTTTTGTGCATTCGTTTCCAGACATAAAGTAGTGTAAAATTCTCGTAGCATTGACACTCTCTTAGTTTTGGTTGTTTTAAATAAATAATATCATTCAGAGATTCTATTTTCTATTTTTAGATAGGATTGCAAACGCATTTATTTTGTTTCGTAAGTGCCGATCAACATTATTATTCAATGTGTTTTATCGTTTATTCGTTTTAAAATACTCCGGCCATAAAGTAGTGTTAAATTCTCGATACATCGACATTCCTTTGTGGTTTTCAACAAATAATATCGTTGGGAGATTCCGTTTTTATAATTATTATTCCACGTGTTTTATCGTAGACGCTTTTGTACATTCGTTTTAAAATACTCCGGCCATAAAGTATTTTAAAGTAATTGAAATCGTCTCTTGTCCGATGAAAACTGTAAGAAAATAGCTTTTAAGCTTTAAAAGGACATCGTTAAAATTGGAAAGAACGCCGTTACGGTGTGAAAACCTCTTTTAGAGAACGACTGTATATTGAGTTCGAGTCGAGTTGCGTCATCTTAAGAAACCGCGAGGATAGTAAGCGGTTTTATCGCAGCAAAAACAGTGTTTTTATTGTCATTTCCGTCGTAATTGATTTAATTAGTGCATAATCATGTTCAGTCCAAATATACTGCTTTGAGAAAACAAGAAAAAACTGTCTACATTTTTATTTTAAGTTAATTTATTGGCTTAAAATTCTTTCAGATACCGATATCTGAAGCCTCCCGAAGCCAATAATTTCTTAAAATAAAAATCTAGATAAAGTTTCTTGCTTTTTTTCTCAAAACAGTAAATTTAGACTGAACGTGATTATGCACTCAACGATTCAATTAATTTAGCAAATTTCAAATAATCTCATGCTTTGCATTTTATTTTAGACGCTTGTTTGGGCACTCGTTTTAAAATACTCCGACCATGGAGTAGTGCAAAATTCTCGATACATCGACACTCTTTGTGGTTTTCAATAAATAATATCGTTAGGAAATTCCGTTTTTATAATTATTATTCCACGTGTTTTATCGTGGACGCTTTTGTGCATTCATTTCCAGCCATAAAGTAGTGTAAAATTCTCGTAGCATTGACACTCTCTTGGTTTTGGTTGTCTTAAATAAATAATTTCATTCGGAGATGCTATTTTCTATTTTTAGATAGGATTGGAATCGCATTTATTTTGTTTTTTGAGTGCCGATCAACATTATTATTCAACGCGTGTTATCGTTTATTCATTTTAAAATACTCCGGTCATAAAGTAGTGTAAAATTCTCGATACATCGACACTCCTTTGTGATTTGTGATTTTCAATAAATAATATCGTTGGGAGATTCCGTTTTTATAATTATTATTCCACGTGTTTTATCGTAGACGCTTTTGTACATTCGTTTTAAAATACTCCTTTGTGGTTTTCAATAAATAATATCGTTGGGAGATTGCGTTTTTATAATTATTATTCCACGTGTTTTATCGTGGACGCTTTTGTGCACTCTTTTTTAAAATACACCGGCCATAAAGTAGTGTAAAATTCTCGTTGCGTTGACACGTCTTTGGTTTTGGTGGTCTTGAATAAATAATATCGTTCGGAGATTATGCTTTTAGACAGGTTTACCTCATCTTTTGAAAACATTTGCAAGCGCATTTCTTCTCGTTCATGAGAGCCGATCGAAATTATTATGCCACGCGGTCAGACGGTCATGAAATTTCCGCAGCCGCCGCCGCCGCCCCATTGTTTCTGCGTTATCGGAACATGAGAATCACAGTTATTGCGAGTTAATATTTCGACGGACAGTTTAAATTGGTCTCACCCTCGCCCTTTAACGCCTTTGGGGTTTTCATACGTCAGGTTGATACACGTTGGTTCCTGATGATGTCACGATGGTTTCGATTCGTGCATTCAAACATTTACGAGCATGGCTAGTTTCACTTTATTGATTTGTAATGCGCTTCGGGGCAGTCAGTCGTTTGAAGATATCCCCAGCGCATGGTGGTGTTTGTGCGCTTCACGCCGATGATATTTAGATACAAGGGGCCGTACTCTCATCTCATAATTAGAGTCGTCTCTAACTAAAGCCATGATTGATGATCACGCCTTTTAATGCCGTCGGTCTCTTACAAAGACAACGAATTTTTTTAAAGAATTAAAGTAAATCTGGGACAATGACCAATCATTGAATTTGAATTGTGTTTTTTTTTTTAATTAATAATTTTTACATAATTGAAGTCGTCTCTTGTCCGATGAAAATTGTAAGAAAATAGCTTTTAAGCTTTAAAAGGACACTGTTAAAATTGGAAAGAACGCCGTTACGGTGTGAAAACCGCTTTTAGAGAACGGCCTGTATGTTCAGTTCGACTCGTGTTGCATCATCTTAAGAAACCGCGTGGATAGTAAGTGGTTTTATGGCAGCAAAAACAGTGTTGTTGTTATTATCATCTCCGTCGTCATTGAATTGATGCGTGTATAATCATGTTCAAGTTCAAATTTACTGTTTTGAGAAAACAACAAAAAAAATTCTCTAGATTTTTATTTTAAGTGAATGATTGGCTTCAAATTCTTTCAGATAACGATATCGGAAGCTTCTCGAAGCCAATAATTACTTAAAATGAAAATCTAGCGAAAGTTTTTTTGTTGTTTTCTCAAAAGAGTAAATTTGGACTGAACATGATATCGATTCAATTAATTTAGCAAACTTCAAATAATCTCATGCTTTGCATTTTATTTTAGACGCTTGTTTGGGCATTCGTTTTAAAATACTCCGGCCATAGGGTAGTGCAAAATTCTCGATGCATTGGCACTCCTTAGTGGTTTTAAACAAAATAATATCCATATTATTTAAGTAAATAATATCGTTCGGAATGTCCATTTTTAGATAGTGTTCGGTTTTACCGAAAATTATTTTATCATAGAATAGTTTGTTTTATTTTATGTTAGAATAGTTTATTATTTAGTTTTCCAATTATTTTGATTTATTTTAATTACTTAATTTAATACAATTTAAGAAGAAGTTAAGAATTTAGCTCGTCGCAAAACAATTCGTCGAAGGTTGGGCCTTACGCACGTTCTTTCATAGAATTTATTTCATCATGTTGCAGCATTGGGTCATATTCCAGCTACGGCCCAACGATGAACTGCGTTTTCTTGTAGTCATTACTTTTCCGATGAAAATTCCGCCTCAAAAATAAGGGAAGACACCCTCTTCTCACCGCGAGAAGTTTCTTTATTTTTTCACAGAAGATTACATTGCAGTGCTCATCGTTCAGTCTCGTCGATAAGTCACGTCTTTTAAATTATTTCGTTTTACAAGAAAACGCCGTCGTTAGTCCTAAGCATTTGTCTATCAAAATTAGACTCGAAGTGTATTTGTAAATGTAAATATTGTAAATATTATTTTTGAGAAATAAAACACCATAACTTTACAGATAGGATTGCTTCATCTTTTGAAACGTTTGTAAACATATTTTATCGGTTTCGTGAAAACTGTTCGAAATTATTATTTCACGTTGTTAGAGAGTTATAAAATTCCCGTCGCCGTCTGTTTTTTATCGAATTAGTTTGTGTGAACTGCAGGTTTTTACGAGCCGATATTTCGACGGATAGTTTCAATAGGTCTAGCCCTTGACCTTTGACGTCAGTTGGGTTTCCTTACGTCAGATTCATAGTCGTTGGTCCCTGCTGATGTCACGATGATTTCTTTAGCAACGTCCAACGTTTCAAGGTACCTCTTGACAAGTAGTTTATTTATTTTTTCACTGCTGACGAAGTTATCGAAAGAAGTGTTGAGCGTTCTTTCCAAGTTTAAAGTTTAAAAACTATTTTCTTAATCATTTTTACCTGCATCTGAATTAAAAAATCGAATATAAAGAAATACTACAAGCCTACAATCTCTTCCTCTATTTTTGTCTAACGCGCGTAAAAATGTCGTTTCACAAAATGGATTTCAATGATTTATTGGGAATAAACTGATAGAAAATTGTCTATGAAAATTAATTTTCGATTATTATAAAATCTCCAAAGAAATCTTCTGCTTTAAACAGTGTAAAAGAATCTGAATGTGTTCCACAGAGTGGTTTACTTGGGCCAAGACTTTTTGTCTTTCATATAAATAATCTGCTCACTTATAAGTTACCAACAATTAATATAAAAAATACAAATTATTGTCGACATGTTCTAATCTGTGTGACTAATAATATTGCGACGATCTAATGCGTGATGAAGAGCTTCGAGAATATATATCTGCTTCGTGAGACGTAATTTACCAAGCGAAGATTCTATAGACTGTTTGTCAGCGTCTGGAATTTTCGCCAGCACGGATATTTAAGCGATCGACCGAGAAAAATAAAAATAGACGTCGACAGTTGGCATTGAAGTTAACTGATCGTTCGACTTTTGTAAAAATAAATAAATTAGTTGATGGTCCGCATGAAATAAATTAGTGCTAATGTAAACTAGTTACTAGATTTATGGAGTATTTCATTTTTAAAATAAATTAAAACAAACCTTCAATTCGTAACGATATTAATGGTGGTGAATTAATTACCAAGCATTTGTTTTTCTTTTTCTTTTCAGCACAAACTATTTGAAAAATTGAAACGCTTTGATGTAGTCACAGTCGGACGGAATAATCTAAACTGGATAAAGGTAATATCCCTCAGGGTGGAAACCCGGTGAAGTTAATTATCGTCCCTTTCCGATTAGTCCGGTGTAGTGGACGGCATTCGCGAAACAACAGATTAGATTTCTCGCCACGTCGAGCTTCCTGATTGGCTTCCTTGACCATAATAGAATTCCTAATGCACTTCCAAAGCAAAATATAGCCCGAAAGAAGTTTTGAGGGCAAAGTATCGATCCGCAATTCACGGTTTAATTAATCAAGTCTGCGACGACTAAAAGTTTAAGTCGTCGGTGAAAATTAATAAGCGCTGGGAATTCGGTGTGATTTGGAAATTATCAGCGCGCTGTACGTGTGCAATAGGCGAAGGATTTATTGTGGGGTAAGTCGCGTGTCCGTCATCGCCAATTACTGCAAACAATCAACGGTCCGCGGGCTATTGTAACCCTGTCACTATGTCAATCACCAGTGACTTTATTAACACCACTAAATCTGCTGTAGTAGGCGTTTTGTATTAGGCATCAGAAAATTAAAACATCCGGTGTTACGTGTTAAAAATTAAAATGATTTTATTATTATAGCTCTACCAATAATTAGGTGATTGAATTTACGTTGCAGAAAGTCGCCCATTATCAGAAAACTTTATGGATCATACTGTATATAACGATTACTCAAAAGAAAATTCATGAGATTAATAAAAAAAAAAAACTTATTTCTTTTACTCTGGCCCTTAAATAAAGTTTTTTTTTTTTTTCAAACTAACCATAATCACAAAAACTCTGACTCTCGTTGCTTTTCATAAGTTATAATCTGGAAGTCATTTATAAACAAACTTACCATTGTGATTCGAGTATCCTGAAGCCGGGTAACTTCCTTGGGCCTGCGGCTGTTGGAATATTCCGCTGTGCCCCAACATCCTACGTCCGGCATCAGCCAGACCTGCCCTGCATTTAAGAAAAACATAAATCAGAAAAAACCAAAAGACACCACCTTCTTTAGTTTTATTTTTATTTTCAGTCTTATTCCCTTCTTCGATCAAGAAAAATATTCTCACCGTCTTGTAGCAGGAGCCATGCCGATCTGGGGCCTCCAATTCCTATTCGCTTCCGGATCCAAGTCCTGCGGCTTCAAAACACGCCCCGGAGTTTTGGCCCCCGGAAGCTTCTTCGCAGGAAACACGAAGCCTTTCGGATACTTCGGATCCCTGAACCTCACGCAGTACGCGTTGTTACCGAACAAAGTCTCCAATCCCCTGACAGGTGATTTTAAGTTGCTGCAAAATAAATGCGTTAAATTGAAATTAATCGGCTTAAAGCTGCCGCCTCAAACTTACCCCCCTCTCCGGACACACTCCTCTGAAATTAATACTGTTCCTCGCATTCCATCGAATGAGACTGCGGCTTCGGCTTTTTCATCCACGTTCTGATCGTAGAGGCTTTTAACAAAACCGAATCCCTTATTGGCGGTTGTCAGATACAAGCGATCGTCTCCACGCATGTTTCGCTTGCGTTCTTCAGGGCTTAGATCCTTGTAGTAGGATTGCAGGGCCTTAAACAGGCGTTTTTCGTCCACGAACGGCAAGAGCGCGACTCCCTGCCATGCGAATTTCTTTCCGTTCAAATCTATCTTGAAGTCTCTCGGATAAAAATCGATGATCGTTGAATCCTAGCAAAATAAAGGAATTCAATAAGCCTATGGGGTTTCCCCGAAAATAAACAACTTACGGGATCACTCATTAATTTGGCCCAAGCAGGTGGGACGTGACTGCTACTCGCAGCAGGGAATACGCTCATTAATTGTTGTAAAGGTTCAAACTAGAGATAAGAGAAGATATTTTAGAGATATTGCAGTGATATAATGGGGTTCCCACTTTAATTTCACTGAAACATTTTCGGACTTCTCCCTTGACTCATAATCAAAAGAAAAAACTTATATTTTCACTGCGATTATGCAACTTTTCTAATTTTTACATGTGTACACATTTTTTTCTCCGATTCCAGGACGTGTATTGTGAAGAAAATTGGTTGAATTCCTTTAAAAATTATGAGCAATTGGTTTTAATAGCATGACTGTTCGTTTAAAAAATAAATAAATTCGAAATTTCAAAAACCAAGAAGTCAGCATAGGCAACCCATTGTACACAGGAGCTTGCATGTTGCCTATAATGAAGACC
Organism: Prosopocoilus inquinatus; assembly: GCA_036172665.1. NCBI lineage: Eukaryota > Metazoa > Arthropoda > Insecta > Coleoptera > Lucanidae > Prosopocoilus > Prosopocoilus inquinatus. Next base: position 37,016,551 of record CM069877.1, read on the forward strand.
TCAATAACAAATTATTTTTTTGATTAAACGTAATAGACTCACACTTTCATTTTTTTAACATTTAAAACAATTTTCCATTTTTTTCCAATTTTAGAAAACAAATTTGCATTAAATGTTCCTGCTTTTAATTAGTTTCACTGACTTTTTTATTATGAAGAAAATTGTTGAATTCCTTTTAAAATTGTAAACAATTCAAAACAAAAAAAAAACTTACACTTTCTGCGATTATGCAGCCTTCCTAATTTTTATATGTTTACACGTTTTTCTTCCGATTCCAGAACGTGTATTGTGAAGAAAATTGGTTGAATTGCTTTAATATGATAAGCAATTCATTTTAATAGCATGTCCGTTCGTTTAAAAAAAAAATCGATTTTTCAAAAAACAAGAAGTCTTAGTATAGGCAACCCATTGTACGCAGGAGCTTGTATGTTGCCTATAATGAAGATCTCAGTAACATTTTTTTTTCTTTTTAACTAAAAATGTAACAGACTTTCACAATTCCATTTCTTTAAACGTTTAAAACTATTTTCCATATTCTTTCCAATTTTAGAAAACAAATTTGCATTCAAAGTTCCTGCTTTTAGTTAATGTTAATTTCACTGACTTTTTTTTATTGTGAAGAAAATTGTTGAATTCTTTGAAAAATTATAAGCAATTTTATTCATTTTAATAACGTGTTTGTTCGTTTAAAAAAATAAGAAATTCGATTTTTCTAAAAACGAGAAGTCTTAGCATAGGCAACCCATAGTACACAGGAGCTTGTATGTTGCCTATAATGAAGATCTCGGTAACAATTTTTTGCTTTATTAAAAATGTAATAGACTTTCACAATTCCATTTTTTTTAAACATTTAAAACAATTTTCCATTTTTTTTTGCATTAAAACGAGCAACTTTTCCCGGCTTTCCATGTTTTTCCCAGAGAGTGGGAACCCCGTAATGTTTTTAATTAATTAATTGTTACCTACCGGTTGAGTGTCGCTATCAAATTCAGTACTTAATCCGGCTATATTGATAAAATCAGATGCGAAAGGGGCGTAATGGTAAGGAAAATACCATTTCCAAGAGGCACATCCTTGATAATAATACCGCAGAACCCAGCAAAGTCCTCTTACATAATGCAGAGCAACTGTATACCTGCAAAAGAAATCAATTTGTTGCTTCAACTATAAAAGAAAATTGTGAACAGACCTAAATTCTAAATTGTTGGACGTCACATCGAATTTTGATTCGTAATAACGGTCTTTAAATCCATCCTCCCACAATCTAACTTCATCCTGAACTTCATCTTCTTCATCGCTATCATCTCTTGACCTTTTTGCACCCCTCTGTTCATTGGAATGGCTTAGAGAACTGTTAGCAGGTCGCAGCAATAACTCTAAATTAGATTTCCCTGCAGATTGCGAAGCCGACCAATGCATTCCAGCCTTGCGAATATCGAAAGACTCTTGCTTAACATTCACAAGGGGTTTCACTTGATCAAGCGTCTGCAAAATCAAAAATAAATCACCCGATTCAATCCAGTCATTTCCAGGGGTAATTTACTTTTGGAGCAAACTGAGTGTTTTCGAGGAGAGACCAATTCGGTCTTTGCTCGTCCATTCGCCTTCTCTTCGCCTTGTCGCGTGCTTTAAACTGGAGCTCCTTCGCCTGCCGAGTCTTAAAAATCTCATCCTCCGCCTTACCTAACTCGGACATGATCAGCTGCACTCTCTCGAGGTTCACATCCCCGCTCTTAGTCAAATACCCCTAGAGCAAACTTTGATTGAAAATTGAAAAGAAACTGTAATCGGCTTTGCTTTCAAAATCTTTCTCGTCACGAAAAATTCAAACTTTTAATTTTAAATTCAACTTGAATGACTTACTTACCCCCGTTTTATACACGGCGTCTTTGTATAAACTGACGAGCCTATCGATTGCACCCTCACGTATTTCGAGGCTTGGCAAATGGGGTAGGAAGTCGTTACCAACGAAGAAGCACATGAAAACCCAGTCATCGATGACACGCTCGAAGTCGTATTTAAAGGGTAGATTGGGCATTGCGAGATCTCTCTCTAGATATTCCCTCAGGACGTTTAATCTTACGAAAATAAATTCGACTTCTGTGCCGAACGCTTTTATTACTTCGGTGGCCTTTCTTTCTAAGCCAATGCATTCTTTCATTTCATGACCTGCAAATTTTATTGCGTTAAGTTTCATACGTTCAAATACTTGCTGTCGTATTTCAATGATTACATACTAACTCTATTAACGAAGATAAATAATATTTATTACAACTCTTTAAAATGTTTTGAAGAGTTACAAGGATTCAAGAATCATACATGCATCAAAATTATAAGCATAAATAATTATTTCTTGACACCATTTCAGACTTTAAACCTTGTATAATTTCAAGATCTGTTGACAAATGGTGTATATTGCTCGAAGTGCGCAAATTATGAGTTGTTGCTCACTCTTGACTTGGACATTCATCTCACACAATTGGAGCTAATGATTCAGATATTCAATTTTCAAAAATCTGCTACAAATTAGAACATTAACACAGATTTAAAAATTCAATCTACACTGAATTCACATGTACCAGAACAGATTGAAACATGATCACACCTTTAGTTGCTATTATTATCGTTAAAATAACACCTATATTCACCTAATTGTCCGCATATCTCACAAGGTTTTGGTTTATTCGGCTTGAATTCCTCCCTGATAATAGTAAAATTTGGTTCATGAGTAGCAAGGCCCAACATAATAAGATCCGCATCTGCCCCGCACAAACAATGTTGAGTGTTTGGGTCATGATCAGGTTGAGCTAAAATTAAAAACATTGGCAATAAACGAAAATTCTGCGCAAACATTTAAAAGTGACAAACCTCTTTGCTTACGAATGAAATCCATAATTTTATGTTCCCCCTCGCCAGGGACGTTAGCGTCGGATAAAATCACCTTAATCCCCTTCCAGCCGGGATCGTTATTTAATCTATCGTGTATGTAATAGTGTAAACAAGCCGATAATCTGGACATAAACGGCGTGCCGGGCGTAATGCAATTTGAATCAAAATGTTCTTCCTTGGGAGGCTCCGGGGGAAGATGTGCACCTTTAAGCAGCAGCTCCGCTCGGATACGCTTCATTTCGTTCACTTTCTCGACCGTCTCCTTTGAAGCGCGGAAACGTCGGGATCTCTGCTGGTTCATTTTCGCTCTCGGTGCAACACCATCAATGGCCATGTACAATAACTTTCGCGGTCTAACGATGCGAAACAGTCTGTCGATGCATTCGAAGATGGCAATCATCATTTCGTCTTCATCTTTGGGGGCAGGTTTGTCTTCGGGGTGAGTGCACGGATGAATAATACCGTTCATATCCAGATACAAATTATCGAATTCCACTCCGTTCGGATTCGGCTGTGATGAGTCCACTTCGATTGGGGCCCCGTTGAAGTCCGTTGTCTGGAATAAACACATTTAGGTGACGCTCAAACACTAACATAACCTCACTTTTTCCTCGATGCAGTGGACGATGACAGAGGGGTACTTGCGAGTTAGCCATCTGAAGAATGCAGGAACTCCCATTTTATTAATTTATAATAAGAATTTGGGATGGAATTGTGATGGTAAAGTGGATTTTTACACGTATATTAACATGGTTACGTGCAATTCCAGCAAACAAAAACAGTAGAGAATTTAGGTACTTCAAGGTTGGTAGCACACGCCACACATCAAGGTCCGAATTGCCAACTGGAGCATTTTATAAAGAGAAAGTCCCTGATTATTAACAGATAGCATTTACAGCATAATTTACAGCTTATAACTGCTTTTTCTGCACAAAATCGACAAGTTAACTTCGGGATTGAGCCACTTCAGCAATCAGCGTTTGGAAAAATTGAGCACGTGGTGATTAATTGACCATTTCATTTGTTCGCCGAAGTGTGCGTTCAGAAACTGGTTAAGAGTATAACAGTGCAACGTGAAAGCGTTCAAAAAACAAGACGGATCAAGTGCGCCTTATGTTAATTAATTCTATTTACGAAATGTCAAGAAAGTAATAAAAATTCATTTTAGCTCGTCTCTAAAGTGTCTTATTTCTCTCATATCTTTTTTGCCTTATGTTACCTTCGTTTGAAAATGTCTAGGTAACGCCCAGAGTATATCCAACTCTTAATCCAACTTTAACCAACTCCATATTTTGATCTTGTTCTCGCTTAGCCGCACTTGAAAATTTCTTATTGACGAAATAGGTTATGCCAATAAAAATTATTCTGCCCCTTGTTGCTTTCCTTAACCAATATTTCTTATTTCGAACGCGGTGCCACCCCCTTTTGAGTTTTATTTCAAAAAGTAAATTTTGTCGAAAAACAAAAAGGCAGAGTTGCCAGATTGGGCAAAATTCCGCCATTTGGGCTACATTTTAGAGATAACATATTTGATGTTTAAAAATTTTATTTATCTTATTTAGCGCCTCATTTGGACGGGCTACTTTTGTTGTCTTCACACAACGGTTACTAAAAAATATACAATGCGATCAGTAATGAATGTCCATGCCGAGAATACTTCGAACATCGTTTTCTTTTGTTTTTTGTTCATTTCAATTTTTTCTTTCTTTTTTTGTTTTAAGGAAATGATGTTTTGCATTTTATTCACGGTTCTCTTATTTTGTCCTTTTGATTCCTACTGGTTTCCCGATTTGCAAAAGTTTTCGTCCGGAGAATCGCTGTTTTTTTCATGTATTCTTTTTTTTTCCTATCCATTCTTGCTTTTTTTTCACGTTATCATGTTTTTCGAACTTTTTTTCTTTTAATAGATGGTTTTCGCATTCTATTGACTCCTTTTTAGAGTCATCTTTTGTTTCCTATGAGTTTAAATTTATTTGTAAGAATTTTCCGACGATTGCATTTTGTTTGCCTGTGGTGCAGTATACTGGTACTTGTTTTTTTTTTTTAAATTTATGCTGTCGAATTTCTCTTTTGTTTATTTTTACCAAATTATTTTTTCATATTTTGTTTATTGATGCTTTTTTACAGCTTTTATATTTTTTGTTCCCTACTAGATCTTTTTTTATTATTTTTCGTTAGGAGATTTATTTGGTGTTTGTTCACATTAGTCGTCAATCTTCTTTTGTTTTTTTTTCTTTTGTTCTCTATGCTTTCGTACTACGTATTTTTTATCTTTCTTATAGAATTGACTTATATTTTATTGACGCTAGTTTGTGTTTATCGTGTATATTCACTTGTTTTGTTTCTCAGTTATAACCTTCTTTTGATTTGTGCACTGTATTTCATTTCCTTTGTCGTATTGTCGACCTTTTTTTACAGTTTGCTTTAATTTTCTACGAATTTTTTTATTCGTCCGGAAAATTGTATTTCGTTCAACTTGGTGCTGTCGATTTTCCTATGTTTTTTTTTGTTCACTTCACGCCTTGTATTTTGAAGCCGTCGTTTTAATTTCTATTTTGTTTCGACTTTTTTTACAGGTTTCGTTTGTTCTGTTTTTTGATATCCCGAATCGGCAATTTTTTGTTTTTTTTTTCTTTGACTTTAGAAAATTTCGGCGCGTTTCGGATACGTTTTGTCGTATTTCTTTTTTGTTTATTTTTACCAAATTGATTTTTCATATTTTATAATTGACGCTTTTTTACAGTTATCTTTTGTTTCCTATTAGATTTTTTTTTAATTTTTCATCAGGAGACTTATTCGGTATTTGTTCATCTTAGGCGTCAATTTTCTTTTGTTTTTATTCTTCTGTTCTTTATGCTTTCGCACCACGTATTTTTCTTTTTCCTTTTTTTATTCAATTGATTTTTCGTATTTTATTGACGCTTGTTTGTAATTTATCGCTTTTTAATGTCTTTTTTTTGCGCACTGCCCTTTGTTTCTTTTTTTTCTTTTATCGCATTAACGTCTTTTTACAGTGTGTTTTAATTTTCTACGAATGTTTTGATTCGTCCGGAAAATTGTTGTTTATCGTTCAGTTTAGTGCTGTCGATCTTCCCTTGTTTTTCTTTTGTTCACTTTTGAGGCCGGCGTTTTAATTTCTCTTTTGTTTCGGATTTCTTTTGCGGGTTTTATTTGTTCTGTTTTTGATATCCGAACTCGATGATTTTCTTTGTTTTTGATTTCAGAAAAAATCGGCGCTTTTTGGCTACATATTGCCAACAAGTTGGCGATATTGCCAGCAATAACTCTGACAACCCTACAAAGAGATGTCTTTCATGTTTTTCAATATAACCTGTTCTATTACATCTATCGATTGTTTTGTTAGTTTTATTATTATTATTACAAACATATATAAGAATATATTTATAATTATGGAAGCAACACACATAAACTTTTTAATTGAATGTATTTTATAGGTTAACCAAATGTCATTCCAATGTTATAAGGCCCTTCATAAAACTTCCTCTAAGGGGTCATTTCGCGATTTTCTCAAAATTCTAGTGCATTTTAGTTCAAAAATTGGCCACGTATTGTAATGATTGTGAACGCAACCTAAACTTTTGGGACGCGTTCAGAAACTTCATCGCGAGAACACTTGGTGCTTCAAGTATTTAAATTGGAAAGTAAAATACACAAAAGCACTTATATGAGAGGGAAAGAGTATTACTCACAACGCGCTCTTTTTTTAGTCATGAACGGGTCCTCGTTAAATTTTGTCGAAAAATCGACATAAGAATTCAACACTCATTTTATAAAAAATGGTTTTTTTTAACATTGCCAGCAAAATTTACGATTAATGGAATTATTTAAATATTTTAAAGCTTAAAATCGATGACGCTGTTCATTTTTAACGAGCTTTTTCATAAGTAAATTTGAACTTATTTGCAAATATAATTTAGCTCGGAACCGTTATTTTAAATGATGCTCGATTTAATTGATGCTTTTAATATGCCATTGTAGAATTAATATAAAAAAAAGAATCAACTGCATATTTTACAGTACTAGAATCATTAAAAATAAGAAGCAAATTGCAGATCACTTCCACATCAAATGCTTTATGCCTTGGGTACATAGGTTAAAATAATGGCAGATCTTGAGGATATGGGCACGGCATGCCCATCAATCTTCACCCTACCACAAAACAATCATTTTATTTAATTGCTCATGCTAAAAAAAAATCTAAAGCCAACCAATGTTTTGATCAAAATTTCCATCAATATAATTAATAAACATGGTTTTATGACAGTAGAAACTTTTATGTCTTTATGAAATTCTTATAAAATTGTATTGATATTGATAGTGTGATATAATTTTCTTAGATATTTAAGTAATATGTATTATTTTGATGGAAACTTTGATCAAAATAGTAACATGGGACATCAGCTTTACAAAACTCACTTCAATTCCACTCCAGTTTCGTTATAATTTTTACTCATCAACTGCACAGTCACTTCTTCGTTGACTGTCTTTCCTGTCTCAGCAGGAAAGTCGACCACAACTTTTTCATAGCCGGGATTTAATGCTACTAAGTAACCAGGGTTACCAGGAGCAACTCTAAAAATTCAATGATAATTATTATAAAAGGTTTAAGACTAGAAAATTTTATTATTGCTTGGAATTAACTATATTATTGGTTTCTCTAATAAAACAGAAATGTGGAATAGTCTTACCCATCTCTATCCATCAGAAGCACAAGAGGAAACATGATATATTTGAGTAAATGAATTTATTTTCTTTTTATTTATCGACTTACCTGACAAATGCATAAGCAGTATTATTTGAAACTGCGTATTGCTTAAAACTACCGTACATAACAGACGGTAATTTTCGCAGCACTAACAATTCCTGGTTAATTTTATGTAGAGGTGGAATTAGAGTAGTTCCGGATAGCATGAATGTTATCATGTCGATTATATCCGAGTCCAAACCGCTGTTTTTATTCTAAAAAATTAAAATAAACACTTTACAACGAGCTGTGAAAATTTTGATGAGTAAAACCTCACCTCCCACAATCCCCATTTCTGTTCCAGGAAAACAAATGCAGCTTCCAAATCATTTTTCAATTGCAAACTGGTATTGATGGCCTTATTAAACACTAGGGAATGTTTCGGTAAGTCTATCACAAGAGTATTGTTTACTTTATACGGTTCTAAAGTAGTCAGATCTTCGCTTAACATAAACGGTCCGTTTTCGGTGAGATTTTTAACAATCGCCCGCCAAACATTAATCACCGGTCCTATATCTCGCAGGTTCTCGGTCTGAGAGTGTTTATAAAATTCGTACTGGTTGTGTGTGTGAGGATTATTGGCCTTCATGACTTCATTGGCAAACGAAGGATCCACGAGTAAATGCGGAGCTCCAGTTAAACGGATACCTTTAACACCGGCTTTCAAAAAGCTGGTGACCACATTGGAGAATTCGTTAATCACTTTTTGGGACCGGAAGTTTAAGTGGGGTACTGAGAATGGGGCGTAATAGAACTCGCGACGGGCGTCGGAATAAATCCAAGAAGATTTCTCAGATGGAGATAGCCAGTTATTCGGAGGCATTGGGTTTCCAGAACCGTTGTAACTACGTTCCGCCTTCCAGATGTAGTAGTCAAAGTAATTATCATCTTTTCCTTCTGAACTTTCGAACCATACTGAGGAATGTCCAGGTTTAAGATCGACTATCACATTGACGTCGGTGTCTTTCGCTATTTGCAAAAAGTTTACAAACTCCGTTGAAGAATTCAAGGGTTCGTACGTGTCAAGAGGCCAATTGATGATGACGCCTTGAACTCCGTTTTCTTTTATGACTTGCAAGTCTTTCGCAGTTATTGTAAGATCGGCTTCCGTCAATGGACCTTGTTCCCACCTAACAGATAGTTAATGACATTAAAATACTGCATTGTATAATAATCTGGGTTTTTAGATTAACAAAACAAAGTAGTTACATGTCATCTAAGATCATGAAAAAAAAATAAAAAATAGAAAGGTCACTGATAACAAAGTCTGTTCTACATAAATGAAATCCTCGATTGTTTTAAAAATAAAATAAAATAAGGAATGACATTTGGGTGCTATGTTTTCGTCTTACCAGGTTTTCGGTTCAGGTGGGGCACACTTAGGGGCAGCTATTATAATCAGAATGGCCCCTACTAACATCCCAGCCCATAATAACCAGAAGCCAATGAAGAGTATCCAACGAAGGCGCACCCAAAAAGGGTCATTCGCGTATTTCATAAGCTCTTCCTTGCCCATGCCAACGAATTTGGTTTTTAAATCCCCTGTACAAAGAGACATTCTACTATTTTCAAATTCAATCTGTCTTCTAGTGCAAAACAATTTGTATTGAACTAGACTGTACGTTTGATAATACGTAATAATAATATAAAAAAATAAATAACAGTTAGCAGACCTACTTTTTCTAATGCTGTTAAATAGCATAATTGACGCCTACGCTGAATTTAATTCTTTTGAGTCTTGAGTTCTCTTTTTCTTTAATTAATGAAGCGTTCGTTTTTATTATTGCTGTACGGGGGTGTAAGGCAAGCAAAATTCTGTTTTTTTTTATTATTACAGATAATCAAATAAAAAGTGCGTGTGTTTTTGCAAATTTTATACGAAAATAATTCTCTTTTATTCAGTGGCGTAGCTATAGGGGTTGCAGGGATTGTAAATCAACTCGGTGCGAAGCAGGCGCCTTCGAAAGTCTATTCAGAATTTAAAGTAAAATTTTTTGCTTGGATCTCTAAAGATTCACAAACGCGGAAAAGCTTTTTTGAAAGTCATAGTTCAATGATATTCCAAATATCAAATAGTCATAAACAGAATTGTCTGAAATAAGTAAAAAAATTTGAAAAAAAGAAAGAAGAAAAACTAAAAGGATTAATTTTTAGAGATGTTACTGACGGAAAACAATTTCAAAACAGCCGGAAAACACTAAAAAAGTAAATTCATGGATCAATTTCGAATGAATTCGTTTGTAGCGCTCTCTGTTAATACGAGCCGTAAATTTCTAATTTGCCAGGAGGGGATTCCGAAATTGAAAAACGTAGGAACGTTCAACGACTAATGCTCGATTTCTTCACCTACGGATAAATTTATCTGCCAGGTAGTATCCTGGGAAACTATTATCGATACAATGGTTTCCAAGAATAATACCTGGCAGATAAATTTATCAGGAGGTGAAGAAATCAGGCATAAGTCCCGAAAAGAACTTCGAGTAAATAAAATTTTATGCTTAAGTAGTTAAAGCGAAAGAATTTACATGCACGTGTGGCGCCATCTGTTACCTTATTTATCGGAGAACAACTGAAAAACCCAAAAACATTCAAGAACAATGTTCTAGAAGCGGTTATGAATTAAAAAAAAAATGTGGCGCCATCTGTTACCATAAGTCGCAACATTGTTTCGTTTATTTGTGGGAAAGAAATTTTATCGCAACTGAAAAACGCTAAAAAAATCGAAAAATTGTGTGACAAAAAAAAAACAATTTCAAATAGAATCGAACTGATTAAAAGAAGTTTCAAAAAAATTTCCAAACACGTGTAAGTAGTGCCATCTGTTGATCTGTAAGCGCAATTAATTTGGACAATTTCAAAAAAATAAAATCGTATTGATTAAAAGTTTCACAGAAATTTCAAACACGTGTAAATAGCGCCATCTGTTAATCTGTAGCCGCAATTAATTTGGTATCTTCCAATTCCCAACAGTTTCAAAACAGCTGAAAAACAAATTTCAAAACAATGTTCTTAAAACTTTGATTAAAAAAAAAAAAAGCAAAGCATTTGTGGCGCCGTCTATTACAATGAGTCGTAACTTTTTGTCATCTTTGTTTGCGGGAAAACAATTTCAAGGCCACTGAAAATCGCTAAAAAAAAATTTAAGAAATAATGTTACAAAAAAAAAACGATTTCGAATAAATAAAAGTTGAAAAGGAATGGTTATAAAAAAAATAAAAGAAATTTTAAACGTAAGCAGCGCCATCTGTTAATCTGTGGCCGCTATTACTTTTGTTCCCTTGTCCCTTTCAATTCGGAAAGGCTGTTTCAAAACAGCTGAAAACAAATTTCTTCAAGAAAGTGTTCGAGAAATAGTTTTAGAGTATTCCGCTTGGCGCTGGTTTTCGGGAACTGTTCTAACCCTAATATTTTCATTTTCATCAAACAAGGAATATATATTTAATCAGTGGCGTAGCAGTAGGGGTTGCAGGGACTGCAAAGCAACTCGATGGTAAGACGTCATAGGCGCCATCGACACTTCGAAATGTAAAGTAAAAAAAATTTGCCTAGATTTCCAAAGATTCACAAACGCGGAAAAGTGAAAACTTATTTAAACGTCATACTTCAAAGATTTCAGAAAAATGTACATTTTCAAATTCAGAATAGTCTGAAACAAGTAAAACAGAAAACGAAAACAAGGGAAAATTAATTTTCGGATATACATATTGATGGGAAACAATTTCAAAACCGCTGGAAAACCCCAAAAACTACATTTTAAACATCAATTTTCGAATGAGCGACGTTTGCGGCGCCCTCTGTTAATCCGAGCAGTAAATTTATAATTTTCCGGACAGAGATTTCAAAATTCCTGAAAACAATTTCGAATAAATCAAATTTTACGCTTAAATAGTTAAAGCGAAATAATTTACACGCACATGTGGCGCCATCTGTTACGCTGAATCGTAACATTGTGCTCTTTATTTACCGGAAAACGACTGAAAAAGAAGAAGGACATTCAAGAACGAACAACGTTCTTGAAACGACTTTGAATAAAAAAAAGACTTATGTGGCGCCATCTGGTATCGTGAGTAGTAACTTTATTATGTTTATTTGTGGGGAAGAAATTTCAAGGCAGCTAAAAAACACTAAAAAAATTGCTACAAAGAACAATTTCGAATAAAAAAAATCGGAACAGAAATGATTAAAAGAAGTTTGAAACAACTGTAAGTAGCGCCATCTGTGAATCTGTAGCTACAATTAATTTCGTGTCTTCTAATTCCGACAGTTCCAAAACAGTTGAGGAAAACAAATTTCAGGAAGTTCATGAAAAATTCCGAAAACAACTTTGAATAAGAAAAAAACATTTGTGACGCCGTCTGTTGCCATGAGTCATAACTTTCTTTATTTGCGGGGGAACAATTTCAGGGCTACTGAAAATCGCAAAAAAAAAATTAAGAAATAATGTTACAAAAAAAAACATTTTCGAATAAATAAAGTTGATTAAAAAAAGTTTCAAAGAAATTTTTAAACGTAAGTAGCGCCATCTGTTAATCTGTGGCCGCAATTAAACTCTGGAAAACCGTTTCAAAATAGCTGAAAACAGATTTCTTCAGGTAAGTGTGAAAATCACGGCCAGCTGAATTGATATGTCATATCCGGCCAGTCCAATTCGCCTAAAAATGTGTTCCAGTGAAGCAAACCATGAAGCGTGTCAACTAGCGCCCTCTGATACTCATTAATTAGTTGTTACCATGGTTACGACACCGACGTTTATTTTGACAACTTAAATATCAAGACGAATTAACATTTCTCATAACCAAAAATTTTAACAGATAAAACAGCGACAGCCTACGATCGCTTTTTGACCTGACATTGCAGTAGGATAACAAATCAAAAACGATTTGCAACAAAATTTTTCAAAAATTTAAAGATGACAGTAATTTTGACACTAGTTTTGAATTTGAGGGCGCCACGCCAAATTCCAAATACAATTTTTAATGTTCTTTGGACTGGCGGTATATAACAATTCAATTCAGGTCATCCTGGTAAAAATAGTTTCAACATACTTAGCTTAACTTAGCGCTATCGTTTTCATGAAATTTCTAACCTCAAATATTGACAGCTCTTGTCGCTTTTCAGAAATAGGATGATCCAAAAGCAATTAGCATTGAAGTAAGTAGCTAAAGATTTTTTTTTTAATTTTACTTTCTTAATAATAAAAATATTTCAACAATAAAAGGAAAAAAAAAATTGCAACCCGGGGACTTGACTTCTAGTTACGCCACTGGTTTTGTTATCAAAATTACCTCATTTTTTTACGCCACTGATTTTGTTATCAAAATTACCTCATTTTTTTCAAAGTTTTAATTATGTGCAATTAAGACACCATCTTACTTACCACCTCCTGTTAAATTTAACCGTCAGGTAATACTCTAGGAAACCATCGTCGACACAATGATATTAACCGACAGTTAAATTTATCAGGATGTGGTAAGATTGGGCCTAAAGAACACATTAATTTATGAATAGCTTTGATTTAACAACAGCAAAAGAATTGAGAATTTAATGATCTGATTCTAATTATTACTTTTTTCCATAAATTACTGTTATTCTTACTGTTATTATTTAGAAAGTCTTCAGTAATATGAAACTTCTTCACATCTAAAATTAGATAATTGAGGCGGGTACAGTTATAGATCCTATGTAAATATGCAATTGAAATGATGTAATAATTTTAAAATCAACATCAGTTCTAAAGAAGTGTTAAAAATAATTATAGCACCTGTGCTAACTAAAATTACTAAAGTAATTACTTGGTTCATTAAAGGTTTTAACACGATTTTTTTTTTTTTTTAAACGTACCTATATCAATTTTAGCATCCCCATTCTGCTTGTCATTCGTAACGAACTTAATATCACCGGTATTAACATTGGAATGCGGAGAGACCTTGTTCTCTTCTTCGGGCAGCATCTTTTCATGTGCACCGTCCACCTCTGGACTGTTGGTCTGGCTTTTCACCAGACTCTTGGGTCGAGTTAGTGGTTCATCTGGAAAGGAACAGGTTTGACGTTGTTTTTATTGTCTTTTTGTTGTGTTTGTGGTGCGTGATGCAATTTTCTCATACCTTCCATGTCTGCCTCTGGTATTTGCCTGTAAGTGGCTGGTGAAGGGTCACTGGCCCCCTTGCCGGATATCTCGAGCTTATTGCTGTCCATTCTGCACAATTACTGCTGCTTGTGATGCAAATTGCTTTCTTTAAGTTAAACTGCTCGACGCACGCCCAAGGATAAATCAATAGTCAGCTAGCTCTACACCGAACATAACCACCACGCCACTGACGCTCTACTCGTCATATGACTAATCGATTTACTGACGTTAGCGTTGTTAGGCGTTATTACCAACTTTATTAGTTTTGCATAGTTTAAGCGAGATTTATTTAATTTCGTCTTTCGATAAAGCGTAAAACACAGTAAGTTACATTAAACTATATCTATAACAGTTTATATTTGAATAATCGAACGAACAGAACAAGAAAAAATCAAATTATTTAAATTTGCCGCCTAAAATTTCTTAGCCAATCGCTGGTCCATAGCAACGCTTTTTTTACGGCTTCTACCTTCATGTACACTCGTCGACAGAAAAACTGACACATCAAATTGCCTTCTCCTAATTTCTACACACGATTTGACATTTACAAAGTGTGTACTGGTCGTGAAATTTGGAGGTTATAATAAATAATACATGAGAAAAGGATTATCACCAGCACAAACACGCAGTGAAAGGGAGTTGATATCGGCGTAACTGGCAAGGAAAGTAACTGTAGACATACATACGTTTCGGTCTGAAACGTAGGTACAACGATGCTCACCATAAATGATACCATTTGACAGTTTCGTAGTCCTTACTCTGAATGTTCTTAAGGGTGTGGTTCGCATGCAGGAGTATCATTTAAGTTGAGCGTCGTAGTACATTTCGATCCGAAACGTACTGTCGGAAGCAAGAATAAATAGACAAATTACGTAATTATTCTATCTGGAAACGGCAGTGACTAAAGACAACTTCACAGATAACATTTTAAAAAAAGACAACTTCACAGATAATATTTTAAAAAAATGTAAAGCTTTAAAAATTAACAAGCTTAAAACTTTGGTAGAATTTGTGAATTCGCCTTTAATCAATAGCATTTTGAGAAAAAATAAATTTGCTACAAAAAATATAGTAATTTTAATACTTGAAAAGTCAAGTTAACACATCTGATCATTTATTTAATTAAATTTCATACTGTCTACTAAATCTGTCTTGCTTTTATAAAATCGGGCCTTAAACAACTTAATTAGTTTAAATTTGAATTAATTTACAGTCGAAAGGAAAAAAGCAGTACTTAGATAATTATTACAGTTTCCTGCCTGGTTTCCTGCAATTTTTATTTATGAAATTGTATTTAAATACAAACAGTACATAATTAAAGTTGGTTCTTGTCCTATGAAAATTGTAAAGTACAAAGTTTTTTTTTAACTCCTGGCGAAACGTTGAGTGTTTTCCCTTCATAATTGTCAGGTTCGAGATTAAAAAAACTTTGTATTTACAAACAGTACAGTGGCGGACAATAAAATCCGGGCAGGTCATTTTGAATAAATTTTACATGACTTTAATACTTCTCTCGTTCGATTCATATCCATTTTAGCAAAATGACTCGTTTAAATATAGCGCTTAAAAAATAACATTAATTTCACCAGGTAAAGTTTGGACAGAAGACTGAAAGGAAGAGTTGCTACTACGAGATTTGAGTTTTACATTTGACACTGATCTGACATATTGACATTTCAAATCTTCCTTTTTACGGATAAAGCAGCGACATCTTACGATCGCTTCTTGACCTGACATTGCAGTAGGTTAGACAGATTGAAGCGGATTTGCTCCTAGTAAGTCCCCCATGCAAGGCGGCCATGTTTGCTGACAAAGCATAATGAAAGTTTAAAAAAAATGGTCAGGTCAAGAAGCGATCGTAAGATGTCGCTGCTTTATCTGTTCATCACTCTTACATCGCAATTGCGAATAAATTGGACAAGTCGTTTTTGTTTCCAGTGGGAATGTCGAGCTACGTCTCTGCTGACGAAGCCCCAAGCAGGGCTGAAACAGCTGTACAGAAGCTGCTCGAGGTTTTAACTGTAGTCAAAAACGATTTGCAACAAAATTTTTTGAAACTTCCTTTTTACATTTTGACAGAAACATAACCTCAATCAAAATATGATTTGGCTGATTTACCAAATTCGTTTGTATAAAAGCGTACGATATGTCAAATTCCTGCCCGGATTTTATTGTCCGCTGTCGTACTTATGTAAGTATTACTCTGTCGGTATTTCAAATATAATAATTATTTTAAAATCAATTCATAAAGCAAATCATAAATCCATTCATTAACCCGTCCATTAATCCATCCACGAATCTATCCATAAATCCGTCCGTAAATCCATCCGTAAAGCTATCCGTAAGTCCATCCATAAATCTATTCATAAATCCATCCATAAATCCGTCCGTAAATTCATCCATAAATTCATCCGTAAATGGATCTGCAAATCCATTTATAAATCCATCCATAAATGCGCCCATAAATCCATCCATAAATCCGTCCGTAAATCCATCCATAAATCCAACCCTAAATCCATCCGTAACTCCATCGATAAGTCTATACTTCAAGCATTGTTTTCTTCTGTTTTTTATTCATTTAATTTTTTTCTTTTGTTTTTTCTTCTTTGAAATTTTATTCACAGGTCGTTTCGTTGTTTATTTTTTAATTTGTCTTTTTGTTTCCTACCAGTTTTTTAACTTGCTGAAGCTTTCGGCCGGAAAATCGCCAATTTTTCATTTATTTTCTTTGTCTATCCGTTTCTTCTTTCGGTTTTTTGTATTTTTCTTCTCTTTAATAGAATTGTTTTTCACATTTTATTGACTGCTTTTTAAAGCTCTTTGTTGTTTCCCACGAGTTTGTTTCTATATGCAAAAACTTTTGACGATTTCCATTTTTTTCTTGTCCGTCTCAATATAGTGGTACTTGTGTTTTTTTATTCATTTTATTCTTTGTATTCTTCTTTTGTTTATTTTTGTCAAATTAATTTTTCACATACTTTTGATTGACGCTTTCTGTACAGTTGTCTTTTGTTTTTCACTAGTCCTAGTCTTTTTTTTATTTTTCCTCTGGAAATTCATTTGTTTTTGTTCATTTTAGTGATCAAGGTTATTTTATTTTACGAGTATTTTCTGATCTCTACGCTTTCATACTACATATTTTGTTTTTTGCTTTTTTTATCGAATTGATTTCTTATAGATATTTTTGTTAATTATTCATTTGTTTGGCGACCACCTTAGTTGTGATCTTTTGTTTTGCGCACTGTATTTCTTTATTTTTTTTTGTTTACTTCGCGTCTCGTATTGTGTTGCCGTTGCTTTCATTCCTCTTTTGATTCTGTTCATTTGTTTTTTCCGGTTCTCATTTTCGATATCCAAAATCTTATTTTATATTTGTTTTTTTTTTTGTCTGTCTGTTATTCTTCGTGTATCTTTTCTTCGCTTGCTATTTCTTTTGTTCCTTTGTGTTATGACTTTAATTAATTAAGAAAATGCGACATTTTTAATGTAAAGCAGGTTTTAAAATGCGTGATTGGTTGGTAGTTACAAATTGCAGTCGAAAGCAGAAAATAGTAAACAATTACAGTTTCCTGTAATTTTTGTTTCTCTAAAAAGGGTGCTGCTTAAATGCGACTTCACAGTTGAGACTTAAAAACTTTCAGATTCGACTTGATAGGCTCAAAACTTTTGTTAAACCTGTGAAGTCGTATTTAAATAATACCATTCTGGCGAAAGAAAAATTACAGGAAACTGTAATTGTCCACTATTTTCTGCTATACGAGCTTTAGAAAATTGGCACTTTTTGGCCACATATTGTCAACAACTTGGCGACATTGCCTTGAAAAAAAACTGACAACCCTGCTCGATATTTCACATTTTCTCTAAACGAAAATTTAGAAATTTACTTGTTGATATTTATAACATGAACAATCTACCTAATAAATTAATTTAGTTGGGAAGCAAGAGTGTACGAAACTTCGAAAACAGACAATAATTAAATTAAAATATCATTGAATTGCTATTTTTAATTGAAAACAGATTGAAAAGTTTAGGTGGCGACATCCTGCGATCCCTTTTTGATCTGACATCGCTATTTTTATTACCCGTTGCCATGGTAACGATTTTGAAGAGTACAAACAACAACAAACAGCAAACATGTTTTCAACAAATGTTGTAATAAACGATGGTGAATTCACAAGAACCATTTACACAATGGTAATAATTAACAGATTACAATTTATTTTATTATAAGTTGAAAATGTTCCTTACTTTGTCCTTCCCATCAGATTAAAGAGGGACGATACCAGGATGCCATCAAAGTCCTTCATGGCATTCCAGAATCGAGCTCAAGCAGGGCAGGACTGTCATTGTTGGCTTATTGTTACTTCTACGTGCAGGATTTTGCAAACGCAGCCAGCTATTACGAGCAACTCACTGTCATGTTGCCTGAGAATGATGATTACAAATTGTATCACGCTCAGGCTTTATACCAGTCTTGTTTGTACGATGAAGCTTTTAATGTAACAGAAGAAATAACTAACGAAGAATACAAAAATCAGGTAAGTAAGTACAACATGAACATAATATTCCAAAGAATACTGTTATGATGTAAAATGTTTATTAAATGAACGTGAACATGAACATTTCCAAAAGAAATACATATTTTTAATGATGAGATGTTGTCTTTGATAAAGTGAAAGTGGGTCCTTTACATACTAAAAGATATGTTACGGGTAGGTTATAGGTGGATCCCCCATTTGTATCCTGGCAGATTATTTCACTGTAAGTATAAATTATTTATTTTATTATTTTCATATTAGGAATATGCAGGGAAGGGCAATAGTATGGAACCAGCTTAATATTTCGAAAACTGTTTGAAATGTATTTGAAATTTGATGTGTGATTTAAAGTCAGTTCATTACCAATTTGTTTCAATTGTTTATCTGCTCTTGTTTCTGAGATCCAACGCCTACTTGATTTTTTTTTTTTAATGACAACCTGGTGATTTTTTCCTTTATTTTATAGTTTGTTTAATCCTATAAATGACTTATATAAAAATATTTATACAGGGTGTCCACTGAGTGCCGCGGTCTTCTCTACCGTCTAAAGTATACAAGATAGAAAAGAAATTCAAATGAGCTGAGGTGTTATTCAGTCAGCTCTATTTTCTAAAATTATTTTTGGCTATACAGGATGTTCAGTAACTGAGAGCCATACCAAAGTTACACCCAATATTTTTAATATTAATATTTTTACATATTTCGAAAGTACGCATAACGAGTAGGTAATCAAAAGTTTTATTTAAGGGTTTTTAAGATATTAATGACAGTATATAAAAAATTGCTCTACTTTGAGCTCTTGTAGTTTGATTATTTATTTACATTTCATCGCGAATTCTTGTAGATAGTCAATACAATATCTCATCTACAGAAATGTCACAACAGCGTCAATCTATTAGTTATTATGTCTACAGTGTTTTGGAAAAGTTAATTTTTCTCAAAATTTTCAAATGGCACACCCAGTATATCTAAACTCTTGTGAAACACTGCCCTAATGAGCTTTCATAAAACACCAAATGTTTTTGTCCAAACTGAACAAATCGCGAAACAGCAATTAATAATTTTTTTAATTGCAATATTGACGTTTTTTAGCGTTTTCGACCGGTCCTTCTGTTTTATTTTGTTGAAAAATTAACAAATATTAGTTAATTTAATTAATAAAGTAAAAGATAACAAAATAATGTACAAATTAAGAATAATAAGTATTAAATTAGAAAATAACAGAAAACAATGAACAAATTAAGAATGACAAGGAACCATTGGATCTCGAAAATTTATATTAAATATTCAAATTGTTTTTCAGCTTCTTGTAAATACTTCTTACTTCTTGTAATCTTGACGCCAAAATACAGTTTTAGTTGCTTTCTCCTATTAGTTGTGTCATATCACGTAACTTTTCATTATTAAGATCCATTTTGTTAACACAAAAAGAAGTACAAATTTGTAAAAATAGTGTGTCACTAATCTAAACAATTGTTCTGTCAATTAAAATTCCATGGCAACTGTTTTCCTATTTTCTAGCAAACGGCAACGTAATTTTAAATATTATTTTTTAAAATTATTTTAATAAAGTTATATATTTTTAACGTAAAGGAACATAGGAATTAGTTTAATTTGAACATATTCAATTACTTTGAACACAAAATAAAACATATGCAAAAACCGTACTTTCTAAATATGTAAAAATATACTGGGTGTGCCATTAGCCCTAAAAGAAGCTAAGAAGAAGTATTTTGAAAATAAATTATTAAATTCATCCAATAAATCCAAAACTGGGTGGAATATTGTCAGGCAATTAGCAAATATAAATACGAACTGTAGCTTTAGTTTATCCTCTTTTTCTGACCATCAGAACATTGATCCTGATGTGGTGACTAACTTATTTAATAATCACTTCAGCAGCATAATCTCAAACGTAGACTACACGCAAAACCGAGAATTATCCACCGAGTTTGATTACGATGTAATCCCGCATAACATGTTCCTATTTGCAACTGATGATGCCGAAATCAGATCTGTGATCGAATCAATTTCCAATAAAAATTCTGCAGGTGCAGATGAGGTGCCCTGCTCTCTGATTGGCAAAATTGCTTCGTTTATAATAACTCCGATTGTTCACCTAATAAATAAATCTCTCCTTCAAGGGGTGTCCAGACTCAATAAAATGCGGCAAAGTCTTGCCGATATACAAAAAAGGAAACCGTTCCAATCCCGGCGATTATCGTCCAATTTCTCTTCTACCGGCCTTCAGTAAAATTTTTGAAAAAGTTTTAAATTCAAGATTAGTCTCACACCTATCCCACTTTGAAATTTTAAATAAAAATCAATTTGGCTTCACCAACAATGTCTCAACTAAAGATGTAATTTATAATACCCTCACTTATATATATGATAAGTTGGATAGTAAATTTAACGTAACTGGTGTATTCTTCGATCTCTCCAAAGCGTTCGACTCACTGGTTCACGATATCCTATTTAAAAAAATGGAGAGATATGGCATACGTGGTCTAGCTCTGAACATTTTTCAATCTTATTTATGTAACCATAGTCAAATTGTCTCATTACCTCTTGAAATCGATAACACAATTAAAACTTATCATTCAACCGAGTCACCTATTCACCGTGGAGTCCCTCAGGGATCGATCCTAGGACCGACCTTATTTTTGATCTACGTAAATGACTTGCCTCTTACCGTCTCACTCGGACACCTATCACAATATGCAGATGACACTAACGCAATTGTAGCTAATAAGTCAGCTGAGGAAATTTCCAAAATCAGTTCTGAAATTGTCGAGAAAATGAATAGGTGGTGCTCAATCAATAATCTTCGCCTTAATATGAATAAAACCGCGATTGTCACATTTAAAAAACAACCTGCTGCCTTTAGCATCTTAGTCAAACATAATAATAAATCGCTACCGACATCGAGTTTCGTTGAGTTCCTGGGTCTCACTGTCGATGCGCCAAACTTGATTGGGAGCAACATTGCAGTAAACTGAACAGTAAGCTTTCCTCTGCTGTCTATGCTTTAAATAACCTAAGAGCCAATGTAGGAATATCATCCCTCAAAGCGTTTTATTATGCTTACGTCGAATCCAGGTTACGCTATGGCATTCTTTTCTGGGGATCCTCCTGCCACGTTACGCGTCTATTCCTTCTACAAAAAAGGATTGTCAGAACCATGTGTGGAGTGCCGATAACTAGTTCATGCAAATCATTATTTCAAAATTTGGGAATTTTAACCCTTGCCAGTACATACATGCACTCAGTGGACACCCTGTATATTACATAAAGAAATTTTCGAGAAAATAACGTTTAAATGAAAAAGTTAGGAAAGATAGTTTGTCGGTAGATATTAGACTAAAATACTAGTTTTAACAAAAACACTAGAAGGCCACAAGATTATGGGCTGTTTTAAAGATAGAATTAAAGAAAACTTTAATAAAAGTTGCCTTAAAAACCTAAAAATATACTAGGAAAAGAAATGTAGTTGAGTATTATTATCGGATTAGATCATCTGTGGTGGAGAGAAATGAAAAGATTAGAGACTTAGGAGTAACTTTTGACACCCAATTTACTTTTGAAGCACATCTTCGAGAAATTACTAATAAAAATTTATGAATGTTATGTTTTGTTATACGCAGTACTCGAGAATTTACAAATACGAAAGCACTTGAAATGTTGTATTCCTCTTTAGTGAGATCTATATTGGAATATTGTTCAATAGTTTCCGTTTCCGTTCTATAAATATCAAAAAGATATGCTTGAAAATGTTCAAAAGAAATTCTTAAAATATTTATACTACAGACAAGCTGGTTCATATCCCGTCAGAGATGATATTTCGTTATCCACTCTATTGAATATGTTTGACTATAACAGTCTGGAAGTCCGCAGAGTTGTTTATGCTGTTGTCTAATTTTTCAAGTTAGTTACTGGGAACGCGGATAATAATTCTTTGTTGTCGCAGATTAATTTCAGAGTCCCCTCGAATACTAATAATAAGGCTACATTTGTTTGTCCCAATGCACACTTGAATTTTATAAAAAGATCACCTATATACAGGGAGATTCAGGCAACCCTTGCATTAAAAGTTTACGAACTTCTCCTTTGAATTTTTGTTTCATATTTAGTTAACGATACGGATCTATCAAAATATCATATTTTCAAATTTCGAACATTTCCGCTTATACTGGAAGTTGCTGTCAACTTTCTTATTTTAAATGGAATACCCCAATTTTTAATGCATTTTTGAAATCTTCATAAAATTCTAAAAATATTTTGTGCAACATATGATACAAGGAAAATTAACCGTTTCCGAGATATTTTCACTTTTTAAAAATGACTAAGACTTGCAGAACCTTGGTTATGATACTGCCATCCTTGTGCAACAAAAACCATGATACCCATTTTTGGCCGCCTGTAGTAGGCTACAGTAACATTCTTTCAGATCATGTCCAGTTTTGAACTTGATTGCTTACAGGCTGGTTGAAAAGTAACTTCTATTCGAACTAATTTCAATTGTCGAAAAGTTATGTTTTTTAAATGGAACGCCTAGTATATTTTTATACCATGTGACTCAGGATTAAATGTTCTTTCGTCCTGTATTAGCATTCCATATACTTATCTCTTATAGTTTATTCGTTATCGATGATTTCTTTTTAACATGTATTTTTTTTCCATTTTTCGGTATTATTTTTAAATAGTGGGCTATGAAAACTAGAGAAATTATAATTTTTGAAATCATCCGTCTAGTAGGAATTAAATTAAAATTAAACCAAAAAATGAATAATCAAACACAAACATATTAAATGTATTTGATGATAAAAAAATCGACAATTCAAGAAGTTAATAAAAAAAAGTTGTTATATTATTATATAATGTGTTATTACTTAGATACAGTAGAAAGTTATTACTAATAAATAACAGCCGAGGACAACTTAGAGCCAATATTATAACCAACAATTTGTGTATTATTTTTAATATTTCTGATTTATTATTTATTTATTAGTTTTCATAAAATTTTGTATTGTAAGTGTACATTTCTGCTTGTAAAAGTGTAAATAGTCATACCAAGAATTCCAATACATGCGGCATATGTAAACAAAAAGCTTAGATGATAGATGTGTATTTAAATATTATTTGTCGGTTTTCAAAATGAAATTGAGTCAGAAATTAATTTAAAAAACCTCAGCTTGTTAAATTTTCATAGCACACTATTCAGGAATAATACTGAAAATGAAAAAAATTGATGTGTCAGATGAGAAAATCATGAATAGAAAGAGAAAGGTAACAGATGGGTATAGGGAATGCTAATACAGTTCGAAAGAACATTTAATTCTGATTCTTATGGTATAAAAAAATACTGGGTGTACTATTTAAAAAACATGACTTTTCGACAGTTGAAATCAGTTCCAATAGAAAAACTTTTCATCCAGCACGTAAACGACTTTGTGTAAAATTAGGTATGACCTGAAAGCTTATGAGCATAGCCTACTACAGGCTAAAAATTGAAATTATGGCTTTTGTTACACAAAGATAGCAGCATCATAAACAAGGTACTGCAACTTTGAACTTTTTTTTTTTTAATGGAAATATCTCTAAAACGACTAATTTTTCTTATATCAGATGTTACATAAAATATTTTTAGAATTTCATGAAGATTTCAGAAATGCAATAAAAGATGGGATATTCCATTTAAAATAAGAAAGTTGACAGCAACTTCCGGTACAAGCGGAAGTGTCCGAAAGTTAGAAATATTATATTTTAATAGATCATTATCGCTAACAATAAATTTGGATTTGACTCCTAACCACAATATGCTTTTTTATAAACTAAATACGTATTTCGGCAGCTATGCTGCCATCTTCAGTAGTTGCGACTTCTATCCTACTAAATCACAGGAGAAGTCGCCGAAATACGTATTTAGTTTTTAAAAAAATCATATTGTGGTTAGGAGTCAAATCCAAATTTATTGTTAGACAAGCCACAGTCTCCAATACATTAAACATTATCGCTAACTTATAACCGCAAAATATGAAATAGAAATCCAAAGAGGAAGTCCGTAAACTTTTAATGAATGAGTTGCCTGAATCTCCCTGTATATAATAACCGACTATTTTAACAAAATAGCGGACTCAACAGATTTAAACACGACGACGGTTAATAGCCTAAGAAATGTGATCTTACAAAAATTGAGAGGTGACTAAATTATGTCAACTACATGCCCAATAAATGACATTTTTAGCTGTTGGGCATTACGTGAATAATAATAATAATAAAATAAATACCGAATATCAACGTAAACCGCTTTTCCTAACTTTTTCATTAAAACGTTATTTTCTCCAAAATTTTCTTATGCAATAGATAAATATTTTTATGTGGTCGTTCAGACAATTAAAGGAACTATTAAATAAAAGAAAAAAATCAGCAAAAGCAAAATGTCATTAAAAAAATCAAGTAGACGTTGGATCTCGGAAACAAGACCAGATAAACAATTGAAACCAATTTGTAAGTTAGGTCTTATTGACTCTGAATCACACACCAAATTTCAAATAGATAAGTCAAACAGTTTTCGGAATATTAAACCGGTTCCATGGTTTTGCCCTTGTCTGTATAGTGTCTTTCAAAAAGTGTGCTGCAAATGGGATTTTGGGACACATCAGAAAATCCAGAAAACTTTGTAAAAAAAGGTTCCAGTAAACGGCAGTTCATTTTTCTTTTCACCCGTGTCGAATTCAGATATAATAGAAGTCATAAAATCATTGAAATCCAAGAAAAGTACTGATATGTTTGGATTGGATACAAAAACTATACAGTTTGTTGCTGAAGCAATAAATGACCCTTTAACTCATATTATTAACAGCCGCTTACAACTTGGTATTTTTCCAAATAATATGAAGATTGCGTTAAGTTATTCTAATATACAAAACAGGAGATGAACAAGATCCAAATAATTTTGGACCTATCTCTATACTACCAATCTTCTCAAAAATATTTGAAGCTATAATTCGGAAGCAGATATTCGACTTTTTACAGAAGCATAATTACTTAAACGAACAACAGTTTGGTTTCCGGAAGGAAAAGAGCATGGTTGATGCTACTTTGTCATTGCTGTCATATATCTATGAAAACTTTGAAAATCATGAAAAGTGTAAAGCGCAATTCTGCGATCTCAGTAAGGCGTTCGCGATGAATCATACTTTGCTTCTGCAGAAAATGGAGTATTATGGCTTCAGGGGGATACCGCTACGTTTATTAGAATCCTACTTATGCAACAGAAAGCAAGTTATATATCATGACGGCAACTACAGTGCACCCATGGACATAACCTGCGGAATTGCTCAAGGCTCCCTATTAGGACCGCTATTCTTTCTAATTTATATTAATGATTTCCTGACCTTTTCATCTAAATTGTTCAACAGTGCTGTACGCCGGTGCCGATGATACAACATTAATAACGTCGAGTAATAATGAATCACTTCTTCAGCAAAATTTTAATCAAGCGCAGAATGATGCTGCTGTATGGTTCGCTGTTAACAAATTATGTTTAAATAAAACAAAGACTAAATTGATGTCATTTTCAAATAATAGAAAGAAGAATCTTAACTACTGTGCTAAGTTTTTGGGCCTGCATCTTGATTCAAAGCTAACCTGGAACAGTCACATATCTGCTTTAATGAAAAATCTTCCTAAGGCAATTTATGCAATTAGACGCATTAAACAAATTATCAACTGCTGCCCGTAGCGCGTACTTTCCCCTGTTTCACTCTGTGTTGACTTATGGGATTATTTTATGGGGCCACGCACCCAACATAAAAATTGCGCTTAAACTCCAAAAAAGAGCTGTACGAACTATTGAAGGCGTCCCTGATAACGAAAGCTGTAGGCCCCTCTTTAAGAAACTTCATTTTTTAACTTTGGTGTCCACATACATACTGCAAAAAGTTTTACATATCAAGAAATACAGACAAAGATACTGTACGCGCACAGAAATGCATAATTATCTTATCAGATCAGGAACAAATTTATCTGTACCATTTCATAGACTGAATACGTCTGATCCAATTTCTATCGGCCTAATTCTGTATAACAAAGTACCGAATCACTGGAAAGAAGGCAGCATGGCAACCTTGAAAAGGAAGTTAAAATTATGTTTACTAGAAAAAGTCTTACTACAGCATTACAGAATTTCTTGAATAAAGCTTGTGATTCTGGTTATGTGTAAAATTTTCTTAGTATCGTTTCCTAAGTTAAGTTAATTATGTAACAAAATTCTTTTTGTTATTTGATTGTTCAGTTGACCTGATTATACAGGGTGTGGATAAAGTATGGAACAAAATTCATATTTCTGTTATCTTGGGTTTGATGAAAAAATCCTGAAACAGGTCGATTTTAGTTTTGTCCCATGCACTTTATGACATAGTGAATTTTATTCTGTGGCCATCTGATTGCACCCAGGTGTGACGTCATCAGTTTTTTCAAATGGTAACATCCGACGTTTATTATCCCTTGTCGTTAAGTATTCCATTGTGCATACAACGGTATAAAAAGTTTGGTATCTTACATAATAATTTTTTGGAGAAAAACACTTTCGAATTTAAACAAATTAAAATTTTATTCCTATGATAAACTAATCAAAAATTATCAACAAATTAGATACGTCTGAGGTGTACCTCGGATTGTCTTCAATCGAGACATCGACCAGTCGACATAAGGGAAACAAAAAGACCCTATGCAGGCCTTACCGTTTGTTCCTAGAACAGAATGATTTTTTAAATTTCCGGTTGATGATGTTTTTTACAATTGAAAAACGCAAGTAACTATGGCGTAGACGAAAGTAATGTCAAAGTACTGTCAATTAGCTTATAACCGTATATCAAGTACTGCACCTGAGTATTCGTTTTGACTAGAACGGAAATTTGGTAGTGTTGAAAGTGAATCACGAAAATGGCTTATTTGAGCGAACAAGACAGAATTCAAATTCTTATTATGGTTGGCTTTGGTGATAAAATACGTAGCCATGAAGAAGCCTGTCAATTGTTCAATGCAGAAAATGCAAACCGAACACCGATTTCGCGATCAACGGTGAGCAAAATTATGGCAAAATTCGCAGAAACTGGCAGTGTGAAAGACAGACCCAAACAAGGTCGTCCAAGAACTGAAGAAGGTACTAGGCTGAACATTCTCTTGGAAGTTCAAAATAACCCCCACACTTCAACAAGAAACATTGCCAGAGATAATGCAGTCGACTTTTCCACAGTCGCAAAGTACTTGAAGAAGGAAAAACTTCATCCATATAAAGTCCATCTCGTTCAGGAAGTGAATGAAGATGACTTCGACCGTCGAAACGAGTTCTGTGAACAATTGATGTTACGATGCAATGAGAATCCCGAATTTCTCAGTAATGTGCTTTTTAGCGACGAAGCAACTTTTAAAATAAACGGTCAGGTGAATCGCCATAATTGTACGTATTGGTCGGGCGAAAATCCTCGATGGGTTCGGGAAGGTCACACCCAAACCCAACAAAAAGTTAATGTGTGGACGGGAATAATAGAAGATCGCATTGTGGGACCTGTCTTTCTCGAGGGAAATTTAAACGCTGAAAGATATTTAGATTTTCTAAGATTTGACCTCGTGCCAGCATTGGTAATACTGTTTCCGGACGAAGCCAATCCTGATGCGCCTCATCCCAGAATCTGGTTCCAACAAGATGGAGCACCTCCACATTTTGGCCAGCATGTTCGCAGGTATCTCGACGAAATTTTCCTATGGAGATGGATAGGACGAAGGGGAACAATTGACTGGCCTGCCCGCTCGCCAGATCTCACCCCACTTGATTTTTTTCTATGGGGTAATGTGAAGTCAAAGGTGTGCACAAATAAGCCACATGACTTGGATGACCTGAAAACTCGCATTTACGAGGAAATTCGCAATATTGACCCAGAGACAATACGACGTTCCGTAGAAAGTGTGTACGTCCGTCTTGGCCAATGTCAAATGGCCAACGGTGGACAGTTTGAACACCTCCGTTGATATTTTATCTAATTTGTTGATAATTTTTGATTAGTTTATCATTTTTTGATTAGTTTATCATAGGAATAAAATTTTAATTTTTTTAAATTCGAAAGTGTTTTTCTCCAAAAAATTGTTATGTAAGATACCAAACTTTTTATACCGTTGTATGCACAATGGAATACTTAACGACAAGGGATAATAAAAGTCTGATGTTACCATTTGAAAAAACTGATGACGTCACACCTGGATGCAATCAGATGGCTACAGAATGAAATTCACTATGTCATAAAATGCACGGGACAAAACTAAAATCGACCTGTTTCATAATTTTTTCATCAAACCCAAGATAACAGAAATATGAATTTTGTTCCATACTTTATCCACAGCCTGTATTTTGATTCAATAAATGATGATTTGATTTTGATTATTTTTGATTTTTTTTAATGCATTTTTTTTTAATACATTACCACTGCGGAAGAATGTTTCTGCATCCCTTAAAGTCAAATTGGATTGGGAAATGTCACATGAAATTTATTTTGAACAGTATACAGCGTGAACACTGGAAAATGAGGACCACTTAAGAGTAAAGTGTCCTTATTTTACAAAATACAAAAAATAAATTATTTTGTTGTAATTTTCAAATGAAACTATTAAGTTTTAATGAAACACAATAAAGTTTTAATCACCACAGCGAATTTCAGTTTGAAATAAGAAGGTTCTGAAGGTAGAGCAGCTAATTCTTAAGAATAACTGATTCAGGACCTTTGGTCATCAATTAAAGAAAAAAATCTTTTGTCGATATTGTAGATTGTCAAAATTGTTGATTGACCAATAAATTATTATTATTAAAAATGTGTTTTCTCCTGGAACAATCAATAATTTTTTTTTTAATCGTTCCACTCTTGCTCATCATGAGTCATTAAATACATACTCCTCGTTTGATTTAATGAAATCACTAATTAACAATTACATTTCTAATGATTTAGTTACCCAATAGAAGGCAATTACATAATTTTAATTAAAGAGTTTATTGCTGCTCTTAACTAGAAAACCAATCACGTTTTTCCCCGGTAAAATTCGCTTTACACAATTAATACGCCCGTAATGATTTCATCAACGATTTCATCTTCAGGTAATTAAACTTCAAGCCGCAATCAAGTACGGACAGGAAGATTTGATTTCGGCCAAGAACCTGATCGATTCCTGTCCGGCTGAAGACCCGGACACCGAAGTCAATTTAGGCTGCTTATTGTACAAGGCAATTTTCATTTAGATAACTTGTCAATAATAAAAAAAAATCACCGAGGTCACATTTTCAGGAAGAAAACTACGAGGAAGCTTTAAGCAAATTCCTCGCATCACTCCAGAGTGCAGGCTTTAAACCGTACCTCAGCTATAACGTAGCACTGTGCCATTATAGATTGAAAGAATACGGGTCTGCTTTAAAATACTGTGGTACAAAGCACGACATATTTAAAAAAAAATTTAAATTGTTGGCAATGCCAGTTTTCAGCTGATATTATAGAGCGGGGCATTCGTGACCATCCAGAGTTAAGTGTGGGCATGCAGACCGAAGGAATTGAAGTACGTTCGGTTGGAAACACGTTGACTCTGCACGAGACTGCACTGACAGAGGCGTTTAATCTAAAGGCAGCCATCGAATACCAATTAAAAAATTGTACGCATTCAGAATCTTCATATTACAAAAATGACTGCCATGTCTTCTTTTAGTTGACGCTGCAAGAGAAGCTTTAACCGACATGCCACCTCGTGCTGAGTACGAATTGGACGCAGTTACTCTCCACAACCAAGCCCTCATGAACATAGAACAAAACCCGGCTGAAGGTTTTGAGAAGCTCCAGTTCTTACTGCAGCAAAACCCGTTTCCCCCGGAAACGTTCTCGAATCTCCTGCTCTTATATTGCCAACACGAATGCTATGATTTAGCAGCGGATATCCTGGCGGAGAATGCCCATTTGACCTACAAATATTTAACACCTGTAAATACCTAAGCACCATCCAAAATCAAATCATGAAAATTAAATTTCCAGTACCTGTACGATTTCTTGGATGCCATAATCACGCAGCAGACGTCTCCCAGCGAAGCCTACCAGAAGCTCGATGAGCTCGCCAACCGCCACACGGAGCTCCTGCGGAAGCTCACGAAACAAGTTCAAGAGCATCGAACCAACGGTGACACGGAGCTTGTTAAGAAAGCCGTCCTGGATTACGAAGACTGCCTACAGCGGTACATCCCCGTGTTGATGGCGCAGGCCAAAATCTACTGGGAGATTGAAAACTACGCCCAAGTGGAAAAAATATTCAGGAAGAGCGTGGAATTTTGCAACGACAACGACATTTGGCGATTGAACGTTGCGCACGTGTTGTTTATGCAGGAGAATAAATTTAAGGAGGCAACCGGATTTTATGAGCCGATTGTCAAAAAGAATTACACAGACGTAAGAGTTAATCTTTCTAAACAAATTTGTTGCAAGTCGTTTTTAATTGCACTGGATCCCTCCAACAGCTGTTTTAGCCTTTTTTGGGGCTTCATCAGCAGAAGCGTAGCTCAACGAGAGTTCCAGTGCAAACCAAAACGACTTGATCAAGGATATTCGGAATTGCGATGCAATAGTAATGACTAGCTTAAACAACGACATCCTACGATCACTTTTTGACCTAACATTGCATTAGGATTATAGACAAATTGAAGCCAGTTTGCCACAAAAAGCGATCGTAAGATGTCGCTGTTTAAGCTAATACACAAGGTTGGTAAAACTGATATTGCATCTAATACACAGTCCAGCTGTACCAACATTCCAGTAATATTAATTATTTTTTCTGTTAAAGAAGTTGTAATTATCTCTTTAATTTTTAGTTGCTAGGTGTAAGCGCCATTGTGTTGGCAAATCTCTGCGTCTCTTACATTATGACATCGCAAAACGAAGAGGCTGAAGAGTTGATGCGAAAAATCGAGAAGGAGGAGGATCAGATCGCGTTTGAAGAGCCTGACAAGAAGTACTTTCATTTATGCATCGTCAATCTGGTTATTGGGTTCGTTTTTTTTTCTTTTCAACATTTTAAAATGTACATGCAGGCTGTATCTGAATTGCTTGGACTGGGGCCAAACTTTACAAACGTGATGAGGTATGGAACTAAACCGTAAAAATAAGTTCGTCTGTAAATGTGTGTCCAAAAAGTGCCTCTCCTTAAAAACTTACACGCGATTTTCGAAATTGATGGGTACAAGCAAATACTGAAACTGATTTTCGACCACGAATGCTACTTTGCACGACAGTGTCTCTGTAGGCAGATCATTTTCCAAACAAAATCCTGTAATCCTTAGCCCATGTATCTGTCTTGTAGAAAGTGCTACAACTCTCCATGCATCCATTCTATGGGAAGCACCTATTTTTAAGCAGTTTTGGAATTATCTAGATGATTTATTTGATTTTTTTAGCTAGATAACAATTTTTCAACTATTATCTTTTATCATAGTAATCTCTAAACTATCTCATCTATACAAAATATTTATCACAATAACAGATACTGGAATAATTAAATTTTTATGTACAGTTGTGGCATTTGAAAACTGGTACAAACACACTTGACAGTATCCGTGGCGGGGTTGCAGAAATTGCAAAGAAAGCCGGTGCTAAACCAGTGGCGTAGCTGTAGGGGTTGCAGGGATTACAAAGCAACGGCCATAGGCGCCTGTTCGAAGTGTAAAGTAAAAATTTTTGCCTGGATTTCTAAAGACTCACAAACGCGGAAAAGTGAAAGCTTGTTTATACGTCACACTGCAAAGGTTTCAGAAAAATGCATTTTCAAATACAGAATAGTTTGAAATAAGTAAAAAAAAGAAAGAAAACGAAAAAAAAAATTAATTTTTGAATAAATTGATGGGAAGCTATTTCAAAACCGCTGGAAAACCCTAAAAAAAAAACTACACTTTAAACATCAATTTCAAATGATCGAGGTATGTAACGCTCTCTGTTAATCCCAGCAGTAAATTTGTAATTTTCCGGGCAAAGATTCCAAAATTCCTGAAAACAATTTCGAATAAATAACATTTTACGCTTAAATAGTTAAGCGAAAGAATTTACATGCCCACGTGGCGCCCTCTGTTACGCTGAATCGTAACTTTGTACTCTTTGTTTACCGAAAAGCGACTGAAAAAGAAGAAGGACATTCAAGAACAAACAACGTTCTTGAAACGACTTTCAATAGAAAAAGATATTTGTGGCGCCATCTGTTACCGTGAGTAGTAACTTTGTTGTTCTGTTTCTTTGTGAGGAAGAAATTTCAAAGCAACTAGAAAACACTAAAGAAATTGCAGAAAAACAGTTTCGAATAAATAAAATCGGAACAGAAATGGTTAAGGGAAGTTTGAAACATATGTAAGTAGCGTCATCTGTTAATCTGTAGCTGCAACTAATTTCGTATCTTCTAATTCCGACAGTTTCAAAACAGCTGAAGAAGGCTAATTTCAGAAAGTTCACGAACAATGTTCTGAAAACAACTTTGAATAAGAAAAAAAAAAACGTTTGTGGCGCCGTCTGTTGCCATGAGTCATAACTTTCTTTATTTGCGAGGGAATAATTGCAAGGCTACTGAAAATCGCAAAAAAAAAAATTAAGAAATAATGTTACAAAAAAAAACATTTTCGAATAAATAAAGTTGATTAAAAAAAGTTTCAAAGAAATTTTTAAACGTAAGTAGCGCCATCTGTTAATCTGTGGCCGCAATTAAACTCTGGAAAACCGTTTCAAAATAGCTAAAAACAGATTTCTTCAGGTAAGTGTGAAAATCACGGCCAGCTGAATTGATATGTCATATATAAGTCGCAAAAAAAATTAAGAAATAATGTTACAAAAAAAAAATTCTAATAATTTTTAAACGTAAACAACGTCATCTGTTAATCTCTGACCGCAATTAAACTATGGAAGAAACAGCTGAAAACAAATTTCTTCGGGAAAGTGTAAAAATAGTTTAAGCGTACTCCGCACAGCGCTAGTTTTCGGGAGATTTCTAACCTAAGATTTTGACAGCTCTTGTCGCGTTTTAGAAATAAGATAGTCCAAAAGCAATTAGCATTGAAATAAGTAGCTAAAGTTTTTTTTTTTAGTTTTGCTTTCTTAATAATAAAAATATTAAACATATAAAATAGCGACATCTTACTATCGCTTTTTGACCTGACATTGCACTAGGGTAGGCAAATTGAAGCGGGATTTGCTCCTAATGAGTCCCCCATGCAAAGGGGGCCATGCTTGCTGTCAAAGCATAATGAAAGATTTTAGAAAAATTTTGTGCAAATCGTTTTTGATTGCAGTGAGAACCTCGAGCAGCCTCTGGACAGCTGTTTCAGCCCTGCTTGGGGCTTCTTCAGCAGAAACGTAGCTCATTGGGAGCAAATCCCGCTTCAATTTGTCTACCCTACTGCAATGTTAGGTCAAAAAGCGATAGTAAGATGTCGCTATTTTATATGTTCATCATTCTTACATCGCATTTGCGAATAAATTGGGCAAGTCGTTTTTGGTCTGCAGTGGGAATGTCGAGCTACGTTTCTGCTGAAGAAGCCCCAAGCAGGGCTGAAACAGCTGTCCAGAGGCTGCTCGAGATTCTCACTGCAATCAAAAACGATTTGCACAAAATTTTTCTAAAATAAAAATATTGTAATAATAAAAGGCGCTGGTAAAAATTTTGCAAGCCGGCTGCTTAACTTCTAGTTAAGCCACTGGTTTTATTATCAAAATTACCTCATTTTTTTCAGTGTTTTAATTATGTGCAATTAAGGCCCAATCTTACCATCTGCTGTTAAATTTAACCGTCAGTTAATATCCTAGGAAACCAATGCTTTCCAAGGATATTAACCGACGGTTAAATTTATCAGGAGATGGTAAGATCGGGCCTAAAGCGCGCATAAATTTATAAATAGCTTTGATTTGACATCATTTGTTTCCATCTTCAAAAATTTCTGTCACTTTCTGATTTTTTTTGTAGTGCTGTCGCCGTTTTTGTTTAAATGAAAACGTCGTTTTGAATTAAAAATTTGTTTTTCCTTTCTTTTTTGTTCTTCTAAAATCATTTAATTTCCGTTTGTATTTCTTTGCTTTTCCGTGGTGAAATTTATGATCGTGATTTTTTTTTCCTTTTTCGTTCTGAAACTAATTAAACAAACATATTTGGAGTTCTTCTTCCTTCGCAAATAATTATTCGTCATTTGTTTTCTTCAGAAATTTTCATTTCGTAAATAAGTATCATGATAGAGTTTTGTTTTTGTTTGTTAGTCTTATTAGCCTTGATCGTCATTTGTTTTTCATTTTTTTTATTGCTTCCGATTTTTCGGTAATCAAATAATTATTATAATTTCTTTGGAAATTTAAATTTTTCCACTTTTCCGTGTTTCTAGGTTTTTGTTGTTTGTTTTTTTTTTGTCTGATTGCCCTTTTCCTGTCTTATTCTCGCAAAATGTAGCGATTATTTCTTGTTCCTCAGAAACTGATAAATTCCCTATATTTTAATGTGTTTTTGCCTTTTTTTTTCCTTATTGCCTTTTGTTTTTCTAAGAAACAATAATAAACATTTGTGGGGCCATCTGCTAGCTTCAGCCGTAACTTTGTCCCCCTCATTTGCGTGGAAACAATTTCTAAGTAAATGAAAAACGCTGAGAAATATCAAGAAAAAATTTACAAAAAAAGAGCAGTGTCGAAAAATTAAGTTGAACAGAAATAGTTAAAACACAAACCATGGCCAACTTTATCAATAAGCTTGACGCTTATATGGCCGTTCCAATTTACAAAAAACTGTTTCTTTAAAGTAGGCCTTGGAAGGTACATCTTGTGGCGCCCTCGTTATGTCAAATTGACGTATAAATTAAAGCGGAAAATTCTTGCTTGTCATTTAAGTGGCGAGTGAGTCGTTTTAGACTTGTTAGATAAAATCAGACTGATAATACGAGATTTTTTACCATGGGCAGAACTTCTTTAGTATGTGGAAACAGAAATAAACCGTTTTTTCAAATTCCATTGATAAAGTTGGCCATGCACAAATATATATAGGTAGCGCCATCTGTTAATTTGCAGCTGTAATTAATTTTATTCCCTTTAATTTCCGAGAAACAGTTTCAAGACAGCCTGAAACAAGTTTCTTCTTCAAGGAAGCCTTTGAGAAACAATTGGAGCGAACTTCCGCTTAGCGCTATGTTGTCGCAGCTTTTCTAATAAAAAAAAATAAACATTTGTGGCACCATCTGTTAGATAATTGAAATTAACCTCCGCCCACAATAATTTTTATATACGTAGATACGTATTTCGGCAGCTAAGCTGCCATCTTCAGTACGCTCCCAACTTAGAAGCACTAAATAGATCTAAAAACAACCTAATCATCCTGAGAGGTTGTTTTTAGATCTATTAAGTGCTTTTAAGTGGATAGCGTACTGAAGATGCCAACTTAGCTGCCGAAATACGTATCTACGTATATAAAAATTATTGTGGGCGGAGGTTAATTTCAATTATCTCTTAAACCACAGTCTCCTTTACTATTTTCAGCATGAGCCCTAACTTTATCCCCTTCATTTGCGCGGAAACAATGTCAAAGTAAATGAAAAACGCTAAGAAAGACCAAGAAAGAATGTTACGAAAAATAATGTCGCATAAATAACGTTGAATAGAAATAGTTAAAATACAAATATAATTGCGCCATCTGTTATTCTGTAGCCGCAGTTCATATTGTTCCCTTTTCATTTCTGGGAAACACTTTTGTTGATTCGATATAGTGGACTGTATTTCTTTGTGTTTGTTTGCAGAAAAATTTCGCTGGTACAATTACCTTTTTTTATATGAAAGTTTTTTATTTATATTGCAATTGTTTTTTTTTTTTTACAAGTGTATGTGATTCATTAAAATGAACGTAAAAATCGTGTTAACATAGCTCCCCGCCTTGAACATTTTTTTTTTTTAAGAAAGTGTTCAAATATTCATAAATTGCAGGTAAGTATGAACTGATTGTAATAATGAAAATGAATTATTTTAACTGTTTTAAACATGCACAATTTCACTGTCACTACTGCCAATTTTCAGGTACTGGAAGGGGACACAACTTCGCTACTGCTCGCTTGAAATTGCCTTTATGAGTCTTGACTGTAGCAACTCGAACTACGTTGTCGTCACCGGGATGAAGCTCTACTATTCTTCCAAGGAGCCACTGGGAAGGAGGTAAGTTATCCTGTTTGATTATTACCAAACTTCCAATCTTTAGCCCTGGATTTTTGCTCTTCCATTTCTTTCTTTCTTGCAGATGATACAAATATTCTTGTGACCACCGCTTCCAAAAACTTTGTACCAACTGTTGCTGTAACTGGAAACGCGACAGCCTGTTTGTTGGTGTGTCCAGCAATTGCGGTTCCGGAATAGCAGTCAATGGTTTGCCAATCAAGAAATGAGCTGGAGTTAGTGGCTGCAGATCATCAACATCCGATGACAGAGGGTATAAAGGTCTAGAATTTAAAGTTGCTTCTATCTGTGTTAAGATTGTGTAAAATTCTTCATATGTTAATTTTGTGTCATTAATTACTCTTGATAAATGATGTTTTATGTTTTTTATGTTTGATTCCCAAAGCCCTCCGAAATGAGGCGAGTTTGGGGGAATAAAATGCCAGGTTATATTTTCATTTGTACAATAATTTGTTATTTCTGTTTTAGAGTTTGAGAAAAATTCATGCAAGGCAGATAGTTTCTTAGCTGCTCCGATAAAATTTGTTGCATTATCTGAATATAAATGAGCTGGTTTGCCTCTTCGTGATGCAAATCTTCTCAAAGCAGCAAGGAATGTTTCGCTTGATAAATCTGTCACAAGTTCAAGATGCATAGCTTTAGTAGAAAAGCAGATGAAAAGACAAATGTAGCCCTTTATAGTCTTTGAACCTCGACCTTTGCGATCTTTTATATTAAAAGGCCCTGCATAATCTATTCCCGTGATATAAAATGGATTATTAACTGTAACTCTTTCTTTTGGCAAATTTGCCATTATTTGATCAAAAGATTTTGGTTTAGATTTAAAACATCTGATGCAACCTCGCACTACTGACTTAGCCACACTCATTCCAGATGTAACCCAAAAATGCTGTCTTACTGTAAATAATAACAATTGTGGACCTGCATGAAGTAATGTTATATGCGTATTTTCAAAAATTAGTTTTGCTAAACGATGTTTTCCCGATAAAATCAAAGGATGTTTCTGAGCAAAATCTAAATAAGAGTTTTTTAATCGACCACCGACTCTTAATAAACCTTCAGTATCAATGAACGGAGCAAGGGATAATAAATTGTGTTTTGGCTTTAAATTTTTATTATTTAGTAATAAATTAATTTCTTGAGGAAAACTGTCTTGTTGTGACAATTTTATTAATTGTTTCATACTGAGATCTAATTCTGCAATAGTCAAATATCCGTACGGCCGTTTAGATTTTTGTTTCTTAATGTTTAAGATGAATCGTAAAATGTATGCCATTGTTCTTTTCAACCTATTCAAACTAGAAAACCTTTCGAATATCTGAAAATTATTTTCAACAGTAGCTGAGCAAACATTATTTTTAGAATATTTAATTGAAATTGAGAATGCGGATGATGGCCAATGATTAGTTGGAAGAGACAACCATGAAGGGCCGTTCCACCACAATTGAGACTTGAGTAAATTTTCAGGAGAAATTCCTCGTGATGTAAGATCGGCAGGATTATCTTTTGTGTTTATGTACTTCCAATTACTAATCTGTGTTAATTCTTGAATTTTAGAAATGCGATTTCTTACAAAAATTGGTAATGAATGAGATGGAGAGTTAATCCAGTGTAATATTATTTGAGAATCTGACCATAGATGATATGAGCATTCGATAGTGAATGATTTTTGTACTTTGTTAATTAATTGACTTAACAACAAAGCACTGCACAATTCTAATCTTGGCATAGTTAAACATTTCAGTGGAGCAACCTTTGTCTTTCCGCATAAGAGATTAATTAAAATCTTTTCTTTTTGATCGATGCTGCGAACGTATACACACGCACCGTATGCGTTTTGTGACGCGTCACAGAAACCATGTAATTCGATTTCTGTAGAATTTTTACAAATGACGTGCCTATCTAATTTGAGTTGATTTAATTTTGTTAAATTATTTCTGAATCGTACCCACGTAGCTTTCAAATCGTCTGGAATAGGATCATTCCAATCTAATTTAAGAGACCATAGTTTTTGAATAATTATTTTTGAGAAAATAGTGCATGGGCTTAACAAACCTAATGGATCAAAAATCCTTGCTACGTCAGATAAGATTGATCGTTTATTAATTGATAAAGAATTTTCAAAATTTTTGATTTGAAAACCTAATGTATCAGATTTACTGTACCATTTTATTCCTAAAGTTTTTGAAAACTCATTATCTCCTAAATTTAAAACACTCACAGGTTCATTTTCATTTTGAAACTCTTGCAAGAAAAGCTGACTATTAGAATTCCATTTTCTTAATGGGAAACATGCTGAATTTAGAATTGATGCAATTTCTTTACATACATTGATTGCAACTGTTTCAGAATCAAAACCTGTTATGAGATCATCAACATAAAAATCATTTTTTATTATTGAAGATGCGAAAGAAGATTTTGTTTGATATTCATGAGCCAACTGCTTTAAGCATCTTATGGCTAAATACGGAGCAGATCTAGTGCCGTAGGTAACTGTATTTAAAGTGTAAATGGAAATTGGATCGTCTGAACTAAATC
Source organism: Prosopocoilus inquinatus (assembly GCA_036172665.1). Classification (NCBI taxonomy): domain Eukaryota; kingdom Metazoa; phylum Arthropoda; class Insecta; order Coleoptera; family Lucanidae; genus Prosopocoilus; species Prosopocoilus inquinatus. The sequence continues at coordinate 37,055,656 of CM069877.1, forward strand.
TCCAAACAATATTTTGAAGATGTCTGTCATCAGGATGAATGACGACCTGCCTATACATTTTTTCTATATCTGCCGAAACTGCAAAAGGATGTTGTCTGAATTTTATGAGTATAGAAAATATTTCATTCTGAATGGGTGGCCCTGTAAATTGTAAATCATTAACTGACCAACCTGAATCAGAATTCGCTGATCCATCAAAGACTACTCTTAGTTTAGTAGTCAAACTTTCTTGTCTAAAAACACCATGATGTGGCAAAAAATATGCTGTATTGGAAGGAATTAAATTTACTTGAGACATGTGGTTTAAATCTATGTATTCTTTTATGAATTGAGAATATTGAAATTTTAGATTAGAATCGTATGAAAACTTACGTTCTAATTGTTGTTGACGTTTAATTGATAATGGTTTTGAGTTACCTAAATTAGAAGCAGAATGTTTTAGTGGTATTCGAACAATGAACCGTCCTTCTTCATTTCTAGAAAACGTTTCTAGGAAATGTTTTTCGCAATAAACATCATCGGAAGACATAGAATGCTCGTTATTAATTTCCTCTATCTCCCAAAATTTCTGCAATTCAGAATCAAGATTGCTGTGAGTTTTAGAAAAATTGCAATGAATTTTTGAAATGGATTCTGAGATGGTACCTGATATAATCCAACCGAATTCTGTGTTTTGAAGAACTGGCATATTCTTACCCAACTGAATTCTTTGATGATGAAGAATATTCCAAAAAATACCTGCACCAATAAGTACATCTATTTCACTAGGCTCGGTGAATTGAGGATCTGCCAATTGAATGTTGGCTGGAATATTCCATGAGCTGGTGTTGATAGTGAATGAAGGCAAATTACCTGTAATTGTGGGCAAAATAAAACAACAAAGATTAGTAGAAAATTCATAATTGAGTGAATATATCACAATGTTGCATTTTTTTTTAATGACTGATGAAACGCCATTGATTCCTCCAATGGTCATGTTTGTTGAATGTTCTTCTAATCCTAACTTTTTGCAAAATTTTGAAGTAAGAAAATTTGACTGAGAACCACAGTCAAGTAAAGCTTTTGCAGTATGAATGTTGCCAAAAACATCTGGAACTAAAATTGATACAGTGGAAAGCAGAACATGTTGATTAGGATAATGACTTGTGAAACTAACTTGTGGCGAAATTGTTGTTGATGCATTTGGATGAATTGTTTTTGATGTAATTGGTTCACGTGTATATAATAATTCTGGATGAAGTAAAGTGTTATGTTTAGCTTTGCACTTTTTACAAAATCCAGATCTGCAGTTTTTAGTTGTGTGGCCTGAACGTAAACAGTTATTACAAAGATTCAGCTGCTTTACTGTTTTTAATTTATCTGACAAATTTAATTTTAAGAATTTTTCACAATAATAAATTAAATGTGCCCCATTACATACAGGACATTTCACATTTGAGGATATTAACGAAACTTGTTTGATATTATTATGTAACTGTTTATGTTCTTTGGCAATTTTATTATGATTGATTTCAAGTGTTTCTAGAAAATCTGCTCTTGAATTCAAAAAACTCTTGAATTCAGAAAGTGTTGGGAAATTATTGCCTGTTTTAACTTTTTCCCATTCCCGAACAGTAAATTTGTCTAATTTTGACGTAATTAAAAATATCAACAAAGTGTCCCAATGTTCTGTTGGTTGTTCTAGTGTTTGAAGAGCTCTTAAATGTTTAAAAATGGTATCTATCAAGTCTCTTATTCCTCTTGAGGACTCCTTTGTAAGTGAATTTAATTCAAACAGAGATTTGATGTGATTATTAATTAACAATCTGATGTTATTATACCTATTGCAAAGTAGTTCCCATGCGATTATGTAATTTTCGGATGAGAATTCTAGAGACTGTATAACCTTTAGTGCGTCACCTTCTAGTGAAGCACGTAAATAATGATACTTCTGAACATTGTCAATTGATTTGTTTGAATTAATTAGTGACTCAAAAGTATCTTTGAATTCCAACCAATTATCATATGCACCGTTAAATTTTGCAAGTTTAATTGTTGGAAGTTTAATGTTGTGAGAAATACCGTTTTGTTTTGAGGAATCTGATATGCCAGTGATACTGTCGCTTTGAATTTGGATGACAGGTGTGCAGACTTGCTTTAAAATAAATTTTGCGTCTGTGATTGCGGATGAATGCTTTTCAGTGAAATCTTCTCTCTCTAAATATTGCCTTTCTAAGTCATCTTCATCGCAAATATATTCTATTTTACTCTGAGTTTCATCAAATTCCTCAAACAACGATGCAAACTTGCTACTACGATCTTGCAATTCAATGATTGTTTTTTCTGCTAAAACTTGATCACTTGCATATGCATCTTGAACTGTGCGTAAATATTTTATAAAATTTGTTAGTTTGTATTTAATAGTACCTCGTTTACGCACAAGTTTTTCAGTAGATGTGACGTCTTGCATGACTTTTCAAATTCAGAAAACTATGAATTGAATTATTGTAACCTAGTTACAAAGAAATTGTGTTAATGTGTAAAAATATTTGTCAAAATATTTTCTTTTGCAAATAAATGTATAAAAGTATGAATGTGTTTTATAAATGTGTACTACCTTAACACAGATAGCAGCCTACAAATTCTAGAACTGTTCTAGAGCCTTATCTGTAGTCCTGAACGATAGTTTTCTATGCGGTGTTTCTCTTCTTCGCTGATGCGCTTAGTTCTTGTAAATCTTGAATCCGGCTCGATCGGACCAAAAATAATATGTTGATTCGATATAGTGGACTGTATTTCTTTGTGTTTGTTTGCAGAAAAATTTCGCTGGTACAATTACCTTTTTTTATATGAAAGTTTTTTATTTATATTGCAATTGTTTTTTTTTTTACAAGTGTATGTGATTCATTAAAATGAACGTAAAAATCGTGTTAACAACTTTCAAAACCTGAAAACAAATTTCTTAAAAGAAGTATTTGAGAAACAATTTAAGCGTGTCCCGTTTTGTGCTGTAATAATTTTCAAGAGCTTCTTAGAAGTAGGATAATCCAGAGAAGCTTTCCTTAAGCAGTTTTCATTTGCTTAGCACAGAAAGCAAGTGAAGGACTGAACCTTATTTTTTTTTTTAATCTTGTTCTTGAAAGTTTTAAAGAAATAGTTAATTGATTTGTTTTCAGTTTTGCCTTGTTCTTGAAATTTTGCAATCCGGCGGCTTGACTTCTAGTTACGCCACTGATTTGTATCAAAAAAAACTATGATTTTATTACAACACCATTAGAATTGATTAAGGCTTGAATAAAAATCATTAAGAAAACCCGTAAAAACATTAAAGCGTTGCGGCGTTTTAAAAATAAAGCCACTATAAATTCTGCTACGGATTTGTCAAATTTGATCATGGTAGATAACTTTTTAAGAAATCATTTTTGGACGCGTCTTTTTCGGATCTTTTGTTCCATACATCACGTTGGTAAAATTTGGCCAAGCAATTCAAACACACCCTGTAGAATCATTTTATTTTTCAGTACGTTATACTGTGCTAAAGGCAACTACGAATTTGGAATATCTCGCATAATGAAATCCCTAGAGCCCTACAACAAAAAATTAGGCACAGACACTTGGTATTACACGAAAAGATGTTTCTTAAACTTGATTGAAAACGCAGTGAAGCACATGATTGTTCTGAGAGACTCTGTCATTCAGGAGTGCGTGGCATTTTTAGAAAGTTGCGAACGTAAGTATACTTTAATGACTGTTTATATTGCACAAAGAGTACTTGGCTCTTTTTTAGTGTATGGAAAAAATGTAAGGACAATTGCTTACACGCCGTTTTCAGAAGAAATCGACCAGCACAACGGACAACAAACGGTGACTTACGAGGCACGACTTCTCAAATGCATGCTTCTTAAAATGCAAAATTATTAAAAACACCGCAATTCACAATTTAAAACAATTACGCAAGTAAATGTCGTTTAGAAACACTTTATTGTACAAGTATCAACAATGCGATTACGAATAAATAGTTGTAAGTAAAGTAATTAAATTCCTTTAAATGTTTTTACAGTATTCAGTTGTAACAATATGTGCATCCTACATTCCTTTGCTTTGGCATGAAACCAAGCGAAACTTTACAAGTGAATATTATTGCATATTGCGAACAAGCTAATAATTGGTTAGGATCGATTGGTACGTATGTTTATAAGGTTTAACAAAATTCGTCAACCGTAAATTATGCTACTAAACTATGAATAAAATATATATAAAAGCAAAAACAATATAAAACAAAACTTCTATCTATATAAGTTCTCTCGAAAAATTAAATTGTCACGTAAGACTTACTGATATTCTACATAATATGTAATGTAAAGCTGAGTTTCTAAATTCGTTCTTAAATATCACATTTCTTTTCGACAGAGCATTAAATATGAATGAAATTATCACGCTACAAAATACTCTCTAAACAACAATGGCACTGGAAGGCATTTGATTCAATCCACAGGTACCATCGCCTCGGTATACTCTGTAATAGCCTTGCTCACCCCAGCTCTTACCCCATGAATTTTTGACTATCCAGTAAGGAAGCACTTTATTAAAAAGTGGATATTCTAAGAAGAAGAAGAAGAAGAAAAGACAATCATTAAGGTATTTGTTTTGAATAGGTGATTTATGCTTGGTTTCTGAAATGATGCATAACTTTATGTTCATTTGCGTCAGCCTACAATCAATTGACTTCCATGACTTCTAAAAGCCATTTCCCAAAACTTTATTTGTAGATAAAGGCTTTACATAGCCATAGCAATGTAAATAGTTCATACTTTTCATAAAATTATCTCTCAATAAAATTTTATCTTTGCATAAAGTTACTTATCATTTCAGAAACCGGCCATCAGTTTGCTTACTGTCGGTGCCGTATCCAACAATCAGAACTCCATGATCCAGACTTTTAGGGCTGCACAAAACTTTCCACGGATGCGAGACACCCCCCACGTAAAACTGCATCGCATTGGCGTTTATTGCTATCGAAATCGGGCCATGTTTCACCAACCACTTGGCCATGTCAGTTTCATTCGTGCTAATATTCAAAGCTCCCGCTAATTGCACCCTTGACAAACTTTTATTGAAGTGGCACTTTTCGTTTTCTGCATCGTACGAATAATCTTGCTCCAACTCCAAACCACCGAGCTGTTCAATAGCCCTTAAAAGAAAAAAACTGGTGTGAAGAAGAACTTGTAGCATGTACCCCTTACCGATATGCATTATCCATAAGGCCCCCTCCGCATCCCGCATCGTATTTATCACAATCCACGAGCTCCTGCTCTGAGAATTCCAGCAGGTTGTTATGTTTGATGGCGTATTGCCCTTCGATATTTCCGGTTACACTGAACGCCCAGCAACTACCGCAAGCCCCTTGGTTTTTAACCTCGGTGACGGTTCCATTCTCGCGCCAATCAAACTTCGCAGGTAATTTCACCTGTGGGATGGTGGCTTGAGGAAAAGGCACGTCGTTTTCGCTCTTCAAATCGCGTCGCAGCCCCAAAAACCTTGAGAATTCGTGCCGAGTCAAGTCGGCGAACTTCGTAACGCCGTATTTGCCAGTGCCCCTCTCGAACTTATTCAGGACTCTGATCGTCTTCATGTTTTTCTTGAAGACCTGGAAGCGGTACTTTTCCTCATCGACAGTCGCATAATACTTGTTGTATTTCAGTATGAAATGTTGGAACATGCTGTACTGGACGTCGACGTCATCTTTGCCCAGTAAATGGGGCGCATCGTACCCTTGCACTGATCGCTTCGACACGAAATGATAGTGGTCCTCGTCGCATGTTACATTCGTTTTGCGTCCTTTGGGCAACCACGGTTGATCCCAAACGACGATTTGGCACGTGCGTGGTTCGGCGCCCTTCAGATCACCGCAGCCCTGAGGATCGGCGCTGTTCGTTTTGGGGCAGTCTGATAATATAATTTTCGCAGTGATGCGATACAAGGACCCGCTGACTACTTGGCTGGAAGCCGAAAGTACCTCGACGATCTTGTATTTATTTTCATGACTCGATTGGCCATCCAAGTATCCCACCGCACTTTGAGTTAATTCGCCAACGGTTGGATCGTCGACTGAAATCTCTTGAATACCACCAACAATTTGACGTTTTTTAAGATTGTGAGGGGCGGTTTTGAAGGTGTGATGGTCTTTGCCGCAAGTAACGTTTGTTTCTCGGGCTTCCAACAACCACGGTTGCTCCCAGACTATGATGGAGCACATATGTGATTCAACTTCTTTTAACGGTTGGCAATTCTCTAGCCTTGTGTTTTCGAATTTCATGCAATTCGATTCTGATATTTTCGCTGTGATGTTATACAGAAGCCCTGACACTATTTGCTTCGTTGCAGACAGTATTTCCACGGGCACAAGTCTGTTCTCAGTCTTTGAATGAGTGTCCAAGTACCCCAAGGTATTATGCGTAAGCTCAATCACAACCGGATCATCAATGGGTATGTTGAAGTTTTTTCCAAGGTAACCCCCACTGTCGTGATCATCATTATCATCGTCGTCAACAACAGAGTTGTGACACTGGGACTTGAGGATCTTCGGATTTGTGAGGTGATCGGTGACGTGAATTTTGACGCTGCAAATCTCCTTCTTGATTAAATCATTAAGGCACTCATCGTCTTTAATTTGGGCTTCCTCCCTGAGGTTTTCACGCGGCGATTTTGGCTTGCCTTCTTTGCAAGCCGTCACCCCCACTTCCAGCGTCATGTAATAAACCGTACCCTCCAGTTTCATCTTTTTCACTTTCTTAACATCCAAGACGACTCTTTTATTTTTATCTTCGTCTAGGTCATCGAGGTTAGCCACTGCAATATCTGCCAGGTTATTAACTACGTTCATGTCACTATCATTAACGTCGGAATTAGGAGGTGAACGTTTTATTATTTTGTGCGCCGATCTTCTTTGATGGTTGTTTTTATTGTTATGGTTGTCATCTTCTGAATCACTCGAACTTGAACTGGAGGAGTCGTTGTTTTTATTTGGTTCATTATGCTTCTTCCTCTGTTTGCCTTTATTATCGTCATCATCATCGTCGGAACTGCTGTTGCTGCTACTATCACCTTTGCCTGTTTCTCTTTTGTGCCTCGTTACAGAGTCTTCCTTTGTACTCGAGGAGCTGTCTTTGTCTTCGTCTTTCAGGACTATATTTTTTTCTAAACTGTGGTGGGCACGGCTATCATCGGCAGCTCGCTTTTTTCGTCGTTTGGATTCGTCGCCACTCTCATCGTCATCGTCTTCTTCCTCGTCGTTACTCAAAGAACTATCCTCGGCGGCACGCTTTCTTCGTTTGTTATTATGGTTATCGTCGTCAGAGCTAGAGCTACTGGAGCTACTGCTCGAACTACTACTACTTTCTTCAGTGACTGGCTCCTTCTCTTTTCTTAGTTTTGCTCTGAAGATGTTGTTGTCTTCATCTGATTCGCTACTGCTACTACTACTGCTGCTGCTACTGCTAGTGGTGACTGCTTCCTTCTCTTTCCTTGGCCTCGCTTCTATGTTATTGTTTTCATCTGATTCACTACTGCTACTGCTGCTGCTACTGCTACTACTGTCGCCATCATTATTTTTAGAGCGTTTGGAACGAAAAGAAGCTTCGTCTCCCTCATCCACATTTACAACGGCTCTTTTCGTACGGGTTGTAGGCACTTCTTCTGCCTTTACATTACTTTTTTCTTCAGAACTCTCAGCGCTCTCTGCACTCTCCGTGGACGACTCAACGCTCTCCTCTGAGCTCCCTACTGTACTCCGCCTGTTTCTCTCGGTGTTCTCCCCGATCGTTGCACTTTCACTTTCAGGAGTCGCTGAAATCTCCTGCGGAGTTTCAGTCCCGTGCTTCGCCCCATCGATCTCACGCACGAAAGCAGAAAAATACTCCTCCAAAAACGAGTTGGTTTTGATTCCATCTTCATGGCTGTTAGGCGACGATTCCGTGTTTATTAAAGCGTTCGTGTTGAGCGTGCTGGTCTGAAGAGAGGGGATGTCCTCGTAGCCGGCTTCGACGTGAGTGCTTCCCGTGTTAACGTTCGCGTTCGGCGTCGGGTTTAAAAGATTCCCCCCTTTGTTCTTCTTGCTGGTAACCGGCAGGGGGGTCGGCTCTTCGAAAACTATCTGAGATTCCAGGTCTGCCAAATCTACGGGTCTCACGTCGTCATGTATCTGACCAGTTTCCGCCATTTTTTCAAAGTTCGGGCCATTGTCGCCTAGGTTTCTGACGGGGGGAAGTTTCGGAAGCTTATTGCTCTTGAGCTCGTTGCCGAAATTGTTGAAGTCGCTCGGATACTTAAAGCCTTGAGAGACCGTGCAGTTATTCGATGTTATGTACTTGTTCTTGGTGATCCAAGGCCTTTGGTAGTATTGCACCCGGCAAGTTTCTGAAGGCGCTCGGTTATCGACGGGGCAGTTCGTTGGAGAAATGTCTTCGGTTTCTTTGGGGCAGATTGTCGGGGCGATTTCTAGCAAGAGCGTATATTTGATGCCTCCAACAATCTTGAAGAAAAGAATAAGGTGACTCTTAAATTGAGACTATACAGTGTGTTCCAAGACTGATGATATAAAAGGCGTGATGGATCACAATCTTAATAAAATTCAAAATTTTTTAGTCCGTCACACCTGCTGTAACATCAATCATGGGACACGCGTGTATAATAGGTACCTCACGCTGTACACGAAGGACTTCCACCAAGCTCTGGATTTGGTTCCTTTCGGATTCGACGTGTCTTAAAGCAGCGTCGATTAAAGGAGTTAAACCCTCGACATTAACGTTTAAATCGACGGGTAAACCGAAATAGTAAGAGGGTTTAGCTGCCGTGGGAATTATTTTCGGTTCTTTAACTTCGTTTAATTGAACCTGCAAATAATATGTGCTAGGTTATACATGCGAACGGAAGCAGAAAGTCCTGCGCGTACTTCTTTTTTGGTCGCGGTTTCTACGTCGACGTCGTCCTCACTTTCTAGACTGGGTTCTGTTTTGGGATTACAATTAATGGGTGGTACGACTTTGTAGACTGAGCTTTTCAGGTCGTACTGCACCTGACTTTGGCACGAAATGACTTTCGTCAAACATGGGTTTTCGGGGTCTTCGAAAACGCATTCGACATTTATGTCGGTTTGGATGTTGGTGACATAATCCTGTAAGGTAAGTTGTGCAGTCACTTAATTCTTTTTGGGTGAATGAAAGAAGTGATGAATACAGAATAGACGAGAGAGAACAACAGGAATGTGATAATTAACTTTAACCCCAAAAATACTGATTAGGCTGTTTCTGTTTGTTATTGAAAGTACGAATCCGAAATCCGTAGGTCATCTATACTATAAATAACTGGAATGATTTTAGCATTTTCCATGCAAAACATTATCGAATAGGGCAATGATAAGAACAAATGTCAAGGTGAATTATAACTTTCAAATGCAACAATGTATATCACACATTTTGTTGCCAGGAAATGACTTCATTCTCTAGGGAAGTTCTTTGTCTGATCGTGTCTTGTTGATTTTTGAACACACGACATAGTTTTAGCCCCAAGAATTTTAAACTTAATAATCATAGTAAGAAACATCGAGTTCCTCCAGTAAAACTTCTTCAAAGCAACAAAGTTGTTGATGAAGAAGCCTTTCAAGCGCACCTACTGCACAATGTACAATGCAAGCAAGCAACAATAAAGACATGAAATGCAATTATTTTATTTATAGTTTTGGCATACCTTTGGCTGCGCATTCACGACTATCCCATCTCTATAATTGTAAATGCGCTCCGGGTTGGAGTTTAAATAGTCCAAAATAGCCCGAATTTGAGGCTGATATGCGTCGTGCAGGTCGGCGTTCACCGTCTCCGTTTCTTCGCAAAATGCAAAGAGTAAACACTGCAGGGACAGGAACAAGAACAACGTCCGCTTACACGGAGCCATGTTCACTAATGTTTAATTTCAATTAACGCGAATTTTTAGTTTAGGTGCGTCATGTGTTTGTCAATGTCATGCGGAACACGCGACGCAAGTAAGTGCTGCCATCTGCGCGCACTGAATTATAATAGGCAATCGGAAAACTTTTTTAATTCTTCAATAAGAATTTTCCTATTACTGCTTAGAATTAATACAGTTCATTGTAATTCAAATAGAATAAAATATTTCCCTGCCCTTTGCAGTTTTATTTCTTTAAATCACACTACATTTATATACCTAAATACATGATGACGTAATATTCAGAAATCAAATTGCGATGTGCTGCCATCTAGGCCATTCTTCTTAGCGTCAGTTAGCCCGTCTTTTTTTCTTTTCTCTAATTTGATTTATTAAAAAAATAAGTAAATTAATTAAAAACCAACTGTTTTTCTTTTTTCAAAAATAAATTCTATTTTGAAATCTAGAGGGCTATTAATTTTATTTAATTATTAGATAATGGAAAAACATTATTGGTAAATTATACTAGGTAGCAGTGGAGGCTCGTCGGGGTGGGCAAGGTGGGCAGTCCCATGAAGTTGCATGTTCCGGTTCCTCGTCTGAGCAACCACGAAAAACAAATTTGTTTTGAAAATGCACTCATTGTCCCTTTTGTAGTTGCAGTCGATTCGTCGATTGTTTTTTGGTAAAAGTCGTCGGAAAGCTCAGAAAAAGCTCTGTAAATCCCCCCCTTAAATTTAATTCAAAATTACAAGCGCAATCGCAAGGGGAGGGAGAGACGTTCAGTTAATTGACCAAATACGCGTTTATTTTAAATTTTGATTGTATCTCGAGAACGCGTTCGTCGATTGTTTTTTTTTTTGGTAAAAAGCGCTGGAAAGCTAGAAAAAGCTCAGTAAAACTCACACTTAAATTTAGTTCAAAAATTACAAACCCCGAAAAACAAGCACGGTCGCAAGGGGAGGGAGAGACGTTGAGGTAATATAAAACGCGTTGCTTTTGAATCTTGATTGTAACTCAAGAACGCGTTCGCCGATTGTTTTTTGGTAAACGGCGTTGGAAAGCTGAGGAGGAGCTCTGTAAATCCCCCATTTAAATTGAATTCAAAAATTACAAGCGCAATCGCGAGGGGAGGGAGAGACGTTCATCTAATTGAGCAAATAAAATACACGTCGCTTTCGAATTTTGATTGTAACCCAAGAATGCGTTCGCCGATTGTCTTTTGGTAAACGGCGTTGGAAAGCTGAGAAAGAGCTCTGTAAATCCCCCGTTTAAATTGAATTCAAAAATTACAAACGCAATCGCGAGGGGAGGGAGAGACGTTTATCTAATTGAGCAAATAAAATACACGTCTCTTTCGAATTTTGATTGTAACCCAAGAATGCGTTCGTCGATTGTTTTTTGATAAAAGGCGTTGGAAAGCCCAGAAAAAGCTCTGTAAATCCCCCGCTTAAATTTAATTCAAAATTACAAGCGCAATCGCGAGGGGAGGGAGAGACGTTCATCTAATTGAGCAAATAAAATACACGTCTCTTTCGAATTTTGATTGTAACCCAAGAATGCGTTCGCCGATTGTCTTTTGGTAAACGGCGTTGGAAAGCTGAGAAAGAGCTCTGTAAATCCCCCATTTAACTTGAATTCAAAAATTACAAGCGCAATCGCGAGGGGAGGGAGAGACGTTCATCTAATTGAGCAAATAAAATACACGTCGCTTTCGAATTTTTATTGTAACCCAAGAATGCGTTCGTCGATTGTTTTTTGATAAAAGGCGTTGGAAAGCCCAGAAAAAGCTCTGTAAATCCCCCGCTTAAATTTAATTCAAAATTACAAGCGCAATCGCAGAGGGAGGGAGAGACGTTCAGTTAATTGAGCAAATACGCGTTGCTTTTGAATTTTGATTGTATCTCGAGAACGCGTTCGTCGATTGTCTTTTTTTTTGTAAAAAGCGTTGGAAAGCTGAGAAAAAGCTTAGTAAATCTTAACGTTTAAATGTAGTTCAAAAATTACGAACCCCGAAAAACAAATTTATTTGGAAAATGTACCCACTTTCCCTTTTGCATCGGTTGTTGCCCACCCGCAGTGAATCATCACGAGCCGCCACTGCCAGGTAGCCATAAAGTCCTATGCCAACCTCATATTTTGTTTTTTAATCCTGCGCCAAACTTATATTTTCTTTTTTAATGTTCTTTTTTTGCAAAATCCTGAAACAGGCTAACTTTTTATTTTAAAGAGACATTTCAGTGCAAAAAGCTTTGTTTGATCGGCACTTGTTTCTCCGCTAAGACGTCATCATCATTTTTTTGAATACAACTCTAACTTTTTGATCCAATTTTTGATCGTCCTTCTTCTGAGTTAAATGGTAATATAAAAGGTTAGTAATAATATGGCCTATTGTCGCAATCAGGTAAAGAAGGTCTGGAACATAAGAACATAGGTTCTCAAAGTGGGCAATGGCGCCCATCAGTGGGCGCTGAAGCGTTCTAGGGGGGCGGTAGCGCGTTCACGAGCAATGGGGGGGGGGGGGCATTTTTGTCAAATTAATATAAAATAAAATGGAAAATCAAATAGAATAACAATCGATTTAATGATAATGTTTTTCGAGCATACACTTTCTACAATGATTACATATTGGCTACGTTTCATCAAAATAGGCGAAGCACGCTTTGGCCACTATTTTTCAATAATTTAACTTATACAGGGTGTTTGAAAATTGCTAGTACAAAAAAAACTGAAAAAAAAGTCCTGAGATATTTAAGAAACCCGTTCTTTTAAATTTCTTTATTATTTTTATTTTCTTATTTTTTTCCATAAAATAACATCTTGTCCGACAAGTTTAGGACCGCCCACTTTCCTAATCTAATAGACTAGGAAAGTAAGCGTCACGGAAGGCGGAGCTGAGTCGTTTACTATCTTTGTCTAATGAATCAGACGTGTGTCGTAAATTACTCTCGCTGTAACGCAGGAGTTGACCTGAACATAACCTAACATTTAAGAATGTTAAGGCAACGAGATTAAACAAGTTATTACAGTTTTATAAGTTGGTATCTTGTACATCGTATTGGAAAATTGTTGACAAACTCATTGCACGCTTTCCCATAGACATTTTTTAAATTTTGTTGTAGTGTAGGGAGTCGCTAAAATTACCACGTTACCTTACGATAAATTTCCAATGTTACCGGTAAGGTAACATTCATCTGTTACCGTTAGGTACCGTTTGTTACCTCTGTCGACAAGATAACGTAATTTCGAGTTATACACTTGCAAAATTCAAGTAAACCAATGAAGCAAAAGGTCAAGGAATATTTCTGATTATTTAGGAAAAACATAAATACTAAAAAAAGGAAATAAATATTTCATAACCTAAAATGACTTTCGTTTTCGCATGAATTTATTTAGTGGAAATACATAATATTAAATATTATTTTTAAGAAAAGCCAAAAATATAATGCGTATTCGGTATCAAATTAATCAGAAAATTGGTAAAAATCACATTTTTAGTTAAAAGTGTAATTGGGAACTCCGGCACGAGATGTCGCCACTTGAACTGTAATTGATAATATTACGGCAAAATTACCGGTAAGGTAACATTAAAAATAAATTACCGGTAATTTAACAAAACTATTTTGTTGTGTTAGGTTATGTTTATTAATGGTTTGTTGACCTGCAACTAAACTAAGCTTACACAAGCATTTTATAGATTTTTTGATAACGAATAAATTAACTAATTACGTTTACTAAGCAAAACTAAAATAATTTTATTGAAGCTTTTCATCCTAAGTTTTAGTGATAAACAAAAGTTTACACAACAGTTCTCTGCGAAGCGAGTATTTTCAGTTTGTTTGGCATAACCCATGCATTTTTACAGTCCAATAGATTCCGTTTCAAATTTCGCGCCAGCTTTAGGACCGCCTAAATCCTAATCTAATTAAAACATCAAATAATATAATTTTTTACATATAAATGTCAATATTTCAAGAAACTATTAGGTTTACGTACACAACATCCTTATAATAAATTTATTTACTCTTAAAGACGAATCGAAATAAACCATAATATACAGTAGGTTTCATTTGAAAAGCACAACCACGCGGAACGTCCTGTATAATTATAACTAATTTTAAATCATGCATCCAAACCGTAGGTAGTATTGTTAAATTACCGGTAATTTATTTTTAATGTTACCTTACCGGTAATGTTACCGTAATATTACCAATTACAGCTCAAGTGGCGACATCTCGCGCCGAAGTTACCAATTACACTTTTAACTAAAAATGTGATTTTTACTCAATTTTCTGATTAATTTGATACCGAATACGCATTATATTTCTGGCTTTTGTTAAAAATAATATTTAATATTCTGTATTTCCACTAAATGAATTCATGCGTTCATTCAACGAAAATCATTTTAGGTTATGAAATATTTATTTCCTTTTTTTAGTATTTACGTTTTTCTCAAATAATCAAAAATATTCCTTGACCATTTCTTTCATTGTTTTACTTGAATTTTGCAAGTGTTAAACTCGAAATTACGTTATTTTAAGGACAGTGGTAACAAACGGTAACTAACGGTAACAAATGAATGTTACCTTACCGGTAACATTGGAAATTTACCGTAAGGTACCGTGGTAATTTTAGCGACTCACAACACTAATCATAGGCAAGTAATAGCGAAAACAATTTTAAAAGTCTGCATTAATATAGGGGCTAACTACCGATTACGTACTATTGGCCCAGCCTGTATTTAACTAGTTCAAATAAATAATTATTAAAATATTGGTAACTTTTAGAGCGACTCCGGAAGACTCGTTTACGTGCTGCCATCTCTGCTCGTTCAGATTTATTAAGTGGCGGGAAATTTAATTCACGATAACATCTGAATAGTATAACAAGTGACTTTTGTTTTGCGTAATTCAGCGATACGGTTAATTTGTTGCTCAAGTATCATTTATACTCATCTGAAATTTTGTATATCCAAGCATGCTGGTTTGTAAATATGAATCTCTATTAATCGTTAGTGTTACATTATGCTATTTCAATACTGACACCGATAATCGCTACCACTACTAACACACATTCGCGGAGCAGAACATGTGCCATTACACGGTCACGTTACGAAACGCCCCCCCGAGAAAAAGGACAAAACACTCGCCGCACGAGCGACGTCCTTGTAACAGTCCACGGCTAGCGCGGGCGCGGAATCAACGAAGCGGCACACCCCGACCCAGCGCACCTCCGCGTGCCATCACATGATGTAACCGACTTTCCAAAAATAATAATTCCGCGCGCAATTACCAGATTATTTGAATTTGCCCGGAGCGCGGCGCGGCGAGTGAGCAGGAGAAAACAAACAAGAGAGCGACGAGAGTGCGTTTTGTTTATGTCACCATCATTTTTGACAGTTCATGCGTCACATCGCTAAAATTCCTGTTGATTTCGGAATTAACGTCGCCCCAAATTCTAATCGTCGGACGCCTTGTTGGTCATTTTAAACAAAATTCGCACCCGTGCGTACGTATTTTCTTGTTGGGACTTGATTTTACCGTCGCGTAAATTTTTCTGTACAGGTGCGTTGTTCTTCATCATCTCGACGGAATTATTGGATGAAGTTTTTTTTTGGAATTGGCGGTGATTTTTTTTATTTTTGAATGAATGAGTTCGTAATTGATTGATTTGGTTTTTGTAGGATCTCTTTGTGTTTCGGACGACGGTGCAGAGGGTTGTTAAATTAGCTGCGCCGCCGATTGGAGCTGTAAATATTATTACATGGTGTTGCGTTCCGGTGCAGGAACAAGGGCAAGAGAAGTTTAATTTGCAAGATAAGTGGGGACGGCGTGTCAGTATCTAATCATCGTCCCGCGTAGTAGCGCGTTATGTCTCCGTGGAGAAGTATTGTGTGGCCTAGTGTGTAGCAGTAAGCAGTCGAGTCGAGTACGTAGACGCTCTATGCTAATGGACATCTAAATTTCAAGATGGCCGCTGATTCGGGAATGGATACGTGCCCGTCACCAGAAAACGCGGACTCCAGGAAACGACCGTTGGATGGAGACAACGAGAACGGGGATACGAAGCGTTCGCATTTCAGTTCAGGTAACGATCTAGTGCGATTATCTCTTATAAGTTGTTGTTTACGTGCGGTTGACAAGTAGTGTTGTCAGAATGGCGTTTGTAGTATGCGGCGCTGTCATTTCGTCACTGGAAGATTAAATATTTATCGTCGAGTGGCGGTCGCGTTTGAATTGAGGCGACTGGTTGAGTGTAACGCCTGCCGGCGAGTATCCGCAGACAGAATCAATTCAATACGTGGCGACCGTGCGCTACAAGGCGGTCTCCTGGTGCGTGAGCGGTCGTTGTTGAGGTGGGTGTGATACGCAGTTAGTGAACATGCTGGTCCGATCAGCTGTAGCGTCCGTGTACGTGTTCGCGAACTCTCCGTCGCCAGCATTGCAGCAGAATTCGTGACGTGACGATTACAGCATATGTTGTTACCTGTGCGCACTTGTGTCGCCAGTTCGGGCCGAGAAACACAAGATTTTACACCACCAGCCCCGACACACTAGTGGTTAAATGATAAACAGTTCGGATACTTTCCTTGTTGACAGTCTGTTGTACACGTTGCCGATCGGTGAGTTAGTTGATTTTCGGTGGAAGTCACCTGCACGCCTTCCTCGGCGGCCTCCACGTCGGCCCCACCATATCATTTCATCGCATTCCGATGGGAATATGTTAAGTTACATCACTCTCATAAATAAATCCATCTTGGCCCTGACCTTTTCGATTGCCATTCACTCTCTCTCTCTCTATATCTCTCTCTGTCTCTCTTTTTCTCCTCTTTCAACTGACCATTTGTATTAATTCGCAAATTTACTGTCACTTCCGAATCACCATGAATTGGGCTCGACTTAGCCAGCTTATGTGTGCCACGTAACATCGTCGGCGGCGGCGGCGGCTCAAATCAATTCACTCTCTACATACCTACCTACTAACTCTATGACACAACATACAATACATACATTTCCAAGCCTAACGGCCATCTGTTTCTTATTAGAGCACCATCTGCTACAATAGCATCATTTCCGCAATTCAACATTAGGTATTCCGTACAGTAGATACCATATTTGATTGATGCGATGACCTTGGTTCATGTATGTAATTCACTGCACACGTGTCGTTGAAAAATATTTACGTATACAAAGGACGGACTTTATCATAATAGTCATAATACCACACGAAATACAATTTTGCACGACTGCAACAGTCCACACGGTGATTCATAAATTCGGAAGTCAGAGGATCAAACACGAAGCAATCTACCCTCCCGGCCGTTCATTTTAAATTAAAGCGTGACGTGTGGTAACACTGGTATTGAAAATGAGCAAATGACATAAACGTTGTTATGCATGCATGTATGTGTGTGAGTGTGTACGAAGTGCAGTGCGATAATTTGCGCAACACTGCTTACTTTTCAATTAAACGCAACATTAAATTGCCACTGTGGGTATTTTTTTTTTCATGTAAGTTCTTCGTGGTCGTTCCTGAAAGCGTGTTTAATAAGATAGTTAGACGCGTGGTAACACTGATCATAATCGCTTGAGTATTGCGCGAATTTCCTTTTCCTCGCATTTTTTAAAATAAAAACTAAATAATTTGCTTTTTAATTAATTTAATTAATTAATCTTGAACCGGACAGAAATATGATGGGAACACACTCAACGTTTCGCTATAGATTTATAGCTTTTTTTTACTCCTCACGAAGCTATAAATCTATAGCGAAACGTTGAGTGCGTTCCCATCATATTTCTGTCCGGTTCAAGATTAATTAATTAAATTAATTAAAAAGCAAATTATTTAGTTTTTATTTTAAAAAATACGAGGAAAAGAAAATTCGCGCAATACTCAAGCGATTATGATGATGACAGAAATATGATGGGAACACACTCAACGTTTCGCTACAGATTTATAGCTTCATCAGGAGTGAAAAAAAAAACTATAAATCAATAGCGAAACGTTGAGTGTTCCCATCATATTTATGTCCGATTCAAGATCAAAAAACTTTATACTTACAATTTTCATCGGACAAGAACCAACTTCAATTTTAATTAATTTACGTTGCTTGGATGTTTTTTTTTTTTTAATTTTCGAGCGAATATAAATTTAAATACGGGCGAGTTACCTATTTTCAATGACCTCTGAAAAATTAATAAAACAATGAACGCTTGCCGCTCATTAATAATAGCGTCAGCTATCACAAAGACTTAATTAAATCTTTGAACGTCTCATTTCAGTGGAGTACGCAGGAGTGGTGAATGGGAGGGGTTCAAAAATGAACAAAACTAAAATAATTTTTATCTACCGTATAAAATATACATAATTTAATACGAAATGTTACGATTTTTCGTTTGAATAAACTGGTAACATTCAGTTGATTTGGGGGGGGGGGGGGTTAACCCCCTACTGCGTACGCCACTGTCTCAACTAACTGATCTCAAAGGGGAAAACCAACAGAAAAAGACTGTAATGATGATTGATATCTCAATTTTGAAAACTGGGAATGATCTCTTCTCATAGCTACATTTAATTTGGACACTTTTTTTGGGCAAAAGAATATTGTTTATTCAACATTTTAAGATTGATGTTATAATTGACACTGACTACCACAGCACCGCTTTCTTGAGTAAATCCGCGAAACTGAAACTTCCCGTTACTTAATTCCTCTCATTCACTTTGGAAGAGTGAAATTAACAAAGACGGAAATAATTAACTGCGAATTAATTTCGGTTTTCAATCTGTTTTCCGGGTATACGTACAATGAAAGTGAAAACCATTATTGACACATCTGGCAAAAGACACCAGATGTGCCTAGGACCACTTTATATGTTTTTTTTTTTAAAGCAAACGTGCTGACAGATGGACTTGCAAACGTGTGAGGATTGCCAACGTTAGTGTTAAGAATATACATTTCTTTTTCTTTTTTTAGTAGTGTGAGAATGGCTTCTGGGTATGCCAAATCTATTTAGTTTTCTATTTTCGAATGCACTTGGTTAAGAGTTCCACCAGTTAAAAATAATTTTTTTATGTATTGTTTGAGGACGAGTAACGAGAACGAAAAATACAACCGAAAGCCTTCTTATTTTTTTTGTTCAAAGCGGAAACTGTTTTAAAATTAGTCCCCGAGAATAATAAATAACGTATAACTCTTATAAATAATATTTTTGATTTTTATTTTATTTTTATAGTAACTTATGGTGCTGTTCAAAGCAAATTTGAGTAACTATCTCTTTAATACTTTAAGGGCCGGTTTCATAATCGAACTAAAGAAGGCTTTAAAATTAAAGTCACTGTCACATGTTCAGAACAAATGCGAAATCATAGCTTGTCTTAATCTGTTTCGTTAAGATCAAGACTTTCTCCAGCACCCAATCTTTGCGCACGACACGAATTTCCGCGGTTTCTGCGATTCTCTATTCGGGGTCGCCTCATATGAGTTATTTTATTTACAAGTAGATCCCGGAATATAATTTCACTGGTTACATTTTACTATCGGCTGCAATATTACAATCGTAAACCAAGGAAATCGTTTTATCATCACTCGGACTGAGGTTTAAATAAATCAGTATGAAGGCCAGCGGATGCGTCGAAAAAAAAACAGTAAAAACGTGTAGGGGGGGGGGGATAAAACCCATTTTTTATCTCCTTTTTGCCCCCAGTTCTTTTAAGAGTCTGAACAAAATTGGATCTCTCGATTTTCCTTGTTAGTAGCGCTCTGGTTTTCGGATACAACGCCAGAAATCTTATATTTTCAGAATTGTCGACAGCGCCTCGCCATTTTCTCTCTCTGGTTTTGGTTTCTTTTGTCTTCAGATAACTGTTTTGCTTTCATGAATCTCTCAATTTAAAAAAAATACCAAGTTTTTAAATGTCAAAATATATTCAATTAAATAAATGAGTGAAATTTTGTTTACAATACAATTATGAAAAGGAAAGTTATTAAGTTTAATAAAACAAACAAGTTTCCTTTCGATTAGGACAGATTGAAATATTACATAAAAAGAATTACAAAGGAAAAAAGTTGAAGATTACAAAAGAAAAACATAACAAGGAAAGCGTAGCAGTAAATGCAAAATGGCTTGGAGGGAAACGAGCGAATGATTAGTATGGTATAACAAAGAGATTTTATTAGAAAATATCGTTTCCTTTATGTGCAATCATGAATTTTGTTTCAACTCGCTGGAATCGTTCCGGAAACACAGAATTTAAATTAAATTAATAAAAATTTGGTTACGATTTAATTGGGCCGAGAGTTTAAATTAAAAGTCACATTCCTATGTGTAAGTAACTATGTTGTCGCATTTGTTTTGACATCTGACTGTCTTTATTTTAAAGTCTTCCTTAGTTCGATTATAAAACCGGCCCAAGTATTAAAGAGTTAAAGTTACTTAAATTTGCTTTCTGAATAGCGCCATTTAACACCTTCCCTTAAAGTGTTCTTTAATATTTCATAATAGGACCTTAAATTTAAAGTTACTTTAACCATAAAATATACTTTTCTTTCCCTATTCTTAAAGTGACTTTAAATTAAAGCTTCCTCATGGCCGTTTTCATAATCAGACTTTAAGGAAACTTTAAGTTAAAGCCATTGTAAGAATAGAGAAACAAATGTATTTTTTTTTTAGGTTAAAGTAACCTTAAATTTAAAGTCCTATTATGAAATCGTCCCTTAAAGTCTGATTATGAAGACGGCCATTAAATTCTTAATTCTTTTTAAATCATTAAGGCCCGGTTTCATAATCGAACTATACGCGACTTTAAAAGTCACATTCCGATTTGTAAATAACTATGTTTGCGCATTTGTTTTGACATGTGAGTGTGACTTTATTTTAAAGTCTTCTTTAGTTCATTTACGAAGCCGGCTCTTAGTTCAAATATTTTAGAATAGCACCGTTATATTTATATAAGAAAAGTTTATACCGCTGTATGGTCATACTTCATACTTTACACTTTCTACAATTTTTAGGGGATTATGCTTTATTCTAGTTAATGAAGCACGTACTTGATATAACTATTTTTTTTATCATTAAAAATTCAAACCTCTTCAAAATCTCCAACGAAACCACGTCCAAGTGCGCAAGAAATCGATGATGCGATACGTGCTTTGGCAAGGATTATTAAGAACCCTCAAAAATATTTTTTCACTTAATCTGCAGTTTTTTTTTTTTTTTAGCTTCGACGTTGTATTGAATACTCGTATTGTTTTTACCACGAACGGCAGCCAAGTGAGCACTTTTAAAAACATGTAGATGTTCAGATATTCCCCAAGAACTTGCAAAGTTTTCCTTTGTGTAAAAAATTAATTGGTGCAACTACTTAAGATCTGATTACTTTACGTTATCTGAAAAAAAAAAAAAATCATGCAGGATTAGTTGTTTGAAGTCCTTTTCGTATTATCCAAATACAGGGTGATCAATTATAACTGTTGAAGTTGGCAATACAATCAAGAAGAGCATTCTGTTATTTTACTGTTTGCAACACTGCAGTCCGATATCATTGACGTGTTTAACATCGGCAGTGACAAGTTTCTAGGTTATGTTCGGCGTTTAATGCACGAAATCGTTGAGATAGCGGTCAGATCAAACCACCTGACCAATAAGCGATTAATAAGAATGTTCACGTGGTTTAGTCTGACCAATTCACTTCACCGCAGCCTTTATTTGCATCATTTGAAATGACGTCGTCACATGACGACCGTCAGTATCAAGCTGTCAATAACCTGAAGTTACTCCAGTTGTACCATTCGAAAATAAAATTTAGCATTGCATTCATTTCAGTTATTCTTGACTATTTTGTATTACGAAAATAATGTTGTTATGCAGTGCTATTCTCCAACATTGATATGCATATCAATTGATGTGGTTTTGAGTAACTGAAGAGAACTTGATACGATTTTATGACAATTCAAGTCGAGTAACATTGATACGCATATCAATTGATATTCAGGGCTATTCTGTAACATTGTTATGTATATCAATTGATATGGTCTTCAATAATTGAAGAGAATTTGTTACGATTTCATAACAATTCACGTCGATTGCCGACCGCAAATTGAAGAGAGATGCATATTAACTCGATATCACACTCCAAACGGATTGCAAGTTGTTAGGAAACTATTTACAGAATACCAATTTTGCAAGGTGAAACATAGCAATATCAAGTCCATATCAATGTTACAGAAAAGACCCCATTGTCTTCAACAATTAAAGAGAACTTGATACGGTTTCATAACAATTCAAGTCGATTGCCGACCGCCAATCGAAGATAGATGCATATTAACTTGATATCACACTCGATAGCAAGTTGTTATAAAACTGATTACAGAATACCGATTTTGCAATGGTCACTTGATTCATAGCAATAATTGTTACGTATCAAGTCCACATCAATGCTACAGAATAGACCTCATTAACTCGGTATCACACTTAATTTGGATTGCAAGCTGTTACGAAATTGTTTACAGAATATCGATTTTGCAAGGTCACTTGAAACATAGCAATAATTGTTACGTATCAAGTCAATATCAATGATCCGGAATAGACCCTATTGTCATAATTTCGTAGTTATACAAAAAAGTTATTGTTTTCTCAGTGGAATGTTTAGATTTGTACATTCTTTCAAGTAAGTAAACAAATTAAAAGAAAATACGAGAAAGTAAGTGGTATTTAAGAGTACAGTTGTTAAAAAGTGATAAGTACCTCGTTTAATTTAATTAAAACAAAATTAAACAACAAGTAAAACAATCAGGATACGATGTTTTAGCACCCAAGGCATTTTAGTTAATCGATTTTCCAACGTCCACAGCTTAGGTATTTATTTTTATTTGATTTGCGTTTGTTTGTGAAGAATGAGAATGGGTTTAGTAAACACGATTTTATCGATTGCTGGGATTACATAACGACTTCGACTTCCGTAGGTGAGCAGGAAATTATTTTTAAACCGTTATTTACTGAAAGTCTTCTTTGGAGCATCGGTTCCATTAAATCCAATTTTAATAGAACTAACAACTCATGGTTGAAGTGATTTCGTATTGTACAAAATACGCGCCGATTTGCTACTGCTGTGACGTGGGTGTGACATTGATTGACTCAATCTTTATCGCTGTTCCTACTTTTATGTTTTGCACTCACTTCCATTGAGGAAGTGAGTGTTATTTTAATCACAAATTTGTATTTTCAAAAGAGAATGGCTTTGATTATACTGTATCCTACTCGGTGTTTGAGATCGTGGATGTAAAGGTGAGAAGGTTATTTTCAGATCTGAAGAATTTTCAGTAAACCATGAAGTTATTTTGGGGAACTTTACGATTTTCACTTAGGCACTTTATTTTAGGGAAATCACGTGAAATGCAGACATTTCCTGCATGCTCGAAGACCGAGCTAACGTTCCGTGCGCCGCTGGTGGTAATCTTTTAAAGCTAAGAGCGAATGGTGACGGGGCCTTAATTTTTAATTAAACAAATTTCGTAAGAACTACGCCGTAATTAAACAAATCATAATAAATACGTCATTGAAGTTCGATTAAAAATAACGCGATTGCAAATTTTATTTCGTATAAAATGGAATTTAACAAATAAATTAGTAATTGGTATGATGAAATGGTGTGCTTTCTTTGTGCGATTCGTGGACACCTAAATTAAAACCGTCTTTTAATTTATAGAATAATTTCGAAATATCTGACATACTTTACAATTGTGATAATGTTTGAATTAGCGTGTACGGTTTCGAAACGCAGATAATTACGCTTTCGCCATCGATACAACAAACACTAACGACTCTAAAAATTTAAACAAACAAATTAACATGGCATTCTGTATTATAGTTCTTGAAACACACTTTTAGTAATTTTAATTACCGTATAAAGGCCCAGTGGCGGCGGCTTACGGATGAAAGTGATAATTTATATTGGCGTTCACGTGATAAAAGTCTTAATTGGTGATTTAATTACTTACGCGTCGATGATTGAGTTGCCGACCTTGAGTTCTTTTCGTACGTAAATATTAACCTCTTAATTTTTTTGAAATTAGGTGACTAAATTTATTGACGTCAGAATCAACAAATCAATCGAAGTCTTTAAGTATAGTTCGTTCTACTTGCTATCGAATATTAAACAGATGCTCTAAATACAGCATTTTCTTTTTGTTGCAGACGTAACTAAATATTTTAGGGCCCTGGTCGTTTCACCCCTTGTAAGTTATCTACCCCATAAAATTCTTGGAGACAAAAAAAAATGTTAGGTAATGATTTGTAAGGATATTAAGGGGGAGATATATTTACAGGAATGTGAAAAACAGGCCCTTGTTCTTTTTGAAATCAAAGTTAAATCGAATATATATTTATTTATTTATATTTATATAAATTTTGTGAAAAGATGACGCATGAAATTGATTTAAAATGATTGAAGTACAAAGATAAAAATACTTTCAATTTTCGATCTACCAAGTATTTGCAGAAAAAGAAATCAGTCAATCAATTATGCAAAATTTAAAACAGTTTTATTTACAACTTAATTTCGCCTTAAAAACTTTCACTTTGGAGCAGTTTCTCGCTAACATTTAAACAGACTGTCGAAGACAACTAAAGATAAAAAATTATTTGACATTTTACAATTTTATTTTTATTTTTCAGTTGATTTTTCAAACATCTTTTTTAAGATAACGGTCAAACAAAGAAAACAAATTTAATTTTCAATTCACTTTGATGTTTTAATCCCTGTTTACTGTAATTCTGGCATCGGCGTGTCGCTGCTTAAGCCAGATGTTAAAGCAAAAAAGAAGAAAACAATTTGAAAGGCATTTAGAATTGACATTTAATTTTTTGGAAATTAGAAAATCTATTTCTTGATTTGCAAAATTCGTAAGGAAATTAAGGGGAAGATATATTTACAAGAAGGTGAAAAACAGGCCCTTGTTCTTTTCGAAATCAAAGTTAAATCGAAATATAATAATTTTGTAAAAAAATGACGCATGAAATTGATTTAGAATGGTTGAAGTACAAAGATAAAAATACTTTCAATTTTTGATCTACCAAGTATTTGCAGAAAAAGAAATCAGTCAATCAATTATGCAAAATTTAAAACAGTTTTATTTACAACTTAATTTCGCCTTGAACACTTTCACTTTGGAACAGTTTTTCGCCAAATTTAAACAGACTGTCGAAGACAACTAAAGATTATTTGACATTTTACAATTTTATTTTTATTTTTCAGTTGATTTTTCAAACATCTTTTTTAAGTTAACGGTCAAACAAAGAAAACAAATTTAATTTTCAATTCACTTTGATGTTTTAATCCCTGTTTACTGTAATTCTGGCATCGGCGTGTCGCTGCTTAAGCCAGATGTTAAAGCAAAAAAGAAGAAAACAATTTGAAAGCCATTTAGAATTGACACTTAATTTTTCAGAAATTACAAAATTTATTTCTTGATTTGCAAAATTCGTAAGGAAATTAAGGGGAAGATATATTTACAAGAAGGTGAAAAACAGGCCCTTGTTCTTTTCGAAATCAAAGTTAAATCGAAATATATTAACTTTGTAAGAAGATGACGCATGAATTTGATTTAGAATGATTGAAGAACAAAGATAAAAATACTTTCAATTTTAGATCTACCAAGTATTTGCAGAAAAAGAAATCAGTCAATCAATTATGCAAAATTTAAAACAGTTTTATTTACAACTTAATTTCGCCTTAAACACTTTCACTTTGGAGCAGTTTTTCGCCAACATTTAAACAGACTGTCGAAGACAACTAAAGATAACAAATTATTTGACATTTTACAATTTTATTTTTATTTTTCAGCGGATTTTTCAAACATTTTTTTTAAGATATCGGTCAAACAAAGAAAACAAATTTAATTTTCAATTCACTTTGATTTTTTTAATCCCTGTTTACTGTATTTCTGGCATTGGCGTGTCGCTGCTTAAGCCAGATGTTAAAGCAAGAAAGAAGAAAACAATTTGAAAGGCATTTAGAATTGACATTTAATTTTTTGGAAATTAGAAAATCTATTTCTTGATTTACAAAAGAAAGAAAATGCGAAAGGTACGCAAAATAATTTAAGAAATTTAAATGAAGCAAAACGAGTTAACAATTTTCTAGCTTTAAAGTGAACGTAAATAAGAGAGACATCTGACGATTACTCTTTAAGAGAAAAGGCAACAAAAGAAGAAACGATAATATTTTGTTTCTTAATTTGTTACCAAACAAATATTTGTATTTTTTTTTGAAAAAAAAAACACAATTTCATGATCACAGTTTTTCATTTTAAGACATCGTCGTTCATTTATTATTTTGTTTATTAATTACTTTAATTTATAAAAAAAAATTAATTTACTCGAAAAGTAGAAATATTTCTTTCATTCTGCATTCAAATATGCAGAAAATTCAAAACATTAAAAGAAATCATTCATAGTGATAATGGTTTAAAAGAATCTGAAGAAACTTCCGAAGCGTTCTTGCACATCTCTTCCTCGGAGGAATGTGTTTCAAATAACATTTAGAGCTATTTTTTTTGAGAAAGTATTGTATAACGAGTATTTACAAAATTTTAACGCCTCCGTTAGTGATGAAATGCTTCAACTATTTCTTAAGCAGCGAAATCGCTGCAACTATCTCATTCTCATGAATTATTAAATATTTATTTTGTAATCATTTTGGAAATACTTCAAGCTGATACATTCTCTTTGTTCGTTAATAAATATTATGCCTTCTATATGTCATTGCCGTGCAAGAGCTATTTATAACTAGTTAGGAAATGTACTAGACCAAGTACTTTCAGCAAACTGAACTTAGATAACAAATTTTTGTTGAGCTGTTGTTCGTTTTTCATTTGCTTTCTGTTTTAAAATGAAATAAAATCGTGCATGGTTTCATTGGTTTTTGATCGAATGAAAGTGAAAATATTTTCGCTTAAAAACTCAATAACAATGGTGTATGACTTTGAATTCTTGTACTATAACCAAAATGGTTTCGTTTTTTAAATTTTAATGCACGGGGAACACCTATTTGACTATCAGAATTGTTTCTTTTTGTAATATCGCAGGTGTTTACGTAACGAAACATGCGAAGTTACATAGTTGACGTTTGGTGTTGAGAAATGATTCGGTCCAGCTTTTTTTTATCTAATTTGAAAAGACCTCATGCAGTGTGTCCCCAGATTGAGTTCGCGATACGTATTGTTACAGCCCTGACGCGCAAATAGGTCTATTTTTAGCACTAGTCACCCCATCTTGCGTCACAGGATGTTATCGAAGTTTCTCGTTCAGTTCCAGTACATTCTAGAATACAGGTATCTACTATAAAAGCGTACCGGCCCGCCAGCGCCAGTGGGACAGTGATAAGTTAGCAAGCGAAGGGTTCATACCTCGAATAAATAGAAAGTACATTTTGTAGAAGTGTTATTTGATAGACAAGTATTGCAGCTCATTAGTATTGTGTTTTTAATTGTGTAAGGCGACCTCCTAACCACAAAAAGTTTGTTTAAAAACTAGATACGTATTTCGAGATCTATGCTGCCATCTTCAGTAGATGTCTTCTTCTTGATCACAAGAGAAGTGACTGTGTCATGCCTATCGCTACCTTATATACTAATTCGTTCCGCTCCAATGAAGCGTGCTCTCTAAAGCGAGCGTTTCACCGGATTGCGTCAACCAAGTCAAGCAACACGGAACCATCAAGAAAAAGGCATCTACTGAAGATGGCAGCATAGCTGCCGAAATACGTATCTGTTTTTAAACAAACTTTTTGTGGTTAGGAGGTTAAACCCAATTTCTTCGACAGTTTGAATTTAAAGTGTTCTGAAATTCAACTTCTGATTTGTGAATCCCCAAATTCGTAACAGTATAATGGATCAAAACTTTTTAATTCCGATTTCATATTTTTGCAGTTCAGGTCTGCTTGGGGCGAAATGAATTTGTGCCAAATTAGACCTTGAAAGTCTTCAAGGTGGCGGAATTAACACAAGAAGAAATAAAACATGTGCATTCCTTTTGAATTTAGGAGAAAATTTTACTAAAATAAAATGATTGTCCTTTGATATTACGGAAATATACCAAATTTCAACGACCTACTCATTCATTTATTTTTTTTTCTACTTCATAATTACTATTCATTTTTTATTTGATTATTTTTTTTAACTATCTGCATATTTTAAATGGTACAATTTAATTTTTCGCACTTTTTTTATTTCATACGTTCACTTTTCGCTTTTTTTTAATTTATTAAACCATGGGTGTTATATTATAATTAACGTCTTCTATCATTGATCTAAGTTAAAGGGATTGTCTTTTGTTTGTGATGATTTGTTGTTGTTTTTGTTGCGTGCGCGAAGAATATTCTGTTTCCCTTTTTCCTTTTTTTTTTTTAAACAAGTGATTTTTTTCTTCAACTTTCATTCGTCGAGTCCAGTGCGTAGGCTTTCTTTTTATTTTGATTATTTTTTTTTGTTTTGAGTTTAAGCGTTCGTTTTTCGTTTGCCATAAATCCATATTTTCAGTTACTAAAATTTGTTTTTTTTTCTTTTTTATTTAGTGTTTCCGCAAGTGATTTTTCATTTTCTTTATCAATATTGTTCGATGGCATTTTTTTTTTGTTTTGTTTTGTTTAATTTACGTTTAGTTACTTTTCCCTGTTTTGTTCCCAATTTGTCCTTTTTTTAATCCAAATCAGGGTTAGTTTTTTTTTTTTAATTTTAAGTAATTTTTTGGCTTAAATTTAAGCGATATCGTTTTGTATCTGAATTTTGTTTTTTTTGTTCTTTTAAAATTTTCGAAGTAGAAATCCGCCTTTTTCCTTAAAGTGATCGTCTTTTGTTTCTGAATTTATTCATTTTTTTGTTTGTTTGTTGCTTGCGCAAAGAACACTCTGTGTTTGTTTTTTTCATTTTTTAGCAAGATCGTCGATCGTCTTTTGTTTTTGCTATTTTATTTCATTTTTCGTTTCATTTCCGATTTTCCTTTGTCTCTTTCAGGGTTAGGTTTTCTTTATTTTGACCGATCTTTTGTTGTTTAAGTTTAAGCGATCCCTTTTGTTTCTAAAATTTGTTGTTGTCGTTTTTTTTCTCTCTCCAATTTTCGAAAGAGAATCCTTCTACATTGTGTCTTCGAATTTATTATTATTTGATTGATTTTCTTGTTTGGAAAATTAAAAAGCGATCGTCTTTTGTTTCTCAAATTTGTTTTTGTTTCTTCCCTAGTTGTCGCTCGCGCAAAGAATTTTCCGTGTTCCTTTTTTCATTTTATTTAGAAACAATGTTTTTTTTTCTATTTACATTTTGTTAATTTTTCCGGCTTTTTTTTAATCAATTCGCCCGGTCTCAGTTAGGATTATTTTTTTTAAATTTAACAACTTCACTCAAATATTATTTATAATAGTATTTTTCCGTAACTCAATTTTTCTTTTTGGAATGTTGGAATTTGGCATATCTCCCTAAATTCAAGAGGAAGGCAGCTTTACCTGCACAGATTTTATTTCTTTTTGTGTTAATTCCACTTCTTCTGAATTCAAAATTTTTTTGTTCTATTATACGTATCGCGGAGTCACTCCGGGGACACACTGCAGAGGCATTTCTAAAAAAAATTTCTGTTTTTAGTCTTGTCTTCAAGCACAGGAAAAGATTTAATCTTCAGAGATGAAGACGAAGTTACTTTTATTTGTATTTGACATTACACCAACTAAATTGCAATCAGAACAAAAGAGTTGGAAAGATTCCATTACCAAGATTTAAATTATTACTTTAAAGGCGCGTACGCATTGAGCGATTTGTTTGTAGGTTCTGTACATAGTTAGTATTTGTCTAAATAATGTAATGAGTTTCTCTTTATACAAAATCTGTAATCAGTACGTCTATTATGTGTAAGGTATGTATGTTACAGGTGGGTAGACAAAGTCAAGATAATGACAAGAAACTCTTGTATACAAAGTCTCTATCGATAAATCTCTCAGAGCGTACGAGGATTTACTTTTGAACATTTACAAAAAAAAAAAATAAAATAAATTCTCACTCATCTTAAGATTTAAACCTGCGTGGGTGGGTGACCGTTGAATAAAACGCAGCATCTGCGAGATTCTGGCAGAAATACAAATCGAAATTATGCAATGCTGCAACACCGCAGTGTTTGAATTCTCCTTTACAAAAAGCCAAGTCATCCCTCGTGCCATATTATTTTCGACCGGAATTAAAATAATTCAACCCAATTGTTACTTTGACTTTCATTTGCATCTTCATTGTGATTTTCCCCCCTCTAATTAATTTCCACCTTGTAACATGTAGTTATCATCATCTCTCTGAAGGCATTTGCTTGCTCCCTCGTCGACTTTGGGGCCTTTCGCGAATTTCGTTTTCCACGTTCTCGTCGTTTTCCTCGTCGCGTTGCCAGCTTGGCAAACCGGATATTTCGGTAATTTGGACGCTGTCGGTTTTAATTAACGGACTGGATTAACGGACCTGCGTTACACGTTTATGGGAGTTGACACTGATTTACTTCTGGTAAAACGGGGGACGCCGAAGTTACAAATTTCGAGCACGTGCGCTCCTTTAATCCGCTTTAATGCGACTGTAAATTTCGTTTGAAATGAGGAAAGAAGAAAAAAAAACACAAACATAAATTATTAAGTAAGAGTTGGAAGGATCAAGGATGATAACCTTTAAAAAAATAATAAACATTTATTGATTCGTGTATTGCACATAAAGCGTGTGTATGATTAATGGAAACGTTTTGAACGGCAAAGCATAGAGAGATTAAGATTGGAAGCGAACTGTCTATCTGATATACCAGATGAATAAGAAATAAAAGAATAGAAGAATAAAAAGCCAAAAAACTATGGAAAACAACTTTGTTAACAGCGTAGTACGGAAGGAATGAAAAAATGGGAAAAGGGAAATAGGAAGGATAACAATAAAAGGACAATAGTGTAACGCAGATAGACGAAGATTCAGAAAAAAAGGAAAATTAAAAGAGGAAATGGAAGAATCAAGGACCAATAATTTAATACAGACGATAGAAGCTCCAGGTAAAGAAGATTCACAATCAAATTGGTTTAAATCAATACTATTACGTTTTAACTGGTTATATTGCATATTATGTTTGTAAATACTTACTATTACGTATTAGTACTGGCACACATAATAACATATTTACATATGCGTATGATGTAAGTCCTGTACAAAAATTATCTCCCAACACAAATAACGTAGAAAGTCAGCCAGCAGTGATTATTTAAAGATAAACTTTGACAGTTATTATCGCATCCTCTTCATTAACGTGCCTTATTTCTGTAGCTGCGGGCGTACGAATTTACGACGGAATCGTTCATGCAAATTTTGAAATGTCTCCAAACAATTATTCTAATCTGAAACTGCATGATATGATGGATGGAAAGAACGCCGCAGACTTACGTCATTTTAATTATCCGGCTAGCTGGTATTTCTCGATATTTTAAAATTCACACTAAAAATAGAAAGTTGTTTGATAAACCTGTACGTACCACTTGCGCGCAACGTAACTTGTTCACTTTTCTAATTAGCTCTAGTTCAAACGCATGCTCTGATCACCTTGAAATGGACTTTTTTTTCCATGTTCGGACTAGATAGCCTAGACCTACTGACGGGCCCTAGAATTCTAAAGTCGCCGACCTGGTTTGAAAGTTGCGCTATCGCTTTTAGTTATGGCTGCCAATGGTTTTTATGACATAATTTTTAAATATTTGAATCTTCAGTATCTCGAGTGTTTGAAGTTTATAGCCACTTTAATGGTCGTTTAGCCTTTAACCAGATTATATAAGAGTTCTTCACACATCAAAATCCATCTGGAAATAATAATTGCATTATGTGTTTTATACGATTGCGTCTCTTCATTCTTAAGTTGTCTAAATAGATTGAGTCCATTCCAAACAAAACGGATATTCGTTTTGGAAAAGAAAGTCCAAATTATATAAAACGTGCGCTACTGCAAGGTTGTCGACAAACATATATTACGATGTTTTGCAAAAAAAAAAACAGTTGACATTGCGAAATTAAGAAGTATATACATATATAGTATTTGCCGCTTCGGTTTTACACATAAGTGTTGTGTCGTAAACGTTGGTACCTTCTTAATTTTTACAGTGCCTTCCATGTTCCATTCAGGGTGTTAAGTTAGAATTTTGCCAATACTGCATGTAGTTTGTTCAGCAAAACGGTGTTCTAGATGAAAAAGCCACAAGGAACCTGGACGTTACCTGCGAACCAATCAGATCAATCCAAAAAATTAACTATATGTAGGATGTTACGGCGTCATCTAGTTTGGATCTGTAAACCGTTCTTTAGGATTAACAATAGAATACAAAACATGTCTTAAAGACATATAATACCGTACGAGTGTGCTTTCCGCAATGCTCAATGTCGCAGATGATCGAACTAACTTCACAATACTCAGTGGTGATCTTGAACATTGATGTTCGACAGAATACCAAAAACTTCATGCTATTAACTGATACTTTGGCAAGCTTTAACTTAACCAGCAGTTTATCCCAAAGATACCAACTAATTCGCCACAAATTGATTATATCATGTGAAATATCCCTCCAGGTCCACGCAAAATATTAACACCTGACATATCTGTCTGTTATGCCATCAAATTCCAACGTCTACTCGAACGTCTTGACAAACCTACGAAGAGGGCGAAATGGGCATCCAAAGAAGGAAGAACCCCACTCGAAACAGCATGCTTTTTTGATATAAAAATTGCACACATATATCTAAAAAATAATTATAATTTTATTTAAAAATGTTACGTTTTCTTAAATATGAAAAATAATGACATTTCTGTACTTTTTACTCACTTGGTTTATTAATTAATTTTTACGAGACTATTTCGGAAATTATTTTCAACAACAAACAATTCAAAATTATTTGAAAATGTCTGCAACCTCACTTTCTTCTCTGACGATAAAGAAATGCCTCCTTAAGGTAGGATTCATTTTATAAGAGACAGAAATAATCCTTTTAATGATTTGGATGATAATGAATTTAACGTTTCGCTTTTCCAAAGGAGTTATGGAACTCTTTGGTCCCACACTAGAACCTGCAACAAGCAAAAATAAATTTATTTTATGGTAAATCAGTTGCTGATAAACTTACGTTATTATCAACTGAAATATTTCAACAGCTGATTCCTGATACTTTCAGAAACCATCGATACGTAGAATAATTCATCGTACATCTTAAAATCCACTGAAACAGCTACTTTTTTCTTTATTGAAGAACCTAGAAAAAAACTTGGATGCGCACGTAAGATAGTCGTTGGAATTTTCTTCGATTTCTTTAAAGCTTTCGATCTAATCGACTGAAAACTTCGTCTCTCAATTGCGAAGAAATATCAACGAGGTAGCGCCGCCGCTCGTGGAAACGTCGCACTTCAATCAAGGCGCTCGTACCAACTGTCGCAGATCGATGACCTGCGAGGAGGTACCATCGCGGCCACAAAATACTGGGACAAGCAAAGATTTTATCAATTAAGGTCCGATTTCTTCACCTCCCGATAAATTTATCTGCCGTATAATATCCCAGGAAATCATTATGACACAAAGTGAACTTTCATTCATGACGTTTTTCATGCCTGACAACATTTGTAAATATTTGAAAGACTGTATGCTTATCGGAGGAACAGGAAGCAGTTATTACTAAATTAAATTATGAAGAATTAAGAATAAATAAAACGGTTTTATTGTCGAAGTATGAGCATGAAGAGAAACTTCATTTCGACTTTTGTTCAAAGTTGCGCTTAAACCATAACATTCTGCTTGATCTCCGTCAGTCAAAAATGATAATTGTTTTCCTTGGCGGCGATGATATGTACGTTGCTCACTTAAGCCTGGGTTTCCTAGGATAACGACATCGTAATGTGGCGGTCGTAATACGACGGTGAATGACGTAATGTAGCGTTGAAAAATGACGTACATTGGTACATGTATTTATTTTATATACTTCATAATGACATATCTGGATTTGACGTTCCTTACATTTTTAGAAAGCGAGGGGCCACCAAAAGAGGATTCGAAACGTTTAAAAAACTTTTTACGTATTTTTAGATGACGGTGACGTTTGCCGTTTTCTAAGAAACCAAATGTACTTAATGTTCTTAGCACGTTTTATGTGACTTTATTCACCGCCATCTTACGGCCGCTATTTTACGGCACCGCTATCCTAGGAAACTGAGGCGTTAGGGTCGAGCACGAGAAAATGGAACTCCAACAGCGCAGTCAAATCGTACACGCCCTTGATAGGAAAAGTAGACGCAAAAGAAAGCCGGGAAAAAAAAAGCGACCAAACATGGCTCACCCTAATTATCTCTGCCTTTCAATGCAGAAACGGTTTATCCGCTCGGAAGAATTTGCTTAAAGCAATTGAGCCGACACTTGAGGCTCAAAGAATTCCAGACACATTGTATTTTTAGAATTTTGCACCATTATTATGCACAATTATGTGCATATTCACCTTGATGTGTCGAAACGAATATCATAAGTGCTTTCAAATGCACGACATCTGTTTAATATAGAAAGAAAACTGGGAAGGAAGGAACTATCCCAATAATGCAATGCTGTCATCAAGATATATCAAGCTTAGAAAAGCGAAAAAAGAGTCTTCTGACTGCAGTGGATTTCTCAAGCGTCACCGGGATAGCTGTTTCGACCCTATTTGAAGCTCGACAACTAGGTCGCAACCTAAACTGCCATTGATACAGCTAAGTATATATCATCAAAGGTAGCGTCTCTGTAACTTGACACGTTTTTTATTTCAACGCAAATTTGTGATTGAAAACATCAGTGGTGGGACTTGATCCAATGACGTCATCTACAGATGGTTACAACAAATTAGGAATAAAAGAAATTCTTTCTAACCTCAGAAAAGTAGATATTTACGTTCTTAAAATCATTGATCACCTGATCCAACTCTTGCATGCATTGTACTACAACTTTGCGTTTAAAAAAAGTGAGGTTAGGTTTGAGATTTCAACTTACCAACAGTTTATCAAAGCTTTTCCTGTCTAATGCCTGTCGTTGGAGAATTTCATTTGAGCAGTGTTGTCTATGTCGGTCACGTGGCACTCAATCATTCCTGAAGAGATTAGGTACGTTTTTTCAAAAGACGAAAACGTTCTTCTTTTCTGGTCTCATTTTATTTGTCATTAGTTGCATTTTGAAACTAAATTATCAAAAACTTTCCCCACTCTGCCAATCATTACGATCGTCTTTTGTTTTCTTGCTTTGCTTAGAAAATTTCGCGTCGAAAATACCGCACTGTGAATGCGATTTTTTAAAGAAAATTTTAAATTGTAAATTTTTATTCTATTTTCTCTCGGCTGTTAAAAGTGTTCTTCATTTCTTTTCGATTTTATTTGTTCGTCATTTTTCGTAAATTAAATAATTATAATTTCGTTTTTTCCTGTTTTGATTGAGTGTTTTTCGATCATAAAACAGTTTTTCACCGGTACACGATCAGGTTTTCTGTTCTCGTATCTTTGTTCTCAGACTATTGCGGCAGTCTCTTGTTTTTTCTCTTCACTTTTTTCGTCCGTCAATTCCATTTTGAATGTTTATTATTTACAGATAAAATAGCGACATCTTACTATCGCTTTTTGACCTGACATTGCAGTAGGATAGACAAATTGAAGCGGGATTTGCTCCTAATAAGTCCCCCATGCAAGGCGGCCTTGCTTGCTGTCAAAACATAATGAAAATTTTAGAAAAATTTTGTGCAAATCGTTTTTGATTGCAGTGAAAATCTCGAGCAGCCTCTGGACAGCTGTTTCAGCCCTGCTTGGGGCTTCTTCAGCAGAGACGTAGCTCGACATTCCCACGGCAATCAAAAACGATTTGCACAAAATTTTTCTAAAAGTTTATTATTTAATTTAAAAAAAAATTGATTCTTGTCCGATGAAAAATGTAAGTAAAAAGTTTTTCAGTCTTGAACCGGACAGAATTATGATTGGAAATACACTCAACGTTTCGCTGTCGATTAATAGCTACGTCAGGAAATCGATAGCGAAACATTCAGTGTATTTCGAATCATAATTCTGTCCGGTTCAAGATTAAAAAAACTTTTTACTTGTATTATTTTCTTGAGAATTTTTAAATTTACAGTTCTTGAGTTTTATCGCGCACCGCAAAATGTAAAAGGAAGAGAATAAATTGCATTTTCGTTCAAAATCCAAAATCCACCTCAAGCGTACATGCGATTTTGAAGATGAAATCGTACATAAATAGTATGAACATGTTGGCAACATTGCTGCAAGGCTGAAGCATGACAAGCGCCGCCCAATGATGACGTTAAAATATGTGATTCCGATCTTTAGTTATATGATTCCACTTTCGTTTGTTTTTGTTTGTTTTTATTTTGTGAAATTGCAGTCATTAATTAAATATTAACTTTTTAATCACATTTAAAAAATTTATTTAAAATATGGCAATAATTTAAAAGATTTTTTTAATTTGTTTACAATGGCTCGTATTCTCATCTTATTAAAGTTGGCCCTACTTAAAATTGTGATTATAATAAACAAGAAACGGTATAGCTTTATGTCAATTTAATGTGCAAGAGAGTGACGTATTCATTTCTCAGGGCAGCATAAAACTACATGTACCGTTTCTTGTTTATTTAATTTTAAGTTTAGTTAAAGACGGTTTTGATTATAAGATGAGAATATAGGCGATTACCTTGCAGTTATTTCAGCTTTTCTCTCATTTAATGTAAGTGTAAAGCAAGTTTCCTTTTTCCTAAGGTGAACAAAGGTAATTCAATTTACAGTATTATATTCAATTAATCTTTCGTGTTTGCCTCGCATGTTTTCCAATTTGAATTACAAAATTCGTCGAAGGTTAAATTTTGTAATTATAATTTACAAAGTAGTGTAACAATTTAACCTTCTTGGTCAATTTTTAATAACAAAACGAAACGGAAATTGCGTTACGGCAATGAATTTTGTTAAAATTTTCTCAGAACTGAGAAATTCCTTAACAAATACATACACAAATTTGGAATTAAAAAAATTAAGGAAGTTTTTTCTTTTTCAGCTCAAATATAATAAGCATAAATAATTACAAGGAGTGTGATTAAAGTTTGCTTATTTGTACACAGTTTTTATTTTCGATGTTAACCTTCTTTAATTTGAGTGTAGTTAAATTTTCAATTAGTAACAACGCAATTATTAAATATTAGAGCTTCGCCTTTCAAGAGAAGAAAATATTATGTTCATTTCATTTTAATTACGTCCTTATGTGTTGCTTAATTACAACTTAAGGACTCCCTCACATGCGTTTACAAGTACGTACATTTATGGTACCATTAATAATACATTACCGAAGAAATTTGTTGCATTCGTAGATAAAGTGCACTAATAGGCGTTTGAATTTTAAATATACAGTCACGAAGTTAATTACAAGGGAAAATGCATCATCAGTAGTAATGGTCTTTTAATGTTCTGTTGGTTTACTTGATGGTAAACGAAAACTTAACTTCTGTAATGGATTTGCTTTTGATAAGAATAAGACGTCAGTTGTTTCGTCATTCTCTGATTAGGATTTCTGTAGATAAATAAAAGCTATTTTTCTTCAGAGAATGTGAAACAAATAAAAAAGCTTTTTAAAAACGAGCTAAAAGAGTAATTTATTGACTTACTTGACGTTTCGCAAATATAATTATTTGCTTTATCAAAAGTGAATAATGGCAATATAAACAATTAGCCTACTAAATTTTTTAAATTAATTGTGAAGAGATTGTTACTGGTAAAAAAAATTATCAGCAAAGATATAACTTGTAAACCAAGAATATCATTACTGATGCGGTTAGGCCCGTCTTAACATATACTCCAGTATTTACTGCAAGAGTTAAGGAAATCCTAGTAAAACCTAACCAGAGTATGCAAATAAATTGTTGTAACAAAAATTACAACAATTCTAACAATAATAAACCAAAAAAATAAGATAATAATATAGTTTTTCTAATAAATAAACAGGGAAGTTTCCGATTATTATGTCTCATTTAATGAACTTAGAAAACTACAAAATATATCGTTCAAATTTGCAAAATCTGTTCTTTTATTAATTGAATTATTACACATTTTTATTTTACACATTTCAATAAATCTACGTTTAAACATGTTAGACTCCTGATAAAGAATTTTAGCATTTTCAAAATCAAAAATATGTTTAGTTAAAAGTTAATGTTCTACTAACATTGAATAACTCTCATTCTTTTTTTGGATATAATATTTATGGTGATCTAACCTTTTTTTTTAATATTGGCTAGTTTCACCTATATAAGCTGAGTTACAACATTGACAATTTACCTGATAAACTACATGTGGAGTTTGAAATTTAGATGTTTTTGTTTTTAAATTCGTAAAAATAATGTTAAAATTATCAGAAGATTTACTGGCTAAATGTAAATTAAATTTTTTGAAAAAATGTTTATAAGAATCATGTAAAGGTTCTATATAAGGTAATGATATGTATTTATTTCCTGTTTTTTTTTTGTGAATTGTTAGTTATATTAACATTTTTTAAACGTGTTAGACTCCTGATAAAGAATTTTAGCATTTTCAAAATCAAAAATATGTTTAGTTAAAAGTGAATGTTTTATTAACATTGAATGACACTCATTCTTTTTTCGGATATAATGTTTATGCTGATGTAACCTTTTTTTTAAAATTTTGGCTAGTTTCACCTATACATATAAGCTGAGTTACAACTTTGACAATTTACCTGATAAACTACATTTGGAGTTTGAAAGAACACAACTTAAAAAACTAAATAATTTAATTACCTGTAGAGATAATAGTTTTCATATAAAAATTGACGATAATATAATAAATAA
This sequence comes from Prosopocoilus inquinatus, assembly GCA_036172665.1. Classification (NCBI taxonomy): domain Eukaryota; kingdom Metazoa; phylum Arthropoda; class Insecta; order Coleoptera; family Lucanidae; genus Prosopocoilus; species Prosopocoilus inquinatus. Next base: position 37,094,465 of record CM069877.1, read on the forward strand.
ATGGCTGAAAAATTATTCAGGTATTGGAATTCCTCAACACTTAAAATATATTTTTGCTTTGGAAAAAACATTTTCATTTCCAACTGTTGCCCGTAAACAAGTTGATTTTCTTAAAGTTTGAAGCACTTTAGAATTAGGTATTAAATCTTTAGATTCAACTTCTAAAATTCAAATTAGAAACAAATTTTGTAACGACTTTTTAAAATATAATAAAAGTATTTATCAGACTTTTCACAAATCAAAATATAAGATTTTAATTCGTGATCTTTCACATTGGAAAGCATTTCTTAAAGCAAATCCCAATATTATAGTTACAACATCAGTTAAAAGTAACGTTACTGTTTTATTAAATAAAGAAAATTATTTTCCTAAAGTTAATACCATGTTGGCTGATAGTACCACATATATAGAAATCAATCACGATCCTGCACGAAATTATCAAAGAAAAACTCTAGCTATGATCAATAAATTACCAAAACCTTTAGAAATTAGTGAGAATGTTGCAAAGTCTCTAAAAGTACAGATTCCTATTTTTCCAAAATTATATTGTATTCCTAAAATTCATAAACCAAACATTCCTCTCAGACTTATTGTTTCCACTATTGGCTCTCCTCTATATTTTTTGTCAAAATTTATTTCTAAAATTATTAACAATGTTACATGTAAATCTGAATTTTTTGTAAAAAATTCTTTTGAATTGGTTAAAAAAATTAAAAACATTGTTGTACCAAATGATAACATTCTTCTTTCTCTTGATGTCGCTTCTTTGTTCACTAATATTCCAAAAGATCTTGCTTTACAAAGCATTAAAGATAGGTGGTTAGAAATTAAAGAATATACTGACATTTCATATAATAATTTTATAGAAAAAATAACTTTATGTTTTGATACTTCTTATTTTGCATTTAATGATAAATTTTATAAACAAACTTTTGGTACAGCAATGGGATAACCTCTTTCTCCTGCTTTAGCTGAAATTGTTATTCAAAAATTAGAAAAAAAAAGTATCATGAATTCGTTACCTTTTGATATAAGTTTATATTATAGATATGTTGACGATATTTTATTAATTTTACTTCATGATAAAGTTGATTATATTTTGAATAAATTTAATTCTTTTCATAATAGGTTACAATTTACTGTAGAAAAAAAAATAATAATTCAATAAGTTTTTTAGATGTAAATATTATCAGACAAAATGGTAATTTAATAACAAATTGGTATCACAAACCTACATGGGCGGGTAGATATATTAACTTTAATTCTTATCAACCAAAAAGTCTCAAAATGTCAACTATTATTAGTTTAACTGACAGTGCAGTATTACTTTCAGACAAATTATTTATAACTGAATAGATAAATTTAATTAAAAAAATTCTTATTCAAAATTCTTACCCTGAGAAGCTTGTTGACTCAGTAATAAATAATCGTTTAAAGCATTTAAAAAATGTTAATATAACTAACAATTCACAAAAAAAAAAACAGGAAATAAATACTTATCATTACCTTATATAGAACCTTTACATGATTCTTATAAACATTTTTTCAAAAAATTTAATTTACATTTAGCCAGTAAATCTTCTGATAATTTTAACATTATTTTTACGAATTTAAAAACAAAAACATCTAAATTTCAAACTCCACATGTAGTTTATCAGGTAAATTGTCAATGTTGTAACTCAGCTTATATAGGTGAAACTAGCCAATATTAAAAAAAAAGGTTAGATCACCATAAATATTATATCCAAAAAAAGAATGAGAGTTATTCAATGTTAGTAGAATATTCACTTTTAACTAAACATATTTTTGATTTTGAAAATGCTAAAATACTTTATCAGGAGTCTAACACGTTTAAACGTAGATTTATTGAAATGTGTAAAATAAAAATGTGTAATAATTCAATTTATAAAAGAACAGAATTTGCAAATTTGAACGATATATTTTGTAGTTTTCTAAGTTCTTTAAATGAGACATAATAATCGGAAACTTCCCCGTTTATTTATTAGAAAAACTATATCATTATGTTATTTTATTGGTTTATTATTGTTAGAATTGTTGTAATTTTTGTTAAAACAATTTATTTGCATACTCTAGTTCGGTTTTACCAGGATTTCCCTAACTCTTGCAGTAAATACTGGAGTATATGTTAAGACGGGCCTGGCCGCATCAGTAATGATGTTCTTGGTTTACAAGTTATATTTTTGCTGATATTTTTTTTATCACTAACAATCTCTTCACAATTAATTTAAAAAATTTAGTAGGCTGATTGTTTATCTTTCCGTTATTCACTTTTGATAAAGCAAATAATTATATTTGCGAAACGTCAAATAAGTCAATAAATTACTCTTTTGGCTCGTTTTAAAAAACTTTTTTATTTGTTTTCACATTCTCTGCAATTCTCACGAGCAAGAACTATCCAAAAATTATTTTTCTTCATTAAAAAAATGGGACGTCGAAGCTTTTCAACATTGGAACAAGCTTCTCAACGTTGGAACTTAGTTTTCAATTTAAAATTAATAATGTGAATCATCTCATGTACGAGTATGTATGCAGACATGACGTGATAATTAACTTTCTTGCCAGTGAATTATTTCCCGGGCGAACTTTGAAACGGTAAACGATCTCAATCAATGGGGGGTGTTGTTTGAAGTAAAGGCATTGTTTGAGAACGGTATGCTTTCACACCAGTTAATTAAATTTATTTCAAAGGCGTCGTCTTCAGAGCATTTCCCAGACGGCTTCATCAATATCTATATACCTACCTGCCTGTTTTACCGCGACTGTTGTTATACACCGACTGCAACGAGCTCGAAATAATTTTGCTTTGATTGTTGTTTTTTTTCTTTCTCAAAGCTCAAACGTTCCTGAATATATTTAAAAAAATGCCTTCAGCAACATGCGTTATTACATTTTACATTTCTTTCCTGACAAACAAATATGTAATTAACTGTAAAATTGATAATAATAAGTTACAAGTGTCATCATCTGTTTTATTTTACTGTTTTGTTTGATTTTTTGTTTTTTTTTTGTTTTGAAAACTTAGGCGGTAGTTAATACGTAATAATACTTTTAAATGTTTCGCTCTTACGTGTACGTGATTCTCTTCGTAGAAAGTAAAGTTAACTAAGCAATTAACAAGAGTCGACTTACAAATTGCAAGCTCGCGGGTGTTAATATTGCTTTCACATTGTTTGCTGTTGCTGCAAGAATGTGTTATACTTTTAGATAGACTTCGTAGAAAGTTTTGTTTCATTTAATCGTCTGTTGTTAAGCGCGCGAGTGTGCTCGTCACTTGAAACACCCTGTAATTAAAGGAAAAAAAAAAACAACTTAATACACTGGTTGTCAAAAAAATTGCGGTGTCTACTCAAAAAGGGGGACTTCAATACGTCATTTTTATGTGAAAGCATGGTGTATGTAAACACAAGGAATGATTAAAAAAAATATAGAACTTTTATTAAAGAAATAATTATAATTAATAAATAGCTTAAACAGCGACATCCTACGGTCGCTTTTTGACCTAACATTTCATTAGGATTAACAAATTGAAACCAGTTTGCTACACAATAAGTCAATACTAATGCAACGTTAGATCAAAAAGCGATCGTAGGATGTCGCTATTTAAGCTATTTATTACTATTACATCGCATTTGCGAATATCCTTTGTCAAGTCGTTTTGGCTTGTGCTGATGAAGCTCCAAGTAGGGCTGAAGCAGCTGTACCAGAGGCTGCTGGATCCACTGTAATGAAAAACATTTTTTTTATAATTAATAACACGAAAATCACGAAAAAAACGTGTTGGAGGTTAAAAATCAAAATAAAAAGTCGACGAAAAATTAAGAAATTAAACAAAGAAATTAAAATTCATGAAAACCGTGAATAAAACATGTTGAAGGTTGAAAATTAAAATAAAAAATCCAAAATAATCGCCGCAAAATTAAAATAAAAAATTAAAATTCATGAAAATAACCCAGAAAAATTAAAATTTTAAGTATTTTCAAGAAGAATCCAACCCAACTGACGCCAATCTAACCAAAGCCAACCTAGCAACGAAAACTAACAAAAAAACAAGAAAAGATTAATTCGGAGCTAGAAAATGTAGAAAATTTGAAAAATGATATTGTTTGGGAAATTGTTCAAGGTCAAACGAACCCAACTGAAGAAATCTGGAAAATTTTAAGAAAAAAGAGAAAAATCAAGATAAAAAATTAAAATTGATGAAAATTTTCAAAAGAATCAGAAAATTAAAAAAAGTAAAGGCCAACCCAACTGAAGTCAACCCAGCGACCAAAACTAACGAAACTAAAGAAGATATCGGATGAACTTAGAGAAAAAATTGGAAAGTAAACGAAAACTTAAAATTCAGGAAGAAAATTGTAAGTTTGAACGGTGGGGGGAAAGCAATTGAAGGCCAACCCAACTTAACTGAAGTCAACCTAGCAGCGAAACCCGACAACGAAAACTTTAAATAAGAAATCAGATGAATTTGGAAGAAGAAAATTGGAAATATTTGAACAATAATGAATATTCTTTTGGAAAACTGTTCAAGGTCAACTCAACCCAACGGGAGAAATCTGAAAAATTGAACGGAAAAGAGAAAAATTAAGACAAAGAATTTAAATCGAAAATTTTCAAAGGAATTAGAAAATTAAAGAAGCAGCAGTTCAAGGCCAATCCAACCGAAGTCAACTTATGCAACCCAACCCAGCGACAAAAACGAATTTTAGAGGAAAAGAAATGGACAAAAAACGAAAACTTAAATTCAGAAAAACTAAAGAAACATGTAAATTCGAACGGTGGAATAAAGCAATTCAAGGCCAAGCCAACCTAACTGATTCAGCCTACACGAAGCCAACCCAGCGATGCAAACTAACAAAAAAAAAAAAAAATTGCGAGGAAAAAAAAATGGGTAAAAACTTAAAATACACAAAGATTGAAGATAAATGTCGAGAAATCGAACGAAATTATCTCAAGGCCAACCCAACCTAACCGAAATGGTCGAAGAACGTTGGAAATCTGAAAGGAAATCCCAAGACCAAGGTCAATCTAATCCAACTGAAACCGACCTAAACGAACGTGTTTTTTATTTAATTATTTAAGGTCAACCCAACCTAATCGAAACAGACCCAAGGGAACACAACCCGATGAAAAATCTTAAAAATTAGAGAAAAAATTATAAAAAGTCGGGAAAACTTTTAAAAGTGAAAAAGAAACTCGAAAAATCAGGGAAGAAATAGAAAAAAATATCCAAAAATTGTTTCAAAACTGTAGAAATTAGGGAAGCCATTTTCAAAAACCGGGAAAATTTTTTAAGAAATGAAAGAAAACTCGAAAAATTAGAGAGAAAAATCTAAAAAAATAAAGCAACGTAAGAAATATTAAACTAACTGGCGTGTTAGAACAAAGTTCACAGAACAGGTGGTCTTCCAATCTACGGCACGTTTTTTATTTGTTTTTCCAATATGTGACTATATTCCATTGTTACAGTCACTGCCCCCCCCCCCCCCCTAAATTAAGTCTCAGTGTCATGTGATCTCGTGTTAAGGGAAGCCTTGAAAGTGGAATTCAAGTGACCAAAGATTAATCAAATGCAACTAATCGTTTACTATTAAAACAAAAGGTTTCGTTTTATAGTACACAGAATTGGCAAGAGCCTAACTGAACGTTTTGAATAATGCATGCGACAGGAAACGCACTATGAAAATAAAGAAGAAATATGACTAGACACGCTCACGTGGACTGCAAATGCTGTCCAAGGCACTCGCCAGGCACGAACGCTTACCACACGAATCGAAGAAGCGCCTATATTTAAAAGCCAACTGACTAATGCTGTATAAATGACTTTACATAAGTCGCAGCGCTGCATTTTTTTTTTTCGATAAATCGTATATAAAGGGTTTTTCATTAAGAATTGATATATACAGTAAAAAAGACGTTCAAAGTATAACTCCCAAAACTCCTCTTTTTGACATCCAAATAAAACCGGTTCGGTTAAATCAAAGCCATATCGATAAGAGTAATGCTCAAATACAGACGTGATTTGTCGTCTGCCATCAATAAAAATAACATTATTTATCACCACTGATAAAAAAAAAAACGGTTTATTCCGAGCATAAATTTATTCTCGAGATTAAGAAAGAACTCGTCATCTTCATTTCGGTTCGGCAAAGTACGTAGATTTAGGACCGCAGTCGAAAATTCAGGGAAATTTCACCATAAATCTTGGTGGGCAAATTATTTGGATAATGTATGGCATGTCCACAAAGTCTGTTTACTGTCGATGCACGCCCCCTGCTTTCAGATTTCCTTTTGTTTTCGATTTCTCGTAGACTTTTCTTAAACTAAAATAGTAAAGGAAGACTGTGGTTTAAGAAATAACTCGCGTACTGAAGATGGCAGCCTAGCTGCCGAAATACGTATCTACGGATATAAAATTATTGTGGGCGGAGATTAATTTTCAATTAGACTTTTCTTGTTTGCTCGAATTTGATAATTTCTGCGTAATATTCCGCCTGCATATTATCTGGATAATGAAATCATTTTTGGATTATGTACGTGTACTTATAGTCTGTCCACAAAGTCTGTTTACTGCCAAAGTATCCAAGTCTGTGGATATACGTCCGCTGCTTTCAAATAATGAAATGTTTTTGGAGGGGTTTCCTTTTATTTTCGGGTTCTTACAGACTTCTCTTGTTTTAGGCGGAGATGGAACGTACCACTTTAAATTGTTGGTGCCCAGTGTGGCGGCCGGCGCGATCATTGGCAAAGGAGGTGAAACAATCGCACAGTTACAGAAGGATACGGGAGCACGAGTGAAGATGTCCAAATCACATGATTTTTATCCAGGTCAGTAAACGCCGCGTATTATTATCAAGTATCGGATGAAAGTATGGAACTCAATGTCATTCTCATAAGCGGTTGCGGCGCGTTAGATAGACGGCGGTATACCCCTTTGTGCTTTTTTTTAATTTTTTTATTATTAGCCAATGATCTCATTGAGATATGGGCATCGTCATTTGGTCTTATAGTTAAATAAAATCTTTGAAATCGTAAAAACAGCTATCCAATAGAAATAATTTAAGTTCACGTTTAAATCCTTGTAAATTATCCTTGGATCGTATTGATGAGGGCAGGCGGTTGTAAGTTTTTAATGCTCGGTAATATACACTTCGTTCATAAAGGCTGGTGTTATGCCTGGGGATTGATAAATTATTAAAATTTCTAGTTTTTAATGATAAGTTGGGATTATATTGATCTTTATTTTTTGAAAATAAATTGAGATTTGTTTTGGCGAAGACCGCAAGGTTATAGATGTAAAGACAAGGCACGGGTAAAAGACGGAGTGATTTAAACAGTGGTATGCAGGATTCAGAAGGTTTCCTACTTAGCATTGTTTTAATAATGAATTTTTGCATAACAAACGCTTGCGGAACATGAAGAGAGCCTCCCCAAAATATTAAAGCGTAGGAGAGATTGGACTGAACGAAGGCACTGTAGTACATTAATAAAACGTCGATTGAAACACAATGTCTAAGGTTCCGTAATACATAGCAATATTTTGATAATCTCGAACATACTGATGTTGACATTAAACTTAAGGGAAGCATCTATGTGTAAACCCAAAAATTTTACGTTGTCAGACACTGAAAATGATTTGGCATTAACTTTGACTAAGATATTAGAAGACAGCGGACCATTTTTAAATTGCACTGCTACAGTTTTATTAAAATTAATTAAAAGATGATTCAGTTCAGACCAATTGGACATGACGTTAATGGCTGAGGAGGCAAGTTCAGCACATAAGGACTCGGAGTTACTCATTACGATACATGAGGTAGCATCAGCATTTTGGCACAATGATACGGAAAAAATCATATGTTCTAAGTCATTGACATAGATCAGAAATAACAATGGCCCAAGGATAGATCCCTGTGGGACTCCTTTACTAATAATTTTTGGGCCAGACAAAATCTCGGAGATTACACCTTGTTCCATATGTCTGATAAACACTTGTTGAGAACGTCCAGATAGGTAAGAATGTATCCAATTTAGAGCTTCTCCTCTAACACCGACAGATTCAAGTTTGAACAAAAGAATATCATGATTCAAAGTTTCAAGGGCTTTGGATAAATCGAAATACAATCCAACGGGTGTTTACCCCTTATCCAGGCAAGTCGTTTTATAATTTAAACATTCAAAGATAGCGGATTCTGTAGATCTGCCTTTTATGAATCCATGCTGACATTTGAATAGAATGCTGTGCCTCTTCAAGCAGGAGTATAATCTATTATAGAAAAGTGTTTCAAAAACTTTAGAAAACATAGGTAACAGAGATATCGGACGGTAGTTATTTATGTCGTATTTCGAACCTTTATTTTTATAGATGGGTAAGACTTTAGCATGTTTGAGGGGGGAAGGAAACGAACCAGCCGAGAAAGAAATGTTAATAGCATCAGCAAGCTTAGAGGCTATTATGTGACTGACGTCAGCCAGGAATTTGGAACCAGGAATTCCATCGTAGCCAGGTGTCCATTTAGAAGACAATGCTTTTAAGGTTCTTTCAACTTCGGCTCTGTCCGTAAGGAACAAAGAAATTAGATGCTTGCATACAATTGGCTTTAGGAAATTCATTAGTGGGATGAATATGATGGCAATCAGGGGTAAAGTGTTCATTGAATAGGTTTGTTATAATTTCGGGATCATTAACAGATATGTCGTTGAACAACAGTTCCAGATTAGAAAATGATTGGGAGTATTCAGGAGAGTCTTTAATCACATTCCATATAGTTCTACTTCTCTGTGATCCTGCGGAGTTAAGGATTTTATTGTTGTAATATGAAATCTTAGTGACTTTCGGTAGATGTTGGTACTCCTTCTTGGCAAGATGATAAAAATGTTTTAAATTATTATTATCAGCAGCTGAACATATATGGTGCAGATCAAGGAGAGAATTACCCTTTCAAATAATTTCCCCCGTTATCCAAGGCGACTTACCGTTAGGTCCAACTCCCTTACATTTGGCAGTTACAGGAAGAGATAGGTTAAAATGCCACTCAAATACGCTCTTGAGCTTATCAAATGAAGAGTCACCATCCGAAGAGTTGAACCATTCCTCATGTAGGATATTGAATAAAAAAAGTGAGCGGTTGTTTGGTGTGAATTCTCTTCTAGTACAAATGGCTCTACTGCCTGTCGCAGGCAAAGTGTCTCGGATATAAAAATTTGTGCCTTATGGTCCGATAAAGACATTAAAACTGTTGAAGCAAGGAAGATTACTAAAGATATTCGGGCCTATTCTGTAACATTGATATGCATATCAATTGCTATGCGTCTTCAAGGTCTTCAATAATTGAATTCGAGAACTTGAAAGCGAATTGAAGAGATGCATAACTTATGGATTGCGCATGCGTTGTCAATTTTAAGGTTATCGTGATTTATTTGTTCTTATCGCGAGAAATAGAAAAACGAGTAACAATTTGACTTTCCAAATCCTTGCTAAAATCACGCTTCTTCTAACCTTTCACTTGACGACAACCCGACGACTAATAATGGACACATTTTTATTTTTTAATCCTGCACGCTTACGCATGTACCACCGAGCGCTGTATTTCTTGGCAGATGGTTTTACAATGCATTTACATTGACGCCCGGGAAATGATATTTCTGCATACGTAAAAACAGTGATTAGTTTTGTGACAGCGTTTCAATTTGGTAGACAGCACGGCCTCTTCAATTAATTGATATGCTTAGCAAGTGACTTTGCAAGGTCACGTCCCATATCAATAATTGTTACGTTTCAAGATCAATGTTACAAAATAGACCCCATTGTCGATGCAAGTCGCACTATTATCAAGAGTACGTGTGGGATCAAAAATTTGTCTACACAGTCGATGCGATTTTAGAATGTTCAACAAGAATATGTTATCTGAGGAACTGACTAAGAAATTAGTGTTGAAATCACCACAAACTATTACATTCTTTGAAATTTTTGAGATATAATCTACCAGATCCAGTAATTTAGCGCAAAACACATTAAAGTTACCATCTGGAGATCTATAGATAAGACAAATAATAATAATTAAGATGCTGAATTAAATTTTACAGCATGAAAATTCAAAGTCTTTATCTGCGCAGACAATATCGGGACTAAGAGGCATACAGAAAGCAGACACAAAAATTGCTGTACCACCACCAGCCTTTATAGTTTGTCGAGAGCTGCTATTAATTAACGTGTATCCCGGTATATGTATGGTTGGCATGGCTTCCTTAGGGACCCATATTTCACTAAAGCAACAAATATCTGATTGATGCAGTCTGTGCAAGAAAACCTCAAGCTCAGAGATTTTATTGTTGATGCTATGGATGTTATGATGGAGAAGGCGAAGGTGATTGTTGTTGCTTTCCTTTAACATAAAAAGGTGGGGATGGGACGATTCGCCGTCGCCAACTCGCCGTCGCCGATTCACCGTCGCCAATTCGTCGTAGAACCAATTCGTCGTCGATTCAATTTACCGTCCGTCCAATTCGCCGTCACATGTTACTGCTTTATTTAGCTTCATAAGCTTTAAAACACTTTCTGACCATTTTAGATAATATCCAAGTTATACCTACGAATTGAAGAAAAGGACTATAATTTCAGTACGTTTCAAGTAAATTAAAATGGACTTTACTATTGTTTTTCTATTTCAAGTTAAAATAAATTCCTAATTACAGTGCGACCACCGTAAGACACAAAATTACGAACAAATTGATGCTGTACATATAATCATAATTCTATTTTTTTTTTTAATGGAATCCCTTTTTCAATTTATAATTTTAAATGACGAGCTTTCATGAATCAATATTTTGAAAGCAGTCGACTTTTGATGTGTAGTGATTTTGATTGATATGAAAATCAATATGATTTTGAGCAGAATCTGAAAATATAAAAAAGAATTGGAGGGATTTTACGAACACCCTGAAGAATAAGAAATACTTCCTGGAAGACTAAATTTTTTTATCTGTTTCTTTATTTATGTATCACATTTAATTAATAACAAATTATTTTATTTTCCATTAATTATGTTAACTTCTTTATTTTATTTACATATAATTATCGGTGTATTATTATTTGGATATGTACCTGGACTTAAAACTTTAATCGCTGACGGCGAATTTACCGACGGCGAGTTTTCCGGCGGTGAATTGTACCTACGACGAATCGACGACGGTGAATTGGCGACGACAAATCGGCGATGGTGAATTGTCCTAGACCCTAAAAAGGTTGCTTATCGGAAGGCAGATTAGGTTTTGACATATCATATATAGTATTTACAATTTTGAGCTAGCGATGCGCGTGCGTGTTGCATTCAGAAGACGAAGTGACCGCGAATTACCACACAAATGTCCTAAGATTGTTTATTATACCTATGCGTATAGTTAGTTTGTAAAGACATGATTTGAACGTCAAGTGTTATCTTATCTTTGGAAGCAGTCGCTCCACCGTTTTCATTCCGCGATTACCCTACAGATAACAATATTATTGTGATTCCATTCCTGTTTATATTTATCTTCTATCGGACAACGTGATTCACGTACCGATTTATATCGAAAGCCAACTATTTGACGTTGCAGTTTGTTTGATTTTAAATAAAGTGTCTGGGATTATCTTGTGAACATATTTGTTTGTTTGTTTTTTTTTTTGCCAAGGTGTAATACGGTCCTGTATTTGTGTGTTTTCGCTGCTGACGTTACGACTTTGAACTTTATTATGATAGCTGCCTAGGCTTTTCGATGTTTGCCGAATAAACAAAATTCTAGTTACGGGTCAATGTTTTATGTAATTAGTGAACTGATACGGTTTGTTTTCACTGATTCCTTCTTATTTCCTACATTATTTATCGCTGGCATGCAAACAAATTTCATTTTAATCTCAGAAATTCAAAACTTATACTTAATGCAATTTTGTTTTTGTTTTTGTGTTTGTGTTTTAAGGAGCTTAATTTGTTGAGTTCTTTTTCCGCATGTCGAGGACACGGTTTTTAAGTTAAACGAACCGCTCGTTTCATGTACTTTCGCGTGACGTTAGTAATTCTGCAGCTAAGACTGTGATGCACGTTCGAACGTGGAATTGGATAATTTTGCAGGAAAATTGCGAAATGTGAAAGCAAGTTCGTCGTAAATAATGCACGACTGTGGATGCAATTTCTACCATAATTTGGCCGTGTTTGTTCGTGACCGCGTAAACTTTCATTAAACATCACATTTTACTTAAGATTATGGATGACATTCAGAAAAATAATTCTCAAATTGCATTCCTTTCATGACTATAAGGTCTTCTATAAGGCAGTCTTTCAGTATTTATTGTCGCAGTATGCCTTGAAAGTCTAGTGGGATGTGATACTCATGCATGTAACTACATTTTGACAATTCGTATAACATAAATTCGTTTGTTAAGCTTCAATGTATCATCGGGTGCATAGAAAGTAAATGATTTGAATAGCCTGGCTTTGATTTACAAATGCTTTGATAAAGGACTAATGTTAAAGATATACGAGTACTCTCAACACCTACCTAGCTGACCGAGTCAAGCTGTATATGCGGAAACTGTTTTTATTGAAATATTTTCAATGAATGAAATAAAATAATATCTAATAAAAATAACGTTTATTTTTTTATTTTCAGTTTTAATAGAGTCGTGGTACATACATTGGATTGTCTGTCCATTTCGATTTTACAACACAACTGCCTGAAACAATATAATTTCTTTTTATTCATTTATCGTTTTGCAAGCATCCTTCTGAACCAAAAACAAAAATAAAAACGAAAATCATAATTAAACTCAACAATAAAGCAGCGCGCATCCTCACGGATTGCTTTGCAACAGGCGAATTAAATAAATCCAATCTGACAGGCCGATAGAACGTTCGTTTCGAAACGTTAATTTCGCGGAATTACGCGCGAATCGAAATGTTAAGGCCGAATTAAATCGTAAATAAATTTGCGCCTCGCGCAAAGTTCAGAGCTGCCATTTAAATTAATTACGAATTTTTCGCGCCCTTTAGCCGGCCCGCCGGGCTTTCCAAGTCGTTTTGAAGTACGTAATTGTTGTGTGCGGCTTCCAGCGGCGTGCAGAAATTAAATCCGCGGCGAAAAGCAGATGGATGCAACACGGAAAATAAAAAAATAGAAAACGTTGAGCCCGCAGTCTTAAATTAAAAGTGCGCTCTTGAAAAATGTAAAAAGAAGCTCAGAATGTCATTATCTGTTTTGAAACTCAGACCTGGTCTTGGTAGTAGTGTTTCGTTACTTCAGATAGTACAAGACCCGTTCTGTTATAATCAAGGAAAAGAATTCGGGCCACTTATTCCGCATGCAGGACGAAAATTCAGTACTCGGACTGTATCAGCCGCGTCCGCAATAAATTTTGCGAAGTGCGAACGCTCGCATTGCACTACTTCCCTTCCCACTCAATAACAATTCGATGCATCGGAGCTACGGAGAGGTGGCAGGAGTGAATAGTATATTCGGCGTAAAAAGCATCCAACACTAATGGCCGGTTTCACAAAGCTTCGTTAAATATTTAAGTTCCGATTAACTGTGGCAGATGTTCGAACTGACTTCACAATACTCAGTGGTGATCTTGAACGTTGATGTTCGACAGAATTCCAAAAACTTCCCGCTATTAACGGATACTTTGGCAAGCTTTAACTCAACCAGCAGTTTATCCGAAAGGTACCAACTAATTCCCCACAAATTGATTATATCATGTCAAATATCCCTCCAGATCCACGCAAACTATTTATTAACACCTAACATATCTGTCTGTTATGCCATCAAACTCCAGCGTCTACTCGAATATCTTGACAAATCCACGAAAAGGGAAATGGGCGTCCAAAGAAGGAAGAACCTCACTCCAAACAGCACGCTGAACGTGGAGCTAATGTTAAATAACGTAAATTGTGAATCTCTTATGTCCGGTTTCACAAAGCTTCGTTAAATATTTAAGTTCCGATTAACTCTGTAACGATTGATTAAATAGGAAAACAACTGCATTTAACGATGATTAAATTAACGATGATTACTAAACGGCTCGCTCTGTAATCGGTCGTCAAATAGTCTTAATGCTCCGTTAAGTGTTTCACAAAGCTCGATTAAGAGATAACGCTTCGTTTACTTCTGTCTAATCAGGCGTTAGATTAACCGATGGAATTCCAGCGATTAAAAAGTAACGAGTGAATTTTTCAAAGTTAATATAAAGCTTTTTTGATATAAAAATTTCACACATATATCTAAAAAAATAATTATAATTTTATTTAAAATTGTAACGTTTCCTTAAATATGAAAAATAATGACATTTCTGTACTTTTTACTCACTTGGTTTATTGATTAATTTTTACGACACTATTTCGGAAATTATTTTCAACAACAAACAATTCAAAATCATTTCAAAATATCTGCAACCTCACTTTCTTCTCTGACGATAAAGAAATGACTTCTTAAGGTAGGATTCATTTTATAAGAGACAGAAATAATCCTTTTAATGATTTGGATGATAATGAATTTAACTTTTCGCTTTTCCAAAGGAGTTATGGCACTCTTTGGTCCCACACTAGAACCTGCAACAAGCAAAAATAAATTTATTTTATGGTACAAATCAGTTCCTGATAAACTTACGTTATTATCCACTGAAATATTTCAACAGCTGATTCCTGATACTTTCAGAAACCACCGATACGTAGTATAATTCATCGTGTCACTCATCTTATTGCAAGGCAAAGCAAACAGTTAATTAAATTGCCAATAGAAGAAGCTCCGCAAGTTAACAATAGGCTTTTCTCACGTCATTGCCACCACAGATTGTACCCCATGTTAAATTACTTCACCTGGTGGTAATCCCGCTGAGCTGTACCACAACAGAAAATGTATCTTTGCCGTATATGTTCAAGTAATTCAACTGCACTAAAGTTTGCTTCCTCCCTTTCTTTTTTCCTTTTTCATTTTTAAAAATCATTAACTGCACTTATGCGAAGAATTTAAGATGTATTTATTTATTTTGAGTTTCTAACCTCACACTACCTAACTGCAGGCCTGACGCCATGCCGGACAGATTACTTAAAGCGGTGTCAAAGTGGCAATTTTTCGATGTTGCCAAACATAAACTCCAATTAGTTAATCAGAGATTAACATAATAATTTTTTGTTTTGTGAAACAGCATCAAATTTTTAACACTGATTAAACTTAACGGTTGATTTTAAGCGTTAATCAACGCTTTAACAAAGCTTTGTGAAACCGGCCATAAGTGACCTGAATTCTTTTTCCTGGTTATAATCAATCAGTGCACAGTGTGACACAGTGGGTCTAAGGGTATTCTATTTGGTGAATTAACTGATTAGTCAGATGTTTTGGGAGTTGTATGTGATACAAAATGCTGCCCTTAGCGATCAATTTGCAAGATAATACACAGCAATCGTCGTTAGTTTTTCAGGGACTCCTCGTTTCTTGAGGAGGTGATGGCAAACCCTAACTCTAATTAATTAGGTCACTTGATAAGGATCTTTCGTCAACTACGCTCAAGTACCTTAGGTTACTTGGTACGGATCCCTCTCAACTTCATCCAAGTACCTTTTTATTCAGCCTATATCGTTTTCGTCGTCTAAACCTGTCTAGTTAATAATTTCAGGGACTTTTCATCTCTTGAGGAGGTCATGGAAAACCATAACTCTATCTAATTAATTAGGTCACTTGATAAGAATCTTTTGTCAACTACGCTCCAGTGCATTAGGTTCCTTCGTAAGGATCCCTCTCAACTTGACCCAAGTACCTTTTTATTCGACCTACATTATTTTCGTCCTCTAAACCTGTCTAACTAGTTTGCATAAGGACACTTTGTTGATTGTTTTATTGGCACTCCGCGTGCTCTTTTGGCCTTTCAGTTGCTCGACCACTGCTTCAAATTAACTTGCAAATCTCTCAACCAAAAACCACACTTCAGTCCACATGTGAGAGAAGCTTGGTTAAGGAGGTGAGCTATGATTATTTGGTTCAATCTGATCGGATTCGGAATTTTGCGAAATTCGTAACGTGAAATAAGTTGTTTTACTAATTAAATCGTGCTGGTCGCACTTGGTTTACTGGGCAGATAAATTTAGCCTTAGTCCAGTAGCGCAGGTTGGAGAATTCCCTGACCAAGTCGAAATACACAATATCTCCTAGAAGGTAGAATTATTTTTCAAAAAATACACTGTATTGGAATTGTCCAATGGATTTAAAATTACAGTTAATCCGTTCTGATTGATAACGTCTCAGAACGCACAATTCGACGAAACGAATGGCGCCCATCAAACAATGTAATCATTGATGTAACAAATAACTAGCAAATTTAACTAAAGTGAATGCGATTATAGGAATTCAAATTGAACTCGAATGCTAATGCAAATATTGAACTCAGAATTGCTAAGGCAATGCAAATACTGAAATTTACAAGTTCTTTATCCACAGATTTCTGAGTAAATTAAAATAATTTTTAAATCAATTTATACCACCAAGTATGTGTAGAAGAAAATACAAATGAATGCAAATTACCTATACCGTGTTCCGAGATTAGCCCAATACACACACGCTCACACTTTGTTTTAAAATCGCTCGCGACGCGAAACCAGAAGGATATGGATTCTGTTTATTTAATTGCCTTTCTTTTAACACAGTGTATTTTCACCGTATCGAAATAAAGTGCTTTAAATTATGAGTACAAGAAAAATGAAGCCAAACACTTATAATAAGAAAAAATTACCTAATTCAAATTCCGGAGTCAACTGCTTGCTTCAATGCCTGTAATTTTTCTGTTCTCTGATTTTTTCCATTTTGCAACCCTGACGCCAAAATTCCGCCCCCCTTGCCCCGAAAACAAATTTTAAAACTAGTCCGACCAATCGGCACTCCTTTTAGTCACAGTTAAAGCGTTCTCCTAAATTTCTTTCATGCATCCATAAATTATCACACACGCCCCCATTAAGCTGACATGTACGTTTCTTGGTGTCCCTTTCAGTTTTCGAAATTCTAAAAACCTTAATATATCAAGTGCCAATTTTGACGTCTTTACTACTTACTATCTCTAACTAAACTAAACAAAGCAAATTTTCCCTTCGCTGTATGTAATCTGATATTTTTCTAAAGCTAACATGTTTTGGGCAGTGAAGCGTGACGAATTCTTACGAAATTAAAACCTATGCAAAAGGCAAAATCCTAAACTGTCTATTTCAAGTAGCGTCATTATTCTGGAGTCAACATTTTATGGTTTCAGCTCCGTCTTCTTTAAAAAGGACGTCAATTATCCTGGCTTGCTTCTTTCTGGTTAACATTTACTGTTATGAAATCCCAAAAATCTAACATTGTTTGTTTTATATTTCCAATCGAACAAGCAAAACACAACAAGCAAATTCTTCCTTCACCCTTTTACGTAAAGAAACTTTTGCTGCAATCTCGCTGCTAACTATGAAAGGATTACTACTTACGGTCCTTGGAAACAAAGTAAATGTAAAATCTTGTAAAGTCTTTTAAAAATAGTATGGAATGAGAAATTACAATTTGTTTGTACCTCGCTTTTAACTTGTTCGGCAATTACGAACCGCAGCTTCTTGAATTGCACTAGATTTCAATTTAAAATACTTAAACTTGTAATTATTTGCAGTGAAGTTAATTTAAATTGTAAACATTATGACGGACCAGCTGATCGCAGCAGCGTTGAGTTACATCGTTCCAGCTCGAGTTCCAATAAGGCACTAACCCTGGCCTACTTCGGCTGCGGGTCGTAATTGAAGAGGCGCTCACGTTCCACTTTGAGCTATGCCAGCAGTTCTCAAACGGTTTAGTGAAAATCTGCCACTGCATTTTTCTCGAAAACTACTACATTTATGTTAAGAACATGTGAGTTCAATCGTTGGTATTCATGGTGATATACTGCAGGTTTAAATATTTGCACACAGTAAAAGAATACCCTGTATTTTATATCTCCCATGAACTGTCTATAAGTGTCAACAATCTATTGATTCAAAATTCAGTTTACATCGTGTATTTGAACTTCAACGTCCCGTGCTGATTTGATACGATGGTGTCAGCACATAAAGATCGCCTGTTTTGCAAAAGTTTAATAAATTCAAGAAATTTAGTGCACCCTTTCGCAGTTATCATCACATTTTCTCGCGTTCGGTTTGCGTCTTAAATCATATGTAATGGTCACTTTGATTACCATTTCGACGGTCCATTTCATCCGGGACTTTAACGGCTAATTTATTTTTGGGAGTGATAGTGCGCGAACTATTTTACAACAAGTTTTGGCACAGTTGTAACTTATATTTGAGTTATGTATGTTACAAGTGCACGGCAATTTTTCATAATATGATGTCAGCCAGTAGATATATGCCCCTTCTGATTTTTAAATTAATGTTTTTGTTTAAATGGGTAAACGCCATTACTTATTCATCATTACTTACATACATACTTATTCGTCATTAATTACATTAAAAGTATCGTACAGTTTAAGTCTGCATTGATGTCTAAAAAGAAAGAGAATCATTGCATTGTTCGGCGTAGATAAAAAACAGCGTAGCTTCTCGCGCTCTAAATCCGCATCTATTTAAATAATGCGTTCCGTAAGTGAATTGCAGTTTCAATGTCAAAGTCAGTAGCTA
Organism: Prosopocoilus inquinatus; assembly: GCA_036172665.1. Lineage (NCBI taxonomy): Eukaryota > Metazoa > Arthropoda > Insecta > Coleoptera > Lucanidae > Prosopocoilus > Prosopocoilus inquinatus. The sequence continues at coordinate 37,113,133 of CM069877.1, forward strand.
TTTCTGGACGAGTTTTTATTTGGTTTCATACAGCAGATGTTGATGATGTCAACAAGGATAATAATAATACTTATGAACAGATAAAATAGCGACATCTTACTATCGCTTTTTGACCTGACATTGCAGTAGGGTAGACAAATTGAAGCGGGATTTGCTCCTAATAAGTTCCCCATGCAAGGCGGCCATGCTTGCTGTCAAAGCATAATGAAAATTTTAGAAAAATTTTTGTGCAAATCGTTTTTGATTGCAGCGAGAACCTCGAGCAAATGCGAATAAATTGGGCAAGTCGTTTTTGTTTGCAGCGGGAATGTCGAGCTACGTCTCTGCTGAAGAAGCCCCAAGCAGGGCTGAAACAGCTGTCCAGAGGCTGCTCGAGGTTCTTGCTGCAATCAAAAACGATTTGCACAAAAATTTTTCTAATAATACTTATGTACACCAACTAGAACGTCGCCCTGCTTTAAACCTGTGCTTACCCAGCGGCGGCGGACGGATAAGGAAAATGATTTAATAAATTCAGATCTAAAACCAAAAGAACTCTCTGATGATGTTCCTTTTCGAGAGGGGGGTGGAGGAAACTTTGCATATTCACGGTGATTATAAACTGTGTTGCATTAATGGGCTGGAGGCACCTTGAATTCAGGCGAGTGTACACAAGTACCATGATAACATCAGCGTCGAGTTAATTTACTTGTTAATTGCTGTTTCCGTGTGCTGTAAATGGATGGTTTTCCTTGTACTTCAAATAGAATCTTTCTGCTGCAAGGAAGAAATTTCAACAACGTGAAATTCACCATCCGTCCTTGGCTTTTTTTTTCATATTCCAAAAGGTACTCATTTTATGCAAACAAACAATGTTTACGAGAAAGTTCTACTAACGTTTAATTTAAAATAGTATAGTTTTTCAATTATTAAGTTACAGTAATTTTCATTATTTTCTGAAACCAAAAATTAAAAGTCTTCCTGTTGACACCCTGTTACGGTTGAAAATGCAGGAAATTGGAAACTTTGAGCTTTTGATGAAATGATTGGGAACTGCTACCGGAATATTTATGGATTAATAAAAAGAAAGATCGAGTAAAAAGAAATAATGTATTGATAAAGTTCGATTCGACTCCTCTTGTAAATACGCATTTGTCACACCTATAAATCATATGTCTGACTCAAAGTGTGCAACTATTGCAGGTAATGATCATGATACATCGGGAACACAAGTTTTCAAGCAAATACCTGTTTCAACGTGATCTACACTTTATTTTCTTTGAATGTCTCTGTGCGTGTCATCGGCGATAATGAAGTAAGTATGTAAAAACTTCGACACGGTTGCCAAGCGTAACGAACAAGTGATTTGATTTTGCAATAGACGTAATCATGGAAGTTAAGTAATTGGAGAAATAAGAAGCGAGCAGAAAACGAGACGTCATAATACCTATCAAATGTTTTTGATGTTGGTAGAAATGCTACCTAGATGTTGGGATATTTCAAAAGCTTAGGTTGTCATAATATGACATTTCTGTCATAATCAGGCCTAGGCGCATTTTAGGCGGAAGGTTTTGTTAAATATACGATCATAGTCGGAAAAAGTAATAATCTTTAACGCGTCTGCCCTGTAAAAACAAAACATTAAACCAGTCTAAGCCCGAGAAGTCTATGCGACACGCAGTAACCACTACAGTTCTGGTCGACTGGATATAAAAACTTGTTTACACATTCGGATTCATTCCGAAATTAACTCGCCTTCTTTTTGCAATGACGGCGCTATAATTGATATGAATTAAATGTATTATGCCAGTCTTTTTAAGAGCTACGTTAAGGAATTATAATGTTTTCATAATTATTAATTTGAAAGAAACTATAAAGGCAATTATGTTACACACGTAATTTACATCAAACGGTTGCTTCTGATGCAATGAGCGCGAGGGTGAGAGTGCCTCGGGCATAAAAGCCGTTCAACGACGACGTTGAAATCTACGCCGCTGCTTTGTTTATCTGTATACTGGTTTTTACCAAATATCCTAGGAATGTCCGACCCTTAGTCATAATCTGATATAGTCAAAATTAAACTGTGTAACCGCCGAGGCGATACATCAAGAAAAAAAAAGAAACAGAAACCCTAGAATTTTGCAGACACTCCTGAAGATTTAATCGAATTTAATAATTAATCATTTATTTATTTATTTGTTGAATCAGCAGAGTAATAATTTCTTTTAAAATTAATATTTGTGTAGGGGTGTTTGGAAAATTACGCAACCGAGCTACATTACGATATTTTGGTTCCTAAAAGTTAATCATTAGACAGTTTTCAAAATCGCGTTTGTTAAAATAATAATAAACAATTAAATAATAATTCCGTGCCAAAGATAATTAATAATAAAAGAAAAAACTGACATCAACAGTGTGTTGTCAGAGTGAACGTATATTACGTCAACTGACTTTTATCGTTGAGATTCATTATTTGACAACAGAAACTCAGTTTTAACACAAATTTAAATTTATTATTTGAAAAACAAACGACAAAACAACTGTTTTTTTTTTTGTTAATTACTTTGATTCGAGATGACTGGTATCTTTTTAAATACATTTATTTTCACCTTCTCAGTAAATGAGATTTTACAGGTCAATTTCGTTGTTTATGATAACCAAGTAAACGGTAAATTACTGGAACAGGCCTGTAAAATTTTACGGGCTTGTAAAAAGCAGATTTTCTGTTTACATCGCTATGACTACGTATGGCTAGAAGTAACGCCTTCGATAAAAAGAAGCGTTTTCATAAAAAAAATTAATTAAAAATCGTCCTGTGAAAGTGAAAATAAAAGTTCGTACGCGACACGCTTTGCAATTAATCTTTACTAGGCTCACTGGATTATGGGGCTCGCTTCTGCGTCGCTCGCCTCACAAACTTCCAGCTCGTCCGTAAAGATTAATTTACAGAGCTTGACACGTAAGTAACTAAAAGTCGTGTAATCGTAGTTTCTATTGTCCTGTAATTACTGACGGCGGGATTTTTAAAACGGTTTTACGATTCATTTTAAGCACCAAATAACCGTAGTGTGGCGCAAGTGTGCCATACTTCCGTTACTGTATAATCCAATGTACGCCATGTGCAATCCGATCGAAGTATATTTGATGTTTTTTTTTACTGTACATTATGTATTTGGTAAAAAAAAATGTCAGGGGCAGTTGTTAATGGTGTTTTGCTAAAAAAAAAAATACCATCGAGCAGAATAATGGGCTACCCTGTATGAACCATTGGTGTCGATTTCGTCAACAGCGCCTTAACTATTATTTATAAATATAAAAGAAAATGTTTTCTACAAAAAGTATCGCCTATAACGAATTCTATATGAGCAAATTATTTTCACATGTACAGTATGCTTCATTTACCAAACTTAAACTTTTTTTTAACGGAATGTACTAATTTTTATTCCAGATATCGATAGACCTCTTAAAAATGACTCTTAAGCTTGCGGTTTTCAAGGTATCTGCACTTATAGTTACAACATCTGACAAGAATTAAATCTTAAGGAAGTATTGACATTTGTAAATAATCCGAGAACTTAAGTTCACTAGAAGAACTGCTTACAGCTGAAATTAACTAATTGCTCTAAGTTCTAACAAAGATATTCGAAGTGTAATTTTCAACTAATGAAATTTGAGCTCGATCAATCCTTCAATTAATTTTCAGCATCTAATCTATGTTTTAGCCCCTAGGATTGCTTATTTTTCTCAAGTTCAATCAAACACGATTGAATATAAAAACATAAGACAAATATTTCCAAAAATCAGCTAGAAATCATTTCTAGGATATCGATTAAATAAATAAAATAAATTGAAGCATTAATAGCTAATTTTCATTAAACGAAAACAACATGTTTTGTTTCGATGTTTTTTGTTGTTTTGTTTTGTTGTGCCTTTTTCTTTTTGTCTATTTTCTTGAAATAAGGTTCTTGTGAGAAGGAATTGTAAATGCAGATATTTCAAAAACCGTAAGTTTTAGACCAATACAAGTTTCATACGTTAGATACAGAATTTAACGAGCTTTCCAAATGTGATAAAATACAGGGTTACAACTAATTAAAGGGGCACCATGGGGATCTCGTAAACTATAAGAGTTACAAAGACGGTTAAATTAAAAAAAAGTTGCGCCATTTCGGAGCTTATCAAAATGTCAAAAGAAAAAATCTTTTCTACCTTCATTCTTCAAAAAACTGAAAATTCTAATTTTCGAAAATCTTAAATATCTTATTTATTAAAATAGAATCATGAAATTCGATATTTTTATGTTAAATTCGATGAACAATCTAATAGAGTCGGAAGAAATAGGTTAGGATTGACAGTTTCGCAGCTACGACTCTCAACTGTCTTTTTTCTTATGGACGCTATCTTAGATATTCATACCACGTGATACAAAAACAAAATCTGATTACGACCATATGATACACGTATGCTTTTGTTTTAAAACAAAATATCAAGATCCTACAAGAGATTTTGAAAAAAAATATATCTAGTAGGCGGATGCGTGTAAACATTCGGAACTAAAATTATTATTAAAATAATAAATCTTACTCAATTATGGTACTTATTTACATTTTTAATTTTTTTTAATTCTTAGTAACCTAATATTTTGTTTCAAAACAAAAGCGGAACTTTTCATATGATCGTATTCAAAAATTATTTCTGCATCACGTGCTATGAATATCTAAGGTGGCGTCCATCAGAAAAGAAACAGTTGACAGTCGTATCTACGAAACTATCAAACCTAACCTATTTCTTGGGACTGCATTATGTTGTCAATCGTATTTAATATAAAAACACCGAATTTTATGATTCTATCTTAAGAAATTAAGAAGATATTCGAGATTTTCGAAAATTAGAATTTTCAGTTTTTTGAAGATATTTCAGAAACGAATGAAAATAGAAATTTTTTTTGTACATTTTTTAAGACAACAAGATGGCGCAACTTTTCTATAATTTAACCGTCTTTGTATCTCTTATAGTTTACGAGATCTCCATAGTGACCTTTTAATTAGTTGTAACCCTGTATACAGGGTATTTCATTTAATTTTTTTGAGAAATTTAAACTTTCAAATTTCATTTTTTTTTCTATGCAAGCATACATGAAAAATGTTGCTACTACTTGTAAGGATTATTCTACACGATATTTATAATTAGTTAGGTACACTAAATAAATATATATATATATATTTTGGCCGCTGATTATATAATTAATAAATTAAAGCGCTACTGAAAAAATCGATACCAGTGACCCACCCTGTATATTTTTTAATAAGTAAATAGTTTTTAAAAGTTTAAATAGGACGAACACTTTACGTTTCACTATCGCTTGCTCCGGTTAAGTTTTAAAAACTATTTACTTACAAATTTCATCGGACAAGATCGACTTCAAATATTTTTTAATTGTTACGTATATACTTGGATGTACGGTGGGGGACAATAAAATCCGGGCAAGAATTTGACATGCCTTGCGAATTTATACAAATTTGACAAATCCGACTGTCGTTGAGGTTATGTTTCTGTCAAGACGTAAAAAGAAAAATTTGAAATTGAATAAACTGTAATGTCGCAGCTACTCTTCCTTCTATCCAAATTACAAACTAGAAAAATTGATACTCTTATTTTTTTTTAAGCGGAACTTAAAAGATATCAAAATGCAAGGATAATGACTAACAATTAATTACTATTACATACATGTGCTTTATTTTTTTTAAATTCGGAGGAGTACTTTGAAATTTTGGTGCTGAAAACGAGCTTTGTTAACTCCGGCCACAACCAATGACAAAAGCTCGTTTTAGTGCCAAAGTACTCCTTCGAATTAAAAAATAAGGAATAGTAAAACTTGACGAACTTAAAACCTATGCAAAAGGCAAAATTCTAAACTGTCTATTTCAAGTAGCGTCATTATTCTGGAGTCAACATTTTATGGTTTCAGCTCCGTCTTCTTTAAAAAGGACATCAATTGTCCTGGCTTGCTTCGTTCTGGTTAACATTTACTGTTATGAAATCCCGAAAATCTAACATTGTTTTATATTTCCAATCGAACAAGCAAATTCGCGACCGTTTCAAGCTTCAGTTAAGATAACGTAATGGTTGAATGTTACCTTAACATCCATGATACAACAGCACACTATAGGCTTGTCGTAACATCAATCTGATGTAAAAAAGATATTAATTAATATTATACAGGGTGTTCTTTTACTGTGTGCAAATAAAAGAACCTCAGTATAAGTAAGCGAAATGCGGGTATCTTTTGGTCACAACCAATGACAATAGCTCGTTTTTAGCGCCAAAATTTCAAAGTACTCCTTCGAATTAAAAGATAAGGTATAGTAAAACTTATATGAAACATCAAAATTATTGATGACGTTTTTTTTTTATGCACAAACGTCAGGGATATTAAAGCCTTTTGAATTTTATTGTCTACTATCGTGCCTTTTTTTCATTGAGAAGTAAATTTGCATTTTCCAAAGAAAACCAACGAAGTTCCATTCTGATGTTATTTAAGCTTCAGTCGTGACAGCTAAGTCGTTGCTAATTATGTACCTGCTAGCAGCCTCCTCTCCCACCTCCTCTACCCCCCTTTTTTACGTAATCATTTTGGCGTGTTAACAACGCAGGAGACTTGAAACTGTTATAACAAAGTAGTAAGGCGGCATTGGAGTCCGTGATTCAGGAAAAAAACAAAATTAACGATTCTAAATGGAAAAACAACACCAATTAAAGCTTTACCTGTTGCCTCGTTTCTAAATCAACGAGCACGTGCTTCACTAATTGCACCTAAATAAATGACGAAGGACGTCGAGTTATATTTACGGAGAGGCTCATTGTGAAGGTGATTTTTAACTTTTCTCTCGTCCGTTGCAGTGTGACGCCGAAACGGAATACATTTAAATATTAAACAGAGAGGAATGAGAAAGAAAAAGCTTCCGAACGTTTAAAAGAGACCCGTGGGAGTGTTTGAAATTCTGACGACGATTTCGCAATTAGCAACAAACACTCTAAGCGATGAGCTAAATTAATTACGTAACCATCATCATCAGAGTTGTGTCAGAGCAGAACTGATTTTTTTTTTTTTTAGTAATGATGAATCAGCTGCTTCGGGCTTTTATTAAATTTCATTTGTACCCGTTGCTTATTTACGTGTTGTTTAATAATATTGTTTTCGAATTGTATCCCCAACACTGAAGGGTACCTGAAGTGAGTAACGACCGCTCCCGAGATATATCTCGAGCGGGGTGCGAACCCACGACCTTACTGTTGCAAGGCCCGTCCCTTACCACTTGGGCCATTCAGGCGTTAATGATATTGGAAAATATTACGCTGGATTAGGATACTTCACATAAGTTTACATTGCTACAATATGTGGTTATGATTTATACATGTAACAGCTCCCGCAATAAAAACATCCGGTCTCTAAAAACTCCTCCAATGTTTATTTTTAAAGCTCCTCCACATTAACCGCATGTCGTGAATTTAACGACCTTGCTAAACTCCGACTAAGTTTTCTTTTTCTTTTTTGGTACGTACTAATTACCGCGACTAGATCATCATTTCCTTTCTGATTATACTAGATCAGTGAGCGCACATCAAGCGAAAACGCGTTTATTATTATTATTATTATTATTATTAAATAACTCCTCAAGAAAAAGGTGTTCTTTCTTCATTGAAAAACGAACAGCAAGATCGTATCGTATCATTCGGACTAGCTAGACGAACTGGAACGCTGTAATTTGCCGAGGGCAAAAAATAGAACGTGTAACAGTTTTGGAGGACGTCCTCGAAGCTTCGATTTCAAGGCCGTGTTTTCGTTTTCGCCATCGGAAATATCTTGCAGTTTACTGAACCACGTACGTGGACGTGCCCATAAAAATCTCACCGAGCAAATCGGTTTTATATCCATGAAAAATCTTACGGCCATTACAGGAGGATTAAATACGCACGATTCGATTTCGTTTCGAAAATTGACTCACCATCCACTAAACTGACGGGAACCATTTAAGAGGCGTGGGAATATTATTTTATGATGACGAAATGAGATGACGAAAACAACAAAAAAACAACAACAGTGAAATCATCGCTATGACTCCAGTAGATGTTACGATCATCGTCGATAGGAAACATTTTATTTTATTCTGCAACATATCTCTATGTTGCATTTTAAAATAATCATATCAAAGCATTGTAAATCTAGACAACCAACATAACACTCCTGGTTGTTCATTCTACGTTTATTCTCAATCTGTCAAGATGACTGTTTCATGTTGTGACACGTGAAAAATTAAGTAATTTTTAAAAATTAAAATGACTTAATAAGTTTGTTCGTAGAGAGTTTCTGACTGATATCGTTCAGGAAATATTATAAGTATTAAGAAATTCATCATAAAATGTGATTTTGTTGATACCAGAGGTGTACACCGTAACCGTAAAAAAACCAAAAACCCATTAAAAACAGAAAATTTTCTCGAACCTTAATCGTAACCCAAACCGAAATTAATGTGCCTGAAGTAACCCTAATCGAAATCGAAACCTTTAGGTATCAATTTTTCGGTTAATTTCGATATCGTTTCTTTATACTAACATCAGGGGCGGCCTTAATATTTGCGGGGTCCTGGGCGGCGAGACCGGCCCTTTGGGTTGGGTTGCTTGACAAATCCACCCCGCCCTTCCCTTGCGATTAAAAAAAATATTTATATTCTTTGTATTATAAAGCGCAGAAAAATACTTCTGCTAAGTAGATTAGAAAATAATAAAATAGGTAAAATAATTTTTGCAACACAACCCTAACTGATATTTTTATTTATTTATTGTTATAAATTAGGCGTATAGTACAATATACTTGGTGGCCTAATTCGACACTTTCAATTTCTAAAATACAGTAGGACCTCTTCAATCCGAACTAATAATTGTATTGGTTGATCCGGAATTGCGAAATGTTCGGATTATCGAACGAAAGTCAAAATAATATCCACTTTCCTAATTACCTGGGTGGGAACAAGGTAAGCAAGGCATGAGGGCGCCGATTAAAACGATTAAAGCGCAACTCGAACAATTTCAAGGTCAATCAAACTCGATCCGACAACTGGGGAAAAAAAATTAACGGCCTGACTTCATTCAACCCGAGTAAAAGAATTAAGAAAAAGAAATATTAAAGAAATTAAAACCAAAAAAATGTGAAAATGAAGCTTGGCAAATCCCAAGGTCAACCCATTTCAACTCAACTGAACTTCAATCTAACTGTATTAAAGCAAAAAATTTAAAATGCAAAAAATGAAGACGAAAAAAAAAAACGATTACAGCGAGTTTCGATCACTGCGAAGGTCAACCGAAACCGACCCAACAACTGAACTCCATTCTATTTAACCCAAGCAAAAAAAATTAAAAATAAAAAATCAACAAAAAAATAGATGTTAACAAACGAAATGGAAAAAAAATTCGACGTCACCCAACCTAACTGCATCCAAGTACAAAATTTAATGTAAATTAGAATGAACCTCAGCGAATCTCAAGGTCAACTGAGCGGAAAATTTTTAAAAATATGGTTGGCAAAAAGAACAATTGAAAAATTAAGGCAGTTAAAAAAACAATTGAATACATCTGAAACGTCAAGATGAAAACAGTTAAACATAAACTCTTGTTTTCTTTTTGTTTCTCTAAAAGCATTTAAAACAAGAAACAAAAAGTAAACTATAAAATGAAAGCAGTTTAAAACGAGAGACGATCGAAAACAAAAGCGCTGAAAGCTGAAATAAAGACAACGAGAATAGAGGCGAAAGCAATTTAAAAGCAAGCAGAATAAAAAGAAAGAAATAAAAAAACGTAGAAATAACCATTAGAAAATAAAAGTAATCTAATTAGAAATATGAAACGAAACTTAATGAAACAAGAGCAGTTAAAAAATTTAAAAAAAGTTTAAAAAAGAAACAAAATCTAAAGACGAAGACAAATTTTAAATAAATGGAACAAAACTTAATCAAAACTGGAAAACAAAAGACAATCGATGATACGAAAGCAGTTAAACAAAACAAAAAGGAAAGGAAAACGGAGATGCTTAAAGAAAAAAATTAAACAAGACTTAATAAACCATGGAAAACAGAAGACAATCGAATGCGATTACAAATAAATGAAAAAAGGAGGCACCTTAAAATTATCAAATAATCTGAAAGTGCAGACGTCTTAAAAAAAAACGAAAAATCGAAGACGTTTAATGAAAACAAAAGACGATGGAAAAGCGATGCAGTTAAAATATTACCGTAGGATGAAGTTGAATGAAACAAAAAGTAACGTAAAACCGATGAGTGAAGAGAAATGACTCAAAAAATTGTCTGACAGAAGACAATCGAATAAAAGAAATGCAACTAGAAATAAATGAAGAGTGAAGGCACTTGAAAATTATAAAACAATCTGAAAATAAAGACGTCTTTGAATAAGAAAAACGAAAAATAATGAAAAATTTAAGACGCCTAAAAAATAACAAAAGACAATCGAAAACAACACAGTTAAAAAAAAACAATTAAAAAATGAAGGCATTTAAAAAAATACACACAACAATCTAGAATGTAGTTAAACAAAAAATACTCGATCCAACAATTGGGAAAAAAAATTAACGACCTAACTTCAATCAACCCAAGTAAAAGAATTAAGAAAAAGAAATATTAAAGAAATTAAAAGTAAAAAAATGTGAAAATGAAGCTCGGCAAATCCCAAGGTCAACCCAACTCAATTAAACTAAACTTAACCTAGCTGTATTCAACTGAAGCAAAAAAATTTAAAACGCAAAAAATGAAGAGTAAAAAATTAAAAAGAAAAAGACTATTAAAACGAGTTTCGACAATTGTGAAGGTCAATCAAACTCGACCCAACAACTGAACTCTATTCTATTCAACCCAAGCAAAAAAATTAAAAATCAAAAATCAATAAAAAGATTGATGTTAATAAATTAAACAAAAAGAAGAATTTCGACGTCAACCCAACCTAACTATAATCCAAGTAAAAAAAAAATAATTCAAATTAAAATGAACCTCGGCAAATCTCAAGGTCAATTGAACTGAAAAAATTTACAAATACTTAAAGAAGTAAAAGAAAATGTGTTAAAATTTATACATGGATTAAAGTTAAACAAATCTGAAGGTCAATCCAACTGACGACATCAACAAAACTTCATCTAACATAAGTATAAGAGAGAAAACTAGAAAAACTGAAAGTAGAGATTTAAAAAAAAATTAAATTAAGTTTAACTAATGTCAAGGTCAATACAACCCACTTCTCTCAATCTAACCTCATTGAACACAAATAAAAATTAAAAATTGCAAAAAAATTAAACTGTAGAAATCGTTAAAAATTTAAATGAAGCTCAATTTGTGTTTAAAACATCTAATTTTTACTTCATTATAATGTATAACTAATATCAAGGTCAATTCAACCCAACTTCTCTCAACCTAACCCCGTTTTACACAAATAAAAATTAAAAAAAATTGCAAAAATAATTAAAGTATAGACATTGTTAAAAATTAAAAATCAATTAAAATGAAGCTCAAAAAAATGTAATTTTTATTTCATTACTTCTCTTCTTTTTTTTTAAAGGAAAACCTAAAAAGAAAATCTAACCCAAACCGACAGAAAACCCTAACTGAAATCAGTTTAAAATTAAAATCGAAACCTTAACCCTAACCTTTTACATCACTGGTTGATACCAGGCATCGTGTTGATACCAGGGTCTTTCAAATTTGCTATATTTGAGGAACTGTTAGGCGTTTACGATAATTGGAGCGGCATAAACCGGTTAATCTACTCTCTCACTCTTACTTGCTTTAAACGCATTCATTCTATCTTACTTTTCTACCACTATCCATGTACCGCTCCAATTATCGTAAACGCCTATTGAGTTACTGAGATTTAAATAATAAAAAAAATGACCAATCAGTGTGTTATTTATTATATTTATTACCAGATGTTTACTTTTTCTCCTGAACTGCATGTGGGTGCAATTTGGTAAGTGTACGTTTTCTTGTACTCAGTGTCTGCTCAAAAAAGGATTAAACATGAATTAATGTTAAAATTGTATCGAAAGTTTTATTTCAAAGTGTGCTAGACTTTTAAATTATTTGAATTAGCCGTGTTAGTTGCCCATGCTTTGATATGATTATTTTAGAAAGCAACATAGGGATATGTTGCATAATAAAATGGATTTAGACAGATACTATTGACTGCAACTTGGAACTTGGAATTTATGTAAAAACGTTTGGAAATTTCGAATCTTGTAAGCTTTTGGTTTTGTCCGGCGATCCTTTCCCAAATGTCCAACCGAATAACATATTTAGTTATGCAAGCAATCGTCTAAAAATATGCCTAACCTGTTTAGCATCTCGGGAACTGGTTCTTCTCCTCCTTCTTCTCGTGGTCCTTGGGCTGGCTAATGTATGAATTAATTAGCATTTTTACAAGATGTGTGAGCTCCTCGTTTGCCGAAGGAATTAACCGTGACTTTTCCGACGTAGTCATCTCTTAATAACCACTTATCGTGTTCGCGGAATCTGCAAACAAATAGAAAATAATGATGCGCCTCGAGGAGGCGAGAGGTGCACGCCGTTAATAAAGAAGAAATAAAACGTTAATTGCATGAATTGCGTAAACATTGCATCAGATTTTTTTTGTTTTTTAATTATTTTTATTATTATAACGCGGATTAGGGTAATTAACTTGAATGGCTTTCTTTAAATGCCAACGGTTTTTTTTTTTTGTAAATAGAAGATGTCAAGACGACTTTATTCTTAAAGTAGTTTGCATAATGTGACATTCAACAAATCTTTATTACGTGTAAAAGCTCGGCGCATAAAATCGCCAAAATTAGGTTCTTAGGAAATTGAAGGAATATTTAATTTTTAATTTCTTCATTTTCTTACAGAAGTGCTTACTTAATCCTAAAGCCTTCCTACCCTTACGGATGTTAGGCTAATGCGAAGTTGGGTTATTTATTTGGTGCTCTTCTCCAAATCTCCTTCCACTGTCTCCAATCTCGTGTTTTCCTCGCGCTTCTCCCCACGCTACTCCCTTTTTTTCTGTTGCTGCTTTTACTTCTTTGGTCCATGTTCGTCTGGGTCTCCTCTTCTTTTTCTTTTGGTATGCTTTTGATTCTTATACTTTCTTTACCATTCTGCCTTCATCCATTCTCATTATAGGTCCGTACCATCTCATTGTCCTTGCTCTATCACATGTTCCAGTAACTTTGTCTTCAAGTTTTCTCTGAAGGTGTTGTTTCTTATCCTGTCTTTCTTTTCTTTCAACTAGTTATTGCTTACAGAAATGTTTACTTCATCCTAAAGCCTTTCTACCCTTACGGATGTCAGAGTGGTGCGACTTGGTTTATCTATTTGGTGTTCTTCTTCAAATCTCCTTCCATTGTCTTCCATCTCGTGTTTCTTTCGCGTTTCTCGCCACTCTACTTCCTTTTTTTCTGCCGCTGCTTTTACTTCTTCGGTCCATGTTCGTCTGGGTCTCCTCTTTTTTTTCTTTTGGTATGCTTTTGCTTCTTATACTTTCTTTACCATCCTGTCTTCATCCATTCTCATTATAGGTCCGTACCATCTCAATGGTCCTTGCTCTATCACATGTTCCACTGGCTTTGTCTTCAAGTTTTCTCTGAAGGTGTTGTTTCTTATCCTGTCTTTCTTTTCTTTCAAGTGGTTATTGCTTACAGAAATGTTTACTTCATCCTAAAGCCTTTCTACCCTTACGGATGTCAGGCTGGTGCGACTTGGTTTATCTATTTGGTGTTCTTCTTCAAATCTCCTTCCATTGTTTTCCATCTCGTGTTTCCCTCGCGTTTCTTGCCATTCTACTTCCTTTTTTCTGCTGCTGCTTTTCCTTCTTCAGTCCATGTCTTCTGGGCCTCCCCTTCTTTTTCCTTTTGTATGTTCTTGCTTCATATACTTTCTTTACCTTTCTGTCTTCATCCGTTCTCATTATATGTCCGTACCATCTCAATTGTCCTTGCTCTATCACATGTTCCACTGACTTTGTCTTCAAGTTTTCTCTGAAGGTGTTGTTTCTTATCCTGTCTTTCCTTTCTTTCAAGTGGTTATTGCTTACAGAAATGTTTACTTCATCCTAAAGCCTTTCTACCCTTACGGATGTCAGGCTGGTGCGACTTGGTTTATCTATTTGGTGTTCTTCTTCAAATCTCCTTCCACTGTCTTCAATCTCGTGTTTCCCTCGCGCTTCTCGCCATTCTACTTCCTTTTTTTCTGCTTCCGCTTTTCCTTCTTCGGTCCATGTCTTCTGGGCCCCCCCTTCTTTTTCCTTTTGTATGTTCTTGCTTCATATACTTTCTGTACCTTTCTGTCTTCATCCGTTCTCATTATATGTCCGTACCATCTCAATTGTCCTTGCTCTATCACATGTTCCACTGACTTTGTCTTCAAGTTTTCTCTGAAGGTGTTGTTTCTTATCCTGTCTTTCCTTTCTTTCAAGTGGTTATTGCTTACAGAAATGTTTACTTCATCCTAAAGCCTTTCTACCCTTACGGATGTCAGGCTGGTGCGACTTGGTTTATCTATTTGGTGTTCTTCTTCAAATCTCCTTCCATTGTCTTCCATATCGTGTTTCCCTCGGGTTTCTCGCCACTCTACTTCCTTTTTTTCTGCTGCTGCTTTTACTTCTTCGATCCTTGTCTTCTGAGCCTCCCTTTCTTTTTCCTTTTGTATGTTCTTGCAACATATACTTTCTTTACCTTTCTGTCTTTATCCATTCTCATTATAGATCCATACGTTGTGTTGTTTTTTTATCCCGCCTTTCCTTGTTTTATCCTCTATCTTTCTTAGGAATCTCATCTCCATACTTGGTATCTTACTTTTTTGCTTTTATGCTGGTTCCATGGCCATGGAATGACAACTTTTTTAAATGGTTCCACTTTTATTTCTTTGGTATTTATGTCTTTCCTTAGAAAAAGAGGTCTTAAGGGCGACTTCCCGCCTCCCCTGTCCTTTCCTCAATTTCCTGCTCTAATTTCAAGTTCTGTGAGAGTACCGAGCCTAGATATTTGACGCTTTCTACTTGTTCTAACTTTGCTTCATCTAAGTTAATCTGATGTGCCTTTTTTTTTACCTCGCCACCATCAAGATTTTTGTTTTCTGTTCGTTCATTTTCATATTATTTCTCTCCAGGCTGTCTTCATATATTTCCAGTTTTTTTTGTTCAGTATTTTCTTATCTTTGGCGATTATGACTACAGCTGCTTTCTTTCGCTCACAAAATCGTAATTCAAACGTGTTTTGATTCAAAAACGGACATTCTTTTCTTTGAATCTCTCCATTTTTAAAACATGTTTGGTTGAATTATGGTTATTTACAAATTAACTATCAATCAAAAATTCTAAAGTCAAGTGTTTTTGTTGCAACAACTACCAAATTCAGGTCCAAACTATTCGAAACGCGATTCAAACTTTTAAGCCAAAGAATAAAGCTTTAACTTGTTCTTGGTGTTTTTCATTGCCTCATCCAAGATCAGTGTAAACAATAAGGAACTAAGTGTACTTCCTTGTCGTTAGGGCCGAATATAAGGTTTTCTGCGCCCCGGGCTAAACAATTTTCAGCGCCCTTTTTATATCATAACGAATACTATCAAATTCAAATCGTTATTATTGCTAACTTTGTTTACGGAAGCTACAAATTCGGTTAAATTAACAAACAAGTAAAAGTAAACTGTATTTTTCACTATAACTGCAACGATACAATTTGAAAAAAACAACAACTGAATATCTCGTTTACGAGACAAGAATAAAAAAAAACATGGAATATATTATTTTACCAAAAGATAGAGAATAAAGTTCTTCATTAAAATTGTCCTTTGTCATTTTATCGTAAATTAACAAATAAAGAAGGCATTTTGGTTCATGAATAAATTCGTCAAGAGGTTGGAAACAATCAAGAACAATAAATCATTTTTGGCTAACAAGATTGGAATTGCAAAAAAAAGAAAACTCCTAAAGAAAATAAGAAAAACAAATAATGACTGTCGCTGTTAAAAATTGAAACGTATTTGTGTAAAGTTACCAAAATATGACTTCCGAAATCGAAAAAGACAGGTTTATATCTTCAAAAAATTTGTAAAATTTCGCGCCCTTGGTAATCTGATTTTTCCGTCTGCCGTTAACTCTACTACATCAAATTAACAACAAAAAAAAAATTAATTTAAGTTTTACGCACTCGCACTACACATGAATGCAGCAAAAAAAAAAAACTTTTTGTTGCTTTTTTCTTTTTTAAAAAAATTATTTTCACGTCTCACCAGAAAATCATTGATTTTCTTTTATTTTTTGTTTTTTATATTTTGCCGGGAAATTGTCGATCATCCTGTTTTTCGTTCTTTTTAATTTCAGTTTTTCTCTTGGCATTTTTCTTTTAAATAATTTTCAGGCAGTTCGCTGGTCGTCCTTTGTATTTTTGATCATCTTTTGTACGTCATTGTATTTTTTTTTACTGTATTCGTTCTTTTTGCAGTCGTTCTTAATTTTTCGATAGTTTTTTTTATTCGTTTTTTTTTTTAGCCGGAGAATCGTTGATTTTATCTTTTGTTATTCGCCTCTTCATCTTCGTTTTTCCATCATTTTGTTTGTTACGCAGTTTCATTTTTCGTTTCTTTTCCTGTCAATTTTTTATTATAACTTTTAACACAGCGCCCCAGGTAATCGTTTTTTTTTCGCGTTCATCTTTTGTAGGTGTATTTTGTTCTCCTTCACTTGTTTTCCTGTTTTCTTCGTTAGTGTTTTTATTTTTATTTTTTTAATAGAATCGTTGCTCTTATTTTGTTATCATTCCCTTATTTCCATTTTGTTCGTATTCTTTTGTTTTTTTTTTCCATAGACGCTATATTTAGCGCGCTGTCTTAAGAGGCTTCATTTTAGGAGCTAGAGGAAAATACAAGAAACCAAGAAACAAAGCGCACCGCAAATTGCAGATAAAGTACAATTTTTGGTTTTATTTAATTTTGGAACAGCCTGGTGTTAAGATTAATAATTTTTTTTTCCTGATTTCAAAAATACGTACGTATGTTGACATTTGGAAGAGCAGTTTATGAGATATTTGAGGTTAGAAAATCAGAAATTTACTGTTTTTTTTTGTAGGTAGAAATAATGTCAATTGGATAAAAAAAATATCCTAGTTCAGCGTCCCTGAAAATTGGCGGCCCAGACAATCGCCCGTCTCTCCCGCCCCTTTGTCCGGCCCTGCTTGTCGTACGCCTTTGCTGGTTTCAAGCACGTGCGACTTTTCTTCTCTGACTCTCCTCTGCCTTCTCCAGATCTACAAAGCAGAGAAGTTTCTCGCTCTATCTTCTCTGATTATCTTTTCGGCTAAGTGTTTAATTAAATTCCTATAAAGTTTGCATCCATAGTTCATCTATTTGCTGTAAATTCCTGTGATGTGAATCTTCTATTGTTTTTTTGAGTTTTTGTCTTAATCTGTTTTCCAAAATTCTTGCATATAGTTATTACAGTCCTTCGTGTTCCTTTTTTTATGTACTAGGGTTATAATACCTATTAACCAGCGCCTCTCCTGTATTTAATACCTTGTTAAAGATTTTTCTCAGTTTCTTGGATATTTCTTCCTCTTCCGCATGTAACAATACCTCCAGTTATTTGATCATGCCCTGGAACTTTACCTATCTTTACTTTCTTAAGTGCTTCTTGTATTTCTTCTGCTGTTACGTATTCCTCCGGCTATATTATTGTTTTTGTTTTATTATATCTGTCTGTTATGTTATGTCTGTTCCTTCTAATAAGTTTTTTTTTTTAAATATTGTCTTCACCTTTCCATTATCTCTTCTTTTTCTGCGAGCTCTTCGTTTTCTTCATATTTTTATGTTAATAAGTGTTGCCGTATTATTTTATCTTGAAAGCTTCCGCGGAGTCGTCCATGAGTCAATTTTTGGCTTCCGGTTGGAACCGTCTGCCTCGGATTTCTTCTACTGACATTTCGTTCTCCATTCGTTCTTCTGCAATGGAAAATGAAACGTCGGCGGTAGAAGAAATTCGAGGCACGAGGTTCCAACCGGAAGCCAAAAATTCAACCGTTGCCGTATTTTCTTTGCTTTTCCTGGCATTTTTTTTATCGCCCCCAAGAAATCAACTTTTGGTTCTCGTAGTAAGCCGTCTTCATTTTTTCGCCGAATTCTCCCCAGGACTTCTCTTTTTCTTTCTTCACCAGTTTTTTAACCTCTTATAGCTTTCATAATCTGTTTGTGCTTTACCATTTCAAAATTTTCTCCAGCTTTGTTTCTTTCTTTTGGATTGTCCCTGTAATATGTGCTCCGATCACCAACGTATCTTCTTGTTTGGTGTGTTTTTTTATCCTTGCTGTTCCACGCATGAATATTTTCCGCCAACTCCAATAAGTATAGCGTTTTTGAAATTTTTCCACACTTTTCATCGTTTCATCTTTATTTCTTCTGGCGGTTTTTTTGTTCCAACATTTTTTAACATCTTATATTTTTGTTGACAATCTTCTTTTTTTGGCCTAGCATTTTCATTTTCCCATTTTGCCCAATCGTTCCTTCTGTATTTCTTTTGGCGATATTTTTCCCATTTCATCTTTAGTAGAAAATGATCGCTGGCTGTTTCTGGGCCTCTTTTAAGTTTTACATCTTTTACTCTGCTTTATTTCTGCTGGCTAAGAAATAATCTATTATAGATTTTTCGTATCTGCTAGCTACTTTTCTTGTTGTTTTGTGTGTTTCTTTACATTCAAATTCTGAGCTGGTGATTATTATAAGTGCGTTTTCTCTGCAGACGTTTATTAATCTGTCTCCATTTGTAGTTTTCGCCGTCTCTCCATGTTTTCCTAAACACCACTTTATTCCTTTGTAGTTGCTTCCGATTTTTACATTCAAGTTCTCCATGACGATTATGCTATAGTTACTGTCGTCTAATTGTTCCTGCAATTGTTCAAAAAAGAATTTACCTTTCTCTTCTTTCTTCCCATGGTCGTTCGGACCATATTCAACTAAGGAAAACTAGATATTCTTCATTTCCTTTACCTTCTTTTATACTATTTATGGTGGTGAGTGTTTTTTTACTAACAAATTTTTCATTGTTAACAAATTTCATTTTATCTTCTTCTCTTACTATTAATGCTACTCCGGCTCTTGCCTGCTCTTCTATTTTTTCCGTCTCGTCCAAAAACCGTCTTCCATCTTAATAATTTCATGCTCCCTCTTTTCTGTTTCTGTTTCTTCAGAAAATAAACTGTTCTATTTTTGCAAATTGAGTTAACTTCGAGTTAATATACTAAAAACCAATTAAACCTCAGGACTAACTATCTGACACAGCATACTAGTTTTCGAATTAAATGAAAATCGTTTCCATAATCATCGTTCTATTATTACTTACAGTCACTTAACAGTTTGCGATTCATAACTCGTAATAATCTCAACAACTTCATTATTTGTATCGACTATAGTATAGTTATTCGGTTTATTAAGATTTACCACGCGCACGTCGATTATCTTACAACTTTCATTATTTTCTTAATTCGAAAAGATGCTGTAATGGATCTTAGAAAGAAATAATGAGATTTTTTTTGTTAAATAACAATAATAATTCTCAATGAAAATAAACACTTTAATCCTAAGAACAATAGTCTCGATTTGCATCACAATTTATTCAAGGTCAATTGAAGGCAAGCTGTAAATTTTAAAAGGACACGTGTACGCATTTGTATAACTGTATGCATATTTTTAATGCGCTTAATAAAACTATTCGCGTGAAAGTATTATTAAGTTTCGAATGACCAAGGATAAACGATAAGAAGATGATACTTCTATTTATAAACGTAATTTTGTTTGTTGTAAGCTTGCAAATTCCTAATTGGATAATTGATTTGCTTTTCAAAGACGAATTCATGGAGAATGTTAAACAATGCATTCTCATTAATTTTTAATTAATTATTCACCCAACTACAATAAAAACATACAATGTATGTAAAAGTAAGTTTTTTTTTTTATTTATTTATTAAAAGTATTCGAAAGTATGGCGGACAAGTTGAAAGCAACAGTGCAAACATCCAGTGAAAAATCATGCATAAGATGTAAAAAGATGCCTGAAAATGGAATCCAGTGCATAAAATGTAATTCCTACAGTCACCCTAGCTGTTTAAAGTATGTAAAACATGTCAAAATTATCAACGACCAAAGTATAGTGTGTTGTGATACAAATAACCTAACACCGGAAGGATCAATCGAAAATAACCGTAATGACGGTCCCGAATATTTGGTGAATGAAGCAAGCGAAGACCCAAACGTAAGGTATTTAAAATGTATTATCGATAATAAGGATATAGTAATAACGACGCTCAATGAAGAAATTACTCTGTTAAAAGAAAAAATTCATTTTCTCGAGATACTAAATGATAATAATATTTATCGAAATCAAACTACCTCTGTTAACGATAAGCCGAAACAGAAAACCATGCATACCCAAAGTAAAATCATCGGAAACAAATTTAATCCTGCATCGAAGCAGAACGCTGTGTCTAGTGGAGAAACAAATAAACCTGCCTTAAAAGTGTCGGTCCAAACTGATAAGAGTACAGGGGAAAAAAGTGATGAACGTACACAAACATACGCGCAAGTTTTGGAAAAAAAGCAAAAGAATGTTATGGAAGAAATAATAAACTTAGACCGGGAAGATTCTACTGTTAATTACCCTAACACTGCGAACGATAAAAATTTGACTTACAACACTACAGATTTCACAATGATTTCGCGTGGAAATAAGAACAAACGTTTTAAGCCAATCATGGTAGGTACGGGAACTTCGACGAATTTTCGAGCTTCAGAAAAAAAAGTAAAATTATTTATCTCAAAAATAGAGAGAGATACATCCGTGGAAAAAGTCAAAGAACATATTAGGGGAATACTAAACCATGACAACTTTGAATGCAACCAAGTTAATTCACGATTGGGTAATATCAATTACATACTAACTATAAACTCCAAAGAATATGAGCGTGTAAATAATCCCGAATATTGGCCTCAGGGAGTTGAGATTAGTAAATATATTTTCCCTCGCTATCAAGCACCGCAAAATTCTCGAAATCATCAAAATTTTCAAATAACTCACACCCCGACCGGAGGAGAGTAGCTTACAATTTAGCTACGGATAAAATATTTAACATATTACACTTGAATATACAAAGTATCACAAATAAAATCGGGGCTATTGAAGTCTTGGCTCGAGAAAAAAATATATCTGTCATCTGTCTCAGCGAACATTGGCTTCAAAAAGAAAATTACACAATGTATGCAATTATAGGATACGATCAAGCGGCTTGTTATTTCAGAAATACTGCCAAACATGGAGGCGTTTGCATATACATCCGTAATAATGTAAAATTCAAACATATTGAATTTATAAAAAAACAATCAGTCGAATTCGCTTGTGAATTAATAGGCGTATATCTCCTTGAAATGAATCTAATCGTTATCACAACATATCGAACAAACGATTCAAATGTAAACACATATGTATCAATTATGCATACTATTTTAGAGCACATTGATCACAACTATAGTAAAGATGTCAAAATAGTAATATCCGGCGATTTCAACGCAGATCTTAAAAAGGAAGGTAAAGATTTTGTAGAAATTCGTAATACTTACCTAGCATACGGACTTCATTATACCATAGATACTTACACAAGATACGGACAAAACTCCAAATCTTCCATCGACAACATATACACAAATATTCATGATTCTAAGGCGGTCTCATTTCCTGCAGGGCTCTCAGATCATGACGCACAGATGCTGTCAATACGTTATTACAAGGAGGACCATTTACCATCAAAAAGACGACTCTTCTCGCAACATGCATATGACAAATTCAGCCAACTACTTTCAGAAGAAACCTGGCCAACTGTATACACCGAATTAGACCCTAATCTGAAATACGACAACTTCATTCAGACATTCAAAAACTATTTCGAATCATCTTTTCCCGTCAAGGTCATCAAGAGAAGTAATAAATACAATCATACGTCTTACGAACTGCAGCAGATTCGTAATACTTACCATTTTATCCATGAGGTATACCAAAAAACCCGTGACGATGACACCAGAAACATACTGAACAACTATAGAAAGTTTTACCTAAAATATGCAGAGAGTGAAAAGAAAAGAAAAAATTTAAAAGAGATTCATGAGGCAAATAATAAACAGAAAGGTGTCTGGAAAGTTATCAGGAGAGAACTGAATCAGAATAAAGTCAACTGTACAGCAGCAGGACCTTCCAGTGAAGAACTTAATAATTTCTTCTGTAACGTTGGTCCCGAAATAGTCAAGACACTACCAGAATCCAATTCAACTTCCCTGAAGAACGCCCTAAGTCAAAAAACACCCGGTAGCTCACTCTTTTTTGCTCCTGTTACAAGAGAGGAAACGGAAAAAATTATTAACGGACTCAATGCATCAGCAACACCGGACGTTGACGGCCTGAACGTTAAACTAATTAAAAGAGTTAACGAACAAATCTCGCTACCACTTACTGACATCATAAATACCTGTATTGTCAAAGGAGTATATCCGCAGAAATTGAAAACAGCCAGAGTTATACCAATCTTGAAAAAAGGGAACCCTCTTTCTTGTGATAATTACAGACCAATATCCATATTGCCTGTCTTTTCTAAAGTATTCGAAGCTGTTCTCGCAAAGCGAATATTACAATTTTTGGACAAATATGACTCCATCTGCGAAAACCAATACGGATTCCGAATAGGAAAAAGTACTACTAACGCTGCCGTTTCCATAGTAAATTTTGTATGCGAAGCATTGGAAAATCACGAAATTTGCGAGGCTATTTTATGCGATCTAACCAAAGCCTTCGATTGCATGAATCATGACGCTTTCCTAAAAAAGATTAACCATTACGGTATTAGAGGCGTTGCTTTAAAATTAATAGAATCTTATTTCACCAACAGAGAACAACTGGTAGATTTCAGAGGCGAACAATCACAATTGCGTAAAATCAAGTGCGGAGTTGCCCAAGGCTCACTTTTGGGTCCTCTGTTTTTCACAATTTTTATAAATGATCTTCCCGCGAAGATATCAGGATACACTATATTATATGCTGACGATACAACCTTGTTAGTTAGAGACAAAAATAAGGAAATCCTGAAACAAAAAGCTCATCTTGCTTTCAAAGAAGCACATGATTGGTTCTCAGAAAATCACTTGGTTTTAAATCAAAATAAAACCGTAAAAATTAATTTCACAAGTGATAGATGGTGTGAAACTGAAAATTTAGGAAACGCGTCTTTCTTGGGGCTAACTCTAGATAGCAGGATGACTTGGAAAGCCCACATCAATCTGTTGTCATCCAAATTATGCCAAGCTATATTCGCAATCAAAAGAATAAAACAACTGATAAATACCGAAGCCGCAATTACAACTTATTATGCGACCTTCCACTCAAGGATGATTTATGGGCTTCAAGTATGGGGAAGATCCGCTCACGCTAAACAAATTTTTATCTTACAAAAGAAAGCTGTGAGAGCAATAGCAGGCGTTAGCTGGGATACACACTGCAGACCTTTCTTCAAACAGTTCAGAATTCTGACTCTCCCAAGTGCATACATTCTAACTCAACTGATGGTAGCAAAAAACCAAAGTTCTACTCTGAAACACAGAAGAGATGAAGTCCACTACACCTTGAGAGGAAATCAAGATATCAGCATCCCATATCACCGGATAGCAACCACGGAAGCTCAACACTTCCACCTGAAACTGTACAACAAAATTCCAATAAGCTGGAGAGAGCAACCGTTACCCTCCTTCAAAAAACATTTGAAAACCCTCCTAGAAGAGCAATGCTTCTATAATGTAGAAGAATACTTGAATTGTAAAGTTTTGTAAATTAATATTTTTGACCTTACTGTACTGGAACTATTTTCTTTGTGTGGTACAATAAAAATTATTATTATTATTATTATTATTATTAAAAGCGTCTTCGTTTTCTTGTAAAATAATAATGATTATTATGAAGCAAACTCGTCTTATTTATGAAAATACGTTTGTGATTTATTTTTTACGTTCTATAAGAAAAAAAGAACCATTTCGTATCTGTACGAAATGGAAAACAGATGATGTTCTATGGTATATGTAATATGAAAGGAAAAAAAATATATTTATTTTTTGTTAGGACTAAATCCGTGCTTTTGCATTCGCAGTTCATTTTTCTTATCTTTCTAATCTGTTACCGTGGAGACTTGAATGAAATAAGCGGGGCTGCGAGGAAACTCAGTTTACGAACGGTTTCTGAAAAAGAAAATGTCGCTTGCGTTCTTTGGTTCTTTGTAATCTCCGTGTTTTATTTTTATCAAGCAACCGATTTGTAACTATTATCGTCCTGACAACTTTTAATCGACGTTTCGCTGTGCATTTGACAGCTTTCGAAAAATTAAATTATCATTTGATTTTGAGAAACCACGAAACTAATATTTACACAATTATACTGGTCGTACCAGTACAACAAACAGAAAACATTACAAACGAGATAGTGCGGCCTTAGTACGTTCTAGCCTCTTGCGGAGGCGTGGCGCTAACTCCTGCGCAGAATCTAATGTTATTCATAATAAATTCAGTCCTCAATAATAAATTATCTGCGTTGTTTGTTGTTGTGGAATTTTTATGATCTCTGTTTAAGACAACAACCGGTATACATACATTTTCAATGGATATAATAAGTAGCTGCTTGCATTAATTAAATTATAGGAGCGTATTTTTTTCTTTGTAGGAACGACGGAGAGAGTTTGTTTGATAACGGGAAACGTGGACGCGATAATGGCCGTGTTAGACTTCATAATGGAAAAGATCCGAGAAAAGCCGGACCTGAGCAAGCCCCTCGTGGACTCGGACAACAAGACGCAGGACCGGGATAAGCAGGTGAAAATCTTGGTGCCGAATTCGACGGCTGGAATGATCATAGGCAAAGCGGGTAACTACATCAAACAAATTAAGGAAAGTAGCGGATCTTACGTGCAAATATCACAGAAAGCCAAAGATGTTAGCCTGCAGGAAAGGTGTATAACAGTGATAGGTGAGTACAACTTTCTTTCTTTCTTTTTTTTTAATGTACAAACCACCGAAGATTTCTGAAACTTTTTCTTTTGGTTTCCAAAAACTGTAAAAAATGCACCGCGTCCAGATTTAATTGAACATTTTCTTTTGGTTCCTTGTAAATTCTGAAGTCCAGCATGGAAATATTCTTTGGAAAACTCACACAGTTCATTTGACTGCCAAAGGTGATTCTCAAATTTTGTAAAAGTAGGAAAAAGTAGAAAAGATGGTGGTCGGACAGGTAGGTTTGTTCTTTGTTATCTTCATACATCACACTATCCTGCAGCATTGTATTTTCGGAAATATTTTTAATTATTTCGAAAGTTTTGACGTTCAAATTCAGTTTGAAATGGAAGACAGGAAGTATTTTTTTTTTCTATTTGGGAAACCCAAGAGATATGTTTCTCTAAAGCATTATTAAAACTTGGAAATTGGAAAATAAGGAGAGATAGAGGTTATGTTATATAAAGTAAAAGGTATAAAACGAAACCATTCACTTCATCACTGTTACATCTGCTTACATTTACTTCGCTTTAATGTATTCTAAAGACAAGATTAAGAATGAAACAAGAACGAGCAAAATATATATATGCACGCTTTCAAGTTGAATTGAAACATACGGTATGTAGGTATATCGTACAGGGTGACTACGCGAGAAATCCCACCCCCTTCAAAATCGTTATTTGGAAACTTAACCTACAAAAAAATTTTAGTATGTCGAGTTTTTTAAAAATTTCATGTATAATCCTTTGATTCTTTAATTTTGAATTTAGAAAAAAATTGTTGATTGCAAAACTTATGTAGAAAGTGTTTGCTGATGTTTACAGAAAAACATATTAACGTTGCATAACTGAGATATAATCAGTATACACCGTTACGGTAAAAATCCCAAAATCCATTAAAAACCGAAAATTTTCTCGAACCTTAATCGTAACCGAAACTGAAATTAATATACCTGAAGTAAGCCTAATCGAAATCGAAACCTTTAGATATTAATTTTTCGGTTAATTTCGATATCGTTTCTTTATACTAAACTTCAGAGGCGGCCTTAATAGTTGCAGGGTTCCGGGCGGCGAGACCGGCCCTTTGGGTTGGGTTGATTGACAAATCCACCCCGCCCTCCCCTTGCGATTAAAAAAAATATTTATATTCTTTGTATTATAAAGAGCAGAAAAATACTTCTGCTAAATAGATTAGAAAATAATAAAATAGGTAAAATAATTTTTGCAACACAACCCTAACTGATTTTTTTATTTATTTATTGTTATAAATTAGGCGTATGGTATAATATACTTGCTGGCCTAATTCGACACTTTCAATTTCTAAAATACAGTAGGACCTCTTCAATCCGAACTAAAAATTGCACTGGTTGATCCGGAATTGCAAAATGTTCGGATTATCGAACGAAATACAAAATAATATCTATTTTCCTAATTACCAGGGCGGGAACAAGGTAAGCAAGGCACGAGGGCGTCGATTAAAACAATGAAAGCGCAACTCAAACAATTTCAAGGTCAATCAAACTCGATCCGACACCTGGGGAAAAAAATTTAATGACCAAACTCCATTCAACCCAAGTAAAAGAATTAAGAACGAGAAATATTAAAGAAATTAAAAGGAAAAGAATGTGATAAAATCCCAAGGTCAACCCAACTCAACTCAACTTAACTGTATACAATTGAAGCATACTTAAAAAAGTAAATTGTTAAAATTTTTACATTGATTATGTTAAACAACTCTCAAGGTCAATCCAACTGACGACATCAACAAAACTTCATCCGACATAAGTAAAAGTTAAAAATTAGTAAAGATTAAAAAAAATTAAAAATCAATTGAAATGAAGTTTAACTAATGTCAAGGTCAATCCAAACCAACTTCTCTCAATCTAACCCCATTTAACACAAATAAAAATTAAAAATCAATTAAAATGAAGCTCAATTTATTTATTTTATTATAATGTATTTACTTCTCTTCCTTTTTTTAAAGGAAGACCTAACCAAAACCGACAGAAAATCGAAACCTTAACCCTAACCTTTTGCAACATGCGTGTACGTCCCTGGATATAATTTGAAATTTAATTTTTTTTAATGGAATAATCACAAAGCAACACAAAACCTGTGGCTGTAATCCAAATAAATAGTGAGAGTATTAATGTGGTCGAGGGGTTTTCTCACTATTTATTTTTTAATGGAACATTTGGTATTTTTATACATATTTGAAATCTTATATAATAATCGCCTTTCTTTATTGTAAGCAAATTTTGTTTTTTAAAACTTTGTTTAATGAAATCCTCACATTTTGTCGTCTAAGAGACGATTTTTCACATTTTATATCAGGTGGGGGGATAGGTGAAGGCTTGAAAGAGGTCGATGAACCTCTAGGAGTCTTTAAGGGGATCGGAGTTCTTCAATCTTGTTTAATGGAGGCCTGTCTGAATGGTTAATAAAAGCAAAGTAAAAATTTTCAAATAATATTAAATAAATTCGAATCTATTCGAATAAAAAAGAGAAAAAAATAGGATGTTCAATTGATAATCAAAATACACCTAAAATACAACAATCAACTCGAATGAAACAAAAAAACAAACAAAACACGATCTTC
Organism: Prosopocoilus inquinatus; assembly: GCA_036172665.1. Lineage (NCBI taxonomy): Eukaryota > Metazoa > Arthropoda > Insecta > Coleoptera > Lucanidae > Prosopocoilus > Prosopocoilus inquinatus. The sequence goes on from CM069877.1 coordinate 37,140,849, forward strand.
GAATAAGACGGGACGAAAGTAAAAATCGTTTAAAACTGAAATAAGTCAAATCAATATAAAAAAAAAAAAAAACTGACTCTCATCACAACCAAAAATTTAATTTCATTTAATCATTAAAAGAATTAAACAAAGTCTCAAAGCCAAAAATGGCGAAAATGGGCGGGATTAAAATTTAAAATAAAATAATCTTAAATCGTATATAAAAAAAAAATAATAAAAGACGATCAATTGACAATCATAAAAAAATAAAAAGTCGTGGCAATTAAAATTAAACCAACCGAAGAGGACACAAAAAACAAATGACTAATTGATAATTTCAAAGTGAAAATAAAACAAATGAAATTGGTTGAAAGGAAAAACCAAGGTCCTTGGTAATCAATTAATTGCATTAAAAATTAAATAAAGTCAAAGTCAAACGACGAATAAAAAAAATAAAAGTTGATGATAAAGTTAGGACCAAAATAAAAATTACTCCTGTGTGGAACTAACAATAAGTCAAGTAGATTTAAAAATCGGTCAAATTTTGTCAAGATCCAAGGAATAATCTGTAAATATTAAAGAAACACAGGGCGATCAATTAATAATTAAAAAACAAAATAAAATCACATCAAACAATAAAAGAGGAAAAAAAGGAGCGATCAATCAACGGGATTAAAGTATAAAATAAACTTACGCCGAATAAACGAAAACGAAAACAAATAGCGATCAATTATAATTGAAAATAACCGAGTCAAATAAAATCAAATGGGAGTTAAAAAATAAAAACAAAATAAATTAAATCTATTCTTAGAATTAATTATTATAATAAAAATTTAATTAGAGAGGTATTAAAAAGAAACATTTTTTTTCGATAAAAAAATTAATCGGAAACCGCCTCTTGTCTAGTAAAAATTATTTGAAGAAACTATACACAAGACCGAACTGCCTTGATAAAGCCGTCAACCTCATCGCAAAACGTCAACTAAAATAGAATTGATAATTGCGGCATTTAAAATCCGAGAAGTTCAGTTTTTGTAATTCTCAATTTTCATTAATGTATGTATGCTGTTACGGTTTGGTTAAGAAAAAACAAATTACATTTTACTTTTTAACTTTTTAGAAACTTAAGTTCCTTTTGCTTTTGTGATTCTGTTTCTTTTTTTTTTTTTTTGAACAGAGGCCCCTCTGACCCATAGGACCCGAACCTGTCTTCGCTCTTATTACACTCGTTGGCCCTCGCAGAGATATTAAATGTTTAGCATAAAAAATCCATATTTTTGTTTCTTTTAATTTTTTGATAATTTTGATAACTGACCGTTCTTGCATGCTACAACTCATGTGGGGGCTCGCTGCAGCTAGGAACTTGAAAAAAAGTGAAGAAAAATGTTTAGAAAATGTGAAGGAAAATGTTTAGAAAAAACTAAGGAGAATGTTTAAAAAAATTCCCCAGTGTTTAAATTTCTTTCAATTTTTTTTCTTCCTTTTTTGACAATTGACCGTTTTTGCCTGCCCCAATTCATCTGTCAGAGGGCGCCAAAATATGGAGTGGCACACGGGCGGCCTTTAACCTCGGGGGGCTTTCGCGTCCCTTGTGATATTATCTGAATCTTTCTTAAAAAAATTGTGCAATTGAATGGTCTGGTGTTGTACCTTCTTTTCTATAATTTATCTATTATGTTGTACCCTTTTTTGCGTCTTCATTTAATCCCCGTATCTTATTAGTTAGTTCATTGGATCCTAACTGGCACAACAAAGCGCTATATTTATTAGCATGACTTTCGTTTTCCTTTGGATAATTTTTTTATATGATTCATGCAGTTCCACTGTTTTTTTTTTCAGTTGTTTGAAGTATCATGCAATTTTTGCCTTGTTCTTACATATCTTATCATTTTGTTATTTAATCTACAAGAGTGGATCGATGTGTGTGCACTTTTTAATTTTCCAGGATTTGTCCTGAAAAGATTTGAAAAATGTTCTGCTCTTATAAAAAGAATGAAACACTGAGAATTCGAATTTTTAATTTATTATTCTATCAGTAATATAATGCTGAAGTACAATTAACATAATGGAGTGTCGTGTGTAACTAAATTTTATTGTAATGCTGGCTGAGAATTATTGTATCTGCAGTTGTTGTAATTTATGGGGCAATTAAATTTAAAGTTTTGGAATTTGAATAGGAAGCTTGCCTTGTATTCTTGCCAAAAGAAAAAAAAATTGCAATCAAATTATGCAATTTTTCTCTCCTTTTACTTTTATAATTTATTCGCATTTTTTACGCTACACGTAACAAAATTGTTAGCTGTAAAATATTAATTCGGCAATGTGAATTTCAAATTACGAATTCGGAATATTTCCATTTAATTACGGCGTAATTTACGGTGCGGTTTTATTCATTTAGCGTTTTTGACATTCCTTTTTTTTTCCTGCTTAATGACGATTAGAATTTCGTGTTACGCAACGTGTGTGTTATGTGCCGTGTTACAATGCCCATTTCATACAGGCCTGATTCAGTAGGTGGGAGAATACCCCGACTTGAAAATGGATTAATTTGAAATGCGCACGGAAATTCACCATTTTGAGTTATTTCTCCGTCCTTATTAGTAGTAAGAGGAGCGCATAGGTTTTCACGGTTCAACAGCGAAACACTTTCAACAAATCAATCAATTTATTTTCTCAGATTACAAACATGTAATATGGAAAAAGTCATAATTATACAAATAACTAAATCTAAAACAAATTAAAAATAATTGCATCGCAGACCCCAGAAACTAGATACGTGGGCTGCTGGAAAATTTTCTGGAATCTAGTAGGTCTAGAATTGTTAGCGTTTATCAACTGTCATATTTGAAAAATTTGACGTTTTTCGCCTATAATTCTATTGACAGTTCCTATCCAAGTGAACTAGTTTTGTTTGTACAGCATTTGAGAAAAAGTAATTTTGTGTAAACATGGAAAACTCGCTTGAAAATTTTCATGCCATGATTTTTTACGATTTCAAACGTGGTCTAACGCCGAAACAATGCCTCGATCGGCTTCATTTGGCTTTTGGAGATGAAGCACCATCAAAGAACAGTGTTTGTGATTGGTTTGCCGAATTCCAGCGTGGACGTATCTCTCTCAGTGACGAATTTCGTGAAGGTCGTCCATCGACATCTATTGTTGCCACTAATGTAGATGCTGTGCGTGAAATGCTTGAGCGAGATCGACATGTGACATACCGTGAGATTCAAGCATCCTTACGCATTGACATGAAAGCAATACACCAGATTTTGCATGATCATTTGAACGTACGAAAGCTTTGCAGCAGTTGTATCCCACACAATTTAACAGAAGCGCAAAAGCAGGGTCGTGTCAAATGGTGCGAAGAAATGCTCAAGAAAATCAATGGAGGTCGTCCCAATTTAGTTTATAACATCGTTACTGGTGACGAAACGTGGATCTATTCGTACGAGCCAGAAAGTAAACAACAATCTACCGTTTGGGTATTTCAAATTGAACCAAAACCAACAAAAGTTGTCCGTTCACGCAGTGCTGCGAAGCAAATGATTGCTGCTTGTTTCTTTGGTTTAACTAGACGTGTAGCAACCGTGGCTTTAAAGGATCGAAAAACCGTGAATGCTGATTGGTATACTACAATTTGTTTGCCGGAAGTCATCGATGAAATAAGAAGAAACAATCGAAATCGACGAATTATTCTCCATCATGGCAACGCCAGCTGTCACTCAGCCCGTCAAACAGTAGATTTTTTGTCCAACAAAAATGTTGAATTAATGACTCATTGTCCATATTCACCTGATTTATCACCTAATGATTTCTTTTTGTTCCCAAATATCAAAAATAAAATGCGTGTTGAGCGATTTTCGTCGGCTGAAGCACCGGTTGAAACATTCCGGACACTGGTTTCTGAGGTACCACCTTTAGAGTGGAAAACGTGCTTTAGAAATTGGTTCGAGCGTATGCAAAAGTGTATTGACGTCAAAGGCGAATACTTCGAAAAACAATGATACCGTTTACCAAGTTTCATATGCGTTTTTTCATACCGTTTCCAGCAGCCCACGTAATACCCTGAGGTGTATTCCTACGCGATGACTCAGGCCTGTTTTTGAAGACGGCGTTGGCTGTTATTTAAAAATACTTACACTCTCAGCCTGAATACGTGCGAGTTTTACAAAATCTTTTCCATGCTCGTTTCCGATGAACGTGGGGGCGTTCAATTTCGCCTTATAAAACTTTCGGGTTACGTGGGTTTGATACAGTACACGACTTTGATGTTTACCAGCTTTATTAATAAGTGGATGGAGTTTTCTGTTAATAGAGTCGTGTCGCACATTACGCACACTTATTTTCGTTTTTGCGTAACTCTGGCTTACGTAAACCTCGTTACGGGCAGGCATATTAATTGCGAAGGTTTGCAGCGGCGCGGCGTGTCCTTAACATTTCCTGTGTTCTTTTTTTTTTACTTCGAACGAAGCGTAGCCGAACCAGGCATATTTTCTGTGTTTAGCACAGTTTAGCGAAATAAATAATTTTGTTTTTGCGGCCTTGGACGTGCTGCTGCTAAACCCGTGACGAATGCTACAACTTTGACATAATTTTCAAAGTTGTTAGTCACGAATGTTTTTTTTTTAGTTACATACATAATATGTACTTTTGCAATGTATTACTAAGCGTCACATTTTACCTTTGCACTTAAAAATGAATCACTGTTGTTCACTCATGTACAGGCTGTCCCATTTTCGTTGGTATTCTACAGGTATTTCCGTTAATAATGGAAATATAAAAAAAACTAAGCACGTAATATTAGGTCAAATTTTTATGCCAATTTCAATGGTTAAATCAAAAATTTGCTGTTTGTTACTGTTTTCGTGGTACAGTCGAAAAACGAAAAATTCACCAAATCTTCAAATGCAAATAACTTTCTTATTTTTAAACATACTAAAAAATAAAACGCATACATTTTTTATTCAACTTTTAACGTAGATCATGGCTTCTTAATTAAATTACATGAGAAGTCATAATAGTCAACGAAACCAACCTTTGCTTTTTTAAATGGGCTCTGACATCGCTAAAAAGAGTATTTTTCAAGCTTTTCAAAAATATATAATATGTTGGTGTTATTTTCGAAAATGGCTGTAAGCAAATTAATCTATTTCTTACTTTTATGCGAATTATAGTAGGCCTTGATTGTCAAAAAAAGTTCTGCTCACTTTGATTATTGCAAGACCTAAAACAAAAAATTTAAAAAAAAATGAAACAACTGTCAAGTTACTGAAGAAACAGAAGAATGCAAAATATTCGCCTGATTCACCTGTTGATATTAAAAAACAAAGACAAAAGAATGATGTCCGTGATGGAAATTAAAACCGGAAAGACAGGAAACAAAAGGTGATCTTAGAATTGTCGGAAAACAAAAACAAATTAACGCTCCCAAGTTATACAAATGGAAGCAAAAGTCTTCTGTCAAAGATGTCGTTTTTTTTTAAATGCATAAATTTCAACATTTTTTTTTGTTTCTTCGGAAATTTCGGAAAATTTCGGTTGTCTCTTCGATTGTCTTTTGTTTTACTATTCGTTTCTTGTTATTTTAATCTTTTTTCATTTCTCTTTTTGTTGATGTAGTTTACTTTTTTTTGTTTTTTTGTTTCTTCGGAAATTTTCTAAAATTTTGGTTGCCAAAGAAATTTCTCGTCAATTTTTTTTTCTCGTTTTTCCTTTTTTGTTTTCGTGTATTTCGAGTTACTTTACCATCGGGCCTAGGATATTTATTTATTAATTATTTTGGAATAAGTTTTAAATCGAATTATTCGCTTTAATTTTTGTATGATCGTCATTTGTCTTTTTTATACTTCTCTTCGATTGTCTTTTGTTTTACTATTCGTTTCTTATTTTAAGTTTTTTTCATTTCTTTTTTATTTATGTAGTATGTTTAGAAAAAATAAAATAAAAACAAAATAAATAAACTTAGACTTTGGGTCGTATAGCCCACAAATTAAATAAAATGAAATTCATTTTCCCAATTTTTTTCCTTCTTTCTTTCTTTCTTTCTTTTAATTCCTTTAATATTAAATCCTCTTTCCAATTCGCAATGGTTCATCATAAACAAAAATTAAGGCTGGTCGTAAAAATGTGTAAGAATTAAAACTAAAAACAAAAAACATGATATTTTTAGAACTATAAATAAAACTATACTGGGTGTGGATAAAGTGTGGAACAAAATTCATATTTCTGTTATCTTGGGTTAGATGAAAAAATCCTGAAACAGGTCGACTTTAGTTTTGTCCCGTGCATTTTATGACTTAGTGAATTTCATTCTGTAGCCATCTGATTGCATCCAGGTGTGACGTCATCAGTTTTTTCAAATGGTAACATCAGACTTTTATTATCCCTTGTTAAGTATTCCATTGTGCATACAACGGTATAAAAAGTTTGGTATCTTACATAACAATTTTTTGGAGAAAAACACTTTCGAATTTAAAAAAATTAAAATTTTATTCCTATGATAAACTAATCCAAAATTATCAACAAATTAGATAAAATATCAACGGAGGTGTTCAAACTGTCCACCGTTGGCCATTTGACATTGGCCAAGACGGACGTACACACTTTCTACGGAACGTCGTATTGTCTCTGGGTCAATATTGCGAATTTCCTCGTAAATGCGAGTTTTCAGGTCATCCAAGTCATGTGGCTTATTTGTGTACACCTTTGATTTCACATGACCCCATAGAAAAAAATCAAGTGGGGTGAGATCTGGAGGGCGGGCAGGCCAGTTAATTGTTCCCTTTCGTCCTATCCATCTCCCTGGGAAAATTTCGTCGAGATACCTGGGAACATGCTGGCCAAAATGTGGAGGTGCTCCATCTTGTTGGAACCAGATTCTGGGATGAGGCGCATCAGGATTGGCTTCGTCCGGAAACAGTATTACCAATGCTGGCACGAGGTCAAATCTTAGAAAATCTAAATATCTTTCAGCGTTTAAATTTCCCTCGAGTAAGACAGGTCCCACAATGCGATCTCCTATTATTCCTGCCCACACATTAACTTTTTGTTGGGTTTGGGTGTGACCCTCCCGAACCCATCGAGGATTTTCGCCCGACCAATATCTACAATTATGGCGATTCACCTGACCGTTTATTTTAAAAGTTGCTTCGTCGCTAAAAAGCACATTACTGAGAAATTCGGGATTCTCATTGCATCGTAACATCAATTGTTCACAGAACTCGTTTCGACGGTCGAAGTCATCTTCATTCACTTCCTGAACGAGATGGACTTTATATGGATGAAGTTTTTCCTTCTTCAAGTACTTTGCGACTGTGGAAAAGTCGACTGCATTATCTCTGGCAATGTTTCTTGTTGAAGTGTGGGGGTTGTTTTGAACTTCCAAGAGAATGTTCAGCCTAGTACCTTCTTCAGTTCTTGGACGACCTTGTTTGGGTCTGTCTTTCACACTGCCAGTTTCTGCGATTTTTGCCACAATTTTGCTCACCGTTGATCGCGAAATCGGTGTTCGGTTTGCATTTTCTGCATTGAACAATTGACAGGCTTCTTCATGGCTACGTATTTTAGCACCAAAGCCAACCATAATAAGAATTTGAATTCTGTCTTGTTCGCTCAAATAAGCCATTTTCGTGATTCACTTTCAACACTACCAAATTTCCGTTCTAGTCAAAACGAATACTCAGGTGCAGTACTTGATATACGGTTATAAGGTAATTGACAGTACTTTGACATTACGTTCGTCTACACCATAGTTACTTGCGTTTTTCAATTGTAAAAAACATCATCAACCGGAAATTTAAAAAATCATTCTGTTCTAGGAACAAACGGTAAGGCACGCATAGGGTTTTTTTGTTTTTTTGTCGATGTCTCGATTGAAGACAATCCGAGGTACACCTCAGACGTATCTAATTTGTTGATAATTTTTGATTAGTTTATCATAGGAATAAAATTTTAATTTTTTTAAATTCGAAAGTGTTTTTCTCCAAAAAATTGTTATGTAAAATACCAAACTTTTTATATCGTTGTATGCACAATGGAATACTTAACGACAAGGGATAATAAAAGTCGGATGTTACCATTTGAAAAAACTGATGACGTCACACCTGGGTGCAATCAGATGGCCACAGAATAAAATTCACTATGTCATAAAATGCACGGGACAAAACTAAAATCGACCTGTTTCAGGATTTTTTCATCAAATCCAAGATAACAGAAATATGAATTTTGTTCCATACTTTATCCATACCCTGTATAATAAAAACAGATCACTTAATTTAGCTGTATTTTTATAACAAAGCGTTTAACCTTAAAAACTATAAAATTCAAAAAGAAAAGGGTAAATAAAAATGCAATTTATTTTCATTCTAAATTGTCTTTAAGTTGGAAATGGTGAACTAACGATCCAAATTTTTATTGTAAATTATAATTTATATATATATCATTGATAAAGCAATTATTTTTCTAAGATGTAACTGCTGTTTAAAAAGGTGATTGACTTCAGTATTGTGACTTTTTGCTTTGGGCACAAGACGCGTAACGGTTTTCTTTTTTTTTTTTTTGTTTCAGGTGAAAAAGAAGCCAATAAGAAAGCATGCCTGATGATACTGTCTAAGATAGTAGACGACCCACAGAGCGGAACGTGCCTGAACGTATCCTACGCTGACATTAGCGGCCCCGTCGCGAATTACAATCCCACAGGATCCCCCTTTGCTCAGCAGAACGCCAGCAGTGCTTTCAACGCCTCAACCGCTAGTCTAAACAGCAACGTCTCACAGGGCATCATGCTAAACGGAGGGCTCAATCTCAGCCTAAATCTGAACACCCCCGGACAGAACGTCGGCTCTCTGACGGCGCAGATTCTTGAAAGTATTAAAGTAAGAAACCCCGTTTGTTTCCTCCACCCCCCCGTACACCCATTTCTTTTTTGCAATGCAATTTTGTTTCTTTTTAAGTTACAGTTAAGGTCTTCAGGTTACTCAGAGCCCCAGCTGATGGAGATTTGTGCGGCGCTTGCTGTACTTGCTAAGTACGGTATTTTAGCGACGTTAGGATTAAGCGGTGCTCACGCCGGAGCCTTGCCCGTCTCGAACTATCTTGGTTTCGCAGATCAAGCGGGAGGAGCAAGCGCAAACACGGGAGTATTCGGCCCCATCGGTCAGGTCAACATTGGTGAATGCTTAGGTAAATCTTCGTTTGGCATTGTTTTGATCGTTTGATCATTGACCAGTTGAACCGGATTTTGTTTGCTCAGTTCGGCTAATTCAATTCAATCACTCCCCGCTTTATCAAAACGAAGCTCTGCATTTGAAATCTGGTTCCGAGTGTTCCCGAATGTTATAATAATCCTTAATATAACTATAGAATTAAGCTCTTCCTTGAAATTGTTTTTTTAGGTACTACTTCACCAACACCAAGAACTAAATTAGAATACGAAAGTTCATTTGATCCATTTCGACATCCGAGCTCACCAGCCGCTGCCCCCATTTCTTTAAACAATAATAGTTTCGGTTTAGGAACCGGGCAGCAGATGGCGGTGCTTAGTAAAAGTCCCACCCCAGCCGAACATAATGGTGCGAAAGATTCGAAAAACGTTGAAATAGCCGAAGTCATTGTTGGTGCTATCCTAGGTTAGTGCATTCTTTATCCGTCTATAGTTATATTGAGGAAGTCTTATAATTTACTTTTTAATAGCTTTGTTCCGACGAGAAACTCGTAAAACCATAATATTATAAATAACTTTAACAGCGACATCCTACGATCACTTTTCGACCTAACACTACATTAGGAAATTACAGAGACTGCTCGAGGAATTCAATGCAATCAAAAACGATTTGCAACAATTTTTCTTTTCTTAAATCATAATGTATTACGATCAGAAGAATGCGTTTTTTTATTACTGCGCTTCGGGGAGTGTTTCTTTTTTTTTTTTTAATGCGCATGCTTCGAATAGTTGGAACAAAGCTATTGTTATATTCGTGTGTAAAATTTATCTGTCTGGTTTCGTTGCAGGACCCGGCGGTCGTTCGCTAATCGAAATCCAACAAATCAGCGGAGCCAACATCCAAATATCGAAGAAGGGAATCTTCGCGCCGGGCACCCGCAATCGGATAGTGACGATCACGGGAAGCCCCAACTCGATCACCACAGCACAATATCTCATCGAGCAGCGCATCTCGGAGGAAGAGATGAAACGAGCCCGCAACAACGCTCTCGGAACGCTCAGCATGCAGTGATAGCATCTTCTCATAATTTACAAATCATCAGGTACATGACAGCAGAGCTCATTTACTACGACGTGTACATTGATTCTATTCCGTTTCATTTGTTGTTTGTTGATCATCATCATTTGTAAAATATTGGCCTTAAAATTCTTATTTGTAAGTTTTATATTGTGCTACTACGAACGATTGTTTAAGCTAAGGGTTGCTTGACGTATTTTAACGCGAGACAAATCAAAACAGGAAAAAAAAAACGTATTTGGCCACAAAAGTTGCACGCAGGGTCGCAGCAGTTTAACAACAATCAAGAGAAAAGCATACCTAGACGTTTTTTTTTTAACGATTACCATTAATTTAATAATATGTGATTCATTAATATTATTTGAAATCTAGTTTTGTACGTGAAGTTGTTGATCGTTGGTTTACTATTATTTATTGGCGCATAGAGTATAATAACAAATTATAGGTTTTTAAATTGTTTGTACAGGTTTATTATTGTTTGTTGATTAGAATATCTAAAGAGAGGTTTTGTATATAAGTAAGTGCGGGGTGACTTTTTAATAACGACGACGTGGAAGTAGTATGCTCTGTGCAGATTTGTTTTTCTTTTTCATTTTTTTTTGTTTTGTAAAATTTTATATACACTTGTTGAAGAATATAGAAATGTTTTTATTTTTTATTCGAGTTCTAAACCAAACTATTACGGTTGCGTGGGGTATATGTAGACAGACGGTCTGAAAGATAAAAGAAAAACACGAAATAGTTATTTTATTATTCTTTGAGATGATGCGTACATCACATAGATTAATAGAAGATACCGAAATCAAATTTCAATCTCTCAGAACGTTCAGGATTATTACAGTTAAATTTTAATTTTGTTTCGCACAGCGTTTCTCAACGTCTTACTTACTTTCAAATCCAGATTTTCAATGTATCTCTATGATTAGAGAACGGAATCTCGTACATGAGACAGGTGGAAGGGAGCCGTAGGAATGTATGCTCAGTCTTCGACGTCTTCAATTCATCGTGGTTATAGTGATATCACAGTTTTGATATCAGATGTTTTAACTATGACGTGTTTGCAAATTTACGATATCAAAAAGTAACAGTTTGGCCGGAATCACAGTTTATACTTGGATGGAGCGTCGTGTTCGCGTACGCCCATAAAGTTGACTTTCCCTTGTTACTATTATTTCCCTAATTTTTAACAATTTTTACATTAAATTTTTTTTTCATATAAAAATCTTTTCTTGGGCTGGCTGGGTTCAGTTTAAAATTGGGTTGGCTTGACCTCGAAACGTTTTTCGCTTTTCAATTTTTTAATTGTTTAATTTGTTTTAATTTTTTTATTAAGTTTACGTTTCTTATTTCAATTTTTTACAGTTTTCTAGGAATTCACGTAAATTTTTTAATTTTTTAACATTTTTGTTTCGATTTTTGATCATTTCTCGTTGGGTTCGCTTAGCCTTCGGATTGATTGGGTTGGGTTCACTTATGTCCGGTTTGGTTGGGTTGACTTTGAAATATTTTTGTAAAAACATTGTGTTCAAATTTTCTAAGATTTTAATTTTTTTCCTTTTTAAGATTTTAATTTTATTTCTCTAAAATCTTTAATAATTAGCATATTTTGTATCTATTTTTAATAATTTTTACATTTTATAAAAATCAGTTTAAAATTGGGTTGGCTTGACCTCGAAACGTTTTTCACATTTTATTTTTTAATTGTTTAAATTTTTTAAGTTTAACGTTTCTGGTTTCAATCTTCTACAGTTTTCTGCGAATTTCTTTTTTAAAATTTTTGATTCTTAACATTTTTGTTGCCATTTTTGATCATTTCTTACTTTTTTATTTCCCATAAAATTCCTTTCTTGGGTTGGGTTGGGTTCGCTTAGGCTCGGTTTGATTGGGTTGAAAATTTTGTGTTAGCGTCGAAGAGTCGTCTTAGGCCCGAGAATGATCGGCCTTAAGAACCCCGATAATACAGGATAATCGGCCCTAAGATGCTTTTATTATATTTATTTATACATCATTATTTAATTTGGGTTTAGTTAGTTAGAACTCAATCCTACGGGTTCGCTCAGCTTCGGCAGTCTGGTTTGGTTGGGTTGATTTTTTTTAATTTTTAAAAACATGTTTAATTTTTTTTTTAATTTTGAAGATTTCTTATTTCAATCTCCCAGTTTTTTTTTTCAAATTTTTCAATTGTTTTAAATGTTTTATAATAATGATAATTTCTGACGTTTCTTATCTACTGTAAGTTCTTTACGATTTCATTTTTAAAATATTTAATTCTATCACCTTGCCTTTTAATCTTCAATCCGGAATTAAAAAAATTTAATTCCCTAAAATTTTTAATTTCTACCTTTTTTCATTTCGATATCTGATGATTCCCTACTTTTTTTCTTTTGCAAAAGTCTTAGGTTGGGCTGAATTAAGTTCAATTTAGTTGGGTTGACCTTGAAAGGTTTTTTTTTTTTGTGTTTTCAATTTTGTGTTCAAAAAAGACAAAGAAAGGTAAAGAAAAGGAAAGATAAAACAATCGACTTTTTGGGTTGTTTAAACAATGCTAATATTACCAACTGTTCAGAGTACAGAAATATAATTTTTTGTTTTTTTTTAGAACGCTGCCCTATCGTTATTTCTAAAATTCCTTTCTTGGATTGGATTCACTTGGTTTCGGTTTAAATGGATTGGTTTGCCCTTCAAATGTTCTTAACGTCTCAAATTTTGTTTTCAAAAGATTTGGGTTCATTTGGGTCTAGTTCAGTAGGGTTGGGTTCGTTCGAAAAATTTGTGTTAGCCCCGAAGAGTCGTCTTAGGCTCGAGAATTATCGGGTTTAAGAACCCCAATAAAACATGATAATCGGGCCTAAGATGTCTTTATTGTTATTATTTCATTTGGGTTTAGTTTAGTAGGGTTTGGTTCGCTGGAGTTCGGTTTGGTTGGCTTGACTTTCAAATATTTTTTAAAAACATTGTTTAAATTTTCTGAGATTTTAATTTTTTTAATAATCAAGATTTCTTGGCTCAAACTCTTTAAAATCTTTAATAATTTGGCACATTTTGTTTCTATTTTAATAATTTTTACATTTTAATTATTTTATAAAAGTCTTTTCTTGGGCAGGGCCGGATTCAGTTTAATTGGGTTGGCTTGACCTCGAAACGTTTTTCACATTTTATTTTTTAACCGTTCAATTTGTTTTAATTTTTAAGTTTAACGTTTCCCGTTTCAATCTTCCACAGTTTTCTACAAATTTCCTTAAAATGTTAGATTTCTCTTTCGATTTTTAATCATTTCTTATTTTTTTTTATATTTTGTAAAATTCCTTTATTAAGCTGGATTCACTTGGGTTCAGTTTCAGATAGTCGGGCTTGGTTTGCCCTTGAAACCTTTTTCAACGTCTCAAATTTTACTTTAAGATGATTTGGATTTATTTGGATCTAGTTCAGTACGGTTGGGTTCGTTTAGCTTCGACTTAGGCACGATTTTTTCACCTGGTGATAAATTTATCTAGCAGATAATATCCTCGGAAGCTATTATCGGTACAATAGTTTCCAAGGATAATACCTGGCAGATAAATTTATCAAGAGGCGAAAAAATTGGGTCTTAGTTGGGTTGGGTTGAAAATTTTGGGTTTACCCCGAAGAGTCGTCTTAGGCCCGAGAATTATCGGGCTTAAGAACCCTTAATACAAGATAATCGGGCCTAAGATGCGCGCAACAAGCGACTTCCTGCCTGCACTTCCGCAAATAGACACCAGATCGCCTCCGTGCAAAATATATTTCTATGCCGTTTCATTAAACAATGTAACAATAATTTATTATTAAGTTTCGAAAAAATCTGTTCGTCTTCCGCATCGAACTAGTCATTTGGCATTAATAACAATTATTAGTTGAAACATGCAGCGCGATAGACGCCTAAACAAGACGTTATTTATGCAATGAAAGTCATTTTAATTACAAGAATTTATATACTATTTGAAAAACTGGGTTTTCACAGTGACATTGATATAACGATGTCGCCCATCACTAACTGAAATGAATTGAAGATTGAGCTAAAAAGCGAAAGCGCGTGATCGCCAACTCCTACGGCTCCCTTCCACCTGTCTCACGTACGAGATTCCGTTCTCTAATCATGATGAATAACACATTATAAAAAAAAAAATTTAAATCATCTTCAGAATTAAGTGATGATGGAATTAATAACATACACATACATTCAATTAATTAAATAACTTGGTTCGCTTTGCCAGAAACACGCTTGCCAATTTGTTGCCACGTCAATTTTTTTTATTATTATAACAAAACGTTGAGAACCGCCGTTTCTTTTAAAATCAATTTTGCACCTTTAAATTTTGAAGTTCGAATATTTAAAAAACCGTTTGTTGGTAATTTGAAAGTTTATTAAAAAAAAAGAATAATATGTATAGGTCTAATAATATATTTACTACGTCCAAATATTCTCTTATACTCGTAGAAATTGATTTGAGGAATATTTTTCGAGGATGTTTTGGTCTTCTTGAAAAGAAGTAAAAAAAAAAAAAACTTAGAGAGAGATGATTTTTAGTACACATCACAGTTTTCTTTTTTTTGTTTATATAATTTCGGTAGTTCCTGAATTTAACGAGGAGAATAATAATGAATATTTATGATAATTATAAATACATACATGTACCTGGATGTAGGGCCTCGATGAATTTATAAAATTTATTATTAGTCGCCCAAAGAGAGTTACGTAAATAAATTATTAAATAATATCGTTACCAAGTCATAAGAATTATTTAGGAGTGTTTTAACTGACGTGGGCATGACAGTGTATATAGTCATAGAAATAAAAAAAAATTAGTCACTTTATTCATCTTATTCTGAGCTGTTATTCCTTCTATAGATCTATATTATATATATATACATACATAAAATATATGTAACTGAAATTATATATTGTTGTTATCGCATGTTGTTAATATTGTTAATGTTTGGAGACGGACTCGACAATGTTTAACAAAGCCGTTGACTAATCGATGATACTACTTAACATGCGTTAACCATTGCGTTTGCGAATTTTATTATTTTGATATTTCCAGGTAACACACACTCGAGTAATTTTCTCTCTTACCTTCTTCATTTCGATGATATATGATGATGATGATGAATCGCGCCTATTCATACTTCTTTGTCCTTCTTTTGTATAATGAATTTACTGAGCCGACAACTGTGATTTTTATAGTAATAAGGGAGATCTTTCTTCGTTTAAAAAAAAAAAAAAATCTGTGATAGATAGCTGTATTAAATAAATCTTCATTTCGCGAGAGTTCGTATGGCCGCAGACATTACTATAAAAGTGCCAGATCATCAGGAGTTACTTGGTAATATCATCCGATTTTAGAGAATTTATTTTTTAGGTAGGGTACACACACACGTAGCTGTAGGTTCTATGCAGGTCATAGATAATGTATTTTATAAGGTGGTAACACTGTGGCATTCCTTGTTGTTTGTTTTTTTTCTTTCTTTCATCATTGCTTATATATTACATATTATATTTTGGTTAATCTTGTTAGGATAATTATTATTATTGCAGATTATATATGTATATATCGCATGCAGGCCCTGTATACTATACGAAAACTCACAGGCGACAAACATTTTTGAGTTTTAATAAAACCTCGAAGAAGAAGAAGTATCGAATGTCTCCTGTGAGTTTCCCTGTGGGCCTATGTGTTTATTTAAAAAGAAAATTATTTTTTTATCTAATGTAAACAAACCTAATCAAATCAAATCGATTGTTGACGGCAAAGTTAGAAATTGAGAAGCCGACACAGAATATAGTTTTATTGTCTAAATGTATGTGATTGCTGTAGTTAGTCTCTGAGACAGACATATTGTATAACATAACGTATTTAGATTTTGAAGAAAAAAAAAGCTTGAGACGATTTACCAAGAAGAAAAAAAAAATTTTAATCGGTGACTCTGTTCATGTTCAAGTAACTTCAGGTTGCGTTTCGCTTCTCAAATTATAATATACATGCCCCAAACTTTGATATAATTAAAAAAATATATATACTGTACTATATACAACATTACTGTTGCTGTGATACAATAACTGATGCGGTCGAGTGTCGGAGGAACGGTCGAACTTCTTGTGCGTTTGTGTCTCTCGTGCAATATCCGTTGTTTGTTTGTATTCGTCGCTTTAATCGTGTGTGTAAAATTTACTATCTTCGCAAGAGGACGGTCGTTTCACTCACTTACGCTAGCCATGAATTTTAGATAGAAGTGAAAAAAAAAAACAGTCATAATTTTTCAGATTGAGTGCATACTATTCACTTGCCATCATATCGCTTTATCTCATTCTATTAATTATTTTTTTGTGTAGTCGCTTATTGTTGTGCAGAATTTCTTTCGGCGAATTTTGTTCAATGCTGAGTTTAATACTAATTTAGTTAACATTGACCAGACAGATTTGCAATAGGAAATCCACAAACTGCTTGTAAAATTCCGGAATACTTAAAGAAAATATGTTTTCAATTTTTGCAAATGATTAATAAGTACAGGAAATTTTACATCATCAAAGAAACCTATAAGCAAAATAAAAGAAAAAACTTTTACATCCATTTTGCTTTGTGTCGGAAATTAAGAATGCTTAAAATTTTAAGCCGCCTTCCCACGGTGCGTGTCTTGACAACCACGCACTATTCCGGACCGCACGAGAAAAAACACCTCCCACGATTTGTATCGGTCCGCGCCAATTCAGGTATTATTTACTATTCTAAAATAACCCCCCCCCCCACTCACAAACACACACATACACACATACAATAGAGCAGTTACATCACGCTTTCCTTTTACGAGTAACAAATCACTCCAACATTCTTTTATCCTTATCTAATGTACATTTAAAACAACGACAGAACTTATGAAACAAAAGGAAAACAATTGACTATCGATCTTGTAAAGTAAAACAATTGACTGTCGATCTTGTAAAGTAAAGCAATTGACTGTCGATCTTGTAAAGTAAAACAACTGACTGTCGATGTTGTAAAGTAAAACAAGAGTTTGTCATTTTACTACGTTTATTCTGTGTGACGTAACTACAGAGATCCACTACTGGCTCTATTATATACAGGATGTTTCCTAACAGGTGAACAAGAAATGAAATCTCATCTACATAATCTCATTTTAAGTTAAAATGAAAGAATAAAAGAAATCCAAATTTTGCTTAATTTCGGAGTTACCTGAACTTAAAGTTAGATAACCGAGAAAAGTATTTAATAGGCCTTAGAATGAAAACGTTAAACAAAAACATAAAAATAATTTAATTTTAATTTTTAAATTTAATTTTTCCTTGTTTCAATTTTCCACAATTTTAAAATTTTTACATTTTAATTTTTTTATAAAAAAAAATCTTTTCTTGGGCAAGGCTGGGTTCTGTTTAATTGGGTTGGCTTGACCTCGAAACTTTTTCACATTTTATTGCTTAATCGTTCAATTTGTTTTAATTTTTAAATTTAACGTTTCTTGCTTCAATCTTTCAGTTTTTTTTTGAATTTTTTAAAATTTGTTTCAATTTTTGATGGTTTCTTACTTTTTTTATCTTTTGTAAAATTCCTTTCTTGGGTTGGATTCACTTGGGTTCGGTTTAGTTGAATTGGTTTGCCCTTGAAACGATTTTAACGTCTCAAATTTTGCTTAAAAGGAGCCAGGGGGTTCATTTGGGTTTAGTTCAGTAGGGTTGGTTTCGCTTAGCTTCCTCTCAGTTAGGTTGAGTTCGCTTAAGTTCGGTTTGCTTGAGTTGAAAATTTTGTTAGCCCGGAAGAGTCGTCTTAGGCCCGAGAATGATCGGGCTTAAGAACCCCGATAATACATGATAATCAGGCCTAAGATATCTTTATTACAATAATATATTTATTTATTAAATATTATTATTTCATTTGGGTTTAGTTCGGGTTCGCTTAGCTTTGACTTTATTGGGTTGGGTTCATTTAAGTTCGGTTTGGTTTATTTTGAGATATTTTTAAAATTTTTAAAAACATCGTTTTTAAATTTGTATTTTTTTCATTTTTAAGATTTCTGGTTTCAATCTCCCGGCTTTTTTGTCAAATTTAATTTTAAAATTTTTCGATTGTTCATGTTTTTATAATAAAGATAATTTCTGACGTTTCTTATCTATTGTAAATTCTTTACAATTTCATTTAAAAAAAAAATTAATTTTATCAGTTTCCCTTTCGATCCTTTTTTAATTTTAATTCCCTAATTTTTTAAAATTTAATTCCCCAAATCTTTTAAATTTTTATCATTTTTTGCTTCGATATCTGATAATTCCATAGTTTCTTTTATCATATTTTGTAAAAAATTTTTCTTGGGTTGGGCTGAATTACGTTCAGTTTAGGTTTGACCTTTTAATGTTTCCGATTTTAATAATCACAAAGCAACACAAAACCTGTGGCTGTAATCCAAATAAATAGTGAGAAAACCCCTCGACCACATTAATTCACTGAAAGCGAATACGTATTTCGGTAACGAAGTTACCATCTTCAGCGCTAAACTGATATTAAACTTTAAAACAACAAATAAACTAAACTAGACTACCCGCACTCCCCCCCTCACTTTCTTTATACCGTATTAT
Source organism: Prosopocoilus inquinatus (assembly GCA_036172665.1). Classification (NCBI taxonomy): domain Eukaryota; kingdom Metazoa; phylum Arthropoda; class Insecta; order Coleoptera; family Lucanidae; genus Prosopocoilus; species Prosopocoilus inquinatus. The sequence goes on from CM069877.1 coordinate 37,159,668, forward strand.
GCATGCAAAGCAAACCGGGATTCTTCGAAAATCTAAAGGTCGAAGAGGCAAGAAGCGGTCGGCCCGGACTTCTCAAAATTCATTAATCTATTCCTATTTTTGTGAATCTCCAAGCTTTCGAAAGAATCTAGGTTTGTTTTGTTATTAATTTGTTTGATTAAATCTATTTTATTTACAGAATGATTGTTTTCAAGCATGTGTAAGGCAACACTGGATTTATCAAAGCGTTTGTATTTTAAATGAGCCAAGTGTTCTTTGAATCTAATTTTTAAGGATCTTTTTGTTTGCACTACATAAATTTGATCACAATTTTTACAACTAATTTTATATATACCTGATTTATCCTCCGAATCTACTTTATCTTTTGGATTTCCCAGCAACGATTTTAAGCTGTTATTGTTGGTGTAAACTATTCTTAAACCTAATTTTTTAAAAATTGTATTCAACCCTTTAGTATATTGAGGATAAAACGGCATTTTTACAATTTTCTTATAATCTACCTCACCTATTTTGTCAGATTTTAGTGTGGTTATTTTATTAATCTCTAATTTTTGTTTTTGTTTTCTAATAATGTTATAGATTACATCGGATTGGTAACCATTGTACCTGGCGATTTTAATAATTTCTTGAAGTTCTTTACTATAATTAACAGTTGATAAAGGGAATGTCAGCATCCTATGCACTAAGAAATTTAAGGCCGCTAATTTATATTGTTTGCAATGATTTGAATCCGCGGGAATGAATCTATTAACATTAGTAGATTTCCTATAAACGTTAAATTCTAATTTATTACTATTTCTAGTTACTAATGTGTCTAAAAAGGGTAGTTTATTGTTAGTTTCAATTTCATAGGTAAATTTGATGGTGGTGAATTTAGAGTTTAAACTTTTAAGGAATTCCTCTATTGAACATTTACTTTGGTCAAAAACACAAAATATATCATCGACGTATCTCACCCAGATTTTAGGGAAATAATCTAAAGAGGCTTTAAGTTCCGTTTCAAATTTACCCATAAACAGATTTGCCATAAACGGTGACAAGCTATTTCCCATGGCTGCCCCTTCCAATTGTTGGTAAAACTCGTTGTTAACAACGAGTTTTACCAACAATTGGAAGGGGCAGCCATGGGAAATGTTCCAATTGTTGGTAAAACTCGTTGTTAACAACGAGTTTTACCAACAATTGGAAGGGGCAGCCATGGGAAATAGCTTGTCACCGTTTATGGCAAATCTGTTTATGGGTAAATTTGAAACGGAACTTAAAGCCTCTTTAGATTATTTCCCTAAAATCTGGGTGAGATACGTCGATGATATATTTTGTGTTTTTGACCAAAGTAAATGTTCAATAGAGGAATTCCTTAAAAGTTTAAACTCTAAATTCACCACCATCAAATTTACCTATGAAATTGAAACTAACAATAAACTACCCTTTTTAGACACATTAGTAACTAGAAATAGTAATAAATTAGAATTTAACGTTTATAGGAAATCTACTAATGTTAATAGATTCATTCCCGCGGATTCAAATCATTGCAAACAATATAAATTAGCGGCCTTAAATTTCTTAGTGCATAGGATGCTGACATTCCCTTTATCAACTGTTAATTATAGTAAAGAACTTCAAGAAATTATTAAAATCGCCAGGTACAATGGTTACCAATCCGATGTAATCTATAACATTATTAGAAAACAAAAACAAAAATTAGAGATTAATAAAATAACCACACTAAAATCTGACAAAATAGGTGAGGTAGATTATAAGAAAATTGTAAAAATGCCGTTTTATCCTCAATATACTAAAGGGTTGAATACAATTTTTAAAAAATTAGGTTTAAGAATAGTTTACACCAACAATAACAGCTTAAAATCGTTGCTGGGAAATCCAAAAGATAAAGTAGATTCGGAGGATAAATCAGGTATATATAAAATTAGTTGTAAAAATTGTGATCAAATTTATGTAGGGCAAACAAAAAGATCCTTAAAAATTAGATTCAAAGAACACTTGGCTCATTTAAAATACAAACGCTTTGATAAATCCAGTGTTGCCTTACACATGCTTGAAAACAATCATTCTGTAAATAAAATAGATTTAATCAAACAAATTAATAACAAAACAAACCTAGATTCTTTCGAAAGCTTGGAGATTCACAAAAATAGGAATAGATTAATGAATTTTGAGAAGTCCGGGCCGACCGCTTCTTGCCTCTTCGACCTTTAGATTTTCGAAGAATCCCGGTTTGCTTTGCATGCATAATACGGTACAAAGAAAGTGAGGGGGGGAGTGCGGGTAGTCTAGTTTAGTTTATTTGTTGTTTTAAAGTTTAATATCAGTTTAGCGCTGAAGATGGTAACTTCGTTACCGAAATACGTATTCGCTTTCAGTGAATTAATGTGGTCGAGGGGTTTTCTCACTATTTGTTTCCGATTTTGTTTGTTTAAAAAAGACAAAGAAAGAAGATGAGAGAGATAAAGAAAAAGATAAAACACAATCGACTTTTTTGAGTTGTTTCAACAATGCTAATACTGTCTACTGTTCTGAGTACAGAAATATAAATTTTTTGTTTTTTTTTAGAACGTTGGTCGATCGTTATTCTACACGGTTTGGGTGAGAGTAAAAAAAAATTAATTCGCCGAATTAAAAAGAAAAACTTCCAAGTATTCTATTTTTCAATATAGAAAGTATTAATACTAGAGAACGGATTCTCGCACAGGAGACAGGTGGAAGGGAGCCGTAATTAACATTTGGCAAGATATGAAGCCGACTATTCGCTTTCTTATGTTTATTTATTTTTATTAAATCAGCATTATTTTTATTTTGGGTATCATAAAATTATTTAGAAAAATTTATTAATACAAAATAAAATTAAACTGTTCTTTTAAATAAAAACAATGCTGATATAATAAAAAATAAAGTCAAGAAAGAAGTATTAAGCGAATGGTCGGTGAATAGAACGCGAAAGCGCGTGATCGCCAACTCTTACGGCTCCCTTCCACCTATCTCCTGTACGAATTCCGTTCTCTAATTAGTACTGATGACGTTATGACACTTGTGAAGAAAGAAGCACTTTTTAAATTGACTCAAACGAGTTGTTGAATTTTGTAGAAGTACTGAAGGAGGTTGAAACATTTGAGTCGAAATGTAACTTACAATAAGATCTGTTATAATTAAAGAACGGGATTTGGTACATGTTCCGGTGGAAGAGAAGAATAGAAGTGTGAGGTTGCGCCTTCGCGTCCCGTGACTGATTCAAATCAAGGCAGGACGCGAAGGCGCGACCGCCCGCTCCTACTCCTCCCTTCCACCGGCACATGTACCAAGTCCCATTCTGCAGTTATAGCAGAAAATAGATCACACAAAAAAATAATACTTTGGCATAACCGGAAATTTAAAAGTGACGTCTCCGAAAGTTTCGTGAAAAATTCAAGACGAATGTCGTTAACTTACAAGATTTGATTTAATTTTGCCCCCTCCTAAAAAAGGCAATCTGGCTACGCCCATGGTTGTTTGGTTTGCTTATAATTGTAATTTCTTATTCGTCTTTAGATTTTTTTCAATCATCGGCAGTTTTGAAGCAAGCATAAATCTACAAAACCTACCTTTTCGAAAGTATGAGAATGAAAAGAATATGTTAAGTAAATCTGGACACACCCTGTATATTAACCCGTAATATATTACCTCATTCCTTGAGTAACGTTTCCAAGCATCATCATATTTGATATTTTTATTTTCGTGTTGCGCTGTTGAACTTCAAAGCGAAAGCGCAATTTAATGACGATTCAAAAACCTGAAGAAAATTTATGCCCGGTTTCTGAAACGATACATAAATTTACGCAGAGACAAATTCAAGATAAACTCACTGTAACTTCTACAAATCTTTTCTCAAAATTTTTTCTATAGGTAGCAATGTAAAAAATTTATACTTTTCATAAAGTTGTCTGTCAAGAAAAATAAAGTTATTTATCGTTTTAGAAACTGGGCATAAGCCATTCGCTCCCCGTATCATATTAATCAACTATGCGTGCGCTTCAGCTGCGACAATGGAATAATTATTCCCGTCCGTAAAATCACGCACCGTGGGAAGACGGCTTTAATGTGTTTATTTTTTTGTCAAAAAAAAAAAAAATTCTGGAGAACACAAAGTTTGCGTCTTTTCTATTGCAGTCAATTGTAAATTTTATGTATATTTTTGCTTCTATTGTACGTTAGTACTAGTTTACCACACAATCATTTCTTTTTCTTTTCTTTGCTCGTAATGCAGTTAAGCTGTGACTTAATTATGTATTTCGTTTTATCTTATACGCATACGAACATATTTTTATTAGTCATTCGCTTTTATTAATGCGTGCCTTTTATAACGTTACACGCCAATCAAGCTTCTGTTGCAGGTTCCAAATTTCTTCTTCTTCTTCTTCTTCTTGATTTTTCCATCGTACATGTAATCTTTAATTAATAAATTATTTAGAAAGTGATTGATTGATTGACGTGTGCCGTTATTTGGGGCAGGGCAACAGCATAAATTAGATTAGCATTTTCAAATACATATAGCTAAGAGAAGTAGTTCTAGTGAAGTCCATACTTTCAGAGAGAAAAAAAAAATTATAAATATATACATAATATATAAATAAATATAAATAAATCCTATAGGTATAATAATATATTTTCTCGTAGGTAAGTGGGGAAAAAGGTGGTAGGTACTGTAATGTGCAGGTATGATTGTGACCAATGGTTACTTTAGTAAGGTCATAAATACGACCTGGTTTTTCTTTTCTTTCTTTCTTTTTTTTTTAATCTGCGATAAGTTACCATTTATTGAGTTGTTTTCGTCAGTGAAATTGCACACGTGTATTCTCGTTGTGATTGTGTCGGTTACTATCAATCAGCACACACACACACACCATTTTGTTTTCTTTTTTTTTTGTTCTTAGTGGGTTTTCTGTGTAGTTTTCGTTCGGAAGGAATAGTTCGTAGTCATTCACATTGTATGGTATGAACGTGCGATTTTCTTTTTTTGCGGTGACGGGGGGAGGGGAAAACCCCTGCGCGAATTTTTTTTTTAAATGTGCTACCTACCTCTCCATGATGTTGTCTTGTGTGTATAAGTGTAAACAAATAAAAAAAGTTATATTTTTCGGACTAAAACTGCTAATGAAAGCTGCGCGGTTTCATTTGATCCGCCGTCACCCCAAAACATGGATGTTCCACGTTCGTAGCTCGTTATTTAATTACGCTAATTAAGATTTGTACAGTGAAAATACATATATGTATGTTATTTAAAGTTGGTAACACGGGTCCGAAGTGTTTTTTTTTTGTTTGTTCAGATTGATATATTATATTTTCGTAAGTTTAGGGACGCACTTCTTCTGCAGACCATGGTATTGATGACATTCAAATTGTTGTTGTTAACACATTGTTACCATTGTTTGTGGTTCACATGTTGAATAAGTTTTAATCACAGCATTGTCAAACACATGTAACTCAATAAAATCCATAGTGCCATATATCGTCTTATTCATGATCCTCATTTTTCTACTCTCTCGTACATACATACAAGATACACGCCCATTTATACCAAAATATACTTATACGTACCTAATTGCGTCCACTTCAAAAAAAAAAAAAAAAAAACAAGGAAGCATTTAAGGATCATCATGACTACTATGTTATTATCAGGGATAAGAAATCGGCCCGCTTATTCCGCGAGCAGTACGAAAATTCAGTATTCAGACTGTATTAGTCCCCACCCTGCGCTGTAACTTAACTCTTCCCCTCTCACTCAATAGCAAGTTAAATCCATCGGAGCCGCGGAAGGAGTAAGTAGTACTTCGCTGTAAAAAGTCTCCCACACCAAGTGGGCCGAATTCCTTTCCCTGGTTATTATTACCGGTGATGATTCTTGAATGCGTAAATTTGTAATGTGATCCAATTTAGTAAAAAAAAAAATACATTTCATTCTTAACAGAGAAAACAGTTTTAGTCACTCATCGTTTTTTTTTTATGTTTTTCAAAGTCCATGCGCTCACGACGTCCATACCAGTCAATTTTTTATAAATCTAGTCAAGACGCAAACTGTATTCGAAGAGAATTGTATTGTTACATTGTTATGTAATTAATATTTAAATAAAGAAAGGCTGAATTTCTTTTTGAATGAAATCTTTATTGCAATCGACTCGTTTCCATGTTCGAATCGTAATTACGTACGATTTGAATTAATTTCGAATAAAACTTCAATATTTAAAAAAAAAAATTAAAACGAAAAAAAGAAAAAAAATCGACGCAAGCGTAATTACGTATGATTTGAATTAATTTCGAATAAATCATCAATATTTTTTTAAACGAATATTAAATCGAAAATAAAAAAAATTGGGACAATATACCGGTCGTTGTCGTAAAATGAGGAGGTCATTGAGTATTACAACAAGCAAAAAGCTTGGTTCGATTATTATCGCATGTAGATATAAATATCAAATATTTTTAAATCTAAATGAAAAACTTAAAGCAGGAGTTCCCAACCTTTTTTTTAGGTATTAACCTCTTGCAAGGAAATTAAAATTCCCGTCAACCCCCTTCAAATTAAACATTTCTAAAACAAATATGACATAAATTTGAATTTTATTAAATCGCAAACTATGACTATACAGGGTGTAATTTTAATTAGGGGCCATACTTTAAGGGCCAGTTCCTCACACCTAAATATGAAAAAAAGTTTATATAAACATAAGTCCGCAAACGCATAGCTTCTGAGATATAACAGAATCATCGCAGGTACCCACGATTTCATATTTGAAATCTTGTAAAATTGAAGAGCAAATTTCAAATATAAGCGACGTTATCTGTTAATCTGCAATCGCAATTAATTTTCTTCTTCAAGATGTTTGAGAAACAATTGGAACGATATTTTTTTTCAATTTTACTTTGTTAACAATAAATAATTTAATAATAATTTATAATTCAATAATAATTTTTAACGTAATCAATTGGTCGACCTTTTTTTCCTTTCTTCTTTCAACTTGTTTTTACTTCTTAACTATCATCTTTCGTTTGATTTTATTTGACGAGATTTTGTGTTTTAATCATCGACTGATCGTCTTTTGTTTTTTTTTTCCTTCTCTCGATTCTTTAATTATTACCTGATCGTCTTTTTTCTTTTGTTCGCAGATTAATTTTTCGAACGTGTCGGTCAGTTTTTGTTGTTAGTTTTACACAATTGTTTTTTTCGTCTTTTATTTCGCTTATTGATGATTAATTTTACAGAATTTTTATTTTTGTCTTCATTGGCGATCGCGTTCTGTTTTTCATTCCTTATTTGGTTTTATTTAATTCAATTTTTAATGCAACCAATTCATCGACCTTTTTTCTTTCCTTCTTTCGACTTGTTTTTATTTCTGAACAAAACATTCTTTTGTTTGATTTTATTTCGACATGATCTCATTTTTTAATCATCAACTGATCGTTCTTTTGTTCGTTTTTTAATTAATTTATTGTTAACAAATTTAATGGCCTAAAGAATTTTCAAATCTTCGAAATGTGTGTTATAAATTGAGATTGAAATTGAGGACACGAAATGTTTGTGAAAGGATGAGAAATAGTGATTTTAAATTTAATAAAAACATATTTATTAAAAAGCATATCTACCACATAATATAAAAAATATTCTTCTCTATAGAGTATGTTAACAAAATCTCAATAATCAGAGACGTCCCCCTAAAATTCATTTCAAAAGAAATCAATCACATTAAATGGATACAAAACAGAAGAAAAACAACATTTTTGTTATTTTGGGTAACCGCACTTGTGTAAGATCGCATCTTCGTACACAGAGTAACTTAGTGATATTTTTAAACAATTAATGATATTTAAATATTTATTTGCCTCAAATATGAACAATCTCAAGATTTTTATTTGACCAATACTATCATACAAGCGTCCTAGCAGTGTTTATTACCACGATCGCCCTGTAACGATAAAAATATACAGAAAAAACGTAGAATATTATGGGCGATCCAAATTTGGATCATACATGGGGTGTGCTATTTGATATTTAATAAAAAAAAGTGTTCCATGTATACCACTATTTTGATTCATCCTGTATAAAAAAAAAAATAATTTTATGTTATGGATCTTTAAAATTCAAAACAAAAATGCCTTCGAACTTTTTTGTATCTTCTGAGATATTGCGCCCGCGAACGTATTATACTGTTGGGACAGCCTGTATACTACAGCAATTAATTTCAATTAATAATTTTTTCACTTTGTGTACGAAGTCTGGTTAAAAATTACATGCAAAATAAGTCATAAAAAAATAAAAGCTACAAGATAGCAAAAAAATAACATCGAAATAAATCAAATCAAAAAAGCAACAAAAAAAAAGAACGAAGCAAACGCGTAAAAAATAATTTGTACTCCCTGATAGTACCATAACTCTTCCGATCTGTAAATGTAGCTTAAAAATTACACGAATAAAATCCTCGCCAAACAAACGCGCGATGAAAGAGTTAGATTTTAAAAAATATTATTATTATTTCGTGGCTTCTGGAGGGCAATCTGGTTGGTTGCTCGGATGAGCCGCCCTGAAAGCGGGGTGGTTTTCCAATTCCCTATCGATCCTTAATATAACGGGGAAGGGCCTGAGGTCCACGTGAAACCTGCGGGCGTTGAAAACTTGAGGTATCAAACAGCAATCGGCCAGCGTTATTTCGTCCCCGACGCAGTACTTCCCCGCGCTGGCCGACAGGAGCTTTTCTACGGCCCGGAAGCCCCGGTTTATCCAGTGCTGGGCCCATTCGTTCTTTTTTTCTTCGCCTACGTGTATGAGCACGATTAGGTTCTGTAACGGTTGGATTCCTGAGGCTATTACTTCACATATCTCTCGAACCTTTAGCAAAAGAATAGCGGATCTTAATTTCTATTTTTAATCACTTTTAGAAATTGATATACAGTGCTAGTCAAAATAAGTTTCTTCTCCCCTGTTAATTTTGGAACCAAATAAGATAGAAAGCTCAGACGAAAACCAAATCAAAGTAGATAAAAAAATACTGATTATTGAGATAAAATGACTTTAGAATATCCGGTAGGTGGCGCTGCGCGCACTGTGAACTTTAAAATTTTAAATGGCACGGTGGCTTAAGTGACCTATAATTTTAAAGGAGCTTTAATATCATTCAATGATGCTGTCGATTTTAACAGTCTTTTAACAGTCAAAATATGGAAAACAAAACGGAAATGAAAGAAACAGCAAGGAAATACACGGCATGAAAAGCGAAAAAACAACAAAAGAAGATCGATAACGCCAAGTTGAAAAAAAAAAAAAAAAAAACTCGCCAGTACGAAATCTAATGAACAAATAAAAAGAAATAATCTGCAAGAAAAACATGAAAAATAAAAGAGACATGAAAGAAGCAGCAAGAAAATACAAGGCATGAAAAGTGAAAACAAAAACAAAAGAAGATTGATAACGTCAAGTTGAACAAAAAAGCAAGTTTTCCTAACGAATCAAAAAATTCGTAGAAAACAAGAAAAAGAACAATAATCCAATAAAGAAAGAAAACGAAAAAAGAAAAGAACAACGAACTACAGTGCATAAAACAAAAGGTTTCGACTCTGATGAACGCAAAACAAATGAAAAACGATTAACTATGAAAAAAAAAACGCTAATAAAATGTAAAAAAATCAAGACGATAATAAGATAAGTAAAAGAGAAATCCACGGTACGAAAACTAAAGAGTAGAAAAAAAAACAAAAAAAAATTGACGACCAAGTTGAACGAAAAACAAATGGATTTCTAGACAAAAAAAAAAAAACTAAAAAACAAAACACAACTGTAAAAAAGCGTCAGTCAACGAAAAGTAAAAAGTCAATTTCATTAAAATAAACAAAGAGAAATACGAGGGCATAAAATGAATATAAAAAAAGCATATCCCAAAAAAATGAAAATGAAATAAACAATTTAAGAATGGATGGACGAAGAAATAAATTAAAAAACAGCGGAAAAGTTTTGCAAGAACGAAACTGGCAGAAAACGAAAGAAAAAAAAATGAACGAACGGTCAACTAGACAAAGAAGAAACAAAAATGGCCGCTTGGGATATCAAAAATCACATATTAAAAAAAAAAAAAAAGAACAAATTGAAAGCTGCAAAGAAATAAGAAACAAAAGAGAAATGAAAGAAACAGCAATAAAATACAAAGCATGAAGTGAATAGTAAAAACAAAAAAACACACAAAAGAACATTTACACCCAGCTGAATCAAAAACAATTTTCCGGTTGAATTAAAAAAATTCGTAGAAAATAAACGCAAATTTCAAAAAAAAATCAATACGATAAAAACAAAACAAAAAAAGAAATTAACAACGAAATACATTGCGTAAAACGAAAGAAGATCACAACTGAGATAGACACAAAAGAAAAACGGTGAACTACTAAAAAAGCGTCAAAAAATGCGAAAAAAAAAGAAAACTCGATAAGAGAAGCAAAGAGAAACAGAAGTACAAAGAAAAAAAAATAAAAGAGACAAATACCACGGATATTTACCCGCGTACTTACCCAAAAATTGAGTAGATTTGGAGTAAATTGAGGATATTGCCAAATAATAGTAGGAAAAGGTTAAATAAACATTAAAAACAAATTTAACGCAAATGAAAACAAAAACGGACAACAAAATAAGATAACTGACGAACTAAAGGTAGAGGCGAATAATAAAATGTAACAAAAGTCAACAAAAGAAACCAGGAAAGATAGTCAAAATAATAAAAATTTTTTTTAAAAATTATGAAAAGGGAGGGTGGCGCAAGCGAAAAATTAAAAGTGAACGGGAGAATGAAACGCAAAATAATCAATAAAACGAAGCAATAAGAGACGATCTGCGAACAAATAAAAGAAGAAACAATAAAAATCAAAAATTTAAAGGCAAAAATGAAAACGAAAGACGAAAACAACGAAACGGAAAATGAAATTAATAAAATAAAACGAGTTGAGTAAAATCACTTTAAATGCAAACGAAAACGACAGTCGAAAAACAAAACAAAGCAAAACCAGAGACGGAACAACCAAAAAAAGAAGAAAAAAACGGTTAATAAATACAAAAAGAAAAGAAAGAATTCGCATTAAGTTAAATAAAAATCAAAAGGCACAACAAAAAGTGAACTGCCGAATGAAGCGAAAAATAATCAACGAAATAACAAAACAAAAGACGATCAATGCAACTAAACAAAATAAAAATAAATATTTAAAAAAAAACAGGAAATGCAAATGCGGGGAAAACAGCGGCGAACGTTGGAATGAAACAAAAGGCACGCGGTAAATTAAAAGGGGACCGACAAAGAAAATGAAAATCGCTCGATACAATTCAAATAAAAGTCAGAAAGTGTCAATAAAATGACACCGATCGTCTTTTGTTTCATTTCGTTGTTGTTTCATTTCGTTGATTATTTTTTTTGTTTCGGTCTGTTGTTTTTCGTTTGCATTACCGACAGGAGATCAAAGAAAACAAAAAGAAAAAACAGTCGATAAATACAAAAAAAAAGAAAATCGATCAAATTAAATAAAATTCAAAATGAACGAAAAACAAAAAGTGAAGGTGAATCTAAACATAAACAATAAAATAAAACAAAAGACGATCAAGGAAGTGAAACACGAAATATTTGTTTAAAAAGAAACCAGAAAAACCCATGAAAATGCAAATGGATCGATTAAATCAAACGCAAATCAAAAGCAGGTTGATAAAATGACAGCGATTGCCTTTTATTTTGCGTCGTTGATTAACTTTAGTTATAAAAGGAAACAGATTGTCTTTTTTATTGTGTTATTTTTTGTTACACTCTCCCATTCGCTTTTTGTTTTTGGTTTGCATTATTGATTGAGAGAGGATCAATGAAATTAAAAAAAAAAAAAGTATTATAAAAGGAAGCGGCAGATGCAAATGAGAAAAAAAAATGAGATCGCTGATAAAACAGGGGAAACCCAGAACGAACGCATAAAATTATATGGTACTTTGGACTCTGGAATTTTCCCGATGTATGGATATTTATCTGCCATGGAAATATACCTCCTACACCCATTTCTTGGGTGCAAAAAATTAGTTTGTAATAAATAAGGCGCCAGGCGTCACATACAATTTTTAAACGCCAAATGCATCTAAACTGTAGCCCAAAACGGCGGAATTTCGGCCAATCTTGCAACCCTGGCCTATTCATTTACAAAATTATTTGATCTCATGGTATTATTAATGGAAAATATGTTATGGAAAGATAAGAATACAAGTAGAATCTATTTCTGAACAGCCATGAGAATATTAATTATTCGAATCTGATGTGTTTGATTAGGATTAGCAGCCTGAACAAAAGTGACAAGTGACAGTTACTGTTGATAAATGTTGAAGAGTATGTGCCAGAGATAATTTGATCAATAACAAATTATGTGCATAACAGAACAAGAAATAAAATCTTGATTTCTTAAACTGATTAGAGAAAATACAAGATCAAATTTAAAAAATCCTATCACAATTAAAATTCTTCATACATGAAATATCCCCCTCCCATTTCTGGACCCAGTTGATAACAAAAAACTGCGTTTTTCTTTTGTTTTGCACCAAACTTCAAAAAGAAGAAGAAATTAGATGATGCAATTTGAAGTTCAACCAAGAATGAAAAAAAAGTGCTTTCAGCTTTCAGTCAAATCTAATCTAAACATGAAAGCTTCCGATATAATAATATTAAAATGATTAATTATTTTACCTTGGCTCTCTTGACAACATCGTGAGGTAATAAAGGTCTCTGCGGTCTTGTCTCTTCCAAATAATGTAAAATATTTAAAGACTCGACAAGCGTAGTTCCATCGATGTGTAAAGCGGGGACCTGTTCCATGGGATTGATCTCCCTGAACTCATTGGAATGTTGCTCACCCCCCGCTTTGATCAGGGAAACCGGCTTGATGTCGTAAGGGATTTCTTTCAGGTTCAGCGCTGAAATAACATCGTTGAAATAAAACCTCATACACTAAGAACGTCATTACCTATTCTAACCCGCCAGGAGCAAGAACTTCTCCAGTACGAATACAAAATAGGCTGAAAAATTATTATTTATTTCATGGTAATAAATCAAGGTAAACTTGTTTGGACTGATTTATTAGAAAATATTTTACTGGAGGGCTCTTGTGTTCTCGACTCACCTTTCCTATTACCGACATCTTCAAACGTGCTGATCTTTAATTAAGGGTTGAAATAAATCATAAATTAATTGATCGATCGTTGTTAGAACCACCTGCTTCGCCGATTGAACCTTCTGCAATAAACCGTCCGTCGCAAGGTTACCACACCACAAGCAACAGATAAACAGGTTTTGTTGCTACGTTCTTAATTTATTTATAAGTATAATGAGACAGCTTTATTTAAATATGATAATAAAATAGATTATATCGCTACTTGTAAATTCAAATTGTTGTAACAAACAATGCAATGTTGCCAAATTCAAGACCGGACAAAACAGCAGGGTGAAGCGTGGTCGATAAAACAGGTTGCTGTAGATACAATAACATAACCTCAGACACTCCAAGATAATTTCGAAGAAAGTTAACGCGAAAATGAAACGATTATTGCAAAGAGAAACGTGCATTGTGAATTTATTTGCTCATTAAAGTTAATTCAGGGAATTAGTGATAGTGCGTAAGTGATTGTTTACGTGTAATTTCCTAAAGAACCGTTAGAGCTGAGTTGCCAAATTATTTGTTAAGGTTAAAAGCTGTTCTGTTCCCTTGCTTTATTAAATTAATTCGATAATTAACAGTGAGATTTCCAATTGATTTTCTTATGAAACAGAATACGTTTTAATCCCAGATGGCTAAAAAAGTGGAAAGTAACAATAACAGGTGAGGTACCTACAGGAACTTTTGGAAAGTCTCGTTTACTTTTGATTGTTGTAATTTAGGGATTGGTGGACGATATTTGGGACGATCTGTTTACTGACTGTCGTGGTGAGGTTTTACAAAGTCACGGAGCCCGATCACATCTGGTGAGTATGGCGTAAACGCTTCTATGATTCGTCTTTGATTACGCTTAAATTTTTAGCTGGGATGAGACGCATTTTGGAAAGATGGGGAGCTGGTATATCAATAGGACGTTTTTTTTCGATGTACACCCTCCTCTAGGAAAGGTAGGTGATACATTCATTGGGCCAATTTCTCATCTCGTGATTAAAGTCGTTTCTAACTAAAGCCCTGATTAAAATAAACATAAACGATACAGCTTCATGTGAATTTCATGAGTAACAGAGTGTGAGAGAATTTAATCACGGCGTTGCTCAATTAAATTAAAGACGAGGTGAGAAATGACCAGGACTTCCTAGATTTATCAAAAATAAATATAGTTCTTTATTCTGCTGGTCATGTTCTTGGTTCAGAGCCATTTTTTTTACACTTAATTTATTTATATTATGCGATAATAAGAATGCAATATAAATATTTATGATTTATTGTCCGAATTCAAATGAGATATCACATGTAAAATTTAATATAACTGTGACAATGATGAAAGTTTAATACAGTGTGAGCAAAAATGATGGATAAGTGTGAAGTTGCAGCTTGATTAACTTATATTCTGTGGCTCTGTCCTTTAATCACAAGTTAACTTTAAGCCTAAACTGTTTAAAATTACAGTTGAAAGCAAAATATAGTAGACAGAAAACAGTTTCCTGTAATTATTGTTTCTCAAAATGGTATTGATTAAAGATAATTTTACCAAAGCCTTAAGATTGTTAAATCTGAAAGCTTTTAAAATTTTTTTTTTTAATGTTTTTTGCAAAGTCATCTTTAATTGATACCATTTTGAGAAAAAAATAATTATGGGAAACTGTTTTCGGTTGAATTCTTGACATCCGGTTGGAACTGCTGCTGCTTCTTTCAAATTGTTGAGACTGAGACTTACATGAAGCAGCATCAAGACTACCACCAGCGGCAGCAACCCTGAGGAAGTTCTTCTGCAATCGAAAACGAAACGTTGGCAGTAGGAGAAATTCCAGACACGCGGTTCCAGCCGGAAGCCAAGAATTCAACCATGGACGACGGCCGCAGAAGCCTTCAAGTTAAAGTAGGAAACTGTTTTTGTCTAACTTAGGAAAAAAGTCGTTAAATCTAGGGATAATTTGGAAAAATTGCAAAAACTCATTAAAATCTAAGGAAGTTTTCAACTTCTAAAGTTGATTTTCCTGCTTTGGAGATTTGGAGGATTGGATATTTGGGGATTGCTGTTATTGGCTGTCGTCGTTCACTTGACGAAAGTTATTGGTTATCGTTGATCACGTGATCAAAGAAATCCAATAGCAACAATCCCCAATAGCCAACCTTCCGAGCAGGAAAAGCAGCTTTAGTCGAAATTTTTCGAAAGAAACTAAACACGTATTTTTTGTTTCGACAAAAGTAAGAAAAACAACATACTTACAGAAAAAAAAAACTCAAAACGAAATTCAGAATTAAAACAAACAAACAAAAACAAAACACTATCATAATATTTACTTACCAAGCGCCAACATTTCCGAAGAAAGCAGGAGGAAAACAAATGACGACTGCGACGACTTATTCGCGAAGGAGAAAGAGAAGTTCAAATATTTTTTGTTTAATTAATCCCTAAGAACTAAGATCATATGACGATAGCAAATTTCACGACGACAAAACACAAAGAAAAAAATAACTATCGTAGTATTAAAAAAATTTGGAGATTAACAAAAAAGAAAAGAAAGACAAATCATGAACTCAAAACTATACGCTGCGATACAATCTTTCAAATAATTAATGGCGGCAACGACAAAAAAAAACGGAAAGTGACAGGAATATTTAAAGATGGAAACAAGTGACGATCGTAAGAAAAAAAAACAGAAAGTGACAGGAATATTTAAAGATGGAAACAAGTGACGATCGTAAGAAAAAAAATCAAAAACGGACGGAAATGATAGTACCTACAATTTTTAACGTCAATATTTTTTTTCTGAAAAAGGTACGAAGCTTCTGATTGCTACAAAGTGCAATAAAGTTCAAGGTTACGATAATATTTTTCTTCCTTTTATTTTAAGTTTTAACAGATAATTGCAAATCGTATGTTTAACTTTAACCTCCTAATTAAATTTCCCTGATTAATTTAGGAAATACATACTGAATGCCGAAAAATGACAAAAAAATGAATAACCTCATTTAAATGTTCGTGAATAGTATAAGTGAATAGTAAGGTTTCTCAGCAATGTTGCCAACTGATAGGGAAATTACCTTTTTTCGGGGAATTTTTAATTTTAAAGGCAAAAAAGGAATTTACACAATAATTGAGGGAAAAATATTATTCGTTAACATTTACTGTTTGAAGACTGAATATTTTTATACTTTTAAAGAAAGTTTAAAATTAAATTTATTGTATTTTCTTTAAAAATGTTCAAAACATTAACAAGTACTGATTGTACGGATTAATTTTAAGGAATCCTTAATTTTTTTTTATTAATTATAAAGAGATTTTTAGTCTTTCCTGACGACTTTATTTATTTTATTTATTTTTATATAAACAAATTGTTATGTTCATAACAATTACGAAGGAAATTTATGTTGCATTTTTATTTATTTATTTTTAATATGTTTTCTCTGATTATGTTACGCCGACAGTTTTATCGTTGTCTGTTTACTCCGCACAGGGCCGTATTCTGTATCTTTACGCTAAATTTTAAAACCCTGTTCAAACATTTATTTTTTACTATCCTTGAAATTTAAAAATTTTAAATTTTTATAATAGATACAGAATACGGCCTGTACGCGCTTAAATTTTAAACTGGTAGATTCGGGGATTCTCGATTCAAAATAGAGAATCTGCATCACCTGGAAAGGGAAACACTCTTATGCCCGATATCTTCATCTGATAAATTTATCTGCCACGTATTATCCTTGGAAACCATTGTATCGATAATAGTTTCCGAGGATACTACCTGGCAGATAAATTTATCCGTAGGTGAGGAAATCGGGCCTTACAGACTTGGCAGCAGTGTTTCTCAGTCACAGTTCAACTGTAATCTTCAGTTTATTCACCGAACCGGATGGAACCGATGGAAATTAACTGAAGATCAAAGTTAAACAATGACTGACAAACCGACCCTTTATAGGAGGGTTAACTAAGCTAATCATTTTTGCCTGCATTATACAAAATTGTGTAGACGGATTCACACATGAAGTTTTTCTTTTTATTGAAAAATTACTAAGGGCCGGCGGTCTTATCATATCTCATTAACTTTAATCGTTGATTTGTTCCCACAGTTACAATTATAGAGGCAATTGTTTCCGTAGGAATTAATCAACGGTTACAGTTAATCAGGGCCATTTGCACCACTTTCAGTTAAAATTTAAGCTCCACTTAACTCCATAGAAACAATTGTTGCAACAAACGTTTCTATGGAATTAAGTGGAGCTTAAATTTTAACTGAAAGTGGTGCAAATGGCCCTCAGAGATGAAAAGACCGGGCCTTAAAGTTGTAAGAGTAACTACCCATATGGCACAGTAATAATGTTTGTAAAAAACTTATGGCCGTTTTTATAATCAGACTTTAAGGAAGCTTTAATTTAAAGTCACTTTAAGAATAGGGAAACAAATATATCTTTTTAGGTTAAAGTAACTTTAAATTTAAAGTTTTATTATGAAATCGGCCGTTAAAGAATTATCGAATCAGCCAACAAATACGATTTGCCACGGTAGGCCTGACTTTATCACTCTGTGAAAGTTTCACAAGAGTTGCAGTTAGAATAACGTCCTGGCGTTTTTATTGTACAGTTTCTTATCGATTCATAAAATTAGAAAATAAATTACTTTGATAGACGCTTTGTAACCGTTACACTGTGTACAGATGTTGATTGGCTTCTCTGGTTATCTGACTGGATATGATGGGAGCTTCCCTTTCGATAAACCTGGAGATAAATACGAAAATACTAGTTACGTTGGAATGAGAATTGTGAGTATGAAACTAACTGTCCTGGTCTTTGACACAAATCATTCCGAAATGTGCAGATATTCCCTAATTTTGCTCAATTTTTACGTCAAAGTATTAAACAGAATGTACAGTGTGATCAAAAATGACTAAAGGTTCTAGTATATTCAGATATAAGTTCACATCAAATGAAATGAATAGACTGCGGAAGTTTAGGCACTAAAAAATTCAATTTTAGGCGCCTAAAAAAGGCTCATATATGTGTAGAATAGGCACAAATAAAGTATAAATAGTCTCCAAAATATTTATATATCAGAATTCATCACAATGAAAAAATCAAGTTAATTACAAAGATATTTTTATTATTTATCATAAATAGCGTTTTCGAATATTTGACTTCGAAAGAACTGATCTTCCGGATTTTTTTCTAGAAACTGTTTAAAAATTGTATTTTCCAGTTTTCTCCTAGGTATATTTGCTACCGCAAATACTTTACCCAAGTCTGCATAAAACTGATCTTTTCCAGAAACTGGCTGAGTGAGGAATGTATGAACTGAGAGTTGCATAAAGCACTTATTTGTCCGTTTCCTTGGCATTTTTGTTACCTGCTTAGAATCATTTCAACAATTAAATAATTTAGGTACATTTTAGAAAATTGACACGGATTCTCCGATGAAATTCCCTCTATTAATGCTCGTTTCCGTACGTTCCTTGACCTAAGAGACTTGATCTGCAATGCAAGCACACGTCGCGTCGCGTCGGCCAATCCATGTCAAACCCACTTTAATAACCGCACCTGTGAAATGCAACCGAACAATTTTTGCCTAAAATACGCGTGTAGAATTTTGTGTAAAAACCAAAAAGTGAAACTTACTTATGGCCAGTTGCACCGAGCAGTTAAACCGACCTTAAATTTAAATATTGCTTATAATGTGACATTTGAAGTTACATAACATTAATGTAACTCGCATTCTAAAAGCCATTTAAAGTTAATCTTAAAAGTTTTGGGACGACTGGACATTATTGTTTAATTTATTGTTCTACCGGTGTAGACCATTGGGTTCCCAACGGGGTCGAATTGGCCCCTTGGTGTCAGTGAAGACTAGAAATAGGTCGATGAACCCCGAGGGCTTGGCCGGGAGCCGATGAACCTCTAAGGGTCTCTTACGGGGTCGGATTTAGTTATGAATTCTTGTCTAGTACAAGCCTTTCTGAATAGCTCATTAAAAGAAAAGTAGAAGATTTACAAATAATTGTACGTGAACTAAACATTTTACAGAGTGTCAACTCGACTAAAAGAAGAACAAGAAGAAGAATAAATAAAAGTTCTATTGATTATTAAAATAAAAATGAAATACAGTCAAAACGAACGAAAAGAAAAACAAGTCGAACGTCGATGTGGCGAGGAAGAAAATAAAATATTGCGCTAAAACCAACGATAGGTCAAATCGATGTTAAAAAAATGACGAACGCAACCAAAAACTTAGTCTGCGAAATATTAGATAAAGAAAAAAGACCAATAGTTAAAATAATAAAAAATAAATAAAATAAAGTTATATCGTATACAGGAGAAAGAAAAGGAAGGAAGGAATTGAAATGTAAAATAAAATGAACTCCCATCTAATTAAAAGTAAAATAAAATGAACTCCCATCTAATTAAAAGTAAAATAAAATGAACTCCAATTTAGTAAAAGAAAATACAATAAAACAAAAGACGATCGACTGATAGTTAAAAAAAAATAAAAGAAAATCGCGCCAAGTAAAATTTAAACAGAAGAGAAAACGAGAACAAGATGATAAATCAACGAATCAAATGAAAACGAATCAAAGAGAGAAAAGAAAAGAAAGATTGGTCAATTGATTAAATTAAAAATTGAATTAAATCAAATGGAATGATTGATTGCAAATTAACAGTTAATTTAATTAGTTAATAATAAAAAAAATAAAGTCAAATCGAATAACAGAGAAAGAAAACAAAATCGGCGATCAATGGACGGAATTAAAGTGTCAAATAAAATGAGCTTTAGTTAAAGAAAATTTAAACAAAACAAAAGGCGATCGCCTGCTAGTTAAAAAAAAAGAAAAGTCGGGGATGAAAGAAGCGACACTTGCTTTTATATATTTTTTTTTTGTTAAAAGCGACTGGATTCAACCTTTAATCGTTTTTATACCAATTTTATGCAAATTTAGACTTTATTCTTAGAATTTTTAGGAAAAAGGCACAGTACAGGCATTTTTATCTGAAATAGGCACTTATGCATAAATAGGCAAAAATAGGCATTATTAAACTTTACCATTTGAACAGTAACTACGTGAAACGTATTTGTAACAAGGTCCTAGAAAAGGCAAATGCCTGAACTTCCGCAGTC
Organism: Prosopocoilus inquinatus; assembly: GCA_036172665.1. Taxonomy (NCBI): domain Eukaryota; kingdom Metazoa; phylum Arthropoda; class Insecta; order Coleoptera; family Lucanidae; genus Prosopocoilus; species Prosopocoilus inquinatus. The sequence continues at coordinate 37,179,970 of CM069877.1, forward strand.
TGGTAATGAAACCACCTCAAGAAATAAATAATTCCATCGTATGGAAGTTATTATTGAAATCTTCAGTTTCGTATTAATAAACACCCATTGTGCACTAAAACTAAAAAAATAGATAACTTGTAAATCTTTTTAATTATTGTTGATCACATTGGGGAATACCACAGATCATAATCAAGCAATGTAATGAAGATTTAGATTAGAAACATTCCAGTTGCTTGCAGAGATTTCGGTTTGATTTGGATTTGACAAAGTTATAAAACCGATCTTTAAAAATTTAGTTAAAACAAAAATATTTTTAAATACAGTTTTGTACAGCAATGGGCGCCACAGTAGTCCCAATGACATTCCTGACAGTTGATGAATTAACTCAGTCCGTAACAGCATCAGCCTTATCATCACTGCTTATTATATTTGGTGAGTCTGCGTAGTTTGATCTTTTTGTTTGCAATTTACTTATTTACTTCAAACTTGATTGTTACAATTATTTCTGAAATTGTTGTTTTAGATGTTGGATTGTTGACTTTGACCCAGTACATTTTGCTTGACCCGATGCTGCTGTGTTTTATGATGGGATCACTCCTGGGTGCGGTCAAGATTTCTTCCAAGGCGATTCCTAAATTTTCTCCTCTCTGGTGGGCTTGGTTGGTCTTCACTGGAACGATGTTAGCTTGTTCCATAAGTGTTAAGTTTGTTGGATTGTTTATAGTATTGCTGGTTGGATTGATGACGATAGCAGATTTATGGGAAATACTCGGCGACCTAACGCAGCCCCTGGTAATTTAATTTTTGTTTCTTTTCTATTTTATGTGTTGAACTGAAAGAAATTTTCTGAAAAGCAGAGCGTTCTGAGAGTTATTATTACAGGACGGAATTAAATATTTTGTTCGGTTTATTTCTAACGAGGCGGCAGCGAGAGTGTGTGCATTCACACGCCACTGCAACATTATACGTTTGCCGCCTCGTTTGTAATTAATCGAACAAAATATATGATTCCGTTCCCTGGTTATTATAAAATGTTCAACCTAGAGGAGTGTGCCGTTATTGAAAGAAATTTTTATACGTGCCTTCTTTTTGCCTTCTGTTTTATTGCCGATAAAATCGTGACATTTTTAATTTGACCTCGTCAAAGCTTCTCACAATTTGGTAAGTTTGGTTGTCTGCTTATGGTTATAGTCACGTGACTCTTAACTCTGTCGAAGTGTTAATCTTTTTGCCCCGCGATTTTAAATACATTTTAATTTTCGAATTTGAGATAAGAAATCAAACACAATTATCAAAGTTTTTTTGTAAAAATTTGAAAATGTTTTTTTTTTTTATAAATTAATTTTTATTACTTAACGACTATCGAGTTTTTTCGCTATTTTTTTAATCACTTTATTGCCTAACAATCATGAATTTCTGGTTTAAATTCAATTAAAAATATTGGTGAATAATATTTCATTTAAGAAAAAAAAAAGCATCGCGTTTAAAACGCGTCATTTTAGGCGCCATGTTTATGTGACGTCATACCAATCGTTTAGCACGCGAATCTTGAAATGTACCTCGGCCGCAGCAGGGTTGCGTTCAGAAACTGTAACGGGAGACAGCACTTTGGGTGTTTAAAACGAAAAGCAAAATATACAAAATCACTTACATGAAAGAGGAAGAATATTACCCAGAGCGCTCTCTTTTCAGTTCGTGAACGAGCCCCAGAAGCTCCACCTTCGGCTTCCCTCCACTCTTTGAGTTAGCCAGAATTTAAATTTAAATTTGAAAGAAGAGGGATGTTTTATCGTTAGCCTATCTCATGTAAAGTTACGTTCCTGGGGCTTGACAAACGAAATTATCAGGAAACGCTCTTGAAAAGAACAAAAATTTTAATGAACACGTTTATAACCTCTAAAAGAAATTTCTCGTTGCGTGCGTGACTTTAAATTTTACACAGTATTGTACAACAGTATTGTACAATAAAATCCGGGCAAGCTGTAACAAACCTTGCTTATTTTGGGACAATTTGGTAAAGTAAGTTTGTTTTGAGGTGATTATATTACAGGCGAACCGTAAAAGAATACGAAATGTCAAATGTCAAAAAACGCAAACTTATTATCAAAAAGTGACGTGTTCGGATTTTATTATCCATTACCGTACACGGGATTGCCAGATTGGGCGAAATTCCGTCGTTTTGGGTTACATTTTAGACAAATTTGACGTTTAAAAATCTTATTCGGCGTCTGACTTGGGCTACTTTCGTTGTATAAATATGTATAATCGCGATCACTCTAATCGAAACCGCTGTAATCTAATTGTGCTCTTATTGACGTTGGTAGTAAGGGTTACAGAACTATCAATCGGTCTCGATTAGCTTGATCGCGACTGTATTTACTTCGAGTATCGTTTTCTTTTTTTTTTTGTTCATTTCATACTTTTTCTTTTTCTTTTGTTTTAAGGAAATGATGTTTTGCATTTTATTCACGGTTCATTTGTTATGTTGCGTCCTTTTGTTTCCTGCCAGTCTCTCGACTTTTAAAAGTTTTCGGCCGTTTTTAATTTATTTTTATTTTTTTCTATCCATTTTTCTACTGTTTTTTTCTCCTGTTTTTCATATTCTTCTCTTTTTAATCGAATTGGTTTTCGCATTTTACCGACTACTTTTTACAATTATCTTTTGCTTATTCGCAAAAAATCGATTTTTTTTCCAACTTAGTATCATGGTATTTCTGTTTATTTTTTTTTAATTCATTTTATTCATTTATTAAATTGATTTGACGCTTTTTTACAGGTGTCTCTTTTTTCTACTAGTTTTTTTTTCGTCTGGAGATTTGTTTTTTGTTCTTCTTAGTCATATATTTTCATTTGTTATATTTACTGTTCTTTATGTTTTCGTGCTATGGATTTCTCTTTTTCTTTTCTTATCAGTTTATTTTTTCGCATTTTATTGGCGCTTCATAATTCATCGTCTTTCATTTGTTTTGTGTCCATAACAGATTTTTTGTTTTACGCACTCTATTTCGTCGTTCATTTGTTTTTCTTTTAATCGTATTATTGACTTTTATAGTTTTTTGTTGTTATTTTCTACTAACTTTTTGATTCCTCTGGAAAAAGCTTGTCGATTTTCTTTTGGTTTTTTTTTGCTTTGTGCCTTGCATTTTGTTGCTATTTAATTTGGTTTGTAACATTTTTTTTTTGTTTCTTTCTGCTCCTATCCTTCGTTTTTTATATCGTATTATTGACTTTTACAATTTTTGGTTTTAATTTTCAGCGAAGTTTTTGATTCGTCCGAAAAATGCTTTCGTTTTTTATCGTATTTTTGACTTTTATTGTTTTTTTTTTCTGCGAACTTTTGGATACGATCGAAGAAAGCTTGTCGATCTTTTTTTTTCGCTTTGTGCCTTGCATGTTGTTTAATTTTTTGTTTTTAAAATTCTCATTCATTTCTTTCTGCTCCTACTTTTAGCAAAAAAACGAAAAAAAAAAAATAGTTCACCCTGACAACTGTCAAATTAATTACAGTTGTGATTCGTTTTTCTTTTTTATTACCACACTTCCGACACGAAAATTCTAAGATGGTATTGTTTTAAGTTGTTTTATTATTACAATTTTTTTTTTAATTTATTTCTGCTAATACCTAGACATCAAAAATGATTTTGAATAAAAAGCTTTTTTAAACTTGAAACGGAGAAAATTATGAAGGGAAAACACTCAACGTTTCGCTATTGATCAATAGCTACGTCAGGAGTAAAAAAAAGTTGTCAAGAGAAACAAGTCGCCAAAAAAAACACAATTTTCGGAATTTGGCGTAATTGAGCCACATTTTGTTATACTTTTGGCTGGAGACTCTTTAGTTAGAGTATGGCAGAATGGCGTGCATTTTTAATTGCTTCCGCCAGATTTCAGCAAAAAAGTATTTCAGTGAATCTGAAAATAAGCAAGCGAGGTAGAGTAATATTAGCTGAGTTCGGCAATGCGCTCAATTTACACTTTGATCAAAAGAATAAGGGAAAGCAGCTGCGTTTCAGTGTATGTAAGAGTGAATAAATGAAACGATCTGAGCGATCTGAGCGTAAATGCGAACTCACCTATTGTCAACTTGACATTGACGAGAGATTTTTGTGCTGAATTTTGACTTAGAAAGAGCAAGCAAGGTTAGGTAGCATTGTCAATTTGACGCCGACGGGACTTTTTTTGCTGAAAGATGGCTCTTTCTGCCAGACTCTAATTTCTAACTAGGGGGTCTCTACTTTTGCCTATAACTTTGTTCCAACATAGATTTTGATTGGTTCGAAACTGTTCGCCCGTCGAATTAATCGCCGCTTTCAAGAGGTGCGTTAAATATGAAACTTTGATTGGCGCATGTTTCTGACAGTTTGGGATTAGTCAGAGGCTGTTGTTCGAACGGGCCTGATATTTTTCAAAAAAATCTGGCAACTCTGACCGTACAGTCAGTTTGCGAACGCATTCCTGCTCGGTGGATGGTATGACGTCACAAGATGGCTGCCTTTCGATTATTTACCGCCATCGGTGAGTTATTTTTATTCATTTTTTAACGGTTTAAAGCACGAATTTTTTTTAGAATACTAATTAAACGCCTGATAAAATATCAGAATTTGACATAAAACAGAAATGGTGAATGAGCCCGTTGTGTTTGTGCAACCGAGTAGATTTCATTAAAGTGAAAATCAAAACATTTGAATTTCCTACCGAAATTTTAACGAGTTTTCCGTTTAACTCATTCCTTAACTGAATTTTAATTAAAATCGGCTGCTAAATTAAAAACAGTGTTTATCGGTTATCCAAAATAAAACGTTTTCTGTAATAAGAAAAAAATAAATCGTTCTGTCAGTGGTTTCAGCAATGGCTTCAGTAAATTTTAAAGATTGGTAGTTGGTAGCACTAGCACGACATGTCAAGTGTAGTCCTTGAAGTTAGCTAACGCAATTAACCTTGCAATAATTAGTTTTTTTGTCGGTAGTTACCGAAAATGCTATTCAAAAATGAGATAGCGTTAGTATTCGATTTAATAATAAACACATAGCATGTTCCGCCGAATTTAAGCCCAAGTGCGATGTCAAATCTTCGGTACTTATGCAAGTTGAACAAGGCGCTCCAACCGCATTACGTGATAAGTGAGGTTAAACAACTTAAAACAATCCCCGTTGCTTGGTTTTTGCACAAACATAAATCATCTGCTGCAGCCAATGCGAAGCTGCATGCAAGTCTTTACGAGGACACCCACAAGAATGCCGACTTGAAGTTACCGGCAAGGTTGGTTGAGGGTTGTCCGGAATCGATAAGGCCCTATCTGAAACTGGCACGCCTCGATAGGCCGATCGGGACTTGGCTTTTATTTTGGCCCTGCGGTTGGGGTATAGCCTCAGCCGCAGGCGCAGGATGTTTCCCAGACCTACACATGCTTGCGCTTTTTGGAACGGGTGCCTTGATAATGAGAGGGGCCGGTTGTACCATCAACGATATGTGGGATCGTGATATAGATGGGAAAGTAGCGAGAACGTTAAACCGACCTCTAGTCAACGGTGAAATTTCAATGAAAAATGCTTGGATTTTCTTAGCAGGCCAGCTAAGCTTGGGCCTCGTTGTTTTGCTGCAGTTAAATTGGTACAGCGTGTTCTTGGGGGCGAGTTCGTTAGCTCTAGTCATTACCTATCCGCTAATGAAACGTTACACGTACTGGCCGCAGTTAATTCTGGGTTTTACTTTTAACTGGGGTGCTTTGCTCGGATTTAGTGCCATGCAGGGGCACGTTAATGTTCCCGTTTGTTTACCTCTGTACATGGCGGGAATCTGCTGGACGATCCTCTACGATACGATCTACGCCCATCAAGATCGCAAAGACGATTTGCTCCTGGGAATAAAATCGACGGCCTTGCGATTCGGAAAGGACACGAAGCTGTGGTTGACTGGGTTCAGCTCTACCATGATCGGGGGTCTTGTGGTCTCAGGAATTATGAATCAGCAAACCTGGCCTTATTACGCATCCGTTTGCTTAGTAGCGGCGCACGTAGCATCGCAGATTACAACTTTAAACATCGACAGTCCTACTGACTGCGCTGACAAGTTCATTTCAAACACTCAAGTGGGGTTGATTTTGTTTCTCGGCATTATATTAGGTACGCTTTTCAAGAAGGAAGTTAAAGAAGAGAAGAATCAAGTGAAGCTCTGACATTGTAGTGAAATTATTCTTTATGATAATAATTGAAGTACAAGAGAATACTGCAGGCAGTATGGAATATGAAGTGTAAATAATAGCAAAGTGATGTGTTCATTTTCAAGTGATTATTAAAAGTTCCGTTTATTTATTTTCTAAGTCCGTGGACTTTTAGCACCGACTAAATGCTGACAGTTGTTCCTGCATTGTATTTTTCTTTTTTTTTAATTTGGCTAATAAAGCATGTGTTCAAGCTTTTAGTACTTGTTTTATAAAGTAACATAAAAAGTACTCCTAATTTTTAAAATCAGATATTCATGTGGTATTTCTTTTAACATAAAATTTGCGAGATTTTGTTGCCAAGTACATGATTTTATTGTTTATGCTCTGTTTTTGATTGATTGATATATTAAATTTTTTTAGGACAAAAAAAAATTAAAATTGTGATTCATCCTTGAGTTTGGTTTAACCTTTATCTCCAGACTTTACAATTTAAAGAAGAGGTTTTTAATTTAACTGTTTTTCAATGCACAGGTTGATTTGCAAAACATATTTTACAGTGATTTGACTGTACACAAAAAAGTGAAAAATATTAAAAAAAAATTATTCTTATGTAGTTCTTGATTTACGGAGTTTCTAATTTTAGTTTTAATGCGTTTTTTTCTCTTCCTACCAGCAGTTTTTGTTTCCTTTACCTGCGATACATGCAACATGTTGCAATGTTGTAATTTTTATTCTCATGTGACGGCGCACTTCACTTCAATTTCTATGTTAATTACTTTTCCATGGAATGTAATTATAAAACAATGTTGTCTCAGGTTTACAATTTCAGAGAAAGGCCAAGGAATTTATTTGTTCTAATCACGGGTTTTAATACAAAAGTCGGCAAAATTAATTGAAGAACAGGAAATTTGAATGCAAATTAGTTTTCTAAAATTAAAAAATAAAATGGAAGTGTTCTAATTATCAAAAAAAAAAAAAATAAATAAAAATTGGAGAACTGCATAATCTCAGGGAATTTAAAAGTTTTTTAACAAAAAAAGGTTTAATGCGGTCTTCATTATAGGCAACCATAAAAATTATGTGTTTATGATTTTAAAAAGTAATTCGACAATTTTCTTCACAGTGCACCTAATAATAATAAATATTTTTTGTACATCTATTATTTCTGTTGTTTTAAATAAGGAACAAAATGTTCAAACATGTAAAAATGAAGAAGGTTGCATAATCGCAGTCAATAGTGTAAGTTTTCTGATGAAAGTGAGTGAAAAATCAGAGAACGTTTCAAGGAAAACTTAACAGTCAGAAAATTATTTTCTAACATAACTTACATAACAAGCCTCCATTGGTTTGGATGCCAATTAATTACTGAAAACGGTGTAATAAGTGTTTATGTTTTTGTAGTTATTACATATTTTCCTAAAGTGAATAGTTTTGGAACGTTTCAGTTACCTACGAATTATTGATTGATCATGTTTTAAGAAAACTGTAGGTCATGTTTATTAATAGGTGGGAAAACCTTGACGGGAGTTATTTAATTTATGTTACGACCTATGATGTAACGGATATATAAACTGTTTTAAAAAAATGCAGCACTTGAGAATGCTGCTTGGTCAAAAGCGAATTCTTGAAATATCAAGTACATATATTAAAAAAAAATCGACTGGTTTCTTTAAAAATTAAAGAAAAGAATGAAGTAAGGATTAGCGAAGTTAACGATTTGTCTGTTGATTCTATAGAGTCTGTAAAATACTAAAAATCGATTCAAAAGTCGACGTACAGCGAAGCTTCTGAATCGATAATCAATTAATTATTATAAAAAATTAAAAATAAAAATGTTATAATATTAACAATCAAAAATCAGTTATAATGTAGCTTAATCAATCTCATCAAGGACATCCCAACTCAACTAATCTCAATTTAACTGTATTCAATCGAAGCAACAAGTTTTAAAAAATGTAATGTAAAATGTGTTAATTAAAAAAAAGATTAAAGCGTAGATCGAACACTCTGAAGGTCCACCAAATTCGATCCAACAACTGAATTCAACTTTGTTAGTGTTTCTGTCCTTAATTATTTGATTACACTAACAATAGCCTTCCCTTTTCATTGTGAGATTCCTATTTAGCAATCACATTCACCACCTGTTGCTCATTTAAACCTTTTAACTTCGGAGTCACGTTAGCTTAGTTCATAAAAGCATTCCGCATGTAACCGAAGTGTCCCGCACAGAAAAAAATGAGTAGTAAAAAGTAACACAATTGTAGTAAAAATGGAGACAGACACAAATTATAGCAAATATTAGAAGAATTGTAATAAATTTTACGATAAGAATAGAGTCCTGCCTCACAATTGTATGAACAATTCCTACAATCCTACGAATATCTCCTACAATTTGTTTCTGTCTCCATTTTTACTACAACTTTTTTTCTGTGCGGGTTCGATTCCTCGATGTGACAGAATTTTTCCGTCCTGTTAGTGTTTGTTTCCTTAATTAAAATATAAAAAAAAAAAAACAATAAAAAGAGTTAAAATTCATTTCAACCAAAGTTGAGAAAAAAATAACAAAAACATGAAAATATAGCTCAACAAATTTCAAGGTCAATCCTACTCAACTGAACTCAACTATTCAGTTGAAGAATTGAAAGTCAAAAATGTAAAAAGTTAAAAAAAACGATTAAGGTGAAGTTCGACCATCCAAATTCGACCCACAAACTAAATTCGATTCTGTTTAATCCAAACAAAAAAATTAAAAATAAAAAAAAACTTGAAAAAAATTGAAATAAAAATTAAATGAAAAAAAATTTCGATGTCATCTCAACTGCACCCTAACCAAATAAAAAATTAAAAATAAGTTTAAAAAAATTAAAACAAAAAAAATGTTAAAATTCATAAATGCATTAAAATGAACCTTAACAAATCTCAAGGCCAACTGAACTCACCCAATTTAAATCAAATTGCACTCCATTCTACTTAAACATTTTTTTTTAAATATGTACTTAAAAAAATTTAAAGTAAAAAAAATTATACACCGCTCAACAGACCTCAAGGCCAATCCAACCCAATTAAAAAAACTAAAAGATCCGCTAAATGCCAAACTTAATTTTTTTGCGTTAGGTTGAGATTAGTTGAGTTGGATTGACCTTGACGTTAATTGAAGTTAATTTTACAACAGACATCAAGGTCAGTCCAACCCAATTGACATCAACCTAACTTCATCTGTCATAAGCAGAAGAATAAAAATTGCAAGAAAAATTAAAAGATTAAAAAAAAATAGAAGTCAATTAAAATTAACTTCGTCAAGGCTCAACTGATCTCAACCTCACTCCATTTAACACAAAAATAAAAAATTGCAAGAAAAATTAAAAGTATTAAAAATTGTTAACAATTAAAAAAAGCAATTAAAATGGAGCTCAACCGATGTTAACGTCAACATAACCTAACCTATTTCTATTCAACCCAAGCAAAAATTAAAGGAAAAAAAAAACTAAAAGAATCCGTTAAGTGTCAAACTTAATTGTTCTGCGTTAGGTTGAGATGGATGGACCTTGACGTTAATTGAAGTTAATTTTACAACAGATCTCAAGGTCAATCCAACCCAATTGACGTCAACCTAACTTCACCTGGCGCAAGTAGAAGAATAAAAATTGCAAGAAAAAATACAAGATTAAAAAAATTAGAAATCAATTAAAATTAACTTAAGTTAACGTCAAGGCTCAACTGATCTCAACCTCACTCTCTTTAACACAAAAATTAAAAATTGCAAGAAACATTAAAAGCATGAAAATGGTTAAAAATTAAAAAAAAGCAATTAAAATAGAGCTCAACTGATCTTAGCGTCAACATAACCCACCCATGTTCTATTCAACCCGAGCAAAAATTAAAAATAAATTAAGATAAAAAAACTAAAAGATCCGCTAAATGCCAAACTTAATTTTTTTGCATTAGGTTGAGATTAGTTGAGTTGGATTGACCTTGACGTTAATTGAAGTTAATTTTACAACAGACATCAAGGTCAGTCCAACCCAATTGACATCAACCTAACTTCATCTGTCGTAAGCAGAAGAATAAAAATTGCAAGAAAAATTAAAAGATTAAAAAAAAATAGAAATCAATTAAAATTAACTTCAGTTAACGTCAAGATTCAACTGATCTCAACCTCACTCTATTTAACACAAAAATTAAAAATTGCAAGAAACATTAAAAGTATTAAAAATTGTTAAAAATTAAAAAAGCAATTAAAATAGAGCTCAACCGATCTCAACGTCAACATAACACAACTTAGTTCTATTCAACCCAAGCAGAAATTAAAAATAAATTAAGATAAAAACACTAAAAGAATCCGTTAAATGCCAAACTTAATTTGTCTGCGTTAGGTTGAGATCAGTTGAGTTGGATTGACCTTGACGTTAATCGAAATTAATTTTACAATAGACCTTAAGGTCAATCCAATTGACATCAACCTAACTTCATCTGACGCAAATAGAAGAATAAAAATTGCAAAAAAAGTTAAGATATAAATAAAATAGAAATCAATTAAAATTAACTGATCTCAACCTCCCTCCATTTAACACAAAAATTAAAAATTGCGACATTAAAAGTATAAAAATGGTTAAAAATTAAAAAGCATTTAAAATAGAGCTCAACCGATCTCATAACACAACCTAGTTCTATTCAACCCAAGCAAAAATTATAAATAAATTAAGATTAGGTTGGGATCAGTTTAGTTGGATTGACCTTGACGTTAATTGATGTTAATTTTAATTGATTTTAAATTTTTCACAAATCTCTCAATTTTTCTTTTAATTTTTATTCCTCTACTTGCGTCAAATGAAATTAGGTTGATGCCAGTTGGAATGGATTGACCTTGACATTTCTTGACCTTAAATTTAATCCATGTCCACGTATTTTTAATTTTTTGTTTGGATTAAACTGAATCGAGTTCAGTTGTTGGGTTCAGTTTGGTTAATTCTTTACTTTTAATTTTTTTACATTTTAGATGTTTTTGCTTCGATTGAGTTCAGTTCAGTAGGATTGACCTTGAAATTGTTTCAGCTTTATTTTCACCATTATTGTTTGTTTTTAAATACACATTTCTGTTTCTTAATTGTTTACTTGGGTTGGATAGAATTTTAATTTTTTGGTTGTGTTTTAATTAAATTGATTGATAGTTTTTAACAATTTTTATACTTTTAATTTTGAATTTTTGTTTGTGTTAAATGGAGTTAGGTTGACGTCAGTTGAGCTGGACTGACCTTCAAGTTAATTTTAATTGATTTTTAATTTTTTCTTAATCGTTTAAATCTTCTTGTAATTTTTACTCTTCTACTTGCGTTAGATATTAGGTTGAGCTGGATTAACCTTGAAATTGAGCTTAAATTTAATCCATGTATATATTTTTTTACTTTAAAATTTTTTAAGTATTTAAAAAAATGCTAAGTAGAAGAGAATGCAATATGATATAAGTTGGATGAGCTCAGTTGACCTTGAGATTTGTTGAGGTTCATTTTACTGCATTTATGAATTTTAATAGTTTTTCAGTTTCAATTTTTTTAATACATCCTTTTTTTTTAAATTTTTTACTCGTGTACAGTGCAGTCACGTTAAGTTGACATCGAACATATTTTTCAGTTAATGTTTTACTTCAATTTTTTGCATTTTAAATGTTTTGCTTCGACTGAATAGTTATGTTGAGTTCAGTAGATTAGGATTGACCTTGAAATTTATTGTGCTTTATTTTCACATTTTTGTTATTTTTTTAAATACATATATTTGTTTTCCTAAATTTTTTACTTGGGTTGGATAGAATTTTAATTTTTTTATTGCTTTTATTTTAAATTTTTTGCTTGAGTTAAATAGAGTTCAGTTGTTTTTTTTTTTCATTAAGATATTTTACTTTTTATTTTATTTTAACTTGTTGCTTCGATTGAATTCAGTGAGGTTAAGTTTAGTTGAGTTGGGATGACCTTGAGATTGTTTAAGTTACATTTTAACTGATTTTTGGTTTTTAATTTATAACATTTTTTACTTTTAGGGCTGGCTTCATAATCGAACTAAAGGAGAACTAATAAAATAAAAGTCAGAGTCAGATGTTAAAACAAAATGGAAAACCTAGTTATTTACACATTTGAATGTGACTTTTATTTTAAAGTCTACTTTAGTTCGATTTGAAACCGAGCCCTAATTTTTTAAGTTAAAAGATTTTTAATCAATCGATATTGAAACGTTATAATTCTGTCCGGTTTAGGAGTAAAAACCTTTTTTTGTCATCGGACAAGAATGAACTTCAATTTTAATTTTTTATAATCAGGGAAAAGAATTCAGGCCACTTAGTATTGGTCGGTTTTTACGGCGAATGTACTACCTACTCCTCCCACCTTTCCGCGACTCTGATGCATCGAATTGTTATAGAGTGGGAGGGGAAAAAGCGTTCGCACTTTGCAGAAATTATTGTGGGCGAGGCAAATACAGTCCGAAAACTAAATTTTCATACCGTTCGCGGAACAAGTGGCCCGAATTCTTTTCCCTGCTTATAATGTTTATCGATTCAGAAGGTTCGCTGCCTTTTGAATCGATTTTTATGTATTTTGTTTTGTTTTTTGTGATAAAAAAAATTATTTTCATTTGGATGGAATTGGTGTGGGCGATTTTTTCTATGGAAAGTTGGGTTGGATAAAGTTGTCAATTTTATACCGTTTTGTTGCCCTCATACCTTGCTTACCGCCTTCCGCCGGCCCTGGTTTTTGTAGAAAAATAGTTCAAATCATAGTTTTTTATAGATCCTTTTTTTCCTGGACTTAGCACCTATTATCTACTTAATTGTGCTTTTTTTTTGTTTTGCAACAATGCACATGAGGTAATTTACATGTAATTATTTTTTTTTCAGAGAATAACAATCAATCATTTAATAGCAAGGACTGTTCTGTTAATTGTATGGCCACTTTGTGTTTACGTTTTCTTTTTTTACATTCATTTGGCCGTTTTGAACAGAAGGTAAGCAAATCGTTCTTCCAAGTAACATTTCGCTTATGTAACAATCTAAATATCTAACATGTTATGTACAGGTACTCGAATTTAATTTAATTTTTTTCTTAATTGGTTATTCACGTCGATTTGAAAGCAAACGATGGTACCTAAATAAAATTTATTTTCGTCATAATTGACACACATACGAATTTGCTTTTCAGTGGAAATGGTGATGGGTTTTACAGCTCCGCGTTCCAATCACAACTGATCGGAAACAGTTTACACAACGCCAGCATGCCCCGCGAGGTCGCATACGGCGCCACGATTACGCTCAAAAACCATCGTACAGGAGGTGGATATTTACATTCACATTACCACCTCTACCCCGAAGGAGTTGGAGCTAGACAACAACAGGTAATCAGTAATTAGGAGGAATCTGCGACACGTAAAACCTCAATAATCGACAACAAAATGTTCAGATAACGACTTACACTCACAAGGATGACAATAACAAGTGGATGATAAAGAAGTACAACAGTGAAGATGTGGGGGGTGTGAAATTAGTTCGCAGCGGAGACTTGATACGTCTAGAACACATTCCTACCCGAAGGAACCTCCACTCTCACAAAGAGCAAGCCCCCATAACAAAAAAACATTTCCAAGTGACGGGGTACGGTGAGGTAAAACCATTTACAAAAGAAAAGAAATGTGAAACTTATTACGACGATGCTTCGCAGAATGGAACCGGAGATGCGAATGATGTCTGGCGGATAAGTGTGATCGGTGCGAAAGAAGGCACCGAAGTGACCGCGGTCAGCGCAAAACTAAAATTCGTCCATTATCTTCAATCCTGCATCCTCACGACCAGCGGAAAGCAATTACCAAAATGGGCTTACGAACAGCAGGAAGTGTCCTGCAATCCCAACCTGAGAGATCCGCACGCTGTGTGGAACGTAGAAGAAAACATATTTGACAAACGTATTGCATTATTTGCTTGTTGTTCCGAGCCGTTTTACGTTCATCAAAATTTGTACAAAATCTTGTGCAAGGTGAGAGAGAAAGACTACCACAGTCAACGATCATTCATTCAGGTTGAATCGATGCTTTTTTGTCACTTTGCGTAAGAAATTGTAACAAATTTTAATAGATGTAAAGCGCCTCTTATTCTATTTTTGTTACAACGATTTTCTTTCAGTGAAAAACGTCAGTTTCGAAGTGTACGCCCCCTCGTTTCTCGAGAGGTTCATCGAATCGCACGCGGTCATGTTGCAAGGCAATTCAGGCTTGAAACCTAAAGAGGGGGAGATTACATCCAGACCTTGGCAATGGCCTATTAATTATAGGGTGATTTTAACATCTCACTTTCAATAATTGCCATTAATGATAATAAGAATAATCTTGTAGGGGCAATTCTTTTCCGGTTCTAGTTACAGAATATACTTGTTGGGAAATCCGATCATTTGGTGGGGAAACCTCGTGTTCCTGCTCATTTTCCTATTTATTTTTAGTGTGAATGCCATAAAAGAACAAAGAGGAAAAGCGAGCTTGACAGGTTTTGCGTCTCATTTCATTTCAGGCTTCAAAGTAACACTGACTTGTTTGCAGATTGTCACAGAAGGAGGCTTTCTGCTTGCGTTTGGCTGTTTGTGGGTTGGTTATTGCATTACGTTCCGTTTTGGGCGATGGGGCGAGTCCTCTACTTTCACCACTATTTTCCAGCCCTTCTTTTTAGTTCCATGCTAACAGGTGACTTCGATGATTAATAAAGCCCATTTGCACCACTCTAGATTAACTTTAACCGGCGATTATTTCCCATAGAAGCAAACGTTTCTGTGTTAACTAGAGCTTAAATTTTAATTGAAAGTGGTGCAAATGGCCCTTAGGCTTTCAATTTATATTCGTGCGCTTTGTTACAGGTGTAATACTCGATTATCTGTTGGAGGTAATACCGAAATTATTCCCTTCGAAGCTTTCGTCCACCGTTTATCACACTCTTCTGGTTTTGATCCTATCCACGGTTCTTTACAGCTTCGTTTTGTTTTCCCCGTTGGCTTACGGCATGACTGGACCGAACGCCAACGAAAAGAATTCTACAATGTACGGTTTAAAGTGGCTTGAGAGTTGGGAGTTTTAAGTTTATTTTCCACGAACTTAACTTCAGTATTAATTTGATTCATTTAAAGGCAGCTAAAGGCAGATCTATTACTTTTTATACTTTTATAATATGATGTTTTAAAAAAGAGATATACATATTTTTTATAAATAAAATTATTGTTTTTATTTAAAACCATCAACGCGTACATCTAACAAAAATTCTTTATAAGTAGAATAGTAAAAAAAATAATCATTAAATAGTAGAATGTAATAAATTCCTAAGGCACTAGGCAACGAAAACATTAAATTCAAATTTCATTTCAACTTCTTTTACACTGACACAGCAAGCATTCAATTGAAATACACCAGGCAATAACACAATACAAAAAATAAATAAAATACTGGGAAAGCTATCCGCATGAAACGTTCGATCCACACGATCCTCCTTGAACATTTCCGCTTCAAGCTCACTCTAACGTTTGCATCTGAAGAACTAATGCAAGATGCATCAATTACGAACGTCTCTAGTAACGATGTGATTGAAAAGCCGATGCAAACGAACAGAAAGACGTCGAGTGCCTTCATGCCAATATGGAGCAAACACACAGATTGGTAATAAAGGTAGAGTAACGTCATTAAGCAAACCGCGTTCAAAGTGTAACGGATTTCGCTTCGTTCTTTCTGAATCCAAAATGTTAAATAGCATAAAAATAAAGTTAACAGTGCCGGAAAGCCAGAACAAATCACGTAATGCCAGTAGAATCTTTTGAACGTGAATTGTAGAACCAAGACAGTAAAATTTCCTGAAATTAAAAAAAAAAATTACTCATACTAAACGTTATCAAGTACTTTTTTTATTTAATAAAATAATGCAAACTTTCCAGGTTGCAGACTCATGACGAATGACGTTGTTTTGACGTCATTTGGTGTTGAACCCTAAAGATTATTTGGCCATATCGTCACCAACTAATGACGTACCGTTATAACGTTAAAATTACGGTCTATGCTAATCTCTTTTGCCGTAATTTCTAAGTGATGAAACACCTACTATTAATAAGTACATATTTTGCCAATTGCTAACTGGCGTTTAAAGGTTTGTTCGAACCGTAGCATTTGAGCCGTTCGGAATGGTTCAAAACAATCGTTCAGATATTTTGTTAAATGTTCGCATCATAATGATTACTTTGAACCATCCCAGCTAGCAGTGTGACGTCGAAATTACGTCGTTTTTTGGTTATCTTACGTCATTGATGACTTTGAACCATCCCAGCTAGCAGTGTGACGTCTGAACTACGTCAGTTTTAGGTTATTTTACGTCATTGATGACTTTGAACCATCCCAGATAGCAGTGTGACGTCGGAATTACGTTATTTTTAGGTTGTTTTACGTCATACGTCCCAAAAGTGACGTCAATATCACGAGTCATACGACACATTAATAACGTCGTAAAAGTGACCTCACTATCACGTCACGTATAAAGTGATAAAATGTTACTAATGTTTATTTTTGAAAATTATTAGTTTAAAAAACATTTTCGGGACTAAACAAAAAGTGTAAATACTTTGAATATTTCTGCAGCTAATTATACTAAAATTAATATTAGAATTGTAAATTAAGGGAAATAATAACGTGTAAATAGTTAGTTGTGAATGTAAACACAAGATGGGGCAATTTTAGGATTTGACAACTAATGCAGCATGTATAAATACTTAAACCTAACCGAAAATTTTGAATGAACAATGAGATAACCAAGAGATCATCTCAAAGTTCATAATTCACAACGATCTAGTAAGTTATTATAAAGAAATAACCTTTGTGAAAAAGTTGAAGTGATTAAGACGTCGCTGAGACGTCTTTCGGATGTTAGAATGACGACATCTTAGTGACAAAGATGACGTCATTATAACGCCCTTTTCACGTCACTCTGGTAGCTGGGATTCTGTACCGTTCAAATACTCCTGTGGTTAGAAAATCAATTAGAATAATCTTTTAAGAAACGTTATCAACCGACGTTCAAGAAACCCTTATGAAACGTCTTTAAATGACGTTAAGGAAACGTCATCAACCAAGGTTTATGAAACGTCATTAAATGTTAATGACGTTAAGGAAACGACATCAACCAACGTCTACAAAACGTCTTTAAGTGACGTCATTTCACCTGCGAATTATACACGTCAGGCAAACGTTATTTTCACGTCTTTTTAAACGTCGTTAAGGTGATGATCGTACCTAAAAGTGACGTCTTTTTGCTTTCTGGGTTGGAAGTAAATGAAATGACGAAGGTTCGAATTTTAAATGCTTTGTTGTTTCTAATTTTCTTTTCAAATCAGTTTGGGCCTGGTTAGGCCTTGTAAATTTATCTATCTTGTAATATTCTTAGAAACCATTGTCTCTAGGAATTTTATGGAGCAGCTGAATTTAGAAGTGTCTAAAAGAGACTGGGCTTTAAACATTTTAACTCATTTCAGGCAACAAAGAAGAAAAGTGCTGCAGTAAGTACGTACAAGTTTGAAAATGAGGTTTCACTAATGTTTTTTTTTTTTTTTGCTTTTCAGAGAGAAGAACTGTTTTTTTTATTTGGGGTCTTTACCTGACACTCTTACGTCTATCACTCTGTGAGTAGAAATATTTACTAATGTGAATTCGTGTAATAAAGGGGCGTCTAGCAGTTCGACTGGACTGTAATCCCACTCCAGCTTTACCTCTTCCATAGGAAATCGATCTAAAACAAGCAATCACCAAGCAAATTTGTATTCCAAGTAAAGTTAAACTATTACATGTTCCGAATTTCAATTGACAGTGTTGAGCATCGAAAGGAAAGTGCTTTAAATTGGACGAGCAGAACACATCCAGAACTAATTTCTCACTGAGCAAAACGTGGCCTTCCGAACCGTAACCTCTCCAGAAAACCGTGTCCTCCAAGTTATTTTGGCAGCTGTCCATCATGCCGTTGATGTGGGTGATTTTTGGTTTCCAAATTTGGCCTGCGACGGCCAACTTCCTGGTCCTGACATTCGCCCCTAATCTCGGATCAATCCATCGCTGATGCAAGAGTAGATGCACCTGCAATTCCTAATAACACAAATTTGATGGCGTTTTCAATTGACTGCTCTAGAGCACTGTCAAGCCGAGTTGCTCATTGAACGTTTAAACTACGTTTAACGTTAAGAGTTTTTTTTTTTTTGGTTGTTCAGACATTGATTGAGATGTAAAACTTAGTCTAACTATAAAAGAAAACTGTGATTTGGTACCTAACCCGCAGTTAATAAATTGTTGGTTTAGGCGCGATCTTACTACCTCCTGATAAATTTAACCGTTGGTTAATATCCTAGGAAACCATTATCGGTTTCCAAGGATATTAACCAACGGTTAAATTTATCAGGAGGTGGTAAGATCGGGCCTTATTCAGACACTGAGTAACTCAGCCTCAGAGTATTCCCATCCAGTTTTAATCTCATAGTAATAATAATAATAATAAAGGATGGAGATACTCTCCGATTGTGCTAGACCCACGAATTGTTTGAAAACGATACTGAATTTTAATTTATGAACCATGTTAGCATTACCATGTCCTTCGAGTCAATAAATTTCAAGTCCTGCACTGTCACAGATACATTAACAGGTGTCGGTGAGATCTCCTGCACGGACGAAGGACGGCCCATTTCGGTTAACTTTTTTCCGCCGTTCAAAGACAATGCTGTGTTCATTAACATGAAGCAATCGACGAAATTTCGTTTCATGTTGGCTCAATTAATTAATTAAGCATCAAGCTCGGAGCTGACGGAACAAGACTGAAGTATTTTAGCAAGTCTTGAACTAAACAGATGGTGAAGTAGTTAAAAATGTAAGCGTGATTATTTTAACACGTGTCTGTTTTGTATGGAATTTAGAATCATGAAAGTAATGACAAGCGAGATCATTTTATGCTGAACAAAAAGAACGTCCAGATTTAATATTTAGTTACGAAGTTTTTGATACTTGTAAGACGATCAGATGGGGGTTGGAACCCACTTTTTTTGCCCTTTTTGTCCCCAATTCTTTTAGACAAACCGTACAAACTTGGATCTCAATTTCTTTGTGAGTAGCGTTTTCTGGTTTAGCTTAGCTAAGCCAGAAATCGATCTCCAAATCATTTTCCACGAATTGCTCGAATGGCATCTACTTGTATTTTGAGATTGCAAGCAATTCACTTCTTATCTCTTTCTCAGATTACTTAAGAGTCTTTCTTTGAAATAATTCAAATGGAAACACAAATCTTCCGGTAATAAGATATATTCAAATTTAAGAGAAATTTTTGTACATTAACAAGAGATTTAAATAAAAAGCAATATGTGAATTCAATTAAATCAACGCACTTCTA
The DNA here is from genome assembly GCA_036172665.1 of Prosopocoilus inquinatus. Classification (NCBI taxonomy): domain Eukaryota; kingdom Metazoa; phylum Arthropoda; class Insecta; order Coleoptera; family Lucanidae; genus Prosopocoilus; species Prosopocoilus inquinatus. The sequence goes on from CM069877.1 coordinate 37,199,532, forward strand.
TAAAATTTGTTAGAAACTGAAATTTTAAGCAAGAATGAATTTATTTGATTTAAACTCAACTTCGCTGAACGTGGATACTTCTAAGTACACATTATGTTACTGATAGAAAATGATTTTGAAATGAAAAAGAAAATTATAACGAGGAAAAATATAAAATCGACGATTTCATATGCGGAACTGCTCCCAGACTTTCTTCTCTTGTCCTATTTGTTACAAGTTAGGAAACGGCGTGCTGGTCCCTGGATTTTTAAAAATCCAACGCACTGGAATCTGCATTTCATGTAACGGATGGAGCTTTTTCATGACTCACCGTGGATTCACGTTCTGCAATCCAGTGCAATGCAAGCTTTTTTTTTAACATGAGATCCTAGTATGATCTCATTACACGTAAGCTGATTAATGCTTTCGTTATACAGATATTCAAAAGTAAGAGAGATTTATTTAAATTAATTCTTATCAATATTATTATCATTAGAGGAAAGGTCATAATTTTATTACAAAAATTTTCGAACTGACACGTTTTTAAATTACTAAAGTTTTAACTGTTAGAAGTAAAGGGAGCAAGAGTACAAAGTCTGGTCATTTCTCATTCTCTCAAGTCACGGTGCCTGATTGTTTACATTAAAAACTTCCACCGTTCCGCTACTAACACTCAGGCGTTACAAAGTTTGCCTAAATCAGGGGCAACATTAATAAGTTTAAGGAAAAATTAATTTAGCACGGCGGAGAAGATGGAAGAACATATTTACACGGTTTCTACGGGTAATGCGATCTTAAATTATTGTTTAGACTGTAACATTTCCTGTCCAGCTCTTATCTACCGGGAAGATTTATATTCATATGAACTAGATTAAATTCCACTCGCAGTAATTCTTGAATGAAAATTAAATTAAGCTTTAAAATCACGAAGGACTTGAGGAGCTGTTCAAGTCAATATTTTTCGAATCGGTTAAAATAAATCAGAGCACACAGAGAGAAAAGCAGTTACTTTTCTTCGCGAGTGAAAACTTGGGGACATTTACCGAATTAAATTAAACAAAAATTAAGATTTGATTTCAAGAAGACTGATAAACGAGATTGGCTTAAAATTAAGCTTTAAAATCAACAAATAACTGAGGAACTATTCAAGTGTTATTAATTACGGATATATGTCAAATCACCGCCAACAGGACGTCTTTTCAAAACATTTTTCTCCGCTATGAGGTGCAATTTAGATTTGTATTGTTTTTCAAACTGCAACGCGTAACCTTGACGGGGAAAATTCCAGCTCCATCTGCTAACTGTAGCAGTTTTAGGGCCAGTTACACCAAACACTTAACTTCAAGTGCCACTTATTATGTGAGTTACATTTTATATTATGTAGCCTTAACGATCTAATTATAAACAATACTTAAATTTCAGCTTGCTTTCAACTGGCCATTAGTTTCTCAAGATAAAGTGCAGTGCGCAGCAAATTCTGAATTATTGTGACGTGTAACTCAGCTCATATTAAATTTGGTACATGAGATCTTAACAAATGAAGGCTTTATCCCAAACCGGGAGACTAAATTAAATCAGTATTTTTTTCTTGTGTGTACCGATAGGAAATTCAAATCTTTATAATGTTATATATTTAGTTACGAAGTTTTTGATACTTTTGAAGACGATCAGATGGGGGTTGGAACCCACCTTTTTTACCCTTTTTGTCCCCAATTCTTATAGACAAACCGTACAAACTTGAATCTCAATTTCTTTGTGAGTAGCGTTTTCTGGTTTAGCTAAGCTAAGGCAGAAATCGATCTCCAAATCATTTTCCACGAATTGCTCGATTGGCATCTAAATTTTCGGACTGAAACGTTTTTAAATTACTAAAGTTTTAACCGTTAGAAGTAAAGGGAGCAAGACTACAAAGTCTGTTAATTTTGCATTCTCTCAACTCGCGGTGCCTCATTGTTTACATTAAAAACTTCCAACGTTCCGGGATTAACACTCAGGCGTTACAAAGTTTGCCTAAATCAGGGGCAACATTAATATGTTTTAAAAAAAAATAATAATTTAGCACGGCGGAGAAGACGGAAGAACATATATTCGCACGGTTTCTACGGGTAATGCGATCTTAAATTATTGTTTAGACTCTAGCGTTTCCTGTCCAGTTCTTATCTACCGGGAAAGTTTACATTAAAACGAAATAAATTAAATTCCACCCGTGGTAATTTTAAATCGTTTAAATTTTAAGTCGCTGAGGTGTGTGGACCCCGGTCATTGGAAAAACAAATTGGTCAAGCAGAGAGGTAGGTAAAACGCCACATGTTTTAACTCCCTCAATTTAAACTAGATATGCAAAATGGAACCAAAACCGTTCTAGCTTGACCAGTGAAAGACATGCACCGGCCATTGCAAACCTCCGAAACGTCCAAATTTAAAGCCGCCGAGGTGTGTGGGCCCCAGTCATTGGAAAAATAAATTGAACAAGCCGAGAGGTAAAACTTCGTACGTTTTAACTCCCTCGATTTAAACTGGAGATGTAAAATAGAACCAGAACCGTTTCAACTTGACCAGTGAAAGACCATGTCGTCAGTCACTGCAAACCTTAGCCATTCTTTGACAAGCTCTGGTGGGTCGGTTTCGGTTCATTTCTCTAATTTAAACAAATATTTGTCAGCTGGTAAGTTCAGTGGAAAAATTAGCAGTCCAAAGAACCACAAGACCAAAGTTCAAGATAGATATTTCCCTCTTTACACGTCCATACAGCGTGTCTCAAGACTGACGTTATAAGAGATTTGATGGACTACATTTTTTTTTCAATTTTTTTTTTAAATTTATAGGGGTGTGAATAGAATTTTAAGAATATTTTCAGTTTTCGAAAAACCTGTCGCCCTTAACACTGAAGCAAAAACTATTTTCTTTTCAGGTAAAGTACCCATTTTGTTCAGGATATCGCAAAATGTTACTAACAAAAGTTGTTCAGAATGAGAAACTAATGAACCGTAACAAACTTCGCAGGAAAATCTGTCTACTTTGATTAAACCGTAATCTTTTTAGATTACAAACAAAATAAATTGTATTAATCACACACTAAATTTACAAAACGTAATTATAACATTATTCTATAACAATATAATTCTATTTTTTTTATCCATCACACTTCTTGTAATAACATCAGCCCTGGAACACACTGTATAATTATCAAAGAAACATCGTGTAAAGGACCGAATATGCAATACGTAGAGACGCAAAGTTTTTATGAAAATCATGTTTGCAATGAAATAATATATTCATGAATCATCATAACATGTACCTACAAGATCAGAGCCAGAAGTGGAAACATCATTTCCTCGAATTTTGCACGCGGCACGCAACGACCGACTGCGAAGTTAAGGTTGAGCTTATGTTAGCTGAAATATTACCCCTAATTTCTACACTCAATTAAGGTTAATTTTTGCATAACAAATGCAACATACAATTATCCCCACTTGCGCAGTAATCTGGAAGGGAATAATGCTTAAGTAGTGCAGGACACTACAAAAAAATCGATCTTCCTAGTTCTTCAAGTTGAAGCCTTTTCACCTAATATCGCGTCGTGTTCCTCTTTGACAGATTGTTTATTATTTTTTTTTTAAATCAGTTTCCTCAGTTTGAAATTAATGTCGCGAATGAAGATACTACACTTTATTTTTATAATCAATTTAATCGTAACCGATTTTAATAACATTGTTCTATAACAACTTACTCGCGTAATCATAAAATGAAGTTCAATTTTGTCTTAGTCCATCACATCTCTTGTAATAGCATCAGCGCTGGAACACGCTGTATAATTACCAAAGAAACATTGTGTAAAGCATTGAATATTTAGTACGTAGAGGATGCAAGGCCTTTATGAAAATCAAATTTGCGATTAAATAATATATTAATGTATCATAATGTGTATAAGGCCAGAGCCAAAAGTGGAAACACGAATTTTGCATGCGGCACGCAGCGAGTGACTGAGAGGTTAAGGTCGAGCTTATGTTAGCTGAAATATTATCCATAATTTGTACACTCAATTAAGGTTAATTTTTGCATGGCAAATGCAACATCCAATTTTCCCCACTTGCGCAGCAATCTGGAAGGAAATAATGCTTAAGTAGTGCGGGACACTACAAAAACTCGATCTTCCTAGTTCTTCAAGCTAGTTCTTGAAGCCTTTTGACCTAATATCGCGTCGTGTTCCTCTTTGAAAGATTGTTTATTATCTTTTTTTTAATCAGTTTCTTCAGTTTAAAATTAATGTCACGAATGAAGATACTACACTTTATTTTTATAATCAATTTAATCGTAACCGATTTTAATAACATTGTTCTATAACAACTTATTCCCATAATCTTAAAATAAAATTCATTTTTTTTTAGTTCATAACACCTCTTGTAATAGCATCAGCCCGGGAACAGACTGTATATTTATCAAAGAAACATTGTGTAAAGCATCGAATATTTAGTACGTAAACGCGCAAGGTTTTTATAAATATCGTATTTGCGATTAATTAATATATTAATGTATCATAATGTGTACAAGGCCAGAGCCAAAAGTGGAAACATCATTTCCTCGAATTGTGCACGCGGCACGCAACGTGCGACTGAGAGGTTAAGGTCGAGCTTATGTTAGCTGAAATATTATCCCTAATTTCTACACTCAATTAAGGTTAATTTTTGCATAGCAAATGCAACATCCAATTATCCCCACTTGCGCAGCAATCTGGAAGGGAATAATGCTTAAGTAGTGCAGGACACTACAAAAAGTCCTAGTTCTTCAAGTTGAAGCCTTTTGACCTAATTACGCGTGGTGTTCCTCGTTGAAACATTGTTTATTTTTTTATTGTAAGTTTTTTTTTAATCAGTTTCTTCAGTTTAAAATTAATGTCACGAATGAAGATACTACACTTTATTTTTATAATCAATTTAATCGTAACCGACTTTAATAACTTTGTTCTATAACAACTTACTCCCATAATCTTAAAATATAATTCAATTTTTTTTTAGTCCTCTTGTAATAGCATCAGCCCTGGAACACGCAGTATAATTATCAAAGAAACATTGAGTAAAGCATTGAATATTTAGTACGTAGACACGCAAGGTTTTTATGAAAATATCGTATTTGCGATTAAATAATAATGTATCATAATCTGTACAAGATCAGAGCCAGAAGTGGAAACATCATTTTCTCGAATTTTGCACGCGGCACGCAGCGAGCAACTGAGAGGTTAAGGACGAGCTTATGTTGGCTGAAATGTTACTCCTAATTTCTACATTCAATTAAGGTTGATTTTTGCATAGCAAATGCAACATCCAATTTTCCCCACTAGCGCAGCAGTCTGGAAGGGAATAATGCTTAAATAGTGTGGGACACTACAAGTCGATCTTCCTAGTCCTTCAAGTTGAAGCCTTTTGACCTAATTACGTGTCGTGTTCCTCGTTGAAACATTGTTTTTTTTTATTGTAAGTTTTCTTTTTTGAATCAGACAGTTTCCTCAGTTTGAAATTAATGCCGCGAATGAAGATACAACACTTTACGGTGTGTTTGCTTTTCTTTTTTATAATCAATTTAATAGTGATTGGTTTTTTAAAATTCAATTTAATTTTTTTACTTCAAGAAAGATCCGAGTTAGCGTTGGTGAGTAAAGAGAATAATTCATTTTACGCATACAGAAAAGTAATTTTCTAACACAGACTTTTTTCCTATCCATTTTATCCGTTTTTATTTTTTATTTAGCGACATAATTTCATTGTTATTTATTTATTTTAACTTGAATTATTTTTGGTTGATTGTAAAATTTTTAGGAACAGATAAAACAATGACATCCTACGATCTCTTTTTGACCTGACATTGCAGTAGGATAGACAAACTGAAGCGGGTTTGCTCCTAATAACTCCCCCATGCAAGGCGGACATGCTTGCTGTGAAAGCATAATGAAAGTTTTAAACAAATTTTTGTTGCAAATCGTTTTTGATTGCAGTGAAAACCTCGAGCAGCCTCTGTACAGCTGTTTCAGCCTTGTTTGGGTCCTCAGCATATTTGTAAAATTTTTAAACATATAAAATAGCGACATCTTACTATCGCTTTTTGACCTAACATTGCAGTAGGATAACAAACTGAAGCGGGATTTGCTCCTAATGAGTCCCCCATGCAAGGCGGCCTACTGCAATGTTAGGTCAAAAAGCGATAGTAAGATGTCGCTATTTTATATGTTCATCATTCTTACATCGCAATTGCGAATAAATTGGGCAAGTCGTTTTTGGTCTGCAGTGGGAATGTCGAGCTACGTTTCTGCTGAAGAAGCCCCAAGCAGGGCTGAAACAGCTGTCCAAAGGCTGCTCGAGGTTCTCACTGCAATCAAAAACGATTTGCACAAAATTTTTGTAAAATTTTTAGTTGATATTTTAAAATTTTATGTGAATGAGGCAATAAAGTGCCGCCTCGTTATAAAGAATTACCGTAAACCAATCGCCCGTCGCCCCCCGAATTATTTCTGAAAGGATTACGCAGTAAAAACGTAATAAAAATAATTTTCTACGCAAACCAAACTCTTATTGATGACCTCAAAATATGTGATTCCGATCTCTATTTATCAGAAATCGGTTAGAATTATTTGACGACTGCAGGCGAGTTTATAAGTAGACAATAGACAAGCAGACAAACACACAATTGGCAAATAGAACCAAATTTACGCTTGGAAAAATTTGATTTATGAATTTTGAAATTTGTTGTTTTCGCGTGTATTGTTGATTTTAGTTTCGATTACAGAGCTTTGATTAATTCTTTTACATCATTGTCATGTACCCTGTTCTGTATTATTTTATAAAAATGAAAGTGAAATTTTTATTTTGTAGAAATGGATAATCCGCGGGGCCTCAAACATTTGGGGACCCTGGTGCATCGCACCGAATTGCCGTGTAGTAGCTACGCCACTGCAAATCGCATAATTAAAAAAAAAAAAGAATTAGGAAGGAAGACTGTGACAAGACTTAATTATTACATCATTTTAGCATAGTTTGTTAAGATATGGCAAATTTATTTCATCTGCATTCATTATTACAGGAAACAGTTCTATAAAATAGCTTTGATTTATAAAAATATTATTTGCCTGTGATCTATTGATGTTCAAAATGATATTCACAAAACATATTTGTCAATTAGAATACAGATCACTTATTTTTATTATATACCAAGCGATCGACTAATAATTTTAACAACTTTTGACTGACTTCGAAATGATTTGCTTAACTCTGATTGATCTGTTCGGCGTATAATAAAAAAACTTATGTGTATTATAGTCACAAGATTAAAGTACTAATTACAAAGGTTAAGTACCAACATGCAAAACCAAACAAAAAAAAAAACCTGTGTAACTTTGTACTTTATTAAAAAAACAAATATTTCTCCAGCATTATCTCCCATCAAGATAAATCTCAGGAATGTTCTGAGACCAGTATTATAATTGCTCTGAGATAACAAACGCCGATTATCATTAACTTACGTGATTGCACATTTCCAATAAACCTCATAATTGTCCCTCAAATCAACCGCACGACAAAATTAATTACCTTGTATAAAATTTGTTCGCAAATACAAGCATCACTTGCACTTTTCATCGATTAAGGCGATAGTTTCGCACTCGAATCAAACAAAACCAGTAAACCGGCCAACGATGAAACGACCCCGAGCATTCCGATGGTCCCCGGCGAGAATTTCGTATAACCGAGTGCCGTCATCGGTATCCAAACGTCACAGATATTTTTAACAAAATCGACCGTCACGGCTTTATTTTGTTGAATGACTTTCGCGCAGACTACATGGAAATCGTGCACGCAAGTCACTTCACCTGACGGAGTCATTTTACAGGTGCTGTAAGTCTTGATGATTTCATACAAGTCCCTCAGCAGACCGAACAGCAGCGAGTACAGCCAGTATTTACTGCAAAATCTTCCCCATTTGTCCGTGTTCACCGTGTACAGATCCGATCGCCCCAGCCACAAAATGTGATCGGCCAACAGAAACAGCGCCGAGCATACTTTGCTTAAGGTCACGGTTATTTTAACCGTTTGATCTTCGTGTTTCGCCAAGGGCAATATCGAATATAAAACGTCGATGCATTTACCAAATCTTAACACTGCAAAGGAGTGACAAGTAGTTTTGAGGTTATGTACACGTTAAATTGTTTAGTGCAGCTTACGTTTCCTGAACGAACTGAGTTGGTATTCTAAGTTTTTAAGGCCCGCGACTCCTTCCTTATTGTGTTGCTGAAGTCTGTGCCAAACCACCCTCGTCAAATACTGCAACAATCTGCAAGCAAAAATTATTTGAGGTTATGTCGCCGCGGGGGCAAGAAGTGGTGGTCAACAGGCACGAACCTTGCGATTTTATCACGGCCGGCGGTTTGGGCGTTCAGTTTCACTATCTGGTCCATGTTTTCGCCGTCGAATTCGATAACAAACTGTAAATTTCATGAATAGAGTGCAAAGGTGATAACCTGAAGTTATTGCCGATCATTGTTTTGCTTTCTAGAAAAGGACGGACTTATGGACGCTGCGTGCGTTGAAAGAGACGCGACGACGGCGATGTAACTTCAACACGCGGCGAGTGTCGTGCTCGTAATTTGCAGTGTCAATTCCGAAGGTTCATTCGCGTTTAAAATGGAAAATGATGTAAACGAAGCATCTAAGGACGAGGATATAAAACCGGCGATCGCGAGTGACGATTCCGTGCTACCCAACGGCATCGGCGTGACAGTTGATTTGGCCAGCGGTCCTAAAAAGTGGTCGCCCGGATGTTGGCAGGATGGCAACCGCAAGAGCGCGTTTCAACCGTACAGACAGAATATGCTCTGCACGGTTTTGACGAATTTACAACGAGGAAACGTCCAAGCCGAAGGATTAGTGCCCCAACCTACTGATGTCGGTTTTCACACCCGAGCAGGCCAAGGGGAAATAACCCTGCAGGACATAAAAAAACAGTCATCGATAAATGTTTGCGACAGCAACGGATTAACTGCTTTACATTGGGCTTCCGCTTACGGACAGTTTAACGCAGTTCAGCTTTTGCAGAGTAACTCCGCAGAAATCGACGTGCTGGGACCAGACGGGGAATCACCCCTGTTGCTTGCTGCGAACGGCGGCCATATTGATATAGTCCGTTTGCTTTTAAACGCCGGCGCCAACGTGAACCTCATGGATGACGTAATTTCCTGTTTTGTGTTACAGCGTTTTTCACTGGCTGCACCAGTGTGCACGGAGTGTATCTCGTTTTATTACATAAAACTGAACCGAGACGGAGATACACTCAGCGCGCACTGGTGCAGCCAGTGGAAAACACTATTAATAATAGGTGCTTTCATCGCTCACAAAATCGTGATCCGAACGTGTTTTGATAGTGTTGTTAAATTACCAGTAATTTATTTTTAATGTCACCTTACCGGTAAAGTTACCGTAACATTACCGATTACAGCTCAGGTGGCGACATCTCGCGCCGGAATTACCAATTGCGCTTTAACTAAAAAGGTGATATTTATTCAATTTTCTGGTTAATTTGGTATAAAAATGAAGTTTCCAATAGTGTTGTGAGTCGGTAATATTACCACGTTACCTTACGGTAAATTTCCAATGTTACCGGTAAGGTCATTCATTTACCGTTAATTACCGTTTGTTACCTCTGTTGTCAATATAATGCAATTTCGAGTTGCACACTTGCAAAATACACGTAAACCAATGAAACAAATGGCCATGAAATATTTTTAGCTAGTTAGGAAAAACGTAAATACTAAAAGAAGAAAATAAATACTTCACAACCTAAAAATATTTTCCTTCAGAAATGAAATTATTTAGTGAAAATACATAATATTATGTATTGGAACCTTATTTTTTAATAAAAGACAAAAACGTAATGAGTATCCGATATCAAATTAACTCGAAAATTGAATAAATATCACCGTCTTAGTTAAAGCGCAATTGGTAACTTCGGCGCGAGATGTCGCCACCTGAGCTGTAATCGGTAATATTACGGTAACTTTACCGGTAAGGTAACATTAAAAAAAAATTACCAGTAATTTAACAACACTAGTTTCCAATACTTATTATTACGTACTTCCACTAAATAATTTCATGTCTTAAGAAAAATATTTTTAGATTATGATGTATTTATTTTCTTCTTTTAGTATTTACGTTTTTCCTAACTGACTAAAAATATTTCATGGCCATTTGTTTTATTGGTTTACTTGTATTTTGCAAGTGTGCACCTCGACCTGACAACAGAAGTAACAAACGGTAACTAACGGTAACAAATGAATATTACCTTACCGGTAATATTGGAAATTTACCGTAAGGTAACGTGGTAATAGGGAGTTTTAGCAACTTTCCGGTAAAAATTACGGTAAACGTCAATATCACCTGATTTAATGCGGTTTATAAAATGACGTGGAATAAGAATTTACACCTTTAGCCATACCGCTTATCGTTTTATTTTACTTAACCTCACTTATTATTTTTCTGTTACTGAAATACTGGTATTTCTTATTCGGTCTTATAAGAATAACATATAGGTTTTACTTTTATCAATACTATTCATTTCTTCAAAGGTTTTTGACTTAAGTCTTGGGTTGTTGTCACGTTGTTGACAAACACAAAGCACTACCAACTGCGTTTCGTCGTGGTATCCAACATAAAATGTACAAATATTCCTAAATTTATTAAGCGGTAAAGCAAACGCCTAACACATTTCAATAGCGTAATCCGCTTTGTAAATACTGTTGCGCGCATGCGCAGAAGCTGATCATTCGTCATTTAACGTTACCTTTCTGAACGTTGCTAAAACTCTAATATTACCGACTCACAACACTAAAAACAGACATTCTTTTCATTGAATCTCTCTATTTTTAAAACTTGTTTGGATTGAATTATGGTTATTTACAAATGAACTGTCAATCAAAAAATCAAGTCGGGTGTTTTGTTGCAACAACTACGAAATTTCGGTCCAAAGTATTCCAAACACGGTACAAACTTTTAAGCGAAAGAAAGCACCTATAATACAGGTTTGTTCCAACAGCTGTTTCTGCAAATTGTAGACGTGATGGCACTCTGTTAAGTTAAAATTATTAGTGTTGTTAAATTACCGGTAATTTATTTTTAATGTTACCTTACCGGTAGTGTTACCGTAATATTACCAATTGTAACTCAAGTGGCGACATCTCGTGCCGGAGTGATCAATTACACTTTTAACTAAAAATATGATTTTTACTCAATTTTCTGATTAATTTGATACCGAATACGCGTTAAATCTTTGGCTTTTGTTATAAATAAGGTTTACAATATTTAATATTATGTATTTCCACTAAATAAATACGTGTGTAAACGAAAGTCATTTTAGGTTATGAAATATTTATTTAATTTTTTAAATTTAATTTAAATAATCAAAAATATTCCTCGACCATTTCTTTCATTGGTTTACTTGAATTTTGCAAGTGTATCTCGAAATTACGTTATTTTCACGACAGAGGTAACAAACGGTAACATACGGTAACAAATGAATGTTACCTTACCGGTAACATTAGAAATTTACCGTAAGATAACGTGGTAATTTTAGCGACTCACAACACTAAAAATTATTAATAATTAGGTACTCAGAAGATCATTAGTTAGAAAGTGTTGCTGGGACAAACCTAGGGTCCCTAGTTTTGATTGACATTTAACATGTCGGAGAGGGTAGGGTCCCTAGATGTAATTGGCATTTAACACGTCGGAGATAAGGTCAGTCAATCAACACACTTACGTGTTCAGGTAACGCCATTCCATTCCCATTCTGAGTTTATTGTGTAACAAAGATAACAAATACAAATACCGCAAGAGCAACAAGGAAAGCAACTGTTTTAGGGAATTCTATTTGCTACGATGGTAATAGTAATAGTTGACGACCGACTGTCATGGATTGTCTAGTCAAAAAAGTATTAAGTTATGTGATACGTGATAATACAAATTGCCATTTGTGAAACGTCACTTTGATTAACAAACTTTCGACTGTGTTTCTTTTTATGCCTAGATAAGTTTATTGCGCGACAAGGTTAGGTAGAAAAAATCACTAATGTCGCTACCTGAACACGAAGTGTGTCGATTTAGAATCTTAGTCGGATAGGGTTCGGCAGTAAAACGTCAAATCCGCCATTTTCTCAAGCTTCTTTTTTCATCGAATCGTTTACGACGTAGCAATGGTATGTTTTATTCTTTCTAACCCATGGGAAAATCATATCAAGCTTGGTCGGCCAATTATAAAATCTGACATTACTAACAAAATGACGTTGTGCTGCCGAACCCTGTCCGACATGTCAAGTGTCAGCCACATGTAGGGACCCTAGGAGAGAGTTTAGAAGGTTACAATGTCAGATTCGTCATTTCTCGCGCTTCACATCGTTTACGAAATAGCAAAACTATGTTTGTATTCTTTCTAATCTAACGAGTGTTCAGAAAAAAAAAAAAACTGTCTAGATAGCCAAGAATTTATTCTGAACGTCTAGCGTAAGATTCTTTATACGACTAACGTGAGGCGTCACTTGCATTTCTAACCTCACTTTAACTCAAAGAAGACATTTCAAAAATAAATGTTTATTACCGAATATTTAATTAAGTATAAATATTAGAGAGAAAATTGCAGGAGCAGCAGGCTTTCGAGTTTTGTTGGTTAGGTTGACCGTCAACTTGTCAAAGTTGAAATTGAAATGGTGTTCATCACGACATGCGTTACGGAAAACAAAAGCCTGCTATTTGATCGTTTTTTTATATAGAACACTCTTTAGTAGCTTAGTGAGAAATACCTGTGGACAATCATTTCAAATTAGGTCAGCCAACATAAGATCTGAAATTACTAAGGAAAACAGTTCTGCCAACCGACCTAGCACATTTTTCGGGAGAAAGTTCTAGAAAGTTTCGGTAGATGTCTCTGTTTTTCGGTAGATCATTAATATTGTTAAAGAAAAATACTTATAAAGCTATTTTTATGCTTAAAATAAAGAAAAAAATTAAATAAATTAGTGATTTAATGGAAAAAGTAAAGAAAAAAGTACACTTTTGTCAAACAAAAATACAAATAGCAACATAACCTTCAATCGTATACAGGGTGTCCCGACAGTGCATTCTCGGGCTATATCTCGATAACTACTGCAGATACAAAAAAAGTTTCAAGACATTTTATTTTTAGAATTTGGAGATCTACAACATAAAATTATTTTCACCTACACAGGGTGAATCAAAACAATGGTACTAAGCACAACCTTTTTATTTCAAATGGCACACCCCATATATGATGCCAAATTTGAATTGCCCATAAAATTCTACACATTTTTTATATGACATAATCTAAGCCTAAATCTAACCGTTCTGAAGATATTTAACATTTTCTCTAAAAAGTGTCGTTTGCAGCCATTGCTTTATTTATTCATATTTAATTTATTTTTTACTTTAGAAAAAAGATTTTTGGTACAGACATGGCTGATACTTTAACTTATTGTAAGCCACATGTATACTGTGATCAAAAGAAATCTTAAGTCTGGCCGTGAAAAAAAACCTTTTTTTGCTTTCAATCCTAACCCTGACGACAGCTAAGATAACTGTCATTTATATTTCTGGGTCATTATTTAAATGAAACTCGATGGAAATAAATGCTTTTAAAAATATTTATGTTCTTAAGTAAGGTCTTGATTACTATAAAATGTTATTGCTCTCTCTGTAGTGCGCGCTCCATTTGTTGTAGTTTGTCTCCAAGTTATCCACACCTTATACTTTGATTATACTGTCCTGATGAGGTCTAATAAGCTCGAAATGTATTACATAATTAAGTGAATATTTGTCGAGCCAGGATTTCCCGAACACGACAGATAGGGCAAGATTATTTTATTATGTTAACTTACTTTTCTATCCTTTTTTTTTGTAAAACTTGAAATATGAAATTTTGGTTGAATTAATTAGAATTCGGTAGATCGGTAGACTAGAGTTAAAAATCGGTAGATCTATCGAAAAATCGTCAGGGTTGGTAGCACTGAACGAAAATAACGTTGTGTTTCCAAACCCTCTCCCACATGTTAAATGTCAGTCAAAATCTAAGGACCCTAGACAAACCTGAAGGTGAATTTCGTAGTTGTTGCAACAAAAACTTGACTTGAATTTTCGATTGACAGTTCATTTGTAAATAACCATAATTTAATCCAAACAAGATTTAAAAATAGAGAGATTCAAAGAAAACAATGGGCGCGTTCAGCGGTTGAGTTGCTTACTCAGCAATCGATTGATTGTGATTGACTCACATGAAGGTAATAGCCAATCACAAACGACTTCTGAGTAAGCAACGCATCCGCTGAACGCGCCCAAAGTCTATTTTTGAATCGAAACAGGTTTGGATCACGATTTTGTGAGCGAAAGAAAGCACTTAATGCAACTGTTATCATCATTTAGATTTTTTTTTGGTAGGTCGGGAACACTGCCTTAATGTACGCTTCTAGTGGAAACCACCCCCATTGCTGCAACGAACTGCTGTTACGTGGGGCGGATATTGCGGCTGTTAATCTCAACGGCGACACGGCGTTCTCCTTGGCTGTTGATAACGGAAGTAATTTAGGTAATGCAAAAAATAAAGTGCGTTCAGAAAATCCCACGTTTGGAGTTGGCCTTGACTTGAGAGACAACAACAAACGCGGCACGTCTTCTTGTTATTTATTCAATGCATTTCAGTGTTGCCACTTTGGAGATTTCCCGCTAGTTCTAACTTAGTTGAAATCAAAGCTGCAGTAAGAATTTTACATCTAGCTACTTGTTTTGTTTAGTGGAAATATCACTTGTAAATTTTATTTAAAAAATTCAGTCGATAGTAACAGAGTTATGACTTCACTTATCTCTTTAATTATGATATCCTACAAATTTAGAAACTATCCTAGAACGTTAGAGACAATCATAGCAAATTAGAAACTATCCTGGAATGTTAGAGACTACCCCAGAAAATTAGCAACTATCCTAGAACGCTAGAGACTATCTTGGAAAATTAGCAACTATTCGAGAACGTTAGAAGCTAAACATGTTAGATGGCGTAATGGTAGATAATAATTGTATCAAAATTCATGAGCAATGTTGCCGTCTTGACGAATTTATCTCTAAAAGTAACGATTTTTAACCAGCGATTCCAACCCTATTACGTTAAATGTTACATCTGAGAAGTACAACTGTCTACTAAACTTTTTTTTTTTAAATAAATTTATTGGCAGTAACTGAGTCAGGATGTGTGTTTGGTAACTGCTAAATGTCAAATGATTTTGCGGCTTATTACAGATTATTGCTTATTTTTTCAAAATTTGGCGGAATTTCTTCAAGCTCTGTCTGGCGGATTAATTTTGTGGTAATTGGCAACACTGACGCATTTCTCTTTTAAATAATGCCTATTTTAGCTCCATTAGCCTTTGTTCCATTGCGAAAGTAACTTTCACTTACGAAAGCTTTTCTAAAGAGGAAATTATTTATGTAGAGGAGAGAGCAACGATTTGTATCCAAAAAGTAGCCGGTTCTGGTAAATAAAACCAACAATTCACACAGAGAAGAGAATTTCTCCAACAACATAAATAACTTAACCTTAAAATGTCAAAAGTATTGAAAGTCAGCTGTATCTATTTTTGACTACTGAACAAGGATCGACCCAACGCCAATTCCAAGCGTGGGAGTTTTTGAACACACGATGTTACTAATATTAATTATTAATATTATACTAATCTTAATGACACGGTACTTATTTGCTTTTAATTACGTTGGTAGCAGTGCTCTGTGATGGTTTTTTGAGGTGCAGGGTTGCCAGGTCGGGCGAAATTCCTCTACTTGGGCTACACCTTAGACACACAGTCGAAAGAAACAAAAATAGTAGACAGTTACAGTTTCCTGTAATTTTTCTTTCACCAAAATGATATTCTTTGAATGCGCTTCCACAGCTGACATTTAGAAAGTTTGTAAGGTTTCAGGTTTGACGAGTTCAGAACTTCTGTAAAGTCCCTGTAATCGCCTTTAAACAGTACCATTTTTAGAAAGAAAAAAATACAGGAAACTGTAACTGTCTACTATTTTTTGCTTTCGACCGTACTTGGCGTTTAAAAATTTTATTTGGCGCCTGGCGCCTGATTTAGGCCACTATTGTTTTTGTCTTTTTCGCATAACGGCACTCAACAAAATTCTAAATCTAACATAATCCTTAGAACAAAAGTACAGCACCGACCAAAAATTCGAAACTGCAGTGCCGAGGATGCAAATAAAAAGTATACAGTGTGATCCGTAATGACTGTCTATGCTGCTACTATATGACGAGGATACTGCGAGTGTCGTTTTCTTTTGTTTTTTTTTGTTCACTTCAACTTTTTCATTTTGTTTTCGGGAATTGTCGTTTTGTATTTTATTCACGATTCGTTCGTTTTATTTTGTTCTTTCGTTTTCTGCCAGTTTCACGGCGTTTCGTTGCTTTCTTTTGTTCTTTTCTATTTTTCGCATTTTTCTTCTTTTTAATCGAATTGGTTGGTTTTCATAGTTGGCTCCCTCCTTCTTTTTTACAGTTCTTTTTTGTTTCCTGCGAGTTTGTTTTTATTTGCCGGCCGAAACTATCATCGATTTTCATCATTTTTTTTGTTCACCTTATTATCATAGTCTTTTTAAATTTATTTTACGTTTTCGTATTTCTTTTTTGTTTTATTTTATCAAACTTATTTTTCACATTTTGTTGATTGATGCTTTTTTGCAGTTGTCTATTGTTTTCTACTGCTAGTAGTTTTTTTTCGTCTGGAAATTCGTTTGTTTTTTGTTCGTCTTAGTCGTCAATCTACTTTTGTTTTTTTTTTGTTTATGTTTTCGTACTGTGTATTTCTCTTTTGTTTTTCTTATCGAGTTGATTTTTTCGCATTTTATTCACGCTTTTTTTGTAGTTCACCGTTTTTCATTTGTTTTGTGTCCATCTCGGCTGTGATCTTTCGTTTCAAGCAATGTATTTCGTAGTTAATTCCTTTTTTTGTTTTGTTTTGTTTTTATCATGTTGATTTTTTTACAGCTTGCGTTTATTTTCTGCGATTTTTTTAATTCGTCCGGAAAATTGTTATTTTTGTTCAGCTGGGTGTTGTAAATCTTCTTTTGTTTTTTTACTATACACATGCTTTGTATTTTGTTACCGCTTCCTTCTTTTTTCTTTTGTTTCTGATTTCTTTGTAGTTTTCTGATATCGCAAGCGGCCATGTTTTATTTGTTTTTTTTGTTTTTCTTTGTCTAGTTGACCGTTCGTTTATTTTGTTTTCTCTTGTTTTGTGCCAATTTCATTACTTGCAATTCTTCTTTTCTCACATTCTTCTCTTCTCAGAATTGTCGTCGATTTTCATTTTTTTGTCCACCTTAATATATCTGCTTTTTTTAATTAATTTTTTGTTCTCGTATTTCTCTTTGTTTATTTTAATCAAATTGACTCCACATTTTGTTGACTGACGCTTTTTTACAGTTATGTTTTGTTTTCTTCTATTTTTTTCGTGTAGAGATTAATTTTTTCTTGTTCAACTTAGTCATCAAGTTTTTTTTTGTTTTGTTTTCTTCTGCTCTTTAGTTTTCGTACCGTTGTTAATTTCTTCTAATTTTGTTTTTATCGGAATGTTGAGTTTTTTTTCAGCTTGCGTTTATTATCCGCGAGTTTTTTAATTCGTCCGGAAAATTGTTGTTTTTCGTTCAGCTTGGTGTTGTAAATCTTCTTTTGTTTTCTTTTCTTTTTTACTATGTATTCACTTCACGTTCTGCGTTTTGTTGCCGTTTCTTTCATTTCTCTTTTGTTTCTGATTTCTTTGCAGCTTTCGTTTGTTTCTTTTTTTTAATTTTTGATATCCCAAGCGGCCATTTTTTATTTGTTTCTTCTTTGTCTTCTTCTTCGTATAACTTTGTTATTTTATTGAAATTTCTTTTTTCGTTTGTTTTTGCTATATTTCTATTCTAAGCCAAGGGACAGAAAGTGAATTAAGGTAAACAAGATCGATTAAATATAACACAAATTAATCTGTTACATAGCCCTTTGGCTGCACTTTATTAACAAGTTGGCGACATTGCCTGCAAAAAATCTAGCAACACCATTGAGGATTGTCTTATTAAAATGCGTTTAGAATACAAGAATTGTAATTATTATGACCAGGGAGAAGAATTGGACCCACTTAGTGTTGGACACTTTTCACACCGTATGTGCTACTTATTCCTTCTGGATTTAAATTGCTAATGAGTGGGAGGGAAAGGGTTACAGTGCGAGCGTTTGCACTTCGCAGAAGTTACTCTGGGCAGGGACTAATACAGTCCGAATACTAAATTTTCGTACTGCTCGCGGAACAAGTGGGCCGATTTTCCTGTCCTGATTATGACCATTTTGACTGAGGAATTCCAGTTCTGTTTTCTGTTCGGTATTTTATGAGTGTACAGGGTTTTCAACAATGTCTGAATCCCACGTGATCATCCAAATTGGACAACCAAACTCACACTTACGGTAACTCTTAAAACAAAATACCCCAACTGCAATAACGTTAACGGTTAACCAGTGGCGGAACAGAATTGATTTTATCAGACCAAATAAGAATAAGAATACAGTTTTAAGGTAATATTAAAACAAAAGCTATAATAGATATGAAATATTTAATGTTACCGGTTATTTTTTTAGTGAAAAAAAAAAACAATGTCTGACAGTATCGCCAATCTGCAGAAAGCAAGTTTTCCTAGATAGGACACGATTTGGTCACGTGGGACTTTAAACATTTTTGAAAATCCTGTGCATTGTACAGGTTTAAATTGAATTAAATTAATTTTTCAGCTCAGGCCGTTATAGAAAATTATCTTCTAACAATGCTGGGTTGACGAGTCCACGTCCGTGTAATACCGGGTGATCAACGGAATTCATAAGAGGACGCTATGATTAGTACTATTATTTTATACTGTGTGGTTGGATACTCCGAGAAATGAATAATAAACTGATAATTGTTTTATTTGAGGTTATGTTCGTGTTTTGTACGATGTTTGATGATATATTTAGTAAATAGTATTTTGCTTAAAAGCAGAAATAAAATAAGTGTAGCGAATAAATACTTATATTAAAATTCTCAGGAGCATTTTGCAATGTTTCAGGAGTAACTAATTTGCATGCTTCCTTGTTTCTCTTTTGAAAGTATCAAATATCAAGCATTTTTGAGAAGAGATGTCACAGTTCTGATGCCTGTGTTGCCAACTTCATACGGTAAATATCACAGCCTACTCTAATTATAAATTCCATTGATCGCATGGTATTAGCTTCGAAGAAGAGTGAAGACGAGTGCGCCGCTGCCATGAAGAAACCATAATATTTTTTGTTAATTTTGAAAATAAATTGTTTCTATTATTGCAAAAAGAAACGAATCTTTGTTCTTTTGTTTGTCTTGAAGATATTAAATTAGATTAGTTTAAAAATCATCCGGTGTACTTTTCAAGCGTATGAATTTCTCGACGAAACATTTAAACAATGAACTCTCGACGCGTCAGATAGCTGCTTAAGCACTTGAATTAAGTTGCGAAAAGAGATGCGGTTCATCCGCATAGACAACTTGAGTCACCAAAGTGACTAAAATTTAATTTATTAGACTCTTGGGCCAAACATTAAATTTGAATCGATCAATCAAATTGAAGCGCGTGCGAAGGCTAAAGGTGCTTTTACTGCGTATTGTACAATTTGGACTTTGTGTTGGGATATTTTCTTTTCAGACTTTTTCATTAAATTGTGGGAATCGCAACACTGAAGTAAAGAAATGCTACCCTTTTGGGTCGTACGCTGTGATGGTACGCCGATGGTAATGTGGGAAATGTAAATAAATCTACAGGTTATACTGACTTCTCTGTTTTAACATTGCACACTACGTCTATTTAGTCTTAGGAATTCATTGAACTTATTAAGATTGAGACATCTTAACGCCTGGTTGCTCCGCAACCCCCAGTACTACGCCATTGCAAATGATGCTTCTCCGCCTTCCAAACTCATATTTATAAAAATTAAATGCAATTGACCTTTCGTGGCTGTAAAATATCCACAATAAACATTCAGATAGAAAAATACATGAAAAGTAAAATTTCAAAAGATCGTACCAAGAATCGTAAAAAAAAACATCGTACAAGCGGAATGAAAAGCAGCCGATTTTTTAATTGAAATTAAATTATTTTTGTATTTTTTTTAATCGGAAGTACCTACTGTTTCAGACAGAATTCAAGTACTAGGTACAGTCGCGATCAAACAAATCGAGACCGATTGACCCCTCTGCTACCCTTACTACCAAAGTCAATTTTTTAATTCGATGACCTAATAGCTTGGTTAATGTTGGTGTAGAGCAGTAAATTTTATTAATATTCTTGAAACACTCTATGTAGATGTACTTATTCTATTTATTTGACTCTATTTCATTTTTTTTTAGTTATAAACCGATCGCACGTATTTTGTCTTTTCTTGATTCAGTTTGGTTTAATCCGCCTTTTTTCTTTTGGTGCCAAACTTTCTCGATTTCTGTATTCGATGAGACTTTTTATTTTCATCTTCTTCATCGCCGATCGTCTTTTGTCTTTTCTTTACTCGGTTTGATTTCGATATTTTCAATTTTTTGAAGAAAACATTCGGAACCGTACATTTTATGTAAATTTTTGTCCTTTCCAAAAACTATTTTTAATACTACGGGGTGCGGAACACTGGGCGGGTGTTAATTTTTTTCAAATCAAATGGTATCTACCCGCTTCCCTCCCCAATTAGACAAAATTCACGGGTCCGAACATTTTTTTGAAAAAACTAATTGTCATGAAAATACCGAATTTATCCACTACTTAGTTTCTACGCTGTATAATTATCGATCGTCTTTTGTTTTTGATTTTTTTTTTTAATTTACTCGATTTGTGTTTATTTTACATTTTAATCCCTTCGATCGATCCCCATTTTCGTCTTTCCTTTTATGTGATGTTTTATTTTTTAATTATATTTTTTTTTAGAAAAATTTTGTGCAAATCGTTTTTGATTGCAGTGAGAACAAAAAGCGATAGTAAGATGTCGCTATTTTATATGTTTATATTTTTTTTGTAATATTTAACGATCAATTCTTTTATATAATTTTTATTTTCGTCGATCATCTTTCGTTTTCCGTTTTTTGTTTTGTTTGATTGACTTCCGTTGTTTTTTTTTCATTTACTCAGTCAGTTACTTTACTATTTACAGATTAAATTTTTGATTGTTAATCAATTTGTCTTGTTCTCAGTTTTACGCATTTTTATTCTCGCTCTGTCTTCATCGACGATCGTCTTTTGTTTTTGTTTCAATAGATTCGACGGTATTTCGTTTATTATTTTGATTATCAATCAATCATAATTCTTTTCTTTTTTTATTGTTCGAATTGTTCGCACTTTCAAGTAATAACATATTAAAAAAATTGAAACATCTCAGATAACAATCACTTAGAAAAATTATTTTACCTACTTTTTCAACTTTATTCGGTATTTTTTGCTCTTTATGATGCAAAGAGGAAAATGCTTTTCCCTTACCGCGTATCCCAAAAATTTCTCGCCCGGGGCCTCGCAACTATTAAGGCTAGTTGTTACCAAAGCGACAAAATTTAACAGCCCTTTAAACTTAACGGTTTTGATACAGAATAGGCCCCTAAGTCTGTTAGAGGTTTGTACTTGAATTGCATTCTATTAAAAATAAGGAGATTTATTTATTAATTTTGGGTACTGCGAATAATCTCTTAAATATTTAATATATTTTCTACATTTTTTTTGTAAAAGAGCATATATGCCAGAAATTGCATGCTGACGTTTTGATTTACAGTGACGACAGAAATTTATTGCTCACGACTACACATTTTTTCGATATTTCGTAATTTGTAGAAAAAATAAGAGAAGAATTGTAGAACAAAATAATTTTTGCAAAAATGAAAGATGAGAAATATCGCGGCGTTTCATTCATATATGCTGGCCACGGTGAACGATATATTAGGTGATTCTACAAGAGCACTCGGCCGTGTATCGATATCTGCATGAAAGCAAATGCGAGAGCGACCGCTGAAAAATGAGTTCAAATATCAATGCGCGGGAGAGAACGGTGTTTAATCCTTCAACATGAGATAAACATTAAAATATTTCTACCAGTTGCGTGTACGTTTCGAACGCCCGCGCTATTACCTATAGATTCTTTACTGTGAAGCCAGCATTGTACTTATTGATAAATGCCAATAACGTAACTTTTATTACTGTCGACAATTTACGAACAGTTAAGAGAAAAAAACGTTCTTCTACAGAGTACCACAATTTAAAAACTAATGAAAGAGTGCATAGGTTTAGCTCTGTGGTAAGTTCTATTCCCCAACATATTAGTAAGTATATAATTAGATATGTTATCAGCTTCATTGAATACAGCCTTCATTGAAATTTCACTGACGTAACGTAAAACAAGCGTAAAACGCCTCGTCGACGAAGGTCTCCTTTAAATTCTTAGAAAAATTTTGTGCAAATCGTTTTTGATTGCAGTGAGAACCTCGAGCAGCCTCTGGACAGCTGTTTCAGCCCTGCTTGGGGCTTCTTCAGCAGAAACGTAGCTCGACATTCCCACTGCAGACCAAAAACGACTTGCCCAATTTATTCGCAAAATGTTAGGTCAAAAAGCGATAGTAAGATGTCGCTATTTTGTATGTTTAAATTCTTAATATAAACTAAGTACTTGAAGAAGAGAATAAGTGAAAAATAATTTAAATTTACTTCCGTTAATTTTATTCAAATTACATAGCCACGTTCCCTAGCATATTATTCATTTCTTTCTGATTAAACGCTAAAAGGAATAATTATGAAATGCTATATACCGGGTGCGTCATTCAACGGAATCCCTGTTGAAGATATTTAAAAATATTTAATGCGAAAGTTCAAGCTCCTTATAAATAATTAAAAATGAAATGTACAATGCGTTTGTATATTTATCTGTACGATGTATTGTGACGTTAACAGGGTGAGTACTTCCACCAGGTCACGATATAACGTCATTTCTAGGGATGGCAACGATGTATCGATATATTAGAAATATCGACATATTCGCGAAATATTATTATATACAGGCTGTCCACCGAGTGCTGCGGTCTTCTGTACCATCTAAAGTGTATAAGACAGAAAAGAAATTCCAAAAAGCTGAGGTGTAACTCAGTCAGCTCTATTCTGTAAAATTATTTTTGGCTATACAAGGTGTTCAGTAACTAAGAGCTATTTCGAGATATTTCGAAAGTACGCATAACGAGTAGGTAATAACCAAAAATTTCGGAAGTTTTATTTAAGAGTTTTTAAGATATTAATTTGTGCTCTTATAGTTTGATTATTTATTTACATTTCCTCGCAAATTTTTGTAGGTAGCCAATACAATATCTCATCTACAGAAATTTCACAACAGATTCAATCTATTAGTTATTATGTGTACAGGATGTTGAGTTTTGTAAAAGTTAATTTTTCTCAAAATTTTCAAATGGAACGCCCTATATGTCTAAACCCTTGTGAAACACTACCTTAATGAGCTTTCATAAAACGCCAAATGTTTTTGTCCAAACTGAACAAATCGCGAAACAGATATTAATCATTTCTTTTAATTGCAATATTGACGTATTTTAGCCTTTTCGAACGGTTCTTCTGTTTTATTTTGTTGATAAATTAACAAATATTAGTTAATTTAATTAATAAATTAAAAAATAACAAAATAATGTACAAATTAAAGAATAATAAGTATTAAATAAAATAACAGAAAACAATGAACAAATCAAGAATGACAAGGAAAAATTGGATCTAGAAATTTTTATATTAAATATTCAAATTGTTTTTCAATTTCTTGTAAATACTTCTTACTTCTCGTAATCTTGACGCCAAAAGGCAGTTTTAGTTGCTTTCTCCTATTAGGTGTGTCACGTCACATAACTTTTCATTATTAAAATCCATTTTGTTAACACAGAAAGAAGTACACATTTGTAAAAGTAGTGTCTCACTAATCTAAACAATTGTTCTGTCAATTAAAAATTCATGGCAACTGTTTTCCTATTTTCTAGCAAACGACAACGTAATTTTAAATTTTATTTTTTAAATTATTTTAATAAAGTTATTTAAATATTTGTAAAGTAAAGGAACATAGGATTTAGTTTAATAGGAACATATTCATTTACTTTGAACACAAAATACAACATATTCGTTGATTTATCATGTAACTGAAACAGAACGACCGGACGGAAAGGCTGAATAACGTTAATATTGAAAGAAAAAAAATTTCATTGCTGTCTCGCGATTTCTTCAGTTTAGACAAAAACATTTGGCGTTTTATGAAAGCTCATTAAGGTAGTGTATCACAAGAGTTTAAAAATTAACTCTTTCAAAGCTCGACACTCTGTACACATAATAACTAATAGATTGGTTCTGTTGTGAAATTTCTGTAGATGAGATATTGTATTGACTACCTAAAAAATTCGCGATGATATGTAAATAAATAATCAAACTATAAAAGCTCAAAGTAAAACTTAACTAAATCTTCCGAAATTTTTTGTTATTACCTACTCGTTATGCGTACTTTGAAATATGTAAAAATATAATATAATATAATATTGGGTGTTTCATTTAAAAAAATATAACTTTGGTATGGCTTTCAGTTACTGAATAGCCTGTATAGTTAAAAATAATTTTAGAAAATTACACCTCAGCTCGTTTGAATTTCTTTTCTAACTCGTATACTTTAGACGGTAGAGAAGACCGCGGCACTCGGTGGACATGCTGGTATAATATGAGCCGATATATCGATATATATTTTTTTTTGCCATCCCTAGTCGTCTCCACCATGTTACGCTATAAGGGCGCACTCCACCCGCGCTGTCACGAAACGAAGCCGAGTTAGAATAAAAATCTATGTTCTGAATAAAAGAGAGAGACGTTTACGTTTTACGAAAAATATAATTAAATTTACTAAGTTACATTTTAAAATTAAGGTTAAGATTAAATTAGATTAAATTAATTGTCTTCTTTGTACTAAATTCCTCGTGCTGCACATTGATCCATCATCCTTCATCCGAGGCACGTCACGATTTCGCTAAACCATTACCGTACACATTTTTACAAAACACTGACTACTGTCATATCAACTAATAACTCCTGTCGATTAAAATAGGTAATTGACTGACTCGTATTCTCCAACTTCCCTTTTTTTATGCCATTCGTGCCGGATGCCATGTTTTCTCAAACGTGACAGTATAATTTTGTTTTAGAAAAATTTTTTGCAAATCGTTTTTGATTGCAGTGAGAACTTCGAGCAGCCTCTGGACAGCTGTTTCTGCCCTGCTTGGGGCTTCTTCAGCAGAAACGTAGCTCGACATTCCCACTGCAGACCAAAAACGACTTGCCCAATTTATTCGCAATTGCGATGTAAGAATGATGAACATATAAAATAGCGACATCTTACTATCGCAGGGCTGAAACAGCTGTCCAGAGGCTGCTTTTCTAAAATCTTTCATTATGCTTTGACAGCAAGCATGGTCGCCTTGCATGGGGGACTTATTAGGAGTAAATCCCGCTTCAATTTGTCTATCCTACTGCAATGTCAGGTCAAAAAGCGATCGTAAGATGTCGCTATTTTATGTGTTTATAATTTTGTTATTTTAAACGGAACAACCTATAGTTGTTGTGTGTAGTCGAATTTGAATGTATCAGGTAATTTTATTGAAGATAAGTTTGTCGAGGATTCCCTATGATTAAGTACAACAGTTTTTAAGATATTGGGGTTTCCCTACAATTAAGTATAACAGTTTTTAAGATATCGTCATTTTTTTAATTGCAATTTTTTTAATAATTTGGAATACGTCACAATTTTTGTGTGACATTTTAAAATTATTAATATTATTTCTAAATTGTCTATTAATCTTGAATTTCCAATTCTCTGATAACATTGAATTTTCTACTATTATTGAATAAGGACCCGCAAGAATGTTGCCAATTATTTTAATTATTATATATTTTTGATTTTAAAGTCATGTCATACTATATTAAATTTCATACATACTCTCAAAATTATGTATTAATGGTGATTTTTATCAAGAAAATATGTACTTTTGGCTAAAATATGTACATTTACATAAATAGTGACTGAATCCGAAGCCTGAAATTGAAAGTTTTAAAACCGAAGTACACGTCATATCTAATTATTTATAGCACCACCCTCTTCGTCTAAAAAAGAAAGTTGCGACGAGAGTCATTCAAAATGCCATCTTTTAGCTAAAAGAGAAAAGACGCGCCATAAAAAAATTAAGTGACGTAATAAAAAATAGATCTTACTTAATGGATTTAAAGTCGAAGACCACCAACTGACTCTTATAGGTAGATCGACCCTATAAGTATAAGTTTTCATCGACCCCTTCGGGGTCAATATCAACCTCGTTCGGAAGCTCTGTTTTTAACTGAACCACTTCTACAGGGTTACAACTAATTAAAGGGCCACTATGACGATCCCGTAAACTATAAGTGATACAAAGATGGTGAAATTACAGAAAAGTTGCGCTGTTTTGAGATCTAAAAAAATGTGCAAAAAATCTTTTCTATTATCATTCGTTTTTGAAGCATCTTCAAAAAACTGAAAATTCTCATTTTCGAAAATCTCGAATATCTTCCTTATTTCTTAAGATAAGATAATAAAATTCGGTGTTTTTACACTAAATTCGATGGACAACCTAATGCAGTTCGAAGAAATAGGTTAGGTTTGACAGTTTCGTAGATACGACTGTCACCTGTTTCTTTTCTTATGGACGCTATCTTAGATATTCATAGCACGTGATGCAGAAATAATTTTTGAATACGACCATATGAACATTTATGCTTTTTTTTTAAACAAAATATTAGATTACTAAGAATTTTTGATAAAAAGTATTTTTTTAATGTAGAAATGCAAATAAGTACCGTAATTGAGTAAGATTTATTGTTTTAATAATAATTTTAGTTCTGAATGTTTACCCGTATGCGCCTACTAGATATTTTTTTTTTCAAAATCTTTTGTAGTACCTTGATATTTTGTTTTAAAACAAAAAAGCATAGGTGTGTCATGTGGTCGTATTCAGATTTTGTTTCTGTATTACGTGGTATGAATACCCAAGGTTGCGTCCATAAGAAAAAAGACAGTTGACAATCGTATCTGCGAAACTGTCAATCCTAACCTATTTCTTCGGATTCTATTAGATTGCTCATTGAATTTAACATAAAAATATCGAATTTCATGATTCCATTTTAATAAATAAGGAAGATATTCGAGATTTTCGAAAGTTAGAATTTTCAGTTCTTTGAAGATATTTCAGAAACGAATGGCGGTAGAAAAGATTTTTTTTGAATATTCTGATAGGCTCGAAAATAGCGCAACTTTTTTGTAATTTAACCATTTTTGTATCTCTTATAGTTTACGAGATCCCCTTTAATTAGTTGTAACTTTAAAAATGAACGATTTTAGAAAAATTTTGTGCAAATCGTTTTTGATTGCAGTGAGAACCTCGAGTAGCCTCTGGACAGCTGTTTCAGCCCTGCTTGGGGCTTCTTCAGCAGAAACTGTTTATATGTTCATTAAAAATGAACGTTGCAAAGCAGACAATGTGGTATTTTTATAAGTTTGTGGAAGATGTCTAACGCAGTAGCAAAACTTGCTTTTCATTAAAAAGGGTTCTAATAAAATCGTCTTTATTTTGAGAATATACGGGAATCTTTGTTTTTTTTTTTATTCTTAAGAAGACGCGGTTTCCCAAACTATAAACAAATAAATTAGAAGGCAACACTCGGTGACATTGAAATTTTATCCTTGCACGTACGAACCTTGTCCTCACAGCATTACGAATAGGTACCATTAAAGAAAATCGTAAATATATGCATGTGAGTAGAAAACCTGTTAATGAGCACGAGCGAAATTGGTTATCTCTCGGCGTATCGAAGTTATCTCGTGGTTATCTGAATTTCTGCTACGAAATAGATAACACATTAAAAATACGCTCTCCGGCCTTAACGGTATCAATACTGATAAATTAATTACGAAACTGAGTAGTAGTTTAATCGCGCGTGTACCGCGAACATGGGGAAGTCCGCCGTTTGCTAATTGAAATTCGTAAACACATCCAAGAGTTCTTGTTGTGCTAGTTGTTGTTGCTGCTGTTGTTCGAGTTTCGCGATGATGAACGGAAGCAGCGTGTGGTACACACCTATACAGATTGGCAAGTGGCTCTTCAACACGTTATACCATCAGGCGATAGCCGTTATCGTGATATATGCTATTTGGATTCCTGCGCAAAATTATTCAAATCCGTTTTCGTGGCATGTGATACTCAGCACACTCGGGGTAAGTTTATCTTAATCTGAAACCCTGAAATCTGAACGTAGTTGTTAAGGTAGATTTAACTTTTATACCTCTCGGGAGGTATATCGAACGTTTACCGAAGTACTTACACGTTATATCTTCTTTAATGAAACATAGTTCTTATGGAAACCTATCGTCCAAGATTGCAATTATAGCTATTCATTATACAAGTGTCTTATAAGGCAAATAAGTCACGAGCGTAATACATAGTTTTATCCGACACCTGTTTATTACGAAGTCATAATAATGCCGAGTTTAATTATAGGCTCATAATTCCACTAGTGTTCTTTATAAACCTCATAATATATTCAAAATCGGTAATATAATGACTTCTTAAATAAATAGGCGTTGGATACTTAAGTACTTAACTATCATCTAAATAGTACTTTTCGTATAATCAACATAATTTCTAGCATGTAAACGAACTGTTTCTCGTAAAGTACACACAAAGTTTCATGACATAACAGCCACTTAAATTAAGAGTGTGTTGCTCAAGTCATTTTAAGTGCAAACGCTTTCGTAAACGAAGAGCTCAAATGTGTACATTCACAAAAATCAGGTTGGCGTTTGAGCAATCTCTGTCGTAATAGGCTTAAATTTAATACTTCTTACTAAGTAAGTAGTTTATCAAGTTATTTAAATCAAGTTTAATTTTTTACTTAAAATTGACGTGACTTCATTTACGCTGCAGGATTATTAATCAGTTTTGACCTAAAAATGACCTAAGCAACACATCTTTGCGATATAATCATTATGTTTTGGAACACCCTGTAGATACTAAGTATATCTTCCCAATGAACTAAAATAGGTCATTGTTATACTTAAACGGTTTTCGTTGGAATGTAATGAGTTCACTTACGCTTAAATACTGTAAATATTTGCTTTATGATGAAAAGCAATAAAACTTAGCATTCTTTTATAGTTTGTTGGTCGTAGCTAAGCTTCTTGTATACGTTGCCTTTTATTTGTTAATCTCGAGACGAAAAAAGCCTTGATGAATCATGATTAAATGAGAAATTACAATTTATAACTAAAGACCGGATGTTTAGCTCGTAAAACAGCTGAAAAACGCATGTACCTGATTTGGACGACTTAATTATGATATTAGGTATTTATTTTGAGGTCTGTTAGAGTTAAATAGAACATTAAAGTTGAAGTGATTGTTCAGAATTTTGTAAAAAGTGAAGATAATGACTTCAATTTTAATTTTGTGCAAAATTCCGGATAAGTACTTTAATTTTAATGTATTATTTAATTCTAGTAGATCTTTTTAAGGATCTGTCACGAGAAAATAAGTCCCTGATACCATAGTTAAGTCACCCAAATCAGGCATACGAGTTTTTCAAACTTTTTTTACGACCTGAACGTCCGGTCTTTACTTATAACTGTTCTTCTTATGTCGCTTTCTAGTTTCAAAACATTTCTTTGCAATTAATTTCACTTTCCAATGAGAAACATTAAAACGTAGCACTCTTTTATAGAAATATAGAAATACGAAAAAACAAACGCAATTAAAAAATAAAATAAAAAAACATTCATTCTGTCTATTCAATCCAGGTAAAAAAAATTATAGGAATTAAAAGTAAGAAATTAATAAATTGCGATAAACTTGAACCTAACTGCGCCTAACTCTAGCAAAAAAATTAAAAATGACAAGAAATTTAAACCGAAAACATACAACGCAAAAGGAAATGGAAAACGAAAGTTCAAGGCCAAACCAAGTCTCTCAGATAAAACAGATGAGAAAAAAATTTAACTCGAAAACAATTGATTAGTAAAAAATTAAGCAAGAAAATTAAAAGCAGAAAACGTAAGAAGTAATTAAAGTAGAATATGTATGAGAAAACAATTAAGATTAAGCTTAACCAAATAATCTCAAGGTCAATTCAACCCAACTGAATTCAATCTGACTATATTCAAGCGAAAAAAATAAGATAATTGAAAAAACAAACGCAATTAAAAAAATAAAAATCAATTAAAATTGCGCTTAACCAATCTCAAGGACAGCCAATACAAATTGAATTCGACCTCCTCGATCCTCCTATCATAGTTCTATTCAATCCATGTAAAAAAATAAAAATTGAAAGAATCAAGAGAAAAAAAATTAATAAAATGCAATAAAATTGAACTTAACTTCGCCTAACTTTAGCAAGAATTTTAAAATTACAAAAAAATTAAACTGAAAATTCCATGTCGGACCAGAAATCCATAAAAATTTAAGTAATTAAAAGTAAAAAATTAATAAAATGCAGTAAGATCGAACTTAACTTCGCCTAATTCTAGCAAAAAAATTAAAAATGACAAGAAATTTAAACCGAAAACATACAACGCAAAAGGAAATGGAAAACGAAAGTTCAAGGCCAAACCAAGTCTCTCAGATAAAACAGATGAGAAAAAAATTTAACTCGAAAACAATTGATTACTAAAAAATTAAGCAAAGAAATTAAGAGCAGAAAACGTAAGAAGTAATTAAAATTAAGCTTAACCAAAGAGACTGAACTCTTAACTATTCAAGCGAAGTAAAAAATTAAGAAATGTGAAAAAACAAACGCAATTAAAAAAAATAAAAATCTTTCAATCCATCTTAAAAATCTTTCAATCAAGTTCATCTAAAAAAATCAAATCAAAATCAAAAGAATTTATTAAAAGTTAAAAATTAATAAAATGCAATGAAATTTAACCTAACTCTAAGCAAAAAATTAAAAGTTACAAAAAATTTAAACCGAAAAGTCCAAATCGACCTAGAAAGGTAAGAAACAAATGAAAATCTAAATTAAAAAAATAAAAATTAAAACTTGAAAACAATCGAGTATTTAAAAATTAAACAACAAAATTAAAAGCAGAAAATGCGAAATAAAAAAATTAAGAAAAGTGAAAAAGCAATCGCAATTAAAATATAAAATAAAAATCAATTAAAATCACGGTTATAATCAAGAACAAATGTGAGAAACAAATGAAAATGTAAACAATTAAAATTAAGCTTAAACAAGATCGATTCAAGATCGATTCAATCAAACCGAACTCAATCAGACTCTATTCAACCGTAATAAAAAAATTAAGAAAAGTGAAAAAGCAATCGCAATTAAAATATAAAATAAAAATCAATTAAAATCACGGTTATAATCAAGAACAAATGTGAGAAACAAATGAAAATGTAAACAATTAAAATTAAGCTTAAACAAGATCGATTCAAGATCGATTCAATCAAACCGAACTCAATCAGACTCTATTCAACCGTAATAAAAAAATTAAGAAAAGTGAAAAAGCAATCGCAATTAAAATATAAAATAAATATCAATTAAAATCACGGTTATAATCAAGAACAAATGTGAGAAACAAATGAAAATGTAAACAATTAAAATTAAGCTTAAACAAGATCGATTCAAGATCGATTCAATCAAACCGAACTCAATCAGACTCTATTCAACCGTAATAAAAAAATTAAGAAAAGTGAAAAAGCAATCGCAATTAAAATATAAAATAAAAATCAATTAAAATCACGGTTATAATCAAGAACAAATGTGAGAAACAAATGAAAATGTAAACAATTAAAATTAAGCTTAAACAAGATCGATTCAAGATCGATTCAATCAAACCGAACTCAATCAGACTCTATTCAACCGTAATAAAAAAATTAAGAAAAGTGAAAAAGCAATCGCAATTAAAATATAAAATAAAAATCAATTAAAATCACGGTTATAATCAAGAACAAATGTGAGAAACAAATGAAAATGTAAACAATTAAAATTAAGCTTAAACAAGATCGATTCAAGATCGATTCAATCAAACCGAACTCAATCAGACTCTATTCAACCGTAATAAAAAAATTAAGAAAAGTGAAAAAGCAATCGCAATTAAAATATAAAATAAATATCAATTAAAATCACGGTTATAATCAAGAACAAATGTGAGAAACAAATGAAAATGTAAACAATTAAAATTAAGCTTAAACCAGATCGATTCAAGATCGATTCAATCAAACCGAACTCAATCAGACTCTATTCAACCGTAATAAAAAAATTAAGAAAAGTGAAAAAGCAATCGCAATTAAAATATAAAATAAAAATCAATTAAAATCACGGTTATAATCAAGAACAAATGTGAGAAACAAACGAAAATGTAAACAATTAAAATTAAGCTTAAACAAGATCGATTTAAGATCGATTCAATCAAACCGAACTCAATCAGACTCTATTCAACCGTAATAAAAAAATTAAGAAAAGTGAAAAAACAATCGCAATAAAAAAAATAAAAATCAATTAAAATTACGCTTAACCAATTTCAAGGACAACCAATCCAAACTGAATTTGACCTCCTCAATCCTCTTAACGTAATTCTATTCAATCCAGATGAAACATAAAAATTGAAAGAATTAAGGGAAAAAATTTAATAAAATGCAATAAAATTGAACTTAACTCTAGCAAAAAAACTTAAAAATTACAAAAAATTTTAACCAAAAATACCAAGTAGACCTGAAAATTTAAAATTACAAAAAGTAAACCGAAAATCCATGTCGGCCCAGAAATCAGTGTAAAGGAAATAAAAATTGAAGGAGTTAAAAGTAAAAAATTAATAAAATGCAGTACATTGAACTTAACTTCGCCTAACTTTAGCAAATGTTTAAAAATTACAAAAAATATAAACCGAAAGTTCCAAATGGACCTAGAAAGGTAAGAAACAAATGAAAGTCAAGATTAGAAAAAATAATTAAAACTCGAAAACAAGAACATTTAAGAAAGAAAATTTAAGGAAAAACAATTAAAACTGAGCTTAACCAAAGAATCTCAAGCACAATTCAACCCAAACCAAACTCAATCTGACTCTATTCAAGCGTAATAAAAAAATTAAGAAAAGTGAAAAAACAAACGCAATTAAAAAAATAAAAATCAATTAAAATTACGCTTAACCAATCTCAAGGACAACCAATCCAAACTGTACTCGACCTCTTCGACCCTCCCCTAACATAGTTCTATTCAATCCATGTAAAAAAAAATAAAAATTGAAAGAATCAAAAGGAAAAAATTAATAAAATACAATAAAATTGAACTTAACTCCGTCCAACTTTGACAAACAATTTAAAATTATTAAAAAGCTTAACCAAAGAATCTCAAGGTCAATTCAACCCAACCTAACTCATTCTGACTCTACTCAAGCGAAATTGAAAAAAAATAAGAAAAGTGAAAAAGCAATCCCAATTGAAAAAAAATAAAAATCATTTAAAATTACGCTTAACTAATCTCAAGGACAACCAATCCAAACTGTATTCGACCTCCTCGACCCTCCTAACATAGTTCTATTCAATCCACGTAAAAAAATTAAAATATAAAGAATTAAAAGAAAAAGAAATTAATAAAACGCGTTAAAATTCAACTTAACTCCGCCTATCTTTAGAAAAAAAACTAAAATTACAAAAAATTTAAACTGGAAAGTCCGCGTCGGCCCAGAAATTGATATAAAGGAAATAAAACGCAAAGCAAATAAAACGTAAAGTAATTAAAAGTAAAAATTAAAAAAATGCAATAACATTGAACCAAACTCCGCCTAACTCAAAAAAATTAAAAATTACAAGAAATTTGAACCGAATAGTCCAAATCGACCTAGAAAGGTAAGAAACAAATGAAAATCAAAATTAGAAAAAATAATTAAAACTTGAAAACAATCGAGTATTAAAAAATTAAAGAAAGAAAAATAAAAGCGGGAAATGTAAGAAAAAACAATTACGCCGAAGAATCTCAAGCTCAGTTCAATCCAACTGAACTCAATCGGACTCTATTCAAGCGAAATAAGAGAATTAAGAAAAGTGAAAAAACAATCGCAAAGAAAATAAAAATCAATTAGAATTACGCTTAACTAATCTCAAGGACAACCAATCCAAACCAAACTCGACCTCCTCAATCCCCCTAACATAGTTCTATTCAATCCATGTAAAAGAATAAAAATCGAAAGAATTAAAAGAAAAAAAGAAAATTCAATAAAATTAAACTTAACTCCGCCCAACTTTAGCAAACAATTTAAAATTACAAAAAATTTAAACCGAAAAGTCCATGCCGAACCAGAAATTCATAAAAATTAAAGGAATTAAAAGTAAAAAATTAATAAAATCCAGTAACATTGAACCTAACTCCGCCTAATTCTAGCAAAAAATTAAAAATTACAAAAAATTTAAGCCCAAGATCAATGTCGAACCAAAAATCCATGTAAAAGAAATAAAAATTGATGGAATTAAAAGTAAAAAATTAATAAAATGCAATAAAATTGAACTTAACTCCGCCTAATTCTGGCAAAATATTAAAAATTACAAAAAATTTAAGCCCAACATCAATGTCTGCCCAGAAATCCATGAAAAGAAATAAAAATTAAAGGAATTAAAAGTAAAAAATTAATAAAATGCAATAAAATTGAACTTAACTCCGCCTAATTCTAGCAAAAATTAAAAATTACAAAAAATTTAAACCGAAAATCAATGTCGGACCAGAAATCCATGAAAAGAAATAAAAATTAAAGGAATTAAAAGAAAAAATTAATAAAATGCAATAAAATTGAACTTAACTCCGCCTAATTCTAGCAAAAGAATAAAAATTACAAAAAATTTAAACCGAAAATCAATGTCGGACCAGAAATCCATGAAAAGAAATAAAAATTAAAGGAATTAAAAGTAAAAAATTAATAAAATGCAATAAAATTGAACTTAACTCCGCCTAATTCTGGCAAAATATTAAAAATTACAAAAAATTTAAGCCCAAAATCAATGTCGGACCAGAAATCCATGAAAAGAAATAAAAATTAAAGGAATTAAAAGTAAAAAATTAATAAAATGTAAAAATGATAAAAAAGTTTAAACCGAAAATCAATGTCGGACCAGAAATTCATGAAAAGAAATAAAAATTAAAGGAATTAAAAGAAAAAATTAATAAAATGCAATAAAATTGAACTTAACTCCGCCTAATTCTAGCAAAAGAATAAAAATTACAAAAAATTTAAACCGAAAATCAATGTCGGACCAGAAATTCATGAAAAGAAATAAAAATTAAAGGAATTAAAAGAAAAAATTAATAAAATGCAATAAAATTGAACTTAACTCCGCCTAATTCTGGCAAAATATTAAAAATTACAAAAAATTTAAGCCCAAGATCAATGTCGAACCAAAAATCCATGAAAAGAAATAAAAATTAAAGGAATTAAAAGAAAAAATTAATAAAATGCAATAAAATTGAACTTAACTCCGCCTAATTCTAGCAAAAGAATAAAAATTACAAAAAATTTAAACCGAAAATCAATGTCGGACCAGAAATCCATGAAAAGAAATAAAAATTAAAGGAATTAAAAGTAAAAAATTAATAAAATGTAAAAATGATAAAAAAGTTTAAACCGAAAATCAATGTCGGACCAGAAATTCATGAAAAGAAATAAAAATTAAAGGAATTAAAAGTAAAAAATTAATAAAATGTAAAAATGATAAAAAAATTTAAACCGAAAATCAATGTCGGACCAGAAATCCATGAAAAGAAATAAAAATTAAAGGAATTAAAAGAAAAAATTAATAAAATGCAATAAAATTGAACTTAACTCCGCCTAATTCTGGCAAAATATTAAAAATTACAAAAAATTTAAGCCCAAGATCAATGTCGAACCAAAAATCCATGAAAAGAAATAAAAATTAAAGGAATTAAAAGAAAAAATTAATAAAATGCAATAAAATTGAACTTAACTCCGCCTAATTCTAGCAAAAGAATAAAAATTACAAAAAATTTAAACCGAAAATCAATGTCGGACCAGAAATCCATGAAAAGAAATAAAAATTAAAGGAATTAAAAGTAAAAAATTAATAAAATGCAATAAAATTGAACTTAACTCCGCCTAATTCTGGCAAAATATTAAAAATTACAAAAAATTTAAGCCCAAAATCAATGTCGGACCAGAAATCTATAAAAAGAAACTCCGCCTAACTAATTTGTGAATCGAAGCAGCTAAGGTGCTTGTAGACGGACTGTGGCTTTTCTTTGTTAATCTCACGAAGAAGAAAGTCTTTTGTAATCTTGCTTAAGAATAAAGTTACAAATTATAACAGCACTTCTGCTGTCATTTTCTATTTTCAAAATATTTCTTTGCAGTTAATTTTTCAGTTTGTTTGGTTTATTCGTAATGCTGTTTGCGATCAACTACCTACCTACTTCGTGAAACCGCTGATTCAGTCTCATTAACGTACATAGTTATATATTTATATTGTTACGCAGTTTTTGTATCTAGATTAGATATAGCAGGTATTCTATAATTCAAAGCATGTGAAAAATGTAATACGTACGTGACTTTTGGATGAAACAAGCCACAGTTCAGTCGAAATACTTAAAAAAAAATTATTTATAAAAAATCGTTTTCTTGTTTTATTTCTCTTGATTACTTGTTAAGTTACTCTCGACAACTTATTTAGTCCTGTTGGCAACACTTTTGTTTCTGTTTTCTAGTCTCTCTTAACAACTTGTTTATTTATAAATATTCCTGAAGAAGCTGTCACAGGACACACAGTGAAAGCTCAATTTTCCAAATGTCCCCAACAAATTAATTGTATGTTTTGTACTGAAAATTTAATGTTTCATTTGAATACATTCGTTTTGTTGTTTATAAACTAAAATTACAAGATACAGCAGAATACTGTATGAAGTACCCTGTAGGTTAAAAGTAGCACTCATATGCATAATAAGAGCCATTCTTAGAAAGCAAAACCAACGATGTTACGTAAGAGCAGACGAGAGTGAACGGGATCTTTAAACGGTCGAAATAGAAAACAAATCTGCTTGCTGCAAGTTTTTTTTAATTTTTTTAATTTTGATTTATTTTGAGATTTCGTCGTTTATTTAATTACAAATACATAAATGGCGTAAAGCTGTTTTTAATATTTAATTGTTTCGTGTTTCTTAAACTTTTCTGACTCAAAAAGAAGATTTTTTAATTGATTAATTTATTTCTAAATCAATTGTCTTTTATTTTTATTATTTTTTAAATTTTATTGCTTCGTCTTTCTTGAAAAAAAAAATCGTTTCATTTTGTTTGCTTTTTCGTCGTTTCTTTCATTTCCTTTAATTTTCTCGTCGTTCGTTTAATTACAAATACATAAATTAAATTATGTTGTAAAGTTGTTTTTACTGTTGTATAAACTTGGCTAACTTCTTTTATTGTTTGGTCTTTCTTAATTTTTTTTTCCTTTCGTTTTGTTTGCTCCTTCGTCGTTTCTTTCAATTTATTTGATTTTTTTGTAGTTCGTTTAATTACAAATACATAAATTAAATTTACTCCTTAAAATTTTTCTTTCTTTTTCCATTACATTTGGTTTTTCGTCGTTCGTTTCACTGACAAAACTTGAACTGCGTGTAAAAGTCGATTGCCTTTTGTTTTCGTTAATTTTTTCTTTTCAAATTTCATTGTATGTTTATTTTTTGAATTACGTATTATTGTTTTGTTTTCCCGTTTCTCGCCATTCTTTTCAAATTATTTCTATTTACTTATTTATTTAATATTTGTTCACCGAATTATTCTGTAAAATCTTGTACAGGTTGGATCAATTTCGATGTCTCTTATGGGCGTATCTGTAACTGTAGGAGGTAGAGAACTTTTTTGGAGATTAAGTCAGCAGTGTAAACAAAAAAAAAAATGTTTTTAAGTTATAGGCAAATAATGCGCTTTCTGACTTTTTGCTTTTCGGTCATATCTCGTTTATTTCTAGATATGTTAAAAAATTACTTGAACATTATTGGGACACAATTTAGTGATGTAGTTGGTTTTTTAATATTTACTTAATTTTTTCATTTCTAACATAAAGTTACATTTTTTTAATAGAAATCATAGTAGGCAATGCCCTCATTAGAGATCTTTTTCTTGTTTCCAAAAAAATACTCTTTGTTGAGTATTTTTCATAATTAATAAGGAAAACTGTTATTTTTATTTTTATCCTTGCGTATCCTAGTCTCAGGGGTGGTTTTTTGGAGCTTTTCTAACCTAAAATTTTGACAGTTTCTGTCACTTTTTAGAAATAATTATCCTACTTCTAAAAAGTGACAGAAACTGTCAAAATTTTAGGTTAGAAAAGCTTCCAAAAACCACCCCTGAGACTAGGATACGCGAGGATAAAAATAAAAATAACAGTTTTCCCTATTAATTATGAAAAATACTCAACAAAGAATATTTTTTTGGAAACAAGAAAAAGATCTCTAATGAGGGCATTGCCTACTATGATTTCTATTAAAAAAATATAACTTTATGTTAGAAATGAAAAAATTAAGTAAATATTAAAAAATCAACTACATCACTAAATTGTGTCCCAAGTAAATAGAAATAATTTGAAAAGAATGGCGAGAAACGGGAAAACAAAACAATAATACGTAATTCAAAAAATAAACATGCAATGAAATTTGAAAAGAGAAAATTAACGAAAACAAAAGGCAATCGACTTTTACACGCAGTTCAAGTTTTGTCAGTGAAACGAAAGACGAAAAACCAAATGAAATGGAAAAGAAAGACAAATTTTAAGGAGCAAATTTAATTTATGTATTTTTAATTAAACGAACGACAAGAAAATCGAAGAAAGTGAAAGAAACGACGAACGAGCAAACAAAACGAAACGAAAAAAAAAATTAAGAAAGACGAAACAATAAAAGAAATTAGCCAAGTTTACAAAACAATAAAAACAACTTTACAACATAATTTAATTTATGTACTTGTAATTAAACGAACGACGAAAAATTAAAGGAAATGAAACGAACGACGAAAAGGCAAACAAAATGAAACGATTTTTTTTTCAAGAAAGCCGAAGCAATAAAATTTTAAAAATAATAAAAATAAAAGACAATTGATTCAGAAATAGATTAATCAATTAAAAAATCTTCTTTTTGAGTCAGAAAAGAAACACGAAACTATCAAATATTAAAAACAGCTTTACACCATAATTTATGTATTTATGATTAAACAAACGACGAAATCTCAGAGAAATTGAAACGAACGATGAGAGAGCAAAGGAAATGAAACTATTTTTTTAAGAAATACGAAATAATACAATTTTAAAAAAATATTTAAGAAACACGAAACAATAAAATTTAAAAAATAATAAAGAAAACAGACAATCGATTCAGATATTAATTAAGCAATTAAAAATACTGTTTTTTAACAGCAAAGTTGTTCTACCGTCATTTTTTTATTAAAGCTTTTCGAGGAAGAAAACGCGATATAAGCACAACATGGTTAGTTTGACAGTCAGTTGTTTCTTATAAAGAAAAAAGAAAAAAAAATCGAAATTCGGTTAGAATTCGAGCTTGTTTTCGTTTTTAATTTATTTTGAACGCAGAAGTGGAAGATTTTTTCGATTCTCGAATTTGTTAAACAATCTATCTTCTCTTGTTTACATGCATTTTCGAGAAAACCGTCGACTCTAATGTTCGTCGGTAATTTTAACTGCCTTCTAATTTCGAAGATAGTGTTGCCAATCCCAATACGCTTAAGTAGAATATTGAAATGCTTAAAATATGAGACAAAGAGTGTACAAATAATAAAGTTAAGAAAACTTCAAGTTTAACAATAAATAACAACATCCCTATCTCATAATTTGCAGCGTATTTCAACTTTTTCAATTCGGAAAAAGAACATTTCTCCATTTTCTGTCTAGAAATGTGAGTTAATCGAGAAATAATTGAGTGACATGAGTGTTCATGACTTTCCCTTCCAACGCACGCCAACATCTTCATGGTTTCTTTACTTTTCTTTAATGCTCTTGTAGAAATTTATTTCAGTAATATATTTTTTACTTCTTAAACTTTGGGGGCCCTCCAATAACCGAGGACTTCTTGAGACTTTAACCTTAAATATTAAATTAGAAAATAACAGAAAACAATGAACAAATTAAGAATGACAAGGAACCATTGGATTCTAGAAAATTTATATTAAATATTCAAATTGTTTTTCAGCTTCTTGTAGATACTTCTTACTTCTTGTAATCTTGACGCCAAAAGACTGTTTCTCCTATTAGGTGTGTCACGTCACGTAACTTTTCATTATTAAAATTAATTTCGTTAACTCAAAAAGAAGTACACATTTGTAAAAGTGTGTATCACTAATCTAAACAATTGTTCTGTCAATTAAAAATTCATGGCAACTGTTTTCCTATTTTCTAGCAAACGGCAACGTAATTTTAAATTTTATTTTTTTAAATCATTTTAATAAAGTTATTTAAATATTTTCAAAGTAAATAAAAATAGGAATTAGTTTAATACGAACATATTCAATTACTTTGAACACAAAGTAAAACATATTCATTGATTTAAAATCTAACTGAAACAGAAAAACCGTACGGAAAGGCTAAATAACATTAATATTGAAAGAAAAAAAATATTTCATTACTGTCTCGCGATTTCTTCAGTTTAGACAAAAGCATTTGGCGTTTTATGAAAGCTCATTAAGCCAGTGTTTTAGAAGAGTTTAGACATGCAGGGTGTTCCATTTGAGAATTTTGAGAAAAATTAACTTTTTCAAAACTCAACACCCTGTACACATAACAACTAATAGATTGATTCTGTTGTGAAATTTCTGTAGTTGAGATATTGTTTTGTTTCCTATTTTCTAGCAAACAGCAACGTAATTTTAAGTTTTATTTTTTTTAATTATATTAATATAATAATAATAATAATATACGTTTATTGGCACCATACAAATGTCCAAAAGGTTTTGGATCAGCTCCTCCAAGGAGTACGCTGTTCTGCCTCCAAAAACTTAGCAATGTAAATTTACAATATACTGTATGAGAAATGGCTAACAAAAAAATAAAAATAATAAAATAACATTAATCTAAAGTATCTAAGTATTCAACGAATGAAAGTGAAATATGTATATATGTGTATGTAATGTAATAGCATGTATAAAACAAAATAAAAAGCAATATAATGCATGTTTAACCACAAGGATTATAGAAATACATAGCCGACAAAAAAATTTTAATATTGTCCTAATTAACCATGACTTATTTTATAAGACACAACGTGCGTTAACAATATACAACTTACAGCATAGTATGAAGCGCATCGCAAGACATATACAGCTTAAAGCTTAAAGCAGCACATCTCCTGCACATGAAATGTTAATAAATTTTCATGAAAAGTATCGCAACATCTGACGCTTGAATGACAAAATACTACAAGATTTAAAATTTTGAGGAATGCTGTTGTAAATTTTCACTATGTTATAGGAAAAAGATCTACGGTAGAGAGAAGTACATTGTAGGGGAGGTGACAGTAAACCCCTGTTCATAATATTAATTGTTATGAACATCGCTCCTAAAAGAAATTTTGTTATAAAGATAAGAAATTGTTTTACTTTCAATAATTTTATGAAAAAATACCGCAGAATGTAATTGACGCCGTTTGAGCATATTGAACCAGTTAGCCCTTTTAAGTAAATGCGAGGTGTGGTTTCTTCGTCTTAGGCCAAAAATGTAACGTAAGCAGGAATTTTGAACCCTTTGAATTTTAGCTACATCAACACTATCTAAACATGAACCATAGATCACATCGCAAAAGTTAAACTGTGAAAGTATCAAAGAATTACATAACATTAACCTAGCATTAGTATTTAAAAAGTCTTTGCTATTATAAAACATTTTTAATTTACCAAAAGACCTTTGAACTAATTTGCTAATATGATTCATGAATCTGAGGTTGACATCAATATCTAGACCCAAGTTTCTAGCACAATCAGTGAAAAAAAAATATAACTTTGGTATGGCTCTCAGTTACTGAACACCCTGTATAGCAAAAAATAATTTTAGAAAATAGAGCTGACTGAGTTAGACTTCAGCTCGTTTGAAGTTCTTTTATATCTTGTATACTTTAGACGGTAGAGAAGACCGCGACACTCGGTGGACACCCTGTATATGTATAATTCCATATAATCCTGTAATAAAAACAGTTAAGACGTTTCCCCATAAATAACAAAAAGCAAAAAGAAAATTACGTATATGCTGAAAATTAATAAGTGCGAAAGGGATTGATTTCTGAGTAAGGAAGACATCACGCTTCTGCAAGTGGCTAGAACGTACAAAGACACCTCCATCTCTTTTACTGCTTGTTTGTTATATTATTTACATTCTTTCTTACCCCGGCATTGGTCGCAAGGTTTATTTTCTTTAATTTTTTCGGTTTTCCAGTTATAATTCAGGCCTGAAACTTTATCAAACCACCTTCTTATCTTTGGTAATCTAGGTCCCATTCTAATTAGTTAACTACTTTTCTAAAACGTCCCTTTGATTTGCATTGTGTCAGTCGATGTGAGACCTTCTCTCATGGCGTAACTAACACCGGGTTAAATTTATCGGAACACCATCACGAGGCTTAGGCGCATTTTAGGCGGAAGGTTTCGTTAAATATACGAGGAACTACTAATATGCTGAAGCGATCATCGTCTGAAAAAGTTCTAAACTTTAACGCGTCTGCCCTATAAAAACAAAACAATAAACCAGTTGAAGCCCGAGAAATCTATGCGGCACGCAATAACCACTACAGTTCTGGTCGACTGGATATAAAAACTTGTTGCATAACCGGTTCATTCCGAAATAAACTCGCATTTTTTTTTGCAGTGACGGCGCTATAATTGATTTGAATTAAATGTATTTGTAGTCTTTTTAAAAGTTACGTTAAAGGATTTTAATGTTTTCATAATTATTAATTTGAAAGAAACTATAAAGGCAATTATGTTACACACGTAATTTACATGAAACGGTTGCTTCTGACGCAATGAGCCCGAGGGCGAGAGTGCCTCGGGTATATAAACCGTTCAGCGGCGACGTTGAAATCTACGCCGCTGCTTTTTTTATCTTTATACTGGTTTTTACCAGATATCCTAGGAATGTCCGATCCTTAACCATCACACAAGACGATCACTCTTACGTCTAACAAGGGATTTCTTCCGTAAAATATGAGTCTGAAAATCATCGAACCCTCAACGCTAGCGTTTAGGATCTCCACGTAAGTTGTTAGGTGGCACTTTCCGTTGTTGAAAGAGTATTGTCGATGACGAACTTCCCTTGCTTGGAGATGTCGGCACTGCTTCACCACCCACGGGTTGTAAGGCCGTATAGGTTTACTTTTAATTATTTGGTGACAGTTTTAATGAAAATCACGCAGTCTTAAAATTACTATTTATTACACAAATAAAAAGCAAATTAACACTGCACTAGATCTCCTACGACAGTAATATATACGAAGCAAGGTAAAACTAAAGTAATGTAAAATAACCGAACGCGACTTGATATGTTACAAAAATTGTGTTATGTAACGTTATATGTTGCGTTACATAACTTTGGGTGTGTACGATCTACTTAAGATCGAACGTTGCGAAATGATGCGATGATCAACAATGATCAAGAAAATAATGATGTGTTGTGTGTGTTACAGAATATATACTCTACAAAGAGAGGGGAACATAAAGAACAACTAAAGTGATTCACGGAAATTAATAAAATCGGGAACATGGGTGATTTCTAACCGTGAATAATTCGAAGAAGTTCACAAGGTGGTCGAAGGAAGCTTAATGGATTTGATAATGCACTTGAATGCTTGTGAAACTAGATGAGCGAGTGTTATATTTGTTCGTAGAAAATCTGGAACTTAAGTTGTTGCACTTAAGTGATTTGATGTTCAGAGTATTCGGATAAAAAATAATAGATTTTTATGTGTTAGATTAATATTAAATGATACGCAGAAAGGTAAAGCCAAAAATTCCAAATGAGATTTACTCGGAAGGACTGTCCGACGATGTGAAAAATGCGTAAATATTTTTATGGTGATTAAACTAAGTATTCTATAAATGAATGATCCTAAACAAGTGTCAGTTAATCATTTTAGTGGAACTTTAAAAAGTTTTACGTAGAAGTGGTGTAAATGGACATAGGATTCGATCTTATTACGCAAATTATTATACATTCTTTTCTTGCGATGTTGAAAACCCATTTATTTATCTCCTACAAGAAGATTTTTCTAAGCTGCTCTATTTATCTCGTTTCGCATAAATGTCATAATTACTTTCTCTTCGGCAACGTCATACGTTTATCTCTTTACTCTTGACATGAAATTCCCAGCGTTCGGTAAAATACAACTGACTTTGGATTTACCGACTTGCATCCCACTTATAAAAGGAATTTAGTTTAAACGAGGTCAAAAAATAAAAAAGGGAAACGGAATACGGGTTTCTCTTGCAGGCTATCTGCCCCGATGACCTGTGCAGATTTTGATAAATTGTTTATGATTTTTGTTATTAACTAGTTTGTGCGTCTTTTCCGAAGAAATTTTCGATTTATTTGCTGTGATAAGACAGATAATTGATTCACACAAATATTTATAAGACACGCTTTATTGGGCTTCTTGTTGCTATTTTGAATTAGGGGGAAAATCGGCGAAGTTTGATTTCGTTGAT
Organism: Prosopocoilus inquinatus; assembly: GCA_036172665.1. Lineage (NCBI taxonomy): Eukaryota > Metazoa > Arthropoda > Insecta > Coleoptera > Lucanidae > Prosopocoilus > Prosopocoilus inquinatus. Next base: position 37,244,379 of record CM069877.1, read on the forward strand.
TGTCCATCATTCGGATGTACTACGTGGGCTGCTGGAAAAGTTTCTGGAAACGGTATGAAAAAACGCATATGAAATTTGGTAAACGGTATTATTATTTTTCGAAGTATTCGCTTTTGACGTCAATACAGTTTTGCATTCGCTCGAACCAATTTCTAAAGCACGTTTTCCACTCTAAAGATGGTACCTCAGAAACCAGTGTCCGGAATGTTTCAACCACTGCTTCAACCAACGAAAATCGCTCACCACGCATTTTATTTTTGATATTTGGGAACGAAAAGAAATCATTTGGTGATAAATCAGGTGAATATGGACAATGAGTCATTAGATCAACATTTCTGTTGGACAAAAAATCAACTGTTTGACGGGCTGAGTGAGAGCTGGCGTTGTCATGATGGAGGAATAATTCGTCGATTTCGATTGTTTCTTCTTATTTGATCGATGACTCCCGGCAAACAAATTGTAGTATACCAATCAGCATTCACGGTTTTTCGATCCTCTAAGGCCACGGTTGCAACATGTCCAGTTAAGCCAAAGAAACAAGCAATCATTTGCTTCGCAGCACTGCGTTTCTGTTAAGAGCGATCTTTCCGTTTCAGTACAGGGCAAACTCAATGCATTTTTACGAAACAGGATTGCACGAAGTGCCTTTGTTATGAAAGATAATTCGAAAAAAAATAATGTACTTATTTAAGACATTCTGAACTACAAAACGTCTGTTTTAAAAAATAGATTTTGTTTCTCAATTAACCAATATTAATTAAGAGAAATCCGCGTTTTATACCTTATCTTTAACATTTTGTTTCTCCTACTTCTAATAAAAATAATAAAAATATAAAACAGACGTTTTGTAGAACAGACATTTCTCTATAAATACTTACGCTACATGAAATCCCGCAAACAATGAAAATTCGTCAAATCTGAGGGAACGGAAAGTCGAGGCAATCCCTTCCCGTTTCTTGGAGAGACGAGTACAAACATAGTGTTAAAGTGACACAGAAACAGCAAAAAATAAGGGATCCACTTTACAGGCTTGTTATGTTTATGTTTATATTTCATAATTATCGATAAACTAAACGAAGCTTAAAACTCTTACTCTTCTACAAATATGTATCTGTTTAGGAAATCTCAATTCAGGTCTGAATGAATTTCAGAGTTTTGTGTTCTGAAAAGAAAGTATTTAGGAATAATTAAATTAGTCTTGTTACTAATATAATCAAAGTCATAGCCGCATTAGAATAGTGCGAACTTATTACAGAAATGAAGTCAATTAAACTTGCAAAAATTAAAATTTTTTATATTAAAAAAACTGTAAAAACCGTAGATTTGAAGCTCTGAAAAAAATAGATCTACTGTTAAATGAAAAAAAAAAAAAAACGTTTAATTACGACTATACCGGGTGGAAAGTTTCAAACGCGAACATAGAAAACTTGCATTGAAAACTACGTTTCTGTAGATTACTTCTCACAATTTAAAGATGCAAAAATGGTAATGGTATTAAAAGAAAAAGAAAATTATGACTAAAATATTATCGTGTTAAAATTATTCCTAAATATGAATATATTCGGAATATAAATTAAATTTTTATATATCAAATGAATAATTTAGTCGCCTATGTCAGATTTACTTTCAATTCTGTGATGTATTCGTCCGCTTATTTATTTCTGTGCTTTTTATGTTACCGTAGAAACAAGTTTAAAGTTGCGTGTAAACTAATAAAATTGCTCAAAATTGCGTGTAAAGACTTGTCCCAATTTTTGGCGGACGCAGTTCATATTCGATGAACATTAATTTATTCTTCCAATTGTTTCACTGCACTTTTTTCATATTTCTTTCCATGGTATCTATCAAGCCGAAATAGTAACTTCTACCAAAGAAAAATGTACTTTTACTTACACCGTAATAAACCCGAATTCTGCAAGATCTAGTTTTGAGGGTCGAATTTTCTGATTTATTATTTATTTTTTTCTTTACGTTGATATATTACATAATCGTTTTCTATTCTGAATAGCAAAACTCATAACAAGATTTTCAAATACCATCCCAAAATTCAAACAATGGCCATACGTCCGGATTTCCCCGGACATGTTTGGGTTCTCCGGCAATCCGGGGACGTCCGGGTGGGTTTCGATAACTGATTCGGATGTTGGTTAGGTCCCAAAGCCAAAGGCTTTTGAAAAGAGAAAACAAGAAATAAGTAAAATATGAACTTAGTGGCGTAGTTTATGCCACCTTGTATACAAAACTAAAATACATTTTCTTTATCACAATTTTTTTTTTAATATCTTCCTCGTCCGGATTTCGTCTGGATTTTTAAGTAGCCTTGTACTGGTTTTCAAATTTTATAGATGGCAATGGCATGGTGTAATATGTGATTTATGTGTTGTGATCACATCTAAAATTTGGCTCTCAAATTTCATTCTGTAAATCTTAAAATTATACACTGTGTCCACGGATTGGGTTCACAATAGAAAAACTTTTTCATTTTTGAGTTTTCGAAAAAAAGCGATTCTTTATAAAAGTTTTTGTTTGTCCTAAAACCGCAAGAAACTGTCAAATTCTGATTAAAAATAGCTGAGAAGAATTGAGAAAATTCTGTTTCTGATTTCATAAAATGTGACAGTCTCAAGATTTTTGAGCAAAATCACATTACCTGTTATGTCAGCCACATCAGTAGACGTAATTTACGAGTTAAATTTTTTGTGTCAAAAATGTTTACTCTAGAGCTGCGAAGTTATTTAATTAAATGTTACGGCATTGGAAACTTTTCCTATAACTTCACAATTGAGATTATTCGGATGCGCCAGTAACGGTAAATACAATGAAAAAAATATGGCGGAAACAGGGTCGGTGTTATTAAACAGAAAGAAAACGAAGGAAATTTATAATGAGGATGATCCAGCTACAGCGTTGGCAATGGCTTCCGCAGCTGAAACACCTCGCTTGCCTTTATGCACACTTTCAAATTCATGACACTGACAATACCGGCTAACATGATTTTACTCAAAATTCAAAAAAATCAGAACAGAATTTTCAGTTTTTCTCAGCTATTAGTCCGTATTTATTATTTCAGATATTGTTTTTGGGGGTTTTAGGACAAGCAAAAACTTTTATACCCACAGTGTATGTATGCTTATAATGAAATGATTATTAAATTTTATTATATTTATTAAATCAACTAATTATCGTTTACTGCGGTAGCCTGTCTCTCTTACTATAACAAATTTTACACAAAAATTAACATCGTGTCATACGGGTCTAATAATTCAGTATAATGAGACCGTGTACAAATATTTATGAGTTGATGAATAACACGCCACAACTGATAACGAAGGCAAGATGCCTATCCTTGTTAGATTTTACTTCCCCTATTTTAGTTTTGTGGAGGGAGAAAATGTTTTAAGGGGAATACAGAATCGGCCGGTCGTTAGACGGAAAGATCGCTCTTAAATTGTGTGGAGTCCAACGACTGCAAAGCTTTCGTACGTTCAAATGATCATGCAAAATCTGGTGTATTGCTTTCATGTCAATGCGTAAGGATGCTTGAAACTCACGGTATGTCACACGTCGATCTCGCTCAAGCATTTCACGCACAACATCTACATTAGCGGCAACAACAGATGTTTATGGACGACCTTCACGAAATTCGTCACTGAGAGAGGCACGTCCACGCTGGAATTCGGCAAACCAATTATAAACACTGCTCTTTGATGGTGCTTCATCTCCAAAAGCCAAATGAAGCCGATCGAGGCATTGTTTCGGCGTTAGACCACATTTGAAATCGTAAAAGATCATGCCACGAAAATTATCACGCGAGATTTCCATGTTTACACAAAATTACTTTTTCTCAAATGCTCTACAAACAGAACAAGTTCACTTGGATAGGAACTGTCAATAGAATTATAGGCGAAAAACGTCAAATTTTTCAAATATGATAGTTGATGAACGCTAACAGCTCTAGACCTACTAGATTCCAAAAAATTTTCCAGCAGCCCACGTACGACGCTCAATTTAAATGATACTCCTGCAAGAGACCTTAAGAACATTCAGCGTAAGAGCTACGAAACTGTCAAACAGTATCATTTAGGTTGAGTGTCATAGTACATCCTAATTTTCTTGTATTTTTTTTTGACTGTTGGTTTCGTTATTATAATATCTTCATCAGCAAGAAATGATAAAGAAATATTGGAAATAACTTCTTCGGTGAAGAAGAAAAATAAAGTGTTAATTCTTCTTCTCTTCTTCTTGAAGTATTTCAAATGCAGTATTTCTTCAGGGCCGCGGCCGGTTCTGCCTTGTCAGTAGTCTGCGTGCCAGTGACGCCACTCACCTGAATTTTGTTACAGATAAAGAACAAGAGAGTAAAACAAAAAAAAAATATTTCATATACGTGCGGTTACCAATCAGTTAAAGAGTCACTATATGGGGACCTACCGACAGGGTTGCCAGATTTGGCCAAATTCCGCCATTTTAGACATATTTGGCGCTTAAAAATTTTATTTGGCGCTATTTTTCTCGCCTTCGTATAACGATATTTAGGCCGAGTTTTACAATGACGATTTAACTTTGAGCAGAAGAATCTTTTACAACAATTGTTGAAATAATCGTTGCTAAGTGTTTAAGCCTTAGCTCAAAGTTGAGTCCCATTTGTAAAACTGGACCTTAGAGCATCATTTTCTTTTATTTTTGTTCATTTAAAATTTGTTATTTATTTTTTGTTTTAAGGAATTCATATTTTGCATTTTAGCGTTTGATTTCAGTATACTTAAGTAAACGATTTTTGTTTTATTTGACAAACGTTTGTTTGTTTTGTTTGACATATGTAAGTGCTCTGATTAATATTATTATTATTATTTTACTGGCGATTCGCTTGTTTTATTTTGTCCTTCTGTCTTCTGCCAGCTTCTTGACCTGCAAAAGCTTTCGGCCGAAGAATCGTTGTTTCTTCATTATTTCTTTTTGCCTTTTCTTTTGTTTTTCGCATTTATCTTCCTTCTAATCAAATTGACATCTCGCGTTTTATTGACTCCTTTTTACAGTTCTCCTTTGTTTCACATGAGTTTGTATTTATTTCCGTCAATTATAATTTTTTTTGTCCATCTTAACATCGTGGTATTTCTGTTTTTTCTCTTTTGTTTTTTGGGTTTTCACGTTTTGTTTGAATGACGCTTTTTCTACAGCTGTCTGTTGTTTTCTATTGTTTTTTTTTTCGCCTGGAGATTCATTTGTTTTCTTTTGTTTATTTTATCAAATTGGGTTTTCACGTTTTGTTAGACTGACGCTTTTTTGTAGCTGTCTTTTGTTTTTTTTTCGTCTGGAGATTCATTTGTTTTTGGTTCATTCATGTAAGCATCTTGTTTTGTTTTTTCTTGCAGTTCTCTTTTGTTTCACATCAGTTCACATTTATTTTCGTCAATTTTAATTTTTTTGTCCGTGTAAACATCGTGGTATTTCTGCGTCTTCTTTTAAAATTCATTTTATACTTTGTATTTCTCTTTTCTTTATTTTAACAAATTGGGTTTTCACGTTTTGTTTGACTGATGCTTTTTCTACAGCTGCCTTTTGTTTTCTATTGTTTTTATTTATCATCTGGAGATTCATTTGTTTTTGGTTCATTCATCTAAGCAGTCGATCTTCTTTTTTGTTTTTTTTTCATTTCTCCTTTGTTTCACATGAGTTGGTATTTATTTCCGTCAATTTTCATTTTTTTTGTCCATCTTCACATCGTGGTATTTCCGTGTCTTTTTTTTAATTCATTTTACTTTGTATTTCTCTTTTGTTTATTTTATCAAATTGGATTTTCACGTTTTGTTTGAATGACGCTTATTCTACAGCTGTCTTTTGTTTTCTATTGTTTCTTTTTCTCGTCTGGAGATTCATTTGTTTTCGGTTCATTCATCTAAGCAGTCGATCTTCTTTTGTTTTTTTTTCCAGTTCTCCTTTGTTTCACATGGGTTCGTATTTATTTCCGTCAGTTAACAATTTCTTGTCCGTCTAAACATTGTTTCTGTTTTTTTTTATTCATTTTATACTTTATATTTCTCTTTTGTTTATTTTATCAAATTGGGTTTTCACGTTTTGTTGGACTGACGCTTTTTTGTAGCTGTCTTTTGTTTTTTTTCGTCTGGAGATTCATTTGTTTTTGGTTCATTCATCTAAGCAGTCGATCTTCTTTTTTGTTTTTTTTTTTTCATTTCTCCTTTGTTTCACATGAGTTTGTATTTATTTCCGTCAATTTTCATTTTTTTTGTCCATCTTCACATCGTGGTATTTCCGTGTCTTTTTTTTAATTCATTTTACTTTGTATTTCTCTTTTGTTTATTTTATCAAATTGGGTTTTCACGTCTTGTTTGATTGACGCTTCTTCTACAGCTGTCTTTTGTTTTCTATTGTTTCTTTTTCTCGTCTGGAGATTCATTTGTTTTCGGTTCATTCATCTAAGCAGTCGATCTTCTTTTGTTTTTTTTCCAGTTCTCCTTTGTTTCACATGGGTTCGTATTTATTTCCGTCAGTTAACAATTTCTTGTCCGTCTAAACATCGTTTCTGTTTTTTTTTATTCATTTAATACTTTATATTTCTCTTTTGTTTATTTTATCAAATTTCACATTTTTCACATTTTGTTTGACTGACGCTTTTTTTTACAGTTGTCTTTTGTTATCCATTAGTTTTTCTCGTCTGGAGATTCGCTTGTTTCTGGTTCATTCATCTTAGCAGTCGATCTTCCTTTGTTTTTCTCTGTTCTTCGTGCTTTCGCACTATGTATTTCCTTTTTCTTTGACTCCTTGTTCTGTTTATTTGCAAAATCTTTCAACGTTTTTCATTTTCTTGGTCATCTTACTATCCTAGTACTCTGTTTTCTTTTTTAAGTTCATTTTATGCTTTGCTTTTGTTTACATTTACCGAATTAATTTTTCATATTTTTATGTGCTTGGCAATTTGATAAATAAATTTATTATTATTATTATTATTATATTTTGTTGATTGACTCCTTTTTAGAGTTATCTTTTGTTTTATACTAGATTTTTTTTTTAATATTTCGTTTGGTTTATCTTCAGCTTAGGCTTGATCTTACCACCTCCAGATAAATTTAACCGTTGGTTAATATCCTTGAAAACCACTGAGTCGACAATGGTTTCCTAGGATATTAACTGACGATTAAATTTAATAGGAGGTAGAAGATCGGACCTAAGTCGTCAATCTTCGCCCTTTTTTTTGGTGCTTTCATACTATGTTGTGTTTTTCCTTTCTTACAGAATTTCTTGTAGAATTGATTTTGCGCATTTTATTGACGCCTTTTTGTAGTTTTTCATTTGTTTTAAGTATCATATTTCGCTTCCCTTTTTTTGTTTTTTTAAAAAATTTAATCGTGTTGTTGACTTTTCTCGAGTTTGCTTTATTTTTCTATGAATTGGTGTTGTCTGTTGTCGATCTTTTTTTTTGTTTTTGTCACGCCTTGTATTGTATCGCTGCTGCTTTCATCTCTCTTCTGTTTCTGACTTTTTGTCAGGTTTTACGTTTGTTTTTTTGTTAGTTGTTCTTAGTTGTAGATTTTTGACGTCGATTTTTTGTTTGTCTTCAAAAAAAAAAAAAAGAATGGCACCTTTTGGCTACATTTTGTCAACTTGGCGACATTACCTGCAAAAAAATCTCTGGCAACCCTGTTAATAGGTTAAATAACGAAAAAGTTGGGCCATGTTGAACTATAAAAATGCATAACGGTACTGAAAAATAAGAAAATATAATAACCAGGGAAAAGAATTCCGGCCATTTAGTCTTGGATGCTCTTTATGCCGAATGTACTGTTTGCTTCTGCCACCTTTCCGCGGCTTCGATGCATCGAACTCTTATTGAGTGGGAGGGGAACATGCGTAATGCAAGGGCGAGGCTGATACAGTCCAAGCACTAACTTTTCGTACCGTTCGCGGAACTAGTGGCCCGAATCCTTTTCCCTGGTAATAACAAAACTTGGCGACCACCGAATTTTACGCCTGCGTGCGGGCACTTTCTGCACGCTCGTCAGAACCGGCCCTGTTTTTCTTAACGATAGAAGCCCGATGAAGATGGATGATGACCGCTCAATTCAAAGTGACTCCTACTTTTTGGGAAGCCCATTAAATTGAAATCAGTTTGCGAAAAAAGCAAAACAAACAAATTTATTTAAACTGGTCCTCCGCAAAACCTTTACACGAACCATTTTCATTTCAGCTGATACCTTTAATGGCGGAGGCCCTCATCATATTCGGGGGAGACAATGTCTGGACGCAAGAATTGGACAGGAAAAGTAAATACATCTTGCACGGGGTGATGATGACCGTTTCCGCTACCTTTATCATAGCAGGGATAGCAGTGGAGATCGATAGAGAAGACAAGGTTGCTGGCATAACCCACTTTACGACAGGCCATGGGATTACAGGTACCTATTTAATAAAATAAGTTAGTTTCGCAAGTGATTTATTTATGTCTTCTTAATAATTATTGGTTAGTTTTACGTCAAGAAAATTTTCTTTTGTTTATTTTCAAGGTTGGTAAAACTGATATTGCATCTAGCAGGTTGCCTCATTCCCATTTAACATGCAGTTTGAAATTTACTCCCCGCAAAAGTAACTCGTGACGTCACACTAAACTTCTATCCGTCACAGTGAAGTAAACAGGGTGAGTTTTAATCTGTTTCCTAAAGCTTTATCTAATTCATTAAAAATGGAATGGAATCAATTCTATAGTTCTATTGACCAAATAACGCAAAAATCTCGTTAATATGCCCAATGGAATTTATCACGTGACGTGACGTAACGAGGTACGCACCCTCTGTCCCCTCCGTTGATCAAGGCAACCTTCTAATACACAGTCCAGCTCTATCAACCTTGGTTTATTTTTATTTGTGCCGTCATCTATGGAAGCTTTTACAATTTAACGAATTACATAAATATATCAAACTAACGAGAAAAAGATTAAGCTTAAGATATAAAACGGCTATAAATTTAAACAGTGCGAAAAGAAGAAACAAAATTAAAGTAAAAATAATTTGAACTTGGGAGATCCACCGACAAAAAACTAGCTGGCGCCGTCTTAACTACTGATTCTTTATTTAACAGAATGATTTTAAATATGTTTTCGAGCGAAACAAAAAAATAAATCTAAAAATAAAAGCAGGTTTTGTTTATGAGACGTCAATTTCTGTTTTTTTATTTGTGCGGTATCAATTCTTTAACTATAGTGTGGCGCCATCTATCTTTGCAAACATCAACTAAACGAATTGAGGCGCCAAATTTAAATTGACACTAAAAACGAAATAACTGCAATGTTTTCATTCGACAGAGAATTAAAGTTAAAATATTTTATACTTAGATTTACCGACAGAAAACTAGTAGTGACGTCTATACTCATATCTTTTCATTTATCAAAAAACAATTAATGCACGCTTTTGAGTGGAAAAAGATAAATTCTCATGAACTTCAGATTTACGGAAAAAAAGGAAAACAGAAACAGGTTTTGTTTATGAAACGACAATTACTTGCTTTTTTATTTATAAAACTTTAGTGTGGCGCCATCTATCTTTGCAAGCTTCAACTGCATGAACTGAAGCAAAATTAAATTGACATTAAAAACGAAATAACTGCAATAATTTGTTTTTTTTTTTTAATTCAACAAAGAGAGTTAAAGTCAAAATAGTTTTTACTATATTTAGGTTTACTGACAGAAAATTAGTAGCGACAACTATACTAGTGTCAAAATATTTTAACAGAAAAATGTTTAATGCACTTTCGATTGAAAAAAGAGTAAATTCACCTGAATTTCTAATCTACGAAAAAAAAGAGAAAACAGGTTTTGTTCATCAGATTTCAATTTCTTGCTCTTTTATTTTTCCGGTGTCGATTCTTTAACTTTAGTGTGGCGCCATCTATTTTTACAAACTTCGACTGCACGAACTGAGGCGTCAAATTTAAATTGACAATAAAAACTAAATAACTGCAATAATTTGTATTTTTTTTGACAAAGAGAATTAAAGTTAAAATATTTTTCATTTTACTTAGATTTATCGACAAAAAACTAGTAGCGACATCTACACTGATGTCTGTGTATTTAACAGAAAAATGTTCATTGCACCCTTTCGAGTGAAAAATAAATAAATAAATTCACAAGAATTTCAAATTTTTTACGAAAAAAAAGAAGCAGATTTTTTCAAGAGACGTCAGTTTCTTTGTCTTTTATTTTTACGGCGTCAATTCTTTAACTTTAGTAGGGCGCCATCTATCTTTGCAAGCCTCTACTGCGTGAATTGAAGCGCCAAATTTCAATTGACAATAAAAACTAAATAACTGCAATAATTTTTTTTTTAATTCGACTACGAGAATTAAAGTTAAAATGTGTCTTACTTTAACTAAATTTAAATTTACCAACACAAAACTAGTAGCGACGTCTATACTGGTGTCCGTTTATTTAACACTTTCGTTTAGAGAAAAAAAATAAATTCACATGAAATTCAAATTTACGAAAAAGGAAAAACAGGTTTTGTTGATGAGACGTCAATTTCTCCTTTTCATTTATTTTTGGCATGTCAATTCTTTGATTTTTGTGTGGCGTCATCTATCTTCGCAAGCTACAACTGCATGAATTGGGGCGCTAAACTTAAATTGACAATTAATTAATTAATGACAAGCAATTAATTTTTTTTTATTCGACAAAGAATTAAAGTCAAAAAATATTTTTTACTTGACATCATTTTCTTTCTCTTTTGTTTCTGCGGTGTCAATTCTTTAACTTTAATAGGGCGCCATCTATCTTCGCAGGCCTCAACTGCATGAATTGAAGTGCCAAATTTCAATTGACTATAAAAACTAAATAACTACAATAATTTTTTTTTTTTTTAATTCGACCGCGAGAATTAAAGTTAAATGTCTCTTACTTTAACTAAATTCAAATTTACTAACAGTAAACTAGTAGCGACATCTATACTGATGTTCGTTCATTTAAGAGGAAAATTTTTAATACATTTTCGTTTGGAGAAAAAAATAATAATAAATTCACGTGTATTTCAAATTTACGAAAAAAGAAAAACAGGTTTTGTTGATGAGACGTCAATTTCTCCTTTTCATTTATTTTTGGCGTGTCAATTCTTTGATTTTTGTGTGGCGTCATCTATCTTCGCAAGCTACAACTGCATGAATTGGGGCGCTAAACTTAAATTGACAATTAATTAATTAATGACAAGCAATTAATTTTTTTTTATTCGACAAAGAATTAAAGTCAAAAAATATTTTTTACTTGACATCATTTTCTTTCTCTTTTGTTTCTGCGGTGTCAATTCTTTAACTTTAATAGGGCGCCATCTATCTTCGCAGGCCTCAACTGCATGAATTGAAGTGCCAAATTTCAATTGACTATAAAAACTAAATAACTACAATAATTTTTTTTTTTTTTAATTCGACCGCGAGAATTAAAGTTAAATGTCTCTTACTTTAACTAAATTCAAATTTACTAACAGTAAACTAGTAGCGACATCTATACTGATGTTCGTTCATTTAAGAGGAAAATTTTTAATACATTTTCGTTTGGAGAAAAAAAAAAAATAATAAATTCACGTGTATTTCAAATTTACGAAAAAAGAAAAACAGGTTTTGTTGATGAGACGTCAATTTCTCCTTGTCATTTATTTTTGGCGTGTCAATTCTTTGATTTTTTTGTGGCGCCATCTATCTTTGCGAGCTTCAACTGCGTGAACTGGGGCGCTAAACTTAAATTGACAATAAAAACTAAGCAGTTAATATTTTTTTTTAGTTCGACAAAGAATTCAAGTCAAAAAATATTTTTTACTTGACGTCATTTTCTTTCTTTTTTGTTTCTGCGATGTAAATTCTTTAACTTTAATAGGGTGCCATCTATCTTCGCAGGCCTCAACTGCATGAATTGAAGCGCCAAATTTCAATAGACAATAAAAACTAAATAACTGCAATAATTTGTTTTTTTTTTTTTTTAATTCGACTGCGAGAATTAAAGTTAAAAATGTCTCTTACTTTAACTAAATTCAAATTTACTAACAGTAAACTAGTAGCGACATCTATACTGATGTCCGTTCATCTAAGAGGAAAATTTTTAATGCACTTTCGTTTGGAGAAAAAAAAAATAATAATAAATTCACGTGAATTTCAAATTTACGAAAAAAGAAAAACAGGTTTTGTTGATGAGACGTCAATTTCTCCTTGTCATTTATTTTTGGCGTGTCAATTCTTTGATTTTTGTGTGGCGCCATCTATCTTTGCAAGCTACAAACTGCATGAACTGGGACGCTAAACTTAAATTGACAATAAAAACTAAGCAGTTAATTTTTTTTTTAGTTCGACAAGAATTAAATTCAAAAAGTATTTTTTACTTAGGTTCACCAGCAGACAACTAACAGCGACATCTATACTGACGTTTGTCCATTTAATAATATTAATAATAACAACTTAACAGTGACATGTTTAATGGAACTATTAGAGCAGAAAATAAACAAATATGAATAAATAAATAAATTCATATGAATAAATAATAATAATAATTTCCTAATTATCTAAATTATTTCTTATCAAAAACTCTCGAGTACTTTTTAGCAAAAAAATTGCAATGAGCTTCTGAGTCACTGGTTGAAGTGATCTATTACCTCAATACTTTCCAAATAATAAAAGTGCTCGTTTCAATCATTTGGCTTTTCACTGATGGACAGATAAAGAGTTAGTCACTTAGGTGTATATAGTAATTGCGTCAAAATTAATGAACTGTTTTGGTTAGTAAGCCTGTGATAAGATTAAACATGAATGTTATATGTCCTGGATTGGTAGATATTAGATTATGGAATAATCCCAAATATTTTTTGGCCTTCGCGAAACTTGACGTGTAATAAAAAGTTCCAATGAAGTTAGTTAGGTTAGCATTCCCAAATTTTGAATGTTAAGTCAAAGAACAGAATCAAAGAAAAATCAGAAGAAACTCTCCATCTTTCTTGATTGTGCAGACCTTGCTGATTTCTTTGATAACAAATTCTCGTGGTCGTGATTCACATAAGATACCATCTTCTCCGACACTTAAATTAATGTTTTGATATGTTTTATCTCATTCCAGGTCTCATCTGCCTCATCCTCCTGGCATTCTCGTTAATCTTAGGATTCCTGGCTTACTTCGCCAAATCACTCAGCGGATACGTGCGTCCGGTGATCATCAAAATCGTGCACAACAGTTTGGGCCAGCTGACTTTCATGATGGGCATCGTAAGTCTCTGCCTTGGTTACTACACCAATTGGTTCATGTATTACACCAGCGAAGAGTCGAGGATAGCCGCCACCGTCGTCACCGTGATCCTCTGCCTCTGGTCCATCTATTACGCTTTTAGGGAGGAAGTTAGGCAGGGGCAGAGTATTGTAAATAAATAATTTCCAATTTTGCGCTTATTTTATTAACCGTTTTGTAAACACGCAGAGAGACGTCCCGACTTATCGAGGAGTGCCCGTTTATACCCTGGGAAGTAGGCCTGGCTTAAGCAGGTCCGTCAGTGTTGTAGAGCGTGTCCCGTCCAAATGAAAATATCGGGACGAAGCGGTCTTAAGACGCCACAACAGTATTATAACGATTGTCACACATGACTTGACTTGCTCTCAGTATTATGCTTAACTTAAGCTTTTCTTTTTTTGTTTTGTACAAGTATGCTAGGCTACTGTTAATTGCTCTGACTCGGAAAAAAAAGCATTTTCAGAATTCACGAAAGACTTGTTTCTTTTACAGAGCGTCCGGGAGGGAAAAATAAATACACTTCAGGGATAAAAATGTTGCATGTCTTCTCCTTCTAAAACTGGCAAATAAATCTTCAAAAGTTTACAAAGTTGCGTACCTGCTAATAATTTGTTGCGTCTGTCTCTTATTTAGCAAAATAAGAAAATATATTACAGAAAAATGCAATATTTTTGTTTCTGAGTGTCGGGTGTCTCAATGAGGGCGGCGTTCGACGATATACAACAAACTGTAACACCCACAGCTTCGGGAGAAAAAAAAAATTAAAGTCAAAGCGACCAAGAGAAATTCAAAGAAATTCGGGTTCGTCAATAAAAATTAATTTTACTAACAAAAGTCTGAGAATAAGCTGCGGTTTTGATAGCGCCATTGGAAAGCTGAATTAATTCTGCACAACCAGTGGCGGCTCGTGATGATTTACTGCGGGCGGGCAAAAACAGCAAAAGGGATGATGGGTGCATTTTTCAAATAAATTTTCAAATAAAATTTTTCAGGGTTTGTAATTTCTGAACTAAATTTAAGCGTGAAATTTAATGAGCTTTTTCTCAGCTTTTCAACGCCGCTTACTAAAAAAAAGAAAAACAATCGACGAACGCGTTCTCGAGTTACAATAAAAATTCAAAAGCGAGACGCGGTTTTTATTTGCTCAATTAGCTGAACGTCTCTCCCTCCCCTCGCGATAGCGCTTATAATTTTTTAATCCAATTTAATTGGTGGATTTACAGAGCTGTTTCTCACATTTCCAACGCCTTTTACAAAAAAGCAATTGAACAGCCCGTTCTTGAGTTACAGTCAAAATTAAAATGCCATACTTTTTCTTGCTCAGTTAACTGAACGTACCTCCCCTCCCGCGGGATCGTGCTTGTAATTTTTGAATTAAATTTAAGCGGGGATTTACAGAGCTTTTTCGTAGCTTTCCAACGCCGCTTACCAAAAAAAAAAAAAAAATAACAAATCGGCGAACACTTTCTTCAGTTACAATCAAAATTCTAAAGCGACGCGTTTTTTATTTCTTCAATTAAGAGAACGTCTCTCCCTCCCCTCGCAATCGCGCTTGTAATTTTTGAATTCAATTTAAGTGATGGATTTGCAAAGCTTTTTCTCATCTTTCCAACGCCTTTTACGAAAAAGCAATTGAACAGCGCGTTCTTGAGTTACAATCAAAATTAAAATGCCATATTTTTTTTGCTCAGTTAACTGAACGTCCCTCCCTTCCCTCGCGATCGTTCTTGTAATTTTTGAATTCAATTTAAGCGGGGATTTACAGAGCTTTTTCTTAGCTTTCCAACGCCGCTTACCAAGAAAAAATATTATAATCGGCAAACGCTTTCTTCAGTTACAATCAAAATTTGAAAGTGACGCGTTTTTTATTTATTCAATTAAGAGAACGTCTCTCCCTCCCTTCGCAATCGCGCTTGTAATTTTTGAATTCAATTTAAGTGGTGGATTTACAGAGCTTTTTCTCACCTTTCCAACACTTTCTACGAAAAAGAAATCGAACAATTCGTTCTTGAGTTATAACCAAAATAAAGTCAAACTTTTTTTGCTCAGTTTACTGAACGTCTCTCATTTCCGTCGCGATCGCGCTTGTAATTTTTGAATTCAATTTAAGCGGGGATTTACAGAGCTTTTTCTTAACTTTCCAAAGCCACTTATAAAAAAAAATCAATAATCGGCGAACGCTTTCTTCAGTTACAATCAAAATTCTAAAGCAACGCGTTTTTTTTGTTCAATTAAGAGAACGTCTCTCCCTCCCCTCGCAATCGCGCTTGCAATTTTTGAATTCAATTTAAGTGGTGGATTTATAGAGCTTTTTCTCACCTTTCCAACATTTTTTACGAAAAAGATATCGAACAGCGCGTTCTTGAGTTATAACCAAAATAAAGTCAAACTTTTTTTGCTCAGTTTACTGAACGGCTCTCATTTTCCACGCTATCGCGCTTGTAACTTTTGAATTCAATTTAAGCGGGGATTTACAGAGCTTTTTCTTAGCTTTCCAACGCCGCTTACCAAAAAAAAAAAAAAATTAAATAATCGGCAAACGTTTTCTTCAGTTACAATCAAAATTCTAAAGCGACGCGTTTTTTTTTGTTCAATTAAGAGAACGTCTCTCCCTCCCCTCGCAATCGCGCTTGCAATTTTTGAATTCAATTTAAGTGGTGGATTTATAGAGCTTTTTCTCACCTTTCCAACACTTTTTACGAAAAAGCAATCGAACAGCGCGTTCTTGAGTTATAACCAAAATAAAATCAAACTTTTTTTGCTCAGTTTACTGAACGGCTCTCATTTCCTACGCGATCGCGCTTGTAATTTTTGAATTAAATTTAAGCGGGGATTTACAGAGCTCTTTCTTAGCTTTCCAACGCCGCTTACCAAAAAAAAAAAAAATTAAATAATCGGCGAACGCTTTCTTCAGTTACAATCAAAATTCTAAAGCGACGCGTTTTTTTTTGTTCAATTAAGAGAACGTCTCTCCCTCCCCTCGTAATCGCACTTGTAATTTTTGAATTCAATTTAAGTGGTGGATTTACAGAGCTTTTTCTCACCTTTTCAGCGCCTTTTACGAAAAAGCAATTGACCAACTCGTTCATGAGTTATAATTAAAATTAAAATGCCATAATTTTTTTCGCTCAGTTAACTGAACGTCTCTCATTTCCGTCGCGATCGCGCTTGTAATTTTTGAATTCAATTTAAGCGGGGATTTACAGAGCTTTTTCTTAGCTTTCCAAGGCCACTTACAATATTATAAAAATTCTAAAGCAACGCGTTTTTTTTTTGTTCAATTAAGAGAATGTCTCTCCCTCCCCTCGAGATCGCGCTTGTAATTTTTTAAGTAGGGGATTTACTAAGCTTTTTTCCAGCTTTCTGATGCCGTTCACCAAAAGAACAATCGACTGTCGACAACAACTGCAAAAGGAAAAGTGGATACATTTTCCAAATAAATTTTATTTTTCGGGGCTGTGCCGACGAGGAATCGAAGCGTGCAACTTCCATAGGACGGAGTGGGCACTGCCCAATTTGCCCACCCCGACGAGCCGCCACTCTGCACAATTTGATTTAATAAAGGTTAATAAGGGTGGAGGAAACAGTAGAATTATTTACTTTAAAAAAATATAACTTCGTAATCTTTATCAGCAATTAACTAACTTCAGCTCATTTGAAAGGAAATTTTAAGCTGATTTAAAGCTTGTATTCAGTGACTCCGGCTGTTTTGTGATGAATTAGTTAGAGGGCGCTTTTTACTAAGGTAATAGTTTTGCCCAGTTTTCCAGAAAAACTTAAATCGAAAGGTGTATTTTTTTACAGAGTTTACAAAGCATCTAATCAGGTAAGAACTCGAATTTGATACCTTTTTTCGTTCTCAAGTCGGATCTAAAAGTTCAAACAAATGCCATCGAACAATACTTTTCATTTTGAAGTAAATAGAAAGACGAGTAATCTGTTTAAATGCGTGTAATTATTGACAACCATTGACAACCATTGACAACCATGATTGAAGGTTTGCACCTGAAATATTTTCAAAATATTATCGAACTTTCATTTCGAAATAGCCATTTACTATCCGTAAGGACATCAATAATAATAATTTCTACACGACTCTATGCGAACAATAAAAAAGTATAGTAGAGCGGCACAGTGAAATTTTGTTAATCACAGTGCATGATTATTGTGCACTGCTTTTATTTAGTGTTTGAGTTCTCTATTTGTTGTTTTGTTCTTGTTTTTGAATATTCTCTGTTCTCAAAACCAATCCAATGCTTCTAAATAAAGTCCTAGCATTAATAAAAAAAATACATGTGTTATTTAACCTTAAAATTCAATTAATTTTGACTGTTGGACCTGTTGGTTGTGCCTCTTTGCGGTGGTCAATTCAGATAGGTACTTAAAAATATTTTCTTTGAATTTCTCTTGGGAACTTTTTCTATAATATTTTTTCTTCTGAAACTGTAGGTATTAGGCACCTGGTATTACGCTTTACTATATCGCCGGTCGCCGCCGTTACTGAGACACCCGGTATAATAAAATAGTTCGAATCAGGTAAGTAGTTACGTTGGAATGATGATAATCGAAACCGTTGGCGTTGTAATCTCGTTTGCTCGTTTTTTGAAGACGTTCAATGTGAAAAATAAGGGCACAAATCCAAACGAATCATTAAAAAAATGAAATAAATAAATCATTGTGTGTATGTGTGGACGGCCTTAATTGAGGTAGGCCGACAGCACAACTGGATCTTTTTTATTACTAAAGAAAAGTCTGAGTTTGGTGCAAAACAAATTTATTTGAAAAATAAAACAAATTTATTTGAAAAATGCACCCATCTTGCTCTTTTGCAGTTGTTGCCCACCTTCAGTAAATCACCACGAGCCGCCACTGGCAAAATCTCTGCATGTACGAAATTTTATCAAGTCGCAATTTGATCTGGCAACACTGCAGCTTCCGTCGTGTTCGTTTGTTTATGTTAAAAAATAAACAGTTACATGAAAGATTTTTTGTTTTGTTTTGTGAAACACGAAACGCAAGAACTCTGCCTTTAGAGCTTTCTGTAATAATAATGTGGCAACGCTGTTTAAACGTTTCCTTTTTTTTCTTTTTATGTTTGCTCGCTCTTTGAAGATGTTCAATGTGATAAATAAGGGGACAAATCCAAACGAATCATCATTTAAAGAAAATGAATCATTGTGTGTGTGTGTGTGTGTGTGTGTGTGTGTGTGTGTGTGTGTGTGTGTGTGTGTGTGTGTGGACGACCTTAATTGAGGTAGGCCGACAGCACACTGGAATTTTTTATTACTGAAGAAAAATCTGAGTTTGGTGCAAAACAAATTTACTTGAAAAATAAAATAAATTGCACCCATCTTCCTTTTTTGCAGTTGTTGCCAACCTCCAATGAATCATCACGAGCCGCCACTGATTTTGAGAGATCCAGACTTCGAACAGGCGTTTTAGCGCCGCGCGCAACCCCTTTAGCTACGCCAATGGTACTTGAACGTTTTAGAAAACGCTCGTGCAAAGATCGCCTTATTACGGTGGGTTTCACAAAAAGAAATCGTCGTCGCAGCGATTAATTTAATCCTCTGATTAAGGAACGTCATTGGACGAAGTTAACAATAGATTTGAAACGACCAATTATATTGTTTCATGCAACCAATCATAGACTTAATCACGCTGCTAAATTAATCGGTGATTAAATAATTTTTGTGAAACTGGGGATTAGTCTATTTTGTCTTGACAGGCGGTACGCGCGAAGTTGTAAAATTTTTCCTAATCTAAATCTTTTTCCTTTCTAAACCTCCAATTTTTTTTAACTGATTGGGAGCTTAATTAAATTCTTTTTGCCCCCGTTTGTAAATGAATGAACGTTAGGGTTGCCATACGTCCGTTTTTTCAACGGACTGTACGTTATTCAGGAAGCGTCCGTGTGTCCGGTCCGTTTTTAATAAATGTCCGTATTTTCCTAATATGGTTGAAAAGCGATTATTAAGTCAGGTAATAGTAATAGGAAACAAATTACTTTTGTTAATATCGAAGTGGGGCTTCTTTTATTGGCATTAATTGAAACTAACTAACTGACAAAATGTCAAGATTCACGGCCATTCTGTAACTTTTGTGTTCATATAAATTGATATAGGGCTTCAATAAAATTGAAGAGACAATTCAAGTCGATTGCTGACCGCCAATTGAAGAGATGTGAACAAGGATATACGAATAATAAGGTAAATAAATAAAAACAGAATAATAAAATAAATAAATAAACGAAATAAAACCTGCAAAAAAATCAAAAACAAAAGAAAGAAAGAAATTAAAGAAACAGCAAAAAGATACAAGGCATGAGGCGAAAAAGAAAACAAAAAAAGATTGACAAGTTCATAGGAAATATATGCAAACTGTAAAAAAGTAATTAATACAATAGAAACAAAAAAAAAGAAAAAAAAGTGAACGATGAAATACAGTGGGTCAAACAGAGAAAGACCACAACTGTGTTGGACACAAAGCAAGTGAGTTGTTACCGATTTTGCACGGTCACTTGTTACAAAGCAATAATTGATACGTATATCAATTGATTGAAAATTACAGAATAGACCCCATTCACTGTATTCTTAAAAAAAATATGTTTCCTGAGAAAAATATAGTTAGTCTAAAGAGAAAGATACAGGATGGGCCAATAGTGCGTATTCGATGGATAGCGCCTATATTAATGTAGATTTTGAAACTCTGTTTTCGCTATCACTTACCTCTGGTATAGATGCATGATTTAAAATTAGTTACAATTATACAGCGTGTTCCGTGTGGGTGTGCCAGACCAAAGTTGTGTTTTTTTTAAATGGAACCTACTGTATATTACGGTTTATTTCGATTTGTCTTTTAGAGTAGATAAATTTATTATAAGGATGTTATGTACCTAAATCTAATAGTTTTTGAGATATTAACATTTCAGTGTAAAAAAATGCTATTGTTTGATGTTTTACAGATTAGATGTTTATTAAAATTCGGCGTTTAAATTTTACACTAATTTTACATAACCTCTATGGTACAGAAAACAATTTCCATCTCGAACATATTCCTATTATTTTACACAGGGTGATTCATAACTCCGATGTTTATTTTACTCGGTCAATTTAAATGAATCACCCTATATTTTATGACTGAATTTAATAGGTCTTTAATTAATCTTTACAATGATATAGGGTTCAGTATGTGTTACACAACAAACCTACACACAGTAAGATGTCAAATTTGTAAATTCATAAAACAGCATTTTTCCGTCTTCCAATGGAATATTTTGTCTATAATATCGTTGATTTTATTTAGAAAATCTGTATCGAGTCTGTTTATAGTTTCCAGTCTGTTAAAAATGACACTCATTTGATTTATGGCACCACAAACGAAATGCATACTTAATTTTTTTAATTTTTATTTTATTTTACCAACATTGCCTGATTATTTTAAGTAAGATTAAGTAACGCTAAGGAACGCAACAATCGACAATAACAATAGCAATGGAAATTTCTGTTAAATTATAACCATAATAATAATAATAATAACAATTGATTTAACATTAATAACAACATAGAAAATTTTCAAAATGATAACGATGGTCCTCTTCACATAATCGTTTTCTATGACAAGGAGATTGATTCACATTTAAATCACATGTTATAGTTATTTGTATTATTACTGTTATTTTTATTGGTATCTCTATCGGTATATTTATTGGTATCTTTATTCTTTATTGATATTGTTGTTGTTGGGTGTTGTCTTATTTAAAATAATTAGATAGTGTTGATAAAATTAAAATTTTAGGAGTTAAGCATTAGTTTCGCAGGCAGCGGAACTGGCACTTGGAGGGGGGTGGGGGGCATCTTCAGGCGTGGATTCGATCCCCACTGCCAGTGCATATTCTATGTGAAAGATGGACTTTTCATCTGTGGGTTATTATTTGGCGAAATTTGCTTCGAACTGGTGTTTCTGTAGTTCCCTGGTTTGTATGGCGAAGAAGGTAAACATGTAGTAAGACGGTCGCAGTCACAGTTAATGATCATAATTACCAACCATTACAACTCTGCCACAAACCAGAAAGCTTGGAGCTAGGGTCGTATTAAACAAAAATACATATACGGTTTCTTATGTTACAGACCAAATAAATGTAAATTCTTAACAGACTAAAAAGTACAATACAGATTTCTTAATTAAAATCAACTAAATTATACACAAAATATTCCATTAGAAGATGGAAAAATTGCTAATTTATGAATCTACGAATTTGACATTTTACTGTGTGTAGGCTTGTTGTGTATCACATACTGAACCCTATATCATTGTAAAGCTTAATCAAAGACCTATTAAATTCAGTAATAAAATATAGGGTGTTCCATTTAAACTAACCGAGTAAAATAAACATCGGAGTTATGAATCAGCCTGTGTAAAATAATAGGAATATGTTCGAGATGGAAATTGTTTTCTATTCCATAGAGGTTATGTAACATTACTGTAAAATTTAAATACCGAATTTTAATAAACATCTAATCTGTAAAATATCAAACAATAGCATATTTTTACATTGAAATATTAATATCTCAAGAACTATTTGGTTTAGGTACATAACATTCTTGTAATAAATTTATTTACTCTTAAAGACGAATCGAAATAAACCGTAATATACAGTACGTTCCATTAAAAAAAAGCACAACTTTGGTCTGGCACAGCCACACGGAACACCCTGTATAATTTGTAACTAATTTTAAATCATGCGTCTGTACCACAGGTAAGTAATAGCGAAAACAGATTTTCAAAATCTGCATTAATTTAGGCGCTATCCACCGAATACACACTATTGGCCCATCCGGTACACCTCAAAATTGTGCTGTAATTGCTGAGGGAGGAAGTACCATTGAGCGAGCTACCATCAACATCGCTGCAAAAATGATTAAAAGTTAATATAGTTTGTCCTTTATTTTATTTCTAACAATACCGCAATCCTAATGAACGTCCGTTTTGCTCGTCGATTCCTTCACCGTACAGTGAATATTCTGAGATTCGAAAGTATTAAATCTGTGAATAAAATATTGCGAACAGTGTGTCGTAAATCAGCTCATTTGCTTGCTTTATTGTAACAAAAAAAGACCCGCAAAAAATAGCTAGTGAGCTGTGTTCGCATTTTTGCTGTTCATTTGTTCCCTCTGCCGCGTCTTACCGCTGCAAGCGGAGCAGTTGATAAACGAAGGTTTGTTGCGTCGCGTCGCGTACATTTTTGCATTGAATTTGTTATTTGTTCTTACTTAATATTAATACGCATAATTAATTTGCTAGACGCGTTCCGTAATAATATGTGAGTGTCGTGTCCGTACATCTGAAGTTTCATGATCGAAGGATAACGGTGATAAAGGTAGGGGATTTTTTTTATTTAGAGAACTCTTCCATTATTCATACCGTGTTAAAAAAAGAACTGTCGATTTCTAAAGTAGACACATATATTTTAAGGCGATTTTATTTAAGCAATGAGAAGCATAGGATTTGAATAAGTATACGCAATCGTTTCAGTAACGCCGTACAAATGTATCGAACAGGCACATTGTGTAATGGGACGGTGCAAATAATTTACGGCGTTCTTACTATATGACGCAATGTCGCAATAAAGTCCGCGGGTGAGGTACAACTGGTCAACTAATTACTCTGAAAATCTTTACACATTTAAACAAGAAGAGTTGATTACACAACTGTAATTTTTTATTGCGGCAATATTGCTCTGTTTTTTGTTATACTCGCGTTTGTTTACACGCTACGGTCTAATATTTTATATTGCCTGCTTCACTAGAATTTGAACCGCGCAAAATATATTTCTCCTAT
Organism: Prosopocoilus inquinatus; assembly: GCA_036172665.1. Lineage (NCBI taxonomy): Eukaryota > Metazoa > Arthropoda > Insecta > Coleoptera > Lucanidae > Prosopocoilus > Prosopocoilus inquinatus. The sequence continues at coordinate 37,267,477 of CM069877.1, forward strand.
ATATAGCAATGAGCAAGGCGCGGATTCATACATTTTTTTTTAATAAAAGAAGAGGAGCGTCGCACCGTGGAGCAAAACTCACTTTTTCGTGCTCCAAAAATCTATAACTTTATATATAATTTTGCACAAATGACAAGAAATATAGGAAAAATAGAATTAAGGAGCAAACATACTATAAAGTTGATGTACAGGGCGTTGAAAAAATCATTTTGTATTAATTTCATTAGGTTTGATTAGATCAAGTATAGAAGTTCTTTGATATCACTTTTACATAATTTAAATAAAAATTCAAAAAAAAAATGAGCAAAGAAATATAATTCTGATAATTTCAATTATAATGATCAAGAAAAACCGATAATTCATTGTAATGGCGATTGAATGGACTGTATTTTAATTTTTGTAGAAAGAAAGAATTTTTACTGTGACATGTTCTAAAGAGCTTTTTTTATTTTTTTTAAATTCATGGCATTCTTAAATACATAAGCATAATTCTACATAATACGTATGCATTCATACAAAGCACTCTATTTACATCGTAACATGCCCCCCGGGTTGAAGGACAAAAGTCTTTCAAACAATTAAATAATACATTCGAAAAATTTTAGTCTTTAAGTTGGCACTGGTAACGGACACAAATTCGTTATAGTTCTTTTGTTAACGCCACTTGGAATTTTTACACTTACAACTCGAACTTTGCCGTCAGTTCCAGGAAACACTTCAACAATTCTTCCTAAAAGCCATCGTGCGGGAGGTAAATTTTCATTTTTTAAAATAACCATGGTTCCTACTGTACAACAATTTTTGCCTTGCTGCCATTTCTTTCTTTGTTGTAGATTACAAAGATAATCTCTACTCCATCTTTTCCAAAAACTCTGACACATTTGTTGCATTAATTGATATCGGGATAATTTATTTATTGGTAAATGCAATAAACTTGGATCTGGAAGCATTATCATTACTTTACCAATTAAAAAATGTGACGGAGTCAGAGGTGTTAAATCAGTTGGATCTGATGACATGGCATGAAGGGGTCTTGAATTCAAGATTGATTCCACTTGAGTTAACACAGTTGAAAATTCTTCGTACGTCAAAATCGTTTCTCCAATTACTTTGGTGAGATGGAGTTTTACAATTTTTATATTTGACTCCCACAAACCCCCAAAATGTGGAGATTTTGGTGGAATAAAATTCCATTTTACATTATATTATGAGCAAAAATTAACAATAGAATCATTCGATTTTTTTAGAAATTGATTTAATTCTTTTAGTTGATTTGCAGCACCAACAAAATTTGTACCATTATCAGACCATAGTTCATTTGGGAAACCTCGTCTTGCTGAAAATCTACGTAAACATGAAATAAAACATTCAGTTGTCAAATCAGATACTAATTCAACGTGAATTGCTTTTAAGTATATTGACGAAAATTTAAAAGTATTGAAAAAATGTCATTTTGTATTGGTAATCCAGTGTATTGTAAATCATTAACTGAATAACCACTAGTTGTTAAAGCTGAACCATTAAAAACAACTCTCAACTTTGTGGTTAAACTTTCTTCTCTTATGACAGCATGATGAGGAAGAAAATATGATATCTCATTGGTGTCAGTAACTTTAGATAATTCCATGTGTTTCAATGATAAATAAGTATTCATAAAATCATGATACTCAATTTTTAATTGGCAATTCTTTTCCAATCTTTTTTCCAATTGTAGTAATCTTTTTTTTGCTAGATTTTTTGTCACCTAACTTATTTTCATTATATTTAAGCGGTAATCTTACAATGAAACGACCATCATCATTTCTTGTATAATTATTTATAAATATTTTTTCACATTCTTCATCATCATTAGACATAAATTTAACAGAAGGACAATCCTCAATTGTCCAAAATTTATTTATTACGTCATGTAAAACTTGATTTTCATTTATGCTGAATAAACAATTGGAATTCGTATTGAATGAATTAATCTGACCAGCTGTAATATAACCAAAACTAGTGTTTTGTAATATGGGCATATTTTTTCCCAAGAAAATTTTACCTGATCTGATTAAATTCCAAAAATGACTACCACCAATCAATAAATCAATTTCCTTTGATGTATTAAAATTAGGATCAGCTAATTTAACATTAGCTGGAATATTCCAAGCAGAAATATCAATGGTTCTAGATGGTAAATGATTTGTAATTTGTTCTAAAATTAAACAAGGAAGATTAAAATTGAAATTATTGTACATTGATTTCACACGAACATTACATTTTTTATTTATTTTGGAAGAACTTTGATTAATTCCAGTAATGTTCATGTTTATATTCTTTTGTGGTAACTTTAACTTGTTTATTAATCTTTTTGAAATAAAATTTGATTGTGAAGCACTGTCTAATATTGCATTACAAATATTAGCATTTCCATTAGCATCATAAATCAACACCTGTGCTGTTGATAAAAGTACATAAGAATTCAAATGACTATTTGTCAAAGCCATATCATTTTTATTAAAATTCTCCTCTGAAGGATGTAATAATGTATTATGATTTTGGTTGCAAATTTTACATGACTTTGATTTACACTCTTTAGTTTTATGACCTACACATAAACACTTTTCACATAATTTATTTTCTTTTACTTTTTCTAATTTCTGGTCGAACGACAATTTGGAAAAATCAAAACATTTATAAATTTTATGATTAGGTTTCTTACAATAATTGCAAGAAATTTTTCCTTTTGGAAGATTTTGAGACAAATAACTTTTTGAAATTCGAATATTTTCTTTATCATTATTCTTAGAAATCTTATTGTCCATTTCTAATGACTCTAAAAGGTCAGCATGTTGTCTCAAAAAATCTTGCATATCCTTTAAGGATGGCGATTCATCTTTAAAGTTTTTAAATTTTTCCCATTCTATAGATGAATTTTTGTCAATTTTAGAAGAAATTAGAAATATTAATAAAGAGTCCCATTTGTCGGTAGGTTGTCCCAAAGAATATAATGCACGCAAATGCTTTAAAATATTATCATTTAAATGACGTAATGCATGAGCATTCTCAAATTTAATAATGGGTAAATGAAATAGTGCTTTTATATGATTATGTACCAATATTCTTGGATTATTATAACGATTGCACAATAAATCCCAAGCTATTTTATAATGAGAAGCAGTGAATTCTAATGATTTCATTATTTCAAGTGGTTCACCTTCTAAGGTTGCCTTTAAATAATGAAATTTTTGAATTTCATTTATAGAATCATTTACATGAATAAGACTTTCAAAGGTATCTTTAAAATATAACCATTCATCATATTTACCATTAAATTTTGGCAAATTAATTATGGGCAATCTAATGTTATTTTTAATATTCTGATTTGACACAGAAGACTTTGACATTTCTGAAATATTTTCATGATGATTTGAAACTGTTTCATTACTTTTCAAAATTCTTTTTGCCATTGCAAAATATTTATTGTATTTATTTACAAATTCATCTCTCTCATTATACTGAATTTCAAGTACGTCATCATCACAACTTTGTTCAATATTTAACTGAACAGTTTGAAACTCATCTAAAATTTGTGGCAAATTTTGTAATCTTATATCTATTTCTATTGCTTTTTGCTCATCAATATCATTAGAATCATTAAATTCATTAAATATGGGAGTTACAAAAGTTACAAAATTAGTTAATTTACGTTTAACAGCTCCTCTGTTCCTCACCAAAGTATTGTATTCTTGCGCCATGCTTGAAACGTAGGTTCTTCTACTCTTCTTAACAGCTAAGGACCTTCATTATTCATCAGGCTATCGTCCAGTCTTCATGAAAACATCGTAACGAATATCAGCGTCACACCGACGATAAGCTAAGATGTCGTGGACTGTTCTCTTCAGAACGTATATATATAATATTTAATAATCAACAATTCAGAAGATCCTCGCTTCTTTGAATTTTGAACAGCAGTAGGAGGCAGCAATCAACTCTACGGTAGCAATACAATAGAAATTTCATCATATTTCATTTACCACTCATCAAGAAATTATTCCATAGTTATCATTTATGCGGACCGATGTTACCAAATTATCCGGCTCGTTTGGACCAATGTAATGGCGATTGAATGGACTGTATTTTAATTTTTGTAGAAAGAAAGAATTTTTACTGTGACATGTTCTAAAGACCTTTTTTTATTTTTTTTTAAATTCATGGCATTCTTAAATACATATGCATAATTATACATAATACGTATGCATTCATACAAAGCACTCTATTTACATCGTAACATTCATTTTAAAACATATCAGATTCTCTTCCTCTGAAATAATTTTTTACCTGTACCATAATTTTAGTTTTGGACAAATATCATTATCATTCGTAAATCATCAATAAAATATTCTATTAATTGAATACGAATGATTATGTTATAGATTAGCAATTTTATACATAAAAATTAGTTATACTTTTAGAACAAAACAATATAGGGCATTTTAATCCGAACTTCTGCTCTTTAAGGGGGAAAGTAGGGTACGTCACTATCTGCCTTTTTTCCAACACCCTGTATACATGAAATTCAGAAAACATTTTTCCTTGATGAAGTTTGAGTTGTAGTTCAAAACGTTCATTAAAAAATAAATAAATAAAATAAAATAAATTACAAAATACGCCATTCGATTTAAGAAGTATAATGTGAGGATGAATTAAATCATAAATTTATTACCTCTATAATTCAGTTGTTTGCAAATTTGTTAAAAATGGAAAGTAAAACATCAATAAAAAGGATGCTGGTATCATTACGCGCGTTGGTAAAGAGAACGTGAGTAAAACTTATTTAAATAAGTTTTAACTAAAAAGACTAATTTGAAAAATTTAAAAATGGTTAAATAAGCGTTCTTTTCTTCATCTTCAAATGAAAAGTTTTCAACAACATATTTTCGTAATTAGGAAATTTATTTTTCCACTTTCAGCAAATACAATAGATTAACAACCATTTTTAATTTTTAGTTGATGTATTTTGAGAATAATAGTTGTTAATTAATATTATTTAACAACTTTTTCAATGATAGTTCACAAGTACTAAGCAAACTGCAAAACTGTTTTTCATATTTGCCAAAAATGTTTGTACAACATGCCAGGGCAACTCAATTTGAAGCGTAATTAAAATTTCCTAAATTAGACCATCTTACATACATGATAAGAAGAAAAGGTGCAAGAAGGTGCAGCTAAATTTTAAGTGAAGCAGTTCTTGGACATTTATTCCTTATGTAAACATAAAATGTAAGGTGCCGGCAAGTGCCAATAATAACCCAAAATCTACATATTTATTGATCTGCATGCAAAAAAGAATTCTCAACGTAAAGGCTCGTACTTAAAATGAGAATGAAATAAATTTCGACTTACCATTCCTGTAATCTACTATAAGTAAAGTATTTTTAAAAGGAACTATTAAATTTGTCAAAATTAATCACGCAAACGATATTTTAAAGGTAACAAAAACAGGATAAAAAGTGTCATTTAATACCTTGACGTTACATCTTTTTAAAGGGCTAAAAATCATAGAAAACAAATTCATATTGACTTAAACTATATATTTTTTTAATACATTGGAATATTAAGTATGCGATTACGAATATTATGTTAACAAATTAGGGTCAAGTGGTGTAAAAATGAGACACTTTTTAGAACTTTCAATTTTTTAATGTGTTAGAGTCCTTCAACGGAATTGATGAAATTTTTGTAAAAGATAAATGATGATGAAAAAAAAGTGAAAATAAATAAAAACTGTATCTCATATTTAACCCCAAAAAAGTCTAAAAATGAGACATGCCAGGTTAAATTTCATAAAATGCATGTATTAAGGGCCGGTTGCTCAGTCACTGTTTAACGTTAACCTTCAGTTAGCTTCCATCTGTTTCTATGTAAAAAAAAACTGAAGATTAAAGTGAAATTGTGACTGAGAAACACGGCCTAACAGTCATGGGCGACATCTAGTAAAATTTATAAAAGAATTTATTTAAAAAAAATACCTACAACAAATTAACATATAGATAAGTATAATGATGCAGTCTTGGATAGAAACATTTATTAACTTCAAGCCAATAAATAAATAATAAAGTATTTATAATAAGAAAACTATCGGCAGTATCGGATTATATTATTTTACCAATTTTATTTGATGTCTCATTTTTCACCTGAATTTTGCGTGTCTCATTTTTACACCACTTGACCCTATACAATTGATGAAAAGTTCTTTTGGCACGATTTATCTCCTAATGTCCCACTGTGCGTCGCTTATTTCTAAACCCACTGCTTTTGCTCTCGAATAACTTCCGACCGCTTGATCAGACTGTGTAACAAACTAAAACAACAGTCGACCACATATTCCCTCTCTTCGTTGTGGATAAGTGCAGCGTTAAATACTTCGTCGGCTCGCTTACTTGTTTGGAGGACGAATTTAACGATCTTTTTTTATGAAAGCTGAGCCACAGACCTGCGCGCTAATTTGATTTGATATAAAATGCAATTTATGTAGCAACATTGTTGCCAATCTGTGAGTAATTCCTCAAATTGTGAGTAATTTTTTAACGACTAAGGAATTTGTGAGTAATTTGAAGTTGTGAGGAATTTTGAGGAATAATATTAATCCATTTAACGTAACATATGTTTATTAGAAAAAGTAATAAGTCCGTTTGCGGTAGGCCATGATTTGGTAAAAGCTTTACTATCTGCAGGGTTGCCAGACTGGGCGACACTCCGCCATTTAGACATATTTGGCGCTTAAAAATCTTATTTGGCGCCTGGCGTCTGATACGGGCTACTGTTGTTGTTGTTTTCACATATGGCGTTCAAAAAAATTCTATATTCTAATATAATATTCGAGTGCCTGTCGTTTTCTTTTGTTTCTTGTTAATTTCAATTTTCTTCTTTCTTTTTCGTTTATTATTTATTTATTTATTTATTATCGTTTTATACAAGGTTCCTTTGTTTTGTCCTTTTGTTTCTTGACTTGCAAGTTTCGGCCGAAGAATCGCCGTTTTTTCATTTATTTTTATTTGTTTATCAATTCTATTGTGTTTCTTTTCTTCTGTTTTTCGCATTCTTCCCTTTTCAATCGAATTGGCCGTCGGATTTTATTGACTCCTTTTTACGGTTCTCTTTTGCTTCCCATGAGTTTCGTCGATTTTCTTTTCCCTTCGATGTTTTTCTTATTTTAATTCATTATCTGCTGTCATATTTCTCTATTGTTTATTTTTATCAAATTGATTTTATTTTGTTGACTCATGCTTTTTTACTTGGCTTTTGTTTCCCAATAGTTTTTTTTTTTCAGATAAAACAGCGACATACTACGATCGCTTTTTGACCTGACATTATGCTTTGACAGCAAGCATGGCCCCCTTGCATGGGGGACTTATTAGGAGCAAATCCGCTTCAGTTTGTCTATCCTACTGCAATGTCAGGTCAAGAAGCGATCGTAAGATGTCGCTGCTTTATCTGTTCACCACTATTACATCGCATTTGCAAATCAATTGGTCAAGTCGTTTTTGGTTTGCAGTGGGAATTTCGAGCTACGTATTTGCTGATGAAGCCCCAAACTGGGCTGAAACAGCTGTACAGAGGCAGTTCGAGGTTTTCACTGCAATCAAAAACGATTTGCAACACAAATTCTTTTAGTTTTTTTTTTCATCTGGAGATTAATTTGTTTTCTGTTCATCTTAGTCATCAATTTTTCTTTGTTTTTTTTTTTTGTTTTTATTTTATGAATTTCCGTTTTGCTTTTCTTATCGAATCGATTTTTCGCTTTTTATTAACCATTTTCCGTAGTTTTTAGCGTTTTTCATTTGTTTTGTGTCCATCACAGTTGCGACTTTTTGTTTTACGGACTGTTGTATTTCGTCGTTCACTTCTTTCTTTGTTTTGTTTTTGTCGAATTATTTACACACTTACACTTTGCTTTTATTTTCCGCGAACTTGTCGATTTTCTTTGTTTTCGCTTCATGTTGCTCTTATTTTCTACGAACTTGTCGAATTTTCTTTTTTTTTTTCGCTTCATGCCTTGTATTTTATTGCTGTTTTTATTGCTTCTCTTTTGTTTCTGATTTTTTGCTTTTGGTTCTTGCTCCGATTTTTAATATCTCAAAACGGCGATTTTTTATTTGGTTTTGTTTTTTTTTTGCTTTTATTCCTATTACCTTTGTTCTTGACAAGGATAAAATTAATTACATTTGTATGATTTCATAATCCAATCAGACTTTAAAATAAAAGTCACAGTCATATCTTCAAAAAGATGCGAAAACGCAGTTATTTATTAATCAGATTGTGACTTTTATTTTAAAGTCCCCTTAAGCTAGATCATGAAGTCGGCACTAAATAAAATTTCTGATAAACGACTTTTTCTTTTTTCTACAGGGTGTTGAAAAATTAGTAAATTAGGCCAAAATAAGATTTTTTATTAAACAACATAGGATCAGAAATTATTACCTTTTAAGACTATAAAAATGACATAATATGACAGAATAGTAAAGAAATTATTAACGTACCAAAACAAGGTAATTAAATGAATAAAATTTTTATCGTACAGGGTGTCGTAAAATTTTCCGCAATTTGTTGATGTTTTTTATGGATTTTAAATTCTAAAAAGTGCTAATTGTACTGAATTTTCCGTCAAATTTTAATCTAGAATGTGTTTGTTTAATTCCTTGTTTATTTTGAGTTAAGAGAACTTTGAATCATCAAAATAAACTAGTCACAACTACACATGATAGTAATGAAGATGATCGACATTGTTTGGACGACGGGTTTTAAGAAATCTGTTGTCTATGACACCGTGAAACAGTGATTCAAGGAGACTGTTTGAATCGCGGACCACGATCTGTAAAAGTTACTTAATATTGCAGAAACGATGCGCTGTGAGCCCCATAATCCAGTGAGCCCAGTAAAGATTAATTTCAAAGCGTACTGCGTACAAACTTTTATTTTCACCTTCACATGGCGATTTTTAATTAATTTACTTTAATTTTTTTATGAAGACGGTTTCTTTTTATTGAAGACGATATTTCTAGCTACACGTAGTCATGGCGATATAAACAGACAATCTCCTTTTCTACAAGCCTGTAAAATTTTACAGGTCTTTCATGCCAGTCCGTAAAATATTACAGGTCTGTTTCCGCAATTTATCGTTTACTTGGTTACCATGAACAACAAAATTAACTTGTAAAATGTCATTTACTAAGAAGGTGGAAATAAAAAATTATTAACATTCTAAAACGAAATATAAATGATTTTTTCATTGAATTTCGGATTATATTACAACGTATGTTCAAAAGTGTTGCCCTTAACTTGCACACACATCTGACAATGATGTATCAATAATTGTCTTGTGCGTTCAAAAATTCCAAGATTCACTCGTATCTCGCCAACGGCTTCAACATTAGCATCAGTTCCATTTTTTGGTAGTGGTGTCGAATGAGCTACAGTTTGAAGCAAAAAATAGTAGACAAAAGACAGTTTCCTGTAATTATTCTTTCTCAAAATGGTGTTGATTAAAGACGAATTAATAAATTTTACCGAAGACTTAAGGTTGTTAAATCTGAAACGTTTCAATTTTTTTAAATGTTATCTATAATGTCAGTCTTAATCGATACCATTTTGAGAAAGAATAATTGCAGGAAACTGTTTTGTCTACTATTTCGTGCTTTCGACAGTAAGCCCTTCAATTGGCCCCGAACAATATCGATCATCTCCATTCCTACCTTGTGTAATTGTGACATGTTTATTTTGATGATTCACAGTTCTCCTAGCTCAAAATAAACACACAATTAAACAAACACATTCTAGATTAATATTTGACGCTAAATTCAATACAATTACCAGTTTTTAGAATTTAAGATCCTCAAAAAACATAAAAAAATTATGTGCAAACAAATCCCGGAATCTTTTTCGACACCCTGTATAACAAAAATTTTATTCATTTAATTACCGCGTTTTGGTAGGTTAATAATTTCTTCAGTATTCTATTATATTAAGTGGTTTGTACAGTCTTAAAAAGTAATTATTAATTTCCGACCCTATGTTATACAGGGTCTCCCAAGTTGAGTGGCCTATTAAAAGTTTTCGAGGAAGGAAATATACAAAAAATATAAAACTTAGCAGGCTGCCACGGCGGAAGGTGATCTTTCAGACTAAAATATTTTCACTTTTAGATCACTTCCGGTTATACCGGAAGTCGCCGCTAACTTTCTTATTTTAAATGGAATGCTATATTTTTTATTGCAAATTCTGATTCTATGCATTAGTCTAAGTAAAAATTGTTAAGACTTCCCTATACTTAAATGTAATCGATTTTGAGATATCTGGAGATTTATCTAAAAAATTGTTTTGGTCAGCTTTCATTGAAGAGATTGTATTTATGACACTTTCAAATTTAGAAATTGGTGGCTGTTATTTTGAAGTACTATCTTCAGGCTTTCAAATAGAGTCCTAATTATCCCTGAAAAAATCACAGGCCGGTCATAAAATGGTGTCGCACCTCACTATGTTTAACTGCCCAAAACTCAATTTTCATAAATGGAACACCCTGTATATTTTTACCTCATGAGACAGAGAATCAAATTCTACATCGATTAATATTAGTATTTCCTGTACCCATCTGCAGTAGTTTTCTTGTTATCAGTAATTTTTTTATTATAATGGTATATTTTTCTCGAATTATTGTATTTTTTAGCAGTAAGTGATGAGAAAGCAAAAATATTTAATGAGATAACACTAACAGATAAGTAACATGATTTTTTTAAATTTTAGATAAAGTTGGCCATGAAAAGCAAAAAGAAGAGGAAGTGGCGACCTGCAATAAGAACAAAAGAAGTTATTGGAAATTCTGTAGTAAATTTTTATGTAGTGTATCTTTCTACGGCCTCCATTTATCTAAAATTTAAAAAGTCACATACAGTACAAACAAGTAACAAAGAAATTAACAAAATTAATAAAGCAAATGAAAAGTATCCTTACTATTGCAAAATTGTAACATCGTAAAATAACTATAAAGCTTGTTCGACTTGCCTGCCATTCATGCGGAGGCAATCTCTTAATCGTGATACAACACCCTCTGTGGTTGCTCGTCGTATTTCCATGGAATTCAAATTTTGAAAGCAATTTATAACTCCATTTTCGAGATCTTGCCTATGATTTACAGGTTCACGATAAACCTCCGATTTAATTTTACCCCACAGAGAGAAATCCAATGGCGTAAGATCAGGTGATCGCGGGGGCCATCTCAAAGGACCGTGGCGTCCTATCCATCGATTTGGAAAAAGTTCGTTTAACTGCTCTCCCACTTCGTTAGTACTGTGTGCTGGAGCTCCATCTAGCTGATACCAACAATTAAAATAAGCATTTAATGGTAAATTTTCTAAAAAATTTGTCACCACAGTTCTCAAAATGTCTAAATAACGGCGAGAATTTCGATTTTCCTTATTAATAAAATAGGAACATCTGTTATCCTTCAAAATTGCAAAAACGTTAAAACTAAATTTATTTTGGAATCCTCTCTCTCTAACAAAATGTGGATTTTCCCTTGCCCATACGTGAGAATTATGCCTATTTAAAATTCCTTCATGAGTAAACTTAACCTCATCTGTCCAAATGATCTTCTGCATGAAACGGTGGTCTTCTTGATAATGTGTCAAAAGTGCTTCACAAAATGGCATTCGAATCGCCGGATCTTCTGGTTGCAAAGCGTTAACAGTAACGAACTTGTAATCATGTAATTTATGCTGGTGCAGAATTATTTGTATGGATGAATGTGCGACATTTAAATCGTGTTCAGCAGCGGCGATAGATGCTCGCGGATAAACTTGAAAGAATGCCAAAACAGAAATTTTTTTCTTTATTGCCAGTTACAGGACACGACGAAGTTTTCTTTGGTCTAACGGTACCACTTCTTAAAAAGTTAAGTTCATACCTTGTAAAAAATGTAAAAATATACAGGGGGTTCCATTTATGAAAATTGAGTTTTGGGCAGTTAAACATAGTGAGGTTCGACACCATTTTATGACCGGCCTGTGATTTTTTCAGGGATAATTAGGACACTATTTGAAAGCCTGAAGATAGTACTTCAAAACGACATGCCACCTGAATTTCTAAATTTGAAAGTGTCATAAATACAATCTCTTCAATGAAAGCTGACCAAAACAATGTTTTAGATAAATCTCCAGATATATCAAAATCGGTTACATTTAAGTATAGGGAAGTCTTAACAGTTTTTACTTAGACTAATGCATAGAATCAGAATTTGCAATAAAAGATATAGCATTATAAAATAAGAAAGTTAGCGGCGACTTCCGGTATAACCGGAAGTGATATAAAAGTGAAAATATTTTAGTCTGAAAGATCACCTTCCGCCGTGGCAGCCTGCTAAGTTTCATATTTTTTGTATATTTCCTTCCTCGAAAACTTTTAATAGGCCACTCAACTTGGGAGACCCTGTATAACAAAAAAGTCTTATTTTGGCCTCTTTTACTTGCCCAAGAAATTTGGCAAACGAATTTTTCAACACCCTGTATAAATATTTCGAATATAATTCAATCCAGATTTTCATGGATCTTTCAGAATTAGTTTTTAAAAGAAAAGAAACTCTATGTAATTAAAAGACTTTTAATTTTCACATTTCTTTTACTAATAAATACATAAAAGCTTACAATATAATACTCGAGTTGATATTTCTAAATTACATTTTTTTTTTATAATAAGTGTCTTATTTTAAAAATGCCCCGACTAATCTCGAAGTCCATCAGACGAGAGGGGGTGACGTTGCCCCCGGGGTGCGTCGCGATGTGCCCACTCGCGGACTCTTCTGCCCTTCCAACCCTGGGGGGCGGGGGGGTTTTGATCTGACGAATTTCGAGAGTGCGTGCGGACTACATAATTTAGGGTTTAAAAATACACATTTTGGCAAGTGCGCAGTCGCGCGCATCAGCGCATATAGTAGGTAGTAGTAGTTGTTAATCAATTAATTAAGATATTAATTTAGGGTTTAATTAATTACAAATTTTCTGGCAGTGCTCATTAAGCAGCGTAAAATATTGTATATAAATATCAGGCACTCCTATTATGTGTTAACAACGTTCATGTTAATGGATAAACAATCACAGACATCTAACAGTATAGGGGGGAGAATCTCTCTGAGTAATATTTTTTTCTTCCAACAATTATTTTAGATTACAGCCCTCCAGGTTTTCCTCCATGTTTGCTGGTCGCCGGAAACTGCGACAGAGTACCAACAACCAATAAAATTAATTACACGACACCTCTGTTCAATCGGAATTCGTTTATACTGATAGGGGGTCTCGTCTAATTGGTTGGTGAAGCTCGGTTGCGGTCGTTGGCGACTCGCGAACGTGGAGGAAAATCGGAGTTCAGATGGTTAAAGTAAAGAAAATAAAAACCGAATAAGCGAAGTACGAAAATAACTTAAGAATTTTATTTTATCTATTTTTTCGATGGCTTCACCTGCCTTTTCTTTTACTACAAATACTTCAGGCTTTTTGCAAATTCTGTTGCCTTTTAATTACGTAGTTTTTCAGCGACGTCACTATTTTTTTTCCTGAAAACTATTCGTCTTATTTCTCAAATTAATTTTTTTATTTTCTACAACTTCCTGCTTTTCTCGCTTTTTATTTTTATTCTATTCGTTATTTATTATCCTGTTTTTTCAAATTTGTTTATGTTTTTTTTTTGTTTAATACTAAAGTTGAATTTTTGCATGTACAGGCTGGCCCAACGATGCGTATTTCTTCTGTGAGGCCTATAGGAAAAAAATTAGGAAAAAAATCGATAAAGAATTTTATACTAGACAATACGCGGCATATTGTAAAATTATTTTGAAGTATACAGAGTGATCAGAAAAGTAGTGGCTCGTGGAAACTTATTTATTTTTAATGGAACACCCTGTATATTTTTAGATATTTGGATGCCTCTCAATGAGCTGATTACAACGGTATAAAGATATATTGATTTCATAGAACTGCTTTCGTAAAATAAATTTTGTTCTTGAAGAATTCTTCAAAAATTCAGTCAGTTTGAATTTGAATTTCTGATTAATGAGGTAACACAGACGAACGAAAATCTAACACGACATTTTTGGAACTTTGGCCTTTATGAAAATGTGAACAAAATTAAGATATCTTTTTGCATTATACCGAGCGATCAATACTTACGAAACATTCGGTATCTTATTTTTTTTTAATGGAACGGCCTACTTTTTATTTCAGAAATGGATAGCACTTAAATGTAGCTTTCTGCTGATATCAGGTTATATACCTTTATTTTTAATAATTTCGTCATTAAAAATTTTATTTTTACAAGTATTTCAGTGGTCTGTTTTTAAATTATTTTTGGTAAAATAAATCCTATCACGAGGGTATTCAAATTAGAGATCTTTGAAAGTAGAATCAAATGATCGACAAATGACTTCGAATGATTGAATTTAGGTAGGAAAGTAGCAATACTGGGTGTATAGTTTAAAACGCCGACCATTGAAATACTTATAAAAAGAAAATTTCTAATGACGAAATTATTAAAAATAAAGGTATATAACCTTATATCAGCAGAAAGCTACATTTAAGTGCTATCCATTTCTGAAATAAAAAGTAAGCCGTCCCATTTAAAAGAAATGAGATACCGAATGTTTCGTAAGTATCGATCGCTCGGTATAATGCAAAAAGATATCTTAATTTTGTTCACATTTTCATAAAGGCCAAAGTCCTAAAAATACCGTGTTAGATTTTCGTTCGTCTGTGTTACCTCAGTAATCAGAAATTCATATTCAAATTGACTGAATTTTTGCAAAATTCTTCAAGAAAAAAAAATTGGTTTACAAAAGTTATTCAATGAAATCAATATATCTTTATACCGTTGTAATCAGCTCACTGTGGCGCATCCAAATATCTAAAATATACAGGGTGTTTCATTAAAAAAAAAAAATAAGTTTCCACGCACCACCATTTTTCTGATCACTCTGTATAGTTCAAAATAATTTTACAATTTGTCGCATATTGTCTAGTATAAAATTCTTTATAGCTTTTTTTTAACTAATTTTTTTCCCATAAGCCTCACAGAAGAAATACGCATCGTTGGGCCACCCTGTACAAAAAAAAAGCTCTGCATGTCACCCCTCCGCTCGCTTAAGTTCGTTCTAAAAGCGACGCGGCGGCGGCGGCGGTGCGGTTTTCAGCACGCGTCGGCGTCGATAAACCTGAAACGTAAAAATTAACACGTTCTGAAATCCGGCCGCCGCGGCAAAGGCGAAATTACAGAGGCAGAATAAATAAATAAATAATTAAGTCGGACGAAACGGAAGAGTTGGCGGCACGGTGGCGCTTCTGACCCAGTTCTTGAGTGTTTGTTTGCGTCTGATTGTGAGAAGACGGTGAGGGTCTACCGACAACGGTAAACACCGTTCCTGTGGAGTATCTGTCGGTTTTATTTTATTTACCTCCGCACGAAAGTGTTCCAGTTTTTTTTTCCCGCGGAGTAAACAAGCTTTAATGATGTTCGGAAGGATATTATGCGAACGTTACGTGTCACTCGTTATTTGCGAAGACTTCGTCTTTTTCTTTTTTTTTAAGTATAATGCAATAAAATAGTAAATTTGTAAGTGTTCCGATTGATTTTATCTAAAAAAAAATCTTATGGTATTGGTCAAAAAAATACTCTTATATAAATAAATAAATTGTCAGAAGACTTTTCGTCAAAATCTACAAAATTAAATAATGGCAAAAGCTTAGAAGACTATATTATTAGCTGCGTCCGTTTATTCAACTCCATTCACTCTATTTACTCTTTTCGTGCTTTTGTCTCATTTTTGATATAATTGAAAGCGAGACAGAAGTACGGAAGGAGTAAACAAAGTGAGCGGAGTTAAAAAAACGAAGGCAGCTATTAACTGTTATACAGGGTGTCCTAACAGTGCGTTCTCGGGCTATATCTCGATAACTACTGCAGATACAAAAAATGTTTCAATACATTTTTGTTTTAGAATTTAGAGGTCTATAACATAAAATTATTTTTACCTATATTTTTTATTTCAAATGGGACACCCTACATGTGATGCCAAATTTGGATTTCTCATAAAATTCTAGACATGTTTTGTGTACCGTAATCTATGCCTAAATTTAACCGTTCTGAAGATATTTAACATTTTGTATGAAAAGTGTCGTTTGCAGCTATTATTTTATTTATTCATATTTTATTTATTTTTAACTTTAGTTAACTTTACAAAAGAGAGATTTTTGGTACAGGTGTAGTTGATACTTTAACTTATTCTAAGCCACTATTAAATATATTTTTATTCTTACGGGGTGATCATGATACTAAGCAAAATATGAGAAATTTCAAAATGACGTAAGTCAATTTTCTTAAACAGCACGCCCTATATTTTTATATCTTAAATTGTTCGTCTAGTACAGTTCTTTTGTTTTTGTAATGCGTTTTTCTATACCTATCTGCAATATTTTTCGAGAGCCTTGTAGCCATTTGAGTTATTTCTTTTAAAACGAATAATTGTATAAGGTGGCTGTGGAAGACGGGTAAAATAATTATTAATGTCAACTGATTCGTTTGTTTTCCATGACCACCTTAGACAATTACATGTTATAAAACAAACAATTCAAATACGTCTAGGGCTCTAAAAACTATTGCAGGTATAGGTATAGGACATGCGTAATAAAAACGAAAGTACTGCATTAGACGAACAATTTAAGGTACAAAAATATAGGGCGTGCTATTTAAGAAAATTGATTCACGCCTTTTTGAAATTTCTGATATTTTGCTTAGTATCATGATCACCCTGTAACAATAAAAATATATTTAATAGTGGCTTAGAATAAGTTAAAGTATCAACTGCACATGTACCAAAAATCTCTCTTTTGTAAAGTTAAAAATAAAGAAATTATGAATAAATAAAATAATGGTTGCAAACGACACTTTTCAGACAAAATGTTAAATATCTTCAGAAGGTTAGGTTTAAGCATAGATTACGGTACACAAAACATGTCTAGAATTTTATGGGCAATCCAAATTTGGCACCATATATGGGGTGTGCCATTTGAAATAAAACAGTTACGTTCAGTACCACAGTTTTGATTCACCCTGTACAGGCAAAAATAGTTTTATTTTGTAGACCCATAAATTCTAAAACGAAAATGTCTTGAAACTTTTTTTGTATCTGCAGTAGTTATCGAGATATAGCTCGAGAACGCACTTTTGGGACACCCTGTATAACTTCTGAAAGTAATAGGGGATGAATCCAAAGAGCGTAGTAATAGTATGATGACAAAGCAGTGGATAAAGGAAGAAAGAAAGAAACAAACCACCTTCGAAGCAAGAAAAGATACCAAAATAGTTACTTCGAAAATAAGGTTTAAGTAGAAAGGGTGTCATAACCTTAAGATTGAAAAGAAAAAAGTTGAGGTTGTGGGAAAGACTTTAGAAATCTCGAGCAGAAAAATGAAAAAATTTAACTAATCCGTAAACTGGAAATCAGCTTTTTTTTGGATTAATTAAAAACTACAGAAAATTAACCAATTAAAAATTTTTTTTCCATTAGAATTTTCCACAATAATTCATCATTACATAAAGTCAGATTTCTTCAACATGGTAGAAATCGAGCATACAGGGTGTTTAGAAAATGCTAATACAAAGAAAAAAACTGTGGCATCTGGAAATCCTAAGAAATCCAAGAAACCCATTTTTTTTATTATTATTTATTTAGTTTTTATTTCTTTTCCATATTATTATTTGTCAATTCATTATTTGTGTAAGCGGCACTTATTTCGGTAATAACAATGTACTGAGTTGTGACTGTTGTGACAGGTTATTACATTAATTCGGTGGCGCAATAACTATTTTGGCCAAATTTTTAGTAATTTTTATCTGGAAAACTAATGGACTTTTATTAGAATTTTTTTTTGTCGATGACTTCAACTCACCATCACCAAATATCAATTCTTTTTGTACTAGCAATTTTCAAACACCTGGGCAGGGCCCCCGCAACCATGTGTGTAAAGCGTGCAGTGCACGTGGGCGCCATGTTCAAGGGGCCACTGGACATGCTTTGCCATTTTTTCGCCAAAAAAAAAAAAATATTGCGAATTTAACTAAACTATCCACGAGACTGAACTGTCTTGACGAAGCCGTCAACCTCACGGCAAAACATCGACTAAAATAAAACAGTTAACTGAGGCAATTAAAAGAAGAAAAATTTAAGTTTTGTAATTTTCGTGTGCTAAATTCTTCCTAAAATATTTAATGTACTTAATTATTTTATTGGTAAAAAAAAATAAATTATGTAAACCGTAACGGTTTAGTTCAGGAAAAGTTAAAAAATTACCTTCTACTTTTTAAGTTTTTAGAAATTTAAGTTCTTTTTGCTTTTGAGATTTTGTCTTTTTTTCTTTCTAATATTAATAACAAGCGCTTGCATTTGGGGGGGGGGGGATCTGTACAGAGGTACAGGCTCCTTAGACAGACGAGAAGAAAGCACTTCGCCCCGTCTTAGGTGCTTGTCTTTGGGGGCTTGCCACAGGTAGGAACTTGAAAAAAGTGAAGGAAAATGTTTAGAGAAATGAAGTAAAATGTTTAGAAAAATGAAGGAAAATGTTTAGAAAAATGAAGGAAAATGATTTCAGAAATGAAGGAAAATGTTTAGAAAAATGAAGGAAAAATGTTTAAAAAAATGAAGGAAAATGTTTTAAAAAATGAAGGAAAATGTTTAGAAGAAAGAAGGAAAATGTTTTCAAAAATGAAGGAAAATGTTTAGAAAAAAGAAGGAAAATGTTTTCAAAAATGAAGGAAAATGTTTTCAAAAATGAAGGAAAATGTTTTCAAAATGAAGGAAAATGTTTAAACAAATGAAGGAAAAGGTTTAAAAAAAGGTGAGAAGCCTTAAAAAAATGTCCCTAATATTTAAAATTTTTTGTTTCTTTTAATTTTTCGAAATAATTTTGATAATTGACCGTTTTTGTATGACTCAACTCATCTCTCAGAGGGCGGCAAAATAATATGAAGTGACACTCGAGTGGCTTTTGGCCTTGTTGAGGCCCTGCATAATAGACTTTATCGTAGCTATTTTGCTTTTTTTTTTGGATAATTAAAGTGTTTTTAATTTATTTTAATAAGCGACTTCATAATCTTAAGGTTTACATTTGCTTTAAGGTCAAGGATTCATTTTCCCATAATAATAAAAAAAAAATAATAATGTGAAAATTCCCTCGTTATTTTTTCGTTCTATTAAAATAAACAACATTCACTTTTATTAGGACGCCTTCACATCATATTCCCGGAGAGTTTAGGCGAAAAATATCGTTCGGCAGGAAGATTTCAACACGTCCATCAATTTTAAATTGCTTTACCTTCTTTCATCATCACCATCACCACCATCAGAAATCGCGATGATGCACGAAAATAAATAGAACGTCCGTTAGAATCCAGGAATATTTAATAAAGTAAAAATTTAGTATTTTATTTTTTGTAGCCATCGAAAACCTCGCGTGAAACCAAACGAATTTATTATGATTATTATATTATTATTATTAGTCAGAGAGACTCTTACGTGGAGTATTCTAGTAGTGCATTCTATTAATGGATATAAATCGCCATCATGCAATATATCGGGTACGACTTTATAATATATTGCAATCACTCATTCATTCAAGTAGAACATATCCACTACGAGATTCAGTGTGTTATTACTTTAAAAAGTCAGTACATAGTTTGACTACGCATTTCTTCCAATCACAGATTATTCCAGTGTGTCTTGGTGGGCACGTCTGCAGGACACACAGCAGTGCGTGGTGTAGTAATGATACTGGCAAAGCCGGGCCTGCACCGCCAGGTAACAGTTCCTAATCCTGTCCACGCAGCTTCCTGAAATCAACAAAACAAAAACATTGGCCCCAAAGATTTACATGCGGAATCAATTTTCCTCGCCTAGTCACCGACCGTCTGCCCGCATCCGTGGGTGTTTGATTTGTGATTTATTTATTCCTCCACTTAAAATTGCAAATGTATTAATGGACGGTTCTCGGAAAAAAATGCAACGAAATTAATTTGGGGGCCTCGTAAACAAATCTTACAAGCACGAGATAACTAATAAATGTTAATTTAATAATCGTTGTCTTTCATTCGTCCTACGTTTTATTAAAATTAAAACTGACGGTGTTTTCGATTCACTTGCATTAGTGACACTCAGAGAGTATCCTTATCTCGTTTTCTCACATGGGGTTAAAGCAAGCCCAAGTAACATAAGTATATTGCTTCCTACAGCTGAATTACTGTATTATTACTGTTTATTTGGAGCGTTACTACTTTTTTGATTTATTTTAAGATTTTTAATAAAATAAAAATGCTTACAAGACAATTCAGTTTTGAGAACAAGCTGTAAAAGTGCTGATAACTCTCAGGGCCGGCCTTCTAAATGACGGGGCCCCGGTGCAAAAGGTGTCGGAATAAAAGAAGACGGAAAGAAGTCTTTTCCGTGCTTTAATAATAACCAGAAAACCAAATAACTTCTTTTCAGCGCCATTTTGTCACCAATTCTGTTAGCAGTTCGCACATAAAACTAAAGCTCGATTTTCTCTGTTAGTAGCGTCTTTGATTTTCGAAAAGAAAACTAGAAATCGTTTTCTGCCTCGTTTTCCACGGATGGCTCGAATGACGTTTACTTATATCTTCAGAAGTAAGTAGTCCACACCTTATCTCTTTCTTAGCTTAATTAGAGTACTTCTTCTTTCTAATAACGGTTCATATAAAAATCAATGAATGTTTCAATAACAAAATATATCCGAGCATAAGCGAAAATTTCGTACCATAATGAAGAGATTAAAAACTTTTTTTGGACTGGAAAAATATCACAATTTAAATTTGTTAAAGTTTTATCAATCAATATAATTGAAACTAGAATAAAAAAGAGAGAAGGGATCATAAAAGAAATATTCGAAAACTTTTATAGGCTTAGTTTAAATGCTAACTATATTTTAAGCAACAACGATACTATTTTTTTCAAACAGTCGTGGATCCTTTTTATGTACACTTTATTTAAATTAAACTTGGAAAATTGATTGAGAGAAGAAAAAACATGAATTTGGTAGTATTTGTTGACGAGAAAAATTGAGACGCGGTGTTACACCACATTCGTAACTGACTCCATCTTTTTTCTCTTGTGACATTTATTCTATGATCCAGGGTAACGTGGGTAGCTTAAGCTAGAATGGAATTTCGAATGGAATTCGCTCGCACTCGAAGCTGCGCTAAGAGCTTTTTAATGACTCATTTATATGTTTCCATAATATTTTACGCTATGCAGCCTAGAGCTAAGCATGTTCTTTTTTTTAACTTGATACGAGTAGTATGATCTCATTTCTTTAAGCTGACTAATGCTTTCCCTAAAAGTATTGATTTCATTTTGTTTTCAAATAAGTCATACTTGATACAGTTTCGTGATTGCTTGACTATTCTAAAGCGTTTGATTTGTTAGATCATAGGCTTCTTTTAGCTAAACTTTTATATTATGGTTTGTCCTCTTCGGCAGTTGAGTTGTTTGCTAGTTATCTCCGTAATCGTTCTCAACTGACACGAATAAATTCCGATATAGGCTATAAATACTCCTCTGTCACAGACGTCAGTGCAGGAGTTGCACAAGGTTCTATTTTAGGGCCCTTATTGTTTAATCTCTATATGGCAGATTTGTATGAAAATATTAAAAATTGCAAAATTTGCGCCTACGCTGACGATAACCAGATGTTTTATTCTTTTTTTCCTTCTGATTATAATACTGCCATAGCTAAGGTTAATCAGGATTTAGACTCAATTAGCTTATGGTCTAAAAATAACGCATTAAAGTTAAATCCGAAAAAATGTGCCGCTATGTTAATTGGTACCAAATGGCAGTGTAACAAAATTGAACATTTCTTGCAAAATGCATTTTTGTTAGATAACGTTACTTTGACTTTAGTTAAGCAAGTAAGAAATTTGGGAGTTCTTTTTGACTCGAATCTCACGTTCACTTTTCACGTAAATAAACTAATTCAAAATGCATACGGCAGGCTAAGATCCATTCACAAGGTACAAACATATTTTACCATTCAGAATAAAATTACTGTTAGTTGAATCTCTCATTTTATCTACTTTTAATTATTGTGATAATGTGTATGGATCGTGTTTATCGTCTGAAAATATTTACCGAATTCAAAAATGTCAAAATTCTTGTATGCGTTTTGTAGGTAATATTACTAGAAGATATCGCATGACTCCCTTCTATGAACAACATAAAATTTTAAAAATGGCGGTACGGCGAGAACTTCATTTATGTTGTCTTGTCCATAAAATATTAGAAACGCAAGACCCTAGTTATTTGCTTCATAAGTTAATTTTTCTACGAGATTTACATCATTCTGAAACCCGTCAAGTACATACGCTGAATATGCCAATCCACAGAACTACGTTCTTTAGAGGATCTTTTTCTTACTCCTCCGTTCGTACTTACAATAGTGTCCCTGATGCGTTTAAAACATTAAAGTATTTCACTTTCAAGTCTAAATTAAAATTATTTTTATTGTCTATGAATTAGCTCCTTTCAGTTTCTGGACTCGTCAAACGTATTACCTGATTATTGCTAGATAATTGATAAATTTTCTTTTGTTTATTTAGTTACACGTATTTGCTCAATTGTCGTACATTTATTGTAATATTACTTACATATTGTAATTTTCAGTCACAAGGTAGGATAACAACAGCCAGTGGCTGAAATCCCGCCTGAATAAAGTCGATTATTATTATTATTATTATTATTATTATTAAATTAATTGTACTAAAACAAGCAACATAATAATAATAATCTGGACTCTAAATTCCTATGAAAACAAAACTGAATGAAACAAATTTAACGCCTTTATAATTTTGATTTTTGTTCGAGCATAATTTTAAAATGAAATTAGAAGTCTTGTAACTTCCGTAAAATAATTACCACCGACGACATGTGTTTCCTCTCACCAAGTAATTGAGAAATGTTGGATTTTCCCCTTAAGATAAAATTAATCTTTCCTATAAAACTAGAAATAAAACTTGTAAATAGTAAAAAAAGCTAATAAATAGAAAAAAGGAAATAATTAAGTATACTTATCTACCTGCTACATAAATATTTAATCATTAATCAAATTTTACAATAAATAATGCTTAATTTTTGTTCCCGTATACCTTTTTTTAAACACAATTCTCAGTAAAATAAAACAAAACGTGTTAAAAAAGAAAAATAAATATTTTTTTAATATTCAAAAATTTTACCAATCAAAATATAATGAAGGCTCGCTATAGAAATATGACAAATATTAAATAAACAGAATATATAAAAAGTGTTAATTAATATTTCGCCTCTTGTTTAAATCCTTGATCTTCATGTGAAATTTAATATTGATTTATATTACTGTTATAAATAGAAAGCATACTTTTGTCGAAGTTAATATAAATTTTGTGTTTTATAAATTTTATATTTACAAATTTGTTTCTATAAATTTTACATCAATTCGACCGAAACACGAATGTAAAAGAATGGATTTTTAACGCTTTGTGGCTGGCCCTGATAACTCTAAGTAATAAAACATTTATATCACTGCATTTATAAATATCGCATTTGTATCTTCTATAAGTATAAATATGGCTTTTCGTATTTATAAAAAGAAGTTATAATTGCTTCTTTTAAAATAATAAAAATACAGTAATTTGTCTATATTTGGAAAAAATATTTATTATACACCATTACAGACACCTTTTCTAAATGATGTACTCGTATAACAGAGGATTGTGCAGCTTTTATACAGGGTGTTCTTTTACTGTGTGCAAATATTTAAACCTGTAATACATCACCATAAATGGCAACGTTTGAACTAATATGTTCTTAACACAAATTTAATAGTTTTCGAGAAAAATGCAGTGGCACATTTTTACTAAACCATTTTAGAACTGCTGGCATAGCTAAAAGTGCAACGACGCCGCCGCTTCAATTAAGACCCGCAGCCGAAGTAGGCCAGGGTCAGTGCGTTACTTGCTCTTGAGCACGAACGACGTAATCAGCCGCTCCGATCAAAGCTGATCGGTCAAAACGTTTACAATTTAAATTAACTTCACTGCAAGTAATTACAAGATTAAGTATTTTTAAATTAAAATCTATTGCAATTTAAGAAGCTGCGGCTCGTAATTGCCGATCAAATTAAAAGAGAGGTACAAACAAATTGTAATTTCTCATGCCAGATTATTTTTAATAGACTTATAAAAATTTCCTTTTTTTTCCACGGACCGTAAGTAGTAATACTTATATATAATAGCTAATAGCGAGATTACAGTAAAAGTTTATTTACTTAAAAGGGTGAAGGAAGAACATTTTTAACGCGCTTGCCTAGAAAAATTCCAAGAAAAACTATACAATGCGATCAATAGTGATTGTTCATGCCTCTCTTTTATTTATTGTATGACGAGAATATGTACTTCGAGTATCGTTTTCTTTTGTTTTTTTATTCATTTAGTATCATTTCTTTCTCCTTTGTTGTTTTGTTTCCTGCCAGTTCCTTGACTTGTCAAAGTTTTTCATTGTTTTTTTTTTCTGTTTTTCTCTTTTTTAATCGAATTGGTTTTCACATTTTATTGACTCCTTTTTACAGTTTTCTTTTGTTTCCGAGTTTGATTTTATTTGTAAAAACGATTTTTATTTTTTTTTCATCTTATCATGGTAACTTTCTTTAAATTTATTTTATGCTCTCGTTTTAATTTCTTGTGTTCATTTTTATTTAACCGATTTTTCACATTTTGCTGACAGGCGCGGCGCCTTTATGCAATTGTCATTTGTTTTCGATATTTTTTGTTCATCCCTGTCATCAATTTTCTTTTGTTTTTCTTTCTGTTCTTTATGCTTTCCTGGTACAGATTTCACGTTTCGCATTTTATCGGCGCTTTTTCGTAGTTCATCTTTTTCATTTGTTTGTATCCATCACAGTTGTGATCTTTTGTTTTATGCTCTGTGTTTCGTCGTTCGTTTCTTCTTTCGTTTTCATTTTCTACGAACTTTCTGATTCGTCCGGCAAACTGTGTCGCTTTCTCGTTCCACTTGGTGTCCTCGATCTTATTTTGTTCTTTTCTTTAAATTCTCTTCTATTATTTCTGATTTTTTTGCAGGTTAATTTGGTTTTCTACCTAATCTGATTTTTGAGGGATATTTTATTTATTTTTGTCGATTTTATTCCACCTTTCTATTTTTTCTTCTTTTCTGTTCCCATCTTTAGCAAAAAGAAAAAAAAAATAGAACAGTTTACCTTGACAACTGTCAAATTAATTACGTTTAGGTCCGGTATTATAAACGAATAGATAAAACAGCTACATCTTACGATCGCTTTTTGACCTGACGTTGCAGTAGGATAACAAATTCAAGCGGGTTGGCTACATAATAAGCTACCCCATGCAAGGCGGCCATGCTTGCTATCAAAACATAATGAAAGTTTAAAAAAAAAATTGTTGCAAATCGTTTTTGATTGCAGTGAAAACCTCGAGCAGTCTTTGTACAGCTGTTTCAGCCCTATCTGGGGCTTCTTCAGCAGAGACGTAAAATAAATTTACTATACAGTTTAATGCCTTAGTAGCAACTGTAAAAACAATGATTACTAAGGCATTAAACTGTAGAGTAAATTTAATTTGTTATACCGGGCCTTATGTGATTAATTAATGATTTGTTTTTGTTTTTTATCACAACACTTCCAATCCGAAAAATTTAAGATGCTATTATTTTATGATATTTTATTATTACAGATGCTTTTTATTTATTCCTGCTAATATTTCACACAGTGTAATACAATTAATTTTTTTACACTTTTACGGATGTTGATGTAATTGGGCTACTTTTTGGTAATACGTAAGAAATGGTTACTTGGGAGATGCAAATACTCTGAGTGCAACCAGCGCAAGTGAATCGAAAACGCTACAAATTCATTTCGGTACCTTCAAAGACTGACCGAGAAAATAGACAGAATTTAGAAAATAGATAGAATTTTTCAGACTGCGTGATCCGAAACGTTCGCTCGTTCGTCCTGCCTTCAGGATTTGTCACAGCGACGCCCATTTTCGTAAAATAATGCGGGCTTTCACGGTATGTACAAGGTGTAAGAAAAACAATGGACGCATTGTAATTGGATATGGCCGTGTGCGTTCCTGTGTTTAATAACACGAAATAAAGACATTGGCGAAATGATTTCTCTCTGTGTGCCCGCATGCATTACCATAATCGAATACAATACCATGTAAATTAAAGCCTTGTTCGTGTTAATGTTTTCGACGTACGTTTCGAATTGCTTATTATTACTGTACACTAATAATTTATTTAATTTTTTTTTGAAGAGGTCAATTTAAATTATGGGATTACTTACGATCACTTGGCTCATCCTGGGCCGGCTTATACTTCTCTCTGGGGTCTTCATGTCGAGGGCAAGTGCAAGCCCTTTTCACAACGGGCATCTCGTCAACGTCGCATCCATTCGAGGGTTGTCCGTTGACGAAAATGCATCTGACATCTCTTCTTTGCAATCCAGAGGGGCAACTACCTTCACACTGCCCCCATTCCCCGATGAACCAACGGGGAGGGCACGATCCCCGGCAGGCCCTTTCCCCCTCCGGCTTCTCGGCCAAAGGACAAGTCATATCAGTCGTTATCCTGGCCTGCCCGCGCACCTTCACCACGCAGTAGACTTCCCTTATTTCCCTGGCGTTCGGCTTGCATCCGTCCGAGCAGGAACCCCAAGGACCCGTGAACCACCTTCCTCCGCAGTCCTTGTCGCTGGAGCAGGCCCGGGCGGTTTCCGGTTTCGTCTGAGATTCGCAGAAGTCTTTCGAGCAAACCGCGAAGCGGGTTTGGTTACCGGTTCCGCAACCCTCCGAACACTGGGACCATTCGGTGAGCAACCAGTGGGAGGGGTGGCCGGAAACCGAGCAGGGGCCGTTTTCGCAAAATTCGGAGTGCACGGGGCGATCTTCGGCGCGGCAAAGTCCGCTCGGGCAGGTTATCGATCTCGAACGGTGGCCAGTTCCACACGATACAGAACACTAAAGAACAAAAGGTTCGCTCAAGTGTTACAATTTAACCAGAGTTTGCCAATAGGTTCAAAAAATCGCACTAAGGGCCGGTTTTTCAATCGCAAGTTAACTTTAACCTTCAGTTTAAAGCCATGGAAACAATTGCCTTCGTACTTGCTACCATGGAAATAAACCGAGAGTTGGGGTTAACCTGTGATTGAAAAACCGGGGTTAAGGCCAGTTATGCCAAGATGATTAAAACCGACGCGACTCGCGACGTTCAACTAAACCAGCTCCAAAGTGAACAATATCGACTTTTTGGGTCTCTTTTTTTTGCTCCTGTGACGTCGACACAGCCAACGCCCAAGAGGGGGACCTCGGAACATCGCAGGCAGGACACGCTTCGGTCGAGTGGAATTTTTTGTGACCTCATAAACTCGTTCCAATTTTTTTTTTCCTCTACTGGCCAACTCCCGGCTTTGGCGTGAAGCGAAACGTTGGGTTGAGTTGATCGGCGCGGCTTGTGAATCTTCGGATTTATTCTTCTGTAGCGGCAACCTCACTGTGTTTTGGGCCCCTACTGTTTATTTAGTTTACATATTTTTTGGAATTTTCGGTGTAATTTGCCGTTGTTGAAGTCCCTTTTTATCTTTTATCTTCTATTATTTATTTCGTACTGTTTTACTTGTCGCTTCACGCGTCACGTGTTAATTTTTCTTTTGTTTTGTTTACTTGCGCTTTTTCTGGACCTTAAAATTACTTTACCGTTTGTTTTATGTTACGTCTAGGGATACGTGCGATGCTTCGATACTTTTATAAGTAACGATATTTTTTTGGTACCGGATTGCATCGGAACATCGATACCTTCGTTTCGATTCCTTTAAAGTATCGATACTTTCATTTGGGAATCGGAAAATATCGCAACCGTCAATAATGACAATAGCCCAACCCACTATAAAAAAATAATAATCTCGTCTTCTCGTTTCAATATTCAACTTGTTACGGTTTGGAAAACCGCTTTCAAAAGTCATCCTGTATATTTCAAGTTTTAAATCGCATAAAATTTCCTCGGAGAGAAACGTAGTTATCATGTGAACGACGAGCGCCGTAGCTTCTCCCTTGCTTTTATTATTTATTTATCATCATTTTTAGTCGCAAAATGATCGTATTTTTATAACACAAAATTGCGTCCCACGCCCTAATCTAATTTTGTGGTGCAATTTGCAGAATGTTTTTTGTGCATCTCAAAACGCTACGGCAAAAAATCATCTTACGAATTTGCAGTTTCGGCATTATAATTGTCTTTAGTTAAACTTTCATCTGCCCGGAGTTTGTATTTTTATCCTTCGTTGCACAATCTTCCCCAGGCGTCTGTAGCTACATTACACCATAAAATATGGGAATTAAATAGAATGTTTATTCTAACCGTTGAGATATATAAATGTTCACACTTGACATTTGACGCCATTGGTTATTACTGATATCATTTTATACAAGGTTGGCTTTTGTTTAGTTCATGCTGGTTTTGAATCGTGCAAGCCCTTCTCTTCGTAGTTACGGGCGTAGCCAAGTTTGGCTTTATTAATTTGTGGCATGCATGTAGCGTTCAGTGTCCATTTTCTTAATTTTTTTCTATTTTTCTTTCTTGAATTAATAATGTATGTAATTTAATTGATACTGTTACAGCTCAACGATACTATATTTCAAAATATCGATACCTTTCTGCCAAGTATTGTATTGAATCGATAGTATTAAAAAAAAACATCATTTGATACAAAGTATGGATACTTTGTTTAAAATATGCATCCCTAGTTACGCTTTTGTGCGCAGATGTCAGAGCACTCTCTCAAAAGCAAAGATTGACCTATTTTGGGCATTGTTCTTTTTACTACTCTTTTGTTAAATAAGAAATCGACCGAACACCCCTTCAGGGTCTGTCTGTCTGGATTTGTATACCGTACATGACCTTTGCCTGTGTGAATAAATTGCTTTCTGGCCATTTGTTCTTTTATTGGGCATCTTTTCAACTATTGTGGGTTTGTCTACACTTGGGGAGGGAGGTTCCTTCATCACCTTTTAGGGTACGCTATCGAAGAAGCGGGTCCAAGGGAGTTGCCCTTGACGAGAACGTCTAATAGCGTTTTTCGCTGGCTGCACCAGTGTGCACTTAGTATATCGCTATCTCGTTTTATTACGTAAAGCTGAAGCGAGATGGAGATACACTCAGTGCGCATTGGTGCAGCCAGTGGAAAACGCTATAAGAACACATATTCCCGCTCATATGTTTTTGACGCCCTTGGGTTGCGTAACCACCGCTGAGTGGCACCCTTTTCCGTAACATCTCTACAGATATCCCACGTCATCTCCACTGAGTGGGCTGCGTTACGCACCCTCGGTTGAACGTCAGTTTAAACCTCCTTGGTTATAACTGGCTCTAGAACGTCTCTCGACTAAATCTGAAATTCCAGCAATTGAAGCTCTACGGAAAAAAAATCTGGTACGGTTTCTGCTTCCCCCGGGAAACGCTGTGTTTGACACTGAGGGCCAGTTGTACCAAAGGGGTTTAAGCCAACGTTCAACTGGACAAGGCTCCTCAAGCGTGACAATTTTACCGGACTTTGCCAGTAGGTTCAAAAAATTGCACTAAGGCCAGTTGTGCCAAGAGGATTTAAACCGATGCGACGCGCCACGTTCAACTAAACTAGCTTCAAAGCGAACAAAATGGCATCAAATTTTGTTTATGAATGCGTTAATTGCCATATGTTCCTAAGATCCTCTGCGAATTTGTTTACTTTGAACCTGGTTCGGTTAAACGTCAGTTTAAACCTTCTTGGTTATAACTGGCTATAAAACGTCCCTCGACTAAATCTGAAATACCAGCAATTGAAGCTCTACGGAAAAAAAATCTGGTACGGTTTCTGCTTCCCCCGGGAAACGCTGTGTTTGACACTGAGGGCCAGTTGTACCAAAGGGGTTTAAGCCAAAGTTCAACTGAACAAGGCTCCTCAAGCGTTACAATTTAACCAAAGTTTGTCAGTAGGTTCAAAAAATCCCACTAAGGCCAGTTGTGCCAAGAGGATTTAAACCGACGCGA
Source organism: Prosopocoilus inquinatus (assembly GCA_036172665.1). Taxonomy (NCBI): domain Eukaryota; kingdom Metazoa; phylum Arthropoda; class Insecta; order Coleoptera; family Lucanidae; genus Prosopocoilus; species Prosopocoilus inquinatus. The sequence continues at coordinate 37,297,652 of CM069877.1, forward strand.
CGCGCGACGTTCATCTGAACCAGCTTCAAAGTGAACAATATTGCTTCAAATTTTGTTTATGAATGCGTTAATTGCCATATGTTCCTAAGATCCTCTGCCAATTTGTTTACTTTGATCCTGATTTAGTGGAACGTCAGTTTAAACCTCCTTGGTTACAACTGGCCATAGAACGTTCCTCGACTAAGATTCAAATACCGGCAATTGAAGATCTACGGAAAAAAAATCTGGTACGGTTTCAGCTTTCCCCTTAAAGGGCTTAAACCCCTTTCGTACAACTGGCCCTCAGTGTCACACACAACGTTGCCAGGGGGATGCAGAAACCGTACCAGATTTTTTTTTCGTAGATCTTCAATTGCTGGTATTTCAGTTTTAGTTGAGGAACATCTTGTGGAGCCTTGTTCAGTTGAACGTTGGCTTAAACCACTTTGGTACAACTGGCTCTCCGTGTCAAGCTGTGTTTGACACGGAAGGCCAGTTGTACCAAAGTGGTTTAAGCCAACGTTCAATTGAACAAGGCTCCTCAAGCGTTACAAGTTTACCAGAGTTTGCCAGTAAGTTCAAAAAATCGCATTAAGGCCAGTTGTTCCAAGGGGATTTAAACCTGTTTGGTACAACAGGCCCTCAGCGACACTTGTTCGAACTATACTTTAACTCTAAACTTGGTTTTATTGGTCTGGCAACAAATGCAAAAGCCGTTTTAGAATCAAGTCTTAAAAAACTTACCTGAGACCAGGAACCGACTGTCCATTCCTTATACAACTTCCTCATTTCCTGATCCGGATTTTGGGGCAATTCGTTATCGATGTTGTTTTCGCACGGCGCTAGACTACAAGGTCTGCTCGAAGCCACCGGTTTCGGTTGGGGGCAATCGTCGTCGTTCATCACCACGGTCCTCCCGCTGGTGGTCTCCTGAAGACACTGGACCACGTACTGCTGCATCCCCTGTCCGCAAGATCCACTGCAGGCGCCCCAGTGACCACCCCAGTTCGAATCCGAACATTCGTGGATGTTGCAGCGAATGGGGTGCGTCGCCGGTTTCTCGAGGTTCGCACATCGCCGATCCAAAACGGGGGTCTGGGTGTGTTCCCGAACGCACGTGAGCACCGCCGTTTGGACACCTGGAAAATTCCGAATTTGAAATGATACCTTGAAGTTAGCGCCGGGGTGGAGAGTAGGTACCTCCCCCGCAGGACTTCGAACAGGCCGAGACGCCGGTGATTTTCCAGGCGAACCTCCTTCTACCCCTGAGACGTCGGTGGGGGTTGGCCGGTTTCGCTTCGTCGCGTTGGTTCAGCGTGTTTAGGGGAATGTCTAGTCTTCTCGGTTCGACGATCGAGTCGCTCGGGGGTGGCTTCATTAGTGGTGGAGCTATTTGTTCTTGACCGGCGTCGAAGGGGATCGAATATCCATATTTTATTCCCGGATTCAATTGGTGAAACACCACCTAAATAGTCAAAAGCAGGTGATGATTTGGTATCGAGTTGCTTAAATTAGGTTGGCCAAGCTACACCAATAAGAAAATCATTTCATTTTATACAGGCCGAGTGATCGGTTTCAACCCGGAACTTGAGAGGTTAGTATGATTCCCCTTGACAATGAATTTTTTGATGTTTTTTAAGGTGATTTTAATTTAAAATGTCATTATCAAAGTAGTAATGCTCATCTCCTATGTTCCGGATTCAAAATGACCACTCGGAATAGGCTTGAATATACAGGGTGTTCCTTTATTGTCTGCAAATATTTAAACCTGTAATATATCACCATAAATGGCAACGATTGAACTCATATGTTCTCAACACAAATTTAATAGTTTTTGATAAAAATGCATTGGCAGATTTTCACTAAACCGTTTGAGAACTGCTGGCATAGCTAAAAGTGGAACGCGGCCGCCGCTTCAATTAAGCAAAGCCGCAGCCGAAGTAGGCCAGGGTCAATGCGTTACTTGCTCTTGAGCACGAACGACGTAATTAAGCCGCTCCGATCACAGCTGATCGGTCAAAACGTTTACTATTTAACTTCACTGCAAGTGATTATAAGTTTAAGTACTTTTAAATTAAAATCTAGTGCAATTCAAGAAGCTGCGGTTCGTAATTGCCGAACAAATTAAAAGCGAGGTACAAACAAATTGTAATTTCTCATTCCATATTATTTTTAATGGACTTATAAAAATTGACTTTTTTTCCATGGACCGTAAGTAATAAAACTTTCATAGCTAGCAGCGAGATTACAGTAAAAGTTTATTTACGTAAAAGGGTGAAGGAAGAACATTTTTAATGCGCTTGCCTAATTGGTGTATAATAGTTGATATCGTAAAACTTATTACTTCGCTCAGTGAATTAAAATTTTAAATAAAATAATTAATAAATAAAATAATAAATAAATAAAATAAATTAATTATATCTCGCCATTTCACGCGCCTAAACTGTAGTCAACATATTCTCTCAATGTTTTCGAGATTTGAAATTTGAAATTTTTAGATTAATTAAATTTATCATATTATGTTATCTCTCTGTCTCTCTCTCTCTCTGCACTTTTCTTTTGTCGACTGTTACTCTGTATTTATATTTAGTTATGTCATGTCTTAACTTCTTATTTCCGTCGAGATAAATGTGTGTTTTTTTTTAAATCAGTTATCATCAAGTATCGGATGAAAGTATGGAACTCAATGTCATTCTCATAAGCGGCACGTTAGGTAGACGTTAGTATCCCGATCGCGTACCTTGCGTTGGTTATCGCGTATTCATTGCATTAATAGCCCGACGCTCATGAACTGACGGCGAGCGTGCGCGTTGCATTCCGGAGACGAAGTGACCGTGAACATCCATACAAACGTCCTAAGCTTGGTTATCACTGATATAATTTTTATGCCCACACTTAATCCTGCTTTGGAGATTTGGAGAATTGGGGCTATTTGTGGATTTCTGTCATTGGCTTTCGTCATTCACTTGGCGAAACTTATACTGGTTATCACTAGTCACGTGATCGATGATAACCAATAGCAGCAATCTCCAAATACCCATTCTTTCAAGCAAAAAGAGAAGCTCTAATGCTTATTTTTTCAAAACTTGGTGGAATTTCAAGCTCTATCCGACGGATTAATTATTATTTGATAGTCGGCAACACTGCTCCCTCGCTGAAGAGGTCTCAAATAGGGCCGAAACAGCTGTGCTGGGAATGGTCAAGAGCTCCACTGCAATCGAAACTGACTTGCAACGATATTTGTACATTATCATTATAGGGGAATTCTAGGAACTCCTATTCAAGGTTATAAATAATAATACAGAGTTCCTACTCACTGGAAAAACCTGGAAAACTGGAGCAAAAAGCAGGATATTTGGAAATGGTTGACAACGTTAAGAAAAAGTCAAAGAATTTGCTTGTTTTAACACAAAAGTCGGTGAATTTAATTGAAGAACCGGAAGTTTGAAATAGAAATTCGTCTTCCAAAATCAGGGAAAAGTTGACAATTCTTTTAGATAATTAAAAAAAATTAGTAGATTTCCATGAGCTAAGTCACTTGTGCAAAAGTTTATCACGTTTCCAACAAACTAAAAAATATTCTAGGGTGGATACTCAATACAGGGTGTTTTCTCTTCACTGTGTGCAAATAAAAAAAAAACCTCAGTATAAATACATGAAATGCGAGTATTTTTTGGTGGCTACCGCATGATAGCCGAAGAATTTCAGAGATACCACTCTTTTGGAACTGCTGAAATGTGCGAGTAAGAAATATTTAGCAAGGTCAATGACGCCTTCCTCTGTAGTCACGGGTCATTCGATTTTTGTTTTTTTTAAACAATTTTTCGTCCTCTTGATTTAAATAAAAATAATAATTCGAATCATTTTTAATCTTCGAGCGACTTTTGTTTCCTCTTATTTACATTTACTACAAAAACTGTATGTGTTTTATTTTGCTCGAATTTACCAAACAAAAGACGATCGGGACTGTGTCTTCTCATTTCCATTTTTTTTTGCAATTAACTTAAATGGCTTCATCATCTTTTGTTTTCTAATTTATATCTGGCGCGTTTTATTCTTCTCGTTGTAAATTGTTTCGTTTTTTTTTCTAAAAAAAAATTACTGCCTTTTTAATTTTAAGCAACAACGTATTAAACAAAAGGCAATCGGTATTGTTTGTTCTCATTTCCATTTTTTTTTTGTGCAATTAATTTAAATGGTCTGATTGTATTCTGTTTTCTAATTCAAAGTCTGATGCCTTTCTTTTTAATTTTTTTTTCTTGTTTTTGATGTAAACAAAAGACGATTTTTTCTTTTTTTTATTATAAAAAAAAACTGACTGAAGCAATGCCGATCGTCTTTTGTTTCTCGTTTTCAAAATTAATAACTTCTAATTCCTTTCACCACAACAAACATTTTTTGCTAATTTTTTTTCTTGGATTTCTTGAATTTATACAAAAGGCGATCATCAGTTTTTCTTTTTTATCGGAAAAGAAAACTTACACTTTTAAAAATTCCAGGTTCGGACCGTTCACGCATTCTTTTTCCTTGATTTAAAAAGATGCTGACCACAAACAGCCCCGATCACCTTTTGTTGCCTATTTTCAAAATTATTTAATTAATTTCGTCTCGCATTCAATTTTTAAAGAGTTTTTTTTCTTTTATCGTGCGCAAATTTAAACAGAAAACGATTAACGACTTTTTTTTAATTTAATTTTTCTTCTTTTATGATTCGAGAATTCAAACTAAAATTGTCTGGCAATTTTTTTTTCCTATTAATCTTCGATTTTTGTTCCGTCAGATTCAAACAGTCTGATCGTCGTTTGTTTTCTGTTTAAAATGCCAGGACACTGCTACCTCTTTCCGATTAAAAAGAAAAAAACTTTTTTATTTTATTTTTTCTCTAACTCTAAACAGAAGACTTGTAAAAAAATATTTGTAGAACTGGCCAATTTTTTTTACTTTAATTTAAAAATAACGTTCGACATATTAAAAAAAATCTTGGACTTATTTGAAAAATAAACAGTATAGAAAAACAGGAAGAGAGGCAAAGTGATGAGCACAGAAGTAAATATAACAAGATAAGTAGAGAAGACAGAAGAAAGATAAAAATATGATAAAGAACTAAATAGATAAAATAACGGCGGTCGAGAAACATACGGATAAAAAAAAATCGGAGGTACCACTTGTTTAGAACTGCTGAAATGTGAGAGAAATAAATATTTAGCAAGGCCAATGACGTCTTTCTCTTGGTATGAACACCCCTACCGATATCGCATCGGATCATCAACGCAGCGTTTCGTAATAATAATCACTGACATCGTTTATTAATTATTTTATTTAAAATTTTAATTCACTGAGCGAAGTAATGTTACATTTATTTGTTTTACGATATCAACTATCGATGAATAAATCTGAGAATTTATGCGTCAATTAGGTAAATCAACTTTAGCTAATCTCGTTGCTAGCTATGAAAGTACTATTACATACGGTCCATTGAAAAATGTAAATGTCAAATTGATAAGTCTATTAAAATTTATATGGAATGTGAAATTACAACTTATTTGTGCCTCGCTTTTAACTTGTTCGGCAACGAACCACATGCGATAATCGCAGCTTCTTGAATTGCACTAATTTTTAATTTGAAAATACTTAAAATTGTAATTACTTGGAGTGAAGTTATGTTTATTTATTTTAATAAATCCAGGCGCTTTGTGAACGCGGTAAAAATGTTTTGATTGACCGGATGATTGACGACATCGTTCGTGCACAAGGTCAAGTTAAACACTGACCTATCTTCGCGTCGTCATATTCAACGGGCGGCTGCGTACGCGTGAGTTAGGCCGCCATCCACTCGATAGCTATGCCAGCAGTTCTCTAACTGTTCGATGAAAATCTGTTAATGCATTTTTCCCGAAAACTATTAACTTTTTGCTAAGGACATATGAGTTCAATCGTTTTATGCCACCTTTGGTGATATGTTGCAGATTCAAATATTTGCATACAGTAAACAACCAAAAAAAACGACTGTGTTAATTGGGTTGCCTATGCTAAAACTTCTTGTTTCCAGAGAATGTTTGAATCAAAATAATGTAACAGAACGAAATATATAAAAAAAATTAAAGAAACAAAATTATATTTAATAGTGACTACTTACTGGAAATTCGAACGTTTAAATTTATCCGAAGCGTAGGCGGCAACTTATTTATTATAAGAGAAACAATAAAAGTGTTTGAAATATGCGGGTCGTGTTATCACATTAGTCGCCATGTAAAACAAATAATTACCAAACGATGAATTAGAGTCGTCGAGACCGTGGTGGAATTTAAATAAACCCGCTCTGTTTCTTTTGGCCGCGATTAAAATCGCCGGCTCTCTCAATAAAACGTATTTGTTTGGAAAAATCCCATATATTATTTCTATCTGTTGCGTCGTCGTCGTCGTTTATTGCAAATAAAATGACGCGTTCACGTCCGAGAAACACAATTATTTTCATTCACCGACAAAGCCGGGCTATTCTTCAACGCCGCCGCTGAAATATTCAGTGACGTACGAGGGTAATTTCGAAAACAATAAAATAACGCTGTTTGAAAATGAAATTCGTTGGAGTTACAAGATCTCCAAGTTTACTTTGCTTTAAGCAATTGCATTTTCTCGAAAAACCTCAAAAACTATACTCGGATTTGAATCATAAACCACACAGTAACCGATTTTTTTTTTCATTGAAGGCTGTAGAAAACAAAGCAAGCAATATTTTCAAATAAAAAAAATTTTTCTGTTAAGTTTTTTTTTTAATACAAAATACATTTTTTTTTTATAAATTCTAACAATTTGTAACAAACTTATAAAAAACGAGTATTTTTTTACAAAAAAAAAGTTTTTTCCTTGTGTGAAAGGCCTACTTTATTTTTTACAACATTAAATTTAATTCAACCTTGAATTTAATGTTTAGTTGCTGTTTCAGTCCTATTTGGGGCTTCATCAGCAGAAGCGTAGCTCGAGAGTTCCAAGTAAATTTTCATTCCTTCGTGTGCTATTGCTTACGTTATTGTCAGAGTCAGTCGATTCTACCGTTCATAAACCTTTTTTTTTGGCTTAATTTTTTTGGACTGGCTTGGTAAGTTACGTTGTTTCCTTTCTGGAATTATACTTAGGGATTAGCAATTTTTTCCGGTGCTCTTTTTAATGGTAATTTTTGTTGGTCTGTTCTGAGCTATGGACAAGTACCAGACGTAAAATTCTCAAATCCGCCGGCCTGCAGAAGGTTTAACCTATTTGTTTTGCTGTCCTTGCTACTCGTTTGAAACATCATCTCGATTCGTCGTGCTGTTCTATGCGATCCTCGTAACGCAGACAAAACCTTTCTTTATCGCCTTCATGGTGGATAACCGTTGTATTTCTTTTCAGTTTTGTTGTTGTTTCACTCCTATTTGGGGCTTCATCAGCAGAAGCGTAGCTAGAGAGTTCCACCGCAAACCAAAACGACGTGACCAAGGATATTATGCAATGTTAAGTCAAAAAGCGATCATAGGATGCGCTGTTTAAACTATTTGAATTGAATGTTGTAGAAAACAAAACAAGCAACTTTTTCAAACCATGCAATTTTTTTAAAACGTTGTTATTAAAATCGTATTTTTATTTTATCTTTTCTCCTCACAGATTAAATTATGGTTTTAATCAGCTTAAGATATTAAAGATGGGTGTTAATAAATTAAAGTGTAACAATTTAATTTATTTATGTAAATTAGGAGTATGTATTATTATTATTATTTTTTTTTGGATACCTGACATTTAAGTCCCCCTTGATTTAAAAGACCCCAGGCCTGCACCTCATGCGCCTTTGCGGAAATCCGCCACTGCACATTTTTACTTTTTCCTCTTGATAGGATGCCGCAGCCATTGTTTTAAAGCACGTATAGAATAATCCAATTATTATTAACTCGAACCTATATGTTGCAATGCGTCGCGTCTTAAATAGCTTTAAAAAAACCTGTTGGTGTTGCAGCTTTTCATAGGTTTTATAATTGCTTATAGGCTTTTACGACATCGTTTCCGTTAGCGGCCATATTTTTATATATCCCTCTTCTTGATAGGATGCCGCAGCCATTGTTTTAAAACACATTTAGAACAATACAATTATTATTATTTTGCATAAAAAAGTATAAATTGATGTATATAATGAAATGCTTATGAATTCTATATATTTTTATTATTTACTAGATACATTACAATATCAATAATAATTTCTATCGAGCGTGGTTCCCTAGGAATGAGTTGAGCAGAATTATTGCAAAACCATAATAACAGTAAAGAAAAAAGGTCCATATAAACATATACAGGTGTTCACGAGAAGCTGCAACAATAAGAGAAAATGACTGTTTCATTTCAATTTCAATCAGATTTTCAATTGTTTTTAAGTTTTTAGGGAATGTCAGCTTTCTATCATAGCAACGTGTTTAGGCTGTCAAATTCAGTGTCTCTCTAGAAAGTTCTTTTCTAGCTATCGATACGGTTTCCCGCGAACATCCTGTATACATTTTCTTTTTCTTTATTTTGAACTGTAGAATACGTCTTTGAAGTTATCAATCAGCGTCAATTTAGCACATAGCGCTAACGTGTTCACACTGTTACACCAGGTTACACAAGGTACACCAAGGAATGGGACGAAACAAAGCAACTGTTCGAAGTTATGTTTGGTGGCCGGGAATTGACCAACAGATAGAAGAAATGATATCCAACTGCCCAACATGCAGTGAAACAAGGAATTTACCGTCAAAATGTAAACCAATGAGTTGGCCAGCAGCTAACAAACCATGGTCTAGAATACATATCGATTTTGCTGGACCAATAAATAGTAAGTCATTTCTGGTGGTAGTCGATTTGCATTCTAAATGGCCAGAAGTAATAGAAACAGGTGGTTCATTTTCAGCGGAAACGGTAATTGATAATTTACGAGAAATGTTCGCAAGACATGGCATACCTGATGTCATTGTATCAGAAAGCGGCACAGGGTTCATCGCATCAAAAGTTAAGGATTACCTGAAGGAATTGGGAATTCGGTACATACAAACTGCACCATTTCATCCAGCAACTAGCGGCCGAGCAGATGGTTCAAACCGTGAAACATCAATTAAAAAAAATTCCAGTACAACACTGGAAAGGGGAATTAAATAATGTTCTCCTAGCACTTCGATCCACTCCATGCGAAACAACGGGACGCTCTCCAGCAGAACTTCTTATGGGAAGAAGACTAACGACGTTGTTAGATAGGCTCCACCCGGAATCCTGTATAACTGGCGAAATTAGTTCTTCACTATATATATATATGGTAAAAGGAATGTTGAACAAGGATCACCGGCTCTTTATGGCAATTACGGATTAGGAAGAAAAATGGGAAAGAAGAGTTGCAGAACAAACACTAGGGCCAAGAAATGTAATTATTAAAACAGCCGAAGGTATAAATAAGAGAAGACACGTAGATCAAGTTTGGTTAGATAAATCACAAACAAGTGAATTAGAGCACAATGAATTGAATCAAGAAGTAGAAGTGGAGGCAGGAAATTTAAATAAAGAATTGGAATAATCGAGGCCTGAAAGAGTATGTCAAAGTACTCAAGATGAAGACGAAGAGTTGGCAAATCCAGTACAAGATAGAAGGATGATGGCCAAAGAGGAGAATGTTGCTATAGATTTGCGATGTTCAGGCAGGATTCGAAAAAAACGAAAATTTCTAGAAGATTACGTTTAACACATTCTTTTCGGAAGGGGAAGGAATGTTCCGACATGGTTTAAATTATATTTAAAATATCTAGGCACCTTGAACGGGTAACCGGGGAAGTTAAATATAAATAAGTGTTGAATATAAAAACGTACTGTCAGATGAAAATAAATTATTACTGGAGTACACTTTCATTAAAGAATCTTCACAATACGTAATTATTATAATATAATTATTTTTCTTATTAACTTAATTTTATATTTGCTTAGATAATTTAAGACAATTCAATTCAACTTAATTGTCATTCTTTTTGCTTATTTTTGTGTTAATCGATAATTTTAGAGTTAAGTTTCATAATGTGTAAACTGTCAAAGATTTCTGTGAGACGGAGGAAATTTCCCAAGTACATTAAATTTGTACATAAGTAAAAGTATCTTCAGTTTACGCAGCATTTTCAAACATTATAAATACATCAAAATAAGGCATTAAAAAAAAGAAAATCATAAATTGTCCCGTCCGTTCGCGTGAAATGACCGTTAACCATAATAACAATATAGGACGTAAATAGGGTGTAACAAAAATACAGAAAAAACCAGCAGGAAAGTTTCTGCAACCTTGCTTATGTAAGTTACTTCGTAAAAGTTCGAATAAGTAAGTTAGCTATTGACGCGGCTTTCCGTAAACGTCCTGTATATGTTTATTGAACTTTTTTTTTCCTTTATTTTGATCTGTAGAATACGTTCCTGAAGTAGAGGTCTATATTTTTGTTACACTCTGTATAATATAATATACAATAACATACCGGCTGTCCACTGTCAAAGTCGAATAATTAGGTAATTAAAATGAGTTCGGTGCTGAGGCGCTTTGACATTATTTAAAATTTTATTTTAGGATGGACCCTGGACGAGATCCTGAAATTCATGATTCACTTAAAGATCCGGTGCCCAATTGTAACCAAAAATGCTTAGAAAATTATTGTTAATTGTTACCAATAATAGGAAAATGATTTTGTAACTATTTAATTGCATATGAACGCCCTCAATACGACAAAACTATTTAGTTGCTTAGATGAGGGTGGAACGAGGCTTGGCGATCAAGTCGTTGCGAAATTAAAAATTGCAATGTCAGTGCCGAGCCTAATAAAACGAAACTCCACTATTGTAACTGTTATTCAACGAAATAGTTTTTTTTTTAGAATATATGGGTATAAAGGAAATCCACAGTAATTAGGCAACAAAACAGTTACTGTGAACCTATATTATAATATTAACGTGACTGCCCATTGCTTTATAAGGTACTTATTTATTAAAAAGATTTGTAATACTTCCAAAAACGTTTATACGGCATAAAAAAATAGTGTTGACGTTACTTTATAAGCTATTTTTTAGACATTTCTTTTAGACACTTATTTTGCTTTATAACTCTCGCCCATTTTAGACATTTAAGTGCTTTATTAATATCGAGGAAATGTTTATCAGACCAAATAATAAAACTTCAAGTTTTAAAAGCTTGCTTAATAGAGCATTTTCGGTTACTTGGAAGGCCTTCACAGTATTAAAAACTGATCCGTTTCTTATTAATATTTTATTTCGGCATCAAGACGACCGTCATCAAGCCCCCCGGTACGCATATATCTATAAAATATCCATGAATGCATAAGGCACGTATACAAACCATTATATCGACGGGGACCTCTAGCGGTCCAGGTGAGGTCACGGTCTCCTGGGAGGCACCTTCCTGCTTCCGGTACGTGAAATGCGTCCCTGCGCCCTCCACAACCCTGGTGTTGCTGAATTTCCAGTCCCCATTCAGAATGTATGATCCATTCGCATGCCGGAGGGCTATAAAAACTTAATGTTAGCTTGGACTACATATATCTAAAAGCGCGCACACACACAAGCTCTAATGAATTTATTGCCCCTTAGAGATAGTTTGGCAACAAGTTCTGAGACATGTATGTACTCCCCCTCCCCACCCATTGAGACTGATGATAAGAAGCTATAAAGAAGAAAATATATTTAGCAAGGCCGTAGCCAGAGTAAATATCCAGGGGAGGCTTACCGCAATATAGGGCAGGCTCTCTTTAATTTTTTTATTATTTTATTTTTACTTTTTACGGATATTTTATAAATAAAAAAAAAATAAATTATTGCACGGAATAATTAAAAAAAAGTCCCTCGAGCAGCCTCTGTACAGCTGTTTCAGCCCTATTTGGGGCTTCATCAGCAGAAGCGTAGCAAATATGCTTCAATTTGTCAATCTTAATGATGCAATGTTAGGTCAAAAAGCGATCGTAGGATGCTGCTGTTTAAGCTATGGAAATAATTTCAAAATAATTGCAGTTTTTGTTGTTTGAAACAAATTTCATTTTAGTTTTTTATATTTATATTGTTCAATAGATAATATCTGTGCACAAATTAATAGACCACTGAACAATTAAACTGGCAACAGTGCCCTAGCTAGAAAGTTTGTGATAAAATTGCCAAGTGTGTGAAATAAATGACAAGGTTATGAATATCTAATAATTATGATCATACATTAACGAGTAATGAATACTTTCATCTTAATATTTGAAATGTTTGTCTGCTCACATGTATATACAATTAGCAAACATCAACTGATTGATTTCCCACATACCGCAATTGCATCCGCTAGAGCAGTGTTTCTCAACATTTTGTACAGCGAGGTGGTGTGATTTCCACTGTGATTTGCGGAGAAACCCTAAACACCCCTTTGCGGAGCCCTGGGGTTCCGCGGAACCCAGCTAGAGAAATACTGCGCCAGAGGAACACGAGTTTTGAAAAGTTTCACCGCAAAACAAACACCAACGAAGCAAGGGAAACATGAACGAAAACTATTGACAATCAGAGCAAATGGTAATTTGTCTTCAACGCCTACTATGTCCAATGAGTAATTTATAACAACGCGGTAGATAAAAGTGGAAATTTCTTAAAGTTGAAACTTGACAAAATCGGTTAGCGTGATTTTAGTTGTCACAGCCTCCAAACTGAAAATTACTTTTAGGTTACAACAGGGCCGGATAAAGGGGTGGGCGAGACAGACGACTACCCGGAGCGCCAATTTCGAGAGGCGTCGAATGTCGAAAAAGAAAAAAATAAAAAAAAAACAAAAAAGTACGAATGAAATAGTAATAAGCCAGAATACGGGAACGATAAACAAAACAAGATTAACGATTCTACAAAAAAAAAAAAATGATGTCAACACTAACGGAAGGCGAAGAAAACTTGCAGGAAGAACAAATGAAGGAAAAAAATTACAACGAGAAAGGTGAACGAAAAATAAAAAAAACAAACCGTTACGTGAGGCGCTGTTTAAAAGTTATAAAAAATTGACAGTGAAACAAATAAGAAATTAAATTGCAAATAACGTTAATGGGACATGAAACATAAATTCGATAAAAAAAAGCGAATGAACAAACAAATTGAAGGAAAAACGATGATAAGGTAAACGACAAACAAAAGGTAATTGGTGATTCGTCGGCTAAAAAAACGAATAAAAACAATTAAAAAATACGTTATAAAATAATATTTCGGCAAAAAGAAACAAAACAGACCAGGGAGACGAAATCAAAACATGAAGCGAGCACCTGGTGAAGAAAAAACAAAAGATGATCGACAACTTTCCGGTGGAATGTAAAAAATGCAAAAGAGTGAGCAAAGGTGCACAAAGAACAAAAGAAAATCGACGATTTTCGGGCGGAAAGTGCAAATAATTTGAAGAAAAACAGAAACATGCACGAAAGAAGAAACTGTGTGTGGAGTGTAACGCCTTGCAAGATGACAATTCGATAAAAGAAAAAAAAAACGAAAGCAAATAGGAATAATAAAAATAAACGAAAAATAAAGCGAAAAATGAAAAACAGATCGATGAAAATTCAATAAAAGAAGAATGGAATTATTAGTTCGAACAGAAGCAACCATAAACGCTTCCATAAACAAAGTTAACAATAATACCAACTTAAATTTGATAGTATTACATTATCAGCGTATAAAAAGGACGTCTAAAATTGTTTAGCCCGGGACGTCGAAAACCCTAGAACCGGCTCTGGTTTACAGTGGTGGCTAAAAACTAGTTTAATAAGTGGAAAACGTTAATTTTTTTTTAATTTTCCAAACGTCATTAATCCAGGAATTATTTATAACAAATGTGTAATATGTTAATGTTCTAAATGAATTCGTGATTGAAAGAAAATATTGCAACACTGCCAAAAATTTAGTTACATACTTGAGCACCAAATTCTCCCTACATTCCCACTGCATCCTGCGATGGGAAGTTTTTGAATGAATAGAATGTATGTATCATTTCGTCAGGTTGGGACATCATTAAAACTTTCCAGGGCAGGCTTAGCCTTCTTTGGCGCCCCTCTAGCTAGGGCCCTGATATTTAGCCTGATATTTAGCAGATAATATTTAGCAGATTTACAAATTGTCAGAGTGACATTGCTTATTATAAAGTTCGGCATTCTACACTTTCTAATCTTTGCTATATTTTAGCGTCTCTTGGTTTTTCTGTTAAGAATACTGATACAGTGGTTTACAAAAGAATATTTAGCAATACAAACATTAATGAATTCATAGAATATATTAAGACAGAAACTTGGGACGCAGTCTTGCAAGAGGAAGAAATTGATTCCAAATACGAAAAATTTCTTAAAATATTCATTTATTATTTTAATTTATTCTTCCCGGTAGTAAAAATTAAGAACACTTCACATGAAAAACAAAACTAGATTTCCCAGGAAATACGAATTATGCAATCTGATCTTAGAGATTTATTAGCTCTACGCAAACATTTCAATGATGATGTATTATGGAATTATTATAAATTAAGAAAACAAGAATTGAAAGAACATTTGACAACAGCCAGAAAAAACTTATAATGATCAAAAGATATTAAATTCAGGGAATAAGTCTAAAGTATTATGGGAAATAATAAACAAAAATGTAAAAGTGACATCAACACAAGAAATTTCTTTAATTTGTAATAATGTGGCTTATGAAAATCCTAAAGAAATTGTTTATATTTTTAACAACTCATTTCTCAATCAAAATATAACAGCTGCATACAATCCCTGTGCTTCTAGTGCCATTGATAGCATTCAACATAATATCTACTTCTTTCCAGCTGATGAAGAGGAATTATGTAAAATAATTAAAAAATTCGGTCCAAAAAATCCAGTGGCTTGGATGAAGTTCCAAGCTTTATCATTACAAAATGCGCTCAGTATATTGTTAAACCTCTTACAGATGTAATTAATTTGATGTTTGATAGTGCACAATTTCCAACTCTATTAAAAGAAGCTAAAGTTATTCCCATTTTCAAAAATGGTTCAAGGAATGATATTCGTAATTATAGACCTGTCCCTCTTTTGTCTTCCTTTTCAAAAATTTTTGAAAAAATAATTCATGCAAGACTTCAAAATTTTTTTCTTAAGCATAACATAATAAAAAATTGCCAATACGGGTATCTCCCCGGGAAATCGTGTGAACAAGTGATATTTCAATAAAAAAAACCTATATTTTAGAAAACCTTGATAATAATCAGAAAGTAGCTGGAATATATTTTGACTTGTCACAGGCATTTGATATAGTGCACCATCAAATATTATTAGATAAACTACACAAATATGGAGTAAGGGAAAAGGCATTGTCACTTATAAAATCATACCTAACACTTAGAACTCAGCGAGTTTGCGTGACTGCTGTTAAAAACGGAAGTCGTGAAAACATATATTCATCAGCGGAACAAATCACACAAGGAATACCTCAAGGATCAATATTAGGTTCTTTGCTATTTTTAATATACGTAAATGACTTGAACCTTTATATGAAGGCGCAATCCCTGTATCAATTTGCTGATGACACATCACGTATTATAACTGAGAATAACATAAATAAATTATCTTCTACAACTACAAATACAGTCAAAATGATGGCAGGTTGGTGTAGTTTGAACTCCCTGATTTTAAATAGCACAAAAAACCAAAATGATCATGTTTACTAATAAATCAAAATTTGAATGAATTTTTCTAATAAATCATTACCTCAACAGAATTCTATAAAATTTTTAGGTGTGAATATTGATGATACTCTTAAGTTCGAAGAACAAATAAATATACTTAGCAATCAACTAAACAAACCATTTAAGCTAATGTATAATATCAGAAAGAGTGTAAATATTGAGACATTGTTAATAATTTATTATGCTTATGTTCAATCTTACATGTCATATAGTATCTTGTTCTGGTCAATGAGTTCTTCGGCAAAGAGGGTATTTATTAACCAAAAAAGAATTTTAAGATGTATGTTAAATTTACCAGGTCGAACATCATGTCAAGAACATTTTAAGAATCTTAAGTTGTATTTATATACAGGGAAGGGCAAAAGTATGGAACCGGCTTAATATTTCGAAAACTGTTTGACGTATCTATTTAGAATTTGGAGTGTGATTCAGAGTCAATAAGATCTACATCATCAATTTATTTCAATTGTCTATTGGCTCTTGTTTCTGAGATCCAACGCCTACTTGATTGTTTTTAAACGACAACCTGCTGTTTTTCATTCCTTTGTTTAATAGTTCGTTTAATTCTCTAAACGACCACATAAAAATAATTATCAATTACCTATGAAAAGTTTCGAGAAAATAACGTTTGAATGAAAAAGTTAGGAAAAATGGTTTATGGTTTGATATTCGACAAAAATTCTAGTTTTAACAAAAAAACTGTAAGACCACAAGATTATGGGCTATTTTGAAGATAGATCTAAAGAAAATTTTAATAAAAATTGCCTTAAAAACATGAAAACAAATACTAAATATCAGTGTAAACCATTTTTTCTAACTTTTTCATTCAAACATTATTTTCTAGAAATTTTCTTATGCAATAGATAAATATTTTTATGTGATCGTGTAAAGAATTAAAGGAACTATTAAATAGAGGAAAAAAGTCAGCAGGTTGTCATTTAAGAAAAATCAAGTAGGCATTGGATCTCAGAAACAAGAGCAGATAAACAATTGAAACAAATTGGTAACGTAGGTCCTATTGACTCTGAATCACACATCAAATTTCAAATAGATACGTCAAACAGTTTTCGCAATATTAAGCCGGTTCCATACTTTTGCCTTACCCTGTATATATAAATTGTTATTATTTCAAAGGAATAATAAAAAATTGTGATATATCGAATACAATGATAACTAGGAATTCTAATAATTTAATGATTCCATTTCACACTTCTGCACTTTTTGAACGAGGTCCTCTTTATCGTGCAATATTAGCCTTTAATGCACAACCTAATTACTTGAAAATAATTATCAGTGACATAATCTATAAAAAAGAATTAAAAAAATATTTGATTAATAACTGTTTTTACAGTTTTGAAGAATTTATATCGGGGCAATAGCGTTGGAGCAAGTGAACTGCGTTCGCTACATTACTAATGACGAATTGTAATTATGTCCAGTATATTTTTGTGTTTTGTTTTTTGGTAACTTATGAATTTTGTAAATGCAAAAGACGTGTTCTCCTGATAACAAAACTAATAAATATCATTATTATTATTATTGCTCAGCGCAAGTACAAAATTATTTAGGTCAGCGATGTTCTCGGGTTCTCACCGAAAACGCTACCCCCGCTCTTGTTTGTTTCGTGGAGACGAGAATTCATTCACAGAGAAGTGCGTCGCAAATAAATACTTAATAAACGCAACGGTCGCAATTGTAACGTCTGGCGTGGTGGGATACACTTCCTCGCTAATAGACATCCCTGACATAGGTGATGAATGAACAAATCACTTTTTTTCCCTAATGGATACAAAAATTCAACCAGATTAGAAAACTACCATAAACCTCCACACTGATGGGTACCTTGTGGAAATTTCTTATAGTTGAAACTTGACACAGCCGGTTAGCATGATTTTAGTTGTCACAATATCCAAACTGAAAATTACTTTTAGGTTACAACAGGGCCGGATAAAGGGGTGGGCGAGACAGACGACTACCCGGAGCGCCAATTTCGAGAGGCGTCGAACGTCGAAAAAGGAAAAAATAAAAAAAAACAAAAGAGTACGAATGAAATAGTAATAAGCCAGAATACGGGAACGATAAACAAAACAAGATTAACGATTCTACAAAAAAAAAAAAAAAAATGATGTCAACACTAACGGAAGGCGAAGAAAACTTGCAGGAAGAACAAATGAAGGAAAGAAATTACAACGAGAAAGGTGAACGAAAAATAAAAAAAACAAACCGTTACGTGAGGCGCTGTTTAAAAGTTATAAAAAATTGACAGTGAAACAAATAAGAGATTAAAAATTGCAAATAACGTCAATGGGACATGAAACATAAACTCGATAAAAGAAAAAAAAAGCAAATGAACAAACAAATTGAAGGAAAAACGATGATAAGGCAAACGACAAACAAAAGGTAATTAGCGATTCTTCGGCTAAAAAAACGAATAAAAACAAATAAAAAATACGTTATAAAACAATATTTCGGCAAAAAGAAACAAAATAGACCAAGGAGACGAAATCAAAACATGAAGCGAGCACCTGGTGAAGAAAAAACAAAAGATGATCGACAATTTTCCGGTGGAATGTAAAAAAAAGCAAAAGAGTGAACAAAGGTGAACAAAGAACAAAAAAAATCGACGATTTTCGGGCGGAAAGTGCAAATAATTTAAAGAAAAACAGAAACATGCACGAAAGAAGAAACTATGTGTGAAGTGTAACGCCTTGCAAGATGATAATTCGATAAAACAAAAAAACAAAAACAAATAGAAGCAATAAAAATAAACAAAAAATAAAGCAAAAAATGAAAAACAGATCGATGAAAATTCAATAAAAAAAGAATGGAATAATTAGTTCGAACGAAAGCAACCGTAAACGCTTCCATAAACAAGGTTAACAATAATACCAACTTAAATTTGATAGTGTTACATTATCATCGTATAAAAAGGGCATCGAAAATTGTTTAGCCCGGGACGATCGGTCGAAAACCTTAGAACCGGTCCTGGTTTACAGTGGTGACTAAAAACTAGTATTAATAAGTGGAAAACGTTATTTTTTTTTAAATTCATTAATCCAGGAATTATTTATAACAAATGTGTAATATGTTAATGTTCTAAATGAATTCGTGATGGAAAGAAAATATTGCAACACTGCCAAAAATTTAGTTACATACTTGAGCACCAAATTCTCTCTCCATTCCCACTGCATCCTGCGATGGGAAATTTTTGAATGAATAGAATGTATGTATCATTTCGTCGGGTTGGGCCATCATTAAAACTTTCCAGGGCAGGTTTAGCCTTCCTTGGCGCCCCTCTAGCTACGGCCCTGATATTTAGCAAATTGCTCGGCGCAAATACAAAATAACTTAGGCCAGCAATGTTCTCGAGCACTCCAAAAGCGCAACCCCTGCTCTTGTTTTTTCGTGGAGACAAGAATTCATTCACAGAGAAGTGCGTCACAAATAAATACTTAATAAATTGTAACGTCTGGCGTGGTGGGAGTACACTTCCTCGCTAATAGACATCCCTTACTTAGGTGATGAATGAACAAATCACTTTTTTTTCCCTGATGGATACAAAAAACAATCAACCAGATTAGATAACAAATCACTTTTTTTTCCCTGATGGATACAAAAAACAATCAACCAGATTAGATAACTACCATAAACGTCCACACTGACGGGTACCTTGTGCAATTGCAAACAAATAATTTAAAGATAATTTATCATCAAGCGCGTGGATAATAGATTGCCATCTAGAAAGGAGGACAAGCAGCTTTATTAATGTGAACAATGTGCCAAAACTCATTAAACAGGGTCAACTATTGATATGTTAATCAAGCAATAACTCCACACATGTAGTAACATAACACGAGATTGCCAGATTGGCTCATGTTGATGATTCATCGACGTCACTTGCTTCTTTTTTCTTTTTTTAAATAATAACAAAAATAAAGCATTAAGTGCATTGCGTTGCATTACACAATCGCACGTGTTCTCAATACTTTATTTATTTATTTATTGAATTGCCTGCGTGTTATGTTATTTTGATCGATGTCTTTAATGTGGCGATTCTAATTCCGATCAGAAAATTTACAGCCGCTTTGTAACGTAAATTTTCGTGTAAAGTCGCTTGCGTAATTACTTCGATTCCAGAATGCCAACGAGACGATGAGAGGATGCGTTTTTATAAATTATGCAGTGCCCGTTCTCTTTCGCAATAATCGCCCGTAATCACTTGAGATATTCATGGAATTGCTGTGCTGTGAGGAGGTATGGAAGTAAATGTCACGCGGAATTGCAAAATTAGATGGATGGCTTAAAGGTCTAGGTCTCAACAAGAATTATCCTTATTGTTTATCTTCATCGTCTCCTGCGGGGATTTAAATTTTTTTTCCTGCAATCTCTGAGTTTTGAAAATCTTTTGCAAGAATAATAATTGACTCTTCCATGTGATTATACATAAGAAATTGTTTGTTCGCCTCGTCCTCATATCTTTCTTGCTTGCTGTGAGAGGAGTCCGGTTCGTTCCATCATCAGGTGGTTTAATTAATCGGATCTGGTAAAAACCCCGCTTAAGATGATTATGAATGTTCACGCTGTTTCTTCTGATACGCAAAAGCACTTCAGAAAAACCTTAATATGTTAATCTAGCCTCAGCCAATTTAATATACGTATTATATTTTCAGGCGCACCTTTCTCCTCGGTTATTTAAAGACTTAATTTATACCTTATCGATCGAACAGAGAGAACAAGTTAATAAAATGACGGCTAATTATAATATTATTGCAGTTTATGTGCGTACGTTGCTGTTGCCAATTTGATTCTAATGAATTGAAATGTGTCAAGCTCGTAAAATTCGGTTTTTATTGCTTACCGCTTTAATGGCGCATACGTTATGAGCCAATTAATTAGAAATTCTGATTTGTGTAAAGCGAACGGTTTCATCTAATTTCAGTAAATAGAGTTGTATAGTTTTGATTCATCGTCGTCATCATCAAATCAAATCAATGAAACACAGACATAGCCAGTTTGAACCTCTTTAAAATTTCACGCGAATAATAGGGCTAGTGATGATTCCCTCTTGATAAAGCCCCCATTAATCATAA
Source organism: Prosopocoilus inquinatus (assembly GCA_036172665.1). Classification (NCBI taxonomy): domain Eukaryota; kingdom Metazoa; phylum Arthropoda; class Insecta; order Coleoptera; family Lucanidae; genus Prosopocoilus; species Prosopocoilus inquinatus. Next base: position 37,318,460 of record CM069877.1, read on the forward strand.
ACTCAAATTTGTCTCGTCAACATGCTCTTCTATTTTCAGTAGATCATGTAAACGCCCGGTCGGAAAGTCTAACTTATATTTTACACCTATTCGCAATTTTAATTTGTTTGATTCAAAACTCAAAACTGATTCAAAATTACCACGGGTGGAATTTAATTTATTTCGTTTTAATATAAACTTTCTCGGTAGATAAGAGCTGGACAGGAAACGTTACAGTCTAAACAATAATTTAAGATCGCATTACCCGAAGAAACCGTGTGAATATGTTCCTTCTTCCATCTTTTCCGCTATGCTAAATAAAATTTTTTTAAACTTATTAATGTTGCCCTTGATTTAGACAAAGTTTGTAACATCTGAGAGTTGAATGCAAAATTAACAGACTTTGTATTTTTGCTACCTTTACTTTTAACGGTTAAAACTTTAGTAATTTAAAAACGTTTCAGTCCGAAAATCTTTCTAATAATTTTGATAATAATTAATTTGAACAAATTTTTTCTTACTTTTGAATATAGGAACAACGAAAGCATCAATCAGCTTACGTGTAATTAGATCATACTAGGATCTCATGTTAAAAAAAAGCTTTGCAGAACGTGAATCAACAGTGAGCCATGAAAAAGCTTCATCCGTTACATGAAATGCGGATTCCAGTGCGTTGGATTTTTAAAAATCAAGGGACCAGCACGCCATTCCCTAACTTGTAACAAATAGGACAAGAGAAGAAGGTCTGGGAGCAGTCCCGCATATGAAATCGTCGATTTTACATTTTTCCTCGTTATAATTTTTTTATTAATTTCAAAATAATTTCTGTCAGTTAAATAAAGTTTACCTGGAAGTATCCACGTTCAGCGAAGTTGAGTTTAAATTAGTGCTGGCAACCAAATCGGTTTTTTGGATAACCGGTTAACCGGTTTTGGATTATCCGAGGTTTTAAACAAAACCGAAAACCCGTTATCCGGATAATCGATTATTCGAACATCCAATTATTTGGATAATCGGATATTCGAATATCCAATTATTTCAATAATCCGATATTCGAATAATATCGGTTTTTGGATAATCGGATACTCGAATAACCGGTTATTCGAATGATGAAAAATGTTCAAACACCCCAACTACTTGAAATTCAAATAACTATACACACAGTTACGTATTTATTTCTTTCCCCATTTAAAGATAATTTCAGGAATTTGAGGCAGCAAATTTAAAGCTCAAATAAAATTGCAAATGAGTAAATGTTGAAAGTATTAAAAAAAAACTGAAAGTAAATCTTATCTGTTATGTCAGTTCACTACGTAAAAAAATGTAAGTGGTCTAGTGGTACTTCTAATCCACATATCAGAAGTCGAAGAAGAAGAATTAAAGTAATTTTAGTTTTTGTTGTGAGTAGCCTTTTCGACCGTACCGTGAATTCAAGAAAAGTTTATTATCGTACAAGATGTCGTTCGGCACCATGAAGTTTTACAACACAAAATATTTGCATTACTTTCATAATTTGTTGAACATTGTTCATTAGATATAACAAGAATAATTGACATTAATCTGGTATTTCACAAAAAAAATGAAAACTATTAATGAGTTTGTACAACATCGTATTTCCTTCTGTACTATAAACTGTAAAGTAACACGTAATTCATAATTCATTTCATATTTAAAAGTTAAAATTCAGTCGAGTCTGTTTTTTATGAATCAGTTTTTATTAATACGTAATTAACCGATTTTCGGATAATCCAGATGCTAGTTTTTACAAATTAGATTAGATTAGATTACAGATTTCGCGAATATCCGAATAGTCGGTTTTTGAATATATTCAAGTACATAGTTTTTCAAGTATGCGAATAGTCGGTTTTTGGATACTTGAATAGTCGGTTTTTCGAATATCTGAATAATCGGTGTTTGGATATTCGAATATCCGAATAATCGATTTTTGGATATTCGAATAGTCGGTTTTAGCCATTATTTGGATAACCGATTTTATCCAAAACCGGTTTTTAAAGAAACCGATTATTCGGTTTCAATTTTCTCCGGTTTTTGCCAGCACTAGTTTAAATTAAATTAATTCATTTTTGCTTAAAATTTCAGTTTCTAACAAATTTTATAGAAGTGCATTTATTCCCTTCTCTCTTTCATAGTCTAGACTCTATTTTGTCGTAATTGTTAAATTTTAAATAATTGATTAATTTAATTGAATTTATATATTGCTTTTTACATAAATCTCTTGTTAATGTGCAAACATTTCTCTTTATGTTTTCATTTGAATTATTTCAAAGAAGGACTCTTAAGTAAGCTGAGAAAGAGATAAGAAGTGGATTATTTTTAATCTCAAATACAAGCAGACGCCATTCGAGCAATTCGGGAAAAATGATTTGGAGATCGATTTCTGGCTTAGCTTAGCTAAACCAGAAAACGCTACTCACAAGGAAATTGAGATCCAACTTTGTACGGTTTGTCTAAAAGAATTGGGGACAAAAAAGGGTAAAAAAGGTGGATTCCAACCCCCATCCGATCGTCTTACAAGTATCAGAAACTTCGTAACTAAATATATAACATTATAAAGATTTGAATTTCCTATCGGTACACACAAGAAAAAAATACTGATTTAATTCAGTCTCCCGGTTTGAGATAAAGCCTTCACTTGTTAAGATCTCATGTACCAAATTTAATATGAGCTGAGTTACACGTCACAATAATTCTGAATTTGCTGCGCACTGCACTTTATCTTGAGAAACTAATGGCCAGTTGAAAGCAAGCTGAAATTTAAGTATTGTTTATAATTAGATCGTTAAGGCTACGTAATATAAAATGTAACTCACATAATAAGTGGCACTTGAAGTTAAGCTTAAGTGTTTGGTGTAACTGGCCCTAAAACTGCTACTGTTAGCAGATGGAGCTGGAATTTTCCCCGTCAAGGTTACGCGTTGCAGTTTGAAAAACAATACAAATCTAAATTGCACCTCTCTCTAGCGGAGAAAAATGTTTTGAAAAGACGTCCTGTTACGCGGCGGTGATTTGACATATATCCGTAATTAATAACACCTGAATAGCTCCTCAGTTATTTCTTGATTTTAAGGCTTAATTTTGAGCCAATCTCGTTTATCAGTCGTCTTGAAATCAAATCTTAATTTTTGTTTAATTTAATTCGGTAAATGTCCCCAAGTTTTCACTCGCGAAGAAAAGTAACTGCTTTTCTCTCTGTGTGCTCTGATTTATTTTAACCGATTCGAAAAATATTGACTTGAACAGCTCCTCAAGTCCTTCGTGATTTTAAAGCTTAATTTAATTTTGATTCAAGAATTACTGCGAGTGGAATTTAATCTAGTTCATATTAATATAAATCTTCCCGGTAGATAAGAGCTGGACAGGAAACGTTACAGCGTAAACAATAATTTAAAATCTCATTACCCGTAGAAACCGTGCGAATATGTTCCTTCTTCTCCGCCGTGCTAAATTATTTTTAAAGTTGTTAAAGTTGCCTCTGATTTAGGCAACCTTTGTACAGCCTGAGAGTTAATCGTGGAGAGATGGACGTTTTTAATCGGGTACCGCGACTTGAGAGAAGCAAAATTAACAAGTGTCCACCCTACCGTCCAATCAATTTAATCGAATACTCCCCAGGGCATCCCAGAGTCTCTGTTACTCCTTTCTACTAAAAGGTATAGTAATTGCAGTGGGTCATTAAGGCTCGGTTTCACCATCAGAGTTTAACTTTAAACTTCGTTTTATTCCCATGGTAACAATTGCAAGGATAGTTGTTTCTTCCGTAGGAATAAAACGGAGCTTAAAGTTAAACTGTGATGAAGAAACCGGGCCTAAGTGGAAGTGAGGTCAATGATCTTCTGAAGCACAACTCCTTCAGGAATAAATGTCATCATCGACCTTTTTCGCGCTTATTGGTTTGCCGCACCCCCAATTATCTTCTTCCGTTTATTCCCAAAGAAGTCTTATTATTCATTAGACTCCTCCATCCCTCTAATCGGAGGACCTTTTGAACTCTGCCCACAAGCCACCAATCAGTTTCAAATTTTGATGAGTTTCTGTTTTTTTTTTTTTTAATTTATTAGTGGGGAAATGGCCGATGACCTTCGAATCGAAGTCGTCAGCGGACCTACTAGACCTTACCCATAAGTAACTTTTTTAATATTATGAGAGGGAGAAGATCAATGACCTTCGCGTCCCTCAAAGAAAAATCAATGGTCTCCTTCTGTTTATTCTCGAGGAACTGTCAGGGAGGAAGGTCGTAGACCTTCGTATCCCCTCAGGGAAAAACTCAATCATCCCCTTCTGTTTATTCCCAAGGAGGTTACAGTTTTATTATTAAGAAGAAAACCCTCGAAGAAGTCATCTGTGGATCTTCTGGATCTTGCCCATAAGCTGTCAGGCGACTTTTTATGATTATTAGGAAAGGGAGGAATGTCGATCTCCTTCGTTTCCCCCCAGGTCTGCTTTTTGTTTCTTTTTCCTTCTTCTGATTGTACTGCCGGCGGCGCACAATTCAAACACCCGCGCGGAAGAGAGCCAAATGTCAGTCTTCTCCTTCCATTTTTTATTATTGAAGAACTCTATATTACCGGCGGGCGGGGGGCGCAATCCATCAAAATAAATTCACTTCCTGAAGAAGTCGTCTGGACCTGCCCACAACCTATCAAAAAAAAAGAACTTTTGCGCCATGTTTTGTGAGGGTCTCGCCTACGACCTATCAAGGAACTACTCCGCGCCCTTTTTTGTTCTTTCTCTTGATGAATTGGGTTGATTATTAAATACGGATTGGACGAATTGATTTTATTATTGAAGTGGTGAAGTTCACCCCCTTTAGACTTGTCCATAAACTACCGTCGAATTCTTGCGCTCTGTTTTGCTCGGTGTCTAGACTTGTCCTCAACCTATCAAGAAGAGCTCTGCACCCTCCTCTTTTTCATTTCAAATGCAGTTGAGTTGCCCGTAACCTATCTAAAAATTCTTGCACTTCATTTTGTTTGTTCTCGCTAGAGTGACTGTACTTAGTTAGCTTCATGCGGATTTTCAGTTTGGCCTTGCCAAAAATTTTTTTTTTAGATTTATTTCAAATTTTCCTTTTACTTTTATATACTTGGTATTGCTTTTTTCTATCAATTTAAATAATTTAGTGCTGAATAAATCCGTGGTAGCACATGACGGACTTTATTTGTTGTACAGTTTCTGAACTCAAGAACCCCCTTCGAAACAGTTATTAATTAGTCAATTAATCAGGTTGAGTCATTTCCCCAAAAATTACCTGATGTTAAAAGTAATTCTGTCTTTCCACTAAGACCTCTTCTGTTAACAGTAACTCAAGCCTAGTTCGACTTTTAGTTTCATTTTTTCAATTTGTAAGAATCTTGGAGAAAGTGAGAGCTCTTCAGCAATTTTGTTTTTTTTTTGGAATTTAAAGTTCTATGGAGTCTCTCTTCAGTAGTATCATTGATGGTGATCGTTTTCTTCTCGTCTCCTTACAGGAAGCGATTCATTTCTTTCTCTACCAAGGTGGGGATCATAAGAAATGGTCGAGAAGGCTTCCATGTAAAAAGAAGCCCTGCAATTGTGGGAGAACAGACGTTTGGCTGAAAGCAATTCTGTCTTTCTGCCTTTCTAGAGTAGTATCATTGATGATGATGGTTTTCTTCTTCTCTCTTTAAAGGAAACTATTAATTTCTTTCTCTACCAAGGTGAGGAAATTGTCGAGAAGGCTTCCTCGTAAAAAGTAGTATTCACGTGTTAGACCAAAAGCAATTATGTCTTTCAATTGCGACCTCGTATTAGTTTCTGTAACTCAAGCCTAATTCACCTTCCAGATTGAGCCTTTTCAAATTGATAAGAAGTTTCAAGAGTTCTCCACTGAGAAATTGATTCTGCTTCCTGTTTAAATGCCATATAAAAGGGTTCATAATATATTTTAGATGTAGTCTATACTCGGTGTCTTTTTCCTAATTAGGATCAAACGACGTGACGTCTGAGCAGAAAAAGTCATTTTCAGCAGTTCAGTTGGTCGACTGTTTATATTACTGTCTTGGAAATTTATCTTTCACTTCCTAGTCGCAATATACAATCAACTTTCTTGTCCTAAACCTTGCTTGTGCAAATGGAGTTTGAGACGAAAAGAGGGTTGTTAGGATGCTCGACTCCGAAATATTTTCAATTCGGTTGAGCTGGTTTGGAATATTTGGTAGTCGCTATTAAATTTCTAAACTTCCAAATTATCTTCCTATGCCAGATTGGTTCCGCATCCAACTGAAGCTTACCTTCATCCTTATCGCAATGTACAATCAACTTCCTTGTCCTAAAGCTTGCTTGTGCAAATGGAGTTTGAGACGAAAGAGCAAAGGGGGTTGTTAGGATGCTCGACTTCGAAATATTTTCAATTCTGTTTTTGGTTGAGCTGGTTTGGAATGTTTGGCACTTGTTAATAAATTGCCAAACTTCCAAATTATCTTCCTATGCCAGATTGGTTCCGCGCTTAATTGAGGCTTATCTTGCTCCCTATCGGGGGATTGGCATTTCCGCATCACTGCATAACTGTAATGGCTAATAATTTCAGGGCGACTTGGTAGCAGTCAGAAAATACTTAAATCTACTTAATAAAGACAATAACACCATGACCAAAATATTTACAGATGACGAAAGACGAACAAAAAGAAATAGGGAGTGAATTGGGAGAAGGATAACGTCTGAAAGAAAACTGACAGAAATGATTAGAAGTGGATACCATCAAAACCAACCAAAGAAAAACCAAGAAAGAGATGATGGGACGAAATAGAAGAGGGCATAACGACGATGAGAATATCAGACCGGAAAGCAAACTTACAGAGAGAAAGGAGTAAGAAAACGAGGAATGATCCTGAATTAAGCGCTTTGGCCTCAGCCAATATCGTAAGAATTGAACGGCTTGTTGATGATGATGATGAAGGGAGCCCAGAGCTTAATAACAAACACCTTCGTCACTCTTTATTTGAGTTTTGGTAAACCAGCGTGTTAAAGAAATTTCCTTCTTTTCGTATCTCTTCGCAATTAGGAATATACTAAAGCTGTATTGGATCGGCTTTAGTAAGTATGTTGCTTGCATTCTAAGGAAGTAATCCATTTTAGTAGAAGGTCTGTTGTATAAACCGGTTTTGTTAGGTTCCATTCTAACCATCTCTTTAAACAAATTCAGTAGGAACTAATTTCCTGCACAGCTACTGATGATAAGGTTCCGGTCAGCGCCATTTCCTGCCTACTAGAATGTTCGTTCCTCCTAATAAATTTAGATCATCAAAGGGCATAGTCTTATGAGTCTAATGACCGTAAATACAATCAAAAAGAGTAAGTTCCCACGATTTACTACAAACTTTACAAAGATACTGTGACTTACCGCCCTGATTAGACCTTCCAAAGGCTTCTGATTGTGAAATTACTGCATTTCTGACAGCAGTTTGTCAACTTGATAGAAATATTCGTGGGAGAGTTGCATGTTTTGTAGCTGCCTATTTTGCTCCGAATGTTCAAAATTTACGGTAATTTTAATGTTTCTGCGGAGAAGGCAATTTAGATACGTGAGAGATTAATTAATTAACGTTCGTGGTGTGTAATTAAGTTACTGTAATGGTTGACACTAGCTTTAATAAGCGGCAAATGTCCATTCTTTTTAATTTTCCAACGGTCACTAGACCATAAAATAATTTATAGAAACTTTGTATATCATTAATCACTATAGCACGTATTCTAATTTAAAAAGTTCGATAGTCGAAAGATTTAATAGAACCCTAACACAAAAAATGTGGAAAGAATTTAGCATGCAAGGAAATATCAACTGGTTCAATTTATTACCACTACTAATTGAAGAATACAATAACACTGTTTACAGTACGACGGGTTACACACCCAGCAAGGTAAATCAAAGAAATGCGAAGAGTATTCTACACTCCGTTTACAGCAATCTTAAAATTGTAGGTCCAAGAATTGTAAAATTTAAAGTTGGAGATTATGCGCTGCGTATCAATGAATACAGACAAGCATGTTCGAAAATGTACACTCCAAATTGGTCAAACGAAATATTTACCATTTCATCGGTGCAGAATACTAATCGCAGAACGTATCTAATTAAAGACGCTGATGGTGAAGCCATGCTTGGTGGGTTTTATGAGTACGAGATACAAAAAATGAAACAACCAGATATACATATTTTTAATTAATGTGATGAGAAAAAAAGTAATACAGCGCTTGTAAGTTATTTAGGATTGAGTTCTAAACTTTACTTTTTGTTGAACATATAAAATAGCGACATCTTACTATCGCTTTTTGACCTAACATTGCAGTAGGATAGACAAATTGAAGCGGGATTTGCTCCTAATGAGTCCCCCATACAAGGCGGTATGTACAGGGTGTCCCAAACCTCTGGAAAAGTGTAAAAATGCCTCTTTAAATTCATTTTACCAAGAAAAGGTCTTAACAAAAGTTGTGTAGGTTTTCATTCCGCATAATTTAAAATCATTTTCAAATATATTGGTTGTTCATTTAATAAGTTACAAACCCAACTTATTATTTTTAAATAGAACACTATATATTTTATTGCAGTTTCGCTTAGACCTTGAAAAGATGATAAAAATTTCGGAATACATAACACACAATAAAAACATCAAATAAACTCGTTTTTTAAATTTTCGCTTCGATTGCACATGGGATACAACAGATGTAAGGATTAGTAAGGAGTATTTGATGCTTAAAATGAATTATAAAACCGTTTTCAAAATCTTCCCGTCTTCAGTAATTATTACAAGACTATGGGAACCCTTAAAGAAAAATTGGAGGTTGCATTACGACATCGTTACTGATACTGTACACGATTTTATTTAAAAAGGATGACATTGGTCGTCCTCCATTTACAACACATTTGAACTCTAATCGATTCAAATTCACTTAAAAATCACTGAATGCATTTCATTTGTGATAGATAAAGAAGTGATTGAGTTCCTCCTCCCTCGCTTCCTACAGATTAAGCTGATTTTTATATTCAGTATTCAGTTTGATGTGATTTCATACATATTTTGAGGTTATGTTAACATAACCTACAAATTTTAATCCTTTAAGAAACTTTCTGTTCGTTTTCAAATCGGTTTAGTTCAAAGTCAAATCAATTCGATTTTGAATGAAATTAATTCAAATGGAGGACGGCTATTAAGTCATTCATCCAGAATCAAAATAATTAGCATAAGATTAACTAAGGTCACCGGACCATAGAATCATTTACAGAAACTCTGTACAATTACCGTGAAACGTAAATTCTTCTAAACTTTTGAAATTTTACAAGAAGAAAAAGCCTCATCGTTTAAGATTAACCTTGACTACGTTGCAATATGATTTAAAAAAAAAAATCATCTCGTAATTAATTAAAGGCAACAATAGCAAACATTTATCACACCAGGGAATCTTATTATTCTGAAATGCATTCGTCGCCCAGATGTTACGGTTGGTAACTTACACATGTAGACTAGCGCGCCTCCTTCAAAAACAAAGCAATAAAGAAAGTTTCCGTACCAATAACATTCCGGGTGGGTTTGAGCTGCTGCACTATTATCCTGCAGGCGCCTTGGGGTATCTGGGCGATAAGAGAGTATCCTGAGGGCAGATCTGGCCTTGTGTACAGTCCCGATATGCTTCTGCAGTTTCCTTTCGAACAGGCGGAGCATTCCTCTTGGAATTCATCCACGGCTCCTATTATGCCGTTCGATGAAACGCTCTGGAAAGAAACGCATATTTCAGATTCGTTAATTCAAATGCCGCTTCTTAACTAGAAATGGTTGTGTAATAAATGCAGAAATTTAAACCTTTAATACATCATCATAATTTGGAACTTATAAGTCCTTAACAAGAGTTTCACTGCACTTTTCGAGAAAATCGCAGTTGAAAATCGAGCAAGAAGTAATCGTACGTCTATGTCTTTGAGGTGGGTCAAGGAAAGGAAATTTAATTGGAACAAAAAACAGAAGTGCAATCAAGCAATGAGTGACGTTTGCCGAAATCGAGAGGGCCAGTAAAAGCGTTGTTTTCAACTCGCTGTAAGTCGTATTACAGCTGAGCGAAAGAATTTGCTTAATTTTTTATGATTATGACACGCAATTTATTGCTCTGTATTTCTTGGAATCAGCAGGTTAGTTTGTGAAAATGATTGGACGAGTTAAAGCTAAACTTGATTACTATCTACGTAGTATTATTACTTATTAAAATGTCGCAATTCACGAACGGCGAGAGAACAGTATTTCAGAGGAGTGTATTTATAATGTCGTTGACAGTATTTGCGCTAATCCTGACGCGCACACGAATATAAGAATCACTTTTTCGCCGAGCTCGTTTGTGCGTCGCTAATGATGGATGCCGCCACGTCAAACAATTGTTATAAACATTTCTAAATGTCTAATAGTGAACGTTTGTTTGAATGTAATCCTCCACACAGATGATATTCGGTGAGTTTGTCTTGCGTAATTCCCGCAATGCTTACTGTCTACGATCAGAGAAGTAAGTTCCGCAAGTTTCCTTTTTTTGTTATTTCATGAGCGCCGAATAAGGGGCGGATAAAGGAATTTTCTTTTTGTTATACGAATTTTTTTTCGTATTTTTTTCGTGTTGCTTCTGCTGTCGGCGTACTGTGGTTAAAAATTTTGCACTTATTATACAAGCACCCTGTGTCCCTGTCTTTTTTCAAATAAGTTTAGATTTTCTTTAAATATGACAAAGTTTAAGGTAGGCGTACGAAATTTATGCTGTGACTAAAACCCGTTGCCCAAAGCGTGCGGTGTAAATTGGTTTAAGGTACGGGAATGTTGGAAGGAACTGTAAATCTGAACGTTATCTGACGCCATGTGCAATTTATCTTACGATTTCATTAATTTTTTTATTTATTTTTTTTTTGGTGGATCAGAGCACGCTTTCCAAAACCTCATGTTAATGAGCAGGACCATCTCTGGCGTTTTATGAACTCGTAAAGCGACCGCACAACGTCTCTTCCGCCATTTTTTCGCCTTTTTTTTCCCCAGACGACGCGACGTTCCAGTTCTGCCTTGCCGATTAAATAACACACTTATTATTACATATTATAGGTTTATGGGCCGTAAAATTTACGAACATAAAAGACTCGGTGATTCTTGCCTCTTTGAAAAAAATATTAACGACGTCTCAAGTGGCGGACTTAATAAACTCTGCGTCGCTCGGAGTTTCAAAAAAAAAAAAAATTAATAAATAAATAAATAAAAGAAAACGGCGAGTGCGAAAAGAAGTTTCAGGCGCCGCCGGGTGGTAATTGAATTGACAATAACAGGAAAAAAGCACATGTTCCAATTTAATTATTATTTTGGCGGCGGCGGCGGCGGCGGCTATGGTCCGACCGAAATTAAAACACGTGCGCGCAGTAGTAATATCGATTTGCAAGTTAAAAATATATAAAATCTTGAGTGGACCATGTGATAAAAATGTTTCAGAAGAATGCCATTTGCGCCTACAAATAAATGGATCCATTTAAGAAGCAGTAAAATATAAATTAGCTCGATTTATATGCTCGGAGGCGCTTGGTCATGGCCTACTGTGTTGTGTGTGGCCGCCAATCAAGTCGCTAATCAACAGTTATTGATTTCCTATTGGTAATACTCGTAGATTTATGCTATTTATTGCCTTGCTTGGGAAAACAACAAGAAGCAAAAAGCTCGCGTAAAACATGCGCGCATTTTCCCCCCTCGTTTGCTCGCCTTTTTTTTTCCTGCCCGTTGTACTTTCGCGATTTTATCTTGCTCGTTAATACGGCCGACTTTATTTACAGACGTTGGCGGAACTTGTATATTGTTCGTGAGTGTAATTTTAAATGAGTTAGGCGCACTTTAAGTCGGCGTGTAATAAATCAGAGATTAGTTCACCGCAGTTTCAGCTAATGCTTCAACGGCGAAGCGTTTAAGACTTCAAGGCCCTGTATTCAGCCCCACATTGTTTATCTACGAGTTATTACGTCCAAACTAAACTCTAATAGTATTTCTTATTATTATACGTAGTTAATATGCTTGCCGAGATGGTTAAGTAAATACGCCGTTTCTCAAGCCCACAAAGAGAGCAGAGTTTATGCTGAATTTCTAATGGTCATAAGGAGCATACTTCACTATCGTTTAGACAGAATAAGGAACGCTACAATCTAGCCCTAAAAAAAGCTAAGAAGAAGTATTTTGAAAATAAATTATTAAATTCATCCAACAAATCCAAAACTGGGTGGAATATTGTCAGGCAAGTAGCAAATATAAATACGAACTGTAGCTTTAGTTTATCCTCTTTTTCTGACCATCAGAACATTGATCCTGATGTGGTGACTAACTTATTTAGTAATCACTTCAGCAGCATAATCTCAAACGTAGACTACACGCAAAACCGAGAATTATCCACCGAGTTTGATTACGATGTAATCCCGCATAACATGTTCCTATTTGCAACTGATGACGCCGAAATCAGATGTGATCGAATCAATCTCCAATAAATATTCTGCAGGTGCAGATGAGGTGCCCTACTCTCTGATTGGCAAAATTGCTTCGTTTCTAATAACTCCGATTGTTCACCTAATAAATAAATCTCTCCTTCAAGGGGTGTTTCCAGACTCAATAAAATGCGGCAAAGTCTTGCCGATATACAAAAAAGGAAACCGTTCCAATCCCGGCAATTATCGTCCAATTTCTCTTCTACCGGCCTTCAGCAAAATTTTTGAAAAAGTTTTAAATTCAAGATTAGTCTCATACCTATCCCACTTTGAAATTTTAAATAAAAATCAATTTGGGTTCACCAGCAATGTCTCAACTAAAGATGCAATTTATAATACCCTCACTTATATATATATGATAAGTTGGATAGTAAATTTAACGTAACTGGCGTATTCTTCGATCTCTCCAAAGCGTTCGACTCACTGGATCACGATATCCTATTAAAAAAAATGGAGAGATATGACATACGTGGTCTAGCTCTGAGCATTTTTCAATCTTATTTATGTAACCGTAGTCAAATTGTCTCATTACCTCTTGAAATCGATAACACAATTAAAACTTACCATTCAACCGAGTTACCTATTCACCGTGGAGTCCCTCAGGGATCGATCCTAGGACCGACCTTATTTTTGATCTACGTAAATGACTTGCCTCTTACCGTCTCACTCGGACACCTATCACAATATGCAGATGACACTGACGCAATTGTAGCTAATAAGTCAGCTGAGGAAATTTCCAAAATCAGTTTTGAAATTGTCGAGAAAATGAATAGGTGGTGCTCAATCAATAATCTTCGCCTTAATATGAATAAAACCGCGATTGTCACATTTAAAAAACAACCTGCTGCCTTTAGCATCTTAGTCAAACATAATAATAAATCGCTACCGACATCGAGTTTCGTTGAGTTCCTGGGTCTCACTGTCGACGCCAAACTTGATTGGGAGCAACATTGCAGTAAACTGAACAGTAAGCTTTCCTCTGCCTTCTATGCTTTAAATAACCTAAGAGCCAATGTAGGAATATCATCCCTCAAAGCGTTTTATTATGCTTACGTCGAATCCAGGTTACGCTATGGCATTCTTTTCTGGGGATCCTCCTGCCACGTTACGCGTCTATTCCTTCTACAAAAAGGGATTGTCAGAACCATGTGTGGAGTGCCGATAAATAGTTCATGCAAACCATTATTTCAAAATTTGGGAATTTTAACCCTTGCCAGTTTATACATCTATGAACTAGCCACGTTCATAAAAAAACACGAGCGTATGTTTACTCGTAATCTTGATATGTATGATAATATGCAAACTAGACAACGTAATGACTTCAGTAACCCAAAGCACAGGACGACTCTCTATCAAGGTGGAGCTCATTACAGAGCAATAATAATCTTTAATGCATTACCTATCAATATCAAAAGTGCAGATGTTAAACAATGTAAGATATTACTAAAACGCTACCTACGCGAAAAAGCTTTCTATCATGTCAATGAACTAATAAGCTCTGACAATTAGTGCCCTGTTGGGCAGATTTCGTTCACATGCTAAAATTTAATTTATTGCTTGCTGTGGCTTATTAACTTATCCTTGTAATTGTGATTTTTATATTGTTTGTGTTGACTGTGATATGTTACATACCCATGTCTCATATTGTTTTTAATTGTATTATGTTTTAATTGTATTGTGTCACATGTACCTGATTTTGACCATGTCCATATCATTATAATGATCCGTGACAATAAACTATTATTATTATTATTATTATTCACCAGTGGCGTAGATCCGGAGAAGTAGGCTTTCATTTTAGTAAATAACTTTTTTATTGTCACTGAAAACTGAAGCAGAAATTGTAAAATTCGTATAAAATTGTACCCGAAATGAACTTCGATGAAGTTCCATCCTCGTCAGATTAACCGTTTTCGAGATAATTAGGTCGAAAGATTTTATTGCTAAAAAAACTCGAAATTTCGTAAAGCTCTAGCTTGCCTGGAAAACATTGGCTGGAATTTTACCTGCGTATTTTACTTGTCAATATACAGGGTGTATCAAAACCTCTGACTTTAAATGAAACTGAAAGTTCCTCGTTACATAAGAGATTAATTCTCCAAATCTGAAACTTTTTGCCCAATAATGAAAAACTGACCGATCCTAAGTGAGCGTAGTCCCTTTGTTTAGAAACTTCTGCTTGGTTTAGGACTTGTTTCAGCAATTTATTCCGATAAAAGCAATAAACCGCAATAAAACTTTTTATTTACGTTTAGAAGAACTCGGTCAAGGTCTTATTGTATACGAATATGAATCCGAGTTGCGGTCATCAACATGTTTATATGTATTTTCAACATGCGATAAGTAAGAATGTTTGTTAACGCACCTCTTTGTAATAGACAATAACAATTATGTTAAAAACGAGTACCTAATCTTCGTTAGATTTTTGCTGAAGTAATGAAACACCTTCGCACGGTAGTTTTGTAACCGCGTTCAAAATGCGTGAAATTATTTTTTAATTATCGCACTAATAGCTGCAGAATAAGTATTGCAAGAGCAGAAACTATTCCTATTGCAAAAGCGGAAAGCAAGAATTGAAGTATGATACGATTAAAATTTTAAATAAATTAGATTGCCTGTACACACAATAATCTATGGGTTCAAAATAAGTGATTGAATAACTTCGCTAGCTTTCAATCGAACTATTTTATTAATTGTTTGCATTCCAACACAAAACACATGTTTTTATAAGGATAATATTGAACCTGAATTTCTGCGTCGGCTTAAACCGTAAAGACATAAAAGCTCTCGCCTAGTGCAGACGTTTATTTCGTCGTTTATTCGAAGTTTTAATAATAATATTTATTTCCCCAAATAATGAGTATAATAAAAATACAATATAGTTATAAGAAATATTAAACACTAAATATTTATGAAAGTTCAATCACCACAAGAATACATAAAAGCAGTAGCAATTTAGTTAAACCAAAAAGGTAAAATTGTGTTTAAAATTTCAAAGATTACAAAGGGTAATAAATATAAATAATCCACAAAAGTAAAAACTTGTGTGCGGATAAAAGGTAAGGACAAAAAAAATGGGAGCGTAAAAGTAACCAGTAAGTGAAAACGCATGAAAGTATCAGACAATCGGGCACCCAGCGCTCAGAGGCCACGTAAGAAAAAAAAAACACAAATTATGAACTACAGAAACAAACAATGTGAGCCCCCAGAGGGCAAAAGCAACCGATCGCAAGGCAAAATAGACATAAATAAAAATAATAATCACAGATTCACAAATTATAATCACAAATCGTTACAAGACCATACTATTCGTAACGATATTAAAGCTTTTTCTTATCAATCACTTCGTGTACTTTCAATCGAGGTAAAGTTAATAACCATTCCTTCAGATGATTTTTTAATAATCCAATCGAGTTAATCATATTCATATCTCTGGGAATTTCATTGCACATTATGGTAGACAGGTATTTGAAACAACGTTGCCCGGTGGTTTTAAAAACTTTAGGGATCTATGCAATTCTTTCTTTTTGCCGTGTATTATAAGAATGAGCAAGTTTTGTTATTTTATTTTTGTGTTTAAAATTATAGAGCGCTGTTTCTAGGAAAAATAATTGCCTGATATCTAAAATTGCAGAATCCTGAAAAAGTAGATCTGATTGATACGAATATTCTTTTTTATATATAATTTTTAACAACCATTTTTGAATAACTTCAACTCTTTTTGAATATTTTTTGGCCACTCCTCCCCAAACCAGAATACTGTAATTAAGATGTGATTGAATAAGAGAAAAATAAAGTATTTTCATTTGTTTTAAATCAAAAATTTTGCTATATAATTTAAAGCGAGGTAAAAGACTTCTTAGTTTTTTAACTACACAATCAGTGTGGAAGTTCCATCTTAAGTGTCTGTCGATAAAGATACCTAAGTATTTTATTTTATCTGACGACGTTATCTGCATTGTTGTCTTATCTGATAATTGAATATCTAAAGAACTAAAGACAGGCACTGTCACAGCAAAAGGGTAAAAAATTGTTTTTTTGTAATTTATTGTAAGTAATTTGCTACTGAAAAAATTGATTATATTAATGAAGTCCCGTTCAGCTTTTAATTTCAGATCAGCCCAGTTATTGCTTGTGTAGACTATTGCGGTGTCGTCGGCATAACCAATAATTTTACCAACTGATGTTAAATTAAACAAATCGTTAATGTAGATGTTAAATAGTATGGGACCTAGTATTGCGCCTTGTGGTACTCCAAAACGGACAGGCCTTTCCGTACTTAAATGATTATTGACAATAACTTGATATGTTCTATAACTTAAATAGCTCTTTATTAGTTTTAGAGTAACATCGCGGAAACCAATACGGTCTAGTAATTCTATTAGTTTTGAATGGCTGACAGTGTCGAAAGCTTTTGCGAGGCCTATAAAAATACAAATTGCTTTATTACCCTCGTCCATGGCTCTGTAAATTTCTGCTACCAGGTTTGCAGAGGCGTCACTGGTTGAGATACCTTCCTTAAAACCATACTGCCGTTCAGACAAGATTAGTTAGTTAAATTTATTAACAAAATCGACGATACGAAGTTTTAATATTTTTTCGAAAATTTTTGATACATTACTAAGAAGCGAGATCGGTCTATAATTAGCCATTTCAGTTTTAATTCCTGTCTTGTGTAAAGGCTTTATTATAGCTTGGTTTAGTGGTTTCGGAAAAATCCCAGTTTCAATAGATTTATTTATTAGGAATAAAGAAACAAATTTATTTTTCCTGTCCAAAAACAATAAACTTTAGTAATCAACATTGTCAGTTGATTATTGGCAATTTACAAATTAATATGATGTAAGAATTTCCACTTTTTTGATCGCCTTTAGATTGAATTTTTTAAATTTAACTGTTAAAATACGGATTAGCACAAAACTAATCATCAATTAATGCAACACGCTCAGAATATTTTAAACTATTAAGAACTTACTTAGTTACAAAAATTATCTGTTTTTAAAATTAACAAAAAACACGATACTTGACCTGTGCATTAGGTCATGGTCTGCGTTTTCATGACTCTTTATGGCCTCGAACGTCGGAGAATAGTTGAAAACCAAGCTCCAGCGGAATATTTAATCTTCCTTCAGCGACCCTCAAACAATTTCTATTAAAAAAAAATAATAATTTTTATGCGTTATTATTGCTATCTGGCCAATAGTTGTATAGCAAATTTTGCTTCTTTTCTTGACCACTACTTGTGGTTTCAATTAAAGACATAGGTTGTATAATAAATAATTGTTGCATTGTTCTTTTTCTCAAAGTAAGCCTATCAAGTTGCTTCTTTTATACCTGGTTGTACCTCAAAAACGAAAAACTTTTGTATATAGATAAATTAGGTTTAATCGTAATATTTTGACGCTGTCTACATGCGGTGTAATTATTACCATCATACTCGATAACACCCTATACAAATCAGTAACAAGGTTATTAAAATAAAAGTATAAAAAAATGGGGGTTCCATTAAAAAAAAAAAATATTAAAAAAAATTATAATTAAATTATGAACATATAAAATAGCGACATCTTACTATCGCTTCTTGACCTAACATTGCAGTAGGATAGACAAATTGAAGCGGGATTTGCTCCTAATGAGTCCCCCATGCAAATCCCGCTTCAATTTGTCTATCCTACTGCAATGTTAGGTCAAGAAAAATTCTAAGTTTCCGTTTCGCCTGGCAGACAAGACAGAGTGAAAAAAATAATGAAATGTATCTACTGACTGTTTTTTTTTAACTTTTTTTAAATATTTTTCTTTTCGTTTTAAGCAATTGATAGACTATTATTACTGAGGAAACATTTTAATGCTTAGGCTCGTAAGACACGGTGATATTTCTTGTATAAAATTTGACCTTCAGAGAAGTATAGAATTAATTAACAAACATACACCATGGCACTTTGTAACAAATTTATGCAAATTTTACATTCTAATTAACATTGGGTCAAGAAAATAAATTAGTGTTTTATATATAAGTAAAATAATTACTGTTACTATTATGTGTAATGCTGATAATAAAGGTACGTAAGTGGGAATGTCGAGCTACGTTTCTGCTGAAGAAGCCCCAAGCAGGGCTGAAACAGCTGTCCAGAGGCTGCTCGAGGTTCTCACTGCAATCAAAAACGATTTGCACAAAATTTTTCTAAAATATAATTAAATTGTTTGAAATTTTGTGCCTTACGATGATCGTACCGTGATTTAAATTTTTTTTGCTTGAAATGTACTTAAATTTTACGTATTTATTCTGATCCAATTGGGTCGAGGGCGAATTAGTTCCACGGCGAATCGTCCCATTCCCTCCCCTTAGAGGGTAAGTAGGTAGTTCCCGCGAAAATAGTTATTTAATCATTAAAACCATTTAAAATATAAATAATAATAAATATAAAATCACTGATTATGAAAATGTAACTAAAGGGGCAATAAGAAATACCGAGTTAAAATCTTTCGATTTTGGATAAAAAAATCGAAGTTAAGTTACAAACATATTCTACATACGAAAGTAAGGAGTAAGTCTAAGAATATAAGGATCTTATAAACGCACAAATACTGAAAAATTTTCTGGACGTTCATTTTGTCTGTATTCACTATTCTATTTGATTTGCTTTCATTACTTCTATTCATTAATGAATACATGATTTTTATTTAAACGTCACAAAGTATGTCATTTCTAATGACGAAATAATAATAGATAAACACTTATTTGCATTGTACTGAAGGATACCCACTCATTATTTACGTACATTTCATGAACATAGAATGAAAATGATAGTACACTGCAGGCTGTATTCGAAAAAAAAAAAGAAATAGTAATTGCTTGTACAAATGAGGCTGATAGATGTCGAAAAATTTTATATACACACGTACGTTTTCTTATTGATTGTAACCTTTAGAAAGCAATTATAAAACGCACTGAATCATTCTTGGATAAAATAATTATTGCATTTACATGCAAATTTCATCCAATCATTGATCGAGGATTCTTGCAAACTAACATTATGATATGTAACTTATGCACAGTAATGGCATCTTCCATGAATACAGCTTCTCATTATGTCGTTGAGTTTTTGCCAAAGAAAACGAATGAATGAGGTGTTAAGAACCCGAAAATTATCATTTCGTTTCCTCTTAGTAGTAAAGTAGGGCATTATGCGATCGATTTAGTTAATACACGTAAAGAGCAGATAATCTATCGTGTGTATTAAACTAGATTTAAACTTCACACATGATTGAAACCAGTTCTTGCATGTTCACTTAATGCAACGCAAATTGAGCAAATCCACGCGAGCATCTTACAAGAAGAGATCGCAATCTTTCTCATTACCATAAAAATCCACCATATGCTTCAATAATAATCGATAAGTTTTAAATTTGTCTTAAGCATTAGTGGCTCTATTTTTTTTTCCTCGCAGAACATAATCATTATTATTAGGAATGCAGCTAATTGCCGATGGAATTTGAAAATTATCCGCCCGGTGATCTCCACTGACATTTTATGTACGTCCGACTAATTCGTTTTATCAAGATTATTGATTTTAAGGCTAATAGGCCGCGTAAATCAATGTTTTTCCTCCGAGTTACAGGCGATTAACGTTCCAGAGGCTTTTCATTGTTTGATATACTAACGTCTGTGTGTCGCTATTGGCTGTAATTATGATGTGTATCGACGAAAGTGGGAACAATCGGATCTTTGTTCTACACCACACAACCACCTCGAGCAAATTAATTTGTCGTGATAATTACTTCTTTCGGGTATCTTATTGCCTAATTAATCAATTATTCGTTTCCTTATTACTTTCCTATTCTCCGAAGAATGAAACGTTTACTTTAACTGCCTCCTGAACCAAATAGGCTGAAACATTTCTTCAGTATGTATCTCATGATGTCTTTAAAACATATAAAAGAATATCAGATGCTTACTAATAACGAAAACCGAAACTAAAATAGACGTGCAATGCAATGAAAAGTGTGCCCCTATTTGTTTTCGAATGCCAAATGTCATTAGGTATTTCCAATTTTATTGCCTAAATGTTTAAAGTTACTTTTTACTTTTAACTATAAAGGAAACAGGCTTAGCGCCGATTTCATAACCATACTAGAGGAGACTTTAAAATAAAAGCCACAGTCACATGTTAAAAAGATGCGAAAACGTTGTTACTTATCCATCAGACTGTGACTTTTATTTTAAAGTCTCCTTCAGTACGTTTATGAACGGTTAGCAACAGCAACAAGAACTACGGGGTATATCTGAATTGCTTGGCCAAACTTTACAACAATGTTTGATATAAGACACCCCACACGACGGGTTTACATCGACGCGGACGTTTTCGACATCGCACCGCCGCCGCCGCCATCTTGAATTCCAAGATGGCATCGACATGGCGGCCGTGTTGAGTATTATGGAACAATAGTGCAACAAAAATTCTTGTAAGAATGTAAGAAGAAACAGACCTCAACAAAAAATGGATCGGATGGATCCCAAGCAGCCAACATCTCCAAGTCCTTCTTGATTAATAAACTAGAGTTTTTGATTGGTTGTTACCATAGCAAGAACTTTAAATTTAACGTCCTCGATACAGAATAGCCTCTAATGTAATGTCTTCTGAACCTGCTATGCAATTTATGGTTAATTCAAACAACATTCTAGAGAGTTTATGAATGAACTCTACAAGGATGCAAGAGAAATAAAACAAAATGAAAAAACAGATTTCAACGACTTTCAAAAATAAAATCTAATTATAATATGCATGTTGTAAATACGCAATAAAAACAATGAATTCCCGCGTTTCGTATTTAAAAATTAAAAACCGCATGTGCAGTCTTACTTAACAACTTTAATAAACTATAATGATAGGGAAACCGACGGTAAAAAATACTTAAGGAAATTTATACTTGTTTGTAAAAACGAAATGAAAGCCGCCAGGCTCGATGACGTTGCAAAATTGTCGATAATAATGATAAATTACTTAGCACGGCAACCATTATAATGCAATTTCCAAAAGAAATCTATTCTTATTCTTGAATCTGTTATATTATTTTTATTGATTTGATTTTAGTCTTTGTCTTGTTTTGTTTTCTTAATTAAATATTTTTTCTTCATTCGTTCGTTTCTTCGATTTCTCAAAATTCGTATTCGAAGTAGATATCTAATTTTTATAACTGTACTCGTTAAGCCAACAAATATAAGATATTGCAATGTTGAAGAGAGCAAATGAAACAGAAATGCTTCTTCTCCTCTTCGTGTCAGTAATAATTTAGTTGTTACTTCTGTTCCTGCTCTCTTGTTATTTAATTTACGTTACTGTATATTTGTGTAGTTCGTGGTTCATTCTTCTTCTGAATTAATTTTATGATATCTTCAATAACTTCGCTGATCTTTGTTATCTTGTCCTTTCCACTACTCCTCGGATATCTTAACTTTTTTTTGTCATGTTTGTCAGCTACAGGTTTTATAATATTTGTCTTTTCGTTTTCTTTCGTAGAATTATATTCGTCAAGCGCTTCCTCTTAGTGCAAAAAGCTTTCTTTAATTTTTCACTCTCTGCTCTAATACTGTTATTCTTCCTTTGGGTTTTCGCTGGATAATTTCTGGTAAATTTTTATAGGCCGCGGTAATTACACAGTATGATAGATAGATTCATGCTGGTCTCTTCTTTAACTATTTGTCCTATCTTCAATTTTTTTTTTGCAAGATTTCTTCTTTTAATTTTACGCTGTGAAGAAGGTTACTAAACTAAATGAATAAACAAATAAATTTTCTTGTGAGAAGGGTTTTTCAGGATATCACGTGGATCAAGTTATGCTTCTTCAGTTAGTTGGTTGTCTTAAATTAGTGAATCTGTACGTCTTTGTGCTGTTGCTTATTTGTGGTCAGTTATCTTCAACCTCCTCAACATTCTTCCTTTTTATTTCACGTTTTTTGTTGCCTCATCTACGACAAATTCGTCGACTTCTTCCCTTAATAATTATGCTTCTTCATTTAGTTGGTTTATCTTAAATTAGTTCATCTGTACGTCTTTATGCTGTTGCTTATTTGTGATCAGATATCTTCAACCCCCCGAACATACTTCCTTTTTATTTCACGTCTTTTGTTGGGTCGTCTATGATAAATTCGTCACTTTCTTTCTTCAATAATTATGGTTCTTCATTTAGTAGGTTGCTTTAAATTAGTTCATCTGTACGTCTGTTGCTTATTTGTGGACAGTTATCTTCAACCCCCCCGAACATACTTCCTTTTTATTTCACGTCTTTTGTTGGCTCGTCTACGATAAATTCGTCACTTACTTCCTTCAATAATTATGGTTCTTCATTTAGTAGGTTTGTCTTAAATTAGTTCATCTGTACGTCTTTATACTGTTGCTTATTTGTGTTCAGTTATTTTCAAGCCCCCGAACATTCTTCCTTTTTATTTCACGTCTTTTGTTGGCTCCTCTACGATAAATTCGTCACTTTCTTTCTTTAATAATTAAGCTTCTTCATTTAGTTGGTTTATTTTAAATTAGTTCATCTGTACGTTTTTATGCTGTTGCTTATTTGTGGTCAGTTATCTTCAACCCCCCGAACATTTTTCCTTTTTATTTCACGTTTTTCGTTGGCTCGTCTACGATAAATTCGTTACTTTCTTCCTTCAATAATTATGGTTCTTCATTTAGTAGGTTTATCTTAAATTAGTTCATCTGTACGTCTTTATGCTGTTGCTTATTTGTGATCAGATATCTTCAACCCCCCGAACATTCTTCCTTTTTATTTCACGTCTTTTGTTGGTTCGTCTATAATAAATTCGTCACTTTCTTCCATCAATAATTATGGTTCTTCATTTAGTAGGTTGTCTTAAATTAGTTCATCTGTACGTCTGTTGCTTATTTGTGGACAGTTATCTTTAACCCCTCCGAACATTCTTCCTTTTTATTTCACGTTTTTTGTTGCCTCATCTACGACAAATTCGTCGACTTCTTCCCTTAATAATTATGCTTCTTTATTTAGTTCATTTATCTTAAATTAGTTCATCTGTACGTCTTTATGCTGTTGCTTATTTGTGATCAGATATCTTCAACCCCCCGAACATACTTCCTTTTTATTTGACGTCTTTTGTTGGCTCGTCTACGATAAATTCGTCACTTTCTTCCTTCAATAATTAATGTTCTTCGTTTAGTAGGTTATCTTAAATTAGTTCATCTGTACGTCTGTTGCTTATTTGTGGACAGTTATCTTCAACCCCCTGAACATTCTTCATTTTCATTTCACGTTTTTTGTTGGCTCATTTACGATAAATTCGTCGACTTCTTCCTTTAATAATTATGCTTCTTCATTTAGTTGGTTTATCTTAAATTAGTTCATCTGTACGTCTTTATGCTGTTGCGTATTTGTGATCAGATATCTTCAACCCCCCGAACATACTTCCTTTTTATTTCACGTCTTTTGTTGGGTCGTCTATGATAAATTCGTCACTTTCTTTCTTCAATAATTATGGTTCTTCATTTAGTAGGTTGCTTTAAATTAGTTCATCTGTACGTCTGTTGCTTATTTGTGGACAGTTATCTTCAACCCCTCCGAACATTCTTCCTTTTTATTTCACATTTTTTGTTGCCTCATCTACGACAAATTCGTCGACTTCTTCCTTTAATAATAATGCTTTTTCATTTAGTTGGTTTATCTTAAATTAGTTCATCTGTACGTCTTTATGCTGTTGCTTATTTGTGATCAGATATCTTCAACCCCCCGAACATACTTCCTTTTTATTTCACGTCTTTTGTTGGATCGTCTACGATAAATTCGTCACTTTCTTCCGTTAATAATTAAGCTTCTTCATTTAGTTGGTTGTCTTAAATTAGTTCACCTGGTCTTTATAATGTTGGTATTGCAGTTAGTTATCCTTAATTATTCCTTTTACCGCATAGTATTTTATTGTTACACGTTTTATTGTGCTGGTATATTTTCTGATGGTGCCATACTGACTGTTTCGTTCTACCTCTCATTCTCGATATCCTTCATTCTTTTATAAGCTTCTTACCTTTATTTATGTTTCCATTCAAGTCTTCATTCAGCTTTTATTATTTGTGTTTTCATTTTGTTTCAGTTCGCTTTTCTTCCTCATTATTTTCTTCTCTTTATAATTATATTTATTAACTCTTGTAAATCTATTATTGTGTAAAGTGCAAGAAAATATAAATGAAAAAAGTCCATGATGCAATTTGTGTTGCAGCAAGACGCAATCTGTATTGTGCGCATCCCCATCGAAAAGTATGTGTATATAATTCAAATTCAAATTCAAATTCAAGTTTTAATATGTGTTAAGACCACTCAGACATAAGATAAGTAAATATTTATGTTCAAAAATTGATACATTTGTTTCCGCAGCTACACAGAAACTGCTTAAATGTAAAGCTGCGAGCAAGTGAAATATTTGTATGCAACTTTTATTACTTGTGTGTAAAGGTGGCTTTAATAAAGGGCGTTTCAAACATTGCGCATTACGTAAGTACATGCTTTTAATAAAAAATTTCTGGACTTTCCTATTATTTCCTCTAAAACAAATTATCCAAATTTGCAGCAATTGGTTGTTTCAGATCTTCATCATCACTGATCTTTAAAAGTAATAACCTTATAATTAATTGAGCAATTAATCAATTGGGGACATCCCACAGATTAGAAACAAATAATAAGCCGCTCGTTCAATCGTCCTCCCAGAAATATCGCAACACTTCTTTATCAGAATCGAATTAATTACTTAAATCCGATTGTGGTGGGCCAAACAAATCATGTCGTGGCATTTTTAAATATTTCCGATCAGAGCGTGCCGCGGGCGGTCACTTTATTTAAATAACGAGTTAACTCGCCGTAATAATAAACCCCCGGCTCTTTAATAATAATAAAGTTGCAAAATTCCGCGCGTTTTGCGGAAAAAATGTCTTCATTTTAAAGGAGTTTCGCTCGTTTTTCTTGCGAACGTAATCGGGCCGTAATTTGAGGGCGGCTGGGTGTATTAAAAAAGGGGGCCGAATTTAATCTGCGTGCGCTATCGAATCGAAGGTTGTAAGTACAGGGTTGTGTGGTGGTAATCAAGGGTATTATGGTCATCTTGGATGCGTGTTGTGTGTGAAAAATGGGCCGAGTCTAATCAAAATAATTTCGCAAGATAACAGTGGGTGATCGAGCAGGTTATTATAGCTGCTAATGTTATTATCGAGACGAAAATGAGCTTAAATTAGAAACATATTGAATTTCAAAAGCGCGTTTCATGTTAGAATGCGATCGTAAAATTTTGTGATGCAGGATGTCTACGAGAACCAAAAAGCGGTATGTATCGTGCGTTCGGCGTAGGGATAGACAATAATGAAACACAATTGCCGTAGAAATATCTATTATCTTAAACGACACAACGAAAAAAAAAACAAACAAAAAATAGAAAAATTAATAAAAACTTAAAAGTAGATGAGTATTAGAAAACTAAACGATTAGAAAAGTATGACTAAAAATATTGAACTCGGTTAAAAATTAAAAAAAAAACCTTTAAGAAACCGCAAAATTATGGCAGTTAAGCTAAATAATTATAAAAATAACAAAAACGAAAGTAACCAAAATGCAAGAAATAATTACCAAGCAAGAAGAATTAGAAAAGAAAGCCAATGACAATTAAAAATGAACACAGAAATAAATAAGCACTAAAAAATCCCAAAACTAAGACAAATAAGCCAAACTAAGGAAAATAATGAAAAAGAAACTATTTAGAAAAACAAATGACAATCCAAGAAAAATTAACAATAAATAAATTACAAAAATAAAATCATAACGGCATAATCTAAAAGTAATCGCTTTAAAACAAAATTCAAGCAACGACGGCAAATAAAAATCATAAAATACACAAAAAAAAAGAAACAAAAAAGAATAAATGGAAAACGAACAAAACCGCAATAAAAAAAATAAAAAGGCGATCAAGCACGAAAACCATGACGTAGAAATAATAGTAATTTAAAAAAAAACACAAACAACATAAAAAACCAATAGTTGAAAACAACTGACAACAGAAAAAAGGAAAGCAGTTTAAGAAACAAAAGGTCTAGCACAACTAGAGGAGATTTGATCAAGAAAACTAGAAGCAAAAAAAAACGAGCAAAAACAAAGAAATGAAATCGAAAATTAAAAGAAAATAAAAACAATAAAAAATGACAATCCAAGAACGATAAACAATAAATAAATTACAAAAATAAAACCGTAACAATATAATCTAAAAGTGAATGCCTTAAAAAAGTTCAAATAACGACGGAAAATAAAAATCATAAAATGCACAAAAAAGGAACGAAAAACGAATGGAAAATGAACAAAACTGCAATAAAAAAATAAAAAGGCGATCAAGCACGGAAACAATGACATAAAAATAATAGTAATGGTAATTAAAAGAAAACAAAAACAGTTAAAAAAAACAATAGTTAAAAAAACAACTGACAATGGAATAAAGGAAAGAACTTAAAGAAACAAAAAAAAACAAGTACAACTAGAAGAGATTCGGTTAAGAAAACTAGAAGCAAAAACAAAACAAGCAAAATAAAGAAACGAAATGGACAAATAGAAAAGAAAGTCGATTAAGAAATCAAGAAAGCAGATATAAAAAAGTGAAAATAAAGAAATGAAATGGAAAAATGAATACCTACGACTTAGAATATAAAAATTATGATAAAAAATCGACAACAGAAAAAAATCGAAAACAATTGTAAAAAAAGATAAAAATAATCTAATATAAAGAAAATGGAAAAAGCAAAAAGATCGACAGTAATTAAAAGAAAACAAAAACAATTAAAAAAATACAACAGTTAAGAGTTAAGAAAACAACTGACAATCGAAAAAAGAAAAGCAGTTAAAGAAAGAAAAAGCACAACCAGGGGAGATTTGATTAAGAAAACTAGAAGTAAAAACAAAACAAGCAAAAATAAAGAAATGAAATCGAAAATTAAAAAATTAAAAGAAAATATAAATAATAAAAAATAAAAAAAGCAACCGACAATCGGAAAAAGGAGAGCAATTAAAGAAACAAGAAGTCGAGGACAAATACAAAAGAAAGTCGATTAAGAAAACAAGAAATCAGAGACAAAAAGTAAAAATAAAGAAATGAATTCGAAAAATGAATACGACTTAGGAAAAACTTGTAAAAAGTATATGATGAAAAATCGACAACAAAAAAAAATTGAAAAGCGAAAACAATTGTAAAAAAAGAAAAAAAAATAATCTATATATGAAGAAAATAGAAAAAACAAAAAGACTGAAAGCAATATTAAAAATAGCAAAAGCACTCAAAAACAAAACCAAAAATAATTAAAAAACGAGAAGGATTAGACGAAAAAACAAATAACAATCAAGAAAAGGTTGTTAAAGTTAAGGAAGAAACAATTAACTACTTAAAAAAATTACAAAACCGTGACGAATAAACAAAACATAACGCAAAAGTAAAAATAATCAAAATCGAAGAGAATTTCAAGAACCGAAAAATAATTAATTAAAAAAATTGTAAACAAATAAATTAAAAAAATCGAATATTAATAGAAACTTCAAAAGTAGAGGAGTATTAAAAAAGAATGACTATAGAAAATGAACGACGTTAAAAAAATAAATAAATAGAAAGCTTAAGAAAATCACAACATTATGGCAAATGAGCAAAATAACTATAAAAATAACAAAAACAAAAGTAATCAAAAAGCAAGAAATGATTACAAAGCAAAAAGAATTAGAGAAAAAAAACGAATGACAATTAAAAAAGGACACAAAAATAAATAAACACTAACAATCACAAAACTAAGATAAATAATAAAAGAGAAACTATTTAGAAAAACAAATGACAATCCAATAACGATTAACAATAAATAAACTACAAAAATAAAATCATAAACAAAAACCATACAATCTAAAAAAGAATGGCTTAAAAGTTCAAGCGACGACGGGAAATAAAAATCATAAAATACACAAAAAAGAAAGAAAAGCAAATGGAAAAATTAACAAAAATGCAATAAAAAATAAAAAGGCGATCAAGCACGAAAACAATGACGTAAAAATAATAGTAATAGTAACTAAAAGAAAATAAAAACAATTAAAAAAGCAGTACTTAAAAGACAGTTGACAATTGAAAAGAGGAAAGCAGTGAATTAAACAAAAAGTCAAGCAACCAGAGGAAAAACAATAAAAAGTAGAAAAAACAACCGACAATCGGAACAAGAAGTCGAAGACAAATGGGAAAGAAAGTCGATTAAGGAAACAAGAAAGCACAAAAAAGCGAAAATAAAGAAATGAAATCGAAAAATAAATACGACGGAGGAAAAACTTAGAATGTGAAAAGTATGGTGAAAAATCGACAACAGAAAAAATCGAAAAGCGAAAATAACTGTAAAGAAAAGACAAAAATTATCTAAATATGTATGAAGAAAACAGAAAAAAAAATGAAAAATTCAAAGCAATATTAAAAATAGTAGTGATAATTAAAAAGCGAAAACACTTAAAAACAAAACTAAAAATAATAATGATTAGACGAAAAAACAAATGACAATCAAGAAAAATGAAAAAAAAAACAATTAAATAACATACTAAGGAAAGAAACTATTTAGAAAAACAGAACGATCCAAGAAGGATTAACAATAAATAAATTACAAAAATAAAACCATAACAATACAATCGAAAAAAGAATGGCTTAAAAAACGTTAAAACACGAGGGCAAATAGAAATCATAAGCGTTTGCGATTATTTGAATATGCACAAAGTTCCAAATGCAGACCAAAATGCGATACGTGCTTTGTTGGTTTGTTAACAATGCTAATTTTAATTCTTGGACCTTGAGTTAATTTGGGCAACTTATTTTCGAAAAATAAGATGAATTCGCACATTGCGAATTAGTCACGAGAAATTCTTGCTTAATAGGGAATAAATCATTAAAAATCACGAGAGTTTACTATGCTTATCGTATCGTAAGGTAAACGCGCAATTCGTTTCTTGCAATAAATATTTCGCGTACCGTTACCTATCATAAAACTATCATAAAACCGTGCGATTAGGTCCTTGAATTTTTTTTAAATTATAACCAAAGATAGGGTCATTCCAGACGGCCGTAGGCCGGCGTCCTACATAATATGATTTTCTTGTAAATTCTGATGGAACGTTCCTATTTGTTTAAAGTTGTACCTACAAATATTCGTATTTGTTTTTAAAAATTTTTAATTAGCGTGTGTTCAATGAATTTAGTCTAAAATTTATTAGAGGCATAAACCTATTTAACTCTCCTCATGCGAGGATCATCAAATCTGTTTTGAAGCCGATTTCTTTTTTTTGACTTATGGCTGCAAAAAAAACAATCGCTCCGGAATTACGTCCTGATTTCCTTTGATTACAGGCCGCAGTCTCACTCTTTTTGTTGAACGCAGTGTTAGTATGCATAAAATCCAGCAAACATTCGACTGAAAACTATATTGGATGTTTAACATGTGCAAATATTTAAACCCGTACTACATCATCATAAACGGCAACGATTGAACTCATATGTCCTTAACAAAAAGTTAATAGTCTTCGAGAAAATGCAATTTTTTACCAAACCGTTTGAGAACTGCTGGCATAACTAATCAGTGGATGTTGGCCCAATTCTCGCGTACGCATCAGCCTGTTGAATATGACGACGTGAAGAGAGGTCAGTGTTTAACTTGACCTTGTACACGAACGATGTCGTAAATTATCCGGTCAATCAAAACATTGTAAACGCGTTCACAATGCGCCTGGATTTATTAAAATAAATAAATGTAACTTCACTCCAAGTAATTATAATTTTAAGTAATTTCAAATTAAGAATTACTGCGATTCAAGAAGCTGCTAATATCGCACGTGGCTCGTTATTGGCGAACAAGTTAAAAGCGAGGTACAAATAAATTGTAATTTCATATTCCACATTAAAATTTAATTGACTTATCAAAATTTGACATTTACTTTTTTTCCATGGACCCTAAGTAATAGTACTTTCATAGCTAGCAACGAGATTAGCAAAACTTGATTTACGTAAAAGGGAGAAGGAAAAACATTTTTAACGCGCTCGCCTAATTGGTGCATTAATTTTCAGATTTATTCGTCGATAGTCGATATCATAAAACAAATAAATGTAACATTACTTTGTTGAGTGAATTAAAATTTTATATAAAATAGTTAATGGACGATATCAGTGATTATTATTACGAAACGCTGCGTTGATGATCGGGTGCGGCATCGGTAGACGTTTTCATACATGTTGATGACCTTGCTAGACATTTCTTTCTCGCACATTTCAGCAGTTCCAGCCAAGTGGTACCTCCGAATGTCAGAAAAGTTTCGAAGTTTAATTATAACAGTTATTTGACAGTAGAAAAATGAGGAACTTTCGAGTGAATTCGCATTTCACAATAAACGAAGAATCACACGAAATCCCCGTTTATATCGATAAACAAGAGACGACGTCGTGCTCTATTATCCTCGCATGCTAAGGAGCTTTCTTTTATTATTGTTAGATATTATTATTAGTTGACGGAATTTATTACGTACAATGTTTGTTGAAGACGATATTAATCTGCATGCCGCATTTATTTATGGACGCAATTATTTCTGCATGAGGAGAGTTAATTATTTGCAATCGATCTGCGAAAAACTCCTGAAAGTTATGAATATACAATAATTCGTCGTGACTGTGTGACTGGTTTTCAGATTTCTGTACGATGGTTAAACCTAAGTATCTTTTTACACGAGATAATAATTTGTCAGTTTGTAATTTTTTTTATTTTTGACGATTTTCTTGAGGTTGTTTTCTTCGTAATAAATATTCTTCTCAGCTCATCATCCATTAGGTTATACAGGTTGTGTCAGTTACCTTTGGCTATGGAACGTATGCACGAGAAAGGAGAGTTACATGCAAATATTTGGTTACTTTCAACAATCACGTGTGGTATAGATCTGATGTTGTAAGGCGGTAACATTGTTTCCCGTTTGATATCAAAAGCTCTCATTTTCTGGATAATCAAGCTATCTATTTCTGTGTTCTGATTGGTTGCCATTTGGGGATGTTTGTTGCTCTAGATAATCAAGCTATTTATTTCTGTTCTCACTGATCGCCATTTTGGGCTGTTTGTTGCTCTTCACGCATAGCGTCACTTCGCGTTTCGACATTACAAGATGCACTGGTGCACTGGAGTGTGTGTGTGATCTCAAGAATTGTTGCATGATTTCGATGCAGAATTTTAAATGAATACAGTGTTACTGGAATCCTTTTATACTCTGAGTGACGTTCGATTTGCTGAAAGCAAATTATACCGAGCGGATAACCAGTTTGTGTTTGAACAAAAGGTAATTGGACGTCGATGATAGCGTGACCCGTGCTTATACTTGATTTCTTTGTTTTAACTTACTTTACCCTTTTATGCCTTCGTTACCTTTTTTTTTTGGCAAAAATCCATGTTATCGAGGGCGTAAATGGTCTGAATTTCACATTGGAATTCCATTGCGTATGTACATACAGGTATAATTGAAGTATGACTTTTCCACGAGTGGAGGCGCTGATCGGTGAAATCCGTCTACGTTTGACAGCTAAATATCCAGGGGCGGATTTAGGCATGGTCTTTATGAGCTGCAGTCCAGGGCTCCATTCAATCAAAGGGCCCCTTCACGGTCAAAAAAGAGAAATTTAAATAAATTAAAAAATAAAAATAAAATTTAAATCGTTGGTTTGTAACTAGGGTTGCCGAATTGAGCGAAATTTCGCCATTTGGGCCACATTTTTGTCATATTTGGCGTTTAACGGTTTGAGCTACTTTTACTGTTGTCTTCACATGACGACTCTCAACAGAATTCTACATTCTAATATAATAAGTAGAAGAAAAAATACGTTTTCTTTTGTTTTTGCTTCATTTTGTATGTTTTTGTTTCTCTTTCGTTTTTGTTTTTGTTTTAAGGATTTGATATTTTTAATTTTATTCTCGTTCATTCGTTTGTTTCGTTTTATTCTTTTGTTTTCTGCCAGTTTTCGGCCGGTAAATCGCCGTTTTTCATTTATTTATTTTTTGAATTCACTCCACTATTGCTTTTTTTTTGCTTTTCGCGTTATTCTCTTTTTAATCGAATAGGTTTTGCATTCTATTGACTCTTTCTTTACAGTTCTCTTTTGTTTCTTACGAGTTAGTTTTTATTTGCAAAAACTTTCGTCGATTTTCATTCATGTTGTCCGTTATGGTACTTCTGTTTGTTTTTTCTTTTTAATTCATTTATATTCTCGTATTGAATTCTTATTTATTTTTGGCAAATTGTTTTTTCACATTTTTTTGTTGACCGACCGACGCTTTTTTTACAGTTTACAATCTTTTGTTTTTTACTATTTCTTTTCAAATTTTTCGTCTGGAGATCAATTTGTTCTTTTTTTTTGTTTATCTTAAAATAGTAAAGGAGACTGTGGTTTCAGAAATAGTTGAAAATTAATCTCCGCCCACAGAAATTTTATATCCGTAGATACGTATTTCGGCAGCAAAGCTGCCATCTTCACGCTACCAATTTAAAAGCACTTAAAAAGATCTAAAAGTAACCTAATCATCCTAATAAAATCATAAAAATGTAAAAACCAACTTTTAAGTTGGTAGCGTACTGAAGATGGCAGCTTAGCTGCCGAAATACGTATCTACGGATACAAAATTATTGTGCGTGGAGATTAATTTATCTTAGTCATCAATTTTCTTGTCTTTTTTTCTGTTCTTTATGCTTTCGTACTGCGGATTTCTCTTTTGCTTTTCTTATCGTATTGTGTCGGCGCTTTTTTGTAGTTCATCGTTTTTCATTGTTTCGTGTCCATCACGGTTGTAATCTTCTTTTGTTTTGTGCGCCTCATTTCGACGTTCACTTTTTTATATTATTAACTTTTTCACGGTTTGCTTTCGTTGAGCTTGTTGTTGTCGATTATCTTTTGTGTTTTTCATTGCCTCACGCCTTGTATTTTGTTGCTGTTTCTTTCATTTCACTTTTGTTTCTTATTTTATGCAGGTTAATTTGTTTTCTTTTTTTTTAATATTATTCTTTCCTTTCTGCTCCTATTTTTAGCATAAACAAAAAAAGATTGTTTTCCTTGACAAGTGTTAAATTAATTACGTTTGCGTGATTAAGTTATGATTGGTTTTTGTTTCTTATCACCACACTTCTAATCCGAAAATTTTAAGTCGGTATCATTTTATGTTGTTTTATTATTATTGTTTTTTTTTTTAAATTTATTCCTGCTAATATTTCAAATAATTAATATAGTTAATTAGTATTTTTTTGCACTTCGGTGTTTGGCGTAATTGGACTTCTTTTACTGATACGTTTGCAAAACGACCACCAGAAGGAGATTTCTCCATCTGAGTGCTAGCTCGGGACAGCTGATAGACTACTTCAGCGCTAACTTGCCACCGTTTTCGTTAAGTAATCAGGGGGTAAACTAATTGCGTTTTGGTGGTAATAAAATAATCTTATCCCACCAACGAGCATACGTTTTTGTGCTCAGCAGCTCACATCTATTGCTGTAACCAATAATATGTAACACAATCTGTATATATGGCACATTTCATGTGTTCAATATTATACAGGGTGTTCTTTTACTGTGTGCAAATAAAAAAAAACTCAGTATAAGTACGCGAAATGCTACTTTTTGCAGTATTTTTTGGTGGCTACCGTATCATAGCCCAAAAAATTCGGATTGACTACTTGTTTGGAAGTATTGAAATGTGCGAGAAAAATAGGAAGGTCAACTTCGCCTTCCTCTCGGTACGAACACGCCCACCGATACCGCACTCGATGCTCAACGCAGAGTTTCGTAACAACAATCACTGATACCGTTTAATAATTATTTTATTTAAAATTTTAATTCACTGAGCGAAGTAATATGTTTTACGATATCAAATATCGACGAATAAATCCGAAAATTTATGCACCAATTAGGCAAGCGCGTTAAAAATGTTCTTCCTTCACCCTTTTACGTAAATAAACTTTTGCTGCAATCTCGCTGCTAGCTATGAAAGTATTACTACTTACGGTCCTTGGAAACAAAGTAAATGTAAAATTTTTATAAGTCTTTTAAAAATAATATGGAATGAGAAATTACAATTTGTTTGTACCTCGCTTTTAATTTGTTCGGCAATTACGAACCGCAGCTTCTTGAATTGTACTAGATTTTAATTCAGAATACTTAAACTTCTAATTACTTGTAGTGAAGTTAATTTAAATTGTAAACGTTTTGACGTACCAGCTGATCGGAACGGCGCTGAGTTACGTCATTCCTGCTCAAGATCCAGTAAGGCACTGACGCTGGCCTACTTCGGCTGCGGGTCGCAAGTGAAGAGGCGGCTGCGTTCCACTTTTAGCTATGCCAGCAGTTCTCAAACGGTTTAGTGAAAATCTGCCACTGCATTTTTCTCGAAAACTATTACATTTATGTTAAGAACATATGAATTCAATCGTTGCCATTCATGGTGATATATTGCAGGTTTAAATATTTGCACACAGTAAAAGAACACCCTGTACATACGTGGTGCTCAACACTTACATGACAAACCCATACATACCAACAAATCCCACCGCAAAAAGCAAATAAAACCGGTCATAAATTAGGAGTTACCAGTGTTTTAACAGTTAACGACTTTTTAGTGCAGCAATCCGGAGACTTTTATTGTAATTACTTTGACCCATATCCGAGCCATCCTTGAGTGAGCATCGTGTAAGTGAGCGCCAAAATATTTACACGAAACAAAAGATTAACCGGCGCTCCTGTTTATAATTTTTGACTTTAACTCCGTTACGAAAGTAAGAAGAAACCTTTCATTCCGAAATTTATGAATCGAAACACAGAGCAAGAAGCGGGCATCAAAAATTTGATAACCAACTCGCCGACGTTTTTAATATCAATATCACAAAAGGCAGCACGAACGGCGATGCCCGGGTTTAATTTTAATAATAAGAAAAATGCGTGGATCTCGAGGAATTCGTGTTAATTTACATAATAAAATTGGAGCTGTGATATTTGTTGTGTCAAAGAGCATAAATATTCCGGTCCCGGTCCGTTGGAATAAACGGGATTTCGGTATTTATACAAAGGCGTGGTTTTAAATAAACATGTTTGTGATAAATTATTAAAATTCTATTGGCTCGGATCATTAATAAATTTTATATGCTCTGGTGTCCATGAATCTGTCGAAGGCAGAAAAAAAAATGTACGGTCATTATGTAAGAATTTTATCTCGCTTCTCTATAAACTTAAAAAAAAGAAAAAAAAAAGCTTCACAGATTATATCGTTCTTGTTTTATTTATCGCACATAACATGTTTTGTCTTTGGAAATTTACGAGCCAATTTACGTTCGTTATTTACAAACAGCTCTGTTAATGACATCAATTAATGTCATCGAAGTCATTAATATTAATTTACCTTTTCATATAAAATATGAATTTTTTTAAAATTAATTAATTGCACTAAACTATTTTCTCGATATTTCATTACGAGTATTCGAAGGACAATTTTAAAAGCCTTTTCGTTATTTAATTTAAGTCAAAGGCAAGATTAATTAATTATTGTTAAATACCACTGCGATATATTTTTATTTGTTTTGCAAGTAACTTAGCTTTATTATTTCTGCATTATTTTATTTAGTTCTAAACATTTCAATCAACTAAATAAATAAGCTAAATATGATTATTATTATTATTGAACTTACATGTCCTTAATAAAAGTTTTACTACACGTTTCGAGAAAATCGCGCAGTTGAAAATCAAGAAAGAAATAATCGTACGCCTATGACTTGGAGGTAGGTCAAGAAAAGGAAATTTTATTGGAACAAAAAACAAAAGTGCAATCGAGCAGTGAGTGAACTTTGTCGAAGTCGAGAGGCCAATAAAAGCGTTGTTTTTAACGTCGCAATAAGTCGTATTACAGCTGAGCGAAAGAATTTGCTTCATTTTTTATGATTATGACACACAATTTATTGCTGCGTATTCTTTGGGATCAACAGTTTAGTTTGTGAAAAGAGATTGAACGAGTTAAAGCTAAATTTGATTACTATCTACAGAGTATGATTACTTATTAAAATGCCGCAATTCACGAACGGCGAGAGAACAGCACTTCAGAGGAGTGTATTCATAATGCCGTCGCCAGTATTTGCGCCAATCCTGACGTGCACCTGAACACAAGAATCACTTTTTCGCCGAGCTCGTTTGTGTGTCGCTAATGATAGACGCCACACGACGTACAACTATTATAAACATTTCTAAATGTCTAATAGCGAACGTCTGTTTGAATATGATCCTCCACACAGACGATATTCGGTGAGTATATCTTGTGTATTAGTCATTCCCGCGATGTTTACTGTCTACGATCAGAGAAGCAAGTTCCGTAAGTTTTTTTTGTTATTTCATGAGGGCCGAATAAGGGAGAGATAAAAGAATTTTCGTTTTGTTATACGAATTTTCTTTTTGTATTTTTTTCGTGTTTGCGCTGTCGGCGTACTGAGGTTAAAAATTTTACACTTATTATGCAAACACCCTGTATATCTGTTTTCCCACGATAGTAATAAATACATTCTGATTCTAGGGCTTTAGCTTGAAATTTCATAAAAAAATTTAGGCTCGGTCTTTTAATAACTTCCGTGTAAATTTATTGGCCTTGTAATATCATTAATTAGAAACCATTGTCACGGGATTTTATAGGGCAAATAAATTTAAAAGGAGGTAAAGACCGGGTCAAAAAAATTAAAGAATTAAAAACATTAATTCATTTAAAATTGTATTTCTTCAGATTTTTTCTTAATTGTTTAATGTCTTTGTAACATTGCATTTTATTTAATTGAAGTAAAGATTCATTTTTCTTAAATTGTATTAATTTTACAATGATTGTTCTTAGGTTTGAATTTTCAAAGTTAAACCGAATTAATTTTTCCATACTTACAAATTGGTTAATCGTCGTTCGAAATTTTTAATTTTGCATTTTTATTTGCGATGTCTACTTTAAAATTGATTTAAAAATCAAACCTTGTTACGGGTTAAATTCCCAGTTACTTTCGACAGCCACGTGTGGTATGTGTTTGATTTGGTAAGGTCTCGGCATTAACGCCGTTTGATGGCAAGGCTTTCGTTGGTTCTAGGTGGTCACGCTGTTTACGTTTCGTGTTCTGATTGGCTGCCATTTCAGCTGGTCGATAATCGTTTCCGGCATCGTCAAGTTTTACGTCAAGGCGTCGTTATCGTTTCGACACATCAAGGTGCACACGTGTGCGGTCTCCCGAGAATTTATGCATAACTGTGGTGCAAAATTCTAAAAATACAGTTTATCTGGAATTTCTTGAACCTTAAATGGAGTCTGCTCTGCTTCTGAGCAAATTCTTCCGAGCGGATAAGTAGTTTCTGCATTGAAAAACAGAGGTAATTAGGTTGCGATGTTAGCGTGAGCCATGCTTGTAATTGATTTCTTTGTTTTGTCAGCGGAATCCGCTTTTTATTTTCCCCGCTTTTGTTTTGCCTCTACTTTTCCTACCGAGGGAACACACGTTTTGAGTACAGAGTGGACCATTTTTGATGGTTTTACAGGGTTTCTCAGTTATTTATAGGAATAGAAGAAAACCGTTTTCGTGACCCAGTGCTACTTTTTCAAGAAAAACTCAGTGGAGAAAACAAAAGTTAGCTATCTCCATTCGTTCGGGAAATATCGGCAGAAAACGAATTTTTCCGAAAAATTATTTTTCACAATATCTCAGCTGTTTGACAAGATATTTTGAAAATTCAAAAACTGTTTTATTCAGAAATTAATGTAGATTTCGCTGAAGTTATTGTCTTTTGTAAAAACTGCGCCAGTTCTGCGAAACGGACTATAACTTTCTAATTTTAAATGGAAATCGTAATTGGCTATGACACAAATAAATTGCTTATTTAATGAGGTTTTCAAAAATATAAGGTTTGATATAATTATTTTTATATATAACAAAGATACTTATTATTTTTCATTTTCCGGTAGCTAACAAGCCATCCATGACACAAAAAAAAAATTTAGTTCAATTGTTTTCCCAAAAATCAATTATTATTAAGTAAAACGGTTAATTTAATTCAATAAATAAATAGCTTCATATATCTATCAGAAACTGACATAAAATCACAAGAACGTAAAAATGGATTAACTCCATTTGAACATTTCTTTAATTATTAATGTGAATAGTTAAGAGATTTTTATAAATTTTAAATTGCATAAGTTAGTGCATTTCTTTAAGAAATAATAATTTCATTATTTTGCAGTACTTATCACGCTATCTATGACAATAAAAACAAAAGAAAATTCAGTTGTTTTCCTCAAAAATCTATTATTAGAATAAATAATACAGGTAATTAAATTTAACAAAATAAATATCTAATGCTATTAGAGAACTCATAAAACTACAAGTAATGTAAATATGGATTAACTGTTAATGCAGCTTTGAAGAATTATATGTTATATGTTCCTTTAAAATTATTAAATCTTAAATTTTATATTATCAAAAATTCTTAGATATGTTTATTTCACTTCTATCCGCGATTACATTTATTAATATACAAAAGTTCTTGAAAGCATTATTAAACTTAGGAAATATCCGACAATTCAATTATTTCTTAAAGAAATGCACTAACTTATGCAATTTAAAATTTATAAAAATCTCTTAACTATTCACATTAATAATTAAAGAAATGTTCAAATGGAGTTAATCCATTTTTACGTTCTTGTGATTTTATGTCAGTTTCTGGTAGATATATGAAGCTATTTATTTATTGAATTAAATTAACCGTTTTACTTAATAATAATTGATTTTTGGGAAAACAATTGAACTATATTTTTTGTTTTTGGTGTCATGGATGGCTTGTTAGCTACCGGAAAATGAAAAATAATAAGTATCTTTGTTATTTATAAAAATAATTATATCAAACCTTATATTTTTGAAAACCTCATTAAATAAGCAATTTATTTGTGTCATAGCCAACTACGGTTTCCATTTAAAATTAGAAAGTTATAGTCCGTTTCGCAGAACTGGCGCAGTTTTTACAAAAGACAATAACGTCAGCGAAATCTACATTAATTTCTGAATAAAACAGTTTTTGAATTTTCAAAATATCTTGTCAAACAGCTGAGATATTGTGAAAAATAATTTTTCGGAAAAATTCGTTTTCTGCCGATATTTCCCGAACGAATGGAGATAGCTAACTTTTGTTTTCTCCACTGAGTTTTTCTTGAAAAAGTAGCACTGGGTCACGAAAACGGTTTTCTTCTATTCCTATAAATAACTGAGAAACCCTGTAAACCCATCAAAAATGGACAACACTGTACGCTGTTGGAGTGCCATTTTGACGCTAAGTGAGCGACGCACCTTTCCGAAGGTTACCGGTGCGCGACAGTTGGTACGAGCACTTTAATTGAAGTTCGACGTTTCCACGAGTGGCGGCGCTGCATTTTAAGTACGTTTTGGTGTTTTGTTGCGTCGATAAACCAAATATTTTGAATTCTGGAGTGTTAAAGTTTCTTCTGAAAGGTTTTGAATGCTAGCGCAAGCTGTGAACCCTTGGAAGTCGGTTTTAGAGTGCGCAGAGATCAGCCGAGGTTCTACCTGCCGCCCTTAGTATTTGTAAAACCACTCTTTGGATGGTATTTTGAGAAATTCCTAGCAATGTTGGTTTCTAAAAGACGCAAATTAATAAAATTAATAAATTAATTAAATAAGAAAATAATAATGGAGGCAACAGTAATAGAGGAGGCAAAGAGCTCTGAGAAAAACGAAAACATTCCTTAAAAAAAAGGAAGAACTATGATTCTTCTGAATACTGTAGGAACCAGATAAACTTCCTTATTTTGTTATTATTTTCTTTTCATTAAAGATAAAGGAAGCTCAACTTAAAGGAACTTAATCGAAGTGATTCGATTTTGATATGATCTCCAATATGCTAAGAGTATTGGAAAGATAAATGATAAGCAAATTCCAAGCAGGTCAAGCTTTTGGTCTGTAAATTAATCTGGGTAAAGAAATGAAAGGAAAACACAGCCATTCAAATAATATAAATATCTTTCAGTGACTTTAAATAAACAAAGAACTAGGCGGAAGAAGTAGAAAGAAAAAGTAGTTGGGGTTTAGAATATTCCCTAAGTGGGAGACACATTTCTTTTTAACTTTGCGAATACGAATTGTGGGATAGAAGAAGAGAAAGAGACAAGGCTAAAGTGTAGGAATTAAGAGGTGGAGATTATTAAAACTGAGATGGCAATCAAGAAGAACTAATAGAAGAAATAGAGTAAGGGGAAATGGATATATTTATAAAAGGAGAACGAGAGAAGACACAAATGAACTCGGAAACGAGACTAAGGATGATTTAAAACAGGGCGCCTCTAAGGCCTGATCTTTCAAATCTCCTGATAAATTTATTTAACGAAAAATTCGACGAATCACCATGACAACATAAAATTTTTTAACTTATTCGCCAAGTAACGTTATTGGGAACTTTATTAACGAGTGGAAAGATCGATCCTTAAGGTGTTAAAATCAAGACCATAAGAACCCAATCAAGGCTACACTGGTGAAAGATTAAAAAAGAAAAAAATAGGAAAGCAGTCTTACCCAACTAACAACGATTCAAGTCCATTATAACCGAATCAGATTCTCAAATTCACATACTTGTGTCTGTTTTCAAGACTTTCGAAAATATACCTCGCAAAGAAATGGCCCTGTTCCGTTCAGAGGAATAAAGAAAACGTAACCTGG
This sequence comes from Prosopocoilus inquinatus, assembly GCA_036172665.1. Taxonomy (NCBI): domain Eukaryota; kingdom Metazoa; phylum Arthropoda; class Insecta; order Coleoptera; family Lucanidae; genus Prosopocoilus; species Prosopocoilus inquinatus. Next base: position 37,359,738 of record CM069877.1, read on the forward strand.
CGCTCACGCTTAACGACCGTACCACGTATCTTCAGATTACACGAATTTCTCAAACCATTGGCAAAAGATGTCTGAAAAACACCTCAAAAGACACGTAGACCTTAATTCATTCCAGTCAAATTGCTTAGACGAATCTTGTAACACAAATTTACATAGATTTTCACAATGAACGAAATACGTGTTTGCAGAAATAGTCGCTGGAATTCGCCTTCCAAGCAAGCAACTCAAAAGGCACCTAGAGTTTCATTCATTCCGGTCAAACTGCGTAGATGAGTCTTGTAGCAGATATTTACACAGATTCTCTTCCCATTGAAATGACGCAGCCAAATACGTAATTCTCCGTACTTACTTCTCCTTTCAACATTTTCGAAAATATACCTCGCAATGAATCGAATCTGTTGCATTCAGAGGAACAAAGAAAACGTAACCTCGCGTCCACGCTTAACGATCGTACCACATATCTTCAGATTACACGAATTTTTCAAACCGTTGGCAAAAGATGTCTGAAAAACACCTCAAAAGACACGTAGAGCTTAATTCATTCATTCCAGTTAAATTGCTTAGACGAATCTTGTAACACAAATTTGCATAGATTTTCACAATGAACGAAATACGTGTTTGCAGAAATAGTCGCTGGAATTCGCCTTCCAAGCAAGCAACTCAAAAGGCACCTAGAGTTTCATTCATTTCGGTCAAACTGCGTAGATGAGTCTTGTAGCAGATATTTACACAGATTCTCTTCCCAATGAAATGACGCAGCCAAATACGTAATTCTCCATACTTACTTCTCCTTTCAACATTTTCGAAAATATACCTCGCAATGAATCGAATCTGTTGCATTCAGAGGAACAAAGAAAACGTAACCTCGCGTCCACGCTTAACGATCGTACCACATATCTTCAGATTACACGAATTTTTCAAACCGTTGGCAAAAGATGTCTGAAAAACACCTCAAAAGACACGTAGAGCTTAATTCATTCATTCCAGTTAAATTGCTTAGACGAATCTTGTAACACAAATTTGCATAGATTTTCACGATGAACGAAATACGTGTTTGCAGAAGTGGTTGCTGGAATTCGCCTTCAAAGCAAGCAACTGAAAAGGCACCTAGAGCTTAATTCATTCCGGACAAACTGCGTAGATGAGTCTTGTAGCAGACATTTAGACAGATTCTCGCAACCAACGAAATACGCGTTTGCAGAAATGGTTGCCGAAATTCGCCTTGAAAGCAAACATGGCGGCGGGCCAATCGATAAACAGAACGCGGACGAACGTGGTTACATCAGACCAATGACAACCCTTGATTTCAAACGGCGCGTTAACGTTACTTCCTGAAAATGTTGCCAAGTTTACAAACACACCAACACATAGATTTAGTTGCCGAAATGTACCAATAACAGTCTAGCACGAAGGGTTTCATTAAACTGCTTTCTACGAACAAGAAAATCTGAATGATTATAAACTAAAAAAAGCTAGCAGCAATTTTTTAAATTTAAATATAATTAAATATAATTTGTAGTAATAAAAACAAACTGCACGTTAGTCTTTGAAGTATTAATTACGACCTAATTATCCTGCTTTTGCAGAAAGTCGTTTGGCAGTTTAAGTGCTCTAAATATTTATCTAGTCTGTAGTGGTTGCGAATGCTTTGGCACTGATGTTAACAACAATAAACGAGGAGTTCAGGAGATTAATGCGGGGAACGTCGTGTATTGGAACGTGAAATTCCGGCGCCTTATGAAAATTAAAAGCCTCTTCTACATACTCGTAATTTCAGTCGTACATACGGTGATAAAAACTATTTTTCACATTCCCGTACATTTTAAATTTTAAGGCAACATGAACCCGAGTAACCTCCACGATCAAAGGCAGGGAAGAGAGAAAATTGCCAAGATGTTTTTTTTCTCTTCGGTAAAACACATAAACAGGTGCGGCAATTAGCAAGCCATTTGATTACAGATCGGAGCACTTCAAATATTTATCGAGTGAGCAAGCAGTTTTTTTTTTTTTCCCCAGGAAAAAATTAAGTTTTCGTTGAACAAATTTCGCAAATCGATACGATTTCCTTTACGGTCCTCTTCAGTTACCGCGTTCGATCGGTGATAACAGTAAATCAAAATTTATTGCTGCCTGTGTATGTGCCAACGACTCGACGAACTTTGAAACGTGAAATCGTAATTGTTTACATTGCATGTGTACGTACTCCACAGTAAAGAATCAGTGGGTAGTAGCGCGGTGGTTCGGAACGTGCATGCAATTGCAAGAAATATTTTAATGTTATCTCATGCTCTCTCGCGCATTGATACGTGGGCTGCTGGAAAATTTTCTGGAATCTAGAAGGTCTAGAATTGTTAGCGTTTATCAACTGTCATATTCGAAAAGTTTGACGTTTTTCGCCTATAATTCTATTGGCAGTTCCCATCCAAGTGAACTAGTTTTGTTTGTACAGCATTTGAGAAAAAGTAATTTTGTGTAAACATGGAAATTTCGCGTGAAAATTTTCGTGCCATGATTTTTTACGATTTCAAATGTGGTCTAACGCCGAAACAATGCCTCGATCGGCTTCATTTGGCTTTTGGAGATGAAGCACCATCAAAGAGCAGTGTTTATAATTGGTTTGCCGAATTCCAGCGTGGACGTGCCTCTCCCAGTGACGAATTTCGTGAAGGTCGTCCATCAACATCTGTTGTTGCCACTAATGTAGATGCTGTGCGTGAAATGCTTGAGCGAGATCGACACGTGACATACCGTGAGATTCAAGCATCCTTACGCATTGACATGAAAGCAATACACCAGATTTTGCATGATCATTTGAACGTACGAAAGCTTTTCAGTCGTTGGATCCCACATCATTTAACAGAAGCATAAAAGCAGGGTCGTGTCAAATGGTGCGAGGAAATGCTCAAGAATTCAATGGAGGTCGTTCAAATTTAGTTTATAACATCGTTACTGGTGACGAAACGTGGATCTATTCGTACGAGCCAGAAAGTAAACAACAATCTAACGTTTGGGTATTTCAAAATGAACCAAAACCAACAAAAGTTGTCCGTTCACGCAGTGCTGCGAAGCAAATGATTGCTTGTTTCTTTGGTTTAACTGGACATGTAGCAACCGTGGCCTTAGAGGATCGAAAAACCGTGAATGCTGATTGGTATACTAAAATTTGTTTGCCGGAAGTCATCGATCAAATAAGAAGAAACAATCGAATTATTCTCCATAATGACAACGCCAGCTCTCACTCAGCCCGTCAAACAGTTGATTTCTTGTCCAACAAAAATGTTGAATGAATGACTCGTTGTCCATATTCACATGATTTATCACCTAATGATTTCTTTTTGTTCCCAAATATCAAAAATAAAATGCGTGGTGAGCGATTTTCGTCGGCTGAAGCAGCGGTTGAAACATTCCGGACACTGGTTTCTGACGTACCATCTTTAGAGTGGAAAACGTGCTTTAGAAATTGACTCGAGCGTATGCAAAAGTGTATTGACATCAAAGGCGAATACTTCGAAAATCAATGATACCGTTCACCAAATGTCATATGCGTTTTTTCATACCGTTTCCAGAAACTTTTCCAGCAGCCCACGTATTTGAATCCCTCACTCAGCTGTCACTCTCGCAATTGATCTCACGCTTTCACGCACACATCGACGTGCTCTTGTGGCGTCACCTAATTTATCGTTCACCATGGTACCTATGTATGTATGTACATACGAGATGTGGGCGTAGGGTGGATATGCGTCCGCTGATTTATCCATTGCAGTGAGTTAATGGTAGAGGCTCTATTAATGCTGTTATCACCTGCTGTGCAGGGAATGTGCGCTGCGTTCGTCACAAAAGCCTGTGGATCGTGGGTGTTTGTAAACACGGAACGATACGAACGTTATCTGCTCATTTGATCGCGCTCGTAAGTCAAAAAACGTCCGATTGCGTCCGACACGAGTGTGAATCCCCGGCTTAAATCATCCAGGAATTATCATAGAACACGCTATTAATTTTTCCCTACACGTGTTTCGATCGGCGGGTACAACCGCGTTATGTCCAAAACATGATTTGGAATTAGGAACGTTCGAAGAACGAACTCAACACGAATAACCTCCTCCTCTCAAGACGAAGGCGTTTTTCTTAAGAAGCACGTAGATTTATTTTAGTTTTGTTTACTATTGTGTCTGGTAATTAATAACAACAGTGGTAGGAAAGTGTTATCTAGTAAATATTCAAAACCAGGCAGGCATTATTTTCGAAGCAGGCAATAAAAGTTAAACGTTAAAGTCGGTCGATTCTAAGTGAAGCGAATCAATTTGCATACATTCTTAAAACGCTGTTGCATATCCTTCACGGTTTCAAATTACTGTTATTTGCGTCGTCGCCTTCATTTTGTTATTTCCTTTTGCACTGGTATTTGCAGAGAGTAAAACATTGAATCGATGGAAAGCAAATATTACGGTAACGTAGGAAAAAGCAACGCCGTAAAGAAGGTAAGGCAAAGAAGCGTGTATCATTCCAAGTTTTTGATTTCCTTCAAAATTCGCTGTGAAATTGGAATAATTAGATCTTCTGCAAACTTTATGTAGATTTCAAATTAACAGTAAGTACCTACGTAAGTACATTTAATGGAAACACGTAAAATTTATTGTTACGTTGGGTGCCAAATTGTTACGACACGTTGGGATTCAACTTGTTGCATCAAATAACTAAACACCCCTAACATGTGGTACATAGAGCGAGGCAGGGAGGGCAGTTCTTATCCGCGTACACGAGATTTCCAGTAGTTGATTTGTTGTCGTCACCAAGGGACACATCGTGATACCAACGGCGGCAGCTTTTTATAGTCGGAGAGGGCGTGGAGTAAAAGAGGAAATTCACAAAAAATAGTATATTTAACAATAATTAATCGGGAGGCGCCAACTGGAAGATACAGACCACGGTATCTACTATAATTCCAACCCAAATTTAACTCTAGTTTTAAAAAAGGCGGAATGTATCTAAATAGCAACAAATAAAGTGTTAAGCCTGGTTGGTCTTGGCAGGGGCGTTATACCGCGTTTCGCGTCGTCACCGTCCTGAAGCTCGGCTCACATTTTTGGTTGGGTTGAGGAAACATAGTTGGAGGATACCTCAGTTCACGACGTTTCGCCGGATTTTCTGTGGCTCTGGAGGATTGAAAGCTCGTCAGAGTTTATCAGCGCCTCGTCCTTGGAGTCCGGGGACGGTGGCAAGAGAAACTGCACTTTTTTTTGTTTGATAGTTTACAAACATGGTTCATGATTATTTATGATTTATTTTCGTCAAATTATTGTTCGTCTTTTACTGTTTTCTCCGGATTTTTACTTTCCTGCAACATTTACGGAGAAAAATCTGTCGTTATTAAGCATTCTGCGTTGTGGCCGTCCTGAAGATGGGCTCACGTTTTTGATTGGGTTGAGGAAACCTAGTTGGAGGATTCCTCACTTTATGACGTTTCGTCGGATTTTACGTGGTCCTGGAGGATTGAAAACTCGTCAGGGTTTGCATCAACCTCGTCTTTGGAATTCAGGATAGGAGTTCGGGGTTGGTGGCAAGAGAAACCCTACTTTTTTTTTGTTTGATAGTTTACAGACATGGTTCATCATTATTTATGATTTATTCCCGTCGATCTATTGCTCGTTTTAACTGTTTTCTCCGGATTCTTGCTTTGCTGCAACATTTACTCAGGAAAATCTGTCCTTACTAAGCATTTTGCGTTGTAGCCGACCTGAAGGTCGGTTCACATTTTTGGTTGTCTTGAGGAAACTTAGTTGGAGAATTCCTCAATTTACGACGGCTCTTATGTGGCCTTGAGGATTGAAAGCTTGTCAGGGTTAGTGTCAGCCTCGCCTTTGGAGTTCAGGATAGGAGTCCGGGGTTGGTGGCAAGAGAAACCCTACTTTTTTTTTGTTTGATAGTTTTCAAACATGGTTCATGATTATTTATGATTTATTCCCGTTGATCTATTGTTCGTTTTTACTGTTTTCTCCGTATTTTTGCTTTGCTGGAACATGTATTCAGGAAAATTTGTCGTTACTAAGCATTTTGCGTCGTGGCCGTCCTGAAGGTCGGTTCACAGTTTTGGTTCGGTTCAGGAAACCTAATTGAAGGATCCCTCAACTTACGACGGCTCTTTTGTGGTCTTGGAGGATTAAAAGCTCGTCAGGGTTTGTGTCAGCCTTGTCTTTGGAATTCAGGACAGGAGTCCGGGGTTGGTGGCAAGAGAAACCCTACTTTTTTTTTTTTTGATAGTTTACAGACATGGTTCATGATTATTTATGATTTATTCCCGTCGGGCTGTTGATCGTTTTTACTGTTTTCTTCAGATTTTCGCTTTGCTGCAACATTTATGGAGAAAAATCTGCCGTTACTAAGATTTTGCGTCGTGGTCGTCCTGAAGGTCGGTTCACAATTTTGGTTGGTTTGAGTAAAACTATTGGATGATTCCTCAGTTTACGACGGCTCTTACGAGACCTCGGAGGATTAAAAGCACGTCAGGGTTTGCGTCAGGCTCGTCCTCGGAGTTCAGGACAGATGTCCGGGGTTGGTGGTAAGAGAAACTCTACTTTTTTTGTTCGATAGTTTACAGATATGGTTCATGTTTATTAATGATTTGTTCCTGTCAAACTGTTGTCTGTTTTTGTTGTTTCCTCCAGGTTTTTGATAATTCCGTTTGCGACACAGCACAAACTACACGTTCAAATAAAACATGTGTGTTAGAGTTTGGTTCAAAGTATTTCATCAATTGGTCTTAAATATTTCAAAATACGAAATGGTTTGTACGTTCGGAAATTTCCTGTCGTCTCACAATAACCCACGTAATGAAAAGAAAATTTAGTAACTGAATTGACTCAAACGTTAACAAAAGCAGTAAAGTTACCACAGACAATGGTTATCGAGCAAAAATTAACTAGCGACTTTAATAAAAAAAAAAATGCATTGATTGAAATAAATTGTCTGATGCAAGGGCGAGACATAAACTAGGCAACCAAAGTTGCACGTAAGTTGAAAGGACAGTAAAAGGTATCCTGTAAGACGAGTCCGTATCTATGTTGCGACGATCAACCGAAGTGTGTAGATAGAAGAATAAGCAGGAGAAGAAAATACCGACCATTCCAAATCAAAGTAAGAAAAAGCAATTGGTGAAATTTTATTCTTTTATATAGAGCAATTTCTGCTGCTGATATACTGCTAGTGTTCTTCTGTTTCCTACTGCGCAAATATTGTTAGAACTGATAAGACTTCTTTCCTTACGTTTCGAAGCAAAGACGGCAAGTTATCTTCTAGATTTCATGAAGAGTCTGCGACATTTTTTTCCCTTAAACTTTTATAATCAGTTATTTGTAAAAACACATTCTGGTACGACAGATCAAAGTCAAGTCATATGCCAACTTAATCATTGTAATCAAGATAGTTACCAAATGAAGTCAACGCAGTCTTAGACGGGCAAGTGTTTCGAGCATCTTTGAATTCCTTCAAATTTTCAAACCACTTTTCACTGGAACCAGGCAATCATTTTCTTCTGGAGAAGGAAGATCTTGCTTCCATCATCCAGCAGCATTCCTCCTTGCGATGAAGAAAATGGTACCCAATTACCAAGTTTCCATGATTTAGCTGTTACTTTGAAAACGTCTTTCTCCATTTGGGCAGTTTTGGACAATCCTGCCTCCTCTGGTCATTGGCACTTTTAATAGACAGGATAGTTGCCGTTTTTTATTTTGATTTGGCACTTTCGTTTGATGTTTGTGACGCCATTTTGAATTCAAACCATTGTTGGTATGTTCCTCAATCTACATTCTGATGTACAAGAATGCTTTGGTTAGGTTTTGAATAACCTTCAGGACGCCTAGGTACGTCCTTTTAAGGCAAGTTATAGTTACGTCCTCCAAAGCAGCGCTTCTTCTGAATCCTACTCTTGTCGATGATTATCATCTGTTCTTCTGCTTTAAGTTGTGAGGTTGATCTTTTCAGTTACCTTCAATTTCTATTACATTACCTTTCTAACAGGTGGTCTTAACCAGTCTTAACGTCCATCTTTTTTAGGTCTGCTTGGTTCTTCTGATTATTTTTTCCGATTTCAGATTTCATTTTATGGATCTTATGGTTATTTGATTTTGTTATTAGGAGCGAAATTAAAAAAATCAGTAAAAGACAGTGATTGACTTCGTCTTCATTTCATTGTTGTAAAATTCGAAACGGTAACAATACCTCCAATAAATTAAGGCATTTTTAATTCATATGAATATCTGATACAAAATAATTGGAAAAACTCAAACTAATTGAATTAACTAATGAGCTTACGTTAAAAACTTTGCTGCATCTCCAAAAAAATATAGATTTAATAACGCCAACAAATTTATGTGGAAGTGATTTGCAACAAAAAAATAATAATTTTAAAATATTGTAAACCTTAAAATTTTTTTCTCGAATGTTACACTTGCAATTCTTCTTATGTCTTCTTATGAGGTCTTCAATGACCAACTAAAGTCACCTCAAGATATTCCTTAGGGACCTTTACTTGGTCTTCTTTAGGGTTCATCAGGTTACGACCTTCGCTCCTTTCTTAGCATTTCTTTATTTTACTCTTAACCTTCTGTTTACTCTTAGTCTTCTCTGTTTCATGTTCAAAGGGCTTCTACACTTTAAAAGCTTCAGACAAGTTTCTTCAGAGGCTGCTTCATTCTCCAAGGGTTTCTGTACTTTAAACTTCAAACAAACTCCTTCAGTGGCTTTAGAACGTGTTTTCTGGTCTTTCGAAAGTTCCTGACTTACCGAGCCTTGTAAAAATGAGGATCTCGAGGTCATTTCCAAAGTGCTTTTACAATTCTAAAATCCTCTGAAGCTCTGGTTGCAGTACTTCATAGTTCTTCTGTCTTTCCTGCGAGATCTTTAATGCCGCCCAACTGGAGTCAGCTCAACGGATTCCTTAAGGACCTTTAATTGGTCTTCTTTACGAATTCAAGTAGACAACGGTTACCTGAATTAAACTTCTCCATCATCCTCACCAATCTTAGCCTTTCTTCTGTTTTACTCTTAACCTTCTGCTTACCCTTAGCCTTCTCTGTTTCATGTTCAAAGGGCTTCTACACTTTAAAAGCTTCAGACAAACGTCTTCAGAGGCTGTTTCGTTTTCCAAGGGTTTCTGTACTTTAAACTTCAAACAAACTTCTTTAGAACGTGTTTTCTGCTCTTTCAAAAGTTCCTAACTTACCGAGCCTTGTAAAAATGAGGATCTCGAGGTCATTTTCAAAGTGCATTTACAATTCTAAAATCCTCTGAAGCTCTGGTTGCAGTACTTCATAGTTCTTCTGTCTTTCCTGCGAGGTCTTCAATGCTGCCCAACTGGAGTCACCTCCTTAAAGATCTTCATTTGGTCTTCTTTATGGGTTTAGGTAAGACAATGGTCACCTGAATTAGACTTCACTACATCCTCGAATCACTATTCTTAGCCTTCACCAGTCTTACTCTTACCAAGAAGTCTTAATGTAGGCAATTCAATGAACGCGCTCGTTTGTATGGTTGCCTATACCAAGAATTTGCAATTTTCCTGATTTTTAGTAATTAAAGCACAGTGGCGTAACTAGCAGTTAAGCCGCCGGGTTACAAAATTTTATAATTCTACTCCGATCGCACATTTTGTAGTAGCTTTCACTTTAGAGTTCCCATTTTATGGACAGGAAAATTTCATTCGTTTTCGTACGCTTCATTTCTGTTGTTTAAAACGAATTTGTTTAAACGATTTATTGAAAATATACTGCGTATTAAGGGCGTTTCTAATGTGATTATATATGTGTATAATACCTCGCTTTCGCAATTTTTCCACGTAACACAATGGCGCACGGATTTTATAAGATTAGTTTAAGTTGTATGTATTTATTTAGAACGCGGCGGCGTTAACATAATTCTCCAAGCTAAAAATAAGTCGTTCGCTTCGAATAAACAATCAAAATTCAGATATGTAAATGCGTGAATGAGAGACGGAGAGAGAGAGAGAGGAACGCCCGCACACTTCTTCGCAATCAAAAAAAAAAAAAAGAAAAAAGCAAACGCACCTCCTCGAATAAATTCCTTCGATAATCATCAACGAGGTCTGTTTTCAGCAGATGACCCAAATGTGGAGACTACCGGGGGGTCAAGATCAAAACTAAATGACGAATTGGCGCCAAACTTTTACGCTTATGACATGCTTCCTCCGACTTGATTGGAACGTTACGAGCCGTTTATTTGAAATTCCGAAATCGAGACGTTAGCCTGGCAGCTATACACTGTCTGATGTCAAAACCCAACTATATAATACTAATCTAATGTAGGAGTTATAAATTTTTTTCCGGCCATGTGGCGAGAGATAAAAATCCGGGCCATGAGAAAATGACACATTAATTGCAGAGGATCAAGATCTGACGGCACGTATATATTATTAACGCGATATTTCGGCTCTTCCTGCGATTTCATTCTACGCGCGCGAACCGCTTGTTTAAGTGCCGGAAAACCGAAACGATTTGAAAATAAGCCGTATTTTAGAAAGCCCCTGTTGTCTCTTAATTGGAATCAACGTGTTTATGAGCGTAAACATCACGGAAATTTCTAAAAATGTTCCTTCTGTAAACGACCGCGTTAAGGTGAACCGAAATAGTTTCAGTACTTTTATTTATTGTTGTTAACCGAAGGCGTGTCGTAAATTTACTGCAGCCAAAAAGTATAACGGATCTACATTTTTTTAACTTACCGGAAAGTATGTGAAATTTTTCAGTTTGGCCGATTTAAAAAGTTCCATTGTGTTGTACAGGGTGGATTAATTTCGATGTCTCTTATGGGCATCTCCGTAACTATAAGTGATAGAAAAAAACTAGTGGCCGAGTCTCGATCTCTTTTTTGGAGATTAAGTCAAGAGCGTAAACAAAAATTGGCTATCTCCTTTTGTTTTCAAGTTATGGTCAAAAATTGACATTTTCGGCTTTTCGTTTTTCGGTCATATCTCGTTTATTTATAGAGATATTAAAAAACTGTTTGATCATTATTAGGACACTTTTTGGAATACATTTCAGCGGTGTAGTTGCCTTTTTAATATTTACTTCAATTTTCAAGTTATAACATAAAGTTATATTTTTTTAAATAGAAATCATAGTAAGGCAATGCCCTCATTAAATAGAGATTTTTTTTCTGTTTTTAAAAATATATACTTTGTTGGGTTTATTTGTTATAGTTAATAGGAAAAATGACATTTTTGTTATTAGCCTTGCGTATCCTAATCTCAGTAGGCTGGCTTCAGTGCAGTGCCAACATTTTTTTTATTTTTATTAAATATCAACGAACTTTCAAACCTTTAGGCAGTTTTGGCCGCGTAAAGAATTTTATATTCACTTTATTTTACAAAATTCCGTTTGAGAAATGTAGCACCCATCGCGACCGATCTGGCAAAAGCTTTCTTGTTTTTATTAAATATGAATGCACGCAAATTTAGTTGTTGGGTTTATTTCTTATAATTAATAGGAAAAACTGTCATTTTTAATTGTTATCCTTGCGTAAATATCCTAATCTCGGTAGGCTGGGTTCAATACGGAGCAGATTTTTTTATTTTATTAAATTTTAACGAGCTTTCAAATATTTTCAAAGTTTTAGCTGCGTAAATAAATTCGTGTTCGCGTTAATTTACAAATTTCCGTTTTATCGTTTTCAGCGGCCGTTCTGCTAAGAGTTCCTGTCTAACTTTCTATTGAAAATGATCATTCAATTTATAGAAAAATTGTTTTCAATTTTTAAACAGTCAAAATTGCACGAATACTCAACGTTTCACTTTTGGTTTATACCGGGTGTAATCAAATTAGTTTCACATATTAATACTGCAAGTTCCTCGTCATGTAAGAGAATTAAGGCCGCAGTTATCAATGGTCTAACTCAAAAATAAAAAATTGACCTACTAAAGGAACGTTGGTACATTTGTTTGAGAACTTCTGATCGATCGTGCGTAAAGACATCATAAAATAAAACTCCAGCAAAAGTCAAGGTCAAGTGCTTGATCGCATTTTTAAAAGGTGTGATGTTTTATGTAAACACAATATCAAATTCATAGTGTCCCGGTGGTTGCCTACGTTTGCAATTTGATTAAAGAAGACCATTTTAAATCTACTCTGACTGATTATATGGAATTAAATTTGTTTTATTAGATAATCGACAATAATTAGATCTTAGTGTGAATCACATAAACATAAACTTTATTATTTATTGAATAACTAAAGAGTCTTCAATAACGACAAGACTAAATAAATAAATAAATACGTAAAATGAACAAGCATTCGACAATAATTTAAATAAAAGATAGGTTCTTCGTCAGATACTCCTCGATGTCAATTATTTATACAGTGTAAGCAAAACAAAATAATCAAATCATAAATGAACGTAACTTTTACTTATTGTTACACTTTTGTCAGCAGAAAATTAACTTAATTAATCCAGTAAGTAATGAAACAAACGTGATGGATTATTTTCTTTTGGTATGGAATTGCTGAGCGAAGATTTTATTGACCCAGCGCCCTTCATTTCGATGACGCTTTATTGCTTTATGTTTTATTTACAATGTAATGTTTTGCTTAGAAAAATCCACACACGATCGGTCAGAGGTTCTCAAACAAAAAGACTCCGGGCTCTTGTGGGGCTTTAATTTCTTACATTTTTCACCAAAAAAATAAGATATGCAGAATTCGTTTTCTTAAGTGATGAAGAACTTACAGTTTTAATATGTGAAACTTATTTGATGACAGCCTGTATATCTTTTTAAAATTGAAAACAATTTTTATACAATTATACAATTTCCATCGGACAAGAAACGACTTCTATAAAAAATATAATTGAAGTCGACTCTTGTTCGATGAAATATGTGAGAGAAAATAGTTTTTAAACTTTAAAACGGACATTGTGAAATCGCAAGAACACTCTACGTTTCGCTATCGCTTCATAGTTTCGTCAGGAGTGAAAAAATGTAAATAAACAAGTTGTCAAGAGAAGCGAAAAGATAACATGATTTTACACTAAAATACAAGTTGTTCGGATAAACATAAAGGTAATAATAACTAAATTAGAACTGATTTAAGCTTTCTTTTTTTTGTTTCTCTTGAGTTATATTTTATTAAAAACACGAAAAACAAAAACAAACACATAAATAGTAAAATATAACAAAATCGGACATGTATCAAACTAAATTTGCGTGCATTCATATTTAATAAAAACAAAAAAGCTTTTGCCAAATCGGTCGCGATGGGTGCTACATTTCTCAAACGGAATTTTGTAAAATAAAATGAATATGAAATTCTTTACGCGGCCAAAACTGCCAAAATGTTTGAAAGTTCGTTAATATTTAATAAAAACAAAAAAAAAATGTTGGCACTGCATTGAAGCCAGCCTACTGAGACTAGGATACGCAAGGCTAATAACAAAAATGGCATTTTTCCTATTTTCCGATTTTTGTTTACGCTCTTGACTTAATCTCCAAAAAAGAGATGCCCATAAGAGACATCGAAATTAATCCACCCTGTACACCTTGTAAAGGAGTTATAAGACAATTTTTGCCTTCGTAGCTCAGAGTGATTCGATAAAGAATCGATTTGGTAAAAGACAGCGGAGCAAAAATTGCCTAAAAGTGAGCAAGAAACTCTAAGTAAGTAAATTTCCGAAAAGGAAAACAAGAAAACTTACCAAATCAGTCCAACAAAAATAAATTAAAACAAAGAGATTATAAACGGTAGAATCGACTGACCTTGACAATGACTTGGTTGTTCACTGACGATAAGTGTAACTCGCTTTCGATTATTGAAATATTGTAATCCCAGTTTCTCGTTTGCTTACGTCAATGCAATGTATGGTGCGAGGCAAAAGTAACAAAACATGATTCCAATAGCATTTCATATAAAATTTGGATTGTAAAACATGTGCCAATAAAAGAGAGATTCGAATGAAATCTTCAAATCCATACTTTTCATGTTCAGGTGAAAATTGAAGCATTGAGATTCTTCTGCTGGAAACTTGTTGATGTCGCTCTCGTGACGGAAGTTTATTTAATACAAATTAGACAATAGATGAGATGTAATAATCACAAGTATAAGAAATTTTCTTTTTACGAATGACTTGAAACTCAACAAGGCAGAAACAAACCGCTAATACAATTTGCGACGATGTAGGTCAGGCGTGGTGCATTACAGTTTATAATTACGTCGCTCTTTTGCTATTATTTTCAATTATTCGTACCACATTTAACCCGTTTTACTGCAATTTCACAGAGAGCGCGCGCGCGCCGCTGAACTTAATTAGAACCACTGGCGTTGACCTAAAAAATAATAATTAAAATTTTTGGTGGTTTTCCAACAGGATGCGGCGAACTGTGGTAAAGTTACGCCGGCCGACGCCCGAAGGAGCGTTTTCTGGAAAAAAAAGCGCAAATATTCGTGATTGCATATTTTCGGAAGGAATTTGTTTACGCATGTTGAAAATTTCGGGTCGGGTTTTAACGCGAGGACGTAAAGAGTCAAATTGCCGGTTCTATTTTTAATTAAATGATAAGCAATGTTTGCATTTGAAGGAATGTATTTAAACGTAAATAAATTTCACTACGAAATCGTACTTTTTTAATTTTGTGCTTGCGTAACACTTTTGGATGAACTAAACATTATTCTTTTTACCATACTCGAGAATTATTGCATAATTTTGATGCAGAAATCTAAATAAATACAGTGTTACTGGAATCCTTTAGTGCATCGAGTGGTTTGCTGCAAACAAAATTTCCCGTTTGTATTCGAATAAAAAGTAACTGGATGTCGATGACCCTTGCTTAGCCTTGATTTCTTTGTTCTAACAGAGGAATCCGCTTCATTTCTTTACCTCGCCTTTCGTTACCCCGTTACAACGCATAGGATCACAGCGTGCTTTCCGAAGGTCAGCAGAACACGACAGTTCGTAACACTGACGCAACTGAAGTACGACTTTTCCACGAGTGGAGGCGCCGATCGGTGACGCCCATCTGCGTTTGACAGCTAAATTACCAGGGCGGATTTAGGCATGGTCTTTATGGGATGCAGCCCAAGGCCCCGTTCAATCAAAGGACCCCTTCACGGTTAAAAAAGAGAAATTTATATAAATTTAAAAAAATAAAATTTAAATCGTTTGTTTGTAACTAGGGTTGCCGAATTGAGCGAAATTTCGCCATTTGGGCCACATTTTTGTCATATTTGGCGTTTAAAGGTTTGAGCTACTTTTACTGTTGTCTTCACATGACGACTCTCAACAGAATTCTACATTCTAATATAATAAATAAAAAAAAATACGCTTTCTTTTGTTTTTTCTTCATTCTGTTTCTTTTTTTTTCTCTTTCGTTTTTGTTTTAAGGATTTGATATTTTGCATTTTATTCACGTTTATTAGTTTGTTTTATTTTGTTTTGTTCTTTTGTTTCCCGCCAGTTTTCGGCCGAAGAACCGCCGTTTTTTCATTTATTTATTTTTTAATTTCCCTCTTCTAACGTTTTTTCCTGTTTTTTGCGTTCTTCTCTTTTTAATCGAATGGGTTTTCGCATTTTATTGACTCTTTTTTTACAGTTCTGTTTTGTTTCTTACGAGTTTCGTTGATTTTCATTTTTATTGTCCGTCGTGGTGCTTCTGTTTGTTTTTTCTTTTTAATTCATTTATATTCTCATATTGTTTTCTTATTTATTTTTAGCAAATTGTTTTTTCACACTTTCTTGTTGACCGACCGACACTTTTTTTTAACGTTTACAATCTTTTGTTTTTCTATTGTTGCTTCTTTTTAAATTTTTTGTCTCGAGGTTTGGAATTTGTTTTTCTGTTCATCATAATCAACAATTTTTTTGTCTTTTTTCTATTCTTTATGCTTTCGTACTGCGAATTTCTCTTTTGCTTTCTAATCAAATTGTGTCGGTTCTTTTTTGTAGTTCATCGTTTTCATAGTTTCACAGTCCATCACAATTGTAATCTTCTTTTGTTTTATGCGCTTCATTTCGACGTCGTTCATTTTTTTATATTACTAACTTTTTCACGTTTTGCTTTCGTTCAGCTTGTTGTTGTCGATCTTCTTTTGTGTTTTTTTTTGCCTCATGACTTGTATTATGTTGCTGTTCCTTTCACTTCTCTTTTGTTTCTGATTTTTTTGCAGGTTAATTTTTTTAATATTCTTTTATTTCTGTTCCTATTTTCAGCATTAACAAGAAAGGATTGTTTTCCTTGACAAGTGTTAAATTAATTACATTTGTGTGATTAAGTAATGATTCGTTTTTGTTTCTAATCACCACACTTCTAATCCGAAAATTTTAAGTCGGTATCATTTTATGATGTTTTATTATTATTGTTTTTTTTTTTAAATTTATTCCTGCTAATATTTTAAATAATTAATAAAGTTAATTAGTATTTTTTTGCACTTCTGTGTTTCGCGTAATTGGACTTCTTTTACTGATACGTTTGCAAAACGACCACCGGAAGGAGATTTCTCCATCTGAGTGCTAGCTCAGGACAGCTGACAGACTACTTCAGCGCTAACTTGCCACCGTTTTCGTTTAGTAATCAGGGGGTAAACTAATTGCGTTTTGGTGGTAATAAGACAATCTTACCCCACCAACGAGCATAGGTTTTTGTGCCCATCCGCTCACATCTATTGCTGTAACCAATAATATGTGACACGATCTGTATGTGTGGCACGTTTCACGTGTTGAATATTATACAGAGTGTTCTTTTACTGTGTGCAAATAAAAAAAACCTCAGTATAAGTACGCGAAATGCTACCTTCTGCGGGTATTTTTGGTGGCTACCGTATCATAGCCAAAAAATTTCGGACGGACCACTTGTTTGGAACTGTTGAAATGTGCGAGAAAGATAGGAAGGTCAACTTCACCTTCCTCTCGGTATGAACACGCCCACCGATACCGAACTCGGTGTTCAACACAGAGTTTCGTAATAATAATCACTGATATCGTTTATTAATTATTTTATTTAAAATTTTAATTCACTGAGCGAAGTAATATGTTTTACGATATCAATTATCGACGAATAAATCCGAAAATGTATGCACCAATTAGGCAAGCGCGTTATAAATGTTCTTCCTTCACCCTTTTACGTAAATAAATATTTGCTGCCATCTCGCTGCTAACAATGAAAGTATTACTACTTACGGTCCTTGGAAACAAAGTAAATGTAAAATTTGTATAAGTCTTTTAAAAATAATATGGAATGAGAAATTACAATTTGTTTGTACCTCGCTTCTAATTTGTTCGGCAATTACGTACCGCAGCTTCTTGAATTGCACTAGATTTTAATTTAAAATACTTAAACTTGTAATTACTTGCAGTGAAGTTAATTTAAATTGTAAACGTTTTGACGGACCAGCTGATAGGGGCGGCGCTGATTTACGTCATTCCTGCTCAAAATCCAGTAAGGCACTGATCCTGGTCTAGTTCGGCGCTGCTCGGTGACGTATGTATACGTTTCACAGTAACGTACCTGAATTTATTTAATTATCGTATGTTCACTTATAACCACATGACGGACAGAAAAAAGTGTAAAACTTTACTATTGCAACGAAGCGGTGCGATGTTATAAATAGATTGTGTACACGCCTCATATTTGCCGGCGCAGCGCGTCTAACTGATAGTGAACAATCGGTAAGCCAAAGTAATAATGCATTCGTTAGAACGGCATGATTCACAATAATGTCGCGGTTGACTGCGATGCTCGGACACGATGCGCACGAGGGAGTGTGCTGCAGAGACGTGTCGTATTTCTATTTAATTCAAATCAACTAAATTCTTGTTTCTAAATTCAAGGAAGAGCTGTTATTAGCTTCCGGAATTATATTCGCGTTGCTATCGTGGCGATATTAGACTGATTGATTAAAAATCACGTATGAGCGGGCGGAACATTTAACGCTTCGATTTAGACCCCCGCGTCGAGTCGGACTGCCACTGTCTCAAACTAGTTTCAAGCAGTTCACTTTCTTAGATCCTCCCTTTGCTTATAACATAAATATACCGGTGCATCTCTGTGCATTAAGTTAACGTCTTCACGTATCGTTCAAGTTGAGAATAAGTTAAGTTAAGCGGATTTTTGGTTCACGTTTTGTGTAGATCAGTACTGGACCTGTTCGAATCACGCTGTGAACTTTGGGAATCGATTTTACAATGGCGTAGTAATTAGCTGAGGGTCCTATCTCCCTGGTGCCCTTGAATTTGATTTGACTTACCCCTTCCTCCATCTGAGTGCTAGCTCGGGACAGCTTACAAACTGTTTCAGCGCTAACTTGCCACCGTTTTCGTTAAGTAATCGGGAGGTAAGGTACATAATTGCATTTTGGTGTCAGCAAGTAGAATTAAGAACTAAAATTATCCCAAATTATTCAAACTGCGATGACTGCAGAACTTTTGCCCTAATCAGATCATGATCAGGGGGATGGGACGATTCGCCGTCACAAACTCGCCGTCGCCGATTCATCGTCGCCAATTCGTCGTAGAACCAATTTGTCGTCGATCCAATTTACCGTCCGCCCAATTCGCCGTCCCATGTTACTGCTTTATTTAGCTTGATAAGCTTTAAAACACTTTCTGACCATTTTAGATAATATTCAAGTTATACCTACGAATTGAAGAAAATAACTATAATTTCAGTACGTTTCAAGTAAATTAAAATGGACTTTACTATTGTTTTTCTATTTCAAGTTAAAATAAATTCCTAGTTACAGTGCGACCACCGTAAGACACAAAATTACGAACAAATTGGTGCTGTACGTACACATAATCATAATTCTATTTTTTTTTTAATGGAACCCCTTTTTCAATTTATAATTTTAAATGACGAGCTTTCATGAATCAATATTTTGAAAGCAGTCGACTTTTGATGTGTAGTGATTTTGATTGATATGAAAGTCAATATGATTTTGAGCAGAATCTGAAAATATAAAAAAGAAGAATTGGAGGGATTTTACGAACACCCTGAAGAATAAGAAATACTTCCTGGAAGACCAAATTTTTTTATCTGTTTCTTTATCTATGTATCACATTTAATTAATAACAAATTATTTTATTTTCCATTAATTATGTTAACTTCTTTATTTTATTTACATATAATTATCGGTATATTATTATTTGGATATGCAACTGGACTTAAAACTTTAATCGCTGACGGCGAATTTACCGACGGCGAGTTTTCCGGCGGTGAATTGTACCTACGACGATGGCGAATTGTCCTAGACTCCATGATCAGGCGTGCTTTCTTTAAAGCTTAGTTTCCACTGGGCGCAAGCATCAGAACAGTTTGAAAATCAGTAACGTCAGTAAGTAAGAAATAACGTACAGTTATTGAAGAACTTATTGTTTACTATTATTATTAATTATTGTAACAGTTAAATCGTGACCGGTTATTATCAAGCGACATAAATAAATCTGTCTCTCTCATATACATATAAAAGGGAACGATAATTATTTGTCGCGGGCCATAATATTCCGAAAGCTCCCATTAATCACGAATACAAATATTGAATAAATCATTTGGCGATGTGGGACATTGATTCATCGATATAAAAATGATATTTTTTTTTCGTCGTGTATACCTCCGGGGAAGAACAGCATAAAATTATCGCGCTTGTTAGCCCGCGCGTTATTAAGGCAATAAATAATTCCCGATATTTAATTACGGCGATGATAATAATTTAGGACGGCCGACTTGTGTTTTACCTAAACGCCGCAATATAAACGCAAGCCGGCCGGGCATTAATTTAATAAATGATCGCTTATTGTGTCAAAGAAGCTGCGTTCTGGCTTGTTAGGCGGAGGCCGTAACGGCCGAGATTATGCCCGTAAACCTTCCACCCTAATTAAACGCCAAATTAAAGCGGCGTAATGGCTGATGAGGACTGGCACGGAGAACATTACGTTTAGTACATACCTTTCTAATTATTTCAGGAATGAATTACTTATTCTTCACATTGTAAAAGGGCATTAAAAGCGTGTTTAGATACCGATGAGAAGTTAGCAATAAAATTCCAGCAACAAAATTATAAAATTTCAAAACGCTGCCACCGCTAAAATAACGATCACAGATCAATAACATTTAATCTATTACAAAGAGTATAATGTGTAGATTCCCCTCATATGAAGAAACTGAAAAAATATTTGATATTAAGTTAACTATGACTATTTAAATCAGCATAAGTCATTATTCATATATCGCACCAAAACAATTGCTTTCACTGAAAATTTTCACGTAGTCATAAAGTAAACATACATACCTATTTAATAATGCCTTCAGAAAGTTTTAGCCGGTTGATTTGAAGTAATTAGAAATTAATAAATTGTGACGTTTGCAACAATAAAAAAAAACTTTACATTGCGCTTTGTGAATTATGGCCAAAGTTTGAACTTTCCCTTGAGTACACAGGGTGTTCAAAGTTTTTGTTATACGCACACAACAGCTTCGTTATAATGGAAGGTCGTTGTTTGTTATAAAAGGTGTTTTTGTCTGAGTTTTGTAAAAATCTTTTAATAACAAGAATTTTTATAAGATGCATTTTCTGGCCCAGAACATGCATCTTATGGAAATTCTTGTTATTAAAAGATTTTTACAAAACTCAGACAAAAACACCTTTTATAACAAACAAATAAACCAAAATTAATGGCTTCACATACACACACGAGTTTCAAATGTTTTGTTCTTGAAACACAGCCATCTTAATGAATTTGTAAAAAATCAAAATATCTTCTTTATTTATTAATTTCCGATAAAAATGATAAAGAATAATTTTAATTCAGAATTTTATTCTCTATCGATTGGTCAAATAATATACAGCGTGTTCCATTTAAAAGAAAGTGTTCTATTCCCTTTATTTCGTTAACGCGATCTTCATTTTTTTGTTTGTATGCATCGTTGCAATCAGCGCAAAAAATACTACTAGTTTGTTAATTTAACCGGATCTGTAACTTTAATAATAACAAAGTTAGCAATGGTGCCAAGTTATTTTTGAGCAGTCAGTATACAGTGACAGCTAAAACGTTCGCACCATATAGGAAATTTTTTTATTATTGATTTGTTGTGTGGCTAAAAATAGCACTTATTAAGGGTACGAAAATTACAAAAAAAATTGTAATTTGGAATTGTTGGGCAAACTAGACAAAATTTTAGTAGGATTCGATAAGAATTTACAAAATGTGTTTTTTTGTTACAAGAGATTATTCTCTTCGGCCTAATACTTCAGAAAAAAAGAAGATTTCCGGTTTTCTCAGTTTTGCTAAAGATCTGAAACAGTTAATGGATATTTGTCAGTTAACTCATCCGAATGGCTAGCTTATTCATTTATGTTTATAAAAAACATTCAATAGAATAAAATTTGCTCTTGTGGTCTTACGTGTTGCATGCACAAGAAAATTTGAAAAGATTTTTCACGTTTCCGTGATAGGCATTTTTTACTTAAGATATCGTGTTATTGTTTTTGATTTCTTCATAATACATTTCTCATAACCCTAATTTAGAATAAGCAGATCGAAAATTGCAAGAATTACTTCTACTTTTTGGTTTGGACCCGTTTAAATTCGTATTTATAAAATCAAGATTTTCGTAATAGCCATGAAATATTTACTGTTTGTACATATCTCGATTTTTTAAGTACAAAATAATTCAGAAGGGACAACGTAAAGTTAATATTGTTTTACTCTTGCAAATGCCACAACTTATTACTTTGTAATTACTTCAAATCAGCCGGCTAAAACTCAGAGGGTGGTTTAAACGAAATATTTCGAATCCGTGCTTTCATCTTCTGCAAACAGAATTTTTATGCAAGTGCTGTGAGAAAAGTTATGAATATTTGAAGTTGGTACTGTTTCATTGGTCTTCTGAGCGTCACTTTTAATTAATTTCTAATTACTTTAAATCAACCGGCTAAAACTTTCTGAAGGCATTATTAAATAGATATGTATGTTTACTTTATGACTACGTGAAAATTTTCAGTGAAAGCAATTGCTTTGGTGCGGTATATGAATAATGACTTATGCTGGTTTAAATAGTCATAGTTAACTTAATATCAAATATTTTTTCAGTTTCTTCATATGAGGGGAATCTACACATTATACTCTTTGTAATAGATTGAATATTATTGAACTGTGATCGTTATTTTAGCGGTGGCAGCGTTTTGAAATTTCATAATTTTATTGCTGGAATTTTATTGCTAACTTCTCATCGGTTGTTTAGATGTTTAAACGTGGTTCACGCATACAATTAGTAAAATTTTAAACGTACTAACATTTGAAATGTGATGCTTGCACGAATGGAAAACATCGTGACAGCATCAAGGGCCGACATAATAAAAGCTGACGCACAGAAAACCAATGGCAAGAAAGGTTGAAGGTGAACGTAATTTAATCTCTCCGTCGCGTCGGTCGTACGAAAATTGTATTTCACAGGACTGGATATGGCAATAAATAAAACACGGAATGTAAACAAACCTACCGGAAGTATATACACGGCGTGTTTCAAGTATTGTGAAGGGGAGTACTTAAAGGGGTAATAAACGTCTATCCTCTCTATTTTTTAATCGGAAGAGCACTGTCCAATCATAAATCTCGTTTTTAGCGCTAAAATTTCAAAGTACCCCTACGAATTAAAAAAATAGAGTGTGTAAACAAAGCTAGGGATGATTGATATTTACGATTTTGCGGTATCCTTTGATCGCGCGTCAGCACACGTGCGTTTTAAGAGAACCCACGCCCCCTTCGGGCATTTAATTAATATTCGCCATAACAACCAGTGGCGGCAGGCGGATCACAAAGGCGGTATGCGTTTACTTTTACAACAAAGCCAGCAACCAAATAATAATATACGATTATAATACGTAAATAAAATAAAAAGGTAACATGTTTAATGAAAAAAAAAAATAATAATAATAATAATTTGTCATCAATTCAATAGGATACATAGGTACAATGTTGTCATGAAGTAACGATAAATTCAATATTTTCAATAACGCGTGGATCCGTCAATTTCGTCTAATTTTTTGTCTCTTCTGAGAAGTATTTCTTAATCCACGTTTGCTAGAACCTTTCCAATTCTCTTTTTATATTTATAGATTCTGCTCAAAAATATTCTCAAACAGACATCTTCGTTTTCCATTGGATCAATAGTTTACTACTGAAATAAAATGAAATGAAAATGGCAAACTACGAATTGAATTTATTCAATACTAAATTAAAGATTTAACATGTAACTTCCAAGCGTTAATATGCAACTTTCAAAATCGTCTAAATCTATAAGAAGAAACGCGTACAAGAGCTGTTAATTGCATCACAAATATAAAATCTACGCATACAAGAACCGTTGAAAGCGCCATCTGTTGTCCAAAAGTGATAAAAAAGATATTTGACTCAAATTTGCTATAATAGTATACTGACATTCCCAACAAAATTCCTGCCTTCTAACTTTGGGGGGTTGATTTTCAAAATAAAAATAAGGCGTGACAGGACTGTAGTCAGGCCATGTTCGGAGCGCCATCTCTTGACCAGAGGAAAGAACAATTTTAATAACCTTTCTGCTGGACGTCAGAAACTCAACAAAACTCTGCCTTCTAACTCCGCAATGATTCTAATTGCAAAACTAAACTGAAAATCTAAAATCAAGGTGTAATTGGACTTAGAGATTGGATTTCTCAGAGCGACATCTCTAAACGAACCATAAATTAAAGCTTCTTTATTTTAATTTAAATTAGGTATTCGTATTTATTTTTTATTTTTGGTAATTACAGGAGTATTTTTTTATAAATTAAATTTCAAAATGGAAATCAAGTTCTGCCTCCTAACTTGGCAATGACTTAAGACTGGTATTTGAAGCAAATATTAACTTTAAATTTATTTAATATTTTTTTAATTATTTATAATTTATATTATTATTTATTATTTTTCTATTTTATAGATTAACTTTAAATTTATTATTATTTTAATTTAATTTATTTTTATTATTTTATTATATTTATAGAACAACCTTTTTATTCGAACAAATAATTGCAATGGTTGATTCGGATTTTCGAAATATTCGGATTTTATCGAAGGAAAGACAAAAAATATAAATTTCAACGCAAACTGAATTCACGGCCAATAAAGCTTTGGCTTCCTCGGACAGCGGTACCTAATGTAGCGACCGTCATATTACCGTGAATGACGTCATATGGCGTCGAGAAATGGCGTCACGCAACATTGAAAAAATTATGTACATTGACGTAAAATAACCAAAAAAAAACCTTTTTCGTACATATTACATTTGGCTGCAATTTTTTGGAACCCGTGCAGTTGCTTACTTGGTGTACACCGAAATCTTTTTAATAAAGCAGTTCAAACTACAAAAAAAAATGTGTTCGTGTGGAGCTCTTCAAGCTTGGACGCATCTCTCTCTCTTTCTCTCATTCTCCCTAATTTCTAAATTGATAAAGGGTCGACTTCATAATAGGACTTCAAATTTATAGTTACTATAACCCAAAAAAAAATGCTTTAGTGACTTTAAATTAAAGCTTCCTTAAAGTTTAATTATGAAGACGGCCATAAGTTTCTTTAATTTAAATAATTATAAGAGTTCCTTCGAATTTTCTTATTTCAACATTTTCTTTGTGACGTCATTCACGGCCGCTACTTTTTGCTACCGCTATCTTACGAATCCGAGGGTAGCATAATTATCCTAAGCTATAAATAAATAAGGCATATCTTAGAAAACTTGAAACTAAGGGTTTTCTAACAGAATTACTTCGCTGTTCGAATTAAGGAAGCGTTGTTCGGATTATGGCTTCGAATCTCTGCTATCCGGATTACTGGAGGTTCGGATTAGGGCATGTTCGGATTATAAAAGTCCTACTGCATTAAAATATGCATATACAAAAATAAGAGAGATTTAATGAACACCGATCACAGGCCTTTGGAAGGTTCCGTGTTGCTTGACTCAGGGTTGCCAGATGAAAGTTCCCTACATGTATATTCAAAAAGTTTCCTAGATTTCCCTAGCCTTATAAATCACCAAAACAGGGCGAGTGTGAAAACACATGTGCCTTTATTTATTTTATTCATTGTTCGAGTATTTATTATTACCAAAAGAAAAAAATATGATTACTAAGAACATAGACATTGTAAACGGTGTATGTAAAAACCAACAAAATTTAAAATTGACACGGAAATAAAATAAAGTACATATACGTACATACAAACGGTACAAAAATTAAATTAATTTTATCTTCTATTCCGCTATTAGTTATCGCTACTTAATTTATGGCATAAATTTTACTAATTTCTTATTTTGGTTCAAGTAACTTAAAAAATCCCGTTTCGTAATTGTAATATCTACAATCTGTAGCACATGGTGGTTTTTTTCAGCTCAGTAAGTTATGCGCTAATACAGACACCATCAAAAACTTATAGGAGTATTTTTTTATCTTATTTGTCTCATTCTATCATTTAAATAGGAGTAATATTTTATTTTTTAAAGAATTTTGTTCAAATTTCCCTAGATTTTGGCCAAAAACATAAAAAATCCCTTTTTTCCTTTAAAACCTCTGAATTCCCTAGATCTGGGGAAAATTCCCTAGACATGGCAACCCTGGCTTGACTTAGTTGACACAACCCGGTGAGTCGCTTAATATTGTGGAGCGCACGCTTCATTGAAACGGAACTCGTATATTATACAGTGTGTCCACGGATCGACTTGACAAGAGGAAAAACTTTTGTAATATCAACTTTACGCAAAAAAGTTACTCTTTACAAAAAGTTCTGCTTCTCGAGAAACTTTAGAAGCAATGTTTGAATTTAAATTTTGAATTACAGTCTGCCTATAAAATCCAAAATGTTTAATTGTATGTTACAGAAACATTGTCATTATCAATTTTAGGCAAAATATGTATTCTTTAAAAAATTCTACTGTCGAAGCAACTTCACAAATCACTCATACATTTGTTTCCTGACTATATAGGCTGTCTAAAATATTCTAATATCTGAATTTATAAAAAGAATAAAGCTTTATTGTTATTGATTTGCATTTTGTGTAAGGATAGTCATCTTAACTCTGAGAATTTCAGACACTATACTCAATTTTGAATTTTGAAATACAGAGTGCCTCAAAATTACGTATGTATTTTTGAAGGGCTTTTCTATTATCGAATTTACCGCTAAGTATTTTTTTCGACCCCATCACATCTAATACCGATCCGGTTTCATCGATTTTTTTTATAACAATCGGAATGGTTCACGTGACATTGTATATCATGAAAAAGATCAATCGCATATTTTTTGGAGACGTTACAAATTCCATAACGTTTTTATCAAATAAATGATAAATCCTTAAAAAATTCTGTTGCAAATCGTTATTGATTGCAGTGAATCTGTCGAGCAGTCTCTGTACAGCTGTTTCGGCACTATTTGGGACATTATCAGCAGAAGCGTAACTCAAGAGTTCCACTGCAAACCAAAACGATTCGTCCAAGGTTAATCGCAATTGCGATATAATAGTAATGAACAGATTAAACAGCGACATCCTGCGATCGCTTTTTGAAAGCAAGCAATGTCAAGTCAAAAAGCGATCGTAGGATGTTGTTTAATCTGTTGATAAATCCTCAGTCAACATTCTTGTTAAAAATAATGCTTACATGATAGAAATCTCATTTATTTTGTTTAAAGCTTATTATAAAATTGTCCAAAGAAACGGTTTCTCGGAAAACATTCCATAATAATGATTTCTGCAACATAAAATTTAGAAACTTGGATTTTATTTTATAGACAGACTGTATTTTAAAATTTAAATTTAAGCATTGTTTCCGGAGTTTCTTGAGAAGCAGAACTTTTTGTAAGAATAACTTTTTGGCGTAAAGTTGACATTCAAAAAGTTTTTCCTCTTGTCAAGTCGATCCGTGGACACACTGTACATATAAGGTAGTGATAGCTACAATTATTAAGACAATTGTTTTCATAGAAAGAAATCAAAGCTTAAAGTTAATCCATGACTGAAATACTAGGCCTTAATTTCAAAATCAAATTGAAAACCTAAAATCAAACTGTGATGTAATACGAAGAGCGCCATCTCTTAACGAGAAAAAAAGTGAAAACTAGTTATTATATGAATTTCGAATAGCAGGATATCATCGTACACACGCTGACCTCCTCACCAATAATTTGCAATTATTTTGAAGAAATTGAAAGTTTTAAAACTAAGTACGCGTCATATCGAATTATTTGGAGCGCCATTTCTTTCCTTATTTGCCTAAAAAAAGAAAGTTGCGACGAGAGTCATTCACAGCGCCATCTTTTGGCCAAAAGAAAAAAGAGAAAAGACGTCGCATAGAAAATTAAGTGGAATAATAAAAAAACACATCTTACTTAATGGATTCAGAGTCGAAGATCTCCAACTGACCTTTATAGGTCGATCGACTCTACAGGTCCATTGGACCCTTTTAAGTTTTTGTCGAGCCCTTGGGGGCAATGTCGACTTCGTTCGGAAGCTTTGTTTTTAACTGAACAACAAATTCGCTATCTTTAGTGAACCTCGCTAAGGACAAGATCGTGTCGGAGATATGGCATTTATTTCCTTCCAAATAAAAATTGAAAATTTTGTTGCAAATCGTTTTTGACTGCAGTTCTCAAAAAGTGATCGTAAGATGTCGTTACTTAGGCCAGATCTTTTCATCTCTGATTAACTTTAACCGTTGATTAATTCCTATAGAAACAATTGTCTCTATAATTGTAACTATGGGAATAAATCAATGATTAAAGTTAACGACAAGATGAAGATATCGGACCTTAATCTATTCCTCCAAATATTGTTCAGAAAGAACAAATTATTTTGTTTGTAATTCCAAAATAAATATATTTATGACAGGAACTTAACGGTATTCTTTTTTCAAACTGAATTTACGAGTGACTAGCGACTTTTAGTACACATAGCTTTCTTTTTTTGGTGTTGCATAATAATTAAGATTAAGTAGTAAAAGACCTACAGACAGATAGCATTTTTCCTTTTCAATTTTGAACCGCGGTTTATCTTCTATTCAGTTTTGAAAGACAGGGTCAAAATCTACTATTGCGTCGTCTTCTTCTTCGTATGCAAATCGAATCAACACCTACCTAGTTTTTGGCGCCGTCTTTGGCGCACCTATCCTCAAATATATGTATCTAAACATAAAACATATATTATGCCATAAACGTTCGTTGAATAGTACTAAAAAATAAATATGAAATTTTCCAGTCCAAATTAATTGGGCCTTATCTATTCCACGTCTCTAACGTCCGCCCATCTCCTCACCTTATAAGCGGCGTTATCAGTGGATTTCACGCTCTAAAAAACTCTCGGATTTCGTATGCTCGTAAAATTTTTTCTTAATGAATTTCGCCACTTTGAAAGCTCTCCATCCGCGAATCGAATGGACAATTTAATTTTACGGCGCGTAAAATGCGCCGTTAACTGAATTTATTCATTTTTGAGTCGTCGCCGTTTACATACGCTGAAGAGCTTTGTGTAATGTTGCCGTAATAAACCTGCCTTATATATGGAATTGCTATTAAATTAAAAGGCTTTTAAGACTAGGAATCCGCTGTGCGCGGGATAGAAGAAATTATATGGCAAGAACAGATATTACTCGCCGAGGAGTAAATTGTGTTTACACATTCACGTGCTGGAAGTAAATGGGTCGCATTCTCTTCTTACAACAAAAAAAGAAAGAAAGAAAAACATCATCTTATTATATTTAAAATTAACTAGAATAGTCTCTTCGAAATATTCAAGAACAATTTTCAATTACCTCATAATGTTAATTAAAAAAAATAAAATAATAAGAAGTCGATTAACGAGGTAATAGGGAATGGATGTGTAATTACGTTTGTCGCCGTACGTCATAATACGAAACAGCGATAGACGTAAATCTGAATATGTGTAAAAAAAATTTTGACAGGTGTATCAAATTTATTCGATTAAAAAACATTTGACAGTGAGAGTTATTTGGAAGATGTTGATTAACGAGATAATGAGAATGGATATGTTATTACGCACGTCGCCGTCATGTCATATGAAGCAGTGACAGACGTCAAATTTGAATATCCGTCAAACTTGCATAATTTAAAACATGCGAGTGTCACCGAAAGCAATTTAAAAATGCCGGGGAAGTAAGGAACAGTAGTTAGCAGAAGAGTCTCACGAATGTTAAATTTTAAATCAATTAATTTAAATTTAAAGCAGTGACAAATGTCAGTCAGTCAAAATCGGACACCTGTCAAAGTTTCACACCGAATTTACGTTAACAAAAAATTAATTTAATTAGATAATGGATGTGCATTTTGTACTATGGACGTTTATCAATACGCAATAATGACGGAAGTAATTTGAAAATCTTGTAAGTTTGACAGGTGTCGAATGTTTTAATATACGGACACCTGTGAATGAAACTTTCTCATCGAACTATGTTAATAAATAAAAAAAAACATACAAGATGATGGACGTAGTGTCTTGCACCGTTGGCGTTTATTTGATGACAAACATCAAATTTCATTATCTGTCAAACTTATTCTATTAAAAAAATATATTTGACTGCGAGAGTTATTTGGAAGATGTTGATTAACGAGATAATGAGAATGGATGTGTTATTACGCACGTTGCCGTCGTGTCACATGAAGCAGTGACACACGTCAAATTTGAACACCTATCAAACTTGCATAATTTAAAACATGTGACACCGAAAGCAATTTAAAAATGCCAGGGAACTAAAAACAGTAGTTAACAGAGGAGTCTCACGAATTTTAAATTTTATAATTTAAATTAATTATTTTAAATTTAAAGCAGTGACAGATGTCAGTCAAAATCGGACACCTGTCAAACTGTCACGCCGAATTTATGTTAACAAAAAAATAGTTTAATTAGATAACGGATGTGTATTTTGTACTGCGGACGTTTATCGTAATATGCAATAATGATAGAAGTAATTTGAAAATCTTGTAAGCTAGACGGGTGTCAAATATTTAAATTATGGACACCAGTGAATGAAACTTTCTCACCGAATTATGTTGATAAATTAAAAAAAAAAAAAAACAATATAATGGACGTAGTGTCTTGCACCGTCGGTGTTTATTTGATGACAAACATCAAATTTCAATATCTGTCAAACTTATTCAAACAGTGGCAGACGTCAAATTTGAATACCTAACAAGCTTGCGTAATTTAAAACATGACACACTGAAAGCAATTTAAAAATGCCGTGAAACTAAAGAACAGTAGTTAACAGAGCAGTTTAACGAATGGTAAATTCTAAATTTTAATTTAATTAATTTAACTTAAATTTAAAGCAGTGACAGATGTCAGACAGTCAAAATCGAACACCTGTCAAACTTTCACATCGAATTTATGTTATCAAAAATAATTTACTTAGACAATGGATGTGTGTTTTGTATTATGGACGTTTATCATAATATGGAATAATGACGGAAATAATTTGAAAATCTTGTAAGCTTAACAAGTGTCAAGTTTTTTAAATTACGGACACCTGCGAATGAAAATTTTCTCACCGATTTATGTTAATAAAAAAAAAACACAAAATAATGGATGTAGAGTCTTGCACCGTCGGCGTTTACTTAATGACAAACATTAAATTTCATTGTCTGTCAAACTTATTCTATTAAATAAAAATACGTGCCTGCGAGAGTTATTTTGAAGATGTTGATTAACGAGATAATGAGAATGGATGTGTTATTACGCACGTTGCCGTCGTGTCACATGAAGCAGTGACAGACGTCAAATTTGAACACCTGTCAAACTTGCACAATTTAAAACATGCGAGTTTCACCGAAAGCAATTTAAAAATGCCGTGGAACTAAAGAACAGTAATTAGCAAAGGAGTCTCTCGAATGTTAAATTCTAAATTTTAAATCAATTAATTTAAATCTAAAGCAGTGACAGTAGTCAGTCAATATCGGACACCTGTCAAACTTTCACACTGAATTTATGTTAACAAAAAATTAATTAGACAATGGACATGTTTTTTGTACTATGGACGTTTATCATAACATGCAATAATGACGGAAGTAATTTGAAAATCTTATAAGCCTGACAGGTATCAAATGTTTTAAATTATGGACACCTGTAAATGAAAGTCTCTCATCGAATTATGTTAATAAATATAAAAACACAAAAGATAATGGACGTAGCGTCTGCACAGTCGGCGTTTATTTAATGACAAACATTAAATTTCATTTTCTGTCAAAGTTATTCGATTAAAAAAAATATTTGACAGCGAGAGTTATTTGAAAGATATTGATTAACGGGATAACGAGAATGGATGTGTTATTATGCACGTCGTCGTCATGTCATATGAAGCAGTGACAGATGTCAAATTTGAATATCCGTCAGACTTGCATAATTTAAAACATGTGAGTGACACCGAAAGCAACTGAAAAATGCCGGGGAATTAAAGAACAGTAGTTTGCAGAGGAGTCTCACGAATTTCAAATTTTACATTTTAAATCAATTAATTTTAATTTAAAGCAATGACAGATGTCAGTCAGTCAAAATCGGACACCCGTCAAACTTTCACACCGAATTTACGTTAATAAAAAAATAATTTAATTAGATAATGGCTGTATATTTTGTACTATGGACGTCTATCATAATATGCAATAATGACAGAAGTAATTTGAAAATCTTGTAAGCTTGACAGGTGTCAAATGTTTTAAATTACCGACACCTGTGAATGAAACTTTCTCACCGAATTATGTTAATAAATTAAAAAAAAAATACAAGATAATGGACGTAGTGTCTTGCACCGTCGCGTCGGCGTTTCTTTAATGATAAACATCAAATTGCGTTTATTTAATGACAAACATCAAATTTCATTATCTGTCAAACTTACTCTATTAAAAAATATTTGACTGCGAGAGTTATTTGGAAGATGCAACGACAGACGTCAAATTTGAATATCTGTCAAACTTGCATAATTTAAAACATGTGAGTGTTACCGAACGCAATTTAAAAATGCCGGAGAACTAAAGAACAGTAGTTAACAGAGGATCTCACGAATGTCATTTTAAAATTTGAAATTAATTAATTTAAATTTAAAACAGTGGCAGATGTCAGTCAATCAAAATCGGACATGTCAAACTTCACACCGAATTTATGTTAACAACAAATTAATTTAATAATTAGATAATGGATGTGTATTTTGTACTATGGACTTTTATCATAATATGCAATAATGACAGAAGTAATTTGACAATCTTGTAAGCTTGACAGGTTGAATATCTGTCAGAGTTGCATAATTTAAAACATGTGACACCGAAATCAATTTAAAAATGCCAGGGAACTAAAGAACAGTAGTTAACAGAGGATCTCACGAATGTCATTCTAAAATTTTAAATTAATTAATTTAAATTTAAAACAGTGACAGATGTCAGTCAGTCAAAATCGGACACCCGTCAAACTTTGACACCGAAATTATGTTAACAACAAATTAATTTAATAATTAGATAATGGATGTATATTTTGTACTATGGACTTTTGTCATAATATGCAATAATGATAGAAGTAATTTGACAATCTTGTAAGCTTAACAAGTGTCAAATGTTTTAAATTACGGACACCTGTGAATGACAGTTTCTCACCGAATTATGTTAATAAATCAAAAAAAAAAACACAAGATGATAGACGTAGCGTATTGCACCGTCGGCGTTTATTTGATGACAAACATCAAATTTCGATATCTGTCTAACACGGATATTAAAGTTTAACTTTTTCGAAACTGTTCGCTCTCTAAGTACTTAGGTGAGTTTCAATTTTTAATTTTTTGTGTTAGCAGCCATTTTTGGTTTTCATTGTTGCCAATAAAATTCGATGCTTTGACTACTTCCTACTGAATGAGTTCCAAACTTCAGTTCTAGTGGTTCGTCGAGATATTCGCCGAAGCATTTCTGTAAATAATCGTTTTGTGTTAGCCATTTTTGGTCGTCAATGTTGCCACTACAATTCGATATTTTGACGGTCGATTTTAGATAGTTAGTGGATTTTATGCTAGAGGTGGACATCCCCTGACTGTTGTCTTACTCTTCGCGACCCGTTTAATCTTCTGTCTTTCGTCAGTAACCATCTAACACTTGCATGGCTGATGGCTGCGCTGCGTCTCCGCTCTGGTCAAATTTATTGAAGGTACGTTTCGATCATGGGCGTAGCCAAGGTGGGGCAAATGGGGATAGTTGCTCACCCTTAGCTCACCAAGCGATAAGAAATTTAGTTGGGTTGGGTTGACCTCGAAACATTTCACCTTTCAATCTTTTAGAGTTTTTTCTGGAATTTCCCTAAGATTTAGATTTTTAATATTTTTGTTTCGAAACCAATCCAGCTAAACTAACCTAAGTGAATCCAACCCAAGAAAGGAATTTCACAAAAGTTAAAGACTTTCAATAATTTCTTACTTTTTTATCTTTTGTAAAATTCCTTTCTTCGGTTGGATTCACTTAGGTCAGTTTAGCTGGAGTGGTTTGACCTTGAAACGTTTTTGAAAGTAAGTGGTTAGTTATGTCGTTTACAGTCGGAGGTCACGTCGTATTCTTAACTCAACAATCAGACTGATCCGATCGACCGGCACTTAATAAAAATAATTCTTTCTGTTCAGGGTGTCAGACCATATTTTTGAATTTTTCTTATTGGTTCACCTTTCTTATTGCTGCCTGCCACTTCGAGCAAGCTGAACGTGCTTTACGCATTACGCAAAAGAAGTTCAACAAAAGATAAGATAACCAGAGAACTCGTGCTGCTGCGAGGCACAAGATTTACTGCCTTACGGTTAACCAAAGCAAGCAAGCACAGCTCGCAGCCCAATTATTTACCTCGAGACTTTCCTCTCCGAATTTCCTGAACAACTTCCCAGCCCAGAAAGCTAGAAAAGATAACAACACGCATTGAATATTCAATTGAAAGCTGGAATTTAATTACTGCGGCTGCGACATGTGCGTATTTATTTATGTACATACGTACTAGTCGCCGGAGAGAGAGAAAAAAAATGCGCCAGTTAAATAAATTATTCCCATTCTAATTATTAGCGCAAGGAAAATAATTTATTGGCTTGTGCGGAATGTTAAAACGCTTAAATATTCCGCGTGGATTAGAAATTAGGACAAGTAATTGTCGAACCTCTGGGCTCACAATTATTATTATGTAACGCTGTAAATTAAAAATAGTATCAAACCCGGCTATGTACGTATCCTGCAGATATGATTCGAATTTTGGCGCAGCTGTGATTCACCTCGGGTATAATTCGGAAGTGACTAAAGATAAGGGTATTGCAAATTTTTAGTTTTAACTTTAAAACAGCTTCCGGCAAAGGCAGATATTGAAAGGCAAAAATGACTGTGTGTATGTGTCATGTCAAAGAAAGAGTCAGGAAATTAATTGGGGGATGAGACCATTTCGCAATAAACATATATCATTTCTTTTCAGATTATCAAATATCAAGCATAATTTCCTGAAGGTTAGTGGACTTAGGACAAGTCAAGCTAAATATACCATGCGTGCGTTTTCAACTCAAAACGAAACATACGAAATGTGAACAACAGAAACGTTTTAGAAACAGAAACCGCTTTTCAAAGACAAGACAAACCTTGACTTCTAAACTTTAGAATGACAAATAATCTTAATCCCATTTGAACAGAATGATCTTACAAGAAAGAAATTGCTCAGAACGAACCGTGCAAGAAGAGGCTGTTTCAAAAGATTCATAATACGAGGGCCTCCTTTTCATTTTTTACAAACGGCCACTAGATGCTGCTGTTAAGTTTTAACATTACTACTTTCGTAAAATTTGAAATTTTTTTATTATTAAAGCAGTGACAACCCAGCAATCGATCGAGTAATACATACAGGGTGTCTCTAAATTCCGTGGACATGGCTTAGCAACAGATTTCTGAGTTCAAAATACGACTTAACCAAACTTATCTATATCCGAAACTACTTCGTTAAACAAGTATTCTTCTTCAAAGTTCTTAAAGAAAAATTTAATTTTTCTTATAACAAAGGAACGCCTGAACCAATTTGCATGACATTTGGTATGAGTTTCCACAAGAAGGTAAGTCACATTACAGATTTTAGATCGTTGCAGTGAACCGCTGGCGTAAAAAAACAGGGTTGCCACAACACGTATCTTACAACTTTTTGGAGATTAGAAAAGTAGCTTAGATTAAAATTTTTTTTTTAAAAGAAGCATTCTGTTATTTCTTGTTTTGTTCTAGTTGCTTAACTCTGCATTAAAACCACTCACAAAAATAATAAAATTAGTCATTGCGGTTAGACATTTTCAGGAAGCTTCCCTTTGTGCGTATCATTAAAGAAGATTGCTTTTTCTTTAACATGGAGTCCTAATATAAAAACGTCCCAAATATTTTAAGGCCCGATCATTTAAATCCAGCTTTTTTAAGCACCGATCCCTCACAAGAAATTAAAAATTCCCATCGATCCACCTTTCAAATTTAATTTTAAATCTTGTTAATATGTGATTCTATTTCACCTTATTTTTTTTCTATTTTAAACAGATCGTCTTTTATCTTAATTCAAGTCGACTTTTTTTGTGTTTGAATTATCAGAATTTGTTTCTCCAAACTTTGATAACTCAAATGTATAAGAAAGTCAAAATGAAAATTAAGAAAAGACAAAAGACCTTCGGTTTGTAATTAAAAAACTTCAAACTTTTGGTTAAAAGAACGTTAAAGCTCTTGATTCAATTGGACTTATTGTTAGGTAGTTTTATAGAGTTTTTATTTTCGAATTATCTTCACCGATCGTTGTTTATAATTTACTTATTTGATTTAATTTAATTTAATTTTTAATATAATCACATGACCCACTTTTTTCATTCGATTTGTTTCTATTTTTTACCATCAATTTATTTAAAAAATTATGTCCACATTGAAAGTTTTTATTTGACCTTTTTTAATTTTTTTAAAATTATAAACCGATCGTCTTTTTTTAATTATAAACCGATCGTCTTTTCTTAATTAAATTTGACTTTATTTTACATGTGAATTATCAGAGGTGGATTCTTTTTTCTTCGTTTTCGTTCAAACTTTCGGTTAAAAGTCGCTAACGGTCTTGATTCCATTTGATTTATTATTGTTAGTTACTTTCTTTCTTCTTCATATCTTCAACGATCATTATTTGTTTTAAAATTACTTATATCATTTAATTTCATTTTTAATATAATTACATTTCGATTTGTTTCAATTTTTTAACCATGAATTTGTCTAAAAAAATCGTGTACGCTCTGAGTGCTTTGTTTGTGATAGCTCATGAGTCAGCAGCATGGATGTTGATCACTATGTTTCGCACAGATGAAGGTCAAACCTTTGGCCGCACGATGGCGCTCTAACCTCTTACGTCTTTTTTTAAATTTAATCTGTAAGTATTAAACTTACAGATTAAATTTTTGTCATAAATTCGTTGTTTTTATGTCGATTTGATTTATTGCTAGTTTTACAAAATTTTTATTTTCGTCCTATCTTCATCGGCTACCGATTTTTGTTTTTTGGTTTATTCGCTTTTGCCGTGTTTTATTTTTGCATTGATAATCAATTGATCTGTCTTTTTCTTCTTCTTTTATTCGACTAAACTTCAATTAATTTAATTAGGAGTATTATTTTTTCCTTCATTCGTTTGATCGTCTTTAGTTTTTTCTTCTTTCATTCGATTTCAGTTTATTTTATTTTACATTTTAATCTCTGGCGACTGATAGCCATTTTTGTTTTCTCTTTATTCCATTTGACTCTATTTTTATTATTTAATTATCATTGATTATTTAACCATTAATTATTTTAATTATTATTATTAACTGATCGTCTTTAAAAAAAATATTTACAGATAAAATTTTTGGTTGTGATTAAATTCTTCGGTTTCTATTTATATCGAACCGACTTATTGTTTTATAATTTTTTTAGTTTCGTCCTCTCTTCATCGACTGCCATCTTTTGTTTTTGTTTATTCGATTTCTTTTCCTTTTATTTGAGTCAACTTCATTTAATTATTATTTCATTCTTTACTCGATTTGTTTTTACTTTTTAACTATGAACAAATCATCATTTTTTGTTGCTTCTTTTATTTCGACATGATTTTTGTTAATTATCATTAGATCGTCTTTTGTTTTTTCTTTTTCGCTGGAATTCAGTTTATTTTATTTTACATTTTAATCTCGTCGATTGTTGGCCATTTTTATTTTCTCTTTACGTGTTTTGACTTTATTTGTTTTCTTAATTATTAACCATCTAATTATTAATTACTTTACTTACTATTATGAACTAATCGTCTTTAAAAAAAAATATTTATGAATTAAATTATTGGTTTTGAAAAAAATCTTCGGTTTTTATATCAATCTGACTTACTGTTATAGTTTTACAAAAATTTTATTTTCGTCCTGTCTTCATCGACTATCATTCTTT
Organism: Prosopocoilus inquinatus; assembly: GCA_036172665.1. Lineage (NCBI taxonomy): Eukaryota > Metazoa > Arthropoda > Insecta > Coleoptera > Lucanidae > Prosopocoilus > Prosopocoilus inquinatus. The sequence continues at coordinate 37,397,187 of CM069877.1, forward strand.
GTTTTTGTTTTTATTAGATTTTTTCTTTTATTGGAGTTCATTTAATTTAATTATTATTTTTTCATTTATTCGTCGTAATTCGATTTGTTTTTATTTTTAACTATCAATAGATCATCTTTTATTTTTTTTGTTTCTTCTTTTGTTTCTACATAATTTTTTGAAATTGTCAATTGATCGTCTTTTGTCTTTTTTCTTTAACTCGGTTTCAGTTTATTTTATTTTAGATACATTTTAATCCCGTCGTCAGATCGCCATTTTTGTTTTCTCTTTATTTCTTTTGACTTTATTTGTGTTTTTAATTATTATTTATTTAAATTATAATTATTAACCGATCGTCTTTAAAAAAAAAAATATTTCCAGATTAAATTTTTAGTTGCGATAAAATTCTTCGGTTTTTATATAGATCTGACTTTATTGTCAGTTTTACAAAATTTTTATTTTCGTCCTCTCTTCATCGACGATCATCGTTTGTTTTTCTTTTATTCGATTCCTTTTTTCTTTTATTTGAGTCAGCTTCATTTAATTTAATTATTATTTTTTTATTCGATTTCAATCGATTTGTATTTATTTCTCAACTGTCAATTGATCATCCTTTGTTTTTGTTTTTGTTTCTTCTTTTGTTTCTACACGATTTTTTAAGATTATCAATTGATCATCTTTTGTTTTTTTTTTTCCTTCATTCGATTTCAGTTTATTTTATTTTACATTTTAATCTCGTCGACTGATAGCCTTTTTTGTTCTCTCTTTATTCCTTTTGACTTCATTTATTTTTTTATTATTAATTATTTTAATTATTACTGATTGTCTTTAATAAAATATATTTACAGATTAAATTTTTGTTTTTCTTTTTTTAATTTTCGTCCTCTTTTCATTGGTTATCATCCTTTGTTTTCGTTATTTTTTTAATTATTAATTATTTTAATTATTGTTCACTGATTGTTTTTTCCAAAAAAAAAAAATTTTCACGAATAATTTTTTATTTTATTTTCGTCTTCTTTTCACTGACTATCATCCTTTGTTTTTGTTATATTTGATTCTTTTTCCTCAAGTCAACTTCATTTAATTTAATTATTATATGTGATTAACTTAACTGCAATTGTATCTGTGTTTGTTTTTAACTTTCATTATAGAACTACCAGTTAAAGCCAGCTGGATACTTTCCAGGAAAAAAAGTGTTCCGTTTTCTGTGTTCCTCACTGTACATACAATGTTTAATTTAAATTTATTTAATGCATTATTATAATATTACATTATCCATAAATTTTCTACTTTTTTTCAATACATTATTCAGAGAGGTCTCCACTAGACAAGAATTTATAACTCTAACACCTAAAAGGACCCCTAGAGGTTCATCGACCCCCCAGCCGACCCTTATAGATTCATCGATCTTTTTCAAGTCTTTTAAACTCCTCGTAATTTTATCTGTCTTGCAATATTATTAAAACCATTGTCGATTCAATTGTCTCCAGCGATTTTATGGGATAGATGAATTTAAAAGAGGGATTTCTTCCCAACGAGGACGATATCGAAAATTTAAGAGGAGTTTAAACATTTATTATATCAGATTGTTTTTTTTTTTAATATTCAGAATTGGTAAAAAAATATGAACAGGAAGTGAGGCTTCAGTCAATTTACAAATAGTATATACTTACAATAACTTCTAAATCAATATTAACACTCCATTTTATTGCGCAGGATTTCCTCCTATTTTTTGAAATTCGTCAGAGTGAATATGTCCTTTATATTCTTTTCACGATGCCACTTAGGTATAATTAAACCACCATAAATGCGACGTAAAATCGAACTAAACGCTCGTAAAATCCCGTCGGTGTTTAGCTGGGCCGTAAAATTATATACATTGTCGTAATTTATTCAGTTTTAGTTTTTCGTTTTTCACTTGATTAAGTAAGTACCCCTCTCCGAACGAGCCGGAGACTATTAAAATCATTGTACTTTCCGTTTTCTGCTTTCCGAAGACTGCTTCTTCAGTTTTTCATTTTCAAGTATCTACAGTTGAATAAAAATAATGCGTAGAAGAAAACTATTTTCGAAATGAATTTACTACGTTGCGTTTTCGACGCAGTAAATCCCGCTCCCAATAATCACACGATTACCTCACAGCGTGCTTTGAGGTTTCAATTAAATATTTGGGGCAGAAGAATAAAATTACAAGGACTCTCTTCTGATTACACCGAGATTTAAATCCGCTCCTTGCGGTCAATAAATTCCAGGTGGTGTTTATTCTGCGCGCAAAGTATTCCAAAACAGTTTAGAACAGTTAATGTGAGAAATGTGCGCGCAAAGTTTCGATTCGTTCATCTTCAGTAACCCGCTGCTCGATTTAAATTCACAAATCTCCTTCGGGCGTTTCGGTTCCCTCAAAAAAACAATTTGGAATTAAAATAGACATTGTGTTATTTCGATAATTCGGGGGATAATAAATCTCTCTTCACTTGGCGGAAAGGAACTGACTGTTTTAACTTCCTTCCAATCTACATAGGAATATGTTAGCCAGAAACTGTTAACTGTTAGATACCCTTATAACAAGAGAAGTTGCAGTGATGTGAGTGTGTGTGTAGGTATTCTTTCTTGCTCTTCTCAGTGCCACTTCGTTATTTATTTACACTCGTGGATGCGGGCGGGGTAAATTTAGAAACGAAACGAAACGGCGTTTTAGGAAAAATGTTTTATATCTGAATTGTTTAATTGTTTTGAATGCTTAAGAATAGGCCGACTCACAAAGTATTAATTAGCTTGTTAAACACCTGATTTCGTCACCGTTCCGCTAAGCCTGAACATCTGCGCTCCTGCTCCTGTCTTTATCAGCTTCAACAGATGGGAATTGATGACACTTGGTCTAAATCCAGGAGTTTATCTTACAGCCTGGGCGAATGCCTGCGGTAACAATCGATTTCATCGGTGGCTGTTTTGTAACCAGTCAGCAAAGGAAGAAAAAATTAATCCTAATTTTATCAAAGCAATCTAATAAAAGAAAAGAAAATTTTAATACTCCCCTTAATAAGCTTCCTTACCGTCGAAAGAAGAAAAGAAACGACAAGAAATATTAAAAAGATTTTTTTTTTAAATTACCTATCAGAGAAGAGAGTTAAGTAAATCCTAGAGATTGTTTTATAATGTGGTTTAAGCGACATAGCAACGTAAAATATACAGTAAATTCATACAGTAATTTGTATGTATTAGGGTTACACACCATTACTAAGGACCGTTTTCATAACCAGACTTTAAATTTAAAGTTACTTTAACCTAAAAAAATATATTTGTTTCCCTATTTTTAAAGTGACTTTAATTTAAAGCTTCCTTCAAGTCTGATTCTGAAAACGGCCATAAGACCTTTTATAAACGATGTATATGCAACTTTCATTTATTCTGCGGTGATGTTAATATTAACACTCTAAGTTCATCTAAGGATTCATGCAAATTAGTAAATTTAATGAAGCAGTATAACTTGAACCTGAAAACATTACGTGCAACTAGAATTGATAAGAACACTGAAACACGTATCGATAACATTTTCACGGATTTTGACTGTAAAGTTCACATAGGAGACACTCTCTTGTCTGATCACACGTATCAATCTGTTAATATTCTGGAACATTCGGTAACTAATCAAATTTCATACGTATACAAACCTCATTTCACTCAGTAAAATATTCAACAGTTTCGTGAGAATATATTAACTGAAGATTGGACGGAGACAAGAAATAGTAAAAATGTCAACGATAAATTTACTTCCTTCATGAATGTGTTCACTTACCATTTTGATACTGCCTTCCCGATTTCGAGAACTAAATGCGCGAAGAAATGTAAATCTCCCTGGTTAACTCGCGACATCAAAGAAATGTCCAAAATGTTAAAGGACATGATTGGTACCACCAGCGATTCCTTGAATTTAAGAAACTCCATAAATTTAAATTAGTTTCTGCTAAACACACCTATAATTCACGCAGAATATCTGAATCGTCGAATATCTCTGCCGAATGTTGGAGAATCATTAAAGAAAATTCCATCCAATCCGAACAAAAGTTTGTTTAAGGGATCCCTCAGATAAGATTATATATGATGAAGAGCAAATTTCTATCATTTTTAACCAATATTTCGTCAACTTACCCGGAAATCATAACATTTCAAATTTACCGGCTCTGGTACCAAGATGTATCGAGTCAATGTTTTTATCACCAACTGATGCCAACGAAGTTAGAATTATTATTAAGAAGTGTATAAAAAATAGTGTGGGGATTGACAATATACCAGGTAATGTTTTACGAGCAGTTTCAGACCTGATCTCGGATCCTCTTAGCATTATAATTAACGAGTCGTTTCAAAGCGGTCAATATCCTGAAGCATTAAAAATTTCCAAAGTGGTCCCCATTTTCAAAAGTAAAGGGATTCGACTAAATGAGACCAATTACCGACCAGTTCAAGTTCAATGTCAGCTCGCCAAGATATTTGAAGAAATTTTTCGTCAACGGTTGATGTCTTTTATCGAAAAACATCAGATATTATCCGAATCACAAAATGGCTTTAGAGAAGGAAAATCTACTATCACTGCTCTAACGGATGCTTATAATTATATCTTGGATGAACTGAATAATAGAAATAAACTCTATGCGTTATTCTGCGATCTGAGTCGCGCTTTTGACAGCGTCAACCACGAATTATTATGCCATAAATTGGAGATGCTAGGAGTAAGAGAAATAGCTGGCGATTGGATAAGGTCTTATCTTAATGGAAGAAGACAAGTCGTAACTATCCGTAACCATTCTTCACCAGAGTTGGATTCAAACACTGGAGTCCCCCAAGGATACATCCTGGGTCCCTTGCTGTTTCTTCTTTTCATTAATGATCTGCCTGATTGCTGTCCATCATCGACCAAAACCATTGTCTACGCAGATGATACCAGTTTTATAATCTCTGCTACGGACATCGAGGATTCCGTGCGTAAAACAAACAATACCATCCAAGAACTAAAACAATGGTGTTCTTCTAACGGTTTAGTGCTAAATTCGACCAAAACTCAAGTAATGCCTTTAGTGACAAAAAACGCAACTGTGGATTCTTCCCCTTTAATTAAATGCGACAATAAGTCAATTGCATGTGTCACCTCTTTTAAGTTTCTTGGTGTCTTTATGGATATGAAACTAACCTGGAAGAATCATGTTGAGTTCTTGGAAGAAAAATTAAGTGGTCATGTTTTTCTAATGTATAGGTTGCGTCACACGGTTAGTCGTACAGTGCTAAATACAATGTACTTTGGTTTGATTCACTCGAGGATTTCTTACGGTATCCTTTTCTGGGGTTACAGTGCTTCTGCGATAAATATTTTTAGAATTCAGAAAGAAAATCACACGTCTAATGGCTGATGTTCACCCTAGGTCTAATTGTAGAGATCTTTTTGTCCGATTTAATATTTTAACTGTTCCCTCTTTATATATATTTGTAACAACTTTATACGCTCTTTCTGTTGAACATAACGCTGACCGTAATTACGATTTTCATAATTACGATACCAGATATAGTGAAAACATTCGTTTACCCTTTAATAGATTAGCTATAGGGCAGAGCGGACCAATATTTATGGGTTATCTACTGTTAAACCGAATCAAATCACCGTGGAATGGTAACATACCTGACAATTTTAATTCATTTAAGTACAAATTGAAACAAACCTTAATATCGGCAGCTTACTATTCTGTGAACGAGTTTTTGTATTAGTTGTTCGTTTCGTTCATTTTTTCGTTTTCTTCATTTATTTCATTTTCTTTAGTTTTTTAGTTTACCTCTTAGGTTAAAATGTTTTAGTTTTAGTGCCAAATATGTATCATTTTCCTTTGTTGCTTTTTGACAAATCTAATGTCCTTGTATTCACTTGATGTATACTATGTGACAAACGGATTAAATATATTATTATTATTATTATTATTATTAATAGAGGATTGTACAGGTTTTATACAGGGCGTCTCAAAACCTCTGTCTTTAAATGAAACTGTAAGTTCCTCGTTACATAAGAGGTTAGTTCTCCAATCTGAAATTTTTTGCCCAAAAATGAAAAACTGACCTATCACAAGCGAGCTCAGTCCCTTTGTTTTGAAACCTCTGCTTGGTTTACGACTTGTTTCGGCAATTTATTCCGATAAAATAAAATAAACCGCAACAAAACTTTTTATTTAAGTTTAGAAGAACTCGGTCAAGGTCTTATTGTTTTGAATCTATGGTTTCAAAATAAATGATTGAATAACTTCGCTAGCTCTAAATCGAACTATTTTATTAATTGTTTACATTCCAACACAAAACATATGCTTTTATAAGGATAATATTGAACCTAAATTTCTGCGTCGGCTTAAACCATAAAGACATAAAAGTTCTAGCCTAGTGCAGATGTTTATATCGACGTTTATTCGAAGTTTTAATAAAGAAACAAATTTATTTTTGCTGTACAAATTCAATAACTTTAGTAATCAACATTGTAAGTTGATTATTGGCAATTTACAAATTAATATGATGTAAGAATTTGCACTTTTTCGATCGCCTTTAGATTGAATTTTTTAAATTTAACTGTTAAAGTACGGATTAGCACAAAACTAATCATCAATTAATGCAACACGCACAGAATATTTTAAACTATTAAGAACTTACCTAGTTACAAAATTTATCTGCTTTTAAAATTAACAAAGGAACACGATACTTGACCTGCCTTAAGTACAATATCTGTTTTAGGTCATGGTCGGCGTTTTTGTGACTTTTTATGGCCTCGAATGTCGGAGAATAGTTGGAAACCAAGCTCCGTCGGAACATTTAAGCTGCATTCAGCGACCCTAAAACAATTTCTATGAAAAAGTAAAATAATTTTAACCTACGTTATTATTGCTATCTGACCAATAGTCGTATACCAAATTTTGCTTCTTTTCTTGAGCACTATTTGTGGTTTCAATTAAAGACGTAGGTTTAGAGACACGCTATATAACGATTATCGAACTAAAACGTCTGACGGAAGTAATGTAGATTTATAATTGTTCTAATAAAATAAGAAGATAATAAAAAAAGTATATAATTATTCTAATAAGAGAATAGAAGTTTCATAGAACATTTTATTCTAGCACGCAAACGTCGAGTGGATAAGTGCACTACTGTCTTTTCTACACAATTTTTCTATTTTGGTTCTTCGATGAAAAACAAGTCACTAGTTCCCGGTTGAAATAATTTCTAATGACGATTTTGGAGGTTATATTTATAATTTTGTGAGCTTACAGAGTGTTTTTGTTATGTTTAAAATTTACGATGACAACAAATAAAGGTCATTTTAAACACGTATCAAGTGCATATTACCCCATGGATGACATAAATAAAATTATTTATACAGTGTGTGTTATATACTGTTATACTGTTACAAATGCATTACTTTTTTTTAATTTATTTATTTATAAAAGAAAATATTACATGAATTTACGGCCACTAATCAGCTAATTCATAAGCGGTTACTATGTCCAATGTGTATAGAATACGTAACTATATCTAATGTCAGAGTGTATTTTTACTGTGTGCAAATAAAGAAAAAACCTTAGTATAAGTACATGAAATACTGCCTTCTGTGCATATTTTCCGGTGGTTACCATGCTATAGCAAAAAATGTCGGAGGTACCACTTGATTGGAACTGTTGAAATGTGCGAGAAAGAAATACTACCAAGATCGCAACGCTTTCCTATAGTCGACATCGACACCGCGCTGTGTTCACCATTCAAACCCATTTCGTAGTGTTTTATAATAATAAATCAATAATCACTGATATAGTTTAGTAATTATTTTATTTAAATACTGCCCTACCTTAAGTGTGTCAATCCAAGTGGTGGCCGGCGTTGTAAAAACACACTTAAAAAATGGAAACGCAACTTATTTATTACTTGTGAAAAATGAAACGATGGATTCGATGATGTGATTATTTAACTCATCCGCAATTTTAAGGCCCATTTTTCGTCCAGTAATTGTAACCGTCGGCCTATGATTTGAAAATACTTGAAAATGTAATTACTTACTTGGAGTAAGGTTACATTGTTTTAATAAATCCAGGCGGGTTTAAAATGTTGATTGACCGGAAGATTTCGTAATCGAATTAATTGAATCTGTAATTTGTAAGATCGATTCTTTTTTAATATTTCATGAAGATGAATATGAACTCACGTAAACCGAAAGTTTTGAAAATTCGTTTCCTTCCGCTTGCAGAAATTTGCCAAATGGCTGTGACACTTCCGAAGGGTCCTTTTACCTGTTTGAAAAAGCCGTTACGATTTGTTAATACGCAACCAACGAATGAAACATATGTTCTTTCACGACAGGGTTCATGCGCAAGGTTAAACCACGTTAAACACTGACCGACTGACCTATTTTAGCGTCGTCGTTCAAACAGGCAGCCGCGTGAGCGGGAGCATAGCCACCCTACATTCCTTAGTTATGCCAGCAGTTCTCAAACGGTTTGAAAATCTGACAATGTATTTTTCTCGAGAATTATTATCTTTCGTTGCCATTTATGGTGATACATTACAGGTTGAAATATTTGCATACAGTAAAAGAACAGCCTGTAAAATATATTTTATTTTATGTATTTTAACAGTTCCTCTTTGTATAGGTAGAAATTTGTTATGTCTCTAATATATATTAGTAAATTATTATAAACAAACGTAGTATTATTCAATGCGCTGTAATATCCACTGATAGAATCAAATTCTTGTAAATGAATTTTGCAATTAGGATCTAGTGTAATGGCTGTGTATTAGATTTCTTAATATTACTTATATTTTGATTTTTGTAATTTAAATCTTATTTTAAAAACCAACTTTAATTGTTCCAATAATTTAATTTGTTATTTTGCGTTGTCTTAATTTTTCAAGGTTAGTTTTGTTAGTACAGCCCCGTGTTGTTTTAATTTATACTTAAACTGAGACACAATGAACGCATGATACACCAATCGCTTCGTTGATACAACATTTAATTCGCTTCGACACCTTTTTAAAATCACCGAAATCACCTTGTCATCTATGCACCATAGATGTTTTTTCCACATTAATTTATTGTCAATCCACATGCCTAAATATTTAAAATCACTCACTTCAGTTATTATTTCAGATTTTATTTTAATGTTCAGTTTATGTTCTTTTTTATTTTTATGTTTAAAAATCATAAATACAGTTTTATCTTCGTTTATGATTATTTTATTTTTGGTACACCAGTCATGCAGTTGAGTCAAATCTTGATTATCTGTTCTAAAATTTTAACCTTTTCGTGAGAGTACAGTAGAGCTGCATCGTCTGCATATTAGAAATATTCAGCTTGTAACTTCAAGGTCTGGATATCTTGTACGTATAAGTTGTATAAAATTGCACTTGGTACTGATTCCTGCAGAATGCCTCTTGAAATTTCCATTTCTGTACTTCTTATTTCTTGATAGCCACATATTGGGTTCTGTTCTTTGAAAAACTTTTGAAGAATTCTTGAGCCGTACCTCTTATACCTAATTTTTCTAATTTGCAAATTAGTAATTGATGATTGACGTACGCAAAAGCCTTTGAATAGTCAATGAAGACGGCAGCTACATATTTTCCCTTGTCTACGTGGCTTAACAATGATTTCGTCAAATCTGTTACTGCTGCCTATGCATTACTTTGTTTTCTATGTCCTAACTGATTTATATCAAAATCAATTGTTTGTCAAAAACGTAACTTCATCATATCCTGGTGTACTTTTAGTTTTCTAAAGTGTTTACAATTCTGGTAATTTCATGCTCAACACATGTGTAAAGAAAAGAGTCTATTCATTGAAGGTACACTTACGCTTTCTGACTCTAGTGTACCAGTTATATCTTTATTAATTTTTACAAACAAATTATTTGATTCATTTGCAACTTTTTTCTGGTCTTCTACTACTATGTCATGTCAACTAAAGAGACCAGTGCTTCGTCGTTTCTGCTAAATGCGATGACAAGCTTTGGCCTAACTAATGTCACTCAAGAATATACACGTATCCAAGCTGATTCCCACTCATGCATCGATAACGTGTTCACCAATATAACTGAACGCGATACCACTATTATCCCCACACACATTTCTGATCAAAACGCAATTAATTTTATCTTCAATATTAATTCAATGCCCATGAACAGAGACAAATACCGAAATTTTTCAAAGAATAATATGGACATCTTCATTCAATTTCTTACAAATGAATCATGGATATCAACATATACAGCTACAAATGCAGCAACAAAATATAAGAACTTCCTAAATACCCTCTTAGGTCATTTTGAAAGTGCTTTCCCTTTAATTATGAAGAAACAAAAAACGCAAAAGTTTAAAATGTCTGATGACTTGAGACAGATTACAGAAAACCTGCATTTAATCCACGACACGACTTATGCAGCAGGGCAATGTGTCACGGAAGAAAAAAGAAAAAGTCACGTCGATGAACTTGGAATGGCAACTAATAAACAGAAAGCGCTGTGGGATATAATAAAAAAAAGAAACGTCGCCTCATTCTTCGAGTGAAGCAATCAATATCACATGTGAGGAGTTCAACCAATTTTTTTGTAGCATTGGAAATAATAGAAAACATCCCTGTAAGCAGGAACAATCCAACTCAGTACCTGAATACACTCACGCGAAATTCCTCTACATGCTACCTAACTCCTGTTACTCCAGAGGAAATCAGATCAATTATAGGTGGACTTAAACCAAAAACCTCGACAGATGTTTACGGCCTGAATACAAAACTCATTAGGACATGTTCCAAGTACATAGCTCATCCTCTAGCGAATATTATCAACACGTGCTTCCAAGAAGGTGTAGTCCCTGACGAAATGAAAATAGCGAAGGTTGTGCCCGTATTCAAAAAAGGAAACCGTTCTTCCATCACCAACTACAGACCCATCTCAATCCTGCCTGTCCCATCTAAGATCTTCGAAGCTGCCTTATGCACCAGGTTGAATAACTTCCTTTCAAAAAACAACTGTTTGACTGATTGCCAGTTCGGATTCAGAAAGGGGAAAAATACGACAGACGCAGTACTATCGCTCTTGAATTATGTATGGGATGCTTTCGAAGAACATTGCGATTGTGAAGCCTTACTGTGTGACCTGAGTAAAGCGTTCGACTGTATGCAACACGATATATTCCTTTCGAAACTCGAACATTATGGCGTAAGAGGAATCACTCTGCAACTCGTACAATCTTATCTGGAAAATAGGAAGCAAGGCGTCTATCTAGGTGGACAAATCAGCAACTTGTCACCCATTCCCATTCTTACTGGTGTTCCACAAGGCTCACTAACGGGACCTCTTTTCTTCAGTATTTTTATCAATGATCTGCCACTCCGAATACCAGCTCATACTATTCTATATGCAGATGATACAACTTTAATATGCAAAGGCCATAGTTACAAAGAAGCTCAAGTAAACCTGGACAAAGCAAACAAAGAAGCTGCAATCTGGTTTTCCGATAATAAACTGTTTTTAAATAACGATAAATCATCGAAATTAGTATTCACTACCAAACGAAACACTGGTTTAATAGCAGCAAATACTACTAAATTCCTTGGTATTACACTGGATACCCGGCTAACTTGGAAAGCGCATACGGATGAACTTCTAAACAAACTTGCCGCAGCTACCTACGCAATCCGAAGAATTAGGGATATTATAGATAAAGAAGCCTCATTAGTTGCTTATTTCGCCCTATTTCAGTCAAGAATGAGTTATGATATTCAAGTTTGGGGAGAATCTGCTCACGCCCAGGCCATCTTTGTTGCCCAAAAAAAGGCAATTCGCATTATTGAACACGTTGCTCAACAAAGTCACTGCAAACCTTTATTTCGCAAACTTGGCATAATGACAATGACATCTCTGTACCTTCACTCTCAGCTTACAAGAGCTCACGACGAAGCTGACACATTACCGAAAAGGGGAGCTACAATATCTGCAAACTTAAGAAGCCATTACAAATTAGAAGTATCAATGCGAAGAATAAATGCCACGGCAGTACAAACTAGACATTTGTACCTTTACAATAAATTACCGATAGGATGGACCAAATTGTCAAAGAAAGTGTTTGCCAAAAAATTAAAATCTTATTTAATAGGCAAGGCGTATTATAATGTAAATGAATATCTATATCAATTTTGATTTTGACGAAACTGTAAATTATTGAGTTGAATAAACGTTATTATTATTATTATTATTATTATTATTATTTTCTCTGATTTTCAATAATTCCATCTGATCTATTTCCTTTTTTCGCTAAAATTTTATTTGTTATTTTATACGTTTTTCTATTATTGTTATTTATTTATCTTTTTTTTTTGAAACAATACATTCTTTTAGCTTTTCGTATCTCATTGGTAACTATAGCTTTTTGTTTTTTAAAATTATTTTTTTTATTAGAATATGTCTTCTCTCTCTTTCTTTTACAGTTTTTAAAATGTCTTCATTTATCCAGTTCTTTTCTCTTCTAATTTCTATCGTGTACAAACAACAATTCCAGTATTTCATGTTGTACTGAAGACTAAACTAGGTTATATATTCAAGAAGACATTTTGTGATCTTAATAAAATGAAACTCCACGGTTGGCAACTGTTCTCCAGCGAAATTTTTTTTTATAATGTGTATAAAAGAAGTCCGCAGTAATTAGACAATAAAATAGTTACTATGAATCTATTTTATAAGAGTTGCATAAGAGCAATATTAACATGACTGCCCGTTGTTTTATAACGTATTTATTAAATAGATTTGTAATACTTCCACAAACGTTTCTACGGCATAAAAAGTAAGTAGTGTTGACATTACTTTATAAGCCTCTTTTTAGTCACTCCTATATCATAATTTTGCTTTATTACTTGTACCCATTTTGGACATTTAAGTGTTTTGTTAATGTCGAGAAAACTTTTGTAAGTCTAAATAATAAAACTTTCAGTTTTAAAGACTTGTTGTAAGAATTTAATAAAGCATTTTTGGTTACTTGGGAAAATTGTGCTCTTATCTACTCAAAGACCTGTTAACACACTTTACTAAAACTTTTATTTGTTGTTGCAGGTTCCTAAAAAGAACTGCATGGTTAGACCTCGTCGGCATCACGCTCATTAACTACGTCAGGCTTGCGTAAGTTATTTGTTTTTGTGTTTACTTCTACTTTACATATTTATATCTTGTTAGCAATATTGTTTCGACCAACATTTTCATTGGTGCGGTACATTTCACTGGTGCGTGTATGCATAATGATAAAAAGAAAATAACAATCGTGTTATTTACTTCCGCTTATAAAGCATTTTCTTTTTATAATCTAATTTTATTATATAGGCTGGGCCAATAGTGCGTATTCGGTAGATAGCTCCTATATTAATGCAGATTTTTAAAATCTGTTTTCGCTATTACTTACCTATGGTATAGATGCATGATTTAAAATTAGGAATTTCAATGTAAGAAATGGTATTATTTGATGTTTTACAGATTAGATGTTTATTAAAATTCGGCATTAAAATTTTACAGTAACATTACGTAACATCTATGGAACAGAAAACAATTTCCATCTCGAACATATTCCTATTATTTTACACAGGGTGATTCATAACTCCGATGTTTATTTTACTCGGTTAGTTTAAATGGAACTCCCTATATTTTATGACTGAATTTAATAGGTCTTTGATTAAGCTTTCCAATGATATAGGGCTCAGTATGTGTTACACAACAAGCCTACGCACAGTAAGATGTCAAAATCGTAGATTCATAAATCAGCATTTATTCCATTTTCGAATGGAACATTTAACCGGACAGGACAAAATATACATATATTCTGTCCGGTTAAAGATTAAAAACTTGTAAATTGATTATTTATTTGGCGCTGCAAACATCGAAATTGATCGTGTCGAAGATAAATCCGGGTTGTCGCATATCAAACGAAAGGTCTCGCCGAGCGGATGTCGGGAATGACGTCAGTTGGAATTAGATCAAATCAATCAAAGATGGCGGCGCAATGGTCCAAATTGTTCGCGTTAAAGATAAACCCCTGTCGTCGCAGTCGATTATTCTAACTTATTAAAAACATTTTCCTTGACATTTTCCTTTCCTATTTTCGAACATTTTCCCACCCCTTTTTTCAAGCATCTTTCTTCACATTTTCCTTCCTTTTTTTCAAACTTTCTCCTTCACTTTTTCCAAACATTTTCCTTCACCTTTTCCAAACATTTTCCTTCACTTTTTCCAAACATTCTCCTTCACTTTTTTTCAAACATTTTCCTTCACTTTCTCCAAACGTTTTCCTTCACTTTTTCTAAATATTCTCCTTCACTTTTTTTTCAAATATTTTCCTTCACTTTCTCCAAACATTTATTTTCCTTCACTTTTTCCAAACATTCTCCTTCACTTTTTTTTCAAACATTCTCCTTCACTTTTTCCAAACATTTTCCTTCACTTTTTTCAAGTCCCTAGCTGCCGCGAGCCCCCAAAGGCGAGCGGCCCAAATAGTGCGCAGCACTTTCTTAAAAGTATCAAAATCAAAAGTACTATTACGTCAAGATGGGGGTTGTTCTGGTTTTGTAAGTATAAGAAACTGAGTTCTAACATAACAGCATTTTTTCCTTCTTGGTTCGATAAATAACCGATCGGGGCATAAACAAAATAACTTTGCAAAACCAGTAGCGCGAGTTTCCAAAAAAAAGAAAGAAAGGACCAAAGGCGAATCATCCTTTAGCCGGCGAGTTTTTAAGTTGTTGTTGTCGTGCTCTAGATAGCCATTTCATCATTTTTAGGGCCCCGCTGATAATACCAACAAGAAGGTTCCCAACCTGGCGAAAAAGTGTGGGGGTGCGACCTTGCAAGCGCCTCCAGAATAATTTTGTTCGACTCCTAAACGTCGTCTTAGCGTCTTGAATATTTCTACCGTCCTCCCCTAAAGAAGGGCAAAGTTTGCCTTGGCGCCGGCAGTTTCGTGATTCGGTGCTCCGGAAGGGGGGGGGGGGGCGCAGGCGCTACTCGAAAATTGCCAATTTTCGGCACTAACAGAATTCCAGCGCTCTTCGTTATTAACCGACCGGAACGAAATTCATAGGGTGGGTGAGGGCCTGGGGGGGCTAGCATCTCTTGGAAAGTCGCTTCGAGTACGGTCTTGGTAAGGGTCGAACAAAATTAAAATGTTTCGTTTTCGAGCTTTTTCGAGAATTCCTCGGAAACCTTACCAACGTAAACTGGTTAAATTGACCTGAGGATCATTAATGTATTTTAAGGATAAAATAGAACTCGTGCAGTTTTAAGTTAGTCAGTGGGTCATTAGTCATTAAAACTGAAAGACACATCTGGAATAGGCAAATGCAGTAAACTAAGTCAACGCTTACTTCATACAGGCCTGATTTATTAGGTGGGAGAATACCGCGACCTGAAAACTGATTCACCTGAAATGCGGTCTAGCACAGAAATTCATCATTTTAAGTTATCTTTCCGTCCTTATGAGTAGTAAGCGGAGCGCATAGGATTTCACGGCTCAACAGTGAAAGACTTGTCGCGTCGCAGTTCCCTCGGAAACTGTATAAAACCCAAAGTTAGTATATGGGAAGTTGCCTCATGCTAAATCGGACGGATCCGACATTTTTCGTATGCGTCTCAGGTCTACGTCACTCTTCAAGCTGGAGCTCCATTTAAAATCATTATAATAGTTGCGTTGTTATGGTAACGGCGCCGACTGTGCATGCGCCGTGGATCGCGACCAATCAAAATCGCTACAGTCTAGTCTCATGTCACGACAGACCGCACGGACACCCCATAAAACCCAAAGTTAGTATATGGCAAGATACCTCATGCTAAATCGGACGGAATCGACATTTTTCGTATGGGTCTCAGGTCTACGTCACTCTTCAAGCTGAAGCTCCATTTAAAATCATTATAATAGTTGCGTTGTTATGGTAACGGCGCCGACTGTGCATGCGCCGTGGATCGCGACCAATCAAAATCGCTACAGGCTAGTCTCATGTCACGATAGACCGCACGGACACCCCCACCAGCGCGACCAGCCATTCGCCTTTATGCATGTAAATCGAAGCGTATGAGATAACTTCTCATATATTAACTTTGGATAATATCCTGAAGTTTGATATTCCTACGCAATGACTCAGGCCTGGTTTTGAAGACGGTGGCGTTGACTAATCGTAAGCACAATTTATCTTCTTCATTCTTCACTAGTTTCTGGTGTTTGTCTTACTCTTTGTTTTCGGTACAAATGCAAGCTGAAAGTGCCCTGTACTTTACGTGAAGGTAAAGAAATTAAAACGTCGGCGTGGTAATAATAAGGTTCTTCGATTCCGGTACCTACTCGTAAACCGCCAGATAAAAACGCGATGCGTAGCAAAAGCTCTGCGGATTTACCGTCGTCAATAAAATAAAACCGTAATCTCCTGCACTGATTCGCATAATTCACGACCGTGCGGGAAAAAAAGAAGCGGAACGCCGGGCGAATCATAAAATCGCGAGGATAATGAATGCAGTGATAAATATAAAAGTCAGTGTGACATATGTACGTGTGTTTTTGCGAGAGGCAGTTAGGGCCATTTGTCACACGCATGAGTATCATAGGCGCCTCGGCTTTTACTTCTTCGTCGTTTATTCCTTTATTTACTATTTACGCCGGCCGCGGTGGTTAAACTATTTGCACAAGGAATAATAATACGAACGCCGAGGAACGTAATGAATACGAGGCAATTATCGTTATTGAGGGAAATTATGCGCCTGCAGGAAAGCGTTGCAGAAATACGCAAATTATTACATTTCCAATCTCGTTTCTAACAAATAAGTACTGTGTACGTAACACGATAATTTATGCACTGTAATGACCGATGAGTACAGAGCCGAGCAGGAGTTAAAAAGTTGTCTGGAACGATTCCATAATATTAAGTTGTATCATTTAAAGTGACAGGGTTTCACCAAGTTGCAAAAAAAATCGCTTAGAAGCAAACGTTTGCGCAAATCGCAGTGCTTGGAAACTACTTTGAAGCACTTAATTACCAAACAGCGGAATCAAGAAAGTGAACTGCCTGAAACACCGATGAGAAGTTAGCAATAAAATTCCAGCAATAAAATTATGAAATTTCAAAACGCTGCCACCGCTAAAATAACGATCACAGATCAATAATATATAATCTTTTACAAAGAGTATAATGTGTAGATTCCCCTCATATGAAGAAACTGAAAAAATATTTAATATTAAGTTAACTATGACTATTTAAACCAGCATAAGTCCTTATTCATATATCGCACCAAAACAATTGCTTTCACTGAAAATTTTCACGTAGTCATAAAGTAAACATACATATCTATTTAATAATGCCTTCAGAAAGTTTTAGCCGGTTGATTTAAAGTAATTAGAAAATTAATTAAATATGGCATTCCCAGCAATAAAATAATACTAACTTTGAACGTCCATATCTTTTAATGCAGTATTCGCATAAACATTCTGTTTGCGGAATATGAAAGCACGGATCGAAATCTTTCGTTTAAACCACCCTCCGAGTTTTAGCCGGCTGATTTGAAGTAATTACAAAGTAATAAGTTGTGGCATTTGCAAGAGTAAAACAATATTAACTTTACATTGTCCCTTCTGAATTATTTTGTACTTAAAAAATCGAGATATGTTACAACAGTAAATATTTCATGGCTATTACGAAAATCTTGATTTTATAAATACGAATTTATACGGGTCCAAACCAAAAAGTAGAAGTAATTCTTGCAAATTTCGATCTGCTCATTCTAAATTAGGGTTATGAGAAATGTATTAGGAAGAAATAAAAAACAATAACACGATATCTTAAGTAAAAAAGGGCTATCACAGAAACGTGAAAAAACGTTTCAAATTTTCTTGTCCATGCAACAAGAGCAAATTTTATTCTATTGAATATTTTTTATAAACATAAATGAATAAGCTAACCATTCGGATGAGTTAATTGACAAATATCCATTAACTGCTGCAGATCTTTAGCAAAACTGAGAAAACCGGAAATCTTTTTTTCTGAAGTATTAGGCCGAAGAGAATAATCTCTTGTAACCAAGAAACACATTTTGTAAATTCTTATCGATTCCTACTAAAATTTTGTCTAGTTTGCCCAACAATTCCAAATTACAATTTTTTTTTGTAATTTTCGTACCGTAAATAAGTGCTATTTTTAGCCAAACAAATCAATAATAAAAAAAATTCCCATAACGTTTTAGCTGTCACTGTATACAGACTGTTCAAAAATAACTCGGCACCATTGCTAACTTTTTTATTATTAAAGTTACAGATCCGGTTAAATTAGCAAACTAGTAGTATTTTTTGCGCTGATTGCAACGATGCATACAAACAAAAAAATGAACATCGCGTTTACGAAATAAAGAGAATAGAACACTTTGTTTTAACTGGAACACGCTGTATATTATTTGACCAATCGATAGAGAATAAAATTCTGAATTAAAATTATTCTTTATCATTTTTATCGGAAATTAATAAATAAAGAAGATATTTTGATTTTTTACAAATTCATTAAGATGGCTGTGTTTCAAAAACAAAACATTTGAAAATCGTGTGTGTATGTGAAGCCATTAATTTTGGTTTATTTGTTTATTATAAAAGGTGTTTTTGTCTGAGTTTTGTAAAAATCTTTTAATAACAAGAATTTTTATAAGATGCATGTTCTGGGCCAGAAAATGCTTCACATCACATTCTGTTCTTGAAACACAGTCATCTTAATGAATTTGTAAAAAATCAAAATATCTTCTTTATTTATTAATTTCCGATCAAATGATAAAGAATAATTTTAATTCAGAATTTTATTCTCTATATAGCGTGTTCCATTTAAAAGAAAGTGTTCTATTCTCTTTATTTCGTTAACGCGATGTTCAATTTTTTTTTAATGCATCGTTGCAATCAGGACGAAAGATACTACTAGTTTGCTAATTTAATTGTATCTGTAACTTTAATAATAAAATAGTTTGCAATAGTGCCGAGTTATTTTTAAACAGTCTATATAGGGTGATTAAAGTTTCCATTATACAGTGTGTCCCAGGGATTCTCAGTAATCGCGAATGATTAAAGCTTAAATAAAAATACTATGATGCACAAATAATATGTGGGAAGAAGAAAAATTTGCAAATAGAAAAGCTTGTTCGAGATAGATGTCTAGAAATATCGATTCACGATTCGAATAATGCCCTTCTGAATTAAGAGAAAATCCAATATAAACCGCAAGTTTTAACAAATTTTCAGCATTAAAAGTGTTATTTAACGAGGTATAACAAGAGGTACTTTGCTACTTGAATTTTTAAAGTTAAGGTTGTTATAGTTTAGAGATGGGAAATTGAAAATTACACCCTCAAATGATGATTTAAAAATAAAAATCGACCTGAGAATTCTTCTTTTTCTTAACCATTTTATAGAATTTATCCGTTACTTTTGGGAAACACTGTATACATACAATAACTTCATAATTATTAAGGTACGAAATCGTTCAAATCATCAGCAACAATGAACCCACAATTAAGCGGCGATAATAAAAAAAAAACAATTACGCATCGCGTTCTCATAATATCTTCACATGTAAACTTTTCTTTAATGAAATATTCCGTATTTTTTGTTGTGAAACGAAAGAATAGTAAATTCTAAATATAAAGTACTCTTTACTACTTAACCTCAGAACAAATAATAAAGGAGTTATTGCGATATTTGTACTTATCATTAAAAAAAAATTATTAAAAATCTGCTACAATTCAGCTAAATTGCAACAGGGTTCTCATAGCGCTTTCGGCCCTAATTGAGGCCTCATCAGAAGAGGAACATATCGAGAATTCCACCATAATCCGACTGATCCGGTCAGCTTACGCATGGACAATGCTTAATTACTAATCTTGAGTAAAAGCAGTATATTTTTGCCAATTTGAACGACTTCGTACCTTCCATAATAACGAAGTTGTTGTGTGCGTATAACAAAAACTTTGAACACCCTGTGTACTCAATGCAAACTTCAGACCTTGGCCATAATTCACAAAGCGCAATGTAAAGTTTTTTTTATTGTTGCAAACGTCACAATTTATTAATTTCTAATTAATTCAAATCAACCGGCTAAAGCTCAGAGGGCGGTTTAAACGAAACATTTCGATCCGTGCTTTCATAACGTAACTACAAGCGGATTCCTCTGTGAAACAAAGAAACCAATTACAAGCGTAACACACGCTAACTTCGCAGCCTAATTACCTCTGATTTTAATGCAGATACGGTTCATCCGCTCGGAAGAAATTACTCAAAAGCAAATCAGACGACACCTTGGGCTTGAAGGAATCCAGGCACATTGTATTTCAGAACTTCGCAACTCAAAGTCATACGTTATTGTGGGTCTTGTCGCGGTGACAAGCAGCACCGATGAAGAGCAGATTAATTCTGTTATTCTTTGTGAATAGGAATTTAGTTGGTTGTAGTCCTGACCAGGTAGTAGAATTGAGCTATCCAGAACGGTCTGACATGATGATGTCGCTGGACCGGTACGTAATGGTGTTTGACACTGAGGATGTATGCTCGGAAGGCAAGCTATGCTAACATCCATCCGGGAATGGGTTTTATATTAACAGGTGAATGTGAGGGATAATGTGCGCGAAGATAAGAAGTCAACGTGCGAGGATGTCTTCTACAGCGCCCAATATCATTGTGAGGGAGCTACAGCTGAAGTAGGCGGGGCCGGAAGACCGGCCCCGGTAAGTGAAAAGTTCCATATTATTGAATAGACACTTGTAACGGGTTACTTGTAATTTGCATGGTCCTTTTCGAATTGGTATGCGATGTTCATTAGCTTAGATGTTTACCCTCACCGCCTATTACGGTCAGGGAAGCGAGAAAGAAAGAAAGAAAGAAAAAACACAGGCAATGAGAGACTTTCGTAAGTTTATTGTAACTCCGTCCTTTGATAGTATTGTTTGCTAATAATATTTTAACAAAAAAAAAGAAAAGCAGATTTACACAAATACAAAATTGGTAAATTTCTTCTTCCTTAAAGTAATTAATTCTGAAATTCTTAAGTTTTGTTTTGTTTAATTTCTCTCGGAATTACTTCTCGGAAAAAATTAACGAGCTTCGTTTTAAAAGTGGGTCGAGATTCCCAAAGCCTCTCCTCTCGGGCTAATGAACGTCGTCTTTGTTCTGCGGGATATTCCGGGCTCGTTTTATTTAAAGAAACATCTTCGAGTGAGTGAGTGAGTCTCGTCAGGTGTAATGGCATTACCGGAACGCAGAAACGACACCCATTCACAAATTTCCGTCCGTGTGACACGAAAGCCCACGCACAAATCATTTACATGACAGGAACGTAAACACGACACCGGAATGCTTTCCCGCCCGAAAGCTCAATCAAGCTCGTTGAGTTTCAGTACTTGCCGATTTAACGCGTGGCATAAATTACATCCTGCTTTTTCTTTTAATATCAACCGGGGAATAACAAACGACGTAATCAAAACGGGATTTATACCTTCAAGAATGGCGCGTTAAATTAAAATTTTTATATTTCGTGTGGCGCGGGAAATAAACGCGGGGCACTTAAAATTCATTGACGACAGGATGTAAAAGTGTCCTGTGCTTTGACGTAAGTCAATACCTTTGATATATTTTTTTAAACTCATGACCACAGCTCGGGAAATTCCGGACATTCCCGGAAAGTATACGATTTTTTGCTAAGATGCGGCGGCAATTGAATGCGCACGTTAAATCGAACGAACGACACGTTTCTTGTCGGATGTTTACCGACTTAAATGAATACTAATGCTAGTTCGGCATTCAACAAAAAGGGTGAGACTGCGACCTCCAATCAAAGAAAATTAATAATAATAGTCTTTATTCGATTAAACTTACCATTACAAATAGGAGAAGAGATAAAAAATTAACTAATTAAAAAGTAAGAATGACCGAACCACAGGGCGAGCTTCAGGCTTAGGAATAATCCTACCTGCTTTACAAGCTAACCATGATTGCTAGAACAGATTAAAAGAAAAATAGGACTGCCTACATTACAATTCTGCAACAGGCGAAAAAGCTTAGAAATTAAACCAATTTAATAAAAATATTAAACTAAAAATCGAGCAATCAATTAACGTTGCATGAAATAACTAAAGCATAATGAAAAAAAAAAAACACATACTCAATGAGCGAAAGAAAAAGCTATTTGTGTTCTAAAGAGCATATCTACATATAACAAAAAAAAAAATAGAACACATATTAAATCGTTAATAAGTTATTATTACACAAGGTAATTAGTATAAGGATTTTCGCACACCTCAGCACTGCTCCAAAAATGAAATTATATATAGTTCACATTTAAATTTAGACATACTAATGGCCGGTTTCACAAAGCTTCGTTAAATATTTAAGTTCCGATTAACTCTGTAACGAATGATTAAATAGGAAAACAACCGCATTTAACGATGATTAACTTAACGATGATTACTAAACGGCTCGCTCTCTAATCGGTCGTCAAATAGTCTTAATGCTCCGTTAAGTGTTTCACAAAGCTCGATTAAGAGATAACGCTTCGTTTACTTCTGTCTAATCAGGCGTTAGATTAATCGATAGAATTCCAGCGATTAAAAAGTAACGAGTGAATTTTCCATAGTTATTATCAAGCTTTTTTGATATAAAATATCCTCACATATATCTAAAAAATAATTATAATTTTATTTAAAAATGTAACGTACCTTAAATATTAAAAATAATGACATTTCTGTACTTTTTACTCACTTGGTTTATTGATTAATTTTTACGACACTATTTCTGAAAATATTTTCAAGAACAAACAATTCGAAATTATTTCAAAATGTCTGCAACCTCACTTTCTTCTCTGACGATAAATAAATGCCTCCTTAAGGTAGGATTCATTTTATAAGAGACAGAAATAATCCTTTTAATGATTTGGATGATAATGAATTTAACGTTTCGCTTTTCCAAAGGAGTTATGGAAATCTTTGGTCCCACACTAGAACCTGCAACAAGCAAAAATAAATTTATTTTATGGTACAAATCAGTTGCTGATAAACTTACGTTGTTATCCACTGAAATATTTCAACAGCTGATTCTTGATACTTTCAGAAACCATCGATACTTAGAATAATTCGTCACTCATCTTATTGCAAGGCAAAGCAAACAATTAATTAAATTGCCAATAGAAGAAGCTCCGCAAGTTAACATTACGCTTTTCTCATGTCATTGGCACCACAGATTGTACCCCATGTTAAAATTATTTCACCTGATAGTAATCCCGCTGAGCTGTACCACAACAGAAAATGTGTCTTTGCCATATATGTTCAAGTAATTCAACTGCACTAAAGTTTCCTTCCTCCCTTTCTTTTTTCCTTTTTCATTTTTAAAAATCATTAACTGCATTAACGCGAAGAATTTAAGATGTATTTATT
Organism: Prosopocoilus inquinatus; assembly: GCA_036172665.1. Taxonomy (NCBI): domain Eukaryota; kingdom Metazoa; phylum Arthropoda; class Insecta; order Coleoptera; family Lucanidae; genus Prosopocoilus; species Prosopocoilus inquinatus. The sequence goes on from CM069877.1 coordinate 37,420,640, forward strand.
TATTTTGAGTTTCTAACCTCACACTACCTGACTGCAAGCGACGCCATATCGGACAGATTATTTTAAAGCGGTGTCAAAGTGGCAATTTTTCGATGTTGCCAAACGTAAACTCCAATTAGTTAATCAGAGATTAACATAATAGTTTTTTGTTTTGTGAAACAGCATCAAATTTTTAACACTGATTAAACTTAACGGCTGATTAGTTAATCAACGCTTTAACAAAGCTTTGTGAAACCGGCCATTAATGATTTTAGTGATTCATTTAATGGCTTATAAAGATGATAAATTTGAAAGCTGAAAGAACGTTCGAACAATGTGGTCCTATGGAGAGCTGGAGAAATTAAACCTCTAAATCTTGTTGTGATGTTATGTATATCACACCGGAACTTGATTTTGTAATATAAGTAAGGTGGTGTTTTTGTTAATAAAATTTTGTGATATAGTACAAGGCACTGCAATTTCCTTCGATGAAACATGTTAAGCCATTTAATTTCCTTTAATTTATGTGTAATATGATCATACTTTTTTATGCCATAAATAAATCGCAAACACGAGTTTTGCATCATTTGAATTCTACTGGTGGTAAATTGATCTATTGCAGAGTGATAAATTTGGCTGCAATATAAAAAATGAGAAAGCACAAACACTTCATATAATTGTTTTTTTTTTTAAATTAACAGATAGTTCGCGTCTATGGGGATAAAGTTTTTTGAGGTTCATATAAGCAATTCTGATATAATTAGAAATTTGGTCTCTAAAGCGTAATGAGTTATCTAAAACTAAGCCAAGACTTTTAGCGGACTGAACTAAAGGAACCTGAGCATTGTTAATAGAGATTTTTATAAGATCTTGGATGTCACGGCAAGCAGATTTATTTCCAAAAAGTAAGAAGGCCGATTTGTCAGGATTTAACTTGAGAGAATGGTTAACAGATGCCTCAGAGAGGTATGCTAAATCTAAATTTATCTGATCCATTGCTGTTCCCCATTCAGAAGGTTTAAAGGACTTATAAAGTTGAGTATCATCAGCGAATAAATGTACATTACAAAACTTGAGTTGCTTAAATATGTCGCTGGTGTATATGGAGAACAACAAAGGACCAAGAATGGAACCCTGAGGGACACCTCTTGCTAGTGGCAAACAATGAGAGGTTTTATCGTCTAAAACTACGCTCTGGGTGCGACTGGTTAAGAATGATTCCAATAAGGCTATAGCATTTGCACTTAAACCAATGAACTTCAGAATTGAACATAAGACTGTACTACTAATCGTATCAAATGCTTTGCTGTAATCTAATAAAACAAGAGCAGTCAATTTACTCTTCATCTGATGTAGCAATAATATCATCTAACACATTCAATAGTGCAGTGGTGCAACTATAATTTTTCCTAAATCCGGACTGAATTGACGGTAGAATTTCTTTCTTTAGTAATAAAAGACAGAAGTTGATCTTTAATAACTTTCTCAAAAACTTTGGATAAGGTAGGTAGAATACTGATTGGACGAAGGTGTTTATATTCAGATGGCTGAGCGATATTAGAGATAGGTAATACAAGAGCATGTTTCCATATATCAGGAAACTTACTGGTAAAAATGCACTCATTAATTATGTGAGTAATAAACGGGACTATATGAGGACAACACAACTTTAACATTGTAATATTGATGTGATCATCTCCCATAGAGGACGATTTAATTGACATTAGAGTATTCAAGATGTATGGCGGATCCACCAACTTAAATTTAAAATTTTTACTTTTTGCATGTGAAGAGGCATATTGGCTTAAATTTAAGTTGGCACTATCAGAAAAAGAAGGAACGGTATTTATGAAGAAATCATTAATACCGTTCACATTCGCCAGATGGGCAGGAATAGTTATCTTTGGTTTCGTTGGCAAATCAAGATAATCTAATTTAATAAGTACAAAGTTTTTTTAATCTCAAACCGGACAGAAAAATGAAGGGAAACACACTCAACGTTTCGCTATAGATTTATAGCTTCGTCAGGAGTGAAAAAAAGTAAATAAACAAGTTGTCAAGAGAAACAAGTCGTCAAGAGAAACGAAAAGGTAACATGATTTTTAAACTAAACTACGAGTTGTTCGGAATAAAAGTAACGAGAACTAATTAAAGCTACTTTTTTTTTTTTTTTAATCTAATTTAACTTAATTTAATCCTTAGCCTTAGTACCTTCCGGTGTAGGCTGATGTGGGTGAGTTAGGTTAGGTTGGTGTTTTCCATATTTCACTCCATCTCTCTCTATTCCACGCTAAACTTCTTACCTCTTCTCACCTCACTCGTCTCTTTCCTGTTGCTCTCCGTACTTCTTCTCTCCATTTTCTTCGTGGTTTTCCTCGGCTTCGCTTTCTGTTCTCTCTTGCTTAATACACTCTTTTCACTAGTCTTTCTTTTCCCATTCTTTGTGTATCTCCAAACCACCTCAACTGATTTATTATCAGTACAAAGTTTCTTTTAATCTCGATTTCGGTTCGAGATTAAAAAAACTTTGTACTTACAATTTCCATTGGACAAGAACCAACGTCAATGATTTATTATCGTTTCTCATCCTGTCCAGTATTGTTTTTCCTTCAGTCTTTCTGAGGAATCTCATTTTGGTGCTTTGAATCTTACTTCTGTGGCTTTGTGTTGTTGTCCACACTTCGGACCTACACGTAAGTATTGGTGTCGCCGCCTTTTTGAAGATTTGTAGTTTTGTTGATTTTGGTATTTGTTTTTTTTTACCTAGGAACGTGTTCTTGATACTATTAAGAAAGAGTTTTCCCGCGCTGCTTCTGTCCTTGCCCTAATTTCTTCGTCTGGCCTTCCATCCCTCGTCACCATTTCACCCAAATATTTGAAGCTATCTGCTTGCTGCAACTTTTCTTCTCTTAAGTACATTTCATGTGTTTTGTTCTCCTTGCTTATGAACATTGTCTTCGTTCCTTCACGTTTATGCTCATGTTTATGCGTTCCAAGCTTTCATCATACACTTTTCGAATTTCATTCAAGGTTTGTTCACTTTTTGCAATCAATACCAATTATCTCTGTTTTTCCGACTCTAGCCTAATCAGTATTTCTTTGTTTGCCTTTTTTCTGTTTTTATGGCCTCATCTATTAGTAAGAACAGCAGTAGACTTAGCATACATCCTTGTCTGGCGGCTTTTGATGTTTTGAATGAAGCTCCCTGACTTCTCATGTCTTACCTCAATATAATTTATTGTTTGCCTTTATAGACATTTTATTCCATTTATTGTCTTTTCATTAATTCCTCTATTCTCCAGGATCCTCCTAATGTATTCCGTGTCTATTTTGCCGAAAGCCTTTTCTAAATCGATGAAGCACTGGTGTTCTTCTCCTGCTTCTTTTGGAACTGTTTCGCTCACTTGTCTGACTATGAAATTGGTAACAGTCGCCCTCTGTTAGGTCTGAAATCAAATTGTGTGTCTTCTAACGTGTCCTCTAGTTTTTCCCTCAACTTTTTTTCCATCACTCGTGCATAGCGTTTTCCGAGTACACTGAGTAGTGGTGATTCCTTGGAAAGTGTCACAATCTCTTGTGTCTCCTTTTTTATGTGTGGGTACTACGATTCTCACTTGCCACTCCTTAGGTGCGATTCCTTCCTTATAAATTTTGTTCATCAATATTTGTAATTTTCTTACTCTTTCTTCATTTCTGGCTTTCATAATTTCTGCTTTTATGTTGTCTCCTGGCGCTTTGCCAGATTTCATTGCGTTTATTGCCGCTTTGATTTCTTCTTCACTTATCTCTTTTCCAAGTTCGTCATTCTCTCTCCCTCTTGCACGCTTCAGATTGCTTGTTCTGTTTATTTGTTGTATTATATCTGTCCCTTCTAACAAATTCTTCAAGTACGGTCTCCATCTTTATGTAATTTGTTTTGTTCTTCTGTTAGTATTATTCCTTTTTCGTCCTTTAAGTTTCTTCGCATGGCTTCTTTGTTTTTATTTTGGTTTCCCATCACTGATTTTCGTTGCACGCCTGGAATTTTTTCTCCAAACTCCATCCACATGTTTTTTCCATTTTCTACTACTACGAGAGTGGATCCCTATGCTCCTCCCCTCACTTATTTCTAAGTGGTTGCTTGATTAATGTTTTCGACAGTTAGTTAACTGACATTTGCAGATCATATCTACAAAAATATCTACTTTGTATATCAAAGCGTTGTTTTGCTGTGGCTAATTCTATCTTATTAATTAGATATAAAAAAGTGCAAGATGAATGTCCCGAATGTTAACCATTGATCGAAAAAGAAATCGGGTGTTGACTTGTGAGCGTCTTTTGGAAAGGTACCAAGCAAACAAAGAGAACTTTCTTTGTCGGTATGTGACCATGGACGAGTCATGGGTGCACCGCTATGATCCCGAGACTAAAACGCAAAGTAAAGTGGAAACATCGCGGTTCTTCCTCCTCCATGCAAATGCAAAGTCGTGCCTTCTGCTGGAATGTGTGCCAGTGTTCTGGTAAAGTGTGAAGTTAAAGAATGGTGTGCTGTTCCATCAGGATAATGCTCCTAGCCATACATCTTGTATTGCGATGGTTGCTATACACCAAGCGCGCTTTGAATTAGTGGAGATCTCACCCCCCCATTCCATTTTCTAAAATTATTTTACTAATTCATACGTGTTCATCGTGTACTTTATTTGCTGGTAGTCAATAAACTGTATTGTTATTTCCTTATTGCGCAAAATGTTTAAGAATGTCTTTTCTTTCTGCATTTCGGAAAATCGTTATTGAATGCAGTCATCGCTTTTATTATTTTGTGGAACCAAAACAATAAAGCGTCATCGAACTCGAACTACGAAGAAACGTGTTCGTTGGTGGAAATAAGTAACAAAGTGACAATCAATCAAAGAGACTTATATCTTTTTTTAAATCATTTTAATACGCGAAATTAGCACTGTAAATCATGTGCACTATTGGTTTACAAAGACCAGAATGTCAAGATCTAATTATTGTCGATTATCTAATGAAACAGATTTAATTCTGATCAATGCAAGCAGATTTAAATTGTTCTCCTTTAACCATAGTGCACACACGGGCCACGACCGAGAGGTTGTGAATTTGAACTGTCGTCTTTAATGGGTCGGTGATTCTATTTTATTTTGCTGGAATTTTGTTTTATAACGTTGTTTTGTGCACGGCCGACCAGAAGTTCGTTCTCAAACAAAAGAGTCAATACTCCTCCACTAGGTAATTTTTTATTTTTGAGCTAGACTTTTAGTAGTCGCAGCATTAATTCTCTTCAATGATGAGGAACTTGCGGTATTAATATGTGAAACTAATTTGATTACACCCTGTATAGAGGTACCTAATTTCTTTATAAAATTTGTTAATAGTTTTGATTAACTCAAGCAAGAAATTTCTATCGAAGAAAAAGTTTCTTTGGATTATAAGTCTGATCCAAAATCCTTTTCCTTTTTCATATCTGCCTTCGTCCTTACACCCTGTGCATATTAAACGAGCTTTTCATTTCTCTCGAACTGAAATTTGCTGTATACCCTGTATAATTAAAGTAAACAACGAGATAATTAAACTGGTGCAATTTAAAAAAAAGTAATTAATTTAACTAAAATTTTGCTTTTCATCAATGCTGTATTATTTTATATTTACAAGTACATTGCGTTATTAAATTATTTGGATTAACCTTTGCTGTGCAACTTAGTTTGATAGATTTTGATTGTTTTTGATAGTACGACTTTATTCGATTGAACTTTCAAACGTATCAAACTTTTTTATCGAATTTTTACGGCATAAAACTCATAAAAGTGCAGAAATGGTTTTCATTGTGCAGCGTTAAAAATCTCATAGCAAGAGTTGATCTAAGTAATTTATTAACGCTTTGTATTAACAATCGTAATTGTTTTTTTAACTTTTTTAACTTAACACATAGTCTAAACATTCCGAAGTTCAATTCAATTCAATTCAATTAAGTACATTCAAACATAATAGGTTTTACAAAATTCCAGTAATGGAGGACGCGTCTGGAATGTCCCTTGCTTTGCTCATGACGGTGAAAAATCGTTTTTGTAAATTGCGAAACGCGCGTTATCTAACAGAACGGAAATAGAATCGAAAATATAACTTGGCGCTCTGATTTTTTTTTTCCGGAGGTTAGTAAGACCATGGGATTAGCAATCGTATAATGCAAGCAAGTTGGCAAACGATAATCCGATGTGGGTGTGAAAATTATAAAAACACAAATCATATTTCAAGACTCATCTAAATAATAAATGCAAAAAATAATATTTACATTTTAAGTGCCAAGCGAATATTTTCTCTGGTGAAAGTGTCGTGAAATATAGAGTTTTCAATTAGTCAAACCTTTCACTGATTATTTTTTTTTCTGTACTCTGTTATTAAAAGCATTACAGATGGGGAGGAGGGGGGAGGACAACGAAAGCTTTTAAATTTACTAACTCCACGTCCAATCAATTAGCCCCTATTTATTAGCCATAAACGGCAGATAGCCGGAGAAATATGTGAGAATCGAAATCCCATGGACCGCTTTAATTACCTAATTTGTAACTTATCTGTGCTCGTATATCGGGTGAAACTCAAGAAGTTATAAAAGCTCGTCGTCAATTACAAAGCCTCTACTAAAATACGATATACACATCCACGATCGGGTTTTTCGATAATTAAAAAGTTCGTCGTTGGGGCACTATGGGAAGGAAGCTCGTGCATTGAGTTCAAGTTTGAGGCGGAGTAATATTTTTTGATTAAGCGTCAAGAACAATTACAACTTCTGTGGAACTTGAGAAGTTCGTTTCGTCTTTAGCGAGTACCAATTTTCTGCATTTTAACGCCGTGTATACTATACAGGGTGATGCTGCGTTTTGAAACGCAACATAGGAAATCCCATTTTAATTTAAAGGTGTTCGAATATTGGATTCCCTAATTATTTTATAGCAAAATTCCATTTAGGTTTCTTAAAATACTCTTCAAGATGAATATGTTTGTGAAGTTTGAGAATTTTTCATGCGCTGAGTTTTAAGATATTTAAAAAACGATTCTGTAACTAAATTCCATTTATACCAAACTAATCAATGATAGTGAAAACTCGACAGATAATTAATAAATTTAATCGTTTTAAAAAAGATTTATAGAAATTGATGGTTACTGCGTGCCGCATAGACTTCTCGGACTTCGACTGATTTATTGTTTTGCTTTTACAGGGCAGACGCGTTAAAGATTGCAACTTTTTCCGACTGTGATGGCTTCAGCATATTAGTAGTTCCTCGTATATTTAATGAAACCTTCCGCCTAAAATGCGCCTAGGCCTGGTTGCACACCGTTACAGAGCTTTTATAAATGAAGTATAATTAAAGTGACCATACGTCTCATTTTCAACGAGACAGTACCGTTTTTGAAAACGTTGTCCCGTTGTCCCAGAGAGATCACTCAGGACGAAAAATGTCCCGTTTTGAAAATCTTACCTATAAATGTCCCATTATACACAACTTACACTTATAGTCGTAATTAAACGATATTTTCAGTTTCATCTTGATGTACACCCTATAGCAGTTTTACAGTTTCTTTAACAGTAGATCTACTGTGTTTTCTAATTCGTGTTTAAGCTTCAAATCTGCTATTTTTTTTAACACAAAACGCTTTTAAACACCAATCATTATTATCCGTAAAATCCGCTAAATGGTTATCATATTTTTCTCTGCTGAGTATGATGACTATATTTCGGGTGTTGTTACAATTTTTTGCATTTTTTATCGAATTTTGTTTAATTTTTCAAAGTCGTCGTGCTTTCAAATGAGAAATAAGTGGTCACTTTATGTATAATAGAAGACTGTACAGGTTTTATATAACTATTATCGATGTAAAACATAAAACGGAAGTAATGTAGATTTATAATTGTTCTAATAATATTTGTTCTAATAATAGTATATTAAAAAGCAAATTTCATGACATTTTATTTTAGCAAGCACGCGTTAGGTGGACAAGTGCACTAGCGTTTTCTGCAATACTTTTTCTGTTTTGGTTCTTCGATGGAAAATAAGTAACTAGTACGCGCTTAAAAAATTTTTATTGACGATTTGAAGGTTATGTTTATAATTACATATTTTTGTGAGCTTACAGAGTGTTTTTGTTGTTTAAGATTTATAATAAATAAAGGTAATTTCAAACATGTATTAAGTACATAACACCCCATGGATGACGTAAATAAAAGTATTTATTCAGGATTTGAAGGGGGAGGATCGGTTGTCTTGTGTTACACTGTTCTAAGTGCGTTACATAACAGTAACCCTAAGTGAGAGTATTAACAATATAGGTAGTAATTTACTCTTATAAAGATTGCAATAAATACTGTAAACTTAAAAAAAAAAAAACTGTTGGTATTATTATATTTGTTTAGAGGCTTCTACAACATCGATCTGTAAGCGGCCATATTTTTAATGTTTCCCTTTTGACAGGATGGAGCAACCATTGTTTTAAAGTACATACAGAATAATCCAATTATTATTTTGCAAAAAAAATATATAAATTGATTTTCATAATGAATTGCTTATTAAATTAAATTATTTGAAATCAATAGCAAGGTAATTAATGTAAAAATAATAATAATTTTTTAAAATAAATATTTATGTACAACAAATTTTGATTTGCTTGAAAAACTAAATCGTCGATGCCTCCTAACGACGATTTTAGTATTTTATGTTGTACTGAAGACTAAATTAGGTGATATACTTAAGAAAATATTTTGTAACCTTAATAAAATAAAATTCGACTATTACCTACGTATGTCTATCCTTAAATATATATTTTTTTAATTTTATTGGCTAAATTTAACGGATTTTAAAATAATCCATTTGTTTTTCTTTGCAAATTTCGTGAGCATTAAATTAAAACATGACCGGAACAAAATTAAAAAAAATGTAAAACCTAGTAAGAAGAAATAAAATTTAAAGAAGAATTGTCTTTTTTTCGAGTATACTGATCTTTTTTAAAATATCTTGAAACTCAGCGAATGAAAAATTCTCAAACTTCACAGACAGATTCACCCTGAAGAGCATTCTAAGAAACCTAAATGGAATTTTGCTGTAAAATAATTAGGGAAGCCAATATTCGAGAAGCTTTAAATTAACATGGAATTTCCTATGTTGCGTTTCAAAACACAACATTTGCAAGAAGCGCCATTAAATTAATTTATCAGCATGCAAATCGAATAAAGAGCTTTAAAAATAACCAAACTGCGACGCGCAAACACTGCGTTTTAGTCAACGCGTAAATCAAATGATAACGCCAATTAACAAGGCACAAACAAATGTGTCATATTTTCCTTGCGCGCCAAAACAGTCAGGCTCGTCGTTAATTGGATGCATTTATAAAATCCTTTTAATTACAATTAATGGCCTAGGAAGAATGAATATGTGCGAAGCCTTTTCGTTTGGTCCCGACGGTCATCATGATGATGATGACGATGATGATGTAACTTGTTTAGTTAATAAGAATAAGCAAACCGTTTGATGGCCGAGCGTGCTTCACGAAAACGCAGAGTAATTCGTACGTACGTCGCTAATGCAAGTTTCTTGTAATTCACGTGAACATAAATTGAATAAGCAAAGCCCGAAATATTGGTACTAATTAAATCAGTCGGATTTTACCTGCCTGCAAATTGCAAACTGCATCACCGAGCACTCGTCTAACATCCGAGGTCTTTACGCAATCCAAGATTTCGTAATGTCTTTAAAAAAAAGTTATGGGAAGATGCTAAAACAGAATATTGTTACGATTTCGAGATCCGTAAATTATACTCCTTGACTAATCCCAAATACTTTATTAATACGTGGGCCGCTGGAAAATTTTCTGGAATCTAGTACATCTAGAATTGTTAGCGTTTATCAACTGTCATATTTGAAAAATTTGACGTTTCTCGCCTATACTTCTATTGACAATTCCTATCCAAGTGAACTAGTTTTGTTTGTACAGCATTTGACAAAAAGTAATTTTGTGTAAACATGGAAATTTCGCGTGAAAATTTTCGTGCCATGATTTTTTACGATTTCAAATGTGGTCTAACGCCGAAACAATGCCTCGATCGGCTTCATTTGGCTTTTGGAGATGAAGCACCATCAAAGAGCAGTGTTTATAATTGGTTTTCCGAATTCCAGCGTGGATGTACCTCTCTCAGTGATGAATTTCGTGTAGGTCGTCCATCAACATCTGTTGTTGCCGCTCATGTAGGTGGTGTGCGTGAAATGCCTGAGCGAGATCGACATGTGACATACCGTGAGATTCAAGCATCCTTACGTATTGACATGAAAGCAGTACACCAGATTTTGCATGATCATTTGAACGTACGAAAGCTTTGCAGTCGTTGGATCCCACACAATTTAACAGAAGCGCTGTTACCACCAAAAGATTTAAAAGCTAATACTCCTGGATTCCAACATCGTAATACTGGTAACAGATAGCGTTGTCTTTGGACAACTGGTTGCCACGGCTGAACTTGGTGGAGAATGGGCGGGGTAACTAAATATAAACAAATAGGGCGCCAGGGAATTACCTTCCCAATTGTCAAACACACTTTGATGCTTTCCCAAGGCCTCAATGTGCGCGCTTGAAGTATTCTCAATTTTCTCCAGGAGATTTTTCCTCTCTTGATGCGTTCAAAGTAGGAGATTAACATAAGCAAAACACGTTCAGTGATACGGTGTTTATTAACACACACATACACTAGTTGAACAAAATTTAACCATGTTTAAATTGTAACCTATCAAAACTTTAAATGATAACCATAATACGCGGGATGGACAGATCTGACCTCACAATCGGTGCTCCAAAGACACCACGAAATTTACGTAGACGTTACTTAAATATTAAACTAAGTTACGAACTATTAAATACGTAAGTTGCTTTCGTGTCCGGTAAAATAGTCGGCATGCAATTCGAATCAAAATAATAATGGTATACGTCACTCTTTGTCGCTCAGCTGAGCTCCAGTTCCTGCGAGAAGCGTAAGATGTCACTAGTTGGTAGGCGCCGCTTCGTTCCAAGACGATTTTCAATCAGCAATGCTGCCAACGGCGGTCCAACTCCAGATGTCTGTCTCGCTCTAATGTCGCAACGGAGTCCAGCGATTCAAACACAGGTGCGTTTCGTATTCGAAATGTTCACATACCCATTCGGGAACTGATACCAACGCTCAGTACTAATACTAATGCAATCAGTAACAATAACCAACAACAAACAAACGACTCTGAAAGGGAACGGAAAGAACAACCATTAACCACGTGTAACGAACGAATTAATTAAACATACCTGCTACTTAGCAAACTCGTTGGACGTGAACGTATAAACGTTCCACAAGACTCGGGAGAGATATTTGCTTCCGGAAAATCCGTAGAAAAGTGGTTTTGTTTAAACAAACACAAACCGTCGATAGCACTGAATATGCGTCTGCTCTCGCACGAGTCAGAAGAATGAATGAATGCCCGTAATACACAATGGCCGCTGAAGAAGATGATTTCCGTTTTATAGACTACACAAAATGGCCAATCCAATGGGAAAATTATGACGTCAGAAGACGGAGATTAAACACCAATAAGAAATTATTAATTTGAAAGAATCGCTTCCTGCCGCGAATGTTACAGCGTTGCCAGATGACACAACGCCGAGCGTTGCCGGTAGGCGTCCAGTAGCAACGTTGCCAGTTCTTAGCCGAATCGGAAATAAATGCGTAATAACAAAATCGACTGTAACAGCGCAAAAGCAGGGTCGTGTCAAATGGTGCTAAGAAAAGCTCAAGAAATTCAATGGAGGTCGTTCAAATTTAGTTTATAACATCGTTACTGGTGACGAAACGTGGATCTGTTCGTACAAGCCAGAAAGTAAACAACAATCTACCGTTTGGGTATTTCAAAATGAACCAAAACCAATAAAAGTTGTCCGTTCACGCATTGCTGCGAAGCAAATGATTGCTTGTTTCTTTGGTTTAACTGGACATGTAGCAACCGTGGCTTTAGAGGATCGAAAAACCGTGAATGCTGGTTGGTATACTACGATTTGTTTGCCGGAAGTCATCGATCAAATAAGAAGAAACAATCGAAATCGACGAATTATTCTCCATCATGACAACAGCTCTCACTCAGCCCGTCAAACAGTTGATTTTTTTTCCAAGAAAAATGTTGAATTAATGACTCATTGTCCATATTCACCTGATTTATCACCAAACGATTTCTTTTTGTTCCGAAATATCAAAAATAAAATGCGTGGTGAGCGATTTTCGTCGGCTGAAGCAGCGGTTGAAACATTCCGGACACTGGTTTCTGAGGTACCATCTTTAGAGTGGAAAACATGCTTTAGAAATTGGTTCGAGCGTATGCAAAAGTGTATTGACGTCAAATTTCATATGCGTTTTTTCATACCGTTTCCAGAAACTTTTCCAGCAGCCCACGTAACACATTTTAGTTCACACTCGGAATAGACTAATATTAGTCTACAACACTTATTTTTGACACGGTTATATTCCACCTTATTCGTTTAAATTTGCTAAAATAATAACTGTCCGAAGGGCGCGCCTGATCCCGTTTGTATAGATACTTTGTACGCCCCAGAAATGCATGGAAGCGGCGAGAGTTTACGCTAAAGTAGTGACCATACGTCCCGTTTTGAACGGGGCAGTACCGACCGCAGACGTCCCCGAGAGATCATCCGGGAACCAAATATGTCCCGCTTTGAATACCTTAGCCGTAAATGCGCATCATACTTCTCTTTATCACAGATCATTTACGTACAATATAGTTAAAACTTATAATAATATTCCTGTTAATCTTAAATCTTGTACAGTTTCATCTTTCAGTCGTCAGATGTTGCTTCGTTTTCAATAACTCTACCTTTTTGGTGACTTTTTGGTAGTTTGTGCTCTGGTTATTTTTCGGATTATTAACTCAGTATCTGTATTTCTCAAAGATTTTTGATTTTTATATTATTTGTATTCATTGTGTACAATAGCTTACTCAGAAATATTTATATAAACTAATACTTAATCTCTTATTAATTTATCATATTTGTCATTTTTGTTTACAGCCATTTTACAATGTATTTATTTGTATTTACATTCAACCTAAAGGTTTTAGAGGAAAAGCAGCATATCCTTTTGGGACTGCTGATCTAGAACCATTTGGTTACTTTTTTTTTGAACCAATAAACATTATTATTATTATTATTATTAAATGACCCATTATAAAGAATTTAGATGTAATTAAACGATATTTTCAGTTCCATTCAGTGATTTCAAAATATTTTTTTGTCAGATTTCAGTTTAAGCTTCAAATCTACTGTTTTTTTTTTACACAAAACACCTTTGAGCGTCAATCATTATTATCCATGAGATTTTTGTTTCATAACTTTTTCTGCTGAGTGTAATGACTACAGAACGGAATTATATATTTTGTTCGGTTTATTTCGAACGAGGCGGCTACGATAATGTGTTTATTCACGCGTCGCTGCAGCGTTATACGTTTGCCGCCCCGTTTGCATTTAACCGAACAAAAATATAAAATTCCGTTCCCTAGTAATGACTATACTTCGGGTGCTGAGTATAATGACTATATTTCGGGTTACAATATTTTGTATTTTTTTGTCGAATTTTGATTATTTTTCAAGGTCGCCCCGGCTTAGAATGAAAAATAATTGGTCACTTTGGTTTACGCGTCCATGCTCGAAAGTTCCATATGGGTGACATGCCTTCCAAGAAACATTGCACCTCCACTGGATTCCACGATAGACGGCGCTTGTCTGTCTAAACCGGGCACATCAGCAATTGACACCCCTGCTTACCCCTGCTTGTAACAATATACAGCACTATCGAAAACGAGAGGGATTTTTTTTTAAATAAAAGATAAATTTTATTGGCCGTTGTCAATCACAAATATTTCTCAGTCCTTTCCAAATGTTTTTTTTTTGTGTTCAACACAAGATTACGAACAATTAGTTGAGTGAAAATCATGTGAATATACCGGGTGTTTGCGAAATAAGTGCAGAAATTTAAACCCGTAATACATCACCATAAATGGGAATGATTGAACTCACACGTGAACCAACGTTTAAACATCTAAACACGCTGTGGCGCTTTCAGTGCCCTTTTACAATGTTTATTTTTTGTTCCAATACAATTTCATTTTCTGGACCTACCTCAAAGCCGTAGATTATTTCTTGTCTGATTTTCAGTTACCCGATTTTCTCGCAATGTGAAAGTTTTACTACACATTTCGAGAAAATCGCGTTATTGAAAATCAAACAAGAAATAATCTGTGGCCTTGAGGTATGTCAAGAAAAGGAAATTCTATTGGAACAAAAAACACACATTGTATAAGGGAACTCAAAGCGCCACAGCGTGTTTAGACGTTTAAACGTTGGTTCACGTGTATAATTTGCCGTCGACAACTAAAATTTTAAATGTGCATTTAAAATGTGTGAGGCTTGCGCGATTCGAAAACATCCTGACAGCATCAAGGGCCAACATAATTAAAGACCAGTGGCACGAAAGGTCGAAGGTGAACGTAATTTAATCGCTCCGTCGACGTCGTACAAAAACTGTATTTCGCAGGACCGGATATGGCAATAAAAATGGAATGTAAACAATCCGATAAGTACGAACACGCCGTGTTTCAAGTATTGTGCAGGGACGCACTTAAGTAGCAGATTAACGTCTACACTCTATTTCTTAATCGGGGGAGTACTGGCCAATGACAAAGCTCGTTTCTAGCGCCAAAATTTCAAAGAACCCCTCCGAATTAAAAAAATAGAGTATGGAAACAAAGCCAGGGACGATCGACATTTTCGACTTTGCGGTAACCTTTGATCGCGCATCACCACCACACGTCCGTTTTAAGAAAAGCCACGCCCCCTTTTGCCATTTAAGTAATTTTCGCCATGACAACAAGAGGCGGCAAACGGTTGAACAAGGCGGTATGCGTTTATTTTTACAGCAAAACCAGTAATCAAATAATAATAATATACCGGGTGTTTATGTAATAAGTACAAAAACTTTAAACTTGTGATGCATCACCATGAATGGGAAAGACCGAACTTACAAGTCCTTAACAAAAGTTTTACTACACATTTCGATAAAATCGCAGTTGAAAATCGGGCAAGAAATAGTCGTACGCCTATGTCTTTCAGGTAGGTCAAGAAGAGGAAATTTTATTGGAACAAAAAACAGAAGTGCAATCGAGCAGTGAGTGACCTTTGCCGACGTCGAGAGGTCAATAAAAGCGTTGTTTTAATGTCGCAATAAGTCGTATTAAAGCTGAGCGAAAGAATTTGCTTCATTTTTTTATGATTATGACACGCAATTTATTGCTACGTATTCTTTGGGATCAACAGTTTAGTCTGTGAAAAGCGATTGAACGAGTTAAAGCCAAATGTGATTACTATCGACATAGTATTTTTACTTATTAAAATGCCGCAATTCACGAACGGCAAGAGTACAGCATTTCAGAGGAGTGTATTCATAATGCCGTCGACAGTTTTTGCGCTAATCCAGACATGCACACGAACACGAATCACTTTCTCACCGAGCTCGTTTGTGTATCGCTAATGATGGACGCCACGTCGAACAATTATTATAAACATTTCTAAATGTCAATACTGAACGTTTATTTGAAATGTGATCCTCCACACAGATGATATTCGATTGAGCGTGTCTTGGGTATTAGTCATTTCCGCCATGTTTAAGGTCTACGATCAGAGAAACAAGTTCCGTAAGTTTTTTTGTTATTTCATGAGCGCCAAATAAGGGAGGGAGAAAGAAATTTTCTTTTTGTTATACAAATAATTCTTTTTTGTATTTTTTTCGTGTTGTTTGCGCTGTCGGCGTACTGTGGTTAAAAATTTTGCACTTATTTTGCAAACACCTTGTACATCGCCTGAAAGATCGTCCCGGTTATTCCGAGCTATTTCTCAAGCAGATTCAAAGTCGAGCAGGACACAAATCAAAATGTCTTTTATCGTTCACGTTGCATTATTCAATTCCGTGAGCCGGCGAACTTGTGTTAACTTCCTGATTTCTCGTACGACTTCGGGAAATTTACGGGCGTAAAATTTTCAATAAATTTTGCAGTGAAAAGTGCCTAACTTGACATTTAAGTTTGAACTAGAAAGCTGCGGCAAACAGGTTCATAGGTACAACGTGTCCAAGAAAGCAGCAATAAATGAGAAACTTTCTTTAATTGGAGCTTTCTCATAGAATTTTATTTTTTTATGAGTTTATGTTTTGACTAAAACTATAAGATTTGCATAAGTTTCTATGATCAGGATTAAGAAATTTGTGCTTTGTGAACGAAATGAATTCGCGAAGTAATAAAAAATTGTTCACCGGTTAAATCATATATGACGTGGTATGACGGGCTATTTAAGGGGTAGGTGTCATTTTTTTTTTCATGTGTGGCCAACGAATAGAGAAAACGCGATTCCATCGGCAGTCGACGGAAAACATAAGAACAACCACGTCAAAGATCATCAACTCGAACAGATTTATTAATATTTTAATTATTCTTCTTATATTTAATGATAATGTAATATTATCATCGTTGGTTGGGTGGCAGAGCAGCTTAGGCTGAACCCCGCCAACAAAAATAAAGACATTTATTATAATATAATCTATAATTAAAATATTTTAATTACATACGTAAATAAATACTCATTTGCCCTATTAAAGTTTGAACATTAAATATTATCGAAGTTTGCGATTCATTACTGCAAAAATTAGTTTGTCATAAACAATCTGAACAAAATACAAACATTCATTAATAGTTTCTGTTAATAAAAACAAAATTTGAAAAATAAGTGACTTCAATTAAACGAGAATTTAATTTCAAACATAAATTGAGCATTTATCTATAGCAATTGAAAAGAACCCCTGTAACAAAGGCAAAAGACCTTGAACCTAAAAAGCCAGGGTTGGAAAAAAACTGTTTTTCTTTAAAGAACAAAACTTCTGTTTTTTTTTTGTTTTAAACTGTTTTTTTTTTGTTTAAAACATGTTTAAAATTGACCCTAAATTAAACATGTTTTAAACAAAAAAAAAAAAACACGGCTGTTTAAAACAACTTATAAATGTTTAAATTGCCCTTACAGTTTACATAAAAAGATATATATTATTATTATTATTTGATATTTGTGTAAAAAGAAGAATTTATTAAAATTCGATCTCTAATTAAAAGAAAGATGAAAAGTTTGTAATGTTAGATTATGTACCCTTTTAAAAATAATGTATGTACTTTGATAATAATTTAAATCATTTAAGGCAGAGCTTGATTTATTTAGGATCTATGGTCGTGGTGTTTTAAATGATTTTCAAAGAAAGTATGAAGTATTTGGTATCAACATACTGAGAAAAACATTCCCAATAAAAACTAAAATCAATCCAAAGAAATATTTTTGGCAAATTACCTGATCGCATTAGAACTAAAATACATAACTCGTCGCTTTCTATACTGAAAAACAAAAATTTCAAATATGTAAAAACTTGTAGGACGTTCAAATTAAAATAACAAAGTTGATAATACTTCCGGCGAAGCCAAAAGTCTAGTAGGTATATGTCTGAAAATTCAAATTAAATTTTTGTTTAATTCATCGTTTTCAAATTTTAAACAAACCTTAAAATTCTGGAAGGGCGAATGTATAGCCTTGGGACACACGGTAGAAATTCAATGAAGACAAATGAAACGATAACGTTATAAATAGTTTAAACAGTGATATCCTACGAACACTTTTTGACGAAACATTGCATTAACATTGACAAATTCAAGAATGTTTGCTACATAATAATTCATCCCGTAGCCCATAGTATGAACAGGGAAGCGGAGGACCCAGTATGTTTCAAAACTTAATGTAATAATAAAAGGTTAAATATTGAAAAGGTATTTTAAAATTGTACAATATAAGTATTATTCTAGTGATCAGTAATAATTAATGAATTGATTATAATCAATCTAATGCAATTTAAATTTAGTTCAAATCAGAGCTACGGTGTAGTCATCACGTCATCAGCTCAGTCACGCATTATCTACAATTATTAAAACAATTGATATGAGAACAAACTAAAGTTTAAAGTTAATCTGTCAGTGAAATACAGACCCTAAACAATTAATTTCTGGTTGCATAGTATTACGTTGCAAAAATAAAGCACTTATATCAAAAGAGTTCTATTTTAGCTTAAGATTATAAAAAATGAATTTAAAACATTATCAAAAAAAAATACATGTTTAAAACGTTTCGTTTAAAACAGATGGTATGTTTTTAATTCGGTGTTTTAAACATGTTTTAAACACGATGTTTTAAACAGTTTGTTTTAAACTTTCCAACCCTGTAAAAAGCGTTTCATGTTACGTAAATATAGGTGTTATTAATTAATAAGGATTGTTAATCCAAATGAACAATAACGTAGCAATACGCCTCTAATTAAGAGATTTTTACAGATATATCTACAAAGGTAAAACATTGGTCCCATTACTTTACCTTGTGGTATCCAGCTGCACTGGTTGTTCGTTTAGATAACAGAATCTGATGTATTCAGTTTCAGTAAGCATACTTTCACTGCGGTTATAACGTAGGTACATATGTATAATTATGTAAATTATTAATTTTTAGTTTTAGAAAAACGATCAAATTCATGTTCGGAAGTTATTTAAAACAGAAATAAATACATATACTTAAATAAATGCTCGGGTATTAGATAAATGGAACTTGCTTTTTTCTTCTGAAAATGAAAAATGAACGTTGATTATTTTAATTGAACTATTAAACGCGCTTTTTGTTTTCGTCCGATAATTCTGGAAGAGTCCCTTATCAGTTTAAATTCAATTAGTTTAGTATAATTGAAATAATATCTGGCAAAAGTGTGTCGTCCACAGATAAGCACACGTCCCTGAATTACGTAATTAATAAATTAATGAGAATCTTTGCTGTCAAGTTTACGCTGCGCACGAAGTAAATAGTTAAAAAAGAAATGCAATCGTTACACATACATATACACATACATACATGTATGTATAAAACGTAGGAAATTCTTGAGTTCTTAAGTTCGTTACAAAATGGAAGGAGGAAATAAACCTTCACGTAGAAGTACATAGTTATAAAGGTTTTAAAATTTTATACAACATAATGGAATAAAAAATAGCTGTTTATTATACAAGTGTCTTATAAGGCAAATAAGTCACGAGTGTAACACATAATTTTATCCAACACCTGTTAAAGAAGTCATCATGATAATGCCAATCTTGGATTTAAGTTATATTATGGGTTCATAATTCCACTACTGTTTTATGGACCTGATAATATATTCAGAATCGGTATTATTATAAATATATATCGGGGAAATATATTTTGCGCGGTTCAAATTCTAATGAAGCGGGCAATATAAGATTTTAGACCGTGGCGTGTAAACAAACGCGAGGGCTGCGGAGACAATTAACGCCGCTACAGCAATGGTGTTACTCAGTATAACAAAAAACAGAGCAATATTGCCGCAATAAAAAAATTCAGTTATGCAATCAACTCTTCTTGTTTCAATGTGTCAAGATTTTTAGAGTAATTAGTTGACCAGTTGTACTTCGATCGCCGAAGTATATCGGCACATTGCATCATACAGTAAGAACGCCGTAAATTATTTTCACCGTCCCATTACACGATGTGCCTGTTCGATGCATTTTTACGGCGCTACTGAAACGATGGCGTGTACTTATTCTAATCCTATCCTTAATTATAAACAAGTGTTGGACAAAATTGTTAAAAAAATACAAAATTGTTGATAAAACTGAAACTATAAAAAATGTACTTCTTTGATGAAACGATTAACAAAAAATATTACAAAGCGTAAGGAAAACGTTTCAAATAAAAACAAAATTTGGAAGCTTTTACATTGTGAACATAAAGTTTTCTTTTTTAATAATGTAGAATTAAGTCATTGCATTCATTACACATTTCAAAAATGGCTTTATATAAAAAAAAATATTTATTTATACAAAATATACAACACAATACAAAAATAATCTTTCAGATTAACAGTTGTCAAACAGTTTCAGTAACTAATCAGTTTGTCTTTCACTTTATGGTCGCATTGATAAATATCTAAGTGCCGCAAAGTGACTTGTTAAATGTGCCATCAAATGACCTTGAACCTTCCTACAGATGTGTCTTCTTATCAGAAAACTTATTTTTTGATTGTCTTGTATATGCATATTGTATAAAATGAAACATGCTGCCGTCAAGCAGCTTCATTCAGTGAACTCGAAAGTAACACATATTGCTTATTACAGGTGAATTATTGTATTATTACTGTTTATTTGGAGCGTTACGTACATTTTTGGTATATTAAGGTTTTTGATAAAGTAAAATTGCTTACAGAACAATTCAGTTTTTTAAAAACAAACTGTAATCCTAAGTAATAAAACATTTTTATTTAATTTTCGTATAGTCCTTGCTCGTGAGAATTGCAGAGGATAT
Source organism: Prosopocoilus inquinatus (assembly GCA_036172665.1). NCBI lineage: Eukaryota > Metazoa > Arthropoda > Insecta > Coleoptera > Lucanidae > Prosopocoilus > Prosopocoilus inquinatus. Next base: position 37,441,121 of record CM069877.1, read on the forward strand.
GAAACAAATTAAAAAAATCTTTTAAAAACGAGCTGAAAGTGTAATTTATTAACTTACTTTTTGTCGTTTCGCAAATATAATTATTTGCTTTATCAAAAGTGAATAACGGAAATAAAAATAATTACTGCCTACTAACCTACGTGGGTCGTTTTTCATACTTATAAAAAAGTTATAATTGCTTCTAAGAGTGCCTAATATATATAGCTCTAAAGCTCATGTAGGCCTAGGACTTGATTTACTATTTTCTTCCATAATTTTCTGTCTTCTGCCAGCTGTTCCCCATTTCTTACGTTTAGTTTCATTAAATCCTCCATTATTGCTTGTAACCATTTCCTCTTTAGTCTTCCTTTTTTCCTTCTTCCGCCTGCCCATCATTTCAGTGCCACCCTCGTTGCTCTGGTCTTCGGCATCTTGCTTACACGTCCTAACTAGTGGATTCTTTGGGATTTAATTACTGCTACTACTGACGGAGCTTTGTATAGCTCCATTATTTCCTGATTCATCCGTCTTTCCCATACGTCAACTATCTTTTTCGCTCCAGACTTGTCTGAGGATTTCTCGCTCCTCCACTTCCAGCTTCTTCTCTTCCCTTTTATTCAAGATCCACACTTCATAACCGTACAGTAAGTATTCTTACGTTGGTGTCTCTTGATACTAATTTGGAGTTTAATACTTTCCTTAATGCTTCAGCACTTCTGTTGGCTTTTGTTATTCTTGCCTTTATCTCTTCCTCTTCCTCTTCCGAGTTATTATTACTCATGTTCACTCCTAGATATCTCACACTGTTAACATTTTTAAATTCGTATACTTTGCTATCCACCAAGCTCTTGAGGACTAAGTCCTTATCACTGTCGTTGTTTCCACATCTCTTCACCATGTATTTAGTCTTCTCTTCGTTTATTTCCATACCATTTTCTTTAGCTACCTTTTCAGTTCTTTGAACCATCTCGATAAGCTCTTTTTTACTTCTGGTTAATAGCGCAATGTCGTCCGCAAAAGCCAAGCTGTGCTTATGATAGTAGGTACTTCCTGAATTTTGTTCTGTCTTAGTACATTTTCTAGTGTAATGTTGAAGAGTGAGGTTGATAGTGGATCTCCCGGTCGTACCCCATTTCTTATGCTGAAGCTGTCTGATTTATAACCGTTTATATTTACTTTATGTTGAGTGTTTGTTGGTGTCAATTTCGTCAGTCGAATTATTTTTTTTTTTGGGAATTCCCAGTATTTTCAGACTTTCTCCCTATTGAGCCGATCGTATGTCTATCTGAAGTCAATAAACAATACATGTAGAGCTATGTTATGCTCGTGACTATCTGCCATCATCTGTTTAATTGCGAAAATTTGATCTTCCATTCCTGAACAAACATTGATAATCCCCTAGTACTTTTTCTTCATATTTCTTAAAATTTTTTCTTATTATATTTGCAAATATTTTAGGTACAAACGGCATCCAAAGTGGGAAATGAGTGGAAAAAATTCATTTTTTAAATTGTTTGTAGCACGTTTTATTAGTAGTTTATTTAAGAGCTAAAAGAAGATGGATTATCATTTAACAAAAATAATCAGGTATATGTAAGAGACAGAAGGTCAGGAAGACTTTGAAGTTCAGTGATATAAGGAGACAAAAATGAGAGTCAAGTATTAAGAAAATTCATATGCATGTATACGCAAGTAGAACAAAGTTACAAAAACAATTGTATGTTTATAATTAGTATGCATCCTTTCCGTATTTATTTGTGTTAGAGTTATCTATATCTAAGGATACAATTTAAAATTATGAGTTGTTACGTAAAATACTGCATTTTACGGAAGTGCGCTTATTCGTATAAAGTTTTAATCAAGAGCTCCGCTTTCTTATTACAATCAGTGTATTCCCTAGATCTTATGAAACATGTAGGTAAAAATTTAGCTGCCACTAGCTGCCCCTTCGTAATTTATAAAGCAAAAAGCAAACGAATATCTCTGAAACTATTTAATAACGTTTCAGAAAGTTTCGAATGTTTCTGAAACGTTTCAATAACGTTTTAGAAAGATTCGTTGTTACCTGGCGTACTAAGTAGGCTTGGGCATTGTTTCACTGCACTTTGTTAAGCATACCTACTTTACTGTCAGTTTAATAGTTTTGATTTAAATCTGTATAACAGAAGCAGGAAGTACATACTAACGACTGTGGGAAGTTTAATCAATAATCCGCAATTTCTACATTTAACCGGCGTTGTGTTGTACCTTACGAAATGAATAATATTACTATAAGCTATACTATTCTGTGCGAGGAGTTACTTAAGTGCAATCAGCAAGTAGACGATTTAGCAATTTTCTTACGCAAAACGTTTGCAAAATTAGCTGCACATCAAATCCACAAGACATTACAGGACATTAAAAAACGCTCCCTGTCCAACTTTAAAGCAAAGTGGCGACAAAGTAATAGAACACGAGAAATCTTTTTTGCCAGTAACACGGAATGGCTCAAAGGAGCGTTTGTTGTACAATACGAAATGGAAAAAACAGACACAAAATTTGAAGCAGGACCCTCTAAACAACGGGCATTATCGGTAGGCCGACCAAGTAAGATTTTTGGTGAGTGTTGTGAACGTACTAAAAGATACAAGGTTCAACAGCTACGAGAAATTTATTCTGAAGAACAGATACAAGCAGTTGCAGGGAGGACAGTGAACCAAAATAACGGAAAGAAGTATTTAGACACGGATAAGGCCTTAGCTCTTATAATAGACGCGGACGTATCTAAACACCAATACGAGATTATAAGAACGGCCCTTAAAAACCATGGATATGATGTATTTCCACCTTATTATTTATTAGAGGAAGTCAAGCAAAACTGTTATCCTGATAACATGAATATAAGTGAAACCAGTGTAAAACTTAATTTACAAAGTCTCTTGGATCATACTGCCAGAAGAATTTTCAGAACTACAAACGACGAAGACCTCAATATGAGTGATGACGAATTTGCATTAATTTCGAAATGGGGATGTGATGGGTCATTAAAACAAAGCCAAAATCATCAAAAATTTGCTCAAAATATACAGACAGAAGCAGAGGTAACCGATAGCAACCTATTTATGATACCTATGGTTCCTCTAGTGTTACGATTAAAAACAAATACAGACGTTTGGACAAACAGTCGACCGTCATCAACACGCTTCTGTGACCCATACAATTCGACTCTATGAAAGAAACCAAGAAAAAAACTTGCGAGCTGGTGGAGCAGATGGAGACAACAATTAGTGAGTTACAGCCAACAGTTGTGTCAATTGGTAGTAAAAATTTGCAAGTTCATCATAAATTAGTTTTTACAATGATTGATGATAAGATTGCTCAAGCTGTCACAAATACCAAATCCAGTTCCACATGTTACATTTGCCACGCAACACCTAAAGAAATGAACAATCCTGACTTGGTAGGAACCAAAACGCCAAATTAAAGGGCGTGTGGATTAGGAATGTCACCATCATTTTGCATATCGCTTACAATCTTTCATTTCGCAAATGGTCCACGAACAGTGAAACGAAACCTGCAAGAATGGCGGCCAAGAAATGAATTCAAGAGAAATTCCACCAAATTTTAGGTTTAAGAATTGATGTTGTAGAGCAAGGGTCAGGAACTTCGAACACTGGAAACACCTCACGTCGTTTTTTCTGTAACCCAGAAATCGTAGCTGAAATAACTGGAGTGAAAGTTGAACTAATCAACCGTTTTGCCGTAATTTTAAGAGCTATAACCTCTGGTGTTCCTCTACATACACAAAAGTTTGGGGCTTATGCGTTGGAAACAGCAAAATATTTTGTGGATAATAATGGTTGGTACTATATGCCAATCACAGTGCATAAAATTCGTTTACATGGAAAACATATAATTACTGCTGTAGTGTTACCTATCTCCTCTCAGAAGAAGCACAAGAAGCTCGAAATAAGGACTATAGACAATATCGGCTGTGGCATTCGAGAAAGTGTAGTCATTTGGCTTCCATTGAAGATGTTCTCCACAGGCTTTTAATAAGCTCAGATCCGTATATCTCTACATTGCGAAGAATATTAACACCCAAACATTTACAATTGCCCCAACAAGTACGCGAATTAACTACTGTTTGAACATTTTCTGTTAAATTTCCTTTCATTATTTTTTTTTGTTTTAATCTGAAACTTAATTGTATACTTTTCGTCACCTTAGTTCACCGTCATATACTTTACAACTCTACAATATTTTCTTTTCTTATGTTATTCTGTTTTGTTAATGATTTTTTTCCACAAAATCGTCTAGAAGCACTGATCTAAAAGAAAAAACCAATTGTGTCCGGAATTTTGTCAACAGGAGTGTATTGTTATTGTGATATTATTTTCTAAATCTAAATTACTTTCTTACTAGTACTGACTTGTTTTTGTGGGTCACACAAATTAATGTTAGTACCTCACTGTTTTCATTATTTGCTCTTCACTACTCTCTTTGGAATTAATTATGTTTATCTGTGAGAAAATGAGGTTTGGAACGATTAACTTGTGTTTTTAGGTAGAAATTGTGTATTTTTTTTTCTAACACTTATCGCTAATTTCCGTAATTAAGACACCTGACTTATACTAAACCATAATCATACAATTGATTACTGTTCAAAATCTCATTTACATATGTCATCTAATTGCAAAGTTATTGTATTTTTTCCGCAAACTAGCCGTTTGTACCCACTGTGCGCCCCTGTAATTTACACAATACGTTTTATCTTCCGTCTTTAAAACTGGTATTAAAACCGTTTCATTCCACTCTTTTGGCATCCTTTCTTCTACCCAAATTCTTTTAATTAGATGACGTATTGTTAATGTTTTTAATTTTTCTTCTCCTTTTAGCATCTCGTTTATAATGCCATTATCTCCTCCGCTTTTACTATTTTTGAGTATGTTTATTATCTCTTCTACATCTTCCATTTCTGGTTCTGGTGTCTTTTCTTTCCCTTCCGTTATCCTCCAGTCCAACTTTTCCGCTGGTATATCGGTGGTTTCATGATTCAGTATTTGACCGAAATATTCCATCCATCTGTTAACACTTTTCTGTGTTTCTCTGATTACCACCCCACTTTCATTTCTGCAGAATAATATCCTTTTCTTACAGCTTTTGTTTTCTGTTTTTACTGTTTGGTGAAAATTCCGTACTTCTTTATTTGCAATGTTCTCTTCTGTATTTTCTATTTTCTTCTCCAGATGCAGTCTCTTTTTTCTTCTACATACTCGTGTAATTGTTTTCCTCCGATCTTCGTATTCCTTTTTATTACCTTCCGAGTTATGTTGTACCATTTTTTCCTTTGCTTCAATTCTTTTTGCTGTTAGTTGTTTACATTCTTCGTCGTACCAATCCTTTTGTTTTACTTGTGTGCGTGTGTGTTTTTCTTCTTGAAAAAATCTTGAAAATTTCTGCCGCATTCTTTATAGCTTTTGCAATTTTATTCCATTCTTGTTATAGGCTTTCCTTATTTCCCTGCGTTTGTCTTAATTCCCTCTTTAGATTTTCCCAGTATTGATCTTCTATCTTCTCACTATTAAAGGTAGTACGGTCGTAAATGCAATAGTTTTCTTTCTTCTTTTAGGTTTGTTTTGTTTTAGTTTAGTTCTTACAAGATAGTGATGGCTTCCGCACTCGGCGCCTCTGATGTCCTTTGAGAGTGCATAATAATGTATTATAGTATTTATTATTGGCGCGTAGCTTTTAAAAATATCGAAACAACTTTGACGATGAATTTTGATTTGTATGAAAAACCAAGGCCGGCATTCATAAACCAAACTTACGCTATGCGACCGCTATATTTCATAAACTGAGCATATTTCCTACATTTTTGGCGCATAATCAATTTCCGGGTTTATGAATATTTTGTCAATTACTTTCCTACAATGTGGGAAATACATACCGTTTATGAAATATAGCGAATTGTAATCGAACGCATAGCCTAAGTTTGGTTTATGAATACGGGTGTAAGTCGTCGTTGCCTCCTAACGACAACTCCAATATTTCATGTTGTACTGAAAACACAATTAGGTGGTATACTTGCGAAGATATTTGGTGACCTGAATAAAATGAAACCCCACTATTGGTAGCTGTTATCCAGCGAAATTGTTTTTTTTAGAATATGTATAAAAGAGGTCCACAGTAATTAGACAATAAAATAGTTACTATAAACCTATTTTATAAGAGTTGTATAACAGCAATATTAACATGACTGCGCACTGCTTTATAATGTATTTATTAAATAGATTTGTAATACTTCCAGAAATGTTTATACATCATTAAAAGTAGTGTTGAGATTACTTTATAAGCTGTTTTTTAGACACTTCTATGTCATTATTGTTAGATATATTTTTATTAAGTAAAAAAAAAAATATAAAGGATCTATAATTTAAGAAATTACAGTTTCGCCTAAAATGCATCGAATATAAGCCCAGACGGTTGGAATGCGAGATGGCACTTGAGAAACGTAAATAATAAACAAAATCGGTCGGGGCGACATAGCTTCGTCCAAGGGCCGGGGCAGTGGTTGATATGCTGTTAAACGATGCACACGCTAATAAGTATTTGGGGTATTAATAATTAATAATACATAAAATGTGCGGAATAATTATTATTACACGGCAGGCGCGTTATTGGCCAATCTCGCGGCTCGCGGCTCGGGGTATGCGATGTTTGCGTACGATTATAGTCGGCGTGTATTATATACAGGGTCCGTACATACAGGGTGTGTTTAGGAAATATTGTGCACCACACCGGAGAGATGCAGTACGCTTTAGAGATAAGTTGTATATTATAGCAAATTGCATGATATGTAGAGAATTAGCTTGATCTACTTCTTGCTTGGTATGAAGGAGGGATTCCCCTGGGTTTAGGCTCGGCAAGGCGTGGCAGGTGCTACATCACTTGACCGCTGACTAGTTGGACTATGTTGGCGGGGGTGGTTGCGGGATGTCTGGGACGTTGGGGACATCATTGCATGAGTAGCCATCCCGGAAGGGGGATCGTACTAACAGGGTTTAAAAACGCAGCCGAGAGTGAACGACGTACTGTTCACGGTCCAAGGGAACCCGATGTAGCGGGCGGCCCCGAGGAATTGTCACCAGCCTTACGTGCCAGGTGGAGGCCGGTGGTGAGATGCCACACCACCTGGTGGAAGAGTAGATTAGTGGTAGAGAATCTACGGGTCGGATAGTACCAAGACGTGGGGTAGAGCGTGTTTGCATCTACCTAAGTGAGGCTATCTGCGGTGCATGTAGAGTGTGCTTGTGGAAATAATATTTTAGAGAATTGGAACATGTGAGAGAGCAACAGAAACGAGTTTGGGAAGGCCCAAGGTTGGTACCATTAAGAGATATGGTAGAGGCACGAGTGTGAATTATAAATAGACCTTAAGGGTCGGTGGAGCAAGTGCAGGCCGTTGTGGCCTTGGGGACCGGGGGTCCCCGGTGAGTAAATAACTGTTGACTCTTGACATATGATTGTAAACACATGTTATTTTTTGCATGAACGCAATGTGTCATTGGGCGATGACGGTGGCGGAAGGTTCCCAGTAGCCGAAGAAAAGGGTGAGCGTTTGATTAATTATATTTAAGTATACGCATTAATATGTTTTTATAATAATGAAAAGAAAATATTTTGATAATTTTGCGGCCGGTCTTACATTATTTTGCTTTATTACTTGTGGCCATTTTGGACGTTTAAGTGCTTTATTAATATCGAGAAGATATTTATAAGAGCAAAATAATAAAGCTTTAAGTTTTAAAGACTTGTTGTGTGGACATTTATAAGAATTTTATAAAACATTTTTAGTTACTTGGGTTGTTAAACATAGCGTTGAAAGCTCCTGAAACCCTCTGACCCTTCTTAGATGACTTGAAGATTTGTTAACACTTTTTCTTGGCAAATATTCATTGATCCTAAATTGTGTCATACTGAAGAATGTTGCACTATCAGCGAAATAAATTAAACACATGGCGGAAGCGATTCGCACTGCCTTTTTTCCCGCTGTAAAAGCATAATTAAATTTATTTCGCAACTCCCGATATTGAATTTTATTACTTATTGGAATAAGATAATCGCATATCCGAAAATAAACATCGTTAATGAGTACAAATTAAGCGTCGATAACTCGCTAAGCAGCTATTGATTGATGTGTTATTTTAAGCGTTGTAACATATTATGCGGTTTTTTCGGCGGCATGTGCTTTGCGGACCGCCGATTAAAATAAAAAATGCAACCGCGGTGGAAAATAAAAACGGACGTCGTCTTTTTTTTTGTTTTCTTTTTTGGCAAGTGCCCAGTGTTTTCGTTCCGTTCGAGCAGGTATTTTATTCGACGTAACGTGTCATATTTAATCATGGCGATTTTCCGGTTCGGAAAATAATAATAAACGACGACAGCGCTCCAAATTTATTTAAAAAAAAATTATATCCGCGCCGGCCCGTGAAATACGAACGAGACGATTCCAGTTCGGCTTTATTTAAACACCCGAAAGAATAGATAAAATATTTCTCTTTTCTCTTCGTCGTCTTCGAATAACGTACGGCTCTATTTGTGAGGAGGTATTTTCGGCCTAAAAAAATTTATTATTCCGCGTAAGCCGCGAGGTATTTTTACAACCTTCGTTCGCACATAATTTCCAATATACGATATTTTTGGTGAATCAACTCAACCTCGTCACTTATTTGAAATAGAAAATAGGTTGATGTTAGTTTATTACACAAGCTGCAATATCTGTGAAGTTGTAAAGATTAAAATAGAAGTGAAATAGTTCTCAAAGTATTGACGGTTTGATAAATTTGGAAATTTCTCGTTATTCTTAAACCTTTTATGAATAGCAATGAGTAATGAATAAAATACATGAACATATTGATAAATTTGAATACAGCATGTCTCTGAACCTATGTCTTTAATTGAAACCACAAATAGTGGTCAAGAAAAGAAGCAACATTTGTTCCGCAACTATTACTGAGATAGCAATAATAACGCAGATAAAAATTATTTTACTTTTTCATAGAAATTGTTTGAGCGTCGCTGAATGCAGCTTAAATGTTCCGGCGGAGCTTGGTTTTCAATTATTCTCCGACGTCCGAGGCCATAAAAAGTCACAAAAACGCAGACCATGACCTAATGCACAGATATTGTACTTAAGGCAGGTCAAGTATCGCGTTTTCTTGTTAATTCTGAAAGCAGATAAATTTGATAACTAGGTAAGTTCTTAATAGTTTAAAATATTCTGTGCGTGTTGCATTAATTGATGATTAGTTTTGTGCTCATCTGTACTTTAACAGTTAAATTAAAAAAATTCAATCTAAAGGCGATCGAAAAAGTGGAAATTCTTACATCATATTAATTTGTAAATTGCCAATAATCAACTTATAATTTTGACTACTAAAGCTTATTGTAATTGTACAGCAAAAATAATTTGTTTCTTTATTAAATCTTCGAATAAACGACGAAATAAACGTCTGCACTAGGCGAGAGTTTTTATATCTTTATGGTTTAAGCAGACGCAGAAATTCAGGTACAGTATTATCCTTAAAAAAACATGTGTTTTGTGTTGGAACGTAAGCAATTAATAAAATAGTTCGATTGAGAGCTAGCGAAATTATTCAATTACTTATTTTGAACCCATAGATTATTGTGTGTATAGGCAATCTAATTTATTTAAATTTTTCATCGTATCGTACTCCAATTCTTGCTTTCCGTTTTTACAATAGGAATAGTTTCTGCTCTTGCAATACTTATTCTGTAACTATTAGTGCGATAATTAACAAATAATGTCACGCATTTTCAACGCAGTTATAAAACTAGCGTACGAAGATGTTTAATTACTTCAGCAAAAATCTAACGAAGGTTAGGTATTCGTTATAATTGTTATTGTCTATTACAAAGAGGTGCGTAAACGAACGTTTTTACTTATCGCATGTTGAAAATACAAATAAACATGCCGATATCCGCAAGTGGGATTCATATTCGTATACATTAAGACCTTGACCGAGTTCTTCTAAACTAAACAAAAAGATTTATTGCGGTTTATTGCTTTTATTGGAATAAATTGCTGAAACAAGTCTTAAACCAAGCAGAGGTTTCAAAACAAAGAGACTTCGCTCGCCTGTTAGTTGAGTATGTGCGCCATAAAATTCATGAAGGGCTGTATAAATTTGGCGAAGAGAACATTGATTTGGGAAATAAATTTCACAATTTTGAAGCGTTGTTCTATTGTCAAACGTTCCACGCTGATTTGTATGCACAAATGTCACTTATAGCGCGAAAACTAACAATTGATTTCACAGCTACCACTAAACGAAGTTCTACCTAACCGAAGAACACCCTTTATTTTGCGTAAAGGTTACTTTCTGTTCACCGAAAAGAAACGAAAAAAAGTATGGTATTGTGACAAATTTTTGGAATTCCGACTTTGTGCGAAGTGAAACAAATGACAGAAAGTGAACTTGTACATATCACTAAGCTGAGAAACAGCGAAAATTGGCCACTCTGGAAGTTCCAATTAAATTCAAGTGACACTTGGACCGTTGCCAATGGGAATGTAGTCAAGCCTGTAAATCCAGAATCATGAAATGAACAAGATTTGAAAGTTATGCAACGGACAGAAGCCGGCAACTCGTGCAAAAAAAATGTGGGAGACACTTCTTTAATTCATAAACAAAAGTCAGATGCCTGAAAAGATCCGGCAGATGACTTAGCAACACATTTCGAAACTCGAAGATTTAGCACATCGATTAAAAACATGGGTGAGCTGATTTTGAATTCATTAATTATACCAAAAAATTGGATGCCATTATCCACGCAATATAATCACTTCTTTAGTGACTGGGATTCTACTATCGCAAAAGAGAAAAGTTTGCCTAATTTTTCCAAGAGTTTCCTTTCGATTGAAGAAATGTAACTTGAAATTCTCGAAATAAAGTAGAAGGATATGCTCGTAAATATAAGCTGAATGGTTATGAGAAGAAAGAAAACCGTAACTTTGGCGGTACTTACAAACAGAGAAATTTATGGCGTTTTCGATTGATCGCTCTGGAGCACTCTCAGAGTATCTTCATCTTGTTTTAACCTCGAGTAAAAACAGATTATGCAAACACTCTCGGAGTGTTCTAGAGTAATCAGTCGAAAACGCCCATAAGTACTTTGTATGTAACAAGTCATTGGGCAAGGAATTGTAGAAATAAAAGGGAAAAGAAAATAAATAAATCTCAAGTGGGAGCACAAGATGATGCAGTCATGGGTGAGATAAGTGGGAGCACAAGGTGATGCACTCATGGGGTGAGATGCTAACATCTCAGTGAGTGAGTGAACGAGCTACCATATGTACTATACCCGCAAAAAAATCTGGGACAAGTGTTTACATGCATTTTGGAGTTATTTTATTAGTTTGAATGCAACTTTAAACTTGTTTCTACGTAAAAAACGCAGAAATAAACAAACGGACGAATACATCATAGCAGCAATAATTAACTCGTCATATTTACAATAGGACACATTACATGTCTCAGATTTTTTTGGCGGGCATAGTACAACCAACGAGAATGGTTTGTTAATTTTGCCAAGTTTGAACAGCATTTACCAGTACGTATGGGAAAAATGTTCGCAAATGCAAAGGTGATGTAAATATTATGGAATTTGACGGATATAAATGGGTTGATAGACATCTGTCAACAGCATTACAAATACAATTGCGGCTCGATAGGTCAGTTTTTCATTTTTGGGCAAAAAAATTCAGTTTTGGAGAATTAATCTCTTATGTAAAGAGGAACTTACAGTTTCATTTAAAGACAGAGGTTTTGAGACATCCTGTATTTTCAGAATTAATTTACTCTTTATCTCTTTCTCTGTTTGGGTAAATGTCCTTCGACGACAATTCCAGTATTTCATGTTATACTGAAGACTAAATTAGGTGGTTAAGTAGGAAGATATTTTGTGACCTTAATAAAATGAAACTCCACTCTTGGTAACTGTTATCCAGCGAAATAGTTTTTTAGAATGTGTATAAAAGAAGACCACAGTAATTAGGCAACAAAATAGTTACTGTGAACCTATATAAGAGTTGCATAAGAGCAATATTGTCATGACTGCCCATTGCTTTATAACGTATTTATTAAATAGATTTGCAATACTTCGAGAAAAGCTTATACAGCATAAAAAGCAGCATTAACATTACTTTATAAGCTGCTTTTCAGACACTATTACACTATTTTGCTTTATTACTTCTGCCCATTTTGGACTTTTAAAAGCTTTCTTAATGTCGAGTAAATGTTTATGAGACCAAATAATAAAGCTTTAAGTTTTAAAAACTTGCTGTATAAACATCTTTTAGAATTTAATAAAGCATTTTTGGTTACTTGCAAGTGTACTACCGCGCTCAACATAAATGATACCATTTGGCAATTTCGTAGCCCTTACGCCGAATGTTCTTAAAGGTGTGGTTCGCATGCAGGAGTATCATTTAAGTTGAGCGTCGTTTCGTTCTCACTCAAATAATAATAAGTAGGCTTAGGATAATTATGCAATTGCATATTTGCATATGCCGACGCATATTTTAAACATTTTTAAAAATAAACGCATATTTTAATTCTTTAGAGCATACATGCATAATTTACTTCATTTTTTTGTTTTAATTGCAAATTTGCCATTATTTCTTACTGGGTGTCGACACCTCTAATGTTGTGTCTTCGATCTAACCACTGCGCATTCTTCCACGAGATGATTCTTAAATGTCGCGAACAATTTAAACTTTTCGAGAAACATCAGAGGAAATGACAATTTGGAATGATAAGTATACCTAGGCCCTACGCCTACGTCCCGAGCTTCGTTCCGATCGGCCCACAAATGACACCCCTGGAATTTCGTAAAGTCGAAAAGTGTGCATTTTTGCGTTTAGAAATAGATTACTTCTTCACCCCGCCGGTTAATTGCGAATCCGACGTCGCTGTCGGCTTCCCTAGTCAATGTCCAAAGTCGAATTTCGATCCGGGCGGTATTTATTCTACAGAAGTTAATTTTTAGTGCATATTTAAGTGCAAAATTTTGATGATTTTGATGCATATTTGCATGCATATTTCGATGTTTTTTAATGCATAATAATCCTAAGCTTAATAATAAGGCATCTCCCCCATAAATTGTGAATTTAGTTTAAAACACTAAATCTAGTAAGTGGCGCCAGTTGCGGAGCACGTGCGTCGATATGCCTTCCTTCAAACTCGATTGTCCGCCTGGTCGGCCCAATTAATTGTTTTAGTGATAGGTACTACGACATACATTATGAGGGAGACGTTTTTTTTTATTACCTGAGTGTATAGCAAATACAGGGTCTAAAAAGCAAAGTCGAAGCCTTATGAGAAAAAGAGAAGGACAGCGAATAGCGAAAGTTGAACAAGATCAGAAACAACGTTGTATTAAGACCTCATAAGATAAAATAATTAAAAACAGAAACTTAACAACTGATCGAAGGAATCAGTCTTTTGGAAGTATAAAGATAGTTTAGCTATTTTGGATGAAATAACACTTATGGATAATAGGATATTTATACCGTGGAAATTAAGAAACGAAATTCACCATCAAGGACATATGTGGATAGTTAAGTGTCGCAGAAGAACGAAAGAAGAAGCTATGTGGTGGCCAGGCATAAGCGCAGAAATATTGAGAATGGTAGAAAAAAATTGTAAAGAATGTTTGGAACGGAAAGTTAACAGGTCAGAACCCTTGAAACGAAATCTTTACCAAATCGACCTTAGAGAAAATTAGCAGCAGACATCAAGCAGAGATGTTGTCTGGCAATTGAAGATTATTATTCGGGATATTTAGAGGTTGTAGACTTATCAAATTTAACATAAGGTTATGTGATAAGAAGATTAAAAAATATTTTCGCAAGGCAAGGAATACCAGAAATCTTAAGAAGTGATGGAGGTGAGCAGTTTGTTTGCTGATTTCGTAAAAGAATAAGGTTTTGAATTGATAAGTTCAAGTCCAACGTATGTGCAATCGAATGGAGAAGCTCAAACGAGAGTGAGAATTGCATAAAGCATATTGCCTAAAAGTAAAGATCCAAATCTGGGATTGTTAGCAAATAGATTCATCGCCATTGGAATCTGGTTATTCATCGTCAGAATTATTATTTGGGATAAAGTTGAGCAACTCTTCCTATTCAAGAAAGCAAACTGAAACCAAAATGGAAAAATGTGGGATTTGAAGACAAAGACAAAAATTTAAAAGAAAGACACTACAACAGACTGAAAGGAGTGCGAAATTTAACAGAATTGCCACGAGGAGTGCAGTGTATGTAACCAGACTTGAAAAGATATGGGCAAGTTATTAAGCAAACAGAGAATCCTAGATCATATTTGGTAGAAACAAAGAAGGGAAACATAAGAAGAAGTAGGAAACATCTGATAGAAAGTAAAGGAAGAGAAAAAATAAACGAAGACAACAGTGATAAAAAAAACCAAGTCAGAAGAATCGATGAAGAGAAAGGAGGACACTGAAGTAAAGATGCAGACTCGAGAGTCAGAAAATCTTCATAGAGAGGAAATAATGCCAAAAAAGATACTGAAAGAGATCTCGCCAAGATTGTTAGAAGATAGAGAAGTAAGGAGATCAAGAAACGCTGAGAAACCTAACCAGACAAGAACGTCAAGGACAGAGAGATTAAATTACTCATAAAATTTAAAAATTTTGTGGTAAGGAAGGTGTAGTGTCAGGATAGTTAGCAGAAGGCTTGAAGAATAACAACAGCAATTATTATTATGACATTTAAAAAATATTATGTAATTTTGCAATTATTAAAGTTTTAATAAATAGGATACATTAGAGGTGTCTATTACAAGAAAAAACACATTACAAAATGGTTTGATCATTTAAGATGGATGAAAGGTGAATTAAAACAAAACAGGATAGGAAAAGGGGGAAAGGTAGATCCAGCAAAACATAAGGTGAGAAAACAGTTAGACTGGATCTGCGAGATAGAAAAATAGGGAGAAACCTATGTGACAACATGTGACGAAAGCTTTCATAACGTACAGAGACGAGAGATATATTGGATTGTTGCAGAGTCTATCAAATATGTGCATCTTCGGACTGGAAAAGACTTTAGTAGGCACATCTTCAACAATTGGGTACGAAAAGGTTAAGAGTTTGAGGACTCTGTATATTTGACACCTTCTTCAAGAAGATCTACGTTTGACAACTTCATCATGAAACAGCTCGACATTTTACTGGATTTTTGAATTGGCAAAGAATATACTTCAATTGTCTGATGATAATATGACGTTAGTTCCAATCGCATGCCAATAAGGAGTAGAAGTAAGAAAGCAGCAGAGAAGACCTGAAGCCAGTATATGTGATACTTCTGAAATGTTATCAAGACACCAATGGTTCTACCTCAAACAGCAAACCAAATGGCTATTAAGATCTCCTCGATGTGTGGTTTTATCAAATTATGATTACTATACTTTATTTATTTTAACTGAAACGTCGTTTCAACGCAACAAACTTTTTAATTTACGATCACTGTTTGCTCCACATTCCTGATTTTGAGTCTGCATCAGCTACTCCTTGGACTTTCGTTCGTTAACCTTATTTCTTTCTTTGCAACTGAAATTTTGAACAACACCTGAAAGAAAAAGGTCAAAAATTCAAAAAAGTGGCAAACCAATGAATGGTTCACAAGCTTATGATACCCACGGACCCCTTCTCTCATAAGAAAAACCTAACCACGAACCTAACCTCCTCAGTGAAATAATTCTACACAATTTCTGCAGAAGGATAAAACCACAAATTTAACTTCGATGTCTTTTGGCGCGCCCCCAAATTAATTTAATTTGCCACGGGGTTCGTAGGACCCACTACAATAAACGAATCGCACTGGTCCGTTGGGGGTCTTCCTTCCTGATTACTTTTTATCTACTTTTACATCGCAAGTCATCTAATACTGTAGTAACATGTTTGAACATTCGCTTGGAGGAAAATTCTGCAAGAGGGTGTTGAAATAAATTTAACGACTTCTGTGCTTTCATTCATTCATTCAACAGAATCAAGAACATTATTAAGATGTTTTCGAGCCTTGTCGCCTTTGTATGTCAGCGTTACTTTGATCTTCATCGACCGTAAGTGATAAGCGCTTTTGTTGCCCAAGGACATTGTACGCACCGTACTATTTATTTTTAGAACATTGGAAGATTTTTTTTTCAGGAATACGCGCTGACAACATAGTACTTTAGAACCACTTTCTAAACACGTGTATTCACTCATAGTCATTTTACAAAGACGCGAGTTGATTTCGTTTGAATTACTGCCAGAATAAATTCTCGAAAGCTCAAGGTGAGCAAGCAGTTTAACTGTAAACTGAGATTATTTTGATTCATTCTCTCAGGCCCCAGATTTCCACCATGACCTTGGAAACCATTGTGTCGATACAATAGTTTCCAAGGATGTTATCTGTTAGATAAATTTGTGGGGAGTTGGGAAGAAACCTTGAATTTTTTTAAATTAGTAATGCCATTTTTTATTCTCTCAAAGCGCGTTGAAATAGTGATCGATTGGCATTCAAAAAATCTGTATTCTGAATAGGTACATAATAAATATCTAAATATTAATAGAATTGCAATAGAATGTTTCTCGTCCCATGAGCTAGGGGTGGGCAACTGCCCCATTAGCCCCACTTTTGCTACGCCGATGAGGCAGGATATCTTTCTGTTTGCATTTGTATGCTTGCTTCATTATGTACATACATTTGTTTTTACCTTTTTTTGTTCCCCTTTTTGCATGATGTGGCGTGATGTTTCTGTAGTCCTTCTTATGAGTATTTCGTCTCTATTGCTAACACCATGTTACCATGTACTCCCAAGTTTTCCCTGCTTTTTCAAATTTATTATTTATTAGTTGCTTACATTTCCAACCAATACACTTTATATATGGGTTTCTTCTTTGGTGTTTGCTTCATTATTTAATCTGGAAATCCATCTTCTTTAATCTATCTCTTTAATTTGTGTGTCCCTATTATAATAAACGTTTCCCTTCTCTCGTTCTGTACACGTTCTTCTGAGTCGTTATTCTCGTTTCGAAATTTTCGTTTTTTCTTCGTTCTCCAATGAAGACTTACGTTTAAGCTATTCATCGCTTCTCACATGTATTTGTTTTCTTCTTTATCTGTACTTGCCGTTTTGAATTCAATTCTATTTAATTCTTATTTTTCTTTGTACTCTCTTCGCCTGTAAGCACGTGAATGTTTGTTTTATTCAAGCTAAACTGCATTCTCCACAATCTACGTTTACTCTTTCGTATCATTTTGTTCTTTTCCTGTCCTGTGACCTTCGATACAAATTGGCGAATTGAAATGCGTTGACGAATAATGATTGACCACGCTCATCGTTCATTCGAACTACAGTCCATCTAATGATACAGAATTATCGATTCCCCACCAGATCCGACGGATTTAAAGTTTTTTTCCAGAACAATACATTGATAAATCACTCACACATACGTCGCGCGCTCTTTCTTGTAGTCCGACGTTCACACACAAACACGACAGCCCAGCTCTCTGCTATTGTGGTCAGGCGTATACATTCGTTCAGCGTTCTATTCTTGTAGTCAGGCGAACCCACACACATCTGCACATACACACCAGCTAACGCGCTCTGATATATCGAGTCAACCAATCAAGTATGTGTCTATGAAAATGAAAACAACCTCAAGTAATATCCCTCACTTCTCCCAGACACGCTGTTATCTAAGAAGGGTCTGTGGGTAGGCTTCGCCTTCTTGGATTCCTACGTTTCTCCACGTCCCACAATTCATCAGTCACTTCGCTAGAGAGCGGACTGTTCAGGATCTACTCTTCGCCAAGGTGCCATTACGTCCGACAAGCCTGGCAACAGTTGGGGCACGTTCAGAAACTGCATCGCGAGAGCACTTTGGGTGTGTAAAAGGAGAAGCAAAATGCACAGAATCACTTACGTGAGAGAGAAAGAATATTACCCTTCTCCTACCAATTAGATTTACCTTCTTTAGATGTTCCTCAATCCAGTTAAAGTTACCTGTTCCAGATGTTCTTCAATCCGGTTACATTTCCCCGTTCCAGATGTTCTTCTTCCTTTTTTTTTTAAATTTTAATCGCTGTCGAGCCTTCTTTGTTGTTCGATCGATTTTGTTGCACTTCGTTTTAATAACGAGCAAAAAGTCGTTTAGCTCAGCCGAGACGTGACTCTCCCCATCGTGATACCCTTGCTTACTTCATTTGTTTACGGTCCCACTCCTTTTTGCAGCTTGCATTTACTCGTAATCAAAGTACAGACAGAAGATAAGGAAAACAAAATCGCTCGGGTTAACGAGAATCACCAAGTAATTCGATTAAACATGTAAGAAGAGTCAGGAGGGGGAGGGGGCGGTGGAGATTCTTATCTCTTCTACCCTCTGTGCCCCCACTTTTAAACCCTTCGCGCCGAAGTCGTGGTTTTTACAGTCATAAAATAATTAAAGTATGCAGCAAAGATTTTTTCTTTCGCTGCCACCGCCGGAGTTAATCGGGGATTCCGGCAGGCCCTTGCAAATTTCTTGATTTGTTTTCGCTAATTTAGAAGTCCGGAGGACTCGGGATTTTCCGGAGTCTGAAGCTGTGGAATGTGAAATAGAATGTAGCAATTATAAATCGCTGATTCTGTTACATGCAGGCGAAGACAACCTAAGAAGAAACGGAGGTTCAGGTGCATAGGACCTCCATGTTCAATTTATGGTATGGATGGATTTTCTTAAGGAAAGGGGTTCAGGGATATTCTAGGTTGTCTGGTCTGATATCGTAGCACATCTGGTCTTTTCTAGGATATCTGGTCTATCCTAGGATACATGGTAAGCCCGTTACACAGAAAGGCCTTGGAAATGCAAACGCACACCTTTCCTTAAATCACGTGATTAGTCGCAGTCAGTTCTGTAATATGGCCTGCATTTCAGCACATTTCGCGAGAATTAAATTGAATGTTTATTCTGAACGTCGACTGTGGTTGTAAAACTCGGCGTCGCTTCAATTGTTCGTGTCATCTTGTTCCTGCGTAGTTCGTTTCTTGTTCATTTGATATTTCGATGGAATTATAAATTGGTTTCACACTTGACATTTAACGCTTCGTACACGGTTGGCTTTGGTTTATGTCACGATTGTTTTGATTCGTCCAAACGCGCTCTTTTTTTTAGTCGGAGCTTTATTCCTGAACGAGCCCCCATTATTTGTAGTACGTTATACGTTGTTCCTACGTTTGTTAAGTTGTTTCATTGTATTGTTATTAGGTCCCCAGATTTGATTGACGTTTATTTTACCGATAGGGTTCGGAAACAAGCTGTCATTTTTGTTAATAATTTTTTTTGTTTCTGTGACGATAATTGTTTTAAATGTGTTGCCAAATAATGTATCTCAATGATTACAAACTTAAAACTGAATTGAACTGTCGTGAATTGAATAGTATTTATATACATCATTCTATTATATATTTCCTTCAGTACAATCATAGCCCGAGACGTCTAAGGTAATCATCAAAGCGAGGATTAAAAAGTCCCTGTCCCCTAGTGTTTCGAAATCGTGTCATATACGCCGTGACGGTACTATTTCATCCTTGCTTTAGTAATCATGCGTTTCAATCCCTCAATGTATAATCTACTGTTCGAATTCCGGTAAGTTAATGTCCAGATTAATCCGTAAATTATAGTTCCCCAATTCACTTGCTTAAATTTTTATAAACCTTTTTGGAGTTAGTTGGTTGGTCTCAAATGTATTTAAATAACAACATGCGTATCAAAATCACAAGAAAATTGGTTCTAAAAAATAGAATGCTTTTAGTAATGCATCGTCAAGTGAAACTGCCTTGACTTGAACATTTCGCCGCAACTTTTTGGGCACAAATAACTTCGGTGAGGTTTTATTGTTGAATAGGTTTTTGATCGATGTGAGGCCGACCTTTCACCGGACTAAAAATGTCGAGCGAACACAATACAAACCGGCCGATTTCCAGGAAGTCGAGGCTATCTATCAAGATGCGTTTGCCTGGGCGGAGAAATGTGCATGGCGCAAATTAGTCTCGTCCTATAGTCAAGATTATTTATTAAATTTCAGGACCGATATACACGAATCATCAGTCTGTAAAACTTAATTTACTTATTTGTACTTATTTATTATGGTGCTTCCTTTAATACCCTCGTAAACCAAAGAAATCATTTTATCAGTACTCGAATTAGCGTTACTCGAACCGATGTCTAAATAGATTAGTTTGAAGCTGCGAAGGTCTCAAAGCAAATGAAAGAGTTTTGCTCAACAGGTCAAAAAGAATCCATAACTGAGTAGCTGAATGGCTCCTAATAAGAGAAAAAGATAAAAATATGGCCGCTAACAGAAACGATGTCTTGGAAGCTTATAAGCAATTATAAAACCTATAAAAAGCTGCAATAGCAATAGGTGTTTTAAGCTATTTATTAGGCGACACATTACCACCTTTATAAGAGTAAATTACTCTATCAATACTCTCATTAAAACTTACTGTTAAGTAATGCATCCACAACAGTGTAACACAACACAAACTTCCTCCTTCAAATCCTGTATAAAAACTATTATTTACGTCATCCAAGGGGTAAAACTTGATACATGTTTCAAATTACCTTTATTTGTTGTCATCGTAAGTGTGAAACATAACAGAAATACTCTGTAAGCTAACAAAATATGTAATTATAAACATAACCTCCAAATCGTCATTAGAAATTATTTCAAGCGCGAACTAGTAGCTTGTTTTTTTTCGAAGAACCAAAATAGAAAAATAGTGTAGGAAACACTAGCGCACTTGTGCACCTGACGCTCGCGGGCTTATGAAACTTGCTCTTTAATCTACTATTATTAGAGCAATTATAAATCTACAATACTTTCGTTTGACGTTTCATAAATGTTATATAGGCTGTTCTTTTACTATATGCAAATATTTAAACCTGCAATATATCACCATAAATGGCAACGATTGAATTCATATGTTCTTAACAAAAATGTAATAGTTTTCGAGAAAAATGCAGTGGCAGGTTTTCGCTAAACCGTTTGAGAACTGCTGGCATGGCTAAAAGTGGAACGCGGGGGCCTCTTCAATTACCACCCGCATCCGAAGTAGGCCAGGATCAGTGCCTTACTGGATCTTGAGCAGGAATGATAAATCAGCGCCGCTCCGATTAGCTGGTCCGTCAAAACGTTTACTATTTAAATTAGCTTCACTGCAAATAATTTCAAGTTTAAGTATTTTAAATTGAAATCTAGTGCAATTCAAGAAGCTGCGTTTCCGAACAAATTAAAAGCGAGGTACAAACAAATTGTAATTTGTCATTCCATGTTATTTTTAAAAGGCTTATAAAAATTTTACATTTACTTTGTTTCCAAGGACCGTAAGTAGTAATACTTTCATAGCTAGCAGCGAGATTGCAGCAAAAGTTTATTTACGTAAAAGGGTGAAGGAAGAACATTTTCAATGCGCTTGCCTAATTGGTGCATAAATTCTCGGATTTAATCGTCGATAGTTTGATATCGTAAAACAAATAAATGTAATATTACTTCGTTCAGTGAATTAAAATAATTAAAATTTAAATAAAATAATCAATAAACGACATCAGTGATTATTATTACGAAACTGCGTTGAACATCAACATCGAGTGCGGTATCGGTGGATTTTTTTGTCCCTAAATAAAAATACATTTTTTCTTTATCTTTCTTTTTGTCTTCCTTCACAGAGACCTCGTGTAATTTAAGGTCCTGTGTTAGGGGGCTCGCCTTGAGGGTTCCCGGCAGGTAGGAGGATCTTTAAATCAAAGTGAAGGAAAAAAAATAATTTAAAATCGGTAAAATTTAGAGAAAACCAATTTTGAATCAAGAATTTCCCTAATTTGTTAGATTTTTAAAATTGTTTTTTTAGTAATTTTTTAATTTCTTGCAATTTTTTCAATCTTCTTTCCTTCAAACTTTTTCCGATTTTTTATCAGTATTCTTTTTTAATGTCATACATTTTTACCAATTTCTTTTCTTTTTTTGATTCCTCTACAGAGATGTGATATTTTTTATTTTCTTTTGCTTAAAAAAAGACAGATTTTTAAAAATTCTCCCGAATTTTTACATTTATTTCCTCATTTTTGAGATTTTTTGCTATTATTTTTCTGAATTTGTATTTTATTTCTCGTCGCCGGGTCGGTTTTGCATAGGTTGGCTTCGGTTGGGTTGGGTTGACCTGGCACTTCCTTTTTAATTTTCAATTTTTTTTTTGAAATTTCAATTGCTTTCTTCTAATTTTTCGGTTTTCTTTTTTCTCAAATGTGCGATGTTTCATTGTGTTCGCTTTCCTCAGGTCGGTTTCAGTTGGGTTGAACTAATTTCGACGTTTTATTCGGGAATTCCGGTTGGGTTGGCCTTGAACTTATTTTCTTCATTCAAAGTTTCGACATTTCTCTTCAAACTTGCAAATGTAAATTTTATTATCTCGTTTCTTTCCATTTTTTTCTCTTCTAAATTCATCTGTGTTTTTTTTCCTCTTTTTCAGTAGTTTTCGTCGTTGGATTGGTTTTGCGTAGGTTGACTTCAGTTAATAGTAACAATAATAAATAATAATAAGTTTATTTATCAAATTGCCACAGTACATAACAGAGATATACTATAGATATGTGGGTGAAATAAGTTGGTTTGCGTTGACCTTAAATTGCTTTTTTCGTTCGAATTTTCGACATTTTTCTTCAATCTTCGATAATTTTAAGTTTTCGTATTTTTCCAATTTGCTCCGAATTCATTCGATTTCTTCCTTAGTTTCGTTAGTTTTCGTCGGTAGGTCTGCTTACACAGGTTGACCTTGAATTTTTTTTTTTATTGTTTTAAGTTATATTAATTATTTTTTGTTTTCATTTTTCCTTTGCTTTTCTCGAGTTTTTCCCAGTTTTCATTGGGCTGGCTTCGCTTAGATCGATTTCGATTGGGTTAGCTTGAGTTTGAGATAATTCAAAATTTTTTGCAACCTTCGTGAATTTTAATTTGTCGTTTTTTCTTTTTCAATTTTTTCGATTTCTTTCGGCATCCTTATCGTCGTTTCCCTGGATTTGCGCCTCTAGGGTTGGGTCGGCTTAGAATGTGTTCCCCGAATTTTTAGGGTTCTCGGCGATTTTTTGGGATTTTTTTCATTAATTTCGAACCTCAAACATGTTTCTCTACTATTCTCACAGTTCAGTATACGTTTGTCATTTGTTTCAGCAATACAATTTCTCTAATTTTTTCTCTCCTTTTCGAACCCAATGTGCATTTGCTTTTAATCATTATTGTTTAGTTATGGCTTTCAGTGAACCCTTTAAACAGTGAACTCATGGAAAGGTAAAATAATTTCACGTAAAAATGGAACTATGTATGGAAACAAAAACTGTGAAATAAAAATATAACCGTGAAATAAAACGGTTACTTACTTTTTCAAATAATAAAGATGTATAAAAAAATCGATTAATTGATAATCAAAATAAAACATCCGTCAAATTTAATGAAACAAAACAAAAGACGATCGTGGATGAACATAAGACAAAAATAAAAATATGTACAATCAAGAAAAAGTAAAATCTATATAAATATTGACAACCAAAAATTTAATCTGTAAATATGAAATAAACTCAAATTGAGAAAATGAAAAAAAAAACAACAAAAGTCAATCAATTAATAATTAAAAAATTGAAAAATCGTCTCAAAGTTAAACGAAAGAAAAAACAAAAAATAAAAGATGATAGACGAAAATAAAAATTATATAATTAACTTTAATCTTTAAATGGTGAAAAAAATGTAATTAAAAAATAAAATCAATTTGCATAAAAGAAAAAAACAAAAAATGGCGATCGATCGAAGAGATTAAAATGTAAAATAAAATGCAAATCGTGTAAATTAAAAAAAGAACAAAAGAGAGGAGATGATCAGTTGAAATTAAAATATAAAATTGTTACAGATAAAAGATAAAGTGACAATTAAAATATAAAAATAAATTAAATGAAATCGAATAAAAGAAAAGAAAGTCGATCAATTAATTATACAACGTGGAAACTAAGTGGCGGATAAATTCGACATTTTCAAGGCGATTATTATTTTTTTTTTAAAGCGCTCCAACCCGTCAATTTTGTTAATTGGGAGAGTACTATTAAAAAAAAATAAAATTAACACTCGCCCAGCTTTCTGCAAACACGCTGTAGTATTAAAAATAATATCTGGAAAGGGTATAAAACTAGACGAAGTTGCGCGAAATTGACGGGTTCGAACGTCTTTTGAAAAATTGATCGTCTGGAAAATATCGTATTTATCCGCTGCTTTGTTTCCGCGCTCTATTAAAAATTGAATTAAATAAAGTCAAATAAGGAATTAAAAAAGTAAAATAAAAGACGATCGGTGATAAAAATAAAACGAAAGTGAATATTCCATAACACTTATGTTAGTCAAATCGAAGAGCACTAAAGAAAAAACTAAAGGCAATCAAACTGATAATTCAAATATAAAATAAAGTCAAATTGAATCGAGTAAAGACAAAATTCGATCGGTTATGACTAAAAAAAAAAATGAAATAAAATCAAATAGAATCAGTATATCCACACATAGTGTTTTAAGAATACTAATACATTTATATTTTAAAAGGGAATCCACCAATATTAACCAACCTATTAGGTTAAGGAATTATAATATCGAGAGTTTAAAAAACTTAAACTAAATATAAACAGCAATAACCTTACTGAAAAATATTTGAAAGCAAAATGTGATTACTTACAAGCAAACTTAAATGCCAAGAAGAGGCAAAAAATTATTGAAGACCATAAAATCTAGTCCTCATACTACAGATGTTATTCTAGGAATAAGAGCTTGTGTTTCTCTAAAAGTACGATTTGTT
Source organism: Prosopocoilus inquinatus (assembly GCA_036172665.1). Lineage (NCBI taxonomy): Eukaryota > Metazoa > Arthropoda > Insecta > Coleoptera > Lucanidae > Prosopocoilus > Prosopocoilus inquinatus. Next base: position 37,466,035 of record CM069877.1, read on the forward strand.
AAGGAAGTATTAAGGACAACTATTTATTTATATGTATTGCTTGTTTATACGTAAGATTCTTATTTTTCTTTTTAACTAAATAAAGCTCTAATACGTTCGTCTTATACAGATCGGCAAATATTTTCGTGTTTATATGATTATTCTGACTGAACTATCATGGGTTAATATATTATACAGTACATTCGACTGATTGACCTGGAATGAAATCAAGGCAAATATTTCCCTAACCGCAAATCACAACCGCCATAAATCTCACCGCCCGTCATAATATAGCCCAGAAATTTGCAAATTAATGGCCTCCATAATGGCAATTGTCTCGAATTAACACTCCGTACATAAAAAAGCCGACAGTCGATTTCACATTCGGCTTCGCGCACAATTCATCAGCGTTAATTAATTAATTACCCCGGCCACCACAAGCGATAAGACTGGCAGCATTCTTTCGGAATACAGAACGACACCTAATTAATTCGGAAAGGAAAGAGAAAAGGTCCCGGACAACGAACACCACCACGGGCGAAGATCTTGTGTGTTGTAATAGGCCGCGTATCATCCGGCCGATCGATTGTTTTATCGCTTCGGAGAGGAAAAAAATGTGTTAATTATGATAATTTATTTATACAAAATATACCTGCAAGCGTCGAAGCCGTTCGAATTTGTTCGGCAAACATAACATACCTACATAGAATTACGTACCTACTGCTCGAATTAATATTAATAAGGAAAAAGCAAAGCGTTTTATTAATTTTTTTAACGACTGACTTTGAAACTGACGCATGTAGGTATTTCAAAATGTTAATCACTGTGAAAACTAACACATTATTATTACGTAAATAAAATAATTATTAAAATAAATCGCAACCGGAGCGAGCGTGCGCGCAGAGGACTGTAAATACCTTTTTCTATGTGAAAATATTTAAAGATGTAATACATCATCATAACTGGCAACGATTGAACTCACATGTCCTTAACAAGAAGTTAATAGTTTTCGAGAAAAATGCATTGGCAGATTTTCGCCAAACCATTTGAGAACTGCTGGCACAGCTAATGAGTGGAGCGCCGGGATTTATTAAAATAAATAAATGTAACTTCACTCCAAGTAATTACAATTTTAAGTATTCTCAATTTAAAAAATTAGTGCAATTAAAGAAGCTGCGTATATCGCTTTCTTAGTTCTCTTGACGAAAACAATTGAATTGAAAAAATTTTCTGCAAATCGTTGTGGACCTGAATCGAATATCGCTCTTCTACTCTCTCATTTTATCTTCTTGATTCTCTTGACGAAAACGATTTTTTTGGTGGTTTAAAAGGTAAGAAAATTCTCCTAGAAATCACATGCGAAATTTTACCTTTATTAGTAGCGGTATACTTTTCATTTTAATTAATGTTCATTCAGAAGACATTTTAATGACTTACTTACTCCTTCTGAATAGCACGGATACTTCTTCTGAATAGCACGCAAACAATTAGATTTAGCATTAGAGAAGGTCTTAATTTGCGAATACACAGTTGATCACGCTGAACGACGCACATTGTGTTGTCACAATTTTGACAGTTCCTCTTTATACAGTCTTTTTCTTTGGGTTTTCCCTTTTTTTTCGCAATTATTTTTCCCAGTTGGGCAAATGACATTCCTATTTGACAACTGGAAAATGATTTGACAAACTGTGAAACATAATTAATTGACGAAATGTGAAAGGTGTGAAATAAATCTAACCTCAAATTAGAAACTCTGTTGGTTACTCAGTTACACTTAGTTACATCACAGCTTACTCCAAATGCGTATGATTTTAACTGACACTGTGGCACTTAAATGATAACTTGCTTTTGAACTGAGGAGACAACCGATCAAGGCTCTTTTGGTCGCATGAAAATAATTAAGCACAGAGAGAAAGGGAAATGATTTTGGGGAAGAAACAACAAGCTGAAAAAAATTAACGGATGCTGCGTATTTTTTTTTTTAAATTGAAAGTGTGAAATAAATAAATGAAACGGTAATTATTTGAAAGGAGAAGTTTGCAAAATTCAAGTCAAGTCTCTGAGACGCACGGCAGGAAAATGAGAGAAAATGGAAGAATTTTTATTATAATCAGATAATATTCCTATAATAGAAGTAGTTATTAATAATAGGCAGTTGACGAAATAAATACAGTATTAAAAAAAATATTCAAAATAAAACTTGTGCTGAGTGTGTTAAATAAGCAAGAAACCGAAAGCAAAAGTGCTTGTATTTGTATTTGTTGTTATAATCAATTCAACTTGTGCTAAATAGTAGTTGAGTCTTTTATATTTTAAGCTATCTTGTTTCTGTTTGTCTCATTGTCGGTCAAATCACAAAAGAGGTTAGGTTATTAATTTGGGTTTCAATGAACCGCATTAATTAATAACAATAACATAATTTAATTTTCGTTTTTTTTTTTCTATTTTTATACCTTTATACTCTTATATAAATAAATACGTTTTTGAGACCGAAATAAATTGAAGTTTCTGGCTGTTTTTCCGTCAGTCAACGTCATATTTAGTTTGAAGTTTACTTCTATTATTTAGAACACAGAAAATACTCCTGTAGATGTCAATCGAAGTAAGAGTCAGAATCTTATAGCGTATGAAAACATTTCTGCAAGTTTGTCTACGTTCAACCAGTAAAATATTGGAAACTGAAGTCTCTGTTAAGAGTGGCGACGGAGGAGAGGTCTACAGAAAAGAGCAGAAGCCGAAGATCAAGATAAACGTGGAATAGTTCAAAGCAAGACACTTTAAAATAAGGAAACACGACGATAAACTGAACTCCGCCAAGAAAGGGATGCTACCAACATGATGACACATAAAAATCTTTTTAAAATGAGTTAAACTTTCTGAAGTATTCGAGTAAATAGACATAAGAAATCATTTGGTGGTGGTTTTACTGTAAAATAGTTTTCTCTTTTGGCTAAGAGATGGCGCTGTGGATGATTATTCCCGTCGCGCTGAGCATATTTAGACAAATTCGCGTTCCTGAAGTTCGGACTCGCATTTTTTTTTTTTTAAAGAAGGATGAGATGGCGTCTTGAATAATTCGTAAATAAAAATTAAAGGATTATCCACGAGATTAGTGAATAATTAAATTTTTTTTGAATAAAATTCATCGAAAGAGAAGCCTGGAGTCACTAGAAAATTTCAATTTTTAATTTTATAGTGTATAAATAAGAATAAAATGGATTTCGCTTTTTTATCCAGAGATGGCGCCTTGAATAATTAATTCCTCATGATTTTAGATCTTCAAAGTCATACTCCCGAAGTTCGACTTTCATTTTTCAAAAGAACGATGAGATGTCGTTCTAAATAATTCGTAAATAATTAGTTTTAAGTTTCGACTTCAACTTATGCCCCATTTCTTAACCTTCTGATGAATTTATCTGCCAGGTATTATCCTTGGAAACCATTGTATCGATAATAGTTTCCGAGGATACTACCTAGCAGATAAATTTATCCGTAAGTGAAGAAATAGTAAATTAGAATAAAATAGATGTTACTACTAGTCCAGAGATGGCGGCGCGGCACCTTTCATGCAAGGTTGGGAAAACTGCAACTGGCAGGTTGCCTCGTTCCCATTTAATATGCAGTTTGAAATTTCCTCCCCGCAAAAGCAACTCGTGACGTCACACGAAACTTCTATCCGTTACGTTGAAGTAAATAGATTGCGTTTTAATCTATTTCCTGAAGCTTCATGTAATTCACTAAAAATGGAATCAATTCTACGGTCCTATTGATTAAATAACGCAAAAATCTCGTTAATATACCCAATGGAATTTATCACGTGACATGACGTAACCAGATACGCACCCTCTGTCCCCTCCGCTGATTAAGGCAACCTTCTAATACACAGTTCAGCTCTACCAATCTTGCTTTCATACTAATTTCGATATTAAAATCATCGCCAAGTTAGAAGGTAGGGTTCGGCTGGAGAATAAAATGCTGTTAGAGCAGAAATTCGATTGAAATTGTTTGCCTTTGCGGTCGAGAGATGGCGTGTTTTCCCTCACGCTTTGATTTTATATTTTGAAATCCGAATATTCATATTCTTTTTGCTGCTTCGTACACACTCTTCCATACGTAATAAACGTCTTCCTTCTCCTTTTTACGTAAATAAACTTTTGCTGCAATCTCGCTGCTAGCTATGAAAGTATTACTACTTACGATCCTTGGAAACAAAGTAAATGTAAAATTTTTATAAGTCTTTTGAAAATAATATGGAATGAGAAACTACAATTTGTTTGTACCTCGCTTTCAATTTGTTCGGTAATTACAAACCGCAGCTTCTTGAATTGCACTAAGTTTTAATTTAATACTTAAACTTGTAATTACTTGCAGTGAAGTTAATTTAAATTGTAAACGTTTTGACGGACCAGATGATCGGAGCGGCGCTGTTTACGTCGTTCCTGCTCAAGATGCAGTGAAGCACTGACCCTGGCCTACTTCGCCTGCGGGTCGTAATTGAAGAGGCGCCCACGTTCCACTTTTAGTTATGGCAGCAGTTCTCAAATGGTTTAGTGAAAATCTGCCATTGCATTTTTTTCGAAAACTATTACATTTATGTTAAGAACGTATGAGTTCAATCGTTGCCATTCATGGTGATATATTGCACATTTAAATATTTGCACACAGTAAAAGAACACCCTGCATAACGATCATCGAACTAAAATGTCAAATTGAAGTAATGTAGATTTATAATTGACTTCAAATGTAGCGTCCCGAATTTTATACATATGTATATTATTTGTGTATTATAATATATTTATATATTTCGAAAAAAAAAACTATTTTCAGAATGTACATATTGCAGAAGTGACCCCCGACTGACTGTTTACACATTTCATTACAGCGGGCCCGCATAGACTTGCTTAATTTATATGCAAATAGCATGCACTGTTTATTTAAACAAAAAAAAAAATGTATCTGCTGCTTGCTTTCATGTATTTTGCAATTTAATAATTTGAATAGCAAATATTTTTCTGCAATATTTTCAAAAATAAAATAACCAGGCGCCAATTGCGTAATGCGTCTAGCAGCAGCGGCTCTCGTTGATCGGCGGTTTATTTTTGAAAATTTTTGTCGTCCGCAAACACAGATAAACCGAGTTGAAATGTGGCGGCGAGAGGAATTCGCGCCTAAATACCTTTCGTAGTTTATATATGTATAAGTAATTCTCTTAAACTTAAAGCGTAGCAAACAGAGCATTCTTTTTTATTATTAGACTTTTCGAGTGTGGCAAAAGTTCACACTTTGCACATGACGAACATGTGGCTGAGGAATGTACGTAAATAAAATGGAATCTGCAGAAATTTGTGGTTCAAAAAAAAAATTGACAAGCACAGAATTAGTCACTGATTGGCCAAGTGAATAATACAAACAGAAGCTGTAATGAGTAAATATTTGTTATTTCTTTTCTGTTTTGGCACTCTATGTTGTAAAATTGAAAAATTAACTAACCCCCCTCCCCAGTGTCAAGTCCTTATCATGGTTATCAGTAAAGAAACTTGGAATGTGGAATTATTTTTAAGATGATTCCACCATAAATCGCGTGGACACGATCATAAGCGACGCGACAGTTTAATAACTTGCAGGCATTTAAATTCCTGTCATCTGATTTGCAAAGGGACGTTCGGTTATAAGCAGGAAATGCAATTCAAAGTTGTTGAAAGTTTCCTTCAACAGAAAATAAATTGAACTGTACAGCTGTGAAACCGTAAAGCGAGACAGTAAACTGGTTGGTTTTAAATTTCGGTGACCTTGGTAACTCATCAACTCGTCACCATTACGTTTAATAAGACCTGGTCTTTCTTCAACTTCCATGTAAATTTACCTGCTCATTAGAAAGCAATGTCGATGTAATCGGCGTCAGGGATGCAAGTACCTGTACGCATGTTATAAAAAGTTAGGGTTAAGGTTTTGGTTTCAATTTTAAGCTGATTTCGGTTACGGTTTCAGTTAGGGTTTTCTGTCGGTTTGGATTAGGCTTTTTAAAAGGGTTTTCAAGGGGTCCACTCTTTAAAAGAAAAGGAAGAGAACTAAATACATTATAATGGAATAAACCTTACATTTCTTAAACACAAGCATAAAATTTTGATTTTTTTTTTAATAAATATTAATATCCGTTCAAAATTATCTGAGAAAGGATACAAATTGAATTGCCTTTATAAATTAATCTGTGAACATTTAAAAAGGCAAATAGCTTTGCATTTTTTATTCTTCGAACTTAAATATTCATCCGCGCCATCTGCAATGTGTGAATTTTTCAATTTTTTAACCTAAGACAGTCAGAATTCAGAAAATCTGCATAAAGTCTACAGGGTTACACCTAATTAAAGGGCCACTGTGGGGATCTCGTAAACTATAAGAGATACAAAGATGGTTAAATTAACCGATGAGAAGTTGGCAATAAAATTATGAAATTTCAAAACGCTGCCACCGCTAAAATAACGATCACAGATCAATAATATTCAATCTATTACAAAGAGTATAATGTGTAGATTCCCCTCATATGAAGAAACTGAAAAAATATTTGATATTAAGTTAACTATGACTATTTAAACCAGCATAAGTCACTATTCATATATCGCACCAAAACAATTGCTTTCACTGAAAATTTTCACGTAGTCATAAAGTAAACATACATATCTATTTAATAGTGCCTTTAGAAAGTTTTAGCCGGTTGATTTGAAGTAATTAGAAATTAATTAATAGTGACGCTCGGACTAATGAAACAGTATCAATTGCAAATGTTCATAACTTTTCTCACAACACTTGCATAAAAATTCCGTTTGCAGATAATGAAAGTATGGATCGAAATCTATCGTTTAAACCATCCCCTGAGTTTTAGCCGTTGGTTTGAAGTAATTAGAAATTAATTAAAAGTGACGCTCGGACCAATGAAAGAGTACCAATTATTACAAAGTAATAAGTTGTGACATTGGTAAGAGTAAAGCAATATTAACTTTATATTGTCCCTTCTGAATTATTTTGTACTTAAAAAATCGAGATTTGTACAAACAGTAAATATTTCATGGCTATTACGAAAAGTATTGATTTTATAAGTACGAATTTAAACGGGTCCAAACCAAAATGTAGAATTCTTGCAATTTTCGATCTGCTTATTCTAAATTAGGGTTATGAGAAATGTATTCTGAAGAAATCAAGAACAATAACACGATATCTTAAGTAAAAAAGGCCTGGCACAGAAATGTGAAAAATATTTTCAAATTTTCTTGTGCATGGAACAGGTAAGAACACAAGAGCAAATTTTATTCTATTGAATATTTTTTATAAACATAAATGAATAAGCTAACCATTCGGATGAGTTAACTGACAAATATCCATTAGCTGCTTCAGATCTTTAGCAAAACTGAGAAAACCGGAAATATTCTTTTTTTCTGAAGTATTAGCCCGAAGAGAAGATTTCCGGTTTTCTCAGTTTTCCTAAAGATCTGAAGCAGCTAATGGATATTTGTCAGTTAACTCATCCGAATGGTTAGCTTATTCATAAATGTTTATAAAAAATATTCAATAGAATAAAATTTGCTCTTGTGTTCTTACCTGTTGCATGCACAAGGAAATTTGAAAAGATTTTTCACATTTCTGTGCCAGGCCTTTTTTACTTAAGATATCGTGTTATTGTTTTTGATTTCTTCATAATACATTTCTCATAACCCTAATTTAGAATAAGCAGATCGAAAATTGCAAGAATTACTTCTACTTTTTGGTTTGGACCCGTTTAAATTCGTACTTATAAAATCAATACTTTTCGTAATAGCCATGAAATATTTACTGTTTGTACAAATTTCGATTTTTTAAGTACAAAATAATTCCGAAGGGACAATGTAAAGTTAATATTGTTTTACTCTTGCCAATGTCACAACTTATTACTTTGTAATAATTGGTACTGTTTCATTGGTCCGAGCGTCACTTTTAATTAATGTCTAATTACTTCAAACTAAACAGCTAAAACTCAGAGGGTGGTTTAAACGATAGATTTCGATCCATGCTTTCATTATCTGTAAACAGAATTTTTATGCAAGTGTTGTGAGAAAAGTTATGAACATTTGAAATTGGTACTGTTTCATTGGTCCGAGCGTCACTTTTAATTAATTTCTAATTACTTCAAATCAACCGGCTAAAACTTTCTAAAGGCATTATTAAATAGATATGTATGTTTACTTTATGACTGTGTGAAAACTTTCAGTGAAAGCAATTGTTTTGGTGCGATATGTGAATAATGACTTATGCTGGTTTAAATAGTCATAGTTAACTTAATATCAAATATTTTTTTAGTTTCTTCATATGAGGGGAATCTACACATTATACTCTTTGTAACAGATTGAATATTATTGATCTGTGATCGTTATTTTAGCGATGGCAGCGTTTTGAAATTTCATAATTTTTTGGTAACTTCTCATCGGTGTTAAATTATTGAAAAGTTGCGCAAAATATTAGATTTCTAAGAATTTTTGTTAAAAAGTAATTTTTTTTTATGTAAAAATGTAAATAAGTACTATAATTGAGTAAGATTTATTATTTTAATAATAATTTTAGTTCTGAATGTTTACACGCATCCACCTACTAGATATATTTTTTTGAAAATCTTTTGTAGTATCTTAATATTTTGTTTTAAAACAAAAGCGTAAGTGTGTCATATGGTCGTATTTAGAATTTATTTTTATATCACATGGTATGAATATCCAAGGTGACGTCCGTAAGAAAAAAGACAGTTGACAGTCGTATCTGCCAAACTGTTAATCTTAACCTATTTCTTCGGACTCTGTTAAATTGCTCATCGAATTTAACATAAAATATCGAATTTCATGATTTTATTTTGATAAATAAGGAAGATATTCGAGATTTTCGAAAATCAGAATTTTTAGTTTTTTGAAGATATTTCAGAAACGAACGGAGGTAGAAAAGATTTTTTTGAATATTTTCATAGGCTCCAAAATAGCGGAACTTTTTTGTAATTTAACCGTCTTTGTATCTCTTACAGTTTATGAGATTCCCATGATGGCCCTTTAAGTAGTTGTAACCCTGTATAATCATGTAAATCCGGAAATATTTGCACATATGTATAAAATAAACAAACTGGAAGCCTGTTCTGTCAAAAAGAGAGAGAAGTATTAACAAATCGTACTTTAAGAGAAACAGTATTTCAGACTGGCTCTTATTTCAAGAATAACATCTGTTGTATGAAGACCTTCCTCAGAATTTAAGTTTGCTTGTAAACAATAATCCGCGCCCTTCTTCTAAAAATTGCGTACGTGATTTTAGAGTCAGACAGTTTCGCCAACCGTGACGATTTATCGCCACTGATTGGTTGAGCTCGATTTTGATTCAATTTTAATTTTTAACAAAATGTATATTTTTAATTTTCCTTGAAATTCTTAATTTTTATTCGTGTTAAATGGAGTTAGATTCAGAGAAGTTGGGTTGTTTTGGCTTTGGGGTTAGCGAAACTTTTTCATCAACAATTGTAACAATTTCAATTAATTTTCTTTTTTTGAAATCTTCACTTTTAATTTTTCTAGTAATTTATAATCTTTTACCTGTGTTAGGTAAAGTTTGGTTGACGTCAGTTGGATTGAATTGACCTTGAGATTTGTTTAACTTAACTTTAATCCATGTATAAATTTTAACTTTAATTTTTTTTCTTGTGTAGAATGGAGTGCAATATGTTATAATAATAAGTTGGGAGAGTTCAGTTGATCTTGAGATTTCGTGAGATTAATTTTAATTTAAATTTTTTACTTGGATTGGAGTTAGGTTGGGTTGACTTGGAATTTTTTTTCATTTAATTGTTAACATTAATTTTTTGTTGTTTTTTGATTTTAATTTTTTTTGCTTGGTGTTGAATAGAATGGACGCCACTGGAAGATCAATTGTTAGGTCGAGTTTGCTTGACCTTGACAATGGTCGAATATCGCTTTAATCGTTTTTTTAATTCTTTACTTTTATTTTTTGCATTTAATTTTGTTTACTTTAAATGAATACAGTTAGGTTGAATTCAGTTGGGTTTGGGACATGTTGAGCTTCGTTTTTTACTTTTAATTTCTTTAATATTTCCTTTACTTAATTTTTTACTTAGGTTAAATGGAGTTAAGTTTGGTTCAGTTGGATTGGGTGGACGTTGAGTATTTTTTTTAGTTGTTGGATCGAGTTGGGTTGACCTTGAAATTGTTCAAGTTGCGCTTAAATCGTATTTAATCGGTGCCCTCAATGGAGTTAAGTTGGGTTCAGTTGGATTGGGTGGGCGTTGGGTTGGGCGTTTTCTAAAAAGTTTCAGTTTTTGGATCGAGTTTGGTTGACTTTGAAATTGTTCGATTTGCGCTTAAATCGTATTTAATCGGTGCCCTCCATGGAGTTAAGTTGGGTTCAGTTGGATTGGGTGGACGATGAATATTTTTTTAAAAGTTACAGTTGTTGGATCGAGTTTGGTTGACCTTGAAATTGTTCGAGTTGCAGTTAAATCGTATTTAATCGGTGCCCTCCATGGAGTTAAGTTGGGTTCATTTGGATTGGGTGGACGATGAATATTTTTTAAAAAGTGTCAGTTGTTGGATCGAGTTTGGTTGACCTTGAAACTGTTCGAGTTGCGCCCTCCGTGCCCTCCTACCTTGCTTACCTTGCTCCGGTCCTTACAATTAGAAACTGGATATTATTTTGTCTTTCGTTTGATAATCCGAACATTTCGCAACTCCGGATCAACCAGTGCAATTATTAGTTCGGACACGTTCGGATTAAAGAGGTCCATCTGTATTCTAGAAATGGAAACGTGTCAAATTGGGCCACCAGTATATTATACTATACGCCTAATTTATAGCAATAAATAAATAAATAAATAAAGATATCAGTTACGGATGTGTCAAAATTATTTTACCTATTTTATTATTTTTTTTTAAATGATTTAGTATTTTTTCTGCTGTTTTTTATAATACAAAAAATATAAACATCTTTTCTTATCGCAAGGGGTGGGGGGAGGCGGATTTGTCAACCAACACAACTCAAAGAGACATGATGTTGTTGTAAAGAAACGATTTCGAAATTAACCGAAAAATTAATAAGGGTTTCCATTACGATTAGGGTTACTTCAGGCATAATAATTTCGGTTTCGGTTACGATTAAGGTATACAGGGTGATTCACAGAACAGAATGAAAATTCAAACGCAGGCATATTAAATGTATTTGAAAAAAAATCAACAACTAAAGAAGTTAATAATATAAATTGTTGTGTCTAAGTAAATAAGTTATTACTTAAACATAACAAAAAGTTACTCTAAGTGTCCTTCATTATTTATTACTAATAAATAATGGAGGACGCTTAGAGCAAATATTATAACTTACAATTTGTGTATTAATTTTAGTGTTGATTTGTTCATGATTGATTTATTAGTTTTCAAAAAATTATTAGACATTTGATTATATTTTCAAAAATTTGATATTATAAGTGAGAATTTCTTTTTGTAAATGCGTAAAAGGTCATACCAAGAATTCTAATACCTACGGTATGTGTAAATAACAAATACAGCAGATAGACAGGTATTTAGATATTGTTTTTCGGGTTTTAAAGAGAAATTGAATTTAGAATCGCAAATTAACTTAAAAAAAACTTTGTTTCTTAAATTTTCACAGCACACTATTCAGGAATAATACCTAAAAGTGAAAAAAAAATGTAAGTCAAAGGCAAAATCATGAATAGAAAGAGAAAGGTAAGAGAATGCTAACAATGAATATTTAATTCTGAATCTCATGGTATAAAAATATACTAGGTGTTCTACTTAAAAAACTTGACTTTTCGAGGGTTGAAATCAGTTCGAATAGAAGTTACTTTTTAACCACCTGTAGACAATTAGGTTTAAGACTGGGCATGATCTCAAAGCACCTTACTGTAGTTTACTACAGGCATCATGACTTTTTTGCCCAAAGATGACAGTGTCATAAGCAAGGTACCGCAAGTTTGAAAAAAATGAAATAAATGGAAATATCTCTGGAACGGCTGATTTTTCTTGTATTATTGTATACAGCGTGTAATCAAATAAGTTTCACATATTAAAACTGTAAGTTCTTTATCACTTAAGAAAGTGATTTCTGCAAATATGAATTTTATTGGTGAAAAATTAAAGAAATTAACCCCCCCCCCCCCCAGAGCCCGGAGACTTTTTGTTTGAAAACCTCTGACTGGCCGTGTATCAGTTTCTACAAGCGCATCATAAAACGTCGTAAAACAATAAAGCGTCATCGAACTGAAGGGCACTGGGTTAAAATCATCGCTTATGTAATTCCATAACGGAATAGAATTATAAATATCCATCGCGTTGCTTATTAAATTAATCAATTTTCTCAATTTTCACGTAATTGTTAATAGTTTTCTGCTCACAAAACTGTAAAAATAAATAAAAATTAGAAATTCCATTTTCTAAAATTATTTTACTAATTCATACGTGTTCATCATGTACTTTATTTGCTGGTCGTCAGTAAACTGCATTGTCATTTCTTTATTGCGCAAAATGTTTAAGAATGTCTTTTCTTTCTGCATTTCGGAAAATCGTTATTGAATGCAGTCATCGCTTTTATTATTTTGTGGAACCAAAACAATGAAGCGTCATCGAACTCGAACTACGAAGAAACGTATTCGTTGGTGGAAATAATTAATAAAGTGACAATCAATCAAAGAGACTAATACTTTTTTTAAATCATTTTAATACGCGAAATTAGCACTGTAAATCATGTGTACTATTGGTTTACAAAGACCAGGATGTCAAGATCTAATTATTGTCGATTATCTAATGAAACAGATTTAATTCTGATCAATGCAAGCAGATTTAAATTGTTCTCCTTTAACCATAATGCACACACGGGCCACGACCGAGATGTTGTGAATTTGAACTGTCGTCTTTAATGGGTCGGTGATTCTATTTTATTGTGTTCCCATAAAGCTTTTAAAATGCGATCAATCAGTTGACCTTGAATTTTGCTGGAATTTTGTTTTATAACGTTGTTTTTGTGCACGGCCGACCAGAAGTTCTCAACAAAAGAGTCAATACTTCTCCACTAGGTAATTTTTTTATTTTTGAGCTAGACTTTTAGTAGTTGCTGCATTAATTCTCTTACATGATGAGGAACTTGAGGTATTAATATGTGAAACTAATTTGATTACACCCTGTATTGAACAAAATAATTTTAGAATTTTACAAGGAATTCAAAAATGCAATAAAAAATGGAGTATTCCATTTAAAATAAGAAAGTTGGCAGCAACTTCCGTTATAAGCGGAAGTGCCCGACAGTTGGAAATATTCTAGTTTAATAGACCACTATCACTAACTTATAATTGCAAAATATGAAATAGAAATTCAAAGGGGAAGTCCGTAAATTTTTAACGAACGGGTTACGTGAATCACCCTGTATATTAGGTGGATAGTATCTGTAATTTCAATTTGATATTTATGTCCTTCAAATTATTAATTTATGAACGTACTTTGGAAAAGTTTATAAACTTTCATAAATTACTTGCATAAGGAAATAAATTGACAGTCCCATCTGAACGAACAACCACGTACTTTGTGCACGGCGAGTAAAACTAACGACAGTCAATAAAAGTACAGTTACAAAATCCATTACAGACTGACGTCAAAGTTTTATTTTGCACTCGCTCAGCACATCTCGGATTTATTCCGTTTTTTTTTTCCGAAAATACCAAAACGCTAAAAGCTCTTGACACTTTTATACGAAACAGTTAAATTCTCTTTTTTGAAAGCCGAAAATGTTTGCTCTCTCGTTCGTTTACGTTGGCGCTGGCGAAACCGAAAATTGCAATCTACAGTTGGCCATAAACTACCTCCCCGGTTTGTTTGTTTACGGGCGTTCTTTAGAAGTTCTCTGCCTTATTACATGATTACATGTGTTTGTTGGTAGTATGTTTTGTTTATCAACTTGCATATTTCTCTGACGTGCAACAGTGTTTACCTTACGGGACTCTGTTTTCTTTTTTTTTTTGGAAGGTGTTCTCGGCGCGGCGGCGGTCTCCCTTTAAATAAATAACTCCGGGTTCTGTTTATCCGCGCGTGGCCGGAGGCGGTGAGCGAGCCGCGCGAAGAATTGAATTGTTCGTTACTTTGTGTATTTGCGGTGTTGCACGGACGGGGCGCTCTTAAATATTGGTTTTGTATTGTTTCCGCCGAGCAAATAATTAAATTCTCAGCTTTTATTGGCTATTTGTTTTCGCAAGGTGAAAAAATTTGTCTGGGAATTTTTTTCTCTCTCGAACGTTCAAATAAACTTCTTATAAATAGTGGTTTTTATTGCGGTACACCTACGGTTTCCGGCCGGGTTTTATGGAAGAAAAGTTATTTCGAGAAATATTTTTGAAATGCGGATGACTACTAAAAAAAAAAAATTAAAATAAAATAAACCAGACAACAGTAATAATTTTATTGGAGTTTAAATGTGATTTTACGAGATTCTTATTATCCTGCGTGTTCACTAAAGATTCTGAGCAAAACATATCGTCTTATTGACAGCGCCTGCACTCTGAAACTTAGTATGTAACACTTTTACAGTGAACAGTCTGTAGAGGGTGTCCTTTTACTGTGTGCAAATACCGTGCCTTCAATTGAATTCCTCATTAAAATGGGCTATGATTTCACTGTTTTTTTCTCCTAAGATTTGCAGCACTGATAGCTGTTCAATTATTTAATTAAATAAATGTCAAATTGACACTTTGTATTTTCAATTAACTCAAAATGTTGGAATTACAGCAGAAAATATTTATTGTTGAAAGTTATTTTCAAACCGGTAGAATAGAAAATGGACAGTTAGTTTATTTAATTAATCAGTGTGTACAGAAGTTTCAACAGCAGTTTCCTAATTTTGCTATTACTTATGAACAGCTAGTTAAACATATCCATGCTTGTGTTCTTAAATTTCGTGAAACAGGATCACTTGGTCGCAAAACAGGGAGCGGAGCAGCTAAGAAAAGGACTGCAGCCTGCATTGAAGATGTTCGGGATCGAATGGAACACTCTCCCAAGAAATCTATTGCGAAACTTTCTCAAGAAGTTCAGCTATCAGTGGGAACATGTCACACTATTCTTAAAAAAGACTTAAAGCTATATCCATATAAGATTCAAGCAGTCCACGAACTCAGGCCAGCAGATTTTCACAGAAGAACAGAATATTGTCAGCGGTTTCTTGATAACTTAAACAACGACGACATTCTTGGCAAGTGTTTCTTTTCCGATGAGGCCTGGTTTCATCTCTCAGGGTATTTAAATAAACAGAATATGAGAATATGGTCAGCAGAAAATCCCCATGAATTTGTGGAAACTCCATTACATCTATTAAAAATTGGTGTTTGGCTAGCAGTGTCAAGAAGGCGTATCATCGGACCAATATTTTTTAACGTCTCAGTAACTGCTGAAAGATACCGAAATGAGTTATTAGACCCTTTCATTAATCAACTACATGATGATGAACTTACAGAAGGGTTTTTTCAGCAAGACAATGCTACTGCCCATACAGCTCATCAAACAATGACTTTCCTGCAGCAGTTTTTCGATAATCGGATCGTGAATTTTCCTACAAGTTCTCCGGATCTCACAATTATGGATTACTTCATTTATCCGCACATGAAAAACACAGTTTTTAGAACTACGCGTCACACAATCGAAGAACTTCGTGCGGGCATTACAGATGTGTGTGCTAACATAACCCCCGAACACTTAGCAAACGGGTTTGAAAACATGAAACGCAGAGTACGCTTATGTATTCAAGCTGAAGGAGAGCACTTTGAGCATCTACTTTAAACTTTAATGTTGTGTATTTATTTGATGTTATGATCAGTACTGACAGTTAATGACAACTTCATAAAAAAATCGCAGCCTACTTTAATGAGGAATTCAATTGAAGGCACGGTATTTAAACCTTCAATATATCACCATAAATGGCAACGATTGAACTCATATGTTCTTAACATAAATGTAATAGTTTTCGAGAAAAATGCAGTGGCAGATTTTCGCTAAACTATTTGAGAACTGCTAACATAGCTAAAAGTGGAACGTGGGCGCCTCTTCAATTACGATCCGCAGCCGAAGTAGGCCAGGGTCAGTGCTTCACTGCATCTTGAGCAGAAAGGACGTAAACAGCGCCGCTCCGATCATCTGGTCCGTCAAAACGTTTACAATTTAAATTAACTTCACTGCAAGTAATTACAAGTTTAAGTATTTTAAATTGAAACCTAGTGCAATTCAAGAAGCTGCGGTTCGTAATTGCCGAACAAATTAAAAGCGAGGTACAAACAAATTGTAATTTCTCATTCCATATTATTTTTAAAAGACTTATAAAAATTTTACATTTACTTTGTTTCCAAGGACCGTAAATAGTAATGCTTTCATAGCTAGAAGAGAGATTGTAGCAAAAGTTTATTTGCGTAAAAGGGTGAAGGAAGAACATTTTTAACGCGCTTGCCTATTTAGTGCATAAATTTTCATCGATAGTAGATATCGTAAAACAAATAAATGTAATATTACTTCGCTCAGTGAATTAAAATAATTAAAATTTTAAATAAAATAATTAATAAACGATATTAGTGATTATCATTACGAAACATAAATGAGATTCAAATTTAAAGGATATCATAATTACTAAAAAACGCAATTATATTAATTCTACATTCTGGTATTTGGTCACCTGAAAAATTAATACAGTCGACCTAGTAATAAGCTACTCTTATGATAGCAGTCATTAATAACAATAAAAGTATGAATTTTGAAAAAAAAATGTTAAAATTATTTATAACAGAAGAGTATGCTTATATGATGAAACTAATTATGATTATTATTATAAATTGCAACGCTATAAATGCATCGATATTGTCAAACTTAAAAGAACACATGAAAAATAATACAGGGTGCTATTAAAAAAAAAAAACTCCATAAATCTTAATAGATGACAGTAGAGATATAAAAAAAAAACATTTTTTTTTAAATAAACCCACGGGTTCAGAGTTATGGTGCAATTAAAAAAATGTTTATGTATAGAATCAATAACGCGTGTAGCGCACTTAAAGTTTTTATAGATGTTCAAGCTATCGTTCTTAATAATAATAATTTTATTTATCAATTTGCCATAGTACATAAATAACAAAAATGAAATATACATGGACATTAGGTATGTTAACAGGGGTAATTGAAATTGATAATTTAATGTAACATACATTCATATCCGATGATCTTTTTTTTTTTCAATCCAGAACGTAGAAGGTTAGTATGATTCCCCTTGACAATGAATGTTTCGATGTTTTTAATACGATTTTAATTTAAAATGTCGTGATCAAAGGCAATCATGCTAGCCTCCTATGTTCCGGATTGAAAGTGATCATGATCACCCGGTATAGAAAAAGTAATTTGAGTTTTTGCAATATTGTGGATCTTAATAAATTCATTCGAATTTAAAGCGCGTAAATCAAAATTTCAAAATTCCACATCTGGAAAAACATTGAGTATTAGGACTTGGGTTTATTAGAATTATTTTCTTCTTTTTATTTCTACTGTCTCCTACCAAAGTGCGTGCCTAAATTTTTGTATTAGCATCATGCAGAATATTTTTTCATATATCTATTCTTTTTATATAAAAAAATATAGATATCCGGGTGTCCACCGAGTGCCGCGGTCTTCTCTACCGTCTAAAGTATACAAGATAGAAAAGAAATTCAAACGAGCTGAGGT
Source organism: Prosopocoilus inquinatus (assembly GCA_036172665.1). Taxonomy (NCBI): domain Eukaryota; kingdom Metazoa; phylum Arthropoda; class Insecta; order Coleoptera; family Lucanidae; genus Prosopocoilus; species Prosopocoilus inquinatus. The sequence continues at coordinate 37,483,776 of CM069877.1, forward strand.
GTAACTCAGTCAGCTCTATTTTCTAAAATTATTTTTAGCTATGCAGGGTGTTCAGTAACTGAGAGCCACACCAAAGTTATATTTTTTTAAATGGAATACCCTGTATATTTTTACATATTTCGAAAGTACGCATAACGCGTAGGTAATAACCAAAAGTTTCGGAAGTTTTACTTAAGAGTTTTTAAGATATTAATGATAGTGTATAAAAAATTGCTCTACTTTGAGCTCTTATAGTTTGATTATTTATTTACATTTCATCGCGAATTTTTGTAGGTAGTCAATACAATATCTCATCTCATCATCATCAACAGATTCGATCTATTAGTTATTATGTGTACAGGGTGGCCCAACGATCCGTATTTCTTCTGTGAGGCTTATGGGAAAAAAAAATAGGAAAGAAATCTATAAAGAATTTTATATTAGGCAATACGCGACATATTGTAAAATTATTTTGAACTATACAGAGTGATCAGAAAATTGGTGGTGCGTGGAAACTTATTTTTTTTTAATGGAACACCCTGTATATTTTAGATATTTGGATGCGCCACAGTTTGCTGATTACAACAGTACAAAGATATATTGATTTCATTGAAAAACTTTCGTAAAATAATTTTTTTTTCTTGAAGAATTTTTCAAAAATTCAGTCAATTTGAATATGAATTTCTGATTACTGAGGTAACACAGACGAACGAAAATCTAACACGATATTTTTACGACTTTGGCCTTTATGAAAATGTGAACAAAATTAAGATATCTTTTTGCATTATACCGAGCGATCGATACTTACGAAACATTCGGTATGTCATTTTTTTAAATGGAACGGCCTACTTTTTATTTCAGAAATGGATAGCACTTAAATGCAGCTTTCTGCTGATATAAAGTTATATACCTTTATTTTTAATAATTTCGTCACTAGAAATTTTCTTTTTATAAGTATTTCAATGGTCGGCGTTTTAAACTATACACCCAGTATTGCTACTTTCCTACCTAAATTGAATCAATCGAAGTCATTTTTCGATCATTTGATTCTACTTTCAAAGATCTCTAATTGAATACCTCCGCGATAGGATTTATTTTACCAAAAATAATTTAAAAACAGGCCTTTGAAATATTTGTAAAAAGAAAAGTTTTAGTGACGAAATTATTAAAAATAAAGGTATATAACCTTATATCAGCAGAAAGCTACATTTAAGTGCTATGCATTTCTGAAATAAAAAGTAGGCCGTTCCATTAAAAAAAAAAAATAAGATACCGAATGTTTCGTAAGTATCGATCGCTCGGTATAATGCAAAAGATATCTTAATTTTGTTCACATATTCATAAAGGCCAAAGTCCCAACAATATCGTGTTAGATTTTCGTTCGTCTGTGTTACCTCAGTAATCAGAAATTCATATTCAAACTGACAGAATTTTTGCAAAATTCTTCAAGAAAAAAAAATTATTTTATGAAAGTTATTCAATAAAATCAATATATCTTTATACCGCTGTAATCTGTTCATTGCGGCGCAACCAAATATCTAAAAATATACAGGGTATTCCATTTAAAAAAAATAGTTTCCACGAACCACGATTTTTCTGATTACTCTGTATGCTTCAAAATAATTTTACAGTATGCCGCGTGTTGTCTATTATAAAATTCTTTATCGATTTTTTCCTAATTTCTTTCCTATAGGCCTCACAGAAGAAATACGCATCTCCACCACTCTGTACAGGGTGTTGAGTTTTGAAAAACTTAATTTTTCTCAAAATTTTCAAATGGAACACCCGTATGTATAACTTTTGTGAAACACTGCCTTAATGAGCTTTCATAAAACACCAAATGTTTTTGTCCAAACTGAACAAATTGCGAAACAGCAATTAATCATTTTTTTATTGTAATATTGAAGTTTTTTAGCCTTTTCGACCGGTCCTTCTGTTTTATTTTGTTGATAAATTAACAAATATTAGTTAATTTAATTAATAAATTAGAAAATAACAAAATAATGTACAAATTAAGTATAATAAGTATTAAATTAGAAAATAACAAAACAATGAACAAATTAAGAATGACAAGGGACCATTGGATCTAGAAAATTTATATTAAATATTCAAATTATTTTTCAGCTTCTTGTAAATACTTCTTACTCCTTGTAACCTTGACGCCAAAAGACAGTTTTATTAGGTGTGTCACGTCACGTAACTTTTCATTATTAAAATCCATTTTGTTAAAACGAAAAGAAATACAAATTTGTAAAAGTAGTGTGTCACTAAACTAAACAAATGTTCTGTCAATTAAAAATTCATGGCAACTATTTTCCCATTTTCTAGCAAACGGCAACGCAATTTTAAATTTTATTATTTTTTAATTATTTTAATAAAGTTATTTAAATATTTTCAAAGTAAAATTAGTAGAATTAGTTTAATAGGAACATATTCAATTACTTTGAACACAAAATAAAAATAAAATATTCATTGATTTATCATCTAACTGAAACGGGAAAACGTGAAGGAAAGGCTAAATAACGTTAATATTGAAAGAAAAAAAAAAATATTTAATTGTTGTTTCGCGGTTTCTTCAGTTTAAACAAAAACATTTGGTGTTCTATGAAAGGTCATTAAGGCAGTGTTTCACAAGAGTTTAGACATACAGGGTATTTGAAAATTTTGAGAAAAATTAACTTTTTCAAAACTCAACACACTGTACAGATAATTAACTAATAGATTGAATCTGTTGTGAAATTTCTGTAGATGAGATATTGTATTGATTACTTACAAAAATTCGCGATGAAATGTAAATAAATAATCAAACTGTAAGAGCCCAAAGTAGAACAATTTTTTACACATTATATTACAAACTCTTAAAACTTTTAAAAGGAACTTCCGAAATTTTTGGTTATTACCTACTTGTTATGCGTACTTTCGAAATATGTAAAAATATACTGGGTGTTCCATTAAAAAAAATATAATTTTGGTATGGCTAATTTTAGAAAATAGAGCTGATTGATTTACACCTCAGCTTATTTGAATTTCTTTTCTATCTTATATACTTTAGACGGTAGAGAAGACCGCGACACTCAGTTAATGAATTTTAATTCGTCATCTTTTTACTACATTTTTGATTACCATATATTTTTTTTAAGTAAATATTTTTCTTTTTTGCGAAATTAACGATTTATTCTATTTTTTATTTCAGTGAGCGATTACAGAATACCTACCTGGTTGGACAACTCTACTTTAAGACAAGGGTGAGTGAATATTACTATTATTTTATTAATATTTTTGGAATTTATTACGTGCGTACAACACGCAAAACAACAAAATTTCACTTGCACTCGCGTTTGTTTAAAAATAGCATAAACACTTATGTCGTGTTTATTTACGAATTAATCTGCGAAATTGGAATGCTGCCTAAGGTTGTATTAGCATAACTTGTATTGCATTTTGCAATAATCGAGCTCCACCTCATTACATAATCGGAGGAGATGATGATAGGGGCTGCGCAGCAATTTTGTTTAAACGCGAAAATTATTATCGCGTCTCAAAAAAAAAAAAACACTGAAATATTTTTATTATGCAAACGAGTTCTTTTGAAAATTAAAAAAAAACACACACGCAAGGGAAAATAAAATATATTTGAGCGAGTTTCACTTTTAGTGAGATTAGTAAAAAGAAACAAAATAGAAGGCAGAAGTCGTAAATGTATTAAATACACAACATCTTGCGGAAGAAAAGAGAGTTTGTTCGGTATCTCTCGCTGCGCACTCCCATTATCCTTAAGGATATATAATTTAAAATTACTGGCGACTTAATCTTCTGTTTAATATAAACGAAAATTATAATGAATTAGCGCGCGCGCGCACGGAAACGATTTAATAGCGAAGGCTAGAATTAAAATCGAAAATATCGCTGACGCCAGTTCGTTCGTTTCAGCTTTTTTTTTTCTTTCTCCTTTCTTTTCTTAATTGTTTCAGTTCCGGCGTAATTGAATTATTTTATCTTGACGACTACGAGTACGTTAAGAGTTGAAGAGTTTAAAATCGACTTACCAAAATAATGATAATCGTTGTTGACAGCCACATGTCGATAGATCACGGAAGAAATCGCCAACAAGCGAATCAGAAAATCGTTTGGTTAAACGAAAACGGCGGGTATTAAAACGGCTTTTAGAGTTCAACTAAAAATAAGACCGTCATCGTCACAAAAATTACACTTGTTTAGATTAAAAAGCACATAAAAATTCTTTGGTAATATTTGTTCTACGCGAAGATTATTCTTATCACCTGTACTATAATGTGGTGTAATTATGTAAGAATAAATATTTTATATAAATAGGAGCGACGAGCAATTTTTTTTTTGCTTCGCTCGAAGAAAAGAAATTTATTAATGAATTTTCGAAAATCGAATTCTATTCGAATTCGGCGTGATGTGAATTTGACAGCAGCGTCGTACTGTATGTGATCCTGAACTGTTAAACTCGCGTGTTTTCGCGCGCAAGAACGGAGGAGCACTGAGCTTAGCGGGCTCTGATAGCAAACTCACGCGTCTCTAGAGAAGACACCGCAGTACGTACACATAGTCACTCTTAATTTATGGTGTTTACCTACGCTTAAATGCTTCAAGAACGACTTCAGAGCATTGTTATCCAGAAATAAGACTGAAATCCCATATATATTGTCGTGCACTCCTACAACTTGTTATTATTGGTTGTTCCGGTTGAGGCCTCTTTGTTGTCACGGCGTCCGTCTGTCCGTCTAAAGCTAAACGATGCTGCTGCTGTTGCTCTCTCTACTGATTACCACCGCATTAACTAATTTATTGCCTGCATTCGCTTGAACGGTTGATATCGTGGCACATTACACGACCAGAAAAAAAATTACCAATTTCGTCTGGACAGCAGCGACAATTTGCCCCCGGCGATAACACCGTTTTACAACAATCATTCATTTTCGAGACTTACGCAACGTTGCTGTAGTAGAAATTATCGGGAAGGAAGGAGGAAGGACGAATCACCTACGTCCTGGAATGTAACACGATATCTATTGTCTGATATTTTCGGTTTTCAATAGGAAAACCGCTATTCATAATTTTGCAACAATCACAAAAGAACATTTTCAAAACGAGCACAAGTACAGATCTTCATTTAAACAAATGAGATGTGCTCACATGCCGATTATTTTTAATATTACGTTAGATTAGTTATTATTTATAGCTAATAGAAAAGACTGCGCAGGTATATTTAGCCCACTGCCGACATTACGCAGATCTAGGATAATTCGCGCCATCCCCTATTCGCCGTACGTACAGTTCGCCATCGGTAAATTCGTTGCCGCCGCCAAATTCAGCGCGAAAACATTTGCCGTCAGCGAACAAAGTTTTAAATGCATTATCGAGATAAAAATTTACGTGAATAGATAAAACAGCGACATACTACGATCGCTGTTTGATCTGAAATTGCAGTAGAATAACAAATTGAAGCGGGTTTGCTACATAATAAGCTACCCCATGCAAGGCGGCCATGCAATCAAAAACGACTTGCAACAAAATTTTTATAAAAATTTACATAAACAAAATTAAATAAATGAATAAATTGAATGAATACAAGAATCATAATTGTTTGTCATTAATTCAATATTCATTGGAGAAATAAAAAAAACAACGGGATCCGTGAATTTTGTTTTATTTTCTGCCTCTTCCAAGAAGTACAGTGTGATCCATTTTTGATGGTTTTACAGGGTTTCTCAGTTATTTATGGGAATAGAAGAAAACTGTTTTCGCGGCCCAATGCTACTTTTTCGAGAAAAACTCAGTGCAGAAAACAAAAGTTAGCTATCTCGATTCGTTCGGGAAATATCGGCTGAAAACGAATTTTTCCAAAAAATTATTTTTCACAATATCTCAATTGTTTGTGAAGGTATTTTTGAAAATTCAAAAACTACTTTATTCAGCAATTAACGTAGATTTCACTGATATTATCATCTTTTGTAGAAATTGCACCAATTCTGCAAAACAGACTGAATCTTTCTAATTTTAAATGGAAACCTTAGTTGGCTATGACACAAGTAAATTGTTTGTTTAATGAGGTTTTCAAAAATATAAAATTTGATCTAATTATTTTTACAAATAATAAAGATACTAATTATTTTTTCTTTTCGGTAGCTAACAAGTCACCCATGGCAACAAAAACAAAAAATTAGTTCAGTTTTTTCCACAAAAAGTGAATTATTATTAAGTAAAACAGCTAACTTAATTCAATAAATAAATAGCTTCATGTATCTATTAGATACTGACATAAAACCATAAACATATAAAAATGAATTAAATCCATTTGAACTGTTCTTTAATCATTAAAATAAACAGCTAACACATTTTTATATATTTTAAATTGTATTAATTAGTGTGTTCTTTAAGAAATTATTGAAGCGTCAGATATTTCTTAAGTTTAAAAATGCTTTGGTACGTTAATAAATTTAATCACAGGTAAAAGTGAAATAAACACATCTAAGAATTTTTGGTAATTCTAATTTAATATAATATAATATAATATAATTCTTCAAAACTACATTGATACTTAATCCATATTTATATTACTCGTAGTTTAATGAGTTCTCTAAAAGCATTATGTATTTCCAGTTATTTATTTTTTAAAAATTTAATTATCTGTATTATTTATTCCAAGAATGGATTTTTGAGGAAAACAACTGAATTTTCTTTTGTTTCTAGTGTCATAGATAGCTTGATAGGTGCTGCAAAGTAATGAAAGTTAGTATCTCTGTTATTTAAAAAAATAATTATATCAAACTTTATATTTTTGAAAACCTCATTATACAAGCAATTTATTTGTGTCGTAGCCAACTACGGTTTCCATTTAAAATTAGAAAGATACAGTCTGTTTTGCAGAATTGGTGCAATTTCTACAAAAAAAAAAAATAATAATGTCAGTGAAATCAACGTCAATTCTGAATAAAATAGTTTTTGAATTCTCAAAATATCTTGTCAAACAACTGAGATATTGTGAAAAATAATTTTTCGGAAAAATTTGTTTTCAACCGATATTTCCCGAATAAAACGAGGTATCTGACTTTTATTTTCCCCACTGTGTTTTTCCCGAAAAAGTAGCATTGGGTCGCGAAAACGATTTTCTTCTATTCCTATAAATAACTGAGAAACCCTGTAAAACCACCAAAAATGGTCCACTCTGTACACCGCAGGGTGTTTGCAAGAGACTCTCCAATTTTTTCTTATAACTACAAATTCTGCTCCAAAATTATTATCCGAGTTGAAATATTTTTTTTTAAAGGCAGAGCTTCGGAATCTCTACTCTGATGAACATTTCTGACAGTAAAATTTCATTTTCAAGGTCGTAGGCGGAGTTTTAAACAATCGAATTTCAGCTACTCGGGATTCCCTTTCGTCTTCAACGCATGGGGTCCTGTGAATTGGGGCCCCGTTGTAGGGAGCTCAGTATTCTTGAGTTGTTTCGTTGTAGCTTGTCGACGACGGCTTCTTCAAGGTGTTTGATTAACCGGTTCAGGCGGTGACAAAATTTTGGCGGCAGTGTAATCCTTCTTGTTGAGGACTCCACAGCCTTTTCAAGGTAAATCGTTTTACCGAATTTATTTGGTACAGCACCTGAGTGTACGAAAACCTTGCAGTGCTTGCGTCCCAGTTTCATAACCCGCGCGTCGTTTTTCGCCGAGTTTTGAGATTTCCTAACTGGAATCTGATTACGAACTGATTGTGCCGTATTTTTAAATTGTTTTATAAAAAAATGACAAAAATTGATTGGCGATTTTTTTTTACGTAAAATTTGATTACGCCAAATCAGTGGATTCGGGAATCCCTTAAATTGGTTCATACTAAGTTGCCGCCGCGAAAAAGATGTTTCTAATTAAATATTTATGTAAAAGCAGAAATTGCGTAATCTTAAGTTTGTTTCAGACATTTTCTTGAAAAAAAAAACTCGAAATGAAAGGCGGTCTACACTAATCTAACTTGTGTATTATTATTTTGCTTTTAGAATCGATATAAATTTCTTTGTATGTTTCTGTGATTAATTTCTTCTTAAAATGGCTTGCCTTAATTCTTCTTTCTACCAAATAGGTGCTATGCCCGCAAAAAAAATCTGGGACACTTAACACGTCCTATTGTAAATATGACGAGTTATTTATTGTTGGTATCCATCACTACGCGTCCGTACTATGTTTATTTCTGCATTTTTACGTTACCGTTTAAAGTTGCATTGAAACTAATAAAATAACTCATAAATACCTGTAAAGACTTGTCTCAGATTTTTTTGGTGAGCATAGTACATCGAAAATTGCAAAAAGTAACTACAAACATGTTATATTAACATAAACTGTTTTTTTTTATTTATTTTCTCGTGGATAATAAAAACTTTTTGAAAAATTCGCTGCAAATGCAAATCGTTCTTGATTGCAGTGAATCCCTCTAGCAGCCTCTGTACAGCTGTTTCAGCCTTATTTGGGGCTTCATCGGCAGTAACGTGGCTCGAGAGCTCCACTGCAAATCAAAACGATTCGACCAAGGTTAATCGCTTCTGCTGATGAAGCCCCAAATAGGGCTGAAACACCTGTACAGAGGCTGCTAGAGGGACACACTGCTATCACAAACGTTTTGCTATAAATTTTTCTAAAACCTTCATTATGCTTTGACAACAAGCATGGCCGCCATGCATGGGATGACTTATAATGAAGCAAACTGGCTTCAATTTGTCTATGCTAATGCAATGTCAGGTCAAAAAGTGATCGTAGGATGTTGCTGTTTAAACTATTCGATTAAGGTACTAAATCGACATACTTTGCGTTCAGGTAGCGACGTTGGTGATTTTTTTCTATCTGTCCTTGTCGCACAATAAACTCATCTAGGGATAAAACAAAACACACTCGAAAGTTTGTTATTGAAAGTGACGTTCACAAATAACATAACCTAATATATTTTTGACTGGACAGTCGGTCGTAAATTACTACCATCGCAGTAAACAGAATTCCCTAAAAGTGTTGATTTCCTTGTTGCACTTGCGACATTTGTATTTGTTATCTTTGTTACACAATAAACTCATAACGGGAATAGGATGCGTTATCTGAACACCTGAGTGTGTTGATTCGGTGACCTTATATTCGATAATAAAAACATTCTTTACAGGGTGTTTCCATCCTAAATGGGGCACACTGTACAAGTCACCACATGTCAAAAGTCAACTGTTTTCGAAACATTTCTGCATAAGGTGGTCATTTTCAAAATTTGACAAACCAAGAAAATTGTTTACCTGAAGTACAACTGTCTTTACTTCTTCATAATGATATCATTGCACATTAATTATCACTTCAATGAAATATTTATTTTTGTTTAAAATAGAAAATAATCGTTCAGTCCATTCCTGAAGATCAATAAGACTTTTAAGGAATGAAATGAACTAAGGATTTAGTTCTGTTATATTTTTTGTATTGTGCTTTCGTTTCTTTATTATTATCTAATTTCTAACTTTTTAAGTGTAGTTCTTCTACAGAAGAAAAAACTGATATTTTCTTTTGATAGGTTTCATTCTTTCTTCCTTTGTTACATGCCTTCGATTAACCGAACGAAATTCAGTTATTTTAGAGGGTTCATTTCTGTATTTGCTCAAAGTAACTGACTCCCACTATTATTTATTTAATTTTGTCGTGTTTTTAAGTGGTTATTAATGAATTAAATTTATTAGTTAAATTTGCCGACTGAATACTTTTGACAGCTCTGTAACAAGCAGGTGGAGATGCGGACAGGTTTACTTGGCCGCTTGCTTGTCATGGTGATCAGGATGGATAAGATCATGCATTTATGTTTTATTGGGGTGACATTATTTTACTTCAGACTGTGCACCTTCTTATTCGAATATTCCAAATTTAGATTTACGTACGTTTATTTTAAATTAATAGCTTCTTTTATGTCTATTATATTTTAGAGTTATCACAAGAAACAAAAGCGCATCGCAAGTTGGAGAAAAGAACACAATTTTTGTTTTTTTTTTTTTAATGGAACATCCTGTATGTTGTTTGCTAAGTTGAAAGACCGTATTTCCCTGATATCAAAAATATATAATACGTTGACTTTTGGAGGGACCCTTTGTGATATAATTAAGTTTAAAATCTCAGCATAATGACGTTTAAAAAATCAAGACGGCCTGGAAAGGTGCTTACAAAAGTTCTAAATGGCTGTTGCAGTTGGCGAAAAACAATAGAAATTCGAATGCATTATATAATTAATAATAAAAAACAAGATTCCAGGCCGCCTTAATATTTTAAACATTAACTTATTGATATTCTAATCTCAGATATTTAACAAATGGTTCTTGCAAATATCAACATAGTATTGAAATCAGGAAAGTGTGATCTTTCATCTTAGCAAACATTCTCCAACTTGCGTTGCACTTTTGTTTCTGTGACAACTCTAAAAGATAATAGACATAAAGCCCTACAACTTTTACATTAAATTTTTTTCTCTAGCTCCTAAAATAAACCCTCTAGATAGGATGCAATATATAAAAAAGACCTGTACGTCATTTTTTCAATGCTATGTGACGTCATTGCTCAGCGCCACATGACGTCATTCGCGGTCATACGACGGCCGTTACATTACGGTACCTCCGTCCTAGGAAGCCAAAGCTTTATTGATTGTGGGTTCAGTTTGCATTGAAATTTATATTTTTCGTGTTTTGTTCGAAAATCCGAATCAACCAGTGCAATTAATAGTTCGGATAAAAGAGGTTGTACTGCATTTACTTATTTTTAGGAGAAAAATATTTTTTAAAATTACAATAGTGTAGTCTTTTTGACGTCTCAATCTGCCTACTCCTCCTAAAAGCTGTCCTCACAAAAGACTTCTGTTTCGTTCGTTTATTTTGGGAAATGGTTCCACATTTCATCATTTACACTTAGCGAAGCCAGGCAATTAATTACGAAGACGCGCAAATTACAATTCATTTCTGTTTTAAGATGCAAATTAAATTTGACATTTGAACAGTTTAATCCGGCTGAGGCTGAGTCCATTATCAAAATTGCACTTAGGAATCACGTAACACACGCGCACGAACACAACTACAGTAACAACAACAAAATGACTGGTTAAGGAACAGAGCAATTTTCAGCAGGCACGTCTTTATGCAGATTTACAATCGATTTCACACCGTAATATCCTGAACCGAGCGTTTACAATAAGAGGCGCTGCTTCTCATAGCTGTACATAAGACATACGAGGGGTTTCATGTTCTTCTCTCCGATTACGTTTTGCATAACTTCTAATATGTAATAATGGGCCGTTTTATACTAACTGGATGGCAGCAACCACGGGCTGGTTATTAATCCGAACCGGATACTTTCGGATCAACGTGTTACGTCGAATGCAATAACCACATGGCGGACAGAAAAAAGTGTAAAACTTTACTATTGCAACGAAGCGGTGCGATGTTATAAATATATTGCGTATACGCTTCAACATATTTGCCGGCGCAGCGCGTCTAGCTGATAGTGAACAATCGATAAGCCAAAGTAATAATGCATTCGTCAGGACGGCATTATTAACAATAATGTCGCGGTTGACTGCGATGCTCGGACACGATGCGCACGAGAGAGTGTGCTGCAGAGACGTGTCGTGTTCCTATTTAATTCAAATCAACTAAATTGTTGTTTCTAAATTCAAGAAAGAGCTGTTATTAGCTTCTGGAATTATACTCGCATTGTTACCGTGGCAATATTAGACTGATTGATTAAAAGTATAAGCGGGCGCTTCGATTTAGACCCCGCGTCGAGTCGGACTGCCGCTGTCTTAAACCGGTTTCAAGCAGTTCACTTTCTTAGGTCCTCCCTTTGGCAATAACATGATGTTAAACGCGGTAGTTCTTGAAGGAACTTTCGTCTTTTTCTTCTCTGCAAAAAAAATTGTGTTTTTGCTTTGACGATCGGATCTACTTTAACAATCGCCATCCGTGTATTTAAAATCAACGAGTTCGGTTAGGCTGAAATTTAATACGACATCAATCACGTATTTATAAATAGAACGAATACAGACAGAATGATTTTCATGATCAAGGACTAATAAGTACGTTGTTGCATTTATGTTGATTTGATAACTTAAAAATTCAGTTAAAACATATTTACATATTTACACACACACAGTTTAGTTTATTTAATTTAGGTGTTTCTGTACAAGTTGATGAAGGCGTCTTTGATGGTGCCTGGCTTGCCATTGTAGTTCTGATTTGTTACGGTTTAGTTTGTTTTTATTATGGAGATGAAAGTCCGCCACACATGAATATTCGAATTTGCAATTTAAAATAATTCGATTATCATACGTGTTTGAATTTAATATCATATCAAATCAGATGTAATTAAAAAAAAAATAATAATAACGATAAATTTACCCACCCTGTATACATGAAACGCCATTGCGGAATTATGAGCATGAATAAAATCTACGTAAAAATCCATATAACAGCGTTTTTTTAGTTTTTCGTGTTCATGAATAATTAAAATAATAAGGGAGGAGGGGGGGGGAAGACGTTAATAAAATGAATGAATTTAGTTGCGATTTAATTAATGCCATAATAAATAATAACGCGTACAAGGTCAGAATGAAATTAGTCGGACGCATTTTCTGGAACTGAGATGCGCGCGGCACGACTCCAACCGGGAACAACGACTTCGAGCTTACGCTAGTTGTAAAATTGCACCTAATTATACACTCGAATTAAGGATTTTCCATACATAGGAAAATGCCAGCGGTGCATCGGCTGAAGTCCCCCTCTTTTTGTAAGTCTGAGAGGAGAAAAGTGCTTAAGCAGAGCGGGACCGGAAAAAGAAATCGATCTTTCCAGTTCGAGTTCGAATCGAAGCCTCTCGACCTAATTAGGCGTCATGTTTCTCACTGAAAAGTTGTTTATTTTTTTTTATTTTAAATTTTAATGTTTTCTTCAATCAATCAGTTTTTTTCAGTTTAAAATTAATGTCACGAATGAAGACACCCATTCTTCCTGGTCGGTGTGTTTGTTTTTTGTAATCAATCTAATCGTAACCGATTTTCTTTTCTATTTTATTTATTTAATTTAAACTCCGTGTTTCAAGAAAGTCAGCGTTGGTGAGTTGAAAGAATAATTACTCATTTTAGGCGTAACGAAAACCTATTTTCTAACACAGGCTTTTTTTGATTTTGTACTGAATATTCGCCTTTCTCTCTAAACCATTTTGTTTACTTGATTTAACGCTATAATGTGATTACTATTTATTTATTTTTGAAATCTTGAATTTTTGATTATTTGTAAGACCTTTAGCTAATATTTCAAAACTTCAATTGGTTTTAATTAAAGAGAAAATTCATTCGTATTAAAATTATTTTTTTAAATTTTATTAGAACTAAATTTCACGTTTCTGTTAATACATTTCTATATTAATTTTGTTCTAAATTGTATGTAAACTGAATTTCACGTTTCTGTTTAATACATTCTTGCATACAAATTTTTCTAAATTTTAAATCGTATTGTAAACAAAAATTTTTGGTTTTTTTTTAATATGTGTATAGTTTAAAGTTGAGGCATTTTTAATTGAAATAATCTCGCAAGTAAAATTTTCATTCCATTTGAAGTCCATGGAGAGTAAAAACCGAAAAAAGAGAAAAGGGCAAACCATTTTCGACAATTCTGAAAATACAACATACAAAATGCTATTCGAGCAATCGCGGGAAACATATTGCAAAATCGATTTCTGGCTTTCCATCATCCGAAAACCAGGACGCTACTAACAAAGAAAATCGATGTCCAACTTTGTACGGATTGTTTAAAAGAATTGGGGACATAAGGGGATGAAAAGTGGGTTTCCAACCCTCGTCCGCACGTTTTTACATAATCCTGTAGGTACTCCAGAAGATAGAAACACGATTTCATTAATTGTTTACTTTTATGCTAAGGTAATGACAGCTTCGCTATAGAAATACGTATTTCTGTTCAAGAAACAACATGTTGATCGAAAACTTTCTAATTGATTTTATTTGAAATTAAATATTATAACATAAACGCAATTAACATAAATATTACAAACGAAACTGCATTTAATATTTTAGCAAAAAAAAAAAATTAAAACGAATAACAAGGATAAAATTTTTCTAAATCCCACAACCCCTCAACGTTTCACTATTTGTTGAGGTTTTAATAAATACTCCCATATCTCGTGTTTCTATTTTAGTTTCACTTGCAAACTTGTTTTTTTTTTCATTTTTCATTTCTGTTGAAGCTATCAGCCAATGGTTTACAAATGAAAAACTCAGTTTGCGAACACTCCATTAACACAGTAGAGGAAATTGATTTTTTTCCGGAGTAAAAAAATCAAAACAATGCAAATCGATGGCGTTCAAAAGTTTTGTTTGAATGTCAGCCTAATGAATCACGTATGCCGGATACGTGATTCATTAGACCGACATTCACTCAGAACTTTTGAACGTGTGAATGTCAGCCTAATGAATCACGTATGCCAGATACGTAATTCATTAGGCCGACATTCACACAAAACTTTTGAACGCTCTTGGGTGGTAGGATAATTGGCATGCAGACTTGCTCGCGTAAAAAAGAAAAATCCTACGCTTCGAATACGCGAGTCAAAGCATGTATCCAGAAGTAAATGCAGTTTAATAAGTTAAATTTGGCCGAATAAGCTAGCTCTAAGACACGTTGTGAACGGAGGCCTATTCATCAATTATGTGAATAGGCGCATAACAAGAAGGTTACATCGAATATCTGTTGCAAAAACTGTAAGTTTACTTTTTATTGACACAGTGACAGTTTCTAAAACATCAACCCGATTTTAAAAACACATTACGCATGACATTCCAATAGTCATTGGTGCTATTCAAACGGTTTCCATTTGGGACCACAGAAGACGTTGATTTTTGAAGTGTCTCCGATAAACGTATTTTTTTCCTTGCAATTTGGGACTTGCATGACCTTAGTAAATACGCCCCTGATGGGCCGGACACTTATTATGAATCACCTTGTATAGGACAAGTTTCCACTTTGCTTAATTTTTTTTTAGATTAGCATTAAAGAAGTTCAGCATTAAACGAGAAACGTGTAAACTAGAGTTTCACGAGACTCGCCCCATTTTTCACAGGATTAAAGTTCTTCGCGGTAGTAAATTACATGATTCTTGCTCTAAATCTCATCAAACGAGAGCGATTTGTTTTTAAATGAACCAACTCCATCATGAACCTAATGCAATTTGCTTTCGTGAACAACTCCTGAAAGCTTCCTTCGCACTTCAGAGCAGTCTAGTTATTATTATAAACCCGCCGGCATTTCTAAGGGAAGGACTAAGGAGAACGTCATGTTTCGTGAATTTATCGCGCCCCCGGAGCTGAATTCGCGAGTGAAATTAACGTCTAATAACAACAATATGACAGTTACTTAAGTATGAAGTAGTTAAATAAATTGCGGAAGTTGTATGTTTGCGTCTCGTTTGTAGTAAGAACCGAGAACTTGCTGTGCTTTATGGGTGTTGTAAATTAGGCTGTTACAAGCAAACGGCGTAAAATGTAGTGGATCAAAAACCGTATCTATCTTGCTTGCCCTTATCTTAAATCTTTGATTTTTACACAGACTTTATGATATACCTATCGTTTTTCAAGTATCAGTGAAACAGGCGGAATATCAATTGAATCAAACTGATTCAATTGATAAGCTTAGATTCAATTGATAAGCTTAGATTCAATTGATAAGTTTATATTCAATTGATAAGCTTAAGCCTTTAGGTTAACAAACCTGCAATCTTTCGTGATTTTTAATAATATTTTCATGTTTTGACATCTCCTCTTTTCGAAAATTCTTCTGATTCGAAAACTTTGAACTAAGATGCCTTCCAAATCAGGATAAACCCTTTTAAACAAGTCACGTATAAAGTAGGGAATTTAATTTTTACGAAACGAAATGAATGCGTTCGCTAAATTATCGTTGAAACACAAAACACAATTGACGTGGCGAAGTCGTAAATCAAGCGAAGAAAGATGTGTCGACCATTTTCTTAAATGGCTCTTATTAATAAACGAATGCCTGATTGAGTCATTCGTCATTCTAGCGTTGGCATCGTTAGCGGGTAATAAATGGATGATGCCCTATTGCAGAATGAGAATGGAGAACAAATGCTGTGTCAAATTTATTTCGAACCGTAATGGAATCGAATCAATTTACGAAATGAATTTCGATAGGAGAGAAAAAAAAAATGGAAGCGATTCTTTTTGGCGCGCCCGTCGAGGATGAGCGTCTTCCCCGCCCAAGGTCGGAAACATATTAAGAGAAAAATTGAGAGACGAAAATAGCGCGTCCAAAAATATCAATGAAATTGTTTCGTCTGTTATGCGCATTCCGATTTTCTGGAAGCTTGTTGGAACCGAAATGGTAATTTTTATTCAATTTATTTATTTTTTATAATGTACTTCCTTCGACAATTTGTTTATTTATTACCCTAATCAAGCGGAAAAACTCACAGCACAACGTCAATGTTTAATTATTTAATTTTACGAAGCGTCAGTGCAGAAATATTTACATATTTTAAAATCAAAAAAGAAAGTTTTTTTTTGTTGGTACGAAACGACTAAAACGTTCTTAGACAGCCAACACAAAACTTCAGCAAAGAAACTTGGAATATTCGTCGAGAGCTGGCGTTGTAAACTACGTTATGAAACTTGATAAATCCGTCGATAGATGGCATTGTAAATTATTCTCTTATATTCTAATTGCACGTCTTGTATTCACAAACGACAAAACACAAAAAAGCCTTTTGTGTTAGAAAATGTTTTTGCTAAATGGATTAAAACGTCCTTCCTCATTCACTACGAAAAACCTGCAATATTCGTCAAAAGGTGGCGTTGTAAAAAAAACTCTGACTCTTCTTCTGTTTAAGTCGTGAGGCTTTATCTATTTTTTGTTATGAACTGTTTTGTAAATGAATTAAAACGTCCTGCAAGAACCATTATAGAATTTCAGCAAATAAATTTGATATATCAGACGATAGATGGCGTTGTAGATCATCCTTCAAATATTGTTCTTCACAATCGAATTTGCGTGTCATTTTTCGCAAGCTTTAAAACGTCCTTCCTCAATCACTACGGAAAACTTGCAATATTCGTCAAAAGATGGCGTTGTAAAATCCATTCTGGCTCTTCTGCGTTTGAGTTTACGAATCATTTTTTGAAGGTCGCGAGAATTTATCTACTTTTTTTTGTTATGAACTGTTTCGTAAATCAATTTAACGTCCTTCAAGAATCTTCAAGAACCATTTTAGAATTTCAGCAAATAAACTTGATATATCAGTTGATAGATGGCGTTGTGATCATCCTTCAAATCTTGTTCTTTACATTCGAATTTGCGTGTCACTTTTTCGCAAACTTTAAAACTTAAAATGAATTTTTTTTGTTACGAAATGTTTTTGGTAATTGGATTAAAACCTCCGTCCTCAATCACTATAAAAACTTGCAATATTCGTCAAAAGGTGGCGTTGTAAAAAGCTCTGGCTCTTTTGCGTTTGAGTTTACGAAACATTTTTTAAAAGTCGTGAGAATTTATTTATTTTTTGTTTCGAAATGTTTTAGTAAATCGTTAAAACGTCCATCAAGTACCATTATAGAATTTCAGCAATTAAACTTGATATATCTCTCGATAGATGGCGTTGTAGATTAACCTTCAAATCTTGTTCTGTACATTCGAATTTTCGTGTCACATTGTTCACAAACTTTAAAACTTAAAATTGATTTTTTTTGTTACGAAATGTTTTTGGTAAATGGATTAAAACCTCCGTCCTCCATCACTACAAAAACTTGCAATATTCGTCAAAAGGTGGCGTTGTAAAAACCGCTCTCTCTCTCTTTTGTGTTTGAGTTTACGAATCATCTCTTAAAATTCGCGAGAATTTATTTATTTTCTAGTTATGAACTGTTTCGGTAAATCAATTAAAACGTTCTTCAAGAACCATTATACAATTTCAGCATATAAACTTGATGTATCAATCGATAGATGGCGCTGTAGATCATCCTCCAAATCTTGTTCTTTACATTCGAATTTACGTGCCATTTTCTTCACAAACGTTAGAACTTAAAATAGATTTTTTCTGTCACGAAATGTTTTTGGTAAATAGATTAAAACTTCCTTCCTCAGACACTACAAGAAACTTGCAATATTCGTCAAAAGGTGGCGTTGTAAAATCCACTCTGGCTCTTTTGCGTTTGAGCTTACGAAACATCTTTTAAAAGTCGCGAGAATTTATTTATTTTTTTGTTATGAACTGTTTCGGTAAATCAGTTAAAACGTCCTTCAAGTATCATTATAGAATTTCAGCAAATAAACTTGATATATCAGTCGATAGATGGCGTTGAAGATCATCCTTCAAATTTGTTCTTTTCATTCGAATTTAATGGTTTAAAACGTCCTTCCTCAATCACTACAAAAAACCTGCAATATTCGTCAAAAGGTGGCGTTGTGAAAACCATTCTGGCTCTTCTGCATTTGAGTTTACGAAACATCTTTTAAAAGTCGCGAAAATTATTTTTTTTTTGTTATGAACTGTTTTGGTAAATCAATTAAAACGTCCTTCAAGAACGAACAAAAGATTGCATTGTAAACCACTCTGCTCTTTTGCGTTTGAGTTGACAGATGGCGCTGTAAATCACGTCGTTACGTCGTTCGTTTGCAATAATCGAGTTTACGAATAAGTTTTTATAAAAGTGAGAAATTATTTTTTTCTTTCAGTAATGGAACTGTTTTGGTAAAGAAAAACTGTTTGGTAAAATTGATACATTCGTCGGAAGATGGTGTTGTAAACTGTCTTGCAAATCTTGTTTATTTTTATTAATTTTAGGACTTAAGAACAGAGTTTTCTTTTGTGTTGCGAATTGTTTTTGATATATCAATTGAAACCTCGTCATTTGAAAGCCATTGCAAGATTTCAAAAAGGAAACTTGGAATATCTGTCAATAGATGGCGTTGTAAGCCACCTTGTTCTTTTTTGTTTGAGTTGTTTACGAATCTCTTTTTAAAAACATGAGAACTAATTAATTTTGTTTTGTTTTAAAATATCCTTTAAGGACTGCTAAAGAACTTCAGCGAGAAATTTAATTTACTCGTCGAAAGATGGCGCCGTAAATCATCGCTCAAATCTTATTCTCTCCATTCGAATTTGCGTGTAATTTTTTTAAAAACGTTAGGACTTAAAAAATATTTTTCTTTTCTTTCTTTCATTTCATTTCATTTTTCATTCTCGATAAATTATTGAGTAAAACGTTCGTCGAAGGCTCGGCAAAGACACTTTGAATATCCGTCGAAAGATGACGTTGTAATCCACTTGTACTTTTGCATTTGAGTTTACGAATCATATTTTAAAAACCGTAAGAACGGATTTTTTTTCCGTTATGAACTTTTCTAGTAAATAATTAAAAAATGCAGCTGCTATGAAATTTCTGCGATTTCAAATAAATCCGATCATAGATGGCGCTGTAAATCTTGTCCTTTTGCGAGTCACTTATACGAAGGTTAAAAAAAGAGAAAGTTTTTTTTTATGCTGAGCCGTTTCTAATTAACCGATTAAGAGGCCCTTCGTAAACTACTGCAGAACTTCAGCAACTATACTTGGAATATTCATTAAAAGATGGCGCTGCAAACAGTTCTTTTTGAAACTCAGTGATTTACGATTACGTGATTTTTGAAAACGTGGGAACTTAATTTTTTTTCTAATTCAAGCACTATCTTGCCCGGTGAAAATTATTATAAAATGTAATGCAATTACTTTTCTACGGACACTTGGAAAAATTGAGTAGTAGTAAGTCGACGTTTCGCTGTGTGTTTGACGGCTTTTTCAGGAAAATTATAATATGACAATTTCGTCGTTCGTTTTCAAACGTTAGAACTGAAAAGGAATTTTCTTTTTTAATTATCAGCCGAGTGAAAAAAAGATTTTGCGAAAGCACACATCAGCAAAGAAATTTGGAATATTCGTTGAAAGATGGCGTTGTAAGCAATCTTGTTCTTTCACATTTTACGAATCATTTTTTTTCAAACCGTGCGAAGTGAATTTATTTCTATTATGATCTAGTTTGGTAAACCGATTGATAAATAATCATCAAGAGCTCTTATAGAATTTCAGCAAAGAAACTTGATGTATCCGTCGATAGATGGCGTTGTAAATCATCATTCAGATCTTGTTCTTTGCACTCATTAGAATTTGAGCAATGTTTTACAAGCCTTGGAACTGAAAAAAGATTTTTTTTGTCGTGGGCCGTCTTTGAAAAATCGATTAAAACATTCTTCGAAAGCTAACACAACAGAATTTCAGCAAAGAAATTCGGAATTGCCGTCGAAAGATGGCGTTGTAAATCACATTGTTATTTTACATTTGAGTTTACAATTCATTTCTTCTGTTTTGGTAAATTAATTAAATTGTCGTTCAATGGCTACTACGGAGTTTAAATAATTTGATACAAATCAGCCGATAGATGGCGTTATATATTTTTACAAAAGTTCTTTTTTTATTGTGGTAAATCGATTATAACTACCACAGGATTTTATGAAAACTTGAAATAGTTTCCACGAAAAATAATTTTGGGTAAGAATTTTTTTCTATTCGAGTAAATGAGAGCAAGTGGAGGAGGGTATATAGTATAGCGTTACAAATGGACATTTTGTGTGCATCCGTTCGATTTAAAAATAAATTCATGGACGCATCCTTGGACTTCATTCCGCAATAAACTTTGCCGCCGTAAAAAATATTTTCATTTTGTTTATTTTGTTCCCATTACACACGCTTCACGTCATCTGACATAATGTTTACATGGGCCGCAAACCGAAGTAATCAATACCAAAGCAGTGGCGTAGCTACGGGAGTTGCAGGGATTGCAAAGAAACCCGGCGCTAAGATGCCATAGGCGCCTGATCGAAGTCAGTAAATGTAAAACTTTTTGTCTGAATCTCTAAAGATTCACGAACGCGAAAAAGTGAAAACTAATTTGTAAGTTAGTCGCACTTCGAAGATTTCTGAAAAGTGTAGGCGTATTTTCAAATTCAGAATAGTATCGAATAAATAAAAAAAAATTGGAGATATTATTACCGGAAAACTATTTCAAAACAGTTGAAAAACTAGGTTTTAAGCATCAATTTCGAACGAAGTACGTTTCTAGCGCCACCTACAATCCGATCCGTAAATTTGTAATTTGCCGGAGATTCGAAAACAAATGAAAAAAAGAACGTTCATGAACAACGTCCAAATCTGCTGCCCCGAGCCGCAACACTGTACTCTTTATTTATCGGAAAACAGTTGAAGAAACTGTTCTTGAAACGACTTCGAATACAAAAAAAAAACATTTATGGCGCCATCTGTTACCATAAGTTGTAACTTTGGGGTTTCTCTTTATCTGTGGGGAAGAAATTTCAAGGCTAGACTGAAAAACGCTAATGAAATTCAAAAATAATGTTACAAAAACAGTTTCAACAATAAATGTAATAAATAATAATAATTAAACGATAAATACAATAAATAAAATCGAACAGAAAAAATTTCAAAGAAATTTCAAACATAAGTAGTGCCATCTGTTAATCGGCAGCCGCAATTAATTTTAGTTTTGTATCCTCCGATTCCGGCAGTTTCAAAACTGACTGAAAACAAATTTCAAAACGTTCCAGAACAATGTTCTTAAGACAACTTTGAATAAAGAAAAAACATTCGTGGCGCCGCCTGTTACCACGAGTCATAACTGTATGGGGAAAAAATTTCAAAGCGATTACTGAAAATCGGCCAAAAAAAAATATTTAAGAAATGATGAACGGAATGTTGAACGGAAACGGTTAAAGAAAAATTTCGAGGAAATTTGTAAAGCAAAAAGCGAAACATAAGCGGCGCCATCTATTAATCCGCAGTAGCAATTAGTTTTGTAATTCCTTTTGAATTCTGGAAGACAGTTTCAAAAGAGCTGAAAACAGAACATTTCAAAACGTTCGAGAACAACGTTCTTAAGACAACTTTGAATAAAGTAAAAAATACAAAAAAAAATCATTTATGGCGCCATCTGTTACCACGAGTTGTAACTTTGGGGTTTCTCTTCATCTGTGGGGAAGAAATTTCAAGGCTAGACTGAAAAACGCCAAGGCAATTCGAAAAATTTTGATACAAAAAACAATTTCAACAATAAATATAATAAATAATAATAATTAAACGATAAATACAATAAATAAAATCGAACAAAAATTAAAAGAAGTTTCAAACATAAGTAGCGCCATCTGTTAATGGGCAGCCGCAATTAATTTTAGTTTTGTATCCTCCGATTCCGGCAGTTTCAAAACTGACTGAAAACAAATTTTAAAACGTTCCAGAACAATGTTCTTAAGACAACTTTGAATAAAGAAAAAACATTCGTGGCGCCGCCTGTTACCACGAGTCATAACTGTGTGGGGAAAAAATTTCAAAGCGATTACTGAAAATCGGCCAAAAAAAAATATTTAAGAAATGATGTTAAAAAAAATTCGAATAAATAAAGTAGAACGGAAATTGATAAAAAAAAGTTACGAGGAAATTCAAAAAGCGAAAAGCGAAACATAAGCAGCGCCATCTATTAATCTATAGTCGCAATTAGTTTTGTAATTTCATTTGAAATTTGGAAGACAGTTTCAAAAGAGCTGAAAACATATCATTTCAAAACGTTCAAGAACAACGTTCTTAAGACAACTTTGAATAAAGAAAAAACATTCGTCGCGCCGCCTGTTACCACGAGTCGTAAGTCTGTGGGAAAATAATTTCAAAGTGGTTACTGAAAATCGGCCAAAAAAAAAAATTAAGAAATGATGTTAAAAAAAAATTCGAATAAATAAAGTTGAACGGAAACGGTTAACAAAAAGTTTCGAGGAAATTCAAAAAGCGAAAATCGAAACATAAGCAGCGCCATCTATTAATCCGCAGTAGCAATTAATTTTGTAATTCCCTTTGAATTCTGGAAGACAGTGTCAAAAGAGCTGAAAACAAAACATTTCAAAACGTTCAAGAACAATGTCCTTAAGACAACTTTGAATAAAGAAAAAACATTCGTGGCGCCGCCTGTTACCACGAGTCATAACTGTGTGGGGAAAGAATTTCAAAGCGATTACTGAAAATCGGCCAAAAAAAATATTTAAGAAATGATTTAAAAAATTTTCGAATAAATAAAGTAGAACGGAAATTGATAAAAAAAGTTTCGTGGAAATTCAAAAAGCGAAAAGCGAAACGTAAGCAGCGCCTTCTATTAATCTATAATTAAAATTTGGAAGACAGTTTCAAAAGAGCTGACAACATTTCAAAACGTTCGAGAATAACGTTCTTAAGACAACTTTGAATAAAGAAAAAAATATTTGTGGCGCCGCCTGTTACCACGTGTTATAACTATGTGGAGAAAGAATTTCAAAGTGGACACAGAAAGTTGGCAAAAAAAATATTTAGGAAATGATGTTACAAAAAAAGACAATTTCGAATAAATAAAGTTGAACGGAAATGGTTTAGAAAAAAGTTTCGAGGAAATTCAAAAAGCGAAAAGCAAAACATAAGCAGCGCCATCTATTAATCCGCAGTAGCAATTAATTTTGTAATTCCTTTAGAATTCTGGAAGACAGTTTCAAAACAGCTGTGTTTGAAAAATAAATAGTTTAAGCATACTGCGCTTGCGCTAGCTTTTCTAACCTAAAATTTTGACAGCTCTTGCACTTTTTTTTAAAAAGTAGGATAATCCAAAAGCAATAATTAAGCAGTCTTGATTTATTTAGCATTGAAAATAAGCAGCTAAAGATTTTTTTTTGGATTTACTTTCTTAATAATAATAATATTGCAACCCGGCGACCTGACTTCTAGTTACGCCACTGTACCAAAGAAATAAAAAAATAAAGTCTGGATTTAACTGGAGAAGAGTAAGTTGCAAGGAATTAGTTAGTCAGAAATGTATTACTCTTATGATTATTATTAAAACGTAACATCAAACATTTCCGAAATAAAAAAATAAATGTCACGAATAAATCTACGTCGCGAGGTGCTTTTAAAATCGAAACAAAATGGAGAGAGCATTTCTCACATCTCGCATCTCACATCCAAACAAACAAACACGATTTGAGCTTGAGCTTCTTCGAGAAGTTTTTCAAAAATAGCGTGGTGTGGTGAGCTCGTGATGTTGAGGAGTTTTTTTTTTTTTTTTTTTCTTTTAAAGAAAGGCAAGTACGTGATCGATGAGGTTGTAATATACTTCGAGAAAGAACGATTCTAAACATTTATTTCAGACACATTAACACGGGCTGTATTTTTCGGAAAGTATGCAAATATTTAGTTTGGGGCTTCTTTCATTTTATAACAGTATTTTTTCTTATTCAAAAAAAAAATATATCTATGAATACCGATTCGGTAATTTGTTTCTGGGTAGGCAAGAAACCGACGTAAGAACTATTTTGAATTGTTACGTTCGTTGCGCTGTGGTTGTTTTAAATTTCCTAGACGGACTTTTCCAGATTATTCCGGAAGTATATCAGGATATACCGCGTGTTTGTGAAACAATGCAGAAATTTAATAAACCTGCAATATTTTACCATAAATGGGAACGATTGCAACAAAAGTTTTACTACACATTTCGATAAAATCGCAGTTGAAAATCGGGCAAGAAATAGTCGTACGCCTATGTCTTTGAGGTAGGTCGAGAAGAGGAAATTTTATTGGAACAAGAAACAGAAGTACAATCGAGCAGTGAGTGACTTTGCCGAAGTCGAGACGCCAATAAAAGCGTTGTTTTTAACGTCGCAATAAATCGTATTACAGCTGAGCGAAAGAATTTGCTTCATTTTTCTATGATCATGACACACAATTTATTGCTCTGTATTCTTTGGGATCAACCGTTTAGTTGAAAAAGTGATTAAACGAGTTAAAGCTAAATGTGATTACTGTCTACCTAGTATTATTACTTATTAAAATGCGGCAATTCACGAACGGCGACAGAACAGCGTTTCAGAGGAGTGTATTCATAATGCCGTCGACAGTATTTGCGCTAATCCTGACGTGCACACGAACACAAGAATCACTTTTTCGCCCCGAGCTTGTTTATGTGTCGCTAATGAAGGACCCCAGGTCGAACAATTGTTATAAACAATCCTAAAGTCTAATAGTGAACGTTTGTTTGAATGTGAGCCTCCACCAATACTCGGAGAGTGTGTCTTGCGTATTAGTCATTCCCGCGATGTTTACTGTCTACGATCAGAGAAACAAGTTCCGTGAGTTTTTTTTTTTTTGTTATTTCATGAGCGCCGAATAAGGGACGGATAAATGAATTTTCTTTTTGTTATACGATTTTTTTTTTGTATGTTTTCGTGTTGTTTGTGCTGTCGGCGTACTGTAGTTAAAAATTTTCCATTTACATTACAACCACCCGCTATATGAGGGTAGCAAAAATTTTTTAGTACACGTTGGCCTATTTTACTGGCTTAAAAATTTGGGCACGTCTTTAATAACGCACAGGATCGTACTTAAGAGCGTATGTGGGTGAAGAATAAATCGAATCGTCTTGTTGTATAAGCATACAAACGATGTCGGCAATGAATCACATATGGCGCTAGGATTCTTGCGTTTCGATGTTCGAGAGCAGTTCGACGTAGCGCCAGACAAGATCGTGATTGACCATTGTTTTAACGATCATTCCTGTAACATAATCTGCATCTGAATGCGAGCCTTATCTGAAATTAATAGATTATTAAGTTCCAAGTCCCAGCTTTTAAAGAGTAGCCACGGGTAGCACGCCCCAAAGTCATTAAATCGAAATTTGTTAACGTAATCGACTGCGGCTTTTACTCGATTTAAATATTTTAATAAGAAGAAACGATGCAGCTCTCTCTCTCTCTCTCTCTCTCTCTGTATCTAAACGGTTGCACGTACACTACTAGCTAATTAGAGGAGACGCTCTTGTTACAGAATATAATGGCATTACTATGGGTATAATTCGTTCCGTATCGCTGAGCCGAGTTTATGGGGGAATTACTGAAAGGCCTGTGTTTTTATTTGTATCGTTCGTGACTCAGCTAGGAAATCAATTGCTAATTTGTAACGTAAACGACCGAAATAAAACGTTTCATACCGCATAAAGTTCGCGTTTATTTGCGCCACTGTAACCGAGTGTTGTAATAAATTGCAACCGGCGGAGCGAGCGCTTTCAATAAGGCAGAAAAAGAAAAGCGAGATGAGATTTGCGCGCGTAATAATATCAGAACTCGTTCTCATTTCTGCACTTCGTGTGTTATACATTAAATTCACATCAAAACGTTTCAGATTTAAACATTATCAATTGCTATCACATCACTTGTCTTTGATTAAACCGGAGTTACAATAAACATTCGCTCGCCGTTAGTTAAGTCTCTCATTCTCTGTGTTCTCTCTTTCTCGCGTCCCTGACCGCAATAGGTGCTGAGGGCAAACGTCTTAGCGTCCGAGTATCGCATTCCAAATCGATAAGGGCCGTGTAAATTAAAAGTAACCCTTTACGAGTATCTATTCAGTAATATGGACCATTTTACTTACCGGGACCGTTCTTCCGGCCCCGCTCACTCCAACGGCGAATCTAGAAACTGTAGCTCCGTAGCCATCTTCGCACGTTGACTTCTTATCTCCGCATGCATTAACCCACACATTCACTTTGTGGATATAAAGCCCACCCCCAATGGCCATCAGCATGCCTTGCTTCCCGAGCAGGGATGTAAATTAAATAAATCTACGATATTTTAACCAAATTTAAAATATCGTATTTTACAATTTCGTAAAATACTGTTGGGTAAAATACCAAGTGATAAATTATCAGTGATGTTGTAAAGTCATGCATGCTTAATTATAGCTGGCTGTCGTTTGTACGACCTTATTTAAACAGAAGTGCCTTATTAATTAATTTGATTGTATAAAAGGAGTACTTCTAATAGCATTCAGAACACAAGAGTAATGACTGATACGAAAATAATTTTTATGATCTTACCAAGTTGTAAATATGAGGCGAAATGGCATGAAGATATTATTAATATCGGGTACTTTATTTAAATGTGCTCGTCGTAGGCATACCGGGGTTGCGAAGCCGAACTCGCAACGCTCTGCGAAGAGGCGTGCCCTCATACACGTGGAATCGATTTAAATGGTTTCCAGTGTTGGATTCGCATGTAATTAAGCCGAATCAATAGGGGAGGAGGAGGAAAGGGTTCGAATGGTGTAAGAATCTGCGGTATAAGTCCCGTCTGATCGGTGAAAATCGGGGGTGCCACTTTCCGTGGCATAGCAATTTTATCAGGTGTTGGATTTTCCTGAAATTTCGTAGTAAAGTAGGGAAATGTACGCCTGAGCCTCTGTGCAAAGTGTCAGAAAAATGACTTTTATGTTCTTACCAAGTCGTAAACATGAGGCGAGTTGGCATAAAGATAATATTAATATCGGGTACTTTATTTAAATGTGCTCGTCATAGGCACGCCGGGGTTGCGAAGCCGAACTCGCATTGCTCTGCGAAGAGGCGTGCCCTCATACACGTGTAATCGATTTAAATGGGTTTCCAGTGTTGGATTCCCATGTAATTAAGCCGAATCAATAGGGGAGGAGGAGGAAAGGGTTCGAATGGTGTAAGAATCTGCGGTATAAGTCCCGTCTGATCGATGAAAATCGGGGTTGTCACTTTCCGTGGCATAACAATTTTACCAGGTGTTGGATTTTCCTGAAATTTCGTAGTAGAGTAGGGAAATGCACGCCTGAGCCTCTGTGCAAAGTGTCAGGAAAATGACTTTTATGTTCTTACCAAGTCGTAAACATGAAGGCGAGTTGGCATAAAGATAATATTAATATCGGGTACTTTATTTAAATGTGCTCGTCATAGGCACGCCGGGGTTGCGAAGCCGAACTCGCATTGCTCTGCGAAGAGGCGTGCCCTCATACACGTGGAATCGATTTAAAAGGGTTTCCAGTATTGGATTCGCATGTAATTCAGCCAAATCAATAGGGGAGGAGGAGGAAAGGGTTCGAATGGTGTAAGAATCTGCGGTATAAGTTCCGTCCGATCGGTGAAAATCGGGGGTGCTACTTTCCGTGGCATAACAATTTTACCAAGTGTTGGATTTTCCTGAAATTTCGTAGTAAAGTAGGGAAATGTACGCCTGAGCTTCTGTGGAAAGTGTCAGGAAAATGACTTTTATGTTCTTACCAAGTCGTAAACATGCGGCGAGTTGGCATAAAGATAATATTAATATCAGATACTTTATTTAAATGTGCTTGTCGCAGGCATTCCGAGGTTGCGAAGCCGAACTCGCAACGCTCTGCGAACAGGCACTCCTTACTGTAACATGTTAAGATGAAAAACACTTTTGGTGTCTGAGAACCATCGAATTGAAAAGAAAATTTAGAATATGTAAAGTCAAGAAAACAAATGACAATCTTAACAAAAAATTAAAAACCAATCCATCTTCTTAGGCTTTCGCAGAATCGCACCGAACTCTTCTATTTCCGACGTTCCGTTTTTCTTGCAAAAGATTGAGACCCAAGTACAAAACAAAAAAAAATATAAGAAATAATGTTTTTTTTTTTGTAACAAAAGTCGTGCAATGTATGTAACAAGACTCTCTCCACTCATTTAACGATAAAATGCCTGGACACATAAGGTCTGGAGTTAAGTCTAATACTTTTGGATGCGAGGGAAAACCTTTTCAGTTTTGCCTCGCGTCCATCCGTTCGTAAAGTTAAAAAGAAGGGAGTTCGGGGCGGACTCTGTAACTCATTAACGGGCTGATAAAATCTAGATGTCCTTTGAAATTTAAAATGCACCTCTATGATTGGTTGTTGCCGTAGCAACAAAATTTAACAGCGCTTTAAATTTAACGCCTTTGATAGAGAATATGTCTTTAGGGCCGGTTTCATAATGGAACTAAAGGAGATTTTAAAATAAAAGTCACATTCTGATGTATAAATAACTACGTTTTCCCATCTTTCTGGACATATGACTGTGACTTTTATTTTAAAGTCTCCTTTAGTTCGATTATGAAATCGGACCTTAGTGCATTAATAAAATTCACAAACGTCTGAATTGATGATTTTATTTATTTATCATGAAGAAATGAGTAATGGAAATGCATGTTTTCGTACAAACAAATGTTAACAACAAGAATACGAGTGAGAGATTTTTTTTTAATTTATTGCTTTTTGCAATTCTAAATATTTTTTAAGTTTAATCTAGATTCTGGTTATGTGCATAATGTAAAAATAATTTTTTAATTCCGTTTCAAAGTTATATTGTGAGATGTTTCATAATTTCAAAATTTTAAATACAAATATCTCGGAAAATTCCAAAATAAAAATGTTAAAAGGGGCAGGAATTCGCACCTAGTTACCTGTGCCTTTCGATGCTTACGGTCATGCTTAGAATTGCAGCATTTAGACTAAATTATGAATTTAGTTTTGAATATTTCTACAATTTTCCAAAAGAAAAACATATATTCCGGATGTCTAACAACCGTAGGACATCAAAATAAAGCTTTTTTCTTAATTCGCTTTTAACCAAAACCCAATATTAAGAAAGTTAAGCAGCTTAACTTTCTTAATTTCGTCTTTAATTTACACCTGTAGCTTCTTAATTAATCAAAATTATTTCACAAAATGCAACTTTATTATTAAATAAACTCTAAATTTATCAAAACCGCCATTCATAAAATGTCCATGTTCATCTGTTTCCTAGTTTTGTTTATAATTAGTAGGCGGTGCACAACGACATGAAAACCCTTTTTTGGGCATTAGAAGAAAAAATGAAATAGCCATAACTTTAACGTGACTACATTTTTTAAAATAGTTGTTTATTGTAAAGCAGTGTTCAATTAACTCATAAATGTCTCAAATTTGAATTTAAAACGTAAAATATTACTACAGGGAGTAACTTTTGCTTGTTAATTAATTTCACTTTAAACGCTTGTAACTTTTTAGTTATTGCGTTTCTATCAAAAAATTTATTAAGAAAAACTCATTAATTTGATCTCCCCTAGCTACCCTTTTAATCTCCTCCGTAGGTTATGATATGAGACACCCAGCATTTATGACTATGTTTAGTAACAATGTACTATGTCCGCTAAAAAAATCTGGGACTTGTAACATGTCCTGCTGTATAGGGTGTTCATGGGAAGCCGCTACAATAGCTAACTTTCTTATTTGTATTTTTACGAAGTAAATTAAATT
Organism: Prosopocoilus inquinatus; assembly: GCA_036172665.1. Taxonomy (NCBI): domain Eukaryota; kingdom Metazoa; phylum Arthropoda; class Insecta; order Coleoptera; family Lucanidae; genus Prosopocoilus; species Prosopocoilus inquinatus. Next base: position 37,513,994 of record CM069877.1, read on the forward strand.
GGGAAAGTTTTAGGACCTTTCCTCTTCGGTCTTATGATACTTTCAAAAAAACAAATGGCAATCAGGTTTTCGAGATTTTCAATTGTTTTCAACTTTTTTAAATGGAATGTTAGGTTTTTTATTATCGCATCGCGTTCAGGATGTCAAATTAATTATGTGTCTAAAATATCATCTCCCAAAGCCTACTACTTTTATAAATGATTTAGTAACAAAATCTCGGTGTCCACGAAAAATGGCTACAATAGCTAACTTTTTTATTTGAAATTTTACGAAGTAGCTTAAATCAGGAAAGTTTCAGGACCTTCCGTGCTCGATTTTATGGTAACCTCGGAGAAACGACTGTCAGATTTTCGAGATTTTCAGTTGTTTTCAACTTTTTTTAATGGAACATTATATTTTTTATTAGCGTACCGTGTTCAGGATGTCAAATTAAGTATTTCTCTAAAATATTCCCCTCCTAAATCTACTATTTTATAAATTATTTGGTAAATAATGGTATTAGACATTTTAACATGTCGCGCTTTCAATATTTGACGCAAGGGCTTTTAGTTTGAACTAAATTTAAACGAATTTTGAATCATGACAGTTCACAAAGGTCTGATAGTTTGAACACACTTCCTTTATTCTCTTGTTTCGAAGCACACCATATTGTATTCGTGAATAGAAAGACTATCGTAACGATACACCTCTTCCCGCGAATATCAAGACTGAATTATTTATGACATATTCTGTTTTGAGAGATATTATTTCACTGACATACTTAATTTGACATCCTGAAAGCGATACAATGATAAAAAACCTAACATTCCATTTAAGAAAATTGAAAACAATTGAAAATCTCGAGAACCTGATTGTTATCTGTTTTTTTTGGAAGTACCATAAAAACAAGGAGGAAAGGTCATAAAACTTTCCCAATTTAAGTTACTTCATAAAAATACAAATAAGAAAGTTAGCTATTGTAGCGGCTTTTCATGAACACCCTGTACATATGACGAAGTGTTTTTTACATTAACATAGAAACAAGATCTAAGTAGCAAGGTGAATAGTTTAAAGCTGCATTCAAACTAATAAAATAACTCAAAACTTGATAAAATGCATAAAATGGTCGGTAAAAAGTACAAGTGCTGGTTAATTTATTTTATTGTTCATTCCGCTCACATGTTTCGGTTGTAATTCAACCTTCTTCAGAGCCTCAGCGGAATGAACAATAGAACAAATTAACCAGCACTTGTCCTTTATACCGTCCATTTTACGCATTTTATCAATCAGGTTTCAAGGACACTATACAAACAATAATTAACTCAAAATTGCCTGCAGAGAGTTGTCCCAGATTATTTTGGCGGGCATAGTACAGTCCCGCCCCTTGAAAATTGGCACACTAAGGATTGACATCAATGTCAAAAATTTGTAATTTTGTAAGATGTATGTAAACCAAACCTTCAGCTCTCATTTTGATGTCAGTGTCAAATTTGACAAATCCATAACAGGATTTAGAGGGATTGTTTAGAAACTTCAATTTTAGAATCAGTTTACATCGCCGAAACATTATATATAAAATTTGTTCACAAATTAAAAGACGGTGTTGCCTTGTGAAAAGTACAACCGGCAACAGCGTCCTAGTTAAAAATTTGGTAATAAAATTGGCAAGTGCTTGAAATAAACGGTAAGGTTATACGTTCTGAACAGATTCCTGATTCTAAATTTAATAAATATGATAGATTCATGGTTTTTACCTTATCGTTCGTGAGCAATTTTATTACAGACAAACTGTAATTAATTGAAATGGCTTGTCAAAGTGAATATAAATGTAAATAATCTAACAGTAAAATTGACTTGAGAAATTACTTTGACACGAAACTTCAAATACCTTGCCAACTTGGTATTTTGATAATGTTTTATAGGGGACTTATGTTTTATAACAACGTAATGCAACAGTTGGTGGTTTTTTAATTTGTGAACAACGTATATTTACTAAAGTGTACCAATTTTCGAAGGTCACAATTGTACATGATACACAGGGAAAAATTATTGTCAAAATGAAGACGGAAACAAATTTTATAGGAAATATTTGCACAATTGTCGAACAAGACGCCGTTCTTATAGTAAAATTTGCCACAATTGTACTCGTATTTGTTACAATTTGTTTCTGTTTTCATTTTGATTACAATTTGTGTTACTTTTTACTATTCATTTTTCTATGTGTAAGTCACTTTATTAGTAAAAGTTATTTCAGTAAACGTTAAATTGTTAAAAATAAATGAAAAAAATACAGGAAAAATAATCTACGAGATAGACTCTTTTAACATTTCTTCCTTGTTCAAATGTATTGGAGGCTGTGGTTTGTAATACAATAAAAAGTGAATTGAATCTACTAACCACAAAATGTAATTTAATACTGTTACGAATTTGGGGGTTCACAAATTATAGTCGTTAAATTTCAGAACACTTTAATTGCAAGCTGTCGCTTTACACAATTGACAACACAATATTAATGAGCTTGCTTGCCAAATAACACTTTTACAAAATGTACTTTCTATTGATTCGAAGTACGAATCCTTCGCTCGTCAACTTAATAAGTAAACACCTGGCGGATCGTACGGCTTATATAGCAGAGCCCTCTGTTGCTCGAACGTACTAGAATGACCACGTAGCTTCGGTAACGCTCTGTGACGCAAGGTGGCGTTACTGATGCTATAAATAAAACTGTTTGCACGTCACGGCTGTAACAATACTATATACCTACGTATTTCAGCAGCTATGCTACTATCTTCAGTAGATGACTTCTTTTTAATGACACGAGACGTGACTTTACTCGAAAAAGACGTCATCTTCGTATATAGTATCAAAAACATTTTGTGGTTAGGAGATTAAATCCAATTTTTATTTCTTCCATGGCTAGAAAGTGTTCCTGAATTCTTGTTGCTGAATGCGAATAGCGTTATTCACGTTTTCCCGTATTCTGCCTATCCAATAAAAAAATATCTCCGCCAATTGTAAGGCAGTATATAATTATATTTGAAAAAGAAAAATACTATACTATTACGAATCTAGGGGTTCAGAAATTATAGTCGTGAAATTTCAGGATACTTTAATTACAAAGTTTTAGGACACTTTAATTACAAAATGAGCTGCAACACTTGTCTATCAAATAACACTTCTACAGAATGTACTTTCCACTATTCGAGGAATACGCGCTTCGCTTGCTAACTTATAACTACTCCACTGGGGGGACGGTATGGCTTTTACAGTAGATTTCTGTCTTCTCGAATTTACTGGAATGAACGCGAATCAACGAGAAATGGCAATAATGTCTTGCGACGCAAGATGGGGTGACTCGTATTAAAAACAGATTTATTCGCGCCAACGAGAAATGGCAATAATATCTTGCGACGCAAGATGGGGTGACTCGTATTAAAAATAGATTTATTTGCGCGTCACAGCTGTAACCATACTAAAAATAATATTTCTCTAATGCTAGAATGAAAAAGATGCAGATGAATCAAGAAATTTCTAAAGCTTCTTTTTAGGAATCTGAAATATTTAAATGTCGTGTCCGCGAGGACCTACGCATTTTCTTATTGTTTGATTTTCAATTTTATTTCTTGTTTAACTCCCCATTGCATCTTTTACCAGCTAATTAAAATGTATGATAATTGTAAAAAAAAAAATTGTTTTGTGCAACCCTATTTTGAAAAATACCTGTATTTTACTCCGATGGTAAATTACAAAAAAGAAAATTGTAGAAATCACCTAATATTTTATTATGGTAAATTATATTGGTAAATTACTGTGGTAAAATACCTAAAAAATAAAATACAACCCTGCTCCCGAGCATACGTTCTCAGGGTGAGGCGATGCCACCGACTCGACTGCGTAAGTGTCCGTTCCCTACCGATCCAGCGACATCATAATGTCAGACCGTTCTGGATAGCTCAGTGCTACCACCTGGTCAGGAATACAACCGACTGAATTCCTATTCATAATGCTACAGAATACAGTTAATTGTCTTGCCGTGCCCTTCATCGGTGCTTCTTGTCACTGCGACAAGCCCCAAGGTATCGTATGCCGGTGCAGGACAACAACCCGGGTCACCGCCACCAGGACGATATTCAGCTACCAGAATGACTCACCATAATTGCGTGACCCTCACACCGCATTGCCAATAATGAGGAGGTTTCGCCCTATTACTTCTACCAAAACATACCTACCATCTTTTACTAGAAAGTCATACGTCGAACTTATTTTCCAACCGCAACTTATTTAAATTGAAAAAAAAAACAAACAAACATTTTTTCCTGTTTTCTTCTTTATTTTTTTTAGTAGTTGAGATGTTTTAAAAAACACCTCTTTCAAGACGATTGTATTCAGAAGTTGCCATCACAAAGCTTTCCTTTTCTATTATTAACACTAGACGCCGTCCATCCATCAACAGGAATGTCGTTAGCGCAACAAAAAAAAACATATTTTGGCATATTCGTAAACGAGCGTAAACAAACTAATTCCCGGGCGGCACAAATAAATCTCTGTCTTTTATTTCGAGAAATCAACAGCTCGCCGTTTAGATAAATGACCCGATGGAGCCGTCTGTCATTTCTGAATCGGGCGTTCGCGCGCGCGTGCAGGAAACGTCGAAACTTTTATTCCGGATTGTATGTAACCCGAATCGATAGATTTTTATCGTCCATCGGTTACCGTTGGAAACGCACACACACACACATGCCCGTCTGCGTGGTGGTGACAAATGGAATGGAAATTGTAACGCGGGGGAGGTCTTCTCCTTTAAGGGAATACGCGTGAAGCGGATTCGAGAATAGATTTTATTGATACCGTCAGAGGCAAAGACGGAAAATAAATAAGATGAATGATGAAAAAAATATTAGAGGAGTTCAACGCGCTTTCTTTACTGAGAAAAGAAATAATTTTTAGCGAAAGTTATTCATTAAAAAAATCATTTGATTGACTAGAACAAATGTGGGCATCTAAACCCGGAAAGAGCCAGTTCGTAGTATCCCTTCTCTTCGAATGTCTGAATGAATCCGTTAACAAACAAGTGTGGTGATCTCATGGAAGTCACAAAAAAAGTTTGTATCGCATTGTATGTTGTGATTAGCGTGCAATTAATATTGCCAAGAAAGAGGATATACCCCGTTATTTTCCCCTACCAAGACAACGCCTGAACTAGAAAGTACTCGCTTGAAAAATTATATTATGTATTATTATTTTATATATATAATTATATTCTAAATCCGTTTCTTGCTTTTGGTTTTATACAAAATTAATCACGCGTATTTTTGGTTCAAATCGACAAAACTGTAGTTAGCATTTCGCAAGTACGGTCAGCGACACCGGCGTAATTGCTGTGGAAACTATCAACATGAATCACCGACGTTCTTGCAGATCAAGATTTCTTTTGGTCTTTGGAACGTAAGCAAAATCAACGTTTTAAATGAGGGGATTCCATGCTGACAGTTGAAATTCAAGTTGTTTAACTTATTTGCAATGCTGCACCAGCAAATCGTGTTTCATTCAAAACAATTAATGCACTCGTTCATCAAAACGTGTTTCAACGAGGCACTGACAGGTTTTTTTCACTTCAACATCGCCAGAACTTTTATTAGAAGATGCACTTTGTCACATCCTATACGCGGATACTTGGTCTAAAAAGAGATTTTTTTTAAATCAATGCATTAATTATTAAGTTATTATTAGTGAGTGATTATGGTATGATTCATTCCGGCAGTTAGCCCCAGTGATTAGTAGAAATAAGTACGTCACAGTGAGTTAGTAAATCGGTGATTGTTGGCTTCGGATGAAGAGCCGAAGAACACTTATGGTAAAGTAACCTTTAATTGAAAATATATTTGTTTTGATTATTTTACGCCAAGAGAGTGTAATGCAAAACCGAGTGTTGGACATTATAAAAGATTAGTTCACTTTTGCGAAGTCAAATTTTCGTAGTTATAAACAATTTTGTAAGTAATTTTTATTTAAGCAACATAACTTAATGAATTTTGTATGAAATAAACAATTGTTACATTCCTATTTCGTTATAACCGATCCGGTCGAGTAGGCTTCCCTTTGTGCACGCTTGCTAAGGATGTTATGGTTGTTTGGTCGGTAGGTATTCAAGCGGAGCAGCCCGGACTTAATCTTGACGACGAACAAGCATGCTCAGAAGCGTTGAAATGTTACTTTGGATAAAGAAATTCCATCACTTTTGAATTTTATTGGGCCCTGAGTTAAACTGCAACTGTTCGAGTTTCAATCAAAACTTGAAAGAAAAAGTGAGAAACAGAATTGCAGGTATACAACATTATTACATTTTTTTTTTAATCTAAAGTGCGCCCTCTGTTTTGAATTAGGTTGCGATCTAAAACCAGCGTTGCCAATTTTATAATGACGTCGTTAATTTTGGTTAGTTTGTTGATAAGAGAGTGAATTCTTCGTTACTATTCAATTCGTGTATTTCACCCTATAAACAGCGTTGCCAACCTGGCCTCTGTCACAGTAGATTGTTCAGTAAAAAGAAAAAACAAAAACAAAAAAAAAACAGCAGATGGCAATAGAAAAACAGTTTTCGCAACAGTTCTTGACAAGTAATCAGTCGGCAAATCAGGAATTTTATAAACACTTATTGCTAATGTATTTCGAATGAAATTCACGGATGTTGGTTAGCAAGTGAATGGGTTTCTAGGACACGTTGTATGTCGTCAACTATGACGTCATTGCAAAATAAATTGCAAGGCACTTACGTTGTTGGTACTTGCTCGTCATCCGGTGATGAGACGGTCGACACGCTGTCGTTATTGCGTTGCCCAAAACTTGTTCGTCGACGAAGAAAGGGGCCGGTAATATACATAGTCAATCGGGACAAAGAAATAGCTAGGATGGTAACTTGTGAGGATGATACAAAGCTAAGAGGTAATAACACGCCGCGGGTTAAAAAGCCGAGGGCCGACAAAAGCCGGTGGACGTTAAAAGCTGAGAGGGGCGGGAAAAGCCTGAGAGGAAAAAAGCCTGAGAGATTAATCTAATAGTGACTTAAATTACGGCTAATGTACTTCAAATTAAATTCACGAACGTTGGTTAGCAAGTAAGTGGGTTTCTAGGACACGTTGTATGTCGTCAACTATAACGTCTTTGCAAAATAAATTGCAAAGCACTTACGTTGTTGGTACTTGCTCATCGTCCGGTGATGAGACGGTCGACACGCTGTCGGTATTTCGTTGACCAAAATTTGCTCGTCGACGAAGGAAGGGGCCGGCAATATACGTAGTCAATCAGGACAAATAAATAGCTAGGATGATAACTTGTGAGGATGACACAAAGCTAAGAGGTTGTTACACCTGAAAATCCCCATAAATGCTACAACTTATTCTGTAGAGTTAACCCTGAGATAGTATAGGGTACCGAGGCAGGTGAAATGCATAAACAGAAATCGTAGCTGTTATGGCCGCTAGCTCAAAATCGAGAGAGGTACAAAAAATATTATTATCTTTTTCCTTTAATTGATAAAAAGATATGTTAGGTGGTAAATTGGGCGCCACACCGTTTAAAATTCAGAGAACCCCAAAAAAATATCAGCAAAGAAAGAAAACGGAAATCATCGGATTTCGTACAGTAATACATTTCCCATATCAAAAAGTTTTACAAGTGAGAGAAATTTTATTTCTCGATGATTACAATAAAATAAAAAATGGCGTACATTTAATCGAGAGAAATGAGGGATGGATTAACGTTCATTTAAAATACCATATGGCCCAAAATAATACTATTTAGAGGCGAATGTCGAAGCACTTCAACGAAATCAAAATTTATACGTTACTGCTCGACAACCCTATTTTGACTTGATGCAAAAATAAATAAATTAATAAATATCTTACGCACTAGGTATTTTCCTTAAGTAACTTTTTGATACTAAAATTTAACAAAAACGAATTATTTTAAGTAAATATGAACAATTAAACTCACGGACCGGTACGACTTCTCAGGCTGGAGAGAAGCTGAGAGGGGCAGGAAAAATCCTGAGAGGAAAAAAGCTTGAGAAATTAACCTAGCAGTGACTCACATTACAGCTGATGTACTTCAAGTTAAATTCATGAACGTTGATTAGCAAGTGAATGGGTTTCTAGAACACGTCGTGTAACGTCAACTATAACGTCATTGCAAAATAAATTGCAAAGCACTTACTTTGTTGGCACTTGCTCGTCGTCCGGTGATGAGACGGTCGACACGCTGTCGTTATTTCGTTGCCCAAAAATTGCTCGTCGACAAAGGAAGGGGCCGACAATATACATAGTCAATCGGGACAAAGAAATAGCTAGGATGATAATTTCTAAGGATGATACAAAGCTAAGAGGTGATAACACGCCGCGGGTTAAAAACCCGAGGGCCGATAAAAGCCGGTGGGCTTTAGAAGCTGAGAGGGGTGGGAAAAAGCCTGAGAGGAAAAAAGCTTTAAAAATTAATCTAACAGTGACTCAAATTACAACTGATGTACTTCAAATTAAATTCACGAAGGTTGGTTAGCAAGTGAATGGGTTTCTAGGACACGTTGTATATCGTCAACTATGACGTCATTGCAAAATAAATTGCAAAGCACTTACGTTGTTGGTACTTGCTCGTCATCCGGTGATAAGACGGTTGACACGCTGTCCTTATTTCGTTGCCCAAAACCATATACATAGTCAATCGGAACGAAGATAACTTGTGAGGACGATATAAAGCTAATAGATGATAACACGCCAAGGGTTAAAAATCCGAGGGGCGTTAGAAGCTGAGAGGGGCGGAAAAATAGTCTGAGAGAGAGAGAGAGAGAGAGAATGAGAGTAAAGAACGAAATATTCGATTAGGTTAAATTTGAATACATTACGCAGTTGCGCTGACCTTGAGTAACTTTCACAGTCTTCTTAATAATGCGCCAAAATGCTCTGTGGCCTGCAAAGTCGTACCCACACGAATAAATAAACTATCCAAACTCAAATTATCAATGGGAAATACACTGCACTCTTTGACTGTTTGCCCAAGTACTGGAGAATTCTGTAATGGACCAAATTTTCATCGTCCTTTGGAAAAGCTTTTGAATAACTATTTTGTCGAAAGACTTAACTGAATCGTGATCAATAAATGAAAGTGTGTTTGAGAATTCTTAGTAAATTCAATACTATAATGCACATGTGCATGCATGAATTTATTTTGTTTATAAGGTTTTGCCAACTGCTCCCGTTTATTAGAGGAAAAAAGCAAGTTTTGCGCAACGCAAGTGAAATTTGCAATTCTTGCATAATCGAGATGTTTAAACGAACGTAAATCAACATCAACATTAATTGTCTTGCAGAATAAACCGGCGATAATTTTCAGCGACGTAAATTTCATAAATCGCTTCAGCAGCGTTCGAAGCATCTCCGAGTTTATTTGCGTTCCAGTTTAGAGATTAATTCACTCCGCCGATTTACGTTTCAGGAAAGCCAACCAAGTATCGTAATAACAAGTCGCTGGTGCGCTTACAGCGCACGCTGAAGAAGTTCCCGGAATACCATCAGCCGATGGATGACACGGAACGCGAAGCTTGGAATTTCATGTCGTCTCATTATCGAGCTTTTCAGAGGCGCGTATTTTTAGGTTTCGTTTTGGGCACGCTGCTGCATCCTCACTTTCCCGAAACCTTAAATAACGCACTTTAGGCGCCGCCGTTTCTTATTAGCCACACGAAAATATACGCCGACATCTCTCGCTTTTATTTCGCGTTTTTCTCTCCACTAAAAACACATCAAAGCGCCGTGTTTTTAAAGCAATTTTTCCACATTAATGACTTTCTCGCCTTTCTTCACAGGTTATAAATCAAACCTCCAATCCATTGTAAAGAGTGGATTACAAGTGAAATAAAATTTTAATTACCGCTAATAATTTCGTTAGTTGGGCTAAGTATATTTAGACCTGTGCGATCTAAATTTAATTCTACATTGCAGAGTTTTTTGACCTCCTCGCTCTTTCGAATCTTAATTTTTATAAATATTTGGCTTCTGGGTTTGCTTATGAGGCAGTATGTAAAACATCAGCACGTGATTTAGGCGAAAATAAGAGGCGGAATCAAAACATGTAATAACACAAACACTCTTCGTTATTTGTTTTTCTGCCTTGATGACTAACAATGAGATTAAATTTCGATTTTAAAAATAACGAACAAGAATGAATTCTTAGATCAGAAAGAAATGAGATCTTAATAAATCAAGAAAATATTCTGAACGATGTACTTTTAGATTTTCTCACGATCATCAAAATATTTCTTCTTGTGCACTGCTATCATAAACACCAACGAATCGTTATTATTATTTGAAATCCCTAATCTCTGAACAAGAAAATTCAATTCAGATCGTTGCTCGAAGTACACGTTCTCTATCTTAAAGTTAAGCGTTACTGAACGAACACTTTCCTGTCTATCAGAAAAATTGTAATTTAATTCACATTAACCTTCCCTTCCCTGTTAGGAAGAAAAAATAACGAGCACCTTTGTACTTTTACGTAGGTAACAAAAATCTAGGTCAATAATCTCCCGCATTAATTCAATTGTTCGATATGCTACCCTACCACGGAATTTTGTGGATCAACAACTCTACAAGCGAGCACCTAAGTTTGTTCTTCTTGTTAACCATAAATCATCCATGGGCACTCATATATTCATTCTCTGCCCATTGTTGCGCCTACGTTCTGCCTAATTGTGTCAACTCGAAAAAAATCCGGACCACAACAAAGAACGCTCGAAACTAATTAATTCTTCATTAATCACGCTCTGTAACAATATTTACAATGTACTACAATGAAACATACTCTGTGCCGTGATTGTAGTGAAACTTGCTCCCGCGGCCTAAATTATGGACATGCGAGTCGTTTAACAAAAACTCCCCACCGACAACCCCCCCCCCCTCCCATAACCCCGCGTAATTTGTTAATTCCGACCCTTTCACTCGCTTGCCGCGCGCTCGTCCCAGGAACCAGTTTCACGTTTTCTACCGAATCTAATTTATTTGGGCCACAAAAAAACTAACTGTGTTAATTCGAAAATGACCGACGAAATTAAATATGTTACCCCCCTGTATTCCACGACGGTGCAATCGTAATAATACGGTTGTCCGATGGTACATTTATTTCGTGTTACTTTCAGGAATGCGTTCCTTAATTACTACAGTCCGTTTCTGTTTTTTGAATTCTCGGACGTCCATCTGTATACGGGGTGTTGCTAAATTCCGAAGACAAGTCTTAACCATACAGTCCTGTTACCAAACCAAGACGATCTAACTAAAGTTACCAGTTCCGCGGCTAGGGTTTCTCTCGCTTAGGACAAGATTCTAATTCTGCGTCCTCAAGGATTTCATCAAACATATCACAACTAAACATTCATATTCATCACTCCTACAGGACAAATCACTATCACAAAAATATATACAAGCATAAAAACTTGTTTTATTTACAATAAAAGATACGAACCGAACCGCATCGTGAACCGTAATCGAACCGGCGGCGGCGTTACCTGATTTTGATTTAGCGCCATCAAAAGCTTTTAGAATTTCATGTTTCGTTTCTGAAATTTTGTCTTTATATTTTTTTTTCAACTCTACACATAAGTGTGATGTTCCAAAGGTACCATCGCGGCCCCAAAAAAAAGAGACAATTAATTTTTTTTATAACAGAGCAATGTCCGAATCGATTTGAATTGTATCGTTAGATAAGTCCTACAGAAAAATGGTTTTACTTATTTTATTTGCACTGGACCGCAAGGTTGCCTCAACAAATTTTTGAATATCAGAAAGATGACTTTAGATAGTAAATATTTAGGGAGAAGCAATTGTTTGGAAACTTTTTCATGTCTTCGTAATATTTGATATTACTTACGATTTAGACACAAAATAGAAATATCTAGGCATCCTGCAGGTAATGCCTTTTACGTGCAAGATCAATTTATTTTCAAAAAGAGTCATTTGTTAGTAAACTATTTGTTTTTTCGTGTACAGGTCTACTAAATTGAAACGTCGCTACATTCATATTTTCGCTGTAATTGTTACGGTCGGGTAGGCTTCCCTTTATGCACGCATGTTAAGAACGTTGCTGGGCAGCTATTTGCGCGGAGCGTATATTTCTCGCCTACTGACCACGAGTAACGAGACGATGCAGGACCACGTTCAGAAATTGTGTAGCGAAAGCACTTTGGGCGTTTTGTCGGGTTGGGTTTAAAATGAAAAATAAAATGCATAAAATCACTTAAACGAGACAGAAAGAAAATTACCTAGAACGCGCTCTCTTATATTTCTGAACGGGCCCCAGGCAGCTATTCGCTTGGAGCGTACAGGTGCTTTCTTTTGTTCACAAAATCGTGATCCAAACGTGTTTTGATTCAATAGCAGACATTCTTTCCTTTGAATCTCTCTATTTTTAAAACTTGTATCGATTGAATTATGGTTACTTACAAATGAACTGTCAATCAAAAATTCAAGTCAGATGTTTTGTTGCAACAACTACGAAATTCAAGTCCAAACTATTCAAAACACGATTCAAACTTTTAAGCGAAAGAAAGCACCTTGTACTTTTCGCCTACTGACCATGCGCAACAAGACGGTGCAGGGTCGCGTCGGAAATTGTGTAGTGGAAGCACTTAGGGCGTTTAAAATGGAAAGCAAAATGCACAAAATCATTTACATGAGAGAGAAAGAATATTACCCAGAACGCGTTCTCTTTTATTTCACGTCTGAGAAGCGTAGTGAGTTTTTGTTAACGATTTTACCGTGTATCTGTGACCCTACCGCCGTGTGCGAATGCATTCATTTCGTTAACAGTTGTCCCAACGAGTTGGGGACCGTTTCTATCCGGTTTTGGTAGACGTGAAACCCCTTTTTCGAGCTTGCATTTCATCCGCAAGGTAAGCGTCATTTTGTTCTTCCATCTTGTTACTTGTTTGTTTTCCGCGTGCGTTTATTATTCGCGGTCGTTATTCCCACGCTTTATCTCCTTTACGCCCATTCTATACGAGCGCTAAAAACGTGACAGGTGAAAACGCCCGTATAGATTAAACTGCCGCTTTACATGGAACTTGCATTTAAGTTGTTTAACTGACGTTAACGCGGCGCTGCAACTACAAGTGAGGCGCCCTACATTTTGTTGCACGTCATTCGTTAACGATGACGTCAGACGCATGCTTATGTTGATATACTTATAATGGAAAGGAATTTTTACATTGTATGTTCAGTTTTATAAAAAAAAAATCTTAAGGTATGTATATTGTATTTTAAATAATTAAGTATACTTACAACACAGCAAGTGTATGATGTCATTATTAACTAATGACGTGCAACGGAATATAACGCGCCTTGCCTTTACCGCATTTTTAGCGCTCGTATAGAATGGGCCTTATAGCAAGTAGTCCGGGGCAGATTTTCACCGACCAAATCGGCGCAGGGTGGTTGCCCTTCCACCCAACCCCGTAAGCGTCGTTTGAACTCCGAGAGTCGTTACATTCTTAGTGTGCTCTCACTTGGGAGAAAAAAGTACTATCGTTTCCATCTGGACTCCACTGATTTGATTTCTTGAAGAATTCTGAGCAAGACTATTTCAATTTTTCTTCTCAGCCTTGAATCGTGTGCGTGATGCCATCCCATGGGCGTGTATTTTGCCTGTGGCGGAGACCGGGTTGAACTTGCAGGAATTTCTAGCGACGAATTCAGCGGTGAGGGACGCTCTGATTGTTGTGCAACGTAGTCGGGGGAGTTTTTGCTTTTTCTTGTTACATTTATAGTCATATTTACACTGTTTTGTCCTTCATATTTCACTTGCATTTTATCTTTACATTTTTTTTAATGTTAACTGTTAATGGTGTTGGCCCATTCAGCGATCGAAAATTTTACGTTTTGTATTTGATTGTTTTGCTTTTATTAATCATTCCGGTCAGTGCGCTTAGCGCTTTAAATTTAGGTGTTGTATTTTGATGTTATAGACTGTAAGCCAACACGAGAGTACTCACGTCGGTGCGCGCATTTACCCTTCGGGTTGAGCCTTGTGAATTTGATTAATTTTGATAGTTTAATGATTAGTCGCTCCATTTGGGGTTGCCCCCGCTTACCTAGTGTACGACTGTGTGGTGCTACAGACGATTTAATTTTGGTCTGACCTGGATTTTGTTTACTTACTACCATTTCTGGGACGTATACTTTTTGGAAAGGGTCTCAACCACGAGAATTTTTTTGTTTTCCCTAACAAACTTTCTCAGGAAATGCTAAGCCAAAAGCTTTTTGGTTACAAGTTTTTTTTTTTTTTTAATTTAATTAATAAGCAAACGGCAATACAAACAACCATCCAGCACGCCTCCCCGACAAGCTCTCTAAGCTTGGGGAATCATGGTGTATGAAGAAAAAATTATTTCTTGGGACATACTAACGGAGAAGCGAGTCTCAGGGAGTTGTATCTTCCGGGGAAAAACCGGGTCACATTTTTCCGATTACCGTGTATGCTGCCGTGTAACGCCGATTCTCGTGGGTTGCGTAACCACGGCTAGGTGACGCCCTTAATAGTAACACTATTTTAATTAAATTGAAATCTTGAGGTGCCTTAAGTCACTAAAAACGCTGTCAACTAAAAGTAGTTTATTAATAAAAGTCGAAATCGTTATGATGACATGTTTCGATCAAAAGACCATTTTCAAATCTACAAGAAAATAAATCAAAGCTTAAAATAGTACACCAATAACAAAACAAAGACAAACCTTGGTCAAATTCGATTAAACGAGTTATAAGTCGAAACGTGTTACGAAAAGGAGGACATATTGTTTGCACAGAGTGACGCTAAGGTGCAGTAACATAAAATATTCGGTGAAAGTCCCTAACAATGGGGGGAAAAAAAGTTACTAAATAATAAATTTAAACAAATAAAGTTACTAAATAATAAATTTAAACAAATAAACAAGAAAACCCAAAAAGGGCAAAATACGGTTAAAGTATACAATAACAACGATTAGTGTTGAACAGTAACAGATAACGCAAAAATTAAAACTAGCAAAAACTAAATCAAGCCAACAAGAAACCAAAAAGGGTTAAGAGATATTCCAATTTATGGATTTAAAGAAGTTAAATTGAGGGAAGATAAAAGCTTCTGCCCGGCTGGGAAAAACTGATTCTAATTTTGCTACCCACCTTTTAGATTCTGGTCATTCTTTAGATATCAACCCCTCTATAAAATTACTTCATCAACTTCCTAAAGGTTTTCAACTTAACATTGCTGAAGCTTTAGAAATATTTTTGGCTAAGAATGATAGAGACGTCACCTTATTGAACGATCAGATTGTCTTCCAGTTCTTCCAAATCTTTCAATTTAATTAATTACAGTCACTAATATCATGGATAATCCACTACACTATTTTAATTCCCCCATACCGTCTCCACTGAGTGGGCACCGTTACGCAGCTTTTCTTCACGTCTTAATCTCCGAGGGAACGACCGACTCTGCTTCTGAGCTACGGTAAGGTACGTATGGCGCAGGGTCATTCGTTTTCTTTGTGGATCCAAACGCGCTTAGCGCCCCCTTCGTTGCTTGCGTGACAACATTTAGCAAAAGGCCACTATATTTAAATTTTTTTTTATTTCCTGAATGAATCATAATAGTTTGCAAAGACAAATAAAAAGTAAAAACTGAAGGTCTCTGTAAATGTGACTTACTTTCCTAGGGGGCCCCATACCTAATGTCATTCAGATCGATTCAAGCATTACATTGCTATAAATGTTCTTTAGATACAGCGACACCCAGTATATGAAATTACTTTACATTTTTAATTCTTTTGATTCTTGTCTTGACAACTATGGCATCTATTAATTTATTTTTTCAGCTGAAACGTTTTGTTTTCTGTTACTTACAGCGTGTGACATAATTTTCAAAGATGCATTTAGGAAATTGAAGAGGCCTTGCGATTAGTATTTTCTTGCAAGGCAAATTTTTGCCACTGTAATTGTTTTATTATTTATTTTACCAATCAGAAGTATTTTTTTTTTGCGCACATAAAATAAAGCACTTTATTTAAAATATTTTTGTCAGTATTAGCAATACTAGATTATGTAGTTTGAGTATTTTTATCAGTTCGAATGGTTATTGTTTTGAACGTAATAAACCGCTGTTTCTCAACAAATTAAGAGAATGGAAAGGCGACATCACACAACTGTAAGGTTGCTTTCATAAATTTGTCACAGTACGAAAACCGACTTTCAGGATGGCACAATTTTAGGAAAGAATGCGTGTGATCGCGCTTCCTGCCGCGCCTGTCTTGTTGATTTTATCGCAATAAAAACAATTTTTATCTTTTATCATCTTCGCCATCGCTGAAATAATTAAATTCTTAAAACTTCAAATGAACTCACGCTTCGTGTTTTTTGTGCATTCGTTTTGAAATACTCCGGCCGTAAAATAGTGTAAAATTCCTGACGCATCGACACTTCCTTGTGGTTTTAAATAAATAATATTTTATTTTTAGGTAGGATTGCTTAATCTTTTGTAAACGTTTGCAAACGCATTTCTTCTTTTTCGTGAGTGCCGATCGAAATTATTACTCCACGTGTTTTATCGTAGATGCTTTTATGTATTCATTTCAAAATACTCCGGCCATAAAACAGCGTAAAATTCTAGATGCATTGACATTCCTCTATGGCTTTAAATAAATAATATTCTATTTTTAGATAGTACTACCTCATCTTTTGTGTTATCGTTTATTCATTTTATAATATTCCGGCCATAAAGTAGTGTTAAATTCTCGATACATCGACACTCCTCTGTGGTTTTCAATAAATAATATCGTTATGAGATTCCGTTTTTATAATTATTATTCCTCGTGTGTTATCGTGGACGGTTTTGTGCATTCGTTTTAAAATACTCCGGCCATAAAGTAGGGTAACATTCTCGATACATTGACACTCCTTTGTGATTTTCAATAAATATTATAGTTGGGAGATTCCGTTTTTATAATTATTATTCCACGTGTTTTATCGTGGTCGCTTTTGTGCATTCCTTTTAAAATACTCTGATGGCCATGAAGTAGTGTAAAATTCTCGTTGCATTGAAACTCCTTTGGTGTTGGTGGTCTTGAATATATAATATCGTTTGGAGATTATGTTTTTAGACAGGATTACCTCATCTTTTGTAAACATTTGCAAGCTCATTTCTTCTGGTTCGTGAAAGCCGATGGAAATTATTATTCCACACAATGAGATAGTCATAAAATTTCCGAAGCCGCCGCCGCCGGCTCATTTTTTCTGCGTTATCGGAACTTGAGAATCACAGTTTTTTTGCGAGCTAATATTTCGACGGACAGTTTAAATTGGTCTTTAACGCCATTGGAGTTTTCTGACGTCAGATTAATACTCGTCGGCTCCTACAGATGTCATGACGGTTTCATCTTGCACTTAAACACCACAGATGTGTAGCTGTAGGGCTAAAAGAGTATTAGCATTCCTACCCGAAGTGACCATAACAGTATCATCTGTATACAAAATACGGATTCTAAGTTGGAAGGCAGATCATTTATAAAACAGAGTAAATAATGCTGGTCAAAACAAAGATCCGTGAGGAACACCTTTATCTGTATGTTATACGTTCGAGGTAGTATAACAGCTACTTATGACTAACTATACGAATTCAATAATAAAAGCTTATCCAACAGACGCTTAGTATTGACAAGATTAAAAGTTTTACTTAGGTTAGCTACCATTTTATTTATTTGACCAGGATTCAAACACCATGTTGATCAGATTGACAAGAAACTAAAGTCTTCATCATCATTTCACTTCTACATTCTTCAGTTCTGTTGTTATTTCATCTCAGTTTCCAAAGACTTTTCTTTACACGAACGTTTAAAAGCTTTCTTAAGGTTATGGACTTGAAGACGACTTGAGTATCCAAAACAAGACAAACAAAGTCGTCTCACGCCTCGCCACATTCAAAGATACAATGTTGTGAATGAAACATCTTCGCCTCGTTCCGTCCTGCCATTTTCCTCCCCTGATAAATGATGCAGACAATAAATATAGTATGAGGCAATTTCACGCGCGAAGCAGGAACGTAATGCAGAATTTGCAAGATTATTGCGCGTACATAAGACAGACGCCGCCGAGGAGTCAGTCCAATCTCAACCTTGCATCTATTCATCATCGCACGCATGTTGCTCTTCACAATGCACTTCATGTGCGCAGACGGCAATAATAATTTAAATTTAGTGCATAAACCCGATTGCAATATACGTACGAGTAGGTACGTTCGTTCATCGGGGCGTGATTTATGGAGAATTTTACGGTGGTTTGAGACGGCCGAAAATTCGCCAGTAAATCAATCAGTGAATGTATAAACGTCGCTGGCCATTAGCACAGCTGTTTTTTCTTTGATTGATTGTTTGAAATCGCCGTTGAAGTTGAAATGAATTACAGAAAATTTAAATTAAAAACTTAAATGATTTACTTCTTTCACCCCTTATTCCTTTTTTGTTTTGATATATGGTGATATCTAGCGGGGTCTTGAGTCATCGATCTGTCGAAATCTCAGGGGCGTAAGTGTTATACTTTTCGCGTGTTTAAAGTGTTGGCTTTATTAACTTTGTTACTTTCAAACCTCCTTTCTATTGAACTGAACTGAATGCCGACCATCACCGAGAGTCAACTCGAGTGTGATTCAAACCCACAACCTTGCGTTCCTCTAAGGTCGACTTTCTAATTACCGGAATATTTGCAAGTATACACCGGATATGTTCCAATAAACAAAGAAAGAACTTGTAATGCCCAATGATCATCCACATCCCTTAGATTCTACGAATCTTTTAAATTCGTTGGCAAAGACGGTTACAAAACACCTCAATAGACAAGTAGAGCTTAATTCTTTCCAGTCAAAGAACTTGTAAACTCGTGATTACACCCAACGATCATCCACGTACCTTAGATTCTACGAATCTTTCCAATCCGTTGGCAAAGATGCTTATAAAACACCTCAAGGGACATGTAGAGCTTAATTGTCTCCAGTCAAAAACTTCTAAACTCGTGATTATACCCAATGATCATCCACATGCTTCAGATTCTACGAATTCTTTAAATGCGTTGGCAAAACAACTCAACAGACACGTAGAGCTTAATTCTTTCCAGTCAAAAACTTGTAAACTCGTGATTACACTCAACGATCATCCACGTATCTTAGATTCTACGAATCTTTTCAATTCATTGGCAAAGATGCTTACAGCACACCTCAATAGACACGTAGAGCTTAATTCTTTCCAGTTAAAGAACTTATAAACTTGTGAATACACCCAATAATCATCCACGTACCTTGGATTCTACGAATCTTTTAAATCCTTTGGCAAAGATGCTTACAACACACCTCAACAGACACGTAGAGCTTAATTCTTTCCAGTTAAAGAACTTATAAACTCGTGATTACACCCAATAATCATCCACGTACCTTGGATTTTACGAATCTTTTAAATCCTTTGGCAAAGATGCTTACAGCACACCTCAACAGACACGGAGAGCTTAATTCTTTCCAGTCAATAAATTTGTAAACTCGTGATTACACCCAACGATCATCCATGTACCTTAGATTCTACGAATCTTTTAAATCCGTTGGCAAAGACGCTTACAAAACACCTCAACAGACATGTAGAGCTGAATTCTTTCCAGTCAAAGAACTTGTGAACTCGTGATAACACCCAAAGTTTATCCAGATAACTTAGATTCTACGAATCTTTCCGATCCCTTGGCAAACGTGCTTACGGAACACCTCAATAGACACGTAGAGCTTAATTCTTTCCGGTCAAACTGCGTAGCTGAATCTTGCAACATAATTTTTCACAGATTCCCATATACATATTTAACGAAACACGTGTTATGCTCTCGCGTCATACAGCAAAGTGAAGCGCAAGAGATGGTGATCACAATCCGCTTTCTAAGCAAGCACAGCGAGCCGGCCAATCGAGAGACAGAACGGCACCGAAGGACAAACTCGAGTGTGATTCAAAGCCCGACCTTGCATTCGAAAGACCTATATTGTAACTATCGGAATATTCGGAAGTACACTCCGCAAGGAAACGGATCTGTTCCAATAAATAAAGAAAGAACTTATAACCTTGTGCTTACGCCCAATGATCATCCACGTACCTTAAATTCTGCGAATCTTTTCAATCCGTTAGCAAAGTTGCTTACGGAACACCTCAACAGACATGTAGAGTTTAATTCTTTCCAGTCAAAAAACTCGTGATTACATCTAATGATCATCCACATACCTTACATTCTACGAATCTTTTAAATCTATTGGCAAAGTTGCTTACGAAACGCAGAAACAGACACGTAGAGCTTAATTTTTTCCGATCAGAGAACTTGTAAACTCGTGATTACACCCACATACTTTAGATTCTATAAATCTTTTGAATCCGTTGGCAAAGATACTTACAGAACACCTCAACTGACACGTATAGCTTAATTCTTTCCGATCAATTTAACTTGTAAACTCGTGATTACACTCACATACCTTAGATTCTACAAATATTTTCAGTCCGTTGGCAAAGATGCTTACAAAACACCTCAACAGACACGTAGAGCTTAATTCTTTCCAGTTTGACTGCCTGGCTGAATCTTGCAATACAATTTTACATTGATTCCCGTACGCACATTCAAGGAAATACGTGTGTATGCTCTCGCGTCGTACAGCAAAGTGAAGGGCAAGAGGTGGTGGTCAGAATCTGCTTTTTAAGCAAGCATGGCGGGCCGGTCAATCGAAAAACAGAACGTGGGTGCACGCGGTTACATCAGACCAATGAAAAACGGTCAATTTCGATAAACGCAATGCGTACGTGCCGAAATTGACCAACGAAATTAAACTGTAACAAACAATGGCCTGCTTTTTAATTAATGTTTTTCTCGCGATTAGTTCTTTAGTTACCTTATTTAGTCCGTATTTGATGTTAGTTAAAAGCTTCTCTAATTAAATTTTTTTTTTGGGTAATTTCTTTGATGAATTCTTTCGTACGGCGCGGCGTTTTTTTCTGTAACCTGTCAGCTAAGAATGCGTAGTCCAAACAGCGCGCGCAAATTCAATATTCAGGAGATCGTATCTGGCTGAAAGACGAGAAGCTTCTTCACGCTTTTCAAGTTTCGCGTCCTGAACGGATTCTCGTGATGGTCAGTAACCCGTGGAGATAAAAATAGACCAAACAAATTGATCATCATAATTAGTCCGACGTTGAACTTAACGCACATCATGAGTTTCGCAAATGTGGAAAATTGCGCTTGGTCGAAATTTATAGCATCTTCCAATCATTGAAAGAGAGTAAATAATACATCGAATTATTTATGGATTTAAGTTTTCTTTTTCGTTTCGTCAAAAATTGAAGCACTATTCTGATAGAAAAGGAACCTAAAATATCTGTGGTTTCTGTATTTTTACATTCGCTATTTTTATATATAAGAAAAAAAAAAAAACTGTGTGTAAGAAGCTTATGACTAACACATACTTACATACACATGATTCATTCGAATTTATTGATGTAAAACCAGTGCAATATTTATATGACAAGCGATGGAGCATGAATGTGCGCTCTTGATTTTCCTAATTTATTTATTGCGAGGCCTAAAAATATCGGGCGCGTTAGCAAAATCGATGATGATACACTTACAAACGAGTTAGTCACAAAAGCCAAATCACACTTTAAAAACGGCGCGAATTTATCCGCTACATCGGAAAGTTTATTATTTCAAGGCGGCGGTTTTTTTTACGAGCAATTAAAACTCATAACGAAACTTTGAAACCCTCGGCTGAAATATATTTTAATAAGGCCGGCGTTTTGTTTTCGGCTTGTTACAGATAAAATAAACTTTTTGGCCGAAATGTGTTTTATAAAAACGTAATATTTATGATGAGAAATGTGTAAATTTTGAATTTGTTTACTTTCAAAATCGAAAATTACGAAAGCAATTTCGTATTTCGCGAAATTAGGTTAGTATGGGAAAGGAATGATTGAGCAGCAGTTACGTTTAGAGAAAAAGAAATACACAGATGATAAAAAAAAAAACAGCTAAGTAAAAGCTGTAAGAACAAACTAAATTTAAACAATGCTTTAGATGTTGACGAATCATTCGTCTAGAGCACCAGGTCGGGGATTCCAATAAAGTACTCTAAGAAAAAAAAAACTACAAAAAGAGCGGCCCCAGCATTGAACCCTGCAAGACTTCCCGCTTAAGCTGCAACATTTCAGACTTTACATCCTCTAGTTCAACATACCTAATGAAATCTGTCAGTTAAATAGATTATAAAACTGATATTATAAGTTAATAAATAATAAATTGAACAGGTTTTTTTTTAATAACCTGTTTTTAATAGCAAAATTAAAATTGTACTTGAAAAACATTTAAGAGGCACATCGCAAAAATTAATGACAAGCCATAAATGAAATTATTCCGAGCGAGAGAGAGAGAGAGAAAAAAAGAAGAAGACGTAAACATGTCACAACCCATTAACTGCAGCCGATTATTATAATTAAAAGTAATGCAGACAGTTAAATGCAACTTTATTTACGCAACAAATCTCCGCGTGTTCGCTCGCTTATTAATTTGTAAGGCGTCTATTTTTGTCACATTATTGCTCGGTGCATTAGGAAAATTAGCTGAAACGGCTTGCATACGTGAACTTCGAAATAGTCCAACACATGCACTGCCATAAATTCATTCCGCATCAAACCGATTTCCATCGAAAATGATGCAATCCCTGCAACCGATGCGTTGCAAATACCTACGCGCATCACGCGGCACGAATCAAACGAGATCCGATGGTGTCCCCTGCCCTGACAGTCGAAACGTCGCTCGTATCAATGTCACAGCCTCTGAGACTAATTATTTTAAGATGCGGAACGGACGGGCTTTGATGTCGCTTGTTGCATATTGGCCTGCGTTCGAGGAATAATTAAAACAAAAAAAAAAAATAATGGCATTTCAGATGAAACCTCCGCATGCATAAGAGGTTCAAATAGAAGATTTATTGCAATTTAGAGATGCGTAGCTCAGCCTTGGACAATTGTTGTTTATTGCTCGTGCAAATCATCTATTACGGGTTTAAAACTTGCAATACGTGATCTATTTTTAATACAATTATCTGCATCACTTGGAAACCAGAGGGACTTTTGTCCTCCAATGCCTTAACGCTTAAACGGATCGTAAATTAGATACACTTAGTTATTGACTGCAGTTGGTAATCAAGGAAATGCATTTTTTACAACTGTTATTCGCTTATAAGATGCCATTTTCTTTATTAAAATCAAGCAAAACATCCATCTCCCATTTATCTTATTCAACAACATCCAGCCAATGATCGTTCTGTTTAACTTTCTGGATGTCTTTAGTTTTTATATGAACCTTGTTATACAAAATCTTTTTATTGCATATGGTGGTATACTAGCTTTCATTTTATCAAGCCACAGTTTCTCGTTTAGATTGCACTTCATAAAATACCGGTTGGTAAGTATACCTCGAGGAAAAATGGAAAGGGAAAAAGGGTTCTTTATGATGTTGGCATCACGGTTGATTTGGTTTGAGTTGGCTTTCGCTGTTTCAAAGCGGTTATTCGCTAATTTCCCATTACTTATGAGTTTTACGCGAAACTCCCGAACAGTCCGGGAACCACAACAAGTACGGTGAATTTCGCATTTTGGCCGTATCTTTTAATTGGAGTTCCCGTCCGTCCGCTCGGTGATCCTGCCTTGAAGGTCGTCGACATTGTCACCATCGTCGGCGGCGCAGAAATTCGGGGTTTTGAACGAGGGAGACGCTGACACAGAATTTTGACAACCATCGATTTGTATACGACCCTAAACAGCTGACTCAATCCCAGTACCCTGCATGTTATATTTCATTCTATTATAATGTCACGCTAAGGGTAGCGCCTCCACCCTGTCACGGTAAGGGGGTAGCGTAGGTTTTCAGAGGGTAAACACAGTTATTTTATTAACGTTGATACCTTTTATTAATGTTAAATTTAATTTGATGGGGTTTTTTCGTAATTCAAGACGGGGTAATTGCGATTCGGGTCGTTTGTGGTTAGCGCTGGTCTGGCCTGGTGGCGACGTACTTCGTGTCCGGGCTGTAGCTGCGATGTCAAGGTCGGCTCGTTGCGGCGTTTTCGCTGTCAGAGACGGATGACCACGGTCGATCTTGTGGCCCTGGACGAAGTGGCGCGGCAAGCAGGGGTGCGGTGATGGTTTCAGCTGGCAGGCTGGTGCGGATCACCGGAACAGGCATTGACTTTGACTGCGTTGAAGTCGGCAGGGGTTGACGGCGGTAACAGAGAGCCATCCTATGATCGGCGTCAGGATACAGGCGATCTTAGGATCAGCGTCTTAGGTCTTGGAATGGTTCCGGGTGGCTTCCCTTCTTCGAAATGGCAAGTGATGCCAATTCGGAGTCGCTCCTGGATCGACCGACTGTCTAAATTTTACTCGCGCTTTTTATACGCAATTTTTGTTGATTCGCGCATTGCGTTATTCGTAACATGCCCGGCGTTCAATTGTATTACCTACTTGATGAAATCGTTTGCCCTAGTTGTCGCGATTCTGCCGATGTTTTATTTTGAAACAAGAACCGTGTTATATCGGGTTACCTCACGCATTGTTATGACACTGTTGAAATTGCCCTCGAAACAGATTCTATCTGAAATTCAACCCGTGATTCAATCAAAGTGCATTGGGATTCATTTCATTTCTATTATATATCTTGGCACACTTACTATTTAGTTATTTGTGAGTTACTTGCGATGATTTTTTTAAAATTATGTATTTATATATATGAATGTATACAATGTCTCTTTGGTTGAATAAAGGCCATTATTATTATTATTATTTCACAAGCCCCTGCTTTAATAATTTCTTTATATTATTTTTTTAACAAAAAGCTCCCATCGTCACATTAACGTAAATTTGTCTACACGTCTGTTGAAGTGTTTTGTAAGCATCCTCGCCAATAGGTTGAAAAGATTCGTACAATCTAAGGTTTGTGGATGATCATTGGGCGTAAGCATGTGGTTACAAGTTCTTTCTTTGTTTATTCGAACAGATTCGTTTCGTTGCTGGGTATACTACCGAATATTCTGCGAACCGTTACAAGTGCGGGGTATTACGCTTTGGCTGTACGGTTCCATTGGGGTTAACAAGCGTTCGCTTGCCGTTCCTGCGTCTATTTCAAAATTACCCCCAATATTAATTTAGTTGGTTTTTAGAATAAACGATTTCAAAAACAAAACTTAAAATAATTTACTTGTTTAATTAAACAAATTAAAACTCTAATGATATCCGAATATTCTGGG
This sequence comes from Prosopocoilus inquinatus, assembly GCA_036172665.1. Taxonomy (NCBI): domain Eukaryota; kingdom Metazoa; phylum Arthropoda; class Insecta; order Coleoptera; family Lucanidae; genus Prosopocoilus; species Prosopocoilus inquinatus. The sequence continues at coordinate 37,539,338 of CM069877.1, forward strand.
AACCGTCACAAGTACGGTGAATTTCGTATCTTTTCATTGGAGTTGCGCGTCTGTTTGTTCGCTCAGCGACCCTGCGTTGAAGGTCGTCGCCATTTTCACGATCGGTGGGGGAGCAAAAATTCAGCTGTTTTATTTGAGTTTTAAATCAGTATTCAGATTTTTCGATTGAATTTTATTTTTCTGTACTTCTTTTAAATCGAGCATTTTTTTTTGACAGTGACTTAGAGCAGATTTCCCGTTCCAAACAGTTTTTTGTAAGTGAACTAATCATAAAAAGACGCAAACTAAGAATTCTCATAAAAATAAACTTAGAGCTCTAGAACAAAAAATACAATACAGTGTAAAACAATTCGAAACAATTTTTTTTTTAAATATATTGACAAGAGAGATTAATGAAATCGCTTGACTGAAAATTGAAATAAATATTAAGATATCATTCAGGTGACAAATGTAGAACTTAATTTTTTAACTTAAATGGTCAAAATAGTAATTAATAATGCAGGTGAAATCAGAACAAGGACAAATTACATTTGAAATTTAAATTCGAGATTCTAGGGTGGAGGGGGGAGGGCGTAAATCAAGACACTGCTCAAAAGGGGGTCGCGAAACCTAGAAGTTTGGAGAACACTGTATTGAATTATAAAATTAAATAAAAATCAAATGAAGAAATTGTTCATAAATACAAAAAAAAAAAATTAAAATTAATAATTTTTTTCCATTTGTATTTGACAACGTACTGGAGGGTTTAGACGTAATTTTTTAATTTAATTTTAATTAAATATCTCTCATATATTATATTATAATAAAAGAGAGGTTATTGGTATCTAAAGACTGACTGACACTCTTACGTTGGTGGCAAGACGCAGCTGTACTAAAATATTTTGTTCGGTGAATTACATTAAAAGGAGAGAAAATCAATGGTTATCATCACTTTATACTCTTTCTTGATTTATGTGTAATCCTGCTCTGCACACTGCTTTTATTAATCGTTCTACCATTATTTTTAGCTCCTTCTCACTTCTAGCCACTTCGGCAACATCATGCGTCATCGGCATACTCAATCAACTGATGGCTTTTATAGTATAGTATATTCCCTTCTCTGTTTAACTGGCCATTTCTTACTATCATCTAATAAGCTATATTGAATAACAGAGTCGAGAGCGGCGGGTTCCCTTTTCTAAGGCCTGTTCGTACTTCAAAATCTCCTCTCACATTACTTGTCGTGTTCCTGAATGTCATTATTCACTAATTTTATCAATTTTTTTTGGTACATTTAATTCGTTTAGGATTTTAATCAGCTTTGACCTTTTCACCGAATCGAATAGGCTTTCTTAGAATCCATGAAGAATGTTATTGCTGGGATTCCATATTCATAACATGATGTAATTGCTTCTTTCAGCGTGAAGGGTTGGTCTGTTGTTCCCTTCCTAAATCCACTCTGGTATTCTCCTATCTGTCCTTCTACCAATACCTCAAACCTTATTTTCATTTCCGTTGCCACAATTTGTAAGCTGCGTTTGATATGGACATACCTCTACAATTAGTACACTGCGTTTCGCCTCCTTTTTTAAACAGAGACACTATTGTTGCGCTTTCCCAGCTTTACGACATCGTCACTTTTTTCCAAATCGCCTTCACCAGCTCCCATAATTTGTCTTTTATAATTTCTCCTCCCTATCGTCACGATGGGATTTTTCCGTAAGAAATAATAAAAATTATTAAAGCACGGGCTTGTGAAATCGACGGCAATTTCAACAGTGTCGGAATTTAAAAGCAATAAGTGAGGCAACCCGATATAACATGGTTCATATTTCACAATAAAACATCGACAGAATCACTGCAACTCGGGCAAGTGCTTACGTCGAGTGATGCAAAAGAACACAGGGCATGTTACGCACAATGGCAATATTCGAATAAACAAAAACCGAGTATAAAAAGTTCGAGATAAAATGTGGACAGCAGTCGAGCAAAGCATCGGTTCAGTAAGCACTAGTGCAGACTTGTCGAAGGACCATCCCGGCCACCAAGGACGCTGTTCCCACGATCACCATCATCTGAGGTCTCTTGAGAACGTCTCCCTTCCGCTCCATCTCAACTCCAGCTAGAAGCTGCCATCTTCACCCCGGTCACGCACAATCCCGGTGAGCCGATCCAGCCTGCCATGCTGAGGCTACCACCGCACTCCTGCTAGCCTCCAACAAGGACACACCACTTCTTCCGTGGCCAAAGGATCGGCCGTCTATGGACCAATCCCAACACCAGCGATTTCACGCCGTAATTCGCCGCCGATCGTCATCGCGCCGCAGGCGTCGCAACGAGTCACGACCTTGACCATCGCGGCTCAAATCGCAGCTTAAACGCGTAGTACGTCACCACTGGGAGCCAGGCCAACGCTATCCGCAACAGCCTGCATAGACGACCAGGGCCACAACCATCCCGTTCCGGACCACGACAGCAAAGAAAATGAAAGGCATCAATTTTTGTAAACAATTGTGTTTTAAAGCTCTACCCTTTGCGTACCCTACGCCATCCCTCCACTCGTGTGACGAGGTGGAGGTGCTACCCTGTTAGCGCAGCTTGCTAAGGGAACCAACCCCGGTAAGCGTGACAATATTTTATATTTTCTGCTACGATTTCATTGTTGTTTTTCATATATTTTTTTAATTTATTGAAATTCTTCTTGTTGGCTCGGTTTTTATCTTATAATTTTCTTCTCTTGCTTGCACATCGTCTTCTTTCTCTTCACCTGCCCCTCATTAAGTATTACGCAAAAATATCCTTCCCATCTGTTCCTTGTTCTCTCTTCCTGTCCAGTCGTCTAATATTATTACAAACGGCATTTCTTAGGATGACTGAGTTTCATATAAATTTAACACAAAGCGGATACAGAAATCCCAGTCCGGGCAAAATTAATATCTTCCGGCTGACAATAACAGGACTTTTTACAAAGCCCCGTCATTCATAATTTTCCAAAGCCGTTCCCGACTGACGTTTCCTTATTAATTTCGTTCCCGTGCTGCCTCCCAAAAATACGGCCTGTAAACGCCGCGCCGCGTAAAAATATCCGCTCATTCCATTCCAGAAAGGCCGCATGCACTTCTCACTTCTATTAATAAATAATGTAACCCGCCGAAATTTTTGTGTAGGTAAGAATTTATTATTCTGGACCTTTTCGCCTTCGGCAGCGATAGTAAAAATTTTAAATAAAGCCGTGTGACGTCCGGGGCTTAAATCAAAACTGTGATTCTCATTCGGCGTAAATATTTATCTAAATTATATCATATGTTGGAAAACGTTCGGCGAATTTATGCGCCCGCTTTTGATTATTTGCATAACCCGGCCCGGCTTAATGTAGCCCGTTATTTTAAAACCCAAATAAAAATTCGGGCGGGCACAAATAAATTATTAACGCAAATTTATTTAAAAAATAGAACAATGGAATTTTTAATTGTATATACCGGGCGATCGACGTTATACAGGGTGTCTCAAAACCTCTGTCTTCAAATGAAACTGTAAGTTCCTCGTTACATAAGAGATTAATCTCCAAATCTGAAATTTCTTGCCCAAAAATGAAAAACTGACCTATCACAAGCGAGCGCAGTCATTTTGTTTTGAAACCTCTGCTTGGTTTAAGACTTGTTTCAGGAATTTATTCCAATAAAAGCAATAAACTGTAATAAAACTTTTTTTACCTTTAGAAAAACTCGGTCAAGGTCTTATTGTATACGAATATGAAACCGATTTGCGGACATCGGCATGTTTATTTGTATTTTCAACACGCGATAAGTATGAACGTTTGTTTACGCACCTCTTTGTAATAGACAATAACAATTATGTTAACAACGAGTACCTAATCTTCGTTAGATTTTTGCTGAAGTAATTAAACATCTTCGTACGCTAGTTTTCTAACTGGGTTAAAAATGCGTGAAATTATTTTTTAATTATCGCACTAATAGCTGCAGAATAAGTATTGCAGGAGCAGAAACTATTCCTATTGTAAAAACGGAAAGCAAGAATTGGAGTATGATACGATGAAAAATTTAAACAAATTAGATTGCCTGTACACACAATAATCTATGGGTTCAAAATAAGTGATTGAATAACTTCGCTAGCTCTCAATCGAACTATTTTATTAATTGTTCCAACATTCCAACACAAAACACATGTTTTTATAAGGATAATATTGAACCTGAATTTCTGCGACCATTCTTAAACAATAAAAACATAAAAGCTCTCGTCTACAGCAGACGTTTATTTCGTCGTTTATTCGAAGTTTTAATAAAGAAACAAATTTATTTTTCTGTACAAATACAATAAACTTTGGTAATCAACATTGTAAGTTGATTATTGGCAATTTACAAATTAATAAGATGTTAGAATTTGCACTTTTTCGATCGCCTTTAGATTGATTTTTTTTAATTTAACTGTTAAAGTACGGATTAGCAGAAAACTAATCATCAATTAATGCAACACGCCCAGAATATTTGAAACTATTAAGAATTTACCTGGTTACTAAATTTATCTGCTTTTAAAATTAACAAAAGCACGATACTTGACCTGCCTTAAGTACAATATCTGTTTTAGGTCATGGTCTTCGTTTTTGTGACTTTTTATGGCCTCGAATGTCGGAGAATAGTTGGAAACCAAGCTCCGTCGGAACATTTAAGCTGCATTCAGCGACCCTCAAACAGTTTCTATGAAAAAGTAAAATAATTTTTATCTGAGTTATTATTGCGATCTGACCAATAGTTGTATAACAAATTTTGATTCTTTCCTTGATCACTATTTGTGGTTTCAATTAAAGACATAGGTTTAGAGACTCGCTATATAGCAAACCGTTATACCAACAGCTTCGGGAGAAAACAAATATTATCTAATCCCTTTTAAACGAGCCGAAGTTCGTTAAATTCAGTAAAGAGTACTGAAGTTATGACATTTTTTAAAGTACATAATTCAACTGTTTCCTCCACTCTTATTAATGGCCACAGGGCAATGTATCTGAAATCAAAGTTGTGCAGAATTAATTCAGATTTCCGACGATGATATCAAAACTACACCTCATTCTGAGACTCTTGTTAGTAAAACTAATTTTTATTCTTGAGCCTATTGATTGCGCACCCTTGCGGTCAACTCAGATACTTAAAAATATTTCCATTGAATTTCTCTTGGTCACTTTGACTATAATTATTTTTTCTCTTTCCGAAGCTGTAGGTATTACGATTTGTTATACAGCGTGTTCTTTTACTGTGTGCAAATAGAAAAACCTCAGTGTAAGTGCGTGAAATGCTACCTTTTGCGCGTATTTTCGGGTGGCTACCGAATCATGGCCAAAAAAATTCGGAGGTTCCACTTGTTTGAAACCGCTGAATGTGCGAGAGAGAAACATTCAGCAAGGTTAGTGACGCCTTCCTCTGTAGTCAGTGGGTGTGCCCACACACAGCGCCGATCATAAAAAGAGTCCCGTATTTAAACTCATTCTCCGGCGTTTCGTAATTAAAATTAATGATATCGTTTAGTACAATGCCCGAGCCCAATGTGCGTACAAGAGTGATATACTTCTTTTTTTTATTATTATTTGTAAATGCCATTACGATCTTAATATGCGTTTTTACGAATCAAAAATCTATTTTCGTTTGTCAAACTTTTTGTAACTGCAGAACGCTAATGTAATACTGCTCCACCTTAAACGCGTTACAGCGGCCGCCGTTGTAAAAACACAAAAAATTGCCGTAATAAAAAGCATCAATAGAAATGCGAAACTACGATTTTATCGAATGCATGCCAGAATACTTTAAGATACTAATCAATTTGTAAATTTTGGAATTTGCAATGCAAGCGCGTTAAAAATGCTTTACTTAGCCGAATTTCATAATTGAATTAATAGAAATTGTTAATTTAATGTCGGTCATATTGGTAGTGAGCACATATCAATTTTAACAGCTATTTTATTATCCCTAGTGTGATAGCTAATGCAGCCGATTTTAAGCTGTACAAACAGTAGATAAATGACTACATTATTTTAAAGTTTATTTATTAAACTAAAGAAATCTTAATCTATTTAATAAGAAATGGAAAGGCAATTTATTACTTGTGAGGGTAAATATCCGGAAATAAAACGATGAATGACGGTGATGTCATTATATAACTCATTCGCATTTTTTGTGCAGTAGTTATAATCGTCGGTTTATAATTTGAAAATATCTAAAATTGTAATTACGTGGAGCGAAGTGGCACTTGTTTTAATAAATTCAGGCGCTTTGTGAGCGCGTTTAAAATGTTTCGGCTGTTACGATCTATTAATAGGCGTTATACGGATCAAACAGATGTTCGTTTACGACATCGTAAAACACTGACCTATATTCGGGTCGTCATTCACACAGGCAAGGCGGCGTACCATCCAGTCGTTAGCTATGCCAGTAGTTCTCAAACGGTTTGGTGAAAATCTTCCACTGAAGATTTCTCGAAAACTATTAGCTTAGTGTTAAGGGCATATAAGTATAATCGTTGCCACTTATGGTGATGTATTACAGGTTTAAATATTTGCACACAGTAAAAGAACAGCCTGTATAATGCCGGTCGTCGCCCTTTTTGAGACACCTGTATATGAGACGTCTATATTTCTTTAAAATTAATTGTGCAAAAGTGCATTAACATCCTTAATTATTAAATAACTGTATTAATCAAGAAACGGTCGGTTTGTAGATAAATGGTTTATTAATTGAAGACGGAGGAACAGCCGTCAAACACCAGCAATTATCTCCGGCGTTTTTCTATAATTTAGTGAGATTTATGAGCCAGTTCCATTGACATACAAGGATAATTATATCGTATTTAATGCGAGAAGATGCAACAGCCGCAGCAGCAGCAGCTTCGAAAAGGAAGTCGACACACGAACACAATAAATTACGAAACGTTTCGTGTTTGCATTTCGTCACGAACCAGATTACGGATTTATGTAAACCGCGCGCGGCTGAACGAACGTCCTTTATTGTTTTTGTCAATTTTTTTTTTGAGGTCGTCGCTTCGTAATGGGGCGTGTAAATAACAATATAAATTATCTCTTTGTTGACTTGCCTTGTTTCAGGCGAGCGAAGTTTGTGCAATTCACAGACCAAACATTTTAAATAAAATTGATTGTTCTTTGTGTTATCATCAGGGAAAAGAATTCGGGCCACTTAGTGTTGGACGCTTTTTATGTAGAATGTACTGTTTACTCATGCCACCTTTCCGTGGCTGCGATTCATCGAACGGTTATTGAGTGGGAGGGGAAGTACGCATTGCGCGGGCGAGGTTGATACAATCCGACTATTAAATTGTCGTACCATTCACGGCCCGAATTCTTTTCCCTGGTTATCATCATTATACAAGATGTTACTCATGTTGGTATTCATCTAGTCTATTCGACTGTAATTTACATTATCAATTTATTACCTTGAGATGAATCATAATTATACGCAGACAAATATTTTTTTAAGGTTTCAGATTTAGTGAAATTTCTTCTCGAAATCCAGAAACTGTATTTAAGTATGTAACAATAATATGCATTCTCAAGTAATTATTCGTGTGAGATAAAGCTATGTTAACCAACTAGTTCAGGGCTTCCCAACGGGGTCGATGGTGACCCCCAAGGGTCGATGAAAACTCAAACAGAGTCAATGGATCTATGCGAGGGTCTTTTGGGGGTCATCAGAGAGTCAGTGGATCCGTTGGGGGGGGGGGAGTCTCAAAGAACTCTGCAAGGGTATTTTGGGGGTCATCAACTGTGAGTCCATTAAAGATGATCTATTTTCTATTATTCTATTTCATTTTTATATGTACCATTACAGAGGTACAGCGCCCCCTTAAAAAAAACCTTTCTTATTTATTTATATATTTTTTTCTAAACAGAGTCAGAAGACAGACGTTTTGTTGACAACGTCAGCCATAAAATAATATTTAAAATTCGATAAAAATAGTTTTCTCTTTTGGTCAACCGATGGCTTTCTGAATAATTCCTGTCACTCCTGGGATTTTTCTCTTGCAATTTAATTTTGCTATAAATAGATACGATTTATTATGAATTCCAATTAGAATGAATATCTTTCTTTTTTGGCCAAGAGACGGCGTTCTGTCCAAACCCACTAATAACTTTAGGTTTTAGATTTTCAATTTAATTGTGAAATTAAAATCACTGCGAAACTGGAACTCTGTAACGCAGCGTTTCCCAAACTTTTAGGTATCGCGCCCCCCCTTTTGAGCTCTGTTATGATTCACGCCCCCACCCCGTTCATAGTATTTTTTAAATATACGAAATTCATCGTTACATTTCATAACTGACAGTAATAGCACATTTGTTTTATTGAAACTTGTTTGCAAATCCTGAAATACATTCACACATTTTTTTCTAAAATTTAACTTAGAAATATTTACAATTTACAGTTTCAAAAGTCTTACGGTATAGTATACTCGCGAGTATTGAATTTTGGTCGTCACTGTCAATAAAAATGTCAGTTTTAATTCCACAGATTCTAAATTTTTATTTGTTTTTTTACCACGAAAGTGTCAAAATAAATTAAATATTTAATAGACTTAGCATTCAAAATTAAGACACGAATCTCCTTCGTTTTAATGCCAGCCTTTGCCAATTATTAATGACGACAAAAATTTATTTTTTGCGACCGTACGTACTTGTAATTTTTTGTAAAAAATAACATCATGAATTTGTTGCAATTCGCATTCAATTTAGTTATACTTATTTTGCTGCGCCCCCCTTTGAAGATTTACGCGCCCCCCAGAGGGGTGCGCCCCACAGTTTGGGAAACGCTGCTGTAACGGATTTTGCTGAGGAACTCGGCGGGAAAATGAAATTCTGTTACAAGACATTCGGTTAACATTGTTTTCCTAATTGGTCGAGAGATGGCGGCGCTTTGAATAATTCCTGCCACGCCTTGTTGATTATTTTGCAATTTAAAATTTTGATACAAAAATTAGTTTCCATTAGTAGTCAAGAGATGGCGCTCTAAACAATCCCATCACATTTTGATTTTAGCTTTAAGTTTGTCATTTTGAAATTAATGTCATTGCGAAGTTAGAAGGCTGTCGTGACGTGAAGATGAAGAAAAGCATTTATAGAAAAGTCGATTAAAATAGTTTCTAATTTTGGATAACAGAAGGCGCTCAGATTGACTTTCACAAAGGTTGAGTTGATTCTTACTCTCATAAGTGCAAATTTTATGTTATCGATTTAATTATTTAATGAATTTGTTTTTGCTGAGAAAATAAAGACGAAACATGTGTGCTGAAAACAGTAACGGTTAAATTAAAATTACAAAATGAGTTTAAAGTCGACGTTTTGATGTGTGTTTGACAACTTCTTCAGGATAAATAATATAAATAAATAATACATAGAACAGAAGCTGCCAGGTGCACTTTAATTAAAACTGACCTTTCGAAGTGGCCGTGCAAAAATTATTTTATACTCCATAACGAAATTAATAAATAACAAACGATGATTTCCTAAAATTAATTTTTTAATTGGCAGATAGACGGCGTTTAATAAAATTCAACTAAGAAGAGTGTTACTGCTTCTTTTTTTTGTTAGATAATTATTAGGAGTATTAATTTTCACTTTATCCTAGAAATCATCACTTGGTAAACAAAAGAGTTCTTGTTCATTTATTGAAACACAAAGACCAGGACTTCCTGAAACCATGCCAAAATGACCATGCAGTTGTAACTTAACGCTTTTTTTCATCCAAATTGAAGAATTTTGTATTTAACTCGGCTTTAGGGTGATTCTATTATCTTTTTGACTTAAACTTCTGATATACAGGATGTCCCAGAGCTCCGTAAAAGTTCCATAACTTTCTTGCTATTCCAGGTATCGACTCAATTTTTTTTTGCACAATAGAAGCGCTTCCGTTGCACATTTTAAAATTATTTTCGTTTGTATACAGGGTGTCTAAGTATTATAAAAATATTAAAGTTACGTTTTTTTTAACCCAGATATGCCTATAGTACTGTATGTAGGACGACAATTCAAAGTTCCCTCCTTGAATTATATGACGAGTGCTGCCTCTGTTATATATTATTTTATCTTCAAACAAGTCTATTGTTTCTTGACAAGTCACCATTTCAGCGGGAATTGTCATTAACAATTAAAAATTTGTTTTTGGTTTGTGTTGAAATGGAATTTTGTGATATAAGATTTACAGGGTAAGTATTTCTTTGCATAGTGTTTAGTTATTTTGTAAACAACTAATTATTCTGTATAATTAATGTTGTAACTTTACATAGGTGGCGTTAATTATTAGGTTACTTTCAAGAATTTTTTGTTACGACTGATTTTTTGAAGACGTCCTACATGTAGGACGTCAGTAACAAGACCTATGTTACAATATTTTTTAAACCTTACATACACCCTGAAGTAACAAATTCATTGCTGTTTTAGGGGCTTAACCCTAAATGAAGCATTGGCTATGATAGAGGATGAAGATTTTCCTCATGCGGGGGCAGATATTGTTATGCTTCCTCCAGAGAATGCATGTGCTGACTTTACTGATGAGGATTCTGGAGACGAAGGGAATTTTCATCCTAATAATTTACCGGCTAGGCAGCTAAGAGCAACTGCTGAAGTAATCGTTAGTGGTAAATATCAGTCAGGAAATCATCTTGATCCACACTTCGATGAGGAAGATGAGATTCCACTCGCTCAATTATCAAGATATAGTAATAACAGGAGAAAAATTCAAACAACATGCAAATGGATAAATAAAGATCTGACTGAGCGATCTGATGAAAAATTTCCTGCTGATATCTACAATGTGTCAATAGAAAAGTTGACACCATTGAAACTGTTTGAAATATTCTTAGACGAAAATATTATTCACGTGATGGTTGAAGAAACAAATCGATATGCTTCTCAAAAGAACAAACCTAGTAACATATCCAAAAGTGAAATGAAGTGCTTCTTGGGAGTTCTTATACTTAGTGGGTATATGCAATTGCCAAGACGTATGTTTTGGGAAAGAGAGAAAGACGCGCACAACGAACTTGCCTCCACACCAATATCACGAGATCGATTAGATTAATTTATTATGAGTCACTTTCACCTCACAGACAATAATACTCTGTATCGCAACGATAAATTTGCAAAAATAAGACCCTCATTTGTTTATTTGAATCAAGTATGTTTAAAATTTGCACCACTTCAGAAATCACATTGCGTTAACGAAGCTATGATACCCTACTATAGGCGCCATGGATGTAAGCAATACATCCATGGAAAGCCTATCCGAAAAAATGCGATGTTGGCCTTCATGTTAAATGTTTTGTAGCATACCACAACTTATAATAATAGTCGTTAAATTTGAAAATAAAGCTTTCATTTCGTAAAATATAGCAGTGATTGTTCCTAACGTCCTATATTTAGGCCTAGCCCTAAAGGGCATGCAGGTATTTGCTGTGAGTTTCTAACAATATTTTTGACTTTCTTTATCACAAAAGTGATAATTGCAGCAAAAAAAATATTTTTATTTTCCTGAAAATTTTTCAGGCATATCTGGGTTAATGGAAACACCACATTTTGACTTGATTTTTGGATTCTACACTAAATTCTCCGTTAAATTTATTTGAATCATCTTTACGGATCAATACTTTTTGATGTGTGTCAATTTTTGCTTGAAAATCCCCCGATGCAAGGTTCCATTCAAAAATTCGTAATTTCTAAAAATAACGCAACCGATTTTTTTTCAGTCAATGCCAAGGCTGTGGTCAATCATTCGAGATCAAACCAAGTCGTGAAGGGATGTTTTAAGGCTTACTAAGATATTTTGAAGATGAATAATTATAAATAAGAAAAACTCCATTTTTTCAAATAGAACATCCTGTATATTTTCACACCATTCCATAGCGTTTTTGATAAGCTTTTCAATGATATACAGTTTGGAGGATCCAACTCTGATATTCGACGAGTTATTGAGAAAATAGTAATTTTTAGATGTAAATATTTAATAAACAACTGAAAGTTTCTAGTAGATTGGTGCCAAAATGAAAAGCGTTTCATATTTAAAAACAACGTCGCATTAGTTATGGATATATTGTGTCAAAAAGTGCGAATTTCATTGGTTTAATATTTTATTCGCTGTGCATGATTATCCGCGATCGATCAGTAGGACTACGGTTCTAATAATATTACAATTTTGATGTATCCAGTATAAAATTAATAAAATCATATCTAACGAATAGAAGACAGTTTGCTCGCTATCGTGGCGAATGCTCAAATACAGTAAATACTACGTTTGGTGTTCCCCAAGGATCTGTACTTGGTCCTACTTTGTTCTTACTGTATATAAATAATATTGATAAATGTGTACCTAACGAAAAGATATTATTGTTTGCGGATGATACAACATTACTAACTCGTGATGCTGATTTGATAAAAGGAACTGATAATTTTATGAATGCCGTAATTCAAATTAAAAACTGGTTTACAAATAATAAGCTCAGCTTGAATGAAAGCAAAACACAGTTTATGCTGTTCTCTCTAAGAGATACAAATAACATTAAGACAACAAATTTCACAAATACAAAATGTATCAAATATTTGGGTGTATATTTAGATTCTACTTTACAATGGGGTGAACATATTAATTATCTGGCTAATAAACTTGCTACGGTTACTTATCTTTTACGAAACTTAGTTAAATCTGTTCCCTTGAGTACCGTAATAGCGGCTTATTACGGTATTTTTCACTCCGCCATGTCATATGCTGTAATGGTATGGGGACATTGTCCAGATGCTAAAAGAATTTTTCTGCTTCAAAAAAAAGCTATTCGCATAATAGACGGCATTGGATATAGAGACAGTTGCAAACCTTCCTTTAAAAAACTTAATATCTTAACGTTTCCTTCATTATATATACTTGAATGTTTGATTTACATAAAATTGAATGCCAGTAATTACAATGATCATTTGTCCATTCACAACCACAATACTAGACACAATTCTGACATAGTACTGCCACAACACAGATTAAATAAATTTCGGAATGGAACTAATTATTTTGCAATAAAATTCTTCAATATTCTGCCTGCCGAAATAAGAGCAACTCCATTTCTGAAATTTAAAAATATCATTAAAAATTATTTAATAAAAAATACTTTCTACTCGATTGAAGAATTTCTCCAGCATACTTACACTGCCTAGAATACTTTTTTATACAATATGCTGTATTTTGTATTTTTATTCTATATGTTTTGACCTATGATATACCTTGTGTTTATATCATCAATAAAGCATTATCATTATCATTATCAATAACACACTTTACACGTTGAATCAATATTTGAACCAACACGAAAATCAAATTGTTTGGATAATATATTCACAAATATAAATAACGAAAATTTTGAGGCTTCAGTAGTGCATTTGGATCTATCCGATCACGATGGGCAGCAAATATTGTTTCGAATACCAAAACTAGATATGAGTGGGACAATAAAATTCTACCGACCCATAACAATGAAGGGCAGGTTTTGTTTGCATAACATTCTCGAGGAACTTGATTGGAAATACATACTGAACGACAGTCTGTCTGTTGAAGTCAAACGTAAATACATACTTTCTGGATAATTTCGTTGATGCGTTCAATATTACTTTTCCTGAAATAAAAACTAATACATGTACATGCGACTCATACCTGAAATGGTTCACCAATGATTTACAAATCATGACGACTAACTTACAACTCCTCAACGAATTGTATAATACGGTTAAAACTGAGGAAGTAAGGAAGAAGAGAAATGATTACCGAAAATTATACAGAAATTCAATAAGAAGAGCGCTAAGATAAATGCAAACGACAAGATTATTCAAAAATCTAATAACCCTGTAAAAACAATGTGGAAAATAATCAATACCAAACGTAAAAATATAATTAATAATAACCTAAATTTAAGTGTAGAGGATTTCAGTAAACATTTCACTGAGATACCTGATATAGTTGCAAGTAAAATACCTACAACTAATCACAATCCTTTAAAAGAAAAATTTTACTTCACTGAAATAGGTTTCATCGAAACAAGAGAGATTGTGATGTCTCTAAAAAATTCAAAATCAAAGGATGTGTACGGGTTGACCGTTGACATCATAAAAAGCAATATTGATAACATCCTAGTACCACTAACGAATGTTATAAATGGTATTATTAAAGAAGGTATTTTCCCAAGCTGTTTGAAGGTGGCCAAGGTTGTCCCTGTATATAAAAGTGGTGATAAAGAATGCCTGAACAATTATCGACCTATATCGCTGTTACCCATATTTTCGAAAATTGTTGAAAAAGCCTTAAATAACAGGATCTCCAAGTATTTAGAAGATAATGTAATAATAAATGAAACTCAATTTGGGTTTAGAAAAGGGTGAAGCACTACGGATGCCATATTACAGTTTGTAGAAAACACACTTCAATGCTTTGAAAGACGTGAACATTCGGTATCAGTCTTCTGTGATTTAAGTAAAGCATTCGACTGCGTTCACAACAGTATAAAATTAATTAAATCATATTTATCCCATCGTGTGCAACAAGTTTTCTATAACGGGCAGCTTTCGGAGAAAAAAAACCTTAAATATTGGGGTACCGCAAGGATCGGTATTAGGCCCATTACTGTTTTTAATCTATTTTAATGATTTTAACTTGTGTGTTATGAACGCCGATTGCATATTCTTCGCTGATGATACAACTATAACTGTTCAAAATGCTAATGTTGCGGAGGCAAAACTGGAATCGGAAGTGGCTTTAAGAAAGGCGGCAGACTGGTTCGCACGTAATAAACTGAGCTTAAACATGGACAAGACAATTAACATGGTGTTCTCGCTAAATCGGTTAGTGCATAACGAGAATAACAGTGCAGTGAAATTTCTAGGAGTACACTTGGATCCTAAACTAAACTGGCAAATACAAACTGACACTTTAGCTAAGAAACTTAGTGGTTGTGTATTTTTGCTTCGTAATTTGTCAAACAACGTTTCCCAAGAAGCTTTGGTACTGGCATACCATTCTCTTTTTCATCCAGTCATGTCTTACGCAATCTTAACCTGGGGTCATTGTGCAGGGAGTAAGAGAATATTTGGACTTCAGAGGAGGGCTGTGAGAGTGATAGGGAATATAAAATACACTGAAGATTGTAGAGAAATATTTAAAAAATACCATATACTTACATTGCCCTGTGAATTCCTGTTACGTTGTTTGTTATATGCACATATTCATGCAAACACCTTCAAATTAAACAAAGACATTCATAATCATGAAGACACTCGTAAAAATAACAATATTCGTATGAATTTTTACCGTCTCACAGTTTCAAAAAACGGTCCCAATTATCTATGTATTGATTTATTTAATAAATTACCACAAACTATAAAAGATATGCCGTATAAGAACTTTAAATTAAAAGTAGCCACATTATTAAAAAATAAGGCATTTTACTCCAATGATGAGTTTTTGCGCTACTGGGAAAATAATGTATTAGAATGACGTTATACCGAAATATGTAATTCTGTGATATTGTAATGTGTTACTTTGTTTACATCTCGTTTAGTAGTAGTTAATTTTTACATTTATATTTGTTATTATTATTACCATTTCTTGACAAGTCTTCTATGAAGCTATTGCTATTTTTAATTTTAATTATGACTCTGGAGATACATATGTATGTATGTCAATTACCAATAAATTATTATTATTATTATTAAAGAGCGGATTCTATGCTAAATGCATATTGCATGCATATTTTGCATATTTGAGCATTTTGTTCAATTTTCGCATATTTCTTAAAAACGTGCATATATATGCATATTTGAAAGAATTTGTGTCGAAGTGAGTAAATTTTTTCCTGAATTCTTAATTCGTCAGAACATGTTGTTGCATCAATTAGGGTCTAGTTTGCACCCTTCTTGGGCTTAAGCAGGCAGAATTTTCCAAGTAGTGAATTAGGGATTTCCAAGTACTTTCTTAACGATGCGGTGGGGCGTTCATGTTTGCAATATTGTTTCATCACTTCTTCACGGATTATTAGTCGGTTATTGCTGCGAACGTTTAGTTCTTCCGTAAAAGTATTTTTGTTTGTGAGAAGTGCAATATGCCGAAAGACAATTCGAGCCTGGTTAATTCCTGGATCAGAAGCTATCCCGAGCTTGCTTACACCAATGGAAGCGTATTCTGTAAAGCCTGTAGTAAAATGGTAAGTTTTAAGTTTGTTTTCTTCCTCCTTAGGTAAATATTTGCTTGGTTCTTGAATATTGAAAGTTCAGACAGTTTAAAGAAATTCAAGTTCTTGTTGTAGATACCAACCCAACGAAAATTTTCGGTCACACAACATGTCGGGACAGAACTACACAAGTCAAAATGCAAGAAGATGAATGAATCGAAAACATTTCAATTACCCTTAGACAGTGGACCGTCGTTGATGACTTCATCTAATGAACAACAAGAATTTAATGCTGATTTATGCGAGGCGATGATTTGTGCAAACATACCTTTGAAAAAACTGCAAAATTCTATTTTTAAAAGTTTTTTGGAAAAATATACCAAGAAAAATGTTCCCGATGAAAGTACGTTAAGAAAAAATTACGTGCCTCGCATCTACAACGATACTCTAGAAGAAGTCAAGAAAATCGTAGAAAATCAATATATTTATTTTATTGTGGATGAAACTACTGATTCTTGTGGGCGTTACATTGTAAATTTGTTAATAGGGTCTTTGCGGGAAGATAAACCTAGTGAATCTTATTTAATAGCCTGTACACTGTTAGACAAAACTAATCATTTAAGTATTTTAAGATCTGTTAATGAATGTTTTATGAAATTTTTCTCACCTAATGTAGTTCCTACTGAAAAAATTTTACTTATGGTATCAGATGCTGCCCCTTACATGGTTAAAGCCGGGCAGCAATTTAAAACAATTTATAAAAATTTAGTTCACGTGAGTTGTTTAGCTCATGGATGTAACAGAGTAGCTGAACATATTAGATGTGAATTTTCTGATGTAAATCTACTAATTAGTACCATTAAAAAAATATTTGTCAAAAGTCCCCTACGAGTTCAGTTGTACAGGGAAAAATTGCCGAATGTACCTTTACCTCCCGAACCAGTGTTGACTAGGTAGGGAACTTGTTTGGAAGCAGCAATGTTTTATGCTGAACATTTTGTAGCAATTAAGGAATTGGTTGTAGAGTTTAATGCCCAAGATAGTGCTGCTATTGGAAAGGCACAAAATATTGTAACAAAAACTTCATTGGCAAATCAACTGAACTTCATCAAAATGCATTACAGTTTTGTAATACAAACTATAAACAATTTAGAAAAACCGAAAATGTCTTTAATAGAATCCGTTAAAATTGTTAAAGAATTTAAAGAGGATATTTCAAAAGTTCCAGGTAAAATCGGCAGTTCAGTAAATAAAAAATGTTTATCCGTTTTAGATAAAAATAGCGGCTTCAAAACCCTTGAGGAAATTTACGAAATTTTGAATGGAAACTTTGAAATTGACTTAAGTGTAGAATTTTCAGCTATGAGTCACTTTAAATATGCCCCAATTACCTCCGTGGATGTTGAAAGGAGTTTTTCAATTTATAAAAATATTTTGTCAGATAAAAGGCAAAATTTCCTGGTAGAGAACTTGGAAAAACACATTGTTGTAAATTATAATCGAAGATTTTTTTAGTCGTTATAATATTTACTTAATAATGTACATACATAATATACATACTTCCTTCATATAAGCGTTTACAAATAAATGTAAATACATTGTATAAAATATAATGTTTTTTATTTGAATAAGAATGCCCATAAAACACAGTAGACCAGTTATTGCATTATTTGAAGTGTTCGGCCTATCTTGCACATATTTCGCCATTTTTAGTGCATATATATATGCATATTTCATAATTTTTTAGTGCATATATATGCGCATATTTCATCAAAATTACTCGCATATAAATCCGCTCTATAATTATTATTATTATTATTATTATTATTATTATTAATTTCTAATTTATCCTCCCAGTTCGCGTGAATTAGAAGTTCTATTGATGATTCATGAAAATTCTAACTTGAGTACTCAGGAAATCTCACTAGAAACTGATTTGTATGTTACTTTCAAATTTTAACTTGAGTATTCGGGAAATCTCAAAAGAAACTGACTTGTATGTCAGTTTCTCCCGAGTACTCAAGTTAGAATTTTCATGAATCATCAGTAGAACTTCTAATTCACGCGAAGTGGAAGGATGAATTAGAAATTAGAGCCGCAGTCCTACTGATCGATCGCGAATAATCATGCACAGCGAATAAAATATTAAACCAATGAAATTCGCACTTCTTGACACAGTATATCTGTAACTGGTGGTGACATTGGTTGAAAATTTTAATCGCTTTTCATTTTGGCACCAATCTACTAGAAACTTTCAGTTGTTTATTAAATATTTACATCTAAAAATTACTATTTTCTAAATAACTCGTCGAATGTCAGAACTGGGCCCTACAAACTGTATATCATTGAAAAGCTTGTCAGAAACGCTATGGAATGGTGTGAAAATATACAGGGTGTACAATTTGAAAAAATGGAGTTTTTATTATTTATAATTATTCATATTCAAAAAATCGTAGCAAGCCTTGGAACATCCCTTCACGATTTGGCTTGATCTCCAATGATTGACCACAGGCTTGGCATTAACTGAAAAAAATCGGTAGCGTTATTTTTAGTGGTTTAGAAATTACGAATTTTTGAATGGAATCTTGCATCCGGGAATTTTCAAGAAAAAATTGACACACATCAAAAAGTATGATTGATCCGTAAAAATGATTCAAATAAATTTAACGGAGAATTTAGTGTAGAATCAAAAAATGAAGTCAAAATGGGGTGTTTTCATTTAAGAAAAAAAAAAAAACGTAACTTTAATATTTTTATAATACTTAGACACCCTGTACATAAACGAAAATAACTTTAAAATGTGCAACGGAAGCGCTTCTATTATGCAGAAAAAAATGAGTCGATACCTGAAATAGCAAGAAAGTTATGGAACTTTTACGGAGCTCTGGGACACCCTGTATATAAAAAAAGTCGATAGTTACATCTAGAATTAATTAAGTTTGAAATGCGGCAGGGAGAGAATCGATGAAAACCTTCATTTATTCTAAGGAATCGATGCTTACACAAAGAGAAGGGCTGGGAATCCCCGAACTAGTTCATTGTGTTAGTTTTTTATATACATGTACATGTCACCTCTACCTTAACAAACCTTTCTGTTATTATTAATCGTATTTTAATAAGTATTTTTATGTTGTATGCACACGTGCTGAGCATGCACTTTGTTTACCTTTACTCTCTTTGAATCAGGACCTTTATTGACAGCGTGACCAGGTCCGCTTCGGACTTTTCTGGAAGTATGTAGGGGTGGTTGTGCCTAAAATTGAACCATTACTTCAATCGACATGTTTATTTACGCTTTGAAACCTGTTAGTTAGTAATGATGGATGGTACCCTACTCCATTGGTGATAATGATGATGACAAAATATATTTTCATGTAATATGCCGAGCTATGAAAAAAATAGCTATTTATTATACGGTTGTCCTATAAGGCAAATAAGTCACGAGCGTAATACATAGTTTTATCCAACACCTGTTTATTATGAAGTCATAATAATGCAGATTTTGAATAATGGTTTAATTATGCGTTCATAATTCCACTAGTGTTTTATAGACCTCATAGTATACAATTCAAAATCGGCATTATTATGACTTCATAATAAACAGGCGCTGGATAAAATAAATTAAATGTCTACTTTGGTTTTTGTTTGCATTCAACTCATCACCTGACAAATCTGATAAGCTTTCACGTGGAAATTGTGGCATTTGTTTATATTATACTTCTATCAATGAGTTTGAAGGCGAATTCCGATGCTTCACTTCTGTCAAATTGACATGAAATTTCAGTTCCTTTCGTAAAGAATCGAATGTCCAGCATAGAAACTTATTATGTTGCGTTTAAGTAATGCAATGAATCATAACGAGGTCAGGGTCAAGTATTCTTCGATTTTTTTTTTGTACGCGGCGCAGCAAGCGACCGAGAAATTGAGATCAAGCGTATTGAAGTTGCAATATTACCCCTAATATCTGCACTCAATTAAGGATAATTTTTGTTGATATTTGCAATATTATACCTAATTCATGCATCCAATTGAGGGTATTTCTTGCATAGCAAATGCAACATCTGATGCATAATGCATAAAAATTCGGACAGAGGTCATAATGCGATCATTATGGTGCAGTTTACTCTTGACTTAATTACGTGCGCGCTTCATTCCTCGTTGAAGTTTTTTTTTATTTTTATTTTCTCAATCAGTCAATTTCCTCAGTTTGAAATTAATTTCGCGAAGAAGTTACTACACTTCACAGTGTTTGTGGTTTTTCTTTTCGTAATTAAATTTAATCGTAACCGATTTTTTTTTCTGTTTTATTAATTTAACTTAAACCTTCTGTCTCAAGAAAGTCAGCGTTGGTAAGTCGAAAGAAAAATTCATATTTTACGCATAAAGAAAAGTTATTTAACATATTTTTGTATTTAAATTTTTCTAAATTATTTTGCTAAATTTCATTCATCATTATATTTAAAAACTTGGACAAATTTATTTGAGGTTCTCGTAAGTTTTTTTTCTATTCAACAGTTCTGAAAATACAGGTAAAACGCCATTCGGGCGACCGTGGGAAACAAAATGGAAAATCGCGGCACGCAGCAAGCGACTGAGAGATTAAGATCGAACGTACGGAACCCGCAATATTACCCCTGATTATGCACACGATTAAGAATTTTTCATGCGTAGCAAATGCAATATCCGTTGTCCCCCCTTTGGATACAAATCAGGGAGGAGAATGCTCTAGCAGTGGACAAGAAGTTGATCTGCCTACTCTCGCGTCAAAGCCTCTTGACCTAATAATAATTACGTGGTTAATTTTTGTATAGTTCTTGCTCGTGAAAATTACAGAAACATATGAAACAAATGGAAACAGTTTAGAAAACGAGCTAAAAATGTAATTTATTACTTTACTTGACGTTTCGCAAATGTGACTATTTTTCATTTTGATAAAACAAATAATAATATTTGCGAAACGTCAAGTAAGGTAATAAATTATATTTTTAGCACGTTTTCTAAAGTGTTTCTATTAGTTTCAAATCTTTGTGTTAATCACGCTTGTACAAAGTCAAAGTCAGAAGCAGAAACATTGTTTCTTCGAATTTGTTTTACACGGTACGCAGCGAGTGGCCGAGAAATTAAGATTAAGCTTAAAGTAACTGCAATTTTACCCCTAATTTCTGCACTCATTTAAGGATAACTTTTGCTTGGCAATTGCAACGTCCAATATTCCCACTTGCGCATTAATCTGAAAAGGTATAATCCTTAGGTAGTGCAGGAGCGTACAAGAAGGGGATATTCGGGGCTCTTCGAGCGATGACCTAATTAGCGTCCGGTTCCTCGTTGAAAGGTTAATTTTTTCAATCAATTAGTTTCTTCAATTTGAAATTAATGTTGCAAATAAAGATATAAATTCTTCACGTCGCGTTCTTTTTTTTGTAATCAATTTAATAGTAATCAATTATTATTAATGTCATTTAAATTCTGTATTTCAAGAGAGTCAACGTTGGAGAGTTGTAAGAAAAATTCATTTTAAGCAAGACAGCTATTTTCTAACACAGGTTTTTTTCGATTTTGTATTGAATATTCGCCTTTTTCTCATTTTTTTATATCGCTACAATTTCAATGGTATTAATTTATTTTTGTAATCCTGAAATTTAGATTATTTGTAAAACATTTCGTTAATATTTCAAAACTTCATTTGGTCTTAATAATAAAGAAAATTGTTCATATTTCTTCTTTTTGTGTATTATGTTGGACTTAAATTTCACATTTCTGTCAATATATTTTTTATATTAAAGTCTTTCTAAATTGTAAATTGAATTTCACATTTTTGTTTAATATATTTTTGCGTTTAAATTTTTCTAAATTGTATTGTAAACTAAATTTTTACGTTTTTTTTGTGATAGTTTAAAATTGTGGCATTTTTATTTGAGAGATAGTCTCGCAAATAAAATGTTCATTCTATGTAAAGTCCAAGGAGAGTAAAAACCGAAAATAGCGAAAAGGGCGTAGCATTTTCGACAATTCTAAAAATACAGGTAAAACACCATTCGATCAACCGTGATAAACGTTTTGGAAAATCGATTTCTGGCTTTCCATGCGAAAACCCGGACGCTAATCGAGATACAACTTTGTACGGACTGTTTAAAAGAATTGGGACATAAGGGGATGAAAAGTGGGTTTCCAACTCCCGTTCGCACGAATTTGTTGTCTAATATCGCGTCTCAATTTTCCTCATCGATAAAGTTCGAAATTTTTTCTACCAGTCAACGTTTTCAGCTTTGTTTTAACTTAAATGTAGTATATCCAAGAAAAATCTACTATCGGCGAGGGTGAGTTATGCAATATAAAATTGTTGCAGCTTAAGAAAATTGGAAAGTAATAAATTCTGTAAAAAGTGTACAGATTTCGTCGTCCCATTTTGTCTCTTTATTTATCGCATTCTGCTTCATTTGTTTTTAATTGTTCAATTCTTAAAATTGTCCTTTTCTTGTCCAAAAAATATCAAATTCATATTTTACCCGTAAAGAAAAGTTGTCTTACCTATTTTTGTATTTAAATTTTTCTAAATTATTTTGCAAACTAAATTTCATTCATCATTATATTTAGAAACTTGGACAAATTTATTTGAGATTCTCCTAAGTTTCTTTTTTATTCAACAATTCTGAAAATACAGGTAAAACGCCATTCGAGCGACCGTGGGAAACAAAATGGAATATCGCGGCACGCAACAAGCTGAGAGACTGAGAGGTTAAGATCGAACATACGGAAGCCGCAATATTACTATTACCCCTAATTATGCACACGATTAAGGATTTTTTATGCGTAGCAAATGCAATATCCGTTGTCCCCCTTCTGGGTACAAATCAGGGAGGAGAATGCTCTAGCAGTGGACAAGAAGTTGATCTTCCTAGTCTTCGAGTCAAAACCTCTTGACCTAATAATTACGTGGTTAATTTTTGTATAGTTCTTGCTCGTGAAAATTACAGAAAGTTATGAAACAAATGGAAACAGTTTAGAGAACGAGCTAAAAATGTAATTTATTACTTTACTTGACGTTTCGCAAATGTGACTATTTTTTATTTTGATAAAACAAATAATAATATTTGCGAAACGACAAGTAAGGTAATAAATTACATTTTTAGCTCGTTTTCTAAAGTGTTTCCATTTGTTTCAAATCTTTAATAATCACGCTTATACAAAGTCAAAGCCACAAGCAGAAACATCGTTTCTTCGAATTTTTTTTACACGGCACGCAGCGAGTGGCCGAGAAATTAAGGTCAAGCTTACGGTAGCTGCAATTTTACTCCTAATTTCGTTACTCAATTAAGGATAATTTTTGGATAGCAGTTGCAACGTCCATATCCCCACTTGAGCATTAATTTGGAAGGAACTAATCCTTAAGTAGTGCGGGAGCTTACAAGAAGGGGATATTCGGGGCCCACAACAGAAAAGAAATTGAATAACACACTTCCGAAAACGCAAAATATCATAACGGCAACCTCCAACTTTAAGCTTAAAATTTCGCACTCGTATTACTAATAACTATAAAGATTCAGTATTTTTATTTGAACTATTACAATAAGGAAGGCCGGTTAAACTAAAGAGAGAAGGAGAGTGAACCAATTTCGACAATTATTCTGAAAGAATAAGTAGGCGCCGTCCCACAAACCATGGAAAACGAAGTAGAGATCGATTTCTGGCTATAAATATTTTTGAAAATCTGGCGACAAACAAGGAACTTCGAGGTTTAAACTTTGCCAAAGGGATTGGAGATAAAAGGGTTGGAGAAAAATGGCTATCTGGTTTCTAGTTATTGTCACTGTTGAAAAATTAAATTCACTTTGGTTTGGTTTTACATAAAATTCAACGGGCGTATTTTTGGTTTAAATTGACAAAATCGTTAGTATTTCGCAAGTACGGTCAGCGACACCGGCTTAATTGTTATGGAAACCGTTTATAAGAATTACCGAGGTTTACTTTGCTTGCAGATCAAAGTCCTTTTCGATCTTTGACACGTAGGCAAAATTAACGCTTTAACTGAGGGGATTCCACGCTGATAATTTAAATTCAAGTTGTTGAACTTACTTGCAATGCTGCACCAGCGGATCGTATTTCATTCAAAACAATTAACGCGCTCGCTTATTAATTATATGTTTCAACGAGACGCTGATAGTTTTGATACGTCGACTTTTGAACCCGAACACTTTTATTAGAAAATGCACTTTGTCCCATCCTGTACGGACAGTTAGTTTAAAAAGGGAAATTTGTAAAACAATTCATTAATTATTAAGACACTATTAGAGAGTGATTATTCATTATTCATTCGGGTAGATAGCCCCAGTGATTGCCTAGTAGAAATGAGTACGTCGCAGTGAGTTAGTAAATCGGCGATTGTTGGCCTCGGATGTAGAGCCAAATAACATTTATGGTAAAGTAAACTATGATTGATTATATTTATATTCGGGTTGATTATTTTATACCAAGCGTGTGTCTCCTACGATGCAATGTAAAACCGAGTGAATCTACAATACAATTTAATACGTAATTGATTATATTTCCGGACTTAGCATGCTGGATATTATAAACGATCAGTTCAGTTCAAACATAATGGATCAATTTACTCGATTAGTGTAAGAACCGTTTCACATCTATCAAAATTTGTTACAATTTCTTGCGCAAAGTAACAAAAAAGTATCGATTCGTCCAATGAACGTTAACTGTGGAGGCCTGTCTTTCTCACTTTGTACAAGATTTTGTAAAAATTTTGACAGACGTAAAACGGCTCTAAGGAACCATTAATCGAATGTTATTTTAATTTTAATCTAACCTTTTAAATGCAAGTTAGTCTTTTAATAATCCCCCGTAAATGGAACCTCCTATCCGCCCTTAAACTTTTAATCCTCTTTTTTACTTCGTGAAATGGCATAGACTTTATAAATCTACTCCCTTTTACTTTTCGTTCGTGACACGGTGGAATACGCCCCTTATCAATTCGTAATTTAGTAGAGGCTCCGTAACTTAAAATTTAAACCTCAGCTTATTTCGTGACACTGTTATTGAGGCATGGGAAAAGATTTCCTTTATTTTTTTTCTTTTATCCTGTCGCCTTTTCTTATGGTATTCGTAAGTTCTGCAGTAGGAAGAGCACAGAAAATAACAAATTAGCGGCAATATAAGTTTTATAAGATTTTTATTAACATAAACTAGGTTTTTAGAAAAATTTTATCCTACTGCAATGTCAGGTCAAAAAGCGATAGTAAGATGTCGCTATTTTATCTGTTCATAAACTAGGTTATTACGACGACGTGATCTTCTCTTCGATAATAAATTACACAACCCCGCTATAAATGTACGCATGGGCTTTCTTCAGCAATAAATAAGCAAGGAAGATCAGCGATTTCCCACACACAGAGAAATCTTGAAACTGTGAAAACAAGAACAAAAAAAAACGATGGCTTCTTCTCCATTTTCCCAATTTTTCAATCATCTATCACTTTAACTGTAAATACCGAAGAATGAATAATGATATGAATGGCAGTTGCTGATTTACCCTTGATTTATAAAGTTTCCCCCTATACCACTCTTGCCGGGTGCCACAAAGTGCGTTTTCTAAAAGTTTGGTTCAACGGACGAATATTAAAAAGTCAGCGCCTCGCGAAAACATTAATTACTTTCTAATAAAAGTAAAATCCATCGATGCAGCGCAAGTAAGGTTTAATGACGTTGATCTCCCTTATGGAATTTCCTTATGCTTCTTACCCTAGACCTAGATTTGCAACGTAAGCAGACGACGCGTCCGTCAATCCTAGCTTGCGAAACCCGTGTCAATAACCGCACTTGCGAACTGCAACTAAACAATAGAATACGCGTACTGAATTCTGAGTTTTGTGTAAAAGCCAAAAGTAAAACTAATTTTAAGAATGATTTTTTTCAAACGTGACAATACTTATTACTACATCTTTTCTGCTTCTTTAGAACATCTAGAAGAAGATCGGTTAAAAGCCATCGTTTTCCATTTTCTTCTTCTCAGAATTTCAAGAATTTCGCTGTCATCTAAAACCAAGTATACTTTGCCTCATCGGGATAGTCCCCTAAATCGTAAAAGTTACCACCACCGCACCGTTGCTAGACATAACCGCAGTCTGTAGGATAAATACTTATTTCCACCACAGTGCGCTCCTATATCCTAGGCTCGAATTTTATGCATGCAATAAATTATTATCCTATATTAATAATAGGCGCTTAAAACTGTATACGTGCAGTGCTTAAATGAATGAAATCGAATTTTATAAACTAGTTGCTACTAAATAAATTAAAGCATCTATTACGCAAACAATTAAAAAATATATACATATACAATTTAAATGATTTAGTTTAGATACGCACAAATACACACAAATCCTGTCGGCTAAACGATTCGTAATTATCTTTTAGTCGATAGGTTCTTATTCATTTCGTATTTATTACATTACTTTACTTTATTACATTTAAAGTATTAGTTAAGTCAGTTTTTAAGTGTTAAATTTAGTTAAGATATAGCGAGTAAACTTTTAATGTGGATTTTGTGTATGTTTGCATTGTGTACCTATAGTTTCTTAAAATGCCTCGACGAGTGTTGGATACAAATGAACTAATTAGTAATTTAGTGGAATATTTTACTCAAGAAAAGAATAACGGCGGCCCAATTGTACCAGTAACGCAAGTGATTCAAAGGACGGCAGAAGCACTGAAGGTTAGTCGAAAAACGATATCAAGAGCACTGCAACGTACAGAAGATACCGAAAACGATAAGTGCAAAAAAGATAGAATATGTCCGACTTCCAAAGATATCTGTGAGACACAGAAAGGAGAAATACGAAAGGTCATTTACGACATGTATCTACATAAATAGCATGTGCCTTTAGACACATTACGGGAAGAATTGCAAAGAAAATAGTTATATTCGTACAGTAGAGCAAGCCTTCATAGGCTGTTAAAATCGATGTCCTTTCGTTATCGAAAAGACGACAACAGACGAGCACTGTGTGAAAAATCGCACGTAGCAGACCTAAGGACAACTACGTTCGTTTGAAAGAAGAAAATGTATATGATTTTGTGTTTATGGACGAGATATGGATTTTTGAACGAGGCGCTTGCAAACGTAGTTGGCAAGATGAAAAACCAAGCTCCGTTAAAAATAGTGGCGGTGAAGGAAAACGATACATTGTGGTTCATGCTGGCAATCGTGAGGGTTTTATAGACGGTGCAGAATTAGTATTTTCGTCAAAAAGTAAGAGCGCAGACTATCACGACTCGATGGATGCGGAAAAGTTTACGAAGTGGCTTCAAGAAAAACTTTTGCCAAACTTAAAAAAGCCCTCGGTAATTATTTTAGATAATGCGCCTTATCACAGCAAGGTAATCAATTCCCAACCAACCGCTAGTTGGAAGAAAGAAGAAATTAAGAATTGGTTGCGGGAACGAAAAATAATTTTCCCGCCAGAATCGCTGAAAACAGAACTTCTTCGTTTATCAAATTCCCATAAAGAAAGCAAAGTGTATCAAGTTGACGAAATTATTGGAGCTACTGGACACGCAGTACTTCGACTTCCTCCATACCATTGTCAGTTTAACCCAATTGAAAAGATATGGGGGATTTGTAAAGAATATTATGACAGGCATATTGGGCAACATGGATATGGGGATGAAAATGTGTTAAAAACATGGAGAGAATCCGTGGAAAATATTACTCCAGAAATATGGCGAAAAACAATAGATCATACAGAAAAAAACGTTATCAAATGGTGGGACCGTGAGAAACTTAGATACGTTCGATTGCCCCAGTCTTATTATGATTGACACGGATTCAGAGTCGGACTCAGAATATGAAAATCTTTAATGTTTTGTGCATGTACGCAAGTAAAACTTATAATATGTAACAAAAATTTAATTATAATATCAAAATTAGTTATTATTAATTATTAAGAATATTTCACTTCAAATAATCATATTTTTTACTTTGATAATACTATTATTATTAAAGAGCGGATTCTATGCTAAATGCATATTGCATGCATATTTTGCATATTTGAGCATTTTGTTCAATTTTCGCATATTTCTTAAAAACGTGCATATATATGCATATTTGAAAGAATTTGTGTCGTAGTGAGTAAATTTTTTCCTGGATTCTTAATTCGTCAGAACATGTTGTTGCATTAATTAGGGTCTAGTTTGCACCCTTCTTGGGCTTAAGCAGGCAGAATTTTCCAAGTAGTGAATTAGGGATTTCCAAGTACTTTCTTAACGATGCGGTGGGGCGTTCATGTTTGCAATATTGTTTCATCACTTCTTCACGGATTATTAGTCGGTTATTGCTGCGAGCGTTTAGTTCTTCCGTAAAAGTATTTTTGTTTGTGAGAAGTGCAATATGCCGAAAGACAATTCGAGCCTGGTTAATTCCTGGATCAGAAGCTATCCCGAGCTTGCTTACACCAATGAATTCTTGAATATTGAAAGTTCAGACAGTTTAAAAAAATTCAAGTTCTTGTTGTAGATACCAACCCAACGAAAATTTTCGGTCACACAACATGTCGGGACAGAACTACACAAGTCAAAATGCAAGAAGATGAATGAATCGAAAACATTTCAATTACCCTGAGACAGTGGACCGTCGTTGATGACTTCATCTAATGAACAACAAGAATTTAATGCTGATTTATGCGAGGCGATGATTTGTGCAAACATACCTTTGAAAAAACTGCAAAATTCTATTTTTAAAAGTTTTTTGGAAAAATATACCAAGAAAAATGTTCCCGATGACAGTACGTTAAGAAAAAATTACGTGCCTCACATCTACAACGATACTCTAAAAGAAGTCAAGAAAATCGTAGAAAATCAATATATTTATTTTATTGTGGATGAAACTACTGATTCTTGTGGGCGTTACATTGTAAATTTGTTAATATGGTCTTTGCGGGAAGATAAACCTAGTGAATCTTATTTAATAGCCTGTACACAGTTAGGCAAAACTAATCATTTAAGTATTTTAAGATCTATTAATGAATGTTTTATGAAATTTTTCTCACCTAATGTAGTTCCTACTGAGAAAATTTTACTTATGGTATCAGATGCTGCCCCTTACATGGTTAAAGCCGGGCAGCAATTTAAAACAATTTATAAAAATTTAGTTCACGTGAGTTGTTTAGCTCATGGATGTAACAGAGTAGCTGAACATATTAGATGTGAATTTTCTGATGTAAATCTACTAATTAGTACCATTAAAAAAATATTTGTCAAAAGTCCCCTACGAGTTCAGTTGTACAGGGAAAAATTGCCGAATGTACCTTTACCTCCCGAACCAGTGTTGACTAGGTGGGGAACTTGGTTGGAAGCGGCAATGTTTTATGCTGAACATTTTGTAGCAATTAAGGAATTGGTTGTAGAGTTTAATGCCCAAGATAGTGCTGCTATTGCAAAGGCACAAAATATTGTAACAAAAACTTCATTGGCAAATCAACTGAACTTCATCAAAATGCATTACAGTTTTGTAATACAAACTATAAACAATTTAGAAAAACCGAAAATGTCTTTAATAGAATCCGTTAAAATTGTTAAAGAATTTAAAGAGAATATTTAAAAAGTTCCAGGTAAAATCGGCAGTTCAGTAAATAAAAAATGTTTATCCGTTTTAGATAAAAATAGCGGCTTCAAAACCCTTGAGGAAATTTACGAAATTTTGAATGGAAACTTTGAAATTGACTTAAGTGTAGAATTTTCAGCTATGAGTCACTTTAAATATGCCCCAATTACCTCCGTGGATGTTGAAAGGAGTTTTTCAATTTATAAAAATATTTTGTCAGATAAAAGGCAAAATTTCCTGGTAGAGAACTTGGAAAAACACATTGTTGTAAATTATAATCGAAGATTTTTTTAGTCGTTATAATATTTACTTAATAATGTACATACATAATATACATACTTCCTTCATATAAGCGTTTACAAATAAATGTAAATAAATTGTATAAAATATAATGTTTTTTATTTGAATAAGAATGCCCATAAAACACAGTAGACCAGTTATTGCATTATTTGAAGTGTTCGGCCTATCTTGCACATATTTCGCCATTTTTAGTGCATATATATGTGCATATTTCATCATTTTTTAGTGCATATATATGCGCATATTTCATCAAAATTACTCGCATATAAATCCGCTCTCTAAAATTATTTACAAAACCGAACATTTTTAAATGTAAGGTTATAGAAATGTGCAAAATTAAAATGTATGACAATTCTATTAATAAACGTTCTAATTTTTCTAACTTATATGAATTTTTTTTTATTCCCATAATAATGAGAAATATCTATCAATTAAAAAACAGGTAGGCGCAAAAACTTCGATCAAAAAAATCATTACCCTGATAAAAGTAGAATATTTCAACTATTAATAATAACATATTCATAACACTCAAAACAATTAAAGTGGTATTCTAATACTTTTTTTAGATTCCAACTTTGTTGGAAAATTTTGTTTGAAAATAGAAAAATTATAACAATTTCTTACGGTCATCGAAATCCAGTCGCAATTCGGAGCTTACGTTAGCCCGTGGTGGAAATATCGTTGTCCTATTATCGAAAAACGATGTTTGCCACACAAATCTAGACAGTACTAGTATTTTTCTTCCTCTTCTAACCAATGTTGCAGAACGAGACATATTATGGTACACGACTTACGGCTATACGGAAACAGATTGTACTATTGCAAGCCCAGTGTTAGAATGAAACGTTAGTAAATTTGGTTGTCGTGCATAGCATTTCGTGTTTTATTACTTTTGAGACTATCCCGGTGAGACGAAGTATAGTCGTTAGTCTTCCTTGCCTTGCCTCGCTGATACCCTTTCTACTTTGCGGGTTTTACTTTTTTAGGTTTTCGTTGTTCCTTTCAAGTCAAAAATCTCCCCCTTCTTTTTCATGTCTTAAATTCTGCTTTGACACTTTCCTCCCCAAAGCATTTGTTCTAATCGTTTTCCTTCGACTAGTAGGTCTTTCAACCGCTTGGTTTCTTTAGAATAACCTACAGAAATATTATCGCCATCATCAATTCATTAGGTCTTCATATATTTTTCGCCATTTCTTGAAGCATATTTACATTTTCTTATTTTCTTTCTTCCGTAGCCTCAAGATTAAATGCTATCGTCAGCAACCACGACTTTCTCGTTTTCTTCTCTGACACCCTTCCAGGGAGAACCTGCTTTGTGATGTAACAACTAACGACCGCGGGATATTTATGAAATAATTAGAGGTGATCAACCTAAATCCTCATCCGAAACTCTTTACCCTGATAAACAACATCCCACCCTCGTTTTGCAGAAAACCCAACCGGCTTTTCTCTTGCAGCTCGGCTATAAAAATCTTCCCACCTGTGGTTTGTATATTATTTTTTTCGCTACTGTTAAATATATTTTTAATCGTTTTTATATTAAAACAGCGTGTCTCTAAACGTATGGCTTCAATTGACACCACAAATAGTGGTCCAGGTAGCAATAGGGCCCGGGCATTGTAATAAACGATATCAGTGATTTTTATTACGAAACGCTGGAGAATGAGTTTAAATGCGGACTCGTTTTATGATCGGCGGTATGTGTGTGGGCACACCCACTGACTACAGAGGAAGGCATCAATGACCTTGCTGAATGTTTCTCTCTCGCACATTCAGCGGTTTGAAACAAGTGAAACCACCGAATTTTTTTGGCTATGATTTGGTAGCCACCCGAAAATACGTGCAAAAGGTAGCATTTCACGTACTTATACTGAGGTTTTTTTTATTTGCTCACAGTAAAAGAACACCCTGTATAACAAACCGTAACACCTGCAGCTTCGGAAAGAGAAAAAAAATTATAGTCAAAGTGACCAAGAGAAATTCAAAGAAAATATTTTTAAGTATCTGAGTTGACCGCAAGGGTGCGCAATCAATAGGCTCAACAATAAAAATTAGTTTTACTAACAAGAGTCTCAGAATGAGGTGCAGTTTTGATAGCATCGTCGGAAATATGAATTAATTCTGCACAACTTTGATATCAGACATATTACCCTATCGGCATTAATAAGAGTGGAGGAAACAGTTGAATTATGTACTTTAAAAAATGTCATAACTTCAGTACTCTTTATCTGAACTTAACGAACTTTGGCTCGTTTAAAAGGGATTAGATAATATTTTTTTCCCCGGAGCTGTTGGTATAACGGTTTACTATACAGCGTGTCTCTAAACCTTGTGTCTGAAACCACAAATAGTGGTCAAGGAAAGAATCTAAATTTGTTACACAAGTATTGGTCAGATAGCAATAATAACTCAGATAAAAATTATTTTACTTTTTCATAGAAATTGTTTGAGGGTCGCTGAATGCAGCTTAAATGTTCAGGTGGAGCTTGGTTTTCAACTATTCTCCAACCTTCGGGGCCATAAAAGTCATAAAAACGCAGACCACGACCTAATGCGCAGATATTGTACTTAAGGCAGATCGTGTTTTTTTGTTAATTTTAAAAGCAGATAAATTTTGTAACTAGGTAAGTTCTTAATAGTTTAAAATATTCTGTGCGTGTTGCATTAATTGACGACTAGTTTTGTGCTAATCAGTACTTTAACAGTTAAATTAAAAAAATTCAATCTAAAGGCGATCGAAAAAGTGGAAATTCTTACATCATATTAATTTGTAAATTGCCAATTATCAACTTACAATGTTGATTACTAAAATTTACTGTATTTGTACAACAAAAATAAATTTGTTTCTTTATTAAAACTTCGAATAAACGACCAAATAAACGTCTGCACTAGGCGAGAGCTTTTATGTCTTTATTGGTTTAAGCCGACGCAGAAATTCAGGTTCAATATTATCCTTATAAAAACATGTGTTTTGTGTTGGAATGTAAACAATTAATAAAATAGTTCGATTAAGAGCTAACGAAGTTATTCAATCACTTATTTTGAACCCATAGATTATTGTGTGTACAGGCAATCTAACTTGTTTAAATTTTTCATCGTATCATACTCCAATTCTTGCTTTCCGTTTTTACAATAGGAATAGTTTCTGCTCTTGCAATATTTATTCTGCAGCTATTAGTGCGATAATTAAAAAATAATTTCACGCATTTTCAACGCAGATACAAAACCAGCGTACGAAGATGTTTAATTACTTCAGCAAAAATCTAACGAAGATTAGGTACTCGTTTTTAACATAATTGTAATTGTCTATTACAAAGAGGTGCGTAAACAAACGTTCTTACTTATCGCTTGTTAAAAATACAAATAAACATGCCGATGTCCGCAAGTCGGATTCATTTTCGTATACAACAAGACCTTGACCGAGTTCTTCTAAACGTAAATAAAAAGTTTTATGCGATTTATTGCTTTTATCGGAATAAGTTGGTGAAACAAGTCGTAAAGCAAGCAGA
This sequence comes from Prosopocoilus inquinatus, assembly GCA_036172665.1. Classification (NCBI taxonomy): domain Eukaryota; kingdom Metazoa; phylum Arthropoda; class Insecta; order Coleoptera; family Lucanidae; genus Prosopocoilus; species Prosopocoilus inquinatus. Next base: position 37,572,938 of record CM069877.1, read on the forward strand.
GGTTTCAAAAAAAAGGGACTGCGTTCGCTTGTGATAGGTCAGTTTTTCATTTTTGGGCAAGAAATTTCAGATTTGGAGAATTAATCTCTTATGAAATGAGGAACTTACAGTTTCATTTAAAGACAGAGTTTTTGAGACACCCTGTATTTGTTAAGCGAAAAAGTTAGTAGCGAAAAAACGAAATTATAAATGCGGTTTATTTGTGTGCTATCAAAAATGTGATTGATTTTTTTTCCAACGCAAGAATTTAAATAATTACATCCTTACATCAAAAAAAAAAAAAGGACGAGAATGTCGTGGGGAAATTCGTTCGGCTCTCCGTTATTGAAATATTTATGCGAGAAAGCCCGCCCGCCCCCACGAAATAGATACATTACCGAAAGTTTTTATTGACACTCCGGAATGACGTGACAGCCAACATTTCTATACCGCACGTTGTCATAAATTATTGTTATTACGAAATCCAGATTCACACTCGGACAAGCTATTTTGAGGCTAATTTATGGTAATTTCGGCGAATTTAAATTTCAAAAGTGATTTACAGCCCACACGTAACGTTTAGTAGGTAATTTTATATTATTTATGCTGCTTTATTAAGAAACGCCGCGACGGTATCTATCAAAACGTTATACTATAATTCATAAATTCATAAATTTTTTGGCCGTGTCAAATCATGTTGATCTGTCGAAAGCAAAGCAAAGCAAAAGAAAAATCGATTAACTGCTTTGTTATGTATTTATGATATATCTGTTTTATGTGATTATGATATCATCGATCGTATGCAGAAACGTTGGACGGCCAACCAGCAAGTTGCGCAAGTGTTTTCGAAGTTCGCATTTAATAAATACAAGACTGAAGGAGCAATTTCTTTTTCAATTTGAGCATGCTGTTTCCTGATGCGTTGTTGCTGTTGTAAATGGCGCCCATGCACTTGAAAATAACTTGTGTGGTCCACTGAGTGGAGTGAGTTTATGACTTGCGAAACCCTCTTCATCATATGAATTTTTCAGTGCGCAACTTCACCGGATTTCATGCGGTCATGTGTTCTGGAAAAGTGCACTTCAAATGCAAAATTTATTCACAAAACAACACTGCAGCATCTTCGAGGAGGGTGGTTGGTGATTTATGGTTGAGATTTAATTTGAATGCTGAAACAACGAAGGGGCTTATTCTTTATTTATTATACTATAAGAAAATAAACATGTTCTGTGAAACACATGCTGTCCCAAAAGTAACATGGTCTTCAAAAATCAATTGAGAAGAGTTTTCTAAACTCCTGTTCAAAATTAACACACCAATTTGTAATCGTCGATGGGTTTGTAATGTTTGTAATGTAACCCTGATTCTCTTAGCATTCTCCTAATAGTTACAGATGATATCCTAACATTTCTGACAGTTACAAGTTCATTACTAAGCTCCGAACTTGTGCATCTCCTGTTTCTTAAAACCTGTTGCCAAAGAAAACACTCATCCCTTAAACTTGTGGACCTCTTCCTACCCTGTCCACGTCTTCTTGCGTATGCCAAAATTTCTCTGCATCTTCTAATCATCCGACTAAGTGATGAATGGTCAACACCTATCAAACCGGCTGCATATCGCATACTTCGTCCTTCGTTTAACAAAGTTGGCGCTCTTATGCCACCCTCGATAGTTAAATATCGTGGTCGATTCATGCATTTGGAATGCAAGAATATAAACCGACATTCTGTTTAATATTCACTAGTTTTCAGAACTTGAATTTAAATTTAAACTTAATTGTATCTTAGTGAAACAACTTCATCTAACGAACAGGGATTAACAAGATGTAATAATTTTCAAAATTTATTTATTTTGAAGTAAGTCACCTGTTATGATTTGGCATAAAACATTAGTAACTTCGCTAATTAAAAAAATTAAATGGAAAACGTAAGTGGTGCGTTAAGTTTGAACAGGCAGAAAGGGTGATTAAATACTCCTGAATGGTTTTATTGCTCCTTCTACTAAACCAAACTTTCTGATGTTCATTTAATAATAATAATAATAATAATAATATAATAATAATAATAATAATAATAATAATAATAATGGTTTATTGACCACTGATTAGCAGTAAGTACAGTAAGAACACATAATTGTGTAACTTAATATTATAGAAACATGTAATAATAATAAATGGTCAATAGGTTTCGGTTCAGTGGATTTTTAGAAAAACCACTGCTCTACCTCCGAAACCTTGAGAATTAAATTAAATTAAATTAAATCAAACTAAATTAAATTAAATTAAATCAAATTAAATTAAATTAAACTAAATTAAATTAAATCAAAATAAATTAAAAAAAAAAACTTAAATTAACAAAACTAAATTAAATCAATTACATTAAATTAAAATATATTAAATTTAATCAATCCAAATCAAATCAAATTAAATTAACAAAACTAAATTAAATCAAAATATATTAAATTTAATCAATTCAAATTAAATCAAATTGAATCAAATTAAATCAAATTAATGAAATTAAATCAAATTAAATCAAATTAAATCAAATTAAATCAAATTAAATCGAATTAAATTAAATTAAATCAAAATAAATCAACTTTGAATGGCGGAATATAATACAATTATCGGCCCGATATAGACTAATAAGACAAATAAGAAAATAAAGACAATAACAGCGAAAGCGAAGAAGAAGAGAAAATAATACAGTAGAGAAAGGAAATGAAAAAGAAAGTAATAAGATGAAAATAAAGCAAGGCTAGTAACAGATTTACGTCGATCTAACAGAATGAATTTTAGCCTGTACTCATTAACTGAAAGTAAGGAATTAAATGCAGAAGCAGAACACATCAAGTTGAATTACATGCTAAGTAGATCAGCCCGAAACAGCCGTTTAAAAGTTGTTAAGGTACTAACTTTAAAAGGAAAAGGGATATTATTATAGAATTTAACAATCTTGTAAGAAAATGAACGTTGAAACATTGACGTACGATGAAGAGGAGGTGTTAGCAAACCTTTATTTCTTATATTTAAGTTACGGATGTCTGTTCGGTATGAAATTCTTTCATGCAGGTACTTCGGCACCTTGTTCAACATAATTTAAAAAAAAAGTTCCAGCATGAAACTCACGTCTCTTGGTCATGTTTAACCAACGAGCTGTGGCGAAAGTGTGTGTGATATGGTCCCTGCGCTTAAGTCCGAAGATGAAACGTAAACAGGAGTTCTGAACTAACTGTATTCTTCTTGCGTCAGTACTGTCAAGGCAGGGACCATACACCACATCACAATAATTGAACTGTGATAAAACAAGGGAGTCACACAGCATTTTTCGCAAGTTTGAATTTAAGATTTCTTTACTGCCATATAAAACCTTCAACCTACCATAAGCCCTCTGCACTAATTTACTAACATGGGTTTTGAAACGTAAATTCGTATCACAATACAGACCAAGGTTTTTGGCGCAATCTACTAGAGAAAGGGAGGAATTACCTACTCGAATTGTCACGTGAGCGAGAGCAGAAATGCGCGATTTAGCTCTCCCAAAGACCAAAACGTTTGACTTATCCGGATTTAGTGAAAGACAATGACGAGTCGCAGTTGAGAATAGCTTTTCTAAGTCTGAGTTTACTTCAGCCACACCCCTTAAAATATCTGACCTATGAAAACTGTGATAGAGCTGGGTGTCATCCGCATATAGATGACAGCTGCAGAACTGAATAGACTCAAAAATGAAACTAGTATATATAGAAAAAAGCAAAGGCCCAAGAATACTACCTTGAGCAACTCCTGAAAAAATTGTTAACAAGTCTGATTCACTATTTTCCTAGATAACTCTTTGCTTTCTACCTTTTAAATAATAACTAAAGAATGTAACTACGTTATCACTACAACCAACATAATGAAATATCGGAAGTAATATGTTGTGGTTGATAGTGTCAAAGGCTTTAGAAAAGTCCAATAAAACCAATATAAAAATTTTATCATCATCAATCGATTTAAAGATGTTATCATAGATTAACGACAGTGCAGTAGCACATCTAAAATTAGGGCGAAAACCAGATTGAAAAGAAGGTAAAATTTGAAATTTATTTAAGTGATCGTGCAATTGCTGAGTAACACACTTTTCAAGCACTTTAGATAGTACGGGCAACAGACTGATAGGCCTAAGCTCATTAAACCCGGTCGGGTTAGGTTTTTTAGGTAAGGGTAATACGTTCGCTTCCTTCCAACAATTCGGAAACACTGAGTTAAGAATGCAAAAATTTATGATGTAAGTGATATACGGTATAATGAAGGGACTGCAAAGGCGAAGCATACGAGTGCTAATACCATCAGAACCAACAGAGTTGGACTTGATGGAGTTAAGATGTTTGAGTACTTCACTATCTGTCACAGGTTTAAAATTGAAAAATTCTTCGAATTGAGTAAAACTATTATTATTGTAATAATTCAATAAATCAACATTTACAGCTAGAGAGTTATGAGCGCTGGCAAAGTGATTATTGATGGCATTAACATCTTGTAATTGAGGTGACAATTGACAGTTAGATGTTTTATTGTGCACATTCAGATTATTGAGATCTTTCCACAGTTTATAAGGAGTACTGTGTGACAGACTGTAATTTAAATAAGCTTTTTTTTCCCTTCGAATTTCTGCAGTAGTGTAATTTCTCAAAGTTTTATAATAATTTAAGGCACCTATAGTGCGTAGAGTTTTTGCTCGTTTAAGAGCATCATCCCTAAGCGCCATCATTAATCTGATGTTATCCGTAAGCCACGGTGCAGGAGGTTTTTTTAAACTTTCCTATTTTATAAGGAGCATGTTTATCGAATAAAGTAATTAATAAAGAGCGGATTCTATGCTAAATGCATATTGCATGCATATTTTGCATATTTGAGCATTTTGTTCAATTTTCGCATATTTCTTAAAAACGTGCATATATATGCATATTTGAAAGAATTTGTGTGGAAGTGAGTAAATTTTTTCCTGAATTCTTAATTCGTCAGAACATGTTGTTGCATTAATTAGGGTCTAGTTTGCACCCTTCTTGGGCTTAAGCAGGCAGAATTTTCCAAGTAGTGAATTAGGGATTTCCAAGTACTTTCTTAACGATGCGGTGGGGCGTTCATGTTTGCAATATTGTTTCATCACTTCTTCACGGATTATTAGTCGGTTATTGCTGCGAACGTTTAGTTCTTCCGTAAAAGTATTTTTGTTTGTGAGAAGTGCAATATGCCGAAAGACAATTCGAGCCTGGTTAATTCCTGGATCAGAAGCTATCCCGAGCTTGCTTACACCAATGGAAGCGTATTCTGTAAAGCCTGTAGTAAAATGGTAAGTTTTAAGTTTGTTTTCTTCCTCCTTAGGTAAATATTTGCTTGGTTCTTGAATATTGAAAGTTCAGACAGTTTAAAAAAATTCAAGTTCTTGTTGTAGATACCAACCCAACGAAAATTTTCGGTCACACAACATGTCGGGACAGAACTACACAAGTCAAAATGCAAGAAGATGAATGAATCGAAAACATTTCAATTACCCTTAGACAGTGGACCGTCGTTGATGACTTCATCTAATGAACAACAAGAATTTAATGCTGATTTATGCGAGGCCATGATTTGTGCAAACATATCTTTGAAAAAACTGCAAAATTCTATTTTTAAAAGTTTTTTGGAAAAATATACCAAGAAAAATGTTCCCGATGAAAGTACGTTAAGAAAAAATTACGTGCCTCGCATCTACAACGATACTCTAAAAGAAGTCGAGAAAATCGTAGAAAATCAATATATTTATTTTATTGTGGATGAAACTACTGATTCTTGTGGGCGTTACATTGTAAATTTGTTAATAGGGTCTTTGCGGGAAGATAAACCTAGTGAATCTTATTTAATAGCCTGTACACAGTTAGACAAAACTAATCATTTAAGTATTTTAAGATCTGTTAATGAATGTTTTATGAAATTTTTCTCACCTAATGTAGTTCCTACTGAAAAAATTTTACTTATGGTATCAGATGCTGCCCCTTACATGGTTAAAGCCGGGCAGCAATTTAAAACAATTTATAAAAATTTAGTTCACGTGAGTTGTTTAGCTCATGGAAGTAACAGAGTCGCTGAACATATTAGATGTGAATTTTCTGATGTAAATCTACGAATTAGTACCATTAAAAAGATATTTGTCAAAAGTCCCCTACGAGTTCAGTTGTACAGGGAAAAATTGCCGAATGTACCTTTACCTCCCGAACCAGTGTTGACTAGGTGGGGAACTTGGTTGGAAGCGGCAATGTTTTATGCTGAACATTTTGTAGCAATTAAGGAATTGGTTGTAGAGTTTAATGCCCAAGATAGTGCTGCTATTGGAAAGGCACAAAATATTGTAACAAAAACTTCATTGGCAAATCAACTGAACTTCATCAAAATGCATTACAGTTTTGTAATACAAACTATAAACAATTTAGAAAAACCGAAAATGTCTTTAATAGAATCCGTTAAAATTGTTAAAGAATTTAAAGAGGATATTTCAAAAGTTCCAGGTAAAATCGGCAGTTCAGTAAATAAAAAATGTTTATCCGTTTTAGATAAAAATAGCGGCTTCAAAACCCTTGAGGAAATTTACGAAATTTTGAATGGAAACTTTGAAATTGACTTAAGTGTAGAATTTTCAGCTATGAGTCACTTGAAATATTACCTCCGTGGATGTTGAAAGGAGTTTTTCAATTTATAAAAATATTTTGTCAGATAAAAGGCAAAATTTCCTGGTAGAGAACTTGGAAAAACACATTGTTGTAAATTATAATCGAAGATTTTTTTAGTCGTTATAATATTTACTTAATAATGTACATACATAATATACATACTTCCTTCATATAAGCGTTTACAAATAAATGTAAATAAATTGTATAAAATATAATGTTTTTATTTGAATAAGAATGCCCATAAAACACAGTAGACCAGTTATTGCATTATTTGAAGTATTTGGCCTATCTTGCACATATTTCGCCATTTTTAGTGTATATATATGTGCATATTTCATCATTTTTTAGTGCATATATATGCGCATATTTCATCAAAATTACTCGCATATAAATCCGCTCTCTAGTAATTAAGTTTAAATTAAGGAAGCTGACGATATTGTCGATGTCAGTCAATTCATGAATAATATACCAAGGAACAGAGTGTAAGTCAGTTAAGAAATCTGTAAAAATTAGGTTGTTGAAATTTCTGTACTTGCGAGTGATTGGTTGCTTTTTACAATGACCAAGAAGAAAGTTTGCGTAAACCAAAAAGTGGTCAGAAAATTCAGATCAGATCTACCGCGCCAGTGCCGCTGAGATTTAAGTTAGAATTAGAAATAATAAGATCAATCAAAGTAGAATTTACGTCACCAACTCTGGTGGGCTCAGAAACAATTTGTTTTAGTCCTATGGAGTCGAGTAGGTTCTGCAGCATTTTGCACGAGTTACTGAGACAGACCAAAAAATTAATGTTGAAATCGCCTACGCATGTAACGAAATCAGAAGAAACAAACATATTACTAAGAACTTCCTCATATTCATTAAGAAAGTTTAAGGTATCTGAATTAGGTGGTTTGTATATTACACCAAATGAGACCCTAAAGTTGCCAATTTTTAAAGATATCCACAAGTGCTCAAAGCATACACTGTGCTTGATTGGGATTAATTCTATTCTAAAAGAGGATTTGACATATAAAGCAACACCGCCACCTCTCCTACCGTCTGTTCTGTCTGATCTCAGTAACCGATAACCGTTAATTGAAAGTAATTCATCATGAAGAATTGATGACAACCATGTCTCGGAGATGCCAATGATATCGTAGTTATTACTACATATGTGCTGCTTCAGAATGCCAAAATTTCTACTGAGTGATCTGGCATTAATATGCGCTATTGAGTACATTTATAGATTTTGACTAGATACTAACTCGTGTTACTAGCTTTGTTAGGCAAGAATAAGAATAGAAGTAAGAGAGTTAATAAAAGTTAAAGTTAAAGTAAATAGAGATGACAAGGAAAATGATTTAAATTTCTGTTAAGTTACAATTCACCGTTTATGAGCTGCGCTTGTTCTCCTGCAGTTCCAGCAACCGAAGTAAAAAGATTCACGGTATCCATAGATTGGATTTCCTTTCTGTTACCATTTAGATAGCAAAAAATCCGTCCGTCATGAGTCCAAGTGTGTGCAGGTCCTAATTTATTTTTCACAGCATTATATAGAGCGAACTTCTTTTGCGTGAGATCTTCCGCAATGAATATTCCGGAGCCTTTCAATCTTTTTTTATTGGTCATTATTTGCTGTTTCCAGAAGTATGAAGCAAATTTCACTATTATCTGTTTAGGCCTGGGATTGTTGTTTTTCCTCCGTGCAGGGTCCGTTTTGCCGATGCGATGAGCACGATCTATACAGTTGCGATCAAAAGGGACTTCTACTTTTGTAAAAACACTGGCTACTACCTCGTTGATATTTTCGGAAGCTTGTTCACGCACTCCATAAATTCTTATGGAGTTGCGTCTAGTGTATTGTTCCAATGTATCCAAGTTTTCCGATAAAATTTTATTTTCAGTTTGTAATTCGTGTATTTTTCCTGTTGTGAGTTCTTCTAACTTAACTTCAACACGTTGTATAACTGTGTTTAAAACATCAGTGATTATATTTGTATACGCTGATTTATCTTGCAATAATTCATTTAACGTTGATTTTATGAAGTCGAAGAGTTCACCTTTTTCCGCGCGAGTTAAAGTCATTTTTGCGAGTAGTATAAAACAAGCAGGAGAAAAACTGGACACAACCTTATCAATTTAAGATAAACAACAGTTTAAGGTAAACAACACTGGTGCTTACTATTCGAAATTTCACCACTTATAAAATAAATATTAGCAAAACACTGCAGCGATCAAGCACACGTCTACTCAGTATCGGCCATTCCATTGATGATTTAAATAGCAGTTGTTTAGTCCAATGAAAATCGTAAGTTTTTAATCTATAACCGGGCAGAATATAAATGGAAAAGCACTCAACGTTTCTCTATCGATTGATAACTTCGTCAGATTGGGTTGAGTTTATTTAGTTTTTTCACTCCCGACGAAGCTATCAATCGACAGCGAAATGATAAATGCATTTCATAGATTAATAGCTTCGTCAGGTTGGGTTTAGTAGTAACAGACTCTAGCTCCACAATTATTGATCATGTGTTTTCCAATCATATTGACTCCAGATGCATTGTGACTGATAATGTTATTTCTGATCACAGATCAGTTCTTATTCAATTTAACGTAGATCCTGATAATTCTTTGGAAGCTAAATCCTGTTTTAAAAGAAAATTCACAGAGGAAAAAATTAACTTAAGTAATGTCAATTGCAACAGTGTTTTTAATAGTAACAATTTGAATGAAGCTAATAACCGCTTTATTGAAATTTTCAAATTACATATTAATAATTTCTTTCCACTGCTCGAATGTAAGATCAAGAAAAATGACACTAAAAGCTGGGTCAATCAGGACGTTAGAACTTCGAGTACCAAATTAAAAAATTTGTATCATTTAAAAAACCAATATCTTGAATTGCTATGTTATTACAATTATGCTAAGAAATCTCATTTCCAGTTGCTGAAAAATGTAAAAGGTCATTTTTATAAACAGAAAATAATTGACTCTGACAATACCAACAAGGCGTTGTGGAATGTAGTTTCAGACTTAACTAATAGTAACAAAAGGCCGGCAAATATAAATCTGCAATGGAAAAATGAAATTTACAGGGATCCTGGTGCGGTGGCTGAAATCTTCAACCAGTTCTTTAGTGAAAATCCAGTTAAGAATGGTACTGGTATATCTAATATTACAAAACATAACAGAACACCCCATATATTATCTAACCATCCTTCGTCTCTATACTTACAGCCTTTTACTGACAATGATATCACAAACATTATTACCCATAAATTAAAGAATAGATATTCAACAGGTCCTGATGATATCCCAATCTTTGTAATAAAAAAAGTCGCTTCTTCCCTTGCTGAACCACTTGCATTTCTAATAAATCTTTCTTTTGAGGAGGGTCTGTTTCCAGAGGCCTTAAAGCTTGGTAAGATAATTCCCGTATATAAGAAACAGGATCGACAAAATGTCGAAAATTACCGACCGATTACTATAACTTCTGGTTTCGCAAAAATCTTCGAATATTGTTTTCTATCTAGATTACTTGACTTCTTGAACGAGAATGATATCATAAACAACAACCAGCACGGTTTTCGTTCTGGGCGTTCTACTACCACAGCTATGCATGCGTTTTATAAACGTGTTATTGACTGTCTTGATGAGGGCGAATGTCCCATTGCGATATTATGTGATCTCACCAGGGCATTTGATTGCGTCTGTCACAATCTTATGTTAGACAAACTGTCCTCGTATGGTGTAAGAGGTGTCGCCTTAGATTGGATTTCGTCCTTTTTAAAAAATAGAGGTCAATATGTTTGTATTTCTAACTTCAGTAAAGGCTCGTTAAATTATTCTTCATCAAAAATTGAATTCTCCAATATTGGGGTACCTCAGGGTTCAATTTTGGACCCAGTTTTATTTATTCTTTATATGAATGATCTAACATACACGCTGATGACACATTTTTTCGGACAGAGTAAATGATAACTTGTATAATAAAACTGAACAGGTATTGACCAATCTGATCAGTTGGCTAATTACTAACTCGTTACATTTAAACTTAAGTAAAACTAAACTTATAAGATTTCATAATAGACGAAAGCCATGTCCTCCTCTTAAGCTCACTCTCAACGATGTTGATATAACATGTGATGAAGCTGGTAAATTTTTGGGCTTACACCTTGAGGATTGTCTAAGTTGGAAAAACCATTGTTTGTCAGTGACTACCAAGCTTAATTCCTATTCCTTCGCTTTTAGACACTTACGTACGGTGCTTTCTGAATATCAATTGGTCTTGATTTATCACGCCTTAATTGTTTCTCGACTTACTTACGGAGTCTGTTTCTGGGGTGGGTCTGCGTCGGCTGCCGATGTGTTCATAGCACAAAAGAAAATTGTAAGAATTATTGCTGGTGTAGCGCCCTCGCATTCCTGCAGAGAGATGTTTACGAAATATAAGATACCTACTTTAACTTGTATCTATATTTATGAATTGTGCACTTACGTGTTTCATAACAAGGATCAGTTTCCACTTAACAAAAATACAGGGAGATTCAGGCAACCCTTTCATTAAAAGTTTACGGACTTCTCCTTTGAATTTCTGTTTCATATTTAGGGATCTATCAAAATATAATATTTTCAAATTTCGCACACTTCCGCTTATACCGGAAGTTGCTGTCAACTTTCTTATTTTAAATGGATTACCCCAATTTTTAATGCATTTTTGAAATCTTCATAAAAATCTAAAAATATTCTGTGCAACATGTCATACAAGAAAAATTAACCGTTTTCGAGATATTTTAATTTTTTTTTAATAACTTAGACTTGCAGAACCTTGGTTATGATACTGCCATCTTTGTGCAACAAGAATCATGATGCCCATTTTTGGCCTGTAGTAGGCTACAGTAACATTCTTTCAGATTATGTCCAGTTTTGCACTTGATTACTTACAGGCTGGTTGAAAAGTAACTTCTATTCGAACTAATTTCAACTGTCGAAAAGTCATGTTTTTTAAATAGAACGCCTGGTATATTTTTATACCATGTGACTCAGGATTAAATATTCTTTCGTCCTGTGTTAGCATTCCCATTCCCCCATTATCTTTTATAATTCACTCGTTATCGATGATTTCTTCTTAACACGTAATTTTTTTTCCATTTTTCGGCATTATTTTTAAATAGTGGGCTATGAAAACTAGAAAAATTATAATTTTGAAATCATCCGTCTAGTAGGAATTAAAAAAAAACAATTTAATTTAATGATAAAAAAATCGACAATTCAAGAAGTTAATAAAAAAAAAGTTGTTATATCGAGGAAAATGCATTATTACTTAGATACAGTAGAAAATTATTACTAATAAATAATAGCCGAGGACAACTTAGAGCCAATATTATGACCAACAATTTGTGTATTATTTTTAATATTTCTGATTTATTTCTTAGTTTTCATAAAATCTTGTATTCTAAGTGTGAATTTCTCCTTGTAAATGTGTAAATAGTCATACCAAGAATTTTAATACATGCGGCATATGTAAACAAGAAGTTCAGATGATAGATGTGTATTTAAATAGTATTTGTCGGTTTTTAAAATGAAATTGAAATTACAGTCAGAAATAAATTTAAAAAACCTCAGTTTGTTAAATTTTCATAGCACACCATTCAGGAATAATACTGAAAAGTGAAAAAATTGATATGTCAATCATGAATAAAAAGAGAAAGGTAAGAGATGGGTATAGGGAAAGCTAATACAGTTCGAAAGAACATTTAGTTCTGATTTTTATAGTATAAAAAATACTGGGTGTTCTGTTTAAAATACATGACTTTTCGACAGTTGAAATCAGTTCGAATCGAAGTTACTTTTAAACCAGCCCGTAAACGATTTTGTGTAAAATTAGGTATGACCTGAAAGCTTATGAGCATACCCTACCACAGGCAAAAAATTGAAATTATGGCTTTTATTACACAAAGATGGCAGCATCATAAACAAGGTACTGCAACTTTGAACTTTTTTTAAAAAATGGAAATATCTCTAAAACGGCTAATTTTTCTTCCACATGTTACACAAAATCTTTTTAGAATTTCATGAAGATTTCAGAAATGCAATAAAAGATGGGGTATTCCATTTAAAATAAGAAAGTTGACAGCAACTTCCGGTAAAAGCGGAAGTGTCCGAATGTTGGAAATATTATATTTTAATAGATCATTATCGCTAACTTATAACCGCAAAATATGAAATAGAAATTCAAAGAAGAAGTCCGTAAACTTCTAATGAATGGGTTGCCTGAATCTCCCTGTATACATAATACTAATACCCGATATAAGAATGATTTTCACATCCCTTTTCATAGATGTAAGACGTCAATGTTATCACCTGCCTCTGTGGTCCTTCGGATGTTCAACAACTTACCTATGTACATTAAGTCTGGTACTAGTAGAAGTATTTTTCGTAAAAGTCTCAAAATATTTCTTCTTTCGCAGTGTTTCTACACTCTTAATGAATACTTTGTATTCACCTCAAACGCATAACTAAGTTAGTGTAAGTTTTTTCACTCTGTACTTTTAATTGACGTGTCCTATTCGCCATTGTATGTGACTTCAAGAAATAAAATGGATTATTATTATTATTATTATTATTATTAGCGAAACATTGAGTGATTTTCCATTTATATTCTGTCCGGTTATAGATCAAAAACTGATAATTTAAAAACAAGATTGATTTGCTATGGCTTAGGTATTTCGAGGAAGTTTCCGAAGAAAAACGGCTTTCATATTTTAGGTCCACTCGTTGTTGCTATAAATAAGGTTCTGCAGCATGTTCGTTCAGGTCATAAATCAAAACGACGGAAATAAATAACGTGAACGGCAAAAGTACAAAAACAGACTTGTGTTTGTCTTCGGTTTAGCTACATAGTATTCGTTTCCTTATATACTTATCAGTGGCGGCCTTAGATGCGGGCGAACCAGGCAATCGCCCGGGGCCTCGCGTTTTTAGGGGGCCCGCGCCATCTGCTATACACGAATTGTTCAATACATAGTTTAACTCACGATAGTTTAGTCAGAATGAAGATTATCGAATATCTGCTTAAAGTCATGTAAATACGAAAATATTTGCGCATCTGTATAAGAAGAACATATTGGAACTTTATTTAGTCAAAAGGAAAAATAAAAATCTTATGTATAAACGAGCAATATCACACAGGGTGTGGATAAAGTATGGAACAAAATTCATATTTCTATTATCTTGGGTTTGATGAAAAAATCCTGAAACAGTTCGATTTTAGTTTTGTCTCGTGCACTTTATGACATAGTGAATTTTATTCTGTGGCCATCTGATTGCACCCAGGTGTGACGTCATCAGTTTTTTCAAATAGTAATATCCGACTTTTATTATCCCTTGTCGTTAAGTATTCCATTATGCATACAACGGTATAAAAAGTTTGGTATCTTACATAACAATTTTTTGGAGAAAAACACTTTTGAATTAAAAAAAAATAAAATTTTATTCCTATGATAAACTAATCAAAAATTATCAACAAATTAGATACGTGTGAGGTGTACCTCGGATTGTCTTCAATCGAAACATCGACCAGTCGACATAAGGGAAACAAAAAAACCCTATGCAGGCCTTACCGTTTGCTCCTAGAACCGAATGATTTTTGAAATTTCCGGTTGATGTTTTTTACAATTGAAAAACGCAAGTAACTATGGCGTAGACGAAAGCAATGTCAAAGTACTGTCAATTAGCTTATAACCGTATATCAAGTACTGCACCTGAGTATTCGTTTTGACTAGAACGGAAATTCGGTAGTGTTGAAAGTGAATCACGAAAATGGCTTATTTGAGTGAACAAGATAGAATTGAAATTCTTATTATGGTTGGCTTTGGTGATAAAATACGTAGCCATGAAGAAGCCTGTCAATTGGTCAATGCAGAAAATGCAAACCGAACACCGATTTCGCGATCAACGGTGAGCAAAATTGTGGCAAAATTCGCAGAAACTAGCAGTGTGAAAGACAGACCCAAACAAGGTCGTCTAAGAACTGAAGAAGGTACTAGGCTGAACATTCTCTTGGAAGTTCAAAACAACCCCCACACTTCAACAAGAAACATTGCCGAGATAATGCAGTCGACTTTTCCACAGTCGCAAAGTACTTGAAGAAGGAAAAACTTCATCCATATAAAGTCCATCTCGTTCAGGAACTGAATGAAGATGACTTCGACCGTCGAAACGAGTTCTGTGAACAATTGATGCTACGATGCGATGAGAATCCCGAATTTCTCAGTAATGTGCTTTTTAGCGACGAAACAACTTTTAAAATAAACGGTCAGGTGAATCGCCATAATTGTAGATATTGGTCGGGCGAAAATCCTCGATGGGTTCGGGAGGGTCACACCCAAACCCAACAAAAAGTTAATGTGTGGGCGGGAATAATAGGAGATCGCATTGTGGGACCTGCCTTTCTCGAGGGAAATTTAAACGCTGAAAGATATTTAGATTTTCTAAGATTTGACCTCGTGCCAGCATTGGTAATACTGTTTCCGGACGAAGCCGATCCTGATGCGCCTCATCTCAGAATCTGGTTCCAACAAGATGGAGCACCACATTTTGGCCAGCATGTTCGCAGGTATCTCGACGAAATTTTCCCAGGGAGATGGATAGGACGAAGGGGAACAATTGACTGGTCTGCCCGCTCGCCAGATCTCACCCCACTTGATTTTTTTTCTATGGGGTTATGTGAAATCAAAGGTGTACACAAATAAGCCACATGACTTGGATGACCTGAAAACTCGCATTTACGAGGAAATTCGCAATATTGACCCAGAGACAATACGACGTTCCGTAGAAAGTGTGTACGTCCGTCTTGGCCAATGTCAAATGGCCAACGGTGGACAGTTTGAACAACTCCGTTGATATTTTATCTAATTTGTTGATAATTTTTGATTAGTTTATCATTTTTTGATTAGTTTATCATAGGAATAAAATGTTAACTTTTTTAAATTCGAAAGTGTTTTTCTCCAAAAAATTGTTATGTAAGATACCAAACTTTTTATACCGTTGTATGCACAATGGAATACTTAACGACAAGGGACAATAAAAGTCGGATGTTACCATTTGAAAAAACTGATGACGTCACACCTGGATGCAATCAGATGGCTACAGAATGAAATTCACTATGTCATAAAATGCACGGGACAAAACTAAAATCGACCTGTTTCAGGATTTTTTCATCAAACCCAAGATAACAGAAAAATGAATTTTGTACCATACTTTATCCATACCCTGTATAAATATTTCCTTAATACTTCCTTAACAAATCGTACTTTTAGAGAAACGCAAGCTCTTATTCCTAGAATAACATCTGTAGTATGAGGACTAGATTTTTTGGTCCTCAATAATTTCTTCCCTCTTCTTGGCATTTAAGATTGCTTGTAAGTAATCGCATTTTGCTTTTAAATATTTTTAAGTAAGGTTATTGCAGTTTATATTTAGTTTAAGTTTTTGAAACTCTCGATATTATAATCCTTTACCTAATAGGTTGGTTAATATTGGTGGATTCCCTTTTAAATTACAAAAGTATTAGTATTCTTAAAAACAGTATGTGTGGATATATTGATTCTATTTGATTTTATTTCTTTTGATTTAGTTATAAACGATCGCACTTTATCTTTACTCGATTCAATTTGACTTTATTTTATATTTGAATTATCAGTTTGATTCTCTTTCGTTTTTTTTCTTTAGTGCTCTTAATTCGACTTGACTAACATAAGTGTTATGGAATATTCACTTTCGTCTTATTTTTATCATCGATCGCCTTTTTTTTACTTTTTAATTCCTTATTTGACTTTATTTAATTCAATTTTTAATACAGCGTGGTAACTAAGCAGCGGATAAATACGATATTTCCAAGACGATCAATTTTTTCAAAAGACGTTCGGACCCGTCAATTTCGTCTAGTCTTATGCCCTTTCCAGAAATTATTTTTAATACTACAGGGTGCTTGCAAAAAGCTTGGCGAGTAATAATTTTATTTTTTTATAGTACCCTCCCAATTAAACAAAATGGACGGGTCCGAGCGCTTTTAAAAAAAAATTAATTGTCTTGAAAATATCGAAATAAATAGTGAGAAAACCCCTCGACCACATTAATTCACTGAAAGCGAATACGTATTTCGGTAACGAAGTTACCATCTTCAGCGCTAAACTGATATTAAACTTTAAAACAACAAATAAACTAAACTAGACTAGCCGCACTCCCCCCCTCACTTTCTTTGTACCGTATTATGCATGCAAAGCAAACCGGGATTCTTCGAAAATCTAAAGGTCGAAGAGGCAAGAAGCGGTCGGCCCGGACTTCTCAAAATTCATTAATCTATTCCTATTTTTGTGAATCTCCAAGCTTTCGAAAGAATCTAGGTTTGTTTTGTTATTAATTTGTTTGATTAAATCTATTTTATTTACCGAATGATTGTTTTCAAGCATGTGTAAGGCAACACTGGATTTATCAAAGCGTTTGTATTTTAAATGAGCCAAGTGTTCTTTGAATCTAATTTTTTAAGGATCTTTTTGTTTGCCCTACATAAATTTGATCACAATTTTTACAACTAATTTTATATATACCTGATTTATCCTCCGAATCTACTTTATCTTTTGGATTTCCCAGCAACGATTTTAAGCTGTTATTGTTGGTGTAAACTATTCTTAAACCTAATTTTTTAAAAATTGTATTCAACCCTTTAGTATATTGAGGATAAAACGGCATTTTTACAATTTTCTTATAATCTACCTCACCTATTTTGTCAGATTTTAGTGTGGTTATTTTATTAATCTCTAATTTTTGTTTTTGTTTTCTAATAATGTTATAGATTACATCGGATTGGTAACCATTGTACGTGGCGATTTTAATAATTTCTTGAAGTTCTTTACTATAATTAACAGTTGATAAAGGGAATGTCAGCATCCTATGCACTAAGAAATTTAAGGCCGCTAATTTATATTGTTCGCAATGATTTGAATCCGCGGGAATGAATCTATTAACATTAGTAGATTTCCTATAAACGTTAAATTCTAATTTATTACTATTTCTAGTTACTAATGTGTCTAAAAAGGGTAGTTTATTGTTAGTTTCAATTTCATAGGTAAATTTGATGGTGGTGAATTTAGAGTTTAAACTTTTAAGGAATTCCTCTATTGAACATTTACTTTGGTCAAAAACACAAAATATATCATCGACGTATCTCACCCAGATTTTAGGGAAATAATCTAAAGAGGCTTTAAGTTCCGTTTCAAATTTACCCATAAACAGATTTGATATATGAAATTGAAACTAACAATAAACTACCCTTTTTAGACACATTAGTAACTAGAAATAGTAATAAATTAGAATTTAACGTTTATAGGAAATCTACTAATGTTAATAGATTCATTCCCGCGGATTCAAATCATTGCAAACAATATAAATTAGCGGCCTTAAATTTCTTAGTGCATAGGATGCTGACATTCCCTTTATCAACTGTTAATTATAGTAAAGAACTTCAAGAAATTATTAAAATCGCCACGTACAATGGTTACCAATCCGATGTAATCTATAACATTATTAGAAAACAAAAACAAAAATTAGAGATTAATAAAATAACCACACTAAAATCTGACAAAATAGGTGAGGTAGATTATAAGAAAATTGTAAAAATGCCGTTTTATCCTCAATATACTAAAGGGTTGAATACAATTTTTAAAAAATTAGGTTTAAGAATAGTTTACACCAACAATAACAGCTTAAAATCGTTGCTGGGAAATCCAAAAGATAAAGTAGATTCGGAGGATAAATCAGGTATATATAAAATTAGTTGTAAAAATTGTGATCAAATTTATGTAGGGCAAACAAAAAGATCCTTAAAAAATTAGATTCAAAGAACACTTGGCTCATTTAAAATACAAACGCTTTGATAAATCCAGTGTTGCCTTACACATGCTTGAAAACAATCATTCGGTAAATAAAATAGATTTAATCAAACAAATTAATAACAAAACAAACCTAGATTCTTTCGAAAGCTTGGAGATTCACAAAAATAGGAATAGATTAATGAATTTTGAGAAGTCCGGGCCGACCGCTTCTTGCCTCTTCGACCTTTAGATTTTCGAAGAATCCCGGTTTGCTTTGCATGCATAATACGGTACAAAGAAAGTGAGGGGGGGGAGTGCGGCTAGTCTAGTTTAGTTTATTTGTTGTTTTAAAGTTTAATATCAGTTTAGCGCTGAAGATGGTAACTTCGTTACCGAAATACGTATTCGCTTTCAGTGAATTAATGTGGTCGAGGGGTTTTCTCACTATTTATTTGGATTACAGCCACAGGTTTTGTGTTGCTTTGTGATTATTGATAATATCGAATTTATCCGCCACTTAGTTTCCACGCTGTATAATTAATTGACCGACTTTTTTTCTTCTTTTATTCGATTTACTTTAATTTATTTTTATTTTTTAACTGTCACTTTATCTTTAATTCGTTACGATTTTATATTTTAATTATCAATTGATCGTCTCCTGTTTTTGTTCTTTCAATTTACACGGTTTGAATTTATTTTACATTTTAATCTCTTCGATCGATCGCCATTTTTGTTTCCTATTTTATGCGATTTTATTTTATTTTTTGTTAATCAATTGATCATCTTTTGTTTTTATGTTTCTTTAAATCTACTCGTTTTGAATTTAGGGAAGGAATTAAAATGTGTCCCTCCGATCGATAGACATTTTTGTTTTCTCTTTTATATGATTTATGGGTTGGGTTGGTTATTAATTGATCGTCTTTTGCTTTTTGTTTTATTTACTTGAATTGAGTTTATTTTACATATTAATCCCATCAATCGATGGCTATTTTTGTTTTTTCTTTTATGTTCTTTGATTTGATTTTCTAATTATATTTTCTTTAGCATTTAACAATAAATTTTTTTTATATAATTTTTATTTTCGTCATCATCTTTTATTTTTTGTTTTTGTTTCTTTCGTTTGACTTTATTTGATACAATTTTTCATTTTTTAATTATTAATTGATTGACTTTTGTTGTTTTTTTTTCATTTACTCAATTTGAGTTTATTTCATTTTGATTTTTAATATTTCCAGATTAAATTTTTAGTTGGCAATATTTGCTAAATCGATTTTACTTTTCCTTGGTTTTACATATTTCTATTTTTGTCTTATCTTCATCCACGATCGTCTTTTGTATTTGTTCTATTAGATTTAACGGATATTTTATTTGATTATCAATTAATCGTTCCTCTTTTTTCTTTCTTTTATACATCGTCATTTTATAGACATCTTTTGACTTCATAGTCATATTTTTATTTAAGAGTTTTAGTGCTTTGTTTCCATACATAGTTCCATTTTTACGTGAAAC
Organism: Prosopocoilus inquinatus; assembly: GCA_036172665.1. Lineage (NCBI taxonomy): Eukaryota > Metazoa > Arthropoda > Insecta > Coleoptera > Lucanidae > Prosopocoilus > Prosopocoilus inquinatus. The sequence goes on from CM069877.1 coordinate 37,592,968, forward strand.
TATTTTACCTGCTTTTTTTTAAATTTGCTTAGTACTTTTTGCTTTTTATAATGCAAAGACAAAGACAAACTTTTTCCCCTACCCCAGGGGCTCCGCAAAAATTTCTCTCCTGGGGCCTCACAACTATTAAGGCCGCCTCTGATACTTATACACATGTAAAAAAAAAGGTATTTGTTATAATCCGCACATTAGTTATACATAATTTAAAAACCTGGAGGAATTTTGTTCTGCAGAGTTATTGGGCAATCACAGCGTTGACGTTTTGGGTCGCTTGCGTGAACTTTGCCCGGGTTTGATTTGCTTTCATCAATAATTATTCTAAAAGTATTCTGTTTTAATCAGGACTACTTTGTTGTTAACGCGGTTCGAGCTTTAAAGCGGCCCGGCCGACGCAATTAATTAAATAAATCGCGATAAGATAGGAGCCGTGCTCTTGAACTCTAATTTATCATCGATTGCATTTTTATTGAAATTTAATTTCCTCTCTCTCGAGAGTGTATCGGGGGCATGAAATGACATGATTCTCGTGTCGTTTACAGCGACCCGCTTATCGTACAAGATGTTTCAGGCAGGAAGATTTAATGAAATTATATCAAAATATTTTGTTTCAATTATTCTGCTCTGATAATACAAGCAGGGATTTCTATCTGCAAATAGAAAATGTTAATTTGTTCATTTTACGTTTAAGATTACAGTAGATAGAAGGAGGGTCAGGAAGAGTAATTAAAATTTGCTCGCCAAAAACTCTGGTTATCCAACATCCAGTTTTAGCAGGGATCGAATATTCTGGAGACGTGGAGATGCAAAGTTTTTATAAAACTTAAATGTTACGATTAATAAATTTTGTTACAAATCGTTTTTGATTGCAGTGAAAACCTCGAGCAGCCTCTGTACAGCTGTTTCATACCTGTTTGGGGCTTCGTCAGCAGAGACGTCAAGTCGTTTTTGGTTTGCAGTGGAAATTTCGAGCTACGTCTATGCTGACGAAGCCCCAAACGGGGCTGAAACAGCTGTATAGAGGCTGCTCGAGGTTTTCACTGCAATCAAGAACGATTTGCACAAAATTTTTCTAAAAACTTTCTTTATGCTTTGACAGCAAGCATGGCCGCCTTGCATGGGATAGCTTATTATGTAGCAAACCCGCGTCAATTTGTTATCCTACTGCAATGTCAGGTCAAAAAGCGATCGTAGGATGTCGCTGTTTCATCTGTTACGATTAATATTATATCGCGTACAATGTCGGGGTTAAGCAGTTCTTCGAATTTTTTGCACACGACGCAGCGCTCGACCGCGAGACAATAAGATCAAGCGTATTGAAAATTGCACTCAATTAAGGGTATTTTTTGCGTAGCAAATGCAACAACTGTTGCCTCACTTACGTAAGAGAATCCAAGCGGGGGGAAAAAATGCATAAAAATTCGGACAGAGCACGATCATTCTGGTGCAGTTTACTCTTGACTTAATTACGTACGCGCTTCATTCCTCGTTGAAGCTTTTTTTTCAATCAATCAATTTCCTCAGTTTGAAATTAATTTCGCGAAGAAGTTACTATACTTCACGGATGTTTATGTTTTTTGTTTTATTGGTAATAAAATTTAATCGTAACCGATTTTTTTAATATTTTGTTAATTTAATTTAAACTCTGTGCCTTAAGAAAGTCAGCGTTGGTGAGTTGAAAGAAAAAATCATATTTTACGCATACAGAAAAGTTGTTTAACATATTTTTTCATTTAAATTTTTCTAAATTATTCTGCAAACTAAATTTCATTCATCATTATATTTAGAAACTTGGACAAATTTATTTGAGATTCTCGTAAGTTTTTTTTTTATTCGACAATTCTGAAAATACAGGTAAAACGCCATTCGAGCGACCGTGGGAAACAAATAGGAAAATCGCGCCACGCAACAAGCTGAGAGACTGAGAGGTTAAGATCGAACGTACGGAACCCGCAATATTACCCATAATTATGCACACGATTAAGGACTTTTTATGAGAAGCAAATACAATATCTGTTGTCCCCCCTCTGGATACAAATCAGGGAGGAGAATGCTCTAGCAGTGGACAAGAAGTTGATCTTCCTACTCTTCGAGTCAAAGCCTCTTGACCTAATAATAATTACATGTTTGATTTTTGTGTAGTTCTTGCTCGTGAAAATTACAGAAAGATATGAAACAAATGGAAACAGTTTAAAAAACGACCTAAAAATATAATTTGTTACTTTACTTGACGTTTCGCAAATGTGACTAATTTTTATTTTGATAAAACAAATAATAGTATTTGCGAAACGTCAAGTAAGGTAATAAATTAATTTTTTAGCTCGTTTTCTAAAGTGTTTCGATTTGTTTCAAATGTATCTAATAATCACGCTTGTACAAAGTCAAAGCCAGAAGCAGAAACGTCGTTTCTTTGAATTTTTTTATACAGCACGCAGCGAGTGTCCGAGAAATTAAGGTAAAGCTTACGGTACCTGCAATTTTCCCATTAATTTCTGCACTCAATTAAGGACAATTTTTGCATAGCACTTGCAACGTCCACTATCCCCATTTGCGTATTAATCTGGAAGAGATTAATTCTTAAGTAGTGCGGGAGCGTACAAAAAGGTGATATTCGGAATTCTTCGGCTGCTGACCTAATTACGCGTCCTGTCTGTTATTTTACTTTTTTTCAATCAATCAGCTTCTTCAATTTGAAATTAACGTCGCGAATGAAAGCTTTTTGTACTAAATATTCGTCTTTCTCTCAAAACCATTTTTTTTTCTATTTAACGCTATAATTTCCGTGACATTGATTTATTTTTGTTTATTTATTTTTGTAATCTTGAGTTTTGGATTATTTGTAAAATTGTTAGTTAATATTTCAAAATTCATTCGTCCTTAATTAAAAAGAAAATGGTTCGCGTTAAAATTTTATTTGTTTTTTATGTAATTGTACTGGACTTAAATTTTTGGTAATATATTTTTTTATGTTAAACTTTTCTAAATTGTAAACTGAATTTCACGTTTTTGTTTAATATGTTTTTGTGTTTAAATTTTTCTGAATTGTATTAAATTTTTATTAATATTTGTTGCAAATGGTTCTTGATTGCAGTAAAACCCTCGAGCAGCCGCTGTACAGCTGTTTCACCCCTATTTAGGGTTTCTTCAACAGAAATAGCATGGCCACATTGCATGGGGTTTCTTCAACAGAAATAGCATGGCCACATTGCATGGGGTGACTTATTATGTAGCAAACCCGGTTCAATTTGTCAATCCTTAAGCAATGTTAGGTCAAAAAGCGATCGTAGGGTGTTGCTGTGTTATCTGCGAAGCATTTTCGACAATCCTGACAATATAGGTAAAACGCCATTCGGGCAAACGTGGGAGACTTATTAGAAAATCGATTTTTACCTAAACCAGAAAACGCTACTGTCAAATAAAATCGAGATTCAACTTTGTATGGATTGTTTAAAAGAATTGGGGACCAAAGGGGATGAAAAGTGGGTTTCCAACCCCCGTCCGTACGTTATTACACAGTTTCACAATACCAACTTGGTTATGGACAGTCATGGCCCATTATTTGACTTTTTGTTTTTCATTTTTCTCTCGGTCAATCTCTCCTCCTTTTTCCATCCATTCCATCGTCTATGTTCGGACTTCCGGTTCAGTCAGTTTCTCTATCTCCCTCTCTCTCTCTCATAGTTTTTGTTTCCTCGTAATCCCAATTCGGTATTTGTTTCCTCCATTATTCCTTTTATTCGCTCTACTAATTAATCTAACCTCAATTTTCTTTTCCTCGAAAATCTTCACAAGTACTTTCTTCTCCCATTTGTGTTCTGCTTTATTTTTACGAAGATCCTGCTCACATTTTCAAGCTTTCGTTGAAATAAAATTTTACGTGCCATTTAAAATATGTTTAAAAAAATTCTATTGGTTACAAGTGTTACAGTTGTTTTTGCAACCCTGTCAATTTCGCCCGTGATAGATCGCATACTCTATTCCGTGAAGCTTACGCCTTCTATTACTTCTTTACTGTAGGGATCACACGTTCCTAACGTTCATCCCGAGAATATTTTCGTAATTTACGATTGGTTGGTTTGGCACGTGGTACGTACACTTTCGCGCCATCGACGTCCATTTCGGCCTCCTGCATTACTTGGGCGAACAGTCAAAGAGTGCGGTTGTGTTTCGTTTCGTCTTGATAATTTAAGTTTGGAGAATTATTTCTCCATGTGGACATAACTCGAATACGGCTTTGGCGGCTTTGTAATATTCTCTTGTGAAGTTATAAGTATTGCAGTTGTTCTTGCAATATTGTTAATTTCGCCTATGATAGATCGTATTCTCTAATCGTGAAGCTGATGCCTTCTATGACATCTTAAGGAACACACGTTCCTAACTCGCAGGCCTGCGAGCTAGTTCTTCTCGAGAAAACTTTCATAATTTACGATTGATTTGGCACGTGGTGCGAACATTTTCGCGCCATCGACGTCCATTTCGGCCCTCCATATTACTTGGGCGAACAGTCAAAAAGTGCAGTTGTGTTTCGTTTCGTCTTCTTAATTTGAGTTTGGAGAGTTATTTCTCCATGTTGACATAACTCGCACACGGCTTTGTCGATTTTGTAATCTATTCTTATGACGTTAGAGCATTTCTGTGCAATATTAAGGAGCTTGTGTTACACATAGGTAAGCGGTATTTGCACAATATGTTAAGCTTTAGCCGTCGCTAATATCTCGTACTTTTCTCTTTCTCTCAGGTTTTCTAGCACCTTCAAGTCTTATTGTCCCCTTAGCTTACTATCATCCTCTCAAGTTGTATCGTTGCATATTTCATCCCGACTGACCGCGTTAATGTTTTTGCCGACTAAGTTCTGCTCAGATTCTTAGGATTATTTTTTTATAATTCAGTACACTTTATTTAATTCGAATATTTTATTAAATTAGAACTTGCATCATGACTTATTGAAAAATACAAAATGCAACACATACAGCGTTATGCAACGAAAAAATTGTCCAGCTTGCCGAGAAATTAGATCAATGGCGTTAATATCGTTGGAACATCGCTGAGTCATAGTGCAACAAAAGAAATAATTATGTAAGGGCTCCTGATTGCTATAAGAAAACCTTGGTCTACATGCGACCCTTGGAACCAGAAAAAATAGAATAAGTCATCAACGAATTTATTCAATACCAACGCCTAACACAAAGCTGACGCAGACTAAAGTAGGTAACTCAAACTCATATAAAAAGGTAGCTTTTGTAAACAGAAAAGGAGTTCGACAAGATAATTGCCACGGTGCACAAACTCTCTGTCATCTAGAAAAGTGGCTCTTCAGTTCCGAATGTAATTTCGTTTTTCCTATTTTATTTGAATTTAAATAAAGTGTACGTAAGAAGCATCCACGTTCGGCATAGCTGAATTTAAATAAAACAGAATCATAGTTGCTTAGAATTTATAATTTAACAAAGTTTTTTACAAGTACATTGATCTCCTTTCATATTCTGGTTTGAATTTTATGTCAGTTGTTAAATTTTAATTGGTCAATTAATTTTATTGAATTCGCATATTATTTTGCTTATAATCTTTTGTTATTGTACTAAAATTTCTTTTAATATGTCTTGTAATTTAAAGATTCGAATTAGGAAGGACCGTTAACTAAACATAGAAAGAGATAAGAAGTGGACGATTTCCGACAATTTCTGGCTTTCTTTGCTAAAACCGGGGTGGTACTAACAAATAAATCGATATTCAATATTGTACGGACTGCTTTGGATTTTGGAATTGGAGACAAAAGGGGAGGAAAAGTGAGTTTTTAAACCCCGTCCCCACGTATTGTACAGGTCATCATGTCGACCGTCTCAACAGCGGACCACTGCCATGAATCAATCCCGTAAATGATTTGAAACTTATTTTGGGATGACGTCTTGGACGCTCTCGCAGAGTGACGTCATAGTTGACAACATACGGGTGTCCCAGAAACCCGATTACTTGCTGATAAACGATTGCGAATTTAATTTCAAGTGCCTTGGCGTCAGTTTTTCAATCATGGTTTAACTTTAAGCTCCGTTTTATTCCTACGGAAACAGTTGCAATTGTTACCATGGCAATAAAGCGAAGCTTAAAGTTAATTTGTGATTGAAAAATCTGGCCTTAGTTATTAATATTGAGTCACTATTAGGTTTTACGAGGCCCTCGAATAGCTATTTAAAGTCTGGACATTTGATTCATGGTTAAATACTAATTAACAGAATATACAACACCTTTATCAATTTTTTTTCGTATTCTGAAGCAATAAATTGGCAGTATTTTAGTTTTTTTGTTGAATTTATACGGCCCATCGTCTTTCTGCGTATTAGTAAAAGAAGACACGTTAGCAAGGCGATTCATTCGCAGAGGTAAACGTTTTGGACTGGCAAGGAATTGCGTTGGACAATTATTTCTGGCGGCGCCCTTAAACAATTATCGTCGAAGATCGACCCACGACCCAGATCTCCACGCGAGCTAGGGAATTTCGCGTATAACTACGCACTGAATTAAAACCGCTTGACTTTAAAGTTTAGATTTCCTTAAAATGGAGAACAAAGAAGGTTAGCTTTCACAAATATGCGACGCATATTGCTCGCATGTTTTCAAATCGGTGCGGTGGGTAGAAGCAGACTAACAACAGCCGCAATCATAAATATTTCTTTCTCAAGCACCTCGATCGTATTTATGAAGTCAATAATTCTGAAACACGAGTATTCAAATGAATCGTTCAGTTAAGGCGCCACCATTTCACAACAACTAAAGCCAGCCGAGTTTAGCGTTCGCGCCGATCATGTTGTGCGTAAATTAGAAAAGCGACGCGAAAACGAAACGCATCCGCTAAGGGGCGCGCATAAAATATAATGAAGGTGTTATGCAGAATAAATTGCATCATTTACATGATTTAAGGGGGTATTCTGTGTAAATTGGCCGGCGTTTAAGTGGAGTGCGAGGTTTTGTATTCGCATCGAGATAGTATCGTTCAGTTCCATATGAGTAAGTGGTGCATAATTCAGAAAGACAAAAAAAAAGAAAGAAAAAAAATTAAACAAACAAGGCAGCTCGATATCAATTAAGGCAGCTTTCAGGCTTAAAAACGTGCGTAATTAACTTATCTCCGGCAATTTTGTATACACTTTACGGACATTTGTTTAGAAAGCTTTCGCGCAGCAGTTTCGCGTAATTAACCGCAAATTAAAATAAATGAGTGGTTGTTGCTTCGGCTTGGCGTTTTTCTTTCTTTCTTTCTTTTTTTTTGAGGCAGAAGTTGTCGACTGACATACTTGGTGACTTTTAGCGGACGTTGACTTGGTCGTGGCCTCACGATTTTCAATAAGCGCGAACTTCCCATTCCCAAGCCGCAGTTTCCTGCAAAAGCCAACTGAAAGTTTATGATCGATAAGAATATTACCGGCGAAAGTTCATGATGAAATTTAATCAAATTGGCTGCATCCATGTAATACAATTATAATTTTTCTATGACATAAAAGTTACATAATACATAATATAACACAGGAAATACATATACAACAGGAAACGTGAGACAAATAAATGAAAAGAAATTGAAAAATGCACGGTAGAGCCAGACAATGGCAAGAATTTAAATATGTATTAATTACTCAGATTTCCCAGCGCGGATTTTCCTGACACCTTGCCAGCATATCAGGCATACATTTCCTTACGTTCCTGCGAAATTTCAGAAAAATCCAACACCTGGGCAAATTGTTATTCCACGGAAAGTGTTTTACACTTTCCCGCCGATTTTGAACGATCAAACGGGACTCATACCGCGGATTCTTATATCATTCGAATCTTCTCTTTCTCCTCCTGTATCGATTCAGTTTAATTACATGCGAATCCGTCACTGAGAACACTTTCAAATCGACTTCAGATGTAAGAGGCCACGACTTTTTTGCAGAGCGATGCGAGTTCGGCTTCGCAACTGCACAACTTTTGCACATATTTAATCAAATTGACTGCACCCATGTAATACAACCATAATTTTTCTATGACACGAAAGTTATACATAATATAGATCGCAGAACTTGGCTGCCGGTTTCCTGGTCAAAAACACGGAAAATGTTTCACACTTTCACCCCGATTTCGAACGGTCAAACGGGACTCATACCACGGATTCTCATACCATTCAAATCCTCTTCTCCTCCTCTATTGATTCAGTTTTATTACACGCGAATCAAACCCTGGGATCACTTTTAAATCGACTCCAGATGTACGAGGCCATGTCTTTTTGCAGAGCGATGCGAGTTCCGCTTCGCAACTGCACAACTTTTACACAAATTTAGTCAAATTGGCTGTACCCATGTAATATAATCTGAATTTTTCTATGACACGAAAGTTATACATAATATAGATCGCAGAACTTGATTGCTGGATTTGACTACCATGTTTCCTGGTCAAAACACGGAAAGTGTTTCACACTTTCACCCCGATTTTCAACGATCAAACGGGACTTATACCTCGGATTCTTATGCTATTCAAATCTTCCCATCCTTCTCTAACGATTCAGCTTAAATATACGCGAGTTAAACCCTGGGAACACTTTCAAATCGACTCCAGAGACATAAGAGGCCACGATTTCTTGTAGAGCGATGCGAGTTCGGCTTCGCAACTGCACAACTTTTACACAAATTTAGTCATATTGGCTGCACCCATGTAATACAATCTTAATTTTTCTATGACACGAAAGTTATACATAATATAGTTCGCAGAACTTGACTGCTGGATTGGACTACCATGTTTCCTGGTCAAAAACATGGAAAGTGTTTCACACTTTCACCCCGATTTTCAACGATCAAACGGGACTCATACCGCGGATTCTTATGCTATTCAAATCCTCCCATCCTCCTCTAACGATTTAGCTTTATTATACGCGAGTTAAACCCTGGAAACATTTTCAAAGCGACTTCAGACATACGAGGCCACGACTTTTTGCAGAGCGATGAGAGTTCGGCTTCGCAATTATACAACTTTTGCACAAATTCAATCAAATTGGTTGCACCCATGTAATGCAACCATAATTTTTCTATGACACGAAAGTTATACTTAATATAGATCGCATAACTTGATTGCTGGATTTGACTACCATGTTTCCTGGTCATAAAAACGGAAAGTGTTTTACACTTTCACCCCGATTTTCAACGATCAAACGGGACTCATACCGCGGATTCTTATGCTATTCAAATCCTCCCGTCCTTCTCTAACGAGTCAGCTTAATTATACGCGAGTTAAACCCTGGAAACACTTTTAAGTCGACTTCAGAGACATACGAGACCTCGAATTCAGAGACATACGAGGCCACGACTTCTTGTAGAGCGATGCGAGTTCGGCTTCGCAACTGCAACACTTTTGCACAAATTTAATCAAATTGGTTGCACCCATGTAATACAACCATAATTTTTCTATGACGCGAAAGTTATACATAATATAAATCGCAGAATTTGACTGTTGGATTTGACTACCGTGTATCCCATTCAAAAACATCATTAATAAAATAGGCAAAAAATTCTTAAAGGTCAAGGTCTTTTGCTACATTAAAAAGTAAGTAATTTTTAAGAACTACTTCTTCTTGTGAAAGCTAAATCTATCGTGTCTGTTTTGCGGCAGTGCCAATTGAAAAGTTCACATAAATGAGGTGTGCTTTGCACCGTACTGTACTGTATTTTTTGACCTTGACGTAGCTCTAGTATTACCTTCTCCATCGAAGTATTCGCCTTCGCTTGAAAATAGTTTCGGAAAACATTAAACGCCAATTTTCAGTTAAGAGCACGACCAAATCGTCCACATTCTGAGTTTTCGTGGAAAGTGTCTTCCTGTCCAGTTCTCAATTCCAACTTCCATCAAATCAGCCTGTTCCACTTCTGTGCATCATTTCCTTTATTTAATCATTTTTTATTTTCTCACTTTTTCCTTCTGCTTACTCTACTTATTAGATGCCCTAACCATCTAGCTCTTTGCGTTGTAGCACTATTTCATGTAACTCTGCAAGGATTCGAATTTTTCAGTACTCGTAAATAAAATAAATTATAAATTAAACCTCAACATGATGATATTATGTTGCGTAAACAGAACACGTGTAAGGTAGGCTTGAAGAATAGCATCTTGTTTTCTTAAAATTCTTGAAACTTCACTAGGCGTCGGCGTCGCGGAGAGCAGGGCGGATATTGTCTGCGAGTTTCCAGCTTGCAAGATAAGCGCAATTTAGCAGTTAATTATGCAATCGATGGAAATTTTCCGTGCATTTGCTGTGCAATCACATGAACTATTATTGAAATCGGTTGGATTGGGAAAGAACCTTTAAAACATGCTGTGAGCATCTAAAGAAGAAAGTTCCCAGAGTTCCTGATTTGGCTGACTGTTAACGCGTTCTTTTTTCCTCGTTGAGATTTTTTTATATTTTATACATCATTTATCATTTTCCTCAGTTTGGAATTATTTTCGCGAATGAAGAAAAAAATCTTCACGTTGTGATTTCTAGTTTATGGTAAACAATTAAATGTTAACCAACTTCGCTATGTCACGACAAGACTTCCGGTTGTAGGGGCGTAGGGAGAGCTTTAACGTCGCTATTAAATCTTTTGCATTGCGTTGAATGGTGTCGACGACGGACCGGACCGGACGATTGGCAACGGCTTCAACTTCGACGGCGTCCAAGGGCGGCGATTACATCTAGCTGCGACGACAATGCAGACCAGAAGAACTGTCAGCGGCATCCATGGAGGATGGAGACGGTGCGTCATTGATGTTAATCAAACTAATGATTTAGTTAAGGACTGAAGGTCCAAGGCTGACGACTGTTACAGTCTATGAGGAAGCGACGACGACCATCGTTGGGGCCGGACGAGACTTTTTTTGTGAATTGCACCAACAGTTTAGTTCACGATTGACGTTCCAAATTCGCCTCGGCCTGTTTGTACGAGATTGTTTATAAAAATCTGCTTACTTAACTCGTTCGCAAATCAGCACTTGAGTTTGCAAAAAGTTTGCGCATAAGTGCTCCAGTTTCACAATTGGCGCGTTGCTTTTCGCCGAGTTCTGGGTTTGGTAAGTGGAAAGCGATTTCGGACTGATTACTCATAACGTTTAAATGTGTCAATTATTTTCGTAATTTTGAAATGGATTATAGAAAATATAATCGTGACAATATATGTAGCTTCAGTTCAATGTCCTAATCAAGAAAAACTGGATTATATTAAAACTATAAAATTTCCCTTTTATAATTGTAAAGTACATTTCTTTCTGGACAAAATTTATTTGAATATATTCAAAGATTTGGTATTCGTATTTGAAATATTTTCTGAAAACAAAAGAGACTAAAACGAAAGAGAGAAAGAGTGAACCAATCTCGACAATACTGAAAATATATATAAGCAGACGGTATTCGAACAAACAGCGGAAAACGAAGCGGAAATCTTGATTTCTGGCCTCCTTCCGAAAACCAGAACGCTACTAACAAAGAACATCGTTCAAGTTCAACTTTGTAGAGACTGTTAAGAAAATTTCGGGAGAAAGGGGATGAAAAGTGGGTTATTTCGTGTTCTGATTTGGTTAAAGTAACCAACCCTTATCACGCTTTCAGCCCCCGTCCGTACGTTTTACACGTCATTGACGATCATCCAGCAGGGGATTTTCGTGTTCCTTATTTTTTCCCGTAACTTATAGAGACTGATTTTATTTCTCTTGTTAATTTGTTTGTTTTTATTTCTGAAACATACTTAGCAGATCCCTACAGGTATTATCTTCTGCTCGAATACCATAAAAAAAAGAATTGAGGAGAAACGAGTCGCAATCGAAAATAGAACCAGATGGTAAAGACCAATATTGCGAAAAGTTACTTACAATACAAATAAACGTATTCTCAAATGAATAATAGGAAATTAAATGTTAGACACTTGTACAAGAAGAAGAAGAAGAGGAAGAAAAGGTGAAATGAAAGAAAATAACAAAAATTTTGGAAGAGTGTATGAAACTGGCTTTCATTTTTCGTTAGCGCTTTTACTGAGGGCTTGAATGAAAGGCTTATTGTTTAAGTTATCGTTTTATTTTCGGTAGTAAACACTTGCAGTTTCTTACTTTAAAAAATACATCTGAGCACAAACCATCATTTTAAATTAACTGAACAAGTGAAAGCAATATTCTGAAAAAAAAACCTCGTCCACATCGCTCAGCTCGCAGGTCTGTACGCGGCTTAATCGTTCGAATATTCAGTACGTAGAGATGCAATGTCTTCATAAAAATTAAGTTACAATTAAATAATATTATAACATATTAAAACGCGTACGAGATCAGAATAAAATAGGGTCGGATGTATTTACAGACATTGCACATCCTGTGCGACAGAAAAGAATGAGACCTAGTCTGCGAAACTTGCAACATTGCACCTAATTATGTACTCGCTTAAAGATTTTTTATGCATAGAAAACTTCGTCCGGTATTCGCCACTTGTTATAATTTAAAAGAGGGAGGAAACCTATAAGAACGCTTACCGCAGACGAAAAGCAAGCTCTCTAGTGCAGTTTTCCCTGACACGTTCCGTTCCTCGTTGAATTTTTTTTTATTTTAATTATTATTTTTTCAATCAGTCAGTCTCTTCTCTTCTCTTGTAATTAATTTCGCGAATGAAGATACAACTCTTCTCGGTGTTTTTTTTGTTTTTTGCAATCAATTTAATCGTAACCGAATTTTATTAATTTAATTTAAATTCTGTGCCTCAAGAAATATTCCACCTCAGCGTTGGTAAGTTGTGAAAGGAAAAATTACGTGTTTTCCAAGGATATTACAAGGTAGACAAATTTACAAGTATCTTAAAAGATTAGTTATAAAGCAGTGGGCGCCTAAAAAGTTGGAAAACTCGTTTATCAAACGTCTCCGTCCTCTTAAAAACTCGGCTTCTTTTTCGTTCGCGACACGCGTAAATTCTCTCGGAGCGTCCGGAACTTTCAGCAGATTTTATAAATTAACGCGGTCTCCAACAGACCGGAGCCGAAACTGCCCAATAACCGTAAAACATCAAATTATCTCGGACAGAAATAATTAAGCTGTCAGCATTTCGGTAAATAAAGAAATAAATAGACGAGCATCGCGCCGGAAAAATAAAGGGAAATTTATGTTAATTTGTGAACAAACACGTGGCAAGGGGCCAGGGGCTTGGAGCGCAAGAAGAATGTCGAAAAAGCGCGCGCTTTTTTTTAAAATTAGTCCACGAATCAGGTGGACGTTCGTATCATTAACTAATTGCTGCATGTACAAGCCGCGCGTCTCAAAGAAGCGGAATTCGTTTAACGTTTTGTATAAATCGTCCCTAATGAAACTAATTTGTTTTAATTTAACATTAAAAATTAATAGCGTCTGCTGTCGTATTTAATTGCGTCGTTCTTAATCATTTGACTGCTCAAAATACTTTGCCCGTAATTAGGAACGCACCGCAACGGGAGGGTGACTTGGTCTTCTATTGGGGCCTGATTTTATGGTAATGAATCTTGGTCGGAAATTATTAAATAACCGTCTGGAAATTTCGCGTAATCAGGACCGTATTTGGGCAAAACTTGTCTGCAAGGAATGCGCAAAGCAAATACTTCAATTTCAATAATTTCAACAAAAAAAAAAATGCTCGCTAAAAGCATTTCTTTAAGACCGCTTTACACAACTCTATTTTTCGTTTTTTCAAGTTTTGATTCCAGTTCTTTACTCGTTATGAAATCGTTTTATTATTACCCGAACCGACGTCTAAATAGATCACTTCTTACCGGCGGTGTTTGTCGTCCTTTGCAGTTGATGAGTGGGTTTTTATTTTGATTAATTAAATTCAGCAGCAGCCGGTACTGGAATCTTATAGGAGAGGTTTAGGTTAGTTGACGGATCATTAAAAAAAGCCTCAATCCACGTACTCTGTTCCTGAGTTCAGTTAGAAACTGCCGAAGAAAGGAATAAATCCAGCTTGTATACGAATTTCCTCGGTGTTGTAAAGAACCTGAGATCGTACTCTACAAAATTTCCTTAGCCTCAAAATTTTTACTATGAAAGCATATTTTAAGCGAATAAATCGAAACTGTTTGCAATGTGATTTATTTTTAGGCATGAATCAAACGTTGCTTGCATCAGAATCTAATTGCAATGCAAATGCAATTGATTTGGGAATCTTAGATTTTCTGATCCTTTATAAAACGACGGAAAACGGTGATAATAAACACACATAACATATCGACACTCAGCGTCACGAGTTAGCGAGACGAATTTTATTCTGAAAATAATTGCATGTGTTGTTAAAATTTGTTTAATTTTCTTTGTTATATCATTTTCTAACAAATTTGTAATTTTATTTGAATATTTTTGTGTATTTTGAGATGAAAATGAAAAGTGGAATTTTTAGCGTCACTTTATTATTCGAAAAACTGTTTTTTTTTAATAGTAACAACTATTCAATTATTTTTTTAACAACGCCCACTTTGAACTTATTCTTTTAATATAAATCAATACATAACAAATATCAAAGGAGAAGGAAGATAAATTCAGGTAAAGAGAGTACCGTCAACTCGTTCAACACTAAAACATTGTGTAAGGAGAGCAAGTGTCAAAATTAAAAAAAATTAAATTTTGCTTAGTCGCGTGTACTTAAGCTGAATCGATAGAGGAAGAGGAGGATAGGATTCGAATGGTGTAAGAATCCGCGGTATGAGTCCCGTCTGATCGTTGAGAATCGGAGTGAAAGTGTGAAACACTTTCCCTGGAATAACAATTTTCCCAGGCGCTGAATTTTCCTGAAATTTCGTATGAACGTAGGGAAACGTATGCGTAAAGTGCTAGGCAAAGTGTCCGAAAAATCCTTGCTGGGAAATCTGAGTAATTCATGTTTGAATTCTCGCCTTTGTCTGGCTCCGCCGTGCTAGCTTTCTATTGTCGCAAACGATGATTGTGATCCCTGCAGCTTTCTAACTAATTCTAGGAAATGAATCGATCCAGTATTTACGAATTTCCTCGCGAAAGTTTGAAGTTTCGCTCTGTAGGGACTCCGCTCCTAACGTCACAATCACGATGGGCCTTCCGTTTCGGGTACGCATGTATTCCGCCTCGACTCTGATTCCGCCTAGTCGCATCAGGGGCTCCGCTTCTAATGTCACAGGCGCGAAGCCGAACTCACATCGTTCTGCGAAGGGGCGTGGCCTCGTACCGGTGGAGTCGATTTGAAGATGTTCCCAGTGTGTGTACGATGCCTGCGATTAGCTTTCTAACTAATTCTAAGAAATCCAGTCGATCCAGCTTACACGAATTTCTTTGCAAAAGTTTAGAGTTTCGCTCTGTAGAGCCTCCAATTCTGACGTCATAATCACCATGGGCCTTCTGCTTCGAGTCCGCATGTATTCCGCCTCGACTTTGTAGGAATTCCACCTAGTCGCGTCAGGGACTCTGACGTCACAGGCGCGAAGCCGAACTCGCATTGCTCTGCGAAGAGGTATTAACTCCTATGGGTGGAGTGGATTCGAAGATATTCCCGGTGTTTGATTCGTGCGTACTTAAGCCGTACTCAATTGATAGAGGAGGAGGATAGGATTCGAATGGTAAAAGAATTGACCTTAGTTAAACAATTTAATGTGTGGAGTAAATTGTCTCAAAAATTTAATTGAATTAAAAGCTATCTGATAGAATACAACATGCTGTATCACAATGTTCTACAACTAATTTTAATGAATCACTTCCACCGTTTGTAATTTAAAATAACCAGTAAAGCATAAAAAATTAAAAAAAAAATAATTTTAAATTGGAGTTTTGACAGTTGTTAAACAACCTTCTCGCAGATTTGACAACAGTATTGAATATTATTATGGGTGTGTAAAATCTGTTAACATTATTACAAATTTTGATTAGTGTCTATTCCAAGAAACTTTATAATGACTTATTTGTTTATAATTAACACGCCAGAATTTGTTCACACGCCGCGGCGCCTGTAAACAAAAGGAAATAAAGTAGAAGACGACCGGTGCCAAAATACATGTTTTCCTAAGAAACACGATAAACTCGCGGTCGAAATTCGCGTGATTCACTCCTCATTTCTTGCGTGTGGTCTTTCTATTTCCTTTTCCTCGCATCCGCGCGAAATGATTAAATTTGCCCGAACTTTACGGGTTCGAATTTTTTCCGGCGGGGCTTTTCGGATCTACGCTCCGAAAACAAATCGACAGACCATAAACACGGGAAGAGACGTTCTCGGTTTATAAATAGCGAGGAATGCAGGCAAATGTTGACTTATGCAAAGACGTTCGGCCGCGGACGAATAACGCGAAAAATAACCACTCGAGACTTCGAGTGTTTACAAATACTAGTGGCCGTGGTAAAATTAAATGCAAACAAAGAGAGAGCGAACGGATCAAACAAGATTCGAATTAAGTTTGTGTTTCTACGCGTATTGGCAGGAAGAGACCCGTCGATCAAATTCGATCAGAATTTATTGTATCATAGAGAACCCAATAAGAAAGATAAACTCAAAAACCAACCAACTGATTTATTCTTGATTTCATTTCTTCTGACTTTACTAGTGCTAGTTTATATAATTATATTAAAAATAATGAATTGAAATAATCTTCTTATACAAAAAGAACACCGAGCTTAAAGCTCAAAGTCACAAAGTAAATGAGGCGTGTTGTATATCTTCTTAACAAGTAGTAATTTCATGTTTTGAGTGTTATGACGAAAAGTGTTATTAAAATTTCGAACTCTTTCCAAACAATTTTAGGGCGAAGCCAAGTGACGGCTTTAATTAACTTGAAACGTGCTCTTTCCGCGCAGTATCGTCTCGATATTGCCAGGACAAGACAAATCGGTGTCATTGAGGGGGTTGCTCGGTCCTATTTCGCGATGCGTCCGTCTGGAAGACGGCGCACTGGTATTGTTGCGTTCTCTAGGAACCTCAGGGACGTTTCCTGCATCCCTACGGTTTCGGCCGGTTATAATCTGGTACCCTGGTGGAACAGAAGCTCTTGTACCTTGCCTTAGCTTGTCCACCGTGTTACAGTATTCGGATAGGTTTGATCTGAAATTGTTCCTCTTTTATTCAAGTATTTTCGTAGCAATTTCTCCTCCCTTACAGGGCTTCTTTTTGTTTAAGTGATGGCCGACCCTTTTCGTAGCGGACCTTTTCGTATCGAGAACTTTTTTCGTACCGACCGACACCTTTCGCATTGGCTCTACAAAGCGCTTCTCGTACCGACATCTACGACGCTCTCAACGCGCATATACGGCAGCTTTACCGACGTGACAGCTTTTATCGTCCAGCTTTCGACTTTGGCAATTCTACGATTGCAGTACCGAATTAATGACAGATAGAAAACAACGATTAGATGGGAGGATCCTGTTTTTAATGCGGTTACGATCTTAAGCCGAAATTAATTAACGTTTTTGTTATTTCTTTCTATTTAACTTCTTTTGTGAAGTCATAAATTTAGTAGCTGATCTGTTATTAGTAAATTTTGCCTTTGATCTTTTTTAAGGTTGTTTCGTTGATATGTTTCGGACAATAGACCGGTTGCATAGATTGAGTCATTTGTTTTTAATCATTTCCTCATCTCTGGTTAAGATTAGGTGACGCTCAAACTATTGTTGCCGTAAGAATTGGGGTCGGTGAGATTGCGGTGGAATTTTCCAAGCTATTCTTCTACTGATGAAGCTCTAACAACTATAGTTATACATCTGTTAATTAAACATTACTTATTAGTATAAATTACAGGTATATCATAATTTTTTGTCTTTATTTTGCCACTCCTGCTGTCAGTCATATTAAATGTTTGAAATAAAAGTTTAGTGCGCACAACAGTTTACACTAAACATTTTGTTAGTTGTCAGAGTGAAACATTTCACAGTTCTTATTATTTTCGGATGAAGTGTTCTGAAGTGAGGCTATTTTAAAAGGTGTGGCGCTGAAAAATTTGTTGGAGAATGGCGTTAATTTTAATCGCATCCAGGTGTTAATAATTTTAGAAAAAAAAAACTTTATTTTATAGCAGGGGTGCGCTAATGCTTCAGCTGGATAGGCCAGTTCGGCTCATCGGTCCTGTGATTGTCCGGGAGTGAAGTTGGTGTTTCTGGCTGGAGTTGACGTGAGGTGGCAGCGAGGCGTCCTACAATCAGCCTCAGGATGCTGGTGATCGCGGGAACAGCGTCCTTGGTGGCTGGGATAGTTCTGGGCTGATACCCTTCTTCGAGTTGGTACTAATGCCCACCGAGTCGATTAAAATTTTTTTACTAATTTTTGGAATCTCCCCACATGATGGATGGACGACAAAATGACGTCGGGATAACGGGCCGAATTGCCTTCGCTCGTACTTTTAATTTAACAGCCCACACGACGGAGTTTACATCGACGCAGACGCTTCTGTACATCACACCCCTGCCATCTTTGATTCCAAGATAGCGCCGGGGATGATGGCCGAATGGCCCTCGCCCGGACGTTTAATTTCACACTCCTCACAAGACAGGTTTGCGACATCGCACCGCTGCCATCTTGCATCCGCTCAACGGATTTTCTCCGGTTTCCCGGTGTTAGGTACCCGAAAGACTGCTATGAGTATGAGAGAGTTTAATCAAGTTCATAGGTTCTCAAATTTTTTGCGGTCGCCACCCACCTTGCAAGATAAAAATTGCTTAACGCCCCCCCCCCCATTCCACCAATAATGCAGAACTTAACTTTTCTATGATTTTCTGATCGCAAAATTTATTACTAACTTCGTCACACAGTTCCCCGTGAACTCGCTACCGCCCCCCTAGAACGCTTCAGCGCGAACTGGCGGGCGCTACCGCCCACTTTGAGAATCTATTATGAAGTTCACGTTTTCGAGAAATTTTTCGAAAGTGTTCTCAAATCGCGATTTTTATGAGCCTCTTCGGTTCCAGGACCGGACTCGGATTCGATCTTCGGACTAGCGTTAAGACATTTGTGGAGAGGGTGGGGGGGCCCAGCGGTCTTTTCAGTCATACGATGCCACGCGATCTTTCGTTCGCGAAAGGCTGCGTCCCGTTGAGAAGGCGAAGGCGTTCGGACGAGGGGCGAATCGAAAGCAGGTGAAAACATTCGCGTAAAGATAAACGCATTGTGTCAAGTAACAAATGAAGCGCCATGACGAGGAGGACGCGGCTATCGTACCCGACGCCATCTTAGAATTTAAGATGGCGGCGGTACGATTTAGAAAAACGTCCGCATTGATGTAAAAGCGTGTGTGGCCAAGTTTTCCCGAACTTCGAGAATTATTTTCACCCCCTAAAAATCGTCATAGCGTCAAGTAATTTCGACCTACGCTAAGAAATCGGGTGCGGGGAACACGATGGCGGCATCGGTTTCTCCGTCGGAGGCGGCGTTGTCGAGATACGGGCGAAAGAGAGGGAAAAATTGCTAAGGTGGGGGTCTCGAGACGTCCAACGGGTCGGTTAAGACAGATATGCTCCTGCTGCCCAAAATGACCTCGAAATTGTCCAAGGACGCATCGTTTGGCCGCTAGGGCGCGTTGAATTTTCCGTCGCTAATCACGAACAGAATAATTGCAAATGAAATGCAGTCAGTGATTTTTAAGCGAATTTGAATCGATTATCTTTAATTCAGGTTTATCACAAGTTGTGATAGATATTGTTCACGTTAGTATTACATAGAAATTGTTAGTCAACGCTAATCACCATAACTCTTTTTATGTTTAGCCGTGTAGTAAGCAATTTATTCTGAACGTTGCTAAACAAGTAAACACTGTGACAATTGTTTTGACAATTCTCTTAATTTGGAAATTTAATTGAACTAATTGTTAAAGGAATTGGTACCTTGCCGCCATCTAGTTATGGGTAGCCTAAATTCATTCAGTCGTTAACTGTATTGTTTTCAAATATTCAAATCTCTCTTATCAATACGTAATATTTTAAATTTGATTTTCTTTTCTTTTAAATTTCCTAAATATTATTTCCTCTTTTGGATTATCTGTTGGCTCTTATTTGGATCGCGATTGCATCGCATTTGAAGTTTCCCGGGGTTTTGCCAAATTTTCAAGCGCATCCGTTGATCGCAGGACCGGATCTGGGTGAACTATTCGCTTGAGGTGCTTGAGAGAGGCCATTTCGACATGTGAATTTTACGGTTGCAATTTTGTGTTTCTTGAAAACCATCTACCCTCCAAAGGCACCCTAAATTTTAGTTTACACCCTTAAAAGCAAGGCGAGTTTGTTATTCCACGTTATTTTGTATTTTTCCCGTGCTACCGATATTTCTTTGTGTTCACGATCTGCATTTCACGAGAAGAACGTGCCCCTTATATTAGATATTTATTCTAGGGTTTTTTGGAAGAGCCTTATAATTTTCTTTTGGCACAAAGTAGTAATTTCATAATGGGCAAATTATTTAATCGTGGAACGATTCTAATTTAGAATCTCCCTTCCTTTTTTTTCTTCTGAGATTTAATTCGGATGGGCCGTATGACCGCCCTTTGAATTTACCAATATTTCCATACCACCCCGTTTTCTTCAAGTCAGTACCGATGAGAAGCGCTACCGCTATTTTTTTTGTTGGGCCAGGATCCCTAGGCCGGTGGTTCAACATCTTCACCGCTGAACACGTCGGATCTTCGGACGCCGTGTCGCAGGTTTTTATGACCCAACTTTAACGCAAATTTAAGAATTTATATATATATATATATTTCTTTTGTAACTTAATTTTTTTGGTATCTCAAGTTATTCAAATTTCATTCAATTTCATTAAATTTACTTAATTTCATTATTAATTATTATATTATAACTATTAATGTTAACTTTAAATTACATATAAATATTATTTACCTATATTATTAATCAGTTTCAACATTTAAGTTTTGGTTGCTATTTAATTTTCGTAGCTAACAATTTACATCCTTTTAATTACAATCTGAAATTCTTTATGGTCAAATGTAACATTTATTTACTTCTAATTCATATCATATCATATCATATCATTTTTATTTTAAGCACCGAGTACAAAACAGGGGCTCAAGTCAAAATTAAATATAACATTAGTTAATTATTTAAAGAATGTACATGTGACAAAAAGAGCATATGAAGTGATAGGCACTATTTCACAAGCACAGTTTAAGCAATTCAGATCTCATGACACCGCACCACGAATCCAATCTATTGATTCGGATTTGAAAATGCCGGTATATCAAGGGCAATTTTGTCTAAATATTCGTTCCAAGAATAGTAGGCTTTTTGAATGAGAGTTTGTTTTATAACATCATTGAATTTTTTGTTATCTAGTTTTGTGATATGCAGTGGAAGTGCATTGTAGAATTTGATTCCATAATATTTAACAGCATTTAAAGATTTTGTAAGTCTAAGTTGAGTGGTTCTTAAATGTAAAGCATTTCTGGTATCAAGAGAGTGGACTTCTTTGTTTGTAGTAAAACTGTCTATGTTTTTTCTGACAAATTTTAAACTTTGAAAAATGAAAAGACAGGGTAAAGTCAGAATTCGCAGTGCGGTGAAATGCGATCGACAATCGTCCATGAAGCCGATTCCCGTCAGAGTACGCACAGCGCTTCTTTGAAGATGGAATGTTCTATGTCGACAGGCACTGTGACCCCACACTAGGATGCCGTAGGACAGATGGGCTTGGATCAGAGCAAAATACGAGGTCCGAAGGCAAGATTCAGATGTCAGATCCCGAAGGTTTCGTAGAGCGAAAATGTTCTTACTGAGCTTCTTAGCTAATTCCTCACCATGTCTATTCCAGCGAAGTTGATAATCAAGATGTATACCCAAGAATTTTACCTCTTGTTCATTGCAGCACGTTTCCGGAAGGGTCTTGGTGGTGAAAGTGATTTGAGTAGTTTTTTCCTCGTTTACGGCAAGTTTGTTAGCATTGAACCATTCATTAGCGTATTGACTGGCGGATTTGATGGTATGTTGTGCGTCGGTGAAATTGAGGGCAGAATTATAGATAGTTGTGTCGTCAGCGTATAGGATTGATTGAGAGTTGGATTTTAAGAAGTTAGGTAAGTCATTAACGTAAATGAGGAAAAGCAGAGGGCCAAGTATTGATCCTTGCGGTACTCCGCAGGTGATAGGACGTTCATGGGAGATACGGCCATTATACTGTACACATTGATATCTATTGGAGAGATATGACGAAAGCAGTTTGCAGCATTTAGGGTGAAGGTTATACATATACAGTTTTTTCAGGAGTATCTCAAAGGACATGCAGTCAAAGGCTTTGCTTAAATCTATGAAGTGTGCTGCCGTGTAGCGTTTGGCTTCAAAATTCATTAAACATGCTTCAACGAACTCGATGACTGCCTCTTCCGTAGATTTACCATGTCGGAATCCATATTGTCTGTTGCTGATTAACTTGTTATTCTCAAGGAAGGTGGTGAGTTGAGTGGTCAGGATCGATTCAAGTATTTTAGAGATTATAGGCAGGAGAGAAATTGGCCTATAGTTATAAATGTCTTCCGTATCACCTTTTTTGTGGATAGGAGCAACAACTGCCATTTTTAATACATCAGGGAAAATCGAGAAATTCTATTTATTGTCACAAAATGTGAACTGAATGAAGCCTTCATGAAGTACAATATCATTGTCAAATATAACTATCTACCATTATTTAATCTTGAAATTTTTAAGAATAATTACTCCACGAGATTCTACACAACTACTAGTAATATATATTTATTATAATTTTTTCAATACATATATATTTACATTTAGATTGAATTTCTTATTATTACGGTTGCTGTTTAATTGTTTATTTTCTTTTTTTTGATATTTTCCTAATATGGTTTCCCAGTCTTCCATACATTCTTTTCCTATCAAAGACCTTGGGTGGCGCCCTGTTTTGAATCAAATGCATGTTTCCATTTAGTCAAAGTTTTCACTTTGTGTATCTTGAAATATTTTCATTTTATAATTTATTTTTGAGCCCACGAACCAGTGCTTCCGTAAATAACAAATAATGAGTGCCGTTAGCAAATGTTGACGTTTCTTGTTCATTTTTCTTTCAATTTGAAATATCGATTAAATTACGTCACAACACGCCGAATCAATTTCTTTGAGCTTGTGCTAAACTGCAAAGCACATTATTATTGCTATTTTGTTATGCATTGTACAATAGGAACGTGTGGTGTTGCACCCATTGAACCACGAAAAAAAAGTTGCACTTATTGTACGCCAACACACGTAAATTTTATTCCGTATATAAAAGAAGGACACGTCCAATTATCCTTTGCACACAGGTACCAATCAGGAGCGTGACACGAAACCTATTAATAACGAAATGATGCAATTTCGCGAGAGACAAACGGGTCGAACTGAATATTCACCTTCTGATTCAGCAACAAAATCGTCATCGTCTGTCAGTTTTGCAAGGAGAACGCTAATGCGCTAATTCCGCTCCGTACATGGAGCAGAATATTCAATTTTCCTAGGAGGCCGGCCAATTATAAATTCAGTACTGACCCATAATACTTGCATGTTTGTATTAAATCACTGTTCTAGCTGTCTTAAGTAAAAGTGACAGAAAAGTGACGCAAAGGCTACCCGCATTTAAAAGTTTAATTACGTTATTTATCTCTCTGCACAATGGGACGTAGGGAATTTTCGCAATTTGCTGCAATAATTTTAGCATTTGCATTGAAACTGTCACGTTTTGCACATTTCTTTTTTCTTTAATCGGAAACAACTCTGTTCTGATTAACACAGGCACGTGGGAGAATACGTACATATAAATATTCACCAGAACGAATCAGATTTTATTGATGGATGGAATTTAGACGAGCAAAGAAAAAGAGATTCGAAAAAATTAATTCGATTAACTCTCGGTCACAAATTGAATCGCGTTCGTTCGTCTTCATTTCCATTACTTGGGAGCTTGGCTAAACAAACTAAACGAAATTACACCATTCCATGAGCGCCGCTGATTTCATTCTCCTAATAATACACAAATCAAGGAAAATGAAATTACTTAACATAACTTCCATGTCAGCACGCGATTCGCTCGTTAATTTCGCGTGTATTTCATTAAAACGTTTTCGTAGCAGCACTTGAACGACGATGAGATTTATATATTCGGGACGGCGGCTTATCATTCGCGTTTGAATTTAAAGCGAAATAATCCCGCGTATAAATTTTATTTAAGGACGAATTTAGGAGTAAATGACGTTTTCGGATGAGAAATGGCCGCTATTTTTAAGCGACGGACGGATTACGTTTTCAGAAAATTATGAATGGCTTTGGAAATATTTGTGTTTGAGGCTTTTTAAACACCGGCAATTTGTTTGAAGTAAAGCAAAAGATTTGTGATTTAGTGATGCTATAAAGTTTCCTGTAATTTATCATCACCTTGTTTTATAAATTTGAAAATTTCTGGAACACCAAGATTCACATATTTTTGCTTTATCAATAATATAATTTTTATCGTCGTAATTAATTATTAGGGATTGATACCTGACATGTTTGTTTTTAAACAAGTAGCTTTATTATACATTTTGCAAATTGAGAATGATTTCATAAAAATTTAATTTATTTTCTACACTTTCTGGTGTAAGACATAAGAGTTATTTTTAATTTTATGCAAAAAATGTGACATGTTTTTTCGTCTGCCAAATTGTCAATTTTAATGATATGACAATCAACCTTAGATCAAAATATTTCTAAATCTCTCTACTTTTACAATATTCATATCATCATCAAAAATCTAGAAACCTATCAACAACACTACGATTCAGTTCACGTATTGTAAAATTAGTCATTTTTTTCGAACACCCTGCATATTATAGTATATTTAGATAGTGCTTTCTACGAGCTTTCCAACCATACCATATTTTATGATCTTAAGAATGATAACTTGTGAGTTATTATCAGTTCTATATAATCAACTTAAGGAACGTGTTGTAAAATATTTTCATTCGTCTCAGAATCATTTAAGATATTTATCCGTACATTTTATCGTACTTTTAGTGATTTAAATAAAAATGAATAAATTCAGGAACTGAACTATTTTTTTCAGGTAATTCCTGTCGTGTAAGAACATATTACGAATCGGTTGGATAATCGCTGGTTAGAACGTGGTAATGCTTTGACGTGGTCTTCCTAGTTACTAGATTTGTCTCCCGACTTCTTTTATGGGGATATAAGTAAACAAATGAAAAAAATGTTCTCTTATCACAATTTGTTTATAATCGTAGATACGTATAAAAATATCCTCTGGCTCATACCAACCAAAGAGTGTGCGTGTGTGGATGACTGAAAAAGGCAGCGTACCCATTGAATTATGCATAAAAATATAAAATCTAATATTAATATGAAATAAATTTCAAGAAACTATTACTAAACTATTGAGATACTGTACTATTCTTAGTTTATGGGAATACGTAAAGAAACAGGAGTATAAAGATGTACTCGGCACATGCAAAGAGAACAAAATGCGTGTTTAGCAATATAGCAAATTTTTTTGAAAATTCTTTTCAATAGTTTAAATTTTTATGATTTTTTAAACCTATTTGTGACTAGAGACACTTTGCTTTTTCTTAGTTAATATGTAAAAAATGTTAAGATTCCATTTTTTTCTTTTGACAGGTAGCTTCAAAATAATAACTTTTTACCGTGTAAATAAATCCTTGCTATTCGTTGTCATAGTGTAATTGGAATTATTTAGTGCAAATCGTTTAGTTCCAGTATTTATTCCATATTTTTATTGCAATCGCTAAAACAATGATAATGAAATTGCTAATTTGAACAAAAATAAAGTGTATGGATAAATGGCTTGAATGATACAGCAGATACAATATTTCTGAGACGAATAAAAATATTATACAGTACGTTCCATAAGTTGTCTATAGAGAAGTGATAATACCTCATAAGTTATAAATCTTAAGACCCTAAAGTAAAGTATGGTTGGAAAGCTCGTAGAAAGCCCTATCTAAATATACTATAATATACAGGATGTTCCATTTGAAAACAATGACTAATTTTACAATAGGCAAACTGAATCGTAGTGTTGTTGATAGTCTCTAGGTTTTTAAAAATGACGAATATTGTAAAAGTAGAGAGATTTAGAAATATTTTAGTTCGAGGTTGATTGTCATATCATTAAAATTGACAATTTGGTAGACGATCAAACATGACCCATTTTTTGCATAAAATTAAAAATAACTCGGTAAATACCAAAAATAAGTCAGTATAATCTTATATCATTTTTATCGTCTCTTCAAAGTCTAACAGAAACTGCAATAAAATATATGGTGTTTCATTTAAAAAATAATAAATTAGGTTTGTAACTAATTAAATGAACAACCTGTACATTCGAAAATAATTTTAGATTATGCGGAATGAAAACCTACACAACTTTTGTTAAACTTTTCTTGATAAAATGAATTTAAAGGGGCATTTTGGATTTTTTTTTTTGAGGTTTGGGACACCCTGTACAATGGTTATTATGGGCTTATGTGGCTGCGGAACCAAACAATATAACTAGTTGTTGTTTCACACTGCAATTTGAATTTTATTTATTGTTTCACAGTCAATATTTGAGATATTGAGACGTCAATTCAACGATGCGACATAAGACTCGATTTTTAATTTATTTATTTGTATTTTTACAATTTTTTACATATATTTAACACTTAACACAATAAATAACCTCGATGGCCAGCTTAAGCAGCAAGAAACGAGGTTGGCGGCAAGACCACATCACAGGGGAACGGTTTATATGTTGCGCTTGACCAACAGAATATACTAGAAAGGGGAACGATCCGTATCCTGTGGATGACCAGCAGATTAACCTAGAGGGGATCGGTTCATACCCTGTGGATGACCAACAGAGTGCTTGCTAGAATGGAACGGTTAACAGCCTGCGGTTGACCAGCAAAAAGAACGGTTAATACCCTGCGGTTGACCAATAATACTTACTACGAAGGAACGGCGGGCTGATCTTGCCAGGTAGGGTTAGGTTATGACTGTGCGAGGGACCAATAGAGTTACTGTTCCGGTGCAGCGTCTTGCCTTTTACAACGTTTTGCGCGGCAAGCAAAAAACAATCGACGCTTCGAAAATTCAAAAAGAACAAGCGTTTGCCTCTGTCGAGAAAGAAATAGAAATGTTTTAGAACAATTAAAAAGAACGAGCGTTTGCCGCTTTCGAAAAATAAAAAGAAATGTTTTAGATCGATTTGAAGAATTCTGAAGGTCAGGTGCTTCTTGAGTCGACGGAATTTCGTTTTTCAACCGATCGACTTTTGTGTCTCGACGTTCTTTTCAACTCCCGTCTTTAGTTCGACTGTTGGAGGACAAACAAAGAAGCAATCGACTACCGATGAGGAAAGACCGATTCTTGTAAAAAACAAAAACAAATGACAATGAGCGTTTGCAAAACTGAAGGAACAACTGTTTGCATCTTTTGATGTTTTAGAAAAAGTTGAAGAAATTTTGGGGGTTCCTTGGGCGTTCAATTTTCGATATGTGAAATAAAAAAAACATAATCGAAAAAACTGATCGATTATATCGGAAGGTACAGAACGTGAAACTAGTTTGATTTTCGAAAAAGAAAAGACAATCTACGGTTCGGAAGCTCAAAGAGAAGGAGTGTTTGCGTCTTTCGAAAACTAATGAGAAATGTTTTAGGAAGTTTTGAAGAATTTTTAAGAATTTTGAAGGTTAGGTCGACAGAGTTTCGTTTTTCAAGCGCGGTCGCAAACCGAGCGACTTTCGAATCTCAACTTTTTCTTTAGCTGCTTCTTTTCTTGACGACAAACGAAGCAATCGATTCCGGATGAGAAGAGAGAAGGAAACGAGGCTGATTCTCGAAAAACAAAAAAAATGAACGCTTGAAAAACTCATTTAATATTTTTGAAAAATTTAAAGGAATTTTGAGAGTTCTTGGGCACTCGATTTTCGAAGAATCCTTGAAGAGTAAAAAAGGATGGGCTGATTTTTGAAGAACAAAATCAATCATTGTCTTTTTTTTTAGCTTCCGTCTTTTGTTCGATTGTATACAACAAACACAACAGTCCGTTAAGTTTGGTTATGTATGTACAGGGTGTGTGTATAGGGTGTAAATTATTTATTTTTTATTATTATATTAACATCAGATAAGCCCAAAATTACGCGGTAAAAAAATAGATGGCAATTACGCCGAGATCCGTAAGGCATTGCGAGAAAGAAAACGGTGTCAAGAATAGCCTCCAGAGTGGTGACTACCGCGTGATCAGGAACGATAAAGAAATCGATATCAAGGATAGCTTCCGGAGTGGTGACCACCGCGCGGACCAAGAACGTGCATTATTAAATTATTTCTTACGTAAGGTTAAATCGAACTTTAAACCTTCGCTTTTCGGTTAAATTTTTACTAGTAAGACCTGCTTGCAATTTGAGTAGAATGTGTTTGATGTCTACGTGCAAAACGGGCTACAAGAGCCAAAAAAGATGAAAGAAGTGTAGCTGTTTGAATAATTAGGCCTGAATGTAGGCGAGAATAAAAGTAGATTTTGTTGTGGTTTCTTTTATCGGTACAGTGGTTTGTGTGAGTGGCAGTTAGGGGAGGTTATGTTGTAATAAAATTTGCACTCGCGGCGTAGATATTGTTGAATTTCTTATGATGGATTCAGCGGTTTTGCTCCAGACGGACGTTCTCTCTCTCACACACACTAAATCTTATATACCGTCGCCGCATCACCTCTTTATCTTTGACCGTGATCATAATTAAAATGGGCAGTGATTATGTCAGTTGTTAATTATTTGTGTCGGCGAATTTAACAATTTTATCGTCGAACCTGCAATAGATAATCTCAGTGGCGTAACCAGAAGTCCTTACTAACGCCCCTTATTGTTATACAGGGTGTAACTTAATGACTGCACAAAAATTTGAAGGAGCGATTGCAGGGTTGATATTAAAAAAAAAGTTTCTGTGAATACGTGGCCTAAAATGCTTCGTATTCGACGTACAGCGTGACAAATTTAACTTCCGTTTTGTTTTAATTGCTTTAATTTGCAAAAAATTAATTCCTTTCTTTCTCAATAATATATTTTTGTATTCTTCGCAGTTTTAAACCTTAGTAGTTAACTCTTTAATTACGGGTAACTTGTATAGTGGTTTTTATATCGTTGTGAAGCGAGAAAGAAAATGGCATCAAGGTCAGATTCCAGAGTGCTGGATACCGCACGCATTACGGACACGCATTAAATCATTTCTTACCTGGGTTTACGTCGAATTTATATGAACTATCTCACTTTAAATATGTAGTTAACCATTACCAATACTCTGATTTATAAAAAGCAATAACAATATTAATTAGTTCACGTATATTTCTTTTTAATTGCGTCGACCATCGAGGAAAAATCTTAATAACAGCGCAGTTAAGGAAAATAAAGAATGGAACACATTACTGTTGCAGTATTTTATTTTAGAAGTTTAGAATTTGAAAAAGTTTTTGCATTCTCGAGGTATCTGTGAAGCACGAGCATATTTATTTATTTATTTGGTAAAATGATATGAGGGCGTGTTTAGTCTAAGCAGCAAAGAGACGGAAGAAAAACGACAGTCTGCCGCGGGTTAACGCGGACGGTGAACGTAAGTGGGGCTCGCGGATGTGATTAAAATATTATGGATATTTGATAAGGGCTGTCCACAAAATATTAGCTTAAACGAGGCGATGGTTTATTAGAGATGTGTTGTATGTGGTGGCTGCGGTGTGTTGCCGGGCATGAATTATAGGGTGCCTGCAGAATATGACCTGAGATAGCAGTGTTAGTGTTAGGGGCGGTACATTCTCACGATTGGCAATGCGGTTTGAGGGTCATGAGTCATAAGTTACGCGGAGGTATTCTGGTAGCAGAATATTGTCCGGGACGCGATCCGGGGCGTTGACCAGAGAATGGTACCGTGCACCAGCATACGGTATCGGGGCTCTTGTCGCGGTGTGCAAGCAGCACCGATGAAGAGCACGGTACCGGCGAAGCAATTAGCTGTATTCTGCATTCATTGTGAGTGGGAATTCGGTTGTTTGCATTCCTGACCAGGTGATAGCATTGAGCTGTCCAGAAAGGTCTGACACCATGGGGAAATTAATTCAAATCAGACGCAATTGCGCTTGCGCCAATTTTTCTTTTTTTTTCGTTTTAATATTTGTTTTTAAAGAAAAGTATTGAAGTTTCCTTCGAAATTAATTCAAATCCTACGTAATTCCGCTTCGGTTCTAGCATGGAGAAGAGTCGATTGCAATAAAGGTTTCATTCAAAAAGAAATTCAGCCTTTCTTTATTTAAATATTAATTACATAATAATGTAACAATACAATTCTCTTCGAATACAGTTTGCGTCTTGACTAGATTTATAAAAAATTGACTGGTATGGACGTCGTGACCGCATGGACTTTGAAAAACATAAAAGAACCATTGGTGACTAAAACTGTTTTCTCTATTAAGAATGAAATGTATTTCTTTTTTTTTTCTAAATTGGATCACATCACAAATTTACGCATTTAAGAATCATCACCGGTAATAATAACCAGGGAAAGGAATTCGGCCCACTTAGTGTTGGAGACTCTTTACAGTGAAGTACTAGTTACTACTCCCGCGGCTCCGATGGATTTAAATTGCTATTGAGTGGGAGGGGAAGAGTTAAGTTACAGCGCAGGGCGGGGGCTAATAGAGTCTGAATACAAAATTTTCGTACTGCTCGCGGAATAAGCGCGCCGATTTCTTATCCCTGATAATAACATAGTAGTCATGATGATCCTTAAATGCTTCCTTGTTTTTTTTTTTTTTTTGAAGTGGACGCAATTAGGTACGTATAAGTATATTTTGGTATAAAAGGGCGTGTATCTTGTATGTATGTACGAGAGAGTAGAAAAATGAGGATCATGAATAAGACGATATATGGCACTATGGATTTTATTGAGTTACATGTGTTTGACAATGCTGTGATTAAAACTTATTCAACATGTGAACCACAAACAATGGTAACAATGTGTTAACAACAACAGTTTGAATGTCATCAATACCATGGTCAGCAGAAGAAGTGCGTCCCTAAACTTACGAAAATATAATATATCAATTTGAACAAACAAAAAAAGAACACTTCGGACCCGTGTTCCCAACTTTAAATAACATACATATATGTATTTTCGCTGTACAAATCTTAAATAGCGTAATTAAATAACGAGCTACGAATGTGGAACCTCCATGTTTTTGAGTGACGGCGGATCAAATGAAACCTCGCAGCTTTCATTAGCAGTTTTAGTCCGAAAAATATAACTTTTTTTATTTGTTTACACTTATACACACAAGACAACATCATGGAGAGGTAGGTAGCACATTTAAAAAAAAATTCGCGCAGGGGTTTTCCCTCCCCCCGTCACCGCAAAAAAAGAAAATCGCACGTTCATACCATACAATGTGAATGACTACGAACTATTCCTTCCGAACGAAAACTACAGAGAAAACCCACTAAGAACAAAAAAAAAGAAAACAAAATGGTGTGTGTGTGTGTGTGTGCTGATTGATAGTAACCGACACAATCACAACGAGAATACACGTGTGCAATTTTAGGAAAACAACACAATAAATGGTAACTTATCGCAGATTTAAAAAAAAAGAAAGAAAGAAAAGAAAAACCAGGTCGTATATATAACCTTACTAAAGTAACCATTGGTCACAATCATACCTGCACATTACAGTACCTACCACCTTTTCCTCCCCACTTACCTACGAGAAAATATATTATTATACCTATAGAATTTATTTATATTTATTTATATATTATGTATATATTTATATATTTTTTTCTCTCTGAAAGTATGGACTTCACTAGAACTACTTCTCTTAGCTATATGTATTTGAAAATGCTAATCTAATTTATGCTGCTGCTGCGCCCTTAATAACGGCAACGTCAATCTATCAATCACTTTCTAAATAATTTATTAATTAAAGATTACATGTATTGGACAGGTACGTAGTGGTGTTTGACAATCACGCAGTCGGTGACATCAACTGATTCTGAGAACGTATGCTTGGGAGGCAAGGTATGCTAATATCCATCGGGAGGGGTGGGTTTCATATCCACAGGTGATTATGGGGGTTAATGCATGCGAAGATAAGAAGTCAACGTGCAAGGATGGCTTCTCCAGTGTCCAATATCATTATGCGGGAGCTATAGCTTTTAGATCCGCCGCTGGAACAGGTGGGGCCGGGAAAACGGTCCCGGTAAGTGGAATGTTCCATTTTACTGAATACACCTGAGATAGTATTGTTTATCTATAATATTTAAACAAAAAAGTCTAGCCAAATTACTTTTAAAATCGTTAAAAACCCTTATCCTTACAGGATAATCTACAAACGATATTTCTGGCTCATTCACTTGAATTATGCCAATTTCTTTGTGCTGTCCTTCAAGATTCAAAAAATGTATAAACAAGTTTGAAGATAAGTCTTGCGATAAACAGAGGAAGTTCACCCACATCGCACACATTCTGATTTAAATTGCTCGTCTTAACCGTAACTGATGTATACAAACGATGGTAACAGATGGTTATCAGATCGAGAACATCTCGTTACGACCTCGCACATAAAATTCAGCGCCACATTCGCCGTACGAATCCAATTTAAAGGCGCTAACGCTTAATAAATATAAATTTAATAATATGTTGTCACACGTAGAACGTGTTCTGCAAGTACATAGAAGAGCTTTGCTGTACTAACTTCTTCTTCTCCTTTCATTTTTGTTATACGAGTATTACCCTTTTTAATATTTATTTATACGTGAATCCTGTTGTGGTCGTTCTCGATTTAAGGGTGTAGTGAACATCTTCATTTGAATAGGTAATCGGATCTTGCGTCAGGTTTTTTTTTTTTTTTTTGATACTCACGCCTCTGTATAATTGGGGAGGGCCGTTCTTCCTGAATACATCAATGATTCGAGCGGGGGCGAATTTACGAGACGTAAAGATAACTTCCTTCGTCCATCCAAAACAATTTCACTTATGCGCGTTAATAGACGGTTTTATTCTGATTTTAAGTGCTTTTTTATTTCGTTCGCCAAAGTGTCGGAAAACAAGATATAAAACGCGCAACTTATGAAACCATTTTAATAGTCCCCAGTTGTTCTTCGGCGGATTTCTATTTTTTTTTTTTTTTTTTTAGTTTTAGTTTTTCATTTCGGTGCTTGGTAGGTGTCCGCAGGATAGACGTTTGTCTGTTGTTATAAGTGCTTTGTTGAAAGTTCTTGTTTATTTGCTTGCGTGTGTAAATTATTCTTTGACGACGGCTCGAGATAAACAATGCATTTCAGAAGAGATGCTGTATTATATCATTAATTATACTAAAATGTGAACGTGAACGAAAGCTTTTACTGTAAACATTTCCGTCCCTGCATTAAAAGTTTTTGTGATATTTAACTGAGAAATTTATGGCGATTCAGATGTTTCAGACACTAACGCCACTAACCCACTAAACAGAAATTAACATTAACAAGAGCAATTGAAGAAGTAACATGCAAGAAACATACTGAATACAGACATACACAAACAAACCAGCCAAATAAATAATACCTTCACGTAAGATTATGAGCTCTTGAAATAGAAACGGAAAGAGCCAATGGTTTACAACGATTATCCGAATTGTTCACACCATACGGAATGTTTTTAATAAAAAAAATACTAAAGCTCCTTACTTATACCATATGTTTCATTTTAAGCAGGAAACGACTTATAGTTAACTCCTAAAACCCCCCCTTCTGCTTCGAAAGGTGTTGATGTAACAATCTGCCTTCATTTTATTGTGAAGAAGACAATTGATATATACAGGGTGCGTAAAAAGTATTGTACTAAATGGAATGACGTGCAAACTCTTTAATACTTATATAAGTTAACCTCAAATCTTTTGACTTGAATTTGATTTGTTTTGAGCGACAGATTATGTAAGCATTTAAAATATCCAGGTCTGGCAAACACTTCTTGCACAAAACTAACTAAACTTGTGTGTCAAAATAGATCAATGGCGTCGATTTAGGCCATCGGTAAGCCGACTTGCTGATCTTCCATCGACGCCCATAGATTAATTAATAAACAAATATAAGGTGCAGCACGAAAATAAATATACATATGAGAGTGATATCAATTGAAAAAGTTAAGAATGCTAGAAATGTCCGCTCTTCTTCAATGCTACTAATTGACGTTTAAAACTTGCATATGAGAAATCTTTAAACTGCAAGGGTAGGTCATTCCAAAGCGTTGCAATATTATAAGAAAATTAACGTCTGAAAAGAGTAGTAGAGTGTTGGGGTAGAGTAATAACGTTCGTTTTTGTGACGTATATTGATATTGTGTATGTCAGTACGGTAAGTAATTTCATTGTAGAGATAAGCGGGTGTTTCATAAAGTAAAATATTGCGAAAAGTACAGGCACTGTGGATATACCTCCCGCTTATCATATTTAACCATCCGGCAATTTTCAATGCATGAGAAACATGTTGGTATTTCTTGATACCCCAAACAAAACGCAAGCAAGAGTTTTGTACTTTCTGAATGCGAGCCTTATCCGATGCATCAATACAAGGACCGTAAGCACAATCGCAATAATTGAAACACGATAACACAAGAGAATTACAAAGTAATAATCTTAATTTTTTGATTCACGAGAAACCTATTGCAAAATAGTATTTTTAAAACTGAATAGGACTTACGAATAAGTGAATTAACGTAATTTTTAAAACGTAGTTTACTATGAATTAAAAGTCCAAGATTTTTGACGCAATCTGTTAAAATCAACGTTTCGGTTCCCAGTTTGATATCGGCTCCGTTAGCAACAGTATCATTAAGTATTTTGGAGCCAAAAATTAAAACTGTGGATTTAGAAGGGTTGACTTTGAGACCATGGTTAGAACACGGATATGTTCTAATTCCTGATTAACACTCCCTACAGCGTCATAAGGGTCAACAGAGGAAAACGAAAAGATCAACTGCGTATCGTCCGCGTAAGAATAAAGTTTGCAGTTTGGAGTAATGGTGCTGAAACAGCAAGTATACAAAATATACGGTAAAGGACCACATATGCTTCCTTGTGGAACCCCTCTTTGTAATTCAACGGGTTCTGATAATAGGTCTTTCTCTTTGACTCTATGAATTAGACCCTTAAGATACAGACAAAAAAATGCAATAAAGTTATCACTCATGCCTACATAATGTAAAATGGCCAGTAATATATCGTGGTCTAAAGTG
The DNA here is from genome assembly GCA_036172665.1 of Prosopocoilus inquinatus. NCBI lineage: Eukaryota > Metazoa > Arthropoda > Insecta > Coleoptera > Lucanidae > Prosopocoilus > Prosopocoilus inquinatus. The sequence goes on from CM069877.1 coordinate 37,628,182, forward strand.
TCAAACGCTTTAGAGAAGTCAAGCGTTACCATAAGGTAAGAACGTTTCTTATTAATAGAACTGATTACATCATCAATAACACCTAGCAAAGTAGTACAACAACTGTGGCCGGGCCGAAAACCAGATTGGTAAAGAGACAAGATATTATGTAGATTCAAGAACTGTATTAATTGTCTATCTACAATCTTCCTTAAAACTTTGGAAATGACAGGCAAAATACTAATGGGTCTCAAGTCTTTCAATTCAGTTGGTTTAGCAATTTTGGCAATTGGAATAATTAACGCTTCTTTCCAGCAAGAAGGAAAAATATTATTTTCAAAACAAAAGTTTATTATAAGGTGAAATGAATGGACAACATAAATTAATAAGTTTAATACTTAGTCCATCAGAACCTATTGTATTGCTGCCTATGCCGTTTAAGATTTGTTCAATATCAAGTACTGAAGCAAGTTGAAACTCAAATTTCTTGTCTAAATTAGGATGAAGAAAGTTCTGATATAAGTTAATCGTACTTTGTTTTTGAGTATTATTAGCACTTTCTATGTTCGCAAAGAAATTATTCAAATCATTGGGATTGTCAAAAAAGTCGGGTAACGATTATCACGTTTTATTTAGAACTAATTTGTTTAAAAATCTCCACAAATCTTTAGAGTTGGAAGCACTGAACTGACTTTTTATGTATGCTTTTTGCTCTTCCATAACTGCAAAAGTTGCATAGTTTCTAAGTGTTTTGTCATATTCTTTATGGGCTGCAATACCAGTGTTTTTAAATCGTTTGAAAGCTTCGTCACGCAATTTCATGATATCGCGAAGAGTATCCGTTAACCACGGAGGATTAAACTTCCGGAAGATAGAAGTACATACAGGAGCGTGAACGTCAAATAATAATACTAAGTTATCATTCATTAAAAAATTTTAACTTTTATATATTATTTATGATATTCTTTTTTTAAGACATTGGCAAATATGAAATATGGCAATTTAGAATTTAAGAATGTTTATGCATTATTAATGTACCTGTGAAGCACGAGCGTGTATGTTTACGTTATTAGTTTGTTAATGTGATATGAGGGTGCGTTTGGCCCAGACATGCAAAGAAACGAAACAGATTAAGACAGTCTTCCGAGGGTTACCGTGAAGGGTAAACGTATGCATAAAGGCATTAATGAATCGGGCTGCGAGTGTGGTTAAACATGCAGAGGATATTTGATAAGGGCCATCAGCGAAATATTAGCCCGGAGGAGGCGATGGTTTATTAGAAAGATGTGTTACATGTGGTGGCCGCGGCTGTCTTGCCGGGCATTACCCAAAGGGTACCTGCGGAATATGACCATAGGTGGTATATTCTGGCAGAAATAATAGAGCGGTACATCCTGTTTATTGGCATGCGGCATGAGAGACATGTACACCGATAAAAATCTGGAGTTAATTCTAACACTTCTGGACGTCAGGGAACACTTTTTTGGTGTCCGCTTGTGGAGTTCAGAAAATCGGAGTTAGTATGTTTACTATGTAAAATTTGGAGTACTTTCAAGAGAGCTTATCCTTGTTAAGTGGTGTAATCACTCACCTTTAGACACAATATAGAAAAGACAACAATAACGCCAAATTAGATAAGGATTAGCAACTTTTCAGGCAAAACTTTATCCGTATTTAACACCGATTAGGCAGATTACAATAAATTCCAGTAATTTTTATGTGTGTAGTTATTCTGGTGGCAAAATAACGTCCTGGTGGTGATGGCCTGGGGCGTTGCCCAAAAGATGTTACCGTGCACCCCCATATGGTATCGTGGGGCTTGTCGCAGTGACAAGCAGTACCCATGAAGAGCACGGTCCCGGCAAAACAGTTGTAAATAAGAATTCAGTTGATTGATATTGCAAAAAGTCTATTATAATTGGGAGTTATTTGGTTCTCTCACAGTTAAATGCGATGTCCCCCAGGGATCTATCTTGGGACCTTTATTGTTCACTTTATATACTTCTAAGTTATTGGAAGTAATAAAAATAATAATAATTTTAAGAAGACTTTTTCCAATGTCATGGGTGACTTTGTCATAAATAAAATGTAAATATGTTAAAAATTAAAAAAATATATCACAATTCATAGCATTAACTATGTCGTTATTATATATAGGTGTATATGACAAAAAAATAATACAAGACAAATGTAAAATATAAACATACACAGTTTTAAAATATTATCAGCAGAATTCCTTTATATTATAAAAACAACTATTTATTAGGAATTTCTTTTATTTAGATTTAAATAAGGCCGGTGTTCTCGATTCTCTCACATCTTTGGGAAGCGTATAATAATAAAAAATTCCTGCATATGACGGCGATTTTTGGTATTGAGATGGATGCTCAGGACGTAGATTTTCTTTGAAACGGGTATTGTGAGCATGAAGTTTTTCGGCTTTATTGAATTGGTTAGAGTGTACGTGTATATATGTAAGTAGTTTGTTTAGGTATATTGAGGGGACAGTTAAGATATTTTGTTTTATAAAAGTTTCTTTACAAGACGTGTGTGAAGACAAATTAAACATAAGCCTTATAATTCTTTTTTGAATGATAAATATTCTATTTAAGACGGCAGCTTGGCCCCAAACACGTATCATGTAATTGATATAGGGATATACTGTGCTGAAATATATGTTTAGAAGATCTTTAGTAACAACAGTGCTTTTTAAGTTTAGAATTAATTTAATTAGAATAATAACTTCTATTCAACTTCGATGCTACATTATCAATATGATTGGTCCAACCTAAGTGTTGCTCAATTGTGAGTCCTAGAAAACTGGTATATTGTTTTATTTCGATTTTTTTATATTTAAGTTTATTGGTGGTGTTCCTTATTTTATAATAGAAATCTATGCAAACAGTTTTGTCATAGTCAATGATCAGTCTATTCTTGGTACATCATTCATTAAATTGATTAGTGACAATATTTAATTTTACCTCCAATATAGAGTAATTTAATACTGTAATAAAAATTGTAGTGTCATCTACAAACATATATACCTGCCCTTATGTTATATGATTAGGTAGATCATTTATAAATAATAAGAAGATTAAAGAACCTAGAACACTTCCTTGGGGTATTCCCATCGTAAGGTCGAAATTGTTTGAATAATGTAGTATTAAATTGAAATTTAAACTGTCAAAGGCTTTCGTTAAATCATAGAAGATACCAGCCACTTCAAGCTTAGAATTGAGGACGTTACGTATGGATTGAACAAAATCAATGGCCGCAGTTTCTGTATAATAACCTTCACGAAAACCATATTGGTTATGAGATAAGTTAAGTATTCCGTTATTCTGTTATAGGCTGCTTTCTCTATGATTTTAGAGAATGAGTTTAATAGTGATATGGGTTTATAATTTTCGATGTCAGTTGGATCACGTTTCTTGTAAATGGGAATTACTGTTGAATGCTTTAATGAATTCGGAAATTGACCTGAAGAGAAAGAGAAGTTTATTATTTTACTCAAAATGGGAGAAATGTATGTACTACATTTTTTTTTAATATATAAACTAATAAGCTATCCGGCCCGATTGTATTTTTTAAATTTAGTATTAATCTATTTATTTCAATTTCAGGTGTAGCCCTGAAAAACATAGTTGCATTACTGTACGAAGATGTAAAATTATCATAAAATATTATTTTTAAAATGATCGTTAATTTTTATAGGTATTGTTTTAGTGAAGTGCTCACCAAATAAGTTTGCTACTTCAGTGGGATTAGTATATTTAATGTCATTTTGTTCCATTATAATATTTAGCGAGGCTTTAGTGGATTGATTAGTCCGGGATTTCACGATGTCCCACGATGTTTTATTTTTATTTTTGGCATTATTAATTTTATTGGAACAAAATGTCTTCTTTTTTTAATTTACTTGGTCACGGTAATTCTTTTTTTAAATTTTATAATAGTTGGACTCTATATTAACGTCTGGGATGAGTATTCTTAACCAATTTAATTGTTTTAAATTTTCTTTTAAGCTTATTAAGTCGTTGTCATACCAAGGTAGTTTATTATTATGAATATTTAATTTTTTTGTGTTGGAAAACATAGTTCATAATAATATTTAAATGCAGACCAAAATTGATCGAAGATTAGACTTATGCAAAAAGTTTTATTGATCAGACGTATATTTGAAGCACAGTTTAAAAACTTATTTATATTATCTTTATTAAGATTTTGTGTAAAACGAAACTGATAGTTTTGATCTGGTTGGGATCTATTTGATTCAATATGTACAGTGATTATTTGTGCTGTATGATCAGCAATGTTGGATTCGACGACTTTATGTTTCAAAACATTTGCGTTTGTTATGATGTAGTCCAAACTACTTTTGCTATTTCCAGTTATACGTGTTGGTTAATGAGCGTAGTTGAAAAGATTCAATTAGATCAAATAGTAGTTTATTTGTTTGTAATTCAGTTAAACAGTCGATATTAAGATCTCCCAAAAACAAAACATTGCTGCATATATTTAAAATGTTATTTAATAAACTCGAAAATTGATTTAAGAAGTTTGAATTTGGCGTCCTATATAAAGTAATTAAACATAAATATTTGTTAATTTCAATTGCTGAGCATTTGTACGTTGATGACACGCAGCTATGCTATTCTTTCAGGGTTAGTGAAGCTTCAAATGCTAGTCAGTATGTCAATGACATTAACAATTTGATGCAGATTTTTAGAAAGCATGGTTTACGATTCAATCCTTCGACAACCACACCCTCTAAAGAAAGAGAAATTGGGACGATAATAACTTGAACGAAGGAGCAACTACCTCAGATCAAACCTGTCCAAATATTACACGCGGTGGACAAGTTACAGGAGCTTCTGCTCCACCAGGGCACCAGATTACAGCCGGTCGAAACCGCAGAGATGCAGGAAACCTCCCCGAGGTTCCTGGCGAAAACAAAAATGGGGCCGAGCCCCCTCACCGACACCGACTTATCCTGGGGAGACCGAGACGACACTGGACAGAAAGAGCACGTTTCAAGTTAATAAAGCCGTCACTTGGCTTCGCCCTGAAATTATTAGGAAGGAGTTCAAAATTTTAGTAACGTTTTTCCTCATAACTCTCAGATTATGAAATGATTAAGTGTTAAAAAAGATATACTGATGCCTCGCTTATTTTTGGTGACTTTGAGCTTTAACTTCTTTCTGTTTAAGATTATTTCGATTCATTCTTTTGAAAATAATTACACGTGTAAACTAGAACGAATAAATGTCTCCAGAAATAAAACCATTCGGCAAGGAAAATTTTCGCGCAGATGTCATGAAAACCTTAGATACACGTTTGGGTGATATTCCTCTTTATTTATCAGACAGTTGTAAGAATTTGGGTTTGCATTTAGATTCTAATCTTAGATTTACATATCATGTTTAAACACTCATTCGAAGAGCATTTGAGAATCTAAAATCAATGTTGTGCGAATCTATTGTTTTGTCCCATTTAAATTATTGTGATATTCATTTCTGCCTTTTTCCGACTCAGCCAGAATATAGAGTTCAAAATAGCCGTAGGTGGCTCATTCTTGTATAAGACGCAGACAGCATATTTCACAGAAACTAATAGAATTAAGCTTGACATTCACGCGGTTGGGACATCATCTGATCCTGAGAACGTGTGCTCGGGAGGCAAGGTATGCTAATATCCATTGGACGTTTTATATCCACAGGCGAATGTGAGGATTAATGCATGCCAAGATAAACAGTTAACGTGTGAGGATGGCTTCTAATGTGTCGCTACAACTTCTTAATTCGTCACTGGAGTGGGCGGGGACGGAAGAACGGCCCCGGTAATCAAAATTTTCCACGTTACTGAATAGATGCTCGTTTCTTGTAATTTGCATGGCCCTTATCGAATCCAATGTAAACGACGTGTCACAAGCAAATCATTGCCATTTGCAGGTGATCTGCAATAAATTACGCTTGTGAACAAACCGACCCCAACTCTGCACTTTCATTTAGCGCAATAAAGTTTTAAACGAAACAAATTATTAGGACAAAGCGAAGTGATACTCTGGATCACTCTGCGCCAAGAAAAAGAGGAAGATCCAGATCGGGATGAGGGATTAAAGACTATTCCAAACTATAAATAATGCAAGAAAAACCAATGGTCACAGACAGCGATTAAGTCTTTCCATCACTAAGAGGACTAGTCCAACTGCAGCTCCGGTTTCGCCGTGACTCTCTTGGAAGCTCCACAAGGCGGACAAGCCTTTAAAAGTTATTGTACTTGGTCCTTAATTATTCTTAAGCTGGTGGTTATAAATTAATCTCTGTAATATAGACAAGTACCAATTCTAACTTCAGTTTATATTTTGAATTGCAAACTGTTGATTTCGTGGATGTGGATACAGGTAATTTGCTGCTTTCAATTACCATGCTACGGCAACGCTTTTATTAAATTTAATTAATGATTATTTAAACATTAGCGCTAAATTACTAAGCAGTCAATCTTTGCGATCAAAACTAAACAAATGTGATTTTTTAAACTCGCCCGTTTCGCCACCGGAGGCGCTTGGAAACGTTACGGACCCGTTTTTAACGCCTTGCTAAATGAATATTTTAATTTATGTGTTAAACTCACGGTCGCCATTGGCAATCGCAAAACTAGAGCGGTATATTTCTATATTATTATTTAATTTTACGCAAACATTATTTAGAAACACTGACAACGACTAAACGCGGTAGTAATAACCGTTATTTGGAAATATTATTATTATTAACATTTCCTTGTGCCATTTTTTTTTCTTTTTTTTCTCTTCGGCTGTCATGCCCGCATATCAGCTGCTGCCGATCGCTCATGAAAGGTATCGTTTTACAGTTTTACGCGCACATAATGGAACTTTTATGCAACGCGACGGATGAAATGCTCGCTTTATGATAATGACGTGCAAAATGTATGCGTCAAAAACAGTTGCATCCTTATTAAGAAGACGGATTTGCATAATGGTATGCGCGGTGCACGCTCCTTTTTGGTCAATGGTTCGGAATATATGACGGCTAATTGAATGTTTCGACTTGCTTTTAAATTTAATGACCTTCTCCTGTCGATCTATAATTTAGGTATTTATAGTTTTCAAGTGGACTTTTCTGTTTACGTTCTTTATTATTTACTGGTTAAGTACCTCGTGTAATGACATTTCCGGTTAGAAAGTCTCTCCTTTTCCTTCGAATTTCTCCACACGATGCACTTTGCTTTTTTAAAGTCGAGACAGGGTCGTAAATCTTATTGACGCTAAGCCAAATTTTTTTTATCATTCCCCAGCGATATTGCAATTTTTTGCCAGCGTCGAATTTATAAAATTCACGCACATGTGGCCTTCACGGGGATAGGTTCGACTTCACGTCAGTTTAAATCGGGTTGGACTTCGTTTATGTGAAACAAGTTTCTGAATGTTCGAACTCCTTCCTTGGCGGTTTTGGGGCGAAGCCAAGCAGCGGCTCTATTAACTTGAACGCGAGCTCTTTCCCCCAGTATCGTTTCAACTTCTACGGGGCACGTTGGTGCTTTAAGGGGGGCTTGGTCCCGTAGTGATTTTTTTGTCCGAGGCGGAAAGGATATAATTTCGTATTGTTTGCGGCAAGGACTGCGGGCAAGTTACTTTAAATTTCCGATAATTCAAGCACGAACGTAAAATACAGGGTGTTCTTTTACTGTGTGCTAAAAAAAAACCTGAGTATAAGTACGTGAAATGCTACCTTCTGCGCGTATATTCGGGTGGCTACCGAATCATAACCCAAAAATTCGGAGGTTCCACTTGTTTGAAACTGCTGAAATGTGCGAGAGAGAAACATTCAGCAAGGTCATTGACGCCTTCCTCTGTAGTCAGTGGGTGTGCCCACACACAGCGCCGATCATAAAAAGAGTCCCGCATTTAAACTCATTCTCCAGCGTTTCGTAATAAAATTCACTGTTATCGTTTATTACAATGCCCGGGCCATATTCGCGTTTCCGCGGACTTCCCCGTTCAAGAGTAACACATCTTTTTTTTCGTTTTTCCTAAATGCCATTACGATCTTAATATGCGTTTTTACGAATCAAAAATCTATCTTCGTTTGTCAAATTTTTCGTAACTGCAAAACGCCTATGTAATACTGCCCCACCTTAAACGCGTTACAGCGGCCGCCGTTGTAAAAACACAAAAAATTGCCGTAATAAAAAGCATCAAAAGAAATGCGAAACTGCGACTTTATCGAATGCATGCCAGAATACTTTAAGATATTAATCAATTTGTAAATTTTGGAATTTGCATTGCAAGCGCGTCAAAAATGTTTTACTTATAATTAAATTAATAGAAATTGTAAATTTAATGTCAGTCATATTGGTAGTGAGCACATATCAGTTTAACAGCTATTTTATTCTCCTTAGTGTGATTACGTAATGCGGTCGATTTTAAACTGTGGAAACAGTGGATAAATTAGTACATTATTTTAAAGTTTCTTCATTAAGCTAAAGAAATCTTAATCTATTTAATAAGAAATGGAAAGGCAATTTATTACTTGTGAGGGTAAATATCCGGAAATAAAACGATGAATGACGGTGATGTCATTATTTAACTCATCCGCATTTTTTGTGCAGTAATTATAACCGTCGGTTTATAATTTGAAAACACCTAAAATTGTAATTACTTGGAGCGAAGTGGCACTTATTTTAATTAATCTAGGCGCTTTGTGAGCGCATTTAAAATATTTCGGCTGTTACAATCTATTAATAGGCCTCATACGTATCAAACAGATGTTCGTTTACGACATCGTAAAACACTGACCTACATTCGGGTCGTCATTTCACACAGGCAAGGCGGCGTACCATCCAGTCGTTAGCTATGCCGGTAGTTCTCGAACGGTTTGGTGAAAATTTTCCAATAAATTTTTCTCGAAAATTATTAACTTGTTGAGGGCATATAAGTTTAATCGTTGCCATTATGGTGATGTACTACAGGTTTAAATATTTGCACACAGTAAAAGAACACCCTGTACAATAAATATACGCCAAAAACCGCACTATAAATATTTACCAACGGTCCTAAAATTTCTTGGAAAAAGTGTTTTATGATACTCTCAACTCAACTGATGGACACTAAAATAAATACGAACGTCCAAATTGTGGCCTGGTGATTTAGGGGGACGATTTCTCAAACCGCCATTGTTTACCGTGATATCAAAGAAATGACACGCACACTCCACTTCGAACACCAAAAAGCTTTGATTGCTCGATTTTTTTTCATCTTGGGTTGACCGATGCGCTGTTTACCTTTTTCTCTGCTCGTCTATTTCAGGAGATGACATAAACGCAGAAAACACAATAAGTTCGCGTCGGAAAATGCGCGATGGAACGTACAATAAACCGCGCCTTGATGTACGTACGTAGTAACAGAATTGGTCCTAATCACGACCTGCGCGAGAACGCAAATGGGATTTATCTTAGGGCGACGATTTGATGATGCATGCGGATTTCAATGAGTCGTGAAATCGTGGAAATACTTAAAAGAACGCTAATACGTAGTCAAGTTAATGCCTCAAATTTTATAAGTACAGTGCGAAGAGGAATGTGTGGAGAAAATTATAAACTCGGGGTTTGATTAAAGAATTCTTTGTTTCTCTTTTTTTGAAATGCAGAAGTGAACATTTTGATATTTTGATGAAATATTAGATATCTGCTATTTTACTGCTAAGGGTGTCTGTCAGAAAAAAATATAAGTACTGTAGTGTTTCTCGCTCTACAAAAGGTTGAGAAACGCAAGTTTTGATTAAGAAATTATTACTGTAAGAGGTGCGGACGGGAGGGTAGGAAACCCCCGTTCAATGCTTCTCAGGTACACTTTATTTAAATTAGGTCCGGTATTATAAACGTAAAATAAATTTACTTTGCAGTTTAATGCCTTAGCAGCAATTGTAAAAATAATGGTTACTAAGGCATTAAACTCTAGAATAAATTTATTTTACGTTTATAATACCGAACCTTAAAGTAGGAAAATTAACTATCAGAAAACAATTCTGAATTAAAAAAAAAAAACTTGTTTTATTGGGTATTCCTGAAGAAAAAGAAAGATCCCGCACGCCAAAATTAGAAAAAGCTGAGAATCACTATTCAGAGCAAGAAGAAAAAAATTGCAAATATTTTTACTCAAAAATAGCTGCAGCATCCGGGAGAAAAGAAGCGAAGAGTAAGGTGAAGAAAGTTAGCACATTTTTTCCTGAATTCAGAATAGACGTACAAACATTGCGGAGAGCTGTTGAATTTCCTTTAAGAAAAATTATGAGCAATGAATTTTAACAACATGCCTGTTTGTTAAAAAAAATAATAAGATTTCTCAGAAAACGTAGTCTTAGGATAGGCAGCTCAGTTAACACGGTCTACATTGAAAACCCCATGATTTTTTTTGCTGAAAACGGTTAAAAATATAATAAACTATTTCATAAAAATACGATAAACTTTTCACAATTCACTTAGATTAAGAAGTAATTATTATTGTAAGACGTGCGAAGGTGCTGGAAACCGTTCTCAAGTAAACTTTATTTAAATTAAATTAGGAAAATTAACAGAATACAATTGGGAATTTTGAAAAAAACTTTACAACATGATAATTAGAACGCGGAACTGCTCTCCTGCGGGACTGCCCTGAATTCTCTTCTCTGGTGCTATTTATTACGATCTAGAATGAACGTAGGCAGCGAAAGCTTGGGAATTGCATTACGCCATGCATAGGGCTTTCCAAATGAGTCACCGCTGAGTCAAGTTCTGTAAAGCAGTACATAGTGCATGCTTGTTCACTTTTTATTTGGTTCACATAATACTCTGTAGTATGATTTCATTTCTAGGAATTCAAGCTGACTAATATTAATATTTACGTTATACAAAATTCATATGATTTATTTCGTATTTTTTCCAATGAGTCACACTTCGACACGAGTTTCAATTTAACAAATTATTTTAATTAAATAAAGTGTACTGAATTTTACCAAAAAAAATAACCATAAGAATCTAGATTCTTACATTGCTATTTTTTTTTCATGTTTAAAACAACTTTCCATTTTATTATGACAGATTTATTCGAACTTCAAACAAAAGCAGTACACACGAAAACTTAAACTTAAAAATATTACACAAAACAAACAAATTCAAAGCAGATGCTAAGACTTAATTTATTTATTTCGTGAAGCTAACAGCATCTATTACTTTTTTAATTTTATTAACTAAGCATTTCCAAAGTGCAGCCGTGCGTATTTCATCCCCGGAATATTATGCTAAGTTACGATTGGCTGATTCCGCACGTGGTACGTTCATTTTCGCGCTTACAGCACCTAACTCGGCCCCCAGCATTATTCAACGAAGTTCCCCGACAAAAAAAGAAACAAAGTCACCTCGGTCGTAAATCGTACTTTAATTATTGTAAACGCAAGTTTGTGTAAATCGCATAGATCCAAAATTGTATGTGACTACGCCCAAATACGGGGCGATTAACGAACTTAAATAAGTTCATCTACAGGGTCCAACTCATAGACAGAAAAAGCGCCTTTACGGGAGTACTCACGCGTCAGCTTACACCAAAGCATAAAAGTGGTTCACTTCAACTCCAATCCAAAGTACATAAAAACGTTGAAAACAAATCGAACACTAACAAAAATTACGGCAATGATCAGAGCTCCGAAGGAGCCTCTCGAGCGTCAAGGCAAAGAAACACAATTTTTAACTTTAATACAAAGTCCACAAACAAAAGAAATTTACGACAAGGTTTCAAGCCCTGAAGGAGCCCCTCAAACTGATATAAGAATTTTAACGTTAAGTTCGAGCAAAAAAAAAAAAACAGGATACACGACCAAAAGGGCGGAGGTACATAAAACAATATGTGAGCAGTGCGCCAACTAAGACACAGAGGGAGAGGAAATTTCTCTACACGGCGGTGACGAAACAAAAGAAGCAAACGGCGGCGTCACTCCTCAACGATAATGACGAGCTATGGAGGCGAATCAAAAATATAATAGAATAAATCGGCCTTAGTATTGCTTCTGTCCCGGCGTCGACGATTCGGCGTCTGTCCTGCCTAGGACGATTGGGCGATGCCTGCCCTTTTTGGACGGAGCCTAAGATGGCGGCTGCCCGTTTGTCTCGTTGTAACAACACGTAGGTCGATAGAACGCCGATATTATGAAGGAATTTTTCCGCTTACGTGTGTAGCGACCTAACGGACCAGTAACCCTTTGCGTGGGACTAGCACTAAACGGATATCAAAAAAGGAACAATTAACAAAAGAATGAACACGAGGTCGTCAAGAAAAAAAAAACTCACCCTACGTAACGTAGGTGCTGAAGAGTTTCCAAATATCGTCGCCTAGATCTGCAGAATGCGATCCCCACTTGACACTCGGGGAGAATATAACGATAGTGAAGGAAATCCACAAAAAATGCGGACCGAATTTCGGACACTCTTCCACATTCAAACGGGCTGTACAAAATTGTACTCGACTCGTCCCCGCTTGTGTTCACTCCCACTCCAATCGCAACGCGATCAAATAGCCGTTACAAAATGAGAAAATAGGCGACATCTAAACGTCGGGGACATAAGAGCGCGGGGGAAAAGAAAGGAGACCAACACCAAACTGATTACAGGAATCTGATCGTAACAAACAACTAGAGCAAAACAAGTATGACCCAAAAGTCGCCGCAAGATTAAAATTGGCAATAATTTTAACGTAAATCACCCAAAGGTGGGTGGAAATAAAAGTTTACAACAAACAATAAAACACACTGGCTCAATGCCTCAAAGATTAGTATAAATTAAAACACTGTTTTAATGCGGAAACCACTTAAAAGTTCACCACAAACCACCAGGTTCAGTCATTCAGATCTGAAATGTTGTTTAGTACAAACAATTTAGAAAGATTAGCAAAAATATACTGAAGAAGAAAGGGACCAAGCGGTTAAGCAAACACGCGTCTGGTCAAAATAGCAAATGCTAAGCGTGAAACGTGATTAAATAATTAGGAAAAAAAATATAAAAGGTCCGACCTGTCGCTGTGCAGTATCGAGTCAGCGTAGACGGCGGAGTCCCTTTTCACGTCCCGCGTCGGACGGCTAAAGCGGGTTAACGAACTTCGAAACTCCTCCGAAGATTTCGGAATCCAAAGAGCAGATCGCTTACAAGAGGGCTACACAGCAGGAGGACCGAAAGGGGAAAAGGGCGATCAGCACCTCACACCGGAGATTAGAAGCAGCGAGAATTAAAAGCACCGGAGATCAAAAGCATCGGGGATCAAGAATATTAACTCACCTGAGGCCTTATTCTTGAATCGAGAGAACAAACTCGCAAGAGAACGTGACGCCAAAATGACGTAGCCTCTCATACAAAACTGTATAAATCATAAGAGAATTACATCATTTTGACGTCACGTTCTCTTGCGAGTTTGTTGCCTCGATTCGAGAATAAGGCGTCTGGTGACAATTTTTCACACGGTCAGGCTTGCGGAAAGCGCGAGAATTCGCAACTTATTTTCGGGAAATCACCGCGTAGGTCCGGCTAAAGCCGCAGGCAATATTCCTTCTTCCCAAGGGGAACATCTCACAATTCACCACAATGCACGCAGGACGTGTGGTCACCCCAAAATCTAACATCTGGATGATTCGTTATAAACCCGATTCGGGGTAACGGGAGTAAAGAAACAAACATAAGAAAAGAGAGATCGAAAAGAATTAGCGCCAATCAGGCGAAATGTGACATAAGCCTCTTCGAATCAAAATTAAATACCAAGGGTTATGGAAGCGATTGCAAAGCGCACAATAAATGTCGCAACACGCTCGAAGCATAGGGAAAATAAAGTTATTTCCAGTCTGACTGGCACCACCAACCCGGAATAAATCACGAAATCAAACTTCTTTTAGATTATACGAAAATCAAACAAGCGTATTCTGACTAGAAATACACTTACGGATTACGAACAAAGATTTATTTAAAATGTTTTAATTTTTGGTAGTAGCTAAGAGTTTACAACCTGTAAGATGACATCTGAAAGTGGAATACTTTAGAAGAATGTTGATCTGCAGAATAAAATCGCACAAGTTTTTACATCGCAGGACCATACAGGTTGTGAAAAAAAAATGTTTTAATTTGGAAAATATGTTTTTAAACTTTTAGAAGTAGTTAAGAGCTTACAACGTGCAGGGTGGCGTCTCAAATCGAAATCTTGCTCGGCAGCCCAAAATCACAAGAGTTTCTACATTGCAGCACCATACAGGTAGTAAAAGAAAATAATTTTTAATTTTAAATATAATTCTTAAACTACTAGAAGTTTACAAGGTACAAGGTGGCATCTCAAAACGCAATACTTCAAAGAAATTTCAATCCGTAGAACAGACTCGTGAATTTTTACATTGCAGGGCCATGAATTATTTTTATTTGAAAAAAAAATTTCTATAATTTTCCAAGGTGACTGAGAGTTTACAAAGTGCAAGGTGACATCTCAAGACGGAAGAAATTTTGCTCCGCAGAATAAAATCACGAGAACTTTTACATTGCATGACCGTATAGATTGTAACAAATTATTTTATAATTTGAAAAATAATTTTGCAAAGTAGTTAAGAACTTACGCCGTGCGAAGTCGCATCTAGAAACGCAACATCTCAGAGAAACTTTGATCCACAAGCCCAAATCACACGAGTTTTCACATTGAGGGACCATATAAGTTATACAAAAAAAAATTCTTAAAGCTTTTGCTTAATCTTGAAGAAGCTTCGTTAAGGATTTCCATGTGGCGCAGCGAATTTCCGGTGCTAGGCTGGGGCAGACCAATCATATGGCATACGTGAATTAATTTTCAAATATAAAGAGAAGGATGTGTTAATGCTGAATTAAATAAATTAATACAAGGAGGGAAACATTAACAGAACGACAGAAAAATTCTGTCACTTAAGGGAATTTGAACCCGGACCTCTCGGTTTCGCGCCGAGTGTTCTACTACTATTTTTTTTTTTTTTTATTCATTTATTAACCAAATCAACCAAAATACAATAACCTAAAAATTAAGTAAAAGAAACTTTAAAGTTAGGAAAAACAAGATTACTAAAAGTAACATAAAATATATACTCCAAAAATTAAATAAGCAAGTAAATTCAAAAAAAAAAAAAAACAATAAAAGGTTGAGAAATGATTAATTAACAAAATAAGCACATACCAATTTTAACCAATATTAGTAATGCTCCTCGTGTAACGAATACAATTGGCACGAAAAACTTCCAGGCAATTAACAATCTAATTGACTGCGTTCCAAGCCCGGGGCGACCAAAACGAAACGTTTCGCTCGGCTCGAGCGCAGCGACACACCCTTTTCCGGTGGAATAAAGTAACCCGTCGATAAAAGAAAGATTCGACTCCGGTAATTTTACTATACACGGCGTCTCAAAATAATAAAAGGATTTGAAACTCTAACAAGTTATTGTCCGAAGAGACATAATTAGGTACGGCTTTGTCCAGTTCTGAAACCACCCTGCAACGACAGAGCAATGCAATTTTGCATTAATTGGAAACCTGTGAGTTTAAACAGGTAAGTTGCGCGAACGTGCGACGTGTTGTTTCAGTAATTCTTAACATTTTCGTTCCTGGTTTCTTATGGGCTTTTAATATGGAGCGTTTCTTGTGGTATTGAACGTATCTTCTAATAGAACGTATCTCTTGCGGACCACATCGTGTCCGTATTTGGTTAAACTGTGCTAATATAAATATATTATATATTTTCAGGAATGCTATTCAAGACCAATTTGTTCAGATGTTCAAAAATACGTTCCATGTAGATTTCTCATTTTGTAACAACCTTAAGTTAATTTAATGTATGGTTGGTTCATTTTTATCAGTCGCTTAAGCTGGTCGCGTTTATTAAATTCGTGCTGAGTTTAATACCAACCGCTATTGGAAAAAGGTCCCGATCAATTTCAGATACATATCAAAATTCAATTAATACTATCGCCAACATTATGATTTCCAGTAGCACAATATCCCCGACGATAAGACCGACCGAAACCGGTCCTGTTATCGTCCTTCGCGATCCGAGCGCTCCCGTATTCGATGCAAATTCGAAACTGTCAGGATGAGGATACCTACCAACCGAAGCGGAAACCCGGCGGCGGCGAGGGGAAAAAAGTAAACTTCGCACAGAAAAAAGCTCCTGCGCGGTTTCTCGTCCGTTCGTTCGTTCGTTCGTTCGTTCATTCATGAAAATATTCGCGAAACTATCGCCGCAAACGTTATTTCTGGCCCGGCATGCTTTAAATATAACATCAGGTTTATTTTTAATGATTTCGCCCGTTAAAATAGAAGACACCGGGCGAGTTATTTGATCGCGTACGTGCCAAGAATGCATTGTTAAAGTGTAATTTGTAAAGGCGATTCCCACGTGCCGAATTATTTGCGTTACTTAAACGCCATAAAAACAATGGAGCGATCGCGCTGCCTCTCGTCAGTAACATCTGACCATAAAATTCATTGCTTTAAGATGAGAGGAGATATTATGGCCGGTCGTTTAAGTAGTTGGATCAAGTGCAACAACTGTGCACAGCCAGCCAGCCAATTAATTAATGCTATAGCTAATTAATTAGCGATTTATAAATTGTTCAGAATCACTCTTAGATAAGGTTTATTAAACTAGGCGCACATAAATAATTTAAGCTTAAATTGGAATAACTGCGATTTATTGAATTATTTAAAAAGTAATTTTCAGTAGCCGTCGTTTCATAGTCGAGTTGGTTAGGTTGCCTGCTGGGTGACGACTTGAACGCTTGGCCGGGCAACTATTAGGTATGGGTTCGGATCACTTCCTAGTAGTGATGTCAAAATTTCATAATACATATTTTTTCGAACTATTTCAGGAAATGTTTCACCTTCAAGGAAATATATTGTAATATTGTCATTAGTTTTTAAAAATTTCAAAATTGACACTCTACATTTCAACTTTCAAGCTCCATGTACAGTGAGAGCAAAAGCGTGAACGAAAGAATGTGTTATAGTGCATGCAAAAAATTGAAGAGAATCATCAATTCTTCGAATCCAAAAAAAAGGAAAATCAAATTTTTCCAAGTGTAAATTTTCACCTACAGTCGTCAAATAATTTTTACCTATTTCCATCTATTTCTAATAAATAGAGATCGGAATCACATATTTTGAGGTCATCAACAGGAGTTTAGGTGTGTACAGGGTGTCCCAAACCTCTGGAAAAGTCCAAAAATGCCCCTTAAATTAATTATAGGGAAGTGATAATAACTCACATGTTATAAATCTTAATATAATATAATAAATAATTAGAAAGCTCGTAGAGAGCACTATCTAAATATACTATAATATACAGGATGTGCCATTTGAAAAAAATGACTAATTTTACAATACATGAACTGAATCGTAGTGTTGTTGATAGTCATTAGGTTTTTAAAAATGATGAATATTGTAAAAGTAGAGAGATTTAGAAATATTTTGGTCCAAGGTTGATTGTCGTATCATTAAAATTGATAATTTGACAGACGACCAAACATAATCCATTTTTTTCATAAAATTATAAATAACTCGGTAATACTAAAAATAAGTAAGTATAATGTTATATCATTTTTATCGCCTCTTCACGGGCTAACCGAAACTGTAATAAAATATATCGTGTTCCATTTAAAAAATTATAATTTAGGTTTGTAACTTATTAAATGAACAACCTGTTTATTTGAATATAATTTTAAATTATGCGGAATGAAAACCTACACAACTTTTGTTAAGACCTTGTCTTGATAAAATGAATTTAAAGGGACATTTTTGGACTTTTTGAGAGGTTTGGAACACCCTGTACAGAAAATTGTTTTTAATGCGGAATAATTCGGGAGGGAGGGGGGCGTCCTATAATTGATTTGAGGAAATTCATCATAATGGGGCGGTACAGTACCGACTGCCAACTCATCAAGTTTCAAATTTGATTTTTATCGTAGAAAAAAAATGTATTTTGTCGTTAAAAATCGTATTATCAAGCATGATTCAAAACAGCGAGATTATTAAATAGTTACGTTTTGTTTTCTTTTTTCAACTTATTTATTATTTTGTTTTTTCTTTTCAAACATAATGCGATCTTTTTTTTATCGATTACCGAGAATACTTCCCAGCAGTTTTGAATTATTAATCAATTTAATCTTTTAATTTCTATATTTTCTGAAATTGAAATTTCTTTTCTTTTTCATTTCTTTCCTGTTTGTCGTAAAATGTGTGATCATCATTTGTTTTCTTTCTCTTCTTTTCTCCTTGGAGTTATCTATTTTTTTTGAATTTGTATTCCGATTACATTTTTTCCAAAAGAAGAAAATGTTCTTTTCAGGACGTACCAAACAATTTAGAATCAAATGAAGTAATTAGAAAATGGATATTTTGCATATTTGAAGCACCCTGGGAATATTTGGTGGAAAATGCATATGACTGCATATTTCTGTAATTTTCCAGATATTACATTCTTTTCTGGTCGAAACCTTGTAAATTAGCGTAGAATGACGACCTAATTGTTAGTGGGGTTAACCGATCTTCCATGAAATGATCACGTAATTACGCGTTTTCGAAACGATTCAAATTTTCAATCCGTTCAAATCATGTAAATTCGTAAAATATTGTGTTGATTCAAGATCTGGTCAAATGCGTCAGAGCCTGACGCGTCTGTCCCGAAACTTCGGCGGACGTCAGTCTGGTTCGTTGGACAGAATTTTCTGGGCGAAGAATAATCGCATAACCAATCAGGTTATATAAAAGCGAATGAAAAAAAGTTCGCATTAAAGTGTACAGCTGATTGTTCGGATTATTTTTAAATGAATAGTTTATTTTAAATATTTTTAAATGAATAGTTTATTTTCCTAAATAAATTAGTGTTACTGTACCAAATGTTCTTAATAAATTGACAATATGTTTTTTTTTTGTCAGTGATAAAGTAGATAATGCATATTAGTGCATATTTGCGCACACGTCACGGCATATTTTAGCAAAAAAACTCATGTATATGAGTATACTTTCTTCTTTTCGCCTTGCATATATCCCAGGTCTAGTTATAAAATTTCGAAAAAAATAAAAACTTCCCACACTCTGCAAACCGTTGCACCCGTCTTTTGTTTTTTTGCTTTTGTGTTTTGTTTGTGATTTTCTTTGTGTGTCTTTTTTTTGGAAAGTTCGAATTACTGTTATGTCTTGAATGCGTTTTTTTTAAATGTGATAATTGTCACTGGGAGTTTTTATTTTGCTTTTCCTCATTCTTCATGCCTGTTTTTAATTTTCAAATTGATTACAATTTTTCATCAATTAAATAATTATAATTTCTTCAGATATTTTATTTTTTATTATAATTTCTTTAGATATTTTATTTTTTCCCGTTTTTGAAAGTGTTTCTCGATTATCAGAGAATCTTTTGCTTTTTCCTTGTTTCCCAGTGTGTAACTTTTTCTTTTCTTGTATCTTTTTCTTGCAAACTGTTTCAATTGTCTCCTGTTTCCCTTTTTCTTTACTTAATCCGTCAATTTTATTTCGAATGTTTGCTATTAATTGCCATCTTGAGAATTTTTAAATCGCCACTTTTTGAGTTTAATCGCGCACGACTAAATGGAAAAGGAAGAGAAATTTCATCTTCGTTCTCAAAATTCAAAATCCACGCCAAGCATACACACGATTGTGAAGAAGAAATCGTTCATAGTACCAACTACTAAAATAATCGTACGGTTGGCAACGTTGCTGCAGAGTTGCAGCATTATAAGCGTCGCCCAGTGATGACGTCAAAATACGTGATTCCGTTCTCTACTAATAAATCATTTTACCACTATAAAAAAACTAAGAAAATCGTGTATATTTTTTATATTTTCCGATTTTTTGAATTCAGTTGTAAATATGTGTATCCGGCAGCTTAAGTTTATGTTACCATTCAAATCATGGGCAGACACTCTCTGCGCGGCAAATTTGAAATAAATTTCATGAAATTTCTGAATGCTACGACACATTTCAATGAAATGAAATTTATGTGAAATATTTCACTTGAAATGTTTCGGCTTTACAATACTACTTCCTAGTACATGTGGATTCAATAAATGATGTGGCGTGAGTTCGGATCCCTTCCTGGTACAAGCGGATTCTATGTGTTGTACATAAAGAAATTGGATTTAACCTCCTAACCACAAAAAGTTTGTTTAAAAACTAGATACGTATTTCAGCAGCTATGCTGCCATCTTCAGTAGATGCCTTCTTCTTGATCACAAGAGAAGTGACTGTGTCATAACTATTGCTACCTTATATACTAATTCGTTCCGCTCCGATGAAGTGTGCTCTCTAAAGCGAGAGTCTCACTGGATTGCGTCAACCAAGTCAAGCAACACGGAACCTGCCAAAGGCCCATGATCGGTATTCATTAAATCTCTCTGATTTTTGTATATGAAAATCGCTTCAAACCCGTCTAATTCCGTTGCTTGACGTTGCTTTTACTAACCTAAGACTGTTTAAATCTATTTTATGACTGGTGTCAAAAATATGTTGGGCAATACTGGATTTTTCAGTTCTATTGTACTTTAAATGACCTAAGTGTTCTTTAAAACCTGTCAGTATATTTCTTTTTGTTTGCCCAATATATTTTTTAGTACACCCTTGACAAGATATTTCATAGATTCCTGACTTCTGATTTGGTTCAGTTTTGTCTTTAGGGTTTGCCAGTAAACGTTTTAAAGTATTATTATTAGTATGTGCGATTGTGTACCCCTGCGTTTTAAAAATGCTATTTAAACCTTTGGAACAACATTTGTCAGACGTAATTTTAATATATTTGAATATATTTGGTTCTACCTGTAAAAAAGTGGTAAAAAGTGTTGGCTTTATTTACAATTTTCCTTAAAGTATTTTCTACGACATTTACTGAGTAACCATTGTGAATTGCAGAATACTTTCGTTTCTACTTAATAGATTAGTCAACTTCCCACTCTCAAAAGAAAGATACAACAAGAACTCAGATTTATTAAAGATATAGCAGTCCACAATGGTTGACTTTGAAAAACAATGACAGTCCACAATGGTTGACTGCTATATCTTTAATAAATCTGGGTTCTTGTTGTATCTTTCTTTTGAGAGTGGGAAGTTGACTAATCTATTAAGTAGAAAAGAAAGTATTCTGCAATCCACAATGGTTACACCAATAGATGTCGTAAAAAATACTTTGAGGAAAATTGTAAACAAAGCCAACATCAAAAAACTTACCACTTTGTTACCGGTAGAAACAAACATATCCAAATATATTAAAATTACGTCTGACAAATGTTGTTCCAAAGGTTTAAATAGCATTTTTAAAACGCAGGGGTACACAATCGCATATACTAATAATAATACTTTAAAACGTTTACTGGCAAACCCTAAAGATAAAACTGAACCAAATCAGAAATCAGGAATCTATGAAATATCTTGTCAAGGGTGTACTAAAAAATATATTGGGCAAACAAAAAGAAATATACTGACGCATTTCAAAGAACACTTAGCTCATTTAAAGTACAATTAAAATTGAAAAATCCAGTGTTGCCCAACAGATTTTTGACACCAGTCATAAAATAGATTTAAACAATCTTAGGTTAGTAAAAGCAACGTCAAGCAACAGGGAATTGGACGGGTTTAAAACCATTTTGATACACAAAAATAAGAGAGATTTAAAGAACACCGATCATGGGCCTTTGGCAGCTTCCGTGTTGCTTGACTTTGTTGACGCAATCCGGTGAGACGCTCGCTTTGTACAGCTCGCTTCATTGGAGCGAAATGAATTAGTATATAGGGTAGCGAAAGGCATGATACAGTCAGTTCTCTTGTGATCAAGAAGAAGGCATCTACTGAAGATGGCAGCATAGCTGCTGAAATACGTATCTAGTTTTGAAACAAACTTTTTGTGGTTAGGAGGTTAAATCCAAATTCTTTGTACTACAGACCACAGCCTCCAATACATTTTAATATGTGTTCTATATGTTCTTGTGTTCGGGTTCACACCGGCTCCTTCAAACTCAAAGGTTTTCTGCGTTTTCTAGTTTGTAAGGCGAATGTTATAAACATCCGTAAGTCGGTCGCAACCGCCACGGGCAATATTAATGACTGACTAGACGGACTTCTCCTCGAAAAACTTAGATAGAGTGTCCCCAAATTAAAAAAAAAAATTACTTTCAAGTGATAATAAATCTATTTAAAGTAGCTAATACATAAAAGTAGAATGATTTTAGAACGTCGCCTGAGAAAGAAGCGGAAGTATCATTTGCTGCTGAGATTCAAAGTAAACATGTCGAAAATACAGAAGCGTTAGATTAGTTTCGAAAATTATGTTTGCAACGACCTCCATCAACGCTTACGCGCATTTATAAATACATACAAACGATAAAATTTAGAATTGTTACGGACTCATGAATGGAAAAATGCACAAGCTTCGGTTTGAGATTGAGCGTATGCAGATATTTACTTGGCCGTATTGACGTAAGCAAAAACGAAACTTACCAGAAGTATAATTCGAAATAGTTCTTAGTTATTTTTGTCCCGGAAGAAACGAGCCGACAATAAACATTAAGATAAATTATTTAATAACTTCATTTGCAGAATTAATAACTAACGACACATTAATTAATACCACGGTTGTTATTATTAATTTTGTCATAATTGCAATTGCGTCTCTCGCTCATCTGAAAGTCAGAGTCTCTTTCGCATCACGACAGTATACGTCTTAATTTTCTCTCAATCTCGCAGATTACGATCAAGATTTATGCAAACGGTTAATCATACTGGCGAAGAGGCATTTCGCTCGGTCGACATGATTGGAAACACTTCCAATTAACTCGACCACGTTGAAGATGGCAGACGTGTGGCATTCGGCATTGTAACGAATGCAATTTGCATCCTAACATATTATGGCAGGAGGGACTTACCTTACAATAGCCGTCGACGCAGACACCGCGGGTGCCCACGGGTGCGGCCTTCCCCGTGGTTGTCATCGGGTGCGAACAAGAGGTTCCGTCGACTACCGTCCTGTTCAGGGTTGCGTAAAATCCTGCACCTACCGCAAGGCAGTTCAGGGCGCATTCGTCACTTCCTGAAACAGATATATTTCAATAAAATTGAAAAAAATTATTCAGAGACGAATGATTAGCTTTAATTAATCCTTAGTAATTTGGAATTGCTGGACATATTAGACAAAATTTTTATAGGATTCAATAGTTATTTACAAAATGTGTATTTTGATTGCTGGACAAAATTTCCTTCGGTCTGGTATTTCGGAAATGGGAGATTCTCGATATTCTCAGTTTTGCTCAAGATGTGAAGTCAATGGTCATTTTGCATTTAACTCTTACGAGTGGTTAGATTATTCATTACTATTCATAAATTATATTTAATAGAATAAATTTTCCTCTTGGGTTCCGAATTGTTGCATGCACAAAAAAAAATTTAAACAATTTCGTTTCTGGTGCAAGGCCTCTTTTACATAAGATTTCATGTTAATGTTTTTGATTTCTTCATAATGCGTTTCTTATAATCCCAATTTAGTCTAAGCAGACCGAAAATTGCAAGAATTGCATCTACTTTTCGGTTTGGACCCGTTTAATATCCGTACTTATAATACCGATATTTTTCATGGTAGCCATGAAATCATATTTCCTATTTGTACCAATGTCGATTTTATAAGTACGGATTTAAAAGGGGTCGAAACCAAAAAAGAGATGCAATTCTTGCAATTTTCGGTCTGCTTAGGCTAAGTTATGGTTAGAAGATTTGTGTAATCAAAAAATCCAAAGTAATAACACATAATTTTATGTAGAAAAAGCCTTGCACCAAAAACGTGAAAATTCATTTCAAATTCTCTTGTGCTCGCAACAGTTAAAAACCCAACAGAAAATTTGATTGTTTTAAATACTGGTTATGGATATAAAAGAATAAGCTAACCATTCGTAAGAGGTAAGTACCAAATGCCCATTAACTTCTTCATATTTTGAGAGTAACTGAGAATGTCAAAAATCTTCCTTTTTTCGAAATAATACACCGAAGGAAATTTTGTCTGGCAATCAGCACACACATTTGGTAAGTAACTATTGAATCCTACTAAAAATGTCTAATATGTCAGACAATTCCAAACTACAACAAATTTTTTAATTTTCTATCTTAAATAAGTGCTGTTTTTAGCAACTGTAAAAGTTGCTCACCAGCATTGCCCTACTTATATTTGGTTATCGAACATGCACAAACTATTGACGCACAAAGTTTTTTAAAAAAATCAATAATAAAAAATTTTCCCATATGGTACGAACTTTTTGGCGGACACTGTATACGAATAACATAAAATTGAAATTCTCTGTTAAGTTCCTGGGGCAATATTAGGGAGGAAACAGGTGAATTATATACTTTAAAAAATGGCAGTGGCTACGCACACTCGGATACGAATCTTTGTGTTTCCTTCTGAAAACATGAAAAGGCGATAAAATTTCATTATTATGAGAACGAGAGTTAGAGAAAAGTAAACAACCCTCTGTTATTTCTAGTTTAATTTTACAGGGTAATTTATTAGTTTACCGTCAAGCTTTGTCATACGAAAGCTCATGTAATTAAAAGAAAAGAAAATCCTTTGGACATACAGAGTGTTCACGGCAAGCCGCTACAATGGCTAACTTTACGAGACTATTTAAATCAGGAAAGTTTCAGGATATCTCTTGCTCGATTTTATGGTACCATCAGAAAAACAAATGACTATCAAATTGTAGACACTTTCAATTGCTATCAATTTTTTTATTATCGCATCGCACTCAGGATGTCAAATTAATTACGTCTCTCCAACATTGTCCCCCAAAGGCTATATCCTTTTGCAATAATTAACTTTGAAATTATTATATTTTGTTACGTTTTTATTAAGTTAACATTTGGAAGAATAAATGTTCCAGACTAACAGTTTTTTTTTCGTTATAATTAACTCTTGTCAGACATAATAAAATTCTTATTAATCCAAAGCCTGCTGACGCGAATTGAAAATTATGAATTCAAATATAAGTAAACTACATATCTTTGGAATTAGGAGGAAATACCTTAAATCGAGAAAATATACTGGGCATTCCATTTAAAATAAACAAAGTCGGTACTCATGTGTTGGGTTTCTGATCGTCATTTGTTTTCATTTTTAGTAAATTCGGACGATTCCTTAAGCTTACATTTATCATTTTTTGATGAATCTGATAACAAAACAACAAGAGAGTGTAGGTATCGTTCAAAATATAACCAAAAACTTGTACAAGCAAATTAGAATATTAAGCGTAAAATATACACTGTGTTTCACAACTACACGCCCCTGTATTTTTTTCAATTTATTGACAAATCAATTTTAAAGTTTCGCCAATTGCACATACCTTTAAGATAGAGATTTTCAATTTTGAAACCTGTTTTGTTGCAAACCATGGCCTTCACCGATCGCAAACAAAATGGCAAAAAATGAAGAAAACATATTAGGCGTCGTTTGATCCAAAAATTTTTTTAGAATTAAGACATAAGCTCAGTTCCAAAATTTGAACAAAACATTAAATTTTTAAGTAATTAAAAAAGCTGAAATAATGCGTTTGCGGTAAATAATTCTTTTTTTTAAGCGTCCCACAGAGAGCAAAATCACAAGAAGCGTATCGATATGATGGATATCATAATCCCATAATACCATAAATAATCTCTAATTGATTTTATACTTGGAAATAGTCGGATTAGTCGGATATGAACGTATATATCCCACTATCCGGATACTGATATTTGTGTCCGACTGATCGTGTACAATATAGCCACCGTCACTTAAAAAATAACATAACTTATATAGTGTCTATCGGAAATTATCGAATTTCAGCTTATTTGAAAGGCAATTTTAAGCTGATTTAAAATGTATATTCAATGACTCTTGCTACTTTGTTGTAAAGTAGCTATTTGCAAATGTAATAGTTTTTTCCATCGATCGACATCGATCTTTCATTTCGAAATAGCCATTCACTATCTGTAAGGATATCGATAATAATTTCCACACAACTCTAGACGGAGATTAAAAAAAGTATAGTAGAGTGAAACTTCGTTAATCTCAGTGCACGATAATTGTTCATTGCTTTTATTTAGTGTTTGAGTTTCTCTATTTGTTGTTTTGTTCTTATGTTTAATTATTCTCTGTTCGCAAAAACAATTAAATGCTTCTGCACAATGTACTAGCATTAATAAAAAAAATTACATGCAATATTTAAGCTTAAAATTAACAGTATTACTCTATAACATTAGTTTGCTTTTTTCTTCCGCTACTATCATGAATTAATAGATGATTATATTTGATAATAACTCGAGAACAGAAAAAGATAATCATTTCGTGTTTTTACCATTATATTCACCATTTTGTAAGCTTTGTAACTGCCGCTTTCCATTTAAATTTATTTGGAAAACCGGGGAAGAACTATTACTTTTGCAAATAACGCGTTCTAACTGCTAACTAACTAACAAATTGGCCCGAAGTCGTTGAATAGGATCTTTAAATCAGCTTAAAATTTCCTCTGAAATCAGTCGAAGTTCGATATTTTCTGATAAAGACTACACAAGTTATGGTATTTTTTTGAAGTAAATAATTCAACTGTTTTCTCCACCCTTATTAATGGCAATACGATAATAAGTCTAAAATCAAAGTACAGTTTTTTTAATCTCAAACGGGACAGAAATATGAAGGGAAAACACTCAACGTTTCGCTATAGATTTAGAGCTTCGTCAGGAGTGAAAAAAAGTAAATAAACAAGTTGTCAAGAGAAACAAGTCGTCAAAAGAAACGAAAAGGTAACATGAGTTTAAACTAAAATACAAATTGTCCGGAATAGAGGCAAAAGTAAGTAGAACTACATTAAAACTATTTTTTTTCTTTTTTATTTGACAGATCTATATCCTGTTTAAAGAGTCCAGAAAACTACAAAATATGTCATTTAAATTTTTAAAGTCCGTACGTTTATTAATAGAATTTGGAGACATTTTAATTTTACACATTTCTATGAAACGTCTTTTAAAAATATTAGATTCACCGTACAAAATGTTAGTATTATCAAAATCAAAATTATGACTATTTACTAATGAATGCTCTACAAGCATTGAATGATTTTGATTATTTTTTTGGATATGATATTTATGTTGGTCTAAACGTTTTTTTTTTTTAATTTTGGCTCGTTTCACCTATATAAACAGAATTACAATTTGAACATTTGATTTCATAAACCACGTTAGGTTGTTTTAATTTCGGTATTTTGGTTTTTAAGTTCGAAAAAATTAAGTTTAAATTATTCACAGATCTACTGGCTAAAATTAAATTATGTTTTTTGAAAATGTGTTTAAATGTATTGTGTAATGGTTCAATATAAAGCAATGATACGTACTTATGGTTCGAAGTTTGTCTAATATTATTGGAGACATTTGAATTTTGTAAGTATTTAATACGACTTTTAATTACTGATTCAAGAAGATTTATTGGATAAGAATTTTGAATAAGAGTCTTCTTTCTTAAATTTAAGTTATCATAAATGAAAACTTTATCAGAAAGTAAAATAGCTCGATCTGTTAATGAAATAATAGTTGCAATTTTATAATTTTTGGGTGTGTACGAGTGAAAATTTATGTATCTGTCTGACCAGGTAGGTTTATGAAACCAATTAGTAATTAATTTATTATTCTGTCTGATAATATTTACATCAAGAAAACTCAATGAATTATTATTTTCTTTTTCTGCTGTAAATTGTAATCTATTATGAAAAGAATTAAATTTATTTAAAACAAAATCTACCTTATCGGAAGGCAAAATCAGTAAAATGTCATCTACATAACGAAAATATAACGTTAAATCGAATGATAAAGAGTTAATAACATATTTTTGTAGTTCTTGCATAATAATTTCAGCTAAAGCCGGAGATAAAGGAGAAACCATTGCTGTACCATTTCTGTCCGGTTTGAGATTAAAGAAACTTTGTACTTACAATTTTCATCGGACAAGAACCAACTTCAATTCTAAAATCAAAGTTCTGCAGAATCAATTCAGCTTTCCAATGACTCTATTAAAGCTGTAGCTTATTCTGAGACTTTTGTTAGTAAAACTAATTTTTATTGTTGAGCCTATTGATTGCGTCCCCTTGCAGTCAACTCAGATACTTTAAAGTATTTTCCTTAAATTTTTCTCGGTCAGGTTGACAATAATTTTTTTTTCTCCCGAAGCTGTAGGTATTACTGTTTGCTCTATATCGCCGGTTGTCGCCCTTATTGAAACACACGGTGTATTTTATTGTAAATATTAACAGTAATCAATTTAAGGATTCCTAGAAAGTTAAAAAGAATATATTAAATCTGAATGTAGAAGAGAAGCTTCTTGGACGTGTGTTATACTTTTCAATCTTGAACATAAACTCACAAGTCTTATACTATACGAGTTCTAATAGTACCCGATGCATACGAAGTTAATTATAAAATAATTTACACGCGGAGCGTCGAATAAATAAGGTAATTTACGGCCGAGGAGAGCGGTCAAGATACCGAAAGGATAGAAAAGAAGAGAAAAAAAGAAAGAAATAATAATAAAATAAACTCGGGTGTACGTTACGTTTTATTTACCGCTTCCTTTATGCGTACATCTTTATTGGCCGCCGTAAAGTCGTGAGTTATGGAGAAGGCATTTGCATAAACCCGTAATTTATGCGCGGTAAATTGGAACGCATTTGTCAAAATCAATTAGGCGAATTAGCGTACTTAATAAAATACGCACTTCATTAAATTGTTTACGCGACGCCGTAAATGTTTTCGTGTTCCGCCTTGATTTAGATGCCACTGAAAAAGTGCTGTCTTGATTACAATTAATTTTTTTTTGGAAATGTTAGCCTAGCAGACTTTTTTAAATTTTTTAGCGAACAAGAAACAGCACTGACCTTCTGGATGGAATTCTTTGTGATAATGTAATTGATCTTAAACAAATCATGTAATAAATAATTTGTGGCCTTAATAAGCGGCGTAAATTGCTGTAAAAATCGATTGCTTTGACATACATTTATTTTTACATCATTAACTATACCATAGCATGCATGTATGTATACTTCGATGTATTTTATCAAGTCGTAGTTTCAGACTTTCGCGCTTCATATAGAAAAGCGGCAGCCCACGATCTTTACCGAACGCACCGCCGATGCGTTCGCTTCAATGAATCTCATTTAAAGAAAAGAGTGCGCTATTTATGGTTCTAGAAATGTTAGAAAAAGATAGATCACGGATGAATAATATGGCTGGTTGCAAACAGAGATACCTAATTTCTTTATATACAGCGTGTAATCAAATAAGTTTCACATATTAAAACTGTAAGTTCTTTATCACTTAAGAAAGTGATTTCTGCAAATATGAATTTTATTGGTGAAAAATTAAAGAAATTAAAACCTCTTCAGAGCCCGGAGACTTTTTGTTTGAAAACCTCTGACTGGCCGTGTGTCAGTTTCTACAAGCGCATTATAAAACGCCGTAAAACAATAAAGCGTCATCGAACTGAAGGGCACTGGGTTAAAATCTTCGCTTATGTAATTCCATAACGGAAAAGAATTATAAATATCCATGGCGTTGCTAATTAAATTAATCAATTTTCTCAATTCTCACGTAATTGTTAATAGTTTTCTGCTCACAAAACTGTAGAAATAAATAAAAATTAGAAATTCCATTTTCTAAAATTATTTTACTAATTCATACGTATTCATCTTGTACTTTATTTGCTGGTCGTCAATAAACTGCATTGTTATTTCTTTATTGCGCAAAATGTTTAAGAATGTCTTTTCTTTCTGCATTTCGGAAAATCGTTATTGAATGCAGTCATCGCTTTTATTATTTTGTGGAACCAAAACAATAAAGCGTCATCGAACTCGAACTACGAAGAAGCGTATTCGTTGGTGGAAATAATTAACAAAGCGACAATCAATCAAAGCGACTAATATTTTTTTTTATCATTTTAATACGCGAAATTAGCACTGTAAATCATGTGTATTATTGGTTTACAAAGACCACCAGGATATCAAGATCTAATTATTGTCGATTATCTAATGAAACAGATTTAATTCTGATCAATGCAAGCAGATTTAAATTGTTCTCCTTTAATCATAATGCACACACAGGCCACGACCGAGAGGTTGTGAATTTGAACTCTCGTCTTTAATCGGTCGGCGATTCTATTTTATTGTGTTTCCATAAAGCTTTTAAAATGCGATCAAGCAATTGACCTTGAATTTTGCTGTAATTGTGTTTTATAACGTTGTTTTTGTGCACGGCCGACCAGAAGTTCTCAAACAAAAGAGTCAATACTCCTCCACTAGGTCATTTTTTTATTTTTGAGCTAGACTCTTAGTAGTTGCAGCATTAATTCTCTTACATAATGAGGAACTTGCGGTATTAATATGTGAAACTAATTTGATTACACCGTGTATAGAGGTACCTAATTTCTTTATAAAATTTGTTAATCGTTTTGATTAACTCAAGCAAGAAATTTCTATCGAAGAAATAGTTCCTTTGGATTATAAGTCTGATCCAAAATCCTTGTCCTTTTTCATATCTGCCTTCGTCCTTACACCCTGTGCATATTAAACGAGCTTTTCTTTTCTCTCGAACTGAAATTTGCTTCATCTCGTTAAATAAAACCTTGGTTAACAAGAAGAAGAAGCAGATATTTAGTTTGGATTTTTCTTTTTTGTGTACTTACTTGTTTTTCTTGGAGTGTTTCCTTTTGAAAGCGAAATGGCTCCAAGGAACTAATAGTGCAAATATGTCGTAGCAACATTCATCATGAATTCGTCGTGCTCTTGTGCGCCATAAATCAGAGAGGCGAGCGATTAGCAACAGTTCATTACTAACAGAAATAGAAACGTCTAGAAAACCATTAAGCTTAGACTAAAGATGCACGGCACTTTTCAAAACCGGAAAAATGTTTTTGTTTATGCTCTTCTATCAGGACTTTACTTATTTGGAGATATTAAGTGACACTCAATGTGTAATAATATATTATAATTAATATACCGGGTGTCAACTGACAAAGTAGAACGTAGGCAATTAACATGTATATTTCATTCTTACATTAAGTTTCTCTTTCTATTGATTCATCTCCTTATCTGTGAGTTAAATTAGCGAGTAACAATTAGCGAAAACGTTTGATATCATGTTCAATTCAGCTTTGAGAACTGACACACTATATAATCACACTATATACCGGGTGTCTCAGTAAGGGCGTATCACCATTAATAAGGGTGGAGGAAACAGTTGAATTATTTACTTTAAAAAGTATGAACAGATAAAATAGCGACATCTTACTATCGCTTTTTGACCTAACATTGCAGTAGGATAGACAAATTGAAGCGGGATTTGCTCCTAATAAGTCCCCCATGCAAGGCGGCCATGCTTGCTGTCAAAGCATAATGAAAGATTTTAGAAAAATTTTGTGCAAATCGTTTTTGTCCAGAGGCTGCTCGAGGTTCTCGCTGCAATCAAAAACGATTTGCACAAAATTTTTCTAAAATCTTTCATTATGCTTTGACAGCAAGCATGGCCGCCTTGCATGGGGGACTTATTAGGAGCAAATCCCGCTTCAATTTGTCTATCCTACTGCAATGTTAAGTCAAAAAGCGATAGTAAGATGTCGCTATTTTATCTGTTCATCACTCTTACATCGCAATTGCGAATAAATTGGGCAAGTCGTTTTTGTTTGCAGCGGGAATGTCGAGCTACGTCTCTGCTGAAGAAGCCCCAAGCAGGGCTGAAACAGCTGTCCAGAGGCTGCTCGAGGTTCTCGCTGCAATCAAAAACGATTTGCATAATTTTTTTTTTTTTTAAAGTATCATAACTTCTGTACACTTTATCAGAAATTAACGAACTTCGGCTCGCTTGAAAGGAAGTTTTAAGCTGATCTAAAGTTTCTATTCAACGACTCCGGTTAATTCGTTATAAAATAGCTAGAGGACACCATTTCCAAAATGAAGTTTCTCCCAGGTTACAAAAAAAATAAAATAAATAGGTGTGTTTCTTTTGCAAGTGTTACAACGTTCAAAACATGATGAATATTTTGGCGAGAGCCTAAAATGATTATATTTTTTCGTTCTCCAGTTATTATCAAATATGTCCATCAATTGATGATATTAAAGGATCAAAGCTGTAGCTTATTCTGAGGCTTTTGTTGGTTAAACTAATTTTTATTGTTGGCCTTATTGATTGCGCCTCCTTGCGGTGAACTCTTTGAATTTCTCTTGATCACATTGACTATAATTTCTTTTTTCCCGAAGCTGTAGCAAAGTAAATCGTCCTTATGCTGTATCCATTTACGTTAAATATAACGTGACGTTGTGGACGAGTTTACGTTCACATTCCTATTTCAAAAACAGATAACAGCACGTTATGTTTAACGTAAATGGATACAGCACAAGGACGAATTAATCGGGTCGCGCGCTTTTAGACAATCGCCCTTGTGCTGTATCCATTTATGTTAAACGTAGCGTGACGTTATAGATGAGTTTACGTTCAAATTCCTATTTCAAAAAAAGATAATCGCCCCTATGCTGTATCCTTTTACGTTAAATATAAAGTGCTGTTATCTTTTCTTGAAAAGGTAATTTGAACGTAAACTCGTCGATAACGTATAACGATTAACGTAAAAGGATACAGCATAAGGGCGCACACCACGTTATATTTAACAAATATTGTTGCAAATCGTTTTTGATTGCAGTGAAAACGAATTTTTTTTAAACTTTCATTATTACGCGTTGACAGCAAGCATGGCCGCCTTACATGGGGTAGCTTATTATGTAGCAAATCCGCTTCAATTTGTTATCCTACTGCAATGACAGGTCAAGAAGCAATCGCAGGATGTCGCTGTTTTATCTATTCACCGTTGTATTTAACGTAAATGGATACAACATACGAGCGAATGTTATGCATTTTAACTTTTCGTGCCGCAATTAAAAGGTTAATAATAAAATTGATAATTTAACACGTGCAGCTAAAACCGCTGCCCTTAGAAAGGAAAATATCACCAAAAAAGAGTTAATAACGTTTTAATACCATGCATCCCACGAAAGAAATATCATAAAGAATAGCTACTTGTTTTACTTTTCTTTACATTTTGTTTCGGTTTCAAGGACGCCAGTTTTGGAACTGCCTGTATAGGTAGATAATTTAAAACGATCATCACCCTAAGATATATTGTGTTGCTGCACTAATGATACGTCGAGTATATAAATTTGGGCCATTCTTTCTTGTCCTTTGGTCTATTTCTACCTTCGTTTTTTTTTTTTTCTTTTTACCTCAAAATTCGTCCTGCTTCGTTACTCCACGTTTTCTTTGGCTTTCCTCTACTAAGCTTATACTGTATTCCAGCCTCCCATATGTGCTCTGTCAGTCATTCTATTTTATACAAACTATTTTATTCTTTCTATTTCTATAATATTTATAAATGACTCTAATCCAAGATCTATTCCTTTACTTCGTAATTTCTTTGCCTGTTTAGTATTCTTATTTCTGCTAAAATTCCTTTCAAATTAATTGAAATTCGATAATTTCTGATTAAAACTATACAAGTCGCGATATATTTTAAGGGAAATAAGCATAGATAACGATCACGTAAAAATTAAAAAAAAATTGTGTTTTGTAATTACCAAGGAAAAGAATTCAGACCACTTGTTCCGCGAACGGTACAAAAATTTAGTACTCGGAATGTATCAGCCTCGCCCATAACATGCGAACGTTCGCATTGCAATCCTTCCCCTTCCACTCAATAACAATTCGATGCATCGCATAGTACATTCGACGTAAAAAGCATCCAACACTAAGTGGCCTGAATTCTTTTCCCTGGTAATTACTTACAAAATAACGTTCTTTTTTTGAAAATGTGTATAAAGGAGCATTTTCGCGCTTTTCCAGAAGTTTGTAACACCTGTACAGGGTGGCTCAACGATGCGTATTTCTTCTGTGAGGCCTGTAGGAAAAAAATTAGGAAAAAAATCGATAAAGTATTTTATACTAGATAATACGCGGCATATTGTAAAATTATTTTGAAGTATACAGAGTGATCAGAAAAATTGTGGTTCGTGGAAACTAATTTTTTTTTAATGGAACATCCTGTATATTTTTAGATATTTGGATACACCGCAATGAGCAGATTACAACGGTATAAAGATATATTGATTTCATTGAACTACTTTCGTAAAATAAATTTTGTTCTTGAAGAATTTTGCAAGAATACAGTCAGCTTGAATATGAATTTCTGATTACTGGGGTAACACAGACGAAGGAAAATCTAACACGATATATTTTTTAGGACTTTGGCCTTTATGAAAATGTGAACAAAATTAAGATATCTTTTTGCATTATACCGAACGATCGATACTTACGAAACATTCGGCATCTCATTTTTTTTAAATTGAACGGCCTAATTTTTATTTCAGAAATGAATAGCACTTAAATGTAGCTTTCTGCTGATATAAGGTTATATACCTCTATTTTTAATAATTTCGTCACTAGAAATTTTCTTTTTATAAGTATTTCAATGGTCGGCGTTTTAAACTATACACCCAGTATTGCTACTTTCCTACCTATATTCAATCATTCGAAGTCATTTTTCGATCATTTGATTCTACTTTCAAAGATTTCTAATTTGAATACCCCCGCGATAGGATTTATTTTACCAAAAATAATTTAAAAGCTGACCATTGAAATACTTGTAAAAAGAAAATTTTTAGTGACGAAATTATTAAAAATAAAGATATATAACGTTATATCGGCAGAAAGCTACATTTAAGTGCCATCCATTTCTGAAATAAAAAGTAGGCCGTTCCATTAAAAAAAAAAATAAGATACCGAATGTTTCGTAAGTATCGATCGCTCGATATAATGCAAAAAAATATCTTAATTTTGTTCACATTTTCATAAAGGCCGAAGTCCCAAAAATATCGTGTTAGATTTTTGTTCGTCTGTGTTATCTCATTAATCAGAAATTCATATTCAAACTGACTGAGTTTTTGAAGAATTCTTCAAGAACAAAATTTATTTTACGAAAGTAGTTCAATGAAATCAATATATCTTTATACCGTTGTAATCTGCTCATTGCGGTGTATCCAAATATCTAAAAATATACCGGATGTTCCATTAAAAAAAAATTAGTTTCCACGAACCACAATTTTTCTGATCACTCTGTATACTTCAAAATAATTTTACAATATGCCGCGTATTATCTAGAAAAAACTCAGTCAGTTTGAATATGAATTTCTGATTAATGAGATAACACAGACTAACGAAAATCTAACACGATATTTTTGAGACTTCGGCCTTTATGAAAATGTGAACAAAATTAAGATATTTTTTTGCATTATATCGAGCGATCGATACTTACGAAACATTCGGTATCTTATTTTTTTTTTAATGGAACGGCCTACTTTTTATTTCAGAAATGGATAGCACTTAAATGTAGCTTTCTGCCGATATAAGGTTATATATCTTTATTTTTAATAATTTCGTCACTAAAAATTTTCCTTTTACAAGTATTTCAATGGTCAGCTTTTAAATTATTTTTGGTAAAATAAATCCTATCGCGGGGGTATTCAAATTAGAAATCTTTGAAAGTAGAATCAAAAGATCGAAAAATGACTTCGAATGATGGGGAATGTAGGTAGGAAAGTAGCAATACTGGGTGTATAGTTTAAAACGCCGACCATTGAAATACTTATAAAAAGAAAATTTCTAGTGACGAAATTATTAAAAATAAAGGTATATAACCTTATATCAGCAGAAAGCTACATTTAAGTGCTATTCATTTCTGAAATAAAAATTAGGCCGTTCAATTAAAAAAAAATGAGATGCCGAATGTTTCGTAAGTATCGATCGTTCGGTATAATGCAAAAAGATATCTTAATTTTGTTCACATTTTCATAAAGGCCAAAGTCCTAAAAAATATATCGTGTTAGATTTTCCTTCGTCTGTGTTACCTCAGTAATCAGAAATTCATATTCAAGCTGACTGAATTTTTGCAAAATTCTTCAAGAAAAAAAATTTATTTTACGAAAGTAGTTGAATGAAATCAATATATCTTTATACCATTGTAATCAGGTCACTGCTGCGCATCCAAATATCTAAAAATATACAGGGTGTTCCATTAAAAAAAATAAGTTTCCACGAACCACCATTTTTCTGATCACTATGTATAGTTCAAAATAATTTTACAATATCTCGCGTATTGTCTAGTATAAAATTCTTTATATATTTTTTTCCTAATTTTTTTCCCATAACCCTCACAGAAGAAATACGCATCGCATCGTTGGGCCACCCTGTACAATCCGATTCAGACTCATATGACTATCAAAAGCTTATTTTTTTAATTTTCTATTTTTTATGTTAATTCTAGTAAGATGTTTAATCCACAGTATACTTACAGATCATTTTTTTTTTAATTATATGCCGAGCAGATCAGTTTGAATTAAGAATACAACTTGTGACTTCGACTGCAAGAGACAGAGCTGTTTCACGAAAGTTAAAAGGAGGCAGCTACACAAAAGCTGTCGAAATTATTAATCGATAGATCGGCATAAAATAAAAAAAGAAAAACATGTATATTGAGGAAGCCAATTCAAGTTTTCCACATTCGAGGATTTGAAAAGTCGACAATATTTTTGAGTTTTGAAAATTCAAATAAACATGTCTCATTTTTTTGAAAATTCAATATAGCAACTCGATGAACTTCTTTCTCTAACAAGCACATGACAAATTTTATGTTATTATACAGGCTGTTCTTTTACTGTGTGTAAATATTTAAACCTGTAATACATCACCATAAATGGCAACGATTAAACTTATATACCCTTAACACTAAGTTAATAGTTTTCGAGAAAAATGCATTGGAAGACTTTCACCAAACCGTTTGAGAACTGCTGGCATAGCCTTGCCTGTGTGAATGACGACCCGAATATAGGTCAGTGTTTTACGATGTCGTAAACGAACATCTGTTTGATACGTATGAGGCCTATTATTAGATCGTAACAGCCGAAACATTTTAAACGCGCTCACAAAGCGTCTGGATTTATTAAAACAAGTGCCACTTCGCTCCAAGTAATTACAATTTTAGATATTTTCAAATTATAAACCGACGATTATAACTACTGCACAAAAAATGCGAATGAGTTATATAATGACATCACCGTCATTCATCGTTTTATTTCCGGATATTTACCCTCACAAGTAATAAATTGCCTTTCCATTTCTTATTAAGTAGATTAAGATTTCTTTAGTTTAATAAAGAAACTTTAAAATAATATAGTAATTTATCTACTGTTTGTACAGTTTAAAATCGGCTGGATTACGTAATCACACTAGGGAGATTAAATTAGCTGTTAAACTGATATATGCTCACTACCAATATGACTGACATTAAATTTAAGATTTCTATTAATTCAATTATGAAATTCGGCTAAGTAAAGCATTTTTAACGCGCTTGCATTGCGAATTCCAAAATTTACAAATTCATTAATATCTTAAAGTATTCTGGCATGCATTCGATTAAGTCGCAGTTTCGCATTTCTTTTGATGCTTTTTATTATGGCAATTTTTTGTGTTTTTACAACGCTGTAACGCGTTTAAGGTGGGGCAGTATTACATTATCGTTCTGTAGTTAGGAAAAATTTGACAAACGACGATAGGATTTTTGATTCGTAAAAGCGCATATTAAGATCGTAATGGCATTTACAAATAACGAAAAAATAGATATGTTACTCTTGAACGGGGAAGTCCGCGGAAACGCACATAGGGCCCGGGCATTGTAATAAACGATATCAGTGAATTTTATTACGAAACGCTGGAGAATGAGTTTAAATGCGGGACTCTTTTTATGATCGGCGCTATGTGTGGGCACACCCACTGACTACAAAGGAAGGCATCAATGACCTTGCTGAATGTTTCTCTCTCGCACATTTCAGCAGTTTCAAACAAGTGGAACCTCCGAATTTTTGGGCTATGATATAAATTGATAAATATCCATCGCGCTTATTAAATTAATCAATTTTCTCAATTTTCACGTAATTGTTAATAGTTTTCTGCTCACAAAACTGTAAAAATAAGTAAAAATTAGAAATTCCATTTTCTAAAATTATTTTACTAATTCATACGTGTTCATCGTGTACTTTATTTGCTGGTCGTCAATAAACTGTATTGTTATTTCCTTATTGCGCAAAATGTTTAAGAATGTCTTTTGTTCTTTCTGCATTTCGGAAAATCTTTATTGAATGCAGTCATCGCTTTTATTATTTTGTGGAACCAAAACAATAAAGCGTCATCGAACTCGAACTACGAAGAAACGTGTTCGTTGGTGGAAATAAGTAACAAAGTGACAATCAATCAAAGAGACTTATATCTTTTTTTAAATCATTTTAATACGCGAAATTAGCACTGTAAATCATGTGTACTATTGGTTTACAAATACCAGGATGTCAAGATCTAATTATTGTCGATTATCTAATGAAACAAATTTAATTCTGATCAATGCAAGCAGATTTAAATTGTTCTTCTAATCATAGTGCACACACGGGCCACGACCGAGAGGTTGTGAATTTGAACTGTCGTCTTTAATGGGTCGGTGATTCTATTTTATTGTGTTCCCATAAAGCTTTTAAAATGCGATCAAGCAATTGACCTTGAATTTTGCTGGAATTTTGTTTTATAACGTTGTTTTTGTGCACGGCCGACCAGAAGTTCTCAAACAAAAGAGTCAATACTCCTCCACTAGGTCATTTTTTTATTTTTGAGCTAGACTTTTAGTAGTTGCAGCATTAATTCTCTTACATGATGAGGAACTTGCGGTATTAATATGTGAAACTAATTTGATTACACCCTGTATAACAAGTTGCATAAGAAAGATTCAAAACCATTGATATAATGCAATTTAAACGCGAATTGAAAAAATTGTTTATTTTCAAAAGTTAATTTTTTATTGACGTTAAAGCAATATTTATGTTTCTTTTCTGGACTTGTCCTATACCTACCTTTATAAGGTCCTGTGGATTAATAAAATTATTATTATTATTATTATAACGTCGTATGCCAGGCTCAAATTAATATATGCAAACAGAGCTTTTTTTATTAAAAAAAAAGTTAAAATGCTAGTTTGCCATTCTTTGGTTCTATTCAATTTTAATTATGCTCATGCTGTGTATGGTCTTTGCATCGACAGTGACACATGCAGAAGAATACAAGTTCTATAAAAATTCTGCTTGAGGCTTATTTTTTTGGTGTGCTAAGAAGACAAAGAATTACACATAAGAAGCGAAATGGCTTAATATGAAAGATAGGGGAACCCTACATTCGGGTTGTTTGTTTCACAAAATTATTCGGAATGGCTATCCTAGGTATCTGCACAACAAAATTCCGTGACGTTCATCATTTAAATATTAGAAATAAGGGGCTCTTAACTCCACCACTGCACAAAACAACTTTATTCGAAAGATCTTTCAGTAACACCGTTACGTCTATCTATAACTCATTATCACGAAATAAGAAAGTTAATAAATTTGCCTCTCCCTTATTTAAAATTCATTTTAATCGATTACAAACATCTCTTAGACATCTTTATTTCAAAATTTATTTATCTTTACATTTCACATATAAAACTTTAAATCTCCTTAAAAGAATGGAGTGATTTCAGACGAGATTTTTGTTTCTTGCTTATTATTATAATTATTAAATTATTAAATTATCATGAATACATAATTTAAACAGCGATGTCCTGCGATCGCTTTTTGACCTAACATTGCGGGTAGGATTGACAAATTGAAGCCGGTTTGCTACATAATAAGTTTACCCCATGCAAGGCGGCCATGCTTGCTGTCAAAGCATAATGAAATTTTTTTAAAAACTTTTGACAATTTGTCAATCCTGCAATGTTAGGTCAAATCGCGATCGTAGGATGTCGCTGATTAAGTTATTCATCACTATTACATCGCATTTGCGATTATCCTTGGTCGAATCGTTTTCGTTTGCAGTGGAACTCTTGAACTGCTGAAGAAGCCCCAAATGGGGCTGAAACAGCTGCTCAAGGGTTTCACTGCAATCAGAAACGATTTGCAACCAATTTTTTAATTAAGTTATTATTATTTTAACATTTGTTTACATTGTATTTGTTCGTAGTGAACAGTTTACTATTCGTTTGATACTGAGAAACGCGTCACATAGTTTTCTCTAGTTGTTTTGGGTAGGCTGGGTGTAAGTGCAGGGCAATACTTGGTAATCCATCCGAATTCCGACTTTTTTCAAAGACATCTTATATCTAAATAAATTTTGTAAAATGCGGCTATTATGAAAATAAAGACATTATTATTATTATATTATTATTTTTTAAATTTAAATTTATTATTAGTTATTACTCATTTTATAAAATTGTTCACAAGCATGACATTATTACAGTATTTCGAGTAATAAAACATGAAATGATATTTTTAAATATACAATATGATATATCTTGAAGTAGCTGTTAAAAGCACAGCGAAACGCTGAGATCTAACGCATTTTTTCGCGGTGCAAAATTTTTACAAAGTGAAAGAGAATTTATTGGTTGGTTCATTTGGCACTTCTCTCTCAGATTATAACAAATTTGTAAATACGTGAATCGTGTCGGATATTCCCAAGTAATAATTTTATTAAAATTATTGTAGAGGTTACTTAAAAGTATTGCTTTCAATTTTTATGTTTAGATTGATTTGAACAGTCCTAGAAAAAGTGTACTCAATTTAATACGACTTTTATGTTTCCAAAACCACCCAGAACTAAAAAAAGTCTTATATTAGAACGCGTTTCTAAAAATAGAACTGAAAATTAACGCGCCGCGATGTTAAGCGTGTGAACAACACAACACATTCAACTGAAACGCTACTCTGGTTGCCTGAATTCCGGCTGAAACTTTTCCAATATCGAAACTTCTGAAACACTTCGCACGTTAAAGTTGGTTTTCCTGAGATGAAAAATTCTCCCGGACAGGTCAGTTCATTTCCTGTCGAAGGGATTCGCCACGCCGCCGACAGGCCATAAAACGCACAACAAAATACACGTTCATTATTAATGAACTCATTAATTCAGCAACAAATAGCGCAGCAAATTATTCAACTCCAAGTAACAATTACATTTTCTTCCACACGAACGACATTGATTTATTACAATACACAGCGAAGGTTGAGGAAAATTATTGCGGAATAGCTAGAGCTAGCTGTAAACGGACTGGTTTATTTACGTCGTCTTACTTTGAAACAAAAAAAAACGTGAATGTATAATTTGCTATTACAATTTTTTTTTCCTATTTTGTAAATGCAAATTCATACGTACGATTACCTTGATTGCCACAATGATTAAACAATTAAATACAAGTTATATGTGTAAACAAGATAGATACAAAAACGAATCGTTTTGATTACCTCTTTAGGCAACCCCAGTTTAAGTTTGTTGAAACCCCTCCCTTTTTGAAATAATAAGCTTCAGCTTAAATTTAAAATTGGCATTGTTTATATATCTGGGCTATCATCAGAGTTAGGAAAATTTCAGGCATTGCTATGGTTACGTAGCACGAGGGCATTGTATGAGCAGTCGTGGCGACGCACAGTGGTCGAAATGCTTAATCTAGCTGTGCAAAAATATAAAAGTAAACAGTACCAATGTAAAAACTTGATGTTTCTTTTATGTAATATACTTTGGTAGTTACTAAGACAACATCATAAAATTAGAAGTTATTTAAGTAACTTTAGATTGGGACTTTCAAACCCAAATACACAAAACAGTAAACGAAATGCTCATGTTCGTTTTTTTTTAAGCCTGAAAGTTTGCGCCTTGTTTTTAAGATTCTATTGGGACTTGTGTTTTCCAGAACTGTGGATAATTCTTCTACAGGTAATATGACCATTGAATAGCCATCATTTCAAATTTGAATGAATCTTTTATGTCAACTAACACACTGTTGAAGTTTAATACGTAGTAATCACTCATATCCGCTGATATTCGAGTTGAAATGTATTTATGCACAACCACAACAAATATTTGTAATTAGTTAATAAGAAAGTATGTGCAAGAAATTGCAAACAAATATACAGTGTGAATAAAAAGTAAGGAAGATTGATGCGATGATAGAGCCGCTATTATAGGTTTTACAAAAAAATGTTTTA
Source organism: Prosopocoilus inquinatus (assembly GCA_036172665.1). Lineage (NCBI taxonomy): Eukaryota > Metazoa > Arthropoda > Insecta > Coleoptera > Lucanidae > Prosopocoilus > Prosopocoilus inquinatus. The sequence goes on from CM069877.1 coordinate 37,670,400, forward strand.
AATAAAAGTTAAATGACTACTTATTTGCCAGAAACTGGAGTTTTTCATTTCTCTTGTGACGTCATAATCTTCAATTGTGACGTCATAATCTTGGACTGCGACATCATAATCCGAAACTGTGACGTCATTCATGATTTTGTAAACTCGAAAATGCCGAAAATGGATATGAGTGGTTACTATGTAATTGACTTCAACAGAGTGCCAGTTGATTTTAAAGTAGAATTCAAATTTAACTTCATATCTTCAATGTTCATATTACCTGTAGAGGAAAGCTTTGGAAAACAGAAATTGCAACAAAATCTTAAAAATAACTCATTTTTAGGCTAAGAATTTCGTTTATTGTTTTCTATATCTGCATTTAAAAGCCCTGTCCTTTAGTTACTCAAATAACAGGAATTTTTTTTTCTTCGAGTCCATCTGGGATGAGGAAAACCGAATCTCAAAGTGAAAATGGATAAATTTTATTTAAAAACTATTTTTCAAATCGTTAAAATCAAAATACTTTTATGCACTGAATTTTGCACAGCTAGATTAGGCGTTTCGACCACTTTGAGACGCCCTGAACATCCTAAGACCGGTTTTATCATAATAAAAAAAAATATGCAAACTGTTAGAAAAACTGACAATTCTAACTATTCTTATAAAAGAATTTTCAATAAAACCAATAATAACTCGGTAACAAATGCAATTTCCCCGGATGAAAAATTAGAAAGCTTCTATCGTGTATTGCAAGATGTTTTTTATTTATAATTCTTTTCTAATTAAAAAGATTCATCATGGTCAACCTAAATCCTGGATCACACCTGGAATTAAAATATCATATCGTACCATACGTGACTATTTAAATTTGAAAAAGGCAATCCCAAATGAAGTTATAAATAAATATTACAATAAATATTGTCGAATATTAAAAATGCTAATAAACTTTTAGCTAAACGCCTGCATACAAATTCCGTAATTGCCCGATCAGATAATATTATTAAATCAGTGTGGAAGATAGTAAAAGTAGAAACAGGAAATCTAGCCAAAACAACTGTTAATATCTAACTTAACGATAAAGGCGAGATATTTGAGAATCCATTAGACATTAGTAATAAGTTTAATTCATATTTCTCAGACTTACCGATCCTTTTATTAAAAGATTTTCCTAAGTCTGTAAATCATATCATTGAAACACTGTGCTAAATTAACAGAACCACCTCCGCTTCGTTATTCTTTAATCCTGTCTGTGCAACAAAACATTATTGTACGTGGGCTGCTGGAAAAATTTCTGGAATCTAGTAGGTCTGGAATTGTTAGCGTTTATTAACTGTCATATTTGAAAAATTTGACGTTTTTCGCTTATAATTCTATTGACAGTTCCTATCCAAGTGAACTAGTTTTGTTTGTACAGCATTTGAGAAAAAGTAATTTTGTGTACACATGGAAATATCGCGTGAAAATTTTCGTGCCATGATTTTTTACGATTTCAAATGTGGTCTAACGCCGAAACAATGCCTCGATCGGCTTCATTTGGCTTTTGGAGATGAAGCACCATCAAAGAGCAATGTTTGTAATTGGTTTGCCGAATTCCAGCGTGGACGTACCTCTCTCAGAGACGAATGTCGTGAAGGTCGTCCATCAACATCTGTTGTTGCCACTAATGTAGATGCTGTGCGTGAAATGCTTGAGCGAGATCGACATGTGACATACCGTGAGATTCAAGCATCCTTACGCATTGACATGAAAACAATACACCAGATTATGCATGATCATTTGAACGTACGAAAGCTTTGCAGTCGTTGGATCCCACACAATTCAACAGAACCGCAAAAGCAGGGTCGTGTCAAATGGTGCGAAGAAATGCTCAAGAAATTCAATGGAGATCGTTCAAATTTAGTTTATAACATCGTTACTGGTGACGAAACGTCGATCTATTCGTTCGAGCCAGAAAGTAAACAACAATCTACCGTTTGGGTATTTCAGAATGAACCAAAACCAACAAAAGTTGTCTGTTCACGCAGTGCTGCGAAGCAAATGATTGCTTGTTTCTTTGGTTTAACTGGACATGTAGCAACCGTGGCTTTAAAGGATCGAAAAACCGTGAATGATTGGTATACTACAATTTGTTTGCCGGAAGTCATCGATCAAATAAGAAGAAACAATCGAAATCGACGAATTATTCTCCATCATGACAACGCCAGCTCTCACTCAGTCCGACAAACAGTTGATTTTTTGTCCAACAAAAATGTTGAATTAATGACTCATTGTCCATATTCACCTGATTTATCACCTAATGATTTCTTTTTGTTCCCAAATATCAAAAATAAAATGCGTGGTGAGCGATTTTCGTCGGCTGAAGCAGCGATTGAAACATTCCGGGACACTGGTTTCTGAGGTACCATCTTTAGAGTGGAAAACGTGCTTATTGACGTCAAAGGCGAATACTTCGAAAAACAATGATACCGTTTACCAAATTTCATATGCGTTTTTTCATACCGTTTCCAGAAACTTTTCTAGCAGCCCACGTATCTCTTAAAAGTACTTATTCTATTGGTGTAGACGATATCCCAACACCAACATTGAAATTAGTCTCAGGTAAAATATCAGAGCCCTTAGCAAACATTATTAACTGCTGTCTTGAATTGGATGAATACCCTACTGCCTTTAAACTTGCAAAAAATAACTCCTGTTCATAAGCAGAAGGATAGAGATAATATAACTCACTATCGGCCTATCTCAATTTTATGCTCAATATCAATTTTTTTTTAAAAAGCTGTATTTAATAGACTTGTAGATCATTTTGAGAAACACAAACTTCTATTTCAGCATCAACATGGATTTAGAACTAAACATTCCACAACCACGGCACTTCAGCTTACATTGCAGGTCCTATACGATAATTTGAACAAAAATCAAATAGTAGCGCTGATCTGTTGCGATCTTTCAAAAGCCTTTGACCTGGTAAATCATAAATTGTTACTTGAAAAGCTGGACTACTATGGTGTTCGTGGGCTACCGTGGAAGTTATTACAATCTTATCTATGTAACCGTGAACAAATTGTAGAAGTCAAACACACAAATTTGGAATTACTCCCAGTTATTTTTCTGATAGATCAGCCATCCTCCATGGAGGAGCTCCGCAAGGTTCCATACTGGGACCACTTTTATTTAATATCTTCATTAATGACTTTCTTTGGAATGTCTCTGAACACGTACCATGTATGCTGATGATATATGTATCTGCGTCCATGCACAGGATTCTAACAAACTTTAAATACAAAAGTCAACACAGCTTTGCAACAAATAAAAAAAAAACTGGTTTAAAATAAACCGACTGGTAGTTAATGGTAGCAAAACAAATATAATTAGATTTTCAAACAAAGTTCCTGATAACTATAGTTTCCTATTTGGTTCGCAAATTCTAAAGCTCACTACCAAATCTAAAATACTTTGCCTCACGATTTACCATCAATTATCTTGCTATGATCAGGTGGAGTCCCTAATACTTCGATTGGTTAAATCTCTTTACGCTACTAAAACTGTAAGGCGGCACTGTGATGAAGCATATACCGGGTGGAAAGTTTCAAACCCGAACATAGCAAAGTTCCATTGAGAACTACGTTTCTGTAGATTACTGCTCGCCATTTAAAGATACAAAAATGGTAATGGTATTAAATGAAAGATAAAATTAAGCCCAATGTTATCGTGTTAAAATTATTCCTGTTGTGTTAATATACTTTGAAATAGAAATTAAATTTTTAAATTTCAAATGAAAAATGTAGTCGCCTTAGTATGTCAGATTTGAAGTTTGCAATTCAAAAATCAGAATTTTGTACAATGTGCTTCTTATTCAAAATAAAATTCCATTCATCTGTGTAGCATACTGACGATGAAAAACTATCAGGATTTATTTCTTTGCTCCTGTTTGATTCACAAAATACTTTTCTACTATTCTTGTTAATTTCAGTACAATGTTGATGGCAAATGGATTTGTGGGATTGATGTTTTTTTTTTTTAATATTCTTTAGAGTTGTGTGTTACTTATTCTTGAACAGTGTGAAACTTATTTAATTCTTAGTACAATTGAATTTAAAACTGATTTAGTATCGACATGTGTCGGTATTGATTGCCCATGGCCCATCATTTCAAGTTTATTGATAGTATCAGAAACAACAGCATTTTTGTATGCAATGACGTAGAATACAATTATCATTCTAATAAAGAAAGAATTGTTGTAACTTAAACGACAAGAGTACCTACCTATTAGTTGCTCTGAAAAATAATTCATAATACTTTTTGACTGACGTATAAATCATTTTCCATTAATTGAAACAACTTAAAGTTTAAAACGTATAGTCGGGCCGCCGAAGAAACGGAGTAATAAAACTGCGTGTTATATACGTGATTGCTGTTTCTGTGAGCTAAGTACCGACAGATTTATACTAGCCTACAGTGTCGGTCACTCTGCAGAGTAACAACATACTTCCAGTAGTTCGTATTTTTCTTATTTTTAACAAATTGGCGTTATTATTAATCAGTCTTTCTTAAGACTTAATTTAATATTTGAATAAAATAATGGTAAGTGGTAATTTGTGGTGTTTGATGTAAATACGGCTTTCCGTGTCGGTGTCACAGGAGCAGCGCGTGATCACTCCGTTTCTTCGGCGGCCCGACTATAACATAGGCGACAAAATTTTTCGTTTAAAATTTGAAAATTTTATTTATATTCCGAAAGTATTAATATTTAGGAATAATTTTAACACTGTAATATTGTCCACGATTTTCTCTTTTCTTTAATACCATTGCCATTTTTGTATCGTCAAATGGCGAGCAGCAATTCACAGAAACATAGTTTTCAATACAAGTTTGCTATGTTCGGGTTTGAAACTTTCCACCCGGTATGTACAAAAATGGTATATTTTGGATACTTCGAATCAATTCTCCGGTATGGAATAATCCTTTGGGGAAAACAGCTGCACTCTCATAGAGTATTAAAATTACAAGAAAACGTGTTATCCGAATAATAGCAAAGTTAAAATTTAGGGATAGTTGTAGGGAAACATTCAAAAGGCTTGGTATAATAAATTTGTATTTATACGAAACAATCCTGACAATCTTCAGAATTAAAAACACTTTCACATTTAACGCTGATGCTCACAATTACAATACTAGATATCCTTATTATCTTCGCGTAGAGCAACCAAGACACAGGTCATATTACAACTGTTTTCTTTACAATGGTATATTTTTTTTTAATAATTTACCATCCGAGATACAAGCCATTCAGTCTGAAAGTCTTTTTAGAAGTAAAATTAAAAACTATTTTTTAAGTACAGTTTTCTATAATATTGAAGAATTTATGGCTGTTAACCCATAGGATCTCTTACATAATTATGACTGTGACTATAATACATTGATGAATTTCGGCTGTTAACTCATAAGATCTCTTAGCTTTATGACTATGACTTGACTGTGATATTACTGTATCGTAATGTATTGTATTGTTTGTTGTGTTTATTTACTGATGCTTGTTTATATTGTATAAATTGTTTATATTATTTTTATGTGTATATTTCACGCCGCTGGCAATAAATAACGATTACTACTCCTACTACTCACCTTTCACGAACGGCTCCCAAATGTACACCTTCCCTTTGAACGGCCTGTTATTGAACATCGCGCATTGTTCGCCTCGAAAGTCCCTTTCGAAAGGACACTCCTGAAACAACGGTTCTTGCGAAAATCTTACGAAATCCTTTGTTTTATTTCTATTGTGTAAATAACACTCGATTATTATGTGCGTGCAGACCTGCCAATTATTCAAAAACTTACATTTGCATTGAAAGTGGCCGTAAATTATTATTACCATTAGAATAAAACAAAATAGAAAAGGAACTTTAACGAACGCACGAAAAGAAAGCTCTCAGCGCGGTAAGCTCCGCAAGTCCTTAAAGAGCTGCTCGAAGTTTTTTTTTATCTACTATTTTATCAACCTTTTTTTTTATTTTTAACTACTATTTTGTCAAGCTTATCACTAGCTCGAAAGCAACCAGAACTTAAGTAAAAAAACCAATTAATTTTCAAGTAATCAAGTACTGAAAAGTAATTACTCGGAGGGCATTAATAAGGCCAGGCACTCGTCGTGTTTTTCAACCGGCCTTCTGTAATTATGATTTAATTACAAGGGCCTAAGGGTGAATGCATATTAGCTGAGGTAATTTAATAAGCTGGCGCTACACAATCAGCTGTTTAAAAGGAAGCCGACGTGTACGTAGTTTATCTCGGCCTTGTAATTATATAGCTCAGACGTTGCCTTGTTTGTTCTGCTGGACTGAAAGAATGAAACGAATTCGTGAAATGCATGCTTAAATCACTTTTATTAGTTCCTTCAACGTCCGCGTGAATTTATTTTAATTTACGTGTCTTGATCTGTCATTGAAGTCTCCGGCGAAATTCCGCATTTTGCCCTTCTGTGGTTCGTTGCACGGGATCGAGATGATGCATTGTATTTTATTCGTAAAATAACTTAACAAAAGATCTGTTTGGTTATTATATTTATTAATGTGCTCCAATAATTAAATTATTTTAAATTTAAGAAGTAATTTTGGTTTTGTTCTTCCTCTTAAATTTTTTTAGTCGTAACGGAAGAAGAAGCGTTATTTAAAACATTACGTTCGACACAGTAGGAATGTGTGCGTCTAAAAAAAAAAACCTTTAACTTTCGTCGTTATGTCTTCACGTCAAATAAACGATGATTTAACGGCGTGCTTGACCCGACCTATGGCGAAATCTGTGCGATTATTATTAACCATTTCAATTTACGAAAGTTTAAAGTTGAGTCGTCTCCTAATTTACAAGCCCTGTAATTTAGGCGGCTTTTTAGTGGGGACGCGCGCGAACGTCGCTGATTCAATCCGTACACATAATAAATTTTATTGTATATCGACGACATCCGAAATTAATTTGGTTGTATGTTGTCCGTCCGGGCCGGACCAAATTGGTTTACATGAAACGCAGCATTGGATTACTATTACTCACCTGTGCGTTACAGAGATGTATTCTTTTGTACAGGCCTACGCAGTGATTCATTAACTTCTTTTCCTGTCTTCGACGTCTGTGTTTATGGGGGTATCTGTGGAGTAAAACAATCCGTCTCAGTTTCATCTTACATAAAAAAAAATAATTACATTATACAATACGTATACAGAATTGGCAAAAGTCTAATGAACGCGTGCGACAGGAAAGGCGCTATAAAAATCAAGAAGAAATATGACTAGCCACGCCCATGTGTACTGAAGACAGACCAGCAAGGCAGAGCAAGGCACGAACGCTTACAAAACGGGTCGCAGAAGCGCCTATATTTAAAAGCCAACTGGCCAATTACATCTGATATAAATTAGTCAAAACTTTTAAGTTGAAGATATCCAAGTTAATACTTCGAGGGAGAGAAATGCAGGATTGTTTCAGAGGGCATTCACCGCGCGCTCGCTTGAATTACTCGGCTGGTTATGCGATTGTTCTTCGCCCAGAAAATTCTGCCAGGTGAACCAGACAGACGTCCGTCGAAGTTTCGAGACACTGACAAGCCAGGCTCTAACGCTTGTGTTGGAATTATACACATCAAGTCATGCTTGGATATGTTGCTTTTTAGTACAGTAACAATAATTGTTTTTCATGTAAAAAGAAGTTCTGTCAAGTTCTATAAAAATAAAAATCCATTTACAAATAACTCTAACAAGTTATTCGTCACATCCCGCAAATTTCCATCAGGTTATGGGCGCCAGTAATTCACGCGAGTGACGAGAAGTAAAATGGCTAGTACAAGTGTTGTTAATTCAACGCGCATAGAACTATTAACAAAACTTAACTACGATACGTGGTGCATACAAGCTGAAGCTCTTTTGGTCAAGAATGATACGTGGCAGTACGTAAGTGGCGAAAAACCAAAACCCGAGTTATCAGGCGACAATAGTGAAGCTTTTGCCGCAACGCAGGCTGCACTGGACAATTCAAGACAGGAAAGCTAAAAGTGACCTCATTCTGGCAATTAGTCCTAGTCAACTACGACACCTGCGGAACTGTAACACTTCAAAAGAAGTATGAGATAAATTGAAATCCGTGTTTGCATCTCAAGGCCCTATGAGGAAAGCAACACTCTTCGAAAAGCTGCTGTTAGAGAAAATGCACGACGGAGATGATGTTCGAGATTACTTATCTCGCTTCATGGACACTGTGGACAAACTGCAAACCATGAAAATTGATATTAACGGCGATTTATTATCAATAATGCTACTTCATAGCCTGCCCGAAAGTTTTGACAATTTTTCCTATGCAATCAAATCTCGTGACAATCTCCCGGATATTGACATGCTCATGGTCAAAATCATTGAAGAACACGACAGTAAATTGCATAAGAACAGAGAACCAGGAGTAGATGCCTTGTTTTCTCGACAAATGTCACAAAAGAAACAGTCAAACACATGCGGTCAACGGAAAGTGCAAAATCAAGATGCCATAAATAAACCAAGACCGAAGTGTGACTATTGTAAGAAGAAAGGACACAAGACGGAAGATTGCTTCAGAAAACGCAAGAATGAACAGAAGGCTAATGTCGCAAATGAAGATTTCTTTGTACATGAAACCACCCGTGATCTCGTAAATGTGACTTACGAATCTTTTACAGACTCAAAATGGTGTCTCGATTCTGGATGTACGTCACACCTTTGTAAAGACCCACAATTATTTCTAAACACGAAAAGTGTCAATGGTGGTGTCAAACTGGCTAGCGAAGCGACGGCTCGTGTGACAGGAAAAGGCGATGTTCGTGTAACGGCTTTCGACGGTAATCGTGATAGACTGATTACGTTTCATGAAACTCTGTGTTAGTTCCAGAACTAAGAACAAATTTGATATCGGTCGCAAAAATAGTGGACAAAAAGCATTCCGTGACATTCAATGACAAATGTGCTTATGTGAAAGACAGTGACGGAAATGTCAAAATGATTGCGGATCGTATTGGGGACTTGTTTTACTTGCGAGAGGGAAATGATAAGACTTTTAAAACTACAGTTGTCGATTCGAATCTTTCCATGGACTGGCATAAACGATTAGGTCATCTTAATTGGAAAGATATGACACTTATGATTAAGTGTAAATCCGTGTCCGGCGCAACATATAAACCAATGAAATGCTTCCAGCCTGTGAAACATGTGCAGCTGGAAAAATCACTACTCTTCCCTTTCCTCGACGAGAAAGTAGATCAACAACCCCGCTCGAAATCGTTCACACAGATATTTGTGGACCCATGCGAACACAATCACGGGGTGGTGCCCGTTATTTCTTGACATTCATCGACGATTATAGCCGATGGACTGTAGTTTACTTCTTAAAACACAAATCCGAAGTAATTACAAAGTTCCAAGAATATAAAATTTTTGTGGAAAATGAAACTGGCCACAAAATAAAGGCTCTTCAGTCCGACAATGGCGGAGAATTCTGTAATGCTCAAATGGAAAAAATTTTGAAGCAAGCGGGAATCCGACGACGACTGACTGCACCATACACGCCGCAGCAGAACGGAGTCGCCGAACGCAAAAACAGGACTCTCGTCGAAACAGCTCGTTGTATGCTGGCGGAATCCGGACTGCCTAAATATTTTTGGGCCGAGGCTGTCGCCATGGCAACATACATAAGAAACCGCTGTATAACGAAACCGCTGGGTATCAAAACACCTCACGAGTTATGGACTGGCAAGCGCCACACGTCAGTCACATAAGGGAATTTGGAGCCAAGAATTTTATCCTGGACAAGTCTCTCAGTAGAGATAAATTTTCCCCCGAGAGGAATACCAGGAGTACTTGTTGGTTACTCAGATATTGCGAAAGCTTATCGAATATGGGTGCCCTCTGAAAATAAAATTTACGTGACACGAGATGTCAGATTTATGTCAAAGTTGGAGTTTAAGGATGAACCACAAGAATCGGAAACAATTCATGAGACGGAAATTGGGGCAAATTATCACACTCTAGAAGTTCGTGCACCGCAAAATGATGTACAAATACTAGACCGTCAAGATGAATTTCCACCGACAACTCCGAATACTAGCGAAAAACGTCAGAGTGACAGCAATCGTCCTGCATTAACTGATTTTGAAAATAATCAGTCACACCGAGGACGCGGCAGAAAATCCTGACAGGTAAACCTGGACGTCCGGCGAAACAATACCATACGGTATCCGCATCCCAAAGACCGGCAGATGGAAACTCATCGAACGAAAACGAACAGGGACAGGAAGATGCTGAATTTGCCATGAACGCTGACGAGATTCAGTTCCAAGAAGCGATTTCTGGTCCTGACAGTGAAGAATGTTTCGACGCAATTTATTCAGAAATGAATAGAAAGTCTAGTCCTAAATGACACTTTCGACATCGTCACGAGACCACAAAATGGGCAAGTTATTAAAAGTCGTACAATCCTAAGAAATAAATACGACGCGAATGGAAATCTGAGTCGAAGAAAGGCGCGGGTTGTTGCAAAAGGATATTCGCAGCGCTCAGGGATCGACTTCTTCGACACATTTGCTCCGGTTGCAAGACTTGGTTCGTTCCGGCTTCTTATGGCATTGACATCCAAGAACAACCTAAGCATTAGTCAGCTAGACATCGAAACAGCTTATTTAAATGGAGACGTTGACACCGACATTTTTTATGGAAGTACCTGAATATTTAGATGAAATGCTGAAACGTATGATTCACGAAGAGAATCATATTTTATCAAAGAAAGCAAACGCCATATTAAAGGAATTGCAGAAATCGAATGTTTTGTGCAAACTCCGTAAAGCTCTGTATGGCTTACGCCAAGCTGGCCGGCAGTGGCACTGTCGTCAACAGAGGCGGAATACATGGCAATATCCGATGCCGTCAAAGAAGCCATGTATCTCTCCAGTTTTCTGAAAGAATTGGGACACGAGCACATTGCTGGTGTGACCGTTTACAGCGATAATCGTGGAGCCAAGTTTCTAGCGGAAAATTCGATGTTTCATGCTAGATCGAAACACATAGACATCAGGCATCATTTTGTGCGACACACACTCAAGGATAAGAGAATAATTCTTTCATATTTATCCACTGATGAGATGATTGCTGATGTACTTACCAAGGCTCTACCTAGTATCAAGCATTCAAGATTTTCAAATCTCCTTGGACTACGATCCATTCAACATTCAAGCACGATTTGAGGGGGAGTGTAGGAATTATACACATCAAGTCATGCTTGGATATGTTGTTTTTTAGTACAGTAACAATAATTGTTTTTCATGTAAAAAGAAGTTCTGTCAAGTTCTATAAAAATAAAAATCCATTTACAAATAACTCTAACAAGTTATTCGTCACATCCCGCAAATTTCCATCAGCATGTAGCTTCAGTCAGATCATGTGAATCATCACAGTGCCGGCACTGACGTAACTAGACGTGTTCGGGCCCGCATGCAACTTTTTTGTCGGGCCCCTTTTTGTTTATATTTAAGCCCTGAAACTCAGAAAACGCCGCGTATAAACTTAAATTTGTTCAAGGTTTCATTAAAACGAAACTTTCTCTTCTAAACATAATAATATATAATTTTGATGTGATTATGAAGTATTTAAAAAAAATAATAATAATAAAACTAAATCTATACTGGTTCAAGTAGTATACAGGTTGTTCATGGGAAGCTGCTACGATAGGTAAGTTCCTTATTTGATTTTTTTTGGTTAACTCAAATTATGATAGCTACAAGACCTTTACTGCTCCATTTTATCGCCCCATCGGAAAAACAAATGTCTATCAGGTTTTCGAGATTTACTATCGTTTTCAACTTTTTTGAATGGAACACGATAGTTTATTTAAATTTGTCATTATTATAAAATCCTGGGTAGGAAACAAAAGGGCTTCCTGTTCGAGCTTACAGAAAACGAATTACGCGAACGTAGAGTCGGTGTTGATGATTTTTGCAGGCAATGTCGCCAGGTTGTTGACAAATTTTATGTAGACAAAAGGCGCTAATTTTTTTCTAAAAGAGCAAAAGAAATTTCTAGCAAAAAACAACGATATGCGAAGAGTAAGTTACACCAAAAAGAAAACACAAATAAAAAATTGTCGGTTCAGAATGGCGCAAATCCTGAAGAAATCAAAAGAAAAAACAAATGAAACCTGTAAAAGCAAAGGAGAAATGAAAAAAAAAACACAAAACAAAAGGTGTGAAGCGAACGAGAGAAGAACAAAAGAACATTGACAACACCACGCTGAACGTACAAACAATTTTCCAGACGAATAAAAAAAAATCGTTAAAAATAAAACTGTAAATAAATTAAAAAAGTCAATAATACAAAAAGTAAAAGAGAAATACATAGTATGAAAGCATAAGGACAAAAAAAACAAAAGTTTGACAACTAATGTGAACAAAACAAATTAATCACCAGACGAAAATGAAAAAAAAAACCTAGTAGAAAACAAAAGACAACTATAAGAACTCGTCAATCAACAAAATGTGAAAAATCAATTTCATAAAAATAAACAAAAGAGAAATATGAAAGCATGAAACAAAAGAAAAAAACAGACAGAAGTACCACGATACTAAAATGAACCAAACTAAAAAAAAACACCTAGTAGAAAACAAAAGACAACTATAAGAACTCGTCAATCAACAATATTTGAAAAATCAATTTCATAAAAATAAACAAAAGAGAAATATGAAAGCATGAAACAAAAGAAAAAAAAACAGACAGAAGTACCACGATGCTAAAATGAACCAAACTAAAAAAAAAAACCTAGTAGAAAACAAAAGACAACTATAAGAACTCGTCAATCAACAATAAGTGAAAAATCAATTTCATAAAAATAAACAAAAGAGAAATATGAAAGCATGAAACAAAAGAAAAAAACAGACAGAAGTACCACGATACTAAAATGAACCAAATTAAAAAAAAAAACCTAGTAGAAAACAAAAGACAACTATAAGAACTCGTCAATCAACAAAATGTGAAAAATCAATTTCATAAAAATAAACAAAAGAGAAATATGAAAGCATGAAACAAAAGAAAAAAACAGACAGAAGTACCACGATACTAAAATGAACCAAATTAAAAAAAAAAACCTAGTAGAAAACAAAAGACAACTATAAGAACTCGTCAATCAACAAAATGTGAAAAATCAATTTCCTAAAATAAACAAAAGAGTAATATGAAAGCATGAAACAAAATAAAAAAACCAGACAGAAGTACCACGATACTAAAATGGACCAAAAATATAAAATCTTGCAGAAAAAAATACAAACTAGTAAAAACAAAAAAAACCGCGAAAAGGAGTCAATAAAATGAGAAAGCCAGAAAACACGAAAGAGGAATGGATAGACAAAAAGGAAACGAAAGGACAAGACAAAACAAACGAACCGTGAATAAAATGCAAAACGCCAATTCCTTAAAACACAAAAAACAAAAAGAAAGATATTAACAAGAAACAAAAGAAAGCTATACTCGAGGTATTCGCGTCATATAATATCTAGCCTAAATCAGACGCCAGGCGCCAAATATGTATAATGTTACTATAAGTTAAGTCATTGAAAATGTAGTGACCATGGGCGTAGCTAAGGTGGGGTAAATGGGGCAGTTACGCACCCCTAGCTCACGGAGCTATAAGAAACTATTTCAATTCTCTATCTGTAGCTACTTTGTCAAATAAAAAAAAAAAACTTCTGTTGTTGACGAGAAGGCGAAAGGAAAGCTGAAGCAAATGGACGCGATCCAAGAAAAAATGAGAAAAATGAGATGATGGTGGAAAAGAGACGGAGAGAAAAGTGCAAAAATTCAAAGGAAAAGAAAAGAAAGACGAGGAAAACAAAACAGGATAAAAGGAATCGGGTATCGCGCGATTTCCGCGAAATCCCTGTCCGCCTCCTTGTTCGTGTTTCCTTTAATTCCTTCTATTAATTTATTTAGTTCAGCACTATCATATTCTTCTATTTAAATTTAAGATAAATAGAATTCGAAAGGAAAGAAACAAACGGATATAATTGTTTTACAAACGCAGAAGAAGAAATGGAAACAAGAAAAGATCAAGGAGGGAAAAGATGAGCGAAAGAAAATGTGCGATCCAACGGCAAAGACAAAAGAAAAGCTCTTGTATCAGTTCTGAAAACAATTCTTGACGGTGGAAGATGTTTAAAATGATTTTACACTGGCAACTTCTTTAAGAAACGAAATTCTAGGAATTCTTCCGCCTGTATTCAAATTGGCTATCTCTTTCTTAGAGGTAAATAAGTTATTAGATTAGTTGGGCATCTTTTTCTAGTGTTTAAATTTTTTTATTTCTTCAAAATTTTTAATATTCATCTTTTCTTTCGATAATTTCTCATATTTTATTTTATTTTCTTCGGGCGTTTTCAGTTTATTTGGGTGGGTTAACCTTGAAGAATTTTTTATACTATTTTTTGGATTTTTTTCTTAATTTTTAAGAACATATAAAATAGCGACATCTTACTATCGCTTTTTGACCTAACAATGTTACATCGCATTTGCGAATAAATTGGGCAAGTCGTTTTTCGTCTGCAGTGGAAATGTCGAGCTACGTCTCTGCTGAAGAAGCCCCAAGCAGGGCTGAAACAGCTGTCCAGAGGCTGCTCGAGGTTCTCACTGCAATCAAAAACGATTTGCACAATTTTTTTTTTAATTTTTAAGGTTAACATTTTTTTATATTTCAATTTTTTAGTTTATTCGAATCTCCTTAAAATTTTTAATACTGGATTCACTTAGGTTCAGTTTAGTTTGTTTGGTTGGGCCTTGAAACGTTTTCAACGTTTCACATTTTATGATTAACGGAAGATGAGTTTATTTAAGTTTACTTCAGCAGGGTCGGACACGAACAGTTTCGGTTTAGTTAGGTTGGGTTCACGTGATTTCGATTTAGTTCGGTTGACCTCTAAGTATATTTTCAATTTTTAAAGATATTTAAATTTTCCAAGATTTTTTTTATACTTTTCATTTTTATTTTTAAGACTTCCTTTTCTAATCTCCTTTAATTTTCGATTTTGATCATTTCTCATCACGTTTTTTATCTATTGTGAAATTCTTTTCATGGGTTGGCTTTATTTAGGTTGAGTTCAGTTGGTTTCTGTTGACCTTGAATTGAATTGTATTGTGCTTAAATTCTTAACGATTTTTTACTTTCTTAATTTTTAAAATATTTTTTTTTATTTTTTACATATTTTCTTTCGATTTTCTACAGTGTCTTTTTTCGAATTTCATTAAAATTTTCAATGTTTATCATTTGTGCCTTTCCCTAAACAAGATCCTGGCAACGCCCATGGTAGTCACCTAGACGTGGACAAAACACAGAAAACAGAAATTTTGATGAAACGTAGCCCGTATGTAATTATTGTAAAGTGAAAAAGATTATCATAAAATCGACTTTTATTCTATTTGATTTTCCATTTTATTTTATATTAATTTGAGAGTCTCATACACCCTTGGAAAAAAATGTTATATCCGTCTCGGTTCTCGTGATTTATCACAAGTATGTAGTGGAAGAGTTCATTCAAAAATCGTACAAAATCTGAGGTTTTATTTTCATTTCATCTTTATTTATTAAATTAAAAAGCGGCCTATCGTATTTAAAATAATAATTAGTTTTTCTTGTACGTCGTCACTTCATAAAATATAGTCATCAATCACTTAATTTATTTGTTCGATAAACAGAAGCAATGTATAATTATCTGAGCAAATGTATGTATATATGCAAATGAGTGTGTTCATATTTAATAACCCGATGATCCGGCTGCGGATTCTGTATGAATATTAATCAGAGAAATGTCTGACTTTCTGTATAACAGTGCTTAAAGTTGTCGTACAGATTCCTCGTCCTTCTTAAGTGGCTCGATCCCCATTCATGATATTGAAGCAATACTTTCAATTAAATCGAATTACTTATTTAAGTATAATCTCGTTAGATGGCAACCGTAATAAAATAGATAAGGGATGCATGAAAGCGCCAACTCCACTCTCGACTGTTTGGGTGAATCCAGACTTAATTCAGACAGAGATACGCCCGGTTGGCTTATAAAAGCAACCCTCGCAACTGCTTCCCCCTTCCATCTCAATCCAACGTTGTTACAGTCGAATTTTTGCTTGGGCCGGTCCGGTCGGGTAGGCTACTCCTTTTACATGCATGTCGAGTGCATTGCTGTAAATCTACTTCAGCGCCGCACTCGGTATTTGGTTGTTTAACACCAGCCCCGTTGAGCCTTTTTTGGTTTTTCGACAAGTGAGCGAATAAGTTGCGGTCATGTCTGCGGTGCCCTTCTGAATGTTCTGTTGATGAAGAATTGAACCAGTCGTTGCTAACGGATCAATGTCGCGTCGCTATTGCTATCCCCGTAGTGTAGGGACCGTCTCTCGGTTCTGTGAGTTGTGCCACGCTGTTTACGGCTGGTATGTAGTTCCAGACAGATTTTAACGTCGATTTCAAGCAGACTGGTTATTGCCTCGTTTAGTACTGAGAGGCAATCTCGACTGGATGGCGTTACGACATCCTCGTGCCGAAGCATCGAGTGAAATGCTTGCGGTTGTTGGTTATTGTTAGCTATTTATTATTTACCTTAAACCACGTTTCGCGTTTTATTGTTTTATACATATTGCTAATACAATGCTTAGTTCACCGCCAGCAAGATAGTGAGGATAGGTTGACAAGTAACCCACACATCTGACTTTTGTTAGCAATCTGCTACTGCTATTTTGTGATAGCAGTTAAAAAATAGCAGAGCGCTAAAGAGCTACCCATCACTAATTCCCCTCTTCGATATCGAACTTTGGAGGGGAAGCGTAAGACTTTTCCATCTCTTTTCCTTCCTCGGCGAGGTGTTGCGTGACGTTATATCACGGGGTGCTATATCTTTTGGGGGTTTGTCACGGAAAGAACTGGTAACGCGGTCGTGCTTCAAGCCATTGGCGGGTTCGCCGTTGACGTTTACCAGTTTTTTTTTTTTTTGTTAACTGTCACTTAGTTTATTCAGCTCAAGGCAGTGGGCGAAATTGTAGTAATTTTGGAGTTTTCTGCACATTGTTTTGTTTTTGTTTGTTTTCTGCAATTCACGAACATTTTGGTCTTGTATGCTTCACGCCTTATTATTATTTTTTTTACATTTTATTTACATGTTAAATGACTGTAAGCAATGCGAGAGTACTCGCGCCAACGCCCTTAACACTTTTGATATTAATGTGTCTGCCAACCTAATATATTATCCTCTAGACTTGAAAAAAATGATAATTTAATTCTTAATGATAATGACAAAAAAAAAGAAGTAGCTATGAGTTCTTTTTTCTCTTTCGTCTGCTGATTTTCCCCTTTTTCCAGACCTTGTGAATCACTCGCTACATGCGGCTCCTTCTCATCACTAAGATTATCCCTGGAAAGTCTCGAAATGTTGCAAAACTTAAAAGTAGCTTCAAGGGCCAGGCTTGGCTTTAATCGAAGATGGTTGAGACACGGACATTTTCTTTTATTAATAAATCTCTAGCATTCTCAATTAATTGTCGAATAGATTTATGAGTTCTTGAGAAGAATCGCGGATGTGCTTCGTCCTTCCCTTCTTTTAAACAATTCGCACAAAGTCGAATCTCGATTATCTTTATTAGTAGCGTTTTGGTTTGATGAAACAAACCAGAAATCGATTTCCCAATTTGCTTTCTACGGCTGTTCGATTGGCGTCTTACCTGTATTTTCAGAATTATCGAAAATGCTTCGCCTTTTTTTGGTTTCACTCTCCTTGGACTTCAAGATGAAAACGTTGCTTTAAAGAATATCTCAAATAAAAACGCCCAAATTTTTAAAAATTACCTTTCAACGAGGAACACGATACACAATTAGGTCAGCATCCGAAGGATCAGGAACATCTCTTTCTTGTACGCTCCCGCATTACTTAAGCATTATTCCCTCCAGATTCCTGCGCAAGTAGGGATATTCGAATATTCTTCGTTGGTAACGTTTCTGGTTTTCGGAAAAAAAACCAGGAACGATTTTCCAGTTTGTTTTCTACGGTTGCTGGAATGGCGCTTACAGATTTTCAAGAATTGTCGAAAATATTTCGCTCTTTCCTCTCTCTCTCTCTGTCTCTGTCTTTCTGGTTTTACCTCTTTGAATTTCAGACTGAAAGCTTTTCTTACGGGAATATCTCAAATAGCAACGCCAAAATTTTAAATATAGATAAGAAATATATTAACAAAACTTGAAATTTAGTTTACAGTTTAGAAAAATTTGAAATAAATGTATTAACAGAAATGTAAATTTAATTTACAATATGATTATTAAAAGAAAAACGATAGTTAATCTGAACAATTTTTTTTTTTAATTAAAACCGATCGAAATATTGG
The DNA here is from genome assembly GCA_036172665.1 of Prosopocoilus inquinatus. Lineage (NCBI taxonomy): Eukaryota > Metazoa > Arthropoda > Insecta > Coleoptera > Lucanidae > Prosopocoilus > Prosopocoilus inquinatus. The sequence goes on from CM069877.1 coordinate 37,688,777, forward strand.
CATACATATTAAATAAAAAATCAATCAATCAATCAAAAATTCAAGATTATAAAAATAAATAGATATTACAAATGAAATGTAGCTGTAAATCGAAAATCGTGAAGAGAGAATGAAGCGAATATTCAGTACAAAACAAATTGTATCTCCGTTTGCAAAATTGATTTCAAAGTGACGAAACTGAGTGATTGAAAAAAGAATTTAAATATAGAAATAAACAATTTTTCAACGAAGAACACGGCGCGTAATTAGGACAACACCTGAAGGACCCGGAATATCCCCTTCTTGTACGCTCCCGCACTGCTTAAGCATTATTCCCTTCCAGATTGCTGCGAAAAAGGGAATATTGGATAATGCAGTTGCTGTGCAAAATCATCCTTAATTTAATGCAGAAATTAGGGGTAATATTGCAACTACTGTAAGGTCGACCTTAATCTCTCGATCGCTTGTTGCATGCAGCGTGTAAAAATTCGAAGAAACTTTGCTTCCGCTTCTGGTTCTGACCTTGTACAGGGTGGTCCAACGATGCGTATTTCTTCTATGAGGCTTATGGGAAAAAAATTAGGAAAAAAATCTATAAAGAATTTTATACTAGACAATACGCAGCATATTGTAAAAGTATTTTGAACTATACAGAGTGATCAGAAAAATCGTGGTTCGTGGAAACTTATTTTTTTTTAATGGAAAACCCTGTATGTTTTTAGATATTTGGATGCGCCGCAATGAGCAGATTACAATGGTATAAAGATATATTGATTTCATTGAATAACTTTCATAGAATAATTTTTTTTCTTGAAGAATTTTGCAAAAATTCAGTCTGTTTGAATATGAATTTCTGATTAATGAGGTAACACAGACGAAGGAAAATCTAACACGATATTTTTAGGACTTTGTCCTTTATGAAAATGTGAAAAAAATTAAGATATCATTTTGCATTATACTGAGCGATCGATACTTACGAAACATTCGGTATCTCATTTTTTTTTAATGGAATGGGCTACTTTTTATTTCAGAAATGGATAGCACTTAAATGTAGCTTTCTGCTGATATAAGGTTATATACCTTTATTTTTAATAATTTCGTCACTAGAAATTTTCTTTTTATAAGTATTTCAATGGTCGGCGTTTTAAACTGTACACCCAGTATTGCTACTTTCCTACCTAAATTCAATCATTCGAAGTCATTTTTCGATCATTTGATTCTACTTTCAAAGATCTCTAATTTGAATATCCCCGCGACAGGATTTATTTTACCAAAAATAATTTAAAAACAGACCATTGAAATATTTGTAAAAAGAAAATTTTTAATTACGAAATTATTAAAAATAAAGTTATATAACCTTATATCAGCAGAAAGCTACATTTAAGTGTTATCCATTTCTGAAATAAAAAGTAAGTATCGATCGCTCGGTATAATGCAAAAAGATATCTTAATTTTGTTCACATTTTCATAAAGGCCAAAGTCCCAAAAATATCGTGTCAGATTTTCGTTCGTCTGTATTATCTCATCAATCAGAAATTCATATTCAAACTGATGAATTTTTGTAAAATTCTTCAAGAAAAAAAAATTATTTTATGAAAGTTATTCAATAAAATCAATATATCTTTATACCGCTGCAATCTGTTCATTGTGGCGCATCCAAATATCTAAAAATATACAGGGTATTCTATTAAGAACAAAATAGTTTCCACGAACCACGATTTTTCTGATCACTCTGTACACTTCAAAATAATTTTATAATATGCCGCGTGTGTGCCTTCGGTATGTCGCACGTCGACCACATTTGAAATCGTAAAAAATCATGGCACGAAAATTTCCACGCGAGATTTCCATGTTTACATAAAATTACTTGTTCTCAAATGCTGTACAAACAAAACTAGTTCACTTGGATAGGAACTGTCAATAGAATTATAGGCGAAAACCGTCAAATTTTTCAAATATGACAGTTGATAAACGCTAACAATTCTAGACCTACTAGATTCCAGAAAATTTTCCAGCAGCCCACGTACATCTTCCTAAAAACCACTTAAAACATTACATTATTTGCGTAATGACATTTCTTCAATTACTTCGAAGATTCATTATTTTTTTTTTTTGTACGCAAATAAGCTTAACATTTCCCAAGTTTACCTCTTCAAATAAATGCATGATGTGAGAATGAATAGGCGAGCCTTCAAAGAATTCAATAGCAATCACAAAAGAAAACTTCGATTTCTCTTCTTAATTAAAAGAGACGGTTACACACCGCATAGAATAAATCGTAAGCTACTTTTCACCATCGTGCATTTCAGCTTATTTTTTCAGTCCGTACCCTCCGAACATCGCCATTAAATTTTGCTCAAATAATATAAAATACGCTTTCAAAATTTAATTGTAAAGAATCTAATGCTGAAAATGTCGGATGTCAGTCAGTAAAAACAACGTGCATGACGCTGATTACAATTTTAATTACGTGTTTTAGAATCTCTGGCGTACTGAAAAGTTAAGTTGAAATCCCGAGCTGAAAGGAGTTGATGGTAATGGGTCACGACCGGAGAAATTGTACAAAGTAAACAATGAAAAAATTTTTAAGACGAAGCTTTGAAACGATGCGCCCGTTAAGCAAAGAAATTAATTAACAACGATTATGATCGATGTAACGACTCCTCAACAGTCTTGATCCATTGACGCAGGAATTTCTTTTTCTACCGGGAACGAAATAACTCATTCAGAAAATAACACTTTCCCTTAATTACAATTACTGGCAATGATGAATTTGATTTTTTAAGTTACCTCCGCCGCAATTAATAATAATAATTGTTGAGTTCGAAAAACCGGCAGCTTCCAGTATATCGGGTGTTTGTGAAATAAGTTTAGAAGTTTACACCTCTAAAACATCACCATAAATGGGAACGATTGAACTTACATAAAATAGTTTTTTTTTGAAGAAAATCACTAAATAAACAAAGATAGGAACAATTAAAATAAAAAATTTAAAAACGCAAAAATGAAAACGAAAAAGAAAATATTGAAACAGAAAATGACTTAATTAATAAAATTAAACGAACATAGCAAAATTGGATTAAATGCAAACGAAAACGAAAGACGAAGAACGAAACAAAGCAAAACAAATGACGGAACAACAAAACAAGAAAAGAAAAAACGGCAAATAAATACAAAAGGACACGAGAAAATCGTTGAAGTTAAATAAAAATCAAAACAAACGAAAAAGAAAAAAAAAAAGGTTAAACAATAAAACAAGAGAGAACCGACAAAGAAAACGGACAAGGTTCAATAAAATAAAATGAAAATGAAAAGATTTATAAAACGATAGCGATTGTCTTTTGTTTTGTGTCGTCGATTAACTTTTGTTTCATTCTATTGTTCGATTTTTGTTTTCTTCGTCGTTTGCATTAGCCAACGAAAACGAAAGACGAAGAACAAAATGAAGCAAAGCAAATGACGGAATAACAAAACAAGGAAACAAAACGGTTAATAAATACAAAAAGACACGAGAAAATCGATCAAGTTAAATAAAAATCAAAAGAAACGGAAGACAAAAAATGAACTGTAGAGTGAAACGAAAAATAATCAACGAAATAAAACAAAAGACGATCAATGAAGGTAACCGAAGACCAAATACTTACTTCTTGCAAACTCGAATAAGGAAAAAAAATGACGAACGTTGGAATAAAGCAAAAGGTTAAACAAAAAAAAACAAAAGAGGACCGACAAAGAAAAGCGAAACGGATCGATAAAATTAACTAAAAATCAAAAGATTTATAAAACGGTAACGATTGTCTTTTATTTCGTGTAGTTAAGTAACTTTTGTTTCGTTCTATTGTTCGCATTTTGTTCTCTTCGTCGTTTGTATTAGCAACACAGTTAAATGCAAACGAAAACGAAAGACGAAAAACAAAACGAAGCAAAACAAATGACGGAATAACAAAACAAGGAAACAAAATCGTTAATAAATACAAAAAGACACGAGAAAATCGATCAAGTTAAATAAAAATCAAAAGAAACCGAAGACAAAAAATGAACTGTAGAGTGAAACGAAAAATAATCAACGAAATAAAACAAAAGACGATCAATGAAGTTAACCGAAGACGAAATACTTACTTTTTGCAAATTCAAATAAGGAGAAAAATGGCGAACGTTGGAATAAAGTAAAAGATTAAACAAAAAAAAAACAAAAGAAGACCTACAAAGGAAATGGAAACGGATCGATAAAATTAACTGAAAATCAAAAGATTTATAAAACGGTAACGATTGTCTTTTATTTTGTGTCGTTGAGTAAATTTGTTTCGTTCTGTTGTTCGCTTTTTGTTTTCTTCGTCGTTTGCATTAGCAACATAGTTAAATGGAAACTAAAACGAACGACGAAAGACAAAACGAAGCAAAACAAATGACGGAATAACAAAACAAGGAAGAAACGATTAATAAATACAAAAAGACATGAGAAAATCGTTCGAGCTAAATAAAAAGCAAAAGAAATGAAGAAGAAAAAGTGAATAGCAGAATGAATCTAAAAAAATCAACAAAATAAAACAAAAGACGATCAATGAAGTTAAATGAAGACGAAATACTTACTTTTTGCAAACATAAATAAAGAAAAAAAAACTTTTGTTTTATTCTGTTGTTCGCTTTTTGTTTTTCGCTGCTTCCTTAAACTTTTCGAGCTTTTCGAGTGCAAGTAAAAACTAACTGCTAATTCAAATGTTAATTGTTTTTATCAATTTCACTCTGCATCACCCCCTGTATCACAGGACGTCTCTACCCCACACATACTTTTGCCCAATGGGTGGCGCAGTGATGTCTTTTGGCGATGTTTTTTTTTTTTCTCAAAGCAACGAGAAACGAAGTTCCACGTGAGAATTGCACCGTCAGCCTTTTTATGCTCAACGGAAAATCAAATATAAAGAGTGACTCAATATTGTATTTCATCAAATACGCGAAACTTAAGAAAAAAAATATTATCTCATGGGAAGAAACTGTTGTTGCAGTTCTTACTGGAGCTTATCATCTACTTGAGAGATTAAATACAGTAAATATTTTTCCTTTGTACCAAGGGGAATTTCCAATCCTTACTATTTTCGTGTTCCTTCTTAAGCTGAAAATCTTCTTCAGTCTTCCTCCTCTTGGCACAGTTAACGCGATCGTTTCTTTGCTGATTTCAATTATTGTTGTGCTTTCTTCACCTAACAATCTTCTTCAAACATCCTCGTCTTGTTTTATTTATTTCGATCTTTCTTTTTCTCGTTGGAATAAAACAAAAGGATAAACAATAAAACAAAAGAGGTCCGACGAAGAGAATGGAAACGGATCGATAAAATTAAATGAAAATCAAAAGATTTATAAAACGATAGCGATTGTCTTTTGTTTTGTGTCGTTGATTAACTTTTGTTTCGTTCTGTTGTTCGCTTTTTGTTTTTCGCTGCTTCCTTAAACTTTTCGAGCTCTTCGAGTGCAAGTAAAAACTAACTGCTAATTCAAATGTTAATTGTTTTTATCAATTTCGTTCTACATCATCCTCTGTCTCACAGGACGTCTTTACCCCGCACGTACTTTTGCCCAATGGGTGGCGTAGTGATGTCTTTTGGCGATGTTTTTTTTTCTTCTCAAAGCAACGAGAAACGAAGTTCCACGTGAGAATTGGACCGTCAGCCTTTTTATGCTCAACGGAAAATAAAATATAAAGAGTGACTCAATATTGCATTTCATCAGGTGCGCGAAACTTAAGAAAAGAATTATTTTCTCATGGAAAGAAAGTGGTGTGGTAGTTCTCACTAGAGCTTATCATCTACTTGAGAGATTAAATGCAGTAAATATTTTTCCTTTGTATCAACGGGAATTTCCAATCCTTACTATTTTCGTGTTCCTTCTTAAGTTGAAAATCTTCTTCAGTCTTCCTCCTCTTGGCACAGTTAACGCGATCGTTTCTTTGCTGATTTCAATTATTGTTGTGCTTTCTTCACCTAACAATCTTCTTCAAACATCCTCCTCTTGTTTTATTTATTTCGATCTTTATTTCTCTCGTTGGAATAAAGCAAAAGGATAAACAATAAAACAAAAGAGGTCCGACAAAGAGAATGGAAACGGATCGATAAAATTAAATGAAAATCAAAAGATTTATAAAACGATAGCGATTGTCTTTTGTTTTGTGTCGTTGATTAACTTTTGTTTCATTCTGTTGTTCGCTTTTTGTTTTTCGCTGCTTCCTTAAACTTTTCGAGCTTTTCGAGTACAAGTAAAAACTAACTGCTAATTTAAATGTTAATTGTTTTTATCAATTTCGTTGTACATCACCCCCTGTCTCATAGGACGTCTTTACCCCACACATACTTTTGCCCAATGGGTGGCGCAGTGATGTCTTTTGGCGATGTTTTTTTTTTTTTCTCAAAGCAACGAGAAACGAAGTTCCACGTGAGAATTGCACCGTCAGCCTTTTTATGCTCAACGGAAAATCAAATATAAAGAGTGACTCAATATTGTATTTCATCAGGTGCGCGAAACTTAAGAAAAAAATTATTTTCTCATGGAAAGGAAGTGGTGTGGCAGTTTTCACTGGATCTTATCATCTACTTGAGAGATTAAATACAGTAAATATTTTTCCTTTGTACGAATGGGAATTTCCAATCCTTACTATTTTCGTGTTCCTTCTTATGCCGAAAATCTTCTTCAGTCTTCCTCCTCTTGGCACAGTTAACGCGATCGTTTCTTTGCTGATTTCAAATATTCTTGTGCTTTCTTCAGGTAACAGCCTTCTTCAATCATCCTCCTCTTGTTTTATTTATTTCGATCTTTCTTTTGACATTTTCTGTGCTGATCTTATTACCAGTATTACCAACATCACTGTCATCAGTCATCGCATTACTGAAATGTTAGTGTCTTTTTTTTTGAAAATTTAGCTTTTATACTTGTGGTCTCTGAAAATTTTATGTACAGTGTGGTCCATTTTTGATGGTTTTACAGGGTTTCTCAGTTATTTATAGGAATAGAAGAAAACCGTTTTCGTGACCCAGTGCTACTTTTTCAAGAAAAACTCAGTGGAGAAAACAAAAGTTAGCTATCTCCATTCGTTCGGGAAATATCGGCAGAAAACGAATTTTTCCGAAAAATTATTTTTCACAATATCTCAGCTGTTTGACAAGATATTTTGAAAATTCAGAAACCGTTTTATTCAGAAATTAATGTAGATTTCGCTGACGTTATTGTCTTTTGTAAAAACTGCGCCAGTTCTGCGAAACGGACTATAACTTTCTAATTTTAAATGGAAACCGTAGTTGGCTATGACACAAATAAATTGCTTATTTAATGAGGTTTTCAAAAATATAAAGTTTGATATAATTATTTTTTGAAATAATAAAGATACTTATTATTTTTTATTTTCCGGTAGCTAACAAGCCATCCATGACACCAAAAACAAAAAATATAGTTCAATTGTTTTCCCAAAAATCAATTATTATTAAGTAAAACGGTTAATTTAATTCAATAAATAAATAGCTTCATATATCTATCAGAAACTGACATAAAATCACAAGAACGTAAAAATGGATTAACTCCATTTGAACATTTCTTTAATTATTAATGTGAATAGTTAAGAGATTTTTATAAATTTTAAATTGCATAAGTTAGTGCATTTCTTTAAGAAATAATAATTTCATTATTTTGCAGTACTTATCACGCTATCTATGACAATGAAAACAAAAGAAAATTCAGTTGTTTTCCTCAAAAATCTATTAGAATAAATAATACAGGTAATTAAATTTAACAAAATAAATATCTAACGCTATTAGAGAACTCATAAAACTACAAGTAATGTAAATATGGATTAACTGTTAATGCAGCTTTGAAGAATTATATGTTATATGTTCCTTTGAAATTATTAAATCTTAAATTTTATATTATCAAAAATTCTTAGATATGTTTATTTCACTTCTATCCGCGATTACATTTATTAATATACAAAAGTTCTTGAAAGCATTATTAAACTTAGGAAATATCCGACAATTCAATTATTTCTTAAAGAAATGTACTAACTTATGCAATTTAAAATTTATAAAAATCTCTTAACTATTCACATTAATAATTAAAGAAATGTTCAAATGGAGTTAATCCATTTTTACGTTCTTGTGATTTTATGTCAGTTTCTGGTAGATATATGAAGCTATTTATTTATTGAATTAAATTAACCGTTTTACTTAATAATAATTGATTTTTGGGAAAACAATTATATTTTTTGTTTTTGGTGTCATGGATGGCTTGTTAGCTACCGGAAAATAAAAAATAATAAGTATCTTTATTATTTGAAAAAATAATTATATCAAACTTTATATTTTTGAAAACCTCATTAAATAAGCAATTTATTTGTGTCATAGCCAACTACGGTTTCCATTTAAAATTAGAAAGTTATAGTCCGTTTCGCAGAACTGGCGCAGTTTTTACAAAAGACAATAACGTCAGCGAAATCTACATTAATTTCTGAATAAAACGGTTTCTGAATTTTCAAAATATCTTGTCAAACAGCTGAGATATTGTGAAAAATAATTTTTCGGAAAAATTCGTTTTCTGCCGATATTTCCCGAACGAATGGAGATAGCTAACTTTTGTTTTCTCCACTGAGTTTTTCTTGAAAAAGTAGCACTGGGTCACGAAAACGGTTTTCTTCTATTCCTATAAATAACTGAGAAACCCTGTAAAACCATCAAAAATGGTCCACTCTGTACACGTTGCATTTTCTACATTTTTATAGTCAGCAATTTTTCCTAAATTAGTAAATCAATTGCGTAACACGCACAATGCGCGTAACGAATCGCAGAACGAGCGCCTGTGTTTCAGGCCCGTCCGAACAGAAATTGGCGTGTAAAATTTTGTAATCGCAATTAAAATTCTCCTGCCACGCTGATAAATCAGTTGACAGCCTACATACGACTCGTTTTAATTTTTAACACTTGCTCGATCCTGCTCTCCGATTACTGTCACTTAACCATTATGACTGCCTGCCTGTCCCGCCAAAAAAAAAAAAAAAAGAAAAAAAAAAACTCGTGTTACATAACAGCAACGCACTGAAAAACTCGTTCGTGTGAGAGCGCTTCTATTTCGATGCGTACGCGTGACACTGAACATTTTACATCAAGGCACAATAACAATAAATTATCGCGGTGACTAATTTCGATGTGTATGTGTGTACCGTAAATAAATCTTTTTGTGTTCGTCTAAATTGATTTGGGCCCCCGAGTTGCTTAAATAGTTCTCGGGGTCCGCGATGCAACGGACCCTGTATACATATACTATACGGTTTGGCCATATATTTTCTCGGGCCTGTTATTATCCCGCATTTACATGTAATTGTGGGTTAGCAAGTGTGTTCTCTGACGTCTGCATTAGTAAAATATCTGTTTACCGGCACACTAATATTATTAAGTAACGGGTTGAAAGAGAGTAATAATTTCTGATGGGTATCATCATCATGAATGCGGAGGTTTTGATCGGGAAAGATTTCATGATGTATTAGCCGTCAACACGAAATCTACAAGACGTATTTATTTCGTGCTTTGAATTTTTTATTTCGAAACAACGTGTTTCCCTTCCTTCTCTTATTGAAATTTCTAGAAATGCGATAAACGTTGATTCTTTATTGTTAAATGCTACTGGTGGTAATCTTTGCTCTTAACCATACTTCAGCTGATGGGAACGAGCTTTGAGAATGACATCACTGTGCCACCTAGCGGGCAAAAATATGTGTGGTAAAGATTTCCCGTGAGGCAGGAGGAGGAGGGTGACGTAGAACGAAGCTGATAAAATCAATTAACATTTGCAGTTAGTTTTTACGTGCACTCGACGAAAAGCACGCGATTTATTTCGTTCCGGGCGTTTCTAAATTGGAACTCCAGGGACAATTTTCAGTTAATTAAATTCGGTATTTTTTTTTTCCTCAAGCTCGATGCTCGCGTCGGAGAGCAGAGTTCCGAACAATATTGCTCATCATTTGCTTTTTTTTTTCTTTTTAAATAAAATCGTTGCATCTCATAAAATTTTGGATACCAGATCATACGACTTTCTTTGGTGAGCTCAAGAAAACTAAACACTGCAAACGATACAAAAATCCTTGCCTGTCTCCTCTTGTGGTATTATATCGTACGATTCTTTAAATTTTAGATAAAAGGAGGCTGTGAAAAACAATATTCATATCTCAGCTTTATTCATCTGTATTCATACATTAACGGCTGTCACATTAATTACAAATTTACAAAGCCAATACAACAATTTATTCAAAACTGTTTTTACAAAACTTCAGAAGGCATTCATAATAGAACCATATGTCCGCAGTCGTGTTGTTAATCAAAATAGAAAATGGGTGTACTCTGCAAGACAATGTCTAGAAGAGTTTTGCCAAAAGTATCCAAATGAGGTTTTTGCAGACGATAATTTTTATTACAAAAATTTTGTGAAAATCGTTTTTGATTGCAGTGGAAACCTCGAGCAGCCTCTGTACAGCTGTTTCAGGCCTGCTTGGGGCTTCGTCAAGCTTGGCTGCCTTGCATGGAGGACTTATTAGGAGCAAATCTGCTTTAATTTGTCTATCCTACTGCAATGTCAGGTCAAAAAGCGAGCGTAAGATGTCGCTATTTTATCTGTTGATAATTTTTATGATGTTCATGTGTTACGCGAGACACCCTTACATCCACAAAAGGTAGGAGTTTGGATAGGAGTCTCTCAAAGATGTTTAGTGGGCCCTATATTTTTTTATGACACTGCCATATGAATTGACTCCATTGGATTATTTTGTTTCCCCCATTTAAAAAAAAAAACACAATTTTCAAGAATTCTTTTCGCAATATCGATTAACTGAAAGGCAGGATTACAGAAGGATGCGCTAAAACCACACCGGAAATATTGCAAAGGCTTTTGGACTATATGAAAAATCGGATTGTTTTCTGTCTGCGAGAGAATGATTCCCATTTAACATTTTTCTTTTCTTTTTACTAAAATTGCTTTCTTATTCCTGATATTTTCAAATAGAACATGATCGTTTTCATATTGTTTAGAAATGAATGATTTTCTAAAATCTCAATGACAGGACCGACACTGACAATAAAAATTTATATGAGTCAATTTACGACATACGTTTTGCCTTTCAAAGCCTCCCTTTATCTAAAATTTTAAAAATCACATGGTACAATTTTGTAATATTTTATTTTCTTATGTTTAACGTTGCTGTCGTTATAAAGGAATTGCTCTGCAAACACGAGTCATTGGATGTTATTTTGTTATTTTTGTATTACCTTTTTGGTTTCTTCTTTTAATATGGTTGTTAAAATTACCATTCTCTTTTATTTCACTAACATTAAGTTCATTCAATACCTTCAACAAGGTATTCGAGAGAAAAACCTCGTAAGGAGAGAGACAACAATTTGTCAATCTTTAGGTAAATAACGGCCCTGTTCCGACGTTTCGAGAGAAACAACTTTGCGACAGCATTTTCGGCTCTCAAACTCAAACTGGCTACCCAACAAGAAAATCTGTTTCAAGCGGTGACTCGTTGGTCAAGAAAAAGGCAGGTTAGGTTTTCTGCAAACGGGGGTGGTTCTGTTTTTTATGAGGGTAGAGAGTTTCGGGTGAGTATTTAGATTGACCACCCCTAAATTATTTCAGAAATACCCGCGGTCGTTAGTCGTTACACCACAAAGCAGGTTCTCCCTGGAAGGGTGTCAGGGAAGAAAACGAGAAAAGTCATGGATGCAGACAATAGCATTTAATCTTGAGACCATGGAAGAAAGAAAGAAAGATTAGAAAAAATGCTTGGGAGAGGAAAGTGTCAACAAGAATTTAAGAAGCAGAAAGGGATTTTTGGAGAGAAAAACTTCGCAAGGAGATAGACAACAATTCGACAAACTTTAGGTAAATAGCGGCCCTGTTTCGACGTTTCGAGGAAAACACCTTTGCGAGAGCATTTTCGGCTATCAAACTCAAACAAGCTGCCGAACAAGAAATTCTCTTTTCTGCAGTGACTCGGTAATCAAGAAAAAAGGAGCAAGTTGGGTTTTCTGTAAAACGACGGTGGATATTTATCAGGGAAGAGAGTCTCGGGTGAGTATTTAGGCTGACCACCCCTAAATTAATTCATAAATAACCCGCGGTCGTTAGTCGTTACACTACAAAGCAGGTTCTCGTTGGAAGGGTGTCTGAGGAGAAGACGAGAAATTCGTGAATGCAGACGATGCACTAAATCTTCAAACTGTTGAAGAAAAAAATTTAAATATGCTTCAAAAAAAGGAGAAAAATATAAGATCTGAAGAAATGATTTGACGATGGCGTTAATATTTCTGAAGGTTATTGTAAAGAAACCAAGCCGTTAAAAGACCTACGAGTCGAAAGAAAAAGATTAGAAGAAATGCTTTGGGGAGGAAAGTGTCAAAGCAGAATTTAAGACAAGGAAAAGAAGGACGAGATTTTTGGTTTGAAAGGACCAACGAAAACCTAAACAAGTAAAACGCGCAAACTTGTAAGGGTATCAGTGAGATAGGGCAAGGAAGACCAACGACAACTTGGTTTTAGATGATAGCGAAACTCTGAAATTCTGAGAAAAGGATAATGAAAAACGATGGCTTTTAACCGGTCTTTTTCTAGATGTTCTCAAAAAACAGGCAAAATGTAGTAATAAGTATTGTCACGTTTGAAAAAAATCGTTTTTTAAATTAGTTTTACTTTTGGGTTTTACACAAAATTCAGAATCCAGTACGCGTATTCTATTGTTTAGTTGCAGTTCGCAAGTGCGGTTATTGACACGGGTTTCGCAAGCTAGGATTGACGAACGCGTCGTTTGCTTACGTTGCAAATCTAAGTCTAGGTTAAGAAGCACAAGGAAGTTCCATAAGGGAAATCCACGTCATTAAACCTTACTTACGCTGCATCGGCGGATTTTATTAGATTAAAAAGTAATTAATGTTTTCGCGTTGACTTTTTGACATTCATCCGTTGACCCAAACTTTTAGAAAACGCACGTTGTGGCACCCGGCAAGGGTGGTGCAGGGGGAAACTTTATAAATCAAGGGAAGTCAGGAATTGGCATTTATTTATTATTATTCATTATTTCGTATTTAGAATTCATTTTTTATTGTCATTCATTCAATTCATTTTTTTATTGTCATGTTGTCATTATTTGTGACTTAATAAAGTTGGTGCTTTGTGAGTTGTGTTTTGTGACTCGGAGACAATCCAGGGATGCAACGTTGGATCGAGCAGGGCGCAAGGGGACAAGGTAATGATTTAGAATTTGCAAGCTTGAGTGCTTGACATAACGGGAAAAGACATTCATAACATGCTGAAGCCTAACCGATTTTGACCCGGAAATCGTGACACTATTAAGATCCACAATGAATGAGCCACCTGCGGAAATTGAATCTGAATCAAGGAAAAAGGAATAATGTAGAATTATGTACAAGAGAGGAAAGCTTTAAAAACATACGAAAAAAGGAGACAGAAAATTTGAAAAGGTATAATGAAAGAAGCAAAAAGAGCAAACTAAATACATCACCAAAAGTAAGAGTGATAGACGATTGAAAAATTGGGAACATGGAGAAGAAGCCGTCGTTTCTAAAGTTCTTGTTCTCACAGTTTGGAGATTTCTCTGTGGTCTGTACTTTAAAATATAGTCGTTTTTCCATTTTCCTTTTCTCACATTGTCAAGATTTCGCTGTGGTCTGCACTTAAAATATCGCTGATCTTCCTTGCTTATTTATTGCTCAAGAAAACTCATGCATATGCATTTATAGCGAGGTTGTGTAATTCACCATCGAAGAAAAGATCACGTCATCGTGATAATCTAGTTTATGTTAACCGAAGCCGGTTTTTACCGTCGTCGCGAATTTGTAGATTGAACAGGCAGTGTGTGGGGTTTTTGCCCTGCACAATAATTCGATGGCCATCCGAATGTTTTGCGGCGCTATATGATTTTTTTTCCTTTCGTGAGCGGATCCGATTTTGCCCGCGCATTAATCGGCCGAGGTACAGTTGCTTACTTGACTGTTTGTGTGAGCCTCTATGAGCTTTGACATATCTAAACCTTAAGCTACCAGGGAAACCTCGATAACATTATTCCGAACGACCAATAAAAATATTATATATCTGGCGATATTGTGTTGTTGATTTTATTTTGGTGCGTCACGATTTTTCCTTTTCCGCTTCTCCCTGTGCCCTGTGGACCAAGTCCAGCAGATGGGGTACCGGAATTTAACACAGGGTGGCGCTATATGACAAGCGACTCATTGCGACCAATTGTGTGTGTCTGGGTCTGACACCACGTCTTGGGATTTGTCGATGTGCTGGTTCAAGATTTAGGCTGTTGTGATGATCTAATGCTTGACGTCAGCCTGGAAGCTTCGAGAGAGGTCTACTCACTTCGAAATAATTCTCGAAGTAATTCCATCGAGTTGAACAATTGGGGCAGATGTTCAAATATTTACGAGCTTATACATCCGATTTTTGTATAAACGAATTTAATTACAATAAAATGTTTATCTTTTTGGGTGGAAACTGGACCACTACGAAAGTGCAGAATGAAGAGTCATTGCAGTTTTGTCGAAATATTTTTATAAGAAATTTCAAGACGTAGTTTATTTCTCAAAAATAAGTAAGTTTCCTTGTACGTGGGCTGCTGGAAAAGATTCTTGAAACGGTATGAAAAAACGCATATGAAATTTGGTAAACGGTATCATTGTGTTTCGAAGATTTCGCTTTTGACATCAATACACTTTTGCATACGCTCGAACCAATTTCTAAAGCACGTTTTCCACTCTAAATATGGTACCTCAGAAGCCAGTGTCCGGAATGTTTCAACCGCTGCTTCAGCCGACGAAAATCGCTCACCACGTATTTTATTTTTGATATTTTGATAAATCAGGTGAATATGGACGATGAGTCATTAATTCAACATTTTTGTTGGATAAAAAATCAATTGTTTGACGGGCTGAGTGAGAGCTGGCGTTGTCATGATGGAGAATAATTCGTCGATTTCGATTGTTTCTTCTTATTTAATCGATGACTTCCGGCAAACAAATTATAGTATACCAATCAGCATTCACGGTTTTTCGATCCTCTAAAGCCACGGTTGCTACATGTCCAGTTAAACCAAAGAAATAAGCAATCATTTGCTTCGCAGCACTGCGTGAACGGACAACTTTTGTTGGTTTTGGTTCATTTTGAAATGCCTAAACGGTAGATTGTTGTTTACTTTCTGGCTCGTACGAATAGATCCACGTTTCGTCACCAGCAACGATGTTCTAAACTAAATTTGAACGACGAAAATTGAATTTCTTGAGCATTTCTTCGCACCATTTGACACGACCCTGCTATTCTGTTAAATTGTGTGGGATTCAAAGACTGCAAAGCTTTCGTACGTTCAAATGATCATGCAAAATCTGGTGTATTGCTTTCATGTCAATGCGTAAAGATGCTTGAATCTCACGGTATGTCACATGTCGATCTCGCTCAAGCATTTCACGCACAGCATCTACATGAGCGGCAACAACAGATGTTGATGGACGACCTTCACGAAATTCGTCACTGAGAGAGGTACGTCCACGCTGGAATTCGGCAAACCAATTATAAACACTGCTCTTTGATGGTGCTTCATCTCCAAAAGCCAAATGAAGCCGATCGAGGCATTGTTTCGGCGTTAGACCACATTTGAAATCGTAAAAAATCATGGCACGAAAATTTTCACGCGAGATTTTCATGTTTACACAAAATTACTTTTTCTCAAATGCTGTACAAACAAAACTAGTTCACTTGGATAGGAACTGCCAACAGAATTATAGGCGAGAAACGTCAAATTTTTCAAATATGACAGTTGATAAACACTAACAGTTCTAGACCTACTAGATTCCAGAAATTTTCCAGCAGGCCACGTATCTACATTCATTGATCTACATTTTCCCTCGATATATTTTACAAATTCTAAAAAAAATCGTACTGTTCGACATTCCTCGCGTATACTTACACACAAGGCGAACGTTACTGGCCTTATCGACATCATCAGACAGCGAAACAATATCACATTTCATGGTAGTATTTAATTTCACCGGCCGAACACAAAAGGACATACATCAACATCAACATCGTTCGCCAGCGACTCTTAGGTAGGTACGCCCATACATCAAGATTATTTAAGAGTTCCCCGAGATTATTCCAGTGTTTTTCTTAGCCGTCAAATCCAATTAGCCTATGGTAATACAGTCCGTATCAAGAACACTTAAGCAGTGTTTGTTGCTCTAATGAAGTGGCGTCTAATCTACTTCACCAACTGCGCTTGCTCGAGTTGCTCTGCTTGTTCGTGATCAGGAAATTACTCTCAGAATTTCATCTCCGAGTCCCCTGTGTATAATTTCGCCGTGCGCCGCCCTTTTTTTCGCGCGGTGCCTTTGACGACGAGACACCCAGTACATTTATACACATGTTGCGTATGCGATTTATTTGTTTTTGTTGGTTTATGAATATTTGCTTCGCCGCCTGATTACCGATCTTGCTCCCGGCTACTTGCATTATAATCGCGCATAATGAACACGTAGAAAATTGCGTATCTCAACAAATATCTTTAATAACTAATACTTAGGTCGTATCAATTTAATTCAATTGTATTTAATCAGATCTAGTTTCTCTTGCTATGTGGATGGACGTCATGAAATCATAAAACTATAAACATGCACATACCCTTTGGATATGTGTGTGCGTATACTGCCTTACGTAGGTATTAAAATATTAAAAGCAAGCCAAGTCGGAATCTTAAGAAATTAAAATACATTTTCGCCCTGTTCTAATGCGAATCAAATTCTTTTGGAAAAGAGTGTACAAGGAGATTCGAATTTTGAGTTCACTAAACAATGAATTCGCGAAATAGTAAAAAAATCTCTGACCGACTAAATCATTTGTGACGTGGTATGCCGAGCAATTTAAGGGTCTAGGACAATTCGCCATCGCCGATTTGTCGTCGCCAATTCACCGTCGCCGATTCGTCGTAGGTACAATTCACCGCCGGAAAACTCGCCGTCGGTAAATTCGCCGTCAGCGATTAAAGTTTTAAGTCCAGGTACATATCCAAATAATAATATACCGATAATTATATGTAAATAAAATAAGAAGTTAACATAATTAATGGAAAATAAAATAATTTGTTATTAATTAAATGTGATACATAGATAAAGAAACTAAAAAAATTTGGTCTTCCAAGAAGTATTTCTTATTCTTCAGGGTGTTCGTAAAATCTCTTCAAGTCTTATTTTTTATATTTTCAGATTCTGCTCAAAATCATATTGATTTTCAAATCAATCAATATCACTACACATCAAAAGTCGACTGCTTTCAAAATATTGATTCATGAAAGCTCGTCATTTAAAATTATAAATTGAAAAAGGGGTTCCATTAAAAAAAAAAATAGAATTATGATTATGTGTACGTACACCACCAATTTGTTCATAATTTTGTGTCTTACGGTGGTCGCACTGTAATTAGGAATTTATTTTAACTTGAAATAGAAAAACAATAGTAAAGTCCATTTTAATTTACTTGAAACGTACTGAAATTGTAGTTATTTTCTTCAATTCGTAAGTATAACTTGGATATTATCTAAAATGGTCAGAAAGTGTTTTAAAGCTTATCAAGCTAAATAAAGCAGTAACATGGGACGGCGAATTGGGCGGACGGTAAATTGGATCGACGACGAATTGGTTCTACGACGAATTGGCGACGGTGAATCGGCGACGGCGAGTTGGCGACGGCGAATCGTCCCATCCCCGCAATTTAAGGGGTAGGAGTCATTTTTATACGTCGACTGCCCCTGAAATATAACAACTGTGTCGAAGATCATCGTAATTAAATGTAAACAAACTTGATGCAAGAGTGAAAATAACTAATATTGATTGAGCAGTGTTCAAGTTACTCAAAACTGTAAGAAACTTGAACAGATTATGAATAAAATTTCTTAAAATATTTTAATTACGTAAAGAAATACTCATTTGTCCTATTAAAGTTTGAACATTAAATATTAACGATCATTATAAATAACCTGTATACGTGTTACGTTTGCAACTCACTGCTAACAATATCAAACAATAAACCATTGCAGAAATTAGTTTGTCATAAACAATTTAAACAAAAACAAAACATTCATTAATCGTTGCAAAACAAATTCGGCTAATAAAAACAAAGCTTGAAAAATAAATGATTTTAATTTAACGACAATTACATTTCAAATATAAATTGATCATTCATTTGTAGCAATTGCAAGACATCACTGTGATTGTTATAAACAAAAACAAAGTTAAACGATTTTAGACCCTGAACCTAAAAAGAGTTTCATGTTATGTGAGTACATGTGTTGTTAATTAACCAAAATTATTAACTTTAACACAAGCAAGGTCAATTCAACGCAAAGTACCTTAACTTGCTTCGATCCAAGGCGAAAAATTAAGACTTAAGACTCAAAAAAAAAATTAAAATTGTCAAAAATTAAAAAAAAAAACAGTCTCAAACTTTTAAAATACCAGAATCTTTAAACGCAACTGGAAGGTCGACCGAAATTAACTCGACTCAATTCAAGCAAGAAATTCAGTCTCGAAAATTGTAAAACAAAAATTTAGAGCTCAGAAATTAAAATTCGAAACTCAAAAACTAAAAAAAACCTTAAAACATTAACTTTAAAAATCAAAACAGTTAAAATTTAGTCCAACCTACCTCAAGGTTAATAAATTGTGCGTAGCCCAAGCAAAAAATTTAAAAATAAAAATAATTGAAATTAAAAAATTAATTCACTCAGAGCAAAAATAAATCATCAGAATTAAGTCCGTCACAAGCAGGACCAACCCAATTAAATTCAGAAAACAACAAAAGAAAAATAAAAATAAATTAAATATAAAGAACTTTTTATTGAAACTGAAATCCTTACACCGTTAGGTGTGGGATTGTAAATAATTTTAAAAAAAAACCTTAAACTTTGAAGAACTTCAAAAAATCAATCGGTCTTCTGCCCTCAGAAGAAATTAAGAGTTGAAAAATTTAAATAAAAGTTTAGTTCTGAACTTTTAACCTCGCCGGAGACAATTATACCAATTATGGTTCCTGGGCTTTCACACGGTAAATAAAATTTTAAAGAGGTAAATAAAAATTAAAGCTTAAAAATTAAACCTCGAATAATAGAACTTCAAAAAATTAAAAGTTGAAACTCAAAAAGTTAAACATTTTAAAAATTCAAAACCAAAAGAATTTTTTTTTAAGAAAATTTTAAAAGTAATTGAAATAATTCATTTTATGAGAGCTGTTAAACCTTCAGAGCTTTGGTTAATTAAAATAACGAAATCACTAGATTTGTCACTAGATTTGTCACTAGACTGGCCTTCACTAAATTTTCTTCTAATCTTCACTAAATTGTATTCGACAAACTTTTAACAACAATTGACCAGAACTAGTTACTAATGTAAGTTCGCAACGATAAAACCCATAAAAATAAATAAAAAGTCACTTTTACGAACTTGTCACAAAAGCAGTAACTTTAAATATTATTAATTAAAGTAACCCATCCCGTGCTCTGTTAAGTCTCGCTTTTCCTAGGATAGCGGTACTTTAAAATAGCGGTCGTAAGTTGGCGGCGAATGACGTTACATAAACCTTGTTAAGAACATTTAGTTTCCTAGAAAACGGCAAAGTGTTACAGTTTATTTTTCGCTTATAGTTTTGGTACGGCCCTGTATAATAGATATTCCGAAGTTATTTCTATTTTTAGAACCCGCAACTCGAATTCTCGAGCGTGCTTGACGCGCGTCTCCTTTTCGTCCGTTGCGTCTAGTTTTTTTTATACCTGCTTTGCGAACTCAATTTGTTTCTCTTTTGTCAAGTATTCCGGACATTTCGCTTTATTAGATATTTTTCTCCATAGGATTTTTGATTTTAGTTTTGTTATAGAAATACGCTCGTTTTATTTTCATTGAGAGTTAAGCAGGTTAAAATGCGTTTCATTTTACTCCGGTTGGCGCCGTTCTGTCTGTGTGTGTTGTTTTTTGCGCTGGTTTCAGTTTCTTTTTACGATATTTTTCGCTGCTCGAACCTAGGACGCTCCCGTAATCTTCACGTTATCACGTTTTCTTCTGATTAGCGAGTTATCTCCGGTTCCTCTCTTCTCGTTTGGTTCTCTATTCCTCCCCTTTTGTTCGGATCGAGTTAGCAACACTCCCTTCTCCGTTAAAAATTCGGATGGATCTCTTGTGTGTATTGTTTTGGTGTTCGTGTAATATTTTCCGAGGGGGCGAAATATACTCCACGGCCAGTGGCCGGCTTCGACGGTTTACGCCGAATTAAGGTGCGTTTTTACAGCTTGGTTGGGGTCCTCCGGGTGAGTTTTTGATCCGTTCTACGCTTCTTGTTTTATCTCCCATTGTAGGCTTTTACCCTAGGCTTTTGGGACCTATTCTGCCCTCCTGATTAATAGCCTTCGTATGGATTAATCGTTCGCGGGGGCTGCTTTTGATAAGCCTTTCCTCTTCCATACGATTTCGTGAGCCAGCGGCTGCCAATGGATTCTTCCTTTATCTGACCATCGCCGTTTTGAAGGGATTTGAGGAATCGAGTCTTTAACGTTGAAAGAACCTGTTGGCTACCGCTGAGAAGAACGGTGTCCAACGGACGTTTTATTTCGTGAAAGTAACCACTTTTACGCAATACCATGGCTTAACAGTTAAGTCTCGGTAATTGGTAATAAAATCGTATGATCTGCCCCGTGTGTAGCTACTGCCAAAATATTTCAATATTAAAATTTTAGTGAATTCCCCTCGTATTTAAAAGAAATAACAAAAATAACCGAAACATAGATGAAATTTTTGTTTTTTTATTACTCGATGAGTTTGGTTTCTCTAAAGGGTAATAAAGTCAAACACAGTTCACAGTTATGAAAACGATTTCTCATTTGCTAATAGACTCGTCCGATTTCATTATCGCAAGCAATCATCTGGATGAAATGGAGTGTAATCTATTTTCCCATATTTCGTGTCTCATTTGTACATACATTCAATCCCACAAAAAAAAACATAATTATATAGCAAAAACTGATTTAAATTCCTGAAAAATTGCGTAATGCAATCAGCAGTAATGAGCACTATCACGTTTCTAATCAACACCGCGCACTAAATTAAAAACGAAGATCGACTGTTTGAAACTAATCGATAAGCTCATGATCCGAGTTAATCTCGTTATGCAGTTTGAAATGGGTTTTTAAATAAACTAAACCGCCTCGCCGATGAAAGAAAGGAAGAAAGAACTGCGGTGTTCCACCATCAATCTAACGTGTATCTCATGCAACAACAACTATTTACGTCTACTTCAGCCCGCCTATTTGATGTGATATTTATTGCCGGCGTTGTTAATAAATTAATAAAAAAATAAAAATAAAAAAAGGAAGGACCTACAGACCGTCCCGAATTTAACTGCACGTGGAAAATTATCGGACGCGGAGGAGGGCATTAATCAAAAATTTCCGTTTAATAACGCGCGCTATCCCGGAGGTTTCCTGCGTGAAATATGAACACAATGACCACGGACGAACAACAAAATAAAAGCAAACGCCCAAGCGAACCGCGGAGCATCTCGTTGTCGAATTACCACACGCAACTAACCGGAAAATAGGAGAATTATTCTAATCCGAATACCGCGGAATGCCACCCCTGACATCGTGCGCTATGGAATGATAAGTATTGTTGCCAGTGGCGTCGCCATAAATTAAGACGAAAAGAATTTTTTTCCACCTCATAAAATACCATGACGTGCAAGATAATACGCGGGATGATCAGGAAAGTCGTCGGTTTTTGTAAATAATAAAATTGCCCCATTAACTTAAACGTAGCAGCCATTAACTTACGATTGTACAAACCGGCGCATAATTCGACTGGAGATGAGAAAAGAAAAAAGAAATGAGAGTTAATTTAATTGAGTCTGAAGACAACGCAATAAATGATTTTCTTGTGCTTTGCTTTTTTTGGTAATAAGTGGTTCCCTCGAAATTAAATGCCATTTTGGTCACAGCTTAAAGCGCCCCCTCAGGCGGCTAGAAGTTTGACCTCATACTGTGTGAAAATTTGCCTTTTTGTCATTTGGACATACCTTATATATTACTATAGCTAAAAATTTTGATCAAAAACCCTAAACTTAATGAATTTTAATTTAAACAGCGACATCCTAAGATTTTTAAACTGTCACTGTTTAAACTGTTCATTACTATTACATCGCAATTGAGATTAATCGTTTTGGTTTGCAATAGAACTCTCAAGCTACGCTTCTGCTGATGAAGCCCCAAATAGCGCTGAAACAGCTGTACAGTGGCCGCTCGATGGATTCACTGCAACATAAAACGATTTGCAACAATTTTATTGTTTGTGCTTTTCGGCAAGGGAGATATTTTTGTATGGAAATTAAAGTAAAGTATTAGTTATTGAAAACATTACAAAATAAATTTGACAACACGCTTACCAAAACAAGATACAGAAAAAGTTAACGAACTTTGAACACTTCTTAAAGAGCGAGCGCTACTTAAGAGCGATCTGTCCGTTTCGGTATAGGGCAAAACCAATGCATTTTTACGAAACGGGATTGTACGTAGCGCCTTTAATATGAAAGATAATCCGAAAAGAAAAAAAACGTACTTCTTTAAGACATGCTGAACTACAAAACGTCTGTTTTAGAAAATTGATTTTGTTTCTGATTTTGCCAATATTAATTAAGAAATATCTGCGTTTTATACCTTATTTTTAACATTTATTTTCTCGTACTTCTAATTAAAATGATAAAAATATAAAACAGACGTTTTGTAGAACAGACATTTTTCTACAAGTACGTTAATTGTTAGGTACTTTCATAAATAATTGTGGTCGCTACATGAAATCCCGCAAACAATGAAAATTCATCAAATCTGAAGGAACAGACAATCCCTTCTCCTTTCTTGGAGAGACGAGTACAAACGTAGTATTGAAGTGACACAGAAACAGCAAAAAATTAAGGGATCCACTTTACAAGATTGTTATGTTTGTGTTTATATTTCTTACAGATATCGATAAAATAAACGAGTTTTAAAACTTTAGACTAGTTTTATTTTACTACAAACTTGTATCTGCTTAGAAATCTCAATCTTAATTCAATAAAGGTCTTATTGAATATCATAGTTTTTTTCTGAAATAAAGATTAGTTTTGATAGTGCGAATTGCGTTATTATTAGAAATTACGAATTGGTGGTTCAAATCACCAAAAACTATTTATACTAGGGGGTGAAATGAAAAAAAATATTCGTAGCATTCTGAAAATACTTGCAAATATGTAATTAATTGGGCAAACACCACAGAAAAAAAATGTAATGTAATGGAACGCCTTTATTTTTATTATTTGTTGCATCAAACTGTAAATATGAATTACTCTTACACATGTATAATCAGCTATGACGAAATTTATACCGAGTAGGTGTAAAATTTACAATTACCTTTGTTTACATTTATTGTAGTCGTATAATTTTTCTTTACATACTGTTACATATTCAAATGATAAGTACACATTTGCTGGTAAAATGTTACATAAAACTTTAAGAAACGCCTTATTATCTATCTATCTTATTATAAGATGGCACAAATTGATGCTTTATTTTTTATGAAAATAAAGAAAAGTTTGGCTGCTGGATCAAGAGTTGAATTTATTAACTATACTCACGGTGACAATATAACAGGAGATGAGCACTCGGCTGTGTGTTAGTATGTGCAGCCAAGCCTAAGATCAATGTGCGAGAGCGATAGCTGAACGCAGGGAGGCAAAACATCAATGCACAAGTGAGAACGGTGTTTAATCTTTCAATTAGCATGAGATAACATCTACCGCACCTTAAGGTATTTCTTACAGTTGTGTGCACGTTCGGAACACGTCGTTTGATTACTCGTTAATACCTTATCGTAATTGCATCATAAAGAAAATACTGTCAACTACTTACAAGTTAAAAACAGAATTGTGTGGTATCATTGGTGGTACGTGAAATATTTACTTCTATTTATATACGTCTTGTCTTCCATCCTTGCTTGCTGCTTTCAGAATCTTTTTTTTGCTTTTAATTCAAGTTGGGCTTGTATGATATAATTAGGATTTCTAATAGGTAGTTTTCGTGTATGTCTAGGATCAACCAATTCAGGTAAAAGAGAGTCCATGTAAAACTTTATTAATTTTTCTTCCATATTATTTCTCCAAAAATCACTCCGTCTACTTATATAATCAGTTTTTATAATATTTTTTGGACCCGTCCAAACACCAAACAAGCAACCGCGTCTCCCAGTGACATGTAATTGTCCTTGAATTTGGTAATACCACTTATGTTTAGTATTTACAATAGGTTCTGCATTGGACCCTATTTTCCAAAAGGTCATTTTTTTTCTAAAATTTATGTCCTTTTTAAAAATGGAATAAGGGCACTTTATTGCTACGATCAGGTCGTATCCAATTAATCCATCAGGCGTTGCACCTAAAAATTAGAAGGAGACATTCGATGAAAATTGGATAAATTAACGTAAAACGTAAATACCTAAGAAACAATAGTTGTTATCCACGAAGAGTCGATTAGGTTCTATAATTACATTTTCTTGTTCTTCTAATTGTTTCAATGCAATTTTTTCATATCTTTTTCCATGTTGAAGCGAGGGAATATTGACAGAATAATTATATAATAAAGTTTTGACTAGAGATTCACAACCCGTATGCTTTCTTCTTACGCATACAGAATAAAACATTGATGCTGTTAGGAGTTTCCGACGTTCTTCCAGCCAAAAACCACTTTCTGCCTGAAGAACTGTACTTCTTTCGAGATCACAGCGTTCAGTATTAGTTCGATGCAAAATTTTTAAAAATTTTTGTTTTTCAATCTCCAACAGTGTACTGTCTAAGTCGGTTGTTAAACACGATTCTCCATACTCTGTGTTATTCTGTGTACCTGTTTTACTACGTTTTCCTCTTTTACTTTTTCCCTTACATAGTTGCCTCTTCCTCTGCATTTCTGTTTTTCGTTGTCTGATATTTTCCAGGTTTTTTATTAAACGGTTTGGATTCTTTCCATACGCAGTTCTTTGCAAAGCGTTGTAAGGTTTCTTAGAATTAAATAAAACGACAGCCGCGTGACATCTTGCAGAATATGACCGCCTTTTACTGAAATTGACTCTTTTACCACCAATAAACTTTGCTATTATGGAATGAAATTGTTCTACGATATTGCTACCAATGTCTTCGATTAAGCTTCTACTATGGTTAGATATATAAGACGTTATTTGATTCAAGCGCGAGTACAGTTCAGGGCAAAGTTTTATGGAAGGAGTAAAGTTTTCATGGTCATTACTTTTTTTACAGAAATATGTATCACAATCTTTATGTTGTCCAAACACATGATCAATGTCCTTTTTCAGTAATTTTGCACTTTCCGCTGTCTTATTTTGTTTTCGGAACTTTATGGCAGAAACTACGGCAGTTCTGAGTCTCATAATGTTAGTACTGATAAGTTTTCTTACTTGCAGAGGAAATCTAGTATCAGTCGAAACAGTTTTTAGTTTATTACAATAATTACGAAGAAGGTGATAACGGCATTCAATTTTTTCGACAGTCAGTGACTTGTACGGCCGCGAGTCCAATATTCTTCTGTACGTACTACTATCTCCATCAGCTATGAGACGAGAATATCTAATACCATACATTTTTTCACTTGCTTTAAAACCTTCCACCAAGCTTGCAGCTTCCATGACAGCTTCGTAATTTTTGAAACAAACGTGATCTGGTATAACTTTTGAATGTTTGATGCAGTTACAAATGGTACAGTATTTATTTTTGACTGCCAAAAATAATACTTTTCCGATATGGTATCCTACGATAGCGGCACATCCAGAGGAAGCAGTATAATTATTTTTATATGATCGTTTTGACCAGCAGCCATCAGCAACTACTAATATAAGTGGAGTTCCATCGCTATCTACGTTTCCATTACTTATGGCATATTCACTTTCTTCAATCGCTGCTTGCTTCAATAAATGATCTGCAGTTTTTTCCCAACCATCACTAACTTCATTTTGGTACTTCAAGTATAACTTATTAGACATAAAAGGAATATTTAAGAAATTATCCCATGTGGTGTGAACTTTTTGGCGGTCACTACGTATTATTGTTTATATGGGAATAAATATTAATTTATGACTCAAAAAACCGTCCTAAAAGATTAATTATTACGCTTTAGTTGTTACATTAAATTTGGCTCTCAAATTTAATTCTGTAAATCTTACAATTATGTGTTCATTCAAAAATTTATGAAATCATCCAATTATCGTTTACTATGGTAGCCTATCTCTCTTGCTGTAACAAATTTTACACAAAAATTAACATCGTATTGTACGGGCCTAATAATTCAGTATAATGAGACCGCGTACAAATATTTATGAGTTGTTGAATAACACTCCAAGTGATAACGAAGACGAGACGCTTAGCCTATTCACTTCCCCTATTAGTTTTGTGGAGGGAGAAAAGTTTTTAAGGGGAATACAAAATCGGTGGGTCGTTAGACGGAAAGATCGCTCTTAAACGTGGTGAACCCTCAGCTTCGATTTCACTGCCCTGGATTTATTGAACTTATGAAATCCATATCCTTTCGTAACACGAAAATGAAATTAAATGAAATAAAATAATTCCATACGAAAGCATCGAGATATGTTACAAAGAAGAAAATACAGAAACAAAAAACATTCAATAACATTCAGATCAGTAAAATTAGACCACCTTTTACTTGCTCGGTTCCTTTGTAACAGAAACAGTAAAAATTGTAGACTTTGATGAATCTTCTTATTAACAAGCAAATAGCACGTTGGATAAAATTCACTAAAACACAAAACAAAAACTTACTAATTCAGAAATACAAATACCTAGTAGTTCAGAAGAACAATACAAGTACACTACAAATACATGCACGTGCATAATTAAAAGTGATGGACATAATTTTATTTAAAAATTTGCAGAAATATACTTCACCAAAGTCGTCGAAAATTTCGAAAAATATAATGATGGTGCGGCGGAGGCGCAAATGTATCGAAAGCGCAAACGTTCTCGGCGCAAATGTCATTGTAAACATTGTATGTACAGTGACGAACATAGCTAACGGCACACTTTTTTTCCTAGATAGTATCCAGCTTTAATTGACAGTTCTGCGTCTAGGTTACAATGTCATAGGATTCTCAAAAAAAGCTTCTTGTACAATTTTCTACTGTCACAAACACAGCTGTACTTCTAAATTTCTAAAATACACTTAACAATTAAAAAATGAAATAAAGTCAGGTCGAATAAAAACAATAAACAAAAATGGCGATTAATCGATGACGGTAAAGTATAAGAAAACCAAACAAAAGACGATCAACTTGTAACTAGAAAATAAAAATCATATCAAATAAAATGAAACAGAAGCAGAAAGAAACAAAAAAAAAACAAGATGATAAATTAATGATAAAAAAGAAAAGCAAAAAAATAAATAAATTGATTGGAAGAAAAAAAAACAAAAGTTGATTTAGTTAATTAATTAATAAAATCAAGTGAATAATAAAAAATAAATGAGTATGTATATATGTTTGTTTCAGAAACAAAAATAGAAAAAATAGAACTTAATCTACAGTACAGATTCAAAAACATGAAGATAAAGTTACAAACAAAATAATATGTATTAACAACAAATAAAATAAAATTAAAAATTGACGAATTTTGTTATGTTATAGAAAAAGGACGATCAAAATAAATAATTGAAAAATAAAATTGAATATAAGACGAAACAAAAATCAATGGACGGGATTAAAGTGTAAAGCAAAAAAGACGATCAATTAATAATTAAAAACTAAAATTGAATAAAGGAGAAAACAAAAATCAATCGACGAGATTAAAGTGTAAAGCAAACAAAAGATCAATTAATAATTTAAAAATAAAATTAAATATAAGAGAAAACAATACTCAATCGACGTGATCAAAGTGTAAATCTAACAAAAGACGATCAATTAATAATTAAGAAAAAAAACAAAATCGTATCAAATGAAATAAAACAATAGAAAAAAATGAAAATGAAAACAGAACAAAGAAACTCGAATAAAAGAAAAGTCAAAACGTCGATCAATTGATTATATTATAAACTGAATTAAATAAAGTCAAATAACAAAAACAAAAGCGAATTAAATTGATAATTCAAATATAAAGAGTAAAGTCAGATCGAATTAAGAAAAGAGAAGAAACGATCGGTTGATAATTAAAAAAAGTCGCGTTAGATAAATAACGGATTATCACTATTTTAGAAATATTAATTAAATTTGAAAGGGGGTCGATGGAAGTTTTATTTTCCTGTAAGGGGCCAACGCTTAAAAAAGCTTGGGCACCCCTGGTCTATAATCATATAAATACGGAAATATTTCAGAATTAAAACCGAAAAGAAAAAACGTTAGTAATTTGCTATACAGGGTGATTTGTTAGCCTCTTTACAAACTTTGCCAAATTAAAGTAGGTATAATTTTATGAAAAAAAAGCGTCTTATCAACTTAGGTCCGAATTGCTTTTGTTTAGAAGTTAGTCCTTGTGGTATTTCTTTTTATTAACGCCTTCGCCTTTTGTTTTTCTCCTCTCGATTGTTAATAAGTTTTATTTCTTGTTTTTTTTTCGAGTTCGCATAATTTTTGTTTCTTCATTTCGCTGTTTAATAAATTTCCTTTTTTTTTCAACGCTTGTTATAATCTTCCTATTATTTTTCTTTACGACGATCTTTTTTTTGTTAAGTTCAATTTTTGTTACTCTTTTTAATAAAGCTTGTCGTTTGTTTTTTTTTCTCTTCTTCTTTTCCAATGCTTCTTATTATTTTCGTATTATTTTTCTTTACGATGATCGATCGTCTTCTGTTTTTGTATTTCCCCTTTCGATTTGTAATAATTTTCATTTTCACAATTTTTTTAAGACTACTTAGTTTTTGGTTAGTTTTTTCCTTCTTGATAACGATCGTCATTTTTTTTGTTCCTTCTTTTTAAAATGTTTATGAGTTTCGTATTATTTTCTTATTATATTATTCCTTATTATAATTAGCATTTCTTTTAATGACGACCACCTCCTATTTTTTTTTTTTTCAAATTTCAGTTTTTAATAAATTTAATTTGTCATTATTTTTTGCTTAGAGTTTGTGTAATTTTTTGTATCGATTTCTTTAATGATAATCGTCGCGTTTCTTCATTTGTTTTCATCGTTCGTTTGTTTCCTCATTGTTTTCTTCAATGTTAATTGTCGTTTGTTTCTTAGTTTTTTTTCTTTAATAAATTTCCTTGCTTTTCAAGGTTTTCTTATGATATTTGAATTATTTTTCTTTGCGACGATCGGTCGCCTTTTGTTTCTTTTCTCTCTCTCTCTCTTTCTCTCCTTTTGATCGGTAATAACAATATTTTAGATTTTCAGAATTTAGAATTCCACGCGTAATTTTTGCTTAGTTATTATTATTTTTTTTTTTATAACGATGATCATTTGTTTTTCCATTTTCTTTAAAAGTGTATGACCAAAACGTATTGCATTTGTAAAACGACCGTCTTTTATTTTTCATTTGCTTTTTTAGTTTTATAAAGTTTTTTCCGTTCATTTGTTTTTTTAAAGAATCATTTGTTTTTCTTTTGTTGAACTATCTGAGTTGAACTAGGTGAGTTAAATCTTTTTTTAATTACTTTTTAAATTTGTTTCATTAGAAATCAAAATAAACAACGAATGTAGAGTTCATAGACAAATTAGGTGTAAATCAATTTCGATTGCAGTGCGATTCCCCTGAACAGCTACTTCGGCTCTATTTGGAGCCTCCTCGATAAGAAGCTCGAGGACTCCACTGGAATCAAAGTGACCTATCCGTGTTACCTCCTCGAAATTGTTGAGTTACCATCACTTACTTCAATTTTGATCATCGTTTATATTCAAAGCAGCTTTTTATATGGCCATAAAAAATAAGTCGGTATTTATTGCAATTAGAAAAAGATGGAATCTTTACAGAAAATTTCCTAAACTGTCTTTACGTATAGTTGCACCCATGCACCAAAAATGGCAATAAATAAATAATTTTGAAAATGTTTCCTTGTTACGTCTGATGCAATCGCCGCCGTTCCCACAATGGTCTTTTAAAGAAAAGCTCTCTCGCTCTGCAATCAAAATGGTCTTGTTCTAAACGGACGACTAATGAAGCGGACGATGAAACGACAGCGACGGAGTGCCCCTCGTTTGTTTAAAGGCTCGGGGTGGATTTTTCAAGTGCGCATCCGAGAAAAGGAGGATGCATTTTACATACGTCAAAGCAGACGTCTTATTTACAATGGCCACATTTAAAAGTAGACGATTTAAATAAACGAGCTTTGTGCCGAGCTTTCGCTTTTAAGGAATTCTATTATGCGTTCTCCCGAACGTGCATTCCTCCTACGACACATCATTTGAATACATCCCAGAGTAAGGATCTACTAATAACAATGGTGAATGTAACAAGTACGACGCTGAGTGATCCTGTTTTACATTTTCAAGAAACATTTGCAAATGTTTGTTTATGTATAGGGTCTTATTATCTATCTCATTGTTTTTAAAAAAATTTTGTGCAAATCGTTTTTGATTGCAGTGAGAATCTCATTGTTGTTAATTAACCTTTCGAAAATATATGCTTTTGTTTAGCTAACACACTGATGAGTTTACTAGAATTCGGTTTTTAACGTCTAACTAGAAAGGTCTCTTAATTTGTTTTTTTCTTCTTCTTAATTTCTTCAGTGAATTTTATTTTATTTTACAGTTGAATGCTGCATTAAATTAAGTGTATGTTTTGTAAGTACAAAGTTTTTTTAATCTCGAACCGGACAGAATTATGAAGGGAAAACACTCAACGTTTTGCTATAGATTTATAGCTTCATCAGGAGTGAAAAAAAAGTAAATAAACAAGTTGTCAAGAGAAACAAGTCGTCAAGAGAAACGAAAAGGTAACATGATTTTAAACTAAAATACGAGTTTTCCGGAATAAAGGGAAAAGTAACTAAAACTACATTAAAAATATTTTTTTTTTAAATTGACAGATCTATTCAGTCCAGAAAACTTCAAAATATGCCATTTAATTTTAAAAATATGAAAAATGTTTTAAAGCGATTTTGTTTGACATATCATTTCTTAAAATCGGATAAAAAATAAGGAAGATACAGCATCAAAAGTTTTTCATATTTTCATATAAGCAAACTACACATTTTTGGAATTAGGAAAAACATATCTTAATTCGAGAAAATATACTGGGAATTCCATTTAGAGTATCTAAGTCGGTACTCATGTGTTGCGTTTCTGATCGTCATTTATTTTCTTTTTTTTTAATTAAATTCGGGCGATTCAGATAAATCCCTCAAACTTATATTTAACATTTTTTTTATAAGTCTGATAATAAAATAATAATAGTGTTTGAAAATGTTCAAAAAGTCACCAAAAACCTGTACAAGCAAAATAGAATATTGTTACGAATTTGGGAGTTCACAAATTATAGTTGTTAATTTTCAGAACACTTTAATTATAAATTGTCGCTTTACACAATTAAAAACACAATAGTAATGAGCTGCAACACTTATCTATCAAATAACACTTCTACAGAATGTACTTTCTACTATTCGAGGTATGAACTCTTGCTAACTTAGAATTACTCCACTGGCGGGCCGGTACGGCTTTTATAGAAGATCCCTGTATTCTGGAAGTTACTAGAATAAACGCGAAACAACGAGAAATAGCGATAACATTCTGTGACGGAAAATGGGGCGACTCGTACTAAAAATAGATTTATTTGCGTACCACTGCTGTATCAATATTATCGATCTTTCATTTCGAAATAGCCATTTACTATCTGTAAGAATATCAATAATAATTTCCACACAACTTTCTGCGGATACTGAAAAGAGTATAGTAGAGCGACACCGTGAAACTTTGTTAATCTCAGTGTATGATTATTGTTCATTGCTTTTATTTAGTGTTTGAATTATTCTTGTTTTTATATTTGTTGTTATATTCTTATGTTTAAATATTTTCTGTTCGTAAAAACAATTAAATGCTTCTGAATAATATACTAACATTAATAAAAAAAAATTACATGCAATATTTAAGCTTAGAATTAAAAGTATTACTCGATAACATTTGTTTGCTTCTTTCTTCCGCTACTATCATCAATTAATAGATGATTATATTTGATAATAACTCCAGAACAGAAAAAGATTTAAAAAAAAGAACAGAAAAAGATCAATTTCGTGTTTTCAACATTATATTCGCCATTTTGTAAGCTTTGTAACTGCCGCTTTCCATATAAATTTATTTGGGAAACCGGGGAAAACTATTACTTTTGCAAATAACGCATTCAAAGTACTAACTAACTAAAATTTGGCCCGGAGTCCTGGAACAGAAAATTATAATCAGCTTAAAATGCCATTTCAAACGAGCCGAATTTTTGATGAAGACTACATAAGTTATGATATTTTTTAAAGTAAATAATTCAACTGTTTTCTCCACCCTTATTAATAGCGATAAGATAATAAGACTATAATCAAAGTACAAAGTTTTTCTAATCTCAAACCGGACAGAAATATGAAGGAAAAACACTCAACATTTCGCTATAGATTTATAGCTTCGTCAGGAGTTAAAAAAGTAAATAAACAAGTCGTCAAGAGAAGCGAAAAGGTGACATGATTTTAATCTAAAATACGAGTTGTCCGGAATAAAGGGAAAAGTAACTAGAAATAAATTAATTTTTTTTTTTATTGACAATTGATATCCTGTTTAAATAGTTCAGAAAACTACAAAATTTGTCATTTAAATTTTCAAAGTCCGTAGGTTTATTAATAGAATTTGGAGACATTTTAATTTTACACATTTCTATGAAACGTCTTTTAAAAATATTAGATTCACTGTACAAAATGTCAGTATTATCAAAATCAAAATTATGATTATTTATTAATGAACGCTCTACAAGCATTGAATGATTTTGATTATTTTTTTGGATATGATATGTTGGTCTAAACTTTTTTTTTTAATTTTGGCTTGTTTTACCTATATAAACAGAATTACAATTTGAACATTTGATTTCATAAACCACGCTAGGTTGTTTTAATTTCGGTATTTTGGTTTTTAAATTCGAAAAAATTAAATTTAAATTATTCACAAATCTACTGGCTAAAATTAAATTATGTTTTTTGAAAATACGTTTAAATGTACTGTGTAATGGTTCAATATAAGGCAATCATATGTATTTATGGTTCGAAGTTTGTCTAATATTATTAGAGACGTTTGGATTTTGTAAGTATTTAATACGATTTTTAATTACTGATTCAATAAGATTTATTGGATAAAAATTTTGAATAAGAGTTTTCTTTATTAAATTTAAGTTATCATAAATGAAAACTTTATCAGAAAGTAAAATAGCTCGATCTGTTAATGAACTAATAGTTGCAATTTTATAATTTTTTGTGTGTACGAGTGAAAATTTACGTATCTACCTGACCAGGTAGGTTTATGAAACCAATTAGTAATTAATTTATCATTCTGTCTGATAATATTTACATCAAGAAAACTCAATGAATTATTATTTTCTTTTTCTACCGTAAATTGTAATTTATTATGAAAAGAATTAAATTTATTTAAAACTAAATCTACCTTATCAGAAGGCAAAATCAGTAAAATGTCATCTACATAACGAAAATATAACGTTAAATCGAATGATAAAGAGTTAATAACAGACTTTTCCAGTTCTTGCATAACAACTTCAGCTAAAGCTGGAGATAAAGGAGAACCTATTGCTGTACCAAAAATCTGTTTATAAAATTTATCATTGAAAGCAAAATAAGATGTTTCAAATCATAAATCAACTATTTCTAAAAAGTTACCTTTGGAAATGTCAGTAAATTCTTTAATCTCTAATCACCTATCATGAATACTTTTTAAAGCTAAATCTTTAGGAATGTTAGTAAATAAAGAAATAACATCTAAAGAAATTATAATGCAATTATTTGGTACAGTTATTTGTTTTAATTTTTCTACGAGTTCAAAAGAATTTTTTATAAAATATTCTGATTTACTAGTAACATGAGTAATGATTTTTTAAATAAATTTAGATAAGAAATATGGAGAAGAACCAATAGTGGAAACTATAGGACGAAGAGGTGTATTAGGTTTATGAATTTTTGGAATACAGTATAATTTAGGAAATACGGGATGTTGTCCTTTAAGAGATTCAGCGACAATATTACTAATTTCAACGGAATTCTCTATCTTAATAATAGTGAAAGTTTTACGTTGATAAGATTCAGTGGGATCGTTAGCTAATTCTACATATTTTTTATTATCAGACAGCATAGTTTGAACTTTTGAAAAATTTGAAAATCAGTTTTATCAATTAAAACGGTTACATTGCTTTTATCAGTTGTAGTAACAATAATATTAGGGTTATCTTTAAGAAATCTTTTACAAGACAAGAGATCTCTGATAAGAATCTTATACTTTGATTTTTCAGAAGTTTTATCAATATTTCTAATATAATTTAAAAAATTAGAACAAAATTTATTTCTTATTTGTATTTTTGAAGGTGAATCTAAAGATTTTATATCAAACTCTAAGCTATTTAATACTTTTAAGAAATCTACTTGTTGTTTATGATAATAGGGTAATGAAATTTTTTTCCTAAAGCGAAAATATATTTTAAATTTGACGGAATCTTAGTTTTTGTATAATTTATAAGCCACTTATTTATTATATTTTGATCAAATTTAATGTAAAATTTTTATCTCTAATAGAAATAAGATTATCTAACTTTTTAATATGTGTCAATCGAATTTTATTAACATACCTTTCATTTTTCATTTCAAAGTTCTTACCAAATTAACTTTGAAATTTGATTATACCTTAGGTCAGTTAAGTAATTTTCTTGATAATATCACATTGACTAATTTTCTAAATTTTGAAAATCAAAAAAATTCCTAAAGATTTAGCTTTAAAAAGTATTAATGATAGGTGGTTAGAGATTAAAGATTTTACTGACACTTCCAAAGGTAACTTTTTAGAAATAGTTGATTTATGTTTTGAAATATCTTATTTTGCTTTCAATGATAAATTTTATAAACAGATTTTCGGCACAGCAATGGGTTCTCCTTTATTTCCGGCTTTAGCTGAAATTGTTATGCAAGAACTAGAGAAATCTGTTATTAACTCTTTATCATTCAATTTAACGTTACATTTTCGTTATGTAGATGACATTTTACTGATTTTGCCTTCCGATAAGGTAGATTTTGTTTTAAATAAATTGAATTCTTTTCATAATAGATTACAATTTACAGTAGAAAAATAAAATAATAATTTATTGAGTTTTCTTGATGTAAATATTATCAGACAGAATGATAAATTAGTTACTAATTGGTTTCATAAACCTACCTGGTCAGGTAGATACATAAATTTTCACTCTTACACACCCAAAAATTAGAAAATTGCAACTATTATTTCATTAACAGTTCGAGCTATTTTACTTTCTGATAAAGTTTTCATTTATGATAACTTAAATTTAATAAAGACAACTCTTATTCAAAATTCTTATCCAATAAATCTTATTGAATCAGTAATTAAAAATCGTATTAAATACTTACAAAATTCAAATGTCTCTAATAACATTAGACAAACTTCGAACCATAAATACATATCATTGCCTTATATTGAACCATTACACAATACATTTAAACACATTTTCAAAAAACATAATTTAATTTTAGCCAGTAAATCTGTGAATAATTTAAATTTAATTTTTTCGAATTTAAAAACCAAAATACCGAAATTAAAACAACGTAACGTGGTTTATGAAATTAAATGTTTAAATTGTAATTCTGTTTATATAGGTGAAACAAGCCAAAATTAAAAAAAAAAAAAAAAAAAACGTTTAGACCAACATAAATAACATATCCAAAAAAATAATCAAAATCATTCAATGCTTGTAGAGCATTCATTAATAAATAATCATAATTTTGATTATGATAATACTGATATTTTGTACAGTGAATCTAATATTTTTAAAAGACGTTTCATAGAAATGTGAAAAATTAAAATGCCTCCAAATTCTATTAATAAACGTACGGACTTTGAAAATTTAAATGACATATTTTGTAGTTTTCTGGACTCTTTAAACAGGATATAGATCTGTCAAATAGGAAAAAAAATAGTTTTAATGTAGTTCTGGTTACTTTTCCTTTTATTCCGGACAACTCGTGTTTTAGTTTAAAATCATGTTACCTTTTCGTTTCTCTTGACGACTTGTTTCTCTTGACAACTTGTTTATTTACTTTTTTTACTCCCGACGAAGCTATAGATCTATAGCGAAACGTTGAGTGTTTTTCTTCATAATTCTATCCGGTTCGAGATTAAAAAAACTTTGTACTTACAATTTTCATCGGACAAGAACCAACTTCAATTATAAGTTTTGTCTTAACTAATGATTTCACACTTGTCAAACAGAGCTTGTCTGTTTTGCTTTTGATGGGATTTATTACGGACGTCAGAATGCATCTCGAGTCGAGCTTAAAAAAGTCGAGGCTTTATGCATGGTTACTTGCAAATAATAATTGGCGTAATCACCGTTATTGTTCAGATCTATTATTCAGTTGCGCCAGACTTGAGACAAGTTAGTTTAATAGAGGTGGTACGAATCCTCGCGGATGCAAATGAAACATGTTCTAAAAATAAATTGTTTGTTGCACGTGGATATTTACACTTTACTTTCACCGAGGCAGGCCGAAGAATCGAATTGAGGAATTTATTTGTGTTTACGTTGGAACAGGACGGATTTATCTGTATGGGGTCCAAGTATTCATCCAAAGAAAACTAAAATAAAAACTGTTTATCGCCGATTTCTTCTGCCAACAATCCAACAAAATCAGAACGAGATTTTTGAAAGCAACGTTTTGGCGAGTTTGAGAGATTCTGTTTCCTCTTCTCATTTTTTCTTGTACGTTTGTAATAGGTTTTCTTGCTTCATATTCATCGAATATTCTTTATCTACACCATTGTAACCATTTTTTGTTGGTCCAATTATAGACTGTATAAAATTACTATAGAAGAAAATTTCCCAATGCCTTGAGTTTTCGATTTTTTTCGATTTTATTCTTCTAAACGAAAAACTGCATTGTCCTTATCTTCTAAATGTTGTTGTCGAGATTAACATATTTACTCCTCTAACATTTCTTCGTCTATTAAAGACGTTATAAAAATATCAACAATTCACGTTGAGGTTTTAACGTGTTTTCTTTTTGTCTCTACTCTTGCTTGCCTTATTGTTTTAATTAAGTTATCATTTCTCATACTAGTAAGATGTCTTCTTTTTCTTAGTCCTTATTTTGGTGTTCCTTATTCTTACTGTGCCTTACCTGGATTAATTAATTTAGCAAACTTTAAATTATCTTACGTTTTGCGTTTTATTTTAGAAGCTTTTGCTTGTGGCATTCGTTTTAAAATACTCCGGCCATAAATTAGTGTAAAATTCCCGTTGCAACGGCACACCTTTACGGTTGTCTGTACTCTTGCTTGCCTTGTTGTTTTAATTGAGTTATCGTATCTCATGCAAGTAATTTGTCTTCTTTTTCTTAGTCCTTATTTTTATTAATGTAAGTAATTTAGAAAACTTCAAATAATCTTACGTTTTGCGTTTTATTTTAGGCGGTTGTTAGGGCATTTGTTTTAAAATACTCCGACCATAAATTAGTGTAAAATTCTCGATACATCAGCACTTCTTTACGCTTTTAAATAAATAATTAACCTTTCGGCCATGAAATCGTGCAATCTACCGATGCATGGGCACTTTCTCATGTGGTTCTAATGCCTTTCAGAGTTTCTATTTTTAGATAGGATCCATGACATCATCTTTTATGAACGAGTACAAGCGTATTTAATCTGATTCGCGAGAACCGTTCGAAATTATTATTAAACGCCGGCGCCGTTGGGGAGTTATAAAATTTCCGTCGCCGTCTGTTTTTTAATCGAATTAGTTCTTGTGATCTACAGGTTTTCGCGAGCTAGTATTTCGAGGGTTAGTTTCAATCGGTCTCACTCTTGACCTTTGACGCCATTGGCGTTTTCTTACGTCAGGTTGATACTCGTTGGTCACTGTCACGATGTTTTTGATTCGTGCAAACTCTTTTTTTCTTTTTCTTTTCGAACGTTTGGGGGTGCAGTTGGTTTAGCTTTATGAATTTGTAACGCGCTTTGTGGGAATTAGCATTAGCAACTGTCCAAGGACCAAGAATTAGGAAATTCTATTCATTCTATTCAATATCTTCCCGGAATTTTCATTAAAAAAATTATTGTTCGTTCCTCTTTTTTTTCCATATCACTAGCAAAGTGATAAATCCAGTGGGAATTGAAACTTTACATAGACGTCACACGCTTCGGAGGGTCAGTTATTTGGCGACATCCCTAGCCACTGGTGGTGGTGTAGTTGTACTGCCCCGTCCTCGCGTTTTCATGAGATTTTTGAAAGTTTGAACTCAATTAGGTTAAGTGTGACATTACAAAGGATTTTGAAAGTTCCATGACGAATAGAATTTGCGTTTTATTTTAGATGCTTGTTTGGGCACTCGTTTTAAAACACTCCGGATACGAATTAGTCTAAAATTGTCGATGCATCGACACTCCTTTGTGGCTTTAAATAAATAATATCTTTCGGAGATTTTATTTTTAAATAGGATTTATCATCCTTACCAACGAGTGCAAACGTATTTAATCTGTTTCGTGAGAATCGTTGGAGAGTTATAAAATTTTCGTCGCCGTCTGCTTTTTATCGAATTAGTTTATGTGAACTACTGCGAGCTAATATTTCGAGGAATAGTTTCAAGTGATCTCACCCTTTACCTTTGACGCCATTGGCGTTTCCTTACGTTATTGATACTCGTTGGTCCTTGCTGATGTCTCGATGGCTTTGATCCGTGCAAACCCTTCTTTTCGAACATTTGGGGGCGTGATTGGTTACACTTTATTAACTTGTAATGCGCTTCGGAGCGTCAGTCGTTTGGCGATATCCCCAGCGACTGGTGGTGTTGTATTAGAGGGCTCTGACCCATTTTCGAGAGATTTTTGAGAGTTTGAACTAAATCAGGTTAAGTTTGACAATACAAAGGATTTTGAAAGTTCCGTAACGAACAGAATTTGCATTTTATTTTAGATGCTTGTTTGGGCATTGGTTTTAAAACACTCCGGCCACGAATTAGTGCAAAATTTTCGATGCATCAGCACTCCTTTGTGGCTTTAAATAAATAATATTTTTGAAGATTCTATTTTTAAATAGGATTCATCATCTTTTATAAACGAGTGCAAGCTTGCTTCCTCTGTTTCGTGAGAACCGTTCGAAATTATTATTACACGCCGTTGGAGAGTTATAAAATTTTCGTCGCCGTCTGTTTTTTAATCGAATTAGTTTATGTGAATTACAGGTTTCTGCGCGATAATATTTCGACGGATAGTTTCAATTGGTCTCATCCTGCATCATTAAGCATCTTTAAGCACACTACAGAGAGAAAAATAAAATATGTTACGTTCTCTGTTTGATTAACTGTGCTTGACAGCTTTTCGTAAATCATTCCGAGTTTGAATTTATACAAATTCTTTTTTTTTTCTATTTTATTGTATTACTTTAAATATTACTCTGTAAATGGTTCTTCTTTAGTATGACTGTTGAATAATAAACTATACTAAACCCTTGACATTTGATGCCATTGGCGGTTCCTTACGTCAGATTAATACTCGTTGTTCCCTGCTGATGTCACGATGGCTCTCAAACAAATCTATTTGATATACAGGTTGTGCCACAAATATACGAAATAGAAATAAGGAAAGAAAATAATTTCACGTTCTCGAAATAGGGTGACTGTAATGCCTATGTGATAAATGGAGATAGCTGTGTGCTCTCACACTTTTATTATCTGAAACAACCAGTATACAGATACGGGTGTTTTCGCATTTTTAAAATGCACAGACCCAAGCACATGAAGAATGTTCTTCGTGCATCGAATAAAAGGAGCTCAAAACGACAATAAATCTACGTTTCCCAGGTATTTACAAAATATAATGGAAGCAAATAGACAACATGCAATGGGAACGGATTGAATAAACGATCGGGCAAGATGACATAGCGCAACTGGTATGAATCTAAAGCGATCGGGTGTATTTGACAACGTATTGATTTAGTAACGCATTGTTCCAAAGCAGTGAAGTGCTCAGGGCGTGCGATCGCGTCATTTCCGGCGGCCGATTTCTGCATAGCCGAATATGCGGAAGTCACTCGGAAGATATTCCGCGCGCTATTTTTAATTACCGCCTCGGAACGGAACGGAACGCAATTAATTATTTGCAAAAAGCAAAGCCGTGACAGATTTATCGGCGAAGTTCTAATAAACAAAGCGCTTCGCGCATTTTTCGATCGAATGAGAAAGAGAACGAGAACGAGAACGCGCGGCCTGAAATGTGTGCAGCTACGGATATTTTGGCTCGCTAAAAAAAAAAAGAACGTGAATTATGCGCTTCGAAAAGATGTTTCGGAATACACACGCTGAACTTAAAACATTTGCAATTTCCGTTAACACATAATTCACTCGCTTGAAATCTATTGTTTCCGTTGTTTCCACAACGGAAGAATTTTTTTTTTAGAACATTTTCGTGTTCAAGAAAACTCAACAAGCATACAGGACGCTACGTAGGTATTACTTCGTACATCAACACACAAACTGCTTTCTACGTTCATCAAAAAAAAGGTCATTTTACCCTCCACCCCCATGCTGGAAATAGATTTTTTTATAATTCATCATCCCTACTGAGTGAGTTCCAATCTTCAATTCGCTCATTTTGTCGAGTTATTCGCCAAAACATTTCTGCAAATAATTTTTTATCTCGTAGCCATTGTTAGTCGTCATTGTTGCCATTAATAAATAAATAAATAAATAATAAATTTATTGGACCATTTCAAAGAAAAACAAAAAAAAATACAGTAATGAAACAGATGATAGGAATCCAATGGGACTGGCATCAGTTTACTACAACAAATGCAGCAAACTGTTCTACCTGCCAACCCGAACTTAACTAAACTTAACTGAGTTATATCTATAAATATAAGTACTATATATGAAAGTTTGATAACACATGGCAGACCTATAAATGGAAGGACAATCTTAGTTGATCTAAAGAAACAGAAATTTAGGAAATAAATTGAATGTATGTAGTTTTGGCGGAAACCAGCAAATTTCATAAAGTAATATTAAAAATTGTGTTATATATTTTACGTTAAACATCTCATGTTAACGCCCGTCTAGTCAACAGCTACATCTTCAGATGTCTCTTAAATTGTTTAGGAGGTAATTGTTTTAGAGTACAATCGAGGCTATTTAAACAGTACGCTACGGTATAAGTAAATGATCTCTTGAACAGTGTTGTTTTGTGTTTAGGAACATCAATGAAATCTTTACGTCTTATATTTATACTATGTATATCTGTGCGATGTCTAATTTTCATCAATAGATAAGGAGGGGTTCCAGATATTAAAATTTTGTGAGAAAAACTGGCGAAATGGAGAAAACGTCTGTCCTCCATATTAAGCCATTTCGCTTCCTGTAACTTGTAAGAAATATGCTGCCGTCTCGGAATGCCGTAAATAAATCTTAGGCAACTGTTTTGCATTGTCTGAATACGCTTAATATCTCTGAAATCTAAACATGGACCATAAACAACGTCACATAAGCTGAAATGTGTCAATATCATAGATTCACATAATGTAATTTTTGCTGCCGTCGTTAGAAAATGTCTACTAGGGTACAATATTTTTAAATTACAGAAAGCTTTTCTTATGCATGCTGTCACGTGTTCTTTGAAGCGTAATTTTACGTCAATTATTAAACCCAGATTTTTTAAAGAATCACAGTGCTTCAACCTAGAATTGTTAAGGGTAATTGCGATTAGTGGCAAAGCAGAACTACGAGAAGCTTCTCTGCCAAACAAAGAATAGTACGATTTATTAGGATTGATCTCTAAACAGTCTTTTGACGAAATATCAACTAACTTACTTAGGTCG
Source organism: Prosopocoilus inquinatus (assembly GCA_036172665.1). Classification (NCBI taxonomy): domain Eukaryota; kingdom Metazoa; phylum Arthropoda; class Insecta; order Coleoptera; family Lucanidae; genus Prosopocoilus; species Prosopocoilus inquinatus. Next base: position 37,730,913 of record CM069877.1, read on the forward strand.
GTGTTAATATCATGGACAGCTGTATCAAGACTGGGGAAACTAAATGATCTATACAGTTGTGTATCGTCGGCATACATGTGGTGATTAGATTGAATTTTACCAAACGAGAAAAAATTAGAGGTATGGATTGAATAAAGCAAAGGTCCAAGGATAGATCCCTGCGGTACTCCTGATCTAAGTGATGCAATATCTGAATGGCGATTATCAAGGACAACTGTTTGTGTTCTTCGGTTAAGATAATTGGAAAATAAAGTAACAGAGGCTGCATCTAGGCCAATATAATGTAAAATAGCTAATAAGAATTCATGATTTATTCTGTCAAAGGCCTTAGAATAATCAAGAGTAACCAACAGACTAAGTTTATTTTCATCAGTTGCCCTGATAATATCATCAACAATATGAGATAATGTAGTAGTGCAACTATAGCCGGGTCGAAAGCCAGACTGGGTTGTAGGTATTAGGGAACATGATGTCAAATAACTCCCCAACTGGTCACTCATTATCTTTTCCAAAACCTTTGACAATGTAGCCAAGATGCTAATCGGCCGCAGATCCTTAAAATTCTCAACTTTATTAATTTTGGGTAAAGGTATTATTTTTGCTAGTTTCCATTGATCTGGAAAATTACTTGTAGTAAGACAAAAATTAAATATATGTGTGAAAATTGGAACTAAGTACGGACAGCAAAGATTAATCATAGTAATTGAGATGTCATCAAAACCCGTTGATTTAGAAGTGATCTCACCAATTAACTTTGCCACCTGATCCTCTGATACTTCTTTAAAGCAAAAATTAGAGGCTTTTGAGCTAACATTGTTACTGTAAAAATTTAGGACATTTACGTCAGGAGTGTTTAGAGAGCCGGTAATTGAATTAAAAAAGTTGTTAATAGCATTTACATGTTTAAGATGTTGCGGTATTACAGGAGTTATTCGGTTGACAATGTTAAAATCTTTCAGATTTTCCCAAAATACTTTTTTATTCGAATTGCGAAAGCTATATTCCAAGTACGCTTTTCTTCCGATTTAATAGCACTAGAGGTAAAGTTTCTCAATTGTTTGTAATAATTCCAATGAGTCTGCATTTTGGTTCGTTTAAACCTTTTTAACGCATTATCACGCATTTTCATCATGAGTTTAATATTGTCAGTCAACCAACCAACTTTTGGCTTATTAAAACTTGACGTTGTCCATGGCGCATGCAAATCGAATAATGTTGTTAAATTAAAATTCAAAAAATCGATATTTGGATGGTCGATTCTGCTAGGAGTTTATAGTGAATTTTAAGCTAGAAGCGGGACCTGCCTTTTCGCCCTTCACCGCGATTATCCTAAAGTCTAGTATTAACCCAGATTTGTCGTGGTCAGCTACGTTCATCTTCGCTCCAAATAAGGTTATCATAATCTCCTTGACGCCAGCTTAATCGTAAGCGAAATTACACTCCTTCGTGTACGAATACTCAAGTTCGGTCGACCGATCCTTCTGTTCATAAACCTTCCTGTTGATTTATTTTTGTTGGACTGACTTGGTAAGTTCTCTTGTTTCCTTTCCGAAATTTTACTTCACTTATAGGCAATGTTTACTCCGTTGCCTTTTACCTGCAAGTTTTTATACAGTCCCTCTGAGGTACAGGGTGACTACGCGAGAATTCCTACCCCCTTTAACTCCCTTCTTTTTGATTTCAAGAAAAAATGTTTAATACAAAACTTTTAGGGACTAATGCAAAGTTTCTCCGTGTGCTCACAGGAAAACAATTGATGGTCGGATAAACGAGATATAAACTAAACTTAAGTTTTTTTTTTAATGGAACACCCTTTATATTATGTCGATTTTCGATTCTAAATTAAATAATAAACTAAAAAACTAAAAAATAAAAAATTAAATAAAAACCAGCAATGTAGAAGGTGTTTATAAAATAATTCTTGTTTAATTTACTTAATTTTTGAATTTTAGAAATAGAAAACTTGAATAATCATTCTTTTATACCAAGGGATGTGATTCAAAACATGTTAAAGATTCAAACTTTCCGTAAAAAAAATTGAAGATGCTTTGAATATGTTTTACGTTCAATTTTTAGTCATTTTTTAAAATTCAATTTTTCCGAAATATTTTTACGTTTCTGGTTAAAAAGTTAATTATTAGAAAACATGTAAATCGATTTAATATGTTAATGGTAAAATTTTATTTAATGTTATTTTATTTAAAACCAAAACTTCGTTTATTTTTTTGGGTATCCGACGCTTAATTGTTTATTGTGAGTATCTGTAGCTGTACTGAAATAAATTCTGCAACCATTTTTATCCTTTTTTCTTTCTAAAATAAAAAATAAAATTAATCAGGAATTATTTTATAGACACCTTCTACATTATTAGATTTATTATACATGTAGTCCCATTAGAATTTTATTTCGAATCAAAAAACGTAATAAAATACAGGGTGTTCCATTAAAAAAACTTTAGTTTATGTCTCTTTTATCCGACTATCAATTGTTTTTCTGTGACCACATAAAGAAATTTTGAATTAGTCCCTTTAAGTTGTGTATTAAGGATTTTTTCCTAAAATCAAAAATAAAAGAGTTAAAGGAGGTAGGAATTCTCGCGTAGTCATCTTGTATCAAACACGTACCAGACGATTGACCAGCCCTAGGCCGCGCGAGTTATCCGGCCTGTCGAAGATCTAGGTCTTGCGTTAGGCTGCCTTGCTCTTCGTTCAGGAAGGACCTTGCTACTTGCACGATAGAACCCCTGAACCCGGCATATTATTCTGTGCGACCCTTGCAACGTGGACATTTTCGGTATTTTAATTACTGTTCACCTATAAGCAATCTTTACTCCGCTGCCTTTTTCCGGCAAGGTTTTCATCGAATCACTCTGAGTTACGAACACGTACCAGACGATTGACCAGCCCTAAGCCGCGCAAGCTATTAGGCCTGTCGAAGATCTAGGTTCTGCATCAGGTTGTCTTGCTGTTCGTTAAGAAATCACCTTGCTGCTTGCACGATAGAACCCTTGGGCCAGGCATATTATTCTGTGCAATCTTTGCAACTTGGACATTATCGGTATTTTACTTAGGGTTTCTTGTCCCTTTATCTTTATTGAACTTATTTGGTAAGCTTTCTTGTTTCTTTTCCGAAATTTTACTTAGGATTCCTTGTTCACTTGTAGGAAATTTTTGTGCCGCTACCTTTTACTTTACAAAGTTTTTATCAGATCACTCTGAGCTACGAACACGTACCAAACGATTGACCAGCTCTAGGCCGCGCAAGCTATTCGGTCCGGCGTATTATTCTGTGCCACGATCCTTGCAACGTGGACAACTTCATCCCGAGATAAATTCTTTCATTTCGTATTGATCGTGGATGATCTTTAGCACAATATTATTTTCATTCAAGGTCATATAATTCAAGCTCTCGTTTTTTGTCAACTATTTACTCTGTTTAGTCAATTTATTTATTTCATTTCCCATTTAATTCCTATTTAATTTAATCACCGTTTTTGCTTGTTTTTGAATAAATTGACCATTTCAGAGTTAATTTTCATAAACTTTAAACTGTTAAGGATCACTGTGAGACAAAAGGAAATTTCCTTACGTACGTACCAATTTATGTTTAAGAAATATTTTAAGATATTTTTGAATTTAATTAATATTCGAACTTTGATTTTAATGTTTTTTTGGGTGATATTATTGCTGTTTTATTTTTGCGCATTATTGAATTGTCGTCTTGGACACATCTACATTTTCACAGCTGAAGTTGTTTACGATTTGATGTAATAGATACTCTGATGTGTTTACTTCAGTTGACGCCTTCCGATAAATAATTTTAAATATACTTCTTACACCAGCGGCAGCTCAAAAAAATTCGGAGAGTGGGTCGTGGATAAAAAAAGAGGAATTTTATTGCAAAATTTCTCTTTCTTATCCACGACTGAGTCTCTGAAAATTTTTGAGTTGCCGCTGGTGTTACGCCGTGACGATAAAAATTCAACATCCCCCAGCAACCCCGTTGTATGTATGCTATCGTCAACAACACGGTCTTGACCGCTACAGTTGGCCCCCGACGTGGTTTACACGGTGGTGTTCTTAAAAATTGGCCTCAACGTGTGTATTTAAGTTGGAGATATAACAAACGATTGATAGAATCATTGTTAGCCTCATCAAAACTAATTACACGACTAAGAGTAACTGTATAAAGCCAAATCTGAGGAGAAAAGTAAGAATCGATTTTTGGTAAAGAAAAATCGAAAACTAAAAGCAACTTTTCTTGAGAATTTCAAGAATTCGACTTACAGGAAAGTTACAAAATCGTTTTGCAGTGTATTTAACCAACACAAAGCACTGATTGACTTATTTTTTTATGATTATTTTTTAATTAATTTGTAATAATCGAATACTTTTATGAACGATAAATAATTCCTGTTTAGCTTTCGAAGTCAGCGGCGTCGTCCGTCCACCTTAAAACACAAGAGAGCAAAGGACCGACCTTGCCCCAATTTATTTCCGAACAAGGCGAGTTGGGTCGTCGAACCGGGCAATTTAAATGTCATTATTTTCACTCACTGTAAATATCGCGAGCACAAACGAGCCGTTGTTCTCGAAATTTCCAGGCCGTCCCGTTCAGCATCGTCGTCGATCTATTTCGCAATTAAGTCGCCACACTCAGATAAATTGCACCGACCGACGACGGAATTCCTGCTTTATTTCCAGGGTACATAGAAGAGGCATCGCTAATCGAAATTTATTGTCCTTAGCCGAATGATAGCGCACATTTCTTCTTCGTTTTGAACGCGACGGCTTGTGTGGCCCGACGGACGTCTCTGTTTGCTTCGAGTTTTGTCCTTTACGTTTAATTAGTTTAAGTGCCTACGTAACCGTTACGTCATTTTTTTTATAAACCTTCTTTCAATGCTGTCATCACTCGGTGATTAAAGAATATTGGGTAATTATTACAAAGCTAGATGAACTTTTCACCTTTCATACTACTATGTACTAATTGAAAACTACAGAAATTGAAATGATTATTAAGTAATTCAGACTTTACTGAGTTACACTTCATTACTTAAGAAGTTAAGGATAAGAAGATACGTTGTCAGTAACTCGAAAAGTTAGTGCAATTAAAAGAAATAAAAAAATTAATTGAAGAGAAGCAAACAAAACTTGATTTGATTTTCAAAAAACTTCGCACCGGAAATCGTCGATTTTTCATTATGTGTTCTCTGCGGCTTTTCTTTTCTTCAGTTCAGTTGTTTCTAAATAAACGAGGATCAACGATCGTATTTTGTCTTCTCTTCGAATTTATTGTACAGGTCGTCGTTGTTTGTTTCATTTTGTTTTGAGCCATCTTAACTAAGTAAGCAGTATTGTGTCTCTGCGTGTAAAATACTCTTTTTCTCAATTTTTAAACTTTTGAGGTTGTTTTCATTCCATTTTTGTGAAACTCTTGTCTCTAAGGAAAAACGTAACGGTTCTCACTGTTTCGGAAATGTTACGACGCGAGCTTTTCACATACATTTCTTTTTATAAGAAGAAAAAAAATCTCAATTTGATTGCAATCCAATTAAATTAGATTTTTAATTTAGTTTAGTTTCATTTTGAAGTCCTCTCCAGTATTTGCAAAATTTCTGGGTTTTTAAAAGCAACTATTAATACTAAAACTGAAAGACGACTTGTGACTTGCACCTGCGCGTTCCATGGTACTTTTACTATCAGGATCAAACTAACCCAAGGACCTCCGCGTTTTAACGTCAAAGGAAGGAAGTAGTTAAGAGATTGTGATACTAAAAGTTGGTTATAATATGAGGGGAATACGTTGATTGTTAGCCGCGAATATCCTGATCGAAACCAATGAAAGCTATGTTAGAGGTCAAAATTCTCTGCTTGTTTCGAAACATCCTGTATAACAAGAATTTCTCAAATCTGATTGGATAAGGTTGATATCATGTTCTACCGGATTGGTTTACTTTCTTCGGCCATTTTCTTTTCTCCCTTTTATCTTTTTCAACCCATTACCCCGAATCGAGTTTACAACGAATTATTCTAGAGGAAGGGTCACAGAACTGTCGATCGGTCTCGATTAGCTTGATTGCGATTGTACGCAAATTGGTTTATTTTCTTCGGTCCTTTTCTTTTCTCCCTTTTGTCTTTTTCAACCCGTTACCCTGAATCGAGTCTACAACGAATTATTTTAGAGGAAGGGTCACGGAACTGTCAATCGATCTCGATTAGCTTGATCGCAATTGTACACGGATTGGTTTATTTTCTTCGGTCCTTTTCTTTTCTCCCTTTTGTCTTTTTCAACCCGTTACCCCGAATCGAGACTACAACGAATTATTCTAGAAGAAGGATCACGGAACTGTCGATCGGTCTCGATTAGCTTGATTGCGATTGTACACGGATTGGTTTACTTTCTTCGGTACTTTTCTTTTCTCCCTTTTGTCTTTTTCAACCCATTACCCCGAATCGAGTCTACAACGAATTATTCTAGGGGAAGGATCACGGAACTGTCGATCGGTCTCGATTAGCTTGATCGCGATTGTACACGAATTGGTTTATTTTCTTCGGTCCTTTTCTTTTCTCCTTTCTGTCTTTTTCAACCCGTTACCCCGAATCGAGTCTACAACGAATTATTCTAGAGGAAGGATCACGGCACTGTCGATTGGTCTCGATTAGCTTGATTGCGATTGTACACGAATTGGTTTATTTTCTTCGGTCCTTTTCTTTTCTCCCTTTTGTCCTTTTCAACCCGTTACCCCGAATCGAATCTACAACGAATTATTCTAGAGGAAGGATCACGGAACTGTCAATCGTTCTCGATTAGCTTGATCGCGATTGTACACGAATTGGTTTATTTTCTTCGGTCCTTTTCTTTTCTCCCTTTTGTCCTTTTCAACCCGTTACCCCGAATCGAGTCTACAACGAATTATTCTAGAGGAAGGATCACGGAACTGTCGATCTGTGTCGATTAGCTTGATTGCGATTGTACACGATTGGTTTATTTTCTTCGGTCCTTTTCTTTTCTCACTTTTGTCCTTTTCAACCCGTTACCCCGAATCGAGTCTACAACGAATTATTCTAGAGGAAGGATCACGGAACTGTCGATCTGTGTCGATTAGCTTGATTGCGATTGTACACGAATTGGTTTATTTTCTTCAGTCCTTTTCTTTTCTCCCTTTTGTCTTTTTCCACTCGTTACCCCGAATCGAGTCTACAACGAGTTATTATAGAGGAAGGATCACGGAAATGTCAATCGGTCTCGATTAGCTTGATCGCGATTGTACACGGATTGGTTTTCTTTCTTCGGTCCTTTTCTTTTCTCCCTTTTGTCTTTTTCAACCCGTTACCCCGAAACGAGTCTACAACGAATTAATCTAGAGGAAGGATCACAGAACTGTCGATCGGTCCCGATTAGCTTGATCGCGATTGTACACGGATTGGTTTACTTTCTTCGGCCCTTTTCTTTTCTCGCTTTTGTCTTTTTCACGAATTATTCTAGAGGAAGGGTCACGGAACTGTCGATCGGTCTCGATTAGCTTGATTGAGATTGTACACGAATTGGTTAATTTTCTTCGGTACTTTTCTTTTCTCCCTTTTGCCTTTTTCAACCCGTTACCCCGAATCGAATCTACAACGAATTATTTTAGAGGAAGGGCACCGAACTGTCAATCGGTCTTGATTAGCTTGATCGCGATTGTACACGGATTGGTTTACTTTCTTCAGTCCTTTTCTTTTCTCCCTTTTGTCTTGTTCAACCCGTTACCCCGAATCGAGTCTACAACGAATTATTCTAGAGGAAGGGTCAATCGGTCTCGATTAGCTTGATCGCGATTGTACACCTTGTGATATGAGGAATAGACACATAAGGATAAAACTGCTGCAAGGGTTTTCGTAATGAAGTTAAAGGCAAAGGAGTACTTAGGAGATTGTGATACTGAAAGCCCTACAATATGTGGAATACACTGATTTTTGTATTTTTGTTACACTATAGCATATCCGTAAGCATTTATCGTATACTATAGCGTAAGTCTTAGTATACTGTAGTATAAGTATACCTTCTAATGATGCTCGTTTTTTTGAAAATGTTATTGTATAATATTTGTTTAATATACGAGTACATTCCTGTTTTACTACAGAAATTCCAGGCAATTTTCTTTCTTACGACCACCATTCGAAATGATAAATATTTTTCCGCCTTATTTGAAAAACTGTATACTTCGAAAGCAAATAAATTTTGACACGTGTTACGTCTATCATCTGCTTTTAGATCTCCGCACATGAAGCATATGTTCTGCTCGCGTATGTCTGGAACGCGTGTCGAAAGATTAATATTTTGGATTCTTCTGTATACGTCATTACAGCTGATCGCGCCAAGGATTTCACTCTTATTTTGTTCTTTCTCAATTGTGCTTTTTTTTTAAATAAACACAAAAACCGAAATATATACAACATACACAGTTTTTATTTCCTTTTGCTTAATAAGGAAGCACCCAAGTAACACATATATTGCTTATTACAACTAAACTACTGTATTATTTCTGTTTATTTGGAGCGTTCGTAGTTTTTTGATTTATTAAAGTTTTAATAAAGTAAAAATGCTTATAATTCTAAGTAATAAAACATTTATATCACTGCATTTATAAATATTGAATTTTTTTTACCATCTATAAGCAGAATGGCTTTCGTAGTCGCTTTTCGTTATTATAAAAAATTATACATGCTTCTTAAGAGTGTATAATAAGGTCTTTAGAAAACAGTGTTACGGTTTTATTATTGTTTTGTAATGTAGTTTAAACACCGTAATATAATGAATATACAGTAATTTGTCTGTATTGGAAAAATATATTTGTTACACACCATTACAAAGATAAATGATGTATAATAGAGGATGGTGCAGGTTTTAAATAACGATTATCGAACTAAAATGTCAAGCGGAAGTAATGTAGATTTATAATTGTTCTAATAAAAGTATATTAAAAAGCAAGACATTTTATTTTAGCAAGCGAGCGTCAAATGGACAAGTGTTTTCTATTATTTTCTACTATTTCTATTATTTTCTATTATTTTTCTATTTTGGTTCTAGGATGAAAAACAAGTTACTAATTTGCAAACGAAAACAAATGACAGCCTATATGCATATCACGGAAAGACGAAAATAAAGTGAATGAAAAACAAAACAAGGTCGTTCAGATACGAAAAACTAATTTAAGAATCAAACAAAAACAGAGAATATATAAGTAAAAGCAATCTGAGTATAAATGAACGAAAACAAAGAAACGCTGATTAATTATTTTTCGGCTGAGTACGAGAAAACCAGTCGAACCAACATAAAGCAGAAGAAAAAGATTGTACGAGAACACCGCGAGAATGATTGCGCAAAAGGCGCAAAAGAAAATTCAAAAAGCAATGAGATGCAAAGAACTATTTGAAGGGTCTAGACAATTTTCCAGCGCCGATTTTCCATCGCCAATTCACCGGTGCCAATTCGCCGTAGGCACAATTCGCCGTCGGCAAACTCGCCGTAAATAAGTTCACCGTCAGCGATTAAATTTTTAAATGCAGGCACATATCCAAATAATAATATACGATAATTATACGCAAATGAAATGAAACAGCTAACATATTTAACGAAAAATAGAATAATTTGTTATTAATTAAATATGATACATAGATAAAGAAACAGATAAAAAAATTTTTGCTCTTCCTGGAAATATTTCTTATTCAGTAGGGTGTTTGCAAAATCTCTCCAGTTTTTTTAATATTTTCAGATTCTGCTCAAAATTATATTCATTTTCACCTAAATCAAAATCACTACACATCAAAAGGGGGACCGTTTTCGATATATTGATTCAAGGAAGCTCGTCATTTAAAATTATTAATAATAAATCATTTTAATCCTTTTTATATATTTATTAATCTCTCTACTACTAATACTACTACTACTACTTATTATTATTATTTATATATATTATATTTTGACCTGTCCTATGTCTATGCTGATTTAAAATATTAATAAAGATTATTACTATTATTACTATAAAAAAAATTGGGGTTCCATTAAAAAAAAAATATATTAATGACTATGTGTTAAGAGCATCAATTTGTTCAAAATTTTGTTTCTTACCATGGCCGTACTGTAATTAAGAATTTATTTTGGTTTGAAATAGAAAAATAATATTACAGTCCACATTAATTTACTTGAAATGTGCTAAAATTATTGTTATTTCATTCAATTCGTAGTTTTAACTTGGATAACTAAATTGGCAAGAAGTGTTTAAACCTCATTAAGCTAAATGAAGCAGTAACATGCGACTATGGATCGACAGCGAATTGGTTCTACGACGAATTCGAATCGGCGACTGCGAGTTGGCGACGACGAATCGTCCCTTCCCCCTATTTGAACAGAGAGACAAATGAAGAAATAAAAAATGCGCTTAATTCCAGAAAACAAAAAAAAAAAAACAAAGACGAAACAACAACGAAAATAAAACAAGCGAATAATAGACGACTCAATAGAAGAACTCTGAAACCGAAACGGAAAGTTAATTCGATGAAAACAAATAAAAACTGAAATAAATAACTAAAGCACTTTCCGGACCGTTCAGTATTGTGACGGAATAAATAATTGAAATTAATAAAAAATGAAATTATTTTTTATTCTTATCGACAAAGCCGTCAAATGCGCAAGGAAACGCGTCGAAATTTTTTTTTTTTAATTTTATTAGTTGTCCGCTTGACTTCAATTACTTATTCTGTTCAAATAAACGACAATTAAATAATAAGAACACGATGAACGAAAATTAAAGGAAAAATATAATTGGAAGAAAAGAGTAAAACGTTAACTGAAACCAAGAACAATGAAATACAAAGAACAAAACAAATAAGTAATAGATAGACGATTCTCCAGATGAAAACTTTGAAAATTACCGACAAGACAAAATAATTTGATAGAGGCGACTCAAAATAAATGAAATGGATAACAGTGAAGCAAGAAGATAGGCGAAAATATGAAAAAAAAATTAAATAAATTCAACAAACAAATTAAAGGAAATTCAAAAAGTACTTAGCAAAAAAAAAAATGAAAAAACTAATATGATTAGAATCTATTCAAAGGGTGGTTTTAGTTTTTAATTTACACAAAACCTTATTGTGATAATCAGTGGCGTAGCGATGATTTGTTCCACGGGATTGGAGTAGCAAGATTCTCATCAGTCACCTATCGTCCAGGTTTCAAATAAACGAAGCATAAATTTTGGCACTAACAAAAAATTCAAATTTTCCTTATCTAAAATTAAAAGGGACTTGAAAAACTCTTTCTTGACTTTAACGAAACTAATGATTTTTCTTTTCGTCAAAAAATATTACTATTTAAAGTATTCACTATGCATTTTTTTTACATCAAACGTGCCTCCCAGATAATTTTGAATTATAAATACATAACGATTGTTTCAATGAAGCTTGACAAAGGGCGGAGTCATGTTAAAAAAGAAAAACAAAGTATGTGAAATGTCAACAATTTATTAATTCACTGTGAATTCGACCTATTTCGTTTCTTTTTCCAATTCTAAAACAAAATTAAAAAATGGATGTACATAATGAATTACTTATTAAATTCAATTATTTATAAATCAATATCAAGGTAATTAAAGTAAAAATAATAGGAGTAATAATAACTTGTTTATAATAAATATTTATGTGCAAGAAATTTGTGTATTTCACGTGGCACGTATAGTTTTATAAAAACTTTGCCGATGAATTTTGATTTACATGAAAAACTAAGTCGTCGATGCCTCCTAACGACAGTTCCAGTATTTCATGTTGTACTGAAGACTAAATTAGGTGGTATACTTAAGAAGATATTTTGTGGCCTTAATAAAATGAAATTCCACTATTGGTAACTGTTATCTAGCGAAATAGTTTATCAGTGGAATATGTATAGAAGAGGTCCACAGTAATTAGGCAACAAAATAGTTACTATGAACCTATTTTGTAAGAGTTGTATAACAGCGGTATTAACACGACTGCCCATTGTTTTATACCGTATTTATTAAATAGATTTGCAATACTTGCAGAAACGTTTATACAGCATAAAAAAATTGTGTCTACTTTATAAGCTGCTTTTTAGGCACTTCTATACCATTATTTTGCTTTACTACTTGTACACTAATGCTTAAAAGTTTCGAAATGAAAAGCAATAAAATCGTTCGAATTTGAAATAATATAATATATTTAGAACCTTAAGGAACAGAGACACTTTCTCCGCACCCCGATAGGAGGGTTGTTTACTTAGGTCCTATTAAACCCCGGCCGGTGCAGATGTTTATGGTTTGTTGAATTTCGTTGCCAGTATTTGGTTCCGAGTATTTATTGAGGCGACGCGCGGTTGCGAACGCGGACGCGGTGGCGAATTTGTTTGTTCTCTTTTGCTTTAACTTAAAAATTGAACAAAAAATGTTTTTTTTTAATTAGAATATTTTATATTGTTAAATAACAGGATTTCAGATCATATTATAAAGACATATAAATGTTAAATTGCTATAAAGGATCGACGATGTTAATTAATCTGAAAAATTATAATTATATCAAATTTCTGCCTTTATACACTTCTGGTTTGTTTGACTTCACAAAAATTTTATTCGTTTGTAGTTTGTGTATGTTTTTCTGTGGATTCTAAAATTTTCATTACGAGAAATACATAAATAGATTTTTAGTAAATATGAAATACAGGGTGATTTATTAGCTCACCGACAAGCTTTGCCATACGGAAAGCTCACATAATTTTAAGAAAATAATAACAATTAGGACATATGTTCGATTTTATTTATTTTTAAGTAAATAGAAGACCTCACAATTTTGATTCTAGTTATTTTGTCCCGTTCCTCTGTACAGCTGTTTCAGTCCTATTTGGGGCTTCGTCAGCAGAAGCGATCGCAGGATGTCGCTATTTAAGCGGTTTCTATTATGCTATTTAAGCATTTCCGTTATATTTTACATTTTTTCACGTCATCTTTATTTTATAAATGTTAATATATTGATATTTTCAATTCAATTTTATCATACACGTCTTATTCACATGTCAAGAAACCTATTCATGTAAAATATTTTCGACATCTTGTTCTTTGTGATAAAGAGATATCACGTATAAAAACCTATGACTTTTATGCTGTTATGTTTTTCTGCGGATCCTAAAATGAAGCATCTATACATACCGTGAGTTATTTTATTAACTCTAAACATAAAAGGTAAATATTCCCAGGTTCAGTTATAAAAAAAAACATGTCAATGCATGGCAGAATATGCAAACAAGTTTCAATAAAACAAATATGATGTTAATGTCAGTTATGAATGTCATGAATTATGTCTGAAATATTTAAAAAAAATACTATGAAAGAATTTGATAATCGTTTGGCATTAGTATTTAAAACGTGAAGGACATTTGAAACAGTTAAAAAAGGTTTTTACTAAAAATAAGTGTTATTATTTTTTCTAAAATTGACCATAGGGATATTTACATTGCATGTTCAGAGTAAAAAAAACTCATGGTATAGGATGCACAATATATAAAAAAAAATCTAAATCAATTTTATATATCAAGTATGCATAAATCAAAAATTCTGTGTTGATTATTGGAAACAAGTAAAATAAATGTATCGGAAATCCCTGTTTAAGATGAGGGTTTTAGTATGAGGGAATTATTGTTTTGTTAATTTTTACTTTAGTTTTGTTTTTACTTGTAATAAGTTTTTCGTTGTTCTCAATAATAAAGTCTTGAATACTTTTTCCAGTTTATGTTATTATTTTTTATACAGTATCCTATAATATTGTAAGAATTTACAGTGAAATAAATTTAAAATAACTTAATTTCATTTAAATAATAAGTTTACTGATGATACTTATTGATCGAATAATTAACTCATTAAAATTATTCAGAATCATACAAATTTAGGAAACTTAACAAATATAGTATTAAACTCCTAGAATATAGAATGATATGTGTAATACTTAAAAATTGCAATACTTGCGTTAAAAATAATATACATATTTCATTCTACGCCATAGAAGAAAAAATAATATTCTTCTTTTTAGTTTCTTCTCAAATCTGACATCAGTAAAATAAGTTGAAAAGTTCATCCATAAAGTTTGGCAAGTTTTCATTAATCTAGAAGTTAAATGTGTATGTGTATTAAATGAAACTAGAAAGTTAAATTTAATTAACGAAAAATAACAGATTTTATTTTATTGACTTATTTAATTTCAATTGCCAAAGTTTCAGAAATGTTAATTTCATAATGCACACATTATTTACTACACATGTTATAATATTTAGAAAATAAATTTTGTTAAATTTCTTATCCATCCAACTACAATGAAAGTCTTTCTAGCAGATTATTCAAGTTGGTTGAATAAGTTCGCATCTGTGTTAAATCGCTGTGTTTGCGATGACCGGTTTTATTATCGGGGTAGCAGGTACGGTTGTAAAAGCTATAAGTTTCATAATTGCAAAGCATAAAATTTCTTACTGCCAGTGGCATGTCTCGTACTCCGAAAACTTTATAGCAGAAGTGTACACATTTTGGATTAATTTTGAGAAAAGAGACCAAATAATAAAGCTTGAAGTTTTAAAGGCTTGCTACATAAACATTTAGAAGAATTTAAAAATGCATTTTTGGTTAGTAGGGGCATTAATTTTTTTGGTTACCAACGGAATGGGAACCCCCAAATTGAAACACGTTTTATTATATTACTAGTTTCATACGAATTCTATTTCTTCAATTGCATGTTTAGTATGTTAAGAGAGACGAAGGTCTTTACATGAAACTCGATTTACCTCGATGAGTTTCGTGCTGAAAGCCAATAAATAAATTCGTAAGCAACAATGGCTCCCATTATGAACGTGTACCTATATTAATGACAACGCCATAAATACGCTTACCTTTCTTTCATGGTAGGCAGGGGTTTGGAGACGCAATGTCGCGTCTGCTGAGTGATTCCTCCACCGCAGCTCCTAGAGCAGGGCGACCAATCACTCCAAGGTGACCACACGCCAGCAGTCTTTGGTCCCTTTGTCCTTAAGCGTTCTTTATACATCTGGTACACCTATAAAACAATACAAACGATACAAAAGAACGCTTGATATAATTATTGGATCGTATGGACAATGCAGATAAATTAAAAAAATAAATGAATAAATCCCTTATCAATAAGAGGGTAAACCAAGCGTTAAGTTTCTTTTTATGACTATTTACCAAACGGACGTTTAATTGCGTGAACAAATTATACAATAATCAATACGCGACGGCCGATAAACCCGGGCATAATGTCTTCTTTGACGCAGAGAAGCGAGTGCAGCGAGGACTTAATCGATGAGAGGGTGCCGTTAATTATTATTGCTCAATAATTCGTCAATTTAAGATTTATGTGCGTGCTTTATCGCGCGTAATTAACGACTAAAAGAGACAAATTTCGGCCAATTAAACCGGCCATCAAGAAGGCGGCGGAAGATAAAATTCCCTCAATTAAAGCTCTCTGAATGGTGTTCTTGTTGGTTTTCGCCTTGAATGTGCCCAATTCACACAGGAGTTGCGAAGTAAAGGAAGGTCTGTCGCAATAAAAAAAAGTCGTCCTGGGGTCGCGTGCCAATCTAAATTCGGACATTTCGATTAAATTTTATTTATTTTACAAAATTGTAACCTCAGTAGCACAGGCAACTCCTTAATCAGCCTCGTGTTCAGGGCAACTTTTTAAAAGTACAATGGGTTGCACGTTTTTAAATTTTGCGATATCATTACTTAAAATGGTCACCCTGTACAGTACAGGGTGGCCCAATGATGCGTATTTCTTCTGTGAGGCCTATAGAAAAGAAATTAGGAAAAAAATTGATAAAGAATTTTATAATAGACAATACGCGGCATATTGTAAAATTTTTTTGAAGTATACAGAATGATTCGTGGTTCGTGGAAACTAATTTTTTTTAAATGGAATATCCTGTATATTTTTAGATATTTGGGTGCGCCGCAATGAACAAATTACAGCGGTATAAAGATATATTGATTTTATTGAATAACTTTCATAAAATAATTTTTTTTTCTTGAAGAATTTTGCAAAAATTCACTCAGTTTGAATATGAATTTCTGATTAATGAGATAACACAGACGAACGAAAATCTGACACGATATTTTTGGGACTTTGGCCTTTATGAAAATGTGAACAAAATTAAGAAACTTTTTTGCATTATACCGAGCGATCGATACTTATGAAACATTTGGTATCTTATTTTTTTTTAAATAGAACGGCCTACTTCTGTATTTCAAAAATAGATAGCACTTAAATGTAGCTTTCTGCTGATATAAGGTTATATATCTTTATTTTTAATAATTTCGTCACTAAAAATTTTCTTTTTACAAGTATTTCAATGGCCTGTTTTTAAATTATTTTTGGTAAAATAAATCCTATCGCGGAGGTATTCATTTAGAGATCTTTGAAAGTAGAATCAAATGATCGAAAAATGACTTCGAATGATTGAATTTAGGTAGGAAAGTACCAATACTGGGTGTATAGTTTAAATCGCCGACCATTGAAATACTTACAAAATGAAAATTTCTAGTGACGAAATGATTAAAAATAAAGGTATATAACCTTATATCAGCAGAAAGCTACATTTAAGTTCTATCCATTTCTGAAATAAAAAGTAGGCCATTCCATTAAAAAAATGAGATACTGAATGTTTCGTAAGTATCGATCGCTCAGTATAATGCAAAAAGGTATCTTAATTTTGTTCACATTTTCCACCCTGTACAAACCTCTGAATTTACAAAGTAAGGCAACGACAAATTTGCAAGTTGTTTAACACTTACGTAAGAGTGTATTGTCCTTAAGAGTGTAACTTAATTTGTAAATAAAGTGTAAACGTATTCTATACAGCGTGTCTCTAAACCTATGCCTTTAATGGAAACCACAAATAGTGGTCAAGAAAAGAAGCAAAATTTGTTATACAAATACAGGTCAGGTAGCAATAATCACGCAGATGAAAATTATTTTACTCTTTCATAGAAATTGTTTGAGGGTCGCTGAATGCAAATTAAATGTTCCGGGCGGCGGAGCTTGATTTTCAACTATTCTCCGACGTTCGGGGCCATAAAAAGTCAAGAAAATGCAGGCCGTGACGTAATGCTCAGATGTTGTACTTAAGGCAGGTCAAAGGTTCTGTTTCTTGTTAATTTTAAAAGCAGATAAATTTTGTAACTAGGTAAGTTCTTAATAGTTTAAAATATTCCGTGCGTGTTACATTAATTGATGATTAGTTTTGTGCTAATCCGTACTTTAACAGGTAAATTTAAGAAATTCAATCCAAAGGCGATCGAAAAAGTGGAAATTTTTACATCATACTAATTTGTAAATTGGCAATAATCAACTTACAATATTGATTACTAAAGTTTATTGTATTTATACAGCAAAAATAAATTTGTTTCTTTATTAAAACTTCGAATAAACGACGAAATAAAGTTATTTGCAACTTGGAAAGACTGCGCTGAGATTCACATCGGCACTTGTCCGACAATCTTCAACATGGACGTTGTATAGGTTGAGAAAGTAAATTTAAAAAAGAGAATTTTAATTGGGGTTTATACCTTATGCAAAGGATCAATTGTTTTATATAAAAAATGTTTAGTTTTGCGTATATTTAACTGAAATATTACATAATGACTAGGTACATAATTACACACTTTACTGCGAAATAACTGCAAATGAACAATGAAGGAGATGGATGCAAACAGACAAGTCGATTCGAGTTCGTTGTTGCTTGTCACGTTACCATAACGTATACGCGAAAGTGACCAGATGTTACTATGAGTAAAGCGGGACAACCCAATCCAACTAACAAAATACCTATGCTTTTAATAAATCGGGGATACCCAAACTTCTTTTAAGCATTGACCCCTTAGAAGAAAAGAAAGTTTATTTCGACCTTTCTATCTTCCTTATTTTGAACTTAATGATTATTATATTATATATATTATTATTATAACCACATTAGAAAAAAATAACAAATCAATATTCAACTTACTTATAATGATTTTTTTTGTCCAGTCCAGAGTTTGTTAAAATATTGGCTTGTCGTATTGAAGGGCGTTGTATTGAAAATTGAATAGAGTTTGTAGCGCCATCTGTTATCCCAAAGTGAAAACTAATTTAATCGAATATATATCAAAAATAATGTTTCGTGTTTATAATTTTTTCTTACATCAAAAATATGTAACCACGCAAGAATGGGTGAGTCATTCCATCTATTGGCTGAATTATTATTATAATTATTTTAGTCAAATTTCCTATAAATGAATTTCAGCTTCACGCCAACGTTTTACGCAAGAACCCTACCTTCTAACTGCAATGATTAGAATTTCAAAATTCAGCTTCAAAATTAAAAAAAAAAAAACAAGGTATGACAGGAACATGACAGGAATTATTGAAACCGCCACCTCTTGACTAAAAGCGAAAACAACTTTATCCAACTTTCCACGTAAGCAACAATATTTATTTTTTAACTTCGCAGCGACCTTAATTTCAAAATTAAATTGAAAACTAAAATCAAGTTGTGAAGGGAATATCCGGAGCGTCGTCTCTTGATCAAAAATAAAAGCTATTTTTTTTTTATTTCAAATGGTAGGTTATCACTGTCTCATTAATAACTTCTCTTCTGCCTTTGCAGTATTTTAAGGTAATCAGAAATTAGAATTAAACGCGTCATAGTGAATAAACATTTAGAGCGCCATCCTCTCTGTTCAGTTATTTTCATTTTTTAAAAATGAGTAGCTGCCCTAGTCGAACTTCAAAAACGCGATTTCGTCTTCATACTATCAGTAAAAACAATTTTTTAAGAAAATATATTGAAAACAGAATCCAGAAGAAAGACAGAAATCATTCAGAGCGCAATCTCTTGGCCAAACGAGAAAAAGCTATTTTAATCGAATAATACTTCATCGCTACGTACTCATCTACAGCTTCGTCTTCTATCATTGTCTTAAAAGATATTTTGTATTTTTTTAACAACTAATTGTTTTCAACGGAAATGAAAAAGGTTTTCAAAAAGGGCGCTGTCCCATTATAATATACATATACAGGGTGGGCCAATAGTGCGTATTCGGTAGGTAGCCCCTATATTTATGTAGATTTTTAAAATCTGTTTCCGCTATTACTTACCTATGGTATACATGCATGATTTAAAATTAGTTACAATTATACAGAGTGTTCCGTGTGGCTGTGCCAGACCAAAGTTATGTTTTTTTTTAATGGAACATGCTATATATTATGGTTTATTTCGATTCGTCTTTAATAGTAGATAAATTTATTATAAGGATGTTATGTATGTAAACCTAATAGTTTTTGAGATATTGACTTTTCAATGTAAAAAAGTGCTATTATTTGATATTTTACAGATTAGATGTTTATTAGAACTTGGCATTTAACAGTACAGTTTCAGTAACATTATACATAATCTGTGCAACATAAAACAATTTCCATCTCGAACATATTCCTATTATTTTATACAGGGTGATTCATAACTCCGATGTTTATTTTAATCGGTTAGTTTAAATATATTTTATGACTGAATTTAATAGGTCTTTGGTTAAGTTTTACAATGATATAAGGTTCATTACGTGTTATACACAACAAACCTACACACAGTAAGATGTCAAATTTGTAAATTCATAAAACAGCATTATTCCGTCTTCCAATGGAATATTTTGTCTATAATATCGTTGATTTTAATTAGAAAATCTGTATTGAGTTTGCTTCTAGTTTATAGTCTGTTAAGAATGACACTTATTTGATTTATGACATCACAAATGAAATGCATACTTAATTCTTTTTTAATTTTATTTTACCAACATTGCCTGATTATTTTAAGTAAGATTAAGTAACGCTAAGGAATGCAAAAAACGACAATAACAATAGCAATTAAAATAACTGTAAAATTATAACCATAATAAGAATAATAACAACTGATTTAACATTAATAACAACACAGAAAATTTTCAAAATGATAACCGTGGTGCTTTTCACGACGTTTAAAAGCGCATTGAGCTGACGTGACATAAAAAGTTTTGCCCAACGGAAAATTACGCAAATAATCACGTGATTTACACCCCACTTTCATCCTATTCAAACCGGTGAAACAAAACGCTAATACTTCCGTTGGTAATTTTTTCTTGCGGGTTAGTAATATAATTCAGTTAAAAATTAAGTTTCAAAATGTAGAAGAAAACGTTTCACGTGATTTTAGTGCATCTTTCCCTCCATTGTAGAATTTTATTCAACAATGTATCTTGGATATACTTTTCATGCTTATAAGAATTTATTGTAGTACAAAAGTCAAAGTCTGTGTTTACTTCTTTACTCCAAAATTGAGTACCTAACAATTTGATCACCAAGAAACGTATGTAAATATTATTCAGGTCGAGATGGAAATAAACCTGAATTTTTTGAAACAGTTCGACAATTATGTTAAAAACATCTACAACTTCTTTTTACACATTTCACTCTCTGCGTACTTCCATGAAACCAGTCCCATCAATAAATTGTACCTTTCTTACTTGAAGAACGATTGCAAATCTGCAATACGAGATATAAAAGAAAAAAAAAAAAACTGGAATTCGATTTTTAAACGTAACAAAGACGAGAGAGTACTCGGGATTTGTATTCATGTGCCGCAACAACGGTTTTTACAACGGATCCCATTAAATAACAGGAGTAAAAATGTCGGAGACAGCAATGGCAACTGCCAGTTCGTGGGATGAGATTACGTGTTAAATATGCGGGTAAGCTTCTTTGTAAGATGCCGATAACTAAACGTTACATTTACATGCATTACATCGACGTCTTCTCCGCCGACTCTTTTAATTGCTGCTGCGCCCGATGATTTATCGGCCCTTCTTCTTATCTTGCGGCGCGGAGCGCCTCTGTAAATTGCCCTCCTATGTTGCAAAGTGAAGAGGATTTCATTATGGTGATATTTATGGAAGGCGATAAACTGTTTACGCGAGTTATTGATGGCCCCATGCGATCGAAATTACCGCAGATTTATTTGCTGTAAAGTCATTTGCAATTCAAAGGACGTACGTACTTCCTCATTCACATTGCCTTACTTCATCATGAGAAAACGTCTTGAGATATCAAATTCAACAGATTGACAAGAAGCAGAGGGGAAATCAACGTTTTGTTCTGATCACAGTGAACGATATATTAGGTGACGTCACAAGAGCACTCGGCTATGTGTTGATATGTGCATAAAAGTAAATGCGAGAGGAACCGCTAAAAGAGAGGTTCAAATATCAATGCCCGAGAGAGAACGCTGTTTAATCCTTCAGCATGAGGTAACATTAAAATATTTCTCGCGGTTGCGTGCACGTTCCCAACGCCCCGCGCTACTACCTATTGATTCTTTACTGTGGTTCCGATGTTTCCAACTACGAGTACCTGCCTATCATTATAGAGCGCAAATCAATATGATTACCGCTAATTCAATAAATCATCGCAATCTGGTTTCTGATTTGCAAATTTAATACTCCTGGTAATTTTCTCTTAATTTAGATAAGGTTGTTGCCAATTCTCAGTTTATCGAACGCAGCGGGAGTCGTCAATATTAGAAACTTAATTATTTTCATTGGTGGGAAAATAGGTTAACACGGGTGTTTATCTATATTTTCTTAATCCCACGACGATCGATTTGTTGAAATAAATGTCAGGAGGCATTTTAAAGTTAAAGGCGAACATAAAATTCAAATGTTTACGAGCGTGGCGATGATCTAAAATAAGGTCGCCCGCGCCACGAAATAATTTTCCCGATTTAATGGCACACCCTGAACGTTTATTTCGTGGCGAAAAAGACGATGTTTAAGCAGCGAGGAATGAAAAGTCCGACTTTAATAGGAATATGTACGTTATACGGGTTTATTGCGATCATAATGTAGCAGATTATATTATTTGACCTAGGTAACCTACTTATTGGTTTTCTTATAGTAGTTTGTAATCTGTTAGAAAAAAATATTATTTCGTTTATTATAAGTATAGTTTTCGTTTACGAAATAATAAAACTTTTTAGCTTGAAAGCTGATATTGATCTACTTTCCCCTAGACTTTGAAATTTCTCAAAACTTTTGTCTCGAACCCTATTTTTTGTTGTCACGTTTGAAAAATTATTTTGTAAATATGTTTTTTACATAAAATTCAACGACGTTTGCTTTGCTTGCAGATCGACGTCCTTTTCGGTGTTTGGAGCGCGTCTGAGATTAGCGTTCAAATGACGGGATTCCATGCTGACAGTTAAAATTCAAACTTGCATTGCTACACTAGCGGCTCATGTTTCATTGAAAGCAATGAACGTGCTCGATCATTCAATGTTTTTCGTCGAGTTTCGATACATTGACTTTTGGCACTCTGAACTTTTAGAAAACGCATTTATATCTTTACGAACTTTTAAAAGATTTCAAATAGAATTAAAGGAGCAGCATGGAAAGATAAAATGAGAAACTGAGATACAGTAATGGACTAACATGAGATTCAAAAACTACTTCGCAACTTAGCAAGAACTCGTGCCTTATAGAGCAAAAAAGACATATCTGCATATAACACCGAAAGACATTGTGTTAAACGAAATACATTCTGAAAATTCTTAATCTCTTTGATACGAAGTCAAGGTCGCCAAAAAAAAAAATTGAAAATTAAAGAGACCAACAAGTGTTGTTTTAAATAAGGGATTTTTCTTTAAAGCTTTTTTTTTTTATTAAAATTAGAATTATAAAAAGAAATGAATGAATTGTAAGACGAAACGATAAATACATTTCACTTGAAGATAAAAGATCAAAGATTGTATGATGATGATGATGAAGAAAGCAAAATCAGCTATTCTTTTCAGTTTAAGCTTGGATTGTACTGTAAGTACATTTCTTGGAGTATTAAGCTTCTTCCAATTTACCAATTTAGATTATTTCAGTTTTTATTCTGTAGTAATTTCTTTATTTATTTTTTTATTTCATTTATTTCTCAACCTTATTTATTTTACTTTTTTATTTATTCCTCAACCTTATTTTATTATTTCATTTATTCCTGAACATTGTTTACCTAACGAGAGTTTAAAGTAGCTACCTAACGTGAGTTTAAACTAGCGATATTATTTTTAGAAACAAACTTAGAACTTGATTCCTAGAATTGCAGTGGAGTTCTCAAGCCTGTTTCCTCGCTGAGGAGGCCTCAAATGGTACTGGATAAAAAGAAATTGAAAAATATTGTACTTAGTTATAATGAATCATGTTAAGGGTCAGTTAAAGAAGAAAAGAATCTAGCTTCTATAAATAAGTTCGTCATAATGGACCCCCATCTACTGAAGCGTTCAGAGCGCCATCCGTTGTCCGAAAAGTTTTAATCGACATTCCTATAACAGCATTTCTTCTTTAAAACGAAATTCTCAACAAAATTCTTGCCGTTTAACTTAACACAACGATTTTAATAGTTAAATTGAAATTGTAATTCAAAAATTGAAGATCTAAAAGCAGACGTGAAGAGAATTACTCATAGCGCCATCTTTTGACCAAAAATGGCTTTAATCTAACTTCAAAAAGCAGGATATCGTATTCAGGGCAATAACTTCGTCTTCTGCCCTTGTAATTATTTTAAGGAAATCGAAAGTTAAAACTGGATGCGTCCTAAGGAATTATTTGCTAGAGCCATCTTTTATCTTCATTTTATCTGAAAAGGAAAATTGCTTTAATCGAACTTCGTAAAACGATTTCGTCTAAGTTATCAACAAAAGCATTTCTTTAAAATAAAAACTGTAGTACAAAATCCAAGCGCGACTAACAAGATTTATTCAGATCGCCATCTTTTGGAAGAAAAGGGAAAACTATTTTAAATCGAGTTTTATATAATATTTCGCTGCTGTGGGAGACCGAATTAGAGACAGGAGAGACAGAACACTTTAAAGAAGAATACCAGCTTAACGAGACCATTATGAATGAAGATATGTGGTTAAATTGTCTTATTTTGCGCCCATTTATTCTGTGGTTAAGCCAAGTCCACGGAATTTAGAGACAGCCTGTAGATCGAGGATGGAAATTGGAATTTGAGATGGGTGATAAAGAGCAATACGTTTTCGACATAGAAGAAACACCTAACACAGAAAAAGAAGATATTTAATCGACTCCCAGTCGACCATCAAAAGTCGCCTAAAAGTTCTTTGACTTTCAACCGAACCCTACGAGTTCACAAACCCTCTTCAAGCTTTTACCGACTCCTTGCGGATCAACATCAACCTCTTTGGGAATTCCTGCTATAAATCGAGGATGGAAATTGGAATTTGAGACGGCGATAAAGAGAAATACGTTTTCGACAGAGAAGAGACATTTAATTGTCTTAGAGTGATAGTAAGAAGTAAAAGCGAAGAGAAGACAGAAGTAGGAGAAGGAGTCACCAACAAAACTAATGTTTAGGATCATTAAAATATCTTAAAAGCTAAAATCCCCCTCACGAAAGACAAAGTTAGGATATATCAAACTGTTATGAGGCCTATAAGGAAGAGAGTTATGGAAATGGAACCAAAAAGAGAGAGAAAAGCTATGAAGTAGAAGATCTAATAAAGATCTGAATGTAGTTAGGGCACAGAGATGGATATATGGCAAGAAAGACGAAGAGTTGACCTGAGAAGAAAACGGGGGGCATCACTGGAAGGAGACGAAAAGGAACACTATGAACGGAAGTGGATTGTAGCAGTAGAAAAAGATTTACATGAAATTGGAAAGAGTTATGGAAGAGAGTTGTGGAAATAGAACCAAAAAGAGAGAGAAATGTTATGAAAAAGAAGATCTAATGAAGATCTCTTGGAGGAATGTGGATCGTAAGAATTATATACTTTAGGTAAGGAAATTAGTCACAAGGAAAAACTTTTTAATTAGAAGTAACAGATTGATATATATATATAACATGTGAATATTGTTTAATATTACATAGTAAACTTGATATATTTTGTTAAAGGAAGATTGCGTAAATTATAAATCCAACACTCTCCCTTAATTGAGCGTCTTTTATTCTGTCGCTGACTTGATACCTAAATCTTCAGTATATTGGCGGTGCTTCGGTCGTGGAAGTCCCTTGGTTAAAATGTCCGCGATCATGTAGTCTGTTGGCAGATATGATAGAGTCACGGGTTGCTGTTGAATAACCTGTCTGATGAAATGATGTTTCACATCAAAATGCTTTGTTCTAGCGTGAAAAATTGGGTTATCAGATAACTTGATAGCACTCTGATTGTCGCTGTACAACTGCGCATTGATGATTGAATTGAAACCTAATTCTTTTAGAAAGTTGATTAAATATGTAACCTCTTCAGCAATTGTCGATAATCCTAACTATTCAGCTTCAGTGGTAGACAGGGATACTGTGTGCTGTTTCTTAGATTCCCAACAGATAGCTGCTCTACTGTCTTTGACTTTAAAGTGTTTTGATAATGCGAACTTGATCTGATTTTCCTTCTCATTGTTATCGGTTATGATTAGTATATCATCGACATATACGAGAACGAATGCTTGTTTGCTGTCGTCTACATATACACATGGGTCTGCGTTTGTTGGTAATAATCCTAAATTCTTGAGTACTCCGTCTAATTTGGCATACCATTGGCGACCGGATTGACGAAGTCCGTAGATAGCTTTATTCAGTTTACAAACATGATTTCCGTCGTTAATTGCTTGTAGCATTTCTTGTGCTCTCTCTCGAAGACTTGAGTCCTTCTCGTTGAGGATGATTCGAGATAACATTTCTTCGAGAAGTTTGGGCTTTTCCATGTATATTTCGGTATCGATGTCGCCGTACAAATAGGCGGTAGTTATATCAAGTCATGAGATTTTTAGATTATACTTGGCTGCGAGGGATATCAATAGCCTGAAGGAGCTCAACCTGGCAACGGGAGAGAAGGTATCATAGAAATGAATTCCCGGTAATTGAGCGAATCCTTTCGCTACAATACGAGCCTTGCGACGTTCCAGGTTGCCATCGCCGTCGTATTTGTTTCGCAATATTGTTCTGCAGCCGATGATCTTGATGTCTACTGGTTTTTGAACCATCTTCCAAGCATCATTTTCAATGAGGCTTTTTGTCTCAAGATAAATGGCTTGCTTCCATTCCTCCTCGTCGGAACCGGTTAGGGCGTTGGAAATGGGAATTTCTGTGGAAAAAAGTGCGAACTCAGCTTCATGTTGAGTAATGCCGTCGTCATTGTCTTCTTGATTTGCATCATTACTTGATATCTCGTCATTCTTGTTATTAGTTTTCTGATCAGATTCATGAAGTGTGTTGTTTTAAGAATCTATCTCAGAATCTTGGTTTACGCTTGTGTCGTTCTTAGTTTGATATATTTTCTTTGGTCTTCCGGGATTACCGGTACGTTGTTTTCGTGGTCTTCCAGGGCATCCTTTGACTGCTGGGGTCTGCGATGAGTTTCGTTGAGATGAAGTCGGCCTGTTGATATTTGTTGAATCTTTTGTTAATTCGTTAGCGACGTCATCAGAAATGAGTTCGATTTCTGTACTTTTGTCCAACGTATTCTTGGAGACGAAGTCTACATAGGGAGTTCTTGGGCCGAATTCGTCTAGGAATTTGACATCTCTGGTAACAAGAATCTTCTGTAGCTTAGGTACCCATATGCGGTATGCTTTGGATACTTCAGAATATCCTACAAAATTACCCTCTATTCCTCGAGGATCGAACTTTCCTCTTCCTAGAGTCTTATTTAAGGCAAAAGCTTTGCATCCGAATGGTTTCAAGTAATTGAGAATCGGGCGACGTCCAGTCCATATTTGGTAGGGTGGTCCGTGTGGAAGACTCTTCGTGACACAACGAATGCGAATGTGGTTTGCTGTTGAAATTGCTTCCGCCCAGAAAGATGGAGGGAGACCTGATTCCAAAAGCATGCAACGTGCCATTTCTACCAAAGTCCGATTTTTACGTTCGGCCACGTCGTTCTGTTGCGGTGTGTAAGCTGTGGTCAAACGTCTTTGGATGCCCGAGTTTGATAGGATCGCATCCATACGAGAGTTACAAAATTCTCGCCCATTATCGGATTGTAATGCTTTAATTTTGAATCCGGACTGATTCTCAGCTCGATTTTTAAATTCAAGGAACTTTGTGGTTACCTCGTCCTTACTACGTAGAAAAAATACTTCACACCAGCGGGTGTGATCATCCACGAAAGTAAGAAAATAATAAGCGCCTCCTTTGGAAGTGGTTCTCATGGGTCCGCATAAGTCCGAATGAACAATGGCCAACGGAGTCGATGATCTTTCAGTACGAGCCAAAAACGGAAGACGAGTAAATTTTCCGGCCAAGCTTATTTTACAGGGAGGTAAACTGTCAATATTCTGGAAAGAGTCCTTGACGTATCCCAGTTTGATGAGAGTCTTCGTATCGTCCATATTTAAATGGCCGAGTCTTTGGTGCCATTTGTTTTCGGAATGCTGATTGTCCATTGGAGAGGAATTGGCCTCTTGATGATGAGATTGCTTCAAATGGAATAAATCTCCATGTCGATCAGCTTCCAGACGCACGTTACCGCGATTATCCTTAACGACAGCTCCTGATTTCGTGAAAGTAACTGTATGTCCTCTGTCAACCAATTTTGTGACTGATAGTAAATTGGTACGAAGATCTGGAACATAAAGAGCATTTTCAAGTTTTATTGTTTTGGGTATGTTTCCAGTAAAAGTGGAGAATTGGACGTCTCCTTTTGCCTTGATCTGAATCGTGGCACTGCTGGCAAGTCGGAGTCCACTATTAATTTGCTCGGATCTTGTGAAAAGTGAATTATCGTTACACAAGTGAGAGGTAGCTCCACTATCGAGGCACCAGAAGCTGCTGCTGGAGTAGTCCGGCGATGAATGATCCACCGTTCGGGCGTCGGCGTAATAGACATCATCCGTGAGATTAGCCTTATGGTTTCCAGTTTTCTTTTTTCGACATACGGAAATATGGTGTCCTGAGATGCCGCAAAATTGGCATCGTGATTTGTTTTGTTTTTCTCCTTGGCGATTTTTCTTTTCTAATTGCACATTCTGATTAACCTTCGGGTAGCCTTTCCTTTGAAGATTTTTGGCAAACATTGCTTCGGATGTATTAGTATCCGACTTTTGTCTTCTAGCATCATTTTCTTCGAGAACTTTGATCTTTAACTGCTCAGGGGTAGGTAAATCATCGCGCGATTCGATTGCGCATCGGAAATTCTCGAACGAATTTGGTAAACTGTATAGAAGCATTATAGCCAAATAGTCGTTGTCAAGATTGACTTTCATTGCACCCAATTTGTCAACTGCGTCAAAAAATTTTGAAAGGTATTCCTTGACATCATCATCTTCACATTTTGTGGAGCATAAGCTGCTTTAGAAGAGTTGCTTTGCGGGCTGGACCTTTAGAGGCATATATGGATTCAAGTTTATCCCAGACTTCTTTTGACGTTGTACAACTGCTTACTTGCTTGAGTTCTGGGGGACTGATTGTTAAAATAATATCTGATTTTGCCTTGCGGTCCATTTGTATCCATTCTTGCTGTGTTACGCGTTCGGCCGCTAGAGTATTTGGATTGCCAGTGATTTCAGGTTTCACTTTGATACCGCATACGTAATCCCACATATCATTTTTCACCAGAATAGCTTCTGTGTGGATTCTCCATGTATCGTAGTTGTCTTTTGACAATTGTTCTAATCGAGCAAGGTAGATTGTGTTTGCGTGAGTCATGTTAAGTGACTATAAATTGAGCTTAATCTTTGCGGTAGCTTGAAATACCGTTTGATATTTCCGGATAATAATTCCGAAGTGTAGTTATCACTTTATGCGACTTCTGGGCCCATAACCTCTTGGAGGAATGTGGATCGTAAGGATTATATACTTTGGGTAAGGAAATTAGTCACAAGGAAAAACTTTTTAATTAGAAGTAACAGATTGATATATATATAACATGTGAATATTGTTTAACATTACATAGTAAACTTGATATATTTTGTTAAAGGAAAATTGCGTAAATTATAAATCCAACAAGATCTGAATGTAGTTAGGGTACAGAGATTGACACGTGGCAAGAAAGACCTGAGAAGAAAATTAGGGCATCACTGGAAGAAGACAAAGAGGAAGACTATGAACGGAAGTGGAATCAACCAGTAGAAAAAGATTTACATGAAATTGGAAGGAGTTATGGAAGAGAGGTATGGAAATTGAATCAAAAAAGAGAGAGAAGCTATGAAAAAGAAGATCTAATGAAGATCTCAGTGTACTTATGGTACAGAGATGGACATGTTGCAAGAAAGGCAAGAAAGAGTAAACCTGAGAAGAAAATGCGGAGCATCACTAGAAGAAGATGAGGAGGAAGACCGAGAACAAAAGGGGATTGAAGCAACAGAAAAAGATTTGCATGAAATTGGAATAAATAAGACGAGGAACAAAAAGGAAGGGATGAAATTGCAAGCAAGCCAATGGCCATATGTATAATACCTCGAAGGATTATGAAATTATGAAAAAAGCTTCTCGATTCTTAAATATTCGTATTCATGAACCTACATAAATATCTCTGAACTTACAAGCACGAAATGTGATTTCTCTTTCCTCGCCCTAGAAAAAAAGGAATCAAATAAATATCTGTCCTATACGTTTTCATTAAAATATTCACGTACGTGCCCTCTGAATCAGATCGCCGCATCACGACACGCCGCCGGCCGTTTAAAATCTAAATTATAGGGGTTGTTGCAGGGATCAATTGTCGACACACTTACGACAAATTCGACACGGACACACGTTACTAACGACGACTGCCCCGGATTTGGGCCTCTTGTCAACCAAAGCCAAACATACGATATTACTTCGGAAATGTAAGGAGGCATCACGATAATAGGGTTTCGTGATACGAGAAATGGTCCAAAGGGGCACCCCCCCGAGCCGTGAGATTTCTGTCGGTGCCTTTATTCCGTTTTGTTCGAATCTATTCCCATGGAAATCCTTTCCGTGGCGTTGCGTGTAAACTCAAAGGCATTTGCATTTATTTAAAAAAAAAAAATTCCTGCGATAAAAGAGCCGGGTTCCTCAAGGATGATAAAAGAAAGTGTGATGATAACTAACTACGTATCGCCCAAGATATTCGTTTTAAATAATAATAATTTGCAGTATATTACTGGAGGGCGAAAGTCCACTTGTCAACATTTAGATTTTAAAAACGGAGAAAGCTGTTTTTAATTTAAACCAACAACCAGAAAGTAATTGTTTCATGAAAAGAATATAAAATCTCGAACATGCAACACACACGTAGGCTGAAACTTTTCAATACATAATATCTCAACGACGGGACGTACATACATATATGCGAAAGCTCGTTTCGTGTAAACTAATAACATCTTCCCCACAATGGCGTTCTGTCGTAATTAATACCGGCGAAGTCATGATAATGGTTTTAATATTCAAGGCGCAATAAATTTCTGCTCGAAACGAACGAAATTAATTGGCCGTCATAATCTCTAAAAAAAAAAAAAAAGATCGAAGAACGAAAGGATACATCAATATTTGTATACGGCGGATTAACGAAAGGGGAATTACAAGAGAGCGCCGGATTGCGGTGGGAGTTCCATTTTGTTGTGTGCCCTCGAATATGCAAATCGATTCTATTCTGCCATCAAAAACAAAAAAAAAATGAATCGTGTTTTATGATGAGATTTAATTAAAATGAGATATTAACGACGATTTTATGGCAGGGTTACCTGCTTTTATCGGGCCCGAAAGAGATTTATTACGGCCACTACATCCACGAACATCCTCTTTTTTGTGCATGGGGGTTAAAAGGGAAAGTAAAAGCGTTAGTTCACCTGGGCACTAAAATATGTTGTATGTGGATAACTTTTTTAGGTGAATATTAGTGTGATAATGAGTCGGATGAATTAGCGGAGGTAAGCTGTAAAATTATGAGGGGATTTCTAATTGAAAAATCTATTTTGATTACGGGGTAAATGGCCACTTACGACAGCTTATGGCAACCAAAAGATAAATATATAAATTAACAGGACTCTTAAAGTGTGTCCCAAAAGTCTTCTAGTAATCTAGACGCTGATGACCAAAAAAATCTATCTACGTCGAATGTTAAAAACATAATCCCGAAGTGTCTCGTTGTTTGCTTAAATTGAATATCTAAGTATTTAATATTTAAATAATCCTATTATTGATACCAAAAATATTCATATTTACAATGTCCAAATAAATCAAAGAGCGTTTGCGCATCTGCGTGAGTACTCTTGCGTTGCTTACATTCTTTCAGCATCAGCAGGAATATCTAAAGGTTAAGGCCTGAAGCGCACAGACGGCGGTAGAAATCTGCCCAGGGCTACTTGCTTACTGAAATACTGCAAGCCCGAAGATTCACACGTCCCTCAAAACCGAACAAACGGTCCCAAAGTTTGATAGGACAGCAATTAACGTGTTTCGTTTTTTACTTACCTGGAATATCTAACTATTCAATATTTAAATAATCCTGTTATTGATATCAAAAATACTAAAAATATTTAGATATACACTGCCTAAATCAAAGAGCGTTGGCGCATCGGCGTAGATACTCATGCGTTGCTTACAGTCTCTCAACATCAAAAGGAATATCCAAAGATTATGGCGTGAAGCGCACAGACGGCGGTGGAAATCTGCCCAGGGGTACTTGCTTGCAAGCCGGAAGATTCACACTGCCCTGAAAACCGAACAAACGGTCCCAAAGTTTGCTGGGACAGCAACTAAAGAGATGGCTGTAAACCGTTCAACACGGTAGGTTCAGTTATCCATCTACAAAATCGACGAAATATCCGAAGATTATAACGTGAAGCGCGCAATCGGCGCGGCGGTGGTAATCTGCCCAGGGCTACTTGCTTGCTGAAGTACTGCAAGCCGGAAGATTCACACGTCCATCAAAATGGAACAAACGGTCCCAAAGTATGCTGGGACAGCAACTAACGAGGTGGCTGTAATCCGTTCAATACCATAGTGATCCATCAACAAAATCGACGGAATATCCAAAGATTATGGCGTTAGACGCACAGACGGCGGTGGAAGTCTGCACTGGGCTAGTTGCTTTCTGAAGTACTGCAAGCCGGCAGATTCACATTGTCCTCGAAACAGAACAAACGGTCCCAAAGTCCAAAGCAACTAACGATGTGACTGTAATTCGTTTAACACGGTTAGGTCCAGTGATCCAACAAAATCGATCCAAATAACACCTAACTCAAAACGCTTCCTAGACAGGATTACTACTTTACAGCACGTTTGTTCGCTGTTAACATCGTCGACATCGGGTAAGCGCTACCAACCAAACAACCACAGTGCCCTTAACTCGTGGGCCAAGGGACCGCCTACCCGACGCGAAATTCGATTGTAACACTATACTTTATTTTTTCTTGATAGGCGAAATAATACCGATTGGTTATAATGTGTTATTAACTAACAGACGACAAACAAATGTCAAAGTTGACCACAAACGTTACTAACTAGTTGCTGTTTTAATAAAATAAAAAAGTAGATGTTTATTTTCACAGATTTTTAGAAAAACAAAAATGTTAGGACAAATATTGCATTTTTGAACTTAATCTCCCATACTTATCTTTTTTAATTAATATTTTAATTCTTATTATCACAAATTTAACACATAATTCATGCAATGTGTCTAACGTGAAAACATTCTTACCTGTCTTTCTTACTTATTGATGAATTTTGCTAAAATTTGGCAATGACTTTAAAGACTTCTAGAAACAATAGTAAATTCGAAAAGAAAAAAACAAATTAATTACTGGTAAATATAAATAAAATGGAAAACTATTATTAAAATAGCTATCGATATTATGTACATGTTTATTGCATTTTCAAAGAAAAAAATTCTTATCTTGTACATATAAAATAACTTCGTTATTTCGATAACATAAAAGAGAAGACTTTAAATAAACTTGCGGTGAAGGTGATGACCTCGATCTTCAATTGTTTCTAAGCAGCCACGCCTCCTTCGCCGTTTCTTTAATAGCACGGTATATTTTTTATGGGAACTTTAACAGACATTTAAAAGCTATGTTTATCTTTGTAAAACGTTTATCCCTTACAAGAGAAGACGATCTATGGAATTCAGAATTCAGTTCAGTTCAACCGGACACACAATAAGTGTCTTAGCTCGTGAAGAAAGAAAAGAGCTTAGCTTCTGGGTTCAGCAACGTCAAGAAAAGAGGTTAGAAAAACCTTTCAGATCTTCAAAATGATTCAAGCAAGCGCAAGACTTGCGGTCCCTTCCAAAGTAAATCGAACACTGAAGTTTAGGACAGTCTAAGTCGCGGGGCAACACGGGAGACGGTGGAGTCTTCCTTCCAGCGATAAATTCACTATGAACTCCTGGCAAATTCGACCGTCAAAGTATCGAACAATATTGGTAACCATGATGATAGAACATGGCCGTCCGATAAGAAAAATAATTGCAAAGATGCTTTGGCGAATAACTCTTTGAAACGGTTGAATTGGAGATTGTAACTCGCATGGTAGAGGCAGTGAATTATAGAGAAACTAACCTAAATAACCAGAGAGCGAACGGTTTCAGAAAAAATAAAAATTCTGCCCAGAGTTGGGACAACAAACTATTGGCAATGGGCTAGGTTTAGATGACACAGCGGGCGGATGGTAACCAGTCGGAATAATGCATCTAAATTAAACTTAGCCCATAACAAGTTCTTAACTTGGACACAGAAAAAAAAATCCAAAGACCCATTTAAATTATAATAATAAAAAATAGAAATGATTGTGTAAAAAGCAGCAGGACTAGAATTATGCTTATCTATACCGGAGGATAACAAAATAAGACGTATAGAAGGAAAATTTGTTAAACACAAGCAGGATAAAAGTAGGATTCGAGACGGTATTCTTCAGGGCTCAATTCTAGGACGTTTACCTTTCGTTATTAAATGATTTGCCTACCAATTTCGTTAATTTGCCAAGTCCACACTGTTTGCCGATGATGCAAGGATTTCGTGAACGATTTTTTAATGCAAGATGCCTTGCCAAATGAAGTTTGGGGAAACTCATTTAAGTAAAATACTAATAATAATAATAATAATAAGGACTAATAGTAGTATTGCAAAAAAAAAATTCTGAGAACCTTACAATTACCATTATAAAGCTACCTACGCTATAAATGATGGGCTCCAATGAAATGGAATTAACGCGGAGCGTAACGTTTATTGGTTTCTGGTAATTTTGCTATCAGTAACCAACAGGAGATCTCTATTATAATTTCTTATCTTGAAAGAAATAAAGTTTGAGACCATTTAAGGATTTATCAAATAGTTAGCAAATACAAATAAAGTCGGTACTTGAGATAGGAAGAACAAAAGAGGAAAGCAACTGTATTGAGCGGACTGAGGACATTTCAGAGCATTGCTGTGGTCACGCAGTACGCGGACATTGTATGCGTATCCATGGCAACGCGCTCCAAAATGTCATCTCTTTAGTAATAAGCATCTCATACTCACCTCTAGTGGATACTTGGTTTTTCTTATTTTATTTGGTAGCGATTCGGACCAGCATATTTTGACCAGGATTAAGGCCACTGCAACCCTGTAACATAAAGATTACCATTTACCACTTAAAATAAAGGTTAATATTATTGCGAAATAAAAAATGAAAAGATTAGGAAACAAAATATTTTAAACAATCCGTACTAAGATGAATCTCGATTTTCTTTTTTAATAGTGTTTCTGGTTTTTGGGAAGAAAAGCCAGAAATCGATTTTGCAATTTATTTTCCACGGTTGCTCAAATGGCGCTTTCAGATTTTCAAGAATTGTCGAAAATATTGCGCCCTTTCCACTCTCTTTCTGTCTCTTTCTTTCTCCCTCTCTCTCTTTTCTCTGTTTTTATCTTCCTTGGATTTCAGACTTCACTTACGAGAATAGCTCAAGGCCAAAATTATATATATTAAAAAACTTGAAATTTTGTTTACAATTTAGCAAAATGTTATGTGTAAAAATAAATTAACAAACACGTGAAATTGAGTTTGCAAAATAATTATTAAAAAAAACGAGAGTTACTAATTGTAACATGAACAATTTTTTTTTAATTTAAAACCGATTGAAATATTGACATGACACACATTAAATGAAAAAAATTACAAACAATAAAAAATTCAAGATACAGACACAGATATAGATATCACAAAGCTGTAAATCGAAAATCGTGAAGAGAGAATGGAGCGAATATTCAGTACAAAACAAGTTATATCTCCGTTCGAGAAATTAATTTCAAACTGAAGAAACTGACCGATAGAAAAGAAATTAAATAGAAAAAATAAACAATCTCTCAACAAGAAACATGACGTAATTAGGCAAGCACTCAAAGGACATGGTAGATCCCCTTCTTATACACCCACGCACTACTTAAGTATTATTCCCTTCCAAATTGCTGCGCAAGTAGGGAATATTAGATATTGAATTTGCTATGCAAAAATTAATCTTAATTGAGTCCAGAAATTAGGGATACCGTAAACTCGACCTTAATCTAAATCTTAAATAATGCTACGGCTTCTGGCTCTGATCCTGTACACGTTATGATTCATTATTCGTACAATATTATTTAATCCCAAACATATTTTTTTTATAAAAACCTAGCATCTTTAAGTATTGAATATGCGAACCTTTACATTATTCATAGTCGGACTTCACAATCGAAACTCAAGGGGGTGTATCGAGTGGCCTAGAAGAAATTCATTTAGAATACGTTTCCAACCACTTTCCATTTGATAAAATAAACCGAGAGGTTGCCACGATGGTCTACAAAAGCCACACCGTGAAGAGTTGTTTCGTCATTCGCGAAATTAATTTCAAACTGAGAAAACTGACTGACTGAAAAAAAAATAATCAAAATAAAAAATGAAAAGGAACGCTTAATTAAGTCAGAGAAATGCACTCGAAGAACCCGGAAGATCGACTTTTCGTCTGCTGCTGGAGCTTTTATTATGCACTTTTTCCCGTTTAGATTAGTAATAAGAGGGGGACATCATTCGATGTATCGATGGTATTTTCCTATGCATAAAAAATCCTTAATCAAGTGCATATTAAGGAGCAATTCCCCAGGATAATCTGCCTCGGCTACTTGATTCTGCCCTTGTACGCGTTATGATAAATTATAAAATTATTTAATCGCAATTTAATTTTTATAACAACATTGAACTGTCACTTGCTGAAGATATAATCCTTTACAATAGTTTCAGACTCGCCATGATAGATAAGTTTTTTTTTTTTTAATGAAAAGCAAAAGGTAGTAAACGAAAAATAAAAAAAAAATAGCTCTCTTTTCCAAAAACCTATTGAATAAATGTATGAAATGAGTTTGGTTTAAATCGAAACTAAATACATCTAATAATATTAAATAATAAACAATCCTTATTTCTTTAACTTTTACACTGCACGTAATTTACAGTCCTTGATAAATTAAAATAATTTGTATTTACTTGAATTTTTACTACTACTACTACAAAACGTCAGTAAAGTGAAAGGTAAACATTTATTTGAAAAACACAGCTGTTTGGAATTTTAATAAAATCACGTACTTTTAACAGGTTTACGCTGATCAATGTCGATAAGATTATAAGGAAGTCGATTTTATGCACGGATTATCACACAAAAGACCAACAATATTCCGATAAAAAATTCAAAGTTTAGGGAAAAAGAAAGTGAATTAAACGTAGAAAAATTTAAAAGAGTTCATCATAATCACAATCAAGGTAATCGAAACGAAAATGTAAGTGAAATGTTGAAATAAATAACTTCACGAAAAAAAAATAATAATAATAAATTTATTGCGCAATTTGATTTAACGACGTTATCAATGTCAGTGCATTTATTTATAAAACTAGAAAGTATTTGAGAAATTATAGAAAAAAAAGCTCGGCAATAAATTAAGTAGACGCCATCTGCGTAAACACCAGGAGCTAAAAATACATATACACACCGTGGCACATATTTAAAAGCCGTCGTCGTAAATTTCCCCCATAAATAACGCAATTTAAAAAAATTAACCAAATCAATAAAGTTCAGCGGCTCGGATAAGCGCGACTGGAAATATTCGTCGAACTAATCGCGGGTTCTTTAAGCTGGAAGCCTCCCAGTGAATTAAACTTCATTTCCTAAATTGCCAATTAAGATACGACGAGATACGATCGATTAAAACGTCGTCGCAATTAAAAATGCTCGCCGTAATTAAGGGCCGTTTTCTCACCTCTCCGAAAACGCGAACGTTTACAGAACGTGTCGGCCGGCGTTTATTAAAAATTTAAAACCAATTGGTTCTTGTTCCGAGGCGTATGGTATGGAAGTCATTACGGGATATGATTGATCACCGCGTTCATTATACCTGAAAAATAATTAAAAGCCTTCGTTTTTTTATTCTCGACACTCATGTATAATCGCACGGTATCACGCAATACGTCTGACATTTAAATAGTTTGGGGCGAGCGAAGAGAGTCATACATGCTCCAGCATGGATTACGACGAAGACTTGTACCATTTTCGAGCCAGAAATCCCCATCAAAGAATCGCCGTGGAAAATGAAAGGGCGAAGAAACTGTCAAACGCAGGGCTCAGCGATAAGGGCGACATCAAAACCGGACGGAAGGACTTGGAACTGTACGATCCCCAGTTGCTGGAACAGTTCGATAATTTTTATCAGACCACAAAGAGCCTCTTGGTGCTCTTTCAAATTATGGGGGTTATGCCTATCGAAAGATCTGAAGCTGGGAATACCAGATTTAGGTAAATTATTATTTAAACTTGTAATACAAACATACCATGCGTGGCAACAATGGAACTCATAGGTCTTTAACAAAAAGTTATTAATAGTTTTCAAGAAAATTGCATTGGCAGATTTTTACCAAACCGTTTGAGAACTGCTTGCAGAGCTAATGAGTCGATCTAACTCGCGTAGGCCGCCGCCTATTGAATGACGACGCGAAGATAGGTCAGTGTTTAGCTTAATCTTGTGCACTAACGATGTCGTAAATCATCCGGTCAATCAAAACATTTTAATCGCGTTCACCAAGTGCCTGGATTTATTAAAATAAATGAACGTAACTTCACTCCAAGTAATTACAATTTAAGTATTTTCAAATTGGAAATTCGTGCATTGCAAGAAACTGCGAATGATGCGTGTGGTTCGTTGTTGCCGAACAAGTTACAGCAGAGGTACAAAGAAATTGT
The DNA here is from genome assembly GCA_036172665.1 of Prosopocoilus inquinatus. Classification (NCBI taxonomy): domain Eukaryota; kingdom Metazoa; phylum Arthropoda; class Insecta; order Coleoptera; family Lucanidae; genus Prosopocoilus; species Prosopocoilus inquinatus. The sequence continues at coordinate 37,769,175 of CM069877.1, forward strand.
AAATTCCCATTGCATATGAATTTTAATAGACTTAAAGTAAATGTCAAATTTTGTCTATTAAGACAAAATTTGACATTTACTTTTTTTCCATGGACCGTAAGTAATAGTATTTTCATAGATAGCAACGAGCTTAAAAGTTGATTTACGTAAAACGAAGAAGGAAAAACATTTTTAACGCGCCCGCCGAATTGGTGCCTTAACTTTCGAATTTATTCATCGACACTTTACATCGTAAAACAAATAAGTGTAACGCTACTTCGCTCAGTGAATTAAAATTTTAAATAAAATAATTAATGAACAATACCAGTGATTATTATTACGAAACGCTGCGTTGATGATCGGGTGCGGTATCGACGGTATTTCTTTCTCGCACATTTCAGTAGTTCCAAACAAAAGGTACCTTCGAAATTTTTTGGCTATGATACGGTAGCCACCCTATATACCAGCAGAAGGTATCATTTCATCTACTTATATTGAGGCTTTTCTTATTGACACACAGTATTATTGTATTGAATTTTTAAGAAGCACCGATACGCTAATATTCATCCATAAAATCAAAAATGTTCAAGTACATGGAAGCAATAGAAGAATAGTTGGCTTCTGAACTGATAGTTCTTTACAAAATTAAGTTTCTAAGACTCTCATGAACAGTCTTTTTAGTATATTTTGTCACATTTGTTTCTCCCATTCCATACTTGATCCATTCCAGAGGTTCCCAACGGCGTCGATAGTGTCTCCCAAGGGCTCGATGGACAGGTAGGGGTCCGTTTGACTAATTAAGAACTTCACCGAAGACCATTATACATCTGTACACTTTTCTTGCCGTAGTAACAAAACCTTATGGTCCTTCAAGCCGGATTTACTTTTATCTTTTCTTGTTCATTAAGTTTATAAATTTCTCTTATCTTGTAAATAACCCGAAATAAAAACAGAAATATTCAAAGCAAAAAAAAAAAAATAAGAAAAACCTATGCTCGTCAAGTTGTCAAGAACAGAACACAAGGCAATAGTAACGAGGGCACTTGATTTGCGATGAATTCTTGTAAAACAAAATGCCGACGGTTCGTAAAAGGAAAAGGCGATCGACATTTACAAAGAAAAAAAAGACAAATGAAAATCGTTTTTAAAATTCATATTCAACAGCTTAGACTCATTTTTTTTTGTATTCGTACGGGATCGATCGTTTTTGGAAGTCATTCGAAATTTAAAAGATCGATTGTTTGGCTTAAAAAAAGCAAAAAAAATTAAAAAAAAAAACAAAAAAATAAATCGACTGTTAAACACAGTGGAAAAAAAAACGATCGATTCTCGGAAAATAAAAAACGAAACAAGAGTGATATTCGAAAAACAAAAGACAAACGCCGCTATTGGGACTCAAAGAACGACTGTGTGCGCCTTTCCAAAAATAAAAAAAAATGTTTCAGGAAGATTTAAAGCATTTTTAAGGTAAAGAACGAAACCCAGACCCGATTCTTCAAAAACAGAAGACAATAAGCGCTTGAATCACTCAAAAACAAAACAAATGACGATCAATCTTGGAGAGTAAAGAAGGATTGACTTCGGAGGAACGACTCGATCAGCACTTGAAAAAATGTAGATGCCGGACCTTTCGAACTGTTAAGAAATATTTTTGGAAAATCTGAAGGGCTTTCGAAGGTCACCTAAGATTTAAGGGACCGGACTGGCTTGTCAACGAAAAAGAAAGAAGGAAAACATCGACTGTTTGAAAACAAAAAATATATGTATATAAAAGAGCAAAGCTAAAGCAAAGAAAACGTTTCTTGGAAGGTAAAGAACGAAAAGATATGATTTTGTTTTTCAAGCGCTACTTTCCTAAAGCCCACTGACTTTTGTTTCTTCACGGTTAATGTTTTTCACTTTCTTTTTTTAGCTCCGTTTTTTTATTCCACTATTGACAACAAACGAACAAATGGTTCTGGATGACCAAAGCCTACGAGCGCTTGAAAAAAAATCTAGTAGAACGAAGATTTTCCTTTTAATGTGCCATTTTCTTAAAGCTGACGACTAGCTTTTGTTTCTTGACAGCTAATGTTACAAGGGTCTTCGATTGTGAATCTATTAAATAAAATCCACCATCTATTATTCCACTTAATTTTTTTATACAATGTCTTTTCTCGTTTGGCCAAAAGATGGAGGAGCTCTGAATGGTTCCCGTCGCAAGTTTCATTTTTAGACGAATTAATTTGATAAATGAGCGATGAGATGGCGCTCTAAATAATTAGGCATGACGCGTTTAGTTTTAATTTCAATTTCCTTAAAATAATATTGGCAAAGCCAGAACCAGAAGTTGTTGGAGAGGATTTTGTCGCCTTAATTACGATATCTTGCTATTTGTAATTAGAATAACCAGAATAGTTTTAAATAATAAAGCATTTTCCTGATCTCTCCCCGCTGCGCTCAAGGACCTACGGTTTAACTTGAAAATTTCTTTTGGTCAAAAGATGAAAGAGCTTTGAATGATTCCCATCGCAAGTTTTATTTCTAGACGAATCAATTAGATAAATGAACGAAGAAATGGCGCTCTAGATAATTTGGTATGACGCGTTTAGTTTTAACTTTCAATTTCCTTAAAATAATATTTCGAAAGCCAGAACCTGAAGTTGTTGGGGAAGATGTCGACTTAATTATTTGTAATTAGAATAACCAGAATAGTTTTAAATAATAATTCTTTTGGTCAAAAGATGAAAGAGCTTTGAATGATTCCCGTCGCAAGTTTCATTTTTAGACTAATGAATTAGATAAATGAGCGACGAGATGGCGCTCTGGATGATTTGGTATGACGCGTAAGTTGTTGGCGAGGTTGTCGACTTAATTGCGATATCTTGCTATTTGTAATTAGAATAACTAGAATAGTTTTAAATAATAACAAATTTTCCTGATCTCACCCCGCTGCGCTCAAGGACCTACGGTTTAACTTGATAATTTCGTTTTAGGTATGTTCGGCCAACATTTTCTTTACACGTGTTAAAAACGCGTAAATTGAGCGGAATTATTAAGGCGCTGTGCGTAAGCAAATCTTTTACTTGTTTACTTGAAATAGATTAGAATAACAACCTTTCAGTTTTTCTCTTGTTAAGAGATGGTGCGCTTTAGATAATCCAATTACATAACTTGATTTTAGATTTTCAATTTCGGTTTGAAATTGAGTCATTGCCAAGTCGGGGCAGAACTTGAGTTATTCTATTTTCAAATTTAATTGTGACATTAAAAAATAAATACGGTTTCCTTCTGTTTGCAATTACACTAAACAACATTTAATTTTTGGTTCAAAGATAGTGCCCTGAGTAATACAGTCATTCCTAAATGTTGACATTTCAATTAGTTTTGAAATGAAAGTGCGTTGTTAGAAGCTAATAGCGCTTCGTTGAAAACGTCAGACGGACGATAAAGTACAAATACAAAAAATGCGATTAAAATTGTTATCTTTTCTGGTCAATAGATGATGCTCCGAATAACTCCTGTGAAGCCTCTTCATTTTTATTTTGAAACTCAAATCACTACAGATTTAGAAGGCAGGGATTCTGCTGAAAACATTAGTATGCAGTTACAGGTAATTTGACAAAAAGGTTCCACGTTTGGTCCATAGATGGCAGTTTGAACGACTCTTATACAAGTAGATTTTATATTTGCGATGCAAAAATGAGAAGAATACTTAGATTATATAAGAGAGGCGATACCTCACGGCGTATCTAATGCAGGAGCGACCGCTGTTACCAGCAAAGACCAAATCAAGGTCACTTTGCATTTCACAACTGCGTGAATTTCGGTGTTTTTGTTATAATAGTGCATGAAGCAGATACTGATACTTTATAGAAACAATGTGCAATGTGTAGCAAAGCCGGCCCAAGAAGAAAGAGCCCGGAATATCATTTCACGGTATCAGAATATATTTGGTATATCAGAAGTACCTCGCTTGTGCTTTATCCTCTCTCTTACATAATCCAAGGAAGAATACGTTCGTAACTTCGTTTTTTTATCCAAAATCATGGTATCCTCAATACAAAGTGCAAGAGATTGCAGTTAAAACAGACACGCTGATGTTTTACGAAACATTTTTTAAATTTAGATTTATCTTGCTGAACTACGCCGCATAAAGAAATACATCAAGAAAATCTTTCATTTCAAAAAAAGAGAGAGCAGCAGTAACAAATATAATATATATTTCGCGAGTTTTTAATCCTCCAGGGCCACGTAAAAACCGGCGAGATACATCTTAACTCAGTAAAGTGAATCTAAAGCGAAGATGTCATATAAAAAACCCATCTTTCTTTTGACCAAGGATTTTTATTTTTTATGTTATGCATTTTATTTTAAAATATTGAAGAATATATCCGTACACCGTGTGTACCCTTTTAGAATTTTTATTTTTTAATCGATAAAATACACCCAAATTGTTCTAAAAATTTGGAAACTGCAGATCATTGTGGGTTTCGAACGTGTATTATCATTTTGATAATTTTGGTTTTTATGACAACTACAAAAAAAATTGTTTTTCGATAGTACTCTCACGCTTAAGGTCCAGTTTTACAATTGCAGCTCAACTTTGAGCTGAGGTTTAAACCCTTAGCAACGATTATTTCAACAATTGTTGTGAAGGGTTTAAGCTTCGGCTCAAAGTTAAACCGTGATTGTAAAACTGGGCCTTAGAGGAGAAAATTTAGTGCTAAAAGGAATCGCGATAAATTGCTGAAATTTCTTTCGATTTTATTATATTTAGGAGAAAAGAAAGGAATTATTCAAAACGCATATTCGAAATTGAAGAATTCTTGAGGTATGTTGCAAATCGAATGTTTTCAAGAATTAAGTTAAACCAAATTTGGAATATTTCATGGCGGATGTTTTGAAAATTAAAAATCAGTAGTGCTACAGGAACAATTGCAAAATGAAACTATCATGATTTCCTCGTTGTAACCAAACAAACAATAATTATTGCAAATTGCTAATTGAAATAGGTCATTTTGCACAATTAGGTAACTATAACATATTGAAGCAAGAGGGGTAAGGAACTAGGTTTTAAAAAGGACAGTTGGGAAGAAAAGTTTTGGAACAAGTTAGCAAGAAGCTCTCGTTAGTTTTGGGAAACATCACATTATTATGTGTAAGCAGTTTGCAAGTTCTTTTAAATATCGAGGTAAAGGAAACCGACGTCGATTGTTGTCACCGATTGGGGTCAAAGGAGGGTCTTCATCGCCCCATGATTGTCAAGTTTTGCAGACGATCTGTAAGAAACAATATATTTCATAATAAAAGCAAATTAAAGGGCACAAGAGTAGTTGTCCGGGAAGATTTAATTCACGAACGCACGCTGCTTCTCAAAGATCTTCAGAAAAAATATGGTAGCAACGAAGTCTTTACCAACAACGGTAATTTATTTGTTAAAATCAGTAACAAAATTCATAAAATTTCGTCACTAAACAACTATAAGCTTTTGTTTAACGCTTGATTCGCAGTAGCTTACCTTGCTCTTCTTCGCTGGTCGCCGTCATAAATAGCAAGTCTTTCGGGTTCTTTTCATTGTTTTGAATTCTCGTTTTATTTTGTTCGAGTTTTTTTTTCTTCACAATACAGTTTTCTTTACTTTATGCTGACATAATTATTTATTGCCAAAATGTATGTTTGCGTGTAAATTATGAATAATCGATCTTTAAACGTCGCACACATCAACATACGATCTTTGGTACCGAAGGTTATTGAATTATCCGATTATATTAGACTCAATAACTTTGATATCTTAACCCTTTCAGAAACGTGGCTATCAAATTTGATTTCAAGCGATTTAGTACGCATAGAAGGCTATTCTTTAATTAGAAAAGATTGACCTACACGTGGTGGAGGTGTTGCTATGTACATATATACATAATCGTTTCAAATTTAAGGTATTAAATTCTAATGACACAATTGAACAACTCTGGGCCGAGGTTCATGTACTCAATGAGAAAATAATAGTTGGATCTCTCTACAGATCTCCTCAGCAATGCTAAAAATTATTTATTAGTGAACTCGAATCTTCTCTTGCATCTCACTTGCCATTATCCACGCAAATTATTTGCTGTGGAGACTTAAATATCGATATCTTGAAGACAGATAATCTCGATTCCTCATATCTCCTTAATGTATTAGACACGGTAGGTGCCAAGCAAATAACAAATCAACCCACTCGCATCACTGAATCTTCTATGTCTCTTATTGACATCATTATTTGTACCGATGATGTGTCCATTTCCCAGAGCGGTATCATAGACTGTCATTTCTCTGACCACGATGCAGTATTTTGCACAGTGATCTGCCAAAATTCTTCAACCGTCCGATATAGAACTTTTCGATGCTTCAGCAACATTAACCACGATTCTTTTACATTTGATTTGCAACGTATTCCCTTTCATTACATCTTTCATATAGATTCTGTAGAAGATAAGCTAACTTTCTTTAATGCGCAGATTTTAAACTTGTTTAATAAGCACGCCCCAGTGATTACTAAACGTTTTACGAAGCCTTATTTGCCTTGGATAACTCCTAATATGCGACTACTTATGGCTCTTCGAGACAAAGCAAAATCTAGGTATAGACAGTCTAAATTGCCGCATCACTGGAGTTACTATAAGTCTTTACGTAATTTGACCAACTCCACTTTACTGAGGGAAAAGAGAGCGTACTTTCAGTACATCGAACGTTATAAAAACCCAAAAGACTTATGGAAACATTTAGATTATCTTGATTTGCCAAAGAAACCAAAGATAACTATTCCTCCCCATCTGGCGAATGTGAACGGTATTAATGATTTCTTCATAAATAGCGTTCCTTCTTTTTCTGATAGTGCCAAGTTAAATTTAAGCCAATATGCCTCTTCACATGCAAACAGTAAAAATTTTAAATTTAAGTTGGTGGATCCGCCATACATCTTGAATACTCTAATGTCAATTAAATCGTCCTCCATGGGAGATGATCACATCAATATTACAATGTTAAAGTTGTGTTGTCCTCATATAGTCCCGTTTATTACTCACATAATTAATGAGTGCATTTTTACCAGTAAGTTTCCTGATATATGGAAACATGCTCTTGTGTTACCTATCTCTAAAATCGTTCAGCCATCTGAATATAAACACCTTCGTCCAATCAGTATTCTACCTACCTTATCCAAAGTTTTTGAGAAAGTTATTAAAGATCAACTTCTGTCTTTTATTACTAAAGAAAAAATTCTACCGTCAATTCAGTCCGGATTTAGGAAAAATTATAGTTGCACCACTGCACTATTGAATGTGTTAGATGATATTATAGCTGCATCCGATGAAGGTAAATTGTCTGCTCTTGTTTTATTAGATTACAGCAAAGCATTTGATACGATTAGTAGTACAATCTTATGTTCAATTCTGAAGTTCACTGGTTTAAGTGCAAATGCTATAGCCTTGTTGGAATCATTCTTAACCAGTCGCACCCAGAGCGTAGTTTTAGACGATAAAACCTCTCATTGTTTGCCACTAGCAAGAGGTGTCCCTCAGGGTTCCATTCTTGGTCCTTTGTTGTTCTCCACATACACCAGCGACATATTTAAGCATCTCAAGTTTCGTAATGTACATTTATTCGCTGATGATACTCAACTTTATAAGTCCTTTAAACCTTCTGATTGGGGAACAGCAATGGATCAGATAAATTTAGATTTAGCATACCTCTCTGAGGCATCTGTTAACCATTCTCTCAAGTTAAATCCTGACAAATCGGCCTTCTTACTTTTTGGAAATAAATCTGCTTGCCGTGACATCCAAGATCTTATAAAAATCACTATTAACAATGCTCAGGTTCCTTTAGTTCAGTCCGCTCAAAGTCTTGGCTTAGTTTTAGATAACTCATTACGCTTTAGAGACCAAATTTCTAATTATATCAGAATTGCTTATATGAACCTCAAAAAACTTTATCCCCATAGACGCGAACTATCTGTTAATTTAAAAAAAAAACAATTATGTGAAGTCTTTGTGCTGTCTCATTTTTCATATTGCAGCCAAATTTATCGCTCTGCAATAGATCAATATACCTCCAATAGAATTCAAATGATGCAAAACTCGTGTTTGCGATTTATTTATGGCATAAAAAAGTATGATTATATTACACATAAATTAAAGGAAATTAAATGGCTTAACATGTTTCATCGAAGGAAATTGCAGTGCCTTGTACTATATCACAAAATTTTATTAACAAAAACACCACCTTACTTATATTACAAAATCAAGTTCCGGTGTGATATACATAACATCACAACAAGATTTAGAGGTTTAATTTCTCCAGCTCTCCATAGGACCACATTGTTCGAACGTTCTTTCAGCTTTCAAATTTATCATCTTTATAATCCATTAAATGAATCACTAAAATCTTTAAGTATGTCTAAATTTAAATGTGAACTATATAAAATTTCATTTTTGGAGCAGTGCTAATGTGTGCGAAAATTCTTATACTAATTACCTTGTGTAGTAATAACTTATTAACGATTTAATATGTGTTCTATTTTTTTTTTTTTGTTATATGTAGATACGCTCTTTAGAACACAAATAGCTTTTTCTTTCGCTCATTGAATATGTGTTTTTTTTTTCATTATGCTTTAGTTATTTCATGCAACGTTAATTGATTGCTCGATTTTTAGTTTAATATTTTTATTAAATTGCGTTTAATTTCTAAGCTTTTTCGCCTGTCGCAGTATTGTAATGTAGGCAGTCCTATTTTTCTTTTAATCTGTTCTAGCAATCATGGTTAGCTTGTAAAGCATGTAGGATTATTCCTAAGCCTGAACCTCGCCCTGTGGTTCGGTCATTCTTACTTTTTAATTAGTTAATTTGTTATCTCTTCTCCTATTTGTAATGGTAAGTTTAATCGAATAAAGACTATTATTATATATTTAGCTATAAATAATAGGGGTAACACATTTACCTATTTTTGTTCCGCTGCGCTCAAGAACCTACGGTTTAACTTGATAATTTCGTTTTAGGTAAGCTCGGCCTCCATACGTATTAAAAATTATTAAGGCACTGTGCGTAAGCAAACACATTTTATTTGTTTACTTGGCCTTCAAAATTGTTTCTTTCTCCCGCATTTTCGCGGTTAATTTTTAAGACAGTTTTTAGCAGACGTGATTGCAACCGTAATATCTATTGCAACATTCTAAAATACATTTTGCTGATATCATCCAAATCGAATTATGAAGCAAATAACTATGCGTAAGCAAACAGTTACTTTAATGCATTTCCTCGCCTCGTTGAGTACGCGTAAGCAGCCAACGTACACGCCACAATTTGCAAAATGAATGAAACCCCGTCGCCTCCGTGAATGAACTCGAGGAACGCGGAAAAAAAAAACAACCGATGAAATATGTCAACGTGTCCACCGTGTGGGTAAAAGTGAAACTGAAAGTCGTCGAGCTAGACCAGATATCCCACGTTGTGAAGCAGTGATTTATACCAGCATGGGATTAAGTATTTTTGCGAGCGGCTTAACGTTTCTTATGGGCCATTAGTGGGCACTTATGCACGTATTTGCGGTCGGCAACTGGCCATTTTTACCGAAACTTGTAACGCAAACGGGCTTATATAATTTCAAGCTGAAAGGCACTTGGTGTTTTCTGCGCGCAGTTAATAGGGCAAATAGCAAATGCAATTGTGTTTGTGATTACTTATGCAGATCTGAAAAGAAGGAAAACATTGAACCGAAGAAGTTGAGCGCCTTTTCTACATCGCCATTTATTTAAAGTATCTAAGTGTACATGTGTTTCAGTCAAATGTCTTCATTGGGTAAGGATGAAGAAGGACGAATATATTTGGGACATGTAAAAAAGTATACGTGATGGTTTAGGCTAGTTAGAGCCAGTGTTAAACATGACTTGGTCTTTTACACAAAACTTTAAATCAATTTTCCAGAAATACGCTGGCTCTTTTAGAACCATGCCATAGAAATACCAGTTCGTTTCCTCTTCTTGCAAGGATCGTTCTGTCCTTTATACCAAGCTTTTAGGAACTTGGTGAGCATGGTGTGCTTGCTATTTCAATATTTGCAGGCACGAATGGGGGTAATGTAGGGAAAGCACGTCATAGAATTGATGGAGGGTGACCAATGACCAATGAGGCCAATATTTCCTATGGTTACGAAGATGAAGTCTTTGTTAGGGTTGGAGTTTTAGGGTTAGAAATCACTTAGAATTTTTTGGTATTCTGCGAAACTTATATATATTTTTTTTCTCTTTCAGTATGTTGCATTAGTTATTCTTTTTTTTCTCACGTATGCTAATAGTGCTTTTGTTAATTATAGTGTATAATTTCTTTTCTACCTTAGGAGCAATGAAAATTCGTATGCGAGCTTGTACGTTTAGTTCTTTGTTTAATAGTATAACTTCTCTTTCACATATTAGATATACAAAACCTTTTTTTTTATCGTTTCCGTAGTTTAGGTATACTTATCTGATCTGTGCTAATGCCATTTTCAACTCTAAAAGTATCTCATTTGAACATTCGGTCGTTGACAAATAAATGATGTTATGGCGGTAAGTGAAACGTGGTTAACTAATGTGGTTTCTGATGATGCTGTGAATATTCGGGATTATACTCTGATTAGACGTGATCGGAATGGTAGAGGAGAGGGTGTTGCTTTGTATATTAAACAAAGTTTTATATAAGCTTATACATTCAGAATGCAATGAATTCTTGGAACAATTATGGATTAATGTCACTTGCAATCAAAATAATATTTATTTTGGAGTACTTTATCGTCCACCTAACTCCAACTTAAGTGATTTTCTTGATGGCTGTAATGACATACTTGCTGATTTTTCTGTCACGTGCGATCTGATGATTTGTCTTGGCGATATAAATATTAATTTATACTTTCGTACACTTATGGTAGTCTCTCGTTTACTTCAATTTTGAGAGGTTTAAACTTGAAGCAACTTATAGATGTTACGCCTGTTTGTTGGACTATTTCCACCATTCGTTGGATAGATGTAATCCGACGTTTCGGTAGCAACTTGTCGGCTACCGTCTTCAGGGTATTCGCCTTTAGAAAGGCGGGTTTTTGCCAATTTTTCCATGATTAGGGATTTATTGGGCTTTATGTGCACGTCTCTTTTTTAAATCTCCTCGTGGATTTGAACCTAGGTTGCTCTGATTGTTAGTTTATCAGACCTTTCGCTCTACACACTTGGCTACTGAGGCGGCAACTTATTATAGTTCTTAGGTTCTATATAAGCTACCGTTTGTTGCGCCGTATGGGCTGCGCAGAAGTGCATGGGTCTCCGATATCAAGTATCGTTGACTCATACTTCTCTGTTGGGCCAGTTTCTTGAGCGTCAGTTCGTGTTTTTCTTTTAAGGTTCTCCCTTATGATTGGAATCCACAGGTCTTTAATCTCCAGGCTTGCTTGGCTTATGGGGTATATTGAAGTTCCGATGTACGCTGCTTCTTTCAATTTCCTGCGAATGGTTCTTTCTTCTTTTGATATTACCATTGCTTCTTCCCATTTTATCTTATGATCTTCTTCCCAAACATGTTCCGCAATTTTCGACTTCGTTATTTCTCCATTTTGTGTTAGGGTTTTATGCTCTTTTACCCTGATTCTTAGAGGTCTTTTTGTTTCTCCTATGTATTCCCTACCGCATTCGCAGGGCAATGCATACACGCAATTCTTCGTTCTTTGGTCCTCGTTGTCAGGTTTTGTCCTAGTTAACATTGACCTTATAGTGTTTGAGGACCTGACAACGAGGACCAAAGAACGAAGAATTGCGTGTATGCATTGCCCTGCGAATGCGGTAGGGAATACATAGGAGAAACAAAAAGACCTCTAAGAATCAGGGTAAAAGAGCATAAAACCCTAACACAAAATGGTGAAATAACGAAGTCAAAAATTGCGGAACATGTTTGGGAAGAATTGAAAGAAGCAGCGTACATCGGAACTTCAATATACCCCATAAGCCAAGCAGGCCTGGAGATTAAAGACCTGAGGATTCCAATCATAAGGGAGAACCTTAAAAGAAAAACACGAACTGACGCTCAAGAAACTGGCCCAACAGAGAAGTATGAGTCAACGATACTTGATATCGGAGACCCATGCACTTCTGCGCAGCCCATACGGCGCAACAAACGGTAGCTTATATAGAACCTAAGAACTATAATAAGTTGCCGCCTCAGTAGCCAAGTGTGTAGAGCGAAAGGTCTGATAAACTAACAATCAGAGCAACCTAGGTTCAAATCCACGAGGAGACTTAAAAAAGAGACGTGCACATAAAGCCCAATAAATCCCTAATAATGGAAAAATTGGCAAAAACCCGCATTTCTAAAGGCGAATACCCTGAAGACGGTAGCCGACAAGTTGCTACCGAAACGTCGGATTACATCTATCCAACGAATGGTGGAAATAGTCCAACAAACAGACGTAACAACGTAAACAACCCACCATTAACAACTTTCAGAAAACAACTTATAGATGTTCTAACACATGTTGCTCAAAATTCTTCATCTTTAATCGACGTTATTGTTACAAATGATTATGCTAACGTTACGAACAGTGGAACGTTGGATGTTCATGAGGTGTCGGACCACAGTCTCGTTTTCTGTCAGTTAGAGTTCCAAGTAATGCGACCTACGCCCGTTTTAAGTACGTTCCGCTCATTCAAGTTCTTTGATCATGTTATATTTACTAATGATTTATCATTAATTCCTTGGTGGGATATTTTATTGCTCGATAATATAGATGATAAGATTTATTTTTTTAATTATTATCTTAATAACTTGTTTGACCGTCATGCACCCTGGAAAACATCTTTCTTTTCTAGACCTAAAGCAGGTTGGCTTACAGATAATTTGCTGCTTATGATGCATCTACGTGACAAAGCTCTTCATAAATTTAAAAAAACCAATCTTCAAGCTCATTGGGAATATTACAAACAGCTGCGTAACCTCACCAAGGCTGCAGTAAAATCGGGAAAAAAAGGCATACTTAGAATTTTGTTTTAATAACTCCAACAAAAAAAAATGTTCAGGCGTAAACTCAAGGAACTCGGCATATATAATCGTAAGCCAGCCGACATTCCTCAAAATTTGCAAAACGTTAATGCGATTAACAATTACTTTAAACGTGTTACTGATCAATGTCTTGATCCAGATGTGGATATTTTACATTTTTATCGTTCTACAATTAATCCTAAGGCCAACACCTTTAGCTTCAGTGAAGTCTCTGAGGATCAAGTTGCTGAAATAATCAATGCTGTGACTTCTACTTCAACTGGTGTCGATGCCATGTCTATTGATATGATTAAGCGTTGTTGCCCCTACTTGCTTCCTGTTCTTACTCACATTTTTAATTACTGCTTGAGCACGGATACTTTTCCTTCCCAATGGAAACACGCTAAAGTAATTCCAATAGCGCAAACGAGGAAGCCATTAAGTTTTCAAGATCTCCGACCAATTAGTATCTTGCCGACCTTGTCGAAAGTTTTGGAGAAAATCATTGATAAGCAATTGCGTCATCATTTAGCGTTATGTAATTTATTGCCCCCTTTTCAATCAGGTTTTCGACCTGGCTACAGCTGTTCCACAACACTTTCGCTTTATTATAGATGTTATTATTAAAGGTATTGATAACAATAAACTTACTGTTCTTATCCTGCTTGATTTCTCCAAGGCCTTCGACATGATCAATCACGACCTACTCTTGGGTATCTTACACTATTATGGATTGGATGCAGTTGCGATTGGATTGATTGGTTGCTTCCTTTCGGGTAGGACACAGTCGGTTGTTCTAAATAACTTTAAATCTAATAATGTGAGTTTAAGATCAGATGTTCCTCAGGGTTCTATCATTGGACCCTTGTTATTTGCCATATATACTTCGAATTTTTTTACCTTCCGGAACAGGTTTTGTAAATGCCATATGTTTGCTGACGATACGCAGCTCTATGCTTCCTTTGATATTTGTGATTTACAAACTTGTATGACTGGAATCAATAATGATTTAAATGAATTGCTTAAAATCTCTTCCAAGCATTGTTTACAAATTAACCCTAATAAATCTTGCTTTTTATTATTTGGAAGAGATCAAGCACGTAACATTGCTTTACCGTCACTTGAAATTAAATTAAATAATGTACGTCTCTCCCATCGTGATTGTATTAAGAATTTAGGCTTACATATCGATTGTAAATTACGTTTCAGGGAACATGTCTCTGCGTGTATCAGTAAAGCCTGTTGTAATTTAAAAATGCTATATCCTAACAGACACATTTTAACCACCAAAGCAAAAGCATCTCTTTGCGAAGCACTAGTTTTATCTCATTTTAATTATTGTGACGTGATTTACGGTTCTTGTTTGGATTACAAGGATTCGAGGCGAATACAGGTAGTGCAAAATTCATACTTGCGATTTATATACGGCATTCCAAAACGGCAACATATCTCACATAAGTTAAATGACGCAGGTTGGCTTAATATGGTAAATAGAAGATATCTCCATCTCGCATGCTTTTGTCAAAAAATCCTTTTTTTCAAGACACCTCCGTATCTCCTCTCCAAAATTAACATCCGTCGCAAAGATCTTATAGATATTCCGCTGCATCGTACCGCGTTCTACAAAAGATCTTTTACTTATATTGCTGCTCATTGTCTCAATGATTTTGAGTCTCACTTAAAAAACTTACCACCAGTATCTTTTAAACTTAAATTGAAAAGTAATTTAATTTTTGTTCAAATGAGGTAGATAATCTTTATACCTGCAATACTAAGTTGCATCACTTTTCATTTATTTAACGTCTATGTGCTTTGTATACCTCCAAATGCTGATCCTTGCCTGATGATTTCTCTTTTTAATTTTTTTCCCATCTTCTTTTACATTTTCATTTTCTTCTTATTTTCTTTTAATTTTTTTTCCTCTATTTTCTTTCCTTTTATTTATTTTCTAGTATTTGGTTTTATTTTAAGCTAGTTTACTAGTCTGGGAGGCCGGGTAGAGCAGTGTACTACTTGTGTAGCACAACTGATGGCCTTCCATTTAGATCATAGCGTATTTTGACTTTTTTTTTTCTTGTAACGTTTGTTGTTTTGTTTCTTTATTCGCTGTTGATCTAATAAAACTCTTATTATTATTATTATTATTATTATCGTTCCCATCTCCATCGATTTTAAAGAAGTAAAGGTACCAAAAGCGAAACCACGATAACCCCAGAGAAGATCTCTTGTGAAAAGACAAAAGGACTGGTCCAATCCAGAAACTCATCCTAAGCCATGCGCTTGTAATTTTATTGGAAAGTGATCACACCTAAGAAAATGTTCCGTTACAGCTGGTTCTCCGGAGCAGCGATTTACGCCTACGTAATTTTCGCCGCGGAAACCGTTTTCGTCACGATAGTCTTCAAAGAAAGGCTTCTGCTGATTCTCCAACCGGGAAAACGCTTCGACGAGTACATTTACGGCATAATCTTCCTCAGCATCCTGGTTCCTCACTTTCTCCTTCCAGTCATCGCCTGGACCAACGGCCATGAAGTGGCCAAGTTCAAAAACATGTGGACCAAATTCCAGGTAGTTTCCCTCCCATGCGTTTTTAAACCCTTTTACACCCTGGCATTGTTTCCAGTTGAAATACTACCAGGTCACGGGGACGGCGATAATTTTCCAAAACCTGACGTTCATAACCTACAGCCTCTGCATCTTCGCCTGGGTTTTGGGCGTCGCAATCATGCTGGCCCAGTACTATCTCCAACCGGACATGCAACTTTGGCACACGTTCGGTTACTACCACATCCTCGCCATGCTCAACTGCCTCTGTTCCTTGTGGTTCATAAATTGCACGGCGAAAGGCCGGGTCGCAAAAGACCTTGCGCAGAATCTGCACAACGCCCTCGAATCCGAAAACCCGGCGGGTCGCCTGGCCGAATACAGAGACCTCTGGGTGGATTTATCCCACATGATGCAACAGCTGGGCAAGGCCTACAGCGGAATGTACGGGATGTACTGCATTTTGATACTCCTAACGACGATCGTGGCGAGTTACGGATGCCTAACCGAGATTTTGGATCATGGTCTATCCTTCAAGGAGGTCGGTCTTTTCCTGATCGCTTTCTACTGCATGTCCTTGCTTTACATAATATGCAACGAGGCCTACCACGCGTCCAGGAAGATGGGCCCGGAATTTCGGGACAGACTCCTCAACGTTAACCTATCGGCGGTGGACAATCGGACGAGGCAAGAGGTTTACATGTTCTTGAAGGCCATCGATAAAAATCCGCCGATTATGAATTTGAATCAGTACGCTGATATCAACAGGAGACTGATTACTTCAGTAAGTATCTAGAAATTATCAATTTATCTGCTAGGTATTATCCTTGCCAAGGAGATAATTTATTAGGAGGTGAGCCTTATTCCGTTATAGAATCCTTTCTAACTTCTAAGTTCGTCCCCTTGAGCTAACAATCTCGGAAATGACCCAACAGATCAATTCAATTTCGCGAACCATATCTGCCTCTTTGCATTTAAATTGAAGTAGGAAGAACCCGGAGGTATTAGGTTTCCTTTCGATCCGTTTAGCGTCGCTTTGATTTGAATGTGAAGCGATTTGTTGCCGACTCGACATAATTTACGCCGTTACAAGGGGGATTAAATACAAAGGAGCTTTTCACGTGGTTGCATAATTCCGCCTCGTCAAGTGCATGTTTTCACGATGTTACAGGCGCCATCTGTAATGCTCGGATCATGTTTATGGTAGCAATTAGTTACGGAAAGAAATGATGAGTAATTCTTTAATATGACTTTAACCTTTCGAGGTGTGCCCCGACGTGCCTATTGCACTTTTAGTTTAACAATGTTTTTATTAAGAGTACCGTTACGTGGCGGGTACGACGAGGTGGTACAATGCGTGTACAGTTCAATTTCATAAAAGCTCTTCGTAAATGGGCATTTATTATTTCCATGCACGTTTTTTTTTTTATATTTTTGTATTTAATCCCCCACGTATTAAAAGCTGACGAGATTCCTTTTTCTTTGCTTTTCGCCTCGGTGGGGTTGATGATGGTGAAATATTGCCCACTAAAAAGTTTTACACGCAAGCCGGCACGTTTTAAATCATGTGCAGCCCCGGTGTTAAGCGCAGCAATTTTATTTCTTCTGCATCGGTGATTTATCAGCGGAACACTGGACTTGCATGTAAATATTCGGAATTAATACGGGATTATTCAATGACAGGGGAATTTATCCCCCGGAGTTAATGTAAAGCAGGGGATTATTTATTTACTGCAACTGCGAGCCGGTTGCTGCTTTTCTACATTCATTTTGTGTGCCTTGAACTTTTAAGTTCTTAAATCTA
The DNA here is from genome assembly GCA_036172665.1 of Prosopocoilus inquinatus. NCBI lineage: Eukaryota > Metazoa > Arthropoda > Insecta > Coleoptera > Lucanidae > Prosopocoilus > Prosopocoilus inquinatus. Next base: position 37,786,515 of record CM069877.1, read on the forward strand.
CGCTAACAAAGACAACAAAGATAATTGTTGCGAGCTATTTCCTTTCGTTCGATTGATTACCCTTCAACATTTTCCACAGCCCTTTCAGAATATCGTCGAAGACTGGCTTATTATCCAAAACCACAAACACTACTAACAAAGAAAAATCGAGATCCAAATTTGTACGGTCTGTTGGGGACAAAAGGGGATAAAAGTGACAAGATATTTCTGGTTTTTTATCGAAAACTACAAACACTACTAACAACGAAAATCGAGATCCAAATTTGTACGGTCTTTTTGGGATACAAGAGGGGGAGGGGGTACAAAGTGGATTTCTTCCGTCTCGTCCGCACGTTTTTTTCTAAGTACCTTTTCTGTAGTGTAAAATCGTGCGGGTGAGGGTCGGAAAACCCGCTTTTGATCCCCTTTTGTCCCCAATACTTTAAAACAATCCGTACAAAGTCGGATCTCGATTTTCTTTGTGAGTGGCGTTTTGGTTTGGTTCGGTTTTACAATTTGTTTTCCGTACTCGCTCGTACTTGCACGTACCTGTATTCTCAGAATTGTCAAAAATGCCCTTCTTCATTCTCTTGTGTTTTTTTTTTTAAAACAGAATGAAAACCTTGCTTGCAAGAATTTCTCTAATAAAAATGCCCAAATTTTTTGGTTTGGAAAGAAAAGCGAATACTGAGTACAGAAAAAAGCCCAGTGTTTTCTTCTCTAGACGCAAATCGTTTTTTGTTTCAACTCATCAACGTTAATTTTCTGGAAACAAGGAATTTAAATTAAATTAATTAATTAAAAACGGTTACGATTAAATTGATTACAAGAAAAAGAAACACCCGTGAAGTGTAGTAACTTCATTCGCGAAGTTAATTTCAAATTGAGGGATTAAAAAAAATAAAAACAAAAAAAAACTTCAAGGAGGAACTAACACTAATTAGAAAACTGCAGTCAAAGGACTGAAGAATACCCTTTCGTAGGTTCCCAGTTTTTTAAGCCCTTTTTTCCCTTCAGATTCTTACCCAAGTGGGGAATATCGGCTGATGCATTTGCTATGCGCAAAACCTTAATTGAGTGCGTAAATTAGAGGCGAAATTGTAACTTCTGAAACTCGACTCCGATCTTTTTCTCCTAACGTCAGGACGTATGCAACTCAGTTCCAGGAAATTGAGGCGGGCGATGCATAATTTAATCGCAAATTTAATTTTCTTTAAAAAATTTAGCATCTCTGCGTACTAAATATCCGAACCTTTACAGTTGCACAATCCACGACTTCAGAGCCTGGAAGAAGTTCTTTAGTTACGTAAGAAAAAGAAATTATAATGGTTTCGATGGTGGTAGGCATATTCCAAACTCCTTTTTTTGTTCTATTTATTAATTTACGTATTTAGATTTAGATTTTGTTAGTTACTGCGACTCTAGTTGGAGGATCTTCGCCCCCTGCTTACCCTCATAAAATGTTATTTTTTTAATAGATAAAACAGCGACCACTTACGATCATGTTTTGATCTACCATTGCAATCAAAAACGATTTGCAACAAAAAATTTTATCTTTTTTAAATACTCTTAAGCCAGCAGAAAGAAAATATTTTTACTGAAATAATCAAATACACACGCTTGCCACAATATTTTTCTTTAAAATTGTCTAAATATCACCATGTTGACGGAATCATCGTTATTTCAGTGAACGGAATGCTAGAAATTAAACATGACAGTTACTTTTTAATAATCACCTGCATACATAGAATTCGATAATAACATTTTCAAATTATTCAAAGGACAGTTATAAATAACTACAACCCTCAATAAAAAATGTATAATTTCAATTCATCCATGAATTGCATGAAGATGTGACCTGTATAAAACATTAACACATTTCACACTGCTTAACTCTTTTGTGCATATAAATATTAACAACTATTAATATTAACAGAATTTTGGCATTCCTTACTTTAAGAATATCAGTATGTACACTTCTTGTACCAAATTTGTTAAACAAAAAAAAAAACTATTGTGTTTGTTATGTTTCCCTCCCTAATTATTTTCAGCTTATTCATTTCAAGGCAAATTTATTTACTAAAATAAAGGGTAAAAGAAAATACTATTTTAAGGAAGAATAATAAATCCCAAAGAACACACTAAAATTGAATGCGGAATGTACGAGTACAAGATGAGTCACTCAGCATCTCTTTTCTTTAGCTCGTTTACCTTTATCGAAAAGTATAGGATTTTTTTTCTCCTTCACAAAGAGTTTCCGTCTATTGAATACTAAAACAAAATTATTTTGACAAATACAGAGCATTCCGGAAAATGGTGGCAGTACGCATAGTGAATGATTTTTTAAATAAATGCTTCCAATACTTTGTTTCAAAAATATGGAACATTTGATACCTTAAACCACAATTTAGTTATGTTTATTTAATGGATTTAGAGTAATTTAATATTTCGTTAAACATGTTTTTGTAATCCAGCTGCAATTTTCTTTTTTTGTTGGATTTGGTTACCCTACCGCCCGTACGGATATTCTCGCTCTGCGTTAGATATTTCCTCGCTCTTGGATGGTTTGTTGTTTTACGAATTTCAGCAAAATTAACGAATGAAATTTAAAGTACTTCAGAACAAGCTAAAAATATAAGTTTCATTTATCTTTATCTTAAAGAATAGTTTAAACAGTGACATCCTACGATCGCTTTTTGACCGGACATTGCATTAGGATTGACAAACAGGGCCGAAACAGCTGTACAGAGGCTGCTCGAGGGTTCCACTGCAATCAAAAACGATTTGCAGCAACTTTTTTTCAAACTTTATCTTAACGTTTCGCAAACCAATAAAGGTAAATAAAACTTATATTTTTAGCTTGTTCGAAAATCTTTTAATTTTCGTATCAATTATCAACGATCAAGAACTTTAGAAAAATATACAATCTTGTGCTTCTAACCCCTTCACTTGATACTTACTTTGTACCCTCTATCTACTGCCTTGGAGAGTTTCAAACTAGAAAAGATAAACCTGCTTCTTTCTAATCTTTTCACCGTCCGATGTATCGAAATCATTTTTCTATGTGTGGAAAATCCTTAATCGACTCTATAATTAGGAGCAATATTGCAGCTCGACTTCGTTGTTCCTCTGTTACGATTTTTTCTCGCCGTTGTTCTGCGGTCGAGTAGACTTCCGTTCATGCACATTTGTTTTGAGCACGGTTGACCATGACAGGCTGCGATGCTATCTTGTTTTCATGTTGTTAATGAAGCGAACTGGACGTGTGAAACAAAGTTTTCGTTGGATTTGGTTACCCTACCGTTCTGTGCAGATATCCTCGCTTCGTTAGATATTTCCACAGTGTTGGAGGGTTCGTTGTTTTACGAAATTTGGTGAACATGAACGGTTTCGGGTTTGCTTCTTCTCGGAGTAAGATAAGCCATTTTGTTCTTCCATTTTGCGACCTGTCTGTTTGCCACGTGCGTTTCTCGTTCACGGTAGACAATCTTATTTCCTTATCTCCCTTGTAGCAACTAGTAAGGGACAGATTTGCCACTGTCAGTTTGGCGCGCTGGGTATTCGCTCCCGACTTAACTTCGTGAACTACGTCTGAGCTCTGGGAGCGTAACAACGTTTTATTTATTTATGGTATTGATTTAATGTAGTTCATGTACAGTTATTATCAATGATTAATTGGACGTCGTATCGTGTTAAAATGTTCCGCCTCTTTCTGATAGTGAAACTGTTCTACTTTTAAGAACTGGTTTTCCGTTTGACGGAAATATTTGTTAGTGCGTTGCATTTTGCTGCTCTTGAATTTATTTCTTCCTGTAGCGAACTTAATTTCGGCATTTTAGAAACCAATCAGTTGATTTTCGTCGAGTGTAATCGTCGGCATACTGTTCGGTTGTATTATACTATTATGAATAAGCGGCAAATGTTATTTTTTTTAATTTTTCAGAGGTCAGTGAATCATTTATAACAACTGTGTACTATAATCAATTTAGTCAACTGCTGATTTAATAAAATTCGAGAATCTAAACCAAAAATAAGCCTTCAGAATTGGAAAAAGAGATTTCATTCGACTTTTCTCCAATGTACTGTACGTATCTGCTTAATAAATTTTTAAACAAGGTAAAAAAAGCAGAAAGCTTCAAAAAATTATTAAATTGTTTCAAATTTGTTAAGTAATTGAAATATTTCACATAATCTGTGCCACAAATCTTATAATCTAGACATTTATGACCTGGAATTTTTATGTTAATAATTTGAATATTTAAACATTGAATTCAAATTATGCGAAAAACGAAAAGCCTTGGGAGTTATTTCATCGTTTGGCCAACAATATTAAAAGTCACAAATTTTAAGCGATTGATAACGACAGTACACGATGAATCCTTACTTGGCCCTACCCTTCAACGTACTTCGTCCCTTACGGCTGCCCCGCCAGAGAAGGTACAGAAGCTATTAAACGGAGCCTTAAGGATATTCTCTCGAGTTATTTACTCTTACAAGACGTTTCATTCGATCATGTCTGTCATCATTTTAAATTCCCAAATATTCTCGGAGATATTTGGAAAAGTATTGATACAAATGTATATTGAGAACAGCACAGGACCCGGTGCTGATCCTTGAGGGACTCCAACCTAGCTTTCGTATTTTTTTCTTTCAATTACATTTGTTGCTTGTCTATTTGTAAGGTACTCTTGTATTAATTAGTTTTCGAAAACAACAATTGTAGAATGAACTAAAGCCTTCGTTAATTACTATAAAAGCAACAGAAGTAAGAAATTGTAGATTTCCTTTTTCTTATTGTTACAGACCGTAACATCAATGGCAACATACTTGGTGATGCTAATGCAATTTCGATCGACACTTATGAGGAACGCGGTGTTGGCTGCACGTCGAAGTGCATTGAACTTCAACAATCGAACGACCGCCGTTAATACATGAAAGATTATTCAGAATTACCGCAGTCCCGCCGTATCAAAAAAAAAAAAAAGGTTCGCGAACAGTCTCTGCCCATAATACCAGCGACAGCGAGCGACATTTGTCTGACATTTAATAACGAATTTTTTTTTTTTTTGTAGGTCGCCATTGATTAGATTCTTTCGAATGTAACACACAACACGATTGTTGTCTCCGCACACCATTTAAATCTTATTATTGCCCCGTTACGAAATTCCGAAATCGAATGCGAGGATGAAATGTAACATATTTAACGGCTTTATCTGGTTGGTAATGTGTGCGTCCGTAAATTGAGTTATGAAACGTCTGGTGCTTAAGATACTGCGGTCTTCGGGCAATAACTCAGATATGCATGTTTTGACGTATTTAGTGTAATAATTACTTTGTTAATGTATTTACTCTGAGATACGGAAATTATGAAATTATTTGTTGTACGTACGGGGGCCGTATCAACAAGCGATGACTTCATTCCTCGTGAATTCAGAGAGCTGAAATAAATACGCGATCGAGAACGAAGCAGGCAGGCGAAAATGTTTTCGGATGCTCTAAATATTTTATGTGAGTCATTTGGTGGATTTCTTAAGTACCATAAAATCAGAAAGTAACGTAAAATCTTGTCTTCAAGATGATAGTTTCTGTCGTCCTGGAAACTACGATCGTGTAAATACCTTGAAAGTTCTGTCGCAAAAGGGTGAAAGGTATTTACACTATCATAGTTGCTTTCGTGACAGCAATAAAGGGTGAAAGGTATTTACACTATAAAGTTCTGTCGCGAAAGGGTGAAAGTTATTTACACTATCATAGTTGCTTTCGTGACAGCAATAAAGGGTGAAAGGTATTTACACTATACAGTTCTGTCGCGAAAGGGTGAGAGGTATTTACACTATAATAGTTGCCTTCATGACAGCAATAAAGGGTGAAAGGTATTTACACTATAAAGTTCTGTCGCGAGAGGGTGAAAGGTATTTACACCATAATAGTTGCCTTCGTGACAGCTGTAAAGGGTGAAAGGTATTTACACTACAAAGTTCTGTCGCGAAAGGGTGAAAAGTATCTACTCTATAATAGTTGCTTTCGTGACAGCAATAAAGGGTGAAAGGTGTTTACACTATAAAGTTCTGTCGCGAAAGGGTAAAAGGTATTTACACTTTAATAGTTGCCTTCGTGACAGCAAATATCATCGTGAAAATGAGACTGAAACCGAGATCCTCGGTGAGCAATCCTCCTCAATTCTATTCGATAGGCCAACGGACTAAATCCTCTTCCTACAACGATTCAGCCTAAAATCAAAAACAATTAAATTCATTTACAGATTACCCAACGACCGGCCGAAGATTGTACGGTCAATTGAAGGCATCTAATAATCCGTAAAATTTCATGGAGTCACGTACGGAATATCTAAGGGCAAAGTGTTATTATGGGCTGCCCTCGCACATAAAGGCAGTTAACATTAAGAAACCGCTTCTTAATCATGTTCGAGAGATACTTAAACGAGTAAATCGTATTGATATTATACACAGGAATTAATTGTGAACGCTCAGCTGCTGCCGTTCGTTTCGTTTTAATAACATCGATAGAAGCAAAGCGGTGGTACGTGAACCTTCGGGGGCAAGGTCGCCTGCCTTAATGCGTTCATTTATTTTCACAATTAAAAAAGAATCAACTAGGTAATCAGTATCACACACACACACAAAAAAAAGAATTGCAGATGAAAATAGTTTAATTTAAAAAAATATAAATAATCATGTTGTGCATGCATGATGCATTCAACCTGTAGAAGGTCGACCAGTTCGAGTAATGAATGAATAGAAAAAGCAGAAGACAAAAAATTAATTTCATAGAATATTTACGTTTACAGAAGATTCCAAAGTAAATATTACCTTGGAGGCACGTTTTCATTCAACTCGCTTGCTATAAATAAATTTTGTTTGTCGCTTTCATTAATTACACAATTTCAAAAGCAGGCTTCGTGATTATCTTAATAACGAATAATATTTAATTTATTGAGGTTTGTGTGTTGCGTGATCGAATTAATACCACTAACTCATAATAATAATCAACTTAATAGATAAGGTATTTATTGTAACGTGGTGTAGCATACAACGTAAATAATTTTTTTTTTAATCGTCACGTTTATATGCTATTGTCGTCAGTGATAGCTTAATTATTTATGTATCACAGGTACTGTCACTGTTTGTTTATTTACTTTCAAATCACCGCAGTAGAGCTTGGTATTATAATTTATTGTGATCTAGGTGTTACTATGTATAAGTGCAAGAAAAATAATAATCGTGCGAACGTGCACATTAATATGTAACAACGATTATTACGAGTATTATGTTAAATAAATGCCTTTGAAGTTGTTTGTTTGAAGCGCACTTTAATAATGCAGGTGATGTGAATAGTAAAGTGCAACATAGTGTTGTTAATATGTATGTTACAAATTATCATATTTAAAAATTCCATTAAAAAAAATATACATATACACGGAATAATTGGATAATAAAATAATAATTTTAAATAATTTTACTTAAGCAAAATGCCTATACAATCTTGTGCTTCTAACCCCTTCGGTTGGTACTTACTTTGTAACCTCTATCTACGGCCTTTGATAGTTTTAGATTGGAAAAGAAAAACCTGCTTCTTTCTAACCTTACCATCATCCGATGTAAGCATGTATCGGTGGCATTTTCCTATGTGTGGAAAGTCCTTAATCGAGTGCGGAATTTAGAGTAATTTAATATTTCGTTAAACATGTTTTTGTCATCCGGCTGCAATTTTTTTTTTTGTTGGATTTGGTTACCCTACCGTCCGTGCGGATATTCTCGCTCTGCGTTAGATATTTCCCCGCTGCTGGATGGTTCGTTGTTTTACGGATTTTAACAAAATTAATGAATGGGAATTAAAGTACTTCAGAACAAGCTAAAAATATAAGTTTCATTTATCTTTATCCTAGCGAATAGTTTAAACAGTGACATCCTACGATTGCTTTTTGACCTGACATTGCATTAGGATTGACAAACAGGACTGAAAAAAATATAAATATAAATATTAACAATTATAGGTTTATAACAGGTGATTATCACCTTGAATTATTTTCAGAATTTTGGCATCTTACTTTAAGAATAACAGTATGTACACTTCTTGTACCATATTTGTTGAAAAAAAAAAACTATTATTTTAATTTTAGAAAAATTTTGTGCAAATCGTTTTTGATTGCAGTGAGAACCTCGAGCAGCCTCTGGACAGCTGTTTCAGCCCTGCTTGGGGCTTCTTCAGCAGAAACGTAGCTCGACATTCCCACTGCAGACCAAAAACGACTTGCCCAATTTATTCGCAATTGCGATGTAAGAGTGATGAACATATAAAATAGCGACATCTTACTATCGCCTTTTGACCTAACATTGCAGTAGGATAGACAAATTGAAGCGGGATTTGCTCCTAATGAGTCCCCCATGCAAGGCGGCCATGCTTGCTGTCAAAGCATAATGAAATATTTTAGAAAAATTTTGTGCAAATCGTTTTTGATTGCAGTGAGAACCTCGAGCAGCCTCTGGACAGCTGTTTCAGCCCTGCTTGGGGCTTCTTCAGCAGAAACGTAGCTCGACATTCCCACTGATAGCGATAGTAAGATGTCGCTATTTTATATGTTCATCACTCTTACATCGCAATTGCGAACAAATTGGGCAAGTCGTTTTTGGTCTGCAGTGGGAATGTCGAGCTACGTTTCTGCTGAAGAAGCCCCAAACATGGCTGAAACAGCTGTCCAGAGGCTGCTCGAGGTTCTCACTGCAATCAAAAACGATTTGCACAAAATTTTTCTAAAATCTTTCATTATGCTTTGACAGCAAGCATGGCCGCCTTGCATGGGGGACTCATTAGGAGCAAATCCCGCTTCAATTTGTCTATCCTACTGCAATATTAGGTCAAAAAGCGATAGTAAGATGTCGCTATTTTATATGTTTATTATTTTAATGTTTCCCTCCCTAATTATTTGCAGCTTATTAGTTTCAAGACAAATTTATTTATTAAAATAAAGGGTAAAAGAAAATACTATTTTAAGGAAGAATAATAAATCCCAAAGAACACACTAAAATTGAATGCAGAATGTACGAGTACAAGATGAGTCACTCAGCATCTCTTTTCTTTAGCTCGTTTACCTTTCTAGAACAGAACAGTTTTCTTTTCCTCTTTCACAAAGAGTTTCCGTCTATTGAGTATATAAAAAAATTATTTTGACAAATACAGAGTATTCCACAAAATGGTGGCAGTATGCATAGTGCATGATTTTTTAAATAAATGCTTCCAATACTTTGTTACCAAAATATGGAACATTTGATCCCTTAAACCACAATTTAGTTATGTTTATTTAATGGATTTAGAGTAATTTAATATTTCGTTAAACATGTTTTTGTCATCCGGCTGCAATTTTTTTCTTGTTGGATTTGGTTACCCTACCGCCCGTGCGGATATTCTCGCTCTGCGTTAGATATTTTCCCGCTGTTGGATGGTTCGTTGTTTTACGGCTTTTGGCAAAATTAACGAATGAAAACTAAAGTACTTCAGAACAAGCTAAAAATATCAGTTTCATTTATCTTTGTCCTAGCGAATAGTTTAAACAGTGACATCCTACGGTTGCTTTTTGACCTGACATTGCATTAGGATTAACAAATAGGGGACTGAAACAGATGTACAGAGGCTGCTCGAAGGTTTCACTGCAATCAAAAACGATTTGCAGCAATTTTTTCCAAACTTTATCTTAACGTTTCGGAAACCAATAAAGGTAAATAAAACTTATATTTTTAGTTTGTTCGAAAGGCTTTTAATTTTCGTATCAATTATCAACGATCAAGAACTTTAGTAAAATATACAATCTTGTGTTTCTAACCCCTTCATTTGGTACTTACTTTGTACCCTCTATCTAAGGTAAGGAGAGTTTCAAACTAGAAAAGATAAACCTGCTTCTTTTTAATCTCTTCACCGTCCCATGTATCGATGTCATATCTAGAAAAGGTAAACCTGCTTCTTTCTAATATCTTCACCGTCCGATGTATCGATGTCATTTTTCTGTTTGTGGAAAATCCTTAATCGAGTGCGAAGCAATATTGCAGCTTCCGTAGGCTCGACCTCGTTGTTCCCTTGTTACGAATTGTTCTCGCCGTTGCTCCGCGATCGTGCATACCAATTTGTTTTGAGCGCGGTTGACCGTCGCAGGGTTGCGAGGCGGTCCTTTTTGTCCTTCCAGCCAGACGGGCTATTTTCACGTTGTTAACGAATCGAATTAATTGCGTGGAACAAAGTTTTCCTTGGATTTGGTTACCCTATGCGGATATTCTCGCTCCATCAGAAACTCCACCGCCGTTGGAGAGTTTGCTGTTTTATGGATTTTGGTGCCATTTTGTTCTTCGATTTTGTGACCTGTCTGTTTGCCACGTGCATTTATCATTCGCGATCGATACCTCGTTATCTCCATTGTAGCAACTGGTAAGGGGCAGATTTGGCACGGGGAATTTGGCGCCGGGTGTTCGCCTCCAACTTAACCTTGTGAGCTACGTCTGAGTTCTAATGGCGAAGTCACCCCTTGTGACTTCGTAGCAAAGAAATGAGAGTAATGCCGCCTCCGATCTGAATTCGTCGCAGCACTATCATCTGGCCCAGGAAATCTTAGAGTAAGATCGTTCTTAATTTTTCTCTCATCTGCGGAGTTTTGCGTGCGTTTCGCCAGTGGCGTAGCGTTGAGCTGGACCGCGGAAGTTGTCGTCAACGAAATCAACAGAGAAGGACGCGCTGTTTGGTTTAGCAACATGGCAACTTGGCCATTTTTCCTGTTTTATTGTTTACAGAAATCCCTCACGTGCTATGAGGGTCATGAAATTGGCGGTTTGTAACACTCCTCGCAATTTTTATAAGAGAGAGAGAGGTATAAGGTAAGACAGAGAGATAGAGGGAATATTATTCGAAAAAAACTGTAGATATTCAAAGCAGACTAACTGAAGTTAATCACCTTTTTAAACAGTTGTTACATCGTAGAAAAATAATTGCTTTGTCAATGAAATATATAAATTATAATTTGCAATAAAAATTCAGATCGGTGGTTCACCATTTTCCAGCTTAAAGTCAATTTACAATAAAAAATAAATAGTTTTTTTATTTCCCTTTTTCTTTAGTTTTTAATATTTTATAGTTCTTAAGGTTAAACGCTTTGATATAAAAATATAGCTAAATTAAGTAACGATTCTTCGATACAATGACGCTGATCTGTCTTTATTAACAGTTTTATTTATAGTTCTAAAAATATCATGATTTTTGCTTTTGGTTTTAATTTTTACGCATTTTTACATCCAGTCATAATTTTTGTTTATGATGAACCATTGCGAATTAGAAAGAGGGTTTAATATTAAAGGAAATTAGTGAAAAAAAAAATATTTTCTAGAATCAACAGCATGAAGAAAAACAAAATAAACATTTGAAAAAAAAATAAGTGTATTGTCGATTAATCTTTAAACAGAGCTTCCAAGAATTTTACCTGCCATTATTAAATGAAATTAAAATTTATTAAAATTAAATTCATATTTATGCAGAAGAAGTCTTCAAACATGCAGGGAAACGTCGATGTTTATATTTTTTGTTTGTCTTGTTTTGTTACAAATTTTGTATTTTATTTAAACTCGCATTTTGAAGAATAATTAATTACAAAAGTAATTACTAAAGAGTAGGTACAGGGTTTTGCCAAATTGGGCAAAATTCTGCCATTTGGGCTACAACGTGTCAACGTGACAGACATTTTTGACAAGTTTTCGGCCAGAAAATCTCCGTTTTTTTTTTGTACGTTCTATTGTTTTTTTTTTCTGTTTCGCATTCTTTTCTTTTTTATCGAATTGGTTTTTGAATATTATTAACTCCTTTTTACAATTTTATTTTATTTTTATCCATCTTTAATATTGTTGTACTGTTGTTTGTGTTTGTTTTTTTTTAATTTGTTTTATACTCATTTCATTTTTATCAAACCTTTTTATCAACTTTTCACATTTTATTGATTGAAGCTTTTTTACAGTTATCTTTTGTTTTCTACTAGTTTTTTTTTTAATTCGTCTGTTTCACACATTCTAATTGACTAATAAATATAATCGTTAAATAACTCATTATTCATAGTCGGTGAAACCAGGCATTAGTATCTATTTTTATTTGTTTTTTCCTGCTCTTTATAATTTCGAATTAATGATTTCTCTTTTCCTTTTCTTATCACAACTGATTTTCCGCATTTTATTGGCCTTTTTTCGTAATTCATCGTTTTTCATTTGTTTTGTGTCCATCACATTTGAGTCTTCTTTTATTTTACGTACCATTATTTCGTCGTTACTTTCCTTTTTCGTTTTTTTTTTCTATCCTATATTAACTTTCTTACAGTTTGCTTTTATTTTCTACGAACTTCTTGATTCGTCCGGAAAACTGCTGCTTTTCCGTTCAGCTTGGTGTTGACGATCTTCTTTTGTTTTTTTATTTTATTTTTTCTGCTTCATGCCTTGTATTTTGTTTCTCGTTTCTTTTCTTTCTCTTTTGATTCTTTGCAGGTTAGTTTGTTTTTATTTTCTAATTTGTTGTGATTTTTTGTATTCTAATTTGGCAATTTTTTTTCATTGTTTTTGTTTTTTTTATATTTGTTCTCTACTTTAACTTAAACGAAAAACAAAAAAGAATGTTTCACCTTAGCAACTGTCAAACTAATTACATTTGTACGATTAATTAATAATTCGTTTTTAATTTATGTATATTTATTATTGCAGAAAATTGACATTTCTTTATTTATTTACTCTTGCTAACATTTCAAATAATGTAATAATAATAATAGTAATAATGATGATGATTTTTTACACTTAGGAGTTTGGCATAATTGGACCACTTTTTGTAATATATTTGCCAATATTCTTCAAGCAAAATCTGGCAACCCTGAGTACAAAGTATTGTGATGATCTAATGCGTAACGAATTAGTATTACATACGTCAGAGCCTGGCGCGTCAAAAGTCTTGACGCTTCGGCGTACAGGCTTTTTTTTATATTTTGCACCAAAAACTTTAATTTAGAAGTTAGAGAAAAAATTTGAATACAAAAGTTCTAGGGTTTAATGCTTACTATCGTTTAGGCTTATCGCAGAAACAAAAGCGCATCGCAAATCGGAGAAAAAACACAATTTTGTTTTTTTTTTTTTTTAATGGTACACCCTATGTATTGTTTGCTAAGATGAAAGATTATATTTTCCTGATTTCAAAAATATTTAATATTGACTGATTGATATTTGGAGGAGCCCTTTGTGAAATATTTGAGGTTAGAATATCATTAAATTAATGTTTAAAATATTAAGGCGGCCTGGAATTTTGTTTTTTTTTTTAATCATTCAACGTGTGGGGTTTCCAGTATTCGAATTTCTATTGTTTTTTGCTAACTAAATCAATCGTTTAGAACTTTTGTAAGCGTCCTTCCAGGCCGTCTTAATTTTTTTTAAATGTCATTATATTGATATTTTAAATTTAATTATATCTCGAACGGCGAATATCAACATGTTATATATTTTTAAAATCAGGAAAGACTGATTCTTCATCTTAGCAAGCAATATATGAATATACGGGGTGTTCCTTAAAAAAAATTAAAATTGTATTCTTTTCTCCAATTTGCGTTACGCTTTTGTTTCTTGTGATAACTCTAGAAGATAATAGACATAAAGCCCTAGAACTTTTGCGTTTAAAGTTTTTCTCTAGCTCCTAAAATAAAGCGTCTAGAGTGCAAAATATTTAGAAAAAAATATCCTGCAGGTCCGTCCGGTTTGCACGGCGGAATTTCCTGGGCAAAGAAAATTCGTATGGAATCTTCGCCAGCCCGGATATTTAAGCGATCGACCGGGAAAACAGTTCACATTTACCGCGTTAACATAAATTAGTATTTATAATTAATTTAAATAAATTAGTTTATTAATTATATCGAGATTTTATTGCAAAATAGATTTAAAGCGAACACTAAATTCGTAAGAGTATACTTCCCACACAAAGTTGTTTTTATGTAGTTTCTTGTCTGGATTATAACTTTCTCCGTTCAATCGAATGATAAAAATATATAAGCTTTAGAAAACTTTTCTTGTAATATGCATTTTGCCACCGTCTCAAAGATAATAAAATAATATTCCAGGCAATAAGTTCTTGATAAAATAAACTATTAAATGGTCTTACTTTGTATTTATTACTGGAATAGGATAGGATGTCTGTCGTGTTAGCTTTCCCTATTCAGTTTGCTCATGTTATTTATTTTGTTTCTAGTCTAAGCAATTCGTTCCGAACGAAATAAAATAAAATAAAAATACGACTAATAAACCTGAGGATGTTTTTGTTCCTTCTTACCGCGACGACCGTCGATGTATTGAATGGTAAATTGCGCAGACACAATAAAAGACGATCTTACATCTTAGTCGTCGATTGATGATGGACAAGACTGAATTGATGCGTTTTCCATTGAATGGTGAGCATAATGAACGCCGAAGTTGCCAATCACGTACCCACACACCTTGTGTGCTTGCTTGCTTGCTTGTCCTTCTTGTACAATCCGACTCGCTGTTATGCAACAAGAGCTTTTGAAGGAGTGCAATTAGCACGTGCCTGCCTACGTTCGTTTGTGGGTTAACATTTCTGCGCATTGACACTGAATGAATACACAATTAGAAAATACACGAACAGGAAGCAGATTCATTCATCATTTGCGAAGAATGATTCGCATCTTTTAGGTGGTACATATCAATCGGTGCGTTTATTTATAAACATGATCATGTAGCAGCGTTCTATTTTAGGCGGACGTATTCATTTTATTGCGTGTGATAACATTGAATACGCAGATAAAATTCATTTGGGACGGACGGTATTGCGCAAACGATTTACTCGATACTCTCTCTGTCTCTTCTTAAAAACAGCTTTACACGATATATGCAAAGCAATACAATGATGAAATTGCACATTTATGCAAGTTACGTGTGTATTTGCAATTTGGTTGGTAACAAACATTGCATTTGAGTGGCCTTATTATTATTTTTTATCCGCCAGTTGCTCGGACAGGGTAGGCAATGTCGTCGCAAACACCGATAGCTGTATACCTGACCCGGTGGTAGCATTGAAGTTCGCCGATGAGCATGCGCACAAAATACAAATTGGTTCTTGCCGAGCAACACAAACTGCATCGTGTAATGCACGCAACCTTCTTAAAAGCAACAGCATTCAGAATGAAAGACGTCGTGTGTATTTTTTTTAAATTATTTATTAAACTTCACGTATTATGATAATGATTTTCTAGTATTCAGGAAATTAAGCAGCGACAGTAAGCGTCTCACTATCTCCGAGAATTATCTCTCCGCATGCTCGTTACAAGCCATTGGTATGGTAATTATTCACAGTAGCTTCCTTTTACATCCAAGTCGTAAATTTAATGCATTCAAAATTATAATGACTGTTATTCACCATATTAACCCTTCACAAATATTCAATTATTATCTAAATGCGGCCGTAAAACTCGTCGGGTATTCGAATTTGTTTATTTATTGCAACAAAACGTTTATTATGTTAATATTAATTCTCTTCCGGAGAGGGACTTGTTTTTCTACATTTAATTCAATATAATTATCGAGTTAGAGGACGAACAAATCTAAGATACAACATTTTATGTGCATACTTACGTCGAGATAACAGTAAGAAGGGGGCGCTTCTTTAGATGAAAGTTTAAAAATTCCATCTTTAGATTCAAGTAAATATTGATCGTACAGTCGCAAGTACAGTAAATGGGATATGGCTTAAATCTAAGAGTACCCAAATATTTCCGCCAAAATTTAATATTCCTTTTCAATTACAAACCCAATGAAGTTTTTTTTTTCTTAATTTTATTACACCAGATGTCAAAAAAAAATTTGATGCGTCAGTGTCAAATTAGTTTTGAATTAAATAATTTTTTTTAATCTCGAACCCGACAGAAATATGATGGGAACACACTCAACGTTTCGCTATAGATTTATAGCTTCGTCAGGAGTGAAAAAAAGTAAATAAACAAGTTGTCAAGAGAAACAAGTCGTCAAGAGAAACGAAAAGGTAACATGATTTTAAACTAAAATACAAGTTGTCCGGAATAAAGAGAAAAGTAACTAGAACTAAATTAAATCTAATTTTTGTTTTTAATTGACAGATCTATATCCTATTTAGGGCCATTTGCACCACTTTCAGTTAAAATTTAAGCTCCACTTAACTCCATAGAAACAATTGTTGCAACAAACGTTTCTATGGAATTAAGTGGAGCTTAAATTTTAACTGAAAGTGGTGCAAATGGCCCTTAAAGAATCCAGAAAACTACAAAATATGTCATTTAAAGTCCGTACGTTTATTAATAGAATTTGGAAACATTTTAATTTTACACATTTCTATGAAAAGTCTTTCAAAAATATTAGATTCACTGTACAAAATATCAGTATTATCAAAATCAAAATTATGATTATTTACTAATGAATGCTCTACAAGCATTGAATGATTTTGATATTTTTTTGGATATGATATTTATGTTGGTCTAAACTTTTTTTTTTAATTTTGGCTTGTTTCACCTATATAAACAGAATTACAATTTGAACATTTGATTTCATAAACCACGTTAGGTTGTTTTAATTTCGGTATTTTTGTTTTTAAATTCGAAAAAATTAAATTTAAATTATTCACAGATTTACTGGCTAAAATTAAATTATGTTTTTTGAAAATGTGTTTAAATGGTTCAATATAAGGCAATGATATGTATTTATGGTTCGAAGTTTGTCGAAAGTCATTAGAGACATTTGAATTTTGTAAGTATTTAATACGATTTTTAATTACTGTTTCAATAAGATTTATTGGATAAGAATTTTGAATAAGAGTTTTCTTTATTAAATTTAAGTTATCATAAATGAAAACTTTATCAGAAAGTAAAATAGCTCGATCTGTTAATGAAATAATAGTTGCAATTTTTATAATTTTTGGGTGTGTACGAGTGAAAATTTATGTATCTACCTGACCAGGTAGGTTTATGAAACCAATTAGTAATTAATTTATCTTTCTGTCTGATAACATTTACATCAAGAAAACTCAATGAATTATTATTTTATTTTTCTACTGTAAATTGTAATCTATTACGAAAAGAATTAAATATAATCTTAAATTGAATGATAAAGAGTTGATAACAGATTTCTCTAGTTCTTGCATAACAATTTCAGCTAAAGCATCTATGCTGTCTGTGAATAATGCATACGTAGAATTAGCTAACGATCCCACCGAATCTTATCAACGTAAAACTTTCAGTATTATTAAAAAGATAGAGAAATCTGTTGAAATTAGTTATATTGTCGCTAAATCTCTTAAAATACAACATCCCATATTTCCTAAATTATACTGTATTTCAAAAATTCATAAATCTAATACACCTCTTCGTCCTATAGTTTCCACTATTGGTTCTTCTCCATATTTCTTATCTATATTTATTTCAAAAATCATTGCTCAGGTTATTAGTAAATCAGAATATTTTATAAAAAATTCTTTTGAACTCGTAGAAAAATTAAAACAAATAACTGTACCAAATAATTGCATTATAATTTCTTTAGATGTTATTGCTTTATTTACTAACATTCCTAAAGATTTAGCTTTAAAAAGTATTAATGATAGGTGGTTAGAGATTAAAGATTTTACTGACATTTCCAAAGGTAACTTTTTAGAAATAGTTGATTTATGTTTTTAAACATCTTATTTTGCTTTCGATGATACATTTTATAAACAAATTTTTGGTACAGCAACGGGTTCTCCTTCATCTCCGGCTTTAGCGGAAATTGTTATGCAAGAACTAGAAAAATCTGTTATTAACTCTTTATTATTCGATTTAACGTTATATTTTCGTTATGTAGATGACATTTTACTGATTTTGCCTTCTGATAAGGTAGATTTTGTTTTAAATAAATTTAATTCTTTTCATAATAGATTACAATTTACAGTAGAAAAAGAAAATAATAATTCATTGAGTTTTCTTGATGTAAATATTATCAGACAGAATGATAAATTAATTTCTAATTGGTTTCATAAACCTACCTGGTCAAACAGATACATAAATTTTCACTCGTACACACAAAAAAATTATAAAATTGCAACTATTATTTCATTAACAGATCCAGCTATTTTACTTTCTGATAAAGTTTTCATTTGTGATAACTTAAATTTAATAAAGAAAACTTATTCAAAATTCTTTTCCAATAAATCTTATTGAATCAGTAATTAAAAATCGTATTAAATACTTACAAAATTCAAACATCTCTAATAATATTAGACAAACTTCGAACCATAAATACATATCATTGCCTTATATTGAACCACTACACAATACATTTAAACACGTTTTCAAAAAACATAATTTAATTTTAGCCAGTAGATCTGTGAATAATTTAAATTTAATTTTTTCGAATTTAAAAACCAAAATACCTAAATTAAAACAACCTAATGTGGTTTATGAAATCAAATGTTCAAATTGTAATTCTGTTTATATAGGTGAAACAAACCAAAATTAAAAAAAAAACATTTAGAACAACATAAATATCATATTCAAAAAAATAATCAAAATCATTCAATGCTTGTAGAGCATTCATTAGTAAATAATCATAATTTTGATTTTGATAATACTGATATTTTGAACAGTGAATCTAATATTTTTAAAAGACGTTTCAAAGAAATGTGAAAAATTAAAATGTCTCCAAATTCTATTAATAAACGTACGGATTTTGAAAATTTAAATTTAATAGGATATAGATCTGTCAATTAAAAGAAAAATAGTTTTAATTTAAATCTAGTTAGTTTTCCCTTTATTCCGGACAACTCGTATTTTAGTTTAAAATCATTACTTTTTCTCTTGACGACTTGTTTCTCTTGTCAACTTATTTATTTACTTTTTTTCACTCCTGACGAAGCTATAAATCTATCGCGAAACGTGGAGTATGTTCCCATCATATTTATGTCCGGTTCGAGTTTTAAAAAATTTGAACTTACAATTTTCATCGGACAAGAATCAACTTCAATTATAATAATTTAAAAATGTATGTATTTAGTGTAATGTATTTACTCTTCTGCCATTATAATCCGACTTACCTTTTTATTTCTAGGGCCGCTTTCTATTTAGCGACGTCCTGTTTCCTCTGGAACGTTGGTCGCCGACACAACGGTCGTCAGACTTCATCATATTCTCCACAATACGTGTGAAAATAATAAAACTATGTTGAAACTATCGTTAAAAGAAACTATAGAAATTTTGCAACAGTGCCTATTTTTTTTATATATTTGATTCTCTGAATTTTGTACTTACGTAGGAAGTAGTTATATCGTACAGGCAAGGACATTTCGCCACCCATTCTACCAGTTTTTCAACTTCTGTATAATACTTCTAAAGAGAACTATTTATGGCAAAACACTGTTCGCGACTGCTGCCAGAACTGCTACTCTAGTACATCCAGAGGAAAACGGTCAAAACGTTTAATAGCATTCTTCATCTAACTTGTACAGCCGCTGCCTCAAACATACTTTTGACAGCTCACTGAATGACAGAACAAATAATAATGACCACAGACGGCATTACTGAGGGAACGAATCTGTAAAATTTTCGGAACAGTTTCAACATTGAAAAGGTGCCAATTAAGACGGCCATATAAATTGATATAGTAGGCCATGATTTCGTGATGTGGTATCGATTAATTCTTAACAGAGAGCGCTACTCAAAAAAAGTCATTTCGGTTCTTATGTTAATCAGTATTTCAAAACTGAATTAGAAAGTAATATGCAAGGACTTTCTGCAATTGTCCTAATTGGCACAAAAGCGTCATTCTTTTGAAAACTTTATAATGAGACTATGATGATTAATTCAACTAGATTTCATTAGATGGCGCTCGGCAAAAGCTCCTCTTCGTTCTTTTTTATACAATCGCAAGGTTGTGTCTTCTTCAATCAGCCGAAGATAGAAATTCACGTGTATTTCATTAAATGATCTTCATTATTTGTCAAAAGAGGGCGCTACTCGAAAGCCATTACAAAGTTGATAAAACTGATCTATCTAGCAGGTTGCCTCGTTCCCATTTAATATGCAGTTTGAAATTTCCTCCCCGCAAAAATAACTCGTGACGTCACACGAAACTTCTATCCATTCATAATGAAGGAAATAGGGTGAGTTTTAATCTGTTTCCTAAAGCTTAATCTAATTAATTAAAAATGGAATCAATTCTATGGTCCTATTAATCAAATAACGCAAAAATCTCATTAATATTCCCAATGGAATTAATCACGTGACGTGACGTAACGAGATACGCACCCTCTGCCCCCTCCGCTGATCAAGGCAACCTTCTAATACACAGTCCAGCTCTACCAACCTTGAGCCATTACCTAATCGTTTCAGTTCTGGTATTAATCGCTATTTCAAATTCGATTTACAGCGTGGAAAATCTGTTGGTCCTTCTGTTTGTGATACACAGGCGTTGTTTATATGACTTAATATTACGATTAGTTCGCTTGCGATTTATTAGATGGCGATCAACAAAACACCTACTTTTTACATTTTTTTTTTTAACTGCAGTCGCAAAGCCAAAAGTCACTTCGGTTCTGGCGCTAATCCTAATACTCTTATTTCAAAATCTAATTACTTCTTGTGTGGTACAAATTCAAGGTTTTTTTTAAAGTGAGGCTACTAATAATTCGACTAAATTTCATTGGATGGCGCTGGTAAAAAAAAAATGCAATCGTAAAGTTCTTATTCGACCGACTGAAGAAGAGCTCTCAAGTATGTTCCATTTAATTTTAATAGTCTAGACTAAATGTCAACAGAGGACGCCACTCAAAATGTCTTTTGGTTTCTTGTGGTAATGTAGAACGCACGTCCGGACGGGAGTTGGAAATTCACTTTTCAACCCCTTTTATCCCCAATTCTTCTGGCAATCCGTACGTTATTGAAATTCGATTTATTAGTTAGTAGCGCCCTGGTTTTATCATGGAAAGCCAGAAATCGATTCCCAAATCGTTTTCCCCGAATAGCCCGAATGGTGTCTACTAATATTTATTTTTTGGAATTGTCGAAATCTGTCCACTCCTTATCTCTTTCTAGGTTTACTTAGTCGTCCTTCCTTATTATCGTTTAAATAAAAATCCAAAGCTTTAAATTACGAAATATATTCGAACAAAAGAGAACTTTTAGTACAATACAAACGATTACAAACAAAATAATTGGTGAATTTAATTAATTAACTAATTAAAATTTAACGATTGATATAAAATTAAAAAAAAAACTAGAGTATGAAGGAAAGATTAACAAAAAACAGTTTATTTTTAAAAACCTTTGTTAGATCTTCATTATTTAAGCTCACCCTCGCCGATCATGGATGCTTCTTAGGCGCACTTTTAAATTAAAATAAGTTTAGAAAATTGACTGATTAAAAAAAAAAGAATTTGGAATATTGAAAACTTTACCACTCGTGATACACAAACTAAATTACATTCGGAATCGAAGAAGCACTTTTCTGGATGACGGAAGTTCGTGCCTCGGGCAACTGTCTTGACGAACTCCCTCGGGCAACTGTCCTGTCGAAGTCGTTTCTGATCTGAAAAGCTACCTATTTATTGGGATCAGATGACCTCCTTTAATCTACGTCAGCTTTGGTAATGAAAAGAATTCTATTTTTGCTAGCTTCAAGGTTCGATCAAAGCTCTCTTGCATGATTCATCTTCTTTACATAATTATTTCTTTTATCGCCGATGTTCCAGCGATATTAATGCCCTTGATCTAATTTCTTGGTACATATGTACATGGCAAGCTTGACGAATGCTTTCGTTGTATAATGCTGCATGTGTTTTGTATTCTCCACGTGTCATAACAAGAATTCTAATTTAATAATATATCCGAATTAAATAAGCATACTGAATTAACTGAATTATAAAAATAATTATCCTAAAAATCTGGCTTCTTACATTAATCGATGTTTCAAAACTGAATTGCTGAAATGGAAAATAAATGAGATGAGATGGTTACAACTATTTGTTAAAGTTTCTGAAAACCGAGATTAAATTAGATTGAAGGTCATTAATTAGATGGCGTTCGACAGATTTGATTATTATGACTATATTCAGAACTGTCATTTAGAGCTGGACACCACCTAGGAAACGATATTGTCCCGTTTTACATGCTCGCGACTGTACATACATACACATTTTGTCATTTCCAAAGGGGCGATTCGTTTTTTAAATATTGGAACAACGTATTTTCATTAATTCACCTAAAGAAAAGAAATGAAATTAAAAATAAATATACAAGTGAAATGCTTTTTACGTGCGAGAATTGTTATTTAAAAAATTTATCACCAATATCTTTGATGTCGTATATGTAATAAAATGGTGACTAAAAAAATGTTTCATATTGTTGTTTTTCTTTAGTAGTTTATTCAAACTTCCTCGTACGAAGTATTTTAGTTTAACATTAGTTTCACGTTTCGCTTTTTTCTTATTAATAAATTATTGATCTATTTTTATATAGCATGCTTTTTTGTTTTCAATTATAAATTTGTACGTGTTTTCGGTATAATTCACCAACAAGCCATTATATGATGAAATATCTAGTAAAAAAATAAATGTGTAAATAAAAATAAATAAAAAGGAGTAGGTATCCAGAAAAACGAAATATTATAAAATATCAAAATCATTTATTGCGTTCAGCATGAGCTGAAACACTGAAATGTTCAGTTCTTTTCAATTCTTTCAGATTTTGAAGCTTCTTTGGAAAGGTCCTGATAAACTAATTTCAATTTTCTAAAAAAACAGAAAAAAATATTTATATTGCTAACATAAAAAAATCTGCGGAAGCAAAGTAACGAATTACTATTGACACGAGAATAAAAAAATAAAGCGTAACTTAAAAACTTATTTAATTATTAACTATTTACAAAGAACTTTGAATTTGTTTGCTAGTAATAAGACTGAAGAATGAACTACGAGCCTTGTAGTCTGCGGACGATGGAATCGAACCGGACAAGTCGCTACGTAAAATTGAATTCGAAAATGAAACATGCAAACAGCATAAAAATTTCTGCGGAAGACGAAATGAAAAGCACGCGCAAAATTTGATTGATTAGATGATGTTTTCCCAGGACGTCTGCATAACAATGTTGTTTCCAGATCTTCTAAAAGCCATTTAGTTAAACCTTTTCGGAAAACAAACATAAAATTTTACAATTTAACAATCCGAGACCTGTGTTTAAATGAATGAGGCGGGGCCCGGAGAAGGCCCGGGTGAGTAGAATGTTTCCTACTGTTAAATAGATGCTCCTAAACGATGATTTGTTGATTACTTGAATGGAAATTCCTTTGGCTTCATGTATGATGGGGCTTTCTCTCATTGTCAATTCGTGAAAAGTATTTTTGTTGCATTAGTTTTAGTCGTTAAGATTAAAATACATTTTTAAAATGAGAAAGAAGTGCTGCAGAAAAAGTTATTTGAAAGAAACGAATTAAATTAGATCGTAACTTAAAAAAATCTAGTAAATATATCTAATAAACATATATTTACTAGATTTTTTTAAGTTACGATCTAATTTAATTCGTTTCTTTCAAATAACTTTGGCTGCAGCACTTCTTTCTCATTTTAAAAATATATTTTAATCTTACCGACTAAAACCAATGCAACAAAAATATTTTTCACGAATTGACAATGAGTGAAAGCCCCATGATACACGAAGCCAAAGGAATTTCCATTCAAGTAATCAACAAATCATCACGTACGAACGAACATACGTAATACCAACTTCCATAACATAAACAAATGTGCTACGCCTCTGCTGTTTTAGCAGGCAAACAATACGTTCTTTTATTGTTTGACGAGCCTGTGAAACGCCATCACATGAGAAATGTAGTCACTTATACTTACACGTCCGTCGCTGCCTAGAAACAAGCACTCGAAATTAGTTTTAATTGTCCGGGCAAAAGCCCAAAAAATTACGGCAACGGTAATTCATCGATGATTGATGATTGACGATTGATATGAGAGCTGAATTGAGAGATGCAATCGCGTTCATAATACGAGTAATAGCGCTTGCGGTAATAAATGTTTTGCTGAAACTGGAATTACAGGAAGAAGTGTGTCTCGACAGGAATGTGCGACGCCAATGGCGATAATTCCTCAACATTTTTTTTTCTTGTAATTGTGTAAACTAACTACTTTCACTCCTGTTTTTAATTTCATTTTTTTGTCGTAACTGACAGTAACTTTAGTACTAACAGAATTATTAATAATTTTTATTACTGCTTGTGTAAACTTGGATTGCAGAAGCTTTCGCGAGGAACTATCCATCCACCATTTCTCTTGCCAAAATTTAGCAGCAGTAACTGTAAAAAGTCTATTTCGATTAATATTTACGAGCTCTTTGCCTTTCATCCTGCTACTCTTTAAAACACGTTAAAATAATAATAAAAAAAGAAATATTCAAAGTATCTTATTTGTTGGTGGTTCATGTACAGGGCGTTTTTTTTTTAGTGTGTGCAGGTAAAAAACCTCAGTATAAGTGGACGAAATGCTGCCCTTCGCGGGTATTTATTAAAAAGTTCGGAGGCACCACTTGTTTGGAACTGCTGAAATGTGCGAGGAAGAAATATTTAGCAAGGTCAATGACGCCTTCCTCTGTAGTCGGTATGAACACGCCTACCGATTCCCGATCATCAACGCAGCGTTTCGTAATAACAATCGTTTTTAAATTTTTTATTTAAAATTTTGATTCACTGAGCGAAGTAATGTTACATTTATTTATTTCACGATATATCAACTATCGATGAATAAATCCGAAAACTTATGCACCCATTAGGCAAGCGCGTTAAAAATGTTTTTCCTTCGCCCTTTTACGTAAATAAACTTTTACTATAATCTCGCTGGTATCTATGAGAGTATTACTACTTACGGTCCTTGGAAAAAAAGTAAATGTTAAATTTTTATAACTCTATTAAAAATAATATGTAATGAGAAATTACAATTTGTTTATACCTTGCTTTTAATTTGTTCGGCAATTACGAACCGCAGCTTCTTGAATTGCACTAGATTTTAATTTAAAAATACTTAAACTTGTAATTACTTGCAGCGAAGTTAAATTTAAATTGTAAACGTTTCGACTGACCAGATGATCGGAGCGGCTGATTTACGTCGTTCTTGCTCAAGATCAACTAGAATAGTGACTCTGCCCTACTTCGGCTTCGGGTAATAATGGAAGAGGCGGCCGCGTACCACTTTTAACTATGTCAGCAGTTCTCAAACGGTTTAGTGAAAATCTGCCACTGTATTTTTCTAGAAAACTATTAAATTTTTGTTAAGAACATAGGAGTTCAATCGTTGCCATTTCGTTTGTTGATTATTTTATTTAAAATTTTAATTCACTGAGCGAAATAATGTTACATTTATTTGTTTTACGATATCAACTATCGATGAGTAAATCCGAAAATTTATGTACCAATTAGGCAGGCGCGTTAAAAATTCTAATCTCATAGGTAGCAACCTATGAAAGTACCATTACTTACGATCCATGGAAAAAAAAGTAAAAGTCAAATTTTGATAAATCTATTTAAAATTCATATGGAATGTGAAATTGCAATTTGTTTGTACCTCGCTCTTAACTTGTTCGGCAACAACGAACCACATGCTGCGATATTCGCAGCTTCTTGAATTGCAATCTCAATTTTTAATTTGAAAATACTTAAAAATTTTAATTACTTGAAGTGAAGTTACGTTTATTTATTTTAATAAATCCAGGCGCTATGGGAACGCGTTTAAAAAATTTGATTGGCCGGATGATTTACAACATCGTTCGTACAGATGGTCAAGTTAAACACTGACTTATCTTCGCGTCGTCATTCAACAGGCGACAGCGAGAGTTGGGCCACCGTTCACAGAATTAGCTGTGCCAGCATTTCTCAAACGGTTTGGTGAAAATCTGCCGATGCATTTCTCTCGAAAACTATTAATTTTTTGTTAAGAACACATGAGTCCAATCGTTGCCATTTATGGTGATGTGTTACATGTTTAATAGGTTTTAATAATTGCACACAGTAAAAGTTAAATACTAGTTCTTTTTGCAATGGAGTACTTCTAAGCACGTTATTAGATACTTAAAAACAGTGAGTTTTTTTTAGTACACACCTTGACGCCCTTATTATCACAAGGAATGTCTCAAACTACCAACACCCCAGTACGAAGAGTGGGACAGACGCAAATTAAATTACACAAAGCGTGATTTATCATCACGAAGATTGAAGGCTCTTCTGAGACGTCGACGCTGGGCGTTAAAATTAAAATTTATCCCCGGAACTAATGGCTATTTCGATAACTCCGGGGGTAGTTAACCTCGAGGCCGCCGACAAAAATACGAAGTGTTAAATGCTTTACGATCGCTCGCGGAAGAAAAAAAAAAGTCTTGCCCGCAATGTGTTTTTGATGCACTCCGAGTGGAGCCATAAATAATGGTCGTCGTCGGATTCTCCAGATTTGCATAATGGAAACGTTCGTGATGGTTAGAAATTTCATAGGATCGACTGTATGTTTGTATTTCTTTAATGCGGGTATCATTATAAACTTTTACCTCCTCGGGTCAGACGTTAAAATTACTGACGTTTCGGAAAAATTGTAGGTACGTCCTAGGATTTCCGTGATTTGTTATGATTGAGATGTAGAGAGAGAGAGAGATTTAAATATTTCCTTGGCAAGTCCTAAAGCTATCCGTCACTCACATCCAGTCGATTTTTGAAAATTGCCATAGCAATTTATACAAGATAAAGGCACTTCAACAATGCTCTCTACAACAGTGAAGCAGAAACTCTCAAAAAAAAAAAAAACAGGAATAATTAAAACAGGCTTCATAGGAAAAATCTTCAATTTCAAACTTCCGTCGCACAGTGGGGCCAAATGCCGGATTTATGGAAAAAACCTTTTATTTCCAGAATTTTTGTCCAATCGACGTGAAACTCGGGAAACTTTAAGAAGGTACTAAATAACAATTTTTGACTTTCTCAAAGTTTAAAAAAATGTAACGGACTACATAAATTTGGACGAAATTTTTGAAAATTTACTCATCGATTTTTTAAAGGGATCATTTATTTTCAAGGGAATTTAACGCTGCGCTGGAAACGACAATGCTTTTAGATTTTGCCAACTTTCTTTTAATTCTGGAAGAATATGTAAAAAAGTAATGAAAACAGCATGGAAAGTTATTTATATTTTAAGGTATGTTAATTATGAAAGTGACTACGTCCATGAATTTATACAGGGTGATTCAGAGTAAGTGTCCGACCCGTTAAACACAGATAGCCCTTCAAAAAGCAAATCAAATAACTGTAGACATAGGGCGGGGGTTTAACCTGTGTAGTTTTTGATATCAAAAATGGATTAAAAATTGACATTTAAACTTGTTGGTGGTCACTGGAATAGTTGAATGTGTCACAACAGCAATAGACTTTCGAAGGAAAAACACAAAACACGAACATTTAACCTTGAATTCAAATCGTAAAACGACTTATTTGCATAATGCGAACAATGAACTTGATTTTTTTATGATCTGAGTACAATAATAATTTTGTCAGTGGAATCCAGTTTGTGTCTACGTGCGTACTAATTCACAGAAATTTAGTGAAATTCTGCCACTTCTCTGCAAATAATTCGCTTGCGCTGATTGTGCGTCAAAAGTAATAGTAAATTCGCCGTCCAACCATTCTTTGTATTTCTTCTTAAAATTAGTTTTATTGTGACACACCGCCTTCAATCTCTTATTAAAATTGGGTAGAAACCGTTTACTTATTTCCGCATAGATACGGCCGATTTCATCGTCATTTAGTTCTGAATACTTCTCCTGTAAATAATTTTCCAACGTAATTTCACCTCAGAAAATGAACTAACACAACTCACTATAAAGTATAATCATTTTAATGTGCGGAACGTTTCTATTTATTACAAACTGACAATAAGGAGCTCTGTTAGCCTCCTTGATTCAACAAATCATGTTTATACGGACTGCTGACGCTGTTTTCCTCATCTCTACTCAACTTCGTATTCAATTAATATATATCGCATGCGGTTGATTGCGGCTATGAATGTTTTAGGGTAGTTACTCCAATATTATAGCTTTCAGAAAAAAAAATATTACAAACCGTAGGAAAGTGAAGCTTTTTTTTGTACGCTTAGTGAAAATTCGTATTACGCCCAGAAATCTAATTTCGGCTTAATTGTTACGTCTAAGCTTCTTTAATGAGTAATTAATTTTTTTAGATAAAGCTGTTAGTCTGTACTAACCAAATATATAATGGAGTAATTTTTAAAAATAATCCATGAAGCTGGCGGAATTACAGAACATTACTCTGTTTAAGGTTAATAATTCAAAGAATGAAATTTAAGCCCTTATATTAGATGAAAACAAATTTTTACCACAAAACCATTAGCACAGCCAGATTCTAAGGCTAAAATAATGTAAGAAAAGTCAGTTAGATCAACAAATTAACCATCTTGTAAAATGGGTTTTTTCCATCTCGGCCCCACTGTGCGTCGCAAGCAATCAATCAGCCTTAAGCTACGACTTTAGCAAAAAAAAAGGTTAACTTAGTTTCCACCTGAAAGTCAAGAGATATTGTCACGTTTGAAAAATTATGTTCCGTAAGAATCCAGATTCTTATCACTATTATTTTTGTGCAATTTAAATACACTTTATTTAATTAAGATAGTTTACTAAGTTAGAAATCAGGTCGAAGTATGATTAATTTGATTTAGAAGTCATGTCGACGAATGATTCATTTGAAAATCATAAATCTTTCCCCCGCAACTCCCATTTGTTTAAAGAAAACATTCACTTTTACAAACAATCAAAAGATGACGCCACGGTTTGAGACTAATATACTAAGAAATGAGATCGTACTATGGTCTAATGTTAAAAAAAAGAACAGGCTTGCATTGCACTGCTTTGCAGAACGTGAATCAACGGTGACTCATTGGAAATCTCCTTCGAAAATCCATCGAGGGTGACGCGCTAGTCACATGTCACTCTCGATCTCGTAACAAATAGGACGAGGAAAAGAAGTTCGGGAGCAGTTCCGCATATGAAGTCGTCGCGTCGATTTTACACGCGTCTTACTTTTCTTCGTTTTAAAGTTCAGTTTTGCTTTAATTCAAATTTATTTTCTTTCAGTTGATTTCCCTAATTTAATTTAAATAAAGTGTTCCTAGAAATATCCACGTTCAACGAAGGTGAGGTTAGATAACATAAATTCATTATCGATTAAAATTTCAGTTTCTAACAAATTTCGACAAAGTGCTGAGTTGATTGTGTCGGACTATCCCTTCTGACTTTCATATTCTAGATTCTATTTTGCGGGAATTTTTAAATTTTAAATAATCGATTAATTTAATTTAATTCACATATTATTTTTTGTTTTGGAAATCTCTTGTTTACTAAGTTAGAAATTTAGAAAGTTGTTGATGTTATATAAATATCTCTTAAATTTGAATGTATCTTGTTGCTGAAAGATTCAGGTTTTTATTTGAATTATTTTAAAGAAAGACTCGTATGTAAGCTGAAAAAGAGATAAGGAGTGGATTATTATCGACAATCCCAAAACTGATTTCTGGCTTGTTTTACCAAACCAGATGCGCTACAAACAAAGAAATTGAGATCCAAATTTGACCGGTTTATCTAAAGGAATTGGGGACAAAAAGGGGCTTGAAAGGCGGGTTCCAATTCCCATCCGCACGTCCCACAATTTCGTTTTTTACTTTTGGTTTTACACAAAATCCAGCACGCGTGTTTTTGGTTTAAATTGACAAAATTGTTTCACACAAAAAGAAATACACAAAAGAAATAAAATATTAAAATGAATATCGTATATTCACATTAAAATAATAGTGAACGATGCAGAAACGAGCATGGAAATTTTAAAATGAGAAAAAAGTAAGCAAAAAGTTAACTGAAGAAAAAAACAAATGAAATAAGAAGTCTTAAAACAAAACATAAATGCTAGAAGTGTTAAATGAACGATTTCTAATTACATTATTATTTTGTTTTTAGCTAAAACAATTTTACATTTTTTTAAATTATTTTTGGATATTCAGTTCTGATTTTGTTTTGCGTGATATGTTTATTTTGAATTAATAGTTAAATAAAATTTAATTTGTTCAAGAAAATGCTTTTAATTTACCTTGTAGAACCTATTTTAGAAATAACAAGAGATTGTCTGCTTTCTTAGCTTCGTTGAATTCTGTTTTAGTTTCTTTCTTCATTTGTTTGTCACATAGTTCAATTAAATCATCGCTTGTGTTTTCCTCTTTTGTTATTTGTAATTTTTCATGTTTTTCTTTTTTTTAAATTGTTGCAAAACGTTTTCGATTGCAGTATTTCGGTCCATTTAGGGCCTCTTCGACACAAGCGTAACTCGAGATTTCAATTTGCAAACCAACGTTAGGTCAAAAAGTGATCACAGGATATCGTTACTTGAACTTTTCTTTGTTTTAATATTTTTGTTGTTTTGTTTCAATGCTAAGCGTATTTTGCTTTCCTTCGCTGTCTCCTTATTTCAACAACTGCATTTGTATAAAATTAGCTACTTACGTTTAATCATGAGATGAAAGCAAAATTAATTATTTTTTTTATATTAGGCACCAATTCTCTTTTGAACACGTTCTAAAAACCTTTCTTGATTTTGTTGGCAATCGATTGGAACAGATTTATTTTTAGAGTTTACGAATATACGTATTTAAAATTTCTTTTTTCTAATTTATTTTTACTTCAACTATTTATTTTCTTTAATTAGAGCGTCACTTGTTAATTTTTAATTTTGTTTGCAACAGATTCTTCTTTGTTTTTGGCTTAAACGATTTCCATTTTGTTTATCACATTCATACATTTTGCGTTTACGTTTATTTCGTTTTAGTGCCTATTGCCTTTTATTTTTCTTCGCCTTTTCTTTTTTGTATACTTGTTTCTTCGTCATTAATTTCTTGTTAATTAAATTACTCAGTTACGTTTGAAATTTGAACATGAGTGGCATGGATTGATCTTTCTTGTTCAACCGTAATTCTTTTTCGTCTTTTTCAAATTCTTACTTCTGTCTTATTTGTTTACATTATTTTCATTAATTCTTGTATTCATGTTTATTATTTTTTATTAGAAATAATTAACATTCTCGGCCGTTACATTGTGAAATTCCATATTAAAATATGTGTTGTGTTTTATTTATTTTTTATTAGTTTTTTTATTTAACTCGCAACATTTTTTCTTTTTCCTTTTTTTTAGGTGTTTAGTTCTCCATTTGTTTACGCCCGTCCTTATCAAATTCCCACGTCTTACAAGTATCTCATTTGTTTCGTTTTAGTGCCGATAGTCTTTGATTACTTTCGATTTTGTTTTGATTGCTAGCTCTTCATTAAATCATTCACTTCTAATTCAGTTTTTTTTTTTAATTTTTATATTTAACTCACTATACTTTTTGGACTTAGGCGTTTTATTTATTATACTTTCACCTTTTTTTATGCATTTTCGATGTACCTGTGAAACAAAATGTAGTTCAGGTGCTGCTAGAGGATATTATCGTGCACCAGCATAAGTTATCGTGGGGCTTGTCGCAGTGAGAAGCAGCACCGATAATGAGCACGGTACCGTCAAGACAATTAGCTGTATTCTATATTCATTGTGGATATGAAATCAGTTGGTTGTGTTCCTGACCAGGTGGTAACATTGAGCTATCTAGAGCGATCTGACATGATGATGTCGCTGGACCGGTACGGAGTAGTGCTTGACACATGCATGCGAAGATAAGCAGTTAACGTGCGAGGATGGCTTCTCCATTGTCCAAAATTTTTGTGAGGCAGCTACAATTTGTAGAATCACCGCTGGAGTGGGGGGGGCCGGAAAGACGACCCTGGTGAGTGAAATGTTGCACATTACTGAATAGATTCTCGTAAAGGGTTACTTTTCATTAAGGAATGCGAGTCAAAATTAACGGCGAGAGAATGTTTATTGTAACTCCGTCCTCTGAGGTACAGTTAGTCAATAATATTTAAATAAAAGAAAAGAACTAGCCAACATCCCTAATTTTGTAAGTAAGTCATATTACTGCACCAATTTGGTACAGATGAATCATTTGCTTGATAAAATAATCCAAACAAACATGAAATAATACAAAGAGAACTCTTATGTTGTCACATTTAAAATGACACGGTGTTTGTAAATGTGCATCTTCGATCTGTTGTATCTTTTTTAGCATCCTATCATTATATTGTTAAATTATGATTAAATTAATATGGCTATTTACCTCGTAAAATATTCTCCTCGCAAAATTTCTCATTGTTTCACGCTTCAGCACTAAATCGATTGTATTGATTTTAAGGTTAAATTGATGTTGTTTACTTTCGTGTGACTAACTTCACAGTTGTTATTGGATGAGTTTACATATATGATTAGATGTTGTTTGTCTCTTTGTATTTTGATTTTGTCATTTACCACTTTAAAGGAATGTTGCAACAATTTACATTGTAATTTATTCATCTGTTTATTTCGTTCACATTGATTTATAGAATTGGCAATACTGTATCATTGGGCTGCATTCGAAGTTCTTCGTCAAACGGCCTTACGTGTCTGAACTTACCCCTTCACACCTCACTGGTCGGATTAAGCTGAGCGGTGGGATTGGCCGACGATTTCAAACTTCGAGGGGCAGTTGCCGTTTTGAATCCTAGCCAATATGGTGGTTGTTTAATTATTCATTTAAAAATTAACATTTAATTACCATTTTCTTGGTCATCCAAGTTAATTTCACGTTTGTCTTTTGTTTCCCCATAAACATAAAGGGGTAAGTTAATTTCAATATTTCTTTCTTTTTCGTTGGATTTTTGCAAAAGCATTGTGTTGCTACCGGAAGCTCGTGCCACGGCACTAATGGAAATTTTTCTTAGGAAAATCCGAGGAAGGTTTGATCTTTCCTTAAGTTAATTACTTCAGTCCAAATCGTCCGTTGGCCAAGTGCTGAAATTCCTCCGTCGCTCATTACATATCAATCAATGAAATAGCGAAGAAATCGTTACCTTGCTGTCGCCTCCTTCACGAAGCATGTTCGATCGTCGTATGGGCTATGATGAGCTGGAAAAAAAAAACACAGGAACTTCTGGCATTGGTGTGGATCGACAGTAGCAGGTCAAATTCTTCTTTTATTTTACCCGGATATATTTACGCTCTTCAAAACCATTCTTTCTAAGTAAATAAATTTATTCAATACCCTTCAGGATTTCATCACACATAAAATATCTTAATTATTTACATAACAATTTTTCTTGGTTTAATATTAATCCACTTACTATTGTAAAGTTTTGTTACGATTTAGTTTACGTACTTTGTTTACATAATAATTCAAATTTTTACTAATAATTTATATTTAACATAATTAATAATATTTTGGTCATTTAATATTTAATTACTCAGTTGAGAATTAATTTGCCTTTAGGGCTACCATTTAAAGAAAAGTATTTCTATGTATTATCAATGTGAAACGAAATTGAATTCAATATCGTGCAACTTATCAAACTGTCAATTTATAATAACGTATTCAGTCATATTTATTATCAAATTTAATGCAACTACAAATTTCTTACTTAAATAATCTAAATTGCACATTTATCACCCATTGTTTTGGTTTAACAACTTTATTAAATATATTTCTATATTTTTGGACGTTCTTCTATTTATTTCGTTTCAATTCAACATTTTTGCATTTTTGGTGGGTTTTCAAATCTTCTTTTGTTTGCTGTTTTGTTATCCCTTTATTAATAATAAAAAAAAATTTGATGGCGCTCAAATTTCAAAATTTATGTTAAAATATAACTTCTGTTTTGTTCAGCTTCGTATTGGAATATTTAATTTATTAAATCCTCGACTTTTGCTCTCCCATAAAAAGCTGAGTGCCGTTCGCACCTGTATAACCCTTTATAGGTTGATAAAAAAAGGTAAACAGGCCACAATGTATGGAATTGTTTTGGACCATGCGGTTTTAGATAAATCATTTCAAGAGAAATCCATAGAAGACTAATTATTTCGACCAATTTCAGACTGAAGCACGTAAATACCCGAGAGCACCATCACTCACGAAAGCTTCCTCGTCTTCTAAAATTAATATATATTTTTTTTTTCATACGCCGGCCGTCCAGGCATTATTATCGATCAATCAAAAGCCGAAACATAGGTGTTCCGTCCACAGTGGGTGTATAAATCATTCCTGGGGTCCCCTCTCTGTTCGAAAGGTAAGACAATGGTGCTGCATCATAATACAGCTGATTGAATTCCGTGTGCATGATAATGCACCTACGGCCGCCGTATTGATAGATACGCGTACAAGTTGAGACAAGGGTTTCACTTCTGAATTACGATTTTAATTATTGTTATTGAAATTCCCCCGGCACCAAAACAAGGACGAGCCAACTTTTCAAACCCCTGTAAAGGCAGATTAAAATGTTACCTCGGATCTTCCACTTGATCCGCCTCAATTACTTTGTTGCCTTTTATGTACGAGGGTTATTTACATTTCTGATTAAAACGTGTGATCGAGTGTTAATAAATAATGAATGAGATGAGCTGAATGCACGTAACTTTCTTTATAAATGAAAAAGATTCTCCACGACAGATAAACTAATCACAATCTTTTATAATAGGAGTACTTTTTTTATTGTTTTTTAATTTAAATTGCACTTTATTCTTACTTGCCTTGGCTCTCGTTGATCGTTTATCCTCTATCTTGGTTTGTTTATTTATTTTTTCTTTTAGTGCTTGTGCTTGGCGATCTATTTAATAGTTTAATTAATGATTTAATTTATAGACAATTAAAATTTGAATCGCTACTGAATTGCTTGGAGAAGAGAGCTACTAAAATACGCATTAAATACAGAAGAAGCAAAGACTCCTCTTCAAACGTCCGTCATTAATAAATCATTTAATTACATGTGGCAAACCGGCGGTCGTCGTCAGAGATAAAGGATTTTTTTCCCGGTGTAATTAGTCTTTTCCCAGAAATCCATTTGTTTATTAAGAAACATTAAATAATACTATTAATCAAATCGCTGCGTTTATGAACGCCGTTAGGAATATGAAATTTTTATGTATGCGTGCATGCGTGAATGCGATATGCATTACGCATTCACATAAAGTTCGAACAGAAGCGGTGTAATAAATCTTTATTTTGTTCGATGTTTATTTTTAGCTTCGAACGGGCCCCGTAAACGCGTAAAATATCTATTAGCACCATAAGCTATCGGCTCTTAAATAGAAATTGAAAGTGATAATACTAAAACTTTCGATTAAAATTTACTAACAAAAAAAATATTAAAAAATGTACCTACGCATTCTTATGTCCAAATTTTTATTCGAAAATTTCTTTGACTTTGTGAACTTTCTTCTACACCATGATCTCAATGCTGGAAGTCTTAATAGCGATGCGTGAAGTGCAATGCATTCAATTATTTGTTAAGCCACAGTCTCCTTTACTATTTTTGGAAAAAATTTTGTCAATTTTCCGATAGTTACCGTGAATGGTAGACGTACACAGACGTATAAAGGCATTAATGAGTCGGGCCGCGTGTGTGGTTTAATGTGCAGTGGATATTTGATAAGGGTTGTCCGCGAAATATTAGCCCCGGGGAGGCGATGGTTTATTAGAGATGTGTTATACAGCGTGTCTCTAAACCTATGTCTTTAATTAAAACCACCAATAGTGGTCAATAGAAGAAGCCAAATTTGTTACACAACTATTGGTCAGATGGCAATAATAACGCAGATAAAAATTATTTTACTTTTTCATAGAAATTCTTTGAGGGTCGCTGAATGCAGCTTAAATGTTCCGGCGGAGCTTGGTTCTCCACTATTCTCCGATGTTCGAGGCCATAAAACGTCGTAAAAACGCAGACCATGACCTAATGCACAGATATTGCACTTAAGGCAGGTTAAGTATCGTCTTTTTCGTTAATTTACGAGCAGATCAATTTTATTACCTAGATAAGTTCTTAATAGTTTAAAATATTCTGGGCGTTGCATTAATTGATGATTAGTTTTGTGCTAATCCGTACTTCAACAGCTAAATTTAAAAAATTCAATCTAAAGGCGATCGGAAAAGTGGAAATTTTTACATCATATTAATTTGAAAATTGCCAATTTACAATCTTGATTACTAGAGTTTATTTATTTTAGAGTATTTGTAGAGCAAAAATAAATTTGTTTCTTTATTAAAACTTCGAATAAACCACGAAATAAACGTCTGCACTAGGCGAGAGCTTCTATGTCTTTATTGGTTTAAGCCGACGCAGAAATTCAGGTTCAATATTATCCTTATAAAAACATTTGTTTTGTGTTGGAATGTAAACAATTAATAAAATAGTTCGATTGAGAGCTAGCGAAGTTATTCAATCACTTATTTTGAACCCATAGATTATTGTGTATACAGGCAATCTAATTTATTTAAATTCTTCATCGTATCATACTCCAATTCTTGCTTTCCGTTTTTACAATAAGAATAGTTTCTGCTCTTGCAATACTTATTCTGCAGCTATTAGTGCGATAATTAGAAAATAATTTCACGCATTTTCAACGCAGTTACAAAACTAGCGCACGAAGATGTTTAACTACTTCAGCAAAAATCTAACGAAGATTAGATACTCGTTTTTAACATAATTGTTATTGTTTATTACAAAGAGGTGCGTAAACAAACGTTCTTACTTATCGCATGTTAAAAATACAAATAAACATGCCGATGTTCATAAGTCGGATTCATATTCGTATACAATATGACCTTAACCGAGTTCTAATAAACGTAAATAAAAAGTTTCATTACGGTTTATTGCTTTTATCGGAATAAATTGTTGAAACATGTCTTAAATCAAGCAGAGATTTCAAAACAAAGGGACTGCGCTCGCTTGTGATAGGTCAGTTTTTC
Organism: Prosopocoilus inquinatus; assembly: GCA_036172665.1. NCBI lineage: Eukaryota > Metazoa > Arthropoda > Insecta > Coleoptera > Lucanidae > Prosopocoilus > Prosopocoilus inquinatus. The sequence goes on from CM069877.1 coordinate 37,823,466, forward strand.
ATTTTTGGGCACAAAAATTCAAATTTGGAAAATTAATCTCTTATGTAACGTGGAACTTACAGTTTCATTTAAATACACTGGTTTTGAGACACCCTGTATCGCTATGTAGTGGGACTGGTAGCTCAGGGTTTTGGGCCCTGAAGGGATAAAAACCCTCCAACTCCTGTTGTAGATGACCAAAAGACTTATTGACTTTACACGCGTGAGAACCCCGGAATTCACGATAGCCAAATCATCACTCCAGGTTCGCACCTCTTGTGTGAGTTTGACTTTCGTTTTACGGATAACTGTCTAATAATGCTCTGGGTTTGCACCTGTTGTACGCAATGAACTCGGGATTGCTTCCGTTTTTAAATTTCATGATTTAATAAGTTGTTTAAATGCTGAAGGCAAAAAATTTCTATTTTTAAAATAATAACAATGAGGTGACGGCTTGCGCCAAGCCACCCGCTTGTTATCGGGATTAAGTTTTTTTTTGAAACTGAAATTCATTCCAGGTTTTCTCTTGAACTATCTAAATATATAACTAAATATTTCCGGCTGAAGGCAAAAATTTCTATTCTTAAAATAATAACAATGAGTTGACGACTTGCGCCAAGCCACCCGCTTCTTATCAGGATTAAGTTTTTTTTTTAAACTGAAATTTATTCCAGGTTTTCTCTTGAACTATCTAAATATATAACTAAATATTTGCGGCTGAAGGGAAAAAATTCTATTTTTAAAATAATAACAATGAGGTGACGACTTGCGCCAAGCCACCCGCTTGTTATCAGGATTAAGTTTTGTTTTTAAACTGAAATTCATTACTGGTTTTCTCTTGAACTATCTAAATAGTATATAACTAAGTATTTACGGCTGAAGGGAAAAAATTCTATTTTTAAAATAATAACAATGAGGTGACGGCTTGCGCCAAGCCACCCGCTTGTTATCATGATTAAGTTTTCTCTTGAACTATGTAAATATCTAAATATATAACTAAATATTTGCGGACGAGACATCTATGACTGTCTCTACACGGACTTCTGAGGAACTGAGAGCTAAGGTAACCGAGTCTCTGCAGAATTTGGCGATTGGTGTCCTAAGGATAGACCTGTTGTTAGTGTTAGTAAAACGTGCGTAATACAATTCTACAACAGAAACAATCTCGGCGAAATAGAGTTTAATGCAAATGGCACATTCATTGCTTTAAAAGTCTCTACTAAACTTCTCGACATTTGTGTTGACGAACAGCTAAACTGGGAAGAACAAATTAACAATGTGTGCAAGCATCTGAATAGAACTCATTTTGCTATTTTACATATAGAAACCGTTATCGACGACAATCAGTTGCTCGCCACGTACTATGCTCTAGGGTACAGTTATTTAACTTATAACATAATTTTATGGGGAAATATAACCAACTGCTGAAGAGTTTTTCTTGCCCAAAAAAGATTGATTCGCCTGATATTTAATTTGAAGCCGCGACAGTCATGTAGAGATACATTCAATAAACACAGTTTGCTAACGTTTCCTGCAATTTATATTTGGTTAAAGTTTTCAACTAGCAATAATCGCACCTCGGATAAACCTCATCGGTTACGATATCGCCACTGCGCAAAGCTTATAAATGTTTACAATTTGTTAAAGCTAATGGAGGTAAATGTTTTACAAATTTCCATTTTCATGATTACAACACGCGATCAAAAAAATTATTCTTCGTCCCCGGACACAATTCCACCAAATTCGAAAATTCTCCGTGCTTTATGGGCAGGAAGTTTTATAATAAATTGCCGGATCCGTTGCGAACTGCTGATTCCAGAACTTTTAAGCGCACAATTAAGAGAATACTGTTAAAAAACGCTTATTACTCAGTCACTGAATTTCTAGCGGACAAATTAACCTAACTCCACCCATATTATTTCTAAGTTAATTTTCTTTCTTTTATATTTTGGTCCTGTTTTTGTTTATCTTGTCATTCTTTATTGATATGGCGCATTTATTTTGACGTGTACATCCATTCTTGTAAATGGCTACGTACAATATAGGAATTTATTATTATTTATTATTATTATTATCACGATAGCCCGGTTCCACCAGGTTCGCACCTTTTGTGTGAGTTTGGCTTTCGTTTTACGCACAATTGTCTAATGATGCTCTGAGTTTGCACCTGTTGCACCAATTAAACACCAGCCCGCAATGAACTCAGGATTCCGTTATTAAATTGCACGATTTAATAAGTCGTTAAATGCTGAAAGCAAAAACTTCTATTTTTAAAATAATAAAAATGAGGTGACGGCTTGCGCCAAGCCACCGCTTGTTATCACGATTAACTTTTTCTTTTTAAAACTGAAATTTATTCCAGATTGTCTCTGGAACTAAATATCACAGCAGTATATGAAACGTGCAGTCTTTTTTTATACTTCTATCTATACTCTAACAGTCAACTTTATACAGCTGTTACACAATATACACCTCAGGTTTTTTTCCTCCCTTTTAAGCCCCAATAAGTTTTAATTTTTAATAACAGAAAAATTTATAATCTGATTTCTATTATACACAACAAATTGTATCCAGAATTTTGTTACTAGTGAAATTAGTCATAATAAAATGAGCAAAAGATATTGCTTATTTATCGTTGATTTGCTACGAAGTGATTTTTAAAAGGCGCTTCATTTATTTATTTATTTATTTAACGAATTACATTAGCGGTTGCTTCCAAATTTAATAATAGGTGCGCCATGCAATGAAGTATCATTAGAATAAATACGCGAATTAGTATGCATTTATAAATAAACAGGAGAAACGTCATGAATTTTTTAAAATTATTATTAGTATAAGTGGGTAAAGTGATAAAATGAATATATGCATAAAAACTCGTCCAAGGTAAAACAAACGATTAAGGCCTTTAATATTTAACTGAACATTTAGGAACTAAATAGCATATACAAAGTATAAAAGCGAATTTAAATTCAACGGATGTCTTAATGTCATTATACCTACCGGCCTCATGCTGAATTTCGGTTAAGTTCTCACTTTACAACAGATAGTCAAGCTGCTTTTTGTGGAGGCGTTATATTTCTGTAGTCTTAAAGTAATGCTACTCCATTTGTTCGCAATTCTTAAATTTCGGCGGGAAGGTGTTCCGTACGAAGTTGATCAAACGCAATAAAAAAGCTACCATAGCGGTACGTGAAAACGCTTCACAGGAAGCTACATTTTCAAAACGAGAAAGACGGTGAAATTCGCCAGGTACAAAATCCAATCGTCGTGGAAGAAATATAGCCCTCCACAAGGAGCTAAATTTTCAAAACGAGAAACACGGTGGTGTAAGCGAAACGAAAGAGAACTAAAGAGTTACAAAGCAATTTTCTACCCTCTTGGCTATCAACAGAGTCAGGCTGCAACAAAAGACGTGTTCGGCAAAAAAAAAAAATGCATGCACGAGCAATACGAAATGGGTACGCGCATTTTGGCCCAAAACCATGTGGCGAGTAATGTAATCCCTTTAAGAGCAGCACTATTCACAGAATCCAAATTCCAAATTAAATTGCAAAATCCTACTGTAAAGGCCGTACGAACGAGGTTGGAAAACCAATTTTCATCCCCTCTTCTTTAAAACAATCCGTACAAATTTGGATTTCTATTTCTTTGTTCGAGCGTAAACTGGTTTAGCCAGAAAGCCAGAAATCGATTTTTCAATTTGTTTTCCACGGTTTCTCGACGCTGGCGGTTTACCTGTATTTTCAGAATTGTCGAAAATTCTGGTCTCCTTCGATTTCAAAATGGAAACTTTAATCTCAAATAAAAATGCCCAATTTTAAATATGACATATTAAAAAGAATAACGTAAAATTTAGTTTACAAAACACTTTCGAAAATGGAAAATGTGAAATAGAAAAAATCAAAAACATGAAAAATCAGTTTATAATTTAATAAAAAGAATATAAACAAAATCGTGAAATTTAAAGCAAATACAATTACGTAATTAAAAAAAATTACTTTAAATATGAACAATTTTTCGACGAAACGATTTTTATTAAAATATTAACGAGAAATTTTACAAACAACCAAAATTAATTAAATTTAACAAAATAATTAAATATCTATGAATTTGTAGCGTTAAATAAAACAAAACAAAAAAAAAGGTTTTGGAGAAATAAGGCGAAGATTATGTATAAAATCAAAATAAAAATAAAGCGTGTCTTAAAATAAATAAGAAATAAATCCTTCATGCGTGGAGATGAATTATTATTTCAACTTACTAACGTTGACGGTTACGATTAAATTAATTACCAAAAGAAGAAAAAACAAACACCCGTGAAGTATAATAACTTCTTCGCGACAATTAAGTTCAAACTGAGGAAAATGGATCGATTGAAATATTTCAATAAAAATAAATTTCAACAAGGAACGTAACGGTCACTTTTGGCTTAAGTCAAGAAGAATACGCACCAGAATTCGTAATTTCAGCCTTTGCCAACCTCTTTATGCGTTAGGTGTGGTCCTTGTTAAGCAATAACACCCTTAATGAAAAGAATTAATTAGATTTCATATCGCAGCTTTCGCAATCTCCGTTGCAGATGAACGTTGCATCAAGTAACGTGCCGGGTGCAAAAATTCTAACGACATAATCATGTCGCACCATTTTGGATAGCTCCACAATTCATAATTTCAGCCTCTGCCATTCTCTTTATGCGTTAGGCGTGATCTTTGTTAAACACTAACACCCTTAATGAAAAGAATTAATTAGATTTCATATCGCAGCTTCCGCAATCTCCGTTGCAGATGAATGTTGCATCAAGTAACGTGCCAGGTGCAAAAATTCTAGCGACATAATCATGTCGCACCGGTTTGGATAGCTCAGTGCTACCACCTGGTCAGGGTTGCACCCAACTGTACTCCTATTCACAATGAACGCAGAATACAGCTGCAAAATCAACAAAATTACGCTGACGCGTGAAGCGCTACAATGCAAAAAATATTCAAAAGTTAATAATTTCTGCTCTGAAGGAGTCACAAATGAAAACAAGAAATCTGAACAAGGTAAACAATTAAGTGTAACCGGGACTTCAAAAAAAATTACACGGAAAACCCCCAAAAAAATTGAGCAAACGGGCGGAGAGGGCAAAATCAGTAAAAGTAAGGTTGCCGTCGCAAAAATTCAAATGCCGCGCCGTTCGGTGGGAGGGCACGTCAACCACATGCCAACGCGACGTTCCCTACGATGCCAAAGTCGGGAGTTGAACGGGGAGAAGGAAAAAAAATATTAGAACAATCTTACGTGGTGGGAAAATTCAACTCGACACAGCGCATCCCGCCTGCGATGTTTTCAGGACGGCAGATAACGAGTCTTCTCCTCTCGGGCGTTGGTTTGTTCTCGAAGCGTCGACGTCACAGAAAAAAAGCGGAGACGGAATGCGGCGTCAGATTCACAAGCTTGTTCCAAAGCAGTTTCCTCACAATCGGGGGGCTAGTAAAGAGGCACCGTACGAGTTGCTTTAGAACAGGGAAACAAACTCAAATTAATAAAACGCCATGAAAGAAAAACGAAAAAGTGGTCAACAAATGGCGTACGTACAGCAAGGCAAAAGACTACTCACCTCGTCGGTGAACCAACGAGCCCTAAGGGGGGATGGCAGATCCGGAACAGCGAACGGGGGGAAACTCCCTCGAGGTGACAGAGCCCGAAAAAATGGGGGGGGGGGGTACAACAGTGGCGGCTTTTCAGGGTAGGCAAGGTAGACGTCGCCTACCCTAACAATTTATAAAGAATTAAGTATTATATTTAATATTAATTACAAATAACTCATTGTTTATTTTTATGTTGATATTTTTGTCAAAAAGGTAGTAGCGGTACATTTCTGAACGAATCCTAAGTTGCATTGCTGAACGGTTCCTCCGCTGCATGTGATGTGGTTAGTCGATAGCGGTAGAATAGGCGAAATAATTTTTCGCCTTAAATCCTCATGAAAGTATCACGATCGCGATTAATATGTTTATCTCTTTCTATCCCAGTGCTAGACTGACGTGTAGTAAAATGAATAAGTACGATGTTAGACGACAGATCGTGTCGCCTCGGGCTGTTCGGAAATATTCGTTCAAGAAACGTTTCGGTTTGGTTATTCCATAATTTAGGTTTGAATCAGTTTAGATATTGTGAGTATTATTATAATTTATTATTATCGTCATGGATCATAGATGTCCCGTATGAAATTATACGTACTTTTTTAGAACTGTCCTTTTCACAGAAATATTTTTCTTCGGGTAGACAAAATTAATATTTTAATGCCGGTAAAAGAGTTCAATTATTTCATAGTCCGTTTAAGAATACTTGGTATGAAAATCATAAATGGTTGTGTGGAAACAATTTTAAAAAGGCACATTTTTGTTGGCATAAAAAATATTCTTTTATCAAATGTCAGACAAAATGCTTGGATAACGATGAAGTTAACAAGAAAATAGAATTCTCTTATCATGCTTAATAGACGTAAGAGTAACTTTGGCAAAACAAGCGCTCTCATTTCCAGATGGAGATGAAAGTAAAAGGTTTATTTAGTGCTAGCAATTTTGTTAAAAGAAATTAATTTATAAGACCTAAGTATGTATAGTCGCGAGCATTAAATTTTGGTCGTCAATGTCAATCAAAACATTAATTTCTGCAAAGTTAAAAAACTAAACGTTCTCTTTTGACAACCTATAAGGACCAAAAATTATTGCTCGCGACTGTACCTTTAACTATTTCTTTTTCACTGTGTCGCCTACCCTGGATTGTTGGCCACGAGCCGCCACTGGGGTACAATCAAACTTTTATTACGGCGAATAAAATCGCCCGTCCACCTCAAGTCAGCGTGTGTTACCATGTGACCTCAAGCAACGTACGTCACGCCGTACAAACCCAAGCGCGTTGCAAAGTCGCCTCAAAATGGAGATAGGCACGCAACCTAACGGCAAAGAGCTAAAATCGCACCGAAGTCCGCAATCACACTCCACGAGCAAATACAACACGTAACAATTTCGTGGACAGGCCTTATCAAATAACCACTGCACATGTTAATCACACTCGCAGCCCGACGCATTAATGCCTTTATGCATACGTTTACCCTCCAGGGTAACCCTCGGAAGACTGTCTTAATCTTTTTCGTTACTTTGCCTGCCTGGGCCAAATACACCCCCGTATCATATTTATTCACAAACCAAACAATCTTAAATTCTAAACTTCTTACTTATTTTAATTTAAAGAAAGAGTCGTAATGTTATGACTCTGAAGCATCATTTGGAATAATTGGATGAAGCATCTTCCGCTGCAGACGTTCTACAACAGATAAGACTTTTAAATAATGAGGACCAGAACGCGTTCTGCATCATAAAGTCCGAATTAACCACTAAAAGAAAAGAAGCATCGCATTTTCGAACGCAGGCGAGTACTCGGACGTTTTTCCAGGAAGGCCGGGGCGTTAAGGATGAAGGTCGTAGTAATCGACGTGTGTGCTGCCATCGCAATATCATAATTAACGCAGTGCGTCCGTCGAAAATAACGGGATAAAAAATTGAAGCGTTAAAAAACAAATTACGCGTCTTGCGTAATGTGAATGCGTCTAGTATGGGTTCTCCTCTCCCGGAGTTACAGAACGACGCGACGTACGCGATACGGTCAATGGGTTCTTGCTACTACCACACAAGATGCCTGCCACATTTAATTAATATCTTAAATAAAGTAAATGCATGATGGAGATTTATTAAGAAGCCAGATATACATTCTTCACAACGCGCTTTAGAAACGCACGCGAGCGACGGCGACGTTTAGTGCTTATTTAAAAGGCGATAAAACGTTCTTTTCCGGGAAGCAGTTAAGTCACTTTGAGAACGATTCTTTTACTTACTTAACACTTCTTGAAAATCTAGGGTTAACAGAATCTTGACTCTTTGGGAAATAACGTATTCACTCAAAACTGAAAGCTACAATGAGTTTGAAACTAGGATAGGGAGACTGCTACCATGTAACCAAAAGTTGTTGCACATTATGAACTGTCAGACCGCCGTCAAATTGATATGATATTTTATATTTTCAATCAATTCCTCGAGTAAAACTATCTCGATTAGGTTTTACTGCAGCAATTGGAGATAGCATAGTCTCACCCACGGATCTAATTTGCCCTGTTAGATATAGGCCGTAGTGTCGTCTCCTGGCGATACAACCTCATTGTAAACTTGGGTGAAAATTAGAAATGTCATTCATTATTCTAATTTAAATTCCCACCGTCCTCATTAATCAAGAAACCAATACTGTTTGCATCCCATTTGTACTAATTGAAATCTACACGTAATCAATCATAGCAAGAAATAATTAGCGATAAACGGAAACAGCGCCTCTGAAAAGGTTCCGATAGCATCAGGTATCACGGCGGTGAGTGTATGTACGCCGATCACGGCCAGAACTTTCGAAGACGCACCATAAATCATGTATTATGGTGTTAAGAAGATAACCCACATGCGATTACGGTAATTACAATCTGCTCGAAAACATGAATGAGTGACATTTGTTTTGAGCCCGGGGAATTTTATCTTTTATTACACGGTTCACGAGAGCCGAGGGAGATAAGGACCAACTGATTGATAAAAATACTAAATAAATGACACATTATGCCCGAAAAAACCTGATGATCGAGACCATTCGTTTCGTTCTGGCCGGTTCTACGTTAAGATGCACAACCACGTACAGGGTGGGCCAAATTTGACACTATTAAAGGGAAACACCTGTTTTTAGAAGAGTTAGACAAAAACCGACCTCGGTGTCTGGAGCTCGATTTTTATGACAAGTTCAATGGTAAAAATCGCATTTCGATATCTTGAACCGTTTAGGCGCTAGGGGGCGTTTTTCAAAATTCTGCGGTTTCTAAAAACCTTTATAACTTTTTTGTTTATTAAGATTTTCAATTTCTGTGAAAACTTCTTTGAGGCACTTTTTTATGCAGAATTCACTGCCCTAAATTACTTTTTTCTAGAGTGTTCAGTATTTGAGATATAAGCCAGAACTTTAATTTTTTATATGGAACACCCTTTATATTTTTACATTTTTGAAAAGAGCAAAAAATCTGTTTACGAAAACATAAAACACTTGATATTTTAATCAAACAGTTTTTTGAGATACATGGCATTCAAGTTTTAATTAAAAGTTTAATGTTTTTTGCAACAATCAAGTAGGCTATGGATGACAATAACTAAACAATTTAAGTTTTTTTATGTAATTTTGGTAGGCTGCTGTCAAAATTTGACCATGCATTTGCATTTATTTTGTACTGCAGCGTTTCTAAAGATACACTTGTGCAAGGTATGAAAATAAGTAAAAATGTACGAAAACTACGAAAAGTACGACATGTTAAAGTGTTTTATAGAAGTTGGTGAGAATGTAGAAGAAGCATGTAATCTTTACTACGAGCAATATCCTGAAAGAAGACAACCCTTTCGAGATATTTTCTTCAGGTTGAAAAACAATTTAATAAATTTTGGGTCATTTAAACGACCAACACCCAAAAATTATGAATCTCAAAGAAGAGATAAAGAATTAGAGAAGATCGTAGTTTTGGGACAAATCGAAAATAACCCAAACCTTTCCACGCGACAGTTGGAAGAAACATCTGGCTTAGCAAGAACTTCTGCAAGACGGATTTTAAAGAGAGAAAAACTCCATCCTTACCGCACAAGAAAAATGCAACACCTCCATCCCGAAGATTTTAATGACCGTGTGGAATTTTCTCAGTGGTTCTTGAGAAAGTGCGAAGAATATGATGATTTTTTCCTAAATTGTATTTGGACCGATGAAGCCAACATAAGTAGTGCAGGGGTCTGTAATAGATATAATTGTTATACTTGGTCTAGACAAAACCCTCATATTACTGTTGAAAGGAAACCAATTATTGGTCCCTATATTTACAACGGTACCCTTACGTCACAAAATTATTTAGAAATTTTACGGGAACAAATTGAACCTTTTGTCGATGAACTGCCGCTTATTCAACTGGAAACGGTTTACTACCAACAAGATGGAGCACCGCCTCATAATGCTCGAGTTGTTACCCATTTTTTAAATCAACTCTTTGGCAACAATTGGATGGGACATCAGGGTCCTATACATTGGCCGGCAAGGTCTCCAGACCTAACGCCAATGGATTTTTTCTTGTGGGGAAGGATAAAGGATCTTGTTTTCAAACGGTCTCCCAATTCAAGAGAGGAATTAGAGGCAGCGGTGCTACAAGCTTTTGATTCTCTGCGTGCCCTTGAATTGGTAAATTCAGTTCAAGCTGTAAGAAAACGGTGCCGATTATGTTTGCAGCAAAATGATGGACAATTTAAACACTTTTAATTTATCGTTAATTAATTAAACATATTTGTTAATAACAAAACAATATTTGTTCATAGCCCTTTAAATATAAAGCATATTTAGTTATTGTCATTCATAGCCTACTTGATTGTTGCAAAAAACATTATACTTTTAATTAAAACTTGAATGCCATGCATCTCAAAAACTGTTTGATTAAAATATCAAGTGTTTTATGTTTTCGTAAACAGAATTTTTTGCTCTTTTCAAAAATGTAAAAATATAAAGGGTATTCCATATAAAAAATTAAAGTTCTGGCTTATATCTCAAATATTGAACACTCTAGGAAAAAGTAATTTAGGGCATTGAATTCTGCATAAAAAAGTGCCTCAAAGAAGTTTTCACAAAAATTAAAAATGTTAATAAACAAAAAAGTTATAAAGATTTTTAGAAATCGCAGAATTTTGAAAAACGCCCCCTAGCGCCTAAACGGTTCAAGATATCGAAATGCGGTTTTTACCATTGAACTTGCCATAAAAATCGAGCTCCAGACACCAAGGTCGGTTTTTGTCTAACTCTTCTAAAAACAGGTGTTTCCCTTTAAAAGTGTCAAATTTGGCCCACCCTGTACAATACAATCATTTTCATCATCTTATCATTAGCACACGATTAATATTTAAAATAAGACTTCAAAGTCTTCAAAGTAAGTTAGGCTTGTTCGATTATTACTTTTCAGTTTTCCCGCCTTCTGCTTAGTTTTCCAATTTCTGACATTCGATTTGTCTTTTCTTTTTTCTTTCTTTCGCCTACATATCCTTTTATAGCTGCTAATGACGGAAACGGATGAAATTTTATTATTTTTTGAATCGTCCGTCTTTTCCATATGTCACCTTTTCTTCTGATAGGTTGATATGTCACCTTTTCTTCTGATGGGTTGATCTATCACCTTTTCTTCTGATAGGCTGATATGTCACTTTTTCTTCTGGTAAGTTGATATGTTAACTTTTCTTCTGATAGGTTGAAGGCGAAACTCCGGGACATGGCAAGCGGGTTGATTCTCTTCTACAGATTGTAACATTTTTTTTCTTCCGAATTTTCTTTTTCTTTCTCCCGACTATACCCTTTTACAGTGCTCTCCTCCTTGTTTTGTCCCCCTGGCAGGCGACACATGTTCTGATCAATATATTCTTTGGCATGTAATTGTTGCTGTTATTCATGGTGACTAGCGTCGTTTCTGCATCTCTTCTTTCCTTCGATAAAACGATGGAGAGGTTGATAGCGGCAAAGCTCAGGGGCGCAAGAAACGAAATAGAAAAACAAATATTTTCCATACCTCTTCATTCCTTCGATCCATATCTCTTCTCTCCTTCGATAAAGCGATAAAGAAGTTGAAAATGGCAAAGCTCTAAGGGCATGATAAACGGAATGGTAAAGCAAATGTAACAGGCGGCTTAATTGCTGCCAGTAATTTATAAAATTCAGAAAACAGGAAATTGGAGATGCAAAGCTTCCAAATAACAATAACAGAAACTGTTGCAACAAATGAAGACCGTGAAATACCAAACCTGCTAAGCGCCATCGTGCGAAAACCTGAGTTTCAGTTGCTCTAAAATGCTGTAAGTGTCGAGGCAAGTGCTCCGCAACTGTGTTATATAACTCCAAGCTTTCTACGTGACATACAGAAGACTATGGGCCGATTTCATAATAGGACTATAATTTAAAAGTTACTTTAACCTAAAAAAAATACCTTTCTTTCCCTATTCATAAAGTGACTTTAAATTAAAGCTTCCTTAAAGTCTGATTATGAATACGACCATAAATGCCATTTGCAGAACATTTGCTTTAACACTTACACCATTTTTAGAAACCGAAATTCATGTTGTCAGGTGATGACACTTAGCAAGCTTGGTACTTCCCCAATCTTCAATTGCAAAGAAATCACAACACATTAGAAAGATAATTAAAATTATAATAACAACCAGTTGGATTAGAAAAGAAAGAGGGGTAGCAATGGTAGCAAACTAACTGTCTAGGTGTGAAGAATATAAAAATGATTCAGAAAAGGCTATTTATTTCCACGGACATTATGAACAACTTGGATGAACAAGCTGAGATAATGTTAACTTAGTTTTCTGGACCACATTCCAAATTGTCCGCTCAGAAGGACCATTTTGTACAATACACCAAAAATCACGAAATGCGCGATGTAAATAGTTTTGAGGTGTTCTTCAATTACTCAATTATGTCTTGCTCCATTGACAATTCTACAGACATTTCCAGTTTTTAAACGTCGCTTCTGAAGTAATGAAACTTAGCTTATGGACCAGCCTCACACATGGATCTGACTCGAGTGTCTCTTCTTTCTCCACAGTGTAAGGAATTTTGATCAAAGGTTTGCATTTGCGACACCATCCACAAGAGCGTCGTTGCTTATAAAATAGGTTCGCCAACTAAAAACTGGTTTCCAGAGAATTGGAGGATTGGAAAACCTAAGAGATCTGCGGAAAAGAAACGCACGTTCAAAAATTCACTGATTGGTAACGTCATCGTGTGGAATATTAAAATTACAGCAGCAACAAACTTGGCGAAAGCAGAGCAAAAGAAAAGACTTGGGCGTATCTAAAGATGGATTTACCAAAGTGCAACCATGACTTGTTTAAAGTTTTTATGAATGCTAAACCTGAGTAGCCCATTTTCCAATTCACTACCCATTTAGGGACCCCAAAGGAAATGAAACCCAAGCTTGAGTTCATCACAGGTTTATTGATTTTCGTTCTGTTTGAACTTGAGTTTGAAACCTGCCTGTCAATAACTCAGTAATCAATAGCCTTATCAGCACAATGAAGGATGGTCGGAACGTTCGAATTCAATTTATTGCTTCTTAGTTTGTAATCCCTTTGCATTACTTTTTCATTACATCAGTTTAAGTATTGATATTCAACCGATTTCTTTCTTCTTCTAATCACTTTTTGTCTTTAATATATTATGTTCATCTTGTTTAGAGTCCATCGACATTCTATCGACATGTTCTTTAATCTTCAATGCATGGAGCACTTTGTTCACCTTGTTCCTGCTTGTTTGATGATAATATTGTTGTTATTATTAATCTAATATCATGTGAAATTACAATTAGAACTCAAAACATCCATGTTTTCAAGGTGGTCCTTTTTTAGGTTTTATTATCTTTGATGTTTTTTTTTTTTCTCACAGATATTGGTGTATCCTTGTCAAGTTTCTTCAATTTTTCAGTCTGCAGTTTACTTCCTTCATTGTTCTATATTTATTCCGGTAACATTTCCTTTTGCTCGTTCCCTCCATTTAATTTTAGGCCTTCCTCTTGGTCTTCAACACATTGGTTTTCGCTCCGCAATACTTCTTAATGTTCTCTCTGTTCTACACCGTGATTGAGAAACGTCAATTTTGTTTGGACCCATCATCGTTCTTATCATATTTTTTTCCAATATTTTCAATTGTTCTTCCTCTAATTTATTTAAGATCGTTGTTTCTGTTGTCTTATAGGTTCTTCATTTTGTCTTCTTACTTAATTTTTTGTCTTTTACTATTATTTTCTTTCTGTAAAATATCTTATAACCTTTTTGGATGATTTCGCTTTTGTTTTGATTCCTTCAGTCTATCAATACTTCCAAATTTATAAATGTCTCTGTAATTCTTCAAATTTATATCTTCCGTGTATAAAATCTGTGATTCTTAATAGTTGTTCTCTTTTTATTTGGTCGAAAGCTTGATTGAAGTCCACGAAAATTCTGTTTGTATCTGTGTTATATTCGTAACATTTTTTCCATTATTTGTCTCAACATGTGAATTGCACCAACCATCGATCTTCCTTTCCCAAACACGTTTTGTTAACAGTAGTAACAATACTTCTATGTTTTTTTGCAATTTGTCATGTCTCCTTCGCTTTAAGAATTCTGATCATATGCTCTACCCAATTCTATTCGCTTTGTCTGGCATGGTGTTCACCATAAACCCAATCTTATTTCATTTTAACTTATTTAGAATCATATTCTTCTCGTAATTCCTTGATATAGAACTCAATCCCTTCGCAGCCATGTCTCCTTCTCGCTCAGAACAACTGGTCATATCCTCTGCCCAATTTTGTTCGCCTTGTCTGCACTTTTCTAACCATAAACCCTGTCTAATTTCATTTTAACTTATTTGAAATCACATTCTTCTCGTAATTCCTTCGTAAAGAACTCGACTCTTTCGTAGCCATGTCTCCTTCTCTTTCAGAACAACTGACCATGTGCTCTGCCCAATTCTATCCGCCTTGTCTGCACTTTTCTCACCATAAACCCTAACTAATTTAATTTTAACTTATTTAGAATCATATTCTTCTCGTAATACCTTTGTACAGGGTGGATTAAATTCGGTGTCTCTTAGGGGCATCTCCGTAACTATAAGAGATAGAAAAAAACTAGTGCGTAAACAAAAATTGGCTATCTTCTTTTGTTTTCAAGTTATGGCCAAAAATTGACATTTTCGACTTTTCGTTTTTCGGTCATATCTCGTTTATTTCTAGAGATATTAGAAAACTGTTTGATCATTATTAGGACACTTTTTGGAATACAATTCAGTGGTGCAGTTACTTTTTTAATATTTACTCAAATTTTCAAGTTATAACATAAAATAATAGTTTTTTAAATAGAAATTATAGTAGGCAATGCCCTCTTTAAATAGAGCTTTTTTTTTCTGTTTTCAAAAATATATACTTTGTTGGGTTTATTTCTTATAATTAATAGGAAAAACTGTTGTTTTTATTATTATCCTTGCGTAAATATCCTAGTCTCAGTAGGTTGGGTTCAATACGGAGCCGATTTTTTATTTTATTAAATTTTAACGAGCTTTCACATATTTTCAAAGTTTTGGCTGCGTAAATAATTTCGCATTCGCGTTAATTTACAAATTTCCGTTTTATCGTTTTGAGCGACCGTTCTGATAAGAGTTCCTGTCTGGCTTTCTATTGAAAATGATTTTAATATTCAATTTATAGAAAAATTGTTTTCAATCTTTAAACAGTCAAAATTGCACGAATACTCAACGTTTCACTATCGGTTTATAGCTTCGTTAGGAAGAAGCGTTGAACGTTCGTGCAATTTTCAGTGTCCGTTTAAAGGTTGAAAACAATTTTTATACAATTTCCATCAGACAAGAAACGACTTCAATAAAAAATTTGTAATTGAAGTCAACTCTTGTTCGATGAAATATGTGAGAGAAAATAGTTTTTAAACTTTAAAACGGACACTGTGAAATCGCAAGAACACTCTACGTTTCGCTATCGCTAAATTTGCGTGCATTCATATTTAATAAAAACAAAAAAGCTTTTGCCAGATCGGTCGCGATGGGTGCTACATTTCTCAAACGGAATTTTGTAAAATAAAGTGAATATGAAATTCTTTGCGCGGCCAAAACTGCCTAAAGGTTTGAAAGTTCGTTAATATTTAATAAAAACAAAAAAAAATGTTGGCACTGCATTGAAGCCAGCCTACTGAGACTAGGATACGCAAGGCTAATAACAAAAATGTCATTTTTCCTATTAACTCCATTAAACCCAACAAAGTATATATTTTTGAAAACAGAAAAAAAAGCTCTATTTAAAGAGGGCATTGCCTACTATAATTTCTATTTAAAAAAATATAACTTTATGTTATAACTTGAAAATTTGAGTAAATATTAAAAATGTAACTGCACCACTGAATTGTATTCCAAAAAGTGTCCTAATAATGATCAAACAGTTTTCTAATATCTCTAAAAATAAACGAGATATGACCGAAAAACGAAAAGTCGAAAATGTCAATTTTTGGCGATAACTTGAAAACAAAAGAAGATAGCCAATTTTTGTTTGCGGTTTTGACTTAATCTCCAAAAAAAGAGATCGAGACTTGGCCACTAGTTTTTTTCTATCACTTATAATTACGGAGATGCCCATAAGAGACATCGAATTTAACCCACCCTGTACAGAACTCAATCTCTTCGCCGAACATAAGTGCTTTTGATTTCTAATGCGTTACGTCCACTTTATTCCTATTGCAGTTCATATTTAACTGAACTAAATTCCTTCGTCCTTCATCGCCGTCTTCGTCTTCGAACCTCATTTTCTGATTCCCTCCTTCCCAACTTAAAAGCCAATTACGAGATATTAGCACTTCAGAGTAACTAACAAGAAGAGATGTACTGTTGAAGACTTGTTCTTTTTCTTTTTTTCCTATCGTCACCTAAGTCATTTCAGCATACTTAAAGGTGCTCGTGATCTAATCTGTTGTTGCAAAAGGAACACTGAAGGCATGGAATTTTAATAATACATTCTAATTTCCCCACGATAACCTAATCGTTTTAGTGCACGTCCTTTTTCCAAATTCCAATTTCCCTATGATTACCTAAATAATTTTGGTGCCTTTATTTCAAAATTTCATTTTTTCTTTTCTCCGGAAACTATTCTATTTTTTCCGTAATCATCTAAGTCACTAAGATTTACTTGTCTTATCACATCAGTTTACTTCCTTTAATTTTTTTGCTTGTCCTTTGGTTTTCTATTGTTCTAACTAAAACGATAAATCTTACCTCATTTGGATCTTAAGTTTAATTTTCTCGTGAAAATTGTTTTTAATTTTTAATCGGACTCACTCTAAATAAATAATAAACTGCCCCGGCAGCGCCCGGTGTTCGTTTTTATAGTGAATGCACTCGCTTTCAGATACGTGCGGAAAAGTCCAGAGTTTTTTTTTTCGTACACACGGGAATGTTCCGCAGCTTTCCCGACACTCTCTGCGGCATTAATCGCGAGCGCCCCCGTCAACCCTTCACACAAAGGCTGGCGAAGCACCTGAGCGCTCCGAGTACAACACTATTTTAAGGTCGTAGAGAGAAGTCATCAGGTTCCGGGAAAGAATTACAAGATACTTTTGTCTTGAAACATGACTTTATATTAACTTTTGAATGTCTTTTGTTTTTAGATGTCCTTTCAAAATTCAAATAGTAGAGTGATGGCATCACGAGCCTAAGGAATAATTGAACCCCATCATTTCTCCTTCTCGCCATGGTGAGAATCTCAAATATCTCCTTCCTACATATTATGTGCTTTTTCCCTTTTCTGTTTTCCTTTTTGTTGTTTTCTTCCTTTAGAGCTATGTAGTTTCTTCATCGTTTCTAATTTTATGCTCAACAACTTCTTTTCCGAAGACGACAGAATTTTTAGACGTTTCAAACTTTTCACTTCGATTTTTTAAGCTGGTACATCTCGTTTAGATCTTTGCTTCACTATCTTCATCAGTTTTGTCTGTAGTTTTGGAGAAACCTGCAAGTAAATCCAGCCCCACGTGATATGAGATTTGCCTTATTCTGGAGTAATCGATATTTCTGCTGAGGAGGATTTTTGGTTTCAGCTTTCTATAGGCGCTGTTCTTTTGGCTCGAAGGACCAAAATCTTTGGATTGAATGAAAACCGATGTAATTTTCACGTATTTTACTTTGACATTATTCGCAACTTTTTACAAAATTTACATCTGTCTCCGTAGTAACTTATTTATTTAGGAATAAATGTGACATTTTCATAGCGTACTTATTTTAGGGAATTCTATCTATTCTTGCGTTATTTAACATTTTAAGGATCAACTACGATTTCATGTTATGTAAGAGTTTCCTGTCTTCTTTCGTCGGAAACGATGAACTTCACTTTTTTTTACCTAAGAGGAGTCGTTCCAAAAAAAAAAAACTTGTCCGCTCTTCAAAGTTCCATTTATCATTTCCACAATTTACTTTTCGTCATTGTTGATTTACCTCCAACGTTCAACGCGCTGTTTGTAGTTACATACATCCGATGCACTTTCTGTTGGTTATGTAAAGATGCAAAGTCGCGCGCATGCTGGGTAGTAAAGTTCTCAAATAAAGCCGAAGCAAATAATTACTCTGTGGACCGCGCATTTAATAATTAAATTCGCTCCGGGGATAAACTACGAGAGGAAGCTTTTAAAGCTCGCGAATCTGACCGCAGAATAAATAAATGAATAAACCGAAAGCACAAAACAAATTCAGGTATTTTGTTTGGCGTCGCTAATTAAATAACTCGGAGCCAAACGAGACGAGAACAATTCGCGCGTTGGTGTATTTACACCATTTACATATTACAACCGAGTTCTTTGACCATGACATATTTTAAATGATATGTTTTGGAATTGCGGACAATAGTTAATTCAAAACAGAAATGCACTCGGCGCACAATGTTATCAAAAATTAAACACCGGGGGCTCACCCAAACATCACCGAAGGAGTAAATAGAAAGAACTCAAGAAGAATGATTGAGATTTTCTGCAAGCAACTTATTTATAATTAAGGATAGGACTGGTATATGTTTACGCCATAGTTTCAGTAGCGCCGTAAAGATGCATCGTGTAATGTAATTGTTAAAATAATTTACGGCGCACAGTGGGGCCGAGATGGAAAAAAAACATTTTACAAGATGGTTAATTTGTTGATCTAATTGACTTTTCTTACATTATTTTAGCCTTATAATTAGAGACCGGATTTATAAGTTTTTACAAGTTTTTTACTCTAACATACCTAAACTTGGCGTTTTGTATTTATATGTTTGTCGATTAGAGAAGCCCAAAAATGGTAGTTTTATTTCGCATATAACTTAATATTTTAGACTTTTAGCGCATATTTATTTATTTATCCATATATTGATATAAATAACATTATAATTCCATATACGGTCAATATTCAAGTCTGCAGCTTTTCCAAGAAGTAATTTATTCTTCTCAACGTCTGGCCACTTTATTTTACGATTTCCCGGAATGTGATTTTCTGGGAATCTGTAGCGACTTGCACTTGCATTTTGCACTTATGTTTTGCATTTCAGTTTGAGATAAGAACTCCGTGAATGTGTGTGACTAGTGACTAGTGTATTTATCAACGCGAATTAGTTGTTATTTTCTTATTTAATTTAAAGACGAAATAAATTCAGTGCTTATCTTTTCAAAATGCCGAAAGTAGCATCCTCTCGATCCGAGCTATTGAAAAAATGGATTAAAGCATCTAAACATCTAACTACAGATGGAAAAGTTATTTTTTGCAACACATGCTCAAAACAGGTAGATAGATACCTTACAAATTCTCTTAAAAATCACATTTTCATTTTGACAATATTTTAAGGTGTCGTCAGACCAAAAGTGCCAGATTGATCAACATTTGGCTACAAACCTCCATAAGGAGTCGGAGAAAAGATGTGTGTCTAACTTTAAGCAGTCTTTTATTTCTTCAACAGCCAGGAACTCACAGGGCAGTGACACAGGAAATGAATTCTTTTTAGACTTGTGCAGTGCTATGGCAGAGTCAAACATTCCTTGGCATAAACTTGAACAAGCAAGTTTTCGAACTTTTTTGGAAAAATATTGCAATCGTCATATTCCAAATGAATCGACTTTGCGGAAAAACTATCTAAGTATATGCTACCAGCAACGGATGAAGAAAATAAGAGAGAAGCTTAGCGACAACAATATTTATATAGTAGTTGATGAAACGACAGATGCCTGCGGTCGTTATGTAGCAAATATGTTAGCAGGAGTATTAAGCAACACAGTTGCACCAATATCTTATTTGGTAAATAGTGCAGTTTTGGAAAAAACAAATCATTCAACGATCGCACGTTTTATTAACGACAGCTTGACACTTTTATATGCACCTAATCAAGTTAAATCGGAAAATATATTACTAATGGTGTCTGATGCAGCAGCCTACATGATAAAAGGAGG
Source organism: Prosopocoilus inquinatus (assembly GCA_036172665.1). NCBI lineage: Eukaryota > Metazoa > Arthropoda > Insecta > Coleoptera > Lucanidae > Prosopocoilus > Prosopocoilus inquinatus. The sequence continues at coordinate 37,843,526 of CM069877.1, forward strand.
ACAGGCTTTACAGGTGTTTTACCCAAATCTGATGCACTTCACTTGTATGGCTCACGCAATGAATAGGCTCGCTGAATTGGTGCGACTAGAATACCCAACAGTAAATAAGTTGATCAATAACGGAAAAAAGACGTTTCTTAAAGCCCCACTGCGTATACAACACTATAAAGAATTAGCTGCTGACCTGCCATTACCACCAGAACCAATAATTACGAGATGGGGTACGTGACTTGAAGCAGCAAATTTTTACGCAGATAACTTTAAACAATTAAAGGAAATTTTCTTAGAATTGGATGATTCCAATTCAGCGGCTTTAAGAATTTGTAAGGAATGCATGTCGAACACAAACATCGGGAATCAATTAGCATTCATTAAAACTCATTTTTCGGTTTTAATATCCACCGTTAAAAAGTTGGAATCATCCCAGACGTCTCTATTAGATTCTTTTGAAGTGGTCGATGATGCAATTGAAAGTGTAAAATCAATTCCAGGGGAGATAGGAGAGAAGTTAATGGCAAAATTAGACAAGGTTCTATTACGTAATCCTGACTACAATAAAATGAGGAAAATCTGTTTAGTTTTAAAAGGTCAAAGTGAAGAGGATTTGGACATGGACCCCAAAGATGTAGCATCCATGAAATTTGCGCCCATTACTTCATGCGATGTCGAGCGTTCGTTTTCCTCTTATAAAAATATTTTGACAGACAAAATTTTACTCCAAATAATTTAAATCAACTGTTGATTATATTTTGTAATCCTACTATTTAAGTGTTAAGTGTTAAAATTACTTATATGAAACAATTTATGTTTTTATTATTCTAAAGTATGTATAAGTAAAATAAAATTTTTATCGCATATAATATCCATATTTTGATCCATTTTAATCGCATAAAAAAAACTTATTTTCCACTTTTTTAGCACATATAAATCCGGACTTTACTTATAATCTGTCTGTGATAATGGTTTTGTGGTAAAAATTTGTTTTCATCTAATATAAGGGCTTAAATCTCATTCATTGAGTTATTAACCTTAAACAGAGTAATGTTCTGTAATTCCGCCAGCTTCATGGATTATTTTTAAAAATTACTCCATTATATATTTGGTTAGTACAGACTAACAGCTTTATCTAAAAAAATTAATTACTCTTTAAAGAAGCTTAGACGTAACAATTAAGCCGAAATTAGATTTCTGGGCGTAATACGAATTTTCACTAAGCGTACAAAAAAAGCTTCACTTTCCTACGGTTTGTAACATTTTTTTTTCTGAAAGCTATAATATTGGACTAACTAACCTAAAAAATTCATAGCCGCAATCAACCGCATGCGATATATATTAATTGAATACGAAGTTGAGTAGAGATGCGGAAAACAGCGTCAGCAGTCCGTCTAAACATGATTTGTTGAATCAAGGAGGCTAACAGAGCTCCTTATTGTCAGTTTGTAATAAATAGAAACGTTCCGCACATTAAAATGATTATACCTTATAGTGAGTTGTGAAAGTTCATTTTCTGAGGTGAAATTACGTTGGAAAATTATTTGCAGGAGAAGTATTCAGAACTAAATGACGATGAAATCGGCCGTATCTGTGCGGAAATAAATAAACGGTTTCTATCCAATTTTAATAAGAGATTGAAGGCGATGCGTCACAATAAAACTAATTTTAAGAAGAAATACAAAGAATGGTTGGACGGCGAATTTACTATTACTTTTGACTCACAATCAGCGTAAGCGAATTATTTGCAGAGAAGTGACAGACCCCTCGAGAATTTTGAAGATTGTGGTTCTAAAGCAAAAAAATATAAAGTAAATGACTTTAGAGCCTCACACTCTCAGGTTCTTATTGATGTTGCTGCTTCATCGTCATTTGAAAATCAAAAACAATTGTCTTTCGAAGCCGATGTGGCTTTGGGATTAACTGTTTTTATTCTTTGTGAACAGTAATCTTAAAATGCCAGAATTTCACTAAATTTCTGTGAATTGATAGCACGTAGACACAAACACGATTCCACTGACAAAATTATTATTGTACTCAGATCATAAAAAAATCAAGTTCATTGTTCGCATTATGCAAATAAGTCGTTTTACGATTTCAATTCAAGGTTAAATGTTCGTGTTTTGTGTTTTTCCTTCGAAAGTCTATTGCTGTTGTGACACATTCAACTATTCCAGTGACCACCAATAAGTTTAAATGTCAATTTTTAATCAATTTTTGATATCAAAAACTACACAGGTTAGACCCCCCCGCCCCTAAGTCTACAGTTATTTTATTTGCTTTTTGAAGGGCTATATGTGTTTAACGGGTGGGACACTTACTCTGAATCACCCTGTATAAATTCATGGACGTAGTCACTTTCATAATTAACATACCTTAAATTATAAATAACTTTCCATGCTGTTTTCACTACTTTTTTACATATTCTTCCAGAATTAAAAGAAAGTTGGCAAAATCTAAAATCATTGTCGTTTCCAGCGCAGCGTTAAATTCCCTTAAAAATAAATGATCCCTTTAAAAAATCGATGAGTAAATTTTCAAAAATTTCGTCCAAATTTAGGTAGTCCAATAAATTTTTTGAAACTTTGAGAAAGTCAAAAATTGTTATTTAGTACCATTCTTAAAGTTTCCCGAGTTTCACTTCGATTGGACAAAAATTCTGGAAATAAAAGGTTTTTTTCCATAAATCCGGCCTTTGGCCCCACTGTGCGGCGTTCCTGCTGTATGACGCAACGTGACGAAATATTCCGGAGGTCGAGGTATACAATTGGTCAACTAATTCCTCTGAAAATCTTTACATATTGAAACAAGAAGAGTGTTGATTGGCCAACTGGAATTTTTGTTGTTCTGTTTTTTATTATACTGAATAACACCATTGTTGCAGCGGCGTTAATTGTCTCCGCAGCTCTCGCGTATACATTCACACTGCGCTCTAATAACTCACATTGTCCGCTTCATTAGAATTTGAATCGCGCAAAATATATTATATATAATTAAATTAAATTAATATATATCCGTATTTATAATCAAAACATAGAGGTGGCCGCATCGAGAAAACATCCAAAAAATTGTTACGGTTTACCTCAGAGGATGAAACAGGCGGTCTAATAAAAAAATAAATAAACAAACTTTTTTTTTTCATTCGCAGACCGTACCTGTCACGTTAATCGTGCGCGTATTAACAAATTAATAGAGGACGATTTTTTTCTTCTTTTTGCAACGTGCATCGAGTTAAGTCGTTGCGAAATGGCGCAAGTTTAAAATGTTTCCTTTATAATTATGTAATATTTTGATGATCCATATATTTTTTCTTTTATTGAAACACAAATATTTACGCGCAAAAATAAACGTTTCAACGTTCCCCGGATTATTTTTTAAGTGTGCGTTAAATTATTTTTAGTATTTATACTATGTATATTTCTGCGCCATTATTTATATGAGAGGAGATAATATAAATGTTTTTATGACTCTTCATATTTTTTTTTTTTTTTTGAAAGTGTTCTGTGGGGCTATTGTAATCACAGTGAAAATACAGGGATCACCTTCGACGGTAATCGATGTTGACTGTTTGGCCAATCAAACTGCACGTGGTAGCGATTTATTTGCTTATACAGCGTGTCTCTGAACCTACTGAAACTACAAATAGTGGCCAAGAAAAGAAGCAAAATTTGTTATACAACTGTTTGTCAGATAGCAATAATAACTCAGATAGAAATTATTTTATTTTTTCATAGAAATTGTTTGAAGGTCGCTGAATGCAGCTTAAATGTTCCGGCGGAGCTTGGTTTTCAACTATTCTCCGACGTTCGGGGCCATAAAAAGTCATAAATCGTAGACCATGACGTAATGCTCAGATATTGTACTTAAGGCAGGTCAAGTATTGTGTTTTTTCTTAATTTAAAATTTTTTTAATATTTTGTAACTAGGTAAGTTCTTAATCGTTTAAAATATTACGTGCGTGTTGCATTAATTGATAACTAGTTTTGTGCTAATGTATGAATGAATGTAATAATTACTATTCGAGGTATAAACGCTTCGCTTGCTAACTTATAACGGACTAACTGGCGCGCCCGCATGGGTCTTTATAGTAGATCGCTGTAATCTCGAACGTAATGGAATCATCGTGTGGCAACGAGAAATTTCGATAACGTTCTGTGAGGTAAGATGAGGTGACTCGTACTAAAATAGATTTATTTGCGCGTCACAGCTGTAATAATAATAAGACTGAATTACCTTAATAAAATTAGTCACTTTATATGCGAATTTGTAAATAAATTCATGAATGATCGATGCATCGATGAAGCTATGAGCCGATGATGCGATGAATCGATGAAGTGAAAGATCGATGCAATAATGGTTTGATTAATTAAGCGAGGGATTGATGTATTCATGAAGCAATAGATTGATGAAGCAACAGATCATTTAAACGAAGGGTCGATTGAACGATGGATCAATGAAACGATGGATCGATAAATCGATGAATGGTGCCGTAAATCGCTAGGTAAATTAAGTGATGGATTGATGAAGCGACGTTTAAATCCGGCAAACTGTCGATGAAGCAATGATCCGATGGTCCGCTGAATCAACGGATGGATCAAGCAATGAAGTGATGGATCGGTGAAGCAGTAGATCAACGGGGCGGTGAATCGATGAAGCGTTGGATTATTGACACAATAGATCGATAAAACGATGTATTAATTAAACGTTGAACCAATGATGTGACGGATCGATGTATTATGTTATTGATTCGATGAAGCGATAAACAGTAAAGTGTCGACCAAAACGGTGGATTGATGAAGCGATAAATTGATGATGCGATAAATCGGTGAAGTGATAAGTCGATGAATCGATACAATAATGGTTTGATTAAAGAATCGATGGATTGATGTATTAACGAAGCAATAGATTGATGAAGCGACGGATCATCGAAACGAAGAATAGCTGGGCGATGGATCAATGAAGCGATGGATCGATAAATCAATGAACGGGGCCGAAAATCGATGGGTAAATTAAGTGATGAATCGATGAAGCGACGTTTAAATCCGGGAAACTGTCAAGGAAGCAATGATCCGATGGTCCGCTGAATCAATGGATGGATGAAGCGATGAAGTGATGGATCGATGAAGCGATGGATCAATGAGGCGATAGATGAAGCGAAGAATCGATGAAGCGTTGCATTGATGGATCGATGAAACGATGTATTAATTAAACGATGAACCTATGATGTGACGGATCGATATATTATACTATTCATTCGATGAAGCGATGGATCAATAAAGTGTGAGTCAAAACGGTGGATTGATGAATAATGGTTTGATTAATGAAGCGATGGATTGACGTATTAAAGCAACAGATTGATGAAGCGACGGATCAATGAAATGAAGGATCGTTTGAGCATTGATCAACGAAATGACGAATCGATGAATGGAGCCGTAAATCGATGGGTAAATTAAGTGATGGATCGATGAAGCGACGTTTAAATCCAGAAAACTATCAATGAAGCAATGATCCGATGGATAAAGCGATGAAGTGATGGATCGATGAAGCTATAGATGGATGATGCGATGAATCGCTGAAGCGTTAGATTGATGACGCAATGGATCGATGAAACGATGTATTATGAATTAACCGATGGACCTTTGATAAAGCAATGGATTCAATAAAGCAATGGAGTTAATTGACGTATTTGTAGGTATAAAGAAGCTTTACAGGATTTTACACGTTTCGGATACAAATCGGTTCATTTACAAAAGCAAAAGTTAATTAAGCTACTCCAGTGTTCAATAATTGATAGCTTAAGAAAATATTGACAAATACTTAGATTTTGGGCATTTCAAATACCCCCCGCCCCCTCGGGTACAAAAGGGTTTAGAGACTAGGAGTTAATTTTTTTATTTTAAAATAAATAATTTCTTATTGTGAGAAAGAATATTGAAATTCGTAGGTAATTAGTTACATGGATTATTTTTTGTCTTCTGTTCGATAATCCACACGTACCGAAAATCCGGATCAACCAGTGTAATTAATAGTTTGAATTTAGGAGGTCCTACTATACTTCTTTTCCCCAAACACGTTTTTCTTGGGACATTTCAGCTTTTCCCAACCTCCCACTTTTTTCTTTTTCCTTTTTTCCGTATCTTCTACTATTGTACCCAATACCCAAGTAATTAGAGCTTTTTCTTGCTTCAAAACTCCTTTGGCTTTATTTTAAGTCGTCTCCTCTTCGCTAATAATGTCAGTGTTTATTATCTTCAGTTCTTTTTGATAAGTTGTTAGGTTTTGAAGCAAGGACAAAATAAGAATAAAAAATATATAAATAAAAAAATAGTGGTGAAAAGGCTTCTGAGTTGCTGAGGAATTAGCAATCAAGCCTTCGCTTTTTTTCTGCCAGAGTGCTTATGTTCTTCTTACGTCAAAGAAAACGATTGGGTTGTATGTATACATGTTTATACTTCGACTTCTTGATCGCGTGAGAAGATTGAGCTTGATTATTGACTATTTTGCTTTTAACAGGGCATTCAGATCCACAATTTAGTAATTCTTTTCCATTTCTCCTATTTTTTGCCTAGTCTCTCAAACTCCACTATTTTATCACAGCCTCTCTCCATCCTCTACTTGGTCTTCGCTGCTTCTTTTTATAATTTGATTCTGTCTGTGCTGTTTTTGCCATCCATCCTTTCCATATATATCAGCTTAAATTTTTGGTGCGCTGTATAAGTTTCAGACTTCTTCGTTGATCCTTCTACTTTGTTTCCTTCTAAAATTCTCCGCATGTTTCCTTCTCATTTCTTATCACATCACATTTTCATGCTGCCAATCGTTTCATTGTGTCTCTATATTGATTTATCATTAGCCCAATCTGTATTTCTTTTTTCTTTTTCTTTTTCTTCTTTGCACTTGCTTGTCAATGGTGTTCCCGAGTTTTCTTGCACCTCCGCAAATTTCAGCTTTCCAATTTAGATTTGTCTCACAGCTTCGAAGTTATTTTGTGACGTGTATCTTCACTTTCTTTTCTTTTTTTTTATTTCATTCTGCAGGCTGCTTCAACTATCATCTTCGTTGTTTCTTTGAGTTCCTTAAATTACTTCGCTTGTGATTTTTGGTTCCTCTTCTGTTCGCTTTGCTGTCTTTCATAATCTTTCCTAGTGCAAGGTTAAACAATAAATAGTTCCTCCTCCCGCTCATCGTTATTCTTAAATATCTATTCCGTCTTTCTCCGATTTTATTATTTATTATTGTTGTTTCTATTTATTTTTTTCGCCTGTTTTGCCAATCTTATTGTAAGCGTGCGTGTGAACCAAGGTTGTCCTTTTTTTTGCAGTTTGTTTTGCAAAATTTGAACCTCCAACTTCCTTGTTTATAGCTCAGGTTCTCGAAATTACTACTATAAAAGGCAAAAGTTTATTCATAATTGAATTCTTGTCCGATGGAAATTGTAAGTACAAAGTTTTTTTTTAATCTCGAACCGGACAGAAATGAATGAATGAACGGAACACACTCAACGTTTCGTTATAGATTTATTACTTCTGACGAAGCTATAGTGTTCCGTTCATTCATTCATTTCTGTCCGGTTCGAGATTTAAAAAGCTTTGTACTTGCAAAGTTTATTATCATCTTATAGTCAATTTTACGACAGAAAAAGAAATATATGAACAATTTAAGATTACTAAAATGTTTGCCACTGAAATTAAACGAATCAGATTGCGATAAGAGGGACGGAAATCCTTTGTTAGTTTTTAAATTTTTAAGCCGCAAATTTTTATTTTACTGAAATCACCAATGCAGATACACTATATTTAAACAAATCTGGAATTATTGACTGATAGAAAATTTAAAACTTGGAAAAAGTTATCGACGAGGAAAATTAGTTCACTTCATCCTTTTTTCTATAAAAATAATCATATTTTTTACTTCCTGTAATACTTTTCGATTTTCTTTAGTTTAATTCTCTACCTTTCTTTGTTATGCTCTCGCTGTGTCATTGAGCGTTTTCATTCTTAGTATATTTTTGATCTCTTTATTACATTCTTCCTCTCATCACTCTGCTTTTCTTTATTGGGATTATTTCTTCTATTGAATTCTGTGTGATTTGTCTTGTCTCTTTCCAACACCATTTAAATGATAAGTTTCAGTTTTTTTGAATGCCATCTTTTAGAAATAGCTACAAATTAAATGTCTTCCGTGTAAGAGTAAACGATGCAAGTGGTTAGGAGGCATTTTTTTTTTCTCTAACTGAATGCAATAAGACTCTCCTATTTATCTATTTCTATTCATTTTTTTCTGGTCGTTTGTTACGATTTAAAAATAAAATTACAAACGACATGATCAAGGTCTTCAATGTTGATAGGTTTTCAATTGCGAAACATTCAAGATAAAGCTTCTGTGCTCCAACAAAATAGTAGATCCGAATCCGAACTGTATTCTGTACACGATGTACAACGCAGCAACGGTTTGATTGACACTATCCGAGATACTTTTGGGCACAGAAGTTCGGAATTCGACACGCACAAAAAGGCCATTTGTTAATAACGTCAGTCTGCCAATTAACCGAAAATTAATTGTGACATAAGGCTGTCGTTAGCCAATGAACCCACAAAACTCGTCCACCTACTTGCAAACGCACCTAGATTGTTGTATCGCAACAGGAAATTTTAATTCCACTGTAAATGGGTCAATTGGAAATCGTAGCTGAACGAGCGAGTACTGTTTTAGGAGTGACGAATTTAATTTATAATAAATATTTATGGTAAGCGTAACGAACTTCCCACCGATTGCACCAGCTACATATAAGGAATACTCACCTGTTTCAGCGCGTTATTATTTATTACCAGGTTGTCTAGCTCTCCAGTCTTAAATGTTATAATTTTCTATTTTTTTTTTCCATGTGGCCAAGAGACATTATTTATTTATAAACGCCTTCGCATACACAGCCGTGTGTGTCGGTTGCTATACAGCGTGTTTCTAAACCTGCGTCTTTAATTGAAATCACAAATAGTGATCAAGAAAAGAAGCAAAATTTGTTATACAACTATTGGTCAGATAGCAATAATAACGCAGATAAAATTTATTTTACTTTTTTGTAGAAATTGTTTGAGGGTCGCTGAATGCAGCTTAAATTTTCCGGTGGAGCTTGGTTTTCAACTATTCTCCGAAGTTCGAGGCCATGAAAAGTCAAAAAAACGCAAACCATAATCTAATGCACAGATATTGTACTTATGGCAGGTCAAGTATCGTGTTTTTTTTTATTGTAAAAGCAGATAAATTTTGTAACTAGGTAATTTCTTAATAGTTTCAAATATTCTGTGCGTGTTGCATTAATTGATGATTAGTTTTGTGCTAATCGGTACTTTAACAGTTAAATTAAAAAAAATCAATCTAAAGGCGATCGAAAAAGAGGAAATTCTTACATCATATTAATTTGTAAATTGCCAATTTACAATGTTGATTACTAAAGTTAATGGTATTTGTACAGCAAAAATAAATTTGTTTCTTTATTAAAACTACGACGAAAATTCGAAATAAATGTCTGCACTAGGCGAGAGTTTTTTGTGTCTTTATTGGTTTAAGCCGACGCAGAAATTCAGGTTCAATATTATCCTTATAAAAACATATGTTTTGTATTGAAATGTAAACAGTTAATAAAATAGTTCGATTGAGAGCTAGCGAAGTTATTCAATCACTTATTTTGAACCCATAGATTATTGTGTGACAGGCAATCTAATTTATTTAAATTTTTCATCGTATCATACTCCAATTCTTGCTTTCCGTTTTTACAATAGGAATAGTTGCTGCTCTTGCAATACTTATTCTGCAGCTATTACTGCGATAATTAAAAAATAATTTCACGCATTTTCAACGCAGTTACAAAAGTAGCGTACGAGGATGTTTAATTACTTCAACAAAAATCTAACGAAGATTAGGTACTCGTTTTTAACATAATTGTTATTGTCTGTTACAAAGAGGTGCATAAACAAACGTTCTTACTTGTCGCACGTTGAGAATACAAATAAACATGCCGATGTCCGATAATTTAAAAACAGAGGTTTTAAGACACACTGTATAGGTAGACTCACAATCACAATCAGACAAAATCTTCGAACACCTTGAAGCACGATATTTACGACCGAGGTAATATTTATTATGAAATTATTTGGAGGCCCCGTCATTTTAAAAAGGCATTTAAATAGGAATAAACTGTTGAACCCGTGCGTATAAATACACATAAACTTCTTGGGTCGGTCGTAAATGCCCGCTGGGAATTTTCAGTTATAATTTTTAAATTACGAATGATAAAGGCGGCCCATTTTGTCCAATTATATTTTTTCTCGTCAACACGTTGCGCCGAGGCACTAAATTAACACCTACATGCTTATTCGTATAAATAATAAAACGTAAACGTGATAGCAAGAAATCATTTTCCCCACGTCCGGATATTATCGTCATTATCTTCCTTAAATCGCCCACGTAAAAGACTCTTAATTTCCTTAATTAAAAGCTAAATAAATAAATAATAATACAAGAAATATTGTTTATGCATTTGAAAATTAATGAGAGTTTTTTTTTATTTTTTTAACTCTTTAACTAGAAGCAAGTTGACGAAACAAATTGCTCTGGAGACACGCGTAAATCGATGAAATTGTTTCAACATTACTCGAACCGAGGTCTTAATAATCAACTAAAACAATCAACAATTCTCTCATTGACCTTCCCTCACCATCAAATAACAAGTTCTAAATTTTCTATTAGTCAATATTTCTAGTTTTGTTTAAATATAGTATACCAAGAACTACCTGAACTAAGAATTTAGAAGCTAACAAAGGATTTAAGTAGTGTGCAGATTTCTTCATCCTTCTTATCGCAATCTGCTTCATTTAATTTTAGTAATCCTGCATTTTAATAATCTTAAAATGTTCATATTTCTTTCTGTCGTAAAATTGACTATAAGAGGAGAGTAAACTTTCTCTTTTGTAATAGCAATTCCATTTGCAGTGCGTGTATTACCACTTTCTATCTGAAAATACAGTTAGTTATTTAAAGATCTAGTATTCTTATTTGAACTTCATTATCATGATAGGGGTGAACGATTACCTAAACAGAGGACGAGATTAGGAGTGAACCAATTTCGACAATTCTGAAAATGGAAGTAGGCGCATCGTCCAGCCATTCTGGGAAACAAAGTAGAGATCGATTCCTAGCTTTATTTTCGGGGACCAGGCTACAAACAAGAAAGTTGCAGGTTCAAGTTTTGCGCGAATTGCAAAAAAAAAGATTGTGGTAAAACAGGGGGATGTTTCGTTTCCAACCTCCGTCTGCACGCAAGCTTACAATAAGATTGGCAAAACAAGAGAAAAAAATATAAATAAAAACAACAATAATAGAAAAGAAATTGTGGGTGTACAGTAACGAAGGTATGCAGCTGTTGCAGATCGTCGAACGCAGTGGTGGCCCTTGGACATGAACGCAGTGCCACCTCGACGATGGTCTTCAACAGTCTGCTTCCTGGGGGCTGTTGCCTTCGCGGGCACGAAGCTGTACACTTCGTGGACACGTTCTTGGTTTACTGTATGTTAAAACAGCGTTAGCTGGTGTGTACGTGAAGAAGTGTTGGGGTTCGCCTGACTACAAAAATAGAGCGCGGGGCGAAAGTATGCACACAATAAACTGACTGCAATAATAGAGCGCGGGCGCTAATTATATTATAACATCGGAGAGCGCCAGGCGCTTTGTGTGGTGAGTAGTTGTCAGTGTATGTGCTGGAAAAAGCTGATTCGAAATCGCTTCTGTACCGATATTCATATCCGTCAAATCTGGTGGAGAATTGAATTCTGCATCATTAGATGGACTATCGCGTCGTTCGAATCAGCGGCAATCATAATCAATCCTCATTCGATTGCTAGAGGCGTCGTGATTCCATGTTTGCATCGACGGTCGTCATCATTATTTTGCTGCCCGTTATACAACGTTACAATAGAAGCTATCGTTTCAACGAGCGGACTAACACCGAGTAGAACAGATCTGATTCGTTTGACCTGTAAGCGTTCTTTTCGTTTAAAGCGAACTGAACCTTAACTGCGCTAGTCTACCTTTCCCTTACAGCTGAAGCTCCGAGAAATTGTAGGATCAGTTAGGTGTTTGAGGTTAGGAGTTTAATAAGTTCTTTTCGTGTCGGCGTAGTATCACTTGGAATTATATCACTTCAGATCACTTATGAAACGAAAATACTTATTGGTAGCTGTCAAAGGACATCTCCAAACTCTGTCAGTTTGGTGTTACTTGACTACTATCAGATTAACTTTTTAAAAAAAATTTGTGCAAATCGTTTTTGACTGCAGTGAAAACCTCGAGCAGCCTCTGTACAGCTGTTTCAGCCCTGCTTGGGATTTGTCTATCCTACTGCAATGTCAGGTCAAAAAGCGATCGTTAGATGTCGCTATTTTATCTATTTATCAGATTGACGTCTGTCACCTTGACGTCGCTAATTCTGTCAGTTTGACGTTACTTGACGACTGTCAGATTGACGCGTGTCACCTTGACGTTGCTCTTTCGGTTACTAGGTGACGGATGGAACCCCACAAAATATTTAAAAATAATGAAGAACGAGAGGAGGAACTATTTACCATAATTTGAAGTTGATTCTTGTAACAATCTTGTAATGAACGTTTAGACCAACATAAGTATCATATTCAAAAAAATAATCAAAATCATTCAATGCTTGTAGAGCATAGTACATATATACAGTAACTCCCCGGATTGAGTTTGCAAGAGGGCAAAAAGTTTATTTTTAGTTTTTCAACAAGTTATGTCACATTAAAAATTATGAGTCACGAATAAAAGAAAACGTTCCAGACTGTCGGGGCAAGATAACTCAACGAAAAAATAATTAAAGTTACCACATTACCATAAATGTTGTGTACTTGATACTACTACACCTGAGAACAAACAAATCACAGATAAATTCAGTAACTCACTGACTAATTAATTAACTATCCGAGGAACTAAATTAATTAACGGATTTATTTACTAACTAATTGATACTGCTCCTCTTGAATCACAAATTTTCTTTTTTATATTGTCCGTGCAGGATGTCACAAAGTGCTTTGGTTGTATTATTCTAAAAGTCCGAGTCGAAAGACCGACATACCAAAATTGTTAGCGTCTCAGAAACCTACGAGCAAGTATACGTAATTTGACCGGCTCATGCAGTATTCCCCAAGTAAGTTCATTTGTCAGCATGAAATTCCCTCTATTAAAACGTTAATTTTGCATAAGTTTTATCGACCGAAAAGGACTTGTGATCTGTGAGCTAAACAGAACTCGGAAAATCATGCTAGACAATTTACGCGGCGATTAAATCGTACTGAGCGAAGTGCTCACCATGTAATTCTGTCAACTTTAACACGCGCATTAATTTCCGTGTTCCAAAAATAAAAAACGAATTTTGATAACAATTTTTCAAACGGGACAGGGATCGTGTTGAAAAGTAATTAAAACTTCAACTCTTACAATTTTTTTTATTACAGATGTGTTAGTTATAAATCAAGCAAAACTTTTGTTTCCTTTGGCATTTCTTTCACCTTTGTTCAGGTTCATGAGCTGCTCGTGGACGCTCGCATGCGCTCATTCCGGTGCATCAAGACCAAGGCCTTAGTAACGGGTTTTTAGTTCTTTTTTTACTTCACGAATCAATCTCAATAAAATTTGCGAATATTTCTCTGTGACAAAAATATGTCAGCGGTTATTTCTTGTGATGATAACAGTGTATTGTTCATCGGTTTAAATTCGGGAAACGAACGGCACGTAAAAATATTTTACAATACTCACTCACGAGTGGTTCGTGATTGAGCGTTTCCGAACCCTGTGCCATCGTAATCAGGAAGTCAAGATATAAATAAAGTATATAACCTATTTTTTTTAACATAAGAAGAACTATTAGAGCAAAATTGACTTGAACCTCTTAACCACAAAAAGTTTTTTCAATACTATATATATAGTGTGTCTCTAAACCTATGCCTTTAATTGAAACCACAATTAGTTGTCCCATGTTAATTTAAATGTGCTCAAATATTTGCTTCTCTAATTATTTTACAGCAATTTCATTTAGTTTTTTAAGAGTGCTCTTCAAGATGAATCTGTCTGTGAAGTTTGAGAATTTTTCATACGCAGCGTTTTAAGATGTTTAAAAAGAGATTCTATAACTAAATTCAATTTATGCCAAACTATCGGCAACGCCTTGATCAATGATAGTGAAAACGGGACAGATAATTAATAAATCTAGTTTGTTTTTGATTGAAAAAGCCTTTCCAGTAATTTATTCTAACATTTGCTGATCAAGACCGTACTGATAGTTTGGTATAAATTGTATTTCGTTACTGATCTTTTTTAAATATCTTGAAACTGAGCGAATGAAAAATTCTAAAACTTCAGAGACAAATTCATCTTGAAGAGCACTTTAAGAAACCTAAATGGAATTTTGCTGTAAAATTATTACGGAAGCCAATACTCATGCATATTTAAGTTAACATCGAATTTCCTATGTTGCGTTTCAAAACGCAGCACCCTATAAGCGTGTCTCTAAACCTATGTTTTTAATTGAAACCACAAATAGTGGTCAAGAAAAGAAGCAAAATTTGTTATACAACTGTTAGTCAGATAGCAATAATAACGCAGATAAAAATTATTTTACTTTTTCATAGAAATTGTTTGAGGATCGCTGAATGCAGATTAAATGTTCCGGCTGGTTTTCAACTATTCTCCGACGTTCGGGGCTATAAAAAGTCACAAAAATGCAGGCCATGACGTAATGCTCAAATGTACTTAAAGCAGGTGAAGTATTTTGTTTTTTGTTAATTTTAAAAACAGGCAAATTTTGTAACTAGGTAAGTTATTAATAGTTTAAAATATTATGTACGTGTTGCATTAACTGATGATTAGTTTTGTGCTAATCCGTGCTTTAACAGTTAAATTAAGAAAATTCAATCTAAAGGCGATTGAAAAAGTGGAAATTATTATCATCATATTAATTTGTAAATTGTCAATTTACAATCTTTATTTCTAAAGTTACTGTATTTGTACAGCAAAAATAAATCTGTTGCTTTATTAAAACTACGACGAAAAGACGAAATTAAGGCGAGAGCTTTTATGTCTTTATTGGTTTAAGCCGACGCAGAAATTCAGGTTCAATATCATCCTTATAAAAACATGTGTTTTGTACTGGAATGTAAACATTTGAAAAAATAGTTCGATTGAGAGCTAGCAAAGTTATTCAATCACTTATTTTGAACCCATAGATTATTGTGTGAACAGGCAATCTAATTTATTTAAATTTTTCATCGTATCGTACTCTAATTCTTGGTTTCCGTTTTTACAATAAGAATAGTTTCTGCTCTTGCAATACTTATTCTGCAGCTATTAGTGCGATAATTAAAAAATAATTTCACGCATTTTCAACGCAGTTACAAAACTAGAGTACGAAGATGTTTAATTACTTTAGCAAAAATCTAATGAAGATTAGGTACTCGTTTTTAACATAATTGTTCTTGTCTATTACAAAGAAACAAAGGTTCTTACTTATCGCATGTTGAAAATACAAATAAACATGTCGATGTCCGCAAGTCGGATTCATATTCGTATGCGATAAGACCTTGACCGAGTTCTTTTAAACGTAAATAAAAAGTATTATTGCGGTTTATTGCTTTTATCGGTATAAACTGCTGAAACAAGTCGTAAACCAAGCAGAGGTTTCAAACAAAGGCACTGCGTTCGCTTGTGATAGGACAGTTTTTCATTTTTGTGCAAAAAATTTCAGATTTGAAGAATTAATCTCTTATGTAATGAGGAACTTACAGTTTCATTTAAATGCAGAGGATTTGAGACACCCTATACACGTATTTCGGCAGCTATGCTGCCACCTTCAGTAGATAACATCTTAATCACAAGAGATGTCAAAGACTTCAATAAAGAACTATTAGAAAAAAAATTGTATGCAATATTCGAAGAGTAAAGTTTTAGTCTTGATTAAAAGAAAAAGATTAAGAAACTGTGACCCAGATTTTATTTAATGTAAACCGTAGCCTAAAAATTTTGTAATCAGTTTTATCTTTTGCGAAAATCCAATCCAACATACTGACCTAATACTCATCCACCTAAATTAAGATATTCACGAACTGCGTTTTTTTTCTCCCAGATCAAAACAGAAACCCGCCTAGATACCTATAATATTTATATTTCTAATAAGAAAATCCTCCTTTAAGCCACATCTGTTTGTTTTAATAAGTTTACATTCGTCAGCAACACAGCGCAGTCCACCTCAATATAACCGTCGATTTTCTCATAAATATCGGGGAAAACGCCAAACAGTTTCCAAATCTCGAATTCGGTCAATAACAAGACCTAGATTCCCGTTTTTTTTTTTCGCGTGAAGAAAGTAAAGTTCGTGCCGCGTTAAAATAAATAATAACAGTTTCGAAAACCACGTGTTTCCGGGGCGCGCCCGCCCCGAAATAAACTCGAATTATTCGAAATGTTGAGGAGGATTCGGAACGAGCTCAAGCTCAGATGAGCGATTTATGGAAGGAAATTTGGCGGGCCGATTGACGTATTAATGGAGAACGTATGCGTTCTACCTATAATTAGATCCTTGTTTTTAATCGAATTAAATTATCCCGAGATTATGAGCAAAAGAAGTTGTATACATACGTTTAAACGGTCGAAGATTTATAATTCAAGCCGAACCGTTTCGTTGCTCTAACGACTTCCGCTTCTTGCTAGGTGGGCAATTATACGGCGAAGAACTGACACGGAAATTCATGTTTGCCGGAAATAAAGCGCGGAAGCCCGAGATACAATAAATATCAGAAATAGCCTGCGCATTATGCGCTTGTATTCACAGAACATAGGCCATTAACTTGATTCATAATTCGGTAAATTAAGGGCGTCGACATGTCGGCCGTTTATGATTGTATCATGCAAGGGGTTGTTATTTCATTTCGCTGTAAATTTCACGCACACAATAAACAAAAAAACGTGAACAAATGATATTTTGAACTTTCGAGAAAAAGAAGTACGAAAAAAATTGATGATAAAAAAAAGTATGTAGTAGAAAAAATATGTTAAGAAATAGATATTGAGTTTAAATGAACTAACAATAAATTTAGTACATTTGTTAATATGAGACGACTACATGTAGGGCTCAGATTGTCACGTTTGAAAAATTATACTCTAAATTCGTTTTTTTACTTTTGGATACAATTTGGAAATCGATTTGTTGTCGGCCTGTTCTACCAATCCAGTCACGCTACAAACAAAGAAATTGAGATCCAAATTTGTACGGATTGTCTAAAAGAATTAGGGACAAAAGGGAGGTTGAAATGTGGGTTCCAACCCCCGTCCGCACGTCCTACAATTCTATGTTCGATTTTTACTTTTATTTTTAGACCCACGTGAACTTGGCGCCCAACTTCATCAATTTTTTTTAATAATATAGTGGGTTTATACCCCGTTTGTCCCACTTTTTATTTCGTTTGTACCTCAAAAGGTAAAATAATTAAACAATAACCGGCGCCCAACTTTTAGACATTTTAATTTCGTTAACAGCATTCGATAGAGAATCGTTTATACCTCAACGGGAACCGAAGTATAGCGTTTTTAACATTTTGGAAAATATGTTAAAGCTGTACATATGTTATTTATTAAGATATCTAAAAACCACCAAGGGGGTTCGAAGGAGAATCGTTTGTAACTGTTTGTGCCTTTTTTATTTCGTTTGTACCTCAACGGGAACCAAAGTATAGCGTTTTTAAGGCAATATTAACGTTTTAAATGAGGGGATGCCAGACTGACAATTGAAATTCAAGTTGTTGAAGTTACTTGCGTTGCCGCGCCATTAGATCATCGTATTTCATTCAAAGCAATTAACGCACTCGCTCATTAGTTACGTTTCAACGAGATGCTGATCGTTTTGATACATCGACTTTTGGACCCGAACTTTTAGTAAATGCCCTTTGTCACATTCTGTACGGATAGTTGAAAAAGGGAAATTTATAAATCAATGTAGTCTTTATAAGAGGGTGATTATGAATTCTTCCTTGGGGCAGTTACCCGGTAATTACTAGAAATGGGCACCAGTGGCGGCTCGTGATCATTTACTGCGGGTGGGCAACAACTGCAAAAGGGAAAGTGGGTGCATTTTCCAAATAAATTGTTTCTTGGGGCTTGTAATTTTTTAACTAAATTTAAGAGTGAGATTTACTCAGCTTTTTCTCAGCTTTCCAACGCCTTTTACAAAAAAAAAGAAAACAATCGACGAACGCGTTCTTGTTTTACAATCAAAATTCAAAGGTGTTGCGTTTTTTATTTGCTGAATTAACTAACCGTCTCTCTCTGCCTTCGCGATCGCGCTTGAAATTTTTGAATTAAATTTAGGCACGAGATTTACTGAAATTTTTCTGGGCTTTTCAACGCTTTTAATCAAAAAACAATCGACGAACGCGTTCTCGAGATGCAATCAAAATTCAAAAGCAACGCGTATTTGCTCAATTAACTGAACGTCTCTCTCTCTCTCCTCGCAATCGCGCTTGTAATTTTTGATTTCAATTTAAGCACGGGATTTACTGAGATTTTTCTCAGCTTTCCAACGTCTTTTACCAAAAAACAATCGACGAACGTACTCTTGGGTTACGATCAAAATTCAAAAGCGACGCGTTTTTTATTTGCTCAATTAAATGAACGTCTCTCCCTTCCCTCGCGATTGCGCTTGTAATTTTTGAATTCGATTTAAGTGGGGGATTTATAGAGCTTTTTCTGGGCTTTCCAACGCCGTTTACCAAAAAACAATCGGCGAACGCGTTCTCGAGATACAATCAAAATTCAAAAGCAACGCGTATTTGCTCAATTAAATGAACGTCCCCCCCTCCCCTCGCGATCGCGCTTGTCATTTTTGAACTCAGTTTAATTCAATACTGCAAATATGATGTAATTTATTGATTTTTCTAAAGCGTTCCGCTTAAGTATATAATATAATATAATATAAGATATACGTACTTTATAAAGTACCGCAGGAAAGCGCCTGGGCCCAGTTCTGTTTTCAATCTAGTATATTATTAGGGTAAGATGGTATATATTGGGACAGATTTTCTTAAATGTTTATAGATTGAATAATTTTGTAAATATAAATGCGGTATTTAACTGTAGGATGTATTTTATGTTTGTTTATCTAGAAATAAACAGATTAGCTAATAAAAAAGAAATGCGTGAAAATGAAACCACATGTCCCACAATATACCACCTTTTCACAATATACCACCTCCTGGTATGTAGTGGGACATAGGAAATTTACAATAAACAATATATATAATACAAAATTTTATTGATAATATCGTGAAATAACGAACCAACAAGTTCACATAGTAGTAATAAGAAGGATTAAACTTAAGATGCACTTTCAGATAACAATAAAAACAAAATAAAAAATTCATTACATATTTAAGATTTAAGGCCCTTTTTGTACCTTCCATGGTAATTGGGTCTGGTAGCTTACAAATCACATCCTGCTCTCCTAAACAGTCTTCATCTTCTTTTTCGGGAAATATAAATCTAGACTGTGATATCTTCCTAAGAAAATTAATAAAATATTCATCAGCTACTATCTTCAAAATTTTGTTTAACATATTTGTCAACATAATGTTTAACATATTTTTTGTTCGGATACTGCACTAGAATAAAATCATTTAATTTTAATTTACTGTCACTCAAGATTATTTGTTCGGAACATGATATGTCTGTGGAGTCATCGCACATAACATTATCATCAAAATCGCTCTCGCTTGATGATTCTAAATTTTTTCTTTTTATGCTTGTGGCTTTTCGTTCTCTTTCTAATTTTATTTTTTGTTGTTCATCTTTTTCTTCTTCACTCTTTGCTTGCTTTTTCTTAAATATTTGCGTGTCGGTCAAAATCTTTGATCTTTTTGATCTTTTCTGCTTTTTTTCCTCTACGTGTTGCTTTTCTTTCAGGTGCTTTTACATGCGGTCTCACTTCTTCTGGAGTAACGAATTTCTTTTCAATCTGCTTTACTGTCGATGTTATAACATTGTCACTTTCTTCTAATGGTAAACAATATACATTTTCATTTACATGCATTTCTTCACTTTTACTGTTATTTCCATTTCCTACTGTGAGTTGGAATCTGTTAAAAATGGATCTATACAGAATAAATCACCAAATCCGCATAATTTACTTTAGGTGGTCCATAGTAGGACACGTCCCACTATATACCATCTGTCAATGTCCCAGTAAACACCATGAGGCCATTTTGTATTTAAACAAAAAATTTAAGACAGCCGAAGAGATTCGTTTTTTAGACATACCTTTTAGATGTAATGGTGTATCCCTGCACACAAAATTTCAGACATATTTTAATCAACTTCACACAGTTTTTTCAATTAGAAAACTGTATAGCCACGACAACAGTTCCCTTGAGTGAATATTTTTACCACAAAGATCTTAAGCTAGTGTTTAATAGGAGGCTGAAAACAATCGTGTCCCAGTATATACCATGTCCCGGTATACATCACTTTCCCCTAATCTAGAAGTGGATTTCTTTGTTATGCACACACTGCATGTGTGCTTAAAAAAGAGAAAAGAGAAAACATGATTATCCGGCGAACTCCACCAGGTGGCACACCTTACTTTTTTTTGGATACCCGTGTAAAAGTTTTATCCCCATGACCGTCTCCACTGACATGTATCATTCGTCTCTGTTTTTTTGTTACCTTACAAGTAACAGACATAGTTAGGTCCTTCCGACGTTGCTACAACCTTCATAGCTTCATAATCATATTTGCAGAAAGATAAAGTAATAAAGAACTAATAAAGACGTAGAAAGACCGGCCTAATACTTTAGTGAAAAGAAATTAACACGTGCAGACTTTTGAATTTTCTATTTATCACCCAAGAAAATAGACAGAAAGAGATAAGTGACCTGTAACAGAACTTGAGGGGGAAATTCTGATGTAATAAGTGTCTCTGTAATGTCCAAAGAATTCTTGCGCACAGCAAGGTTGTAAAACCTGAAACAAGACGAAGAACTTTAAAATCCATAGAAAAATGTGTCTTCATGGGGGGTTTCAAGACAAAATGTGCAAAGGAAGCTACATTTTCGTAAGGCATCCGATGATCAGTTTCCTGAATTATGTATTATGAATGCAGAACTTAAAAAAAAAACTTGAACGGAAACAACTCCTACCATGCTACAAATTTTAGTAATGATCAAAGTTATGACAGTTCAGACGTTGCCATGTCTACGCAGTCAATGTATACTACTCATCGGTTCTCGTACTGCTAACTATTTTTTGTTCATTGATCCTCGTACTGCGTATCCATAGCAACGCTCGAAACGCCCGAAGTCTAGAAACAATCATGTGCAGAAGACTACAGGCAGTCATTGGCGCAAGTCAAAATGTTACGAAAGCCTCCACAATGACGTGGCTGACGTGAAGATCCAAAACGACGTTTATGAAGTAGGGCATTTTGCAACCTGTCACGTTGGGATTACTTTTGTATTTTACTTTAAATTTAAGACTTTCTTTATTAATCAATTTTCCTCGTTGCACTTGAGCTTTATGTATTGAATTCCCTAGTTCAAGGATGAGGAACTTTTTTACCGTGAAAAGCCACTGGATATAATCGGAAAAGGAAAGCGAAAGTTATAACCTCTAACACATTTAAATTGGATCGCCCTTGAAAAAATAATCTTGTGGTAAAGCAGCAGAAGATTGAAGTTTCTGTACTCCTAGTCTAACCTCTTCTCTCTCATTTCTCTTTTATGAGTTTCCCTCCAAACTATCTTTTCTGAATCCCATATTTTTAATTTTTAACTTTCTCTGTTGTTCGTAGCCACAGCTTACTCTTGGCCTTACAATTGTCTTTTGCAGTTGAAACTAATTTAGACCTTTTGTGATCGCCCACAGGCCTGCCACTGTCCTCCCATCAACTTCAAGAACACTGTCGTCATCACCATCACCCTTGAGCCATTCGTCATCAATTGCAGGTAATATTCTTGGAGTTTTTCGACTTTCATTGTTTCGTAGTTTTCCGTTTATGCTGGCATTTCATTTTATTAATTCGTTTTTTTGCCTAAGCTTTTATGCGCTTGTACTTTGACTCTTCTCTTCATTAATTCTAACTCTGTGGCTTTTGTTTCCAAGTTTCCTGTCAATCTTTGAACTTCTGCTCTCTTGATCGATCCGCTGATTTTGACATTTTATTACTGTAGCTCGTTGTTCGCTATGGAAGTACTACTACTTACGATCCATGGAAAAAAAGTGAATGTCAATTTTGATATTATTTATTTTAATAAATCCAGGCACTTTGTGAGCGCATTTAAAATGTTTTGATTGATCGGATGATTGACGACATCGTTCGTGCACAAGGTCAAGCTAAACACTGACCTATCTTCACGTCGTCATTCAACAGGCTGTCGCGTAGGCGAGAAGCAGACCACCGTATATTCATTAGCTATACCAGCAGTTAGGTCCTAGTATAACCTCTTCTCTCTCATCTCTCTTTTATCAGTTTTCCTCCAAACTATCTTTTCTGAATTCCATATTTTTAATTTTTATCCTTCTCTGTTGTGCGTAGCCACAGCTTACTCTTGGCCTTACAATTGTCTTTTGCAGTTGAAACTTATTTAGACCTATCGTGATCGCCCACAGGCCTGCCACTGTCCTCCCATCAACTCCAAGAACACTGTCGCCATCACCATCACCCTTGCGCCATTCATCGTCCATTGCAGGTAAAATTCTTGGAGTTTTTCGATTTTCATCGCTACGCAGTTTTCCATTTGTACTACCATTTCATTTTATTAATTCGTTTTTTTGCTTTTCCTGTGCATGTATTTCGACTCTTCTCTTCTTCATTAATTCTAACTTTATGGCTTTTGCTTCCAAGATACCTATCCGTCTCTGAGTTTCTGCTCTCTTGATCGATCCGCTGATCTTGGCATTTTATTATATGAAAGTACTGCTATTTACAATCCACGGAAAAAAAGGGAAATGTCAAATTTTGATAAGTCTTTGTATTAGAATATGATATTATTATACATTTATTTATTTTAATAAATACAAAGTGCCTGCATTTATTAAAATAAATAAATGTGAGCGCGTTTAAAATGTTTTGATTGATCGGATGATTGATGACATCGTTCGTGCACAAGGTCAAGCTAAACACTGACCTATCTTCGTGTCGTCATTCAACAGGCGGCGAGAGTTAGATCACCATCCACTCATTAGCTATGCCAGCTGTTCTCAAACGGTTTTTTTCTCGAAAACTATTTATTAAATTTTTATTAAGAACTTTGAGATTAAGAGAAAAATGAAGATGAACAATACTAAGGAAAATAAAATAGGAAGTAGATGAAGAGACAGACTTAAATATACAAACAAACGCAGCTGAATAATTCGATGACGATTTTTTTTAATGAATTTACCTAAAAAAACGGTCATTAAGAAGATACGATCTCTCATGTTGTAGTTATTTATTTTACAAGTTTAGAATTTAAGAAAGTTTATGCATTCTCGGGATATCTCTGAAGCACTAGCATATTTGTTTACGTCATTAGTTTGGTAATACGATATGGGGGCGTGTTTAGTCTTGGCAGCAAAGAAACGGCAAAGACGGCAGTCTCCCGAGGGATAGCGCGGAAGGCGAAACGTGTCGGTAAACGGCGCCACCAATGGGCCTGGTGATATACTATGTGGTGGCCGCGGTGTGTTGCCGGATATTAGCTAGAGGGTTTCTGCAGAATATGACCTGAGATGGTATGTTCTGGTAGAAGTGTTAAGGCGGTACACTCTCACGATTGGCAATGCGGTATGAGGGTCATGATTTTATGCGGAGGTATTCTGGTAGCAGAATATTGTCCGAGATGCGACCCGGGGCGTTGACCAGAGAATAGTATCGTGCACCAGCATACGGTATCGTGGGGCTTGTCGCAGTGTGCAGGCAGCACCGATGAAGAGCACGGTACCGGCAATGTAATTAGCTATATTCTGCATTCATTGTGAGTGGGAATTCGATTGATTGCATTCCTGACCAGGTGATAGCATTGAGCTATCCAGAAAGGTCTGACATGATGATGTTATATTGGACCGGTACGGAGTGGTGCTTGACACTTACGCAGTCGATGACATCAACTGATCCTGAGAACGTATGCTCGGGAGGCAAGGTGTGCTAATATCCATTGGGAGGGGTGGGTTTTGTATCCACAGGTGAATATAGGGGGTAATGCATGCGAAGATACGAAGTCAAAGTGCGAGGATGACTTCCCCAGTGTCCAATATCATCATGAGGGAGCTACAGCTTCTAGATTCGCCGCTGGAGCAGGTGGGGCCGGGGAAACGGCCCCGGTAAGTGGATTGTTCCATTTTACTGAATAGATATTCGTAAAGGGTTACTTATAATTTGCATGGTCCTTATCGAATTGAAATACGATGTCCGGGAGCTAAGACGTTTACCTTCAGCGTCTGTTACGGTCAGGGAAGCGAGAAAAAAAGAAAGAACATTGGGAATGAGAGACCTGACCAATGGTGAGTCAATGTTTATTGTAACTCCGTCCTCAGATAGTATTGCTTGTCGATAATATTTAAACAAAGAAAAATCTAGCCAACACTCAAGAAAATGTTATAACGTTTGATACTACAATATTTTTATTCACGTTTTATTTATCTTCTCCGAGCAATTCATTGTAGGTGCTTGAAACCTTGCGGTCAAAAACTATTCCGGGCGTCCGAAGAGTACTGGAACTTCAAAGCCGCCGAAATTATTATTAGTATTAATGACGATTTCATAGCGTTAGGTTTCAGGAATTCATGAAAAATGCGGGCCCCCTGAAACCGTGCGTCGCCGATAAATTACCGAATGATACGACTTAATTTTCGGCGTAGATTAAACAGAACGGGTGAAGGGGCGCAGATGTTTGGCGTGAGTGTTTCGTTAATTATGTTAATTTGAACCCTCCGTTGACAGGCTTATTAGTAATTGTAAAATTGTTAGTTAAACATCCCCGAAATTTATGTAAATACTGGCCGGATGAAATGGTCTTTCTACGCTCGGCTGCTTCTGGAATGGATGTCTTTTAACAATCTGGAGGTTCACAGGATGAGGGATGTATAATGTATACATCTAATACGTTGGTAATTATTTAATTTGTGGCCTCTTTGTTTTCTGAAGAAGGAAATAAATGACTAACATAAAAGAAGATTCTTTCGTAGTGGATGGTTATGTAATACCAATTAACACTAGAGAAAATATTGAGCGTACATCTCATTCTGTTTCTTCTTCGGTAAAATCAGAGCCTTTAGAGCTTTTAATAGTTGTGGGTTGTGGCGGTTTCGAGTTATAATAAACGTAATTAGAAACGGTTCAAAATAGATTGTATTCGTTCAAGTTCAATTCATTTTCAGCTCATCGTAAAATTTAACGATTTTCTTTCTATATTGAGAGAATGAAAAGAAAGAAAATAATACTTCCTGCAGCAAATGTAATTAATATGGACGTAAATGTTGCCCGAAATGAAAGGCCGTAAAAGATGATGTTGAAGTTCGTTCATCTCGAAACGTTTTTTTTTTTTGCTTCTCTTGCATATTCATTTAATTCCGAACAAAGAAACGGTTCGCACTGGAATAAAATAAACACGTATACTGTTAACGAAGATGTGTGTCTGATACATGTCCACACATACATCGAACATGTGATAACACAAAACAATAAATAAACTAAACGATTTGCAATTCGACTCTAATGATGGCAGCGAAGTTGAACGACCTGGTGATCTATCTGCCCGAGTTCGATTAAATCACATGAATGAGCGTTTGTTTGGCGACTTTGGGACTTGGTGGACGTCCGAGCAGTGGAAGGTTGGGTTTCCGGTGATGAGAGACTCCGGCAGGCATTCGTGAGGGCGGACAGGAGGAGAGGTTCGCAGGCCACGACCTTAGACCTCACCGACGGACGAACGACGCTGCACGGGACGGAACATTCGTTACGCATCTATTTACAGGACGAGATTTAAAAAAAAAAATAAGCGAATTAAACATTTTCCACTCTAACGGAATAATAAACGATCCGTCAGTTAAATAACAGGTGGCCATTAATATTATTACCTCGTTTCCGGAGGTAACTACCTTTTCTAATCACTAATGAAGTTGTTTAAGCCACTGAACAGTATCCATTATACAAATGCACGTCGTTTATTTTATTTTAAATCCCGTGGAGGAGATTTATTGCTTCGTTTTGCAATTATTAGACGTGCGTTTAAGAAGATTGGAAAAGGAATAAAGCTTTGTTGTAGTTGTATATTTGAGAAAGTTAGAGTTTAAAAAGAAAGTTTATGCATCTGGGAAGCACGAGCATGTGTGTTTACGCTATCAAGTTTAGTGATATGCTACAGGGGTGTGTTTGCCCCAGGCAGGCAAAAAAACGGAAAAAATTATAATTGACATTAATCTCCGTCCACAATAATTTTATATCTGTAGATATGCGTATTTCGGCAGCTAAGCCATCTTCAGTACGCTACTAACTTAAAAGCACTTAAAAAGATCTAAAAGCAATCTAATCATCCTAATAAAATCATAAAATTGTAAAAACTAACAACAATCTAATCATCCTAAAAAATATATACGTCTAAATGTAAGTAAACATAAATTAATATGTATACAGGGTGATTCACGGATCCCGTTCGTTAAAAGTTTACGGATTTCCCCTTTGAGTTTCTATTTTCTATTTTACAATTATAAGTTAGCGATAATGATCTATTAAAATATAATATTTCCAACTTTTGGGCACTTCCGCTTATACCGGAAGTTGTTACCAACTTTCTTAATTTAAACGGAATAGCCCATTTTTATATTGCATTTTTGAATTCCTCAGGAAATTCTAAAATTATTTTATTCAACATATAATGCAAGAAAAATTAGCCGTTTCAGAGATAGTTCAAGTTTTTTCATTTTTTTTTTAACTTGCAATACCTTGCTTATGATACTGCCATACTTGTGCAATAAAAGTCATGATGTTAATTTTTGGCCTGTAGTAGACTACGGCAACATGCTTTGAGATCACGTCCACTTTTAAACTTAATTGTCTACAGGCTGGTTAAAAAGTAACTTCTATTCGAACTGATTTCAACCGTCGAAAAGGCAAGTTTTTTAAATAGAACACCCAATATATTTTTATATCACGGATATAAAATATTTTTGGAAAAAATTATGTCAATTTTCCGAGGGTTACCGTGAATGGTAGACGTATACAGACGTATAAATACATTAATGAGTCGGGCCGCGTCTGTGGTTTAATGTGCAGTGGATATTTGATAAGGGTTGTCCGCGAAATATTAGCCCCGGGGAGGCGATGGTTTATTAGAGATGTGTTATACAGCGTGTCTCTAAACCTATGTCTTTAATTAAAACCACCAATAGTGGTCAATAGAAGAAGCCAAATTTGTTACACAACTATTGGTCAGATAGCAATAATAACGCAGATAAAAATTATTTTACTTTTTCATAGAAATTGTTTGAGGGTCGCTGAATGCAGTTTAAATGTTTCGGCGGAGCTTCGTTTTCAACTATTCCCCGACGTTCGGGGCCATAAAAAATCATAAAAACGCAGACCATGACCTAATGCACAAATATTGTACTTAAGGCAGGTCAAGTATCGTGTCTCTTGTTAATTTTAAAAGCAAATAAATTTTGTAACTAGGTAAGTTCTTAATAGTTTAAAATATTCTGTGCGTGTTGCATTAATTGATGATTAGTTTTGTGCTAATCCGTACTTTAACAGTTAAATTTAAAAAATTCAATCTAAAGGCGATCGAAAAAGAGGAAATTCTTACATCATATTAATTTGTAAATTGTCAATAATCAATTTACAATGTTGATTACTAAAGTTATTGTATTTGTAGAGCAAAAATAAATTTGGTTCTTTATTAAAACTTCTAATAAACGACGAAATAAACGTCTGCACTAGGCGAGAGCTTCTATGTCTTTATTGGTTTAAGCCGACGCGGAAATTCAGGTTCAATATTATCCTTATAAAAACATGTGTTTTGTTTGGAATGTAAACAATTAATAAAATAGTTCGATTGAGAGCTAGCGAAGTTATTCAATCACTTATTTTGAACCCATAGATTATTGTGTGTACAGGCAATCTAATTTATTTAAATTTTTCATCGTACTCACACTCCAATTCTTGCTTTCCGTTTTTACAATAGGAATAGTTTCTACTCTTGCAAAACTTATTCTGCAGCTATTAGTGCGATAATTAGAAAATAGTTTCACGCATTTTCAACGCAGTTACAAAACTAGAGTACGAAGAAGTTTAATTACTTCAGCAAAATTCTAACGAAGATTATGTACTGGTTTTTATCATAATTGTTATTGTCTGTTACAAAGAAACAAACGTTCTTACTTATCGCAGATTGAAAATACAAATAAACATGCCGACGTCCGCAAGTTGGATTCATATTCGTATACAATAAGACCTTGACCCAGTTCTGCTAAACGTAAATAAAAAGTTTTATTGCGGTTTATTGCTTTTATCGGAATAAATTGCTGAAATAAGTTTTTCATTTTTGGGAAAAACATTTCAGATTTGGAGAATTAATGTTTTATGTATGAGGAACTTACAGTTTCGTTTTGAGACACCCTGCATATGGTGGCCGGGGTCTGTTGCCGGGCGTGACCTTAAGGATACCTGCGAAATATGAGCTTAGGTGGTATGTTCTTGCAGAAGTAGTAGAGGGATACAGCCTCATTATTGGCAAGGTGGTATGAGGGTCACGCAGTTTTGAGGAGTTATTCTGGTAGTAGAATATCGTCCTGGTGGCGGTGGCTCGGGGCGTTGCTCGTGCACCAGCATGCGATATCGTGAGGCTTGTCGCAGTGATAAGCAGCAGGATACCGGGAAGATAATTAGTTGTATTCTGTATTCATTGTGAATAGGAAATCAGTTACTTGCATCCCAGAGCAGGTGGTAGCATTGACCTATGCAGAACGGTCTCACACGATGTTGTCGCTGGACCGGTACAGAGTGGTGCATGACACTCACGCAGTCGGTGATATCAACTGATCATGAGAATGCTCAGGAGGCAAGGTATGCTAATATCCATCGGGAGTGGGTTTTGTACAGAGATGTACACCGTAACCGTAAAAAGAATTTCACGCACCTTAATCGTAACCCAAACCGAAATTAATATACCTAAAATAACCCTAATCGAAATCGAAACCTTTATTAATTTTTCGGTTAATTTCGATAACATTTCTTTATACTAACATCAGAGGTGCCCTTAATACTTGCGAGGCCCCGGAGACAAGACCGGCCCTTTGGGTTAGGTTGGTTGACAAATCTCCCCGCTCCCTCTTGCGATAAGGAAAAATGTTTATATTATTTGTATTATAAAGAGCAGAAACATACTCCTACTAAATAAATTGTTTATATAATTGACACGTTTCAATTTCTAAAATACAACAGGACCTCTTTAGTTCGTACTAATAATTGCACTGATTGACCCAGATTTGCGAAATGTTAGGGTTATCGAACCAAAAACAACATAATATCCATCATCCTCATTACCAGGGCCGGAGCAAAATAAGCAAGGCATCAGAGTGCCGATTAAAAACGATTAAAGTACAACTCGAACCATTTCAAGGTTAACCAAACTCGATCCTACAATTGAATTTTTTTTTTTTTTTTTAATTTCAATGTCCACCCAATCCAGCTGAACCCATTCCATTCAACCTAAGTAAAAAAAATATTAAAGAAATTAAAATTAAAAAAAATGTGAAAATGAAGCTCGGCAAATCCCAACTCAACTGACCTGAATTCAACCAAACTGTATACAATAGAAGCAAAAAATTTAAAACGCGAAAAATTAAAAAAAAAACGATTAAAGCGACATTCGACCATTGTGAAGGTCAACCAAACTCGACCCAACAACTGAACTCCATTCTATTCGACCCAAGTAGGAAATTTAAAATCAAAAAACGATAAAAAAATTGATGTTAACAATTAAATGAAAAAAAAATCGACTTCAACCCAATCTAACTCCAATCAAAGTAAAAAAAATAATACAAATTAAAATTAACCTCTGAAACCTCAAGGTCAACTGAACTCTCCTAACTTATTACATCAAATTGCACTCCGTTCTACACAAGTAAAAAAAATTACTTAAGAAAAGTAAAATTTACACATGGGTTAAAGTTAAGTAAAACAAATCTCAAGGTTAATCCAATCCGACTGACATCAACCAAACTCTACATCTAACACAAGTAAAAGATTGAAAATTACTAATAATAAAGATTAAAAAAATAAAATAAAAATCAATTAAAATGAAGCTCAACCAATTTCAACCTCAATATAACTCAACCTAGTTTTATTCATGCCGAGCAAAAATTTAAATAAAAATAAATAAACTAATAATACCATAAACGGAATTTTTCCGTACTCACAACAAAATATAAATTAATTCTTCTATTTTGGTCGCCAGTTGCGGTTTTAGAATGTATGCTAAACGGTTACCAAAGGTGCTCCAAGTGGCGATAACCAATCACAGGCTTTAACCGCGCTGTTAAATTAATCAGCGATTAATTAACTTTTGTGAAAGTGGGGGTAAGCGTGATAGACGCAGTATGCCGCCGAATGATTTGATTTTGAAATTGTGCTTCGCAATTGAAAGAGATTTCGCTTGGCATCGGATAAATGGAAGGCGCATATTGAAGCTGAAATTGATAGTAGCCAGTTTTGCACACCGGTTGGGGTGGATTCATCGCATTCAAACCACTTATTTGCCGCCGCTTACGCCGTAAGGTAAACCACGCCATTTTGCGCTGTAATTTCTGAATGTAATTTTCTACTCGTTTAGTTAAAGGGCGGTTGTTTTGGGCTTCTCTTTCCTTCCCGGGATTGTATTCCCCAGGGTGTATCTCCGCCCCCTGCCCCCCGGGTTCGTTTGCGTGCACCTGTTGAGTATGCTTCGAACCTAGACTTAGTTTTTTATTATCTGGAAAACAAATGGCGGAATCCATTCCGCTTCCGCTAACTAGAGGAGACATCCGCCGAATAATTATGTGCCCGAGCGTCGTCCATTGTCGCCGAATATTGAAAGAACGTCAAGCGAGAGAAGATAAGTCCCTTTCCCTTTTACATTTTATCTATTTCTTTGCGCTACGCTCCCGTGTGGGTCCTCCCTTTATATTAACGGGTTGAGTTTTGTTACATTTTTCAATAATCAAATTAATAAGTCATTTTTACTGTTAACAGCAGCCGGTTCGCATGTTTTGTATGAACTACTTACGGCCAGACGACTGTTTTGCGGCGGTTTCGGTCATGAATCAGAGAGCAATAATTAACGCACAGAAAGTAATGTCCTTCATTAACAGAAATATAATAATTAACGTTACAAAAGTACTTATAGGTGGTAAGTACATATCAGAACAACCACTTTTGTATCATGTTTCACTGTCGATTCACATTTGCGTGAACGTGAATGAAAACTTTCATGAACGAGAGAGCTTAAAAGAAAAACGGATTCATAAAATAACGAGTCCAAAATTAGATTTTCCCTCGCGTAAATATTAATACATTCGAAGTTATTTTCACCGGTCTCCGATAATAATTTACCAATGCCCGATAATAACATTTTTACTTCTCGGCCGGGCGCGTATTAAAAATAAACGTCCTCTCGTAATTCGTGCACTTGAAACGAACTTTATTGCAATCGCTTCCCGCATTTCGCACTAATAATAATCTAAGCTTTTTATGTCGGTTTTTATTGGAAGGAATTCTCCTCCCTATTTATTTCTTAATTACAATGCGCTACTGGGCTTTGTGCTCGCCGGACTTAATTACATGTTAATGTCGTGAAACTGCGTTTGCAAATTGCAGTCCGCACGCTGTTTTGTGATGACGGCCAATTAATTAAATGGCATCGTGGCTAGTTTTCCCGGCAGTTGAGATGTGCATTTTTGCTTTGACCCTTGGAATATTTGAATGGACGATGGAATGTGGCTGTGTGTAGGTCATTTATCTGGGCACTTTATGTAAAGAACGCGTGTGTGCTAAACGAACCTAAAATAGTTGATTTATTAGTTGCTTGGCGGTTATTGCGCAATAACATTCGCTTCTGCGTACTCGTAATTATAGCTCTGAAAATTATTATTACATACATCCTGGTCTTCCCACTGAACATTATTTATCAAAAGGCAGAAGAGTTAGATAAAGTAAATAAGTACATCAAAAGATTTTTTTTCTGCCCTCACATAACAAGGAATGTGGCATGTTGAGCAAAACGTGTTTGGATGAAGAGGAAGGGAATCGCAAAGAAATACAGATTCTTATCATTATTATTTTCGTGCAATTCAGTACACTTTATTTAATTAAGATGCTTTACTAAATTAGAAATCGGATTGAAGTATGATTAATTTGAATTCGAAATCATATGACTCACAATATGAAAATACAAAATTGAAAACATAGCGAAAAGCATTAGTCAGTATTACTCATACTAGGGTGTTAGTTCGAAAACAAGAACGAGCTTGCATTGCACTGCTTTGCAGAACTTGAAACAAGGGCGATTCATTAGAAAACTCCATGCGTTGTATGAATGCAGCTCTCGTTGCAAGCTAATTCTGCAAATTCCAGGGTGGTTTCAGCTACCCACGTCGGGTCAACCGTGGACTTCGTAATAAATAGGGCGAGAGAGAAGGTTTCGGGGCAGTTCCGAACATCATGCAAACCGGATGTGACACGCGTCTTAAAACTTCCTCGTCGTAAAGTTAAAAAAAGTTTTAAATCTATTCCATCATTAATTTTTTTTAAATTTTTATATAAACAAAGTGTACCTGAGAAGCAGCCACCACCGATAAGGATGAGTTTCAATAAAGCCTTATTGTTAACAAAATTTTCTTGAAGAAAACTGGTTTATGTAGATTTGCCCTTCTCTCTTTTATGTTCTAGTTTCAACTTGACGCTGAGCCAAGTAATAATCAATTTTATAGTAATTTGGGATAATCCTTCAAGCGGGAGGCAGTTCACTAAAATGCGTTTTCAAACAGTGAAGCCTTGCACTTATCAATAACGTCAAACTTATGCGTTTTGGTCCAAATTCGTTTAAAATCCTTGCCACTAACATGTTCATATGGCTTTAGCGGAGTTCGTCCTCATAGTTTTCCTAGTGCTCTTGAAAGCCTATCGGTTTTGCTTCCAAGATGAGCCAAGAGGAACATTGCGGAAGATCATTTTTCAGGTTAACAAGTTTCACCAATATCTATGTGGTCTTCCTTTCCCTCTTGAATTTCTAACGGATCACAGCCCATGGAAGGTTTGCTTGCAATTTTTGCACCGGATAAAAGCAACCTATTTGGCTTTGTCGAGCTGAGCTAATATTATAATGGCCTGTAATTTCAAAATTAAGTACAAGCTCGACGAATGTGCATGCAAATATCGTTGCACTTTCATGTCTTCCAATCGATTCAGATCCCATTTTATGAAACTTCTTGTCAATAAGCTATACAGAAAATGAAGACAATTGTCTTGGATGGAGTTGGCCTGCAGGCTGGTAAAGACCCAGTTCTGTAACGTGTGAGTACATTCATAAAGTTTGGATGGTTAGAATCCCTACCTTAGAAGAATGACGCAATAAAACCATACTTTGAACGTGATTAGACTGGCGTAGAAGAGCATTCAATCCAATTGCCCATATCCGACCTGCGACATACAACAAAACTCTAAGTAGCACTGGGAAAGAAGAGGCATGAGAGAGGTATAAAGATTCGAAAACCAGCTTAAAGAAAGCCAAAAACACTTGGATAAACTATGTGTGGAAAGGGAAGAAGATATTTGGGGTAAAGCCTATCAGATAACGAAGAACTTGAATTTAAATCCCTCGATGAATATGAGCGACGAGGAACAGAGAGAAGACAACTGGAGAAATTGTTTTTCCCACCATACCAGCAACGAGAAGTCGAAGAAAATAATGAATTGAAAATAAGAAAACAAAATAATGAGGAAAAATTCTCTTCTTGAGTCAGACTTAATCCTTTGGGAGACATTGCAAATGGCTGCCTCCTGCAACCCCCAGGTTATTCTAGAGATTATGATGAGTAAGCTGGTGTTGATGGAACAAGCAATCGCCGAGGAGACCGCATACAGGTCAATATGTCTACTGGATGAGACTCGCAAATTGGAAACTAATTAAAATAAGACTTACCGAGGACCTAGAATATAAGGATGTGTTATACGAGAACCAATATGGATTTAGAAAAGGAAACTCCATGTTGAGCGCGTTAAAAAGGGTCAGGGATACGACCAGCGAAAGAAAAGGAACAGCAAAAGAGCAAAATAGAACCGTACCTTATCAGAATGGTACAATCATACTTGACCAAAAAAATTATCAAAAACCATAAACAAACCTAATCTGGAATGTAAATTACTGGACTGTTGATTTTTGATAGAAAAAATTGGTTTTAGAAGGATAAGATAGATGGTAATTCTTGGCTTCCGGTTGGAATCGCGTGTCCCGGATTTCTTCTACTACCGACGTTGCGCTCTCCATTGCATAAATTGCAGAAGAACTTCCTCAGGGCTGCTACTGCTCGAGGTGCTCCTGCTGCTGCTTCTTGTAAGTTGATGAATCAGTCTCATCGACTTACAATAAGCAGCAGCAAGACCACCAGCGCAGCACCACCAGCAGTAGCAGCTCTGAGGAAGTTCTTCTGCAATGGAAAAGGAAACGTCGGAAGTAGAAGAAGTACTTTAAAGAAAATAAAATAATAATAAGATTGGGTCGGATTTACATTGACTTAAACTGAATGGTAACGGAAAACGAACAGTTAGAGTAAGGCGTGGAAGAGGGGTGGGGGGGGGCACTATTTGCATAGTCAATATTTTCCCGGATAATCTATTATAAAATACAAATATTGACAAAATTGCATATTCCATAACAAAGAAAAAAGAAAACCGTTTTAAGCACAAAGAGATGATAACGAACTCTCTGCACGCGAGAGATCCAAAAAGCAACCAAGTCAAAAGGATTACAGTAAGATTAGGAAGAGTTGGGCAACAATCTGGATGGACATGGACATACCCATAGAAATTTAATAATACACAATGAAATATCGTTCTTTTAAACTCAAAAATGTGGATTGAAGTTCAACCTGGAAACCGAAGACACCAATGCACTTACAGCCAAGGAAGCCTTCAAACTTATTAAGCAGAAAAACACGAATTTTCAACATCTAAAAAAACTATTTCAACGAAAAAGTATCCATCATGGCAATGGTACGGCTCTGCGGTATTGCGAAAATGCTGTTAATTACCAAAGCAAGGACGAAATAGTACCGCCGCAGCACCTGATCCGATTTCGAATGTTTTGTTAGTATTTGCTACACGCATAAATCGAAATATTAGGATTATTATTACTTATGTTTCCTCATTTATCATGAATTGTGCTGCACACATCGGGTGGATTGTATGGCGAAATGGGTGAAGGTATAGGAATTACGTTACGCTCAATTTGGCCTTGGATGGGCGACCATCCTGGTAAAAGTTACTACAGGCTGGCATGGTGATCGGCACCCTTACATCTAAAAGTAGAAAAGGGTTATTGATTATGTATGTACGTACTTATGTAGTATCCATAGCATTTCATTGTTTTTTTTTTTAATATTGTAGCTGTACAGTGGTTTTCAAATCAGTTGAGAGCTATAGAATAGTTTCCAAATCAATTGAAAGCGCCAGCCTTTGCAGTTTCGATATATTTTCTAAGAACTTTGAAGTTCGAAACGTTTATTTTTAGAATACTCATTCAGTAATGGATCATTAATCAGAATATAAAAATAAATCGATTATCTAATCACCTAAGAGTGATGTAGTTATACAATCGTAAAGCCATAGACTAACAAGACCCGTTAGCTTAGTGGTAAGAGCATCGCACTGATTGCATCAAAGCGAAGGTCGGTGGGTTCGATTCCCCCATGGGTCGAAACGTTTTATTAATTCTTTTTCTTTGGCTTTTCGCAAAACATACACAATCTATAGCAAGAAGAAAACAAGCGTATACAGACGATAACTCTCTTAAATGGGGTTGTTCTTGGGGGGTACGGTAGTTATTCTATCCAACAGTGAAAGAAATTGACTGCAGTCAATTTATACACGTCATAGATTGGGCCAGCGTCACTCTCTAAATATTTTCCATTCAATTGACTTTGTCATAGGAGTTTGGTTTGATGAAAAGCGTTCTCAGCCACTGTCGTGGTGTCCCACGTTGGGCGCCAATTGGTACGGCCGCATTTTCTGGAAGAAAATGGTTTGTTATTTCAGAGAAAATTGTTTTCACCAGTACCTGCAACTAGAACGAAATAGATGTATTCAAATTGACGACTATTTTTTTTTTTTACAGCCGAGGGAAAAGAGATTCTCTCCAATGAAATATCAAAATAACACGAAAACTTCATTAAAATTTCTTTTATGTTCCAGAGTTCACATAGGCTACACATAAAAACAAACGTGAAAATTCTTAATCCAAAGGAAAGCAGGAAAGCAGAGCATCGAGCAAAGTTCCAGTTTAAGACTTTAATACAATTTTTTCCGAAAAAAGGAATTTTACCACAATTCTGAATTTACAACGAATTTAGAATGGTTTTCGTTCTTTAATTTTTTTTCTCCTGTTGCTTTTTTTCTATCAAGCCTCAAAAGTGGCATTTTGGGTTAAAGCCTGTGGCGGCCTTAATATATAGTTGCGAGGCCCCGGGTAAGACCGGCCTTGTGGGTTGGGTTGGTAGGGACCCCCCCCCCCCTCCCGCTTGCGATAAGGAAAATGTTTCCTTTTGTATTCTAAAGAGCAGAAAAATACTAAATAAATCAAAAAAATAATAAAATTAATTTTCTTTCAGTTCTTGGATCGAGTTTGGTTAACCTTGAAATTGTTCGACCTGCGCTTTAATCGTTCTTTTAATCGATTCCCTCGTCATGCCTTGCTTATCCTGCTCCGGCCCTAGTAATTACGAAAATTGATTATTTTGTCTGTTCTTCGATAAAGTTAAAATACAAATTATTAAAAATAAAACAACGATTAACACCGAAAAACAATAAAAAAATTTATTTAAAAATTAAGTGGAAAAGAGCTTTCAACGTCAACCCAGCCTAAATCCATTCAATCCAAGTAAAAAATTTAAAACAAATTAAAATGAACACCTCAGCAAATCTCAAAGTCAACTGAACCGTCCCAACTTATTACATCAGATTGCACTCCATTCTACACAAGTAAAAATATTTTTAATACACTTAAAAAGGTAGAAAAAATGTTAAAATATGGATTAAAGTTATGTTAAACAAATATCAAGATCAATTCAATCCAACTGACATCAACCAAACTTTATCTAACGTAAAGTAAAATATTAGAAATCACTAGAAAAACTGCAAGTAAAGACCATCGCCATTTGGCGATAAATTGCCACGGTTGGCAACACTGTCTGTCTCTAAAATCACATTCGAAATTTTCCTTTTTAAGTTGCGAGCTACTTTCGGTAGCAATCATTTAAATTGGTTCCACGTTAAGCAATAATTTGTCAAAATTAACTTTTTAACTCAAGTTTTGGAAAAATAATGTGTACTCAAATTAAAAAAAAAATCTGACAACTGAAATTATTTAACAATACCTTTTATGCAATCGTTTTCACACTTTAGAAGAGATGCACATTAATTACGAAGCAAAAACTGACAAATAATCCTTTTCTTATTCACCATGGAAACGAAAACAATACCGAAAGTATTTGTCGGTTTTTGCTTCGTCAACTAACGACGCAAACCACATCTTTCATAATTTTGACTGTAAATTCTGATTGTAAAGATACTGATTTTTACGTTTCTAGGGCTTAAATTAATTTATTTAATCGAATAAAACACTCGGTAAAAAAACAATTAACCGTAATTTAATAATGATTGCAATCTAATTTATTTGTAACAATTTATTTTATACACTAAGGACCAGTTTTACAATGAGAGTTTAACTTTGAGCCGAAGCTTAAATCCCTCACAACAATTGTTGAAATAATCGTCGCTAAAGGTTTAAACCTCAGCTCAAAGTTGAGCTGCAATTGTAAAACTGGACCTTAGTCTAACTTCGACGATCGCTAATTAGAATTCGACTGACTCCTGAGTCATCCCCGGCCGATTTTATATTCTACGCTGCTTTCTCGTTTGTTCCATCTTCGAAGATGCTGGAAACATCGAATTTGTTCGGTAGACATTCCGGCGGCGCGGCGTGCCGATGACGCACAATAACGTACCGAATTCTTGACGCGTGCCACTCAGCCCACTACGTCACAATGAACGTAGTGGGCTGAGTGGCACGCCACAATACAATATTACTGTGGACTATAAAATCTAGTCCTCTTACAACAGACGTTATTCTTGAAATAAGAGCAGGACTGAAGTATTGTACTTAAATTACGATTTGTCAACAAATCGTCCTTTAAGGGAAACAATATTTCAGCGAATAAGTTTCTAAATGTTCATTTTATACAGATACGCAAAATATTTCCGCATTTATATGATTGTAGATTTTATGCAAGTTTTCGATAATCTGAATTCTGATTGAACTGTCATGAAAATGCGAGGACCCGGGCGGTTGCCCGGCTCGCCTGCCCCTGAAGCCGCCATTGGTTAAAGCTTCCTCTAGTTTCTTTAAATAACAGAGCAGCAGCTCTTCAAGCACAAAATATGGATTATATGTACAGAGTGGGTCATTTTTGATGGTTTCCCAGGGTTTCTCAGTTATTTAAAAGCAGCAGAAGAAAACCGTTCTCACGACCCATTGCTACTTTTTCGAGAAAAACCGAGTGGAAATAACAAAAGTTAGATATCTCGATTCGTTCGGGAAATATCGGCCGAAAACGAATTTTCGCGAAAAACTATTTTTCATAATATCTCGGCAATTTGATGAGATATTTTGAAAATTCGAAAAACGTTTTATTCAGCAATGAACGCAGATCTAACTGACGTTATTGTCTTTCGTAAAAGCCGCACCAGTTTTGCGAAACCGAATATAACTTAAAAATTTTAAACGGGAACCGCAGTTGGCTATGACACCAGTAAATTGCCTGTTTCCTTACCTTTTCAAAAATATATAACTCGATACAGTTATTTTCATAAACAACGAAATTATTGAATGCTTTCATTTTTCTACCGCAACAAAGAATGCTAGGACTTAAGTAGGCTTAGATTGCTAAACTCAACAAATGAAGAAAAAATCATAATGTGACGCTGTCCTGTCAAAATTAAAAGAGGTCACATTACGATGGTTTCTTACGATAATTTGGAGAAATGGGACATGCTTACAGCATATATCGAGAGCGGGAAGGATTTAATTGCAACATCCGAAATATACTTCATTAGATACCCAGAAAGACGGCAACCAGATTCAAGAGTTTATAAGAGAATTAAAAATAATTTAAAACTGTATGGAGCTTTTGAGAAACCCAAACCAAAAAAGTACAGTAAACCTGAGAAAGAAAATGAGGTTGTAAACGTTTTGGCGTTGGTTGAAGCCAATCCAAATATTTCTTCGAGAGAAATAGAAAACGATATAGGAGTAAGTAAAACAAAAACTTTACGAATTTTACAAGAGCATAAATTTAGACCACACAAAACTAGAATGAATCATTTTCTATATCCGGAAGATTTTCAAAAAAGGACAGAATTTTATCAATGGTATAAGTGTAGATTGGACAATACTTTCCAAAATAACATCATTTGGAGTGACGAAGCCCGATTTACCAGCGACGGAACATTTAATCGTCATAATCATCATCACTGAAACACTGAAAATCCTCATGCTACAACAATTCGACGTCGGCAAGGACGATTTGGAGTGAATGTTTGTTGTTTTCTTAAAAAGAACAAGTTACACTATTTTACGTATGAGCAAAATTTGAATGCTGTTCTATGTTGAGTTGCTAAATATACATTTGACACAATTTCTGAATAATATGCAGGATAATGAAAAAGAAGCAGCATGGTTTCAATTAGATGGAGCACCATCACATGCTTCATTTTTAACTCAAAATTTTAAACCAGCGTTTTCCTGAGAAATGGACCTATAAAATGGCCTGCAAGTACACCGGATATAATGCGCCTAGATTTTTTTTCTGTGGGGCAATTTAAAGAACTACGTTTATTCGAAACAAAATTTCACCATTTCAAATTCAAAGCGCAGTAAACTCGATTAACAAAAGATGTCAAATTTGCCTCCGAGAAAACGGTAGGCAGTTCGAACATTTATTTTAGTAAATAGGAATAAGTAGTTAAGAATCCTTCTTTCTTTTTTAATGTTTTCTATGGAAGAGTTTTTTTTTCTTTAAGAAATTACCTTTAGTTTTGTGTAAGTCGCAGTAGGTTATGCATTACTAATTATTAGTTCTATTTTTTAATTGATGTAGAATTTTGAACTCGATCGTATTCATGCTAAGTTAGTTAATCTGGAGATTTAAATGACTCAATAAAATTTAATAGTGCTTACAATTGGGTTCAGAATTGTAGCATGTTATAAATTGGGTTTACCTATTATAACAATTGATTTGAAAAACCAACTTAATTTTTTTTAGTTTCTGGTGCATACTGCAACTTGTTATTTATTAGAAAATAAAAAAATAATATCTGTATTTTTATCTTAAAATAATTAAACCATACATTTTTGGAAACCTTATTAAATCAATATTTTATTAGTGTCTTCAAATTATCGTAAGAAACCATCGTAACATCACCTCTTTTAATTTTGACGGACAGCGGCACATTACGATTATTTCTTCATTTGTTGATTTTAGCAATCTAAGCCTACTTACTACCGTATTCATTCTTTGTTGCGGTAGAAAAATGAAAACATTCAATAATTTCGTTGTTTATGAAAATAACTGTATCGAGTTATATATTTTTGAAAAGATAAGGAAACAAGCAATTTACTGGTGTCATAGCCAACTGCGGTTTCCGTTTAAAATTTTAAAGTTATATTCGGTTTCGCAAAACTGGTGCGGCTTTTACGAAAGACAATAACGACAGTTAGATCTTCGTTCATTGCTGAATAAAACAATTTTTGAATTTTCAAAATATCTCATCAAATTGCCGAGATATTGTGAAAAACAGTTTTTCGCCAAAAATTCGTTTTCGGCCGATATTTCCCGAACGAATCGAGATAGCTAACTTTTTTTATTTCCACTCGGTTTTTCTCGAAAAAGTAGCAATGGGTCGTGAGAACGGTTTTCTTCTGCTGCTTTTAAATAACTGAGAAACCCTGGGAAACCATCAAAAATGATCCACTCTGTACATCATCTTAATTAATTATTTAATTATTATTGGAAAGCGATACTTTTTCAAAATCAAACATATTTGTTTCGCATTTGTTTGGAAGATGTTGAGACGAAAAACTCAATCTAGTTGGTACCTGAAAACCAAGGACGCCAATGGACTTACAATCAAGGAAGTAGGTAGTATTCATCTGTTGCTCGTATTGCACAAGCTTTTTCATAAATATCGTAATTTCCAAATTAAACTGAGAACGCTGGGCTGGCCTTTACAGTTTCGGTATGCTTTTCTAAGGAACGGTTATTTTTAGAACACTCATTCAGTAATGGATTATTAATCAGAATGTAAAAATAAGTCGATTATCTAATCTACACATTACCTTGGACTAATGAATTTATAAAATCGCAATGCTACGAATTAACAAGACCCGTTAGCTTAGTGGTAAGAGCATCGCACTGATTGCATCAAAGCGAAGGTCGGTGGGTTCGATTCCCCCATGGGTCGAAATGTTTTAGTTTCTTCTCTTTTCGCCGTTATCTGATTTAAGGTTGTTTCGATACTTTTAAAAACTGTACGCGCCACGTGAAATACACAGTTTGTTGCACATTATTATATACACTGTGTCCACATTTCGATGCTCACCATTGGCATCTCGATTATTAGAAGACATAGAGCAACGGTTAAATGGTGAATATTTTGCAGAATTCTTTTGCTCGCAACAAATCTCATTTCAAATTTCAAAATTCCTCAATAACGATAACACCTGATGTGACCTCTTCTAAACTTTTACATTGTTGAGACACTTTTTTAAGACAAAGTTTTTGATGCAAACAGAAACCTCCGATTGTCATTTGTGTTCAAGTTATTAGGGCTAACATTTGTTTTTCATATGACATCCATATTAGGTTTTTGGTTAGTTAGATAGCCTTTAAAAAGAGCTTTTCAACGATGTGTAACATACCCGAAAAATTTTTATTTTTAGGGAGATATTAACAAAAACATAAACTAATCCCTTATGAAATTAGTAGGCTATGGAATTAAACACCAACGAAAAAGCTTAAAGATATGCTAAGTATGCTGTAAATTAACGAAATGATAATAAAAGGAAAATAAAGGAAAAGAAAGTAAAGAAAGCGTACTAAAAGGTGAGGTCGACTTAAAGAAACTGTTCAATATGACAACCATTCTGTTCCACACACTTTTGACACCTTATTCTAACAGAGTTTCAGAGTGCAAAATGATCTTGCAAACCATTGTACTAGTCCATTATTTGAAAGTACTCTAATTAAAGTTTTCTCTCAAAAAGTGTACGTCACGAGTGTTATGGACCAGGTAACCATCCTACAGGAACCTGATGTTTCGCGGCATGTCATCAGGATTAATAATTTGTCTCGAAGCAAGTTTTCTTCGTTTGTTAGTAGTTCCAAATATCTGTTACGTCAATATCGTTTCGTTATTTTACAGTATTGAGTGTTTAATTTCATAGCCTACTAATTTCAAAAGGGATTAATATATGTTTTTGTTAATATCTCCCCTAAAAATAAAATTTTTTCGGGTATATTATATATCGTTGAAAAGCTCTTTTTAAAGACTATCTAACTAACTAAAAATCTAATATGGGTGCCATATGAAA
Organism: Prosopocoilus inquinatus; assembly: GCA_036172665.1. Taxonomy (NCBI): domain Eukaryota; kingdom Metazoa; phylum Arthropoda; class Insecta; order Coleoptera; family Lucanidae; genus Prosopocoilus; species Prosopocoilus inquinatus. The sequence continues at coordinate 37,886,491 of CM069877.1, forward strand.
AACAAAAGTTAGCCCTAATAACTTGAAAACAAATGACAATCGGAGGTTTCTGTTTGCATCAAAAACTTTGTCTTAAAAAAGTGTCTCAACAATGTAAAAGTTTAGAAGAGGTCACATCAGGTGTTATCGAGTTATTGAGGAATTTTGAAATCGTAAAACTTTAGTTTTCTTAAATTATCTTAAAATTCAAAAAAGTTATGGTGAATTTGAAATGAGATTTGTTGCGAGCAAAAGAATTCTGCAAAATATTCACCATTTAACCGTTGCTCTATGTCTTCTAATAACCGAGATGCCAATGGTGAGCATCGAAATGTGGATACAGTGTATATATATTTTTATTTTAATCACCAAAAAAAATAGAATTGGATTATTCCATATGTACTTTAAAAAGCGGCTGCTGCATCCTGTCTAGAGGGAAACAAAAATATTCTCCTTTACAGAAACAATATCGTAAAAGCCAATAAGAAAATATAAAACCTATAAAAAGCTGCAAGTTATTTTTAAGTTATGCGATATATTGCAACCAAGAAAAAAATAATAAACGAGGTCTCTTCATATTTGTGGAAAAAAGGGATAATTACTTAGTTTATTGTTTCATGTTGTTACATACCAGGTACAGGTTTTACGTAATTTGTATTAAACTCACGATTTCTTGTGTGTTCTTTATTCCGCTCTATTCTGCTGGGATTTTTTTTTAATAAAAGCGCTCACCTTTAGAAAAGATTCCCATAAAACGAGACGCCTTATCGATCTCCCGACGTCCTTATTATTAAATATCAAATACAATGAAGCATAAATGTCAGTCGAGATTTTTATTGAATTTTTCCAGGCATATAAGAATCTGAAATTCATTGACCTCACAGAGAGCGCCTTCTTACACGGCTACTTACAACAATAAAAACCTTACAAACTGCTCCATTACAAGTGACGAAGAGATTCGTATCGCGGGCATCGTCCGGTAGCATCGTCTGATACACGAGGAGGAATCTCTGCACAAGAAGGAAGATTAAAACACTAAAGCCCATTGAGCTGACAGCCTCAATTTCGACTTTCTCCGCGCATTGATTCGCTGGCAATTAACAGGTTATTACGGACGGTCTTATTCCAAATAAGGCCCCGAACTGATCGGTATCGTCCACAAGGGGCCCACACAACAAGATACTCCCATTCAGAACGGTTAAATATCATTTGGAACTTAACTACTGCGCGCGAGATTTGGTGAACCAACAAGTCCTCGTGGGCGTTAATGTTATGCTTTATATGTAACAGAGATTACAGTCAAGGTAGTAAGTACTCCTAAATAAAAAGAGAATTTTCTTTTTTGGAAATTGATGCAGAAGAACTACGTGAACGACCACCAGTGATATGTAACTTACGTGCTGGAACAACACGAACAAAAAATTAAGAGCAATAATTCAATACAATTCTATCTTTAAATTATACTCTGCTGTACTATACAGAGTGTCTCAAAACCTCTGTCTTTAAATGAAACTGTAAGTTCCTCGTTATATAAGAGATTAATTCTCCAAATCTGAAACTTTTTGCCCAAAAATGATAAACTGACCTATCACAAGCGAGCACAGTCCCTTTGTTTTGAAACCTCTGCTTGGTTTACGACTTGTTTCAGCAATTTATTCCGATAAAAGCATTAGAACCGCGATAGAACTTTTTATTTACGTTTAGAAGAACTCGGTCAAGGTCTTATTGTATACGAATATGAATCCGACTTGCGGACATCGGCATGTTTATTTGTATTTTCTACATGCGATAAGTAAGAACGTTTGTTTACGTACTTCTTTGTAATAGACAATAACAATTATGTTAAAAATGAGTACCTAATCTTCGTTAGATTTTTGCTGAAGTAATTAAACATCTTCGTACGCTAGTTTTGTAAGTGCGTTGAAAATGCCTGAAATTATTTTTTAATTATCGCACTAATAGCTGCAGAATAAGTATTGCAAGAGCAGAAACTATTGTTATTGTAAAAACGGAAAGCAAGAATTGAAGTATGATATGATGAAAAATTTAAATAAATTAGATTGCCTGTACACACATTAGTATATGGGTTCAAAATAAGTGATTGAATAACATCGCTAGCTCTCAATCGAACTATTGTATTAACTGTTTACATTTCAACACAAAACACACGTTTTTATAAGGATAATATTGAACCTGAATTCGGCTTAAACCAATAAAGACAAAAAACTCTCGCCTAGTGTTTATTTCGTCTTTTCGTCGTAGTTTTAATAAAGAAACAAATTTATTTTTGCTGTACAAATACAGTAACTTTAGTAATCAACATTGTAAGTTGATTATTGGCAATTTACAAATTAATATGATGTAAGAATTTCCACTTTTTCGATCGCCTTTAGATTGAATTTTTTAAATTTAATTGCTAAAGTACGGATTAGCACAAAACTAATCATCAATTAATGCAACACGCACAGAATATTTTAAACTATTAATAACTTACCTAGTTACAAAATTTGTCTGCTTTTAAAATTAGCAAAAAACACGATACTTGATCTCCCTTAAGTACAAAATCTGTGCGCTAGGTCATGGTCTGCATTTTATGACTTTTTATGGCCTCGAACGTCGAAGAATAGTTAAAAACCAAGCTCCGCCGGAACATTTAAGCTGCATTCAACGACCCTCAAACAATTTCTATGAAAAAGTAAAATAATTTTTATCTGCGTTATTATTGCTATCTGACTAATAGTTGTATAACAAATTTTGCTTTTTTTCTTGACTACTATTTATGGTTTCAATTAAAGCCATAGATTTAGAGACACGCTTGTAGGGTGCTGCGTTTTGAAACGCAACATAGGAAATTCCATGTTAATTTAAATGTGCATGAATATTGGCTTCCTTAATTGTTTTACAGCAAAATTCCATTTAGGCTTCTTAAAACGCTCTTCAAGATGAATCTGTCTCTGAAGTTTTAGAACTTTTCATTCGCTCAGTTTCAAGATATTTAAAAAAGTTCAGTAACGAAATATAATTTATACCAAACTATCAGCACAGCCTTGATCAGCAAATAATAATAATAATAATAATGTCTTTATTGTGTACAACGTACACAGAATGTATCAAGTTTAACATAAATGTCACAATCACAGGGCGAAGTTCAGACGTTGTAAGTAATCTTACTAGTCTGCTTTTCAACTTAACCCTGTCTAAATAAAAGATAATGTTAGATAGTATGCCTATACTACGGACCTAAGTACTAAGCTAGACTAAGATAGGAATGAAGATAGCTAAGTAACGAGGATAGTGAATAGTAGGGATGAATTTAGAGAAAATGAAAGAAGGAAGGAAAATAATAATAAGGGAAAAGAAGAGAAGAAGAGAAGGAAGAAAAGTAAGAAAAGAAAGAAGAAAATAGAATTCAAACTCAATGATAGCACTCCTAAGAAAAAAAATACAAAAGAGCAGATCAGATGGGGAAAAAAAAAGATAACACAAAATATTATATTATTAAAAGCATTAGCATGCATCAACAGAGCTGTGATAGTCGGAATTACGAGTTATGAGTTATGAGTTACGAGTTAAAGGACTTGACTAGTTAGTTAAGCTACTACATTGTAGCTTAAACAAATGCATTCTTAACTGTTTTTTTTTGAAAGAAGTTAAATTAAGGGCCTTAAGTTCATTAGATAAAGTGTTGTATCTGTCATAAATGCAGTAGGAAAAACTCCTCTCAAAAAGGGCAGTTCTGTATGCCGGGGGTGAAATTCGTCCACGGAATCTGGTGGTAACATTGTGAACGTCAGAGCGAAAGCGAATCTTATTATACAAATAAGGCGGCGTCTTAAATGCCATTAGTTTATGAAAAAAAAAACACAACAAATGCAACTCTCTTCGATTGCGCATGTTAAGCCAGGAAACTTCTGAAAGCTTATGAGAAATATGGCAAAATTTCCTAATTCCAAATATGAATCTGAGACAGGAATTTTGAATTTTTTGGATACGATTGGTAATTATACTGTCTATGGCTGTATGGTAAATGGGTGCGCAATAAGTAAACTGCGAAAGAACCAGAGTTTCACATAAAAGCTAGTCTCAACGTTTAAGGTGGATCTGTAGGGATACAGCTTTCGTAAAGAAAGATAAGCATTGCTAATATACTTAGATATCTGATGTCGATACCGAAAGGTATTGTCAATAAATAATCCCAAGTTTTTAGTTCCATTAACAACAGGAATTTTTTCATTATTCATTTCAATGTTTAAAGTGTTGCTTAATTGTTTACAACATTTAACCTTCTCAAAAAGTAAAACTTGTGACTTTGTAGGATTGATAGCCAAGGAATGGGCTTTAGAAGTCTTGTATAAGGAATCCAAATCTTCGTTAACTTTAAGAACACCATTGTGCCAGTCAGCAGGTTTAAAGGAGTAATATATTTGCATGTCGTCCGCATAAATATGGGCATTACTGTTCCTCAAAACTGAAATAAATTTAGCACTATATATGGAAAAAAGCAATGGACCTATGAGTGACCCTTGCGGCACTCCTTGCATAACTCTGAGCTGTTCCGAGCTACGGTCACTGAGAATAACTGACTGCTTGCGATTAGACAGATATTCTTTAATAAGATTAGCAGAGTTAAAATTTAGACCAATGAATTGCAAAATTGAAAGTAACAAGTCGTGCTGTACCATATCGACGGCTTTGGTATAGTCCAGCAACACAAGGATAGTAATGTATCCGTTATCAGAGGCCTGTAATATGTCATCTGTTACTTTTGCTAGCGCGGTAGTACAGCTATACCCCCGCCGAAAGCCAGACTGAACACTGGGAAGTATATTTGCCTCTATTACATATTTTGACAGTTGGGAGAGTATGACTTTTTCAAATATTTTAGATGCAACCGGTAGTAGGCTTATAAGGCGAAGATCTTGCAAATTAAGAGGATTCTTAACTTTTGGTAAGGGACGCACTAAAGCATATTTCCAACAGTCAGGTACGGAACTGTCGATAATGCATGAATTAACTATGTGAGTAAGATACGGGACGATAGTCGGGCAGCACATTTTAATCATTGTTAAATTTATATCATCCGAGCCTGCTGCATTTGATTTAAGACCATTAATAACTTTGACTATAAAATCAGTATGTACTGTATGGAAGGCAAAGTTTCTATTGTGACTGAAGTCTGTTTCGTAGGCAAACTTCAAGTTACGGTCGGGAGAGCAAGTTGGTAGACTGTTGACAAAGAAGTCGTTAATCTTATCCACGTCTGCAAGGTGAATAGGGACATCAGCGGGCTGATTTTTAATATCCAGTAATCTAATGTTCTTCCAAAGAAATTTAGAATTACGTGTGCGAGAGACGTACTCAAAATAAGCCCTCTTCTCTAACTTAAAGGTATTCGTCGTTAAGTTTCTCAACCTTTTATAATAATCCCAATACTTATCAGCCCTAGAATTACGAAATTTGGATTTAGCTTTATCCCTAAGGTTCATTAGCAGTCTTAGGTTATCCGTTAACCAAGGTATGTATGGTTTGGCGAAACGACGAGACTTTAATGGTGCATGCGTGTTAAACAACTGTAAAATTTGATTATTGAGAAAAATTATTTTTTCATCAACCGTGTTTAATTGGAATATATGATGAAAAGGGATGCGTTTTTAATCCAGAGAGAACGCTTCCGGATCAATCCTACTAAAATCCCGATAGGTACGTATGATAGGGATGGATGCAGGACTATTCAAAGGAAAAGTGCAGTAAATGAAATCATGGTCCGAAAATTCACAGTTAAAAATGCCAGAATCACTCACTATGCAATCTGTTGTAGTCAACATTAAGTCAATTAAAGTAGCCGAGTTAAGAGTTAATCTGGTGGGTTCGACAATTAATTGTTTAAAATTGATCGACTCTAAAAATTGAAGGAGGTAAACTGAAGGTAAACTATCTAATTTTATGAACAGATAAAATAGCGACATCTTACTATCGCTTTTTGACCTAACATTGCACAAAATTTTTCTAATATCTAATTTTAGGAGAATAATATTAAAGTCACCACAGCAAAAGATTTTCTCCGCGTACGGTAATACGATAGCAAGTGAGTTCTCTAATTCGTCTAGGAAGATTTTATAATCAGAATGAGGGGGTTTATAAATGCCACCTACAACAAATTTCATATTTTCCAAGCGTAACAAAACCCATAATTGTTCAATTATATTTGCAGTTTGTATAACGGAAAAATTAAAGAGATTATTTATATAGACACCAATGCCACCACCACGTGCGGACCTGTCACATCTTAAGAATGTATAACCCTGTATATTTAAATTAGCATCCGGGATATCCTGATGAGGCCAAGTTTCTGTAACTACCAAAATATCAATATTATTACCGATTAGAATTAGACTAAGATAATGAACCTTGGTAAAAAGAGATCTGACATTGATGCACGCCAACTTAATAAAACCTTTTTGCATGTTTAATGTTTACCCAGATTATTAAATACAAACTTTACCGAAAAATAACATAATATGCTAGAGGGATTAAATTAAAATTGCTAATTCTTTTTCCCGTTAAATGTTAAAATAAATTACTGGAAAAGCTTTCTCAATCAAAAACGAACTAGCTTTATTAATTATCTGTCCAGTTTTCACTATCGTTGATCAAGGCCGTGCTGATAGTTTGGTATAAATTGAATTTAGTCACAGAATCTTTTTTTAAATATCTTAAAACTCTGCGTATGAAAAATTCTCAAACTTCATAGACATATTCATCTTGAAGAGCACTTTTAAAAAACCTGAATGGAATTGCTGTAAAATAATTAGGAAGAGCACATTTAAATTAACACGGGATTTCCTACATTGCGTTTCAAAATGCAGCACCCCGTATACTATATGAAGCGAACTTTAAAAAAAAAATCAGGCCGTTCTTGACCGTGAACGTCTTGTAAACCTATTTTTAAAACGGAAATCTGACCTTCCCATCCTAAAACGAGCGGCACGGCATACACGCGGACGTCAGAAAAGAACGGTAAAAATAATTTTATAGGGCGGAACAATTGCGTTTATCAGTTAGATAAAATTTACGGCTCGGTTTGATTAGACAGCTAGTAAAACGGCAGCCTACATTTCTTTGCGCTATAAAAACCTCGCGCGGCACTTCGACTTTAGCAATAAAAACCGTTGTGATTTACATTTGCAACTGTTCCGACACGACTTGAGCGTTTGTTAAAGTCTTTCTCTATCACAACAGTGAAGTGGAAAGTAAAAGCAATCGCAAATTTTTAGGTGTTTCGTAAATTTTCTTGTATTTCACGTGGCGCATAAAGTTTTTAGAGGTATCGAAACAACTTTGACGATGAAGAATACGTATAAAAGAACTCCACAGTAATTAGACAATAAAATAGTTACTATGAACCTATTTTATAAGAGTTGTATAAGAGCAATATTAACATGACTACCCATTGTCGTATAACGTATTTATTAAATAGATTTGTAATACTTCCAGAAACGTTTATTATACAGCTTAAAAAGTAGTGCTGACAGTACTTTATGAACAGCTTTTTAGACACTTCTGTATTATTATTTTTCTGCATTACTTGTGCCCATTTTGGACATTCAAGTGCTCTGACAAAATGTTTGTAAGACCAAATAATAGAGCTTTAAGTTTTAAAGACTTGCTGTATAAATATTTATAAGAATTTAATAAAGGTTTAATAAAGGTAAAATTTGGTAAGGTAAAAGGAAGTAGGATAAAAAAATCTAAACTTAACCTTCAAATAAAATCAATAAAGAATTTTCAGGAAATCAAGGAAACAGTTTCTCGTAATTGGAGACAAATTTCCTAAACAATCGTTCTTCCTCGTTTCTTTTTTCCTTTTCTTTGCGTTTGTTTAAATCAAATTATACGATGCACAGGAAAATTATATCAATGGAGCATTTCAAGAAATTTCTATGTAAAAGAAATTGGGAGTCCTAATACAGCTGGCCAATCTAGCCTAATCCTCACTTGCGTGTGTTTATTTAAGCATTAGGCAATTAAAACCAATTATCCTGTTGACCTTTCCTCTCAATCCTTTTCCAGTTAATTGTCATTTGTCATGTTAATGTCAATACAGTCCTTGTAACTTGATAATTAACCCATCTGGCGTTCGTCCAATTCGATTTCACCCAGGGAACGTGCAATGTTAGATTCTTTACGCGTTCTGGTTTTATGCGAGGTGTAAATAAAGTACTTCTGCAATAAGTCTTTTAAAACCATCATTCTTCTCGATGTTCAATTTCAAAAGAATATTAATAAACTAAATACTTTGGATATTTCTTCTTCATGCAGTGATCCTCTTGGTCTTGAAGGTAGAATTCGGCATGCTTGACGTTTCCGTAATCGAGAGAATATTTTGATGGTTTCCTCTCCCAAACTTTGGATGAGGCCCTCTCTCTGCAAGACATGTTTTCTTTAGTTCTACTTTTTAATGAAATTCATTTATGTAGATTAAGAAATCTGCAATACGATCTGTACAAATATTATAAACAGCGGATATTAAACTCGCCAAGTGATTTAAACTTATCAGTACCCGTTGGACTATCAACGAATGTAAACAACTTACGCATGTAATCTCCCATCATTTAATTAAAGCAGAAGGAAAAAAAAAACGCTTAAATACACACATTAGTTACGCATGGAACATTACCATATAAAATGAATATACGCATTTATCAGCGATGACTATGAATTTATGTAACAATATAAACTTTAACATTCCGTCCTTAATTTGTTGCATAATTTGTATGATTTATATTTGTGTCACTGCCAATAGAGATTTTAATTGGTGGCATTAATCTGGAAGCGGTTGCGTCTCGCTGATGGCGACCTTGCTCCCTCATTTAAATTTATGTATTTGGCATAAAAACTGAAAACGTTTCCTCCGTCTAATCGCTGGTACGTCTCCAACTCGCGGCAGTTAACTCCGGGCGTTAAAAATTTATTTTCAGAGAGGAAAAAACGGCAAACAAAGACGAACTCAAACACAACACTGACAGCAATAACACAGCGCCTTTTATCGGCGAGTTTATAATTGTGCGGAATCAACAAACAGAACAGAACTCAAATGGAACAAATCGACCACGTTAAGACATTTTCTTGTTCTTATCAAATTAAACAATTTACGTTTAAAACCCCGGCCGATAAACTTTACGACCTCCATCTTGTATATCTTGTTAACTTCTGACACCGATAAAACCACCTGTATTGAATGTGCCTGTACCTGCTTGGCTCGTTGTAATAGAATTCGTTTCCGGATTTTTGATTGGTGGAATTCCTCATCCTTGAAATAATAAAGCCACTTAAAATACCGAGAAGTCACGAATTTAATATGCGAGTGATGTGATATCGTTAAATTTAAATTGAACCCTGGATTCCTCCTTAATCTATTTATGGAATCCGAGCTATGCAAATTGCAATTTGTTAGCATGTCCATTTAAAGATGGGTTTACGTTCACATGAAGATCGTTTCACACGAAAGCGATCGCTTCGACAGATCATTCATGAACTCGATTGAATTTATTTAAACGCACGCATTTTATTGCTAATTGCTTCTGAAAGGCTATTATTTAAAAAAAATCCAAAGCTCAGGATGATGTGGCTGTGGAATATTCTCTGAACCAGCCACTCCAAAACTTTCCCCAAGACTTTACAAGAACCGTACGAATCATCCTCCTGTTTGACCTCCCTCTGCATCATATTCCTAAGCTTCCTCCATGTTTTGCGGCATCATGGTGACTGAGTTCGTTTACCTCCTCCCCCTGATAAAGTTCTGAAAGTTCTTCTTCCACCAAAAGCTTCAAGACTTCTTCGTCATACTGCTTTGCATTATTTGTAACTCCTGATGACTTCAGGTAAAACCACAAAGGGCTCTCTTCCACAAATGTTTCTAGATCACCAGGAATCTTTCATTTGTTTAAGTAATTTCAACATCGGGCACGATTTCACTATCAAGTCTTTCCTTCTTCGTTGCAGTAATCCACTCTGAGCCCTGTGACATAACGTACTCTGGTCTTTGACGCTTCTTGTACGGCTTTCCTAATTTTTTTTTATTGTGGCCTGCGATTTTAAAATGTGCACATTCCCCCCCTTTTGGCCGAAATGCCAAGGGCACTCTTCCATAAACGATTCGGACCATCAGAAGTTTTGAATCGAATCTCTCATTTCCTTAACTAATTCCAGTATCGGGCACGAGCTCACCATCTGTCGCATATCAAGTCTTTTCTTCTTCTTTGCAGTAGTCCATACTGAGCCAGGCCTTCATCGTCTGACGCCACATACTCTGGTCTTCGACGCTTCTTATACAGCTTTCCTATTTTTTTATTGTGCCCTGCGATTTTAAAATGTGAACCTTCCCCCCTTTTTGGCCGAAATACCAAGCGCACTCTTCCATAAAGAATTCTGACCATCAGGAGTTGTAAATCGAATCTCTCATTTCCTTAACTAATTCCAGTATCGGGCACGAGCTCACCATCTGTCGCATATCAAGTCTTTTCTTCTTCTTTGCAGTAGTCCATACTGAGCCAGGCCTTCATCGTCTGACGCCACATACTCTGGTCTTCGACGCTTCTTATACAGCTTTCCTATTTTTTTATTGTGGCCTGCGATTTTAAAATGTGAATCTTCCTCCCTTTTTGGCCGAAATACCAAGGGCACTCTTCCATAAAGAATTCTGACCATAAGGAGTTGTGAATCGAACCTCTCATTTCCTTAACTAATTCCAGTATTGGGCACGAGCTCACCATCTGTCGCATATCAAGTCTTTTCTTCTTCTTTGCAGTAGTTCATACTGAGCCAGGCCTTCATCGTCTGACGCTACATACTCTGGTCTTTGACGTCTTTTGTACGGCTTTCCTATTTTTTTTTTATTGTAGCCTGCGATTTTAAAATGTGAACCTTCCCCCCTCTTTGGCCGAAGTACCAAGGATACTCTTCCATAAACGATTCTAACCATCAGGAGTTGCGAATCGAATCTCTCATTTCCTTAACTAATTCTAGTATCGGGCACGAGCTCACCATCTGTCGCATATCAAGTCTTTCCTTCTTCGTTGCAGTAGTCCACTATGAGGCAGGCCTTCATCGTCTGACACCACATACTCTGGTCTCTAACGTCTTTTGTACGGCTTTCCTATTTTTTTTTTATTGTGGCCTGCGATTTTAAAATGTGCACATTCCCCCCTTTTTGGCCGAAATACCAAGGGCACTCTTCCATAAACGATTCTGACCATCAGGAGTTGTGAATCGAATCTCTCTTTTCCTTAACTAATTCCAATATTGGGCACGAGCTCACCATCTGTCGCATTTCAAGTCTTTCCTTCTTCGTTGCAGTAGTCCACTCTGAGCCAGGCCTTCATCGTCTGACGCCACATACTCTAGTCTTTGACGTTCTTTGTACGGCTTTCCTATTTTTTTTTTATTGTGGCCTTCGATTTTAAAATGTGAACCTTCCCCCCCTTTTGGCCCAAATACCAAAGACGCTCTTCCATCAACTATTCGGGCCATCAGGAGTTGTGAATCGAATCTCTCATTTCCTTAACTAATTCCAGTATCGGGCACGAGCTCACCATCTGTCGCATATCAAGTCTTTCCTTCTTCGTTGCAGTAGTCCACTATGAGGCAGGCCTTCATCGTCTGACACCACATACTCTGGTCTCTAACGTCTTTTGTACGGCTTTCCTATTTTTTTTTTATTGTGGCCTGCGATTTTAAAATGTGCACATTCCCCCCTTTTTGGCCGAAATACCAAGGGCACTCTTCCATAAACGATTCTGACCATCAGGAGTTGTGAATCGAATCTCTCTTTTCCTTAACTAATTCCAATATTGGGCACGAGCTCACCATCTGTCGCATTTCAAGTCTTTCCTTCTTCGTTGCAGTAGTCCACTCTGAGCCAGGCCTTCATCGTCTGACGCCACATACTCTAGTCTTTGACGTTCTTTGTACGGCTTTCCTATCTTTTTTTTATTGTGGCCTGCGATTTTAAAATGTGAACCTTCCCCCCCTTTTGGCCCAAATACCAAAGACGCTCTTCCATCAACTATTCGGACCATCATGAGTTGTGAATCGAATCTCTCATTTCCTTAACTAATTCCAGTATCGGGCACGAGCTCACCATCTGTCGCATATCGAGTCTTTCTTTCTTCCTTGCAGTAGTCCACTCTGAGCCAGGCCTTCATCGTCTGACGCCACATACTCTGGTCTTCGACGCTTCTTATACAGCTTTCCTATTTTTTTATTGTGGCCTGCGATTTTAAAATGTGAACCTTCCCCCCCTTTTGGCCCAAATACCAAAGACGCTCTTCCATCAACTATTCGGACCATCAGGAGTTGTGAATCGAACCTCTCATTTCCTTAACTAATTCCAGTATTGGGCACGAGCTCACCATCTGTCGCATATCAAGTCTTTTCTTCTTCTTTGCAGTAGTTCATACTGAGCCAGGCCTTCATCGTCTGACGCCATATACTCTGGTCTTTGACGTCTTTTGTACGGCTTTCCTATTTTTTTTTTTATTGTAGCCTACGATTTTAAAATGTGAACCTTCCCCCTTTTTTGGCCGAAATACCAAGGGCACTCTTCCATAAACGATTCTGGCCATCAGGAGTTGTGAATCGAACCTCTCATTTCTTTAAGTAATTCCAGTATCGGGCACGAGCTCAACATCTGTCGCGTTTCAAATCTTTCCTTTTTTTTGCAGTAATCCACTCTCAGGCCTTCATCGATTGACACCACATACTCTGGTCTTTGACGTTCTTTGTACGGCTTTCCCAATTTTTTATTGTGGTTTGCGATTTTAAAATCTGAACCTTCCCCCCTTTTGGCCGAAATGCCAAGGGCACTCTTCCATAAACGATTCTGGCCATCAGGAGTTGTGAATCGAATCTCTTATTTCTTAACTAATTCCAGTATCGGGCACCAGCTCACCATCTGTCGCATATCAGGTATTTCCTTCTTCCTTGCAGTAGTCAACTTTGAGCCACAGACACCACATACTCTAGTCACGATTTCACCATCTGTCGGTTTGCCGATTTAGAATTGTTACCAATTTACAGTGGCGCACCTGACTTAAAAATGATCGTTCTTTTTAAATTCTAATCTCCTTTTTCTTTGGTGGTCGAACTCTAAATCTCTTCCTTGGGAATTTTTCGAGAACTATTTTGTTATAACACCTCACGATTATGTGACTAAATAAGACGTGCACGATTTCATATAATCCCCCCCGAACTAAATAAAACCCTCGCACAAAACAGAACGCAAGTTTTATTTATGATTTCGATAAAAGCAACGAGCAATCTATCTCAATCCCAATCCGCTCTTTATGGTCGGTCGTTCAAATTGTAAATTAATTCGACTTACTGGAATTAGTCGCTCGGAGCATGTTAATACCAATAAAAATTTATTATTAAACTTTCTCGATCGCGACGAAGGTTTATTTCATGAGCGCCGGGTATTTTTCCTTTCTAATATCATTTGCCGAGCCGTAAATAAATTGCGAATAAATGGCAATTTACTTACAGGCTGTTTGGTAGGTCGTCAGCGTTAATAGAGTAGATAAAGGCAATGACTTTAAGATGAATTTATGATGATAGCCGCTGCAAAAGTGCAATTGAAGTTAAACGATGTAACACGATTTTTAACAAAATAATTGATTTGCTTCGACGATAACATAATTTATGTGCCATTATCGCAATTTACTTGCAATTTAGTTTTTATTTGGCACTTCTTCTTCAGCGCACAGCACTTTGCAATGCATCATCTTGAAGATGACGCAAATTACTTTACGAAACAATTTTTTTTCAATTACTCTCTGATGGATAGTTTAATGCAACATTTTTCTTTTGGCCTTCCCCTCCTGTCAATTATGTTTCCCTATTTGTCAAAGCAATTTCCAATTTCGGAAACATAAAATAGAAAAAGTTTCTTGATCAAAGAAAGAAGAAACTGTTTTAATAGTACCAAAACTTTTTTTTAGATTTGTATTCGGTTTAAAAAGAGAGAAAGTATTTTGAGGATAATTTATTCAATCCAACACAACTCAGCACGAAATAAATTAACCGCCGCTCTTTGTTTGTGGATTTAATTAACTTCCAAAAACACGTTCGGTTATAAATTCGTTCTGGGGAACAGTTTCGCCGACGCAATTTCTTCGCGCAAAATTATTATAATATATTAATCTGCGAGAATAATCGAGTTATCACAACATCCAGAGAAAAATGTTCGGAGGGAGGGGGGCATGTTTTATTTGATTCGAAAATAGCGGGCGCTTTTACATTCGCATAGTTTAGTCGGGTCGCTTTAGAACGAAATTAACTATTATCGTTTTCTTCTACGTTTTTTTTCTTTCAAACTTCAACACGTGTGTCAGTAATATATTTCACTAAATTTTTGTGCAAGGCTTAACTACATACTTAACGATAACTGAAATCGTGATAGGAAATAAATTATTGTGTTAATATACGTGATGTCACGCCATTTTCTAAATTAGTTTTGCTTTTTGGCTTTTATTATTATTATTGTTTAGTTGCAGTTCGCAGGTGTGGTTATTGACAAGGGTTTAGCAAGTGTGGGTTGATCAACTTACGTTGCAAATCTAGTGGCCTAGGTTAGGAAACGTAAGGGAACTCCATAAGGGGAATCCGTGTCGTTAAACCTTATTTGCGCTCCATCGGCGGATTTTATTTTTTTGGAAATTAACGAGGTCACTTTTTCACTGTGTTTTTGCGAAATTCACTGAATTTTCGACTTCGTCGGTTGACCCAAACTGTCAGAAAAGATTATGTACGAACGTACTTATGTAGTACCATAGTATTTCATTGTTTTTTTTTTTAATATTGTAGCTCTAGAGTAGTTTCCACATCAATTGAGTGCGCCAGCCTTTGCAGTTTCAGTATTTTTTTCTGAGAACTTTGAAGTACGAAACGTTTATTTTTAGAATACTCACTCAGTAATGGATCATTAATCAGAATATAAAAATAAATCGATTATCTAATCACCTCAGAGTGATGTACTTATAGAATCGTAAACCACGAACGAACAAGACCCGTTAGCTTAGTGGTAAGAGCATCGCACTGATTGCATCAAAGCGAAGGTCGGTGGGTTCGATTCCCTCATGGGTCGAAACATTTTGTGTTCTTTTTTTCTTTCGCCTTTCACAAAACATACACTATCTATAGCAAGAAAAAAAAAACAGCAGTTTTTGGCGTATACAGACGATTACTCTCCTAAATAGTGTTGTTCTTGGGTAGTTTTTCTATCCAACACTGAATAAAATTGACTGAAGTCAAATTTATATGAATACGTCACAACTAGGCCCAGCGTGATTCTCTAAATACTTTCCATTGAGCGGACTTTGTCATAGGAGGTTGGTTTGATGGGAAGTGTTCTCAGCCATTGTCTTGACCACACGTTGGGCGCCAATTGTTAGGGACAAGTTTTAAATCATTACATTTCATTTCAAAGAAAATTGTTAGGGACAAGTTTTAAATTATTTTATTTCATTTTAAAGAAAATCGTTTTCACAAATACCGCTTGTGAACGAAATACCTACAGGGTGAGTATTAAGTTCCGGAAAAAAAATATTCTTTATTGCGTAAATAAATTTTTTTGTAAAAAAATCCTGAAACAGGTCGATTTTCTTTTCAAAACCTATACTTTTTAACATTAAATGTTTATTCTACCGTCATTGTTTTTTAAGCAATGACGACGTCATCGAAGTTTTTTTTTTTAAGACAACGATGTTATTTAAAAATTACGATTCTCTTCACATCGCAACATAAAGTCTTCATAGAATTGCAAACGACGATCTCAATCATCTTCATTTAGCTCGTGAATTAATTGAACCTTGTATGGATGAAATTTTTCTTTTTTAAATAATTTTATAATGTTTTCACAAATGTTATGGTTCAAGGAAATATGTCTTGTGAAATCATGAGAATTTTCCGGAGCTTGAAGCAAAATATTTCATTTAACTTCCTCGTTTATTTTAGGCCGACCAATATGCGGTAAATCTTTAACACTTCCAGTCTCGTCAAATTTGGCAACTATTCTACTTCATTAAACAACATAGTAACTTCTTCATAATTCCTTCGTCTATTTTTATAACCAACCATTATTAAAACTTCAATTCGTTCTCTTTCATTTAAACGAACCATTGTACAAAATTGAACTAAACAATTGATCGTAATTAGAAAATTTTCAACAAACTGTCACAATTGAACCAGTTGTCATATTTATTTGTTGTCTTGGTTTTATAAATGATGCATTCATTTGCCTAAGAATATAATTTGTGTTTTTTAAACTTAATTGGTATTTTTTTTTCAAAAGAATTGTTATGTAAGATATTCATATTTTTACTTTGTCATTTAGCTCTTGAGCCAATCTATCAAAATGTATTAAGAAAAAAAGTAGGTTATCTTTGTGTTATGTTCGATGATGTCGTTTCTTGAAAACCAATGATGGTAGAAAGTTTAACTACATACTTAACAATAACTAAAATCGTAATAGGAAATAAATGATTGTGTTAATATACGTAATGTCACCCGATTTTCTAAATTAGTTTTGCTTTTTGGCTTTTATTATGATTATTATTGTTTAGTTGCAGTTCGCAGGTGCGGTTATTGACACGGGTTTAGCAAGCGTGGATCGACCGATGCGACGCGTCATCTGCTTACGTTGAAAATCTAGTGGCTTAGGTTAAGAAACGTAATGGAATTCCAAAAGGGGAATCCATGTCATTAAACCTTACTGCCACGCATCGGCGGAATTTATTTTTAGTAGAAACTGACGCGCTCGCTTTTTCACTGTTTTCGCGAGACACTAACTTTTTGACTTTCATCCGTTGACCCAAAACTGCCAGAAAACGCACTTTGTGGCATCCAGAACGAGTGATGATAAAAAATGAAGTTGGTAAATAGATGACAGTCAGTCAGTCATTAATAGATAGGAGTCGTTAGTTGATAGGACAGTATCTAGTCAGCATTTTATAAAAATTCTGGCTTTTACACAAAATTCAACACGCGTATTTTAGCTTGTTTAGTTGCAATTCGCAGGTGAGGTTATTCACACGAGTTTAGCAAGCGAGGATTGATCGATACGACGCGTCGCCTGCTTACGTTGAAAATCTAGGTTAAGAAACGTAAGGGAATTCCATAAGGGGAGACCATGTCATTAAACCTTACTTGCGCTGAATCGGCTGATTTAATTTTTATTAGAAACTAACGCCCGCCTTTTCACTGTGTTTTCGCGAGACACTGACTTTTTGACTTTCGTCCGTTGATTCAAAACTGTCAGAAAACGCACTTTGTGGCATCCAGAACGAGTGGTGGCATAAAAAAGGAATTTGGTAAATGCATGACAGTAAGTCAGTCATTAACCGATAGGAGTCATTAGTTGATAGGACAGTACCTAGTCAGCGTGTTATAAAAATGTTGGCTTTTACACAAAATTCAACATGCGTATTCTATTGTTTAGTTGCAGTTCGCTGGTGCGGTTATTGACACGCGTTTAGCAAGCGTAGATCGACCGATGTGACGCGTCGTCTGCTTACGTTGAAAATCCTAGGTCAAGAAACGTGAGGGAATTCCATAAAGGGATTTCATGTCATTAAACCTTACTTGCGTTGCAACGACGAATTTTGTTTTTGTTAGAAATTAAACTAAAACAGCCGACAACCTGTCTAAACCGAAAGTCAAAGAAAAAGCCCAAAGAAACGAAAAGTGTCTGAAGGCTTTGAGTGTGACAACAGAGAATAAAACTGAAAATGTCCGAAAAACTCGGAGAGACTGAGAAAGCAGGTGAAACCCAACCCAATCTCAAAATTAAGAGCAAATCTGAAGGAAACGGAAAAATTCTGGGAATAATAACTTTAAAAACCAAAAGATAAATACAATTATTTTTCATTTCTAAGGCAAAAAAATTGACGAGGTAACAGTTTAGGGATGCGTGTGAATCAGAAGGTAAAAGACAAGAGGAGAAAGTTTTAGAGTAACGAACAATTGTAACCATATTAGTTCGAAACATGGACAATGGATTCTTGGACAATACATGACAGGGGAAGAAAACGGAATCGAGAACGTAAATGTTTCAGAAGGAAATCTCAGTTGTCAATTTACAACAAAACAAAGGAATGGAAAAAAAAGCCCAATGGAGGAGTTTTCAAACCCTTAATTCTGTTGGCTCGAAAAGATCTACGTGTGAGTGAAAGAAAATGGTTTAAAGATCTACGTGTGAGTGAAAGAAAATGGTGTAAAAAAGTGTTTTGCTAAAGGAATTAAGGATGTCCAAAGAAGAAAGAAAGGACAGAATATTTGAGGACTTTTTGTTTAGGCAAATATCAAAGACTAAACCAAACTAACACGTCAATCTGTCTAAACCGAAAGCTAAGGAAAGAAGAAAAGAATATCTGAAGGCCTTGAGAATGGAGAGAACGACGATAGAAAATAAAAGAGAGATGATTTAAAAAATCGTAAAGATTGGGAAAATAGATGTAACCCAATCCAAAACTAAAACTAAGAGGAGAAAATCCAGGAAGGACACGTAAAAGTATCTGAAGCTTTGAGCTTGGAAAGAAAGACTTTAGAAAATAAATGACACAAAACTAGAAATATTCTTTCCATTCTCAAAGCGTTCATACCCTTTCCGTTTACTTAATTTTGGATTTGGGTTGACTGCCCCAATCTCTTGAATTTTTTAAGTCATTTCTCTTTTATTTTCTATTGTCATTCTCTCAATTCGGTGATGTGACAATATTGTATTTAATAAATTCTATCGAAATTCCATGTGAACCTGGTTTATACCAGGACTTCAAGGATTTACTATTATTCCCCTCCTTTAATTCTTTTTTCTTTCGAAACGCCTTCAATTGAGAGAGTGATTTAATTCCTGGAAAACGCTAAATAAACGACCAAAGAAATTAACTAACTTGCAATGCATTAAATAATAATCCTTTTCTATATTTAGCCACAGAGTATTGTGAACCCAGTCACGAAGGTCTATCTACTCGTATTACGCTTTCATTAAGCTGTTTAAATTCACAGCAATAAATTAACATTCGTCACAGTAATTATATAATTAGTTCCTTTGATGTGTTTGATGTATTAGAAGTCAGACAACTTGGATGTTGACTAATAATGCAGAAACGTTTTCTTTTTTACAAATCCGTTATTATTTTATTTTTTATATCAATATCACATTCACAATCATCAATCATCATAATTAATTAATCGGTTCGATAAGAACTTTTTTTTTCTTTTTCAGGAGCTTTCTTTTTCGTTCACTAACTCACTGACTGACTCACTCACTGACTCTTCGACGTACTGAATTCAGTAATCGATTGATTTACTACTAACTGATAACTGATTCAACAAACTCATTTTATTACTTGACTGATTCTTTTGAGTTACAAATTTTCTTTTTTATACTATCCGTGCGTGACGTATTATATTTTTTCGTATTATTTTATAAATTCGAGTCCAAAGATCAACTCGCCAACCTGCGAGCACATTAATTGCTTTATGGAATGTGATCTGCTTACGTAGCATTCCTCAAGCAAGTTCGACTTGGTGTCATTTGTCAGCATGGAATTCCCTCTATTAAAAATTTAATTTTACACAAGTTTTAAAGACCGACGTTGACCTGCGAGCTACGCAGAAGTCATTCCTAGTATTCCAGAAGCTACTTTATTTTCGTTTATTCTTTATTTCTGACTATTTTAACGAGGCCAAAACTCCTCTGGTGAATAGATATGTGGATTGGAGCTTAAAATAATATTTTTTTTTTAGCTGACTGAATGTGATGCACGGGTAACATTTCGCCTGCATTATTTACCTTCACACCGCCTTTGTGTGGATTTTGAGTAAGGTCTAAAGTGATCCAAAGCTCAAACAAGCATTTCCCTTTTCAGGAGAGCCCAAAGATGTCACGAAATATACTTTCAACAACAAAAACACCCAAATATTGACGCAACAGCAGCTGTATTTGTATATCTTCTCGAGTTGGTCCAAACAAAGCCTTAACATAAGTTGTACGATTGAAACGCGCTCGTAAAAATAACAACAAAAAGAATTCCGAGCATGCAGATTAGTTAATGGCGCGTGTACGAAAACATAAGCGGCGTAAAAATGTCAACGCAAAGTTATTATTAAAAAATGCTTTCGGCGGGGCCCCGCGTGGATTTATTTATGCAAGAAGCACGACGGATGGTATGTAATGCAAGATCGTCAAGTACGAAGTCGTGTGTTGGGTGTATTTGTGTGTCGGTTCGGCTGAAACATTATTTCAATAATGTGACGTCAATATTGTTTAATTTATTGTGTTTATGGTGTTTAAGTTTGGGCGAGAGGTCAAAAATGTAGTGACATGTTACATGTGTAATAATTACGTCAAATGATTTATGGTGGGTTGATTGGGCGCTTATCAAATCGATGCTTTTGCCATTGATGATTGTTTATCGGTCGTGTCGTGGAGGATATTAATTTAAAAATGCTGGTAGTTTGAATGTTCCGAGCACAAAGTACTTTGACTGTTAGGAGTTAAGGCCAACCACTTAGTATAATGACGACGAAGTTCATATTTTTTTAGAGGATTAAACGCAATCACTAACTTATGCACCAATACAAACATGAGCACTTAGGAAGAGTCAAAAAGAGGAACTCGGGGAGAATTATAAGAAGAATCCCATTAGAAACTTGATAATAAAGAAGAAGGATGAATACAAATATACAGGGGGAAGGAAGGCATTGTGAAATACAGAGAATCAAAAAAAAGTTAAATGTTGTTGGCTAGATTTTTTCTTTTTGTTTAAATATTATTGACAAACAAAACCATCGGAATAAGGAGTTACAATAAACATTCACTCGGCGTTAGTTAGGTCTCTCATTCTCTGTGTTCTTCATTTCTTTCTCGCTTCCCTGACCACAAGAGGCGCTGAGGGTAAACGTCTTAGCTTCCGAGTATCGCATACCAATTCGATAAAGGCCATGCAAATTACATGTAACCCTTTACGGGCATCTGTTCAATAATGTTGGAACATTTTACTCACCGGGGTCGCTTTTCCGGCCCCGCTCACTTCAGCGGCGAATCTAAAAGCTATCTAGAGATAGCGCCGTAATTTGGAGGGTCGTGGGAAAAGAAATTACGCAGTTTTCGACCTGAATTCTAGAGGGCCGCACGGGTCCCGTTCGGCTTTGCCCCATAGAAAAAATAATAGGGCCCCTTCGGAGTCGAACACTGCAATTTCGTGTATTTTAAGCGGGCGAACGCGAAATGAAATGAAAATTCTGGGTTTTTTTCACTCTGGACGCGGAGTTATTGCAGGTGGCGAACGCGCTTTCGGAGCGGTAGAGAGGGGTCGTCGAGACGTCCCTCTCGATCGTACAGGACCGACTCCGAAAGAGCCCGAATTTCGTCCGGGGCGGGTGGTCGACGCGGAAAAAAAATCGCAGCTCCGAGGTTTGAAGGAATATCCGGGATTTCGTCCGACTAGAGGGCAGAGGGATTGTTGTGCCGTACGGAGAGCGTCACCGTCGAGTCCGACTTTCAAATAAATGAGCGGCGATTACTCTGCGCGCAAGCGCGTTTCTCGGAAAAAAAAATTTCTCCTCGACTTTAGAAGCGGAAACCAGATTTTTGCTCTCCTGGCGGGTGCGTTCGTCCCTCGGCTATATCCTACGGGAACGGCATCCAACTCTGCACGTACGTGGTTTCCCGGAATTTTTCATAAACCACCCCGCTCGCGCAGTTTCATGTTTCTCTTTCGATTTCACGTCTCCGGAAAGAGGAAATTCCAGCATGCCCTCACAATGATATTAGATACTGCAGAAACCATCCTCGCACGTTGACTCCTTATCTTCGTTTGCATTAACCCTCACGTTCACCTGTGGTTATAAAACCCATCTGCTGACGGATATTGGCATACCTTGCCTCCCGAGCACACGTTCTCAAGATCAGTTGATGTCATCGACCGCATAAATTTTACTAAATTTAAAAACAAAATAATAAAATTCAGATCCATTCTCGATGTTGAAAACATTAATTTTGATTGATTTGTTTAAATGCACATTTTGTATTAAGATTATTTTGAATTATTTCGTTTGCACTGCATTGGCGCAGACTTCTTGAGTTTAAGAGAACTTTTCTTTTGTTTGTTTTGTATTTCCAATTAAATTAGTTTTATCGTTTTTATTAGCATTATTTAATTAGTTATTCTACAATGAATCTGCTCGTCGGGCATCTTAATGTTCACAGGATTTCACGAATTTCAGTCGCTTTTGACAGATACCGGTTTTCATATTTTGGGGATTACTGAAACATGGTTAAATAATGAAATATCTAGCGATGTTGTAAGTATTACTGGTTATAACTTTTTCAGGAAAGATAGAGATGGAAGGGGTGGAGGAGTGGGTATATTTGTACATAACTCGGTTTCTGCTTCAATCCTTGAGCACCATAACATTCATGTTACTGATGTGGAACAGTTATGGATTCAGTGCAAATTAAAAGGCAGACTGATTGGCATTGGCGTAATTTATCGTCCTCCACGAGGTAATATCACCAACTTTGTTGATTCTGTGGAAAATGTTTTAAGTAGTGTAACACCTGCAGTTGATGAAGTTATCTTATTAGGAGATTTTAATATGAATTTTCTTAGTCCATCAAATTCTGC
The DNA here is from genome assembly GCA_036172665.1 of Prosopocoilus inquinatus. Classification (NCBI taxonomy): domain Eukaryota; kingdom Metazoa; phylum Arthropoda; class Insecta; order Coleoptera; family Lucanidae; genus Prosopocoilus; species Prosopocoilus inquinatus. The sequence continues at coordinate 37,909,155 of CM069877.1, forward strand.
AACTGATAATTTTTTGAAAAGATGTATTGATTCTTTCAGCCTAACACAGGTGATAAATGAACCCACTAGAATTTCTAAAACTGCATGTACATTAATTGATCAAATATTTATTAGTAATTTACATGTTCTGGCTACAAGTACATTAGAAACTGAGGGAATTTCTGATCACCACCTAATATTGTGCAAATTATCTATTGAGCCTCCTAAATGGCCACCCAAATTACATACTTTTAGAGAATTTAAATATTTTTCGTACTGCGATTTTTATAATGATTTAATTAAAATAAAATGGGACAACATATACTATATAAATAATATCAATGAAAAGGTCGAATATCTCACTAATAATATATTAATTCTCTTTGACAAACATTGTCCAATTTACACTGCTCACGTTCGTAAGCCGGGAAAGCCCTGGATTACCGATGTAATAAAAATTTTAATAAAGTTACGTGATGAGGCTTTGTCTAAGTTTAAAATGACAAGAAACTTATCGGATTTCAATGCATACAAAGAAATTAGAAACTATACACTGTCTGCTATTCGTAGAGAAAAGAAAGCATACATTAATTTCATCGCTAAAGAGAATGACTCCAAACGAACTTGGAATGTTTTAAAAATGTGTAATGTAAAAAATACCAATCGAATTGAAATTCCACCTCATTTAGCGGATCCAAACGCCATAAATAATTTTTTCTCTGCGATTGCCAACAGTGTAATGATTGATTCTAATGATATAGTAGTTAGTTATGAAAATAGTAGTTTTAATTCCAACCCGAGGTTTAGTTTCTCGCCTGTTGCAGTTGAAGAAATTAACAAAATTATAACAAGTTTTAAGTCTAATGCCACTGGTTGTGATGGGATATCACTAAAGATGCTGAAGTACTGTTTTCCGCTTTTATCAAGTCACATAACTCATATTATAAATTGTTGTCTAATTTCCGGTCATTTTCCAGATCAATGGAAAGAAGCAATTGTTCTACCACTACCGAAAGTTAAATCTCCTGAAGCATTTTCTGATTTAAGACCCATCAGTATATTACCAATCTTATCTAAAATTCTTGAAAAAGTTGTTCACTCTCAAGTTTTTCGTTATACAAAATTGCAGGCGATTTTATACGCAATCCGGCTTTCGACCGGATTAAAGTACTGCATCTGCATTGTTAAACGTAACGGATGAAATACTTGAGGCACGTGATCATGATAAAGCTTCATTGTTAATACTTTTGGATTATAGTAAAGCTTTCGATCGTATAAATCATAGATTACTATGTGCTAAACTGAAGTATTACGGTTTTGATAATAATTCTGTTGAGTTTTTTGAAAATTATTTGCAGGCTCGAAAACAAAAAGTAGTATTAAACAGCTTATTCTCATTGTCGCGCACTTTAAAATCAGGTGTACCGCAAGGATCTGTTTTAGGACCTTTGCTTTACATCATCTATACTTCAGATTTCGGTAAGGTCTTAAAAAATTGCAGTTATCAGTTATATGCTGATGATACCCAGCTTCAATACAGTTTTTTTGCGGATGTTGGGAAGTCAGCTTCAGTCGCTATTAACTCAGATCTTGTCGCCTTGCTTAAATTATCTAATCAGCATAATTTATCTATAAATACTAGCAAATCCCATGTGATGCTGTTCTGTTCTTCTAAACAAATAAATTTATCCAATGACATTTCTATTAAATTAGATAATAATATTTTGCAATTTCGTAGCAGTTGTAAAAATGTGGGATTAATTATGGACTGCAATCTAAGATTCTCTGAACATGTTACTAGTCTTATTCAGAAAAGTTACTGTATATTGAAAATTCTTTATTCCTGTCGACACTTTTTAAATTTCAATTTACGAAAAATTTTATCTGATTCTTTAATTTTGTCAAATTTAAATTATTGTGATATTGTGTACGGTCCATGTCTAGATGCTTCTGACAAACTACGGCTTCAAAAAATTCAAAATAGTTGCATTAGATTTATATTTAATCTTCCCAGAAGATCTCACATTACTCCTGGACTCCTTAGTTTAAATTGGTTAAATATGTCGAACAGAAGGTTACTTCATATGGGCACTGCAGTTCACAAAATAGTAAGAAGTGGTAGACCACCGTTCTTGTTTAAGAAATTGGTGCCGCGCAGTCAGTTGCATAATATAAATATTCGTAATCCAAACACCTTCCATTTACCGCAGTTTTCGACTGCACTCTATCTCAGATCGTTTACTTACAACGCTGTTTCTCTATATAATGATCTTCCTTCATATTTTAAGGATCTTTCTGTCAAACAATTTCGTCAGAAATTTAAAAGCATGTTAATGAGTGAACAGAGACGGGCAGTAATTTAAGTTACATTTATTGTATACATATACTTACTTTTTTTATTTATTTCATTCTCTAATTGAATTAGTCACTGTTTTGTTTTTCCGAAAAATCACAAATTACAAGAATGTTCTGTTCACTTGCATTTAAAAGTAATTTTCATACATGTTAGGTTAAGTGTAAGACTAGCTATGCTAAACTTCGCCTAATAAAGATTATTATTATTATTATTATTAAATGTCAAGCATCGCTTCGATGCAGCGTCCTCATCATGTCATACCGTTCTGGATAGCTTGATTGATAAAATAGTTTAAAACAGAATGCGATGTCAGGAACAGAGAAGGACATTAAATCAGCAATCGAGATAGTAATGAAAAAGTAGATTTAAAGGCAGTGGATGTAAAAAAAAGTAACCGAAATGCAGAGTGCAATGACAGGGTGAATTGAGAGAGGTTGTCAAAACACTTAAAACTGTAGGTGTACAGGAGTATTAATCCCACTCCTGATAACACATTTCTAATGTATTGTTATGTTTTCGTTTGAATTACAGAAGTTTCATTCAGGATGAAGAAAATTACAATTTTTTTTTTTAACCAAAACGTAAGCATTGGGATTACGTCACCGTGGGTAACCTCGCCACAGGCGCTGAGTACATTACAAATTTGCTTTATTTGGCCTGTGTAAATGCCATAAAATTAAAGTAACGTGTTGAGACAAACTTTTTATCGATTTTTATCGAAAAGTTTCAGTCGTATGACTTGAGAAAACAATGTACGAGTAAATCTTTCTTGACATAAAATGCAGGCTGCATTTGACGCGGTAGGTCATGATATTTAATTCGCAAATTAGAAAATTATAGCATAAGACGAACAGCTCTATACACTAGATGAAATCTTGTCTTGTCAACCGTTAATATGGATGAAATCACTGAACTGTCACTAACTACCGTTGAAATATGTAGGAGTACCGCAAGGTAGCATTTTGGAAGCGCTTTGGTTTGTGATTTGTGATTAAAACTGGAAGGATGTACGATTTTCTGCTACGCTGACGTTACTGCTATACTTATAAAAAAGAGAAATAGCCATATGGATATTCAGCCATATAACAGTTGTCTGAACGTCATGCCATGCTAACTTCATTCCTCTGTGCCACTATGCAACACTATTTTAAGGCATAAGTTTCTAAATCAATAAAAAAAAATTATTGCATAAAAAGTTATTAGAATAATGTACAAGATAAGTGGTTCCTATCAAGGTGTATTTAGAAGCAATAAATTAATCACTATATGTGGTTTATACATCAATTTTTATAAGGAAAAAACAAAAATTATTTTTTTTATGGCAAGAAAACTCAGAAGTCTTCAATTCTTAGACTAATCAAATCTGAACATAGCGCCTATTATATGAGTATGAAAATTTATAATTGCGTACTTCTATAACTTAGATTAATTGAAAATAAAAACCAGTTTGTAACTTTCTGGTGGAACTGGAACCTTACTCTTTAACGAAATTGGTATCAAAATATTATTAATGTCTGTCTGCCTGTCTTTGTAATAATTGAGTCACGAGTTCCTTGGTCTTGATTTTTATTCTGAAGATCTCGTAATGCCCTGAATCTTGTTTGTCTTGATTGCAGACATAGGTATTTGATAGTGGGTTTCTGGATCTTGATTCGGACTATCAATTACAAAGACAGACAGACAGACATGAATAATATTTTGATACCCAGCTCATTAAAGAGTAAGGTTCCAGTTCTACCAGAAAGTTACAAACTAATTTTTATTTTCTGTTTGATTTTAATTATATAAAGTTGAGCTTTAATTCTTTGAAATTGTTGAGTCTGCAAGATCCTTGAATCAAAATATTATTAATTGCAGCTTTCATAAATTTATATTTTCTAGTTTTTCATTGGTGATTGCTAAATCTTTTTTATTGTATTCTTAATCTTTGGTTTCTCTTCTTACTTTTGGTTTTAAGTTATTTTTTTTTCTTTATTTCTCCTTCGACACTTTTCAAACCTACCTTTTATTAACTAATGCTGGAAAAATATTAAATTTATTGTTAATAAAATAAATTAAAAAAATTTCCAGTACTTTCAGAAAACCTTAATTTAATTCATCGTTAATTTTTCGGATTGCTTTTCACATTTTGTTTATAGCGCCAAATAATATTCCTGTTGCTGCAATTATTATTATTATTACATCATTTTTATTCTCTTTTCATTTCTGTCTTTATGTCTGTCATATTGTTTGTGATTTCGCATTGGTTTCGATTTTCCTAAGCTTATAAAAATATAACATTTTTATCATTTTCAGTTTTTTAACCATCAAAGTATTTAGAAAAATTTTTTGTGCAAATCGTTTTTGATTGCAGTGAAAACCTCGAGCAGCCTCTGGACAGCTGTTTCAGCCCTGCTTGGGGCTTCTTCAGCAGAGACGTAGCTCGACTGCAATGTCAGGTCAAAAAGCGATAGTAAGATGTCGCTATTTTATCTGTTCATCAAAGTATTGTTCTTAAAGTCTTCCGTTTCTTTTGCTGTTAAATATCTCCTCCATTCGTCCCTTTTGTATTTGTAGATATAAAGTTTACAATTATGAATGTTGTAGTTATTTATTTTACAAGTTTAGAATTTAAGAAAGTTTATGCATTCTCGAGGTATCTCTGAAGCACTAGCATATTTGTTTACGTTATTAGTTTGGTAATATGATATGGGGGCGTGTGTTTAGTCTTGGCTGAAAAGAAACGGCAGAGACGACAGTCTCCCAAGGGCTTCGCGGAAGGCGAAACGTGTCGGTAATCGGGGCTACGGTTGGACCTGGTGATATACGGGGTGGCCGCGGTGTGTTGCCGGGCATGATCTAGTTCATAGGTTGTCTGTAGAATATGACCTGTGATGGTATGTTCTGGCAGAAGTGTTAGGGCGGTACATTCTCACTATTGGCAATACGGTTTGAGGGTCATGAGTCATGAGTTAGGCGGAGGTATTCTGGTAGCAGAATATTGTCCGGGACGCGATCCGGGGTGTTGCCAGAGAATGCTACCGTGCACCAGCATACGGTATCGGGGCTCTTGCCGCGGCGTGCAAGCAGCGCCGATGAAGAGCACGGTACCGGCAAAGCTATTAGCCGTATTCTGCATTCTTTGTGAGTGGGAATTCGGTTGATTGCATTCCTGACCAGGTGATGGCATTGAGCTATCCAGAAAGGTCTGACATGATGATGTTATTGGACTGGTACGGAGTGGTGCTTGACACTCACGCAGTCGGTGCATCAACTGATCCTGAGAACGTATGCTCGGGAGGCAAGGTATGCTAATATCCATCGGGAAGGGTGGGTTTTGTATCCACAGGTGAATGTGGGGGTTAATGCATGCGAAGATAAGAAGTCAACGTGCGAGGATGACTTCCCCAGTATCCAATATCATCATGAGGGAGCTACAGCTTCTAGATTCGCCGCTGGAGCAGGTGGGGCCGGGAAAGCGGCCCCGGTGAGTGGACTGTTCCATTTTACTGAATAGATACTCGTAAAGGGTTACTTATAATTTGCATGGTCCTTATCGAATTGGAATGCGATGCCCCGAGGCTAGGACGTTTACCTTCAGCGACTGTTGCGGTCAGGGAAGCGAGAAAGAAAGAAAGAACATTAGGAATGAGAGACCTAACCAATGGTGAGTGAATGTTTATTGTAACTCCGTCCTCAGATAATATTGTTTGCCGATAATATTTAAACAAAAAAAAAACTAGCCAACATGAAATTTTTTAAAATAATTATTTAATTAAAAATCCACCATCATTTTCAGTTTCTTTTTCTTAACCATTTCTCAAGCTCTTCATCTTTATTGCGGATTTTTCTTTAGGATATAATGTCGCTGTCTTTTGCCTCGACTGTTTCTTTTTTCTTTTCTTTCGTCGACATTACCTTAACAATATAATTAAAATAAATAAGTATAGTATAGTAAGCTATACAGAATTGTTACGCTTTCTTTTCCGCTTCTTCGCTTCCATTTCTCATTAGTCTACAGGTTTGTGAGATGTTCTTCTTTTAAGCTTTCAATGTTTATTGTTGTTCATTCTTGATTTTGAAAATAATTTCTAAATATATCGTCGTTGAGCTACTGAAGCTTTGTTTCCCGTTGCAAAAAAATACTGTGTTTTCAAGCTGTTTAATCAAAACTGGAGTCGTTCCAGTTCGACCAAAGCCTGCTGGAAAGACAGGCCAAGTTTAGAGCCTACTAGAAAGACAAGCCAGGTTCAGAAAGAGGAAGTCCGCTTTCTTTTCCGCCTACTCGCTTCCATTTCTTATTAGTCTGCATGTTCGTGGGATGTTCGTATATCTTCTTAAGCTTTCGATGTTTATTGTTGTTCATTCTTGATTTTGAAAATAATTTCTAAATATATCAAGTTGTTGAGCTATTGAAGCTTTGTTTCCCGTTGCAAAAAAATACTGTGTTTTCAAGCTGTTTAATCAAAACTGGAGTCGTTTCAGTTCAACCAAAGCCTGCTAGAAAGACAGGCCAAGTTTAGAGCCTACTAGAAAGACAGGCCAGGTTTAGAAAGAGGAAGTCCGCCTTCTTTTCCGCCTCTTCGCTTCCATTTCTTATTAGTCTGCATGTTCGTGGGATGTTCGTATATCTTCTTAAGCTTTCGATGCTCATTGTTGTTCATTCTTGATTTTAAAAATAATTTCTAAATATATTAAGTCGTTGAGCTATTGAAGCTTTGTTTTCCGTTGTAAAAAAATACTATGTTTTTCAAGCTGTTTAATCAGAACTGGAGCCGTTCCGGTTCGATCAAAGCCTGCTAGAAAGACAGGCCAGGTCTAGAACCTACTAGAAAGACAGGCCAGTTTTAGAGCCTGCTAGAAACACAGGCCAGGATTATTAGAGTGCGGAAGTCCGAGAATGAGCTACTTCAAAATTTAACCTGTCTTTAGGAGGCTCTAGTGAGTCGGTTTTGATTATTACTTTTATAATAGTTTTTCTTTTAAGATTTTCGATCTGGCACTGCGGTATTAAGCGTTCTACTGTATCATATTTTCTTCAAATTTTATTTTTTGTACGACATGTCAGAGAAAAAGTATTTCTCGACGAAGAAAAGGCGAAATCGTGTTTCTGTCACAAAATAACGAGTCTTTTACGATTCTAACTACCTCCTCAATCAAGCACAATAGTATGGAGTTCTACAGTATGACTTGACCTGTCTTTCCCCTGTTATCTTTAAATGATTTTCGATCTTCTGATAGTGTTTTTTTAAGGAAAGAAACATTGGAACTGCTTTATTTGACTTTACATCAAATATTTTTAAAAACTGGGAAGAAGGAAATATTGTTTGCGGTTTCTTTCTTCATTTAAGCAAGGTCTTCGATACTCTCGATCGGAACATTTTGTTTAATAAGTTGCACCAACGTGGATTGGCTCTTGATTGGATCAAATCTTATCTCACCCGTAGATTACAAAAGGTAATTTTAAGAGATAAAAGTGAGACAAGGCACTCTAAGTGGTCTAATTGAAATTACCCGAGGAGTACCGCAAAGGAGCTTTCTGGGTCCGTTGCTGTTCGTTTTGTATATGAATGATCTTCCACAAACTGCGCAGGATTTTTTTGTGCAATGTTTGCTGTACACCTATTCTTCATATTTTGGTTGGCGTATGAGGTAAGCTATTTCAACAAAATATGTAAGATAATCTTGTGTACTGGTGATAGTAGTATCATATCGTTATATATTGGTGGTCATAATTCTCCATTTTTCTTTTAAAAATTAGGATGGGTGTGTTTTAAATACCTTAACACCTAACTGATTAATTATTTTCTGTCTGTGTTTTTCATTTTATTATCTCTGTCGTCCGTTTGCTTTAATGTTTTACAAAAAGAAAAGGAATTCAAGTATCCCCTGGACTATTGTTTTCAATTAGGGTTGCCAATTCGCCCTCGCCGATTTGCAGTAGGTATAATTCGCCGTCGGCAAATTCACTGCGAGAAGACATACGCCATCAGCGAATAAAGTTGTAAAATGCAAACATGAATAGTTAGTAAATGACTATTTTTTTTCGGTTTTAAAGGGGAACGGTTATCAAACAGTTATTACCGTTTAGATGGATATCTAGTTTAAAACTCATCAACAAGATGAATAAAACTGTAACTATAATTGGGTTGACAGCGAATTAGGTCGACGGTGAATTGCTTCTACGTCGAATTGGCCCATCCCCTTTGCATTTTACTTTATTTTCGAAACCGCGAATTCTTTTAGCGCAAATATCTTTTGCGTGTTTCATAAAATTCTTCTCCCCCAACGAATCCAACAAGTTATTTCAGCAACAGATTGCGTGTTCAGAGACGTTCTTGCCACATTTGCACACACACAGGCGATAAACTGAAAACAAATAGTAACACGTACAGTATTAGCCTCGGCGCATGCAGTTTATTACTTCCTTAGTGCACCGTTCGATAAACATTCGTCAATTACGGCGGATCTGTTTTTTTATTTTTCTTCAAAAACCCACTTTCGCCGAACAGGATTTATTCAATTTATCTGCTGTAAAAAAAAAACGCATCCATCTTGTTTTATCGCCTCTTAATGAGCGTGTTTTAACTCGTAAAACGTGTACGATTTCATTTCCATCGCTTTCACCGGGGTACAACTAAATTTACTTAGGCCTTAAAGCCCGCCCGCCCGCCCGCCCTATTTGGAAGAAAAGACATTTTTTTTCTTGAATCAAAAAAAATATGGATTGAGATGTCCGGTTGGGTAAAGTTCAAAAGTTGTCGGGTTACAATTTCCATGGTAATTTTCAGAGAAGAATTTAATTTGAATTTAAGACGCGACAGCTCTCCGGGAGGGTCTACGGTGCGAACACCTCTTTATGAGGTTTCATTACAGCTTTATTTAAAAGCATTGTTAAAAACGTCCGGATTTTTTTTTGTACGCGTGAAGAATGAGAATTCAGAATTTTAAATCTCAGCTTCACTTCTTGTATACAGGGTGCTACACTTTCAAACGCAACTTAGAAAATCCCATGTTAATTTAAATTATTGGCTTTCCTAATTATTTTACAGCCAAATTCCATGGAGGTTTCTTAAAGTGTTCTTCAAGATGAATCTGTCTGCGAAGTTTGAGAATTTTTCATTAGCTCAGTTTCAAGATATTACAAAAAAAATCAGTAATGAAGTAGGGCTAGCCCTAACTGTCATTCTTGGTATTTACTTTACTCTTCTTCAAGCTTATGAATTTATACAAAGTTTTTTCTAATCTCGAACCGGACAGAAATATGAAGAGAATACACTCAACGTTTCGCTATAGATTTATAGCTTCGTCAGGAGTGAAAAAAAGTAAATAAACAAGTTGTCAAGAGAAACAAGTCGTCAAGGGAAACGAAAAGGTAACATGATTTTAAACTAAAATACGAGTTGTCCGGAAAAAAGAGAAAAGTAACTAGAACTAAATTAAAACTAATTTTTTTTTTAATTGACAGATCATGTTTAAAGAGTCCAGAAAACTACAAAATATGTCATTTAAATTTTCATAGTCGGTACGTTTATTAATAGAATTTGGATAAATTTAAATTTTACACATTTCTATGAAACGTCTTTTAAAAGTATTAGATTCACTGTACAAAATGTCAGTATTATCAATATCAAAATTATGATTATTTACTAATGAATGCTCTACAAGCATTGAATCATTATGGCTATTTTTTTGAATATGATATTTATGTAAGTCTAAACGTTTTTTTTTTAAATTTTGGCTTGTTTCACCTATATAAGCAGAATTACAATTTGAACATTTGATTTCATAAACCACGATAGGTTGTTTTAATTTCGGTATTTTGGTTTTTAAATTCGAAAAAATTAAATTTAAATTATTCACAGATCTACTGGCTAAAATTAAATTATGTTTTTTGAAAATGTGTTTAAATGTATTGTGTAATGGTTCAATATAAGGCAATGATATGTATTTATGGTTCGAAGTTTGTCTAATATTATTAGAGATGTTTGAATTTTGTGAGTATTTAATACGATTTTTAATTACTGATTCAATAAGATTTATTGGATAAGAATTTTGAATAAGAGTCTTCTTCATTAAATTTAAGTTATTATAAATGAAAACTTTATCAGAAAGTAAAATAGCTCGATCTGTTAATGAAATAATAGTTGCAATTTTATTTTTTTTGTGTGTGTACGAGTGAAAATTTATGTATCTACCTGACCAGGTAGGTTTATGAAACCAATTAGTAATTAATTTATCATTCCGTCTGATAATATTTACATCAAGAAAACTCAATGAATTATTATTTCCTCTTTCCACTGTAAATTGTAATCTATTATGAAAAGAATTAAATTTAGTTAAAACAAAATCTACCTTATCAGAAGGCAAAATCAGTAAAATGTCATCTATATAACGAAAATATAACGTTAAATCGAATGATAAAGAGTTAATAACAGATTTTTCTAGTTCTTGCATAACAATTTCAGCTAAAGCAGGAGATGAAGGAGAACCCATTGCTGTACCAAAAATTTGTTTATAAAATGTATCATTGAAAGCAAAATAAGATGTTTCAAAACATAAATCAACTATTTCTAAAAAGTTACCTTTCGATATATCAGTAAAATCTTTAATCTCTAACCGCCTATCATTACTACTTTTTAGAGCTAAATCTTTAGGAATGTCAGTAAATGAAGAAATAACATCTAAAGAAATTAAAATGCAATTATTTGGTACAATTATTTGTTTTAATTTTTCTACGAGTTCAAAAGAATTTTTTATAAAATATTCTGATTTACTAGTAACCTGAGTAATAATTTTTGAAATAAATTTAGGTAAGAAATATGGAAAAGAACCAATAGTGGAAACTATAGGACATAATTTAATTTTAACCACTAAATCTGTAATAATTTAAATTAATTTTTTTCGAATTTAAAAACCAAAATATCGAAATTAAAACAACCTAACGTGGTTTATGAAATCAAATGTTAAAATTGTACAAAATTTAAAAAAAAAAAACGTTTAGACCAACATAAATATCATATTCAAAAAAATAATCAAAAATCATTCAATGCTTGCAGAGCATTCATTAATGATTTATCTATTATGAATAACTTTGAATGTTGTGCGATTGAAATATCTCTTTTACATGTTTGCATTGTGTTTATTGCTATATGTAGACCACCAGGCTCCATCTTTGAAAACTTCTTCAATTGGATATCTTTAGTTTTAGAATTAATCCAAAAAGAAGGTAAATTAGTAGTAATCGGTGGAGATTTTAATTTACAGTTTAATAGCCCTTCAGGCTCAGGTGCGCCAACTAATCGATTTATTTCGCAGTCATGATTGCTACACTATCATAGATATGCCCACGCGAATCACCGATACTTGTGTTTCTTGTATTGATAATTTTATTACAAATTTAACTCAAAATAATTTTAATGCGGGGTGTTTCGAATTTAACCTTTCGGATCATTTAGCACAAATAATTAATATTGTTGTTGATAAACCCTTAGAAGATGTCCCGTATATTTATAAGCGGAAATATTGCGTAAATTCTCTTCACCGTTTTTGTAATTACTTAAATAATGAAACATGGTTTAGCGTCTATGAGGTCTCTTGCGCTGACAAGGCATTTAAAACTTTTTTAAATATATTTTGGTATTATTTAAATAGCTGTTTTCCCTTAGTTAAGTGCCGTTTCTATAATCATGTAAACAAATGGATATCATCTGATATAGTTCAACTTAAGAATAATCTATTGTTTCTAAAAGACTTAAGTAGACAATATCCAGCATTTAAGGAAGACTTCTTGCTTTACGAGAAATTTTATAAGGAGACTGTTGCTCTTAAACAAAAAGAAGCTTGCGACAACTTTATGTTAAACTCAGAAAACAAAACTCGTGCTATGTGGAACGTAATTAAAAGTAAAAGATCTAATTATTCTAAGATAAATACTTTACCTGTTCGTTTTGAAAATAATGAGCATCTGAGTAACGCTTTTAATAAATATTTTTTGTCTTTACCTTATAATTTGGTTTCTAAGTATAATACAAACTTAAATTATATTTTCACTGACCAACATTTAACCCAAAACCCAACGTCATTTTTTATCACACCTGTTACTAGTTACGATATTATTCGAACTATTTCCTACCTAAATACTTCTGAAACAGCTGGAATAGATGGTGTATCGTCTTTTATTATACAAAAACCCTCACCTTTTATAGGCGAAGTATTATCCTATCTTATTAATTTGTCTTTCCAGCAAGGTGTTTCTCCTTCGAAACTAAAGGTAGCCATTATCAAACCTTTACATAAAGGGGGTAATAGAATTTTTTTTGAAAATTACCGTACGATAAGTATCTTGTCAACTTTTAGTAAAATTTATGAGAATATTATGAATAAAAATGTCATTCTTTATTTTAAACAATTTTCGTTGTTTTCATCTAATCAATATGGTTTTACACAAAATAAATCAACTGATACTGCCTTATATGAATTTTTGAAGCACATCTACAATGATTTAGACAGTGGTAAAATATGTCTAAGTATTTTCATAGACCTATCTAAGGCTTTTGATTGTGTTAGTCATAATATATTACTCCATAAATTAAAACGTTATGGGATTAATGGTATAGCTTATCTTTGGTTTGAATCATATCTTTCGAATCGTACGCAATTAGTTCAAATCAATACCCAACTGTCTACTGACGGTCATTCGAATATCGGTGTACCTCAAGGATCTATCTTGGGACCCACTCTCTTTTTAATATTCATCAATCATTTTATTAACTTTCTATGCACCATAACTTCAAATATTGCCCTTTATGCTGATGATATCATTTTTACAGTGAGTGGTAGCAATGCTAATAATGAGTTGTGGGCAAGAGCGAAATCTGTTTATACACATATTTTACGTTGGATGATTGCGAATAAGTTGGTTGTAAATGATGAAAAAACTAAGTGTATAATCTTTAAAAACAACTGCAAATATAAAATATCTAATTTCAAACTTTCCAAAGATATATATTATTTCTCTATGTGATTCTTCAAGGTTACTTGGCGTGATCATCGATGAGGATTTGAATTGGATTTCACATGTAAATTATCTTTGTAATTCGTTATCAAGGGTTTGTTTTGCCTTATACCAACTTAAGAAATCTTGCACTTTCAATACTTTGAAAACTTTTTATTATTCTAACTTTTATTCCAAGTTGAGATATGGTGTAATACATTGGGGAATGAGTTCTGAAGCTCATCGAATTTTCATTGTTCAAAAAAGAGTTATACGGATAATATGTGATTTGGCAAACAGAGATTCTTGTAAGAACACTTTCAAAGATAAACATTTTTTGACTTTTTATGACATATATATATTAGAAGTGTTGCTTTTTGTATTTAAATATAAAGAGAATTTTGGAGTTCTTCAAAATCATGATTATAACACTCCTAATTATAATTACTTGTTACCTCCCCCGCATAGATCGTCCTTATTTCAAAAAGGTCTTCCTTATATGGGCTGCATGTAAGCTCTTTATTTGCCTTCCACGGCGTCTTAAAAATGAATGTAATTTTAATAGATATAAAAACAAATAAGAGACATTCTATTAACATTAAATTGTTATTCTGTATCTGAATTTATTGATTATTGTAAAAAGATATCTTAATTTTCAACCTTGTTTGCGACGTATTTCTTGCACAATGTACTTTTTTGTACTCTATACTTTATTGAAATAAATATATATTATTATTATTATTATTATTATTATTATTATTATTATTAGTAAATAATCGTAATTTTGATTTTGATAAACTGACATTTTATTAATAAACATACAGAATTTGAAAATTTAAATGAAATATTTTGTTCTGGACTCTTTAAACAGGATATAGATCTGTCAACTAAAGAAAAAAAATTAGTTCTAGTTACTTTTCTCTTTATTCCGGACAACTCGTATTTTAGTTTAAAATCATGTTACTTTTTCGTTTCTCTTGACGACTTGTTTCTCTTGCCAACTTGTTCATTTACTCTTTTTCACTCCTGTCAAAGTTATTAAATCTATAGCGAAACGTTGAGTGTGTTCTCTTCATATTCCTGTTCGGTTTGAGGTTAGAAAAACTTTGTACAGAGTGGACCATTTTTGATGGTTTTACAGGGTTTCTCAGTTATTTATAGGAATAGAAGAAAACCGCTTTCGTGACCCAGTGCTACTTTTTCAAGAAAAACTCAGTGGAGAAAACAAAAGTTAGCTATCTCCATTCGTTCGGGAAATATCGGCAGAAAACGAATTTTTCCGAAAAATTATTTTTCACAATATCTCAGCTGTTTGACAAGATATTTTGAAAATTCAAAAACTGTTTTATTCAGAAATTAATGTAGATTTCGCTGACGTTATTGTCTTTTGTAAAAACTGCGCCAGTTCTGCGAAACGGACTATAACTTTCTAATTTTAAATGGAAACCGTAGTTGGCTATGACACAAATAAATTGCTTATTTAATGAGGTTTTCAAAAATATAAAGTTTGATCTAATTATTTTTTGAAATAATAAAGATACTTATTATTTTTTATTTTCCGGTAGCTAACAAGCCATCCATGACACCAAAAACAAAAAAATATAGTTCAATTGTTTTCCCAAAAATCAATTATTATTAAGTAAAACGGTTAACTTATAAATACTAATAAATAGCTTCATATATCTATCAGAAACAGACATAAAATCACAAGAACGTAAAAATGGATTAACTCCATTTGAACATTTCTTTAATTATTAATGTGAATAGTTAAGAGATTTTTATAAATTTTAAATTGCATAAGTTAGTGCATTTCTTTAAGAAATAATTGAACTGACGGATATTTCCTAAGTTTAATAATGCTTTCAAGAACTTTTGTATATTAATAAATGTAATCGCGGATAGAAGTGAAATAAACATATCTAAGAATTTTTGATAATATAAAATTTAAGATTTAATAATTTCAAAGGAACATATAACATATAATTCTTCAAAGCTGCATTAACAGTTAATCCATATTTACATTACTTGTAGTTTTATGAGTTCTCTAATAGCATTAGATATTTATTTTGTTAAATTTAATTACCTGTATTATTTATTCTAATAATAGATTTTTGAGGAAAACAACTGAATTTTCTTTTGTTTTTATTGTCATACATAGCGTGATAAGTACTGCAAAATAATGAAATTATTATTTCTTAAAGAAATGCACTAACTTATGCAATTTAAAATTTATAAAAATCTCTTAACTATTCACATTAATAATGAAAGAAATGTTCAAATGGAGTTAATCCATTTTTACGTTCTTGTGATTTTATATCAGTTTCAGATAGATATATGAAGCTATTTATTTATTGAATTAAATTAACCGTTTTACTTAATAATAATTGATTTTTGGGAAAACAATTGAACTATATTTTTTGTTTTTGGTGTCATGGATGGCTTGTTAGCTACCGGAAAATAAAAAATAATAAGTATCTTTGTTATTTATAAAAATAATTAGATCAAACCTTATATTTTTGAAAACCTCATTAAATAAGCAATTTATTTGTGTCATAGCCAACTACGGTTTCCATTTAAAATTAGAAAGTTATAGTCCGTTTCGCAGAACTGGCGCAGTTTTTACAAAAGACAATAACGTCAGCGAAATCTACATTAATTTCTGAATAAAACAGTTTTTGAATTTTCAAAATATCTTGTCAAACAGCTGAGATATTGTGAAAAATAATTTTTCGGAAAAATTCGTTTTCTGCCGATATTTCCCGAACGAATGGAGATAGCTAACTTTTGTTTTCTCCACTGAGTTTTTCTTGAAAAAGTAGCATTGGGTCACGAAAACGGTTTTCTTCTATTCCTATAAATAACTGAGAAACCCTGTAAAACCATCAAAAATGGACCACACTGTACTTACAATTTTCATCGGACAAGAACCAACTTCAATTTCAATTTATACCATACCATCAACACGCCCTTGGCCAGTAAATGTTAAAATAAATTACTGTAAAAGCTTTTTCTATCGATCTTTTTATCAATCAATTATCTGTTCAGTTTTCACTACCATTAATCAAAGCGGATAGTTTGGTATAAATTGGATTTAGTTACAGAACCTTTTTTTTTAAATATCTTAAAACTCAGCGTACGAAAAGTTCTCAAACTTCACAGACAGATTCGCCCTGAAGAATGTTTTAAAAAACTTCAATGGAAGTTTACTGTAAAATAATTAGGGAAGCCAATAATCGAGCACCTTTAAAGTAACATGGGATTGCTTTTCAAAATGCAGCACCCTATATACATTGTGTCCACATTTCGATGCTCACCACTGGCATCTCGGTTATTAGAAGACATAGAGCAACGGTTAAATGAGGAATGTTTTGCAGAATTCAATGCTCGCAACAAATCTCATTTCAAATTCATCATAACTTTTTTAAATATTAAGATAATTTAAGAAAACCAAAATTTTACGATTTCAAAATTCCTCAATAACTCGATAACACCTGATGTTGTGACATCTTCTAAACTTTTACATTGTTCAGACACTTTTTTAAGACAAAGTTTTTGATGCAAACAGAAACTTCCGATTGTCATTTGTTTTCAAGTTATTAGGGCTAACTTTTGTTTTTCATATGGCACCCATATTAGGTCTTTGGTTAGTTAGATAGTCTTTGAAAAGAGCTTTTCAACGATGTATAACATACCCGAAAAATTTTTATTTTTAAAGGACATATTAACAAAAACATAAATTAACCCCTTTTGAAATTAGTAGGCTATGAAATTAAACACTCAATACTGTAAAATAACGAAACTATATTGACATAACAGATATTTGGAACTACTAACAAACGAAAAAAACCTGCTTCGAGACAAATTATTAATCCTGACGACATGCCGCAAAACATCAGGTTCCAGCAGGATGGTTACCTGGCCCATAACACTCGTGACGTACATTTTATTAGAATATGAAAATTAGAGTGCTTTCAAATAATGGACCAGTACAATGGTTTGCAAGATCACCCGACCTTACCCCCCTTGACTGTCATTTATGGGGTACCACTAAAAACGAAGTTGTTAATTTTGCAGCGCCAGAAGCTCAGGGAATTTTAGAACAAAGAATGCAGGATGTGTTAAGATTATTAAACGAAAACACACTTTGTAGTGTCTGCAACTCTGTTAGAATGAGGTGTTAAAAGTGTGTGGAACAGAATGGTTGTCATATTGAACAGTTTCTTTAAGTCGACCTCACTTTTTAGTACGCTTTCTTTACTTTTTTTTCTTTTATGACTTTCATTATCATTCCGTTATTTTACAGCATACTTAGCATATCTTTAAGCTTTTTCGTTGGTGTTTAATTCCATATCCTACTAATTTCATAAGGGATTAGTTTATGTTTTTGTTAATATCTCCCCTAAAAATAAAAATTTTTCGGGTATGTTATACATCGTTGAAAAGCTCTTTTTAAAGACTATCTAACTAGCCAAGAACAACAAAAGTTAGCCCCAATAACTTGAAAACAAATGACAATCGGAAGTTTCTGTTTGCATGAGAAACTTTGTCTTAAAAAAGTGTCTGAACAATGTAAAAGTTTAGAAGAGGTCACATCAGGTGTTATCGAGTTATTGAGGAATTTTGAAATCGTAAAATTTTGGTTTTCTTAAATTATCTTAAAATTTAAAAAAGTTACGGTGAATTTGAAATGAGATTTGTTGCGAGCATTGAATTCTGCAAAACATTCCCCATTTAACCGGTGCTCTACGTCTTCTAGTAATCGAGGTGCCAATGGTGAGCTTCGAAATGTGGACACAGTGTATATAAATAATGCAAAACTTCTAATTTGATACTCGAGTGTAATTTGTTTCGGGTACACAATCAACAATCAAAGGAGTCGCTAGTACATTAAAGCTATTAAACATTTCTCGACTTACGAGGGTTAGAACCAACAATAGCATCTCGGAAGATGCTGATCCGAGATATCACCGCATATAGCAGCTTAATATAGCGTCCGAGATTAAAACAGAGCTCTTATATACCATAACATGCATTCATTTTATATTGTATGTACGTATGTACATATAACAAAACGAACCACACCATTGTTAATAAAAATAAATAAAAATAAATACATGGGACATCATTGTCATTGTCTGGAGAATACGAAACGAAATTTACGCGATCGCATAAGGAGGCAACCGACCGAATGAATATTAAACACATTAAATGCATGGCGCGCTTTAAATTTGGAACACGTCGATGAGATTTATGAGAGAACTTAAAAATAAAACGGCGTTGTACGTATGTACGAAATCCACGAAAATATGGTCGAGCAGACTTTGTTAAGTGCGTTACACAAGCTGGGCTGACGCCGCCGATCGTTTTAATTGCCCAGATCTGCCCGGCCTGCGGTTATCTCCGGATCAAATCGCACTTCTAAATAAATTTATCTTGACGGGTGTCACAAAACACGAATTGAAATGTGTTGCCTATTACACTAATCCGATTAAAAAAGGTTTATTCAAGGTGGCGGTGCCGCTCGGTAACAAGTTTTGCCAAAGCAAAATCAAGTTGACGTCAGGTCTTTACGATTTAGAAATGTTGTTATGCAAAAGTCCCAAACGTCTAACATCATGTTAACTGTACTTTTAAATATAATTTTTGTGTTTTTCATTATTATTTTATAAAGTGCCGTTATGAATCCTTACTGTGCAATTCTGTAAGGATCGTAAGATATGTAAACCGGTAACTTTAATAATTAAGGAATGATATTCAAATGTTTTGGAGACTAGAGTATAATGAAATTGGATTGAACCTCCTAACCACAAAAAGTGTTTCTAAACTATATATCTACGTATTTCGGCAGCTATGATGCCATCTTCAGTAGATGACTTCTTAATCACTGAAGATGGCAGTACAGCTGCCGAAATAGATACATAGTTTTAAAAAAACTTTTTGTGGTTAGGAGGTTCAATCCAATTTCATTAACGAATGATTTTAACAGCAGATTGTACGATCCCCACTGAAATATTTTCGTTCTCTTAGGTATTAGCTATTCCGTATAATAACTTAGAATCTTGTGAAAGTGTTTTTGTTTATTAGTTTCGTTTAGATTGAAGTAATTCTCAAAAGGTAACAAGGAATTCACTATTAACCTACTAATTTGCAACTGAAATACTGATACCGCAATGAAATGCTTATTCAAAAACACCCCGTGCAGGGGCGGATTTAGACATCGTCTTTATGGGCTGCCGTCCAATCAAAGAACACCTTCGCGGTCAAAAAAGAAATCTAAATTATCTTTGTAACGTTTCAAAGAGTTTCGATTTTTACGGCATGGTTATGTCTAAACACGCGATCTTGAAACGAACCTTGGCCACGACATTCGAATCTTGAAACACACCTCAGCTACATCATAAGCACCACACTAGTCAGGGTTGCCAGATGGGGCGCAATTCCGCCATTTAGGCTATATTCAACACATATTTGGCGTTTAAAATTTCAAGTTGGCGCCTGGCGCCTGATTTGGGGTAGTTTTCCCATAACGACAAAGAAAAAATATACAATATGACGTGAATACTTTTCTTACTTTTACTTTTCTTTTCTTATTTCGATTTTTTTCTTTCCATTTTGTTTTTTATTTTATTTTGGGACATTATTGATGTTTTGCATTTTTTATTCACGGTTCGTTTACTTTATTTTGTCCTTTTATTTCCTGCCAGTTTCATGATTTGGAAAAGTTTCCAGCCGGAAAACAGCCGTTTTTTCCTTTAATTTTTCTTCTCCGTTCATTCTGAATTATATATTTAATATTTTCTATATTTCATATTTCTCTTTTGTTTATTTTTATCATATTGATTTTTTCTCATTTAATGTTGCTGTTGATAAGACGCTTTTTTCCTGTTATCATTTATTTTCTAATATTTTTTTTCTTTTTTTCTTTCGTCTCAGTCGTCGAACTTCTTTTGTTTTTCTTTTTGTAGTTCATCGTTTTTCATTTGTTTTGTGTTCCTTTTTAGTTTTGCACTTTGATTTTTTTAAACCTTGCTTTAATTTTCTGCGAATGTTTTGATTCGTCCGAAAAATTGTCGTTTTTCGTTCAGATTTGTATTGTCGATGTTCTTTTGTTTATTTTTGTTCACTTCACGCCTAGGATTTTATTGCCATTGCTTTCGTTTCTCTTTTTTTTCTAATTTTTTTGCAGGTTTCGCTTTTTTCATTCGTTTTAATTTATTGATATTTCAAATTGGCGATATTTTGTTTATTTGTTTTTGATTTTACAAAAAAATCGGCGCACTTTGGCTACATTTTATCAGCAAGTTGGCGACATTACCTGCAAAAAATCTGGAAACCCTGATACTAATGGAGTTATCCGCCAATGGCCCAAATTCTCACCTCGTTATTAAAATTGTCTCGTAATTAAAATACACTAGAAATAATATAACTTTATGTCAATTTAATGTGTAAGAGAGAGACACCTTTATTTCTCATGGCAACATCATGCAGCGTTCGTTCGTCCCTCTCTTATGCCTAAACACGCGCATCTTAAAATGTACCTCAGCCACGATATGCAAATCTTAAAACGTACCTCAGCCTCACCATAAGCGCCACAGTATGGCGTTATCTGTTACTATTTTCAGACAAGTGAAGTGATTCTGTAAACGACCAGTTAACGGCAACGTTGCTTTTTGAAACGTAACCAGTCAGATATACAAAAGAAAGAACTAGGGTTAATTTGAATGGGCCCCCTGACAGTGTCAGTCCAGGGCCTCCGAAGTTAAAGGTCCGCCCCTCACTCTGTATGGTCATCCCCATCGTCATTGCATTTTTCTGAAAATTTTCTAAGGGGGCAAAATTTTCAGACCGTTAGAAATTTTCAATAATCAAAAACCATTATTAGAAGTATACCATATATTTTTAAAAAAATGAAGGAAGCGTGGCCGCTCGAAAACAATTGAAAATCGACATCAACTTATCGATCATGAGGAAGTGGATCTTGATTAGAACTTCCTAGAGCTTAATTACATAAAATCGAGCGAACCTCGGATCTCACCTTCAAGCAATTCGGCCTTTTTGATTGTGTCACGAGTTTCTTGGCCTGGATTTTTATTCTGAAGATCTCGTAATGCCCTGAATCTTGTGGGTATGAGGTCTTCAAGTTTGATTGCAGACCTAGTTCTTTGATCATGGAGTCCTGGATCTTGATTAGAAGCTCCTAGAACTTAGCAACATAAAATTAAGCGAACCTGGGATCTCGCTTCCAGGCAACTCCGCCTTTTTGATTTTGTCACGAACTTTTTGACCTTAATTCTTATTCTGAAGATCTCGCAATGCCCTAAATCTTGTGGATACGAGGTTCTAAAGCTTGATTGCAGACCTAGGTCTTCGATCATGAGGGCCTGGACCTTGATTAGAACCTCCTGACCTTACTCACATAAAATCAAGCGGATCTGGGATCTTGCTTCCAACCGATTCCGTTTTTTTTATTCTGTCACAAGTTTCTTAGCCTTAATTTTTATTCTAAAGATCTCGTAATGCCCTTCACAATCTTGTGGATACGAGGTTCTGAAATTTGAGTGCAGACCTAGGTATTTGACTATTAGGTCCTGGATCTCCTGGAGAACCTCCTAGACCTTAGCTACATAAAATTGAGTGAACTTGGGATCCTGCTTCCAAGCCATTCTGTCGTTTTAATTGAGTCACGAGTTCTTGGCCTTAGTTTTTATTCTGGAGATCTCGTAATGCCCCGAATCTTGTTTACAATGTCCTGTAGCTTGATTGAAGACCTAGGTCTTTGATTACGAGTCTCTGGATCTTGATTAGCATCTCCTGGACTCTAATTATAGGTATAAAGTTGGGCTTTAATTGTCCGAAACTGTTGAGTCTGCAAGATCCTTGGCCTTGACTTTTAATCTGAAAACCTTCTAATGCCCTGAATCTTGATTATGAGATCGCGCAGTATTGGTTATAGACCGAAGTCCTTGATCACGAGTTTCTGGATCTTGATTAGGACCTCTTGGACTTTAATTATATAAAGTCGGGCTTTATTTCTCTGAAAGTGTTGAATCTGCAAGATCCTTGGCCTCGACTTTTAATCTGAAGACCTCCTAATGCCCTGAATATTGATTATGAGATCGTGCAGTATTGGTTATAGACCGAAGTCCTTGATCACGAGTTCCTGGATCTTGATTAGGACCTCTTGGACTCTAATTACATAAAGTTGGGCTTTAATTCTCTGAAACTGTTGAATCTGCAAGATCCCTGGCCTCGACTTTTAATCTGAAGACCTCCTAATGCCCTGAATCTTGATTATGAGATCGTGCAGTATTGGTTATAGACCGAAGTCCTTGATCACGAGTTTCTGGATCTTGATTAAAACCTCTTGGACTCTAATTACATAAAGTTGGGCTTTAATTCTCTGAAACTGTTGAATCTGCAAGATCTTTGGCCTTGACTTTTAATCTGAAGACCTCCTAATCACCTGAATCTTAGATTATGAGATCGTATAAAATTGGTTATAGACCGAAGTCCTTGATCACAAGTTTCTGGATCTTGATTAGGACCTCTTGGACTTTAATTATATAAAGCTGGGCTTTAATTCTGTGAAACTGTTGAATCTGCAAGATCCTTGGCCACGACTTTTAATCTGAAGACCTCCTAATGAATGCCCTGAATCTTGATTATGAGATCTTGTAGTATTGCTTATAGACCGAAGTTCTTGATCACGAGTTTCTGGATCTTGATTAGGATCTCTTGGACTCTAATTACATAAAGTTGGGCTTTAATTCTCTGAAACTGTTGAATCTGCAAAATCTTTGGCCTTGACTTTTAATCTGAAGACCTCCTAATCACCTGAATCTTAGATTATGAGATCGTATAAAATTGGTTATAGACCGAAGTCTTTGATCACAAGTTTCTGGATCTTGATTAGGACCTCTTGGACTTTAATTATATAAAGCTGGGCTTTAATTCTGTGAAACTGTTGAATCTGCAAGATCTTTGGCCACGACTTTTAATCTGAAGACCTCCTAATGAAAGCCCTGAATCTTGATTATGAGATCTTGTAGTATTGCTTATAGACCGAAGTTCTTGATCACGAGTTTCTGGATCTTGATTAGGACCTCTTGGACTCTAATTACATAAAGTTGGGCTTTAATTCTCTGAAACTGTTGAATCTGCAAGATCCTTAGCCTCGACTTTTAATCTGAAGTCCTTCTAATGTCCTGAATCTTGATTATGAGATCGTATAAAATTGATTATAGACCGAAGTTTTTGATCACAAGTTACTGGATCTTGATTAGGACCTCTTGGACTTTAATTATATGAAGTTGGGCTTTAATTCTCCGAAACTGTTGGATCTGCAAGATCCTTGGCCTCGACTTTTAATTTGAAGACCTCCTAATGCCCTGAATATTGATTATGAAATCGTGTAGTATTGGTTATAGACCGAAGTCCTTGATCACGAGTTTCTGGATCTTGATTAGGACCTCTTGGACTTTAATTATATAAAGTCGGGCTTTATTTCTCTGAAAGTGTTGAGTCTGCAAGATCCTTGGCCTTGACTTTTAATCTGAAGACCTCCTAATGCCCTGAATCTTGATTGTGAAATAGTGCTGTATTGGTCATAGATCGAAGTCCTTGATCACGAGTTCCTGGATCTTGATTAGGACCTCTTGGACTCTAATTACATAAAGTTGGGCTTTAATTCTCTGAAACTGTTGAATCTGCAAGGTCCTTGGCCTTGACTTTTATTCTGAAGACCTCCTAATGCCCTGAATCTTAATTATGAGATCGTGTAGTATTGGTTATAGACCGAAGTCTTTGATCACGAGTTTCTGGATCTTGATTAGGACCTCTTGGACTCTAATTACATAAAGTTGGGCTTTAATTCTCTGAAACTGTTGAATCTGCAAGATCCTTGGCCTCGACTTTTAATCTGAAGACCTCCTAATGCCCTGAATCTTGATTATGAGATCGTGTAGTGTTGGTTATAGACCGAAGTCTTTGATCATGAGGTCCTGAAACACGATTGGAACCTCCTAGACCTGAATTATATAAATTTGAGCTTTAGCTTTACGAGTGTGGACCTTGCTTTTCAGCGGCTGCCTTTTTGACTGTGTCTAAAAGATCCTTGGACTTGATTTTTAATCTGAAGACCTCGTAATGCCCTCAATCTTGATTACGAGATCCTGGAGTTTCGATTATGGACACAGATCTTTGATCATGAAATTCCGTATCATGATTGGAACCTCTTGGACCTGAATTACATAAATTTGAGCTTTAAGCCTGCGAGTGTGGACCTTGCTTTCGAGCGGCACTGTCTTTTTGATTGTGTCTCCGACTTGATTTCTAATGCCCTGAATCTTGAATATGAGATCCTGGAGTTTCTTATAAGTGCCGACCTTGGTTTCTTTTTTATATTGTGTCTACAAGGTCTATGGAGTAGATTTTTAATTTGAAGACAAGGCCTCTTAATATCCTGAACCTTGATTAGAAGAACCTGGATTTTTTGTTATAGACTCAGGTCTTTGATCACGAGATCCTATATCTTGATTGGCATCTCCTGTACCTTGAGCTTTAATTCTATGAATCTGAACCTTTCTTTCGAGCAGTTCTGTGTTTTGGATTGTGTCTGCAAGATCCTTGTTTTTGTTCTGAAGACGTTGTAATGCCCCGAATTTGGAATAAGAACCTCCTTGTTGTTTCCACCATGACGTCTGAGCCACTTAAGAAAGATCAAATGGTAAAGAAACTTCTTACCCGCTTGAGATTGTCTGTTTGAGAGAAACCGAGTGAAAGTCATTGACATGTCAGACAGTTTTTCTTAAAGGTTTTTTTGTCCTGAACCTATTAATAAGAAACTTGTTGCAAAATGCATAATTAAACATTACATGTCAAAAGAATTCAGCCATTTGTTTAAATTATATCAAGTAGATTCTTGTGTTGGGAATTAGTTTAACCTAAATTTTGAAGAATATAAGAAAATGATTGAGTAAATGACACAATGCCATCTCTGTTTCACCCACAAGACAATAGACAAGAAACTCAGTAAATTAATTTTCGATAAGACCGAATTTAATTAATAATTTTATTACGTACGTGTTTATTGGCCTACCGCACGCAAGATTACCTTTTGACTCCCCCAACTATAGCCTGTTATCATAACTGTGAAAAAAAAAACATAATTTATCGTCCATTAAACTTCTCCTCTAGGTAGGTATAAATTTAAATAAATACGACTGGAGATTAATAATTAAATTAACAATTAAAAAGCATATCTGCTGTTAATAATGTGGGAGAAACAAGTTTCGTTACACATGTTGCACTCTCATCGATAAGGGGTTGTTATCACATCACCCGCCGTGACATGTATCAATCTGCTTCTGCTATTGAATCTATTATGCGTGTATCTCGAATAATACACTCAGAAGGCCTGTTGGTAGAGCGTAATAAACCGAGCTTGTTGATGTATTTTTTATGGATGTGAGATTCTATTACAGATTGGCATTTAATAAGAGAGCCGAAAGGGCGCTGCGTATGTACGAACGAAAGCTTTTACTACGACATAAAACTCAAAGCTCAAAGCTCGTATAGCGAGTGGCCTCACCGAAATGATTTTTTTATTGTTATTGGCATTTTAATGCTTGGAGAAACGCGCACGAACTCAAGCTAATGATGAGTAAATTATTGATTGTTTATATTTAATCCAGAAATAAAGAAGTTATTATTTTCACTTTTTAAAACTAACTAAAACAGAACGCTCTAGAAATGAACGACCGACGCGACACGACAGAAACCATCCACGCTTCTCGCCCATACTATTTTTGCATTGCACTTGATGCAATTCGGTCGGTTTTATTCTGCTCTTTGTTTTAACATTTCTGTTCTCAAAGCCACGAGCTGTCAATTTGTGGCGGTTCTGGCAGGACGAAAAAGCCGTCTGAATTTCACACGTAACTAAGAAGTAAATTACGAGCTTAAATTTAACCCGGCCCCGCACAAAGAACGCCTTTATTCCGAGAGAGACTTGTCGTAACAAAGCGTAACCGCGTGTAGACATAAATTTAAGTGAGTATGCAAGTAGAAGAAATCGTCCTTCTAAAAAAAAGCAAGGCGATTTGAGAATATGTTTGTGTGAAATCTGTATCGTCGACTAACTAAAGAACAAAAAAAGAAACATTCACAAGACTCTACAATCAGTAATGGAGGTTAAAGTTTCGTTTGTTTCAAACTTGAGTATCAAATTTGAGAGACGATACCCCAAGGATCTTGTAAAAACGCTGTACATTCGGCGATTCGCATTGACAGCTTTCTCGAAACGTAATTAATAAACGAGCGCGTTAATCGTTTTGAATCTGCTGATGCGGCATTGCAAGGAAGTCACAGCAACTTGAATTTCAATTGTCAGCATGAAATTCCTTTGTTTAAATCGTTAATTGTGCCTACGTTCCAAAGACCGAAAAGGACTTAAGAAACTTAAATTTACAATCACAAATACAACTGACTTAAAGCTATCGCTTAAGAAGACGGACAGTCAAAAGTTTTCTTTTTAATAAGATTTACGTAAGTGAAGACCTTAAACAAATACTTAAATATTTCTTAAAACTTGTCTATGAATGTACAAAACACTGCTGAAAAGTTTCTTAAGCATAAGAATTGATTATGAATACGGACTCTAATGTCTCATGTTTTCATTAGCCTTTACAGTACTTGCCCTGCGCCCAAAATGAATGCTGTTGCAATTCTGAGCTTGATCGAAAGCATCGTAAGATACTTACAACCTATATATTCAAATGACACGATAATACCGTACGTTGCTTATGATCGAGCTCAGAATTGCAGCACTAATCTCTTCCATATCCTTTTTTGTTTGTCTAGTTTTCCTTTCGCTTGCTTTTCAATTTTTTTTATTCTATTCCACTCTATTAAAATGTATTGGGAGACTGTGGTTTGTAGTACAAAGAAAATGGATTTAACCTCTTAAGAAGTTTGTTTGAAAGAACAAGAAGAACTAGATACGTATTTCGGCAACTATGCTACCATCTTCAGTAGATGCCTTTTTCTTGATCACAAGAGAAGTGACTGTGTCATGGCTATCGCTACCTTATATACTAATTCGTTCCGCTTCAATGAAGCGTGCTCTCTAAAGCGAGCGTCTCACCGGATTGCGTCAACCAAGTCAAGCAACACGGAACCTGCCAAAGGCCCATGATCGGTGTTCATTAAATCTCTCTTATATTTATATGAAAATGGTTTCAAACCTGTCTAATTTCCTGTTCCTTGACGTTGCTTTTACTAACCTAAGATTGTTTAAATCTATTTTATGACTGGTATCAAAAATATGTTGGGCAACACTGGATTTTTCAATTCTATTGTACTTTAAATGAGCTAAGTGTTCCTTAAAACGTGTTAGTATATTTGTTTTTGTTTGCCCAATATATTTTTTAGTACTCCCTTGACAAGATATTTCATAGACTCCTGATTTCTGATTTGGTTCAGTTTTGTTTTTAGCGTTTGCCAGGCAAAACTGAATCAGGAATCTATGAAATATCTTGTTAAGGGTGGACAAAAAAATATATACTGTCACGATTTAAAGAATACTTAGTTCATTTAAAGTGCAATAGAATTGAAAAATCCAGTTGTTGTCCAATATATTCTTGACACCAATCATAAAATAGATTTAAACAATCTTAGGTTAGTAAAAGCAACGTCAAGCAACAGGGAATTAGATGGGTGTGAAACCATTTTCATATACAAAAATAAGAAAGAATTAATGAACACACACCAATCATGGGCTTTTGGTAGGTTCTGTGTTGCTTGACTTGGTTGACGCAATGCGGTGAGACGCTCGCTTCATTGGAGCGGAACGAATTAGTATATAAGGTCACTTTTCTTGTGATCAAGAAGAAGGCATCTACTGAAGTTGGCAGCATAGCTGCCGAAATACGTATTTTGTTTTTAAACAAACTTTTTGTGGTTAGGAGGTTAAAACTATTTTCTATTCCACTCTATTATATCCTACCAGCACTGTTGCAAGGGTTTCAAGGTTTTAAATCCTTTTCAGGATTTGTTTTGCACAATTTGTTCATTTCATTTAATGTAGGTACAGTATAGATCAGATCGGATAACTACTTTCCCCCATTTTATTTGTCGTTTTAACCTCTTTTTTACCAGGTGAGTAGCTCAGCGGTTAACCTAGCCGTGCTACTTGTCGGTGTGGGTTCGAATCTCAACAGGGCCATGGCTTTTTGTGTTGTCCAAGTTTAGACTTAGCTACGTTTACTTCGAAACTGCTTGGAATGTCAAAACGCAAAAATGAGCAGGGACTGAGCAAAGCTAAACAAGACCTCTTTTTAAAAGTTTTTTTTTTATTATTCCATTCATTATTTAATTTATTGTTTCAAGGACGTACTTCAACTCAGTTTTCAAAAAGCCAGTTCGAAAGGGCACCGAACACGATTCGAGTCATGAGACTTTTTTCTCTTACTTCTCACACGCACAAAGAGGCGATTTGAACGCACACCTAGTGGATGAATGCCCCATCGAGAAGTCAATTACAAGTATTATAATAATTGTAGAGACATGGCAATAAACCCAACTTTAAAGTTAATTAATGAGTGCAGTGGCGGTATTACATTAATGGTCAGTTGCTCCGATTTTTAAGTACAGCCTAAATTTGAGTCGTGTTTAGGAAATGACGTTTTATGTAAGTTCAATAAAATATTAGACACATTTTAATAAATAAAAAATAAGTGTTAATTAAGTGCATAACAGAATGTGTTTGACATTATACTAATTATGCATAAATGTCATATTCTAAACACGACTTAATTTTAAGTTCTGCTTAAAATATCGGTGCAACCGGGCGTAAATGACATGTTAAAAGCGAGTGGAATGTTACATAGAATAAAAGAAGGTACTTATTCTAGAAGAAGAATATTCTTCGTTTCTGTTATTCCCAAAATATCTAATCCCGTCCTCCGGAATTTTATTTCCGATTTGATGTTTACTAATCAAGTAATAGATCCCAGAAGGACGTTTTCTTTATACGCAGAGTTTCTCATGGGACAACCTGTACAATCCAGTTGACGAATGGAATTGTAAATCTGTTTAATTTTTTTTTGTATCTTATCTTATTTTTATTATAGGAGCACCCTTTATATTGTAATTTAACGCGAAGTGAGAACAGCTATTGTTGAAACTATTCGATTTAATCAACACCGTCCAGCTTTCAAATTGTTTATTAATGGAAAGAAGAACAAATTTTCGATTTTAAGCAAGGCATTCCAGATTTCAAAAAGAGAAAAATACTTTACGTAGATATTTAATTTAATTATTTTAGGGATGCTGTTTTAATAGTCAGGTTTTCGTATTTCGTGCGTTATTAAACGAGTACCTAATATTCCGTTTTGCTTTTTGCCATTTATTAAAAGAACAAAGCGAGCGAGTTTTTACGAGGTCGTGTAGCAGTAAAATTTCAGGACCATTTAATAATTCAATTACAATAAAAAGTGATAGCTTGCACGGTTCATTTATTTTGCTAAATTTAACTTGTGAGTCCACACGATAGAAATGCAGATAATACAGTCAAAAATATCCTTGCATGTACTATGATGCTCAACAAAAACAATACCCCTGCAAGCAAACTGCACCCTTATGAACATTAGGCGGAGCCAACTCGGATATTAAAATTGTTACTCGAATCTGGTCCGCTGTAATTTTATTGCTTCGGTTAAAGCTTGGGACGGTAATAATATTATTAGACTACCTGCGTAATCGTAATTCTTTTGAATACGACGGGAATACTTAATGAGATTTCGACAACGGTTTGCGATTTTTGGAGGAAATCCGTGTTCAGTAAAAATAATATTTTTCTTAAAAATAATAGCACCATATTAATCAATTTGTTTGATTCTTCAAACAGAAAGGTGTAAATCTTAATTTTTAGTCAATTTGAAATATTTATAATAAATATTCTATTTTAAAGAAATATTGGTTACTCATGGGAGGCTTATGCTTCCTTGCAATCATAAAACGAATTCGTCGAATTCATTTCGTGTTGGAAAATAAATTTGCTGGGAACATAACAGGTATAGCCAGTGAGAGAGAGCGTATGGAAACCTAGTGCACGTATGAGTGAGACAGATAGAGAACCAAACGCTCCGAACGGATTAACTAAATCGCTTTAATTATTCATTCTATTCTAATTTGTAGGAAAAAAAATTAATTCTTTCCTTACACTCTAAAAACAGATAATTGCCACGTAATCAAATATTATTACAGGCAACTAATAGTTTGTTGCATGCGTTTAGAGTGTAGATATGTATTGACTGCTAATTATCTGATTTACTATTTATTTAAATGATATAATTTTTTTTAATTTTTAACACTAGATTAAATAAATTTTTTATTGCAAAATGTGGAATAATTTGTTACGTTAGGGATCAAAAAAAACGTGTTACCGAGAAAAACGAAACAATTTATCAAAGACAATTTAACAAAAAAAATGTATATTTTTTTGTATCGACTTTTTTTTATTTAGACGTTATAATAAATTCAATTCAATGTTTTATAAAACATGAAAATCACACAATTGTTTACCGTTTCGTTATTAGTCACTTCACTAGAGTGAAAATAATTAACAAGTTGACAACTTTATTAATTTTTCATTGTTGACAAAGCTATCAATCTACGCGGCAGTAAAAGTTGAACGAGTGTACAATTTTTAAAATGTTAGAAAATTAAAAAGAATTTGTTGTACAAATTCATTAGACAAGAATCTACTACAATTATTACATGTGTGACATGTTTCTTCATCAGCAAATCATTGAATCATTTTCAATATGATATATGATATGATATGATCTTATCAAAATGTAATCTTAATTATTCTTCTTTCTTTTTCTTTATGTATAAATATGTATAAAGCATTTCGTTTTTCAGACAAACAAGAACTTGTTTGCTCGTTTCAGAGATATCCGGTATAATATTATAAACGAAGTCACTTATTTCATGCACGTGTATGCATTCGTTTCCCTACAAATAATTTTTTCTAATTTTTATGCAATTTTATATACTAATTTTCAAAATGTATATGCTTTTTAAGCGCTAATTTTGTTCTGTTTTATTCTTAAAAATGACGAATTCATGATTCAAAGAAAATCAGATCTGAGCGCTTTTTCTACGCCACTAAAAATGTGTAAGCAAATCCACCAATTTCGTTTCCGCATGAAATACGCTTTCAGTTTATTAAACTCAAAATACACAATTTGCAAAATATTGATCTAGTAAAGCACAAAACAAAATACCTACGGAAAGCGCCGCGTTACAAAGTCCAGTTATAACATTCTAACATTAACGAGTATTCTTAAATAATCTGTGCATAATATTTCTTATTTTTCGGCGAAATAAACACGATCGTATCCGGACGGCAGGTACATACCAGGCCTGACCGTAGTCGACTTCTCACATCGGTTTCAGGCCTTCGTGTCTGTATATTGCCGTAAGGGTCAGCAAATTGCCGAGTCGTATCGTTTTCGGTGAGCACCATAGTACATACAGCACATTGTACCCTTTTTTAAAATAAATTAATTTGAAATTTCTGAAGAAAATTTTGATTTATTCATTACGTACTCTGATAAATAAGTACATACATATACGAGGAGAGTTTACGAATTATTATCCCTAGCATAGAAGGAAACAACTAGAAAGTTTCAAACAATTTTATTTTTCAACAGGTTAATATGTTAGAGCTTGGAAAATAATCCTTTCTTATCATGTCAGCCATTCACTTACTCATCTTCGTCGACAGAAAAATTTTCCTTCAGATTAGGAAATCCAAAATACAATTAGGGTAAGGTTGCCCACATTAAACCATTTTTCAAAAAAAAAAAAGACCGCAACTTGGGACGCAAATGCATAAATCATCCCGTGGTTTTAGCCAGAATTAATGTTGCCAGTTAGAAATACTACTCCCCATATTTTTGTACTCCTATTAAAAAATAGTTTTGTTTGCAAACGGTTCAATTTGGGAAATTAGTTGCTCAAATTGAACCACCGGTTGCTTAAATTGAACCTGTCTTAAATTTTCTGTTTAAAATGTTTGAGGGAACTTTATTTTATGGAAGTAAAACGTAATCATAAAATAATAAATAAATAATTGTCAATAATGAATAAAATAAAATTATATTCTAGGTACGTGAAGATACAAAACCACAAGTAAACTAAAAGTAATGCAATTAAAAAATATTTTAAAGCAAAAAGCAAATTTTTAAAAGCAACAAACAATTTTTTTAAAAGAATAAACAAATTCGTGACAAATTATTCAATTTATTTTGGCTCTTGCCCGCCTTGTACAGTACAATGAACAAATTGACTGAACTCCCTTTACCTTAATTTCAGGGCCGTAGCTAAGGGGGCGCTCTGGGAAGCTGAGCCTGCCCTGGAAAGTTTTATGCCTACCCTGGCATGGCCCAACCTGACATGAAAATATTTTAAAAACTCGTAAAAGCATTGAAATAAAAAAATATGAAGCTTGCCCTTCACAATGATAAGCCTCTCCTGAATATTTAGTGAGACTACAGCGGCCCCGTTAAATTTATCTTCCTTCTCAGAAAATTTAAATATAAAATAAAAATTGCAAACCTGTTAAAAACGAAATAATAAGAATTGGACAAATTAATTAACAACACATGAAATTAATTTCAGGATGAAAAAATAAAAATAGTTTAATAAATTGACAATATTTTTAAAAAGGAAAAAAAAACAGTTTGGACAAGCTCTGACAGAACTAACAAGACCAACAGCAGACAAACAAAAATAAGTTACATAATCAGATAAAACAAAAATGATTTACGTAAAGAATAGTATAAAATAAAGATGAAAGTTTGATCCAAATTATTAAGTATTAATTTAGAACCAATTCGAAATAATTTTCGGAAAAAGAAACCTGAGATTTTCCGCCATAACAAAAAAAATAATACAATAAAATAAAAGCCTTTATTGAAACAAGTTGGCAAATAAAAATAATTTTTCTTTTCAAAAAGGTAACTTGATTGGGTTCAGGACAACGATGAAATGATTTTAATCATTCAGCTGACGAGTTTCGGTTTTATTTTGAACCTTCATCGGAGCCTGGAAGATGTTACAATTTAGTTCTATCTTAACATTACAAATTTATTAACTGATTAAACTTTTTAACACTACAACCCATAACGGTCTGAATTAAACGAAATCGCAACTGGAAAAAAGAAAAAACCAAGTTCAGTCTAAGACTGGTAAGTACAAAAATGTTTAAACTTACGGTTACTTAGAAATTCGAACATCATTGGACCAAGTCAAAACCGGATGACAAAACAAAAAACAATTAAAAATGTCATCCGGTTTTTGACTTGGTCCAATGATGTTCGAATTTCTAAGTAACCGTAAGTTTAAACATTTTTGTACTTA
Source organism: Prosopocoilus inquinatus (assembly GCA_036172665.1). Lineage (NCBI taxonomy): Eukaryota > Metazoa > Arthropoda > Insecta > Coleoptera > Lucanidae > Prosopocoilus > Prosopocoilus inquinatus. The sequence continues at coordinate 37,942,895 of CM069877.1, forward strand.
CCAGTCTTAGACTGAACTTGGTTTTTTCTTTTTTCCAGTTGCGGTTTCGTTTAACTCAGACCATCATGGGTTGTGGTGTTAAAAAGTTTAATCAAAGTTGAATCATCTTATCGTTGTCCTAAACCTAATCAAGTTACCTTTTTGAAAAGTTTGTACTCAGGACGCCATTTCATTAAATAAATATTTTTTCTGCTCACTAAAACCATGAAACTGGATTCAGAGAAAGACAAGGACCTTTCGACGCTGATCACATAAACTCGGTCAATTCTTCTTAGAGACTGACCACATAGCTTGACGCTACATCGGTAATGTGACCTTAAACATTGATCGCACATACCCCATGTCAATTCTTCTTAGAGACTGACGACTTAGCTTAACGCTATCTGGAGGTGTGATGATCATTTCCGATTTCGTGTCCTTCTTAAAGAGTTACAAAACCGAAATTTTCCGAACTGGAAACGATCATAAATGATGCTTTTCACTAGCTTTGCATCAGATTACTAATGCGTACGCACGCGTATCTAACGCGACTAATGCCTAAAGTATGACTAATTCTAACCAGTCACTTGTGCAACGAAAAATATTTATTTAAACTTGTACGTTTTAACTTTGCTTTTAATATAAAAAAAAATTAAAGTACAACATTTTTATAAATGCACACTAGCATTTGATAAATTTGCTTTCAACGTAAAAATTTTAAGCCTACATAAGCAAAGAAAGTTACGAGTCAAAACTGTCAAATATGTCAATATGTCAATATATCAACATCATCGGGGAGTACCCTACAGAAGTTAGGACCACTAAACGTTCGTATAGCGCTAAGTTCATCAGAAATGGCCAGGCCAGTTCTGGAGAATAAAGAGTTTATTCCACAATTTTGAATTTAGCATTGTAGGTGGAGTCACTGTAAGCAATTCTTGTAAGCTGGGGGCCTTAAATTCCCCCAACTTTTTTTCCTTTTGTTGCTTTACAAACTTCCGGCGTAATATTCGCGGAACGTTGAGTGCAATGTCCAACACTCACTATCCGCGTTGAAGAAATAAGAACAGCCTTGCAGATGTGACTCTCCCAAGGTAAGAGTGATAATTGTTAAGGTGCCTCAGACCGCCCACGATTCTACCACCAGGCTGAGGTTTTGGAGACCTCGCTTTGTAGCTAAAGCAGCAAAAAAATGACGATTTGCAATTCTAGACTAAATAATAACTTACGGATGGTCAAAGCAAGAGCTGCTGCCAATCCATTTATCGGAGATAAGGAATATTGGAGACTAAGATTGCTGATTGATGGCTGGACCACGTGGTAAATAACCAACGAAAAGAACCGCTTCAAAATCCCAAAACATTTCGGCGTCCTAAAATGATAGGCAAAAAATTTTCATAGAAGCTGTGCACCTCATTCGATCGATACTTTTCAATTTTTTCTATTGTGGAACAAAGCGATGAGTCCAACTTTCACCCACCGCCACGAATCTTTCCAAAAACTACTACGGATCTGTGTTAATGATCCCCAAATTTGCCTCAGCCGTAGTACACTTGAGGCCTTTTTGAACAATCCTTAAAATCTGTTAAGCATCTAGTGAACAATCATTTCAGTCATTGAGTTATCAATAATTATCGATCATTCAGTTAGTGAATACCTATCCAAATCACCATTTTCTTTGATTACTACTGCTTTTGGTACTTGTTCACCTAGTTCGTCTTTTCCGAATTCAATTTTTCTTTCACGAATGAGCGCCCTGTCCAGCAAAGATTTTAAAATCATTACAAGCTCTCACCGCCATTATCCTGTTTTTATATTACTATATTATAGCTGATGAAAGTTTAATAAAATTTATGTAAATGCCTTACGAATTATATCGAAAATACAGGGTGTCTCAAAACCACTGTCTTTAAATGAAACTGTAAGTTCCTCAGTACATAAGAGATTAATTCTCCAAATGTGAAACTTTTTGCCCAAAAATGAAAAACTGACCTATCACAAGCGAGCGCAGTCCCTTCGTTTTGAAACCTCTGCTTGGTTTACGATTTGTTTCAGCAATTTATTCCGATAAAAGCAATAAACCGCAATAAAACTTTTTATTTACGTTTAGAAGAACTCGGTCAAGGTCTTGTTGTATACGAATATGAATCCGACTTGCGGACATCGGCGTGTTTATTTGTATTTTCAATCTGCGATAAGTAAGAAGAACGTTTGTTTACGCATCTCTTTGTAATAGACAATAACAATTATGTTAAAAACGAGTACCTAATCTTCGTTAGATTTTTGCTGAAGTAATTAAACATCTTCGTACTCTAGTTTTGTAACTGCGTTGAAAATGCGTGAAATTATTTTTTAATTATCGCACTAATAGTTGCAGAATAAGAAGAAGAAAGAAAGAATTGGAGATGAGTACGATGAAAAATTTAAATAAATTAGATTGCCTGTACACACAATAATCTATGAGTTCAAAATAAGTGATTGAATAACTTCGCTAGCTCTCAATCGAACCCTTTTATTAATTGTTTACATTCCAACACAAGACACATGATTTTATAAGGATAATATTGAACCTGAATTTCTGCGGCGTCGGCTTAAACCAATAAAGACATAAAAAAACTCTCGCCTAGTGCAGACGTTAATTTCGTCTTTTCGTCGTAGTTTTAATAGAGAAACGAATTTATTTTTGCAAATACTATAACTTTAGTAATCAACACTGTAAATTGGCAATTTACAAATTAATATGATGTAAGAATTTCCTCTTTTTCGACCACCTTTGAATTGAGTTTCTTGAATTTAACTGTTAAAGTACGGATTAGCACAAGACTAATCATCAATTACTGCAACATGCACAGAATATTCTAAACTGTTAAGAACTTACCTAGTTACAAAATTTATTTGCTTTTAAAATTAAGAAAAAACACTATACTTGACCTGCCTTCAGTGCAATATATGTGCATTAGGTCATGGTCTGCGTTTTTATGACTTTTATGGCCTCGAACGTCGGAGAATAGTTGAAAAACAAGCTCCGACGGAACATTTAAGCTGCATTCAGCGACTCTCAAACAATTTCTATGAAAAAGTAAAATAATTTCTATCTTCGTTATTATTGCTATCTAACCAACAGTTGTATAACAAATTTTGCTTCTTTTCTTGATCACTATTTGTGGTTTCAATTAAAGACATAGGTTTAGAGACACGCTGTATAATATTTTGTAATTAACTAACTAATCAATCACGAAAGGCAAGTTCTCCTGACTGTTTCAGCCACGCATAAAATTTTACGCATCCGCTAACGATTTATTACGTAATTACCAAATATTTCCTTCAATTAGACAGTCTACGAACGCGTGCTCGCCGTACCACAACAGTTATTAATGAATTCTTTTTTTTTTTGTATTCACGTTCTGCCGAGCAAATATTTGTCACAGCCGAGGCAAGAAGCAAGGACGACGTTATTTGCATGCACCAAACGGTGCTCAAACATTACGAACGATGATGGAGAGGGGGGGGGGCACTGTTCCTCGGCTTCTCTTTTTCGAAATTTACTGCCAGTCACGACGCCAATAAAATGCTTTTTTACGATCTCACTCGATATGGGAAAAGGTGATTAACATGATTAGTACGTACGTATTTTAATCGTAAAGTAATCGCTCGAACTTTCTATTTCATCGAATAACTCGATTTCGTTCGTTAGTCGTCCTCAGCTGATAACTATTTTGCAGATTGAAAGTCTTTCGTTGCATTCCAAGCGACACATATATTGCCTCTTACAACTATATTACTGTGTTATAATTGTTTATTTGCAGCGTTACGTACTTTTTTTAAGTAAATTTTTTAAGAAAAGAAAGATGCTTACAGAACAATTCAGTTTTAAGAAAAAGCTGTAAAAGTGCTTATAGCTGTAAGTAATTAAATATTTATATCACTGCATTTATAAATATTGCATTTGCACTCTCTATTCGTTTTTTATCATATCTTACCTCAGATCAGACAAACGTCACTTTCGTTATCACGAATACGTAAGTTTGAACGGAGATTTCAGCCTCCTACCTTGTCGTTCGAGCACTTCCATTGGTTGCCAAGTCAAAATATTCGTTCACACTAACTTGTTCGTGCTAAAGGATATGACGTTTATCTGATTTGACGTGAGATTCGTGGCAAATGGAGAGCACGTATTTATTTTTGTTTTGTTTCTTAATTTTTTTTATTTTTCATTCTCTTTTTCCATTTCGTTTTCTTTTCCAATTTCTCTTTTCTTTGGTTTTTTAGTCGCTTTTCGAATTTCATCTAATTTTCACGTTTTTTAGCACGCCCTTTGTTTTTATTGTTGTCTTTCTTTTAATATTTATTTGTTTTCGTTTTTATTTTCTTCTGTTTTTTTTTTATTTTGTCCTTTCAATTTTTATTTGCCTCTTGATATCCGTTTTCCATTTGTTCTGCTTTCTGTTTTCCCTTCCCGTTTGTTTTGATCTTTCATCTGTTTTCTCGCTTCGTCTGTTTTTGTTTCCCTGTCAATTCTCTGTTTTAAATGCCTTTGTTTCTAGTTTCTATGTACTTTCCTTTCATTAATTTCATTTCCCATCTTCCTGTATTTAATTTCAATTTTATTAATTTAATTTATTTCTTTGTTTTGTTTCTTAATTTTTTATTTTTAATTATATCTTTAATTTTCCACTATCTCTGCTCTTTGGTTTTTCACTCGCTTTGGGAGTTTCATTTAATATTCAAATCAAAGTTACTGACATGTACATCCTTTCTTGTATTGGCCAAGTACGAATAAATATTATTATTATTATTATTATAATCAATTTTTTAAAAAACGCCCTTTGTTTTTCATTGTCTTTGTTTTGAATTTTTTACTTTTTACTAGTTTTTTTGTTTGTATTTTCCATTCGTTTTTTTCTTGTTCTGTCCTTTTAATTTTTCCTTACCTTTTGCTTTTCATTTTTGGTTTTGAAATTTTTCATTTTTCTGTTTCTTTTGGTTTTTGATCTTTTATTTTTTTACGCTTCATTTAAAATACTCCTCACTTTTCGTTTCGTTTCCTTGTTTTTCATTTGTTTTAATTTTCCTTTCCATCTATTTTGTCTTTATTTTTCGTTTCCATTTTGCTTTTTTTTGTAGGAGTATATCATTTTGTATTTTTCTACTTTCTGCGTTTTTCTCTTCTCTGTCTTTTTTTAAATTTATCCCCTTTTTTCATTTTCTCTTCCTTTAGGTTTTTTTTATTTGTGTTCGGAATTTCACTTCACTTTCACTTTGTTTAAAATGCCCGACGTTTGTCATTCTTCTTCCTGTTAATTTTCTTATTTATTTTTGCGTTTGTATTTCTTGATTGATCTTTTTTTGTTTTCCCGTTTTAATCTTTATTTGCTTTCATTATTCCATATTTTTAATTTTCTTTTTTATTATTTTATTTTATGATTTTTATTTTTCATTAATTGTTTTTTAATTTTCCACTATCCCTTTGATTTTTCATTCGCTTTTGGAATTTCATTTAATATTCAAATTAATGGTGAAGAATAAAAACGCCCTTTGTTTTTCATTGACTTTGTTTTGACTTTCTTACTAGTTTTTTTGTTTGTATTTTTCATTTGTTTTTTTTCTTATTTTGTTCTTTCCATTTTTATTTACCTTTTGCTTGTCATTTTTGGTTTCGCTTTTCTTTTGAAATTTTTCATTTTTCAGTTTTCTTTGGTTTTTGATCTTTTATTTATTTTACGCTTTATTTAAAATGTTCCTCGTTTTTGGTTTAATTTCCTTGTTTTTTATTTGTTTTTCTTCTCTTTTCAATTTTCTGTTTTGTCTTTATTTTTCGTTTCCACTTTGCTTCTTTTGTTTCCTTTTTTGCTTTTTTTTTATTTTTCTTGTATATCATTTTGTATTAGTTATTTGTTTTTTCTACTTTTTGCCTTTTATTTCGTTTCTGGTTTTTATTTTTTATCCCCGAATTTATCTATCTTCTCTTCTTTTAGGTTTTCCATTTGCGTTTGGATTTCATTTCACTGTCACTTTGTTTAAAATGCCTGACGCTTGTCACACGTCTCCCTTTTGAATTTTTTTATTTATTTTTGCGTTTGTATTTCTTGATTGGTCTCTTCTCGTTTTCCCGTTTTCATTTTTTATTTGCCTACATTCTTCCTTATTTTCAATTTGCTTTTTATTATTATTTTTTAATTTCTTCATTAAGGAAAGGAACCGCTAACAGGAGGACAGAAAAATTCTGTCACATTCGGAAATCGAACCCGAGACACATCGTGTACATGACGACCGCTCTTCCGGATGAGCTAACCTAAAACCGTCAAACTTCAGAGTCACGTTAGCTCAGCTGGAAGAGCGGTCGTCTTGTAAACGATGTGTCTCGGGTTCGATTTCCGAATGTGACAGAATTTTTCTGTCCTCCTGTTAGTGGTTCCTTTCCATAATGAATTTAGTTCAATAACAATATCCTTTCCATTCATTTGTGTTCTTTAATTTCACTTTACCAATATTTAATTTCAATTTTCTATTCCTTACGTTTCTTTTATTTCTTCGCTTTTTAATTTGCCTTTTGCTCGTCAATTTTAGTTTTTTACTTTTCATTTCTCCCTTCCCGTTCGCTTTCCTTTTGTTTTTGACTGTCGTTTCGTTTGAAATGTTCCTTATTTTTTATTTAATTCTATTTTCCAATTCGCTTGCGTTTTTTCATTTGTTCCCGTCTCCTTATCAACTTTAATTTATCTTCAATTTTCAATGCTACTTTACATTTTGTTTATTTTCAATTTGTTTTTCTTCATTTTTGAATGAATTACTTATTAAATTCAATTATCTATAAATCAATAACAAGGTAATTAAAGTAAAAATAATAATGATTTTTTAAAAATGTGCAACAAATTTTTTATTTCACGTGGCGCGTAAAATTTTTAAAAGTATTGAAACAAATGTAACGACGAATTTTGATTTGCATGAAAAACTAAGTCGTTGTTGATGCCTCCTAACGACAATTTCAGTATTTCATGTCATACTGAAGACGAAATTAGGTGATATACTTAAGAGGAAATCTTGTAATCTTAATAAAATGAAACTCCACTATTGGTAACTGTTATCCAGTGAAATAGTTTATTTAAACTACGCATAAAAGAGGTCCACAGTAATTAGCCAATAAAATAGTTACTATGAACCTATTTTATAAGAGTTGTATAAGAGCAATATTAACATGACTGCCCATTGTTTTAAAACGTATTTATTAAATAGATTTGTAATACTTCCAGAAACGTTTATACAGCATAAAAAGTAGTATTGAGATTATTTTTTGTATAAGCCGGTTTTTTTGACACTTCTATGTCATTATTTTGCTTTATTACTTGTGCCCATTTTGGACATTTAAGTTATCGGGAAAATATTTATAAGACCAAGTAATAAAGCTTTAAGTTTTAAATACTTGCTTTGTAAACATTTACTATTAGAATGTAATGAGGCATTGTTGCTTTTCGATGTAGGTGGGAAAGTGCTATTCGCACGTCAACAATGAAATCACTATTGGCTAAAATGAAAGTCTTCAATCGGTATAGTACTCTTGGCTTGGCTATGAATAAATACGCTAAAATCCAGAGTCCATATGAAGCCTTGTTGAAGTTTATTGCTCCGTAATAATTAATCTCGAAATTAAAAAAATGTAAAATCGTTCGGAAACATTAACCTATCTTAATGTCCCGAGATAATGAGCTAAAACACGCCCAGTTTGACCCATTTATATAAATTTGTCTCGAATTCGATACCGATCGTAAATATTTCAAGTTTAAAACCGTCGTCATCATCATCTCTTTTTTCTTTTCTCTCATTGTACATACATACGTACGTACTCACTTTTTGGATCTCATCTACGGATTACCACTTATCTCTCTGCTTATTCTTTCGTATGTATTATTTATGGCAGTGTTTTTATTTTATAGTTAATACGTAATCACTTAGAAATTCCTTCAAACTATTAATTATTTTGCACGTACCTACAGTAAATACATTTGTCGTATGGTGTGAAATAACGTATCTACCTTTTGTCCTTTCGAACTTGTTAAACCTAAGAGATTTATTACGTTTCGACCTCTGCATTCATTCAGGTCCTGCCCACGTCAAGCTGCAACTGTTGTTGACGTCGCATTCTTCAGTTCGCTGCAAATACCGGAAGGAAACCGAAATATCGAGCGGCAGCTGTTAACGTCCACCGATTGTCAGCAGCCTCAATGCTTCTGGCACAAATGAAAAACGACGTCAATTACCACGGAAAAGGTGACCTAACGGCAATTTATTTTCGATTTTAAATTTTAATTCGACAAAAGCAGCGGATTTGATTGTACGCACTTGAATCCAACTTTCTATAATGCGGGCTTTTATTTTGCTCGTCGGTGTACATGCATCATGCGTCGCCTATAACAAATGTTTTCTTTTTTTTTTTTTGGACGAGGAGAATTAAATAAAGGAAATCAACAACATTATTTATTGTGCAATTGTGCCGCTTACGAATGATTAAATTAATGGCAGGCAGGTAATCGTGGGGCTTCATATAAAATGTCCCTAATTCGTTTTTAATTAACAGCATTAATCAAAGCCAGCGATTTACAAAAAAAAAAATACGAGGCATTATTTAATAGATTCGGGAACATCTGCAATTATGCGTATTTTTTTCCTGTTAGGTCGGGCAGTTACCAAATTATGCACTTGTGTGGTCCGTACTCTAATTGTTTAAATCTTTAAAAGCTTTGGCGTGTGGACACAATGATCACGAACTAAAACCAAAACGTACTTTAGCATAAATGCAGTTATAGTTTAGTTGATTAATTTTTAGTTGTCAGCCTTAGGCTGTAAAAATAATTTTCATTTCGAAAGGCCTCATCAGAAATAAATTTAGAACAATTAAATATTTATACAAAACACACAGAAAAGATGCAAGGCATTTCAATTCCTTCAAGCCTTAACAAGAAAAGCAAGAAGAAGAGAAAAAGGAATGCTCTTGTAAATTGTAAATAATGGTTTTTAAAGATAACCTCCAAATCGTCATTAGAAATTATTTCAAGCGCGAACTAGTAACTTGTTTTTCATGGAAGAATCAAAATAGAAAAAATAGTGTAAGAAGCACTAGCGCACTTGTCCACTTGACGCTCGCGTGCTAAAATAAAAAGCCTTATGAAACTTGCTTTTTAATATACAGGGTGTTCTTTTACTGTGTGCAAATAAAAAACACCTCAATATAAGTACGCGAAATGCTGCCTTCTGCGGGTATTTTTTGGTGGCTACCGTATCATAGCCAAAAAATTTCGGACAGACCACTTGTTTGGAACTGTCGAAATATGCGAGAAAGATAGGAAGGGCAACTTCGCCTTCCTCTCGGTATGAACACGCCCACCGATACCGCACTCGATGTTCAACGCAACGGGTTTCGTAATAACAATCACTGATATCGTTTATTAATTATTATATTTAAAATTTTAATTCACTGAGCGAAGTAATATGTTTTACGATATCAACTATCGACGAATAAATCCGAAAATTTACCAATTCACCAATTAGGCAAGCGTGTTAAAAATGTTCTTCCTTCACCCTTTTACGTAAATAAACTTTTGCTGCAATCTCGCTGCTAACAATGAAAGTATTACTACTGACGGTCCTTGGAAACAAAGTAAATGTAAAATTTTTTTAAGCCTTTTAAAAATAATATGGAATGAGAAATTACAATTTGTTTGTACCTCGCTTTCAATTTGTTCGGCAATTACGAACCGCGGCTTCTCGAATTGCACTAGATTTTAATTTAATACTTAAACTTGTAATTACTTGCAGTGAAGTTAATTTAAATTGTAAACGCTTTGACGGACCAGCTGATCGGAGCGGCGTTGAGTTACGTCCTTCCTACTTGAGATCCAGGAAGACACTGACCTTGTCCTACTTCGGCTGCGGGTCGTAATTGAAGAGGCACCCACGTTCCACTTTTAGCTATGCCAACAGTTCTCAAACAGTTTAGTGAAAATCTGCCACTGATTTTTTCTCGAAAACTATTACATTTATGTTAACAACATATGAGTTCAATCATGATGATATATTGCAGGTTTAAATATTTGCACACAGTACAACTATTCGAACAATTGAAGGATTTGGTGCAAAAATCGGCCAGCTCCATTTTTCTTTGAAAATCACTTCTTAATTAGATTTCATTCTACTTCTCGTGCCGCATCGTTTGGAATTGAAAACGAACAGCTCCACGATTTCTAATACGAAATACAGCGTGTCTCTAAAACTCTGTATTTAATTTAAACCACAAACAGTGATCAAGAAAAGAAGCAAAATTTGTTATACAACTGTTGGTCAGATAGCAATAATAACACAGATAGAAATTATTTTACTTTTTCATAGAAATTGTTTGAGGGTCGCTGAATGCAGCTTAAATGTTCCGGCGGAGCTTAGTTTTCATCTATTCTTCGCTGTTCGGGGCCATCAGAAGTCATAAAAACGCAGACCATGATCTAATGCACAGATATTATACTTAAGGCAGGTCAAGTATCATGTTTTTTTGTTAATTTTAAAAGCACTTGTAACTAGGTAAGTTCTTAACAGTTAAATAGTCAAATATTCTGTGCGTATTGCATTAATTGATGATTAGTTTTGTGCTAAACCGTACTTTAACAGTTAAATTTAAAAAATTCAACCTAAAGGCGATCGAAAAAGAGGAAATTCTGACATCATATTAATTTGTGAATTGCAAATTTACAATGTTGATTACTAAAGTTATTATATTTGTAGAGCAAAAATAAATTTGTTCCTTTATTAAAACTTCTAATAAACGACGAAATAAACGTCTGCACTAGGCGAAAGCTTTTATGTCTTTATTGGTTTAAGCCGACGCTGAAATTCAGGTTCAATATTATCCTTATAAAAACATGTGTTTTGTGTTGGAACGTAAAAAATTAATAAAATAATTCGATTGAGAGCTAGCGAAGTTATTCAATCACTTATTTTGAACCCATAGATTATTGTGTGTACAGGCAATCTAATTTATTTAAATTTTTCATCGTGCTCTACTCCAATTCTGGCTTTCTGTTTTCACTATAGGAATAGTTTCCGCTCTTGCAATACTTATTCTGTAGCTATTACAGCGATAATTAAAAAATAATTTCACGCATTTTCAACGCACTTACAAAACTAGCGTACGAAGATGTTTAATTACTTCAGCAAAAATCTAACGAAGATTAGGTACTCGTTTTTAACATAATTGTTATTGTCTATTATAAAGAGGTGCGTAAACAAACTTTCTTACTTATCGCATGTTGAAAATACAAATAAACGTGCCGATGTCCGCAAGTTGGATTCATATTCGTATACAATAAGACCTTGATCGAGTTCTTCTAAACGTACATAAAAAGTTTTATTGCCATTTATTGCTTTTATCGGAATAAATTGCTGAAACAAGTCGTAAACCAAGCAGAGGTTTCAAAACGAAGGGACTGCGCTCGCTTGTGATAGGTCACTTTTTCATTTTTGGGCAAAAAAATTCAGATTTGGAGAATTAATTTCTTAGTTACCTAGGAACTTACAGTTTCATTTAAAAATAGAGGTTTTGAGACACTCTGTGTAAATACAAACGGAAATGTCTTTATAATCGTTTGGGGGAAGAACCGGCCAGCTCCGGAACTGTCTGTTTGTTGCAACAAATCACAGATGGTGCTGTCCTCGCGTCGAACATGCTGTGACGTGCACTTGCGTATTAGTCATGGTACTAATTTTGACCACTTATTGAAGCTCAGACGTTTTCTGATGTAATGTGCGCACAATTTTGTTTATTTTGTCAACTATTATTTGATATAATGGATAGTGCAAGCAGAGAATCTGAACCAGAACAGTTCCAAGATAGCGGTAGTGAGTGTTAACCTTCCGAAGAAGAACCAAGCCTCAGGAGTTTGCATGACGAACCCCAGACAAGCGGAATTAAGAAAAACACAAGGAAGAAAAGAATAAAAAATCTCAGTACATGGAGGCGCAATGTAATGGGAGTAAAAAGCAAAAAAGCTAAAAGGGAAGAACATGTTAACTGGAAATATAATAATGGTCTTTATTTGTACAATGCCAAACAAGATATTAAATACAGAAGTATAATGTTGAGTCGTATAGGCATGCACAAACCACAAGGCGAAGTTCAGAATATTGGGGAAAACCCATCTGTTTTTCAACTTACCCTGGAGTGTTATAATTTGAACTAAATATGAGAAACTGCCTAAAATAAAGTAAGAATGCGTAAATTTCTAAAACACTACTATGGTGTACCCAAATTATACAGAAACATGAGGAGTAAAAGAAAACTAATGTAAGGACAACAATTTACAATAATGTACAGCATTGCAAATTATAATTAAATGTAGCTTAGAAATGTAAGTGGATAAGGAAACCTGACCTAAATACATTTTTTAGTTTTCGCTTGAAATTAGCCAATTCCAGATTTTTAAGATCATTAGGTAAGCAATTGTATTTACTATATATACCAAAACAAAAGGACCTCTCATATAAGGTCATTCTATGTGGTGGCGGTGAAATCAGACCGCGGAATCTTGTAGTGAGATTATGAATGTCAGATCTAAATCGAATTTTATTATATAAATAGGGGGGTGTTTTATGTAATATTATTTTATGAAACAATGTTAAGGTATGTAATTCCCGCCGATTTGTCATATTTAACCAACCAATGTCATTCAATTTATGTGAAATATGCGAGTATTTCTTAATTCCGTATATAAACCGCAAGCAGGAGTTCTGTACTTTTTGGATGCGATTAAGTGTATATCAGTCAGAAGCTAAATGATAAATAGGAGAACAGTAAGAAAACTGGGATAGAACAAATGCTTCACGCAATTGTTTTTTTATTTCGATATTGAAGACACCTCTATAGGGAAGGAAATAATTTTCTTAAATTCATACATGCGTTAATAATATATTTAGAAATTTGATCCCTGTAACGGAAACTGTTGTCTAATGTCAACCCTAAATTTTTAGCTTTACTATGAATCGGTATGTTAATATTATTTATCTTAATATCTAAAATGTTGCTAAGATTACTAATATTCTTTTCTTTACTAAATAATAATACCTGGGATTTAGTGGGATTAAGAGTTAAACAGTGTTTAACAGCAACTCTATATAATGTATCCAGATCACTATTTATGTGTGACACAGCTTCACGCCAATCAGATGGATTAAAAGAATAATACAATTGCGTATCGTCCGCATAAATATGTGCACTGCAAGTTTTAATGTTTTGTAAAAATTGTGAGATGTAGATAGAAAATAGCAACGGTCCTCTTACGGACCCTTGAGGTACTCCCTGAGATACAGCAAGCGGATTAGGTTTAAGTGAATATACAACAACTGATTGGGTTTGTCCGGATAAATAAGATTTAATTAATTCCACAGATTCTCCTGTGACGCCTATATACTTCAGCAGAGAACCTAGTATATTATGGTTTACCGTATCGAAAGCCTTACTGAAATCTAGCAGGACGAGAGCTGTTAATTGCTGATTATCAGTGGCCTTTAGTATGTCTTCTGTTACATTAAGCAAGCTCCTGTACAACTATAACCTGCCCTAAATCCAGATTGAATATTTGGCAAAATTTCATTAGATTCAATATATTTAATAAGTTGTGTTTGTATAGTTCTTTCAAATATTTTAGATAACGTGGGTAAAATGCTTATCGGTCTTAAATCTTTTACAGACACTGGATTCTTGATTTTAGGCAAAAGGCGAAGTAGAGCAAATTTCCAACAATAAGGAACATAATGGTCAATAATACAACAATTAATTATGAGAGTAATGTATGGAATTATTGAAGGGCAACAAAGTTTTATCATTGTAATATTAATACCATCACATCCAGTCGCTATAGAATTTATACTTTTAATAGCAAATAAGTACCCGCAAGAATGACTGCACCAGATTGTAAAAGCAAGTACAAGTGCTTTTCAAGAATACATGAAAATCAGAGGCAGAGTATTTTGACGCTGTTTTGTAACATTGGTAACAAGCACAAACAAGATATTTATTCAGCAGGCTTGATATCGACAGACATGGTAAAGTATCGAAAGGCTAAAATAGAAGAAGGCAAGGCAGAAATGACATTTTAACTACAACTACAATATAAATTTTGGACATCCTAAATCAGACACCTGCCAAACATGTGACAAGTTAGAAAACAGCATTGTAGCTGAAAAAAACTTAAACGAAAATTGCAGTTGGAGAAATCCCTCCATTTGGCAAAATCAGAAGCATTTTACACGTCTGTCAGAGAACAATCTGCCCAGGCCAAAGATGAAGCATCGGTTGAGGTTCTATACTTTGACTATCGGCAAAACATGCCCTTTCGAAGACGTGTTTTATAAACAAAGTCAAAGCAAATTTTATATGTATGATGAAATTACTGCTGCAGAGAGGCAATAAAGTGATCAGTTTTCTGGTACATTACGTAGACACTTTCCTTCCACCGACACTTCGTGAATTATATCTCTTTTCTGATAACTAAGGGTCGGACATTCCTAGGATATCTGGTAAAAACCAGTATAAAGATAAACAAAGTAGTGGCGTAGATTTCAACATCTCCGCTGAACAGCTTTTTGCCTGAGGCACTCTCACCCTCGCGCTCATTGCATTAGAAGCAACCGTTTGATGTAAATTACGGATGTAACAAAATTGCCTTTTTAGTTTCTTTCAAATTAATAATTATGAAAACATTATAGTTCTTTAATATAGCTTTTAAAAAGACTGTCATAATACGTTTAATTCATATCAATTATAGCGCCGTCACTGCAAAAAGAATGCGAGTTCATTTCGGAATGAATCGATTATGTAAACAAGTTTTTATATCCAGACGACCAGAACTGTAGTGGTTACTGCGTGCCGCATAGATTTCTCGGGTTTCGACTGGTTTATTGTTTTTATAGGACAGAAGCGTTAAAGATTAGAACTTTTTCCGACTATGATCGGTTCAGCATATTAATAGTTCCTCGTATATTTAACGAAACCTTCCGCCTAAAATGCGCCTAGGCCTGCTGATAACTGCTTCGCGTAAAATAAGAACCCTGTGTTAGTACACTTTTTACATACGTTTATTAATACTATTGAAAGGAATATCAGAATGATAGTGCACCAATTTCCAGAACAAGACACAGTTGTTTTTTACCTTGCCATAAATCTTTTGGCCTAATCGAAAAAGAAAAACGCAAAAAAGAAATATTTTATAAGCTTAAAGGTTGGAGAAATTTGGTCAAAAATACATCCAAGAAATTCACAGCTGTCGAAGTTAACCAGGATTTGATTCTAAACTTTTCTGGACATTTTAAAAGATTTTTGAAAAAGAAATAAAAATTTTCTATATCGAAATATCGTATTTTCAAGTATGAGAAAACGAATGTAGTGAAGTGCAGTATAACAACAGGTATAACATTGTTTTCTGAATTTTCTTTCATACTTGTTACCGTCAGAAAAACTTCACACCATTACCCATCAACCAAAAAAAAAACGTGAAAGTGTTCGGTCTTTGGCTGAAAAATATGTACATAAGAACGATCAATAGTATTACATTCTGTTTCTTGTCTCATTTGCAGCTGACGGCCCAGAAACACCTTAGGAAAATTTGGATAGCGATGATGAAGATGTAGAACTTCAAATATTTTAGTATGCATTCATTTTTTCAAGATTTGTTTGTACAGGGTGGATTAATTTCGATGTCTCTTATGGGCATCTCCGTAACTATAAGAGATAGAAAAAAACTTGTGGCCAAGTCTCGATCTCTCTTTTGGACATTAAGTCAATAGTGTAAACAAAAATTGGCTATCTTCTTTTGTTTTCAAGTTATAGGCAAAAATTGCCATTTTCGACTTTTCGTTTTTCGGTCATATCTTGTTTATTTCTACAGATATTGAAAAACTGTTTGAACATTATTAGGACACTTTTTGGAATACAATTCAATGGTGTAGTTGCTTTTTTAATATTTACTTAAATTTTCGAGATATAACATAAAGTTTTGTTTTTTTTTAATGTAAATCATAGTAGGCAATTAGTAGCGTTCATTAAATAGAGATTTTTTTTCTGTTTTCAAAAATATATACTTTGTTGGGTTTATTTTTTATAATTAATAGGAAAAACTGTCATTTTTATTATTATCCTTGCGTTAATATCCTAGTCTCAATAGGCTGGGTTCAATACGGTGCGAATTTTTTGTTTTGCAAAAAAAATTAACGAGCTTTGAAATATTTTCAGTTTTGACTGCGTAAATAATTTCCTATTCTCGTTAATTTGCAAAATTTCGTTTTATCGTTTTGAGCAACCGTTCTGACAAGAGCTCCTATCTGACTTTCTATTGAAAATGAGTTTATCATTCATCACGTTTCACAGAACATTTTAACAAGAATGTTTTAAACTATGTATTGTTAAAACGTGTTATGACCGAAAATTTATAAAAAAAATTGTTCTCAATCTTTTGAATGGTCAACATCGCATGAACACTGAACGTATCATTATCAGTTGATAGGTTCGCTAGGAAGAAACGTTGAAGGTTCGTGCAATTTTCTGTGTCCGCTTAAAGGTTGAAAACAAATTTTGATACAATTTCTATGGGACAAGAAACGACTTTAATAAAAAAAATATATAATTGAAGTCGATTCTTGTCCGACGAAATATGTGAGAGAAAATAGTTTCTAAACTTTAAAAGGGACACTGTGAAATCGCAAGAACACTCTACGTTTCGCTATCGCTTTATAGTTTCGTCAGGAGTGAAAAAATGTAAATAAACAAGTTGTCAAGAGAAACGAAAAAGTTACATGATTTTAAACTAAAATACAAGTTGTTCGGATAAACATAAAGGTAATAATAACTAAATTAGAACTAACTTAAGGTTTCTTTTTTTTGTTCCTCTTGAGTTATATTAAATTAAAAACACAAAAAACAAAAACAAACACACAAATAGTAAAATGTAAACAAAATCGGACATACATCAAACTAGATTTGCCTGCATTAATATTTAATGAAAACAAAAAACTTTTGCCAGATCGGTCACATTTCTCAAACGGAATTTTGTAAAATAAATTGAATATGAAATTCTTTACGCGGGCAAAACTGTCTAAAGGTTTGAACGTTCGTTAATATTTAATAAAAATTAAAAAAAATGTCGGCACTGCATTGAAGCCAGCCTACTGAGACTAGGGTACTCAAAGATAATAACAAAAATGACAGTTTCCTCTATTAATTATAAAAAATAAACCCAACAAAGTACATATTTTTGAAAACAGAAAAAAATCTCTATTTAATGAACGCATTGCCTACTATGATTTCCATTAAAAGAACAAAACTTTATGTTATATCTCGAAAATTTAAGTAAATATTAAAAAATGAACTACACCACTGAATTGTATTCCAAAAAGTGTCCTAATAATGTTCAAACAGTTTTTCAATATCTTTAGAAATAAACGAGATTTGATCGAAAAACGAAAAGTCGAAAATGGCAATTTTTGCCTATAACTTGAAAACAAAAGAAGATAGCCAATTTTTGTTTACGCTGTTGACTTAATCTCCAAAAAAGAGATCGAGACTCGGCCACTAGTTTTTTTCTATTCTGTACAGTTTGTTCTATACGTACTAAGTTGACCGGTTTTTGCACCAAACCATTCAATTATAAACCTACATTACTTCCGTTTGACGTTTTAGTTCGATGATCGTTATATAAAACCTGCACAAATATAAAAGCTCTTTGTAATGGTGCGTAACAAATATTTTTCCTAGTACCGAAAGTGAGTTCAAATGTGAAACGAAGAAACAGCCTAGAGGTAAACACTGATAAACAAGAACGCACGAATGAAAATAAATTAATTTAACGAAAGAATGGAAAGTTTTAATGCGAAATTAGTCTGTACAGCCACATTCCCAATGTTATTTCAAATGATTCATCTGCGTTTTTTTTATCAGCCACTGGCTCATTTGTAAGCAAGCAAGCAAGCAAGCAATTTGAGATTTCATCTGGTGCTAATATCTCTTCGTTCGCAAAAATCAATACAATCAATACAAATCAACAAATTAGCATCTGTTGTGCATGTGTGTGGCCTCATGTATGCGAACATGTTGGGTTAGTTATCTCACCAAAGAGAAGGAAAAAGTTTCGTCAATTTCCGCATAATTCTCTGCGTGATTGGGATTTGCTTTTAATTACGAACATAAACGTAACATAAAATCCGTGTTAAAAAAATAGCATGGGAAAACCCGTTCGTAGCAAACCAGTATGCACTTTGCAGTTGTTAATTGCTTGCGTAAACAAACATGCGCCTTATAAATAAATTATAATTTAAACGATTCATTTTACACTTCTCCTGGTTTTGAGAGAATAACAGATCAGACACTTTTATAATATGATCGTCGCGTCGTGGTGACGATCAAAACGAAGCGTCGCGTCGTCCAAAAGATACTTTTATTCCTTGTGAGGCCTTTTACATCAGAGGAAGCTTGAATTCGATGTAATTAAAATAAAAAATAAAAAAAAACTTTTGACACAGTTGTTAGAGAAATATGTATAAGGCGAATCGAAACACTACGGGAAAATTATTTGCTGTTGATAGCTTCGTCAGTTATCAACCCACAGCGAAGCGTGCAATTTTAAAGTTCGCGTGCCAAAAATTTACAAATATTTGTCCATTTGTTGACGTGCCAAGCAGCTTTTTATATGGGAAAAAATATTAATAAAATATTCGTTATTTCAAGTTTTTATTGATACGAGTTTAAAAGTAACAAATAGTTCTCTAAAACATAAATTTGTAAATCGTACGCGTGCCAATAAAAATGTCGCACGTGCCACCTCTTGCACGCGTACCATAGGTTCGCTCTAGACTCTAGAGCGCTCTATCACCTCTCTCTCTCGTTTGTCAACCCGAATCGAGAGTTCGGCGCTCTGGAGAATTCCAATTCCGTAACTTAACTCGGTCCAGAAGTCAAGTCGGTCGTCCTTTCGAAAACGAAATTCGGAGTTGCGTAACGACGCCCACTCAGAGGAGACGGCGTGGGATAACTCTAGAGATGTTACGGAAAAGGGCGCCACCCAGCGGTGGTTACGCAATCCAAAAGTGTCAGAAACACACGGCCGGGATGGTGTGTTCTTAGACGCCCTCGTCAAGGGCAACCCCTTGGACCGTTTCCTCGAGAGCGTACCCAAAAGGTGATGAAGAAACCTCCTTCTATTTGTTTGTCTGTTTATCTCCTTCTTCTGTTTAACATTTACATCTTCACTATGACTGTCCGGGGGCCTCTTACAACTTCAACTCAACTTGTTAATAAGATACCCAAAGAATGAATGAAGTTCGTTTATCCAGACAGACAAACGTCGGAAACGGAAATATACAAATCCAAACAGACACTCTGAATAGGTGTTCGGCCGAGTTCTTATTTAACAAATGAGCAATAAAAAGAACAATACCCAAAATAGGGCAACCCTTGCTTCTGCGAGAGTGTCTGCGCACAATAGCGTAACATAAAACAAACGGTAAAGAAATTTTAACGTCCGTAAAAGCGCAAGTAAACAAAAATAATATATCTCGTGACGCGTGAAGCGCAACAACGCGAAAAACGTTAAAAAATGAAACGCTAAATAGAGTTCTGCTCTGTAGGAGCCTCAAATTAAACAAGTAAAACAGGACGAAACTACTAAACAATGTAAAATGGACTTCAACAACGGGAAATTACACGGAAACCCCCAAAAAAATAAAATCCGAACGAACGGTAGGGCGCAAAACATAGTGAAGTTGCCGCCGCAAAAAAAGAAATCCGAAAATTCACAAGCCGCGCCACTCAGGTCAACGCAACGTTCCGCACAACGCCGAAGCCGAGGCCAGTGAGAGGAAAGGAAAAAAAATTGGAACGAGTTTACGTGGAAAAAAATATTCCACTCGATTCAAGCATATCCCGCCTGCGATGTTCCCAGTTCGGCCGTAATCGAGTTTTCCTCTCTTGGGCGTTGGATGCGACGACGTCACAGGAGCAAAAAAGAAGAAGAGAGCCGCTACGGCGACGGATTCACCAGTTTATTTCAATAGGCTTTCTCACAAACGAGAGGGGGGGGATACTAGGTAGGCCCCATACCAGTTGCTTTAGAAAGTGGAAACAACACCAAATTAATAAAACGCTACGAACAAAACGAAAACGTGGCTAGCAAATGGCGCTCGTTCAGGTAACTTATCTCATTGAAGAATCAATGAGCCTTAAAGGATCACATGTCGGCAGATTCGCAACAGCGGTCCCAAAATCAACCGGGGAAAACTCCATCAAGGTGACAGAACCCAAAAAAATGGGGGTTAAGTTAAACTTCTTCCACAGCGAAACAAGATCGACCGTTCACCTAAAGGCGACGCGACGTGCGGAAATCAAGTGACGCCATGCAAGAGTCCGCACGATGTAAACCTACCTTAAAACGGAACGTCATACGCGATCTGACGGTAAAAGGCCCAAATCGCATCGAAAATTGGAAACTCACTCCTTCATCACAAGAAAAAACCGTAACAACTCTCAGACTCGGACTCGCATCCCCACTTTCCACTCCTGTTCTATAGAAAGGACGCAGTGTAATTATAATATATTTTTACTCTTTCGAGCCTCGTCAAAAGTAAACTTTAAATTTTAAAAAATTAAAAAAATTTACATTGAAAAACGTGTTTATACAAACCAAATCCCAATTGAAAGATTTGCTTTGAAAAATAAATTAATCAACTCTTTAAAGAATTTATCAAAAAAATTATTGAAGTTTAAATTTAAGCCGAGACTTAAAACTATAGCAACGATTATCTCAACAATTGTTGTTAAAAGTTTAAGCTTTGGCTTAGACTATGTAAATAGTCTAAAAAGACCTATCTCGAGATAACTCGAACGACCGCAGAACTTATTTTACCCGACAAATATGTAAGTCAGGACCTTAAGAGCGAAAGTGTATTTTGTGTTTGTAAGGACTTTTTTACCCACCAAACCTCCTCATCGTTGAAAGGGAAGCAGTGTCGAATTTTATTCCCAATACTGAAGAGTACCTGAAGTGGACATGGGCCACCTCCCAGGAATATCGCGAGCGCGGTTCGAAGCCATGGCCTTAAGTTTGAAAGGCCGGCTCCTTACCACTTGGGCCGTTCAGGCGTTTACCCGAAATATTTCGGGAAGGAAACATAACAACTAAAAATTTAGCCGCCGAGACAGATAGATAGATGAGATAAAGAACGAGGGAGATGGACTGGTGTATGAGATATGTAGCTGGAGAGACGATAGTGACGTATAACGAGATAAACGCGGCAGATGGAAAGGCGAGTTGTTCGAGATAGTTGTAGGTGGTAGATGGATGAATGACTTACTTACTTACATAAACAGATGAGACAGAGTCTTAGAGGGAATAGATAGTTAGGTGATAGACAACACAGATGAATAGACGCTATAGATGGATTGTTGTTGGACGAGTTAGATGGATAGGGATGGCACTTGGCAAACTGATTTTCCGCTAACTCTATTTTCAAGCATAGGCGATTGATATTTAATATAGAATTGCATCCCACACATTGATAGACTAGAAATATGTGCAGGCAAGATAGAAGGATAGCCGATAGAGAATTGATAGACGAGACAGGAATAGATGGACAGATGAGTTAGATCGAAGGCCGGCCCCTTACCACTTGAACCGTTCAGGCGTTTACTCCAAATATTTCGGGAAAGACACATACCAACAAGAAAAATTGCCGAGACAGGTAGACAGATGAGATAAAAGAATGGAGGAGGTGGACTGGTATAGAGATAGCTGGATAGACGATACTAATATATAACGAGATAGCGGACAGATGGAAAGGCGAAATAAATGGATGGACGAGATAGTTGTAAAAAAGACATAGATGGATAGATAAGGTAGATGGATGGATGACTTACATGGATAGGTGAGATAGAGTCATAGAGGAAATAGATAGATAGATAGATATATGAAATAGATGAATAGACGCGATAGATAGATTATGAATAGACGCCATTTTCCAATTCTATCTTCAAGCAAAGGCGATTGATTTTGATTACAGAATTTCACCCCAGACGAGATACATGGATAGACTAAAAAGATGTGAAGGTGAGATAGAAGAATAGCCGATACAGTTTTTGTTGAATTCTTGAGTTCCGAGACGAAGCAGCAGCAGCAGCCTTGAGGAAGATCTTCCGCAATGAAAAACGAAACCTCGGTAGTAGAAGAAATCGGTGCACGCAGTTCCAACCGGAAGCCACGAATTCACATTAGCTGATACAGATTGATAGACGAGATAGACATAGTTGAAGTTAGATGGATAGATAGAATAAAAGGGTAGACTAGACAGAAAGATAGATGAAGAGACGAGGAGACATGTGGATAGAAGAGACATATGGATGAATGAAGAAGCGAGACAGGTTGATAATGACCAAGGAAAAAAGAAGAGGATAGAGTTTAGAAACCTAAAGACTTTTAACCCCTCAAGGGGACGTCTTATTAAGACGTCTTCCATAGAAAACATTTACGCAATGTTGAATACTAATAAATTCAGATTAGTAAGTCGAGCACAATGAAACAAAGTCGTAATTATGCGATGGTATGTACGTTTATCCTGATGGCATAAACGAAGAACGCCCAGAGCGACTGCCGTATAACCATAATCTGTAATGCACACTGAAAACATTCATTAAGACGCACAGTATACACTTCGATGGTTGCGTGTGCATCTTGATAAACGAAGTCGTCTCACTATTCTATACTATTCAAGGCCGCCTGTGTTAAATGCATGCATACACACAAATGTGTGTCAAACGCATAAAAAAAAAGACAATTCACCGCGAACAACGGCGGCGTCCAAAGTTGTAATTTCCTCGTAATCTTTTTTTGATGACCGATGCACGAAATGAACTTTACACAATGGTAGGCAGAGTGAACGCGTGAATTGTTACGGTGATATTGTTTCGTCTTTTATACGCTCCTTATTATCGTGAAACGGGTTTGTGAAAAATACCCGGTACCTGATGTAAATTTAGTTATGCTGAAGACAGGATCGGATTATACGAAAAGTTTCGAAACGATTTGGACAGAATCGAAAAATTTTCCTTCTTTCTTAGCATCTGTAGATGTTCAAATAGATGTGGTGTAGTCTCTGATGAAATTCATTTCTCGAAGAAATCAACCCATCAGTGTCTATGAAATTCATTCCATTTGTAATTAATTAAAAGTTTTTGAGGAAATCAAAAACTATTGAGGTTAGAATAGGACACTGCAAATAAAAGATAGTGGTAGAAGGAACAAACACACAAAAAACACAGAAAAGGAAGACCAATAAAACTGGCCAGAAAAAGGAACGGAGGAAGTTCCTTCTTATTACTTAACAGACTTCAAATCTTCCATTGGCTTTTTCAATTTTCTGGCCAGTTTTATTGGTCTTCCTTTTCTGTGTTTTTTGTGTGTTTGTTCCTTCTACCACTATCTTTTATTTGCAGTGTCCTATTCTAACCTCAATAGTTTTTCATTTCCTCAAAAACCTTCTAAGCCCAAGCTTTCCAAGGTGTACTCTCTAATGAAATTCATTTTTCGAAGAAGTCAACCAATTAATGTCCATCAAATTCGTTCCATTTGCATTTTGGTTCCTCCATTCCTTCTTATTACTTGACGGTCTTCAAATCTTCCATTAGCTTTTTAATTTTCTCGTCACATTTATTGGTCTTCCTTTCCTTGGTTGAATTCCTGGCTTGGTTGAACTCCTGGCCATTTTTATTGTTCTTCCTTTCCTCTCTTTTTTGTGTCTGTTGCTCCTACCACTATCCTTAATTTGCACTGCCCTATCCTAACCTCAATAGTTTTTCATTTCCTCAAAAACTTCCTAAGCCCAAGCTTTTCAAGGTGTACTCTCTAATGAAATTCATTTCTCGAAGAAGTCAACCAATTAATGTCCATCAAATTCATTCCATTTGCATTTTAGTTCCTCCATTCCTCCTTATTACTTGACGGTCTTCAAATCTTCCATTAGCTTTTTTAATTTTCTCGCCACTTTTGATTGGTCTTCCTTCCCTATTTTTTTTGGGGGGGGGATCTGGTCTGGTTCCCCCTACAACTATCATATATTTGCACTATCCAATTCTAACCTCAATAATTTTTCATCCCCTTAAAACTTTTCTACGCCCAAGTTTTCCAAAGTGTACTCTCTATTCAAATTCATTTCTCGAAGAAGTCAACCCGCCAGTGTCTATGAAATTCATTCCATTAGCAATTAATTTCCTTCATTCCTTCTTATTACTTAAACAGTCTTCAAATCTTCCATTGGTTTTTTCAATTTTCTCGCCAGTTTTATTGGTCTTCCTTTTTTGTGTTTTTTTGTGTGTTTGCTCCTCCTACCACCATCCTTTATTTGCACTGTCCTATTCTAACCTCAATAGTTTTTCATTCCCTCAAAAACTTTCTAAGCCCAAGCTTTCCAAGGTGTACTCTCTAATGAAATTAATTTCTCGAAGAAGTCAACCCTTCAATATCCATCAAATTCATTCCATTTGCATTTTAGTTCCTCCATTCCTTCTTATTACTTGACAGTCTTCAAATCTTCCATTGGCTTTTTAATTTTCTCGCCACTTTTGATTGGTCTTCCTTCCCTGTTTTTTTTTTTTGGGGGGGGGGGGGGATCTGGTCTGGTTCCCCCTACAACTATCGTGTATTTGCACTATCCAATTCTAACCTCAATAATTTTTCGTCCTCTTAAAACCTTTCTAAGCCCAAGCTTTCCAAGGTGTACTCTTTATTGAAATTCATTTCTCGAAGAAGTCAACCCATCAGTGACTATGAAATTCATTCCATTTGCAAGTAATTTCCTCCGTTCCTTCTTATTACTTAACAGTCTTCAAATCTTCCAGTGGCTTTTTCAATGTTCTCGCCAGTTTTATTGTTCTTCCTTTTCTATGTTTTTTTGTGTGTTTGTTCCTCCTACCATTATCCTTGATTTGCACTGTGCTATTCTAGCCTCAATAGTTTTTCATTCCCTTAAAACCTTTCTAAGCCCAAGCTTTCCAAGGTGTACACTCTAATGAAATTAATTTCTCGAAGAAGTCATGTTTATTGGTCTTCCTTTCCTTGGTTGAATTCTTGGCTCGGTTGAATTCCTGGCCACTTTTGATTGGTCTTCCTTCCCTGTTTTTTTTTTTGGGGGGGGGGATCTGGTCTGGTTCCCCCTACAACTATCATATATTTGCACTATCCAATTCTAACCTCAATAATTTTTCGTCCCCTTAAAACTTTTCTACGCCCAAGTTTTCCAAAGTGTACTCTCTATTCAAATTCATTTCTCGAAGAAGTCAACCCGCCAGTGTCTATGAAATTCATTCCATTAGCAATTAATTTCCTCCATTCCTTCTTATTACTTAAACAGTCTTCAAATCTTCCATTGGTTTTTTCAATTTTCTCGCCAGTTTTATTGGTCTTCCTTTTTTGTGTTTTTTTGTGTGTTTGTTCCTCCTACCACTATCCTTTATTTACACTGTCCTATTCTAACCTCAATAGTTTTTCATTTCCTCAAAAACTTTCTAAGCCCAAGCTTTCCAAGGTGTACTCTCTAATGAAATTCATTTCTCGAAGAAGTCAACCAATTAATGTACATCAAATTCGTTCCATTTGCATTTTGGTTCCTCCATTCCTTCTTATTACTTGACGGTCTTCAAATCTTCCATTAGCTTTTTAATTTTCTCGTCACATTTATTGGTCTTCCTTTCCTTGGTTGAATTCCTGGCTTGGTTGAACTCCTGGCCATTTTTATTGTTCTTCCTTTCCTCTCTTTTTTGTGTCTGTTGCTCCTACCACTATCCTTAATTTGCACTGCCCTATCCTAACCTCAATAGTTTTTCATTTCCTCAAAAACTTCCTAAGCCCAAGCTTTTCAAGGTGTACTCTCTAATGAAATTCATTTCTCGAAGAAGTCAACCAATTAATGTCCATCAAATTCATTCCATTTGCATTTTAGTTCCTCCATTCCTCCTTATTACTTGACGGTCTTCAAATCTTCCATTAGCTTTTTTAATTTTCTCGCCACTTTTGATTGGTCTTCCTTCCCTATTTTTTTTTGGGGGGGGGGGGATCTGGTCTGGTTCCCCCTACAACTATCATATATTTGCACTATCCAATTCTAACCTCAATAATTTTTCATCCCCTTAAAACTTTTCTACGCCCAAGTTTTCCAAAGTGTACTCTCTATTCAAATTCATTTCTCGAAGAAGTCAACCCGCCAGTGTCTATGAAATTCATTCCATTAGCAATTAATTTCCTCCATTCCTTCTTATTACTTAAACAGTCTTCATATCTTCCATTGGTTTTTTCAATTTTCTCGCCAGTTTTATTGGTCTTCCTTTTTTGTGTTTTTTTGTGTGTTTGCTCCTCCTACCACCATCCTTTATTTGCACTGTCCTATTCTAACCTCAATAGTTTTTCATTCCCTCAAAAACTTTCTAAGCCCAAGCTTTCCAAGGTGTACTCTCTAATGAAATTCATTTCTCGAAGAAGTCAACCAATTAATGTCCATCAAATTCGTTCCATTTGCATTTTGGTTCCTCCATTCCTTCTTATTACTTGACGGTCTTCAAATCTTCCATTAGCTTTTTAATTTTCTCGCCACGTTTATTGGTCTTCCTTTCCTTGGTTGAATTCCTGGCTTGGTTGAACTCCTGGCCATTTTTATTGTTCTTCCTTTCCTCTCTTTTTTGTGTCTGTTGCTCCTACCACTATCCTTAATTTGCACTGCCCTATCCTAACCTCAATAGTTTTTCATTTCCTCAAAAACTTTCTAAGCCCAAGCTTTCCAAGGTGTACTCTCTAATGAAATTAATTTCTCGAAGAAGTCAACCCTTCAATATCCATCAAATTCATTCCATTTGCATTTTAGTTCCTCCATTCCTCCTTATTACTTGACGGTCTTCAAATCTTCCATTAGCTTTTTAATTTTCTCGCCACTTTTGATTGGTCTTCCTTCCCTGTTTTTTTTTGGGGGGGGGGGGGGATCTGGTCTGGTTCCCCCTACAACTATCGTGTATTTGCACTATCCAATTCTAACCTCAATAATTTTTCGTTCCCTTAAAACCTTTCTACGCCCAAGCTTTCCAAAGTGTACTCTCTATTAAAATTAATTTCTCGAAGAAGTCAACCCGCCAGAGTCTATGAAATTCATTCCATTAGCAATTAATTTCCTCCAATCCTTTTTATTACTTAACAGTCTTCAAATCTTCCACTGGCTTTTTCAATGTTCTCGCCAGTTTTATTGTTCTTCCTTTTCTATGCTTTTTTGTGTGTTTGTTCCTCCTACCACTATCCTTTATTTACACTGTCCTATTCTAACCTCAATAGTTTCTCATTTCCTTAAAAACTTTCTAAGCCCAAGCTTTCCAAGGTGTACTCTCTAATGAAATTCATTTCTCGAAGAAGTCAACCAATTAATGTACATCAAATTCGTTCCATTTGCATTTTGGTTCCTCCATTCCTTCTTATTACTTGACGGTCTTCAAATCTTCCATTAGCTTTTTAATTTTCTCGCCACGTTTATTGGTCTTCCTTTCCTTGGTTGAATTCCTGGCTTGGTTGAACTCCTGGCCATTTTTATTGTTCTTCCTTTCCTCTCTTTTTTGTGTCTGTTGCTCCTACCACTATCCTTAATTTGCACTGCCCTATCCTAACCTCAATAGTTTTTCATTTCCTCAAAAACTTCCTAAGCTCAAGCTTTTCAAGGTGTACTCTCTAATGAAATTCATTTCTCGAAGAAGACAACCGATCAATGACCATCAAATTCATTCCATTTGCATTTTAGTTCCTCCATTCCTTCTTATTACTTGACAGTCTTCAAATCTTCCATTGGCTTTTTAATTTTCTCGCCACGTTTATTAGTCTTCCTTTCCTTGGTTGAATTCCTGGCTTGGTTGAATTCCTGGCCACTTTCATTGGTCTTCCTTTCCTGTTTCTTTTGTATCTGTTCCTCCTACCACTATCCTATCCTAACCTCAAGAATTTTTCATTCCCTTTCTAAGCCCAAGCTTTCCAAACATGCCGAGTTGTCGGGAAGGCATTGGCTAATTGCAGATGGCTTTTTACTTTTCAGGTCCTATTGCACAGTCTTCTTTTTTTACTCAGTTCTTTATTGTTACTTCACCCATTCCCTCTCGTTCTTAGTGTGGTTAAGATATTGAAAACTCTTTTAAGTCGGTCGTCGAGATTCCTTCGCTCCCTTTATCTTCGATCGATTTTCTCCTGGTGCTTTTTATCAAACAGTTTCCAAAAAACTGTCTCCCATCGACTATTGTATCTGCATTTCTTTCTTTGGGTTAGTAACCAAACGTCTAAAAGTCTGTGTTTTGTTTTGTTTTGTTAATAAAATCTAACAGACAATTAATTTTGACAAAGGCGAAGATAGTTTGAAGCTAGATTTGGGCAAGGAAGGCATATCGTTTTCTAGTCTAAATCCGACCCTGTTCAATGATGCAATGTGACAGGAAAAAAAATCAGTAATACCTGCTTATTACAACAGTCGGCTCGCCATTGCTCTTTCCTTTGTGAGCAGCGAATTCCCCTTTGATGCAAACGACTAACTGTGTCTGCCGAAACACGTATGCATGAAATTTTCAATTTCCATTCGGCATTGTTGCTTAACCGACTATTTTACGCGCGACGCAAAGAAATTGTATTGCCTCGCCGACGAGCTCCACGAACGTCTTAAATTGGACGCCTCTTGGAACGTACATACAAGAGTCCTACGTAGTGTAATGAGTAAGCAGATTAATAAAACTCGAGTACAAATGAGGATGCTCTTTGCGCTTCGCTTTGATTAATCTCTTAAACACACATTCAAATTCGAGGAGCTGATTGGAGTACACGGTGCACCTCATTCGTCTTCTTGAGCGTTGATTCGAACGGAATCGAATCAACGAGCTTCTTGTAGTGATCTAATTTAAAGTGGTAATTCGATGTCGTTTCCGTCACTGATTAATGATGACCGACGAGAGGAAGTTAATTAGTTCTTTGATTTTTCTGAAACGAAGTTTTTACTGCTTGAATTTATCACGGGGGAAAATCGAAGAGGACGATTGGGAGAATCCAAACCGAATTAAATGAGAGATTCTTCCTTGATGATGAATGATGGCGATTATAAAATTTAAAGTTCATGAATTTAGTTTGTAATAAAACAGAAAAAAGGAAAGAAATTTCCAATAACTTCTGGAGTCAAACTTCCATTCTCTTCTATGAATTTTTCATTCTTACTCTCCGTACATCTCAACCCTCTATTTCTGTCGACCATATCGACTTAATTTTGATTTCATTTGATGCCATTCGATGCGTTCCTCGTTCTTTTTTATTTCATCCATCGGATTGATTGGTGAGTTAACTCCTCCGTTGGTATGTTACTCGGACGTAGGCTAAAATTTTCGTATACTTCAACATCACACAATGGCTCCTTTTAAATGACCTCAATTCAAAAATTTCTGGCGTGATTAACGAGTGAGATATTTGAACTTTGCTTCTGAAAATTCTCGAAATAACATTGATTGATTTCGCGAACTCTTTGTACGTGCCGCCTCAGGAATCATCGAAATTTCTGGCCCAAACCAACGCGAACGTGATTTTCATTAAAATAACGAGAATCAAAGTGTTACATTCGTCTGCAGGAATGCAATTCAAGCGAGTTATTTTTGATTATGAAACCTGGCTGGAGAAGAGGGTGGGCGCAATTAATTCGTTTGGGAGGAGGTTTGGCCCGGCCGGAAGAAATGAGTATTGCCTGGACGACGACGATGAAGATCTGAAGAGATAAAGTCGAAAATTACACGAATTAAGCGAGAAGGCATTGTAATTTAGCGGCGCTTTTATTAAACTTCCATAAACTTATTTTTAAATGAGGAAAATCATATTTTTCCTTTTTTCAAAAAAAAAAAAAATTCGTCGATGAAATCATAATTATGTGAAACAGCGCTGGAATAAAAGGAAGTGTCAAACAAGCTTACGAAAAATTTATTTAAAAAAAGCACTTTATTATACAAGGGTCGTACGAAAAGTAGATAATGGAAATGCTACTGCACACACAATTTAAAATGTTGAACGACCAAATATACCGTACGTTTTTAACTTAATGTGCATATAATACATGACATAATAAGAACTGTACATTTGTATTTATAAATATACAGTCTGACATATGAACATGAATGATGTATTCAAGGTATTAACATGTCATCTTCACATGGTTAGAGTAGCACGATCAAGCCTGATAAAATCGCTTGTTGCCTAATCTTTCCTAAATGCCTTAATCCACATTACGTGTATTTTCGTTTCGTTGAGAATGTTCCGGACACGTATCACTCATGTAGTGTACAGTGCTTGTATACACACACACACACACATAAATCAGTTCCCGTCGCCGTAAACTTTAAACTCAACTAATTCCCACTATACATCACCGGGAATAATACGTCCGCTATTGTTGAAGTGTATTCCGATGCTTCATTGGAATCAAATTAATTTAAATTTATAATTGATTGGGCCGGGGGATTAAAGCCACGGATCGGGAACAATGGGGGAATAAATTATGCGTATTTAAATACCAAATTGTAAACTTATTATTTTTCCTCGCAAGTGTCATATTAATTACTGCTTATCTGATCGTCTTAGTGCTTAAGCTGCTTGGAATCAATATTAATTATACGTCGGTTTTCTTGCGGGTTCGACTCGGAGGTGCACCTTAATTATACCTACTGAATGGGCTCTCCGGTCTCGATAATGAACCGAAGTATTTTGTATTGTGTGCTACTCGAAAATAAATAAATATTAAATTGTGAAAATTAGAAAGAAACAATGGTGAAAATAAGCTCACAAATTTCGTAATTACAACGTCTTCAAAATGTAAAAAAATGTTTGGTTTAGAAAATGCTAATTTACACAATGCACAACTGCACGACGTGTCCAGATGATCTCTCAACCGAAGAGCAGGCCAACCAAATAAATTAGTCTTCTATAGGCAGGTGGATTTGAAGGTCTTAGGACTGATAAAACGTCTGGAACTTGTCCATAGATCAGAACGGCTCAACAATAATTGTCGCGGCGGAAAAAATTGCCTGCGAGTGAACGAAGAAAACCTAAGTGTAATTCCAGAAAGGAAACAAGATAACTTACCAAGCCAGTCCAGAAAAATAAACCAAGAAAAATTGAATTAAATTGACTCGGCAAATGTAAAATGATATTATAAGAACAGTGGTAATAAACGTGATTTGAATTATTTGAAATTTGAATGGAAGTAATGCTTGGCAACATGCGATTCGCAATGGTCATCCACGGGGAAGGCGATAAAGAAAGGTTTTTCATTGGGGTGATGTTGTCTACTTTACGAGGATCGCACGGAACAGCACGACGGGTCCAGATGATATCTCAAACGAGCAGCAAAAACAGCTGAATACATAAGCCAAGTCTTCTACAGGTCGGTGGATTTGAGGGTCTTAGGGCCGATGAGACGTTTGGCACTTGGCCGTATAGATCAGAATGGGTGAACAAAAACTACCGTTAAAAAGGGCAACGGGACAAATTGCCTGCAAGTGATCGAAGAAACCCTAAGTATAATTCCAGAAAGGAAACAAGATAACTTACCAAGTCAGCCCAACAAAATAAGCCAACGCAAAGATTTATAAACGGTAGAATCGGCTGGCCTTTACAATAACTTTAAGTAATAGCACTCGAAGGAATGAAAATTCGCTTCAGTTCTGCTCGCCTCACCAGAAGAGGTTAAGTTAACCTAACAAGAGCCTTCCATAAATTTGGCCAACCGGCGATGTCACAGCCGTTCAGTGCAATACTGATTGCAGTGTGGCCAATTAACTCGACCAAAAATTCCTTTTTCGTCGTACAGTATTTCCCTAGAATTCTCTAAATTAATCAAGGAAATTTAAGTAGGACGTTGAAGTTAAAAAAACAATCGCAATAAAAAAAACAAAAATATTATTTAGCGGACGTAAGTAAATTTATAAATTTTTTTCTGCAATTAACTGTTAAAACAAGCCGAATAAAAATATTAAAGCAACCTAACCTTGCACTCTGCAGCAATTTCGAAGTTAGAAAAACGTTAAAATCATTTAAAATAATATTCTTATCGAGATAGATAGATAGATAATAATAAGAAAAATAAGTAAAAGAATAGATAAAGATGGTAGCCTTTTTGGTAGAATTTTTCAAAATTTATTTACAGTTTTGTTCTTCGAATATAACGCGATCCTCACTTGTTTATGTATTATTGTTCTTAAGTTTGAAATTCCTCCTCAAACATTTTGATTTTTTCTTGCGATCATCATTTGTTTCTATCTTCAAATATTTCCCTCACTTTCAGATTTGTTTGTCCTTGTTGCCGTTATCGTCTCAAAGAAGACCGTCTCAGAGTAGTTTTGAATTAACAATTTGTTTTTCTTTTAATTTTTTTAAATTTATTTCTTTGCCTTTCTAAATATCACGATCGTCATTTGTTTTTATTGGTGATTCTCCGCCGTACAATTCGGGATAGTCATTTCTTTTTTTTTTCTTTTCCGTTCTCAAATTAACTGATCAATTTTTTTTGCACTTCTTCGCGAATAATTACAGTCGTAATTGTTTTTTTCACAGCTTCCTTCAGAAATTTTCCTTTCATAAATAAGTATTATGATAGTGGTTTGTTTTTGTTTGCTGGTTTTTTTGTGAAATTCGAATTATGATCAGTCTTGAATGTTATTTTTTTTTCAATTGTTTCGCAAGTGCTGGATCGATACTGATTGATAGGTAAACTGCGACGTGAAGAGCAAGTTAGGGGAGTTCCACTTCAAGGATAAAATGCACTAGAAATGGACCGTCAAAACATCGAATTATAATGGCAACAATGACGACCAACAATGGCTATCACATAAAAAATTGTTTGCATAAATGCTTTGGCGAGTATCTCGACGGAACGCTCGAATTGAAGTTCCGAACTGATGCAGTCGGGACAGTGGATGATTTTACCAGCAAGTAATAAATATTTTAACAAAAAAAAAGTCCGGTCGATCATTAAAATCATCTTCGATTAGCTATAACTGCGAAGCAGTTATCAACATTTCCAAGATAGCCGAGTATATTCTGCATACAAAATTAAAATGTCAAGCTGCTTGCCATTGACCTTTCAAGATTTGACTGTAATTGTAGGTCGCTTGAAGATGTCGCTAAATGGAAGTGAAATGAATTTGATATTTTACAAAAGAATCATCATACAAACAAGTAACTAAGACAATCGATATTCGTCACGCAAATGTGAAATCTGTAATCCGAAAGTTCGGAAAGTAATGTACAGTCACAGCACAAAGAAATGAAAGTCTGGAGGGGTAAACGCCCAACCGACTTCGCCCGACACCGAAGTCGGGTGGTCGTAATAATTCGTTTTTCTTTTCATTTTTTTAATTATTTCTTTGCCTTTCGTAAATATTACGATCGTAATTTGTTTTTATTGGTGATTTTCCGCCGTGGAATTCAATCTTTTATTTTTTCTTTTCCGTTCTCAAATTAATTAATCATTTTTTTTTGCACTTCTTCGCGAGTAATTACAGTCGTCATTTGTTTCTTTTTCAGGTTTTAGTGTCATAAATAAGTATTATGATAGTGATTTGTTTTTGTTTTTTGGGTTTCTTTTTTTGTGAAATTCGAATTATTATTATTAGTCTTGAATGTTCTTTATTATTTTTCAATTATAAATTTATAATTTCTTTTGTGTTCTTTTTTTCTTCTTCTTCTTTCGTAAATATGATCGTCATTTTCATGTTTTTTCTTTCTTTCGTCAGGAATGTTTGCTTTCTTTTCAATTTCTCTTAATTGCTTTGCTTGAAATTTTAATTTCTCCACTTCGATCGTGTTTCTGGACCATCGTAGATATTCATTTTTTTTTTTCATCTTCTCGCAAAATGTAGCAATCATCTTTTGTTTCCCCTTTTCCGTTTCATAAATTGTGAATTTAATTTTGAATATTCATAATTGTTTACTTTTTTTTTGTAAATGATTTGTTCTTAATTTTCGTTTTAAATTTATTTTCGGTCAAAATCCAAAATATATTTATCAAAAAAAATAAAATTATATTTATGCATATGGTTTTACATCTGTTACAGTACGTTGTACCAACTGCTAAATAATAGGACGAATACGATTATAATCGTACGGTTGGTAGCATTGATCAGAAGCAAAATAACGAATCGAATTACAGCGTGACCTTTCCCAACATTTGTCAGTCGTTTGATACAATCACCAACCTTAAGAAAAATTTCAAGTTGAAAAATTCCCTATATTTTAGTGAATTTTTTTCCCCTTTTCCTTTTTGTTTAAAGTTATTCCTAGATTTAACGACTTTTTTCGTAAAGTGGCAACGCTGATTGGTTGATGAGTAAACCGCCACAAGTGAACGAAGAACCCTAAGTATAATTCCAGAAAGGAAACAAGAGAACTTACCAAGTCAGTCCAAAAAATAAAAATAAATCAAAAAAGGTTTATAAACGATAGAATCGACTAGCGTTTACGATAACTTTAAGTAATGGCACATGAAGAAATGAAAATTCGCTTCAGTTCGGCTCGCGCACCGGAAAACATCAAGTTAACCTAACAATTCCTTCCATAACTGTTGCCAGGCGGCGACGTAACGCACAACCGTTGAATGCAAGTGCTGGATTAATAATGATTGATAGGTAAAGCACGACGTGAAGTGCGAGACACAGGTCAAGGAAGTTCCAGCAAAAAAATCACTAGAGAAAGGTATCTAAAATCGACCGTTAAAATATCGAATTGCATTGGCAACAATGACGACCAACAATGGCTACCACATAAAAAATCATTTGCAGAAATGCTTATTAATTATGCGCCGTTTATTTTACAGAAATCTTTGAGTAGACATTAAATTATTTTTAAGCACCCCAATTATTTATCTGTCTTTTGTTCACGACGAAAGTTTAGCGCGTTTTAATATAATTGATATGAGGAAGTCACAAGCGTTTATGTTTTTGTTGCCTGGAAGAGTCGTTTTCCCAAAATATACGAGATCGGTCCTCCTAAGTGTGGTCGTAAGTCCGAGACTCCCGGACACTTACGACCGTTACTAAACGAAATTTGTTTGTTTGACTTCATAATATTTGGATTCGTATAAGTTATAGTGGCAAGATGTACATAATTATGTATAAAGCAAAAGCAAAGTCGTTGCTTTAATTTATGCAGTGCTTCGAAAAGTTTTTGCAAACTTCGCAAGCCTTAACTTTAAAATGCGACTTGAAGTGTTGATATATTTTTTTTTCATTTCTTTTCTTGTTGATTTATTAAAATAGCTTTCGATATTTTGCTGATCTTTGAAACGTTAGCAAGAATTGAAGAGTGTAACTTCTAAACGGTCTAAGTGCCAGTTTTATGTAAAACCTGATGGTAGAGGTTCGGATATTCAGTACGTAGAGATGCATTAATTCATAAAAATTAAATTGCGATTAAATTATTTTGTAATGGATCATAACGCGTACAAGGTCAAGATCGGGTAGCAAGACTGAGCATTTCTTAGAATTTTGCACACCACGCAGCAAGCGTTCGCCGAGAGAATAAGATCGAGTGGGCGGAAGCCGCAATATTACCCCTAATTTCTGCACTCAGTTAAGGATAATTTTCGCGTAGCGTCCAATATTCCCCACTTGCGCCGCAATCTGAAAGGGAATAATGCTTAAAGAGTGCGGGAGCGTATAAGAAATGGATCTTCCGGGTCCCTCGACTGATGTCTCTAGACCTAACTACGCGCTACTATCAAGTAAGATAAACGCCAATCAAATCCAGGGACTCTAAATGAAACTAACCGTTGCTTCGGTTATCAGTCACGATCATCAGACGGTGCTGAAGACAAACTTACTAACTTACTTTTAATTTAACTTCATCTTAATTTCACTATTTATATTTTACGTTGAAATAGCGAATCAATAAAACTATGTGCGGTTTCTGAAGGTGATCGATAGATGGCGCTGTAAAAGCAGGATTCAGTTTGATATATAAATTTTGCGCGAAAACGGGAAGTGAATAAAACCATCGATCTTCATTCGGTTAGTAATCAATGGATGGCGATGAAAAATAGAGTTCTGAATTAACTTTAATTTTAATCAATATTGTGAAACGTTGAGTGCTTTTTCAATTATAATTCTGTCCGGCTAGAGCTTAAAAACCAAGTTGGTAACATTTATTATAATAAACAAAAACATTTTGATGTTAAATTCTCAAATGAAATAATAATAGAAGAAAAAAAAAAACTAAAGCCGATCGCAACGTTTATCGTTTCGTTTAGTTTACCGTGAGGGGGGAGGGGAGCAACGAAAGTAAAATAGCAGTAATCAATGAGAAAACAAAGAAAAAGAAAAAATATTTTTGACTTCTTGACGACGATCCAGAGAAACGCAATAATCGGAAATGAAAACGAAAAATGAAATACAATACGCGAAGCAATTAAAAACAACAAATGACGATCGTAGTATAATAATTAAACAGCATAAGCAAAAAAATAATTAATAATAGACATGCGAAATGCAGTCGTAACTTTAAATTTTCAAAAAACGAAAAGAAGGAAGGAAAGGGAAGCAAAGAAAAAAATTAAGAACGTTGACAATGACAATTGAGACATCCGATCGAAACAAGAGAAAATAGGAAAAGCAAATGACGATCGTGATGCTCTTCGCGAAAGGATAAGTGGCGCAAATAATTTTTGATTATTTAACTTTTGACGATTCTTTCAAAAAAGGTGATCGGAATGGAAAAGAGAAAAAAAAAGAAGAAACGACGACGACAAAGGCGAAGAAGAAACACGAATGACGATTGTAGATTTTCGCGAAACAAAAAAGATCGTCGAAAGAACTAAATAATTTCTAAAAATGGAAAAGAGAAGAAGCAAACAACTTCAGAAAAAAAAAGGTAAAGAAGAAAATCGAATGACGATAGTAGATTTTCGCGAAGAAAAAAAAGCGAAAGAAAAATAAATTAAAAAAAAAAAAACAAGCAGAAAAGAGGCGTGTAACTAAAGCAAGGATTTGGATGCATTTTTTGGTCACGAGTTATCTTTTTAGATGAGTGTACGCGTTGCAGGGTTTTGGTTGATTCATAACCTAAAAATGCACCCAAATCCTTGCTTTACTTATAACAAACGAAAAACTATTTTTACCGAGTGAAGCCCTTCAAAATCAAGTCAAGATTTCATTGTTTGTTTCTTTTCACATTATTATTATTTTTTGTTTGTTTTTGTCACATTAATTAATTATGCGTGTTGCAATTGGCACGTCATGCAATTTTTCTTCTTGCACTTCACCGTAGCAACGTCGACCTTCTTTTGTTTCTTGTTTGATTTTGTTTCCTCCTATTCATCGTTCTTTTTTGTAGAATTTCTTCTGTTGCGTTTTTTATCAGTTTTGACATGTTTGAAATAAATCCGTCCAATAATTGTTACTTTGCTTTTTCCATTTTTTTTTGTACAGTCTCTCTATACTCGGTTTCTTATAAACGAATCATTTTTTTATATCACAATTATTCACGTCCGCAATAAGATTTCTCCTCTTTTCCTTTTTTTCTGAAAACAGAAATGGAAATGGAAAAGAAATAAACAGACAACTTCGGTAAAAAGGTAAAGATGAGAAACAAACCTCGATCGAAGACTTTCGCGAAGGAAAAAACAGACGCCAAAGGAAAAGAAATAATTGCAGAAAACGGAAAAGAAGAAAAAACGGACAACTGTAGAAACGAGATAAAGCAAGAAACATGTGAAGACCGTAGATTTTCGCGGAAAAAGAAACGCCAAAGGGAAATAAATAACTTAAGAAAACGAAAAAGAAAAGAAACAGACAACTTCAGAAATAAGGTAAAAGAAGAAAAACAAAATGACGATCGTAGATTTTCACGGACGCCAAAGAAAAATAAGTAATTTCAGAAAATGTAAAAGAAGAAAACAGACAACTCTAGAAATAAGGCAAAGAAGAAAAACAAATGACAAGTTGTTTCGATAATTCTAAAAGCTTTACGCGACTTGTGAAATACACAAATTTGTTGCACACAAATATTTATTTAAAAAAATTATTATTATTTTTACGTTAATTACCTTGTTATTGATTTACCGATAAGTAATTCTTTACGTACATCAAAATATATTTTTTATGCAAAATAATAATAATTGAATTATTTTATATATGCTTTAAAACAATGTCATAAAAACCTATATACAGCGTGTCTCTAAACCCATGTCTTTAATTAAAACCACAAATAGTGGTCAAGAAAAGAAGCAAAATTTGTTATACAACTATTGGTCAGATGGCAATAATAGTGCAGATAAAAAGTTTTTTACTTTTTCATAGAAATTGTTTGAGGGTCGCTGAATGCAGCTTAAATGTTCCGGCGAAGCATGATTTTCAACTATTCTCCGACGTTCGGGGCCATAAAAAGTCATAAAAACGCAGGGCATGACCATGACCGTGACCGTGACCGTGAAAACGGAAAAGAAAAGAAACAGACAACTTCAGAAATAAGGTAAAGAAGAAAAACAAAACGACGATCGTCGATTTTCACGGACGTCAAAGAAAAATAAATAATTTCAGAAAATGGAAAAGAAAAGGAACAGACAACTGTACAAATAAGGCAAAGAAGGAAAACAAATGAAAGGTTGTTTCGATAATTTTAAAAACTTTACGGGCCATGAGAAATACACAAATTTGTTGCACGCAAATATTTATTTTAAACAATTATTATTATCTTTACTTTAATTACACTGGCCGACACAATAAAATAGGAAAAATGTATGCTCGGTGAAATGTGTTGGTACCTATGTAATTTTGTTTGGAGATTACGATGGTGACCTTGAAACTGACGTAAGACGTCCAAATGTTGAGATACAGTGACTGGCAAAAAGTTGGGAAAATTCTCTATTATTGATTTCTCAGACACATTTATTCTTTATGAAAGCTCTTGCATCTTTCCAAACTTAAAATGCACGTATCAAAGTTTGAATATCTCCTGTCATATACCGAGAAAATCAAACATCAAAACATTTGAAATCGACAGGAAATACTGAAAGGCACAGGCCTAATTGTGACGCTGAAACAAATGCTTTTATTAGCTTGCCTTTCAACAATCAGCACCCGACCTATCCGACTGACTGACTGACTGACTGAGCGCTGTTTTTTGTTGCAGCAGATGGTTTCGCAATACGACCGTCGCGTCGTCGTAATAAAAACTTACCTAAATACCGTAATAAACACTTACCTACCACAAAATTCAAGAGCTCACTAGTAATTCTTACGATCGATTTTCAACAGTGTTTTTCTCTAAAAATCTCAACGCGCGCATTTTAGGCAAAAATCGTTCAGGTGCATTTCACAGGTGCGGTTATCGACACGGATCTAGCCTGAATGCCCGACTGCCGCGACGTCTGCTCACGTTGG
This sequence comes from Prosopocoilus inquinatus, assembly GCA_036172665.1. Classification (NCBI taxonomy): domain Eukaryota; kingdom Metazoa; phylum Arthropoda; class Insecta; order Coleoptera; family Lucanidae; genus Prosopocoilus; species Prosopocoilus inquinatus. Next base: position 37,982,355 of record CM069877.1, read on the forward strand.
AGATCAAACTCTCTTCGGTCAAGGAACGTGCGCAAATTAGCGTCGGAATATAAGGAATTCCATGTTGCAACCGAGTCGTTCGACCTTACTTGCGGTGCTGCATCAGCGGATCTTATTTCATTAAAAGCAATTAACGCGCTCGCTCTTTAATTGTGTTTTCGCCGAGACGCTGGCTGACTATTTTGACCTTGAGACCCAAACTTTTAGAAAGCGCACTTTGTGGCATCCGGCAGGGGTGTATAAAAACAGGGAACTTCGCAAATCAATGGGGGCAGTTAATAATTCATTATTGGATTATTATGATCATAATCATTATTAAGAATTATTCGTTCAGTCGGTTAGTAGGCTGTTGTGAATTAGTTGTAATATTCACTAGCATAATTAGTTTAAAGTATTGATGAATTTTATTTGTGACTTCTGAAACGATCTTTGGAGGCGCCGTTTGGTCCAGCATGATGCGCAAAGAGGCGAGGTAATGTAGACCTTACTTTTCATTCGCCAAGTTCTCGGTATGGGGAAAAACGTAACGTAGAGGCGACCTCCTTCTAACATAACTACGTTAACTATACTTCCCTAACCCCGCAACATGATACAGGCGTACTTAAAGGACAACAATTTCTTTGTTTTTGGAAACCAATGTTTTGCATAAAAATCTTATCCTATCAATGACATGGGGAACTCGCCCCTGATAGAGACCTCGTTTCTTCTTAAATCGTAACAATTCTTCTTCTGGTACCGTGACAATAGTTCGAAACGAATTCTTTTTTAATATCTTCCAAAAACTGCGCGATATACAAAGGTTGACGACCCATTTGCTGTGATTTCGAAGATTCGAAGACGTCACCGCGAACTATTGGATCATCTGTTAAACAAAAGTTCGACCCCACGTCAATCATTTTTTTTTTTAAACTGAGTCTACGTGACCGTCTGTCTTCATTATTCGTCTAGGAATAATTCGCAACATGGCTCAAAATTATTGCAGACGCTCCCACCAAGCCAATTTAGCGAACGCAATATTGACACTGCCTATTAAATTTCGTTTGTCACCGACGGCCTCAAACCGGCGGTGCCAATAAACTTTAATCTCATTATTTTCTGCTCAAGATACTCTCTCAATTGGAGTGATGATCTACTCTACTAGGTTGTTACTGTTACGTAAAAAGTGCCTGCCCTATATGTACAGGATGTTTAACAGTTTCTTTACTATATTTTAACACCATGAAGGTATGACAAAAAAATAATAATGGTAATTTCAAACACGTATCACATACATATCACCCTCATGGATAACGTAAATTCAAGTATTTATACACGATTTGAAGGAAGATGGCTTGTGTTGTCTTATACTGGTTATAAATGCATTACTTAACGTTAAGTCTTAGTGAAATTGTAATTCACTCTTATAAAGGTTGCAATGTATTCCATAATAAGTAGCTTAAAAACCTGTTGGAATTGTAGCTTTTTATAGGTTTTATAATTGCTACACGAACAAAAAATAAAAAGCAATAATTCAATACAATTCTATCTTTAAATTGTACTCCGCTGTATTATAGAGAGTGTCTCAAAACCTCCGTCTTTAAATCAAACTGTAAGCTCCTCGTTACATAAGAGATTAATTTTCCAAATCTAAACTTTTTGCCCAAAAATGAAAAACTGTCCCATCACAAGCGAGCGTAGTCCCTTTGTTTTGAAACTTCTGCTTGGTTTACGACTTGTTTCAGCAATTTATTCCGATAAAAGCAAAAAACCGCAATAAAACTTTTTATTTACGTTTAGAAGAACTCGATCAAGGTCTTATTGTATACGAATATAAATCCGACTTGCGGACATCGGCATGTTTATTTGTATTTTCAACATGCGATAAGTAAGAACGTTTGTTTTCGCACCTCTTTATAATAAACTATAACAATTATGTTAAAAACGAGAACCTAATCTTCGTTAGATTTTTGCTGAAGTAATTAAACATCTTCGTAAGCATCTTTTGTAACTGCGTTGAAAATGCGTGAAATAATTTTTTAATTAAAGCACTAATAGCTGCAGAATAAGAATTGCAAGAGCAGAAACTATTCCTATTGTAAAAACGGAAAGCAAGAATTGAAGTATGATGCGATGAAAAATTTAAATAAATTAGATTGCCTGTATACACAATGGGTTCAAAATAAGTGATTGAATAACTTCGCTAGCTCTCAATCGAACTATTTTATTAATTGTTTACATTCCAACATCCAACACAAAACACATGTTTTTATAAGAATAATATTGAACCTGAATTTCTGCGTGGGCTTAAACCATAAAGATTTAAAAGTTCTCGCGTAATGCAGTCGTTTATTTCGTCGTTTATTCGTTTATTTTTAATAAAGAAACGCTTATTTTTGCTGTACAAATACAGTAATCTTTAGTAATCAACACTGTAAGTTGATTATTGAAAATTTACAAATTAATATGATGTAAAAATTTCCACTTTTTCGATCGCCTTTAGATTGAATCTTTTTAATTTAGCTGTTAAAGTACGGTTTAGCACAAATCTAATCATCAATTAATGCAACACGCACATAATATTTTAAACTATTAAGAATTTACCTAATTACAAATTTATCTGCTTTTAAAATTAACAAAAAACACGATACTTGACCTGCATTAAGTACAATATCTGTGCATTAGGTCATGGTCTACGTTTTTATGAGTTTTTATGGCCTTGAACGTCGGAGAATAGTTGAAAACCAAGCTCTGTCGGAACATTTAAGCAGCATTCAGCGACCCTCAAACAATTTCTATGAAAAAGTAAAAAAAAATTATCTGCGTTATTATTGCTATCTGACCAATAGTTGTATAACAAATTTTGCTTCTTTTCTTGACCACTATTTGTGGTTTCAATTAAAGACATAGGTTTAGAGACACGCTGTATATAGGTTTCTACGACATCGTTTTAAAGCACACATAAAATAATTCAATTATTATTATTTTGCATAAGAAACATAAATTGATGTACGTAAAGAATTACGTATTAAATTCAATTATCGATAAATCAATAACAAGATAATTAAAGTAAAAATAATAATTTTTTAAAATAAATATTTATGTGCAACAAATTTGTATATTTCACATGGCGCGTAAAGCTTTTAGAATTCTCGAAACAACTTGTCATTTGTTTTTCTTCTTTGCCTTATTTCTACAGTTGTCTGCTTTCTTCTTTTACATTTTCTGAAATTACTTATTTTTCTTTGACGTCCGTGAAAATCTACGATTATCATTTTGTTTTTCTTCTTTACCTTATTTCTGAAGTTGTCTGTTTCTTTTCTTTTTTGTTTTTTGAGTTATTTATTTCCTTTTGGCGTTTCTTTTTCCGCGAAAATCTACGGTCTTCAGATGTTTCTTGCTTTATCTCGTTTCTACAGCTGTCCGTTTTTTCTTCTTTTCCGTTTTCTGCAATTATTTCTTATCCTTTGGCGTCTGTTCTTTCCTTCGCGAAAGTTTTCGATCGAGGTTTGTTTTTCTTCTTTACGTTTTTGCCGAAGTTGTATGTTTCTTTCTTTTCCATTTCCATTTTTATTTCCAAAAGAAAAGCAAAAGAGGAGAAGTCTTATTGCAGACGTGAATAATTGTGATAAAAAAAATGATTCGTTTATAAGAAACCGAGTAAAGAGAGACTGTACAAAAAAAACGGAAACAGCAAAGCAACAATTATTGGGCGGATTTATTTCAAATATGTCAAAACTGATAAAAAACGCAGCAGAAGAAATTCGACAAAAAAAGAACAACGAATAGGAGTAAATAAAATCAAACAAAAAAAAAACAAGAGAAGGTCGACGTTGCTACGGTGAAGTGTAAAAAGAAAAAGTGCATGAGTTGCCAATTGCAACACGAATAATTAATTAATGTGACAAAAACAAACAAAAGATAATAATGATATTAAAAGAAACAAATAATGAAATCTTGACTTGATTTTGAAGGGCTTCTCTCGGTAAAAATCGTTTTTCATTTGTTATAAGTAAAGCAAGGATTTGGGTGCGCATTTTTAAGTTATGAATCAACCAACACCCTGCAACGCGTACACTCATCTAAAAAGATAACTCGTGACCAAAAAATGCATCCAAATCCTTGCTCCTAGTTATACGCCTCTTTTCTGCTTGTGTTTCCTTTTGTTTTTATTTTTATTTATTTTTCTTTCGCGTCGTTTTTTCTTTGCTAAAATTTACTATCGTCATTCGATGTTCTTCTTTATCTTTTCTTTCTGCTTCTTTCCTTTTCCATTTTTTGCAATTATTTAGTTTCTTTGGCGACTTTTTTTGTTTCGCGAAAATCTACAATCTTCATTCGTGTTTCTTCTTCGCCTTTGTTGTTGTTTTCTTTTTTCTCTTTTCGCCATTCCGATCACCTTTTTTGAAAGAGTCGTCAAAAGTTAAATAACCAAAAAATATTTGCGCCATTTGTCCTTTCGCGAAGAGCATCACGTCACGTCATCGTCATTTGCTTTTCCTATTTTCTCTTATTTCGATGGGATGTCTCAATTATCAGTGTCAACGTTCTTAATTTTTTTCTTTGCTTTCATTTTCTTCCTTTTTTTCCTTTTTAAAAATTTAAAGTTACCATTGCATTTTGTTTGCATGTCTATTATTAATTATTTTTTGCCTGTTCTGTTTAATTATTATACTACGATCGTCATTTGTTGTTCTTAATTGCGTCGCAAATTGTATTTCATTTTTCGTTTTTATTTCCGATTATTGCGTTTCTTTGGATCGTCGTCAAGAAATCAAAAATACTTTTTCTTTTTCTTTGTTTTCTCATTGATTACTGCTATTCCCCCCCCCCCCCCCCCCACCGATAAACAGTGCGATCGGCATTTATTTTCTTTTTTCTTCTTTTATCATTTCAAAATTTAACGTCAAAATGTTTTTGTTTATAATAATAAATGTTACTAACTTGGCTTTTAAACTGTGGCCGGACAGAATTATAATTGGAAAAGCACTCAACGTTTCACTATCAACAGATAGCTTCGTCAAGAGTGAAAAAAAAGTAGAAAAAAAAATATTTTTAAAGTATAAATAAAATTATACCGGGTGTGCCACGCCATATGTGTTCACCCTTCTAGAATCTTTATTTATTAATCGATTTACTTGAATTTCGGAGACAATAAATTAAATAAAACACGGAATTTTCCGACATACTGCTAGCCGTCATAGGACTTCCGGTTTCGCCGGAAGGGTTATTAACTTTCTTATTTTAAATGGAATATCCTATATATTTTTACACATTTTAAATCTACGGATCATTACGAGTCCGAATACGTATCAATTGGTAATTTTGGTTTCCATGACAACGAGAAAATTAACTTTTTTACTTTTCAAGCTAGAAAGTTATGAATAAGTTTTAAAGGCTTGCTGTATAAACATTAGTAACTCGAAAATTTTTAAAACCAAGACATGTACAGCGTTTAGTATTTGTTTCTTTCTTTTTTAAATTATAAATTATAATAACATGTGAGCAGTCAAAACACGACACGACAGAGCAAGTGTTAAATATTACAGTAAACTATCGGTTTCATTGCACACACAAAAACCGTAATAAATACTAATGATTTAGGCAATTAATTGAAAACAGTGACCACGTTGTGAAACGCATGTAAGTAATTCGATCCGGCGTGGTGCTGCTCTCCGTACAGTATTAATTAGATAATCGCCGAGCGACTCCGAGCGCGGAATTAAGAAATTACAGCCGCGCCGGATGTTCGGATCGCTCGCCATAATATTTTGTTTATCTGTTTTCGAAGTTGTTGCTGCGTAAAAATAGAAACATTTCGCGCTTACGTCGCAATATTCGAAATTACGACACTTCTATCGGGCTTCGGCGAGATAATAATTGGCCACAGCACAGCGGAAGGAAAATTTGGGCACATCGTTCAAGGCAATGGCGATAATAGGTCCCGCGTAGCGGAAGGATATAACAAAAGATTATGAAATGGGTTATGGGAACGTATAGGTAAAATTGATTCTGTTGTCATTGTATATTTAGAAAAGTTAAAACTGCATTCTCAACGCGTTTGTTTACTATAACGTTTGGTAATATGAGATGAGTACGTATCAGGCTGAGGAATGTAAAAGAAAACAGCGAGCAATCTCTCCGAGATGAATACTGTAGGCAAAGTGAGTAAAAAGAAAAAAATTTCTACACAGCGGCAGCTCAAAACTTCAGAGAGAGGGCCGTGGACAAAAAAGAAGGAAAATTCCACAACATAAATATATTTAAAATTAGTAACCGTTAGCCGCCAACTTAAATAAACACACCAATGATATCGATTACATCCAACCGTATAACTTCATTTTAAAAAAAAGGTGGGCGTGTCCGTGATAATAATTCAATAATGCTTAGAAATGATATAGCAATAATATCAGGAACGTTAGAGTTAAAGTTCGATATCGGTTATACCTACTCAAAATTCAAAAGTATCTTAAAATATTTCAAACACATAAATCGGTACGAACTTTTAATTTCCTCTGTCTCATAGAAATCTTTAGCAGTTCGAAATTTGTGAAAATTAACTGTCTAATAACTCAAAAGTAAACAAAAAAAAAAACAAAAATTGAATTAAATTAAATTATCTTAAAATGACTAAGCAAATGTAAAATGAAATTAATAAAAAAAGAGGTAACAAACATATTTTTTATTGTGTGCTATTCGAATATAAATAAATACTACGTTGAATAAGAAAAGAGGTAACAAACATATTTTTTTATTGTGTGCTATTCGAAAATAAATAAATACTACGTTGTGGAAATTAGAAAGAAACAGTGGTGAAAATAATGACACAAATTTCGTAATTACATCGTCTTCAAAATGTAAAAATTGTTGGTTTAGAAAATGTTAATTTACACAATGCACAACTGCACGACGTGTCCAGATGATCTCTCAACCGAAGACCAATGCCAACCAAATAAATTAGTCTTCTACAGGCCGGTGGATTTGAAGGTCTTAGGACTGATAAAACGTCTGGAACTTGTCCATAGATCAGAACGGGTCAACAAAAATTGTCGCAACGGAAAAAATTGCCTGCGAGTGAACGAAGAAAACCTAAGTGTAATTCCAGAAAGGAAACAAGATAACTTACCAAGCCAGTCCAGAAAAATAAACGAGGAAAAATTGAATTAAATTGACTCGGCAAACGTAAAACGATATTATAAGAAAAGTGGTAATAAACGTGATTTGAATCATTTGAAATTTGAATGGAAGTAATGCTTGGCAACATGCAATTCGCAATGGTCATTCACGGGGAAGGCGATAAAGAAAGGTTTTTCATTGGGGTGATGTTGTCTACTTTACGAGGATCGCACGGAACATCACGACGGGTCCGGATGATCTCTCAAACGAGCAGCAAAGACAGCTGAATACATAAGCCAAGTCTTCTACAGGTCGGTGGACTTGAGGGCCGTAGGGCCGATGAGACGTTTGGCACTTGGCCGTATAGATCAGAATGGGTGAAGAAAAATTACCGTTAAAAAGGGCAACGGAACAAATTGCCTGCAAGTGATCGAAGAAACCCCAAGTATAATTCCAGAAAGGAAACAAGATAACTTACCAAGTCAGTCCAACAAAATAAGTCAACGCAAAGGTTTATAAACGGTAGAATCGGCTGGCCTTTACAATAACTTTAAGTAATAGCACTCGAAGGAATGAAAATTCGCTTCAGTTCAGCTCGCCTCACCAGAAGAGGTTAAGTTAACCTAACAAGAGCCTTCCATAAATTTGGCCAAGCGGCGATGTCACAGCCGTTCAGTGCAATACTGATTGCAATGTAGCCAATTAACTCGACCAAAAATTCCTTTTTCGTCGTACAGTATTTCCCTAGAATTCTCTAAATTAATCAAGGAAATTTAAGTAGGAGGTTGAAGTTAAAAAAAACAATCGCAATAAAACAAAAAAAAATTTTTTTTAACGGACGTAGGAAAATTTATAAATTTTTTTCTGCAATTAACTGTTAAAACAAGCCAAATAAAAGTATTAAAACAACCTAGCCTTGCACTCTGCAGCAATTTCGAAGTTAGAAAAACGTTAAAATTGTTTAAAATAATATTCTTATCGAGATAGATAGATAGATAATAATAAGAAAAATAAGTAAAAGAATAGATAAAGATGGTAGCCTTTTTGGTAGAATTTTTCAAAATTTATTTACAGTTTCGTTCTTCGAATATAACGCGATCCTCACTTGTTTATGTATTATTGTTCTTAAGTTTGAAATTCGTCCTCAAATATTTTGATTTTTTCTTGCGATCGTCATTTGTTTCTATCTTCAAATATAATACATTCAAAGTTGCCTAAAATGAAAAGAGATTAAAGACTCTAAACATTAAAACTTTAAAAATCACAAGTGAAAGATTATGGCAATATTCAAGTATTAAAAATGCCAAATTTGTTTCAATTGATCGTTCAGGAGTGCGCCATCACTAATCTTACTGGTCAAGAAGACTCGGCATGTTTAATTTTAATCTTTTTGGACGTCGGTGTATTAATCTTGCTATAATTTTGGGGTCCAGATAGAGGCCTGATTGTAAGAGATGAAAAGCAAAATTGGGGTCCGTCGTTCCCAATCTAGCAGAAGAAATGTGTATATTCTTTGACACGTGTGTACAAGTGATACACTACAGTCCATCTTATCTTTGAAATTTGATTTAATAACTACTAAGTTACTATTTGAGCATTTTGACTTTAAGACGTGGACTCTTTCTATGCTCGTCACTGTACATTTAGTTTAAATTTTTAAATTTTTTTGAGAGATCTCTGAATTACCTGATGATTATCGTATTATTCTTAGCTAGTCTTTTTTTTCTTCAACGATGTTTATGTAAAACGATGCTTCAGGTTTTTGATTTCCTGTAATCAATAATTTTCAACAGTTCTGAAAATGTTTAATTATGTATCATCCTGCTCTGATTAATAATAATTCTGTAATTTTACCTCGACCGGTTTCAGGACTGCGTCGTTTTTTTTAAAAAAAAAAACAACAACATCGACAAAGGTAAGAAAACGATCGGCGGAAATATCTGAACAACAAAAGGAAATTCAGACCATAGGAAAAAAATCAACAAAACAAAACGAACTCAGTTACAATTATTTAAATTTTAATAAAAGCTAACCATTTTTTTCTTAAGTGAAATAATTTTGAACCGTAAAATTTAGCGCAATTTACCGAATGAACGAACGATGACATTTTAAAACTTACTGGTGAGCTTCCGCAATCAAACAGGATGTGGAAAGTAAGTAGGTAGAAGCTTCCGCTATCGCGAATCATCCGTGTTATTAATATTTCAGGATTTCTTTCTTATTAAACAAAATGTTAATATCGCAAAAATGGGCGTCTTACAGATACAATTTCTTTTTTTTTCCCCAAGTAATTCAAGTTGTACTTCCAACGATAATAAAAAAATGTTTAAAAAAAATCTCTCCGGACTTGCCTTTTTCAGGTCGTAAGTATTAACATTTTTGGGCATTTTCTCTCAACTTGTCCTTCATTTCATCACTATAGTTAATAGTTATAATTTTACAGAAATCATATATTGGAGGATTGTAAGACTCCTCCTTCGATGCCCGTCTGGAATGTCACCAGCTCTGGTCATGTACTATGATGCTCAACAAAAACGATAACCCTTCAAGAAAACTGCACCTTTATGAACATTGGGCGGAGCCAACTCGGATATTAAAATTGTTAATCGAATCTGGTCCGCTGTAATTTTATTGCTTCGGTTAACGCTTGGGACGGCAATAATATTATTATACTACCTGCGTAATCGTAATTCTTTTGAATACGACGGGAGTACTTAATGAGATTTCGACAACGGCTTGCGATTTCTGGAGGAAATCCGTGTTTAGTAAAAATAATATTTTTCTTAAAGATAATAGCACCTTATTAAACAATTTGTTTGATTCTTCAAACAGAAAGGTGTAAATCTTAATTTTCAGTCAATTTGAAATATTTATAATAAATATTCTATTTTAAAGAAATATTGGTTACTCATGGGAGGCTTAAGCTTTTTTGCAATCGTAAAACGAATTCGTCGAATTCATTTCGTGTTGGAAAATAAATTTGCTGGGAACACAACAGGTATAGCAATGAGAGAGAGCCTATAGAAACCTAGTGCACGTATGAGTGAGACAGATAGAGAACCAAACGCACCGAACGGATTAACTAAATCGCCTTAAATATTCATTATGTTCTAATTTGTAGGAAAAAAAATAATTCTTTCCTTACACTCTAAAAAGAGGTAATTGCCACGTAACCAAATATTATTACAGGCAACTAATAATTTGTTGCATGCTTCTAGAGTAGATATGTATTGACTGCCAATTATCTGATTTACTATTTATTTAATTGATATAATTTTTAACACTGGATTAAATAAATTTTTTATTGCAAAATGTGCAATAATTTGCGACGTTAGGAATCAAGAAAAACGTATTATCGAGAAAAACGAAACAATTTATCAAGGGGAATTTAACAAAAAAAAAATGTATATTTTTTTGTATCGACTTTTTTTATTTAGACATTCGTTATAATAGATTCAATTCAATATTTTATAAAACATGAAAATCACACAATTGTTTACCGTTTCGTTATTAGTCGCTTCACTAGAATGAAAAAAATTAACAAGTTGACAATTTTATTAATTTTTCATTGTTGACAAAGCTATAAATCTACGCGGCAGTAAAAGTTGAACGAGTGTCCAATTTTCAAAATGTTAGAAAATTAAAAAGAATTTCTTGTACATTTTCATTAGGCAAGAATCTACTACAATCATTACATGTGTGACATGTTTTTTCATCAGCAAATCATTGAATCATTTTCAATATGATATGTGATATGATATGATCATATCAAAATGTAATCTTAATTACTCAAAGTTCTTTTGCTATGAGTATAAAGCATTTCGTTCTTCAGACGAACAAGAACTCGTTTGCTCATTTCAGAGATATCCGGTATAATATTATAAACGAAGTCACTTATTGCATGCACGTGTATGCATTCGTTTCTCTAAACATATTTTTTTCTAATTTTTATGCAATTTTATGTACTGATTTTCAAAATGCATATGCTTTTTTAAGCGCTAATTTTGTTCTTTTTTATTCTTAAAAATGACGAATTCATGATTAAAAGAAAATCAGATCTGAGCGCTTTTTCTACTGCCACTAAAAATGTGTAAGCAAATCCACCAATTTCGTTTCCGCATGAAATACACCTTCAGTTTATTAAACTCAAAATACACAAGTTGCAAAATATTGATCTAGTAAAGCACAAAACAAAATACCTGCGGAAAGCGCCGCGTTACAAAGTCCAGTTATAACATTCTAACAGTAACGAGTATTCTTAAATCATCCGTGCATAATATTTCTGATTTTTGGGCGAAATAAATACGATCGTATCCGGACGGCAGGTACACTAATGCTTAAAAGTTTCGAAATGAAAAGCAATAAAATCGTTCGAATTTGAACCTTATTGAAACGGGCCTAATATATTTCGAACCTTAAGGAACAGAGACACTTTCTCCACACCCCGATAGGAGGGTTGTTTACTTAGGTCCTATTAAACCCCGGCCGGTGCAGATGTTTATGGTTTGTTGAATTTCGTTGCCAGTATTTGGTTCCGAGTATTTATTGAGGCGACGCGCAGTTGCGAACGCGGACGCGGTGGCAAATTTGTTTGTTCTCTTTTGCTTTAACTTAAAAATTGAACAAAAAATGTTTTTTTTTTTAATTAGAATATTTTATATTGTTAAATAACAGGATTTCAGATCATATTATAAAGACATATAAATGTTAAATTGCTATAAAGGATCGACGAAGTTAATTAATCTGAAAAATTATAAACATATAAAATAGCGACATCTTACTATCGCTTTTTGACCTAACATTGCAGTAGGATAGACAAATTGAAGCGGGATTTGCTCCTAATGAGTCCCCCATGCAAGGCGGCCATGCTTGCTGTCAAAGCATAATGAAAGATTTTAGAAAAATTTTGTGCAAATCGTTTTTGATTGCAGTGAGAACCTCGAGCAGCCTCTGGACAGCTTCAATTTGTCTATCCTACTGCAATGTTAGGTCAAAAAGCGATAGTAAGATGTCGCTATTTTATATGTTCATCATTCTTACATCGCATTTGCGAATAAATTGGGCAAGTCGTTTTTGGTCTGCAGTGGGAATGTCAAGCTACGTTTCTGCTGAAGAAGCCCCAAGCAGGGCTGAAACAGCTGTCCAGAGGCTGCTCGAGGTTCTCACTGCAATCAAAAACGATTTGCACAAAATTTTTCTAAAATGAAAAATTATAATTATACCAAATTTCTGCCTTTATACACTTCTGGTTTGTTTGACTTCACAAAAATTTTATTCGTTTGTAGTTTGTGTATGTTTTTCTGTGGATTCTAAAATTTTCATTACGAGAAATACATAAATAGATTTTTAGTAAATATGAAATACAGGGTGATTTATTAGCTCACCGACAAGCTTTGCCATACGGAAAGCTCACATAATTTTAAGAAAATAATAACAATTAGGACATATGTTCGATTTTATTTATTTTTAAGTAAATAGAAGACCTCACAATTTTGATTTTAGTTATTTTGTCCCGTTCCTCTGTACAGCTGTTTCAGTCCTATTTGGGGCTTCGTCAGCAGAAGCGATCGCAGGATGTCGCTATTTAAGCGGTTTCTATTATGCTATTTAAGCATTTCCGTTATATTTTACATTTTTTCACGTCATCTTTATTTTATAAATGTTAATATATTGATATTTTCAATTCAATTTTATCATACACGTCTTATTCACATGTCAAGAAACCTATTCATGTAAAATATTTTCGACATCAAGAAAAATTATGTTTCATTTTACCGAACCTCTGTTTTATGTTTTTTGTTCTTTGTGATAAAGAGATATCACGTATAAAAACCTATGACTTTTATGCTGTTATGTTTTTCTGCGGATCCTAAAATGAAGCATCTATACATACCGTGACTTATTTTATTAACTCTAAACATAAAAGGTAAATATTCCCAGGTTCAGTTATAAAAAAAAACATGTCAATGCATGGCAGAATATGCAAACAAGTTTCAATAAAACAAATATGATGTTAATGTCAGTTATGAATGTCATGAATTATGTCTGAAATATTTAAAAAAGTACTATGAAAGAAGTTGATAATCGTTTGGCATTAGTATTTAAAACGTGAAGGACATTTGAAACAGTTAAAATGTTTTTACTAAAAATAAGTGTTATTATTTTTTCTAAAATTGACCATAGGGACTTTTACTTGTAATAAGTTTTTCGTTGTTCTCAATAATAAAGTCTACTAATTTATTATTGAGAAATATGTCACAGTACTATTGGGCAGGTTTTTTTGTTGTAAATATATACTTGAATTATTGTTTTGTTAATTTTTACTTTAGTTTTGTTTTTACTTGTAATAAGTTTTTCGTTGTTCTCAATAATAAAGTCTTGAATACTTTTTCCAGTGTATGTTATTCTTTTTTATACGGTATCATATAATATTGTAAGAATTTACAGTGAAATAAATTTAAAATAACTTAATTTCATTTAAATAATAAGTTTACTGATGATACTTATTGACCGAATAATTAACTCATTAAAATTATACAGAATCATACAAATTTAGGAAACTTAACAAATATAGTATTAAACTCTACTTAATACTTAAAAATTGCAATACTTACGTTAAAAATAATATACATATTTCATTCTACGCCACAGAGGAAAAATAATATTCTTCTTTTTAGTTTCTTCTCAAATCTGACATCAGTAAAATAAGTTGAAAAGTTCATCCACAAAGTTTGGCAAGTTTTCATTAATCTAGAAGTTAAGAGAAAATGATTAAATCGTATAACATTTATTTTGTGAAAATATGTGAATGATTTTTGAGTATTTGAAAAAATATATAGAACGAGCTAGATTATTTAAATTTGTTTCTTATTATAATAATATAAATGCTAAGAAGTTCTGCTCAACAAAGCTATTAATTAGTTGCAAAACATATGTGTATTTAATGAAAATAGAAAGTTAAATTTAATTAACGAAAAATAACAGATTTTATTTTATTGACTTATTTAATTTCAATTGCCAAAGTTTCAGAAATTTTAATTTCATAATGCACACATTATTTACTACACATGTTATAATATTTAGAAAATAAATTTTGTTAAATTTCTTATCCATCCAACTACAATGAAAGTCTTTCTAGCAGATTATTCAAGTTGGTTGAATAAGTTCGCCTCTGTGTTAAATCGCTGTGTTTGCGATGACCGGTTTTATTATCAGGGTAGCAGGTACGGTTGTAAAAGCTATAAGGTTCATAATTGCAAAGCATAAAATTTCTTACTGCCAGTGGCATGTCTCGTACTCCGAAAACTTTATAGCAGAAGTGTACCAGGCCTGACCGTAGTCGACCAGTTAGTTACTTCTCACAGCGGTTTCAGGCCTTCATGTTTGTATATTGCCGTAAGGGTCAGCAAATTGCCGAGTCGTATCGTTTTTGGTGAGCACCACAGTACATACCAATATTCTTGGGTGTTCACTATTTTTTAAACTTGTCCAATTCTGTTAGTGTTGAGTCTGTGTAATTCGTCATGCAGACTTATGAGTCATATTACATAAATTGTTTTTTTTTTGTTAAGCAAAAAAACTGCCACGAGATAAAGCTTAATTTGTTTGGCATCAATAAACACACACACACAGAGAGAAGAGAGATAAACCATGTTGATTCATCGAGCCTCATCTTTTAAATGCAACACGCGCAAAAAAAGAGCATAAAAGCCATCATTCAAATTCGCTTCTGTTTTATTTACTTGATTGACACAACTATTAAAAGGCGTGCTAGGCGATTGGCTTTTACTAATTTGTCGCTCCAACAAGGCTATCTCTATTACGCATTATATCAGTGGGTATTATGTAATTAATTGTGCATAACAATTGCTTTTATTATTTACGACTGTAATTGCTATCTTGGATGTGTGATTTTTTCCGGAGCGCGCACAAGACGGACTTTGTATATGAACACTCTCTTCTTCTTCGTGGACGTGGAAGATAATAACGCGGCGGAGAGGTCGTATGCAAATACTTCAAAACCGCATCGAGGAAGAGTGGTGTACGTTGATGGCCAGATTAACCGCTGTTATGTAACACCGTCGCGATCATGACATTGAAGATTACGGTTACTTTTTTTTTTCACGTGACGGGCAAACAAGTTTATTAATCGAGGAATAATTACCGAGAACCGAATTCTTCACGCTGCAAATGACTGGCCAGATGCACTTTGAGTTTCACTTGCAAGGATATGTTTTCCTATTTTCGTTTTTTAAAAAAAGAAAAGCAACGTTAAAATACAATTCCTGGAAGAATAAGGGCCAACTAAACATGTTAACTTTGAAATTTTTGCATCAGGGCTTTAAGTGATAGAAGAGTTAGTCTACCAGACTGGTCTTTATTGGATATACAATAAGCAGCACTTCGGACTTTGGTCTTTACCAAAAGGGATAGCTCAATCAACTTTTTTGTTGAGGATTGGTCTTTTCCCTTTCCATCACTTAACATCATCTCAGGACTAACGTTTCTGGAGATTGGTTCTTTCTTCTTCCAAGAAGAATGGTTTCATCTAACAGAGGCTTTAAAAGAGATGTTAATGGCAAAGTTATTCAATGGAAGCTTAAGCAGACCACTTCAGATGGTGATGTCATGTCATAATATCCCAAAAGTTGTCGTTGATATTATCAAATGGAAGGTCTACCTGCAGATTTGATACGAATGACTAGAAACCCTCACGATCAGTCACACATGACATCTTGCATCGGCTGAAACCCAAACCAGTGACGCAAAAATCCCAGGAATTAAACATTTATGGTGTTTGGCCCTTATTCTCCCAAAGTGCAGAACTCACACTTGGGTTTATCTCTCAGAGGTTTTAAAAGAGATGTTAATTAGAGACAATGTTATATAAGCAGACCACCTCAGATGATGTTATCGCGTGATAATATCCCAGGAGTTGTCAATGAAATTGAAGTCGTTATGGAAGGTCCATCTACATATTTGATACAAATGACCGAAAACCCTCAAGGTCAGTCACACATAACATCTCGCATCGCCTGAAACCCAAACTAGTGACGCAAAAATCCCAGGAATTAAATATTTATGGAGCTTGGCCCTTATTCTTCCAAGGTGCAGAATTCACACTTGGGTTTATCTCTCAGAGGTTTTAAAAGAGATGTTAATTAGAGGCAAAGTTATATAAGCAGACCACCCCAGATGATGATATCAGGTGATAATATCCTAGGAGTTGTCATTGAAATTGAAGTTGTTCTGGAAGGTCCATCTACATATTTGATACAAATGACCGAAAACCCTCAAGGTCACTCACACATAACATCTCGCATCGCCTGAAACCCAAACCAGTGACGCAAAAATCCCAAGAATTAAACATTTACGAAGCTTGGTCCTTATTCTTCCAAGGTGCAGAATTCACACTTGGGTTTATCTCTCAGAGGGTTTAAAAGAGATGTTAATTAGTGGCAAAGTTATATAAGCAGACTATCTCAGATGATGACGTCAGGTGATAATATCCTAGGAGTTGTCATTGAAATTGAAGTCGTTCTGGAAGATCCATCTACATATTTGATACAAATGACCGAAAACCCTCAAGGTCACTCACACATAACATCTCGCATCGCCTGAAACCCAAACCAGAGACGCAAAAATCCCAAGAATCAAACATTTATGGAGCTTGGCCCTTATTCTTCCAAAGTGCAGAATTCACACTTGGGTTTATCTCTCAGAGGGTTTAAAAGAGATGTTAATTAGAGGCAAAGTCATATAGATAGAGGAAAATTATGTCGAAGTCAGTCGGAAACTTGAAGTACTTATGGAAAAATTTCATAAAACATGGTGGGATTGTTTACTTCAGAGAAAAACCAACCCAACCCAAATTAAGTGTCAGTAAGACAGATTCTTCCAGACCTTTTACAGATTGTTAGATCAGACGCAAGCAATAGTTGAAGAGCTATACTACGGAATCAGGAAGAGCTATACTACGCAATCAGAAATGTTCGAGGATAAGGCTTTCAACAAGCAGTGAAATGATACCTCAAGAAAAATTGAAGCATGAACTCCGAGAGTCCTTTGGACTAAAAAGCAGTCAGTTTTCAATACTTTTTCAATTTCCCGACGATCTACTTTGTTTTAGGTCAATGGTATTTTTTTAGATTTTTGATTTATACAAAAATTAAAAGAAGTCGTGGCTTTTAATGTTTGTTAATTGATTTTCTGTTATTTTCCTTTTTGTTTTATTTTGTTCTTTTTTTGGACACGCGTAAAGGTTACAGCTTCATTCCTGAACTAATGAAAAGTATACGTTAAAATTAAATATAAAATAGCGACATCTTACTATCGCTTTTTGACCTAACATTGCAACATCACATGACATCTTGCATCGCCTGAAACCCAAACTAGTGACGCAAAAAAACGATTTGCACAAAATTTTAGTTAAAATTAAAAAGGAAAAAAACATATAAATAATAATGATGACATTCCCCACACGCTTAAGCAATGGTACAAAAGAAAAATACTTATTTTGTTACGAATTTTATTTTAAAATAAAAAAATCGATGTCTTTAACAAACTAATTTATTTAAAACGTTATACTAATTTATTTAACACGGCGTAATAATTTATTTAAACATAGGTTGAACGATCAGTTACTAACTTCAGTGTGAACTATCGATGTCTGTTCTTCTTATTCACCGCGTGCTTGTTTTTCTAACCAGGCTATGGCGTCTTAGCCTAGAGAATAACGTCGGCGGAAGCATTTGGACGTCCGCCGAACGTTCGAGACTGTGGTGCACCGAACTGCGACGCATGTAAGACTAATTCACACGCATTAAATCGTCACAATATATTCAAAAAACCATTGTAGACATTGTCAGAAACAATAATGACTTTTAGAAGGGATTTTAAAATTTTCAAGAAACTTCTCCCGGTATTGTCGCTGCTGCTCCCAATTTCGTAAAAATTATTTCTACAAAAGGAGTTCTTTGGTAACGAAAAATCGGCAGAAAAGTGACGACTGCTATCATTAAACAAAGCCTTAACAGAAGAGGTTCTCTACTAGAGAAAGAAGAAAAGTTTGAAACATTTCAAGTATAATCCTCAGAGAAAGTGCACAAAGTTAAAAAAAAAGGCGAGACGTCAAAAACGAGACAAAGAAAAACGTAACAACAATCAAAAAATACAACGTTTTATGAAGTACGTGAAGAAAATGTCAAGAGAGGAAGAACATTCCTTGTGATTAAGCACTGACTGTATTATAAGTAACTAAAGCTCGGCGATTCTTAGGATATCTGGTAAAACTATACAACGAAGGACTTGAAGCTTTCTTTATGGTTATACTTGTTTTTACCAGACATCACAAGAATTGCCGAGCTTTAATTATAACCATTGTAATAAAGACTAATTTATTTTTCTACAGATAATGGCATCAGTGGATGGGGTATAGTGGAGTAATAATTGTAGGACGGTATTCAAAATATTAGGCCCACTAATTTTTATAAATATTTTCACATGAGGAAATCTAATGCCATTAGATAATTAAACTTGTTGAAAATAAATCATACTTTGGATATAAAACAAGTAATTTGTGAGCATTCAGCGAATCTCTCAGCTGTACTAACGTTACTAACAAGAAGTAAAAAAAGAGAAAACAAATAAAATTTGCTATTTTTATTTGATTTCTTCTGGAGAGTATCAATGTACAATCTTTCTAAGAATTCCTTTATTTTTGCATAAGTAATAAGTAATATAATTAACCGTGAATAAAACATTAGCTAAGACGATCTGATGTTGTTCGGTATGTTAATTTTCTCTTACAAACTTATGTAACATTATAATGATGATTATATTATATGTATATGATTATTATTATCTATAAATATGTATTGAGGCGCAGATTTAAAATGATTTTATTATGTTATCTTGACGTACGATGAGTTGTCATTAAAAAAAAAGATTCTAAAAGTATTTAACTAACGAACAGACATTACACAAATTCTTTTAAGAAATCTCGATGGACAAACAACGTAAATGCATACTTATAATTAAATTTAAATGCGTGGGTGTATCTTTGCAGTTAGAAATGGAATTGCAAAAAAAAAATTAATAAATATACTAAATATATAATATAATATAAACAAAAAACAAAAATTTAATTTAGTTAATCATTTTTCTATTGTACAGTCGCGAGCGCGAAAAATGAGACGCACTCTAGCTAGAGTCTAGCAGAATGACGTGCATTTTTAATTGATTCCGCCAGATTTCATCAGCAAAAATGTATTTCAGCCAATCATAAGAAAACAAACAAAATTCGACAAAGACACTTACATTTCCGAAAAATTGTAAGATTTCGCTTTTCTTCGGTGTGCTCGATTTTTCTGCGATCAACTGTACATTAAAAAATAAACAAATTGTCCTTGGAGAATGCTTATTAAGAGTAAGGTCAATTATTAAAGCAACTCGAACAATTGTAAAATAAAAAGCTACAAGGGAAAGTAGAAATAAATTTCTAAATCAGTTGAACAAAGCAAAACCAAAGGATATACAAGGTGGTTGTAAATGCGTGTGAAAAACTTGCACTCTGAGTAATTTCCATCAAAAAAGTTTATATGAACATAAGTCAAAAACGGCATAGTTTTAAGTATAGAGTTTTTAATAATTTAAAAAAAATTGCGGAGCTAAAAGCACCATAATATTTAACGGTAAACAAACTGCATGCCGTTTTACCTCAGGATCTGTGCAATGTTATTAAACACTCTGTAACTTTAAAACTATGCCGCTTTTTACTTATGTTCATATGAACTTTTTTGATGGAAATTGCTCATAAAATAAGCCCGAAAAGTTTCTCGCACATATTTAAAATCACCCTGTATTACTTTTAACTTAAAAAATATATATACAGGATGTCCTACTTCAGGCGAATTCTTTCATACCTCTCTAGTTATTGATTTTACGAAAAAATGTTTCAAATGAAAGTTTCACTGTATCATGTGGAGAATATTTTAAAATTAGCTTGACGTATACAGAGTGTTCCGTTTGGCCTGGGCGTTAGGTCACTTCGTTATTTTAAATGGAACACCCTATATGTTTTTACATTTTCGGGTTCCGGACTCAATTTTAATGCGACTTTGTGTACCATAAATGGGGTCTAATCTAAACCATTTCCGCGTTATTCAATTTTTTTTTTAATTATCACTCTTGCAGTACCTCAAACAAATGCAAATATCTTCCGAACAAATGACGTTAGAGACTTGCGGTTTTTTGAAAAAGTTTCGTCTTGATACGCTTTTTCAGTTCCGCTGCCAAGAAAAAGTCCCAACAATAAAATTTCCTACAAAAAAAATTAATAAACTTGAGAATATTCAAACTACGATAACTATTTTTTCTTAATGGATTTCCATATATCTTTTAGTATTATTAATTGCACTATTTCAATGATACAGGAATTTTTGAATGTCGTACAATACTTAATAATCTTATGGTAAGATAAACAGTTTGTTTGCTCTGTAACCATAGCAACTAACAAATATCTCAATATGTTTTTAAAATCGTACAGAAAAATCTAAATACTGAAAAAACTGTTAACGACAGATATCGACAACCCTATATCATTGAAAAGAGAAACAAACAGCACATCTAATAATAGTAAAAGTTATACGGCATTTCATTAAAAAAAAAAATAGTTATCGCTGTTTGAATATTCCCAAGTTTATTAATTTTTTTGTAAGAACTTGTGTTGCTGGGATTTCTTCTTGACGGTGTAACTGAAAAAGCCTTTCAAGATGAAACTTTCGTAAAAAAAAGACACAAGTCTCTAACGTTATTTGTTCGGAAGATATTTGCATTTGCCTCAAACAAATGCAAAGCGATGATTTTTTTTTTAAAGTTGAATAACGCGAAAACGATGTAGATTAGATCCCATATATGGTATACAAAGTCACATTAAAATTCAGTCCAGAATACGAAAATGTAAAAATATATAGGGTGTTCCATTTAAAATAACGAAGTGACCTAACGCCCAGGCCAAACGGAACACTCTGTATACGTGAAATTAATTTTAAAGTATGCGCCACATGATACAGTGAAGCTTTCATGTAAAACATTTTTTTGTAAAATTAATAACTAGAGAGGTATGAGGAGAAAATACGCCTGAAGTGGGACACCCTGTACATAAACACGTCCAATTAGATAATAAATAATCAGACAACCGAAAATAAAACTTGAAAAAATTACACGAATCTGAAACATTAAATTAATTAAAGGTCTAATTAATTAAAAAAAAAATACACTTACGAAGTTATTTTTACTAAAAAGAAAATTAAAGGAACGTTAATTCTGTTACATGGCGGCGCTTTTGAAATCCATCAGAATTTACAAACTGAACTGAAAATTGAAGAAAATATTGCGCAATACGTTCATTCATAATTCCATTTCGCTACGTATTTATGCTGCGATAAATATGCATACCAGAGCCCACGTGCAATGTTCCAAATGAAAGTAACGCACTTTACATTCTGCATGTAACGATAACCTCCATAGTAAACCAAAAGCAAATTTAAATCCATCGAAACGGAAAACAGAACGAAAAAAGAACCGATGAGCGGCGAACGAAAAACGAAAGCATAGATTTAATTAAAAATAAAAAAAACGCATCGAGATTTCCATTTACACTAACAAAAAAAAATAACTCCACTCCACTCCAAAAATAATACTATAATAGTCGGCAAATCAAACTGGTATAAAGTAAACGCCATTTAAAATTTGTGTGGGCGCAAGTCACTTTTCGATGGTACTTAAATGAAAACCATCAAGTAAAAGTGATCCTTTCCCCTCTCTTTAATTTCCTTATTTGCGCTGAATTGCTTGAATTTTTGAGTTTTCCATTAATCCATTTATGAATTAGTAATGTGAAAAAAAATATTACTCATTAAATTCCAGCAGGAAACGATGGTAACATTCGAAACAGAATTCAATTTGCATTCTATTACAAAACGACTCATATCAAACATGAATTTCCGCCAATACCTTGATTGAAATAATATGCAATATTAACTTACTACATGAATACTTTACGTTTTCCATTTTTGTGCGTATTGTATATTTTTTTTCCTACCTGAATAAAAACAGCATGGCACGCATCCTGTATTCGCTCGGAAGAAAAATCCACCCACACTACATCATCACCAACCAACACAGATCATCAACTTTTCCTCCTCTCCTCGTCATAATTTCGTCAGAATTTGAATTCGCACGCCATTCACAAAACCAAAAAAAAGAAAAAAATCGAACGCGTCCTGTGCAGCAAGGATCAATCAGATCGACGCACGACGAGAGAGGAAAACCGGAACAGAAGAAGAGAAGAGCAGAGAGAAAAAAAAACAAACCACGATTTATTCACAGCAGCACACTTGGATTATTAAAAACAGAAAGCACTCAAGTTTTACGAACCGCAAAAAAAAAACTAGCGCAATCGACGTCGATTAGTGTCACGTGGAAAATGGTCTGTGAGACGAACCGGCCCGAGAACTTCGCGCTTAGAGTAACACACGACGACTGATTGAAGTTTAGACGTTAGGACCACAACAATACAACGGCGGGGCCCCAACGTGTGCTTGGGCTCGATGTTTTTCGCATTCGGATGATTGACGCCGGCCCATTTTCGACTTGCGATCGATTTTTTTAAGCGCCGATCAAATTCGACCGAGCGTGTGCTTTGCGGACGGAAATCGAAGCGATTCGGGTCGGGCACGTTCGATTTAAATGCCTCAGACGCAATCGCTTTGAACTTTAAAAAAAAATATCGGAAGCAATCGCTACACAATCATTCAGAAAACAATTTTCGTTTCAAAAAATCAGAAAAGTTTAGAATTTACGTCGATTTTCGAAGCTCGATGACTTCCGTGGCCAAGCCCTAACGAAATTATTCGCTTTATATGCGAGTTTGTACATGAAACGATGAAGTTGAAGATGAAGGATCGATGAAACGATGGATCGATAATGCGATGGATCAATGAGGCAATGAATCCATGAAGTGACGCTCGATGAAATAATTGATTGATTAATAAATCGATTAACTAATGAATCGATTGATTAATGAACCGATTAACCGTTAAAGCTATGGATCGACGGATAAATTAAATGATGGATCAATGAAGTAATGTATCAATCCGACGATTGATCGATGAAGCGATGATCCGATACATCGGCACATGGATAAAGTGATACATCGTTGAAACTATGTAACGATAATGCGATGAATCGATGACATAATGGTTTAAATAACAATACTTGAATAATGAATGAATAATAGTTTGATTAATAAATCAATTCATTAATGAATCGATTGACCGTTGTTCTCACGAATTGATGGATAAATTCAACAACGCTAACATAACGTAATGGCTTGATTGATAAAACGATTGACTGATGAATTAATTGATCGCAAAAGCCATGGATTGATGAATAAATTAAATAACGTATCAACGAAGCAATACAGTGATTCATCGATGGTCCGATGAAGCTATGTAAGGATGAAGCTACGATGAAGTGATGCATCAATAGGTCGATTAAATAATGGATAGATTGACGAATCGATTCATTGTTGAAACCTTGGATCGATGAATATATTAAACGATGAACCGATGGATTAATGGATCCATGAAGCAATGGATTGACGTGGTGATGCTTCGATGAATAGATGAAATAATCGATTGATTGAATGATGAATAAATTAAAAATTAAATAATGAACCGATGAAGCAATGTATCAATCCAGCGATGGATCGATGAAGCGATAGTCCGGTGAATTGATCTACGAATCCACAAAGCAAAGAATTGATGTAATAATGCATAGGTGGATCTAGGAAACAATGAATTGATTGATGCCATGTATTGATGGATAAATTAAACGATTGATCGATGAAGCGATGGTCCGACAAACCGATGGATGGATGAAGTGATACATCCTTGAAACTATGGATCGATAATGCGATGAATCGATGACATAATAGTTTGATTGATAAATTAATTGATTGATGAATCGATTGACCGTTGTTGTCATGAATTGATGGATATATTCAACATTGCTAGCATGACGTAATGGTTTTATTAATAAATCGATTGATTGATGAAATTAATTGACTGTAGAGGCTATAGATTGATGGATAAATTAAACAATGGATCAATAAACCAATGTAGCGATTCATCGTGGTGTGTGGATCAATCTACAATGAAGTGATGCATCGATAGATCGATGATATAATAGATAGATTGACGAATCGATTCAACTTTGAATCCTTTGATTGATGGATGAATGGATCGATGAAGTAATGGATTTTCGAAGTGACGCATTAATGGAGTGATGAAATAATGAATTAATTGATAAATCGGTTGATCGATGGATAAATTAAAAATTAAAGAAAGGAACGCATGTATCAATCCAACGATGGATCGATGATGCGATGGTCCGATGAATTTATCTATGAATCGATAAAGCGATGAATCGATGAAACAATGAATTGATGAAGTAATGCATCAGTGGATCGATGAAATCTACCGTTGATGCAATGAATTGATGAATAAATTCAACACTGCTAATATGACATAATGATTTGTAGGATAAATCGATTGATGATGAATCACTTGAACGTGGAACCCATGGATTGATGAATAAATTAAACAATGGATCAATGAAGCAATGTATTGATTCATCGACGGTCCGATGAAGCGATGTATGGACGAAGTTATGGGTCTATGAAACAATGGAACGATGAAGCAATGGATTGATGAAGTGATGCGTCGGTGGATCGACAAAATAATGGACTAATTGATAAATCGATTGATCGATGGATAAATTAAAAATTAAACAATGGATCAGTGAAGAAATGTATCAATTCAGCGATGGATCGATGAAGCGATGATCCGATGAACTGATCTATGAATCGATAAAGCGATGCATCGATGAAGCAATGAATTGATCAAGTAAAGCATCAGTGGATCGATGAAACAGTGGATTGATCGATGAATCGATTGACCGTTGATGACATGGATCATTGGATTATTGATGGATAAATTGAATAACGCTAACATGACATAATGGTTTGACTGATAAATCGATTGATTGATAAATCAATTGACCTTAGAAGCCATGGATTGATGAATAAATTAAACAATGGATTAATGAAGCAAGGTGGTGATTCGTCGATGATCCCATGAAGCGATATATGGACGAAGCTATGGATCTGTGAAACAATGGATCGATAAAGCAATGGATTTATGAAGTGAAGCATCGATGGATCGATGAAATAATCGATTAATTGATAAATAGATTGATTGATATATGAGTTGATCGATGGATAAATAAAAAAAATTAAATAATGAATCGATGAAGCAATAAATTAATGAAGTAATGCATCGGTAGATCGATGAAGCAATTGATTGATTGATGAGTCGATTGACCGTTGATGTCATGGACTGATGGATAAATTAAATTTGATTGATAAATCGATTCTTTGATGAATCGATTGACTGTAGAAACCATGGATTGATGGATACATTAAACAAGGTGTCGATGAAGCAATGGATTGATGAAGTTATGCATCGATGGATCGATGAAATAATGGATTAGTTGATAAATCGATTGATTAATGATTCGGTTAATCGATGGATAAATTAAAAACTAAACAATGTATCGATAAAGCGATGGTCCGATGAACTACTCTATGGATCGATAAAGCGATAAATCGAATGGTGGATAAATTAAACAATCGATCAATGAAGCAATGTATCGTTTAATTATTATTCAATGCTCCTAATTCGCTTTGACTTACGTTAGTTTCTTGCAATTTTTATTTTGGTCCTAACATTATCATCATCTCTTATCTGTTTTATTTCTCATTTGACTATATTTTTTAATTTTTAATATAATCACTTGATCGACTTTTGTTTTCTCTTTTAATCGATTTCATTTATTTAGGTTTTTATTTTTTAACTAACTTCGTCATCTTCTGTTTGATTCTATTTCACATGACCTTATTTTTTAATTATCAATTAATTACCTTTCGTTTTGTTTTTTTTGTTCGTTTATTTTACACTCAAATCTGATCACCACTTTTGTTTTTTAATCGTTAATTGATCGTTCTTTTTCTGAAATGTTTGCAAATTATTTTTTGGGTTATGGCAAAATTCGTCAATTTTTAAATCAATTTGACTTATTGTTTGTCTTAATACAATTTTTATTTTGTTCCTAACTTTATGATCATCTTTTATTTTTTATTTCTCATCTGTCTTTATTTTATGTAATTTTTCATATAATCGATAGACCACGATTTAATTTGTTTTGTTCTTGTTTTTTTAATTTATGAATTGATCATTTTGTTTTTTCCTTTAGTTTGATTTAGATTTTTTTATTTTTTAAATTATCAGTTGATCGTCTTTTGTTTTTTTTTTTCTTTGCTTCACTCGATTTAAGTTTACTCTTATTCTTTACATTTTGACTTCGCCGATCGATCACCATTTTTATTTATTTTTATTTTCCTGGTATTATTATTTTTTTAATTATTTCACTAATCTGAACTTTTCTCTTTAATATTTACAGATTGAGTTTTTGTCAGTTTTTATATCGATTTAACTTTACAGAATTTTTATTTTCATCCTATCTTCATCGACGAATTCATCTTTTGTTTTTGTTTTTTACCACAAATTTATTTAATATTATTTGTAAATCTTCTATCTTTTTTATTAAACTATTCAGATAGCCCTCCATTACCCAAGAATTCATAACTTCAACCCCTAGAGATTCATCGACCTTCGCAGCCGACCCTAAAGGTTCATTGACCACTTTCAAGTCTTCATCGCCCTCCAAGAGGAGGTCGATATCGACCCTGTTGGAGACCCCCATAAATAACTGACAATAAAGTAAATATTAATAAAACTAGGCACCGCGTCTCGGGAGAATGCGAAATTAACAACTGTCCACCCAGCTGTCCATCCATGTGGTTGTTTTGCCATAGCAATTTAATCCCTAGGAACCCCTTCAGGGTAACATGGGTGAGTGTGTGTTTCTACATGCAGAGAAAACCAACCTCGATGGGTACAGTATCTAATCGAAGACCTCCAGGGCATCCCAGAGTCTCTGTTACTACGTTCTGCCTGAAAAGGTAAAGTAATTGTTATCTTAGAATAGATACTCTTTTATTCAAAATTTCTTTTTTGTTTTCTTTTATATATATTTTATTCTTTTTTTGTATCAATTTAAATTAGTTTGTCTACTCACTCCTCTTTTCGTATCTTTGTTATAGCGTTCCTTATAGTATATTTCCCTTAAATTCTTTTTATTTACAAAACTAATGCTGACATCTTCTCCAACACATTTCTGTATTTTGCCTCAAACCTCGAAAGAAACGTGGCCCAGATATCACCTCGCTAGAACATTTGCACACAATTACAACGAAACGTTTATTATGCCAGACGCAAATCCTGTCAAAGGTAATTTACTATCGCGAATAAATTCCTCACATCCGATGTTATCGATTTGCGTTAAAATTAGATAGAAGCGGCTGTCGAGGTCCTTTCGCGTCCTCCGCCGCGCCGTTCGGTCGGCCGAAATTAAATTAACCGATTCCTCAAGAAGCTGCACGGCGCAAACAAAATTTGCCGAAATTTTCGATCGGCGGGCGCTTTTATTGGCTCGTAAAAGTCTTTAATTTTCGCTTGGGTTTATTTACGAGGGTCACCTCGGGTATTGAGACTCCATAAGCTAAGGTTAACCACATAAATCTCGGGCGACAAACACATAAAACGTTTTTTTAATTAAGTACCATGTCAACGGTAAATTAATTATGAAAGAATTCGTCTGTGAGGAACAACTTAAGACTACCTCTTTTTGGTTCCATTTTTTACAATATTTGGATTAAGAAATATTTAGCTGAACCACGCTCAATTTTAGTTCCTCTGAAGATTCTAAAGAAGGGGTTTTATGTATTTGATTAGCAATTTAATTTTTTAATGGTTTATTTAACTATCAGACTTTGCGAGAGGGCTTTAGATTTATCTGTTCCGGTTTTATTTATACGAACTTATGGGAAAGATTATAATGAATCTTTTATTAATTTGTTAGGATAAAGTTTTGTTATTCAATCTAAGTTTCTGTTAAAGTCTAGTACGAAACAAAAGCTGCTGGAAAATTTTCTGGAATCTAGTAGGTGTAGAATTGTTAGCGTTTATCAACTGTCTTATTTGAAAAATTTGACGTTTTTCGCCTATAATTCTATTGACAGTTCCTATCCAAGTGAACTAGTTTTGTTTGTACAGCATTTCAGAAAAAGTAATTTTGTGTAAACATGGAAATCTCGCGTGAAAATTTTCGTGCCATGATTTTTTACGATTTCAAATGTGGTCTAACGCCGAAACAATGCCTCGATCGGCTTCATTTGGCTTTTGGAGATGAAGCACCATCAAAGAGCAGTGTTTATAATTGGTTTGCCGAATTCCAGCGTGGACGTACCTCTCTCAGTGACGAATTTCGTGAAGGTCGTCCATCAACATCTGTTGTTGCCACTAATGTAGATGCTGTGCGTGAAATGCTTGAGCGAAATCGACATGTGACATACCGTGAGATTCAAGCATCCTTACGCATTGACATGAAAGCAATACACCAGATTTTGCATGATCATTTGAACGTACGAAAGCTTTGCAGTCGTTGGATCCCACACAATTTAACAGAAGCGCAAAAGCAGGGTCGTGTCAAATGGTGCGAAGAAATGCTCAAGAAATTCAATGAAGGTCGTTCAAATTTAGTTTACAACATCGTTACTGGTGACGAAACGTGGATCTATTCGTACGAGCCAGAAAGTAAACAACAATCTACCGTTTGGGTATTTCAAAATGAACCAAAACCAACAAAAGTCCGTTCACCCAGTGCCGCGAAGAAAATGATTGCTTGTTTCTTTGGTTTAACTGGACATGTAGCAACCGTGGTTTTAGAGGATCGAAAAACCGTGAATGCTGATTGGTGTACTACAATTTGTTTGCCGAAAGTCATCGATCAAATAAGATATGAAACAATCGAAATCGACGAATTATTCTCTATCATGACAACGCCTGGTTACTCAACCCGTCAAACAGTTGATTTTTTGTCCAACAAAAATGTTGAATTAATGACTCATTGTCCATATTCAGCTGATTTATCACCTAATGATTTCTTTTTGTTCCCAAATATCAAAAATCAAATGCGTGGTGAGCGATTTTCGTCGGCTGAAGCAGCGGTTGAAACATTCCGGACACTGGTTTCTGAGGTACCATCTTTAGAGTGGAAAACGTGCTTTAGAAATTGGTTCGAGCGTATGCAAAAGTGTATTGACGTCAAAGGCAAATACTTCGAAAAGCAATGATACCGTTCACCAAATTTCATATGCGTTTTTTCATACCGTTTCCAGAAACTTTTCCAGCAGCCCACGTATTTAACTATCAGACTTTGCGAGGGGACTTTAGGTTAGGTTTATCTGTTCCGGTTTTATTTATACGAACTTATGGGAAAGATTATACTGAGTCTTTTATTAATTTGTTGGGATAAAGTTTTGTGATTCAATCTAAATTTCTGTTAAAGTCTAGTACGAAACAGAAGCATAATTTAAATTAAATCAAAAAATTGAACTAAAATTGTCTCCACAATTTGAGGCCAAAAATATCGGTTAAATGTCGGTAGTCTTCGAGGTCTTATTAAAACAGCTTCTTTTCTTGTAAACTTTTCAAAAAGGTAACTTGATCGGGTTTAGGACAACGAGAGAATGATTTTTACCATTCAGCTGACAAGTTTCAGAGCCTGGAAGATGTTACAACATCTTCCAGGCTCTGGTGAAGGTTCAGAATAAAACCGAATTTACACATATTTACAGCTGAATTAAAAAAGTCGGGAAATATAAAAAAATATATATACGATCTTCTTAGTTTTTGATTTAATAGTAGAGATCGGAATTACGTATTTTGACGTCAACCCTATGATTATTTTAGTATTTTTTTTTGGGTAGTTCTTGCTCGTGAGAATTGCAGAGAATATGAAACAAATAAAAAAGCTTTTCAAAGACGAGCTAAAAGAGTAATTTATTGACTTACTTGACGTTTCGCAAATACAGTCTGTAATCAAATAAGTTTCACATATTAAAACTGTAAGTTCTTTATCACTTAAGAAAGTGATTTCTGCAAATATGAATTTTATTGGTGAAAAATTAAAAAAATTAAAACCCCCCCAGAGCTCGGAAACTTTTTGTTTGAAAACCTCTGACTGGCCGAGTATCAGTTTCTACAAGCGCATCATAAAACGTCGTAAAACAATAAAGCGTCATCGAACTGAAGGGCACTGGGTTAAAATCATCGCTTATGTAATTCCATAACGGAATAGAATTATAAATATCCATCGCGTTGCTTATTAAATTAATCAATTTTTCTCAATTTTCACGAAATTGTTAACAGTTTTCTGCTCACAAAACTGTCAAAATAAATAAAAATTAGAAATTCCATTTTCTAAAATTATTTTACTAATTCATACGTATTCACCTTGTACTTTATTTGCTGGTCGTCAATAAACTGCATTGTTATTTCTTTATTGCGCAAAATGTTTAAGAATGTCTTTTGTTCTTTCTGCATTTCGGAAAATCGTTATTGAATGTAGTCATCGCTTTTATTATTTGGTGGAACCAAAACAATAAAGCGTCATCGAACTCGAACTACGAAGAAACGTATTCGTTAGTGGAAATAATTAACAAGGCGACAATCAATCAAAGCGACTAATAATTTTTTAAATCATTTTAATACGCGAAATTAGCACTGTAAATCATGTGTACTATTGGTTTACAAATACCAGGATGTCAAGACTTAATTATTGTCGATTATTTAATGGAACAGATTTAATTCTGATCAGTGCAAGCAGATTTAAATTGTTCTCCTTTAATCATAATGCACACACGGGCCACGACCGAGAGGTTGCGAATTTGAACTCTCGTCTTTAATGGGTCGGTGATTCTATTTTATTTTGTTCCCATAAAGCTTTTAAAATGCGATCAAGCAATTGACCTTTAATTTTGCTGGAATTTTCTTTTATAACATTGTTTTTGTGCACTGCCGACCAGAAGTTCTCAAACAAAAGAGTCAATACTCCTCCAATAGGTAATTTTTTTATTTTTGAGCTAGACTTTTGGTAGTTGCAGCATTAATTCTCTTACATGATAAGGAACTTGCGGTATTAATATGTGAAACTAATTTGATTACACCCTGTATAAACAGAGTTACAGCTTTGACAATTAACCTGATAAAATACATTTGGAGTTTGAAATTTAGATGTTTTTGTTTTTAAATTAGTAAAAGTAATGTTAAAATTATCAGAAGATTTACTGGCTAAATGTAAATTAAATTTTTTGAAAAAATGTTTACAAGAATCATGTAAAGGTTCTGTATAAGGTAATGATATTCTTGGTTTACATGTTATACCTTTGCTGATATCTTTTTCTTTACCACTAACAATCTCTTCAGAATTAATTTAAAAAAATTAGTAGGCTAAATTGTTTATATTTCCGTTATTTCCCTTTTGATAAAGCAAATAATTATATTTGCGAAACGTCAAGTAAGTCAATAAATTACTCTTTTAACTCCTTTTAAAAAGCTTTTTTATTTGTTTCATATTCTCTATTATTGTAGTAGTTGGTATTACGTACAATTTCATCTTCATGTGTATGCTTGTGCCGATTTAAAAATTCTCAAGACGGCAATTAAGAGCAAATATTCAAAATCAAATGGATGAATCACAAAAAAAGGGAAAAGGAAAGAGACAATCGAAATAGTTTGCGAGAAAAAGCATAGAAGAAAAAATAATATAATCAGAAACAAAAACGGAGGAAAGCAAGGTTTCTAAAGAAACTATAATTATTTAACTTATGAAAAATGGTAAACGATCGCAAATTAAAAAAAAACACGAAGAACTTTTTAACAGTCGAGAAAAAGTAAAATGAAAGTTCTTAACGACAATTATTACAAACTTTGTTGCAAATCGTTTTTGATTGCAGTGAAAACTTCGGGCAGCCTCCGCACAGAGACAATCAAAAACGATTTGCAACAAAATTTTTAACACTTTCATTACGCTTTGACAGCAAGCATGGCCGCCTTGCTTCAATTTGTCTATCCTACTGCAATGTCAGGTCAAAAAGCGATCGTAGGATGTCGCTGTTTTATCTATTCGACTATTATTACATTAAAAAAAGTTACACATTCAAGACATTGAATGTAATTTGAAATTTCCAAAAAAAAAAGACAAATCACCAGTGTTGGGATTTGCTTGACTACAATAACATGGCGCGGGTCGAATGTATGTACATAATAACCTGACTACAATAATAGAGCGCGGGGTTATTGTGCATGTGTGTGTGTGCTAACGTCGGAGAGCGCCGGACGCTTTGTGTGGTGGTGTGCTGGCAAAAAAACTGATTTGAAATCGCTTTTGCGCCGGTATTTATATCCGTTAGTTCTGGTGGGGGATTGATAATTCTGCATCATTGGATGAACTGTCGTTCGAATCAACGGCGATCGTAGGCAATCCTCATTCGACAGGGGGCGATATTATTATACTATTTATAGCTGTCAAGGTGACATCTCCAAACTCTGTCAGATTGACGTCTGTGACCTTCTGTCAGTTTGATGTTACTTGACAACCGTCATACTGACGTTGGTCACCTTGACGTCGCTCGTCGCTCCTTAGGTTGCTAGGTGACGGTCAGAACCCTACAAAACAAAAAAGGAGAACATTTTCCGTCTTTTGGAAAAATGTAATCGG
The DNA here is from genome assembly GCA_036172665.1 of Prosopocoilus inquinatus. Taxonomy (NCBI): domain Eukaryota; kingdom Metazoa; phylum Arthropoda; class Insecta; order Coleoptera; family Lucanidae; genus Prosopocoilus; species Prosopocoilus inquinatus. The sequence continues at coordinate 38,015,253 of CM069877.1, forward strand.
AATAGAAATTAAAAAAAGGATAATTCCAAAGAGAAAAAAAATACAAATGATGATAGTACATTTTAGACAAACTGTGATCGTAATAAGCACTGAAAGGATTAAAAAAAAGTGGTTCGGATTATCATTGCAACGAAGCGGCGAGATATTATAAATACTACATCTAGGCGGCTCTACGTATTTGCCGGCTTCGCGCGACTAGCAATGTTGAACAATCGGCGAGTCAGAGAAGTAGTGCATGCATGAAAGCGGCGTTACTCACAGTATTGTACTGGTTAAATGGATGTCCGCCCAGAGATGCGCGCCAGAAACCTCAGTGTCAGTAGCGGTCGGGCGCCGCGCGATTTTGAATACATATTTGTATAATAATTTTACCTATTCAAAAGCAGCGAAGAGTTATTGTTATCTATTGGAATTTGCAATTGTGAATATTCTGAGGATATCTAACTGCGCGAAAGCCCGGGTAGTCACATATGATGAGATATGAGCGCGGGTAACAACGTAACGCAGGTTCCGTACTGGGACTGCCGCTGTCTGAAACCAGTTTAATCGAGTTCACTTTTTTAGATCCTCCGTCTGGTAATAAGTACGCAGGTATTTACGAAAAAAAAAGAAAAAATTCAGAAAATATAGAAAATAAGGGAAAAGAGTACATAAATTGATTGATAATCCAAACTGCCGCGAATTATTCTCGATAATCGATAAAAAAAGATTAAAAATTAAATCGCATATGAGTAAAAAAATAATGAGATTAAAAATTATAATTACGAAGTAGAAAAAAAAAACAAATGAATGAATAGGACTAAAATAGTAAAGAAGACTGTGGTTTAAGAGATAATTGAAATTAACATCCGCCGACAATAAGTTTTATATCCGTAGATACGTATTTCGGCAGCTAAGCTGCCATCTTCAGTATGCTACCAACTTAAAAGCACTAAGAAAGATTTAAAACCATCTAATCACACTAATAAAATCATAAAAATGTTAAAGCTAACAACAACCTAATCATCCTAAAAGATATATACCGGGTGTCCCGCACAATGTGCTCACCCTTCTAGAATCTTTATTTATTAATCGATTAATCTGAATTTTGGAGACGATAAACTAAACAAAAAATGGAATTTTTCGATAGTCGTCATAGGATTTTCGGTTTCGCCGGAAGTGATGTCAACTTTCTTATTTTAAATGGAACACCCTACATATTTTTACATATTTGAAATCTACGGAGCATTACGAGTCCGAATACGTATCAATTGTTAATTTTGGTTTCCATGACAACGAAAAAAAAACTCTTTTATTTTTCAATCTAGAAAGCTATGAATCGCATTTTTTCGATCTAATGCGATCAAGTGTTTCGAAAAAAATCACTCCTTTGATGGTATTTTGATTTTTAACATTTTCTTAGCTTAGTTCAACAGAACATTTGTTTCTGAGTACGCTTGTACCAAATACATCATATTTTCTTTGAAAATAATTTAAAACAGAGCTTGTTTTATTGAAATTTTACACTCCCTTTATTTCAAATGACTTTCAAAGAAAATATGACGTATTTGGTATCAGCGTACTCAGAAAAAAATGTTCAGTTGAACTAAGCTAAGAAACATATGAGGTTCTATCGAAAAAAAATGAGTTAAGAGCTAACGAAAATTTCAAATACTGTAAAAATGTTAAAAATCAAAATACCATCAAAGGAGTGATTTTCACGAAACACTTGATCGCATTAGATCGAAAAAATGCGATTCATAGCTTTCTAGATTGAAAAATAAAAAAGTTTTTTTTCGTTGTCATGGAAACCAAAATTAACAATTGATACGTATTCGGACTCGTAATGCTCCGTAGATTTTAAATATGCAAAAATATATAGGGTGTTCCATTTAAAATAAGAAAGTTGATATCACTTCCGGCGAAACCGGAAGTCCTATGACGACTATCAGTATGTCGAAAAATTCCATTTTTTGTTTAGTTTAACGTCTCCAAAATTCAGGTTAATCGATTAATAAATAAAGATTCTAGAAGGGTGAGCACATGACGCGGGACACCCGGTATGTCTAAATGTAAGTAAATATAAATTAATATGTAAAAATTTTAAGTAAACTATATATGTTTATGTTAATGTATAAATCGGAAAAAAAAATATGTGAACACCTAAGTTGGTAGCGTACTGAAGATGTCAGCTTAGCTGCCGAAATACGTATCTAAGGATATAAAACTTATTGTGGGCGGAGGTTAATTTCAATTAATGAATAGGACGTTGAAATTTGGTATATTTAAATAATTTCCATAAATTCAAAAGGAATGCCATCTTTTCCTGCACATATTTTATTTCTTCTTGTGTTAATTCCGTCACCTTGAAGACTTTCGAGGTCAAATTGGGCACAAATTCATTTCGCACCAAACAGACCTGAATTGCAAAATATTAAATCCGAATTCAAAAATTTTTACCACCAATAAAGCAATCCAAAATCTTTGTTCCACGTTAACTATTGTAATTAAATGAACCACCCGGGTACATACAGTCGCGAATATCAAATTTTGGTCGTTTTAATTCCAGGAAATAAAACTTCTCGTACAAATTTTTTGTGTTCTACCAAGAAAGTGTCGAAAAGGAATTAAATATTTAAGAAAACTATTCATGCATTCAAAATTCAGACACGAATCTCCTCAGTTTTAATAAAATATAAGTTCGGTGCCAACCTTTGACAATTAATGATGACTAAAATTTATTGCTCGCGACTGTACATACATTCAGAAATATTTTTAACATTCCTTGTCGTCGGAAATGAATTCCGTCAAATCGATTATTTTATTTCGCTCCGTTCTACTGACAACGTAAATATCCATCAATATCCATCACTTCATGGAGACCTTATTTATGATCATCACGATTGAAATAGCACCATACTTCATGTCGCGTTAAGCACACACAATCCCATTTTTCATCATAATTACAAGTTTGATCATTGAAAAATTAACGTAATTAATTATTATTGCCGCGAATTAAAATTCACAAGGATTCTTTTGATTCAATGCCGAAAGATTTTTGGACTCTTTGAGCAACTTAAAAAAAAAATTAAAGAAACGATACCAAAAAAAAAACATTTATTACGGTTATTGAACAGAACGCAGCTACAGCAAACAGAAATAAATTAATTAATTTTACAAACACCGACCAGCAAGTTATTTTTCGGGGTGCAAGAGGTGGGTTGGAGCTTCCCCAGGTGCACAACGTAATCACAACTTTCAGCCTGCAACTTCCTATCCGTGTCGATAATGTCCATGCAGACGTAGCCCTGCTTGGTCTTTACGTTATCGCTGTCATGAGTTTGATCTGCCGCGTGGGCAATGCTCAAGTAATCCTTGTAGCTCATATTCGACTCGAGAAACTCCTTACTTCGAGGATACTTCATGTGGTAACAATCGTGAATGCTGCCGTAGCAACAAGGGCAGCACACGAAGTGCGCTCTGTTTTTAATACAGTTTTGTATCACCAGGTCCGTGGCGACCCCGCAAGCGTGAAGTGAAACGCCAATGTCGAATGTCGCAGAGAAATAATCCAAGTTGCACTGGAGCAGGGTGACGTTCTTTAAAGCCAGCTCGGTGATGCGCTCGTTCGCTCTGAGTAAGGACCGCTCTTTATTTTCAACTAAAATCACCTTGCAACTCGGAAGTAAAGTCGCCAGTAGTATCCCTAAATGTCCGCTGCCACTACAAAAGTCGACGATTGTATGCGCACGGCCTTCAACTAGTTTCAAGACGGCCCGCGTCAAGTTTTCTAATTGCTCGCATTTTCTGTTGGCTCGTTTTTCCGGTAGGGCACCCCCGATGGGGTTTGCCAATAAAGGAACCCCGCCCCAATCGAACTCGACCTCAGAACCAAACGGTTCAATGTCGTTGGTGATTTCAAAATCGAGTTTGCCCACAATTTCAATGGAATTGGAGACGTCGATCTGTTTGGTGTAGATGCGGTTCTGGGGCTTGTACCGGTTCGGATCTGACAAGTACAAGCTTTCGTTACCGGCAAGATCTTCCTGCAGCACTCGATAGTTTCTCTTTGTTTTTATTGCCGGAGGCAACGGCGGAAGCTCAAACTCAATAAACCGCAAGTCAGAGAATTGCATTTTCTTAAACCAAGCCATGCTCAAAGGCAGGGCCGACTGAATCGATGCGCACTTGAAGATCCGGAAGAATATTTGAAAACACGGAAATAAAAGCACGTCCGCTAAAGTCATGAAAGGGCCCTCGCCGTATTGGTGCGCCAAGTTCAGTTTTTCCACAGGGACACTGCTCTTGATGGTTCTGTCGTTGTGGTGTTCGCGTGCCAGCTTGTAAACATTGTGCATTCGCACAGGTAATCGCATGTGGCGCTCGAATTTCGTCAAGGTCAACGGAATATGTACAAGCTCCTCTTCGACATACTCCTCGAGTTTAGTCAATAGTTCTTTTATGGCAGTCGGAAACTCGATTTCACAAAACTTAGTCCAAATTGAGTTTTCACTGCAGGCCAACAAACACGACTCTTTAAACCCCAGTAAATAATGGAGCTCGTCGTTGTTGCTACTTTTAATGATCTGCCTGGACACCGAGCACAACCCTGCAATAACGACATTGGCGACAGTGATAACCGGCCAAACACAATAGCGAGCTAAATCGGGTACATCATAAACAACCTCATAACTCACTCCGGATAAATCAAGTGAAAACAACGGCTCTTCCAAGCCGCCGCCGTCTCTAGGAAGGATAATCAACTTTACACTGTTGGTATCACAGATATGATATACGTGTATTACTAATAGGGTCTCTAGGTTTACTTTAATTATGTTTGTGCCGTCAAAAGCGGCTTCGACGTACAGGTACACTTGATTCTGATTCATTGTACTAAACGCTGTTGGCCAATTGTCTTTGAACTCGCTGCAGCGTCCGCTTGTTCAACACCTTCTTCCTAGCGATCACGCCGAACGTGGACAGCACCGCAGAAATAAACATGAACCCCTCGAATCTCCAAAACTTGCGCTCCTCTATGTAAGCCGTGCGATCGCAGCTCCTCGTTACCATCTCCCCGCTCGAACACTTCAAGACTTCTTTGAAGTGCGTGTGAATGCACACGCCGATGCTTTGGCTCGCTATTTCATAGGCTGCAAAGTACATTATTTGAAATGATAAGCCTGTAGTGCTGCGGTGAAAGTATCTAAGCTATTGTATGCCTACCTGAGCAAGGTTCGCATTCCTTAATTATTTCGTAGGTGTCTTTCTCTTTACAGGTGGAGTTCTGTTCCATGAGGAACTCGCGTTTCCTTGCCGGGTTCGTTCGATCGGTCCAGTGGGACTCGACGATTAACACCAGCACTGTTAAACTAACAACGAAAATGTTAGGTTAGGAATGCCTGACGATCGTTCTTACGCACGTACACTCCTAATGATGATATTCCGAGGAACATGCGCTTCTTAGGACACGATTCGATCATTTTCTTTTTCGCTAAATTGTTTTTATTAAACACTTAATTAATAATAATTAATAATCACTCACTGACGTTGCTACTTTCACACTACTATGTTGGTAGCACCACGGCACCCCAAGTTACCCTAACTATTAGTTGGCAGTTTGTAATCGTTACAATGGACATTCAATCTATAGACTTACTATTGCCACAGAATAATCAGAAGCAGAGGTTTACACCATAACCGTAAAAACCCAAAACCCATTAAAAACCGAAAATTTTCTCGAACCTTAATCGTATCCGAAACCGAAATTAATATACCTGAAGTAACCCTAATCGAAATCGAAACCTTTAGGTATTAATTTTTCGGTTAATTTCGATATCGTTTCTTTATACTAAAATCAGAGGCGGCCTTAATTGTTGCGAGTCCCTGAGTGATACCGGCTCTTTGGCTTGGGTTGGTTGACAAATTTCCCCGCCCCCTCTTGCGATAAGGAAAGATTGTATTATAAAGAACAAAAAAATACTAAATAAATTAAAAAACAATAAACGAACGAAAGACAAAATAATATCAATTTTCCTAATTACCAGGGCCGGAGCAAAGAAAGCAAGGCAAGAGGGCGCCGATTAAAAACGATTTAAACGCAACTTGAACAATTTCGAGGTCAACCAAACTCGATCCAACAACTGAAATAATTTTTCTTTTTTAATATTCAGTGTCCACCCAATCCAACTGAACCCGACTTAACTCCATTAAATCCAAGTAAAAAATTAAGAAAACGCAAGAAATGTAAAATGCAAAAAAATAAAAGATTTAAAAAAGCTATTAAAGCGAGGTTCGACCATCGTCAAGGTCAAGCAGACTCAACCCAAGAACTGAACTCCATAGTATTCAACCTAAGCAAAGAAAAATTTACAAAAGTAATCAATAAAAAAATGATATTAACAATTAAATGAAAAAAAAAAAGAATCGACGTTAACCCAAGATAATTCCAATCCAAGTAAAAAATTTAATACAAATTAAAATGTGTAAAAATCAGCAAATCTCAAGGTTAACTGAACTCTCCCGACTTACTATATCATACTGCACTCCATTCTACACAAGCAAAAAAAAAATATTAAAATCTATACATAGATTAAAGTTAACTTAAACAAATCTCAAGGACAACCCAATCTAACTGAATCAACCAAACGTCATCTAACATAGGTAAAAGATTAAAAATTACTAGATAAACTAATACTAAAGATGAAAAAAATATTAAAAATCAATTAAAAAGAAGTTCAACTAACGTCAAGGTCAATCCAACCCAGCATCACTCAACTTAAATCCATTTAACATAAATAAAAATTACAAAAAAAAATTAAAAGTATATAAATTGCTAAAAATCTATTCTAATCAAGCTCAACCAATCTCAACGTAAACATAACCCAAGATAGTTTTGTTCAGGTCAAGCAAAAATTTAAGTAAAAATTAAAAAAAAAACCAAATGCCATGAACTTAATGTTTCCATATTTTAGTATTGCCATTTTAGAAAAAAAAATGTAAGCCAAACGGTTAACAAAGGTAGTCCATGTGGCGATAAATTTTATGTTTGATTTATTTCATTATAATGTATTTACTTCTCTTCCTTTTTGTAAAGAGTGCACTCCTTGAATACCTTACAAAAACCCTAACCCAAACCGACAGAAAACCTTAACCGAAACCGTAACCGAAATCAGCTTAAAATTGAGACCGAAACCTTAACCCTAACCTTTTATAACATGCGTGTACATCCCTGAACAGAAGTGACACTCCGACTTTCCCGCGAAAACCCAGCGAAAATATGGCGAAATTCGATCATATGGTCTTGCATGCCAATTTGTAACAACTGTATTTCGTGTTTTGTGTACGTACTTTATCTTTTGATTTTGATTAGTGTTGTATAGCTGAAATATTTCATATAAATTTCATTTCATTGAAGTATTTCGTAGTATTCAAAAATTTCATGAAACTTATTTCAAATTTGCCGCGCAAAAAGTGTGCGCGCTTTCAACGGTAACACTTAACGGTCGCGATGAACTGATGGTTGAACATGTTGAACATAAACTAACCGTTAAACTATAATATATTGTACTATAAAATAATTATGCTACATATTTAATTATATCTAAAATTGTTTTGTTTTAAATAACCTTTACTTTTTTCTCTCGTTTTTACAAGAACCTCTCTCCGTACCCAGGTAGCAGGTTCATTACGAGTGACGTTCTTTTGACGTCATTTAAAAGTGATGTTGAACCGTAAAGATCATTTGGCCAGGTCGCCATCAACTAATGACGTTTCTAATACGTACCATTACAACGTAAATAAGGAGTTTTAGCAACTTTCCGATAAAAATTACGGTAAATGTCAAAATCACCTGATTTAATATAGTTTACAAAATAACGTGGAATAGGAATTTAGACCTTTAGCCATACCGCTTATCGTTTTATTTTACTTAACCTCACTTTTTTTATATTTATAATGCTGTGATCGAGGTTTTTGACATACTGTTATTTCTTATTCGGTTTTATAAGAACCATTCCTTTCTTTAAACGTTTTTTGACTTAAGTCTTAGGTTGTTGTCACGTCGTTAACAAACACAGAGCGCTGTCAACTGCGTTTCATTGTGGTAACCAATATAAAATGTACAAATATTCCTAAATTGACTAAACGGTAAGCAAAGGCTAAACACATTTGAATAGCGTAACCAGGTTTTTAAATAGCGTTGCGCGCACGCGCATAATTTGATCATCTGTTTAGGGTTACCGTATTTTTTTTAATGTTGCTAAAACTTTCTAATATGAGGTCTTTGCTAACGTCTTTTTGCCATCATTTCTAGGTGATAAAACACCTATTATTAATAAGTAAATATTTTGTTTCAGTTACCAACTGGCGTTTTATGGCTTGTTCGAACCATAACATTTGAACGGTTCGGAATGGCTGAAAACAATCGTTCCGATAATTTGTTAAATGTTCGTATCACAAAATAACTGAATCATCCTTGCTTGCAGAGTAATTGACGTCATATGTCCCAAAAGTGACGTCAATGTGACGAATCATACGACACGTATTAATAACGTCGTATTGTGATTACACATAATGCTTTGTAATTACGTATTTTTGTATATGTAAGCTTTTTCGGAAAATCGCTCGGGTTAATTGGGTTATGTACCTGGTTACAAAATATTATTCTTTTATTAAACTCGGTTGCAGTTCCGTGTTCGAAAATTACAAGAATTACAAGCCGGTTATGAAATACTAACCCTGGTCCGCGAGTAAAGTTACAAGGAATTAAGGTTATGTGTAGTAACATGAGCAACGATACTGTAAAATGTGTTCATAAAATCTCCCAGGATCCCGTACAACCTCCGATAACCGCTGACGTCACACAAGTAACCCGGTTAGAGACCGAGGTTTAATTTCCCAAAGCGCCTATTCAGCGAGCGCTGAATCTTCTGAACGCAGTTTCTAATCTATAGTTTTAAGTCCATGGACTCGCTGACATGTGCTGACATTCCATCCTGATATTAGCTGCAAGCTGCAGATAAACAACCTAGAAAAACAAAAAAATAGTGTAAATATCGTCATCTGTCACTGTCAGTTGTCAGTCTCCGCAATAACCTTCTTTTTTCTTTTCTGCTTTCTGCGAGATGTGATTTCGCTCGTTCCAAGAAAATGTCTAGTCGCAATCCAACGACGCTAATGAGTATCCCAAACGAGGAGAGCTTCGACTTCCTCTTCAAGATAGTGTTAATCGGCGATTGTGGCACTGGGAAAACCTGCGTGGTGCAGAGATTTAAAAATGGAACGTTCATCGAGAGGCACGGAAACACGATAGGCGTGGATTTTTCTATGAAAACCGTCATGGTCGACGGTAAGAAAGTCAAGGTAGGCCTATTAATATCAACCATGTCCGCAAGCATTAACAAATTTCCTTCGGCAGTTACAAATTTGGGACACAGCCGGCCAAGAAAGGTTTCGCACGATAACCCAGAGCTATTACCGGTCGGCCAACGGTGTCATTATCGTCTACGACATAACGAAGAGGTCCTCATTCCTCTCTGTTGCAAGATGGGTGGACGAGGTCAGGAGGTATTCGGGAAGCTCCGTGTTGGTCGCCCTGGTCGGTAACAAGGCCGATCTTGAAACGTTGAGGGAAGTGGAGTTCGAAGAGGCGGAAGCCATGTGCCAATATATGCCCGAAGTTTTGTTCGTCTTAGAGGCCAGTGCTAAGGAAAATTCTAATATTGAGGAGGCATTCTTATGCTTGGCCACTGAATTAAAGGTAATCTATAAAACATCAGTAAGTATTAAATTGTGCCTTGCCCCAATTTGATTTGAGAAATTAATGTCAAACTGACAGGTCAGGTCACAGAATAAAAACAGCTAGATAGGACACTGATGGTGCTTTCAATTTATTGGCTTCAGAACACTCTGAGAGTATTTCCATCCTTTGTTTTTATATGAGGCTGAAACAAGATGGGAACATTCTCAGTGTGCTTTTGAGCAGTCAATTGAAAATGCAGCCTTGGCAGTGTGCAGTTACTTGAGTTTGAAGACATGTATTGGCTTCATTTCTATCAAGACCGTTTTTATTACCTAGGACCGATACCTAGACTAGTTGTTCTCATGTGTCATTTTACTCTTGCTTTAACCTCAATTTAAGGAATGATATTTTAACTATTAATGTCAATAAATGCAGTGAATTTTTGAGGTTAATCCTGTCACCTGTCATTTTGATGCCAATTTTAACATGAAGCAAAATTACTGTTTTTTAACTTTACAACTACAATATTTCAAAAACATATTTATAGCGTTTTCCAGTGACTAAACCATTAGAAAACGCTGTTAGTTAAATGAATATTTATAGGTTATGAGCAACTCTTAACTTTTATTCTTGATTGAAAATTTCCAGACTGATTCTACGTTTCTGAATTTAATGAATTAATCTGTAACAATGCTATTTTGAAGACAATTGAAAATTACGAATCAGGCGCAGTTGTGAAAGAGAAGAATTCTCATTGTTTTCATACTGTACAAATCCCAGTAGACGTTGTGTAAATAATCGTTTTTCAATTGTTCCTGTTAATCCTATCTTACCGTTATATCTACGTTTACATCCATTCAAATCTGACATAAGACGCGATAAGATTATATTACATATACCGAGAGGTCGAAAAGTATTCGTCCAAATCTTAAAAAAACCTAAAATTTACTTCTTTTTGTTAAATTTATTTCAAAAATGTTTTTTTTTGTTTTGTCCCAAAAAAGTTCAGCTAAATTCAAGGTAGTTTTCTTAAACGGCCAACCCACCCCCTTTGTTTTCATAATTTTAATAAAATCCTTTGACAGCTTCAGGCAAAAATCACAAAACAAACGCATTTTCGAATTCTTTGTATGACACTAAACCAAACAAGATGCGGTACAGTGACAAAGAAGCATTAACACAAGAAGGAAAAGAAATTTGCGCTTTCGCTATTAATTTCAATTAATTTTCCTAAAATTGCGTTGCGCGTCTGGGATTATCCGCTGGCGTCAGCGATTCGAGAAAATCACGGAGGGGCCGACACCTAGTGGAAGCCTTGCGAAGAGTCCTATAATAAGGAAAACAGGAGTATTGGAACAGTGGCGTAACTAGAAGTCAAGTCGCCGGCTTGCAAAATTTTTACCGGCTCCTTTAATCATTACAATACTATAATTATTTTTATTAAAAAGTAGAACTCAAAAGAAAATTCTTCCGCTGCTTATTTTCAATGCTAAATAAATAAAGACTAGGTCTTATCCCATTTCTAAAAAGTGACAGGAGCTGTCAAAATTTTAGGTTAGAAGAGCTCACGAAAATAGGCGCTAAGCGCTTAAACCATTTGTCGAAGACTTTCTTGAAGAACTTTGTTTTCAGCTGTTTTCAAACGTTCTTTTAGAATATAAAGGGAACAAAATTAATTGCAGCTACAGACAAGCAGATGGCGCTGTTTATATTTAGAATTCTTTGAAACTTGTCTGAACCATTTCTGTTCAACTTTGTTTGTTCGAAATTGTTTTTGTAACGTTATTTCTTAAATTTCTTTTTAGTGGTTTTCAGTAACCTTAAAATTGTTTCACCACAAATAAAGATGACAGAGAAAAAGTACACGCTGATTGGTTCCATTGCTTCTGATCAATGTTGCTCGTTTAGCTTATTTAGTTTGTTTAGCTGTTTGTGTGACTACAATTTCAGCTTCAAAATCATATGCATAAACAACAACTACAACAATGATTATTTTTTAATAAACATAATTGGATTTTGTAGAAAAATAAATTTGAAAAAATTCATTTTCAAAATTTTTCAAAGAAAAGTAGGAGTAATTAATAAAAGATATTCAAAATTATATTCACAAATTAAAAAAAAAAGAAGGAAAAGAGAAAACAAAAGATAATCGCTGCATTTTCGAGAATAAGACGGAAAAAGGAGTAAGCAATCCGAAACAAAAGAAGCCAAGAATATTTTTGTTGACCCAAAAACAGGATAAAAGTGTAAAATTAAAATTTTCGAAGAAAAATGTTTGATTTCTGAAAATTTATAAGCAATTTAAAAATGACAATCAAAGAAATAAAAATTCCTGACAAAAGTGGGAAAAACAAATGACGATCACATACAACAACAAATGACAGAAGAAAAGTCAAAACGAAATGCAAGTTTAAAATTAAAAAAATTAACGAACATTTCAGACTAATAAAAATTCGAACTTCACAAAAACAAACAAACAAACAAAAACAAATCACTAACACAATCCTTTCTGAAAATTAAAAATTAAATTAAAAAGAACGACAATTATAGAATTAGAAATCCCTGACAAAAGTGGAAAAAACAAATGACGATCGCAAACAACAAATGACAGAAAGAAAACTCAAAACGAAACGCAAATTTTAAATTAAAAAATAAAGAACATTCAAGACGAATAAAAATTCGAACTTCACAAAAACAAACAAACAAAAACAAATCACTGTCACAGTACTTTCTGAAAATTAAAAATTAAATTAAAAAGAACAACAACCAAAGAATTAGAAATCCCTGACAAAAGTGGGAAAAACAAATGACGATCGCAAACAACAAATGACAGAAGAAAAGTCAAAACGAAATGCAAGTTTAAAATTAAAAAATAAAGAACATTCAAGACGAATAAAAATTCGAACTTCACAAAAACAAACAAAATTAAAAATTAAATTAAAAAGAGCAACAACCAAAGAATTAAAAATTCCTGACAAAAGTGGGAAAAACAAATGACGATCACATACAACAACAAACGACAGAAGAAAAGTCAAAACGAAATGCAAATTTAAAATTAAAAAAATTAACGAACATTTCAGACTAATAAAAATTCGAACTTCACAGAAACAAACAAACAAACAAAAACAAATCACTAGCACAATTCTTTCTGAAAATTGAAAAGAACGACAATTATAGAATTAAAAAACCCTGACAAAAGTGGGAAAAACAAATGGCGATCACATACAACAAATGACAGAAGAAAACTCAAAACGAAACGCAAATTTAAAATTAAAAAATAACGAACCTTTAAAGACTAATAAAAATTCGAATTTCGCAAAAACAAACGAGCAAAACAAATCACTATCACAATACTTACTTACGACATGAACATATCTGAAGAAAGTAGGAAAAACATATGACGACTGTAATTATTTGCGAAGAGAGAAAGAAGTTAAAAAATTTTTTTATTAATTTCAAAACGAAGAGGAAAAACAAATAATGACGACTGTAAAAATCACTTTTAACTTTGATCTTCCATTTAAATTTCCCTGATTAATTAAGGGAATTCCAGGGAAATACTGGGCGCGTTCAGGGACACTCAACGGCTGAGTTACTTACTCAGCAATCTTTTGTGATTGGTTCACATTAAGGTAACAGCCAATCACAAATGATTGCTGAGCGTCCGCTGAACGCGCCCACTGTTAGGCGAAAAAGGAATTTTTGGTCGAATTGGTTGGCAACACTCGATGCAACAGAACTGACAGAACGACAGAACTACTCAAAGTTGAGGCGCGTTCAGAAACTTCATCGAAAGTGCACTTTGGGCGTTTAAAATGGAAGGCAAAATGCGCAAAATACGTACAATTTACATGAGAGAGAAAGAATATTACCCTGAGCGCGCTCTTTGTTATTTCTGAACGGGTCCTAGCGTTCGAATGCCACGTGTTAGAGGTTAGCGAATAGTTTCGTTATACATTTATGTTTTTACCCATTACTTTACCACGTGTTTATAGTCGTCACTAACCGACTATAATCTTATGGCGATGGCCATAGCAAATTATGACGGATTTAAATGTTTATAAGCAACTTTTAACATTAAACATTATTATTAGTACCTCCTGTCTTGAATTAATTTTGAACAATAGAGTGAGATGGTAAATAGTTTTAAACCAGATTCGAGTGAGACGAATAGTGTGAAGCAGAGACCCTCTAATAAGAGCCTGGTAGAATGGCGGGCGTTTTTAATTGGTTCTGCCATATTTCAGTCGGCAAAATATACTTCAGTCAATCGTAAGAAAGAATGTTTGGCGCCAACATTTGAATTTGACATTGAAAATAAGCATGCAAGGCTAGTTAATATCGTCAACTTGACACTGACGGGACTTTTCTTGCTGAAATTTTCTTTGAAAGAGCAAGTAGGGTTAAAAGTACTGTCAATTTGATGCTGACGTTTTTCTTTTTTGCTGAAAGATGGCAGATTCTGCCAGACTCTAACTAGAGGATCTCTAGTGTGAAGTAGTGTCACGCCCACTCAGTACTATTGTACTATCAATATGGCATCCGAGATCTTTCATTTGACAGGACACGTGACGTGCTTTCCTTTCTTCTTACTTTTTTGGGACATCTTGTACAATAAAACATATTTTGAAAATTAACGTAGCAAGAAAATTGATGCGACCTCTTTGTAATAAATTAAAAATTTACATGTCATTTAAATAATTGTTTCTACAGAGAAGACATGACAGTGGATACCTCAGCAGCGACGACGAAGAGACCGTAAAACTGGGGGAAAGCAGCTCGGTTTCTAGGTGCAGCGCCTGCACAAGACAGCATATCTTTTAACCCTGATCCACTGCACTGATCATGTGCCTTATCGGTGACCCAACAAAATGATCGTTTCACTCCTCACTTGTATAATAAGTACACAAAAAACGCATCATCATTGTAAACATATTCGTTTCTGCCAGGAAGAGGTTGAAAATTTATTTTACTGTACCTAAACACCCCTTTTTTTCTTTCTCGGAAAGAAATAGTAATTTTCTTATTTAAGAAAATTTAAGGGTCATCTACTCCAAACTTGTACCCAAGTACATATTATGCTTTTTATTTTAACAACATGTTGGGATGTAGTAAGGATGGCCCTTAAAGAAGTGTCTAGCCAACTGCCACCTTAAAACACGTAATTAATTAAGAATGCCACTGTTGATATTAAACCTACTCTTTCATTTAATATTATTTTTAGTAGTTTCCTTGGTTTCTGAGTACCAGTTAGCTAGCCACCATGATTCACATTTGCTCACAAAAAAGTCGTTACCAGCAATAATGGGTTTAGTATGTCATACTAAGACTGATCTGTGATCGGATTTACATAGCAGGATTTAATCACAATTTGAACAAGGACGAACACAATCAGAAACCAAACTCATTCAGTCGATGTGCACGTTGTTTAAAAAAATTCGTTGAAAATTTATTTAAAAAAATGAACGAAAATTTGTTTTAAAAAATGACCTAAAATTTAATTTAAATCCGTCCGGATTGTAACCCTGATATTACGTTTAGATCTGATATTACATGTTGTACGCTCGTTTAGAATTATTTTTTAAGTTTTAACACTTATTACGTAATTTAGAATAAATTAAATGCCATAAACATCATCGTATGATTTTTAATCAGTATTAATACTTATATACTACTTAATTTTTTTTTTATGTCTGTTAGGATTCATCTAGTGTACAAGTCAATTAGATAGAGAGGTAACTATCATCATCTACTAAGCGTAGTAACTACTTGCTCCTTGTATCTTAAATGTTATTATTAATATAATAATTGATGTTGCAATAAATTGATGATACAAAGATAAAAAAAAAAGCTTTCGTTTT
Source organism: Prosopocoilus inquinatus (assembly GCA_036172665.1). Taxonomy (NCBI): domain Eukaryota; kingdom Metazoa; phylum Arthropoda; class Insecta; order Coleoptera; family Lucanidae; genus Prosopocoilus; species Prosopocoilus inquinatus. Next base: position 38,030,832 of record CM069877.1, read on the forward strand.
ATTTAATCTCTCGATTTGTTGAATTGATTTGTTTTTATTCGCACAACTCAAAAATCTGAACAATAAATAAATAAACAAAACAATCTATTTACATATTGTACATATAAAATATTTTACCTTATTTTATTTATGCTAGAATAAATATTTATATACACGTTATAAAAGTTTAAAAATTATTATTCAATTACACTTCCACTCACAGATATTTATTTATTTTTACCTGTCCTCTAGATGACACAAGTTGCATGAAACTGTTTTTCTATGGCATTTATTATGATTTAAAATTAAATGTGTGTGTGTGTGTTTGGATTTAATTAATATTTTTAATTTGGTTTGTTTATTGTCGAGAGACACCGTAAAAGTAATTCTACTTGAAATAAAATAATCCTGATCAATCTCACGAATATTTACACTTACTTAGAAAGAGAGAGAGAGCTTAATTCATCCCGTATGACTTAGTTATTTTGACACCCGTTTCGTTGGTCTACACTCTTATAATCAATTAAAATCGTTCAGTTTCTCGCGCGCATCACATGTTATGTACTATGGTCGACCTGTAGGTAACGCTGGAGGAGTCTTCTTGAGGGTCGATTTCGTTTGAAATCTCTTGATCATCGTCTGTCTGGGAGGGACTGCAACAATAACAACAGGACTGTTAAATCGGGAAAAATCGAGCAGCGGGGGATTCACCTGTAATGGTTGTGCTTAGATCTGAAGAGGGATTTCGGACAGTCCTTCAGGTAGGGCCAGCATTCCCCTGGGCTTCCCGGTTTACCTTTGCCTGCGTTTTCTGCTTCGACGTATTCGTTTAGTAGATTCGCGTACGGGGATTTACTGGCTCTAAAAATAAACAAATTCGATTCTAAGACAATCAAATATTCAGAATTACAAATACAAACAAAATTAAATTTGAAAATAATAAAATGTAAATTTATTTTCAAATTTTTAATTGTACGCTACGAGTTAAAATGTTCTGATTAAAAATTTACATTTTTAACTGCCTCACACATACAAGTCATTAAGGCCCGGTTTCACCATCACAGTTTAACTTTAAGCTCCGTTTTATTCCTATGAAAACTATGAGAATAAAGCGAAGTTTAAAGTTAAACTGTGATGGTGAAACCGGGCCTAAGTTTTCTGGAAACATAAATAATAAATGACCCATCTTCTAATTTCTATTATTAGAAAAAATATAATTTAAAGAAACTTAAACTTATAGGTACAGGATGTTCCACGAAACAATGATTTGACTAAAAAAAATTCTGTAGCACTTTATCTTTAGACCTTTAGAGCTTCAATTGCTGGGGACATGTATTTTTTAAAATGACCACTAGTTTCGAGTATCACTGTATTTTCGGTTCCTTTTCAATATACAGAGTGAGAATTTGAAAATAAAAACCATGTGTTCTGTTCATAGAGGCAACACATTTTACACGATTAGTTAACTTGCAGTCATTGTAAAGTTTAATTTTTGTATCAGTTCAGAATTGTTTTCCCGATATTTTCTTTTCCGAAAGTGAATAATAAGGGAGTTATAAGCCCTGAAAACGGAGTGAAAAATATCGTTTAGCAATCAATACCTTCTGGATTTTGTCAGTTACCAAACAAATACTTAATACGAATACGTGGGCTGCTAGAAAAGTTTCTGGAAACGGTATGAAAAAACGCATATGAAATTTCGTAAACGGTATCAATGTTTTTCGAAGTATTCGCCTTTGATGTCAATACACTTTTGTATACGCTCGAACCAATTTCTAAAACACGTTTTCCGCTCTAAAGATGGTACCTCAGAAACCAGTGTCCGGATTGTTTCAACCGCTGCTTCAGTCGACGAAAATCGCTCAGCACGCATTTTATTTTTGATATTTAGGAACAAAAAGAAATCATTAGGTGATAAATCAGGTGAATATGGACAATGAGTCATTTATTCAACATTTTTGTTGGACAAAAAATCAACTGTTTGACGGGTTGAGTGAGAGCTGGCGTTGTCATGATGGAGAATAATTCGTCGATTTCGATTGTTTCTTCCTATTTGATCGATGACTTCCGGCAAACAAATTGTAGTATACCAATCAGCATAGAATTTTTTAAAATTTATTTACAGTTTTGTTCTTCGAATATAACGCGATCCTCACTTGTTTATGTATTTTTGTTCTTAAGTTTGAAATTCGTCCTCAAACATTTTGATTTTTTCTTGCGATCGTCATTTGTTTCTATCTTCAAATATAATACATTTAAAGTTGCCTAAAATGAAAAGAGATTAAAGACTCTAAACATTAAAACTTTAAAAATCACAAGTGAAAGATTATGGCAATATTCAAGTATCAAAAATGCCAAATTTGTTTCAATTGATCGTTCAGGAGTGCGCCATCACTAATCTTACTGGTCAAGAAGACTCGGCAATGTTTAATTTTAATCTTTTTGGACGTCGGTGTATTAATCTTGCCATAATTTTGGGGTCCAGATAGAGCCCTGATTCTAAGAGATGAAAAGCAAAATTGGGGTCCGTCGTTCCCAATCTAGCAGAAGAAATGCGTATATTCTTTGACACTTGTGTACAAGTGATACACTACAGTCCATCTCATCGTTGAAATTTGATTTAATAACTACTAAGTTACTATTTGAGCATTTTGACTTTAAGACGTGAACTCTTTCTATGCTCGTCATTGTGCATTTAGTTTAAATAATTTTTTTGAAAGATCTCTGAATTACCTGATGATTATCGTATTATTCTTAGCTAGTCTTTTTTTTCTTCAACGATGTTTATGTAAAACGATGCTTCAGGTTTTTTTCAACAGTTCTGAAAATATTTAATTATGTATCGTCCTGCTGTGATTAATAATAATTCTGTGATTTTGCATCGACCGGTTTCAGGACTGCGTCGTTTTTTAAAAAAAAAGCCGACGAAAATCGCTCACCACGCATTTTATTTTTCATATTTGGAAACAAAAAGAAATCATTAGGTGATATATCAGGTGAATATGGACAATGAGTCATTAATTCAACATTTTTGTTGGACAAAAAATCAACTGTTTGACGGGCTGAGTGAGAGATGGCGTTGTCATGATGTAGAATATTTCGTTTTTGTTTCTTCTTATTTGATCGATGACTTCCGGCAAACAAATTGTAGTATACCAATCAGCATTCACGGTTTTTCGATCCTCTAAAGCCACGCTTGCTACATGTCCGGTTAAACCAAAGAAACAAGCAATCATTTGCTTCGCAGCACTGCGTGAACGGACAACTTTTGTTGGTTTTGGTTCATTTTGAAATACCCAAACGGTAGATTGTTGTTTACTTTCTGGCTCGTACGAATAGATCCACGTTTCGTCACCAGTAACGATGTTATAAACTAAATTTGAACGACCTCCATTGAATTTCTTGAGCATTTCTTCGCACCATTTGACACGACCCTGCTTTTGCACTTTTGTTAAATTGTGTGGGATCCAACGACTGTAAAGCTTTCGTACATTCAAATGATCATACAAAATCTGGTGTATTGCTTTCAAGTCAATGCGTAAAGATGCGTGAATCTCACGGTATGTCACATGTCGATCTCGCTCAAGCATTTCACGCACAGCATCTACATTAGTGGCAACAACAGATGTTGATGGATGACCTTCACGAAATTCGTCACTGAGAGAGGTACGTCCACGCTGGAATTCGGCAAACCAATTATAAACACTGCTCTTTGGTGGTGCTTCATCTCCAAAAGCCAAATGAAGCCGATAGAGGCATTGTTTCGGCGTTAGACCACATTTGAAATCGTAAAAAATCATGTCACGAAAATTTCCACGCGAGATTTCCATGTATACACAAAATTACTTCTTCTCAAATGCTGTACAAACAAAACTAGTTCACTTGGATAGGAACTGTCAATAGAATGAGGCGAAAAACGTCAAATTTTTCAAAAATGACAGTTGATAAACGCTAACAATTCTAGACCTACTAGATTCCAGAAAATTTTCCAGCAGCCCACGTATATGCCCTGAAAAAGGGGTACAAACTATTGTTTTTTTTTTTTGGCAACACCTTCTGAATACTTTCCGTTACCAAACTAACAAAATTCCCTCATCATTCTTTTGTAATGGACACAAACGAAGCAATATAGAAAATGAGTTTCATAATAAGAGGGTGTACTTTTAACACAAATATAAGGCACCCAACTGCGCACTAACAATATGTTGTGTCATATCCTCCCAGTTTTCCAACCTTTCATAGTAATACTTCCGACAAAATACTATGAAAAATCCAGATTCGAAAAAAAATCCCTCATCGCAAGGTACAGATCTGAAAAAAAAATTATACACAGCAAAGTACTCAGTGGTACTGTGTACAGTTTAGTTTTCTGTCAAAACAGTAAAATTTTATTAAATAATAAAGAAAGTAAGCCGCCTTAAGTGGAACAGCCTGTATTTTAACAACTCAATTCTCAATCTGTAAAATCTTTTTCTGTTCTTTTAATTTTGCTCGGAAGTAAAGTTCAAAACTGTTCAAGAAATAAATACTACAGTCAGTGACGGTCTTAGGGGCGGGCGAACTGGGCAAGCGGCCGGGGCCTCGCGCTGTCAGGAGCCCCACGCCATTTGCTGTACACGAATCTTTCAATATTTTAACCCACGGATAGTTCAGCCAGAATGAAGATTATCGAAGAACTGCTTAAAATCACGTAAATACGAAAATATTTGCGCAACTGTATAAGACGAACATGTTAGAGCTTTATTTAGTCAAAAAGAAAAAATAAAAATCTTGTGTATAAATAAGCAATACATATAAATAAATAGTTGTCCTTAATACTTCCTTAACAAGTCGTACTTTTAGAGAAACACAAGCTCTTATTCCTAGAATAACATCTGTTGTATGAGGACTAGATTTTATGGTGTTCAATAATATTTTGCCTCTTCTTGGAATTTAAGGTTGCTTGTAAATAATCGCATTCCACTTTCAAATATTTTTTAAATAAGGTTATTGCAGTTTATATTTATTTTTTCTTTTTTAATCTCTCGATATTATAATTCCTTAACCTAATAGGTTGGTTAATATTGGTGGATCCCCTTTTAAATTATAGGAGTATTAGTATTCTTAAAACAATATGCGTGGATGTACTGATTCTATTTGATTTTATTTCATTTTTTTAAACCGATTATATTTTGTCTTTAGTCGATTCAATTTCTTCATTTTATATTTGAATTATTAGTTTGATTCCCTTTCGTTTTTTCTTTAGTGCTCTTAATTCGATTTGACTAACGTAAGTGTTATGGAATATTCACTTTCGTCTTATTTTTATCACCGATCGTCTTTTGTTTTACCTTTTTAATTCCTTATTTGATTTTATTTAATTCAATTTCAATATAGCGTGGAAACTAAGCAGCGGATAAGTACAATATTTCCAAGACGATCAATTTTTTCAAAAAACGTTCCGACCCGTCAATTTCGTCGAGTTTTATGCCCTTTCCAGAAATTATTTTTAATACTACAGGGTGTTTGCAAAAAGTTGGGCGAGTGTTAATTTTATTTTTTTAATAGTACCCTCCCAATTAAACAAAATTGACGGGTGCGAGCGCTTTTTTTAAAAAAAAATAATCATCTTGATAATATTGAATTTATCCGCCACTTAGTTTCCACGCTGTATAATTAATCGTTAAAATTTTATATTTTAATTATCAATTGATGTCTCCTGTTTCTGTTCTTCTTTCAATTTATACGATTTGAATTTATTTTACATTTTAATCTCATCGATCGATCGTCATTTTTGTTTTCTGTTTTATGCGATTTTATTTCATTTATTGATTATCGATTGTTTGTTTTTAGTTTTTGTGTTTCTTTAGATTTACTCGATTCAAATTTACGGAAGGGATTAAAATGTGCCTTCGACCGATCGACATTTTTGTTTTCTCTTTTAAACGATTTGGTTTCATTTACTGATTATTAATTGATCGCCTTTTATTTTTGGTTTTTGTTTCATTTACTCGAATTGAGTTTATTTTACATTTTAATCCCTTCGATCGATGGCCATTTTTGCTTCCTCTTTTTTGCGATTTGATTTTATTTTTTAATTATTTTTTTTAGCATTTACCGATTACATTTTTTTATAAAATTTTTATTCTCGTCTATCATCTTTTATTTTTTGTTTTTTTTTTCTTTCGTTTGACTTTATCTGATATGATTTTTCATTTTTTAATTATCGATTGGTTGACTTTTGTTGTTTTTTTTCTGGTTTACTTAGTTTTAGTTTATTTCATTTTAATTTTTAATACTTACAGATTAAATTTTTGGTTGTCAATATCGTTTTTACTTTTTCTTACTTTTACATATTTTATTTACTATCTTATCTTCTTCCACGACCGTCTTTTGTTTTTGTTTTATTAGGTTTGACGGATATTTTATTTTGATTATCAATTAATCATCTTTTATACGATTTGGTTTCATTTATTGATTATATTAATTAAGCGTCTCTTGTTTTTGTTTCTTGTTTTATTTACTCGAATTGAGTTTATTTTACCTTTTTATCCCTTCGATCGCCGGCCATTTTTGTTTTGTCTTTTATGCAATTTGATTTTATTTTTTAATTATATTTTTCTTTTACCATTTAACGATTACATTTTCTTATATAATTTTTATTTTCGTCTATCATCTTTTAGTTTTTGTTTTTTCTTTTGTTTATTTGATACGATTTTTCATTTTTTAATTATTAATTAATTGACTTTTGTTGTTTTTTTTTTCATTTACTCAATTAGAGTTTATTTCATTTTAATTTTTAATTACAAAGTTTTTTTTACTCTCAAACCGGACAGAAAAATGAAGAGAACACACTCAACGTTTCGCTATAGATTTATAGCTTCGTCAGGAGTGAAAAAAAGTAAATAAACATTTTATAAACATTTTTTATTTACTTTTTTTCACTCCTGACGAAGCTATAAATCTATAGCGAAACGTTGAGTGTGTTCTCTTCATTTTTCTGTCCGGTTTGAGATTAAAAAAACTTTGTACTTACAATTTTCATCGGACAAGAACAAACTTCAATTAATTTTTAATATTTACAGATTATATTTTTGGTTGTCAATATCTATATCGATTTTACCTTTTCTTAGTTTTACATATTTTAATTTTTGTCTTATCTTAATCCACGATCGTCTTTTCTTTTTGTTTAGATTAGATTTGACAGATATTTTATTTTGATTATCAATTAATCGTCTTTTTTATGTATCTTCAATTTATAGTTACGTTTTTATTTCATAGTCATTTTTTTATTTCACATTATTTTTTCCACCTTTTTTTTTAATTCCTAAAGAAACAATTGTCTCTACAATTGTAACTATGAAATTAAATCAACGATTAAAGTTAATAAAATAAAATAATAAATACCGGCTCTTGGTATTTTCTACTATTTATAATGCAAAGACAAAGACAATCCTTTTCCCTTACCCCAGGGGCCCCGCAAAAATTTCTCGCCCGGGGCATCGCAACTATTAAGGCCGCCTCTGACCACAGTCACTGAAGTGACTTAAAAGAATTCTTCGACCGCAATTTTCACCAATGATTTATTACGCGACGCGATAACTGTCATCGTTTTAAACTGCAGGTATCCGTATGTTCGTTACGATTGCGTTTAATTTACAAGCGCCAGTTAAATAATTACCTATATAAAGTTAACGACTTCATTCAATTAACAATACGCGATACTCGCGAGCAGCAGTTAAAAGACACTATCTGATCAGCTTGTGCGAAATAAAAATTATTTTCAGTTAGGAATCTAACGGTGGGTTTCACAAAAAAAAATAAATTGTAAATCAGCGATTAATGTAATTCTCTGATTAAGGAACACACCCATGGACATAGATTTGAAACAACCAATTATATTGTTTCGCCCAACCAATGACAGACTTTAATCGCGCTTGTTAAATTAATCAGTGATTAAGGTCCGATTTCTTCACCTCCTGATAAATTTATCTGCCAGGTAATATAATCGGAAATTATTATCGATACAATGGTTTCCAAAGATAATATGTGGCAGATAAATTTATTAGGAGGTGAAGAAACCGGGCCTAAATCATTTTGGTGAAACTGGCGGCTAATGTCCTAAATAATAAAACCGGATTTTCCTCCATGTTCGCCGGTCGCCAGCAACTACCACCCAGTGCCAACAACCAATTAGACGACTTCTCTTTCCTCCAATAAGAAATAATCCTTAATTGGTTGTTCATGCTTGATGGTCATAGTAGTCGTTGGAGATTGGCGAACATGGAAGAACCGAAGAAAAAATGGAGGGTGAACACTTACGAAAGGAATAGCTTCACTAATTCCCCGATGAAGCCGAAGTTTTGCAAGGGGTGAGCGTGGACCTCGCATATCGCCCTCAACAAGCACGCCCTGCCGTTCATGCCGAAGTTTTCCAGAAACTCCTCGATCACGACGTACATGAGGGCTCTTTCTCCCCCGTGGAAAGCGTGCTTGTGTTGGGAAGGCGGTTCAGGCGGTACTTCCCCTGTCGATCGCTTGCTCTCGTGATGGAACAATCTACGTTCGATGTAATTGCCCAAAATATCCCCGGCCGTCTGCCCCATGGATCGCGCTAGCAAAGGGGGTAGCGCTCCATAAGGGTTTTCATTGTCTGTCAGTCCAAGTTTATCGAAGTCGACTGAAAAGAAGGAGGAAAGCTCATGTTAAAAACAATGAAGACAACAATGTTTTTTGTTTTGTTTTTGAAAAACAAAGCTTTTAGGGCCGGTTGCACCAAACGCTTAAGCTTAGCTTAACTTTAAGCAACACTTAGAATATGACGTATACAGGGCTAAGCAATACTTCAAGTTCGGCTTAGGTATTTGATGCAATTGGCCGTAAGGACCAGTTGCACCAAACACTTAAGTCGAGCTTAAATTTAAGGATTGCTTATAATGTGATATTTGAAGTTGCATAACTTACATTCTAAGGTTCAGTTTTACAATGACGGTTTAACTTTGAGCCGAAGCTTAAACCATTCACAACAATTGTTGAAATAATGGTTGCTAAGGGTTTAAGCCTCAGCTCAAAATTGAGCCCCATTTGTAAAACTGGACCTAAGAGGCGTTTAAAGTTAAACTCGGCTTAAGTGTTTGGTGCAAATGGCCATTAGTGTTTCGTCAATTTAAAAAAATATAATTATTAATGAAACTGTTAATTATTCAACAATTTACTTTTACTTACTGGTAAATGGCAGACTTATTGTTAAATTCGAGAAGAATCCATCCGGAGGATGTCTCACAAAAGGCAGAGACAAGGAAGGTGCAATGATTAAGCTCGTCCCCGGGGGGAGAGCGAGTCGGCCATCCGAAGTCACCCATAATATCCTCTTCTGTCGAGAGTGGGCTTCTTCGGGACTGCTAAACTCCACGTTGAGGAGCACGGAGACGGTCAGTATTATCCAGGAATTTCCCAATATGCTCCTGAAGTTTGAGTAAATCTTCATGGCATTCGATCTGGAAGAGGAAGAGATCAGCCGGTGCGTCAGAGATTGCCCCGCTTGATACTCTTGGAATTCGAACTAATTATTCCCTCCGCTTCGCATGCATATCATAAATAATTACGGTTCACGGTTGCGTTCGCATGACATTCTGAATCTTAAATGTTTACAGAGTTACTAGGCGGACTGTAAATTAAATAAATAAAATCGGAACCTCTCAGTCAGTTTGAAATGAATGGAATTGTCTTCCAGTTGTGTCTTCTGTTGTAAAAAGAGCAAGTGGGTGCTGGCATTGAAGACAAGTTACAAGAAGTCCTCATTTCAATTTGAATTTTTTAACATTAAAATTGATCATCGTAAATTTTAAACGTAACAAAAACATTCTGTAAGCGCACAAGGTATGTAATTATAAACATAACCACGAAATCGTCATTGGAAATTATTTCAAGCGCGAACTAGTAACTTATTTTTCATCGAAGAACCAAAATAGAAAAATACTGTAGAAAATACTAGTGCCACTTGCTTTTTATTATACTATCATTCGAACAAATAAACATTACTTTCGTTTTACGTTTTAGTTCGATAATCGTTATATAAAATCCGCACAAGCCTCTGTTATAAATCATTTATAAAAGCTCTTTTTTCCTAATACAGACAAATTACTGTATATTTGTTATTTTACAGAGTTTAAATCACATTATAAAACAATAATAAAATCGTAATACTGTAAAGACTTTATTATGCACTCTTAAAAAGCAAGTACGACTTAAAGCAAAAAAAAAAAATTAATAAATCAAATTAACACAATCTAATAAATTGATACTGTTGGATTTTTAATGGTAACTCAAAGGTAACAAATTCTATTTTAATTCTCCATGACGCTTGAATTCGTAAAGATATTTCATTATGGTAAACAGGTAGGTGTATTTGAATTAAATTAAAGTTATAAACAGTGATAAATTAATTATATTCGGATTCATTAAATCTTCCGTATTAAGGTCAAGCTGTTCTTCATTCGCCAAATTTCGTTTTGCTCCTCTCGCATTGTAGTAGAAACGAATCGAAGTACATAATTCTCAAGGAACAACATCCGAGTGGCGACCTCTTCTCGTGCCATTTTTCAGGAGCAAGCGTTCATACCTGAAGCGGATCACGTCACTGAGCAAAAAAACGCCTCGAATACTAAGTAATACGTTTTCCGTTATAAAAATGCTCCTCGTCGTAAAAATCGGACACTGAAACACATGCAGGAGTTACTTTTACTTGAGCTCTACTTTTTTGCAATGCGATTTTTTTCTTCACGGGGTAATTGCAAAAACGGTACCTAATCAGTTCTTTCGATCATTAACATGATAAACGAGATTTTACAATTGCAACTGCACGTCAAGTTGGCCTAGTTTGGGTGGTGTTAATTTGTAAGGCGAGAAATAATTCGTAAATTTAGGATTCCCACAAATATAATAGGACCTCTTTAATTCGAACTAATAATTGCACTGGTTGATTCGGATTTTCGAAATGTTCGGATTATCCAACAAAGAGCAGAAAATATCCATTTAAAAAAAATTTAATTGGCATGGTAGAGAGGAAGTCTCTTTCTCTTGATTCATCTATGTATCACTAGGGCAGAAGTTGTCGTGTCATCTCAGTTCTGTAGTGGTACTGAAAATTCGACGATTGCTTATACAAGCGTTTTCTGAAGTAATTACTCCGCAACCGAAACTTTTTGCCATCTCATAAACTTCATATTTTTAAGAGAAAGTGGAAGAAAGAGAGTAGTCAAAGCGTTTCCTGATGATACCCTTGCTTAACATGGATTTATTCTTGTTGTTTAAACCTCAGTGGTCTTCATACGTGAATATTTTATCACTCGAGGATTAAACTCTGAAAAACTTTAGTCATTTTTTCTTGATTTTGTCATGCATCACTTCTGTGTGGATAGTCAAAAGAGTTGAAGTACATACAAGGTTGTTTTTACGTTGTTATTGATACTGATGGAATTTTAGTTTGTTATTTTTTATTCGAGCAGAGTAGGTAATCTCTTACCAATTAACCTACGAATTGCAAAAAAACTTTTCAATAATTAACTATAGAAACTCACCTCATTCTTTCGTTTATCGATTAATTAACGTATTTCCTTTTAGAAGTACATTCTACATTGCAATTTAATGCAAACTGAACTCGTCAGCTGACTGAACGGTCAACGTACTAATGAACAATGAACAGCAAAGCTACTTTTCCTGCTTTGGAGGTTTGGAGAATTGTGTGTTTGTGAATTTTTGTCATCGGTTTTCGTCGATCACATGATCATTTCCCCTACACACTTCATACTCCCTCTTTATTCCCTAATTCTCCAAATCTCCAAAGCAGGAAAAGCAGCTTTAAGAGGGCAGTTCTCAGAAAACATAAAACCAAGGAGAAAACATGAAACCAAGGGATTTCCTCATTTCTGTGGCGGGAATCACTTCGCTGTTCAGATTATGGCTTCGAGTTTCCGCTGTTCGAATTACTGTAATAATAATATCAAAATAGAAAGAAAAATAAGCACCTAATTTTCATTGCTGACTTTTCAGTCTAATTTCGATCAAAGAATACTTTAGGATTTGTAAAAGCGTAATGTGACTGAAAAGTAAAAGCCCGAATCAGTTCGAAATTGTAAAAAGAAAATGAAAATTCTCAAGAAAATTATTAAAAAAGCATTTTCTTCAAGACCTCCACAACATACTTGATTTTTTAATGGCAACTCAAATCTAAGTTCTGTTTAAAATTGAATTTCACGAAGAGAGATTTCCCAATCGTGACAATATTTCTCAGTCTCAGCAGCTCAGTGAAGAATGGGCCTAGTCCAAATGATGTTAAGAAGGCGTCAGGCTGTGCAAGGAGTAATTCGACACTTTGTTCTCAATATGTCTCGAATTCGCTTTAAATAATTTTGCTCGATAAAACCAGGAGATTTACTTTAACAAAATTCACTAACTTGCACAGAAATGCCTTAAATAATCGTCGTATTAAACTGAAAAGTTAATCAACTGTTAAACAACTCGCATAGGCTGCAGTCTGGAACATCTATAGTTGTCTTAATGAGACCGAGTTAATTGTCTGACGTTCTACACAGGTGAAGGCCACTCTCCAAATGCGTGAGTCACGGAATGCCAAAAACTGGTAGAGGAGGCGATAGGTCTGGGCAAAAAAAAAACTGGTAGAATGATCAGAGTGACCGGCATGACATTAGTTTTCTGACTGTACACGTACCCGACAAGATTTCAGTTTTTTTGGTAGAGATATAAAATATTTCAAGCCATCCTGTGATTTTTAGATGAATTCCGACTCAGTGACAGATGAATTTCTGTAAAAAAAAGCCGCTGCCATCAATTGTAAAAGGTGCCGCCGCCAACTGTAAAGGAACCGCCTTTCTAAACGTTGGTTTTAATTTGGAAAAATAATAGGAAATCCCAACGCTGCAGCACCTAATAACTCTTTCGAAGGCGGTTCTTGAGCTCAGAAACTGTACAACAAATAAAATTCCTAATGAGCTACAATGGATTTATTGAGTACCACTAATTTCAGTTGATCCAAAAAGAAAAATAATAAACAACTACAAAATAAAATATGTAAAAGTAAAAAGGGAAATACGATATACAGAGTGAGTCACGCAAAAAGGCCGGCGGTACGGTAGTACATGCGGAGACGCCGAACGCCTATTTACCTAGTTGCCGGATTCAATCTGTTTATAAGATAACAATTACTATACCTTTTAGGCAGAACGGAGTAACAGAACTTTGGAATGCCCTGGGGGGTCATCGATTAGATTCTGGGCATCGAGGCTGGCTTTCTCTGCGTGTACAAACGCGCACGCATTCACTTATGTAAGCCTGAAGAGGTTTCTAAGGGGTTAACTGCTACGATAGAAACAACCTAATTGTTTAAATTAAAAACTTCCACATCTCCTCGCTTAACTTGCAGACTTTACAAGGATTGCGTAGCTCGGGGCAGCTTTACAATTTAAAAATTAAATGTAGCACGTAATGCGATCTTAAAATTATTGTTTAGGCTATGACGTTTCCTGTCCAGTTCTTATCTACCGGGAATGTTTACGTTGAAATGAATTAGATTAAATTGCGCCCGTGGTAATTTCAAATCGAAAACCAAATGAAAATTTCAAATAAAATATAAAACTAAGAAATGACCATATGCAGTAAAATACGTCTACGTTTTATAATAATAATAGTAATAATCCTGTATTTTGCTGTAATTTGGATTAATAACTGATGAAAGGACATTCCAAGGTGTCAGGCAAACGAACAGGTGGAGTGAGTAAACGCTTCCGTTGGACTCGTTATTAGTACGGAAGCGGTCCACTGTAATATACAAAGTCCGCGGGTTACACGCTGTGAAGAATTGTATCTTCATCCGCGAAATTAATTACAAAGTGAGAAAACTGACTGGTTGAAAAAGAATTAAATAAAAAAACGAGTAATACGACGCGTAATTAGATCAACACTTGAAAGATCCGGAATATCGATTACTTGTACGGTCCCGCTCGATTTAAGCACTCTTCTATTAAATTAAAATGTATTGGAGACTGTGGTTTCTAGTACAAAAAAAATTGGATTTAATCTCCTAACCACAAAAAGTTTGTTTAAAAACTATATACGTATTTTGGCAGCTATGATGCCATCTTCAGTAGATGCCTTCTTCTTGATCACAAGAGAAGTGACTGTGTCATACCTATCGCTACCTTATATACTAATTCGTTGCGTTCCAATGAAGCATGCTCTCTAAAGCGAGCGTCTCACCGGATTGCGTCAACCAAGTCAAGCAACACGGAACCTGCCAAAGGCCCATGATCGGGGTTCATTAAATCTCTCTTACTTTGTATATGAAAATGGTTTCAAACCCGTCTAATTCCCTGTTGCTTGACGTTGCTTTTACTAACCTAAGATTGTTTAAAACTATTTTATGACTGGTGTCAAAAATACGTGTCAATATATTTCTTTTTGTCTGCCTAATATATTTTTTAGAACACCCTTGACAAGATATTTCATAGATTCCTGATTTCTGATTCGGTTCAGTTTTGTCTTTAAGGTTTGCCAGTAAACGTTTTAATGTATTATTATTAGTATGTGCGATTGTGTACCCCTGCGTTTTAGAAATGCTATTTAAACCTTTGGAACAACATTTGTCAAACGTAATTTTAATGTAACACTTTGTTACCGGTAGAAACAAACACATCCAAATACATTAAAATTCTGTTTGACAAATATTGTTCCAAAGGTTTAAATAGCATTTTTAAAATGCAGGGGTACACAATCGCACACACTAATAATAATACTTTAAAACGTTTACTGACAAACCCTAAAGACAAAACTGAACAAAATCAGAAATCAGGAATCTATGAAATATCTTGTCAAGGGTGTACTCAAAAATATATTGGGCAAACAAAAAGAAATATACTGCCACGTTTTAAAGAACATTTGGCTCATTTAAAGTACAATAGAATTGAAAAATCCAGTGTTGCCCAACATATTTTTGACACCAGTCATAAAATAGATTTAAACAATCTTAGGTTAGTAAAAGCAACGTCCAGCAACTGGGAATTAGACGGTTTTGAAACCATTTTCGTATACAAAAATAAGAGATATTTAATGAACACCGATCACGGGCCTTTGGCAGGTTCCGTGTTGCTTGACTTGGTTGACGCAATCCGGTGAGACGCTCGCTTTAGAGAGCATGCTTCATTGGAGCGCAACGAATTAGTATATAAGGTAGCGATAGGCATGAAACAGTCACTTCTCTTGTGATCAAGAAGAAGGCATCTACTGAAGATGGCAGCATAGCTGCCGAAATACGTATTTAGTTTTTAAACAAACTTTTTGTGGTTAGGAGATTAAATCCATTTTCTTTTTACCCTTTGACTTGTAAAAAGAGGCGGACTTCATCCGATGTATCGACGGCATTTTCCTATGTGTGGAAAATCCTTAATCGAGTGAATAATTAGGTGCAATACTGCAACTACCGAGGCTTGCTTCCGTTGATTCCCGCTGTGCGCCGGGCCGTGTGCAACGCAGTTCCAAAAATTTCGACCGGAGCTGCATGGCTCAGACTTCGTTCATGTTTTACTTCGTTAAATTTTAATTTAATTGCAACTTTATTTTTATAAAACATTGCAACACTATATACTGAATATCCGAACCTTTACAGTACCTTTGCATTAACCATTGTATTATTTGTGTTTCTTGATTTTATATTATCCAAAAAGCTTTCTTTTGTTAGTTTCGCGTTCATTGTTACTTTCTACGTGTTGTCCTATATAATTATATTTTCTACTTGTTTTCTGCACCCCTTGACACTTTATATCACCTGCTGCTTCTCTGTCTTTCATTTCTTCCAGGCTAATACGGCTCGTGTATGCGATAATCCATATAAAATATAATGTGAAAACGACTTCCAGTGCGATGCGCCGCGATTCGCCCCCCGTTCTAGTATGTGCTGGCCTTAAGAAAAAATTATATATTCTAAATCTGCGAATGTGGCATTAATTAAAGCCGTTTTTCTCAAGTGTACAGGTTCCAGTTTTTAATTAAGTTTGATTTCTATTTATTTATTTTGTTATCAAACGAAGAGCACGTGCGGCGAAACATGAAAAGTTTGGTGAAAAAATTCTGCCATCGCATAACAAAACAAGCAAAAGTGCTCCTGTAATACCAACATACCAATTAATTATGCATGCATACAAGCCAAGGCATTAACAAGACAGATGACAGGCCCGGAGAGTGCCAATTTGGTCGTCGTGAGTATACGATTATTAAACAGTGCAAATAAGTGACCGACTTACGGGCAATGGCGATGGTCAAGGTCACGGCACTTGCAATCTTACAACTTGTTATATAACCGGTCATATACCCGTTCGCATGATTTTCCCACTTTGTAATTATGCTAATGCACAATCTCGCATGTGTATCAGCGATTTTAATTTGCTCGACATAAAAGTGTGCTAAAGGACTGGCGTGTTGTTTTTTTTTTTTTGCACGTGTTGTACTTACATATAAGTACAAGCTTTTTGTAACTGTTCCTCGTGAAAAACAAAACTCTTTGGTCCACATATTTTAGTAGTAATGTGCACCATTTATTCCATTTTTTTTTAATCTCGAGGGAACGTTGAAATGCGAAGAAGTGAGGTCTATTTTTGAACCCTTTTTTAGACAGAAAGAATCTGATATCCTTCATTCAGACAATTTATTTATTACACAGGATGTTGAAAAATTATTAATTTCCGACCCTAAGTTATATAACATAAAAGTCTTATTTTGGCCTCCTTTACGTGTCCTAGAAATTTGGCAAACGAATTTTTCAACACCCTGTGTACAATACCTATATTAAAAAAAAAGTTAAAAAAATGATTCACATTCCAAGCAACAAACATTGCTTCTTACAGCTAAATTACTTGGAGCATTATGTACTTTCTTGACTTATTAAGGTTTTCAGTAAAGTAAAAATGCTTACAGAACAATTCAGTTTTAAGAATAAGTTGTAAAAGCGCTTATAACTCTAAGTTATAAAACTTTCATATCGCTGCATTTTTATGTAACAGGATATACATATGAAACCGTGACATCAGATAACGTTCGCCAATACAAAAAAAAAATAAACCGACGAAAATAACAACAACAACAAAAGAATTAATAATCGAAGATAAGATCCGCGTCATGTAAAAATTAAAAGAAATTGGCGCGGATGCAGCCTATTTAAATGTAGACTTTTAGACCATAATGAATGCATCATAAATATTAATCAGTTGGAATTAGGTGACACTATTGTTTTTGTGCGCCATAATCGGATAACTGTTCGTGAAATACGAGGCGATGTCGATTTATTGCACTTCGTAAAACATTTCCTAAAGCCGATATGTCACTATCAATTTTTCCATCAAAATAATATATACATACTACTTAAATATAGAAGTAAACTATGTATATCATATCACACTATCAATATCAATGCATTTTTTATTAAACGCATAAATATTTCCACTGTCATTTGTTAATTATTGATGGAATTTTGATCAAAATATTTCAAATCAAATCAATCAAAATATTTTCGGTGGGATGTCGGTTTTAAACTCTTTTTTGTATATGTAATACAAAAACATGTAAGTATTTCGTCAACGTAAATAGAATTAAGATGACAATACTGAATATAAAATTTGGTTAATACGTGTATATAAATAGGTTTGCTGTGCCTTAGATTTAATACAAAAAATAACTTAGAAGCTTTGAAGTTACCATTTAGAAAGAGTAACGTTTCCACAACTTCTATGTTACCTTGCAAATGGCTCTCAGAATTACTAAGGAGTAGGACTTAAATGTAAACGTTGTAATGCAACAATAAATTGTATCTGCGAGTCGTTAATATCCCAATTATTTTGCAGTTTCAGTTTAAAAAAAATCGTCGGGTGTGTTCTGTATTGTGGAAACGAAATGCAGAAAATTGTCAGAATTTACAATTCTACACATAATTCAAACATCTGTCATTGTAATTAGTGTCCAAATGCCGGAAAAGTAATTGAGAAATTCAGTGATAGGGGCAGCATATTTTATTGTCTTTTATACTTTCAATTGAATACCAGATATTCCGTTGTTTATTTCAGAGAATATGAAACAAATAAAAAGGCTTTTTAAAAACGAGCTAAAAGAGTAATTTATTGACTTACTTGACGTTTCGCAAATATAATTATTTGCTTTATCAAAAGTGAATAACGGAAATATAAACAATTTAGCGTACTAATTTTTTTTTTTAAATTAATTGTGAAGAGATTGTTGGTGGTTAAAAAAATTATCAGCAAAGATATAACTTGTAAACCAAGAATATCATTACTGATGCCCATCTTAACATATACTCCAATATTTACTGCAAGAGTTAGGGAAATCCTGGTAAAACCTAACTAGAGTATGCAAATAAATTGTTGTAAAAAGATTACAACAATTCTAACAATAATAAAACAATAAGATAACATAATAATATAGTTTTTCTAATAAATAAACAGGGAACTTTCCGATTATTATGTCTCATTTAATGAACTTTAATGAACTACAAAATATATCGTTCAAATTTGCAAAATCTGTCCTTTTATTAATTGAATTATTACACATTTCAAGAAATCTTCTTTTATTTGTTTCAAATTTTCTGCAATTCTCACGAGCAAAAACTATTCGAGAAAGAAAGTTGTTTATTTCAGTGAAAAATTCGTGTGTTCGTGTCCAAGTCTAGAACTAGCTTTTTAAAACTCATTAATTCAATGAAAAATCCATGTAAACCGAATAAATTCAAATCTTGAAAATAGGAAGTTAGCATTTTTTTTATTTATCACCTGTACGAGTCGATGTTTACAATATTGGCCTAATGGAGACGAAAAAACGGAGATCAAAGAAATCCTTTGGGAAGAGCTAACCAAAATTACTATTACTAGATTTACTATTATTACTTCCATTATATCTTTTTCGAAAAATGAACCGAGAAAGAGATATGGGAAATTCCAAGGCGCAATTTTCGTGGTTTTCGGATTTTTTATTTTTGCTTCAGTGTCGAAATGCCCTCGGAAAAACACCCTGTTTTTGCGTGTTTTTTACACATTGCGGGAGTTCCTATAGAAATCCGTAAATACGCATTCTAGATTTATCCTTCGGACTATTAATAATAAAATATTCCCGATGAGTACTCTGCAAGTACTCATCGGGAATATTTTAGGCCCCTTTAATGCGATCGTATCGTAACGAATTTTTCGCCAGAGTGTTGTCGAAAAGACTCTAGAAATCGATAACAGGGTCGGTTTGACGCTGTTATGCCCGGGAAAGAGATTTTGCATCCCCTTTTCAAAAAATGGCCGATTTTTGACATTTTAAAAAATTCAGCGCCCTTATTTATTATCGGATTGAGATGAAATTCGGAGCATGGACGGAGGGCTTCTCGCTCGCCGATGGTCGAGTCCGAATCCAATCCTGGAATCGGAGGGGCCACCGAAAACCGCGATTTTCAAAGTTTGTCGAAAATTTCTCAAAAACGTTCTCTTAGATTTGTTTTTAAACTCTCTCATTAGCGAAACCCGTCCTTCGTCTACTTAACACCGGGTCGCAGGTTCGGCTGTATCACACGAAAGCGGAGATAGGATTTTTTTAAAGAGTACACTACACGCCTCGCGTATTTTTTTTTCAGGGACTATGGAGAGGACGTACCGCCTCGAACCGCACGTCATCGTCGGTAGAAAATGACGAGGAATGCAGCGCTTCGAACGCGAGTCGATCAGAGGTCCGGCCCTGCGCTCCGGAATAAATTTCGCCAATTTTCGGTAGCCGTAAAAAAATAAGTTGAAGAGCTTAAAATTCGGCACGGGCCTCCCGCGATTCTTCCTCTGTAGGGCTCAAGAGCCCCGATCGCCTTTGCCCCACATCAAAAAGTAGGGACGCCCCCGAGTGGAAACGTGCAGGTATTTTAAATGGAAGCACATAAAATGTCCGAAAAAATCGGGAATTTCTTCTTCTGAACGCGGGGTCGCTTGAGGCAGGTGTCGTGCTTGTCATCAGCGTCGACACTGTGTCTTTCGACGCCGATTTCACTTCGTTGGGACTCTCTCAACCCCCGCGGAAGAGCGATGAAGTCGCCCCCCTTCCGAGGTCGGCGCGTAAAAAAAATCGCCTTTTCGAAAAATAAAGGATTTTCTGAGGTTTCTTGGAGGTGAATCTCACCCCACACGTTGAGGGCGCTACTTTCAGCCTCAGCCTTGCAACGAGGGGCGGCGGTTTTTTAAAGTCACACGATCGACGTCTTGGTTCAGGCGATCGGCGGTGAAACGATTTCTTTTGCGGGGAATCGCGGTAGATTATATAAGTAGAAGTGGCATAAAAGACCATACATATTCAACAGTACTGAGAGAAAACGGAAAACCAACAAAAATAATAATGGGAAAAGAAAGCTGCCAAAAGAATATTGCCAAATGAACAATCTAATAATCACAAACTCAGTTCTCCAACATAAGGAGGGTTTAATTGGATGCAGATACATTATTTTGTTTAAGGATTTGGAATGAGTTCCATAAATACAGAAGAAGTGGAACTGAGAAGGAGAGAAAAATCAATTGATAATAGATTGTATCCTAATAGAAAAAGAAAATAGAAGACGAATTGTCGATACAAAAAGTAAAAGGGCACCAAAAACACACAGTGATCATTATTCAGTAACAATGAAAATAAGAAACGAAGAGAAATTCAGAAATTGTATGAACCAAATAGCAGAGAAGAAGACAGAACACGAAACAACAGGACCATAAAAGTTACTGCATGAAACAGTGAGAACAGAAAAAATGAACTTAGAAATGGAAATATTAATGAGAAAAATTGACCAAACATAAAGAAGTGATCGAAATCGTCTCTTGACCGATAAAAATTGTAAATAAATGTTTTTTTTTAACTCTAACTGGACAATGTGAAAATTGGAAAAGTCCCTCAACGTTTCACTTTCGATTGAAGGAACCCTGACGAGTTTAGAGTTTAAGAAGTAATCATCGAAGCAAACAAAAAAGGATGCGAAACTTGCTCTGAAGCAAACAGCATGCTGGACAAAGGAAATACAAGAACGAGTGAGAATGAAGAAAAGGAAAAATGGAAATCGTATTTACAGAAGAAAACAGACGAAAGTTATGTAGGATATAAACATCAAAGAGAAATCGTAAAGAGGATGGTACTTGAAGCAAAAAAAGAAAACATGAACAGAATTCGGAATAAAATTGAAAGAAGATAATAAAAGCAATTAGATAGCGTTCTTTAAAGTATTAGAAAAAGATAAGGAAGAAGAAAACAAACCAGAGAATGTATATAAAGGGCTTAAAAGAACAGTAGGAAAAGAAATAATGAAAAGATGGCGAGAATACTTCGTAAAGTTGCAGGCAGAAATAATTGCAGAAAACAGAAAAGGGACAACAAACAACGAAGACGGAATTACAATGGAGGAACTCAAAGAAGTATTACGAAAATTGAAAAACGGTAAATTACCTGGAGAAGGTAAAATAACGACCGAAATGATGAAACGTATAGGAGAAATAAAAAAAAATAGTGCACTACTAGAAATAATGAATAGAGCCTGGATGGAAGAAGATATACCTAATGACTGGGAAGCAGGAATGATTTTGCTAATTAAAAAACAAAGAATATAACAATTACAGAGACACAATACTACTAAGCACTTGACTGAAGCCGTATGAACAAATCGTAAACACGAAACTGCAAAATATCACAGAAGTAACACTGATAGAATCCCAAAGTGACTAGAAGCTGTTATCTTCTAGTCACTTTGGGATTCAATCAGTGTATAATAAAAAAACCAAACTGAAAAAAGAAAAAGCCCATATGGAGAAACTTTGTAATGTTCCTGTAAATACTTTTGAAAATTTTGACTGGAGTAATTTTTCCGATTAAATTTCAACAAGTTTCAACAAAATAATTTATACACAATAATTATAAGCCTGACCTCTATACTAGGGATTCCCAATAGCGTCAATATCGACTCCGCCAGCTATTCCAATTTGAAGCGTCACTTTTGGCGCGAAATTTAAAATAATTTTCTAAAGCGTCACCTGGCGCCATTAAAACACGATTTGATCTTCAAGCTTCTGTAAAATCTTGGAACTTACATTTAAAGGGTACCGTTTTGGTAAAAAAAGAAAAATTACAGGAAAATGTAATTGTCTATTATTATTTGCTTTCAATTGTAAATTAAGTATCAATTACTCAGTACCGACTGGATATAAATTACAAACTACCAACATAACAACAAAAAAATAAAAACATTAAAAAATTATACTTAAATGGGACAGCGCCAGTTTTGACATCATGCGCCAAACTGAATTTGTTCAGGGCCAATTTCGAAATAAAAGCGCCCCATCTGGCAACACTGGAGATTTGAAAGGGGTCGGCTGGGGATCGACGAAGCTCTGGGGTTTAGTAAGGGGTTGGAAGTACATACATACAAGTTCTCGTCTAGTGGAGGCCTATCAAAACAATTTATTAACAAAAAATAGATATGTAAGTAATATCTAATAAATAAATTTGAATTAAACATTGTGCAATGACGAACACAGAAAACGGGACACTATTTTTTTTCTTCTTTATAAACAAACACGAATAAAAGAAGAAGAAAAAGGCGATCAATTAATTTCATCAACGTGAAAATAAAACATCGTCAAATCTAATCAAAGAAAAACAAAAGACAATTGTCGATGAAGGTAGGACGAAAACAAAAACGTGTAAAACTAATAACAATAAGTCGAATCGTTATCAAATTTGGCAGCTAAAAAATGGCGACGAATCGACAGGATTAAAAAAAGTAAAATAAAATAAACTCATATGCAAAAAAAAGACAACAAAAGTCAATCAATTGATAATTGGAAAACGGAAAAAATCACGTCAAATAAAATCAAACAAAAGAGAAAACAAATAACAAAAGATGATAAATTGGCAGTCGAAACTGAAAATTACATGTAAACTGACAATAGGTAGAATGATTTAAAAATTGACGAATTTTATTACAATTAAAAACTTAATTTTTAAATATTATAAAGAAAAAGATAAAAAAATAAGGTCAAATCGTATAAAAGAGAAAACAACAATGGCGATCAATCGAATTAAAATGTAAAGTAAAATTAAATAGAGTAAATAAAAGACAAAAACAAAATACGATCAATTAAAGATTGAAAAATAAAAATCGTATCAAATATAATCGAACAAATCAAAAACAGAAAATAAGGATGATAAATTGATAAAAAAAAAAAAACGTTCATTATGCTTTGACAGCAAGCATGGCCGCCTTGCATGGGGGACTTATTAGGAGCAAATCCCGCTTCAATTTGTCTATCCTACTGCAATGTCAGGTCAAAAAGCGATAGTAAGATGTCGCTATTTTATCTGTTGATAAATTGATAGTTAAAAAGTTTGATGGATAAAAAATCAAGTGAAATCGAATAAAGGAAAAAACAAAAGGACGAATCCAGGGGTGGGGGATAGGACGTTTCGCCGTCGCCAACTCGCCGTCGCCGATTCACCGTCGCCAATTCGTCGTAGAACCAATTTACCGTCCGCCCAATT
Organism: Prosopocoilus inquinatus; assembly: GCA_036172665.1. Taxonomy (NCBI): domain Eukaryota; kingdom Metazoa; phylum Arthropoda; class Insecta; order Coleoptera; family Lucanidae; genus Prosopocoilus; species Prosopocoilus inquinatus. Next base: position 38,054,397 of record CM069877.1, read on the forward strand.
CGCCGTCACATGTTACTGCTTTATTTAGCTTGATGAGCTTTAAAACACTTTCTGACCATTTTAGATAGTATCCAAGTTATACCTATTGAAGAAAATAACTATAATTTCTGTACGTTTCAAGTAAATTAAAATGGACTTTACTATTGTTTTTCTATTTCAAGTAAAATAAAATTCATTACTTTTATTATAAACATTGGTTAATATTTCAGTAATAAATTTTGATAAATTACTATTAGGTGAATTAATAGAAGATATGATAGGACGTAGAGCCAATATTGGTTTATGAATTTTAGGTAAGCCATAATATCTTGGACAACAAGAAGAATAATTCTTTAATGACTTAGCTGTCTCTTCGTCTATCATATTAACAGTCTTTAATTCAGAAATGATTTGATTGGCTTTCTTTTCGAACCAGTAGAACCTCTTTTTAAAATCTGATAATAGTTGACATTATTTAATAAATTCAAAGATTTATTAATGTAATCATCTTTGTCTAAAGCAACTGTCACATTACCTTTATCTGATTGTATTAATATTAAATTGATATTTCTTACAATCATAGTAAACTTGTCTTAAATTAGAATTAACATTTTGATTCTTATGCACATAATTAGTGATTATGTTAGTTAAAAGTGACCTAAGATGATTACGATTTTTTTCTTCATGACAGGAAATAATAGATTCTGATTCTGCCAATATTTTCTTCATCTGAACATCAATAAGTGAAGGAGTAATGCAAAATTTTGGTCCAAGTGCAAAAAAATTCGAAAATTCAGGTTGAATGTCAGTAGAACTAATATTTTTAAACCAATTAGGTTCAACTTTTATTTTAAGAATTTGTTCAGATTTCAACTTATTGAATTTTTGAATGATGTTACTATTCTTAATTTCTTTAAATTTTTTATTATAAAAAGAATTTTGATATTGAGAAAACTCATGATAAGTTTCATTTGGAATTAAATCTTTAACCTCTAAACAAACTATTTTCAACTGTTGATTCAATTTAAAAATTTCATTGCAAGTAATAAGGTATTGATGAGATTTTAACGGTTTTTAACAATTATAATCCTAATATTCAATTTACTATTGAAAAAGAAACAGACAGGAGTGTTCCTTTCTTGGACACGAAAGTTATTCGTTCAGAAAACAATAAAATCATTATTGATTGGTACACGAAACCTATTATTTCTGGGCGTTATATTAACTTTCATTCTTGTCATCCATATAAAATGAAAATTAACATGATTTTAGGATTAAAAAATCATATAGAAAAAATTTCTCATCCTTCTTTGTTGAATAAAAATTTGCACAAATTAAAAAATATTCTCATAAAAAATAGTTATCCTTTTGCAATGCTAAATAAGTTAATTTTCAATACTCCACAAAGAATAGAACCTATTTCTCAAATTAATAATAATTCACAAACAATTAATGTTGGTAAAGTTTTTAGATCTTTAATATTCATATCAAATCTTACATCTCGACTAATAAAAGTACTAAAAAACAAAAACATTCAGATTGCAACTAAAAATTTATTAACAATTAAGTCTCTTTTTACAAAAGTTAAAGATCCATTTAACAAATTCAAACAAATTAATTCTATTTATGAAATTCCTTGTCATGATTGTGATTCTGTTTATATTGGCCAAACATCAAGAACTCTTCATTCGAGAATTATTTCTCATAAAAGTGATATTAGACTTAGACCTAATGCTTGTGCTTTATCTGAACATGCCAATAATGAAGACCATAAGATTAATTTTGAAGATGCAACAATTTTAGATATTGAACCAATTTTGAGTCAAAGACTTTTTATTGACATGTGCCATATTTTTTGTAATAAAAAAAGTATATACCTATTGAAGAAAATAACTATAATTTCTGTACGTTTCAAGTAAATTAAAATGGACTTTAATATTGTTTTTCTATTTCAGTTAAAATAAATTCCTAATTACAGTGCGACCACCGTAAGACACAAAATCACGAAAAAATTGGTGCTGTACGTACACATAATCATAATTCTATTTTTTTTTTAATGGAACCCCTTTTTCAATTTATAATTTTAAATGACGAGCTTTCATGAATCAATATTTTGAAAGCAATCGACTTTTGATGTGTAGTGATTTTGATTGATATGAAAATCAATATAATTTTGAGCAGAATCTGAAAATATAAAAAAGAATTGGAGGGATTTTACGAACACCCTGAAGAATAAGAAATACTTCCTGGAAGACCAATTTTTTTTATCTGTTTCTTTATCTATGTATCAGATTTAATTAATAACAAATAATTTTATTTTCCATTAATTATGTTAACTTCTTTATTTTATTTACTTATTATTATTTATATTATGATTTGGATATGTACCTGGACTTAAAACTTTAATCGCTGACGGTGAATTTACCGACGGCGAGTTTTCCGGCGGTGAATTGTACCTACGACGAATCGGCGACGGTGAATTGGTGACGACAAATCGGCGATGGCGAATTGTCCTAGACCCCCAGGGGTGAGCGTAAGTAACAAACGGCACAAGTTTTGATAATAAGAAATTTCTATAAATAAGTAATTGAAGTTGATTCTTGTCAGATGAAAATTGTAAGTACAAAGAAACCGGATAGAAATATGATGGGAACACACTCAACGTTTCGCTATAGATTTATAGCTTCGTCAGGAGCTATAAATATACAGCGCAACGTTGAGTGTGTTCCCATCATACTTCTGTCCGGTTCAAGATTTAAAAAACTGTATACTTATAAATAAGTAAAAAAACGTAAACAATAAAACACTACTACACTCGACGCGTTTTTATCCTTCCGCCTTCTTCTTTTTCATCCTCCCCTAGACAGAAAGATTTTTTTTTACTAGAGAACCAATAAAATTATTTAATCGCGAAAATTATCATAAGTCATAATACGTAAATACCGCTAAGAATACTTATAATTCTGGCAATGCAAGCAATAAACGTAAACACTATTTCATCCAAAGAAAAAAATAAAGGCGTCTTTGGTTCATTGGCATTCCAAAAACTCGACTTTCGTATTAGTTCTTCTTGCACGTTCATTGCTATTCTTATCCGATTGAATCACCAATGCAAATCCTGCACCCAATTCCTGTGGATTACATTTATTATTGATTCCCAACAGCACTCGCACACAAGAAAACTGTTGACATTGAAGCAGAACTTATCACCACTTGACACGAGAAAATACTCTGATATAATCCATTTATTGCTGCACCTCGCCTTCAAGGATCATACCTAACGGATCTCCAGATACGAAGAAAATTGTTAACGAGAGAACGCTCTTTGAATCGAAAATTATTGCGTACAGAACTGGACGAGTTTCGATTTCGTCGAACAACAAAGAAGGACGACGTGTTAAATAACGAATCAGGTATGAAAGTGTTATCTCTTGCACAATTGTGCGCGAGTTTCATTCTCATAAACACGACAACCATTCAGTGATTTGCAGTTACCAGCCGGCTGGAACATTCAGGGCAAATTAACTTCTGTGCTAATTGAGGCGTTTTTGAATATCATGTTCAATTTAGAACGTAATAAATTACGCCCAGTCTTTTCATCTCCTTGTAAATCTATCTCCCTGTGGTCGAAACAACTGATTTCAAGGAAACATTTAAGAGGGAGTTTGGGTTTACAAAGAGTTTGCTGTTAATTTCAGAAAAGGGGTTCGAAGTTGGAAGAGCTTTCAACAGTGCAGCTGAATATGCGGCTTCAGTTTTCAGGAAGTAAACTTCGTTCGAACAGTAAACATTTAGCAAGACAACGAGCGCCTGTGAGCACGTTTTTGACGATAAACAGAAAAGACGAAAAAGAATATTCAAATAAAAAAGCAATGTGGCAAGTACAATTAATTTTTTATGCTTGTCAAGTACCAGTGACCTGCAAATTGCAGAATTACTACAACAAAAATGAAACAAAAAAAAACAACAAACGAAAGGACGGGGGTGTAAGAAAAATGAGAAAGAAAGGCAAAGATATAAAATGAATGGAACCAAGTAAATAGATCTAGAAGATGAAGAAATGATAAAACAAATAACTTTATACGTTAACGTTTTTAGTTTTCGTTACAGGGTAACAACTTCCGAAGTGTTGCTGTTGGCATTACTGATTTTTCTTTTACTGTTGCAACAACTCCAAAGGATTTCTTCTGTACTGCAGAACGAAACGTTGGCTAACGTTGTAGTACAACTTGAAACCGTGTTGAAGGTGGCCATAAGTCCCGAGGGTCTAGGACAATTCGCCATCGCCGATTTGTCGTCGCCAATTCACCGTCACCGATTCGTCGTAGGTACAATTCACCGCCGGAAAACTCGCCGTCGGTAAATTCGCCGTCAGCGATTAAAGTTTTAAGTTCAGGTACATATCCAAATAATAACATACCGATAATTATATGTAAATAAAATAAAGAAGTTAACATAATTAATGGAAAATAAAATTATTTGTTATTAATTAAATATGCTACATAGATAAAGAAAATCCCTCCAATTCTTCTTTTTTATATTTTCAAATTCTGCTCAAAATCATATTGATTTTCATATCAATCAAAATCACTACACATCAAAAGTCGACTGCTTTCAAAATATTGATTTATGAAAGCTCGTCATTTAAAATTATAAATTGAAAAAGGGGTTCCATTAAAAAAAAATAGAATTATGATTATGTGTACGTACAGCACCAATTTGTTCGTAATTTTGTGTCTTACGGTGGTCGCACTGTAATTAGGAATTTATTTTAACTTGAAATAGAAAAACAATAGTAAAGTCCATTTTAATTTACTTGAAACGTACTGAAATTATAGTTATTTTCTTCAATTCGTAGGTATAACTTGGATATTATCTCAAATGGTCAGAAAATGTTTTAAAGCTTATCAAGCTAAATAAGGCAGTAACATGGGACGGCGAATAGGGCGGACGGTAAATTGGATCGACGACGAATTGGCGACGGTGAATCGGCGACGGCGAGTTGGCGACGGCGAATCGTCCCATCCCCAAGTCCCGAAACTCTTCTAGTTTATTTAATAAAGCTCATCTAATTTTCTGTAAAACTTACTTAACAATTTAATTATTTTTGCAAATTATTTAAATAAATGAAAACGGACACGAGAATAATAAAACTAGGAAGAGGAGAGAGGTGGGGGGCATAGTGGTCACCTACCGACTGATTCGCAGAAATTTGAAAAAAAGCGGAGAGGGACAGGACATGAACTGCACTACACTACGCTACACGAATTTTTGTGTTAAAATTAACACATCTTCGTGTAAATATGTAAGAATGGTCACAGTAAATCCGTGTTAATTTTCACACTGGATCACAAATCACACTGTTCTTCAACAATGTATACCACCAGAAGGATAATAAAATGTTAATTGTTAGCTAAGCTAATGATAAGTGAACTAACCAGAAGAGAATTTAACACAAATGTGTACATACGAGATATGCGCATACATTTCCTAGTCCAAACGAAACATGCTATGTGTATGCATACCGTATGTAAAAAGTAGTAATTCTGTGAAAGATGTGGAAAGATTGATACTAAATTTGTGGTAATAATAAAACTGGAAATGAGAAGCCGTTGCCAAAAGTTAAACAACCTACATCACTTAAAAATCTCCGACCAATAAGCATCCTTTCTCTTTTCTAAAAATTTTTGAAAAAGTGATAAAAATTCAACTTATGAAACTAGTTACTGATCACAACTTATTAGCATCTTTTCAATCAGGATTTAGAAAAGACTACAGTTGCACTACTGTCCTATCAAAAGTCACCGATGATATTTTGAAAGCCAATGATGAAGGAGACATGGTAGTTCTTGTATTACTTGACTTCAGCAAGGCATTTGATGCAGTCAGTCATGCTTTGCTTTTGTCAAACTTATAATATATTGGTGTGAGCCTGGATACTGTTTCCCTATTAAAGAGTTACCTGAGTGAACGCTCACAAACCGTGAATATCGATAGTATTTATTCTACATCTCAAACTGTTTTGAAAGGGGTTCCTCAAGGCTCTATTCTGGGCCCCTTGCTCTTTACTCTTTATACTTCCAACCTCCTCAGTAATGTAAAATACTGCAATAAACATATGTCCGCAGATGATGTTTAATTATACTACACCTTCAAAGCTTTTGATTGGCAGAAAGCACAATCTGACATTAGCGAGGATTTAAACAGCATTTATTCATCTTCCCTTCAGCAAGCTCTACACACAAATCCCGATAAGTCAAAAGTTTTACTATTTGGTAAAAAGAAGATCTGTAATAACTTATCAAAAATTCTAAATATTCAAATGAATAACGTGCAAATACCCTTGGTTGAGAAAGCAAAAAGTCTAGGTTTAAGTGTAGACAATTCATTCCGATATAGACATCAAGTCTCAAAATATATTAACAATGCCTATATTAATCTAAAAAAAAAACTTTTTCCTTATAGATCCTGTCTTAGCACAGGCATAAAAAAACAATTGTGTGAGGCACTAGTGCTCACAATTTACATATTGCATACCTGTGTACCATGCCGCTCTTGATTCTGTTTCTGCTTATAGTATTCAGAAAATTCAAAATTACTGCCTTAGATTCATTTACAATATTCGTAAATTTGAACATATTTCTTATAAATTAAAAGAGGTCGATTGGCTGAGTATGGAGAACCGCAGGAGATTGCATTCTTACTGTTTTTATAACAAAATTCTGTCTACAGAAAAGCCGCCTTATTTATATAATAATATTAGATATCGTTCTGATGTTCACAATGTTAATACCAGATTCAGAGGACGATTTTCACCTTCAGCTCATAAAAGTGCTTTATTTGAGCGTTCATTCTCTTTTCAGATTTATGTTTATTATAATTCTTATAACAATATTCTTCAAGATATTAGAAATTTTAGTGCTTACAGGTTAAAAAGAAAACTAATACGTTATTTCAAAAAAGTCAATGCTGTTCTTATACTGGTACTTTGTGACGGAATTTCAGGCAAATTAAACAGCGTTAAATTTTTCCTTGACAGAAGTAGACCAGATTCTTTCAGACACAACTGTACCTTGTGATTGTTGTTGTCTTATGTCTTACGTTTTTTTGTGTTACGAATACATTTTTTGCTTCAACAATAAATTTTAAAAAAAAGAAGATGTTAAAATCAAAGAGAGACTGAAAATAAAATAAACCTGTCAGTAATACAATCGTTACGGTAGATTCCAAATAATCATATAAACGTACATAATGAAATATTGAAAGAAAAACAATAAATGGAAGAAGCAGAATAACAATGAAACAAAAATAATAATCGATAAGCTCCTGCAAGATAGAAAAGAAAGACACTCACAGATATACAGGGTGTGGATAAAGTATGGAACAAAATTCATATTTCTGTTATCTTGGGTTTGATGCAAAAATCCTGAAACAGGTCGATTTTAGTTTTGTCCCGTGTATTTTATGACATAGTGAATTTCATTCTGTAGCCATCTGATTGCATCCAGGTGTGACGTCATCAGTTTTTTCAAATATTAACAACAGACTTTTATTATCCCTTGTCGTTAAGTATTCCGTTGTGCATACAACGGTATAAAAAGTTTGGTATCTTACATAACAATTTTTTGGAGAAAAACACTTTCGAATTTAAAAAAATTAAAATTTTATTCCTATGATAAACTAATCAAAAAATGATAAACTAACCAAAAATTTTCAACAAATTAGAAAAAATATCAACGGAGGTGTTCAAACTGTCCACCGTTGGCCATTTGACATTGGCCAAGACGGACGTACACACTTTCTACGGAACGTCGTATAGTCTCTGGGTCAATATTTCGAATTTCCTCGTAAATGCGAGTTTTCAGGTCATCCAAGTCATGTGGCTTATTTGTGTACACCTTTGATTTCACATGACCCCATAGAAAAAAAATCAAGTGGGGTGAGATCTGGCGAGCGGGCAGGCCAGTCAATTGTTCCCCTTCGTCCTATCCATCTCCCTGGGAAAATTTCGTCGAGATACCTGCGAACATGCTAGCCAAAATGTGGAGGTGCTCCATCTTGTTGGAACCAGATTCTGGGATGAGGCGCATCAGGATTGGCTTCGTCCGGAAACAGTATTACCAATGCTGGCACGAGGTCAAATCTTAGAAAATCTAAATATCTTTCAGCGTTTAAATTTCCCTCGAGAAAGACAGGTCCCACAATGCGATCTTCTATTATTCCCGCCCACACATTAACTTTTTGTTGGGTTTGGGTGTGACCCTCCCGAACCCATCGAGGATTTGCGCCCGACCAATATCAACAATTATGGCGATTCACCTGACCGTTTATTTTAAAAGTTGCTTCGTCGCTAAAAAGCACATTACTGAGAAATTCGGGATTCTCATCGCATCGTAGCATCAATTGTTCATAGAACTCGTTTCGACGGTCGAAGTCATCTTCATTCAGTTCCTGAACGAGATGGACTTTATATGGATGAAGTTTTTCCTTCTTCAAGTACTTTGCGACTGTGGAAAAGTCGACTGCATTATCTCTGGCAATGTTTCTTGTTGAAGTGTGGGGGTTGTTTTGAACTTCCAAGAGAATGTTCAGCCTAGTACCTTCTTCAGTTCTTGGACGACCTTGTTTGGGTCTGTCTTTCACACTGCCAGTTTCTGCGAATTTTGCTACAATTTTGCTCACCGTTGATCGCGAAATCGGTGTTCGGTTTGCATTTTCTGCATTGAACAATTGACAGGCTTCTTCATGGCTACGTATTTTATCACCAAAGCCAACCGTAATAAGAATTTGAATTCTGTCTTGTTCGCTCAAATAAGCCATTTTCGTGATTCACTTTCAACACTACCAAATTTCCGTTCTAGTCAAAACGAATACTCAGGTGCAGTACTTGATATACGGTTATAAGCTAATTGACAGTACTTTGATATTACTTTCGTCTACGCCATAGTTACTTGCGTTTTTCAATTGTAAAAAACATCATCAACCGGAAATTTAAAAAATCATTCGGTTCTAGGAACAAACGGTAAGGCCTGCATAGGGTTTTTTTGTTTCCCTTATGTCGACTGGTCGATGTCTCGATTGAAGACAATCCGAGGTACACCTCAGACGTATCTAATTTGTTGATAATTTTTGATTAGTTTATCATAGGAATAAAATTTTAATTTTTTTAAATTCGAAAGTGTTTTCTCCAAAAAATTGTTATGTAAGATACCAAACTTTTTATACCGTTGTACGCACAATGGAATACTTAACGACAAGGGATAATAAAAGTCGGATGTTGTCATTTGAAAAAACTGATGACGTCACACCTGGGTGCAATCAGATGGCCACAGAATAAAATTCACTATGTCATAAAGTGCATGGGACAAAACTAAAATCGACCTGTTTCAGGATTTTTTCATCAAACCCAAGATAACAGAAATATGAATTTTGTTCCATACTTTATCCACACCCTGTATGTTAAAAGACATGGAAAAATGAGGATATGAGGGAGATTTAAAAAGTAATTTAGGATGAGTGTGAAATTAAATTAAATTAAATTAAAAAGGACGAGCGCGTTAAGGAATGGTTTTCGAAGCAAAATGCAAAGAGAAGACCAAACCGAACGATCAAAACAATAAAAAAAAAACGGAATTCTAAGAGTTCTTCATTTGAAGGATTATAAGGTAATAAGGTAATAGGAATGAAAAGAAGGAAACCAGGAAGGCACAGAATCCTTGATTTATAATGCACGCGAAGCGATTCTTCTTAAACGTGATTATAAATTTAAAAAATAATAATAAACGCAAGCAAACAAGACTTGTAAACGAATCAATAAATGAATTTGATTAATGGAGCCATGCAAGTTTTTGATTTAAAACAACAGATAAAATAATTGCAGAGATAAAGGCTCTAGAAAAAGAATAAGAAGACGATTTTTTTTACATGTAATCATCAAACAAATAAAACAACTTTTAAATAGCGCAATCAGACGAATTAAACTTACTTTTTTCCTTTTGCATAAGAATATAAAATATTACATTATGTTACGAGGAGAACAATATATTTTCTTTTTATTGAACTTTCGAAGCTGAAGAAAGCATGTCTTCTGTTTTGAATGGCTTCCGCTTTTTTCTTATAGTGACACTCCCAACTATTTATTATTTATTTTTTAAGCAATTTCTATTTATATTATTTGACATTACCGTATAGTCAATACTGTGTCAATCAGTTATTTGTTAATGTTACCTGCAGCTACAGCAACAAATAATGATTTAATTTCTAATAAAAACTGAAACGAAAACTAAAATGAAACTTACAATTCTATTTGAAGCGGCATGATTGTTCTTTGGCTCTTCATCCGAGGCCAACTATCATCGATTTACTAGCTCACTGCGACATACTCGTTTCTACTAATCACTGGCTAACTGCCCGAATGAATATTCAATAATCACTCTCTAATAATGACTTAATAATCAATGGATAATACTAACTTATTACTGACTTCTTGATTTACAAATTTCACTTTCGAAATTATCCGTACGGGATGTGACAAAGTGCATTTTCTGAAAGTTCGGGTCCAAAAATCGATGTATCAAAACAGCCAGCGTTTCGCTGAAACATAACACTAGTTTAAACGATTCTTAAATCTACGTGAAGCATGTGAATTCTTATAGTTTTCAAGGTGCTGAGTACAGGAAACTTATTTAAGAAAAAACTCATCACTTCACATTAAGATAATATTTATTTAAATAAAAATTCATGGATTTATAAACAAATGAAATCTTCAAAATGGCTAATTTTACTTTACTTTTTATAATTTTCTGGATAAGTTTCCCTTAAAACAGACCAACAATAGCCTTCTAACATATTTTGATCCCAAACAGCCTTATGCGAGTCTTCCAAACATTTTCAGGTCTTGGTGAAAACGCTCACGTTATTCATTACTCGTACTGCTCATGTATTTTGGTGAAAATAATTTAAATGAGGCGCAGGAAGCCTTCAGAAGATGACGTTCTGTCAGAACATCAGAAAACTTTTTAAAAAAATGGAGACACCAATTCTTGAACAGCGACGAATCAGAATCTATCAGATAGCTGAGATGTGTTAAACAACAGGGGAAAAGAATTTTTTCCCCTTATAATTCATGAACATCTAGGGATGTCAAAGGTGAGAGTAGAGCGAAATAGGTGCCTTGAATGCTCTCCACAATGACAAACTGAAAGTCACCAGTAACAACAAGATAAGAATTTGACCGAGAAAATTGTGAGAGGTGACGAAACGTGGATCCATCACTTTGACCCTGAGAGTGAGCAGCAATGGAATCACTTCATCATTCTGCGGCACCAAAGAAATTTAAAGTTCAGCCATTACAAGTCAAAGAAATAATCAGAAGATTTAAAGAAATAGGAGACTAGAGAGAGGAACATGCGTCTCAGATTAAAGAGCTCAGACGAACATTACAGCAATTTTTCGCACCCTTTCGGTTTGCAACGATTTCATTCCTAGAGTGTGTTAGCCTAGCGATTTGAACTTCGTTATGCGGCTTTAAAAAGGAATTCGTGAAATTATTTAATAGGCACAGGAATATTCAGAAGATTTAAGTAAATAGGAGGCTGGAGAGAGGAACACGCGTCTCAGCTTGAAAAGCTCAGGCGAACATTAAAGCAATTTTTCATCCTTCCGTTTCGCGACGGCTTAATTCAAGATGTATTAGCCTAGCGATTTGAACTTCTTCATGTGATTTTAAAAAAGAATTCGTGAAATTATTTAATGTGTAAAAAAAGAAAGTAAATTTACAATATCTGTGGTTCCAGTACGATAGTCTTCCCTGCTTATTCAATATCGAGGTGTTGGAAGGAATAATTTTAATTTACATTTCGCCAACTCACTCTCATTTCAGCACAGCCGAATATGAAACGAATATACAGGCTGGCCCACTTGTGAAACGTGAAGTTTCGTGTTAACAAGCCGAACAGCAACAATTGGCTTAGATTTAGAAAACGATCGCCGCCGTTCGAGGGAGCGCACACACATACATATAAATTATTCAGTACTTATTACTGCCGAACTACGAACGGTAAATAATGCAATTAGAGGAGAGGAAACGCACACAACCTGATTAAATCGCGGACGAGCAAGAAACGTTATCAACTGGTGGTACGCCACTTTTAATCGGTTTTTATGGCCGCGTGCGACGTGTAAAATGTTACTTGATGAGGCGTTTTATGTACTGTTACTTTATATGACAGTATGTAAAACGACCTACGCGCATTATTATGTGATCCAATAATCGGAGGCGACCGGGTTAAGCGAAGAATTCAGGATGTGCAGGAATCCGAATTTTCTTTACCTGAAGCTTAACCAAGACTCTCTCTACATCATAACATCCATAATATGTTTGCTTATAATAATCACGGAGACGAATTCGGGCCACGAACGGTACGGACTGTATCAGCTAACCCACACTAATTTCAGCGCATTCCTTCTTCTCCCACTCAATAACAATTCGATGCAACGGAGGCGCGGAGAGGTGTCAGAAACCGATGAGAAGTTAGCAATAAAATTCCAGCAATAAAATTATGAAATTTCAAAACGCTGCCACCGCTAAAATAACGATCACAGATCAATAACATTCAATCTATTACAAAGAGTATAATGTGTAGATTCCCCTCGTATGAAGAAACTGAAAAAATATTTGATATTAAGTTAACTATGACTATTTAAACCAGCATAAGTCGCTATTCATATATCGCACCAAAACAATTGCCTTCGCTGAAATTTTTCACGTAGTCATAAAGTAAACATACATATCTATTTAATAATGCTTTCAGAAAGTTTTAGCCGGTTGATTTAAAGTAATTAGAAAATTTATTAAATATGGCATTCCCAGCAATAAAATAATACTAACTTTGAACGTCCATATCTTTTAATGCAGTACTCGCATAAACATTTTGTTCGCAGAATATGAAAGCACGGATCGAAATCTATCGTTTAAACCACCCTCTGAGTTTTAGCCGGTTGATTTAAACTAATTAGAAATTAATTAAAAGTGACGCTCAGACCAATGAAACAGTATCAATTCCAAATGTTCATAACTTTTCTCACAGCACTTGCATAAAAATTATGTTTGTAGAATATGAAAGCACGGATCGAAATCTATCGTTTAAACCACCCCCTGAGTTTTAGCCGGTTGATTTGAAGTAATTACAAAATAATAAGTTGTGGCATTTGCAAGAGTAAAACAATATTAACTTTACATTGTCCCTTCTGAATTATTTTGTACTTAAAAAAATCGAGATATGTACAAACAGTAAATATTTCATGGCTATTACGAAAATCTTGATTTTATAAATACGAATTTAAACGGGTCCAAACCAAAAAATAGAAGTAATTCTTGCAATTTTCGATCTGCTTATTCTAAATTAGGGTTATGAGAAATGTATTATGAAGAAATCAAAAACAGTAACACGATATCTTAAGTAAAAAAGGCCTGGCACGGAAACGTGAAAAATCGTTTCAAATTTTCTTGTGCATGCAACAGGTAAGAACACAAGAGCAAATTTTATTCTATTGAGTATTTTTTATAAACATAAATGAATAAGCTAACCATTCGGATGAGTTAACTGACAAATATCCATTAACTGCTTCAGATCTTTAGCAAAACTGAGAAAACCGGAAATCTTCTTTTTTTCTGAAGTATTAGGCCGAAGAGAATAATCTCTTGTAACCAAGAAACACATTTTGTAAATTCTTATCGAATCCTACTAAAATCTTGTCCAGTTTGCCCAACAATTCCAAATTACAATTTTTTTTTGTAATTTTCGTACCCTTAATAAGTGCTATTTTTAGCCACACAACAAATCAATAATAAAAAAATTTCCCATATGGTGCGAACGTTTTAGCTGTCACTGCATACAGACTGTTCAAAAATAACTCGGCACCATTGCTAACTTTTTTATTATTAAAGTTACAGATCCGGTTAAATTAGCAAATTAGTAGTATTTTTTGCGCTGATTGCAACGATGCATACAAACAAAAAAATGAACATCGCGTTAACGTAATAAAGAGAATAGAACACTTTCTTTTAAATGGAACACGCTGTATATTATTTGACCAATCGATAGAGAATAAAATTCTGAATTAAAATTATTCTTTATCATTTTTATCGGAAATTAATAAATAAAGAAGATATTTTGATTTTTTACAAATTCATTAAGATGGCTGTGTTTCAAGAACAAAACATTTGAAAATCGTGTGTGTATGTGAAGCCATTAATTTTGGTTTATTTGTTTATTATAAAAGGTGTTCTTGTCAGAGTTTTGTAAAAATCTTTTAATAACAAGAATTTTCATAAGATGCATGTTCTGGGCCAGAAAATGCATACATGCATAGATTGCGATCCGTGCTTTCATATTCTACAAAGAGAATTTTTATGCAAGTGCGGAATGGAAAGTTATGAACATTTGAAATTGGTACTATTTCATTGGTCTGAGCGTCACTTTTAATTAATTTCTAATTACTTCAAATCAACCGGCTAAAACTCAGAGGGTGGTTTAAACGATAGATTTCGATCCGTGCTTTCATATTCTGCAAGCAGAATGTTTATGCGAATACTGCATTAAAAGATATGGACGTTCAAAGTTAGTATTATTTTATTGCTGGGAATGCCTTATTTAATTAATTTTCTGATTACTTTAAATCAACCGGCTAAAACTTTCTGAAGGCATTATTAAATAGATATGTATGTTTACTTTATGACTACGTGAAAAATTTCAGTGAAAGCAATTGTTTTGGTGCGATATATGAATAGTGACTTATGCTGGTTTAAATAGTCATAGTTAACTTAATATCAAATATTTTTTCAGTTTCTTCATATGAGGGAAATCTACACATTATACTCTTTGTAATAGATTGAATATTATTGATCTGTGATCGTTATTTTAGCGGTGGCAGCGTTTTGAAATTTCATAATTTTATTGCTAACTTCTCATCGGTGTGTCAGAAGTAAATAGTTCATTCGGCATAAAAAGCGTCCAACAAGTGACCTGAATTCTTTTCCCTGATAATAATTATATTTACTTAATAAGAATCTGCTTGTATGTTTATTCATTTATTTATTCTAGCGAAAGTTTAGATTTGTATCTGATTGTAAACACATTAATGCGATTAACATATTGTTATTTCACCTAATCAGGAATACGTTCGCTTATTTCAGTCTACATTATACAGAGATCGATCTTATTCGAGTAAATTGTAGGTTGTAGTTGGTAAAGATTGCTGTTTTGAGATTAGCAACGATAATGAACCTGTTCGCTATCATACACGAAGGATTGCGTACCTGACTTGCCAGATGATTGTTATCATTACATTTATTTTACTGTAAATAACTCTTAAACTCGTTTTTCCTCCATGCTCGCTGTGCTCTGTTTTTGTTTTTTTTTTTAATTCGCAGGAGTACTTTGAAATTTTGCCGCTAAAACCGAGCTTTGTCATTGGTCAAACGAGCTCTGCTATTGGTCAATTCCGGCCAGATATCAACGACAAAGCTTGTTTTTAGCGCCAAAATTTCAAAATACTTCTTGTTCTCGTTGGCGACTAACAAACGTGGCGGAAAACCGGGTAACGTCAGTATCAAGAAGACTTATACAGGGTGTTGAAAAATTCGTTTGGCAAGTTTGTAGGGCAAGTAAAAGAGGCCAAAATAAGACTTTTTTGTTACATAACGTAGGGTCGAAAATTAATAATTACTTTTTAAGACTGTAAAAATGATTTAATATGACAGAATACTGAAGAAATTATTAACATACCAAAACGAGGTAATTAAATGAATGAAATTTCTGTTATACAGGGTCTCGTAAAAGTTTCCGGGATTTGTTTACACATAATTTTTTTAGGATCTTAAATTCTAAAAACTGGTAATTGTAATGAATTTTGCGTCAAATAATAATCTAGAATGTGTTTGTTTAAGTTTTTGTTTATTTTGAGCTAAGGGAAGTGTGAATCATCAGAATAAACGTGTCACAATTACACAAGACAGGAATGGAGGCGATCGACATTGTTCGTGACCAATTGAAGGACTTACTGTCGAAAGCAAAAAATAGTAAACAAAACAGTTTCCTGCAATTATTCTTTCTCGAAATGGTATCGATTAAGACTGACTTTACAGATAACATTTAAAAAAATTAAAAGATTTCGGATTTAACAACCTTAAGGCTTTGCTAAAATTTATTAATTCGTCTTTAATCAATACCATTTTGTGAAAGACTAATTACAGGAAACTGTTTTTTTGTCTACTATTTTTTGCTTTAAACTGTACCTCATTCGACACCCGTACCAAAACGCAATGGAACTGATCCTGACGTTGAATTCGCTGGCGAGATACGAGCGAATCTTGGAATTTTTGAACGCACAAGACAATTATTGATGCATCATTGTCAGATGTGTGTGCGAGTTAAAAATCATTTATATTTCGTTTTAGAACGTTAATAATTTTTTATTTCCACCTTCTTAGTAAATAACATTTTACAGGTTAATTTTGTTGTTTGTGGTAACCAAGTAAACGATCAATTACGGGAACAGGCCTGTAATATTTTACGGACTGGTATGAAAGACCTGTAAAATTTTACAGGCTTGTAGAAAAGGAGATTGTCTGTTTATGTCACCATGACAGCGTGTATCTAGAAATAACGTCTTCAATAAAAAGAAACAGTTTTCATAAAAAGAAATAAAGTAAATTAATTAAAAATCGCCATGTGAAGGTGAAAATAAAAGTTTGTACGCGGTACGCTTTGAAATTAATCTTTACTGTCCTCACTGGATTATAGGGCTCACAGCGCATCGTTTCTGTAATATTAAGTAGCTTTTACAGATCGTGGTCCGCGATTCAAACAGTCTCCCTGAATCACTGTTTCACGATGTCATAGACAACAGATTTCTTAAAACCCGTCGCCCAAATAATGTCGATAATCTTCATTACTATCATGTGTAGTTGTGACTCGTTTATTTTGATGATTCACAGTTCTCTTAACTCAAAATAAATAAGGAATTGAACAAACGCATTCTAGATTAAAATTTGACGAAAAATTCAATACTATTAGCATTTTTTAGAATTTAAAATCCATGAAAAAACATCAAAAAATTGTCTATAAACAAATTGCGAGAACTTTTACGACACCCTGTACAATAAAAACATTATTCATTTAATTACCTCGTTTTGGTACGTTAATAATTTCTTCAGTATTCTGTCATATTAAGTCATTTTTACCGTCTTAAAAAGTAACTATTAATTTTCGACCCTATGTCGCATAATAAAAAAGTCCTATTTTGACTTTCTTTACTTGCCCTAGAAATTTGACAAACGAATTTTTCAACACCCTGTAGAACGAACAGATAAAATAGCGACATCTTACGATCGCTTTTTGACCTGACATTGCAGTAGGATAGACAAATTGAAGCGGGATTTGCTCCTAATAAGTCCCCCATGCAAGGCGGCCATGCTTGCTGTCAAAGCATTATGAAAGTTTTTAGAAAAAATTTGTGCAAATCGTTTCTGATTGCAGTGAAAACCTCGAGCAGCCCCTGGACAGCTGTTTCAGCCCTGCTTGGGGCTTCTTCAGCAGAAACGTAGCTCGACATTCCCACTGCAGACCAAAAACGACTTGCCCAATTTATTCGCAAATGCGATGTAAGAATGATGAACATATAAAATAGCGACATCTTACTATCGCTTTTTGACCTAACATTGCAGTAGGATAGACAAATTGAAGCGGGATTTGCTCCTAATGAGTCCCCCATGCAAGGCGGCCATGCTTGCTGTCAAAGCATAAAGAAAGATTTTAGAAAAATTTTGTGCAAATCATTTCTGCTGAAGAAGCCCCAAGCAGGGCTGAAACAGCTGTCCAGAGGCTGCTCGAGGTTTTCACTGCAATCAAAGACGATTTGCACAAATTTTTTCTAAACCCTGTAGAACGTTTTGTAATGTTCAAGGACTTTTTCCTTCCTTTTACATTTGTCTGCCCCGTAAAAACCTCAATACAGTAGGTCTTAAAGTGGATAAATTTACATGGAAGAATGAGAGGAGGTTTATTAAAATAGTAAAGGAGACTGTGGTTTAAGTAATAACTGAAAATTAATCTCCGCCCACAATAATTTTATATCCGTAGATACGTATTTCGGCGGCTAAGCTGCTATCTTCAGTACGCTACCAACTTAAAAGTATTTACTTACATTTAGACATATATATCTTTTAGGATGATTAGATTGTTGTTAGTTTTTACATTTTTATGATTTTATTAGAATGATTAGGTTGATTTTAGATCTTTTTAAGTGCTTTTAAGTTGGTAGCGTACTGAAAATGGCAGCTTAGCTGCCGAAAAACGTATCTACGCATATACGATTATTGTCGGCGGAGATTAATTTTCAATTAGGAGGTTTATTGATTATTTTTACTTTTAACGGAAGAAATGCAGTATTTTTTTAAATAATTAATATTTTAAATAATATGTACTTTATATTTAAAGTTTCGCGTATTACTCGACTGAATTTGAATTGTATTATACCTACTCGGCATGTGTTTTTTTTTTAATAGCATAATGTACAGGGCTTTACTTGATCAATAAGTGTGACACATTAAGATTTTAAAAACGCTGTTACAAAAGAATTGCTAAAGTAAATACTATAATTGTTTAAGAGACTTTAAGTGCAAAAGCCTCAAAATCATGTTGTCATGTCATATTGCCTATGTTCTTAATTCCTAACAAAGATCAGTATAATAAATCTGTGAATTGCTTTTCTAAGTATCATTTGTCACGACTGCATTGGATGAAGTCTTCAAATATTTTTCAATCTTGAAGAAGTTGAGTCACACAACGAAACATTGAGAGAATTGAGTGGTTTAAAAAAAAAGGAATACTACGAAAGAAAAGAAAAAAAAACTGCAAAACGGAACGGATCATTTCACGACGTCAACCGGTGGATAGATTTCTTTCAAAAAACACGCACGGCTTAAAAAGATTTCAAATTTAAGCGTTGCCGAGGTCGATCGTCTTTTGTTTAATTTTCGGCATCACTTTTCATTAATTTTATAGTAAAATAGATCAATCGATTTTTTTTATAATTGATTTCTGGTTTCCATAATTTTGGCAACTATGGAACGTTAATTGATTTTCTCTTTTTAATAATCGATCAAATCAATTTTTTTAAAAATTAAAATCGATGTCTATTGATTTACGTTTTTCTTAAAATTGATTATAATTGATCAATCAATCAAATCGTTTCTGAAATATTTTCAAAAAACTGAAAATTCTAATTTTCGAAAATCTCGAATATCTTCCTTATTGATTAAAATAGAATCATGAAATTCGATATTTTTATGTTAAATTCGATGAGCAATCGAATAGAGTCTGAAGAAATAGGTTAGGATTGACAATTTCGCAGATATAACTGTCAACTTTTTCTTATGGACGCTACTTTGGGTATTCATACCACGTGATACAAAAACAAAATCTGAATGCGATCATATAACACACTTATGCTTTTGTTTTAAAACAAACTATCAAGATACTACAAAAGATTTTGAAAAAAAATATATCTAATAGCCGGATGCGTGTAAATATTTAGAACTAAACTAAATAATAAATCTTACTCAATTATGGTACTTATTTACATTTTTACATAAAAAAAAAAATACTTTTTAACAAAAATTCTTAGTAACCTAATATTTTGTTTCAAGACAAAAGCATAAATGTTCCTACAGTCGTATTCAAAAATTATTTTTACATCACGTGCTATGAATATCTAAGGTAGCGTCCCTAAGAAAAGAAACAGTTGACAGTCGTATCTACGAAACTGTCAAACCTAACCTATTTGTTCGTTACTGCGTTAGGTCGTCCATCGAATTTAATGTAAAAACACCGAATTTTATGATTCTATCTTAAGAAATAAAGAAGATATTCGAGATTTTCGAAAATGAGAATTTTCAGTTATTTGAAAATATTTCAAAAACGAATGAAAATAGAGAAGATTTTTTTGTATATTTTTTAGACCTCAAGATAGCGCAACTTTTCTATAATTTAACCATCTTTGTATCTGTTATAGTTTACACAAGGTCCTCATAGTGGCCCTTTGATCAGTTGTAACCCTGTATATTAAATAGCATTCAACTTAAAACACCATATAACCAAATTTTTTAAATCAAACTAATGAAATTAATCCCATGAGAGAAATCAAGTTTGCTTATTTATTTACCAAAATTAATAGGAGAAAAATAAAACTTAAATAACTTGACCCGTGCAAAGATCCAAAAACCAGGTAATTTGTGAAAGAAAACGAACAACTGCTATTAAAATTAAATGTGGGGGGGTTGTTGTTTCTCGCGATCGGGGAATGGCATTTTCTTTTTTGTGTTGTGAACAAATGAAATGTTCGGTCCTTTTGGTGATATTTTTTTTTCTGAAACGCGCCATACTTCCTACAAAAAAGAAATTCCAAGAATGACCGAGTACTTAATTTATTCACAACACAAATGAATTAAAATAATTGAAGAAAAACTCACCCTCCTAGCATTGAAACTGATTATTAAAGCAAAAGAAATAAAATTTCTAAAGTAGTATGCAAGTAAATACAAAAAGTGTAAAATAATCAGTTAATTAATTTAAAATAGAAATTTGGAATGAATAAAAAATAAATAAATAGTCAAATAAGGTAGAATTTTGAAGGGGTGACAAGAGCACAATATAATTTTTTAGATATAAAATCAAGGACACGACAGAAATCTGAGTGATATTAAAAAGAAAAAAAAATGCGTCAGTAAAAAATAACTCTGAATGGATGCAAGCCAGGAAAGGCTTCTGAAGTCTATTTGAAAAGTTTTATCCCTTAGTTTACAAGTAAACTTGTAATATAAAATAAAATGAAATGATTTGAATAAAAAAAAACAATTAAATTCACAAAATAAGTAAAATAATGGTAGAGGTTAAGCAAATGATAAGAAAATATAAATTCCTACACAAGAAAATGTGCAGTAAAAAGTGCTACGATTTGTGGTAAAATAGGGGATGGGATAGCTACAAATTGTAGGTACAATTATAGTAAATTTTATGAATTTAAAACGTGCCTGTAGTAAAATGTAAAATTTAATAATAAAAAAAATTAATTTCGACAATAAAAGGATTTAACATAGGAATAGAAAGATTTAAATAGAAACTTCAAGAACTTGTATTCTGACCGATAAATGGTTCAATAGCTTGTATCGATCAAGTTTCACTGATTATTTAATTTATTAAAACCCGATTTGCCTGTGAACATAGTTTTGAAATAACAATTAGGCTAGCGAGGCTAGATGCACGTGTTAACCGCTTACTTGGAGCGAAGGTTTTGCTACCTAAACATACCAACCAAGTTTGCGCGCCAAGTCCGCCACGTCCGGGTAAGCATGTGCGTGTCTAAATAAATTAATAAATGGTTTAAATTGTTAATTTTTTAAACACTTTTTTCAAAAGAATGCCAACGCATTTTTATGTTTTTGTAAATTCTAGCAGATTCATCATGGAAACGTTTTCCTATTACTTTTACTTCGCTAATTGGAAGAACTGTACCTGCAGAATTGATAATTAAGTTAAATAAACCAGCGAGTATGCAAGGCAATCAAGAATAAATGTACCAGCGAATATAATTAACAATGCAAATGGCTTGCTGCAATTTTGCTAGAAATGCGAGGAAAAACTTAAACTTCAACTTACTCCATAACTGTGCTCGGTTTATGGCGTGCACTAAAATGAATTTTTCTTTTCCGCCGGAAAATTCGCCGAAAGTAAAATCGTTATTGAAACAACGCACCTACACGAAACTTATTTATTATTGGCTTATTATAAATAAACGTGCCATTTCAATCTCGAATTTCATTAAAAACGTATTATTACTGTACTTTATGCGCTTTATGTATAATGCATGACTTCCGTCATAAAATTATGTCATAAACGTTTGCTGTTGCACTCTCTGCCTGCAATAAATTCCAGGAAGATTTATTGTTTAGTATTGCACGTGTATTAAAAAATAATTATTTTCGTTTTTTTGTTCCTAGTTCTGTAATTGCGATATTTTAATGAGCGGTTTTCCCGGCATATGCAAAGCTTGACTTGACCGACTTCAACTACTAGTTTTATTTTTATTTTGATATAACACTCTGCAGTAATTTGTTTTACGATTTCAAAAATTGGCACTCTACCAGTTTTTCTAATTTATGAACTAAAAATTTGGAATTCTTTATCACAATTTTATTATACTTTGCAGTATTTTAATGACCGGTTTTGCCGCATATTTTGCAAGTTCATTAAGCTAATCTAAACAATGTCCTAAAAAAATGAAATTGGAAACGTGACAGTTATTAATTTTTTATTTCTTTAGTCACACGTTATTATATTAAAAGAAATTGTCCGTTATTTTTTTATTAATTTGGGAAATTGGTTTAATTCGCAAGGATTCCATATTTTTTATGTTCAGTCTGAATTTAAATTTAAATTTAAAAAAGAAGACAATTACACATTTCCGATTTTTTTTTTTTTGAATAAGTACATAAATTAATTTACTTTTTTTTTCTTCAAAATAATACTAAACATGTTTGCAGTGTAGAAAAAAAACTATTTAAAAAATTATTTTTAAATGAGAATGAATCGTTGCAAACCTGTGTACAGGGTGTTCCACACTTATTATAAGTATTCCTAAGTACTAGATCAATTATAAACTGTTTTAAAATTAAAAAGAGAATCAATTTAGTTCAGGAATTGTGACAAAAATTTCATTTTTCTGTAACATGAAGTTTCTTTATAAGGGGATGGGACGATTCGCGGTCGCCGACTCGCCAATTCGTCATAGAACCAATTCGCCGTCGACACAATTCGCCGTCGTATGTTACTGATTTATTTTTCTTGATGAGCTTCATAACAATTTCTGACTACTTTAAATATCTGTAAATATCTACGAATTGCATGAAAATAACTATAATTTCAATACGCTTTAAGTAAATTAAAATTTCAAACCAAAATAAATTCTTAATTACAGTACGACGATCGTAAGACATAAAATTACAAACAAATTAGCGCTGTTAGCCCATAACCATAATTACCATTTTTTTTATGGAAACCCCAATTTTGTTATCATTTTAAATGACGAGCTTCCATGAATCAATATCTAGAAAACAGTCAACTTTTGATGTGCAGTGGTTTTGATTTATATGAAAGTTAATATAATGTTGAGCAGAATCTAAAAATATGGAAAAAATTGGAGAAATTTTGCAAACTCCCTGCGGAATAAGAAATATTTCCTGGAAGAGCAAAAAGTTTTATCTGTTTCTTTATCTGCGTATCATATTTAATTAATGTACAGGGTGACTAAGCAGGAATTCCCACCCCCTTTAAATCTTTTATTTTTCATTTCAGCAAAAAAATTTAATACAAAACTTATAAGAACTGAAATAAATTCTACAACTTTTATATTTTTCTTTCTAAAATCAAAAATCAAAAAAATTAAACAGGAATTATTTTATAGACACCTTCTACAATATTAATTTTATTATGTATGTAGCGCCATTATAATTTAATTTAGAATCGAAAAACATAATAATATACATTGTTCCATTAAAAAATAAACTAATTTTAGTTTATATCTCGCTTATTCGACCATCAATTGTTTTTCTATGGGCATACAGAGAAACTTTGAATTAGTCCCTGTAAGAGTTTTTTTTTTCTAAAATCAAAAATGAAAGAGTTAAAGGGGGTAGGAATTCTCAGCCAGTCACTCTTTAGAAACTATTTTATTTTCAAAAAAATTTGTTGCAAATCGTTTTTGGTTGCAGTGAAACACTCGGGCAGCCTCTGTACAACTGTTTCAACCCTGTTTGGGGCTTCTTTAGCAGAAACGTAGGTCAAAAAGCGATCTATTTTATCTGTGTATTTATTTTATTTTCCGTTAAATATGTTAGCCTTTCGATTTTTTTACGTATAATTATCGTGTATTATTAGTTGTATATGTACCTGCATTTGAAACTTCGTTAACGGCGAATTTATCGACGGCGAATTGTACCTACGGCGAATGGGCGGCGGTGAATTAGCGATGGTAAATCGGCGACGGCAAATTGTCCTAGTCCCTTTTTATAAGGTAGTTACATTTTTGTTATTTGTACTATCTCACGGCACTTATTCATGCAGAATTTATAGTATATTTAGTTTATATATGCTTTTAAATTATTAGATGCTTTGGAACGTAATGGTCAATTGTTAGAATATTTTCAGTTGATAGTTTAGTGTACACCTTTCATTCAATTGTTAGAAAATTTGTTCTTTGTTATTTTTTTGCAGGAGACAGACATTTACAGCATGAATTAGCCGAGAATATATTTTTTTATGTTCTTCGTCTTTTTTTCAGAATAAATATTACGTGTGTTGTATCACTGTAAACAGAGTAGACGAGTGCGCGCTTACAAATATTCTAAAATCTGCTCGATGATTCATAAGAAAAACTGAAATAATCTAAAAGCATAGGTACTTAAATTCTGCACAAAAAAGCGCCATAAAGTACAAGTAACAAAAACGTATGACAGAAGAACGAAATTAAAAAAAAATTTGGTTTGCTGGAAGAATTACCTGGCACATACTGTATAAGTACATTTTTTTTAATTCACCACGCTTTTTTTAATTTCATTACAGATGTTAATTCGAAGTAAATGAAAAACGCAGTTAAATAAATAATTTGATTAAATTGATTTTACTTTTTGGTGAGTAATGTAAAGTTTCAAATTATTTTAACCCCAAAAAAAATGTGTATTCTTTCTTTATTCATCATAAAATGCACAACATTTTTTTTATTTTTCATATGTTTTTCGTTTACCAAATAAAACAGATGAGAATTTGATTAACTAAAAAAAATTAGATTCAAAATCGTTTAATATTTATAAATCAATAAATTATTAACATGGTATAAATCCCACCAAAAATAGATGTGAGCAGAAATATTGTACAGTTGCGGACAAAAACATTTGGACACTACTATCCACGGAGGAAGAAACAGAAAGAAGAGTTACACTAACAGCAGTTTTTTGTACGAAGTGGTAACTAAATATGGCCACGCGTGTCACAGGCTTTTTACAAAATTCTGGAACGTTCTCAAACCACATCGCTCAACCCTGTCCATAACGCATTTACTAAAGTAAATGTGGCAAAATAAGATTTTAGAAACGTCGATTGTATGTTAGATACTAGAGTTCCATCATTAAAAGCAATTCATTCCTCTACATTATGCTTGGTACACCATTGCACATCCTCAAATCCAACCTAACCGAACTATCCAATTAATATCTCGCTCGGTAAACAACTACTCACAGTTGCTAAATAAGCGCATATATTCTTGCTAAACTCAAATACAAGCACAAAATCAGGCAATCTTTTGCAACAAATGATGTTAACAAACCGCCATATTGCAGAAATTGACCCGCACCAAAGTGGTAACTTCCGTTAAGATCAACTACATTCTCTCACTATCACTATTAGTCGAGCTCCTTTGTAATCCTGGCAGTGAGATCTCACCAACATAATAGTCTTCACGAACAAGCAACCTCCTCACTTTTGGGTTCAGATAATTCTAAAACTTTTGTGAAATTTGACACGCTGCATTGAAATTTGATGCGCTTAATCGTTGCTTGATAGAAAAGTGTATACTATCCAATTAATGTCTCGCTTGGTGGGCTACCATTCACTAGATGCTAAATCAACACGTATTTTCGTTCTAAACTCAAATACAATCACAAAATCAGGCAAACTTTTGCAGTAACGGATGTCAACAAATCGCCGTATTGCAGAAACTGACCCGCCCCAAAGTGGTAACTTTCGTCAAGAGAAATTGCATTCTCTCCATATCATTTTTACTCTAGCTCCTTTATAATTTTACCACCGTCATTCCACCAACATAATAGTCTTTACAAACAAGCAACCTCCTTATTTTTGGGTTCAGAAAATTCTAAAACTCTATTGAAATTTGATTCGCTTAATCGTTTCTTGATAGAAAAATGTATACTATCCAATTAATGTCTCGCTTGGGGGGCTACTTTTCACTAAATGCTAAATCAACACGTATTTTCGTTCTAAACTCAAATACAATTACAAAATCAGGCAAACTTTTGTAGCAACGGATGTCAGCAAACCGCCGTATTGCAGAAACTGGCCCGCCCCAAAGTGGTAACTTCCGTCAAGAGAAATTGCATTCTCTCCATATCATTTTTACTCTAGCTCCTTTATAATTTTACCACCGTCATTCCACCAACATAATAGCCTTTACAAACAAGCAACCTCTTTACTTTTGGGTTCAGTGTATTCTATTTTATTTTTTGGCCGCCGCTGAAGAATGAAGAAGTTTCCGGCCTCCTGCACGGTCTACGGTCTTTGCTGACCGGTCTTCAGCAGGGGAGGAGTTCACTCTCTACTCCAGTGACCGAGTCCGACTTTGCAAAAATTCCATTGGCCCAAAAGCTCGGACCACTAACCACCTCTGGGGCAAGTCTGCAGCAGGCAGCAAATTCGGTCATTCCATTCGATGTTCCAGATCCAGATCGAGTTTATCCAAATCGAATGAAGGACAACAGTTTACTTACGTAAACCGTTCCAACTCGAGAATCCTTCAAGTCATTGTTTTGAGAGGACTTTTTTCTTGCTTATGATGTAATATTAAAAGCGAACAATAACAATTACTGACGTAAGTCGAATTAAATAGCCAACTATTTCATAAATGTGACCAGAAATTTTGGTTACGTAATACAAAAGAAAAAATTAAAATATTCGTCATCAAGCGGAGTTTAAGTACTACTTATGACCAGGGAAAAGAATTCAGGCCACTTGTTCCGCGTACGGTACGAAAATCTAGTTCTCGGACTGTATCAGCCCCGCCCAACGCTTGCATTGCAGTCCTTCCTCTCCCACTCAATAACAATTCGATGCATCGCATTGGAGACCGCAAGAAGGCGGCAGGAGTAAATAGTACATTCGGCGGCGTAAAAAGCGTCCAACACTAAGTGGCCTGAATTCTTTTTCCTGCTTATCACTAAAATAAAAAATATCATCAAATCATCCCATTAAAAAAGATGAGATACCGAGCGGTGCGCAATTGTCCAAGAAATTTTTCCTTACGAAAATAATTAAACTCTTGTATGTTCCTATTGTTATAATCAGCTCTTCATAGAACATCTAAATTTGTAAGAGATGGTAAAAAATTTGTGTGGCGTCTCATTAAAAAAATTCAGATGAATTAATGCAAAATTCTCGAAACCTTGGCACTCCTTTGTGGTTTTAAATAAATAAATGAAGAGAGTTCGGAGTTTCTATTCTTTTTGGATGGGATTGCATCATCTTTTGAAACGATTGCAAGCGCATCTTCGTTTTTCTGACTCGTGAGATTTGTGGCGAAATTGTTATACCGCGCGTTCAGACACTCATAAAATTTCCGGCGTCCTCTGTTTCAAAAGAAAAAATTAAAATATTCGTCATCAAGCTGAGTTTAAGTACTACTTATGACCAGGGAAAAGAATTCAGGCCACTTGTTCCGCGTACGGTACGAGAATCTAGTACTCGGACTGTATCAGCCCCGCCCAACGCTTGCATTGCAGTACTTCCTCTCCCACTCAGTAACAATTTGATTCATCGCACTGGAGGCCGCAAGAAGGCGGCAGGAGTAAATAGTACATTCGGCGGGGTAAAAAGCGTTCAACACTAAGTGGCCTGAATTCTTTTCCCTGCTTATCATTAAAAAGAATGTATACTATTCAATTAATGTCTCGCTTGGGGGGCTACCATTCACTAAATGCTAAATCAACACGTATTTTCGTTCTAAACTCAAATACAATCACAAAATCAGGCGTAAACTTTTTCAGCAACGGATGTCAACAAACCGCCGTATTGCAGAAACTGACCCGCCCCAAAGTGGTAACTTCCGTCAAGAGACATTGCATTTTCTTCCTATCGTTTTTGATCTAGCTCCTTTATAATCCTGCCACTGTCATCCCACCAACATAACAGTCTTTACGAATATAGGCAACCTCCTCACTTTTGGGTTCGGTGAATTCCAAAACTTGATACGCTTAATCGTTGCCCAATAGAAAATAAATTTTAATAAAATTTATTTCCAAATTTCGAAGCAAAATGAGACAGTAAAGGCTGGTTTACATCGAGGAATACTCTTACGTCAGTTGAATAACGTGGTGTCCGAAATGTTTTGACCGCAACTATGCATGTTTCATACTTAATTATTCTAGAACACCAGATGGATTGATTAGAACCGCCTTCTCGCCGAGTATAATAACACTTTCAGTGCAATGCAATTCAATGCAAATTTAATTTATTATTGCGATTATCCATGAGATTAGTAACAAAATTAAAATTTTGAATAAAATTCATCCAAAGAGAAGCCTCGAGTTACTATAATCACTATATATAATAATTTTAAAGTGACTCGAGGCTTCTCTTTCGATTAATTTCATTAAAAAAAAAATGTAGTTAATCTACAGATTGATTCAAGCAACTAGGTAGGTGGTGCAGGTCCTCGAATGCGATCGGAATGATTTGGTTAAGCAGCGAAGGGAAGAAGGCTTACGCACGTTGAATAATGTCAATAAACAAAATAAAAAATAATTAATATTAGCCAGAGTAGCTAGCCTTCTGCATTTTTCATTATCGAAATTATTGAATGTGTGTAAGCTTTCTTCCCCTGTTTATATCTACAATCTGTCCCGGTCTCACACACAAGGATCGCACTCCATACCTAGTTGCCCGAGTCAATCTGTATAATCTTGAACTGAAAAGCGATAATTTTTTTTTTATTATAAAATAAAGAATTATAAAATAAACGATTTATAAATTCCAATCGAATAGCAGAACATCTACAGTTGCTGCGTTTACAAATTTTACCTTGAAGTGCAACCCCAGGTTTGTAATCGCATCATATACAGGGTGATTAGTAAGATGACGTATTCTTTTCATTAAAAGTTTAAATTTCGCTCCAAGAGCAAAGTATCACAGAAGTTTTTAAAGTTGTGTGCACGCTGAAGAATGTATTTCTAAATTTGATAAATAAATCTGCGTGAATATGCAGTTTTCTTTTTAAGATAAAAGTAAGTTACATAGAGCTTACCTCTTTTAACTTATCACAGTATTTAGCATAACATTATGTTTCATGACATCTTTTAAGTGCCATTTAAACTAAAATATTTAAAAAGTTTTTTACTTTTCGAGTAAGTTTCAAACAACGGTGTAGGGAATATATTTCTAAAGAAAAGACAAAAATTATAACATCTCGAAAACCAGCATGTCACAAGTCAAATTAATTGCAAATGAGTTCCAATCACCCTGTATAACGCAACTCATTTTTTTGTTTGGATTATTAAAACGTATTTACTCATTAATTTAGAATCGCTTGAACTTGAGTTGGAAGGATTCTAAAAAAAATGTCGAAATTGCGCTTGCAGGTAAGTACCATCATGGGAAAGTGAAAGAAAGTCACTTCTTCATTTAAGAATGAAGGGAAAAAATCATGGTTTTGAAGAATGACTCAAAACGAATAGTAAAGGAATAAAAAAAGAAAATTGAGAATAAAACTGAAGGGTTTACGAAGGAAGCGAAAGAAAATTGAAGGAAAAACAAGAGAAAAAGAAACAGAATTATAAGAAAATAACAATTAAGTGAAAACGAAAAAGTCTATTCTTTACTTAAGAAATGAAAGTAAAAAATCATGGTTTTGAAGAATGTGTAGCGAAAAGTAAGGTAATAAAACGAAATCGAGAATAAAATTGAAGGGCTTATGAAGGAAGCGAAAGAAAATTGAACGGAAAACAAGAGAAAAAGAAACAGAATTATAAGAAAATAACAATTAAGTGAAAACGAAAAAGTCTATTCTTCACTTAAGAATGAAAGGAAAAAATCATGGTTTTGAAGAATGTGTAGCGAAAAGTAAGGTAATAAAACGAAATCGAGAATAAAATTGAAGGGCTTATGAAGGAAGCGAAAGAAAATTGAACGGAAAACAAGAGAAAAAGTACTATAAGAAAATAACAATTAAGTGAAAACGAAAAATTTATGAAATATTTTCCGTCGTGATGGAATCAATCAAAATTATTAAATTAAAAAAACCGGACAAATTCTCGCTTATTTCTTTAATAAAACCTTGAAACTCTAAACGTTTAATAAATTCAATCTTAATTGACTTTATACGTACATATACATAATGGTGATTGTTAATTGAGTCTATGTGTACCAGCAGAAAGAAAATTTTGCTATTATTCAGACAGGCTGGAATCTAGATGATTAAAGAAAAAAAATTCACCAATTAATCCTGCCGCTCGCTTACCTTCGCTTAATTAACAGCCGTTAACACAGATTGCAAATTAACGAACACTTATTTACAAAACTGAGGAGCAACAATCAAGAGCACATAAAAAACAACGGTACATAACGTATCGCACTGAACACCGTACTGGAATCCTTCTTCATGCCTATGGCGGGGTCTTCACTCGTCTCGTCCTAGGCAAACTATTCCTTCAGCGACCACGATGGTTCTGGCGCGCAACAAGCGCAGTCTGCGATCTTTTTTTTATTTTTTGGCCGCCGCTGAAGAATGAAGAAGTTTCCGGCCTCCTGCACGGTCTGCGGTCTTTGTTGACCGGTCTTCAGCAGGGGAGGAGTTCACTCTCTACTCCAGTGACCGAGTCCGACTTTGCAAAAATTCCATCGGCCCAAAAGCTCGGACCACTAACCACCTCGGGGGCAAGTCTGCAGCAGGCAGCAAATTCGGTCATTCCATTCGATGTTCCAGATCCAGATCGAGTTTATCCAAATCGAATGAAGGACAACAGTTTACTTACGTAAACCGTCCCATTTCAAGAATACTTCAAGTCATTGTCTTGAGAGGACTTTTTTCTTGCTTATGATGTAATATTAAAAACGAAGAATAACAATTATTTATGTAAGTCGAATCAAACAACTAACTATTTCATAAATGTGACCGGAAATTTTGGTTACGTAATGCAAAAGAAAAAATTAAAATATTCGTCAACAAGCTAAGTTTAGGTGCTATTTATCACTAAAATAAAAAATATTATTAAATCATTCCATTAAGAAAAATTACAGGTATCGAGCGGTGAGCAATTTTCCAAGAATATCTCTTTAAGAAATTAATTAAACTAATGTATGTTCTTATTGTTGTAATCAGATCTTCATGGGACATTCAAATTTGTAAAAGAAATGATAAAAAATGTATAGGCGGTTCCATTAAAAAAAATCAGATGAATCAGTGCAAAATTGTCGAGGTCTTGACACTCCTCTGTGGTTTTAAATAAATAAGGAAGAGAATTCGGAGGTTCAATTCTCTTTAGATGGAATTGCATCATCTTTTGAAATGATTTTTTCAAATACACACCCTAAGTTTCCAATATTTTTTAAACTAAATTAACATTTTACCTCAGAAATAAAAAAAAAAAAACATTGCACAAATAGAATAAAAGGATTAATTCGACAAGAAGAAACAAGACAATTGAAACAACTGCCAACAAAATGGAAAACCGGTTATTTTTCGTTGACGATTTCCGTTTCTTGCGCTTCGTTGTACGTAGAAACATCGTTCTTCTTTTGCTTGTTTTGTTCTCCTTATTCTTCATATGTTATTATTGTTTATCGAGTTATATTGGCTGTTCTTTATTTGTTTTCTAATCGGTCTTGTTTTTAGAACAATTCACCTAATATTCAACGATCTTCTCTTGTTTATTATTTGGTCATCTTTCAAGCTTTCGTTTGTCTCTTTGAATTTCATTGTTTTTATGTCACGTTAATTTTTTTCTGATACAATTGAGACTTCTTACAATTCCTTCGTTTGTTTCTTGCTTAAGTTTTATTTTTCTCTTACGTTTTGATGCACAATTTCCTTCTTTCGTTTGTTTTGTACACCTTCATATAAAATCCAAGTTGTTTCGTTTTTTTGTTGAATTATTTTGAGGTTTTCTTTTTGTTTTCTTGCACAATCTCGACTTCAGAACCGGTTGGCTTAATATTATGTACTTCTTTTGTTTTTGTTTTTCATCGTTCAAGGTTCATCATTTAGGTTTCGTTTGTATTCTTTTCTATTTTGTTGTTTTTTGTTTCTATTCTTGACACATTGATTGTGTTGCAATTGACACTTCGTACAGTTTCTTCTTTTGTTTTCTGTTCATGATTTGAGTTTTTTGTTTCTCCGTCGTAGAAACGTTGAGCTTTTTTTATTCGCTAGTTTTGTTCACCTTATTCATCGTATATCCACGTTAGGTATTCAGTCTTTTTTTTTGTCGAGTTATTTTGACTTCTGTTTTTCGTTTGATTTATCTGTGTTAAATTTTAGAACAATTCGCCTAAAAATCAACGATCTTATTTTTTGTTTTTCATTCATTTTTGCCACTTTAAGCGTCAAGATTTCACATGTTGGTACCCTTTGTTTGTCGCATTAGTCGTTGACGACTAGCGAACGTGGAGGAAAACCGAGTCGATTTCTTCTACTGCCAACGCTTCGTCTGTCTTGCAAAAGAAATAGAAAATAAAATCAACGGATTAAACCAATAAATTATTGAAGACCTAAAGAAAAAAGACCAAATGTTGACATACTGGCACATCCAAGAAAAAGGAATCAGTGTATGTGTGAAGAAAAGGAAAGAATGAACAAATACATGGTCAAAAATGAAGAAAAAAACCTAGTCATCGTAATTTTTAATATCACGACATCGCAGATAGGCCTTCGATTTTCAGAAATTTATTAAGAAAGTAATTAAACGGAAAGTCTAAAATTAAGTTAAAAAATTTGGACCGGAAGATTGTAACAGAAGAAATAATCATATAAGATCGACTCCTCCATGCATCACAAGCCAAATTTTGCCTACATCATATTAATAGTTGCCAGTAAAACAAAACGAGGCGGCGGCGACAATATTAAGACGATAAATTACTAAACACGGCCTAAAAAGACAATAAAAACGTAACAGAACAAGAGAAAATTAAGTCGCTCAAGAAACATGGGAGAAATAAGGGATTCAAGCAGTGATAAGAATTCGAAAATGCATGAGTTGAGACAAGAAGCAGTAGCAAAAGAAATAGTTGTCGTGACAGTGGAAATTTCACAAAAATAAAAGTAAAACAGACTTTAATTGAAGTAAAACAGACTGAATGTGTTTGAATACATATTATTTTCTAAAGGATTTTCTAGGGGCGATAATTTTTTTAAACAACTCTTAACATATTAAGATAAAACACGAGCGCACTGTAATGCACACAGTGTTACGGTTTGGGAAACCGCTTTTCAGGAAACATCCTGTATATCGAGTTTTAAATCGCATCTATCTTCGTTTGCACAATATTAAGAAATTTTGTATGGGAAAACGCTTCTTGCTGCGACTGTCGCGTCTGCTTTTATTGCGTTAAAAATAGCTTTCTCTACCATCGCCTCCGTCCCAAGATTTAATTGAATTTAATTCTTATAACGCAAATGGTCTCACGCTATATGGTGGAATTCAGACAATTTCTTGCATTCGCTTTAAAATACATCAGCCATAAACCCTCGTAAAATCCTCAATGTGCCGACGTTTCTTTTAACTGCCTTAAGTAAACAATACCGGCTGGAGCTTGTATTTTTAGATATAATTGCATCATCATTTGAAATCGTCTGTAGATGCTGCTTTTATTTTGTGGAAGTGAGCAAATTATTTAGCGTTGTTGCGGACCCGGCTTTCAAATCGGATTTATTTTGGTTTGGCGTCTTCATACGCCAAGATGAATCAATCGTACGTTGATGACAAAACAGGTGAAAGATACCCTTACTTACGACTGCGGCTTAGGCTCAATTTGCCGAGTTGTATAACTTTTATCGTACTGCTTTCGGCGCTTCACGCCAGTCGATACATGTAAAGCTTTTAAGGAATCCGTCATTAGTTAACAAGTTGTTGCATAAATTGAGTCTTTTCCATTTCCTTTGATTTTCTCATCTGCGGTTAAGATTACTGTCGGATCAATGAAGTAATGTATCGATCCGGCAACTGATCGATAAATCGATAGATGGATAAAGTGATACGTCGTTGAAATTATGTATCAATAATGCGATGAAACGCTGACGTAATGGTTTGATTGATAAATCAATTGATTAATGAATCGATTAACCATTGCTCTCACGAATTGATGGATACATTCAACAATGCTAACACGACGTAGCGGCTTGATTGATAAATCGATGGATTGATGAAACTAATTGACCGTAGAGGCTAAAGATTGATGGATAAATTAAACAATGGATCAATGAAGCAATGTAGTGATTCATCGATGGTGCGATGACACGGTGTGTGGATAAATCTACGATGAAGTGATGCATCGATAGTTCGATGAAATAATGGATAGATTGACGAATCGATTCAACGTTGAATCCTTTGATTTGGTGGATGAATGGGTCGATGAAGCAATGTATTTTCGAAGTGATGCATCAATGGAACGATGAAATAATGAATTAATTGATAAATAGGTTGCTTGATGGATAAATTAAAAATTAAAGAAAGGAACTATGAAACATTGTATCAATCTAACGATGAATCGATGAAGCGATGGTCCGATGAATTTATCTATGAATTGGTAAAGCGATGAATCGATGAAACAAGGAATTGATGAAGTAACGCATCAGTGGATCGATAAAACAATTGATTGACCGATGAATTGATTGACTGTTGATGCAATTCAATAATTCAGCACTGCTAACATGACCTAATAGTTTGTATGATAAATCGATTGATGATGAATCATTAGACCGTGGAACCCATGGATTGATGAATAAATTAAAAAATGGATCAATGAAGCAATGTATTGATTCATCGATGGCCCGATGAAGCGATGTATGGATGAAGCTATGGATCGATGAAGCAATGGATTGATGAAGTAATCGTGATGAAGTGCAAAAATAGTACACAAAAACAGTTTCCTGTAATTATTCTTTGTCGAAATGGTATTAATTAAATATGACTTCATAGATAACATTTAAAAAATTTTAAAGCTTCCAAATTTATGAATTCGTCTTTAACCAATATCATTTTGGGAAACTGTTTTTGTCTACTATTTTTTGCTTTCAACTGTACATGGCGCTCATTTATTGGCGTGCTTAATTAACACCCACGCCCGTCACGACTGAAGGTGCTGGCTGCGCTGTCAGTTAATTTCCTCGGCACAAATCTTGTTTCTTACACACGGTAGGTAGTAACAGTCATCCTTTAAATATTTCAAATAACATTTTTTCCGTGAGGACATGTAGACCAGTAAATACTTCAGAAACAGTGATTGCCCAAAAACCTTTCAAGCAGACTAAAATCTTTGAATGGCGCATATTTTGCTTGATCAATGGTTATTACTAGAGATCGGCCAGTTTTAGGTTTCTCATATTAGAAGTAGACATTGAATAAGTATTTTGCAAGATCTTGAATGGATGTGGATAAGTAAACATAAATTAAATTAAATATACAAAATTCTGTTCAAATAATTTTAATACTTGAAATATAAAGCTTGATTTTATATACCACATTTTACTGTTTATTTATTTTATTTTATTTTTTTTTGAAAACAAAGTTTGCTGATATGGAAGGGTGCGCGTATAAGCGAAACGAAATTTTCAAAAGTTCAATTTCTAGAGATCTTGATATTTGATGAAAGCTAAGAACTCGTTAAATACTACTCCTATTAGAATTGGTGCTCATCCAAGTTCGATTTAACAAAATCTTTTATTCTACGTACAAACGGGTGCAATTTCACATCTAATTTTAGTTTTAGTATAATTGTTCAGTTTCACGATGCATCACGTGTAGATTTTTCTTGAACTAATTTAAAACCTGCATAGAAAGTCGACGATTTTCCGCAGAATTAGTATGCGTCTTGTATTCAGCGTTCTTCAGAATGAATACGTGCAATTCTAATTTGTTAAGCCTAATTAGTTTTCTTGTCTAATAATTCGCGCAATGCAAAACCAGGATTTGTTTTTCCTTTGTGATTTAAATACTAAGCCCTAATTTTTCAAATATATCAAATTTAGTCTAAAATAATTCGGCATTATGTACTTGAAGATAACTTCTCACTCTCAGCAAAACTCTTGACCATTTGTTCCATGAACGTGATTCGTTCCTTCAGTAACACCCATTGATTATCTTGTAGCGTAACACGTAAGTATTTAATGAATGCCTGAACTCTGTTTACGTTAATTACACCAATTTCTATCTAATTAATAATTTCCTAGCACGCAAACGACGTGCAAACCATAATTTACCTAGGCACTGCGTAGATCATATCAGCACGCCCGCCAAGTTTCAAGCTGAATACAAAACAGTCAATGAGCTGCTGAAAAAATGCGGTGATATTGTCTTCTTGTAGGTGACACGATCCACTTCCTGATCATGATGATAAGCAGCGACCCGATTAATTAACCACACGTCACGTATCTTCTAAGCAGCTAAAATGGTGCCTGAGGGAACGCTCCAAACTGCTTGGCAAAACCCGCTGTTGATTGCGGTTCTTAAATTTTTTTTTTTTTTGCTTGCAAA
This sequence comes from Prosopocoilus inquinatus, assembly GCA_036172665.1. Taxonomy (NCBI): domain Eukaryota; kingdom Metazoa; phylum Arthropoda; class Insecta; order Coleoptera; family Lucanidae; genus Prosopocoilus; species Prosopocoilus inquinatus. The sequence goes on from CM069877.1 coordinate 38,090,962, forward strand.
AATCATTAAGTATACACTCGTGGATTTGTTACTCTGGGGGTCAATTGTTCGCCGAGATTCTTTGCCATCACCTTGATGATGTGACTCACTAATCTAAATTTGACTCATTTCGTCGAAATGATTACGATTCTGTAAGAGGTGAAAGATTCTTTTTTTGTGCAGATTAAGGTGAAGGACATAAATTTGGTATTCACACATAACGGCTTGTTGTTTTGTATTTCTAGGGTATTTCCATTCTAAAACCTCGTTTTGATGATGATGTCTGTGATAGTTGTTGCTGTCATGAAAGCATCTATCGCAGAAACTATCATTGTGTAAAAACCTTTTTTTCTTTTTCCATTCTAAAACCTCGTTTTGATGATGACATCTGTGACAGTTGTTGCTGTCATAAAAGCAACTATCGCAGAAACTATCATTGCGTAAAAACCTTTGAAAGTTCTGTAGCGATTACTGTCAGTGTCAAGGTGTTTACACGATGACAGTTGTTGCTGTCATGACTGCAACTATCAACGTGAAGATGAAGTTTAAGACACCTTCGGTAAACTGAAGTTAAAGCTTGGAAAGTTTAAAAGACAGTGGGAGTGCAAGTACTGCTGAAGAAAATGAGAGTTTTCTTTAATTCCAAGAGACTTTCACACAAAATAAAAAACTCAAAGAATAGTTAAATAGCATCGAGAACTGGTAACAATTAAGTCAAAGTGTGTCTGGAGTATTTACAAAAGTTAAGCGACAGACTTCCTCCAAGCACGTCGCAAACTAATAAAGCCAAAACAGGCCGTTTCTACCTTTTTGTCTTTTATCCATCTTTATATTCTACTACCACTTGTATCCTCCATCGAAGGATTCTAGAAAACATTCAAAGAATTGTTAAATAGCAACGAGCACTGGCGACACTCAAGTCAGAATGTATCTGGAGTATTTACAAAAGTTACTTAATTAAAAAAAAGAACAAGTGGGATACAGATTACGAAGGAAAAAAAAAACAAAAAAACAAGTGGGATACAGATTACGAAGAAAAAAAACACAGAAGAATAGAAAACTAAGAACAATAAATAAACATCGTTAAAAGAAATTGGATTTAACTTCCTAACCACAAAAGGTTTGTTTAAAAACTATATACGTATTTCGGCAGCTATGCTGCCATCTTCAGTAGATGATATAGATCAAGAAGAAGGCATCTACTGAAGATGGCAGCCTAGCTGCCGAAATACGTACAAATAAACTTTTTGTGGTTAGGAGGTTAAATCCAATTTCTTTGTACTACAAACCAGTCTCCAATACATTTTAAAACATCGTTAAGTATATTAAATTTAAAAAAGCAACAAATTCAGAGATTTTCGATTGGCCCTAAAAGCCTGTAAGGGAAGGAAAGTTCGACAATAGTAATTCGCACGAAGAGAGAAAGCAACGGTCGCAAACATACCCATCCCCAACTCCAAGGACGAGGCTGAGACAAACTCTGACGAGGTTTTGTTCCTCCAGTGCCAAGTCAAAGCCAACGAAACGTCTACCACGAGTGTTGTCAACATCAACCATGAGTTGTGTGCGTTGACACAGCGAAAATTGGGCGAGGCGACGCCCCTTCTTAACAACACCACCAGGCGCTGGAGGTGTCGCTAAACGACAAACTTGTTCCAAGCACGTCGCAAACTAATAAAGCCAAAACTGGCCGTTTCTACGTTTACATTCTACCTAAAAACAAGTGGGATACAGATTACGAATAAAAAAATAGAAGAATAGAAAACTAAGAACAATAAATAAACATCGTTAAGTATATTAAATTAAAAAAAAAAAACAATAAATTCAGAGATTTCCGATAGGCCCTAAAAACCTACACTAAAAGCCTGTAAGGGAAGCAAAGTTCGACAATAGCACGAAAAGAGAAAGCAACGGCCGCAAACATACCCGTCCTGAATTCCAAGGACGAGGCTGAGACAAACTCTGACGAGCTTTTGTTCCTCCAGCGCCAAGTCAAAGCCAACGAAACGGCAGCCATGAGGGTTGTCAACATCAACCATAAGTTGTGTGCGTTCACACCGTGAAAATGGGGCGACAAAACTTAACAAAACCACCAGGCGCTGGAGACATCGTTAAACGACAAACTTGTTCCAAGCACGTCGCAAACTAATAAAGCCAAAACTGGCCGTTTCTACATTTACTTTTTTATCTTATATCCATCTTTATATTCTACTACCACTTCTATCCTCCCTTGAAGGATTCTAGAAAACATTCAGGGAATAGTTCAATAGCATCGAACACTCGCGACACTTAAGTCAGAATGTATCTGGAGTATTTACAAAAGTTACTTAATAAAAAAAAACAAGTGTGACACAGATGACGAAGAAAAGCAAACACAGGAGTACAGAAAACTAGTTACAATAAATAATCATCGTTGTGTAGATTATATTTAAAAAAAAGCAATAAATTCAGAGATTCTCAACAGGCCCTAAACGCTTGTAAGGGAAGGAATGTTCGACTATAGTAATTTGCACGAAAAGAGAAAGTAACAGTCGCAAACGTACCCGTCCTGAACTCCAAAGACGAGGCTGAGAAAAACTCTGACGAGCTTTTGTTCCTCCAGCGCCAAGTCAAAGCTAACGAAACGTCTACCACGAGGGTTGTCAACATCAACCATGAGTTGTGTGCGTTCACACATCGAAAATTGGACGAGGCGACGCCCTCTCTTAACAACACCACCAGGCGCTGGAGACATCGCTAAACGACTGACTTGCTCCGGGCACGTCGCAAACTAATAAAGCCAACACTGGCCGTTTCTACATTTACGTTTTTATCTTATATCCATCTTTATATTGTACTACCACTTCTATCCTCCCTCGAAGGATTCTAGAAAACATTCAGGGAATAGTTCAATAGCATCGAGCACTCGCGACACTTAAGTCAGAATGTATCTGGAGTATTTACAAAAATTACTTAATAAAAAAAAAACAAGTGCTATACAGATTACGAAGAAAAGCAAACACAGAAGTACAGAAAACTAGTTACAATAAATAAATATCGTTATGTAGATTAAATTTTAAAAAAGCAATAAATTCAGATTTCTCACAAGCCCTAAAACCCTCTAATAAAAGCCTGTAAAGGACGGAAAGTTCGACAATAGTATTTTTCAGCAAAAGAGAAAGCAATAATCGCAAACATATCCGTCCTGAACTCCAAGGACGAGGCTGAGAGAAACTCTGACGAGCTTTTTTTCCTTCAGCGCCAAGTTTAAGCCGGCGCGAAATGTCATATCACGAGAAAACCTTCTACCAGGGTCTTCAACATCGACCAAAGTTGTGTGGCGCCCTATAAGCGTTCACACCGCGAAAATGCGGCGACGCCGCCTTCTAACAACACCACCGGGCCTGGGAATATCACTGAACGAGTGGCTTGCTCCAAACACGCCGCAAAGTAATAAAGCCAGAACTGGCCAGGGAATACGGCCAGTTTTACACATTTTTAAAACGTTAATCACAAAAAAAGTGCAAATATAAAGAGCGTACCTACATAACATAATGTGTTTGATTTGACAAACTGTTACTTTATTGATTTATTTTTTTTTTAACTTGTTTTAATAACAAGTTGTCCAACTTTTTATTACGCTTACATCAGACTCCTGATTTCTTAAATCACTGGGTCACTTCAGTTTAAACAGTTGCAAGGAAACAGAGAGCCAGTAGTTGACTGTAAAAAAAGTTTTGATACAAATCATAGTGATTACTATGTAAATTAAACCCAAATTTTAAGTCATCGTTATTATACTACTGCAGAGATGTACTGGGTGACTGTTATTTAATTTAACAAACCAAATTTGCACCACGTAAACACTATCTAAAGTAAAAAAAATCAAACATCAAAATCTTTGTCTTGAATCACCTAATATTAAAGGAACTATTAACGAGGCATTCAAACGAGTTCTTCAGACAAACAGCCTCGTTTGGGGGGATTAAACGTAGATTCCAACGAGCCAGATGCTGTGAAGAGGAGATGGCGTGCATGAATCGAAAACATCGTGACAGCATCAAAATTCAATATAACGGCTGACGTAAAGAAGGCCCAATGGCGTTAAAGGTCGAGTGTGAACGCAATTTAATATCTCCGTCGAACAACTCGCAAAAAACTGTAATTCTCAGGATCTAGTCATGCAAAAAAAAAAGGAGACGTCGGAAGTACTTTATGACTGTCTGGCCGTGTAGATTAAATAATTTGGTGCAATGATATTTGAAAATAGAAAGATACGGCAACCGATGGCAGGGTCCCTGTAACCATATGTACAAAAAGGGGCGGCAGTTAGACTCTTGGCCACTGCACATGTTTTGTCATTTTTTTCTAGAAAATGTTTTTTTCAAACAGTATAGAGACTGTCACTGTGTACTTGTGGTTCACCACTGGAAGTCGATCACTCCAGAATTTTATTATCCTTCCAATTTAGTTGTGTTTCGCAGATTGAAATCGGAAAGGTAAGAAAGAAGAGAGAAAATTAAAACTAAAACAAAATACAGGTTTGATTTTGGAAGGAAACTAAAACGCTTCTTAAACAACATAAATAAGCGTTTCAATTATTGCCAGACGCGTTAAGATAGGGCACGTTCTTATTGAAACTCGCGTTTTGTGCGAGAAGCGAAAAGTGCTGCGTCCGCAAAATTGGGGGAATTTTTCACCAACCGTCGCGGTGGTGGAAAGAAAAAAAAATGTCAATGAAAATAATTTATGCTTTAAAAAACCGTTAAGTTCAACTAAATTAAAAATTAAAATTTGCATTTATAATAGATGGATTTGTACGACCCTCATTTTTATTATGACTAAAAAAAAAAAAACTCACATACATTTGGGTTCTCAACTGATTGTGAGACGACAAAGCTACGATTTATGAAGGAGATAGCTGGATCAGGATGATTTTGCAAAACCGGTCATTACTTGGTCACCGGAGTGGCCGCTATTCCATCAACAGGTATTGTAGCAGCTACACAGTATTCCAGCTACGATTGCCAAATAAGGTTGCAGACCATTCGCGGAGACAAAGTGTAATTTACGAACCCCATAAAACCTAAAATACATATTTACAGGACAATTTTACGTCTTAAGGCTGTAGGCAGTTAGTTCTTCGCTGCAAAATCCAATTCCTCGTTCTAACTGTAAATATAATTGGAAAATTTAATGCGAGAGTAATTACGTTGTTTGCAATTTTGCATGTACACTAATGCTTAAAAGTTTCGAAATGAAAAGCAATAAAATCGTTCGAATTTGAACCTTATTGAAACGGGCCTAATATATTTCGAACCTTAAGGAACAGAGACACTTTCTCCGCACCCCGATAGGAGGGTTGTTTACTTAGGTCCTATTAAATCCCGGCGGGTGCAGATGTTTATGGTTTGTTGAATTTCGTTGCCAGTATTTGGTTCCGAGTATTTATTGAGGCGACGCGCGGTTGCGAACGCGGACGCGGTGGCGAATTTGTTTGATCTCTTTTGCTTTAACTTAAAAATTGAACAAAAAATGGTTTTTTTTAATTAGAATATTTTATATTGTTAAATAACAGGATTTCAGATCATATTATAGAGACATATAAATGTTAAATTGCTATAAAGGATCGATGATGTTAATTAATCTGAAAAATTATAATTATACCAAATTTCTGCCTTTATACACTTCTGGTTTGTTTGACTTCACAAAAATTTTATTCGTTTGTAGTTTGTGTATGTTTTTCTGTGGATTCTAAAATTTTCATTACGAGAAATACATAAACAGATTTTTAGTAAATATGAAATACAGGGTGATTTATTAGCTCACCGACAAGCTTTGCCATACGGAAAGCTCACATAATTTTAAGAAAATAATAACAATTAGGACATATGTTCGATTTTATTTATTTTTAAGTAAATAGAAGACCTCACAATTTTGATTCTAGTTATTTTGTCCCGTTCCTCTGTACAGCTGTTTCAGTCCTATTTGGGGCTTCGTCAGCAGAAGCGATCGCAGGATGTCGCTATTTAAGCGGTTTCTATTATGCTATTTAAGCATTTCCGTTATATTTTACATTTTTTCACGTCATCTTCATTTTATAAATGTTAATATATTGATATTTTCAATTCAATTTTATCATATACGTCTTATTCACATGTCAAGAAACCTATTCATGTAAAATATTTTCGACATCAAGAAAAATTATGTTTCATTTTACGGAACCTCTGTTTTATGATACCCTTTTGTTCTTTGTGATAAAGAGATATCACGTATAAAAACATTTATTTTGTGAAAATATGTGAATGATTTTTGAGTATTTGAAAAAATATATAGAATGAGCTAGATTATTTCTTATTATAATAATATAAATGCTAAGAAGTTCTGCTCAACAAAGCTATTAATTAGTTGCAAAACATATGTGTATTTAATGAAACTAGAAAGTTAAATTTAATTATAACGAAAAATAACAGATTTTATTTTATTGACTTATTTAATTTCAATTGCCAAAGTTTCAGAAATTTTAATTTCATAATGCACACATTATTTACTACACATGTTATAATATTTAGAAAATAAATTTTGTTAAATTTCTTATCCATCCAACTACAATGAAAGTCTTTCTAGCAGATTATTCAAGTTGGTTGAATAAGTTCGCATCTGTGTTAAATCGCTGTGTTTGCGATGACCGGTTTTATTATCGGGGTAGCAGGTACGGTTGTAAAAGCTATAAGGTTCATAAATGCAAAGCATAAAATTTCTTACTGCCAGTGGCATGTCTCGTACTCCGAAAACTTTATAGCAGAAGTGTACATAGAATTTCCGCTTTTAAAATAATATCATTTCTTAAATGTTTATTAATAGAACCATTTGTGATTTCTTCTGCAAAGAAAAATATTACATAATAATTTCGATTCAGAAAATAAAACTTTTCAGTTTAACTTGAAGGCTTCGTCGTTCACTCTTGAATTAGAATCCTGACAGTGGCGGCCTTAGGGGCGGGCGAACCGGGCAACCACCCAGGGCCTCGAGCTTTCAGAGGGCCCGCGCCATCTGCCATACACGAATTTTTAATATTTTAACCCACGATAATTCAGTCAGAATGGAAATCATTATCGAATGTCTACTTAAAATCATGTAAATACGAAAATATTTGCGGATCTGTATAAGACGAACATATTAGAGCTTTAGGCAAAAAATAAAATAAAAATCTTACGTATAAACAGGTCATACGTATAAATAAATAGTTGTCCTTAATACTTCCTTAACAAATCGTACTTTTAGAGAAACACAAGCTCTTATTCCTAGAATAACATCTGTTGTATGAGGACTAGATTTTATGGTTTTTGCCTCTTCGTAGAATTCAAATTTGCTTGTAAATAATCGCATTCTACTTTTAAATATCTTTAAGCAAGGTTATTGTAGTTTATATTTAACTTATAACTAATAGGTTAACTTAATAGGTTGGTTAATATTGGTGGATTTTCTTTTGAGTTATAGGAGTATTAGTATTCTTAAAACAATATGCGTGGATATACTGATTCTATTTGATTTTAATTTCATTTTTTTCTTTTAGTTTTAAATCGAGTCGAATCAATTTGACTTCATTTTATATTTGAATTATCAGTTTGATTCCCTTTCGTTTTTTCTTTAGTGCTCTTAATTCGATTTGACTAACATAAGTGTTATGGAATATTCGCTTTCGTCTTATTTTTATCACCGATCGTCTTTTATTTTACTTTTTTAATTCCTTATTTGTCTTTATTTAATTCAATTTTTAATACAGCGTGGAAACTAAGCGGCGGATAAACACGATATTTCCAAGACGATCAATTTTTTCAAAAGACATTCGGACCAGTCAATATCTTCTAGTTTTATGTCCTTACCAGAAATTATTTTTAATATTACCGGGCGTTTGCAAAAAGTTGGGCGAGTGTAAATTTTATTTTTTTTTTTAATAGTACCCTCCCAATTAGACAAAATTGACGGGCCAAGCGCTTTTTTTTAAATTATTTGCCTTGAAAGTATCGAATTTATCCGCCATTTAGTTTCCACGCTGTATAATTAATTGATCGACTTTTTTTCTATCATTCGATTTCATTTAATTTATTTTTTAACTGTCACCTTATCTTTAATTCGTTACGATTTTTATTTTAATTATCAATTGATCGTCTCCTGTTTTTGTTCTTCTTTTAATTTGCATGATTTGAATTTATTTTACATTTTAATCTCTTCGATCGATCGCCGTTTTTGTTTTCTATTTAATCTGATTTTATTTTATTTATTGATTATCAATTGACCATCTTTTGTTTTTGTATTTCTTTAAATTTACTTGTTTTGGATTTAGGGAAGGGATTTACTCCATTTAAATTTATGGAGGGGATTAAAATGTTCCTTCGATCCATCGCCATTTTTGTTTTCCATTTTATACGATTTGGTTTCATTCATTGGTTATTAATTGATCGTCTTTTGTTTTTGTTTTTTTGTTTCATTTACTCGAATTATGTTTATTTTACATTTTAATTCCTTCGATCGATGGTCATTTTTGTTTCTTGTTTTATACAATTTGATTTTATCTTTTAATTTTTTTAATTAACGATTACTTATTATTTTTATTTTCGTCTATTTTCTTTAATTTCTTGTTTGGCTTTATTTGATTCGATTTTTCATTTTTTAATTATCAATTAATTGACTTTTGTTGTTCTTTTTTTTTACTTACTCAATTTGAGTTTATTTCATTTTAATTTTTAATGCTTCCAGATTAAATTTTTGCTTGTCAATGTTTATATCGATTTTGCTTCTTCTTAGTTTTACATACTTTTTATTTTTGTCTTATCTTCATCCGCGATCGTCTTTTGTTTTTGCTTTATCAAATTTGACGGGTATTTTATTTTGATTATCAATTAATCGTGTTTTTTTTTTCTTTTTTTTATATATCTTTATTTTATAATTACATTTTCATTTCAGTCATATTTTTATTTCACAATTTTATTCCTTTGTTTCCGTGCATAGTTCCATTTTTACGTGAAACTATTTTACATGCTTTTTTAAGTTTTAGTATTTGCTGCTTTTTATGAAACAAACTTTTATCTTTATCCCAAGGGGCCCGCAATCATTTCTCGACCGGGACGTCGCAACTATTGCGGCCGCCTCTGAGAATCCAATTCAAGGAAAAAACTTTTTGTTTTGAATAATTACAACGCCAACTTACACTTAGGTAAACAAGATATCAGTTTTGCGTTTTTTTTTTCTCCAAAAAAATTTGCTGTAAATCGTTTTTGATTGCAGTGAATTTATCAATCCTAACGCAATATTAGGTCAAAAAGCGATCGTGGGATGTCACTGTTTAAGCTGTTTTTCTTTCTCGTTTACAAACGTCTCAGATTTAGATAAAATAAGCGTTTGAATTACTGCCAGACACGTTAAGATAGAGCACGTTCTTATTGAAACTTGCATTTTCTGTGAGAAGCCAAAAGTGCTGGATTTGGAAAATCAATTTGAATTTTCCAGAGACCGTCGGCGCCGCGACATCTCTCGGGGAGTAGTTTTTGAAAGAAAGTCTTAGCTTCTTCCCAAATGATCATTCCACAGAGAATTTTTCGAGCGCAGACGTGTTGATAAGAAAATCCTCCTCAGACTTTGCGGGGGGTTGAAATCGAGGTTGATTCTAGTTTTTACTAATTGACAAACGCTGATTTTTTTCTGAAATTATTATTTTCCTAGTTTAATTTATTTAATTAAAGAATGCACGACTGCATGCTTCATTTCATAACAACAAAAAGAAGAAGGACAGCCAAATTAATAAAGGTAAAATCACCTCGAAATTTTTATCAGCGGCGATAACATATAGCGGATGTTGCAAATGCATTCCTTTGATCTTTACAATAAAAACAGATATGCAAAAAATAATAATTTAGATGAAACCGCCGATAAAATTCAATAAAAATCCAATCAGAGTTCTCAATTTATTTTGTTCCTCGAGATAAACTCTACTTTAAGGTCCGATCTACTAATAAAGTTCCCAATAACGTCATTGGCCAAATGAGTTGAATTTTATAAATGGTCGTCAAGGTGATTCGTCAAATAAATTTATTAGGAGGTGAAAAGATTGGGCCTAAAGCTACTTTTCCTGCTTTGAAAATTTGGAGGATTGGGTATTTGGGGATTGCTGTCATTGGCTTTCGTTGTTCACTTGAGGAAAGTGATTGGTTAAAAGCAGCTTAAATTGTAAATATAGTAGGAATTTCATTCAGATTAACTTCTCGACGTAATTTCCTCAAGCAAAGCTAATTTTCTGATTCGATAACCTTGTAAGAAAGCCGCGACGACACTCGAATGAGATACTAAATATTTATGTAAACATAAAATATTGCTTTATCGATTTGGCATCCTATTCTTATGCTGATAATGATAAGATATGGTTATCTTCTCGTACATGGAGGAGTCTACGGCGTGATAGTTTAGCAAAATGACCGATCGCACAAGCAAAGTTTTTGCGTCCAAAAAGAATTTGAACGTAAATACTGATGCCGCTCTACAAACTACTTTGGTGACCAGAGTGAAGAGCTTTCGAGATCAAGAATCACCAACGCGAGGAAGGTATTATACCAAATTCTTAATTATTATTATTATCACTGCACAGATTCGGATTAACATTAAAGCCCCAAAAATAATGTTGATTAGAACCTACATAGAGCATAGGATTGATCAAATATCTTATTTGATTTTTTTTAAGAGAGAATGACAACAATGCAGGCAATGAAAGGCATTGTTTCAGATTAGCAATTTTTCACTAAATCATGTCCATTCGTTGTTTCTTGCAAGTGAAAAATTTCAAAAACAACGAATTTTGCCGGAAATCGAACGAAATTCGACTGAAACGCTGAAATGGTCCTGATGAACAAAAAAAAAATCTTTGTTTAGTTATAACTAAAACGAGATGTTGATATTTATACTGCAGCGATGCCCTTGGGCTCTTCGAAAGCGCTAGCCCCGCTCCAGGTTGTTTCGGGGAAACGAGAATTCATTCACAGAGAGACGCGCGGCAAATAAATACTTAATAAATGCCACCGTCGCAGTTGTTACGTCTAGAAGGTGGCGGGAGGTTCTCTTCCTCCAGAAAATAGTCTTCATTAGAGCAAAGTCGATAAACTTTTTTGTTTATTTATAATTGTGATATCTTGAATAAAGATAACGATTTTTTACGATACTTCACGGGAATTGATAAAACTTGAACGTGCACTTTTCAAGCTCCGTGAACAATACGGTTTATCTTATTTTCGAGTGAGACACAAAATAACAATTATTCGTAATCGATTCACCTTGAACACTAAATAAATAAATATTTCCAATTATTACGTTTGAAAAATTATATTCCAAATTCGCTTTTTTACTTTTGATTTTACAAAAAATTCATCACGCCTATTTTTGGTTAAAAATTATCCAAATTGTTTACTTAGCATTTCGCAAGTACGGTCAGCGACACCTGCTTCATTGCTGTAGAAACAGCCCACACGAATTACCGACGTGTTCTTTGCTTACAGATCAAAGTCCCTTTCGGTATTTGGAACGCCAGGCAAAATGATCGTTTTAAATGAGGGGATTCCATGCTAACATTTGAAACTCAAGTCGTTGAACTTACTTGCAATGCTGCACCAGAAGATCGTGTTTCATTCAAAACAATTAACGCGCTCGTTCATTAAAACGTGTTTCAACGAGACGCTAACAGGTTTGATACATCGACTTTAGGACCCAAACTTTTAGAAAATGCATTTTGTCACATCCTGTACAGACAATAACTTAGTATTTTAATAAAACCCCGTAAATGAACAGAACTTTTCCGTGACGTGGTGCAGTACACTGACTAAAACGCATATTTGGAACCTCTACGAGGAAATAATCAAAAACCTGACTAATAAAAATAAATCAAAGGAAAATATTGTTACGACAAATCTGCTTTTAGAATTGTGACGCCATCTACCGTCTCCGTGACGAACAACCTTACCAAATGGTAATAAAATAGGGTCATACGATTATAGAATGAAAACGTCTACTATAAAAACAGAACCTGTCACCTTATTTATTTAAAAGTGCCAATTTATTTAAAAGTGTTTAATCACATCTTGATTTTGTTTTAAATATAAAGGACGATTATTTCTGCGAAACAATTCTACTTAACCTCACTTTTTAAGGTCTGATTCGATTGGAACCTTGGAAGAGCTTGTCCAATGTGGAATATGCCTGGAAAGACTGTCAACCCCTCGCATGCTGCCATGCCAACACACGTTCTGCCTTTCCTGCCTGCAGGCTCACGTCCTTGCAAACATAGTGCCTAAATCACACGACGGTCCGAACCTAAAGGACGTCAAGGACGCGATAGCGCGGCAGAACGTAACAGTGAGGTGCCCAACTTGCAACCTCCACATCAACCTGGAAAACGGAGTGGACAGCTTGGAAGCTTTACCGAAGAACGTGTACATCAGCTCGCTCTTGCATGTCTTGGAAACCTCAAATGAGCCGAAGACGCCGACGCAACACGTCGGTCCGGACGTCAGGTGCGTCAAGTGCGAGACGATTTTCAATTTTGAAGTCGAAAAGTGTCAACACTGCAAACAGGTGCGTCCACGGCCTTAATAATTTAATCCAACCCAATTTAATCCAAAAATAACCTATCCAATTCAGGTTTAATTTAAAGCCTTCCGCGGCCGTCGTCCATGGTTGAATTCCTGGTTTCCAGTCGAACTTCTTCTACTGCCGACGTTTCGCTCTCCAATGCAGAACTTCCTCAGCGCTGCTGCTGCTTCTTGTAAGTCGTCAACGACTTCTGCAATGGAGAACGAAACGTCGACAGTAGAAGAAATCCGAGACACGCGATTCCCAACCGGAATCCAAGAATTCAACCAACCCAATTCAATCCAGAAATGACTTATTGTTTCAGGTATTCTGCACGGTGTGTTGGTCGAAACACATGCACGAACTGGAAGAGCAACTGAAGACTCTGGTTTCTGAATTGCGCGATTCCGAAATGCGATTGGCCCACAAAGTCGACGACTTCGAAGGAAGATGCGACCAGTTGAACGAGGCGATTAAGCAAGCAGCTGGTATGCGGATGGCGGAAATAAAAGCCAGGGAAAACGAGCTGTTGAAACAGGTCGAAAACTCAAAATTGATCGAAAAACAATCGTCGGTGCGTTTGATGCAGAAAATCGACGAATTGAGGGAGAACATCGAAAAAGTCAACTTTAAAATTGTGGATGAAAAACAAAAGGTTGGTCCTTTCTTTTTGGTTTTCACCGTTTGTCAATTTTGTTTCCCAATTTGTCAAATCATTTTCCAATTTTGGAAATGTCTTAGTACGTCAAGTAGGAAAGTCATTTGGCAAATTGGGAAAAATAACTGACAAAAGAGAATAATACCGTAAATTGAAGAACTGGAGATTACCCAAAAGTCTTTTAGGTTCCTGTGTTTATCAACTTTCATCGAGGCACCTCAAGACTTCTAGAAGAGACTTCGCACTGGGGAGAATCCCGAACGACCTTCGATTCCGATTCTTTCCAACTGGACGAAGACAACGAAGGCCTGTGCTCGGAAGTCGAAGATTCACAGGTGATCAACGGCGTGCGCTTCACTTCCGATCCTTTGGAAAACAAAGAAACCCTCATTGCGCACTACAAATCCAAATCGTTCACCGCCAAACTCTTCTGGACCAAGTGCCCTCGACCAGCGGGCGTTGGAATTTCACCGTGGTCCAACCACCTGTACATCGCTACCACCGACAGCAGAGTCGTACTCATATTAAACCGTCGCAGATTCAAGGTGACAGGAAGACTGACGTCCCCGGACATGCTGTGCCCTTACGGAATCGCGTTCAGCAAAAACCGGAAGGAAGTGTACGTGACTGATAAGTGGAAACACTGCATTCACGTCTTCTCCAGCCACGGCGATTACTTGAAGAGTCTTTGCTCGAAAGGCAGCACGGAAGGAAAAGTCCGGAGCCCAGAAGGCATCGCGGTCACCTCAAGCGACGAACTCATCGTCTGTGACACCGGAAACGACAGGTTAATCATATTAGATCCGGAAACCGGAAGGCACATATCAACGATAGGGTGGCAGGGTAAACGCACCACGCTGAACATGCCGACAGGGGTGGCGATCACCGAAGAAAATAAGATCGTCGTCGCCGACAGCGGCAGTCACAGGATCAAGGTCTTCAACATGATCGGAGAAAAACTCATGGAAATTGGGTCGTTAGGCCGAGGCAAGGGGCAGTTCCGCTCGGCGGAATGCGTCACGGTGGATCCCCTAGGGTTCATACTTGTGGGCGACGCGGGGAATTCCCGGGTCCAAATTTTTGATCCTACGGGACGCTTGGTTAGGGTGTTCGGGGGCGCCGGGAATGGGGCCGGAAAATTCAAGTGGATATCCGGAATCGCCGTGACGCCCCAGCTGGAAATCATTACGACCGATCATAAGAGTCGTTCCGTGCAGATATTTTAATCGCGTCGTGTTTCCGCAATTCAATTCCAAATTAATATTTTATTACTTATTATTATTATTATTAAAAATTATGTATGTTTAAGCGCTTGTAAACCGTCAAATTTGAAATAAATAACACATTAATATATCGTCTTGAAGACGGAAGCAAGAAAATTTTTACATAAATTCCAAATATAATGTCGTAATAATTTCCAGTGGCTGTTTACAGTGGCGGTCAAGAGTGGCGGGAGAACCGGGCAACCACCCGGCGTCTCGAGCTTTCAGGGGGCCCGCGCCATCTGCCATACACGAATTTGTAATATTTTAACCCACGATAGTTCAGTCAGAATGGAGATTATTATCGAATATCTACTTAAAATCATATAAATACGAAAATATTTGCGGATCTGTATAAGACGAACATATTAGAGCTTTAGTCAAAAAGAAAAATAAAAATTTTACGTATAAACAGACAATACGTATAAATAAATAGTTGTTCTTAATACTTCATTAAGAAATCGTACTTTTAGAGAAACACAAGCTCTTATTCCTAGAATAACATCTGTTGTATGAGGACTAGATTTTATGGTCTTCAATAATTTTTTGCCTCTTCGTGGAATTTATATTTGCTTGTAAATAATCGCATTCTACTTTCAAATATCTTTAAGTAAAGTTATTGCAGTTTATATTTAGTTTAACTTTTTTAAACTCTCGATATTATAATTAAATAACCTAATAGGTTGGTTAATGTTGGTGGATTCAATTCAATTACATAAAATGGACGGGTCCGAGCATTAAAAAAAAATTAATCGTCCTGAAAATATCGAATTTATCCGGCACTTAGTTTTCACGCTGCATAATTAATTGATCGATTTTTGTTCTTTTATTCGATTTCATTTAATTTATTTTTATTTTTTAACTATCACCTTACCTTTAATTCGTTACATTTTTATATTTTAATTATCAATTGATCGTCGTCTTTTAATTTACACGATTTGAATTTATTTTACATTTTAATCTCTTTGATCGATCGCCATTTTTGTTTTCTATTTTATGAGATTTTATTTTATTTATTGATTATCAATTGGTCGTCTTTTGTTTCTGTGTTTCTCTAAATTTATTCGATTTGAATTTAGGGAAGGGATTAAAATGTCCCCTCGATCGTTCCGACATTTTTGTTTTCTCTTTTATACGATTTGGTTTCATTTATTGATTATTAATTGATCGTCTTTTGTTTTCGTTTGTTTGTTTTATTTACTCGAACTGAGTTTATTTTACATTTTAATCCCTTCGAACGATGGTCCTTTTTGTTTTCTCTTTTATTCAATTTATTTTTTTTTGGTCTATCATCTTTTATTTTTTGTTTTTTCTTTGGGTTGACTTTATTTGTAACGATTTTTCATTTTTTAATTATTAATTGGTTGACTCTGTTGTTTTTTCTTTTCATTTACTGAATTTGAGTATATTTCATTTTAACTTTTAATATTTACAGATTAAACTTTTGCTCGACGATATTTATATCGATTTTACTTTTTCTGAGTTTTACATATTTTTATTTTTGTCTTATCTTCATCCGCGAGCGTCTTTTGTTTTTGTTTTATTAGATTTGACGGATATTCTATTTTGATTATCAATTAATCGTTTTTTTTCCTTCTTTATTTTATATATTTTTAATTTATTCTTTTCTTTTTTATGTATATCTTCACTTTATAGTTACCTTTTTATTTCACAGTTTTACACCTTTGTTTTCATACACAGCTCCATTTTTACTCGACTTTTTTTTTTTTAATTTACTTAGTGTTTTATACTTTTTGTAATGCAAAGGCAAAAACAAATATTTTCCCCTACCCCAGGGGCTCCGCAAAAAGTCTTTTCATTTCACAGTTTTACCCCTTTGTTTCCGTACATAGTTCAATTATTACTTGAAACTATTTTGCCTGCTTTTTTAAATTTACTTAGCAGTTTCTGCTTTTTATAATGCAAAGACAAAGACAAACTTTTTCCCCTACCCCAAGGGCCCAGCAAAAATTTCTCGCCCATGGCCCCGCAACTATGAAGGCCGCCGCCTCTGTGAAAGAGTTTCCACAAATAGTGAAGTTAATTTGACATTTTAGTATCAACGTGACGTAAATATTCTTAAGGTGGCCACGGAATTTGGAGACACTGAATGGAGGATATCAGATTCTTTTTGACTAAAAAAATAGACCTTTACTTAATATTTTCTGCTTTTTATAATGCAAAGAAGACAAACTTTTTCTCCTACCTCAGGGGCCCCGCAAGAATTTTTCTCCCGTGGCCTCGTAATCATTAAGGCCGCCTCTGGCTGTTTAGATATGCCAAAATACATATCTGCGTGATGTGTTGGTGGCAGCGCCGTAGGGATAAATTTTCTAAAGAGGTAGCGATGGGATTTTTAACGAAAACAAACAACGCCGCGACCAAAGCTAAATTAAACGATTGTGTTTATCCTTTCGCCCTAAAAATATAAAATATTTAACCAGCAATCCTTGGCGCGAGGAAGGATTCTTGTTTTCCTTTCTCGAAAGCGGAAGGCGTCAGCGCAGGGGGGTTCCTTTTTTTTTGAAGGGAAACAACACAAATCAATTTGTAATAAAACTGTAAATGATTTATTTTTGCCGCCAACACAGTATCATCGATAAATAACACAAACAGAAATGAACCTTAACTATCATTATCAATATTATTATTATTATAGCAGTCCAGTAATTTTTTTTTTTAACAATTGCAGCAGCACACATGAAGCAACACCTTCGATATTGTTATATTATTATATAATTCAATATTAGCAACAAGTACAATAAAATTTAAATGTAATAAGTTCCATATCATGCAATAATGCTTAACCAGAGTTAATTAATGATTATCGCACAATAACCAAAAGAATTTCAATCGAGAGATATGATGCAGGTGCGCGACGTACTCTTTAAACACAACTAAAACTGGCTATTTAATACTCGTCCTCCTCACCAGGACCACCCTCTATCTCATCCGGAGGTGCGAATCCATCCTGGGACAAACAATTTAATACATTCGATGTTGTATTATTTTGCTGTCGGTCTATTTGACTCACCTCGGTGGCATACAGGACGTCCAGGATTTTTTGGATTATTGGGTTAGCTTCGTCGGACTCCTGACACATTACTTCGATGTCTCTCAATTTGCCAAAGTAGAAATCTCTTTCTTTTTCTAACCCTTCCAAACTAACCTGGTTTACAAATAACAAAACATAGTTTACGGTTACAAAAACCATCTGCGTTTTGTTCAAATTAATAGAAAAAGTTTAAATTAATAGAAAATATGAATGTACTCCCTGTCTGCCCTCAAGTTCAAGGACACAATGAGCTTGAGATCTTATTAGAGGAGACGATTATTCTTTCAGCGTTCTTCAATCAAGCGTTTCTTGTATGGTAAACGTTTGAAAGGGTGAGCTGAATAGGCTTAAAAATTAAAAAAAAAAGTACACTCACCTTTAATTCTAAAATTTGATTCGTTAATTCCTCCACTTTTCCAGAAGCGTCTCCACGATTTGACACCGCGTTTGCTGTTTTGTTTGCTGTTGGGCGGACCGGATTTACTTTCGGCACTGCACACAGAAATTACATTCAACAATTATAAGGGCACATCCGCCATAATTTTTTGTTTGGTCTACAAGCACTATCTATTACATACGAAAAAGAAAGCCAAACAGAAAATTATGACGCGAAACGTGCACAGTACGTACATCTGACAAACTGAGAGAATTTGTACAAGCAGAAATTGAACGTGCAGTGTGAACTACGATTGGTATTACTGATTACTTACGTATGAAGAGAGTTGAGTTTCTGTAGTTCTCTCATACATCAAGTATCCAAATATGCAAATAAATGCAAATATCTTATTAAGGAAAGTAAAGGTATCAACCCCCTTAGACTCTAGTCTTAGTCCTCTCTGTTTATGAAAGTAATCAAACGAAAACATATTTAAAGATTTGATAGAATCCCCTTTCTTTTTGTATGTATACATGAATGAAGACGTCGAAGACCGTGATTACTTTTTAGGATAAAATTGAATAAACTAGAACCCAAGAGAAAATTACTTCTCAGGAATGTCTTTGTTGTCTTTATTTTGTGTTCCTAAAGAGGTAAGTATTTGCTTCAAGATCATTTTATCATTAATTTTTTTTTATTGTTTCTATTGTTGAAAAGTTCACACTGCACGAAAAAAATATATAAAAAAAAGAATAGAAAAGCGTACGTTTAAAATGCGTTAAAAAAGATTAAAAAAATGAATATGATCGCGCAAGAAATGAAGCAAAAAAAAAACAAACAAAGGAAAAAAAGAAACATACTAGCTCTGCCCACAGGCTTGACAGTTTTGGAAGGTGAATTGGGTGTGGAAGTTTTGCGGGTCATCTGAGTGCCGCCTTTGGGGGCGCCAGCACCACCGGCCCCCATCGGTTCTCCGTTACGCAAAGAAAGGGCGTCGTATTCGGCGCCTTTGTAGTTGGCGTCAAAAAATTTCTTGAACCACTGGAGGAACTCAAAGTTGTCTTGAAAACGTCCCTTCACCAGCTTGTCTATGGGCACTATCTACGCAAGCAAATGAAACATAACGTGCAATGAATGAAGGGGGCGCCGTAGGAGCCATACAAGAAGCACGGTGCTGGAGAATAAATAAATGCTACGCATTCACATACACCAACGAGAGAGTGCAGTCATAATAATGGATCACCTTTTACATGACAAAAAAGCTGGTAATACAAACGTGATGATACCACACCGGGTTAGTTGTTATTAACCAGTACCGATTCTTTAAACACCATAACTGCTATTTACAGACACTTTTAAATAAATACACTTCACGTGTTTGCTTACTTTAGGATTAGTTTTCCGTAAGCTTCATTTGTAGGGTATTTTTTTTTACAAGTTAGAATGAGTTCCAAAAATAAACCCTTCACATAAACAAAAATCTTATTGGAATCAAACTAAACTAAGAATTTAATAAAAAAAAAATTAAATTAAATGTCGTAAGTTTTTAAACAAAATAAATATTTCAATGAATGAGTTACAAGTCAGTTTCGATTGCAAGGTTACCTCTTGTCATCATAATAAATACCTCCAACGAATTGATAGAGTGATTGATTTTTAAAATCATGGCTTGAATTATTGTTTTAAGTTTCTAATTTAATTCATGTTAAATTTAAACTTCTTTGTGAATTTCGAATAAATTTCAAATAATATTTTAGTTAAAATTTATACAGTATAACTTTTTTAATTCGAACATGCCCTAAACCGAACTTCCAGTAATCCGAACAGCGGAAACTCGAAGCCATAATCCGAACAACATCTCTTTAATCCGAACAGCGAAGTGATCCCGCCGCACAAATGAGGAAATCCCATGGTTTCATGTTTTCTAAGAACTGCTCTCTTAAAGCTGCTTTTCCTGCTTTGGAGATTTGGAGAATTTGGGGTTAAAGAGGGAGTATGAGTTATGAATGTTTGCTGTAAATTGTTAAAAATATGAAGAAAAATTAACTTTTAAAATAACTACACAAATACACGATACTCCAAACCTCCAAAGCAGGAAAAGTAGATTTGCTGTTCATTATTCAATAGCACGTTGACCGTTCAGTCAGTTGACGAGTTCAGTTTGCATTAAATTGCAATATAGGATGGAGAGTACTTCTTAAAAGGAAATGCGTTAATTAATCGATAAACGAAAGAATGCGATGGGTTTCTTTAGTTAATTACTGAAAACTGTTTTCGAAATTCGTAGGATAATTGGTAAGAGGAGATTATCTATTTTGTTTGAATAAAAAATAACAAACTAAAATTCCATCAGTATCGATAACAACCTTGTATAGACTTCAACTCTTTTGCCCACCCACACAGAAGTGATACGTGACAAAATCATGAAAAAATGACTAGTCTAATCCTCGAGTGATAAAATATACGCATATAAAGACCAATGAAGTTTAAACAATAAGAATAAATCCATGTTAAGCACGGGTATCATAAAGAAACGTTTTGACTACTATCTTTCTTTCACTTTCTCTTACAAATGTGAAGTTTATGAGATGGTAAAATGTTTCAGTTGCGGAGTAATTACTTCAAACAACGCTTGTATAAGCAATCGTCGAATTTTCAGTACCACTACAGAACTGAGATGACATGAAAAGCTTATTAACGAGAACTTTCTTAATTTTGATCAGTTCCAATAACAACGTAAAAATGACCACCAATGGGCTCAAATTATCCTTCAAACCCTCTGGGGTTGTACCTACAAATTTTGTCCCTATAAATTTTGTCCGTCCCTTTTACAATTGGTTTTAACAAGTTTTAATCAAGTTCTCAACAAGTTTTTTTTGTAATTTTTAATTATTGTAATGTGCTACTTGAATTGGAATCCTTAAGCTGTTAGCGTCTGATGATGGAACTAATCTGTTTCGAAATATAAGGCGTAAAACAAAACAGTGTTTTTAAAAATAAAAAAAAAAAACAGCCCAATCCCGCCGAACAACCCTATAATCAAAACTCTCCAAATTTTGTTTTTCAACAAGTACGGCGTATTTGCGTACAAGTTTTCAGAAAATTTAAACACAATATTTCTAAAAATTAAGGAAATATTTCAAGGTCAACCGAACTAAAGTAAACCCAACCAAGAAAATCCAACCCAATCAAACCGAAGGCAAGTGAACCCAGCCCTATTGAAGTAAACCCAAATAAACCCAATTTCTGTTAAACACAAAATGTGAAACATTAAAAACGTTTCAAGGTCTAACCAATCCAACTAAACTGAACCTAAGTGAATCCAATTCAAGAAAGAAATTATCAAAAATCAACAAGAATATTAAAAGTTTTTAAAGAAATTGGAAAAAAAAACTGTAAAATATTAAAACATGAAATGCTAAACTTAAAAAATTTAAAAAGAAGATACAAAGAATAAAATGTAAAAAGCGTTTCGTATGTGAATTGAACCCAGCCGAAGATTTTTAGGAAAAATTTAAATGTAGGGAATTATGAAAAATCGAAACGAAAAATGATTTTAAAGAAATAAAAAAGATTAGAAACTAGAAAATGTTAAAAATTAATTTAAAAGAAGCCCAACTAATCTAATAACTTGTTTAACTCTGGAAAAGAGATAGCCAGTTTGGATAAAACCGGAAGAATTTCTAGAATGTCGCTTCTTGAAGAATATGCCATTGTAACATCATTTGTACTTTGTTTAAATCTCTAACCCCGCTATTCTATAACTCATAACGACATTGTTAAATAAAAGCAAATCGTTAAGTGACATTTTTTAAACAATCAATGCATAAAAATACGTTTTATCTAAGACCTGATTGGTCAAAATACTTCACTTAACGACTTTCGTTGCTTAACGATGTCGTTATGAGTTATAGAATAGAGGAGGTAGAAGGGTTGCATAAAACATTTAAGCCGGGATTAAATTTAAGTCAGACTTAGAATATGACTTCCTTTATGACGCACAGCACAATCTCTCACAGTCTAACTTAGGCTTAAACTTAATCCTGCCTTAAATGTTTTATGCAACCCAGCCTTAGAATTGTTTTCAGAAGTATTACAAGAGCTTTTGTATTGTTTTTGTTTTTGGATCGCACATTATTTTGCTCATCTCTTTCCTCCTTGATATTTTCTTGCTTCCATCTTCGTTGCTCTGCGTTTAAAAAAAATATATATATATCTGTTAGCTGTAGTTTTCTTTGAATTCTTTTTATCTTGTTTTTTCTACTCTCGTCTTCCTTTTCTTTGCCCTCTTTGACCTTTTGTGCTGTTCTTTCCGTTTCTTTTCCACCATTACCTCACTTTTCTCATCTTTTTCGATTGTAACAATTTGTTTCGACTTTTCTTTTGCCCTCTAGTAAACAAACCAACTTTTTTTTATTTGTATTAGTATTTACAGATAGAGAATTGAAGTAGTTTCTTATCGCTCTGTGAGCCCCATTTGCCCCACCTTGGCTACGCCCATGAAACCGCCGGAATTTTACAAAATACGCAATAATTCATCGCAAATTAAAACCTAAGTCTGCAAAGTATTTCAATGGCAACTGGATTCCTCCAGCTGTTCTCGTCAAAAATAGCCGATTACAGTAACCTACACCTAGTGTGCCTTCTGTCATGTTACGAAAGAAAACAAAACGTCCAAACCCGGCCAAGAATTCGCCTTCACCAGTAAATATACTGCGTGTTTTAGGCACAGCTTATCTATTTGGCTACTTAGAATTCTTCACATTTCATTGACCTTCGTTAGTCAACGAAGTGGCAGAGTTTAAAAGGTTAATAATAGCCCCCCCGGTTAAAAAATGCGACTCTCACTTCGTGAAACTTGTTTATTTTGCGACGCATTCGTCAAAGAGCCGAAGCAACATACAATAAATAATTGGAGGAAAAAAAAAACAAAGACGGCATGTCTGTCTAAGACTAAGAATAAACCAAAAGTATTCGTGTTGTTCAAGTCGGTCGATTGTTAAAACGCAACGTTTAATCAATAGTTATTTACATTCGTTACAGACGTCGAATGACAATAAAAACATCTATGTCACATGAAATGCATGTACACCAATGGGCAAAAGTAATGTGCCGCGAGTGAGAATTACAGAAACATATTTATGTTTTAAATATGTAGTCATACTAAGGCCTGATCTTACCACCTCCTGATAAATTTAAATACCGGTTAGTATCCTTATGTGTCAACATGGTTTTCCAGGGTATTAACCGCCAGAAAAATTTATCGAAAGGTGATAAGATCGGGCCTACGAAGAACATATTTAAGTTTTGATTCGTCATGTTATTTACATTTTCCTGATACTCAATAAAAACGATAAACTTGCATACAAACCGCACCCTTATGAACATCCAGGGGGCAAGCACTTAAAACAGTACGTTGCAGCCATCCCCTCTCAATTACTATAAGGGTCACGAAATTATCAAATGGTACCGTTTTCATTGAGCATGATAGTACAACATAGAATTGAAGGAGAAGATAATACAGAGTGTATGAATTCGAGCGATCAATAATGGATAGCTTGGCAACTTTGAGTTTTCTTTTACATAAATTTACCCCTTGGCTTCACTGTATAAGTTTTAAGACTTCAAAACCGTCACAAACGTTGAAACACGTTTAGGGCTATGAACGTAAATAAAATGTATGTCTGTAGAAAGCAGTTATGGGGTTAAGAAAAGAGGCACTAAGAAGCAAAAAAACGAAGACATCACCCTAACCATAGCACCACGTTGTATTACCTGGCTTTTTCAGCGTATGACCATTACCCTGTCTGTTGAGCGCTGGCTTCTGTTGAGGTATGTGGCCCCCGTGATCGTGTGCCCCAGAGCCGAGGGCCAAACCTGAACGAGCGTCCAGCGCATCATAACTTCTGCCGTCATAGTTGGCGTCAAAGAATTTCTTGAACCATTGCAAGAATTCAAAGTTATCTTGGAAGCGGCCTTTTATTAACTTATCTACAGGAATAACCTACAAGTTTTTTTTTTTCAACAAAACAAAACTGTTACAACTTCTGTGATTCTGGGACCTCCAAAATAATTTGGTTTCACAAAAAAAAAAAATTGAAAAATCAGAGATTCCTGACATCTTTCGTCGTTTGAAGGTACAATTTTCCAAAGGAAGTTCTCCAAAATTGTTTATTGTTAATGTAAATCAGAACCTACATGAATAAATTTTGGATAAACTCAGAAATATATCAGGCTCTGATTTTGTTTTAAATTAAAAGCGCTGGTATACAGGTATTAAAAAGAATTTGACATGGAACGAAACAGGTGTGAAATAAAACAGTCAACAGTACAAAAATGTGCAAACTAAATACAGAGGATTTCGGCAACTTATTAATTGACAGCATAAACAAACCAATACGAAACACACATCCGTAATTCATAAAAATAGAATGAATGAAAATATTAAATTGCAAAGGCATGTATTGAAAAAAAAACCTACATTGTTTATAATTACTTATTGTTATAATTCATTATGTGATGTGTGGCCTTTAATTTTAAAAGTTCCTCCCATCATCGAAACGTATGATTCGAACACAGTCATGTTTATTTTTATTCAATTAGGAACAGTAAGGACCATCGATTCTTCAAATGCACTGGATATTTCGAAACTTGTTATCAAAGTATCATAAATCAAATTATGACACATCAAACAGTGAGTAGAATTATTTAAAAAATATTTATCTGCAAAAAATCGTGCTAATCTTGACGTCACTGTCGATATAATATTATTGCATTAACGGTTCCAAAGGGTTAAACATAATTATCAGTGTAAAAAAAAAATGTTTCAAATTCAATAATAGATAATATTGAGTGTTCAAATACAAACACGTTTCTAGTTGGTGTTGGTTCGATGAACGTGTGTATACAGGATGTCCCACTTAAAGCGGATTCTTTCATACCTCTCTAGCTATTACTTTTACAAAAAAATGTTTCAAATGAAAGTTTCACTGTATCATACAATTTGCTATTTTAAATGGTACACCCTGTATGTTTTTACATATTCGTGTTCCGGGATAAATTTTAATGGGACTTTGTGAACAGCAACAGTTAGCTACAGTTTACTCTGATATTTGTCATATTTTTTGCTATCTCAAGTCAAGGTCTACTCTAAACATGGAGATTTTCATAGGCTATCTCGCATTCTTGAATTCTTTGTAAAAACTATTAAACTATTACTAAAAAAATTTGGCAATCTCTCTTCTCAAGATTTTTACAATTTACTGTTAACTATAATTATAAACAAAAATTATGTATTAGTTGTAAATATGAATTTATTGCCTCTGCATATTTCTCAGTTGGAATTTATGTTAATTTGCGACACTGAAGTAGAAGTTTTTTTTTTTCTTTGCAAAAATATAAACAAAATAGAAAATGTACATATATTATTGAACCTGACCTTTCTGCTAAAAATAGCAATTTTTGCCAATCACCTTCCTTTGATAATTCCATGAAAAGTGTATAAATTCTTTTTTCTTTCAAAACCGCATTTACCAAACTCGGATATACTAATTTAGTCCATGATAATTCACAATATACTTAAAGTTTATCGCATAATTTCCTTATTGCGTATAATATAAAAGTTTTGTGTTGACGTAATACAAACGTTTCTTTCTCAATCTAAATATAACGTGACTGTTTATGTTTTGCAAATACATGCGCAAAATTAACGTTCTTAACAAGTATCATTCCGCAATCATTAAATTAGATTAATCAGAAATTTTTAATATGCATAAGCGGAAAACTGTAACGTTTATTGCATTATTTACATATAGTTAAATACTTTTTCATTTAAGATAAATAAAATAAATAAATTTACATTGCTATGTTTTACTGTTTTGCATTTCTTTGACCTTGGTACATACCAGGAGATATGTGGATTAAATTAACGAAGATTAATGCAACTCTATCTGTATATTCAGAAGTAATTTGAAAAGACCTTTGAATATAATTTTTAAAACAAATCTAAAACAACTATCAATATTGAAAACTTATTAGTAGTCACAGACTTAATTTAATAGATTTTAAAGATAAAGCAATTGTTCCTAACATTTCACATTTTAAATTTCTGAATAGCACACCAATTTAAATTTGTATAAGTAAACACATAAATCCTGTGACACACAGTAATCTAATCTGTATTTGAACAATGAGAAAGTGATTGTTTACATTGTACTAAAATTATACGAAGCCGTTTATTTTACTCCCGAGTTCAAACGCGTGACAATATGTTTTCTTTGTTCGAAAAAGGAAATAAAATTTATTATTTTAAAAAGTATTTAATGCACTTGCACTTTAAAGATTCTGTAAAAGTTTCAAAATGAACTCATCTGGCGACAGAATATTAAAAATCTTTTTCATTCTTAACTGTGGATGAGTGAAACTAGGTCTAAAGGCTACAAATTTTTATCAAAAAAGTCATCTGTATGTAGTTTCCACATTTCTTATATCTATAAAATAAAAGACAATGTTACCTCCTTGTTTTATTAAATCTGACTTGGATTTTTTTTAAAATGATGTTGATTCCAAGTTTGTTAGTTACTTTAAATTTGTGTAAAGTGAAATTTGGCTGAAATTCCATTGGGTTATTCAGATATCCTGTTTACTAGGCCTGGGCAGACCTTTATTAATTTGCAATCGATTTAAAACTTTTTTCTTAAAATTAAAAAAATGAAGCTAAACAATACACCTACTGTATATTTAGGAGGCTACAGCAAAGATGTTGAATTTCAAATATCTGCAAAATTTTGTACCTTAGTTTTAATTGGACCAATTGCTAATATTTTTTAATTTATTACAATTTCGCATAAAATGCTGTGATTTTTGCCAAATGCTGAAGCAAATTACCAGCTTAATGAAACACTTTGGCGTACACATAAATCGAATTAAATCGATTTTTTTTAACTTATCAATTTATGATCAAGCATTGTGAAGGGAATTTAGGGACAGCTTCTATACAGTCAAATAAATTTGGACTTAAATATTCACAACTAAAATAAGAATAAGGCAAGTTACTTAAATGTAAATGTACACTTTCAAAATTTGCAATTTTGGATTTGACATACAGGGTGATTCACGCTTCTGTATTTTTAAAACAAATTTTATTTTATCGCCGAGTTGGTTTTGGCCACGGGCAACGAATTTAATGCTTGGCCAGGCAAGTGTATGTGTGGGTTCGATTCCTCTCCTGATGAATATGGGTTCTACGTGAGAGATAGAGCATTTATGCATAGAATTGTGTTTGTATTTAAACTGGCTCTTTCGTACCGAGTTTTCTAATATAACTCAGTATATTTTTAAAACAATCACTATGTAGATAACTAGAAAGTCTCAAGTTGGAGTCTAGCAGAATCAGTCATCTCTTAGCAAGTCAGCATCAAATTGACAACACTACCTAACTTTGTATGTTTATTTTCAAAGTTAAATTCAAGTACTGGCGGCAAACTGGACTTCCATTCCTCCTTGTGATTGGCTGAAATACATTTTTGCTGAAATATGGCGAACTCAATTAAAAATGTACGCCATTCTGCCCGACAAAATGTACTTCAGCCAATCATAAGAAAGAATGGAAGTGCAGTTTGGCGCCAACACTTGAATTTGACATTGACATTGAAAATAAGCAAGACAGGTTGGATGATATTGACAACTTGACATTGACGGGACTTTTTTTTTTCTAAAATATGGCCGATTATAGACAACTAGAATTCCTGTGTATTATTTATTTATCTAATAAAAATATACCGGAACTCTATAGACAACAACTTAGGCACGTCACCTTGCAGGCAGTTTTTTTTAACCTAAAATTTAAATTACATCACTGCAATTGAAACTAGCTGGCAACTAATTTTTTAATCACTTTTAATTCAAACGCTAAAACAAACGGCCCTTGTTAAAAAAGTAGACGTGCAAATATTTTACGTAAAATACTGGCCTTCCACGACGCAATACTCTTTCGCATTTTTCTCGATTTTTTTATTTATCGGAACCCAAAACCATATAAAAAAAAATTAAGAAATTGGAGCCTTTCTGAAGCGATTGAAGATCAATGACATAGGAGTCAAGACTATAGCAACCCTTTAACATTAAATGCCAAATAGACTAGGAAAGTAAACGAAACGTCACAGAAGGCGGAGCTGAGTCGTTTAGTATCTTTTTCTAATAAGTCGGACATATCTCGTAAATTATTCCTGCTATAACGCCGGGGTTAACGTAAACATAACCTAACATTGAAAAATATTACGACGACGAGAACTCACACTTCTATAAGCTAGTATGTTATATTTTTCCTTGAAAAATTCTTGATTAATTCATTACATGCTTTCTCACAGACATTTTCACCCAACTATTTTTATTTTATTCTTTTAGGTTATGTTTGTTAACGTTGTTGATAGGCGACTGTACTCAGACATACATTTGTAGCAAAGACATACATTTTGTTCGAATTCTTAATAACAAATAAATTAACTATTTACGTAAAATAAGTCCAACTGAAATAATTTTTCACCATAAGTTTCAGTAATAAGCAAAAGTTTTCACGAGAACTTTATGTAGAGTGAGTACTTTCAGTTTATTTAACCTAACCCATGCATTTTTGTATTCCAATAGACTCGATTTCGCCAGCTTTAGGACCGCTCACTTTCCTAATCTATTATTAAAAAAAAATACAGGATTCTAAATCACAACTTGTATTCAACCTGCCACACCTGAGTGCTGCTTTGTTCACTTTCTTAGCATGTGTTTCAGAATTGATAGATACATAATAAAAATAGCTTTTTACGTAATTTGGGGCTTGTAAACTTTAAAAAAATTTCAGTAAAACAACACCCTATAAATAATCTTTTCACAATAACAAACAATAGAGTAAAGTCGGCATATATGGAATAGACCGGCTAATATGGAATACCCGGTAATTTTGAAATAAGAAGCACCATCTGTTAAACGGCTGTGGAATTAACATAAGTTTCGGTATTGCAGGTCACTACTGCAGAGGTTCTCACCCGGTAAGATTGCATAATTTTACAGTACATGATTTTGTGAATTTATCGTTTTGGAAGTTTTGACGCGGTACCAGAAAAATGTATTTTGGCGTATTTTTTAAAATAAAAGTGTTTTTACACCAAAGTTAGTTTGTTATAGTGTACATTAGTACAACAGTTGACATTTCACCTTATTAATTCAAAGTATCGCATATTTTTCCTTATTTCATATCACCTCAACTGACTATTCAATATTACCCGCCATTTTAAATGAAAATGTTATGAAAATGCAGTTTTTTAATTTGTTACAGAATTTTCCCAAAAATATGTATTTCTAAAATCTATTATAAGTAACTCCTGGAAAACAACATAAAGTACTTTTAATTAAAATACCTGAGTATTTAGTATCTTAGTTCAGAATTTATGACGGCCCAAAGAATGGGTATTTCATATATGCCGACTTTACGCTAAATAAAATATACCAAATTATAATTATTTATTAAACATTTTCATACATTCCTCTTAGTATGTTTCCTATGAGGTAATTATTATTTAATTTCTGTATTACTTGAATGATATAAGCAAGGGAACCATTTGGTCCTGAGAACTGCTTTAGTAATTTTGACGGCTGTGAAAGTTATTAGTCAAATTGAACAGAATAAACAAACTATTTTTCTAATTGATGTTCTGCCCAGGTTATTTAGGTCTATTCTGTAAGCTTTTCATATTGATTATTATGTCTGTTAAAATTGATATGTAACATGCATAACAATTGATTTCCTAAAAAATGTATTCTCTTCAATTGATTGTTACGGCACATTAACATCTGATTGGTAGGTTTCTATAGTTGATATAAGGTGCTTTCTTTCTTTCGCTCACAAAAACTTGGTCCAAACGCGTTTAATTTCAAAGATGGACGTTCTTTTGCAAACAGATTAATCCCTACTTCCCTTGAAATTTCAGTCCGGATCGATAATCCCCTTTCCTTTTCGAATCAAACTACTTTTATGTTTTGTTTAGACTGAATTGCAGTTATTTGCAGACGAAGTCTCAATCCGTAATTCAAATCTGGGGTATTTTGTTACAACAACTAGATTCAAACTATTCAAAACCAGATTCAAACTTTTAAGCGAAAGGAAGCAGCCATAGTTACATATCAAATCATTTCTCTTCAATTATTGTTACGTATCAATTGAAATGAGTTGGTGCTTACAGAATACACATGATTGTATACCATGAAATTATTGTTTGTATTTATTTTAATAATCTTATGACTAAGATAACAAAAGGCGAATGATATTACCTTATCTACACCCATTTTCTTAAATCCAGCCTGAAGAATTTTGAAATTCTGAATGTACTCGTGTTCCAGGT
The DNA here is from genome assembly GCA_036172665.1 of Prosopocoilus inquinatus. NCBI lineage: Eukaryota > Metazoa > Arthropoda > Insecta > Coleoptera > Lucanidae > Prosopocoilus > Prosopocoilus inquinatus. The sequence continues at coordinate 38,121,272 of CM069877.1, forward strand.
TTGTCTTAAATTTGACCCTCTTCAGGGGTACAGAGCCGGTGAAGAGCATATCCATAAACTGACAGTACGCGGCTCCCGTGCATAGTTCTTCGATTTTGCCGAAACTGCTCTGCAGGCAATCGTTAACCCAAGCGAGCATGTCATGACGAGAGAGATTCTCTGTCGTCACGTTGGTGGAGTACACGTTGACCGCCATTTTTTTAACGTTTTCTTGATCACAACACTGAAAGAATGAACGAAATTAAACAACAAGTTGCACAGACTGTGAGAACAAGATCAAGCAAAATCGGGCGTGCAACCCACGCGATTAGGTTTGCCTCGACCGCTGTTGTACTTATCACGTTCCAAAATTGGACAATAAAGTTTCGCCAGCGCGCAAAAAAAAAGACCGAAAAAGCAAGATACCGGTTAGGCACGGTAAGGCCAGATGAAAGAAAAGATGAAGTACCGTTATATTATGTGAAACACGTCCTACTTATGGAGATGAATCCGCCGAATCTCTTGATTGTAGTTAGTTTTAAGCGCCGATACGAAAACCCGGTCGCATACCTGCCGCCGCAATTAATTTCGGCAAGCGCTAAATTACTAATCGGCCATGAGTTCACCGTGACATTTGATGGGCGAATTTACTGGAAATGTCAAACTCAAAGATTTTAGCTTCCTGTCGAAATCATCAAATTTTGAAACGGATATTCGAGACCAACGGTCGACGATACGCATTATCGTATTTTTGGTACTTACAATTGCGGTGCAATTAAGCCTTCTTAACACAAACGCCGGGAGGGGTTCCTACCGTTTCAGGACACTGAAGAATTTTAGAACTGCACGCGACAACATAACGAATGTAAATCTCTCTTATGTTAACGAGGTTGCTGGAGTAACGCGACAAGTTCTTTTGCGTTCGCCCGCCAACAATGTTGATTTAACAACAAATTGTTGCTAGGGGCGATCTACGGATTTTTTAACAATAAAACACTAACGGCGTACGCTAAAAAAGCAACGCACCCAACTCGGACGGTTATTTCTTGGCTTGTGTGTGGCAACTACTGCAACTGAAAATAACTGGCGCCGACTAGCGCCAATTTCAAACCAATTAAATCGCTGGATCTATCAAACTTAAATTTCCAAATAAATAATTATAGTAAATAGAGAGCAGTATGACACAATAAATGAAGTTGACGCTTGTCCGATGAAAATTGTAAGTAAAAACTTTTTGTATGACACAACGTTAATTAAATTAAATTCAAAAACGTTACAAAATGACACAGACAGGTTATCATAATCAAGTTTCTTATGGTAAAACTTGAATCAGGACTTGGATCTCTGTTAATTACAGATTATTGATAAATAACCGACGAAACAGTGAACGTCAATTACTGTCGAAAGCAACAAATAGTAGGTAAAAACAAGTAACCTGTAATGTTTAGGTTTGTTCGTTTGTCGCACGTTTGTTGCACTAGTCTGCACTCAAAGTATTTTCATCTCGTATTAATGTATGAGGTTAGAAGAAGACACAAATAGTCTGTGTGTACACTAGTGCAGCAAAGTGCAACAAACGAACAGACCCATTATTACTCAAAATTATTGATCAAAGCAGGATCAAAGGCGAGTTCTAGTGTTGTGAGTCACTAAAATTACCACGTTACCTTACGGTAAATTTCCAATGTTACCGGTAAGGTAACATTCATTTGTTATCGTTTCTTACCGTTTCTTACCTCTGTCGTTAAGATAACGTAATTTCGAGTTACACACTAAACCAATGAAAGAAATGGTCAAGGAATATTTTTGATTATTTAGGAAACACGTAAATACTAAAAAAAGGAAATAATTATTTCATAACCTAAAATGACTTTCGTTTAAACATAAATTTAATAATAATAATAATAATATACATTTATTTCAATAAATGATAGGAAAAAAAATATCACTACAATAGATTGGAAAAGTCAACAATGACTGCAAGAGAAAAAAAATACAAGAAATTCTTCTTTATACAATGAAGCCAAAAAAACTCACCCAAATAAAGACAAACAAATAAAAAAGTTAAAGTAAAGTTCTTACAAACTCTTAGCCTCACTGTAATTTAGAAATTCGTTCGAACACTATATGGTTCCATATTTACTAGAAATATGTGAAGTTGTTTTCTAAATTTTGACTTGAAACTCAACTTAATAACTCTTGGTAGTTTGTTGTAGAAAGACATTCCACTGTATAAAGGACCTTTTTCGGTTAATTGTAGCCTGTGAATTGGTAGACTGTAGTTATGGTGCCTGGTAGTATACTGCGAAACTTCGTGGTAGTTTTTAAATTTATCCTTATGTTATTTATTTAGTGGAAATAGATAATATTAAATACTGTAAACCCTATTTTTAACAAAAACCAAAAATATAATGCGTATTCGGTGCCAAACTAATCAGAAAATTGAGTAAAAGTCACAATTGATAATTGGTAATATTATGGTAACATTACCGGTAAGGTAACATTACATTACCGGTAAAGTAACATTAAAAATAAATAACTGGTAATTTAACAACACTAGTTTTGGGTAAAAAGTACATCCAATGTTTCTCAGACCGATTGGAAATCGTAATTCATTCAACGGGCCACAATTATGTGATTTAAATATAAGATCGACAGAAAAAGATCAGTTATGGAAGAATATTTTGCTTCCTATCAAAAATTTCAATTGCTTGGGCCTGGGAAGGCGCCTATGACACTTCGGTGCCGGGTTGCCTTGTCACTCCTGCAACCCCCATAGCTACGCCACTGTTCTCATCTCCTGATTAAGATCCTCTCTAAAGTCGTGATTAAAAAAAAAAACATAAACTATACAGCTTTATGTAGTGTTGTTAAATTACCGGTAATTTATTTTTATTTTTTAACTAAAAAGGTGATATTTATTCAACTTTCTGATTAATTTGATATCGGATCCTCATTATGTTTTTGTCTTTTATTAAAAATAAGGTTTTCAATACTTAATATTGTGTATTTCTTACGGTAAATTTTCAATGTTACCGGTAAGGTTGTTACCGTATGTTACCTCAGTTGTCAACATAACGTAATTTCGAGTTGCGCACTTACAAAAAGCACGTAAACCAACGAAACAAATGGTCAAGGTAGTGTTGTTAAATTATCGGTAATTTATTTTTAATGTTACCTTACCGGTAATATTACCGTAACAGCTCAGGTGAATATTTTTGATTACTTAAAATAAACGTAAATGCTAAAAAAGGGAAATAAATATTTCATAACCTAAAACGATTTTCGTTTACGCCTGAACTTATTTAGTGGAAATACATAATATTAAATATTGGAAACCTTATTATTAACAAAAGCCAGAAATGTAATTGGTAATGTTACGGTAACATTACCGGTAAGGTAACATTAAAAATAAATTACCGGTAATTTAATAACACTGGTCTGAAGGAAAATATTTTTAGGTTATGAAGTATTTATTTTCTTCCTTTAGTATTTACGTTTTCCCTAACTAATAATTAAAAATATTTCATGTTCATTTGTTTCATTGATTTACTTGTATTTTGCAAGTGTGCAACTCGAGTTGACAACAGAGGTAACTAACGGTAACAAATGAATGTTATCTTACCGGTAACATTGGAAATTTACCGTAAGTTAACGTAAACATAAAGCTAGTGTTGTGGGTCGGTAATATTACCACGTTACCTTACGGTAAATTTCCAATGTTACCGGTAAGGTAACGTGATAATATTACCGACGCACAACACTAGCTTTATGTGAATTTCATGAGTAAGAGAGAATTTAATGACGGCGTTGTTAAATTAAAGACGAGGTTAGAATACGGGCCAATGTTTCCGAACCATAAGCCAAATGTCAATTAAATTTAGGAACCTCAGTGATAACCAAAATTCTCCAAAGTTCGATTGGTTGCATAACCACATAATCATTTTTTGGATCTCCTACACATCGAGTGTCAATACAAGTATAAACAACTCCAACGTTTATTTTGCGTTATTTTTAAATCGGTTTTTGTATTTCTTGCGCACGATGGCGATTAAAATCGTTTATTTTTTCTTATGCGCCTGATCATTACTAGTAAAATTCCTCGTAGATTGGCAACAGTGGTTTTCGTATGCACAGGGTTTTTAACTTTGAGGTAATTGATTGAGTGTGAGTGTCACATTTGAAAATTGAAACTTGCTAACGGAATTATGTGAATGTGATGTTTTTTTATTCTTCTCGAAGCAGTTCAGTTCTTCCATTTCGTTGTCAGTGAAGTTTTTAGCGCGTAAGAAAACGAACATGGATACACCTATGTTTCGCAAGAATCAAGTGTCGTACCTGCAAGCAAGGGACCCAAGCATAATCGCAGGGCACATTAACCTGGAGTCTGTGAGGACTGTTTTGGCTAATACGAAATTCCAAGAGTGTTCTTCGATTGAAGAGGTAAGATGGTTATGTGTCTCTACATTTGGTCTAAACTAAAGGCTACTACACACGATGCATTTTGCCTGCAATGGAAGCCTTTGGAACTTTCATTCGCATATTTAAAACATAAGTCGTATCTTTCTATAAAGAAAAGTTGGAAAATACAATTTTCAGTTTCTTTACTATCACTGGGTGTACTTATCCTTCTCGAAGCACTTACTTGGCCAATGAAACTTATCACAAAATGTACAACAGATCGGACACCATTATACTCACTACACATTCCTACCATTAGTTTGTTGCATTTATATACTTCTTAGATTCCAGAATGTATCCAAGTATATTTGAGAATTAAGAAAATAGAACGTTTAGCACCTCAATATTACGAGTTAATCGAAAACAGAATTATTTGCCACTTTCCCGAAAAGAAAACGGCTTCCAAGGAATACGTATTTGATAGAATTTTTGGCCCAAAGAGTGCTCAGGAAGATCTTTTTAATGGTATCATCAAGCCGAAGTTGTTTCAATTTATAAATGGAAACAGTTCATCATTGCTTACATATGGCACCTCGGGGTCAGGTAATAACTAATTTTATTTTAATAACTTCATTTTAGTTTGATAATTACTTTTAAAACATGACCCTAAATTAAAATAGCTCTCTAATCAATGAATTCCTGTAACATGAAATGCTTATAATTGATACTGTTAGCTGTTATTTTGTGATATTCCATTTTACACGAATAAATTAAATTATTTAATTTATTTGTGAAATGCTTATTTCAGGAAAAACATTCACGATGTTCGGTACAACCGTTAGCCCAGGTATAATACCAAGAGCCTTTGAATACTTATTCAGAACGTTATCCTACATTCCGGATGATGTTACTTTTAAACCGGACTATAACGGTGAAGTAATTTTTTTAAGTCAATCAGCTCTTCAGGAAGAACGTAATAATAGCAAACAACTGCTGAATTACTTTAATTCTGCTATAGATAACCAACATTTACAAACTTATAGGTGAGTTTTTTTTTGTGTAAGTTATTTATGGTTTTTTTTTCTTTTTGTAAAATTTGTGTCTGGGTTAAACGGTTTTTCGTGAAACTTCAATATCAAGAATCAACCTTAAATTCTAATCCATAGCTTTTGTTTAATAAGTGTAAGTTAATTTTAACACTGGAAGCATAGCTTTATTTAATTAAAAGAGTCACTGTTTGTTTCAAGTTTAGTCTGTATTTTATTATTTATTGATTGGTTATATTAAACTTCGAATTATTCAATAAAAAGACTTGGCAAGTTTCAAGGATGTGGATCAAATCTAAAACAATCTGAAAATAATGTTTAGTTCGTAACCATTTTTCTTTCAGGGCAATGCAACAAAGACTTACTCTAGAACCTGTAGGAACCGTTGATAATCAACCAGACATTGTGTTCGGAGTTTGGGTTTCGTTTGCTGAAATTTACAATGAAAACATCTACGATTTGCTAAAACCGAAACCGGCTCGAGGAGAATCTCGTTGCAAACTAACTTTAGGCAACTTCAACGGACAAACTTTCATAAAAAACTTAACCAGCATTAACGTAACGAGTGGCCTGGAGGCGTATCAAATTTTACAATACGGTTTGCACAATTTAAAGTACGCCGAAACGTCCGTGAACTTGCATTCGAGCAGATCCCACAGCATTTTCACCATAAAATTACTGCAGGGTTCGCGAAGAGACAAAAAATTTACGGTGAGTTTCTTTAACTTCTGTGACCTGGCCGGCTCGGAAAGGGTGAAGAAGACGCTAAACATGGGCGAAAGACTGAAGGAATCGAACTACATTAATACATCGCTTCACGTCCTGGGAAGATGCATAAAATCCTTGCGAGAGTCCCAAAAAAATAATGACAAAAAACTGATACCTTTTCGAGAATCTAAACTGACTCAGCTCTTCCAACATGCCTTATTGGGCCTTGAGGATATCGCGTTGATCATTAATATTAATCCGGTCGTTAACATGTTTGATGAAACGCAACACGTTCTCGGTTTTTCCGTCAACGCCAGGGAAGTTCGAGTTACGGCCAAAGAGAACGTCAAAGCGAAGGAAGGTGTAATTAATTATCGAAAGGAGAGAATTCAAAAATTAAGAGACACGGTCGCTTCTTTGCAATTAGATTTGGAAGAGCAGACGGAACGGCATAAGGAAGAAGAAATTGCCTACCGCAAACAAGTAATTGCCGAAATTAGGGCAATGACTGAAAAGCATGGCAAATCGTGGCGTAACCATTTGAAAGAAGTGGATCAATTATGTAAAAGTGAATATGTCAGGAAACTAGAAGACGCAAAAGAAGAATACATAGAAAACAGAAAACGAAATAATATAACAGTGAATAATAAAAACAGTACAAATAGTCTCCAACTTGATAGTTTAGATAATGAATTAGATAGTATATGATTTGACAAATTAATTAAATTTTATTGTACAGTGCACGACAAAAGTCTAATTAGTTCACTAGAAATATTTAATTTACAGACTTTTGTTGTGCATTGCTATGTTCGCTTCATCTGATGTTTGGATTATTATCTTTCCTGGATTCCATTTCCTGCTGGTCTTAAGTTTTTTTTTTTTTTTTACTATTTTTGCGAATATCTAAAAATGTAAATAACGGATTGAAGTGGGGTAATTGTGAAGGCTGAAAAAAAAAAGAAAAAAGGAGAGAACTATATAGAGTGCACTCTAAAGAAAACTAAAACCTAATCCAAATCTGTCATATTGGTTAAAATCGACTTGAAATCATTTCTGATGTAGTAAGGTTGTCGTGCTGTTGTAGTTGGACCGGCATTTTTTTTTAATTTTTAATTTTGTTTTTTTGCAAAAGAACGTCTTTCTTTGAATTTAATCATGTAATGTCGCGTTTGGATCACGATTGTGAGCGAAAGAGAGCGCCTTATGCGTGTAACGAACAAAATGTTAAAACAATATAGGTACATTTTAAATTTTAATAGCGTTTATGATTGTGAAATGGAACTAATGCTATTTCACTTCACGTAGCATCTGCATTTCAGCCGAGTAATGGCGTTATGACTGATTACTATATATCGGGGAAACATATTTTGCGCGGTTCAAATTCTATATAATATAAAATATTAGGCCGTAGCGTGTAAACAAAGGCGAGGGCTGCGGAGGCAATTAACGCCCGCTACAGCAATAGTGTTACTCGGTATAACAGAAAACAGAGCAATATTGCCGCAATAAAATTTACAGTTGTGTAATCAACTCTTCTTGTTTAAATATGTAAAGATTTTCAGAGTAATTAGTTGACCAGTTGTACCTCGACCGCCGGAATTTATCGCCACATTACATCATACAGTAAGAACGCCGTAAATTATTTTCACCATCCCGTTACACAATGTGCCTGTTCGATACATTTTTACGGCGCTACTGAAACGATGGCGTGTACTTATTCAAATCCTACGCTTACTGATTACTGATCACTCTACAGCTAGAGCACTCTGAGAGCATCTCCATCCTTTGTTTTTACATGAGGTTAAAAGAAGATGGAGATATTCTGAGAGTGCACCCGTGATATCAATTGAAGACGACGATAGTCAGTTAAATCTAGGAACCCTAGCTCAACTCATGTCATGTTGGGGTTTCACATCTCCGGCACACGGCATCCGGCATTCGACAAAATCAGGTTCAGAATCCTCTTCGGAAACGTTAATGTTCAGAAATTTTAAATCAACCAACCAGAGGATTCTGAATGCCAGATGCAGCATGCCGGAGGTGCGGAAATCCGACATAAAGAACTGTGACCAATAATATCAAATTGGCGATTAGGAAGGGGGTGTGAGGTATGTACAACGACGCCCACCGTAAATTATATCATGAACAGATAAAATAGACATCTTACGATCGCTTTTTGACCTGACATTGCAGTAGGATTGACAAATTGAAGCGGATTTGTAACAAAATTTGTAAATTATACCGTTTGATAGCCATTCGTAGCTCTTACGCTGAATGTTCTTAAGGGTGTAGTTCGCATGCAGGAGTATCATTTAAGTTGTATGTACATCGTAGTGTGAAGATAAATTAACAGAAACAACCGATTGAGCTAATGAGAAACGCGCATGCGTCTTAAAATTGCCCAAGAAAATTTGAAAACACTTGATGGTTTTTCGAGATTCGGCTCAATGCTTTGTTTTGCGAGGCAGTAGAACAGGGTGGTCACTGCGCACCTTGCTCACCCCGACGAGCCGCCATTGTTGACAGTGATCCCCAAGTACCAAATTCTCCAGATTACAGATCTCTAAACGCAGGAAAAGCGGGTTTAAAGCTGGATTCATTGCGAAGCGATTTTTCATCGCCGCGTTACGGGACAGTTATTTAATTGGTTCGTTTAATTAAACAAATTATATACTTTTAAATTCAGCCAATAGAATCGCGTAGAATTTTAACGCCAACGCAAAACGCCTAGCAATGAATCTAGCTTAAGATACCCTGTAACAACTCTGCGAAGTGAAAATCACCAAAAACATAACGCTTAAATTTATTTCTTATTAACCAAAGCAATTTCTTATTATTAACTAAGCAGTATATTATATTATGAAGTTTAATCTCAATTTTATTTATGTTAATCCCAAAATTCCGATACGAATTGTTTCATATGTTTAGTTACTTTACTTATTTTGTCCCTACTACAAATAGTTGGCAATACTACTTGAAATTACCGAAATTACTGAAGCAGACCAGCCAACCGGCGATTTATAGCCAAAGTGGCTTGTTTTTCTTTTTGTAAGGATAGGCGATTTATATTTTGATTTGGTAATTGGCGGACAAATCTGGTTACAACTGAAAAGTTTGGCAAAACCATAAAATCACATTTTAGGGACTTCTTAATTTGTTAAAATATTTAAAATGAACCAGTAATAATCGACGACGAATCACAGGGGTTTATGTCTATTGCCATAGTTTTAAACGTAATTTTAATTCCCCCCAGGTCGCTATGATGGCACTGTATTTACAGTAATCTGTAATTCTTGGCATATTTTTAAGTTGCCATGGTTACCTTTTTATTGATTTTGATAAGTTTGAAATCGGTTGTCAGAATCCAAAATATTAATTCGATTTCCTTTTTAATTAAACATTTAAATTTCGTTTGCGGCCATTCCAGGCGAACGAACAGGACAATTTGTGATAGAAATACTGCAATGTCAGGTCAAAAAGCGATCGTAAGATGTCGCTGTTTTATCTGATTAAAATAAGGTAAGAGAGAATGATAAAGCGAAAAGTACATTCTTTGGGTTACCACGGCCGCACGGCCTTATTAGGCGCCGGAGCAAAAAACGATCCGAGCAAATGTGGTCGTAACTTATAGAAAGAAAATCATTAATTGTCCGCTCATTCTTCTGGAATAGCCCTAAACTAGTATTTTGGCAAGAATGCTGCTCAATAGCATATAATTTTCTGAACAAAATTTAAACTGTTAACGCAGAAATATTTTTAAATTACGCGCGTTTTTTATTATAATTTGCCCCAGGCGCGCATTTTGTTGCTCCACATATACATTGGCATTGACATCTAATATATCTTTTATCTATGCGACGGATGCTTATAAAATCCCTAGATCTATCAAAGTACCGCAATTGGTAAAGACAATGAGTTAGAGAGAGATCAATTGGTAAAGACCATGTATTAGAGTGAGAACTATCGAGAAGGAATCAATATGGCGCAGTGACATTTCATGACAGTTATCAGACGATTTGCAGTTAGTTTTAAAATTTCAGTTTCAAGCAAATTGTGTTTTAAACGCAAAATATTTATGAACACCTATCTAACTGAAACGTGCGTTTCACGATTTCTTGCGTTTTTGAACTTATCTGCATGCACAAATGGATAAGAAAAACGGCTGTTCTTAAGGCTTCGACTTTCGCTGCAATCACACTCAACAATCAAGATACTTCGATATTATCAATCAGGTTCGTTCATTATGCATAATAAATCAACATTGGGACTAGGAATCATGATGGAATAGTGTGAATGGACACCTTCGATATCTAGGAAAATTGAGTAGTGACTGTAAATTTAAAAGACGTACACATCAATTACTACGAACTGAAATTAATCTTCAGGAAAATGCCACATTCACAGGCATTCCAAAATAATCACAACTAAACGAATGCGGAGGACGTCAAGGGCCGTAGATGTCGAGAAAGAGCTACAAAATTTTGCTTCCTTAAAAATAAGTAAAGAATACTTACGAATTAAGTGCAGTTTTATTTATAAAATTAATTAGTATTTTCTGTGACTCAGGTCGTTGTGCACAGTGATTATTATTCACTTAAAGACTTCATTATTGTCTAATGTAAATGACTGCAGGAAATTTTCACTTGTCTTCAATGTTTTGACGTTGGCGCGAAACAGGGAATCAATATGGCGGTAAGTTTGCGGTACTTTGATAGATCTAGTGACTTTAGTAGTTTAGGCCCCCTGGTCGCAAATTTATTCTTGTTAAGAACTTCTAGCTTCAACAGTATTCGAATTGAACTTTTCTGTGCTGTTCAGAAGTGTTCTGAAAGGAAAACAATAATTGAAGAATATTAGGTTGCTAGAATAGTTCTAAAACGCGACACACTTCCATCTATGCAATTTGGCGATTTCCTTTCCTAATGTTGGCGACTCTGCAATTTAAAAGTTGGGAACCCTGTAGTGAAGGTGAAGTTGACATTTATTTTACTCTGGTTAACCTCAAAAACGTATTAAGTAATAATTTGGTTGGAAATTATAAATTAAGTCGCCAAAATGAGTAACATATACATTTTAGAACCACCAACGTCAGGCAAGGTAAGAATGTATGCGAATAACGAAAAAATTTCGATTGTTGCACTTGCGTCCAAGAGGCCCCATACTCATGCTTGCAAATCCGCGCGCAAGTGCCTTCAGGTAAACACGCGAACAAGTGAAAAACAAATATTAAAGCAACACACTACACTACAGGCAAGTGTTGAGGTTTTCTGTCAGGTATTAACGGGCTTTTTAAATATATAGATGAAATTCGAAACTCGAGAAAACATTAGTCATCACAAGCATGAGTGAAAGCGCGAAGTGGACGTATTTACCTTCGCAATTCCTCAAAAAAATTCGACTGCTTCAAGTTGTGCTTGAAACCAAACGCGTAGTCTGTTTTGTACCATACACACACTTGCTCACAAGCCTAGAACTGCCTAGAACTGTGCAGGCAAGTGTTAGCACTCGCATGGGTGCGTATGGGGCCCATCAATTAAAGTGACCAGATTTTAATTTGGGTAAGGTAGGACAACCCAATCCAATTATTTTTGCATTTAAATCGGGGATTCCCAAAGTTTTTTTTAACATCGACCCCTTAAAAGAAAAGAAAGTTTTTATTGAACTTACTTATTTTAAACTTAATTATTAAGACTACAGCTAAGTTATAATAAAAACTAAAATTAATTACGCAATAAAAAAATCAAGGTATGTATTGTACTGACTTATGAGTTTTATTGTCCAGTTCAGGTTGGTTAAAATATTATCATCTGGCTTGCCATATTGAAGCGCGTCGTATCGAATAGAGTTCCTGTATTAAATAAGAGTTGGGACATGTGGCCCCAGAAATCAAAACCACTTGATTTTGAATCATATCACTATACACATTACTTTCATTTTTCTCCACAATCTGACATTTAAAAATTGTAATTGAATGTCGAAGGAAACATGACAGTAAAATTTTATTGGGAAAATTACTTGAAATGTAAATAAAAATATCAGTACAAGAATGCCACTGTCAACATTAAACAATAGTTTAAAAGATAGGTAGCATATTTGCGCGCAATCTTTTCTTATTTTACTTAAGTTTATAATCTTTATTGCTATCATGTGAAGTTTCCATCAAAATTTCCGGTTAGAATTCAGTATATTGCTAAGAACTACCACATTGTACAATGTCTCTCTCCTTCATTTACAGAATTTGTACCTGCTTTAAGAACTGAGAATTGCCATTTTAGTTCCAAAATAAAATTTCTAATTTTCTTTTGTCTCAAGTTCTCTAGTTCTCTATGGTTCCTTTAGGTTCGTCACCAGGCAAAAGTCATATTTACTTTCTTGGGCTACTGGGTTTCCCCTGAACTTCCAATTTAGTTCCAAAATAAAATTTCTGTTGTCTCAGGTCTTCTAGTTTTTAGGATTCATTCGCCTGTCTCCTCATTTACAAAATTTATGTTCTAACTAAGAATTTACGTGTTAAAGAGGTTAGGTTCTCCATGTTGTTGTTTGTAATTTAGGCACTTGATAATGCTTGTTTATAAGCGAAACCAGTCGTGCAAATAATAAAATAAATTGACGCAAAGCGACATTGCCTTTCCCTCACTTACGAATTAGTTTCAAAAATAAGACTTTCCAGTCAATTGTCAGCAACATCGTCATAGTTATTTCGGCTCCCTTTAGTCTTCTAATTCCTTACTATTCATTTATTCATTTAGGTTCGTCAACAGGCATTCACCCATTGAGGCGGAACCACCTGCCTCCTCATTTACAGAATGTATCTTCTAGTTAAGACCTGAAAATTTATATTTTAGTTTCAAAATAAGACTTTCTAATCGATTCCAACATTGCCAAAATTATTTCTGTTATCGCAAGTCTTCGATTTCCTACAATTCATTTCGGATCGACACCAGGCATTTACCCTCGGCATTTACTGTTTAAAGGGCTTTTGGGAAACCACCTGGCTCCTCATTTACAGAATTTCTTTACTTACTTTCTTGGCCTACTGGACTTCCTCCGAATTTTCATTTTAGTTCCAAAATAAAATTTTCTAATCGATGGCAACACGGCCGGGACTATTTCTGCAGCTCCAAGTCTTTTCGGTTCGCTCGATTCATTCATTTCTTTGTAAATTGATGTCATTAAGTTTTGAACTTTCTTCTTGGGTTGTCATTCTCTTGAACTTGAATCTTGTTATGTTTATTTCATGAAAAAATTTTGCTCTAAAACAGGCCTAGGTGTTTTATTTGGCAACATGTGCACATCATACACTTTGGATTTATTTCTCCTCACAATACACATTTTCATTAAATAAATTCATACTTACTTTTTGTTTTTCCTGTATTTACAACCACATCATTAGGATTTTCTTCGCTATTGTATTTGTTTTTTTTTTTTACTCCAAACTATGTTTCTTCTCTTAGGTACTCCTGAAAACAACCGTGGGCGATATCGACATAGAATTATGGGCGAAAGAAACCCCCAAAGCTTGCCGGAATTTCATTCAGTTATGCCTGGAAGGCTACTACAACAATACAATATTTCACAGAGTGGTCAAGGGTTTCATTGCTCAAGGGGGCGATCCACTCGGAGACGGCACAGGGGGCGAATCAATTTACGGCGAGCCATTCAAAGACGAGTTTCACCAGCGATTGAAATTCGTCAGGCGAGGCCTGGTCGCGATGGCCAACGCCGGAAAGGACGACAACGGCTCTCAGTTCTTCTTCACGCTGGCCGCCGCGCCGGAACTCCAGAATTTACACACGATCTTCGGCAAAGTTGGCGGCGACACGGTCTTCAACATGTTAAAGTTGGAGGATGGCTTGATAGAAGGGGAAAGACCGGTGTATCCGCATAAAATTCTGAAAGCGGAGGTCCTCACCAATCCCTTCAACGACATAGTGCCGAGGATTAAGGAGGGAAAATCCGAGAGGAAGAAAAAGAAAGAACGAACCCCGGGCGTGAAGAATTTTAAACTGCTGTCTTTTGGGGCTGAGGCCGAGGAGGACGAGGCTGAGACGTCCCAGATCGTCAACGAACAGTTCGCAGGGAAAGCAAAGTCCACGCACGATGTATTAGGTAAAAATGTGTAGGTAATGCTATTGGGGCGGGGGCGGGGGGGCGCTTCGTGTATGTTTCAAGACGCTGAATGAATGAATAAAATCTGTTGCAGATGATCCGAAATTGAGTTCTAAAACTGAGGCAGCCGTACAGCAAGAACACGAAGACGAACACGAGTCAACATCAAGTTCTTCAGAGACCGACCATGAGGAACGGCTGGAAAACATTAGGAAAAAGTTGAAGACGGATAAAACCAGCAAGCCGAAAACCGCTTCGACTTCGATAAATTACTCGTACGATTACGACGAGGACGAAGAGAAAAAGAGCGAGCGCCAAAAGAAATTGTAAGTGGACCGTCGGATTCGCCTTCGTTTAATCGGCGCGGCTTGTTTTCAGTGAGGAAATCAAGAAGGAAATAGAGAACGTCAAGAAGGAATACCACAAGAACAAATTGAAGAAGAACGTGGTCGTCGAAGAGGAGAAGGAGGAAGCCAAAGGAAGCGAGACGTTTCAAGAATATAAGATCGAATACGACAAGTACAAAGACAGGAAGCAGAACATCCCGAAGAAGGGGGCCGGGAGGGAGGAGTTTACTTTGAATATGCTTGCGAAATTCAAGCAGAGATTGAATAATGTTAAGGAGAAAAGCGGGGAAGATCGAGAGACGGTCGTTAATAACGAAGAGGCGGACGATGTTGATAATGATGAATCATGGTGAGTTGTCTTATTTTATTTTATTTTTGCCAAAGAGTGAGAGAGAGGAAAAGGAAAACACGAACGCGAACAACTCCCTTGCACCCGGAGTCAGATGAAATGGTGGAGCGTTTCAATAGGACCTTGAAATTTTTTGTTTTATTTTTCTGTGTATTACCTGTGGTTGACAATACTATTTTGCAGGATGTCGCATGAGTTGAGGTTTAAAGATGAGGCCCCCGTGCTTGCTAAAGACGCAAACACTAAAGACGATGACTGGTTTGAAATTTACGATCCGAGGAGTACTATTAATAAGAGGAGGAGAGGGGAAGAACCTACGAAATCAAGGAAAAAGTAGTTTGTTGCAACATAATTTGCAATTGTTTACTATCATTTTTGTTGTTGCTTTCTTGATTTCCAACAAAATTATTAGGTGTGCGAACGCCCTCTTAAGAAATCAAGGAAAAAATAGTTTGCATGAAACTTGTAAAATAAATTGTGATTGTTTACTATCATTTTTGTTGTTGTTTTCTTTCAACAAAATTATTAGGTGTGCAAACGCCCTCTTGCCGTAATTAATAGGTAATTTTCTGGGGAAACCCCCATTTTTTTATAGCAGTCCTATCTTCAGCAAGTTTGCGATGCAGAAGAATAAAAAATAATAATCGTATTGAATGGTATTATTAAGAAATGCTGAAGCTATTCGGAAGAGTTTGTATTTTAATTTTCTGTGTTTTCTGAAAATAAACCTTTCATTACAAAAGGTAGAATTTTTAATCTGTTTGAACTATTATTGATTTGATCATCTAAATCGATATCTATCTCTTTAATTGCAAAATATAAGAGAGTATCTACCACTATATTCTTATCTAACATAATCTCGTAGGTCTGAGCGTTTCAAAACAACAAGTTTTATCTCACGAGACGATCACCCGAAAAACGCGCGATCTCCACAAGGTGCGGTTAATTTTTATCCGCCGACGAAAATAGCGCGGAATTGCGGAAAATAATCCTCCTCCCGTATTTCAACGACCTTAGAATAAACACGTCGACAAGTTCATCTAACAACAATAACATCGCTGTTCAGTCGAGCTTCGCCTTTTGCGTTTGGATCGGCGATAAAACGAGATAATAGTATTTAGCCAGCGGATTTATCTTCGCTCACTTCCACCGAAATTCTTCTCGCGCGCGGTTCTAAACTTTGAACTCAAATACCGAACACTCAGTCTACATTTAATAGATGTGACCCATACACGTGGTGACTTGAGACTACAATGGTTTGCATTATTCGACTTACTTTTGATTGAGGGCTTTTGACATAGAGAAATACAGATCGTGAGATGGCGGAAAACCCACCGGTTTACGAAGGTAAATTCCACACACAAAACAAACGCGAGAAATTCCTTAAACATTCTTTTTTTGGCGCCGCAAAATTTTTGCCAATTCAGCATTCGCATGATTGTGATTGTGCTAAGTAGGTCGCACGTTTTTGCGTTCCAAATGTTTACAAACAAATATCCCGTCCTCACAACAACGCATTAGTCATTCAGACTACTTTTCCCAAATTCCCAAAGAATTTTTAATATATTTTGGAAAACTTTGCAGCTGTTATCAGAAGAGAAAAAAAGGTTAAGAAGGTCGTAGCGATGAGATAAATGAGAGAAATCGTACATACGTAACTAACTGGAAATTACATAAAATTGTTTGTTTTAAAATCCACTCACAATTAATTCATGTTGTTTGAGTCACGTAAAGTCCCCGCGTGTTTGTGGTTAAATCAATTATTTAATTAGATTTCAAGCTGAAGAAATATTTACTTGATAAGTACCTAGCACAAAGAGATTTATCTGTATATGCACCGACTTTGATGTGGTGGTCTTCATTGTTCTGTATCATCGTCTTTGTTGTTGTGTTTACTTGTTTTTGTTGTCAATATAAGAGAAGTCTCGCAGAAATGATAATAATAAGTATTTGAAAAACTTTCAATCAAATAAAAAAAAAAATTAACGATTATAATAAATTGATAGTCACTCGGGAAACTGCTCAGTGGCGTAACTAGAACTCAAGTCGCCGGGTTGCAAAAGTTTTCCAGCGCTTTTTACTATTACAATATTTTATTATTAAGAAATGAAGTTGTCCGATGAAAACTGTAAGTAAAAAGTTTTTCTTTTTAATAGCTGACGTCAGCTATTAATCGATAGCGAAACGTTGAGTGTTTTTCCAAGCATATTTCTGTCCGGCACAGATTAAAAAAAAAAACTTTTTACTTACAAAAAATAAAGAATTAAAAAATTGTAAGACAATACTGACGTAAAAAAATGGAAAATAAGGTGAACATTAAAGAATTAAAAGTGACAATCAAAAGAAATGCAAAAATAGATTCACAAAAATTGAAAGAAAAAAATGATAGATTAGGAAAGTAAACGTCACAGAAGACCCTCTTACTATCTTCTTTATTATATTAAACGTATTTCGTAAATTGTTGTTGTTGTAATGTCATCATTCACGATTGATTTGGGGTTCGTTAATTTAATTTAAAATAAAAATTTTGTCGCGGAGGCAGACGAACGTCTGCCGAAATTTCGAGACTGTGACTGGCCAGGCTCTGACGCATGTAACTAGACGACAAATGTCGTTGAATCATCACGATATATACTTAAACTGAGTGTTAACGGATAAAATAATAGCAAATCTGGAAATAAAATAGTAAAGCATGTCGTGAATGTAACTCAGCTTAAGTTTAATTTAATTTAAAATAAAAATTTTGTCGCGGAAGCAGACGGACGTCTGCCGAAATTTCGAGACTGTGACGCGCCAGGCTCTGACGCATGTAGCTAGACGTCAAATGTCGTTGAATCATCACGATATATACTTAAGCTGAGTGTTAACGGATAAAATAATAGCAAATCTGGAAATAAAATAGAAAAGCATGTCGTGAATGTAACTCAGCTTAAGTTTAATTTAATTTAAAATAAAAATTTTGTCGCGGAAGCAGACGGACGTCTGCCGAAATTTCGAGACTGTGACGCGCCAGGCTCTGACGCATGTAGCTAGACGACAAATGTCGTTGAATCATCACGATATATACTTAAGCTGAGTGTTAACGGATAAAATAATAGCAAATCTGGAAATAAAATAGTAAAGCATGTCGTGAATGTAACTCAGCTTAAGTTTAATTTAATTTAAAATAAAAATTTTGTCGCGGAAGCAGACGGACGTCTGCCGAAATTTCGAGACTGTGACTCGCCAGGCTCTGACGCATGTAGCTAGACGACAAATGTCGTTGAATCATCACGATATATACTTAAGCTGAGTGTTAACGGATAAAATAATAGCAAATCTGGAAATAAAATAGTAAAGCATGTCGTGAATGTAACTCAGCTTAAGTTTAATTTAATTTAAAATAAAAATTTTGTCGCGGAAGCAGACGGACGTCTGCCGAAATTTCGAGACTGTGACTCGCCAGGCTCTGACGCATGTAGCTAGACGACAAATGTCGTTGAATCATCACGATATATACTTAAGCTGAGTGTTAACGGATAAAATAATAGCAAATCTGGAAATAAAATAGTAAAGCATGTCGTGAATGTAACTCAGCTTAAGTTTAATTTAATTTAAAATAAAAATTTTGTCGCGGAAGCAGACGGACGTCTGCCGAAATATCGAGACTGTGACTCGCCAGGCTCTGACGCATGTAACTAGACGACAAATGTCGTTGAATCATCACGATATATACTTAAACTGAGTGTTAACGGATAAAATAATAGCAAATCTGGAAATAAAATAGTAAAGCATGTCGTGAATGTAACTCAGCTTAAGTTTAATTTAATTTAAAATAAAAATTTTGTCGTGGAAGCAGACGGACGTCTGCCGAAATTTCGAGACTGTGACGCGCCAGGCTCTGACGCATGTAGCTAGACGACAAATGTCGTTGAATCATCACGATATAAACTTAAGCTGAGTGTTCTGAGTGTTAACGGATAAAATAATAGCAAATCAGGAAATAAAATAAAATAGAAAAGCATGACGACATAAACCAACTGACGTTTAATGGATGACTGTTGTCAAACAGTTGTAGTTTGTAGGTGGTTTGTAGTGTTTTTGCGTGATTTTATTAGCGTTTTCGTTTACTGTGTTAATGCACATTCAGAGTATCTAACTTTATCTCTCCCAATTGCGCGTATCGGTTACAATGGGCTTGGTCAATAATTTGAGATAGGAAATTAAAAAAATACAAGAAATTAAAGAACAGAAGAAAGACAATAGCTGCTACAGGGCACTTTCAGAATGTTCCCATCTGGTTTTAACCTCATATAAAAATGATAGTGATGATAGTACTCTCAGAATGCTCCGAAGCAATAAATTGGAAACGCAAAACAGCATAAAATAGAACACTATGAAAGCTATAA
Organism: Prosopocoilus inquinatus; assembly: GCA_036172665.1. Taxonomy (NCBI): domain Eukaryota; kingdom Metazoa; phylum Arthropoda; class Insecta; order Coleoptera; family Lucanidae; genus Prosopocoilus; species Prosopocoilus inquinatus. The sequence continues at coordinate 38,140,599 of CM069877.1, forward strand.
ATTACAGGGAGCATGTAAAATGATACGAAATTAGAAGAATAAAATAAGATTAAAACGTAATGACCTCCTCACATACAGTCTACTCCGGAAGTTCACGGGTACGAATTTCAGAAACAGACAGAGAAACAAAAACCAAAACAAGCTTCTGCTTCGACATCAAAAGCAATGAAAGGAATAAAGGATCGAAAATGTTCAGATAGGTAACGAGACACTTTGGAATGTAACGTACGGAAGAAATTGATTGATTGATTGAAAATCTAAACCCAAACAGAAACTTGCGTAATATTAAAAAAAAGACAGTATCATAAGAAAAGTCGAAAGGTTAAAAACCGCGACACTTACAGCGTGCATCGGCCTGTTCCGCTATTTATGAGTATTATCAGAAAAAAAGTAATTAATTAATTAATTGATAGTAACTGCAAACAAAAAGGATTCAATTCAATAAGAGTGTTATGTTGTCTCAATGTTTAGTATACAGTAAAAGAAGTGCGTGTGAAATACACATGCATCTCACATAGGATTGAAAAAGAATCCATCACAAGAACACAACATCACAATGCAAAAATAAAATAACTGAATGCAAAAGACGTAAATGTAAAATTGACTGAAATTGAGGACATGGAAATTCAATTCGAACAAAAATAGCGCTGATATTTGAAAATTTAGTGCCTAATATTTAATTGCCTATGTTCTCACTTTTAAACAATTACCTGTATGTGGTGTACGGAGTAGAAGAATATTTCAAGGAAGATTAAAAGAAATGTGTCTTAGAGGATGGCTCAAACTCCAAAACCGAAGGAAGGCAAATAATAAAACGGCTTCCTCTGTTCAACAAGATGTCTAAAAAGCTGAGAAAGCATTAAAAACCGAAAACATACAGGTACAGATGGGTACAGAAAAAAGAATCAACCATTTTAATTATGAGTTAAATCATTTTGCTGACGAGACTCTTAGTGACCAGACTCTTAAACAGTCCAACGCTTTCTCATCAGCATTTCAACAACCATTTTAGTATATTTTAAAAGAAGCTTTTACATTCATTTCGCCTACATACTACTTGCAATAGGTAGAATGATGACAATGTTAACCGCGAAAATGCGGAAGAAAGAAATAATTTTGAAGGCCAAGAGCAATGAACAGTAAACAAATAAGATATTTGCTTACGCACCGTGCTACAATAATTCCGCTTAATTTACGCGTTACGAAGTTATCAAGTTAAACCGTAGGTTCTTGAGCACAGCGGGGCGAGAACTGAAAAGTGTGTTGTAACTTAATTCTTGAAAATATTCGACTTCCAACACCTCGATGACCTACAACTGAAGGAATTTAGCTGTGCATGCATTGTTAGCTGAAACACCGATGAGATAAGATGGCCATTATGTCTCGATTTTGGCAGGACAGTCTCGATTGCTAACAATTTTTCCCGCGTCCCGTGGAATTTTAAAAGTCTCGCTGTTTAGAGAGAATGCTTTTTGCTAATTTACAGAGAAAAAAAATTAAATTTGTGTTGTAGATTGAATTATAAAATACAGGGTTTCTCAACAGTGCGTTCTCGGGCTATATCTCAATAACTACTGCAGATACAAAAAAAGATTCAAGACATTTTTGTTTTAGAATTTAGAGCTCTACACATAAAATTATTTTCACTTGTACAGGGTGAATCAAAACAGTGGTAATTAATGCAACTTTTTTTTATTTCAAATGGTACACTCTATACAGGGTGTCCACCGAGTGCCGCGGTCTTCTCTACCGTCTAAAATATCCAAAATAGAAAAGTAATTTAAACGAGCTGAGGTGTAGCTCAGTCAGCTCTATTTTCTAAAATTATTTTTGGCTCTACGTGGTGTTCAGTATCTGAGAGCCATACCAAAGTTATATTTTTTTAATTGGAACTCCCAGTACATAGGACTTAGTTTAATAGGAACATATTGAATTACTTTGAATACAGAATAAAACATGTTCATTGATTGATTACCTAATTGAAACAGAAAAACCGGACGGAAAGGCTAAATAACGTTAATATTGAAACAAAAAAAATATTTCATTGCTGTTTCGCGATTTCTTCAGTTTCGACAAAAACACTTGGCGTTTTATGAAAGCTCATTAAGGCAGTGTTTCATAAGAGTTTAGACATACAGGTGTTCCATTTGAAAATTTTGAGAAAAATCAACTTTTTTAAAACTCGACACCCTGTACACATAATAACTACTAGATTGAATCTGTTGTGAAATTTCTGTAGATGAGATATTGTATGACTACCTACAAAAATTCACGATGAAATGTAAATAAATAATCAAACTATAAGAGCTGAAAATGGAGCAATTTTTTATGGAATTTATGGAGCAATTTATGGAATTTATGGAGCAATTTTTTATCCACAGCGTGGAAACTAAGTAGTGGATAAAATCCATAACTCCGTTAATATTTGTAATAAAGCAAAAATCTAAAAGGGGTATAGCGATTCAAATTACAGCGCATAAGAAGAAGTATATTTTGAGATATTTTCATGAATTTTTTTTAAGTTATGACGTCATCAAGATTTTTTTTAAATGACAACCTATATTTTTTATTTTTGATTTCGGTGGGTTTTTTTAACCTACTTTCAACAGTATAAAATTTTGAATCGATTACATAACAAAAAATTCAAGAAAAATGGCCATAAAAGTTTAATTGTAAAGTTGAAGAAATTAACAGAATATCTAGTTAGCTAGGTGTAAAACAAACAAAATTTGTTTGATTGACAAGAACTTGTAAATACCTACCACAATAAAGTGAGTATTTTTATTCCCTGTGGATAGTAGGAGTTACACTAATTATTAAAAACCTTTTACCAAAATGGTGTTGCTAACTGAAAAACAAAGAATTGAAGTTCTAATGATGATTGGGTATGGCGATCGAATTAGAACTCATCAAGAGGTGTGTCGACTTTTTATAGACAAATATCCTGATCAGCAAATAAGTCAATCCACAGTCAGCAGAATAGAAAATAAATTTCGAAATTACGGTATTGTGAAAGACCTTCCAAAAACTGGCCACCCTAAGACAAAATTAATTGACGATGTGCAGCTTGATATTTTACTAGAAATAGAAAATAATCCACATTCGACTAGTCGAGACATTGCTTTAGAGCACAACCTGAGCCATACCTCGGTACTGAAACTTTTAAAAATGCATAAGTTTCATCCGTATAAAGTAAAATTAGTCCATGAGTTAGCAGAAACTGACTATGATCAGAGACAAGAATTTTGTGAAGAAATGTTGGAAATTCGCAGCGTATAATTTTTTCTGATGAAGCAAGTTTTACTTTACATGGAACTGTTAACAGACATAATTGTCGATATTAGTCTAGGGAAAATCCCCACTGGATGCAAGAAGCTCATACTCAACATCCCCAGAAGCTCAGCGAATGGACAGGAATTGTCGGTGAGAGAATTTTAGGTCCATTCTTTATCGAAGGTAATTTAACTGGCGAGAAATATCTACACTTCTTACAATTCGAATTAGTACCTGCATTGGCGATATTATTTCCTAATGAAAATGACTGTGACGTACCAAACAATAATATTTGGATGCAACACGACGGTGCTCCGCCACACTACGTAGTTGATGTGCGACGTTATTTGGACGAGATGTTCCCAGGTAGATGGATAGGAGGAAGAGGTCCAATGGAATGGCCAGCTAGATCCCCTGATCTAACGCCATTAGACTTTTTTCTATGGGGGTACTTAAAAAGCAAGGTGTATAAAAATATACCTAACAACTTAGACGATCTTAAAGAAAGAATTCGACAGGAGTGTAGGTTAATAACACCTCAAACTATTCAAAATGTAATAAATGAATTTTATGAGCGTCTTGGGTATTATCAGTTGGTGCATGGTCGTCAGTTTGAACATTTATTGACTGTCAAAATCAAATTTTGTTTATTTACACCTTAATTTTGTTTCGTTTTAAACCTAGCTAACTAGATGTTCTGTTTATTTCTTCAACTTTACAATTAAACTTTTATGGCCGTTTTTCTTGAATTTTTTGTTATGTAATCGATCCAAAATTTTATACTGTTGAAAGTAGGTTAAAAAAACCCACCGAAATAAAAAATATAGGTTGTCATTAAAAAAAAATCTTGATGACGTCATAACTTAAAAAAAATTCATGAAAATATCTCAAAATATACTTCTTCTTATGCGCTGTAATTTTAATCGCTATACCCCTTTTAGATTTTTGCTTTATTACAAATATTAACGGAGTTATGGATTTTATCCGCTACTTAGTTTCCACGCTATATATTAAAAACTCTTAAATAAAACTTGGTTTTTGGTTATTACCTACTCGTTATGCGTACTTTCGAAATATGTAAAAATATACTGGGTGTTCCATTAAAAAAAATGTAACTTTGACATGGCTCTCAGTTACTGAACACCCTGCCTGCATAGCTAAAAATAATTTTAGAAAATATATCTGAATGAGTTACACGTCAGCTCGTTTGAATTTCTTTTCTATCTTGTATACTTTAGACGGTAGAGAAGACCGCGGCACTCGGTGGACAGCCTGTATATGATGCCAAATTTGGGTTGCCCATCAAATTCTAGGCATGTTTTGTATACTATAATCTATGCCTAAATCTAACCGCTCTGAAGATATTTAACAATGATTGTTATCGATAAGGCAAAAATGGCGGACACTGCGCATAGCTTAAGCCAAAGAACAAGAAGAAGAACACTTTGCTCTCTAATTTCTGTACAAAAATACTGTCCCCCTCTCTCTCCCCGAAAACTAGTTTGTTTTTTTTTGGCATTTCTTAAAACTGGCAAATATAAAGTTACAAACGGAAGATGATAAAACAAAAATTAAGAAAAGAAGAAAACGACTGGATTTGGAAGATAATGAAATTGCTGAAGAGAAGGAAGAAAACGCATCATCATCAAAAACGTACATACAAGAGAGAGATCGTAAGAAATGTCGATGTCCTCATCACGACAAATTACACAGGGCTCAGTTATAAAAAAAAACGGTTCCTATCAAATGGAACAAAAATGTGAAACGTGAAGCAGGTTTTTTAATGAAGAGAAAGACCTTCTCCGTCTTTGGTGTCTCATTAACACCTTCTTCACATTTCACGTTTTCGTCGTGTCTTTTATTCTTTAATTCTGTTTCGTTTCCTCGGTTTTTCTTTACTTCTTCATTAATTTATTTTCCTTGCTTTCTCATTTTCTGTTTTGTGTTATTTGTTGGCGTCTTCACGTCATTTTCTCTAAAACTCGCTTATATTAGGCAAATTATTATTTTAACTTATATTTTTAAATTCAGCTTTATTTTTAATACTCTTTATTTTTCTTTGATTTCGGCATTATGTCGCTTATTTATACAGGCCGTCACAAAAAACGTTTCTCAACTCTCCGAAATAGTAGAAGGCAATTAATTAAACAATACTTCTAGTAAAAACTGGATTCAAGCTAATAAAATATCTCAAAAATGCATGTGTAGATGTATCTCAATTTTTAAGTACCCTCAAGTAAAAACGTTTGGGTTCGATCTGTGTTTAAAGTAAATGTAGTAAAGTAAGGTAAAAGTTTTCATGAAAAATCTAAACTCTTGATGAATAGCTTATTATAGTTTTTTTAACCGAACAACAAGAGATTATTAAAGTCTGGCGTGTACTAATTATCTACTTTCACATTATTTTCTTTATCTCGAAGCAGTTTATACTAGAATCGAAGACGCAATAGAACGTGAAATCGCATCAGAATGCAATTATTCGAAAACGTGGAATAAAAACGAGCCTGCCAGTAAACAAATCAGGTCTTTACTCTGCACGCTTTGGGTAATTAAGTCATAGTCATCGTAATTAGACTCTTCCCTCCTTATCTGTTCGTGTAAATAACGTCGCAAAACTTTAATATCGTATCGTCAGTGTGACTTTGACCTCTTCCTTTTGATCCTAAACGTAGTTAAGCAGATAAGTTATTTTCAATGGAAATTTTTATGAAATTAGAGTTATTATTTTTTTTCGAATGGTCGCATTTTGTTTAAAGAAGAGGAAAGAACTTATTTGATTATAGAAACAAAGAGATATGTTTTTGTTTTAAAGAAAAGCCAGACAAACAATGAAATATTTAAAAAGACAGAACGAACCTAATGAATAAATTAGTTTATTTAACTCTTTGTTATAATTGAAGTTTGTTCTTGTCCGATGAAAATAGTAAGTACAAAGTTTTTTTAATCTCAACCGGACAGAAAAATGAAGGGCAACACACTCAACGTTTCGCTATAGATTTATAGCTTCGTCAGGAAATAAAGAAGCTATAAATCTATAGCGAAACGTTGAGTGTGTTTCCCTTCATTTTTCTGTCCGGTTGAGATTAAAAAAACTTTGTACTTACTCTTTGTTATAGTTGTCGAGAAAATGACCGTGCTTTTGCTTTTCTGTCAAAGTAACGTGTGTACCATTGAATGAAAGACTTTTAGTTATGATTTATGATCGATCAATGTGTATATGTTTCATCAGACTGTATACTGATTGCGGTATTCTTGAACTTTGCGCAAGTTTCTGTTTTATTTTTTGTACTTGTGCATTATTTTGAGTTTCTTCTTTGGCATCTGCTTTATCGTCGGTCGTCTTAATTTTTATTCGTTAATGGTCTGTTCTGTCCAAAGTTTTAACTCAAAGTTCTTTATCGAATCACCCTCGACTCTCATTAATATTAATTAATGTTGTTTGGAGTTGCGAAGAAATTTTTTTTATCGCCCTTAACATGATTAATTATTTGTTGGTCACAAGGCCAGAGGTTGTGTAAACCGTAAAAAGCAATTTGTTTTATTAAATCTAAATATTTTATTTTAACTCTTTAACAGAACATTTTAATAAACCAAGACATGATTTGCTGAGAAGCTAATCCTAGAGCAGGAGGTTTTTTTTTTGACTTTGTTTTACTCTGATAATGCGAGCAAATAGTTTAAACGGCTTATCCTCGGTTTATAGGCCCTTGTTAAACATCTCTAAAACGCAATTAGGCAAACTATAATATAATTATGTAAGAAACGTAATAAACCAATAAATTCTATTCGAGGCTTTTCTGCTTTATACTAGAATATACCCAATGAATACAACTGAAACTTTTGTTATTTTTACGCAAAAGGAACAAGAATGGCATTTCTTTAAATGAAAAATTCAACTAGTTTTTTTTTGCTTTTGACACTTCAATCGATCAATTGTATTTATTAAAAATTCAAAACTTAAAATCATATGAAAAACATTTTTTTAGACTCAGTCAGACTCCTTAATATTGTGTTCTAAACAACATTCCTTTTAGGGCAAGAAGCAATAGCTGAATCACAATTTAATATACAGGGTGTCACTGAATGATTTGGCCTTTAGCGTCGTATATTACTCTTCAAATTAATGATAAATTTTTGTTTATAAACGTGTCCGAAAATAATTCACTGCAATTATACATAACGAAAGATTAAAAAATAATAATAATTGCAAATGTACCAACGGCAATATCACTTAAAAACCAGGGGCGTAGCTACAGGGGTTGCAGGGATTGCAAAGCAACCCGGCGCTAAGGCGCCTGTTCGAAGCTTAAATTAAAAAACGAAAAAATGAACAAAATATAATCAGTTACGTAGACAATCGATTATACAAAACAATCATCGAATAATAAATTCAAGACATTCAGAATTTGCAAAAACAATCGTTGAGGGTAAGACCAAGAATTTCTTTTTGCATTTATTTTCGTAAATACAATCGACTACAGACAAAAGATGATCGATTAATAAATCTATAATCAATTTTTTTTTTCTTAGAATTGGGATTTTCTTCTGTTTATCAAAAACAGAACCAAAAAGCAAAAGACAATTGATTTTGAAGAAAAGAAAGAAAATTGCCCAAGTGACTAAAACAAACAGTCGATTGTAAAAGAAAAACAAACAAAAGACAATCGAAAAGCAAAACTGACATTCGGTTTTGTAAAAAGAACGTAAAAGATTGCAGAGGCAAAGAATAAGAGATTTTTTTATTTGCAGTCGATGAAAACAGGAAGAATATCAATATAATCGAATATCGATAACAAACAAAAGACAAATAACTACAAACAAATATAATCGTCGACTACAAACAAAAGATCATTGATTAATAATTTACTTGTTAGGAAATTTTCTTTTGTTTAAATCAAAAGTAAGAAGAAGGAAAAACAAAACGGGGGACAGTCGACTTCTAACGAAAGACGACCGATTATCAAACGAAAGATAATTGATTATCAAACAGAAGATTATGAAAAAAAAACAATCTATTACAAAGAGTAACAAATCTGATGTACAGGATTTGTAAAAAGAGATGCAAAAACGTCGCGGGGTAAGGAAAAATAATTCTTTTTTTCATTTTTTTAAGTCAATCTGGTTCTGTTTAAATCAAAAATAAGAAGAAAGAAAAACAATCGACTTTCAACGAAAGACGACCAAACGAAAGACAATCGATTATCAAACAGAAGACGATCGATTATGGATCAATTACAAGGAATACCAAACCTGAAGTTCTAAAAAGAAACGCAAAAGATCACGGGGGGGGGGGGAGAAAAAATTTCTTTTTTTCATGTTTTTTAATTCAATTTTTCTTGTTAGGAATTATTTTTCTGTTTAAATCAAAAGAAAGAAAAAAGAAAAACAAAACAAAGGACAGTCGACTACCAACGAAAGACGACCGATTACCAAACGAAAGACAACCGATTATCAAACAGAAGACGATCGATTATGAAGGAAAAAACAATCAATTACAAGGAATAACAAATCTGACGTTCAGAATTTGTCAAAAGGAATGCAAAAAATCGCTGGAGGGGGAAGAAAAAGAGTTCTTTTTTCATGTTTTTTAAATCATTTTTTTTTCTGTTTAAATCAAAAGTAAGAAAAAAGAAAAACAAAACAAGGGACAATCGAGTTCCAAGGAAAGGCGACCGATTACCAAACGAAAGACATTCCATTATCAAACAGAAGACGATCGATTATGGAGGGAAAACAATCAATTACAAGGAATAACAAACCTGAATTTCTAAAAAGAAATGCAAAAGATCACGGGGGGGGGGAAAGAAAAACGTTCTTTTTTTCATGCTTTTTAATTCAATTTTTCTTGTTAGGAATTATTTTTCTGTTTAAATGAAAAGTAAGAAAAAAGAAAAACAAAACAAGGGACAATCGACTTCCAACGAAAGAAACCGATTACCAAACGAAACACAATCGATTATCAAACAGAAGACGATCGATTATGAAGAAAAAACAATCAGTTACAAAGAATAAAATCTGATTTGTAAAAAAAAGTGATGCAAAATATCGCTGGGCGGGGGGGGGGGGGAAAGATTTCTCTTTTTCATTTTTTTTTATTCAAAGTCCCAGAAAGAAGAAAAATAATCAAAAAGACAAGCAAAGCGGGCGAATACAATCGACTATAAACAATAATGGGAAAAAATACTCTTATAATTTCGAATGAATAAAATTTGAACGGAAATACCTGCAGAATATAAGAAGTTTCAAATATAAGTGGCGCCATCTGTTAATCTGTGTTTGCAGTTCTGTTTAATTCCCCGGAAAGAGTTTCAAAACAGCTAAGAATTAAATTTCTTCTTCAAGAGAGTGCTTGAGAAACAATAATTGAAAAGTATTTTCGCTCGGCGCTGGTTTTCAGTAGTTTTTCTAACCTAAAATTTTGACAGCTCTTGTCACCAGAAGCTGATAAGCAGTTTTGATTTGGATTCTTTCGGTTTTACTTTATTAAACACCGTACAAAAAATAATAATAATAATAAATTAATGCAAGACGCTGTTAAAAATTTTGCAACCCGGCGGCAGCTTCACTTCTAGTTACGCCACTGCTTAAAAATGTCACTTATTATTTTATAAAATCTTCAAGGCATGCTGCTATTAAAAAATAGTTTAAAAAACATTTGCGAACTTTGTCATTTCTTAAATTTCAAGCGACCTTAACTTTTTAAAGAATCACTTTCGGACAATGTTTGAATGTTGAATTTTTGCATTAATTTGAAGAGTAGAATGCGACGCTAGAGTCTGGCCAAATCATTCAGTGTGACAACCTGTATATGATATATTAATTCTTTTTTTTTTTAATGTACCTAAAGGTTGTTGCCTTATTAAGTCAAGCACATGCAAGAATGCGATGCAAATCTACAAGCACGTCAACACCAGACGATAAATATTGAAGTAATTTAATTGTTTTATTACATCGAGGTCGAGGAACTGATAGTGGAATTCTATTTATAAAACTGCAAGATCGGCGAAAGTCAGTTTATTGACTGGATTTTTTATTTTGCGTTAAAACCAACTGGGTCAAATCCAGTTCAAGAATAAAGTTCAACATGCAAGAGCAAAAGAAGGTTTTCTTGACCACACAGATCCATCATATTGTTAGGCCCTAACCAGTCAAATCGTTTTGACCATCTCGTACTTGATTATTATTCTGTTCGATTTGAAGAAGATCGTACAGTATGTACAGAAACTTGTATTTTTGTAGAACGGTTATTGACAACTCTTAGGCAGAACTCAACCACTGGAAGACGCCCTACGGACTTCAAAGGACCCTTAAGAGTCGTGCGGTTATGCGTTTTGGGCATATGTCTACCATCCCTAATTCTCTTGATCGTCCTCCACATGAGGTACAGGGTGTACACCGAGCAAATGTACCCCCTGGCAGCCTCCGACATGCGACTTTTAGACAGCAGAATTTCAACAGCTTGGTGTCAGGTAAGCCTAAAAGCTGTCTCATCCAGCAGCATCGGTAGTCTCTATTTGATTCGACCAGCATGCTGCAGAGGAAGACTCTGGATAGTTTCTTGTAGTATGTCTTTCTTTTTTTAAAGTTAGACGTGATGGAATAATGATTTTTGTGTTTTCAGAGGCAACTTATACGCGCCAACACGACGTTTAATGCTTTTTTGCTTCCGAAGAATCCGATTCTGGAACCGGAGACGAAGCCGCTGACGATGGTTCGCCATCTTATGTTGGAGGACGACACCAAGGAATACTGGGGGTTTTATTTGCTCAGGGGGTCCACGGTTACGTTGTCTACTTGCGTAAGGTATTTAATTAACTTGCTTTAATTCTGCTCATTCCAAAATTTAAAATTTTCAAACAACTCTGCAAGGAAGCGCTGTTTTTCTTTTGAGAAGTTTCATTTGGAACTTTGGGGAAAACAAGATGATCTTAACTGCTGACCTAATTCTTTCTTTAGTCCTTTGAGACTTTAATAAGTTGTTTCTTATTTGATTAAATTTCAATTTCAGTTATAAAACAAAGCGAACAACAACAACAATTCTGAAATAAAACGGTCTCCAATAGTGTACACTTTGGTTTGTTTGTTTTATTAAAATTATAACATATTGATTAAACTCGAGATATTCTTAATAGTAAAATGAATTTTACAGATTGGATTACAATATCTAATGGTTATAGACATCTGCAAGTTATTTTAAAATTCCACTTCGCTATTAAACTGCTTTGTGAATGTACTTGCAGTAGCGCACCCTGTATACATATTTATACGGTTGTTAGAATGATTAATCCATCACATGGAATAATATGTCCGCAAAACTATCTTAACTACTTCAAAATAATTTGAATTTTAGAACTAATTTTGAACCAGAAGATATTTAATCTAGTACTATACAAGATGAAGCAGATTTTTCTGGATAACAGCGGCGCTGCGCGTATCAAAATTTATCTGGCATTTGAAAGTTTTATTTTTCTTGGCCTAATTCACTGGCGGCCAAAAAAAAATCTCAGATTAAATTATTTTCTCCTGTTTTTTTTTTTTTTGGAGAGCATAGTATACTCGTACTTATTATCAAGGTTTTTTTTTTTGTTTATTTTATTTCATTTATTTTTAAGGAGGTGAAAGATTACGGCCACATACGACTTTTGAGATTATTATAATTGCGTGTACTTCGTTTCCTGTGTTAGTAAACAAACCGAATTATAAAAAAGCAATTCATGTTTGGCTTAAAGATTCTTAGTCCGGTCATTATTATGAATCAACGTGATCCAAACTAAATACAGGATGTGTCATTGGTATTGATTTCTTTGATAGCCCATTAACTATCTTAATTATAAAAGAAAATTTAGTTATCGCCTATAGTTAGTAAATTATTTTCGCATATACAGCGACTTCCAAAATATTCCTAGTTGTTAATTAAAAAACAATTTAAAGCGCCGCTCGAACAATCTCAAGGTCAACCAAACTTGATCTAACATCTGAACTTAACTCTGTTTAACCCAAAGCAAAAAATTAAAAGTAAAAACAATAAAAAAATTTAAAGTAGACAAAACAAAAACATTCCATGGTTCACCCAATACAAGTGAACTTAACTCTGTTCAACTCAAGTAAAAGATTAAGAAAAACAAGAAGAAATTAAAAATAAAAAAAGTGCTGAACAAATCTCAAGGTCAATCCAACGCAACTGAATTCAACCTGATTGTATTCAAGTAAAGGAAAAAATTAAGATTGCAAAGAATTAAAAGTAAAAAGTCAAAAAAACCAGATTACAGTTCGGCCAATGCCAAGGTCATCCAAACTTCGCCCAATAACTGAATTCGATTCTATTCAACCCAAGGAAAAAATTAAAAATTAAAAAAAAAGTAAATGAAGAAAGATTTTCAACATCAACTCAATCTAACTGCACTCAACCTAACTCCGTTCAATCCAAGTTAAAAATATTTAAAACAAATATTTAAAAAAATAAATAAAAGAAGAGGAATTTAAAAATTCATACACGAATTATATAAAATGAACATCAACAAATCTCAAAGTCAATTGAACTCGCCCAACTTATTTTATCGTATTGCGCCCGTTCTACACAAGTAAAAAATTAAAAAAATACTCCTACTTAAAAAAATTAAAAGTAACAAAAATATTGACATTTGTACGTGGGTTAAATTTAATCTCAACAAAGCCCAAGATCAATCCAGCCCGACTAACATCAACATAACTTCACCTAACAAGTAGAAGATTGAAAATTAGAAGAAAAATTAAAAGCAATTATTAAAAAAAAATAAAAACCAATTAAGTGTAGTTCAACTAACATCAAGGTCAATCTAACTCGAATAACCAACCCAAGGAAAAAATAAAAAATCAAAAGAACAATAGAAAAATTAAATGAAAATGACTTTCAATGTTAAGTCAATCTAACTGTCCTCAATCTGACTCCGTTCAACCCAAGTTAAAAATTTAAAACAAATATTTAAAGAAATTTAAAGTATGAGGAATATTAAAATGCATACATGAATTAAAATGCACATCAAAGTCAATTTGACTCACCCAAGTTGTTCTATCGTATTGCACTCCATTCTACACAAGTAAAAAAATTAAGAAAATACTTGTACTTAAAAAAATTATAAGTAAAAAAAATTACGTTTATACGTGGGTTAAATTTACCCTTTTTTAAATCTCAAGATCAATCCAACCCAACTAACATCAAGCTAACTTCACCTAATAAGTAAAAGATTAAAAATCACAAGAAAAACTAAAAAAAAATTGAAATTAAATGTAGTTCAACTAACATCAAGGTCAATTTAACTCGACTGACCAACCCAAGAAAAAAATTAAAAATCAAAGAACAATCAAAAAATGAAAGCAAAAAAATTAGATGATTTTAAATGTTAACTGAATCCAACTGCACTCAACCTAACTCCATTCAACCCAAGTTAAAAATTTAAAACAAATATTAAAAAAAAAAAAATTAAAAGTAAGAGGAATATTAAAATTCATACATGAATTAAAATGAACATCAACAAATTTTAAAGTGAACTGAACTCACCCAACTTGTCCTATCATATTGCACTTCATTTTACACAAGTAAAATTTTTTAAAAAAATAATCCCACTTAAAAAAAATTAAAAGTAAAAAAAATGTTTAAATAATTAAAAATTACAAGAAAAATTAAAAGTAAATATTTAAAAGAAATTAAAAATCAATTAAAATATAATTCAACTAACGTCAAGGTCAATCTAACCTGACTGATCTCAAACTAACTCCATTTAGCACAAATAAAAATTAAACGTTGCAAGAGAAAAAAATTAAAATATATAAAAATTGTTAAAAATTAAAAATTAGTTAGAATGAAACTTAACCAATCTCAACGTCATTGTAACCGAATACAATTCTGTTTAACCGAGGCAAAAATTAAAAAAAAAATAATAATAAAAAACTAAAAAAATCCGTTAAATGTCAAACTTAAGTTTTCCACAGCCAAATAAAAATTACTTCGTCCATTTTGGTCGGCAGTCACAATTGCAGAAAAAAATAAGCCAAATGTTTATCGCCCATTTCATCAATTTAACTCGCCTGATCAACCCAAGGAAAAAATTAAAAATCAAAGAAAAATAAAAAAATTAAAGCAAAAAAACTAAATGATTTTCAGTGTTAACTGAATCCAGCTGCACTCAACCTAACTTCATTCAACCTAAGTTAAAAATTTAAAACAAATATTAAAAAAAAATTAAAAGTGAGAAGAATATTAATATTCATACATGAATTAAAATGAACACCAACAAATCTCAAAGTCAACCGAACTCACCCAACTTGTCCTATCATATTACACTTCATTTTACACAATTAAATTTTTTTAAAAAAATAATCCCACTTAAAAAAATTAAAAGTAAAAAAATTTTTAAATAATTAAAAATTACAAGAAAAATTAAAAGTAAATATTAAAAAAAAATGAAAAATCAATTAAAATATAATTCAACTAACGTCAAGATCAATCTAACCTGACTGATCTCAACCTAACTCCATTTGGCACAAATAAAAATTAAAAGTTGCAAAGGAAAAAAATTAAAATATGTAAAAATTGTTAAAAATTAAAAATCAGTTAAAATGAAACTTAACCAATCTCAACGTCAATGTAACAAATCCAGTTCTATTTAACCCAGACAAAAATTAAAAAAAAATAATAATAAAATACTAAAAAATCCGTTAAATGCCAAACTTAAATTTTCTAAAAACAAACAAAAATCACTTCGTCCGTTTTGGTCGGCAGTCACAATTGTAGAAAAAAATAAGCCAAATGTTTGTCGGTCATTTGGCGACAAATCGCCATTGTTGGCAACACTGTCTGCCTCTAAAATCTGTTTAAAATCACACACTTTTTAAGTTACGATTTAATTACGGTAACAATCATTTAAAACGGTTCAAGTTTAAGCAAACATTTGTCAAAATTAACTTTTAACGTAAATTTTGGAAAAATAATGGATATATTCAAATAAAAAAAAATCTTTTTCAACTATGGCAGTCTACAAGAACTAAGGACGCACACTATTTTTTTTTTGTGACAACTGTATAAATTCACGTGAATTTGTTTCTTTTTTTTTAAGAGGGGCGCCAATTACTATCCTCCGGGCCTGTTTGCAGCCTCATTTAAGTTCTTTTAGCTACAGTTTTATTAGTTGTAGTGACTATAAATAGATAATACAACCCGACAATGTCAATGTCACCAGACAAAATGACTAATAATAAAAGAGAAATGAGAAATATAGGTCGACGATCAGAGATAATAATCTTAAAATGCACCATTTGTCGATGTGGATCGTGTGTGCCGACTTACAGTGGCGCACCCGGTATACATCAGCAAGTGAATAAAGCACTAAGTAAATTTTAAATAAAGTCACAGAATTAAAAAGAATTAATAAATTTTAACAAAACAAATTATTAGATCAGCTGTACAGTTCATTATTAACTAACTAAACAATTCCAAAGAGCACAGAGACTTGTTGCAATCCTTTAATATCATAACAGTCATGGTTTGGTTTGAGATTAAAAAATATGTGAGTAAGCATTTAACGTACAGATAATATAAATAAATGTAGTGTCATGTTTTCGTGTTGTTGGGCTGTTCTTTTTCAGGGAAATTTCTGTTTTTCGCGACAAAACAATCTGTAAACAATAAAAAAATAAAATAGTTCATACTCATTTCATTTCATGTTCAAATATAATGTGGCAAAGTTTGAACTGAAACATTTATCTGGAATACATAAGATAGATGGAAAGTGAAATGAAAATGAACTAAAATGTAAAAGATTAAGAATAATTATTTTTAATAGCCAATTAAACTTAAGATTATTATTTTTGTTATTAATAAAACGTACCTATTTATCGTGAATCATTGAATATCTTTACATCATTCATTTTCATCCAGCAGATAATAATCTAAAATCTCAAAATTTAATCATTTATTGATTGATAAAAATCTTTAATTCAATTCCGTTACGAAATAAACAGATTTTGCCTAACAAGCATCATCGATTTCAAACAAGCTAGCCAACATACAATTAGAAACGATGTGGAGGTAATATCAAAATATTTCTTAATTTTTTTATTTGATGATTCATTTTTTCTAATATAACATTGATATTAATTTTGTTCTATATCATTTGTATGCGTGCTCTTTCTGAATAGCTCGACTGAAACCCCCTAACGTAAGCCTCTTTAGCTCAGTGGCAGAGCACTGGTCTTGTAAACCAGGGGTCGTGAGTTCAATCCTCACAGGAGGCAGGATTCGTAGCGTTTGGTTCCTTGCTCGCGTCTTTTTTTTTTTTTTAATATTTCTCCTAAGTTCATTTCACTTTTTAGTTAGCATCTAAATAAAAACTTTTATCGGGAGAAATAAAAAAGTTAGATTAAAAGATATAGCTCAAGCTCTTACGTGTAAATGCTGCAGCAAGATTGAACACTATTAGCTCTGGTTTTGTAGGTTATTAAAATTTCACAAAACATCAGCGCTTTCATTAACTTGCCTTCTGTGAGGTTTGAACTCACGACCCCTGGTTTACGAGACCAGTGCTCTACCACTGAGCTAAGAAGGCTTGATGCTTTAAAATATAGGGTGCTCTCTCATTGGCATAAATAACCACATTAAATTTTGAACTTCTTGTCTCGAAGACTAAGTTAAAACTTTCATATTAAAATGTATTGGGGACTGTGGTTTGTAGTACAAAGAAATTGGATTTAATCTCCTAACCACAAAAAGTTTGTTTAATAAACTAGATACGTATTTCGGTAGCTATCCTGCCATCTTCAGTAGATGCCTTCTTCTTGAGTGAACTTCTCTTGTGATCAAGAAGAAGGCAGGTTAAAAAAGCAGGTTAAATCCAATTTGTTTATAAAACTTTCATAATTGAAGTTGGCTCTTGTCTAAAGTTAATTTGGGTAAGGCGGGACAACCCAATCCAAGCCAACCAACAAAATAACTTCGCCGATTTAAATAATCGGGGATTCCCAAAGTTTCTTTTTTAAACATCGAGCGCTTAAAAGAAAAGAAAATTTCCATTGAACTCCCTTATTTGAAACTTAATTATCAGTACTGCAACCACGTTAGTACAAAAACTAAAATTAATTACACAATAAAAATATTAACGTACGTGTTGTACTGACTTATAATGAATTTTATTGTCCAGTTCAGGTTGATTAAAATATTATTATCTGGCTTGTCATAATGAAGCGCGTCATATTGAATCGTTTACAACGCCATCTATTATCCAAAAGTGAGAACTAATTTAATCGAAAAATCAAAGGTGTCATGATTTTTTTATTACAAGTTGAGTTTTGATCTGTCTTCTAAAGCTCAGTATAATTTACTAAAAATGAAATCAATTCTGTGGTCCTATTGATCAAATAATGCAAAAACCTCTTTAATATGCTCAACGGAATTTATCACGTGACGTGGCGTAACCGAAAAATTTTGCACCCCCTTTTCGAAAATTGTCGTTTTTCGACTTTAAAAGAATTCCTGCGTCCACATTTTTGTCAAATCCGGAGGAAATTCGGATCGCAGGTGCGGCAGGTGGTGGGCTTCTCGCCGCCAGAAGGTCGCCTCGAGTCCGGTCCTGGAACGGGCCGACAGCTACTTAAATCGGCAATTTTCGACCGTTTTCGCGCCAGTGAGTTTTAATTTGTCTTCTAAAGCTCAGTATTATTTATTAAAAATGAAATCAATTCTGTGGTCCTATTGATCAAATAATGCAAAAACCTCATTAATATGCTCAACGGAATTTATCACGTGACGTGACGTAACCGAAAGATTTTGCATCCCCTTTTCGAAAATGGTCGTTTTTCGACTTTAAAAGCATTCCAGCGTCCACATTTTTGTCCAATCCGGACGACATTCGGACCGCAGGTGCGGTAGGTGGTAGGCTTCTCGCCGCCAGAAGGTCGTCTCGAGTCCGGTCCTGGAACGGGCCGAAAGTTACTTAAATCGGCGATTTTCGACCGTTTCCGCGCCTTTTCGAAAATTTCTCGAAAACGAAGTGCAAGCGATCTCACGAAACTCCCTCGGAACCCGCCGCCGTCGAATGCCGGGGGTCTCACGTCTGGGAAAATACGTCGAGCGGAGCTGCAATTTTTTAAAGCGGACCCCTTTTGCGACCTTTTTTTCGACAATTATTTTGGAGGTGTCGGAGGGGCAGCGTCGCCTTGAGCCGCACGTCATCTGTGGTAGAAAATGAAGAGGAACGCGGTGCTTCGAACCGACAGTCGATCGGAGGGCCCGGAGAGCCGGTACGGTCCTACGCTCCGAAAAAATTTCGAAAATTTTCGGGGGGGCATAAAAAAGTCGAAGTTGGCGCATACCTTCCCTCTTCGCTCCTCTGGGAGGGGCCGGAGTCCCGATCGCCTTCGCCCCATGGAAAAAAATAGGGACAATCCCGGAAGGGAGATGCGCGCTACATGTATTTTAAATGGGAGGACGCGAAATGACCGGAAAATTGGCGGTTTTCTCCCGCTGGACGCGGAGTTATTCCAGGTTGGCGGATGCGCCCTCGCAGCGGGAGAAAGGGGTCGTCTGGACGTCGTCCAGCGTCGGCGTCGTCCCTCCCGATCGTACGTCGACGTCGTCCCTCGAATTTCGCGCGCGGAAAGAAAATCACAGCTTGGAAATTTGAAGAAATATCCGAGATTTCGCCCGACGATATGGTAGAGGGGATATCACCCCGCACGTCGATGGCGTCAACGTCAAGCCCGGCCTTCAAACAAAGGAGCGGCGATTTTTCGAAATCGACTTTTCGTTTGGACATGATCGCGCCTCTCGGAAGAAATAATGTTTTCCCTCGAAACTTGAAGCGACTGCCGGACTTTTGCTCTCCGGGCGAGTGCGTCCGTCCCTTGGCAATATCCTGCGGGAACGGCATCCTGCTCTGCGCCCCCGTGTCATCCCCGAAATTTTTCATAGATCACCCTATCCGCGCAGTTTCGTGTTTTGCGTTTCGCCTTCGATTTCACGCGTCCGGAAGGAGCAGAGCCCGGCGTGCGAACCACCAAACGAAAACTCTCGAACGGGGCAGTGCCGTCGTGGCATCAACGTCGTCCTTAAAGCTAACCAGATGCCGCCACCGTCGATGAAAACGTTCGCGCAGATATAAACATGTCGCGTGGCCGCTCAAACGAGATGTCAGGCCAAGCGGAGCTCGGCCGCCGCTTCCGCCGCCATCTTGGAACCAAGATGGCTGCCATCCGGCGAAAATAAATCGCCGAGTGCGTCCGAAGTATGCCGTGTACATCTCAAACGAAATCGTACAGCGAGCGTACTCGTTTGACCGAATAACGTACTTTAATCGTTCTCCTAACTGCCGCGAGCCCCCATAGTGCGCAGCTCTTTCTTAAAAGTACAATCAAAAATACTATTACGTCAAGATAGGGGTTGTTCTGGTTTTCTAGGAAAGAAAGTTGCCCTAAGCGAACTTCCAAACGCAATTTCGTCTTGATACTCTTCAGTAAAACCTTTTTTTTTTTCGACAAATCAAATTAAAAACAGAGTCAATTCAAAGCGCTATAGTAAAGACCAGTGGCGGCTTGTCGGGGTGGGCAAGGTGAGCGTTGTCCATCCTGTCCTACTGAAGTTGCAGTTGAACTCTGTGACGTAGCTGTCGGAACATCTTCACAAAACAAATTTATGTGGAAAATGCATCCGTCTTTCTCAGTTGTTGTAAATCGTAGTAAATCATCAAGAGCCGTCACTCGTACAGGCAGAAATTGTTCAGAGCGCCATCTCTTGGCTAAATGAGAAAAACTATTTTAATCGAATAATATTTTGTCGCCACGTACTCATCGACAGCTTTGTCTTTTATCTATCTTAAAACAATTAAGTATTTTTTAACAACTAATTATTTTCAATGGAGATAAAAAAGTTTTCAAAGAGGGCGCTGTCCCTCCATAATATACAGATTCAAAATTAGAAAAAATAATGTAAAATAGATCTTATTTAGGAAACTCAGAGTCAATTAAGAAAGAAACCCTAATAGAACGTAGGTACATTCTTTTCAAAAAGCGAGGGACTTTTTTAAAACTCTGCGGGACGCTGGACAAAATGTCAAAAATCGGAATTGTCCCGACAAAACCGGGACGAATGGTCACCTTACTCTTGCCGATGAAATATATGAGGCAATAATTTTACTTTAAACAGACACTGTAAAATCGGAACGCTTGATCGCTTCGTCAGGAGTTCAAATTAGCAGTACACCTTGATATCTTCTTTTAAGTATAGATGGCCCGGGGCGTCTCTCATAGTAATCCGCGGTCACAAGCACCTTCACGAATGCGCTTACATCGGAGACGACTCCTCAGAAGAACTTGACGAAATCCTGGAAGCCCTCGGCGACGGCACTTACGTCCGACCGAACTCCTCGGAGAACGACGCCCCCTCGAATCAACCCCAGCTTATGAAACGCTTCCAGTATGACGTCGAGTTCCACCACCCTCTCCACAACAGCACCAAGGAGAATCACACCATCCTCAATAAACTGGATGACGCGCCGGAAATCACCGACAACAAGCAGCTGAAGATCATCCTCGACCACCTCTACGCCAAAGCCAGGGCCAAGGCGAAGAAGAGGATTTTGAAAGAGTCCGAGTCTGAGGAGGCGTCGGTTTCCGCGCACGTCCACAGGAATTCCACGATTGCGAATGGGGAGAAGAAGAATTTCAAATTCGTCAGCGAGCAAGCTCAGCAGGGCGTGCCCAAATCCGAGGAGGTGATGCAGGATGTGTTGAAGAAGCTGCAGATGCTCGGGCAAAAGGGCGGTTCGGTCCTGGACAGGATTAACGAGAGGTTCAACTCGAACGGAACGGCGCAGGAAGAAAAAGTGCTTAGCATAGGAAGCAGGCACTATTCTAAGCCGCCGGTTTCTTACGACACCAACATAG
The DNA here is from genome assembly GCA_036172665.1 of Prosopocoilus inquinatus. NCBI lineage: Eukaryota > Metazoa > Arthropoda > Insecta > Coleoptera > Lucanidae > Prosopocoilus > Prosopocoilus inquinatus. Next base: position 38,161,782 of record CM069877.1, read on the forward strand.
ACGAGGCGAGAAGAAGGCGGAGGAGAAGAAGAGAAGCTGTTTTGAAATCGGGTTACGACGCAAACATAGATGAAGCGAGAGGACGAAGAAGAATAAGAGAAGCTGTTTTGAAATCGAGTATGGCGGTGGATTTGAATGAGCACGACGAAGAAAATGACGCAGCGATCGAACAGGTTTGGAATTTTTGCAAATACTGAGCAATTTTTGGTAAAAATTTAATCAAAGCATACTTTTCTGTTCTGCCGCAGTATTGAGAATGCAGAGCAGCAGCAATTTGGTAATTTCTTAAATCCTATCAGTTTTTTTTTTAATCAGTTTAAAATCTGGATACGCACTTGTCATTTCTGGTTTTGTCTAACACGCGGTCTGCCTGTGATTAAAAAGAGGTCTGTCTCTGCGATAAAAAAAAAATTCTAATCACTGCCTTCTGAGTACACATACCCAAGTCCCCGTTTTATCTGACGAGAGGATCTCGCACTTAAAACATGCTTGTTATTCAGTACCAAAATAGATTTTTTTTCTTTGGTAATATGAAAAACAAGTGATAATGCACTTTCCAGGGTTTTGTTCCCGATGGTCTGGCAGACCATCGAGGTACCATAAACGAGACTACCCTAAACGACAAGAGCAACAGTGAGTTTTGGTCGTCGTTCAGCAGTTCCGAGGAGGCCTTGCTTAATTGCGCTGGGTTAATTTTGAATTTACCTTTGACCCCCCATGTGGACTGCTCCAAGGACACCGATGACCTCAAAATTGAAGACGCGTATCTCGCAAATACAATTACATACAAGTAAGTGTTATTTAAGCAGGCTTCTCATTGGGCAACATGTTGAGCAACACGTTGGGCAACATGCTCGCCGCAACAAGTTTGTTAGCTTGTGTGTGGACAGGACGGTCAACATGTTGTGAGTTGTGAGCTGCTGAAGATATGTTGACGAACGTGTTGCCGAGCAAGTTGCCCAACATGTTGGCTAGTGTACGGTTTGTTGAAAATATGTTGACCGACATGTTGCCTAGTGGCTAGCCTGTTGAAGATATCTTGACGAACATGTTGCCGACCAAGTTGCTCAACATGTTGCCTAGTGTATGGCCTGTTGAAGATATTTTGGCGAACATGTTGCCTAACATGTTAGTTGGTGACTGGCCTGTTGAAGATATGTTGACGAACAGGTTGCTTAACATGTTGCCTAGTAACTGGCCTGCTTTACTTTGTTTTGCTTGGTTTCTTCTCCAACCCATTCTTTTAGGGTTCCCACAAACGGCTATTACTTTTTCGTCTTCAACAGCGAAAACGAGGTCCAAACCAATTACATTAGGGTACGCTTTAACATCCACAAGAAAGTGTACAATGTCTCGAATCCGGTGGAATCCTGCAAGAACACCAGCGAGTTCTGCGCGTTGGATCTCAAGTTCTTCTCGGACGAGAAGCTGGTCATGGAGCTGCCCGTTAAGGAGGATGAGGACATGTGGAACCAGGAGTTCGTCGTCGTCTCCCAATGTGAACCCAGGACTGCCATCTACATCGTGTGCGTCCTGGCCGTGCCCATTCTGGTTATACTCTTTGCGTTTCAGTGATATTAGGTTGTGATCTACTGTTAGTGATGTAAGTTAAAGGCCGGTTTTCTTTTGTATAGTACAAATTGTGAGTGCAATAAAGTATTTTTGTAAAATAATGACGTGTTTTAATCACTGGAGAAAACAAAAATCAGATTAATTTTATTAAGGCAAGGAAAGCTGCATCTGTTAAATAATAGATTCGGAATTAATAATAATAATCCTAAAATACAGATAAGATATATGTCCAAATACAAACAATTTCATACGAAGAACCTAGAAATGACACACAAAAGAAACATTAAAACGATAAACTGAAAGAATTGTTTCCGTAAGTACTTCCCCAAAGAGTTTGGCACCCTGCGAACTATTAAATATTCTAGCTAGCAGGTCAGTGTTTCACTTTAGTAAAAAGTTTAATGTAATATCAGAGTTTGAGAATTAAATGTACTGGTCAATCCGACATCATTCGTCTAACTATTTTGATGCTTTGGGGTGGGATAATAGTCCCGATTAATGATTTTTATTATGGTTCTATGAACTCTAGATATACCATCGTGAAATCAGCTATTGCAATGGCAACAAACAAAAAATCCCAAAGGAAAAGAAAGATTAATTTGAAGGTTTATGAAACCGTTGTCTATCTTTAAAAGGACTAATAGCAGCAAGAATCTCAATAAATGACTTAAAAGAAATGACGTTTGCAACAGAAAGTCTATGTGAAGTGAAAGATGGTGATTTAAAAATGTCAAAAAATAATAATAAGAATGATACTGTGGTTGTCGGTAATAGCAAAGAGAAAAGAAAACTGAAAAGAACCAGGAAGTCAGAAGAATTCCTGGCTGGTTAGAAAGTCGTTTTACCTGTAATAATCCCAAACTTTTGATAATTCAGATAAATTATTATTTTTTAATTGACGGAGAGAGAACATGTTACAGTGGAAAACAAATTTCAATCAAGGATGTCTTTTTTTTTAACAAAAATGAGATTTTGCAATGAAAAGCAAAATAGAAGCAAATTAAGGTGTAGAGCTGCCACAAGAAGAATTGAATTGATGGCCAAGGAATAAAGCGAGGATAAAATAGTACCGCCACTAAGGGTGGCTCCTTATTTCGATCGCGCTGTTAGTACGTTTAAATCGAAACGTTATTGGGGGTTATTGTTACTTGCGTTTCCTCGAACATTAGTTATCGTAAAGATCGTGAGCTGCTTATCACGTAGATTGTGTGACAAAATGACTGATGATAACTTGAGGTGGGTACTTTTTAATCCTCGCTTTGCCAATGAAGGTGATAAGAAGAATAACAAGTCATAAGAAAGAAACAGCAGAGAACCAAAGAGAAACAACGTAAAGTATGAAATTAAAGTCACTAAACGGTTAATGAGGCTTCTGCATATGTAAACTAAAGCGACCGTTGAAAGAAAAATTGTAAAAAGTCTGTATTTATTGTAGCTTTTAATAGAGTGAACGAATTTATCGAAACTAATATAAGAATAACAGCAAAAGGAAAGAGAAATCTACTTAAAATTCAAATTCAAATTTAGTAAATGAAGAATTTAAACGTAGGGCGTCTCCGAATTATTAATTCTGTTGTACAGGGTGTTTACAAACAAACAAAAAATTTTACACACTTCAGCAAGTGGTAGAACAGATCAAAACAAGAAGAAAGTTATAATGAACCTAGGTGAAATACTCAAAGTTTTCTCGAAAAAGAGTTAAAAAGGTTACGTCGAGAATCAAGAATGCATTTAAAGTTATCACAGACGTTCAAACTATTTCTCGAGAGGGAACTGCTTCAAAGATGCAATTTTTGAGAAGCTTTGCCATAACAAAAATGTATATCGGCGTATTCCACCAACATAAAAATATTGATAAGTAATAAATAACATTATCCTTGTCGTCTTCAACATAACTAAATAATTTTCCAACTAAAAACCACGATCTATATCATGAGAATGGAAAAGCTTATTTTGTCCAATTCAGCCAAAATGTTTTCTGCTTGGATCTTCTTATGCGAGAATCAACTGATTGGTACCTTTAACGGTGATGCTGGATAAAACGTGTTTGTTAGTCGAAGTGTTTTTAAGCTAAATTAGTAAAGGAGACTGTGGTTTAAGAAATAATTGAAAAATAATATCCGCCCACAATAATTTTATATCGTATTTCGGCAGCTAAGCTGCCATCTTCAGAACGCTACCAACTTAAAAGCATTTAAAAAGACCTTTTTAAGTGTTATCAAGGATATAAAAATTATTGTGAGCGGAGATTAATTTCAATTACGAAGTGTTTTTGATTAAATACAGGATTATTAGGTTCGATTTTCTAGTTAGGTTGGACTTATTTCCCATATTATAGAAAATTTGATATAAAATCTTGCACAAAGTGATAGGGAATTATCGAATCAACGAATGAACATTTACTGTGACAGCTTGTCGTTCTCTCACTTTGTGTACAAGATCTTGTATCAAATCTTGCATGGTGCCTTACGGTCCTTACTAAACAAAGTTGAGGGTTGGTAAGTTTCAAGAAATTTGGTTCTTATATTCGACTTTAGCCTAGGGTTGCCAGATTTGGGAATTTGTCGTCAAAGTGACGACGATTTTAGTATATCGGTGACATTATTTCCATTTTGGCCACTGGCGACCAAATTGGTGATTTTTTTTAGAAAATTTTGGCGATTACTGGCGATCTCCTTTTATATCTTCGTAAATAAATTCATACTACAAAGTATGGATTTGGATCTGCCTCTGCTTTCTAACTTTTTTCAATCTACAGCATTCATTTTCTCGGCTTATGTGTGCTGTCAATTCTTAAGTGCCGCAAGTGCCATCGAAAATAATGCCTTTTAGAGCAAAGTTAATATAATTGATGAGTCTACAGATGTATTTGTTTTTAATATGCTGGTGTCTGTGTTTAATATTATCGTGAAAAACAAGAAAATTTATTTGTGTACAATTTGAGTTTTAATCTTTCTTAATTAATTGATTCATTTTTTAATATAATGTTAAAGGCAGACAGCATGCAATGTCTCGACTAAAGCTTTAAGAACGATTGTTGGTTTTTCTTTTAATATAATGGGTGTTTTATACAGTACTTTTTTCTAACTGTGGCCATAGGGATTTACGTGCTAAAAATTTTGCTTCGTGTTAACTTATGTTCTGCTTAAATTTTCAGTTTCTAATAATCAATTACATAATTTATTAGAAATTATACGTTTCCAGAATAACAGATGCATCTCTAAATTAATTATTTTAATCTTAAAAGTGGAAATTTTTAATGAATCGAGTAGGTCAACGTTAAGAAGAAAGCGGTCTAAAATGTCTGTGTGACGAATTAATTTTTGATTTTGACCTACTCGATTCATATTTGCTCGTTAATAATTTCAACTTTATATATTAAAGTAATTAAATTAATGACGTGCCTCTTATTCTGGTAATGTTCATTTTCTAATAAATTATATAATTGATTATTAGAAATACAAATTTGCCTAAATTCTTAACAGAACATAAGTTAACACGAGGCAATATTTTTAGCACGTAAATTCCTATGGTCACAGTTAAAAAAAGTATTGTATAATAGAAAGTTAATTGATATTTTTTCGCAATTAGGGAAATGTTAAACCGTACTCTTCCAGGATTTCTTAGCGACTTTATGTCACGACGTTCACGAATATTAAAAAAAAAACTAATCGGATGCAGAGAACATTAATATGTCAAAACGAGCTACAAACGTTGTTTCTCTAACATAAATAAATAATATTTACCAAGTAATTGCGGTTTTATTTATAAAATTAATTTAATAGTGTTTTCTACAAGTCAAGCTCTTCCACACAGTGATTATATTATTATTCACTGCAGGACTTTATTGTTGACAAATTTGATAATGATTGCTTGGAACCTTAAGCCGTAGCTTTGAGCTGTCAACAATATTTCAAAGTTGGCGCGCAGCAGGGATTAAATATGGTGGCAAATTGTATTACTTTGATAGATCTAGGGACCTTAATTTCTTCATATTAAGGTCCCTAGATCTATCAAAGTAATACAATTCAAATCTGTACAAAGCACAGAATTTTCAAAAGTGTTTAAGACCCACAAGATCCAATCGTCCATTTAGGAAAATTTGCTTCCCGCAGATTGGCGATACTGTCAGATATTTTCCTGCCATTCAAAAAAAAAAAAAAAAACAGAGATGAGATAAACATAAGCGGGCATGTTCTTGCAAGAATTTCTAATCACGACGAATTATTTCTATAACGAACATTAAAATAATTGCCGTTCACCATGTTTCCTCGTCAGAGCAGGCCAGTTAGTGTGATAAACCTAAATTTAAAAAATGTTTCGTAAAACATCAACGTGTTAGTTTTAACTGCAATCTCTTGCACTTTGTATTGAGGATACCATGATTTTGAACAAAAAACGGAAGTTATGAACGTATTCTTCTTTGGATTATGTAAGAGAGAGGATAAAGCACAAACGAGGTATATCTGATACTAAAAGGGTCCATACCAAGGACACTTCTATTTACCCGCGAAATGATAATCCGGGCTCTTTCTTCTTGGGATGGCTTTGCTACACATTGCACTTTGTTTCTATTAAGCATCAATATCTATTTCATGCACTATTATAACAAAAACGCCCAAATTCACGCGTTTGTGAAATGCAAAGTGACCTTGATTTGGTCTTTGCTGGTAACAGCGGTCGCTCCTGCGTTAGATACGCCGTGAGGTATCGTCTCTCTTATTATAAACTAAGGATTCTTCTAATTTTTGCATCGCAAATATAAAATCTACTTGTGTAAGAGTCGTTCAAAGTGCCATCTATGGACCAAAAGTGGAATCTTTTTGTCAAATTTCCTATAACTGCGTACTAATGTTCTCAGCAGGATCTGTCTTCTAAATTTGCAGTGACTTGAGTTTCAAAATAAAAATGAAGATGCTTCACAGGAGTTATTCGGAGCGTCATCTATTGACCAAAAAAGAGAACAATTTTAATCGCATTTCTTGCTATTACCTTCTAACAACGCAGTTTAATTTCAAAACTAATTGAAATGCTAAAATTTAGGAGTGGCTGTATTACTCAGGGCACTATCTCTGGACCAAAAATTCAATATTGTTTAGTCTAACTGCAAATAGAAGGAAACCGTATTTATTTTTTAAATAAATAATTTTTTTTTATGTCACAATTAAATTTCAAAATAGAATAACTAATAATAACTAAGTTCTGCCCCAACTTGGCAATGACTTAATTTCAAAATAAAATTGAAAATCTAAAATCAAGTTATGTAATGGGATTATGTAAAGCGCGCCATCTCTTACCAAGAGAAAAACTGAAAGCTTGTTATTCTAATTTATTTCAAGCAAACAAGTAAAAGATTTGCTTACGCCCAGTGCCTTAATAATTCCGTTCAATTTACGCGTTTTTAACACGTATGTTGGCCGAACATACCTAAAACGAAATTATCACGTTAAACCGTAGGTCCTTGAGCGCAGCGGGGCGAAATCAGGAAAATGTGTTATTATTTAAAACTATTCTCGTTATTCTAATCACAAGTAGCAAGATATCGCAATTAAGTCGACATCCTCGCCAACAACTTCAGGTTCTGGCTTACAAAATATTATTTTAAGAAAATTGAAAGTTGAAACTAAAAGCGTCATACCAAATTATCCAGAGCGCCATTTCATTGCTCATTTATCAAATTAATTCGTCTAAAGAAGAAAGTTGCGACGGGAATCTTTCAAAGCTCTTTCATCTTTTGGCCAAAAGAAATTATAAAGTTAAACCGTAGGTCCTTGACCGCAGCGGGGCGAGATCAGGAAAATGTGTCATTATTTAAAACTATTCTGGTTAATCTAATCACAAATAGCAAGATATCGTAATTAAGACGACATCCTCGCTAACTACTTCAGGTTCTGGCTTACGAAATATTATTTTAAGAAAATTGAAAGTTAAAACTAAAAGCGTCATACCAAATTATCCAGAGCGCCATCTCATCGCTCATTTATCAAATTAATTCGTCTAAAGAAGAAAGTTGCGACGGGAATCATTCAAAGTTCTTTCATCTTTTGGCCAAAAGAAATTATCAAGTTAAACCGTAGGTCCTTAAGCGCAGCGGGGCGAGATCATTGTTGCTGTCACTGTGAAATACAGACATCAGATGAAACGGTTATGTTTATTTTCAAGATCAATTTTATTTTAGTACACTGACACCCCCTCGACTGTAGTAGCAGATACATAATTTTTGGCAGAGGATTTGGTAGTATAGTCAGATTACTGGTGTGGAATTGTCATAATATTTTTCATCTCATGAGGATCTACCAAAATTTATGTAAAACAATTGTCAAGAAGTGTCATTAAGCCATTTTGATTCCTTCTTGAAAGTTCTCTTTCCAACTCACAGATAGTCTTTACCAATTGTTTTCTGTCAAATTAATTCTTCTTACCAATTGCGTTACTTTGACAGATCTAGGGACTTTAGACCCTTCTCGGACCCGAATTTTAAAACGAAATCAGAGAGATGGGAGCGGCCATGCATACACGTTAGGCTGTCCCCACATTCATAAAGCAAAAATAACTTACTACAAAACGTTTTTGGCCGATTTTATTAGAAGCAAAACAAAAAACGGTTTAAAACATGCCGAAACAGTTGCAAGTTTTGAAGTTACAGTTGAATGAAAAAAAAGTAGGCAAACTACAGAATTACAGATTAAAGAAGAATTCATAGATTTTACCAAAGTTTTGAACTTTTGAATTTTGAGAGCTTCTAAAATTTTTAAATGCTATCTGTGAAGTCGTTTTTAATCAATACCATTTTTAGAAAGAATGATTACAGGAAACTGTAATTTGTCTATTTCTTTTTGCTTCCGCTTGTACATCTCCCAGCAATATGATTCAGTATATAAAACATGCTCTTTGTTTCGGTAAACTTGACGATTATTGGCCAGATTAAAAATATTATGCAATTAGGTAAGTACGTGGGCTGCTGGAAAATTTTCTGGAATCTAATAGGTCTAGAATTGTTAGCGTTTATCAACTGTCATATTTGAAAAATTTGACGTTTTTGCTTATAATTCTATTGACAGTTCCTATCCAAGTGAACTAGTTTTGTCTGTACAGCATTTGAGAAAAAGTAATTTTGTGTAAATATGGAAATCTCGCGTAAAAATTTTCGTGCCATGATTTCTTACGATTTCAAATGTGGTCTAACGCCGAAACAATGCCTCGATCAGCTTCATTTGGCTTTTGGAGATGAAGCACCATCAAAGAGCAGTGTTTATAATTGGTTTGCCGAATTCCAGCGTGGACGTACCTCTCTCAGTGTCGAATTTCGTGAAGGTCGTCCATCAACATCTGTTGTTGGCACTAATGTAGATGCTGTGCGTGAAATGCTTGAGCGATATAGACATGTGACATACCGTGAGATTCAAGCATCCTTACGCATTGACACGAAAGCAATACACCAGATTTTGAATGATCATTTGAACGTACGAAAGCTTTGCAGTCGTTGGATCCCACATAATTTAACAGAAGCGCAAAAGCAGGGTCCTCTCAAATGGTGCGAAGAAATGCTCAAGAAATTCAATGGAGGTCGTTCAAATTTAGTTTATAACATCGTTGCTGATGACGAAACGTGGACCTATTCGTACGAACCAGAAAGTAATCTACCGTTTGGGTTTTTCAAAGTGAACCAAAACCAACAAAAGTTGTCCGTTCACGCAGTGCTGCGAGGCAAATGATTGCTTGTTTCTTTGGTTTAACTGGACATGTAGCAACCGTGGCTTTAGAGGATCGAAAAACCGTGAATGCTGATTGGTATATTACAATTTGTTTGCCGGAAGTCATCGATCAAATAAGAAGAAACAATCGAAATCGACGAATTATTCTCCATCATGACAACGCCAGCTGTAACTCAACCCGTCAAACAGTTGATTTTTTGTCCAACAAAAATGTTGAATTAATGATTCATTGTCCATATTCACCTGATATATCACCTAACGATTTCTTTTTGTTCCCAAATATCAAAAATAAATTGCGTGGTGAGCGATTTTCGTCGGCTGAAGCAGCGGTTGAAACATTCCGGACACTGGTTTCTGAGGTACCATCTTTAGAGTGGAAAACGTGCTTTAGAAATTGGTTCGGGCGTATGCAAAAGTGTATTGACGTCAAAGGCGAATACTTCGAAAAACAATGATACCGTTTACCAAATTTTATATGCATTTTGTCATACCGTTTCCAGAAACTTTTCCAGCAGCCCACGTAGAAGATGTTTTTTCAAAACTTTTAATAAGCACACACTGATAGAGCAAAACAAAAAACGGTTTAAAACATGTTGAAATAGTTACACGTTTTGACATTACATCACCCAACAACATGATTCAGTAAAAAAAAACATTCTCTTTGTTTCAGTAAACTTGATGGTTATTGACGAGATTAAAAATATTATGTAATTAGGTAAGTACTGGACCCATTTAGTTTGCAATTGCCACAATTGCACATTTTGTAAATTATCAACCTGGAGAACTGGATCTGAAGAATCAATCAAATCTTTTCGTCGTACGTTTTTTAGAATAACATTGGAATCAATAGTCGTCGTGGTGTGCAGTAATCGCTCAAACCTGCCTTCCTCGTGTTTTAAACATACGAACCTGCAAAACTGTGATAAGAGTTTGGACCGCCCCCAACATCCCGTCTCTGTTACATAGTATTCCATCAAAGGTGGGCGGGGGCTATTACACTCTCATATTTTAGAATCGTAAATCAATTTTGTTCGTGTAGTTTATGTGACAATATTATACTTCTAATAGTAGCAGTTATGTACAAATACGTACGCAATATAATTTTTTTTTTGAGTAATCTTCCTGAATTTAAGTTAGTAATAAGTAAGCATAGGATTTCAGTAAGTACACGCCATCGTTTCAGTAGCGCCGTAAAAATGTATCGAACAGGCACATTGTGTAATGGGACGGTGAAAATAATTTACGGCGTTCTTACTAGATGACGCAATGTCGTAATAAAGTTTGCCGGTCGAGGTACAACTGGTCAACTAATTACTCTGAAAATCTTTACACATTTAAACAAGAAGAATTGATTACACAACTGTAATTTTTTATTGCGGCAATATTGCTCTGTTTTTTGTTATACTGAGTAACACCATTGCTGTAGCGGCGTTAATTGTCTCCGCAGCCCTCCCGTTTGTTTACACGCTACGGTCTAATATCTTATATTGCCCGCTTCATTAGAATTTGAACCGCGCAAAATATATTTATCCTATATATAGTAATAAGTTAAGTAGATCAAATGCATAAATATATTGGGTATTTAATACTGGAATAAATTTGTTTTAGCTGTTATTATACAAGTGTCTTATAAGGCACGAGTGTAATACATAGTTTTATCCAACACCTGTTTATTAAGAAGTCATAATACTGCCGATTTTGAATAACAGTTTAATTATGGGTTCGTAATTCCACTAGTGTTTTATAGACTTCATAATATATATCTAAAATCGGTATTATTATGACTTCATAATGAACAAGTGTTGGATAAAATAATTAATGTACTGGTTTTTCGCCAAAAATGCTTCCGATTTGAGTGTAATTTATTCCAAAAGACTTCGATAACCATGGGAAGCTTCAAGAAGTGAGATTAATCCTGAGCGTAATTTGTTGGGCACGCTTATTTAATCCCCCAATCCAAATTAATTAAGGATCACGCGCCGGGAGATCAGATTTCTGGTTATAAAAATAGGGGGAGCGTCCTCAATTATCTCACACTTGAAAATGATCGGCCAGCGCATTTTGAATCTTATTTATTTATTTATTTAGATGTTAATCCCCCGAGAGGGTGATGTTCCAACCATAACACACCCACTTGTCAGGCGTTGCTTGAGAAAACCACCCTTTTTATGTTGTTCACAAGTCTTAACAAGAGTTTGCAAGTAATTGAATGGTTTTTTTTTGTGTGTGGATCCATGCACCACTATTATAGCCCCCATCTCCCAAAGTTTAATATCCAGACATTTTCATCAAAAGTGCCACCCACATCCATCAAATAAAATAAATTAAACCATATTAAATAAGTATCACGGAAAGTTTTTTTTTTATAAGGAATATCTAAAACTACCCTCGCTTTAGCCCAACAATGCCAATAGCAAAGTAATGAATAAAAAGCCACCCTACGTCTTTCCCAGCACGTTGTACGTGTGGCTGTTATCTGCAGGGCACACGACCCTAATGCCCCAATAAAAGCCTTATTAGTTTTATATTTTTATTCCTCGCAGTTGCAGACTTGTGACTTTCGTTTCTTTTTTTTTTTATTGGATACTTTAAATTGATATTTTCGCGTCTATTAGTGTAATACGGGGGTAAAAAATTCCATCGTAAAGGAGGAGGGCGTTCAGTTTCCAATTTTGAATGTTATATCCCCCACTGATTGAATGGAAGTAAAATTAAAAAAAAAAACACTACACTAGGAACTAAACCACCCAAACTTAGCAAAGAAAATTTTATTAGTTTTTCAACAATCAAATTGCAAAGTTTAATATTTATCAATTTGATTATTAATAATCACAAAGCAACACAAAACCTGTGGCTGTAATCCAAATAAATAGTGAGAAAACCCCTCGACCACATTAATTCACTGAAAGCGAATACGTATTTCGGTAACGAAGTTACCATCTTCAGCGCTAAACTGATATTCAATATCAGTTTAGCGCTGAAGATGGTAACTTCGTTACCCAAATACGTATTCGCTTTCAGTGAATTAATGTGGTCGAGGGGTTTTCTCACTATTTATTTGATTATTAAAATAAATAAATAAATTTTTGCATGTCACTATTTTATGACGCTGAGTAATAGTATTAAACTTGATTTGTTTTTCTTCAAAAAATTAAAAAATGACATTTGAGATTACTCTTCTATACTTACGCGTTGAATATTAAAAATCTTTCAATTATTGGCGTATTGTTCGCAAAATTAAAACGAGATTTTATTAAGAAAAGATTAAGAAACTAATGTGATTCAATAATTGAATAAAATTTATTAAAAAAGAAAATATTGAATTTTATTTGCATGCATAAACCAGCTACCTACTTATGTTTTAATGCGATAACAAAGAGTGTTTTGATCGGTTTATGTGACAAGGGGGCGGAGGATGCACAAAGTCAATAGTGGTGGTTGACAGGCAGCAGAGGGATGGATAGATAAGGCATGCTTCAGAGGAGTTCCCATAACTTTACTCAACCATATGATTTGAGCAAAGCATATGGTCAACGAATGCAAATAGAATTCTGGAATTAATTTTCACATTACTAAAATGCAGGCAAACACTCATATTTCATTTCAATTTTGTATTTTAAAGTAATTTAGTAAAAATAATAATAAAAAATTAAGTGGAATGAAGAATTAATATAAAAAAATCATAGTTAAATGTGTTTAGATCGTAGTGTAATGAGGTATTTTTTATTTATAAATTATTATGGGTGAAGAACCGTGCTTTATTTCTTTTGGTCTTCTTCCACATCTTTCAGTTTTGCTCCGTCATTCCATCTCATTTCATATATTTGTCTGAATCTTTCCTGATTGGTCGTCTTTCCATTTAATCTTCTTTATTTGGGTCTCGCTGTACTATTTTCATAATTCCTATTTAGGGTTACCACTTGCCTTGCTGGCAAAGGAGCATTTAATGGTAAAAAGGAGGACATTGAAAGAAACAAGAAGACAAAATAATCTTGTTGTCGTGTAAAAAAAGAAACAAAAGACGTGCAATTGATAATTAAAAAAATCAAAAATCAAAAGTCATATCAAATAAAATCAAACCGAAGAGAAAACAAGTAACAAGACGATTAGTTGTTAATTTAAAATTAAAAACAAACAATATGAATTGATTATATTAAAAGTTAAATAAAATACAGTCAAATGAGGATTGTATAAAAATAAAAGGTGATAATAAAGTTGGGACCAAAATAAAAATTATATAAAACTAACAATAAGTCAGATTGATTTAAAAATTGACAAATTTTGTCATGATCCAAAGAATAATCTGTAAATTTTAACAAAACTGGGCGATCAGTGAATAATTTAAAAACAAAATAAAGTCAAATCAAATAAAGGAGAAAATAAAATGGCAATCAATCGACCGGATTAAGGTGTAAAATAAATTCACACTCAAAACGAAAATCAAAACAAATCAGGGAAAAACTAATGGTAAATAGTAGTTAAAAAATAAAAACAAAACGAATAAAATATATTAAAAGAAAGGTAAAGGGGGGCGTGAATCATAACACAGCTCAAAAGGGGGTCGCAAAACCTAAAAGTTTGGGAAACGCTATTGTATAGTATTGCCGGTCGCCGTCCTTATTGAGACACCCGGTATATTTCAAGGAGCCGAGAGCACAGAAAAATTAATACGAAGAAGGTGGTAATATAAAATTAAAAGGAATAGCAATTAAGAATAAATTTTACTTACACAGTCAGAACCCTTATTGGATTTCTTTATTTTTTTAAATTATAAATATAATTTAATTTAACATTTTCCTTTCGTTTTAGACCATCCTACTTTTTGTAAATATGTTCAAACTGGCTTCAGCTTCTATAATATTTTAACTATACAGAACAAGAAATGTTTCAGCTGTATATATGGAAGGTAATCGATAGAAATAACACGATTTAATTCTTGATACATTTTTACAATATAATTTAAATTGTTCAAGAAATTAGACGAAATCTTGTAAAAGAAACTAAAGTAAAACAGTCTTTAGTTTTCTTTATTTATTAGAATGACTATTATATTATGTAGTTTTACGAGATCTTGCCGACTCTGCCTGTTTTAGGTTTACATTACACATACATTCAGTGGCGTAGCTATAAGGTTTGCAAGGATTGCAAAGTAACTCGGCGTAAGGACACCATAGGCGTCTATTCCTAAAACCTAAAGAAGAAACTAAAATTGTTATTAACAAGCATATTTACAGACGGTTTCATATTTTCTTGATTTCTAAAAAGAAATCACAGACGCAGAAATTAAAATTCAAAGCAACTGAAAAAGAACCCGAGGAATACGTTTCAAGCATTAATTTCCACCGTGGCGCCATCTGGTAATTGTAATTCGCCATTCGAACGTTTAAAAACAACGTGTTCAACGACTTCTAATAATTTTATTTTTTAATCTGTGGCATTTCAATAAAATTTAAAAGCAAAGCGAAAGAATTTATTACCATTTGTGGCGCCATCTGTTACCCTGGATCGTAACTTCGTTCTCTTTATTCGTAGGGGGAAGCAATTGTTGAAAAACGCTTGCAAAAATTCAAGAAGTCAGACTACGAAAAAAATATAATTTCCGGTAAATAAAGTTGCACAGATATATAAAGTTTCAAATAAAAGTAGCGCCATTTGTTAATCTGTATACAATCGTAATTAATTTTCTTTCGTTTAATTTTAGGTCAACAGTTTTTGAAAACAGTTGAAAATTTCTTTTTCGAGAAAGCGTTTGAGAAACAGTTGAAACGTGTTACCTCCGCTAGTTGTCGGGAGCGTTTCTAACGAACAATAAACACACATGGCGCCATCTGTAACCACGAGTCGTAACTTTGTCTCTCTAATTTGCACGGAAACAATTTCAAAAAAGCAACTGAAAACTTAACGAATAAATAAGATTTAAACGCAAAGGCAAAAGCATTTATTAGCACATGTAGCGCCATCGTTACCATGAATCCTAACTCAAAACATTCAAAAATAACGTTACGAAAAACAATTTCGAATAAAGTTGACTGAACGGGAATATTAGAACGGAAGAAATAACAGCTGAAAATGAATTTCTTCAAGAAAGAAGTGTTTGAGGAATAATTACACGGCATCCTGCTCAGCGCTAGTTTCCAGGAACTTTTCTAACCTAAAACGACAGACAAGTCCTGTCACTTAGGATAGAAATAATACAAGAAGTAAATACAAAGGCAATGAAGCAGTTCCGTTTTACAGTTTTAACGAAATTTTAATTTTAAAGCGCTGACTGAAATTTTGCAACCCTGTGGCAGGTCGACTTCTAGCTGCGCCACTGCGTACATTTAGCAAAAATAATTAAATAGAAACAGTGTTTCATTTTTAACCTCGATTTTGGAAAAAAAATAAACAGAGATGGGAAAATGTGAAACCAAAAATGAAATAAGCGGGAAATGCTGTATAGAGAAAACATGCGTCGCATGTTTTTACTTTTTATTTTTGAAATCAACATCAAAACACATCTGCAGGAGATAAAAATATCCGTAAGACTTTATTAAGCTTGAAAAGAAATTATTATTTTGTTGTAAATAATAAAGATACACCAAGACTACCATAATAAACTAAAAGTACGATCAACAAAACAATATACAGAAAAATATACGTAGTAAATAGTAACATAACTGTGGTAAAATAGGCAACAGGAACAAATTGTAACAAATATTCGAACAATTGTAGTAAATCACAACAACAACGTCTTGCCTTATAAAAAGGATAAATAAAGGATCTGTTACGTTTACTTGATTCGTTTAATCTGCAGCCTGCAATACACAGTCCAACACGTATCACAATTACTTCTGAGACTTGCATAGATAACATAGTAACTAACATTCAAAATGTTGAAACACATTATTCCTTCTCATTTTTCTGATCACACGGCACAAGTCGTTCGCTTTAGCGATCCTCAAATGAAGGAAGAGAAATTTCAAATTCACACACGAAACTTTAATGAAACTAACATTAACAACTTTAAGAACGACTTACGATCACAAGACTGGAGCATAATTGATGAATATTCTAACATCAACGACAAATGGGATGTTTTCTCTGCTTTGATTGCAAAAAACTTCAACCTACATTTCCCACTTACGTTAAAATCAGTTAACCCTAAGGTAACAAAAATTACCATTACTCCTGAAATCGAACAGTGCCAAAAAGAATTAGATTTATTGTATATCCTGAAAAATTTTGACTCTAAAGCCGAGATAGCCTACAAGAAAACCAAGAATAGGTACAACTTCCTACTAAAACAACAAAGATCCAAGTATTATGATCATTTGATTTTACGCTTAGACAATAAGTCAAAAACGATGTGGTCTATAATTTCTGCGGCTTTAGGGAAAAACACCGTTGAAAATGAATTTAATGGACTCTCAGCAGATGAATTCAACGAGTACTTCGCCACATGTGCACAAAACTTATTCGACGAGAAAAATTCTGTACTCGATTCAACAGAGGGCACCATGTATTTCAATAACAAATTCCTATATCTTTCTCTTGTTACTGAAGGAGAGATTCTTGAAGTGGTGAGAACATCCAAAAACAAAAAAAGCGCTGGGCATGACAACTTCCCAATGTTTTTAATGAAAAAATGCATTCATACGTTTGTCGAGCCTCTAGTGAAAATTATAAATACATCCTTACTGACTGGCATTTTTCCTGATAGCCTCAAGGTTGCTGTTGTCACACCGATTCTTAAAAAAGGTAATTCTGTGGAAATATCGAACTACAGACCTATCAGTATACTGTCATCCTTCGCGAAAATATTTGAGCAAATCATGTATACACGTGTACATAACTTTATTTCGAAGTGCAACCTATGGAACAACAGACAACACGGATTTTTTAAGGGTAGAAACATTGAAACCGCCTTATTCGACTTCACATCAAATATTTTTAACAACTGGGAAAAAGGAAATCTTGTTTGCGGTTTTTTTCTTGACTTAAGTAAGGCCTTCGATACTCTCGATCATAACATTCTCTTAAATAAGTTACACCAATATGGCATCCGTGGTTTGGCTCTTGATCGGATCAAATCTTATCTTTCCCATAGGTTACAAAAGGTAATTTTAAGAGATAAAAATGAGACAACACAATCTAGTCTAATCGAAATTACCCGGGGAGTACCGCAAGGAAGCATTCTGGGCACGTTGCTGTTCATTCTGTATATGAATGATCTTCCACACGCTGCGCAGAATTCCTTCTGTAACATCTATAACTATGCAGATGACACATGTGCTTTAATAACCGGAGAAACGTTCCCAGATATTCCTAAACAAGGTGAAGAATGTTTGCAAAATATGGAACAATGGTTTTCTCAAAACAACTTAATTTTAAATGAATCCAAAATAAATTGTGTTCTATTTAAAACGAAACATTTCTGTGAAACTCCACCTGTGATAACAATAAACAATAAAAACAACTTACTTAAAAGCAGTGTGCGATATCTAGGTGTTTCTCAAGGACGAAACTCTAAATTGGACTTATCATTTGGACCATCTGTGTAACAAACTAAGTTCAGTTTGTTTTGCTTTAAGAACGAATACACTAGCGCAGAAATACTAAGAACTATGTACTTCGCAAATTTCTACTCACACTTACAATATGGGATAATCTTCTGGGAGAATAGTAGTCATGTAAAGAATGTTTTTGTCATGCAGAAGAAAGCTGTACGTATTATTCATAAAATGTCGTGTCGTCAATCCTGCAGAGGTATTTTTAAAAATAGTCACATTTTGACAGTTTATGGCATATATATTTATAAATGTCTATCTTTTTTGTTCAAAAATAGGCATCTTTTTATTAATTTTGAAAACAACACATTAAACAAATACAACACCAGAAATATTGACTACTTCCTTTATCCTCCTCACAGGCTTACGAAATTTGAAAATAGCGCTTTGTACAGTTGCATGAAATTGTTTAATAGTTTGCCGGCTAATATTAGAAAATTGAGAAATTCAAGTGAGATGAAGCGAAGCATCTTTAATTTTCTGGTGGATGTAGAACCTTACAACTTACTAGATTATTATAATCAGGAATGTAAACATTTTTCTTAATCAACTTTTCGACGTTTTCAAACCTGTACTGTTTTTCTTGTTCAGTTGTTTTGAAATAAATACTATTATTATTATTATTATTATTATTATTATTGATAAAATAGCGACATCTTACTATCGCTTTTTGACCTGACATTGCAGTAGGAAAAAAAAATTATTATTATTATTATAATTGTACGAATATTTCCTACAATTTTTCTCTGCCTTCTATTTTACTAAAAATTTTTATTCTGTGTACCAAACCAGATAAGAACATGAAAAATTCTTTCTTTTTTTAGTTTCTCGGTCGAAATCACACATCAAACTGACTTATTTTTTTTCTGTATTCTCACAGTACGAAGGACACATTTTGTTGACTCTTGCAAAAACCTGCATAAAATTGTTTCATATTTTTGCACACGCTAAATAATGTTTCATTTTTTCCCTAAATAGTGTTTTACTTTTCTCAAAAATTTAAATAACTATTCAAAAAAGAAAATAATTAGCAGATAAATAAAACGAAAAGGGCATTATGATCTGTGATCCATTTGCTCTGTGCAAAATCAGTATAAAACTGAAACTGCTATTTATTTTGCAGTTATAGGAAATGTGAAATTTAATTAATATGTTCTCATACCGATTTCGAGTATACCTCATGGACACTACAAAATTTATAACAACCACTTCGTACTTTTGTATCCTCTTATGGCCGCTTGCACCATGTCTAGTTAAAAATTAAACCAGGTTTAACAGTAAACCTAGTTTACCTAGACTTAAACCGTAGTTAAAAACTCGCTAAACAACTCAACGTTAAACCATCACGGAAGGCGGATTAAATTGAGTTGGTTTAGCGAGTTTTTAAACTACGGTTTAAGCCGCGGTGCAAACTGGGTTTACTGTTAAACCTGGTTTAATTTTTAACTAGACATGGTGCAAACGACTATTAATGAAACTACAAGTTAAATAATAGTCCTTGAAGCTTTACAATACATTCATTTTTTAAGTACAATAATAAGTAATATGATGGGAACACACTCAACGTTTCGCTATAGATTTATAGCTTCGTCAGGAGTGAAAAAAAGTAAATAAACTCTTTTTTTCACTCCTGACGAAGCTATAAATCTATAGCGAAACGTTGAGTGTGTTCCTATCATATTTCTGTCCGGTTCGAGATTAAAAAAAAACCTTGTACTTACAATTTTCATCGGACAAAAACCAACTTCAATTATTCATTTTTTAATTATCTACAGGCTTATTTCACTTTGACCCTAATTTTTGCTTGTTGCATATTTACCCCACTTGCACCCAGTAATAATAAAATGAGTAATTCTCTATTGTTTGGTTCTATAACAAATAAGAAGAGTTACAATGTTAATTTTACAATTTGCAACACTCCAATTTTACATTTACATTTCGTGGTGTTATTGACAAACGAATTCTGTTATGTTACAATCATATCATTGGAGTGATAGCTTTGCAAGCAAAGAGGAGGAGTTACGAAACAAAACACTCCCACCTCCTCGCATCATTGGCCGATGCGAGGGTGTCTGTGTGCAGAGATAAGAGCCGGTGATATTGCAACCCCCAGCTTCCGACCTTCCGGAATGGATTAGGAGTTATTTCCTCTCACGTAGTTGAACGGTGTCAAATTCGAGTGGTTCTTGACTGGATACTGTTAATTGTTTAGTTAGTGGATTGTTTCAGTGAAAATTGAGAAAGTTTCAAGTTCCGATTGTGCTTAAGACAAACTTTAAATGGTAAGATTTGCTATACTTTAGAGAAATTTAGGAAATATGCATTTTGTCAACATGAAGAGCCTCGTCCCAAAACTTCTTTCTGTCCAAATACAAATCGAGTTATTGATTCTACCATATTCAGCATTCATTTTATTATAATAGGAGAAAACAGTAATCTAAAGTGACCAGATTTTAATTTGGGAAGGCGGGTCAACCCAATCCAAGCCAATCAACAAATTAACTTTGCCGATTTAAATAATCTGGGATTCCCAAAGTGTTTTTTTTTAAACATCGACCCCTTAAAAGAAAAGAAAGTTTCTATTGATCTCCCTTATTTTAAACTTAATTATTAGGACTACAACCACGTTAGAATAAAAACTAAAATTAATTACATAATAAAAAAAATCAACGTAGGTATTTTACTGACTTATAATGAATTTTATTGTCCAGTCCAGGTTCATATTGAAACGCGTCATATTGAATCGTTTACAACGCCATCTCTTATCCCAAAGTGAAAACTAATTCAATCGAAAAATCAAAAATAAGGTTTCGTGATTATAATTTTGTTAGTACAAAGTTTTTTTTTAATCTTGAACCGGACAGAAATATGATGAGAACACACTCAACATTTCGCTATAGTTTATAGCTTCTCTCCTGACGAAGCTATAAATCTATGGCGAAACGTTGAGTGTTTTCCCTTCATATTTCTGTCCGGTTCAAGATTTCAAAAAACTTTGTACTTACAATTTTCATCGGACAAGAGTCAACTTCAGTTATAATTTTGTTATTACACCAAAAATAATATGTGAAATCTATGCACGTGAGAGTACATATGAGTTATTCCATCTGTTGTTGGAAAGTGAAAATTATTTATATTTCCTACAAATGCATTTCATCTTCAATGTTCTGCGCAAAATCTCTGCCTTCTAACTTTGCAATGATTGGAATCTCAAAATTTAACTTCGAAAATAAAAGTTAAGGCATGACAGGCATCGTCGGAATTACCGCCATCTCTTGACCAAAAGGGAAAACAAATTTATTCAAAATTTCTGGTAACAGTATTTCTCTTTTTCGCTGAGGTTCTCAGTAGTATGCTCGGTTTTGTAACTTCGCAGCGACTTTAATAAGTTTCAAAATTAAATTTGAAAATCTAAAATCAACTTGTGACGAAATCTGTGCAGAGCGCCGTCTCTTGACCAAAAACGTAAGCTATTTTTCTTTCTTGTAATTTCAAATGGTAGTAAGTTATCGTGTTAACGTTGACACTCTCAGTAAAAACATCCACTTCCGCCTTTACAGTATTTTCAGGCGATTGAAACTTGAAAAATATACCCGACACAATGTATTATTTACAGCGCCATCTCTTTGTTCGTTTATAATAATAATAATAATAATAATAATAAGTTTATCTTTATTTTCTAAAAAAGAAAGTTGCCCTAATCGAACTTCAAAAACGCGATTTCGTCTTGATACTCTCAGTAAAACCTTTTTTTTTTCTAAATCAAATTGAAAACAGAATCAATTCAAAGCGCTATGGTAAAAACTGAAATTATTCAGAGCGCCATCTCTTGGCTAAATGAGAAAGCTATTTTAATCGAATAATATTATTTCATCGCCACGTACTCATCGACATCCTTGTCTTCTTTCATTGTTCTAAAAAAAATAACTTTTTTTAACAACTAATTATTTTCAATGGAAATAAAAAGGTTTTCATAAAGGACGCTGTTCCTCCATAATATACCCTCAGGGTGCCTAGGGATGGGCGGCGACCGGCGGTATATACCTAACCGTAATACGTACAGCTTCGGTAAAAAAATAATTATAGTAAAAGTGGCCAAAAGGAATTCATTTTTAAGTATCTGGGTTGGCCACAAGGGGGCGCAATCAATAGGCTCAACAATAAATATTAATTTTACTAGCAAAAGTCTCAGAATAAGCTGCAGCTTTGATAGCGTGATTAGAAAGCTTAATTAATTCTGCACAACTTTCGTTTTAGACTTATTATCGTATCACCGTTAATAAGGGCGGAGAAAACAATTCAATTATTTACTTTAAAAAATATCATAACTTCTGTACTCTTTATCGGAAATTAACGTACTTCGACTCATTTGAAAGGGAATTTTATGCTGATTTAAGGTTTCTATTGAACGACTCCGGCCACTTTGTTATAAAATAGTTAGAGGGCGCTATTTGCGAAGATTTTCTCAGTTTCGCAAAAAGATTTTAATGGAAAGGAGTATTTCTTTTAGAGTGATTACAAAGAATCCAATCAGGAGAACATTTTGGTGAAAACCTGAAATTGATAACTTTTTTCGTTCTCGAGTTATTACCAAATGAGTCTATTGACTGAAGATAAAAACGAATATAAAGCTCAAACAAATGCTTTCGAGTGACACTTTTCATTTTGAGGTAAATAGAAAGCATTAATCTATTTAAATGCAATAAGTTGTTTTTGAGAGCCTAATATTTAAATAAAAGAACAATGCAGCAAACAAACACATAAATGAGAAAAACACAGGCACTAAATGAAAGTAACGAACAATAAAATGTTAAAAGACGGAAAGCACTTTGAACATTTATGAAACACATTGTAATCAACAATGATTGAATATCTGTGCCTAGAATATTTTCAAAATATTATCCATCTTTCATTTCGAAATAGCCGTTTACTATCCGTAAGGATATCAATAATAATTTCCACACAACTCTATGCGAACATTAAAAAAGTATTGTATAGCGGCATAGTGAAACTTTGTTGATCACAGTGTATGATTATTTTTCATTGCTTTTATTTAGTGTTTGAATTATTCTTGTTTCTATGTTTGTTGTTATACTCTTATGTTTAAATATTCTCTATTCCCAAAAACATTTAAATGCTTCTAAATAATGTCATAATTTCTCCTTCCGCTAATATCATCAATTAGTAGACGTATTTGATAATAACTCGAGAACGAAAAAATATACTCATTTCCGATTTTCACCACAACGTTCACCATTTTATAGGCTTTGCAAATATTGCAAAAGAAATAAACCTTTCTATTTAATTTTTTTTTTGGAAAATTGAAAAACTATTACTTTCGTAAATAGCGCCCTCTAGCCACTTTATAACAAATTAGCCGGAGTCGTTCAATAGAAACTTTAAATCAGTTTAAAATTTCCTTTCAAATGAGCCGAAGCTCGTTAATTTCTGATAAAGAGTACCGAAGTTATGATATTTTTTAAAGTAAATAATTCAACTGTTTCCTCCACCCTTATTAACGGTGATACGATAGTAAGTCTAAAATGAAAGTTGTGCAGAATTAATTGAGCTTTCTAATGACGCTATCAAAGCTGCAGCTTATTCTGAGACTTTTGCTAGTAAAATTGATTTTTATTAATAGCCCTATTGATTGCGCCCCCTTGCGGTCTACTCAGACACTTAAAAATATTTCCTTTGAATTTCTGGTGGTAACTTTGAGTATAATTTTTTTTCTCCCGAAGCTGTAGGTATTACGGTTAGCTATATACAGCCGGTCGCCGCCCATCTTGAGACACCTGGTATAGATACAAAATTAAAAAGAATAATATAAAATAGATCTTATTTAATAGATTCATAGTCGATCAAAAAAGAACCCTAGTTAATAATTGGTTTATAATCTAATCTATGTAGAACAACTAATGTACAAAAGGTACAATCTTTCTAAAAAGCGGGACTTTTTTAAAACTTTGCGGGACGCGGGACAAAATGTTAAAAATCGGGACTGTCTCACGAAAATCGGAACGTATGGTCATTTTATCAGTAATCTCAATACGTCATCTAAATATTTTTTTTAAACTTGAAACCGACTAGAATCAACTTCAGTTATCTGCATCATAAAAAAAATCATTTAAAAATAGTATCTGTTCACAAAAGTCATTGGATCTGGCTCTTGACTGCCAAAAAAAAAACATAGGTGAACGAGACTTTTTAAAAATAAACTTCAACCATTCTTGGGTCTTTAACAGCTTTTAAAGGTTTTTGTTACAAGGAAGTCAAAAAGAAGTTTTGGTAAACTTATACGTTCTATAGTAATTTTTACTTTCACCAGCACCTAGAGCGCGTCCCTGGCCACTTCCCGAATCTTCGGATAGCTTATAAATGGCGTGACTACCACCAAAAAAATGTAGGTTTATCAGCTTCACGTTTGTAACGCTCCTAGCATAAATAAAAATTAAATAGTACTTGAAAAGTATTGAACGCCTGAGCGGCCCAAGTGGCAAGGGACTGGCCTTGCAATCGTAACGTCGTGGGTTCGCATCGCGCTCGAGATATTTCTCGGTGGTGGTCGTTACTCACTTCAGGTACCCTTCAGTGTTGGGGAGAAAATTCGACACTGTGTCCCCTTCAACGGCGAGTAGTTTTGGGAGTAACAAGGCCATGGAACACTTTGCATACACAAAATACATTCCTGTTCCTGAGGTTCTGACAAGTCTATGACTTAGGACCCCGTTGGGCAAACACCACAAATTAAAAGAAAAAGTAGATTTGTTTGAACTTAACAGATTATGAAGTATTTTTGAATTCGTTTTTTAGCCTATGATCACCATAAATTCCACATGCGGCGACATGGAATGGTCAGGAGATGGCGAGAACACGGATTACAGCACCACTTCTTCGCCCACGAACACCAGGCGAATCCAGCAAAGCCTGGACCACGATTCGCTTTCGGATGAAGACGATTTGTCCGACGATTTTTCCCTGTTGGATAGTGACGATGAGAAACGCAACGAAATTAAATACTCCCAACCCCTAGTCCAGGTAAACAAATGGATGAAAGTAGACGTACCATTTAAGAAAATGAAGGGCTTTGATATGTCCCCAGGCTCCTCTGGATGTTCCGGTGAGAGGTGTGGTTAAGAAGATATTTACCAACAGCAGAGAAAGGTGGAGGCAGCAGAATGTCAGCGGGGCTTTTGCGGAGCTTAGGAAATTGGTACCCACTCACCCTCCGGATAAGAAGTTGTCCAAAAATGAGATTCTTAGGATGGCTATTAGGTATTGTTTCTTTTTTTGGCTATTAGGTAAGTGAGTTATTTCTCTTGTTTCTTTCGGCTTCTTTTTGGTAAGGATGTTAAGCCTCTTGTTCCTTGTTTTTTCTAACTTGAAACGCCCGGGTCTTCTGCTTCACAGATTTTTTTTCTGTTTCAATCTCTCTTTCAATTTCTATTTCTTTCCTCTGAAATACTTTACTCCTTTCTAGCTTCTTTCTTTATTAATTTCTTTTTCGTATCCTTTTTGGATGTAAACAGGTTAAATTAGTTTTTCTTTTTTTGGAAAATAGAAACATAAGAAAGTCCCACCACTTACCTGCAATTTACTATTCAAGTACGTAGCGTGCTTTAGTTAAATTAGTTTAAGACATTTTTGAATAATAAACTTTTGCTGCCACCAGATAATTTTCAGAAACCTGTTTATTTGACTAATTAAATAACTCTTTCTTACTCTTTTGAAGGCTTTCGAAGGTTCTTGGCTCAGTAACTGTACAATAAATAAAATTTCTAATGTGCCACAATGGATTTATCGAGCACTATTTTAAACTAATAATATATCTCTATATCTCAAGGGGAGGGGGGAGGGGTCGTACGTACGGAGTACTGCCAGAATACAGAACTGGGGGTCCATATCATATCTTTATCTATCATAACTTTTTAATTCACTGCTTAAAGAGATTCGAATTCCATGAATAAAAAAAGGAAAAGGAACACACCAAAAACTTGACTCTTGTCCGACGAAAAAGAAACGTTGAATGCTTTTCCATTTATATTCTGTCCCGTTATAGATCACAACAAAAACATTTAATAAATACCTAATATTCTTTTCGTGAATTATTTTATTACTTTATTTTTAGCTGCCACTTTTAATTTGTTTTCAAACTGTCACCTGTCACTTTTTTTTTTAATAATTAATTAATAATTTATCTATTGTCACCTGTTGGTTTTATTTTACTTTTGACTGTCAGCTGCCATTTTTATTTTATTTTCAAACTGTCACCTGTCACTATTACTTTAAACATTTTTGACTGTCAGCTGCCACTTTCACTTTATTTCTATGTTTATTTTTGTTTCAAATTAGATATTAGATATTTATTAGTGCGGATTATAACAAAACAATCAAGAGCAAAACATTAAAATAAATATAAACATTAATATAAATATAATACACTACAGAGGTGATACAAAAATTATACCATATTACCGAAATAAATAAATAAATTAACTAATTAATTAATTAAATAAAAGGTGAATGTACGGACTCGACAGCCGATTATTATTAAAAAACAAAAAAAAACAATAGACAGGGAAACGGAGAGAAATGAACTAAGAAAAATTAAAAGGTTAACAGATAATGAAAGAAAAAAATAAAATAAAAGATCTTTTTCGCTTCTCAATGCTAATTTTATTAATAAAAAAAATTAAGAAATATTATTCAGACCATCGCGAAGTAAAACGAAATTAATAAATTAATGAAAATTATAAAACAACTGACGTGCGAACGTCGCGAAGATAACTTTACCTTATTTGACTCAAATTTTATAATATTGAAGTAAATTAATTAATTATTATTAAAAAACAAAAAAGGAAAAAACAAAAGAGAGAAACGGAGAGATATGCAGTAAGAAAAATTAAAAGGTTAACAGATAATGAAAGATAAAAATAAAATAAAAGATATTTTTCGCTTCTCAATGTTAATCTTATTAATAAAAAAAAATAAGAAATATTATTCAAGACCATCGTGAATCATTAATGAATTAATGAAGAACATAAAACAACTGAACGCGAACTTCGCGATGAATAACTTTATTTTTTTGGCTCAAATTATACTATAATATTGAAGTAAATAATAAATAAATATTAAATGAAATGAAATAATATTAAATAAATTTGAATCTGGTAGTACAAAAGAGAAAAAAAAAAGACGTTGAATTGATTATCAAAATCAAAACACTCCTAAAATATGAATAAAATCGAAAAAAACAAAAACAAAAGACGAACGTTGAACAAGACAGGACGATAATAAAAATTGTGTTAAATTCAACTCAAGTCAAATTGATATAAACCTGACTTTCATCAGAACAAACAATTGAATTAAATTTAATAATTAAAAAATAAAATAAATTAAATAAATTAAAAGCCATCAATCGGCGGTATTGAAATATAAAATAAGATAATCTTAAATCGAGTAAATACAAACAAATGACGATCAATTGATAATTAAAACGATAAATACTGATGTCAAATAAAATCAAACCGAAGTGAAACCAAAAACGAAGATAAACAGCTGTTAATTTAAAAGTGAAAAACAAAACAAATGAAATCGATTGAAAGAAAAGACGAAGGTCCATCAATTGATTAAATAAAAAATAAAAAAAAATAAAGTCATATGAGTCAAAGGATAATGAAAATGGACAAATTTTGTCATGATCCTTGTAAATATTAACGAAACAGGGCGATCAGTTAATAATTAAAAAATCAAAATAAAGTCAAATCGAATGAAACGGAAAACAAAATGGCGATCGATCCAAGGGATTAAATTTTAAAAGAAATTCACACCGACTAAATTAAAACAAAAACAAACAGCAAATGAAAAAATAAAATAAAATAAAATCTTTTCCGCTCGTACTTCTCAGCTACACATTAAAAGATCAATAAAAATACTATTCCTTCGCGAAGAAAAACAAAATTAATAAATTATAAAAATGGCCAAACAACTGACGGGCGAACGTCGCTAAGAATAAGTTTATTTTTTCGGTTCAAATTATACAATATTGAAGTAAATTAATTGATTAATTAATTAAACAAAAGGTGAACAGACGGACTCGACAGCCGATTATTATTAAAAACAAAAAAGAAACAGTGAGCAATGAAGTAAAAAAATGATAGATTAGCAAATGAAGAAAAAAAAAATAAAATAATTTTTTTTTCGCTTTTCCGTACTTCTCAGCTGCTCATTAAAAGAAAATTTCATCCCATAATTTATTGCAGAATTTTTTCCTCGTAATTCGGGGTTGGGTTACCATGCAGCGGAAAACTGTTTCCTTTTCGCTGCTCTGGCTTATGTCCCTTTTGTATCGTATCCACCGAGAGTCTCCGCCGGAAATCTCCAAAAAATTATCCTCCTAACCGTTCGATCATGCGGTTGTTTTTACCATAACAATTTAATCCCCTAGAAAACCCAACCCCTTCAGGGAAACGTGAGTGAGTGTGTGTGTTTGTACACACGGAGGAAACCAGCCCGATCTCCAGAATTCAATCGAAACATCCCCAAAAAAATCTCTGTTCCTCAGTTCTGCCTAAAAGGTATAGTAATTGTTGTTTTATAACTCACGCAGCAACTTTATTTCAAAGTTTCTTTAAACTAAATCTTCTTTTTATATACTTTTTTTGTGCTTATTTATTTTTTTGGATCAGTTTAAAGTAGTGCTCGTTAAACCCATTGTAGCACATGAGGGATTTTATTTATTTGTACAGTTTCTGAGCCAAGAACCTTCGAAAGAGTAAGAAAGAGTTATTAATTAGTCAAGTAAACAGATTCCTGATTACCTGGTGTTATTATTCCAATTTAAAATAATATTTTTCCTTAATACAGATAATTCACTGTATGTATATTTATTATTCTATGGAGTTTAAACCACATTATAAAAGTGTCTATTTTCGAAGGTACATAAGGCTTCTTACGAATGTCCTGGAGTGGCAGCAGCGCCAAGAAGGATCGATCCAAGTGAAATGCGAAGATTCCATCACACGTCACCTCCCCTTGCCACCTCAACAGGCGTTGAGGTTGAGGGCTCGGCTGAGGAGGACGATTCTGCCGCCTCATCCTCTCTGCGACAGAAACGGTAACGACCTGCTGATGATAGCTCCGAATAATCACCTGTGTTTCAAGAAGCAGGTCATCTTTTTAGATGCGCCTTCGGCGCGGAAAATTAAGCAGGAAGAAGAGGACAAGGAGAAAGAGGAAGACAAAGACCCCAAAAACAATCAGAAAGATTAAATAAACGTCTCTGTTATTTTCTTTTTTTTTGGATGTATCACTGGTGCAATATGTGTTATGCTTGATAGGTAGATGAGATGCTGAGGCGTTTTTATTTTTTTAAATTATTTTTCTGAACTTGTTTCTTTTTTTTTAATAAAATGTTTCTCTCAAACTAAACCGAATGTGGTGATTGTATTGATGTGAGATGTTATGGATTTAGGACATTTTGCAAAATCATTTGCGACTGCGACAAGTTTCCTGTATTTAGTAAGTTACGGTTCCTTCATTATTATTATTTTAAAAAATAAACATTTTTGTTTTTAATTTTGTTTCACTTTCGTATTTTGTTTTACGCAGAATTATATTATTGTTGCTCTCGTCTCAATTTAATTAAAATATAAATCTGAAGGACATTAGAGTAAAGACTATTAGAGACAAAAACAGTGACAGAATAAAGACAGTTAGAGACAAAAAGAGTGAGAGAGAGAAAAGCTAAAAGAATGAACGAACGCGTGCGCAATTTTATGAAGGCACTTCTAATCATGCATTCCATAAATGAATTTTTTTTTTTAGCTTAAAAGCCACTCAAGTATCAATATTAGATAATTATTACAAAGTTTTTAATCTTTAATCCAGATTACCAAATGGCTTTTGAAATTAATGATAAAACTGAATTTCAAAATATTAATTTTGATAATACATTACAAGTCGTAATAATGTGAAGTGTTTAATTTTAAATTATTGAAAAAAAATTGAACATGCTGTGTATATCACAGATTATTTTTCTCAACTACTATATTTTTAAAGAAGTAATGAGTTCAATCAAAAAGAATTTATTAAACAATATTTAGTGATTTGTAAGGACTTTTGCGATTGACGTATAAAGGCAGTTGTGTAAGTCAATGAACAGTCAGTCATTTATCGGTTTCTGGTTTAAAAAAAAAAAACGAAAAGGAATTCGGTACGCTTTGTTGCGTAGATCCTTGCGGTTAATAATTGTAAAAGTCATTCTACAAGTGATTCATAATTTGTTTATCTTAATTGTACTGGATTGTTCTTGGTATTTGTTGTGAGTAGACGCACACGTAACGTCATATTTGTTTATTTTTTTTTAGTATTTCTATGGGTATGGAAAGCGATGACATTTTGAGGTGAGGAAGTCAAATAGTAGTTCTGATACCCAGGAAGCTATGAGTAATAGTGATTCCAAAACAGTTAATCAGAGATAACGAAACTAAAAAAATGAAACAGATGAAGAAAATAAGTACAATGTTGATTCCTTGTGTCTAAAATCATATGCTTTTTCTTTTTTTATTTAAAAAAAATTGAAAAAATAATAACAAGTTCCAGAAGATTCCATTATGGTTAAAGAATTGCAGTGACGTCATCGTCATCGTAAAAATGAAGTCACCGGCGTTACATAGTTTCCTCAAAATCCTAAAATTATTTTAAAATTTCTTCCAAGACACGCATTAGTGATTCAAAAACAGTTACTCAGAGTTAACAGAGTTAATACAAAAATGAGACAGACGAAGAAAATAAGTACAACGTTGAATTTTGTTTCTAAAATAATACGCCTTTTCCTTTTTTTTAATTTAGGAAACTAAAAGTAATAATGAGGAGAAGTTCCTGAAGATTCCGTTATGGTTAAAATGACGTTATAGCTATCGTAAAAACGAGAACGAATAAAGTTACCGATGTTAACACTTTTCTCAAAATCCTAAAATTATTTTAAAATTTCCTCAAAGACATGCATGCCATGAGGGCTTTTTGAGTGGGAGCGGAAAGCGATAAATTTTGAGGTGAGGAAGTAAAATAATTGCTCTGATATTGAAGAAGCTATGAGTAATAGTGATTCCAAAACACTTAAACAGAGATAACGGAAATAAAAAATGAGACGAAGAAAATAAGTACAAGGTTGAATTTTATGTCTAAAATATTACGCTTTTTCCTTTTTTAATTTAGGAAACTAAAAGTAATAATGAGAAGAAATTCCTGAAGACTGCGATAAGGTTAAAGTGACGTCATCGCCATCGGTGTTACCAGTTATCTCAAAATCTTAATTTTTTTTTAATTTCCTCAGATACACGCACGCCATTAGGTCTAACGGAAATAAAGAATGAGACGAAGAAAATAAGTACAATGTTGAATTTTGTGTCTAAAATAATACGTTTTTTTTCCTTTTTTAATTTATAAAATTAAAAATACTAATATTAATAAGTACCTGAACATTCTGTTATGGTTAAAGAACTGCAGTTTACTTTAGTTTAGTTAATTAATTCCTCCAAAAGACAATGAACATGCATAGAGTGTATGAGGTACATATTATATTATTGATTAGAAGTTAGAACTACTTAGGCTAATGATGACATTATTGTCACAAGGAACACCTTGCTAAAGAAAGAAAAAGACTGTATTTGTGATTTCGTAGTTAACACTGACAAGAAAAAAATCATTTTGTGACTCCCTCTGCATTTCACTGTTCTGAAATTATTGTAATACCGATCTGATTACAAAAGTATTAATTGTGAAGCGCGGATTTAGATGCATTTTGAGACCACGAGTCATCTTTTTAGTGAAGTAATGACGCTGTAAGCTCGCGAACAGGGGTTGAAAATGGGACAGTTTAAAAGAAAACAAGGGTATACACATTTACACCGTTTCCCACGGGGTGCTGGACGGTAGCTGCGTTTACTTGCATTTTCCGAATTGTCGAAATTCTTCACTTCTTATCTCTTTCTCTGTTTGGATAATCGTCCTTTCTTATTATGATATTTGAAGTAAAAATACATACTGAATCTTTGAATAACAAAATTCAATCAAATAACAAGTAAAATTACATAAAATACATGTTGAATGTTGAATACGAAATTACTGTTACAAAAAGGAAAATTTATAAACAGATAAAATAGCGACATCTTACATCGCTTGTTGACCAGACATTGCAGTAGGATAGACAAATTGAAGTGGGATTTGCTCCTAATAAGTCCCCCATGCAAGGCGGCCATGCTTGCTGTCAAAGAATAATGAAAGATTTAGAAAAAATTTGTGCAAATCGTTTTTGATTGCAGTGAAAACCTCGAGCAGCCTCTGTACAGCTGTTTCAGCCCTGTTTGGGGCTTCTTCAGCAGAGAGATCGTAAGATGTCGCTATTTTATCTGTTCATCACTCTTACATTGCAATTGCGAATAAATTGGACAAGTCGTTTTTGTTTGCAGTGGGAATGTCGAGCTACGTCTCTGCTGAAGAAGCCCCAAGCAGGGCTGAAAGAGCTGTACAGAGGCTGCTCGAGGTTTTCACTGCAATCAAAAACGATTTGCACAAAATTTTTTTGGAAAATTTATAATTTTAAATTTTAAATTTAAGTTTTGTTCAAAAAAAATATACCACGAAAATTTTAAGACTGATTTTAATAATTAAAATCAAATGAAACAGATGGTGATCAAAAGAGAAACGGAACGAAGAAATCCGTACACTTTTTAAGTACTGCGACGATTTTATAGTTTTTAGAGTGCAATTTAAACATGATTATTTAAACTTTAAAGAAATAAAAAAAGCAAGCGATTCGTAAATAAAAGAAAAGAAAACTAAAAATGAAAGGAAAAGCCAGTATTAATTTTATACGTGTTACATATTTATAAAGTAAAAGCGAATTCATATGGATTTAATTTAAATAAAATTCCTGAACTGAAACGCCAACATTTTAGATGATTACATAATTTAAGAAATAATGCGCTTGAAAAGACTTCACAACTCACTTCATGGCATCCATACAATTGGACGATTGTCTTGTAAACTCTAAACATTTTTTTAAAATTTTAATTACTTGTTTAT
This sequence comes from Prosopocoilus inquinatus, assembly GCA_036172665.1. Classification (NCBI taxonomy): domain Eukaryota; kingdom Metazoa; phylum Arthropoda; class Insecta; order Coleoptera; family Lucanidae; genus Prosopocoilus; species Prosopocoilus inquinatus. Next base: position 38,194,705 of record CM069877.1, read on the forward strand.
CATTCATCGTTCCCCAAACTGCTTTTGATCGATAAGTTTCCTCGAGTGAGCTTTGATTTTCCTAGGAAATTAAAATTCCCGTTTCTTCGTTTCGTTCGCCGAAGGAAGTGACTTGTTCAGAGCGATTTGTATAAAGCCTAGCCTACTGGTCCAGATCGTTGACAATTTTTTATTTTTGGGGCGAGGAAGCGACTACGTTGTATTAAAAACTTTTTTTAGCAGTTTCTTGTTTCAAAATTTAGTTGCTTTAGTAATAGGCTATGAATATTTCAGTACCACCTAGTATGTGAATTTTTCATGATTAGTCAAGACTTCACTATTCACCTCATGGCACCCATACAATTTAGGCGATTGTCTTGTTTTATTTTATATTTTGTTCAGTAGTGATTTCCTTTCGCTAATTTGAATCCCATTATTTTTTTTAATAAATAAGTAGATTAGATATAAATTTCCTAATTACTTAACCTCATCCTATAGGGTAAACGCATTTATCTGTTGTGCAAAAACTTGGTAATTGATCCGCGATGTCGGTTATCATCTCTGGGTTTAATTGGTGGTAAAAACAATTTATTGTGTTGCATAATAGTGCTCACTTAGTGGAGACGGCATGGGAAGACGATAAAAAAGTGCATTGCACAGTAGGTTTTACAAGAAAGGGTGCCACCAAGCGACTTACGCAACACGGTAGATTTAGGGTGAAATAATGCAATCCCAATGACCTCCTCAGAAGGACAAAACTCCCAAACGAACCCTTACAGACGTGATTGAAAATCAATCTGTGTTGCCCGTACGTGATGGAAGATCACAGACAAAGAAAACAAACAAAATAATAAAAAGAAAGAAGTAATTGAGGATGTGCCTGTGTAAGTTACCATTAATCAAAATTATCAATAATAAAAAAAATACGTCAAATCAAAATACCTTTTATTTTTAAATAGAACATGCGCCAACTAATAGAAATGGTTATCTCATGGACACGGACCAAAAAAGGCAGCTGGAGTACTCAAGCGTTAGCCCACACAAGAAATACTGCCTAAAATATTAACGAAAAAAGGAGGATCATCACAGGTAACGACGAACGAGAATGCTTGCTCCGCAAGTCCAAAATAGCAGGATCCCAATGATGCAAGCAGCAAGGTTGAAACCAAAGATAGTACATACATTAACCAAAAAGTGTAGCCAGAACGAAAACTACACGCGTAGCCAATACCAGAAGCCTATGGAGGAAGGAAAGTTTGCCATTAACAACCTGCGCGAAAAAGAACGATATCACCCAATATACTTATCCTGCGTCTTCAGGAATCAGGCTGAATAAACTCTTCAGGAGGTATGATCGTCCAAACACCAATTTAATATCCGACATAAAGGAAACCTCCCCGACGTTCCTTCCTTCCTAGTATCACGTCAACGGGCAACAAATTGACGTGAACAACAACGAATTAGGTGAAATCCAATAAGATGTTAACACACCAAAACCTGATGTTCACATGAGCTGATCTGATGCAGAAAAAAAAACAGAAAAGGCAAGACGGAAGTTTTAAGGCCATGGGAACATCTGAAATAATTAACGATTTCAACAAGGAAAAAGAAACCCCAAGTTAAATAAGCTCTACCCGCACTCGTGGGTGTACCACCCTAATAAAAGAAATAAGATCTCGTGCAATATTTGAGCATTTTTTTAAAAATCTTAATCGCTTGTTTATTATTCATCTTTTCCCAAATTGCTTTCGTTCGATAGGTTCTTCGATTGAGCGTTGATTATCCTAGGAATCTAAAATTCGTGTTTCTCATTCCGATGGATTTGCATAAAGTCTAGCCTACTAGTGCAGATCGTTGACAATTTATTTTTTGTGCGAGGAAAGCGACTACGTTGAGTAAAGAACTTTCTTGTTTCAAAATTTAATTGCTTCAGTAGTAGGCTACGAATATTTCGTATGTGTTTTGTACACGATTACTCAAGACTTCATTCACTTGATGGCGCATCCATAAAATTGGGCGATTGTCTTGTTAACTGTGAACATTTTTTTAAATCTTAATTACTTGTTTATCATTCATCTTTACCCAAACTGCTTTCGATCTATAAGTTTCCTCGAGTGAGCTTTGAATTACCTAGGAAATTAAAATTTCCGTTTCTTCGTTTCTTTCACCGAAGGAAGTGACTTGTTCCGATGGATTTGTATAAAGCCTAGCCTACTAGTCCAGATCATTGACAATTTTTTATTTTTGGGGCGAGGAAGCGACTACGTTGAATTAAAAACTTTTTTTAGCAGTTTCTTATTTCAAAATGCTTCAGTAGTAGGCTATGAATATTTCAGTACCACCTAGTATGTGAATTTTTCATGATTAGTCAAGACTTCACTATTCACCTCATGGCACCCATACAATTTAGGCGATTGCCTTGTTTTATTTTATATTTTGTTCAGTAGTGATTTCCTTTCGCTAATTTGAATCCCATTATTTTTTTTAATAAATAAGTAGATTAGATATAAATTTCCTAATTACTTAACCTCATCCTATAGGGTAAACGCATTTATCTATTGTGCAAAAACTGGGTAATTGATCCGCGATGTCGGTTATCATCTCTGAGTTTAACTGGTGGTAAAAACAATTTATTGTGTTGCGTAATGGTGCTCACTTAGTGGAGACGGCATGGGAAGACGATAAAAAAGTGCATTGCACAGTAGGTTTTACAAGAAAGGGTGCCACCAAGCGACTTACGCAACACGGTAGATTTAGGGTGAAATAATGCAATCCCAATGACCTCCTCAGAAGGACAAAACTCCCAAACGAACCCTTACAGACGTGATTGAAAATCAATCTGTGTTGCCCGTACGTGATGGAAGATCACAGACAAAGGAAACAAACGAAATAATAAAAAGAAAAAAGTAATTGAGGATGTGCATGTGTAAGTTAACAATAATCAAAATTACCAATAATAAAAAAATTACGTCAAATCAAAATACCTTTTGTTTAAATAGAATATGCACCAACTAATAGAAATGGTTATCTCATGGACACGGACCCAAAAAGGCAAAAATACCGCAGCTGGAAGGTAGAACCCCAAGTCGAAACCAAAGATCGTACATTCATTAACCAAAAAGTGTAGCCAGAACGAAAACTGCACGCGTAGCCAATACCAGAAACCTATGGAGGAAGTAAAGTTTGCCATTAACAACCTGCGCGAACCTACCTCTTCAGGAGGTATGATCGTCCAAACACCAATTTAATATCAGACATAAAGAAACCTCCCCGAGGTTCCTTCTTTCCTACTATCACGTCAACGGGCGACGAATTGACGTGAGCAATAACGAATCACGTGAAATGCCAAAGGTACAGCCAATTAGACCATCCAACAAGATGTTAACGCACCAAAACCAGATATTCACAAGAGCTGATCTGATGCAAAAGAAAAAAAAAAAAACAGAAAAGGCAAGACGGACTTTTATGGTCATGGGAACGTCTCAAATAATTTACGATTTCATTCAACAAGGAAAAAGAAACCCCAAGTTAAATAAGCTACACACGCACTCGTGGGTGTACCACCCTAATGAAAGAAATAAGATCTCGTGCGATATTTGAACATTTCTTTAAAATCTTAATTGCTTGTTTATTATTCATCTTTTCCCAGATTGCTTTCAATCGATAATTTCTTCGAGTGAGCGTTGATTATCGTAGGAATCTAAAATTCCTGTTTCTCATTCCGATCGATTTGTATAAAGCCTAGCCTACTAGTCCAGATCGTTGACATTTTATTTTTTTGTGTGAGGAAGCGACTACGTTGAGTAAAGAACTTTCTTGTTTCAAAATTTAATTGCTTCAGTAGTAGGCTACGAATATTTCGTATGTGTTTTCCACACGATTACTCAAGACTTCATTCACTTGATGGCGCATCCATAAAATTGGGCGATTGTCTTGTTAACTGTGAACATTTTTTTAAATCTTAATTACTTGTTTATTATTAATCTTTCCCCCAAACTGCTTTCGATCGATAGTTTCCTCGAGTCAGCGTCGATTTTCATAGGAAATTAAAATTTCTGTTTCTTTCACCGAAGGAAGTGACTCATTCCGATCGATATGAATAAAGGCCTCCTGGCGTACTATTAAATCCAGATGCGGTCGAGACTTATTTTTGGAGCGTCATCACCAGCGTAATTCGGAGGAAGCGGTAAAACCAAAAGCCACACCGTTCCTTCCTGTGTGTGAATGTGAATGTGAATGTAAGTAAGTCCACTCTTCGGCGATGACTGACGCATTTACCTGCCGACCTTGCCCACCGATGGAAGTGGAGAGGCAGCCTTACACCACACCGCAGCATTCACTTGTACACAACACGGTGACGCGACTTTAACGTAAACCATAGCGTACGCAGCCTAACGAAAACAACAAACTTCGCGAAAACTATGTGATCCAGTTAATACCAGACTTGAAACTACTAAAATCGGAAAATTTTGAGGAAAAATTGGTGAACTGATTTTCGGAAAGTTGGTGTTAGTGCAAGTGTTTCTGATCAGTTTTGTGAGATTTTAAATAAACATTCCAAGCGGTAAGTAGTAGTTTCGCCGATTTGTTTGGAGCACAGAGCCAGATTTGTATGGGTATGGGTATGGGTATGAGTATCAGTATGAAGAAAAACAGCTTTCTCTTCTTCTGCCGCCACAAGACAACAAGCACCATCAGCACTGATTGGCGAGAACCAAATTCTTGTTTGTTGATCTTTCTGTAGATAGCTCTCTGACTTACTTATGTAACTCGATTTTCCAAACAAAACCCATTAGTATTTATCTCACGTTCACGTTGAGAGCACAAATATGTACAGTTACTTGCATGCTAGTACCAGTAATTGCAGGAATTCAATCGCTGCAACAACTGTTATTATGATTAAAACGTCAGTGTTGCTTGCCTAACGAGCGCGATTTATTTATCTAATAATCAGCGTGATGGCCTCAAGTGCAACAATTCGGAAAATATTTGCTTAATTAAGGTGAAACTGCAAGAGAATGTGGTTTTCTGATGTTATGGGCTCGATTATGCATGCGTTTTGCTAAAATGAAGTAAGTTCGTGAAAGGCGAGGGAAAGTAAAAATTAATTGCACAGAACAAGAAACTGCCAAAATACGCTGCAGTATTTTTATGTTTGCATTACCTAGAATAATTAATAAATAGAAAATAATACAGGGTGTTGAAAAATTCGTTTGCCAAATTTCTAGAGCGAGTAAAGGAGGCCAAAATAAGACTTTTTTATTATACAACATAGGGTGGGAAATTAATAATTACTTTTTAAGACTGTAAAAATGACTTAATATTGCAGAATACTGAAGAAATTATTAACGTACCAAAACGAGGTAATTAAATGAATAAAATTTTTATTGTACAGGTGTAGTCGTAAAAGTTTCCACAATTTGTTTACAGACAATTTCTTGATGTTTTTTCATGGATTTTAAATTCTAAAAAATGCTAATTGTATTGAATTTTTCGCCAAATTTTAATCAACAATTTGTTTGTTCAATTCCTTATTTATTTTGAGTTAAGAGAACTGTGAATCATGAAAATAAACGAGTCTTGACTACACGTGATAGTAATGAAGATGATCGACATTGTTTGGACGACGGGTTTTAAGATATCTGTTGTCTATGACACCGTGAAACAGTGATTCAGGGAGACTGTTTGAATTGCGGACCACAATCTGTAAAAGCTACTTAATATGGCAGAAACGATTTGCTGTGAGCCCCATAATCCTAACATACCTAATTTTTTATACTATTTACTAACGTATTTTGCTCTATTTCTTTGTTTATTTTTCAATTTCCTTGCTTTTAATCTTATTTTAAAAATTATCGTCGTCCTTGGATTCGTCTTCTGTCTCAAGGTGTATCTTTAAGTATTTTTTTACCTTGATTTTTATTTTACTTTGACGGACCAGTATAAATAGAACTTTGTTGGCTAGAATCTAATATTTGTTTTTATTTGTAATGTGTAGGTTTTTTTCATACCAGTGCTGCCACCAACGAATTCGACCAACAATTTCTTTTTCGGCGTAGAATATTTCTCTAGAATTCCCTAAATCAATCCTGCGAATTTAAGTGGGGAAATTTATAAAAAGAATTCTGCAATTAACTGTTAAACAAACGGAAGAAAAATAAAATAAAAACTTTGATGTACCTTGTAGCAATCAGAAGTTTCGTACCTTTTCTTTTTTAGAAAAATATTGACGTTAAAAATCGTATTATCCCGAGATGGTGCTAAATAATAATAATAATAAATAAATTAAAAAAAACTGAAAAAATATTAATGAATAGGCAAAGATTGATTAGATTTTTCAAAATTTGTCTTTACAGTTTTGTATTTCGAATCTAACGCGATCGTCGCTTGTTTATGGATCACTGTCTTGAAGTTTGAAATTTGTCCAACCATTTTTGATTTTTTCAAATATTTCTGTCATTTTCTGATATTTTTTTGTCGTTGTTGCCGTTATTGTTTGAAAGAAGGCCGCGTCTTGTGGTAGTTTTGAATTAACAATTAGTTTTTCTTTTATTTATTTATTTATTTATTTATTTTTTCTTTCATAGACACCTTACGATCATCATTTGCTTTTCTTTGTGGTTTTTCGTCGTGACATTTACAATCGGTTTTTGCTTTTTCCTTTTCGTTCTCATTATTTAATTAGAAAAAAGTTTGCTCTTGTTTTTCCTTCTCCTTTTTTCTTGTTTCCTTCTCCTTTTTTCTTTTTTCCTGCTTTTTTCAGAAGTTTTCATTTCGTAAATAAGTAATATGATAGTGTTTTCTTTTTGTTCGTTGGTTTTCGTGGAATTCGAATTATTATCGGTGTTGAATGTTCGTTGTTACTTTTTAATTTTAAATCTATAATTCGTTTTGAGTTCATTTCTTCTGTATGTACAATCATCATTTGTTTTCCTACGTTCGTCAGGGCTTTTCTCAAAACAAAACATATTTATTTTCTTCCGAAATATTTCAATTGAGAAGTTGAAGGATTCCCTAGATTTGAATGAGTTCTTGCAATTTTTTTCCTATTGCTTGAAATTATCCGTAGATTTAACGGCTTTTCTCTAAGTTGGCAACACTGACTGCATCATACATTCTCTCTTCGTTGCTGTTGTTAATCTTCTATTCATCTAAGTTCGGAAACCTTGTCATTCTGTTGTATTATCTCTTTTGTAGATGCATTTTGAGTTATATTTTCTTCTTTATTCTTTTTACCTTCGATCATTTTTTTTATTGTACAAATTCTCATTATACAGGGTGTTCTTTTACTGTATGCAAATAAAAAAACCTCAGTGTAAGTACACGAAATGCTACCTTTTGCGGATACTTTTGGTGGCTGCCGTATCATAGCTAAAAAATTTCGGATGGACCACTTGTTTGAAACCGCTGAAATGAGCGAGAAAGATAGGAAGGAACTTCGCCTTCCTCTCGGTACGAACACGCCCACCGATACCGAACTCGGTGTTCAACGCAGAGTTTCGTAATAATAATCACTGATATCGTTTATTAATTATTTTATTTAAAATTTTAATTATTTTAATTCACTGAGCGAAGTAATATTACATTTATTTGTTTTACGCTATCAACTATCGATGAAAATTTGTGCACTAATTAGGTAAGCGCGTTAAAAATGTTCTTCCTTCACCCTTTTACGTAAATAAACTATTGCTGCAATCTCGCTGCTAGCTATGAAAGTACTACTACTTACGATCCTTGGAAACAAAGTAAATGTAAAAGTCTTTTAAAAATAATATGGAATGAGAAATTACAATTTGTTTGTACCTCGTTTTTAATTTATTCGGCAATTACGAACCGCAGCTTCTTGAATTGCACTAGTTTTGAATTTAAAATATTTAAACTTGTAATTACTTGCAGTGAAGTTAATTAAAATTGTAAACGCTTTGACCGACCAGCTGATCGGAGCGGCGCTGAGTTACGTCGTTCCTACTCAAGGTCTAGTGAGGCACTGATCCAGGCTTACTTCGGCTGCGGGTCGTAATTGAAGTGGCGACCGCGTTCGACTTTTAGCTATGCCAGCAGTTCTCAAACGGTTTAGTAAAAATCTGCCACTGCATTTTTCTCGAAAACTTTTACATTTATGTTAAGAACATATGAGTTCAGTCGTTGCCCTTTATGGTGATATATTACAGGTTTAAATATTTGTACACAGTAAAAGAACACCCTCTATAATAAATAACTCTCAATAAATTAATTAAATGATCCAACGAATTAATCTACCACCTTTCCTTGTGAATTCGGGCATTTTTATTATTTTGAAAATTAATTTGACAGATGAGATTTTTCCTGATATGAGATTTGTTCTTATACAGTTCTAAATCAGTTCGAAACCGTACTGCCCATGCGCTTTTCGTATTGCTCATGCGCTCTTACTAAAAATGCTGAGTATTTAGCAAGAGCGCAGGAACAGTACAGTTCCGAACTGATTTAGAACTGTGCAGTGTAGAAACAAAGCCACAGAAACCAATCAGTTACGAAGACATTTTTCCTGAATTGCCGCTTCTACTTTATTTCAATTTTCGCGTCTTTGAAAGTATTTGACAAAATGGATTTCTTTGTTAAAATTATATCATTCAAAAGCAAGATATCTTGACGGCGCCGACCATAGAATTGTAGTCACGCAAGTGCATACAATTATAAAATTAGACTTTGAAATTGTGACGATAATTTATAAAATGCTGGTCTAAAACCGGACGTACACAGTCTGATAAAAATTATTTCGAGTTTAAGGACGAGTCATTATTCAAACACAGACGAAGCTTTGTTTTACTTAAAAGTTAACTTTTATTGGCATATATAAACAGCAATCTGACGAATCAATACACAGTACAGTATCCTATTTATTTAAAAATGAAATTTAATTCAAGTTGTTCATGTTCTTCAAGTTGTCATCTGATAAAGCAACACAATATCGTATTTGTTTAAACGAAATTTAATTAAAATTGTTTATGTTCTTCAAGTCGTGCAGTAAGTAAGCAGATTTCTTTTAGAACGGAGACACAAACAGCCACTATACTTTCCATTCTTATCTACGAAGGTACCTTAAAAGTTCTCATAATTTATTTGGATAACGACTTTTAATTTTCACGATTGTTCCAAAAAAAAACAGGAAATTTTGAATGCGGTGTCATCAAGAACTACGCCACATTTTTTTTTAACTACGAATTTTTTCTTAAATTTAAACGCATAGTTCGATGGGGGTTTTGACTTTTGTAGAAGAGAGCGAAACGAACACGAGGACAATACGAGGTTTCCACTGAGGTCAGATCATTTTTAAAATCTAATAATATAGAGTCGCTGGTAACAGAAAATATTATCAGGTTTTTAAAAATAACTGCTTCGGTATTTGTATTTAATAGTAAGTACAGTCGGTAACATCCTAATCGAGAACGCCATCTGTTGTTCAACAGTAAAAAATATTTTAATTGAATTTCTTTTAATATTTTATCTACACGTCGACGCGTCGCTTTTGCAAAATTCCAGCCTTCTAACCTCACTTATAATTGAATCGATGAGTGCGTAATCGTGTTCAGTCCAAATTTACTTAATGTGTTGAGAAAACAACAAATAACTTTCTAGATTTTTATGTTAAGTGACTTATTGACTTAAAATTCTTTCAGATAAGGATATCTGACGCCTCCTGAAACAAATAATTACTTAAAATAAAAATCTAGAGAAAGTTATTTGTTGTTTTCTCAATACAGTAAATTTGGACTGAACACCATTATGCACTCGTCGATTCAATTTCAAAGTGAAACTGAAAACCTAAAAAAAAACAGCTGGCTTTTCTTCAGAGTGCCATCTCTTACCCAAAAATTGAAACTATTTCCTATCAGGATATTGCTATTTCAAATAGCAAGATATTTTGATCATGTTGATATTTTAAGCAACAACTTCATCTTCTCCTTCACATTTATTTTATTTATTCTAAGCAAATGGAATGTTAATACGATGCGAATGATTTAAAGCGCCATCTCTGCTCTGGTTTATCTTCATTTGTCAAAAAATGGAAGTTACCTTAATCGATTTTCAAGGACGAGAAATCTTCTTAATACTCTCAAACAAAATTCAATCGAAAATATGTATAGAATCAAAGGTTCCTGTATTGAGAAGGTAACACCATTCAATTTCGCGTTTCTCGTCCTCCAAATTGTAAAGGACGCTCTAAAAAGCTAAGGAAGAAAAAGGATAGATACATAAACAAGTTACTGTCGTTATAGAGCTTTCGCGAAATGTAACCGGGATTTAACTAACTCCAAATTAAAAGAGAGTGAGTTAGAATGCTGGCGGTACCTTCTCAATACAATAACCTTACGTCAGGAATCATTAGAGCGCCATCTCTGAGTCAAAAGGGAAAACTATGTTAATCGATTTTTAAAACATTTTTCTTCGCGTTTTTAGCTGTAAAATATTGTTTTTTTTTTTAAATAATAGTTTATTTTCAAAAATTTACAAAGGGGATTAAAAGAGACATCATCGCTCACAGTCAGTGCGCCATTTCTTGGCTAAAAGGGAAAACTATTTTAGTCGAATTATAAACACATTTCATCGTTGACGTTCTCATCTCATCTTTACCTTAAAAAAAATTATTTCTTTTCAATAAATAATTATTATTTTCAAGGTAAACTAAGGGAGATTTAAAGAAGGCATGTCATCATTTAGAACGCCATCTCTTGGGCGAAAGGGAATCGAATTATAAACATATTTCACCTTTGACGTTCTCCTCTCATCTTTTAACTTTAGCTCAAAAAAGAATAATTTCTTTTCAATAAATAATTATTAATTTTCAAGGAAAATAAAAGAAATTTATAGGAGGCATCGTCCTCATTTAGAGCGCCATCTCTTAGCCAAAGGGCAAAATTATTTCAATCGAATTATAAACATATTTCATCGTTGACGTTCTCATCTCATTTTTTAACTTTACCTTCACAAAATTTAATTTTTTTTCAATAAATAATTATTATTTTCAAGGAAAACCAAAAGAAATTTAAAGTAGGCATCGGCATCATTTAAAGTGCTATCTCTTGACTGAAAGGCAAAACTATTTCAATCGAATTATAAACATATTTCATCGCTGAAGTTCTCATCTGATTTTTGAACTTTACCTTTTCAATAAATAATTATTATTTTCAAGGAAAACTAAAGGCGATCTAAAGGAGGCATCGCCATCATTTAGAGCGTCATCTCTTGGCCTAAATGAAAAACTATTTCAATCGAATTATAAAAGTATTTCATCGTAGACGTTCTCTCCTCATCTTTTAACTTTACCTTTAAAAAATTTAATATATTTTCAATAAAAAAATATTATTTTTAAGGAAAACTGAAAGAGATTTAAAGGAGGCATCGTCTCCATCTCTTGGCCGAAAGGAAAAGCTATTTTAGTCGAATTATAAATATATTTTACTGTTTACGTTTTCATCTCATTTTTTAACATTACCTAAAGAAAGATTTAGTTTCTCTTCAATAAAATAATTATTAGTTTCAAGGTAAACTAACGGAGATTTAAAGGAGGCATCGTTATCAGTAAGAGCGCCATCTCTGAGCCAAAAGGGAAAACTATTTCACACGAATTATAAACATATTTCATCGTTGACTCGATATCGTTAGCATCTCATTTTTTAACTGTGTCTTTAAAAACATTCGTTTTTACTTTTTAATGAATAATTATTTTCAAAACTAAAGAAGATTTAAAGGAGGCGTCATCGTCGTTAAGTGCGCCATCTCGTGACCAAAAAGGAAAACTATTTTGGTTAAATAATTATAAACGTATTCCATCGCTAACGAAAGGGGAAAACTAACTTATAATTATATTTATGATAACAGAAAACGGATATTTTTGTTAGACTTCCAGTCGATGACTCATTTTATGTATCCGCTTTGTGTCTGTTACATTGTCTGTGTCTTCATTTTCAATCAAATTGCCGGAATGTTTATTTAACATCAAAAACGGGTTTGAATATGAATTTATAAAGTGTCTAATGACCGGTTGCACCAAACACTTAAGCCGAGCTTAAATTTAAGTATTGTTTATAATGTGATATTAGAGGTTACATAAAATTAATTCTAAACGGCGCATTTTCAACCCGCCTTTTGAATATTGCAGTTAATTTTAATTGCCTTTTCAGTTTATAAATTTTTTCCTGTAAGTTGTCCTAATTTTCACTTTTTTTATAATTTTTAATTTCTTGTGTTGCTTGATTAACCTTGAGATTGATTAACCGTAATTTCAATTTCATTCCTATTTTTTTTAGTTTTCTTCTCTTTTTGCTTTGAGTAGATATATTTGATGTATTGGTCAGTCTTTATTTGAATTAATTTTTAAAACCACTTTGTTAGTGGTTTAATTGTTTCGCTTGGGTTGTTTTGGTCTTCAGTTGGGTTCGACTTGACGTTGTTTGGGTTGGCTTGACCTTGAAAGTTGAAGTTAGCTTGAAGTTTGGCTTAAATTTTTAATGATTTTAATTTTTTTGTGGATTAAATTGTTATTTCTTGTTTGGAGGGGTAGATTGTTTTGATCTTAAGTTTGATTCACTTTAACTGTTTGTTACAATCTTTGATCGCTTTAATCTAAAAACGTTTGGTACTTGCAGTTAGGTAGTTTATAGATTTTTCTAAATTTTTTTTCTTTTTGCTTTGGCTAGGTCGGTTTGACATTAAGATTGACTGATTTTTATTTTAATTAAAACTACTTTTTTAGTTTTAATTATTTCGTTTGGGATGACTTGACCTTGAGAGGGACTAGATTTGACGTTGACGTGTAAGGATGACCTTAAAAGTTGAAGTTTGCATGACGTTTGGCTTAATTTTAACTGATATTATATTCATTTCAGTTTCATTTCTTTCTAATGTTTAACTTCTTGTTTAGATTAGGTTAACCTCGAAATTGAGATTGATCTTTATTTTAATTCATTTTTTTAAACTGCTTTTTAATTACTTCGCTTGGGTTGAGTTGACCTTGAGAAGGGCTAAATTTGACGCGGGCGTGTTAGGTTGACCTTGAAAGTTGAAGTTTGCTTGACGTTTGGCTTAATTTTAACTGATTTTAAATTCATTTCAGTTTCATTTCTTTCTAATATTTCTAATATCTTGTTTGGATTAGGTTAACTTTGAAATTGGCATTCATCTTTATTTTAATTCATTTTTTTAAGCTGCTTTTTTAGTTTTAATTATTTCGCTTGGGTTGAGTTGACCTTGAGAGGGACTGGATTTGACGTTGACGTGTTAAGTTTACCTTGAAAATTGAAGTTTGCTTGACGTTTGGCTTAATTTTAACGAATTTTAAATTTATTTCAGTTCCATTTCTTTTTAATATTTAACTTCTTGTTTGGATTAGGTTAACCTTGAAATTGAGATTGATTTTTATTTTAATTCATTTTTTAAACTACTTTTTTAGTGTTAATTATTTCGCATGGATTAAGTCGACCTTGAGAAGGGCTAGATTTGACGTTGACATGTTAGGTTGACCTTGAAAATTGAAGTTTTCTTGACGCTTGGCTTAATTTTAACTGATTTTAAATTTATTTCAGTTCCATTTCTTTCTAATATTTAACTTCTTGTTTGGATTAGGTTAACCTTGAAATTGAGATAGATCTCTATTTTAATTAATTTTTTAAAACCACTTTTTTAGTTTTAATTATTTTGCTTGAGTTGAGTTGACCTTGAGTGGGACTAGATTTGTCGTTGACTTGTTAGGTTGACCTTGAAAGTTGAAGTTTTCTTGACGTTTGGCTTAATTTTAACTGATTTTAAATCTATTTCAGTTCCATTTCTTTCTAATATTTAATTTCTTGTTTGGATTAGGTAAACCTTGAAATTGAGATTGATCTTTATTTTAATTCATTTTTCTGAACTACTTTTTTAGTTTTAATTATTTCGCTTGGATTGAGTTGACCTTGAGAGGGACTAGATTTGATGTTGACGTGTTAGGTTGACCTTGAAAGTTTACGTTTGCATGACGTTTGGCTTAATTTTAACTGATATTAAATTCATTTCAGTTTCATTCCTTTCTAATATTTAACTTCTTGTTTGGATTAGGTTACCCTTGAAATTGAGATTGATCTTTATTTTAATTCATTTTTTTAAACTACTTTTTTAGTTTTAATTATTTCGCTTGGGTTGAGTTGACCTTGAGAGGGACTAGATTTGACGTTGACGTGTTAGGTTGACCTTGAAAGTTGACGTTTCCTTGACGTTTATCATAATTTTAACTGATTTTAAATTTATTTCAGTTCCATTTCTTTCTAATATTTAACTTTTTGTTTGGATTAGGTTAACCTTGAAATTGAATGGAGTTTTTTTTTGTTTGTGGTGGATGATTTTATACGAAATATTATATTATTATAATACAAGACCTAATGAGACCACCGCAGGTGATTCAAACAGGCGATATATCATACAGGCGGTATTTCTGGCTCACCCGGAATGAATACTTCAACTTCGAGGCAAAATGACGATGTTGGCATTGATTTGACTTAACGCTCTCGTTTTTTTTTTCTTCCTTCAGTTAATTATTATTTAAAGTCGACACGGATAGCCTCATATAATAACTATTCCACTTCTGCGTTATTATTATTGATTTTAATTACTGCGATCTTGAAGCCGCTTTTAATCGAGGTTAACGATCATGGCAACCACTGTTGTAATAAATTAAAAATATATATCTAATGTTCTTGGTGGAATTAAAACATATGAGGTAATAGTTCTTTTTAACGATGCTTTCTTCTCGATGTGCGTTCTCTTTTTCTTTCGTGTTTAAGCACTGCTCGATTTTTCTAATTGCGTTTAACAGACATAAGGCTTGTTCAGGTTCTCACGAGGACATTCGGGAACTGTCCTAGAACCCCTAAGAGCGTGTGCAGAACGATAAAAAACTGTGGCTTTTTTTGCAATACGCATGTTCCTTATTGTTATGTTTGTAGGACTATCATCGCAAGAACATAACCTGGTTCTCACGAGGACATTCGAGAACTGTTCTAGAACCACCAGGAGCGTGTGCAAAACAAAAAAAAACACCATGGCTTCTTTTGCAATGCGCATGCTCCTTATGGTGATGGTTCTAAGACTGTCATCGCAAGAACATAACCTGGTTTACAGAAACGATTTTTTTTTTTATAAAAAAAAATAAATAAAAATAAATGTCTGCTGCTAGGACTGTTGGATGTCCCTACTATAAAATAACTTTGTTAATTATTATAATGAATTCATGTGCATTTTAATGTGCATTTGCAATCGACTTTGTATCACGAGATATTTTTTTTCTGACAATTTAATTATGCGAAACATAAATTTAATTAATCAAGAATTAAAAAGGTAGTTACGAACGCGTTTAGAAAATTGACCACATTTATATTATTTGACGTAGGTAGAATTTATGCGTTCGGATTTTACGCTGGTATTTTCGCAATAATTAGCGAAGCAATGTCGGAATTGATTGTGTCGACCTTCGCTGCCTGTCGTTCATGTCCACGCCTTGCTTAAATTTTTTCGAGGATACTTTCCTGACCAAGAAAGTTTTTTCCAGTAACTAATGCTAATGACACGTCACTTTCATAAACGGAAAAAAGTCTCAACTCATAATAAGATAATAGTTTTGCATGATATTCCAAGTGCAGGATATGAGTCGATTCTAAAAATACATGTAATTATTGACAACAGTTTAGGTCGCGTCATCGCGCGGCCAATTTTTGACCTAAAATTGTATCAGAATGACCAATAGCAACCTATTTGTTACTTAAAATGTCATTTCGCACGAAACGTTCAATCGAAGTTTCATATTTTGTTGTACAATTTTCCTTGTAACTTTCATTTCATTTAGGTACTTAAATGTTTTTACTTTTTGTCTACTGAGAATGTAATTAAAAAAAAAAATGAAAGAAACATTGTGATCTTATCAACAAAATCTCTTTTCTTACAGTACCTACGACCCAAAAATCGTGACCGAATTAGTATATTTCCTCCATAAGCAGTAAAAGTGACAAAGTTTAGAATCTTGTGATTCTCGATCGTGAATAAAATAGTATACAATCTCTGTTAAAACTTGAACTAATCTCTATTTTCTTCACTTAAAACTTATATCTGGGTTTCAGTGGCGTAGCTGCGGGGGTTGCGGGGATTTACGTTTTCTTGATTTCTAAAAAGATTCACAGACGCAGGAAAGTGAAAAACTTATCTTCCCTAGACAGACTTCAGAGATTTCTGATGAGCGTGTATTTATTATATTTTCGAATACAGGATACATCTACGTCTGAAATAAGTAAGGAAAAAAAGAAAATTAAAAAAAAAAAGAATTTTATTAAATCGTCTTTAAATTAAAATTGGGAGGATTAAAATTAAAATTCAATGGTAAAAACTGGAAAGGAATACGAATAATGCGTTATCAATTGTGGTGCCATCTGTTACCCTAGATCGTAACTTCGTTCTCTTTATTTGTGGGGAAGCCGCTAAGAAAAATTCAAGAAGTAACATTACGGAAAAAATACAATTTTTACAATAAATAAAGTTGAACAGAAACGTGTATGAATAAAGGAATAAAGTTGAATAAAGTTGAACAGCAGCGGTTAAAACATAGCAAGTTTCAAATAAAAGTAGAGCCATCTGTTAATCTGTAACCGCAATCAATTTTCGGCGTAAACAGTTTCAAAACAGTTGTAATCTTCAAGAAGGCGATTGAGAAACAGTTGAAGTGTACTTCCGCTTTTCGGGGGCTTTTCTAATAAACAATAAACATTTATGTCCCCTTCGTTTGTTCGGAAACAAACTCAAAATAACTGAAAACTTCGAAAAAAAAAATTGAACGCAACGTGTTGGAACTTATTAGCATTTGTAGCGCCATCTGTTACCACGGGTTGCATCTCAAAATATTCAAGAAATAATGAGAAACAATTTCGAATAAAATTGAACAGGAATGTCAGAACATACGCAGCAAAAGCTAAAGACATGTTTCTTCAAGAAAATGTTCGAGAAACAAGCGCAGGGCGCTTAACGGAACTTTTATAACCTAAAATTTTGACAACTCTTGTCACTTTTGGAAGTACAATAATCCAGAAACAACGAAGCAGTTTTATTTTTGAAAGTTTTAGTGAAATGATAGTTTTCATATTTACTTTGTAAATAATAATTGATTGGAAGGGGCTGACAGAAACTTTGCAACCCGGCGGTTTGATTACCCATTATTATACAGGATGCTCTTTTACTGTATGCAAATAAAAAAAAACCTCAGCGTAAGTTCACGAAATGCTACATTTTGCGGATATTTTTTGGTGGCTACCGTATCATTTCGGATGGACCACTTGTTTGGAACCACTGAAATGTGCGAGAAAGATAGGAAGGTCGACTTCGCCTTCCTCTCGGCATGAACACACAGAGTTTCGTAATAATAATCACCGATATCATTTATTAATTATTTTATTTAAAATTTTAATTATTTTAATTCAGAGTGAAGTAATATTACATTTATTTGTTTTACGAAATCAACTATCGATGAAAATTTATGCACCAATTAGGCAAGCGCGTTATAAATGTTCTTCCTTCACCCTTTTACGTACATAAACTTTTGCTGCAATCTCGCTGCTGACTATGAAAGTATTACTACTTACAGTCCTTGAAAACAAAGTAAATGTAAAATTTGTATGTCTTTTAAAAATAATGAGTGAGAAATTACAATTTGTTTGTACCTCGCTTTTAATTTGTTAGGCAACTACGAACCGCAGCTTCTTGAATTGCAATAGACTTTCATTTAAAATATTTAAACTTGTAATTACTTGCAGTGAAGTTCATTTAAATTGTAAACGTTTTGACAGACCAGCTGGTCGGAGCGGCGCTGATTTACGTCGTTCCTGCTCAAGATCCAGTAAGGCTCTCACCCTGGCCTACTTCAGCTGTGGGTCGTAATTGAAGAGGCGCCCAAGTTCCACTTTTAGTTATGCCAGCAGTTCTCAAACGGTTTAGTGAAAATCTGCCACTATATTTTTCTCGAAAACTATTACGTTTATGTTAAGAACATATAAGTCCAATCGTTGCCATTTATGGTGATACATTGCCGGTTTAAATATTTGCACATTGTAAAAGAGCACTCTGTATATTAACTACACCACTGATGGGTTTGCGCAGTAATTAAAATCGTTTAATCAACCTTATTGTGACTTTTAGGTATGACCTTGACCATTTCTTTGATGGCAGTTACGCCACTGCTGTTACTTTCGCTAACTTATGATTTTATTAAACTGGAATTATCATTTTTTTAAAATTTTAACAACATGATATCTCTTTACTTTTTGCAACAAATAATTTTCTACTTCTATTTAGTAATTAAAACCCATAAATATTTTAACATTGATGCGTATTGTTATTAACTTCTGATTACTAATTCGATTTAAATGGCCTCGGTTTCCAAATTGTTTCTGTCTGTACAAATATTTGTGTAACGCATTAGTTACGCCGCCTCCACACATTCGTACATTTGGCAAATACATTTTAATTTAACCGCTCTATTCCATTCTTAAAATTGCATAAATTATCAGGAATGAAAAAGAACAAGCATTTTTTGATTCCTGATAATTTTCGGTTATTTTAAGAATGGAGTAAACGTAAAAGTTTAATGCTTTTGCCTAATTTCGAATGTATGGAGCCGGCGTTAATGAAAATCGTCGTAAATAATAAACGTAGCTCGTAGGTGAAACTGGCTATTTGTTTGCGAGCGTAACAGATGTTTCACTGTTCGTTATGTAATATGTGCTTACATACTTGCGTAGAAAATTACGTGTGGTAATTGCATACTTTACATTAGTGCATACTAAGTCCCTTGAAGAATCAATTAAGCGTAAATTCGCAAGGTTCAAGGAAATTCACCGGATTGTAAACACCCAGGGATTATTATAAATAATAGGAGTAGTAACTTTTGTGGTTACATAATTAAAAAGAAAATACATCTATTTGCTTAAAACTGATGAGTTCTTTTCGGTCTTTGGAACGTAGACGAAATTCACGTTTTAGGATTCCATGCTGACAATTGAAATTTAAGTTGTTGAACTTATTTGCAATGCTGCACCAGCCTATTCCACAAAAAATATGGACTAATAAATGCAAGTAAATTCCAAAAACCTAAAAACTTGCGTTCCAAGTATCATTAGTAATTATTACTGAATTTATTACAAGTTGCAAGCCCGTTTTTGAAAAAATTATGTATTACGTTTCCATGAAAGTATTAGCATCTTGTAATTACAATGAAAAGATCTTCGTCAATAATCTTTTATAGTGTAATAATGGCCCGGGGAACTATCCAGATGCAACGGCACTTACACGATAAACCAAACTATCATAAGAAACACGGTTATATAATTGTAATTAATTTATTTAATAAAATCGCTGAGAAAGCGTAGCCTTCAGACATTTGCGTAACCACCGAAACTACGTTTAGCCATCCAACAGTGCGTAAAATTTGAATAAAATCAAGTCTGCATCCGCATTTCACTGGCAATTTGTTAAATGGTGGTCTAGAAAATTCATAACCAAGGATTTTACATATAGTTTTATAAAAAAATTTGTTGCAAATTGTTTTTGATTGCAGTGAAAACCTCTGTACTGCAATGTCAGGTGAAAAAGCGATCGTAGGATGTCGCTGTTTTATCTGTTTATAATATTATAATGAATAGTTTAAACAGCGACATCTTACGATCGCTTTTTGACCTGACATTGCATTAGTATTGACAAATTGAAGCCAGTTTGCTACATAATAACTCATCCCATGCAAGGCATCTGGTGATGAAGCCCCAAATAGGACTGAAACAGTTTTACAGAGGCTGCTCGAGGGATTCACTGCAATCAAAAACGATTTGCAACAATTTCTTTTTATAATAATTAATTATTAAGTAATTAAAAGTTAAAATTAATTATTTTTACTACCATTCTCGGTCCTTACGGGGATGGACAACAGTATACGCGGTGTTTGTTTGTCTGTCCAAAAAAAATCATCTGGAAGTGGCATTTGGAAGTCCTAATAAATCCAAGAAACCCATTTTCTTTCTATAAAAAAGAAAACACCATGTACGTCAACTCATTATTTTTGTAAGCGGCATTCAATTCGGTAATAATGATGTGTCGAAGTTGTGACTGTTTTGACAGCTTGTTACTTTAACTCAGTGGCGCACCAACTATTTTGGCCAAATATTTAGTAATTTTTATCTCGAAAACTAAAGGATTTTGTTTTGCCAACACCATCACCAACTACCATTTTTTTTTGTACCAGCTATTTCCAAACACCCTGTGTATAGTACCTTCTGCAGAGTCGGTACTGATTTAATTTACGAAAATATTTCAGATTATCAGATAATATAAACGTTTCTTGTTCAATACAAAGCACGTAAAAATTCTTTTTATATTTCTCCTTTCAAAGTAGAGCTTATTTTTTCGTTGCGTGGCAAATTAAAACATCATTTCACAACTTAAGTGAGTTGCCTAAACCCAATTCAATCTAAATATTACTGAAACTATATACCGCAGTTAATTTTCGACAATTTCAATCGTGCTTTACCATCACCATGTAGATTTCATTTTTTAATACTGGTGATGCGACGAGTCGGTGTTTTTAAGAATCGAGTCGGCTCGAATACTTTTATAAAAGAATCGAGCCTTGACTCAAGTCGAAAGACTCGAATCCGGATCAAAATACTTGAGTACTTGACTGCTCGAGTCAAGAGACCCGAGTCCAAGTCAAAAGTAGTCGAATTGAATTCGGGAGTCGTCGTTTTAAAGAATGTAATAAACTTGAGTATTTTTTATGAAAGAAGCGAGTTTCTACTTCGCTCCACAACAAAAGATTCGAACATTTAACTGAACCTGGAAGTGTGAGTACTTACGACTCGGCTTGTTGAAAGAAGCGAGTTTCTACTCGAGTCCACATCAAAAGATTCAAACATTTAACTGAACCCGGAAGCGCGAGTACTCACGACTCGGCTTGTTTTATTTTTACGTAGTAAAGTCTACAGTTAAAAATTTGGAGGTGCAGTGCTATTGTTTATGTAGGGTTGGACAAAAAGTCTCTTCTCGTCTGACTTATGATCTTATAGCGTTTTCCACTGGCTGCACCAGTGCGCACTGAATGTATCTCCATCTCGGTTCAACTTTACGTAATAAAACGAGATAGAGATACACTCAGTGCACACTGGTGCAGTCAGCGAAAAACTCCATTAAAACGAAGAAAACGCCCAGACGGTGACACTTGCCTACACGCACAATGTCAATTCTAAACCTGGAACTCACTCAATCGTTACCTACTCATGAGAAGGTACTGTAAAGTGAATCGAGTAGAACGAGTACCTTTGAAAATATCTTCTTTTTTGAAAATCCACTCTACTCGACTCGTTGCTATTAATTCTAAAGTCGTTACTTGAGTACTTGAATCGAACTCGTGCTGATTCGTGTTCACAGAATTAGTTACTCGAGTACAATGAGTACCTTTGAGAATCGAGTCCGATAGCGAGTCTATTCGACTCGTCGCATCACTATTTAATACGCACATTAACCTAAGCGATAATTCTGCTGACTTGTTTAGGGATTATGGTATTCCCATTTTAAATTGGTTTTTATGACAAAACAATAAACTGGACTGGACACTTAACTTAACTGAATAGTAAGGTCCCACCCAGTTTTGAATTTTATGAATGATGTATAATAGAGAATTGTGCAGGTTTTATATAACGATTATCGAACTAAAACAACCTCAAACGGAAGTCATGTAGATTTATATTTATTCTGATAATAGCAAGCAAATTCACAAGACATTTTATTTTAGCACGCGAGCATCAAGTCAACAAATGCACTAGTATTTTGCACAATATTTTTTTTAATTTTGGTTCCGCGATGAAAAACAAGTTACTAGTTCGCGCTTGAAATAATTTCTAATGACGGTTTGGAGGTTACGTTTATAATTACATATTTTGTGAGCTTGCAGATTGTTTTGTGTTATGTTTAAAATTCACGATGACAACAAATAAAGGTAATTTCGAACATGTATCGAGTATACAGGGTTAGTTAAAAGTATGGAGACGGCGACTTATTGTCGTTAATATTCATTTTAGGAAATTATGTTCAATACAAAAGTTTGTTATTCAATTATTATCTACATTTGAGGATACTTGAATTTTTTTTTCTTCAATTGTTTTTAAGTTACGACGTCATCGATATTTGTTTGAAATGACAACCTATGTTTCTGATTATTGATTTCTATAGTTCATCCTATTCTCTTTTCAACGGTATACAATGTTCAGTATGTTACATTTGAAAAAAATTGAGAAAAAGTGCCTTAAAGTTCAAATATTAAAGATCCATTAAATTAGCAGAATTAATTAACACGGTAACTAGACTCATTATTTGCAATAAACTCATCGGTCACAATCTTATCATTAAGAACAAATTAATAACTAACTAAATTAAAGTAAGTGTTCAAATTGTTCTCTATTTCTAATTTGACAACGACCCAATCGATTTACAAAACCCTGAATAGAATTTTGTAAAAATTCTCTGGGAATATCTTCTATCGTTCTGGTAATTCGGATTTTTAAATCTTCGACATCGTTGGGCTTATCTTTGTAAACTTTGTTTTTTACGTATCCCCAAAGAAAAAAATCTAGAGGGCTTAAATCAGGCGAACGAGCTGGCCATTCAATACTTCCTCGTCTCCCAATCCATCTGTTTGGAAAGACGTTATCCAAATATAATATACTGTTAATATTAGCAATGGCGAGTTTAAGTGAACGTGAAAGAATTGAAATACTTATGATGCTGGGATATGGAAATAGACGCAGAAGTTTACAAGACGTTTGTAATTTATTTAATGACATGCATCCAAACAGAAATCCAATTTCTAAATCCGTGGTTGGTAAAACCTTAAAACGCTTTGTACAAACCGGTAATGTTAAAGATTTGCCAAGGAGTGGTAGACCTAGAACAGCGAAAAGCGATGATAAAAAACTGAATGTTCTATGTGCCGTATCTGAAGATTCCCATTTATCAACCAATCAATTAGCGGCCAATCACAATATTTCACAGTCATCGGGCGTTTCAATTTTAAAAAGTGAAAAGGATAAACCTTATAAGGTACAACTTCTACACGAGTTGACGGAAGATGATTTTGATAGGAGACTACAAGTTTGCGAAGAAATGTCATATATTTGCAATGATAATGCAAATTTCGTCAACAATATTCTTTTCTCTGACGAAGTTACCTTTTGTCTTATCGGTGAAGTAAACAGACATAATTGCAGATATTGGTCATTGGAAAATCCTTTTTGGTTTATGGAGCACCATACGCAGTACCCCAAAAGGTTAATGTTTGGGTTGGCATTCTAGGGGGTCATATTATCGGTCCCTTTTTCATCAATGGCAATTTAACTTCGGCTCTGTATCTGCAGTTATTGCAAAATGAAATTATACCTGCTTGTGCTATGCTGTATCCAGATGAAAACAATGAACACCTTCCCGATAACAGTATCTGGTTCCAGCACGATGGCGTCCCACCACATTATGGTGTCAATGTTCGTCAATATTTGGATAACGTCTTTCCAAACAGGTGGATTGGGAGACGAGGAAGTATTGAATGGCCAGCTCGTTCGCCTGATTTAAGCCCTTTAGATTTTTCTCTTTGGGGATACGTAAAAAACAAGGTTTACAAAGATAAGCCCAATGATGTCGAAGATTTAAAAATCCGAATTACCAGAACGATAGAAGAAATTCCCAGAGAATTTTTACAAAATTCTATTCAGGGTTTTGTAAATCGATTGGGTCATTGTCAAATTAGAAATGGAGAACAATTTGAACACTTACTTTAATTTAGTTAGTTATTAATTCGTTTTTAATGATAAGATTGTGACCGATAAGTTTATTGCAAATAAATGAGTCTCTTTATCGTGTTAATTAATTCTGCTAATTTAATGGATCTTTAATATTTGAACTTTAAGGCATTTTTTCTGAATTTTTTCAAAAAAAAGAGAAAAAAGAAAGAGAATAGGATGAACTATCGAAATCAATAATCAGAAATATAGGTTGTCATTTGAAACAAATATCGATGACGTCGTAACTTAAAAACAATTGAAGAAAAAAAAAATTCAAGTATTCTCAAATGTAGATAATAATTTAATAACAAACTTTTGTATTGAACATAGTTTCCTAAAATGAATATTAACGACAATAAGTCGCCGTCTCCATGCTTTTAACTAACCCTGTTATATTGCCCCATGGATGACGTAAATAAAAGTATGTGTTTATAAAAGATTTGGAGGAGGATCGTTTGTGTTGTGTTACACTGTTTTAAATGCAACACATAACAATAGGACTTAGTAAGAGTATTAATACAGTAGTTTACTCTTATAAAAGTTGCAATGTATCGCGTAATAAATAACTTAAGAAACCTGTTGGTATTGCAGCTTTTTATAGGTTTTATAATTGCTTATAGGCTTCTACGACATCGTTCCTGCTAGTGGCCATATTTTTATAATTCCCTCTTGATGGCTGCAGCAGCCATTGTTTTAAAGCACATATAGAGTAGTCCAAGAATTATTATTTTGCATAAAAAATTATGAATTAATGCGCATAATGAATTATTTATTAAATTCAATTATCTGCACATCAATAACAAGGAAAAAATATCGAAACAACTTTGACAATGAATTTTGATTCGCTTGGAAAACCAAGTCGGCGATGCCTCCTAACGACAATTCCAGTGAAGACTAAATGAGGTGGTGCAATTAAGAAGATATTTTGTGACCTTAATCAAATGAAACTCCACTATTGGTAACTGTTATCCAGCGAAATAGTTTTTTTTTTTAAGAATATGTATAAAAGAGGTCCACAGTAATTAGGCAATAAAATAGTTACTGTAAACCTATTTTATAAGAGTTATATAGAGCAATATTAACATCACTGCCACTTGCTTTATAACGTATTTGTTAAATAGATTTGAATACTTCCAGAAACGTTTATACAGCATAAATAGTAGTATTGACATTACTTTATAAGTTGCATTTTAGACACTTCGGTATCACTATTTTACTTGTGCCCAGTTTGGACATTTTAGTGCTTTATTACCGGGTGAATGTTCATAAGACCAAATAATAAAGCTTTAAATCTTAAAGACTTGCTGTGTAAACATTTACTTATAAGAATTTAATAAAACATTTTTGGTTACTTGGGAATCCGACCTTTATTTTACTAATATTATTATCACAAATCAACAAATATCTGAGTTACAGAATGTGGTATTGGTTTAAATTGACGAGGACACATCCGCTTATATTATTCCTGCGTCATCTTTCCGGAAACAACAATATTATCATCAGTTTCAGCGCGTCACTGATTAACCAATCTTATCTTAACCGCACTTCTAGAGCTTCCCAACGAAAAGAAAAATAGAAAAAATCTTTTACAAACTGAACCCGAAACAAAGACGAGTCCGAGTTGTGATAACAACCAATATTTACTTGTACAATAGTGGAACAGTTTATTTTTGGCGTGCGGTGTTGCCCAACCTGTTCCCTTTTACGAAAGCACTTTAACGAACGCTAATTGCCCCGGCGAATGTGTCACCTTGTGTCGAGGAAACTCGTAATAATCGAAAAACGGTCACGACTTACCTTGGCTTCAATGTAATATCCCGTTCATGGGGAAATGGTCAGGATAAATATTTTCAGCGGCGGTGGCAACAATGGCTTCGGCTGGCCTTCGCGGGCCTTCATCTCATTATTAAAAATTCAAATTTTCCGCGAAGCATTAATTATAAATTATTTATTAATAATGGCTTCGTGTGCGTTGGAATTTCTTGCACAATTCGCAAACGACTTGTTTGTGTTGGCCAACCGATACTGGGATGTGACTATCGTTTGTGAAAGTATAGGACGTAGTATTATTACGCCGAATAATGAAAGCGTTAATGATGTAATTAACTGTATCGGGGAATGAATGAAATGTCTCACTAATTGATGTATATATTCAGAAGTTATGCCTTGAAAGAAATTGTAAGTTGCATATTTTGATTTTACCAAGGAATAAGATATACAGATTGTGTCAAGTTACCTTTGATTAGGGAATATATGAAGGAGCGATAAGGAGAGAGGATAACCTCACGAGCATATGTTACTGCGCTCATCGCGTCGACTAATCAAGCTTTAAAGATCATACGAGCATTATGGAAACAGTATAATAGGAAGACAAACGTGTGCTTCCTCACACCTACTGCCTGTAAATAATAATATGTGACAACCTGTATACGGGCTGTTGAAAAATTAGTTTGTCAAATTTCTAGTGCAAGTAAAGGAGGCCAAATTAAGACTTTTTTATTATACAACGTATGGTCGAAAATTAATAATTACTTTCTAAGACGATAAAAATGACTTAATATGACAGAATACTCAGGAAATTATTAACGTACCAAAACGAGGTAATTAAATGAATAAAATTTTTATTGTACAGGGTGTCGTAAAAGTTCTCGCAATTTGTTTACAGACAATTTCTTGATGTTTTTTATGCATTTTAAATTCTAAAAAATGCTAATTGTATTGAATTTTCCGACAAATTTTAATCTAGAATGTGTTTGTTCAATTCCTTATTTATTTTGAGTTAAGAAAATTGTGAATCATCAAAATAAACGAGTTATAACTACACATGATAGTAATGAAGATGATCGACATTGTTTGGACGATGGGTTTTAAGAAATCCATTGTCTGTGGCACCGTGAAACAGTGATTCAGGGAGACTGTTTGAATCGCAGAGTACGATCTGTAAAAGGTACGTAATATTGCAGAAATGATTCCCTGTGAGCCCCATAATCCAGTGAGCCCACTTAAGATTAATTTCAAAGCGTACCGCATACAAACTTTTATTTTTGACCTTCATATGGCGATTTTTAATTAATTTACTTTAATATTTTTATGGAAAACGTTTTCTTTTTATTAAAGACGTTATTTCTAGCTACACGTAGTCATAGTGACATAAACAGACAATTTCCTTTTCTACAAGCCTGTAAAATTTTACAGGTCTTTCATACCAGTCCGTAAAATATTACAGGTCTGTTCTCGTAATTTATCGTTTACTTGGTTACCATAAACAACAAAATTAACCTGTAAAATGTTATTTACTAAGAAGGTGGAAATAAAAAATTATTAACATTCTAAAACGAAATATAAATGATTTTTTTCAGTGAATTTCAGATTATTTTACAAAGTATGTTCAAAAGTGTTGCCCTTAACTTGCACATACTTCTGACAATTATGTATCAATAATTGTCTTATGTGTTCAAAAATTCCAAGAATCGCTCGTATCTCGCCAGCGGCTTCAACATTAGGATCAGTTCCATTTCGTTTTGGTACTGGTGTCGAATGAGCTACAGTTTAAAGCAAAAAATAGTAGACAAAAAACAGTTTCCTATAGTTAGTCTTTCTCAAAATGGTATTGATTAAAGACGAATTAATAAATTTTACCAAAGTCTTAAGGTTGTTAAATCTGAAATCAATCATTTTTTTAAATATTATCTGTAAAGTCATTCTTAATCGATACCATTTTGAGAAAGAATGATTCCAGGAAACTGTTTTGTATACTATTTTTTGCTTTCGACAGTAAGGTCTTCAATTGGCCCCGCACAATGTGGATTATCTCTATTCCTATCTTGTGTAATTGTGACACGTTTATTTTGATGATTCACAGTTCTCTTAGCTCAAAATAAACAAAGATTTAAACAAACACATTCTAGATTAATATTTGACGCAAAACTCAATACAATTACCAGTTTTTAGAATTTAAGATCCTCAAAAAATTATGTGTAAACAAATCCTGGAAACTTTTACGACACCCTGTATAATAAAAATTTTATTCATTTCATTACCTCGTTTTGGTACGTTAATAATTTCTTCAGTATTCTGTTATATTAAGTCATTTTTACAAGTCTTATTTTGGCCTCTTTTACTTGACCTAGAAATTTGGCAAACGAATTTTTCAACACCCTGTATAATACATGAACAACGAAAATCAACGTACCGAAATAAAAAATGGAATTTATGCCCGATTTCATTATCTCCTGACAAATTTATCTGCCAGGTGGAAACCACAGTCTCCGAGAATAATAGTTTCCGAAGATACTACCTGGCAGATAAATTTATCTGTAGGCGAAGAAATCGGGACTTAGTCTAAGAAGAACGGTAATTCGATGAACTGTTAGTAACGAGCAAGAGGAATCGATGGTTATGTATACAGGGTTTCTCAAAACCTCTGTCATTAAATGAAACTGAAAGTTCCTTGTTACATAAGAGATTCATTCTTCAAATCTGAAATTTTTTGCTGAAAAATGAAAAACTGACCTATCACAAGGGACTGCAGTCCCTTTGTTTTGAAACCTCTGCTTGGTTTACGACTTGTTTCAGCAATAAACTACAATAAAACATTTTATTTACATTCAGAAGACCTCGGTCAAGGTCTTATTGTATACGAGTATGAATCCGACTTGCGAACATCGGCATGTTTATTTGTATTTTCAACATGCGATAAGTAAGAACGTTTGTTTACGCACCTCTTTGTAATAGACAATAACAATTATGTTAAAAACGAGTACCTAATCTTCGTTAGATTTTTGCTGAAGTAATTAAACATCTTCGTACGCTAGTTTTGTAACTACGTTGAAAACGCGTGAAATTATTTTCTAATTATCGCACTAATAGCTGCAGAATAAGTATTGCAACAGCAAAAACTATTCCTATTATAAAAACGGAAAGCAAGAACTGGAGTGTGATACGATGAAAAATTTAAATAAATCAGATTGCCTGTACACACAATATTCTATGGGTTCAAAATAAGTGATTGAATAACTTCGCTAGTTCTCAATCGAACTATTTTATTAATTGTTTACATTCCAACACAAAACACATGTTTTTATAAGGATAATATTGAACCTGAATTTCTGCGTCGGCTTAAACCATAAAGACATAAAAGCTCTCGCCTAGTGCAGACGTCTATTTCGTCGTTTATTCGAAGTTTTAATAAAGAAACAAATTTATTTTTGCTGTACAAATGTAATAAACTTTAGTAATCAATATTTTAAGTTGATTATTGGCAATTTACAAATTAATATGATGTAAGAATTTCCACTTTTTCGATCGCCTTTAGAGTGATTTTTTTAAATTTAACTGTTAAAGTACGGATTAGTACAAAACTAATCATCAATTAATGCAGCACGGACAGAATATTTTAAACTATTAAGAACTTACCTAGTTACAAAATTTACCTGCTTTTAAAATTAACAAAAAAAAAAACACTATACTTGACCTGCTTCAAGTACAATATCTGTGCATTATGTCATGGTCTGCGTCTTTATGACTTTTTATGGCCTCGAACGTCGGAGAATAGTTGCAAACCAAGCTCCGCCGGAACATTTAAACTGCATTCAGCGACCCTCAAACAATTTCTATGAGAAAGTAAAATAATTTTATCTGCGTTATTATTGCTATCTGACCAATAGTTGTATACAAATTTTGCTTCGTTTATTGAGCACTATTTGTGGTTTCAATTAAAGACATAGGTTTAGAGACACGCTGTAGAGTCCAAAATGGAAATGTGAATGAGAGAACAAGGCACATATACAAAGAAGATTACGAAGAAGACCAATCTGTATTTTATACAACAATTGAATAGTAAATAGGACATGTGCTTGAAGAATCGACGTGCGTCTTGAATAAAAGCGAGAATTTAATACTTTACATTCCTTTCAATACAGAATCTTTTTTTTTATTGAACCGAAAACAAATATTCCATCCCTTAAAAGCAGGAGGGCCACCTCTGACCATCGCGTGCGGCAATTCCGTTTAATAACTAAATAATGCATGTACGAACAGACAGACTCGGTTACTAACTACATCGTCGGGTTTAACGCGAACATGTGTCAGTACACGTTTCCAAAATTAAACAATTTGTACCGAATTACGCGGTTACAGAAAAAAGAAAATCAAGGGCCTTCTAGATTAAAGATAACCAACCAGCGCAGATGGACGCGATTAAGTCTCTGCATTAAATTGTACCGATACCCTCCAATAACCTTTTATTATAAGGGGGTTGCTAAGCGAGCACGCTTGTTGATACACACTGTCCTCTTTTCACACTTTTCTTAGGCGCTTCTGGACTTTATTTAGTTAGGAAATAGGGGGAGAAGTTATTAGTTTGTGGTCTGTCTTTGAAAGTAGTTGTGGAAAGTTATCTGGCCGTTTAGAGTTAGCCTGTGAGTAGTCTTTTGCCTAAACTTAGCTTTTATTGCTGTTTTTCTCAAGATTATAATTGCTTGTTAATATTATTTTTTAATTCATTGTTGTTAAAATGATCTCAAATTTCTGGCAATAAGTTTAAAAAAGTCATATCTGTTGTTACTCACTTCTAAATGATGTTAGTAGAGATCGGAATCACGTATTTCGACGTCATCAAGTTTTCCTGTAATCAAATCTAGAAGTCAGTCTCGTTCCCTTCGAACTCTCGAAATAAATCATAAAACAAAGTGGAAATGATTGTGTGATGTTTATGTGTTTACGTGGGCTGCTGGAAAAGTTTCTGTAAATGGTATGAAAAAACGCATATGAAATATGGTAAAGGGTATCATTGTTTTTCGAAGTATTCGCCTTTGACGTCAATACACTTTTGCATGCGCTCGAACCAATTTCTAAAGCACGTTTTCCACTCTAAAGATGGTACCTCAGAAACCAGTGTCCGGAATGTTTCAACCGCTGCTTCAGCCGACGAAAATCGCTCACCACGCATTTAATTTTTGATATTTGGGAACAAAAAGAAATCATTAGGTGATAAATCAGGTGAATATGGACAATGAGTCATTAATTCAACATTTTTGTTGGACAAAAATCAACTGTTTGACGGGCTGAGTTACAGCTGGCGTTGTCATGATGGAGAATAATTCGTCGATTTCGATGGTTTCTTCTTATTTGATCGATGATTTCCGGCAAACAAATTGTAATATACCAATCAGCATTCATGGTTTTTCGATTCTCTAAAGCCACGGTTGCTACATGTCCAGTTAAACCAAAGAAATAATCAATAATTTGCTTCGCAGCACTACTGTGAACGGACAACTTTTGTTGGTTTCGGTTCATTTTGAAATACCCAAACGGTAGATTGTTGATGACTTTCTGGCTCGTACGAATAGATCCACGTTTCGTCATCAATAACGTTGTTATAAACTAAATTTGAACGACCTCCATTGAATTTCTTGAGCATTTCTGCGCACCATTTGACACGACCCTGCTCTTGCGCTTCTGTTCAATTGTGTGGAATCCAACGACTGCAAAGCTTTCGTACGTTCAAATGATCTAGCAAAATCTGGTGTATTGCTTTCATGTCAATGCGTAAGGATGCTTGAATCTCACGGTATATCACATGTTGATCTCGCTCAAGCATTTCACGCACAGCATCTACATTAGTGGCAACAACAGATGTTGATGGACGACCTTCACGAAATTCATCACTGAGAGAGGTACGTCCACGCTGGAATTCGGCAAACCAATTATAAACACTGCTCTTTGATGGTGCTTCATCTCCAAAAGCCAAATCAAGCCGATCGAGGCATTGTTTCGGTGTTAGACCACATTTGAAATCGTAAAAAGTCATGGCACGAACATTTTCACGCGAGATTTCCATGTTTACACAAAATTACTTTTTCTCAAATGCTGTACAAGCAAAACTAGTTCGCTTGGATAGGAACTCTCAATAGAATTATAGGCGAAAAACGTCAAATTTTTCATATATAACAGTTGATAAACGCTAACAATTCTAGACCTACTAGATTCCAGAAAATTTTCCAGCAGAACACGTATTGTGTCTCCTGCGAAGTAAGACCGTGCAGTTCCACAGGTGCCAACCCTGTAAAGACTATTTGCCCTTTTCAGATGGTATAAATTCCCAGTTTTTTGAATCAAAAATCCTTGAATCGTTCAGTTTAAAATTTTTGAACTCAAGTATATGTGGTAAGCAGATGATTTTTTTTGCTACAACATTATTACAGAAATCATATTTAAACAATAAACAGCATGAATTCATAAATTCCCTGTCAGTTGGCAACACTACCTACAATCTGGAGAATGCGAAGTCGTTTTTGGTCACCAACACCGCGTTCCAAATTTCTCCGATCAGTTTAATGACTTTTACTTTATTTTGGAAATTCGTTTAACTAACCAAAGCAGAGATTCTAAACTGCCCTTGCATATCTGTTTAAGCTGATATTCCTTCTTTCGATATTGTTTGCCTTGAAGCTAGATCTAGAGCTCATTAATAAAGTGCGGCCCAAAACCCTTGTAATCTAGACGCGTATGACTAACTCATAACTAGTATAATGGAGCAAATAAGCCCGCCCCAATGTTCTTGGCATAAGTTGATTATTAATAATTAATATTAAAATTCTGTGTAGGGTCCGGTCATAGACTTTTGGGACACATATTATATGTTTCTTCTTTGTACACTGACCTTAATTAAAATTAAATAAAATCTGCGGCTTGGCTTTAAAATGATCCAAGTCAATAAGTATACCAACGTATAGGAGCATGCGTCGGAACTGCATCTTTAGTAGTGATTTTATACGTAGAAGAAGGACCAATTTCATTAAGCCACAGAACAGAATATCATGTGATGGGTTAGGACCGGTGGTTTGATTTGGTATTTTGCGTAAAACTTTGAATCCATTTTCCTGAAATACCAAGAAAAATCCCATTTAATGACATTGGCCCTTTCAGAACCAACTCACAGAAATGGAAACCTGCATTAAACCTAGCAATTGTGGTGAAGAATGGTAGAACCAAAAGAGTTCAAATCTGCTTCTGCTTATTTTGTGGTAAATACGTGTGCAATAGTAGTACGAGGATGAGAAAAGAGATGGAAGACGAATCGGTTGGTTTAAGCCGACGATAATATCTCCATTTTTGTATTCTTCTAGAAACTACTACTGCCATTACCATAAAACTGATGTTTTTCTATATATTCATAAAATAAATGCAAAATGGTGACAAAAAAAAATTATAGACATTGAAGTTTAAATGAGGAGCGAAATAATTCTTTTTTAATTGCTTGCTAGTTTAGGGCTTTCGCGGCCGTCGTCCATGATTGAATTTTTGACTTCCGGTTGGAACTGCGTGTCTAGGATTTCTTCTACTGCCAACGTTTCGTTTTCCATTGCAGAAGAACTTTCTTAGGGCTGCTGCTGTTGCTGATATGGTGGTCTTGACCAGCAGCGGTACCATCACCATCATCAGAGCCCCAAGAAAGTTCTTCTGCAATGGAGAAAGCTGTTAAACCATGGAAAAGAAGCAAAAGAAGAAAAGAAAGCAATTTATGATTGAATTCCTGGCTTCCGGTTGGAACCGCGTCTCTCTTCGGATTTCTTCTACTGCCGACGTTTCGTTCTCCATTGCAGAAGAACTTCCTTAGGGCTGCTGTTACTGATGGTGACTTGATCACCACCAGCAGCAGCAGCACCACTACCATCAGAACCCCGAGGAACTTCTTCTGTAATGGAAAACGGATTTCTTCTACTGCCGACGTTTCGTTCTCCATTGCAGAAGAACTTCCTTAGGGCTGCTGTTGCTGATGGTAATCTTGACCACCACCAGCAGCAGCAGCACCACTACCAACAGAGCCCTGAGGAACTTCTTCTGTAATGGAAAATGGATTTCTTCTACTGCCGACGTTTCGTTCTCCATTGCAGAAGAACTTCCTTAGGGCTGCTGTTGCTGATGGTAGTCTTGACCACCACCAGCAGCAGCAGCACCACTACCATCAGAGCCCTGAGGAACTTCTTCTGTAATGGAAAATGGATTTCTTCTACTGCCGACCTTTCGTTCTCCATTGCAGAAGAACTTCCTTAGGGCTGCTGTTGCTGATGGTAGTCTTGACCACCACCAGCAGCAGCAGCACCACTACCATGAGAGCCCTGAGGAACTCCTTCTGTAATGGAAAACGGTCAGCAATAGAAGGAAACCTAGTAGTTTCTTGTAGTCTATTTTTTTATTAAAGAATAATTTGCTTCTGTAAAATTGATTAACAAGTAACGCAATTGCGCAACATGTTGGTTTAGCTTTTCTGGAGATTGCCCGAAAGCAAATTCAATTCCTCGTTAGGTCAGCGTTTCCCAAACTTTTAGGTTTCGCGACCCCCTTTTGAGCTGTGTTATGATTCACGCTGCCCTTTCCTTTTCTTTTAATATATTTTATTAGTTTTGTTTTTATTTTTTAACTACTATTTACCATTATTTTTTCCCTGATTTGTTTTGATTTTCGTTTTGAGTGTGAATTTATTTTACACATTAATCCGGTCCATTGATTGCCATTTTATTTTCTACTTTATTTGATTGGACTTTATTTTGTTTTTAAATTATTCACTGATCGCCCAGTTTTGTTAAAATTTACAGATTATTCTTTGGATCATGACAAAATTTGTCAATTTTTAAATCAATTTGACTTATTGTTAGTTTTATAGAATTTTTATTTTGGTCCTAACTTTATCATCACCCTTTATTTTTATACAATCCTCATTTGACTCTATTTTATTTAACTTTTAATATAATCAATTGATGGACCATTGTTTTTTCTTTTAATCGATTTCATTCGCTTTGTTTGTTACTTTTAAATTAACAAATAATCATCTTGTTACTTGTTTTCTCTTCGGTTTGATCTTATTTGATATGACTTTCGATTTTTTTAATTATCAATTGAAAGTCTTTTGTTTCTTTTTTTTTACACGATTTAAGATTATTTTATTTTACATTTTAATTCCGCCGAATGATCGCTATTTTCGGCGAATTTATTTTATTTTTTAATTATTAAATTGAATTAAAT
Organism: Prosopocoilus inquinatus; assembly: GCA_036172665.1. NCBI lineage: Eukaryota > Metazoa > Arthropoda > Insecta > Coleoptera > Lucanidae > Prosopocoilus > Prosopocoilus inquinatus. The sequence goes on from CM069877.1 coordinate 38,229,573, forward strand.
TTTTGATTCAGGTGAAAGTCAGTTTATATCGATTTGAGCTAATGAGTTTCACACAATTTTCATTTTCGTCCTGTCTTGTTTGATGATTGTCTTTTGTTTTTATTTCATTCAATTTTATTCGTATTTTAGGAATATTTTGATCTTGATAATCAATTGAATGTCTTTTTTTTCTTCTTTATACGAGCTAATTCAAATTATTTTAATATTATATATATTTTTTACTTTTTTTTATAAACTATTCAACAAGACCTTCATTACACAAGACTTAAAAACTCCGGCACCCTGAAAGACCCCTAGCGTACCCTTAATAAAGGTTCATCGACCGCTCTCAAGTCTTCATTGACCTCCACAGGGTCGATATACCCGTGCTATAGAATATGAATAATCGTCTCTTAGACACAATGTTACGTTTAAATTAAACAAAGATTTAAAAGATACAATCTGTTTAAGAAAAAGAAAGGCGATTATTATTTCAGATTTCGAATAAGTATAAAAATACCAAGTGTTCCGTTTAAAAAATTAAAATTTCAGTTTAGATCTCAGTTATGCGATGTTCATTTGTTTTTCTGTAAATATCAGCAAAAACTTTGAATTAGTCTATGTAAGTTTTATAATAAAGACTTCTTTCTAAGGTAAAAAATAAAGAAGTTGAAGGGGGTGGGAAGGGGTGCATAACATTTTCTTGTAAAAAGTAAGTTGATAAATTAGTTGCAATTTGCGTTCAATCTTTTTTGTATTTATTCTGCTGCGCCCCCTTTGAAGACTTAGGCGCCCCACCGTTTGGGAAACACTGCGTTAGGTATATTAATTGAAGTAAACGTAACCTTTTTTCCCCACACTTTTTAGGACCCGACTCTACTCCCATAGTTGTACGCAATTGCAATCCACCGAAAATATGCATTACTATTTTTTTTTCAATTTGAAAGCTGTGTAGGCTGTCTCTCAAACCATAAATGTTTTTCATGACGATGACTAAACAATAAAATCCGACCGGATTTTCCAACTGAGGTCGCGGCTAAACCTTTCAAATCAACGTGTCATGAATGAATTAGCCAGACAACCAATGATATCGAGAAACCGCCCGCAGTAAAATAAATAACTCACGATCAGTTCTACTTAAAAGAAATAATAACACGCTATTTCGCAGGGAGTTTGGCGAGGGCCGGGTATTCCCCCCTATTAATTCAGCAACGTCTGATTTCTTCGCCGAATGATTAACATTATTATCTCGCAAGGTCAAAAATGTTTAAATTGCGTTTGTTTGTTGAGTGCTCACCGCACTACTTTGGCGTAAATAGCATGTTTTCCGCGAAATTAACAATAAAAATAATCTGTTGTTCGTGGTTAACGGAACTAGCAGGCGGAAACTGCGCTCGTTCCGGATGTTTAAAAACGGACGTTTAGTTTGCCAGGACAATGCACTCGCTCTCTTCAGTTTTTGTTTACGGTTTTGTTAAGTAATGCATGTATCGTTTTCACGCACAAACTTAATGGGGACACGTTAACGTTTTGAAAGAATACATTACTGATAGCTGTAATGTGCTTTCCATGCAAAAAGCTAAGGGGCATCTGTCGTAACTTGTTACAAAAGAGTCTATCTTGTGATACCAATTTGGGTTTAAAGGACACGGCCTTATTATCCTGAAGTGGCGCAGTTAAGTTTATATTGTAATAATTCCAAAAACGAAGTCTGTTAACTTCAAATCTTACTCCTGACACACTTTGTTAAAAATAACTTTGTGCACCAATCAGAAGTATCACTACTGCAAAATTTTAATTTGAAAATTCGTACTGCACAAAAAAATTATGGAAATCGCAGAATATTTGGTGTTGTTCTTCAGGGTTGCTCTGTTTCGCCTATACTTTTTATGAACGTTCAGGAAGAAGGTGAAGGCTTGATTTAAATAAGATATTCCAATCATGGCGATATATACATTTAAAGGTCCAAGGGAATAATTAATAAGCGCACTTTCAAAACAAAATGGCGGAGGGAGAACGAGTTTCTGTGGGTCTGCGGTTCCTGTCACTGCGAATACAAATATGGCAGAGTAGTCAACATCTATACTATAAAACAGAAAAAGGGATACAATCATTATTAAAGGATGTACGGTCAATGATGTGAGAAAGAATTTGAACTGCTTGAGATATCAATATTTCCGGTATTTTAAAAAGAGTAGAACACAAAGTGTTCCTCAACTCACAACCAGATAGGATTCCTTATCTGAACATTTGCTCTTGAAATGATCCCTTCGAAACCACGAACTTCCTTTTGCTTTAAAGTCGTACAAAAATTATTTTGGAGGTCTTTTTTAATGCAGATCAACAAACTTTATAAACTTCAAGAAAGACAATCTTAATTGGGGATAGTCATTCGGACTGGCACTTCAGGGATTTAAGAGGCAATTGTTTTATGAAAGCTTGAAGAGCACATTCCAAAAAAAGGGAAAATGTTCTGTTAAAGAACATAAGGGCCCAGAAAATTGCGTACTCAAACATTTGTACGAAAAGGTCTGCAAAATAGATCCCCATTCCCTCATTCTGCGCTTGATTTGATGAAGCTCAAAATGATGAGACTGCCGTTTTGAGACGTGTCGTTAATTTAGACCAAACCCAAGGTCCGGTCAGGAAGGAAATACTCTACGAAATAGAAACACTCTGTTTCACAACGGCCTAAAAAATTGCATGCTCAAACACTTGTAAGAAAAGCTCTGCAAAATAGATGTCCATTCCTTCATTCTACGATTGATTGATGAAGCTCATGATGATGAGACTGCCGTTTTGAGACGTGTCATTAATTTACATCAAATCCTAGGTCCGCTCAGGAAGGAAATACTCTACGAAATGGGAACAATATGTTTCACAGAGGCCTAGGAAATTGCGTACTCAAACATTTGTACGAAAAGTTCTGCTAAATAGAACCCCAAACTCTGACCAAAAACAAGCAAGTATTCTTCAAATGATGAGGTTTCTGAAAACTCACTATTTCCCAAAAACTAACTTTCAGAAACTGCGAAAATCTGTCCAGGGCTTGAGCGGAATAAAGCAATTTTACATTTTCTTTCTTCTTTCTTCTTCTATTTCTGAAAAGTTGACTTTTGAGAAGTAGTGAGTTTTGAAAGCTTGTGTTTGATTAGTAGAAAATACCAACGCTTCCTGAGCCGTATCGTTAACTTGGAAGAAACTTAAGGATGGTTCGAAAATGAAACCTACGAAATGGAAACAATCTGGTTCACCCAAGTCTGAGAAATTATATATTCAAAAACATCTGTCTGGATACGAAAAAGGATTCTGTAAAATCGATCAACAAACGCCGCACAGTGGAACGATACAATACAATTACAATAGACGGTGAAAATTAAATTACGATTCATTCATCTGTTCATAACCAAAATAACAAAAGAGTTCTCGTCTTATGTCACGTTAAGTTTTGCGTTATCAGAGAAAGATTATGAAAGGAAAATGACTAAAATAATTCTTAAATTCGCATATTAGCGCAAATTAGCTAAAATTTGTAACATACAAACTTTAATGCAGTAATATACAGCATGTCCCACAATAGGTCTCTTTTTTTGCTACAAAATGATTAGTCCCAGCGAAATCAAAAGGTTGGTACTTTTTGCCATTACTAAGACTTTCACAGAATTTATTCCTCAGAATGAGGAATCTGTGAATTTTTTGTGGATATAGAGATAATGTTTCATTACGACGATGGCCTACTAATTTAAAAATATTTTGCTGTTATTAATTAGTTATGTTGTAAGTAATTAGGAAAAGTTGGCATTGTTGTAAAAAGAAAAAGAAATCTCTACCGAAAATACAAAATACTATACTGCTAAAAAAATAAAAAATAAGATCGTATAAATGTTTTGACTAGCAATGCATTTGTTTACAAATTCAGAATCAACATGGAAATTAGAGAATCTTTCCTAATTTAACCTGATTTTTATCATCAAAAATAAAAAAAACTTTACAATGGTAACCCGTCCAAATTGAACACCCAATGTAGCAACGCATAGATGAACTATTTTGAGAAAGTACAGGGTGACTACGCGAGAATTTCTACCCCCTTTAACTCTCTTATTTTTGATTTTAGGAAAGAAATACTTAACACAAAACTTAAAAGGACTAATTCAAAGTTTCTCTGTGTGCTCACAGAAAAACAATTGATGGTCAGATAAACGAGATACAAACTAAACTTAAGTTTCTTTTTTTTTAAATTGAACACCCTATATATTATTGTGTTTTTCGATTATAAATTAAATTAAATTAAATTCAGCAGCAACATAGAAAAAAATAAAAATCGCAACCCTTTCAAATTGAACACCCGATGTAATAACGCATAGATGAACTATTTTGAGAAAGTATGTTCCATATTTTCCCACCCATCATGATTAGGTTATTTGGTTATAATTTATTCTAATAAAATAAATTAATACGAGGTAGGAAACAGTAACAGGAAGACAGAAAAATTCTGTCACTTACGGGATATGAACCCATGCCTCTCTCGGTTTCGCGGCAAGAATTTTTTGTAAACGCAGAATTTTCCTGTCTTCCTCTTAGTGTTCGCTTCCTTGTATTAATTCATTTAATTCAGCACTAACATATCCTCCTCTTTATATTTCAGATATTCTTATACAATTTAATGCAATTATAATGATACACAAAAAAAATACAAAATGGTATCAAAGAAGCGTAAGCGAACAAGAAAAATAACAGAACAAAAAGAAAAAATTCAAAAAATATTAAAGGAATACACAACAAAAGTCTACCTTCCTGTACAAGAAAAGAAGCAACGTAAAAATAATGTAACCACAGTTCGAATATTTAAAAATAAACAAACGAATTTTAATGAAAATTAAAATTTCCGTTTACAAACACCGCAAGCTTACGAACGTAAGCAATGAATCTTTTCAGATCAATACAAACGGAAAACAATGAAAATGCTGAATAATTACAATTAAAACACAGAGGACAGCGAATCTTGAACTAGAATCTTCAAAAGATTGAAACCGTCGACAAACTGAAAGACAAAATATTAATTTTGACGTATTTCAAGAGTCTTTTGCAAAAAAAACACGTCCCTAGCGTCATTTGTTTGAAAGATATATAAGTATAAAGTTTGTTGCAATTTAGGAAAACACCAACGAAGAAATTCAAATTTGAATTTTTTTCTGATTTAAAAAACACATTATTTTTCAGCTATTATGGGGCTTATTTTTTAAAGAAATTAAAAAAAAAAGTTAAAGATGCTTTAACATACCAACATAAATAACAAATATGTATGAAAAGATTTTCTGAATTTGACACTTGAGTTTCTCACCGATGTCCAAAGCATTACATTAGATCGTTCCACTGTGCGCCGCGGCGCGCCGATTAGAAAGAAACAAGAAAGAATTATGCTCTTAAATTTTTTCTTAGTTTCAAGAAGATTTGGTTTCTTGAAATGTGTCGTTAACACAGATGCAACATATTGTTAACAGCAGTTGTTAATGATATGATAATCCACGAAATGGCAATACTCTGATACTCGAAGAGGTTTCGTATTCAATCGTCTGATCAAAAGATTTTTGTAATAGTCGTGGAACAACCACGATTCTGGATTGTTTAGATAAGTATTGAACTTGGAAAATAGAAAATGCCAATTGAGAATTTGACGAGGAAATTAAATTGGGAAGACAGAAGTCGAAGAGATGGTTGATTGTTTGGATACGTAGAGAAAAAAAATTAAAAATAGAAAATGTCAATTGGGAATTTGATGAGAAAATAAAATTGTAAGGTCAGAGGTGGAAGAAATATTAGCCGAAGCTGAAAGAAAACGCAACGCCATGTACAAATCGCTCATTACAACAAATGGGTGTCCCTGATTTCGAATTATTTAATTATTTAATTACCAAATTTGATCCAGTTTTCGTTCAGTTGAAGAAGAATTAGTTCTTGGATTGCTTCCAAAGTAAGCTAAAAATAAATTACTACGCCAACACTCAAATCTAGAAACGGATTTTTATTTCTGCTATTTTTTTTCGCATTCGATTCATTTTGATTTCATTATCCTTAAATTCGAATTGAAGTTGACTCTTATCCGATGAAATTTGTAAGTAAATAGTTTTTAAAACTTCATTACTCAACGTTTCACTATCACTCTCGACGAAGCTATCAAACGATAGTGAAACATTGAGTGTTCCTTCGAATTTAAACAGTCTTATAAAATATTTACATTTAAACTCGAACATTTAACGTATTTACTATTAGAAGACATGACTCAAACGAAAAATATTACACAGTCATTAGGTTACCAACACAATAGTTATGTATACGTAGGTCAGAGCTATTAATGTAAATTATTTTTTTTTTTCATAAAGTGGTGCACGCAAACTTCGATTTGCCACTAAACACGAAATTACAGGAATACATGACGCGTGCCCAGTAAAATACTCCAAGGAAACGTTACGCAATTAAAAGCATTCTAAACTAATTGGAATTGTTATCCCATTAAGCAATTAAAATGTTTATTGAATTAATCATTTTGAATTAACACTGTAGGTAGAAATTTCATTCTATTTCAGAACGCACATTTATTATTCAAAGCGATCGACAGGAGGGAAAGTTGGCTTCTCTAACATTAACGTAAGCCCTCTTCTTCAAAACAACGAGGCCTTTAAAAATTCACGCACTCTTATCACAATAAATAAATATTTGTGTGAATTCTAAGCATACTTTAACAATGAATGCTATCTTTACAATAAACTTAACCTGATTGAGTCACTTCTTAATTACAGTGTCTGATAATGTTGTGTGCATGAGGATTCCTCATTCCCTCATTCCCTTATCTCTCATAATTTCAAACGAGTTGAATTGGATTTGCAAGAGTCGTCCAAAAGATTCCATCTTTCATGAGTCAGTCACACGATTTAATTTTTCTTTTTCTTTTAGTGAAAAATGATCACGACGTTCCTCTGCTTCTCCCTCTTCATCGCCTCCATCCAATCGTTACCACAAGGTGCTCCGGAGAAAGTCTGCAGGTCGATGCTTCCGGTCCATGGGACTCCGGATGTAATCAAAAGACAGAAAGATCCCTCGCCCTTCGACGTCACCGCCCGCCGAAACCTCCTGGGTGCCTTGGTGACGGTGAAGTCGCCTTACGACTTGCCTTTCGAAGGTTTCGTCCTGCAAGCTCGCACACCAGATGGTAGGATCGTAGGCGGGTTCGATCCTCTTCCAGATCTAGCGCATACCATGAACTGCGATGGTGCTAACGGCAACAGTTTAACTCACACCCAGCCGAACAAGAAGAATGTTCTGGAAGCTCAATGGCATTCGAACGGTTACGAAGGACCCGTCACTTTTAAGTGAGTTGCAAAAGATTTTAATCGACGCCCATTTATTTTCTTATTTCTAGTGCAACAGTTGCTCAAGACTATTCCACGTTTTGGGTGGGAATAGAATCGAGCCCAATGGATATATCCAAGGCGACTGCGGTTGACGAACAGAATCTTCCGCCAAGTCCAAAGCTATCGTCGACGACCCCGCCGTATTTCACCCCCGAAGATAAAAGCGAAGCCTCCACGGAATTCGATGCCTTCTACGATGGTTGCTCCGTGACCAAAAGCTGCTTTGGGGCGCCCGCAAATTGCGTTAACTCTCGAAATTGCAAGGCCGCTTTGGCCGTCACCGTTTCCGGTGAACGTTACGAGTTCGAGCTTAAAGCTCCTTCGGCGGCGTGGGTTGGCGTGGGTCTTTCGGATGACGTCCAGATGGGAGATGATTCGGTGATTGAATGCATTAATGATAATGGTAACGTCAAGGCTTTTATGTCGTGGACTTCTGCACGTCCCAATCTTGGCGTGGCCCGCCTTCCGGTAAGACCAAAAACTCTTCACCTCATTCAATCTAATGGAAGAATTTTCTTCTTAGAACCCTCGCAATGGAATTCAACTGTTAGAATCAAATTTGGACGACGGTTCGATATACTGTCGAGTCCAACGTGATACTCGAACCGTCGTCAATGGAAAACCCTTCGATTTAGTCAACTCTCAGTATTATCTTTTGGTGGCGGCGGGATCAAGTCTGAGGCGTAAGAAGATTCACAATGATTTTCCCCTGATGGAATTAATTTCTCTTTTTCTTTTTGGTTTACAGCGACCACGGTTGGTTTTCATGACATCGCTTATTTGGCCAGTGGCGAAAAGAAATTCTTGTCGGACGTGTCGACTATCGTGGCAGCTTCGAAAATACTCCTGCGTCTTCACGGCGCGTTCATGTTGGCAGCTTGGATTGGAACCGCTTCCGTGGGGATATTATTGGCCAGGTACTTCCGGCAGACTTGGGTCGGTACTTCCTTGTGCGGAAAAGATCTTTGGTTTGCGGTAAGTTTGAATCTACCGAATTTAGCTGAATAAAACTTCTTAAAATGAAACCGGTAAAAATATTATTAAAAAGAAAAGTGCTATTACATAAAATAAAATAAAAAAAAAACAATGCGTAATTAATAAGAAACTATCAGAGTACACAGTGTGTGAGATGTTTCAGTTTTAAAAACTTCTAGGAACGGGAGCGGGGGAACAGCATAAAAAGTTACTGTGTCCTCAAAGAGTGATTTTGTGTTTACTTGAACACTGTTTATTTATTTTTAAGAAGAGACTATGAATTACTATCCTAATGCCTTCCCAAAAAGCTCACCTCGGGGCTTGTACGATATAAGAAAAAAAAAAGAAAACTTGTTAAGGTGCGCAATGTTTCTTTTCCAAGAGGCGTCAGTATTCTTTTCCTGCATTGGCCCTGCTCAATCTCAGTTTAAAAAAAAAAAACAGTTTTATAATGCATTACCAATTCCACTTATGTGCACCAGAAAAAATAAAGAAGACGTGTTCATCAGCTAATTTTGACAGAAAAATAGAAGAAAGAAATTGGATTTAACCTCCTAACCACAAAACGTTTGTTTAAAAACTAGATACGTATTTCGGCAGCTATGCTGCCAACTTCAGTAAATGCCTTCTCCTTGATCACAAGAAAAGTGACGTTTTAAAGAACACTTAGCTCACTTAAAGTACAGTAGAATTGAAAAATCCAGTGTGGCCCAACATACTTTTGACACCAGTCATAAAATAGATTTAAACAATCTTAGGTTAGTAAAAGCAACGTCAAGCAACAGGGAATAATAATAATAATAATAATAATAATAATAATAATAATAATAATAATAATATGGTCTTTATTGAAAAATTATGGACATATTTTAAATAGAAAAAATATTACAAATACCAGGCGAGGTTCGCCGAAACGCTCTTCCACCTAACCTTAATTTGATTCGTGGTCAAGTCACGTGTCAAGTTCTAATTCATTGAAGAGTCAAATATTTATGCAGAAATTACGCTACAAACCTATGCTACCTGCTCTGTAAAGATTACTTGCTTTAAATTAGACCTAATTGCAAACAGAGACATGGTCTTCAGATTTTCAGGAATATTGTTATAAAGGGTGGGTGCAACGTAACCGAAAGATCTTGTAAATAAGGAGGTTGTATGTTGAGGAATTGTTAAGATTGAAGTATTGCGCAAAGCATGATTATGGATAGAACATCTTGGCACTAAAAATTCATGTAAATATGGTGGGGTACTAGTAGACAAAATCTTATGAGTCATACAAAGTAAATGATATCGTCTTCTGTTGCTCATATTCAGTCAATTTAAAGAAATTATACCAGGAGATATGTGGTCACGCCTTCGCAGACCTAAAATAAATCTAACGCATGAATTTTGGGCTTTTTGTATCCTAATTTCGGTGGCCTGATCTATGCACGGGTCATAGACGACATCGCAGTAATTAAAAATAAACAAAATTAAGGTATCACATAAGGTAGTTTTCATTTTAGAATTAAGAAAGCCTTTGCCAACGTAAAGACTACGCAGTGCTCCGTAGAAACGCTGTATTAGTTTCTTAATATGTGACCTAAACCTCAATTCTCCATCCAGTATCACACCCAAGCTCTTAACTTCTGTTTGAAAGTTAATCTTAATATTATTTACGTATATGTTAATGTCGCCTATGGCCCTCTGCCGATCTTTAGAAGGACCGAAAATAATGAGCGAGGATTTGCGTGGATTAATATTCAAGCCGTGTGATTTTGAAAAAGAAACTATTGCACGAAGGTCTTCGTTGCTTAGATTTTCATACATTTTCCTGTTGTAGAAAAATCAAAGCTGGTGTACAATTGTGTGTCGTCTGCGTAGTAATGACTTTTACATATTTTTAATTGTTCCTGAAAATCGGCTGTATAGACTAAGTACAAAAGGGGACCAAGTACAGAACATTGAGGAACCCTAGAAGTAACTGCTCCAGCATCAGACCTATTTTCATCAACTACCACTCTTTGTGACCTGTTAGACAAAAACGATTCTAATAAATTTAAGGAATCACTTTCAACACCGTAATATTTCAATTTGCAACAAAGGAGTTCATGGTTGATATTGTCAGAAGCTTTAGAAAGTCTAAGAGGGTTAAAATGGAAATATGGTCTTGGTCTGTTGCTTTAAGAATATCACTAGTAATTTTGATATAATATATATATATAATTAGACGGGTTTGAAACCATTTTCATATACAAAAATAAGAGAGATTTAATAAACACCGATCATGGGCCTTTAGCAGGTTCTGTGTTGCTTGACTTGGTTGACGCAATCCTGTGAGACGCTCGCTTTAAGGGCGGTTTAGACGCTCAAATAATTAGTGCAAATTTGTATGCGCAAGCCTGTTTGCGCAAGCAAGTCGTTACGTTTAAATGGAAGCATGAAGCATGTGCAAGTCAAAAAGTTTGGCTTGAATAAATCTATTCCCGTTAGAAATTTTGCATGAAGTTGGCACATCCAACTAAGTGTGTAAACGGTGTTCCAACTTAGGGCATGCGCATTATGCTAACTACATTTTAGAAACGGGTGGTTTCTTGTCGGTTAAGTTTTAGTTACAAAGCTAGAGCACGTGTTATAATGTCCCGAAGAGAAAAAGAATTGGTTACTGAATTTATTGAACTATACAAATCAATTCCTTGCTTGTGGAAAATAAAAAGCAAGGAATATAGTGACCGCAATGCCAAAAATCAGGCATATGAGATTCTGGTGGAAAAATTAAAATCCACTGATCCTGAAGCGAATCGGAACTGCGGTAAAAAAAATAAACTCGTTAAGAACTACCTACCGAAAGGAGTATTTCTATCAAAGATATCTGCGCAAAAATACTGAACGTGTAAATAGAATACAAATATTCAATTCGTTTGCGCAAATGTGCATGCACAAACCAATCTGCACAAATTATTTGAGCGTCTAAACCGTCCTTTAGAGAGCACACTTCATCGGAGCGGAACGAATTAGTGTATAAGGTGGCGATAGGCATGACACAGTCACTTCTCTTGTGATCAAGAAGAATCCATCTGCTGAAGATGGAAGCATAGCCTGCCGAAATACGTATCTAGTTTTTAAACAAACTTTTGTGGTTAGGAGTTTAAATCCAATTTCTTTGTACTACAAACAACATTTTAATAGAAAAATAGAAACTTAAAGAACATTAAATGGAAATAATAATAATAATAGTCTTGCTTTTGTCCAGACTTCAATCACAAGTCAGTATTTTTACTTTATGAGCAGAATTTAAACTCTCCACTTTGTCAAAATGCAAAATAAACATGAATTATGAACAGTAAAATTTAATGTTTCTAATTTAAAACCGACAGAATATAAATGGAAAAGCATTCAACGTTTCGCTATAGAATTGAAAGTAAAGATGAAATGTTATTAGGGAAATTATATTCAAATTGTTTTCTCTATGCATGAAAAGATGGCGAACTTGATTCTTGAATCCTGTGACGCGTTGACAGAGATTTTTTTTTGAACTGTGCTTAGTATTTTTTTTTTCGTTTTTTCAAGTTCTTTAAATTTTCACTTTTCATTCAATAATATTAATCGTTAAGGACCAGGTCCATTTTATTATGAAATAAGTACGAATAAGTACGGATGGAGCAACTAATTACTGATTTGTATGATGGCTTAATTTAATATTTTAAATTAAAACCTAGGCGCAATTAGAAGGCAGTTTTTGTTGGTAAAGATGAAATGTTATTACGGGAAATTAGATTAAAATTCTTTTCTTTGCTCATTAAGAGATGGCGCCAGTAATTCTTGATTCATGTCGCGCCTTGGTGCTTTTCAGTAATTTTTTTACTTTTTTGATTTTATTATCAAATGATTGCGATGGTAATCATAAAGAGTTTTAAGAGACAATTATTTCAAAATTTCAAATTTGTATGTATAGTCAAACGATTGGATTTTTGAATTACATAGTTCTTTTTTGCAATGCATTAAAGTTTTCTTTTGGAACATGTTACCAAAAGTTATAAGTTAAAGAGCGTACGAAAGCATGTAGAATGTTATACGGATATGCTGTTGAAAATGTTTTGTTCGCTCTGTATATCAGTCAATTTTAAATTTATAATTTTGTATTTATATAATTCGATAACCTAATCTTCGACTGTACCTACGAGCGTTGTGAAACGTGGCCCATTAGCTCAGTTGGTTAGAGCGTCGTGCTAATAACGCGAAGGTCGTGGGTTCGATCCCCCCATGGGCCAAGCTTTTTGTTTTTGTTTTTTGAAGAAAGGACGATTAAAGTTGATTTCTTGTCTTTGGCATTTAAGACCCAGAATACCTACAAATATTTTTTTCTTTTCAAACTTTACTATTACCGCATTTCTAAAAGTTAGGAATATGTTACATAATATACAGCGTTGAAACTAAGTAGCGGATAAAATCCATAACTCCGTTAATATTTGTAATAAAGCAAAAATCTAAAAGGGGTATAGCGATTCAAATTACCGCGCATAAGAAGAAGTATATTTTGAGATATTTTCATGAATTTTTTTAAGTTATGAAGTCATCAAGATTTTTTTTAAATGACAACCTATATTTTTTATTTTTGATTTCGGTGGGTTTTTTAACCTACTTTCAACAGTATAAAATTTTGATTCGATTACATAACAAAAAATTCAAGAAAAACGGCCATAAAAGTTTAATTGTAAAGTTGAAGAAATTAACAGAATATCTAGTTAGCAAGGTGTAAAACAAACAAAATTTGTTTGATTGTAAATACCTACCACAATAAAGTGAGTATTTTTATTCCCTGTGGATAGTAGGAGTTACACTAATTATTAAAAACCTTTTACCAAAATGGTGTTGCTGACTGAAAAACAAAGAATCGAAGTTCTTGGGTGATTGGGTATGGCGATCGAATTAGAACTCATCAAGAGGTGTGTCGACTTTTTATAGACAAATATCCTGATCAGCAAATAAGTCAATCCACAGTCAGCAGAATAGAAAATAAATTTCGAAATTACGGTATTGTGAAAGACCTTCCAAAAATTGGCCACCCTAAGACAAAATTAATTGACGATGTGCAGCTTGATATTTTACTAGAAATAGAAAATAATCCGCATTCGACTAGTCGAGACATTGCTTTAGAGCACAACCTAAGCCATACCTCGGTACTGAAACTTTTAAAAATGCAAAAGTTTCATCCGTATAAAGTAAAATTAGTCCATGAGTTAGCAGAAACTGACTATGATCATAGACAAGAATTTTGTGAAGAAATGTTGGAAATTTGCAATCGTGATCCAATGTTCTCGCAGCGTATATTTTTTTCTGATGAGGCAAGTTTTACTTTACATGGAACTGTTAACAGACATAATTGTCGATATTGGTCTAGGGAAAATCCCCACTGGATGCAAGAAGCTCATACTCAACATCCCCAGAAGCTCAACGTATGGACAGGAATTGTAGGTGACAGAATTTTAGGTCCATTCTTTATCGAAGGTAATTTAACTGGTGAGAAATATCTACACTTCTTACAATTCGAATTAGTACCTGCATTGGCGATATTATTTCCTAATGAAACTGACTGTGACGTACCAAACAATAACATTTGGATGCAACACGACGGTGCTCCGCCACACTACGCAGTTGATGTGCGACGTTATTTGGACGAGATGTTCCCAGGTAGATGGATAGGAAGAAGAGGTCCAATGGAATGGCCAGCTAGATCCCCTGATCTAACGCCATTAGACTTTTTTCTATGGGGGTACTTAAAAAGCAAGGTGTATAAAAATAGACCTAACAACTTAGACGATCTTAAAGAAAGAATTCGACAGGAGTGTAGGTTAATAACACCTCAAACTATTCAAAATGTAATAAATGAATGTTATGAGCGTCTTGGGTATTGTCAGTTGGTGCATGGTCGTCAGTTTGAACATTTATTGTGATTTCAATGACTGTCAAAATCAAATTTTGTTTATTTACACCTTAATTTTGTTTCGTTTTAAACCTAGCTAACTAGATGTTCTGTTTATTTCTTCAACTTTACAATTAAACTTTTATGGCCGTTTTTCTTGAATTTTTTGTTATGTAATCGATCCAAAATTTTATACTGTTGAAAGCAGGTTAAAGAATCCCACCGATATCAAAAATAAAAAGTATAGGTTGTCATTTAAAAAAAATCTTGATGACGTCATAACTTAAAAAAAATTCATGAAAATATCTCAAAATATACTTGTTCTTATGCGCTGTAATTTGAATCGCTATACCCCTTTTAGATTTTTGCTTTATTACAAATATTAACGGACTTATGGATTTTATCCGCTACTTAGTTTCCACGCTGTACATGCAGAATGTGAATTCCATTTATTCGAAAATTACAAAATATACAAATACATACACAGGATGATCTATTTAACAAATCTCACTATGTATTACAGCAAATACACAAATCACCCTGTACATTCAAATTTTACTTTAAAAGACGTACCCTTCAGATTAAAAATTGAGGTGTCCGAGCTTTTTTCATAATTTTCTAAAATAATGCCAAAAGTTATTTTATTTCGTAAGTGGTATTGAGAGTGCATGAAGTACAAGTAAAATATTATAATTTTTAGTCGTTAACAAGGGACATTGTCCTTTCATAAATGCATAAAAAAATAAAATAGCATATTACAACTTAGATCTTATTACTTATTCAATCTCTCGTTGACCATTAATGGTACAGCTGCGGAAACATAAAGCGGGACAAGTCTAAAACGAAATTTCCGATTATTTTGATAGTGTGAAGTTTCCTTGGTGACGGTTGTGACCCTTCTAATTAATTTATTACCGTCAGTGAATGTCGGAAATAACGTGTCAAATTTAGTTCTTAAGAATGTATCGTCTTTCTAAGGGAAATGTAAGTGAAAATTTTCAACCAGTGAATCAAATGGAATTACTGAAGCCTTTGGAAGAACTATGTGACATTTTGGGTGTGGAATATGTATATTAGAAATCTTAATTCAATCAATGTTCGGACATTTGCATTCAATAATTAAATCGAAAAGCTGCATGACTATTATTTTGTTTCATTTTATTTCGCATGGCAATAATTGTAAGTAAAATAAAAACTAACTATTACACTAGTATGATTTATTTGTATGAGGTATTTGTTCGTTATAATTTTTAATTATAAACACAATGATTAATCGTTTTACTTAATGTGAAGGTTGGTAAATTACCATAGTTACCGAAATTTAGAAGTAAGGTTTAAACTAACGAAAGTTTACTGTCCCGCTTTCTATTTCCCCAACTGTACATCGGATTCTTAAAATACTTAATATTTTCAGCTCCCAACCAACCTTGTAGGAAACCCCTGTTTTAAGATGTAGTATTCCAAAGATGTCTCATAAAAATATCATAGCACAATAGATTCTCTTCTATAAAATATTTTTTTCATTTCAGAGCTTTAATGAGCTACATTATGAAACTCAAATGAGTCATTTGGGTTTCATAAAGTAGAACATTAAACCATCCGAAATTTTATTTTGTCAGGTCAATTACAAATAATAATCTACCTCGAAGTTGTATATGTTTGAAATTACCTCTATTTTCTAGCATCTTAAATTACAAAGACATAACTAAAACACTTTATAAGCTCACAAAATATTTAATTGTAGGCGTAACCTCTAAACTGACATTTGTTTGAAATTACGTTAAGCGTCAACTAATTTCACCAACCGCCATCAACAAAATACAAATTCCCCATGTGACATTACAAAATAACGCAGATTTTTATGATTTTTTCATGTCTATGCACCAAAATAGAAAAAATACTATAAAATACACGTTTCGTAAGACATTTTGGCGCACTTGTCCATTTAGAAAACTCGTTTTTGACTCGTTTTCTAAAACTGGACGTTTGCTCTAAAATCACTCTTATGAAATGTTTTTTTAATATAATATACGTTGTTCACAAATTAAAAAACCACCACTTGTTGCATTATGTTGGTATAAAACATAAGTCCCCTATAGAACATTATCAAAATACTAAGTTGTCAAAGTATTTGAAGTTTCATGTCAAAGTAATTTGACAATTCAATTTTACCATTAGATTATTTACATTTATATTCATTTTAACGAGCCGTTTCAATTAATTACGGTTTGTCTGTTATAAAATTGCTTGCGAACGATAAGGTAAAAACCATGAATTTATCATAATTATTAAATTTAGAACCAGGGATTTGTTTCGAATGTATAAGCTTATTGTTTGTTTCAAACACTTGCCAATTTTGTTACCAAATTTTTAACTAGGACACTGTTGCCAGTTATATTTTTCACAAGCAACCCGCCAGTGGTCTTTTAATATGTGAACAAATTATATATTTGTTATTTTTTAGTGGTCAACTGTATATGATAAAATAATACATTTATTTTAGATTTTGTTAGATATTTGTGTTCAGTTATTATTAAATCGTGTTTTATTAGTGAATAAAATTTTCTTACTGATTATTAAACAGTCTCTAACTTCGCGTTTTTGACTTACGTTTATATTAAATTTTTTGATGGAAATTAGTCGGAGAATGAGCCCTTAAAGTTTCTCCCATATATTTAGAATCACCCGGTAGGTTTTTCAAAATATTTTTTAAAGATCTTTGTCATGGTTCTTTGGAGTCTCAGAAACAATCGATCATTTACTAAAACGACAAATTTTTGAAGTGCATAATAAACCTGCAGATACCGTAAACTTGGGTGGCTTTGGCCCTTCTGGGCAACTTGGCATTTTGGTAGTATTTGCTTATATTGCCCAAATTTGTATTAGAATTGTAAATAATGACATGTATCTATTTTTTATGATTCTATATACTGTAGTGAGTATGAAAGTCAATAACTACAAGTTGATGATTTCACTTTTTGTAAACAGGGATCAGAAGATTATTATTAAAAGATATACATTTTATACTACCGAAAACTTTATTTGTGGAGATAAAACTATAAATCCTAATCGTAACTAGTCTTCAATGTTGCGATCAGTTGTCTTTTTGAAGCAAATTTCTGTTATATTTGATTCTTGGCCTAACGGTTGGAGGGCGGTCAAGGATCGACACTGCGGGAAGTTGTGTATGTTTGTTCTTGCGGTATGCAAGATAAAGTATAATTCAAGTGAATTTGATGGTAAAGAAGAGTTAGTACAAAGGGACGATACAAGAGAGTACTAGGTAGTAGGAATTACTGCAACTACCTACCAGCTAAATTAGAAGAAGCTGTTCTCGAAGTTACACAGGGACCTATGTCACAAAGAGAAGCATGGCATACCACGATCAACATTGCAGAACAAGATTCGGCATGTGCACAGCAAAACACCAGGTGGACAAACCATTTTGACTCCATAGGAAGAGAGGAAAATCGAAGCACACGCCATAGTAACATCGAAATTTTGCTTCCCTATTGATGCATTCGATTTACGAAAAATTGTAAAAAACTATCTCGGTAGGAAGGGTGTAATTATACAAAAATTTAATAATAATCCACCTGGCACAGAGTGGGTTAGATTTTTTTTAAAAAGACACTCAGGGCTCACGCAAAGATTTGCCGCGAATATAAAATCTGTCCGAGCTGCGATCTCCACCGAAACAATCAATTCATATTTTGACAATTTACACCAAGAACTAGATGGAATTCCGCCAGAGAACATATGGAATTACGACGAAACTAATTTGTCAGATGATCCTGGCAACAATAGAGTCATCACAAAACGCGGCTGCAAATACCCAGAGCGTATTTTGAATTCATCTAAGCAATCTACTAGTGTGATGTACTCTTGAAATGCACTAAGTGAAACTTTGCCACCACATGTGGTTTACAAATCACTCAATTTGTATGACAGTTGGATGGCGGGAGGACCAGATGGGACGCATTACAATCGATCAAAATGTGGGTGGTTCGAGGGCAGCATCTTTGAAGATTGGTTCGAATGTTCACTTCTACCAGCTTTAAAGCGCTTGGAGGGGACCAAAGATTTGATCGGAGACAATCTTTCAGCGCACATAAGTGTGCATGTTCTGGACCTCTGTTTTCAACACCAAAGAAGGTTTATCTGCTTGCCACCAAACACAACCCACATAACGTAACCACTTGACGTAACACATTTTCGGCCATTAAAAATTAAATGGAGGCAAATAATCACCAACTACGTGTATAAACTGAGTAGGATAAATAAAACAATTCCAAAAGTCGGATTTTCTCCGTCTTCTTAAATCGTTAATAAAAGCTTTGTTTGAAAGTGGACCAGAGAACCTCGAGAGTGGATTCGAGAAAGCAGAAACCTATCTATCCCCTCAACAGGAATAAAGTTTCTAGAGCGTATCCCATCACACACAAACGTGAATCCAGAGGTACAACTCAATGTGAGTGCTTCCGTCATTCAACTTCTAGAAGGAAGAAGATTCACAAATAATGCAGAGACAACCAGGAAAAAAAGTTGATGTGAAACCTGGAAAAAGTATTTCAGTAGCAGACATGTCAATAGAGGCCAGAGCAGGCTCAAGTGGAGTGTAGCAGAAGAGTGGAAGATATCCAGTGATTCCGAATCGTCAGAACAGTCAGAACATGAGCTCAGCGATGAGTTTTCTAATGAGTGTGCTGAACCTGAATTGGCGAATCAAGTAGTCCCAATGCAGATAATTCAATCAAAACTGGAAGCTTCGTCCTGTTCCTATATGAGAAAAAGACTTATTCAGGCCAAGTCATCGAGATTAGGCAAGATGTACCGGAATATAAAATAAAGTCCCTCACACCAAGTGGAAGTTTTCAATGGAAATGGCCACAAATTGATGATGTATTGTGGTACGACCGGGACGACACCGACGTGTTACAGGTGATAGAAACACCAGAACCATCAAACAGGGGATTCTTTAAAATCCCAGAGATGGAAAATTTGAGTTAAATATTACCGAAGTATTTTCCTGTCCACAATTTTTATTTAAAAAATTTCTTTCTTGGCCAAAGCCGCCTATTTCCTTGCTTGTCTTTGCATTTCCACTGAAATAAATAGGGCGGCCAAAGTGACCCAATTTTGCCTTTTGACTTTGGCCACCCGTATTTAAAAAAAAAGCATTTATTGAAGTTGAAGAGTTTTATCATTTGGGGTAGCTGGAGTACTAATTGCGACCTATAGAAAGACGCTAAGAACGAGTAATTCTGATAATTCGGAAAAAAGTTTCAAAATACAAAACTGGACCAAAGTAACCCAAGTTTACGATATTTAATTTTTGTAAATTAAATATTTCTTTCCTAAATAAGTGGTTGCAAATCTATACAGGATGTTTCAGCTATAAGCAACGAACGACGTTTTATAAAGGCTGCGTTCATTTATTCCACTCCATTCACTCTATTTACCCTTTTCGTGCTTATGTCTCATTTTTGCTACAAGTGAAAGTGAGTCAGAAGTATAAAAGGAGTAAAGAGAGTGAACAGAGTTGAAAAAAACGAAGGCACCTCAAATATTGCGCAGTTTGTTCCTCAACTAAATGCTAATAAAAGCTGTGCTTGGATATTCAGTTCCGTGCACTCTATTCACTCCTTTTTGGTCTCTCTTTTCCTTTAAGTGAAAGTAAGACAAAAATATGAAAGGAGTAAATAGAGTGCACGGAACTGAATATCCAAACACAGCTACAGAAGGGAAGCAATCTATCCCCTAGTGAATATTAGCTCACGTAAAACAGCGCCCCTATTAGGCACGGGACGAACTTTGTTGTAGGTAAAAAATATTTGCTTGACAGTTTGCAGTCGAAACTTATTGTATGTTTCATGGTTTGGTTCTCGGTTAAATTGAAAAACAAACAAAAGATTTACCATTTCTCACATAGTTAAAAACATCATTACTTTTTGCAGTTTCGGTTAATGCTTACAAAGAGAAAATTGGTTTATACCTTAGCCAAACGAATCAAGCCTTTAACAATGAAACAAACCCTGCAATATACAGTAAAATTCAACTATTGATCACTAGGAGAATATTTCAGCTTTTCCGCTACAACTATCTTATTAGGGACGTTCCATTTAGCAAAATTTCAAATTCTGAACCGTCTAAATCATGCGCAGTGATGAAATTATATCGTTACGCATTTGGGGGTTCACAAATTATAGTCGTTAAAGTTCAGGACACTTTAACTAAAACCTGTCGCTTTACACAATTAACAACGCAGTTGTAATGAGCTTGTCTATCAAATAATACTTTTATAAAATGTACTTTCTATTTATTCAAAGTACGAACCCTTCGCTTGCCAACTTAATAACTAAACTCCTGGCGGATCGTACGGCTTAAATAGCAGAGCCCGCTGTTGCTTAAACATACTAGAATGATCGAGTAGCTTCGGTAACGTTCTGTGACGCAATATGACGTTACTAATGCTAAAAATAGATCTGTTTGCGCGTCACGGCTGTAACAATAACTAAATTCGTCCATTGCGCTTGCTCAATATGGATTTGAACGGTTCAGAACTTCAAATTCTGGTAAAAGGAACGAACTTAACGTGTAATTGAGTTATAAGACTGTTTCGGTTACAATAACGAGTAACCTTCGGTTTTCTCAAATTTTATTTCGTTGAAAATGAAATTAAAAAAGAAAATTCCGAATTCAATTTCAGTGGCACAGGTTTTTCATGGTGACGACATGGGCCTTGACGACTGCCGGATTCATCCTAATTTTCGTGGAACTGAAGGCCTGGTCGACGGAAACGAACCCTCACGCCATCCTCGGCATGATAACGACCATCCTGTGCTTCATCCAGCCGATCGGAGCTTACTTCAGACCTCATCCGGGAACATCAAAGAGACCGATTTTCAACTGGCTCCACTGGCTCGGAGGCAACGTCGCCCACATTCTAGCCAGTGAGTTTTTTTTCCCAAAATTCAAAACGCCATCTTCAGTTTTGTTGCTTTTGCTGTTTCAGTTGTGACGATATTTTTTGCCGTGAGGTTGAACAAGGCCGAGCTGCCCGAGTGGATGGATTGGATTTTGGTGGCGTACGTGGCTTTCCACGTCGTCATCCATGTTATTCTATCGGTAAGGCTGATTTTTGAATTATTTGCGAAGATGAACTTATAAAAACTTCATTTATACGTAGATAATGGGCTGTGCGTCGGAAAGATCGGCGGAAAGACGGATCACTTCGTTCCCTATGAAAGACCTGGGAGGTTCTGGGAGGACTTCTGCGTATTCTGATAGAGTCGGGGATGCACCGGTAAGTAAGAGTAAAATGAGTAGGTATTCATTTCATTCATCAATAACAGCAACAGGGTTTGTTTTCGTTTAATCTACCTTCTCCATTTAACGAACTTTTTCATTTCATTGGTTTTTCCCTTTTGTCAATTGTGTTTCCCAATTTGTCAAATGACTTGTCACCTTGATGTACGAATTCGCATTTCCAAAACTGGAAAACGAATTGACAAAAGGGAAAAATCAAAAGAAAAAGACTGTAAGATTTGCAAGTCTAAACCTGCCTTTATTTTGTTTTAGTATTCCACCATGAGGAAGATCTTACTGGCCCTGTACATACTGATCATCCTGGTCATCGTCGTCGTACTTATCTTCATTAGCGTCGTCGCTCCCGTCGAGGAATTTTGGGAGAACGTCAAATCGTCCATGCAGAACTAACCGATCCAGTTACCACAGTTTAACTTCTTCTCGTTTCTTGCGCACCCATTCACACGCACGGTTATGTACAATAATATTGTTTTTAAGTTATTTTTACGAATTAAGGACTGCAACGAAGGAGGAATCCGCATGTTTTAATGTTGCGTTTATGGTTTTGATTAACTTTTGTAAATAAATTATTTTTACACGATAGAATGTGTTTTCTTCTGTTGTACCAAAAGGATATCATCTTGTAACCCAGTTTTTCCACCACAGTTTACAGAAAATTAAAAAAGAGAAACATTTGGATGGGATGACGCTGGTTTTATTTGAATCCAGTTCCTCCACCAGAAAAAAAATTGGAGGGTACATGTTACGATGTGTTTTCTTTTGACGCAGCACCAAAATAAAATAATTTTTTTTTTCTTCTAAACGAGTTCTTCCACCAGAGTCTACAGAAAATTGAAAAGAAAAGAGAACATTTGGATAGAAGAGGCTGGTTTTATTAGAATCCAATTCCTCCACAAGGAAAGAACGTTGTTTCCTTTTGACTTACCAAAAGAAAATTATCTTTTTTATTCTAGCCCAGTTCTTCCAGCAAAGTCTATAGAAAATTGAAAAGGAAAAAGAACATTTGGATAGGATGACGCTGGTTTTATTAGAATCCAGTTCCACCACCAGGAAAAAAATTGGAGGGTACATGATACGCAATGTTTTCTTTTGACGCACCAAAAGAAAATCATCTTTTTTCTTCTAACCCAGTTCTTCCAACAAAGTCTACAGAGAATTGAAAAGAAAAAAGAACATTTGGATAGGAGAGGCTGGTTTTATTTGAATCCAATTCTTCCACAAGGAAAGAATTTTAGAGGGTACATGATTCGATCGACGTTGTTTTCTTATGACTTGCCAAAAGAAAATGATCTTTTTTCTCCTAACTCAGTTCTTCCAACAAAGTCTACAGAAAGTGGAAAAGAAAACATTTAAATAGGATGAAGCTGGTTTTATTTGAATCCAGTTCCTCCACCAGAGAAAAAAAATGGAGGGTACATGATATGCTGTTTTTTCTTTTGACGCACCAAAAGAAAATAATTTTTTTTTCTTCTAAACGAGTTCTTCCACCAGAGTCTACAGAAAATTGAAAAGAAAAAAGAACATTTGGATAGGAGAGGCTGGTTTCATTTGAATCCAATTCCTCCACAAGGAAAGAATTTTGGAGGGTACGTGATGCGATCGACGGTGTTTTCTTTTGACTTGCCAAAAGAAAACCATCTTTTTTCTTCTAACTCAGTTCTTCCAACAAAGTCTACAGAAAATTGAAAAGGAAAAAGGACATTTGGATAGGATGAAGCTGGTTTTATTTGAATCCAATTCCTACACCAGGAAATAAATCGGATGGTACATGATACGTTGTTTTCTCTTTTGACGCACCAAATAAAATCATCTTTTTTTTTCTAACCCAGTTCTTCCAACAAAATCTATAGAAAAATGAAAAGAAAAAGGAACATTTGGATAGAATGAAGCTGGTTTATTTGAATCCAGTTCTTCCACCAGGAAATAAATCGGATGATACATGATACGCTGTTTCTTCTTTTGACGCACCAGAAGAAAATCATCTTTTTCTTCTAACCCAGTTCTTCTACCAGAGTCTACAGAAAATTGAAAAGAAAAAAGAACCTTTGGATAGGAGAGGCTTTATTTGAATCCAATTCCTCCACAAGGAAAGAATTTTGGAGGGTACGTGATGCGATCGACGGTGTTTTCTTTTGACTTGTCAAAAGAAAACCATCTTTTTTCTTCTAACTCAGTTCTTCCAACAAAGTCTACAGAAAATTGAAAAGGAAAAAGGACATTTGGATAGGATGAAGCTGGTTTTATTTGAATCCAATTCCTACACCAGGAAATAAATCGGATGGTACATGATACGTTGTTTTCTCTTTTGACGCACCAAATAAAATCATCTTTTTTTTTCTAACCCAGTTCTTCCAACAAAATCTATAGAAAAATGAAAAGAAAAAGGAACATTTGGATAGAACGAAGCTGGTTTTATTTGAATCCAGTTCCTCCACCAGGAAAAAAATTGGAGGGCACATGATAGGCTGAGTTTTCTTTTGACGCACCAAAAGAAAATTAACCTTTTTCTTCTAACCCAGTTCTTCCACCAAAGTCCACAGAAAATTGATAAGAAAAAAGAACATTTGGATAGGAGAGGCTGGTTTTACTTGAATCCAATTCCTCCAAAAGGAAAGAATTTTGGAGGGTACATGATACGATCGACGGTATTTTCTTTTGACTTGCCAAAAGAAAATCATCTTTTTTCTTCTAACCCAGTTCTTCCAACAAAGTCTAAAGAAAATTGAAAAGAAAAAAGAACATTTGGATAGGATGAAGCTGGTTTTATTTGAATCCAGTTCCTCTACCAGAAAAAAATTGGAGGGCACATGATACGATGTGTTTTCTTTTGACGCAGCACCAAAAGAAAATCATCCTTTTTCTTCTAACCCAGTGCTTCCACCAAAGTCTACAGAAAATTGAAAAGAAAAAGACATTTGGATAGGATGAGGTTGATTTTGTTTGCATCCGGTTCCTCCACCAAAGTTTTCAGGAAGCTGAAAAATTTTGGATGGAGGGTGACGCTGGGTTGCTTTGTATAAAATTGATCAATAACGTAGCCACGCTAGGGTGTGCTAGGCAAGAGAGGGCGTTTTGTAATGGGGGAGAAAAGGAAACTTCGCCTGCATGCGCAGCAAAAGCTCGCAGGGGATGTCAGGAATAGGGGGTTGCAAAAAGATGGCGCCTTGCCAGAATTCGATCGGCAACCGGAATAGGAGTATTGAACCATACAGTTTCTCACCCCATAGTCAATTAGAACAGAGCCACGCGTTGAGATGCTCTCGTAGGGCAGCCGGGAATTCTGTATAAAATTCGGGAACCGAGCAAGGACAATAAACTCAGGCATTCGTCAATTATTAGAATTTAGGGATTCGCTTTTGACCAGCAGCGGCGGGGGTTCATTTAATTTTGCGCCCGGGCCCGGCATGCAACAGTTGATGAGCTATGAATAATAACTAGTGTAATTAGTGCGGATGATGTGTAATAAGTTGAGTGTTTTAGCGGCCTCTGGGGTGGGATGTGTGTGAACGGTGGTCCACGAGGACTGCCACCGGTTAAAGCGGTCTAGTGCACGATGGAAGGTGTGGGGGTAGTCGTGGGGCTCTTTGCCATACTGTTGGTCGTTTTTTGCGGCGGCAACGAAGTCGAAGACGCCGCCAAAGCTCAGTTCGAGGCAGCTTTTCAAGGTAAGCTTCCGAACATTTTCAGGAACCACCGTCATCGAACTAACTAACGCACCCCCTGGAATACCTAAATTCAAATTCAAATCAATCGAACGTTTCTGGCACAGATATCACAAATCCCCCAAGGAATAACTAATTAAAAGAAAAAAGGACAAGATCGAATCGCAAACTATAATAATCTTTTGATTGACGTCATATTTGGTTGGCATAATATATAAATTACAACTCTTGACATTTGAATGCGGCATATTTTATTCATGATTCAAATGGCCTGACGTAAAATCGCCAGAAATCACGCAAAATGGAGCAACGCATTTAATTTTATTCCCCCCTCCGCCCGCCCGCTGGTTTGAGGGGCAAAAGTTTTTTTTTTATATAAATCGAGGGGGGTCTATCGGGTGTATAGTTTTCGGCGGAATTTTTCATTAAGGGCTGCGCCGCCGTTTGGGTTTCTTTTCATTCCCATCGCGGTCTTTAGTTTCCGTCGAAGAGTGATTTGTCGCGAATTGTTTGATTATTATTCCGGTCTTGTTCCGTTTCCTTTCCTCCCTCTTATATATTGAATTCCATTTTTTCGGTTTGCCAGAAAGAGGAGAAACTCGAAGTATTACAAGAGTATACGTCCGTCTGATCACTTCATTATTAAATCTTCTTCTCTTTTTAAATTAAATTCGACAACAAATTAATAATAGAACATTACCCTGAACGATTATATGTAGGGTGATTCAGAATAAGTGTCTGTTATGTAGCAGTTTCCTGCTGCTTCTTTTTAATTAAGGAAAATTAATTATTTTGTTTAGAGTGAAATAGCTCGATAGACTTATAACTTCTTTCCCTGGTTTCAATTCTGGCAGCAAGGGAAGAATATATTAATAGCAAAAGCGAAGATTCAAACTTTTGAAGTTTAAGTTCTTTTCTCCTAAGTAATTCTGAACCGGTTTGGATAATTAAAAAGAGTCACTTAATTAATCCTTAACTGTTTTAATTAAGTTTTGTTTTCATTATCATTTGTCCTTGTGTATCTCACTCAGTTTTAATAGTCATTTTGCAATAATTCTTTCCTCCTACTTTAGTTTTCTCCCAATACGAATACTGGTTAACAATTTTCAGTCCAAATCTTCGAAGCTTTCTGAATCCTTGCCGCTGTCTTCTTTGAATTGATTCTCTTCACTCTGTTGCGGCCACATTTTCTTCAATCTTCTCTTTCTCCTTTTAAATTCTCTTACTGCTTCCATTATCGTCCTTCTTCTCTTGGATAAATTTGATTATAGTATGTCGGCCTATCCGTTTCTTTCACTTGATTTACTAGCTTTCTTGTTTCATGTCTCATTTTTGAAAATTTAAACCAATGTGATATCATCCGCGTATAATTGTGTAGTACAGGGTGATTCGGAATAAGTATCTGACTCATTAGGAACGTATTTATTCCGATGAACTGAAAATAGCTAAGATAGTACCTGTGTACAAGAAGGGGGATGCATCAAACATTGAAAATTATAGAGCCGTCTCTAATTTATCGGTTATTGCTAAGGTTATCGATAAGCTTATGTACATTCGAATAAAAGGCTTTCTAGAAGAACATAATCTACTAGCGGAAAGTCACCATGGCTTCCGGGAAGGAAGAAACACCACCAGTGCTCTTTTTACAGTCATATATCATATTATTAATAGTCTGGACAATAAATGCCCTACGGTTGGCATATTTTACGATCTCACGAGAGCCTTCGATGTGTTGGATCACAAGCTGCTACAATGGAAACTAAGTCAACACGGTATAAATGGTTCGGTAGCAAATTGGTTCATCTCCTACCTTCATGATCGCAGGCTATTTGTCGAAGTGAAACAGGATACAGAAAGAGTAAAGGATGCGGTCTACAGATCGAACTCTATCACTACTAATTCTGGTGTGCCACTGGGTGGAATCCTCTCGCCACTTCTGTTTCTGTTATACAGTAATGATTTGTTAAAACAACACCAATTATACGGTGAAGAACTGATAATTATGTCAATACGCGGATGATACAACGACGATTATTAGCACGAAAAATCGATCGGATTTAACAAAAAGTGTAATGAAATGGTTAAAATAATGAATAACTGGTGTGCAACTAATAATTTACTGCTTAACCCTAACAAGTCGGCAATGGTTCAGTTTTCAATAAAAAATTCTGTTTCCTTGCACGAAAGTATGCTAGTAAAATGCGGCCATAAATCCATACCTATGCAACAATCCATCAAATTTTTGGGTATTTGGGTTGATTGTAACTTAAACTGGGAGTCCCACATTGACAGTGTAGCGAGTAAATTGAGCAGTTCATGTTTTGCCCTCCTTAACCTGAGAAAAGTGGTGTCTGTTAATGTTCTTTTATTGTACTATAACGCGCATGTCCGCTCTCATCTGGAGTATGGCATAATCATATGGGGTAATTCCAGTCATGTAAATAAACTATTCCTATTACAGAAAAAAATAATAAGATTAATTGCTAATGCAACTTGGAGAGAACATTGTAGACCTCTTTTCTTACAATTCAATGTAATGACAATCTTCTTGCTTTATTTATACAACTTATCATTATTTATCTATGACAACTTAGAAAGATTTCCGGCGAATAAGGAAATAAATGTATCTTACAGCACTCGAAACAATCACAATTTGTGCGTACCTGTTCATCGAACATCCTTTTTGGCAAGGGGCACTGGCTATATGGAAATTCAAATTTTTAACCAATTACCGCTAGAAATCCGATCTAATTTAAATAGAAATTCATTCAAGCGAAATATTAGACATCTATTTCTCAGTACTCCTTACTACTCTCTCGAAGAATTCCTAAATGGCTAGAATCCTCTAGGTACATCACCGCTAAAGTAGTCCGGTTAGTACTAAAATCGGCTATGAGGATGTTTAGTTGTAGTTTCTGGTTATTGTGTTGTTTAAATGTATCGTTGACTTATGTGTTTTTGTACGCCCACATCGGCTTCTTTTTCCATTTCGACGAAGCAATATTCTGTATGAATCCAATTGCAAATAAACATTATTATTATTATTATTTACTAGGGCCACCCAAGTACGAATTTGCAAGAAATAAATTTATCAGAGATATTCCAAAAATCGACCTCCTTTTAGTCCAAAATGGAAATCACGATTAATTTCGTATACAAGTTGGACGTGCGAAAGAATGAATTGCGTCTTATACATTTTTTTTTACAGAAGGCCATAAACGACAAAGTCTTAAAGTTTAATTTCAAGGTAAACGCTAGTGTTTCCTTCTACTCCGCGGGGGTTCATTGCTCTTGTGACGCAATGCAGCTGTACCAGTGCCCATCAAACAATTTATATCTGAATCTTCGATAATTTTTATTTTAAAAACTACGCATACTAAGACCCTTTATGCATAGAAACTTTTGGTTTTGTCTTTTTTTCATGTACTACCTGTGGTTAACGGATCGGACACTTATTTTGAATCACCCTGTATGTATTTATAATTATAATTAATAACAATGACGAACTTTATTGCCTAATAGAAAACGACCAACTACAAAAGCAAATTAATTACTAAATTAACGCACGTAGCGTTTGTTATTAAACTTAACAACTATAACATTAAAGTGATTGATAAATTAATCTCAATAACTGACCTGTGGTAATAACAAGCGCCGAAATTAAGAAATAAGAGAAGAAACGCGATGAGCTTATAACGATTCCAGCATTTTTAACTGACGTTCATTCAGTGAGAAAAAAAAAATATTGAGCGTTAATAAAACACGAAAGCATAATTTAACGAAACGGAAACAAAAGCAGTAAGAAATTATAAGACAAAGGAAAAATTAAAGAGGAGAGAGACCGGCAGAAAATAAAAAAAAGAAACTGTGTTATGCTGATGTGATTAAAAAACAAATAGCAACGGTAGAATTTAAATAAAAAAAAAAACGAAATGCAAAGAATAAAGTTCACAAAAACAAGTAAATTAAAAAGCGGCAAAAAACGAAGTTTGATGAAAACGAAATAAAATGAAAAATCACAACGAAACACGAAGTATAATTATTTTTTTTTATATTGTGAAAGTAACCAAGACAAGAGAAAAATTAAAGAGAAAGAGACCAACAAAAAATAAAAGAAGAAACTGTGCTATGCTGACGTAATTAAAAACAAATTTCGACGGTAAAAAATAATATCAGAATTTAAATTTAAAAAAATGAAATGCGAAGAATAAAGTTGACAAAAACAAGGAAATTAAGTGAAACGGGAAAAACTGAGTTTGTTGCAAACGAAATAAACAGAAAAACACAACGAAATACGAAAAATAAGATGATCAAAAAATAAAAAAAAAGAAGATTAGCGATGCTCTTCTGAATTTTTTTTTGTATATTGTGAAAGTAACAAAAAGAAAAGAGAAATATGCAGAAAAACAATTGATAAAGAACAAAAGAGGACTGAAATAAATTTTTCATGAAGAATTTAAATAAAAGCAAGTCTTTTTGTGGTGTTCTGGAAAATCGCCGATATTCTTTTGTCATTGATTCATTTTGGTTCATTTTGTTTTCGTTGACGTTTGTTTTAGTTCTGTGTGGACGCATTTAATCATGAATTAAAAAAAATAACAATAAATTTGGATTTGACTCATAACCACAATATGTTTTTTTAAAAACTAAATATTATTTCGGCAGCTATGCTGCCATCTTCAGTACTTGCGACTTCTATCCTACTAAAAAATCACAGGAGAAGTGTCGCTTCTCCTGTGATTTAGGAATCAAATCCAAATTTATTGTTAGACAAGCCACAGTCTCAAATACATTAAACATAAAAAAATGTTCGAGCCCAAAGCGCCGCGCCGATTTTAACAGTAAAAAAAATAATAATTAGAAAAATATAAAATAAAGAGAAAAGCTTCATTTATATTTTCCGTTCTTCTGATTTTGCATTTTCCGGTGATTTTAGTTTGTTTACTCTTTTCGATTTAATTTCTCATCGTTTGTCGTGCTTGTTTTCTTACATTCTGTTCGCCTTTTGATTTTCTTATCTCTTCATTCATTTTCTCTAGTCTTTTGATTTTCAGAAGTCGATCTTCTTATTTGATTTTATTCCTCTTTTGTTTTCCTTTGACCTTTTGAGTGTCTCGCCTCTTGATTTTTTGGGTCTAGGACAATTTTCCGTCGCCGATTTGCCATCTCCAATTCACCGTCGCCGATTCGCCGTAGGTACAATTCGTCGTCGGCAAACTCGCCGTCGCTAAATTCGCTGTCAGCGATTAAAGTTTTAAATATGGGTGCGTATCAAAATAATAATATACGATAATTATAAGTAAACAAAATAAAAAAGCTATCACTTTTAATAGAAAATAAAATAATTTGTCATTAATTAAAATGGGATACATAGATAAAGAAACAGTTAAAAAGAAGAAGAAAGGGACGGTGTTACGGTGGAAGAAGGGGAGTCAGCCTTGGTAATTGAAGCCTTTAAAAATAAGGAGACGCGCAGCCAAAAACTGAAGAAACCGAAATGATGAACGAAGAGATATAAGGAGCAATAAAGAAAACTCGTGGCACACGAGTGCAACGCACGAAACCAAAGAAAATCTCAATTCAGTAGTAGTAAGTGACGAAGAAGAAAAAGAAGAAGCAATAGCTTATACAAATGAATAAATTCGAACGGATGAAAAAAAAGTATGAGAAGATCAATCCCCTGATTTCTTAGTTTCTTAATTTTCTAGTCTTTTCATTTTCAGAAGAGAAGTCGATCTTCTTATTTTATTTTATTTAAAGTTCCCTTTTGTTCTTTGTTAACCTTTTGAGTGTTTATCTAGTTTCTTAATTTTGTAGTCTTTTGAATTTCAGCAGAGAAATTTCGATCTTCTTATTTTATTTTATTTAATTTACAGTTGCTTTTGTTTTCTATTAGCCTTTAGATTTTCTAATCTTTGAATTTTCACGTATTTTTCTCTAGAGGAAGTAATAGAGGCAATTTTCTTTTGTTCAACTTACTCCTTTGATATTTCATCGTTTTCGTTTTCTTTTGTGTATTTCTTTTTTCCTATATTTTGATATTTGACTGCGTTCCGTCAAAGGAGAATCATCGATCTTCTTTTATTTATTTATTTCATTCAACTTATACCTTTATTTTTCCTTCAATTGAGTTACAAAAAATGTAATAAATTAAATAAAGTGAAGGGACAAAATGGCGGAGTTTAGGTCACATCCATATAAGGATGCATCTTTTTTCTTTTTGGTAAAGTTTGATGATATTCAATATTAAACAAGAGAAATAAAAATAGAAATTTTAGTCAAAACCACGTTACTAAAATCAACAAAATACTGTCTTTTATGACAAAGCAAAATAATTTCTCTGTCTACCGCAATCAACAGAAGAAAAAGGAAAAGCAGCGGCCTTAAGTTTGATCCTTGAGGTACTCTCAAGGTGGCTGAATATTGAAATGACGTAAACACATTTTCAGTTGCGCGTTATATTCTGTTATCCATATATTCAAAAACTAAACAGTCTTATAAGATTACTCGTCTGTAAATAACATCAATACGTTTACAATGTTCGTACTCATTCAAAACCAATAAATAAATTGCGCGAAAGTGCTTAAATTTGAGAGGTTCATTGCTTTCCTTAAAGCCGTGGTAAGTTGCTGTGGTGCGCAGATGTAAGGTTCTTCATTCGCGAGAATAAAATAAGAAAAGGGTGAAGTGAGTGAGCGTGAGTGTGTAGTAAAAATTTTTATATTTGAGGTAAACTGTGCTATAATTTAGAAAAGATAGCATCACCGGAGCTCTTCTTTTGATAGGATGAAACTCGTACAGTGTTATTAATAAAATAAGTTCTCAAAAGATAAAGAAAGATGTTCTCGCATGTTAATTTGACGCTTTTTGGTGTTATGTAAAGAAATTTCTTCCATTACGCAACCAAAGATAGAAGAAGTGTGGTTCATTTGTTTTCATGGATTCTGAAGCAAAAACAACTAATTGTAAACGTTAGCATTGGACACTTTTCTTACGTAAATTTAATAATGCTAAAAATTTTGCTGAGTGGCTGCAATTAAGATCTGACACTTACGGATAACAGAAAATAATAAAGTTCAATCATTATTTCAGTTTGAAAAGTATTGGGTCATGTTACCAACACAGATAATTTTCATAAATGGAAATGAATTTATCTTTAAAAAAGTTCATATGTTTGCCATTCGTAGACGACAATTCATAATTACAGCTACTCGGCCAAAGTTTTAGTATCGTTAAAAAGTCTCCACGTTTTTTTTTTTTTTGGTGGCGACGGTAGTTATGTTTAACGGTTTAATGGAAACCGTAGCCACAGATTAATGTCAAGGTAGATGCGAAACTTGAAAATTGAAACGTCAGTTTACCGGGGTGACTTGTTTGAAAATAAACAAATCTACCATTGCGGATTTCATTATTTTCAAAAACTACTCACCTTGATATAAAATGCTGTCTCAATTTTCAAGTTTCGCATCTGCTTTTACACTAATTTGTGATGTAGTAATCCAATTTTACCCTGCCGAACATTCGGCGGATATAGAACTATCCTCCAGGCCTCACAATCTTGATAAAATGCACCTTGCTGACTATTCAACGTATACTGAACTATCTTTAAAAAAGTTGATCTGTTTGTCGTTCATATACGACAGTTCATAATTACAGCTACTCGACCAAAGTTTTAGTACCGTTAAATTCACGATTAGAGAAGTCTCCACGTTTTTTTTTTTTTTGGCGGCGACGGTAGTTACGTTCAACGGTTTAATGGAAACCGTAGCCACAGATTAATGTCAAGGTAGATGCGAAACTTGAAAATTGAAACGCCATTTTACCAGGGTGACTTGTTTGAAAATAAACAAATTTACCTTTGCGGATTTCATTATTTTCAAAAACTACTCACCTTGATATAAAATGCTATCTCAATTTTCAAGTTTCGCATCTGCTTTTACATTAATTTGTGATGTAGTAATCCAATTTTACCCTGCCGACCATTCGACGGATATAGAACTATCCTCCAGGTATCACAATCTTGATAAAATCTATCCTGCTGACTATTCAACGTATACTTAACTATCTTTAAAAAAGTTGATCTGTTTGCCGTTCGTAGACGACAGTTCATAATTACAGCTACTCGGCCAAAGTTTTAGTACCGTTAAATTTACGCCCAGAAAGATCTCCACGTTTTTTGTTTTTTGGCGGCGACCGTAGTTATGTTTAACGGTTTAATGGAAATCATAGCCACAGATTAATGTCAAGGTAGATGCGAAATTTGAAAATTGAAACGCCATTTTACCAGGGTGACTTGTTTGAAAATAAACAAATCTACCATTGCGGATTTCATTATTTTCAAAAACTAGTCACCTTGACATAAAATGCTGTCTCAATTTTCAAGTTTCGCATCTGCTTTTACACTAATTTGTGATATAGTAAACCAATTTTACCCTGCCGACCATTTGGCGGATATAGAACTATCCTCCAGGTATCACAATCTTGATAAAATCTATCCTGCTGACTATTCAACGTATACTTAACTATCTTTAAAAAAGTTGATCTGTTTGCCGTTCGTAGACGACAGTTCATAATTACAGCTACTCGGCCAAAGTTTTAGTATCGTTAAAAAGTCTCCACGTTTTTTTTTTTTGGTGGCGACGGTAGTTATGTTTAACGGTTTAATGGAAACCGTAGCCACAGATTAATGTCAAGGTAGATGCGAAACTTGAAAATTGAAACGTCAGTTTACCAGGGTGACACCTTGATATAAAATGCTGTCTCAATTTTCAAGTTTCGCATCTGCTTTTACACTAATTTGTGATGTAGTAATCCAATTTTACCCTGCCGAACATTCGGCGGATATAGAACTATCCTCCAGGCCTCACAATCTTGATAAAATGTACCTTGCTGACTATTCAACGTATACTGAACTATCTTTAAAAAAGTTGATCTGTTTGTCGTTCATATACGACAGTTCATAATTACAGCTACTCGACCAAAGTTTTAGTACCGTTAAATTCACGATTAGAGAAGTCTCCACGTTTTTTTTTTTTTTTGGCGGCGACGGTAGTTACGTTCAACGGTTTAATGGAAACCGTAGCCACAGATTAATGTCAAGGTAGATGCGAAACTTGAAAATTGAAACGTCAGTTTACCAGGGTGACTTGTTTGAAAATAAACAAATCTACCATTGCGGATTTCATTATTTTCAAAAACTACTCACCTTGATATAAAATGCTGTCTCAATTTTCAAGTTTCGCATCTGCTTTTACACTAATTTGTGATATAGCAAACCAATTTTACCCTGCCGACCATTTGGCGGATATAGAACTATCCTCCAGGTAACACAATCCTGAGAAAATCTACCCTCCTGACTATTCAACCTATACTGAACTATCTTTAAAAAAGGTTGATCTGTTTGCCGTTCGTAGACGACAGTTCATAATTACAGCTATTCGGCCAAAGTTTTAGTACCGTTAAATTTACGTCCAGAAAGGTCTCCATGCTTTTTTTTTTTTGGCGGCGACGGTAGTTATATTTAACGGTTTGATGGAAATCATAGCCACAGATTAATGTCAAGGTAGATGCGAAACTTGAAAATTGAAACGCCATTTTACCAGGGTGACTTGTTTGAAAATAAACAAATCTACCATTGCGGATTTCATTATTTTCAAAAACTAGTCACCTTGACATTAAATGCTGTCTCAATTTTCAAGTTTCGCATCTACTTTTACACTAATTTGTGATATAGTAAATCAATTTTACCCTGCCGACCATTTGGCGGATATAGAACTATCCTCCAGGTAACACAATCTTGATAAAATCTACCCTGCTGACTATTCAATGTATACTTAACTATCTTTAAAAAAGTTGATCTGTTTGCCGTTCGTAGATGACAATTCATAATTACAGCTACTCGACCAAAGTTTTAGTACCGTTAAATTTACGTCCAGAAAAGTCTCCACGTTTTTTTTTTGGTGGCGACGGTAGTTATTTTTAACGGTTTAATGGAAACCGTAGCCACAGATTAATGTCAAGGTAGATTCGAAACTTGAAAATTGAAACGCCATTTTACCAGGGTGACTTGTTTGAAAATAAACAAATTTACCATTGCGGATCTCATTATTTTCAAAAACTACTCACCTTGATATAAAATGCTGTCTCAATTTTCAAGTTTCGCATCTGCTTTTACACTAATTCGTGACATAGTAATCCAATTTTACCCTGCCGACCATTCGGCGGATATAGAACTATCCTCCAGGTAACACAAGCTTGATAAAATCTACCCTGCTGACTATTCGACGGATACTGAACTATCACTCATTAACAACCTTAATTCTGAACAAACTCCTCAATCACATCTCACTGCATTTCGTTACCACACGAACAATCAGATTTACGTGCGGCTTCGTAAGAAATTACAAGTACCTCACAACAACAAATTAATGATCCTTAACTTCGTAGACTTTATTACTTATTATAAACACTCGTACAGTGAAAATTTTTATTATATTATAACACTTGCAAATTCAAATAATAGAAGTATTCACTAAATCGTTTTCATTGATTTACAGTTTTGGTGTTGAAATTCATCAGCAAGTGCTAATTGAGGAACCTAAAGTAATAAGAAACAATAAATTATATTATTTAATCTGCAAATATGGCCCCCCTTTTTGCTTACCCGAATTAAATATTAAGACGGCGTAATTCCCAAAATTAGCTAATATTTCTTCTTTGTCTTTATTAGTGTGTTCAGCAAACGTCGCGTCGCGTCGTCCCTCTCCTTCGTCCGTATCTCATATTTCCAGTTCCATTTAGCCCCATGTTTGTTTTTAATGCTTTTACTACTGCCTTGTTTACCCGGAAATGTTTGTTCCGCGCAGCGCTTCAATATCGCAAATTTGTTGGCAAAAGAATACCGCCAGTTTATGTTTCCGTTTCGTTTAGTCCCGTCCGTCCCCGTCGGTAATAAATTTGCGCTTAATATTTTTCCAATGTCCGACCTCTGATTGGTTCGTGGTTACATTAATTTTGAATTTCAGTAAAGATAACAAAAGTAAATGCAATATGAGAGTTTTGTATACCTTATTTTGGGACAAATATAAAACCCACAATGTATACTATAATTTGAGACAGAGGGAGCATTTGAATTGTATGGCTGCTTATTCTAAAATAATGATCACATTACAAAAGTACTTTTGTACTATTTCGAAACATTTTTCAACCATGTCAGTGATTAGTTTAGCGCATGCTGGGCCGAAAACTTGTTAATTTCAGCGATTCCGGAAGAAATTCGGAGGTAAGGTTCTTATGCTCGAAAACTGTACAAGAGAATAAAATTGAAAATATGTACAAAGAACTCCGTCCGCATGAAGTACTTGGCGTCGCCTATTTAGATCCTCCTTCAATTTCTGGTCACTGAAGTACCTCAAGTTGCTTATCCAGAAAACATAATGCCTGTGATATTTTCGTTCGCGCCTCTTCTTAACAACTTTGAATTTGAATTTTCAGCTTTAAAAAAAAAACGTAATGACTTCGTATTAAACAATTTGAATAATCATTAAATAATAATAAACGAATACTTTTGAAACTGAGAAAAACTATTTGTAATATTTCAGTGAACGTAACAAAACGGCATTCATTGTTCGCTTGTGTCGAAATTGTCCGCCGCAAAAACGCGCTCTGCGTGTGCATTTGTAAGCTTTTAAACAAAGCGAATTCGTGTTGCTGTTTCAGGTGAAAATACCACTTAAATCGCTAACGCGCTATGGATTTTCCATGGACGTAAATACTGGATAACGGATACAGCCGGTCGCACAGACAGTTTTTCATCATGTGACCGTGGTCCCTCTCGTAATCCGGGACTATTTTCAAAAGGAAATTACTCTTGCGAATAAATCCGAAAACCCTTTTTCCCGGCTAGCTTTTCGTTTATACTCTCAAACAATAACAAAATCATAGTACGAATTTCTTTCGCATTTAAAAATTATTACTAAAAACAATAAGAAAAGGATGTACATACAATTCTAACAAAAAAAAAATGTGTTTTCGCAACAAATAATACGACAAATTTACTCTAGCTGCAGTGCAGGTGGATACTATTGTCACCATGGGAGTTTTCTCGCAAAAAGAAATTATTAAAGCACGGGCTTGTGAAATCGAGGGCAATTTCAACAGTGTCGGAATGTAATAACAATAAGTGAGGTAATCTGATATGACACGGCTCATATTTCATAATTAAACGTCGGCAGAA
This sequence comes from Prosopocoilus inquinatus, assembly GCA_036172665.1. Lineage (NCBI taxonomy): Eukaryota > Metazoa > Arthropoda > Insecta > Coleoptera > Lucanidae > Prosopocoilus > Prosopocoilus inquinatus. The sequence goes on from CM069877.1 coordinate 38,267,064, forward strand.
TCGCGGAAACTGGGGAAAGCGATTACATCCAGTGATACGAAGAACACAGGGCATATTACGAATAACGCAATGCGCGAATAAACAAAAATTGGGTATAAAAAGTGCGGGTTAAAATTTGGACAGGCACAGTTCGACTCGCTGGGGTATTAGTGCCAACTCCTAAGAAGGGGCGCCGCCCGGAACCATCCCAGCCATCAAGGACGCTGTTCCTGCGATCACCGTCATCCTGAGGCCAATTGTAGGACGTCTCTCTGCCACCACTCGTCAAACCCCAACTAAAAGCAAATTCGACCCCGGTCAACCTCAGTTCCTGCGAGCCGAACCAGCCTAACCAGCTGAAGCCACTACCGCACCCTTGCTTGCCACATCCAGGACACGCCACTTTGTCTAGGACCAAAATATCGACCGTAGTCATCCACCACTGATCGCCAATAGCGCACAGCAGATGCAGCAAGCCCGACCTTGACAGCCCGGACGCAAAAAAACAGATCACCACCCGGCCAGGTCAACGATAATCGCAGCCACCCGCACGGACGACCAGGACCGCAACCAACCATTTTGGACCACGAGAAACCCCAAACAATTTAAACTTAATATTAATAAAAGGTATTAAGTTTCTATTCTGTATAAAGCTATATCCTCTGGAAACCCTAGGCCACCCCACCACGCACGTGACCTAGTGGAGGCGCTACTCTGTTAGCGCAGCTTACTAAGGGGACCACCCCCGTGACCCCGACATTATGTTTCAAAAATCTTGTCTTAACCAATTCACCGCCAGTGTCTACAGATGGCAGACGCTGTGTTGGACCACCTGCAAGGCGGTGAATAAGTCGGCAAAGAAACCTTTTCGCTTTTATTCTTCGCCGTCTATGAATCGAAATTAGAAAGGGGCGTTTGCATCTGTTTGTGAGAATGCTTATTCCGAATGGAATTTTGGTTTGTAAATTTTTTTATAAACGCGACAGAAATAGAACGAACGCACTCGACATAAATAACCTCACGATAAAATCGGGCGAATACGTCCGTCCCGGCATAATGCAGAATCCAAATTCGAGCTTCGCATTTGCATCAGGCCGTCGCGTCGCGTCGGTCTCGATCAAAATAATGAGTCCGACGAAAAAAAAAAAAAAACGAACTCCCGATTGTGTTTCTAGTTGATATTCATGAAAAGTGGAGCGAAGCTGGGGTCGATTAATGGCGATTGATATCAGATAGGGCTGCGATATTTTCTCGGGGGCGATAAGAACGCCGGCAGATACGCGTTTGATTTATACCTTCCTTCCTTTTTGCTTTATCTGCAAGCGTTTCGGCTCACTGAAATCGTAATATATTTCGTAAATACACACGTAGCCCAGCCACTGTCCGATCGAATGCATAGGAAATGCATGATTTATAGCCGGTACGTTGCCGTATTTTTTAAAGTTTCTGCTGATTTCCACAGAAAATTCTTTTATTTGTCACATTTACAAATTAAGGGCTTCTGTGTGTACCTTTTTCCTTTTGCCTTCCGGAGTTTCGATGCGGTACTGATCGATGCCAAAAAAGACGTGATGGATAACTTCTTCTTCTTCTTCTTCTGTATCCTACATATACGTACATGCTAAGATATAACATTGGTTTCAATTTTCCAAAACGAGAAACAAGAAAACTACTACTAAATCAAGTTAATAAAACGGATATTATAGTTAAATTTATCCAAGAGAAGAAGGAAGATAATGGAAGTGTTAAGAGGATTCAAGAGGAGAAAAAGAAGATCGAAGAAAATGTAGTTGGAATAGAAAGACGTCATCAAAGTTAAGACAATAGATTCAATGAAGAAGGCAGCACGCAAACTGAACAGAATGCTTGGAAGGTTTGGACTGAAAAAAGGGTCCAACGTGGATTGAATCGATGAGTGCATAATGGTGTTCAGTCCAAATTTACTGTGTTGAGAAAACAACAAATTTCTCTGGATTTTTATTTTAAGAGATTATTGGCTTCAGGAGGCTTCAGATATCCTTAGGTATCTGAAAGAATTTTAAGCCAATAATTCACTTAACATAAAAATCTAGAAAGTTATTTGTTGTTTTCTCAACACAGTAAATTTGGACTGAACACCATTATGCACTCATCGATTCAATTTCAAATTATTAAATAATGATATTCCGAAATTAATTTTATCATCTCGATTCTTCTTCTCTTTCTTTTATGATACCTACTTCCGTCTGCATCATTTCATGATATGTACCAGTAAAGATTTTGCAGCTGATACATGCAGTGAGTACATTTTCAAAAAAAAAATCAAATGGTGACCTAAGAGATCTTTAATTATTAAGCCAGGGAATCCACTGATTGTTCTTTCGTGGACTCCTCTTTTCCGTCGAAAGGTTGCCCATAATTCAACTCTTTTTACCCTGCCAAAAGATTTCCGATATGAAAAGCAGCAGTTCGAAACTCTGACGTTTAAACTCGTCTCGCAAGCACGTTTCATTTGATGCGTCACACGACGTACTTGGCTTTCCTTATCGTGAGTAATTTCGATTATAAGTCGACCATATTCAATGTTAAGATGAGTTCTGAATGGCAGTCACGTTCGATTGATTAAGGCGATACGTTTCATTTGATACGTCGCAAGACGTAGTACTTGGCCGACTTGTTCCTGAGGGATTCTTTTCGAAGTACAGAAACTTTGAAAGTTTTGGATAATACAAGAAAAAATAAAATAGGTAATATGAAAGAACACACCACAAAGCAGACGAAATGCAACGAATTGCGAAGAATGAGACGGACTGAAAATAACCTTGTTTAAAAAAATAAAACAATTACGTTAAAAAACGAAAAATGAATAGAAAGCAAAAAGAAAAGAAAATCAGCGGGAATTTGTTTAACTTGAAGATTAGAAAATGTAAGAAAATCACAAGACCAACAGAAATTTTAACAAAATACAACGAACACAAATACATAAAAAGAAAAATGCGATCAAGAACGAAAACAAAATGCGAGGATTACAAAAGAAAAACAAAAAGAGAGAAGAGAAAGCAAATTCATTATTTTAACTAGAAAATTAGAAATATTTATTATATATATATTAATTTGATTATAAAACTATAAATACGAAAACAAATCGCGAAAAAGTTCACGAAAAGTAAAACTAATAAAAAACTGTCCGCAAAAATGAAACCACCAGGATACAAAAAAATATTGAAAACGAAGCGGGTGCAAAAATTTAATTCAATAGAAAATTTAAAAAATAAAACAAAAGAAAACTGAAATAACTTGGAAACTCGAAAAATAAAAGAGCATTTGTTTCTTAAAAAAATAAGAAACAAATTTTTATTGCTTATACACTGAATTCTTTTGTTTTGCTTCATTCTTCTGTTTTTTGTTTGTCTTCTTAATCAAATCATCAACTTTTACGATTTTGTTCTGTTTGTGTTAGTCTCGTGCTTCCTTTTTTTTATACGCCGTTAATCTTTTTTCTTTTTTTATAATTATTTTTACTCTTGTTCTTTCTTCGTTCTCCACATCCGACCTTACCTATCTGCTCTTTATTCTATGATCCGCATGTTGCTAGCGCCGAGGCATGCGCCTTCTCTTCGAGTTAATTTTCTAAATTTACGATTGGTTAAATCTGTACACGTGGTACGAGTGTTTTCGCGCTCGAAGCCGCTATCGCGACATTACTTGAATAATTCGTCAGGGACGCTGTTGCGTTTTGGATACTTTTGTGTGTTTCCCGTTTGGGAGTTAATTTGTCCGTGTGGACATTACTCCAACAACGGCAGTGCCGGATTCTTACCCCCCTTATTCTATAAACCCTAACGACATCATGGGATAACGAAATTCGTTACGTGATATTTTTCGACCAATCGCTGCATACAAACGCGTTGTATCTAAGATTTGATTCGTCAAAATACGTCGCTTAACTATTTTCGTTGTTTAACGAGGTCGTTATGAGTTATAGAATAGAGGGGTTAGACCCTTAGACGCTAAGTACATCGTTGATGCAGAAATTGAAAAGCCTGTGAAATTTTACACAAGTAAGATTATTGCATAATGTATTGAAACCTTAGGCTTTTTCCCCTTTACCCTCAGATTTTATTGCAAATCCTACAAGATTTGCCTCCAATAGTTGTTTGTAGAGATAAGCGTCTTGGATTGACAAGGAATCCCTTTGGACAAGTTATCTCTGGCGCCCGTGAAGCTATATCGTCGCAGTCCAACCTACCACCCAATTCTCCACTCGAACTAGGGAATTCCGCGTGTAACTACGCACTTTTCTTTCTATCCTCCAACCGTGTCGATAACTTGCTGGTTTTCAGGTAAGTGCAAAGAGTTTGGTAGCAGATACTGGGCGTGTACTTCTGGAATATCTTTGGACCTAGATGTTGAGGTTAGGACGTGGTCACTTCTCTTCGGGGATGTGATGCACTGATAATAACATACTGCAGTTGCAGTTGATGTTAACTAATTCATACTACTGAGTCATACGTAGGCGATGTTTCCTGTTGTGTTTATGACACTCCTCTTTCTGTTACATTGTGAAGAAGAAATACAGAAAATATTCTACAGCGACTTTTAGAAATTGGAAAATGAATGATCCCCTTTGACTTGTACATTCATCCACCCGAAGTAGTATTAAAATCAGAACCGTAGTCAGACTAAATATTTAGCGAAGGCTTATCGTAGTGTGATGCAGGCTGTATAAGTTTTTATTTTAACACTTTTTATGAATTTTTAAAATATCCTCTAAACGAAAAACACGACACAGATAAATTATTTTCGCATGAAATAATAACATTCGAAATAATTGCAGTTTTTGTGTTGTGTAAACAACAAATTTTGTTTAGCTTTTTTTTTACAAAAAAAATTTGTGCAAATCGTTCTTGATTGCAGTGAAAACCTAGCGCAGCCTCTGGACAGCTGTTTCAGCCCTGCTTGCTTGTTTAAATTAAATTCGCAAATTGAAAGATCACTTTCAGTGTTGCCATGTGGTGAAACATTTAAACTGGCCGGCATCAGTGTGATATGAAAAAAAGGAAAACAAAAACAAAAGGAATGCTTTGTGCGTAAATCAAAACAAAACTCGCTCATTTCAACAATAAAATAGAGTTTATTTTCTTTGAAACACAGAATTCGTGTCAAATAAAAGCAATCCCGCAACCGGGAAGTCAAATACACGTTTGCAACAGTCTACAAGTCCGAGGTAACGGGCGTCGACGCGTTAGCGGGAGTACTCACGCATAAGCTTACACCAGCTGGGAAGCGTAATTCCACACCACCCGGCCGCAATAGTTGTATTTATTTGCCGGATATCTCTGTATGGATGAAATTACATTGCACGACTTGTGCGACTAGCGTATCCTACAGCGTCTGATGGCTTCGGGGAGAAATTAGCTTTACAAACATTCGTGGATGGCCTTAAGGACAGAGAAACACAACAGTCACTGTGCTTATCCCGACCAAAAAGTCGTATCACGGCTGCCTGTGAAGAACCAGGAAGCAGTATTGAAGAACCAGGAAGCAGTATCGAAGAAGTAGAAGACACGGTGCGGCAAATATTACGAGAACATAAAAGCAAGCGAGATCAACATCGTAGAAATTGTGGTGCGTTAGGCCATTACGGACGTCGACGCGTTAGCGGGAGTACTCACGCGTAGCTTACACTATGGACGGGCACCGGGGCTGGGACTCCCACATCACCCAGCTGCGGCAGATGTATTTATTTATACGAACGAAATTATGATTCTTCCAAGAAATCCAGGGTGAGGAAAGCGCGATTGTGTTTTATTAAAGTATTTGAAATATTTTAACGACGAGTATTATCTCTGAACCCCGAAGTCGTAACAGTGTGTATTATTTTATGCCACGTTGGACGGTCGCGTCGTAGGGCAGGTTTAAAACTTTCCAGGGCAGGCTCAGCCTCCTTTGACGGCCCTCTAACTAAGTCCCTGCTTAAAATTTTTTGAAATCTCAATCAATCAGGACTTGCCGTGATTTATTAGAATTAAATAATTATAGTAGCATCTTAATACAAAATTAAACAAATTGACATTTTACAAATTTTTATTTCAGCTCATTCCAAGGCCGTTGTATTACGCTTTAGTTTGTTTTTCTTCCAGGACTTTGATTAGTATTTTTTAATTAGTATTTAAAAAATGCATTCATGCAAGTAAATCGTAGAATATAAAAATTTTAACTTAAAAAGTTTGAATCTTCGTCTTTGCTATTAATATATTCTTCTCTTGCTGCTCGAATTGAAAGCAGGGAAAGAAGTTATAAGTCTGCCGAGCTATTCCACTCTAAAAAGATTAATTAATTTTCCTTAATTAAATAGAAGCAGAAAACTGCCACATAACAGACAGCTATACCATTAAAAGTTCTTTAACGAAAAACTTAATTGAATACAGTTTGAGAAACGATGGGACTTCTTCGGAGCGCGAAAACTTTACAAACGCGAATTAAAGTGAGCATTAAAATCTAGGATATCAGCTTTGATTTCGGAAAATTGTAGATTTTGAATCCGTCCCGAGCTTTACGAGGGCCGAGATGTTGCCGCTTTGAAACAAACACAAAAGCGCGCAGAGGAGATTTATTAAACATGACTTTGTGCTTTCAGAGCTTTTACCGGCGACGCGACGCTCTGATATTACGTTAAATTAAAAACGCGTTCATTATTCATATTGATTCCGCGTGCTCCAAATTTAAAAGCATCGCATTTTCAATGTTTCCGCTAATTTTTTTTTTTTAAGTTAAAAGAAAGTGGTTTTAATTAATTTTGATTAAATCGCCTACTACACTTAATTTACACCGCGGCGGCACATTTTCCAAAAATGTTCACGGCAATTTTCATTTTATTTTTTTTTCGGAAACTTTTCCCCTTTTGCTCGGCGCTGAAACAATCCCGGAAGCCGTCGAAAGAAAGAAAAAAAACACAAACATTTTTTTCGCGAGATTTAAATTCGCTTCATCTGTAAAACGGAGAGAGAGAGAGTAATTGGTTTCATGCTGAAAGGCGGTGAATAAGAGAAGGTTTTTAAAACGAATATCCACCGAAATAAGACGTATCGAACGGTAAATATACGATAACTGGCGAGCTTTAAAACGGGGATGATTTAAGTATGAAACTTTTCTCGGGGGATCGAAGCTGCGGAATAGACAGGCACGGATAGAAGGGGTGGGTAACGATCGCGATGAATGGGTTGGCAACAATCGGAATATATGTGCTCCATTATGGCGAAATGAGTTTCAACTAAAAGATTGTTTCGTCTCATTTGGTATTAAAAAAAATGTTCAAATTATACCGAGCGTATGCATGCAAATTGTTACATTTCTGAATTAAAAGTAAAGTTGCAGTGCAAGTTCATCGTGGTATAAACTGACATTTTGCTTTCTTAAATGGAACACTCGGTATATGTGTACATATTTGGATCTCAAATTCTATTCTGATAATTTCTTTAAATATTTTTTTATAAAACGAGTATTTTTCGACATATGTATCTGTATTTAATGATATAAGTTCTGATACAAGCCTGTATGTAAATCAGGGGTTCTCAACCTTTTCGATGCATCGACCCCTTACAAGAAAGTCAAAATTTCCATCGACCCTCATTCAGATATAATTAATATAATTTGAAAACAGCAGGTGTAGATAAGCTAATAATGTTTTATGTACAGGGTGTCCAAACCTGTGGAAAAGTCCAAAAATGCCACTTAAAATTCATTTTATCACGAAAATGTCTTAATAAAAATTGTGTAGGTTTTCATTCCCCATAATTTAAAATTATTTTCAAATATACAGGTTGTTCATTTAATTAGTTACAAACATAACTTATAATTTTTTAAATGAAACACTGTATATTTTATTGCAGTTTCGGTTGGTCCTTGAAGAGACGATAAAAAATGATATAACGTCATACCTACTGACTTTTAGTATTTACCGAGTGAAAGCGGTTTAGCTATAGTTTTTTGAAATTTATTTCCTACTAATATTAGATTACATCTTTTTATGCGTATTTCAACAGGTATAATATACGGGGTGTTCCATTTGAAAAAAATTACTAATTTTACAATACGCGAACTGAATCGTAGTGTTGTTGATAGTCGCTACGTTTTTAAAAATGATGAATATTGTGAAAGTAGAGGGATTTAGAAATATTTTGGTCCAAGGTTGATTGCCGTATCATTAAAATTGATAATTTGGCAGACGATCAAACATGACCCATTTATTGCACAAAATTAAAAATAACTCGGTAAATACTAAAAATAAGTAAGTATAATGTTACATATATCATTTTAATCGTCTCTTCAAGGACTAAACGAAACTGCAATGAAATATGTAGTGTTCCATTAAAAAAACTATAAGTTAGGTTTGTAACTTATTAAATGAACAACCTGTATATTTGAAAATAATTTTAAATAATGCAGAGTGAAAACCTACACAACTTTTGTTTAAGACATTTTCTTGATAGAATGAATATAAAGGTGCATTTTCGGACTTTTCCAGAGCTTTGGGACACCCTGTAGATTTAAAAATTTGTTAAATTGTGACATTACATTCTGTTATTGTCTGTATTTTATCTTTTTTTAATATGTGGAAATCGTATAAGGTCGTCTCTTTTCTTTTCTTGATTCGGTTTTACTTCATTTTATTTTTTCTCAGTTACATATTTACTTATATACTTTCGGTTAAAAATTCGTTAGTACTCTTGATTCGATTTGATTTTATCTTCTAGTTTTATATAATTTTTATTTTAGTCTTATCATCGTTAACGATCATCTTTTGTTTTTCTTTTTTAAATTCCTTATTCGACTTTATTTCATTTAATTATTTTTAATATAATCAATTGATCGAGCTTTGCTTTTTCTTTTTAATGGATTTCACCTGTTCTGTTTTTATTTTCTAGTTACCACTGACCACGTTTTGTTTGATTTTGTTTGACTTGGTTTTATTTTTTAATTAATGCTTGATCGCCTTTTCTTTTTCTTTTCTTTTCTCGTTTACTCCGAGTCTGAGTTCCTTTTACGCTTTAATCTCGTCGATTAATCGCCGCCGTTTTGTTTTCTCTTTCATTCGATTTGGCCTTATTTTTTATTTATTTTTTTTTATTATTCATTGATTGATCGCTACGTTTCTTTTACAGATATTTTTTTGGATCATGGCACAATTTATTGTTAGGTTTTACACAATGTTTATTTTGGTCTTAACTTTTTCATCATGCTTTATTTTTTTTTTAATTCATCATTCAACTTTATTTTTTTTTAATTTTTAATATAATAATTAATTGATGGACCTTCGTTTTCTTCTTTCAATCGTTTTCATTTGTTTTGTTTTCGCTTTTAAATTACTTAATAACTAATAACTAATCATCTTGTTTTTTTTTTGTTTCATCTTCGGTTTGATTTCATTTGACGTGACGTTCTATTTTTTAATCGTCAACTGTTCGACTTTTGTTTCTCTTTTACACGATTTAAGATAACAGCTTAAGGCGCGCCCTCAGGCGGCCAGGAGTTTGACTTTATACTGTGTGAAAATTTATAGCAAATGGCAACTGGTAAGTTATAATGCACAAAGCGGACATATTCGCGTGTTGTCGCAATTCTACGCATTTTCGGATTGCGGTGGAGTTTCTCGAGCTACTTACTCTTCTGCTGATGAGGCTCCAATTAGGGCCGAAATAGTGCTATACAGAGGGCCCCACTGCAATCTGAGCAGACTTGCTTCGGCGTAAGATTTAAGATTATTTTATTTTACTATTTTACATTTCAATCTCGTCGATTGGTTGCCGTTTTTAGGTTTGAGTGTATTTCATTTTTTAATTATTAACTGATTGACTTTTATTATCTTTAACAGGAGTATTATAGATAAAATGTTTGTGATGAAAGTCACTTTTTATATCGATGCGACGCTAGAATCTAATTCAAATTTCAAATATGTATCAAAATAGTGTTCCATTAAAAAAAAATAATAATAATAATAAGATTTCAGTTTATATCTCATTATGCTATATTATTCATTTGTTTCTCTGTTAACATCAGCGAAAACTAAAAAGAAACATTTATTTCTAAATTCGAAAATGAAGAAGTTAAAGGGGGTGGGAATTCTAGCCTCGCGCGTAGTCACCCTGTAACTAAAATATGTAATGTGAAATGACCCTGAACAAACAAACGCAGACTTGCATAATGTAAAACCGCAGAGTTCCGTGCCGTGTGCAAACATTAGGTGTTGTGGGAAAAAGCTTTGATCTTAGCGAATCAGATTAAGGTAAAGATATTTCTTCATCTACAAAGTTACACGTCACAATGTCTTTAACTACTTGAACCCAACTTGCGTCAAGCAGTTGTTAGTGATAAAACCTATACGATTTTTAAATAAAAGTAAAAAAAAATGAAACGAAGGAAAGAAAAGAAGAAAAGCTTAGTTGAAAGTTGAAAAAGAAAAAAGAACTGGCACAGAAAATCTTTTGAAATGAATTAATGAAAACATGTGAAGAATACCTATAGTTGGTGAGGTAAACGTAATTGTTAGAATTACTGTCAACATTTTTGATAGTGGCAAAAGAAATAGACAATAGAAATATAAATAGTTCTGGTGTATTTTGCCTAATCGGTTACTCTGTTTCATTTTATTCCGTTCTTTAGATTTTCCCTCTGTCTCCTTCCTTCGTACATCAAGCATGTATCTCTTCATCTTGTTATAAATATTACTTTTGGTCTTTCCTTTGAACTATCTGACCATAGCGACAAAACAAATAGGTAATAGACCAAAGAGGAATATGATAACGATATTTTTCATATGGTCCACACTCCGATAAGAACATTTCCATGAGTCCTCTTGATTGGGACCACACGATAGATCGATCCATATTTTCCTTCCTTTTTTAAACCTCCTTATTTACAGGTTATGGTGTATTTTGCCTAATCGGTTACTCAGTTTCATTTTATTTCGTTCTTTAGCTTTTCCCTCGGTCTCCTTCCTTCGTACGTCAAGCATGTATCTCTTTGTCTTGTTATAAATATTATTTTGGTCTTTCCTTTCAACTATCTGACCATAGTGACAAAAGAAATAGGCAACATGCAAACTGTGGCCAAAGAGGAATATGAAAATGATATTTTTTATAGGGTCAACACTCCAATAGGAACATTTCCTTGAGTCCTCTTGATTGGGACCACACGATAGATCGATCCACATTTTCCTTCCTTTTTTAAACCTCTTTATTTACAGATTCTGGTGTATTTTGCCTTATCCATTACTCTGTTTCATTTTATCCTGTTCTTTAATTTCCCGTGAGTTTCCTTTTTCCGTACATCAAGCACGTATCTCTTCGTCTTGTTATAAATATTATTTTTGGTCTTTCCTTTGTACTACTTTACTATAGAGACGAAAGAAATAGGCAATAGGCAAACTGTGGCAAAAGAGGAATATGATAATGATATTTTTCGTAGGATCAACACTCCATATATCAATACACTTCAATATATGTAAAACACAATTGTCTCTTGCGTACAAGACGTTCGTACATGGAACTGAAGAGTCCATTATGTCTAATCCTAAAAATATTTTTCAGTATGTCCATATGAGGCAAGGCATTACTCGGAGCCCTAATAAATTATTCGTAAATGATAATAGATTTTATTTGTTGTCCTCAGGATATTGTCAATGGTTTTGCCGATTTATTTTCTAAAATCCACTTGCCTGATTCTGGAATTATTGAACTTAATGATATATATATTCGAACTCTCTCCCATTTCATGCCACCTGTGTCCGAAGTAGAACTATTAAACATAATGGTAAAATTTCCTATTAAATTTACTGCAGGGGATGATTCAATTCCAAGCTTCTTGGTCCACGACGCTAGATATGCTTTTGTCAAGCCATTACTTCATATTATTAATGTTGCCATTGCTACGTCTTCTTTCCTGGATACCTGGAAAAGGGCCAGAATTACGCCTGTCTATAAAAAAGGTGATAAAGAGCAGATAAAAAATTATCGCCCTATAGCAATTTTGAACAACTTTACTAAAATTTTATATATAAGCTTATTTATAGACAAACTTTCTCTTACATTGCTACATGTCAGCACGCCTTTATTTCTGGTAGGTCAACGATTACGAACTTAGTCACTATAACGCAATTTATTGCTGAACAATTGAATAAACAGGGACAAGTTGACGTTGTATATACCGATCTATCTAGTGCTTTTGATATGGTACACCACGGTATCCTTCTCAGGAAACTTAGCTCTTTCGGCATGACTTCTTCGTTGTTACATCTTATGAAATCTTATTTAACAGCCAGAGTGAGTTATGTGTTTTACAACGGCTACAAATCATTTGAATATCAGGCAACCTCTGGTGTTCCGCAGGGTTCTAACTTAGGACCTTTGCTATTTGTTTTATTTATAAATGATTTGTTAAACTCTCTTGAATGTCGAGTGCTTGCGTTTGCAGATGATTTAAAAATTTATGTGTCGGTTTCGACTGTTCATGAAGCTATTCAGCTACAGCAAGGTCTTGACACTATTAACTATTGGTGTGCCAACAATTATCTTAAGTTAAACATCAATAAATGTTGTTCTGTAACGTACACCAAAAGACTCAGTCCGATTAACTATGACTATAAATTAAATGGTCCAGTAATTACAAGGAAAACCTCCACAATGGATCTTGGGGTGCTTTTTGATTCTACTCTAAGCTTTTCTTCCCACATAAAAAATATAGTTACCGCAGCCTCAAAAACACTTGGTTTTGTCTTTCGTACAGTCAAGTACTTTGATAACATTGATGTATTTAAATGTCTTTTCAATTCCTTAGTTATCAGCAGACTTGAATATGCTTCTCAAGTCTGGTCACCTTATTACATTTGCTATCGTTTAGATATCGAGCGTATACAACGTAGGTTTCTTAAATTCCTTTCGTTGAAAATCTCTGGGGAATATCCCCCAAGAGGTGTTGACTATGACGACCTACTACGCAGACATAATTTTCAATCCCTTAGTCAACGTCGGGAAATACAAGGTGCTCGATTTATTTGGAAAGTCATTCATTACAAACTTGATTGTGTCGAAATCTTGGTATCTTTGAATTTTATGGTGCCACGTTTCAACTCGAGATGGTCTACAACATTTTATCTGCGTACAGCTAACAGTAATATCTTAATTAAAGCACCTATATACACTATGTGCCGTAATGCTGATGCAAAATATGATGATATATTTTGTGATACTTTATGATTTGCTTGCAGCATTTTATTAAATTAAATGTATTTAAATTGTTAGTATTTATATTGTTCTGTTTTCTTTTCGTCCTGTAATTGTGTATTTCCTGTTGGGCGACTACTACTTATTATTATTATTATTATTATTATTACTCCAATAGGCATACTTTCATGAGTCCTCTTGATTGGGACGACACGATAGATCGAACCACATTTTTCTTCCTTTTTTGAACCTCCTTTTTCACAGGGTCTGGTGTATTTTGCCTAATCGGTTACTCTGTTTCATTTTATTCCGTTCTTTAGCTTTGCCCTCTATCTCCTCCCTTCGTACATCAAGCCCGTATCTCTTCATTTTGTCTCTTGATCTTTTCCTTGAACTACTAACCTATAGGTCTCCAATTTATTTTATTCGTCTTATCATCACGTCACGTTCTCTTGCTTGCAAGTGTCCAAACCAACTCAGTCTTGAATTTTTTTTTAATTTGACCCTCCTTATTTTTTTGTTTGCAATGCAGATTGTTTCTGCTGCTACTGGTTTGATAATTCTAATGGTTCTACCTAACCTATAAATAGCAAAGAGGTGTCCGCGGTTTGGATACGAAGACGAATACAATTAAAAAAAAAGTCTACGTAAAATATTTATCCGAAGCAATTTTTGAGTAAATATTTGTCTTGTTCTGTGAATGGCGTGGGACGTGCTTTGTATTCCAAGCTCTGAATATATCACAAGTCAAAAACGTCAAGTATAAAAGGAATCCTTTGAAAAATGCGCCTCGAGAAATTCCCCCGTTCAGCATAAGAGTTACTTTTAGCAGAATAAATCGTGCATTCGACGTTCTCGAAATGATTTGAGTTCGCAGCTTTTAACGCACACCTGTCCCTGGAATTGTCGGAAACAAGAAGCGCGCCCAAAAAAAAAAAGAAAAAGAAAAAAAAAACGCAACGTTCGCCTTCGCTTTATGATAATAATAATACATATAAATGTGCCTGTCACCGCCAACTACGTGCACGTGAAATCCACAAAGTAAGCGGAACTAACATCTGCAGTGTCACGTATATTTTTGTGAGTGTGGTGGCTGCGCTTTTCCAAAAGCCTCGTTTTACAAATCCTGGCATTTATGTTTCGCAACGACTGGAAACACGAAGTTTCATTTTCAACAAAGCTCTTAATTTTCCGGGCAATTTCCCCGACGCGGAAACTACCGAACTAGGCGGTTTTAATGCGTAACGACTCAGGTATGTTCTTGAAAGAAGTTTTGACGGTCTCGTCTTCGTGCAATTGGAAACCGTAATAAACGTTTATTACACACTGAAGTGGCAGCACTCGAAAAATAAACGGTTTGCTGAAATATTTGCTAATATTGTGTTGTAAAAGTTGAAGACATAATTATGTAAGATGCAAGCAAACCTTGGCCTACATTCGCACATTGGTTATATAACATCAGCTGCCAGTAAATATGTTAAAAGAGTTAAAATGAGTCGTCGGGATTTTTCAAGAGCAACGCCTAACCCAAAGCGTATGTTAACTGGAAATTTAGGTCCAGTCAATACGTTTCAGTAATAGCTTTTGTGTTTGTAAATTACTTCGAGAATAACTTTGACACATTGCGCGAAGTCATGCCGTCTAGTAGAGCGCCTCTTCACATTGTCATGTAAGTTGTATTTTGCATTCCCAATAAATGTACCTTATGTATTTTGTTATGCTAAATCTGTACTACGTCCCGCAACCCCTAAAGTAAACGTTACATTTGGTGAAGCGCCGTAGCTTTACCGTAACAGTATACAGGTTGTCTCAAAACCTCTGTCTTTAACTGAAACTGTAAGTTACTCGTTGCATAAGAGATTAATTCTCCAAATCTAAATTTTTTTGCGTATCGTAAGCGAGCGCAGTTCCTTTGTTTTGAAACCTCTGCTTGATTTATAACTTGTTTCAGCAATTTACTCCGATAAAAGCAATAAAACTTTTTATTTAGGTTTAGAACAACTCGGTCAAGGTCTTATTGTATACGAATATGAATCCGACTTGCGGACATCGGCATGTTTATTTGTATTTTCAACATGCGATAAGTAAGAATGTTCGTTTACGCACCTCTTTGTAATAGACAATTACAATTATGTTAAAAACGAGTACCTAATCTTCGTTAGATTTTTAATAATAATAATAATAAGTAGTAGTCGCCCAACAGGAAATACCCAATTACAATTAGTTTAATAAAATGCTGCAAGCAAATCATAAAGTATCACAAAATATATCATCATATTTTGCATCAGTATTATGGCACGTAGTGTATATAGGTGCTTTAATTAAGATATTACTCTTAGCTGTACGCAGATAAAACGTTGTAGACCATCTCGAGTTGAAACGTGGCACCATAAAATTCAAAGATTCCAAGATTTCGACACAATCAAGTTTGTAATGAATGATTTTCCAAATAAATCGAGCACCTTGTATTTCCCGACGTTGACTAAGGGATTGAAAATTATGTCTGCGTAGTAGGTCGTCATAGTCAACACCTCTTGGGGGATATTCCCCAGAGATTTTCAACGAAAGGAATTTAAGAAACCTACGTTGTATACGCTCGATATCTAAACGATAGCAAATGTAATAAGGTGACCAGACTTGAGAAGCATATTCAAGTCTGCTAATAACTAAGGAATTGAAAAGACATTTAAATACATCAATGTTATCAAAGTACTTGACTGTACGAAAGACAAAACCAAGTGTTTTTGAGGCTGCGGTAACTATATTTTTTATGTGGGGAGAAAAGCTTAGAGTAGAATCAAAAAGCACACCAAGATCCATTGTGGAGGTTTTTCTTGTAATTACTTGACCATTTAATTTATAGTCATAGTTAATCGGACTGAGTCTTTTGGTATACGTTACAGAACAACATTTATTGATGTTTAACTTAAGATAATTGTTGGCACACCAATAGTTAATAGTGTCAAGACTCTGCTGTAGCTGAATAGCTTCATGAACAATCGAAACCGACGCATAAATTTTTAAATCATCTGCAAACGCAAGCACTCGACATTCAAGAGAGTTTAACAAATCATTTATAAATAAAACAAATAGCAAAGGTCCTAAGTTAGAACCCTGCGAAACACCAGAGGTTGCCTGATATTCAAATGACCTGTAGCCGTTGTAAAACACATAACTCACTCTGGCTGTTAAATAAGATTTCATAAGATGTAACAACGAAGAAGTCATGCCGAAAGAGCTAAGTTTCCTGAGAAGGATACCGTGGTGTACCATATCAAAAGCACTAGATAGATCGGTATATACAACGTCAACTTGTCCCTGTTTATTCAATTGTTCAGCAATAAATTGCGTTATAGTGACTAAGTTCGTAATCGTTGACCTACCAGAAATAAAGCCGTGCTGACATGTAGCAATGTAAGAGAAAGTTACTAAGTTTTTACTAAAGTAATTAAATATCTTCGTACGCTAGTTAAGTAACTGCGTTGAAAATGCGTGAAATTATTTTTTAATTATCGCACTAATAGCTGCAGAATAAGTACTGCAAGAGCAGAAACTATTCCTATTGTAAAAAGGGAAAGCAAGAATTGGAGTATGAGTACGATGAAAAATTTAAGTAAATTAAGATTGCCTGTACCCACAATAATCTATGGGTTCAAAATAAGTGATTGAATAACTTCGCTAGCTCTCAATCGAACTATTTTATTAATTGTTTACATTCCAACACAAAACACACGTTTTTATAAGGATAATATTGAACCTGAATTTCTGCGTCGGCTTAAACCAATAAAGACATAGAAGCTCTCGCCTAGTGCAGACGTTTATTTCGTCGTTTATTCGAAGTTTTAACAAAGAAACAAATTTATTTTTGCTGTACAAATACAATAAACTTTAGTAATCAACATTGTAAGTCGATTATTGACAATTTATAAATTAATATGATGTAAGAATTTCCACTTTTTCGATCGCCTTTAGATTGAATCTTTTTAAATGTAACTGCTAAAGAACGGATTACAAAACCAATCATCAGTTGATGCAACACGCACAGAATATTTTAAACTATTAAGAACTTAACTAGTTACAAAATTTATCTGCTTTTAAAATTAACAAAAAACACGATACTTGCCCTGTCTTAAGTACAATATCTGTGCGTTAGGTCATGGTCTGCGTTTTTGTGACTTTTTATGGCTTCGAACGTCGGAGAATAGTTGAAAACCAAGCTCCGCCGGAACATTTAAACTGCATTCAGCGACCCTCAAACAAGTTCTATGAAAAAGTAAAATAATTTTTATCTGCGTTATTATTGCTATCTGACTAATAGTTGTGTAACAAATTTTGCTTCTTTTTTGACCACTATTTGTGGTTTCAATTAAAGACAGGTTTAGAGACACGCTGTATAGCTTCTGAATTTCACGAAGGACATAAAAATTGAGCATGTAATTGTGTACCTCGCGTAAAGCGTAAAGCTGCTTGTAAAATACGAAATCACTTATTCATTCTCCTCATTTTCGGCGAAGGTCATAAAATTTCAATTAGCGAATCCTAATTAAGACAAACTTTTTTCCTCTTCCGTCGGAATCCGTAAGAATTCCTTCAGAATCTAATATTTGATTATGCGCTATGAAGCACGGCAAATTGCAACTTCGCTCCGGTAATAAGTTTTTCTGTACCAAATTAAATTAAAAGCGGCTTTCGGCTCTTATTTAACTTTTGTTCTCCGCCGTGCTTCCGTCTTCGGCGCCCTTCCTTCCAGTTAACGACGCCGTAACGCGCATAAATGAATAAAGCTCCGCCGGTCTTATTTTTCCTTAAAAGATTAAAAACTCCGGGAATTTGCTTTTTTTTGCCTCGCGTGTATTGCTCGTTGCCGTTGCGTCACCGAAAAATATGCGTGGGCGCGATTTTCCTCTGTTGATATTTCTCTGTTTGTGCTTTTTTTTTCTTTTAGAAAGGATTCATGAAGGCATCTGTTCAATTGTTCGTAGGAAAATTTGATTTAAAAAATGTAAACGTGGGGTAAATTCTAGTAGAAAAATTCGAGGAGGTTTGATTTATCTATTTTTCCGTCGATCGGCCTTTAAAGAATCTGGTTTACGTGTTAAAAAGAGGCCCAGCATATTAAAATGAATCGTGGCCTTGTTAGGCAACCGACTATACATGAATCGTCAAGTCAGTCTGAAAACTATTAATTAAGAACGTTAATTTGGTCAATGATTTATTCACTCCTATAAGGCACGATCGGCGGAAAAATATTGTAAACAACACCTGCGTTAATGGCGATTAATAATCTCTGCAAATTATTAAAAAAAAAAAACCTCTCGATTATTAATTAACGCTTTTGTTGGATTAAATATCTATTTCTATTTTGCCTCGGTGACAGAGCTATTATCGCACCCCATGCTCTTCCTTCGACCCTTACATTCCAACGAAATAAAACTAACACTACTAAACCTATAAAAGAAATGGTAAAGGATCGAATATTCAATACGGGGAGATGCAATGTTTCATAATGAAAAAAAAATAAGTTGCAATTAAATGATATTGTAACGTAATTAAAATACGTAATATTGCGGCCTTAAAATTTCCCATGATTCAGTTTTTCGTTGTAAACACGAATTGTCAAAAGTATGTAATCATTTTGAATGTCCGATACCAAATTTCAAAGCGGAAATGCATAAAATGCCAAACCACAAGCCTTCTGAAATCGAAAAGGTATTGCTTATGTTTATTTTATTTTTCTGTTAAATTCTATTACTTCCGTTCTAACACTTGCCTTACTTTTCTGCTGTAGTTAAAATATAACCAACAATCTAAAAACCAGATGACTTTTCAATGTCATGTCTTTAGTGTCAAATCGAAGAGAAAGCCTGGTTGACTAAAATAAAATTTCGACAGAAATAGGCTGCTTGACAAAAAAATCGCGCGAAATTTTAAGGCCGCAATAGTACAAGGTCAGAATAAAATGAGTCGAGCAGCGGAGGCTGAATTTCTTGGAATTTTGCACGCAACGTGCGTTTACAGAAAATGAAATCGAGGGTATGAAACCCGCAATATTGCACCTACTTTATGCACTCAATTAAGGATATATTTGCATAGCAAAGCAACAGCCGATATTTCCCACTTGCCCACAGTGAGGAAAAAAGTGTATGAAAGCTCCAGCAGTGGACAAGAAGTCGATCTTCCCAGTCTTTGGAGTGAAGCCTATTGACTTAACCACGCTTTGTGTTCCTCGTTGAAAGTTTATTTTTTGTTAATTATTTTTTTGTCAAATCAGACAGGTTCCTCAGTTTGTAATTAATTTTACGAATAAAGATGCAACTCTTCAGGGTGTGTTGTGTAAAGAAATCTATTTTCTAACAAAGGCTTTTTTTGTTATGTACTGAATATTCGCGTCTCTCGCTCTAAACTATTATTCTATTTATTACCATAATTTCATCGGTGTTTATTTATTTTGTTGTTTTGAATTATTTTTGGGTTGTTTGTAAAATCTTAATTTAATATTTCCAAATTCCATTTGGTCATAATTAAAAGAACATTAAAAAAAAAATTGTTGCAAATCGTCTTTGCGTGTTAGATCAAAAAGCGATCGTATGATGTTGCTGTTTAAGCGTTTTTATTTAAAAGGAAATTGCTCATATTAAAATTAATAATTCTTTTCGTTGTAATTATATGGTAAAATTTCACGTTTTGTTAATAGATTTTTATATTTATTTATTTATTTTTCTAAATGGCATTGTAAACTAAATTTCACATTTACGCAGTAGCAAGTCTGTTCAAATTGCAGTGGGGCCCTCAAGTATCCTCTGTATAGCGCTATGTCGGCCCTAATTGGGGCCTCATCAGCAGAACAGTAGCTCGAGAAGCTCCACCGCAATCCGAACGACTTGCCCGATTTTAAACCGGTAAGTCTAGTAATAGCAGACAGCTGCTTAAGGCGCGCCCTCAGGCGGCCAGGGGTTTGACCTTATACAGTGCGAGTCTCTCGAGCTACTCTTCTGCTGATGAGGCCCCAATTAGGGCCGAAACAGCGCTAAACAGAGGATGCTTGAGGGCCCCACTGCAATCTGAGCAGACTTGTTGCAGCGTAAATTTGCGACGACACGCGAATGTGTCCGCATTGTGCATTATAGCTTACTAGGCAGCAGTACGGTTGCCATTTGCTATAATAAACTTTCGCACAGTATAAGGTCAAAACCCCTGGTCACCTGAGGGCGCGCCTTAAGCTGTAAATTTCATATTTTGTTAATATATTGTTATGTTTAAAAATGTGGGCATTTTTATTTGAGTTCTTCTCGTAAGTAAAGTTTTCTATCTGAAGTCCAAGGAGATTAAAACCAGAGAGAAAATACAGGTAAACGCATTTCGAGCAACCGTGGAAAACAATTTGGAATCGATTTCTTGCGTTTTACCAAACCAGAAGCGCTACTAACAAAGAAAATCAACTTTGTACGGAGTGTTTAAAGAATTGGGGATAAGAGGGGATGAAAAGTGGATTTCCAACCCCCGTCTGCGCGGTTTTACAAAACAAAGAAAGAGTAAAGTACGAATGAATAACTAAACTATTCTGAAATACAATTGAAAAATGAACAGTGAAGGAAGCAGATGTTTGAAGTACGTCAGATAATTTTTTTTTTTTGGAATTTGTAAAAAGAAAGTGTTTTTAGAAGAAGAAAAACAGCAGAACACATTCCTCGCGTGCTTTATTTTCCGGCTAACAAATACTCCTATTATTTATGCATTCAGAAAATTGAATGTTGTCGCTTGGATTAGTCAGAAGAAAATTCGACGATGGGCTTTTACGATAATGGACGCATTAAATTTTGCAGGCGTTTATGTACCGAATAATTACTCGTAAATCCTAACGACGCGTTCCCACCTAATCGCAAAAATGACGAATTACGTCGTCCGCCGTAAAACGAGACACGATCAATTCAAAGTTACTTTTCCGACAGGGAAAAAACTGCAAGTTACTTTTAGTTCGGCCTGTTATAACAATTTCATTTCTCTTTGTCTACATTTAGTACTACAATTCAATGGCCGAGCCGAAGCCATAATTTAAAAGAAATTAACAAAGACGCGCAATTATATTAGGTGCGTTAGAGGCTATGTTTTGTAATTAATTCACGTGAGTTAAATACAACTCACACCACGTCATGATTTGGCGCCGCGTGAGTTACGCGTAACTTTATTCATGCGATTTTGGGTAGGCGGCAGACATACTCTCAAAGCGCTTGCTTTGTCTAACACACATAAAGAAAGAACAAACAACACGTACTGTACATCGGCCGCCTACCCAAATTCGTATGCACGAGACGTCGCTGATTTTAATTTCAGCGATTTGAAGCACTTGCTAACTATCACGTGAGTTAAGTACAACTCACACCAAACGCGTCGTGATTTGGCGCCGCGTGAGTTATGCATAGCTGTGTTGAAATATTGAATAAGTGAAACGCCGGTTAATTAATTAATAAAGGCAAGCAACTAAGTACATATATTCGGTGCAGTAGAGGCCAGGTATTTTAATTCGAGCGGTTTGGTACACTTTTAACGCGTTGACTGCCGCGTGAGTTAAATACAATTCACGCCGTGTCGTGGATTGGCGCCGCGCGTGAGTTACGTATAATTGCGCTGCTGAAACTTTGCCAAACAGACAACGGCCAACTCTAAAGGCTTCATTTCTCTCCATCCATCCACATTTTTGCCCCAATTAAGTCGACACGACACGAAGCCACAATTTCAAAAGTAATTAATAAAGGCGCGCAATTATATTCGGTGCATTAGAGGAGCCTAGGTATTTTAATTCGAGCGGTTCGGAACACTTTTAATTAGGAATGTCATCGCAGCTGAGGAAGGAAACGCATTAACGTCCGCCCCCTCTCCCTCACCATCAGAACTTTCTTTTCACGTTTAATTTCGTAATGAGCCGGATCTCGCTTTCGCGCGCTTCATACGTTGGCCGCGTGTCATTCAAATTAATTAACAACGTCTGAGGCTTTGATACTGTTTTGTTGTTCTGTTCTGCAGAAAGAAGGCTTCCCCGCCCCCTCCCCGAACATGGTTTGAAGGATTTCGTTCGTTTCGAATTTAATTGGAATTATCCCGAGACGGTTGGGGAAGCTGAAGGAATTTCATTTAGGGGCTTCTTCGGAAACAAATATTTTTTATACAATTACATGAAAAATTATAATCATTTTCAAAGTTTACACTTTAACACAAGCAAATTGTTAGCATCAAAAGGTAATTACGTTACCTCCTGATACTTAATGAAAATGGTGGCAAGTTAGCGCTGAAGGAGACTATCAGCTGTCGCGAACTAGTACTCAGATGGAGAAAGGGGTAGGTCAAATCAAAATCAAGGGCGTCAGGTAGGTAGGACCTCAGCTGATTACTACTCCACTGTAAAACCGACTCCGAAGGTTCACAGTGTGCGCCAAAATTCGGAAAACTTTCAGGAGTAACTTCACACTCGGACATTCAAAGCAGTAAATCGATGCAGCAAATCGCCACTTTGTACTTAAAAGACTTACATTTAACACAATGATACAAGATTAACGAGACAGCAAAACCGCAGCCCGTCGGTTAAAAATAATCTAACAAATTTACCGGTAGTCCTTACCAACATCTTTCACTTAAATAAATAAGCGTAGTTCGAACAGATTCACTACTGGTCTACAAAAAACGTTAACAAAAAATCTGCTTAAATTAACTTATACGTGAAGATACGTGAAAGTGTTAACTTCATGCGTAGACATGTGCCAGTATATTTATTTTATGAGCGAACATACAATACTTGAATAAAATAAATAATTCTGGTACGTTACGGTTTCGTGCGGAATTCGAGCGAAATTGAGGCTATCCAGCTGTCAAACGTAGACAAACGTTAGTGAGCAACGCCGACACTCGTGGAAAAGTCGTACTTCAGTTGCGCCAATGTTTCCAACTGCCGTGCTCTGCTGACCTTCGGAAAGCACGCTGATCTTATACATTGCACATACGCAATGGAATTCCGATGCGTAATTTAAACCGTTTACGCCCTCCTTTGTTAGAACAAAGAAATCAAGTATAAGCATGGGTCACGCTAGCATCGACATCCAATATTACCTTTTTTTAAAACTCAAACGGGTAGGCCGTTCGATACAATTGCTTTCAGCAAATCGAACGTCACTCAAGGCATCAAAGGATTCCAATAATACTGTATTTATTTAGAATTCTGCATGAAAATTATAACCTTGTAATGCCGAAAAGTGACGCTGTACTCGAGGATGCCGGACGCGAGTAACAAACAAACAAAATTTTTGCGAAGTTGTGGTTATCCAGCTGTCAACAAACGCAGATAAATGTCACCGTGCAGCGCCGACACTCGTGGAAAAGTTGTATTTCAGTTGCGTTGATGTTACCGACTGTACTTTGCTGACATTCGGAAAGCGCCCTGATCCTACACGTTGTACATATGCAAACCGTTTACGCCTTCGGCAGTAGGATTTTTGCCAGCCAGAGAAAACAGAACAACGAAAGGCGGAATAGAGGAAAGAAGCGGATTCCTCTGTCAGAACAAAGAAATCAAGTATAAGCATGGGTCACGCTAGGCATCGACTAACACAAACGGGTTAGCCGTTCGGTACAATTTGCTTTCAGCAAATCGAATATCACCCAAGGCATCAAATAATAATAGTAATACTCTTTATTGGCCCAAATATACAGCGTGGAAACTAAGTAGCGGATAAAATCCATAACTCCGTTAATATTTGTAATAGAGCAAAAATTTAAAAGGGGTATAGCGATTCAAATTACAGCGCATAAAAAGAAGTATATTTTGAGATATTTTCATGAATTTTCTTTAAGTTATGATGTCATCAAGATTTTTTTTAAATGACAACCTATATTTTTTATTTTTTATTTCGGTGGGATTCTTTAACCTGCTTTCAACAGTATAAAATTTTGGATCGATTACATAACAAAAAATTCAAGAAAAACGGCCATAAAAGTTTAATTGTAAAGTTGAAGAAATAAACAGAACATCTAGTTAGCTAGGTTTAAAACGAAACAAAATTAAGGTGTAAATAAACAAAATTTGATTTTGACAGTCATTGAAATCACAATAAAAGTTCAAACCGACGACCATGCACCAACTGACAATACCCAAGACGCTCATAAAATTCATTTATTACATTTTGAATAGTTTGAGGTGTTATTAACCTACACTCATGTCGAATTCTTTCTTTAAGATCGTC
The DNA here is from genome assembly GCA_036172665.1 of Prosopocoilus inquinatus. NCBI lineage: Eukaryota > Metazoa > Arthropoda > Insecta > Coleoptera > Lucanidae > Prosopocoilus > Prosopocoilus inquinatus. The sequence continues at coordinate 38,291,470 of CM069877.1, forward strand.
TAAGTTGTTAGGTCTATTTTTATACACCTTGCTTTTTAAGTACCCCCATAGAAAAAAGTCTAATGGCGTTAGATCAGGGGATCTAGCTGGCCATTTCATTGGACCTCTTCTTCCTATCCATCTACCTGGGAACATCTCGTCCAAATAACGTCGCACATCAACTGCGTAGTGTGGCGGAGCACCGTCGTGTTGCATCCAAATGTTATTGTTTGGTACGTCACAGTCATTTTCATTAGGAAATAATATCGCCAATGGAGGTACTAATTCGAATTGTAAGAAGTGTAGATATTTCTCACCAGTTAAATTACCTTCGATAAAGAATGGACCTAAAATTCTGTCACCGACAATTCCTGTCCATACGTTGAGCTTCTGGGGATGTTGAGTATGAGCTTCTTGCATCCAGTGGGGATTTTTCCTAGACCAATATCGACAATTATGTCTGTTAACAGTTCCATGTAAAGTAAAACTTGCCTCATCAGAAAAAATTATACGCTGCGAGAACATTGGATCACGATTGCAAATTTCCAACATTTCTTCACAAAATTCTCGTCTGTGATCATAGTCAGTTTCTGCTAACTCATGGACTAATTTTACTTTATACGGATGAAACTTTTGCATTTTTAAAAGTTTCAGTACCGAGGTATGGCTCAGGTTGTGCTCTAAAGCAATGTCTCGACTAGTCGAATGCGGATTATTTTCTATTTCTAGTAAAATATCAAGCTGCACATGGTCAATTAATTTTGTCTTAGGGTGGCCAGTTTTTGGAAGGTCTTTCACAATACCGTAATTTCGAAATTTATTTTCTATTCTGCTGACTGTGGATTGACTTATTTGCTGATCAGGATATTTGTCTATAAAAAGTCGACACACCTCTTGATGAGTTCTAATTCGATCGCCATACCCAATCATCATTAGAACTTCAATTCTTTGTTTTTCAGTCAGCAACACCATTTTGGTTAAAGGTTTTTAATAATTAGTGTAACTCCTACTATCCACAGGGAATAAAAATACTCACTTTATTGTGATAGGTATTTACAAGTTCTTGTCAATCAAACAAATTTTGTTTGTTTTACACCTAGCTAACTAGATATTCTGTTAATTTCTTCAACTTTACAATTAAATTTTTATGGCCGTTTTTCTTGAATTTTTTGTTATGTAATCGATTCAAAATTTTATACTGTTGAAAGTAGGTTAAAAAAACCCACCGAAATCAAAAATAAAAAATATAGGTTGTCATTTAAAAAAAATCTTGATGACGTCATAACTTAAAAAAAATCATGAAAATATCTCAAAATATACTTCTTCTTATGCGCTGTAATTTGAATCGCTATACCCCTTTTAGATTTTTGCTTTATTACAAATATTAACGGAGTTATGGATTTTATCCGCTACTTAGTTTCCACGCTGTATAAACAAAATCATAATTAACAAAATTAGACATAAAGTGCATTCGAACCAAAAGGCGAAGTTCAGTTGCAACCAGGTTGCACTGTTCTTCCACTTCACCTTACACTTCTAATTAACGAGATGGGAGATAAGAATGCAAGTTTTGACAGTATACAGTTTCTTTTTTTTAAGCAAATAAAGTTGTACTTAGAAGAGAAAGAAATGTACAGACTATGTGAAAAATTAATTCTAAATTTCGGCGATCTAGTTACATAAATACAACTATTTGTTTCATATGCAAAACATGGCTGTATTTATTTTTGAATTGAACTTTGTTTAAGATTTTTAAGTCATCAGATAGTGCATTGAATATAGTGGCAACATTATATTGAAATGACCTTTCAAAAAGAGCAGTTCTATGTAGAGGTGGAGCTATTAATGTTTATATTGTGCGCATCTGTTCTAAAGCGTATTTTATTATAAAGGTAAGATGGACTGTTTTCATGAATAGGTTTGATATAAAAAGTTGCTAAATGCAGCTTAGGCTTGTTAACCATATTTAACCAATGCATTTCTTTTAATTTAAATGATACCCGTCCTCTACTTCTTAAACCGTATATGAGGCGTACACAGGTGTTCTGAACTCTTTGAATTCTTTTACTCGTTAACGAGCCTAAACAAGGACCGTACACTATATCTGCAAATGTAAAATGCGATAAGACCAGGGATTCACAAAGCATTGTTCTAGTTGCAATATTGAGAACTGATTTGTTAGCATATAGTAATTTTATATTAGTAAACGTTTTTTTAATGCAATTCTTAATATGCTTAACAAATCGAACATCTGTATCCAAAACAAGTGAAAAGTTTACGTTGAAACGTTTTTCCGAAGAGTATTACTAAAGATTTTTTTTGGGTTTAAAATTAAACAGTGTTGCTTCGACACTCGTGACAAATTCAAGATATCAGAATTGACAAATTGATTTGCTTGTTCAATATCGGTGGCTTTAAATGAATAATATAATTGAGTGTCGTCAGCATAATAATGACTAGTGCAATACTCGAGACATTTACTTAAATTACTGGTGTATAAAGTAAACAGTAATGACTCTAAAATTGAGCCCTGGGGAACACCGGTCTTAACTGCACGTGCATTAGAGAAATTATGGTTAATATTTATTATTTGATACCTTTGATAATCATTTAAGTAATTAATTTAGCTGTAACAGATTCTGCACAGTTTCCGAACCCAACAAAGCGCAAAACTGATAGAAGTAACTTGTGGTTGACCGTCTCAAAAGCTCTAGAAAAGTCTAAAAAAATTAGTGCCGTAAGATCATCCCGATCAGCTGCATTCAGGATCTCATCAGTAATATGCATAAGAGCTGTTATGCTGTTATGCTGTTATCTTGAATTATTTTTGGTTGATTGTACAATCATCCGGCACGCGTCCGCAGAAGAATGAGATCAAACGCACGAAAGCTGCAATATTACCCTAATTATGCACGCAATTAAGGATATTTTTTTTTGCGTAGCAAATGCAACATCAGATATTCTCTGCTTGTGTAACAGTAGAGAAGGCAAAAGTGCTTGCGTAAAGCGGGAGCGTACAAAAGGTTGATCTTCAGAAGCATTCGAGGGAAGCCTCTTGACTTAATTACGCTGCATTCTTCATTTTTTTTAATTTTATTTATTCATTTCAACTCTTCAAGGCCACAGGTGACTGCAATACGAATTCATTTCAAAATAAATCCTGAACGTGGCAATTTTGTCTTACGTGATTTCTTGCCAGCGCCATGCATTCAGACACAACGTTTCAAAGTAGAGCCGTCAGTGTACCTCGAATTAAATCACTATTAAAGAGGAAATATGCAAATCTCATCCCGATTGCACTTGTGAAACACTAATAAAAAAAATCGAAGTGACCTACATACGTGATTTTTTTTCGTAATAACATTCCAACAACTGCCTTCGTCGCCATCTGGCGAGCTGTACGTGAACAATCCTCAGTTCTGGAATGAAAATTACCAGCAGCATAATTTCACTTAAAATTTGAATTTTATTTTATTTAAATAAATTAGTTTTAGCGCAATCTCCGGACGTACGTTATTAATTCTTTTATTTTTCTGATAAAATTTTATCAATACAGGTTGATTCGTAATAAATGTCCGGCTCGTTAAGGGCGTCTTGACTAAGGTCATCAAGTACGAAATTACAAAAAGTAAGCAGTAAAAAAGTTTATCGGAGATATTTCCACAAAAACATACTCCTCTTTTGAATCCCAAATCAAAAAAATCAGGGGAGGGAGGGGGGCTGACTGTTTACATATTTTATAAACTGTGTCACTACGCCAACAAAAACGAAAGTTGTGTGAGTAGAAAAATTCTGCGAAGCGCATATTGATTTTTTTGGTGGCAGCGGTGGGATATTTACCCCTTTAAACTTCTAACCCGGTCGGTCTCTTATAATGGTGGCAGTGGTGAAATATTCACTCCTTTTAATGCCGTCGGTCTCTTACAAAGACAACCATTTTTTTAAAAAGAATTAAAGTAAATGTGGGACAATTACCAATTTTTGAGTCGTCTCTTATCTGATGAAAATTTGAAGAAAATAGTTTTTAAACTTTAAAAGGGCACTATTATAATTGGAAGCAACGCTGATACGGTGTGAAAACCACTTCTAGGGAACGACAAAAAGTTTTTTTTTTATTATCTTATTCGTCGTCACTGAAATAATTAATTTAGCAAACTTCAAAGAATCTCATGCTTTGCTTTTTATTTTAGAGCCTTGTTTGGGCATTCGTTTTAAAATAATCCGGCCATAAAGTAGTACAAAATTCTAGATGCATTACCATTTCTTTATAGTTTTAAATAAATACTGTATATAATTTTTACGAAAGCCTGATTGATTATTTGGTAACAAGTTATAGTCATTTAGATAATTCATGATTTGCTTGCACATGATTCTTTTTAATAGTTTGGACATTGTTGGCTATAAACTTATTGGTCTTAAGTCTTTGAAATCAGTAGGTTCTGATACTTTCGGAATCGGAACAACATGAGCTATTTTCCAAACTGTAGGAAACACCATATTTAAGATGGAAAAGTTAATTATGTGAGTGATAAAGGGTATTATGCGAGGACAACAGAAACTAAGTATTTTAATATTCCAGGATTCCAAGGATTCCAGTAACACTGCATTAATTTAAACTAACGGTTTTACATTTTTATGATTTTGTCAGTGTGATTGGGTTGTCTTTAGACATTTTTTAGTGCTTTTAAGTTGGTAGCGTACTGAAGATGGCAGCTTAGCTGACGAAATACGTATCTACGGATATAAAAAATATTGTGGGCGGAGGTTAATTTCAATTACTGCATTAATTTAGAATTCTGCATTAAAATGCAGCTTGTAATGTGTAAACGCAAAATGACGCTGTACGTGAGGATGCCGAACGCGAGAAACAAACGGTGACCAATCAGAGCACAGAAATGGATAGCGTGATCATCTAGAACCAACAGGAAACCTTGATATCGAACGGGGAGAAGAATTATCTAGTGAGCGAGACTGCCCCGGAACGGTAAAAGATTTTCAAGAACAAATGGGCAATAAAAATTATCTTTGTAGGACGGTAAGTTAAAAGGAAAAAGTTTGGAAACCTATGCTACAAAACTTGATCATTCAGGTGTGTGTATATCCTACTAAAGCTTTTAGTTTTATGGTGAAATAAAAGCTTTTAAGTCTTGTTGTTCGAAAATAGATGTTAATCAATTTTATAATATCTCCGGCAACAGTTTGTTGTCTTGCTCGGAGGCAATTCTGGCTTTGGCTTTCAGCTAAACATCCACCCACCCTAAAATTATGCATAAAATTTTCATTTTCCCCCTTCTACACATGCATGTTTCCGACGGGCAAATAAACTTGTGTACGTAATTTGAAGACGCCACTCTCTCTCTCCGGCAACGATGTCTTGAGAATTCAGTCCCGAGGCGATTAAAGCAGACCTTGTAATTATGTCATAAGTTGTGATGAGATGGCTTTACGAGTACGCGTTTTGCTTATACACATGCAAGAAAGAATGCATTCAGTATTGGATTCGGAAAAGAAAACCTAAATAGGAAACAAATTGATAACAGACGTTCGCTGAAAATATTAATAATGAAAAGGGAAAAAGACTTACCATTTACTAGCAGGACGTTCACCTACAAAAAAATTAAAATAATTAAAAATGCAAATTAAAATTACACGGCAAAGACTGTTGAAGGATCTCAGAAAGTTAAGAATACAAGAAATTGATATTACGATAATGAATTTCTTTGGATATTGTACTGTAATTATTGATTTAAATAAAAACATTTTTATGTCGTCTAGACAAAAGCCGTTCTTTAATTAAATTTTGTGTAGTATAGCTTCCCTGAGATAAGGCCTTACAGGTGAGATATAAATTTTCGAAACATGGTCCGTTACGTTGTGTTGTTAACGTCACTAATGAATTACTTTTGCCAGTTCCCGAGCTTCCGCGCGTTTTGCTTGATCCACCGAATAGATCACTATGACGTTCAGAAGTTTTCATTTGCGATTGCGTCATCGAAATTTTGCAAGAGTGTCTTCAAGGACTTTTGTTAAAAGTTACATTTAAAAACATTTTTACTTTTTACCAAACGCGAAACCCTACCACAGGTTGCAGCTATTAATATCAACTGCCCGTACACGTAGTAAAAGATTAATTTCATTTTTGTTATACATTAATTGCATTAATTTCTCGTATTAGATTGGATAATCTGGATAATCCGAAATTTATTGGATTCAATATAAGTTATTGAAAAATTTACTCAATTAATTAAATTAAAATATATATAAATAAAATAAATAAATATGTTACGCGTTAATTCCTTGTTATATTCGGCAACTACGTGTGGTATGTGTTTGATTTAGTGTGGTGGTAACACTGTGTTCCGGAGGTGACGTCGTTTGAAATCGTGGAGGCTTTGGTGTTCACGCTCTTCGCATCCTGTATTATGGATTGGCCGCCATTTTACTGGTAAAGAATCGTTTCCAGCATCCTGGATCTTACGTTCGGCAGTCATTGCCATGAACACAAGTCTTATATATATCGTGAGTTTGTACGTAATTGAGTTGGAAAGTTCTAAAATAAAGTGTATCTGGTATCCTTTAAACCCTAAGTGTACTTTAATTTGCTTTTGAGCAAATTCTTCCGAGCGAATACACCGAATCTGCATTAAAAATCAGAGGTAATTAGTTTGCGATGTTAGTATGAGGTTTGTAATTGGTTTCTTTGTTTTCACAGACGAGTCCGCTTCTAGCTACGCCTTTTAGCTCCGTTTTTATTAGCGCTCCCTATTTTCGCTTTTACGTTCGTTTACGGTGAAAACCCCATTTTCTTCGAGGTCGCCAATACGACGCCTGGCTCGAAGGGATGATAAGAGTAGCCGATCATTGATCGAGATTTGATTTATTTGCGAGAGAGGGCGTCACTGTGCTCACAACTGCCTACGACCGTTAACGTCGCCTAGTCGTTTAACAGAAATTAAACTAACGTATATTTCTGTTTTATAACCGACGTAACTTAATTGTTTACGTAAATAGTTTCGGCACATATTTGTGCACTAGTAACGTTTTCGGAAGATTGAATTACCCATTCACAGGCCAGTATTGAACCTATTTGATTTTATATTTATTTAAATTGAAAATTGTACCGAGATTAAAGTATTTAGGTAACGGTAGGCCCCTCGGGCTATTGCGTTTCCCGTTGTTGCCTTACGATTTAATGTGCTGCCTAAATATATTTATTTTAAGTTCGTTTGGTGTTTTGCTGCGTCGACAAATTATCTTGAATGTTTGTGTGTTAAGAATATCAGCGCACGCTGTAAATCCTTGGGAGTCGGTTACATAGTGTGTATATCAGCTGGGGCAACTTCTTGGCTCCCTTATTGTTTATAAGCCTATACCCTTCTCCGTCAGAGAAGCTAGCCCGGGACAGCTGATAGACTTCACCGCGCAACTTGCCACCAGGTTTCGGTAAGTGACCAGGAGTTAACGTAAATGTAATAAGGTGGTAACAAATAATTTATTATAAAACTAAAATCTGTTAGTTTCAAGGAACATTAGTGTGTAAAATATTTTTACAAATTCTATGTTACAAATACAATGTCAGATCAGTTTCACCGGTTTCCTTGAATCGCAAATTGACGAGATAATTGGACTACGAAATCCTCGCTTTTTCAGGAAATTGTGTTCAGCTGATGCATTGTAGGAGGCATTTTCTTCAATAAGGATAATATAGAATGGTAAAATTGAACCAAGAATATTTTCTGAAACGATTCTTAAGGGGTTCTTGTACATTTACAAAGAAAATCACCCTCTTTCGTTTATGTATGTTTGGTTCTTGGACTCCGAAGCTGTGAAAATTGGTTTAAACTGCCGAAACGTACCCATTTATAAATTAAACACAGTTGGACACAATTTAGGTGTATTAAAGCAAAAACGCAGATGGTATTTATAATGCAATTCAGTTAAAATTGATATTCTGGGGAATAATAAAAATTGATCTTTTCCTTTAAGATAAGACAGAACTGAAAATTCAGGATTACCTGCTGCGTTTCTGTCTAGACTTACGTGTTGTTGTTTATAACAATAGGATTCGGTGCCCTTGAAGTTACCACGGCGTCGTAAATTCTTAGAGCTTCGTGGAAGCTAACCATCCCTTCATAAACCGCCCTCCACCTGGCGAAACAGCTACAAACTGGAAGGGCTTATCAGTTGAGAATGGGTGAGAAAAAACAGCGATAATTAACAAAAAGGAATAGTCAAATTGGAATGAAGATAAAGCATAAAATTTCGCTTATCGTGTATGGGAATATGCAGTTTCGTTTCGTCTTCGTGTTCGTCACGTGACATGTGAGTGTTAAGAGGGTGCGTGACTGCGTTGCTAGGTGCATTGAATGGGCAGACAGCTTCCTTGTTGCAGTTCAAGTGAGCTTAGCAAGCGTTAACACACGACTTTCTCCGAAGCTCGTTCCGTAAAGTGTGGGGGTGACCCCGTCTTTGGTGCCTACGTCTCCCTGAGACGTGGGGCATATTATCGTTTCCGGCGAGAGTCTCGGGGAGGTAACGCATTTCTGCGACTAAGGCTGGATATTTGCTTTTCAGAAATATAGCTTCCTTAGCTTTTCCTAGCATACACCAACGCGAAAGTCGCGTGGTCAGGTATGGTTTTTGCACGGCACTCCTCTTGTTCACAGATTAATTTTTGACGTTTTCTTCAACAGGCTCTTAAAGCACACAGTGGACAGCGCTTCTCGTTAGAATTCCGATTTTTAGTTTGCGCCCTAGTAAGAGCCGGAGTGTCCGACTTTTAGGGACACCACCGAGGTAAACTACTTCGGTAACACACGGAGCTTTCCAATGAGTAACCATTGATTCACATTCTGCAAAGCAGTGCAATGCAAGCTTGTTCTTGTTTTTAACATGATACCCTAGTATGATCTCATTTCTTAGTATACCGCAAGCTGACTAATGCTTTCTTTATATAAGCTGCATGTTTAATTTGTATTTTCAAATGAATCGTACTTCCACATGATTTATAATTCAAAGGAATCGACTTGATTTCTAATTTAATAAAGTATCTTAATTAAATAAAGTATACTGAATTGCACAAAAAGATAACGATAACAATCTGGGTTCTTACAAAGGAATAGCATTAGTAACAGAAAATTTAACCTCCGCATTGAACCCTCCCATTACCATTTAAATTGACATTTCAAGATGATCGATAAGTGGTTGAATGTAATCATCATGAACAGACAATCCAATTTAATGTACAATAATTGTTTCCATTATCTCAAGTATTGGGCTTATAGTTTATAACAAGCCAATTTCTGATACACTAAATTAGGTGTATTAACAATCCTCAATGTTCGCAGAGTGTATGATTAGATGCTTAAGGCTACTCGAACGTAACGTATACATACACACACCATATGTAATGTAAACGTGTTTGCGCCTCATTTCTGACTACCCGATAACTTATTCGGAACGAAACGTAAAACCGGCTAAAACAAGAAACACCTACTTCGGTGGTAGCATTAACTCGCAAAGATAGCATCAAACAATATTTAAAATTGCCATAGCCGAATTTGAATTGTATATTCGTCCCCCGAAAGGGAGGGCAAATAAATACCATCAGGGTTCGTATAAACGCAAACGCGTAAGCTCCGAAGTATTTTTCAATGGTTTCAACATTATTTACATAGATATAACTCCGAAATGAATCGGCCCCTGAAAAATTCACGACGACGCCGATTAACATTTGCGCGAAGCGGAAGGTTTCACTTTCTCGAATTTGTTTCACGCGGGCTCGCGTTTGATGTCGCCATGTTTATTTAACGCTTTCCGAAACTCTCTTTGACGCGCGGAAGGAAATAAAAATGTCTATTAGGTTCCTGTTTCTGTTCTGTGCGAACTCGTCGAGGTGAGATCGAATTGCGAGAACCTAATTCGTATTTAAAATTTACCCGATTTGATAAAGTCTTCGTGTTTTTGATCCACTTGATGTTCTCAGGTGGTTTATCTTTGATGAGTTTAGGAAAAAATCGAAAATTTTTTCCTCTTGGTTTTCTTCTAAAATATTTATTTCAAAATGAGGATTACAGAGTTTTTAAAAAAATAAATTCGATTTTACTTCGTTCCAGTTCAAAATTTCGCTAATCTTATGAATCTCTGTACATGACTATCATTCCAGGAAATAGATTTGGATGATTCTTGTGCAAATTACATCTCGTGTGCTTCTTTAAGAAGTTATTCAATCGGTTTGTCGCTTTAAGATCGAATTTACGTCACATTGTGACTATGATGCAATATTTAAACAGCTACGAGGCGGCGTCTTTGTCGGTAGATTTCAAAGGAAGCCGCGATTCTTTAAACAATCCTTACAATGTTGAATTTCGAGTGCGTTGTTAATAAAGACCTGGTTTTAGTATGAAAAGTCAGAAATTGATTTCCAAATCGTTTTCCACCAACTGCTCGAATGGCGTCTACTTATATTCTTGGAATTGTCAAAAAAAATTGTCCTTTTCTCTTTCTCTATAATAGTGTTTCCTTATAATAGTGCAAATAAAAATCCGAATCTTTAATTAAGAAATTATATTCAACTATATATATAAGAAAAATTTTCGTACAATAGCAAACAGAATACAAACAAAGAATATACGAATTAAATTAAATTAATTAATTAAATTTTTACAATTAGCATAAAGTTGAAGTTAGAATATGGAAGAAAAGGTCATTAAAAATCCGTTTACTTCTAAGAACCTTTAACATCAATGATACTTCATTCAAACTTACCCTCGCCGATAGGAGATGCTTCTTAGAAACACTTTATTTAAATTAAATTAGGGAAATTGACTGTTGGAATAAATTTTGAATTTTGCAAACTTCACGGCGAAGAAATTTAAGACGCGTTTTACACACACAAAGTCACACTCGGCACTCTCTGCGAGCTCTCTTCTCTGGTCGTGTTTATTATGATCAAGGGTGACGTGGTGGGGCTAAAGGTATCTCAGAGAATTAAAAAAAATAATGATACGAAATATGAAAGGAAAAATAATGTTAGGAATCTGGATTCTCATACTTTTCGTTTTCAGCAAGCTATTAATATCTGGCGATATGGCGCAACACCGTGCGTCACCTGTTTCAAAGCGATCGCCTTTGACTTGAATGTCAAGAATTTTCGTTTTGACTTTTGTTGGTTTTTATTTGCGTTTTCATAGCAAACATCTGCGTCGGTTTTCTTTGCAGGCGAATTACAAAGGAGTGCCGGCCGTTGTAGTATCATATTTGTCTCTGGGCTCGTCACGCCATATGCGGATGAAAAGGTTATCCGGCCGGTTGATTGGATAGTCAGCTTCCATTTTAAATTTGGGGCGCAGACAAGTGGTAATTATTCAATCTGTCTTTGAGGTTTTGTTTGCAATTAATCGTCGGTACAACCTTCTTCGGGGCACATCTCGTGTTGTATGGAAATTTGATCACGTTTTCGGTGTTCACGTCACAGGGGGACGTGAGACACAGCACGTCTCGTGCAGTGTGTTTTCGGTATCCACGTTCCAGGGGGAGTTTTGACATATTTCGTATTTGGCGAGGGCCTCAGAGAGGCATTGCGTGGTGCGGCAAGGCCGGATTTTACTATTGCTCCGAAGGAACAAATGCTTTCCCAGTTTGTATCGACGTGGTGTGGTTAGGTACGTGCCATTGTTGCCTTAATTTTTGACATTTCCTCTAACAGGCCTCTAGTCTACTATCAGACAAGTCCAAGTCAAGAATTTCCGTTTTGACTTTGATTGCTTTTTATTTGCGTTTTAATAGCAAACACCTGCGTCGGTTTTCTTTGTAGGCGAATTACAAAGGAGTGCCGGCCGTTGTAGTTTTCATTTTTATCTCCGAGCGGGGGTGACTTTCTGCGTTATCAAACGTCGATGGGATAGACAGCTTCCATTTTGAATTTTAGAGTAACCAAGTGATGACTATTTAACCTGCGTTCTAGGTTTGGTTTGCAAGTAGTCATCGATACAATCTTCTTCGGGATACGTCTCGTGCTGTGTGGGAAGTTGACTACGTTTACGATGTCCACGTCCTGGGGGGATCTGGGACACGACCTTCTTCGGGACACGGTTCGTGTGCTTCGTGTCCACGTCCCAGGAGGACGTGGTACACATTTTCGTTTTCGGCGAGGGCCTCAGGGAGGCGTCGCATGGTACGGCTAAAGCCGAGTTTTACTAATTTCCCGTAGAAATGAACCCTTTTCCCAGTTTGTACCGATGTGGCATGGTCAGGTATTGTCTAGTGTTGCCCTCATTCGTGAGTTAATCTTTGACGTTTCCTCCAACGAGCTTCTAGTCTATAATCAGATTTCTATTCAAGAATTTCCGTTTAGAGTTTTATTGCTGGTGATTTGTGTTTTAATAGCAAACACCTGCGTCGGTTTTCTTTGTAGGCGAATTACAAACGAGTGCCGGCCGTTGTAGTTTTCATTTTTGTCTCCGAGCGGGGGTGACTTTCTGCGTTATCAAACGTCGATGGGATAGACAGCTTCCATTTTGAATTTTAGAGTAACCAAGTGATGACTATTTAACCTGCGTTCTAGGTTTGGTTTGCAAGTAGTCATCGATACAATCTTCTTCGGGATACGTCTCGTGCTGTGTGGGAAGTTGACTACGTTTACGATGTCCACGTCCTGGGGGGACCTGGGACACGACCTTCTTCGGGACACGGTTCGTGTGCTTCGTGTCCACGTCCCAGGAGGACGTGGCACACATTTTCGTTTTCGGCGAGGGCCTCAGGGAGGGATCGCATGGTACGGCTAAAGCCGAGTTTTACTCATTTCCCGAAATGAACCCTTTTCCCAGTTTGTGCCAATGTGATATGGTCAGGTATTGTCTAGTGTTGCCCTCATTCGTGAGTTAATCTTTGACGTTTCCTCCAACGAGCTTCTAGTCTGCGGACAAGCTTCTAGTCTATAATCAGATTTCTAGTCAAGAATTTCCGTTTTGAGTTTTATTGCTCGTGATTTGCGTTTTAATATCAAACACCTGCGTCGGTTTTCTTTGTAGGCGAATTACAAAGGAATGTCGACCGTTTTAGTTTCAGTTTTGTCTCCGAGCTCGTCACTCGTTATGTGGGTGTAGTGACTTTCTAGGTGAACATTACATTACATTATCAAACGTTGATAAGAGAGACAGCAGCAACTGGTGACTATTTAACCTGCGTTCGAGGTTTGGTTTGCACGTTAAGTCATTAAGTCAAGTCATCGTTCACGTCCCAGGGGGAGAAACAAACGCTTTTCCTAGTTTGTATGGACGTGGTGTGGTGTGGTTAGGTACGTTCCCTAGTCTTCATTCGCGGGTTAATCTTTTACGTCTTCTCCAACAGGCTTCTAGTCTATGGTTAGTCTTCTAGTTTTGGTCTTGATATTTGTAATTTATTTACTTTGTTTGCGAATAGAGGAAGCCCTTTTCTTAATTTCTGATTAAAATTAGGTGGCGTTGAATTTCCCACTTGTTTTAAATTTCCCAGTCCGTCACGATTGAGTTGCCGGCATTGTGCCGAAGTGAATTTCTACGGTATCACATCTTGCTAGTGCAACGTCTTTAACTTTTCCCAGGATATCGTTTTCTTTTTAAGTCCAGGCACATTCGAAGGATTTCTTAAGTGCGTATTCTTTACTAAATTACCGCCAGACGTCGCTGGAGTGCATGGAAACTCTTTTGTTGCGGCCAGGAGTTAGAGACCTACAGAAATACAACATCACCCTCGCGGTGAATCGGTTTGGAATGTGTCCAAGATTAGGAACGGAATGCCCAGGGTTTCTGGCTCATAATTTCTGCTTTTCAAAACTTGATTGTGGTGACCTTGATTTGTTTTATATTATTGATGCGTCATGTGGGGAGAAAATATAAGAAGAAGTAAGTGCAATTAACACAGTCGTTTGTGTGGTTACCTACGATTAAAAATATGACCAACTATTTCACAAAAATATGATAAATTATTTTACAATTCATTTAGATTAAGTAATTATTACTCTAAGGCCCGATTTCACCATCACAGATTAACTTTAAACTTCGCTTTATTCCCATGGTAACAATTGCAAGGAATAAAACGGAGCTTAAAGTTAAACTGTGATGGTGAAACCGGGCCTAAGGCCCGGTTTTTCTATCACAGTTTAATTTTAAGCTTCGCTTTATCCCCATGGTGACAATTATAAGGACAAATGTTTCCATAGGAATAAAACCGAGCTTAAAGTTAAACTCCGATTGAAAGACTGGCCCTAAGACGTGCGGACGTGTGGACTGGGGATTTGGAAACAGCCGCTCAATGCTTCTCAAGTACACTTTATTTAAGCGAAATCAGGAAAATTAATTAAGAAAACAATTCTGAATTTTGAAAAAACTTTACAACAGGAAAATTAGAACGCGGAGCTGCTCTCTATTTTCTTCTCTGGATCCAGAATGAAGGGGTGGCCAGCGAAATGGGAGTATTACGCAGAGTGCAGAGTATTTACTTTCGTAAAAGAACAGTTTTATTTTATAGGGGCACATTTTGAGAACGGTCCGACTAATTACCAAAATGATGTCTTATTGATTCAGCGACGGCTTGATTTCTTTTCGACCTCGTTTGGTGTATTGAGCGAAACTCATTCGTCGGTCTTCATCTGTCTAGCTTCAAATTTATCTATTTAGACCTCGGTTCGATTAATGATTGGACGATTTCATTGGATCGCAGCAGCGCACGGGTTTTTAAGAGAACCGCAATTTTTTATATGACGTCGCGCATTTAAAGGTTTGAAAGGGTCTTTATTTGAGAGCAGAAATTGGGTGCGTTCTAAAAATAACCGTCGGCCGTGGATATAATGAAATCATTGTTTCAGCGGACGCTTGAATTTTCAATTAAATAACAACGCCGGACAACAAAGTAAAAGGCCGAGTAATGGTACATATTGACAAAGAGATACGACAGAAGGGCTTGGCAAACACGCCCGCGCCCGTATTCCGCCTGAAATATCGAAGCCTTAACAGCTTCGCTCCATCCGGATTAAGTTAGAAGCATACATACGCCGCATTCTCCTTATTTACAATACCCTCGGCAAAAAGACATATAGGAGTTTATTCATTTATTCTGAAAGGGTCCGCCGCGTATTGGAGGTTTAAAATCAAAATGGTCTATTGAGCTTCCTTGAGCGGGGGGGAAATCGAGTGATGCTCTAGTTACAGTTGGAATTTAATTTGATTCAAACTAAACTTGGGGGGGGGAAGCTAGACTTCCTTCCCTATCCTCATTTTTTTTTTTTTGAACGAAGACAAAGATAACTTTTATTTTATTTTTCCCGGCGAATCACACCGAAAAAAATTACGCCCGCCCCGCAAGCAATAAACACCCGTCATTTGCCTCGACTCCGAAAGTTTTCTCATCATGAACGTATGAACTTAACGCTTCCATAAAATTTGATAAACTGCACAAGGGCGCGCCGTAAATTCCGCTTAAGTTGGAAATATCCAAAAATCCAGGGGGCGCGGGGCGCGTCGCAGAACGTTCCCGGCGAAATTAATTCTCCAAGTTGGCGAACTTGCGAATTAAAGCGAACCGACGGTATAATCCCGGATAATCTGCATTCATACGTCCTCTTTCAGTTGCACCCCTTTTTTTTCATTGTGGGCGATCTTCCTCGTGTACGAACGCTGATCGCAGGCGATACTACCCCCCCCCCTCCCCCCAACTAAATATACTTTCAAAATGCTAATTCGTCGACTTCTTTTAGAATTACTTCTTCTTTCCCGCCATGTTGGGGTGGAAATATTACGTGATATGAGTCAATTTTCTTTCGCATATTTATTTTGGCCGATAACATCTAGACGTCGTGTCCTCCAGCGCCAGTCGGAGCGCAGGCGAAATTATGCAAACTTTGTTATTACAGTGCCCACACGTTTGCTTGCAATTTTCTCTGCGATAATGGGTTTGCCAAAGCGAGAGACTGAAAGAGAAATTATTAATTATTTCTCATTTCGGAGACTACTTGCACGCCCTCGCTGTTTGGAATACACAATGAAGTGCCAGGTAAATTGGCCCACCCACATCATTTACATAAAAACATATTTTGTTTTAATTATTATTGAGCTGCTACAATTCTCCACCCGATGGAATCTACGATGTATTGTAACAGAAGAAATAATTATGTAAGATCGGCCCTGATTTCTCCTGACTCATCCAAGCAAGCCTCGGCCTGCATTCGCACATCGGTTACATAACACTAGCCACTAGCAAAGTAACATGAGTCGTCGGGATTTTTCAAGAACGAAGCCTAACCCAAAAGCTCAAGTTAACTGGAAACTAGGTCAATTAGTTTCACCGCAGTTCATATAAATAGTTAGCTTTTCTGATTGCAAGTTAGTTCGACAACACCATTGTGTCAGAGTACGCGAACTCAAGTCGCCCAGTAAAGTGTTTCTTCTTTGTATTTTGCAACGCCAATAAATGTGCCCTATAAATCTATCTACGCCCCGTAATCCGTGATGTATTTGGTACAGACGCGTCAGCCAATAAGTCAACGTAACAATATTGGAAGTATAAATGGGTTGCGGTAGTTTACTTCACATGGTCTTCGAAATACTCAAACGAGTACCACAGGGAATAAAATTAACCATTGCAAAAACTATTGCATCCTCCTTCTCTACCGATCATTAATGGGCGACATGGAAGCAGCAAGACGAACAAGAAACGTGAAACGCAAAACTTTGCTCGCTCGCCTTTCCACGTGGTATGCCAACACTTTCGATGAATGGTTGTTACAGTTTTCTTTTTGTGTTTGCTGAAGTAATGTGCGCCTAATTTTTGTTGCGAGTTCGGTAGGTGGCCGTTAGTTCGCGGAGCAAATCCCATTTGAATCAGGGTTGCGCGTGCTTTTGGGTGGCGCGCGCTGACTTCACTTGACTTACGCACGTCGCTTGCGGTGTTGGTCAACTCTGTGTGCTTTGGAAGTTTAATTGGACCCCATTTTTTCTTCGGGTTTTCGTATTGCAAGGAAGTCTTCCCCATTGCTGTTGGGGCCGCTGTTTGCGGATTTGTTTAACGACGACGTGCGATGGTGCTCTTGGATTTTTCATGAGGTGAGTTTTCTTCCTCCTTCTCCGTCTCTTGTACGGGCGCCATTTGCTGATCACGTTTTCGTTTTGTTGGTGGCGTTTTATTAATTTGCTGTTGTTTTCCCCTTTTTCAAAAGCAACTTGTACGGGGCCTATCTACTACCCCCGCGTTTGTGAGGAAGCCCTTTGACGCAAGTTTGCTGAATCCGACGGCGTAACTCAGCTTTTTTGGTTCGTTCCTTTTTTTTTGCTCCTGACGTCGACACAGCCAACGCCCTAGAGAGGAAAAACTCGAACGTCCCGGAACCATCGCAGGTGGGACCCATTGGATCGTGGAAAATCGTTTTTTTTAACACCACGTAAGCTTGAACCATTTCTGTCTTTTTTTTATTTTCTCTCACCGGCTAAGTCCCGACTTCGGCGTTCCGCGGAGTGTGACGTTGACTCGAGCGGGACGGCTTGTGAACATACGGATTTATTTTATTTTTTTGCGGCGGCAACCTCACTGAGACGGGTCTCACCGTTTGCTTGTTTACATCATTTCTTTTGTAGATCTCCGAGTAATTTTACCGTTGTTAAAGTTCCGTTTACACTTTGTTTTTTATTCTGTATCGTTTTTTTTTTTTGATTTGTTAAATTGAGGCTCTGAGTGAGAGGTGACATGGTATACCGATCAGGTGCCTCCAATTTATGATTCTAGATGATCTTTAGCATACTTGCAATTTGCACTTTAAAAATTAATACAAATAATAAAATAAGATGATAAAGTCAAAATTGGAATCTTCAATTTTAAATAAAGAAGTGGTATGGAAGTTGTTTTTAAAATTAAGAGCAAAAATAATACTGTAAACTACTATTAAATTTGAATGATGTGATTTTGAAAGTGTTTGCATTCGTAGAATCACTGTATTTCTTACGAATTGAGTAAGCCTAGAGCTGTTCGGGGCTGCAAGGAGGTGGTGACCGGTCCAAAACTCGATGGGCAACAGCCAACTCGCATTTGTCCATGAGAGTGCAACAAAATTGTACACCGTATAGGCTAAACGGAACTTGCCTACAAATGAACCAATACACACCTGAGCTTAAATACCAAAAAATTGACTTACCAAACAATCCGTACAATATATGGCCCAAAATAAAATTTGAGTAATGGCCTCAAAGCAAACAAAATAAATTCTTCAATTAGGTTTGCGCCCTTAGAAATATTTGAGGTTAAACAATTGCTACGAATGGAGGGTAGATTAAATATTAAGGATTTCGGTCTTAGGCCTACGGGCAATAACTGATTCAGGTTAGAGTTGACATGTACATCCATGCTAATATGGCAAAATACTGAATAAATTAAAATTTAAACTAATCAACTAATTCAGACGAAAAAGATCTTCCTAAACAACAACCTATTGCGATGAAAAAAAGGCGTCCAAAGCTACAGGCGTCACAGACGCAAACGTAAAGGCGATTGTAAAAGGGTACTTAAAAATGCACGTCATTATCCGAAATTAAGTTGACAATACCAGATAGGCCATGACCGGCTTGAGCAGATGATCCTCCAGAAAAAATAACCAGTTTATTTCTCAAATATCTCAATGAATCCGTTAAAATGAAGCCTGACATTCAAAACCAAAATTTAGGGCACAAATGGCATCTGATTCGTGTGCTTCGGAAGCAAGTTGTTCTGAAAAAGAAAAAAATTCATCAAGATGTCGATAAAAACGATGGACAGAGACGGACTCGGGGCCAGTATGGGGTTTGTGAAAATTTCTGCAAATGGAAGAGGCAACGTTTAAAATTGAAATAAGCTCATAACAATGGTCCTAGAAGTACTCAAAGGGGTATCAGCGGGCACAATCAGGCACTGCAAAAACTACTACACCCTTCAGTACTGATCATTAACAATTATTAATATAGCGACAGCAAAATGAACAAAAAGTATGAGACGCAAAACTGATCATCTAATCTCTCTTACGTGCTTTGTTCATCTTGCTGTTACCAAAGTTACAGATAGACTTCGACCTACCGAGTTTATCTGAACTTTAATGTGTTATTACATTCACTTTTCGCTGTAATCGTTACGGTGGGGTAGACTTCCCTTTGTGCACGCATGTTAAGGATATTGCTGGTCGCTCCTGTGTAGCTATTTGATCGAGGCGCATGTTTTCCTCTTCTTGAACGCGAGCAATGAGACGGTGCAGGTGTGATCACGTCTGTAATATTTACGTAGTGAGTTTAGGACATTTTTGGTAACGATTTTACTATGTATATGTCACCCTACCGTCCAGTACGTATGTGCTCACTTCGTTAACTGTTGTTCCGATAAGTTGCGGACCATTTTTATAATTATTTTGTGGACATGAAAACCCTTTTTCGAGGTTGCATTACATCCGCAAGGTAAGCATCATTTTGTTCTTCCATCTTGTTATTTGATTGTTTTCCACGTGCGTTTATTTTTTGCAATCATTAGTTCCACGCTTTAGAGCAAGTAGCCCGGGGCAGATTTTCACCGGCCAAATCGGCACAGGGTGTTTTCTCCCCTGCCCAACCTCGTGAGCGTCGTTTGAATTCCGAGGATCCACGTACTCTTGTCGGGAGGTAAAAAAGGTACTATCGTTTTGGACTGTCGCAGCCACTCTATTGACTTTCCGTTTGGAGAAATTCCAAGTAAGATTATTCCAACTCTTCCTCTTGCCTTTCGGAATTGTGTGCGTGTCGCCATCCCACGGGCGGTGCATTTTGCCAGTGGTGGAGACCGGGTTGAGTTTCCGGCGACGAATTCAGCGGGGAGGGACGCTCTGATTATTGTGCAACGTAATCAAAGAGTTTTTGTTTTTTTCTTTTGTTACATTTATACTCATTTACACTATCTTGTCCTTCATATTTTACTTGCATTTTATCTTTACATTTTCTAAGTTCATTTTTAATGATTTTGACTCATTCGAAGAGCGGAAATTTTACGTAGTTTTGGAGAGTTTCTCCGTTTTGCATTTGATTGTTTTGCTTTTATTAACTATTTCAGCCAGTGCGCTTAACGCTTTAATTTAGGTATCTTATTTTAATACTTAAGAGCGTAAGCAAACACAAGAGTACTCACGCCGATGCGCCTTTGCCTCTAATGACACATCAGGCAATTTTTTTAGGTATTCTATTTTGATGCTTAAGAATGTAAGCAAACACGAGAGTACTCACGTCGATGCGACTTTGCTCCCGATGACACATCAGGCATTTTTTTTTTAAATCGACTTACTTTATACGAGTAACAAAAAGAAAATATTTATGACAGGAGTTATTCATTTTTAAAAGAATATACATTTAGATCTTAACTTGTGGAACTTGTGCCAGAACGAAAACTTTATTGAGAATGAAACGAGTGTTTGGAATCAATCAGAAAAAGAAAGTATGGTGTACGACGTACGATGTACGTAAAATGGGAAATACAATCGAATAATAAAATGAATAATACAATAAGCACGTCTTCGTTGAAGCAAGTAATTGTCTGTTCAAGTGGATCGTTGTTGCTACATCCCACGACTTCCATATTGAATGGCCGGAACGTCACCCTCTCTGCACAATTCATAATAAATGATATTCGCAGCGACAAAGAAAATGCCGGAGTAACAAATGGTTATTTTGAGTGTTTAATAGAATAGTGCCGTCCCAGTGTTTCGTTTCACGTGGAAATTAGGGTCACTAAACAGAATGAACGAGCGAAAAAGAAACTGTCAAGTAAAATTAAGGACGAATTTATTCAAACAAAAAGATATTAATAGATTCAGTATCAAAAGTGATTCGGTAAGTGGTTTAATCAACCCTGGAAATGCAATGAATACATGAAATAAATAACCGTTTAATTACGCAATTCCGAAAGTGCAATAAAAAGATAAGATAAATAACTGTAGCAAGGATGAGTGAAATATTTATGAAAGCGTTTCGTGTTCAGTCTACTCGCCCCCTTAGTTTCAAATATTACCCAAGTTGAAACGTGCAATAAATAACTCCGCCATCGTTGGACTTAATTTATCGGAAAGTCGGTTGCAGTTCAACGACCAATCGTTCAAGTAAATGCATTCGAGCTTGATGAAATGGATCGCGCCGCTTCAAATTCACGTCTCAAGCTCTCCGGTCGTCTTTGAAATAATTTAATTTTCTGCAGACACAACATCCAGTTACCGCCACATTCACTCCCTTGATCAAAACGCCGGGGGATTTGGGCGTTTTATTAATTTCGGGAGGGCGGGCGAGCGGACCGGCAACATCTGGCGCTTCGGGTTTGGTGTTTATAAAGTAATAACATTCATGTAGTGAAACGTGTTGTCGTGAAATAATGACGATTTGGTTATCTGAGACGATTTGTTTGGCAATAAAGCGTTGATACTCACAATCAGTGAAACGACTTTGTAATGAAGTTGAAATGTAGTACAAAATGGCAAATGGTTCTATTTGTTTGATCATGGCGTTAAATTTTAATGAATGCACAAATATTGAAGTAGTTGTTACGTGTTCGATAAAGGACAGTTCTGGTCTGACCAAATTATTATGATTACTTAACGAAAACGGTGGTAAGTTAGCGCTGAAAGAGTCTGTGAGGTATCCTGAGCCTAAGTGCTCAGATGGAGAAATGGGTAGGCCAAATCAAATTCAGGGGCTTCAGGGGCTTCAGGGAGATAGGACCTCAGCTGATTACTACGCCACTGTAAAACCGATTCCCAAGGTTCACAGCGTACGCCAAAATTCGGAAAACTTTCAGGAGTAACTTCGCAATCGGGCATTCAAAGCAGTAAATCGACGCAGCAAGACACCACAATGTACTTAAAAAGCGTACATTTAACACAATGATACAAGATTAACGAAACAGCAAAACTGCAGTACGTCGGCTAAAAATAATCTAACAAAATTACCGGTGGTCGTTACTAATACCTTTCACTTAATTAAATAAGCGTCGTTCGAACAAATCCACTACTGATTTAGACAAAATCTGAATCAAAAGCCCGCTTAAATTAACTTATTCTCAAATTGGACGATACGTGAAAACGTTAACTTAATGCACAGACTGGCACCAGTATATTTATTTTGTGAGCGAACGTACGATACTTAATAAAATAAATAATTCTCGTACGTTAAGGTTTCGTGCGGAATTCGTGCGAAGTTGTGGTTATCCAGCTGTCAACAAACGTAGATAAATGTCACCGTGCAGCGCCGACACTCGTGGAAAAGTCGTACTTCAGTTGCGCCAAAGTTTCCAACTGTCGTGCTCTCCTGACCTTCGGAAAGCACGCTGATCTTATACATTGCACATACGCAATGGAATTCCGATGAGTAATTTAAACCGTTTACGCCCTCCTTTGTTAGAACAAAGAAATCAATTATAAGCATGGGTCACGCTAGCATCGACATCCAATATTACCTTTTTTTTCAAACTCAAACGGTTTGGCCGTTCGATACAATTGCCTTCAGCAAATCGAACGTCACTCAAGGCATCAAAGGATTCCAATAATACTGTATTTATTTAGAATTCTGCATGAAAATTTTGCAACAATTCTCGAGATTACACACACATACACGCACACACACAAGTGCACCTTGTAATGCCGAAAAGTGAAGCTGTACATGAGGATGCCGGACGCGAGTAACAAACAGCCCAAAAGGCGACCAATCAGAAGGCAGTAATAGATAGCGTGATCATCTAGAATCAATGAGAGCCTTTGATGCCAAACGGGAAACAATGTTACCGCCTTATAACAGCAGATCTATATCATATATGGTTGCTGAAAGTAACCAAGAAATTACACGTAACAAAAGTCAAATATTTAAAGTTTATTTTTTTTAAGTACGACGTTAAAAATAACTTGTACAGTATATTTTCGTTTCAAATTCAGTGAACTTTTCAATTTCCTCTTGGCAACTGTGATAAGGGAGTTGCTGCACTTAGATGAATAGATTGAGAACTGCTCTCTTTACTATACAATTACATGTGTGACAACTTTGTACGTCCTAGCAATAAGTATTAACGTCCGGGAATTCACCCATTTCTTCACTGAATAAGTAGCGGCAAACACAAGGCGTTTTCATTTCAATTTTATGGTGCTCCACTTTCGACTTTACTTTTGAAATTTCAAAAATCAAGAGCTTGCAAGTTAATCAAGTGCAAGGCCAGTCTTGACTAAATAAATAAATCTTTGCTATCTTTAAATTCTCGGAACTTAGTCATACGTCTTTACTGTGTAAAACGAAAACATTATCTCGATGCTCACACCTGCATCAAAGTAATACCGTCGACTGTACAGCCAGTGGAAAATTTATCAGTCACATGAAAATGTATTTTTTTAAATATACCGTTGATCAGGTTTTAGGACGTAAAATCAGTTCAAACCATTCAGCTGACTGTTTTGGTTTTATCTCAAAGCCTTTATCAAAACTTCTCACTGACGTATATAAAGCTACAACCCACAATGGTCGGAGTTAAAAAGGTAAAAAGACATAGCAAGGTTAAAAATGGTTCAAAACATAACCGGACCCATGTCAAGCAACATCCGGATGACCAATATAACATAATTAACAATAAAACTAGTAATTTAGCAACAATTTAAAACAAAGTTAAAATAAGATTGGAACATGTTACAATTGGCAGAACGAAACACAGTTTCATCAGTTGTCAAAACCCCTATCAACGCTACATTCAAAATTTAATACTCAGGACGTCATTTTATTAATTATGAAATAAAATAAATAAAACAAATAAGCAAAATGAGGTTGTTTACGTCCTCTACCATGGAGTGGCTTTGATGTTAACAAGCCTCGTGTGCTGTTACGTTCCAGGAATTCCTGTGACACATCCCATCCTGTAATATGAGAAGCAGGACACAGCTCCTAAAGAGATTTTTCTTGATCTTTTTTTTTAATCAAATGTTCTTTTTAATTCTTAACCTCCTATCAGTCATTTTCCTTGGTTTGCATTTTTTTGCACATTTCTTCACGGTGTGCTAATTAGTTCGTGGCGAACAATTTAATTGTGGTTGAACTTTGATTCCATTTAAATTCGGTGTTCCAGAAAGAAAGATTCAAGGCCGGCGTTGGTGAGTCAACAAAGGCTTTAAATGTGTACAGGTTTCTTCGTCCTTCGTCTTTCCGTAGCGTGCTCTAGTTTCAATTACACTTTCCTTGTTAAATTTTTAATATCTTGATGTTATGGTCTTATGGTTTTTGAACGTTGTTTTTTCATTAATTGTCTTCGCAGTACTACTTTCTGGTTTCAGGTTCGCCATTGTCTTGTAAGAATCCGGATTCTTATGATTATTTTTTAAATCAGGACTCGTATCATGACTCATTGACGTCCAGCGTTATGGAACGAAAGCATTCGTCAAGTTTGCAATGTACGTACCGATGTACCGAGAAATTAGATCAATCGGTGGAACATTCTGATCAACGTTTGAACCTTGGTACCAAGAGAGAAACAGACCAAGTCATCGAGTTTTTTTCTCGATAACAACGCCTAATGCAAAGCTGACGTAGATTAAAGTAGGCCATTCTATTCAAATAAATAGGTAGCTTTTCTGATCAGAATGAGTTCGACAAGATTTTTGCCACGGTGTCATCTAGAAAAGTGCCTCTTCGGTTCCGGATGTAATTTAATTTGTATATTACGTGTCGAGAAGTTTTCTAAATTCTTTTTTTTTAATTACTCAATTTTTCTAATTTATTTTAATTTAAATAGTGTGCCTAAGAAGCATCCACGATCGGCGAGAGTGAGTTTAAATACAGTAGAAGACCAACAAATAATTTTAATTTTATGTCAAGTGTTACATTTTAATTAGTTAATTAATTTACTTGAATTCACATATTATTATTTTTTTGTAATCCTTTGCTATCGTATTAAAATCTCTCTTATGTTCGAATATATTTCTTAATTTAAAGCATTGGGTTTTTATTTAAACAATAATAAGGAAGAACTATTAACTAAACCTAGAAAGAGATAAGAAGAAGAAAGAGTGGACCGTTCTCGACAATTCCAAAAAAAATATAGGTAGACGACCTTCGAGCAATTCGTGCAAAACTATTTGGAAATCGATTTCTGGCTCTCCGTGCTAAAATCAGGGCGGTACTAACAAAGAAATCGGAATTCAAATTTGCACGAAATCGAAATTAAACATTGTACGAATTGCTAGAGGAATTGGGGACAAAAGAAGAGTTTCTAAACCCCCTTCACAGGTGCTCTACAGTCTTCCCCTTGGTTCGGCTTGGTTTTGGTCCATCTAGTGCAAAATGTTTATGTTTCTATTTCTATCTTTGGCCATACTTAAGCATCTTTTTTCAATTTTCTTCGATATTCTACTTTCTGGTTCCAGAATCGCCTTTGTCTTATGTTGACCTTATTCCTGGTGAAACTCTGTCTCGTCCTGGGTCTATCTGGTGCAATATTTACCTATTTGTTTATGTGCTCAGCCATTTTTTGAGCGTCGCATCGTTTCGTATTTTGTCTATGCTGTACTACTTTCTGTGTCCAAGTTCGTTTCTGTCTTATCTTGGCCTGATCCTCGATTTGAATTTGTCTCATACTTTTTCTAGTCCCAGATTCGTCATTGTCTTATTTGGATTTGATCTGGCTTGGTCTTATCCTTATTGAGCGACTTTTCATGAATTGCCCGTGATGTATCTACTACTTTCTGGTTCCTGGTTTGTCATTGTCTTATCTTGGTCTTATCTTTGATTTGGATTTGTCTTTTTTTTGGATTTGTCTCATTCTTTTTTTGGTTCCAAGTTCGTCATTGACTTATCTGAATTTGATCCGGCTTGGTCTTATCCTTATTGAGCGATGTTTCATGAATTGCTCGCGATGTACTACTTTTTGGTCCCAGGCTCGTCGTTGTCTTATCTTGATCTGATCTTTGATTTGGCTTTGTCTCGTCCTTTTTCTGGTCCCAGGTTCGTCATTGTCTTATCTTGGTCTGATCTTTGATTTAGATTTGTCTTTTTTGGATTTGTGTCATCCTTTCTCTTGCTCCAAGTTCGTCAATGTCTTATCAGGATTTGATCCGGCTCGGCCTTATCTTCATTAAGCGACGTTTCATGAATTGCCCACGATGTAATACTTTCTGGTTCCAGGTTCGTCGTTGCCTTAGCTTGGTCTGATCTTTGATTTGGATTTGTCTCATTCTTTTTCTGGTTCCAGGTTTGTCATTGTTTTATCTTGGTCAGATCCGGCTTGGTCTTATCCTTATTGAGTATGTTTCATGAATTGCCCCCGCTTTCGGGTTTCAGGCTTATCCTTGTCTTATCTTGGTCTTAACCTGTATGCATGTAGTCCAATGTTTGCTTTTCCTTCTTTCGTTTCTTTTTTTTGTTCCATAATCTTGTGTCTTTTGCATTTTCTCGCCTAATTTAAGCTGCTTCTTTTTCTTACCCTTTCTGTATGTGATAAGCAATTTAGTAATTATATTCATTACATTTCAGATTTTGTAATACAATATTTTTAAATTTTGTTTATTAAATGCTCTACAAATTTCCATATTTGCCAATGACGACGAAACCGGATATTTTCAAGTAGATTTTCAGATCTGCTGAATACGATAGATAATAATAATAATAATAATAAAACGTGAACATTCTAAAATGCCAACACAATCTAAAATGCGTGCAAATTTTTCGACATTGGTAAGTGCAGGTTTCTTAAACAGCTTTTTAATTATTAATTATCTTACAAATATCTTGCGTGAGAGTTATTTTAAAACGATTTTCTTTTTGACTTCCGCGGTTCAATCGGACAGTGGTAGCGAGATCTACAGCATCAACGAGGAACAACATCAGCAGCCCTGAAGCAGCTTTTTACAAGAAAAACGAAACATCGTCAGTTATAAGAAGAAATTAATTAATTAACGCGATACTTCAGAAACAAAAACAAAATGGATAACGACCCGCGAAAGCCTTCAAGATTACTTCGGTTTAATAGTCAGCAGAGAAAATAAGTTTTCAGCAATGAAACTAAATGAAAATTAAAATAAATTTTCAGCGCAGAAAAATGTGAGATGCAATTCCACTATTTTGTTCTACACAGCCATAATTGCTGCATATGAATTTATGTATGCTAATTGACTCAGAAATTAAAAAAACTCCGAAACGCTGAAATTGCGATGCATGCAAACGCTTGGCAGTAAAATGCGAAAATTTAATTTTCAACACAACGAATTAGTTGAAAATTCTTCAGCGCGACGGAAACATGCAAGTTGTCATCTAGAATTTGCCACAATTTCTAGTCCACTTACAGCGAGGAAAGTCATTCGAATAAAAAATTCAATTTGCCTTTTAGTTATTCGCGAAAAGTCTTTTTGCTTTTTCTGCTCAAATTTACATTTGATTTGATCTTGACATCTACCGATCACTACTTTTTTTTTTCCTAAAATAACTATTTATTATTATCTGTATTTGGGTTATCTTATATTTGTGGTATTTGTATGGGGTCATTCAAAATAAGTTAACCAAAGGTAATACACGAAAAGCAAAGCAAAAGATCTGCGTACGTGGGGCGGTTAATAGGCACAGTTTTAATAAGACAAAATGAATTTGTTGATGATATTAATCCCTTAAGTCCAGGAGCGCAGACATGACATCATTTGAAGTTAACCTTGAATAAAATACTATTTTCAATCAAGGATTGTGAAAATCTAGTTTACAAGAACCACCCCTGTGATAAAATAAAATCGCCGCAAAATTAAGTACCAAATGTGCATATCGGGGCCATCACCAACAAAAAAGAAGGCACAGCTTTAAAACATCCACTCCATGATGCGCTCATCAAAGTCGACTTAAGTTTCAATTTCCTTCTCTTCCGGCTTTCATATTTTTCGCGTTATTAAAGAAAATATTCTCCCGCAGCAACAATAACAGATTTTCCGTGCATTATTTCCTCATACTTTGCAGAAGATCGTGGTTTGTAGACTTCAAAAACAGTACGTTATAAAATATCGTTCCTTTATACTTATCCTTTATTTTATTGAACAAAGACATGACAAATCTGATTAATTATCCTTGGATGGGACCGCGGAAGTCAAAAAGAAAATCGTTTCAAAATAACTCTTACGCAAGATATTTGTAAAATAATTAATAATTAAAAAGCTGTTGAAGAAACCTGCACTTGTCGAAAAATGTGCACGCGTTTTAGATTGTGTTGGCATTTTAGAATGTTCACGCTTTATTATTATATATATATATATATAATCATATTCCCTTTTACCCACAGGGTGTCGGGAGTAAAGTTGTTCTAGCCATAGACAAATTTGCGCCACTCTTTTTTGTCTCTTGCTATTAACTTGGCTTCATTTCATGTCTTTCCTCTGTCTTTCAATAATTTTCCTATCGTACTCTCCCATGTTTCTCTTGGTCTTCCCCTTTTCCTCCTTATTAATATTTTCGCTTCCCAAATTCTTTTTACTTGTCTGTTGTTGTTCATTCTTTGTAGATGTCCCCACCAGCTTATTTGTCGTTGTTCTATGTATTCTAATATTGATTGCGCTTCAAGGTCTCCTCTTATTTGT
Source organism: Prosopocoilus inquinatus (assembly GCA_036172665.1). Lineage (NCBI taxonomy): Eukaryota > Metazoa > Arthropoda > Insecta > Coleoptera > Lucanidae > Prosopocoilus > Prosopocoilus inquinatus. The sequence goes on from CM069877.1 coordinate 38,320,022, forward strand.
TCATTTCTGATCTTATCCTTTCTTGTTACTCCTCTGGTTCTTCTTAGGTACTTCATTTCCGTTGCTTGAATTTTACTTTTCTGTTTTCTTGTTAGTGTCCAAGTTTCACATCCATATGTTAATATAGGTCTATAGACTGCTTTGTAAACGTTAATTTTTGTTTTGGATGATATTTCTTTTTTATTAATAAAGGTTTTGTTTATGCTGTGGTAGACTTTGATTGCGTTTTCTATTCTTTTGTTTATTTCTTTTTCTTGTCTTCCTGAAGTTTCTATTGTGACTCCTAAGTATTCAAACACTTCTACTTGTTCTATTTTTACTCCGTCTAAATGTACATTTAAGTTTTCTTCTTTTTCTGTTACTGCCATAATCTTTGTCTTTTCCGAATTAATTTTCATACCACTACTTTCCAGTACCTCCTTCCAAATTTCTAAATTCTTCTGTAATTCTTTCTCTGTTGATGTAATTATTACTACATCGTCAGCATAGGCACATTCTTTTATTTCTATTGGTTGCAGATTTTTGTATCCTACAAATAAGCTCTTAGTTCTTTCATTACATTTCCTGATGATGTGATCCATGAACAAAGTAAAAAGTGTCGGGCTCATTCCTCCACCTTGTCTCAATCCTTCTTTAGTTGTAAATATTTCAGATTTCATATTTCTGAATATTACTGCATTTTTCGTGTTCGCATACAAACTTTGAACTACTCTGCTCATCTTGCTGTCTACTCCTCTTTCTTCTAATATGTCCCATACTATTTTTCTTGGTACTTTGTCGAAGGCTTTTTGTATGTCTATGAATGCCATATAAGCTTCTCCTCTTTTCAGTTTGGTCTTTTCTATTATCTGTTTTATCGTGAATATATGGTCTTGCCCGCTTCTGCCCTTTCTAAAGCCACTTTGAGATTCGGTCAGAGTTACTTCTATGATATCTCGTAGTTTCACATTTAGGATTTGTTCATACAACTTCATTCCCGTGCTTAGTAATATTATACCTCTGTAATTGTTACATTCTTTTAGATCTCCTTTTTTTTAAAATTGGCAAAATCATTCCTGTTTCCCAGTCATTAGGTATATCTTCTTCCATCCAGGCTTTATTCATGATTTCTAGTAATACTTGTTTTCCTGTTTCTCCCATACTCTTCATCATTTCAGTCGTTATTCTATCTTGTCCTGGTGATTTGCCATTTTTCAATTTGCGTAATGCTTCTTTTAGTTCTTTCATAGTGATTCTTTCTTCGTTGTTTATTATCCCTGTTTTCTTTGCAATTATTTCTGTCCCTTTTTCTGCCCCTGCTAGCAAGTTCATGAAATATTCTCGCCATCTTTCCATTATTTCTTTTTCTTCTGTTAGTATACTTCCTTTTGAATCTTTTATGTACATTGCCTGGTTTGTTTTCTGCTTCCTTATGTTTTTTATTACTTTAAAAAACAGTTTCTGGTTGCTTTTACTATCTTCTTCAAGCTTTGTTCCAAATTCTGTCCATGTTTTCTCTTTTGCTTCAAGTATCATCCTCTTAACGATTTGTCTTTGTTGTTTGTATTCTTCATAAGCCTCGTCTGTTTTTTTTTTTTTGTAAATACGATTGCCATTTTCTTTTCTTTATTTTTACTTGTTTCTGTATTTCCTTTGTCCACCATGCCGTTTGCTTTCTAACATTAGTCGTCTTACATGTCCCGCATACTTTTTTGGTTACTTCAATCATTACTTCCTTGAATGTGTTCCACATCTGTTCGACATTCATTGATTCCTTATTTCTCATTAATATTTCCATTTCTAAGTTCATCTTTTCTTCATATTCTGATATGACTGTTTCATCCAGTAACTTATATGACCTTATAGTTTCATGTTCTATCTTCTCTGGTTTCTTATTTATGCTATTTCTGCATTTCGCCTCATTTCTCCTTTATACTTATCCTTTATTTTATTGAACAAAGACATGACAAATCTGATTAATTATCCTTGGATGGGACCGCAATATATTTGTAAAATAATTAATAATTAAAAAGCTGTTGAAAAAACCTGCACTTGTCGAAAAATGTGCACGCGTTTTAGATTGTGTTGGCATTTTAGAATGTTCACGCTTTATTATTATTATTATCTATATTCAACAGATCTGAAAATCTACTTGAAAATATCCGGTTTCGTCGTCATTGGCAAATATGGAAATTAGCAGAGGATTTAATAAACAAAATTTAAAAATATTGTATTACAAAATCTGAAATATAATGAAAACTATTACTAAAGCGTTTATCACATACAGGAAGGGCAAGAAAAAGAAGCAGCTTAAATTAGGCGCGAAAATGCAAAAGACCCAAGATTATGGGATAAAAACAGAAACGAAAGAAGGAAAAGTAAACATTGGACTACATGCACATAGGATAAGACCAAGATAAGACAAGGATAAGCCTGAAACCCGAAAGCGGGGGCAATTCATGAAACGTACTTAATAAGGATAAGACCAAGCTGGATCAAATCCTGATAAGACAGTGACGAACCTCTGACAAAAAAAAAGATGAGACAAATCCAAAAAAGACAAATCTAAATCAAAGATCAGACCAAGATAAGACAATGACGAACCTGAAACCATAAAGTAGTAAATACATGGCGGGTAATTCATGAAACGTTGCTCGATAAGGATAAGACCAAGCGGTATCAAATCCTGGTAAGACAGTGACGAACCTGAGACAAGAAAAAAAATGAGACAAATCCAAAAAAGGCAAATCCAAATCAAAGAGAAGACCAAGATAAGACAACGACGAATCTGGAACCAAAAAGTAGTAGATACATCGTGGGTAATTTATGAAACGTCGCTCGATAAGGATAAGACCAAGCCGGATCAAATCCAGCTAAGACAATGACGAACCTGGGACAAGAAAAAGGATGAGACAAATCCAAAAAAGACAAATCCAAACCAAAGATAAGACCAAGATAAGACAATGACGAACCTGGAACCAAAAAGTAGTACATCGCGAGCAATTCATGAAATATCGCTCTATAAGGATAAGACCATGCCAGATAAAATCCAAATAGGACAATGACGAACCTGGAACTAGAAAAAGTATGAGACAAAATATTCTCCCGCAGCAACAATACCAGATTTTCCCTGCATTATTTCCTCATACTTTGCAGAAGATCGTGGTTTGTAGACTTCAAAAATAGTACGTTATAAAATCGTTCCTTTATACTTATCCTTTATTTTATCAAACAAAGGCATGACAAATCTGATTAATTATCCTTCTTCATTTCACAGAACGTCTAAGGATGCAGAAAGTACGACGCCAGCAGATTACACAAATATATATTTTTTTGATTATTGTTAATTCACGTGTTATAATACCTATCATCAAATTTGCTTACACGTTCACTTACGTACATTGAAATTACTCGCACCAAGGTAAATTATTAATTAGCAACTCGGCTAACACTTGTTTGCAAACTAGTTCTGAGCAGCTGTCATCCTGAATATATTCATGAAATCTTGGAATATTCTCAGGAGCAAGGTGAATTACAAAGCGACCCAGCGTGAAACATATAACCGCCGAATTAACACAATCCACAACGACGTTATCTTAACAACGATCAAAGAAAGTTTGTTAATAATAAAAGGAAAAAAATTGGTTTATTTTATCATTATCACTTGCAGTTGTTGGAGCTAATCAAACATGCTTTAAAAATAGACTGTTTTTGTAAAAAATAAAAACAACAGAATCAAACACAACTTAATTATAAACGGATGCGTTAGTGAATAAATTAAATTAATTTAGCATCACTAACTGATGATGATTGATCACCTAATAAAAATTAGAGTCAGTTCTTAAATTATTATTATCATAGCATTATCAAATATGCAAGGCGCGCTACATTCCGTTGCACGACGTTAGTTAGTGATGACATCAAAGGCGTGCTGCGTTGATAAATACTTAAAATGCAAAGGAATTTTAACACTGAATGTACAGTTTAATTAAAAAAAATCTCACGGTATGAACCTATGTTTCATTTTAAGTAAATAAGTACGGTGGTGTCGAAAAGTTTTAAGACTAAATGAAATACCCCTGGCCGTACGAATATCCGTGCTTTGCAATTGTGAACCTTGACAACATTTAGCCGGCTGACCTGCTTTTATGGTACGGCCGGCGGCAAGCCTAATAAATAAATATTGGTTACGGTTTCCAGTAATAATAACAGGTATCGTTGGTCCTATGACAATATAATATACAATGGAATGATTATCTCTTTCGGTAGTATGTGTTCTGCGTTCCATTTCACAACGAAATTAAACGACACAAACTTTCCGACACAAGAAATTGTTCAATACTAAAAGAAAATTAGTTCGCAGCTTCTTATACACAGAGAAAAATCAATAGTAAAAAGTAACACAAATTGTAGTCAGAATAAAGACAGAAACAAATTGTAACAAATATTAACACAATTGTAGTAAATAATAGTAAAATTGTAGTAAATAGTCTGAAAATTGTGCGAATATTTGCTACAATTTGTTTCCGTCTTCATTCTAACTACAATTTGTGTTACTTTTTACTATATATATGTGTACCTACACACTAAATTGGGATAAAACACGGTTTTACCGGAAATTTTCCAGAATACCAACATTTTACAAATGTAATAGGATGTACTTTTCTTATTAGATGCTTACATTCCTCAATTTGTATATAAATTTCCGGTTTCATGAACAGAAATTTGCATCACTTTTAAAAATATTCTTTATCATACGTTTTCATGAATTAATTAATATAACAGTAAGGTCCGATTTCATAATAGGAATTTAATTTTAAAGTTATTTTAACCTAAAAAAAAATACATTTGTTTCCCCATTCTTAAATTGACTTAAAACGCTTCCTTAAAGTCTGATTATGAAAACGGCCATAAGTCCAATTAAAAATTAATGTGTCATTAAATATACTTTGTTACTCATTCGATTTATACAGAAAAAATAGGATAATAAAATAATTTTGGTTTATTTAACTCGTTTTGTTTGACTCTGTATAATAGTTTGATCTAAATTAGCGTTGGAAATTTTTAATTGTAACACATGAAACATAAAAAGTATTTTCCCTTTCTGATCACTTCGTTTATTTATTATTCAACAACAATAACACGTTCAAACTTAAATTTAAATACATTCCGAACTTATGGCAGTTTAAAACATTTTGATTTAATATCTTTTAATTTTGTTAACAATTTAAATATGAAAATCTAAATTGAATCATAAAAAAAACAGAATATAACAAAACTCGGGTAGGTATTATTTTTATTAACAAAAACAATTAACAAACTAAACATGACTTCACAATATATAACTATATACCTGAATTAATTTTATTAATAATTACTGTCATAATACATTACAAATTACGCAGTTCTCATTACTTGGAATTACTTTAATTAATGCTTAACAGAGTACCTGTTCTCGTGAATGAATTTTATGACCCTGCTCATCCCCTGGTCAAGAGAGGGAGAGAGAAACGGGGAGGCTCGAATGCAGAAGGTTCTAAATTCAGACGGGCTATTTCAATAAGGCTCAAATTTCAACAGATTTACTGCTTTTCGTCTTGAAAATTTTCGACAGTAGTGTACGTTTATCAACACGGCATGCATCTGACGTCATCATTAACTAAAGACGTGCAGCGGAATGTAGCGCGGCTTGCTTATAGCATCACTAGGTAACTAAATCGCAATTTCTTTTCTTTTCTTGGTAACCTTCAGAATATTGAACTATTTACCACACGTGAAGAAAGACTTTTGATCCACAATGACTTTTGGAAAATGTTGAAAACAAAGTTGAATTGTCGAGCAAGTCGATTTGGAATTTCGCAAAAGACCGTTAGTGGGACTTTGACCAAAACTCATTTGAAATATCGAAAAAAAAAAAGGAAATGTCCCAACCAACCTCGACCAGCCTGCCCCAATTATGGATGACGAAAAGTATTTTACGCTGTGTCATTCAAAAACGAAACACAATGACACCTTCTACACTTCTAACATTTAAAACTGCCTCGACCAATTAATTAATTAATGATAAGACAAAAGCGAAATTTGTCGACAAAATTTTGGTCTGGTCCGCCGTTTCCGAGGTAGGGATTTAAAGAACTCACGTCGGCAGAGAGATGCAAAACGTTTACATTCGAAAATGCCTTCAAAAAAGTTACCGAGAAGAATATTTCAGAAGATTTGGCAAACAGCTGTTACTCTTGTCCAGCGAAAAACCCTTTGTTAGAAAATAGTTTTCCTTTATGCGTAAAATGAACTTTTCTTTCGACTCATTAAATTAAATTAAAAAAAACCACACACCTTGAAGAGTTGTATCTTCATTCGCGAAATTAATTTTCGATTAATGACTGAGTGAAAAATAAAAACAAATAAACTTCGATGAGGAACGCAGGGCATAATTAAATAGGTCTAGAGGCTTCATTCGAGGGATCCGGAAGATCGATTTCCTGTACGGTCCCGATCTATTTAAGCACTTGTTCCTTCCCGATTCTTATGTAAGTGGGGAATAACGGATGTTGCAAATGCTACGCAATAAATATCTTTAATTGAGTGTATAATTGGTGCAATATTGCAGCTTTTGTACGCTCGATCTTATTCTCTTGCGGGCGAGCGCTGCGCGCGGCGTGCAAAGGTCGAAGCAACCATGCTTCTGCTGCTTCGCTCTGGCCTGGTATACACACGTTATGTTTCGTTATAATATTATCTAATCGCAATCTAATTTTTAGAAAATCATTGCATCTCTGCGTACTGAATATTCGATCCTTTACAGCTACGTACATTTTCTGTCTACTATTGGTGGAATGGATAATTAAAAATTAATTTAATTAATTAATTAATTAAAAGTTAAAAGTGTAATTTTATGTATTTTTTTATAATTGCGTAAAAGATGCGTGTGTTAAAGAGATTTAAATATTCAACTTACTTGGATATTTCTGCAGATTTCATACTTTTTTTTCTATTGGTATGTTATTTTATTTTATTTATTTTTTCTTTGGTATATCATTTTATTATTATTTTTATAGTATCGTATAAGATGTGTATGTTAAAGAGATTTGAACATCCAACTTACTTGGTTATCACTACAGGTTTCATAATTTTTTTTCTCCATTGGTGTGTTATTTTATTAATTTTTTTTATAGGGAACCTGTAAGGTGAGCCAGGTAGGCAGCAGCTATGAGACTGTAAAAACTTTTCATCCTCTTTTTGTCCTCCATTATTTTAAACAATCCGTATAAAGTTGGATTTCGATTTTTTTATAAGTAGCGATCTGGTTCGGTAAAACAAGCCAGTTTCCACGGTTGCTCGAATAGCGTTTTATCTGTATTTTCAGAATTGTCGAAAATGTTTCCCCTTTTCTCTCTTTCTCTCTCTCTTTCTCTCGCTCTCTCAGGTTTTGCCCTCCTTGCACTTCAAAATGAAAACTTTTTAAATTTTTTTTAAATAGTATAAGAATGTGTTAAGAAATACTCCTATAAGCTTTAGTTTACAAACACTTTCGAAAAATCTTTAATACAAAAATATATATAACAAAAACGTGAAATTTAGTTTGCAATTTAGAAATATTTTAATAAAAAAAAACAAAATTAACATGATCAATTTTCTTTCTTTTTTAAATTAATTAAGAAAGAATGTAATTTTAAAACACCAACCAAAAATTATACGAATAACCAAAAATAATTCAACTTGACAAAATAATTAGATATGAATGAAAGTATAGCGTCAAATAAAACAAAAAGAAGAAAAACGTTTTGGGGGGAGATAGGCCAATATTCAGCATAAAATTAAAAAAATAAAGTCTGTGTCAAAAAATAGCTTTTGTTTATGCGTAAAATGAATGATTTTTTTCAACTCACCAAAGCTGACTTTCTGGAAATACAGAATTTAATTTAAGTTAATAAAATGGAAAAAATTCGGTTACGATTAAATTGATTGCCAGAAGAAAAAAGCAAACACCAGTGAACTTCTTTGCGAAATTAATTTAAAACTGGAGGGAATGGACCGATTGAAAAAAAATTAACGTAAAAGAACTTCAACGAGGGATGAAGCTCCTATCTAATTAGGTCAAGAGTAAACTATATTAGAGTCATCGCATTACGAATTTTTATGCATTCTTATGTAACTGGGGCATCAGAGGTGGCATTTGCTATGCCAGAATTATCCTTAATTAAGTGCAAGAATTAGGGGTAATATTGTGGCTTCCGCCCACTCGATCTCATTCCTCTGCGAACGCGATCTGCGCGCCGCACCGCGTGCAAATTCCAGGAAAAACTTCGTTCTGACCGTGACCTAATTATAATCACACGTTATGATTCATTTCAATATTAGTCATAATTTCTTTATTCAATAATCACAGTGCAATGATGTAGAATTTACAGACACGGTTAAAACAGATCAAACTCAAGTATCACACAGAAAAGTAAATTACACAAGTACAACATAATAACGGTATAACAGTAATAGTAATAAAAGCAAATTACATAAATAAACATGAGATATCAAATTCTTAAACAAATTAAACGAATAAATACAGGAGCTAATAATAATGAAGTGTTTCCAAGTAGGTAAACGTTGGTGTTATTTAGGTGTTATTGGCTAAAAAATTCGTTGAGAGTATAAAAAACATTATTTTGTAAATATTCATTTAGCTTTTTAGCAAATAGTTTCATATTATTCGCATCCGTGATTTCGGTAGGCAGTTTATTGAAAATCTTGAAACTGTTATACAGAAATGATTTTTCGTAAAGAGTTGTTTGAGGAATCTTTAATTTAATTTAGTTTTTTTTTACGGATTAAGTAGTCGTGGAAATCTACTTTATGTAAATTATTTCGACTGTTATTAAACGCGTAGATTGAGCTTTCGTATATGTAAAGATTGACAATAGTTAGAAAACGTAGTGAGGCAAAGTGATTTCTGCACGAATTGCGAGGAGGCAGATTTAATATAATTCGTATGCATTGCTTTTGTAGTTTAAGAACTTTGTCTAAGTTATCCCTGTTACCCCAAAAACAGCAAAGCGTAGCGTGCAGTTGACTCAAAGTAGCCGTGATATGACGATAGTAAAGAAAATTTATTACAGATCTGTTTTAAAGGTCTCATGGCAAAAACAGCCCTTGTCAGTTTCGAGCATAATTTATTAAGGTGACTCGACCAACGTAATTCGTAATCTACAACCGAGAAATGTTAATGTAGGGGATGGTCTTAATAACAAGTCTTTATATTTGAAACACAGAGTCGATTCAAATCTTCTTGAAGGGAAGATTAAAATATTTGTCTTCTCGGTGTTTATTTTTAGATTACATGGGCTGCTGGAAAATTTTTTAGAATCTAGTAGGTCTAGAATTATTAGCGTTTATCAACAGTCATATTTGAAAAATTTGACGTTTTTCACCTATAATTCTATTGACAGTTCCTATCCAAGTGAACTAGTTTTGTTTGTACAGCACTTGAGAAAAAGTAATTTTGTGTAAATATGGAAATCTCGCGTAAAAATTTTCGTGGCATGATTTTTTACGATTTCAAATGTGGTCTAACGCCGAAAGAATGCCTCGATCGGCTTGATTTGGCTTTTGGAGATGAAGCACCATCAAAGAGCAGTGTTTATAATTGGTTTGCCGAATTCCAGCGTGGACGTACCTCTCTCAGTGACGAATTTCGTGAAGGTCGTCCATCAACATCTGTTGTTGCCACTAATGTAGATGCTGTGCGTGACATGCTTGAGCGAGATCAACATATGACATACCGTGAGATTCAAGCATCCTTACGCATTGACATGAAAACAATACACCAGATTTTGCATGATCATTTGAACGTACGAAAGCTTTACAGTCGTTGGATCCCACACAATTTAACAGAAGCACAAAAGCAGGGCCGTGTCAAATGGTGCGAAGAATGCTCAAGAAAGTCAATGGAGGTCGTTCAAATTTAGTTTATAACATCGTCACTGGTGACGAAACGTGGATCTATTCGTACGAGCCAGAAAGTAAACAACAATCTACCGTTTGGGTATTTCAAAATGAACCAAAACCAACAAAAGTTGTCCGTTCACGCAGTGCTGCGAAGCAAATGATTGCTTGTTTCTTTGGTTTAACTGGACGTGTAGCAACCGTGGCTTTACAGGAGCGAAAAACCGTGAATGCTGATTGGTATACTACAATTTGTTTGCCGGAAGTCATCGATCAAATAAGAAGAAACAATCGAAATCGACGAATTATTCTCCATCATGACAACGCCAGGTCTCACTCAGCCCGTCAAACAGTTGATTTTTTGTCCAACAAAAATATTGAACTAATGACTCATTGTCCATATTCACCTGATTTATCACCTAATGATTTCTTTTTGTTCCCAAATATCAAAAATAAAATGCGTGGTGAGCGATTTTCGTCGGCTGAAGCAGCGGTTGAAACATTCCGAACACTGGTTTCTGAGGTACCATCTTTAGAGTGGAAAACGTGCTTTAGAAATTGGTTCGAGCGTATGCAAAAGTGTATTGACGTCAAAGGCGAATACTTCGAAAAAAAATGATACCGTTTACCAAATTTCATACGCGTTTTTTCATACCGTTTCCAGAAACATTTCCAGCAGCCCACGTAATAGCGATAAACCAGTTAACAAGTTCATGAAGCGTACATTCGATTTTGTTTTTTAGTGAAGTTTCATCTTCGCAATACACGCATACACTGGTGTCATCCGCATAGAGTATAACACGGGCATCTATATTACACGGCAGGTCATTCATAAAAACTAGAAACAAAAGGGGTCCTAAAATTGAACCTTGGGGAACTCCTTTAGTTACCTTAAGTAAATTCGACTCGAAACTTTGACCAGATGCCTTGTTTACAATCGCTGTAAACTGTTGCCTATTTTTAAGTATGAATTCAGTAATTTCAGAGATGTATTATAATATGATTTAATTGCAACATTTAATTTTCATAAAGAAACATTGTACCTCTACGTTCTGAATATTCGATTAGAATATTCGCATAACGATTTTTTATGCAGTTCCCCCCCGCTTGGATTCTTACGCAAGTGGGGCTTGAGATGTTGCAACTGCTATGCGAAAATTATTCTTAATTAAGTGCAAGAATTAGGGGTAATATTGCGGCTTCCGTCCACTCGATCTCATTCCTGTGCGGACGCGATCCGAGCGCCGCGTCGGGTACAAATTGAGTGACGGAGAAGAACAGCTTTGGTTTGATGAGTCACGTACACGTTAAGGTCATTTTAAATTTCACCGTAAAATGGTTAGAGATCAAGAATTAATATTTTCAACATTTTTTTCTCAGAAATCAATAATTCAAGTATGCCTTGAGGAAATGACAAGAGAGAAATTGGTTCTCTTCAGAACTCGATTTTAAGTGTGAACTAAAACCCTTGACAGAGCTCTAAGAAGACCTCAAACGGAACATAAGTCGGCCAAAGTTTTTTTTTTTTTCTTGTCACTTCTCCGAGTGTAACCGCGAAGTTTGTCGTAAGAACGCGCAATATGTCGCAGAGCGAAACGGGAAAGAAAAACGACGAAGTGGGAAAAAACGTTATTCCCATTGTGTAGCGGTAACAGCACTTCAGTTTTTCAACGGCCGAGCACTTGCCGCGAGCTTCCCCGGATTCACAATACACTCTCTATAAATAAGGACAAAAGAGAGGAATAGAGTGGAAAACCCGAAAGTAACGCACGAGGAACTTCCTGCCGGAACAATGCGCAGAAATTCATAATTTACCGCGCGCGATACGTCCGCTTCAAACAAGGCGAAATTGCGCATACTTTAACTACCGAAAAGGAAGCACATGAAGAAGAAGGAGAATGTTTCGCAATTGCGGCAAATATTCCGGAGCTGAGGACAGCTACAAATAATAAAAAGCACCGAATATGCAGGTGTAGCCGGAAAGTCTTGCAAAAGTCTCCTACATTATTTGGACGTTCAATTTGTAGGCGAATTAAAATCGCAATTTATGCGCGATATACAGCAATAAAGAAAGAATTTCCAACACGTTTACCTCCCGGAAAAATCGCACGGAATATTAACAAATCTCCAGAAGAAAGCGCGTTATTAAAATATTTAAAATTCAGTCGGCACTCGGCGAGTGAAATAAAATTTTCCCTCCGAACTATCTCGCGTCCACTATCGATTAATTATTTCTTTCCTTCTTATTACTCCCGGCAAGTTCCTGCAAAGTTCGAATCCTCGCGCTCGAACGGAACTGTTTAAAGTTCGAGAGGCGAGCACTGGGTCCTATTAAATGTTTGTTTATTGAAAACGCGTCGGAGTTTTGCCATTGTTGCACGATTCTGGAGGACACTTTCATTACCACCATCATTCAGTCGTCTCCGCCTCTTCTACGGAAAGGATCAGTTCCAATTGTATGGAAGAAATTATGGCAGTTATTTCATCGTCGGGGGAGGAGGCCTTTGTTAGAAAATGAATGCAGCAATCATAACGAAACTAATTTCGTTCGTGAATGACTGTAATTTACTTGGCACTCAAATTTAATTTTAAAACTTATTACTTCGTATGCAGCAGGCAAAATATTACTCCTACTTCTTAAAACAAAGGCGTTAATTAAATTCCATGTAGTTCGAAAGTAATTCCGATTAATTTTTGGCTTTACTATAATAATATAAGAAAATGAGTTCTTCAATGGAATATCAATTCTTCTGAGAGGCTGACAGCAAAACTCGTGCCATCCATCTACGGTGAGTAATTCCAAACGTCTTTCATTTAAATTTTGAACTGAAAGACGATTGGTGATTGATTCAATTTTTAAAATGAAGGACGATTGGTATCAAACCCCATAGATTGGTGGCGCAGGTTTTGCCATCAACCTCTCAGAAGAACTGACATTCCATTGAAAAGTAGGCTGAGAGCGAATCCTGGTTAATCTATAAACTCGAAACCTATTACTTCGCACGCAGCAAACAAAATATTACTCCTTCTTCTTAAAGCAAAAGCCTTAATTAAATTCGACATAATTCGAAAGTAATTCCAATAAATCATTGGCTTCATTAAAATAATGTAAGAAACCGAGTTCTTCAATGGAATATCAATTCTTCTGAGAGGCTGACGGCAAAACTCGTGCCATCGATCTACGGTGAGCGATTTCAAACGTCTTTAATTCAAATTTTGAACTGAAAGACGATTGGTGATTGATTCAATTTTTAAAATGAAAGACGATTGGTATCAAACGCCATAGGTGGTTTCACTGAAACACAAAAACTTTGCAGTAAAGAAGTGAAAAAGATTTCTTTATTATTTATAACATTGAACAAATCCGAAAAAGGTTAATTATTATTTATTACATGGCGATCCTGCCAGGAAATTCGAAAGTAATTCCAATTAATCATTGTCTTTATTATAATAATGTAAGAAACCGAGTTCTTCAATGGAATATCAATTCTTCTGAGAGGCTGACAGCAATACTCGGACCATCCATCTACGGTGATTGATACCAAACGTCTTTCATTCAAATTTTGAACTGAAAGACGATTGGTGATTCATTCCATTTTTAAAATGAAGGACGATTGGTATCAAACGCCGTAGGTGGGTGGCGCAAGTTTTGCCGTCAACCTCTCAGAAGAACTTACATTCCATTGAAAAGCAGGCTAAGAACGAATCCTGGTTAATTTATAAATTCGAAATTAGAGACCCGCAAGTCAGGTAATTGCTGTTTAGGTTTTAGTTGGTTGGCTAAAATTTTAGAAAAAAGGATGAGAGTAGAACCGACAAGTCGACAATTCGTAGGAGTAACGGTTAAACTCAATGTGTCATCATGATCTTCCCCGAATCTCCAAATTTTTCCTTTTTATAAATTTATGTGCCAGTACCTTGATGTGTAACTTGTGCAACTTAAAATCTAAATTCTCAAACCTTCGCCGGTGCACTCACCAATTTTGTTACAACGTGTACACATCTTAGCCGAGCAAATTACTTAGTGCGGTAATCCCCCACAAGTCAACAAGTGCATTCCCAGTTCGCAACTGAGTTAGCTCAAGTTTGAAAGTTTGGTAAACTCCGCTTACTGAGTTACGTGCAAGTCCGACAAGAATTTACCGGTTAGCTTCTTCGCTTTTTCTTCTTCTTCTTCTTCAAATTGCTTTATAAATGCATTTCATGCTCAAATATAGTTAGCTCGCGCCAGCTCTAATGAAGTCTGACGTAATTTCAAGTTGAAAGTAAAAGATCGCGCTTTTTGGAGTTACGTGCGAATTCAGAAAGAATTAGTTTAAACTTAAACGGAGATTTAGCTGAAATTTTTCGCTTTGACTTTAAGCTTTACTACCATCGATTGACGATATAATTTCTTTATTTTGAAGACTTAATTGAAATCTGTTTTTGAAGACTGATGATTTTCATAACAGAAAAAGCTTCCTGGTTCACACAGAGAATAACTAATTAGACGAAAGTGTAATTGCAGTTATCTCATCACAGCCAGTGGGAGTTACAGTTTCTCTGATTTTTCATTTCTTTAAAGAGGGTTTAGTTTCTAAGACCCAATCAAGTAGAGTTATTAACATTAACTGGGTGGTATAGCTCAAAGCAATTTTTATTGTAATTTGGGCAACGATGGAGAAATAATAAGGCAAGTGATTTGATGTAATGAACCGTCAGTCACGTTTTTTTCTCCTTCAAAAATGGTCTCTATCAAATCGGATTTGTTCTTGAAAAGTATAATACGAGAAAGTGAGGGTAATTTTACAATACGCGAACTGAATCTTAGTGTTGTTGATAGTCGCTAGGTTTTTAAAAATGATGAATATTGTAAAAGTAGAGAGATTTAGAAATATTTTGGTTCCAGTTTGGTTGATTGTCGTATCATTAAAATTGACAATTTGGCAGACAATCAAACATGACCCATTGTTTGCATAAAATTAAAAATAACTCGGTAAATACTAAAAATAAGTAATATCATTTTTAGCGTCTTTTCAATGGCTAACCGAAACTGCAATGAAATATACAGTGTTCCATTAAAAAAATAAGTTAGGTTTGTAACTTTTTAAATGAACAAATGCTTTGGACTGGAACTCTCGAGCTACGCTTCTGCTGACGAAGCCCCAAATAGGACTGAAGCAGTAGTACAGGGGATGCTCGAGGCATCCACTGCAATCAAAAACGATTTGTAACAAATTTTTTAATATATTAATGTTAGTACTTGTCTTTTTACTATTCTAATAGGCTTCAAACGAGAAAAATTGGGAAAAATGGCCATTAATTTATTTAAAACTAAAAACAAAAGAGAGACGCAAAACATTCGGATATAAATAACTAAATTACTATTCACTTGACACTCAAATGGTAAAATTCATATTTATTATTGCGTTTTGCATTGAACGAATATACATCCGGATGGGTAGGCTAAATGTTTATTGCGAATCGATTGGTTCTTTCAAAGAAACCAACCAATCAAAAACAATCAGCAAGAAATATTTTGGGTGTCCAGAACTAAGCTTAAGTGTGGACATGCAATAATGTATAGAAACAGTTTCGATACTTTGTCTCGCAACAATGTTTCGCGATTGTTGCGCGACTTTGTATCTAAGTATGTACTAGGCCTTAGGCCTTGGACAAGTGGTTTTGGTTTGCGGTGGAACTCTCGAGCTACGCTTCTGCTGATGAAGCCCTAAATAAGGCTAAAACAGCTGCTTGACGGATCCACTGCAATCAGTAACGAATTGCAACAATTTTTTTTCAAAATTTTCATTATGCCTTGACAGCAAGCATGGCCGGCTTGCATGAGATGACTTATTACGTAACAAACTGGCTTCAATTCGTCAATCTTAATGCAACGTCAGGAAAAAAAACAATCGTAGGATGTCACTATTTAAATATTCATTAATGCATTAGATAAACAGTTATATCAAATTTCATCAAAAACCAAATGTGTCAAAAATAGTTTTTCTCGATTTCTAAACCATTAAGTCAAAAGAGCTTACGTCATTTTGCCTTAAATTTCGTGGTCTAAAATGACGAGCTGCGGTCATTCAAACCTCAATCTTTGGTATGTGCACTGCCATGGTCAGCGATATTGGAATTGCTGCCTGTAATATCGCTGCTTAATAAAATCTTTGGACCTAATTATCTCGGTTATACGGTTAATCTGACGGAACTTAGTTCATTTCTAGTACAATTTTATTCGTAATTTTCAATTTTTGTTTCAGTAGTCTTTAAAAAGTCACAATAAATAACTTATTTACTAAAATGATAACCTACTTCTCCGGATCTACGCCACTGTTGAAGAATGCTCAATTTTCCATATGATATTTCCATCCCTATATTTCACTTATACTGCATGTCGAATTTCAACAATCTACCTGAAACCGTTCCAGATATAAAATATTCTTTTCAAGTTACATCTTTAGGAGGTTATACCTCAGGAACGAGAGTCTTTTTGTATGTAAATAAATTAGGTTAAACTGTAATATTTTAATGTGTTATGTACGTGGTGTAATCATTGACATCTTATTCGATAACATCCTGTATGTCTATTTATTTTTTATTCGATTTTTATACTCTAGTAAAAAGATGTCCTACAAGGCTACAAACAAGCTGTACCATGGAAATATTTAGTTTTTTTTTTTGAGACCACATAATTAAAAAAAGAAACACAACAGAGCCGATAAAATACGAATGTGATTGATTGTGAGCGAGATTTATCGAGTTTGTGATTTTCATCTTCTTTTTCCTCCCACGTCCAAATGTTCCGCAACACTGTTTCAAGTATCCCATTTGAAATGGGAAACAAAAATTCTGCGATTTTTGTCCCCGAACACTCGAGGTACATCACATTTTGTCTAGCAACTGTTTCGAAACAATCGCGAAACTGACTGTGAAACAAAGTTGCGCGACTTTGTATCCAAGTATGTACAGTGTGGTCCATTTTTGATGGTTTTACAGGATTTCTCAGTTATTTATAGGAATAAAAGAAAACCGTTTTCGTGACCCAGTGCTACTTTTACAAGAAAAACTCAGTGGAGAAAAGAAAAGTTAGCTATCTCCATTCGTTCGGGAAATATCGGCAGAAAACGAATTTTTCCGAAAAATTATTTTTCACAATATCTCAGCTGTTTGACAAGATATTTTGAAAATTCAAAAACTGTTTTATTCAGAAATTAATGTAGATTTCGCTGACGTTATTGTCTTTTGTAAAAACTGCGCCAGTTTTGCGAAACAGACTATAACTTTCTAATTTTAAACAGAAACCGTAGTTGGCTATGACACAAATAAATTGCTTATTTAATGAGGTTTTCAAAAATATAAAGTTTGATATAATTATTTTTTGAAATAATAAAGATACTTATTATTTTTTATTTTCCGGTAGCTAACAAGCCATCCATGACACCAAAAACAAAAAAATATAGTTCAATTGTTTTCCCAAAAATCAATTATTATTAAGTAAAACGGTTAACTTATAAATACTAATAAATAGCTTCATATATCTATCAGAAACAGACATAAAATCACAAGAACGTAAAAATGGATTAACTCCATTTGAACATTTCTTTAATTATTAATGTGAATAGTTAAGAGATTTTTATAAATTTTAAATTGCATAAGTTAGTGCATTTCTTTAAGAAATAATTGAATTGTCGGATATTTCCTAAGTTTAATAATGCTTTCAAGAACTTTTGTATATTAATAAATGTAATCGCGGATAGAAGTGAAATAAACATATCTAAGAATTTTTGATAATATAAAATTTAAGATTTAATAATTTCAAAGGAACATATAACATATAATTCTTCAAAGCTGCATTAACAGTTAATCCATATTTACATTACTTGTAGTTTTATGAGTTCTCTAATAGCATTAGATATTTATTTTGTTAAATTTAATTACCTGTATTATTTCTTCTAATAATAGATTTTTGAGGAAAATAACTGAATTTCCTTTTGTTTTTATTGTCATAGATAGCGTGATAAGTACTGCAAAATAATGAAAATTGATATCTTTGTTATTTATAAAAATAATTATATCAAACCTTATATTTTTGAAAACCTCATTAAATAAGCAATTTATTTGTGTCATAGCCAACTACGGTTTCTATTTAAAACTAGAAAGTTATAGTCTGTTTCGCAAAACTGGCGCAGTTTTCACAAAAGACAATAACGTCAGCGAAATCTACATTAATTTCTGAATAAAACAGTTTTTGAATTTTCAAAATATCTTGTCAAACAGCTGAGATATTGTGAAAAATAATTTTTCGGAAAAATTCGTTTTCTGCCGATATTTCCCGAACGAATCGAGATAGCTAACTTTTGTTTTCTCCACTGAGTTTTTCTTGAAAAAGTAGCACTGGGTCACGAAAACGGTTTTCTTCTATTCCTATAAATAACTGAGAAATCCTGTAAAACCATCAAAAATGGTCCACTCTGTACTAGGCCTAATACGTAGGGGAATTAAAAAAAATATATCTCGCTTTCGAACCGGCTCCTCCACTTCGTCTCGAACAAATATTTTTCCGCTTGGGTTTCCGCCGCAGTACCGAATAAGGCAGACTTTAATCAAAAATCAAGGTATATACACGGAAAACATTTTCGAGTAAAATCTAAAGCAGTTTCGTACAATAAAAGGAACTAAAAGCACTTACAGTATCATTGTTGCATTTCCTCCGCACGCATCTTATTCCAATCGTAACTTCCGGCCTCACACGCACACGCAATCCTACACTCACATACGCACAAATATCAAAAGTATACAACCGTATTAAACAAAACTTCTTTTTAATATTAAATAGTTTTCCGAACGCGAATATTTTTAAATTTTAAATAAAGCGACTCGTCTACACTGCTCTCGCCGACGACTATTATCAAACGTATGCAGCGATTTTCAATTTTTTGCGATTATAAGTGAGTGCGCAAAACGTTCAGTTTTTTGTTGGGTTAAGTTCGCCACAGACAAGGAGCTTCTCCGCATAGAACTACATACACTTAAAGAATTACATGCAAACACGCAGACTGCCCGTACGGTACACAAAAGATTTCTTTGTTATCGTTAAATTGAATCAAGGCTGCGTATATTTGTCCCAGTCGATAATTTGTTAACGAATTTTGCTTGTTTCTGTTTTTTTTTTAATTTTCAGGATATTCGAAAAAAGTAAAATCGCAAATTTAAAATAAAAGTCCTGAAGGTTACCAATGTACTGTGTAGCTCCTGTGGCGCCACTTTCCGGCGACAAAATTTAAAATGCGCCACTCTTCTAACGTCGAGTTACATAAAAAAAAATCATTTAAGCTTATAGTTAGAAAGTGACACACTCTATGACGTACAGTTTGACAAATACAATGTTTCGACGGTGTAAACTGATCTAAATCTAAAGTTTCTAAACGTCACTCAAATCACTCTAAATCTTGCGACGGATTTGTCTTATTTGACAATAAAATGATAAATGAAGGTTTGACTTACAATTGTCAATTCTCAGTGTACCAGTTTTCAAGGACCGCAGCTATACCTTGCGGACAAAAAAAACCGTATTGTTCTTTTTTTGTATTATGAATTGATTTTCGACTCGTCAAAGCAATAAATTATTGGAGCTGTCATGTATATGTCACGTGTTCCAGTGCTGTTAAAACTCCCAATATACAGTACATTTATTTTAATCTCCAAAACTGTACAAAGTGACGACAGATGGAAGTGCTGGATTAAAACGAGTATAACTTTGAAAAAAATTCAGAACAAGCGGATAATAAAAACAAACGATAGTCAGGAAACAAATGATAAATAGGAAACGAACAATCGACTAAGAAAAAAATAATTACAAAAAACAAAACTGGGAAGTAAGTGCTTCATTAATACCTGTTTGTACCACTTTCACGTAAAATGTTAAGTCCTACTTAAGGGGTTAAGTGACACTCTCTGTAATTGAAAAAGTATCATATAACCATTTAAGTGGAACTTAAAATTTTAAGTTAAGTGGTGCTAACGGGCACAAAAGAATCAGAAAAAAAAATTGAAGCAAATCAGATTGTGAAAGGATAAGTCGGCGAAAGTATAAAAAGAAAAAACGATCAGCTAAGAAAAACGGGGACGTCTAATAAAAGAAAAACAAATTATAAATAGAAAATAAATAAATGACTAGAAAGAAATTATTTAAACATAAGATGGAAGACCAGATTAATTAGAACTTCAAAATTTAAAGAAATAAAATAAACAAAAATCGATAAAACGGCAGGATTAAAACAAAAGACGCTCGATCGGCTATGAGAAACAGCGACGGATAATTCGAACAAGAGGCGGTAAGAAAACAAATGATAAACAGGACGTGAACAATAAGACGGCTAAAAAATGCAAAAGATGGAAGCGCGGAATTAAAGTAAAATTTCAAGAAACAAAACAAAACAAAAGTCCAAACAACTCGGAATAAAATAAATTAACGAAATTGAAAACAAAACTCGATCGCGTAATCGAAACTAAAGATACCTAAGTCACGAAATAAATTATAAATAAGCAATGAACAAGAGATAACTAAATAAAGCAAAAAATGGAGGTGGTGTCGTATTATTAGAACGATTTCAAGAAAAAAATCGATACTAATAGATAATGGATACAAAAAATAGTCAGAAAACAAACGGTACCTAAATAGAAAACGAACTATTGTATTGCGAATTTTACAAGCAATGGTTTGATAAAAAAACAGAGCGTTCTGTTGGATCCTAACTTTTTGGTCCTTCGAGCCAGATGGACACAAAAAATAGTCACAAAACAAACGATATCTAAATACAAAACGAATCAACTGCACAAGCAATGGATGGATAAAAGATCGTGCGGTTTGTTGGATCGTAATTTTTTGGTTCTTCGAGCCGGATGGACACAAAAAATAGGCAGAAAACAAACGGTACCTAAATATAAAATGAACTAGCGACTAATGTTGTGGATTTCACACACATTAAAGAAAGCGCGGTCTGTGCTGCGCCCTAATAGACATTGAGGAAGAAGTTCCGCTTCCATTAAAAAAAAACAAGTTAGGTTTGTAACTTATTAAATGAACAATCTATGTATTTGAAAATTAAATTAAATTATACGGAATGAAAACCTACACAACTTTTGTTAAGACCTTTTCTTGATAAAATGAATTTAAAGAGGTATTTTTGGACTTTTCCAGAGGTTTGGGACACCCTGTACAATGTGTTTTGAATTCGAAATTATTCCATGAAATAAACGAGCAATGTAAATGTGGGGGGGAAAAAAAAAGTGGTTGGAAATCTGAAAATATTCTCCATACGCATTCGAACGAGAATGAGAATTTGAAAGTGAAAAGCAATTTTTATGGCTTCGGTTCGATAATAAAATCGCTCTCCTTTAACTTATTGCTTCATTTTCCACCGAATAATTCGACGAAGATAAAGGGAGGGCTTACTGGAAAATGTAGGAACGCCGTCGGCTGGCATGTGCTTTCCAGATAATCAATGCCTTGGTGGCAGGTGAGGGAATGTTTGGTCTTGTTGCCTTGGCGACGAGCGACCTGCGTCCCTGACCGACAGCTTTTGATTGAATTCGGGAAATTACGCAAACAGTACGCCTCTTTGTGAGCCCTCGGAAGCAAAATATATGAAGTAGTTTAGCGCGCCTCCGATATTTGTATTTCCATATTTAATATCGTGTATGCTCGCTCGTCCGCTTTGTAGCTCGCGCGTCGCGTCGGTACATTTTACAAAGCGGGTCTTAATATTTGGATTATTGAATTGCGCAATTTACATCCGAGGGAGTGAGAAAATTGCTCTCCCGTAAATTGGGGAAAATTTGAATTCACGGGATGATAGGAGATGGCAGATGCGCAAGTCCAAATTACTACCTTCCACGACTGCAGTTCTGCTACACCTGCGGACTAGGAATTTACTTTCGAACCAATTACACTTTTCTTGCTTTAACTTGTTACATCATATGAGAGAAGAAGAAAATCTAGTTTCTTTCCATAACTAGAAGCTGAAAGCGTGACATGATAATAATGATGCTAATTAATTGTTTGATTTATTCTTTTTTGAAATTATTCAGAAATTAGGGTACGCTTTACTGGGTGATTTAAAATAAGTGCTTGATCTGTTGACCAACCACAGGTAGTAGGGGAAAGCGGGGTACAATGGTAACTTTTTTCGACTTTATTTTTTATTTTGGAAATGGACTTATAATACAAATTCCAAATCACTAGCAACAAATCATTGCACTCGCCTACGTGGGCTGCTGGAAAAGTTTCTGGAAACGGTATGAAAAGACGCATATAAAATTTGGTAAACGGTATCATTGATTCTCGAAGTATTCGCCTTTGACGTCAATACACTTTTGCATACGCTCGAACCAATTTCTAAAGCACGTTTTCCACTCTAAAGATGGTACCTCAGAAACCAGTGTTCGGATTGTTTCAACCGCTGCTTCAGCCGACGAAAATCGCTCACCACGCATTTTATTTTGATATTTGGGAACAAAAAGAAATCATTAGTGATAAATCAGGTGAATATGGATAATGAGTCATTAGTTCAAAATTTTTGTTGGACAAAAAATCAACTGTTTGATGGGCTGAGTGAGAGCTGGCGTTGTCATGATGGAGAATAATTCGTCGATTTCGTTTGTTTCTTTTTATTTGATCGATGGCTTCCGGCAAACAAATTGTAGTATACCGATCAACATTCACGGTTTCTCGATCCTCTGAAGCCACGGTTGCTACATGTCCACTTAGACCAAAGAAACAAGCAATCATTTGCTTCGCAGCACTGCGTGAACGGACAACTTTTGTTGGTTTTGGTTCATTTTGAAATACCCAAACGGTAGATTGTTGTTTACTTTCTGGCTCGAACGAATAGATCGACGTTTCGTCACCAGTAACGATGTTATAAACTAAATTTGAACGACCTCCATTGAATTTCTTGAGCATTTCTTTGCACCATTTGACACGACCCTGCTTTTGCGCTTCTGTTAAATTATGTGGGATCCAACGACTGCAAAGCTTTCGTACGTTCAAATGATCAATCAAAATCTGGTGTATTGCTTTCGTGTCAATGCGTAAGGATGCTTGAATCTCACGGTATGTTAGATGTCGATCTCGCTCAAGCATTTCACGCACAGCATCTACATTAGTGGCAACAACAGATGTTGATGGACGACCTTCACGAAATTCGTCACTGAGAGAGGTACGTCCACGCTGGAATTTGGCAAACTAATTATAAACACTGCTCTTTGATGGTGCTTTATTTCCAAAAGCCAAATGAACCCGATTGAGGCATCGTTTCGGCGTTAGACCATATTTGAAATCGTAAAAAATCATGCCACGAAAATTTTCACGCGAGATTTCAATGTTTACACAAAATTAATTTTTCTCAAATGCTGTACAAACAAAACTAGTTCACCTGGATAGGAACTGTCAATAGAATTATAGGCGAAAACATCAAATTTTTCAAATATGACAGTTGATAAACACTGAGCTAACAAAAAAATATATATATATAAAATTACTATTGAAGAAATAAATAATACAAAACTGCCAAAAAGTAAAGACATTCAGTCAAGAAGAATTGATATTGCAACCCTACAGGAATTTAATCTCACCATTTCAATTTCAACAACTGTATAATCTATACTCATAAAATTTAACCTTAAAAGTAAACTTAAAACTCTAAAAACTAAAAAACTGAAAAAATAAACAAAACAAATTGAATAATCACAAAGCAACACAAAACCTGTGGCTGTAATCCAAATAAATAGTGAGAAAACCCCTCGACCACATTAATTCACTGAAAGCGAATACGTATTTCGGTAACGAAGTTACCATCTTCATCTTTCTTTAAATTTAACAACGAGTTTTACCAACAATTGGAAGGGGCAGCCATGGGAAATAGCTTGTCACCGTTTATGGCAAATCTGTTTATGGGTAAATTTGAAACGGAACTTAAAGCCTCTCTAGATTATTTCCCTAAAATCTGGGTGAGATACGTCGATGATATATTTTGTGTTTTTGACCAAAGTAAATGTTCAATAGAGGAATTCCTTAAAAGTTTAAACTCTAAATTCACCACCATCAAATTTACCTATGAAATTGAAACTAACAATAAACTACCCTTCTTAGACACATTAGTAACTAGAAATAGTAATAAATTAGAATTTAACGTTTATAGGAAATCTACTAATGTTAATAGATTCATTCCCGCGGATTCAAATCATTGCAAACAATATAAATTAGCGGCCTTAAATTTCTTAGTGCATAGGATGCTGACATTCCCTTTATCAATTGCTAATTATAGTAAAGAACTTCAAGAAATTATTAAAATCGCCACGTACAATGGTTACCAACCCGATGTAATCTACAACATTATTAGAAAACAAAAACAAAAATTAGAGATTAATAAAATAACCACACTAAAATCTGACAAAATAGGTGAGGTAGATTATAAGAAAATTGTAAAAATGCCGTTTTATCCTCAATATACTAAAGGGTTGAATACAATTTTTAAAAAATTAGGTTTAAGAATAGTTTACACCAACAATAACAGCTTAAAATCGTTGCTGGGAAATCCAAAAGATAAAGTAGATTCGGAGGATAAATCAAGTATATATAAAATTAGTTGTAAAAATTGTGATCAAATTTATGTAGGGCAAACAAAGAGATCCTTAAAAATTAGATTCAAAGAACACTTGGCTCATTTAAAATACAAACGCTTTGATAAATCCAGTGTTGCCTTACACATGCTTGAAAACAATTATTCGGTAAATAAAATAGATTTAATCAAACAAATTAATAACAAAACAAACCTAGATTCTTTCGAAAGCTTGGAGATTCACAGAAATAGGAATAGATTAATGAATTTTGAGAAGTCCGGGCCGACCGCTTCTTGCCTCTTCGACCTTTAGATTTTCGAAGAATCCCGGTTTGCTTTGCATGCATAATACGGTACAAAGAAAGTGAGGGGGGGAGTGCGGCTAGTCTAGTTTAGTTTATTTGTTGTTTTAAAGTTTTATATGAGTTTAGCGCTGAAGATGGTAACTTCGTTACCGAAATACGTATTCGCTTTCAGTGAATTAATGTGGTCGAGGGGTTTTCTCACTATTTATTTAAAACAAATTGAAATTATCTAAGGTATCCCTACATCCTTGACCCCACAAATCAATTTTTTTTTACTTAAACTACCTAGATATGACCACAAAGTCATAAAATCCCCCTTTAAAATCAATACATTTAAGGGAACTCAATGTATAAAGAAAAGCAAGTATTCTCGTACACAGCCCCTCCCAAAAGAATATAAACCACTGTATATTTTACCATGTTGGCTATAAGCATATAAGAATAATCTATAGGCAGCTCTAAAAAACGAAATTAAAGATAAAGCAATTATACATAAAATTCTTCAAGACACCAATCTGTTAATAAGCATAATTTCCCCTAACAAATTTAATGAAGGAGGAGCCGCCATATTTGAAGAACAAAATAAAAATCATCATAAAGATATTCTAGGCATCAAATTAATCAAACCCTTATTTAAGTATAGTCTACGCCTTCCTAAACGCTCATAAGAAATATTAGCCAAGCAAAAAAGATCAGACGAACAAAGCCCATGAGCTACCATTATAGCTAGAGCCCCTCTTATCCCCCAATAATTTAAAGTTATAATTCCCCCTAGAACTAATCAATAGAATCAAATCAAAGAAACATAAAATCCCCCAACCAATCCCACAACAATAAAAATAAAATTAATTTTTATTGCTACCGGAATTACAATCTGTATAAGACGTATTATACCATACCCCCCCAACTTAAGTATAACCCTTGCTAAAATTATAGAACCCGAAACAGGGGCCTCAACATGGGCTTTAGGAAGTCATAATATATAGAGGCATCTTAACTAAAAATACAGAAGTTATACACAAATAAAATATAAAAAATCCTTCATCCTCAAAAACGAAAAAAAAATCCAAAGACCCATTTTAAGAAAATTTGCTTCTCGTTTTTGTATCTGTCAATTTCTTAGTTTGAAATAAAGTGTGAATATTTAAAACTAATATTATTGCTTTATAATTTTTGAAATACGTATTTATTTAAAACATTCAAGTTTAAAACTCCTGCCTTTGCTGTGCCCAAAATCCAGGTGGAGCCACTTTTGCGAACTAAACTTCGTTCCATTTTTATTTTATTAAGTATCACATCTTGCTAGATCCTTTATCTTTGGGCTTCATTATAAAAACGCTTTAGAGGACCATACACACACTTGTCTAACGGCTGCAGATTATGACTTGTATGTGGGGGTAACGTGAATAGGATGACACCTGAATTCTTGGCCATTCTAATAACCTCATATGACAAGTGTGCTTCATGGCTGTCCATGATCAATAGAATAGGGTCATCTGAGGTTGGTTTCACAAAGTTGATAAAATGTCCCATCCACTGGACAAATATTTTTGAGCTTAACCAACATACACACCTTAAGGGTGTTGCGGCACCAACCCAACTGTACCTGGAGGAATATTTTTCAGCATATAGTCTTTAAAGTGAACCCTAGGAAAAATTAATAGTGGCGGTTTACAATTCCCCAAGGCATTAATTGTTCCACATAAAGTCACAAGGGTACCCCCGTTCAGAAGAAGTTACATGTCGTACTCCTCTTTGACCCTTTTGAGCAATTACTTTCGTGGATCCCTGCACGGTCGTCAGCGCCGTCTCGTCTTTATTATAAATCCTACTTGGACTTAAGCTTGGATACTTTTCATAAATGAGCATCAAGTCATCATAAAATTTGTAGACTACAAGTTCGTTAAATGCTATACATCTTGCTATAGATGTTGACTCAGGAGTTCTCAATGATATTGTGGGATTTCGTTTTAAAGAGGCTGTGAACCACTCCTTACCTGCAGACAGATTTTTGTGCCTGGATTCAGGTATAATTTTCTTATTGACTACTCCTAGGTCATACGCTATTTTCTTGGCAGCATTTGGTGGCAAGCCATGATGCAATTTACCACACTTTTTCAGGTATTCACTTAATTCTGCTTCTTCTTCTATGGAAAATATTCTTCGGATGTCAAGGGCACATTTTTGGAAAATTTAGTTCATCCATGTTTAAATCATGTCACAACATGTTAACCCCCAACAATAAAATGAGATGAACATATTCTGAGATTTCTGGACTTGAAGCACTTCACCATTTTCTTTTACAATTACTAATTGCAGTACTCGATTGTCTTCTCTCTCTAGCTTGCTGGGATATCGAACCCATTTGAAACTACAAAGTTATAAGATATTTGCACAAGGACTTCAGTTAACTAACATCAGTACAATCTACACCAAAGAAAACTAAACTATCTCATCCAGCTTCGAGCGAGCCAGCAAGTGACGTGTACGTAAATACTTCTTCTAGTTAACTAAATTGTCCCCGGCGACGAAAGTTTCGAATTTCACATTCGAGGGAATTCAGGTGCCGTTACATATTCAACCCCTTCGAATAGTTGCGCGCCATTGCCCCCCACCCGAAGCCTTTGTACTTGACTCCTGTCCTAGATGAAAGAAGGATTCGCCTTGTATTATGGATGCCGAATAGATATTGAAACGTACGCCCTGAGATAAATTCTGGTTACTACCACGGAAGATGTTTGCAAAACAAAATGCAGAAACGAATGCAGAACGCCCGAATGCATGTTCGTTGCACGGCTGAAAGAGTTCGAGTCTCGGGGCGAGCAAAAAGAAGTCGGGTCGTTCGCGGTTTGCAACGGACGGTTTCGTCGTTCTAAACTGCTTTAAAACTTTCAGCGAATTTGTTTCGCTTTTTGTACGCCAAATAAAGTTGCATGTTTACCTGGCGTTTTCCGAAGAGGAATCTGAGTGTACTTTTTGCAGAAAATAATTCTTTTTTGAGTTCTCTTTAAATTACAGTTTGTTTTTCCGCGTGCAACAGTTCAATTCAATTTATTCTTTCATGTTCTATCTATGTGTGTTTGTGCAGAAAAAGAAACTGCTACCACCTGAATGAATTGAGTTTAGCTCCTGAATAATTAACGAGAAGGGTCGTAGGCTAGCGCTGAGAAAGACCATTCAGGTGTCTTGAGCTAGTACTTAGTTGAAGATAAGGTAGGGTCAACAGATCCACGGCGCTAGGAGAACAGCCTCTAGCTGATACCATGCATTGCGGATCCTGTCCTCCAAGGGTCACAGCGTGTGCTAAAACTTCGAAAACTTTCAGGAGGATATAACACCCGTGCAGAAAAAATAATTTGGTTCATCACTACAAAAAGAACAGTACGTACTTAAATCGTATATTAATGTTCACTAATTGGTTTTATAATGACACTCAAGTTTGACTTGACGATGGCTAAACATACGGATTTGACAGCGATTTTGATATCTCTTCTGTACCTACGAGAAACGTAGGGTAAGTTTTTTTTTTGTGCGACCTCGGGGGCAGCTTCACTCTTTCCTTTACCCCCGTTGCGACTGGGAGAAGGCTTGGCAGTGACGAATCATTTGTAACATCGACCGATCACCGTTTGACTTGCAAAAACGAGACGAGCCCGACAGAGACTTGTCGCGCCAGGCTCTCACGCATGCAAGACTATTTCGTCCCGATATTGTACGAGCTGTTGACATCAGCGCAAGAAAAGAGAGGTTCTCGATCAGGTGATGTTACGCAAGAGGAGGGAACAGTGTTGCCAATCAACTCGGTCAAAAATTACTTTCTCGGCATACAGAATTCCCTAAATTAATCTGGCAAATTTGAACTAGGAGTTTAAAGTTAAAAGCACGATTGCAAAACAAACAATAAAAATTACTGCCTATTTGTTTAAAACAGACGAAATAAAAATATTAAAATAACCTAACCTTGCACTTTGCAGCAATCGAAAGCAGTATTGCCAACTCATCAAATTTCGAAGTTCGTACTTTTTTTTAAAGAAAAAAATCGATTTTGGCGTTACAAGTCGTATTACCCGAGATGGCGCTTATATATATATATATAATAACAAGAAAAACAAGAAAAAGGAACTTGAATAAAAAAATATTATTGAATAGAAAAAGTTAGTACAGCATGAGTTAGATTTTTCAAAAAATTTGTTTGCGGTTTTCTTTTTGATTCTAACGCGATCGCCACGTATTTATGAATTATTGTTTTTAAATTTGAAATTTTTTCTCAAACAACACCGTATCTCTATCTCTAAATCTTCTCTTTCGATCGTCATTTGTTTCTGAATATTTTTGGGGTGCTGTTGCCGTCGTCGTCTTGAAGTAATAATTTGTTTTTCTTTTCTTTCCATTTTTATTTATCTGCTGCAATTGTGTCGTCTCCTTTCGTATTTCTTTGTGGGTTTTCCATGGTGAAAATTACGATCGTAATTTGTTTTTTCTCTGTCAAAATTAATTAATTAAATTTCTTTGCACTCCTTTTTCCTCCGATTTGATATCTCTTCTGTACCTACGTGAAACGTAGGGTAAGTTTTTTTTTTGCGACCTCGGGGGCAGCTTCACACTTCCAGTCACACACAGTCCTGGACAGGACTGTCGCTGAGTCGTCGACGCCGTGTCAGAGGCCTTTTTAAAGTAGTTTTATTTTAATTTTCTCCTTTTCTCGTCACTATTCTTGTGGGATGACGTTTTGGTTTTACATCGTCGTTGTACGGAAAATGTTACGGTAGTTCGCTGAGCTAGCATTGCGTCGCGTGGAACGATGACCTTCTAATAGGACGCCATGTCGTCCCTGAACTGACGTCGAAATAGGTAGACGAACAAGTATTGTCGAAAGACAGAAGATTCGGTAAACAATACCAAGGAGGAACTAAATAAGCGAATTTCTTGTGGGAACAAAGAAAACTGATATAAGCTTGGATCACTGGAATGGCGTGACATAAATACCTGACTGTTTAATGTAAAAACGGAAAATCCGCACTAAATAAGCGGATTTCTCTGCGAGAACAAAGAAATCTAATATGAGCTTGGGTCGTTGGAATGGCATCACATAAATACCTGAGTGTTTAACGCCGAAATGGAAGATCCGCTTGGAATAAGCTGTTTATAACAACTCACGGGTTCACGAAACAGAAATAATACCAGTTATCATTGTGCTGATTCGGCGAACTTGGCCTAAATTATTTAAAAACTTCTTAATCAGTATAAAGTTTGTTCACCTGATATCCGTACACAAAATAAATTTGGACCGCCATCAAGCGATCTTAACGCCTCCAATAAATTAAACGTTATAAATTTTTCGTTTTCATCGCGGAGGACGCCGAGCGCTCCTCATAAATTTCCCTCCCCGGCTTTAGTTTTTAGCATTTTTAAGTTACTATCCGGGGGCGCTCCCGACGCGGCCGCAGCTTAATCAATAACGTACCGTGGAGAGCAAAAAAAGACGTTAAAAAATTCAAGCCCGGTTGTTTGTATGATCGGGAATTAGAAGTAATGGCTGCGGCTCGAAAGTTTTTAGGCCGATCGATTCCAATCGGACGACACCGAAAGTCCGCGTGATTTATTTACACCGAGACCATAACAAACCGGCAACGACCAAACTAAATCGTCTTGTAAAAGAAGAAGTTTCTGTACAATTTCACAATGGATTTGAAAGTTTGAAGAAGAATAAAATGGGCGAATTTTATTACTATTTTTTTTTCTCGTATCTTCATCTTTCTGCACCGTAACACCAAAAAGTCACGTTGATGATACTCTCTTTCTCGTGGAGCAACTCCAGAACAAAGTACAATAAAAATATATTTAAGATAAACAAGAAATTATTCCAACTTACAACATGAGTTTTGGTAATACATTAGACTGTCCGTAACGCGCATTTCAGCATTTAAAGACATTGACGTGTTTTTTTTTTTTGAGGGGGAGAAAAGATTTTTCTTAATCTGATTCGTTAGGATCAAGACTTTGTCCCCATCACCTAATCTCTAATTTTTTATTTAGAGGTTTTATTATCAACAACTACCTGTCCGCAAGTTGTGTTCAAGTATTTAAAGACATTGTGACGTGTAACTTTTTAGAGGAAGGAACATCTTTACCTTAATCTGATTAGTTAAGATCAAGGTCCCCAACACCTAATCTTTGCACATACGCCACGGAACTCTGCGCTTTTGCATTATGCAAATCTGCGCTTGTTTAGGGTCATGTCGCGTTACATATTTTAGGTACAAGCAATTCTCGGATTGATTATATTTTCCTTTTGGCTAAAATATTTTACATAACTGCGTTGATTATAAACTCACAAGGGAATGTCCTGCTCGAAGGGATTATTAATTAAGGATCGTAAAGCAAGTCTCATTGAATGATCTCTGGAAAAGCTGTCACACAATTTTTCAGGTCAGATTCAGCACGTGACGCTTCTGTCGATTTTCCGATCCCCGGAGATACATAAATTGCCCCCGTAGAAGCCACTGGAGAACTCAAAATGCAATTAATTTGCAGAATTTCACGTCCAATTAGCGTCAGTTTAAATTTCGAGGATTGCATTTCGCATCCCTTTGTCACTGGATTTATTTAATGTCTCCCGTGGACTTAATGGTTTGAGCGCGGTCAAAACGAGGGTTTACGAATATGCTGAAAGCGTTAAGAAATGCTATTATTACTTCTGTAATAATAATAATGTTTATAACAGTCCATAAAATGTTTCCACTTTCGTATAGATTCACATTACCCGTTTTATGAAACTCGAGTCTTCAATTTTTATAGATTTCTTTAAGGAACTTTGAAATAATATGGGAATTTATCGACAAGGATTTAAATATGGCAACATATGAGAGAGGGGGGCTTTAAAGAATTCTTCCTTTTCAGAGTGTGAGGACGGGGGTTAAATGATGAAAGTAATAATTACTTACAAGGGGCTCGTCTTATTCAATCCTAAAATCCTGAAATTTTCGTGTTACTTTATCTCAAAATTTTTATCAATCAATTATTAACGACCCCAACAGCAATCCCATTGTCTGAACGTTTCTGGTGGTCGTAGTGGAACAGATGAAATAATTATGTAAGAGCTCCTTGGCCTACGTTCGCACATCTGTTACCTAATAACAGCTACCAGTAAAATAAAAAGAGTCTTAAGGATTTGCTTTTTGCTCGTTTCTTAATGAACTGAGATTTTGACCCTTGTCCGTCACACAATATAAGACAATGACAATAAAGTTTTAGAAATCTTTCAGAAATGTGTACAATAATTATGTAATTACAAGATAAAATCCAAACACAGAAAATTATAAAAAATATAAATTACAAAAAGTTTTCAGAAATTGTACTAAGTTAGTCAGATTTCCAACAAACTTAAGCAAATTCCAAATATTAAAATAATTTTACACAAACATTTAAAGTTGCAGACAAATGATTAAATCCAAAAATATTACAAAATAATTTATAGCAAATTCAAATACCATATAGAAAGAAAGGGAGCGAGAGATACACGGACATTAACAAAGTATTAATTAAATAGTGAGAAAACCCCTCGACCACATTAATTCACTGAAAGCGAATACGTATTTCGGTAACGATGTTACCATCTTCAGCGCTAAACTGATATTAAACTTTAAAACAACAAATAAACTAAACTAGACTAGTCGCCCTCCTTTTATCTCAAGGCGGACAAAGGCAATACTGTGGTCATTTTAGATAAAGAAGATTATTTCGACAGAGTAAATGGCATGCTTAATCAAGGTCAATACCAGAAAGTTAAAAAAGATCCTTTACCTAAAATGATTACGGGGACCAAAAAAAAAACCATGTTGGACTGCAGTAAAGCGATTACGAACGCTTTACGTTACAAATTAACAACATTTAACCCAATAATCCCTAGATTGTATTGTTTACCAAAAATACACAAACCAGGTAACAGCATGAGACCCATTGGATCCTGTATAAATTCACCGACTTCTTTATTATCGAGGTGGTTAAGTGATAAATTTAATAACCTTACTGTGAAATTACCCGATTGTTCTGTTAAAAATTCATTAGAATTTATTGAAAAATTAAAAAATCTAGAAATAAAACCAAACGAAATTTTAGTATCCTTCGATGTCACTTCGTTATTTCCTAGTATACCTGTAAAAACCACCTTAGATTACCTGAAAGAACTTTTATCAAAGAATAGCTTCGATAAAGAGGAAGTGGATGAATTAATTAAACTCACTAGTTTATGCATGAATCAAAATTTCTTTAAATTTAACAACGAGTTTTACCAACAATTGGAAGGGGCAGCCATGGGAAATAGCTTGTCACCATTTATGGCTAATCTGTTTATGGGTAAAATTGAAACGGAACTTAAAGCCTCTTTAGATTATTTTCCTAAAATCTGGGTGAGATACGTTGATGATATATTTTGTATTTTTGACCAAAGTAAATGTTCAATAGAGGATTTCCTTAAAAGTTTAAACTCTAAATTCACCACCATCAAATTTACCTATGAAATTGAAACTAACAATAAACTACCCTTCTTAGACACATTAGTAACTAGAAATAGTAATAAATTAGAATTTAACGTTTATAGGAAATCTACTAATGTTAATAGATTCATTCCCGCGGATTCAAATCATTGGAAACAATATAAATTAGCGGCCTTCAATTTCTTAGTGCATAGGATGCTGACATTCCCTTTATCAACTGCTAATTATAGTAAAGAACTTCAAGAAATTATTAAAATCGCCACGTACAATGGTTACCAACCCGATGTAATCTACAACATTATTAGAAAACAAAAACAAAAATTAGAGATTAATAAAATAACCACACTAAAATCTGACAAAATAGGTGAGGTAGATTATAAGAAAATTGTAAAAATGCCGTTTTATCCTCAATATACTAAAGGGTTGAATACAATTTTTTAAAAAATTAGGTTTAAGAATAGTTTACACCAACAATAACAGCTTAAAATCGTTGCTGGGAAATCCAAAAGATAAAGTAGATTCGGAGGATAAATCAGGTATATATAAAATTAGTTGTAAAAATTGTGATCAAATTTATGTAGGGCAAACAAAAAGATCCTTAAGAATTAGATTCAAAGAACACTTGGCTCATTTAAAATACAGACGCTTTGATAAATCTAGTGTTGCCTTACACATGCTTGAAAACAATCATACGGTAAATAAAATAGATTTAATCAAACAAATTAATAACAAAACAAACCTAGATTCTTTCGAAAGCTTGGAGATTCACAGAAATAGGAATAGATTAATGAATTTTGAGAAGTCCGGGCCGACCGCTTCCTGCCTCTTCGATCTTTAGATTTTCGAAGAATCCCGGTTTGCTTTGCATGCATAATAAGGTACAAAGATAGTGAGGGAGGAGGGCGACTAGTCTAGTTTAGTTTATTTGTTGTTTTAAAGTTTAATATCAGTTTAGCGCTGAAGATGGTAACATCGTTACCGAAATACGTATTCGCTTTCAGTGAATTAATGTGGTCGAGGGGTTTTCTCACTATTTATTTGGATTACAGCCACAGGTTTTGTGTTGCTTTGTGATTAAAGTATTAGTTAATTAAATTTTACAATAATTTTGACGATACGCTTACCTAAGCATTATACACATAAGTTAGGACTTAGAACGCTTTTAGAAAACGCTACTGAAACATGGTGACCACTGTGTACTAACTGAATCAATACTGAATCAGTACTGAATGCCTTGGAAATCCTTATAGTCTATATTTATACCATTCGTTTCTTTTACCCGTGGGCGTCATTCCCACGACTAGAGATTCAGTTTGGCTTGTTATGCATTATGTTTCTCCAAGAAAATTCTTGGATTTTAATTACTGTGTCACTGTGCTGGCAGCTTGTTTATGATTCATCTGCTGCGTGTGTATTCTTTCTTACATAACACCGGCAGTTAATTCCATTGCACTGCCCTCATCATCCGTTTACTCATATGCGTTGTTTCATCGCTAAATGAATTCCAATAAAAAATAATAATTTTTTGTACGGTCAGGTCGTTATGAGAGTAGATTTGTAAGAAACCGGCATTCTGCACATACAAAAATTGTTTATTTTAAAAGTACGAAGTCACAAACAAAACATGTTTGCCATGATGTTGAAGCATAGTCCGCTTCGACCTTCCGTCGACCGTTCTTGAACACGCGAGTACGATTCGACACGAAGATTTTTAATCGTAATTAAACGGAGCTTCTCGATTCAAAAACTAAATAAAAGACAATTGTCGACAATCAGTATCGCTCAGACAGCGCGAGTTTTGTATTAACACATCGATAGAATTGGCGTTTCATCTTATTTGAATAATGTTGCAGTGTGATCGCGACAGGGTTTTAAATTTTTTATTCCCTCTCTGTGTTCCGAACCTGTAAGTCGTAAAAAACGCCCACAGTAAAAGCCTAATTAAACTGGGGTTTCCTAGGAGAGTCGATCGGGCTGAAACTGACTGATGTTCGCTCTAACCCAGCGTTTCCCAAACTTTTAGGTTTCGTGACCCCTTTTGAGCTGTGTTATGTTTCATAACTATCATAGATATACGGTACATGTACAGCCGCGAGCATTAAATTTGGGTTGTACTGTCAAACGTCAGTTTTATTTCCAGAAATTAGAATCTCCTTAGTTTTAATCAAATATAAGTTCGATACCAATCTATGATAATATGATAAATTAGTTGCAATTTGCGTTCACTTGTTTTTATATTTATTCTGCTGCGCCCCCTAGGGGGGCACGCCACACAGTTTGGGAAACGCTGCTCTGACCAAAAGGGAAAAATTAAGTGAGGATGGTTTCCTAGTCTTCGTTCGGTTTGCATTGCTTTTAGTTAGAGCGGAGGTGGTCGCCCGTCGGTTGTGGTCAATTTCAGTCGACCGACTTCCTAGGAAACCGTAACTTTAGCTTTACTACGAAATAATTTGCGCACAGAAATCGTTCGTCATAAATATCTGATTAATTGTTGTCAGACTTTGAAAAGCTTAAATGAATGACATATTGCGTCTAAGGAAATTTTACACCGCAACAAAGCAAAAAATAAATTAAAAGAAAGATTCTAAGTAGTATCCAGGAACCAACAACTACTTCAATTGTTGAACAGAATGCCGTTTCTTCTCTTTATAAAATTATTTTGAATTTGTGATTATTTCTTGTGTGATATCGCGCTGAATTAATTTATCATTTAAATTTCACATTTGCCTAAATTATTTTCTTCTTTTCTTAGATTTTAATCCTTGTAAATTGAAGAATTTTCTCTTGTTTTCGGAAGTTCAGGAAATGCCGATGGTCATAAATGCCAGTCATCCGACATCATAGCCGACAGACGGCAGACTGTTGTGCTTGAACACCTGCACGTCTGTATGTTTGCCGGTATAATTTCAGATAAGTCGAAAGCAATAAACGTTTAACTCACAGTCGTTGCTTTGCGAACCCAGTCTTTGACATTCAGAGACGAGTGCAATGGTTTGTTGCTAGTGATTTGGAATTCGTTTGTTGTTTCATTCAGGGAATGATTGGATTAGTAACACTTACATAAGTAATTCACTGTTCCACATTATTCCTCCTTTTCTCATCATATTTGTTCTCTCAAACAGATTGATATTTTTGTCCAGCAGATTTCTATATTTCTCCATTCATCTCAAATTTGAATTTCGCTATTTTCATACTTCATCGCTTTTCTACTTGTGTAGGGCTTTTGCTTCCTCCTTTTCTTCTTCTTCGCCTTACCGAGTCCTCGTCTTGTGTTTACTTAACTTCTTCTCCTTTTTCTTCCTCTCCTATAGTTAGCATCCGCTTATTATCTCCATGTGTTTCCTTTGGAGATCGCATTCTATTTTAGTAATTTTATCTTTTACTCCTCTTATTTCGATCCTTGATTTGTGACTCTGGACTTGTTTAAAACTGTTTCAGTTGGTAATTGCGTCCATCTTGTTCTACGTAGTCCAGTTTCCTGTTGATCCATTCATTATTTGCGCTTTTGAAATAGATTTTTCGTTGTTTGCTTTACATTCACTTCATCATCTTTATTGTCCTTTGACGTACTGCTCGGTTTTCCATGACGTCTCATGTTCCTTCTCTGCTTATTCGCCGAACATTTTCAGGAAAATAACGCTGGGGTTCTCAATGA
This sequence comes from Prosopocoilus inquinatus, assembly GCA_036172665.1. Classification (NCBI taxonomy): domain Eukaryota; kingdom Metazoa; phylum Arthropoda; class Insecta; order Coleoptera; family Lucanidae; genus Prosopocoilus; species Prosopocoilus inquinatus. Next base: position 38,357,004 of record CM069877.1, read on the forward strand.
CTGTTCAATTTTTCTGGTCGACTCTTCCCGCGGGAAAAATTTATTTAAAATGGAATTTCACGAACGAATCGAAAATATTTCCAACGTCGAACCGCGATTTATAGACAATCAAAAAGTGCACACAATTGAATCCAGATATAAACATCGCGTCATAAATAACCTCACGCGTATTTGGCGGGCGTGATTGTAACTAAATTCACTACAAATCGGTTAGCGGCGATTATTTATGTCGTGCGAGGCAATAAATCAAGAAATTTATTGGTTTAAATCTACGCAAAAACATATATTTGCCATCAGAGTGTTCGCCGGGCCATCCCGCCGGAAATAGTTTGGTTCGCTGTGCGCCCGATTCGGACGAAATCGTTGGTTGCATCGGAAACTTGATTTATCGCCGGACATTAAACGGCGACAATTAAATTTTTATTGAAAGTTTTAACGAGCTATTATGAGTGTTTAAAGCTGAAATGTTTCAATCTGATGTTATTAGCTGGCGCCTCCACCAACATGCTCCAATGCTCTAAATTCTAAGTCTGTGTGTTCAAGTTTAACATAATTTTCTTCCTCACGACGTGACAAAATATTAAAAGAAATAATAGTCTGAGATCGATTAAAATTATTAAAGTTCTGTGTGAATGTCAGCCTAATGAATCACGTACGCCGGGCAGTAATTTTTTGTCATGGTTTCTTTTGCTCCGACAAAAACGCAATTTCCTCAACTGGAGTCTTCATAACTGAAACTTCTCGTTTGTGATGTTTTTTTAAAAATGATTCACTTCACTTTAATTCGATTAATTATTTGGTACATGAAGCAATTGCAAATACGTAAAATACTGTGGTAATACTTAAGTTCAATTAAATAAATCCTAATGGGCCGCGGTTGGCATTAAGAGTACATCATTCAATTCTTCACAGGACAAGTAATCTTAAAATGCACGAATTTCACGAAATTTTGTGAATTGCTACGCATATTGAAACGAACACGATGCCACTGACAAAATTATTATTGTGTCCTTACTTAACGGATTAAACACCGTTCTCTCTCGCGCATTGATGTTTCAACCCCTCTTTCAGCTGTCGCTCTTGCAGTTGATCTCGTGCTTTCATGCACATATCGACACACGGCTGAGTGCTCTTGGTGGCGTCACTTAATACAGGGTCGTTCATAATAAGTGTCCGACCCGTTAGGGGCGTATTTACTAAGGTCACGCAAGTCCAAAGTGGAAACCGTTTGAGTAGCACCGATGACTAATGGAATGCGATGCATAATATGTTTTTAAAATCGCGTTGACTAACTGTTTATGTTTTAGAAACTATGTCACTGTGTCAACAAAAAGTAAATGTTATGGTTTTTGTAACAGATATTCGATGTGACCTTATTATTACGCGCTTATTCACATGATTGATGAATAGGCCGCCACATACAAAGTGTCTCAGGGCTAGCTTATTCGGCCAAATTTAACTTATTATTTAATTTATTAAAACTGCTAATACTTCTGGATGCAAGTTTTAACTCGCGCACAAGAAGCACTAAATTCTTTTTCTTTACACGAGCAACTCTGCGTGCCAAGTATGTTACCACCCAAGAGCGTTCAACAGTTCTATGTGAATGACAGCCTAATGAATCACGTACGTCGGCAGTGATTTGCATTGTTTTATTTCTTTTGCTCCAGCAAAAACGCAATTTCCTCAATTTGAGTCTTCATAAACTGAATTTTTCATTTGTAATGTTTGATTAAACATGATTCTCTTCACTTTAATTTGATTAATTATCTCGCACAAGAATCAATTGCAAATACATAAAACACTGTGGTAATATTTACGTTCAATTAAAAAAATTCTAAAGGACTGCGGTTGGCATTAAGAGCAAGCGCATCATTAAATTCTTTAATATATTAAAACTGCAATTACTTCTGGATGCAAGTTTTAACTCGCGTACTCGAAGCGCAACATTTTTCTTCTTTGCACGAGCAACTCTGCGTGTCAAGTATTCTACCACCCCAAGAGCGCTCAAAAGTTTTGTGTGAATGTCAACCTAATGAATTACGTATGTCGGGCAGTTATTTGCATTGTTCTGATTTCTTTTGCTCCGGCAGAAACGCAATTTCCTCAACTGGAGTCTTCATAAACTGAATTTTTCATTTGTAATGTTTGATTAAACATGATGCGCTTCACTTTAATTCGATTAATTATCTCGCACATGAAACAATTGCAAAAACGTAAAACACAGTGGTAATACAAACGTTCAAAAAAAAAAATCTAAAAGGCTGCGGTTGGCATTAAGAACAAGCCCATCATTCAATTCTTCATAGGACAAGTAATCTTAAAATGCAGGAATTTCACTATATTTCGGTGAATTGATTCGTACGTTGATACAAACACGATTCCACCGATAAAATTATTATTTTATCCCTACTTACGTCATAAAGAAATCAAGTTCATTGTTCGCATTATGCAATCTTTCCTCAGAGAGTCGTAAACAAATCGTTTTACGGTTTCAGTTCAAGGTTAAATGTTCGTGTTTTGTGCTTTTTTCCTCGAAAGTCTATTGCTGTTGTGACGCATTCAGTTATTCCAGTGACCATCGATAAGTTTACATGTGAATTTTTAATCCATTTTATCTTGAAAACTACACAAGTTAGACCCCTACGTATCTAGAGTTATTAGCTTTGTTTTTTCAAGGACTATCTCTGGTTAAGAAGTTGAACACTTATTTTAAATCACCCTGTATATCGTTTTCACCGTGGTGAATAGTGAACGTCCTAATTATTATGATAGTAAAAGTAAAAATTTGATATGTTCAGCAGTGTTCAATTTTTGCAAAAAAATCTTGGATTTTACTCGAAGCTCCTTCCTCGTTTTCCTTCTCATTGTATCTCAAAAATTATCCGAATCTGAATTTTGCAATAAACAGCGATTCAGAGCGAATTACACGTGTCACGAGCAAAATGCGGTTATTTATTGCTTGCGAAGCGGTGACGTTTAGCAAAATCGGCGGATTGTATAATTTATTTTGATTAGCTTTGATACTGTCGCGTTAAAACGTCGTAACCCGGGTCAGACACTTATTCTGAATCACCCTGTATAGATGAGAAGAAAAGACAAAAGAAGAGATGGAAAGCTGTCGGGTGCAATAAGAAATACAAATCACAAGGCGGCGGCGGTTCACGCATACGCTTGTCCGCTTGACAAGTCATTAGTTACAAGTCGGCGTAACAGCTCAAGTTAAAATATGAGACGAGGAAAAATAGGACGCAAGTCAGGGTGAGGCTGATATATTAGAAATTGGAAAAATGAGATGAAAACAAAAAACGAGGGCCAGGTCAGTCTTGACAAATGCTCTGCGCTCTTTTAATAGAGTTCCATCTCGCCGGGAAATTACGGGGAATTGTGCAAACGTCTAATGTCACTTCAGATCAACGGTAAAATACTCTCGTTTCTGTGATGAAAGTTCTAAAATATAAACACAGGGTGTTCGCTTGTTTGTAATTAATGAACGTACGTATTACCACAGTGTTTTTCGTATTTGCAATTGCTTCATGTGCGAGATAATTAGTCGAGTTAAAGTGAAGCGAATCATGCTTAATCAAACGTTACAAATGAAAAATTCAGTTTATGAAGACTCCAGTTGAGGAAATTGCGTTTTTTGCCGGAGCAAAAGAAATTAAAGCAATGCAAATTACTGCCGGACGTACGTGATTCATTAGGCTGTCATTCATACAGAACTTTTGAGCGCTCTTGGGTGGTAGCATACTTGACACGCAGAGTTGCTCGTGCATAGAAATAAAATCTTGCGCTTCAAGTACGCGAGTCAAAACGTGCATCCTGAAGTAATTGCAGTTTTAATAAATTAAATGATAAGTTAAATTTGACCGAATAAGCTTGCGCTAAGATGTGTTATGTATGGCGGCCTACTCATCAATCATGTCAGTAAGCGCATAACAAGAAGGTCACATCGAATATCTGTTACAGAAATCGGAAGTTACATCACATAGTATATACTTTTTGTTGACACACAGTGACATAGTTTCTAAAACATAAACAGTTAGTCAACCCGATTTTAAAAACACATTACGCATCGCCTTCCAATAATCATCGGTGCTACTCAAACGGTTTCCATTTGGAGCACAAAAGACGTTTTGGTTTTTGGAAATGTCTGCGATTATTTTTTTTCTTGCAGTTTGGGACTTGCATGACCTTAGTAAATACGTCCCCAACGAGACGGACACTTATTCCGAATCACCTCCTATATCTGGTAACATACCGGCCGGTGAATCAAAATGAGATCATAGAAATTCAATGAGAATAAATAGTGCAAGTAATTGATGATTGAAATGTATTAAGTATTATGTATGTTATGGGTATAGGGAAGCAACGTGCCGCCGCAAAGGTCTAGAGAATCGGGAATTTGGCACAAGAAAAGAACCGCGTTGTAAATTGCGGGACATTAAATTCCTAGTAATAAAGGAGAAAGCCACAGATAATCATTCGGAGCGATTTATTTCCAGTGTACGTGCCCTTTCTTGTGTTTACGATAAATTCGTTCCGCGGCCGGACATAAATCGCCTCCCGACTTGACGCCGCCGCCGCCGCGTTTATTTCAATCAGGCCGAATTCAATTTCACACTGATTTTCTTTTTTTGCCTTCCACCGATTAATTAGGAACGTAAAGTGCGTCTGTCAAAGCGATGCTGAATTATCATTCTGCGCGTAAATACGCGCACTCGATTGGCCATTGACATCCTCGATAATCCCGAATTATTTTATCGGAGGTAATGTCGTTCTGTTGTATGCGGGTCTATTGCTGCATGATAATAATTAAACCGTTTCATTGGGCACTTCACCGTGAATTCCATTTACACTGATATATTCATGTTATGATTTCAATAAAAAAAATTGCAACAACAATAAAATAATAATTTATCACGAAGGACTCCACTAGGTCACGAATGACCTTGACCAAGTCATGAATAGACTTCCGGTTTGTAAGGGCGTAGGTAGAGCTTTTAAAATAATTTGATTACAAAAGTATTGATTTAGATTAGAGTTAAATTGATATTATGGCGAGAGCAACAACCACTTCCCAATGAAGCAAAAGGATTATATATTTCTTTGGCGTTATGTTGATTTCAAGAAACTTTAGCGTACAGCAACGGATATAAATTTTTGGACACCAGAAAGCTCGCTTTCTTTCTGGAATTGCCATTCGGAGCTGGGTCTTAGTTCATCCTGACACCTGTTGGCTGGATTTTTTTTGTTTAAATATTATAGATAAACAATATTTTTGAGGACGGAGTTACAATAAACATTTACTCACCGTTGGTTCGGTCTCTCATTCCTAATGTTCTTTCTTTCTTTCTTTCTCGCTTCCCTGACCGCAACACGCGCTGAAGGTAAACGTCTTAGCAACCGGGCATCGCATTCCAATTCGATAAGGACCATGCAAATTACAAGTAACCCTTTACGAGTATCTATTCAGTAAAATGGAACAATCCACTTACCGGGGCCGTTTTCCCGGCCCCACCTGCTCCAGCGGCGAATCTAGAAGCTGTAGCTCACCCACGATGATATTGGACACTGGGGAAGTGATCCTCGCACGTTGACTTCTTATCTTCGCATGCATTACCTCCCACATTCACCTGTGGATACAAAACCCACCCCTCCCGATGGATATTAGCATACCTTGCCTCCCGAGCATACCTTCTCAGGATCAGTTGATGTCATCGACTGCGTAAGAGTCAAGGACCACTCCGTACCGGTCCAATGACATCATCATGTCAGACCTTTCTGGATAGCTCAATGCTATCACCTGGTCAGGAATACAATCAACTGAATTTCCATTCACAATGAATGCAGAATATAGCTAATTGCTTTACCGGTACCGTCTGATTCATTGGTGCTGCCTGCACACCGCGACAAGCCCCACGATACCGTATGCTGGTGCACGATAGTATTCTCTGGCCAACGCCCCGGATCGCGTTCACTTCTGCCAGAACATACCATCTCAGATCATATTCTGTAGACACCCTCTAGCTAATGCCTGGTAACTCACCGTGGCCAGCACATAAAACATCTCTAATAAATCATCGCCTCCTCAAGGCTAATATTTCGTGGACAACCCTTATCAAATATCCACTACACATTTTAACCACCTTCGCGAGCCTCTGTTATTCCACGTTCACCTACCGCGCTAACCCTAGGGAGACTGCCGTCTCTGCCGTTTCTTTGCTGCCATACCTAAACACGCCCCCATATCATATTACCAAACTAATAACGTAAACAAATATGCTAGTGCTTCAGAGATATCCTGAGAATGCATAAACTTTAATAAATTCTAAACTTCTAAAATAAATAACAACAACACACCTTTTAATATCTTTTGGACTGCGCCCTTCTTCAGAAGCTGCATTCACAGCAAATGCCAGAAACAAGAAATAAAATCCAGGTCTTTCGAAACTCTGTGTAAGCTGAACTTCATCCGCAAAAAAATGGGAAAATCTGGAAAGCCAAAAGAGGATAGATCAAGGACCTCATGGCATTATGGATTATGACACAAAAGGTCTTTCTTTCACTTTGTCTTCGCCTGCTTCCCCTTCCTCAATTTTGGACTGGTGTTCAGAGAGATGCGAAAAAATTTAAGGAATTGAATACTTTCACGAACAAGTCATGAATTAATTCTTCAACGCCAAAACGTTTAGGAAAATCCAATTTAGGGGAAATCAAGAGAGAGGAAGCAAATAAGTGAGAAGAGGAACTAAGAAGAAAAAGGCGGAATTAAGCAAAGAGAAGTAGAAAGAGAGAAAGGAATAGGAAAAACTTGTAGTAAAGGATTCCCTATTTTTGTTGGTCCTACGAGAGAAATGGGGTTTCATATTTTTTTAGCCCAGATCTATTCCAACAAATACAAACTAATACATGACAGACCTCTTCCTCGCTTCTCTTTCAGGAGACCTTTTCCTAATTTCCAAGAAGCCGCTTGCTCTCTTCGAAGAGACGTCGTTATTTCCGTCCAGCAAATCTAATTCTTTCTTTTCGGAAGCATGAGACTTGAGAGATCTCATCCTCGCTTCTCCTTCAGGAGACCTCTTCCTATTTTCCAGGAAGTCGCTTGCTCTCTTTCTAAGAGATTTCGTTCTTTCGTCCAGTAAATCTAATTCTTTTTTTTTCGGAAGCATGAGACTTGAGAGATCTCTTCCTCGCTTCTTCTTCAGGAGACCTCTTCATATTTTCCAGGAAGTCGCTTGCTTTCTTCGAAGAGGCTTCCTTCTCTCGTCCAGTAAACCTAATCCTTTCTTTTAGGAAGCGTCGTTCTATCTTCTCTCTAGAATTCTTCTCTTTCACAGGGAAGACCCCTTCCCTCAAAACTTTTTATTCGAATAAATAACAAGCTTCCTCAATTAAGCAATTTCAACAATTACTGTTTATTCTGATTGGTCCTTCGAAAGAAATGGGTTTTCATATTTTTTTCAATGCATTTCCACTCTAACAAATTGACACATGAGAAACCTCTTCCTCTCTTTGTCTTTTCCAGTAGACCTCTTGCTCTCTTCCCGGTAATTTCTTTTTCTCTTCCTTTAAATCTAATTCTTTCTTTTAGGAAACCTCGTTATCTCTCTTTCAGAAGACTTTTTTCTTTCTTCCAGGAGATCTCTTCTCCTCCAGAAGACTTCTCTTTTACAGGAAACTTAAAAGTTTTTTCCAACAAGCTTCCGCATTTAAGCAAAGCTTTTTTTCCAAACAAGTAACAAGATTCCCCATTGAAACAATGTATGTCAACCTTATTCCTCCCTTCCAGGAGAACTTCTGTCATTGTAGATAATTGAAATTGTTTTATTTATTTTTTGGTCTTCTTTCACCTTATCCTTTTCTTCTTCCTGTCACATTTATCTTCTTCTCCTTCCAGTCCCTATCGCAGTGCGAGGATTACCCTAAGACTTCTTTTGGCAATTGAAAACTTAATTTAGAATTCTTCGCATTCTTCCAAATTGCACGCACCTTTACACCACTATACACACCGATTGTTTCGTTAAATCATGAAAAATCGATGGTGCAAAGCAGCTTGCAACTTGTTACCTAGTTTAAATGCAAGTATTAACAGCAGTAATCAGTTTAAAGATTTTGAGGTAACAACGAAGAAGTTGTATGTATTTGATGGCGAAATTCCAATGGAATACATTCAGGTATAAGATATTTTGGATAGCTAGCTGTGTTTAGAAGTAATAGAACTTTTCTTCTTTATAAGAAGATTCACCTGTTAAATTCAAGCATTATTTCACGGGGTCTAGGACCATTCGCCGTCGCCGATTTACCGTAGGCAATTCGTCAACCCCGATTCGCCGTCGACAAACTCGCCGTCGCATCGTCGGCAAATTCGCCGTGAGAAAATTTGCCGTTGGAGATTAAAGCTTTAAATGCAGGTGTATATTTAATAATAAAATACAACAATTAAACGTAAATAAAATAAAAAACCTAACATGTTTAATGAAAATAATAATAATAAAAATAATTTATCATTAATTCATTGTGATGCATAGGTACAATGTTGTGATTAAGTAATAGATAAATTCAGTAGTTTGAACAACGCTCGAATCCGTCAATTTCGTTTTAATTTTTGCCTCCTCGGGAAAATACATTATTCCACAGGGTGTTTGCAAAAATTTTGCCATTTTTTTTGAATATTCTTAGATTCTGCTTAAAATTATATTCATTTTCATTCAAATCAAAACGACTACATCCAAAAAACAACAACTATTTCAGAGATACAGATGCATGAGTTAAAAGTATTGTTTTCTGTTGAGTTAATAATTATCACTGAAATAAAATGAAGACGAAATTTAAATATTAAAATAAAAATACGTAATGTTTAAGTGTTAACGTACTACATACAACTTTCAATCGACAAAAGCTCGAAAACGGTCTTATAACATGCGGTGGCAAATTGGTTTCATGGCGAATCGGCCACAGCAATGTCATATGTCGTCCTGGAAAACTAATGGATAGCCAATAAGCCGAATTATTTTCTCTATCGCTTGAGGTCGAGCCCTGTTCACATTACATTTGAAAGAACAAAGGCAACAAAATTATACTCTTCCACGAATAGCCATAAAGAAAGAAGGTTCGCAAACATACTTCACATGTTTAAGAGTTGATAAATATGAAGTTTCACGGCAGTATTTACAGTTCTATAAACGCGACTATGAAATTTGTTATTTATCCTTCATTTAAGTGCAGGTACGTATCGAGAACAGCGTCAAGAAATGAGACATGACATCTTCTCGGAGGAGTGTACAACTTCCTCCTCCGAGGACAGTCGAAATTAGCCGTCAGGGAAATTCGCGAAGTAGTTTTCGATTTCTTTCGTCGGCCATTTCGTCGTAACTCCGCTTTAAATGCAGTTTACCGCGGTGATAATTAGTTTCCCCTGAAATTTCAAGCAACGGATTTTAGAACCGGGAGTAATTTAACCTCGCTGCTTACACAAACTTTGGAATTACCTGTCTTCTATAAACGATGCGATGGTACGTGCGCTTTCGTGCGTTGGCACTATCGTTCATGTTTGTTTCATCTCATCGAAATGTTTGTATTAAATTTATTTAGCAACGGTTACGGTCACTTATACTTACATAAATAAGGACCACTTATACAGAGTTGATATGAATGATTAATTGGACGTATGTAGTAAGCCCTGAAATGTTCCGCCTTTATCTGATTGTAAAATTAGTAAACATCCGTCAACTGATGTAAGTAAGTTGGCCAGAGGATTTCATCTGTGTACATATCACTTGCTTTGTTGCTGCTTGTTTTAAGTGGAAGTTTCGAAAACTAATTTTCCAATTCCGGTATGTAAGAAATCAATCAGTTCGTGTTCATGAACAGTAATTGCTTGCTTTAGGTTATCGTGATGGCTCTTGTGACTCCTTTAACGAGCGGAAAATTTTTCAAAAAACCGACTATGTACGTGTGATGTTAAAAATTCGCTTCGCGAATCAGCATGCGTTCATATCTAATCTCCGGGGATCTTTCGCCGGTTATTAGAGTAAATAACTGCGGAAGCGATGAGCTGTCATGTTGAATTTGTCGGTTGCCGAAGTTTTCGAGCGAGCGAGCTTTATCCGAATTTATCCGCAGGCACTGACCATAATGGAACTGTACGTTGTGGCAAACCTGTTTATCCTAATGCACTCGTTTCGTTTCGGACGGCATGCAATAGGATAATGCAATCTTTTTTGCAATGAAATAACTGCACTCGATAATTCTTTTCCATTTAACTTTCCGATTATAACGGATGTGTTAGTGCTGATTAAAAAAATCATTTAATACCATGAAATTAAGCAGAAAATAGTAATTTATGATATAAGTATGTGAAGTAAGGCTTTTATGCACGAATTGCCAAGTTTAAAGGAGTGCATAAAAGCCTTCACGCACGTGTGTCTTACAATATTTTATCTACGATCTAATGTTGTTGTTCGCTTCGCATTTGATTTACATTGGCTTTTTACGCACGATTTAATTCACTTGCGCACGAATTATTTAATGTAACTCCTCACATAAAATAACTTATTAAATAATTTGCTCATTATAGGGTGGGAGCAGATAAAAAATCTTCAGTGAGATACTCACACCCATATCATCTGCTTTCATGCCGAGCTACTCTACCTTTGAGCTATGATGACATCAGAGTTAATGCTGAGGTCATGTAAATTAGAATTAAGTTGTTAATATTAATGATGTTACAATTTTACTGTTCAACTATAAAGGATAAAGGATACGTTAGTGTTGATTAAATAATAAGTTAACGCATTAGTATTAATAACAATTTTAATTTAGTGTCACGCTTGTCGGTGCGGTCCCCATAGTAAGCTGCGCTAACAGGGTAGCGCCTCCACCAGGTCACGGGAGTGGAGGACCGGCGCACAGTGGGGCCGAGGTGGAAAAAAAACTATTTCACAAGAGGATTAATTCGTTGATCTAACTGACTTTTTTTACATTATTTTAGTCGTTGAATCTGGCTGTGATAATTGTCTTGCGGTAAAAATTAGCTTTCACCCAATATAAGGGCTTAAATCTCATTCAGTAAGCCATAAAGCCTTAAAAAGTGTAATTTTGTATAATTCCGTCAGCTTCGTGGATTATTTTTAAAAGTTATTCCTTTATATATTTGGTTAGTACATACTAATAGTTTTTTGTAAAAAAATTAGTTACTCTTTAAAGAAACTTAAACGTGATAATTAAACCGAAATTAGATTTCTGAGCGTAATGCGGATTTCTAGAAAGCATACAAAAAAAGCTTCACTTTCCTACGATCTGTAATATTTTTTTTCTAAAAGCTATAATATTTATCTAACTACCCTAAAAGTTTCACGGCCGCAATCAACCGCATGCGATATACAGGCTGTTTCAAATTCGACTCTCACCGTGGGGATCTCGCTTATTTGAAGAGATAGTTGGTAGGTTTAAATTTGGAAAAGTTGTTAAATTTCATGAGCATTAATATCCGGAGAGAAAAAATGTTAATTCTTATTTGAAATAATTCTTAAAAAAAAAGAAAAATTATCATTTTCTTATTTTGTCTCTATCTTCTCACATTAAACATTTTTATTCTGGCCTTGTTTTAAAGAATTTTTATAACACGTGCTATGTTGCCGTAATCGGCATAATGAGTAGGTTCTCTTGCTACTAAATTTCAATACAGGCGCCATAAGAAAAAATGAACTCGATGGTATCAATTTGACGAAACGTGTTATAGAAAAATAGTGCTTACCGCTGTGTAGGGAATTGAGAAGTTTCTTAAGGAAGTATTTTAATTTTTTTGATATCTCTTTAAATAAAAAAGATAGAGATAAAATAATAAAATGACAATTTTTCTTTTGTTTACAATTATTTCGAATAAGAGTTAATAGAGAAACGTTTTCTCTGCGGATTATTAATGTTCATCAAATTTAGCAACTTTTCCAAATCTAAACCTACCGTCTATCTCTTCAAATAAGCGAGATCCCCAGTGAGGGTCGAATTTGAAACAGCCTGTATATTGAATACGAAGTTGAATAGAGATGCGAAAACAGCACCAGCGGTCCGTACAAACATGATTTGTTAAATCAATGAAGCTAACAGAGCTCCTCACTGTTAGTTTGTAATAGGTACATAAAAACGTTTTGCACTTGGAGTAAAATTAAAATGATTATACCTTATAAAAAGAAATTCTTTTTTGAAACTTTGAGAAAGTCAAAAATTGTTATTTAGTACCTTCTTGAAATTTCCTGAGTTTCATTTCGATCAGACAAAAATTCTGGAAATGAGAGGTTTTTTCCATAAAACGGGCATTTGGCCCCACTGTGCGGCGTAGGGTTTGCAGAGGGTAGAGCATTAAGCACATTTTTTTTTACAAAAGTTGGTACCTATTATTAATATTTAGTTTAAATTGTTGGGGGTTTTTCGTGGTCCAAAATGAGTGGTTGCGGTCCTGGTCGTCCGTGCGGGCGGCTGGGGTTAGCGTTGGCCTGGCCGGGTGGCGGCGTACTTTGCGTCCGGGTTGTAGCTGCGATGTCAAGATCGGCCTCGTTGCGACGTCTGCGGCGCTATCGATGATCAGCGGCGGATGACTACGGTCGGTTTTGGTCCTGGACGAAGTGGCGTGTCCTTGATACGGCAAGCAAGGGTGCGGTAGCGGCTTCAACTGGGCAGGCTGGTTTGGCTCACCCGGATTGTGGTTGACCGGGCGTGAAGTTGGCGCTTCTGGCAGGAGGTTGACGTGGGGTTGCAGAGAGGCGTCTTACAATCAGCCTCAGGATGATGGTGATCTCGGGAACAGCGTCCTTGGTGGCTCGGATGGTTCCGGGCGGCTCCCCTTCTTACGGTTGGCACTAATGCCCACCTGAGTCGCTCGTGGCTCGACTGCCGTCCGAATTTTTACCCGCACTTTTTATACACAATCAGTTGCAGCAATTCTGCCGATGGTTTATTGTGAAATATGAACCGTGTTATATTAGGTTACCTCACTTACTGTTATTACACCCCTACACTGTTGAAATTGTCCACGATTGTACAAGCTCCTGCTTTAATAATTTCTTTTTATTATTTTTTACGAAAAACTCCCATCGTGAGATTGTGTTAGGTTAACACACTCGAACTCGAAGTTGTTACAGCTCAAAGGTACTCAAAGGTAGAGCGTTTTCCTTTATGTTAAATAATTCTTCCTTATTAACATTGTTAAAGAGTTTTGTTTTTGTTTTAAGTGAACGTAGGTATTTAAATTTTTAAATTGGGGGTTGACGCTCTTTATGAATACTGATTGATACACTGCGTTAACCCTCTAACGGTTCGATTTAATTAGACGATAATTCTGTAAATAAAGCATCGTTATACACTGTTGTTGGCAGTTTAATCTGGAAATTCAAAATAATACAACCGAGTGCTCCGGCCGAATTTATTCGCAAGCCCCGGCCACAATGTAACTGCACAATGCGACAACATGTTGAATCGGTTTATGCTATTGGATGAACTGCGTCCGATTCGTTTTAAATGTTTTTTAAAAGTGCTGTCGAATTTAATGAAAAAAAAAGATCAGTTAACGAAATAATGAAACTTGAATTGTCTACTTTTTTTATGAAAGAATTCTGTTTCCTATTTTTCCTGTCAAAGAAATTAAAGAAAACTAAATAAATAAAAATGCGAAATAAATTAATTTTTGTTTTCCCTTTAATTTTACATTTTATTAATAACTGTATTAGAGTGTTACTTAATTGACCACCATTAGTTCATCGATCCGTATAGGTTCATCGACCCGTAAGCGTTCATTGACCCCACTGCACTCTTTCATTGATCTGCCGTTTTCTTTTTGCTGTTAATTATATTTGACGTGTATTTCTGTTATAAATAAAAAAATTTTTTGTATAACCTACAAAAATATCAACAAATATACGGGGTTTCCATTTAAGAAAAATGTCCATGACGTCATACCATTTACTTGTACTCCTTGTACATTACAGTTCAATGTCAAAAAATGTGAATCAAAAGTTAGCTTGTTTTTGGAGTTTTGTCAAAACTCAATAGTTTATTTTTTTCGCTGTAAAAAAATCATATACTCAATTTTCCTCTTTCTTATTACATTATTAGTTATACAGAGAAGTCATAAATCGAAAAAACATTTAAAAAACAAGACATAATTAATCACTGAACAGGATGTTTGCAAAATAAGTACAGAATTTTTAACCACAGTACGCTGTCAGCACAAACAACACGGAAAAAACAAACAAAAGGAAAATTCCTGTATCTGCCCCTTATTCTGCGCTCCTGAAATAACAAAAAAAAAACTTACGGAACTTGTTTCTCTGATTGTAGACAGTAAACATCGCGGATATGACTAATATGCAAAACATACTCACCGAATATCATTTGTGTGGAGGATCACATTCAAACAAACGTTCACTATTAGACATTTTGAAATGTTTATAACAATTGTTCGACGTGGCGGCGTCCATCATTAGCGACGCACAAACGAGCTCGTCGAAAAAGTTATTCTTGTGTTCGTGTGCATGTCATGTTTAGCGCAAATAGAGTCGACGGCATTATGAATCCTCTGAAATGCTGTAGTCTCGCCGTTCGTGAATTGCGGCATTTTAATAAGTAATAATACTATGCAGATAGTAATCAGATTTAGTTTTAACTCGTCCAATCACTTTTCACAATCTAAACTGTTGATGCCAAAGAATACGGAGCAATAAATTGCATGTTATAATCATAAAAAATGAAGCAAATTCTTTCGCTCAGCTGTAACACGACTTACAACGACGTTAAAAAAAAAACCCCTTTAATTGACCTCTCGACTTCAGCAATTCACTGCTCGATTGCACTTCTATTTTTTATTCCAATTAAATTTCTTTTTCTTGACCTACCTCAAAGACATAGAAGTACGATTATTTCTTGCCTGATTTTCAACTGATTTTCTTGAAATGTATAAAATTTTATTAAGGACATGCAAGTTCAATTGTTCCCATTTATGGTATTACAACGACAACGACAACGACAACGACATGAGTTCGCGCACTGTGACAAGGTCAAACTAACTTCTAATCAGAAAAAGTACCTATTTATGTGAAAATGATTGACCTAATTACCAGTGTACGTCATCTTTGGATTAGGCGTTAGTTTTGAAAAATCCCGATGACTCATTTTACTTTACTGGAGCCGTTAATATGTAACCCATGTGCGAATGTAGGCTTAAAGGAATCAGGAACGGAGCTTACATTATTATTTCTTCTGTTACTTTCTCAGAACAATAGTTGCAATTGCTAATAGTTATGTGTATTTACCAAGAACGCATGAGTAGTACGCTTCCGAACTGATTCAGAACTGTGTAAGAACAAATCTTATATAAATTTAATAAATCGTTTTTCATCACGATACAAGATGCGACAACCTTCAAAATGTGATACAATTATGTCGCCGCAATTTAAAGAAACTGTTTGAAATTGGTTTTACAACGTCGAATTCTTAGTGAAGTACTAATTAATTGCATGAATTTGATGTTGCCGTTCACACGGTCTCTTGAAATTATTTTCTCTTAGCTTGCATTTTCTGATACCTTCTTCGAAGTGAGGAGCTGCTAATTAGGTTCTTAATATAAAGTTGCTAGAACTGGTAGTTTCCAATAAGCGAGACGTCACCGCATTATTTAGCAGTTTCGCCCGCAAAACAGGCGCGAGCGCACAAAATTTTGCGCTCTACGAATTAATTCGTCCCGCTTGTAATTTAATTACACACAATTAATTAGTGCACAGTTTGTCTGCCACGGCCAGATTCACGGAGATCAGCGGTTCGGTCTCGTTATTTTTTTTTTATTTTGCGTATTTGCGTTTAATTCACTGACGCTTGCTGCTTGCCGCCACTCTGGGTGAAATGAGTGATTTATATTTAAAATAAAATAGAGACGCGTACGGACGCCACTTCGGCAGCGGCGGCGCAGCGTTATTAAGGCCGTCGTCGGGTATAATATTTCAGGTTTGTGAAGTAGCTTGTTCCGTTTAACGAGAAAAAATTGCCTTCGAGATTCTTTCCCCCGAAGTTTATGTTTAGACATTATTTCGCGAAGCCTTCAGACGCTGTGAGGAAAGGCAACAAATCTGAATTTAGGTTTCCGGCGTGCTAAGAATCGCCGAAACGAATATAAATGCACACGCATATCATATGAAAATTCTGAACGGTTCAAATTACAAGATGGATATAGTTGCGCGTGTCATAAATAATGACGCTTGCTACTCTTCTTAAATTATGCACCACGTCGTACCGATAATATTTGTAGTTAATTGAATAAATGAAACAAGAAAGCATGCGTTACAGGTTATGCGCAGCTGTTGTTCTCTCACCCGGTTCACAGATTCGTCGGTAGAGGGCGTTAGCTGTCCGCAACGCCAAGGTTGGCAGAGCTGGACTGTGTATTAGAAGGTTGCCTTGATTAGCGGATGGGCAGAGGGTGCGTATCTCATTACGTCACGTCACGTGATAAATTCCATTGGGCATATTAACGAGATTTTTGCGTTATTTGATCAATATGAGCATAGAATTGATTCCATATTTAGTGAATTAGATTAAGCTTTAGGATACAGATTAAAACTCACTCTACTCCTCTGTGACAGATAGAAATTTCGTGTGACGTCACGAGTTACTTTTGCGGGGAAGAAATTTCAAACTGCATATTAAATGGGTACGAGGCAACCTGCTAGATGCAATATCAGTTTCACCAACCTTGTGCAACGCTCCTCCGAATTCGAAGTACATATTCCGCTTGCTTTTTTACTTCAGCAACGAAAATCGGATGTCGCAGCACGTACGAACAAACCATACAGTAGATAAATTCGACAAGGAAGTGCCCAATAAACTTCAGTAAACGTTTCCACAATTAAAAGAAAAGTTCGAGTTAAATGAGCTCCTCATAAAACGAATCTAAACAAAGCGAGAAGCAGACAACGTTACGTATCGCTGTTAATTACCGGGTTAAACATACCTGTCTTCAATTCAACAGTTCGTTTGGAATTAAAATGCAATTTAGCACTTCGGGAGACAAGTCGAGTCACTGCTTAACTTCCAGATAATCCGCTTAACTGAATCGTACTCTCACTAATTGCACGGGTTCACGAAACAATGATCATATACAACTTGCTTCGAACGTGTCGGTAATGGCAAAATGATGTCGTATCAGAGCGCATTTCCGTCTTCCTCGCTTGCTTAAACGGATCAAAATGGCTCAACCAATCGTGTAAAACGTGCAGACAGGAGTTGAAGCCCACTTTTCATCGCCTTTTTTTTGAATTTTGATTTCTTCTTTGTTAGTAGCGCCCTGGTTTTAGCATGAAAAGTCAGAAATCGATTTCCAAATCGTTTTCCACGAATTGCTCAAATGGCGACTATTTATTCGGATCCGAATGCATAAATCTAAAAATTAAAATTACCCAACTTAAAAGTGTGAGAGTGTAATTAACAACAAAACGGACCTATCCGGACATGCAAGAACGTTTCATTACTGTCAGAAATTACTGACCCCGAAAAGATCGTTCACGAGTCAAATTATTACGGGGAGCGGGGGGATCAAACAATTAAGTTAAGTTAGTAAAAGTCCGATCTATATGTTCCGTCGGATTACGTGAGATGTCAGGTTTCCGTGCTCAAGGCCCGCGTTCGCAGAATTTTGCGATAAGCGATGGTCGAGAAGAGTAGTCCAGCGACGGCAGCTTGCCTTTGAAGTTAGTCGAGTGTTCGGCCAAAGAGGCAGCACAGTATTCGGAAAATCCGACCAACAGCGCTCATTCATCGAATGCCGACGAAAAAAGATTTGAGTTCTCAACAGGACCGTAATAGGAATAAACGAAAAAGCCTAAGAGAACCGCGATCTCGCTAAGAAACAACAGCGAGAACTCACCTGGAGAACAAGCAATTCGCCAAGCTGGCAAAAGCGAGTGAATAAGCGGTTTAACTTGGAATTAGCCAGTCAAAGACGGATAGGCCGTGGGTTATATTTCACCCCCCTCAAGCACAATAATAATTCTCACAAAACACAAGTGGCTGTCCCGGATTCTGCGGTAGAGAATGAAGCGTTGCTAACTCGATTCGGAGAGCAGAGAGAAGAGAAACATACAACAAGAAAGAAGGATCGGAAATAATTCACCAATCTCGAAGAAACCTGACCTAATCAAGCACGAATCAAACGGTAGGTCAAAGGTGATGAGAGCGACCTCGAAATGGGCGAAATGTGTTGCAACATGCTTGAGACAATCTCAAAAAATAAACCAGACCTAAAGGGATCTTCCGGAAGAAATTAAAATACAGTTTAGTTCGTTTGGATTTTGCGAAAATAAAACGAACATATTTCTGCTTGAAAGTTACACTTGCAAGAAACAATGCAGAAAAACATTTAATTGGACAAATCTTTCTTAACAAAAAACATAAAACGCTTGCATTCGAGCTAGTCTTGTTAAAAAAAAAAACAGAATTCACTCGCAGGACGACGAACAGGGTGCGGAAAGCGATTCGAAATTCTATTAAAAGAAAATAATACCGATGCATTTTATTACACAGGGTGTCTCGGATTTTAAACGGTAACAATTCTCAGGGTTATTTCGTAACCGTTTATCTTACAATATAAGACAATAAATTAAATACTGGGGGAGGCAAAAGATGCCCAGTTTCAAAAGTGACTTTGCTGTTCGATATTATGTTTTAATTTTCTCGTCGCGATTTTTCTAAACTCTAAGTCTTTTATCAGTCAATTTTTCCAGTTTTGTTTTAAATTAAATTTAAATTTGTTCATGGTTTTACGCATTTTACAAAGATATGACTAATTTCGAATGTTTATTAACAATTCATATTTTCATTTAATTTTTTTTATTACCTGAGAAATGTCACGACCGTCGAGGGTAAGCTTGAATAAAATATAATCCTTGTTGCTTAAAGATTTGCATATAACAAAGGCTTTAAAAAGTGTACAGATTTCTTAGTCCTCCTCTTCTTCCCTTCACACTCTCCTTCAAGTACATTTTAATTGTTTAGATGTTTAAATGTCCTTTGATACGGACATTAATAAGATGTCTAGATTATTAAAAATTAAACAACTAAAATATACTTGAAAGAAAGAAGGGAAGGACTACGACATAAAGCCTTTGTTATATGCCAATCTGTTAGGGTGAGTTTTCTGTAATCAAGTTCGGTGTTAGTTTCCTTTCTTTTCCCCGCGCTTTTGAGTCTCTTTAGATGTCACCTGTTGTTCCATTTTGTAGCGGTTATGAGTTCGCGTTACGGTCTTGGTGGGAGAAAGCGCAGGTGGACACGCGTCGGGAGGAGTTCATTTATCGCTAACGACGACTAGTGTGTGACTGGTTCGAAACCTTTTGGTGCGAATTTTTCTGTGCTTCGGCCCGCATTTTTGTGGATTTCTTTTCGTCGTTATTTTCTCCCACAAATTCAGCGGGGATCGCATATTGCGAATTTGGCAGCGATTTTGGTATCTCTTCTTACCTACGGTTAACGCAGGGTAAGTTTTTTTGGCAAACTGGTGGCCATTCTTTTGTTAATTGTTCCCTTCTCGTTTCCCGTTACTGTAGCGCTAGTCTCTAGGCAGGGGGCAGCTTCACACTTTCCTTTACCCCCCAGGACTGTCGTCGCTGGGTCGTCGACGCCGTATCGGAGGCATTTTAAGGTCGTTTTATTTATTTTTATTTTTTAATTACTTTTATTTTTTTTCTCCTTTCCTTGTCACTATTCTTGCGGGATGACGTCTTGGTATTTTACGACGTCGCTGTGTGGAAAATGTTACTCCCCGCCCTACCCGCCCCCAGCGATTTTGGTATCTCTTCTGTACCTACGGTTACCGAAGGGTAAGTTTTTTGGCGACCTCCTGGTCATTCTTTTGTTAATTGTTCCCTTCTTCTTTCCCATTATTATAGTGCTAATCCCAGGCAAGGGGGCCGCTACACACTCGGTTTGGCAGTGGCAAAACTTTTGTAAAATCGACTTTGTCTTCTTTTTCTTGACGTTTAAGCAACAAATTTTATTTTTAGAATTTAGAATGTAACTTTAGGTGTTGAAATGTCATGGATGTCCTTTTTTTATATGGACATTAATCAAATGATATACTTGTGCATGCAGTTATCATTAAATAAATTGATATACACGTCTTTGCGTATCAAAGGATCTTCTCAAATGACATTCCGCGTTTAATTTCGTTAATTACCCGCTTCTTATCCGAGCAAGCAACAAATGTTGTATTAGATGATGAAGATGTGCGTAGGCTTCTCTTCAGCATCCCCCCGCTGTTAAGCAGATGACGAAGGATTTCAGTTGAAAGATGCTCTCCGCACGAAATAAATCCGGTCGTTGGTCTTGATAATAACAATCCGCACCTGAGAGAAGCTAAATAGATGACTCGATGATAAATTTACTGGATCAACGCTGCCTCCTATCTGCAAACACTAAATCTACTTAATGAAGGGAGTAAATCTCGAAGTCGAGTTTCGACATTTCACCTTCGCGCCTTCACGTAAATTTACTATAACAACTTGCAGCGTGAAATTGAAGTCGTAAAGTGAAATATTTTAATAGACGGGGTTGGAGGTTGTCTCGGGGGTAAGGTACCCGTAATAATCCAGAGTGCGCTCGTTAATTCGGGTAAATTGGATGCTTGATTTGAAATTCGTTAGACACCTTATTAGTGTCCGGACGCATCAACCCAATCAAGCTCTCAAGCTTAAAATTTATAGTCATAATCGTGCGCTGAGAAAAACGCAAACCCTTCTTGTTGATTTCACATTAGATAAGGGTCTTTTATGTATCGAATTAGTCACGAGTTATAAAACCTTCGGCGTCATTTCCCTAACCCACCCCGTGATCGCGCAGGAAGAGTTCTTAAAGTCGCCCTTAAATTCTGCGGAGCGTGCTGATCCTCGCAAAACCACTGAATTAAAAGGTGTAAATCAAATAGAAAAAGGCAGTATTTGATCGGTGATTTTGAGTGAGTGAGTTTCAAAATTTTCAAACGCAAGGAAAAAATAACGGCAATCGTGCAAATCAAATTTATTAAACAAAATAGAAAACGATAAAGTGAATTTCATTGAAATGATTAGTGAATGTGACCAAGGATCGATATTACAATGAAACTAAAGGACACCTTGAATTAAAAGTCACATTCTGATGTATAAATAACTACGTTTTCGAATCTTTTTGACATATAACTGTGATTTTAATTTAAAGCCTCCATTAGTTCGATTATAAAATCGGGCCTAACAATAAGTTCAGTGGTTTGCCGTAGATAAGAGTGAATTTCTTTAATGTTTTTGCGACTTGAAATAAACATTACCGAATGGAAATTTCATTTCTTTCATTGAAATGAGGTCATTCTTTCGAAACGAGTGTGGGTGTCATTTATTTGATTTTATACGATTACTTTTCTTGATGGAATTCTGTTACAAATAAATTATTTCAGATTTTCTCGCGGCCATAAAATTTCCGTCTCGCCTAATTTTTTTGATACCTCAGGTCATGGCGTCTTTAGGTTTTTTGTGCTTTAACGTCTCGCTGGATGTCTCATTTCAGACTATTTAGGTCTATTTCACGCTGGTTCTGATTTGTGCAACCCTTCCTTTTTGAATTTTCGATGATACGTTTAAATTTTCTTTCAATATGCGACGCATTTCGGAGCGTCAGTTGTGTAACAACATTTCCGACATCCGTCTGGTGTTTCCCGGGCCTCGGGCCCCCTTTCGGTATGTGAATTTATTCGAAATGGTTAGTGAATGAGCCTAACAATAAGTTCAGTGGTCATACGTAACTGTAAATCCGGAGACAACAAAGGTGGAAGTTTGCCGTAGATAAAAGTGAGTTTCTTTACTGTTTTTGCGACTAGATATAAATATTCTCGAATGGAAATTTCATTTCTTTCATTGGGACGAGGTCATTCTGTCGAAATGAGTGGGGGCGTTGTTTATTGGATTTATTAAGATTCAATTTCTTGATAGAATTCTATTACAAATTAATTATTTCAGATTTTCTCGCGGCCATAAAATGTCCGTCTCGCCTTTTTTTTTGATGGTTCAGGTCATGGGACTTTAGGTTTTTTGTGCTTTAACGTCTCGCTGGATGACTCTTTTCAGATTATTTCGGCTTATTTCACGCTGGTTTTGATTTGTACAACTGTATCTTCTTGAAGTTTCGATGAAATGTTTGGTTTTCCTTCTAATCTGCGACGCATTTCGAAGTGTCAGTTGTGTAGCAACATCTACAACACCCGTCTGGTGTTTCCCGGGCCTCAGGCCCCCTTTTGGTAAAGTGAATTTAATCTAAATGGTTAGTGAATGTGCCTAACAAGTTCAGTAGTCAAATGTAATTATAAATCTGCAAACAACAAAGATGGAAGTTTGCCGTAGATAAAAGTGAATTTCTTTATTGTTTTTCATTTCATTTTTTTCATTGAAATGAGGTCATTCTTTCGAAGCGAGTGTGGGTGTCGTTTATTTGATTTAACAGGATTTCCTTTCTTGATGGAATTCTATTGCAAATTAATTATTTCAGATTTTCTCGTGGCCATAAAATTTCCGTCTGGCCTTATTTTTTTGACAGCTCAGGTCATGGGGTCTAGGACTTTCGCCATCGCCGATTTGTCGTCGCCAATTCACCGTCGCTGATTTGTCGTCGCCAATCACCGTCCCCGATTCGTCGTAGGTACAATTCACCGCCGGAAAACTCGCCGTCGGTAAATTCGCCGTCAGCGATTAAAGTTTTAAGTTCAGGTACATATCCAAATAATAATATACCGATAATTATATGTAAATAAAATAAAGAAGTTAACATAATTAATGGAAAATAAAATAATTTGTTATTAATTAAATGTGATACATAGATAAAGAAACAGATAAAAAAAATTGGTCTTCGAGGAAGTATTTCTTATTCTTCAGGGTGGTCGTAAAATCCCTCCAATTCTTCTTTGTTATATTTTCAGATTCTGCTCAAAATCATATTGATTTTCATATCAATCAAAATCACTATACATCAAAAGTCGACTGCTTTCAAAATATTGATTCATGAAAACTCGTCATTTAAAATTATAAATTGAAAAAGGGATTCCATCAAAAAAAAAGTAGAATTATGATTATGTTTACGTACAGCACCAATTTTTTCGTAATTTTGTGCCTTACGGTGGTCGCACTGTACTTAGGAATTTATTTTAACTTGAAATAGAAAAACAATAGTAAAGTCCATTTTAATTTACTTGAAACGTACTGAAATTATAGTTATTTTCTTCAATTCGTAGGTATAACTTGAATAATATCTAAAATGGTCAGAAAGTGTTTTAAAGCTTATCAAGATAAAGCAGAACATGTGACGGCGAATTGGGCGGACGGTAAATTGGATCGACGACGAATTGGTTCTACGACGAATTGGCGACGGTGAATCGGCGACGGCGAGTTGGCGACGGCGAATCGTCCCATCCCCCAGGTCACGCGTCTTTAGGCTTTTTGTGTTTTAACGTCTCGCTGGATGTCTTATTTCAGACTATTTTGGCATGTTTCACGGTAGTTTTGATTTGTGCAACCCGTTTTTTTGAACTTTCGATGAAATGTTCATGTTAATATCTCGCTAGATGTCTAATTTCAGACTATTTCGGCCTGTTTTACGCTGGTTTTGATTTGTGCAACCCTTCCTTTTTGAATTTTCGAAGATACGTTTGGTTTTCCTTTTAATATGCGACGCATCTCGGAGCATCCGTTGTGTAGCAACATCTCTGACACTCGTCTGGTGTTTCCCGGGTCTCGGGCCCCCTCTCGGAATGTAATCGAAATGATTAGTGAATTTGACTAATAATAAGTTCAGTAGTCAAATGTAAGTATAAATCTGTAAACAACAAGGGTGGCAGTTTGCCGCCGTAGATAACAGTTTCTTTACTGTTTTTGCGACTTGAAATAAATATTATCAAATGGAAATTGCTTTTCTTTGATTGGGACGGGTTTATTCTTTCGAATCGAGTGTTTACTTGATTTAATACGATTTTTTTTCCTTGGTGAAATTCAGATTTTCTTACAGCCGTAACATTTCCGTCTCGCCTTTTTTTTTGATAGCTCAGGTCAAGCGACACTAAGTTTTTTGTACGTCAACGTCTAGCTGGGTCTCTCTTTTGGACGAACCGTTTGAATCGATCGTAATTCATTCAGTCAAATTTATGGTACACATAGAACCTAATTTAAGGAAGAGAACAGATAAAGACAGACAGGAAAACTTCAGGGCTTGTCAAAATAAATTTAATTAACGAAATATGAAATATTTGCTTCGAATAGGTTTTCTGTTTTCCCCCGTTTGTGAGTAGTAAGTCGGTCACAGCCGTTGCAGCAAAAGCAACTTTATAAACAGCCTGAATGACATCCCGGAGGCTATAAGAAACCAAAAAAGGTTCTTCTGAGACTTCAATCAGCGCATCTTAATTTTCTTATTTGCCTGCCTTAAAAACTTATACTTCCCGGGAAGAAGAAGGAGCAAAACAAGAATTTACTTAAAATTTAAAAGGAGATCATAAATAATTCCCCCCCGGGCTGACAGATAACGCTCCACATAATTAGTTCCGACGTGCACAGATGATGCCAGAAACTCGGAATATATACGGGGGGCACTTTGCCCGTTGTTTGTTAATTGAATGCCGAGGAGTGGAAGGAAAAGAACAAAAATAAAAACAAATCCGTCCGGAGAAGTTCCCTCAGACAGATGAACTAATATTCATCATAATTATCGCATATTTTGCGCCGTAAATTTTTACCGCGTGGTGTTTCAAGAAAACTGAAGATCTTAAGAGCACAGCATGAGTCCAACTGACTTCGTTAATTAACAAGAGGACCTCTTTTAATTTTCCGGGGGACATCACCGGGATCGTTCGTGCGTAAACGTTTTCGTTCGTTGTAAAGTACATATAAGTCGTCCTCTACGTGGTGGTGAAAACTTGCGGTGTACGGCTGGGAAGAGCCATTAAAATGAAATGTCGTTTCTTCGACCCCGAGTACAGCGGGTTATTAAATTCGACTCTGGGGATGTTTTGTGAATGAACTCCGGAAATTGTTTGAGAGGAATTTAAACTGCTGCAGTGTAAGACAACGTAATATGTGAAATTCCGTCGGTACGCTCGATAATAATAGTTTAATAATGTCACGTTAGAAAATTCTTAGGGGAATTGGAACAATTTAAAAGCATCGGGAATAGAACACTTAAAAATAATGTATGCACGCATTATGCTTATGAAACCATAAAGGTTTCTTTACAAAAATCTGCTCGCAAATTAGTACTTGAGTTTGCAGAAAGGTTTGTAAATAAGCGTCCCAGTTTCACAATCCGCGCGTTGTTTTTCGCCGAGTTCTGGGTTTCGTAACTGGAATGCGATTACGCACTCATTAGATATGACGTTTAAGTATGTTAATTATTTCCGTAAATTATAAAAGGTGTTATAGAAAATCTAATCGTGACAGTAATAACACACTATGCTTTCAGAAGATCGTATATTATTCGTTCATCATATACAATAAATTAATGAATGAGTCAATTTAAGTGACCCCCATTCCAATATTTAGTTTATTGTATCTGTCGTCTATCTCGTCTCAAAATAATAGTGAAGTTGTTTTCGTTTTTCCTTCTGTTTTGTTTTTTTTTATCAATTTTTCCAAAGCAATAAAATCCGAAATTAATCTGAGAACACTCCGCACACATTTTATTACGATCGTAACCATCGTGTCACTGACGTGTACCAATAAAAACCGACCCTCGATCAGGCGGACCTTAGCAGCTTCTACGCAATTGACCCGGAACGGTCCGGTGGAATCGTTAAATCTGTATAAACTCCGGACATTATCTGCGACGTTATCTGTATGACCTTGCTTGTTTCATCTCGTTTTCCGGTCGACTTAACGCAAGAAGCTGTTTGCCGGGTCAATTTATCCTTCCTGCCTTCTAATATGTAAGGGTAAGCGTAAAAGAAACTAGATCGATACAGATTACCGGGAGGAGGAGGCCACTTTAAGAAACGTTTCCGTAATGAAGCCAGTAAATCAGTTGAATTATTTAGCGAGAAGACCGGCGGAAAATCGCTATTTTTCTGGCTGTTTACTTTCTCGTCTAGTCTGGGCGTACTTGATCAATACTAGTTTATTTAAGCAGCAACAAAAGTATAGCCAGCCCTTAAAATAATGTTAATAAATTATCTGCTTATAGTTACAGAATGTTGTATAAAACTCATTTGTTATCGCGCTGCGTGTCTTTGGTGCGTTTTGCGGTGATTTGTTTATGAAGAATTAAACCTGCCGTTTAGAACGGATTGTTGACCGCATCGCTTTAGTTGTCACCGCGTTTGGGGGATTGCTTACCGGCTCTGTGAAGTGTGCCACGCTAGTTTCGGCTTGCCTCTTCTGTTGCCGGAAAACGAGACGAAACAAGCAAGGTCATACAAACGTTGCTTGTTTGGTCTTCTCCTTCTGTTCTGCGCTTGTTCTATGACATTTCTCCAATTTAATCGTTTTTCGTTCAAATATCTTCGAACCTCAAGCTCTATTTCACCCTGGATTCTGTCTCCTCGTTTCTTCTTTGGATCCCCCATCTTCCAAACCCTCCTAGCGAGCCTTTTGCATAAGTCAACATTTAATTTACTTCTTTCAATGGATTCTACATCTAATCATCTTCTTGCTAGCGTATTTCGCACCTTATCCTTAAATTTTGACCCTGCAATTCATCTTCCAAGCTCCATAGTTCAGATCTACATGTCTAAGCCGTTCAGACTATCTTTCTTCTTAATGCAAGTAATGAAATGAATAATTTATTACTTACAACAAAAGGTTTAACGATGCATCAAGCAAGTAATTTGCTAGCTCATTATTTATGTGATGGCCCTTCGCAAATTCCGCACCGTTCACCTCTCGGTTTCTCCCTTGACATTGTGTAATTGAAAATTATTTCTGTCTGGAATTAGTTGCGGAACCCATCAAATGGTTCCGTCGAATCCATCAACGTCCCGGTCCGTGCCAGCAGACACGGTTGGATATTCCGGTCCTGGCTCGTTCGCTAATTTGTCAACGACTTCCCCAACAAAATCGATCGCCGATACGCTACTGATGCTGCTGTTGCTGATGTCTGTGTAAGCTTTGTGCGGAACGCCAGCCAACGGAAAATATATTAAGCAACCCTTTCCGCTTTAAGTTTGAAATGTTTCGCCGTATTGAAAATTAGAATTCCGCATCAAATTTAATTAAAACTGCGATGGGAAAATTGCTCGTGACGAAGCCTTGCTTTCTAGAGAGAGAGGGAGCGAGATTACCCGGTCACATGCAAGCCTTTTTGAATTACTTAATGAAAAACTGAAAACTTGTTTCCTTTTTAGTTTTGATTATTGAACATTAAGAAATTAAAATCGTGTTTAAAAGGAGTTCTTAATTGAAGTTTCTCTAAGGAGTTTCTGGTTATTGATTTTAATGAAAATTAAAAATTGCATCCGTTCTTGGAAGATTGAAATTAAAATTTCAAAATTCAAGACTTTTCCAACAAAGTCTCAAATTATTCAAGAGGATTTACTTATTGATAGTTATCTGATTTTCGAGGATATTAAATTAAAATGATAATAAATACTTATATTTCCAGAATGTTGTATAAGATTCATCTCTTGATTTGTTTACGAATAATTGAACCTGTCGCTTTGAATGGATTGTAGGCCGCAACTGCATCTGGGGGATCGCTCACCGGCTCTGTGGACTGTGCCACGCTATTTTCGGCTTGTCTATTTTACGGCAAGCAAGTAGTCCCGGGCAGGTTGTAACGTTGAGTTCGAGTGGATCTGGTTATCACCTTGTTTAATATCGAAAACGGTGTTCACTTCGCATATAATTAACAGATATGTAATGTGAGCGGCGTACCCTCGCAATGTGTACGAAAAAAGCCAAGATTAAAAGAAAAACTTGTGCCAACTTTAATATGCGATGAATGTGTTATTTCAGTTGTTTGTGAAAAGTATCACAGCACATGAACAGAAAACTAGGAAGTGGCGCCACCGCAATTTTGAATATACGTTAAATGCACGCTTGTTATCTGCATAGTAGACTCCTTTCCCAGCAAAAAAGATATTCCTATCTGGTAATCTGTTCTTCAAAGTTTTCAGTCTGTTATCATTATACACCTTCTGATTATAAGGTCATGCGAAGCGCCGAGGGAATCATTTTCCCTCGGAAGTTGTTACAACTCCGGAGATTTTCGGACTCCTGAGTGGAAGCGTAAGATTTTTCCATTTCTTTTTTCATTCCGTTTTGTCTTCAGCACTTCACGTCATAGTTTTTTTTGTAGATGCTAAGAAGAGTGTAAGCTGTGCGAGAGTACTCCCGCTAATGCGGCAATGCCGACTTTATTCTGCTGAAAAATTGTTGATCTTTTTCTTGCCAGAAGAACGTCGTCAGACTCCTGACAGAAAGTGTAAGATTTTTTTATCTCTCTTTTTCTTCCTGGCAACGTGTTGCCAACATTTCAAAATGTAATTTTTCGGTGTTTGTCGTGGAGCGAACCGACAATGTGGGCGTAGTTCGAGCGAATTTTCAAGTCAGATATGCTTGAATTTGATTTTTTTCTTCCATCTACGAACTCTGCGGGAGGCGTTTAATTGCTAGTGATCATTTATCTGTTTAATTCCTATAGAAACAATTGTCTATTATTAATTGTAACTATGGGAGTAAATCTACGATTTAAATCAATGAGTGACGAAAATACTGGCCCTTAGGGCCGGTTTCATAATCGAAATAAACAAGATTTTAAAATAAAAGTCACAGTCAGAGGTCGAAACTAATGTAAAAACATATTTGTTCGTACATCAGAATGTGACTTTTATTTTAAAGTCTTGTTTAGTTCGATTATGAAACCGGCGCTTACTGTCTGTATGCTAGTCTCGAATCAACAACAAGGTATATACCTACTCTTGGTAGTTTGTTTATTTTTTTTGTAACTGTTTAAAGTTTAGTTGAGTCAATTTCGGAGAGCGTAACGGTCATAATATTGGAGTTTATCTTCATTTTTCTTTTTCTTCCATTTCTTGAACATTTTGTCTTACGCGCTTCGCATCCTGGCGTTTTTATAGATGCTAAGAGAGTGTAAGCTGCACGAGAGTACTCCCGCAGCTAATTCGCCGATGCCCTTTTTATTGGGCCCTATAAAGTATAATAGTTTTGATACTACTGTTATCAACAACCCTGTACGGAGTTGCATGTACCATTTTTTTAATTCTCTTCTATTTTTTGTAATTGTCGGTTTAGTTGGATCAAATTCGTAGAACGTAACGTCATATTATTGGAGTTTTTTTTGCATTTCTTGAACGTTTTATCTTGCGCGCTTCACACCATGGTTTTTCTTGTACATGCTAAGAGAGTGTAAGCTGCACGAGAGTACTCCCGCAGCTAATTCGCCAATGCCCTTTTTATTGGGCCCTATAAAGTATAATAGCTTTGATACTACTGTTATCAACAACCCAGTACGGAGTTGCATGTACCATTTTTTTAAATTCTATTCTACTTTTTGTAACTGTCTGTTTAGTTGGATCAAATTCGTAGAACGTAACGTCATATTATTGGAGTTTCTTTTTACATTTCTGGAACGTTTTATCTTACGCGTTTCTCACCATGGTTTTTCTTGTACATGCTAAGAGAGTGTAAGCTGCACGAGAGTACTCCCGCAGCTAATTCGTCAATGCCCTTTTTATTGGGCCCTATAAAGTATAATAGCTTTGATACTACTGTTATCAACAACCCAGTACGGAGTTGCATGTACCATTTTTTTAAATTCTATTCTATTTTTTGTAACTGTCGGTTTAGTTGGATCAAATTCGTAGAACGTAACGTCATATTATTGGAGTTTTTTTGCATTTCTTGAACGTTTTATCTTGCGCGCTTCACACCATGGTTTTTCTTGTACATGCTAAGAGAGTGTAAGCTGCGCCAGAGTACTCCCGCCAATGCCCTTTTTATTAGGCCCTGTGTAAAGTATAATAGTTTTGATGCTATTGCTATTGACGGCCAAGTACGGGGTTGCTTGTTATCCACCGTACCACCCTGTGTGTTATAAATAAACGTAGTGTTTTTACTGAATCTGAATATTTCACGCTATGTACGCTTGGGTAAGGGAATTCAAATATCACTTTTTTTGCCTTCACCTGTGGCATGTAGTCGGGGGTTGCGTGCATTTGTATATGCCTCCACATTCAGAGTTCTAAAGTAAATGATTTTTAATCTACGGGAACATTTGCCGATTCAATAAATTGCGAGTTAGTCTCTCAACCGTGCATCTCGTTAGTTTAATATTGCACATATTTGTCACCTGCATTTCTGCGTTGGACACAACCAAATTAATGAACTGCGGAAATTATGCTTCCGTTATTACCGTCACGGTTCAATTGAAATTATTGATTCTGCGTGTTCGGGTGGGCTTAAAGTTGAGGTGATGAATGGACTATGCAATTTTGCTGCAGAAATAACGAGAACTGACCGGCACCCGCCTATTCAAGAAGGAAACCTCGTTACGAATAACGATGTTGCGGCTTGCTTATCTCAATACTATGAACTGACGCTCACGTCGCGTCGTTTTCTTCTATTCCCTTTCTGCATAATATATTTAGAAGACGTACCTAGCGTGTAACTTCCCCTGGATTTTATTAAAATTCAACAGGCAGAGACTTCCGGAAGAAGTTTTTGCGAAAGGGGAAGAAAGTAGGTACGCCACACGAATGCGTTCAATACAACAAGAATGGTTTATTCATTTTATATTTTACATATTCGGGATTCTCTTGAACGAACTTCTTTGTTGCAAATACATTGTTAATTGATGTCTCCCAAAAAAAAATTACATGATTCAAACACCTTCTGTATTCGAGGATGTTTTTGGGGAGGTAACTTTTGCTAACGCAATTTACGACGTCTCTTTTGTGTTTCAAAGTAAAAGCGTATTTGCATTCCTTCGTATTCTGGTAATACATAATGTAACGTTGTTTTAAGACTAAACTTTCGCAATGCGCGCGATATTTAAATCACGCGACGCCGAAACGACGGCGACGTCCGTATACATTCCATCCATTTCGTTTCTTTTTCGTTTTCAGTAATTTCCTCTTGTTCGTTTCAGGACGCTGTGATCATGGCAGTCCGTGCGAGCAGCTGTGTTATGAACTGCACGACGGAATGTACGAGTGCGACTGCAAACCCGGATTTGAACTGCACGAGGACGGCTACAGCTGCTACGGTAGTAATCCTTTCTTTCCGCAGACAAAGCACCGTTTTCAGTTCAACATTGAGATGTCAGCATTCTGTGTTAAATTCAGCTCCTTTGTGTGATGTGGTAAAAGCAAGAAGCGACGAGAAGTTTCCGACGACCCACTTTCGACGGTTTTGCATTCATCTACTGCGAAAGGATGTTTAATTATCCTCAGATAATAATTTACGATGCAAACATTTTCATAACTCAAGAAATATTTCTAAAAAAGATGATTCTTTTATATTTTTTTATAAAAGCTTTATGAAAGAAAGTTATGCAACGCTTTATACAGGATGATTCATAATAAGTGTCTGACCCGTTAGGGGGGTATTTACTAAGGTCATGCAAGTCTAAAATTACAAGAAAAAAATGTATCGGTGAAGTTTTGAAAATCAACCTCGCTTGTGCCCCAAATGGGAACCGTTTGAGTAGCACGATGACTATTCGAATGCGATGCGTAATGTGTTTTTAAAATCAGGTTGACTAAGTGTTCATGATTTAGAAACTGAATCACTGTGTCAACAAAAAGTATATACTATGTGATGTAACTTACGGTTTCTGTAACAGATATTTGATGTGACCTTTTTGTTATGCTCTTATTCACATGATTGATAAATAGGCCGCCTTACACAGCGTGTCGTGGGGCTAGCTTATTCGGTCAAATTTAACTTATTATTTAATTTATTAAAACTGCAGTTACTTCTGGATACACGTTTTGATTCGCGTACTTGAAGCGCAAGATTATTTTTCTATGCACGTGCAACTCTGTGTGCCAGTATTCTACCACCCACGAGCGTTCAAAAGATCTATGTGAATAACAGCCTAATGAATCACGTACGTCCGGAAGTAATTTGCATTGTTTTGATTTCTTTTGCTCCGACAAAAACGCAATTTCCTCAACCGGAATCTTCATGAACTGAATTTTTCGTTTGTATTGTTTGATTAAACATGATTGGCTTAACTTTAAATCGATTAATTATTTCGCACACGAAGCAATTGTAAATACGTATAACACTTTGTTTATATATGTTTAATTAAAAAAAAAATCCTAAAGGACCACGGTTGGTATTAAGAGTGTATCATTCATTTCTTCAAAGGACAAGTGATCTTAAAATGCATGAATTTTACTAAATTTCTGTGAATTGATACGCACGTTGACACTAACACGATTTCACCGACAAAATTATTATTGTATCCCTACTTACGTCATAAAGAAATCAAGTTCATTGTTTGGATTATGCAATCTTTCCTCAGAGAGTCGTAAACAAATAGTTTTTTACGGTTTCAGTTGAAGATTAAATGTTCGTGTTTTGTGTTCTTTGCCTCTAAAGTCTATAGCTGTTGTGACGCATTCAACTATTCCAGTGACCACCAACAAGTTTATATGTGAATTGTTAATCCATTTTATCTCAAAAACTACACAAGTCAGACCCCCCTATATCCACAATTATTTGTTTTGTTTTTTGAAGGCCATCTGTTGTTAACGAATCGGACACTTATTCTGAATCACCCCGAATTACAGTATAATAAACCAATAAAGAAATTCTTGATGATTGCTTCTAAGAGTCAGGCCCGGTTTCTCAGCCACAGTTTAACTTTAATCTTCAGTTTTTTTTTTTTTACATAAGAACAGATGGAAGTTAACTGAAGATTAACGTTAAACTGTGACTGACCAACCGGCCCTCAGTTCATAAAATTAATCGTGTCAATTGGTCACTGCATAGTTTGTCACTGTTGGAATGGATATTTTTGTAACTCGTTATATTTCGAATACGATTTTTTAAAAATATAAACAATACAAAATAAAAGAATTTTATTACACAAATACAAATTATATGTTAAACATTTCATTGAAAACTTGTTGCCTTCTATCTACTTGCTCTGCAAACGATATGTGTTGATTATGATATGGTGTATGTTGAGGTTGATTAAAATCATGATTCGCAGCTTCAATGATATCACTTGCATCTATGCACATGTTATGCAGAATACAAGCTGCTGTTATCATTTCACTGCATAGTTTCTTGTCAATATTATCGAATTTACGTAGACGGCGAAGTCTATTTTTCAGAAGGCCAAATGCATGCTCTACAATAATCCTTGTTACCGATAATCTGCAATTAAAAGTATTCTGTTGTTGTGTCAAATGCCCATAATCTTTAAATGGTGTGACGAGCCAATGCAGGTTAAGATAAGCTGTATCACCAATGATAAAATTTTGTCCCAATATATTTGGATTATTGAGAATTATATATGCGTATATAGCAGATTTTCGTAGTAGGCGTGCATCATGAAGTGATCCTGGCTCACCGCAGAAAACATCTATAAATTTTTTACGGTGATCTACGATACCTTGCAATAATAAACTGTGATAGTTTTTCCTATTAATGTAGGCTGCTTGATCGACAGATGGTTTAGGAATTTCAAAGGTGACTTCCATCAACTGCTCCTATTATATTATTGATGTCTTTTATTCGGCGAAAACCTTCTGTAATAGGTGTATTCTATTTACCGCAAAACTCACTTCAACTCAGATAAACATCATTTCCGTTCGCGCGAACAAATAAGTTTGAATGTGTATTTCAATCTGGCAACCAATAGGAGTGCACGAGTGACAAAGGGAAAGATCGAAATCACAGTTCAAACTTACTTGTTCATGCCAATGGAAATGACGTTTATCTGAGTTGAGACGAAATTTCTGGCAAAAAGAGCACGCCTAATAGGTTTTGCATTTTCATTATCAGGCCACTTAATTACTGTTGCTCTCAGTGAAAGTAAAAATTTAAGTACACGCTTTAAACATCGATAGGCAGAACTCACAGTGTCATCAAAGCAATCTGCAACTTGTCGGAAACTTTCTTGATTGCTCAAGCAATAAACCCAAAAAGTGACCAAAAAGCATACGTGAGTATATTAGAAGCTTTCCAGGTAAAATATTAAGTTTACTTAAATCCCGC
This sequence comes from Prosopocoilus inquinatus, assembly GCA_036172665.1. NCBI lineage: Eukaryota > Metazoa > Arthropoda > Insecta > Coleoptera > Lucanidae > Prosopocoilus > Prosopocoilus inquinatus. Next base: position 38,391,233 of record CM069877.1, read on the forward strand.
AACTATTTCAAGGCAGAAATCTTTAAACAGTTCACTATGTAATAGAAGTTTCAGTAGTTTAGCCGTTAACTTTGAAATTAAAAATTGTAAACTGATTGTATTTTCATCAGGTTCCTTGGGTAAGCTATTAGGTTCTGGATAATGGGACTTGGAAAATAGGTGGATTTAAAGAATTCCATAAGCATTTAGGATAAAAATGAGGTTTAGGACCCAGTCCAAAAAACCGTAGGTAATATCGGACAAAAAAATATACTTTTTACGCAGAACTTTCCCATTTACTGTCATGTCGCCTCATAGTCACTTAGTTTTATTATAAATTTAAACTTTGTCTCAATAAAATGGAAATTGAAACTATTTGGCTTTATTTTTGGTCTTGATTTACATAAAATATTCCAGTTTGTCATGTTTGACAACTGATTTGTCTAATTTGTCAAATACCCACTGTCGTGTGTCAAAAACATGATGGCAGTACCTGTGTCTTTAGACAGTGATCGAGTGCTTTACGAAAAATGTTACAGCTGCGCCACCTACGTCTACCTTTTATTTCGTAAGACAAAAACAACGCATACAAGACAGACACGTGACAAACAGAAATAGCGCACATCTGGTAAAAGCGAATAAATTCGCTAGGGGAGTTTTCCGTTTCAGTGGTTGTCTCTGACTCCTATTTATTTTCCAAGTTTTATTGAAATAACAGAAAATCTCAAAAGCAGACTTGCTATATTTGAAAAATTTTATTTCTGACGTATACTTATGAACATAAAAGAATAAAAAGAAAGTACATTTTATACAACTACTATTTGATAGACAAGTGTTGCAGTTCATTACTATTATTATTGACGACTTGTTTCTCTTGACTTGTTTATTTACTTTTTTTCACTCCTGACGAAGCTATAAATCTATAGCGAAACGTTGAGTGTGTTTCCCTTCATTTTTCTGTCCGGTTTGAGATTAAAAAAACTTTGTACTTACTATTTTCATCGGACAAGAACAAACTTCAATTATGGATATCAGAAACATAGGGTTTTACGGTTTTGTCGAGTTTCACTACGGGCACCAAAATAAGGTACTGTGCAAAATTTATTCTAATACTTTAATTAAAATTACTAGAATGAAAAATCGTAAGCTCTTTTTACTTAAATGTAGGAAAGAGGGAGTTTTCCCTCGTCATATAATTGAACCTTTAAAAAGAGCGTACGATATGTCATGTCACAAAATTGACAGATACGTATCAGATTTTGCTAATAAAATTCTTTCATATGAAATAGAGGTAACTTTCAAAGTTCTTGCCAAATTAACTTGGAAATTAGATTATACCTTAGGTCAGTTAAGTAATTTTCTTGATAATATCACATTGACTAATTTTCTAAATTTTGAAAATCAAAAAAATGAAAGGTATTTTAATAAAATTCGATTAACACAGATTAAAAAGTTAGATAATCTTATTTCTATTAGAGATAAAAATTTTTACATTAAATTTGATCAAAATATAATAAATAAGTGGCTTGTAAATTATACAAAAACTGAGATTCCGTCAAATTTAAAATACATTTTCGCTTTAGGCAAAAAATTTTCATTACCTTATTTTCATAAACAACAAGTAGATTTCTTAAAAGTATTAAGTAGCTTAGAGTTTGGTATTAAATCTTTAGATTCACCTTCAAAAATACAAATAAGAAATAAATTTTGTTCTAATTTTTTAAATTATATTAGAAATATTGATAAAACTTTTGAAAAATCAAAGTATAAGATTCTTATTAGAGATGTTTTGTCTTGTAAAAAATTTCTTAAAGATAATCCTAATATTATTGTTACTACAGCTGATAAAAGCAATGTAACTGTTTTAATTGATAAAACTGATTATTTTTCAAAAGTTCAAACTATGCTGTCTGATAATAATACATATGTAGAATTAGCTAACGATCCCACCGAATCTTATCAACGTAAAACTTTCAGTATTATTAATAAGATAGAGAAATCCGTTGAAATTAGTAATATTGTTGCTAAATCTCTTAAAGTACAACATCCCATATTTCCTAAATTATACTGCATTCCAAAAATTCATAAACCTAATACACCTCTTCGTCCTATAGTTTCCACTATTGGTTCTTCTCCATATTTCTTATCTAAATTTATTTCAAAAATCATTACTCAGGTTACTAGTAAATCAGAATATTTTATAAAAAATTCTTTTGAACTCGTAGAAAAATTAAAACAAATAACTGTACCAAATAATTGCATTATAATTTCTTTAGATGTTATTTCTTTATTTACTAACATTCCTAAAGATTTAGCTTTAAAAAGTATAAATGATAGGTGGTTAGAGATTAAAGATTTTACTGATATTTCCAAAGGTAACTTTTTAGAAATAGTTGATTTATGTTTTGAAACATCTTATTTTGCTTTCAATGATAAATTTTATAAACAGATTTTTGGTACAGCAATGGGTTCTCCTTTATCTCCGGCTTTAGCTGAAATTGTTATGCAAGAACTAGAAAAATCTGTTATTAACTCTTTATCATTCGATTTAACGTTATATTTTCGTTATGTAGATGACATTTTATTGATTTTGCCTTCTGATAAGGTAGATTTTGTTTTAAATAAATTTAATTCTTTTCATAATAGATTACAATTTACAGTAGAAAAAGAAAATAATAATTCATTGAGTTTTCTTGATGTAAATATTATCAGACAGAATGATAAATTAATTACTAATTGGTTTCATAAACCTACCTGGTCAGGTAGGTACATAAATTTTCACTCGTACACACCTAAAAAAAAAATTATAAAATTGCAACTATTATTTCATTAACTGATCGAGCTATTTTACTTTCTGATAAAGTTTTCATTTATGATAACTTAAATTTAATAAAGAAAACTCTTATTCAAAATTCTTATCCAATAAATCTTATTGAATCCGTAATTAAAAATCGTATTAAATACTTACAAAATTCAAATGTCTCTAAAAACATTAGACAAACTTCGAATCATAAATACATATCTTTGCCTTATATTGAACCATTACACAATACATTTAAACACATTTTCAAAAAACATAATTTAATTTTAGCCAGTAAATCTGTGAATAATTTAAATTTAATTTTTTCGAATTTAAAAACCAAAATACCGAAATTAAAACAACCTAACGTGGTTTATGAAATCAAATGTTCAAATTGTAATTCTGTTTATATAGGTGAAACGAGCCAAAATTTAAAAAAACGTTTAGACCAACATAAATATCATATTCAAAAAAATAATCAAAATCATTCAATGCTTGTAGAGCATTCATTAGTAAATAATCATAATTTTGATTTTGATAATACTGACATTTTGTACAGTGAATCTAATATTTTTAAAAGACGTTTCATAGAAATGTGTAAAATTAAAATGTCTGGAAATTCTATTAATAAACGTACGGACTTTGAAAATTTAAATGACATATTTTGTAGTTTTCTGGACTCTTTAAACAAGATATAGATCTGTCAATTAATTAATTATATATATATATAAATTTAAAAAAAAAAAAAAAAAAAAGTAGCTTTAATTAGTTCTCGTTACTTTTATTCCGAACAACTCGTAGTTTAGTTTAAAAATCATGTTACCTTTTCGTTTCTCTTGACGACTTGTTTCTCTTGACTTGTTTATTTACTTTTTTTCACTCCTGACGAAGCTATAAATCTATAGCGAAACGTTGAGTGTGTTTCCCTTCATTTTTCTGTCCGGTTTGAGATTAAAAAAACTTTGTACTTATTATGATTTTAATTGTGTAAAGCGACAGTTTGTAATTAAAGTGTTCTGAAATTTAACGACTATAATTCGAACACCTGAATGTGTTTCACTTTTTCCCAAAAATTTAAATCGGAAAAATAAAACGAAAAGGGCATTATGATCTGTGACCTATTTGCTCTGTCCAAAATCAATATAAAACTAAGACTACAATTTATTTTGCAATTACAGGCAATGTTGTACAACTAAATGTGAAATGTAATTCATATGTTCTCACATCGATTTGAAAAATACCTAATGGACAGCACAAAGTTTATAACAAATACTTCATATTTCTTATTGAAACTACTAAACTAACTAATTTAATAGTTTAAACAGCGACATCCTAGGATCGCTTTTTGACCTAACATTGCAGTAGGATTGACAAATTGAAGTCAGTTTGCTACATAATAAGTCATCTCATGCAAGGCGGCAATGCTCGCTGTCAAAGCATAATGAAGGTTTTCATAAAATTTATTGCAAATCGTTTTTTATTGATCCAATCATGTTAAAAAGTAACTACAGGTAGAAAAATGTTGAGAGCCGCAATTATTATAACTGGCAATGAGGATGTGAATATGAACATTTAAGCAGAACATATTTGCAGACTGCATTCAAAAATAATTGTATACACTCGATGATAAATGAACCTCACCGGTATACGATCACTTCTATCTTAATACTCTTTGTCAGACAGATTAAACTGTCCACACAACTTATTTATCACCTATTGTTTGGGATGAACTGGAAACGGTGGCGGAATGTTTTATCTCAAATATCATCTGTTTTTAATTCCGTATAAAATAGCATTTCGTACAGGGTGATTCAAAATAAGTGTGCAACTCGGTAGGCATAGATAAATGTACGCCTATGCACGGTTTTCAATATCAAAAGCATCGGAGATTCAGGTATAAATTGTCTGGTGGTGACTGGAATAGTTCTACTACATTACGTTAACCTTCACCTTTCCGTGAATAGATTTAACAACGAGCAATTCATTTTTGCAGATGTAAGAAATTAATTACGCAGATTTCTTACAGCCTAAGAAAATATACAATTGTGATTTTGTCAGTGCATTCCCTTAAACTGTGTAAGCAATTCACGGAAATTTACTGAAACGCATATTAAGATTAGTATAGCGGGAAGAATTGCGTAATGCGCTATTAATTTAAGGAGAACGTCGACAGAATACTAAGGTCTGACACTTATTTTAAATCACTCCGTTCAATATAAAAATAGTGCTAATAGTTTTAAAAATGTCTCGCAAAAGCTACATGTTTACCAATTCAAACAGCTGAGAAAAGCAAGCCCTCCTCCTCTTCCGTCCCCCACCAGAGATTGATGAGAAAAAAATAAAAAAAAGAAACAGAAACTTTGCCTAGCCCCACAACCAATGAAATTTTCTTTAGATTCTTTTTTTGTCACACGTTATTGTACCCCTTATCAACTCTGTTATGCAATCTACAGATGGCGCTTTGAATAAAAAAAAAATGATAAGTGTAATTAATGTCATGCTTCCTCTCAAGTTAACAGTCTTCCCCTCTCACTTCCAGTGAATTTGGTTTGTAGTTGCTCTCCTGAAGGAATACAAACTTTCATTTCGAAGGTCAGGGCCGTAGCCAGACTAAATATTCATGGAAGGCTTATCATAGTGTAGGGCCGGCTCCAGAAGTTTTTATTAAAATGCTTTTACGAATTTTCAAAATATTTTCATGTCAGGTTGGGTCATCGTAGAGCAAGCTCAGCCTCCCTTGGTTCCCCCCTAACTACGGCCTTGTCGGAGGTGCATTAGAATACATTGAGCCTGCACGCATTCAATGTCAAAAAAAAAAAAAACTTTTAAAAACGTTCAAATTTGTATTATTATTAATTCATTTTTTGAGAAAAGTTTCTGATTTATGAATTCTTTATACAGGGTGCTGCATTTTGAAACGCAATTATTGTACATTATTTTACAGCAAAATTCCATTCAATTTTTTTAAAGTACTTTTCAAGATGAATCTGTCTGTGAAGTTTGAGGAGAATTTTTCATACGCATATTCTGTAACAACATTCAATTTGTACCAAAATATCAGTTCAATCTTGATCAATGATAGTGAAAAACTGAACATATAATTAATAAATCTACTCGCAATTCAACAACAAATTTAACTGTCTTAGAAATATTAATAAAATTTGAAAGGGTTCCATGGATTTTTTAAATTTTCATCTTAAGGGGTCGATATTTATAAAAGTGGAGAACCCCTGGAAGAGGGTACTTCATAAATTCTAGTGTTCGATTATCTGCCCTATTTATTTTTTCCAAATACATTTCTCAAATTCAAATATAAAATGAAGTTAATTTTTCAATTTCAAGTATAAAATAGAGTAAAATCAAATTAAGCAAAGACAAAAGGTGTTTGGTTGAAAATTAATAAAAATAAATAAAAAAATCATGCTAAATAAAACCAAATAAAAGAAAAAAATAAGAAAATATGATAGATTGATAAAAAAAGTTTAAAAAAATCAAATGAGATCGAAGGAAAAAAAAAGACGAAGATCGATTAATTGATTATATTAAAAATTTAATTAAATAAGTCAAATAAGAAATAAGAAAAACAGAAAAGCGATTGATGATGAAGATAAGACGAAATTAAAAATTCCGTATGTCTACCCAATAATAAGTTAAGTCGACTTTTTTCAGCTTTTTTAATCGAAAATTTGAACAGAAGAAAAAATAAGACAGAATCAAACTGATAATTCAAATATAAAATAAAGCTAAATCGAATCAAGAAAAGGCGAAAGGCGATCGGTTTAAACTTAAAGAAAAATATTAAGTAAAGCCAAATAGATTCAGAGATTGCAATTGAACAAAATTTAAATTTAACTGTTTTATGGCCGTTTTCATAATCAGACTTTAAGGCAGCTTTAATTTACAGTCACTTTAAGAATAGGGAAATAAAGGTATTTTTTTTTTGTTAAAGTAACTTTAAATTTAAAGTCTGATTATGAAAACGGCCCTTAGACATATTAATTAAATTTGAAAATCCATGGGATTTTCTTATAAATTTTCTTATAGGGGGTCGAGATGCTTAAAAAGTTGAGAACCCCTAAGATGGTAGTTCATAAATTCTAATGCTCAATTATCTGCCCTATTTATTTTTCTCAAATATGTTTCTCAAATTCAAATATAAAATAAAGTCAAGCTTCTGAATTTCAAATATAAAATAAAGTCAAATCAATCCAAGGAAAGCCAAAAGACGAAAAGAAGTACAAAAAACAAGATTAATTGACAATTAAAAAATAAAATTATGCCAAGTAAAACTAAGTAAAAGGAAAAACAAGAAGATATGATGGATTGATAAAAACATTAAAAAAAATCCTAATGATATCGAATGAAAGAAAAAATAAAGCTAAATTGAATCAAGAAAAGAGAAAAGGCGATTGGTTTAAAATTAAAAAAAAAAATATAAGTAAAGTCAAATAGAATTGAGGAAAATTTAAATTTAACTCTTTTAGAAATATGAATTAAATTTGAAAGGGAGTCTTAAGGAGGAGTTAAATATTCTTGTAAGAAGTCGATGGTTAAAAAAGTTGGGAACTCCTAAAATGGGGCACTTCATAAATTCTAGCGTTTAATTATCTGTCTTATTCGTCTTTCTCAAATTCAAAAATAAAGTCAAGTTTGACAATTTCAAATGTAAAATAAAGTCAAATCGAACCAAGGAAAGACAAAAGGCGAACGTTTTAGAATTAAAAAAATATATAATGAAATGAGAAACAATGCCAAAAACGAGATCAATTGACAATTAAATAATAAAAGCTTGCCAAATAAAACCAAGTAAAAGAAAAATCAAGAAAATATGATAGATTGATAAAAACATAAAAGATCAAATTAGACCGAATAAAAGAAGAAAAAACAAATCTCATATTTTATATTTCTTAATCTGTTAATTCAAATATAAAATAAAGTCAAATAGAATCAAGAAAAGACAAAAGTTTAAGATTAAAAAAAAAATCGGTGAAGCCAAATACAATCAGAGATTGCAATTTAACAAACTTTAAATTTTACTGTCTTAGAATTATTAATTGATTTTGAAGGATCGTGGAGGGTCGGTGGAATTTTTTTATTTTATTTTTTGCAAGTGGTAGTTATTTTTTTTGTAAGTGGTAGATGCTTAAAAAAGTTGAGATGGTACTTCCAATGTTCAATTATCTGCTCTGTTTGTTCTAGAATTTCTCTGAAATTTCTATGAGCTCAGCTCGATTCAACATCCGGCGTTTTGCCAAACTTGCATAACAAATAAGACAGATAAATATTGTTACAAATACCAAAAGAAATTTTGAAATTTTACAAAGAAGAAACAAGCATAAACAAGTTGTGATTAAATATGTAACAGCATCCATAAAACAATAACAACGTCCTTGATTGTGATCCGACTAAAAATGAGAGTTTAGAGAGAGGTTTCCTTAAGTAAGAGGCTAAGACCTACAGTATCAGTGATCTTAATGAAAGAGAAAGAGAGAGAGAGAGGGATGGAAAAATGAAACGGAAAACAAGGATAAATAGAGAAGGGTTTTCAGTACAAACAAAAATAGAAGATATGATTGCAGACTATCAGGAATCAGAGTTGTATCTGAGTTTATATTTTCTTTGCAATACCTTGAGAGTATTGGCGTACAGAGTACCAGAGATAAAAACGAGAGAGAGAAAGAGAGACGAAACATGAACAGGAAACAAGGACAATCGTAAAGGGTAAATAGGTAAATAGGCAGAGACGAAAATGGAACATATGATTGCACACCGTGGACTATTGGCCTACAGAGTACCATAGATGATAACAAGAGAGAAAAAATGGAATATGAACAGGAAAACAAGGATAATCTTAAAGGATAAATAAGTTTCGGCATAAACGAAAATAGAAGACATGATTTCAGATCACAGATCAGGGTTGTATCTGCGCTTATATTTTCCTCAGACTTCTCTCTGAAACTACAGCGCGAGAATGAAGAAAGAAAAACTCGAAGGTGATTTTTTTTTCGGCTAATCTAAGATTTGTGAGACAATGACATACATTCGTTTCCTCCCCAGGAAATCGATGGTCCCTGCCGGCGTAGCAAATTCCGCGTTACTAATCCGCTAATAACTCAACTCAAAGTCCTTGTCTAACGCAGATGTCGGTTCCTGAGAATCATTAATTAATTTACTACGACACTCCTTTCACGGTGCCCCCCAATCGCGAACTTTGACATTCATTGAAACAATCCCTTGTTGAAAATTTTTCGTTAAAAAAAGGATTGTAAATGTAACTAACCACACTTACCAGTGCCAAGGGGCATCCAAACGAGGAGATCTGTGTGTAGACATATATGAAAACAAGACGAGTTCTTTTTCTGAAACTTATACAGTTATAGTTGCTTTTGAGACGAAGACCATAAGTTTGTAATACAATCACAAAGCGTTATTAATTCGTGTATACTCTACACAAACCATTTCCAGCTTACAACAATAAGTAGTTTTGCACGAGCGCGCGATGAAATAAATTATAAATTGAAAACAAATGCATTAATTAAACAAAGCTTTAATTAAATTCCACGGCTTGCAAAGAGTGTCGTAAATCAAGATTCGGCGGCCCGGGCGTGGGCGGGCGGGGCGCGGCTCAACTCCTCAAAGGATTCGAGACTTAAAAGAGACATGATTACAACACGAGATATTTCAATTCGAGAAATACATTCCGCGTTTGCCCGTTATGCAAACGAATGTCTTGCGATTTCATTCCGAGATTCGCAAGAATTTCTTTTCCATCATGCAAGAGCAGCAAGCGGCGGCTTCCTCTGATAGCCGTGCATTTACGAAATTGATACTTTTCCGATGGATTCTCGAGGATGTCTTGCATGCTCGTAAATTCGAGAATTCTGATCATGTATTTAAAGGTATTGAATTCTTCAGGTGCGCTTCAGAAAATAATAAGAACAACAAAAGTAAATAGAAGTCACTTCAAAGAGAGTTGAATTAATTTTCAAATGTCTTTGTGTTTTTATTTATGCAAAACGCTTAAGACTTGCTTTTATCTTTCTTGTCTTTTGCTCTTTGTTTGCATTCTCTTACACTTAAAGTTTGTTTCTACCAGGCCTTTCAATTCTATCTTTTCATTCCATCCATCAATTAAGGCACACACACTTCACCTTTGCAGGGATTGGGCTCGGCTTTACGTCATATTACCACGGAGTTGGTTGTCGCTTATGGCGGATAGTTTTTGATTATCCGAACTCCTTCCTAAGCTGTTTTGGGGCGTAACCAAGTGGTGGCTTTATTAACATGAGCGCGTGCTCTTTCTGCAAGCGAAAACAAGTTTCATTTCCATCATGCAAAAGCAGCGAGGGGATTTCTGTGTTAGCGTGCATTTGTGAAATTAATACATTTCCTCCAACGAATTCCAAAGGATGTCTTGCATGCTCGTAAATTCGAGAATTCTGATTTATTTATTTTTTATTTAAAGGTATTGAATTCTTCAGGTGCGCTTCAGAAAATAATAAGAACAACAAAAGTAAATAGGAGTCACTTGAAAGATAGTTGAATTAATTTTCAAATGTCTTTGTGTTTTTATTTATTCAACACGCTTAAGACTTGTTTTAATATTTCTTGTCTTTTGCTCATTGCTTGCATTCTCTTACTGTTAAAGTTTGTTTCTACTAGGCCTTTCAATTCTGTCTTTTCATTCCATCCATCAATTTGTTGCAATTTGGTATTTTTCTGTAAGGCTGTTGTTTTTCCGGCGGAGTTTTAAAATGTACACACACTTCACCTTAGCAGGAATTGGCTCGGCTTTACGTCATATTACCACGGAGTTGGTTGTCGCTTACGTCGGATAGTTTTTGATTGTCCGAACTCCTTCCTAAGCGGTTTTGGGGCGAAGCCTAGTGGTGGCTTTATTATCTTGAACGTGTGCTCTTTCCGCAGGCGAAAGCAAATTTCTTTTCCATCATGCAAGAACAACGAGGGGATTCCTTTGTTAGCGTGCATTTGTGAAATTAATACTTTTCCTCCGATGGATTCTCGAAGATGTCTTGCATGCTCGTAAATTCGAGACTTCTCATCATGTATTTAAAGGTGCTGAATACTTTAGGTGTGCTTCAGAAAATAAGGACAATAAATGTAAATGGAAGTCACTTCAAAGTCAGTTGAATCAATTTTTCAAATGTCTCTGTTTTTATTTATTCAAGAGGTCATGTGATCATGATTTTAACCTTAAGACTTGCTTTTATTTTTATTATCTTTTATTGTTTGTTTGCATTCTGTTACACTTAAAGTTTGTTGCTACAAGGCCTTTCCATTCCTTCTTTTCATTCCTTCCATTAATTTGTTGCAATTTGGTATTTTCCTGTAATGCCGTTGTTTTTCCGGCGGAGTTTTAAAATGCATGCACACTTGACCTTTGCAGGGATTGGCTCAGGTTTACGTTGTATTACATCGGGTTGGTTGCGGTTTATGTCAGATAGTTTCTGATTGTTCGAACTTCTTCCTAAGCGGTTTTGGAGCGCAGCCAAGTGGTGGCTTTATTAACTCGAACGCGTGTCCTTTCCGCAAGCGTAAGCAATAATGTATTTTTTATCATGTAAGAGCAATAAGAGGCTTTCTCTGTTAGCATACATTTGTGAAATTGGTATTTTTCCTCCGATGGATTCTCGAAGATGTCTTGTATGCTCGTAAATTCGAGAATTTTCATCAAGTCTATTTAATTATTATTAAAGGTACTGAATACTTTAGGTGTGCTTCAGAAAATAAGGTCAATAAATGTAAATGGAAGTCACTTCGATGTCAGTTGAATTAATTTTTTAAACGTCTCTGTTTTTATTTATTCAAGAGGCGTCATGACCTTGGTTTAACCTTAAGACTCGCTTTTCTCTTTCTTATCTTTTGTTACTTGCTTTCATTCTGTTACACTTAAAGTTTGTTTTTGCTACGCCTTTCCAATACATATTTTCATTCCGTCTATCAATTTGTTGCAACTTGGTATTTTTCTGTAAGGCCGTTGTTTTTCTGGCGGAGTTTTAAAATGCATACACACTTGACCTTTGCAGGGATTGGCTCGGCTTTACGTCATATTACCATGGAGTGGGTTGTCGCTTATGTCGGATAATTTTTGATTGTCTGAACTCCTTCCTAAGCGGTTTTGGGGCGACGCCAAGTGGTGGCTTTATTAACTCGAACGCGTGTCCTTTCCGCAAGCGTAAGCAATAATGTCTTTTTTATCATGTAAGAGCAATAAGAGGCTTTCTCTGTTAGCATACATTTGTGAAATTGGTATTTTTCCTCCGATGGATTCTCGAGGATGTCTTGTATGCTCGTAAATTCGAGAATTCTCATCAAGTATTTAAAGGTACTGAATACTTTAGGTGTGCTTCAGAAAATAAAGACAATAAAATGTAAATGGAAGTCACTTCGATGTCAGTTGAATTAATTTTTCAAACGTCTCTGATTTTATTTATTCAAGAGGCATCATGACCTTGGTTTAACTCTAAGACTTGCTTTTATCTTTTTTATCTTTTGTTCTTTGCTGGCATTCTATTACACTTAAAGTTTGTTTTTGCTGCGCCTTTATTTTCCATATTTTCATTCCGTCTATCAATTTGTAACAATTTGGTATTTTTCTGTAAGGCCGACGTTTTTCCGGCGGAGTTTTAAAATGCATACACACTTGACCTTTGGAGGAATCGCCTCAGGTTTACGTCGTATTACATCGCGTTGGTTTCGGTTTATGTCAGATAGTTTTTGATTGTCCGAACTTCTTCCTTAGTGGTTTTCGGGCGAAGCCAAGTGGTGGCTTTATTAACTTGAACGTGTGCTCTTTCCTCAAGCGAAAGCAAGTTTCTTTTCCGTCATGCAAGAGCAACAAGGGGCTTTCTCTGAAAGCGCGCATTTGCGTAACTGATACTTTTCCGATGGATTCTCGAGAATATCTCGCATGCTCGTATATTTAAATAATAAATCAGTTTGGTATTTTTCTGTAAGGCCGTTAATTTTCCGGAGGAGTTTTAAAATGCCTACACACTTGACCTTTGCAGGAGTTGGCTCGATTTTACGTGTGTCACATCGGGTTGGTTTTCGCTTATGATTATTTGAACTCCTTCCCAAGCGGTTTTTGGGCGAAGCCAAGTGATGGCTTTATTAACTTGAACGCTTGCTCTTTCCGGAAATGGAAATTTGTTACTTAAACTTACGACATCAATAAATTAAAGATGTTCCTTCTCTTCTGCTTATACTTCATATATTTTACTTCACTCGCATGTTTTTAGTCCTAACTTTTTCTGCTTCTATTAAAATGCATCTTAGCTTCTTGAATACTTATTTATGATTCACTTGCAACGTATTTTGATTACTTTCGTAATGAATCGTTGCGTGCTTTTTAATTATATCTTTCCGTAACTAATTAATTTGAAAAGGGTTGAATGCTCTGTTAATTTTTAATTCCCCAGCAATTAGTCCAAGTAATTTCATACTTGCTAACTGTATCACTTAAAATTATCCTCATCAAGTCAAGTTTATTATCTATTTAACCGACATTTTTTCAGAGCGGATCCAAATTTCGGCAAATTTTGACCGCCAAGAATTAGAGTGTTTCGTTTTTTCTTGCAATCATCTCAATTCTGTATTTTAATTCCTACGTTCTAGTTGGCTGTCACAATCAGCTGTTTTCATATGTAATGAGAATTTGAATTTTCTAGACAAGTGCATTTCACTCCCGTTTGAAACAGTTCCTCTAATTTAATTTCCCTCTAATTAGCAAGCACTTTACTCATTCCAGTTGTAAAAGCACGAAAAATATTCATTTATCATACGGTGTACTCAACCCCAATTAAATATACTTACGTACCTAAGTGCTTATGCAGAACTGAAGCGGTTATTTAACGCTAAATTTCGTACTTTTATTTTAGTTGGCGTGTATTCGTATTCAAACAAGTCAATTAGCAACCATTTAACGTAATTACGTAAATAATTACATATATGGAACTTCAATTTTATACAATTGTATTTTTTGTAATCAGTAATTTTTTGTTTGTTAACTTTTTTATTTAAGTATTTTCTCTTAAGTCTGTTACATTCATTGACCGTTTAGCCCCTTTCATTCTATATTCTACTAAGGCTAGGGCATTCTGAGAACGATTAATTGGCCGATTGCTAATGATTAGAGGGTGACCCGCTATACCGTACGTCATAAAGTCTGTCACATTCCAACCCTTAGTTAAACTAATCGACCAATCAATTGCTTTCAGAAACTGGTCCTAAGTAAAGTAGAAGTAAACAATTAAAACACGCCACGCTGTTTTGTACGTTTTGATGATACTTAGGGATAGATGGCACCATTGTCGATTTGATTCTCAAAACACTTTTACCAACCCTAGAACCTAGTACACTGTAAGAATCCAGATTCTTATCGATTAATATCGCTGGAACATCGGCGATAAAAGAAATAATTTTGTAAGGAGGATGAATCATGCAGAAGAGCCTTGATCGAATCTTGATGCTAGCAAAAATAGAATTAGCCATCAAAGTTTTTCTCATTACCAAAGCTGACGTAGACCAAAAGGAGGTCACCTGATCCCAATAAATAGGTAGCTTTTCAAATCAGAAGGGAGTTCGGCAAGACAGTTGCCCGAGAGGGTTTGTCACGGCAGTTTCCCGAGGCACGGACTCCTGTCATCTAGAAAAGTGCTTCTTCGATTTCGAGTGTAATTTAGTTTGTGTGTCACGAGTCATAAAGTTTTCAAAATTCTAAATATTTTTTTTTTGATCAGTCAATTTTCCAAATTTATTTTAATTTAAAAGTGTACCTAAGAAGCATCCTTGTTCGGCAAGGGTGAGTTTAAATAACAAAGATCTAACAAAGTTTCTTAGATATAAACTGATTTTTGTTAATCTTTCCTTCTCTCTTTCACAGTGTAGTTTTAATTTTATGTCAATTATCAAATTTTACTTATTAATTTAATTAAATTCACATATTATTTCGTTCGTAATTTTTCGTTATTGTACTAAAATTTCTTTTTTTGTTTGAATATATTTTGTAATTTAAAGTTTGGATTTTTTATTTAAACGGTAATAAGAAAGGACTTTTAAGAAATCACAGAAAGAGATAACGAGTAAACAGTTTTCGACAATTCCAAAAACAAATATTAGTAGACACCATTCGAGCTATTCGGGGAAAACGATTTGGAAATCGATTTCTGGCTTTCCTTGCTAAAACCAGGGCGCTACTAACAAAGTTGGGGACAAAAGGGGATGAAAAGCGAGTTTTCAACCTCCGTCCGACGTTCGTTCTACAACTCTGTTGGATACAAAGTCGTGCGACTTTGTTTCAAGACCTGAATAGAAAATGAAATTCAACAAAATTCCCAACAATATTTGATAAATATGGTTTTATAACACTGGAGACATTTATGTGTTTATCAAATTCTTATAAAAACAAGAACTACCCCCATCTTGACGTAATAATATTTTTGATTGTGCTTTTAAGAAAGTGCTGCACACTATGAGGACCGCTCGCTTTGGGGGCTCGCGGCACCTAGGGGCTTGAAAAAAGTGAAGGAGAATGTTTGAAAAAAGGATGGAAGGAGAATGTTTGGAAAAGGTGAAGGAACATGTTTGGAAAACGTGAAGGAAAATGTTTGGAAAAAGTGGAAGTAACTGCTTGAAAAAAAAGTAAAGTAAAACGTTAAAAGAAGTAAAAATGTTTGGAAAAAGTGAGAAATTTTTGATATTGATAAATATTGATAATTTAGTAATTCACTTTGATATTTAATTAATATTTATAAAGTTGTACTATTCACACAAATAATTGTTCCCATTCTTTAAATGTTTCGCTGTCAAAAATTAATACTGCGTGTTATAGTTGGTGTTAATTAGCAATAATCTTGAAGAAATATCTTCAAATCTTTGGTTGTGTTGACATTAAAAGAAATGTTCATGTTCATATTTGTATAATAATATAAATAAGTTTTCTACAAATAAGGAATTGCATGATTATCATGCAAGATATAAGTCATTTTCATGTGCCATATTGTCGATTAAAAACAAGAATGATGTCACCGAATGTTTTAGGTTTAAGGATCTTGCTGAGTATACCAAATGTACATGATTCAGAATAAAAATTCACTTATGTCATTTGAACTGGCTGTCAAGAATTATCTAAAATCAAAAAATTTCTTTTACTCATTGCAAGACTTCTTTCTTTTCTGTCAGCAAGCAGGCAAGTAGATTACGATACGCCAATAACTCTCCTTTTTTAAGTTTCTTTCTGTGAAAGTGGTATCTATTGTAGTTCGGCAATGGAATAATTAAAGAACGAAAACTCGTACAGGAGGCAGGAGGAAGGGAGCCCTAGGAGTTGGTGATCACGCGCTTTCGTGTTCTGCCTTCATTTGACTACTCGGTTTTCAATTTATCGTAACAGGAAGCGTAATTAACATTTGGTAAGATATAGGGCGACTATTTGCTTAGTACTTCATCCTTGAATTTATTTTTTAGTATATCAACATTGTTTTTATTTATAACAGTTTAATTTAATTTTTTTGTTATTAATATAGAATTATTTTTATTTTATTTGGGCGTTCTAACAGTCGTTTTTGGTCTGCAGTGGGATGTCGAGCTACGTTTCTGCTGAAGAAGCCCCAAGCAGGGCTGAAACAGCTGTCCAGAAGCTGCTCGAGGTTCTCACTGCAATCAAAAACGATTTGCACAAAATTTTTCTAAAAGTTATTTATTTAGAATACTGTATTAACCCAAAATAAAATTAAACTGTTATTCAAGCATTCAAATCAAGGCAGAACGCGAAAGCGCGTGACCGTCAATCTCTACGGCTCCTTTCCACCTGTCTCCTGTACGATTTTCCGTTCTCTCGTAATAATTGACGAAACCGACATATTTTTAACATAGCAAATAAATGAATTATTATTATTATTATTTCTCTTAACGTTCAACATGTACTTGCTAGCTGAAGATGCCGCAATTTTCTGTACAAATATAATTTAATTTTTGTCATATACAGGGTGTTCTTTTACTATGTGCAAATAAAAAAACCTCAGTATAAGTACGTGAAATGCTACCCTTCTGCGCGTATTTTCGGGTGGCTACCGAATCATAGCCAAAAAAATTCGGAGGTTCTACTTGTTTGAAACTGCTGAAATGTGCGAGAGAGAAACATTCAGCAAGGTCATTGACGCCTTCCTTTGTAGTCGGTGAGTGTGTCCACACACAGCGCTGCTCATAAAAAGAGTCCCGCATTTAAACTCATTCTTCAGCGTTTCGCAATAAAAATAATTGATTTCGTTTATTACAATGCCCGGGCTGTATGTGCGTTTCCGCGGACTTCCCCGTATAATAGTAACATATCTGTTTTTTCGTTATTTGTAAATGCCTTTACGATCTTAATATGCGTTTTTACGAATCAAAAATCTATCTTCGTTTGTCAAATTTTTCGTAACTGCAGAACGCTAATGTAACACTGCCCCACCTTAAATGCATTACAGCGGCCGTCGTTGTAAAAACACAAAAAATTGACGTAATAAAAAGCATCAAAAGAAATGCTAAACTGCGACTTTATCGAATGCATGCGAGAATACTAATCAATTTGTAAATTTTGGAATTTGCATTGCAAGCGCGTTAAAAATGCTTTACTTGGCCGAATCTCATAATTGAATTTATAGAAATTGTAAATTTAATGTCAGTCATATTGGTAGTGAGCACGTATCAGTTTTAACAGCTATTTTATTCTTCCTAGTGTGATTACGTAATGCGGCTGATTTTAAACTGTAGGTACAAACAGTAGATAAATTACAATATTATTATAAAGTTTTTTTTATTAAACTACAGAAATCTTAATCTATTTAATTAGAAATGGAAAGGCAATTTATTACTTGTGAGGGTAAATATCCGGAAATAAAACGATGAATGACGGTGGTGTCATTATTTAACTCATCCGCATTTTTTGTCCAGTAATTATAATCGTTGGCTTATAATTTGAAAATACCTAAAATTGTAATTACTTGGAGCGAAGTTGCACTTGTTTTAATTCATCCAGGCGCTTTGTGAGCGCGTTTAAAATGTTTCGACTGTTACGATCTAATAATAGGCCTCATGTGAATCAAACAGATGTTCGTTTACGACATCGTAAAACATTGACCTATATTCGGGTCGTCATTTACTCAGGTAAGGCGGCGTACCATCCAGTCGTTAGCTATGCCAGCAGTTCTCAAACGGTTTGGTGAAAATCTTCCAATGCATTTTTCTCGAAAACTATTAGCTTAGTGTTAAGGGCATATAAGTTTAATCGTTGCTATTTGTGGTGATGTATTACAGGTTTAAATATTTTGCACACAGTAAAAGAACAGCCTGTATAGGGTGTCTTTATCTAAGGCACTAAAATTAAACTTCTTTAATTACCTATATTGTAGGTTCGCGTAATCTTCTCGAAACCTAGGCATCAAAAAGGTCATTAAAAAGGACGGAGAAAATTATCCGGCCCTACCCTTATCGTTACGTGCTCCTCGCTCCTTATTGCGAAACGGATTTCTGCGGATTTAGCTGAGCGTCAAATTGTTGTGTTTACACCCGGGGGAGCGGCGGAATCGACGTGGAAAAAGCGAAATCCAATTTCGCCGAAGGAATTCGAAACATAAGGAAAACATTTCAATCGGCGGACGATATAACTTTCCGTATTTAACATATTTGCGCGCACGTGTGCACCCCGGGAAATTCCCGAACGGAGGAGAAATTTCATTATCGCGCAAGTCGACTGTTATTCAACAACAATATTTTGTTTGTTAGGTACTTTGAAAGAAGAAGTAATCCGGTATTCATTTTGAAAGTCACCCCGGAATACAAATAAATTAAGCGGCATTCTATTTTTATTCTTTTTTTTTTTGTTTCAATTCGTTTTGTACTTTTACTTTTCTGTTGTGTTTGTGTTTTTAGTAGGTTGTTGACAAAATATGTATGTACAAAAATGTTACGACCCTTATGTGGAACGCATATCAAGCACGAACACACTCGAGTCGAACCAATACAAATCACCCGTGGAAATGGGAAATGCCATTTATAAAGCTCGAGATTCGGGTTATGACGTTTTAACGCGACAGTATCAAAGCTAATCAAAATAAATTATACAATCTGCCGATTTGGTTAAACGTCACCGCTTCGCAAGCAATAAATAACCGCATTTTGCTCGTGACACGTGTAATTCGCTCTGAATCGCTGTTTATTGCAAAATTCAGATTCGGATAATTTATGAGACACAATGAGAAGGAAGACGAGGAAGGAGCTTCGAGTAAAATCCAAGATTTTTCTGCAAAAATTGAACACTGCTGCACATATCAAATTTTTACTTTTACCATCGTAATGATTAGGACGTTCACTATTCACCACGGTGAAAACGATATACAGGGTGATTTAAAATAAGTGTTCAGCCTATTAAACACAGATAGTGCTTGAAAAAACAAAGCTAATAACTGTAGATACGTAGGGGTCTAACTTGTGTAGTTTTCGAGATAAAATGGATTAAAAATTCACATGTAAACTTGTTGGTGGTTACTGGAATAACTGAATGCGTCAAAACAGCAATAGACTTTCGAGGAAAAAACACAAAACACGAACATTTAACCTTGAACTGAAACCGTAAGACGATTTGTTCACGATTCTCTGAGGAAAGATTGCATAATGCGAACAATGAACTTGATTTTTTTATGACGTAAGTAGGGATACAATAATAATTTTGTCGGTGGAATCGTATTTGTGTCAACGTGCGTATCAATTTACAGAAATATAGTGAAATTCGTGCATTTTAAGAATACTTGTCCTATGAAGAATTGAATGATGTACTCTTAATGCCAACCGCGGCCCTTTAGGATTTTTCTAATTGAGTGTATGTATTACCACTATGTTTTACGTTTTCGCAGTTGCTTCATGTGCGAGATAATTAATCGAATTAAAGTGAAGCGAATCATCTTTAATCAAAGATTACAAATGAAAAATTCTTCAGTTTATGAAGACTCCAGTTGAGGAAATTGCGTTTTTGCCGGAGCAAAAGAAATCAAAACAATGCAAGTCACTGCCCGGCGTACGTAATTCATTAGGCTGACATTTACACAGAATTTTTGAACGCTCTTAGGTTTTAGCATACTTGGCACTCAGAGTTGCCCGTGCAAAGAAAAAAATTTTGCGCTTCGAGTACGCGAGTTAAATCTTGCATCCAGAAGTAATTGCAGTTTTAATATATTAAAGAATAGAATCCCGTGCTTGCTCTTAATGCCAACCGCAGTCCTTTAAGATTTTTTTAATTAAACATATTGCGGTTTGTTGTTGGTGGGTCACATTATTTCTATGTAGTTCGTCTGTGCTGCTAGCTCCTTTGTGTTTTTTTTTTCTCAGGATGTTGGTTCTGTAAGAATCCAGATTCTTAGGATAATTATTTTCATAATTTAGTATGCTTATTTAAATTCGGATATATTATTAAGTTAGAATTCGTATTATGACTCATTAAGAATACAAAACACGTGCAGCGTTATGCAACGAAAGCATTCGTCAAGCTTGCGATGTATGTACCGAGAAATTAGATCAAGGGCATTCATATCGCTGGAACATCGGCGATAAAAGAAATAATTATGTAAGGAGGATGAATCATGCAGAAGAGCCTTGATCGAATCTTGATGCTAGAAAAATTAGAATTAGCCATCAAGGTTTATCTCATTACCAAAGCTGACGTAGACCAAAAGGAGGTCATCTGATCCCAATAAATAGGTAGCTTTTCAGATCACAAGGAGAGTTCGACAAGACAGTTGCCTGAGAGGGTTTGTCACGACAGTTGGCACGAACTCCTGTCATCTAGAAAAGTGCTTCTTCGATTCCGAATGTAATTTAGTTTGTGCGTCACGAGTCATAAAGTTTTAAATTCTTTTTTTTTAATCAGTCAACTTTCTAAATTTATTTTAATTTAAAAGTGTACCTAAGAAGCATCCACGATCGGCGAGGGTGAGTTTAAATAACAAAGATCTACCAAATGTTCTTAGATATAAACTGATTTTTGTTAATCTTTCCTTCTCTCTTTCATACTGTAGCTTTAATTTTATGTTAATTGTCAAATTTTACTTATTAATTTAATTCACATATTATTTCGTTTGTAATTACTTTTTTGTTTGAATATACTTTGTAATGTAAAGTTGGATTTTTTATTTAAACGGTAATAAGAAAGGACTTTTAAGAAAACATAAAAGAGATAAGGAGTGAACAGTTTTCGACAATTCCAAAAACAAATATTAGTAGACACTATTCGAGCTATTCGGGGAAAACAATTTGGAAATCGATTTCTGGCTTTCCATGCTAAAACCAGAGCGCTACTAACAAAGAAATCGAAATTCAATATTGTACGGATTGCTAAAAGAATTGGGGACAAAAGGGGATGAAAAGCCAGTTTCCAACCTCCGTCCGACGTGCGCGTTTCTACAGTTCGATGAAGGGACGAACACCTTTCAACTCTTGTGACGGAATACCCAAGTAGTTATTTACGCGTAACGAAGTCTCAGAATTCACGACAGCCAGGTTGCCACTCCAGGTTAGCACCTTTTGTGGAAACTGACTTTCGCTTTGCACCCAGATATCTGATTTAACTCGAGGTTAGCACCTGTTGTATCCTCAAACATCTGCCTACAATGAATTTGATATCCCGCTATTTTTCGGATTTAACTACGCGTTTAAATTTGCTGAAGGCAGGAGTCTTATAAGTTTTATAAGTCATAACAATTAGTGATGGCTTACGCCAGGCCACAATTATTATCACAGTTTAACTTTGTGATTTACTTTCATCTCGTTCTTGTAGACTCCTGTAGTGGCTGGTGCAGATATCCCCATAGATGATGTTGCAGTTCTTGGTGTAGTTGTTGTTATTCAGAACAAATACAATTATTTTCCACTTAACACTTTTAATGCAACTTTAACTTATTTTTACAAGATATACTAACATTTTATAACTGTTACTAGAGTTCTCGAAGGTTCTTGAAGATTTTTATGAAGATTCTTCAAAGAATGCCCTCCAATTGGATGGTCCTCTGCTTTTAATTCTGCGGTCCCTTCCACGATCTTCTCCCACGGTCCGCAAACATCGCGCGCGCATCCTTTGTTGCTAGTGTAATTCATGCCGATACGTTTAAGATGCCTAACCTGTTAACACAATACAAAATTTCTTGTTGGTACTACAATTGACATTTGACTTCAAGCATGAATTCTCGGAGCACATTTTTTACGTTACAAAATTTTGAAAAATATTCCAAAAATAAACATGTAAGTAAGTAGTTTAGTCTTACACTTATTCAGTTTAAATAGTGATTCAAATTTTCCTATAGTTCGAAAACAAATTTTGATTCGCCAAAAACAATGTTCAAATAATTTCTAACATAAACAAAAATTCCGCATAACATAACAAAAATTTCTACAACAATTTGGAAACAATTAACTTAAACAATTTCTAAAAATTTAAATAAAATCTGAATTTCAATTTTAACACTGCCCAAAAAAAACTTTTCCAAACTTAATTTCGCATTATTCTAATTTTAAATTTTCCCTTAGGAGTCTTTTATAGTCCACAAAAACGTCTTTGAGGAGGTTCATATTAAGACGCACCCTCCTACAGTTTATTTTCGAGATAAACTAATCTCCGTTTCCTTTTCCCCAAAGTGGATGAATTCACCGGCCAGTGTCTTGCCGTTAGAGGATGACTCGGCTTTGTATACAGTTTATTCATTAGGCTGCAAAAATTCGCCTATCTGCCGTTGGCCACATCAGTTTTACTTTCGGTGCCAACACCCTCAACTTCAGCAGTTTGTGAGTCCGTTACCCGGTCCGCCTACCTTTAACATACAATATTTAATTAGATTCAATACTGTACTTTGGTGGAAATGTTTGTATTCAGAACTAAAACGGTTTACACACGTGCACTCTTGTCTTTTTGTCCCTTTAGGCACAGAAATTTCCCGCACTTTCACTAGTTCAGCGTCTCAGTGTCCTTTAGGAGTTTCTGTTCACCGAAGTTCACTATTCACAGTTTATTTTCAAAGTTCACTATCGGAGTGTCCACGTTAAAAGTTCAGGTGTTCTCTCAAAATTGTTCATTTACTAAATTTAACAATACTTGTTCTTCACTAATTCAACTAAAATTATTTTCCTTTTCCGTACTTAGTCGAATATCACAGCAATATTTATTACCACAGTGTTTTACGTATTTGCAATTGTTTCATGTGTGAGATAATTAATTGAATTAAAGTGAAGTGAATTCAAAGTGTTTAATCAAACATTACAAATAAAAAATTCAGTTTATGATGGCTCCAGTTGAGGAAATTGCGTTTTTGCACGAGCAAAAGTAATCAAAACAATGCAAATTACTGCCCGACGTACGTGATTCATTAGGCTGTCATTCACACATATCTTTTGAACGCTCGTGGGTGGTAGCATACTGGCACGCAGAGTTGCTCGTGCATAGAAGAATGATCTTGCGCTTTAAGTACGCGAGTCAAAACGTGCATCCAGAAATAATTGCAGTTTTAATAAATTAAAAAAATTGTTAAATGTAGCTATCACCTATTGATTCTTTACTGTGCTCTTCACTGAACTTCATTGTGTATAAAAAAAAAATCTCAATCAACTTCGTTGGTATCGACTGAAGAGACTTGCTTGATTACATTAAATTATTATGAAACGTAAACCAAACGCAATTATGCACAGGGTTGCAGCGTTGTTGTGAAACAATTCCCTTATTAGATTATGTAAATAAAGCTCTTTGTGCTGCTGTAAAATAAAACAAATTAATATTCATTGGCATTATTTCGGAAGGGGGGAGGAAGGAGGAGGGGATTAATTCTAAAATACACCCTGTAAACATAGCAAAAAAAAGAGAAGGCAAAAGTTTGAAGGTCAACAAAGAAAAGAGAAACTAATCACAGGACTGTCTGTGGCCAAATAAATATAAGAGCTTCCATTTCTTTAGGGCTCCCTCCCCCAATAATTTCATTGATTTATTATTTTCGACCCCCTCAAAGACCATCCGTCTTCATCTCCGTGTTAATTTCGCCGCAAATATTTTCTCAATGCTTTGGAGGATGGAACAAGTGAAGAGGAAATGACGACGCAAAAACAAAATAAAAATCACTTGATTAAATATTCCGGGGCCGAACAATACTTCCAGGTAATTGAAACCCCCCCATCGATTTTTAAACAGATACAATGCGGGCGGTGACCGTTCTGCCGGGGGGGATATCAATTAAAGCTGAAAAACTTCCACCGGAGCGCTTCAGTCCCGCCACGAACATGATTAATCAACGTCGAAACTTTCAATTAATTGATGCATACAAATGTGAAAAGCTTCGTTTTAGTAAGCTCCGTCGTCGTCGGTCGGCGAAATTATTAATTTAATCGGATCGTGTGGGATGGGTGGGAAATTCGAGCTATTTCGGTGGAGGGCAGCTAATTATCCCAGTTATGTGTTAAAATATCCGACAATGCATTCTTGCGCCTGCCCCCTATCGATTATTCCGATAATGATGCGGGCATAATTTGTTAGATGTATACAAATGTAAATGAAATTGGAAACCAAATAATTTAATTAATGACCTTTGGGACCGTCGGGGGTAGCATCATAATATACCTGCCGGAGTCGATAATAAAGTGCAGCAGTTGACTTCTGCGCAGCGAAGATACGGAGTGGATTCAAATGAGGGAGGCAAACTGTTTTATAACACAGGGTAAATCAGTTTATAAGTTAAACATGACTTGCTTAGAAACTTTTTGGGGGACACAAAATATAATATTAAAAAATGTACACTGAATTACTAAATGAAAATTGACTGAACTTTAATTTGCTTTTAAATAAAAAAATGATTTGTTGTTAACAAACAGTTGTCCATATTTCAATAAGAGAAAATACAATGAATTATACCTATCTTCGGACCCCAGTGTTTTGTTTGTTTTGATCGATTTGTAAGTAGCCGAGCGCTGAGAATTAAGAAATTCCAAAATGGCAAGAACTGCAGCGACCAGGTCATAGTCGCATACAAAATAAATCAAAATAATGCAGAGTTTCCGGCTAAGCCGTATAAACCAAGAACTTTCGCATATTTTGCAATAAATTCCTTGATAAATTAGAAACCGGTGTGCACTTCACAGAAAGCTCAATCAAAATCATCCTTGGACTCGCCTCGCAGACGAAAAATTCACGTGAGGGTAAAGGATGACACATAAGCGAGGTGGAGTGTTAGCTGACGACAGTCGAATTATGCGGGTGTATGACAGAAATAGTGCTCTTGTTTGAACGAACAGCAAATTAAAAATTTGAAATCTGGCAGCAATGATGCTTTCATTTGCAACTCAGATCTCACACGTAGCTTAATTGAGAACGCTGTTACTATAAGAGCAAAGCTAGCGCAATTATCTGCCAAAGATTGTCAAAGCTTGTCAATTTTGGCCACTTCAATCACTTTTAATTACATACTTCATCTGCGGCTTCGTCTCGTAATTGTGCAAAACTCAATTGAAAATCAAGTCAAACTCAAGCAAGTTCAATCCAAGTCACTCATCTCAATTCAACCCGAGGAAAACTTAAAACCTAAAAATTCTCTAGAAAATCGGACGTGAAAGAATTCAAAATTAAAACTTCAAAACCAAAAAAGTTAAAATTAAAAAAAGCAAAACTCAATTTGTGTTTTTCCAAGATTTAAGCAAGGCCGACCCAGGTCAATTCAATAGAATTCTACCAACGTAAGCAACAAACTAACTTATTTTCGTAAAGTTCTTGTTTGTTGATAATTGTGGAGTTCATATGAAAAAGAAAAGAATTTAGAACAAGCTGAAAATATATAATTTTTTAACCTTTATCTTGGCGTTTCGCAAACCGGATTGCTTAATTTTTTTTTTGATAAAGCAAACAAAGGTACGCAAAGGTAAATTTTCAGCTTATTTTAAAGTCTTTTCTTTTTCATGTTAATTCTGCGCGACAAATTAACGATTTCTAAAAAAATAAAATCTCAAAACGCAAAAGCAACAGGCGATTAAGACTCAAAACTCCAAAGAAAGTTCAACTGAAATTAAGTTCAATCCAAGGCAGCGTCTAACTTGGTCTAGCTCAAGCCTAGCAAGGCCTAACTTGATCCAACCCAAGCAGAAAACTGAGGCTAAAAAATACTGAAAGTTTACGAAGCTCAAATTAAAAAAAAAGTTAATTAAAACATTAAATTTCAACTTATTGGAATTAAGTCCAATACGAGCAAAGCCAACCCAACTCAACTCAACCCTAGTCTATTCAAACCAAGCCAAAGAATTAACAATCGAAAAAATTAAACCTAATTTAAGTCCAATCCAAACAGCTTCTAACTTGACCCAGCCCAACTCCGGCAAGGCCTAACTTGATCCAATACAAGCAGAAAACTGAGGCTAAAAAATACTGAAAGTTTAAAATTGAAACGTTAGAACTCAAAGCAACCGAGCTCTACTGGAATTAAGTCCAGTACAAGCGAGACCAACCCAACTCAACTCAATCTAAGTCTACTCAAACCAAGCAAAAGAATTAACTAACTAATTAAGACAGAAAAACT
Organism: Prosopocoilus inquinatus; assembly: GCA_036172665.1. Taxonomy (NCBI): domain Eukaryota; kingdom Metazoa; phylum Arthropoda; class Insecta; order Coleoptera; family Lucanidae; genus Prosopocoilus; species Prosopocoilus inquinatus. Next base: position 38,417,600 of record CM069877.1, read on the forward strand.
TAAAAATTGAATTAGTTTTTTTTACAAAGTTCAAATTAAAGAGAAAGATTGAATTTCAAACAGTACAACTCAGAAAAACCAAGCTTTATTGAAATTAAATTCAACTCAAACTTGGTCAACCCAAATCAACAAATTAACAGTCAAAAAAATTAGAACTCGGCTGAGACTTAACAAAACTTAAAAATTGAAACATCGAAGTTTCTTTCTTTACTAAATTTAAAAAAGATTGGGTTTCAAACAATACAACTCAAAAAACGAAACTCTATTGGAATTAAGCCTGATGCAAAGCAAGGCCAACTTAACTCAAACTCAAGCAGGAGTACTAACAGTCGAAAAAAATTAAAGTTCAGTTAAGTCTCAAAAAATTTAAAAATTGAGACAAAGCTTTTACAAAGTTTAAATTAAAAAGAAATGATTTAAGATAAAACTCACAAAAACCAAACACTTTTTGAACTAAGTTCAATATAAGCAAGGCCAATCTAACTCAACTCGACATAAGTCAACTAAAGCAGGCAAAGTAATTAGCAGACGGAAAAATTAAAATTCAATTTAAGACTCAAAAAAATTTAAAAGTTGAGTTCAAATTGAAAATAAAACAAGGCTATTAAAATTAAAAGATTACAACTCAAAAAACCGGGCTCTTTTGGAATTAAATTCAACATAAGCAAGGTGAACTCAATACAGCTTAATCTAAGTCTACCCGAATCAAGCGAAAAATTAAAACACGAAAACATTAAAAGTAATTGTAAGTTAAGACTCAAAGAAAAAAGAAAAAAATTGGAACAGAGAAATACAACTTTTCAAAATTAATATGGAGCTAAAGTTAAATCTAACCCGACCCAAGGTCAAACCAACCAACCAATCCAAGCGAAAAATTAAAAATTAAAGAAAGTCGAAAGATAATTTAAAACATTAGAAATCTCAAACAAAAACAAACCTCTAGATTTAAGTCCAACACAAACAAGGCCAACTCAACTCAACTCAATTTAAGTCAACTAAAACAGAAGAATTAGCAGTTGAAAAAATTAAAATTAAATTTAAGATTTAAAAAAAATTGAAAAATTGAATTTCTTTACAAAGTTCAAATTTAAAACAAGGTTGTTAAAATTAAAACATTAAAACTCAAAAAACCGAGCTAAGAGATAAGAAATAAGCAAAGTCACCGCAAACGCAACCCATCCTAAGTCTACTCGAACCAAGCCAAAAGATTAACAGGCAAGAAAATTTAAGTAAAAGTAAAAAAATTAAAAATTAGAATAGAGAAATAACACTTTTCAAAATTAACACGTAACTAAAATTAAACCCAATCCAACCTAACTTAGAATAACTCTTCCTAATCCAAGCGAAAAATTGAAAGTTACAGATTAAAATCAAAACATTACAAATTAAAAAAAGAAACAAACTTAGAATTAAGTCCAACACGAACGAGGTTAATCAAAATCAATTCAACTTAAGTCTATTGGAGAAGAAAAGAAGAAAATTGTTAACAATCGAAAAAGTTAAAACTCAGTTAAGACTTTAAAAAAAACGTAAAAATTGAAAGAGTAAATTAAAACTTTTAAAAATTAAATAAAACGAAATATAAATCCAACTCAAAGTCAACTCAACTTAGTCTAAGTATTTTACGCAAGCAAAACATTAAAAAATAAAACTCAAGTGGAATTATTAAATTCAGTACAAGCATACAAGATAAGAAAAAATAAAAATCAAAAAATCATTTCTAAGAGAAATCAATCAAAAGATGGAAAGTCTCACATTGGTGGACTGCTTACGCTCCCAGCGCTTCATTTGAATTCTTTCTTCTCTGATGATGTACTTTCTCTATTGAAAGAGCTCCTGGTTATAAATTTCTGCTTCTTTTTTTATATAAGATAAAGAAAGAAACAAGAAAATTACAAAATCAGTTGACCTGAGAACTGTGAAAGATCGACGTCCCTCCTTCTGCGTTGAGTATTTATTTGAAAGTTAAAAATAAATAGGAAACAGAAAATTTCGAAATCAGAAAATAAATCGACAAAAATAAATTTGAAAAAAAAAACAAATTGAAGCACTACAGCAACTGTGTTTCAAGTTCCGGTGCAGTGACACTTATTTTACTTATATTTCAAACTGAAAGGGTAGAAATGGTTTTTCAGATCAGCTCGATTTATTTGACTAAGTATCTGCATTAATATTTACTTTACATCCTGGCAATAATACCGATCGATATTTGGCGGCCCGGAAGTTAAATCGCGCGGTAATAGCTCCGCTAGCGTTAGTTTTAAACGGAGATTTATGGTCCAAGCTAGAGACTATTTATAAAACTCAAATGGTTAAGCAGATATTGGCTTTATCCAGTCTAATTGTAAATTGGCGTGCTAGTAGCCCATAAATACCGCTGATGACAACAAAACTGCTAGTATACAAAAACCTACACAGGGTGATTCGAAATAAGTGCCCGATCCGTTAGCCAAAGATAGTCCTTGAAAAAACAAAGCAAATAACTGTAGACATGTGGGGGAGGGGACTAACTTTGTGTAGTTTTTGAGATAAAATGGATTAAAAATTCACATGTAAACTTGTTGGTGGTCACTGGAATAATTGAAAGCGTCACAACAGCAATAGACTTTTGAGGAGGAAAAAAAACACAAAACACGAACATTTAACCTTGAACTGAAACCGTAAAACGATTTGTTTACTACTCTCTGAGGAAATATTGCACAATGCGAACAATGAACTTGATTTTTATATGACGTAAGTAGGGATGCAATAATAATTTTGTCAGGGGAATCGTGTTCGTGTCAACGTGCGTATAAATTCACTGTGTTTCACGTATTTGCAATTGTCTTATATGCGAGATAATTAATTGAATTAAAGTGAAGTGAATTATGTTTAATTAAACATTACAAATAAAAAATTCAGTTTATGAAGACTCGAGTTGAGGAAATTGCGTTTTTCCCCAAGCAAAACTAATCAAAACAATGCACATTACTGCCCGACGTACGTGATTCATTAGGCTGTCATTCACACAGAACTTTTGAACGCTCGTGGGTGGTAGAAAACTGGCACGCAGAGTTCCTCTTGCATAGAAAATAATCGTGCGCTTAAGGTATACGAGTCATAACGTGCATCCAGAAGTAATTGCAGTTTTATTAATAAATTAAAAAAATAGTTAAATTTGACCGAATAAGCTAGCTCTAAGACGCGTTGTGTACCTATGGCGGCCACCTATTCATCAATCATATGAATAAGCGCATAATAAGAAGGTCACATCGAGTATCTGTTGCAAAAACCGTAAGTTAAATCACATAACATTTACTTTTTGTATAGGCATTGACACAGTTTCTAAAACATAAATAGTTACTCAATCCGATGTTAAAAATACATTACGCATCGCATTCCAATAGTCATCGGTGTTACTCAAACGGTTTCCATTTGGGGCACAAAAGACGTTGATTTTCTAAATGTCACCGATATATTTTTTTCTCGCAATTTGGGACCTGCGTGACCTTAGTAAATACGCCCTAACGGGTCAGACACTTATTATGAATCACCCTGGATGGAGAAATATGTAAATCAAATGAAATTCTTAAACTCTTAATAAAATCTGTCTAGTTTAAATCAGCAATTCTCAATCTATTGATGAAAAATCAAACACATGCAAGTTAAATCTTATGTATTAAATTATTAACGTGAATACATTTATGTATATGACACATGTAATAAAAAATCCGACAGAAAACATTGATAATTGAGAAACATTTTCTTTACTTCTGTAACTGCAATTAACTCGAATGTATTTTAAATTCATGTTACAGAGCTGAATTCGACAGTGTCGCCGTTGGAAATGGCGGAAATCAATAACGAAGAGGACATCCTCTACCAGAAGGACGCCGTCTTCGACGCGGAATTAAACGTCTCGAATTTCACCGGGGACGATAATCCCGCAACGAACGCCACTGAAGTCACGACGCAAGGACCAAGATTGGACCAGAAGCTAACAGACATTTCAGAAGCCCCGACGGCGACCCCGCCGCTATCCACCCGAAGACCTTGTACTTTAGACTGCGGCCCCGGTGGTGGCTGCACCATCTTAGGAGATAACGACCCTCCTTCTTGCCTCTGTCCGTTAGGAAGAGGCGGCGAGCGATGCGAGAAAGGTCGGTGAGATATTTATTTTTTTCTTTTTTTTTTCTTGGCTTTCCTCATTTGCGTCTGCACGAATCTCCGAGGCACTAAAGTTTTACGACGGACGGAGCGGCCCGAACGACATTAAAAAGTTTGTCGTCGGACATTCGAGTTTTCGTGAAACAATCGAGGAGGAAGAGACATTTGATTACGTTCTGTAACGTTATTTTTAAGAGCGCTGTTTACTTGAAAGGAAAAGGTATTTTTTTTTTTAGTTTTGTTTTTCTTTGGGTGAAACTTATTCAAACGACAACATTAACAAGCACGCAAACAGGTTCAACGCACCAAAATAGACTCAAGTGACAAGCAAAAGAAAAGTCTTAATTTATATGTACTTCAATTCTTATACAAAAAAAAGACACTTACATGTCCTTAACAAAAATTTTACACATTTCGAGAAAATCGCAGTTGAAAATCGGGCAAGAAATAATCGTACGTCTATGTCTTTGAGGTAAGTCGAGAAAATGAAATTTTATTGGAAAGAAGCGCAGTCGAGCAGTGACCTTTGCTGAAGTCGAGATGCCAATAAAAGCGTTGTTTTTAACGCCGCAATAAATCGTATTGCAGCTAAGCGAAAGAATTTGCTTCATTTGTTATGATTAAAGAGCGGATAGTCAGGTAAAAATAAAACCCAAAAAAGTCACAAAAAAGAAGGAGAAAGGGCAACGAATTTTGAGAAAAAAGATAACAAGTCTTAACAAAAAGGACACTAAAAGGCAGGAAATTTTAAAAATTAAATTTATATTAAGAAGTACACAGCATTAAATTCTATTTTTATTTGACCACCAGGAGGTGACTAAATATTTTTCAATATTTTCCGGTAACAAATTTTGTCTTTTGTCGGACAAAATGTTTTTGTATTGCGACAAAGACCTTTCCACATCACAAGATGTTACTGGAGCATATTTTAACATAGATATTTCATCGATTGTTAATTTAATGTCCTCCGCAACTCCACCCTCATGAAGTTTGGCTACCTCTGCAATAATTTTGAAGCCTGGATTTTTTCGTTTTGTGTTTAGAAACTTTTCAGCTACTTTTTGGCCTATGCTACCAGGAACTTTCTTAATTAATGTGTCCACCGTATTAAATAATTTCAAAGAGTCGTATAAATTTAGACCATTTTTTTCTAAACAAGTAATCGTTTCTGGTATATTGGAAAAATGAGTCTTGATGAAAATTAAACCTCTTTTTACTGCAGGATCTTTAAAGGCAGCTTGTGATTTGGCTATTGACAGAGCTGACAGTGTTTCAAAACTATCGACCACCTTAAATTAAATATATAAAATGAAACTAATTCCTAAAAGGCAATTGTTAAATAAATAAATACCTCTTTGATTTCGTCAAAATTAACAGCGTAAAATACGCACGCGGAAATCCAAGAACCCCATCTAGTTATAACAGGTTCTGGAGGTAGCGGTGTGTTGGGTAGCTTTTCTTTATATAAAGCTGCGCGTAATGGAGCTTTTAAAAAAACCTTAAAAAAATAATCTAAACAAAAAATATGAAGTTACTTTTGAAAAATACCTTTTTAGTTGAAGAAATTAATTTGTTGACTACAACAAATTCTTCTCGAATAAATTCACATACCGTAAGCAGACAATGTGCGAAGCAAGATGAATCATTTTTTCGTAAAAAATTTGCATGACTTGAGCTGCCTTTATCATATAAGGTGCAGCATCGGAAATTAAGAGGAGAATTTTGTCTTTTTTTACTCCATTCGGATATAAGATTCCTAATGTAAAAACAATCTATTAATTTCACTGTGTAATATTCAAAATGTTTAACTTACGCATGCTGTCATCGAAGAAATTGGCAATCGTTTTGTGATTGGTTTTTTCCAAGTCTTTACTTGCCAATAAATGAGGAACTCCAGCTTCGTGTTCTGATAATTTACAAACAACAATGTTTGCAATGTAGCGACCCTTACTGTCCGTAGTTTCGTCAATTGAGACCCAAATATAATTGTTCGCAATGTCTAGCCTAATCGAATCTAGTGTCTGCAAGTAAATAAATATAGTAAAAAAAATGTAATGTGGTTTTCACTTCTACTCACAGATTGATAGCAAATACCCAAATAATTTTTCCGCAGTGTTGATTCGTCCGGAATTATTTCTTTTGTTGAAGATTCTAAAAACTCTCGTAACACTGGATTGTTCAATTTTTTAAAAGGAATCGATGCAGCTATAAAAGCCTCACATAACTTCAATGAAAATGTCGATTTTGAAGGACCAGGTTTTGATTCTTGCAAAGCCGTTTTCAAAAGAAGCTGCTGACCGTTCTTGTTTTTTACATTTTTTGAATGAATACCACTAGTTATGTGTTGGGTTACGTGATACTTTTTAGTAGCATTTATCTAAAAATTAAAAATAAAATTGCAAATAACAATTAAATAAATTAAAAAAAGATACTTATTAGGGGGATTTTGTACTTACATACTTCGAACAAATTTTACAAAACAAAGAATTTTCGTCTATTGACAAATTTTTGTCTAGTTTTACCCAATTTTGAATTTGATCACACTTTGGCATCTTGCAGCGTTAAAATCACCAATTAAATTGAACGTAAAACAAGCACGACAACGAGTGAATTACTAATGCACCGAAAACAGATTATTTAAATATCGATTGTTGTCACAAATTTCCTCTTAAGATTAAACCCGTATTGAAACTGGTAATACCCATCTCAAAATATTCGCTGCAGTCAAAGCGCACTTCCTAGAAAACATCTTACACCGTTCTAGTAACTTGCTAAGTTTCGATTTGAAGAAAAATTATAATAATTCGAAACTAACCGAATTACAACAAAAAAAAAGCAACAAAAGGCATTTATTTTCCAGAAAAGGCATAAATTGCTAAAACTTTGAAAAAAAGCAAAAAAGGCAGGCACCAGGCATTTGCCTGACTATCCGCTCTCTAGTTATGATTATGACACACAATTTATTGCTCCGTATACTTTGAGATCAACAGTTTAGTTTGTGAAAAGTGATTGAATGACTTAAATCTAAATACGATTACTATCTACGACTTGAATAATGATAAACTTTATTTTAAAGTTAGAAAAAAACTTACATGTCATAAGTTATTTTTATTATATAAACATTAGGGTTATTGATTCTTAATTTAAACTAAAACTCTTTTTTATTAATATTCCCTTAGTTTTAATTTTAATTAAAAACAGTGAACACCTAAACGTGTCAAAAGTGTCCAATAACATGGACGGGGAAGGCCCTTTGTAAGCAAATCAGCTACTTGATTTTCTCCTTCAATGTACATAACTTCCAAATCACCATCATTGACTTTTTCTCTGACAAGATGATAGCGTATGTCGATGTGCTTACTTTCAAAGTGAAACTCTGAGTTTTTTGTTAAACGAATTGCACTTATGTATGTTGTCGACATACAGAACAGGTTTACTTAATCCATTTGTCATTTCGGTTATTAGTCTTCTCCGCCAGATCAATTTTGCAGCTTCACTGGCTGAAATGTATTCTGGTTCCATTGTGGAAACTGAAACACTTCTCTGTTTTTGGCTCAACCATGTCAGTACAGCTCCTGTATAAAAACATAATACACCACTTCTAGAACGTCGAGTTTTATCTGCAGCATAATCAGCATCACCGAAGGCAATTAAATCCTTCTTTTGATCAGGATTATATGTAAGACTAAAATTCATGGTACCTTTAAGGTAACGAAATATTCTTTTCACTTTTCTCCAAGAATTTTCTGTAGAATTTTCTACATCTTGTGCTACTGAATTTACCGCATATGCAATATCTGGTCGTGTTCCGGACATCAAGAAAATTAAACTACCCACAGCCTCACGATATAGTAATAATTTTTCAACGTAATCTCTTTGACTAAGTGATAATGACCCATCGTCGTTTTGGTTTATCACAATGCTTAAGTAGCATTCAGGAGGTGAGACCTTAATTTCAAACTCCTTTTTCATCTCAATCAAAAAGTTATCAATATCAGTTACGTCAGTTCCTGCTATAAGACCATCATCAACGTAACAACCTACAACGATTTTCTTACCATTTTTGTCTAAAACGTATAAGCACGGATCTGATTCACTTCTGTTGAATCCTAGTTTACTCATTAAATTGAGAAATCGCTCATTCCAACATCTCGGACTTTGTTTTAGACCATACAAGCGTTTTTTCAATTTCCAGACACGATCTGTGCCATCTTTGTATCCCTCAGGGTTGATTCATGTATATCTTCTCATTAAGAGTGCCGTACAAAAACGCTGTTTTAACATCAAACTGGCGTAACAAGAATCTTTCATTTGCAGCAACACTTAAAACTGCTCTCACCGTTTCAAGTCTGGCTACAGGACTGAAGGTTTCTTCAAAATCGATTTCCTTTAATTGTGAATACCTTTTGGCTACAAGTTGAGCCTTAAGACGATCAACTGTTCCGTCGGATCTTGTCTTTTCTCGAAGAACCCATCGATTTTCAACAACCTTCTTACCAGCAGGAAGATTAACAAGTTCAAAAACATTATTTTTAACAAGAAGCTGCATTTCTTCGTCCATAGCCGACGCCAATCCTTAGATTTTAATGCATCTTCCACACTTGGTACCCCTTCTGCGATGCACACAAAGTCGTTTAAATAAATTGGACGTTTCACCAATCTTCCAGATTTTGTAGTGACGTTTTCATTTTGATCGTCTGTCTCAAGGTAATCGTCGTTACTACCTTTAGTATTTTCTCCCTCTGAGACAAATGATGACAAACTCACATTCATTTCGGACACCTTATTGCTTTTTGAAATGTTTATATTTTTAGGTTTCTCTGGTTCGAAAATAACATCCGCTGACGTAAGAACCACATGACCATTAAATACTCGGAAACCATCTCGCTCTCCACAATAACCGACTAAAATTCCTTTTTCAGCCTTAGGAGACCATCTGCTTCGTTTTTGTTTAGGAATGTGCACATAACAAGGAGTTCCGAACGCCCTGAAGTGACCTTTTCCCTTGCCAAAGTTCAATTGGTGCTTTACCAGTGACCGTTGACGGATTTATTATATGACAGGCAGTATTCATGGTTTCTGTCCATAAACATTTTGGTAAATTTTTGGTATGGAGCATTGTTCGCGCACTTTCTACTAGAGTCCTCATTTCTCGTTCAATACCTCAATTTTGCTCTGGCGTATAAGGCATAACTGTTCTCATTGTAAGGCCCCATTTATTGAGAATAGTTTTAGCGATATTATTTACAAACTCTTTTCCTCCATCGCTCATAAATGTTTTAACAACCCGACCCGCTGTCTTCGCTTCAGCAAGAAAAATTTTAATTCACTCTGGTACTTCAGTCTTCTGTTTCATGAAGAAAACCTGCCTAAAGCGCGTGTAAACGTCTTTGATTACAAGACAATATCTGGAATCTCCGATTGATGGCACTTCCATTGAACCACAAAAGTCAGCAAAAATAATTTCACCAAAATTTGTGGCTCTTTCTTTTCTCGAGTGATAGGATTTTCTGTGTTGCTTACCAAAAGGACATCCAGTACAAAATTCATTACGATTTTCTACATTTATAGATCTGTCACGCAACACGCGCCATATATGACGGTTATCCTGATGAGCCAAGCGCTCATGCCACTGTTGAAGACTGTTATCTTCCTTAAAACTTAAATGTGCCTTTGCTTTACATAAAGGTTTAATAACTTCAAGCTCAAGTTCAAACAGTTCATTTTTACGCCGACCGAACAGTATAGGTTTTTCCAATTGTAGAAATACCTATTTATCGCCGCTAGCTTTAAAGACGAAGCCCTTTTTTTACTGTTTGACCAACTGAGAGTAAATATTTTTGACGAGATACTACAGTTTTTACACGAATAGTTCCTTCACCAAAAGATTTAAGACTTATCAGCAATCCACTTGTCATTGCCAACTATTATTTACGCTGAATAACACAACAGCCCATTATCTAACTAAATCTTACTTTTGGAGGGACATCTCGACGCAAAATGACTCGTTACAAATAAAGCACTTTGTTGTCTTCGGATTCTTCTTTTGTCTTCTTTCACCGCTGTTCTGTTTTTGTTTAGCATCAACCTCCAAAACTGTTCCTGCAGCGTTTTCTGGTTGGCTAGGTAATCTCATTTCTATAAGTCTCAACCTTTCTAACAAAAGACTAATGCTTCTATCACCTACGAGTATACTCTCCCATACATTTTTAAATTCGAAATATTCTGACGGTAGAGTACTGTCACATTTAAAATAACACGGTGTTTGTAAATGTGCATCTTGGATCTGTTGTATCTTTTTTAGCATCCCATCAGTATATTGTTAAATTATGATTAAATTAATATGGCTATTTACCTCGTAAAATATTCTCCTCGCAAAATTTCTCATTGTTTCACGCTTCAGCACTAAATCGATTGTATTGATTTTAAGGTTAAACTGATGTTGTTTACTTTTGTGTGACTAACTTCGCAGTTGTTATTGGACGAGTTTACATATATGATTACATGTTGTTTGTCTCTTTGTATTTTGATTTTGTCATTTACCACTTTAAAGGAATGTTGCAACAATTTACATTGTAATTTATTCATCTGTTTATTTTCGTTCACATTGATTTATAGAATTGGCAATACTGTATCATTGGGCTGCATTCGAAGTTTTTCGTCAAATGGCCTTACGTGTCTGAACTTACCCTCTCACACCTCATTGGTCGGATTAAGCTGAGCGGTGGGATTGGCTGACGATTTCAAACTTCGAGGGGCAGTTGCCGTTTTGAATCCTAGCCAATATGGTGGTTGTTTAAGTATTCATTTAAAAATTAACATTTAATTACCATTTTCTTGGTCATCCAAGTTAATTTCACGTTTAATAATGTCTTTTGTTTCCCCATAAACATAAAGGGGTAAGTTAATTTCAATATTTCTTTCTTTTTCGTTGGATTTTTGCAAAAACATTGTGTTGCTACCGGAAGCTCGTGCCACGGCACTAATGGAAATTTTTCTTAGGAAAATCAGAGGGAGGTTTTACCTTTCCTTAAGTTAATTACTTCAGTCGAAATCGTCCGTTGGCCAAGTGCTGAAATTCCTCCGTCGTTCATAACATATCAATCAATGAAATAGCGAAGAAATCGTTACCTTGCTGTCGCCTCCTTCACGAAGCATATTCGATCGCCGTATGGGCTATGATGAGCTGGAAAAAAAACACAGGAACTTCTGGCATTGGTGTGGATCGACAGTAGCAGGTCAAATTCTTCTTTTATTTTACCCGGATATATTTGCGCTCTTCAAAACCATTCTTTCTAAGTAAATAAATTTATTCAATACCCTTCAGGATTTCATCACACATAAAATATCTTAAATATTTACATAACAATTTTTCTTGGGTTAATATTAATCTACTTACTATTATAAAGTTTTGTTACGATTTAGTTAACGTACTTTGTTTACATAATAATTCATATTTTTACTAATAATTTATATTTAACATAAGTAATAATATTTTGGTCATTTAATATTTAATTACTCAGTTGAGAATTAATTTGCCTTTAGGGCTACCATTTAAAGAAAAGTATTTCTATGTATTATCAATGTGAAACGAAATTGAATTCAATATCGTGCAACTTATCAAACTGTCAATTTATAATAACGTATTCAGTCATATTTATTATCCAATTTAATGCAACTACAAATTTCTTACTTAAATAATCTTAATTGCACATTTATCACCCATTGTTTTGGTTTAACAACTTTATTAAATATATTTCTATAGTTTTGGACGTTCTTCTATTTATTTCGTTTCAATTCAACATTTTTGCATTTTTGGTGGGTTTCCAAATTTTCTTTTGTTTCCTCTTTTGTTATCCCTTTATTAATAATAACAAAAAATTTGGTGGCGCTCAAATTTCAAAATTTATGTTAAAACATAACTTCTGTTTTGTTCAGCTTCATATTGGAATATTTAATTTATTGAATCCTCGACTTTGGCTCTCCCATAAAAGGCTGAGTGCCGTTCGCACCTGTATAACCCTTTATAGGTTGATAAAAAAGGTAAACAGGACAGTACTCATTATTCTGCTCAGTAACAATAACTCCGGCAATTGAACCTTTGACAACTTATTTAGCTCTTCATTAATCTCGGCGAAAAGTCCTTTTATTCTAGAAATATAGGTTGCTACGTCCTCTTCTGTTTTCTTTTCCGCAGAGAAGAAAGATTCGAAAAGTCTATCTAATCGTTGTTCGTACACCGATAATAGTTGCTTACAAATTTCATAAGCAGAATGACAGGTTGCTGTCATATCTACATTTGCATCATTCATATTAGTCACTAATATAACTTCTGCTAGTGAATCTGCTTTCTTCCACTTCTTAATTTCGCTGTCAGACTCGTCTTCTCTCGGTTTCTCTGAGCATTTAAAATATAGTAACTTCATATACATCGTGATGTTTGAGAAGTAATTCAACTTGTCTCTTCCACCTGGGCCAGTTAGGTCGTTCTAACTTTTCGAGAATCACTTTCACATCCATGTTTATACATATGTAAAAACGACTATTTAAAGTTTTAAGCACAGCTATTCTGCATTTTCTGGGCCCATAACCACTTGAATAATGATAAACTTTATTTTAAAGTTAGAAAAAAAAAACTTACACGTTATTTTTATTATACAGGGAAGGACAAAAGTATGGAACTGGCTTAATAATTCGAAAACTGTTTGACGTATCTATTTGAAATTTGGCATGTGATTTAGAATCAATAAGACCTATATTATCAATTTGTTTCAATTGTTTATCTACTCTTACTTCTGAGATACAACGCCTACTTGATTTTTTTTAAAGGACAGCCTGCCGATTTTCTTCCTCTATTTAATAGCTCGTTTAATCCTCTAAGTAACCGTATAAAAATATTTATACATTGCATAAGAAAATTTTGGAAAACATAACGTTTCAATGAAAACATCAGAAAAAATGGTTTACGTTGATATTCGTTATTGGTTTTCATGCTTTTAAGACAACTTTTGTTAAAGTTGCCTTAAAAACAGCCCGTAATCTTGTGGCCTTTTAGTTTTTTTTTGTTAAAACTAGTATTTTTGTCGAGTATCAACCAATAAACCATTTTTTCTAACTTTTTCATTCAAACGCTATTTTCTTGAAAATTTTCTTATGTAATAGATTAATATTTTTATGTGGTCGTTTAGAGAATTGAACGAACTATTAAATAAAGGAAAAAAATCAGCAGGTTGTGATTAAAAAAAATCAAGTTGGTTTTGGATCTCAAAAACAAGAGCAGATAAACAATTGAAATTGGTACTGTAAGTCTTATTGGCTCTAAATCACACACCAAATTTCAAATAGATACGTCAAGCAATTTTCGAAATATTAAACCGGTTTCATATTTTTTTTCTTTTTCCGTATTTGTTTTCATGTTTTTAAAGCAACTTTCTTTAAAATTTTCTTTGCTTCTATCTTAAATACAGCCCATAATCTTATGGCCTTCTAGTTTTTTTGTTAAAATTGGCTTTTTTGTTGAATACCAATCAATAAACCATTTTTTTCTAACTTTTTCATTCAATCGTTATTTTCTTGAAAATTTTCTTATGTAATAGATTAATATTTTTATGTGGTCGTTTAGAGAATTGAACGAACTATTAAATAAATAAAGGAAAGAAATCAGCAGTTTGTCATTTAAAAAAAAATCAAGTAGGCGTTGTGTCTCAGAAACAAGGGCAGATAAACAATTGAAACAAATTGATTATATAGGTCTTATTGATTGGAAATCACACACCAAATTTCAAGTAGATACATCAAATAGTTTTTGAAATATTAAGCCGGTTCCATACTTTTGCCCTACCCTGTATATATAAACATTAGGTTTCTTGATTCTTAATTTAAATTAAAACTCTTTTTTAATACTACGTAGTATTTACTTATTAAATTGCCGTAATTCACGAACGGCGGGAGAACAGCATTTCAGAGGAGTGTATTCATAATGCCGTCGACAGTACAACATGCACCTGAACACAAGAATAATTTTTTCGCCGAGCTCGTTTGTGTGTCGCTAATGATGGACGCCACGACGAACAATTGTTAAAAACTTTTCTAAATGTCTAATAGTGAACGTTTGTTTGAAACTGATCCTCCACACAGATGATATTCGTGAGTTTACTGACTACGATCAGAGAAACAAGTTCCGAAAGTTATTTTTTTTTGTTATTTCATGAGAGCCGAATAAGGGGTGAAGAAAGGAATTTTCTTTTTGTTATACGACTTTTTTAAATATTTTTTTCGTGTTGTTTGTGCTGACAGCGTACTGTGGTTAAAAATTCTGCACATATTTCGCAATTACCCTGTCCACTGACTAATTATGTCTTGTTTTTTAAATGTTCTTTCTGTTTATGACTTCTCTGTATAACTGATAAGGTAATAAGCAAGAAGAAAACTAAGCATATCACTTTTTTACAGCGAAAAAAATAAACTATTGAGCTTTGACAAAAACAACAAAAACAAGCTAATTTTTGATTTACATTACACACTTTTTGACATTGAACTGTAATGTACAGGGGGTACAAGTAAATGGTATGACGTCATGGACATTTTTGTTAAATGAGAATCCTGCTGCTATTTTAGTAGGGCATGTCGTGATGTTTACTGTCTACGATCAGAGAAGCAAGTTCTGTAAGTTTTTGTTGTTTCATAAGCGCCGAATAAGGGACGGATAAAGGAATTTTCTGTTGTACGAATTTTTTTTGTATTTTTTCGTGTTATTTATACAGTCGACGTACTGTTGTCGAACATTTTGCACTTTGCAGCGCTTTCTACACTGTTACTCTATTTTAGTTCTGCGATGAAAAACAAAGTTACTAGTTCGCGCTTGAAATAATTTCTAATGACGATTTGGAGGTTATGTTGGGCAAACACCACAGATAATAATAATAATAATAATAAAAAATAATTTTCTTAGCCATCACTATAATTAATTATTAAAAAAAATCTACAGTGATTATTTCCACGTTAAAAGCTTTTTCCCCCTTTCATTCCAACAGGAAATTAAACCTTGCGAGATGCTTAATTTTTTATCGGCCCTTAAAACCCACCTAATCGACGTTCCCAGAGGAGAAGAAAAAAAGCCCCAACCGACGTACACCTTCGCCCGTCCGCCGAAGAATAAAGCAAGGGTAAAGCTCTGATAAAAAGACGGAAAGCTCATCATTAACGCGAATCCAGATTTATAACCGTGATAATGCCGGCCGCAAATTGCCGAAACGCAACGCCGAATCGCAGAAGGTTTTAACGGCGATTCTCCTCCGTTAATTGACTTTGCGGACTTTAATTTACTTTTGGGGGGCGTCTTAATATAAGACCGGGGGTTAATTTACGCGTGCGTTATGTATCTCTCCCCGGTGCAGTCTTGCTCGTGGAGGAAGGAAACGGGGCAAAATTGCCCCGTCAAACCGCAATCAAAGTTGAGTGACTTGTTTGAAATGGAAGCACGACAGGAAAATGCTGTCAAATCATTCTATTTTTTATTTATTTTTGTTAAACCACTGCAGAAGTAAGTACAATAAGAAATAATGCCACCATAGGGGAGAAGAGGGTTGTTTCGTGACACGTAACCCATTCAACTGATTGGAAACCTTATTGATTGGTTATCAAGAATATTGTTTCCTAAATAGATTACCGTCCATAACATGATAAATTGCACCATGTATAGGTCATTGCACTTTTATATTATTAAAGGCTGGATTTCAATCAATTTGCTCCACCCCCTCTCCAGTTACATCATATCGATTTGACTTATTGTTACTACATCGTGCTTGATATAAACAGTAGTCTTCAGGTTTGGTCGTTTCTGATTTTAATTAGAAGGGTTTTTTTACACCCCTAGTAAGCTTCATTCGGAAGGACAAAGGAAAAGGGAAATTTTCTAAAATCAAAAACAAACGGTAAACAAACAATTTCGTCGCAAGCAAAGCACACACACACACACACACGAGGTCGGGGATTCTATGGATGGATATTCATCCCTTTACTTGTTGCTGTTATTTAATACAACGGAAAGTTTCACTCGAGGAACGTGCGATCGTCCGGGGATACATAAAATTTATTTATTTTGCCGGAAACCAAAGTTTATCCTCCCCCGGAAATATATTTTTTTTCTCCTTCTTTTTCTTTGATATGTCGAACAATAACAGGGTAAATACGGTTTACGTCGCGCGTAAGGGATTTTGTTTTCTTCGTTTGTTTAGTTTGGGACGGCACGGAAGGCGATCCGCGGCGATGCGTATTTCAAATTGAAAGTGGAAACTTTCTTTTCGATAAAACCGGGGCGGGAACCTTTTGTTCTCGAAACGTAATCCGCAATTTCGTGTTGCCTCCATTTAAGACTTCTTTTTTATTTCTAATAAAATTCTTGTTACTGATATTGTAACGAGCGTTCTTGATATATGAAAATTCCCATATGTGATTCATCGCTAACTTTACGTGATAACGCATATAACTTTAGATGCTGACGCATATAACCGAGTGCACCGCGACGAGCTTTCGCCCATCATCACGCCCGAAACGGTTAAGCTCGTCCCATGACCTGGGAAGCTCCTGAAATACTCCGATGTCCACAGTCTAAAAAGACTCTACCGCTTGTGAGTTCTGCTGGAGTCCAGCGTTCATATATAACCAAACTTAAAGCAAAATATGAAAGTAGTCGGGTTCTTACTTTAGCCTAAGTTAGTCCAGTGCATTAATTATTAATAATAAATCAGCAGTGCTTTATGTACTATGATGCTCAACAAAAACAATACACCTGCAAGCAAACTGCACCCTTATGAACATTGGGCGAAGCCAACTCGGACATTAAAATTGTTACTCGAATCTGGTCCGCTGTAATTTTATTGCTTCGGTTAAAGCTCAGGATACGTAATCGTAATTCTTTTGAATACGACGGGACGACGTGTTCAGTAAAAATAATATTTTTCGTAAAGATAATAGCATCTTATTAAACAATTTGTTTGATTCTTCAAACAGAAAGGTGTAAATCTTAATTTTCAGTCAATTTGAAATATTTATAATAAATATTTTATTTTAAAGAAATATTGGTTACTCATGGGAAGCTTAAGCTTCTTTGCAATCGTAAAACGAATTCGTCGAATTGATTTCGTGTTGTAAAATAAATTTGCTGGGAACACAACAGATCTAGTAGTGAGAGAGAGAGAGAGTATGGAACCTAGTACACGTACGAGTGAGACAGATAGAGAACCAAACGCTCCGAACGGATTAACGAAATCAATGACTCTAACTAGGTTCCTCAACCTAACCAAAATGCGTACCGTCTTTTAAGCGACACGCGAAAATTTGGACCAGAGCCCGGCTACTACCACCAACTAGGCTCTGGGGACACCGCAAGACGACCGACTCGCTCCAGGTGCATCGCAAATAATTAATAAATCCAAAACTGGTTTTACACTTAATGTACCGAAGAAGGGTTTGCACGAATCAGAAACATCGTAAAACCCAATCGAGTAAAAGCTGACGTAAAGAAAACCAATCACGTAAAAGGTCAAATGAGACGCAATTTAATATCTCCGTCAGAGTAACAAACGTGTAATTCTCAGTACCTTCCAACGCAAAAATGAGACGTCACGTCGTCGGAAATTTATGACCGTCTAGACGTTCTTAAGAGAAACATTCCAACTATTCGAATTACATCTGCGGACGCTTGCAAAAAATGACGCATTTTAGCTAAAAATAGAAAGTGTGTACCGTACTTTAAGTGGACACGACGCGAAAATCTGGGGCAGAGCCATCAACCAGGCACTGGGGACACCGCAAGACGACCGACCCGCTCCAGATGCGTCGCAAATAATAAATCCAAAACTGGCCTTACCCCTAATATATCGAGGAAGGGTTTGCACGAATCGGAAACATCGTGACAGCATCAAGACCCAATTGAGTAAAAGCTGACGTAAAGGAAACCAATCGCATAAAAGGTCAAATGCGAAAGCAATTTAATCTTTCCGTCGAAATAATAAAAGTACATAAAAAATTGTAATTCTCAGGACTGCACAACGTTAAAATTGAGACGTCGCTTCGGATTTATGACCGTCTAAAGATTTTTTAAAGTAAGCATTCCAACGATTCTCACGCAAAACTCAAAATGTACCCGTAGACGCTTACAAAAGTTGATGCATTAAAGCTAAAAATAGAAACTCCGGGTGATATTGTTTACTTAACGCAATAAAAGAAATTCCGAACGCGGTATTTTAGGATATATACAAAAAATACTGTCTGAAAATTGCACTGTAAACTAAAGCGACGATTTGCGTTATAAGAATCCAATTATTTTTCGACGGAGACGGTAACAAAAAACTTATTTTTATCGCAAGAAAGGCAGACGCGAAAGTATACTACCAAGCGTTCCCTCACAATTCCCTAACATTGCGCCGATAAGAATAAATGTGATTTAAAACTCAATAGGTAGATGTTTCCTGAAAAGTGGTTTTCTAAACCGTAACAGATGTTTAGTGATTTTGGATAACTTATTGAGTAAATCCCTCCAAAATCTACGTTCAAAGAAGTGGCAAGCAACCCTGGTGATTATTTAGCCTGTTCGGACCCGGTCTCAGTCAAACTAAAACCCCTAACCTATTTTTAATGCCCAGATAAGGAGACCGTCTTTGCCCCTATTGGTTACTGTTTATGTCATCAAGGTGTTGCAAGTTTTCGTCGTGGCTACTTCCGTTTTGTAACTCTTGTTACATTGTTAGAGCCGGGAGAAAAGTGACCCTGCTTATTCATAACATGGTTTTAGTTAATTTTACCAATAGAAGCAGCTCTTGGAATTCTTTTAAGTATTTTCGTCGTCACAGTCTTACTCCCTTTTTCTACTTTCTTCTGATTCTGCCTTAGATGCGGATTTCTCTTCTCTCTCGCCCTCAAGTTCTTCATTGGTTTTAACTTCTTCCCACATCCACAGTAGTGTAAGAATCCAGATTCTTGGGATAATTAGTTTCATAATTTAGTAGGCTTATTTAATTCGGATATATTATTAAGTTAGAATTCGTATCATGACTCATGAATAATAAAAAACACGTGCAGCGATATGCAACGAAAGCATTCGTCAAGCTTGCGATGTATATACCGAGAAACTCGATTAAGGGCATTAATATCGCTGGAACATCGGCGATAAAAGAAATAATTATGTAAGGAGGATGAATCATGCAGAAGAGCCTTGATCGAATCTTGATGCTAGCAAAAATAGAATTAGCATCAAGGTTTTTCTCATTACCAAAGCTGACGTAGACCTAAACGAGGTCATCTGATCCCAATAAATAGGTAGCTTTTCAAATCAGAATGGAGTTCGACAAGACAGTTGCCTGAAAGCGTTTGTCACAACAGTTACCCGAGGCACGAACTCCTGTCATCTAGAAAAGTGATTCTTCGATTTCGAATGTAATTTAGTTTGTGTGTCACGAGTCATAAGGTTTTCAAAATTCTAAATTCTTTTTTTTAATCAGTCAATTTTCCAAATTTATTTTAATTTAAAAGTGTACCTAAGAAGCACCCACGATCGGCGAGGGTGAGTTTAAATAAGAAAGATCTAACAAAGTTCTTAGATATAAACTGATTTTTGTTAATCTTTCCTTCTCTCTTTCATACTGTAGTTTTAATTTTATGTCAATTGTCAAATTTTACTTATTAATTTAATTAAATTCACATATTACTTCGTTTGTAATTTTCCGTTATTGTACTAAAATTTGTTTTTTATGTTTGAATATATTTTGTAATTTAAAGTTTGAATTTCTTTTTTAAACGATAATAAGAAAGGACTTTTAAGAAAACATAGACAGAGATAAGGAGTGAACAGTTTTCGACAATTCCAAAAACAAATATTAGTAGACACCATTCGAGTTATTCAGGGAAAACGACTTGGAAATCGATTTCTGGCTTTCCATGCTAAAACCAGGGCGCTACTAACAAAGAAATCAAAATTCAATATCGTACGGATTGCTAAAAGAATTGTGGACAAAAGGGGATGAAAAGCGAGTTTCCAACCTCCGTCCGGACGTGCGTTCTACAGTAGCTTCTCGTTGTTTTTCTTTTTTTACAATAACTACATCTACAGATTAAGGAATACGCGAAGAAACAACATAATCTATTAAACATATTGCGTTGTACAATTTTTGTGGAAGAATTAAAATTAAAAAAAATATATATGAATGACATCGAGGGAAGAAGAAAGGATGAGAATTTATTTCCTGTCATTTTTAGGTTTTCTTTTTTTAGAAAATGCAGATAAATGTTTGAACGTTACGAATCGATAGTATTTAATAATAAAAACGAATAAGTTTCCCCGAAAACATTCTTCTCGATATGTTCCCGCGAATCAAAACATCGATTTAAATATTCCACGCCCCCACGTGTCGTCAACCTGTCACTGCTACAAGGTTTTATCATGATGAATACGCGGTGCTTCATTTAATAATAATAATTTTTCGAAGTTAAACCCCCTGTTTTCGAAGGAAATTACACGCGCAGGAACAAGCCGGAAAACCTGCAGCGTCTAAGACAAGGCCTTAATGGGCAAAGTTCGGCATGTTCGAATCACGCACGCCATCCGACCCTCCAGTATCAAGGCTGGAAGTTGGAAAATACGACGCTGGAACTGCTAGATTATCCACCTGCAACCTCCCCCCCCCCACCCTATTTTATGGCCGCACTCGTTGCACCCCGGTGCAATCGCCTGGGAACTTTAGTCCTAAGTTTTTGTGCTCGCGATCCCCTGCGACGCTATACATCCACCTAATAGTTTTCCTCTTGGCCTTCATAAAGATTAATATACTTTAAGATGCTTTTTTCTTCTAGAAATGAAGTGGTAAACTCACATGTGACCATAAAGTCCTGCATGTGTAAACGAAAGTCTTTTCTTAAGTTGCCTGTTGCATGAAATGTCATTCTAATTAATAAAATGCAAAAGACATACGTTTGCTACCACCTGAATGACTTTTGAAAGTCAGACGTCGTAGCGACCTCTTGTGGTAGTTCACTGAGCTGGCGTAGCGTCGTGCGGAACGATGACCCTCCAATAGGATGCTATGTTGTGGGGCGTCGTCTCTTAAATGACCTCGTCGAAACAGGTAGACAGCAAACGGAAAAATATTGTCGAAAGACAGAAGAATCGAAAACCGATACATATTAGATTTCTTTGTTCCAACAGGAACCCCCAAAGAAATCTAATATGTATCGTTTTTCGAATCTTCTGTCTTTCGACAGTATTTTTCCGTTTATTGTCTACCTGTTTCGACGAGGTCATTTGAGAGACGACGCCCTACAAAATTCCAAAAGGAACAAAGAAATCTAATATGAGCGTGGGTCTCTGGCGGCGTCACATATATACCTGACTGTTTAATGCAGCAACGGGAAAGATCCGCTTGGAATAAGCTGTTTACAACCACAGGTTCACTAACCGCAAATAATACCAGTTATCACTGTAGCTGATTCGAATTTTGCTTAAAAAACAACAATTCACGGAAGTATGTACACGTGTCTGTACTTCGTGCTGGCATAATGCCCAACGGCGATCGAGAAGCAAATGGACGTATCACATATGAATCGGGAAATTAAACTGTAACACGTTTACACTCCTCTCAAGGCCTACTAAGATGACAGGATTTTATGATCATACGTTACTTAAATCAACAAATTTTGACCGCATGATAAAAGTCACAATTGACTAACATTGGAAATTTAATTTAGAATTAATACCAACCCTGAAGTTATGATGATGATTATCAAAATAATAGCGCAGAGAGTTTTATAAAATTATTTGCTTTACGATGAAGATATATTTCATAGTTTCTGGCATTAGCGGCGAGAATGGTGTGAATAATTTTCCTGTTATACATTCAGCGGGGTGTCAACTGATAATTTAGCAAAGCAATTTTACCCTTTCATGCCTATCTGTCTTCCGGGCGTGATTTATTCTCGGCCCTTTTTCTGATAAAGCGAGAAAAATTCTTTAAAAGGAATCGCTATAAAATTCATTAAAGTTGTTTTTGCGCCGCAATAAAAATTACTCGTGCGGACTAATTGACGACGTTCTTGTAAGAACTTTTTTTTTTGTCGGGAGTTATTCTTTGATGTAATAATAAGAGAGATTTTGTTTCCTTAAAAAATAAAAAAAAAATCGTGCCTCGCTTACAGTTATCAGATAAACCAACTGTACACCTACAACTTGAAAATCATTAGAGGAAATTACGTCATACATTACCTATTGAATGTGAAATCCATAAAAGCCCCACCACGTTTTATCTATATTTAAAAATTGCGTAAGTGCTTAATGAGCGAGCGCATGAATGGAGTAGGGTGGTTGGTTTAATATCAAAGTTTCATGAACACATTTTCCACGTAAAAAAAGAGAACACTTTTGGAACTATAAATAACATGCCATTTTTAACTTTTCCATCCGAACGCAATCTCAAATTCTTTCGGTGGTAAAATGCTGCCTGCAGTTTTAATACTAAAAACTCCTCAAGATGTCAGCTTCAAAACAATTATATATGAAGACGTCGCGCCGCCGCCAATGTCCTAAATAATTCAAGCTACGTCGGAATCCTCCCAGTTCTAAAGTAAGAAGATAGACAGGCGATGGTTTAATTTCATTAACTATTTACATTTTAATTAAATAGTTGGATTTATAAACGGGATCTCAGGTTCCTATCCGCGCGTATACCTCAGCTTATTCAAGTGTGGTTGTTACCTGGAAGTCTGATTAGATTAATACTTGATGAGATTGTTTAAAAATGCTAGGTAGTTTTAATTACTTAATTAATCGTACCTGTACAATCGTCGTCGAGTAGCTTTTTAAATTTTAATTTCAGTTTTTAATTTATTAATCAGATCTAAATTAAAATGGATAAGACTGAAAGATTGGGAGTTACCTATTAATGCTATCGCATGTCAAATATTCTTGTTCTGCGATAATCTTTTTATTCCCTTCACTCCGTTTTTTTAAACTTCATTTTGATAATGATAGCTTTTGTGTCTTCTTTCATTTATTCAACTGTGTTACGGCGGGAAAACCGCTTTTAGGGAACGACCTGTATATTCCGCATTTATTTCCGATTGCACAACATTAAGAATTTCTTTTTTTTCGTAGTTAAAAACGCTTCGTTTGCCGCACTCAGTCCCTTTGAACTTTATTGTGATATCAAGATTAATTAGGCGAATTGCAAATAATCTCTTTGCGTTTTATTTTAAGCGTTTGTTTGGGCTGTCGTTTCGAAATACTCCGGCCATGAATTAGTGCAAACTTCTCGAGACCTCGGCAATCCTTTGCGGTTCAAGTAAACAATATCGCTCGGAGATTCTATTTCTTTTGATAGGATTGCATCATCTGTTGAAACGATTGCAAGCGCATGTTTTTTTCTCGCTCGTGAAATTTGTCATCGCCATCGCCAATCTAAACCAATCTCGACTTGTAAGTAATTATCAAATTATGCAATAGCTTCTCAGTGAACACGAGTTTAATTTAATTTTTAATTTACGTTTTAATATTCGTATATTTGGTTTTTCATTTTTAAAGAATAATACATAGAGTTATTAAACGTGCTCTTGACTGCGAGCTTAAGAAAATAACTTTGCAGAGAAACAGAGTCAATGGAGGTTGGATGTTCTTTAAAATTCATTCCTTTTTGATTATCAAGCTTTCGGAAACTTCATTCCCTCATTAAGGCTTTTCTAAGGTTTTTCTTTTAAAGCGAAAGCTGTAGCATTTGGCTTCGCAGCGATACCAGGAAATGCTCGACAAACATAATTCCAGGTGAAAATGGTTTGACTTGGACAATTTAACACATCTACATTATTATACATTAAAATTGCAAAATTCAGGAACTTTTTAGATGGCAAAAGTAACATTAATTGTGAAATTTTGGGTTTTGTAATTTACCGTAACGTAGAAAATAATTTCTTACGCGTGACTTGAAATTCCTGTTTTAGACACTCATAAAGTTTCCGGCGCCGTTGGTTTTTCTATTAGATCAGCTTATGTGAACTATAGGTTTTTGTGAACTAACAATTTTATGGATATTGTAATTGGCTTCAACCTTTGGCCTTTGACGTGATTGGCGGTCGCTTACATCAGATACTCGTTGGTCCCTGTTTATGTCACGTTTTGCGTTTTATTTTAAACGTTTGTTTGGGCTTTCGTTTCGAAATACTCCGGTCATGAATTGGTGTAAAATTTTCCAGGCTTCGGCACTCCTTTATGGTTTTAAGTAAACAATATAGTTTGAAGACTATTTCTTTTTCTATGTAGAAAGGATTGCATTATCTGTCGAAAATACTTTGTATTGGCAAAATTAACATTAATTGTGTAGTTTTGGGTTTTGAATTTATTATATTTTTTATTTTTTTAATTTAACATAATGTAGAAAATAATTTTTTACTTGTGACCTCCCAACCCTGTTTCAGACACTCATAAAATTTCCGACGCCGTTTGTTTTTCTATTAGATTAGCTTATGTGAAACACAGGTTTTTATGAACCAACAATTGTACGGATGTTGTAATTTGCTTCACCTTTGGCCTTTGGCGTGATTTACGGTCGCTTACATCAGATTAATATTCGTTGGTCTCTGTTTATGTCACGTTTTCCGTTTTATTTTAAAAGTATGTTTGGACTTACGTTTCGAAATACTCCGGCAATGAATTGGTGTAAAATTCTCGAGGCCTCGGCACTCCTTTGTGGTTATAAATAAACAAAATCGTTCAGAGATTCTATTCTTTTTCCAAGTAAATGTGATTGCATTATCTGTCGAAACGGTTGCAAACGCATTTCTTTTTCTGATTCACGAAAATTACGGCAGAATTATTATTTCATGCGTTCAGGCATTCATAAAGTTTCCGGCGCCGTCTGTTTTTTCTATTAGATCAACTTATGTGAATTACAGGTTTTGCGAGCCAGCAATTCTGCGGAAATTGTAATTGGCTTCACCTTTGGCCTTTGACCAGGCAACCGCCAATCACGTCAAAGTGATTGGCTGTCGCTTACATCAGATTAATACTCGCTGGTCCCTGTTTATGTCACGTTTTGCGTCTTATTTTAAACGTTTGTTTGTGCTTTCGTTTCGAAATACTCCGGCCATGAATTGGTGTAAAATCCTCGAGGCCTCGGCACTCCTTTGTGGTTATAAATAAACAAAATCGTTCAGAGATTCTATTCTTTTTCCAAGTAAATGTGATTGCATTATCTGTCGAAACGGTTGCAAACACATTTCTTTTTCTGATTCACGAAAATTACGGCAGAATTATTATTTCATGCGTTCAGGCATTCATAAAGTTTCTGGCGCCGTCTGTTTTTTCTATTAGATCAACTTATGTGAATTACAGGTTTTGCGAGCCAGCAATTCTGCGGAAATTGTAATTGGCTTCACCTTTGGCCTTTGACCAGGCAACCGCCAATCACTTTGACGTGATTGACGGTCGCTTACATCAGATTAATACTCGCTGGTCCCTGTTTATGTCACGTTTTGCGTCTTATTTTAAACGTTTGTTTGGGCTTTCGTTTCGAAATACTCCGGCCATGAATTGGTGTAAAATCCTCGAGGCCTCGGCACTCCTTTGTGGTTATAAATAAACAAAATCGTTCAGAGACTCTATTCTTTTTCCAAGTAAATGTGATTGCATTACCTGTCGAAACGGTTGCAAACGAATTTCTTTTTCTGATTCACGAAAATTACGGCAGAATTATTATTTCATGTGTTCAGACATTCATAAAGTTTCCGGCGCCGTCTGTTTTTTCTATTATATCAACTTATGTGAATTACAGGTTTTGCGAGCCAGCAGTTCTGCAGATATTGTAATTGGCTTCACCTTTGGCCTTTGACCAGGCGACCGCCAATCACTTTGACGTGATTGGCGGTCGCTTACATCAGATTAATACTCGTTAGTCCCTGTTTATGTCACGTTTTGCGTTTTATTTTAAACGTTTGGGCTTTCGTTTCGAAATACTCCGGCCATGAATTGGTGTAAAATTCTCGACACCTCGGCACTCCTTTGTGGTTATAAATAAACAATACAGTTAGGAGATTCTATTCTTTTTCTATGTAAATGGGATTGCATTATCTGGCGAAACGATTGCAAACGCATTTTCTTTTTTAATTCGCGAAAATTACGGCGGAATTATTATGTCAGACATTCATAAAGTTTCCGGCGCCGCCGTCTGTTTTTTTTCCTTTATTAGGTCAACTTATGTGAATTATAGGTTTTTGCAAGTCAACAATTCTACGTATAGTTTAATCGGCTTCACCTTTGGCCTTTGACGTTATTGGCGTTCTCTTACGTCAGATTAATACCCGTTGGTCTCTGTTTATGTCACGTTGGTTTTGATTCGTGCAAAACGAAATTTCGAATGTGTGGGAACAGGATTCGTTTCCCTTTCTTTGTTCGTGGTGCGCTTCGTATAGTTAGTCGTGTTAGCGATATTCCCAGCAGCTGTTAGTGTCGTTTGTGGGGGGCGTTGCCTAACTTTCGTGTTGTGGTAGTCCTGACGGTCGGTCCATATTTTGGTTTGGTTGAGACGACGTTTCTTCCGATCTGACTTGGTGCTGCGGGATCTTTAAGCTCGATAGAGTTTATCTCAAGCCTCGCCGTCGAGTTCCGGGCAGGTTTTTTACCACGGACACAAGTTTTATTGTGGGGCACGACTTGCTGCTTTCGCGTGCAATTTTTAGTATTAGGCACGACTGGTTAGTTTCGGATGCAAGTTTTGTATTGGGCACGATTTTACTTTTTGTTGTGGTTTATGTCTGACGTCCGCCTTAGAAAAACGACGCTTTTTCGACGTTCTGCGATGTCGTCTTCCGAACATACCGTTGTCCCCATGGTGTCGACGTCTTCATATGCTGACGTGGGAGCTTGCAGAATAGTTTCCGAAGTTGTTAGACGAGGAATTCCGTTATATACGGTCTTTCTCCGAATTAATTGGAGTTTTCTTTTGACTGGGGCCCTTGACGCCATTAATTTAACACTATTGTTTGGGCGCTTCGCGCCGGTAATAATTGAAATTCTTGGCTAATGACTCTATAGCTTTTTGATATATCCGCAAATTGGTTACTTTAAAGTGATTTCTATGTTTGTTTGATGACAAGTTTTGTTGTACTTAAGTTACCGTAACCTTTTTGCTAGCTTTTGTTATTGAATACAATTTACATTTTTAATACCGTTGTCTGGAATTACTTAATACGCTTACATACTTGAAACGTTAAGCCTGGTACTTAGTGTTATTCTATTTTCACACAGCGTTTTGTCATGTTTTGCTATTTCTGATTTAGATTTCTGAATGATTAGGGTATTTATTACTTATGAAGTTTGTGATTAAACCATTGCTACATAGTGTGAGTCATTTGCGTTTTCCCTTTACCTTGATCCTCTCCTCGTCTTTGCGTTAAGGGTAGGTGGTGCTCAATTTTGGGGCGTTAATTAACACCCCACAACCGTCACGTCTGAAACTGCTGGCTGTGCTAAAAATTAAATTCCTCAGCACAAATCTTGTTTCTATTTATTCTACTTGTTCACTCTATTAGTTCTTGATTGACAAGGTACCAGACGTCTTCATTACAATTTTTATTTATCGTTTCCACGTCTATCCCGTCTACAATTCATTTTTATAAGACACTATTGCATGCGCATGCGTGTTATCTGTACGTAATATAATGTGTAATAGAAATCACTTCGTTGCTTCTTCATTTTCTGTTTTGTGCTGCAATTCTAAGCTTGATCCTAAGCTTCGTAAACCTATATAGTGAAATGAACCGAGAATACTTTACGATGTTTACGATCGGACTTAGAATTGCAGCATTAGTTTAGTTAAGTAATTGTAGGATTTTGTTAATTGCTTTTGTATGACTCTATATATTTTTCGACAAGCCTTTGCATACAGGAAATTTCTTACTTTAAAATTTCCAAAGCGTTTCCTTTCGACTAACAATATCAGTAACTCAAGAATTAATTTCCACGAAGCTCTTTTTACCACACCACCATTATTCGAAAGCTTTTATAACACACCAGAACAAAGCAACAAACAAGAAGTAGTCCGAAACAACTTCGATTGATTTTGCAATTAAGGTGTGTTATCGCATCGTAACTCACACGAGCCTCGATAATGATAATAAATGATGCATGAATTACTATCGATTATAATTAGTCGGTTTTATTTTTGCCGGCGCTCGGGGGCGTACAGGCGGGCCGGGGGTTGAAATTTATTTTCCGGTATCGTATTTACGGCTGCTTTCAATGGACTCGTTCGCGATTTTGCTAAGCG
Source organism: Prosopocoilus inquinatus (assembly GCA_036172665.1). NCBI lineage: Eukaryota > Metazoa > Arthropoda > Insecta > Coleoptera > Lucanidae > Prosopocoilus > Prosopocoilus inquinatus. Next base: position 38,446,048 of record CM069877.1, read on the forward strand.
GAGAACGATAACGAAATGGGTAATTTATTCGGTCGTTTATTACCTCTCTGTTCGGGTTTCGTGTTGTGTACGTACACAGTTCATTAAAAAGTACGTAAACGACGAGGAAAAAATAAACAAGATTACTCGATTTAAATCACATTAAAACGTAATGGTCTACAATTTTGGAAAATAATAAGAAATAAAAACTTCAATTATTTAGTTTCTCGCGACATAGTATTGTTACAGCTGTGACGCGCAAATAAATTTATTTTTTGTACGAGTTACGCCATCTTACGACACAGAACGTTATCGAAATTTCTCGTTGATTCCAGCACGTTCGAAATTACAACGCCCGTCAGGCGCGCCAGTTAGATCAGCTAGAAGTTAGCAAGCGAAGGGTTCATACCTCGAATAAACAGAAAAAACATTTTGTAGAAGTGTTATTTGATAGACAAGTGTTGCAGCTCATTACTATTGTGTTTTTAATTGTGTAAAGCGACAGTTTGTAATTAAAGTATTCTGAAATTTAACGACTGTAATTTGTCAACCCCCAAATGCGTAACAGTATTTTATTTAGATTCTTTTCTTTTTAATTCATACAGGGTGATTCAGAATAAGTTATCAGGGGCGTATTTACTGATGTAAGTCGAATGTACCTATCTTTTTAAGACAGATAGATATAGATATAGCATCTCCCACATTATTGTAGTGGGCTGGTTCATAACGTGTTCCGCCTGCAGGCTTAAGTGAAATGTCAGAGCTGTGTGTAGGCGTTTTAAAATTAAAATTATTTTAAAATGTACAACACAAAGGATTCTTCATGTGTTAAAACGGACGTAGGTGACATATAAATTTCCGATAACCGCGTCTGAATATTTTTAGAATCTTAACGCAGACACATAACGTGTGATTAAAAAGAAATATGCATTTTTTTTTGAAAAATGAAATGAAAGAAGAAACCAATGGTTTAAATTATTGATAGAGGAAAGGAAAAGGAAAACTTTAAAATCTATGTCCAGTCTTACAGCAACGGTTTGAATGGGCCCGCTCTAGAGCACTCCCATCTTGTTCTAACCTCTTATAAAAACAATGACAGTGATATTCTCGGAGTGCTCTGGAGCAATGAGTTGGAAACGCAATAAATCTTAGCTTTTTACATTGGCGTAACTAAAAGTCAAGTCGTCGGGTTACAATTTTTTTTACCATCATTTACCATCATTAAATGGTAATCATCTGAAATTTACAGTCATCTCTTCCAACGTGTAACAAAAAACATTAAAAACGAAAATATATATTTTTTCTAGTGTAAATTAAATCGCCCTAGATCTGAACACCCCCCTTCCCCCAATCCTAGCAAAATTTGCATGAATTTGCATAAATCCAGAGACGTACAGCCACCCAGTTACTCTATTCCTCGCTTCGTCTTTGGCTTGGAAATCGCAGTGCCCGTTTATTGTAATGAACCGATCAATAACATTTGAATCGGCCTTGTCTCTGTCATTTCAGGTTGACATCATCTCGAAATAGGGACGTCTGTTTGCTCCCGTCTTCGCTTGCATCGCTGCCTTCTCATTACGTTCGGAGTTTTTTGCCGAGTCCGTTCAAAAATTGAAAGAAATAGAACGAGGCTAAAACTAATTTTGAACTTTCGCTATTATCTACTATTTCGTTATTGAACAACTTTCGCATAGCTTTTCAAAAAAAATATAAATGATGCGTTAGTATTGATTAAATAATAGTTTAATACAAATCAAATTACGTTACCACCCGTTTAATTAACGAAAACGGTGGCAGGTTAGCGCTGGGGAAGATTATCAGCTCTTCTGAGCTAGAACACAGAGAAGAAGGTGGGCTGGGTCGAGTTTCAAGGGCGCCAGGGAGTTTGACCCCAGCTGATTGCTACGCTATTGCGAAACCGCCTCCCAAGGTTCACAAATTAATTATATATGTCGTAGCAGCAAAACAGCAGATCGTACTTAAAAGGTATACTAAATTAAGAGATATTCGAATGTTGAGGACCCACCGGCCTAAAATAAATAAAATCACATACGTAAGAGACTTTGGTATCTTTGACTTCTTAGATATTTAAGGAGAATTCACTCAGATCCAGTCCCGGTTTACGCAAATGTAAATCGGTACTCAGAATCAAGAAAGATGAAGTCTGCGTCATTAGTTACCGAAACAGAAACCGACAAATATTTCAGTATTGTTTCCATTTTCGTGGCGAATAAGAAAAGGATAGAGTTACGCATTATTCGTCTGTTTTTTCTTCGATAACTCATGACGCAGACTTCATCTTTCGATATGATTTTGGCTGTATTTAACTTCGTTGCGCACATGATCGCTTATGCCCTCGACAGGAACAGATTCTCCGCAAAACACGTAGATGATAAACGGGAAATAAGTAGCGAAGAAAAAAATCGAAGATATGAGAAAAAGTCGATTCCTCTGTTGGAACAAAGAAATCGAGTATGAACATGGGTCGCTGTAATGGCGTCTCTAACTACCTTTCCATCTGAAGAAAAAACGGGTTTATCCGCTCGGTTAACTTTGCTTACAATAAATCAAATGATACACAAGGCACCATGGATTAGTTACACTATACTTTTTTTTAATCAGGATTTTGCTCAAACCAGCAGTTACAATTCACTAGAAATGTTCACATCTGTATCTTCTGGTAGCGAAACGCAAAGTAACGCAAGTAGGCGATTGCCGGAAGCGAACATTCCAACGGCACAAAATGGCGACCAATCAAAATACAGCAATGGATAGCGTGATCTCTAGGATCCAATAGAAACCGTGATATCAAAATGCGCCGACCAGGGAGCCTTACACACATTATTGCTGAAAGTAACCAGGAATTTAACCCGTCATACAATAACGAATAATGGAGAAAAAAAATCTGGAATTACTAAATTGTTGTCTTGTACACGGTCATCTTTTTAAGACTGAAGTTATTTATGGTTGGATCCATAAATGTGTGTGTGTTTACTTTAGCTGGCGCCTACCGGTATTTATTTTAAGTATACTTCAATTGTCACTTGACGTGGCTTTTCTCTAATTTTGGGAATTTTCCTGATATTTGTCCACGATCCTCTCTTCCGAGTATACGAGCTGACCACAGGTATTAGGCAATATCCTCCTGAGACGGCAACGGCGATTCACGCATATAAGATCTGATATTTACCATTTGAATCGTTGTACTGACGTCATATTCATGAATGGAAGGGTATGATAACCTATTAAGCATTTCTTTTTGTTTCAGAAAATGAAATTTTTGACTTCAAAGTCACTAAATTAAACACACTTCGCCTGTTGTTGTATTATATTATACAGGATGCATCGAATTTTTTCGATTTAAATAGTGATAGTCATACCCTTCATGATATATGGAATGGTACAACAAATGGCGAAAGGGTTTCTTGTCTTCGGGATAATAAATTACACTCGGGGACACTGAATTAGCCACAAGTCGTCCTTTATTTCATCGTATTATACAAGTATTTACGATTCAAATCAATATACTCATGACTAAAGAGCGGATAGTCAGGCAAAAATAAAACGCACAAAAGTTACAAAAAAGAAGGAGAAAAGGCAACGAATTTTGAGAAAAAAGGCAACAAGTCTTAACAAAAAGGACACTAAAAGGCAGGAAATTTAAAAAATTAAATTTATATTAAGAAGTACACAGCATTAAATTCTATTTTTATTTGACCACCAGGAGGTGACTAAATATTTTTCAATATTTTCCGGTAACAAATTTTGTCTTTTGTCGGACAAAATGTTTTTGTATTGCGAAAAAGACCTTTCCACATCACAAGATGTTACTGGAGCATATTTTAACATAGATATTTCATCGATTGTTAATTTAATGTCCTCCGCAACGCCACCCTTATGAAGTTTGGCTACCTCTGCAATAATTTTGAAGCCTGGATTTTTTCGTTTTGTGTCTAGAAACTTTTCAGCTACTTTTTGGCCTATGCTACCAGGAACTTTCTTAATTAATGTGTCCACCGTATTAAATAATTTCAAAGAGTCGTATAAACTTAGACCATTTTTTTCTAAACAAGTAATCGCTTCTGGTATATTGGAAAAATGAGTCTTGATGAAAATTAAACCTCTTTTTACTGCAGGATCTTTAAAGGCAGCTTGTGATTTGGCTATTGACAGAGCTGACGATGTTTCAAAACTATCGACCACCTTAAATTAAATATATAAAATTAAACTAATTCCTAAAAGGCAATTGTTAAATAAATATATACCTCTTTGATTTCGTCAAAATGAACAGCGTAAAATACGCACGCGGAAATCCAAGAACCCCATCTAGTTATAACAGGTTCTGGAGGTAGCGGTGTGTTGGGTAGCTTTTCTTTATATAAAGCTGCGCGTAATGGAGCTTTTAAAAAAAAACTTAAAAAATAATCTAAACAAAAAATATAAAGTTACTTTTGAAAAATACCTTTTTAGTTGAAGAAATTAATTTGTTGACTACAACAAATTCTTCTCGAATAAATTCACATACCCTATGCAGACAATGTGCGAAGTAAGTAAGATGAATCATCTTTTCGTAAAAAATTTGCTCGACTTGAGCTGCCTTTATCATATAAGGTGCAGCATCGGAAATTAAGAGGAGAATTTTGTCTTTTTTTACTCCATTCGGATATAAGATTCCTAATGGAAAAACAATCTATTAATTTCAGTATGTAATATTCAAAATGTTTAACTTACGCATGCTGTCATCGAAGAAATTGACAATCGTTTTGTGATTGGTTTTTTCCAACTCTTTACTTGTCAATAAATGAGGAACTCCAGCTTCGTGTTCTGATAATTTACAAACAACAATGTTTGCAATGTAGCGACCCTTACTGTCCGTAGTTTCGTCAATTGAGACCCAAATATAATTATTCGCAATGTCTAATCTAGCCTAATCGAATCTAGTGTCTGCAAGTAAATAAATATAGTAAAAAAGATGTAATGTGGTTTTCACTTCTACTCACAGATTGATAGCAAATACCCAAATAATTTTTTCCGCAGTGTTGATTCATCCGGAATTATTTCTTTTGTTGAAGATTCTAAAAACTCTCGTAACACTGGATTATTCAACTTTTTAAAAGGAATCGATGCAGCTATAAAAGCCTCACATAACTTCAATGAAAATGTCGATTTTAAAGGACCAGGTTTTGATTCCTGCAAAGCCGTTTTCAAAAGAAGCTGCTGACCGTTCTTGTTTTTTACATTTTTTGAATGAATACCACTAGTTATGTGTTGGGTTACGTGACACTTTTTAGTGGCATTTATCTAAAAATTAAAAATAAAATTGCAAATAACAATTAAATAAATTAAAAAAAGACACTTATTAGGAGGATTTTGTACTTACATGCTTCGAACAAATTTTACAAAACAAAGAATTTCCGTCTATTGACAAATTTTTGTCTAGTTTTACCCAATTTTGTATTTGATCACACTTTGGCATCTTGCAGCGTTAAAATCACCAATTAAATTGAACGTAAAACAAGCACGACAACGAGTGAATTACTAATGCACCGAAAAGAGATTATTTAAATATCGATTGTTGTCACAAATTTCCTGTTAAGATTAAACCCGTATTGAAACTGGTAATACCCATCTCGAAATATTCGCTGCGGTCAAAGCGCACTTCCTAGAAAACATCTTACACCGTTCTAGTAACTTGCTAAGTTTCGATTTGAAGAAAAATTATAATAATTCGAAACTCACCGAATTACAACAAAAAAAGCAACAAAAGGCATTTATTTTCCAGAAAAGGCATAATTTGCTAAAACTTTGAAAAAAGCAAAAAAAGGCAGGTACCAGGCATTTGCCTGACTATCCGCTCTCTACTCATGACATACCCTTTTTTGGAAAATGATGAAAGGGTTTCTTGTCTTCAGGTTAACAAATTAAACTCAATGCGCCTTTTAATATGCCATAAAAGCTTCCTGGTTTTGAGCCGCCGCGGCCGCGCCGTCAAATCCCGAGTAATCCCGAGGATTATTTGCGTTCCGTCAAAGGGAGGGAAACGAATGAATGAATAACGTATGAATTTCTTTCCGCACTTCAGAAAGTGTACGTCATCCATACATGCGAATCCCGGCACGTTTTTGCGCACTTCAAAATGAAATATGTATGCGCCGTTCGGCAACAATGAGGCCCGAAAATTTATTCGACCAAATCCCGAGGTTTCCCTGCGTGTTTTCTTCGTTCGTGACTCCCGATATTAGTAACGGGGGTTTAATGGACTATATACGGTACCGGAGTTATCCAGATGGAAGGGGCGAATCGCTTTGAACGATTTTCCGACGACGCCGCGGCGTCCTGGAAGAATATTTCTTTAAGCTGTATTATTCCGGGCGTCCGGTCGACTTCGTGACTACTGTGGAAAAGATGTGAGATTTTACAGCAACATCTGTTTCTTTCCTTGAGAGAGTACTTTTGTACAGAAACTAAATTATTGTTTCGAATCCTTTTTACTTGACTTTTCCCTTAAGAAAATGGGGGTGGTGGCCCGCCCCCCATCCATTTCTAATATCCGGAAGTCGTAGGTTATTAAACCCCCTTCCACCTTCTTATAAAGTTATTTACCAGATAATATCATTGGAAGCGATTGTCGAAACAACAAGGAATGAAATTGTGAAGTTGCGGAAAATACGATATTGCACCTAAATGATGCACTCAATTAAGGAAGTTTCTTGCATAGCAAATGCAGCATTCGACATTTCCCACTTACGTAACAATCGGGAAGGAAAAAGTGCTTAAGTAGAGCAGGACCGTACAAGAAGCGAATCTTGCGGGTTTCTTCGGGTGGAACACTCTTGACCTAATTACGTGTTGTGCTCCTCATTGACAGATTGAAATAAACAGTTACTTCCCTCAGCTTGTAATTAGTTTCGCGAATACATATACTCATACATATTCTTATCGGAGCACAAAAATTGAGCGTTAATTATGTTCTTGGAATTTGAGTTAGGCAATTTGGATTCTTGTCTTCTTTCGCGTTCGTTCTATTCCCTCATTATTTGCAAAACAAAAAAAAAAGAAACGTAATTTGTATTAATTAACCTGATAGAAGCAATTTATAAATGGAGCCCTGTTACAATAATATACAACATAAATACAGCTGCTAATTGATAATTACCGCTTAATGAACGAATAATTAATGACGGAGCAAACTAAATTACGTACAATGCATTCCGGGCAAAAACCTCCCGCCGTTCGTTAATCTACAGCGAATTAAACGCTTTTTGCAACACGGCAAAATTCGCCAAGTTGTTTGCGGAATACGCATCATCCGCGCAGCGAGCTCATCTTTTCTTGTTGAAGTCAACTTATAATCCATTTGTCAACACGATGACGACGACGACGACGACGTCAACTTCCGATTAATTATATCTGCAGTTCGTACATCTTGTAGCGTGAATTATTACGGAACATTACGCTTTACGAGGGCGACAAAAAGCGCTTTAAAGTCGCTGCAAGGAGAGACTCGTAATGGCCCCAGCAAGACGAAAGAAAATAAGAACGAAATAAGAACGGATCCTGCTAGGAAAATGCCCGGCCGTAATAAAAACAAAAATCTCTTTCTTGGTTACATCATTTCTGCCTTGCTGCACGAAGAATTTAAAAGAAAGAAGAAAAAAAAAAATTTGGTTTAATGAACAACAAATTTGAAATCATTAAAAAAGTAATGGTTATTACTAAAGCTCGGACATTCCTAGGATATCTGGTAAAAACAAGTACTTGTAATTTATTTTTAAAAATTATTAATACAATTTTTACTTTAATTACCTTTTGTTATTAATTCATAGATATGTGAATTTAATAAGTAATTTATTATGTATACCAATTTCAATTTCTTTAAGTAAAAATTGGATTATTCTATACGTTCTTTAAAACAATGACTGCTGCATCCTATGGAGAGGGATATTAAAAAAATTTGGCCACTAACAGAAGCGACGTCGAGGCAATTTGAAAACCTATAAAAAGCTGCAATACTAGCAGGTTTTTAAGCTATTTATTACGCGACAAATTGCAACCTTTGTAAGAGTAAATTACTATATTAATACTCTCATTAAGGCTTACTATTATGTAATGCATTTATAACAGTGTAACACAACACAAACGATCCTCCTCCAAATCCTCTGTAAATACTTTTAATTACGTCGTCCATGAGGTAATATGTACTAGATACATTTTTGAAATTACCTTTATTTGTCGTCATCGTAAATTTTAAACATAACAAAAACAGTAGGTAAGCTTACACAATACGTAATTATAAACATTAATTTCAAATCGTCATTAGAAATTATTTCAACCGCGAACTAGTATGTAACTTGTTTTTTATCGAATAAAATATCCTATAAAACTTGCTCTTTAGATTCGAACAATTATAAATCTACATTACTTTCGTTTCACATTTTATTTCTATAATCGTTTATACATCTTTTATAAAAGCTACTTGTAATGGTGTATAACAACTTTTAACCACATTAATCCAGGGTTGCCAAAGTTTTCATGAAAAATGTAACCAAACCTATTACAAAAAGTAACCCAAGTACGCCAAACTCGGAAGATTTTAAATCGTTTTGACGATCCTTTCTTCATTTGACCGAGAAATTGAGAGAAAAGCGACTTTATTTCGTCAAATTTCCTTTCGATTTCTTCCATTGATTGGAAGTGAAAAAGAAGAAAACAAATGACCCTCAATTTTAGAAGAAAATTTACTATCTTCTTTTAGAAAGATTAAAGAAACAATGTTTTTTTTGAGGGTGGGGGGGAGATGTTTCTGATTTTAGAAAAGAATTGTCGATTTTCTTTTTAGATGATGAGGAAGAGAAAACAAAAGAAAGCCCAAAAGAAAACAAACGACGATCGATTTTAAACCGTTTTCACGACTTGGCCTTCTTCGCTTAATCCAGAAAGTGAGAAAAAAAGCGATCGAAATTTAAATTTCCTTTTGATTTCTTCCATTGATCGGAAGTCAAAACAAAAGAAAACAAATGACGCTCAATTTTAGAAGAAAGTTTACGACTTTCTTTTAGAAAGAAGAAAAGAGAAGACGTTTCTCATTTTGGAAGGGAACTTTTGATTTTCTTTTCGAAGATGAGGAAAAGAAAACAAAAGCCAAACTGTTTTAGACAAGAACTTTCGAACTTGTCGACTCGTAGCAGAAACAGTCGACCTTAGAAGTGAACCTTCGATTTTCTTTCACTGAAGGAGAAACAAACAAACAAAACGTGGTCGATTGTAAAAGTTTTTCAAAGAAAACAAAAACCGATCGATATAATATAAGAGAAGAACTGTCGATTTACGTCGGCAAAACAAAGAGAACAAAAGACGAACGATTTTCACACTAAATTTTCGAATTCTTTTCTGGGTGCAGAAAAAATGGTCGATTATAGAATAAAAAAAAAAAAAAAACTAATTTTTGTTAAAGATGCAAAAACACAAGACAATCGCGTTTAAAATATCAAAAACAAATAAAAAATCGCCAATTTGAAATAAGTCAAAAATCTAGAAGATACAAATTAACCTGCACAAAAATAGAAACAAAAGAGAAATGAAAGAAACAGCAAGAAGTTGACAGGGATAGCAGCAGCAAAGAACACAAAAGAAGATCGCCAACTTCGAGTTGAACAAAAAGCGAACGTTTTCCGGACGAATCAAAAAGTTCGTAGAAAATAAAAGTAAACTATAAAAAAGTTAATACAATTAAAAAAAAAAAACGAAAAAAGAAACGAACGACGAAATACAGTGCGTACAGTGCGTAAAAGAAAAATCACAACTGTGTGTCACTGTAGTGGGCACAAAAACAAATGAGCGACGAAAAAACCCCAATCAATTCGATGAGTTTTAAAGGAAAAGAAAAATCCACTATAAGAAAACGTAAAGAACAGAAGAAAAAAACAAAATAAAATTGATGACCAAGTTGAAGACCAAAAAACAAATAATTCTCTGGCCGATAAGAAAAAAACTAGTAGAAAACTAAACACAATCGTAAAAATAAGTCGGTCAACAAAATGTGAAAAATCAATTTGAGAAATTGAAAAAAATAAAAGAATGATGAACACTTAAGATGAACAACGAAAAAAATTAAAATCAACGGAAATCGTAGAAAACAAAAGAGAATTGTGAAGAGGAGTCAATAACATGCGAAAACCGATTCGACTGAAAAGAAAGTAACGCGAAAAACAGTCGAATAATGGATGAACAAAAAGAGATTAACGAAAAACGACGATTCTCCGGCCGAAATACTTTTAGTAAATACATATAGGAAACAAAAAGAAAACAAAAGGCAAAAAAACAAAATAAATGGACCGTGAATAAAATGCAAAACTTAAATTCCTCAAAACAAAAGAGAAAGAAAAAATATGAAATGGACAGCAGAAGACAACAACAAAAGGGGCCCAGGCGGCAAATAAGGTTTTTAAACAACTAAAATGTAGCCCAGATGGCAGAATCTCGCCCAATCTGGCACGCCTGCTTTAATCTCATTTTTTTTAAAATTAGGCTTGTTTTAGTTCTTGAAAGGACAGTCCTAGAACCGTTCTGGAACTGTCGGGTATCTGCGCACAACAAAAAACTGTTCGATTTTCTTGTTATGGACATGCTCCTGACGGTTCTAGAACACAACATACGTGTTATTTGGGATGTATTGTAGAATGCCCAAGCCCGTCTGCGTGTCTGGAATATCCCTAGCTTTGGTTATTACACTCGTCTATTAAAAAACAGGGTATATAGGTACTCATTTAAAAATAAAATTTGCTACCATCGATAAATCAGTTTTATGCGATTCCATTTCATTCGAGTTTCTGAATTTATTAGAATAAATTCGTTTTCGTTCAGAGAGACAGGGAGCTAAAGTACGGAATACGTATTATGTGATCTAATAATCGAAAATTGCCATTTTATAAACCGTCATCAGTGATTCTTTCTTTCGCAGAAGAGGGAGAAAAAAAAAATTGTATCGCTCCCATTCTGCGTTTTCAGGCAGAAAATTGGAATATAATTTTACCCTCCGTCCTATCGAAATGACAGTGATGCGAATTCGATATCACTATTATTGCTTGACAGCGTGATGGCTGGCCGTTATAAGATGGCCCCGTCAAGTAAAGAAATAGGAGTATCATTTTATTTTAAAAACGTATTCGCTGCTAACCGTGAGTTATTTTTCGAAAATAAAACCGTTTCGAGTGTGATGAAGACGACGATTTCTAAGATTCCAAATTTAAAATAATCGAAAGTACATCTGCGTATGATATTATAGAGGGTGTTTGCAAAATAAGTGCAAAATTCTTAACCACAGTACGCCGACTGACGGCACAAACAACACGAAAAAAGTAAAAGAAAAAAATTCGTATAACAAAAACAAAATTCATTTATCCATCCCTTATTCGGCGCTCATGAAATAACAAAAAAAAACTTACGGAACTTGCTTCTCTGATCGTAGACAGTAAACATCGCTGGAATGACTAATACGCATTCACCGAATATCGCCTGTGTGGAGGATCACATTCAAACAAACGTTCACTATTAGACATTTAGAAATGTTTATAACAATTGTTCGACATCATTAGCGACATACAAACGCGCACGGCGTAAAAGTGATTGCATGTCAGGATTAGCGCAAATTCTGTCGACGGCATTATAAATACACTCCTCTGAAATGCTGTTCTCTCGCCGTTCGTGATTTGCGGCATTTTAATAAGTAATAATACTATGTAGATAAGTACAGTTTCTTTAATCTCGAACCGGACAGAAATATGAAGGGAAAACACTCAACGTTTCGCTATAGATTTATAGCTTCGTCAGGAGTGAAAAAAAAGTAAGTAAACAAGTTGTTAAGAGAAACAAGTCGTCAAGAGAAACGAAAAGGTAACATGATTTTAAACTAAAATGCGAGTTGTCCGGAATAAAGGGAAAAGTAACTAGGACTAAATTAAAACTATTTTTTTTTAATGACATTCCTGTTTAAAGAGTCCAGAAAACTACAAAGTATGTCATTTAAATTTTCAAAGTCCGTACGTTTATTAATAGAATTTGGAGACATTTTAATTTTACACATTTCTATGGAACGTCTTTTAAAAATATTAGATTCACTGTACAAAGTGTCAGTATTATCAAAATCAAAATTATGATTATTTACTAATGAATGCTATACAACCATTGAATGATTTTGATTATTTTTTTGAATATGATATTTATGTTGGTCTAAACGTTTTTTAAAATTTTGGCTTGTTTCACCTATATAAACAGAATTACAATTTGAACATTTGATTTCATAAAACACGTTAGGTTGTTTTAATTTCGGTATTTTGGTTTTTAAATTTGAAAAAAATAAATTTAAATTATTCACAGATTTATTGGCTAAAATTAAATTATGTTTTTTAAAAATGTGTTTAAATGTATTGTGTAATGGTTCAATATAAGGCAATGATATGTATTTATGGTTCGAAGTTTGTCTAATGTTATTAGAGACATTTGAATTTTATTATATTTAATACGATTTTTAATTACTGATTCAATAAGATTTATTGGATAAGATTTTTAAATAAGAGTTTCCTTTATTAAATTTAAGTTATCATAAATGAAAACTTTATCAGAAAGTAAAATAGCTCGATCTGTTAATGAAATAATAGTTGCAATTTTATAATTTTTGGGTGTGTACGAGTGAAAATTTATGTGTCTACCTGACCAGGTAGGTTTATGAAATAATTAGTAATTAATTTATCATTCTGTCTGATAATATTTACAAAAAAATTTTGTGCAAATCGTTCTTGATTGCAGTGAAAACTTCGAGCAGCCTCTGGGCAGCTGTTTCAGCCCTGCTTGGGGCTTTTTCAGCAGAGACGTAGCTCGACATTCCCACTGCAGACCAAAAACGACTTGCCCAATTTATTCGCAATTGCGATGTAAGAATGATGAACAGATAGCGACATCTTACTATCGCTTTTTGACCTGACATTGCAGTAGGATAGACACATTGAAGCGGGATTTGCTCCTAATAAGTCCCCCATGCAAGGCGGCCATGCTTGCTGTCAAAGCATATTGAAACTTTTTAGAAAAATGTTGTGCAAATCGTTTTTGGTCTGCAGTGGGAATGTCGAGCTACGTCTTTGCTGAAGAAGCCCCAAGCAGGGCTGAAACAGCTGTCCAGAGGCTGCTCGAGGTTTTCACTGCAATTAAAAACGATTTGCACAAAATTTTTCTAAAAAAAAAAGTTAAATCGAATGTTAAAGACTTAATAACAGATTTTTCTAGTTCTTGCATAACAATTTCAGCTAAAGCCGGAGATAAAGCAGAACCCATTGCTGTACCAAAAATCTGTTTATAAAATTTATCACTGAAAGCAAAATAAGATGTTCCAAAACAAAAATCAACTATTTCTAAAAAGTTACCTTTGGAAATATCAGTAAAATCTTTAATCTCTAACCACCTATCATTAATACTTTTTAAAGCTAAATCTTTAGGAATTTTAGTAAATAAAGAAATAACTTCTAAAGAAATTATAATGCAATTATTTGGTACAGTTATTTGTTTTAATTTTTCTACGAGTTCAAAAGAATTCTGATTTACTAGTAACCTGAGTAATGATTTTTGAAATAAATTTAGATAAGAAATATGGAGAAGGACCAATAGTGGAAACTATAGGACGAAGAGGTTGATTAGGTTTATGAATTTTTGGAATACAGTATACAACTATGGAGATAGTAATCATATTTAGCTTTCATTCGTTCAATCACTTTTCACAAACTAAACTGTTGATCTTAAAATATACGGAGCAATAAATTGTGTGTCACAATCATAACAAATGAAGCAAATTCTTTCGCTCAGCTGTAATACGACTTATTGCGATGTTAAAATCAACGCGTTTATTAGCCTCTCGACTTCAGCGAAGGTCACCACTGCTCGATTGCACTTCTGTTTTTTGTTCCAATAAAATTTCCTTTTCTTGACCTACCTCAAAGACATAGACGTACGATTATTTCTTGCCCGATTTTCAACTGCGATTTTCTCGAAATGTGTAAAACTTTTGTTAAGGACATGTAAGTTCAATCGTTACCCTTTATGGTGATGTATTATAGGTTTAAATTTCCGCGCTTATTTCACTGGCACCCAATACATCATAAATAATAACTTGTCAGAAAGATGTATAGGCACCAAAATAGAAAACAAGGAAAGATGAAAAGTTAGTCCATTACAGAGTGGACCATTTTTGATGGTTTTACAGGGTTTCTCAGTTATTTATAGGAATAGAAGAAAACCGTTTTCGTGACCCAGTGCTACTTTTTCAAGAAAAACTCAGTGGAGAAAACAAAAGTTAGCTATCTCCATTCGTTCGGGAAATATCGGCAGAAAACGAATTTTTCCGAAAAATTATTTTTCACAATATCTCAGCTGTTTGACAAGATATTTTGAAAATTCAAAAACTGTTTTATTCAGAAATTAATGTAAATTTCGCTGACGTTATTGTTTTTTGTAAAAACTGCGCCAGTTCTGCGAAACGGACTATAACTTTCTAATTTTAAATGGAAACCGTAGTTGGCTATGACACAAATAAATTGCTTATTTAATGAGGTTTTCAAAAATATAAGGTTTGATATAATTATTTTTATAAATAACAAAGATACTTATTATTTTTTATTTTCCGGTAGCTAACAAGCCATCCATGACACCAAAAACAAAAAATATAGTTCAATTGTTTTCCCAAAAATCAATTATTATTAAGTAAAACGGTTAATTTAATTCAATAAATAAATAGCTTCATATATCTATCTGAAACTGACATAAAATCACAAGAACGTAAAAATGGATTAACTCCATTTGAACATTTCTTTAATTATTAATGTGAATACTTAAGAGATTTTTATAAATTTTAAATTGCATAAGTTAATGCATTTCTTTAAGAAATAATAATTTCATTATTTTGCGGTACTTATCACGCTATCTACGACAATAAAAACAAAAGAAAATTCAGTTGTTTTCCTCAAAAATCTATTATTAGAATAAATAATACAGGTAATTAAATTTAACAAAATAAATATCTAATGCTATTAGAGAACTCATAAAACTACAAGTAATGTAAATATGGATTAACTGTTAATGCAGCTTTGAAGAATTATATGTTATATGTTCCTTTAAATTATTAAATCTTAAATTTTATATTATCAAAAATTCTTAGATATGTTTATTTCACTTCTATCCGCGATTACATTTATTAATATACAAAAGTTCTTGAAAGCATTATTAAACTTCCGACAATTCAATTATTTCTTAAAGAAATGTACTAACTTATGCAATTTAAAATTTATAAAAATCTCTTAACTATTCACATTAATAATTAAAGAAATGTTCAAATGGAGTTAATCCATTTTTACGTTCTTGTGATTTTATGTCAGTTTCTGGTAGATATATGAAGCTATTTATTTATTGAATTAAATTAACCGTTTTACTTAATAATAATTGATTTTTGGGAAAACAATTGAACTATATTTTTTGTTTTTGGTGTCATGGATGGCTTGTTAGCTACCGGAAAATAAAAAATAATAAGTATCTTTATTATTTATAAAAATAATTATATCAAACTTTATATTTTTGAAAACCTCATTAAATAAGCAATTTATTTGTGTCATAGCCAACTACGGTTTCCATTTAAAATTAGAAAGTTATAGTCCGTTTCGCAGAACCGGCGCAGTTTTTACAAAAGACAATAACGTCAGCGAAATTTACATTAATTTCTGAATAAAACAGTTTTTGAATTTTCAAAATATCTTGTCAAACAGCTGAGATATTGTGAAAAATAATTTTTCGGAAAAATTCGTTTTCTGCCGATATTTCCCGAACGAATGGAGATAGCTAACTTTTGTTTTCTCCACTGAGTTTTTCTTGAAAAAGTAGCACTGGGTCACGAAAACGGTTTTCTTCTATTCCTATAAATAACTGAGAAACCCTGTAAAACCATCAAAAATGGACCACACTGTACATGTAGGCGTTTCAGTTTTACATTTTTATATTCACCTGTTCATTTGAGTTTTCTCGGAAAAAGCAATCTAGTCCTACGTACTCTGATACTCACCCCCTTTCCCCAAGAGGGAAAAGTTTATATTTAGTTTTTTTGTTTGATTAGAGCACGCAATCAGTTTAAGTTTAGTGGGGTTGTTTTGTTAGTCCCATACCACTGTAGCTGACATTTCTGCATTATTGTATTTAATTCTTCAATTCATTAGACGAAATGATCGAATCCACAATTTCACAAATTTTTATTGAATGAGACCACTCATATCGCAATTAGGTGGCAATAACTACAGCTGCCGTATTACGTGAACGTTAAGTTATTAAGAACGAATTTTTTTATAATGCCCTATATTTTGAAAAGCAAGAGTTTAATGCTATTTACGACGCAAACAACGTAAATTTAAATTTTAAATGATTATCGGCGCCTTGCCAGCTTTTTGTCACCGACGACGAGCTAACAAGAAAAAAACTAATTAACAAAGCGACGGCTTCATCAAGCGCTCACGTGACTTTCGTTGGAAAACCTAGCAAGGCACCCTGTAATTGCCGGCGAAAGCCGAGAACGAAAGGACTTTTATTGTTTCGCCTCCGCAACCTTCATCTTCCATTAAATACCGAAATATAATGAATTGCCACCGTCACGAGTGTGGACATGGTAAATAACCCGGAGTACATAGAGCGAGCGTCGGGGCGCCTTGCCCCGACACACTTCGGTGCGAAGCAGCGTCGACCCTCTTCAACCCTTCCATTCGAGAAATTAACTTTTTGCCGGAGGCGACTTGTTTTTTTTTTTTTGGGTAATTGGATTGGGGCAGAAAATATATATCTACGGATTAATGGCGTTTTAACAAGTGACAGTTAATGATTCCCGAAATCAACATTCATGTGGACACTTTCAGGAACAGAAAGAGAATGAGAATTAAGTTTGATTATGCAAACAAACAATGGTCTTTACTTGAAGTCGACTCTTGTCCTGTTGAAAATTGTAAGCAAATGGTTTTAAAACTCTAACGATTGAGTAAAACGTAAAAAACCTTGAGTGCTTTTCCACTTATAATTCTATCCGGTTCGAGTTTAAACACTATTTACTTACAATACAATGATCTTTACGAGAAGCTTAAGTAGCGACATCCTGCGATCGCTTTTTGACCTGACGTTGCAATCAAAAACGAAACTGAAAAACTGCTCATCGTACTTCTCTTTATCACAGATCGTTTACGTACAATATAGTTAAAAATTATAATAATATTCCTATTAATCTTAAATCTTGTACAGTTTCATCTTTCAGGGGTCAGATGTTGCTTCGTTTTCAATAACTCTACCTTTTTGGTGACTTTTCGGTAGTTTGTGCTCTGGTTATTTTTCTGATTATTAACTCAGTATCTGTATTACTCAAAGATATTTGATTTTTGTATTATTTGTATTCATTGTGTACAATAGCTTACTCAGAAATATTTATGTAAACTAATACTTAATCTCTTATTAATCTATCATATTTTTCATTTTTGTTTACTGCCATTTTACAATGTATTTATTTGTATTTACATTCAACCTAAAGGTTTTAGAGGAAGAGCAGCATATCCTTTTAGGACTGCTGATCTAGAACGGTTTGGTTACTTTTTTTGAACCAATAAACATTATTATTATTTGCAACAAAATTTTTAATGATTTTTACGTTTATCAAAAAAAAAATTGACAATAAGAGACCTTTTACCACAAAAAAATTACCAAAAAGGAAGATTCGTATCAAAAAAGAGGACATCCCAAGTCACCAAAAATGCTTTATTAAATTCTTATACTTATAAATGTTTATGCAGCAAGTCTTCAAAACTTAAAGCTTTATTATGTGGTCTTATAAACATTTTCTCGATATTAATAAAGCACTTAAATGTCCAAAATGGGCACAAGTAATAAAGCAAAATATTGATATGGAAGTGTCTAAAAAGTAGCTTATAAAGTAATGTCAACAGTGCTTTTTATGCTGTGTAATCGTTTCTGGAAGTATTATAAATCTATTTAATAAATACGTTCTAAAGCAATGGGCAGTCATGTTAATACTGTTCTTATACAGCTCTTATAAGACAGGTTTACAGTAACTATTTTGTTGCCTAATTACTGTGAAATTCTTTTATGCATATTCTAAAAGAAGAGAGAAGAGAAGTGCGGTTAAGATAAGATTGGTTAATCAGTGACGCTCTGAAACTGATGATAATATTGCTGTTTCCGGAAAGATAACGCAGGAATAATATAACCGGATTGCGTTGTCAATTTAAACCAATACCACATTCTGTAACTCAGATATTTGTTGATTTGTGATAATAATAGTAAAATAAAGATCGGTTACCCAAGTAACCACAATGCTTTATTAAATTCTTATACCTAAATATCTTTAAAATTTAAAGCTTTATTATTTAGTCTAATAAATATTCTCTAGATATTAATAAAGCACTTAAATGTCCAAAATGGGCAAAAGTAATAAAGCAAAATAAAAATATAGAAGTGTCTAAAAAGCAGCTAATAAAATAATGTCAACACTACTTTTTAAGCTGTATAAACGTTTCTGGAAGTATTACAAATCTATTTAATTAATACGTTGTAAAGTAAGGGGCAGTCATGTTAATATTGCTCTATACAACTCTTATAAAATAGGTTTACAGTAACTATTTTATTGCTTAATTACTGTGGACCTCTTTTATACATATTCTAAAAAAAGTATTTCGCTGGATAACAGTTACCAATAGTGGAGTTTCATTTTATTAAGGTCACAAAATATCTTCTTAGGTATATAACCTAATTCACTCTTAAGTACCACATGAAATACTGGAATTGTCAATAGAAGGCATCGAGGACTAAGTTATTCACGTAAATCAAAATTCATTGTCAAAGTTGTTTCGATACTTTTAAAAACTTTACGCGCCATGTGAAACACAAATTTGTTGCACATAAATATTTATTTAAAAAAATATATATTATTTTTTACTTTAATTACCCACTTGTTGATTTATAGATAATTGAATTTAATAAATAATTCATTCTGTACATCAATTTATAACTTTTTATGCAAAATAAAAATAATTGGATTATTCTATGTGGCATGGCTGCTGCATCTGATCAAGCGGAAAATATAAAAATATGGCCGGTAACAAAAACAAAGTAGTAGAAGCCTATAAGCAATTATAAAACCTATAAAAAGCTGCAATACCAACAGGTTTTTCAAGCTATTTATTATGCGAGACATTGCAACCTAATAATTAATTAAAATAATTAACATTTAAAAATCGTAGTTCGAAAATGCTTTGGTCGCTTTATAGACTGAAGTTTTCATTACAAAATGACGAAAACTACATTCAGAAATATGTAAATATAATGTTGTTATGAATTCGAACGTTTTGTATGTTCTTGATGAATAATTTTTGTTGCGTGGATCGATTTCTCCCATTATAAATTCTAGGGGAGGTTCGAAAGAGGAAGCAAATATTACGTCTTCCTTGTCTGTTCCTTTAAAAAAGCGTTTAAAATACTTAAACTTGTAATTACTTGCGGTGAAATGAATTTAGATTGTAAACGTCTTGATAGATCAGCTGATCGGAGCGGCTGATTTACGTCGTTCATGCTCAAGATCAAGTAAAGTACTGACCCTGACCTACTTCGATGGCGGGTCATAATTGAAGAGGCGGCCGCGTTACACTTTTAGCTATGCTAGCATCTCTCAAACGGTTTAGTGAAAATCTGCCACTGCATTTATCTCGATAACTATTACATTTTTGTTACGAACATATGAGTTCAATCGTTGCCATTTATGGTGATATATTGTAGGATTAAATATTTGCACACAGTAAATGAACAGCCTGTACACACGATTTCCGTACGTACTGGAAAAGTTTTTTTTTTATATTTAGCAGAAAAATGTTTATGATTCCAATTAGAAGTTATCACTGCGATCAACTTTATTATAGAAAACTTGCTTTAATTAGTAGTTTAACAAATATTTGTCTGTTCTATTGTTTTCACTTATTGATAGTATTGTAAGAATCCAGATTTTTAGGATGATTATTTTCACAATTCAGTCTGCTTATTTAATTTGAATATATTATTAAGGCATTCGTCAAGCTTGCGATGTATGTACCGAGAAATTCGATCAAGGGCATTAATATCGCTGGAACATCGGCAATAAAAGAAATAATTATGTAAGGATTGATGAATCATGCAGAAGAGCCTTGATCGAATCTTGATGCAAGCAAAAATAAAATAAGTCATCAAGGGTTTTCTCATTACCAAAGCTGAGGTAGACTAAAAGGAGGTCATCTGATCCCAATAAATAGGTAGCTTTTCAAATCAGAAGGGAGTTCGACAAGACAGTTGCCTGAGAGGGTTTGCCACGACAGTTGCCCGAGGCACGGATTCCTGTCATCTAGAAAAGTGCTTCTTCGATTCCGAATGTAATTTAGTTTGTGTGTCACGAGTCATAAAGTTTTCAAAATTCTAAATTCTTTTTTTTAATCATTAGTCAATTTTCTAAATTTATTTTAATTTAAAAGTGTACCTAAGAAGCATCCACGATCGGCGAGGGTGGGTTTAAATAACAAAGATCTAACAAAGGTTCTTAGATATAAACTGTTTTTTGTTAATCTTTCCTTCTCTCTTTCATATCGCAGTCTTAATTTTATGTCAATTGTTAAATTTTACGTAATTAATTTAATTAAATTCACATATTATTTCGTTTGTTGTACTAAAATTTCTTTTTTTTTGTTTGAATATATTTTGTAATTTAAAGATTGGATTTTTTATTTAAACGATAATAAGAAAGGACTTTTAAGAAAACATAGAAAGAGATAAGGAGTGAACAGTTTTCGACAATTTCAAAAACAAATATTAGCAGACACCATTCGAGCTATTCGGGGAAAACGATTTGGAAATCGATTTCTGGCTTTCCTTGCTAAAACCAGGGCGCTACTAACAAAGAAATCGAAATTCAATATCGTACGGATTGCTAAAAGAATTGAGGACAAAAGGAAATGAAAAGCGAGTTTCCAACCTCCGTCCGGACGTGCGTTCTACAGTATTAACATTTTGATTTTATTTTATAAATTAAAGTTTAAAAAACTTTAGCAAAAATATATTGAATTTCTGTGGAAACATAAATCATGATATAGATTATTTAGATTAGGACAAATAATTTAATAACAAAGACATTTACATAATCAAACTTCTTTAATGCATTAAGAAAATTTTATTTACAAATGATTTCACGCGGTTCTAATTTTATTAACAAAAACTTTCAAATATATTTTTTGATATATTTAACAATTCTTTTTATTATTAGGGTTTCATTTTCTTGTTTTTATACGCTTTTGCATTTATATGTCCGAGAAATATTTCAATTTTATACTCTGATATTAATAAATCAAAATATTTATATTTTGGAACGAGAAACAGTATAATGTTGAACGAGTGACGAAAGTGACATTTTTTAAGCGAGATAACAGTTTACCAAGCGAGGCGCAGCGAGCTTAAGAAAATGATTTCGAACTAGTTAAACACTATACTTTTTCTACGACCCGTCTTACTATTTCTGGCGGAGTATTAGGAAGATCGAAATCACTTTCCGAACCAAAAATCATGATAAAGGTCCGACGAATAGCGGAAACTGACATTTACTAATGACGCGATACAGCGACACAAGGCAACTAGATGGAGTAAGATTCATTTTCGTCTCTAGTGACGAAAGTTAACGTTATGAGATTTTTCGGACGACACACCGTGTTGCCGAGTACTAATAAAAACTTGGACAAAATTATTTAATTTTTTCTTTCATTAAAAATAGTTATATTACGTTGAAAAATACATGAAAAATATAAAAATTCGAAAAGTACTTTTTCGTTTTAGGAACGATAAGACAATACATAAAATGTGAAGAAAAAGTCTGGTAAAGTAAATATTTCCGAAAATATTTTCTTTTTGCAAAAATTCTCGGACAGAAAAGTTATTACTATAAATCTACATTTCAGTTCATTTATTTGTACAGTGGCGTACCATTAGGATACTAAAACAACTTTATTTTTTTTAAGGAAACCTCTATTTTTATTACGAATTCCAAGCGGGCATATTTTTCTACGTACAACTACAAAAGAAAAATTATAGTCCCATAAGAATCTTTTTGAAACAAATGTTCAAGTATTAATAAAGAAACAAAACAAATAGATGAAGTATTTTGAATGCAGATTATCGCATCAACGCTCACTATCATGAAATGTGAGAAAATTTTCACTGTCGCTTCAAAGGAAATTATTAAAGATAAATGCAGGTGCACTGTGACTAACAAAATATTGGACTAAAATGTCAATGTCAATAACAATGTCAAAAATGCATTGTTTCACTGTTTAATAGTGAACGGGCTATAATTTTATATTTATTTAATTTACTTCATTCAAAATTAAATATTTATTAAAATATTAGGTAAATAAAAATGAAAATGGAGATTTATTACGAAAAAAGAAATTTATATTGTACCCCAATGATTGCTGAAAATAAATAACCTGAAATGTAGGAATCGAGTTCGAACGTTCTTGTAAAAACAAAATAGTTTAGCAAATATTTAGGGTGTTCCAGACTTTTATCCTCAGTCTACAATAGAATTTATTTTACACTCCGTATAGAAAGTAGTAGGAAAAGTATAAAATACTGCTGCAACTTCCAATTCCTGAATGTATGTATTTATCTCACATATTTGAGCGGAGCATTTTTTTCAATTCTTCTTCTGTAATTATGATTCCTCTGTTGAAAGAAATGTTTCATAATTTTTTTCTTTTCTTAAATTTGACACAATTACTAAATTTTCTAGTTTGTTTAAATTCTTTAAAATTCATTTTTCATTGATTTTTTGAAAAATATGATTTTCATGTCGAGAAAATTCCACGAAGTGACCTACAACAAATAATAAATAAAAAGTCAGAGTGGCGCAAAAACGCGCAAGTTTTTAAGTTTTATTATGAAAACACAAAGTGTATAGAACATTTAAACATAGGTCTCCAAGAGGTGATATTTGGAATTACTAAACAAAATGTTTCATTAAAAAGATATAACAGGTGCAAAATATTTGTATGATTTGTACGATAATTTCTAAACTATTAAACACAAAAATAATAATGATAGGTGAAACGATTAATTAAACATACCTTCCATATTTGATTACACAGTTCAGTTTTGAACAAACTCACTTCAGAAGGAAAATATAATTAACCATGTTGCGATAAATTTATGGCGAGTATAATGACATAACAATTAATATGACACTTTGTCTAGCACTTACTCAATAATTTCAAAAGGTACTTACCCTCTTTTTACGATAAATAATAAATTAACTTCTGATCTAATATTTATTAAGTTTCTTTTCGTCCACCTTCATTTTCACATTTTGATTTTTGCCGTGTCTTGGCCACAGTGTGCGACAGTACAACATAAAGGGTCATAGAAAAAACTGATTTTTCGACTGTACGTTTTTTATTGCGAAGTTTCTCCGCACCGCGCAGCGTTTGCATTCCACGCAGTGCGCTGTGCCCTGCACCTTTAGAATTTGAACAGCATAAAATATTCGATTTCTATGTCTGTTTGTAATCCTCGATTTAATCCTGTAAAATACAAATTAAAAAAATACAGAAACATATATTGCACATTTGTAATACGTTTTCATGAATCGAATTTGATATTAGATACTCCGACATATTTCATATAAACATTTACACCTTTGGCTTTATAAACTTTCTGTACCAACGTACATTATTGGAATTTTTGTTGTATTTTATTGTGTTGGCTGCCTTCACACTGATAAAGCAAAAACAATTTTCTACAAAACGTATTTTCATAATAATATATAATGTATAATGCCAAGAATAATTCGATTAATTAAAATCGTGTGTTAAATAGAGATGTAACCACCAATGAAATGTTCTTAAATGTCGAGAGGGTTACCTTCGCAGTATATGTGTTGTTACTTGGGATGTTCTCTCTTTCGTTCACATCAACCCAAATTTGTTCTTGTTTAATGATTAATGATGAGAAATTTGGGAGATTTCATCAATCCGCTTACAATAAAACCAATCCGCAACCACAACAACAACAATATTTCCGCGCTATTTGAAAATTTATCGACGAGTTATTTTCGCAAGATAATTTCCACTCGATGGAACTGCGGACCATTCTGTTCTCGTATTAGCGCCATACATTACCCGAAACCGCAACAATTGGCGCCCTTAATGGAAAGATACGTACGAATGAGAGAGCAGAGAACCGCGAACACTTAAATAAATAACATGACACCGAAAGTTCACCGCGAGCTTAAGAAATATGGCGTCGCGTTCCTCCCCCCCATCGATTCGGAACGCCGCCGCGCCGCGACGGCTGAAATTCGACCGCGATTCCCAGTGAACTGAAAGGTCGAAAGCTCCGGAGAGTTGAAGAGTTATCAATTTACCTCATTTATTCCGAAACGTAGATTTTACTAAATAAGTTTAAAAATAGCGATGAGAGTTTAAACAAGAAACTTAATTTCAATTAATATTTAATTGAATCGCTGATTTTAAAAAGAGTATTATCACGATCCGATTTTCTACAAAACCATTTCAAATCTACGTAAATAACTGACACACTTAAAATTGACTCACCGAAAAGCGACGCGCGGGTGTTGAAACTGGAACGCATACTATTTGTTTCTTGGTAACTTTAAATTCATTAAAGTTTGTATACGTACTTCGATTTTATTTGCTTATTTCAATTCACGCGAAACTAATTTGATGTCATAGTAATAATAAGTAATTGCCCGTTGTGCATAAACCTATATGAAAATTAAACAAGAGACCCATAAAATTTAACGAGCCATAACCGAAAGTCAACTTATTCCTTTTACTAATTTAGATCCAAACCGGCGATAACCCTACGACCTCCGCAACTTGCCTCGTAAATCTGTTAATGAAAAGGCTCTAAAAGCCGCATGCAAATAAATCAATACCTGCCCGGAGTGGCCACCTAGTTCGGCGGAAACTTAAACTTGCCGAAAGAAAATAGAGAAGCGGCCGGGCGGCGGTGATTTTCGCCAACTAAACACGACATGCACTTTACAGGAGCGCCATAAATTCTCATCGTTGCTAAAATATCATAAATCTGTGTTAGGTGTCAAGCTATAAGTTTTCCGAGTAATAATAATCATTAAAGCTTTTTAAGCTTTATACATTTACACTCTGCTTTTTATGTTTTTTCTTCTTGCCGTTTGATTTTATCTACGACCTCTGCTGTAAATGACAAATTACGTACAACGCATAGAACAAGTAAGCGGGTGATCAGATTCGTCGTGCGTAAAGTCGCACATTACGTGCACTTGTAGTTTAATTTTTTTTAGTTTAATTTAGACAGCCGTATGATATCAGATTGACAGTCGTCAAAACTGCATCTGACTTTGCTGATTATTTGGAATTTGAAGAAGGTAATTTTTACTAAAATACTGATTATGTAAGTACTCTACACTGCTCTTACGATATCTTAAGAAGAGAGGTCCTCTGAGAGTGGAATCAATCATTTTTCAGGAAATGCTATGTTTACGAAAACAATTTTTGTGCGATTAATCATAATGAGGTTTGACACCACGTTGTAACCACTATATGAATTTTTCAAGGACAATTAGGACGTGATTAGAAAGGCTGAAGATTATACATTCAAAACGACTTGTCACTTGAATCTTAAGATTTGAAAAATAAATACATTCTCTTAAATGAAAAGTCATCAAAACAATTTTTTTTAATAAATTCGAAGATATCTCAAAATTGATTTATTATAAGCTGACATTATGGTTTTTATGGAGCAGTGATTTCCAATCTTTTTTAAGCATCGACCCCTTGCAAGAAAATAAAAATTTCCATCGACCCTCTTTTAAATGTAATTAAACATTAAATAAAAATTTTGTTATATTGCAATTTATGATTTCATTCGCCATTATTTTGTGTTTTGTTTTTTTTTGTTGCTAAGTTATAAATCCATCCCATCGTCTTGTCTTTTCTTTGACTTTTCGGTTTTATATTCGCGTTATAAGATTCTCTTCTGTTTGTTTTTCTTTTGTTCAAACTCTCTCTCATGATTCGATCCGGCTTCGCAAAATTTTTATTTTCATTTTGTCTTTATCGTCGATCGTCTATTTGTTAGTTTGTTTTTATTTAATATTCCTTGTTCGTCTTTATTTAGTTCAATTTTTAATTTATTCAATTGACTAACATTTTTTTTCTTTGATTCAATTTCATTTCATTTGTTGATTTATCATCTTCTGTTCTCGTTTTTTCTCTTTTGTTTCATATTGTTTAACACGATTTTGTTTCATTTTTAGCTATCTGCCGATCGTATTTCGTTTTGTTTTATTTTCTTTTACTAGATTGGAATTCGTTTTATTTTATTTTATTTTAATTCCGTCGATTGATCGTCGCCGATTTTGTTTTCTTTCTTTGTTATTCGATTTTGACTTCATTTAATTAATTAAGTTATTTATTATTACTAAATGTTTCTCGTCTTTTTCGTTTAATATTTTGCAGACTAAATTTTTGATTATTTTTATTTTTCATCGATTTGTCTTATTGCCTTATTGTTAGTTTCGTACAATATTTTATTTTATTTTCGTCGTCATCACGTGGACGATCGTCTTTTCTTTTTGCTTATTTATCACCAAATGAACGATAAGTTCAGTGACCGTCCATAAATTTTAACATTTTTTTACTTTTAAGTTTTTTAAGCACTTTTAATAAAAAAATTGTATGGAACGAAGTGCAATATAATATAATATATTGGGTGAGACCAGTTGACCTTGAAATTCGTTTTAATCCATGTATAAATTTTAATATATTTTTTTCTAGTTTTAATTTTTTTAATTTCTTTTAAATTTTTAACTTGGACTTAACGGAATCCAAAGGTAGAGTGAGTGCAGTTAGATTGGGTTGACTTTGAAAATTTTTTTTCTTTTAATTTTGTTACTTATTTTTTATTGATTTTCGATTTTTATTTTTATTTTTTTGCTTGGGGTGAATAAAATCGAGTTCAGTTGTTGGATAGAGTTTGGTTAACCTTGACGTTGGTCGACTTCGCTTTAATCGTTTTTTAATTTTTTACATTTTTTACTTTTAATTTTTTGCTTCAATAAAATACAGATATGACGAGTTCAATTGATTTGGCTTGATCTTGAGATTTGTTGAGTTTATCATTTTTTTTACTTTTATTTTATTTTTAATATTATTACGGCATCGACTAGACAATTGAATCTATTCTTCCTCAAGAACGAATGCTTATAAGAACGAGGTTCGCCCTTGTATTTATGTTACCTATTTTATTTTTAATACGAGCTAAAACTACTAATTTAATTAATTAATTTCCTTAACGTTTGGAAGAACGAATGAAAGATCGTTGAAAACAAATAATAAAAATTTTAAAAAACTATATGAAAAGAGAAAATAAAAAAAATAAGACGAAAACAACGAAACAGAAAACGACATAATCAACAAATAAAAAAAAAGAATGGAGTAAATTAGATTAAATGCAAACGAAAACGAAAAACGAACAACAAAACAAAGCAAAACAAGTGAAGGAACAACATTACAAGGTTAATAAATACAAAAAGAAGAAAGAAAATCATCAAGTTAAATAAAAATCGAAAGACACGGAAAACAAAAAGCGAACTGCAGAATGAAACGAAAAATTAATCAATCGAATAAAACAAAAGACGATCGATAAAATTAAACAAAATCGAAATATATATTTAAAAAGAAAAAAACGGGAAATGCAAATGAAAACGACTGCGAACGTTGGCATGAAACAAAAGACGCGCAGGGGGGCGACAAAGAAAATGAAAATCGATCGATAAAATCGAAATAAAAGTCAAAAATGGCAACAAAATGACACCGATCGTCTTTTGTTTTATTTCATGGGTAATGTTCGCTCTTTGTTTTTCGTTCGCGTTTACCAACCGGGAATCAATGAATAAAACAAAAGGAAAAAACAGTCAATAAATACAAAAAAAAAAGAAAATCGATCAAATTAAGTAAAAATAAAAAGCAACGAAGAACAAAAACTGAACGAAAGTGGAATGAATCTAAAAATAATCAACAAAAACGAAATAATTGTTTAAAAAAATAATAATAAACGGCCAACGCAAAATAAGAAAGAAGTGGCGAACGTTGAAATAAAAGAGTTTTTTTTACTCGGGTTGAATGAAGTTAGGTTTGGTTCGTTCGGATTGGGTGGATGTTCAAATTTTTTTTTTTTTAATTTTTCATTTCCATTTTTTTTTTTTTAGGGTAAATAGAGTTGAGTTCAGTTGGATCGAATTTGATTGACCTTCAGATTATTCGAGCTGCCCTTTAATCGTATTTTTAATTAACCGTATTGGCGCTCTCATGCCTTTCTTACCGCTGGATCTGATTTCAAACGTATTTAAATTATACCTAATTTCATTCAAATGTTGGGGAAAAATGATTTTAAAATTCAACAAGCCAAATGGCGAGGTGAATTGCACCGACGGTAAATTAGGTCAACGGCAAATTGGTTCTAGAGCAGATTTGCGACGGCGAACCGGCGACGGCGAACTGGCGACGGCGAAGTGTTCCACTGCCTCCACGCCGATCGACTTTTAGAAAGCCGACGACATCTTTTTGAGAAAACTTTATCAAGATTTCTAATTTCGAGAGAACTTTTAATATCGATTTCATCTTGAGAAAGCTTCTTGGCGCTTTCGTGTTTAATCCTCAACAGGTTTCTCAAGCATATTTAACCTTGAGAAGCCGTCAACGTCGATTTCACTTCGAGAGAAAGTTTTCACCAGAGCTTTCTTTTACTATTAATTATAATTTATTTCGATGATGAGTTTTTTTTCTTAATTTAAATTAATCTCAAGATTATCCGATTTTCAGAAAGTTAACGACATCCTTTGATCTTGAGAAAATCTTCTGCCGTTTTTAATTTAAAGTTCTTCAAATATTTTCTCAAATTCATTTGAGCTTGAGAAAACGCTATCAAGATTTCTAATTTCGAGAGAACTCTTAGTATCGATTTCATTTTGAGAAAGCTTCTTGGCGCTTCAATTTTTAATCCTCAACAGGTTTCTCAATCATACTTACCCTTGAGAAGCCGTCAACGTCGATTTAACTTCGAGAGAAAGTTTTCACCCCAGCTTTCGGCAGAAAACGGCAGAAGATTTCTTCAAAATCAAAGAGAATGTTGTCAGCTTTCTGAAAATTGATTATCTTGAGATTAGTTTAAATTTAAAAAAGAAACTCATCTTCGAATTAAATTATAAATAATTTACAATTATTTATAATTTAATTCGATGATGAGTTTCTTTTTTAAATTTAAACTAATCTCAAGATAATCAATTTTCAGAAAGCTGACAACATTCTTTTTGATTTTGAGGAAATCTTCTGC
Organism: Prosopocoilus inquinatus; assembly: GCA_036172665.1. Classification (NCBI taxonomy): domain Eukaryota; kingdom Metazoa; phylum Arthropoda; class Insecta; order Coleoptera; family Lucanidae; genus Prosopocoilus; species Prosopocoilus inquinatus. The sequence continues at coordinate 38,475,502 of CM069877.1, forward strand.
CGTTTTTAATTTTAAGTTCTTCAAATGTTTTCACAAATTGATTTGAGCTTGAGAAAACTTTATCAACATTTCTAATTTCGAGAGAACTCTCAGTATCGATTTCATCTTAAGAAAGCTTCTTGGCCCTTTAATTTTTAATCTTCAACAGGTTTCCCGAGCATACTTAACCTTGAAAAGCCGTCAAGGTCGATTTCACTTCGAGAGAAAGTTTTTGCACGAGTTTTAACTTACAATTAATTATAATTTAATTCAACGGTGAGTTTTCTTTTTCTTAATTTAAATTAATCTCAAGATTATTCGATTTTCAGAAAGCTGACAACATTCTTTTTGATTTTGAGGAAATCTTCTGCCGTTTTTAATTTTAAGTTAAGTTAAGTTAAGTTAAAGTTGAAATCTGTTTGAGCTTGAGAAAGATCAACATTTTTTTAATTTTAAGAAAACTGTCGGCGCTTTACTTTTTAATCTTGAATAGGTTTCTCAAGTACGCTTAAGCTTGAAAAGCGGTTAATGTTAATGTAATTAATTATAATTAAATTCGATGCTTCTCGGGAAAGTTAGAATAACGATGAATTGTAAGATGTTAACTATTTGATACCTCAGAGTATTTTTTTTTAATCAAAGGGAGATGCCGTAGGGTGTCATTCTGTGCCTAATAATATTATTTTAAACGTTTTTTTTTTAAGCCAATTTCTCTATTTTAGTCATTCATTCTTTTTATTGATAGTCTTCCAATGACTTATCAGAATGTAATTCTCCTGCTTTGATTATTAAATTTGTATGAGGCGGGCAGCTCAGAGCTAATTTTTGTTTTTAATTCAAGAGGGGTGCCGCAGGGTTTCGTTCTTTGCCCTATAAATTTCTTCATCTCATTAATGTTGAATTCCAGGAATTTTTTTATTCCTCTCATCAAAATTCTAAAAATATTTTATGCAACACGTATTAAAATTAAATTAAAAACATTGAAATAAATGAAGGAGACGAAAAGGCAACAAAGCAATTATCATTTTTTTCAAGAACAAAAACAAAGGTGTCACCTCAAAGTAAATAAGTATAAAATACGGTCTTTTCTGCCAAAACGACGGCGTTAATAGCCTTTCCGATTCCTTTGTTTTTTCGCACCGCAGAGGATAATTTAAAAGTCGCCATCCAGGGCGGTTTTGCGTCGAGCGACTAATGTATTTTTGAGCACACTTTAAAAGCTGTTTTTGCGCCACACTTTCATGACTTTATTGACTTTCTTACGCTTCCAGGGATTACACACTTACCGAAGAAGAACGATTAAGCAACAGGTGCGGGTCATTTATTTTGTGAGTGAAATTTTAGGTTTTTCGACTAATGGTTTTTACACAGGCTGTCTTATCGTTCGTATCACACTCAATCGCTTGTCGCTTACATGGATTATCAGAAACGTATAAAGAAGAGCTTAATTTTTTTTAATGAAAAAGGAATGAAGGGAAAAGAGCAATCTAAAACAAATTATACTAAGTTGTAGGATGAGGAGACGTTTTCCATCAAGTGGAAAATGAAACCGCGGCAAGAGGACTGAAAATAAATTAAAGGAAAGCGAAATACATACATAAGACTAAGACGAGAAAACTTGTTTTATTATATCAATTCAATCTTTAACAAATTGTTTTATTATTCTCTTCTCGTTGGTTTAAATCTCAGTTGAAATCCTCATTTTTTAACAAATATAAACTTTTTCTAAGATCCCGGAATCCCAGAGTCTTTTTGAATTGTTATTTCTTTTTAGTTTAAAGTTGTAAGTGTCTGACCTTTTTTCATCTTCACAAACTCAAATTAATAAAACGCCACGAATAAACGACAACAACGTGAGCAAACGAGCCCCAAGAGGTCACACGTCCACAAATCCGAAATAGCGCCCCCAAAAGCTAGTGTGAAATCGAATAGATCAAGAGACACCGCGAAAACCTTAAATTAAATTACGCCTTTTAATATTGTATGAAATCGATTAGATCAAGAGACACCGCGCAAAACTTAAATTAAATTGCTCATTTCCCTTGAAAATTGTATGAAATCGATTAGATGAAGAGACACCGTGCAAAACTTAAATTAAATTGAGTATGTTCTTTGAAAATTGTGTGAAATCGATTAGATCAAGAGACACCGCGCAAAACTTAAGTTAAATTGCGTATTTTCTTTGAAAATTGTATGAACTCGAATAGATTAAGAGACACCGTGCAAACCTTAAATAAATTAAAACGCCTAATGTCTTTGAAAATTGTATGAAATCGATTAGATTAAGAGATACCTTGCAAACCTTAAATTGAATTGCGTATTTCCCTTGAAAATTGTATGAAATCGATTAGATCAAGAGTCACCGTGCAAACCTTAAATTAAATTGCGTATATTTTTTGGAAAATTGTATGGAAACGACTAGATCGTGCAACCCTTAAATTAAATTGCATATATTTTTTCGAGAATTGTATATAATCGATTAGATCAAGAGTCACTGTGCAAACCTTAAATTAATTTGCGTATTTCCCTTGAAAATTGTATGAAATCGATTAGATCAAGAGTCACCGCGCAAAACTTAAATTAAATTGCCTAATTTCTTTTAAATATGTATGAAATCGATTAGATCAAGAGACACCGTGCAAACCTAAGATTCTTTGAAAATTGTATAAAATCGATTAGATCAAGAGACACCGTGCAACCCTTAAATTAAACTGTGCATTTTCTTTCGAAATTGCATGCTTGAATGTTTCGTTTTTCATTAAATTTGACTCACACAGTTCAGATATTAGCAAAATATGCTTTCAGAAATGAATTTACAAAGTGGAAACAGCACCGAAGGAAATCAGATCTCCCCCCCGCCATTCATCACGAGTTTACATGGCGATCTAAGCTTTAAGTTCGCCCACTTGATTTATGGCTTACAAATTGATGTAATGCCAACGTAAATAACCATAAATCACGTTCAGTTATGCCGGAGTCGCCGCCAAATAACATCTATTCTCCTCCGGTGAAGCGGTGAAGCGGCGTCGAAATGGGTTTAGGCGTTGATTAAAATTTCTAATTTAATTTTCTAGACTTTGCTCGCCGCTAATTAAATTATTTTTTAACACCGGGGGGGAATACCCGGAACGTCGTAAATTGTTATATAATAATAATAATAACGGTACAGCAAATGAAATTACTAAACACATTTCATTTTCAAATATTTTTGGTAATCAAAAACAGTGCGTTTTTCTACAATGGTTCCTCGATGGAAAACAAGTTACTAGTTCGCGCTTGAAATAATTTCTAATTACGATTTGAAGGTTATGTTTATAATTACCTATTTTGTGCGCTTACAGAATGTTTTTGTTATGTTTAAAATTGAGAATAACAAGAGATAAAGATTATTTCAAACATGTATCACGTACATGAACCAGAAAGTTGTTGTTAAGTCATCCTCTGCTCCAGTGCATTCACAAAGGACGTCTAATTACCTTGACGTAATTACCTACGCTTAAAACCACTCGTGAAGTATACATAAGCAAAGCCCCAGCAAAAAAAAGACTCTATAAACCGAGCTTTGGAGCTCTTCCTTGCGGTGAAAGAGAAGTTGACTTAGGATATAATGTTAATAAGCTAACCGACTCGCCGGGTAATGAGGTACACGAAAGTCGTTTCAGGAGATTGGGCGAGGCGACGTAAGTAAGTAAATGTTAATAGATTCTTGCCTCAATCGCGGAGGGTAAACAGTGATAAAAGGTTTCGAAACACCGAATGCAAATCGAGTACGTAATTGCATGCAAGCGGACCGGAAAATACATGGTGCGGACACGTCGCAGGCTATCGTCTCTCTGTTGGGAAAATTGGAAAATCGCGCCGGACTCGTTTCATATTCCCGTTAAATTACGCTCTGGGATCTGGATTTCGTGTTAACTTTTGCAATTAAACGTGTAATGATATGCATGCCAAAGTGGAATATTGCAAAAGTACCACCGCAGCAGATGTATTCTTTTGATGGAAGCTGTTTTTTTGCAGCGCAAGCAATTACATTCAAGTTTAATTCGCTTCATGTTATTACCTGAAACCACCGCTTTTTATCAAATTGTAACAGAAAGAGAAGTTATGACTCATGCAAGCAGAAGCAAGCAAATAAAGCACGGGATTGTGAAATCGAAAGCAATTTCAACAATGTCGGTATTTAAAAACAATAAGTGAAGTAACCTGATATAACGCGGTTCGTATTTCGTAATAAAACATAGGCAGAATCGCTGCGACCGGGACAAACGCTTATATCGGGTGATTTAAAGAATACAGGACATATTACGCATAATGCAATGTGCGCATCGACTCGGTGGGTATTAGTGCCAACTCGAAGAAGCGGAGCCGCCCGGAACCATCCCAGCCACCAAGGACGCTGTTCCCGCGATCACCATGATCCCGAGGCCGATTGTAGGACGCCTCCATGCCACCCCAGATCAACCCCAGCCAGAAGCTGCCAACTTCGTCCCCGGTCAACAGTCCCGGTAAAGACCAGGACCGTAACAACCCCATTTTGGACTACGAAAACCCCCCAACAATTTAAACTTAATATTAAATAAAAGGTATCAACTCTTGTAGACACTGATTTTTGAAGTTCTAACTTCTGCTACCCTACGCCATTCCTCCACTCACATGACATGGTGGAGACGCTACCCTGTTAGCGCAGCTTACTAAGGGACCCACCCCCGGTAAGCGTGTCAATAGTTATTAAAAAGAAACACAAAAAAGTACCTTCAAGTTTAGGTAGAAATGCGCCAAATAACTTGAAATAGTTATTACTAGAAAGAAACACTGTCAGTTAAATCTTACCTTCAGGAGGAGTAGGAATTCTCCAAATAATCAAATTTAAATTAACGTAAAAACACGCGAAATAAATGAAGCTTAAATCCGAAACACGGGGCCCGTATTTCGTTTACAAAACGTTGACAGTTGGGCAAATCAGCGCTAAATATTTCAAGAAACACGAAAACAGGTAATTTTTATCGACTCATTTAACAGAAACAGAATGACTGAAGAGTTAAAAACGATAGAAATGGACGACAAACATGGAAAATCCTTTATAAGATCAGAAAAACAGCAAAAAAGTATAATAAGAACATCCCGAACTCTTCGTGTACTTTGTGGAACATTCCGAATGACGTACAGAAAACGCAGTAAACTAGAACAATTGTGAAAGATTTCCAGATAACAGATGGCGCCACTCCTCCGAAAGTGGTATTTATTGGCATGTTAACTCAGGGCTGTAACAATATTGTAGATGCACGTCCGGACGGGGGTTAGAAGTTCACTTTTCATCCCATTTTGTCCCCAATTCTTTTAGTAATGTCTACGATATTGAATTTCGATTTCTTCTTTGTTAGTAGCGCCCTGGTTTTAGCATGGAAATCCAGAAATCGATTTCCAAATCGTTTTCCACGAAAAGCTTGAATGACATCTGCTTATTTTTTGGAATTGTCGAACACTGTCCACTCCTTATCTCTTTCGTTGTTTACTTAATCGCCATTCCTTATTATCTTTTAAATAAAAATCCAAAGCTTTAGATTACAAGAAACATTTAAAAAAACAGAAATTTTAGTACAATACGAAAGGTTATAAACAAAGTAACATGTGAATTTAATTATATTAATTAAGTAATTAAAATGTAACAATTGACATAAAATTCAAATTAGAATATTAAAGAGAGAAGGAAATATTAACAAAAAATCAGTTTATTTCTAAAAACCTTTGTAAGATACTAAATTTTAAGTAACAAAGATTCTATTCTGTTTAAAGTCACCATCGCCGATCGTGGATGCTTCTTACGTACACTTTAAGTTAAAATAAATTAGGAAAATTGTTTGACTAAAAAAAAGGAATTTAGAATTAAAAAAAATGATGACGCTTGTCACTAAATTACATTCGGAATTGAAGAAACGCTTTTCTTGATGACAGGAGTTCGTGCCTCGGGCAATTGTCTTGACGAACTCCTCTCTGATCAGAAAAGCTACCTATTTATTGGGATTGGATGACCTACTTTAGTCTACGTTAGCGTTGCATTAGGCGTTGGTATTGAGAAAAGACTTGAAAGGTCCTTGATCGAACCTTGATACCAGAAAAAACTGAATTAGTCATCAAAGTCTTTTCTCAATACCAAGAAAAGACTTTGATGACTAATTCTATTTTTTCTAGTATCAAGGTTCGATCAAGGTTCTTTTGCAGGAGTGATCAGTCCTTACATAATTATTTCTTTTATTATCGATGTTCCGGGGATATTAATGCCCTTGATCTAATTGCTTAATGCCCCTTGCTCGAATGCGAAATATTTATCAAAAAAATCTAGATACTTACAATATTATAACAAACCATGCACAATAATGACTATGCACAATAATAGCAATGATTCATAAGAACTAATAAAAGGAATAGAAAGAATAGATAAAGAAGCAATGGTACACATTTGAACTAGTCTTCTCATTCGCTTACCTAATGACAACAATCGGTCAAACCCAAAAAGCCAGAGTGCGAGAAATGAGTCGATGTATAAATAAAATGAAGTGATGTATAAAGCAGAAAATAACGAAGGAATTAACAACATAAAATAAATAAGGAAAGTATCGTCATTTTCTTCCAAGCCTAGTTTGAAAAGCAAGAACTGAAGAACCTGATTTTATAGTCATTAGTTTAAGAGTAGACTCAGTTAAATTTTATATTTTCATTTGAAATGGAGGGAAAAAATGGCTTTGATTGCCACAGAAGTACATTTCTGAAAATTTAGGGTACGTTGCCGTTTACATCTTTAGTCGCGGCGACATCATGCGGCCGGAAGTTTGACCTGTGCGAAAAATAGTGAATAACAATCATGCTGCTGTCTCATAAGTTATCACGCACGTAGCGGTCAATGATTGATTGTATGTGTCATTGTGTATTTTGAAGTTTGAAGCAAGTTGAATTTTCATGAAGTTTAAGAACTTTCCATTCATTAGTTTAAGCAGACTTCAGAAATTTTTGAAAACTGAAATTTAAAAAAAATCTTCCTTTGGTGACTACATCGAGTAGTTACGATTATATGTAAATGCAAATATGTACAAATTTAAATAAATTAGTTTAGTCCACTTATCTCAAAATTCTACATTTTTACCAACAACATTTAATTTTATCTAGATCTTTTTTGTTTTTTTAAATATCTTTCGGACATATCCTTTCGTTTTAGCCACAGTAAAGAATCAATCATTGTTATTTGAACCCCTCTTCTAGCTGTCGCTCTTGCACTTGATCTCGCGCTTTCATGCACATTTCGACACACGGCCGAGTGCTCTTGTGGCATCACCTAATACATCGTTCACCGTGGTTTTAATCGAACTATGGAATATTATTGGAAACCCAAATTCTAGTTTCTTTAAAATTCTTCTTTCTGAAATTGTATTCTAAGAAGCTTTTTCCAATTGTTTCTTTTTTCGTTATGTTTCAGTCGGATTTCGCTTCCTTCGCCGTTATCAATCAATTTATGCTGTCCGTACAATTCAAACCATTTTGTGGATGTTCGTCCGTTCTAGTTGGTTAAATATTCCAAACACCGTAACTGATGGGATTCTTGTTTACACAACACAAACCTATTATATACAGTTGTTTATAAAATATCTTTCCACCCAAATAACTTTTAAACCTGTGGCATGGAAAACCGAAACAGGATAGGCTTGACGGACAGTAATTATTATCTTCTGAAGTATATAAAATCAATATTGTTGGCAGCTCGACATGACATTGACATTTTTTAAAAGTACCGTGGAATATTTCAACCACCGAAATTATAAACAATGAAGGGCCTGAAACTATCTTTGCTCCATTGCATTAAAACCTAGCAAAATTCCGAGCATTCTCTTTTTTCTTTCCAAGAGTATTATATGTACAGGCGCGCTACATTCAGTTGCTCGTCATTAGTTAATGATGACGTTAGACGCATGCTGTATTGATAAATACATTTACTTACTTAAAATGCAATACACATATCGTGAGATTTTTTATAAAACTGAACACAAAAGCGCATTTTAAGTAAGTAATTATAAACGCAGCAAGGGTCTGACGTCATCATTAACTAATGACGTGCAACGGAATGTAGCGCGCCTTGCCGATACTTACACTCAAAACTTTCCAAATCTTTTGGCTTGTGACTTCATCGAAGATTGTTTCAAGATCTACACGAGCGACTAGCTCAGGACGATTCTTCATGATAATGAATCAAAATAAAACTGCTGCGAGACTTGTAGTCACATATTACGAGTAACATATTTAAAAAAAAAATATGTGGGTAATAAAACAGAGTGAAATGAAAATTTACCGCATATAAGCTAATAATAATCAAGCAATAAAATAGGGCCGTAAACTTTTATGGCCTATTATTGACTGAATCAAAGCATGAACATAACATAGTTTATATGTACGTTAATGCATTTGACTATTTAGGTGAACATAAAATTCAGTTTTTGCAGTTGGTTTAATAGTAACTTGTAGCTTGCAGTTTGAGATATTCTCATCCTACAATGTACAGGGTGTTCTTTTACTGTGTGAAAATATTTAAACCTGTAATACATCACCATAAATGACAATGATTAAACTTATATGCCCTTGACACTAAGTTAATAGTTTTCGAGAAAAATGAATTGGAAGATATCTACAAAACCGTTTGAGAACTGCCGGCATAGCTAACGACTGGATGGTACGCCGCCTTGCCTGTGTGAATGACGACCCAAATGTAGGTCAGTGTTTTACGATGTCGTAAACGAACATCTGTTTGATTCGTATGAGGCCTATTAGTAGATCGTAATAGTCGAAACATCTTAAAAGCGTTCACAAAGCGCCTGGATTAATTAAAACATTTGCCACTTCGCTCCAAGTAATTACAATTTTAGGTATTTTCAAATTATAAGCCGACGATTATAATTACTGGACAAAAAATGCGGATGAGTTAAATAATGACACCACCGTCATTCATCGTTTTATTTCCAGATATTTACCCTCACAAGTAATAAATTGCCTTTCCATTTCTAATTAAATAGATTAAGATTTCTGTAGTTTAATAAAGAAACTTTAAATAATGTTATAATTTATCTATTGTTTGTACAGTTTAAAATCGGCTGCGTATCATACTAGGGATAATAAAATAGCTGTTAAAACTGATATGTGCTCACTATCAATATGACCGACATTAAATTTACAATTTCTATTAATTCAATTATGAAATTCGGCTAAGTAAAGCATTTTTAACGCGCTTGCATTGCAAATTCCAAAATTTACAAATTGATTAGTATCTTAAAGCATTCTCGCATGCATTCGATAAAGTCGCAGTTTTGCATTTCTTTTGATGCTTTTTATTACGGCAACATTTTTGTGTTTTTACAACGGCGGTCGCTGTAACGCGTTTAAGGTGGGCCAATATTACATTAGCGTTCTGCAGTTACGAAAAATTTGACAAACGAAGACAGATTTTTGATTCTTAAAAACGCATATTAAGATCGTAATGGCATTTACAAATAACGAAAAACAGATGTGTTACTCTTGTACGGGCAAGTCCGCGGAAACGCACGTAGGGCCCGGGCATTGTAATAAACGATATCAGTGATTTTTATTACGAAACGCTGAAGAATGAGTTTAAATGCGGGACTCTTTTTATGATCGGCAGTGTGTGTGGTCACACCCATTGAGTACAGAAGAAGGCGTCCATAACCTTACTGAATGTTTCTCTCTCGCACATTTCAGCATTTTCAAACAAGTGGAATCTCCAAATATTTTTGGCTATGATTCGGTAGCCACCCGAAAATACGCGGAGAAGATAGCATTTCAAGTACTTATACTGAGGATTTTTTTTATTTGCACACAGTAAAAGAACACCCTGTAATATTAATTCTATCACATGTATACTATACAGTAATGCCGTTTAGTAATGTCCCATCTATGAAAGTTAAACTGTGACCAACATATTGAGTAAAAGAAAACAAGCAAAAGAGCAAGCATGTAAACAAACACAATATAAAAACATAAATTAAAATTCAACACGACTTTACAAGTATTATAAAATTGTAAGTAAATAATTATTTTTATTGCTTTTCTCACATAAACTGAAATAAATTGCATGGCATTAAACTGTAGGCTACGTAAGTGTATCATCAGGCAAAATATAACGGTGTTGTGATTTATTTGTCTGGAAATATATATATAATATAAATAATTTCTCCGTGACGACATTGTGTTTGGGTCGTAAAGTTCTGCGAGAAATACTGCGACGAGTAGATATTGAGGCGACGGCCTCTCGATGTAAATCGTTTTACCGGTTCAAGTCCAGGGGCGACAGCGGTGACGTCCATCCTTGGTAGAGACGGCAGGGTCTCTTGAAGCGAATCGTGTTTGCAAACATACACAAGAATCCGTTAATGCTTGCTTGCTTAACTAGGTCTAGTTATAGTTTCGAAATAATATCACTGATTGTGCATGATTACCCATAAATTCTGAGTGTGGAAGTAATTATTTCCGTTTCAGTTTTTTTTTTTTTTAATTATTGTATTAAATATCCAATCGTGACAATGCCACCTTAAATCCCCTATTTCCAAACAAGTTCTTTAAAAATGCATTTGCAGCCCCCTCAAATCCTCAATCTCGCCAGCGAGCTTTCACTACAAGCGACGAAACAAATTATTTCCACGACAAGCAAAGCGTTGCACCGAAAAAAAAAGAAAAAAAAACAGGCGACTGCCCCATTTAGCGCGGTGCGTGATTTTTCCGGAAAGAAAAGCGAAGCGAAACTATGCCGACACACACACACACACACACACACATACAGTGCCTTGGGGGGGTCGTAAAGTATACGATGTCGGTACGTGTTCCTACCAGCTCGCATTGTTTTTATGTTTTGACCCGGAAAAAAGTTCAAACGCCCGCCTGCGGCTGTCGATTTAAAAACGAACAGACTGGAAGTTATATGCAATGGAAATTGCGATGCAGATCGATGCAAAAATTATTGGTATAAATTACACTATACAGTCGTATAAATGCAATAAACGAAGACAAAAAAAATGTATTCAATCAAAAATCTATTGAAATACTTGAATATGAAAATCTACGTGATGTATACATTTAAGCAACATTTCCGAGAGTGTTGTAGACATAGAATTCTTGACTTAAGAAATAAACATTAAAAAAAACTTAAACAGTAAATATAAAAAGTTGCGTAAAATAAAACAGTCGCAGCTTAAAAATTTAGAAGCTTTAAAAAGTGTACAGATTTCTTCGTCCCTTTTTCTCCCTTCATCGCAGTCTCTTTCATATTTATTTACATTTATTTATTTATTTCACAGAAAATTGTCCGTAATAAAAAAATTATAACTTTTCTTTAATAATTTCCTAGCTGTTCACTCCTACTTCTTGTTGTAGGAAATTTTCTCTTATATCTGAATTTATTTTAATATTTAAAGATTCAACATTCTTTTCTGGTTTGTTTTCGTTTCCATTTTAGAGTCACAGTTTTATTAAAATTCGTATAAAAATCTTTCGTCATTAGAAAATGACAAAATTTACAACTGGTGGCAGCGGTGCGATTGTTACACTTGCGAAATTGATAATCTCGAAAGCACGGGATCATTTAATCTACTTTCTTTAATCGTCTCTTAGTAACCGCCCCTCTTCCCTTGGTCACACTATCATTGGAAGAAAAGGAAATCAATACAATGAACTAAAATTAAATTAACAACTAGTGAACTTTTGTTGTTGACTAAATTTACAGTTAATTTCGTTTGAAATAAAACTGCAGTTAAACACCCGACATGCCATTGATTTAATTAAATGTAAACGTAACGTTCGTCTGTATTTGCGACGATTTCCACCTGAACCGCGCGGCAGCACTGTATAAAAAAGTCCGATGAAATTAACGAAACGATTTATTGCAACCTTTTTTTTTAATTCTTTCGTACACCGCAGAACGCTCAGCGTAAACGGCGGTTAATATCATTAAACGAATTTCGCAGAGACAGAAAATTGTTTCAGTTTTTGTTAAATTTATTTTTATTTTTCAAAACCCAACTCGGACGCTACGTGAAATTAATTCCGATGCGTTGTCACTTTTATTGACAGTTTATGTTATTAAATTTGCAAACTGGATAACGCTGAGCGACCCTGAAAAATCGTCGGCGGTACAGAACGGAATTGCGAGTAAATAATTGGAAATTTATCGTTGAATGATGAAATGATATAATTTGGAACGCTAATATAATTATTTTCCATCTGCGCGGAATTATTTAAATTGTTGATTTACTAAATTAACAAATTACAGAACAATATGTTTTGGGGAATATGCTTCGCTGGTAATGCATAATATTAAACAATTTATTCCGAATTTGCAGTTTAATATGCTGTCCAAACGGTGGAACAGAAAAACTTCAAGTTGATTAAAAAAATGTGTATTGAAAATTTAGTTTTAAATTTTATCAACAAATCAATTTATCGATTGTTAGATACGTTTTTTTTTTTTGTATTGGAGGAGCGTGATTGCAATCTTCAATGCGACATTTAGCTCTTTGCCGTGAGATTGCGTGTGACGCTCCGTTTTAAGGCAAGTTTATGACGCGCTGGGTGCGCGTAGTGTACGTTGCTTAGCGTTACTTGGTAAAACAGGTTGCCTTGAGGTGGTCGATGGATTTTGTTTGCTGTGATAGAAGTTTGAGCGGCCCCCGTTTCTCGGGCTCTATCACCTCAAGGGAGTTTTCCCCGTTTGCTTTTGGGGCCGCTGTTGCGTTTCTGCTGGTGCTGACGTGTGACTCCTTGAGACTCGTTGGTTCACCGACGAGTTGAGTGGTTTATTGTCCTTCCCCGTCTCTCCGTACGTGCGCTAATTTTTGACCACGTTTTCGTCTTTTTCGTGGTGTTTCATTAATCCTTTTTATAAAGCAACTTGTACGGGGGCCTATTTACTGAAACCCCTGATTGTGAGGAAGCCGCTTTGAAACAAACTGGTGAATCCAACGCGCAACCCCTCATTCCAACTCCGCTTTTTTTCCTGTGACGTTGACGCTTCGAGAATAGCCCAACGCCCGAGAGGAGAAGACTCGTTATCTGCCGACCTGAGAACTTCACAGGCGAGATACGCTGTGTCGAGTGCAATTTTTCCCATCACGTTTCTTCTCTCCGGTCAACTTATTATTATTTTATCCTTTCCGCTTGTTATACCCTTCTGTAGTAATATACCCGTTTTTGGTTGCTTTTCTTTTTGGTTTTTGGATCTCTCCAAGCTTCTCGGGGAGTTGGTTTTGCTTTGTGTGTGTGGGTTTGAGTTGTGCTTGTTGGGATTGAGCGTGGTTGTGTCCTACCGATCGCCAGCTTTTGATTTATTTGATTTCTTTTCTGTTTCTTCGCCCATTCTGGGTTTTCTTTTGGCTCAGGCATGTAAGACGGCATGAGTGGAGTCTCCTTGACCAATCGTGGAAGCTCGGCGTCATACCATGTTGTATGTAACTCCTATAGTCACACCATTAACTGTCCTTTGACTGTCCACCTATTTTTTTTTTCTTCTTTTAGTTGCTGGAGGTCTGTGGCGGTACCTTTGGTTTCGACTGAGTCGGCAGAGGCCTTCACTTTGCACACCTTTGGTTCTTTTGTTTTTGCGTTCTCTTCCTAGGCCGACTGACTGCCGAAAGGCTTTGTGATTGTGTTGAAAGCCAGATGTCTGCCGTCGTGTGAATATGTCGTATGTTTGCGTGCGAGAAAAAGGCAAGATAATGGCTCCAAGTTAGAAATTTTTTCTGGTGTATTCAGTTCACATTTTTTTTGGGGTTTTTGTTTTGAGGTTTTAAGGTTTTCAAAATCTTTGGAAGGATCAACTCACCCTTAGGGTCCGACCAAAGGGTGTTTGCTTTGGGCTTGGTTTTTCTCTTTTGTTGTTGTTGGGTTGGATTCTCGTACAGAGGAAACAACGTTGAAACAACATATTATGAATATACACGATGTTCACGGGAGCAAAGCTCTGCATAGTGTTCAATCAAGACTCGACACGAAAATTTCTTTTTCAATTGGTTTTCATTTTCATTTAAAGCGAACACTTTTGGGTGTCGGCTTTCTTTGGCGGTGAACGATCAAAGGAATTCCAGGCTGTCCTCTGTTTTGAACGTGTCACGCGATATGGAGTACATGAAGTGTGCTGATTTTGCGTTGCTTGGTGCTACGGTTGGTTGAACGTCTTCCGTATTGGTTTTGGGGCGGAGTCAAGTAATGGTGGAGTTTGAACTTGGTTAAGCAAGTATCGTTTTCGATTTCTTCTCCGCACGGTTGGTGTCTTGTGGGGTTTCCGAAAGAAATTTTTCCACATGGGAAAATTTCTTTCGGAGGAAAATACGCCGAAGCAACATATTCAGGGAGTTCAAGGGAGCAAAGCTTTGCCTAGCTTTCAATCAAGACTTATATATAATAATTTCTTTTGTACAAAAAACCAAATACTTACAATACAAAAATATGTTTAGGAGAAAAACAAATATTTATTCAAAGTCGCTTAAATCAAAACACGAAACAGTGAGAATTCTTTGACCTCTCTGTCTTATATACCTACCAATTTTTATTAATACTTTAACATAAATGATATAAATCATGTGAACGAGCACCGAACGTTCCGGCCCAACATTGAACGGAAATCTGTTTCGTCCGAACCGTAAAATTTAACGTCGTGCGATTAAATTTCAGTAATCGACATTATAATGGATTTCGGCATTAACGATTGAAAATAAGACTAACGAGGGCGGGCGGCCCGAGCGTAACGCCCTAATTTCACTGCGAGCGTAATAACTCGTTATAGTTCAGGAATTTGACCGTACACTCTAATAATTTCAGATCGGGCCCATTAATCTTAATTTGCTTGGAAAACCTCGGCGGCGCGAGGAACAATTTCAGTGGCCAGTTTTCTCTCACCTCGACCCCCCCCAACTGCGCCCCCACTTAATGTTGCAGATACTTTTTCAGAAACATCTTTGAACGTCATTAATTATAGAGGTACTTAGCGAACGAGATCTAAATATAATTTATGGCTACCTGTTTTATTAAAATTTAAAATTCATTTTTAAAAGCATTTTTTTTTTTGGGGAAAAAGCGCACTCTCATTAGTATCATTTTGTTGGAATGACGAAATTAGTCTAAACGTCCAAGCAAAAAAAAAAAACTCTAAGATGGGAAGACACTAACACCAGGCGTGCCCATTACTGGAATGAATTACCTGCAACATGCATTTTTATGCAAAATGAAGTTTTGCATTCTCCTATTTGCTTTTTAATTCTAGTCCAACTGGTATGAAGTTTCACGAAACGCAAACTCCACTCCCAATGGACGTAGTACAACATGCAAATGCGTGCGGAAACGCTGCTAAAATAAGGAAAATTATATTCGAGTTCGCGACTTGCCTGGGATGGGGATGGTAATGCAGCGGTTTCAGCCCCCAGAAGGCGCAACGGCAACACGGGAAAAACTGCGGATTAAATTTTAACGCGGCCCGAAATGAACGCAGGAATTATATAACGTTTGAATGGGACGAGGAAGCGGAATAAAATGTAAATACGGGGTGTATTAGGCGGCAAGGATATTATTCGTCCTGCGAAATATACATCAAATTATATTAAATGCGTTTCATGTTTGCCTTCGCCTATTCATTCCAAAGAGCTTTCTGCACCTGTTGCAAGACGTCATATTAAAATCCTTTGAAACGAAAATAAATATGTTACGGGCTTTTAATAACGAGAAGTTTCCGGAAACTCTTCTGAAAGGGATGTTTACACAACCTGGCATAGACGTATAAGATGTCTTCTTGTGTTTAGTTATAACTATTGTAAGAAGATAGAAGAAAGTGGATTAACTACAAATATCTGAACACAAAAATTCTGTCTTCAGTTCTTACTTTGCAAAAATTGTTACCTCACTTTCGTTCGTCAACCCGAAACCAGAGTTCGGCGCATTTGACCCGCTCCGGAGAAATGAGAGGGCCTGCGCCAATCCGTAACTTACCTCGGCACGGAAGTCAGGTCGGTCGTCTTCCCGAAAACGAGATGGAAAATCGGAGTTGTAATCAAGGGAGTAGTAAATAGACCCCGTTCAACCTGCCTTAGAAAAGGGGAAACAACAACAAATTAATAAAACGCCACGAACAAAACGAAAACGTGATCAACAAATGGCGTACGTACAGCAGAGACAGGGAAGGACAAAAAACTACTCACCTCATCGGTGATCCAACGAGCCTTAAGGAGTTGCGCGTCTGCAGATCCGCAACAGCGACCCCAAAAGAACTCCCTCGAGGTGACAGAGTCCGAAAAATGGGGGTCCATACAAACTTTTATAACAGCAAACAAAACCGACCGTCCACTTCGAGTCAACGTGCGCTACCAAGTGATGCCAAGCGCGCACCCAGCACGTCACAAACTTACCTCAAAACGGAGTGTCACGCACAAACTCACGATAAAGAGCTAAAGTCACACCGAAGATTGCAATCAGACTCCACCAACACAAAAAAACCGTAATAAAATTTTATACGCAACATCAAATTACATTCTTTCATCTGTTTGCAACTTTTTTTAAATTAAACCGTGCAAGACCCGAGTCGCTAATGCTTTGTTCTTCCAGTGTGAGATTAGGTGGTCAGAAATTACTTCGTCTTCTTTTATTACTGTTGAACTTGTCTTTGCCGTCGTACTTGTCTTTTCTGGATTAAGCTGCTACCCACCTCAGATTCAGCACGATGTTCTACTAGGGAAATTAACTTCAGCACAATGCCAGCAGCTCAGACGTGACAAGCGTGAGGATCGATCGAACACGAAGAACACTGAGCGCCACTTAAATTTGGCCGGAAACTAAGAAAGGAATTGAAAGAAGAAATGCCAAGAAGAAAGCCAAACTCAGTTGTATACAGTTTTTTTTTAAGAACACAAATAATCGTAATAGAAATTCCTGAAGCCCGTGTCGTAAACGATAATGTAATGATTATGTAGCCATCACTTGGCACCGCCACAAAACCAATATGGAAGACGTTTAACCAACCGTTGCGCCTAGCGACGCAAAATCCGCACCCTTCATACACTGCATATCGCGTGATACATTCAAAGCAGTGGACAGTCTGGAATTCCTTTGATCTTTCGCTGCCAAAGAAAGCTGCTAGGCTTGTTAGCTCAGCTATTCAACTTCCAAGTAACATCCAATCCAATTCAATTCCACTATTGGTAAGTTATCCAGCGAAGTAGTTTTTAGAATATGCATCGAAGCTACCATACCTTGAAGGTGATCACGACGACGAAAGCCGTCGCAAGGAAGATACAAACCCCAAACAACTTGAAGCTTCAACAAGATTTGAACACCTAAACAAGACAATTTTTTAAGAAGGTTGAAAGACTGAGGACAAAAACAAAGTCCCTAACAGAACAAATGAAAAAGCAGAGAAGACTTGGAGATCCAAAAGAAAGAACTCGAAGATAACAAAGACTTGAAGACCTCAACAAACGCTTGAAGGTCAAAAAGACTTCTAAGACACAAAAGACAACCAAGCAATTTTAAGAAGGTTTTCAAACCTTCCAGTCTTCAGACTGAGGACAAAAACCAAGTCCCAAGCGGAAGAAATGAAACAGCAAAGCAGAAGACTTGGAGATCCAAATGAAATAACTTGAATACGACGAAAACTTGCTTCAACAAACGAACTTGAAGGTCAAAAAGTTTTAAAAACTCAAGCGAAAGACGATCCAAACGGAAAGTGACGAAGACTCTCCAAAACCTAAACAAGGATGAGAGTAAAAATGACGAATGCTTGAAGCTGCAAGGGCTTGAAAGTGGCAACAAGAGCTTATAGTCCCAAGAAACGTTCAAAACCTGAACAAAACTTGAAGGTTTAAGAAAAATCGAAGGTCCGAGCTAAGCAAATAGCAGAACGAAAGGCGCAATCAAAGTCCACAAGAAACGAACTTGAAGGTCAAGAAGATTTAAATATTTAAAGATTTAATTTAAAGTTGAAGGCGACCCAAACAAAAAAAAATGAACGTGACGACTTTCCAAAACCCAAACAAAAAGGAAAGTGAGTAAAAATGACAATGTTTGAAGTTGCACGAGCTTGAAGGTAGCGATGAGTGCTTAAAGTCCCGTGCAACACTGAAGGCCTACGTAAAACTTGAAGATTAAAGAACAATCGAAGACCAAAACTAAACGATCAGCTAAGGTTTATAGTTTGAAAGAGGCGAAATCAAAGTCCTAAGCAGAAAAAAGCGAAGATAAAGAAGACTTGGAGATCCAAACGAAAGAACTTGAAGACGACCAAGATTTGAAGGCCGCAACAAACAAACTTGAAGGTCAGAAACATTTAAATATTCAAGCCAAAGGCGATCCAAAAAAAAGTGAAGGTTAGGAAGACTCTTCAAAACCCAAACAAGAAGGAGGGTGGGTGAAAATGACGAATGCTTGAAGCTGCAAGAGCTTGAAGGCGGCAACGGGAGCTTAAAGTATCAAGCAGCGTTGTAAACCTCATCAAAACTTGAAGGTTTAAGAAAAATCGGAGGCCCGAGCTAAGCAAATAGCAGAACGAAAGGCGCAATCAAAGTCCTAAAGACCACAACAAACGAACTTGAAGGTCGAAAAGACTTAAACATTCAAGCGAACGACGACCCAATCAAAAAGAAAGTGAATTTGACGAAGACTTTCCGAAACCCAAACAAAAAGTAGAGTGAGTCAAAATGACAATGCTTGAAGTTGCAAGAGCTTGAAGGTAGCGATGAGTGCTTAAAGTCCTGAGCAACACTAAAGGCTTAAGTAAAACTTGAAGATTCAAGAACAATCGAAGCCCAAACTAAGCAATTAGCTAAGGTTTATAGATTGGAAGAGGCGAAATCAATGCTTAAAGTCCTGAGCAATACTAAATGCTTAAGTAAAACTTGAAGATTCAAGAACAATCGAAACCCAAACTAAACAATTAGGTAAGGTTTATAGATTGGAAAAGGCGAAATCAAAGTCCTATGCAGAAGAAAACGAAGATAAAGAAGACTTGGAGACCCGAACGAAAGAACTTGAAGACAACCGAGCTTTGAAGACCCCAACAAAAAAAAGAAAGTGAAGGTTAGGAAGACTCTTCAAAAACCAAACGAAAAGGAGAGTGAGTAAAAATGACGTATGCTTGAAGTTGCTGGAGCTTGAAGGTGGCGATGAGAACTTAAAGATTCAAGTACAATCGAAGGCCCGAATTAATCAGTTAGCACACGTCGTAAACGATAATGTTCCTTCGGAACGTGAACACTGAAAACGGGGTTAAGCCCCACAAGACACCAACCGTACCGCGAAGAAGTCGAAAAAGACACTTGCTTAACCAAGTTGAAACATAGATTAAATAGCCTTCATCACTGGCTTCGCTCCAAAACCAATACGAAAGACGTTCGGCCAACCGTTGCGCTTAGCTACGCAAAATCTGAATCCTTCATATACTGCATATCGCGTGAGACGTTCAAAACAGCGGGCAGTCTGGAATTCCCTTGATCTCTCGCCGCCAAAGAAAGCCGACACCCACAAGTGCTCGCTTTAAATAAAAATGAAAAGGGATTGAATTCGAAACCGTACATTCCTAGCATTCGCAGACGGCAGGCGGCTTATTTTGATCGCAGGTCTTACACCAGATGGCATTATACTGCGAAATAGTCGCTAGATATTAATAACTATACCGCAACGGAAATACACTTTCCCTCTCAATCTTTAATGTCCCGTATTTGTATTTAAAAGTAGATAGCAATTTTAACTTAACAGTATATAATTGTACAGTTACTGAATCAAATAAATTTTAGATAAAACGACTTCGTAAATAATATCAATCTAAAGAAAAATTGTACGTAAGAATTAAGGTCATATTATGATGAGAAATAGCATATCTCGCCCAAGTGCGGAACGATTCACGAAATGTACCTCACAAGATTAACTACAACGCAGAAATGCAGGCGACATCAAAAGGAGCCGCTTGGAGCTAACATAAACCAGAGGTTAGGAAGGTCTCACTCTCTTCGCCGGGCTCGTTTTGCACTAAAAACAAAACTTGTCTTCCGTGTTAGCTAAAAGTTAGTTTTATAGACCTTGAAGTGGAATTCATCTTTATTCACCTTTATTGAATGATTTTCAGGCCTCGTTTCAGACTTCAAAAACAATCCAAACTGTTCTGCAGATGCAACTTGATTGAAGCGAGTTTACTTCCACTTCGAGGTTAGATGCTTCTACCCATTTTATTAAGTGCTAATCAATCCATTTCCTTTTGATTTCGTAAATTTTGTCAGTTTGTTTAGGCAAGTCTTGTTCACCTTAAGTTAGTCTTCACGCTTCGACATTATTTTCATTTCGACACTCGCGTGTGTGATCTCCTGAGGTTTGTACATAATTGTGATGCAAAATTAGAAAAATATAGTGTTCCTGAAACCCTTTGAACCTTAAGTGTTAGCTGGTTTGTTTTAAGCAAATTCTTCCGAGCGCATTAACCGTTTCTGCACTGAAAAACAGAGATAGTTAGATGATGGTGTTGCGTGAGCCGTGCTTATAATTGATTTCTTTGTTTTGACAGAAGAATCCGTTTTTTCGTTTCCTCAGTTTCTTCTTCTTTTGCGACTATCCTTCCTATCGAGGATGTGTACGATTTGAATATGAGAGTTTCATTTACGTGTTGCCGACGCTTAATAAACGGCATACCCTCCCGAAGGTCATCAGTATGCGGCAGTTAGTACAAACGACGTAACTGAAGTTCGACGTTTTCACGAGTGGCGGTATTACCCCGTGAGACTGACAGCTGGATGGTAACTGACCCATTTGGACTCCGAAATTGTAACATACACAACATCTTCCTAATTTCTTTAACAAATTAGGAAGTGCTTTAATTATCCAATGTATTATGATATTATATTATATTTGTGTACAAAATTCCGGTTACTTACACTATTTGCTTCTTTTGTTAAATTTATTTGAATTGGAAATGAAAAAGTTCTTATGCAATTGCAAGTGCCTATTCTGTCTAATGCACGGACATTTAAAATTTTTACGGCGCACTAAAAAGCGCGCGAAATGAAGAAAATTTAATGGAATACGTTCATCATATCCGTGCGCTTTGCCGGCTTTAAAACTTCCACAAAATGCATACATTAAGGAAGCTCGAAAAAAGACGACGACGGATAAAAACGCCACCTACTTCATTTGCATGCGATTTTAATTTTAAAATCTGGCCGCCTTATCTTGCGAGCGAAGACAATGAAATCGTCCCCTTTTTTCCAGCTGCAATCCAGACGGGGGATAACGAGGTGTTTATATAAAGGTGGCTTGTATTCATTCGGCCCGCAAAAAGCCATGAATTTGTAGCATGCTAATTCGGTCGAATACATTTGTTTAACCAATGGGAATGATGAGTTTTATGGGGGCAAGACGGGTCATAAATTAACGGCGCGGCGTCGTCGCCCTTATGAAAGCCGTAAAGTAACTTCGGACATTTTCATGATGAACTGCCGTACGTGCTTAATTTCGTGTTCCTGGCGAAACTTCCTCCACCTTCGTGCAGTGGGGGATAATTTTGATACATGTTGCACCTCCACGACAAAGTTTACGTAACGTAGTGAACATCGAGTAATAAACGAAAGTTCGAGAGAAGAAGAAGAAGCTTTCTACTTTTTATTATTTTACTTATACATGTTTGTTTTTGTCACATTAGAAAAGAGAAATGGAAGCTTGTAGTTTTAGTTACATTTGTTTTATAAGTTGTAGTTTAAACTCCGATTAAAGAAGATCTTGCTTGTAACTCTTTTTGCCTTTCCACCCTTGCTATTACTAACTATATTAGTCCTTACCGCGCCCCATGCCCTTTTGGCGTTCTTCTTCCCTTTGCTTTACTTTAGTTTTTCCTTCTCATCATACAACCCCATCAAACTGTCTTTATTCTATTATTTTCTTACAGGTCAAAATTCTTTTCTTGTTTTCAGACACCTTGTATAACAATAATTTCCAATTTGTCCAATTCTTTTTTCTTCGAGCTATTTTTAGCGTGTCGGAAAAGCAAGGCGTGTCGCCCTGGGCGTGTGAGCGGAATGTGTTTTACGGCCGCTCGAGTTCTGAATTCGCGGAGTGTTTATTTACTTCGCTTTATATTCATTTCATTTCAAATTAAAAACGCGTTTCTCGAATTTATCTAAAATCGCAGGGAAGTTCATGATTTACGAAATAATTTCAGGTGACGCCAAGGCGGCGATTTCGTTTTCGCTTCTCGTTTGCGATGGATTGTAAAATACCACGGCCGCTCTTTGGACGCGATCGTAACCCTTGATATTCGAATCTGATTGGATAAGGCTGATGTTACACTCTGCCGGATTGGTTTATTTTCTTCGGTCCTTTTCTTTTCTTCCTTTGACTTTTTCAACCCGTTATTCCGAATCGAGTCTACAACGAATTATTCTAGAATTAGTTTAGCGAAGCGTTTTTTGCGCGTTTTCGAATCTTGCCCAACCGACGGCTGACTTTCTTGTGTTTGATTTGGAACTTTTCTATCTATGTTAATTTTGTTGATTGAAGCAATAGAAACAAAGATTGTGTAATATTTTAGATGAGTCGCGTTTTCTTGATTTTCCCGTGGTACCTACCTCGTTTTCGCTTCTCGTTTGCGATGGATTGTGAAACACCACGGCCGCTCTTTGGACGCGATCGTAACCCTTGATATTCGAATCTGATTGGATAAGGCTGATGTTACACTCTGCCGGATTGGTTTATTTTCTTCGGTCCTTTTCTTTTCTCCCTTTAACTATTTCAACCCGTTACCCCGAATCGAGTCTACAACGAATTTTTCTAGAATTAGTTTAGCGAAGCGTTTTTTGCGCGTTTTCGAATCTTGCCCAACCGACGGCTGACTTTCTTGTGTTTGATTTGGAACTTTTCTATCTATGTTAATTTTGTTGATTGAAGCAAAAGAAACGAAGATGGTGTAATATTTTAGACGAGCCGCGTTTTCTTGATTTTCCCGTGGTACCTACCTCGTTTTCGCTTCTCGTTTGCGATGGATTGTGAAATACCACGGCCGCTCTTCGGACGCGATCGTAACCCTTGATATTCGAATCTGATTGGATAAGGCTGACGTTACACTCTGCCGGATTGGTTTATTTTCTTCGGTCCTTTTCTTTTCTCCCTTTAACTATTTCAACCCGTTACCCCGAATCGAGTCTACAACGAATTATTCTAGAATTAGTTTAGCGAAGCGTTTTTTTGCGCGTTTTCGAATCTTGCCCAACCGACGGCTGACGTTCTTGTGTTTGATTTGGAACTTTTCTATCTATGTTAATTTTGTTGATTGAAGCAATAGATACGAAGATTGTGTAATACTTTAGATGAGCCGCGTTTTCTTGATTTTCCCGTGGTACCTACCTCGTTTTCGCTTCTCGTTTACGATGGATTGTGAAATACCACGGTCGCTCCTTGGACGCGATCGTAACCCTTGATATTCGAATCTGATTGGATAAGGCTGATGTTACACTCTGCCGGATTGGTTTATTTTCTTCGGTCCTTTTCTCTTCTCCCTTTTGACTTTTTCAACCCATTACCCCGAATCGAGTCTACAACGAATTATTCTAGAATTAGTTTAGCGAAGCGTTTTTTTGCGCGTTTTCGAATCTTGCCCAACCGACGGCTGACGTTCTTGTGTTTGATTTGGAACTTTTCTATCTATGTTAATTTTGTTGATTGAAGCAATAGATACGAAGATTGTGTAATGCTTTAGATGAGCCGCGTTTTCTTGATTTTCCCGTGGTACCTACCTCGTTTTCGCTTCTCGTTTGCGATGGATTGTGAAACACCACGGCCGCTCTTTGGACGCGATCGTAACCCTTGATATTCGAATCTGATTGGATAAGGCTGATGTTACACTCTGCCGGATTGGTTTATTTTCTTCGGTCCTTTTCTTTTCTCCCTTTAACTATTTCAACCCGTTACCCCGAATCGAGTCTACAACGAATTTTTCTAGAATTAGTTTAGCGAAGCGTTTTTTGCGCGTTTTCGAATCTTGCCCAACCGACGGCTGACTTTCTTGTGTTTGATTTGGAACTTTTCTATCTATGTTAATTTTGTTGATTGAAGCAAAAGAAACGAAGATGGTGTAATATTTTAGACGAGCCGCGTTTTCTTGATTTTCCCGTGGTACCTACCTCGTTTTCGCTTCTCGTTTGCGATGGATTGTGAAATACCACGGCCGCTCTTCGGACGCGATCGTAACCCTTGATATTCGAATCTGATTGGATAAGGCTGACGTTACACTCTGCCGGATTGGTTTATTTTCTTCGGTCCTTTTCTTTTCTCCCTTTAACTATTTCAACCCGTTACCCCGAATCGAGTCTACAACGAATTATTCTAGAATTAGTTTAGCGAAGCGTTTTTTTGCGCGTTTTCGAATCTTGCCCAACCGACGGCTGACGTTCTTGTGTTTGATTTGGAACTTTTCTATCTATGTTAATTTTGTTGATTGAAGCAATAGATACGAAGATTGTGTAATGCTTTAGATGAGCCGCGTTTTCTTGATTTTCCCGTGGTACCTACCTCGTTTTCGCTTCTCGTTTGCGATGGATTGTGAAATACCACGGCCGCTCCTTGGACGCGATCGTAACCCTTGATATTCGAATCTGATTGGATAAGGCTGATGTTACACTCTGCCGGATTGGTTTATTTTCTTCGGTCCTTTTCTCTTCTCCCTTTTGACTTTTTCAACCCATTACCCCGAATCGAGTCTACAACGAATTATTCTAGAATTAGTTTAGCGAAGCGTTTCTTGCGCGTTTTCGAATCTTTCCCAACCGATGGCTGACTTTCTTATGTTTAATTTGGAACTTTTCTATATATGTTAATTTTGTTGGTTGAAGCAATAGAAACAAAGATTGTGTAATATTTTAGATGAGTCGCGTTTTCTTGATTTTCCCGCGATACCTAGTATTAAAAAAAATTATGTGCGCGCCCTTTGAGGTAATTTTCGCGTTTGGATTGATAACTCCCACCCTCCCATTGCAGTTGACCACCGAAGCCGTTCGTCACGGTGTTAACCTTTCAATCACCTGAACAGGTACGTAGCAACTTGTTTGCAACAAACAAAAGCGAGCTAAACAGAAGTCGGTAGTTCGTGCTAAACAATTTCCGTGGCGATTAAACCTGTGTCGATGACCGTACTTGTGAAATGCCGACTAAACAATTTTGTCAATTAACCATAAACATCCTCGCATTAAATGTTGGGTAACGCCAAAAGTGAATAACGAAATTAGGTAATAATTTTTCAAACGTGATAATATGTTTATTTTATAAACTTTTAATTTGCCAATTAAACAATAATACCTATTGATGTGGAAGGTTTCCAAGCGAAATTTTGGCGGAGGCGCCGATTAGAAGGAAATCTAATTATCCCGCACTAGTGTCTAATGTTGTTTCATTTCCCTTCCGTTTGTCTTGGCGAACGTCGGCGGAAAATGTCAGATTGATTATCCCTCCTCGCGTTTAAAAACAGGCACGCCCCGAAGATGAAAGTGCAGTCGA
The DNA here is from genome assembly GCA_036172665.1 of Prosopocoilus inquinatus. Lineage (NCBI taxonomy): Eukaryota > Metazoa > Arthropoda > Insecta > Coleoptera > Lucanidae > Prosopocoilus > Prosopocoilus inquinatus. Next base: position 38,501,029 of record CM069877.1, read on the forward strand.
AACGGCGACTTCAAAGAACACGTACCGATGAAGTACTGAGGCATTCCGAACGCTCCGCTGAAATTTAAATGAGAATTTAATTCTGCCTTTGTGAGGAGAGCTTCTGAACACTATTAAGTATTAAGGGATACTCTATTAGAAGTTGTGCTCGTGCACAAACTGTTAAGTGCTATGCGGCAGAGCCACTGCGTCAAACAAAAATTCAATCGACTTTAAACATTGTCATTTTCATGTTAATTACTTTGTTATTGAAAGAAATTTATTAAATTGCAATAAGTATCTGATTTATACAGGGTGAAAGGGATTCAGCTAGCCGTGAACTTGACGGGGTCATATCCGATTCACCCTGTATACATTAGTAAAAGAAACTTCTTGAATTGCAATCTGTGCACTCTGATTTATACAGGGTGAAAGGGATTAGGCCAGGCGTTAACTTCACGGGGTCAAATCCGATTCACCCTGTATACATAAAATAAGCGTGTAAAACAATCCTCGACATTTTTCTAATTTCCAGAATTGGAGATTCGATCTCCAAGATTTACCGGGTCGAGTTGGCTGGCATTTCCGGCCCTGCGAGGCGCATACAAGCACGTTCAAGTCACCCTCGAGCTCCGTCCGGAGGCCTACGATGGTATCTTTTTCCTGACAGGCGAACGAGATGACATGGCCGGGGATTTCATGGCCCTCCTGCTACATCAGGGCTTCGTGGAGTTTCGGTGAGCATTTCATGAAATTCTAATTTGGCTTTAGTCCGTTGCGCGTCGCGCGTCGCCCACCCTCGCGGTCGCGTATATAAACTACGAATGAAGTCGTTCGTTCCATCGCGGCCGTACAACAAAATTTAATTTAAAACTTTCGAGCCACACACACATCGAACGCCAGAAATGAAATTTGGAACAAGTATATGGGGCTTCAATTAACTTGTCGCCGCCCGTGAATTGTAAAGACTTTCCGCTTCTGAGTTGTAATTTAATTATCTTATCATTACATCGTTCTTTTGGTAGAGATCGAAACGATAATTTTGAGACGGGGCGTAGAGAAAGAGCAACGTGCAATATAAACACCTTTATTATTATTATATTATCACTGCTGCTCTTAAATGTGTGCTCGAGTATTTATAGACGTTATGACGTGTAACTGTTTAATGGGAACCTAAACTCCTCGTAATTTGATTGGCACGCCCAAGGTTAGTTTTGCACACGTTACTATATCTTCAGCGATGCAGCATTTCGCATGTTTCCGTTTGTTCAAGACCGTATTACATATGTTATTTACAAATAATTCCTATTTGCCACAGCTACGGATAGATAAAAAAATTCTAAGTATTGGCGAAAATCTAAAATCAGGAGGCCAATTATATTTCACGACCAAGCGGTAATGTTTTAAAAACTATTTTACGTTTTTTACGTACATTTTACGTCAAACATAACAATAATTGAATAAACGCTTTTCACAAAAACTGAAACCGTAATTAATTAATTAATTTTTAAGAATTTTTTGTTATTTTGGTACACCTAAAATAATTAAGATAATTATAATTTAGAAATGAGGTTGCAATGTGACTCATTTGAAAACGAAATGAAATACGTACTGCTACCTCCAAAATGCGATTACGTTATCTCCTGTTTAATTAACGAAAACGGTGGCAAGTTAGCGTTAATAGAGTCTATCAGCTGCCCCGAGCCTAGAACTTAGATGCAGAAAGGTTTGAAGTCAAAGTCCAAGGGCGCTAAGAAGTAAGATCCCCCAGCTGACTTCTACGCCACGGCAAAACCGCCTTCCAAGGTTCACAGCGTGCGTCAAAATTCGGAAAACGTCCAGGAAAAGTTTTACACTCAGGCATTCAAAATAGTTAGTCGTCGCAGCAAAACACAGGGACGTACTTAAAAGACGTATAATTAACGCACAAAAATATATTAACAGTTCTGTGATAATAACAGCCCATCCGCTTAAAATACAGCTTTGCGAACAGTGGATATAACTAAAATCTTCGACTTTAGTAATTAAGCGAGGTTCAATCAGATCTAGTACTGGTCTATACAAACGTGAACCGATAATCTATTCTACTTAAATAGAACGCAACTTAAATCGCTCAAAAATCAACGTCACGGAGCAACGCCGCCACTCGTGGGAACACCAAACTTCAGTTTCGTCGCTTGTTGCCAACTGTCGCGCACCGATAAATAGAACGCAACTTAAATCGCTCGGGAAAAATTAAATTAATGTACTAATATGTGCCGGTATATTTGAGTCAAGTACCACCATACGATAAATAACTAGAATAAGCAAATTAGTACGTCACGATTTCTGCTCGAGTTCGAATGGGTCATTCTCATCAGCTATTAAACGAAAACTAACGACATGGCGCAGCGCCGCCGTTCGTGGATACGTCAGACTTCAGTTTCGTCGCTTGTTGCCAACTGTCGTGCACCGATGAATAGAACGCAACTTAAATCGTTCGGAAAAAAGTAAAATTAATGCACAAACATGTGCAGGTGTATTTGCGTCATGTCCTAATGTACGATAAATAAATAGAATAAGCAAATTGGTATGTTACGATTTCTGCAGGAGTTCGAATGGGCCGTTGTCATCAATTATTTTACGAAAACCAACGTCACGAAGCAGCGGCGCCACTCGTAGGTACGTCGAACTTTAGTTTTGTCGCTTGTTGCCAACCGTCGTACACCGTTGACCTTCGGAAGAATACGCGTTACTAGGCGACGGCCATAGGTGAAATTCCGCTCGGACTTAAATCGTATACGCCCCCAATAGGGACATACTCGTTGAAGATAGAGGAGAAATGATGTGACTGGAAAGAAAAAGTAGCAGAAGAAGCGAAATTCTCTTTCTGTTCGAAGTAGAAACGGGTTATCCGCCGGATATAAATAGAATAAGTAAATTGGTACGTTACGGTTTCTGTTGGAGTTCAGTTCATTTTTATTAGTTGTGAGACTAATACCAATGTCACGGAGCAGCGTCGCCACTCGTGGATACATCAGACTTCAATTTCGTCACTTGTTGCCAACTATCGTGGCCTTCGGAAAGGCATGCTGTTACTAAGCGATGACGATATATGACATTCCGCTGCGTACTTGAGTCGTATACGCCCCCAAAAAGGAAATACGTACTCACCGAAGAAAGCGGAGAAACGATGTAGCAGGAAAAAAAGTAGCGGAAGAAGCGGATTTCTCTTTCTGTTCGAAGTACAAACGGATTATCCGCTCGGTAAAATTTACGTACAGCAAACCAAACGTCACGCAAGGCTCCAAGGATTCCAATAGCAATGTATTTTTGAGATTTTTCATAATTCGAGAGATCACATAAGAGAGATCGCAAAGTGAAGCTGCATGCGGATGCCGAAAGCGAACAACCAACAACCAAAAATGACGACGAATCAAAATACTGAACGAATTAACGCGACCACAAAATTCCAAAATTTGCATGTAACTGTGCAGCTGCGAACTTTTATAATAAAATCTAAGTGAGTTTAAAATATTCAAAGAAATGAGAAGACACTATGATATTAATGTTAAAAAAAGAGACATTTGCGTATTGTAATAGAATACATTGCATTCACAAAGAAAAATAACGTTAAGTCAGAATGAGTTATAAAGAAGCCCCATGCGTTTCTGTAACACAGTTTACAGCTCGAGCGAATTCTAAGAATTCTGGACTAGCCCAGTTCAAGTTTATAATGTAAGACGAGGAGCGAACCATTTTCGATAATTTTAAAAATAAGGAGGCGCCGTCCAGCAAACCGTGGAAACAATATAAAGACGACTTCCAGCTAGATTATACCGAGAACTAGGTCACAAACCAGGAATTTTGAAAAGATTTCGTTTTTCTTCTAATCTGTCAGTTTTTTCCACCCCCCCGTCTACCCTCATAGAAATTGTAACGTTCAAGCAAAATGCATGCTTAGCACTACAAAGATAAATCAAGACCTGTTGGCAAAAAATAATAGTTCGGGTATTTATGCTAACAATGGGAAGCGCACCTATGATTACACAAAGGAATCTATTGTTCTAATAATAAAGAAGATGGAGGTTATGGATTATTTGAAACATGATCGAAATTGAACTCTTGCATTATTTGCATAAAAGGCTAAGATATCACGCGACGCTCACTACTTAGATAAAGAGTCTATTGTTATCGTAAATACACCGATGATTTATGAAAATTAATAAAGTAAAAAAATTGATATTTTTTGGAACTGTAATAAAATAATAAAAATGAAAAGCAATAAAGAGAAGCATTGAAATGATATTGAGAGTATTTAAAATGATCCTTCTCCAAAAGGTTTGTCCTTGCAAACGTCCTTCTGTGTACCCAGCGTCGAAAACGAAATTTGAACACATTCGCACGTCCCCTCAATTAACTTGTCACTTTAAATTTCGGAGCGCACCGCGCTTCCGAAATTAACTTTCTTTTAATTTTGTAACGTCCTATTTCGTACACCGACGTCCCTTTTTTTTAATTAAAACCCCACTAGTTGGGCTCACACAAACACACACACGCGGGAGCGTTTAAAATAATTACAGTTGCTTTCCATTTAATTTGGAAACTCTTTATTTTATTGCTGCTAACGAGGGTTTCCCCCTCTGATGCGGATTGCGCGAGTTAAATTATGGAAAATAAAACGCGTACTTCTGTATAATTCGAATGTTACATTGTGTCAGAAACGAACGACTTTTTGGTGGTTTGCGTAAACTTCGCAGCATAAAACAGGTGATGTGTAATTTCAGCAAGGTGTTGACTAACAGCACTCTTCGCCGCCACCTGTAAACATAGTAGCTGTATAGGGCCATTTCCAGGTAATAATAGTTCCTAACCGTACTTTCCTCGAAATTAATGACCCAGACAGCACGGAGTCGTTAGTGCTGTTATGAAGGACTAAAAGTGAATTTGCCACTAACGGCCGTCTCGAGTAACTTACTTCATAACAACATGTAATACCGTACCTTGATGTCGTTCTTTACTCCATCCGCAAGTTCACTGCACCTTTTTCTTTTATTTAACAAAAAAGCAAACAAAAAACTTTAATAATTAAAACTAACCGGAATCAGGTCGGGATTTACATTATTGCTTTAATATCGTAACGATGACTTAAGCTTAATTCGCAATAAAAATTGGTAATTTTGCAGGAAAAAAAGTTAAATTAATGCACAAACATGTGCAGCTATTTTTGCGTCAAGTCCTAAATAACTAGAATAAGCTAATTAGTACGTTACGGTTTCTGTTGGAAGTCGAATGGGTCGTTGTCGTCAGCTGTGAGACGAAAACCAACGTCACGGAGCAGCGCCGTCACTCGTGGTAACGTCAAACTTCAGTTTCGTCACTAACTAAGCCCTAAAGTACGGACAGTACGTATCTAACATCAAAATTATCAGTTTTGCAAAGGAATTCAATTGGTACAGGAGATAATACTGAAATAAATCCGACCTTTAGCAAGATGTGTGTCACGTTGCGTGGGCGAATTCCCAGCTCCAGCTGTTCGTCCTCCGGCGAAACTTTCGCGGGCCTAGACACGCTTGGCAGGGATAATTCGGGGCGAGAGGTTGGATATTCAGCCCCTCCAATTTAGGCTAAAGGGAGGAAACAAAGAAGAAACATAGAATACGGACCGTGTTGGCAACAGACAAATCCAACTCACCTGGAGGATATAGGTTCCGCCAAGCTGACAAAAGCGCGTGTGAACACGGCTTTAATCGAAGCGAACCTCCAAACCGTGGCTTTCATTTCAACCTCCCTGAGAGGGAAATGCTTTTAATCTCTCAGACGAGATACCAAACTCGAAAAACACTCGATTTCCAAATCGTGGAAAAAGTGAATCTATTGCCAGCACAGTTCCGAGAGCGAAGAAGAAGAGAGAGCTAACAGAAAAAAGCGAGATATAAAAGGGTAAGCCAATCCGGTGAAATGTGACATAAGGTCCGTCGAATCAAAATTAAATACCAAGGGTTAGGGAAGCGATTGCAACGACGTACAATAAAGGTCGCAAATGTGTTACTAAGTGTTAAATTATTATTAGAACAAAATAGGGCTATCTCATTACAAAACCACAGTGGCATTATTAGCTAGCTGTAGTTTAGATTCATTTGCAATGACCACTGAAGCATCATCAGCAAACCAACAGTTGAGCCCAGAGCTAAGTACTGAAGGTAATTCATTCACAAATATTATGTAAAACAGAGGACCAAGTATGGACCCCTGTGGAACACCCGCGGACATTAAAAACTGGGCTGGATCTGAAGTTATTAACGTGTACAATTTGACATCTGTTGGAAAGGTACGAACTGAATCAGTGTAGAACTTGACTAGAATTGTAATATAACTTTTCAGGCGGTAAGCGAAGTTTTTACAAAAACACTACACCACCAGTGGTTTACGTTGAAGCAAAAGCAAATCTTTGAGGTCACTGTTGTTAAAATTTTGAAGATTAAGCAAAATGACTTTAAAGTTATGGCATACCTCTACTGGGCTGCCGACGTTTTCTCGATATTTCAATTTTCTTGATTACTACGTAGGATACCTTTAGACGGTTGATTTTTAACAACCCGCGAAGTAGTAACGGCCCCAGTATTTGCAGAAGCCCTATTTCTTCCTAATCTATCATTTGCACATTGCATGTTCCTGCAGTATTAAGTGTTACAGAGTGTACCCGGAAGTATCCTTGATATGATGATTCCGGGTTGCAAGCACGTTGTTTGTTTGAATTTTTTGTAGCGCTATCTTTACTTCGAAATTCCTTAAGATTAATATTTATGAGGTTTTTTCAATCTGTAAAGGATTTCGTTGATTCAATTCGCGAAAGTTTGATATGATTAGTGTTGATAGGTGGGCACATAGTTTAGTTTTACCAACAGCATTCATAATGTTACGCTAGCCCTTTGCTCCTTCTTAACTTGGGATTTTAGGCGCTTCCACCATGTTACGCTAACGGTGGGCTTCCACCATATTATACCTGGGTCTTCATCATTGTCGCGCATTCAATGGTCTGCCAGTCTGTGTTGCCGATCGTCCTCGACACAGACGAATCACGTGCAATGTTCCGGCGTTGATGATGCTGAGGACTGTATGGGCTGCCGTACTCCGAAACTGTTGTCGGAGTTGGTCCGCCTCGAGTTGATCAACAGGATTCTCAACAGCTTCTCGGGATATTCACAGGGGTGACAATAAGGTTGTTCGTTGAGACGGGGTTGATGGGTCGGCGTTGGGGTCCAGGGCGTCGGTGTTGCGGTCCAGGGTGTCGGCGTTGCGGTCCAGGGCGTCGGCGTTGCGGTCCAGGGCATCGGAATAGCGGCCCGGGGCGTAGGCGATGGTGTTAAGAACCAGGGCGTCCGGGACGGCATTTAGAAGCAGAGTGTCAGCGATAGCCTTCGTGAAGGGGGTAGGCCCTTGTTGTGAGTCGCACCAGGTCTTAGTGATTGACTGTAATCCCAAATTCGACCCGGCCTACGTACTAGTTTGTTCACCAAGCTTTGCTTTACTTGACCTGGCCACGAATTATAATTAGTGGCTTAGTCGAGTAATAATTATTACTTGAGTTCTGCGACATGCATCATGTGCATGTTCTGATTTCATGGTTCACGCGAAGCCTTCTGCTGAGGTTTGAGTTTCAAAAATGGAATGCGATTGCAAGTCGATTACACGTAACGCTTAAAAATGTTAATTATTTCCGGCAAATTTAAAGGACGTAGACACTCTTATTGTTTGCACAACTAAAAAAAATTATGACATGGATTACGCACTTTATAAATGGCATTGGACGGGGTCACATGGCTCTGTCCAACAAAAAAAAAGAGAAACAATCGATCTATCCAAATAATTACTGTTTATAATCTGTCAGCGTTTATTTAAAATTCCTTTGACATTAATATCGTTTAACAGAACTTGTATTGGGTTTAATAAACATTTTTAAAAGGAATATCAAAAAGAATTAAATTAAATTCATAATTGAAAACAAATTTTATTATTAAAAAAAATCAATTCGTAGTTTAAATTAAATTTTATTATTTTTTAAAGTGTATTTGTTTTTTTTTTTAAGTGTATTTGTTTTTTTTTTGCAATAACTTTCCAGAATTAACAAAAGATACTTTCGAAAGCCAACAGTTAAATAAAATTTTGATTTTTCTGCTTTTTTCTTAATTAAAGATGTTTTTTAATTTCTATTTAATCCCCTCCCTTTCCCTGTAACTTAACCCCTCGAACTAATTTAATTAATTTAATTTAATAATCATGTTTGCTTTAAATTAATTTTACTGATTATTACATCATTCGTTTAGGCCGGGGATTCCCAAACTTTTTCAAAGTACCGACCGGAGATTCCACACCCCATTCCCCTTCTACGTTCCCTTTAATCTAATTTAATCGTTCTGTTTCCTTTAATCTATCGTATTTAATTAACTTAACCGATTAATTATATTTTTTAAACTGGGAATTCCCAGCCTTTTAAAAGCATCAACCCCGACATACAAAAATTTATCATGTTTTTAGAAAAATAGAATAATACGACATAGAGCTTATTTAATAGACTAATTTAATCATTCTGTTTCCTTTAATCTGTCGTATTTAATGAACTTAACTGATTAATCCCTAATTACATTTTTTAAACTGGGAATTCCCAGCCTTTTAAAAGTTTCAACCCCGACATACAAAAATATATCATGTGTTTAGAAAAATAGAATAATACGACGTAGAGCTTATTTAATAGACTGGGCCGATTTCATACTCGAACCAAAGGAGACTTTGAAATGAATGTCACATTCTGATAATTACGTTTTTGCATCTTTTTGGACACGTGACTGTGACTTTTAAGTAAAGTCTCCTTTAGTTCGATTATGAAATTGGGCCTAAAAGTTTATCAGCGCCAAAAGACTCATAAAGTTCATCGACCCTAAGAGACCTCTGCAGTTTTTAATTTGGAAATTTTTTTCAATGGATTCACTTCGTTCGGTGAGAGTGCACAGACCAATGGTAAACACCCTAATTAAAATAACACGCAAAATTATACAAAATAATAATAATAATAGCATTTATTCGAACTCTCGTATGTACATACACATTAGTAAATAACAAAAATTATTTGTCGAATCGCAGGGTTGATTTCAGATTAACATAAAGTTGTCTGATTTACAAATCAACCATGAAGGTAGTGAAAAAAAACTATTAGATTAGAAAAAAAAAACATTGCGTATTAAGCTTGAAAATAATTCAGTATTTGCTGTCTTCTCTAATTAAATTAAGAAAAATATTAAAGCAACTCATCTATGGAAAACTAAATAAAGGGAAAATTCACATGCTCAAGAGGTGTCTCTTGAAAGCAACAATCGAACACATTTTTAATTCGGACGGTAACTTATTATAAATTTTAGAAATATTAAAGGTAAAGGATCTTTCGAATATGGCAGTTTTATGACTAGCAGGCGTTAATAGTCCCTTAAAACGAAGGTTTCTGTTGTGAACGTCCGTACGAAAACTTATTTTATTATACAAGTAAGGTGGTATCAGGGTCTGAATAATTTTATGAAAAAAACAAGCAGAATTTAACAGTCTTCTTGTCTTCATATTCAGCCAAGTAAGTTCTTTTAATTTAATCGATACATGACTCCTTCTTCGCAGACCAAATATTAATCTTATGCATGAATTCTGAACTTTCTGAATTCTCTTCGAGTCTATATAATTTAAACATGGATCATAGACTATATCGCAGAAATTAAAATGCGAAAGTACCAAACATTCCAACAAAACACATCTAAAACGTTTATTTAAAAATGATCGATTGGCGTAAATTAATTTCAAGTTTGAAATTGCTTTCTGAATACATGCAGAAATATGCTTGGAGAAACGTAAGTTAGTATCAACATATAAGCCCAAATTTTTAACTATTTCAAGCGGAGATAATGTAGAGTCGCCAATCTTAACTGAAAAATGATTTTTAATATTTTCTCGAGCCTTCACTGCGCCAAACAAAATAAGTTTCGATTTAGAAGGATTAATGATTAGAGAATGCTTTCTCGAATAATCTAATAACGAAACAAGGTCAGCATTGATATTTTCCAGGGCATCGATAGCATTTTCTGGACGAAAGGAATAAAATAATTGAAGATCATCAGCATAACGATGTACTTGACAGTATCTTAAAACACTAGTGAGATTGCCAGTATATATATTAAATAATAAGGGCCCCAAGATTGAACCTTGAGGTACACCTTGTGATAATTTTAAAACATCAGAAACAGACGAACCGATCATAACTTTTTGCGATCGATTCATAAGAAAGTCTTTAATTAGTTTGACAGCATCGCAAGAAAACCCAATGTACTTCAGAATAGCCAGTAGAAGACTGTGACTAACGGTGTCAAAAGCTCTAGAGAAATCTATTAATATTAATACTGTAAGTTTACCGACTTCAATATTTCTAAAAATTTCGTCCGTAATATCACATAATACTGTCGCACAACTGAAGCCAGTCCGAAAGTCGAGCAGGCAAGATATTATACCTACTTAAATGAACATTAATTTGTTTATTTATAACTTTCTCTAGAACTTTTGACAAACAAGGAAGAATGCTAATAGCACGAAGATCTTGAAAGTTTTGGGGATGACTTATTTTTGGTAGTGGATGAACTAAGGCAACTTTCCAACAAGATGGAAATTCACTGTTTACCAGACAACGATTTATGATAAATGTGATGTAAGGAATCAAAAATGGGCAACATATATCGATCATTTTAATATTGAGACCTTCGCTGCTGGTACTTACAGATTTTATGTTTGATAAAATTTTAGAGACTTCCTGTTCTGAAACTAATTCGAAAAAAAGAAAAGAGTCAAAATTCACTTGATGTTGGTTTTGATAAAAGTTTAAAAGTTCGACATCATCATTAAAAGGTGGAATAGAATTAATGAAGAAATGGTTAATAGCATTAACATCAGACAAATGATCAGGAATAGTTTTACGTCTATGAGAATAGATATTTAATTCATTAAGTTTGTTCCACATGGTTCTCGGAGTTGCATGAGTAAGAGTATAATTAAAATAAGCTTTCTTTTCTTGTCTAACAGCATTGGTGGCCAGATTTCGAAGTGTTTTATAGTATTCCCAGTGTACAGGCAATTTAGTTTTAGTAAAACGTTTATGCGCCTCATCACGTAAAGATATAATTAACTTGATTGTGTCTGTGAGCCAAGGAGGTTTAGGTTTCGTTATTTTAGATGTAATAAAAGGAGCGTGTATGTCAAATAAGCCTATTATGCACTGATTAAAAAAATCAACCATATCGTTTACATTAGTTAAGTGAAAAATAATATGCCATGGTAATGCTTCTATATCAATTTTGAAATTAACATATGAAAATTTTTTAAAAGTTCTGTAAGTATGCAGAAATGGCAGCGACAAATGAGCTACGCATTCGATATCGCAATAAATAAGAAGATGATCAGATGATCAATAATAATAGTTTATTGTCACGGATCATTATAGTGACATGGACATGGTCAAAATCAGGTACATGTGACACAATATAATTAAAAACATAATACAATTAAAAACAATATGAGACATGGGTATGTAACATATCACAGTCAACACAAACAATATAAAAAATCACAATTACAAGGATAAGAATACGCTGGGAAAACGTGTAGAAAAAAAACTCACCCAGCCACAGCAAGCAATAAATTAAATTTTAGCATGTGAACGAAATCTGCCCAACAGGGCACTAATTGTCAGAGCTTATTAGTTCATTGACATGATAGAAAGCTTTTTCGCGTAGGTAGCGTTTTAGTAATATCTTAAATTGTTTAACATCTGCACTTTTGATATTGATAGGTAATGCATTAAAGATTATTATTGCTCTGTAATGAGCTCCACCTTGATAAAGAGTCGTCCTGTGCTTTGGGATACTGAAGTCATTACGTTGTAACTAAAAAAAAGTTTGTAAATTTCACGACCAGAAGCGTTGTAAATTAATTAAATGCGGACAATATGACTACAACCAATACTGCACTGTTTAAATAAGTTGAGGTCAAAGGTGGTTGGTCTCTACGTAGACGGAATCCAGGCTAACAGCTCACGATGATTAACATGGAGATGCGATAGAGCTCTTCAAACTCGGTATGAAAAGCATGCTTGAAACCCTCAAAATGTAGCATTTAAACACATAATTGCAAGATGCATTATTATATTTTGATTGCAAAACCGAAAATATGCACGTTTTCACACGTTTATTGGTAGAATCATAAAATATTTCAAACAGCCTCGTGGTTATTAAATGAATTCCGACTGAGTCGACGTTAAAACTCAAAACTTACGAGGCAGCAGACCACCCGGTAACTCACAACGAAGAATTACGACACGACGCTCTAATTTTTTTCTTTCTAAATTCCATCGCGATACCAAGTTACAAGTTGGTGTTGTAACTTTTTTTTTATTTTCTCTTTCCGGACCCCGCGAATAATTCATTCGTGCTGCAGGAACTCGAGTTTCACGTTCCACTCGCTGTTTACATATTTTATTCTGCAAGGCTGTGTAAAGTGTGTAAACGAGACGAGTTTAGCAGAAATTAGTTTCCACTTAACTTGGGGGGGCTCTCCCAGGCCTGGACAAATAACGGAATTAATTGGTATTCAACGAGAGCTTTGAGTTTGATGTTATTGAATTAAATTCTACGCTTGCATGCGAAAAGATCGCGTTATTCTTTCCCGCTGTTGGGAATTAAAGTTATTAAAATTTGTTAGAAACATTTTTTCCAAAAATTAACATCCCTTAACAAATCAATAAGTAACGTGGCTAGCAATAATAAAGAAAAGATTTACAAAGAAAAAGAATATTTCCAATTATTTTCAGTGTCTGTAGTTTACGATAATATCATATCGTAGAGTGCTCTATTAAAGAACGCAAATCCCAAAGGAAAGGCAACCAACACGAATTCGCTTCTGTTAAATGACATGCCTGATTGGTTAATTTGAATATTGAAATTGGAATTACCCGATCAAGGCAGCTGTACCGATTTAATATCCATCTCTGCATAATCGAATTGCATCGAAAGGTATCAATGCTATTTTCTACCTAACGACCTCATGAAAACACTCGTTGCATAAAATGGTACGTACGGTACGTAGTAAAAGTGATGTGCATCCTTTATAGCACCGCCAAAATATTAAATTACATGCGAAAGACGAGAAGGATAAAACTACGAAGGAAAAAAAAAGGCACGATCATAAATTTGATCGCTGCGATTTGTTGATAAACAATCTCCTTTATGTGAAGTTTCCTTCTAATATTCCCCGAGAATGGATGGATGTTCTCGAACGTCTTCGGAATAAAAAGGGCCGGCGTACTTGCGCGCAACTCTCTCTCTCTCTGCATATCCCGGATTTCGGAGACAATGGATATCAAGTGGCAATCGCCTTTTCATGTGTAGGGTTTATGGCTTCCGTTCATTCCGGATTACGTCGTCGGTGATCAATACAAGTGTCGCTCGCTATCTGTTTCTGGAGTCCTTTTTGCCCGGGAAAACGTTTTCCCTCCGAGGAATATATTTAAATTTATTTCGGTTTGGGAAATTCCTCTCACAGACGTCTATTAAATTGTATTGCTTCAAAATGTGCGTGGAACTAGGAAATTTTCCAAATTCCAGATTCCAGAATAAATATTTTTTTATTAAAAAAACTCTCACGCCATTATCAACTTTCTTTCTATAGTGACCTAACATCCCACTTATAGAAGACGCAGTTCTTCTTATCTTTCGATTCCGTAAAAAAAATCTTCATTATCCTCTCTGTTTGTCCGAACTCCTTGGATCCAGATCCACTCTATTGCCTTTTTTGGCATCTTTAAACTTTTAAAGTTTCTCTTCGTCTTATTATTTGTCTTGACTCTCTTTTTCTCTTCTTGAAACGCTTTCGGATCTCAATGTATTCGTCTACAGGGTTTTAATTTCTTACATATCCCACTTTTTCAGCCTAATCAAAAATTCTTTCATTTTCAGAAGAGTCTGGAAGACAGGGTTAGGATTGCAAATAGAAGAAACAAAAAAAAAATAATACTCCTAACTTAAAAATCGCAAAGCCCCAAAATACCAAAAGGATTGAAACTCACTTATAGTCAAGGTCAACCGAACTCGATACATCTTAACTCTATTCAACCAACCCAAGCGAAATTGAGATCCAAAAACTTTTAAAAAACAAGCTCAAATAGTTAAAACGAACGAATTGAAACTCAAAACTCGAACATCGTTGAACCCACCTTAAGGTTACTCCAACTCATTGTCAGTTCAACTGTGCCAAGCCTAAGTAAAAAAAATTAAAATAAAAATAATTAAAATTTAAGAAATGTTCAAAAAAAGTCAATCAGAACTAAGTCTGAAGCAAGGCCAACTCAACTCAATCCCGAAAAGAAGGAAACAATTAAAATCTGGTAAAAATAGCTCAAAACAAAACTCAATTGACCTCCAATCCAAGCGATCTACCCCTACTTAAAAGAAATTTACAACGAAAAAATTAAAACTTTAAAGCCCGACAAGACTGAAGTTGGTAACAGAGCATGAAATAAATAACAAGAAGAATTATCTAATAAAACAAATTTTAAATCAGGAATTTCCCCAGTTTTTAAGATTTTTTAAAATTCTTTTTTTTTGAAATTTTTGACTTTTTTTGACATTTGTATCTATCTTAATTTTTCAATTTTATCTTCAAATTTTTTCAGATTTTTTTATATTTATTCTTGCTTATTATTTCACATTTATTTTGATTTTTTCTTTTTATATTCCTCCACAGAGAAAGTGTAATTTTTTTTTAAAGACAAATTTTTAGAAATTTTCCCGAATGTTTAAATTTTCTAAATTTTTAAATTTTTTCCTCTAATTTCTAAGATTTTTAAAAATTATTTTTCGGTGTTCTTCCTTTGTATTTTATTTTTCATTGCCGGGTCGACTTTGCGTAGTTTGGCTTGCTAGTTGGGTTGGGTTGACCTTGAGCTTCTCTTTCTAGTTTCTAGTTTTCAATCTTTCTTGAAAGTTTCGTGAATTTTAATCGTTTTGTTTCATTTTCGGTTTCCTCTTCAATTTTTTCGATTTCTCGTTGAGTTAGTTTCGTTTAGGTCGGTTTTAATTGCTTTGGGTTGACCTTGAAACTACTTTTCAAATTTCAACGTTTTAATTCCGATTCGGTTGGTCTTGAACTTATATTTTCAGGCAAAGTTTGGACATTTTTCTTCAAATTTCTTGAACCTTGGAAACGTGAATTTTAAGTTTTCGTTGGTCGACTTCAGTTGGGTTGGGTTAACCTTGAAGATCTTCTTTTTCTTAATTTTCATTTTTTTTCAATTTCATGAATTTTAATTTTTCTGTTTTCCCTTCAATTTTTTTCATTTATCGTTGGATTGGCTTCGTTCAGATTGGTTTCGATTAGGCTTGGTTGACCTTGAAACTGCTTTTCAAATTTTTCGCCAATTCTGGTTGGGTTGGCTTTGAAATTATCTTTTCATTAAAAGTTTCGGTTCTTTTAAGTATTCGTCCCTTTCCATTTTTTTTCTTCTTTAAATTCATCTATGTTTTTTTTCCACTTTTTCGTCTTTGGGTTGGCTTTGCGTAGGTTAACTTCAGTTAGGTTCGGTTGACCTTAAATTCGATTTTTCGATATGTTTCTTCAATTCTCGACTGTTTTAATTTTTGTTTTTTTTTCATTTTTTTTTTGCTTCGGATTCATCCGACTTCTTCATTTGTTTCGTTAGTTTTCGTCGGTGGATTGTCTCTCGTAAGTCGACTTCAGTTGGATTTGAGTTGACCTTGAATTTTTTTTAATGATTTAAATTATATTAATTGTTTTGTTTTCATTTTTTGTTTTTCATTTCAATTTTTCCGAGTTTTCCGTTGGCTTGGCTTAGCCTAAGTCGGTTGGGGTTGAATTAGGTCGACCTTCAAATGATTTCTTGCTTCAAATTTTCGATATATTTTTTGCAACCTTCGTGAATTTTATTTTTCCTTTTTCCTTTCAATTTTTCCAAGTTTTCCTTCAACTTTTTGACATTTTTTGCAACCTTCGTGAATTTTAATTTTTCCTTTTTTCTTTCAAATTTTCCGAGTTTTCTATTGGGTTAACTTCGCTTAGGTCGGTTTCGGTTGAGTTAAGTTGGCCTTAAAATAATTTTCTCCTTCAATTTTTTTGCAACCTTCGCTGAATTTTAATTTTTCGTTTTCTCTGCTTCAATTTTTTCGATTTATTTGGGTTGGATTGACCTTGAAATGATTCTTTTCTTCAAATTTTCGATATTTTTTTGCAATTTGAATTTTAACTTTTCCTTTCTCCTTTCAATTCGTCCGAGTTTTTCAATAGGTTAGCTTCACTTAGGTCAATTTCGGTTGGTTTGGTTTGACTTTGAAATTATTCTTCTTTCAAAATTTTTTTACAACCTTCCCTGAATTTTAATTTTTCGTTTTTTCTCCTTCAATTTTTTCAATTTCTTTCGGCTTTTATCGCCGTTCCCCTGGGCTTGGTTCGTTCAGGTTCGCCTTACTTAGTTTGTGTCGGCCTAGAATGTGTTCCCCGAATTTTTAAGGTTTTCGTCGATTTTTTGGATCTTTTTTCATTTTCAATTTTCAACAGCAAACATATTTATTCCGTTCTAACTCTTTAGTTTGCAGTTTAGTTTACGATAGTTTTTTTTTTGTTAATTTTATAACGGACGGGAGAAAAAGTGAAAGGAATGTGGAAAACAATGATCATTCGAACCGGCCTGTTGGAACACAGTAAAGAATTAACAGGTAGTAGCGCGGGCGTTCGGAACGTACACGAAACTGCGAGAAATATTTTAATGTTGTCTCATGCTGAAGGATTAAACACCGTTCTCTCTCGCGCTCTCGCGTTATTTGAACCCCTCTTTCAGCTGTCGCTCTCCCAATTGATCTCGCGCCTTCAGGCACATATCGACACATGGCCGACTGCTCACCTAATGTATCGTTCACCGTGGTTAGGAACAATAATTCTTGAACTGTTCTCGTATATTTAAGACTACTCGTGAATTCAAGAAATTTCTTTGTCTTGGGACGACGACATTTTCTGTATCTATCTTGATTACATTTACAAATTTTAACTACCAACCAATTAGGTGTCCAATCAAAGAAGAAGAGTTATCCAACCACGTTCCCGATAATGTATATTTCTCGAAGGTTTGGTAATCAGATTTCCTCTTGTGTCGGTTTAAGCCGGGGCCGTAATTAGACATACTGTCTGGGCATATTGCGGCGATAATAAATTTCACCCCGCAATTCCGCTTTGTACGTACTACAGAGAGTTTGTTAATAATTCAGCATGTGGGGGGTGCATAATTGCACGCCGGACAGTTCGCAGAGTCTCATCTTGCCTCTTGTTTTCTTTTGTCATCATCGTTTGTATATGTTACGCTTGGGGATGGTGCGGTTAAAGTGCAGTTGTTGGCCAACTAACCAACAAATAATACACTTTTGGGGTTTGTTGAACACCAAACAGATTAGATGTGATGCGAGGAGATAGATTAATGAATGAAGTTATCCTCGCAGGCAGAACTATTTGGTCTCTTGTCGTCATTACTGATTTATGAACAATTTTTTATCGCATTCATCAAAAAAAATAAATAAATAAATAACATGAATGTGTCAATAGCAAACGCCCGGAAATCCGGAGCCAAATATCCGGGTGATCGCCAATGGAAACTTCAAGTTGATGAAGTTCATCTCGTTAAAATTAATGCGACGACATGCACGTCCGTCTGTAACTTCGTTTAATAAATTAATCATACATTGTAATGTTCGGAGTAAGATACTAATGAAGCCGTGAAATCGGAGGAAAAGTTGGTAATGATGTGACATGATACTTTAGTGCCTCGTTAGTGCTTTTGCGAGTAGCAGCAAGCCGGCTTAAGTTTCGATCCGTCGTGGAGAAGAACTCGCGTTTTGCTCTCATTTGCATGCCAACAGAAAAATCCTCACGCGGATAAATTTGTCCACAAATTGTCAACAAATTGACAAGAACATCACTTTACATTAAAGAAAATGTTGTCTTTTTTGGAAAACACGACAAACGATAATACGTGTACCAAGCACGTGTTACAGTTTTAAATCCTTTTCTTGTTCTGGGACTCCCCGTATAGTAAAACGTTCCGGGGTTGAATTTATCATCTGTTATCATCGGACTATTTTTATTCCGTTGGCATAGTTGATAATCTTGCAGTTTATAAAACTAAACTGAATACTCTAATAAGCATAGTGTGGAGTATACATTTACCTGCTTTGTGAAAGTTATTTGTACATAAAGTTTTCTGGTTTTGTTGTTTATTTTTCATTTAATCTGACCGCTCGCCTCCTCCCCCCTCCCCTGATTTGAGCACATCGATTTTGATTTTTTTTAAAGACCCATTTTTCAAGCGCATAGCCAACACCGGTCATAAACTCTCTTTTCGCAAAAGACGATCAATTATTATTGTTCTTATTATTATTAAACTTTGATTTTTAATTTTTGTGGCCAAAAAGAAAGTGTGAAATATGAAGGGAAAATAGAGAGAAAAACAAATTTAAAAAAAAAACAATAAATTACAAATTTTGTAATAAAATTGCGTAATTCTTGTCGCGTCAAAGAAGAGGAGGGTCGACAGAAACAGAAAACGATCGGATCGGTTCATAATAATGCGTTTTCTTTTCGTCATCAGAAATTGAAATTAGAAAACAAAGGAAAACGAAAACAAAAGAAAGGCTAGAAGAGGGGAAAAGCAATCAATTGGAAAATCAGATAATTTTTCGTTTAAATGAAATTGCAATTTTTTTGCCCCGTGCGTTGAAGCAAAAAAAAGAAAACCGAGAATCGACACAAAGAAAAGACGATCGATTAATAATTTTTCTTCGCTTGACGTCAAAACATACAAAATTAAGAAATGAAAACAAAAGAGATCTAGAAAGGGGGGCAAAACAATTAGAATTTTTTAAAAATAAAATTACGATTTTTAGGACCGTCGCGCATCGAAGAAAACGAAAATTGACAGAAGCAAACAACAATCTATTAATAATAATGCATTTTCTTCATTTCTCGTCAAAAAAACAAAAACAAAAGAAGATTTAGAATGGAAAAAATAATAAACTGAAAAAAAAAGAATAAGAAAAACGAAAATCGACAGAAAGAAAAGACGATCGATTGAAAATATTGCATTTTAAATTCATATTCAAATTTTCTTCATTTGTCATCAAAAAAAAATAAAATTAAAAAATGAAAACGTAAGATCTAGAAGAGGAAAAAAGAAAGAAATTCGAAAAAAACTTAAAAATTGCAGTTTCTTTAAAAATAAAATTGCGAATTTTTTTTTAAATAACATTGTGATTTTTTGCCCCGTCAAAAAAGAAGAAAAAAAAAGTAAAACGATAATCAGTACGACCGGTTAATATAATCGCATTTTCCTTTCGTCGTCGTCATCCTGGTAATCAAAAATCAAATTAAACAACAAAAGAGGCCTAAAACAGGAAAAGAATAAATTTGAAAAGATAATTTTTTTGAATAAAATTACGATTTTTTGCCCCGTCAAAGAAGAAAAAAAAGTAAAATGACACTCAGTACAAACAAAAGACGATCGGTTAATACAATTGCATTTTCTTTTCGTCATCGTCATCCTGGTCATCAAAAGTCAAATTAAAAAACCAAAACAAAAGAAGACCTGGAACCTGGAAGATATGTTTTTAAAATAAAATTGCGATTATTTTTTCCCCGACAAAGAAGAAGAAGAAAAAAAAGGAAACACGATAATAAGTATAAACAAAAGGCGATCGATTATAATATAATCGCAATCGCATTTTCTTTTCGTCATCCTGGTCATCAAAAATCAAATTCAAATAAAAAAGAACAAAAGAAGACCTAAAACAAGAAAAAATAATAATAATAATATTAAATAATAAATCTAAAAAGATAATATTTTTCAATAAAATTGTGATATTTTTTGAACGGCAAAGAAGAAAAAGAAGAAAAAAGAAGAACGACAATCAGTACAAACAAAGGACGATCGATAAATATAATTGCATTGTCTTTTCATAGTCATAAAACAAAAGTGGAAAACGGAAACAAACGAAGATTTGGAAGAGCAAAAAAGAAGAAAAATGATAAATTTGAAATAAGAGAGTTCTTTCATAAAATTGCAATTTTGTTTGTTCTGGTGTATACACATTACCCTGCCTTGTTATTTGTACATAAAGTTTTCTGTTGTTTATTTTTCATTTAATCTGACCGCTCGACCGCTCGCCTCCCCCCCCCTCCCGCTCATTTGAGCGCAATGATTTTGATTTTTCAAGCGCATAACAACTACTCTCAGTGAACTCCCTTTTCGCAAAAGACGATCAATTATTATTATTGTTCCTATTATTAATAAATTTAGATTTTTACTTTTTTTGACCGAAAAAAAAAGTGTGAAATATCAAGGGAAAATCGAGACAGAAACAAATTAAAAAAAAAAAACAATAAATTACATTTTTGTAATAAGATTGCGCAATTCTTGTCGCGTCAAAGAAGGTAAAAAAAAGCAGAACGAGAGGGTTGACAGAAACAGAAGACGAGCGGATAGGTTCATAATACTGCATTTTCTTTACGTCGTCAAAAATTAAAAAAAAAAACGAAAATAAAAGAAGGACTAGAAGAGGGGAGAAACAATAAATTAGAAAACATTATTAGAATTAGAAAAAAGGAAAAGTACGCGACGTACGCTCAGCAGCGCGTCTGCTAAACCAGTTTTCGACAGGTCACGAATGCTTACAGAAACCTGCTTTGATTAACAGCGAAATTGCCTTATCTGCCCTTGTATATTATTATTATTATTACTCTTATCAAACAGCATTATGTGACAAAAAAATTATACATAAAATGAGCTGCTTTTAAAGACAGAAATTACATACATTCGGCCAAGTTTATTCGCCATTAAAAAGGAATTTACGACTCGACTGCGTGACATAATTACAAAAATGGAGCAAACCTACAAATTCAAGCTCACGATCAATACGAAATTATGCGATATTTCAGTAAGTCGCCGGCTAAATTATCCTAATGGCCGAGTAAATACGACGATAATCGCCGTAAATTTGCATTTTAGCAGCGCTCGCTATAAGCGACTATTTATGAAATTCGGGCGGCCCTCCTCAACCGATGAGGGGGACGGGGGGCAATTCGAAACGGTTTGGTCCTGCGGACGTTGGCTGTTCATTATTTTTCAGTTAACGCCGTTCCGGACCATAAAAATTAAGCACCTCTTGTCATGAAAACGTGTAGCCGCAATTAATTAATGTTAATTAAATTTCCGCCGCGCGCGAAGTTTGTAAACAGAAATTTTCTTTCCATTAAAGTTTCGGAGGAACACGGCATGTTGTTATTTGCGCGTGTTATTAACTTTTCGGTGGTCTTGACTGCTCCTGATCAGGACACGTGATAAAAGGTCGGGGGGTTCGTGCTGGACGGCAAAAACAAAGTCCCCGAAGTTACGTACTTCTTGTTAAACTTCAGTGAATACCGTCAAGGACATTGTTTAGATCATTTTTAATAAGTAAAAGTGAAAAGGCTGTGACGAACACTTTTTTGTAAGAAGGTTCTTACTGATTTGGATGCTATAGCTCTGTATAGTCGGAGGCTGAGTGAATTCGGAGTAATAATTCTTTGAACACTTTTATTTTTTAAGAAAAGCGCGAAATAATCTCTTTAAACTGTAATTACTAAAACAGTCCAGAAAGAAAGAACTTCAAACGACAACGCAGAATTTATCCAAACGACAAACGCAGAAATTTTTTCACAGCTTCATCCTTTCACGACAACGCAAAATCCCTTCAAACGACAAACGCAGAAATTTTCACGCAACTTCGCACGACAGATTGTTTCGTCCAAATCATTCGGGGTTAGAAAAGGCAGCTGCACCCAGCACTAAAAAAACTTCCCGTAGTAGAAAAATTCTACGTAAATAATAAAATAATCTTAGAAAATATTTTCCTAATCGACCAATTTAAAGTACAAGTACGAAGTACTTGCAGTCTTTTTGCCGGTTTTTCTGAGCCGAACACGCGCCTGTGTATGAATGTTGGCGGCAGGGAATAAACCTTACGGGAACGACACAGTAGAAGGTACGATGAACAACGGTTCAACTGGTAGATTTACGAAGCCGTCAGCGCCAACAAAAATGCAAAAATGTGTTCACAAACACTGCTCCTACGCGTCTGTAAAATAGAGGTGCCGAACCACACACACGTCGTGAGATGAACTCTAAAGGGAAGGAAAGTACGTCACGAAAACCACTACGTAATTTCCGCTTACGTCAACAGAAGGCATCGATAAATATAATGATTTATTCACGGGGTGCGATCTTCAATGTATACTTCTGGTTTATAAATTTAGTTTTTACTCCAGTCGCAAGAGGCGCTAAGATCATTTCCCGTAGTTCGTTGTCAAGCGATGCTCGATTTGGAAATGTCAGAATTGGTGAAAATGTTATCATTAGAAATTTTATTTGCGCAATTTCTTGAAGATTTCGGTTTCTCACATTTAACTGACTACTAAGCAAATCAACGATTATTCTTCCCCAAAATGCAATTTTTAATACATTTTTGGAATAATTGCAAATGTCAGTATCAGTCATATCTGTAAGTGCCTCGTGCAATTTATTTTTTGCTCCTGACATATTTTTTCTAGAAATTACGATTTTCCATTTGTTTATTGCGCTACGTTTTTGTGCAAATATACTTACTTTAAACACTTTTACAATGTAAAAATTAAAAAATTAAATTAAATTAGATTGTGATCAAGTAGTCATTTTTCCGTTGATTTTTACTCCAGTCGCAAAAGAGTGCTCCAACACTTAGCTCATATACAGTGTGTCCCCGGATTGAGTTCGCGGTACGTATAATAGACCAAAAATTCAAATTTCATATTTTGAAATTCATGTCTGCTTGGTGCGAAATGAACTGGTTCCAAATTTGACCTCGAAAATCTTCAAGGTGGTGGAATTAACACAAGAAGAAATAAAATATGTGCAGTCAAAGTAGCATTCGTTTTGAATTTAGGAGAAAAATTTACCAAAATAAAATGATTCTCGTTTGAAATTATGGAAACATACCAAATTTCAACGTCCCATTCATTCATTTCTTTTTTTCCATTTCATAATTACATCATTTTAATTCTGATTATTTTTTTATTTATCTCCGTATTTTGATTCTTCTCACTTTTTCATATTATACGTTCATTTTTCACTTTTTTTTAATTTATTAAAACGAGTGTTATCGCCTTATAAGTTAAGCTTTCTTTTTATTTTTTTGATTGATTTTTTTGGTTTGAGTTTAAGCGTTTGTTTTTTGTTTGCCATAAATCGATATTTTCAGTTTCTAAAATTTGTTTTTAATTATTTAATCATTTTTCATTTCCTTTAACATCGTTCGATCGTCTTTTGTTTCTTCTTTTTGTTTAATTTACGTTTAGTTACTCTTTCCTACTTTGTTCTCAATTTGCCTTTTTTTTTATTCAAATCGGTAATATCATTTTTTATTTTAAGCAATTTTTTGTTTAAATTTAAGCGATCGCGTTTTCTCAAACTCAATCTCAATCTTTTATTTTCATACGCCATTACAGAAAATGGATGTACACGTCAAAAGAGAAAATGACTAATATTAACTGATTCTAATACATAGAGCTGTGGAGAAAAAAAAAGAAACGTTCATAAAAAGAAGAAATTTCCCCTTACACTGTCTTCCAAGAATTCTGGTACTGAATAATAAGTTTTCGTTTTTTTTACCTTATTTGCCTTTGCCTCTTTTAGGGTTAGTTTTTTTCTTCTTTTTAATTAATAATGCAATCGTCTTTTGTTTCTGAAATTTATTAATTTTTTGTCTGTTTGTTTGTTGCTTTCGCAAAGAACATTCTGCGCTTGTTTATTCATTTTTAGCAAGATCGTTCGATCGTCTTTTTCTTTTTTCCTTTTCAATTTGCCTTTGTCTCTTTCAGGGCTAGATTTCTTCCTTATTTTGACTGATCTTTTGTTATTTAAGTTTAAGCGACCGCTTTTGCATTTAAAATTTGTTGTTTTTATTTATACAAATTTTCGAAAGAGAATCCTTCCCAAGGTATTCCGACAATTATAGCTTCGATTTTTAACAGGGTGGACTAGTATTTGAATAATCATTTCTTATTAGTATTTTGGTTAATAAATATGTAGATTCAAAAGGAAAGCAGCTTTACCTACACAGATGTTGCTTCTTCTTGTGTTAATTTCGCTTCCTTGAAGAAATTCAACGTCAAATTTGGCACACATTTATTTCACGTTAAGCAGACCTCAAGTTCAAAAAAAGAAATCTGAATTCAAAATTTTTTGGTCTATTATACGTATCTCGAAATAAATCCGGGGCCATACTGTATATTTCTCTTATCTATGGATTTATTTGACCACTGGCGATATATAAAGATTAATTTTCGAAAATTATGAGTAGAATGAATAACAGAGTGTGACTAAAGAAAGTTCGTCACTTAGATGACAACGTCGGCATTAAAATTGAAACCAGGACCAAAAATCAATAGAAATAAAAATTTCAACTACGAATACGCTAAACAAAACCAAAGAATATAAAGTATCGGTCAGTGATAAAGTGAACGTTACAAAGCAAGAATGCCTTATCGCAGTTATTAAAAATAAGAGGACGGCTAACAAAATAAAACAAAACTTTACTGTAGAGTTTAAACGCCCTTATGCCACCCCTAGTAACACATATATTGCTTCTTACAGCTAAATTACTGTATTATTTCTGTTTATATTCTGAGCGTTAGATACTTTCTTGATCTATTAAGTTTTTAATAAAGTAAAAATGCTTACAGAACAATCCAGTTTTCAGAACAAGATCTGTGAAAGTTCTTATAACTCTAAGTAATAAAACATTTACATCACTGCATTTATAAATATTGTATTTGTACCTTCTTTAAGTAGAGTGGAATATTACGGACATGTTTGTATAATTATCGGAAATGGTTAGTGATTGCATCAGTCTGGCACATATAAATGTCCGTTCTCTTTGTGCAAATTTTTATTTACTCAAACAAATCATTTTAGATGCCTCTTATGATATTGCTGATATATCAGAGACATGGTTGGTACCGACTGTAGCATCCGAAAACTATCACATAGAGGGATAAATCTCTTTCGTTTAGATCGAAATGGCAGAGGAGAAGGCGTGGGGTTTTATTTAAAAAGTTCTTTATCTTGTGAAAAAATTGTTACTTCTAAAGTAATTGAACAGCGCTGATTAACCATTAATATTCACAATTGTAGATATGCCTTTGGCGTTTGTTATAGACGTCCTATTACTAATTATAATGCTTTTCTAAATGAATTTGAGGGTACCGTGGCCCAAATCATTCCAATTGCGAATGAAGTTTTTTGTGCAGGCGATTTTAACATAAACAGGTTGAATGGACAGGATGGAGCTGTTAATACATTTAATTTAATGTTGGATGCGATAGGTTTTCATTAACTTGTGACTTCTCCGACGAAGATTACAGCTTACAGCGAAACACTTACCGATTTGCTTATACCTTCTAATAAAGAGGTAACAAGAAACGTAATAGTAAAGAGTGTCCATGTAGCTGACCACGAACTTATTGCTTGTGGTATTACTATTGTACAGGTGCAGAAAACAAACGTATTTCGTACTTACAGAGACTTACATAATATCGATTATAATTTGTTTCATAGACATCTTTAAAATATGCCGTTTCATCAAATATTTTACATAGAAAATATTGATGATAGGATTGCTTTTTTCAATAATTTAATTATTCAGTTATTTAATATTCACGCTCCGTACAAAACAAAGCGTTTCACAAAAAAAGCTTGCTCCTTGCTTATCAGATAATCTTAAATATATGATGAAGTTGCGAGGTAAAGCCTTGGATAGATTTAAAAAATCCAGAAAACTGGAACATCGGAATTATTATAAATTTCTTAGAAATGTTACCAACAATGCTGTAGCATATGAAAAAATACCATATTTTGAACATCTTGCCCGCTCCCGTGACAATAAACTTTTGTGGAAAGAACTGAGGCGATTAAATATTACTCAGAAAAATAGCATTTCAGTTCCTGATACATTACAAGATTCTGATGCATTTAACCATTACATTATTAACTCCATTCCCGAAGCTAATGTTGATTTTACTGATACGGTACACTTCTATTCTAATAACAGAAAGTTTTGTGAGAAGAAATTGTTTAGCTTCACTCTAGTTGTTATAGATGTTAATACTAAAACAATTTTGGATTATTGAATTAAGACCGACGCGGTAGGCACAGATTATATTAATATTACGATGTTAAAGCTTTGTTGTTCGTATATCATTCCTTTTATAACGCAGGTCGTTAATTTTTGTTTATTTCACAATTATTTTCCTACTTGTTGGAAACAAACTTTGATCATCCCGCTTGCTAAAACAGAAAATCATACAGAATTATCTCATTTTCGACCAATAAGTATTTTACCCACTCTATCCAAAATATTAGAGAAAGTTATTGCCATACAGTTACGCAAATACTTAACAAGTTTAGATGTTTTTACCAGAACAACAATCTGATTTCAAACGTTTTCATAGCTGTGAGACTGCAATACTTGATGTTACAGACAATATTTTTAAGGCGGGCGATCGTGGTGATGTAAGTATTCCAATTTTATTGGATTACAGCAAGGCTTTTGATACCTTGAATCATGAAATATTACTTGCTATATTACATTACATCGGTTTTTCCGAAAATGCCATACGTTTTTTTCCAATTTTATTTAAATAACCGTATTCAGAAAGTTATAATCTTGTTTTTTGGACAACGTGCGAGGAATTCCGCAAGGATCTATTGTGGGACCAATTTTGTATACTGTGTATACCTGTAACCTAATCTCTTGTTTAAAATATTGCTCTTATCATATGTATGCGGATGATACGTAACTGTTATACTCTTTTAATAATGATAACTATTTGAGTGCTAATAATTTAATAAATCTGATTTAAATTCTTTAGTTGAAGCTTTTAGAAAACATGGGTTGATTATAACTCCCCTCAAATCAGCAGCCTTACTATTTAATAGTAAACTTCAGCATCAGGATTTTAGTATTTAAATTGATGGGGTTATGTTGAAATTTGTGGAAGAGGCAAAAAGTCTTGGCTTAATGCTTGATAAAAAGTTACGTTTCGTATCACATACGAAAGTGTATCCGTTCTGCTTACTCAAAATTAAAATTAATATATCAGAACAGACATTTTTTGTCTCAGAAACTTAAGGCTAAGCTTTGTGATAATCTTGTGCTATCACAATTAAACTTTTGTGATGCAGTTAGTTTATGCGCCTTGCATTCATGTTGTTACTCAAAATAGAATTCATTTGGTTCAAAATTCATGTCAGGCTTATTTATAGTATCAGGAAATATGATAGGATTTCACATACTTTAAAATTATTAAAATTAAGTAATTGGTTAAATATTGTGGCGCGCCACCCGGCTTACTACGTCAAACTGAAGGCGTCAAGAAGTCGGGTCGTTATGCGTCATTGGCCGTCACGCCACCATCGAACAAACTCGAATTTTCCAGCTTGGATAATTCGAGACGGCAGCAAAGGATATAAAATCGGCCGGAGTTGACTCAGCGACCATCGAAGTTAGATTTTAGTGTGTAAATAAATTGTTACAAATAAATTAGTTTGTAAGCGTTATTAAATTACGGTTAAGTTTTTACCGAGTGTTTTATTCGTTTAAATAAATAAATTTAAACCCTAGAAACGTAACAATATGAAAGACAGAAGATATTTGCATTTGCCTCTTTATTTCATAAAATTGTTTTATACAAATATCCTGCGTGTTTATATAAAAAAATATCATTTCGTTGTGATGTGCATCACATTAATATAAGGAGTAGAAGTTTAATAACTCCACCTGTCCATTCCACCAGTAACTTTGAACGAAGCTTTACGTATAATATTGCTAAAATTTATAACGCAATTCCAGTCTGTTTCAAGTCTTTGCCTACTACGAAATTCAAGCAAGAAATTTTGCAATCATTATTAAATCAATAATTAATATCTAATATCTGTTTTTATTAAAAATACTATTATGCGTGTGAGCCGGCAGTCATTACTGTACATATTCTGTGCGATCAGTGTTCATTACTGATTTTAACAAAAATTGTGATCAGCTTTGTTGCGAAATAATATTTATTTCTGTTTATGCGGTGTTCTTTATTAATAGCTCAGTAAAAACTTTATTTTGACATTACGCGTGGAGTGTAAGAACAGGGATATTATTTTCCCATGTTTGCTTTTGATTTTGATTTGTAAGGTGGAAAATAAAGACATTATTATTATTATTATTATTAATGGCGTTCGTGGTTGCTTTCGGTGTTTATAAAAAAGTTATAATTAATTCTTAAGATGCATAATAAAGTCTTTGTAAAACAGTTTTATAGTTTTTATAATGTAGTTTAAACACAGTAAAATAATAAATACACTTTTCTTGGCGTAAATTTAACGATACTAAAACTTTTGCTGGGTAGCTGCAATTATGAACTGTCTTCCAGGAATGACAAACAAATTAGCTTTTTTAAAGATAAATTCATTTTCCATTTTTGTTTTAGCCCTCTGGCTAACATGAGATAATATTTTTCAAACTGAAATAAGGATTGAAGTTATTAATTAATTATTGTCCGCCATCCATAAGTATCACTTGGTAATTACAGCCACCCAACAAAATTTTTAGCATTATTAAATTGTGTCAAAAAAAAATTTTTTTTTGGCGGCGACAGTACAGTAATTTGTTTGTATTAGGGAAAAACGTTTGTTACACATTAGAAAGAGTTTTATAAATCATGTATAATAGAGGATTGTGCAGGTTTTATATAACGATCATCGAACTAAAACGCCAAAACGGAAGTAATGTAGATTTATAATTATTCTAATAATAGTATATTAAAAAGCAAATTTCATAAGACATTTTATTTTATCAGGCGAGTATGAAGTGGACAAGTGCAAATGTTTTCTACACTGTATTTCTATTTTGGTTCTTCGATGAAAAGCAAGTTGCTAGTTCGCGTTTAAAATAATTTCACACATCATTCCATATTTCGGTGACCACGAACAGGAGCAAAATCCTCACGGAATTCCTCCCTCATTCGAATGGTCGGGTTAATTTCGTTTGCGATTTAGAAGGCAGAGAACTTGTGAAGGATGTTACACTGTTGCAGAAAATTTTCATTAAATCCAGACGCGCCGCGGCGAACGTTTCGACTGCAGTTATCCATTAACCCCGATGAGAATTTAGTTATTGCAAAACGAAATAAAACGCGAACCGAGAGCGAAGATATTGTTTTTCACTGCGCTCGAGCACGGAAACCCAATCAAAATCAAAAATAACAGAAAAAAAAACGGATTGCGCTTGTTGAATTGCGTTCGTTTGCTCAGTCACCTCATAAAGACGGGGGATGTAATTCGAAGTTTTTATCGCCGGGTCATAGGGATGATTTGTTCGCGTTCAAGTTTCAGGGAAAACTTCGGAATTAAAGCAGTTAAGGCGTCGATTATCGACGCTCGCTTCGCGTCATAGAATCGAACGCCCTCGATTTTTATTTGGCCCTTGATCTTGCGCACTTTCATTGCTTGCTGTACTTTCGGAGATTGCCCGCTCTTCTGGAAACGAAGTTAAGTTTTTAATTGTTGGATCGATCGTAATGCTTCTTGAGGTTTAAGGCAACGTGATCAATCACTGAAACCCCAATGTTTTCACGATTACTTCGCCTACCACTATACAAGACTAAATGACCTATTATACAGATACAGGGTACCTCAAAACCTTTGTCTTTAAATGAAACCGTAAGTTCGTCGTTACATAAGAGATTAATTATCCAAATCTGAATTTTTTTGCCCAAAAATGAAAAACTGATCTATCACAAGCGAGCGCAGTCGCTTTGTTTTGAAACCTCTGCTTGGTTTATGACTTGTTTCAGCAATTTACTCCGATAAAAGCAATAAACCGCAATACAACTTTTTATTTACGTTTAAAAGAACTCGGTCGAGGTCTTATTGTATACGAATATGAATCCGACTTGCGGACATCGGCTTGTTTATTTGTATTTTCAACATGTGATAAATCAGTACGTTTGTTTACGCACCTCCTTGTAATAGACAATAACAATTATGTTAAAAACGAGTACCTAATCTTCGTTAGATTTTTATTGAAGTAATTAAACATTTTCGTACGCTAGTTTTGTAACTGCGTTGAAAATACCTGAAATTATTTTTCAATTATCGGACTAGTAGCCGCAGAATATGTATTGCAAAAGCAGAAACTGTTTCTACTGTAAAAAATGGACAGCAAGAATTGGAGTATGACACGATGAAAAATTTTAATAAATTAGATTGCCTGTACACATAATAATCTATGGGTTCAAAATAAATGATTAATAATAATAATTTAATAATAATAATAATTTATTGGTAGTTGACATACATCATACATAACATTCTCGAGGAACTTGATTGGAAATACATACTGAACGACAGTCTGTCTGTTGAAGTCAAATGTAAATACTTTCTGAATAATTTCGTTGATGCGTTCAATATTGCTTTTCCTGAAATAAAAACTAATACATGTACATGCGACTCATACCTGAAATGGTTCACCAATGATTTACAAATCATGAGGACTAACTTACAACTCCTCAACGAATTGTATAAAACGGTTAAAACTGAGGAAGTAAGGAAGAAGAGAAATGATTACCGAAAATTATACAGAAATTCAATAAGAAGAGCTAAGATAAATGCAAACGACAAGATTATTCAAAAATCTAATAACCCTGTAAAAACAATGTGGAAAATAATCAATACCAAACGTAAAAATATAATTAATAATAACCTAAATTTAAGTGTAGAAGACTTCAGTAAACATTTCACTGAGATACCTGAGATATAGTTGCAAGTAAAATACCTACAACTAATCACAATCCTTTAAGTTATGTGGTAATAAAAACAACACCGAAAGAAAAATTTTACTTCACTGAAATAGGTTTCATCGAAACAAGAGAGATTGTGATGTCTCTAAAAAATTCAAAATCAAAGGATGTGTACGGGTTGACGGTTGACATCATAAAAAGCAGTATTGATAACATCCTAGTACCACTAACGAATGTTATAAATGGTATTATTAAAGAAGGTATTTTCCCAAGCTGTTTGAAGGTTGCCAAGGTTGTCCCTGTATATAAAAGTGGTGATAAAGAATGCCTGAACAATTATCGACCTATAACGCTGTTACCCATATTTTCGAAAATTCTTGAAAAAGCCTTAAATAACAGGATCTCCAAGTATTTAGAAGATAATGTAATAATAAATGAAACTAAATTTGGGTTTAGAAAAGGACGAAGCACTACGGATGCCATATTACAGTTTGTTGAAAACACTTCAATGCTTTGAAAGACGTGAACATTCGGTATCCGTCTTCTGTGATTTAAGTAAAGCATTCGACTGCGTTCAACATACTATACTAATTGATAAGCTAAGATTATATAGTTTTGGACACAGCAGTATAAAATTAATTAAATCATATTTATCCCATCGTGTGCAACAAGTTTTCTATAACGGGCAGCTTTCGGAGAAAAAAAAACTTAAATGTTGGGGTACCGCAAGGATCGGTATTAGGCCCATTACTGTTTTTAATCTATTTTAATGATTTTAACTTGTGTGTTATGAACGCCGATTGCATATTCTTCGCTGATGATACAACTATAACTGTTCAAAATGCTAATGTTGCGGAGGTAAAACTGGAATCGGAAGTGGCTTTAAGAAAGGCGGCAGACTGGTTCGCATGTAATAAACTGAGCTTAAACATGGACAAGACAACATGGTGTTTTCGCTAAATCGGTTAGTGCATAACGAGAATAACAGTGCAGTGAAATTTCTAGGAGTACACTTGGATCCTAAACTAAACTGGCAAATACAAACTGACACTTTAGCTAAGAAACTTAGTGGTTGTGTATTTTTGCTTCGTAATTTGTCAAACAACGTTTCCCAAGAAACTTTGGTACTGGCATACCATTCTCTTTTTCATCCAGTCATGTCTTACGCAATCTTAACCTGGGGTCATTGTGCAGGGAGTAAGAGAATATTTAGACTTCAGAGGAGGGCTGTGAGAGTGATAGGGAATCTAAAATACACTGAAGATTGTAGAGAAACATTTAAAAAATACCATATACTTACATTGCCCTGTGAATTCCTGTTACGTTGTTTGTTATATGCACATAGTCATGCAAACACCTTCAAATTAAACAAAGACATTCATAATCATGACACTCGTAAAAATAACAATATTCGCATGAATTTTTACCGTCTCACAGTTTCAAAAAACGGTCCCAATTATCTATGTATTGATTTATTTAATAAATTACCACAAACTATAAAAGATATGCCGTATAAGAACTTTAAATTAAAAGTAGCCACATTATTAAAAAATAAGGCATTTTACTCCAATGATGAGTTTTTGCGCTACTTGGAAAATAATGTATTTGAATGACGTCATATACCGAAATATGTAATTCTGTGATATTGTAATGTGTTACTTTTTTTACATCTCGTTTAGTGGTAGTTAATTTTTACATTTATATTTGTTAATATTATTATTATTATTATTATTACCATTTCTTGACAAGTCTTCTATGAAGCTATTGCTATTTTTAATTTTAATTAAGACTCTGGTAAATATTGATTGAATAACTTCGCTAGCTCTCAATCGAACTATTTTATTAATTATTTACATTCCACCACAAAACACATGTTTTTATAAGGATAATATGACAAGCATGCTCCAATCAGAGCTAAACTCTTTAAGAAGCAGAATGTACCGTGGCTGACTGATAATTTGCAATTGCTTATGTCCCTCAGGGATAAAGTTAAATCTAGATTTAGGAGAACGGGTTTGTCGTGTCATTGGGAATATTACAAATCTCTGCGAAACCTAACATCTCGCACTGTATTGTTGGAAAAGAAGGCTTACTTTGAATTTATAACTAGATCTCATGGCACTAATGCATTCTGGTCCCATCTTAGTAACCTAGGATTTTCTAAAAAAAAACAATGTAATATTCCAGACTATTTGTTGGATCCTAATTTGTATAATGATTTCCTAGCAAATGGTTTACCTGTTCAGCCTAACATATCACCTTGTTTAACTAATGCGTATAATGCTCCGTTATTGGAAAATAATTTCGAATTCCGTACTGTTGATGTGTTAGACATATTTAATATTATCAAGCAAATTAAATCCAATGCTGTTGGTAGTGATGGGCTAAGTATCTACATGATTAAAATGTGCTGCCCTTACATATTACCATTTATTACACATATTATTAATTCCTGTATCTTAACTAAAATTTTTCCTAGTATATGGAAGCACGCAATAGTTAAGCCGCTACCGAAAGTTAGCAAACCCTTACAGCTTAAAGATCTTAGACCCATTAGCATTCTATCTCCATTATCAAAAATTTTTGAGAAAGTTATAAAATTTCAACTTCTGGAACATATTGATATAAACAATTTATTACCTTGTTTTCAGTCAGGATTTAGGAAAGGTTACAGCTGTACTACAGCGCTGCTAAAGGTTACAGATGACATTCTCAAAGCTTCAGATGCTGGAGACATGACATTACTCGCTCTCCTTGACTTTAGTAAAGCTTTCGATACAGTAAATCATCCTTTAATCTTAGCAATATTAAAATATCTGGGGTTAGGTCCTAATGCGGTTTTACTAGTAAAGAGTTATTTGAGTGAACGTTTTCAAA
Organism: Prosopocoilus inquinatus; assembly: GCA_036172665.1. NCBI lineage: Eukaryota > Metazoa > Arthropoda > Insecta > Coleoptera > Lucanidae > Prosopocoilus > Prosopocoilus inquinatus. Next base: position 38,534,854 of record CM069877.1, read on the forward strand.
CTGTTGATATTAATAACATTTTATCTGAACCTTTACATATTTTATGCGGTGTCCCTCAGGGTTCAATCCTGGGTCCGTTATTATTTGTACTTTATACTGCTAATTTACTAAAAAACGTGAAACACTGCGTTTGGCATATGTATGCGGATGATGTGCAGTTATATCATTCATTTAAACCTTCTGAGTGGCGTAGAGCTGAGACTGAAATCAACGAAGATTTAAATAGTATTTATTCAATAGCATTACAACATACACTCAATATCAATCCAGATAAATCAAAACTTTTATTATTTGGTAAAAAGAAAATATGTAGTGACCTATCGAAGTAGGTAGTAGTTGAGAAAGGCAAGAGCCTAGGTTTAATGTTAGATAACTCATTTCGCTATCGAGATCAAGTGTCAAGATATATCAACAATGCTTACGCTAATTTAAAAAAAATATTTCCTTATAGATCATGTTTCAGTGTACAAATAAAAAAACAATTATGTGAAGCTTTAGTATTGAGTCAGTTTACTTACTGCTCTCCAGTCTATCATACCGCCATTGATTCAGTCTCCATCTACAGCATTCAGAAGGTTCAAAATAATTGTCTAAGATTTATCTATGGCATACGTAAATTTGATCATATCTCTCATAAATTAGTAGACGCTGGCTGGTTGAATATGGAGAATCGCAGAAGATTACAATCTTACTGTCTCTTTCAAAAAGTACTGACTACTCATAAACCACCATATCTTGTAAATAATATCACATACAGATGTGATGTACATAATATCAATACTAGATTTAGAGGTCGTATATCTCCTCCTTTTCATAAGTCATCTCTGTATGAACGCTCTTTTTCTTTTCAACTCTACATATATAATAATTTTGCTTGTAATAATCTTTTAAATAAATTTTCTTATTCAAATCTAAAAAAGTTTAAAAACGATATTGGCAAATTTTTATTTCAAATTCAGTGTGGTTTAGTGGCCGAGGGCTCTATGAAATAAATTTTTTTTTTTTATATATAATTCTACCTTATACCGGTTCAAAAGGAAATGGGAAGAAAAGTGGTGGTGTACGGGCACTCGCAGAACATATATTTTTTTTTTTTTGTGTTTTTTTTAGCTATTTTATTTTTAGTTCTTTATTTTAGTTTAAGTTATTCAATAGGCATTTTATTTACTCTGGATCCTCAATTTCTTCAAGGCATAGATGGAAGATCAGTACAGACTTGTTTGTAACTGAATCTATGCCTTGTGGTTGTGTGTATTTTTCTTTATTTAATTATTTTTCCTTTTTCCTTTTTCCTTATTTAAATATTTTTCTTCAATTAATTTATGTTAATATGTTGTTAATATGTTATTAACTACTTATAATGTTAATGTTATTAACTCACTCATTAATTAATTAATATAGGCATGAACTTATTAACTATTCATTAAGTTTATTTGTTATTTTATTTGCTATTTTATGTTTAACACACAATAAACTAAACTAATAAACTAAACTAATAATATTGAACCTGAATTTCTGCGACGGCTTAAACCATAAAGCCATAAAAGCTTTCGCCTAGTGCAGACGTTTATTTCGTCGTTTATTCAGTTTTGATAGAGAAACAAATTTATTTTTGCTGCAGAAATACATTAAACTTTAGTAATCAACATTGTAAGTTGATTATTGGCAATTTATAAATTAATATGATGTAAGAATTTTCACTTTTTCGGTCGCCTTTAGTTTGAATTTTTTAAATTTAACTATTAAAGTACGGATTAGCACAAAACTAATCATCAATTAATGCAACGCGCGCGTAATATTTTAAAACTATTACGAACTTACCTAGTTACAAAATTTATCTGCTGTTAAAAGAACACGATACTTGACCTGCCTTAAATATAATATCTGTGCATTAGGTCATGGTGTGCGTTTTTATGACTTTATGGCCTCGAACGTCGGAGAATAGTTTGAAAACCATGCTCCGCAGAAATATTTAAGCTGTATTCAGCGACCCTCAAACAATTTCTTTGAAAAAGTAAAATAATTTCTATCTGCGTTATTATTGCTATCTGACCAATAGTTGTATAACAAATTTTGCTTCTTTTCTTGACCACTATCTTTGGTTTCAATTAAAGACGTAGGTTTAGAGATACGCAGTATTATAAGTGAAATTTATAAGCATTTATAAGAGTTAATTTGTTTGTGTAAAACAACCTGATTAAGAAAACGACAAATTCAAACAAGCTTGTATCTTTTACTGTTGTAAAAAAGAAAGCTATTTTACGCTTTACCGAATAAAGAAATAATTTCCCTGAGGGTTCGCCTAATTTATACGACTTCTTGCTCCCTATGACTTAAATATAAATTAGTCCATCGTGATTTCCCGCTAATGAGCGTTTATCCCGAACGTCTGATTATTCGATTAAAATATAATTATGGAGCGAAACGAGAAAAAACATTAATTAAAGCGCTCCGGGGATAATAAGATCTCCGGGACGAGGGCAAAGAATTAAAGAAATTTACGTCCTCCAGCGTACAGATTGTTAAGAATTCTGAGCCAACCGACACGCTAGTTAATTGCACATCCGTGTAAGGAAATAAAATAGCTCGAACTAAGTTGCCAGCTTTAATTACAAGGACCATCGATTACTCCGGCCTCTGTGGAGCTCGCCTGCCCCTCCGATAAGAACTTCCCGGAGTCCCGGAGTGTTTTCGAAAAATATTAGTTGCAAGCCGCTGTCTTATCGGGGCTTTCGAATCGATGAAAAGCGACGTTATGACAGGCGCTCGAAAAGGTCGTATTTTACAAACTGTAACTCCGGGCAGGGGGACACTTTCGGCGAACTTTAATGGAAAGGGGCGCGTTATCTCCGCGAACTAAATTTGTAATTTAATTAGTTAGACGATTCCTGACCTAATTTCTTGTTTCTTGCGAATTAAACGCCTTAAGTTCCGCTGCGTGAAATACTCCCCGGACAATAAATTCTAATAACAAATCGCAACGAAAAGTTTTAAGCTCCGTCTTTAGAATCAAAAGAAGAAGAGAAAAACACCCTGACGGCGAACTTGAACTCCTTACCCGCCTTCATCATTAATTTCTCTTGTAGATTCGACTGCGGTTCCGGTGTCGGAGTTGTGCGGTCTGAGGAGACGGTCCTGTTAAACCAATGGAACCATATTACCCTGTACCGTCACCGTTGGGACGCCTGGCTTCAACTTAACGGAGGAAAGCACGTCCAAGGACGATCGAAAGGCCTCTTCTCCCGAATTACGTTTAGGGAACCCCTCTTCATCGGCGGGGCGGGAAATACCACGGGTCTCTCGGAAAAGTTGCCGGTTTCCAGCGGTCTCAAGGGCTGCATAAGACATTTGGAGGTCAATGATCATCTATACAAGTTCGCCTTGGAACCGGCGGGGGAAGCTTCCAAGGGTTACGGAATCGGTAAGTCAATCAATCATATTATTATCACTCAAATTAATTTATCTAGTTTGTGTCGATTCATATAATATAACTGAGCTTTACACATTTTTTTCTATTCGAAATCAAATAGAAAGTGTTTGGAAAACAATTACTACAACTTATTATCTTTCGTTCCAAATGGGAAGGCAAACGCCTTAAACCTTCTCCACTGAATTTATTTTCTTAGACGTTTTGCTTTTTATCGTATTTATATTTGGAAAGAAAGTTCCGTTAATCAAGCCAAATTGGCCACTTGTTTGTTTTATCTCTGTCTCCATATCATTTCTATAAAATACTTAAATTGACTAAATTCTTCGAATTCATGTTGCCCATGTTCATCTCCCCCTTCCACTTACTAATTTACGGAATTTACGGAATTCCTCAATGCGTTTCTCTGCTGCTGAATAACTCATTTACAATACAATTTCTCTTCTGCTGAAGAACTCCAAGTTTCGTCAACCTTTCTTAACGAAAGAGAAAGAGAAACCCATTTTGTGACAAGCATATTCTATTATTGTAAAATACACCTCCACGTTTTGAGTTGAAAATGACTTGAGATAGCAAGGAGCGCCATGTGTCTTCATTTATCACACAATTCTTGAAAGCATTTCTCTACGGAATAACTCTCCAAGTTTCGTTAACGTTTCTTAACATTTCTCAAAGTAAATCCCATTTTATGTCAAGCATATTCCATTATTATAAAGTACACCCCTACATTTGGAGTTGGAGATGACTTAAGATAGCAAGTAACACGGTATGTCTACTTATTCTATAAGATTCTTCTTCTACTGAAGACGTCCAGGTTTCGTTAATCTTTTTTAACATTTTTCATTTTAAGTCAAGCATATTACATTATTGTAAAATGCACCCCCAAGTTCAGAGTTGGAGAGGGCTTGAGACAACAAGAAACACGGCATGTCTTTACTTATTTTATACTATTCTTCTTCCACTGAAGAACTTCAAGTTTCATTAACCTTTTTTAATATTTTTCAAAGAAAAACCAATTTTATGTTAAGCACTTTCCATTATTGTAAAGCACACCCCCACGTTTGGAGTTGGAGATGACTTAAGATAGCAAGGAACACGGTATATCTTTACTTATTCTGTAAAATTCTTCTTCTACTGATGAAGTCCAAGTTTCGTTAATCTTTCTTAACAGTTTTCATTTTATGTCAAGCATATTCCATTATTGTAAGTTACACCTCCACGTTTGGAGTTGAAGATGACTTGAGATAGTAAGCAGCGCCGTGTGTCTTCATTTATCACGCAGTTCTTCAAAGCATTTCTCTACTGAATAACTCTCTATGCTTCGTTAACGTTTCTTAACATTTTTCAAAGAAAAACCCATTTTATGTCAAGCATATTCCATTATTATAAAGTGCACCCCCACGTTTGGAGTTGGAGATGACTTAAGATAGCAAGGAACACAGTATGTCTTTACTTATTCTATACAATTCTTCTCCTACTGAAGAACTTCAAGTTTCGTTAATCTTTCTTAACATTTTTCAATTTATGTCAAGCATATTCCATTATTGTAAATTACACCTCCACGTTTGGAGTTGAAGATGACTTGAGATAGTAAGCAGCGCCATGTGTCTTAATTTATCACGCAGTTCTTCAAAGCATTTCTCTACTGAATAACTCTCTAAGTTTCGTTAACGTTTCTTAACAATTTTCAAAGAAAAACCCATTTTATGTCAAGCATATTCCATTATTATAAAGTGCACCCCCACGTTTGGAGTTGGAGATGACTTGAGATAACAAGAAACACGTTATGTCTTTACTTATTCTATACAATTCTTCTTCTACTGAAGAACTTCAAGTTTCGTTAATCTTTCTTAACAGTTTTCATTTTACGTCAAGCATATTCCATTATTGTAAAATGCACCCCCAAGTTCAGAGTTGGAGAGGACTTGAGTTAACAAGAAACACGTTATGTCTTTACTTATTCTATACAATTCTTCTTCTACTGAAGAACTTCAAGTTTCATTAACCTTTTTTAATATTTTTCAAAGAAAAACCCATTTTATGTCAAGCATATTCCATTATTATAAAGTGCACCCCCACGTTTGGAGTTGGAAATGACTTAAGATAGCAAGGAACACGGTATATCTTTACTTATTCCATAAAATTCTTCTTCTACTGATGAAGTCCAAGTTTCGTTAATCTTTCTTAACATTTTTCATTTTATGTCAAGCATATTCCATTATTGTAAATTACACCTCCACGTTTGGAGTTGAAGATGACTTGAGATAGTAAGCAGCGCCGTGTGTCTTCATTTATCACGCAGTTCTTCAAAGCATTTCTCTACTGAATAACTCTCTATGCTTCGTTAACGTTTCTTAACATTTTTCAAAGAAAAACCCATTTTATGTCAAGCATATTCCATTATTATAAAGTGCACCCCCACGTTTGGAGTTGGAGATGACTTGAGATAACAAGAAACACGTTATGTCTTTACTTATTCTATACAATTCTTCTTCTACTGAAGAACTTCAAGTTTCGTTAATCTTTCTTAACAGTTTTCATTTTACGTCAAGCATATTCCATTATTGTAAAATGCACCCCCAAGTTCAGAGTTGGAGAGGACTTGAGATAACTAGAAACACGGCATGTCTTTACTTATTCTATACAATTCTTCTTCCACTAAAGAACTTCAAGTTTCATTATCTTCTTTTAATATTTTTCAAAGAAAAACCAATTTTATGTTAAGCACATTCTATTATTGTAAAGTATATTCCCACGTTTGGAGTTGGAAATGACTTAAGATAGCAAGGAACACGGTATATCTTTACTTATTCCATAAAATTCTTCTTCTACTGATGAAGTCCAAGTTTCGTTAATCTTTCTTAACATTTTTCATTTTATGTCAAGCATATTCCATTATTGTAAATTACACCTCCACGTTTGGAGTTGAAGATGACTTGAGATAGTAAGCAGCGCCGTGTGTCTTCATTTATCACGCAGTTCTTCAAAGCATTTCTCTACTGAATAACTCTCTATGTTTCGTTAACCTTTCTTAACATTTTTCAAAGAAAAACCCATTTTATGTCAAGCATATTCCATTATTATAAAGTGCACCCCCACGTTTGGAGTTGGAGATGACTTAAGATAGCAAGGAACACAGTACGTCTTTACTTATTCTATACAATTCTTCTTCTACTGAAGAACTTCAAGTTTCGTTAATCTTTCTTAACAGTTTTCATTTTATGTCAAGCATATTCCATTATTGTAAAATGGACTCCCAAGTTCAGAGTTGAAGAGGACTTGAGTTAACAAGAAACACGCTATGTCTTTACTTATTCTATACAATTCTTCTTCTACTGAAGAACTTCAAGTTTCGTTAACCTTTCTTAACATTTTTCATTTTATGTCAAGCATATTCCATTATTGTAAATTACACCTCCACGTTTGGAGTTGAAGATGACTTGAGATAGTAAGCAGCGCCGTGTGTCTTCATTTATCACGCAGTTCTTCAAAGCATTTCTCTACTGAATAACTCTCTATGTTTCGTTAACCTTTCTTAACATTTTTCAAAGAAAAACCCATTTTATGTCAAGCATATTCCATTATTATAAAGTGCACCCCCACGTTTGGAGTTGGAGATGACTTAAGATAGCAAGGAACACAGTACGTCTTTACTTATTCTATACAATTCTTCTTCTACTGAAGAACTTCAAGTTTCGTTAATCTTTCTTAACAGTTTTCATTTTATGTCAAGCATATTCCATTATTGTAAAATGGACTCCCAAGTTCAGAGTTGAAGAGGACTTGAGTTAACAAGAAACACGCTATGTCTTTACTTATTCTATACAATTCTTCTTCTACTGAAGAACTTCAAGTTTCGTTAACCTTTCTTAACATTTTTCATTTTATGTCAAGCATATTCCATTACTGTAAAATGCGCCCCCAAGTTTAGAGTTGGAGATAACTTGAGATAACAAGAAACACGGTGTGTCTTTACTTATTCTATACAATTCTTCTTCTACTGAAGAACTCCAAGTTTCGTTTCTTAACATTTTCCATTTTATGTCAAGCATATTCCATCACAGTAAAATGCACCGCCAAATTTCGAGTTAGACTCCAAAGACCAGATGACTTGAGATACCAAGGAAACCGGTATGTCTTGCTTATTACAAAACTCTTAAAATCATTTCTTTATTTATTAGTATAAACACAGAATTAATTTACTCTTAGAAACGTAAAAAGTGGTCATCAGAAAGTCACCTGTAGCTGTGTTTGACTAGAACATGAACATAATTATGTTTGCCTAACCAACTCCAAATGTGGGAGTTTTTGAACACATAATATTTCTTTCCGTCATATCACTGTTGGATGGACACTAAAGAGAAAGTGCCCCCCGCCATGGTAATCTTTGCGTTATAAAAACAGTTGCGGTGGTTGCATTTATATGTCGGACGCCTGTCTGTCTGAATCAGGTCTGGATTTTCTCAAACAATCGAAGGTAGGGAATGCACTTTCCGAAAGGCTTTCATCCGTCTCTGTATTATAACTACATTATAGACAGGTGTGCCTTCGTTCAAAGTAGTTTCTCCTTTTGCTAAGAGATGGCTTAAGATTATTATAGATAGACATGCCTTTGTTGGAAGTAGTTTTTCCTTTTTCTAAGAGATGGCGCTCTAAATGATTCATTTCGCGCTTTGATTTGATTTGAGCAAATGTTGTTACAGCAGTTCTTTTTTGGTCAAGAAATAACGCTTTGCGAAGGCAAGGTGGAAAGTCAGCGTAAAGATGAAATTCTATTGCCAGGTGTTACGGAATTAAAATCATTTCCCCGCTTGGGCAAGAGATGGCGCTTTGAATGATTCGTGTCATGTCCTGATTTTATATATTTTGAAATTAAAATCAGGCAGAGTTTGGTTGAGAAAGTCAATGTGAAGACGAAAAGCTGTCCCTGGAATTTCAATTAAAATTGTTTTGTTTTTCTGTCCATCTTGGATACAAGATGGCGCTTTGAATGATTTTTGTCGCGCCGTGATCTTATATTTTGAAATTTATTTTGGAATTAAAATTGGAGAGAGTTTGGTTGGGCAAGTCAACGTGAAGATCAAAAAACGTTGCTGGAATTAATTTCAAATAAAATCGTTTTCTTTTTTTTTCTTTTTGGCACAAGATAGCGCTTTGAACGATTCCTATCATACCTTGGTTTTATATTTTTAAAATGATGAATACCGTTGCTGTCTTCGAAGGCGAGTTTGCTGAGAAGATCAGCGTGAAGACAATACGCTGTTATAGGAAGAATTCTTGGCTTCCCGTTGGAACCGCGTGTTTCGGATTTCTTCTACTGCCGACGTTTCGTTCTTCATTGAAGCAGAATTTCCTCAGGGCTGCTCTTGTTTCTTCAGAGACACGCAATTCCAACCGGAAGCCAAGAATTCAACCACGGACGACGGCCATGGAAGCCTTCAAGTTAATCTGTTATAGGAAATTAAAATTAAAATAGTTTTCGTTTTCGGACGACAGATGGTGTTATGTATGGCTCTTATTTGCGAAGATTTTTGAATTTCCACTTAATTTCAAAAATTGTGTACACTGAGAATACATATTAAGATAAAATCGTATCATTAATTGATATTCGATTAAAACAGTTTTCTCTTTAAGACAATAGGTGACACCTGACACAGTTCAAAACGAAGAACGCATTAAACGTCCAGAAGGCAGCGAAAAATGCGCAATCTTGAGTGTCGAATAATAAAAAAAATCTAATTGCTACAAGCAGAAAATAGTCTTAATATTTAACACAAAAAATAATTACATGAATAAAGATGTACAAGAATTAATTCGATAAATAAATAAAAGGTAAAAAGATAACTTAAACAAACAACGGTGGTTTGTAAAATAGAATGAACAGAAAACAAATTACGATCGTCGACTTCCCTGAGGACAAATGAAAAATCGACGAAACTTTCGAAAATCATTTCTTTTCATTTTATTTTCTTAGTTGTAACATTTTTGTAAGCGAAAAAAGGGAACTGAATGCTTCGGACGGAAAATTTACATTAAATTAAACTCTCACTTGTTTCTTCGTATTTATTCTGTTACGTTTTTGTTTTTTCTGTAAACAAAAAAATCAATCTTTCATTTGTTTCTGTTTTAATTTCAATATTTCTTCATTTTTTCTTACGTTTCATATTTCTTTTGATTTTGTAGGAAAAAATATTGTTTTCTTCTTTTAGTAAACAAAAAATGACAAGTGAAAATCAACTTTTCCTTTTTTGGTCAATCAAATCAAGATTTTGTTTCTTTCAATTTAATTATTTTTATTTTATTTTTTGTAGCACTAACTATTTGTGTTACAATAACACTTTACGCGTTTTCTTCTTTTGTTTTTGTTGACGATTTGTTTTACTCCACTCCAAAAACAACGTCTATCTTTTGATTTAATTTTGTTCTTCTTTTTCTTCAGACGTCTTTATTAGTTATTCGACTTTTCTTTGGTTTATTATATACAATCAAATTAATTTTTCATTCATTCGCCCACATACATTCAAATTTGATTTCCGAAAGCATATCAGAGTGGCACGAGAATATGTTTTAACAGTTTTCTGGCTTAATTTTTTTTAAATCATATACAGGGTGTAATTGATCCGTACGCAAGTTAAAAGGATCTGAAAATTCAGATTTATTACAGATACAGATTTAGAGTTACAGTATAGTTTGAAATGTAGGAGGGAGAGGGTCGATTAAAAGTTTATTGCCTTCTAAGAGGTGAGGTCAATGTTCAAAGACTGTTAAGAATCCCTGATGTAAGCCTCTTTGTTCCAGATTTTTTCTCAATTTGTACCTACACTAAGACTATTTTATACGAAGTAAGTGAATACCTTACAAGCCTTGGAATTCCTCTCTTTCCTCTTTTATTTTATGCAATAACCGTTATTGTTTTCAGCGTCGCCAACGTACAACAACGACATCATTTGAAATTTTCCTAAAATTGAAACTCCCATGTTTGAACGTCCGCGTCCATTTAACTTTGTGTTCCATTAACGTCTGACAGAAGACGAAAATCAATTTCATTTCGGGGAAGCGATATCACTCTTCAGTCGTTAACATTAAGGCCCGTCTTAATTTAGATCCGAAGGAAATTGTCGTGTCAGGCCCGCTTCCCGTCAATTTTCACTTAGCCGGGCAAAAAATGAAAACCTAATGAAATTCGTCCGTCCTTTCTAACGCGTCACTCATAATTAACAAGGCACGCAATTCCTTCTTATTGGATTTTCCACAACATACAGTAACCATGTGGATAAATACGTCAAAAATCCGTCAGTAAGAATTCTATCAGAAGCTTTAACTTCGTCAATGAGTTTTCATTTTATTTTTGTTTTTCGTACAGAACTTATTTATCTCGTCCGTAAAACTTGGCCTAATTGCAAGTGGCTATCTTTTTAATATCGCTTGTTAAATTAGACGGAATTTATTGTACACCCAGTTTTGTCAAAGTCAAACTTCTTTTATTAAATTAGCCCACCGTGAAAATACAATTTGTTGTTTCAAGATCAAGATCTAACAAAGACGTGATTCAGCCCAATGAAGCTGTTGCTGTATTGTCCCGACCCTAATTTTAATGAGATAAAGCTCCGGGCCGTCGCAGATAATAGATACAAATCTCGTCGTAATTAAACAGGTCAATTTAAGCGGTTTTACTCCGTATTAAATTTAAGTTTAATTATTTGCTCGGCCGGCGACAGCAGCACGAGAGAAGGTGAACAGTACTTGCACACTACGTCACTCTATAAAATAATTCTACAATTACAAATTCGTTCTTTAACTAGTGAGATACTATTACGTATAAAAAAAATGACCTCCTTTCCGCCATACTGCTGCGTACATTGCATACTTACTGTCAAACTGATAATTGCAATTTATCAATTACAACTGCAGCAAATTTTGGTGGTTCGTTTAGTTTCAGAACAAAACTGTGACGTCTTGTACCATTCGTAGTTCTTGCAGCAGGAAACTGTAACTATACATAACTTGCACTCATACAGGGTGATTCATAATAAGTAGGGGCGTATTTACTAAGGTCATACAAGTCCCAAATTTCAAGAAAAAAATTTATCGAAGACATTTCGAAAATCAACGTCTTTTGTGCCTCAAATGGAAACCGTTTGAGTAGCACCGATGACTATTGGAATGCGATGCATAATGTGCTTTCAAAATCGCTTTGACTAACTGGTTGTTTTAGAAACTGTCTCACTATGTCAACAAAAAATAAATTTTATGTGACGTAACTTAACGGTTTTTGTAACAGATATTCGATATGACTTTCTTGTTATGCACTTATTCACATGATCGATGAATAAGCCGCCATACACAACGCATCTTAGGGCTAGTTTATTTGGCCAAATTTAACTTATTACTTATTAGAACTACAATTACTTTTGGATGCACGTTTTAACTCGCGTATTCGAAGCGCAAAATTGTTCTTCTTTGCACGAGGAGCAACTATGCGTGCCAAGTATGCTACCACCCAAGAGCGTTCAAAAGTTCTGCGTGAATGTCAGTCTAATGAATCACGTACGCCGGGTAGTGATTTGAATTGATTTGATTTCTTTTGCTTCAGAAAAAACGCAATTTCCTCAACTGAAGTCTTCGTAAACTGAATCTTTCATGTCAAGTACACTGTGGTCGTAAATGATTGAGCGTCCTTGAGAAAGTAAATACCCAAAGGTGACCAAAACTACTTTCCGCCTAGGGAATTTTCGAGTTTTTGAATGCTCCAGATCAGCTGGCAAGCAGTAGCGTTCGTGTATGGTTTGTTTATGTTTGAGTTTTCTACAATTTGCAGTTTAAATCATTCGAAATCAGTAAATAAGTATTTTTGAATACTATTATTCAGTTGACTTTGTTTTTACAAGTAAGTAACGTTCTTTGCGTCTCGATTTATGATTAATGTTACACAATTTTTAGGTTAAAATTACATCCGCACGCCTTTAAATCGGGTACGTGATTTCTAGTAACTGGACCAAGAAATTTTTGTATGAAGCGGCACGTTCGACCATTTACGATCGCAGTGTATACCCATTATTGTGAAACGCACCCCCAAGTTTAGACTTGGAGATGATTCTTCTTCTACTGAAGAACTTCAGGTTTCGTTAACCTTTCTTAACATTTTTCATTTTATGTCGAGCATATTCTATTATAGTAAAATGCACCGCCAATGTTATGTGACGTAACTAACGGTTTTTGTAACCGATATTCAATGTGACCTTCTTGTTATGCGCTTATTCACATAATCGATGAATAGGCCGCCATGCACAACACGTCTTTGGACTAGTTTATTCGGCCAATTTAACTTATTATTTATTAGAACTGCAATTACTTTTGGATGCACGTTTTAACTCGCGTACTCGAAGCGCAAAATTGTTCTTCTCTGCACGAGGAGCAACTCTGTGTGCCAAGTATGCTACCACCCAAGAGCGTTCAAAAGTTCTGTGTGAATGTCAGCCTAATGAATCACGTACGTCCGACAGTGATTTGCGTTGTTTTGATTTCTTTTGCTTCAGCAAAAACGCAAATTCCTCAACTAGAGTCTTCATAAACTGAATTCTTCATTTGTAATGTTTGATTAAACATGATTCGCTTCACTTTAATTCGATTAATTATCTCGCACATGAAGCAATTGCAAATGCGTAAAACACTATGGTAATACGTACGTTCAATTAAAAAAATCCTAAAGGGCCGCGGTTGGCATGAAGAGTACATCATTCAATTCTTAATAGGACAAGCAATCTTAAAATGCACGAATTTTACTAAATTTCTGTGAATTGATACTCACGTTGATACGAACACGATTCCACTAACAAAATTATTATTGTATCATATAAAAATCAAGTTCATTGTTCGGGTTATGAAATGTTTCCTCAGAGAGTCGTAAACAAATCATTTTAAGGTTTCAGTTCAAGGTTAAATGTTCGTGTTTTGTGTTTCTTTCCTCGAAAGTCTATTGCTGTTGAGACGCATTCAGTTATTCCAGTGACCACCAACAAGTTTAAATGTGAATTTTTAATCCATTTTATCTCGAAAACTACACAAGTTAGACCCCTACGTATCTACAGTTATTAGCTTTGTTTTTTCAAGCACTATCTGTGTTTAACAGGCTGAACACTTATTTTAAATCACCCTGTATATCGTTCTCACCGTGGTGAATAATGAACGTCCTAATTATTATGATGGTAAAAGTAAAAAATTGATTTGTGCAGCAGTGTTCAATTTTTGCGGAAAAATCTTGGATTTTACTCGAAGCTCCTTCCTCATCTTCCTTCTCATTGTGTCTCATAAATTATCCGAATCTGAATTTTGCAATAAACAGCGATTCAGAGCGAATTACACGTGTCACGAGCAAAATGCAGTTATTTATTGCTTACGAAGCGGTGACGTTTAACCAAATCAGCGGATTGTATTTCCTCCTCGAAAGTCTATTGCTGGTGTGACGCATTTAGCTATTCCAGTGACCACCAACAAGTTTACTTGTGAATTTTTTATCCATTTTATTTCAAAAACTACAAAGTTAGATCCCTTCGTGTCTACAATTATTAGCTTTGTTTTTTGAAGGACTATCTGTGGTTAACGGGTCAGACACTAACTCTGAATCACCCTGTATAAATCCTTGAATGCAGGATCAAACTAAGAGGTGATTATAACCGTGATATAACCAGCTGTTGAAGAACCACGAGTAAAAAGGGTCTTTAAAAAAATACTGACTGCTTTGTAGGTAAATAAATGATTACAATTTATTAATGTAACAGCGTACAGGAAATCAATTCACTAATAAATTCCACCCGTTCGAGTGGTGCGACCGTAAACAACTCCCCTATTAAAAATGGAAAATAAATTATTTTCCAATATTTACCACAGCGAATTCGTCGCTGCGTTGCTGCATCAACAGACCGCCATCGGTGTCGTATTAAAAATTCATCGGCACGATATTAATTAACATACATAGCTGCAGCCATAATCGAATTTCATTATTTAAAATTAAACGATTTCATTGAGAAAAAAATTCAATTCCGAATTCAAACGCGCTTTCCTGCCTGAATATTCTTGTCAAAGCAAATATTTAATATACATCCTAGTAAATATTCGATCCTGCCGGAAATTTGAAGACGCTTTCTTAGAACGCAAAAGAACTTTGCCAAATACTGAAAAAAATGGTCAACAATATGAGCATTTTTATTACGAAAATTATAAGTTAGAATATCGACAGAGCACAGCAAGCAGATTCTCTAAATTCCATCATCTTTACTGAATCATTTTCGTGCTTCGTATTATCCCGTTCGAAAAATTATATTCTAAGTTCGTTATTACTTTTAAATTTACAGAAAATTGTTTAGTTAGCATTTCACAAGTACAGTCATCGCCTTAGGCGTAATCGCAACGGATATTGTCTAGCATGATTTACCGACGTCTGCTTAGCTCACAGATCAAAGTTCTTTTCGGTCACTTTAATATATGCAAAATTAACGTTTGAATAGAGTGTAAAGGATCGAATATTCAGCACGCAGAGATGCAATGTTTTTATAGAAAAAGAAAATTAAATAATATAATCAATCATAACGCTTACAAAGTCATGGTCAAGTAGTTCTTCTAATTTTGCACGCGGTGTACGCCGCGCGTCCGCAGAAGAATGAGATTGAAGTTAAGGAAGTGCAGTATTGAACCTAATTTATGCACTCAATTAAGGGTATTTTTTGCACAGCAAATGCAACATCTGTTGCCCCACTTACGCAAGAATCCAAGCGGGAGAAAATGTATAAAAATTCGGATAGGAGACGTAATGCGATAATTCTAATGCAGTGACTCTTGATCTAATTGAGTAGGCGCTTCATTCACCGTTGAAGTATACTTCTTTTTTTATTTTTTTCAATCAGTCTGTTTCCTCAGTTTGAAATTAAATTCGCGAATGCAGAAGTAACTCTTCACGGTGTGTGTTTTTTTTTCAATCTTTGATAATCAATTTATTTCGTAATTAATTTTATTAATTTCATTTAAATTTTGTGTTTAAAAAAAGTCAACGTTGGTAAGTTGGAAAATTGTTTGCTAATACAGGCTTTTTTTTATTTTGTATTGAATATTCGCTTTTTTCTCCAAAACTTTTTTTTTGTTTCAATTTAACCCTCTAATTTCATTGACATTTATTTATTTTGTTATCTTGAATTATTTTTGGCTGATTGTAAAACTTTTAGATAATGTTTTAAAATCTCATTTGATCTTAATTAAGAAAAAATTCGTTTTTTAAAGTTATTCGCACTGTGAACTAAATTTCACGTGTTTTGTTAATATATTTGAAAAAAAAACTGAATTGTATACAGAATTACAGGTTTTTGTTTACTATATTTTTGCATTTAAATTTTTCTAAATTATTTTGCAAACCAAATTTTATGTATTTTTTTTAAATATATTGTTATACTTAAAAATTTGGACATTTTTATTTGAGATTGTCATTGAAGTTTTATTTTTCTGTTAATAATAATAATAATAATAATAATAGTCTTTATTTGTGTAAACATAACAAAATTAGGAGGAAAAGAACATGATCTCATAATGTTTGAAGGCCAAGGAGAGTAAAAACCATAAAGAGAGAGGAAAGGGCGAAATATTTTCAATAATTCTAAAAAAACAGGAATAACGCCATTCGAGTAAGAAGTGGGAAACAAATTGGAAAATCGATTTCTGGCTTTTATGTAAACCAGAAAACGCTACTCACAAGGAAAACTGAGATACAAATTTGTACGCATTGTTTAAAAGGATTGGGGGCAAAAGGGGATGAAAAGTGTGTTTTAAAGTCCGCACGTTTTTACAAGATGGGATTCCATGTTGACAAATGAAATCCAAGTGGTTTGAATTTACCCTATAACACTACACGAGCAGATTATATTTCATTCAAAACAATTAACGCGCTCGCTCATTAAATGTGTTTTCGACGAGACGCTGATTACTGTTTTGACACGTCGATCTTTAGTCCCGAACTTTTAAAAACGCACTTTATCACATCCTATACGAATAGTATAAAAAGTGGAAATTTGTAGCTCAATATATTTCTTATTAATTCAGTATTGATTGAGTAATTAGGCAGCTGATTAAGAGTTAATAATCAGTTGTAAATTAGTTATGTTGTCGGAAACATTGGGCAGGCAATTTCAAAATATTCTTTTAAAAAAAAATTCTGAATTGTAAACTGAATTTCACGTCTTTGTTTAATATATTTTTGTATTCAATTTTTTCTAAATTATTTTGTAAACTAAATTTTACATTTTTTATAATATTGAATACTTAAAAATTTGGCGGCAAAAGGGGATGAGAAGTGGGTTTTCAACATCCGCTCGTTTTTACAAGAGGGAATTCCATGTTCACAAATAAAATCCAAGTCGTTTGAACTTACCTAAAGTGCTGTACCAGTAGATTATATTCCATTCAAAACAATTCACGCGCTCGCTCATTAAATGTGTTTTCGACGAGACGCTGATGGTTATTTTGATACGTCGATCTTTGGTCCCGAATATTTAGAAACGCACTTTGTCACACCCTATACGGATTGTATAAAAAGGGGAAATTCGTAGTTCACTGTAATCGTTATTCATTCAGTATTAATTCCGTAGTTAGGCAGTTGATTAAGAGTTGTGTCGTCGGAAGGTTTCCAAAATATTCATGAATATAATTACACTCTATTTTTTCTTGATAGGCTGAATTATACAGATTGATGTAACGTGTTACATAACTAACAGACGACAAAAAAATTCGAAGTTGACCTCAATCGTTACCACGTAATTGCTGTTTTAATAAATAAAAAAGAACATAAATGTCTTACTAAATAATAAGGAGAGCCACATTCTTCTACAACTTCGTGTTTACCGCCTATCAAAAAAAAATAACAATAGACCATTGTTTAATGTATTGGTGAATTTTATTTACAACTTCTGAAATCGGTCCTCGGAGGAGGCGTTTGGTCGAGTGTGGTGCAAGGAGGCGAGCTAATGTAAACCTTAAATTAATTAGTATGTTACGTTCGCCAATATCCTGCCCTGCAAGCGAGTGCTCGAATAAGGGAAAACGTAACGTGGTGGCGACCCCCTTGTAATTACGTTAACTAGATTTCCCTTAAAACGTAACATGGTGAAGCCGCCCTTGTATAGTACATAACACGGTGGAGGCGCCCCGTTTCTTCTTGAATCGTAACAGAATTAGCAAATTATTTGAGATATTTACGAAATAATCTTTGTTTTTTTTTTTAAGATTATATGCTCACGCCGCACAGTGGTTCAGGTATTACGGGCAGGCGGAAAATATTATTTTTAAATGAAAAGACGTTACGTATCACTATAAATTTTATTACATCGATAAAATAAATGTATTAGTATCAGGAGTAAGATAAAATATACAAACATAATGCTTTATTTTGATATAGATGTTATCATAAAAAGTTACATTAATAATTGAATTTCTTTTTTTAAAAGGTCTATGTAGAGTTTTGTAAAACACAGGACGTTTCGCCAAATTTGTTTTTTGGCTTTTTCAAAGTAACCATTGGTTAATTTAGTTGCTATAGTGCTGCTGCCGTGGAGTTGTTTATTTACAGTTGAAAAAGCCAAAAGAACAAATTTGGCGAAACGTCCTGTGCTTTAAAAGCCCTACACAGACCGTTTAAAAAAGAAATTCAATTATTACAGTAAATGTTACGGTCAAGAAACTAATAAAGCTTTGACATCATCTTGAAGAGGATAGCTTTTGTGATAAGGTACGGCACGTAAACTGTTGATAAAGGGATCTGAAGTAGCTAAGAGCATGTTCATCACGTCCTCATTACAGGACAGACGAGAACATTTTCTTGAATGACCTAACCTATAATTTCGATAGTATTTATTTCGCGCTTCTTGAGCTTCCTCAGATAACATCCCAATAGGTAAGGCAGCAGCACTTATTATCTGCAACAAGATTTTGTGCACTGTATTTGGCATATTATACCAGCTGTACAGGCTAACATACAGCTCAGCAGTCTCGTAACAATAACTACCAAACTTTTCTGGATCGACTACTGCACTAGAATTAATTGTTTGCAATATTATATTAAACCGGTGGATAAATGGAAAAATGTCGATTCTTCAGAAATCTTTGTAAGATCGTCTTCAGACATTACGTCAAATAGTCTTCTAGTTGTATGGTCCAATAATGATTGCAAACCCACACAAGCGTAGCTTTCCAATACATCAATATCCATGGGGGTAGCATTTCTTTTTTGCTTCAAGTACTTTGTGATAATCAGGAAAAATATCACACCCAATGCTTTTTGCTGCATTCCTTATCACTTTATATTGATGTTTTGAAAGTGATGCATCAAGCAATAATGCTAACGCTTTTTCTGGAGTAAATTTAACAGTATCCGATGATCTTTTTTGTACCTTAGAGGCAGCTTCCATTATCATTACTTCAGGAACACTTTCACATAAACGTTTAACTTTATATCGCTTTATTCGATCGCAACATTTTTCAAATGATTTTTCTGGTCGTCCACTACGAAAGCGTTTTGATGGTCCTGGATCACTACTGTCACAATACACCATATCAGTTTGTTCCGAAGATGATCGAACCGTAAAAATATTTTTTAGCCACTGTTCATTTTTTTCCATAAAAGTATTTTTATTTCTCGCTGCAATTTGCCACTTCTTCGTAAATATTGGTAAAAAATTACGACTCAACTTTTTATAAAGTTGCTCTAACACATTTTCTGTAAGCTGTGGGTATTTCAGTTTTATATTTTCGAGGCATTTATGTACTTCACGATTACTTGATAATATGATTTCCACTAATTCAGAATATGCAATAGTAAAGCTATCCATCATTGTAGTATGCGAAAATATTTGTAAATGAAGGTAAAACTATAACGCAATGTTATTTATACTTATGCGACATGATAAAATGTTAACTCCATCATTAGATTGCCTTACTAGTCTAATGCACTTTTTCGTAGTTAAAGACCGTCATTAGTTAATGACCTGTTACTTCCAAAACCGCAGATTATTGCAGTCAAAATTGATGTAATGTTAATCTGTAGGGTCTCATGAATCTATAAACGTATATCATTACGCATCGGTCGATAACGGTGATTACTTACAATCTGCTAATTGAAAGCAAAAGGTTCCAAATGACCTTCTTCTCAAAAATGTTATTACAAGTAATAACCCATCATATAATATACTATTATTATGTATTTCTTTACTACACAGAATAGACTTAAGGCCAAACTTAATATAAAAGTGGAATATAATAACAATTCGGTTTTTCTCATTCTCGAAAGAATAGTATTTCTCGCACGCAATTTGTTAATTCTCGATCACCCTACTTTGATACAGTATTGTGTAATAATTTATTGGTATTTTCTGTAGAAATTGTTTCTACTAAGATTCCAATATGTGTGGACCATACTATAGACATTTTCAACATTGTCCAAAACAAGGACTTATTTCCGCCCCTGAACCAGTGTGCGCCGTCTATATTTAATTCTGATGCCGCCCGCCACCTTGACGTTCGACTGTGTAAGATTTTTCATGTTCACAAGTTGGGCGCTTTACTTTGAATTCTCTTGCAGTGCAATTTGATTCCGTCTTCTCGGTACTACTTTTGTTCCGTCGTCCTGTGGTTTGATCAGAAGAAAAAATAGACCACTCTATGTCCATACTTATACGGTTTTGTTGGCGTCGCCTATAGCAAATGTTTGTTTGTAACTTCGAAGCTCTTGTTTCTGAGCGAACCGATCCTTACCGCTGTTGTTTCGTAAATTTCATCGGATTGGTTTGGTAAGTTAATTTACTTAGTTGCAAAAAAAAAACTTCATATGAAGAAATTATAAGCTTGTTGCGGGACTTTATCGTCACTCTACGTATTAATTAAGAAGTGTGGTTACATTTCCCTGGAAATATTAAATGGTAATTTTCTCGTACACGCCGCCGTGCGTGATGGAAAACAGGGTTCATGTCGAACTGCTTATTTTTAACGTAACAATAATTACGTTTCATGTAACGTGCGGGCCGTATATCGCCCCTAAAGATCTAAAGAGTTCTCGAAATACCTGCTCCCAATGATTAATGTAGCGAACAAGCGCCCGTTAAAACTGCACCACACACGACTTTCCTAAATTAATGAAACAGCAATTTCGACTTTGCATGACCGCCGCCCGCGGAAAATCCTGGCCTCCAGGACGAGGGAGAAAGCAGGAGCCTCGATAAATAAATGAGCGATCGGAACCGTGTACGTTTCGCTTCGCGTTTTATTATTCCTTCCGTCTGCTTCGTTTATTATTCACATATTCGCCGGCGATTAATGAACGAAACACGCGGGATAAAAAGAAATTAGCACGGACGGAAAAACACGCGAGATTTATGGCCCGACGCTCGGGATTCATTAAAATTCACTTCTTAATCGCAAAACATGTTTTATTGTCGACGAGTAATGTTCTTTTTTTACACAAGATTTTCTAAACCGTAAATCCAAGAATATACGTTCTCGTTTTTGATTCGAGAAAAAATAGAACAACCGACATTTATTCAAACCACGGCACGGGGCCACTTTATACAGCCTGTAATCAAATAAGTTTCACATATTAAAACTGTAAGTTCTTTATCACTTAAGAAAGTGATTTCTGCAAATATGAATTTTATTGGTGAAAAATTAAAGAAATTAAAATCCCACCAGAGCCTGGAAACTTTTTGTTTGAAAACCTCTGACTGGCCGTCTATCAGTTTCTACAAGCGCATCATAAAACGTCGTAAAACAATAAAGCGTCATCGAACTGAAGGGCACTGAGTTAAAATCATCGCTTATGTAATTCCATAACGGAATAGAATTATAAATATCCATCGCGTTGCTTATTAAATTAATCAATTTTCTCAATTTTCACGTAATTGTTAATAATTTTCTGCTCACAAAACTGTAAAAATAAATAAAAATTAGAAATTCCATTTTGTAAAATTATTTTACTAATTCACACGTATTCATCGTGTACTTTATTTGCTGGTCGTCAATAAACTGCATTATTATTTCTTTGTTGCACAAAACGTTTAAGAATGTCTTTTCTTTCTGCATTTCGGAAAATCATTATTGAACGCAGTCATCGCTTTTATTATTTTGTGGAACCAAAACAATAAAGCGTCATCGAACTCGAACTACGAAGAAACGTATTCGTTGGTGGAAATAATTAACAAAGCGACAATCAAACAAAGCGACTAATACTTTTTTTAAATCATTTTAATAAGCGAAATTAGCACTGTAAATCATGTGTACTATTGGTTTACAAAGACCAGAATGTCAAGATCTAATTATTGTCCATTATCTAATGAAACAGATTTAATTCTGATCAATGCAAGCAGATTTAAATTGTTCTCCTTTAATAATATTGCACACACGGGCTACGACCCAGAGGTTGTCAATTTGAACTGTCGTCTTTAATGGGTCGGTGATTCTATTTTATTGTGTTCCCATAAAGCTTTTAAAATGCGATCAAGCAATTGACCTTGAATTTTGCTGGAATTTTGTTTTATAACGTTGTTTTTGTGCACGGCCGACCAAAAGTTCTCAAACAAAAGAGTCAATACTCCTCCACTAGGTAATTTTTTTTATTTTTGAGCTAGACTTTTGATAGTTGCAGCATTACTTCTCTTACATGATGAGGAACTTACGGTATTAATATGTGAAACTAATTTGATTACACCCTGTATTACGGAAAACGGGATCAGTATGCGAGTCTTATGCTAGCACCAATATGGCGTCTTCAACAAGAGAGCATCTAAGAATTTAAACCCATTATCTTTCGCAGCTATGTTTGCATGTGTAATCTTGCATTATTATTTTAGAAAATAAGAATAAAAATCTTACACGAGTATGGTCAGGTAATAGTGGCACTCACTTATGAAATTATTTTCCAGATAATTGGTCTTTTTCTGCTGCAAGAACCATGAATAACATATTTTTGTCTGAAATCTAAACGAAACTACCCGAATTAGGTTTTGTTGCAGGAAGGAAAATAGTAAATTGCGCTGTCAGTTTGGCAGAAGTGACGCATCAGTATGGTGGAACGCAGGTCACTTTGTTATGCACCCAAGTAGCAATATCCGGCTCATTTTGGACGAAATGTCGACGCTTTGTCGACACTGTAATTTGGGCACGACACATTTTTAAGGCACACTGTCGACTTTCGGAGCGTTATAAGTGAGAAATGGGACCAAAATGTCAGTCAAAATGTGTTCTAATTAATATCTAAAATATGTCCAAACGTGAGTCTAAAGTATACCTAAAAGTTTTCTAAAATGTGTCTCGATAGCGTCTTTCGTTCCCATCATGTGTCTAAAATAAAACATTGATGTGTCCATAATGTATCTGTTTTGTGCCGAACTTGATCAAAATATGTTTCGATTATGTGTCCAAATGTAAACTTGTATGTGTCTGGTGTGATCACATTGTTTCCAAAATGTTTCCATTGTTCTGATCTATTTATAGTCACAAAGTCGGCACAGATTGTTCTAAATTTTACCAGAATTATTATTTCCTAACCAGTAGTGTAGCAAAAGAAACCCAAGGAGACACAAATTAAGTTTATTTTCGATACATTTTGGATACATCATGAAGACAAAATTGAAGGAGTTGAATGTTAAGCATGTTCATCTTCTTAGACCGAAACAAATAAGATTTTACCTCTGAATATCTGGATTACTCGAGTAGGTACTATTGCGAACCCATGTTTACTGATAATAGTTGACATGGTACTTCTAAAAATTAAACGCACCTTACAAATACTGAGTAATTAGATTTCTTAATTTTTGTCCATAAAAAATTTTTTTTTTAATACTCCGAAAAATCAAATACCTATAATATTTTATTATTCAGGGCATTATGTTTACTAAAATGTTGTCCTAAATAGTGTCGAAAGTTCAAATTTGAAATAATAATCGAAAAACCACATTTTTTTTTACTTTCGTGTCGAAGCGCTTGCATGTTGAAACATGGCGTATTATGTATGGCTGTGGTATGGCGTCCAAAAAGTTTCCACAATGTGAAAAAAAATTTGCCTACAAATTGTCTACACTGACACATGTGAAACCGGAAGAAACAATTTAGATTTATGTATCCAAATGTACGCGTGATGTAGCCAAAAATTCGCTGCAATGTGAGTAAACGGTCACACAGATACAATTCGGTAACCTGTAAGAAACCTGCGTTTGGTATGCGTCCAAAATGCGTCTTTATTTGGCAGTGGATACATTAAGAAAATTTGTATCTGAAATTGCGCCTGTGGTGGCTGAAATAGACGAGATTCGAACACAACACATTCGTATTTCGTAACCTCACTTTCAGCGCTTTCGAAATTTGTTTACATGTTTTATACTATAACACATTTATCGTACGCGCATTATGTACACAACACTTTGACCAGATTTACAGAACACATTTGTAGAAACAAAATGTAAATTATGTGCGTAAAATGTTTCCGTACGGATCTGTATGTGCCCGTACAAACACATCGTAGAAACAATAAAGAAACTCTATGTTTAAAATGTACCCATACGGAAATTATTGTGACTACTTAACTCATTCCAGTAACAGAATAGAAACATCGTGACAAGAAACAAATCAAACAAACTGAGTCTATTTAGTGTCGACTCATCTGTGTCCAAATATATTTAAAGAATCCAAATTAGAGACATTTTAAACATATGTGTTTCAAATATAACCATTTATGCCCGGTTGCACCAATACTTTAAGTAAAACTTAAGTGTAAGTCATGTTTAGAACATGACATTTATGCATGGTGAGTATAATGTCAATCACATTCTGACTGACTCTTAAACTTCATTTAAGTATCACATTAGAATGTGTCTGACATTTTGTTGAACTTACATAAAATGTCATGTTCTAAACACGACTTAAATTTAAGCTTTGCTTAAAACATTGGTGCAACCGGCCATTAGACACTTACATTTTTTTTGACACAATAAGTTGGAAATGTGTAGACACAAACATAAATATTTTGGACACAATTTGCACTGAGGCAGAAGTGCTATAAAAAGTGTCGACACGATTCACACACAAGAAAATTGTGCCCGAGTTTTACCATTAATTGCTGCTTGGGCATAACAGTGTCTCCCTTGATTCCAACACACTGATTGAAAGTTTTGCTACCACCTGAATGAATTTACTTTACCTCCTGAATAATTAACGAAAAACGGTGGCAAATTAGCGCTAAAGAAGACAATCAGCTGTTCCGAGCTGGTTCTTAGAAGACAGGCGAGCTCAAAGATCACGGGCGTCAGGAGGAGTGACCCTGACTCATTTCTACGCCACTGCGGAACCGTGCTCCAAGGAATGCAGAAAAAATCCCAGGAGAATAATCCACTCTTGCATTTAAAATTATTGTTCGTCGCAACAAAACCCCAGATCGTACTTAGAACGTATATTAAAACAAAAGATAAACAATACAACAGTACAAAAGATAACGGCACAACAAACCTAACTCTAACAAATCACACGTACGTACGCGGCTTTGAAAATATGTGACTTGATCACTTAAATTAACTTCAATAACAGTCAATATTAATCTTCACAAAGTGTCAATCGGTACTGATATCAGCCTTAAATATAACGCAGCTTAATTTATTCGAGTACATTAAACTGAATGCACACGCAAGTGCCGGCATAACTGCGTTATATACAAACATGCATTAAATATATAACATAGTTAAAATAAATTTGGATTTGACTCCTAACCACAATATGTTTTTTTATACGTATTTCGGCGGCTATGCTGTTTTAAAAAAAAAACTTTTTGTGGTTAGGAGTCAAATCCAAATTTATTGTTAGACAAGCCACGGTCTCCAGTATATTAAACATAGTTAAAATAATAGGTTATGTTTGACCAAGGTCGTAAGCGTTGCTCGCACGTAGATGTCAAAGGTTACTCAAATGTTACGTAGTGTCGCCACCACACGTCGGCACGTCGAGCTTCATGTGTGTCGATAGTCGCCAACTGCCGGACGTCCGTGACCTTAGCGATGCCCTCACGTATTCGACATTCGTTACACTTGATTCGTCCCGGGAAACGATAAGTGATGAAGAATGAAGTATCGGCGAAATACGACAGAGCCGGAAGGAAAGCCCAGAACGAAAAAGCGGAAACGAAAATCGGATTTCTCTGTTCAAACAAAGAAATCGCATAAAACACGGATCGACAAAATTCAGTCTCAAAGTACCTTCCAGGTTATCGAAAAAAAAACAGATCAACCGCTTGATAAAAGTTGTTTAAAGCAACTCGGTAGGCTTACAAGTCACAAAGAATTCCAATAAACTGCAGTTAATTAGAATTTTGCATAAAACTAGCAACGATTCCCGCTACACGTTAACACTTCTGCAGTTTAGAACGACGAAATGCAAAGCAAAGCGTGCAGTAGACGCCGCGCCGGAAGGACTTGTTAGCGAGTCAAAATGGCGAGCCAATTAAAATTCAGAAATGGGTCACGTGACCCTTAGAACCCAGTAAAAGCTGTCATATCAAAGCGCCCAAACGGAAACAGCAGTGTGGCCAACTGACAACCACTGCGTCGTACCACACGTGAAGGTTAAAAAAAAAAAACAGGAAATTAAAATGTAACAGTTTGTTTCACTACGACGTTAAGTTTTGTATAAAATTGAAATTTTATACAAAAATTAACATCGTGGTGAAAGAAACTGTTATAATTTTTTTTTTGTAAATCACTCGTTTTATTCACATTTCTCTCTTTTTTGTATAAAGTTTTAATATTGAAATTTATACAAAAATTAACATCGTGGTGAAACAAACTGTTAATTTCCTGGTTCATTTTAAACATTCAATTTTTGTATAAAATTGAAATTTTACAAACTGTTACAGTTTAATTTCCTGATTTTTTTTTTCTAACATTCAATTTAACATTTAACAAAAAATTGGAATTTTATACAAGAATTGAAATTTTAAACATAAAATTTTATAATGCATGGTTTAAACAGCGACATCCTACGATCGTTTTTTGACCTGACATTGCAATCAAAAATGATTTGCAAAAAAAAAAAATTAAAATTTCATGCACAAAATTTCAATTTTATACAAAATTAACATCGAGGTGAAACTGTTACAGTTTAATTTCCTGGTTCTTTTTTTAACATTCAATTTTGTCGAAAATTGAAATTTTATACAAAAATTAATATCGTGGTGATACAAACTGTTACAGTTTAATTTCCTGCTTCTTTTTTAACATTCAATTTTTGTATAAAATTGAAACTTTATACAAAATATTGAAGTTTAATACAAAAATTAACATCGTAGTGAAGCAAATTGTGACAGTTTAATTTCTTAGTTGTTTTTAAACATTCGATTTTTGTACAAAATTGAAATTTTATACAAAAAACTGAAATTTTATGCAAAAATTAACATCGTGGCAAAATAAACTGTTACAGTTTAATTTCCTGGTTCCTTTTTAACATTCAATTTTTGTACAAAATTGAAATTTTATACAAAAAATATCACCGTATCACACGAGGGCTTTCCAGACAACAGAAAAAAGAGAAATGTGAATAAAACGAGTGATTTACAAAAAAAAAACGAAAATTCTCCGCAGCGAATTTATCATCATCAGTGAAAATCCGCGAGCTCGTTAAAATTCGACCGTCCGCCGGCCGGGCGCATTAATTAATGGCTCGTCCTTTGTCTTCACGCATTTCAATTAAAAGCGCATCCCTTAAACTGCATGAGTAATGTCAGTGTTTCTCCGGGCTGCGCCCTTTGAAGAGCGTGGCGAGATTAAAAATTCATTTACAACCCTTTCAAGAAGGCATCCTCTGGTGATGGCACTCGAATGAAAGTGCTAACGCTGAAATGACGCTTAAGAAATATAAATTTCCAGGGGCTTTGGGCAAAAGAAGGGTGACGTTATATTTTTATTATTAAGTACATTCACAACCAAACATAATGTCACATGAAAAATTATAATACGCATTTCGGTTGGATCTTTTCACCTCTGTATAAATTTATTGACGAGATAATATCATTGGAAACTATTGAGTTTCCAAGAATATCTGGTAGATAAATTTATAAAGTGGTGGAAAGATCGGATCTTAATTATACTAATAACTAAAAAAAAATTGATTTTTAGATCAAATCTTGCAGGGTGTCGAGCGAGCTTTAAGTTCACAAAATAAAATTTTACATGAGTGATGAAAAATGAAAAATTTGATTCCATGTGATCTTTAAAATATAATTTTCTACAAAAGATGTCGCCACGTTTCGACGAAATAGAAAAGCAGACTGTCTTTCTAAGAATGAGATCGAATTGTATGTGATTAGAGTTTAAAAAAATAACATTCTTACACGAGCGATGAAAAGTGAAATTCTGTTTGGTGTAATCCTCAAAATAATAAATTTCCTAAACGTGGCGCCATCTCTTGATGAATTGGCACACTTTCTTGATGCAACTGTGTCGGATTCTCTTTCAGACAAACGAACTGTAAAAGATTAGATAGGCATAGAAAACAATATTTTTACGTAACCGTTAAATGTCTCATGTAATTCTTGAAATATCATATTTTACAGACTCTGCCGCCATCTCCTAACGAACCAGGAAACTTCCTTGACTTCCTTTCACAGAAAAAAAGACATTTTTATGTGATTGTTAAAAATTGAAAAATTTTGTCTCGTGTAGTTGGTTCTGCAGTAAAATCATATTTTGCAGACGTTGCCGCCATCTCTTAACGAACCGGGAAAGCTTTTCCGCGGCGATTTAATACATTCCCCGTCTTTCTTTCTTCCCCAGAAACGAATTGTAAAAAAAAAAACATATTAGAAAAATAATACTTTCGTGTGACTACCAAAAGGTGAAAAATACCTATAGTTTGCAGACAATGTCGCCATGTCGTGATGAATCGACGAAATAACTTAAAGTAATTTAACGGTTTCTCTTTTTATGCATCGAATTATAGGAAATTACTATAAGTTTTTTTTAAGTACGATTGGCAAAACATATTAAGGTCTGTTTTCTGTGTGTGGTCTTTGTGAGATTACATTTTTCAAACGACGAGACGCCGCCATCTCTTGGCCAATCGAGGAAGTTATTCGGAGCAATTTAATAGGTTATTTTTGATAGGGGCTGTCGTCTTAAAATCTCAAGTCTTGAATTTTCCGGTTCATACACTGCACAAATCAGTCCCCCTCACATTACGTGTACGAAAACTTTTTTTAAGAGCAAATGCCTGTTTCACCCGCCATAGAGACATCATCAGTACTAGACTGAAAGACAAGGCCGGTGTGGGAAGAGGAACTGATTTATGCAGTGCCCTTTTTCTCCACAGAAATAACGTTTTTATTTCAAGTCTTTTAGGAAAATCTATTTCTTAATATTAATAACATACATTCAAAAATTCTTACGCGTGTAGATGGCGTTGATTCGTTAAACGTATAATGTCGGTATTCTAGAGTACTTATAACCGGCTGATCTCACATCATTTGACTCGACGTTTTAAAGCTGAAGTGTCCTACTACCTGAATGAATTTACTTTAGCTCCTGAATGATTAACGAGAAAGGTGGCAAGTTAGCGCTGAGAAACACAATTCAGCTGTTCCGAGCCAGTACTCAATTGAAGATGGGCGGGGTAAAAAAGATCCAAGGCGCCAGGAGAACAAACCCCTCCCAGCTGATCCTAATAAAAAATAATTCTTTCACGAGGATGTAACACTCATGCATGCAAAATAACAATATTGTCACGATGGAAGTTTTTCGTAAAAAGTAATGAAAAGAAATTATTAAAGCACGGGCTTGTGAAGTCGAGGGCAATTTCAACAGTGTCGGAACGTAATAACTATAAGTGAGGTAACCCGATATAACACGGTTCATATTTCATAATAAAACATCGGCAGAATTGCGGCAAGTGGGGCAAGCGATTGCATCAAGTGACAGGGCGAATGAACAAAAATTGCGTATAAAAAGTGCAGGTTAAAATTTGGACAGCAGTAGAGCACAGCTTGACTCGATGTGCATTAGTGCTAACTGTAAGAAGGGTAGCCGCCCGGAACCATCCCAGCCACAAGGACGCTGTTCCCGCGATCTACATCATCCTGAGACCGAGCCCGATTGTAGAACGCCTCTCTGTTCAGCTCAAGCGATTACCGCACCCTTGCTTGCCGCATCAAGGGGCCAAAAGATCGACCGTAGTTATTTACGTCGTGGCGACCTCTCGGAGCAGTTCGCTGAGCTGGCATTGCATCGCGTGGCACGATAACCTTCTAATAAAACGCTATAAGACGGCGTCTCTCAAATGACGTCAAAACAGGTAGACGGCAAACGGAAAAGTATTGTTGAAAGACAGAAGATTAGGAAAAACGTTGCCAGGAAGGAACTAAATAAGCGGATTTCTCTGTGGGAAGAAAGAAATCTAATATGAGCATGGGTTGTTGAAATGGCGTCACATAAATATCTAACTGTTTAACGCAGAAACGGAAGATCCGCTTGGAATAAGCTGTTTATAACAACTCAACAGTACCTCTTGTATTTTAAAGGTCAATTTTCAAACTTACAACTGTTATTAACTGAGCTCAAACTCTGGTCAACACGAATAGCCGTAATAATGAATTGTACCCACAGCAAATATTAATTCGTAGATTTAATTGATACGTATTGAATATTCAGACACATTCAATGTTATGTGCAGAATAAGCACCCGGTTATGGACCATCTAGTCCGGTTTTAACTCCATGTATTTGCAAGTTTATGCCGTTAGGAGTACAGACTACAAAGTTCTGTCGGCTTTCATGTGCTTACACACACAAGCACATGAACTAGTCCCATAACAAAAGCAGGAACTCTCATTAATCACGAAGTTTCACCGCGCGACCCATATATTTTTCTAATTATTTTGAAGAACAAGTCCTACATGTGTAATTCTGGCAATCACAGCATCGAGAATATTAATTAACCTTAAAATTATGCAAATACTGTAATGCACGAGTCGGAAATTTATATATCACATTGCATTAAACTGCATCGTCCAATCCGAAATGCAAATAGTGTCGTCGTTTACCTGCAGCACAAATTATTCAGTTTTCCAGTAGTTTCGTTATTTTCATCGAGTATTATACGTGCTTTGCATTTAAGGCAATCGCGAATTTTGTGTCGGCCGTCTAATTATTGAAAAGCAACGGCCCAAAATTATTTCACAATAAATTAAACCAAATTGAAAAATTCGCCAAAACTTGGATACTTACGCTCGCTCGGAGCGCATTTCAAATTTTCACGCCCGCGTGAACTTGTTCTGCTAAAAGTTATTTCGTGTAAACCGAATTCGAGCTTTGCTTAAAAATTTAACCGCCGGCGATGTATACATGTGAGCTCGGGAGGAGAAAAAAAAAGAAGCAAACTCGAAATATGCGCGCTCGTATTACCTCGCCGCCGCTGTATTTTGCTAAAAATATTCAAAACGTACTCGAGTTTTATTGGATTTTGTTGATATATAAATGCCTTGCAGTTTTTTTTTTTTTTATAAGGTGGAAAATATCGTGCGAGCTTTCAATCCAATCAATTTGTATTTCCTGTTCATTTTTTTCCTTGATCCCACACGTTTCGTTTCCTATCATATCCGATAAACTTTTTATACTTTTTTTTTCAAGATTTTATAAACTTTTTTATACTTTTTTCAAGATAAAATTTATACTTTTTTTCAAGATTTAGTAGTTTTATACCTTTTTTCAAGATTTGATAAAATTTTTATACTTTTTTTGCAAGATTTGAAAAACTTTTTATGCTTTCTTTCATGATTTAACATACTTATTGTACTTTTTTTCCAAGATTTGATGAGCTTTTATCCTTTTTTCAATTTTTCGGCGAAATTCCTCTGTTTTAATCTTTAATAAAGCTTTAGACTCAATTGACGTACGCAGGGTGGCCTTAATTTTTGGCATATATAGATAATTTAAACTTTCCAAAACTATTTTCTGTGTAATGCTAAAAATAAATTTCTTCCGAACTACATCAAATCAGGATCAGTATATCGTACGCTGAAAGTTATTTTTGTTAAACGCTGAACTGGTCTTGAATCTGTCTCTGTCCATCGTTTTTTCTGGCATCTTAATAAAACTGTCAATTCTTTCAACCGTTTTCGTTCTAAGTGCCGAAGCCGTCAAATTCCGTATAGTCCTTATTGAATGATTTTCATGCCTAGCTTCAAAGGATTCTCTTGCATTTCTTACAAAAGCATTTTTGTTTGTAGTTCGACCGA
Organism: Prosopocoilus inquinatus; assembly: GCA_036172665.1. Classification (NCBI taxonomy): domain Eukaryota; kingdom Metazoa; phylum Arthropoda; class Insecta; order Coleoptera; family Lucanidae; genus Prosopocoilus; species Prosopocoilus inquinatus. Next base: position 38,566,568 of record CM069877.1, read on the forward strand.
TTGGGAATACTATAAATCATTGCGAAACTTAACTACCACAAGTATCCGCAATGAGAAAAAAGCGTATTTTGAGTATAAGCTTTCTTCTAACAACTCTAAATTGATTTGGAAACAATTAAAGTCCCTCCAATTAAAACCACCTCAAAATATTGAAATCCCTGCTCATCTTCAAAATGTTAATGAAATTAATGACTTTTTCACCAATAACATCCCGGTTGTAAACACGCCTGACGAAAGTTTACTTGATTTTTATAATAGTCACACTAAGAACGACATTGGCTCTGTCTTCGAATTTCATTTAGTCGATGTAGCCACGGTTGGAAGAATTCTTAATAGAATTAACGTTGCTTCATGTGGTTGTGACAATCTGAGCATGCACATGATTAAATTATGTTGTCCGTTTATCCTTCCGTTTATCACAAATATTATCAATAGCTGTATCTTAGATAATAAATTTCCTACGTCTTGGAAAGAAGCAATTATTGTTCCTATACCAAAGAAAACTAGTCCAACACTTTACAACGACTTAAGACCTATAAGCTTACTTCCAGTTTTGTCAAAAGTTCTAGAAAAAATTATAGATATGCAGCTTAGAGAACATATAAAAACTTATAACATATTACCGGTATTTCAGTCTGGATTCCGCCCGGGTCATAGTTGTGCTACAACACTAATGAACGTTACCGATGACATAATAAATGCTACCGATAAACAGAAGCTATCCTTATTAATTCTTCTTGATCTTAGTAAGGCGTTTTATACGATCGATTATAATACTATGCTATCCATTTTACACTACATTGGTTTAACAAGAAATGCAGTCAACTTATTAAAAAGCTATCTTACTGATAGAACTCAGCGTGTGAGACTGAACAATCAACTATCATCAACCATAAATTTATTAAGAGGTGTTCCGCAAGGTTCAGTTTTGGGACCTCTCTTGTTTGCAATGTATACCTCGGATTTATTTTCGTCTGTTGAACATTGCAAACTCTTTATGTACGCAGATGACACGCAGCTCTTGTACACTTTCAATAAAGAACTAATTCACGAGACCATGGTAAACATTAATAATTACTTAAACAGAGTTGCTTCTGCTTGTTCCAAACACTTATTAAATATCAACGCTTCTAAAACCGTAGCCTTACTCTTCGGTAGAAAAAACGATTGTAGTAACGTTCAACGATATTTAAGTTTACGTACTGGTACCGAAACCATACCTTTCGTTGAAAGCACGAAGAACTTAGGAGTAATAATGGACAATGAATTCAGATTTAAATCTCAGGTCTCAAAATATATTAGCCGGGCGTATAGCAGCTTGAAAGTTATTTATCCTCATCGCCATTACTTGTCCAGAAAAATAAAAACGCTGTTGTGTAATACGTTAGTGTTATCTCACTTTACTTACTGTATTTCTGTTTATGGTCCAGCCATTGATGTCCGTGACCAGAACCGAATTCAAAGAACTCAAAACTCTTGCTTAAGATACATATTTGGGTTAAGAAAATTTGATCATATATGTCATAAGCTTGTCGAGTTAGGCTGGCTGAACATGAGGAACAGATACTTATTGCAGACGGCATGTCTGTATCATAATATAATTACAAGTAGTATACCGACTTATTTGCACGAAAAAATAAAATTCAGAACCGATGTTCATAATATAAACATTAGAAACAAGGGATTAATAACACCACCTAAACATCACACTGTTTTTTACGAGAGATGTTTTTCTTACAATGTATCAAAAATTTATAATGCTGTCCCGCCTTGTTTAAAACTTCTTTCTAGCGAAGCATTAAAAAAAAATTGAGAAAGCATTTGTTTACATGCCAGTGTGTCGGCAAAACTTTTTTATAATATTTAATTTACGTAGCTACCTGGAGTACTGTTCGGTCTTTCTTTATATGAAGCCACGTTTATTTTTAATTTGATTCATTTGATCGGCGTGTGAAGAAAGAGTGAACTGATCAGCGTTTGAGGGTAGAGTGAATTGTACTCATCTACTCTTCTTCGCACATTAATCCACTTGCAGAATTATCATTAAACCTAACTGCAGTCAATTTAGTTAGTTTTACTATGTGGGCGCATCACCTAATGTAATTTGTGTAATATTATTATTATTATTATTTTTATTTATTTCTTTATTTTTTCCCCCAATTAATTTTTTTTTTTAATTTTTGTTTAATTTATCTCTAAAAGATACATTTCATTCTACAAAAAAAGGCTTGAGTGGAAGAGCAGACGGTAGTGGCTCGCTACTGCCAATCTGAACTTCGCCTTTAGATTTTTCCAATTCCTAGTTTATTCTAAGTTTGATCTTGTAATTCTAATATGTTATGGAAATTGGAGAATAAAGACATATTATTATTATTATTATTATCTATTCCGACCATATTTAATTTCAGGATTGACACGTTAACTTCGTATTTTAGCTGGCGAATATAGGTACCCATATAGCGCAATTTTCACGCATTCTTCTTGTTTGTGGCTAGGTTTGAAGATACAGCCAAAAATACGTCTCCAAGAAATTTTCCACACGAATACCAGAATAGGGTCGTCGTATAAAGCGATAAAGCAATTCTCCTTTCTTGGGGGAAAATTAACTGAATAAAATTAAACAGAAAGAAAAGATTAACTCAGCAACGAGAACTTTTCAATAAGCTAAAACCGACGAAACAAGTGGCGTTTATCCTGTGGTAAACCCTTTTGGAAACTGCAACCACGTGGCAACTACCTTCGTGACATTCAAAACGGTAATTAGAATTTCAAATAGAGTGAATCATCTCTTCAACACACTTCTCTCCGCTAGATAGAGCTGCCAATCAGATTTGCCAAGAGATTTGCATTATTTTGGCCTGAGGAACGCAGTTTCATTAATGAAAAAGTTTGACACCAGCATTTCTGGCTGGGACTAGGACTGGTTAAACTATCAAACTATCGCAGAACTACCGAACTAATTCGTAGTCGAGGCGATCGATATTTACATGATTCGATTAAGCGCATGCAAGACTAGGAGTGTGGTCCGAGAAAGTATTCACGACGTATTTTGCGTTTAAACTACGGTTTGAGCTGCGATGGTCAAGGTCGAGCTCGTTGCGACGTCTGCGGCGCTGTGGTGATCGGCAACGGATGAACTACGGTCAACCCGTTGGCCACGGAAAAAGTGACGTGTCCTTGATGCGGCTAGCAGAGGTGCGGTGGTTGCTTCAGTTGAGGAGGCTGATTCAGCTCACCGGGACTGAGGGAGACCGGGGGGTGAAGATGGCAGCTTCTGGCTGGAGTTGCCGTGAGGTGGCAGGGAGACGTCCTCAATTAGCCTCAGATGATGGTGATCGCGGGAACAGCGTCCTTAGTGGCCGGGATGGTTCCGGGCGGCTCCCTTTCGTCGAGTTGAATTTTTTTCGTCGAGAATTTTAACCCACACTCTCTATACGCAATTTTTGTCTATTCGAACATTCCATTGTTCGTAACATACCCTGTGTTCTTTTGCGTCACTCGATGTAACCGCTTGCCCCAGTTGCAACGATTCTGCCAATGTTTTATTGTGAAATATGAACCGTGATTTATTGGGTTACCTCACTTACTGTTTTTAAATTCCGACACTGTTGAAACCGCCCTCGATTTAACAAGCCCGTGCTTTAATTATATGTTACGAAAAAATCCCATCGTGATTCTGTCTTCGTGTGTAATTAATCGTGAACCTTCTCCCAGTGGTTTTTTTGTTTATCTTTTCGTATTCATTCGTCATTTTTACCGTACCAAGTACGTCTCCACCTTCTAAAATGTTTCTTTTTCAGTTCTTTAAACGTCATCCTTCGCCCACCCCTCTTTTTCATATCGAAAACAAACAAAATTCGCACGAGCTTTTGTTTCGAAGTAATTCGAAAGTAATCACTTTCAGTGTACTGCTTTTTGTAAATCTATAAAACTGATTCGTACACGAATCACAGATTAGGGGCCAGCCCTCCGTCCCACACAATTCACGTTCAAAGCATGACTTACAGCGCCTTGCAAGAGATTTATCGACCGCAACGAAGCCTGGTCATCAAATTCGAATAAGCCAGCAAACAAGAGTGGAACGCACGAGCTCCGCTGTGTTTCGTTCTGCAAACACAGAGGTCGAAGGGGTGGTGTTAAAACATTAATATTCAACCAGAGCTCGCTGCACCTGGCCGAAATTTAAATATCTGCACGGTTTTATTGCGGAATGATGAAATGACTCTGCGAAACACGAACGGATTACTCGGGGTTTTAGTTCGAAATAATCGATAGTACGTCAGCGGTCTCTATTTTTACATTCGTTTTGTGTCCGACATAAAGTTTCCATTTGCAGTGGGCGTTCAGAGCTAGCTCTGTTCTGAATTATTAGAATAAAGAGGGCGTTTGCTAAATTGTAGTACATAATTGTAATAAATGAAATCGTTCGTGATTTGCACGAACGTGGACGAGATAATTTATTTGTAAAATCAGTAGTTTGCGACGAGTTCATCTACAAAGGAACTGGAAGATAATACTGTGGCATTCCATGCAAACAGCTGGGGCAAACACCCTTGCGCAAACTTTGCATGATCCCCCAACGTTACCAAGTATTCGTCGTTAGAATCGAAAACTATAACGCGTTTCATACACTTCGCAAACAACCCCCGTCCGACTCTATTGATTCAACCTAATGACTATGAAAACTCATTAAAATAACTCACTTTAGCGAGCTCATTTGTTTTACGGGAATTTTAAAAGTGTTTTTCCGCGCCCGCTTCTCGCCAGCAGGTAATTAAATTTTAATTACCCAATTTTCGCCGTCGGAGTTCTCTCTGATTGTTTGAAAAAGAAGGGGATGTTTTCATCGGTTATGCGTTTTTTGAAATTTAGGGGGGGTGAGCGTTGTTTACCTGAGGAGATCCCTCGTGTTTTCCGCGGGTTTTATGTATTTTTATGAGCGAGTTTCTTGAGAAATAAAACAAAAAGGAAAAGTTCTTTGTGTGCGCTTGAAAGGCGAAAGAATAAATTTAATATGAACTTTCGCAAAATTTATTGTTTTATTGAAGTAAGAAATCGAGGCAATTTTTTTTACTGTATTGTGTTTTTTTTATTAATATGATATACTATACAAATTTTCGCATGCCCGAAATTATACTGGGTGAGTTAAAAGAAATGTAGCGAACGTCAGGGGTGTATTTTGCTGTCTTAAGTATGATGAAGAAAGAAGGAGAGACAAAGAGAAACAGATGATGTTCGTGGACGCGTCAGTGACTATTTAGAGAAAAAATTTATTTTAAAATTTAAAAACGTTTTAATTAAAAGAACTGTTCCGTTATGGCACTGTAACTTGAAAACAAATATATATCATATTACAACTTTTGGGTTGGTTTTGCTTAAGTTTATGAGCAAAATCCACCCTCTACATTCGGCGCATTCCTCCTGTCGCAACCAGTATATGACGACAAAATACTCACTGCTTTAACTGCAGCGCGATTTTTATTTTATTTCTTATTATAAATGTATTATTTTGTTTAAAAACAAAAAGTTAAAAGTTTTCGAGAAAATGAGGCCGCCTGTTGAATGACGACGCGAAGATAGGTCAGTATTTAACTTGACCTTGTGCACGAACGATGTAAATCATCCGGTCAAACAAAACATTTTAAATGTGTTCACAATACGCCCGGATTTATTAAAATAAATAAATGTAATTTCACTCTCAGTAATTACAAGTTTAAGTACAACAAATTGAAAATTCGCGCAATTGAAGAAACTTAAGTTCAGGGTACTTTTTATTTTATGTTATATTATTATTATATTATTCATCGGTTATGCGTTTTTGAAATTTAGGGGTGTGACCTTTGTTTACCTGAGATCCCTCGGTGTTTTCCACGGATTTTATGTATTTTATTTTAATTGATTATTTTATTGAGGTAAGAAATCGAGGCAATTTTTTTTTACTGCACTCTGTAACACTGTTTTTTTTTATTAATATGAAATATACAAACTTTCGCTGCCGAAATTATACCAGGTGAGTCAGGAGAAATATATCGTCGTATGCCAGGGGTGTATTTTGCTGCTTTAAATTTGGTTAAAAAAAAAAGGAGAAAAGACAAAGAGGCAGTAACTGTTTAGAGAGAAAATATATTATAAAATGTATAAACGCACTAATTAAAAGGACTGTTTCGTTACGACACTGTATCTTGAAAACAAATAAATATCGTATTACAACTTTTGGGATATATTTGCTTAAGTTTATGAGCAAAATCCACCCTCTACATTCGGCGCATTCCTCCTGTCGCACCCGGTATATGACGACAAACCATTCACTGCTTTAAGTGCAGCGTGATTTTTATTTTATTTTTATTATGTATGTACCTATTATATGTTTATATTAACATCAGTACCTCAGTATGTATGTATGTAGGGTTGCAACTAAAAAAACATTAATGTTTTTAAATCTCAAGTGAAGTTTCTCTGTCGCTATTTTCTGTTTTATCGCTGAGCAAAACAGACTGCGTCTTCTAATACATAGAAAGTACGTGTAGTTTGAGGATTTATTCCATATACGAGTGGAAGTCCAGAAAAGTTTTAATTACCTACGCCATCGGCACTCTCATCGCTCATAAATGAACGTCCAGCGAGAGAACATGTTAACTCTAAAATTTCTGATTTTCTATATTTGATGGTATCTTGTCTATCTTAGACTTAAACTTATGTTTAGTTTCAAAAATCAAGTAAAGAAAAATAACTGCACACGGAAAGAACATGTTTCGTTCATTAACTTCTTTTCATAACAAAGTTTTTGAATGTTTTATTGGTATGTTCTTTGCCGTTGGTATTTAGTTTGTGTCAATATTTTACAATATAGCCATTTTTATGCTCTACAACTTTTGTATGATACATTTTTATGTTTGACGTCAGAACAGAGTTAGGGCTAACGAGCGACTCCGTATATTTATATGCGAAAGAAAAATAGCAAACCTTCAATCTTTTGAAAAATTTTCCGGGATCCAGTTGCTAAAAAAAATATGAAAGATTGCGTCGTTAGTTTTTCTCTTTGCCAAGAAAATCGTACTAGAGTTCAGGACTTGAACATGTTTTTTCTCAGTAATTTTGTATGTTGCCTGCATTTTTCTTAAATTGCATTAAGTTTCACATGATACTACTGTACTTTGTTGTACCCTTAGTTTGTAAATAAAATAATAATTTAAGGAAAAATATAAGAAACGTTTTAATAAAGACACGCAAAGAGGAGTGAGTGGATAAACTTTAAAAATGCGCTTCTTTAAGTTAACGAAAATGTGACTTGCCACGTTCTTTCCCTGGACCCTTAAATATCATACTGCAACTTTTGGGTTATTTTTGCTTAAGTTTATGAGCAAAATCCACCATCTACATTCGGCGTATTCCTCCTATCGCACCCGGAATATAACGACAAAACACTTACTGCTTTAAGGGCAGTATGATTTTTATTTTTTTATTATTTATGTATTATTTGTTTACGTTGACATCAGTACCTCATAAACGAATTATAAATCTAATACTTCTACACAATACTGTCCTGCGTCGGTCGTCTCCAGCAGGTTACGAGCTGTCGGCGTCCAGACGCGGGGGTTGCGTAGCTTGGGGGTAAAAAGGGAGTAACAGGGAAACTGCAAACTAACTCATTAAAACAACAAGGATTACCTTTATTGTTTAAAGGTCAGAAATACAGATAACTGTATCCCACGACTACGATCAGATTAACTGATATCTTTTAAAAATTACGCACATCTTTTATATTGCCAATGTACGTGACGTCATGACCAAATTCCGCAAAACTTTAATTGAACTCGTACTTTGCTCGGTTGCTGAAAAGGTGATGTCGGGATTTTCACGTTGTTTCCAATCGTCATTTCTATTCAATCGTGAATTAATTGATTGTGTTAAAACACTTATTCAATGCTCTAGTTATTTGCGTATTTGCAACTTTGCGGGTTCACGCTATAAGTTCATCGCCTCATCGAGTCGTTGCACCAGCAAACCGCTTATCAGAAAAAAACTCGTATTGCATTGGAAAAAAATACATTTTAAATTAATTAAATACGATTTTCAAATTTTCCGTAATCGTGACAATACAGACTGCGTCTTCTAATATAGAAAGTACATGTAGTTTGAGAATTTATTTCATATGCGAGCGGAAGTCCCGAAAAGTTTTAATTACGTACGCCATCGGCATTCTCATCGTTCTCTGTTTTTCTTGTTGCAGAAGAATGCACCGCGGATCGTTGTAGTAGAGTACCCTGCCAGCACGGTGGGAAATGTCTGACGAGCGAGGAGTCCGCCGTATGCCTTTGTCCCCTCGGCTTCTCGGGGGACCTATGCGAAATCCGCGTCGATCTCCAAGTGCCCTCGTTCAATGGATCAAGTCACTTACGCTACAAAGGCCTCGGCGATGATGCCCTCACGTGGCTCGACTTGAAAGCCACCCTAAAACCCACCGCCGAAGATGGACTCCTTTTGTACAACGGGAACCGGTGCGACGGAATCGGGGACTTTATGGCTTTGTACTTAACAGAAGGATTTGTAGAATTTGCATACGACCTAGGAACAGGTGTCGGGATAGCGACGAGCCAACACAAAGTCGCCCTGGGCGAATGGCACGAGATCAGATTATCGAGGACGGGGCGTCTGGCGATCCTGGAAGTTGACAATCAGATTCCCGTGGAGGTCATGTCACCTGGAGCATTCACTCAGCTGTCGCTGCCACAAAATTTATACCTCGGCGGTGTGCCTAATTTCGGGGCGGTTTCCCCACAGATTCGGGTGCGGACTGCATTCGTCGGATGCATACAGAGGGTGGTCATCAACGGGCGATTCGTTTCTATCCTGGCGGAAGCTTTGGGCGGCGCCAACGTCGACAACTGCCCCCATCCCTGCGTCGCCCGTCCTTGCGGAGAAGACGGGGAATGCATACCGGAGCTGGATTATTTCACGTGCCGATGTAAGCCCGGATACAGGGATCAGTTGTGTAGCAGAGGCCCCCCGGCCTTTAGCGGGACGGATAGTTATTTACACTTTAATGATCCTGCCACATTAACAACGTTAGTTTCCGATCCCCTGGATATTAACGTTCGATTTAAAGTGTCCTCCATGGATGGGCTCATTCTGTGGATGGATTCCGGATCCGGTGACTTTTTATCATTGGGTTTGGAACGCGGGTCGCTCGTCCTCAGGTATACGATTCGAGCTGAAGAAATCGTCGTCGTCCATAATAGTTCCGCCGTCCATGACAATCTCTGGCATCGAGTAAAAGCAGTAAGGTAAGGATAAACAATGGATTTCAACTCTCTAAAGCAACTAAATTAATAAATAATAAATAAATTAGAATACTTGAATGTCATACAAAAGGAATACTATACAGTATAGTGCATCTACTAATGTAACAAGACATAGAACATTCCATTAAAAAAATATTAACCACAGTTTAAATTATAAAAAAGAGAAATTCTTTTTTTGCAATAAATGTTTAAGTTTATTAAATTACGAAAATATGATATTTCAAACAAACTAGATATCGTATAAGGTTTACGAAAGCATGAATTAGAAGAAATGATTAAAGATCATTTGTTCAGACAAAAGTTTCTTGATGAATTTCATTTTCATGATGTTGCAATTCAGAAAGCAAGACATCGCATTGTAAGTAAGTTCAAACGACTTGGATTTCATTTGTCAGCATGGAATTTTGCGCACGTTCTATTGACCGAAAAGAACTTTGATCTGTACGTAAGCAGACTTCCGGCAATTCATGCCCGACATTATCCAGTGCGATTAAGCCCGAGCCAGTGACCGTACTTGTGAAATGCTAACTAAACCATTTTGTCAGTTTTATACAAATCCAAAAGCAAAAAACGAATTTATAATATACAGCGTGTAATCAAATAAGTTTCACATATTAAAACTGTAAGTTCTTTATCACTTAAGAAAGTGATTTCTGCAAATATGAATTTTATTGGTGAAAAATTAAAGGAATTAAAACCCCCCGGAGCCCGGAGACTTTTTTTTGAAAACCTCTGACTGGCCGTGTATCAGTTTCTACAAGCGCATCATAAAACGTCGTAAAACAATAAAGCGTCATCGAACTGAAGGGCACTGGGTTAAAATCTTCGCTTATGTAATTCCATAACGGAATAGAATTATAAGTATCCATCGCGTTGCCTATTAAATTAATCAATTTTCTCAATTTTCACGTAATTGTTAATAGTTTTCTGCTCACAAAACTGTAAAAATAAATAAAAATTAGAAATTCCATTTTCTAAAATTATTTTACTAAATCATACGTATTCATTGTGTACTTTATTTGCTGGTCGTCAATAAACTGCATTGTTATTTCTTTATAACGCAAAATGTTTAAGAATGTCTTTTCTTTCTGCATTTCAGAAAATCGTTATTGAATGCAGTCATCGCTTTCATTATTTTGTGGAACCAAAACAATAAAGCGCCATCGAACTCGAACTACGAAGAAACGTATTCGTTAGTGGAAATAATTAACAAAGCGACAATCAATTAAAGCGACTAATAAATTTTTTTAATCATTTTAATACGCGAAATTAGCACTGTCAATCATATGTACTATTGGTTTACAAAGAGCAGGATGTCAAGATCTAATTATTGTCGATTATCTAATGAAACACATTTAATTCTAATCAATGTAAGCAGATTTAAATTGTTCTCCTTCAATCATAATGCACACACCGACGACCGAGAGAATATGAATTGGAACTCTCGTGTTTAATGGGTCGGTGATTCTATTTTATTATGTTCCCATAAAGCTTTTAAAATGCGATCAAGCAATTGACCTTGAATTTTGCTTGAATTTTGTTTTATAACGTTGTTTTTGTGCACGGCCGACCAGAAGTTCTCAATCAAAAGAGTCAATACTCCTCCACTAGGTATTTTTTTTTATTTTTGAGCTAGACTTTTGGTAGTTGCAGCATTAATTCTCTTGCACGATGAGGAACTTGTGGTATTAATATGTAAAAATAATTTGATTACACCCTGTATAATTTTTCACACGTGATAATATAAAAATAATAATCATTTACTATCAAATTCTCTTACTACTTGCAAAGCATTTTCAAGTTGATGCCATAACAAAATTTAGTAAGTATAAACCATTTGTATCTCCTACAGTGGCGACTCATTTATATAAATTAACCGCTCACATGAATCTTCATTATCTTGCCGTCCGTGATGTATGGTCCGAACGAGGCAAAAAAAAGAACTCAACCCACGCCCAAACAAAACGCAAGTCTTAACCACCGGAGCTTTTTGCCACCCCGCATGACCACATATTCCAAAATGGAACGGAGATACGACCCGAAATGCCCGCCGCTTGTGTTTATACGACGAACTTTTTGCATGAAACGTTTCATATTAAAGAAGAAAAAAAAAACACGTACACGGATAAGCTCTAATTTTGTTTGTTCCAGGACGAGAGACGATATTGTCAAAGCTCTTTTCGAAAGGCCTCGCGATGGTTCTGTTTTTTTTTTATTTTCCTGCAAATCAGAATGAAAAATAACCGTGCGCTCTCTTAAAATGTGAGTTCAAATATTAACTTTCGCGTATAAAATATTCATTTTTCGTTGGTTCGGGAATGTTGAGAAGTAAGCGACGGAATATTGCTTCGCAAAGAAACAGCTGCTTCTGCTTAAATTGTTTCGTAGAAAACTCTGTTGCCTAATCGCATTAATTTATTAAATTATGCGTGTACTGGCCTACTCATACATAATGAATTTCCAAGTTATTAATTTATTATAACTTGCATTTTAAGTAAATAATGCTTGTTTACAATTAATTAATTACGCACGGGATCTTCGTAATTGATCGAATGTCACGTGTTCAAGTTGTCCCTAGTGGCCAGGCAATAACAATACAAACGTTTGACAGAACTGCGGCGGCGGCAATAAATTTAGTTACTATCAAGGACTTTATGGATTGTACGCATTTGTGTTTATTACTACTTCGGTAGTTTTTTTTTTATACTAGTAAACATTTCGATTGTAACTCTCTACAATAACAAAAATTCATATTTTTCCCCATTTAAAACAACATAGCTACTTTGGAAATTATGTCACAAAGTTGTAACTGGGACTCTGTCAGATCACGTGGGATACAAGATTAAATGAAGCTCCTATACAAGGTGTTCTTTTACTGTGTGCAAATATTTAAACCTGCAATATATCACCATGAATGGCAACAATTGAACTCATATTTTCTTAACATAAAAGTAATTGTTTTCGAGAAAAATTCAGTGGCAGATTTTCACTAAACCGTTTGAGAACTGCTGGCATAGCTAAAAGTGGAACGCGGCCGCCTCTTGTATTACTACCCGAAGCCGAAATCGGTCAGGGTCAGTGCCTTATCGGAACTCGAGGAGGAACCACGTAACTCTCGCCGCTGCGATCAGCGGTCCGTCAAAGCGTTTACAGTTTAAATTAACTTCACTGCAAGTAATTACAAGTTTAAGTATTAAATGAAAATCTAGTGCAATTCAAAAAGCTGCGGTTCGTAATTGCCGAACAAATTAAAAGCAAGGTACAAACAAATTGTAATTTCTCATTCGATTTTATTTTTAAAAGACTTATAAAAATTTTACATTTACTTTGTTTCCAATGACCGTAAGTAGTAATACTTTCATTGTTAGCAGCGAGATTGCAGGAAAAGTTTATTTACGTAAAAGGGTGAAGGAAGAACATTTTTAACACGCTTGCCTAGTTGGTGCATAAAGTTTCGGATTTATTCGTCGATAGTTGATATCGTAAAACATATTACTTCGCTCAGTGAATTAAAATTTTAAATAAAATAATTAATAAACGATATCAGTGATTGTTATTACGAAACTCTGCGTTGAACGTCGAGTGCGGTATCGGTGGGCGTGTTCATACCGAGAGGAAGGCGAAGTTGACCTTCCTATCTTTCTCGCACATTTCATCGGTTCCAAACAAGTGGCCCATCCGATATTTCTTGGCTATAATACGGTAGCCACCAAAAAATACCCGCAGAAGGTAGCATTTCGTGTACTTACACTGAGATTTCTTTTATTTGCATACAGTAAAAGAACAGCCTGTATAACGGTGTGCAAATATTTAAACCTTAAATGGCAAGATCCACCCTCTACATTCGGCGCATTCTTCCTGACGCACTCGGCATATGACGAGAAAATAATCACTGCTTTTAAGTGCCGCCCGATTTTTATTTTATATGATATTTCTTATTATTTTGTTTATATTAATATCAATACCTCACCTTAAATGACAACGATTGAACTCATATGTCCTTAACAAAAAGTTAATAGCTTTCGAGGAAAATGCAATGGCAGATTTTCACCAATGGACGGTGGACTAACTCTCGCGGCCGCCTGTTGAATGACGACGCGAAGATAGGTCAGTATTTAACCCGACCTTGTGCACGAACGATGTAAATCATCCGGTCAATCAAAATATTTTTAATGCGTTCACAATGCGCCTGAATTTATTAAAATAAATAAATGTAACTTCACTCCCAGTAATTGCAAGTTTAAGTATTTTCAAATCAAAAATGAATACAATAGAAGAAGCTGCGAATATCGCGTATGGTTTCATTGTCGCCGAACAAGTTAAAAGCGAGGTACAAATAAATTGTAATTTCACATTCCACATGTATTTCTAATACTTATCAAAATTTGACACTTACTTTTTTTTCATATACCGTATAATACTTTCATACGATAGTTGATATCGTAAATATCGTATTATTATTATTATTATTATTATTGTATTATGAAGTAATGCCAACACTATAGTTGTTGCATCACGTATTGTACTTGTTAAATTTTAGAAATATATATATCTCGAGTTAAAACAAATAAATATAACATTACTTCGCTTATGCCGAGTTTCACCAACAGTAAATAACTTCTTATTGAAAGAATAAATTTATTTGTCGATTAGGTTGTGTCAGAACTGTATGCAGTTCATAGAGAAGCGCCGTATTCTAATCGATAAATAAATTTAATCTTTGAATGACTGTTGGTGAAACCCGGCATAGTGAATTGAAATTTTAAATAAAATAATTTATGCACAGCATCAGTGATTTGTCATGAAAGTAGTTAGGATACGTAATTATCTTTCCTTCTTCTTTTCTTGTCCTCTATTAACTGCTTCGTGTCTTCTGAATTAATTCAGTTTTTCCTCGCGGTGGCTTTAATGTCTTCTTTTCTTTTGCAAACATTTCCTTGGTTCATGTTTTCCGATCATGATGTTCTCCCCCGCACCGCAGGCGTAATAGAAAGTCAGGAAAAAGAAGGTGAAAAAATACACCACTGACTCGACGTAATAGCTTCTTAAATATGAGATGAATGACGACGCGAAGATACGTCAGTATTTAGCCTGACCTTGTGCATGAACGATGTAAATCATCCGGTTAATCAAAACATTTGAAATGCGTTCACAATGCGCCCGGATTTATTAAAATAAATAAATGTAACTTCACTCCCAGTAATTACAAGTTTAAGTATTTTCAAATTAAAGGTTAGCGCAATTGAAGAAGCTTAAGTGCAGCGTAATTTTTATTTTGTTATATTATTATCATATTATTCATCGGTTAAACGTTTTTGAAATCTAGGGGGGTGACCTTTGTTTACCTGAGGAGATCCCTCGTATTTTCCACGGATTTGATGTATTTTATTTTAATTGATTATTTTATTGAGGTAAGAAATCGAGGAAATTTTTTTACTGCATTGTGTAACACTGTTTTTTTTGTATTAATATGAAATATACAAACTTTCGCATGCCGAAATTATACCAGGTGAGTCAGGAGAAATATAGCATCGTATGTCAGGGGTGTATTTTGCTGCTTTAAATTTAGTTAAAAAAGAAGAAGAAAAGACAAAGAGACAGTAATTCTTTAGAGAGAAAATATATTATAAAATGTATAAACGCAGTAATTAAAAGACTGTTTCGTTATGACACTGTTACTTGAAAACAAATAAATATCATATTACAATTTTTGAGTTATATTTGCTTAAGTTTATGAGCAAAATCCACCCTCTACAGTCGGCGTATTCCTCATAATGCACCCGGTCTATGACGACAAAATGCTAACCGCTTTAAGTGCAGCGTAATTTTTATTTTCATTTTTTGTTGTCTATGCGTTATTTGTTTACGTTAACATCAGTACCTCACAAATTAATTATAAACCTAACACTTCGGAAGAATAGTATTACGTACGGTTGCAGATTTTAATTTTTTTAATGTCAAGTGAAGTCTCTCGTGCGTTATTTTCTGTTTTATTGCTCAGCATAACAGACTGCGTCTTCTAATACAGAAAGTACGCGTAGCTTGAGAATTATATATCTATATACATACAAGTAAAAGTTTTAATTAAGTACGTCATCGGCATTCCCATCGTTCTCTGTTTTTCTTGTTGAAGAAGAATGCACCGCGGATCGTTGTAGTAAAGTACCCTGTTAGCACGGCGGGAAATGTCTGACGAAACTATCAATCGACAGCGAAACGTAGAGTGCTTTTACGTTTATATTCTGTCCGGTTGTAGATTAAAAACTTACAAATTTTCATCGCACAAGAGTCAACTGATGTAACAAGAAAACGTCTGCGCCAAGTGGTCCTCGGTTCATGATAGTTTCCACAAGCTAATTTCGCCTGATTCTAAATTAAAAGCGTTTTGCTCGAAACCACAATAACGGCATGTCTTAAAATTTTATTTGCGTGCATTGCAGCTCTTTGGGGAAATTCGTTTTGAATAGGTTCGATAAAAACTAAACAATTACGTACCTAAACTTATCTAAAGCTCAAATTTTTATTAGTTTCCAGAATTACTTGAATTTTTTTTTTTTAATAAATTAGTAAAGCTGTTCTACTCATTTCCGCAGCTTTTCTTACTATGCCATTCTCGGTTTTCTTTTCTTCTCTTTTCTAGACTTCTGGCCTCTTAAACATACAGTTACAATTTCCTTTAGAGAAGGTCCTTAATAGGAGACACAGTCAGATGAGCGAGTACATTTATTTTGTTAATAAATAAAAAAACGCTCGTCACTTGCATGGTCTTGTAGAGGTGGAGACGGTTTATAAACTTAGAAGGAACACTTCTGATTGGTTAATAATTGATATATTGCATCGACTGATTCCTCTTTGCGGTGTGTGTGTTATAAATGATTCCCGGAGGCGAGAGAACCGCGTGTGGATAAGTGTATTTTTAGACCGCGGAATACCGGAATAATGTCCGAAAACTTTAAGAACCCGGACGATAATCAATAAAGTTTTTCGACCAGCATTCACATCTGCGTTCGGTTATAGGTCAACATCTATTGTTAGCAATGAATCACACATGGGAATTTTCGTATTTCGTGTGTTTTGCTATACCGTGACTTTATTTCAACGTAAAATATTGCTTTTTTTAAAAAAAATTTGTGCAAATCGTTTAACTTTGCTGTTAACTACGAATCTGAAAATCCATAGCAACGTTTACAATTTGTAAATGAAACTGTCCTCTTTAAAAAGAACATGAGGTGACAGCTGTCATGAATCTGTTCTATTATTAGTGCTTCAATATACTTGTACTATAAAATAATAGCGACTCTTTCAATTCTATTAGATAAGTATATTCTTGTGTAAAGTAAGTGAAACATAAAGAAAACAGGAGTTCTTTAATTTAAAACAAAAATCGTTTTCAAAAATGTTCGTTGTCATCGCCTGACAGATGTTCCAAAATAAAATAGACAAATTTGACGACGACGATCAGCAACGATATTTTTAGAAATTAGAATTAATTTCTATAGTAACATGAACAACAATATTTCATGTTAAAATAAAATCATGGTATTTGTTTCTGTTTGCATGGAAGCGACGTTAATGCGCCGCATGAAATTAAGGCTTTTCACTGGTTTGATGTAACTACGTTCGTCCACGTTCTGTTTTTCGATTGGACCGCCCTGATCGCTTAGAAAGCGGACGCTTCACTTTGCTGTACGACACGAGAGCATACACACGTGTTTCACTGAATGTGGAAATCTGCGTAAAACTGTGTTGCATGATTCATCTAAGCAGTTTGACTGGAATGAATTAAGCTCTCCGTGTCAGTTGAGGTGTTTTACAAGAAACTTTGCCAACGGGTTGAAAAGATTCGTAGAATCTAAGGTACATGGATGATCATTGAGGATAAGCGCGAGGTTACTTGCTCTTTCTTTGTTTCTTGGAACCGATCCGTTTCATTGCGAGATATACTTCCGAATATTCTGGGAACCCTTACAAGTACGGCGAACTTAACGATCGCAAATTTAACGGCTGCCCGAGGGAGGCGCTGCCGCAGAAATTTTACAACCATCGGCTTGTAAACGAACCTAGACAGCCGACTGAGTAATGTACCCTGCATGATATTTTATTTCATTTTATTATAACGTCGTAAATATTTGCGGCGTTACAGTATTATCACGAGTTTTAAGTCAAATTTAGATTAGTGGTGTTAACGTTTTGCGACTTCGAGTCGATTCCATGCGAACACTACTGATCTTCAAATCGTTTCATTTGTCGCGTAAATTAACTAACGCAGCGTTTCTCAAACTTTTAGGTTTCGCGACCCCCTTTTGAGCTGTGTTATGATTCACGCCTCCCTTTCCCGTCGAATCTCGAACTTGACCACTGATGCTAAACTATTATCAAATGCTTGTTTGCTTATTCTGGCACGTTCTTTTTCGAAATCTGAACATGAAAATATTTACATTGTATGTTCAAAGTAAAAAAAAAAAAACTCAACGTATATGTACAGTCGCGAGTATTAAATTTTGGTCGTCGCTGTCACAATTTATTGCTTGCAACTGTATGTGCAGGCTGACTACGCGAGAATTCCCAAACCCTTACAACTTTTTTTTTTTATCAGAAAGAAACGTTTGATACAAAACTTATACAGGCTGATTAAAAGTTCTTTACTGATGTTTACCGAATAACAAATGCACATGGAATAACCGAGATATAAGTGGCATTTTGTTTTCTGAAATAGAACACCCGGTATATCTGTAAACATTTGGATCCTAAACTAAATTCCGATAACAATGTCTCTAATTAATTTTTAAATAAAACGAAAAGTTTTCGAGATATTCGTATTAAATAATATAAGTTCTGACACGTGCGTATAAAGCAGGGGTTTCCAACCTTCTTTTTTTTAACCACTCACCCCTTACGGGAAAATAAATATTTCCGTTGACCCCATTCAGATTTAAATAATATTTAAAAAAATGTGTTAATAATGTTTCATGCAGATATAAAAATTTGTTAAATCGTGACAATTAATTATTCTATTTGTCTTTATTTTATTTTATTTTTATGATACGATCGTCTTTTTCTTTTCTTGATTCAATTTCAGTTTGATTCTCTTTTAATCAAACTCAATTAAAAATTCGCCAATGCCAATATCTATTTGATTTTATATTAATTTTATATGTAGAATTTTTCATTTAGTCTCATCAACGATCATCTTTTTTTAATTCCTTATTCGTATTTATTTCATTTAATTTTCAATATGACCATTTACCATTATTTTTTCGCTGATTTGTTTTAGTTTTCGTTTATCGAGTGTGAATTTATTTTACACTTTAATCCCGTCGATTGATCGCCAATTTAATCTTTTATTCGATTTTACTTTGTTTTGTTTTTAAATTATTCACTGATCGCTCTGTTTCGTTAAAATTTATAGATTATTCTTTGGACGGTGACAAAATTTGTCAATTTTTAAATCAATTTGACTTATTGCTGGTTTTATATAATTTTTAGTTTGATGCTAACTTCATCATCGGCTTTTATTTTTATACAATCCTCGTTTGACTCTATTTTATTTAGCTTTTAACACAATCAATTGACGGACCTTTGTTTTTTTCTTTTAATCGATTTCATTCGTTTTGTTTCTTACTTTTAAATTAGGGATACCGATACCCGATAAGTTTACTACCCGGGTACCCGCTATTGATACCCGGGTAGTTACCCATTACCCGATAAGTATCCGTTACCCGATAAGTACCTGGGTATCCGATAAGTACCCGATATCCGACAACTACTTGGCTGTCCGATAAGTATCGACTAACAATTTAAAAAAAACAGTATAGAATTATCTGAAGTATTTAATGCTCATTCGAGCAAAATGTTAATGTATGTCACATAAGGCAATATGAAATGAAAACTACTTGGTTGTTCGGCAGTTTCGGAATATCGGGTAACGGGTAATTATCGGGTATCGGGTAGTTATCGGGTAACGGGTATTCAAAAAGAGGAACCGGTTCCATCTAAATAAACGGGTACCCGTCCTCATCCCTATTTTAAATCAACAACTAGTCGTCTTGCTTTTCGTTTTCTCTTCGGTTTGATTTTATTTGACATGACTTTTGATTTTTTTAATTATCAATTGAACGTCTTCAGTTTCTCTTTTTCCACGATTTAAGATTATTTTATTTTATATTTTAATTCCACCGATTGATCACCATTTTTGGCAAATTTATTTTATTTTATAATTATTAAATTGAATTAAATTTTTGATTCTGATGATAATCGATTTGACTTAATCAGTTTCATACAGTTTTTATTTTCGTCCTGACTTGTTTGACGATTGTCTTTTGTTTTTATTTCATTCGATTTTATTCGTATTTTAGGAGTGTTTTGATTTTGATAATCAATTGGACGTCTTCTTTTTTTCTCTTTTATACGAGCTAATTCAATTTCATTTAATATTATACGTAATTTTTTACTTTTTTTTATAAACTATTCAGCAAGACCTTCAATAGAGAAGACTTAAAAACTCCGACCCCCTGAAAGACCCCTAGCGAACCCCTAATAAAGGTTCATCGACCGCTTTCAAGTCTTCCATGGACATCCAAGGGGCCGATACCGATCCCGCTGGAAACCCGCGATATAAATAGTGAATCATCGTCTCTTAGACCAAATGTTAGGTTTTAATTGAGAAAAGTTTAAAAAAATAAGAAAAAGAGAGGCGACTACTATTTCAGATTTTGAATAAGTATAAAAATACCAAGTGTTCCGTTTAAAAAATTAAAATTTCAGCTTATATCTCAGTTATACGATGTTCGTTTGCTTTTCTGTAAACATCAGCAAAAAGTTTGAATCATTCTATATAAGTTTTATGCTAAAGACTTCTTTCTAAAATCAAAAATAAAGATGTTAAAAGGGGTGGGAATTCTCGCGTAGTCCGCCTGTATAAGCAATTTCTTCTAAAAAATATGATAAATTAATTGCAATTTGCGTTCAATTTTTTAATATTTATTCTATTGCGACCGCCTTTGAAGATTTATGCGCCCCCACCCCCTAGGGGGGCGCGCCTCACAGTTAACGCTGAACTAACGAGTTGAGTTACGAAATTCTTTTTATTATTTATTTTTATTATCACAAGTTTCATAACTGTACCAATATATTTATTATATCTACGGCACGGTGTTTTGCTGCGTCTCAAACTCTCCCTTGAACGTACGAGTGTTAATAAGACTCCTGATAATTTGACCTTGGGAAACGGTTCCATAACGTCTTCATCAGCCGGGGGTTGCTCCCTGGCGCCCTATTTTACCATCCAACTTCCTATGCAATCGTGCCTAATCATTGTTGAATAAAGATAATTTTTCACGACGGGCATTTATGCAAGCGACATCTACATGATCATGCACATGCACATTTTATAGATATTATACAGGGTGTTTATAGTCTAGTATCTGCATTTTTAAAAGAAGATGATTACCTCAAAAACACCTTAACTAAAGTTTTACAATAAGGTATTTTTGAATCACAAATGTGCTTAAAAATGCAATTCGAAACTTTTCATTCCAAAGACGATAACATCAGGAAGGTAAACAATATACATTTCCTCTAATTAAAAGTTAAAACCGACATCATTTCATCTTGTTTGTTATGCTTAGGTACCTCAAAGGCCCACCCAGGCTTTAACCAAACAGAACCACCGAAGTTGCATGAATGCACCCGATCCGAGCAAACATTCCTTCCTCCCTCGGCCTCGGCTAGTAATACGGGGCGGCGCGAAATTAGGAAAATTAGAACCCCACGTTTGCACATTTCGTGCAAACAGGAGCTTTGTTTTTATGCATGCATAGCTCCATTGATCGAACGGACCGTTTCTTTGCAGTGCAAACCGACATGAAACGCACAATAAAGGGTCAACATGCCTCGAAAGCGAGGGGGGGCACATCGCACACACGTGCATGATTATGTGTTAATTGGATAGCCTCGATATCGCAGCAAATTACATTAGCACCAGGAAATATTCTACATCGTTAGAAATGTGAAGCTCAAACAAGTCGTGTTTACATTATCTAGTTACAAGCTTGCAACAGCGTTTTTGGTGAGCGTCCGCGGTTTTCTTGGCAGGGGATGGGGAATTTTATCGCGTTGCTGGCGTATAATGTGGGCATTGTTTGCAAGGGATTAACTGCTTGTTTATCATCGCTTTTTTATGGTATTAATGTATACGTGCGAACACGTTTTGGTTTTGTTATATCCCAAGAAAAATAAAAGAGAGGAGAATAGTTGAATTTTATTTTAAGTCGTTTTGCATCGATCCTTTCAATATAATCACCGCATCCGCTTGGCGATTAATTTGAAAATTTAAAAAAATCTAAATTTTTAATTGGTTGGGCAATTTTACGTAATCGCTAGACTCTTAACAACGCACATGATTGGCAGAACGGAGTCGAAGCGGTAGTGCATCGGCCGGAACTCCTTTGAAATTTACCGATAAAGAAAGCCGACGCTGGTGCTTACTATTAAAAGGCAATTAGAAACCCATAGAGAAACTCAAAACGGAAATTCTTAACATTCACAGAAAACGGCGGTCTCTTTGATGACAGATAGTGCACCAGGTTCTGACATATCACTGGATATTAATGATGGTTGCTTGGGGCAATTAAAAGTACATTAACGCGGTTTCGTTTGAAGACTGCCGACAAAGATGCCGCTTTAGAGCGAGTGAACAAATGTTGCACGCACAATATTGCGTTTGAACAACATAAGTTCGATCTTAAAGCGATATAGTATTTGAACAACTTCTTAAAGAAACGCGCGAGATGTAATTTGCACTGAAATAATCCAACATTTTCTGGAAAGTCAATCACTTACAGAAACACACTCAATAATCGAAATTCTGAACCGAAACGTGACAATAAGATAACTGGTTTGGTACATCACAAGTCACGTGAGGTACAGGTTTAAATGAAGGCCCTATATAATGGTATACTAGTGCGAATTCTAAACACTACCTTGAGGCACTCCGGTTTCTACAAATTAAGTATTATAAATAAAAATAATTTCGTAAGTCCAAATAGTAGTTGTCTATCATCACAAGGCTACAAAAAAAATCTACTATAGATGGCCAGAGGCATAGGCGCCTGTTCCAAATGTAAAGTAAGAATTTCTGTCTCGATCTCTAAAAAAAATTCACGCGAAAACTTTTTCGTAAATTACATTTCAACATTTTTTAAAAAATTCTATATTTTCATTCGAAGACAGAATACACGGTCTGAAGTACTGCGTTATTCATTTCTATCGATGGTTTTAACATTTTTATTTTTGTGTTTTTCAAGCCGAATATCTACTATTTTTTTACTTAAATTTGAATTTAAGAGCGGCAGTCGTCGTGTAAATTGGCCACAGATGGGAGTTGTTTTTAAAATCGAGAGAAAAGATTCTCATGCAAAAATGACGTCAAAATGACGTAGACTCTCATACAAATCATAAGAGAATTACGTCATTTTGACGTCGTTTTAGCATAAGAATATTTTCTCACGCTTCAAAAATAACTCACGCTCATCCCAATTCGTAGGCGTTTAAATAAATGAACAGCTGTCAATTTGAAAGTTTCTTTATTTTTTTCATATAACAAAAAACAGTTCTTGATAGGCTAGGAGTGGTTTTTTTCACAAGGACGCGTCAGTGGGTATAAAAATAACTATTATAACCTCAAAGTATACTTGACACATGTCGATTTGAGATGCTTTTTACCTCTCTTTGGAAGCATTTAACATAACCTTAAAGTGACCTGTCAATTTGAAGTCCTTTTACTTATATTTTATTTTCTTACGGAGCGACACACGTTTCCACCTGTTTCCAAATAGCTTGTTCTTTACATGATATTTTTATGACATTCGTAAAGTACCGTCATGTCATAAAAACTGACAAGTGACATTACCTGCAGTTGTCTTTCGATTGTGAGGTTATATTTACGTCGTTTTTCGATTGTGACGACGTAAACATAACCTCATAATTGAAAGACCTCAGTTTATGTCGCTTGTCTTGTTTTATTTCGTTATAAAAGTACTTAATGTACTTATTTCAAATCAACGCCTGTCAATTTGAAGTTATTTTACGTTACATTATATTTTTCTCAATACATAGGTTGCTGGGCGATTCAACGTTTTTATTTTATTTTTTATTTTTCAGAAGAGAGAACGCTAGCAATATACAGGGTACTTAGCCGACTCGACTTTTTTTTTTTTTTTAATTTTTGAAAAAGAGAGATCCCAAAAATTCCCGAAAAAATATACCGAACGTCAAGAGCCATCATTTGTTTTTAATTACGCCGCGTCGTACTTCAGTTGTTTTAAATCCGCAGGGGGCTCTTTTCTCCGTCCAAAAATTTTGAAGTGACGACTTCCGTGACCAATTTTACATTCTTATTTTACGATTCATTAATCAGGCTGAACGGAAAAGGCAAAATGTGAAAGACCGGAAGTTAATTGCAATCTTATGACTGACGTCAAACCCTGTCAAACGTACACACAGCATCAATTATTATCCTTAATTTTAAATTGTTTAAAACAATTTATCCTTGACGGTATGACAAACGAGGTAAAAAGGAGAGAAGAAAACCTAAGAGGATTAGTTTTCAGAGAAATTATTGCCCGGAAAAGAATTTGAAAAAACGACTGAAAAACGTTAAGAAAACTATATTTTAAGCGTGAATTTTGAATGAACGACGCGACGTTTGTAGCGCCATCTGTTAATCCGAGCCGTAAATTTGCAAGGAAGAAATTCCAATACAGCAGAATCCCGTTCAGAATGTTCAAAAACAATGTCCTGAAAAGAAATTGTTAAATAAAATTTGATAAATAAATGTGATACAAATAAAAATTTATACTTAAATAGTTAAAGTGAAAGAATTTGCGAGACATATGGCGCCATCTGTTACGCTGAGCCATAACGTTGTACTCTTTATTTACCGGAAAACAACTCGAAGAACGTTGGAGGACAATATTCCATAAACAACTTTAAGTAAAAGTGTCGCCATCTGTTACCATGAGTCGTAATTTTGTCCTGTTTATTTGTAGCGCGATCTGTTAATCTGTAGCCGCACTTAATTTTGCTCCCTTTACATTAAAGTCAGCCGAATTTAAATTTTCTTTAAAAAGTGTTTAGAGAAACAATTTAAGCGTGCTCCGCTTAGCGCTAGTTAGTTTTTGGGAGATTTTCTAACCTAAAAGCTCTTGTCACTTTTTAGAGAAAGGATAATCCAAAAGCAGTTAAGTAGTATCAATTTACTAAGCATAAAAAATACGCAGCTAAAGAAAAGAAATTAAATTTTTTAAACTTTTTTTAATCATTAGGTTTTGTCAAAGTAATGAAACGATTTTTTTTCAGTTTTACTTTCTTAATAATTAACTAGTTACGCCACTGTACAGGGCTCTTCACTTTGGTAACAGACTTTCACATCACAGTAACAGATGTCTCCGACAACACAAAACATTAATTGCAACAGGGCCAATCCTGAAAGTAGAACAAACAGATCCTTTATTTGTTTGACATGACATTTTAAATAAAACTGGAAAAGTAATTATAATATTATAATACAGGGTGTTTCATAACAAATGAATAAAAAATGAAATCTCATGTACATAATCTCGTTTTAAGTTAAAATGAAAGAATAAAAAAGTTTCAAATTTTGTTTAGTTTCGGAGTTACCTGAACTTAAAGTTAGATAACCAGAAAAAGTATTTAATAGATCTTACGATGGAAACATAAAAATATAACACAAATTAAAAGAAATGTGTCCGCCTTGATGACGTACACAGCTTTCACATCGGATTATTAAAGAGTTGTAGGCTTGCTGGAAAATCTGTTCTGTTCTGGCTATCTTGAAGAGCATTAAAAATTTTAAAAAAATTGACATTACTTTGATTTATGGGTAAACTTTTTTCCAAGGCTAACCTTATTAGAACTAAATAAATTATTTCTATTTTCAAACTCAGATAACTCCGAAACTAAGCAAAATTTGTAATTTTTTTATTCTTTCATTTTAACTTAAAATAATATTCTGTACATGAGAATTGATTTTTTCTTCACCGGTATATTATAATATTATTGCATTAATCCCCTTTTTCGTCAATAGATGGTACGGTTTTTATTTATTTTTTTATTTATTTTTATTTATTAATAAAATACTCTATACCAAATAAAATGAAAGGAAAGTTTCTTTGTTTTATAACAAAGAAGAAACAGGCCATAAAATTCAACAGTCCTGAACCCGGCTTTTGGCTTAATTTACTACCGACAGAGGGTGCTGCTTAGTTATTTAGAAGTATTAAATTGTGAGTTTTGCTGAAAAGAAATCGTAATTACGGCGAAAGTTCATTTTAAACTTCGACGTTTGATTTAATTGCGACAAAATCGATTTTAGAACAATTTAATTGTAAATAGAAGTAATAGATGGCGGGCGCTAAATCAACCAAACCAAAGTTGTTCCTTTACCAAAGGAAAAATATTTTGCATTATTTACTAAAAAAAATTGTTGCAAATCATTCTGATTACAGTGAATCCTTCGAGCAGCGTCTGTACAGCTGTTTAAGCCTTATTTCGGGCTTCATCAGTAGACGCATAGCTTAAAAGTTCCACTGCAAACCAAAACGATTCGACCAAGGATAATCGAAATTACGTAATAGCAATAAATATAAATACAAAGTTTTTTTAATCTCAAACCGGACAGAAAAATGAAGAGAACACACTCAACGTTTCGCTATAGATTTATAGCTTCGTCCGGTTTGAGATTAAAAAAACTTTGTATTTACAATTTTCATCGGACAAGAACAAACTTCAATTGCAATAAATATAGTTTAAACAGCGACATCTTACGATCGAACATTACAATGTTAGATCAAAAAGCAATCGTAAGATGTCGTTGTTTAAACTATTCTTTACTTATTAAGTGATCTACTAACCAAAACTTTCTAGTTTGACAAAACCTCATTTTAAAATTGCGTTATTCAACTATCACTCATCAGCCGGTAACAACGAGTGCTTTAGAATTTCGCGAGCTCGACTATTACAGTACCATAATTCTCTTTTTTAAATACTGCGTAATTTCATCACGAATTTATTTTTCTAAAGGGCAAATCAGAAAAGGGGGCAATCTCAAATTGATGAAAAGAACCTTCACCCCCGCCGCACTTAACACAAAACGCCAGAGCTTTCAGAGCTGGGAGCTTTTAAACGGCGTTTTTCGCGCGCAGTTATTAATTCGATTATCGATCAGACGCTACGTGTTTGTAATTAAGGTTTTAATGAACGTTTTAATTGCCGCTAATGCCTTTTGTACGAACTCCCAACCCGTTAAGGAGCATTAATTAAATTTTAATGCGCTTTCGTACGTACGTACATACGTAAGTACATACATACACACACACGTACACGGTACTTCTATTTACAAAACCAAAGCTCACAAAATACATAAATTACACGATGAATTTTATTTTTAACTCACATAGGGCCCTATTCTGCATCAAAACCGTTAAATTTAAAGGGCTGCTAAATTTTGATGCTACGGTAACAACCAATCATAGAACTGTATTTTAAATTTTAAAGGACCTCTAAATTTTAACAGGGGCCTATTCTGTATCAAAGCATTAAATTTAAAGAGCTGCTGAATTTTGTTGCAACGGTAACAACCAATCAAAGAACTGTATTTTCAATTTTAAAGGACCTCTAAATTTTAACAGCCCGTTAATAAGTTACAAAATCCGCCCCATAGTGATTTAATGTAATATTATTCTTAAATTAGGAATTATAAGTAGTACCAATTAAGCTTGAAATGGGGGTGGGAAGGGTCGATGAAAACCTCTTCGTCTTCTAAAGCGGTGGATGCTTAAAAAATGCTTCAAAAAACTTGGGAATCCCTTATTTAGAGCAGCTTATTGTTATAATTAATTTCAGAATGAAATGTTGAGTTGGTAATTTCAAAATAATTTTCTTTTTCAGAAATGGAGGTTCTGGTTTGTTAATTGTAGATAACGGTCCGGCAATTACTAGACAATTCGTGGATATCCCCCGTCCTAGAGCGGCGCAAGAAGGCTTATTCATCGGGGGAATACCGGAAGAAGTTTTGAGCACAGGTGGAAGATATAGAACGGGTATACGAGGATGTGTAGCAGATTTAGTTCTAAATTCCGACTACAGATTGCAATTAGTAGGGCACACAGCGGCAAGCCGGAATGTCATAGAGTGTGAACTATGAGTATAAGTCACGGTGGGGTGACCTAATTGTGTACTTATAAGTGTGATTTCCGAGATTAACATAAGGCTGACTACTTCGAGCTAACTAAGATAGTTTGTGTGTATCATCACCCATGTGGGTACTAAGGATTTGTGTTAGGGTCGTAATGTAGATAGACACGGTCTACTGGTTAAGGATAAAAAGAAGCTTTTTGTATCTGATTTTTCTTTTGATATGGAGGGAACCAGGATTACGCCCCCCAAGTCCTGCACAAGTACCTTTGCCCACTCATATCATGTAGCACTAGCCACGCTCTGTCACACACTCGATTGTCAATTTGCGGAATCCTGATTCTCCGATTTCAATTTGCAATAACAGTAGGTACTAAACGGTCCAGTGTAAAATTCACATTGTTATATATAAGTAATGTATATGAATACCTAATTTGTACAGGTAGTCTAATTTGTGTGTTAAACAACAAATTGCTTTTAAAATTGCCTTTCATTTCAACCGCCCATTTTCAACGCAACTTAAATAAACAGAATCCATTTCAACAATCAAATTCTAATTTTATTCAAAACCGTATAACTCTAATTTCAAAAGAGAAAAATGGTGAAAGTTCAGGGCCGTAGCCAGGCTAAGTAACTCAGGGCGGGCTTATCGTAACGTGGGGGAGACTCAGTAAATTTTTAATCCAATGGTTTTTACGAATATTTAAAATATTTTATAAATGAAAAACACAACAACGCTAAAATATTATCGTAAGTGATAATGACATTCAAAATTATAATCAAATTAGTCATTTCTTGATGAGACATTCAGAACCGTTGTGGTCAATACTATGTTAACACTGAAAATGGGGTCTATTCTGTAACATTGATGTGGACTTGATATTGCTATATTTCATGTGACCTTGCAGAATTGGTATTCTGTAAATAGTTTCGTAACAATTTACAATCCGTTTCAAGTGTGATCTCTAGTTAATATGCATCTCTCTTCAATTTGCGGTCGGCAATCGACGTGAAATGTTATGAAATCGTAACAAATTCTCTTCAATTATTGAAGACCATATCAATTGATATGCATATGCATATCAATGTTACAGTATAGCCCTGAATGTTATAGTTATGTTTGTGTTTAGTTTGTTTTAATAGTTAATTGCAGATTTTTTTTACAAATTTGCCTGTGTAGGTACTAGTGTTGTTAAATTACCGGTAATTTATTTTTAATGTTACCTCACCGGTAATGTTACCGTAACATTACCTATTACAGCTCAGGTGGCGACATCTCGCGCTGGAGTTACCAATTGCACTTTAACTAAAAAGGTGATATTTACTCAACTTTCTGATTAATTTGATATCAAATACTCATTACGTTTTTGTCTTTTATTAAAAAATAAGGTTACCAATATTTAATATTATATTTTTCCACTAAATAATTTCATGTCTGAAGGAAAATATTTTTAGGTTATCAAGTATTTATTTTCTTCTTTTAGTATTTACGTTTTTCCTAACTAACTAAAAATATTCCATGGCCATTTGTTTCATTGGTTTACTTGTATTTTACAAGTTTGCAACTCGAAATTATATTATGTTGACAACATTGGTAACAAACGGTAACTAACGGTAACGGACGTGACCTTGCAGAGTCACTTGCTAAGCATATCAATTAATTGAAGAGGCCGTGCTGTCTAGCAAATTGAAATGCTGTCCATAATTAGTCGTTAAGTTGACGTCAAGTGAAAGGTTAGAAGAAGCGTGATTTTAGCATGAATTTGGAAGGTCAAATTGTTACTCGCTTTTCTATTTCTCGCTATAAGTACAAATAAATCACAATAACCTTAAAATTGGCAACGCATGCGCAATCCATAAGTTGTGCATCTCTTCAATTCGCGTTCAAGTTCTCTTCAATTATTGAAGACCTTGAAGACGCGTAGCAATTGATATGCATATCAATGTTACAGAATAAGCCCGAATGACTTAGTGTTGTTAAATTACCGGTAATTTATTTTTAACGTTACCTTACCAGTAATGTTACCGTAACATTACAACAGTGGCAACATCTCGCGTCGGAGTTACCAATTACACTTTTAACTAAAAATGTAATATTTACTCAATTTTCTGATTAATTTGATATCGGATACACATTACATTTTTGTCTTTTGTTAATAATAGGGTTTGCAATATTTAATTTAATTACGTATTTTATTATATTTAATTTAATTATGTATTTCCACTAAATAAATTGACCTGTAAACGAAATCGAAAAAAAATTAGGTTATGAAATATTTATTTACTTTTTTAGTATTTATGTTTTTCTTAAGTAATCAAAAATATTCCTCGACCATTTGTTTCATTGATTAACTTGCATTTTACACACTTGCAATTCGAAATTACGTTATGTTGACAACTGAGGTAACAAACGGTAACATACGATAACAAATGAATGTTACCTTACTGGTAACGTTGGAAATTTACCGTAAGGTAACGTGGTAATATTACCGACTCACAACATTAGTATAACTATAATTAGTTTACAGTCAACTCAACCGTCTGCTTTAAACCAACCAGTGTTGCCAACTTAGGGAAATCTAGGGAAAATTTCAAACTAAAGGGAAAAAGAAAAATTGCAAAAACTCATTAAAATCTAAGGAATCTTTCAACTTCTTAGTTAAAATTTTTGACTTGGCAACACAAAAATAAGAAAAACAAATGACGATCATACATAATATAGAAGAAAAAACTCAAAAAAAACTCAAAACGACTTGTAGATTTAAAATTTAAAAAAATAATAATAACGAGCATTCAAATCTAATAGTAACAAAAACAAAACGCTATCATAATAAAAAAAAATTGTTGCAAATCGTTTTTAATTGCAGTGAAAACCTCGAGCAGTTGCTTCAGCCCTATTTGGGGCTTCATCAGCAGAAACGTAGCTCGAGATTTCCACTGCAAACCAAGAACGATTTGACCGCTATATTCGCAAATGCCTTGCATAGGATAACTTATTATGTAGCAAACTTGGATTCAATTTGTTTATCCTTACGCAATGTTAGGTCGTAAAGCGATCGTATGTAGTCGCTGTTTTATCTGTTCACTATCATAATACTTATTTACGAAATGAAAATAGGAAAAAACAAATGACGAATGTAATTATTCCCGAAGAAGAAAGAAGTGCAAAAACAAAAATGTTTTGACCAATTAACTTCAGAATGAAAAGGAAAAACAAATGACGAATCGAAAATCCGCAAAGAAAATGACCTTTGTATACTTACGAAAGAAGCAAAAATATTTTAAAAGGTTTTAAAAAGGAAAGGAAAACAAATTATTAATTCAAAACTATTACGAGACAATCTCTTTCGAAAAATAACGGCAACAATAAAAAAATCAGAAAATAATTGAAGATGGGAAACAAATAATGATAAATAATAAATGAATAGAACATATATTTATCATTTCAGGTCAGGCGTCAGGGCAGGCTTAAAATTTTCCAGGGCAGGCTCGGCCCCCTTGGCACCTCCCTAGCTACGATCCTGTAGAAGTTTATTACAAGTTTGAAAGACGCAATAGAGTTTCAAAAGAAAAATTAATATCAAATTAAATCGTATTTTATAATAAACCGTAATGTAAATAAAATACAATTAATAATATGTATAGTTGTTTCCCGAATATTTTCTACTTTTTTTTATCTTTTACTTTTTATTTTTTATTTTAGATGATTGTAAAGAAAAGAAAACGGTATTTATTTCTTCAATTGGCGGTGCGCTTTGTTTCTTATGTTTTTTTCTAGCTGCTAAAATAAAGCGTCTAGAGCGCAAAATATTTAAAGAAAAAAATCTGTATATACAGTGTGACCACGGATGGACTTGACAGGAGGGAAAACTTTTTTAATTTCAGTTTTACGCAAAAAAAAACGATCCCTCACAAAAAGTTCTGTTTTTCAAAAAACTTCAGAAATGATCATTAAATTTAAATTT
Organism: Prosopocoilus inquinatus; assembly: GCA_036172665.1. Classification (NCBI taxonomy): domain Eukaryota; kingdom Metazoa; phylum Arthropoda; class Insecta; order Coleoptera; family Lucanidae; genus Prosopocoilus; species Prosopocoilus inquinatus. The sequence continues at coordinate 38,598,048 of CM069877.1, forward strand.
TGAGCTCCAGTCTAAAAAATCTAAAAAATGCAAAGTTCTTAATTTCATGTTGCAGGTCAGTGTCAGGTCTTCGTGTCTGTATATTGCCGCAAGGGTCAGCAAATTGTCGAGTCGTATCGTTTTTGGTGAGCACCATGGTACATAAAAGTAAACAACACATTGAATGCAATATTTATTAAATTAAAACTATAGTCCTATCTGATTGTTCTTAAGTAAACGAAATTAATCTTTTCATGAGAAAAATCATAATGGCAACACTGCGATAAAATCTAACATCAATTTTAACGGTTGGTACTATCAGCTGTCATAAGTGACAGAGCATGTCGATGTTGATGTAGGTTCGATTTGTCCGCCGTTTACAAGTAAAATTAAAAGCACTCCCGCCCAAACATAAATAAAATGGATAGTCCTAATCTCAGGATAGAAAAGAAACTAGCAGAATACCGAGCTAAACGAGAGAAAGAAAAATTCATCGAGAAAAGCAAACAAGTATTAAAAAGTATGTTAACTTTCAGGCCCAAAGAAAATAACAACTCGGTAAGTTTCGCTTTCTTATTTAATATTTATAATAAACTAAGACGTTATCATTCTGCAGTTACCTGAAGTGAACTCGACAGAAAAGGAAGAAGCCGAAAAGTTACTACCCGCACTAGATACGTCGGATATTCAGAGCGTAACCAGTGACCTCGATGACAAAATAAACTGTTGCTCGTTTAAGGATTTTATTTATTATTTTCTTTGGTTCGTACTGTGGGCTACCGTCTATGCAATCTTCATTAAACTTCAGTTTGGAATGGTCTATTTAATATCGTCGGCTTTAGTCGGTATTTATTTAAACACGAGGACGAGGCCTAGAAAAGCAAACGAAGTAAGCGCGTACTCAGTGTTCAACAAGAACTGCGAGAGCATAGATGGAACTCTGAAAGCCGAGCAATTCGAGAGGGAACTACGATACGGAAGGTGATTATCGCTTGCTTGCTTGCTAATCAAATAATTTATTTTGTTCGTTAGGATTTTCTGGAATAAAGTTTTTTTTACTTTACGTTGTAATTTAAATTTGCAGACCTATTCTTCATGTTTGAAGGCTCACGCGAACTTCCTATACAGGATATAAAAATGTGATACTATGTTACTTTTAGGCTTTGTTTTAATAAATATCTTCTTAATTACATAAACTGGTATTTATTGACTTTTTTTTAGACAATCAGGTGGTTCATAACAATATGTATAAAAATATTAATTATATTTAATAACATTGAAAGTATAAAGCTGGAATGTAGATGCACGAATCAATCTTCTTTGATCTTTAAATGCATTATCACTATATTTTGTTCTTAAAAAAGAAAGAGAGAGATAAATTGTTCATTTGGTTTGGCAGAGCTGTTCGCAGGTGGAACGAAAGGAATGAAATTATCTGCTACGACAACGAAATGAGAAATCTTTGCTTAAATGACTAGTTCGACGGACTTGTTCTTCGCTAACTATTTCTATTAACTACAAAAAAAAAAAAAATAGAAATCGAAAGAATACATTTTCTTCAAAGTAAGAGCTGCATATCACTACTAACATAAAAGTTTCAATAATTATTGACTATCAGTGCTAAACAAAGTAGTTAAATGTTCTTATTACATAAGGTAAATAATGTTGTATGTATTGTGAATAAAAGAGGAAATAGATAACATATAAATAGATTATGTAATGAAATACAATTGAAGACTATCTGTAAATGTTTTATAAATAGGAAACAGGTAAGAAGTTCTCTTTGTTCGGTAGAAGAATCAACAAACCAATAGCCATAAGTATGTGCCACGTACTATGCACATATTTATAATTACTCTGAGTTTGCAATAGGGCAAACAGTAAGAGTGCAATGAGAACAGCTGCTAATCCGATGGGGAAAATCCTAATTAAATATTTTTTACTAGGAAACAAACGTTTCGTCATCCTGTACTTCCAGTACCAATTAGCACCAATGATAACAACGCCGACGATCGCAGGAACCGCAAACAACCAAACTGACGCCTTATTATAGGTCGTGCCGAACGCCAAAAGGATTGCGCCGGAAATGTGGAACAACGAAGGCCACGGTTGCGATAAATAAGCCATCGCAATCAGCGTGACCCAAATCGACAAGATCCCGCTGAAGAAATCTGAAAATTGCAGCACGGACAAGGGGGCGATGCAGAAACTTATGATGTTCTCCCCCGCGTCGCAGGCGTGGTAGAAGGTCGAGAAAAAGAAGGTGGAAAAGTACACCACCGACTCGACGTAATAGCCTCTTAAATACGAGATGTAAATAGCTGGTAAAAATAACAAGTTACTTAATACTAAAAGGAGCAGCTCTAGAACAACCATTCCGTAGGAATTGGCATTGGAATCATCTCCGCAGTCCCAACCTGTAAAATCAGAGTTTATTAGGCAATTGTGAGTTTAAAATTGAATTGAATAATAAAATAAAGATAGCGCCTTTATTTACAAATGAAATAAACGTAACACAAACTATAAATGAGAATAGTAGACAGCGGTTTAGAAAGCAAATGAAAAGTGGCTTTTTACGTAGCTGCGTTCAGCACGCTTACACTCACAAACACATTAAATATTCTCTTATAGTTATCTATATATAGGCATACTATAGTTAGTATGTATCTACTATTACAGTTTCATTCCTTTGGGTCAATTTCGGCAACTACGCGTTGTGTTTGCTTCGTTTATAAATTTGGCAACATTTCATGGAAATGACGTTCATGCGCCGTTTGAAATTAAGGCTTTTCATTGGTTTGATGTAACCACGTTCGCCGACTTTCAGCTTTTCGATTGGCGCGCCATGTTCACTTAGAAAACGGATTCCGGTCGCCATCTCTGACGCTTCACTTTTCTGTACGCCGCGAAAGCATACACGTGTTTCGCTAAACGTGGGAGTCTGTGTAAAACTGTGTTACAAGATTCATCTAAGTAGTTTGACTGGAATGAATTAAGCTCTCCGTGTGTCTGTTGAGGTGTTTTGCAAGCATCTTTGCCTTTGTTAAAGAAATTTGTAGAATCTAAGATATGTGGATGATCATTGGACGTAAGCTAGACGTTACTTGTTCTTTCTTTGTTTCTTAGAACCGATCCGTTTCATTGCGAGATATACTTCCGAATATTCTGGGAACCCTTACAAGTACGGTGAACTTCACGATCGCAAGTTTAACGGCTGCCCGAGGGAGGCGCTGCCGCAGAAATTTTACAACCATCGGCTTGTAAACGAACCTAGACAGCCGACTGAGTAATGTACCCTGCATGATATTTTATTTCATTTTATTATAACGTCGTAAATATTTGCGGCGTTACAGTATTATCGCGAGTTTTAAGTCAAATTTAGATTAGTTAAGTGGTATACTTCCAAATATTCTGGGAACCGTTACAAGTACGGTGAACTTTGGCTATATTTTTTCATTGGGGTTGCCGTCTTTTCGCTGAGCGACCATGCGTTGAAGGTCGTTACCATTTTCACGATCGCAAGCTCAACGACTTCCCGAGGCACGCACTGACACAGAATTTTGATAACCTCTAACGCGCAGTTTTGGATATAAGTGTTGGTACGTATGTATGAATGCTATCAGGGTGGTAGTAATTCCTGTGCGCATGAATGATTTATCGGAGCGCCGTCGCGGCGTTTTTCGATTCCATTCCCCGTTCAATTTGCGTTCAGTTATAGAAACGAAAACATGGGTGTTTTCCGTTGAAAATTTTGTGGTTGTTGAATTGAGATTTATCGCTCTGAGGCGGACACACCTCGCTGACGAAGTTGTTTGATTGATTGGCAACACGTTAATACACCGGTTCAGGTGGATGATCACGTTTTATTTTGGTCCGACCGCCGTTTAATTCAGTAAGTTCAAATTCACCAATTTGACGTGTAAATTTGTTATCTAAATTTTCCTTTTTCGTTTCTTAGGCGGCGTTTTTTCTTTCCCCGCTGGTCTCTTTGAGACCCTGTTCAAGTGTGTTTGTGGGAAATTATCCTCTCTTTGGGAAGACTTCTGGAAACGTGTTGGATTGACGATTATATCTCCGATTTGGCTCCTTGAGATAACTTCTCTCTCTCTCTCAATTGGAGCACGCCGTTACAGGTTTCAACGCGTAATTACGCAGCAGTTTTTCTTTCCCCGCTGGTCTCTCTGGGACTCTGTTCAAGTGAGCTTGTGGAAAATTATCCTCTCTTTGGCAAGACTTCTGGAATCGTTGGATTGGCGATTATATCTTCGATTTGGCTCCTTGAGATAACTTCTCTCTCTCTCTCGATTGGAGCACGCCGTTAGAGGTTTCAACGCGTAATTACGCAGCAGTTTTTCTTTCCCCGCTGGTCTCTCTGGGACTCTGTTCAAGTGAGCTTGTGGAAAATTATCCTCTCTTTGGCAAGACTTCTGGAATCGTTGGATTGGCGATTATTTCTCCGATTTGGCTCCTTGATATAACTTCTCTCTCTCTCTCGATTGGAGCACGCCGTTACAGGTTTCAACGCGTAATTACGCAGCAGTTTTTCTTTCCCCGCTGGTCTCTCTGGGACCCTGTTCAAGTGAGTTTGTGGAAAATTATCCTCTCTTTGGGAAGACTTCTGGAATCGTGTTGGATTGACGATTATATCTCCGATTTGGCTCTTTGAGATAACTTTTCTCTCTCGATTGGACCACGCCGTTAGAGGTTTCAACACGTAACTGCGCAGTGGTGACGTCAGCTGAGGCAGCATTGACAGGGGAAGAAGAGTGCGCCGCACAGAACCGATTCAGCGTCGTCAACGGTTAGTGAACGTCGGATTCAAGCTAAGTCACCTACACGTTTATGTTTTATTTTCTTTTTTTGTCCTTCTTTTCTCAGTTTTTACTGCATTACCATTTATTTCATGTGTACATTTATATCGGGGTTTTGCAATTTATCGCCGAAAAAAAGTTCACGTCATAGTAATAACTTAGTTTGTGTTAACCGAAGCCGGTTTTTACCGTCCGTCGTCGCGAATTTGTAGATTCAGCCGGCAGTGTGCGGCTTTAGCCCTGCGCAAAAAGTCGATGGCCAGACGAATGTTTTGCGGCGCTATACGACTTTTTTTGTTTCTCCTTTCGCAAGCGTGTCTGGTTTTGCCCGCGCATTAATCGGCCGAGGTACAATTGCTTATTTGATTGTTGATGTCAAACCGGTTTCATATTTCACCCTCAACGATATCTAAGCCTTCAACTAGCAAGGAAACCTCAATGGCATTGACTAGGACGACCAATAAAAGTGTTATTTATTTACACTCTGTTGTTGACTTTATTTTGGCGCGTCATGATATATCCTTTCCCGCTTCTCCCTGTAGACTAAGTCCAGCAGATAGGGTACCAGAATTTAACACAGGGTGGCGTTATATAACAACCAACCCGTTCCCGACCCACTGTGTCAGTCAGGGTCTGACACCCCGTCGATGCGCTGGTTTATCTCTCCAGGCGGGTATCAATTGCTATTGTGGATTTTAGATATAACTTGGCCCTAGGGAATTTGTTTTTGTTCCCCCCCCCTACTCTTGCCTCAATTGCGGCATATTAAATTGACGCCCTGCACTCAAAGTACAGCGTAACAAACCACACCGGCACGGCGTGTAAATGACCCTACACAGCTGACTGAGTAATGTACCCAGTATGATATTTTATTTCCTTTTATTACAACGTCGTATTATTTCCGACACATTTTCGTGTTTCATATTAAAGTATTATCGTGACTTTGAGGTCAAAATTAGATTAGTTAAGTAGCGTTTTGCGACTTCGACTCGACTCTGTGTTGATCTTCAAATCATTTCATCTGTCTTGTAAATTAATTAATAAGTTGAGCTAGGAAGTTCTTTTATTATTTATTTTATTTTGGCCGCTCGCGAAACAAGCTTTATATTAAGTGTGCCAATATATTTATTGATACCTGCATCAAGGTGTTACGTCTCAACCCCTCCCTTAAACGTACGAGTATCAATAAATCTTCTGGCATTTTCGTTTATTTTTTTTATTTTGGAAAAGCGGTTCCCTAGCGCGTTCACTAGCTGGGGGTTATTCCCTGGCGCCCTATTTTACCATCTAACTTCCGAACCGACCGTGCCTAATCATTTTTGAATAAAGGAAGTTTTTCACAGCGACATCTTCACATCTACATGATCACGTATACAGTGTTTTTATTTTATTTTGCAACATATCCCTATGTTGCATTTTAAGATAATCATGTCAAAGCTTTGTAAATCTAGGTAACCAACGTAACACTCGTAGTTGTTTACTCCGCGTTTGTTCTCGATCTGTCATGTTGATTGTTTCATGTGACACATATTACCGTGAAGTCTGTGAGAAATAGATTTTTTTTTAATTAAAATTACTTAATAAGTCTGTTCATAAAAAGTCTCTGGCTGGTCAAGCTTATTGACTCATGGGAATCGTTCAGGAAATATTTTATTAAGAAATTTCATCATAAAATGTGACGGAGCACCATCTTGTTAAATGGCAAGCTTCGAGTTGATACCAAGGGTTTTCAAATTTGCTGTATTTGAGAATCTACTGAGTTATTGAGAAGATTTAAATAATAAAGAATTGATCAATCAGTGTGTTATTTATTATTCCTACCAGACGTTTACTTTTTCTTTTGAATTGCATGTAAATGCGATTTAGTAAATGTACGTTTTCTTGTGCTCACTAGCTGTTAAAAAAAAGGATTAAACAAGAAGTAATCTTAAAATTTGCAAAGAAAGTTTTATTTCAAAGTGCGCTAAACTTTTAAATTATTTGAATTAGTGTCTGTATTTTTAAAAGAAGGGAAGCGATTCCCATAGCGCGTTCATCATCGAGGGTTGTTCCCTGGTGCCCGTATTTTCCCTGGCGCCAGTATTGAACCATCTAAGCCACCGTTATCTCCTTCTAAAACTAGCTTTTTTAAATCACAGCGCGACTTGCCACCATGTATCGTAGAGTAACCAGGAAAGTAATGTATCTATAGTAATATCCACAGATGTAAGAGGCGGTTAAGAGCACTTCAACCCGAAATTTGACGTTTAATATACGAGCGTTTGTGAGTGCTTTTAACTAGCTTTTATGTGTTTGTGAGTATAAGCGTCTGAAGATTAACGGAATACGGAAAAAATCATTGTGGTAAAACAATTTTTTTCATAAAGTTAAAAATTTAGAAATCCTTCAAAGTTATTTTGCTTATTAACCTAAAATTTTTTCTATTTCAAACTACCAGACATGTTTTTTTTTCTTTTCATCATAAATAAATATGAAAGCCACTTCTACCTACGTTCTTACAAGTAATAATAGCATGACAAACCAAACTAAAATGAATTTGAAACACTTTTTTGGTTTCAACAGTTTCTCAACTGGCAAGGAACTTTAATAACGTAATAAAGTTCAAATAGCTGACAAGATGTTATTGACATATCGGGTTTTGAATCATCAATTTTAATTTCATCCGTCAAATTGGAGGCTCTAGGGCAGGGGTAGTCAACCTTTTTATACTTATCGGCCACTTTGGTATCTCTGTTATGCCAAATTTCTTCACCTCCTGATAAATTTGCTTGCCAGATAATATCCTCGTAAACTATTATCAGTAAGGCCTCGGATCTGATGGTCCAAACTCAGAGCCGTTGTATTCCGCGCGCGGCGGGGCTCGATTTCTCGTTGCATTTTCGATAAGCACGGGGATTCTATGATCGAAGTCTGCTTCTCATTGATTTAGATTTCGACGATTCGACATTTATTTGATTGCTCAGTCTCTCCGTAAATATTGAAGAGTTCAAAATTTACCTAGAGAAAGCGTCTCTCACAACCTGTTATGTTGAGAGACCATTTTCTCGCTTTAAAAGACAAGACATTCTCACGGCAAATCGAAACGAACGAACGAAAATTTGGAATATTATTTAATAATTAATTTTAAAAACAATTAATAGATAAGAAATTTTAGTATTTTCTTTCATATTCGAATTTCGAATACCTGAGAATACTCAAGAACGCGCGTCTTTGTTAAACCGGGCAATCGAACGATTCAGATCTGCGCTACACCGGGGGTGTTACGATGCGTAATCGACATCTGGGAGACTGGACGGGCTATTTTCCTCGATGCTTTAATTATCAATGCAATGGTTTCCAAGGATAATACCTGGCAGACGAATTTATCAGAAGGAGAAGAAACTAGTAGTAGAATTTACTAACCGCCCACCGGTTCCACAGTAATGGTGATTTGTAAATAAAGTAGGGAAATAATTTTACTTTAAAGTCAATCGATTAGTATGTAATTGCAGCGCCCGCTGTTTGGTTACTCCGCTACCGACCACCATGAAAGCTGCAGCCCCCACTAGTGGATAGGACGGTAGGAACCAGGTTGACTACCATTGCTCCGGAGTAGAAAAAAATGCCTTACCTCTATAGTTATTCCTGCAAACGCAAGTTGAATAAACGAATCCTTCAGCAACCATAAAAACACATCGTCCGTTCTGCCCACAGCTGCCCGACACGCATGGGTATGAATTAACGTCGAATAAAACGCTCGAGTTGCATACTCTATCGGTGCGCTTGCATGGACCATCACAATCACAGCTCGCACAGCCAGGCATATTAGTCACCATAAGTGCGCATTGGTCCATGCATTTATCACAAGTGGACGCCTGACTGCAGCTTTGCTCGCATGCCTTGGAGCAATTCTTATGTTGACTTCTGCAGTCCTCACTGCAATTGCACGGCTCGCATTCACCACAGTACAACTTGAAAGAAGCAAACCACGTCCCTGCTTCCGGATAAGGGACCATAACCGTGGAATTCAAGAGTGTTTTATTCAAGACAATCGGCGCAGCATTCACCTGGGTGTTATACGAACACCTATCCGGCCAGGATGGGATTTCCCTGACATTATTGCGTATGCAGGCCACGATCGTGTGATTCTCCGGCTCGGTCTCTCTCACGATCCTCGACTTCTCGAGGCTCAGACGCGGTTTAAAAGCCAGAATAAACTGCAGCGTACCGCCCACGTCGATGGCATCGTTTAAAAAAAACTTCAGCACGGTGAAATCCGTGCTTGTCAAGTTGACCGCGATGGGCAGAGACCCGTCTTTATTCGGCTGCAATTCGAAGGAAAACAGGAAACTGCTCGTCTTGCCGTCTCTCACCAAGTCGTACTGTTTGTACGGAACGTACGTTACTAGATAGTCACTGCGAAGCTTCTTGAAGACCGCGTTCTTGTAAATGTCGACGCTCTTATTTCTCGATGGGGCTATCAAATTCTGCTCGGTGTTTTTCTGCATGTTGTACTCGCTCAGCAGAGACGAGAACGTTTTCACCTCGAACACGAAAGTGCCGGTTTGTTCGGCGGAATTCGCGGTGGTTTCGAATCGGAACAGAATGTAGTACCAGGTATCTTCCCTCGCCCAAATCTGGTAATAAACCGGATCTGCGTGGCTGCTTGCATCGATTTTGATCACAGCAATCGCGCTGTTTTCCGTCGGTATGTTATTAGCTTGCATGTAAACCAACAGTTGCGTGCAATTCTTGCAGAAAGCAACGTCTTTGACAGCCAGCAAAATGTGATCGACCGACTCGGGGACGTAAAATTTATAAATTTGCTGCTCCACCGTCGATAACTCCACCTTCATATCAACTCCTCTTCCTATATCAATCACGTACGAAGTCTTAACATACAAGTAAGCGTCAATGTATGTTAAACAGGTCGGTGTTAAACCTAAAATATTTTTACTTTATACACTAGTAGCCGTTTGCACCATGTCTAGTTAAACATTAAACCAGGTTAAACAGTGAACCCAGTTTGCACAGCGGCTTAAACCGTAGTTAGAAACTCGCTAAACCAACTCAACGTTAAACCATCAAGGAAGAGGGATTAAATTGAGTTGGTTTAGTCAGTTTCTAACTACGGTTTAAGCCGCGGTGCAAACTGAGGTTATTGTTAAACCTGGTTTAATTTTTAATTAGACATGGTGCAAACGGCTATAAATCAACTCAATGTTAAACCAGCACGGAAGACGGATTAAATTGAGTTGGTTTAGCGAGTTTCTAACTACGGTTTAAGTCGTTACGCAAACTGGATTTACTATTAAACTTGGTTTAATGTTTAACTAGCTGTAGGAGTATTTTGTAGAAGCGGATGGCTAGCTACCTTGTTGTGTGATGCCTTCGTCGTGGGGGTTCACATAAGGATGAAAGGCAGCTGCAAAATATGAGCCTGGACTTGGAGAAGACACGTTCAGGTAATGATATTTCTTGTCGGATGAAAATTCTAGCAACATCAAGTTTGGCCGGCTGGTGTTGAAGAAGTGCTTGGGAATCTTGGAATCGTCTGGGTTTATGACCGGGGGAGATCCGTACTTCATGTACAAGACAATCTCATCGGGAGAACAACCTTACGGAGTAATAAAATCATGTTGAACAATAAAATAATAATCGTTTTCGAGTTATGGAGAAATAAGCAAAAGCATAAAAACTTTTTACCGCATGTAAACTGTGATTTTATTACAGTAAGACCTCCTTAATCCGAACTAATAATTGCAATGGTTGATCCAGATTTTTCGTACAAAAGGCAGAAAATATCCATTTAAAATGGCATTTACTGGGTGTCTCAAAACGTATTGAAAGGGCAGCTATAGGAAATCTAAACAAAGCTTTTTATTTAATGCACTTTTGTCCAAAATCCAATGATAAGAAAGGCTGTTTTTTCTTGTATGCAGTCAGAGTCCACTAGACGCCAGATTAAAAAAAAAACACTCACTATACCTTAGTTTTTAATTCCGAGGAGTAGGTACTTTGAAATTTTGGCGCCAAAAACGAGCTGTCATTGGTCAAACGAGCTTTGTTATTGGTCAATTCCCAGCTACCAATGACAAGCTCGTTTTTAGCGCCAAAATTTCAAAGTACCTACTCCTCGGAATTAAAAACTAAGGCTGCCCACACATTCATGAAGCAAAAACGCTTTAAAACAAAACGTTTTTGACTAATCTTGTTAGAACATGCTTTTTCTATGTTTTAAATAGGACTAAGCACACACTGGTAGAGCAAAACATAAAGCATTTTAAAGCACGCTAAAACAATTGCAGTCAAAACGTTTTGCTGTAAAGCACGTTAAAGCGATTGCAGTCAAAACGTTTTTACTTAAAGCGTTTCGATCTGTGAATGTGTTTTTAACGTGAAAATAAATATTACGCAACCAAAAAAAATTATTTGTGCTGAAGTAGACGTTTTTTCGTCCTAAACTATTTCGCTTTTCTTTAGCAGAGAGAGACTTCTTTCGATGAAACAAAAGAAAAGAAGAGAAAAAAATGCAACGGACAAAGCGTAGTACAGGTTCCATAGGTTTTCAGAGTATTTTTTGAACCCTTTCTTCATTTACAGGATGCATCCAATAGCGTTTCCTTTTATTACTCACTTCTTCTTTTGCACACATTTGCAAAAACTGATACAGACTCATCGTCCGTAGTCATTGTAACAACTAATTATAATAGCGAGTTTAATTAAAAAAAAAAGAAATTAATTATGGCAGCGAACAAAGGTAACACATTTTTCTAAAAATCGTAAGATATATCTGTACGATTTAGTTTAATCAGCAAAAAGAGGTAAATGATTCATACGGAACATTTTTTTATCTCTTCGATGTTACGTCGCATTGCTTTATAATGAAGAAAAACGTTTTGCCCGAAAACATTTTGCCAGAAAACATTTTGCCCGAAAGCGTTTTGCCTGAAAACATTTTGCTTCATCAGTGTATGACTAACCGAAATGTTTTGCATTGCAGCAAAACGTTTTGCTTTAAAGCGTTTTTGCTTCATGAATGTGTGGGCAGCCTAACTCAATAACTATTATTTCCCAACCACAAATTAACTCGCGTCTCTCGTAATTCTTCTACTTCCAACGTTTCGTTCTCCATTGCAGAACTTTTTCAGGGCTGCTGCTGCTGGTGGTTTTGTTGCTTGCTCTTGTAAGATTGCATGTCGTTGAAACTGCAGCAGCAGCAGCAGCAGCAAGACCACTACCACCAGCAGCCCTGAAGAAGTTCTTCTGCAAAGGAGAACGAGACGTCAGCAGTAGAAGAAATCCGAGAGACGCGGTTCCAACCGGAAGCCAGGTATTCAACAATGGACGACAGCCACGGTAGCCTTCAAGTTAAACTACAAATTAACTCGCTTCTAAACTCTTTAGTAATTTTTTGTAAAATGTAAAGTAACGTGTTTCGTTTCAGAAGTCGTCTCTGCTCTAAATTGCAATCCAAACTGAACTCACAAGCAGTAACAGCCAACGTTGCAAACAACGATGAGATCCTACTGTATTATTTTTTTGTTATTCAAAATTTTAAAGCAAGGGAAAAATTTATTTAAGAAAAACTGTTGTAATACTTTGATAGATAACATCCATATGTATGCAGAAATTTTCGATCTTTTAGTTGCATTTAGAAGTCAGTTTTCGACATATTTACCCGAAAACATTTGTATGTATATAGGACACCATGTTCCGTACATAAAATTTTCTAATCATTTTGATCCTATGAAGTTATGACACGCGAGTCCCCAGATAGACACCCTACATGCTCATTGAATCTAGGGTGAAGGCTGTTTGACGTGAAGCTATTAAATAAATAATTGTTAGGTACGCTAATGATACCGTTAAAATCGATTATAATGATAATTAAGTGCGTAGATGTAAATAAAAATCAGCGAATTCATACAGTTTGATAAAGAATACGTACGATCGTTCAAAAACCTGACGAGTTCAGATAAAATGCTAAGTGGACCACGTAATACTTTCAGGAATTCAAAGAATAATTTGCATTATGACGTTATTGGAGAACAGTGCAAAAAAAAAATAAAAAAGAACATAGCTCCAGTTCTACCTCATACAAAATGAGTAAGAGTAATTCCAGACATACAGGCTGTCCCAGCGTTTCGAAGGAGTACGAAAATGGCATCTTACGTTTGTACCATAAAACTTTGTTAAAATGAAAATTGTGCAGGCTCCTATTCTCTACAACTTAAAATTATTTTTACGTGGGCTGCTGGAAAAGTTTCTGGAAACGGTATGAAATTTGGTAAACGGTATCATTGTTTTTCGAAGTATTCGCCTTTGACGTCAATACACTTTTGCATACGCTCGAACCAATTTCTAAAGCACGTTCTCCACTCTAAAGATGGTCCCTCAGAAACCAGTGTCCGGAATGTTTCAACCGCTGCTTCAGCCGACGAAAATCGCTCACCACGCATTTTATTTTTGATATTTGGGAACAAAAAGAAATCATTAGGTGATAAATCAGGTGAATATGGACAATGAGTCATTCATTCAACATTTTTGTTGGACAAAAAATCAACTGTTTGACGGGCTGAGTGAGAGCTGGCGTTGTCATGATGGAAAATAATTCGTCGATTTCCATTGTTTCTTCTTATTTGATCGACGACTTCCGACAAACAAACTGTAGTATACCAATCAACATTCACGGTTTTTCGATCCTCTAAAACCACGGTTGCTACATGTCCAGTTAAACCGAAGGAACAAGCAATCATTTGCTTCGCAGCACTGCGTGAACGGACAACTTTTGTTGGTTTTGGTTCATTTTGAAATACCCAAACGGTAGATTTTTGTTTACTTTCTGGCTCGTACGAATAGATCCACGTTTCGTCACCAGTAACGATGTTATAAACTAAATTTAAACGACCTCCATTGAATTTCTTGAATATTTCTTCGCACCATTTGACACGACCCTGCTTTTGCGCTTCTGTTAAATTGTGTGGGATCCAAGGACTGCAAAGCTTTCGTACGTTCAAATGATCATGCAAAATCTGGTGTATTGCTTTCATGTCAATGCGTAAAGATGCTTGAATCTCATGGTATGTCACATGTCGATCTCGCTCAAGCATTTCACGCACAGCATCTACACATTAGTGGCAACAACAGATGTTGATGGACGACCTTCACGAAATTCGTCACTGAGAGAGGTACGTCCACGTTGGAATTCGGCAAACCCATTATAAACACTGCTCTTTGATGGTGCTTCATCTCCAAAAGCCAAATGAAGCCGATCGAGGCATTGTTTCGGCGTTAGACCACATTTGAAATCGTAAAAAATCATGGCACGAAAATTTTTACGGGAGATTTCCATATTTACACAAAATTACTTTTTCTCAAATGCTGTACAATCAAAACTAGTTCACTTGGATAGGAACTATCAATAGAATTATAGGCAAAAAACCTCAAAAAATTTTCAAATATGACAGTTGATAAACGCTAACAATTCTAGGCCTACTAGATTCCAAAAAATTTTCCAGCAGCCCAGTTGAGTTTAAAATGCATTTTGCTAAATGGTGTAAGCTTCATAAACATCTATAATTCGCGATATCTTTATGATTGGAAAAGTTAAGAAGTTCACCACTTCTGTTCCCCCAGCTTACTACATGTTCTTTCTCTTTTTTATGTAAGGACTGCAAAGGGATCCTTTTTCCTTAATTACCTAACTTTGCAGCTCATTTAACAGTTGTGAAAGCATATTACCACTTAAGGTTCTCCACAAATATCAAATTTAATTATTGATTTTTAAGAGCAAATTGAAAAACAAAAAACTCCCAAACTCAATCATTTACTTAGCAACTTTCATTTAATGCACCCTACGCCCAGACATCAATTAAAGTTAATCTCGAATTAAGCGTGGGAAGATCTAGGACCAGTTAATATTGACTTTGGTGCAATTAAGCCTTAATGTGAAGGCCCTAAACGCCAGTAACTGTCGTTTAACATTAAATGCGCCGAGACAACAAAAATTATTTTCATCAAGAAGCTATTAACACCAACACAAGTAAAACCAAGAAACTAAAGAAATAACAGCAAGTACGCTTTTTCAGAACTGCTCGATAAACTTTGACAATCAAAAAATGATTGATACAACACACGAACCTAAATAATTTTAAATTCGATGACCACCCTTGACCAAAATAATTTTTGATATCAAGGTATGTGCAGTACTTACTAAATATGGAATATCTGGTCTGATCTGCCTCGAATTTGAACGAAGCAAACGATGCATCCTGAGGAACATTAAAATGCAAAATAACCACATTGCTATAGCCGGAATAGTTCTCCAAATACTCCGAGCGAGTTTTGGACATCAACGATAATTCATCTGCAGAATACGTGATCATTATAAGCGACAATAACACGAACCATATTGTGTTCATCTGAAATTAACGTGGGAAAAAATCGACTCTGTGTGATATGCGAAGTAAGGTTTAATTACCTTCAGTAAAGGTTTGGTAAAGGCCTTTTGACTAGATAAGATAAATGCGGCATCAATTAACCCTGAAATCAGAATTTCTAGCTGTCGTCGGTTTGGTTAAAGATACGAATACTCACCTAATGAGGATAAACCTAATAAATGAGATCATTTGTGAGAGAAGTCAATTTAATATAAGCATTCTGCGAATTAATTTGTTCACTGACAGTCCGAGGCGTTTAGGTTATGTGGAAAACATTTCGGTGAAAGCAGTGGCGTAACCCGCGGGCGTACCTGCCACCTGCAATCAATTCAAAAATTCAAATTAAAATCATGTTTAGTGATTAATATAGTCAATATTGCAATTTTTCTTAAGTTCATGTGTGTGACCCGTTTAACACCACGCAAGATTCGATATAAAAAGTTGTATAAAGTGTAAAGTGACACTTTCGTAGTTCAAGAATTACGCTAAAATTAGTGATCTGATCTTCAAATAGTTTTAACGCTTTCGTTCTGTTTTTGTACGGAAAATTACCTTGCATTTATGAAAGGTCTTAATTTCCTTTTAACAAAACCGCCAGATCTCTGTGGGATTAAATGAAATTTATTTAACTTAGAAAGAAGATAAAATACCGGATTTAAACATGTTTATTTACCGACAGAATAACGATTATGTTTCGTTTCATTTTCGAATACAAGTCTCTCCCTCTCTGTAATAAATTTTATATTTTCGCGATAAAAATCAAGGTAAAACCGAAATGAAAAGCAATAAAATCGTTCGAATTTGAACCTTATTGAAACGGGCCTAATATATTTCGAACCTTAAGGAACAGAGACACTTTCTCCGCACCCCGATAGGAGGGTTGTTTACTTAGGTCCTATTAAACCCCGGCCGGTGCAGATGTTTATGGTTTGTTGAATTTCGTTGCCAGTATTTGGTTCCGAGTATTTATTGAGGCGACGCGCGGTTGCGAACGCGGACGCGGTGGCGAATTTGTTTGTTCTCTTTTGCTTTAACTTAAAAATTGAACAAAAAATGTTTTTTTTTTAATTAGAATATTTTATATTGTTAAATAACAGGATTTCAGATCATATTATAAAGACATATAAATGTTAAATTGCTATAAAGGATCGACGATGTTAATTAATCTGAAAAATTATAATTATACCAAATTTCTGCCTTTATACACTTCTGGTTTGTTTGACTTCACAAAAATTTTATTCGTTTGTAGTTTGTGTATGTTTTTCTGTGGATTCTAAAATTTTCATTACGAGAAATACATAAATAGATTTTTAGTAAATATGAAATACAGGGTGATTTATTAGCTCACCGACAAGCTTTGCCATACGGAAAGCTCACATAATTTTAAGAAAATAATAACAATTAGGACATATGTTCGATTTTATTTATTTTTAAGTAAATAGAAGACCTCACAATTTTGATTCTAGTTGTTTTGTCCCGTTCCTCTGTACAGCTGTTTCAGTCCTATTTGGGGCTTCGTCAGCAGAAGCGATGGCAGGATGTCGCTATTTAAGCGGTTTCTATTATGCTATTTAAGCATTTCCGTTATATTTTACATTTTTTCACGTCATCTTTATTTTATAAATGTTAATATATTGATATTTTCAATTCAATTTTATCACAAACGTCTTATTCACATATCAAGAAACCTATTCATGTAAAATATTTTCGACATCAAGAAAAATTATGTTTCATTTTACCGAACCTCTGTTTTATGATACCCTTTTGTTCTTTGTGATAAACAGATATCACGTATAAAAACCTATGACTTTTATGCTGTTATGTTTTTCTGCGGATCCTAAAATGAAGCATCTATACATACCGTGACTTATTTTATTAACTCTAAACATAAAAGGTAAATATTCCCAGGTTCAGTTATAAAAAAAAACATGTCAATGCATTATTCGGAATTGGGAAATTGAGCATATAAATCGAAATCACCAATTATTAAATAATGAAATCTTGAATATCTGGGACCAATTAGGTAATGGACCACTGTGCTCAAATGTAATAAATTCCATGCAGAGAAGACTGGAGGAAGTAATTACAAATGGCGGTTACTACACACATTACTAATTTATAATTAAAATATATATTACACTATTATTGATCTATTTTTTTATATAAATATATGTATATGTGAATTATTATTTTGTTAATTTTTATTTCAGTTTTGCTTTTACTTGTAATAAGTTTTTCATTGTTCTCAATAATAAAGTCTACTAATTTATTATTGAGAAATATGTCACCGTACTATTGGGCAGGTTTTTTTTGTTGTAAATATATACTTGAATTATTGTTTTGTTAATTTTACTTTAGTTTTGTTTTTACTTGTAATAAGTTTTTCGTTGTTCTCAATAATAGAGTCTACTAATTTATTATTGAGAAATATGTCACAGTATTATTGGGCCGGTTTTTTTTTTGTAAATATATACGTGAATTATTGTTTTGTTAATTTTTACTTTAGTTTTGTTTTTACTTGTAATAAGTTTTTCGTTGTTCTCAATAATAAAGTCTTGAATACTTTTTCCAGTGTATGTTATTCTTTTTTATACAGTATCATATAATATTGTAAGAATTTACAGTGAAATAAATTTAAAATAACTTAATTTCATTTAAATAATAAGTTTACTGATGATACTTATTGATCGAATAATTAACTCATTAAAATTATTCAGAATCATACAAATTTAGGAAACTTAATAAATATAGTATTAAACTCCTAGAATATAGAAGGATATGTGTAATACTTAAAAATTGCAATACTTGCGTTAAAAATAATATACATATTTCATTCTACGCCACAGAGGAAAAAATAATATTCTTCTTTTTAGTTTCTTCTCAAATCTGACATCAGTAAAATAAGTTGAAAAGTTCATCCACAAAGTTTGGCAAGTTTTCATTAATCTAGAAGTTAAGAGAAAATGATTAAATCGTATAACATTTATTTTGTGAAAATATGTGAATGATTTTTGAGTATTTGAAAAAATATATAGAATGAGCTAGATTATTTAAATTTGTTTCTTATTATAATAATATAAATGCTAAGAAGTTCTGCTCAACAAAGCTATTAATTAGTTGCAAAACATATGTGTATTTAATGAAAGTTAAATTTAATTAACGAAAAATAACAGATTTTATTTTATTGACTTATTTAATTTCAATTGCCAAAGTTTCAGAAATTTTAATTTCATAATGCACACATTTACTACACATGTTATAATATTTAGAAAATAAATTTTGTTAAATTTCTTATCCACCCAACTACAATGAAAGTCTTTCTAGCAGATTATTCAAGTTGGTTGAGTAAGTTCGCATCTGTGTTAAATCGCTGTGTTTGCGATGACCGGTTTTATTATCGGGGTAGCAGGTACGGTTGTAAAAGCTATAAGGTTCATAATTGCAAAGCATAAAATTTCTTACTGCCAGTGGCATGTCTCGTACTCCGAAAACTTTATAGCAGAAGTGTACACGATGAATCTATTTCGGGTGATTTGGCTCCTCCTTGTAGCCCCACCTTCTGTGTGTTACGTCCTGCACCCTTGCCTGCACCCTGCCCCTTAATCAAAGTACTGGACTGTCAACGTAATAACTTACGTCGTCAAAAAAAATGTTCGTAATATACAGGAGTGCGTATTAGTTGTCTGTGTAAATACATAAGTACATCATTTCTATGTCAACTTTGTAGAATATAGAACGATCAGATTTGATTTTAATTAGGTAACCTATGCGAATAGTTTGTAACAATTTGTACTTCACCGATGATGCGATGTCGGTGTGGTAGAGAACGCTAACATTGTAATGTCGATGGTGGCCGTATGATGACGATACTTAACAAGTTCATCTATGAAAAATTTAAATCAACACAATCTTCTTTATTAGCATATGCATTTATAGAAGTACAAAAAAATCTAATGAAATCAAGAACAAATCCCTCGATCGCTTCATTTCTCGATTTCTAGCCAGAAATCCCACGAATCGGAATTAAACCCAAACACTGATTGACAAAATCAAATACTCCTAAATTCATACAATACGGTGACCATACGTCCTGATTTTAGCGGGACAGTCCCGATTTTTAACAATATGCTCTGCGGAATTTTAAAAACGTCACGCTTTTTGGAGAAAATATACGTTTTGCTAGTTCTAAAATTTGTGCCGCAGATTGAATTATAAAATATAAAAGAGGTTAATGTTTCCTGCTAGTAACACCCAGTAAATGAACTTCTGCATTTAATAGTTTAAGTAAATATTAATAAATCAACTATACCAATGAATTGTATTCCATTAAAGTTTCCTAATAATGTTCAAGCAGTTTTTTAATATCTCCAGAATAAACGAGATATGACCGAAAAACGAAAAGTCGCAAATGGCAACTTTTGCCTATAACTTGAAAACAAAAGAAGAGAGCCAATTTTTGTTTACACTATTGACTTAATCTCCAAAAAGGAGATCGAGACTTGTCCACTAGTTTTTTTCTACCTCTTATAGTTACGGGGATGCCCGTAAGAGACATCGAAATTAATCCACCCTATACAGTAACATGCATTTTATCAAGACACTGTTTATAATGCTATTTAGATGTCCTGATAAAATGTATTTTATCAGTGCGTTTAATTTTGTTTTTTTTTGTTTGTAACTTGATTTGAATATACAGTGCGAGCAAAAATGACTAAATGACTATGTGTGAAGTTACAACTGTGTTAATTTATTTGTATTTGTATTCTGTGGTAACTTCACACGTATTTTTGCTCACACTACAGATGGTGTTGTTAAAGTAGCGAATATGACGTCATCGAGGATTCTTTTTTTAATAACGAGTACAACAGCTGCACATTTTTGACGAAATCTTGTAGAATTGTTCTTCCTGTTTGCGAAAATATGACTTACTTATACTTTTACTTTGTAAATAAGCGTTAAGTACATGTTTAAGGTTATATTCTTGGAAGTTAAGGAAAATTAAAAATTAATACAATCCAACAGTACGGTTTTCTATAATAAAGATGTCTACCTCACTGTATGAGTATTTGCCAGCCGAGCGTTGACAGTTAACTGTTATTTCAGATTTCATTTAAATTCACTTCACTCAAAGTCAATTTGATTTTGAACTGAACCGATTTTAAAGTTCACACAGATGTTCTTAAAAAACATTGTTTAATAACTAAAAATTAACATAACCTCAAAATATGTATGAAATAACGTCAAACTGATTCCAGATAGTTTAGTCGTCCTCCAAATTCAATTCATCCAAAATAAAGTCGATTTGCTTTTGAATTAAAATTTTCAAGCAAAAGACATTTGGTAACTAAAATTAACATAACCTCAAAATATGTACGTAAATTACATTAAATTGATTCCAGAATGTTTCGCCGACCTCCATTTAAATTTACCTCAGGCAAAATCAACTCGGATTTTTAACTGAATTGATTTTAAAGTGAACAGAGAGATTTTAAAAGAAAGTATGTTTTGTAACTAAAATTAACATAATCTCAAAATATGTATGAAATAACGTCAAACTGATTCCAGATAGTTTAGCCATCCACCAAATTCAATTCATCCAAAATAAAGTCGATTTGCGTTTGAGTTAAAATTTTTAAGCAAAAGATATTTGGTAACTAAAATTAACATAACCTCAAAATATGTACGTAAATTACATTAAACTGATTCCAGAAAGTTTCGCCGTCCTCCATTTAAATTTACCTCAGGCAAAATCAACTCGGATTTTTAACTGAATTGATTTTAAAGTGAACAGAGAGATTTTAAAAGAAAGTATGTTTTGTAACTAAAATTAACATAATCTCAAAATATGTATGAAATAACGTCAAACTGATTCCAGATAGTTTAGCCATCCACCAAATTCAATTCATCCAAAATAAAGTCGATTTGCGTTTGAGTTAAAATTTTTAAGCAAAAGATATTTGGTAACTAAAATTAACATAACCTCAAAATATGTACGTAAATTACATTAAACTGATTCCAGAAAGTTTCGCCGTCCTCCATTTAAATTTACCTCAGGCAAAATCAACTCGGATTTTTAACTGAATTGATTTTAAAGTGAACAGAGAGATTTTAAAAGAAAGTATGTTTTGTAACTAAAATTAACATAATCTCAAAATATGTATGAAATAACGTCAAACTGATTCCAGATAGTTTAGCCATCCACCAAATTCAATTCATCCAAAATAAAGTCGATTTGCGTTTGAGTTAAAATTTTTAAGCAAAAGATATTTGGTAACTAAAATTAACATAACCTCAAAATATGTACGTAAATTACATTAAACTGATTCCAGAAAGTTTCGCCGTCCTCCATTTAAATTTACTTCGGGCAAAATCAACTCGGATTTTGAACTGAATTGATTTTAAAATGAACAGAGAGATTTTAAAAGAAAGTATGTTTTATAACTAAAATTAACATAACCTCAAAATATGTATGAAATAACATCAAACTGATTCCAGATAGTTTAGCCGTCCACCAAATTCAATTCATCCAAAATAAAGTCGATTTGCTTTTGAGTTAAAATTTTTAAGCAAAAGATATTTGGTAACTAAAATTAACATAACCTCAAAATTTGTACGTAAATTACATTAAATTGATTCCTGAAAGTTTCGCCGACCTCCATTTAAATTTGCTTCAAGCAAAATCAACTCGGATTTTGAACTGAATTGATTTTACAGTGAACAGAGAGATTTTTAAAGAAAGTGTGTTTTGTAACTAAAATTAACATAACCTCAAAATATGTATGAAATAACATCAAACTGATTCCAGATAGTTTAGCCGTCCACCAAATTCAATTCATCCAAAATAAAATCGATTTGCTTTTGAGTTAAAATTTTTAAGCAAAAGATATTTGGTAACTAAAATTAACATAACCTCAAAATATATACGTAAATTACATTAAACTGATTCCAGAATGTTTCGCCGACCTCCAGTTAAATTTACCTCAGGCAAAATCAACTCGGATTTTGAACTGAATTGATTTTAAAGTGGACAGAGAGATTTTAAAAGAAGGTATGTTTTGTAACTAAAATTAACATAACCTCAAAATATGTATGAAATAACGTCAAACTGATTCTAGATAGTTTGGCCGTCCACTAAATTCAATTCATCCAAAATAAAGTCGATTTGCTTTTGAGTTAAAATTTTTAAGCAAAAGATATTTGGTAACTAAAATTAACATAACCCCAAAATATGTACGTAAATTACATTAAACTGATTCCAGAAAGTTTCGCCGACTTCCATTTAAATTTACTTCAGGCAAAATCAACTCGGATTTTTAACTGAATTGATTTTAAAATGAACAGAGAGATTTTAAAAGAAAGTATGTTTTGTAACTAAAATTAACATAACTTCAAAATATGTATGAAATAACATCAAACTGATTCCAGATAGTTTAGCCGTCCACCAAATTCAATTCATCCAAAATAAAATCGATTTGCTTTTGAGTTAAAATTTTTAAGCAAAAGATATTTGGTAACTAAAATTAACATAACCTCAAAATATATACGTAAATTACATTAAACTGATTCCAGAATGTTTCGCCGACCTCCATTTAAATTTACCTCAGGCAAAATCAACTCGGATTTTGAACTGAATTGATTTTAAAGTGAACAGAGAGATTTTAAAAGAAGGTATGTTTTGTAACTAAAATTAACATAACCTCAAAATATGTATGAAATAACGTCAAACTGATTCCAGATAGTTTAGCCGTCCACCAAATTCAATTCATCCAAAATAAAGTCGATTTGTTTTTGAATTAAAATTTTTAAGCAAAAGATATTTGGTAACTAAAATTAACATAACCTCAAAATATGTACGTAAATTACATTAAATTGATTCCAGAAAGTTTCGCCGACTTCCATTTAAATTTACTTCAGGCAAAATCAACTCGGATTTTTAACTGAATTGATTTTAAAATGAACAGAGAGATCTTAAAAGAAAGTATGTTTTGTAACTAAAATTAACATAACCTCAAAATATGTATGAAATAACATCAAACTGATTCCAGATAGTTTAGCCGTCCACCAAATTCAATTCATCCAAAATAAAGTCGATTTGCTTTTGAGTTAAAATTTTAAGCAAAAGATATTTGGTAACTGAAGTTTACATAACCTCAAAATTTGTACGTAAATTACATTAAATTGATTCCAGAAAGTTTCGCCGACCTCAATTTAAATTTACTTCAGGCAAAATCAACTCGGATTTTGAACTGAATTGATTTTAAAGTGAACAGAGATTTTAAAAGAAAGTATGTTTTGTAACTAAAATTAACATAACCTCAATATATGTATGAAATAACGTGAAACTGATTCCAAATAGTTTAGCCGTCCACCAAATTCAATTCATCCAAAGTAAAGTCGATTTGCTTTTGAGTTAAAATTTTTAAGCAAAAGATATTTGGTAACTAAAATTAACATAACCTCAAAATATGTACGTAAAGTACATTGAACTGATTTCAGAAAGTTTCACCGTCCTCAATTTAAATTTACTTCAGGCAAAATCAACTCGGATTTTGAACTGAATTGATTTTAAAGTGGACAGAGAGATTTTTAAAGAAAGTGTGTTTTGTAACTAAAATTAACATAACCTCAACATATGTATGCAATCGCATCAAACTGATTCCTGACTGTGTTCGGTGGACCTTGGAATAAAAAGAAAATGAAATTCGAAAACGTGAATGAAACTCAAATCTAGCCTATAAAATATGTTCAAACTATTCTTGTTGATGATTAAAAATCGCAGGCGTGCATCTAGCAATACATCATTTCGGTACTTTCCGTCCTGGAGGTTCTTCGGAAATTCCACAAACATGTTCTTGTTTATTCTGCACGTTCATTGGCGCGCTTCCTTGAAACCCCAGCCGCAAATACTTCGGTGAATAAACTGCAAAGAAAAAAATCGGCAGAGGTCAATGCCAAAGCGAAGCAAACTTAATGAGAGCTGGTTATCTCTTGCTAGTGACCCATCAAGGTGCATTTTATATAACCCGTTCCGGCAACGACCTTTTTTATTTTTAATCCTCTCTGTAGATATTATAACTCAGAGACGTTCAATAGTGAGGAGACCTTGCAAGGGCAGAAATGGTGAGCGATTTTAGACAATTTCGAAATTAATTTTAAAATCACTTAATTTTCATTATTTTATTTCAGGGGACCAACAGACCGGTGTATTTTCTTTCAGTTTCAGTCGCTTGCTTATTTTTAGGCTGCTTGTACACGGCCGGACATGTAAGTAATTTTTTTGGTTCAATTTTTAGGGTCGTTTTGGATTTTCTTGTTTTAGTTTCAGGTCAACTTGTCCGAGTTACGAGCCGACCTAGACTCAGCAGAGCAAAAACTACAGCAGCTACAGGTGGTCACAAAATGAAGGGTGGCGTCTGTCATTGCTAACTTGATTTTTAATTCCAGCCGAATTCACCGCACAGGAGTAAGAGATACGTCAAGACTGCCCAGCCAACACCTGTCAAAGATGACTTCGTAGAACAATACGAGGTAAAAAAAGTACTTCATTTTGAATTTGAATTTCTAACAGCTGATATTTATCTAATCAATTTTCAATTAATAATTTTCAATCAACTAGGTAATGTCGTCGTGTCGTAGCTTAAATTGTACGTAGAAATAATATCTTAACTGAAATGTTGTTGAAAGCTGTTTTGAAAATCCAAAAAAAGAAAAAGAAAAAGGGTTGCCAATTTTAAAGCAAAAAAGTCTACTTCAGTCGCAAATTCAATTACCCCAATTTGACTGAATTTCTGTGTTTAGGAACAACAAAGTCAAAGCTTGAACAATCGATTATTTTTCGTGGAGCAGAAGTTGGAGCAGTTTGTGACGAAAGTAGTAGTGCAACTCAAGGTAAGCATTTTTTTTATTATTTTCTAATCATTTTTATTGATATTTGATGAACATTATTAGTTATCAATATTTTTAAATTAATAAATCATTGTTCTTAGTATTCTTTTCTAATATTTATTAGTCACTATCATCAACATTGTTTTGTTAGTTATTATTAATCATTGTCTATTTTTATATTTGCTTAAAATTATTAATAATTATTTTTTAATATACAATGTGTGCCTAGAATTCGTTAACACGTAGAAAATTTTTTGTTCTTTTCGAAATAAATAAAAGTGATTTTATAGAAAAATCTTCCTTGTTGAATGCGCACTTTGAATTATAACTGTTACCACTTTAGTTTGATTACCTTAATCATTGTAAAAATACCTTGGTTTGCGTATAATTTATTCTTCGCCTTTTTGTCAAAATAATATTTTTTGAAGAAACGATAGTAAGAATTATTTCCTTACTTACTTAAGTAAATCTGGGCCCACACTGTATATTTTTTTTATTATTAGCAATATTTAAAAAAATTATTAATCCTTATCGTAATTTTTTTTCAATGGTTGAATTATTACCGATACTGTTTATTAATTATTAACTTTTATTATCATTTTTTTAAACTGTTAATTAATCATTATTAGCAATATTTTTCCTAATCATTGCAATTTTAATATAATGGAATGTTTTGTTTGTGCTCAAACTAATTTGAATAAATTTACTAAACAAAAAGAAACACGCAACTTCAACACAAAGAAACAAGGATAACAGGGTGGCGTTCTGTAGACTGAAGGTTGATGACGGGTTCGGAACAGATTACTACCACTTATTATGGTCTAAAAATATACAGTATGTTGCCCAGTTGTTAGCAGCATGAAGATAATACCACAAAAGAATTTTAAAACACAATCAAAACAGTTTAATCAATAATGATTGTTATTAAAGCGTTAATTAGTTTTTTTTTTGTAGTATTTATTAATCATTATTATCAATATTTTATTAATCCATTAGTTTCCAGATTTTTTTGCGTTTTCTTTCTTAGATTTATTCATTTAAATTCTAATCATTATCAATATATATTTATTAATTATTCATTAATGTTATAATTATTAATTATTAATATCAACAGCAGTTTTTAATTAATTAATTTTTATTATCTATTTTCTTTAGTCATTGATCACCATTGTTTATTTATATTAATATTATTATCATTATTTTCAATGCACTTTTTTAAATTATAAATTATTAGTATCAATAATGTTTCCATTATTAATTATATTATTAGGTACTAAGAATAGATTTTCTTATAATATAATAATATATAATAATTATAATGAACATATAAAATAGCGACATCTTACTATCACTTTTTTTTTCTAAATAATTATAATAATTAATCATAATAAAAAACGTAATTTCATTATCATTATCGATGTAGTTTTAAAATTATTAGTCAGTATTAAATCGAATCGAAATCATCAAAATAACGTACATCCGCGAGTATAAGAAACGGGGCATTTAAAGCTAAAAACTGTAAGAAATATCCTGTTTTCTATGCAACTGTACATAACGCTTTCTACTATGTTTCATCTATTTCATAAAAATTAAAAATAACGTCCTTTATAAACGATAGTAAGATTACAATAATATTAACAGGAAATTAAAAAAAAAAAACAAAAGTTTGCTTTTTGATTTTTTTTTTGCAATTCCAGTTAAAGATAACTTGCCTGTTAGAAATTAAAAATCGCCATATTTTTACAAAATTACTCCAAATAATTAAATCGCAGTAATTACTGCGTTTATTAATATGTTCTTAATTAGGTCTACATCGATAAAAACAGTCTTTCGCAACTTGAACTTTAAGTTTGAAGTTGCAAGGTCAAGGTCGTGCGCCGTTGACTTTGATTAATTAATTTTCGGATAAGATTCAATAAAAACAATCCCAACAAAGACGATGATGATAATATTTTCTTATTCACTTTATTCTGATTTTATTATTTCACAGATACCTCTTCGATGTTTTGTTTTATTTTATTATTTCACAGATACCTCTTCGATGTTTTGTTTTATTTTATTATTTCACAGATACCTCTTCGATGTTTTGTTTTGTTTTTATTTGTTGAATCCTCTTACTTTCGCCACTTCCTTTTTTGTCTCGGATGTGTAGGTATGTACAGTGCGAACAAAAATGATTGGCACGTGTGAAGTTGCAGCTTGATTATCTTATGCTACAAAATATATGTAAGTTAAGAAAGCTGTCAAGGTCAGTTTTGCTCGCACTGCACGCCTAATTTTCTTCTGCCTTTTCTTTTGTTTCAAAGCCCTTGTCATTTGTCAATTGCACTCCTCCCGTTTCCTCTTCTGTTATTTATTGACAAACTTGCGCATCTTGGTAAAAAACTGACTGTTTAAATTTCGCGCTCACTTCTGCTTTTGTAATTTCATTTTCATCATTAAATGTTTTTTTGTCTTTTGGGGGCCTAATCTCCAGATTACAATAGCAACGAGATTTTTTACGAAAACAAAAACATTTTCTATGCAGCTCTTAAAAACGTATATACAGGTTGTTTCTTCTTTAGGGAACACAAAGCGCGCAGCAGTCTCAGTTAATAAAAATTCAAGAGAAATTCAGCCACATCTTCGAGCAGCTCAAGGTAAAAGTGTCAAGAATATTTAAAACATTCAATCGAATTAATGAATTAATTCTAGAAACACGAAGAAACCTTACCGGAAGTCGTGTCTAAGTTGATCGTCGTAGAAGCGCAACTATCGCAATACTCAGTTTTATCCGAGAAAGTTACGGTGCGTATAAGACGTCGAACAAGAAAAAAAAAATGCATTCCATCAACTGTTTGTTATTTATTTATTTATTTGCAGAAGCTAGAGGCTCTTGAAGGAAGATTAACCCATTTGGATGAACGAGTAACAGAACTAACGGAAGCACTCAAAGCGCTTCAGGTAAAAAATTAATAATCACTTTCAGTTAGTTTAAACTACAAAATATTATTACATTCAAAAATACTACACCTACTTCAGTTCGAAAATTTCACAGTTTTTTATTCGCTGTGTTACGTCGTGCCCTCACGGTTGGATAAAAACTCGGGCTCACTTCTGCTTTTATTTACAATCGGATTCTTTCGTTCATTTCGATCGTTCGAGGTTTTCTGGTGGCCTGTTTTTCTGCAAAGTTTGCGTAACACGTGATTTCAGGTGCGAGTTGAAAACGGCGTGGTGGAATTCCAGCAGAAATTCGACAACCTGGCCCACAACTTGTCACATTATTCTGCAATAACTGAAAAGAATTCGGAGGTAAGTGCGACACGAAGGTGATGATAACTTAAAATCGTAACTTCGTTTCATTGCAGAAACAAAACAAGCTTCAGAGCGATTTGGAAGTCGTGCAGAAACAAATCGTGGAACACACTCAATTGTTTGAGAATCTGCATCAGACCAAGGTAGGTAAAAGAGCCTAAAAAGAAAGAGGGAGACGGCAACAAGGTAGATCTGTAGATCTCGTCTCCTTTTAAATGTCGAGATAGGCTTACGCAGACGTGCGATTCATTCGACTAAAAGGTCCTCCACTTAGCACCATCTCATCGACATTTTAAATAATGAGCGCAATGCCTTACGAAGTATTTAGATAATAAGCGCAATCGTTTATTAATTATTTAAATAATAAGCGAAATATTTATTGCGCGCGCATGTTATTTAAAACGTTGATGAGATGGTGCTAAGTAGAGGACCACGCATGACCTCATTTCAAGGGCACCAGGCGTTTTATGTAGAGTTTAAATTTTCATTCATTCTAATTTAATTAACGGATATAACTTTTGATACCTTCTGGAAACATAAACAGACCATAGACGTCGTCGCATGGCCCTCTGGATTCTCAAAATAAAATTTAAAGTGAATTGAAACCGTCACGTTTAAGTATCAGCCACATTTCAATGAAGTTGGTCGGAATAATTATGTCAATCGTTACCTATCTAACACACTGACGAAATACTATGTGCTATGTCTAAAGCTTGATCTGATGAGATAGTGTTGAGTGGTGGACTTGCCAGTTAAGATGAAATGACCATGTATGACGTCTTGAAGACAATCCTTTTTGATTTTAACGATAAAAGCAATTATTATTGTAATCGCCTTCAGGTTGTCATTCACGGTCATTTCATTTTAATTGACAAGTCCACCACTCAGCACCATCTCATTAGGCCAAGCATTAGCCAGCACCGTCTCGATAACTGCAACCACCTCGACCAATTTTTTTCAAATGTGGTTCACACACGTCAATTTCAATTCGTTTAAAATTGTGTCCTGACTACCTTTTCAGATACGTGGCGCCATCTGTTGACAGTTGTACTGTTTATACTTTCATCAGGTGTCGAGAGTTAGATCCAGTGAACATAAAATAGTGACCTAAAATGTTCTAAAGACGTCATCTTCATAACAGTGGCAGTTTCACCTCCACCGACAGATCCTCCACTCAGCGCCATCTCATCTTGGTTTAACTATTACCACAGCGGGTCGGGATAATTATGTCAGTTGTTACCTAACGCGCTGACGAAACGGTGCTGGCTAATGCTTGGCCTAATGAGATGGTGCTGAGTGGTAGAGTTGTCAGTTAAAATGAAATGACCATGCGTGACGACTTGAAGGCAATTATTTTTCGATTTTAACGATAAAGCAATCATTATTATAATCGCCTTTAGATCTATATTCATGGTCATTTGATTTTTACTCACAAGTCCACCACTCAGCACCATCTCGTTAGGCCCAGCATTAGTCAGCACCGTCTCGTCAGAGTTTCAGGCGACGATTACGATAATTACTCCGATCAACTTTCTTCAAATGTGACTGACACTTGAACACGTCCACTTCAATTCACAACTTAAAGTTGGATTGTGAAAAAGTAGATCTGCTCAGGTGGCCACGTGGCGCCGTCTATTAACAGTTGCACCGTTTATACTCATCATCATCAGGTGTCGAGGGTTAGATCCGTTGAACAAAAAAAACTCGACTTAAAATGTTCTAAAGACGGCTTCTTCATAACAGTGACAAATTCACCTCGATTGACAGATCCTCCACCCAGTGCCATCTCGTCTTGGTTTAATTATTACCGCAACCAATTTCATTCATGTCTGGCTGACACTCCTACAAGGTCGTTTAATTCAAGCAAAATTGAATTTATAAAAAAAAAGGAAATAGACTATCCGGGTGGCAAACAGCGTTTCACGTGACCTTCGAATGCAAGCGATAAAGCTGTTTTACGAAAATTAAAAGGAGATAGCTGTATGTATAAAAATTGTTAAAATTGACAGTCGAACGATCGGCATATTAGAAAAAATGATCAGTATGCATAAGTTAACTGAGCTGCAACTTCATACCTATTAATCATTTTTGTTCGCACTGTATAACGAATGTATCCGTTAGCATCGCCGACCACTGCGCCATTTCTAGGTAAATAGAAGTTTCAAAATAACTTCTTGCATGGATAGTTCAGAACCGTCAGCAGTACCCGAGCAACTATTTTTTTTAGATTTTTGCAGCACGCATGCTCGTGACGGTTTTAGAACTGTCATCACAATAACCTGAACAAGCCTAAGATTCTATTTCTCAATCCTGAAGGCGCTGTCAATGGCGAAACGAAAGAAAGTTCATTTTTTTTAAGCTGTCCGCGTGCGTAAGAAATTTACAGCGCACAAGAATCTAGTTCAGCAATTAATTTTAAACACTGATGAGATAGCACTAAGTGGAGGCTAACAGTTAATGTAACCGCTGCTGTCTCTTTCTATCTGTGACATGAATTAAATTTACTTGAACTTCTAAGTTATAATGTAATTGTAGGAACAAGCCAAGACGTTAGTGGTGAATTTCCAAGAAAAATTCGACGTTCTAGAGAGGAATTTGTCCCAGTCCGCCAGCAAATGCTACGAGAGCATCAAGGTGCGCATGCGCGCGCTGTCAATTACGCAACTTTAATCAAAAATTCCGATTTTGCTTGCAGCGCTACAACGCGTTGCAGGAGGAATTGGCGGAAGTTGAAAAGATAGTTTCCCAGCACAACCAGTCAATCCAGGATTCGAAGGCGCACGAGGAGCGAGTACACAAAACCTTCCTCGGGATTCAGGATAAGTTGGCTAACCTGGGGAGAGACGTGACGCAGTATTCGAATGAACAGGGTGAAAACTTCGAGGTAGCTATTTATTTTTATTTACAAAATTTGAAATAAAAGAAAACTAAATTGGATTAAAGGAGCTGCAAAAGAGGCTGCACGAAATAGAAGAGAAGGTCTTCAAGCACGTCGAGCTGTTCAAGGACATGTACGCCGCTCAGGTCTGCACTTGTAACACTTAAAGAAAGAAGAATAATTTGGTGCTTTGCGCTTCTTTGAATGTTTCAGACGGAAGTGAGTCAAGTAATTCCTGAGGTTTCGATGATATCTAAAAACTTCACGCTATTTTTAAGCGAGTATTACACGAAGAATGAGCGAAACATTAAGGTAAGAAGTTCAAGAGAGAACTTTCTTTTTCCTTTTTATTAAGATCAGTAAAGTGCGGACATCCAGCTTTTCAAACGACTTTCAACGTTGCGTCTTTTATAGCCGTCGTATTCGATGATGCGCTTCGTTTTATTAATGTAAGGCGATCTTTTTAGGTTTATTTTATATTTTAAATTGAACGTCTGTATCTGTTATTTCTTCAAAAAAAAAGAGAAACTTTCGCTGCCACTACCGGAAGTAGAAATATCATAGACTTTATTTATCAGGCTATTTTTAAAGCGATTTTCAAAGGGGGGTCCTTCCTGGCTTTAGAACTGTGCAAATCTATTTTTTTGTGCAAATTTTATTTTGCAGGTACGGGAACAATTCGAAGAAAAAATAAGCGCCTTGGAGAAGCAAACGTTGGAACAAAGCAAACTGTTCAAGAACGTGCATTCTCTTGAGGTACTCACTTGGCTTGCCCACCGAAATAAACAACCATTAATTAGAAATTAATTGCAGGTGCGAGCAGATGAATTGGTGCTTGAATTTCAACAGAAATTGAAGACACTCGCCGGCGATTTATCTCAATGCACGAAAGAGAACAGCGCAAATCTGCAGGTTGCATTTCTGTCGGCGGAGCTATTTTCACTGAGCGCTAAATTTTTTTTTTCCTTTTAGGTTCAAGAGAAATTGCAGGACAAGGTCGAGGACGTCGAGCATAAGCTTGCGGATTATGAGAGTTTAAAGCAAAAGATCCGTGACTTCGAGGTAATTTAATAACTAACACCTCTTAATAGCGACGTGTGTTTGGTTATAAATGATTCCCGGAGACGAGGGAACTTCGTGTATATGTTTGAATCGCAGAATACCGAAGTAACGACGGACGATATTCCGGTGTTCGTTCATATCTGGACTCGGTTATGAGCAGAAAAAAGAATTCAAGCCACTTAGTGTTAGGCGCTTTTTACTCCGAATGTACCATTTGCTCCCGCACCTTTCCACGACTTCGATGCGTCGGACTGTTATACTCGTAGAGCAGGAGGGGAAGGAGTGGAATGCGAGCGTTTCCATTTTGCAGAGATGATTGTCAGCGGGGCTAATACAGTCCGAACACTAAATTTTCGTATTATTCGCCGAACAAGTGGCCCGAATTCTTTTCCCTAGTTATGAGTCATCATCTAATCTTACCAGGAAGTTTCATACATACATATATCACGGTTGCTTCTTTTTTCTTCTTTTCCTCTCTATTGAGATTTATGTTTTCTTCTCCCGACAGGAATTTGAGTCAATCCTGTTGAAAGTGGTCGACCTTGGCAAGGTCCTGTACATAGCGGTTAACCAAAACGACTCGGCAACCTTCAACGCCCTCATCAAACTTGACGTCGACCTGGACTTCCAAGGCGAAAAAGGAATCACCCCCCTCATAGCGGCGATCCGTTATTTCAGGAACGACTTCGTGAAGGTTTTGCTGGAGAAAGGGGCGAAGGTGAACGCGCGCGACCACGAAAAAAAAACGGCCCTTCACTGGGCCGCCGGGGTGAACAACGTGATTGGGGCGCAGCACCTCGTGGAAAAGGGCGCCGACATAAACATCCTGGATGTCGAGTTGAAGTCGCCGTTGTCTTTGGCGGCCATGCTTGGACACGTGGAGGCTTTGGAGTTTTTGATCGAGAAGGGCGCAAACGTCGAGCAAAAGGACGAACTTTCCGCGAGGGCGATTCACTGGGCGACCACCATGGGCCACGCACAGTGCGTTAAAATTTTGCTTAACGCCGGGGCGGATATCAATTCGGAAAGCGGGCACCAGACGCCCTTGCTTTTGGCGGCTAAAGCTGGTCAGTTCGAGATACTACAGTTGCTGCTTGAAAGGAAAGCCATTGTTGATTGCGTCGACGCACAGGGTAACACCCCCTTGATAATCGCCTCAGAAACCGGCCACTTGGAGTGCGTGCAAACCCTTCTGGATCACGGTGCAGGAATCGAGCATCGCAATAAAAAGCAAGAAACGGCGCTAATGATCGTGGCTAGGAAGGGTTTCCAAGAAATACTCACTTTACTACTGGATAAGGGGGCGCAAACCACTTCGGTGGATTCAGCCGGCAATAACGCCCTGTTCTTCGCCCAAAAGGGCGGACATACCACCTGCATTAAAATTCTTATGTTGAGGGGGGTCGCCAAATGAAATTTCTAGACGAAAAATCTATTTGTATGAAATACGTACACGTAGTTTTCTGGAATTGTATGATTTTTTGTGTGTATTAAATACAGTGTGTTCATAAATTTTTGAAAGTAGTTTGAATTTACCGCGTTGTTCCTTCCATTAGCAAAGCAATCCTCGAATTATTTGCATATCTGGGATCCCTGCAATAAATGTGCTGAATCAATAATTTTTTTTTTATATTTTTCGTTTTCTTTTTTATTCGGAGGAATTGAGGATGGCAAACAGCTGTCTCAGGGGTGCCATTTTTTTTAACTTATCAGTAAGATATTTTTTTCTTAACTTTACAGACTGTTTGTTGGCGATGGAAAACGCCTGGGAATTGAGAAAACGTTTATAATGTCGGGGAAAAGTTTGTTTTAATACGAAAGATAGCGAAAATAATTGAACTGAAAATTTGATTTATTAATTATTTTATTGTGTGCAATGTGTTACGTTTTAAAATGTCGCTTATCGAATATGTTTCTGTAGGTGAATGACGTTCTAGAAAATGTTGAATTATTTTAGTGCAAATTACATCTCGCGCGCTTCTTTAAGAAGTTCTTCAACCGCTATATCGCTTTAAGATCGAATGTCGAAAAAATGTCTTAAATGGAGCTTTGCTTGTTGAAGTAAATTAATTTGATTACGTCCCGTTTACTGCTTTTATGACTTATTCATATGTTTAGTTTTTTTTGTACGAATTAAGGGTTGTGTATAACCCGAGGAATTTTCTTTCTTAATTTCTGGTTGAAATTAAGTCATCACGCTCGCCACGACACAGCCGCTGGCATTTTGTCGAAGTTAATTTACACGCCACCACATCTTGCTAGCGCAAAGGTTATTATTTAAATATTTTATTTATTATTTCGAATTTTGAAAGGAATTTAATGAAAGTCAACATTAATGTTGTTGTTAACTTTTCTTAAATTACTAAGTTTTGTGCGTCTATCAAAAATACAAATTTATTTTTTTGAAAATAGACAAAAAAAATGGAAAATTTTTTACGGCCGTTTTCATAATCAGACCTTAAGGAAGCTTTAATATAGAGACACTTTAAGTATAGGGAAATAAATGTATTTTTTTAGGTTAAATTAACTTTAAATTTAAAGTCCTGTTATGAAATCGGCCCTTAGAATATTAAAAAATTTAGAAAAATGCACAATTTCGTCGAATCCTGAACCAAAGTTGGTAAAAGTGATATTGCCTCGTTCCTATTTAAATCTGTAGTTTAAATTTAAATAACTTGTGACGTTATACGAAACTTATATACTTATACAGTAAAGTAATTACAGTGTCTCTTAAAACTTAATCTAATTCACCAACAAGGGAATTAATTCTGTGATCCTATTGGTCATTTCATGTAAGAATCTAATAAATATACTCAATAGAATTTTTTACGTAACAAGTTACGTGCCCAAACCTTCCCTTCTAAATAAATCAACGCAACCACCTAATACACAGTCCTGCTCTACCAACCTTGTCCTGAGAAAGCTTTAATTAAAATAAACCTGTTCTTGCTGTTTTCAGTATAGGCAACCACATCAACATTTATTCGTTCACTGGGTTGCTTATACTAGGGTATCTTATTTTTTGAAAATGTCAATTTATTTTTATGTAAACAGTTTGGAAATAAAAGTGAACGACTCCTAAGAATATTTTTGCGTTATTTTAGTTTTGTAAAACCAGTTTCAGTATCTTTTTCGACAAACATTTGCGACAATCAAATAACATTAATCCGTTACAAAGCATTGGCAAATCAGTCAGACATACATTAGCGAAAAAAATCGTTTGCTTTTCTTTGCACCCGATGGTACGTCATTAAAATTAATTGTATGTGATTTAAATGTAGATAATTCAATTTTCTTTTTTATTTGGGATGTGAAAATTAAAAAAAAAATACTATATATACTAAATCAGGAAGAATTGGAAAATTTTTAAATACTTCAACATTTTTGGACGAAAAACTAATTTTCCCGCCTTTAGTATAGGCAACCATACGGACTGCCGAGTTCGTTGGTTTGCCTAAACCAAGGATTTTTGTTGAAAAATCCCATGGAGCTTGAGGACAAGCATTTGGTGGAATAACAAATAAAGGAAAACGAACCGTATGACAAAAATAAAGAACACCAGAAAACACGATATGTTCATGACAAAGTGGGCGTTTTGCCATACTAATGGCCTGCGGCCGGGCCGGTTTTTAGTAATACACGTTATACGGCATTTACTTCCATGTACTTAATCTCGATGAAAAATCTAGTGTATTGTTACAGCCTTGACGCGCAAACAGATCTATTTTCTTTTTTATAATTTTCAATGGTTTATCAATAACTCTTTATTAATGCAAGTGGACATTTAAAAATAAATGAAATTACTTATTTTTGTACGCCTTTTATATACAGGGTGTTCTTTTACTGTGTGCAAATATTACAACCTGCAATATATCACCATGAATAGCAACGATTGAACTTATATGTTCATAACATAAATGTAATAGTTTTGAGAAAAATGCAGTGGCAGATTTTCACTAAACCGTTTGAGAATTGCTGGCGTAGCTAAAAGTGAAACGCGGCCGCCTCTTCTATTATGACCCGAAGCCGAAATCGGCCAGGGTCAGTGCCTTATCGGAACTCGAGGAGGAACTACGTAACTCTCGCCGCTGCGATCAGCTGGTCCGTCAAAGCGTTTACAATTTAAATTAACTTCTCTGCAAGTAATTACAAGTTTAAGTATTTTTAAATTAAAATCTAGTGCAATTCGAGAATCTGCGGTTCGTAATTGCCGAACAAATTAAAAACGAGGTACAAACAAATTGTAATTTCTCATTCCATATTATTTTTAAAAGACATAAAAATTTACATTTACTTTGTTTCTAAGGACCGTAAGTAGTAATACTTCCATTGTTAGCAGCGAGATTGCAGCAAAAGTTTATTTACGTAAAAGGGTGAAGGAAGAACATTTTTAACACGCTTGCCTAATTGGTGCATAAATTTTCGGATTTATTCGTCGATAGTTGATATCGTAAAACATATTACTTCCCTCAGTTAATTAAAATTTTAAATAAAATAATTAATAAACAGTATCAGTGATTGTTATTACGAAACTCGGCGTTGAACATCGAGTGCGGTATCAGTGGGCGTGTTCATACAGGGCGAAGTTGACCTTCCTATCTTTTTCGCACATTTCAACAGTTCCAAACAAGTGGTCTGTCCGAATTTTTTTGGCTATGATACGGTAGCCACCAAAAAACACCCGCAGAAGGTAGCATTTCGGGTACTTATACTGAGGTTTTTTTATTTGCGCACAGTAAAAGAACAGCCTGTATATATATTTTCTAAAAATCAGGAAGAAATGGATTTTTTTTAAACACGTAAAATTTAAGAATGTTTCGTAATCGCAATCAAGCAAGAAAGGCTTTTGAAGAGGAAGTCAGGGAAAACCCGGTAAAGTCGGGGAAAGTTTTAATGAAAATAAAACTAGGATCCTGCGCATGACTTACACCATCTCGAGAATGCACTCGATGCTACAGATTTTTGTAGATGCACAATTATCTCAAATTTATCACACAAATATGTACACTACATTTCATTTTGCGTTCAGAAGAACATAAGAGAATTTTTTAAGCGTGAAGTAAATCAACGTTTAAATTTTACATCATGTGTTTTATAATACAGCCTCTTGCTTAACTCCACCTTTATTCAAGTTTCAACGATACAGTCGGTATGCAAAATTTACGTATCCTTTTTTTTTAATTTTCATGTAATATTTAATAATTATATTTATTTGCACTTTAAGAGACAAGTAGTTTTTTTTAATCATTGCCTTTTATTCACACTTTTCTATTAATTTTGGACACCTAGACCACTTTATTTCTTGCTACGCCCCCTTGATATTTAAAAGAGTTTAGCTATACAGACAGAACTTACAATTTTTTTTTTGAAATTCAGTATTAAAATCAAAGCAGTCTACTACAGGTTTGTATGTGTGGTTGCTCCTTTCGCGATAGAGAGGTGTATCATTTAAACAAACTATCACGTAAATCATCGTGACATAACGCTTTTTAAATAGGCTGGTATGAGTAGATAAGACTTCGAGAATTTAGCTCAGTAGGAGATCGGTTACGACCTTGCGCGTAAAAGTTGCGGTCTCGGAGGAAAACATGGAGGAGAACCCCATCGTCGACCTAGAACAAGGCAAATTGCTCGGCAAGACGGCTCTCGATGCCACAGGCAAAGTTTACTACAGTTTTCAAGGCATTCCGTACGCGAAGCCGCCTTTGGGCAACCTAAGGTTTAAGGTAGGCAGGTGAAGGCTATTTCTGATTGTGTACAGGGTTCTCCGAATCTGAATCTAGTTTACATGTATCACACCCGGGAGGTAACAAGAAAAATGCGTAATTCAAATCGTTTTCCACGTGTACAGGGTTTTACAGGACTTAAGTCATTTATTTATTCTACACAGTATGCCTATTCAAATTAATTGGAAGTTGGATACGTTATTGATTGCTCAGAAAATCGACGTCAGAGTAAAGTACCTTTAATTTTCAAGGCACGCAGAAAAATTACTTGAAAGAGTTGTTCAGTATTACTCTGCGACCTCAAAGATAAAACAATGGCTCTCTTTGATGAAAAAGAAAAGAATTCGCACTAATGCAGTGTTTTGTTAAAAGAATTTTTTCTTCCTAGGCGAACAAAATTTTAAGTGTAAGATCCCATTGCAATCCTGGGTAACTTTTCCAAATAATATATCTGCGTATCTTGAAAAATAAAGGTGGTTTGGTCTTATGTAGAGCTCAAACATTTTGATCTCCTCTATATATGACTAGGAGTATTCAAATTTTGATGGGTGTATTTTCAGTTTGGGAAGATTTAGAAACTTTTATAAACAATATTTTTTTCTGAGAAATCAATAATAACAGAGTTGCGCGCATAGTTGCTGTACAGGGTGCCCCAAACCTCAGGAATACGGTGAAGTTGCCCTTGCACGCGGATTTTATCAAATAGTTTCCTAAGGAAGTTCTGCAGGTTTGTTTTTCGCGTTATTTAAAATTATTTTCGACCATACAGGATTAGACATGTAATAATTACAGACCTAACTCACGTTTTTTTTTTAATATGCACATTTCATTACAGCTTTGGTTAACTTGATTGACTGCTAAAATTAATGTGACACACTGTATTTTCTTGTTTCGAATATTAAACAAGTGTTACGCAAAGAATTGGTCGTATATGATCGATTGCCATTTTGCAATTTTATTTTAATTCTTGGTCTGATATTTAATTTTGGATTAAATGATTTGTAGCTTGAGCTGTCCTGTGCTTGTACATAGAGAACGGAACGAAAATAAGAAAAATATTCCATTTAATTTTGTTTGCATGCTGTATATTTCTGGTTATATACAGGGTTTTCCGAATCTCATCTCTATTCAAGAAGCACTGATTGCACTGATCGACCTAAAGCAACAATCACAAAGTCACCTATCTCAATAAACGAACAACAAATTTGAATGTCCTGTCCTTTGACATGTGTTTTCTATTTCTGGTTGTATACTGGATTTTATATAGAGTTTCCCAAATTTATTTAGATATCTGTTAAGTGACACGAGGTAGAAAGAAATGTTTCATTATTTTTTTTTACTTCTCGTAATTCGACATGTACAGGGTGTTACAAGACTTAAGTCTTTTTTGAGATAGAGCAAAAATTTTGACATTCGTCTCACAAATTGGCCAAGTGCAAATTTAGGTGGTTTTTAAATCTTTCTTAGTGCTTTTAAGTTGGTAGCGTACTGAAGATGACAGCTTAGCTGCCGAAATACGTATCTACGTATATTAAACTTATTGTGGGCGGAGGTTAATTTCAATTATTACTATTTTGGTGCAAATTTAAGACGTGTTTTTAAAATATTTTATAACTGAAATTTAAAAAAAAAAAACTTATTTAGGCTCCTCAGCCTCCGGAAAAATGGGTTGGCATTCGTGATGCGACAAAAGAAGGCTCCGAGTGTTATTCAGATCACTCGGCATTTCAGCACAGGGTCGGATCCGAAGACTGTTTGTTCCTCAACGTTTACACTCCCCAGGTATTCTTTTTTGTTTTAATGTAAATTTTTATCACATGATGTAAGAAAAGTCAGATCTATTAATCCTTGGAATTTTTAACCACGCCTTTAAATAATCCACACAAGTCTGTGTGTACCTACTATTTTTATGCAATACTTACTCTGATCTGAAAAATTTATTTGACCGCGTGCTAATCAGATGAGAGAGATCTAAAAATAAAGGAAGATAAGAGCGATACCGACACTGAAGATGGTCGAATTCCGATAGAAATCGAAACCGCTCATGTAAGAGCGAAACACGTCATGTGACGCATCAAATGAGACGTCTCGAAAAAAGGATTAGACTGTCACTGCAGATCCATGTTAAGAGCTCTTAAACAGAGGAAGGTGGGACCGATACTGGCAATGAAGATGGTCAAGTTCCGATCGAAAGCAAAACCGTTCATATACGAGCGAAACACGTCGTGAGCAGCATCAAATGAAACCTCTCGAAAAAAAAAGAAGTAGACTGCCACTGCGGCGCCGTTTTAAGAACTCTTAAACAGAGGAAGGTGGGAGCGATACTGGCAATGAAGATGGTCAAGTTCCGATCGAAACCAAAACCGTTCATATACGAACGAAACACGTCGTGAGCAGCATCAAATGAAACCTCTCGAAAAAAAAAGAAGTAGACTGCCACTGCGGCGCCGTTTTAAGAACTCTTAAACAGAGGAAGGTGGGAGCGATA
Source organism: Prosopocoilus inquinatus (assembly GCA_036172665.1). Taxonomy (NCBI): domain Eukaryota; kingdom Metazoa; phylum Arthropoda; class Insecta; order Coleoptera; family Lucanidae; genus Prosopocoilus; species Prosopocoilus inquinatus. The sequence goes on from CM069877.1 coordinate 38,638,595, forward strand.
CTGGCAATGAAGATGGTCGAGTTTCGATCGAAATCGAAACCGTTCGTGTAAGAGCGAAACACGTCGTGTGACGCATCAAATAAGACGTCTCAAGAAAAAAAGAATTAGACTGCCACTGCAGCACCGTTTTGAGAGCTTTTAAACAGAGGGAGACAGGAGCGACATCGGCACTGAAGATGGTCGAGTTCCGATCAAATCCGAAACCGTTCACGTAAAAGCGAAACACGTCGTGTGACGCATCAAATGAAGAATAGAATTAAAATGCCACTGCGACGCCATTTTGGAATCCAAGATCGAAACATACGGGGTGTGACATATTAAATAAAAACTTAAACACGTGAGTTCGAATGTCATTCCGATGCCATCTCGAAATTCAATATGGCGATCAAATGAAAGCCCTTATGTAGAGAACGTGGCAGCGATTCTGACCTGATGATGGTTGAGTTATGATCGAAACTGAAATTGTTCAAGTACAAGCGAAACACGTCGCACCGGCATCATTCTACGAAAAATGCGTCGCGTAACGTAGTAAATGAAAAGTCTTAAATAGGTGAACTGAAGTGTCATCTTGAAACGCTAGGTGGCGAACAAACGAAAGCCCTTACATTGAAAGACGCGCCAGCGATACTGACACTGAAGAAGAGTTTTGAAGAGTTTTGGTCGAAACAGAAACGGTGTAAGTAAGAGCGAAACGCGTCGTGTGACATATCAAATGAAACGTTCCGCAGAGATGAATTCGTCTCAATCATATTGGGGCCATATTGAAATCCAAGATGGCGACGTTTTGATCGAAAGTATTTGCGTGAAAGGAAAATATGCCGTGTGACATGTTAAATGAAAGGTCTTAAAGAGGCGAACTCCAGTGTCATGCCGACGCCATCTTAAAATCCAATATGGCGGATGACAAATGTTTGCGTAAAAGATAAAAACGTCGTGCGACATATCAAACGAAAGGTCTCGGAGAGACAAACTCGACCGTCGGCCTCGCCGTTGGTCGTGCGTTTATGTAAAATTTGTGTAGGCCAATCAAATGAAACGTCTCAAACAACTATGAACTGGACTGGTTCTGGTACCGACTAAAAAATTAAAAAGTCGGATACACAGACGTTTACATAAAATGGAGTAACCCTCACCCACCCCCTCCGTATAACATTTTAATTTGAACCACGTCGACTTTAGGTTAGAGTCCAGGGTCGCCTAAGACCCGTGATGGTTTGGATCCACGGAGGCGGTTTCACGTCCGGATCTGGAAATTCGGAGATGTACGGTCCTGATTACCTCATCGCCCAAGACGTGCTCGTCGTGACCATAAACTACCGGTACGGGGTTCTGGGTGCGTATTTCTGTTATCCTTTTTTTTTAAATTGCCTCTAGCGTAAACAGGTTTTTTGAGTTTCGAGGATCCGAAGTTGGGCGTGCCCGGCAACGCGGGCCTCAAGGACCAAGTGATGGCGTTGCAATGGGTTCAAAAAAACATCGAGCATTTCGGGGGTGACCCCAAGAACGTGACCATCTTCGGCGAGAGCGCCGGAAGCGTATCCGTGCATCATCTGGTGCTTTCTCCTATGGGCAAAGGTAAGTGCTTTCTTTTAATTTTGTTTTCTGTGAAGTTAGGAAGCGCAAGTTAAAAATTGCCGAGTTTTCAAACAGATTTAATAAAAGTTAATTTTTCCAAACGTAACAATTGATGGGCACAGCTCTACAGACTAAATTGCTGGTTAATCTAATATAAATGTCAAACAATTGAAGAAGAAGAAGAAGAAGAAGAAGAAGAAGAACAGTTGACAGGTGTCAATTTTTAATGTTTTGGCAATATAAAACGGTTTTTTTCAGAATGATACCGAAGCGAAGTCAATGCTGCAATTAATCTTGGTTATTAAGATTAAAAACTTTAATTTTCCGGATAAGTTTAACTAATACAATTACATCTCGTGAATTCTTCAGTGTGACGTCATCAACAGTAAATGTCGATTGAATCGGCTATTACTAGATAAAAAAAACAAATGAGGAGTTTTTGACGGTTATATTCGAAACATAACCTAAAAAGTATTGCATTTTCACTTCTGCTGTTAACTTCGACGAGTTTCGGATTACGTCAGCACTGAATACATTACTTTAAATGACAAATAAAAACTAAATAACGTAAATGTGTACACCAGCGTAAAAAAACGGCACATTTCTTACAGCTTTTAACTTTGAACGTCCCATTTTCTTATGCTTGCGACTGTACGTTTTGATGTTATTCCAATGAAAGAGCATTAGCGCTTCGGTGAATTAAAGAACACGTAGAAAATGTTTATTCAGTAACTTTTTTTTTGCATATACCGATAAGGTAAACATTTTGCGATTAGATAAACGACTTTAAGCTCGATTGTTCAATAATTCGATGTCTCTTATCCTTAAAAAAAATTTAATTGATGTCGCAGGCATTTCAGAGGTCGCTTGTTTTTTTTATTTAGGTCTATTCCACAAGGCCATCGCTCAAAGTGGATGTTCCCTAAACACGTGGGCGTTTGGTCAACCTTTAAGTCGAAAACTAGCCGAAATACTAAAATTCGAGGGCACGTCCGAACCTGAAATTCTGAGCTTCCTCCAAAAAATCCCCGTCGACGAATTATACGAAGCTCAACGGGCCATCAAAGACGTAAGTATCCAAAGGCACAGAATACACGGACCACTTTAAACAGATTCGTGAGCTTTTTATTTTGGCAGAGTTGCAAATTGCCTTCACACTTGACATTAATCGCCATTGGTTCCCACTGACGTCAGGTTTTACTCGGTTGGTTCTGACTTATGTCATCTGGGTTTTGATTTGTTCGAACTCATTCTTTCGGACTTTCAGGGCGAAGCTAAACATCGCATCGGCTTTATTAATCTGATTTCCGTCTCTGGTTAAGCTTAGTCGACGCTCAATATTTTTTTTTCTTCGCGTTTAAGTACACCTTCACTCCGCACGACTGAGCTGCCGGCTGTCCTGCAAGTTCATTTCCTCATCCATTCTTGTTACGACTCGGAGAAGGAGAAAGAACAACGAAGGAAAAAAAGAACAAGCGACGATCGCAATCTTCGTGAAAGAAAAGACGATAAATACAGAAAATGAAGAAAAATGAAGAAAGTCGATTAAATCGAAAATCCTGCGAGATCTTTCGAAGGTAACAACAGCGACGAAAGAAAAATGACAGAAATGTTTGGGAACGAATTTTAAACGTGGAAACAATATTAGTGGGGAAATTCATTGGTGCAACTAAAATTAAAAAAAAAAATTGGAAAAATAAGAGACGCGCAAGTTTTTCGGAAACATTTTGTAAAACCACTCTGAAAATAATGAAAACTTAAAAATGCCGACTAGAAATTCATTAGTGCAAGAGTATTTTTTTTTTTTTAATAAATGAAACAAAGGACGATCGAACTGTCTGGGAAAAAATGTTCTACACTACAAAAATATTTAAAAAAAATTATTTTTTTTTAATTTAAAAACTAATTTTAAAAAATTCTTGGAATGGAAATCAGATATTTTTTTGAGTTTTTTTGAGTTTACTATTTTAAAACTGATTTTACTATTTTTAATTAGCTTCGTACTTTTGAAATAAAATGAAAAATATTAATATTAATATTAATAAATCAAGTCATGAAGAGAGAAATAACAATAAGTAAAATAATAATAATAAAAACTTAAGTAGAAAAATAAAAAAACTTGAATTATAAAATAAAAACTTAAATAATAAATTTAATTAATTGATAATAAATATAAAAATAATAAAAAGAAGATAATAAGACAGAATGAAATAATAAAAGAAAGTAATAACAAGTATAAAATATTTGAAAAATTATCAAGCGGAAAATAAAACAGAAGAGAAAATTTCGGGAACATTAGGCAAATCTAAACAAAAACGTCAAAAACTACTTTAAACGAGGAGTGAAAAAAAACCGGAAAAAACAAAATCCTTTCTGTAGTGGGCTAGTCCATTACAATCTTGCCCTTATTGGGAGCCAAGATAACCCTCAAATAAGAGAGAGACTACGTTTTTATCAAACTCAAGAAGAAAGTTGTCTAATAGCAACCAACTCTTATGTAAGGGAGAAGGGATGTAAGACACTGAGATTCTGGAAGAAAAAAAGAAAGCAAACGACCACCGCCACGTGTTTATAAAAAAAAATAATCTTGCAAATATCAAGACATCTTCAAATAAGCAATAAAAACGAAAATTTCAACAACAAAAAACGTGACAGGCATATTTGAAGTCACAAAATACGATGAACTTAAAAAGAGCCAACTCTTTACATAAGGGGGAGGGGATGTAAGAATTCGGAATTCTTTACAAAAATTCGCAGAATGACAGGGATATTTGAGGACGATTAAGAAACGAATGTTAGCGATTTAAAAAAAATCGGTAATAAACAAAGGACTATCGCAAAAAAAATGAAGGCGATTTTTGAACTCAAAACAGTTCACGATCAAGTGACGATCGCATCGATGTTCGAAAAAACGACAAAATAATGTAGGAAATACGAAGCTCCGTGAGTTGGCAATGCTGGTTTATTAAAGTAAATGTGCGTGCTTTTGTTTTTATTTATTACAAGACCATGTTTCTCGAAAAATAATTTTTTTCGCGAATAATTACGATGTTACTATTATCCCTCGAATGTTTATTATTATTATTCCTGACGATCGTCGTTTGTTTTTCTTATTTTCTTCAGAAATATGGATCGGGTTTCTAGATTGTTAAAAAAACGCCTTCAGTTTTTTTTCCTTCATTTTTCATAAATTATACTTTTTTCAGAAATTCTTAATTTTTTCCATTTCGACGGTGAGGGTAGGAAAAATTTTTTTTTTGTTTCTGATTGATTTGTTTTCTCTTTTCTACTTATATTTTTTTTAAAGAAATTTTAAACTACCGTTTCGAGTTTTAATTTTTTTAAAATTACGATCCTCCTTTGTTTTTCTTCAAGAATCTAGATCGGGACTGCTTCATTTTTTTTTGTCGTCAATTGTTTACCATTTTTTTTTGTTTCTATGATTTTTTGGTTTCTCTCTTTTTGTGCAATTGCAATTCGTTTTCTCTTTTCTAGCCCATTCGTTTCGAGTTTTTTTTTTTTTAGTTTCGATCGTCCTTTGTTTTTCTTATTTTCTTTGGGAATCTGGATCGCGTTTTTCGATTGTTAAAAAGCACCATCAGTTTTTTTTTTGTTTCTGATTAATTTGCTTTCTCTTTTTTATTTATTTTTTTAAAGAAATTGTAAACTACCATTCGTTTCGAGTTTTAATTTTTTTCCATTGCGATCGTCATTTGTTTTTCTTATTTTTTTCAGGAACCTGGATCAGGCTTTCCGATTGTTAAAAAACTTCTTCCTTTTTTTGTCGTCAATTGTTTACCAAATTGTTTTCTTTTGTTTCTATGATTGTTTTGTTTCTCTTTTTGTGCCTAGCAAAATGCAATTGCAATTTGTTTTCCCTTTTCTACTTATCTTTTTTTAAAGAAATAGTGAAATACCCCATTCGTTCCCAGTTTTAATTTTTTTTTTAGTTACGATCGTCATTGGTTGTTCTTATTTTTTTCGGGAATCTGGATCGGTCCTTTCGATTGTTAAAACGCCCCTTCAGTTTTTTTTGTCTTCAATTGTTTGAATAAACGTCAAGTCCAAGCGTTACTCGATCTCTAGCGGTATTAACATTTTTCGTACGTTTATAAACTGCGCTAACCCTTAACCACCTACTACTCAACCACTTTTAGCGATTAATTGAAAAGTAATCCGTGTATTTAGGCCCTACGTTATTTCACAGGGCTTTATAGCTGGCACCAAGAGGCCGTTCGGTCCGACAATGGAACAAATCTCGCCAGATGAACCTGCGTTCCTCGCCGAAGAACCTTTGGACATCATCCTTCAAGGCAAATACAACAAGGTTCCGCTTATCATGGGTTACAACGACAGAGAAGGGATGATGCACGAAATAATTTACGCCGGCAAGAAAGTTTTGATTACCGACTTCGAAGACTGCGTCCCTTGCACGTGGCTCCTGCCGAAAGGAGGCCCCAAATCGAAACTCATCGCCAGCAAAATCAAGGAGTTCTATTACGGAAGTGAGGAACCCACGGCGAGTAACAAAGACATCCTCTTTAAGGTTGTAGGCGGAGACGTTATTGGCGTCGCCAAAAATCAAATCTAATCGACAGTTGCTTGCAGATGCAAACTGACAGTTTATTCTTTCGGGAAATCCGTAAGAGCGCACAGCTTCATTCTGAAACATCTTCGCTTCCGGTTTTCTTGTACAGGTTCTCCTTCGACGGGGAGATGAACGTTTACAAGAAGTTTTGTAACCTGACTTACCCTGGTAAATAAGTCAAATTAAGTAATTTGTGCTTTCATCTGCATCATCCGCCTTATATTTTAGGAGCCTGTCATGCTGATGAGTTGGCTTACATCTTCAAAATAGAGGGAGTCGACCACATAGATTCGAACAGTGACGAGGGTAGAGTTTCCCAGTTTCTGGTGAGGTTGTGGACAAACTTTGCCAAACATGGGAATCCCAATCCGCCGGAACCAGATGGCCTCCTTGACACCATTTGGAGGCCCATCGACAATGGGCAGCTTCACTTTCTAGATATAAACCGAGTGCTGACTTCTGGGGTAAACCCCGAAGCGGAACGCTCGACGTTTTGGGATGAGGTTTACAGTCTATCGCAAGCTGCATCGTCTAAATTATGATGATAGCATAAGCAAATTTTAGAGAAAAAATTTACCTGATTGTAATTCATGCCGTAAAATGTTTTAAGACAGACCATGTGATAATAAAAACCGACAGAAGATAGTATTAAGTTTTCTCTGTTCTTGGTAGCGAATAATATACAGAATTTGTTTTTGACAGTTTCTTTTTTCTATTGAACATTACTTAATTTAATAAGAAGTCTTGGCGGATTCTGTCGGCCCCAAGTTCGAACCCGAAGCAGCCAATTTCACTTCTTTTTTTTCGGAAGATAAGCTTACTGATGACTCAGAAAACACTCTGAGTATTTTGAAGGTCGTATTACCAAAATCAAATGATTAATCCTTGATAGAACTTATTAATTTCAGACGTTCAGTCTTGCCCGCTAGATTTCGGTTAAGCATTCCATTTACTTAACATTCATGCACATTACATCACGATGACTGAGGTAAAGTCCAGAACATGTTGAAACTGGTGTGGTACTTGCTGGAGGTTATTAATTTGAGAAACCTTAATCTTACAGGACTTCATAGAACACCTCTTATCAGGTTTGCCAGATTGGGAAAATTATAATAATAGGTAAATAAATTGTCTTTATTGCACTCCCAAGATATAAGTAGAAAAAAAAAGGAAATAAATAAATTTTGAATCTTTCTTTTTCTGTGGTGTTTGCCCAACGGGGGTTCTAAGTCATGGACTTGTCAGGACCTCAGGAGCGGAAGTGTATTTTTTTGTGTGTAAAGTGTTCCATGGCTTTGTTACTTCCAAACCTCCTCGCTATTGAAGGGGAAGCAGTGTCGAGTTTTCTCCCCAACACTGAAGGGTACCTGAAGTGAGTAATGATTCCCAAGAAATATCCCGCGCGGGTGCGAACCCACGCCCTTACGATTGGAACGCTGGTCCTTTACCACTGGGACGTTCAAGCGTTTACCAGAATTAAGAAAAGAATTAAGTACAATAATTAACAGTGAATACTTATACTATAACGACAGTATAATCCCAAGGTGAGATTTAGACTGGTAGGAAAATTCTACGTCTGTTCCACCATCTAACCATCTAAACCTTGAATTATCAAACGTGAATGATAAAATACAGTAGCTGCCAAAAGATTAACTTAAAATATTAAACTTCCGTGATATTGGGCATATTGATACTTCAAACAGAAAAGGACAGAAGTAATAGGGGATGGGACGATTCGCCGTCGCCAACTCGCCGTCGCCGATTCACCGTCGCCAATTCGTCGTAGAATCAATTCGTTGTCGATCCAATTTACCGTCCGCCCAATTCGCCGTCCCATGTTACTGCTTTATTTAGCTCGACAAGCTTTAAAACACTTTCTGACCATTTTAGATAATATCCAAGTTATACCTACGAATTGAAGAAAATAACTATAATTTCAGTACGTTTCAAGTAAATTAAAATGGACTTTACTATTGTTTTTCTATTTCAAGTTAAAATAAATTCCTAATTACAGTGCGACCACCGTAAGACACAAAATTACGAACAAATTGGTGCTGTACGTACACATAATCATAATTCTATTTTTTTTTAATGGAACCCCTTTTTCAATTTATAATTTTAAATGACGAGCTTTCATGAATCAATATTTTGAAAGCAGTCGACTTTTGATGTGTAGTGATTTTGATTGATATGAAAATCAATATGATTTTGAGCTGATTCTGAAAATATAAAAAAGAAGAATTGGAGGGATTTTACGAACACCCTGAAGAATAAGAAATACTTCCTGGAAGACCAAATTTTTTTATCTGTTTCTTTATCTATGTATCACATTTAATTAATAACAAATTATTTTATTTTCCATTAATTATGTTAACTTCTTTATTTTATTTACATATAATTATCGGTATATTATGATTTGGATATGTACCTGGACTTAAAACTTTAATCGCTGACGGCGAATTTACCGACGGCGAGTTTGCCGGCGGTGAATTGTACCTACGACGAATCGGCGACGGTGAATTGGCGACGACAAATCGGCGATGGCGAATTGTGCTAGACCCGAAGTAATACGTACATCTCTGCGAGGAATAATAATTGTCTTTTTTATCATTATTGTTAAGTGGCGTTTTGTTTTTGGAATAGCAATAAACAAACAAAATAAACAAAGACGAAGAGAGGTGTTTGAAGTGATCTGGTAGTTTATTATATTTACAGTAAATCTGGAAGGAAAAAGATCTTTCGAAGAATGTAGTCGGAGGTGAAATGACACCCCTAAATCTTATAATAATGTTATGTACAGGGTGTCCCAAACTTCCGGAAAAGTTCAAAAATACCATTTTTGAATTCATTTTATCAAGAAAATGTCTTAACAAAAGTTATGTAGGTTTTCATTTCGCATAATTTAAAATTATTTTCAAATATACAGGTTGTCTATTTAATAAGTTACAAGCCTAACTTACTACTTTTTTAATAGGACACTATATATTTTATTGCAGTTTCAATTAGCCCTTGAAGAGACGATAAAAATGATATAACGTTATACCAACTTATTTTTAGTATTTAACGATTTATTTTTATTTTTATGCAAAAAATGGGTCATGTTTGATCGTCTACCAAATTGTCAATTTTAATGATAAGACAATCAACCTTAGACCAAAATATTTCTAAGTCTCTCTACTCTTATAATAACCAACAATTTTTTTTTTATCTAGCGACTATCAACAACGCTACGATTCAGTTCACGTATTGTAAAATTAATCATTTTTTTCAACCGTATCATATTTTATGGTCTTAACTTGTGAGTTATAATCATTTCTCTATAATCAACTGAAGAAACGTTTGGGACACTCTGTATATCCGAGCGGAACTTAATCTTATTTTATGTAGATAAGGAAGGTGTTGAAGAGTAATAATTTTATGATAAAGGCAGATATATTTGGCGCCTAATTTGGGTTACTTTTGTTATTATCTTCAACAAAATTCTACAGTCTGATATAATCCACGGAACAAAAAAAAAACAACATCGACCAAAAATTCGAAACCGCAGAGTAGATGATGCAAAGAAAAAATTTACAATGTGATCTGTAGTGACTTCTACATGCTTCTACTTTAATCTATGGGTATTATATGACAAGAATATGTACTTCGAGTATCGTTTTCTTTTGCTTTTTGTTCATTTTATATTTCTTCTTTCTCTTCTGTTTGTTTCCTGCCAGTTTCTTGACTTGCAAAGTCTTCGGCCAGAGAATCGCAGTTTTTTCATTTATTTTTTTGTCCATCCATTCTTTTATTGTTTTTTCGCATTCTTCTCTTTTTAATCGAATGAGTTTGCGGATTTTATTGACTCTTTTTTGTACTTCTTTTTTGTTTCCTATGAGTTTTGTTTCACTTTTTGTAGTATCTCTTTTTTATTTTAATTAAATTGGTTTTTCATATTTGACTGACGCTTCTATACTGTCTTGTCTTTTGTTCTCTACCAGTTTTTGTTGTCTGGAAATTCATTTGTTTTTTGTTCACCTTAATCATCAATTTTCTTTTGTTTTTTTTCTGTTCTCTCTACTTTCATACTATGAATTTCTCTTTTCCTTTTCTTATCAAATTGATATTTGATATTTTTGACATTTTACTGGCGCTTTTTCGTAATTCACCGATTTTCATTTATTTTGTGTCCATGATAGTTGTAATCTTCATTTGCTTCATGCAGTCTATTTCGTCGTTCTTTCTTTTTTCATTTTTCTAGTTGCGTTATTGAGTTTTTTATGGTTTGATTTTATTTTCTACGCACTTTTTGAATCGTCTGAAAGACTCGCTTTTTCGCTTAGCTTGTCGTGTTGTCGTTGGCAATCTTCTTTTGTTTTGTTTTCCCTTTATGCCTGGTATTTTGTTGCTGTTTCTTTCATTTCTCTTTTGTTTCTAACATTTCGCAGGTTACTTTTTTTATTCCTTTCTGCTTCTACTTTTAGCAAAAAGAAAAAAAAACATTTTACCTTGACAACTATCAAACTAATCAATTAGATTTGCACCGTTTGATTAATTAATGATTCGTTTTGGTTTTTTACATCACCAAACTTCTAATACGAAAATTTTAAGACGGTATTATTTTATTTTGTTTTATTATTACAGAAATTGTTTTTTTTATAAAAAAAAAAGATGTTTTTAAAGGAACTACTACGCCAGAACCATTACTTAACAATTTTTTGTCGCTTATTAACAACCCCGTACAGGTTTGCCAGATTTTTCTTGAAAAATGTAGCCAAACGTGTTACAAAAAGTAAGCAGCAATAATATTTCAAATAATTTAATATAATTAATTCATATTTTTTTATACCACGTAGTTTGGCGTAATTGGGTTAGTGTCTGTAATACGTTTGGCTATATTTCTCAAGAAAAATCTGGCAACCCTGCCTCCCATATCTTAAGTTTGATTGACCTTAATCTTTGACGGCTCGGGAAGGTTCTTTAGCCAAGAATCAAATCCCAAAATCAATGGAGCTTGCCTGGAAGTTGTTAATTTAAGAAGATCCAGTCTTACAAGGTTTCACAGAATACAAATTTAATGTATTTCTTATTTATTATCTTCAATTAAAAAAAATTAAGTTTTAATAATGAACACATCGTTGAACACAAAAGGATACGTCGAGTTTCTTGCATTCCCTTCGAGTCGAGGAGTTCACATGATATTTTCATTTCTTGCCTCCTGAACTAAACAAAAAAAAATGTCAATCAGCGATTTCAAACACCCGTATTTTTGAATTTCACTTTTACTTACTACGGTTGGCTAAACCTGTTCAAGATGTACTGCCTACAATACAGGTTGCATTCGGAATTGTACAGACAACCTTGTGGATTGTAGACGCCGCCGCAGAAGTAACATGGTCTACAATCTGCAATGATTTTTTTTACATTTAATCGAAACCCATCAAAAAAGAGCTCTCTAAAAAAAGATTGAGAATTCGCGATTGGAAGATTCAAGTAACTTACATCATTGATTTAGCGTAGTTATAACCAGACAGCGGGATTTTTACGGGATGACGAAAGCAAAGAATTTCGTTGTCTGGTTATAACTACAGAATGGAATTATATATTTTGTTCCTTTTATTTTGAACGAGACGGCAACGAGTGTGTATGCGTTCACGCGTCGCTATACGTTTGCCATCTCGTTTGTATTTAATCAAACAAAATATACAATTCCGTTCCCTGGTCATGACTTAAATTCACAATGTGATTAATTATTAATGAACACACGGGTTCTTTTTAGCAACCGCCTTTTCTTAAAAGCGGTTCATGCGTTTTAATACTAATACTCACAGCTAGTTTGAATGCTGGGACACACAAGCGGGTTCGAACAGGGTACTTGAATTGGTTGAGGAACTGGTACGTGAATTGGTTGAGGAATTGGTACATGAATTGGTTGAGGAATTGGTACATGGATTGGTTGAGGAATTGGCACGTGCTGAATGACCGGAATCGGTTGAGGAACTGGTACGTGTTGAATGACCGAAATCGGCTGAGGAACAGGCACAGGTCGAATAACCGGAATCGGTCGTTGAACAGTAATAGGCACGTGCACCGTTTGGATAACAGGATACGGCTTTGGCACGGGTACAGGATGGTAAACCTGTATTGGGACGGGTTGGGGTACCGGAACTTTCCGGACTACAGGGAACGGAACGCGCACCGGAACCGGACGGTTCACGTATACAGGTACAGGTCGATCCACGGGAACCGGAATTGGTCGCTCGACTACCGCGCAGCAGTTGCCCTGGTGGCTTTCGTTCTTGTGAGGCGCCCCCACCGCCACAATTTTAATGTGGTTTACATTGGTGGAATTCACATAAACTGGATTATGTATTTGGTTCCTGTTGTTAACAGTCGTTTGCACTGCTATTACAACCGTGTTGTTGACAGCTGTTACGGTTCCGTTCTTATCCTCTATGATTTTTTCTGATTCCGTGCAATTGCATGTGGGGCATTTCTCGACGGGGCACGCGCATCTTGGGACGCATTCATTCGTTGTGCAGCAGGATGTAGTACACGTATTACAGCAGTTTTGAGTTTCACAGTCGTTACAGTCGTCTTCGCAAACCAGATCTTGCCCCAAAATCAACCCACCTCCAACAATAATACCTAAGATTAAAATTATCCACGCCAGAGTTTTCATCTGAAAAAAGAAAGAAATAAAAGAAGAGGAAAACAAAAAGAAATTCCTGTGTTCATTTTTATAGAGTACTCTTTCAGAATTTTATAAAAAGTATTCTTTTAATGAAGCTTGAGGTTGTGTAAAGAACCTGAGATCGTACTTTACAAAATTTCCTTAGCCTCAAAATTTTTGCTTTGAAAGCATATTTTTGAAACGAATAAATTGAACTAGGTATCTATTAGTCTGTCTTTACTGAACTGTTTTCTGTCGGATTAATTATTTAACTTTCGTCTCTCTAGTTCTAACTGAATTTTTCTAGCCGAAATCTTTTCTGTTCTTAAATACAGCCTGTTGTGGTAGATCATGTGCGACATGAACAACATCCTGACCTCTCTTGTGATCAAGAAGACAGCTACTGAAGATGGCAGCATAGCTGCCGAAATACGTATCTAGTTTTTAAGCAAACTTTTTGTGGTTCTTTGATCATCCCGAGGTTTCCATTTACTGTATTATACACATATTATTATGTTTAAGTGCTTTTATGTATGTATCACCATTTTCTATGTGTCACGGAAATAAATTATTATTATTATTAATCATTCCTCTGTCTGGCCACGCGAGCACCGTGAATTTTGAGCGACCTCTGCTGGCCGACTAGACCCTGTCCGACTCTTCCAGTTAACCTAAACTGTAGAGTATACGTTTTGCTTTACTATTTTTTTTATTTTCGGGCAATAAGGGCACGTTGCTGTGCTTGACGTGAAGGGGTTTATAAGCAGGGCTTTTATTAAGTATCTGGTTTCTTTGGAAAAAAGTAGAATAAATAAATGAAAAACCAGCACTTACCTGTAATTTTCGATTCAAGCAGGTAGCGTGCTTTAAATGAGTTAAAGTCAATTTAGAACTAGAATTATGACTGATTAATAACACTTTCGATGGCTATAGAAGGCGGTTCATGGGCTCCGAACTGTACGGATAAATACAAATCTCTTATCTGCTACAATATATTTACTAAGCACAAATTTAAATCGAAACAAAAATAAATAAACAAGAACAAAAAAGGATATAAAAGTTAAATTTAGTTAAACAAATTTTTGAAAAGATAATGTTACATGCCATATAAGCCAACAATTGCAATACCTTATCAGGCGGAACGTAGTAACAGGGGCTGCGGGATGCCCTGGGAGTTTTTCATCGGATTCTGGGTATCGAGGCTGGTTTTTTCGCGTGTACATAGAAACACACTCACTCATGTATCCCTGAAGGGGGTTTTCTAGGAAATTAAACTGCCATGGTTCCTTATTTTGCTTTTCATCAAGCCGCAATGCCTGACTGTTTACTTTACATTAAAAAAATGCCTCCTCCCTTGCTTGACTTACAGGCGTTACAAAAGTTGCCTAAATCAGGGGGCAACTTTAACAAGCTTTTAAATTAACTTAGCACGGGTGGCGGGGAACAGGACGTATTCGTACTGTTTCTAGGGGTAATGTTAATTATTATTGTTATGGTTAGAGTATTTCCTGTTCAGTTCGTTATCTACTGGGAAAGTTTACATTAGAATAAAACGTATTAGATTTTACCCGCAGTAATCTTCAGTCAAAACTGAATTAAAATTTCGACTAATATAAGATCGACTTTCCGGACGTTTACAAGTTTAATAAGAGTTGATTGCGTTAATTAGTTTGAACTAGTTTGTAGAATCCGTACCGCCTTTTGGATAAAAGTTCACTTGTTCGTTCAGATCTGATTCATGGCGTTTATTTGTTTTGTAGCCACTTTAAGTTTTGACTGTTGTTTTGACTCTTGTATTATCGTATTATTCGAGGCATTTAGAGTTTGTGAGGCTTTATTGTCTACTCCCTACACTGAACGCGCGAGTGTATGAAAATCTCCTGAGGGATGGAGAATACCACCGCACGCAGTTGAGACTTTGGGAAACATTCCGCAGTGTATCCATCGAATGGGTTTATTTACCTGACGCCTTTGGTTTACATCGTTTAATGACCCAGGAGTATTAATCGTTAGAAGCTTTAAGTGGTAGTATAGAAATAAATCTCTATTTAATGATGGGAATGCCTACTTTGCCTTCCATAAAAAAATAAATAAATTTTATGTTATAATGTCGGTGAGGGATAAAAATCGCCGTATGATTCATCGCCTTCCGCGCCGAGTTTAGAGGACTCATACATACAATCGAGCGCAATTCGGAGAACTTTGGCGGGATTCCAGCTAACATCTACGGCTATTTTGACTACGCCCTTTATTACGGCTAACCCTCAAGATTACCTGCACCGAGTACGTTAAATTTAACGGTTGTTTGCTGTGCGTAGCAACAGACCTTTATATTTAACGTAGTCGATACATAATAGGCTCTATTAACTTGAAAATTTAACTAAATATCAAAAATCAACCCAACCACATCACTGCACTAAATTGTATTCGAAAAAGAAAAAGCAGTTTTTTTAATATATGTATACATATATAATAGTAAACAAGATGTACCGGATTGAAGGCAATTTTTCTTATAAGTTGTAAACAAAAGAAGAAAGAAGGTCGCCAATTTCTGTTCGCGCTATTAACTTTATTTTTATAAAAGGAGATCGAAACTTGGCCACTAGTTATTTCTGTCTCTTCCAGTTACAAGAGACATCGAAATTGATCCACCCTGTACATGCATAAGTGAAATGAAAATTGTTTTACCTTACTACGACGTTATCTATGCACTCTGATGTAATCAGTGTAGCTCAGCAGTAGCAATTTCTGCTCATTTGAGGACTTAAGCACATGTTATATTTGAATGCAGCCAAGTTTTTTATCAGAATATTTCACATTAGATAGCACATTATTAATAGAATAAATAAAAAGCGTCAAGGATCTGTCGTAATGCGAAATACCAAGAAAAAAAAACGAAGAAAAAAAATATCTGATAGTGGTAGATAATGTTTAATGTTTAACGATCTGAGTGAAAATTAACTTTGTTGTTTAATTGTTAAGTGGATGTGGTTAATTAATAATAATTTTCTCGTGCAAAGTTCAAGGTGAGGTCGTTCTGAAGATATGCAGAATATAATTGCAACACAATGTTGCATGCACTTAATAATGAATGCTTGCTTTAGATACAATGTGGTGAATTTTTCGGAAAAATCTCGAATATTTGCAGTAATCCAGCGGTTCTCAATCTAGAGGGACGCGCGTTTGGAAAGCAAAGGAGACCGCGATATCTCTGCTAAAAGCGAGTTTTCTTTGTTCAAAACCGTTCTTCCATAAAAGTTTCCCTCCAAATGTTGCCAATTTAGAATTTAGTTGAAATTACTAATTACTAAATCTAAACTCGGTTCACTTTTTCAATCAGTAGCTAAAATTCTATGATTTAGTAGCAACTTTTACAGCTATAGTTAAATGATTTAGCAACTTTTGCCGTTAAAACCTGACATTTTTAGTTAGTTACCTTATCTTGTAAATGATACCAGCGACTTCGCAACTGCGCACCGTCACCAACTTAATGATTTTGTCACTAGATTTGGTGATTTTTTATTGAAATTTTCGAGAAATTTTGGTAAGTTCAAATATGTATGAATTTTAGTGGATTTATGGCATAATGTCGCCGCCAAAGAAAAAGTGGACACCTTTTTTGACGTAAATGTAATAACGCTAAGAATTTTTCTATAAATTTAATAATGCTAAGAATTTTTCTGGGTGAATGTAATTATGAACTGACAATTACACATGACAGACAATAATTAATAAATGTCAGTGATTATTTCCTTTTGAAAAAAATTGGATCATATTAGCCACACAGATAAGGCAAAACTGGAAAATGAATTTATCTTTAAACTGATTTAGTTTACGTTTATGAATGTGAAAGTCCTTAACGAGAGGTGCTGCTCCAGTTTTTTATGACCGCAATGTACAATGTCATTTCGAAAATTTGGAGGAACAGAAAAAATACAACAAAAAAGGATTTTTATTCCTGTCCCTTTTTTAACAAAAATCCAATGTATTCTTTTTACTATTAGTCGTATTTGTTGTTTTATTTATTTATTTTATTTATTTATAAGTATTTCGTATCTTGAGGAAGAAAACGTCGTTTCTTGTATTTATTATCAGGGATGGGCGGATTCGCCGTCGCCAACTCGCCGTCGCCGATTCACCGTCGCCAATTCGTCGTAGAACCAATTCGTCGTCGATCCAATTTACCGTCCGCCCAATTCGCCGTCCCATGTTATTGCTTTATTTAGCTTGATAAGCTTTAAAACACTTTCTGGCCATTTTAGATAATATTATACCTACGAATTGAAGAAAATAACTATAATTTCAGTGCGTTTCAAGTAAATTAAAATGGACTTTACTATTGTTTTTCTATTTCAAGTTAAAATAAATTCTTAATTACAGTGCGACCACCGTAAGACACAAAATTACGAACAAATTGGTGCTGTACGTTCACATAATCATAATTCTATTTTTTTTTTAATGGAACCCCTTTTTCAATTTATAATTTTAAATGACGAGCTTTCATGAATCAATATTTTGAAAGCAGTCGACTTTTCATGTGTAGTGATTTTGATTGATATGAAAACCCATATGATTTTGAGCAGAATCTGAAAATGTAAAAAGGAAGAATTGGAGGGATTTTACGAACACCCTGAAGAATAAGAAATACTTCCTGGAAGACCAAATTTTTTTATCTGTTTCTTTATCTATGTATCAGATTTAACTAATAACAAATTATTTTATTTTCCATTAATTATGTTAACTTCTTTATTTTATTTACATATAATTATCGGTATATTATTATTTGGATATGTACCTGGACTTAAAACTTTAATCGCTGATGGCGAGTTTTCCGGCGGTGAATTGTACCTACGACCAATCGGCGAAGGTGAATAGATAGATACTTACGAAACATTCGGTATCTCATTTTTTTTTAATGGAACAGCCTACTTTTTATTTCAGAAATGGATAGCACTTGAATGTAGTTTTCTGCTGATGTAGGGTTATATACCTTTATTTTTAACAATTTCGTCACCAAAAATTTTCTTTTTGCAAGTATTTCAATGTTCGGCTTTTTAAACTACATACCCAATTTTGTCACTTTCCTATCTAAACTCGATCATTCGAAGTCGATTTTTCGATCATTTAATTCTACTTTCAAAATCCTCTAATTTAAGTACCCTCACGAAAGGAATTATTTTACAAAAATAATTTAAACGGCCGGCAAATGAAATACTTGTAAAAAGTTTTGTAGTGACGAAATTATTAAAAATAATATTATATCGGCAGAAAACTACATTTAAGTCCTATCGATTTCTGAAATAAAAAGTAGGCCGTTCCATTTAAAAAAAAAATGAGATACCGAATGTATCGTAAGTATCGATCGCTCGGTATAATGCAAAAAGATATCTTAAGTTTGTTCATGTTTTCATAAAGGCCACAGTCCTAAAAATATGGTGTTAGATTTTCGTTCGTCTGTGTTATCTTAGTTATCAGAAATTCATATTCAAACTGACTGAATTTTTGAAAAATTTTTCAAGGAAAAAAATTATTTTACGAAAGTAGTTCATTAAAATCAATATATATTTATACCGTTGTAATCAGCTCACTGCGGCGCATCCAAATATCTAAAAATATACAGGGGTTCCATTTAAAAAAAAAGTCATTTCCACGAACGGCCATTTTTCTGATCACTCTGTACAGTTCAAAATAATTTTACAATATGCCGCATGTTGTCTAGTATGAAATTCTTTATCAACTTTTTTCCTAATTTTTTTCCCGTAGGCCTCACAAAAGAAATGTGCATCGTTGGGCCACCCTGTACATACATAACATTATAGTTATAACTACTATAATAGAAATTGCTGATATATGACATAATTAGATAGGTATACAAACAACAAAAACTGTTCGAAAAGTAAAAGTAACTTTGCCTTATACATATACAGAGGTGTACACCGCAACCGTAAAAGAACCCAAAACCCATTAAAGAAATTTTCTTGAACCTTAATCGTAACCCAAACTGAAATTAATATACGTGAAGTAACCCTAATCGAAATCGAAACTTTTATTAATTTTTCGGTTAATTTCGATATCGTTTCTTTATACTAACATCAGAGGCGGCCTTAGTAGTTGCGGCATCCCGGCGGCGAGACCGGCCCTTTGAGTTGGATTGTTTGACAAAATGGACCACCCTGTATATAGTACTCCCAGAAATGTATTGGTTTTATGGTTTTGCCGTAAATACTTTAAGGTAATTGAGGGGCTGATAATCGGCTTAAGCAGCCCGCACCACGGTTGAATATTCTGTTGGCTGGGCAAATTCATAGGGATGTACAAAAATTCTTTAATACTTTTTAAAGCAGAATTCTTAATGAATACAATTGAAGACTGTAACTTCTAAAGGGTCTAAGTGCCAATTTTATTCAAGCAAAATCGAGCCTGAAATCTGTATAATAGCAAAAGTAGCGAAAGCAAATCAAATATAAATTTTATATAAACACAAACACATAAAAAAATCACAGTTTAATATTGCAATTTCAAAAACTGAAAACAATATTTGAAGCATTTTTAACGGGAAAAATAATTTGACACCAAATTGGCACTTACACCCTTTTGAAGTTAGTCTTGAATTAGTAAATAATATTGTTTATTTCAATACAAAAAAAAATTATAAAAGGTGTAACATGAAACGACTGATTAAAATTTATATAAATATGGATTCAAAATTTTAATAGTAAATGAAATGAAATTACCTGCATAACAGCAATTGAATGCATTTCAGATAAAAGTAAATAAAGAAAGTTTAGTCATAATTTATTTACATTAATTAATGATATTAACTAAAATATACATAGTTATTTTGGAAAAGCGTCCAACTCAGTTTTAGATCAACATCAATCATCACTGTCACTGCCCTGAGACATAAAATCATGTTCCTCATTGTCACTAGCTTCCACATATATTACAAATTGTCGAAATTCTGGCGTCACATATGACTTTTCTATTTCAATTACTACATGGTTTATACAATTTCTCCACAGATCACTTGTTATATTGTTTACTTCGCTTCGAATTAGATCTACAACAGCAGCACTTCTATTTGGTGAAGTATTATTTTTGCGTATAGATTTCTTTAAGGTGGCCCAGATCAATTCAATCGGGTTTAAAACGCAATAATAAGGGGGTAATCTTAATACAGCATGACCATAAGAATTGGCAATTTCATCAATGCGATACTGTCGAGGTATCTGCAAGTCGCTAATTACTTGCAGTAACATATCTTTAGTTACTTTTCCTTCTGGAATTTTGATACCTTTCTTCTTCATAAAATCGATTACTTCCTGCTTTTTCGTAACCTTTGTAGGTTTCTTCTCTACCAATTTCGAATGATAACTCGCATTGTCCATTACGATGATCGAATGCGGTGGGAGTTGCGGAATCAACTGTTGTTTAAACCAAGTTTCAAAGAATGTGGCATTCATGTCACTATGGTAATCTGCCGAACAATTTTGAATATTTTTCGCAGAGAGAAGTAAAGCATTATTTACCCAACCGTTTGTTCCTCCAGCATGAAGGATAATAATTCTTTTTCCTCTAGACGGTGGAGATTGTAAACAACAATTATTTGTTCCATCGGAAATACCTTTTTTGGTCATTTCGTGCGTGTCATACCATGTTTCATCAATGTACACTATGTAACGACCTTCTTGGCGATGTTTCCGAATTTGGGTGATGTATTCCCATCTCAATTTTTGTAGTCGAGGTGATTCCATGACTGCCATTCTTTGATTCAGCGTCTTGTAATAATATCCCATATTTCTTAAATAGAGTCGAAACGTTTCTTCCCTATAATTCAATTCATGTCCCGATTCTCGCAATTCTTCCATTAAATTTGAAGTTGTTGGTACGATATTATGTTTGTACATCTTGTAAATTGTCTCTTTTATTTCAACTTCAAATTCTGGGGATATTTTTGAAAATCTTTTACACGGACGTTCTTTCTTTTCCTTATCATTGCTTGCAATTATATCGTAGACAGTTGAATACGGAACTTTCACCAAATCACTTGCCACTTTTATTGGCGCAGAACAATTTTTTTCTAATAAACTTTTGTAAACATTAATTATAATTTCCTTAGCATCTGACGAAAGATGTTTACGCTTATTCTTTACTTCTTCCAACGGCTCTTCATCTTCAATTACAATTTCCTCAGCGTTCGGATTGAGTTGCACATTTTCCCATCGACGAAACATAATGCAACTATTGCGCGCTATTAATACTTGTTCTAGTAATAATATAACGCTAACTAATAAAGTTCCACTGCAGTCTCGAGCTTTAAATACTGTGACAATCACTTGTGTTAATTAGAAACCTTTACTTAATTACATTAATAAGAAACAAGACGTTATCTTAACAAATACATTTCAGCAGAAATATTAAAGAATAACACGACACTTAATCTTTCTTCGCAAAATGTAATGACCGCTTTCCTTATACAGCCTGTAATCAAATAAGTTTCACATATTAAAACTATAAGTTCTTTCTCACTTAAGAAAGTGATTTCTGCAAATATGAATTTTATTGGTGAAAAAATAAAGAAATTAAAACCCCCCCAGAGCCCGGAGACTTTTTGTTTGAAAACCTCTGACTGGCCGTGTATCAGTTTCTACAAGCGCATCATAAAACGTCATAAAACAATAAAGCGTCATCGAACTGAAGGGCACTGGGTTAAAATCTTCGCTTATGTAATTCCATAACGGAATAGAATTATAAATATCCATCGCGTTGCTTATTAAATTAATCAATTTTCACGTAATTGTTAATAGTTTTCTGCTCACAAAACTGTAAAAATAAATAAAAATTAGAAATTCCATTTTATAAAATTATTTTACTACGTATACGTATTCATCGTGTACTTTATTTGCTGGTCGTCAATAAACTGCATTGTTATTTCTTTATTGTGCAAAATGTTTAAGAATGTCTTTTCTTTCTGCATTTCGGAAAATCGTTATTGAATGCAGTCGTCGCTTTTATTATTTTGTGGAACCAAAACAATAAAGCATCATCGAACTCGAACTACGAAGAAACGTATTCGTTGGTGGAAATAATTAACAAAGCGACAATCAATCAGAGCGACTAATAATTTTTTTAAATTACTTTAATACGCGAAATTAGCACTGTATTGTCATCATGTGTACTATTGGTTTACAAAGACCAGGATGTCAAGATCTAATTATTGTCGATTATCTAATGAAACAGATTTAAATTCTGATCAATGCAAGCAGATTTAAATTGTTCTCCTTTAATTATAATGCACACACGGGCCACGACCCAGAGGTTGTCAATTTGAACTGTCGTTTTTAATGGGTCGGTGATTCTATTTTATTGTGTTCTCATAAAGCTTTTAAAATGCGATCAAGCAATTGACCTTGAATTTTGCTGGAATTTTGTTTTATAACGTTGTTTTTGTGCACGGCCGACCAAAAGTTCTTAAACAAAAGAGTCAATACTCCTCCACTAGTTATTTTTTTTTTTTTGATCTAGACTTTTGGTAGTTGCAGCATTAATTTTCTTACATGATGAAGAACTTGCGGTATTAATATGTGAAACTAATTTGATTACACCCTGTATAATTAAGGATTTGTTTACGGTACCCGGAATTATTAATTGCATTTGCCGTAAATAATATAATTTGCGTACACCCCTGCAAACTACGCGTGCGGACGGGTTTATTCACAAGCAGCTTATCTTTATTGTCTCATTACCTTAGTATTGCTATTACCTGCCATAAAACCGATACATTTCTGGGACTACTATACCTCCCGTTTATACAAACTGCGTTCGTCTTTTTATCTCTGTTCACTCTGTCTGTCTCACTTTCACTTGTATCAAAAATGAGACAAAAGTCCAAAAAGAGTAAATAAAGTGAACGGAGTTGAATAAACGAGCGCAGCTTTACATTACTTACTTTACATTATTATTCCCCCTCCCATTTGTAAAATTTACTCTAAAGCCCCTAAAGGGAGTTTTCGAGGGCACCCCAAGCCTTAAGTCTTTTTTTCAGGGCCACTTGAGACCATAGGTGTTTTCTTTCGCTTAAAAGTTTGAATTGTGTTTCAAGTAGTTTGGACCTGAATTTCGTAGTTGTTGCAACAAAACGCCTGACTTGAATTTTTGATCGACAGTTCATTTGTAAATAATCATAGTTCAACCCAAACAAGTTTTAAAAATAGAGAAATTCAAAGAATGTTTTTGAATCAAAATCCGTTTGGATTATGATTTTGTGAGCGAAAGAAAACACCTCATATCGATTCAACGAATGAACATTTACCGGTGCTGGTCTAAAATTAAGGCAGTATTTCTAAATATCAGACATCATTTCAAATCATCAGAAACATTTCAAAAATATGCGGAAAAATAAAACATTTTCTCTTTTTTGGATAAAATTAAGTAAATCCACAAAAAGAACGAATTTTGTTAAATTCATTCCATATCAGTACTCCTAAGCGGGGTTATCGGATATGTAAGTGTCATCACAATGTCATCTCATCTCTGTCAAAATAAAATTTTTGCGCTATCGATAGTAGCAAACAATTAGCCACGAAAAAGAAGGCAACTGGTTGTCCCAAATCAGTTATCTTATCTGACTCACGTCACCACCATCACCAAACTCGCTCTAATCACAAATATTGTATAAGCTGGCCTCTAATGTATTATCCCCGGTATGTTTGCAGCCCGACATGATAACGCCGAAATTGAAACGTCAGTGAAAAAATCGAAAACTTCATGCGTGCATTTTTTGGGAGTTTTTTTTTTCTTGCAGTGTGGCTTCCGGTCTTGTGTTTTGCGTCTTACGTAGTGGCCCCTCTGGACAAATGGATTTTTTTAATCACATCGATTACAGACGGTACGTAAACATTTTGCTATCTTAAGTACATACTTACTAGTCCTACTTAAGTACAGTCTAGTTTCCTTAAGTTTTTATGTATTTAATTTCACTCTACACTAATGACACAAATTATAGTGAATACGAATTTCGTTAACAATAAGTATACCGTCTCCTTGTCTTATCCGCCTGAAACCGTTCAAAGAAATGGTTCGGTGATACCCTATTGTGTATACTAATCATCTGCGCTCTTTCGACAACTCTTCCAGGTTGTGGCGCCCCACATGGCGCCCTGTTTTTAACTTAAATTTCTGTCACTTTAGTGATTTAAAGCTGAGTAATTTCTATTAGGTTACAACAATATTAAATTATTTATTTTTCATTATAGGAAATCATTGTCCAGACGCTGAAACGTACGTCACGAATTTAGCATTCTTGATATTCTATCTGGTAAGTCGGCCCAAAATAGTTGTTACTAAATTTCTTTTACTTATTATTTGTAGTATTCCAGGCATTCCTCAATGTCCTCCTCTTGGCCTTCATCACCTGGATAAGGCTCCTCTTCAAACACATGCTCGCGAACTTCATGCTCGAAATCAGTATGTTTATACTTGTCTAATCTCATTAAATATATTTGCGTTTGTTTCAGTTTCGATTTTCGTGATATTCTACTACAGCTATCCGGCTGTCGCCGACGTCATCCGCCGGATATCCCAGAAACACGTCGGAAACGGATGCCTCGACGTTTACGTGACCGAGTCCTTGCGGGTTCACCTTTATTTAATATTCGGTTACCTGGCCGCTTTATTAATTAGGATACTCCTGTGGAAGCAGACGAAGTTACAATGAGAGCCGTTTGTTGTTATTTAATTTATCTGTTAGATTAAAATATTTAAAAAGAATACCTCAAAATTTTATTTATATTGAGGATAAGGCGATCCACATGAACGTTTGGTTTGGTTGTCCATCTCCAAGGGAAGGTGCTTTTAGTACTTGTTGAAAAGTCGTTTATACTCTG
Source organism: Prosopocoilus inquinatus (assembly GCA_036172665.1). Taxonomy (NCBI): domain Eukaryota; kingdom Metazoa; phylum Arthropoda; class Insecta; order Coleoptera; family Lucanidae; genus Prosopocoilus; species Prosopocoilus inquinatus. The sequence goes on from CM069877.1 coordinate 38,663,295, forward strand.
GAAGGCAAACTCTTTCTTGTATATACATTGCCACTCGACTGGTGTATACAGGGTGCTGCATTTTGAAACACAACATAGGAAACCCCATGTTAATTTAAAAGTGCACACATATTGGCTTCCCTAATTATCTTACAGCAAAATTCCGTTGAGGTTTCTTAAAGTACTCTTCAAAATGAATCTGTCTGTGAAGTTTGAGAATTTTTCATTTGCTCAATTTCAAGATATTTACAAAAGATTTAGTAACGAAATTCTAATTTATACCAAATTATCAGCAAGGCCTGGATCAGTAAATGTTAAAATAAGTTACTGGAAAAGCTTCTTCTATCAATCTTTTTCAAAAACGGCTAGATTTATTAATTATCTGTCCAGTTTTCACTATCATTGATCAAGGCTGTGATACTTTGGTATAAAATGAATTTATTTACAGAAACTTCTTTAAATATCTTAAAACTGAGCAAATGAAAAATTCCCAAACTTGACAGACAGACTCATCTTGAAGAGTATTTTAAAAAACCTAAATGGATGTTTGCTATAAAATAATTAGGGAAGCCAATATTCGAGCACTTTTAAATTAACATGGGATTTCCTATGTTGCGTTTCAAAATGCAGCATCCTGTATAACGTCAAAAACATGTACTTCTTGTATTTGACAAGGAGATCTTATGCGCTTGTTTCTATACAGGGTAATTTTGAAAGTCACAGTATATCTGATATGTACCTATCAGGTGTTCAAATGAAAATTTCATCAACTAGCCTTTGAATCTCTTCTAAAAACATTGTAAAGCACGTCTCTCGTTAGTTCAACGAGCGCTGTCATGTTAAGTTATAAGCCAGACGTTACATTTGTTTGACGCCTGTCATCTGTCAAACGTCATCTGCTGTCAGAAGAACAAGGCAAAGAAGAGACCTGCTTTTCTGTTATTTTGCTCGTACTTTATTTGATCGTGTATTTGTCTGATCTGCAAAGGGCCGATTTGAAATCAACTCGTTTTGTAAATATAGTTTTTTTTATTAGGTCTTACATTAACGTCTAACATAACAGCGAAAAATTAATCCGAAACATAAAAATAAACTTTGGTAAATCTCACACTCGTAATCGTAGTTAATTAATTATGACAGACAGCATCGCACCGCCCTAATTACAGGAATCAAGAATAACTGGATCAATTTACATTAGTAAATATATTTGTATACTTGACTATCTTACACAATTGGGAAATACTGCGCCATCGAAAAAGCTTCCGGAATCTTTTTCGATCTCGCGGTATTTCTGTTAATAATACAGCTGCTCACAAAGTCGCGACGAATATCATCATCATCATCATCATCGCTCTAAGGCTTTTCCTAACGCGTAATACGATCAAAATGGACTAGAATAAGAAGAAGAACAACATGTAAAATTCCGAAGATTAGTCTTATTTATTTTTGGCAAAATGAGCACGACCGTTTTCTCCAAGGAGCCGAGCGTTAGTTACTCTTCGGGTGCTTTCGGGGTTTCGGGGAGGTGGTTCAGTTCTGGGTGGGTGTTGTTTAAATTATTATCGATAACTTCGACCTTTTCTCCTTCTTCTTCTTCTTCTTCTTCGATTTCGATTTCATCGCCGTCGATTTTTTCATCGTCGGTGTTTTCCTCCTAGGAAATCCATTGAACGAAACAATGACGCAAGGTGACGTTTCGATCTGGATGAAACTTTCATCAGAGTCATCAATAAAGTGAGGATGAAATAGTACCGCCACTAAGGGTGGCTCCTTATTTCGATCGCGTTGTTAATACGTTTAAATCGAAGTGTTATTAGGGGTTATTGTTATTTGCGCTTCATCGGACATTAGTTATCGTAAAGATCGTGAGCTGCTTATCACGTAGATTGTGTGGCAAAATGACTGATGATAACTTGAGATAGGGGTACTTTTTAATCCTCGCTTTGATCATCATTGTAGAGGTAAGTAGTCCTCAATTTGTTTATTTATTTCATTTATTTATTTATTTGTCTGCGTATTATGGGGCGCTCGTTAATTTAGAAATCACACAGGTACTGACGAGCTTTCACCAGATCGAAACTTCTACTATTTCATTTCATATTTCAACTTACGTCAGAAATCTCATTTTCCGCCGCTGTGGCGTTACTGGCGGTCGTGTACTTCGATTCTTCAACTGCGTCGTCATCCATGACGTCATTATCGCCGTTTACTTCTGCAAGATCTTCCCCGTTCATGACCTCTGAAAAATTAAATCTTCAATAATTGCAAGTTGACTTTTGCTCAAACAAGTATTCCTGTCATTATTAATTAATATAAAAAAATGCAAACATTGAAGACAATAAAATAATAAAAATAAAATCTCGTTACTAATACAGGATTTTGACATTCATGAAATTCGTTTCGCTCATACAATAATCATTCACTCATGCCTTAAATCATTGCATACATACAGGGCCGGATCTGGGGTTTTCGGCGCCCCTTTTTATGTATACTATCAAATTCAAGTTGGTATTATTGCTAACTTTTTTATGGAAACGATACATTGATGATTTTAGTTTGTTGCTTTTGTTCGAATTAATTATTCCCATTTTTTTTGTTTTTCATTTTTCGCTTTCTTTTTTGTGTTTATTTTTATTATTTTTAATATCTTTTCATCGAATTATCATTTTGCAACGCGTTACGTTTCACCACCCACACAGTTTTTTTTTACATTTTAATTTTTTTTATTTTCACGTTCCGCCGGAAAATCGTCGATTTTCTTTTGTTTTTTGTTCATGGTTCGATTTTGTTTGCTTGTCCTCTTTTGCCTTTTTTTACATTCCGCCGGAAAATTATCGGTTATCTTTTGTTTTTCGTTCACGAGGTGTTCACTTCAAGTTTTGATTTCGTTTCCTTGGTCTTTTTTGTCTCTTTTTGTCGAAATGTTGTTTTATAAGGTTTTTTGTTTTTTTAGTTTGCGTCCAGAAGGCCACAACTGGCACACGTAAATCTGATATATACAAAGACGTTAAATTAAAAAGAAACAAAAATACGTTATAAAATAACATTTCGACAAAAAGAAACAAAAAACACATTATTCCAGTGACGTTATTTTTAGTTTTAGTTTTTTTCTTGATATTTTTTTAAATAATTTTCAAGCATCATCTTCGTACGCCGTTGTATTTTCCTTTTATTGTATTTGTTTTCTTGCATTGTTTCTTAATTTTTTCTTAGTTTTTTATTCGTTTTTTTTTAGCCGAAGAACAGTTGATTACCTTTTGTTTGTCGTTCACCTCATGATCGTTTTCCCATCAAGTTCTTTGTTTATTCGCTTTTGTTTCTTTTCATTCTTTTATTGAGCTTATGTTTAATATCCCATTGACGTTAGTTGTAATTTAATTTCTTGTTCGTTTTCCTGTCAATGTTTCAACAGCATGATTTTTTTATTATTTTTCGTTCACCTTTCTCGTTGTAAATTTTTTTCTTCGTTTGTTCTTCTTGCAAGTTTCCTTCGCTCTTCTTTAATGATGTTGTTATTATTATTATTATTATTTTTTTTGTAGAATCATTGATCTTGTTTTGTTTATCGTTCCAGTATTCCAGCTTATTACTATTTCGTTCGTACTCTCTTTTTTCTACGTTCGAGACGTTGGTCGCCCCTCAAAATTGGCGCTCGGGACAGTCGCCCGTCTCGCCCTCCCCTTTATCGGGCCCTGCATACATACAAATGAATTTCTTACTTTTTTTTATTGTTTTGCCGGAAAAAGTTTTTCACGGTGTAACGTTGAATACCTTTAATTTTGTTAATTAATTAAAGGAGAAAAAGAAATTACCATTATCCTGTGGAGTTTCTAAACTGATCACCGACAGGGTCATCTTTCCCGCCAGGACGACGGCGGGGTCTGAAGAGCTGTTGTTCTTCACTGTCTGAGCTTCCGTCGCCGAATCCGCTACCAAAATCTGCGATTGCGGAGGCAAAGTCCCCTCCAAGTATATTTCCTGTCGGAAGCAAAAATCACATTCCAGAATTTTCACCAACCAAACAAAAAAAAATACGGTCAAAAGCAAAAAATAGTAGACAATTACAGTTTCCTGTAATATTTCTGTCTCTTCTTACTGTTTAATTAAAAAATTTAAATATGACTTTACAAAAGTTTTGGGCTTGTCAAATATGAAGCTTTTAAAACGTTCAAGTATCAGCTGTGAAGTCCTATTTAAACAATAACGTTTTGGAGGAAAAAAAATTACAGGAAACTGTAATTTCTTGCTTTTGACTGTCTAATAAATAAATAAAACAAAAGAGCACGAACTAAGAAAAAGGACTACAAAAATAAGTTCACTATTATAAAATGATTTCGTCGGAAGGAAAAAAAATTGAGAGAAGAAACATGCACTCGATGACCAATTAGGTGTTTTTGGCTTCCTTTTTCTTACTTGAGCGGGCTCTTGAGGCACGGCGGGCGGAGGTGTCACGGCCGCCACGAGGTCGTTTGGTCGGCTCCACTTTTGGCCTCCTTCGCAACTGGCCGTCATTTCCATGCCGAGGATTTTGACGGACGCCTGCTCCTCGTCCTCCTTTACATTGACGGCGTCGCCGTTTGTTAAAGTGTGATCCGCAGATCGAGCCTAACAAAAGCGTAACATGCAAAATGAAGCAAGAAAAAGTACTATTATAGTGTTAAAGCACACCGGTGTATGAAAGGACGCAAGGGAAAAACCAGCAGAATTCAAAAAGTTCGTTTCAGTAAAAAAAAAAACGATAGGATTGCCAGATCTTTTACAGAAAATCTCGTCAAGTTGATGATGAAATGTAGTCAAAAAACGCTATAGTTTTTCTGTGACATATTGCGCTCGAAATCAGAAAATAATAGCCAGTTACAGCTTCCTGTACTTTTTCTTTCGCCGAAATGGTCCTGTTTAAGCATGACTTAAAAATCGTCAGCTTGTCAAGTCAAATCTGAAAGCTTTCAAAAGTCTTAAGTATCACCTGCGAGAGCACTTATGAAGTCGTATTTACACGGTACCCTTTTGGAGAAAGGAAAATTACAGGAAACTGTAATTGTTTCTTTCAAATTCCAGAAAAAAAGTATTGGGAACTTTCATGGCAAGTGTTGGCGTCTGGTAGAGACATCGATAACTAGAGTAAACGTGATCAACCGAGACGAAACAATGCGTGTAAATTATTATAAAACGTAGCTTCCGATAAGAAATGTCTTTAACACCTAAGTCGAAGTGCAATTGTTCCGTTGCACAACACTCGTTGATTACTGTTGATCACGTCTGCGCCGCCATTGTTAGGAAGTTATCAGCAATGTAATTTACCAATATTTTTGATTAAAAATACAACAGAAAGGAACAAAAGAAATTTCAACCAAAGAAAGAAAAAAAAACGAATAAAAAATCGTCAATTCGGGATATCGAAAATCAGAACAACTATGCATATAAAAAAAAACAAATAAAACTTTCAAAAAATCAGGAACAAAAGAGAAATTGTTTGCTTTCTATGCTTTGCGCAGTCCACCGCTCATTTTGCCTTTTGGTGTTAACCATTTCAGGCAGACAACACAAATATCCATGGTCCTGGTGGGATTCGAACCCACGCTGCAACGTGACCCGACCTCCAAAGTCGGCTGGGCTTCCCGCTCGGCCACGCTACAGCCCAAAAAAAGAGAAATTAAAGGAAGAGCAACAAAATACAAGGTGTGAAGTGAACAAAAAAAAATACAAAAGAAGATCAACAACACCAAGCTGAACGAAAAACGAAAATTTTCCTGACCAATCAGGAAAATTGTAGGAAATTAAAACCAACAAAAAAAATCAATAATACGATAAAAAAAAAAACAAAAAAGAAATGAACGACGAAAAACAGTGCGCAAAACAAGAGACCACAACTAAACAAATGATTAACAAACAAGAAATGAAAATTAGAAAAAGTCGTCAATAAAGAAGTGCGAAAAATCAATTCGTTAAGAAAACAAAAAAATGCATAGTACGAAAGCGTAAAGAACAAAAAAATAACAAAATAAAATTCAAATTCAAAATTCAAAAAAAGACTAGAAAGAAACAAACCAAAGTTTTCCCGAACAATCAAGAGACTTGTAGAAAATTAAAACAAACTGTTAAAATCAATAATACGATTAAAAAAAAAAACAAAAAAGAAATATGAACGACGAAATACAATGTGCAAAACAAAAGATCACAACCAAACAAATGAATAACAAACAAGAAATGAAAACTAGAAAAAGTCGTCAATAAAGAAGTGCGAAAAATCAATTCGTTAAGAAAACCAAAAAAGAAATGCATAGTACGAAAGCGTAAAGAACGAAAAAAAAAGAACAAAATATGATTGATGAATAAAAAAACAAATGAGTCTCCAGACACAAATTTAAAAACAGACTAGTAAGATACAAAAGGCAACTGTAAAAAAAGCGTCAATCAACAAAATGCGAAAAGTCAATTTGATAAAAATAAATAAATGAAAAAATACGAAACAATAGAATGAATTAAAAAAGAGAAGTACAATGATACTAAGGTGGACAAAAAAATAAAAATCGACGAAAGTTCTTGCAAATAAAAACAGACTTACAGGAAACAAAAGAGAACTGTGAAAATGAGTCAATAAAACTAACGAACCGTGAATAAAATGCAAAACAAAAAAAAGAGAAAGAAGAAACATTAAATGAACAAGAAACAAAAGAAAACTACACTCGAAGTATTGTCGTCATCATATAAAACTTATCTATAGATGCTGGATGTAGAATTTTGTTGAGCGTTGTTATGTGAAGACAAAAACAAAAGTAGCACAAATTAGGCGCCAGACGCCACATAAGATTTTGAAACGCCAAAAATGTCTACAATGTAGCCCAAATGTCGATGAAATGTTGACGAGATCGATGTGATTCAGTCAGCGACACCGCATCAGAGTAATAAATATAACAGTAATACTTAAAACTCGGATGAGATGGCGCTGAATGGACAACCTAATCAAAACGGCCATGCTTTAGCAAATCACTTTCAGAGGAACTAACAATGGAACAATTAAAAAGTTCATTAAACGAGAAGGTTTTTTTTTTCTTAGGTGAAGGTAGATGTGGCGGAAAGAGGACGACTTCCTAAATCGGTGGACATTTGATGGATGACAGTTACCACTTGTTTATTCATAACCTAACATTATATAACCTAAAAATTGGCAGTTATCCACGAACTCAGAAAACGCGACACTATTTTTTCCTGCATAGAGTATTCAGTTTTAATTGGCGTTTGGGTTAAAAGTCAACTCGAAGAAAAAAAGAAGAAAAAAAAAACATCAATGCATTATCAAAATAAAAATTAAACACAGACAAATTGAATAAAATATAAACAAAGGACGATCGTCGATGAAATAAGAACGAAAATAAAATGCGTAAAACAAACACTGATGCCCGATTTCTTCACCTCCTTATAAATTTATCTGCCAGGTAATATCCTCGGAAACCATTGTATCGATAATAGTTTCCGAGGGTACTACCTGGCAGATAAATTTATAAGGAGGTGAAGAAATCGGGCCTAAGTCAAATCGATATGAAAACTGATGAATTTTACCACAACCAAAAATTTATTAATCTGTAAATATCAAAGAATTATTACTGTTACTAATTATAAGTATTATAATAAAAATACCATCAGTCGATAATTAAAAAATAAAATAAAGTCAGGTCCAATAAAAACGAAAACAATAACGGCAATTAAACGACTGGATTAAAATCTAAAACAAATAAAACTAACTCAAAAATCGATTAAAAGAAAAACAAAATTAAAATTAAAAGAAAAACATGCCAAATAAAATCAAACAGAAAAAAAAACAAAAGATGATAGATCGATAGATGACAGATTGAAAACTAGAAATGATTGATAGATGAAAAAATTTAAAAGAAATTGAATAAAGGAAAAGAAAAAACAAAGGTCCAACAATTGATTATATTAAAAACTTAATTAAATAAAGTCAAGTAAGAATTAAAAATAAAAACAAAAAACGCTCGGTAATGAAGGTGTGATAAAACTGATTAAATCAAATCGAATCAAGAACACCGATGAACTTTTTACCGAAAATTTGAACAAAAGAGAGTCAAGCTGATAAGTGAAAAATAAAATTAAGTCAAATCGAATCAAAAGACAAAAGACGAACGGTTTATACAGTTTTTTAATTAAACAGAGTGAAATAGAATCACACGCGTTGTTTTGGAAATGTTAATAAAATTTGAAAGGGAGTCGAAATGGGAATTTTAATTTTCTTGTGAGAGATTGACGTTTAAAAAAAAGATTGGGAACCCCCGATCTATAGCTACAGCAAATGATTCTATAGCAAAAATTTTCCGACTTTTTAATTTCCCCTCGTATTTTAAGTAAACCATAACATAGTCCGTTTTAAGTGTGCGCGATAGAGAGAGAAAAAAAAGATATAAAATAAACGCTTGAACAATTATTTTGAATTTGTAATGTTGGTCTTGTCGGTGTATCTTTCATAGACTTTTGAAACTACCCTTAAATAATACAGGGGATAAAATAGAAGTTACCTCGTTGGCAGCGTCGCTCGCCCTCTTGCGTGCTTCGAATTCTTCGTCCACTTCGTCCAGAAGTGCAGACATGGCATTCACGACTGTACAAAAAAAAATTAAAAAAAAAAACATATAAATACAAGGTGATCCAAAATTATCTCTTCATTATGAATTAGTGGTGAATGGTGAATGAAACATCAAAAGAAAAAGTTACTTTTGTTTTATATATTTTTTAAATAAGTAATAAGGGCTTAACATCTCGTTAAAGACGGTTGAGAAATATGTAATGAGGAGTCAAAGTCTCTTATGCTGGAAGAGTAATTTCGGAAAGTGACGTTTAGTATTTTTAGGTATTTATCCCTTAACTTCTTACTTTCTAGATTTAAAAAATCGTTTCTGAAAAAATATGAATGACAATCGAGCGTCTCGTTTTCAAAATATGAATGACAATCTGTCGTCTCTCTCTCTTTAATTTAATGCGATGCAATAACAATTTCCATAAAAGAATTATTTTAAAAATATTATGAGCAGAGCGACATCAGTTTTGAACATCTAGAAAAATATCGGACCGGTGTCACCCTGTATAATATATTTTCGTATATTCAAGTAAATAAAAGCCGGATAACCTTTTTGCTTTTCTTACTCCTCCTCAACCTTGGATGTGCTTCTATACAGAAATTTTATGGGCGGTATGTGACAAGAATAAAATAAAATAAAATAAAATAAATAATTAAATATTTCAGTTATTTCTTAAAAAAATGTTTTATGTTAAACTTACTTGCATCACGTTCCTTCCAGCCGACTGTACACAGAAAAAAATATATATTTGATCCATATACAGGGTGTTTTGAAAACAGTCGGCCGTATTGCGTTTGTATATAAATTTAAAAAAATGGCCGACTGAAAAAAATCTGGTCTCTTAACATCACGTCGTTTTTCTTTTTTTCTTTTGTTGTCCTTATTATAATTTTTTTTTAAGTTTCATTCGAGACATACGATATTATTTCAGTGTCGACTCTCGACGTTCGAATTTCGATAGAAAAGGACAGACGATTCAAAAAATCAAAAGATTAACGAGAAACAAACGAAGATACAGAATGGACGGGAAAGCAAAACGAGCTCTAATAAATAAATAACGTAAGACCGACAAGAAAATAATTTCAAGATAACAATTCAATGGAGAACCGAAACCGGAAAATACGGCGAACGAAAAACAAAAGAAGAACGACAAGTGTGCTTAAGATTAATTTAATTTAATTTAGTTAATTCAAGTAGCGAGAGAAAAAAAGAAGAAACTGCGTGTAAAAAAAGTAACAATCGAAAATCCATTTTGATGCTCATTTGATTCATTCGTTTCATCGTTTTTGTCCATCTATGTTCTGCATTTCGTTGTTTATTTTTTCTTATTAAATCAATTTTTTATATAACTTGTGTACATTTCATTCTTTTGATTTCTGTTGTTATTTTTTTTTGTTTACGTAGATCTTATAATATGCCTTTTGCTTGTTTCAGATCTATCATGTTTTTCCCGTATTCCTTTTTTGGTTTAATCGTTAACGTTCTTTTGTTTTCCGTGCAGTTTCTTCTTTCACTTTCTGTTGGATTTTTTGATTTTCGTATACTTTCAACATGCCCTGGCAGTGAATAAATGCTTGCTGTTTTGAGACACCCTGTATAAGATCTCTGTAGTTTTTAATTGAAAACTGTTGCATTCCCTCCCCCGCCCTCCACTCCTGATTTTTAAATTCTGAATTAATTATTTTTTTACTAACCCAACTTGCTGGATGCTTTTTTAGACAGCCTGCAAAGTTCCGATTCGAAAACCTCTTTCCTAAACCTGGGATCTGGGTCCACCGGGGGGTACAGGGAACCCCCGACTCCGTCCGGCTGCTTCTTGAACACCAACTAAAACCAAAGCCAGAGTTCCTCTGCGAGATTTGCCAACTACGTTTCGGCCACTCACCTTCATCAAAGTGTACGTGAAGAAGATTACGATTCCGACGGTGTACACCGGCATTATCACGCTCATGCTGCTCGTCGATTTTTGCGAATGGGGCACGTGACCACCGGCCCCCATTGGAGGTCTCATACCAGGAAGTGGTCCAGGCTGAAAAACAGAAGAATTATGAAGTCCATGCTAAAAATGCTTCTAACGTTAGGTTATTATCAGAGAAAAAAAATCGACCCATTTGTTCCGTTACCAGTACAGAAACTTAGTATTCGGGATGTATTAGTCACGCCCACAATAATTTATCGACCAATAACAATAACAATTAAAAACATCGGACTCGCGGAAGGAGTAAATAGTACCTTCCGCATAAAAAGCGTCCAACATAAAGTGGCCCTAATTCTTTACCCTGGTTATTAAATATATAATGAAAGCGCAGTTGGTCATTCTATAGCTCGGATGTTCCGGGTTCGAATCCCGATACTTTTGATTTTTTACAACGTTTTTAACGTATCAATTTTTTTGATAATACAGGGCGACCGAAATAATTGATTGTTAGTTTTGCGAATGTCCTCTGCGCTCCATTGCTTTTCGTTCTAACGCACATCTGGTGGAGGTAAATATTGATATTAATCTCACGAAGGCATTGTAGGAACAGAACTATCAATTTCGATCGTCCGGTATAGCCAGTCTAGAAAGCGTCCTTTAATTTCTGTTTTCTCGGCTCCCTAGAAAAGTTCCTAGTCGATTGCTTTTATCAAAAAAAAAATAAACTTTAACACTTAACCCCTTCCCCCCTCGCATTCTTCCTTGGGAATATAAAATTGTTTAAGACAATATTTGTAATTCCATGTTAATTTCCTATAACTCAGAAATTTTGGGACATACTGTATAAGTATACTTCGGATATTTCACCAGCGACATTCTTACTTCATTACTTTTTAAAAAAATCTCTTTCATTTTTATATTGTCATATTTTGTAACATTTTTATATTTATACTTTAACTTAACGGATTGAAACTTTTTGATTCGAAAAATCTCGGTTAGATGGCGCCACCAGCGTTCGCTATTAATTTTTTGTTTTTCGGTATTTACTTTTTCCATTATCTTTAATATTTTCTTTAATTTTTCAAATTTTTTTATTGATAAAATGGACTAAGAAGAAAATCAATCACCAGTTACATTCTTAGTTTATTTTTGCTTTTTAAATACTTATATTTTCATATTTTATAACGTTTTCATACTTGTATCTTTACTTGACGGCTTAACACTTTTTGAATGAATTCTCAGTCAGATGGCGCCACCGACGTTCTCAATTTAGTTTTGATTTTAGGCATTTATTTTTCCTTTTCGTCGTGAACGTTTTTTAAAATTTTTTTTAATCGATAAAATAAACTAAGATGAAGAGTAATCACCAGCGACATTCTTTGTTTATTTTTGCTTTTTAAAAACTCTTTCGTATTTATATTTTCATATTTATAACGTTTTTAATTCGAAAAATCGCAGTCAGTCATCGACGTTCACGAATTATTTTTGTTTTTCGACATTTATTTCTCTCCTTTGTCTTTAATATTTTTTAATAACTTCTTAATCGATAAAATGAACTAAGAGGAAAGGTAAAACTTTTTTAGTTTATTAATTTTGGCTTTTTAAAAACTCGTTAATAACGTTTTTATATTTATGTTTTAACTTGATGGCTTAAAACTTTTTGATTTGAAAAATTTCAGTCAGATGGTGCCACTGATGTTCTCAATTTATTTTTGATTTTAGACGTTTATTCTATCCTTTGTCTTTCATCATTAAGAAAAAAATTATGGATAAAATGAACTAAGATGAAAAGTAAATATGTGTAATTAATAAGAATAAATAACAATAATTTCACGCCCGGAGCTTTATAATTTCAAAAATTGCCGCCACGTATGAATTTTTCAATTATTTTTTTTAATCGATAAAATAAAAAATAAAATTAAAAAGAAAATAAATCGAATCAAACCAAAAAAAAGAAAATAATTGGAATATGTCTAAATTTGGCGGTCCAAACTTTTTAATTTGAAAAATTTCGGTCCGATGGCGCCACCGTAAGTAATATTACTTGTTTTCAATTAAAAGGTTTTTAATTGAAGTAGAATCTTGTTTGATGAAAATTGTAAGAAAATAGTTTTCAAATTTTAACCGGACACTATTAAAAATTGAAGGAGCACTCCATGTTTTTTGACGAAGCTATCATCAATCGATCGTGAAACGTTGAGTGCTCTTTGCATTTTTAATAGTGTCCGGTTAAAGTTGAAAAACTATTTTTTTAAAGTTCTGTAATTTAAAAAATGAACTAAAATGCCAAACAAAATAATTTAACGAATTAGAATGAGAAAAAATAAAACAAAAATGTGTTTAATTTGGCGGCTCAAATTTTTTTAATATTTTGAATCTTTTCGTCAGATAACATAAAATTAAACCAACAGAAACTAATTTGACGAAATTAAATATACTTTTTAACTTGGCCGTTCAAATTTTAATTCAGTGAAAATATATTTTAAGACAAGATAATTTAACAAACCAACAAATAAAAAAAAAAACTCTTTAGTTTGACGGCTCAGCTTCTTCAATCGAAAAATTTCGGATGAATGTTGCCAGTGACATTCTTAGTTAATTAAATTTTTGTTTTACAGAAGTCATTTTTTTTTTGAAAATAAGTAAAACAATTACTCATCTTTAAGCATTTCGCTTCGCATTGCAATGCCAAGTGCAATACGTTAATTTATTTTATTTTTTCACAACACGGCGTAAAGGCAAATGTTGAAATGTTTTATTGTGTTTATTAAAAAATGAAGTAAACATCAGTGAATCTCGAAATTTTATTTCAAGGCGTCCGTCCTATCCTAATGTAAACATTCGTTTGAAAACATTCCGCAAAACAAGGAACATAAAAATCGAATGGGAGCAAGAGCAAGGCACGGAAATAGAATATTGGGTAACATTAGGAGCTATTTTTAAAGTAATATGTAAGGTCCGGTGAGATATTTATACAATTATTGCATTATACTCACAATACGCAGATTGGATCAGATCGGACGTACATGAATAGCTTTTTATCCAAAAAAAAAACTTTCACGAAAAAAAACCAATAGCGTCTGACGATATTTTTTAATAAATAAATTTCAAAAATGTTGAGGAGGCCTCATAAAATAGGAACGAGACAAAAAAATTGCAGCGCTTTTGGCATCACAAGACCATTTTATAATCTGCGAACGCAATAAAAATAGAAACGTCCCGCAATACTTCCCAGGCATTTTAAACAAATGTTTGCAATTATTGTTGGTATAAATTTAAAACAAGGCGCAACACCTGGTGATGTTGAACAAAAAATCTTACTATTTAAAAAATAACAATCAATTTATAGAAAAATTTTGTGCAAATCCTTTTTTATTGCAGTGAAAACCTCGAGCAGCTTCTGTACAGCTGTTTCAGCCCTGCTTGGGGCTTCTTCAGCAGAGACGTAGCTCGACATTACCACTGCAAACAAAAACGACTTGTCCAATTTATTCGCAATGGCGATGTAAGAGTGATGAACAGATAAAATAGCGATCGTAAGATGTCGCTATTTTATCTGTTAATCAATTTATAAAAAATTACAATTAATTTATGACATGATTTTCGTCAAACAAGGACATGTTACCTGCAAATAAAATCTAAACAGATGTCGTTTACAACTTTTTAAAAATAAAATTGAGGAAGATAATTAACTACAGTATTGTATGTACTAAGCCAACGCCCGCTTCATACAGGCCTGATTCGTTAGGTGGGAGAATAATTTCCCGCAAACATGAGAATTTCTCGCACGTCTGGCAACACCGCTTATACAAAAATAAATGAGAAATATTTCTTTATCAATGTTTTTACACGATAAGGCCAATAAGGGCGCAGTAAGCTTGCAGCGATTTCGATTAGGATGAGGCGGCGTATACAGGGTTACAACTAATTAAAAGGCCACTATGGGGATCTCGTAAACTATAAGAGATACAAAGATGATTAAATTACAGAAAAGTTGCGCTATCTTGAGGTCTAAAAAATATGCAAAAAAATCTTTTCTATTTTCATTCGTTTTTGAAATATCTTCAAAAAACTGAAAATTCTCATTTTCGAATATCTCCAATATCTTCTTTATTTCTTAAAATAGAATCATAAAATTCGGTGTCTTTATATTAAATTCGATGAACAACCTATGCAGTTCGAAGAAATAGGTTAGGTTTGACGGTTTCGTAGATACGACTATCAACTGTTTCTTTTCTTATGGACGCTACCTTAGATAATCATAGCACATGATGCAGAAATAATTTTTGAATACAACCATATGAATATTTATGCTTTTGTTTTAAAACAAAATATTAAGTTACTTAGAATTTTTGTTAAAAAGTAATTTTTATGTAAATATGTAAATAAATACCATAATTGAATAAGATTTTTTAATTTAATAATAATATTAGTTCTGAATGTTTACACGCATCCGCCTACTAGATATTCTTTTTTCAAAATCTTTTGTAGTATCATGATCTTTTGTTTTAAAATAAAAGCATAAGTGTGTCGTATGGTCGTAATAAGATTTTGTTTCTGCATCACGTGCTATGAATATCTAAGGCAGCGTCCACAAGCAAAAGGACAGTTGACAGTCGTATCTCCGAAACTGTCAATCCTAAACCACTTCTTCGTCGAATTTATCACAAAAATATCGAATTTCATGATTCTATTTTAATAAATAAGAAAGATATTCAAGATTTTCGAAAATTAGAATTTTCAGTTTTTTGAAGATACTAGAAAAAATTTTTTTGAATATTTTGATAGGCTCCAAACTAGCGCAACTTTTTTGTAATGTAACCGTCTTTGTATCTCTTATACTTTACGAGATCCCCATGATGGCCCTTTAATTAGTTGTAACCCTGTATACAAAGAAGTATTTTATATACACAGCGTAACACCAAAAGTGGCTTGCTGCTTTAGGAACATATTCTAATCATTAAACCGAAGAAGAAAGGTTCTGTACATATGTATAAATATACTGTCTATATACTGTTTATGTTACATAGTAGTACACTACAGAGTGTTCGAAATTTGTTACACAAGAAAGACTATTATTATTACCTTTCCTTCGATAATTCTCGCGCCGCTGCGAGGGGGTGCATTTGGAGGCCTGGGGATCGCACTTCCTCTTTCTCGAAACGCCGGATGAGTGGCTTCTCTCATGTGCGGGGGTCGTTCTTGTCGAACATCTGCAACACGCATGAATCGTTGAAATCTTTTCTCCGTTAGGTCACAAATGTCAAGTGCCCTGTATTCTCATCTTATAATAATTTAAAGTCGTCTTAAATTGAAGTTGTGATTACAATAAATAAGAAACGATACAGCTTTATGCCAAGTTCATGATGAGTAAGAGAGAGAGAGAGAGAGAGAGAGATGAATGATCGTTGTCGTGAATAATACATAGACGTACAACGACGCTCACCATAAATGACAGTTTCGTAGCCCTTACGCTGATTGTTCTTGAGGGTGTGGTTCGCATGCAGGAGTATCATTTAAGTTGAGCATCGTAGTACCTATTACAAATTACAAATTAAATTGACATGAAGCTGTATTGTTTCTTGTTTATTTTAGTCACAGCTTAAGTTAAAGACGACGACAGTGATGAGAATGCAGGTCATTCTTATTACTAAATAATGAAAGAAAGTTAATAGGCAATTAAAAATGAGATTACGCAGTTATGTTTGTCCATGGAAAGAAAACTTGAAGACAGAAATGTGGCAGGGACGTTCGGCTGTCACACGTCTAGGAGGCGTATTTCCGAACGTTCTTGTTGAAACAATTCGAGAAAATCACGGAGTGGTCGACATCTAGCGCCCCCATCTTCAACCGAGCACTGGCTCGGGACAGCTGCATTGTCTTTCTCAGCGCTACCTTGCCACCGTTTTCGTTAATTATTCAGGAGCTAAAGTAAATTCATTCTGGTGGTGATAACAAATATACTAAAATCCTTTTCTAACAGGTACAGACGCGGTCATCCTAATCGAAACCGATGTTAGCTAAAGGAACCCTTATTGACTCTGGTAATAAGCAATCTTAGGACATTTGTATGGATTCACGGTCACTTCGTCTCCCGAAAGCAGCGCGCACGCTCGCCACCAGTTCATGAGCCCCGGGTTGCGATAATCCTAACATTAAATGCAGTTTAATTTAATAAATTAATTTTAATTGGGTTATCTTGTCATTAATTATTTTTTTACCTAACTTAATAATGGCAAAAATTAATTATTTGCTTCCGTCTGGGATGGTCAGTAAACCGTGTCGTTGTATTATCTGTATATACATATAGTAAGTATACATAAGTACGTAGTTACTATCTTTCCGATGAATGCACACTATTCATTGGCATTGAGAAAGCATGGCAACGCCCCCAAACAATCATTACAAGAGTGTAAATATAGCTTTCCCATTTCACTATCGTTTGTTAATCGGGTTGCCTATAAGCTTGCAGTATTAATCACTCCTAATATTAATAAAAAAAAAGGTTAATAATTGTAAAAATTTGTATTCTCTAGGTTTTAGTAGAGTGTTAGTCACGCCCAGCAAAAGAAAAGAACATCATTCCTTACTGGTCGAAAAATTCACTGTAATTCTATGCGGCACGCCCAGTTGCCAGCCGGCTATCCCGAAGTGATATTTAAGACACAGGGAACCGTTCAACGAACGGACCTCGCTGAGGATCTGCTTGGTCGAGCGCCCCAAGCGGATCTGCTCTTGCAACACCGCGGAGATGTCTATCCCGCAGGTTTGCAAGACTTCGGCCTTGCACCTCGACACGATCTCCTTGCCCGTCAGCGGCTTTTCGTCGGACGGTCGGATCATGTTGCTGCACAATTCGGACATGATTTTTATCGTGTTGATGTCAGTCTCCGAGAAGACATCGCAACATCCTAAACGTCAAGAGACAGAAAGTTATGGTCGAGAAAAATATTGTTACGGATTCGGGGTTTAAATTAAATTAAAAATGATTTAATTGTCCACAGTCGCTGAACGCATCAAAAATTCCGAACCACTTTCTTGTCAAATATCATTTTTGTTTTTGATTCAAAATGATTATGAGTACATTTCTACTCGCCTCTCAAAGCCTAGAAATATTTTCGTGCTGAATACTGCGACAATCATAAAAATATCTAATTTTATCAGCGATGTGGCTGAAAGAATGGTTTTGTTGATTGTTCACCAGTATAATAACGTTTTGAACGTCTGATAAACCTTGGCTTTCAAGCGGTTGTTTTACATGAAAAATATTTGAGGTTATGTAGTGGAAAAAAAACTGTAACAATAGAATGAATAAGCACAACACTGTTCTAAGGTCTTCCACTGAGGCGATGGGGTTTTATGATATTTTCTTTTGATTCCGCAAAACTTGGGGATGTTGTTCAGACGTGGCAACATCGTAAAATTATTTCCAGTTTACAGACGGTCTGTAGATGTCGCTTAATCAATCAATTGTATTCTTTTACAACATTAAAGTTTTTTTTTTAATATCCTACCACTTTTTTAAAACAATTTTATTTTCTTATTCCCCAAAATTAAGGAAGGTTCACTGATTTGGACAACACTGTAAAATTGCTTGTACATAACTGACAGGTGGTAGATGTTGCCTTAATCAATTAAATGTACTTTTTTAAGAAAATCAAACATTTTTTAAAGTTTACTCATTTTTTTCTTTGAGAAGTTTTGGACATCCTTAAAACAATTAAGCCAATGTCATGAACGTCAAAATAAACAAAATGTTTCATATTCTTTTATTCTTTCAGACGTGGCAACAACGCAAAACTGTTTAGATTTTGCAAGCGGTAGATGTTGCTTTAACTAACTGATTTTTATTTTATTTATCTTTAATTAATTGCACTTTTTCAGTAGTTTTTATCTCAGTGATGTCTTAGTTTATTTTTTATTACTTTAAAACTCTTTGTAATTCACATCAAAGTATCTAAATACCTCCGAAACAAAACCTATTCGTCAAGTGTTGCCAACTCGTTAGTAAACCTTCTCCCTAGAGAATGTTGAAAACAACTGAATTAATACTAAATTTTCTTATTTTTATTCAAAAACCGGTTTAGAAAATGAATTGAAAAGCCACGAATAGCTGTAAAGGTAAAAAGAGAAATAAATTTATTCAAAAAATGTTCATAAATTATAACAAAAAAATCTGTAAAAGTATAAATCCCTTTTACTGGACGTAAAAAGTCGTCGATATTTTTCTTTTGCTTCTTTAACAATCCGTCATCTTATGTTTTAAATTTTTAACAGTTTAACGTTTTCTTTTGTAATTTTAAATCTATTATATTTATGTGTTGAGCCAAAATCATAAGGTGCTAAAGTTAAATATTTAAATAATGTTTAATAAAGGAAAACAGATCATGATTTTTTTGCTTATTTAGTGAAACTTCTTGTGCATAATTTATTTATTTCCCTCTAATCACATTTTTATATTGGGTGATTCCGAATTTGCCAATAAGTTATCCAGTTCATTATTCTAGAAAAATACTAGAAAAATATCGAAAAAATTCTAAATACACTTTGCGAAGTCAATTTTTTTCCATTGTAGACAATGTCTGTATGTTTCAATTTTTAATAAATTAAATAAAAACATAAATTAATGAATTTTGCGTACAACAATTAATAAATGTAATAATATTTATGTAGAGCAAGCTTTACGGTGAATTCTAAGAAGTTGAAACAAAATTTTGACTTCTTAACATATAAAATAAAAAAAAGTTCAACATTTTTTTTTTGGTACTCTACTAACTGTCCACAATAACGTACTGGAGAGCTTATTCTTCATTTTGGAACCACGCTGTATATTTCTGTTTATTTCCTTTTGCTTTTGTAATTGTCACGATTAATTATATGTATAATTTTTGTTTTTTCTTTTGTTGTTGCAATTAATTTATATGTACAAACTTTGTTCAAAATGTTTATATAAATTTGTTTTTTTTTACTGTATATACGCTGGACTTGGCTTATGTCACGATTGTATAATCTTGAGCTCAGTAAACATTATTATTATTAAAAAAAATTTAAATATTTGTATTATTATTTTTATGCTTACTTTTCTATGTTTCGATTGTTTTCACAGTTTAATCCAATTTCTTATATTTTTAATTTACTTTCTTCTGCTAACATTTTGTACAACATTCAACTTTTTTTTACGGTTTTATTTGTTTTGTTTAATTTTCAACACTTTTTATTTTTTTCACAACACTTTATTTTTGAAGTATTTTTTCCATTTTCCGATTGTTTTGTATCTGTACACACTTTCAATTATTGTTCTTTTTTCAATTTTCAGTTTTTTCAACAAGTTTTTCCTGATTTTTATTTTCTCGATTTTTCAATTGCTCTCAATAACTTGTACTTTTGATTTTTGTTTCGTCCTTTATTTCTCTAGCACTTTTCTCTTTTGTTGTTTTCTTCATTTCTCTTGCACCATTCATGTTTTACACGTTTTGTAACTTTTCGATTTTTGATTTAGTTTTTTTATGGTTTTGAAGAGGTGATGATTGTGGTAAGAAATTTTGTTATTCGTTTTTATGATTTTATTAGTGTAATTAATCTCAGTAACGACAACAACTGTTTTACGTATTCTTTCTATTTCTTATGCATTTTTTTAAATAATTGTATCTTTTTTATTATTTTTCTGTGTGTATTTGCCAGGAGCATTGATTTTGATTTTACCCTAAAAAAATTCGTTTATTTTCAATTAATTTTTTTGTGTCATTCAGTAAAAAACTTTTTGATTTTTTAATTACTGCCCTTTCGACCTTTTCTTTTTAAATTCATTTTAAGAAATTAAGATCGTTCTTTGTTTGAACACCTTATACAAACACGTCATGTTTATTAAAATAAACGCGTTCCAATTTTTTTTCTTAAACAAACTTGTACCGGCTAAAAGTTTACAAACAGCAATTTTAGAATTTAGTTGTCATTTTTAAATATAGATGGCCCTAAATAAACTAAGATCTGGAGTCCTTTAGTTAAAGTGGTTTAATGGAGTAGAAAACGGCCGGCCGGTAAAAGAAACTAAGTGTTTTAAAGAGAGCAATTCGCTTTTGATTAACCAGCCATTTATTCCGCTGTTAATCTTCTACACTGTCACTCCTGTCGCTGTCTTTCTCTCTCTCTTTATTTACACACTGGACTTTACGAAATTCTTAAAAGTGAAAAGCTGCGAAGTCCTTTATAACAGTAATTGAGAAAAATAGTTGTCGACAGATTATTTCGAAACACCACGCCATCTCACGACTAATAGCGCATGTTTTTTGCCACACTTTGCTGGGAAAGACTGAATTTAAACAATTTTTTTTTTAAATAAATTTGTAATATTCGTCTTCCTGTTTTATTTTTAAGGTTTCACTTTCGTTTCAGTTCGGTGGGAAAAAATGATATATATATACAGCGCGAGTGCTATAAAAAAATTATCTAGCCAGTCTAGATCTATCGATTTGCTAATAATACTCAGCTCATCTTCATAATTTCTAATTCTAGAAAATACCTGCGGCCCTGTCTTTTGCGTTGGGCTTCGTATATTGATTAACGGAGCCGACCAGCATGGGATAGAACACTTTCGGCCACAGCACTGCGAAACAGCCCACGACAATCACCAGCACGAGCATGGTCTTCCTGGGCCCTATGTCACTTGCCATTTTCGAATTTGCATTATAACCACCGGCACTGGGGCTTCGCACGCGTTCGCTCATCGTGTGCCCGTGCGATTTTATTAAGGCAAAGTCAGCGTCGCGACGCTCGGCCAGAAATACATCGATGACGGAAAATGCGCATGGTGGAGTGGAAAGCCTGTGACGCATGGCAGTGGCGTCTCCTTGGAAAATCGCGTAATTATTTGTTCAACGCCCCTGCAAGCTGTTATAACCGCGCCTTGCATTTTTATCGCGCGCCCGAATGAATAAACGTCTAGAAATAATTTCAGCCTATTACATGTGTATTTTATTTTAAGCGTTGCAGAGTGAAGTCATTCAAAAATTAAATGGATTGTCATTTCATTCAATAAATAATAATAATCAATATTAATTTCATTTAATAATAAATCGCCTGATTTCGTTTATAAAATTAAAAGAACCTGTGAATGTCGCATTAGCAAGAAATGCTTTGCATTTAATAGTAGTTTTGAATTTCCCAGTAAATTCTAGCCCGAAATGATGGGTCGCATCACTGGTCTAGTGCGAGCGGTTTTCGAGCTTTTTCATTTGTTTTTAATAGTAGGGTACAACTCGAAAACTAATCAAGATCGAGCCAAGGTGCGACCTATCAATTCGGGTTAGAATTTACTAAGGATCTCAAAAATATAATGGAACTTGCAATTTTTGCAATTGGTGGTGTTTTATTAATTAAAATAAAATTAAAAAACTTAAGGCATCAGGTGCTGTTTTTCCAAAACTGCGTTTGTCGACTTTTTTTAATTAAAATAGAATTTAAAAAATTAAAGCGTCAGGTGCCGTCTACAAGAAAAAAAAAAGCAATTGAACATCGCTTTATCGAGAAATACTATATGAAAGTTATATTTTTTTGAACGGAACCCTTATGTGTAACAGCGTTTTTGAGTTCCTGAGTAAATTCTAGAAATTGAGGCGCCCGTTTTGTTGTTACACAAATTTCTGGCTGTTTTTTTTCTATTTCTGAAAACAAAGTCATAGATATGACGAGGATCTCTCTTCTTAAATTTTGCTAAGCTTGTAAATAAAATATCTTTTAATTTTGTTGCCTCGTTTTCTTTGTTTTGTTGTTGTTTTTAGTGATCTATTGAATCGAATTGAAAAATCGATTGTCTTTTGTTTCTATTAATTTTTAATTTTTATTATTTAAGGTTTTTAAATAACATACACCTATTTCATTTCTTTGCTCTCGACGTTCTTTTTATAAAAAAATCGATCTATTATAATTTGTCCTGTAAAATCGATCGTCTTTTGTTTTTATTTTCTCAATTTTTCAGAATCTCAAAAATGTAACGAAAAGTACAATTTTCGTATACTTAAAAAAATGCGTTTGTCGTCTTTTAGTAATGAAAAAATAAAATAAAAAAAGGAAACAATTAAACATCGCTTTATTGAGAAATATATGAAAGTTATATTTTTTGAATGGAACACTTAAAATGTAATGGCATTTTTGAGTTCCCTAGTAAATTCTAGCCCGAATTGATGTGTCGCATCACTGGTCTAGCGCGAGCGGTTTCCGAGCTTTTTCATTTGTTTTTAATAGTTCAACTCGAAAACCAATGAAGACAGAACCATGGTGCGACCCATCATTTCAGGCTACAATTTGCTCAGGAATAGGAAAATGCAATAAAAAATGCATTTTTTTATATGTTTCCCGAAATTGAGCCTCCCGTTTTGTTGTTACACAAATTTTTGGGCGTTTTTTTCTATTTCTGGAATCAAAATCATAGATATGACGAGGATCTCACTTCTTAAATTTTGCTAATGCCCGATTTCTTCACCTCTTGATAAAATTATCTGCCAGGTATTATCCTCGGAAACCATTGTATCGATAATAGTTTCCAAGGATACTACCTGACAAATAAATTTATCAGGAGGTGAAGAAATCGAGCATAAGCCTGTAAAGAAAATATCTTTTCGTTTTATTGCTTCGTTTTCTTCGCTTTGTTTTTGTTTTTTAACGCAGTGATTTATGTGGTTTCCAATGACAATAATAAATTTATCAGGAGGTGAAGAAATCGGCCGTAAGACAGAAAAAGAGTAAACAATCAGAGAAATATAAAAAAGAAACATTTTTAAAGACCCAGAAATACGATCGAAGAGGAAACATTAAAATTTCCAAAAAAAAATTTAATAATTATTTGATTTCCGAAAAATTTCTCAATTAAAAAAATTAAAAACAAATTTTAATAATCGAGAAAACCACTAGAGACGAAAAAAAATCCTTGCTAATGTAAGAAAAACAAATGACGATCGTACACACAAAAGAAAAGGACTCAGAACAAACTGCAGATTTAATATTTAAGAAAATAAATATCATAAGGAATATATTAGATATTAATAAAATAATTCGAACTTCACGATAATCAACAAACAAAAATAAATTTCTATCGTGATACTTATTTACAAAATGAAAACTTCCGAAGAAAACAGAAAAAAAACAAATGATGAACGTAAATTTCACCGCGGAAAACCACAAAGAATTACGAAACGAAATAATTACAGCAGATAAATAAAAGAAAAGAAAAGAAAATCAAATTATTAATTCGAAACAGCGTCTTCTTTCGAAGAAAAAAAATAATTCATAAAGTAGCAGAAACATTTTAAGATGGATACAAATGGCGATTGCAAGAAAAAATTACAAAAGGGACGGAAAAGTTTAAGAACGAATTTTGAACATAAAAACAATAATAAATAGTGAGAAAACCCCTCGACCACATTAATTCACTGAAAGCGAATACGTATTTCGGTAACGAAGTTACCATCTTCAGCGCTAAACTGATATTAAACTTTAAAACAACAAATAAACTAAACTAGACTAGCCGCACTCCCCCCCTCACTTTCTTTGTACCGTATTATGCATGCAAAGCAAACCGGGATTCTTCGAAAATCTAAAGGTCGAAGAGGCAAGAAGCGGTCGGCCCGGACTTCTCAAAATTCATTAATCTATTCCTATTTTTGTGAATCTCCAAGCTTTCGAAAGAATCTAGGTTTGTTTTGTTATTAATTTGTTTGATTAAATCTATTTTATTTACCGAATGATTGTTTTCAAGCATGTGTAAGGCAACACTGGATTTATCAAAGCGTTTGTATTTTAAATGAGCCAAGTGTTCTTTGAATCTAATTTTTAAGGATCTTTTTGTTTGCCCTACATAAATTTGATCACAATTTTTACAACTAATTTTATATATACCTGATTTATCCTCCGAATCTACTTTTACGGAGGATAAATCAGGTATATATAAAATTAGTTGTAATCAAATTTATGTAGGGCAAACAAAAAGATCCTTAAAAATTAGATTCAAAGAACACTTGGCTCATTTAAAATACAAACGCTTTGATAAATCCAGTGTTGCCTTACACATGCTTGAAAACAATCATTCGGTAAATAAAATAGATTTAATCAAACAAATTAATAACAAAACAAACCTAGATTCTTTCGAAAGCTTGGAGATTCACAAAAATAGGAATAGATTAATGAATTTTGAGAAGTCCGGGCCGACCGCTTCTTGCCTCTTCGACCTTTAGATTTTCGAAGAATCCCGGTTTGCTTTGCATGCATAATACGGTACAAAGAAAGTGAGGGGGGGAGTGCGGCTAGTCTAGTTTAGTTTATTTGTTGTTTTAAAGTTTAATATCAGTTTAGCGCTGAAGATGGTAACTTCGTTACCGAAATACGTATTCGCTTTCAGTGAATTAATGTGGTCGAGGGGTTTTCTCACTATTTATTTGGATTACAGCCACAGGTTTTGTGTTGCTTTGTGATTAATAAAAACAATAATTCATAAACAAGTGACGATCGCGTCACATTCGAAAAACTGCATACAAATTTTGAAAAGTCTAACGGAAGCGTTACCATCTTTTTCTATTCAATAACAATTCTCTATTTCAGTTTCTTTTTCTTATTTTTATTAAGCACCATCTCGGGTTTGAGTTGGCAATACCGCTTCTGACTGCTGTACTGTGATTGCTGCGAAGTGCAATGTTAGGTTGTTTTAATTAGTGTTGTTAAATTACCGGTAATTTATTTTTTATGTTACCATAACATTACCAATTACAGCTCAAATAGCGACATCTCGCACCGGAGTTATCAATTACACATTGGTCGCGTTCAGGTGGCCGAGGTGGTGAAGGGTTTTTTTAAAGCGTAAGCCTGAACGAGGTGCATATGATGTCATTACTTGCAGCGCATTTGCGGCCTTCATTAGTCAAGCGATATTCCAGCGCTGCATTAAGCACAATGAGTTCATAACCTTTATAACAGAATCTCGGTAGAGGTCATTTAAAGCGCTACGGTTTTGCGCTGTGCTGCAGCGTTGCAAATAATTTTCTACCTGAACGCAACCATTTTTAGGCGAATTGGACTGGCCGTACAACGATGTTCAACTCAAATGATACCATTTGACAGTTTCGTAGCACTTACGCTGAATGTTCTTAAGGATGGAGTTCGCATGCAGGAGTATCATTTAAGTTGAACATCCTAGTACATGACATATTAATTCAGCTGGCCGTGGGTGACAAGAGAGGTAACAAGCGGTAATAAACGGTAACAAATTAATGTTACGTTACCGGTAACATTGGAAATTTACCGCAAGGTAACGTGGTAATACCGGGTGATCAATGGAATTCATAATTAGGGGAGGCTCTGATTGACGCTATTTTATGCGGTGTGGTTGGATATAATGAGAAATAAATAATAAGTTGACAGTTGTCATACTTCATGTGATGGCCGTGCCTTATACAATCTTTATTTTGTTATTTTATTTTGTATAAATGCTGGTTTAAACCCCCTTTTACAATATTAATGGTTTCACAAGACAAATCCGTTTATTATCAATCATTAAGAATAAAATAAAGGTCACAATTCTGACACTTAAAATTTTTAATTTCAAACTGTAAGCCTATGTTGCTAACTTCTTGAAAAATAACACAGCCTGCTGTAATTATAAATTCCGTTGATCACATGGTATTACCGATTCACAACTCACAATACTAGTTATGTTTTGACTTCTCTTGTGATTAAGAAGTCATGTAGTGAAGATGGCAGCGTAGCTGCCGAAATACGTATATAGTTTTAAAAAGTTTTTATGGTTAGGAGGTTTAATCCAATGGGGTCTATTCTGTAACATTGATATGGAATTGATATTGCTATATTTCATGTGACCTTGCAAAATTGGTATTCTGTAAATAGTTTCGTAACAATTTACAATCCGTTTCAAGTGTGATCTCGAGTTAATATGCATCTCTCTTCAATTTGCGGTCGGAAATCGACGTGAAATGTTATAAAATCGTAACAAATTCTCTTCACTTATTGAAGACCATATCAATTGATTTGCATATCAATGTTACAGTATAGCCCTGAATGTCATAGTTATGTTTGTGTTTAGTTTGTCTTAATAGTTTATTGCAGAAATTTTTTACAAATTTGCCTGTGTAGGTACTAGTGTTGTTAAATTACCGGTAATTTATTTTTAATGTTACCTCACCGGTAATGTTACCGTAACATTACCGATTACAGCTCAGGTGGCGACATCTCGCGGTGGAGTTGCCAATTGCACTTTAACTAAAAAGGTGATATATATTCAATTTTCTGATTAATTTGAAATCGGATACTCATTACGTTTTTGTCTTTTATTAAAAAAGTAAGGTTACCAATACTTAATATTATGTTTTTCCACTAAATAATTTCATGTCTGGAGGAAAATATTTTTAGGTTATCAAGTATTTATTTTTTTCTTTTAGTATTTACGTTTTTCCTAACTAACTAAAAATATTTCATGGCCACTTGTTTCATTGGTTTACTTGTATTTTGCAAATTTGCAACTCGAAATTACATTATGTTGACAACAATGGTAACAAACGGTAACAAATGAATGTTACCTTACCGGTAACATTGGAAATTTACCGTAAGGTAACGTGGTAATATTACCGACTCACCACACTAGTAGGTACCTATGTTAATAAATGATTTTTATTGTCTTTTTTATAATCGTGTTTTGAACTTTAACCTACTGTTTAAATTTGCCAGATTAATTTAAGGAATTCTAGGGAAATACTGTGTGTTGAAAAAGGAATTTTTGATCGAGTTGGTTGACAACACTGCGTGAAACATTCAATATGGCCGTCAATATTTAGACGGATGCAGCCAATTTTAAAGAATTTCATCGCGTTTCGATTATTTTAAGTTCATTTGTAGTGTTTGTAACATAAGCTAAACATACTTGCGTTTTTTTTAAATAAGAAATACTTGTCATATGAAATAAATGAGTTTTACAACTAGCGACATCTGATAGCATTAGAATGAAGGTCCATCAACATATAGTCGGAAGCAAAAAAGAAAAGACAAACTACAGTTTCCTGTAATCATTCTGTCTGAAAATGGTAGTGATAGACTTCACAAATAACATTTAAAAAATTTAAAAGCTTTCAAAATTTAACATGTTTCAAATTTCGGTAAAATCTGTTTTTAATCTATGGCATTTTGAGAAAGTATTATTACAGGAAACTGTAGTTTGTTTACTTTTTTTGCTTTCAACTATAAGTTCAGGAAAATGAACACCAAACATGCATATAAATTTCAAGAGCAAGAAAACATTCTAATTGTGGATTTTTAGTATGCAGTATGAGGAAAGCACGAAGATGCATTTCTTTACAAATGTTCAAGCTTAGAGCATGGTCCACACGCAAGGTTTTGTCCAACACGCGCTTAGCATATCCGGTTCAAGACCTAGCAGTGTGGGGATAGAAAAACCATGCCAAAGCTTATTTACCCAAGACTTGCACAAACAAATTGTTGAAATAGGTATACGTTGTCTCCCGTCCACTGCCCTTTCTTTCGACGCTACTAAAGAAGCCTTGTTAGATTAGTTTACTTTAACATTAGATTTATATTATCGTTGATTTTGCTATATTATGCATTCCTTTTTTTTATATAAATTTAGCAATAAAATTTAGACTTAAGTGTAGTTTACAATTTACAATACAAATAATTGTAGGCAAATGTTAACCACCCCAGACACATGCAACGCTTTAATAAATGTTTTGCCTTTGCAATCAATAGGATAGGTCCTTATGTTAAATAATTTAAAAAAACCTGCACGCTTATTATTATATAATTGTACATAATACAAATAAGTCATAGACATCACATAGGTTAAATCATGCAAATTTTAAAACTGGATAATATACTCAATGTAATAATCACTGCTGCATCTTGGAGAGAAATTATTATTCAGGTTTTGCTGTGTCAACACCAAAATCACTAGTAAAACCTTACTCTCGTCAATATTTTGTAAGTTTGTTTTAAAAACGAGTTCTTGATAACCTAGCCTTCGTGGATCTAAATTATATTTTAATGCGTCACGTAGCTTCGTCTTGGGAATAACAAGAAATTTTCTGACCTGGCAAACAAAACAGATTTATATGAAGCGGTGGTACTTTTATTATGAGTAATTATAACTTACAACTTTAAATGTGGTGTACAAGGTGGTCATGTACTGTTCCCTGCATATAAATTGCCCGTACAAGATCACATTCTGCACTCGCTCCACAGTTTCAATTTCCTGCTCAAAAAACTTTTGTGCTCTGCAGACTGCCGTCTTGACGTCGTCAAATTCTGCAGAGCTTTCGTGAACGTAGAAACGCCCCTCATAATCTCCTCTTCCTCCCATTTGCCAGTAATTGGGTATGTAGCTTAAAATTCCTTGCTTTAAAACTGCACTCATTATTCACTGTTGCACTTTTCTGGTTTACTAAACTTTCTTTTATAATCTCTTTGCTGCTTCCGTGCACACTCCCACTTTCCACTGTTTTAACTGCAATGATACAATCAGGGGTTTCCCCTACCTTGTGCCTCATCCTGTCAGATCTGGATCATAGAACTAAAAAGTTATAGATTAGGCAAACGGTTGGTTTTGTGACGTCGTCACAAAACATTAAAATTTTTTAACACTTAAGGGGCCCATATAGGTAACGGGTGTCTAAATACAAAACTGGTCAAGCAGGCTATGGTAAAATTCACAAACAAGTTCTGTACGTTTTAGATAATTTCGTACTTTCAACACAGACACAAACCCACATATGGTAATGGTAAAAGTAACGGAAAACGTGATTAGGTATTCAATAACAAATTTTTGACGTTGCATCTGACTGCCAGGCTGACAGCTTTGCAGATGAACTTAGAAGCGACATGCATTCTGCAAACAAATTCTCGGTCATAGCCTACTTGACCAGATGATTATTTAGATACTCGTTACTTACACGCATGCAAGTGGCAAATCTTTTCGTTTCATTAAAAATAAAGTGATTTGGTCAAACTTTATTTCACCCAAACTGCTTTTTCTTTCAATTTGTTCCACTTATTGCAACTGCTTCTACCTAATTTGCCTTTTTTCTTCACTTAAATATTACCTTAATTCGCGTAAATATCCTGTCACCGCATAAAATAAATAATAATAAATTTTCAGTACCGTGAATGTGCCTGACACAATGGCCGCGTTCAGATAATTGGAATAGCTGAATTGATGACTCCTCATGTTGGGTCTCCACGTCTCTGGTATTCGGAATCCTGTTTGTGATTGGTTGATTTAAAATTTCTGAAGTTAAAGTTTTAAGTCAACCAATCACGAATAGAATTCCTAATGTCGGAAGTGGGGAAACCCAGCATCACGTGAACATTCAGTGAGTATCGTTCTTGAACCCGCAGCCATCTTAGAACCCAAAATGACAGCGGGCGTCCGCGTCGATGTAAACCCGTCGTGTGGGGTATCGTAGGGCATGTTCTTTATGGTGGTTGAAAGCATCACCGCTGGGACTTGATGTAGTGACGTCTCCTACTGATGAATACGGATGAGTAATAAAAGAAAGCTTTGCGTAAAACTAAAATTATTCCTAACCTCAAAAAGTAGATATTTTATTTACGTTCTTAAAATAATTGATCATCTCATCCAGTTCTTGCATTGCACTAAACACGGTATGTACTCACACATACCAATATAATTTCCAAGTAATTTTAGGTTTGTTCTGCACTTTCTAGACCTTTAATGCCTTTACACCCCTATCCATTTACATAGGTCTCATTTTTACAGGAGCGGTTGGTGCAAAAAATGTTGAAATGTGCAGATAAAACGAATACAACTTTTACTACTTATATTTAAAAAAATGAGGTTAGGTTCGAGATTTCAACCTTAAAGCAGTTACTTCATCTGAGACGAAGGATGGATTTTTGATGCCATCAGTTGTCAACTGATTGAAAACAACTAGAATAAAAGAACGCCTGTTGATGAATCTGAGTTATCCATCAAACAATAAAAGAACGGGTTTGTTGGAACTAATGCCATCCAGCGGGCTTGTTGATGAAATAAAGGCCACGCCCATATTAACCGTCAGGATGAGAGCTATTCGGTCTTCATCCCGACACCATCTTGGAATCCAAGATATCAGCGCTACGATGTAGGAAATAGGAAAGCGTTCGCGTGGAGGTAAACTCGTCGTGTGGGGTGTCAAATTAAACGTACGGACGAGGGAAATTCGGCCGTCTTCCGGCGCCATCTTGGAAACCAATATGGTGGCGCTATGATGTAGAAAGCGTCCGCGTGGTGGTAAACCCGTCCTGGGGGTTGTCAAATTAAACGTCCAGACGAAGGCAATTTGGCCGTGATTTCGACGCCATCTTGAAATTCAATTTGGCGGCGCTCGGTGGGATGGGCGCTTTGGGAGAAGATAAACGCGTCGTGAGGTATTAAACTAAATGTAGACACGAGGCGAATGCGATCGTCGAATCCAAGATGGCGGCCAGATGATGGAGTAGAACGTTTGCGCGAATATAAACGCATTGTGTTGGGTAGTGAATGGAACACGGCAAATTTGGCTAAAAATTTTAAAGTCGAGAAAATTTTTAAAAATGAAAAAATAGGAATAATTCTGAAAATCTAAGAAACAACTAAAATAACCTAGAAAATTAAAGGAACAAAAAGAAATTGAAAAATTAGGCAAAGTCAGAGTTTCGGATAAAAATTAACAAAGTAAAAAATCGAAACAAATTAAAAGAAATAAAAAAACTTTCTTACAAAAGAAAAAAATCAAGGTCAACCCAACCCAACTAAAACATACCTTTAACCCATCTCAACGAAAAATATAAAAAATTAAAAAACTAATTTAATTTAATTAATTAGAAAAGTCGAGAAAAGTTAAAAATTAAAAAGATACGAAAAATTCTGGAAAATATTAAAATAATGATAACAATACTAAACGAATATATCATTAAGGCTTATACTGGATTACCTTTTAAGAAGTCATCAACTGAATAATATGCAGCATTAAACATTAGGGAACAAATTAAAAAAGTTTTCAACTTATTTTCCTTCAATTTTTTCAAGTTCCTAGCCGCCGTGAGCCCCCAAAGGCGAGCGGCTCAAAGCGTGAAGCCCTTTCTTCTTATATTCTCTGTGCCACTGAGTGTTATGAAAGTGGAGAGAGGTTCAATTTTTTCGGGGAAAAAATACGAAAAATTTTGAAAAGAATCAAAATAACTAAAATAACGTAAAAAATCAGCGGAACAAAAAAAACTGAAAACTCAGGAAAATACTTAAGAAAGTCAGAAAGTCAAAAATTAAAAAAATCGAAACAAATGAACAGAAGTAAAAACTTAACTTTCTTTAAAAAAATTAAAGCTCAACCTAACGCAACTGAACATACCTATGCCTCAACGAAAAATCTTGAAAATTAGGAAACTAGTTTGAAAAGTCGAGAAAATTTGAAAAAAAAAACGAAAAATTCAGGAAAAAATTAAAATATAACAAAATTTAAAGAAATTAAAAGGAACAAACAAAAATAGAAAAAACTGAAAAAATTTTAATTAGGGAACAAATTAAAAAAATTTTCAACTTATTTTCCTTCAAGTTCCTAGCTATTGCGAGCAGCCAAAAGACAGCGAAGAGAAGTTCGGGCTCTTCTGGACCGAACCTCTCGGAGCCTCTGCTGAGGTCCCCCCAGAATGGAAATGTTTTAAGCAAAAAGTGCACTTTTCGAATTAGGACGCCCACACCATACGTTTTAGCGAAAAGTCATCCGAACAAAAGCGTTCGGATATTCGGATGCGCAGGTCGTCAGGTTCGCCGATTTTTGATTTTCGCCCCCGTATCGAAACGTCCCCGAAACACTCCCTTCTTTGCCTGTTTTCGCAGGTTTTTTTCACATTGCGAGAGCTAAGAGGACTTCTGTGACTTCTGTAGAAATCCGAAAGTACGCATTCTAGATTAATCCTCGGATGACTTTTGACGCCGGTTTGAAGGCGATTGTGCGTCGGGTAACGGCGTCGGGGGCGGATTCCTGTAGGGGTGCGATTTTGCAGAGCACTTTTCGAGAATTTTTTACGCACCTTAAACGCAGTCGTATCGAAACGAGGTTTTCGCCACAAATAGTCGAAAAGACCGAAGAAACCGACGGCGACGTCCGCTGGCCGCTGCGACGTTCGAGGAAAAAGGTTTTGTATCCCCTATTTCAAAAATGGCCGATTTTCGAGCTCAGAAAAATTCCAGCGCTCCCAATTTTCGGATTCGAACCTCTCAAAGCGGCCTCTATGATCCCGGAGCATTTTATAAACTTGATCATGCGTTTAAAAATTCAAATGTACTTGTGCTCGAAACTGAAATATCTACAGATATCTTCTATTGCTGCCGAAAAAGTGAAAACATTTGCTTTCGGACTTTTTTAATAACGTTTTTTCGAGCCAGCCAAATATGACAACAAATATTGATAACTGTGAGACGAAAGTTTATTTTGAAATTGTAAAATATGAATAACATTTAATTGAAATAAATAATAATGTCGATTTCTCGGTCCTCGCAATGAAGTACCACCTGCAACATTCAAACAATAATTACAATAAAAAAATTTGTTGCAAATCGTGTTTGATTGCAGTGAAACCCTCAAACAGCCTCTGTGGGGCTTCTTCAGCACAAAAATGAATAACTAAATAATGTATCTTGCTAAAATAGGATGAAAACACCTACTGTTCAAGTTAATTCAAAGTTGCACTATCCATTTTTTTTGTAATAGTAGCACATTTACCTATGTACAGAAAAATCATTCGAGAATAATCTCCAGAATCCAGAAACACTTTATTTTAGTAAAACAAGATAAACAAGAGTTGATTACTCAAAGATTAAATGATAAGTGAAATAAATATAACATACAACAATGTATTACAATGGGTATTCCGTAGTTGACAACATCGAACTCTACGACGGTTTCAGCGACGTCTTCCACTCACCGCAGGCTCACTGGTTGTCTGCAGACAATACAACACAATTAGTGAAACCCTACATCATTCGATTATTATTACAGCATCTCCTCGAAGAGGTTCCGCTGATTTGATTTGAGTTTTAATTTTAACCGCGTATGTTACGTCATCAAAAAAAATATTAGTCGCATCCGTCGGTTGAATCACTTCAGCATGAATTACACTATTGGAAAGCGAATTTTGATCGTTTACTACGTACATTGAGTTTAAATCCTCTGATACAGGAATGCCGGGATTACCCGGAAGATCTCCGGTTAGACGCGGTAGGCTCGAAGGAATTTCCGGATTTCCGGGCAGGCCGATCGAAAACTGGTTTTCCGGTATGCCGAGGTAAGCGGGATAGGCAGAGAAATGTTCAGCGGGTGAAGAAAATCCAAACCCGGGGGAACTGAATCCGCTTCCTGAAGAACCGAGCCAAGACGAAGGGCGTTGGTAAGGGCCTACGTTATGGCAAACCGGGGGGCAGTGTTTGCCTTCGGAGTAGCAACCATCGCAGATTTGCTTGATTCCGCAGACTAAGTAAGGCCAGGTTGAGGTGGAAACGCATTTTGGTTGGGGTTGGGGGATGTAAATGGTTTGCTCGTGGCAGTTTGGGGAGCCTGAGGACTGTTCGTCGCATATTTGATGAGGTTGAGCATGCATTATTCCCGATTGACAGATGTTGCTGCAGACATGTTTCCTGTAGTGGTAGCACTTCATGAACGGAAATTGATTGTAGGGGGTGCATTGTCTGGGGCTAATGATTTGGCAGCATTTTTGGGATGATAAATTTGTGATCCCATGCCGCGATGACTCGGGGATTGCTATGGTTATGTTGTTGATGTTAGTATTGTTAACGTTGACGGGCATGTCGATAATATTGGTGTTGTTGATTAAATTTTGCAAATTGATGACGGTGGTAATATTGTGCAACTGACTGCTGGTGACGTTATGTGCGACTCTTTCGTTTGTCGCCGTAATTCTATCCGTACACGATTTCCTGCAGCTTCTTCGGCAGGTGGCCGTCGCACATTGTGTGTGACAACTTCTGTAACAACAGGCGCGGGTCTTGCATGGGGAGCAGCAGGTGTTGCAAGGTGAATTGCAATGGTTTTCATTGCAATAGTTGCAGTCACATGCTGAGCAGTCATCGGCTGAACCACTGCTGGAAAACGAATTTTCTTCTTCACAGGCGGTTTGACGTTTCACTCGTTTTCGAATGCACTTCACGTATGAGTCATAATCAGTGAAGTTGCACTCAGCAGCTGTGATGGTACCATTATGCTCACAGTTTTCTGGTATTGACAAAGAATCTTCTAACCAGATGATAATTATAATGTAGAAAATCCACTTCATCTGTAAGAAAAATAATTAAATAAGTAAAATGCAGAAAACCCAGGTAGCAGAGTGACGTCGGAATTACGTCATTTTTAGGTTATTTTACGTCATTTGTCCCGAAAGTGACATCAATATGACGAGTCATACGACACGTATTAATAACGTCGTAAAAGTGACGTCATTAACACGTCAATATAAAGTGATAAAATATTACTGTGTTTATTTTTGAAAATTATTAGGGACTAAAGAAAAAGTGTAAATAAATACTTTGAATATTCTGAAGCCAATTATACAAAAATTAATATTAGAATTGTTAAATTAAAGAAAATGAAACAAATGAGATCATCTGAAAGTAATTCTCAACGATCTAGAAAGTTTATTATAAAGAAAATACTTTTATAAAAAAGAAATAACTTTTGTGAAAATGTTATTTCACTTGGCGTTCATCTTTTGCGAAAAATTTGAATGTCTTTGCACTCACATTTAATTAAATGTATATTCTTTCACAATTACCTTTTTACAGTATAAATTACGTTGACGAAATTAATGAAATATTACACAAATTCTGGCTCTCAACGCGGAACAAAAAAACATCATTGCATAAAGAAGGCGCAGCAACGTTGGAACAAGAAATACCCCTACATAAATTTGGCTGCAACAACAATGGGCGAAACACGTCACTTCGTCATTATCACGTCATTGTGTCGTTTGTTTACGTCGCATTGACGTCAAAAGTACGTTACCTGTATGACGTGATAAGGCTTGACTTATAAAGTGATTAAGACGTCGATCAGACGTCTTTTGGAAGTTAGAGTGACGTCATATTAGTGACAAAGATGACGCCATTATAACGACCTTTTTACATTACTCTGTTAGCTGGGAAGCTTTGCTCAAGCTTTCCTTTTAATTGCTATTGATTTCTATAATTGTTAAAGTTGCCATAAATGTTTGCTGTAAATATTATATTTGAAACGCCCCCACAAATAAAAATCTGAAATTGCCAAGTCGGAGATCCTTGATGGTCATAAACGATCGATCCAGTTATCTTCAAATTTGCAATTTAATCGAAACAATAGGAGAATCGTACATTTTTTTCCCTTGATTCTTTTCTTGTAAATATATTTTTTTATATTCTTATAAATTCAATTCATGTCCACCGTATTGACAAAACTGGTTCTGCTTTAAGACCTTGACTTAACAATTTCAGATTTTTATTTGCGGGGGCGCTTATTAAAAGTTGTTTTCGAGGAATACTTACGCAATAAAGTAGAAATATTAAAGGCCCCAGTTGTATAAAGGCGATTTAAACTCAAGTTCTACTGAACCGGGTTCAAAGTAAACAAATTCGCATAGGATCTTGAGGACATATGGCAATTGATGGATTCATAAATCTAATTTGACTCGAATCTGGTTCAGTTGAACGTCAGTTTAAACAACGATGCTCACCATAAATGATACCATTTGACAGTTTCGTAGCCCTTGCGCTGAATGTTCTTAAGGACGTGGTTCGCATGCACGGGTATCATTTAAGCTGAGCGTCGTAGTACGTGCAACTGGTCCTAAAAAATCAATTAAACAATTTAATAAATCCGTAACAGTTACAGGGAGGATTCAAATTGACGGTATACACGGTGCCCCATTAAAAAAATAGTTTTTCAGCCATTTGAGTTTTGACTCGCTCTGTATAAACGCACGGTGACAAATGAGCACTTTTTTTTACCAGAAATAAATTTGACCTATTTTAAAGTACGCTAGTAGTCACGAAGTTGTTTTTATAAATAAATTTAGAAAGGACGTTAAAGTTACGCTAATTTTTAGACAAAAGTGTTCATAATTTGGTAACATGCTCAACCTAATCAAATATAAAATAATAAAAAAATTAAACCTGTACAGTTTTAGAAAGGGTACGATTAGGACATTTCAAAAAACGAATCGCAAACAGGATATTTATTTATTTTGGTAATTAATTGCCGTAGATTAATTTATGGTATCTTCTTAAATAGCTTCATAAATGATCAAATTCAGAACTTTGCCGGTCCTGTTTTGCGTGATTCAGAAATGTATCTCGATATTTTCAGGGTGAATAGAGCATCAAAAAATAAGGCGACCATTTTATAGAATTTTTTCTCCAAAATTGAATAAGCTATTACCAGGGAGAGGACCTAAAAAGGATTTCTGGTTTCTTAAAATCAGGTCGCTCACATGTCTGTGAAAGCGCGTCTGTTGCGAGCATCTATTCACCCAGTTGTCATGCTAATTGTTCAATATTGCTATTCGAATGATCACAGCACATACGTATAGCCGTCTAGACATTGTAAATTTACATCTCACCGCTTTGTAACAATAGTAAACCATATAACCGCATCCGGTTCTTTCAGTGGTTATTACAAGCCCTGAAAGATGTGTGAAAAATATTATCGCTTGGCAATATCTTCTCAGAAGGGGATAGGATGATTCGCCGTCACTGACTCGTCGTCACTGACTCGCCATCGCCGGTTCACCGTCGCCGACTCGACGTAGAACTAATTCGCCGTCGATCTAATTTACCGTTCGCCCAATTCGCCATCGTATTTTACTACTTTATTTAACTTGATGAACTTTAAAACACTTTCTGACTGTTTTAGATATCCAAGTTATATCTAAGAAGTTAATGAAAATAACTATAATTTCAGTACGTTTCAGGTGAATTAAAATGGACTGTACTATTATTATGTTTTTTTTTCTATTTCAAACCAAAATAAATTCTTAATTACAATACGACCATCGTTCTATGTTTCATAGTTTTTTAATAGCGCTTTCCTTATCTCCCTGACCGAATTCCCCATAAGGTTTGTGCTGTATTCTAGAGCGAAACGCGCTAGAGTTAATCATAGTTAAAGTGTTAAAGACATAAATTGATCTACAAGCTGTATTATATGTAACGCAAAAACAACTGAAAGTTTGCTTATTAATTATTCACTTTAAAGTCACCTAACTTTTCAGTTACTGATTTTATATTATAAGTTCTTTTTAAGTTCCAATTTGATGTCCTGTAGCTAGTTATCCTTTTAATTTCCTCCGTACGTTATTTATGAGACACACTGTATACTTTTGATGTTATATCTTGTTATTAGATGGATGTAATCTTGGATGCGCAATCAGTTTGGTTTGTTAAATAAAGTTCCTAAATTACTGGTCTAGCTTTTGGAAATGTTTGCTTCATTCTTCAGGACAAAGAGTTTCAAGTTACAGTATGTTGTATGCCCCCCGCCCCCCTCCGCCACTTTACGATAATTTTAAAATTTAGCACGCAACATATTGAACATACTAATTTCCAATCGTCAGATATTGCGAACGAATATGTAACTTCAGGTTTTTTGTCCTGGAAGCTACACAAATAATTTAGGAGTTCCATACAGGGTGTCCCAAGTTGAGTGGCCTGTTAAGAGTTTTCGGTGAAAAAAACAATACAAACATTCTGAAAATTAATAGACTGTCCTAGGAAGAAGTGATCTTTCAGACTAAAATATTTTTACTTTTATATCAATTCCGATTATACCGGAAATCGCCATTGACTTTCTTATTTTCATTACAACGCCGTATTCCGTTTAAAATAAGCAACTTAAAGGCGACTTCCGGTGTAACATGAAACTGATAATATTTGAATCTGAAAAATCACTTCCTCCTAGGGCAGTATATTAATTTTCAGAATGCTTGTATGTTCGTTTCCCCGAATTTTTACTTTTCATAGGCCATTCAACTTGGGATACCCTGTATAACAAACCAAATTAGCTGATAGATTACATCCATTTACTTATTTTTACTTATTAATTAATCAGTTAAGGAACACTTAAACGCATTTTAGGTAATTAATTAAAATTTTCGTTTTTTATATTAATGATCTAATCCAGTGTTGGACAAATATTTCTTTTAAAATATTTAAACAAAAAATAATTCAAGCAAAATAAGCATGTAATAAAAATGACAAAAAACAAGAAAAACTCTTGAGAGTATGAAGAAAGCTCTGGACAATAACCACATAACATGATGAAAGTGTAAAATAGAGAAAAACTTCAATGACCCACCTTGCTCCCTGTCACTTGTGATAACGATGCAGCGGTAACACCGGACGTAGAACTGTTGCAGAAATTCGTTTGCACTGCACTATTACCGCACTAATCTCAAGATATGCCATGCCCCAGTCTAAATGATCATTAAAAAAATTGTACAGTGAGATCTGCTTGCGTAAGTATTGAATTATGTGATGTGCCATTTATACTGCTACTGCACTAACTGCTTTCTTCGATTCTAAATCAATGAAACCACTTATACAGGATGTTCACCAAGTGCCGCGGTCTTTTCTACCGTCTAAAGTTAATTTTTCTCAAAATTTTCAAATGGCACACCCTGTATGTCGAAACTCTTGTGAAGCACTGCCTTAATGAGCTTTCATAAAACGCCAAATGTTTTTGTCCAAACTGAAAAAATCCCGAAACAGCAATTACTCATTTTCTTTAATTTCAATATTGACGTTTTTTAGCCTTTTCAACCGGTCCTTCTGTTTTATTTTGTTGAAAAATTAACAAATATTTGTTAATTTAATTAATTAATTAGAAAAGAACAAAATAATGAACAAATTAAGAATAATAAGTATTAAATTAGAAAATAACAGACAGAAACTATGAACAAATTAAGAACGACAAAGCACCATTGGATCTAGAAAATTTATACTAAATATTCAAATTGTTTTTCAGCTTCTTGTAGATACTTCTTACTTCTTGTAATCTTGACGCCAAAAGACAGTTTGGTTGCTTTCTCCTACTAGGTGTGTCACGTCACGTAACTTTTCATTATTAAAATCCGTTTTGTTAAGACAAAAAGAAGTGCAAATTTGTAAAAATAGTGTGTCATTAATCTAAACAATTGTTCTGTCAATTAAAAATTCATGGCAACTGTTTTCCTACTTTCTAGCAAATGGCAACGTAATTTTAAATTTTACTTTTTTAAATTATTTTAATAAAGTTATTTAAATATTTTCAAAGTAAGGGAAAATAGGAATTAGTTTAATAGGAACATATTCAATTACTTTGTACACAAAAAAAAACATGTTCATTGATTTACCCTCTAAGTGAAACAGAAAAACCGAATGGAAAGGCTAAATATCGTTAATATTGAAAGAAAAAAAAATATTTCATTGCTGTCTCGCGATTTCTTCAGTTTAGACAAAAACATTTGTCGTTTTATGAAAGCTCATTAAGGCAGTGTTTCACAAGAGTTTAGACATACAGGGTGTTCCATTTGAAAATTTTGAGGAAAATTAACTTTCTCAAAACTCAACACCCTGTACACATAATGACTAATAGATTAAATCTGTTGTGAAATTTCTGTAGATGAGAGATTGTATTGACTACCTACGAAAATTCGCAATGAAATGTAAATAAATAATCAAACTTTAAGAGCTCAAAGTAGAGCAATTTTTTATACACTATCATTTATATCTTAAAAACTCTTAAATAAAACTTCCGAAATTTTTTGTTATTACCTACTCGTTATGCGTACTTTCGAAATATGTAAAAATATACTGGGTGTTCCATTTAAAGAAATATAACTTTGTTACGGCTCTCATTTACTGAACACCCTATATAGCCAAAAATAATTTTAGAAAATAAAGCTGACTGAGTTACACCTCAGCTCGTTTGAATTTCTTTTCTATCTTGTATACTTTAGACGGTAGAGAACACCGCGGCACTCGATGGACACCTGTATATACAGGGAAGGGCAAAAGTATGGAACCGGCTTAATATTTCGAAAACTGTTTGACGTATCTATTTGAAATTTGGTGTGTGATTCAGAGTGAATAGTACCTACATTACCAATTTGTTTCAATTGTTTATCTGCTCTTGTTTCTGAGATCCAATGCCTACTTCATTTTTTTTAAATGACAACTTGCTGAATTTTTTCCTCTATTTAATAGTTCGTTTAATTCTTTAAACGACCACATAAAAATATTTATCTATTGCATAAGAAAATTTTCGAGAAAATAATGATTGAATGAAAAAGTTAGAAAAAATGGTTTACACAGATATTTGGCATTTGTTTTCATGTTTTTAAGGCAATTTTTATTAAAATTTTCTTTAGTGCTATCTTAAAACAATCCATAATCTTGTGGTCTTCCAGTTTTTTTGTTAAAATTAAAATTTTTGTCGAGTATCAAACAATAAACCATTTTTCCTAACTTTTTCATTCAAATGCTTTTTTCCCGAACATTTTCTTATGTAATATATAAATATTTTTATGTGGTCGTTTAGAGAATTAAACGAGCTATTAAATAAAGGAAAAAAATCAGCAGGTTGTCATTTAAAAAAATCAAGTAGGCGCTGTATCTCTAAATCACATACCAAATTTCAAACAGATACGTCAAACAGTTTTCGAAATATTAGCCCGGTTCCATACTTTTACCCTTCCCGGTATAATTATTACACCATCTATTTTAATACTTGTGTAGGGTTGATGAAGCTAAACAAAAACAAAATAAATTAAATCCAAATTTGTTATAAAATAATTGTCTTCTTCTCAGAATTTCGCTATTGGATGATAGTGTAGGTTTTTCAATACTTCCTGAAAGTATGGTTAAACAAGACATTTCCCACCCCTTTTTTTATTTATTTTTATTTATATTTTTATAGATTTTTATTATCTAAAGACTACATTTTAATCAATACTTAATATGACTTTTTATGCATCCTGACATGTAAATCAATAATACTTCAAACAGAAAGACGAAATACATTCAAATGTCAAATCAGAATCAATCAGGACATGATAGTTAAATTTTGTTGTCTGTCGGGGAGTTTTCAGAATATGAAATTAATTTACAGAAAAAGAATTAAAAAGGAATAACTAATTATTTGTCGATTAGCGATATTTCTGTGCAGAACTGCTCCAAATTGACGGAGATTAAACACTTGAAATGTAGCACGTTCATATTTGCACAGCCTACATGTGTTGCAACATTTTAAGTTCTAAGAGCTTCACGGAGACAATTTCAACGAAAAATTCAAATATATGATCAAGAATTGGAGGTTCAAATTTAAATAAAAAATAAAAACTATAATTATAATCATTTTGGTGCGGACACTTAGAAAAATTGGGATTTATGTTGGCGTTTCGCAGTGTTTATGACAGCTTCTTCAGGGAAATTATAGTATAATTTATAAGCGTATTCTAAACGAGATCCTATTAACGAAGAAAATAAGATAGAGTGTCGATGCTGAATTCCTTACAATTGCGATAATTAAAACAATACACCTTGAAAAATTAAGAAATAATAATCAAGTTAAAGCAGTGGCGTAACTAGAGGTCAAGTCGCCGGGTTGCAAAATTTTTAGCGGCGCCTTTTATTATTACAATATTTATTATTCTTGTTTCGATGCTAAATAAATCAGCACTGCTTAATCGCTTCTGGAATGCTTTATTTCTAAAAAGTGACGAGAACCTTCAAAATTTTTGGTCAAAACCGCTTCCGGAAGCTAGCGCTAAGCGAAGCAAGCTTAAACTGTTCCTCGAATACTTTCTTGAAGAAATTTGTGCTCAGCTGTTATGAAACTGTTTTCCAGCGGGTACAGATTAATAGTTGGCGTTGCTTAGGCTCGAACCCTTTTTAAAACCATTTCTGTTCAACTTCATTTATTCGAAATTGTTTTTTGTAACTTTATTTCTTATATTTTTGCTACGGTTTTCAGTTGCCTTGAAATTGTTTCCCACAGATAAAGATGACAAAGTTATGAGTCATGGTGACAGACGGCGCCACAAATGATTTTTTTTCTTTTAAATCAAAGTTGTTTTAGGAATATCGTCCTTGAACGTTCTGAAATTTGTTCTCGGCTGTTTTGAAACTTCTTAAAAATTGGAAGAAGCAAATTTAATTGCGGCTACAGACTAACAGATGGCGTTACTTACGTTTGAAATTTCTTTGAAACTTCTAACCATCTCTGTTTATTCGATTTTATTGATTCGAAATTGTTTTTGTAACTTCTTTTGAATTTTTACAAATTTTCACAAATAAAGTTAAGATTCGTCGTAACAGATGGCACCACAAATGTTTATTTTTAATTCAAAGTCGTTCTGAGAACAGCAACGTCCTTAGATTTTTCAGATGTTTTCGTAAATTTATTTTACTTTTTATTTCTCTAATTATTATTGTTTTTTTTTTTAATTTATTATTATTATTTTTTTCCTTGTTATAGTTTCATTTTGCTTTAGTTAAATTTTAATTATTGTTTAAGATTTTTGTATTTGTATTTGTATTTGACGTTTTCAGGTCGTTTGTAAGTTACTGTTACAAAACTGCTTTGAAATAAAATTATTATTATTATGATTATTAAATAAAGAGTGCAGTGTTATGACTCACGGTAACAGATGGCACCATATGTGCATGTAATTTTTTTCACTTTACCTGTTTAAGCACAGAATTTTATTTATTCAAAGTTCTTTTCTTGAAAATTCGTAACGTTTCTCAGCTGTTTTGGAATCTCTTTCCGGAAAATTACAAAATTTTTCAGCGGTTCGAAATTAATGCTTTATTTTAAAACGTAGTTTTTTATCGTTTTCCAGCCGTTTTCCGTCCAAATATTAATTTTTCTTCTTTCTTTTTATTTATCTATAGACTATTCCACATTTGAAAATACGCATTGGAATCTTTGAAGATTGACTTGCAAATAAACTATCGCTTTTCCGCATTATTTGTGAAACTTTAGAGAGATCCGGACAATTTTTTTAGGTTAGACTTCGAACAGGCGCGCCTATGACGTCTTGGCGCCGCGCCGGGTTGATTTGCAATCCCTACAACCCTTATAGCTACGTCACTGAGTGAAGTATACCTTTTAAAACTTCCATTGTATGTTAAATTTAATTGATTAACATTATTAAATAAAAATAAAGAATTAAGATTTTCTGCCATTTCTGCAATTATAAACAAAAAAAGTGTTGGCGTTTATAACATTTTTCTGAATGTTAAGCGTTAGAGGAAATCGTATTTGTACTTTATTGACACTGATAAAGAGGTGATCATTCCGACAATTGTGGGGCAAACGTTTCTTATCGAAATCAAGAGTAAAT
The DNA here is from genome assembly GCA_036172665.1 of Prosopocoilus inquinatus. Taxonomy (NCBI): domain Eukaryota; kingdom Metazoa; phylum Arthropoda; class Insecta; order Coleoptera; family Lucanidae; genus Prosopocoilus; species Prosopocoilus inquinatus. The sequence goes on from CM069877.1 coordinate 38,707,194, forward strand.
AACCGCGTTGTGTCAAGTTCCAATTTGCGATCTGCATATCAAAATTTAGGTCAGAGCTATCTCACCGGGCGGCGGTTTGTTTATTTTAGATTCTATGCGGACTGTTCATCAGCACAATGAAAAAAAAAAAAATTTTGCTGCTACCGACCAACAAGTCTTTGACATGTTTACTGATAATACGAAACTTTTCGCATAATCTCATTATTTTTTCAGATGTAATTTAAGAGAGAGAAAAAAACGTAAGGAACCGTAAAATTGTCTTTGATGGCTGTGGTAATGTTCAAGGTAGTTTAAAAACGTTGAACATCTGAAGGGTCTTAAGCATTTGCGAAAAAATAAATAAAGGAAAACATCATCATGATTCAACAAAGAAAATAATTATGTCAAAAAATAAATCATTTTTCCTATGTTCAATTTCCTCTCTTTCTTTGTTCTATCCAGATTTTTCGTGGCCTTGTCACAGTTCGTCTGGTCCATTCTCCATACATGCTCATGTCCATGTCTTTGATTTGCTGAAATTGGCAGGTTTAAATAGAGAATAAATTTAAATTCGTTCGTGAATACGTATACAGGGTGTCCCACATAAGGCGGATTCTTTCATACTTCTCTAGTTATTAATTTTACGAAAAAATGTTTCAAATGAAAGTTTCACAAGATTATGTGGAGTATATTTTAAAAATAGTTTGACTTGTACAGAGTATTCCGTTTAGCCTGGGCGTTAGCTCACTCCGTTATTTTAAATGGAACATCCTATATATTTCTACATTTTCGGATTCTGGATTGAATTTTAATGACCTTGTGTACCATACATAGGGTCTAATCTAAACCGTTTCCGCATTATTCAACTTGCATGGGGGACTCATTAGGAGCAAATCCCGCTTCAATTTGTCTATCCTACTGCAATGTTAGGTCAAAAAGCGATAGTAAGATGTCGCTATTTTATATGTTCATCACTCTTACATCGCATTTGCGAATAAATTGGGTAAGTCGTTTTTGGTCTGCAGTGGGAATGTCGAGCTACGTTTCTGCTGAAGAAGCCCCAAGCAGGGCTGAAACAGCTGTCCAGAGGCTGCTCGAGGTTCTCACTGCAATCAAAAACGATTTGCACAAAATTTTTTTAAAAAAAGAAGTTATCACTCTTGCAGTACCTCAAACAAATGCAAATATCTTCCGAACAAATGACGTTAAGGACTTGTGTTTTTTTTGCAAAGTTTCGTCTTGAAACGCTTTTTCAGCTACACTGTAAAGAGAAAATTCTGACAACATAAGTTCTAAAAAAAAAATTAATAAACTTGAGAATATTCAAACTAGGGTAACTATTTTTTTTAATGGATTGCCATATAAATTTTATTATTATTAGATGCGGTATTTATTTCTCTTTTCAATGATATAAGGTTGTCGATATCTGTTGTTAATAGTTTTTTCAGTATTAAATTGTTTTTACGATTTTTAAAAATACAGGAAGCATTGAGATCCTTATGTTAGTTGCTATGGTTACAGAGCAAACAAATTGTTCGTTTATCTTTCTCTAAGATTGTTAAGTATCGGGCGGCATTTAAAATGTTCAAATTAATCTTTAAGAAGGTTTCTTGCGTGAGAAAACATGATCGATACGGATATTATTCTTGCCATAGATATCCAAGCTAATAAACCCTAAGAAGAAGCTTCTATTGACATGGATAGATACATGTGGACACATCAAGACGTGCTCCAGCAGTTGGAACATTTTTAAACGATTTCGCTGTTTAATGAAACCCTAAAATGCGGTCAAATGAAGATACTGAGCAGGTCAAATGACTGGTCCTCCTCCACTCATTCGTTAAAAAATGTTTCAACTGCTGAAGAACGTCTTGTTGTCTCCACATATATCTGTCCACAGCAACAGAAGTTTCTTCTTAGGGTTTATTAGCTTGGATATCCATGGCAAGAGTAAAATCCGTACCTATCATGTTTTCTTAAGCAAGAGACCTTCTTAAAGATTAATTTGAACATTTTGAATGTCATAGGATACTTAATAATCTTAAAATAAACAAACAATTTGTTTGCTGTGTAACCACGGCAACTAACATAAAGGTCTCAATATTTCGTGTATTTTTAAAAATCGTAGAAAAAGTTTTAATACTGAAAAAACTATTAACGACAGACATCGATAACCCTATATCATTGAAAAGAAAATTAAATAGCTAATCTAATAATGATAAAAGTTATATGACATTCTAATAAAAAGAATAGTTATCGTAGTTTGAATATTCTGAAGTTTATTAATTTTTTTTAAGAACTAAGGGTGTTCCATTTAAAATAACGGAATGACCTAACGCCCAGGCTAAACGGAACACTCTGTACTTGTCAAGCAAAATTTTAAAGTATGCTCCACATGATCCTGTAAAACTTTCATTTGAAACATTTTTTCGTGAAATTAATAATTAGAGAGGTATGAAATAATCCGCCTTAAGTAGGACATTCTGTATACAACACTTTTTATGTCCAATTCCAATTCAATTGATTTTATTCTATTTACGGTACAGCTGCGGATGTCTTAAAGCTGGATAATCCGCAAAAAATTCGGCGATACTTTTTATGTTTACTCACGCGTAGCTGAAGATATTTGTGTTTGATATGCGTAAGATTTTTTTAGACGCTTTTCAAAGAGATAAAAAAATATTAGGGAAATGCGTCTCCTAAAAGCAAATACGTTTCATTTGTCACGTTGACCTCCGTTATTTCTTCTAGATTAAATTTGTAGAGTTTCCTTTTAAAATTCACATAATTATGCATTTGATTCATATTAATTTTATGTTTTTAGTTTTCGATATCTGTCGTTTTTAGTTTCTTTAGTATTAGGTTTATGTATACAATTTTCAAACACTGTCATATTTACGATTTAAATATATTTGGAAAATAAAACAGTTAATGCTACAATTTTGCCCAGAGTGGATGTATGTTATAAATTTCTTCCCAAAAAGCCATCCTATTACCGTCTGGATTGACTGACACAGTCAAATCCTCGCCTATATCCAAATAACGTAGCAGGTTGGTCTCCAAGGGTTTCCATTCAACGTTGATTAACTCGCTGGGATTTCTTTCATTGGGGTCTCCACTGCGTGCAAAATTTACCCACAACCTGACCATCCTTCTCACCGTTTTTTCCTCGACGCTTTCGGGCACGAGTTGAGGAGTCAACGACATTTTGAATAAGTACGGAACATCATCGGTGTGAGTCGCTCCTGAAAAAATACTCAAGAAAATTGTGTTTTCATCGCTTCCAAAAATTTTTACCTGGAAACGATCCTTTGCATAATTTTTTATAAATATTTAAATTGGCATCTAGGGAAAACCTGAAGAAGAAAATTGGGTGGCCTAAATTTTTCACGTGGTACTTGGCGGTTGCGACGGTTCGACTTACGAAGAAATTATCCGATTGCATCTGCAAAAAAGATTTAATTCAAGATACAGCGTGGGTATTTAAACTTCTTATCAACTCTTGCTATGAGATTTAGTACGTGCATTAAAACTGAATTGTTCTCTATCAAATTTCTATCGGTTATATGCATACAGGACGAATGATCAAAAACGCTTTAGTTCTTTGGCGTTTGTTTCACGGCTACTGAAATCTTAATATGTAAAGAGCTCTTTAAAATGTTTACTTAAAAGCGCAATTCGTCTACGCCGTTAAAAACTGTTGCAACAAATGGAGTATACTCGAAAAAGCTGATGAAGCTTTCTCCCCTTTTGGATTGACACAAACAAAAATGAAACTAAAACAGTCGGCAACTCGTTTGTAATTCGCCGATAAAAAAACCAACGCAGGTATTTGCTATTAAAACATAAATAAAAACCAATATAACGGAAATTTCAAATATTTGCAGACAATGACTCCTTGATGTGAATCAAACATATCGTTAAATATTAATAAAAGCTGATGAAGCTTTCTTTTCCTCTGCGACGAAAATGAGTTACACCTACACCTGGGACGCAGACACAGAAAATGTCTCTCTATACTCCTCGCCGGAATTAACGAAAATGTGTTCCACGTCCCCTGGGACGCTGACACCGAAAACGGCGCCAACCTCTACACCTACAGAGCACGTGACGTGCCCAGAAGAAGTTCTCGTTCACAAAATCTTGCAAAATAAACCTCCAACGCAAATTAAATAGCCACCACTTGGCTACGCATCAAATTCAGTATGGGAGACAGTTAAATAATCAAAGCAGTGTCTGACACGCCATTTCCTCGCATATAGCATGACGAATACGGAAATGAAAACTAAACTGGCCGGCAACTCGTTTTTAATTAGCCGACAAAAGAAGCCGACATAGGTGTTTGCTATTAAAACGTAAATAAAAATCAATATAACGGAAATTCCAATTCGCTGATAACGACGGTCTCTTTGACGTGAGTCCGCCATATCGTTAGGTATTAATAATAATTGATGATTTCTTCTCTTCTCTTGAGAAAGGTGGCCTTAGTCGAAACAAACGGAAATGTGTTCAACGTCCTCCTGGGGTATGGACACCGAAAATGCCTCACTAAGGCCCTCGCCGGAACTAACGACATCATTTTCACTAATTTCATTAACAAAGTAACGGTGTTTTCAATTGACTGTTCTACAACACTCTCAGAATGAAGATACTGTCCATATTATGTAACCTCAAAAGGTACAATGACTTATTTTTTAGTGAAGCTGAGATACTTTTTGAATTGCATAGCAAAAATTAGTAAAAAAATTTTCAAAAATGCGATATTTACCTGTATATATCGATCCAAATTTTGGAACGTCGGATTATGATCGCCGAAATAAAAATCGCGGATTTTTTTCGCGATCAATTTCGACGCGTAGCTTCCGCGTTTCAGTTTCAGCGTATGAGGCACCATGTCTTCGAAATCGGTGGGTAATGTGTTCTTCTTGCGGATACTCGGTTCGAAAAACATTCCTTCTTCCGACGTATAACCTATTATCATGGGCATTTTGCTGTAGTCACCTTTGAGAATTATTTCTAGAGGTTCTCTGTCTATGACCGCAGGCTCGACTTGGTCATGTTTTTCTATGACGGGGTAAAAATACCTGGATATGCTTGGAGCGACGGGCTGTAAGTTTTTTGGATTAATAAGAAAGTATCAAGGGATCGATAGGACGAGCTTTACATTTCTGACTTTTTCTTTGGCGTCGAATAGAAGCCGGACAGGTACTTTTTGTAGGAACGAAAGAATTTCTTCCTCGTTGTCGCTTTTGCAGCCGAGCAACGCCGCTAATTTTGCGGCTACACCTCGAGATCCTCTCGCCCAGTGCATTAAGGAAGATCCACTTTGAAGGATTATTTTGTGAAAGAGCCCTAAATGCACACGAATTAATCTGACTTATTAAAAGAAGTAATTAATAATGAAACGCATGAAGACCAAACATTGCACACTCTAGATTCAGAATGATTACTCACACTCTAGATTAAGAATGATTACTATCAAAAATTACAATTAATTAGTTGCAAGTCAGTTTTGGATTGCAGTGGACTTCCGTAGCATCCCTTTCGTCGGTTTGGGGATTATCTTGAAATCAAGTGGCAACAGTTTATGTCGCGTCATCGCGGGGCCAATTTTTTGCAGCGGAGTTCATGAGTTACTCCTTCGCTAAGGAGGCCCCACGCAGGGCCGAAACGAATATCCAATGCACTGCAATCGAAACTGACTTGCAACTAATTAATTGCATTTCAAAATTCGCCGCAAGGCGTAATTTGACCGCTTCTTGCAACATGGCATTTTAGATAGCAAACTATTAGTTATCATTTGTGATTCTGACACAAGGTTAAGGTCAAAAATTGACTATGCGATGACGCGACTGTTATTAAAAATTACCTTTGCTTAAAGGAGTCAACATCAAATAATGAGCGGTTACCGCTCCGGAACTCTCGCCAAATAAAGTGACATTGTTGGGATCGCCTCCGAAATATTCGATGTTGGTTTTCACCCACTTGAGGGCCATTATTACATCACGAAATGACGCGTTTCCAGGCACACCTAACGAAGTATTTTCAAGGCAGAGAAATCCTGAAAGAAATTACGCAGGGAATTCATCGATTATACCTTAGGCCGCGAATTTAAACTTCTTTTCGTAGGTAGTTACATGAAGCAGTTATTGGTTATGAGCAGGGCTAAGAATTCGGGCCACTTGTTCCGCGAACGGTACGAAAATTTAATACTCGGACTGTACCCAGCCTCGCGCATAATAATTTCTGCGAAGCGCGGACGTTCGTATTGCAATCCTTCCCCCGAACTCAGTAACTGCGGAGCTACGGAAAGGTGGCAGGGGTAAATAGTAGCTACATTCGGCGTAAAAAGCGTCCAACACTAAGTGGCCTGAATTCTTTTCTCTGGTTATGAGCTTGAAGAATCGAAAACAAAATTAATTTTCACTATTGTACCCAGCAGTCCCAAGCGGTAGCTGACCGTGACGAGAACTATGTCTTCAGTGATTAGGAAATCCGGCCCGAACAGGTCCGTCTTGGTGGAACCAGTCGAAAAGGCTCCCCCATGTAACCACACCATCACGGGTCTTGAGAACGAACGTTCATGGTTGGGCAGCTAAAAATTAGAAAATGCAGAGCTGAAATGGGAAAGCTGAAGCTACCTGCTTGGTGTAGACGTTCAGGAAAAGACAGTCTTCACCTCCTACGATTTCAAGGGTGACCGTGTGACGGGAGATGCAGCCCTCTCTCTCGTACGTGGCGTCCCTTACTCCGGTCCAATTTTCCGGTGAAACTGGTGACTGAAATTTTTTGAAAATAACGTTTTTTTTTGGGGTATCTCGTAATATGTGTTTGTTTTTGTTTCTTATCTGGGACACTCTGTATATGATGCCAAATTTGGATCTCTCATAAAATTCTTTTACATACCATAATCTATGCGCCTAAATCTAACCGTTACAGAGAAATTTAACATTTTATCTAAAATCTGTCCATTACGGCATTATTTATATTTATTTTGTTTATTTTTAACCCTAATAAGAAACAATTTTTGGTGTAGTTACTTATTATCAGGGAACGGAATTATATATTTTGTTCGATTAAATACAAACGAAGCGGCAAACGTATAATGCTACAGCGACGCGTCAGTACACACACACTCGCTGCCTTCTCGTTCGAAATAAATCGAACAAAATATATAATTCCGTCCTATACTCATTACAAAGCCGCGGACCGGTTTACTATGAAAGGAACCGCAAAACCCGTTCCGTGCTTATAAACCACAACACAGCAGTTTGTATTGTATTACAAAATGATGAGAGCTGACAATAAATTTAGGTATAACAAAATTGAAATTGAAAATAGGAAATGAAGCAACAAACAAAATTCCATGGATTTCTTATACTCGATCAAGGTAGACATTTAAGCTGGGCTACTCATTTCAACAATGTAGCTTCAATACAATAATAATTATTTATTTTATTATGGGATAAGGGCATTACTAACATACCAATGCGGTGATAAGGGGTCGAGTATATTAATAGGCCTTATCACTCGCGTTAAGGTTTATACGACGCACAGTGTGTCGAGCTATGGACAAAAATCGAAAATGCAAATTTTTTTTAAGGGATAAAAAGGTTTCAGTAATAACCAATTAATATCTAAAAAGTAAATAAAATCCCTATTTCTTTGATTTCTCTGTTTTTTATAACTATTTATGATACAGTTTTTGAAAGTTCAAGGACCGTTTGCCATAGTGACTTTTACGATTCTATGAATGTTACCTTACATAATCAACTGAAAAAAAATCTAAATAATTTTGACTATTAATCCTAACAATGGAGTCTTCTAGTACGGATATGAATAATTTCAAATTAATTTGTGAGCATATTTTAACATTAAAACTGCAAATGAAAATTAACTTATTTTGGTTTAGTTTAATCGAATATTACAAAAATACGTAAAGAAACGTATCGAATATTTTGTTTAAATCTGAATCCTTCATCCATGCGCTTTACGAAAACAAGAAATTCTCCTGCTACTACCTGCTAATATGCTAGTAATTCAACGAAGAATTTGTTTTAGCAACGTTTCCCATATCACCAATAGACAAATTTTTAACAAGTGAATTTCCTATTAAGGAAACATTTAAATGGATCAAAATGTCTGGATAGTGTAAACAGAGAATTAATTCAAGCTTGTTCTTATTTTTACGTGAATTGTAGTAGATTTTGGATGCAATGTTCTCGAAATCGAATTTTATTCACAATGCGTTACCATATTTTCTTAGAAAGGCAATTTAATTTAGCATATAGTTTGTTTAGTTTGGTGAAGAAAGACCTACGGAGCTTCCTACATCGAGTAGAGATGAGGAACCATCTTTAAAAAAAATAAACAAGAAGGAAAGGGCATAATTACGTTTCTCTATTAAATCTCGAGGAAATATTGCCATTTATGAGTGATCCGAGAACATAAGTTCGCTACTAAAACTGCTTACAGCTGAAATGAACTATAGGTATACATAATTACTATTCAAAAAAAACTTCAAAATATAATCTTTATCTAATGAAAATTTAACTTTATTAATCCTTAATTTATTTTCGACATCTAATAGATATCCAAATCTAATGATTTGTTAATGAAAATGTTTTAGCCTCTAGTGTTACTTATTTTTTTTTTAATTCGACAAAATACTATTGAATATTAAAAAACGTAAAGCACGTGTTTGCAAAAATCAGCTAAAAATCATTAGCCGATATTCAACAGTTCCCAAGATATCGATTAAATGTTGAAAATAAATTGAAGGATTAGTGGAGTTACATTTTCATTAGATAAAAATAATAATTGGAAATTTCTTGCTTGAACTTTAGCAATTAATAAACTTCAGTTGTAAGAACTCCTTGTAGTGAACTTACATTCTCGGATTACTTAGAAATGCCAATACTTTAATGAAATTTAATAAATCTAATTATGCCCTTTCTTTTTCTTTCTTTTTTTTTCTTTTTCAGAAGTTGGATTTTACTATAGCTATTTAATTGTGCCAAAATATATAGGGTGTTACATTTAATTTTCTTGTAAAAATTAAACTTTTATATTTCAATTGTTTATATGCAAACATACAGCCGTGCGTACCTTAAGTGCTACAATTTGACACTTCTGTGAGCTTTGTAGTATAAGGTCTTAGGGTGAAGTTTGCCTGTAGTTGGTGCATTTTAATTGCGCATGACTGTACATTAAAAATGTTACGTTTACTCACAGAGCTGTAGATTTCGATTTAGGGCTACAGTTGTAAGTTTGTAAGAGCTTTATCGAAATTAGTATATTCCATTTAAAAAAGTATAAGTTTGGTAGATAACTCACTTATGGAACATGCTGTACATGTGAAAATAATTTTCTGATATAGAGCTAATTACAGACAATAACTTTTGTATAAGACATTTTCTTTTATAATTAATAGTTAAGATGCTGTTGAAGAAATCAATACTAATGACACACCCTGTATATTTTAATGATACTATTCTATTTTCAATTACTGCAACTGTTTATAATATGTATGTTTCCAAGACCAAAAAATAAGAGAAAGAAGAATTATGATTTTTGTCCATTTACGCCTATCATTCGACGCACTGTACGACGGTTCAAAATTTAAGAAATACGTATCATTTAATAAATTGAACATCTTTCTGGCAAACATAACATTTTTTTTTTTATTTAGTATCATAGCAGCCTAAATTTGAAAACCTAGCAATTAGACCATTTGGAATTTAGTTTTTATAAATAATTTGTCGGATACGCTAAGCGTTGAAAGATTCCGCCTCATCACACTGTGAAATTACCGATATTTTGTAAATTTGATGAAAGTATTCATTGTTTTTAGTTGTGCTGTTTATTTTTGTTGCTGCTTAGCGTTTTTCAGTGGCCATACTGGTGCACAAGTGTATTTTCATCTCGTTTTAACCTCATGTAATAATAAGAGATGGATATACATTGATTGTACACAAGTACAACCATTAGAAAATGCTCTAAAATATTCCTTATTTTCATACTACTGCTGCACATGCAACCGTTTATACAGCTTCAACTGAAAGAAGCATACAACATTCGCACTTGAAACTGCAAAATCATCAGTTTTCCTTCTTTTTTACCTTAAATCTAAGGTTTCCTAAGGGCGGCTTGGCGTACGGGATGCCGTAGAAGGTGTAATAATTTCCTCCAAGAAAACCCGTGCATTCTATGCCACGCAGTGCCCCTTGTTTCACATTCACGACCGGATAAACGTCGGCGGTTATCATCGTTGATTCAAGGCTCATCAGTTACTGTGTTCTTATAATTCGTAATCGTTATAATCTAAGCGACCTTGACTGATTCCAACATTTACGTATTATCATTTTTAGTGTTGTAATGGAGCGCTACATAACGTTTTCAAATATCGCGGAAGTTTCTAATTGACTTGTAATTTTAGAATAGATGGAGGATTATAATAAATATTTTAAAACTATAAAAACGAATAAATCTGCTTAACCATTTTTGCATACGCCTTGCTGCGTTCTGAATGTTTTGAAGCGTTTATTTTAGCGATTAAATAGTAAGGTTACCAGGCGATTAATCGGGATTGACCCGATTTTGAGAAGTTTCGGTGTTCCGGATAGATGTCTCGGAAGTTTATCGTTTATCGTTTTTTCGATTTTTATCAACAGAGCCGGAGGAAGGGTAGCCGGCGCCCTTGTGCAAGACAGTAATTCCTCAAAATACAGGTGTCTCAAAAAAGTATCCATCCTTCATAAGCTGACCTTAGTCTCTGCAGAACAGCTATTTCCAAACTGGGAGGCGCGCCTCCGTAGGGGCTGTGAACAACTGCAGAGGGAAAGAAATGTAAATTTCATAGGAAAATATATTACATTAATAAAAAATGCATACATATAAATAAACTTCTGCATTAATTTATGAAATAAAGGGGGAGAACGGGGCGTCAAGATTTGACTTTTTTTAAAGGGGACCGTAATTAGATAAAATTTGGAAACCACCGCTACAGAGTATGAAATTGATTTCAAAAAAATACTTACTTCCATAGTTGTCCGATTGTTTTTTAAATTTGGAAACGATCCATTATTTCTCCAAAATTTTTATAAAAAAATCTATTTTCACAAATTCTTGTTTAACTTTGGACTTTTTAATTTAATCTAGTGAACTAGCAGGCCAGTTTACTAGTCCATTACGACTAATCCATTTATCCATTTATTCGAGAAATGTTCTCTCAAAATATTTCTTACCGATTTTGTAGAACGGACAGCACAGCCATGTTGTTGGAACAAATAATTTTCAAATTATACAGACAGATTCATCTTGAAGAGCTCTTTAAAAAGCCCGAATAGAATTTTGTTGTAAAACAATTAGGGAAGCCAAAATTTGAATACCTTTAAGTTAACATGGGATTTCCAATGTTGTGTTCATCAATGCACCACCCTGTGTATACGAGCCTTGGAGAGGATATCAAAAAAATATTAAAACAAATATAAATAAGAATGTTGTTTGAAATTTTTGAAATTTGGAATATCTCTTGGCTAATATCTATAATTATGTGCCAAAATTGTTTCATTTGTTGAAAATATATTCATCAATATACAGGGTGTAACAAAAATACAGGCCGCTACTTCAGGGACGTATTCTACAGGACAAAACAAAGAAAAAAGTTCATATAAACATGTATATAAGGTGTTCATTGGGAGCAGCAACAATACTTAACTTTCTTATTTGAATTTTTGCGAAGTAACAAAGTAACAAAGAAAAACCGCATGTAACTTCACTTTGCGATCTCTCTATTATGATCTTTCGAATTCTGAGAAATCTGAAAAATACAGGGTGTAACAAAAATACAGTCCGCTACTTCAGGGACGTTTTCTACAGATCAAAATAAAGAAAAAAGTTCATATAAACATGTACACAGAATGTTCATGGGAAGCAGCAACAATAGTTAACTTTCTTATTTGAATTTTTAAGTAACTTATATAGGGAAAGTTTCATGAGCTTTCCTGCCCAGTTTTATGGCAATATCAGAAAAACAAATGACTATCAGGTTTCTGAGATTTTCAGTTGTTTTTAACTTTTTTTTTTTAATAAAACGTATGTTTTTTTTCGTGAAGTTAATAATTATGTCTCTAAAAGATTATCTTCCAAAACGCCTATTATTTTTTTTATTTGGTAAATAAATCTTAGGTAGCTTAAATTAGGAAAGTTTTGGGGCCTTTTCCAATCGATTTTATGGCAGTATCGAAAAAACAAATTACTGTTTGGTTTTTGAGATTTTCATTTGTTTTTATTTTTTCAACGGAATATATATAGCTTCTTATCACTGCACCGCGTTCAGGATGTCTAATTAAGTTCGTTTCTAACAAATTATTTTCTAACTATCGATACGGTTTCGTGCAAGCAGCCTGCATACATGTTTAAATGATTTTTTTTTCTACATTTACTTTAACATTTTAAATAAAAATAAATTTTAAATATTCAATTTCATAATTTTAATAATTTAAGTATAACATAAAAACAGCTGATTTTTAGATACACGTTTATCTGAACTTTTTTCTTCATCTTGCTCAGTACAATCTCTCAGAAGTAGCAGCTACTTTAGAGATGTATCATGCGTATCAAAATAAAGAAGAAAAAAACCTGTATACAGGCTGTTCGCGAGACGGTATCAACAGCTAGAAAATAAGTTTCTGAGGCGTACTGAACTACACATCTTGAATGCGTTGCGATGAAAAAAAAGCTGATATTCCGTGAAAAAAAAAATGGAAAACAATAGAAAATCTAGAAAACTAAACAGTATTTTGTTTCTCCGATACTGCCATAAGATCTAGCGGAAAAAGTCCAGAAACTTTACTGATTTAAGTTACCTCATAAAATTTCAAATAAAAAAGTTAGCTATTGTAGACATTTTCCTTGTATACTAAGATTTATTATAAAATAATTAAAAAAGTAGTAGGCTTTGGGCGATAATATTTTGGAGGCATAAGTTATTCATTATTATTCATTCATTCGTTTTATTAAAAAATGTTAGAAACAATTGAAAATCTCAAAAACCTGAGAGTCATTTGTTTTTCCCATATTGCGTACAATTGGGCAGGAAAGGTCCTGAAACTTTTCTAATATAAGTTACTACGAAAAAATTCAAATAAGAAAGTTATCTATTGTTGCGTCTTTCCGTAAACACCCTGTATATACGTTTACGTGAACTTTTTTCTTTGTTTTGATCTGTAGAAAACGTCCCTGAAGTAGCGGCCTGTTTTGTTGTTACACTCTGTATATTATGTTTTTTTTCAACTGATCTTGTTCCATCCACAAGCAAAAGAAGAAACGCATCATTACCATTGCTTAATTAATTAATTGCTTAATAAATTAAAGGTCTTAATTTTATTTTCTTTAAAAATTTGTTGCATATAGGATTTGCTTAATCCTAAATCTCCGTCGCAGATGAAGTTTTCCGAGCTTCAGTTACAGAACCAAATCAAGTATAAGATTGCAAAAAGCATTTATCGAGATATGCACAATTGGAATAACAAAGAAGTCCATCTGGGGACACACTGTATGTACTTATATTTCTATAAATTAAAGGAAATGTCTTCAGATAAAAAAAAATTATTCACTACGACCAGTTTCGCTCTTAAAAAAGGCATTATCAAGTGGTACGTACAAAGAATATCTTTTTAAAGGCGAAACCGGTCGCGGTGAATATAAACCTTTTTGCCTGAAGACATTTCCTTTAATTTATAATATCTAGTAATAAAGGCAAATAGCATAGAAGATTATATTATGTCCTTATTTTATAAAAATAATAAATCAAATCGCATTAATTAATATTCTTATAACAAAAAATTATATTTAATTTTACCTGACTTACCGCCTTCCGCCGGCTCTGCTTACTAATGTTGGCGTTGTCAAACCGATAGGTACCTGTCTTCCTGTCTTGTTTATTCTTATACAGGGTCTTCATAATCGACTGCATCCCAAATGACAACCCAAGCAGCAGTGAGTCGTCAATTTGTGACCGTTTACGTCATAGTAACCATAAAACTGACGTTAGTATGACGTAAATGTGACGTGAATATGTCACAGACCAGGGACGTCATTTTTCAACGTCAATGGACGTATTTTTTTGACGTTGATTTACGACGTCAAATCGACGAGATTGTAACCAATTTAGGACGCAACTTTTGAGTTATAGGAAAGCTGCATTTTATAAACAAACACACATACAAATTTCTTTTAAGTAACATAACATACTTGATATAAACATAATCATGTGAAAGAAAAAACAGAGAATATACAGCCGCGAGAATTAAATTTTGGTCGTCATTGTCAATTAGAACGTCAGTTTTAATTAGAGAAATTAAAAATGTCAGATAAAAATTAAAAGAAAATGTTAAGAATAAATTAAATTTTTAAGAGATTATTACTAATATTTAAAATTGAGACATTATTCTCTTATTTTTAACAATAAGTCTGGTACCAATCTTTGACAAGCAATGACAGACAAAATTTAATGCTCGCGACTCTACAAAAATGTTAGTTTTATAAAACTGTGACAAGTAAGAGTGTTTCAGCTGAATGATATCTACATTATCTTGCGCAATAAAAACCTTTTACTTCGCACTTTTTTCCTGGCGTTAATCTTCATTAGTAAATCAGATATGCAAATTTTTTAAATGGAACGTTATGTTGTTTATCATCGTATCGCGTTTAGGATGTTAAATTAATTATGTCTGTAAAAAATTATCTCTCAAAAGAGAATATTTTACAAATATTTCTTTTTTAATAACACTTAGAATATTTTATAGACTTAATGAATTTGATATTCTGAATGCGAAACGATTATAAACAACATAACGTTTCATTTAAAAATCTTGAAAACATCGAATATCTGAAAGACCTGACTCATATGTTTTTGGATGTGGCTATACTATAAAATCGAGGAGGAAAAGTCCTGAAACTTTTGTAATTTAAACTACCTCGCAAAATTGCAAATACAAATGTTAGCTATTGTACGATACGATGCGATGATAAAAAACATAACGTTCCATTTAAAAAAGTTGTAACCAATTGAAAATCTCGAAAATTTGACAGATATTTGTTTTTCTGATGGTACCACAAAATCGAGCAGGAGAGACCTTGAAACTTTTCAATTTAAGTTACTTCGTAAAAATGCAAATAAAGAAGTTGGCCACTGTAATGGTTTCTCGTGGACACAAAATTTAGTCGCGAGCTAATAAATCACCCTGTATATCCTTGGCTTCTAGAAGTAACACATGTTGACTTTCTTGCTTGCCTCTGTTGCTATACCGGTTGTTGCCCTTGAAATGGGTCTTCTTAGTGGTTGCAACATATGGGCATTTGATCTTCTGATCTGTGCTTCGTTTGTTGTTGTTTATCTCTAAGTTGTCAACACCTTACACCTTATTTATACTGTCCTGATGAGTTCCAATAAGACCGAAACGTTCGGCGATAGTTCCTTTTTTTCCTTACCAACTGAGCCGTTAATAACTCTTTTCAGTTTATTGTAATTAATGATAAAATTATAGAAAAATTTTGTGCAATTCGTTTTGATTGCAGTGAGAACCTCGAGCAGCCTCTGGACAGCTGTTTCAGCCCTGCTTGGGGCTTCTTCAGCAGAGACGTAGCTCGACATTCCCACTGCAGACCAAAAACGACTTGCCCAATTTATTCGCAATTGCGATGTAAGAATGATGAACATATAAAAAAATATAAAAGGTCAAAAAGCGATAGTAAGATGTCGTTATTTTATATGTTGATAAAATTATACTTTATTATAAAAAATCATGCAGTTTAGAAGCTTTTTTACTTAAAATGCTGCTTAATTTAAATGCGTTTATATCTTTTTCAATGTGTTAAAAAACAAACATTTTGGAAGCGTACTGAAATAATTCTCGGGAACCTAATTTCTTGGCACAATTTATATTTTTTGATTTTTGTCAGAGAACCACTTGACCATTCATTACTTAAGTGAAGTTAACGTTTTCATTTTATCTTTAGCAAACCTGAATAGTACTGTTACAGCAGTAACGCGCCAATAGATCTATTTTTAGTCATCCCATCTTACGTCGCAGAATTTTATCGCAATTTCTTGTTGGTTCAAGATGATTCTAGTAACTTGCAGAATACAGGAACCTACTATAGAAACCGTACCGGCCCACCAGCGGAGCTGTTATAATTTAGCAAGCGATGTGTTCATACCTCGAATAGTAGAAAGTACTTTCTGTAGAAGTGTTATTGGATAGACTAGTGTTGCAGCTTAGTTTGCTCTATTAAAGTATTTTGAAATTTAACGACTGTAATTTATGAACCCCCAAATTCGTAACAGTATATCGGCATTGAAGTATATTTAAAGAATTTCATATTTAATTCTTTATTGCCCTACAAAGTAATGATTAAAAAAATCCAAACACTTTTTTAGAAAAAAAAAACAATTCACAAATCTATACTAATACATCATAGTTTTTAGTATATTAAACTTTTATTAACATCGAGCCTTCAACAAAAAACATTTCAAGATCAGAGCATCAGAAACAAAAGTACGTTTAGTAGATTGAACTGTAATTATTGCAAGAACTGTCAAAGTATATACATTTAGGTTATGCTAAGGAGCTAAATTCAGACTATTTATTTTACTACATTCTTTCAAAGAGGAAGACATTACTTTTCTTCTTGCTTTGCGCAGCAACCTATACATTATTGCCTTATGGTATCACCATTCCAGATAATTTACTTTGTTTGATAAGCTGAGCCCTCAAGTTGGACAACACAAACATTCATGGCCCTAGTGGGATTCGAACCCACGTCGACGAGTGACACGACTTCGAAACTTGGCTGTGCCAACTGGTGAGCTACTCGCTAGTCCAAGACTACTTTTAAAATTTCTTGTAGCGTTAGCCACTTTCACCACACCAATAAATAAGAGAAATTCAGATATTTCTAATACAAGCTACGTCTTGTCCACATATGAACAAACACTTCAAGGTTAATCAATTCATGACAAAAAATTGATCATGCAAGCTGCACATACGATTTTTTTCCAAGGCTACTAATTCGAAGTGTTTTTTTTTGTTGAAGACCTGATCCATATACATATTCAAAACTAATATATTCAAATTTAAATCTTGAAATATCGAGAGATTCTCGCGACTTTTGATTCGTTTTCCTCTTATTCAATCGGCACATCTTCGCCTACCGTTTCCATCTCTCCTTCATCCACATCGGTGATGGTAACAGACGCATCGGTATCTGTACTCTGATGAGGATACTTTGTAGTTTCAATCTTGACTATCTCCGGAACTTCGTCCAGCTGGGGTAGCTCATTTTCAACCTTCAATTCGGAGGCGTCGTAGCTGGCAGGCGCGGGTGCCGTGAAATTTAGTCCTGTCGAAGGATCCACTTCGAGAGAGTAGAAATTTTCGTAGGTCGAAGGGGGATAACCCACACCGCTTAAGGGCACTCCCGGATTTGAGTAAGGCACCGCTTGGTCAACGCTTCCAAAGTCGCATGTGCCTGTTTGGAGACAGGAAGGTACGGGTGCGAAGCCAGGTCTGTAGAACGGACCTTGACGGTAATACGGGCCTATTCCGTAACCTTCATTGTAGCAATTTGGTGAGCAAAGTGACGGAGGCTGACCGCCGGATGTGTAGTGAGAGTAACACCCGTAGCAGTTTGCAGTTTGCAACCCGCAGGATACGTAAGGCCAGGTTGATTGATAGGAACATCTAGGTTGAGGTTGGGGTATGTAGATTATCTGTTGATGGCAAGATGGAGGCCCAGATGGTTGTTCGTCGCATACTTGGTGTGGCTGGGCGTGCATAGTTGAAGCTGTGCAGATACTATTGCAGATATGTTTTCGGTAATGGACACATTTTATGAACGGATATGTCGCGCTAGGGAAACAATGTCTTGGGCTGATGATATGACAACATTTTGGGTCCGGATTTTCCGTGTGATTATTCGAAGAAACAGGATTTGCATATTCAATAGTGATATTATTGATGTTGGTGTTATTAACGTTCACGGGCATATCTATGATATTGGTGTTATTGATGATGTTGCGAATGTTAATTACCGTTGTTATGTTATGCAGTGCCGGTGAACTATTGTTGGTATTATTGTTTTGGACGACGATTTTTTCGCTGCAGGATTTCCGGCAAGTCTTCCTGCAATCCGTGCTGGGGCACGACGAATGACAGGTCTTGTAGCAGCAGTTTGTGTTCGTGCAGGGCTGTTGAAAATTAGCACAGCAAACATTGCAGGTGGAGTTGCAGTTTTTCCCTTCGGTGCAGGTGTTGCAGTCGCAATCGGTGCAAGAATCGGTGCAAGTGCTGCGCTTCATTCGGCTCCTTAAGCACGTCATGTAGGTGTCGTATTCGGTGTCTGAGCATTCATTTTCGTCGTCGATCGCTTCTTTGCATTCGGTACTTGCCCCTAGGAAAACATCTACTTGCAATAGGATCACCAAGCAGATGTATGCCTTCATCTGAAAATTAAAACAACTGACTTAAGTAAAGTGCGAACAAATATTACGATGCAGTCCTGACTCATCGCGTGAGAATATCAGACCTCACGGTATTATCCAGTTTCTGAGAGCCGTGAAAATGTATGTGCTCCGCTTACTACTAATAAAGTCGGAAAGGTAACTTGAAATGTTGAATTTCTAAGCTGGACCGCATTTCAGATGAATTTTCAAGTCGGGGTATTCTCCCACCTAATGAATCAGGCCTGTATGAAGGGGGCCTTGGAAGAAAAAGGTATCGCCCTAGTAACCAATTCCTGAACTCTGATAAGTAGATCCGACGAAATTAAGTTGAAGTTCTGGTTAAATTTATGAGGAATTACTAAAATGTAGAAGGGGTTGTAGTCTCAAAAAGTACAAATCTTTAATAAGGTATCTCCTAAAAGCAAAACAACAAACCAATCGAAGGCCGAGTAAGTCAATTTAACACGCAATAATAACTACAGTTTTGGTCGACTGGACATAAAAAGTTTTTTAAGTGCGGTATTCGCAGGTCTTCCGTGGAACACGGGCCCGACGCCGACGCTAGACTCCACGCAGGGTTGCCAGATTGGGCAAAATTCAGACATACATATTCGAGTTTTAAAAGTCTTATTTGGAGCCTGGCGTCTGATTTTTTTGTTGATTTCATATATTTTCTCTCTTTTTGTTTTTCTTTTTTCTTTTAAGGAATTGACGTTTTGCATTTTATTCACGGTTCTTTTGTTTAGTTTTGTCCTTTCGTTTCCTGCCAATTTCTTGTCTTGCAAATGTTTTCGGCCAGAGAACCATCGCTTTTTAATTTGCTTTTTTTGTTTATCCATTTCATTCCATTTATCCATCTGTGCTTTTTTTGGCTTTCGCATTTTATTAACTTCTTTCTACAGTCCTCTTTTGCTTTCTTTCTCTGTTTACTTTGTTTTTTTTTAATACTCGCAGATGTTCATCTTTTGTCCATTTTTGATACTTTTGTGTGTTGAATTGGTTGTTTTTCATTTGTTTTGTGTCCATCTCAGATATCATCGTCTGTTTTACGCAGCATATTTCGTCCTTTATTTCTTTTTTGTTTCTGTTTATCGTTTTATTGTCTTTTTCCACAGTTAACTTTTATTTTCTACGATTTTTTTTTATTTGTATGGAAAATCGGCTTTTCGTTCAGCTTTGTGTTTCCAATCTTCTTTTGTTTTTTTTTTCGTTCGCTTCATGCCATTTATTTACTGTTTTTTTACATTTTTCTTTGGTTTCTGAAAGTTTTATTAAATTTTCTTTTACTTGTACTAGTTTTGTGACATCCCGAATAGGCAGGATCTTTATTTGTTTTTCTTTCGTCTAACTTATTATTCGCATATTTTTGTTCTTTGCGTAAAATTTCTTTTGTTCGTTGGCGACATTGCCAGTCAAAAAAAAAAGAAACTGACAACCCTGACGCATTCACATAATTCCTGTTCTGTAAGCTTGAACGGAAAGATAATGTTAAATTTAAATAAATGATAATGTTCCATTTAAAATAGTTGAAAGCAATTGAAAATTTCGACAACCTAGATAGTCATTTGTTTCCGATTATGCCATTAAATGGAGCAGGAAAGGTCTTGAAATTGTCATAATTGAAGTTACTTCAGCGTTTCCCAAACTTTTATGTTTCGCGGCCACCTTTTGAGCTGTGTTAAGCCCCCCCCCCTCCCGGTCGATATTGAAACTTAAACTTGAACAGTGATGATGATGATAATGATTGTCAAATGTTTATTTTGTAAATATTTCAGACTCCTCATTACATTTTATAACTGTCGCAGATACACGGTTACGAACATTAAATTTTGGTTGTCATTGTCAAACAAAACGTCAGTTTTAATTCCAGAAATTAGAATCTCCTTAATTTCAATCAAATACGATGCGTTAATAAATTATTTAGATCAACTTTTGCCATGAAATTCCTAACGCTGCACAGTGAAAACCATTGTTGCATTTTTATGAGTTTTATAATCTAAAGATTCACAAGTTTGACACATTTGAAAGTTCAATAGAATAAAGCGATGCCATTAAATATAATAGAAATAATAACGCAATGCATATGCAACCTCATGTACAACATAATATGATAAATTAGTTACAATTTGCGGTCATTTGATTTTAGATTTATTGTGATGCGCCCCCCTTGGAAGACTTACGCTCTCCCCTAGGGGCGCGCGCCCTACAGTTTGGGAAACGCTGATTAGTTTATAAAAATTCAAATAAGAAAGTTACCTATTGTAGCAGCTTCCCATAAACAATCTGTATATTACTTAAATCTAAGTTTATATGCGTTTTCTGCGCTTCAGGGTTCAGATATAAACAAAAAGGGGCCCGACAAAAAGTTGAACATGTCTAGATACGTCACTGTCGAAACGTCGATATAATTCTGTTTTTCCAAGCGTCCGCATCAAAATAATTATACATTTTACAATAATTTTCATCGGACAAGATAGTGCTTCAATTAATAATAATAATAATCTTTATTGTTCTTTTACATCATTAATATTATTTAATATTATTAGAAAAGACGTATTGCAAATATCTAACGTAACAAACGCTATTGTTATTATATCTAATCATTCGAGATAATGCTGTGTTTACCAAATGTATTCATCGGCATAACGGAAGTCGAAAAGTACACTTTAAAAAATTATTAAATTTTGACTTAACATTTTTACGATATTTTAATTATATTCTTATCAAATTTAAATGCTATAAAATCCTCTAATTTGACACAAGAAAAAGTATGCCACAAGACTCACATGACAGGTTTTTCATCACTTTTTGACAACGACCCTTTTGGTGTTTAGATAGAGAGAGATTTATTCGATAACTATCCAAAAAAATGTAAACCTAATTAATTGCGTTTGAAGTGTTTCTCTTGATTCGGTGCACATTTACGTTAAGAGTAATGACACTCCTTTACTTTATTGCGATCTAAAAAATTATAATATCTGCGTAATTTAATTATTTTGAAATATACCGGATGTCTGAGTTTGTCTGTCTAAAAATATGGATGTAACTTTCATAACTATTATCTCATTAACGACAGAAACTGGGAAGTAGATAATGGGGTCTATTCTGTAGCATTGATATGGATTTAATACGTAACAATTATTGCTATGAATCAAGTGACCTTACAAAATCGGTATTCTGTAAACAATTTTATACTATCTTTAACTTGCAAGCCATATCAAAATGATATTGAGTTAATGGGGTTTATTCTGTAAGATTGATCTAGACTTGATACGGAACAATTAACGATGTGTATCAAGTCATCTTGCAAAATTGGTACTCTGTAAACAAATTCCTTGCAAACCGTATTAAGTGTAATATCGAGTTAATATGCATCTCTCTTCAATTGGCGGTCCGCGATCGACTTGAATTGTTATGAAATCGTATCAAGTTCTCTTCAATTATTGAAGACCATATCAATTGATATGCATATGCATATCAATGTTGCAGAATGGCCCTGAGTGGTACTCTTAGAAGCAAAGTGGACAACTGCATTCACAAAATTTGGTTTTCATTAACTAATGTTCTAGTAAAATTAAACATTTTTAAAACAATTACAAGGCAAATAACTTTTAATTTTTAAATGATACGATGATGTCATCGGTAAATACTGTATGAAATCATCATTCAAGTGGTTATATGTTTTCGTATACTAATTATTGTTGACAGTTGAGAAGAATTTTGTTATAAATATAAAGACTACAACCGCTGCCGATATCAAATTTTTCACTTTGATTTTAATAAGTTTTTGTATAAATTAGGCATCGTGTCAGATAATCGAAAGACATTTAGTCGAGTTGCATAAGATATAAGCCACGAATATATTTAATGCCAAGGTAGAATTGTGTATCTCTTTCGTCTAAGTAACGCGTGTCCCAAAAGTCTTGTAATCTAATCAGCTCTGCTCGATGAAACGAACTTACGTCGAATATTAACCCGCAAGTAACGTGCTAGATCAAGTAAATCCCTAGGTATTCACTTTTTTTTTTGCATAATTTGAATATCTAAATATTCAATATTTACTTCTTAGCTTGGATAAAATTATTTATTTAAGATAACGTTTCCCGTTCTTGCTAAAATTGTCAGTGTTTCGCGAAAGTGGAATCTTTGATGTATACATACACACGTATTATTCACAAATGTCATTTGTCAAAGAGATAAGATAACATTAGTAATAATAATAATAAATAGTAGTATTATTAATTATACAAAGACTGTAATAAAATGGGGTGTTATTCTAACTCGATGGGCTCCCGTGGTTCTCCGGTGCAATTAATGCTACAATGTTGCTTATTCGACGAGTATAATATATATCTTTTTCTAATTTAAGAAAAACATTAAAATAAATATCAAAGGACAGTTTGCTAACTTGCACAATAGCTCAACGTTTCACTGCCTGATGGTAACTTCTTTAGGATTATCAATATCAACAATCGGTAGTTAAACGTTGAGCGATTGTGTACTTTTTTAAAGTGTCCCTTAAAAGATTTACAAGAATATTTATAGAATTTTTATCCGAAAGAGTCGACTTAAACTAAAATTAATTTAAAAATGAGATTCTTAGGTAATTAAACAGTTTTGATTATAATATGCGCCAGCACTGGTAAATTGTTTATGACAACGCTTTGCTTACGAAAAATTCGGACACAAAACGTGCTAATCGAGTGGGGTGCGCACAAAATAAAATCCGTGTACGTACCTAGATTCGGGAACTCCTTAAATGGGTAGATACTAACTTTCGGGGAAAATGTTAATAATTAAAAGATTTATCCCAAAATTAATAATGAGTAATTTGCAGTTGGTTTCAGGGACTTTCCAGGAAAAAAATCGAAGCAGTCCTTGGAAAAATAAATGGACATTGAATAAGTTAAAAAAAAACAAAGAAATGGGCTGCAAACGAAAAGCATAATGGCGAAAACAAAAGATGATGTGATTTATGCATTTCAATAATAAAATTTTCAAAAATTTTATAAAATGTAATAGATTTAAACATATTAAAAGTAAGTAATGAAACAATTTACAACAAAGTAGGGAATAAATATAACAAAAATAATATAGACATTATGAAAAGACAATTATAAGCGAGAAATGAAAACAAAAAGAATAAAATTAAATAATTAATAAATTATCTCATTAAAAAAGTTGTTATTATAAGAATAAAAACTTTAAGAAATTCTATAAATAAATTAATTAATTAATTAATTTTGTATAGTTCTTGCTCGTGAAAATAATTATATTTGCGAAACGTCAAGTAAGTCAATAAATTACATTTTTAGCGTTTTTAAAAGTATTTTTATTTGTTTCATATCTTTCTGAATTATTTAATAAAGAAAATTGGGCGTCAGACGGAAATCTGCGAAGAACTGCCAAATATGATTCATCTAAAGTACACCAAACAAATTTTTTCTTTTTGTTTAGTTCGAAATATTGATTAGTAAGTTAGAAAAAACAAATGGTTAAAAATTGAATACCTAATTGATTTTAAAAAAATGATTGAAAATTAAAAATATAAAAAGAGAAAAATAACAGTGGCATACAAAAAGTCCATCGGAGAAATCTATTTACTATAAAAATGTAGCCCGAGATAACACCGACAATGCGAACAGTGTAAATTTTAAACGAAGAGATAATTTTTCTTGCTTTTGAAATGCAAAGCGCACAATAAATTATTGTGTGCGTTAAAGTTAAAAGCCGGAAATTTAAAGTTTACAAAAAAAAGTGGACAGTGGACAATAAAATAACAAATTCACAAATAAAGAAAAAGGAAAAGGGTATGAAATAAACGACAAAGTTTGCGGAAAAATGGTAGTAGAAAACGGATAAACAATAGAAAGAAAAGAGAAATTAAAAACAGTTTTGACCTTTGACAAAGAAATATATTATAATTATTAAGTTTCTGAAAATATTTAACGAATTAAAAGCATGAAATTAAGAACGTAAGAACGTGCGATGAAGAAAAATAAATAAATAATAGATCATTATAAAAAAAAAAGCTCAAGACGAGTAATTATCGATTTAAGATTTCTCAAAAAATATAATTAAGTAATAATAAACTTTCAAGTGAAAGAGAGAAAAACGAAGAAAGACGATTTTACAAAAAAACGTTCACATAAAAATTAAAATAAAAAATAAAACATTTCCGTCTCTTAAAAAAATGTCATGTCAGAGTAGAAACGGAAAAAATAACGACAACAGGAACAGAAAAAAACAACGGAAAGAAAATTAAACCGCGGTCGTAATATTTAGGCGAAAAAGGAGTGTGCTTCAGAAAATATATAAAATAAACCAAAATGAAAACATTCTTTAACGAGATACAAATTTAAAATAAAATTACAGTAAGTAATAGGACGATATTTGAGAGAAAAGCAAAATGTTAGCCATTTACGTGTCATTAAAAACAAACAAAAATTCATCAAAACACACGATTGAAAAATTAGTAATTTAAAAAAAAAAAATACAATTTTATAATAATGTTCCAGGTGTATTTTTTTAAAACTAATTTTATGTTTTGAAAATTTTAAACATTATTTTGGAAGATCTTTTCAGCCGGTGTATGTAAACACACTGTAAAATAAAAAAAAAGAAAAGAACGTTGAAGTCACCTACTTACGTTAGTAGTGATACACGTGCGATATCGATGCCGAAGTAGAACTGTAAGAAGACGCCGAATGTACATTTCTATACCGAATTTTATCGCACTAATCTCTAAATACATTAGGCGGAAGAGAAACACCTTCTTCTAATCGAATTTACTTTAACAAGGAAGTTAGTATTTAAAAGATTTAAGTGAAACGTGTGTTGTTGTGTCTTTACCTCTTCGTATCTTTTCAGGTGAGTTTTGTTGTTTTTGATCTCGTTTGCCATTATGTAAGGTGTTTAGCTGTTGCAGGAATGTGATGTGGTGTCTCTTGTAAATGAAGTGTTGTCAGAAAGAGCTCCTCTTGATATTGTCTTCTCTTCAGGTTAGTTTTATCTTTTTTTTTATTTTTTTGTCTTTCCTATTTAAATCTTTGTTGTAGATACGTTCAATTATCACCGCAATATGTTTTACGCAATGAAATCGGATAAATCATTTTTCAAAGGTGAAACACGTACGTAGCATAAAGGTATCCTAACTACGTATTGTACAGAGTAGGGCTCAAACTTCCGGAAAAGTGCTAAAGCGCCCCGGTGGTGGCTCGTGATGATTTACTGCGGGTAGGCAACTACTCCAAAAGGGAGTGCATATTCCAAATAAATTTGTTTTTTCAGGTCTTGTAATTCTTGAACTAAACTTAAGCGTGAGATTTACAGAGCTTTTCCTCAGCTTTCCAACGCCGTTTACAAAAAGAAAACAATCGACGAACGCGTTCTTGAGTTACAATCAAAATTCAAAAGCAACACGTTTTTTATTTGTTCAATTAACTGAACGTCTCTCCCTCCCCTCGCGTTGGCGCTTGTGATTTTTTAATTTGATTTAATCATCGGATTTACAGAGCTTTTTCTCAGCTTTCCAACGCCGTTTACCAAGAAACAATCGACGAACGCGTTGCCGAGTTACAATCAAAATTCATTGCCCGTTTCTTATTTGCCCAATTAACTGAACGTCTCTTCCTCCTCCCGCGTTGGCGCTTGTGATTTTATAATTTGATTTAAACGTGGGGTTTACAGAGATTTTTCTCAGCTTTCCAACGCCGTTTACCAAGAAACAATCGACGAACGCGTTGCCGAGTTACAATCAAAATTCATTGCCCGTTTCTTATTTGCCCAATTAACTGAACGTCCCTTCCTCCTCCCGCGTTGGCGCTTGTGATTTTATAATTTGATTTAAACGTGGGGTTTACAGAGCTTTTTCTCAGCTTTCCAACGCCGTTTACCAAGAAACAATCGACGAACGCGTAGCCGAGTTACAATCAAAATTCATTGCCCGTTTCTTATTTGCCCAATTAACTGAACGTCTCTCCCTCCCCTCGCGTTGGCGCTTGTGATTTTTTGATTTGATTTAAGCATCGGATTTACAGAGCTTTTCTTCAGCTTTCCAATGCCGTTCACCAGGAAACAATCGGCGAACGCATTGTAGAGTTACAATCAAAATTCAAGAGCGACGCATTTCTTATTTGTTCAATTAACTGAACGTCTCCCCTTCCCCTCGCATTGGCGCTTGTGATTTTTTAATTTGATTAAATCATCGGGTTTACAGAGCTTTTTCTCAGCTTTCCAACGCCGTTTACCAAGAAACAATCGACGAACGCGTTGCCGAGTTACAATCAAAATTCATTGCCCGTTTCTTATTTGCCCAATTAACTGAACGTCTCTTCCTCCTCCCGCGTTGGCGCTTGTGATTTTTTAATTTGATTTAAGCATCAGATTTACAGAGCTTTTCTTCAGCTTTCCAATGCCGTTCACCAGGAAACAATCGGCGAACGCATTGTAGAGTTACAATCAAAATTCAAGAGCGACGCATTTCTTATTTCTTCAATTAACTGAACGTCTCCCCTTCCCCTCGCATTGGCGCTTGTGATTTTTTAATTTGATTTAATCATCGCATTTACAGAGCTTTTTCTCAGCTTTCCAACGCCGTTTACCAAGAAACAATCGACGAACGCGTTGCCGAGTTACAATCAAAATTCATTGCCCGTTTCTTATTTGCCCAATTAACTGAACGTCTCTTCCTCCTCCCGCGTTGGCACTTGTGATTTTATAATTTGATTTAAACGTGGGGTTTACAGAGCTTTTTCTCAGCTTTCCAACGCCGTTTACCAAGAAAGAATCAACGAACGCGTTGCCGAGTTACAATCAAAATTCATTGCCCGTTTCTTATTTGCCCAATTAACTGAACGTCTCTTCCTCCTCCCGCGTTGGCGCTTGTGATTTTATAATTTGATTTAAGCATGGGGTTTTCAGAGCTTTTTCTCAGCTTTCCAACGCCGTTCAACAAGAAACGATAGAACGCGTTCTCGAGTTACAATCAAAATTCAAAAGCGACGCGTTTCTTATTTTGCTCAGTTAACTGAAAGTCTCTCCCTTCCCTCGCGATAGCACTTGTAATTTTTGAATTGAACTTAAACGCGGGATTTATTGAGATTTTTCTCAGATTTTCAACGGTTTTCACCAAAAAAACAATCTACGAATCGACAACAACTGCCAAAGGGAAAGTAGGCGCGTTTTCCAAATAAATTTGCTTTTCGGGGCTGTCTCGCGCAACTTCAAAAGGACAAGGTGGACACTGTCCACTTTACTATACATACATGATACATTTTATCAAAAAAAGTTCTTACAAAAGTTATGTAGATAAATAGATAAACTAAATTAAATCGTAAAAAATTTATTGCCGTCATACTCAATAATTTAAAATAATTACAGTTCATGATTGATACAGAATAGGCCATGGTTAAAACTTCCCCTCCCTCGCTTCTCCCCAAAAGTCTGCTTATTTAAAGTCATCAAGTAGCGAGTTTTCTGAAGTATTTACAAAAACAATTAGTTTTGTCAATAGTGACAGTTTCGGTTGTGTAATTTTCTTGAAGATGTACAACTTTGATGATGTTAAGCCGCCGAAGACCGACGAGCCGGACATATCAGTGCCGGATTATGAAAACGAATTCGTTCGAGCCAAAACTTTCCTGCAAAAAAGCAGCAGTTTCTCTGGAGAGAATCTGTAAGTAATCACTAATCATTCACTGAAGCTATGGGCTCCTAGCAGAGAGTTATTTATGACCTTGGCCGTTTTCAACGACATCACACTAACTCCCTTACCCTGTAACTCATGACGTCATTGTTAAATAACGAAGATCCTTAAAGTATTGCACTTTGACCAATCAGTAAGGTACATGGAAATACCCTGTGCCTCTAAGTTCTAATTGTTTTCTTTAAACAATAATAAAAAAAGTTCCTCGCGGTGCGAACTTTTGGCTGTCACTGTATTTGCAGTTTTCCATCAGTGACACTTACCTCTGAGAAACTTATAGCGTTTTCGATTCGCTTGCACTGATTGCTCTCAGTGTAATTGCATCTTATTTTAACCTCATGTCACAATACGAGGTGCAGATACTCTGAGTGCAAGCAGTGCAAGTGAATCGAAAACGCTATTAACGTAAATAAATTTTACCACAGCTTTTGGAACGTCATAAAAGTATACCGAACTTTGCTGGGTCATCAGTTCACAATCAGCTGATGTGGTCAACTGAATGCACTCGTTACCTTATTTTCAAAACTTTACGCAATTACAGTTACGATCACTTGACTGATGTGTTGAATAAAATCTTGGCGGAACGTCCGGAGAATGTCATCGACTTTTTTGAAGAGTACAGCCGAAAAGTCAAAGAGAAACGATTTAAACCGTTGACTGACCATCTAGAGGACATCTATGTTTCACCTGCAAGATATGCATTGGCCAATAAACTCATGCCTTTACTGCGCGTATGTATTAATTGTGAAAAAATAAAAAAAAGATTCTGAAAATATTTTTTATTAGCCTCCACCACCGGAAGAAAGAAGCACTGTGGATCCGGAAGACTTGGACTTGGCCGACATGTCCAGAAATGATATGCTGCAATTACTGTATTACTTCGAACAAATCGGGATCGGTTTACCGCGAGATGAAATGTTCGCTCTGATGTTGTCGATGAGGCAGTTCATTAAAAAAGAACCTGTTGCCAGTATAAGGTAAAAACGTCAGTGTTCGCACTTTAAAGTATTTACATGTCGTGTGATTTTTAGATTTTGGGGCAAAATATATGGTCTTTATAAAGATTATTTGGTGCTGGAAGCAGATCTCAAGGAAGAAGAAATTATGCGGAGGAACGAGGTAAGACAAACGCATTCCAATGAGTAACAATTTAGAATATTTCAAAGAACTGTACTAGTCTCGTTGATGTGTGGCGTCGCTATCCATCTATAAACCATTCATCACAATCCATTTTGTTAATATCAAGGTCAAAAGGTAGAGAAGGTCAGTTGGTTGGTTTCCAGTACGGGTTAACTTCCGTAGACTCGTGTTGAGCTTCCATGGATGCATTTGATAATTCTCTGCATATTCTGGTTTCATAAACTGGCCGTCAATAAAAACATTCCGAAATGTGCAAGCCTTAACTCATTTATTTGGCAGGAAATTGAAAAACAAAGGGAGGCCGAAGAAGCAAAAGTTCAGGACGAATTGGCCGCGGCCGCCGTAGTTGATGTACCCCCTGTAGATCTTGAGGATGTTGCGCGCCGACAAGAAGAAGCAGGAGAGGGAGAGCCGCCTAAGACTAAAATACCCAGACCTCTTCCTCCTGCACCCGTGATTCAGTTTGAGGAACCCCCGGAACCACCCGTGGAACCTCCGGGGGTTGGCGTAAATAAAAAGGTTATTCACTTCTAAATTAGCATCAATAAATAAGAACAAAAGCAAATTTGTAAACGTTTCAGGTCTACTACGTTTGCAATGAGGTCGGAGACGAGTGGCTTCAACTGCCCGATGCTACCCCAAAACAAATCAGATTGGCCCGTCAGATAATGAAATCGTTCACGGGGTTGTTGGACACGGAAATAGTTGCATACCCTGAGTTTTTCGGCACCGAACGCGAATACTTGAGGGCGCAGATTGCTAGAATTTCTGCAGGTAATTAGGTACTTTTTTGACTCGTGGTGGCGCCGAAAAACCGGGAAGATTTGTTTTAGGAACCCAAATATCTCCGCTGGGATTTTATACGTTCGGCGGCGGTGAAGGTGAAGAAGAGGAAGAAGAGGAAGAGGAGGAGGAAGAGGAAGCTGCAGGCGCTCCAAAAACCACCTACAAAGAAAACCGGAGATACGAACCTCCTCCACTAAGAGATTTGGTTGATGGTTCTATGGCATTTTGGGTTCACCATACTTTATATATTTTGCCACAAGGTGCATCCATAATTTCTTTCTATATTTACGAATCTACATAAAAAATTTTAACATGTGACGTCAGGTAGAACGACTTGGTGGAATCCCTACCCAACTGCTGGAGGTGAAGAAGAGGAATTAGGTGAAGAGGAAGAGGAGGAAAAACCGAAAGGTCCACACGCGGAACCAGAAACCGGACCGCCTTTGTTAACGCCACTCTCTGAGGACGCATCGCTCGAAGCCGTTCCCGCTTGGACGGTTCGAACATCTTCCGGCTTGATCCAGGATTATGCAATCGCTATAGTTAGATCGAATTTATGGCCTGGCGCTTACTGCTTTTCGCTGCAGGGGAAATACTTTCAAAACGTGTACTTCGGTAATATTCCAATTGGTGCATCATCACCCGGAAAGAAAATTAAAAACTTGCTTGTATAAAAAATAGGTAATGGTCTGAAATATCTCAGTCAAAATTTCTCTCCGTTACCTCTCCCTCCCGTCGAACAAGATTATCCTCTTGGACCTGAGATAATGGAGATGACCGATCCGACGGGAGCGGAAGAGGAAGCGTGGAGAATTGCCCATTTGCCCAAGGAACCTCCGCCTAAACCTACAGGGGAAGAAGAGGAACCTGAAGAAGAGGAAGAAGAAGAAGAAGAAGAAGAAGACGATTAAGTTCTTTTTTTTAATTTACGCCTATTTCTATCTTATGTTTCTGTATCTTTAAATGTTGAGTTTTCGTAACTTAGTTCTTGTAGTAAAGCTTAATCAAGCTTAAGAATTGTTTCAATTTCAAAAGTAACTTCTTAGTATAACGATGGCATTGACTATGACGATTTCAAAGGGGGAACAAGGAGTCTCCACGAAATAAAATTTTGGTCTTTGTTTTCCTATAATGTTGGTCAAATATGGTAGAGCGGTTGTTTGGTTAATACACGCACAGATTTTGAATGATTTTGAATTTGCCACCGCAAAAAAATAAATCCGTACGTTTACAACCGTGCCGCTCGAGTCGTCGCCATACCCCGCCTAACGCCGACATCGGAACTTAGCCGGGGAAAAGAAATAAAAAAGACAGAAATGGTTCGAGCTTATGTGGTTGGCAAAAAAGGCGGTTTTCCACGATCCAACGGGTCCCACCTACTACGCGCGACGATTCCGGAACGAACAAGCTTTTCCTCTCTAATGCGTTGGTTGCGTTAACGTCAGGAACAGAAAAAATGAACAAGCCACCGGATTCAATAAATTTGCATCAACTGGCTTCCTCACGAACGCGTGGGTGGCAGATAGGCCCCGTACAAGTTGCTTTAAAAAGGGGAAAACAACAGTAAATTAATAAAACGCCACGAAGAAAACGAGCACGTTGTCAGCAAATGACGCTCTTACAAGAGACGAAGAAGAAGAAGGAGAAAAATTCTTGAGCACCATCGCACGCCGTTAAACAAATCCGCAACAGCGGCCCCAACAGCAACGGGGAAAACTTCCTTGCGGTGCGAAAGCCCGAAGAAAAACGAGGGTCCGCTTAAACTTCCAATTCAACACAAAAATCGACCAACACCGCAAGCGACGTGCATAAAATCGAGTGAAATCAGCGCGCGTCTACCTGAAGAAGCAGCGCAATCCCAACTCAAACGGTAAGGTTGGTAAAACTGATAATGCATCTAGCAGGTTGCATCGTTCCCATTTAATATGCAATTTGAAATTTCCTCCCCGCAAAAGTGACGTCACGAAACTTCTATCCATCACAGTGAAGTAAATAGAGCGAGTTTTATCTGCTTATTAAACCTTCGTCTAATTCACTAAAAATGGAATGAATTCTATGGTCCTATTGATCAAATAACGCAAAAATCTCGTTAATGTGCCCAATGGAATCTATCACGTGACGTGACGTAACGAGATACGCACCCTCTGTCCCCTCCGTCGATTAAGGCAACCTTCTAATACACACTCCAGCTCTACCAACCTTGTCAAACGGGACGTTTTCCGCAATCTTACGGCCAACGACCGAACTCGCAACAGAAATTGGATACACACTCCCTCAACACAAATAGAAAACTAACACAACTTATTTAGTTCTCTCTGACAAGTTTCCCTTGAAAACCTATTTGTTTATAATTTTCCTGAGGAACCACACAGCGAAACGTCGCCATAAATTTCAATTTGCCAAGCATCCGCACCACAGGGTGCCGCAGCATAAGAAATCTCAAGTTAATTTAAAGGTGTTCGGCGTTCCTAATTATTCTTCTCTAATTATTTTACAAAATTTTTTGAAGAGATTCAGTAACGAAATTCAATTTACACCATCAGCACTGCTTTGACCAATTATTGTAAAAACTGGACAGATGATTAATAAGTCCAGTCGTTTAAAAAAAAATAAGACAAACTTTTCCAGTGATTTATTCGAACATTCGGTGGGGTAGATGTTGAGTCCAAGGGCGACGGCAACGCTTTCAACATCCGTTGTTCGATGCAAGATAGCAATGGCCCCTTGAAGTAAATCGCTTTACTGATTAAAGTCCAGGAGCGACGGTGGTGACGCGACGTCCAACATTGTTGGAGGCAACACGGCCTCTTGAAGCGAATCATATTACCGATTATTATTAATCGTTGGTGGAAATGACACGGCCTCCTGGGTGAATCGAGTTAACGATTAAATTCCGTACTGGATTATTTATACCGGTTTGTTTGCAAACATATACAAAAATTGCTTACTTAACTAGGTCCCATTATAGTTTTACCATTATTTTAATCTTCTTTTCAAAATTCTCAATTTCAACATTCCATACGTCATTTTTTCCACTTTTTTAATTTTCGTGTTTACTTCTATCTTTCGCAATGTAAAATCATTAATTGTTTTCTCAATGTTAACTCGTCAGTCGCCTTTATTTTCTTTCCAGAAATTACTGTATTGTTTCTCTATTTAGCCTTTTCTGTGTTTTCTTTTCAATTCGAGGTTCTAGTGTTCCCAGCCATCCTATTGTCACGATGGGATCTTTACGTAAGAAATAATAAAAAATTATTAAAGGACGGGCTTGTGAAATCGATGGCAATTTCAACAGTGTCAGAATTTAAAAATAATAAGTAAAGTAACCCGATATAACACGGTTCATATTTCACAATAAAACATCAGCAGAATCGTTGCAACTGGGGCAAGTGCTTACACCGAGTAACGCAAAAGAACACAGGGCATTTTACGAACAATGCAATGTTCGAATAGACAAAAATCGCGTATAAAAATTGCGGGTTTAAATTTGGACAGCAGTCGAACATCGACTCAGTGGGCACTAGTGTCAACTCGACGAAGGGAATCGCCCGGAACCATCCCTCCAACAAGGACGCTGTTACCGCCATCATCATCATCTGAGGCTGATTAAGAATCCCTGCCTGCCACCCCACGTCAACTCCAACCAGAAGCTGCCAACTTCGCCTCGGTCAACCCCATTCTGGTGAGCTGACCCGACCTGCCACGCTGAGGCCACCACCGCACCCATCAAGAATACGCCACTTCTTCCGTTGCCAAAGGATTTTATTTGTCGTACAGTTTTTGAGCCAAGTATCACGCGCTTCTCGAAAATCAAGCCAAGGTAAGCTAGGGAAACTAAGTAATTACATGAGAACAGATTTTCTAATCCAATTTTTGTCTTTCTTAAACGATCCCCATGCCCCTTGTATTGTTAAATTAATGCGCGGTGGTGGGAGTGTACCAATTCGCGTAATCAAGGGAGTTTTTCCCTAATTGTCTAAACTTTAAAAGAAAAATCCTCACTTAACTTGACACGGCTTCTTTACCTAGAAGATCACGCTTACAAGTAGGTGCTGCAGAGTTGGGACTTTTTCCAAATTAAAAGCAACCAACGCATAGAAAGCATTCTTTCCAACTGAAACAATTGTTGGCAATAGTTCTTTCTTACATTATAGAAGCTGTTCATAAAACCTGAGTCAATGACTTTCTAAATTAGCCCATAAAACATGGAATGACCTATAATATAATCTATCTTATTGTAAATACATAGTAAAAAAATCGATTTTATCTAAGCAAAAAAGAACATTTTTGAATGAGAAACATACAAAAGATAATGCACAGATAAGAGTGACTGTTTTAGACATAAATGTTTAATTATTTCATCATTTTATTTACCTTAAGGTATGTACGTTCATGTAATCCTCGAGTATTTGGAATTCTAATTTCGCATTTCTAATTTTAGTCAGTTTGAACACTGAAGATTGAAAACACGGTAAGATAATTATAAGTTTTATTAAAATTAATCAAACTACTGCACACTACTTAAAAAAATAAAATAAAAGTAGGCATTCTTTTTGTTGACGTACAGTCTTGCACTTCTTAAGCTTGCCATTTGGGCCTTGTAACACAAGGTCTTAAGGGCGAGGTTTGCGTTTTCACGGTGAGAGTCACTGTGATAGTTGTTCTCGTGACAACAATAGAGACACGATGTTATAGGGCAAAACAGAAACGAAACTTTAGACTCAAAAGCTGTGCGAGCGATAGTCATTTCGTGTTTCTAAATTCTCACGAGAGCAAGAAACTCTCACCGTGAAAACGAGGTTTTAAGGTGCGCATGACTGTACGTTTACCATGGCTGAAAGTTATTTATTTGTTTAACGCTGCGATTCTAGACTTGGCCCTAAGCCTAAGCCTCGTAAAGTATTTACTCCCTATATTATACATTTAAATGGGCCGATAATATCTTACGATGCTTACGCTTAATGTGAGGCGATCGGCCAAAGCACATGAATCCACGATTTTTACGAAAAATGAGTTGAGCATGAACTGTCGTATATTACGGCGGTCAGGTGAATCCCCTGGCGAATTTAGCACAGCTTCAAATGAAAATTTTTTTAAGGCTTAATAAAAATACGCCTCTAGAAAACAACGTCCACTATAATTTTTTGAATAGTATATTTTAATACTTATCTTCACGCGTCTTCTTAACTGCAAACCTTGTGAATTTTTCAATAAATGATCAGAAGGTTAATATGATAAAGTATTTACAATCTGTTGAATGTGATGGTATAAAAAGAAGCCCATCGTAATACTTAAAGGGCAATTAATCAATTTACTGCGACTTGCGCACGCTCGTCTTGATGAAATGATAACTGGGTGTTAATGCATTCAATACTAATTCAATTCATTGTTGGAAGAATAACTGTACGCATTGCATTAGGGGTCAGAGGCACGATAAGATGGCAGAATTGGAGATTCTAAAACCTGGAGTTGATATTCGACCGATCCTCACCTTAGAAGAGGCAAAGCAGTTGGTGAAAAAGTTGTACGGATTTAAGTGTCGCGGTATCTGCGAATTGAACGGTTACGACGACAGGAATTTTAAAATTGACGTGGCTGAACATTTTGAAAACGATTATGTCGACAGCGTTTCGGGGGATGGTTACGTGTTAAAAATCATGAATTCTTTAGATTCCAGGAAGCTGGATTTTGTTGATGCTCAAAACCAACTCTTGATTTATTTGGGTAAGTTCGTAGTTAAAAAAAAAACATTGTTTTGTATTGTTTTACACAGAAGCTTTATTTGCCATTAATAAAATATTATACATTTTTAATTGAAACACAATATTGTACGAGGTAAAGTAGAAAATATGTAGTTAAATGTTAACCTGTTTATTATGTTCATGCGTTTCTCCTTTCTTTGGCTACTTCTGTTCATTACTTCCCTTTATTTCGCCTAATATTCTTTCATAATATAGTGTTAATTGTTGTTGTTTTGTTCTAACATTCACCCTTCACCTTCACTAATTGTGAGTTGGCAGGCATAGGAGTTTGTTTTTGCTGTTCTTTAATATCGACTCAGAAAGTAACTTATGCGGCCTTTAATGA
Organism: Prosopocoilus inquinatus; assembly: GCA_036172665.1. Classification (NCBI taxonomy): domain Eukaryota; kingdom Metazoa; phylum Arthropoda; class Insecta; order Coleoptera; family Lucanidae; genus Prosopocoilus; species Prosopocoilus inquinatus. The sequence goes on from CM069877.1 coordinate 38,743,400, forward strand.
AATTACTTGTCATCAACATTAGGCAGACAAAAGTCTGAGACCAGCTAGATGAGAAAGTTAAATAATTGAGAATGTGAAACATTGAATCTTCTACAAAGGTAAATTTCAAGCACTAAAAGTTTCGCAGACTGAAAAGGAACCATCTAAGTTATTTTTAAATTTGAAAAAAATTGCATAACTTAAAATATTTTCCAGGTAATAACGCGATTAATTGCCCGACGCCCGTACCCAATAAAACCGGAAGTTGCTACTCTTTGGAAAAATTACGCAGCGGCTCACATGTAATTCGGCTGATGAAATTTATTCCAGGTGTGATACTATCGAAAGCACCAGTGCATTCTATCCTGTATTATGAAATTGGAACTTACGTTGCAAATTTGGATAAAACACTTCAAGTACATAGTGAATTTATTTTCAATTATTGCTAATTAAAATTTAGGGGGGGGGGATTAATTTTTGAATCATTGCAGCAATTCAGCCATCCCATCTATAAAACACACAAGACCCTCTGGATGCTGGATTCAGTACCTGAGCTTCGCAAGTTTCTGTTCGTGATAGAAAACGTCGAAAACCGACGACTAATTGAGGACGTGATTCGTGAATTTGAGAGGAGAGTTTTGAGTGACGCAAACAAATTAGAGAAGGGCGTGTTACACGGTGATTTCAACGAACAAAACATATTAGTGGAGAACGTTGAGGGCGATGATTGGCGAATGAAGGCCGTCTTGGATTTCGGCGATAGCCAATTCTCTTGCTATCTATTTGAACTGGCGATTACCATGACTTACGCCATGATAGTCGGCAGGAGTTTAGACATGGGTGGTTACATATTGGCGGGGTACGTTAGGGTAAGAAAAATTCCAGAAAAGGAATTTTTGCTGTTGAAGGTACGCATGTATCTCCGAGTTGTTCTCCTTTTTTTGACAACAACGTTCAACGTTTCAGATATGCGTAGAAGCAAGATTATGTCAGTCGTTGGTGATGGGGGCTTACGCCAGCGCTCAGAATCCTGATAATTTATACGTATTAACTACTTCTAAACCAGGTTGGATGTTGCTTCAAAAGCTTCACTCGAAATCCGAAGAAGAAATATTGAAGCAGTGGAGGGATGTTTCTCTTGAATATCGTGGATGATTCTTCATCGAGATATTTTAGTAAATTTCATTTGAAGATGCATGCAAGTATCTGTCAACCGATTTCTGTAACTTAACAACTTGATAAGGAATAAGACAAAAAAAAACATTTATTATAATCCTAAGGGGGCTAGTCACAAAGCTGAACTGATATAATCGACAACTTTATGGAGAGATAACTTTATGAAAAGTATAAACTGTTAACATTTATCTACATAAAGTTATAGACTGTTTTAGAAACCGCGTATTAATGAATAAATTGTGTCTATTCTGTATTTTACCGAACTAGAACCACGTCCTAAGTGCCATACGGTGTCGTAGCTACGAGCTGCCTAGAGCCCAGGGCAAGATTCTGATTCAGCACCCTCCTGAGACTTTGTTAGTGTACTCAAAACTAAAAATTGTGTAAGGAACTGCCTTTTTAAACGTTGGTTTTAATTTGGCAAAGTAGGAAATCCCAACGCTGCAGCACCTATTTGTAAGCGTGGTTTCCTAGGTAAGGAAGCTGGGTTAATTTAAATGAGAATTTTCTTTTCAAATTTAGACAATTAAGGAAAACCTCCCTTGATTACGCGTTCTGGTACGTTGCCACCACAGATGCATTCATTAATTTAACGATAAAAGGGACATCAGGCTCATTTAAGAAAGACAAAAGTTGTATTAGGAATTCTATTCTCATGTAATTACTCGGATTCTTTGCCTTGCCTTGATTTTCTATAGGCACACGATTCCTGGCTCAGAGACTGTACAGGTAATAAAATCCCTCGTGCACTGCAATGGATTTACTGAGCAATAATTTACATTGATGCAAAAATTAAACAATTACGTAAAAGTAAAAAGAAATTTTGAATAAAAGGTACCAAGATGTAATCAATTCCGTAATAATCCGTTGCTTTCTTACCACCCTGAGCTAGGCAACCCCCGAGTCTGGACGCCGGCAGCTCGTGACATGCTGGAGATGACCAACTCATGAAAATACGAGTACCTTTTAGGCAGAACGGAGTAACGGAGACTCTAGGAGTCCCCGAGGGTCTTCGATTAAATTCCGGGCTTCGAGGTTGGGTTTCACAGCACGTTAAACACCCACGCATTCGCTCATGTGAGGGGGTTTCTAGGGGATTAAGCTGCTATGGCAATAACAGGTTTAGGTGGACACTTATATTAATTTTGCTTTCTGGTCGGGATGCTTAATTGTTTATATTAAAAACTTCCACCTCTCCTCGCTTAACTATAGCCGCTGCCAAGGATGCCAAACTCAGAGGCTACGTTAACAAGTTTTAAAATGAAATTAGCACGGCGCGGCGGCGTGGAACACAGACGTATTTGCACTGTTTCTACGGGTATTGCGATCTTAAATTAATGTTTAGACCATAACGTTTCCTGGCCAGTTCTTATCTACTGGGAAAGTTTATATTGAAATGAAATAGAGGAATCCTGAATCAAAAAATAAATTAAAATTTCGAATAAAATATAAGATCGACTTTACGGGCGTTTACACTTGCGCCCTTTCGGATCTGCGCCCCTGGCACAAACTCTGTAAACAGATTACTAAAAGTTAGTCGACAGTGGCGTAGCTATAGGGGTTGCAGGGATTGCAAAGCAACCTGGCTCTAGGATTCCATAGACGCCTGTTCCTAAAATCTAAGGTAAGAAACCAAAATTGTTATTAGCAAGCATAATTACAGACATTTTCAGATTTTCCTGATTTCTAAAATAAAAAATCACAGAGGCGGAAAAGCAAAAACTTATTTCTAAGATTCTGATAAGCGCATATTTTCGAATGCAGAATAATATGTACATCTGAAATAAGTCAGAAAAGAAAGAAAATGAAAAAAAAATAACAAGAAATTCACCGAATCACCTTTAAATTAAAAGCAAGAGGATTACAATTAAAATTGAAAGCAACTGAAAAAGAATTCGAGGAGTACGTTTCAAGTATTAATTTCCAACGTGACGCCATCTGCTAACCCGCGCTTTACATTCGTAATTCGCCGGGAAAAGGTTAAAAAAAAACTGAAAACGCCAAGGTTACGAACGTTCAAAAACAACGTTCCCAAAAAACAACTTCTAATAAATGAATAAAATTCAAGCACAAAGCGAAAGAATTTATTACCATTTATGGCGCCATCTGTTACCTTGGATCGTAACTTTGTTCTCTTTATTTGTGGGGGAAGCAATTATTGTTGAAAAAACGCTAATAAAAATTCAAAAAATAACATTACGAAAAAAGACCATTTCGTATAAAGTTGAACAGAAACGGGAAGTTTCAAATAAAAGCAGCGCCATCTGTGAATCTGTATACAGTCGTAATTAATTTTGTTCCGTTCCGGGAAACAGTTTTTCAAAACAGTTGAAAACAAATTTCTTCTTCTTATCTATCCACAGATTAGGAAATGTATTATATGCTCGGATATAATCTAAGCATAATTATGAGAAGGTATCTCAAAAGGATGTTGTTCCTTACTGTATTTTTAAAGGAATAGGTTCCTAACAATTCCGCTAAAGTGTATCGCAAAAAAGGTAAACAAATTTGTCCATTTAGCTTTCTTTTTCATAATAGTAAAGGACTGAATCACTTAAGGAATTATTCTTCAGTACCAGACTGGGTAATTTTCTTTACTTTTTTATCAACTCTAGCCCTGAAATGAAGACGGCATATTTTATAAAGTAGTAAAATATGACTTTTTTAAAGGAGAATGTATTAAGATTTTTATAATTACAGGCACAGCAAGAGTTCACAGGAACTGCGCGCTATAAAATCCTAAAGTATAAAGAAAGGACAAGCAGTTAATTGTTTTTAATTTTTAATTGTTAGCATTCCTCTTGCATTTCCTTCAATTTGCGTCCGGAGAGTAGAATGGCTTCTGCAACATTATTTCTCAACATCAACGAGAAACAAAAAATAAACTGAATTAGTAATAAATCTTACCTTATCTATGGTTATAGATGTAATATCAACATTTCCGCGAATTTGAAAGAACTTTATTTTGTCGGTTGGTACGCGATGTGTAAAATCGAAAATGTGGCTGTAGTTAACGAACACCTTAAAAGAAAAAAGACGTTTTGTATTTCTAATGTAAAAAAGTAGTTGCAAGTCAGTTTTGATTGCAGAGGGTTTCCCGAGCATCCCCTGGATAGCTGTCAAAAGTTAGCCGTACGATGTCGTGACCTAAATTGTTTTGTGTTTCGTTGCAAAAGTATTTTTTCTTCAGAAAATTGCGTATTACATCGATGAGATTGTTTGGTAAAGTAAGAATGGAGAGACTACGATGATTGGAATTGCAATGTCTTATCTTGTATTTACTGTACCATGCGGTACAAGTAAATAAATGAGAATAAGTCTTGTTACATGACATTCAGCCCGAGTACGTATCCCATTCAATCGTCATAACGTTCACGTTATGTGAAGGACAAACGTTATTATGTCTACGTTATAGCGATTGAAAGGGATACGTTCTCGGGCTGATTACCTGTTACAAGTATGTATCCTGAGATGTATCTTCATAATACTGTTCCACAAGTTGTTTTGTAACAGAAAATGAAATGTATTGCGATTTAAATTAGAATGTTAACTGATAATAAAATATTCCTTATAAATTTTCCTTTGCTTTCAAAAAATGGACACACATTACTATAAATGTGTCTTATACTTACACTGAAATAAGGCGCTTGCGATAGGATTATGATCTTGAAAGGCCGTCCGCCTCGAAACGGCGTATCCCTAGTCAACTGTTCCTGTTGCCAGCCCTTGTTATGTACGAAATTATTGGACGCGATGTTTCCTTCTCCGTATCGAACAGCAAATTGGCAAGCAATATCTCCGGTGCTCCCGAAAGGTGAATAAGTTAGAAAGTTGAGGCTGAAAACTTGCCTGAAATAAAGACTGCGTATGAGGATAAGTAAAGTTTGCGTTGTTGCAGATCATACTCAGATGCGTAGGCACGAGGAATTCCTGTGATTAAGGCACGTGATCCTACTGGGAAACCATTGGGTAAAGGCCATGCATGACCAGTTACCTGGAAAGTTGAAAAAATTAATTTGCGTTTGCTTTCGCAAAAACAGCAAAAATCTAAACTTACGTCATCAACGGCTATTGACGTCACAGTGACGCTGGCAACAACATGTATATATTTTATTCTTTGAAGCGGCATGCGGTAATCGAAATTAAGAAAGTGTTTTCCGTCAACGTATACCTGTAAAAGAAAATTCAGTTTTAAAAAATTTACTCTATATATTTTGAAATAAATAGTTTGCAGATATCCCAACTCTATTTACCTATCATTCAATAGGTACCTTGAAAAAAGTCAGATATAAGAAATAGAAGTCTTAGTTATATATTGCTGCAAGATATTGGAAAACTCTGTTTATGTTGGCAGTGTTTTACAACACTTTGCTGACAATACTACATGTTTAATCAGAATAGGGTCACCCTGTAATATAGAAGCAAGTATACGTAATGGCAATTTAATTATCTTTTTTCTTGCTTCATCTTTACTTTCATGTCTCACTCACACTAAAATGAGCCGGTTCAGCCATAATCATAATCTCAAACGGTTGTCCCCCTCGAATCGGCGAGTTTCTATTCAATTGTTCGTGTTGCCAACCGTCACCGTGTAGCCAAGTATTGGTTGCTATGGTTCCGTCTCCGTATCGGGCGGCCAAATGGAAGGCCATGTCGCCACTTTCGCCGTAAGGCGAATAGGTCAGTAGGTTGATGCCCAGGGCCTTACTGAAATAAAAAGCACCACTTGAGAAGAGGGCTTCTGTTTTAATTATTTATAGATCATACTAATCGGCATCTGCGATGGGAATTCCTTTGATTATAGCTGTTGATCCAACTGGGAAACCATTGGGTAAATATCGAGCATTCTCGCTTAACTAAAAGAAATAAAATTATTTGTTAATAATATAATGGACCAATAGTTTGTATTTTCTTCTTCGTTTTCCCACAACCACAAATTTATCAAGTGATAGGAATGCAATGTTTCAGTGTTGCCAACTCGGTTATAAGTTATAAAACTGCGCTGCACCAGTGTTTGATTAAAACTGCCATAGCGCCAATTGACGGTCAACACCAACGCCAGCGTCAACGCAGCCGAGATTGGTGGGAGACGTACTGGAATTTTTATTTTTTATATTTGTATCTAATGCAGTACTAAAATCCAGTTGAAAGTATTTTTATAATTATGTTTAAGTAAGTATACTTTTTAACAGAAATGTAAAAGCTTACATAGTTAATATTCTTACTAGTCAGTGTTGCGGTAATTTTCAAAAGGAGATACAATGCGTTGTTATCCTTTTGTACGAAAAATTTCATTTGTATAGCAGATAAAGTTACAGCATAAATTGTTTGACTTAAATACTTACAGCATCTGGAAGTTTAGAGACGAGAAAAACCCAAAGAACTAGCGCGTACACTTTTTCACTCGGTTTCTGCAACATTCTTGTCAAAGAAGGCTGCACATAGAAGACTGCACTGAGAAAAATAATGTGTTGGATCAGTTGCATTGTTTATATACATCCCAAAAGTGTTGTTCATTTAACGTGTTTTCTGTTGAAAGAACACTCAGAAAAATAATGAGTTGGGTCAACAGAAAACAAGTTAAATTAACATCACTTTTGGGATGTATATAAACAATGCAACAGATTCAACACATTATTTTTCTCGGTGTGTGTCAGACGTATTCTTTATATAATTTTGTAGAACAACAAACAACGATAATGGAACGGCGATAAAACTGAATGATTAATTACTTTGAGAATATCTACGAATAAAGTTCATGTAGTCTTAAGTTTATTTATTAAAACAATAGTGATTAATATTTAATGTCTTATTTTTTGTTAATGCGATATTTTTTTTTTGTTGTTACTCAATTCCTGTGGGTTTCCTTTTGACGTCAACAAGAGCAAAAGTCATTAAAAGCGTATATTTCGGTATTCTTTCATATACAAATTCATTAAAATGCAATAAGGCAATGGAGATAGGCCAACATGTTGATATCTTAACTCTTTTGGCTCTTTTAGAACCAAGCCATAGAATCATTATTGAATCAACGGCAGAAACAGCTGAAATAGATTTGTAATTAAGTAATTCACTCAAATAAAACCACTTTGAATTGTAAATTCAGGTTTTAATGTTGCAGATAGCTGCAAAGATGAGTTGCTACGAGTTAGTCGATAAAGACAATGCTGGTGAAACTGCCAGTGAAGCTACAAAAGGAGCAATATCCAACTGTTCAGGCTAGTTTACTGGAGGACATTTAAATCTTTCAAAAAACCGATCTCATTGCAAATGCTGCTGCCCTGGGATACTTCACCATCATATGCATGCAAGCTGCAGGGACTGTATAAAACCTTCATGTGCATGGTACAGGAAAGTCAAAGCCTGAAAACAAACATCTTCAGCTAAGCGAAATATCATCTAAAAAAAGAAACTGTTCGTCTGTTTACCTACTTATTTTATATGTCTAAGACTTGAGTTTTTCACCTCCTGATAAATCTAATAGCCAGGTAATATCCCTGGAAAGCATTGTGTCAATAATGATTTCCTACGATATTATAGGGTAGATGAATTTATTAGAAGGTGAAGAAATCGGACCTAAGACAAGGTCTTCTTACTTCCTTGTAAATTTCTTTACCCCATAAAATCCTTGCTTGGAGGCAATGATTTCTAAGCATATTATATGCAAATAAATTTAAAAGGAATTTAAAACACCGGGCCTGCGTAACTTGATAAATTGTTTTGTTGAATTTTCAAAGATAATTGTAATTCTAATAGAAAATAAAAAATAAATGATTTAAAAAATGTATACTTGTGCGTTTCTCAGACTTTTGTTTTAATCATGTTATAATGAATGCGCGGACGAAAATTTACCTTGAGCTATCGCTCACGTAAAATTTGCCATAGTTCAATCTCTCAAGACCCGTAAAACAAATGACTAAAATTATAAAATACTATTCAATTAAAACGCATTAAACATCTTGCCATCTGTCAAGACAAGAGTGTATTTTCCAACGCCTTTTGTCAAAAAACAATAGACGAACGCGTTCTCGAGTAGAATTCACAGAGCTTTTTTTCAGCTTTCCAATGTTTTTTACCGAAAAATAATAGACGAACGCGTCCTTGAGTTACGATCAAGATTCAAAAACGATGCGTTTTTTATTTGCTCAATTAACTGAAGGTCTCTTCTTTCACTCGCGGTTGCGCTTGTGACTTTGGAATTTGATTTAAGCGTGGACTTTACAGAGCTTTTTCTCAGTTTTCCAACGCCGTTTACCAAAAAACAATCGGCGAACGCGTTCTCGAGTTACAATAAAAATTCAGAAGTGACACGTACTTTATTTGCTCAATTAACTGAACGTCTCTCCCTCCCCTTGTGATTGCTCTTGTAATTTTTGAATTCAATTTAAACGCGAGATCTACCGAGATTTTTCTCAGTTTTCCAACGCCTTTCAGCAAAAAACAATCGACGAATCGACAACGGCAAAAAGGAAAATGGGTGCGTTTTCCAAATAAATTTGTTTTTCGGAGCTGTCCCGACGAGGAAGCGGAACATGCGCAACTTCAAAAAGACAGGGTAGGCACTGCCCACCTTGCCCACTCCGACGAGACGCCACTGAATAAAACCCAGTGACAGCAAAAACAAGCAGACATCAAAAACATCTTTGGTGATGACGTGGGAGACAGCGAACGGGAAAAACGAACAATTACACGAGTGCGATTATATTAATAAGGTAATTAATATTTATTTAATTATTTAAAGCCTTTATTTGAAACAGTATTAAGTAAAAATCTTAGCCAACACGCCTCCCCGGCAAGCTTCAATAAGTTTAAGGAAATACGATGCCAAAAAAAAATTACATTTTTGAGTACCGGACCAAGGGTTACTTCGGACGGGTTTGCAACATCACAAGTACGCACTTGCATTCTTTGTGACCAAATTATGTAGTTTTAAGAGAATAAATTCTATTCCGACGTATATACAGGGTAAATTTCCATTACACTTTACTAAAACTGCCTGTTCCTAAAACCTAAAGTAAGAAACCAAAATTGTAATTAGCAAGCATAATTACAGACGGTTTCAAATTTTCTTGATTTCTAAAAAAAATCACATACGCGATAAAGCGAAAACTTATTTCTAAGAATCTGATGAGCGCGTATTTTCGAATGCAGAATAATATCTACGTCTGAAATAAATCAAAAAAGAAAGAAAATGAAAAAAAACAAGAAATTTACGAAAGCATCTTTAAATTAAAACCGGGAGGAATAAAATTTAATTTCGAAGCAACTGAAAAAGAATTCGAGCAACGCGTTTCAAGCGTTAATTTTCGACGTGACGCCATCTGGTAACTTGCGCCTTACGTTTATAATTTACAGGGAAAAGATTTAAAAAAAAAACTAAAACGCTAGGGTTGCAAACGTTCAAAAACAACGGTCCCAAAAAACAACTTCTAATAAATTAATAAAATTTAAACGGAAAGTGAAAGAATTCATTACCAAGGTTGGTAGAGCTGGACTGTGTATTAGAAGGTTGCCTTGATCAGCGGAGGGGACAGAGGATGCGTATCTCGTTACGTCAAGTCACGTAATAAATTCCATTGGGCATATTAACGAGATTTTTGCGTTATTTGATCAATAGGACCATAGAATTGATTCCATTTTTAATGAATTAGATTAAGCTTTAGGAAACAGATTAAAACTCACTCTATTTACTTCACTGTGACGGATAGAAGTTTCGTGTGACGTCACGAGTTACTTTTGCGGGGAGGAAATTTCAAACTGCATCTTAAATTGGAACAAGGCAACCTGCTAGATGCAGTATCAGTTTTATTACCATTTGTCGCGCCATCTGTTACCTTGGCCAGTAACTTTGTTCTCTTTATTTGTGGGGGAAACAATTATTGTTCAAAGAACGCTAAGAAAAATTCAAGAAATAACATTGCGGAAAAAAAAATTCGAATAAATAAAGTTGAATAGAAACGGGAAGTTTCAAATAAAGGCACCGCCACCTGTTAATCTGTATACAGTCGTAATTAATTTTGTTCAGTTGACAATAAATTTCTTCTTCGAGAAAGCGTTTCACAAATAGTTGAAGCGTTACTACCGCTAGTTGCAGGGGGCTTTTCTAATGAACAATAAACATATATGGCGCCATCTGTAACCACGAGTCGTACCGTAATATCATTTGCGCTGAAACAATTTCAAAGAAGCAACTGAAAACTTAGAATAAATAAGATTCAAATTTGTAGCGCCATCTGTTACCATGAGTCGTAACTCAAAATATTCAAGAAATAACGTTACGAAAAACAATTTTCAATGAAGTTGAATGAACGGGAATATTAGAACGCAAGAAATAACCCACTTCTTCGAGAAAGAAGTGTCTGAGGAACAATTGAAGCGCACCCCGCTTAGCACTAGTTTCCAGGAACTTTTCTAACCTAGAATGATTTACAACTCCTGTCACTTTTTAGACGTAGGATAATCCAGAAGTAATGAAGCAGTTTTGTTGTACAAAGTTTTAACGAAATAGTTAAATTTTGATATTAAGGCGCTGATTGATTGAAATTTTGCAACCCGGTGGCATGACTTTTAGCTACGCCACTGTTAGTCACATTGAACACATAAGTTTCAAAACAAGATAGTAAAACAAAATTATGTAAAGTCCCTAGATCTATCAAAGTAGCGAAAACTTGCGCCATATTGATTCCCTGTTTAGCGCCTACAAAAGGATAAGTCTCATGTTTAAATGACTTTTTTATTGGTGATAGAAATGTTTTGTTTCACGTTCTCATTCTGGTTTGTCTATAATTCAGTGGAAAGGTACCAACTTTAATCAGGTCGTAAAGAAAAGTAAGCTGTACGTAAGATTTTTTTTTCAGTTTTTTGTTCATTTTTCACAAACGACAAAATTTAACCTGAAGCTTTAGCGAAAGTTAGGGGACATGCTGTATGTGCAGAACAGGCACAAATAAATTGTGAATTGATCACAATAAAACAGTCAAGTAAATTAGAAACATATTTTTATTATTTATCGTAAATAGCTTTTTCGAATAGTTGACTCTGAAAGCACTGATCGTCCAGATTTCTCTAGAAACTGTTTAAAAATGTTTTTTCCAGTTTTCTCCTGGGTATATTTGCTGCCGCAAATACTTCACACAGGTCTTCATAAAACTTCTTCTTTTCCAGAAATTGGCTGGGTAAGGAATGTATGACCTAATAGTTATTTCTTTTAATATTAGATTAATGCTGTAATGTCTTTTCGTGCTGCTGCACATGATTTATTTTTTAATTAAAATGTCAATAGCATGAAACGTAAAAAATATCTCAACTCACCCCTTTACTTCATGCTTGGAAAAAAAATACTTCTCCTCAGTTGCAAAACAAGGTGGGTTTATAATTCATTCTCAATTTAAAGCACTCATTTGTTCGTTTCTCTGACAATTCTTAAAAATTTGAAGTTATCTGCCTAGAATCTTTTAAACAATCAAATAATATAGATACGTTTTCTGTAAGTAGGAAATTTAAAAGTCGGGAATGAAAGAAGAGATATTTGGTTTCTTTTTTTTATTAAAGCCGACTCACTAAATAAAAATGAATTGTGGTCCCTCATGCATTTTGGCTTATATCAATGAAAACATTTATAGAAACAAAGATACCGTTGTCTCTAGTTATTTCGGCATTTTGAATAAAAAAAGCCGCAATTCTTACCTTCAGGGGTTGTCCACTATCATGCTCATTTAAAACGACAGCAATTGAAAGGGGATGACCACGACGCTCTGTTTTAAATGCTTGTCGCTGAATGTTCATAATGGTACGGTTTGCATGCAAGAGTATAGTTTTTCTTGAGTTTGATAGTACAAGATTCTAATAAATTGTCGCAGCTATAATTTCTTTAAATAATAATAACGGCTGGATTCAATTTTTAATCCAGTTTTTATTAAAATTTTATGCAAATTAAAAATTTATTCTGAAAATTTTCAGAAAAGAGGCACAGAGTACGCATTTTTAATTGAAATAGACAATTATGCATGAATAGGCAAAACCAGACATTATTAAACTTTACTATTTGCACAGTAACTACGTGAAGCGTATTCAAAACAAGATCCTATCAAAGTAGTGTTTAACGAACAGAAAAGGAAAATGCCTGAACTTCCACAGTCTGATCATTATATTCTTCATCGATGTTTCTATACCGAGCCATTTTTTTTTTTAATTCAGAATGTATAGACAACGAATTACATGTTTAATAAAACTTAAGGTTGCCTAATTTCTTTTAATTTACTACAGAAACTACGTAAACTACATTTTCTACATTAAAAATTACTTCTAATATAGTTTTTGTAGTAAATATGCTTTTACATGTAGTTTTCCAAACCCTGGCCGTATACTACGTGCGATGTGGTATTAAATGAAGACACTATAGTTACCTACCTAATTAGTATTGTCAGCTTGCTTGCGTCAATACCTCTTGCCAATTTTTATTTATTTTTTTTAACTATCCCGATTTGACGACCAAGAAATCTAGCAATCCTATTTTTATAAACGACGGTTTCTAAGAATATTATGTGATAAACAAATTCGTAAATATAGTACATTTGTTCAAGGACACTTGATTGCATATATGTATATTGACCTTCCAAGACAACATTAATAACTTCAAGCTACTCGGTTCTTGTGTTACTTACAGTTGTCAATTTCACGTGTGCGATCGTCTTAACAAGGTAATTAGTATTTAATGTATTTAATAGTTTAATACTCAATTAACGAATTATTCTTCAGTACCAATCAGACTGGGCAATTTTCTTAACTTTTTTATCAACTCTAGCACTGAAATGAAGACGGCATGTTTTATAAAATGGTCAAATATGACTTATTTTTAAGGAAAATGTATTAAGATTTTTATAATTACAGGCACAGTAAGAGTTCACAGGAACTGCGCGCTATAAAATCCTAAAGTTTAAAGAAAGGACAAGCAGTTAATTGTTTTTAATTTTTAATTGTTAGCATTCCTCTTGCATTTCCTTCAATTTGCGTCCGGAGAATCGAATGGCTTCTGCAACATAATTTCTCAACATCAGCAACAAACAAAAAATAATCTGAATTAATAATAAATCTTACCTTATCGATGGTTATAGATGTAATATCGACATTTCCGCGAATTTGAAAGAACTTTATTTTGTCGGTTGGTACGCGATGTGTAAAATCGAAAATGTGGCTGTAGTTAACGAACACCTTAAAAGAAAAAACACGTTTTGTATTTCTAATGTAAAAAAGTAGTTGCAAGTCAGGTTTGATTGCAGTGGGTTTCCCGAGCATCCCCTGGATAGCTGTCAAAAGTTAGCCGCACGATGTTGTGACATAAACTGTTTTGTGTTTCGTTGCAAAGGTATTTTTTATTCAGAAAATTGCGTATTACATCGATAAGATTGTTTGGTAAAGTAAGAATGGAAATATTACGGTGATTGGAATTGCAATGTCTTGTATTTACTGTAACATGCGGTACAAGTAAATAAATGAGAATAAGTCTTGTTACATGACATTCAGCCCGATTACGTATCCTATTCAATCGTCATAGCGTAGACGTTATGTGCAGAACAAACGTTATTCGTATGTATCGAGACAAAAATAACGTTCGTCCTTCACATAATGTCTACGTTATAGCGATTGAACGGGATACGTTCTCGGGCTGATTGCCTACCCATACGAGTATGTATACTGAGATGTATCTTCATAATACTGTTCCACAAGTTGTTTTGTAACAGAAAATGAAATGTATTGCGATTTAAATTAAAATGTCAACTGTTAATAGTAAATATTCCTAATAAATTTTCCTTTGCTTTCAAAAAATGGACACACATTACTATAAATGTGTCTTATACTTACACTGAAATAAGGCGCTTGCGATAGGATTATGATCTTGAAAGGCCGTCCGCCTCGAAACGGCGTATCCCTAGTCAACTGTTCCTGTTGCCAGCCCTTGTTATGTACGAAATTATTGGACGCGATGTTTCCTTCTCCGTATCGAACAGCAAATTGGCAAGCAATATCTCCGGTGCTCCCGAAAGGTGAATAAGTTAGAAAGTTGAGGCTGAAAACTTGCCTGAAATAAAGACTGCGTATGAGGATAAGTAAAGTTTGCGTTGTTGCAGATCATACTCAGATGCGTAGGCACGAGGAATTCCTGTGATTAAGGCACGTGATCCTACTGGGAAACCATTGGGTAAAGGCCATGCATGACCAGTTACCTGGAAAGTTGAAAAAATTAATTTGCGTTTGCTTTCGCAATAACAGCAAAAATCTAAACTTACGTCATCAACGGCTATTGACGTCACAGTGACGCTGGCAACAACATGTATATATTTTATTCTTTGAAGCGGCATGCGGTAATCGAAATTAAGAAAGTGTTTTCCGTCAACGTATACCTGTAAAAGAAAATTCAGTTTTAAAAAATTTACTCTATATATTTTGAAATAAATAGTTTGCAGATATCCCAACTCTATTTACCTATCATTCAATAGGTACCTTGAAAAAAGTCAGATATAAGAAATAGAAGTCTTAGTTATATATTGCTGCAAGATATTGGAAAACTCTGTTTATGTTGGCAGTGTTTTACAACACTTTGCTGACAATACTACATGTTTAATCAGAATAGGGTCACCCTGTAATATAGAAGCAAGTATACGTAATGGCAATTTAATTATCTTTTTTCTTGCTTCATCTTTACTTTCATGTCTCACTCACACTAAAATGAGCCGGTTCTGCCATAATCATAATCTCAAACGGTTGTCCCCCTCGAATCGGCGAGTTTCTATTCAGTTGTTCGTGTTGCCAACCGTCACCGTGTAACCAAGTATTGGTTGCTATGGTTCCGTCTCCGTATCGGGCGGCCAAATGGAAGGCCATGTCGCCACTTTCGCCGTAAGGCGAATAGGTCAGTAGGTTGATGCCCAAGGCCTTACTGAAATAAAAAACTCCACGTGAGAAGAGGGCTTCTGCTTTAATTATTTATAGATCATACTAATCGGCATCTGCGATGGGAATTCCTTTGATTATAGCTGTTGATCCAACTGGGAAACCATTGGGTAAATATCGAGCATTCTCGCTTACCTAAAAGAAATAAAATGATTTGTTAATAATATAATAGACCAATAGTTTGTATTTTCTTCTTCTTTTTCCCACGACCGGGACCACACATTTATCAGGTAATAGGAATGCAATGTTTCAGTGTGGCCAAGTCGGTTATAAGTTATAAAACTGCGCTGCACCAGTGTTTGATTAAAACTGGCATAGCGCCAATTGACGGACAACACCACCGCCAGCGTCAACGCAGCCCAGATTGGTGTGAGACGTAATGGAATTTTCAGAGCCCGATTGACGAAGTCATTATATTTGTATTTAATAATTATATTTAAGTATGAAGATATATTTTTTTAATAGAAATGTAAAAGCTTACATAGTTAATATTCTTACTACTCAGTGTTGCGATAATTTTCATAAGAAGAAGATACAATGCGTTATGCTTTTGTACGAAAAATTTCATTCGTATAGCAGATAAAGTAACCGCATAAATTGTTTTACTTAAATACTTACAGCGTCTGGAAGTTTAGAGATGAGAAAAACCCAAAGAACTAGCGCGTACACTTTTTCATTCGGTTTCTGCAACATTCTTGCCAAAGAAGACTGCACAGAGAAGACTGTAGCAGATATATTCTTTATATAATTTTGTAGAACAACAAACAACGATAATGGAACAGCGATAAAACTGAATGATTAATTACTTTGGCAGTATCAACGAATAAAGTTCATAAAGTCTTAAGTTTATTTATTAAAACAATAATGATCAATATTTAATGCCTGCTTTTTTGTTAATGCGATGTTTATTTTTTTTTTGTTACTCAATTCCTTGGGGTTTCCTTAGTTTTTCTTTTGACCTTCAGTGTTATCAACTAGAGCAAGAGTCATTAAAAAGCGTATATTTCGGTATTCTTTCATATACAAATTCACTAAAATGCAATGTGGCAATGGAGATAGGCCAACATGTTGATATATTAATTCTTTTGGCTCTTTTAGAACTAAGCCACAGAATCATTATTGAATCAACGGCAGAAACAGTTGAAATAGATTTGTAATTAGGTAATTCACTCAAATAAAACCACTAACCCTAAAACACTAACACTAAACCCCCTAAAATCCCCTAAATTCAGGTTTTAATGTTGCAGATAGCCGCAAAGATGAGTCACTACGAGTTAGTCGATAAAGACAAGGCTGGTGAATATGCCTGTGAAGCTACAAAAGGAGCAATATCTAACTGTTCAGACTGGTTTACTGGAGGACCTTTAAATCCTTCAAACACCGACCTCATTGCAAATGCTGCTGCCCTGGGATACTTCATCCTCACATGCATGCAAGCTGCAGTAACTGCATAAAACTTTCATGTGCATGTTACAAGAAAAGTCAAAGCCTGAAGACAAACATCTTCAGCTAAAACAAAATATCATCTAAAAAAAGAAACTGTTCGTCTTATTTTATATGTCTACTTATTTTATATGTCTAAGGCTCGATTTCTTCACCTCCTGATAAATATATCAGCCAGGTAATATCCCTCGAAATCATTGTGTCAATAATGATTTGCTACGATATTATAGGGCAGATAAATTTATTAGAAGGTGAAGAAATCGGACCTAAAACAAGGTCTTTTTCCTTCCTTGTAAATTTATTTACCCCATAAAATCCTTGCTTGAAGGCAATGGTTTTTAAGCATATTACAGGTAGGTAAATTTAAAAGGAATTTAAAACACCGGGCCTGCGTAACTTGATAAATTGTTTTGTTGAATTTTCAAAGATAATTGTAGTTCTGATAGAAAATTAAAAATTAAATGATTTAAAAAATGTATACTTGTGCATTTCTTAGATTTTTGTTTTAATTATGTGTATAATCAATGCTCGGACGAAAATTTACCTTGAGCTATCGCTCACGTAAAATTTGCCATAGTTGTTCAATCTCTCAAGACCCGTAAAACAAATGACAAAAATTATAAATTACCATTTAATTAAAACGCATTAAACATCTTGCCACCTGTCACTAAAATCTTGCAATCTGTCTCAGTCTCAACGACTTACAAGAAGCAGCAGCAAGACTACCAGCACCACCACCAGCAAAAGCAGTCCTGAGGATGTTCTTCTGCAATGGAGAACGAAACGCCGGCAATAGAAGAAATCCGAGGAGAAATGCGATTCCAACCGGAAGTCAGGATTAAACAATGGACGACGGTCGCCGAAGCCTTCAAGTGTTATAAAATGTAATGAGGAGTCTCAAATATTTAAAAGGATGCTATGAAGATTTGATAATCGTTTAACATCAGTGTTCACGTTTAAGATTCTACGAGAGGGTGGGAGGGGGCGTGTATATCAAAACACAGCTCATAAGGGGGTCGCGAAACCGAAAAGTTTGGGAAATGCCGCTATAGCTGCTGAAATAAAGTCTCGAGATAGTGTGCTACCTACCTGTACAGGTATCGCAAGTGATCGCCGTGACAGACGTTTCGGCGTCGCCGGTCAGCCCCAGTGGGATAGGGTGGGTAAAAAATAAAAATAAACTAAATCTGAACTAACACACAGTACCAACAAAACAAAATAAAGGCGCCACTTAGTTTCTTTTGGGCTATGGGGAAGCGCGGGGAAAAATCAAGAAAACCACGACTCATCCAAGATACGATTCATAAATAGTTTTATTGAATGCAAAACAAAAACATAAAATAAACATAAATTCAGTGAAACGCAAAACAGAATATTAAACCAGTATAAACTGAGAAAAAATCGCAAATGCAACGTAATTAAAAGCTAAATCTGGCCGCAACAGCGCTAATTACATTTCTCATACATGAATGCGCCTAAAATAAACGCATCGGTGTCTTTAAAAATGACAGGAACGGTACAGAAAAATGTCAAACAGCGAACCCAAATAAAATCAACGCGCACTGCGTAAATACACGCCGTTATCCCGCAGGAATGCTCGTAAAATAAAACAAGAATAACGAAAGGCAAGCAAACCTTATCCCTACGCGATTCGCACAGCGATCGGCGTGTTGGGCAGCTCCAAGGGGGTACGCCAGGACTCACGGGGCCGTGCAGATGCGGTGAACGGCCACAAATACCGTGAACTCTTGACGCATGTGGCGCAGAGGTAAGGGTACCCCTGAACTAAAGCCTGTAAGGAAGGAAGATACGCGATAGAAAGTGTCGAAGCGAAACAGAACAAACAACGACTCACCTGTCCGCAGAACTACTTGGAAGGGAACAGGCGTAGACAATACGAATGTATTATATTTCTCTTGTGCAACAGGTTAATCCAGCAATAAAAGCTGTTGATGAATCCCCCAACATTAATTTTGGGCGAAAACACACAAAGAAAACACACCAACGCGAGACGTGTTGTTGCACCGAGAAGTACGAGGACAATTCTGTTCTGACAAATCGCTTCGCGCAGGCGAACGGAAAAGAGATGGGGTTAGAAGAAAGAAGAGATAGGGTGTCTCCGCCAACCGCGACAGAATCTTACGTCAACGAGGACCAATGGGTTTAAAGACCAGGGTTCAATTTCTGTATAGCTTTCGTGGGAAAGAAATCGCTGATTTCACAATATGATGCAATAATGCGTAAATCAAAAATGCTAAATAAAGAATCTGTGCGACCGAAAAATTAACTTTCAAAACCCAAATTTTCCTTATCCTAATTTTTACAGGAAAACAAATAACACAGGGGAAATACTTTGAAAGCAAATCGGCGGAACGCAAAGAGTTCGCCGGGCGGTCTGCGAAAATATGTCACGGGGAGCAATATACAGGGTGATTCGGGATCGGACAGAAACTGAACGGTAACAAGTGGGCAAAATATAAGAGAAATCTGTAAATATCTAGTACTATATAATTGCAGCTCAATAAATATTTTTGCTTTGTCGACACTTACTGAGAAAAATTGCTATATTTTATCTTAAGTTTATAATATCGAGCCTTATTAATTAAGGGTGAGAGTGTGTGAACAAGTTCTACAGATTTTCTTATTTTGTAAATAAAATCCTTGATTAGCAAGAAAATAAAATCAGTGGCGGCTCGTAATGATTTACTGCGGGTAGGCAACAACTCCAAGAGGGAGTATATTTTCCAAATAAATTTGTTTTTCAGGGCTTGTAATTTTTGAACTAAATTTAAGCATGAGATTTACTGAGCTTTTTCTCAGCTTTCCAACGCCTTCTGCCAAAAAACAATAGACGAACGCGTTCTCTAGTAACAATTAAAATTCAAAAGCGACGCGCTTCTTATTTACTCAATTAACTGAACGTCTTTCCCTCCCCTTGTGATCGCTCTTGTGATTTTTGAATACAATTTAAACCCGAGATTTACCGAGATTTTCTCCGCTTTCCAACGCCTTTCACCAAAAAACAATCGACGAATCGACAACTGCAAAAGAGAAAGTGTGTGCGTTTTCCAAATAAATTTGTTTTTCGGGGCTGCCCCGACGAGGAGTCAGAACATGAGCAACTTCCAAAAGACAGGGTAGGCGCTGCCCACCTTGCCCACTCCGACGAGACGCCACTGAATAAAACCCAGCAACACAGAAACAAGCCGACGTTAAAAACATCTTTGGTGATGAAATGGGAGACAGCGAATGGGCAAAACGAAGTTACACGAGCGATTACTTCGGACAGGTTTGCAACGTCACAAATACGCACTTGCATTTTTCAAATTATGTAGTTTTAAGAGAATAAATTCCATTCCGACGTAAGTACGGACACATTACTAAAAATGCCTGTTCCTAAAACCTAAAGTAAGAAACCAGAATTGTTATTAGTAAGCATAATTACAGACGGTTTCAAATTTTCTTGATTTCTAAAAAAAATCATAGACGCGAAAGAGCGAAAGTTATTTCTAAGATTCTGATAAGCGCATATTTTCAAATGCAGAATAATATCCACGTCTGAAATGAATCAGAAAAGAAAGAAAATGCAAAAAAAAAACAAGAAATTTAAAGATTAAAATTAAAATTCGAAGCAACTGAAAAAGAATTCGAGGAACGCGTTTCAAGCGTTAATTTCCAACGTGACGCCATCTGGTAACTCGCGCCTTACGTTTATAATTTGCTGGGAAAAGGTTTAAAAAAAAAAACTGAAAACGCCAAGGTTACGAACGTTCAAAAACAACTTCTAATAAATTTATGAAATTCAAGCACAAAGCGATAGAATTTATTACCATTTGTAGCGCCATCTTTTACCTCGAATCGTAACTTTGTTTACTTTATTTGTAAGGGAGGCAATTATTGTCGAAAAACGCTGGAATAACATTACGAAAAAAAATCAATTTCGTTGAAGTTGAAGAGAAATGGGAAGTTTCAAATAAAAGCAGCGCCATCTGTTAATCTGTATACACTTAATTTTGTTCCGTTTAATTTCCGGGAAACAGTTTTTCAAAACAGTTGAAAACAAATTTCTTCTTCGAGAAAGCGTTTGAGAAACAGTTGAAGCGTTACTACCGCTAGTTGCAGGGGACTTTTCTACTGAACAATAAACATATGGCGCCATTTGTAACCACCAGTCGTAACTTTGTCTCTGTCATTTGTGCGGAAACAATTTCAAAGAAGCAACTAAAAACTTCGAATAAATAAGATTTAAAGGCAAAGCGAAAGAATTTATTAGCATTTGCAGCGCAATCTGTTACCATGAGTCTAACTTAAAATATTCAAGAAATAACGTTACGAAAAACAATTTCGAATAAAATTGAATGAACGGGAATATTAACTTTAGGAACTTTTCTAACCTAAAATGATTGAGAACTCCTGTCATTTTTTTAGAAATGGGATAATCCAGAAGCATTACATCAGTTTTGTTGTATAAAGTTTTAACGAAATAGTTAAATTTTGATTTTAAGCTGACTAAAATTTTGCAACCCGGCGGCTTGACGTTGAACACATAAGTTTCAAAACAAGATAGTAAAACAAAATTATGTAAAGTCCCTAGATCTAGGGACTTTAAAAATTATGTGCACAATAGAGTGTCTCCTATTATGAATTTCAACATCAGAAATAGATACATAAGAACTCTTAAATAATTCTCAGAAAGCTTTTATCAGTAATTTTCGTACTCTGACAAACAAAATTAATCAATCAGATATATGTGGTTAAGCAGAAATCAAATAAAGGATACGGAGTCATTTTATAGGCAATCTTTAAGCAGATCTAAATTAAAAATATTTCTAGGAATGGCAAGAACGAATTTTAAAATATCAAATACGGAAATACTGTTAAAGTTATGCTATGTTTAAATCTGTATAAATGTTCTTACATTACATCGTATGCCCATTTTTAACGCTTTCAGCTATTCTTCAGTTTACTTTTAAGTTTGAAAGAGTTGTATAAATGAGGCATAAGAGTTAACTGGTCCTGCGGGAGTTCTTAAAAGACCGGTTTCACAATTTCAACGTTAAATTTCCTTCAATTGCAGAGATTTTACTCTGAAACTATTTTAAAAGATAACTTTAAATTATAACTAACTTTAACCCAGCTAACAGAGTGACGTGGAAATTGCGTCATTTTTAAGTTGCTTGACGTCATTAATGTCATTTGTCCCGAAAGTGACGATACTAAAAACATCCGAAAAATATCTGGAAGTAAATTTTGATAAAACATGAACTTATCCGGTTTTTGCCCCAGTCTTCATTTGGTACTTAAAAAGTCTTAGGTGTCTTAACATGACTTTCCACGTTTTAAAGAATAATGTTATCATATTCTTCGTCGATGTTTCTATATCGAGCCAGGCTTTTAATTCAGAATGTATAGATCAATAATTACAATTACCCCAGGTAGCAAAAAGACATATTTATCACGTCACTTTTAGGAGTAGTCATTACCTTAAGGGGGTTTAAGAAAGACGTAAGAATAACTTTTGCCTAATCTGCATAATTCGGAGGTAAAATGACATCACTTAAAGGCGTTTCCTTAACGTCATTCAATGACGTTTCACAAATCTTGATTGATGACGTTTCCTTGTCGTTTCTTAAAAGTTTGTACCAACCACAACATTTGAACAGTATAGAATCCCAGCTGAGTGAGTAACGTGAAAAGGGCGCTACAATATATATTATATATATATATATATATATATAACTTCACCGTAGAACCAGGAGATCTGCTAGTAAGTTTCGACGTGGTCTCACTATTCACCAACATACCAATAGACGAAGCAGTGGATATCATTCATCTAAAACACCACATCCCAGACGACACCATGGACCTGGTGAAGCACTGCTTGAAGAACACCTACTTCATCTTCAAGAACCAACGTTATAAACAAGTAGAAGGATCACCCATGGGATCAGCATTATCTCCTGTAATCGCCAACTTATTCATGGAGGATTTCGAAGTACGGGCCATCGATACCGCAAGTCACAAACCACACCTGTGGCTCAGATATATGGACGACACCTTCATAATATGGAAGCATGGAGAAGAACAACTACGAAGATTTCTGCAACACCTGAATGAAATCCATCCGAAGATCAAGTTCACGATGGAAATCGAAGAAAACAACGAACTTCCATTCCTCGATGTACTTATAAAGAAAAAACCAGATGGAAGCCTTGGACATTCCGTATACCGAAAACCAACCCACACGGAACGGTACCTGAACGCGCAATCACATCACCATCCAGCACAATTGCAATCAGTGGTAAGGACCCTCGTCACCCGGTCCCAAAGATTGGCTGACTCAGAAAACAAGGTAGAAGAAATGAAGAAAATCCGCTCATCTTTAATAAAAAATGGATATCAGGACAAACAAATCAGGAAAGCCGAACACCAACGCAAACCCAAGACACAGGAAGAGGAAAAAGATATAGTAGGAACAGCATGCCTACCATTTGTTAAAGGGACAACAGAGAAGATCAGCAGAATACTCAAGAAACACAATATCCGGACATCATTCAACACCGACAAGAAAATTGGAAACATCCTGCCAACAGTCAAAACTAAAATACAACTGGAAAGCCAAGGCGTGTACGGAATTCCCTGTCAAGATTGCGACAAGGTCTACATAGGCCAAACAAATAGAAAAATAAGCGTCAGGAGAGAAGAACATCGAAAGGCCGTCGAGAAGGACGAAAAAACATCATCATTGGCACAACACGTAAAAGCGACTTCACACAAAATAGATTTCGACAACACCAGAACAATTGCCAGCATAGAACACAAGACCAAACGCATCATCCGAGAAGCGATAGAAATCGAGAAACATCAGATGAACTTAAACACCAGAGATGATGCCTTACGACTACCACCCACCTGGAGGCCAGTGATCCGAAAATCCACCGACCGTCGAGGACCAGTAACCCGAAGCCAGAAACCAGCGAACCCCGAAACATCAGGATTAGGAGAAATCAGTCAACAGGCACGACCCAATCAACCAACAACAAGAAGTCAAGCGGAAAAACTACCAAGCGTAACGACGCGTAACCGCAACACGGTACTTAAACCACCACCAGCGCGACCAGAAGCCACTGTGACTCGAGTAACGACGAGGAGCAGAAGCAGGCAAGCAGCAGCGAAGACCTGAAGATGGCAAGTGAGACCTTGCCGAAACGTTGTCAGAAGACAAATAGTTCTTTAGAGAACTCAACGCGGAGGACTACCCGGAAGAATACTACAGCATATATATATATATATATATATATATATATAATAAAATTGCGCCATCTTGTGTTTACATTCACAATTATTTACTTGTTATTATTTCCCTTAATTTAACAATTCTAATATTAGTTTTGGTATAATTGGCCTCAGAAATATTCAAAGTATTTATTTACACTCTTTGCTTAATCCCAAAATTATTTTTAAACTAATAATTTTCAAAAATAAACATAGTAACATGTTCTCACTTTATATTAACGTGATAATGACGTCACTTTTACGACGTTACTAATATGTGTCGTATGACTCATTATATTAACGTCACTTTTGGGACATATGACGTTAATGACGTAAAATAACCTAAAACTGACGTAATTCCGACATCACTGTGCTAGCTGGCTTGGTTCAAAGAAACGATTCAGTTATTTTATGATACGAACATTTAACAAAGTATCTGAATAAGTGCTTTGAGCCATTCCATTCAAATACTATGGTTCGAACAAATCTTTAAAAGTCAATTAGTAATTTATACAAAATTTTGCTTATTAATAATAGGAGGTTTATCACCTAGAAATGACGGCAAAAAGACCTTCATATTAACAATTTACGACCAAGAAATCCAGCAATATTATTTTAACAGACAACGGTTTCTAAGAATATTATCTGATAAACAAATTTGTAAATATGGTACATTTGTTCAAGGACACTTGCTTGCGTATATATATTGCGCTTCCAAGATAATATTGATAACTTCAAGCTACTCGGTTCCCGTATTACTTACAGTTGCAGCTTCAGGTGTGCGATCATCTTAACAAGGTTATTAATATTTAACGTCTTTAATAGTTCAAATAATCAATATTAGTTTCTGTTTTAAAATTCGTCAGTCCTTCAGTAATTGATATTGTTTATAAACTAATATGTTGAATGTATGAATGTATTAAGATGTTTTTTCTTTCGTTTGACTTTATATGATACGATTTTTCATTTTTTAATTAATTATTAATTGATTGACTTTTGTTGTTTTTTACATTTACTCAATTTGAATTTGTTTCATTTTAATTTTTAATATTTACGCATTAAATTTTTGGTTGTCAATATCGTTTTTACTTTTTCTTAGATTTACATATTTTATTTATTATCTTATCTTCATCCACGATCGTCTTTTGTTTTTATTTTATTAGATTTGACGGATATTTTATTTTGATTACCATTTTATTTCATAGTCATATTTTTATTTCACAGTTTCACTCCCTTGTTTTCATACATTTTTACGTGAAACTATTTTACCTGATTTTTTAATTTACTTAGTATTTTCTGCTTTTTATAATATAAAGAAGACAAACTTCTTCCTCTACCCTAGGGGCCCCGCAAAAATTTCTCGCCGGGGCCTCGCAACTATTAAGGCCCGCTATACAAGTAAATAAATGATTAAAGCTTTTACGTTACAAATATGTATATCGAAATGTACGTGGGCCACTGGAAAAGTTTCTGGAAACGGTATGAAAAAACGCATATGAAATTTGGTAAACAGTATCATTGTATTTCGAAGTATTCGCCTTTGACGTTTTACACTCTAAAGATGGTACCTCAGAAACCAGTGTCCAGAATGTTTCAACCGCTGCTTCAGCCGACGAAAATCGCTCACCACGCATTTTATTTTTGATATTTGGGAACAAAAAGAAATCATTAGGTGATAAATCAGGTGAATATGGACAATGAGTCATTAATTCAATATTTTTGTTGGACAAAATATCAACTCTTTGTCGGGCTGAGTGAGAGCTGGCGTTGTCATGATGGAGAATAATTCGTCGATTTCGATTGTTTCTTCTTATTTGATCGATGACTTCCGGCAAACAAATTGTAGTATACCAATCAGCCTAAAGCCACGGTTACTACATGTCCAGTTAAACCAAAGAAACAAGCAATCATTTGCTTCGCAGCACTGCGTGAACGGACAACTTTTGTTGGTTTTGGTTCATTTTGAAATACCCAAACGGTAGATTGTTATTTACTTTCTGGCTCGTACGAATAGATCCACGTTTTGTCACCAGTAAAGATGTTATAAACTAAATTTGAACGACCTCCATTGAATTTCTTGAGCATTTCTTCGCACCATTTGACACGACCCTGCTTTTGCGCTTCTGTTAAATTGTGTGGGATCCAACGACTGCAAAGCTTTCGTACGTTCAAATGATCATGCAAAATCTGGTGTATTACTTTCATGTCAATGCGTAAGGATACTTGAATCTCACGGTATGTCACTTGCCGATCTCGCTCAATTTCACGCGCAGCATCTGCATTAGTGGCAGCAACAGACGTTGATGGATGACCTTCACGAAATTCATCACTGAGAGAGGTACGTCCACACTGGAATTCGGCAAATCAATTATAAACACTGCTCTTTGATGGTGCTTCATCTCCAGAGCCAAATGAAGCCGATCGAGGCATTGTTTCGGCGTTAGACCACATTCGAAATCCTAAAAAATCATGGCACGAAAATTTTCACGCGAGATTTCCATGTTTACACAAAATTACTTTTTCTCAAATGCTGTACAAACAAAACTAGTTCACTTGGATAGGAACTGTCAATAGATTTATAGGCGAAACACGACAAATTTTTCAAATATGACAGTTCACAAACGCTAACAATTGTAGACCTACTAGATTCCGGAAAATTTTCCAGCAGCCCACATAATGCAGTACTAACGTTCAATTGAAAGTATTTTTATAATTACATTTAAGTATATATTTTTAAATTCTTTCTTTCTAGTCAGTGTTGCGATGAGTTTTATAAGAACGAACAATTCGTTGTAATGCTTTTTGTACGAAAAATTTCGCTCATACAGCAAATGAAGTAAACACGTAAAATTATTTTCAACATACTGAACATACTATACTTACAGCTTCTGTTAGTTTAGAGGATAAGAGAACCCCAAAGAAACAGTGCGTACACTTTTTCACTCGATTTCTGCAACATCTTGCCAAAGAAGACTGCACCGAGAAGCCTGTAGCAGACGTATTTTTTATATAATTTTGCAGAACAACAAACAACGATAATAAAACGGCGATAAAACTGAATGATTAATTACTTTGGGAATATTAACGAATAAAGTTCATGCAGTCTTAAGTTTATTTATTAAAACAATAACGATCAATATTTAATGCCTTCTTTTTTTTATTAATACGATGCTTAATGTATATTACTAATTTCTTTGAGTTTTCCTTAGTTTTTCTTTTGAAGTTCTATATTATCAACAAGAGGAAAAGTCATTTAAAGCGTATATCTCGGTATTCTTCCATATACAAGTTCACTAAAAATGCAATAAGGTAAGAAGGTAGGCCTACACGTTGGTACATTAACTTGGTCCTTTTGGAACCAAGCCACAGAATTATTACTAAATCAACGGCAGGAACAGTTGACATAGATTTGTAATTATGATAATATAAATAAAACTACTTCGAAGCATGAATTGTAAACCAGTTGTAATGTTCCTTCCTATTATCTTGCAGACAACCGCAAAGATGAGTCACTACGAGGTAGTCGATCCAAACAAGACTCGTGATGCTGCCAATGAATTTGCGAGAGGAGCTATATCCAACGTGGGGGACTGGTGTACTGGAGGAGCCTCAAATTCTGCAAATGATCGATCTAATTGCAAATGCTGCTGCCCTGGGATGTTGCATCCTCACAAGCACGCAGCCTGCAGCAACTGCTCAAGAGCTTCATGTCCATGCCACAAGAAAGCCTAAAGTGAAATGTCGTCTAAAAAGGAAACTGTTCATCTATTTACTTATTTTAGATGTCTAAGGCAACGTCTTCTTACTTTTTTGTAAATTTATTTACCCCATAGAATCCCTGGAGACTACGGTTTTTAAGAATATTATGGGCAAATAAATTTTAAAAGAATTTAAAAGACCAGGCCTAGGCAACTTGATGAATTGTTTTGAATTTTCAATCATAATTGTAGTTCTAATAGAGGATCTAAAAATAAATGCTTTAAAAAATGTACACTGTGTATTTCTCAGAGTTTTCTCACAGCTACTTCGGAAACGTCACTTTGACAGCTACCACAGTAATTCGGCGTCAATAGCAGTTTTCGTTTCAACCAGCTTAAGCGTCAAGCTTACTGATAAAGTTGGCCGTGGTAGAACAGATCTTTAAGCGTTCTTTTCGTATCAAGTGAACTGATCTTTAGCTGCGCTAGTTTACGTTCTCCTTACCGCTGAAGCATCGAAAAATTGTAGGGTCAGTTTCGTTCAGTTAGGTGTTTGACGTTAGGAGTTTAATAATATATTTGCGTATTCTTTTCGTGTCGGCGTAATATCACTTGTGATCAGATCAGTTCAGATAACTTCGAGTTTAGATCACTTGTGAAACGAAAACACCTAATGGCAATAAATCGGGTCACGATACAAACACAAAATCAGACCGCCCTTTAGCAAATTGAGACGCACATAATTATTTTCAAGACGGTAACAATAATTGTAAAAACAATTTACAATTGTTCAATTGTTACCAAGACAGTAAATTTATCTTAAGTTTATAATATCGAGCCTTTACAAGGCTTTACAAATGACAGAATGTCAACGAGTTCTGCAGATTTTTTTGTAAATCAAATCCTTAATTAGCAAGAAAATAAAACCAGTGGCGGCTCGTGATGATTTACTGCGGGTGGGCAACAACTCCAAAAGGGGGTACATTTTTTAAATAAATTTGATTTTCAAGGGTTTAATTTTTGAACTAAATTTAAGCACGAGATTAACTGAGCTTTTCTCAGCTTTCCAACGCCGTTTACCAAAAAACTAAGGGCGAACGCGTTCTCGAATTACAATCAAGATCCAAAAGCGACGCGTTTTTTATTTGCTCTATTAAATAAACGTCTCTCCCTCCCGTCGCGGTCGCGCTTGTGAGTTTTGAAATTGATTTAAGCGTGAGACTTACAGAGCTTTTTCACAGCTTTCCAACGCCGTTTGCCGAAAAACAATGGACGAACGCGTTACATCGAGTTACAATCAAGATTCAAAAGCAACGAGTTTTTTTGTTTGCTCAATTAACTGAACGTCTCTCCCTTCCCTGGCGCTCGCACTAGTAATTTTTGAAATTGATTTAAGCTTGGAATTCACAAAGCTTTTTCTCAGCTTTCCAACGCCGTTTACCAAAAAACAATCGACGAACGCGTTCTCGAGTTACAACCAAGATTCAAAAGTAACGCGTCTCTTATTTGCTCAATTAACTGAACGTCTCTCCCTCCCCTCGCGGTGACGCTTGTGACTTTTGAATTTGATTTAAGCATGACATTTACAGAGCTTTTTCTCAGCTTTCCAACGCCGTTTACCAAAAAACTAAGGGCGAACGCGTTCTCGAATTACAATCAAGATCCAAAAGCGACGCGTTTTTTATTTGCTCTATTAAATAAACGTCTCTCCCTCCCGTCGCGGTCGCGCTTGTGAGTTTTGAAATTGATTTAAGCGTGAGACTTACAGAGCTTTTTCACAGCTTTCCAACGCCGTTTGCCGAAAAACAATGGACGAACGCGTTACATCGAGTTACAATCAAGATTCAAAAGCAACGAGTTTTTTTGTTTGCTCAATTAACTGAACGTCTCTCCCTTCCCTGGCGCTCGCACTAGTAATTTTTGAAATTGATTTAAGCTTGGAATTCACAAAGCTTTTTCTCAGCTTGCCAACGCTTTTTACCGAAAAACAGTCGACGATCGCGTTACATCCCACTAAGCATAGAATGTTACGTATCATTTCTGAAACATTTTCAATACAACAACACAGCAACATTTTGAACAAAATGTTGATAGAATAGCAGATTGAATTTGTACTACAACGCTCAACATAAATGGTACTCCTGCATGCGAACCAATGCGAACCACCCTTAAGAACATTCAGTGTAAGGGCTACGAAACTGTCAAATGGTATCATTTATGGTGAGCATCGTTATCTACCTCCTACCTCTTTCAAATGTTTATTGTTAAAAACGTAAAATGAAAAGGAATAGGAACGTTAAATCATAGTTTCCTAAAGAAAAATAAAATATCTGACAATCGAAAAAATACAGGGTGTTTGAAAATTGCTAGTACAAAAAAAACTGTGGCATCTGGAAATCCTAAGAAACCCAAAAAAAAAAACATTTTAAAAAATTTCTTTTATTACTTTTTTTATTTTTTTTCCATAAAATAACGCCATTTCCGTCACCTCATTACTTATGTAAGCGGCATTCATTTCAGTAATAACAATGTAACAACTATCATCTTAACTCAGTGGAGTAACAACAATTTTAGCCAAATTTTTATTAATTTTTATTTCGAAAACAAAAGGATTTTTATTGGAATTTTTTTTGCCGATAAATTAGTTATTGGGGATGGTGGGTTGATCACCATCCCCAATAATAACTAATTTATTTTGTACTGGCAATTTCCAAATATCCGGTATATATCGACTTCTTACACGTGACAAAAACTGATAGTGTTTTCTACTACCGTTCACTACATGCACTGAGTGTATCTCCAACTCATTTTATTACGTGAGGTTAGAAGAAGATGGGAGATACACTGAGTGCGCAATCAGTGCATTCAGTAGTAAACGCTATGAGTTAATTTTAAAATGTGGATATTAAGATTCAACTTTTTTTTTAATACCTGCAAATTAGCATATTTGTTGGTGAAAGTGGTCAATGCCAGAAGAAATTTAAAGTACTATTTTACTATACTACATTTATTTTTTTTTAATTTTGACAGTTATTGCGAATATCACAGAACCCGTACTGTTCAATCTACGGTACGTACTTTTGTTTCCAAGGCTACTCGAGGTGTTTTTTTGTTGAAGGCTCGTTATAAGTACACATTTAAAAATTACTCCTAATTAAAAAGTGACATTGCTTTAGGAAAAGGGAAAAAACCGCTGCAGTTAGGCTGCACTATCGCTTTGCGATAAATCCACGAAAGTGACGCTACATTTTAAAATTAGAATACAGAATGCAAAGAACACGCGTGAAAAATATAGAGGAAAATGTTTTATTTATTTTAGGTATTTGTAAAAGAGATACATTTCAGATTTTCAGTCACATCATCTAAAATGCTTTTATATTAATAAGGAAAAATTGAAATGTTGAAAAACTGATGAAGGGTAAATAATACGATTTTTTTAATTGTTTTGACATTATAATGTATTTATATATCATTTTCTTCATTTATATTTACAGAATTTTGCAACCTCACCGAGAACAAAATTTTTAGCACGAGAAAATAATGGTGAAGCCATACAATTTTTTGAAACAAATGTATGATTAACAGCGATTAGATAGAAGTTTTGGACCAAACTCAACTTATCAAATAGACACAGCTGATTACGTTCTATTGTACCCCGCCTGCAAGTACACCTATTCCGCTTGTTCAGTATTTAATAAGCTGATTAGATTTAATAATTATTATGATCTCCACGGCTTGTATTTTTATATTTGGTGTTTCAACATATTATTTTGATTGTAAATACATATACTGATGTCCACCGACGTTTCATTAATTGTATTAATAAACACTTTGCATAGTAAGATTCCTTCTGTGTAACAATTAGAAAATATAATCTATGTAGATACTTTAATACTGGATATACTTCATCTTTGCATTTGGAATTTATTAAATCTATCTCTGTCTCACAAAATAAGAAAAATCTCCTTTGTAACTACTTATTATGAATACAGTTCCGATTACAATGGCACCCTTTGGACAGCTGTTTCGACCCTGTTTGGGGGGCTACTCAGCAGAGGGATCGCGAAGTAATCAAACATTTTAAAGTTTACAAGTGTTAGAGCAGCTTTATTGAAGTGGACGTTAGCATGTGTTACATTGCTTCATATTGCTAAACTAAAAATTTGCACCAATAAGTACAGAATGAAGTAACATACAAAAAATATGTTAGGTAGTGATTGCTGCAGATTTTTAGTTTGCAAAATGATGCGATGCTAATGTGCGTTTTACTTCAAACTTATATATTGTGTTTCACTTCTCAGCTACAATCCCCTGACTTTTTAAATTTATTTACGGATCGATTCTAAATTTTTGTCAATTGTGCGTCCTTTTAAAACCAACATTTTCTGCTTATAAAGCCGCAGTCAAAAACAAATTGCAAAAATTAACATATTAGACTTTGTTTAATCACGAAAAGTTATAAAGAAATTTGGGAATTGGGGTTATTTCCTAGTTTTAAACAACATTTTTTTAATAACTTTTCATGATTAAACAAGGTGAAATTTTAAAATCGATCCGTTAATAAATTTAAAAAAGTACAGATGTGTGTAGATGAGAAGTGAAATACAGTGTCTTATCCTGTAACAGTAGTGCAATGTATCTGAAGGAACGTGAACGAAACATTCCTAAAGGAACGTTCATGAAACAAGTATAGGAAACATAATGATAATATTACGTTTAAATATTAATAAAACATTGCAATTTATGTTTATACAGCGTTAATAAAGAAACGTCGGGTCAACATTTTTATTATAACGTTATTCTACAACATCGCTTAATAGGACATAGAACTATCGGTATAACGTTACTTTCTACACTAAAAACGTTTAACCGGAAAAATTACGTCTGACTAAATAACGTTCAGAAAATGTTTACATAACATTTTTTTGCTTAGTGGGATCGAGTTACAATGAAGATTCAAAAGCGACGCGTTTTTTATTTGCTCAGTTAATTGAACGCCTCTCCCTCCCATCGCGGTCGCGCTTGTGATTTTTGAATTCAGTTTAAACGCGGGATTTACCGAGATTTTTCTCAGCTCTCCAACGCCTTTCACCAAAAAGCAATCGACGAATCCACAACTACCAAAGGGAAAGTGGGTACGATTTCCAAATAAATTTGTTTTTCGGGGATGTCCCGACGAGGAATCGGAACACGCGCAACTTCGAAAGGACCGGGTGGGCATTGCCCACTCCGACGAACCGCCACTGAATAAAACCCAACGGCAGCAAAAACAGGCCAATATCAAAAACATCTTTGGCAATGAAGTGGGAGACAGCGAACGGGAAAATTGAGCAGTTACACGTGTGCGATTGTATTAATAAGGTAATTAATATTTATTTAATTTAAGATAATTAATATTTATTTAATTATTTATTTGAAACAGTAAATGCCGTTATTTGAAACAGTCTTAAGTAAAAGTCAATAAGCTTAAGGAAATAAGATGCCTAAAAAAAAAACTATTACATTTTTACGTACCGTAACGTGAGGTTGCTTCGGACACGTTTTGTAAGGTTTTTCTTTGTGATTGTCGCTCTAAAAAATAAAGTAGAAATTTAAAAAATATGGAAGTAACGTGATATGTTGTTTATTGAATTCAGTAACAAGAAATGCAACGTTGTTGTTGATATTAAATTTATGAATTAGCTAAAGGTGTTCGAATTTACCCCATTCGTAACCGTTATTGTAAGAAAATAGTTTTTCAACTTTAAATGAACACTTTAAAGTTAAAAGGAACGCTGAACGTCTCACTATCGAGCTTTGTCAGGGGTCAAAAAGTTAAATTAAAAAAATTAACAGTGTTTAAAGTTTAAAAAGTATTTTCTTACAATCTTTGTCAGGGATAAGTTTATTATTGCATTAATAAATTCATGTAATTGTCATCATTTTCAATTAAATGAAAATGCAATAATATTATTTTATACAGGGAAATGAACCAATAACATGAACAGATTTAATTTCATCTAAAAATATGAACTAATGAAACGGAATTGGTTATTATTAAATGTAATAATTTATAAAAACCGGTTCGTAAAAGTATGAATTGTATAATTCGTATTGAATTTTTTTCTGTGCTGTATTTAGATATTGGTAAGGATGAGTCACTACGAGTTAATCGACAAAGAAAAGGCTGCTTCCCTTGCCAATGAAATTGCGAAGGGAACCGTTTCCAACTTTTCAGATTGGTTCAGTGGCGGAGCTTCGAACCCTTCAAACGACCGATCCAACTGCAAATGTTGCTGTCCCGGAATACTCCATCCTCACAAACATGCAGCTTGCAAGAACTGTTCAAGAATCTCGTGTAAATGCTACAAAAAAGTCAGAGCCTAAAATAATGAAAACCTCTTGAAGCTAAAATGAAGTCATTTATCTTATTATACTTTTATATTATGTCTTGATTTAATAAATTTACGTTTTGGATTTTATAAAATAAATATTTGTTATTAGAAGCATAAAAATAAATAAATCATTAGGGAATATGTTTCGAATTATTCTTCAGAAATATTTTAATAATTTAGTAACATTTTGAATATTTAGTCTTAGTATCATGAGAGCAAGAAAAATGTTAATTTCCAGCGACTGTAGAAGTGCGAACAGTTTTCAAAGTTTGCATAATTGAATTCTTTGTTCAACCAATATATATTTTTTTGTAGTCAATAGTAATTTATTTTTATATTCTATTCAGCACTTTTTCCCTTTTACAATGACAGAAAATTTCTAAATTTAATAAAATCCATATTTATGGATAAAATCAAAATCAAGGCGTAATTGACAAATGATAAATTTGTAACGTGTTGACGATTTGATTAAATGAGAAACTGTAATATTTTAAAAAGGACGCTTATTTAATTAAATGAGAAACTACAATATTTTAAAAAGGACCGCAAGTATAACGCAGTTACTTGTGATAAAAAACACATTTCCTCAAAAAAAAACTTTAAAACAGAGACATTTATTAAAAGTAAATTTAAACAAATAATTTTGGAAATGTATTTATTTTCGCATGTACGTTCAGGTGATTAAAATGTATATACAGGGTGATTAGTATTAAGTGCAATAAACTTTATTGTATTTTTTTGGGGGAGTTAAGTGAATTATATACTGGTTATATCCCAGATAGCAAAAAGGTGTATTTTTAGGTATAGTCATCACTTTAATGATGTTTAAAAAAGACGTGAAAAAACGTTTGCCTGACGTGTACAATTCGCAGGTATTTTGACGTCAGTTAAAGACGTTTCATAAACGTTGGTTGAAGACGTTCCCTTAATGTCATTCATTGTCATTGTTGATGAAGTTTCCTTGTCGTCGTTATTTAAAAACGTTTCTTGAAAGTTTGTTCTAACCACACTATTTGAACAGTACAGAATCCGAGCTAACAGAGTGACAGGAACAGGGCGTTATAATGACGTCATCTTTGTCACTAATATGTCGTCATTCCTACCTCATTCTAACATCCAAAAGACGCCTGGACGACGTTCAAACTTTTTCACAAAACAAAGTTATTTCTTTATAATAACTGATTAGATCGTTGAGAATTACTTTGAGATGAACTCAGAATTTCGTTGTTCGTTTCAAAATTTTCGGTAACTTTTAGGTATTCATACATGCTGCATTAGTTACCAGCTGCTAAAATTACGCCATCTTGTGTTAACATTCACAACTATTTACGTGTTATTATTTCCCTTAATTTAACAATTCTAATATACAGGGTGCTGCATTTTGAAACGCAACATAAGAAATCCCATGTTAATTTAAAGGTGTTTTAATATTGACTTCCCTAATTATTTTACAACAAAATTCCATTTAGGTTTTTTAAGGTACTCTTCAAGATAAATCTGTCTGTGAAGCTTGAGAATTTTTCATACGCTGAGTTTTAAAATAATTAGAAAAGATTCTGTAGCTAAATTCAATTTATACCAAACTTTCGGCAGTGCAATCTTTTTCATCAATCGACACTGAATCGTTCGGTTTATTCACTCTTACATACAGTGAAATGCAGTCGTTCTACCTCACACTTTATCAGAGAGTAAATGGAGCGCATTGCCGAACTCAGCTATTGCCAATTTTAGGAATTTATCACAATTTTGGCGAACCTGCCTACACCGGCTGGACTATTTAAATTGATAAATCGAAATATCTAAAAAAACAGAAGCGTTTACGAAAGAAACGTTGAATTGGAATCACATTTTATTATTTACGTTAACATTTAGACATTTTCAAGGTCATCTGAAGGTCTGTCTATTTTTTTAGGAAATATCAGCAAAATATGCAATCAATTTAAATTGTCCATGTACGTTCTATTTTGCTTCATTATCTGATAGCACTTGCACGTTAGTCTAGAGCACATTGTGCAACTGGCGTGCTGATGGAGATGGAATATTCCAGGGCAGCAACATTTGCAATTGGGTCGATTATTCATCGGATTTAAGAAAGCTCCGGTAACAAGATCCAAGCTATTGGTTATGGTTTCTTTTGCCACCGTGGTGAGCACTTCTTCAGCTTTGTTTTTATTGAACAGATCGCTCATTTTCGCTGTAATTTGTAAAATGTAAATTATAAAGTAATCTTTTTTTTATTAGTTTTATTTTTATGGCAACAATTTCCTTACCTGCTACCCTTTTTATCAGACGACTGATCTGATTGTACAGTACAGAACAGTTATTTGCGGAATTATCTACCGAAACACACTTTTAAGTTAATAAAAATCAGAGAGATGAGATGAGATTAAAAAACGGCTTACATTATTGCGCAAACTAGGCTATTCTTTTTAATGTTCACTTCACCTTGAAAGATTAAAAAAATGATTCTAATCTAAAAGAAAAAATAAAGAAATAAATTACGATCATCTATTTAATTTACATTATAGAAAAAAGTTATAATTACTTTATTTAAGTTACAAAAAAACCTCAAAATTATCTCTTTCTAAAATCTCGAGTATCTTGTTTATTTATTAAGATCATAAAATGCCGTAATTTTATATTAAATTGTACTTATGCATTTATTTTTCATTCTCATTCTGATGAGAAGACGAAGATATTAGCGGATACTATAACGCCCAGTTTAATTATCCGTAAAAAATTAAAACCCTTTTCTTATTTTTAAAAATAACTTCATTTTGATCTTACCAGTTCTACACTAACTGATCAGTTAATTTATATTTCAAAAGGATCTTCCTGGAAAATGAAAAATTAAAACCAACGAGCGTAAATATTCACTTGTAAATTATATTTCAATAAATAAACTGTGCATACAAAAATTCTGAAAAAATTACAAAACGATTAATTTAAGTGAAAAAATATAAACATTTTGTACAAAAACAAAAAAAAAACATATATCGGTGGTAACTCAACTATACGATCAGAATAAAATTTACATCAAACTTCTTAAATACATAAACACATATAGATTTTCCTTCAACTATAGCTTTTCTATTTGGCTACAAGATCAAATCAAGAAAGAAACGATTTTCTGAACGTGACAGGGCTTAATGTAATCGTTAGTATGTTGTATTGGCAGTACATTTTGATTTTTACTTAGTTCTAGAAGAAAGGAAAGCGAAAGGAAGAGGATGTCTATTTTTTCTCACATATAATTAAATACTATGTAAGGGGTGACCTTTTTAGTTTGGAATCTAGTCGGCTGTTACTAGCGCGCATTCAATCTATGCTGTATTACAGACAATATTATTTACAGCGCTTTAGCTTTTAAACTCTAAATTAAAAAGATATTAAAATATATCAATAGCTATTTAAGTCAGACAATCACGTTCATCGTACGTACAATTTATAAAAATAAGTAGCCGTCATAATCTAGTTTATTTTTTTAATGTATCAAATCAATCTTTCATTTTATGAATCTTTTGTATAAACGGTGCAGCTTTACTGTGACCAACTGCTAGACTTAAAAAGAAAAAGGTCAATAAATGATGTTTGTTCAAAACATAAAATAAAATAGTAATTCTAAATATTAATAAATAATTAGAAACCGGAAATTAAGCCCTATCCGTTTGAATTACAGAATTGACTACACGGATTCGTTCAATTACAATATTTCACTATAAATAGTCAACTTTTCAAACTTCGTATTTAAACAATCAACTAACAAAGCTAGTTTTTTAAACATTATACGTTAGCGTTTTAACATTGGAATGTCACGGGTTTACCCTTATTATTACAATATTTAAATAATTAAATAAACTTAAACGAAAATATCAGTCTTGGATATATACAGACCAGCTGTAAGCTAGATCAATAAAATGCATTTTATAATCTAATATTGCTAGTGCAGCACTTTATGTTACACGGAGAGAGAATTTCTTATTTACTTGTAGCGTATCATACTATATGTATATGTCACTTAAAAATAGAATTTCAACATTCATATACACATCTTTCTCTCACTTCACAACTATAACAATTGTCTAGCTAATGGGGGATTCACTCATTCGTCCGCCGCGCACGTGACGCAACACATTTGCTGGTACTTCGCTATCCGGCACATGTTCATCAGCTTCACGTTCGAACAGAACATCGAATGATCCTTACATTGTTCGTCTGAAAGAAAAAAAAAACGTTGCCAGATTAACACTTTGCCAATAATAAGATCGCACAACGTACTTTTTTGAATATTTGCGATCGGATTCAAAGATCAGATCTTCATTAATGCAATACGTTGTGCACTATCTGAAACAAGTGAATTTTTACAGGAAAAATAATAACATTTACATTTAATTACAAACGTTTATATACGTCTAATGTGATCTTTGTGTCGTGATTTTTTTACATTTACAGCAAATCTACGGGTTTTCGCAAAAATGGTATCCATCTCTATAAATTGACATGACATTATTAGTACCTAGAGTATAGAGTATGAAATCGATCGCAGAGAAAGTATTTAAGCTTGAAAAAATAGATTGTTTTTCTAAAATTTGGGTTAAAAGACTAATTTTAACAAATTTTTGGACAGTCCATCCAAATTCTCGGAAAAATATGATAAACAAAGAATATGCAACTTTATACTTTCCTAACATGAAAAATAATCATCTCTTCATTTAGAATTAACCTCAAAGAATAATCAACTTTAGAGCAAAATTAAATTGTGAATGAAACTAAGGAATAGCGCCAAAAGAAAAAGAATAAAATGTTTGTAATGTGGGTTAGTTCGAACAAACAAAAGGGACAGATTAGCACGATTGCTTCTCTTATAAATAATTCTGAAGTATTTTTTAAATAGTACAGTTACGGACAGAAAATTTCGGACACCACTGTCATTTCACCAACATAACCAGTCTCTAGAAACAAATAAATTCCCGAACTTTTTACTTCAGTCTTATCCATATCTGTCATTGTGACAGCGAAAATCGCGGAACGTAAATTCGTGTGTTTCATTAACAGATAATCTTTGTCAGTCTCAAATTAATTTAGATCCTTAATTAGCATCTCTTCTGATAATAATTATAATTCTAACTCTGTTGAGATACGATGATAAATCCGGCAATCAGAAAAATAAACTTCAAAATTTAATTCCCAAATGTCAAGACTGGTTCGTCTCAAGAAACGTTCCGCATCTTGCATCAGCGGGATGACATCGGTGTCCGAAATTTTCTGTCCGCAACTTTACCTGAAACAGGACATGGAGGTCCTTTGCAAGTTTTCATTACAGGAGGGCGTTGCCTGTCGCGACACGCTGTACCGGCAGGCTTTTTCGTGCCATACCAAACACACTGCAATATCCTGTATTTGACACCCTGGGAATCACAGAGCGCTGTACACTGAAATACACAATAATATTAGATTATTCTAATTACAATTTTAGAGCAAAATAAAAATAACTTCCGCAGACTTAGGCCCGATTTCTTCACCTACGGATATATTTATCTGCTAGGTAGTATCTTCGGAAACTATTATCGATACAATGGTTTCCAAGGATAATACCTGGCAGATAAATTTACCAGGAGGTGAAGAAATCGAGCATTAATGTTTGTTTGTAATAAAGAACAGTTTTTATCGTAAGTGTATGGACAAAAGAAGGTTTCCATCGTTTCCAAACATGTGTAGGATTTTCAACAATGACCGAATCCAACGCAATCAGGTAATCACACCCAAGGTAGGCAACCAAACTTACTACTATGACCTTTTTAAAAATAAGATATTCCAACTACAGCGAGACAAGACGTAATAAGTGATAATTTTGTAAGAAAAATTAAACGAAATAAATGTAATCCTAAACGTTATAATAAAGTTCCATGCAATGTTTTAAATGTGAAGAAATATTGTTACTGTATAACAATGTCTATTCACAATTAAAACATTGCATTCTGATATTCACAATTTAAGAAGCATTATGTTACTGCTTAAAAAAATAATCACTTACATCAGACCACTGCCCGACTTTCCATTTTCCCACACATTTTTTGCTCATGCACTCCTGCCTATGAATGGGTTTCTCGCTGGGGTCGCATTTGGACGTACTCACTGTGACATTTAATATTTGGCACCTAACCGTCCGTCTTTGCATTGCTGTAATAGTGCATATTGTTACAGACAATTTCTTCTTGACTTGGCAAAGTTACCTGTATCCAAAGTGAAACACTTGGATTTTTGGCAAGGACTCCATTCTGATGTCGTCCACTTTGGACATTCGTCCAAACCGCATTTTCTCACAGTGGCCGGAGTTATTATGCCGGCATCCTCGCAGAGGTTATCGTCAACTCCTTCAGTATTGTTGTGCAACCTAACGGTGCAATGGGCACTTCTTACTTGGATGCCGTTCCCGCAGCTCTGGGAACACTTCGACCAACTCGTGATGATCCACTGGAATTTCAGGTTTTCCGGAGAGCCTTTGCCTAACACGACGACGTTTTCTTCGTCTTCTGCGTCGACATCTTCGGGGAAGGATATCATTCGATGGCCTCTTGAACTGCTGAACGTCTGAAACGGCCATAATTGCTATGCCTCTTATTAATAAGTAGTTACTTTTTCCCGATTGAATTTGCTAAACTAAGGTAATTTGTTGAGAAAGTTGTATACTTATTACATGAATGAGCAATTATTTGGAAAACAGATTAAAAAGAGTGATATTCTGATAACATAAACTAAAGGCAAGGTGTAATCTTACTCTTCTTAACGCAAATGTCTGAGCAAGACGTCGTCTTTCAGAAATGTATTGTATAATATTGTTATTTGAAATTTTTTAACATTTAATATCTATCATTCTTTAAAAAAAAGTGTGAAATAAAAATTTAACTACGAAATAAAGAAGTGGGAAATAAATATTTAACTAAACAATAAAGAAGTGTGAAATAGAAATATAAATGTAAAATTAAAAATTAACCGAAAAATAGAAATAGAATACTCATTCAAGTAATTTGTCTGTATGTAATTTTGTTCAGCGCTGCATGCAAAATACTAGTGTGTGTTTTGTTACCTAGAATATAGTGTCAGTGTAGACGGGAGGAGTGCAAACAATAATTAATACATGTAGTATTAGAATGGATTATAAATACAGTATAAACCGAAGCGTTATGCAAATTAGGCAAGTAAAGTTTGCATAATTGCCCGTTAGGTAACTAAAGAGTGTATAGTGAACAGTGTGATGCGATGAAAATCGTGAGAATGACTCTGTTTGGGGAGAGGAAGAAAGAAATTTGGGTGGAATTCATCGATTCATTCGTAAACAATGCAGCATATTAATTAATAGTGGTTTACGGAAAGTAGCTTGAGCCAACATACCGAAGAAACTAAATTTGCGTGAAAGTTGTTTTATATGTAATACTCTTCACGCTATGTTATTTACTGACATGAAAACCTCCCACGCATCCCTTTCCAATCTTGATGTGGACTTTATGCTATTATATTTAAAAACTACAAATTGTAGAACAAACCATGTGCACCCCACCTTCATCAAGATTAAGGCCCGTATTCTTAAACAAAATTTACACTTTGGTTCGCATACAATACACTGTAATTCATAAGCTAAACGTATTTCCCGCATTTTTTTTAATACGCTCAGTATATGAATTGTAGTGAATTGTAAGTAAACGCAGAGCGTAAGTTTTGGTTATGAATACGGGTCTAACAATTCCTGTATTTGTTTGTGTATAAATATTTGTTCAATATTTTCTCTCGCGTGTTATTACGCATAATGAAGTCACAACCGTAACTTGTCAAGAAAATGGTTAAAAAGTCGAATAGCCAAACACAAAAGTGACGTTAAAACAGGGAAGACGACTTCCCAGGTAGCAGACTCATCACGTTCTTTTGACGTCATTTAAAGGTGATGTTGAATCGCAAAGATCACGTGACCATATCTCACCATTTAATAACATTTATAATACGTACGTACCGTTACAACGTTAATACGACGGTCTTTGCTAACGTCATTTTGCCGTCATTTCTAGGTGATAATTATTGTTATTATTAATAAGTAAATATTTTGTTTCAATTACTAACCGGCGTTTAAAGGTTTGTTCGAACCATAGCATTTGAACGGTTCGGAATGGCTCAAAACAATCGTTCAAATAATTTGTTAAATGTTCGTATCATAATGATTTCTTTGAACCATCCCAGCTAGCACACTGACGTCGGAATTATGTCAATTTTAGGTTATTTTACGTCTTTGACGTCATATGTCTCAAAAATGACGTCAATACGACGAGTCCTACGAGACGTATTAATAATGTCATAAAAATGATGTAAAATAATGTCATTATCATATTAATATAAAGTGATAAAACGTTACTATGTTTATTTTTGAAAATTATTAGTTAAAAAACATATTTGGGACTAAACAAAAAGGGTAAATAAATACTTTGAATACTTCTGAAGCCAATTATACCAAAATTAATCTTAGAATTGTTAAATTAGGAAACGAATAACATGTAAATAGTTGTGAATGTAAATACAAGATGGCGCAATTTTAGCACTTGGTTACTAATGCAGCATGTATGAATACTTAAACCTTACCGAAAATTTTGAAACGAACAACGAAATCATCACAAAGTAATTCTCAATGATCTAGTAAGTTATTATACAGAAATAATTTTTGTGAAAAGGTTGAAGTGATTAAAGCGTTGCTCAGACGTCTTTTGGATGTTAGAATGACGACATTTTAATGAAGAAGATGACGTTATTATAACGCCCTTTTCACATCACTCTGCCAGCTGGGATTCTGTACTGTTTAAATGCTCTGGTTAGAATAAACTTTTTAAAAACGTTATCAAACGTCTTTAAGTGACGTCATTTTACCTGCCAATTATACACGTATTTTTTAAACGTCATTATCATGTAAGATAAAAACGAAGCTTTTACCTCCGATATTTTTTTAACTCAGTAACTAATTA
The DNA here is from genome assembly GCA_036172665.1 of Prosopocoilus inquinatus. Lineage (NCBI taxonomy): Eukaryota > Metazoa > Arthropoda > Insecta > Coleoptera > Lucanidae > Prosopocoilus > Prosopocoilus inquinatus. The sequence continues at coordinate 38,786,297 of CM069877.1, forward strand.
ATTTGAAACGGTGTAACTAAAGACTCGACTAATTTAGTTGACTTAATTATGAAATTAGGGTTTCATTTTCTCATAGTAAGTACTTACTATCAATTATTGATCAATCGATTATTTACTATTTTAAAAACTCAAGTACATCCGCAGCAATGTGCCTCAGATCCAGGGAGAGAAGATTATAATTTCTTAATGACGTTTTATAAGAGGAACTTGCATTTTCAAGAAAAAACTTACATTCCAAAAATTTCTTTTGCACACTTTCATTTCTACTTTTGTAAACATTATATTATGGAGTCCAAATTGTGGAATAATATTGCAAATTACTTAGAATAAGAGATTAAAGGTGTATCATGGAGTATAAAAGGATAATACTTTATGCAGGAATAAGACAAACTTTCAAGTTAATGATTTACATTTAAATTAAGTTCAAGTGTGTCCGATTGTGATTAATTTATACTGTTCATGCCTAAGTGCCATTTTTTTTAAACACGACTTGAATTTAACTTCTCAAAATATTGACCAAAGTGGCTGGTTAACGATTAAATAAAAAAGTAACTTCGATGTCTAGGTAGTACCGCAAAGGTAGCAGAGATATTTAATAATATTTCTCTTCTGATAATAGTGATAATATTTCCGTAACTGCACATGAATGAAATCCGAATGAATATGCAAATTTTCCAGATGTTTTTAATCTTACCTGCAAATTAGAAATCAATTGTTGAAAATGAGGCAAAGCTCGCGAGCCTGAGCTTGCCGAGTTGTCTCGGAGTACGTGGGGTTTTACGGAACCGGCGAAAGTCGGAGGAGGTGACGCAAGTAATTTATCCTTTAGCAGCGTTTGATAAGAAAAGGAAAACATAAAGACATACTACCACATACTAGGTACCAAAATATGTACAGAAGAAGTTTAACGTGCTGTAAAAAGAAACTCCAATTACCTGGCCTTGTCCTGAATCAAGAGTGCTTTGGGGTGACCATGCGTTCAAAACATTGGAGTCTATTCTTAACGAGGGGGATGTTGATGTGAATAATCTGGTGCGCGGTGAGGTTTTTGGTTTTTTGAGAATATCAGGTCGCTGTTCGTGAGATTGATCGTCGTTATTCAATATGGGATTTGAATCGTCTGTCCTCGGTTGTATACCAGCGATGTCATAGCCGTTCAGGTGTTCGTTTTTATAACCGCTTTGTCTTTGTATCTCCTCGGAATTCATAAATTCTCCTGGTTTGGGTCTAACTGAAAGGACTAAATCCGCAGATGATTTACCCGCGATGCACGTGTACACACCACTATCACGATACGTTACGTTCTGTATGCGCAGAGCACCTTTTTTGGAAGTTTTGAATTTTTTTGATTTGGCCAGATAGTTCTGGTCTTTGGCCCATTGGATTTTCGTGCGATTGTATCGTTTAACGGGGCATTTTATTTTGACGACTGTTCCGTAAAATACCGTGGCAGCTCCTCCGATCTTCAGGTACACCTTTTTCTTCTTTACGTTGTGTTGAATGTACGTCGTGTTCGACACGTCTATGTGTGGTTTATCCGATTCTAAGATGCAGCTTTTGGTGTTGCACGGTTTCTTGTCTGCAGGTTTTGGATTTGGGCACATCGATGAGGGCCTATCAACCGTATGGTTCTGCGCCATCACTTGTTTGCATTCAACCGTTCGCGTCTTTTCGCCTCCACCGCAAGGTTTGGTGCATTTCGACCACTCACTGAGTTGCCATCTGACAGGGCAATCTAAGACGTTGCAGTACTGCCGATCTGGGGGTGGTGGCTGGGGGCACATGTTATTCGGAACCACCACGGTATTTCCACCACCCTGGGTTACTTCATGGATGCAATTAACTTCCCGCGTTTGTAACCCGATACCGCAAGATTGGGTGCAAGGTTGAAAATCCGAATAGTTCCATCTGGGAGGGCATGGATGATCATTGCAGGTTCTGATTAGAATCTCTGGCTTCAATTCCTTAGGGCACATGTACGGCGACGTGACTTTTTGAGTATCATCCCTCACACAATTCACAATTAGTTCTTGCACCCCACCCAAGCAAGTTGCACTGCAATGCGTGTATCCCTGCTCCTTCCAAGTATAAGTACTGCCCGGAGTTCCTCCGGCCACTTTAATGTTGGAATTCGACTCGGAGCGAAAAGGATCGTCCTTAATATCTATCCTTTCTGACGAGCAGGGTTCCATGAAACACCTTTCTGTTTCTATGGGTTTCGGACCGCTGCACTGCTTATCGGGCAGTTTCGCGACTGTCCTTGAGAATTCTAGAAATATTTTACAGAAAACCTGACGTTTCCGGACTCCTTCGCCGCACGTTACGCTGCACGGTCCCCACTCTTCCGGGACAAACCTGCAAAGAAAAAAGTCAGTAAATATATAATTACTTTCGAAAGAAATTTATACATTCTCGTAGTGCAATCATTCTTCTTTAATCATGCTCTTTTGACTTTGAGTTTATATCGTTTTTTTTTAATGTTGTATTTAAATTTCAGTTAACTGACATTAGTAATATGGATGGTATGGTTTACAAATGGAATGTGGTTAACTACACTTCTGTTAGATGGTGTAAATATATGTATGTTAAATCCGTTTACTTTTTAAGAAGTCCCAGTTAAAAGTCCATTATTATATTATATACATATAGGGTGATTCACAAGAAGCGTCCGACCCTAACGTGTCGGATTTATTAAGGTTATGCAAGTTCCAAATTGCAAGAAAAAAAATTATCGGAGACATTTCGAAAATCAACGTCTTTTGTGCCCCAAATGGAAACCGTTTGAGTAGCACCGATGACTATTGGAACGCAATGCGTAATGTGTTTTTGAAATCGGGTTGACTAATTGTTCATGTTTTAGAAACTGTGTCACTGTGTCAACAAAAAGTAAATGTTGTTACGTAACTTACGGTTTTTGTAACAGATATTCGAAATGACCTTCTTATTACGCGCCTATTCACATGAATAAAGGAATAGACCGCCATACACCACGAGTCTTAGGGCTAGCTTACTCGGCCAAATTTAACTTATTATTTAATTTATTAAAACTGCATTTTGCATTGCTTTGATTTCTTTTACTCCAGCAAAAACCCAATTTCCACAATTGGAATCTTCATAAACTGAATCTTTCATTTGTAATGTTTGATTACACACGATTCGCTTCACCTTAATTCGATTATCTCGCACATGAAGCAATTGCAAATACGTAAAACACTGCGGTAATACATACGTTCAATTAAAAAAATCCTAAAGCGCCTCGCTTGGCATCAAGAGTTCCACTAAGTTTCTGTGAATTGATATGCACGTTGACACGAACACGATTCCACTGACATCGTTTCACGGTTTCAGTTCAAGTTTAAATGTACGTGTTTTAACGTATTCAACTATTCCAGTGACCACCAACAAGTTTACACCCGAATTTTTAATCCATTTTAACTCAAAAACTACACAAGTTAGACTCCCTATGTCTACAGTTAACCACAGACTACCTGTGGTTAACGGGTCGAACACTTATTCTGAATCACCCTGTATTTAGACCGCTTAAAGTTTAATGAGCCCTGCTCTTATTCGATCAAAATTGATATTTCTAACTTTCCTGGCTGTATTAACTTTTTTATGGTAACAGGTTTTTGTAACAGATATTATTGGAATACGTAACGTAAGAAATTCCATATCAAAATTATTTTGAGGTATTCGAATGACAGTTTACTTATTGAACATATTTTCAAGGTGTATAAGCATATTATAACGGGCCTCTACCATGATTATTTGCATTCCTTGAAGTGAACTGCGAAGTTTGAGTAGATATAAGGGTGAAAGTGAAACTTGAACTTCGGTTCGACTTGGGGAGGCCACTGTTTATCTGGGATCACGAGGACTACAACGTCTCAACGGCGCATTAATGATTATTAAATCATTTGTTATAGTTTTATGTGTATATCTCTTTTTTTATTTATTCAAATCAATCAAATCGAACTATAAATGTCAGAATTATGTCTTGCGGCGTTTTTTTCTTCATTCTAGGTCATTTTCACATCGTCCCTAATTCAATGGATTCTTTATTCGAATATTTATTGTAAAAGCTTACTTGCAACTACGAGCCTTTATAAAAAATATTCTCTGTATGGCTTGTATAGCTATACATACAGAGGATGCTTGAATGTCCCACTGCAATTTGAGCTGACTTGCTACAAGCTTTAAAATTGCGTTGACCCGCTATTGCAGGGGCGGAGCGTTAAGTTTGGAGGCCCATTCAATAAATATAAATTAATCCAAGTTTGGGTTTTGGGTTTGTGACGACTGAAACTGATTTTCACCTTTTTTTTAAATAGAAATTATAGCTAAAAGACTTTTTTTATTTTCTTTGATGCACTGGAATATACAGGCTGGTTTTGGAAGTGTTGAAATGAAATGAAGACGGATACAATATGAAACATATCTAAAAGATGCAGGTTGATTTTTTTTGTTGTGTTAATTTTGATACGAAAAATAGTTCCTTAAATAACTAAAAAAAAAATGGTACACGCTACTGATTTTGAATTTCCATCAGTAATTTTTCAATATTTTGACAAATCTGACATTAGTTACTTACTTGTATTGTTTCAAATTTAATAATTAAAACCATAGCGGCGCGTTTTCCTAAGAAATATTACGATTTTTAATCTAAATAATTTATTTAAAGAAATTTTCTTATTCACCAGTGTCGCCGAGGTTGCGGTATTTATAATACAGAAACGAAATACACATTAATTTCCAATTTGTGCAAAGTATAAAGGGTTTAGTCGTATAAAAGACAAGGTTCCATTTTCAGCCACACTTTCGAAAACACCCTGTAGAAACATTTATACACAGTTATAAGGAAAATGGTTTCCTAATCGATATCAAAGAAGTAACAAATAAAATGCATTAGGCATTACTTTTAGAAACAATCAAGGAAAAGAAACAACAAATTCTCAGATCAAGAATAAAAACTGAGAAGAAAAAGAAAATAAATAAAAAAATGCAACAGTAAAGGCCGCTTTTACAACTGGGGGGTTCTATCGGAGGAATTTACAAAAATGCTTCCTTTCAAAATTAATTATTTATAAATAACCTGTCAAACTGTTAGCGCCGTGAGTATTCGTGCACTTAAAAGTTATCAAAATATGCACAAACTATTGGCGCAAAAGCTTTTCTAAAAATATCAATAATAAAAATTTTCCCATGTGTTGCGAACTTTTTGGCGGTGACTGTGTAATGAAAACCTCGCAAAATAGCTTCAAATGCTTTTCAATAGCAGACAGTGGCGTAGCTGGAAGTCAAGCAGCCGGGTTGTAAAATTTAAATCACCGCCTTAAAATCGAAATTTAACTATTTCGTTAAAACTTTATACAACAATACTGCTTGATTGCTCCTGAATTATCCTATTTCTAAAAACTGACAGGACTTGTCAATCATTTTAGGTTAGAAAAGTTTCTGGAAACTAGCGCTAAGCGGGGGGTACGCTTCAATTGTTCCTCAAACAGTTCTTTCTTGAAGAAATTCGTTTTCAGCTGTTACTTCTTGCGTTATAATATTCCCGTTCATTCAAATTTATTCGAAATTGTGTTATTTCTTGAATATTTTGAGTTAGGGCCCGTGGTAAAGGATGGCGCTACAAGTGCTAATAAATTCTTTCGCTTTGCGTTTGAATCTTATTTATTCGAAGTTTTCAGTCGCTTCTTTGAAATTGTGTCATATGTGTTCACTGGAAAGGCTCCCGATAACTAGCGGTAGTAATGCTTCAATTGTTTCTCAAACGCTTTCTCCAAGAAGACATTTGTTTTCAACTGTTCAACGCTGTATTTTATTACGTTTTTCGATTCCAAATAAAATTCTATTGGGACTATACCGGGTGTCCCGCGCCATGTGCTCACCAATTTCGGAGACAATAAACTAAACAAAAAATGGAATTTTCCGACATACTGGTTTCGCTGGAAGTGATATCAACTTTCTTATTTTAAATAGAATACCCTATATATTTTTACATATTTAAAATCTACGGATCATTACGAGTCCGAATACGTCTCAATTGTTAATTTTAGTTTCCATGACAACGAAAAAAAAAAACCTTTTTTATTTTTCAATCTAGAAAGCTATGAATCGCATTTTTTCGATCTAATGCGATCAAGTGTTTCGAGAAAATCACTCGTTTGATGGTATTTTGATTTTTAACATTTTTACAGTATTTGAAATTTTCATTAGCTCTTAACTCAATTTTTTCGATAGAATCTCATATGTTTATTAGCTTAGTTCAACTGAACATTTTTTTCTGAATACGCTGATACCAAATACGTCATATTTTCTTTGAAAATAATTTAAAATAAAGCATGTCTTATTGAAATTTTACACCCCCTTTATTTCAAATGACTTTCAAATAAAATATGACGTATTTAGTATCAGTGTACTCAGAGAAAAATATTCTGTTGAACTAAGCTAAGAAACACATGAGGTTCTATCGAAAAAAATGAGTTAAGAGCTAATGAAAATTTCAAATACTGTAAAAATGTTAAAAACCAAAATACCATCAAAGGAGTGATTTTTTCGAAACACTTGATTGCATTAGATCGAAAAAATGCGATTCATAGCTTTCTAGACTGAAAAATAAAAAAGTTCTTTTTTCGTTGTCATGGAAACCAAAATTAACGATTGAGACGTATTTGGACTGGTAATGCTCCGTAGATTTTAAATATGTAAAAATATATAGGGTATTCCATTTAAAATAAGAAAGTTAATATCACTTCCAGCGAAACCGGAAATCCTATGACGACTATCAGTATGTCGGAAAATTCCATTTTTTGTTTAGTTTATTGTCTCCAAAATTCAGGTTAATCGATTAATAAATAAAGATTCTAGAAGGGTGAGCACATGACGCGGGACACCCGGTATGTATAATAAAACTAATAATGTAGAAGGTATCTATAAAGTAATTCCTGGTTAATTTTTTTATTATTTTAGAAAGAAAAGAGGATAAAAAATGTTTTAGAATTTATTTCAGTATTGGTACAGATACTCACAACAAACAATTGAGCGTCGAATACCCAAAAAAATAAACAAAGTTTTGGTTTTAAATAAAATAACATTAAAAACAATTTTATCATTAACATATTAAATCGATTTACATGTTTTCTAAAAATTAACTTTTTAACTAGAAACGAAAATTTTTTTTTTAATTGAATTTTAAAAAATGATTAAAAATTTAACGTAAAACATTCAAAGCATTTTCAATTTTTTTTGCGCAGAGTGTAAATCTTTTTAACATGTTTTGATTCACATCTCTTAGTATAAAAGAATCATTATTCAAGTTTTCCATTTCTAAAATTCAAAAATAAAATAAATTAAATAGGAATTATTTCATAGACACCTTCTACATTAGTGGTTTTATTATATATGTAGTCCCCGTAGAATTCAATTTATAATCGTAATAAAAAAATCGTAATAATACACAGGGTGTTCCATTAAAAAAACTTAAGTTTAGTTTACATCTCGTTTATCCGACCATCAATTGTTTTTCTGTGAGCACACGAAGAAACTTTGAATTAGTTCCTATAAGTTTTTTAATAAACATTTTCCCTGAAATCAAAAATAAAGGAGTTAAAGGGGATAGGAATTCTCGCGTAGTCACCCTGTACATATTGTTCTGCATTCGAAAATATGCGATCATCAGAAATTTTGGAAACAAGTTTTCTTCTTTCCGCGTCTCTGTTTTTTTTTTTAGAAATCAAGAAAATATGAACGTCTGTAATTATGCTTGCTAATAACAATTTTGGGTTCTTAATTTAGGTTTTAGGAACAGGCGCCGGGTTGCTTTGCAATCCCTGCAACCCCTATAGCTACGCCACTGGTAGCAGATGCCGCCTGCACATAATTGTAATTTGAATTTTTCCAATATAAAAAATTAAGTTAAATGTACTTATTATTAACAATGAAGAGAAGAGAGGAAAATTACAAATTTTTATTAGCATTCCCTCTCCTTTATTTAAACAAATCAATTGCCTTAAGAATTTTCTATGACAAAAATAAATGAAAAATTTAAACAGGACCATTCGTCCTTGACACTCTAAATTAAACTCGGGCGACACTCAGATATTTTTATTTTCATCTAAAGCCAAAAAAAAATATATAAAGTTCGCTTAGTCCGTGTTATTGAAAATAATTTAAAAGAAGATTTAAAATTCTCGCTCTTCCGACGTGGCGTGCAAGTGCATCTAAGACAAAAAACGCGCAAAAACTGCCGAATAAATTCCACGGCCACCTTTTCATTTCGAGGCCTTATTGTCGCTAGTATCTTATCGGATATCGCTACGAAATGTACGAGCTTTTCTTATTAGCGAATTTGCAATATTATTGCAATAGTTTGTTTAATATAATATATGTGATCGTGACGTGCCCCTGGAATTTGAGATGATAGTGAAAAAGGTAAGAAAATTTTGAACTCGGCTGCGATGCATCATTGCCAAACATTTAATTTGAAATTCAAGCTCGTATTATTTTCGAAGCGAATGGCAACTCACTCGCATTGTTAATATTCAATGATGTTAATCTAATTATATTTATTTTAATTTCAAAAAGTGAACATTTTTCTGACTTACAAAAACATTATAACAACAGTTATTATTAGAGGCGGGGGGAATCAGGCAACCCTTTCATTAAAAGTTTACGGACTTTTCCTTTGAATTTCTGTTTCATATTTTGCAGTTATAAGTTAACGATGATGATCTATCGAAATATAATATTTTCAAATTTCGGACACTTCGGCTTATACTGGAAGTTGCTGCCAACTTTCTTAATTTAAATGGAACACCCCCTTTTTTTAATGAATTTTTGAAATTTTTTTAAAATTCTAAAAATATTTTGTGCACCATTTGACAACGAAAATTAACTGTTTCCGAGATAGTTTCATTTTTTAAAAATAATTCAGACTTGCAGAACCTTGGTTATGATACTGCCATCTTTGTGCAACAAAAACCATGATGCCCATTTTTGGCCTGTAGTAGACTACAGTAACATTCTTTCAGATCATGTCCAGCTTTGCACTTGATTGCTTACAGGCTGGTTGAAAAGTAACCTCTATTCGAACTAATTTCAACTGTCGAAAAGTCATGTTTTTTAAATGGAACGCCTAGTATATTCTTATACCCTGTGACTGAGGATTAAATGTTCTTTCATCCTGTATTAGCATTCCCTATACCTATCTCTTATAGTTCACCCGTTATCGATAATTTCTTTTTAATACCTAATTTTTTTCCATTTTTCCGTGTTGCTTTAAATAGTGCTATGAAAACTAGAGAAATTATAATTTTTGAAATCATTCGTCTCGTAGAAATTAAAAAAACACAATTTAATCGCTACGAAAAACCAATAAATAAATATTCAAACACAGACATATTAAATGTTTTTGATGATAAAAAACCGACAATTCAAGAAGTTAATAAAAAAAATTGTTATATCGAGGAAAATATGTTATTACTGAGACACAATAGAAAGTTATTACTAATAAATAATAGCTGACAACCACTTAGAGCCAATATTATAATCAACAATTTGTGTATAATTGTTAATATTCTTGATTTATTTATTAGTTTTCATTAAATTTTGTTTTGTAAGTGTAAATTTCTCTTTGTAAATGTGTAAAAAGTCATATCAAGGATACGGCATATGTAAATAAAAAATTCAGATGATAGATATGTATTTAAATATTATTTTTCGGTTTTTAAAAAGAAATTGATATTACAGTTAGAAATTAATTCAAAAAATGTCATTTTGAAAATTTTCATAGTACACTATTTAGGAATAAGACTAAAAAGTGAAAAAATTGATGGGTCTAAGAGAAAATCATGAATAGAAAGAGAAAGGTAAGAGATGGGTATAGGAAATGCTAATACAGTTCGAAACAGTTCGATCACCTGAAAGCCTATGATTATAGCCTACCACAGGCCAAAAATTGAAATTATGGCTTTGTTACACAAAGATGTCAGTATCATAAACAAGGTACTACAACGACAACCTCTAAAACGGTAATTTTTCTCTCCCTGTATACAGGATGATTCAGGTTTAATCCGGATAATTTCAGAACTTCTTAAAATAATATTCCTAGAACTTTTATTAACCAATTATATCCAAAAGACCTTTGTTTCTGAGAAAAACGACAAGAAAATTTATTTTTTAAGCATTTTTAAAGAGTACCTGACTCAAGTGTAATGGTCTTGATACTTGGTATAATTTTTCAGTTAATCGTACAGTATTGTTTAAAATTACTTGCAAGCAGCACAATTAACCTGAAACCTAATCGATTTTTTCTTCATGTTATATTTTTTGTTTTATTTAACCTGAAAAATTAAATTTTCCGTCCTTTCACAATTGATTTATTGATGTGTCTACCTAATGTTTCAATAAATTAAGCTTTTTAAGTTATCAATTTAACGAGACTTTACAAATCTTCTAATTGCACTTTTTCTTGCTTTTTAGTGTGTGCATCGTGGTTGCTGGTTGGAGGGTTTTCGGCACTAGAACTGCACGCTTCGTAAAACGGTAGGGTGAGTAAAATCATAGTTTTTCTCAATTTAATTTATTAAATATGAATATTGTTGCAGTTCCACGTCGTCATGCTGTTTGGATAGCAGAGGGGGTGAGTCATTTATTTCTTTTTTTAGTAGACAATATCAGGACGAATGTTAATCTTTTACATTTGAGAAATAAATAAGATAAATTACAAGCAAAGCCGCATTAACACATTTTGATGAAACTATTGCTTACTGTACAGGGTGACCCTACGATGCGTATTTCTTCTGTGAGGCCTATAGGAAAAAAATCGATAAAGAATTTTATACTAGACAATGCGCGGCATATTGTAAAATTATTTTGAAGTATACAGAGTGATCAGAATAATGGTGGTTCGTGGAAACTTACTTTTTTTAAATAGAACACCCTGTATATTTTTAGATATTTGGATACGTCAGAGTAAGCTGATTACAACGGTATAAAGATATATTGTCATTTTTCGATCATTTGATTCTACTTTCAAAGATTTCTAATTTGAATACCCCCGCGATAGGATTTATTTTACCAAAAATAATTTAAAAACAGACCATTGAAATACTTATAAAAAGAAAATTTTTAGTGACGAAATTATTAAAAATAATGGTATATAACATATCAGCAGAAAGCTACATTTAAGTGCTATCCATTTCTGAAATAAAAAGTAGGCCGTTCCATTTAAAAAAAATGAGTTACCGAATGTTTCGTAAAGTCTCTATCGTGTTAGATTTTCGTTCGTCTGTGTTACCTCAGTAATCAGAAATTCATATTCAAACTGACGGAATTTTTATAAAATTCTTCAAGAAAAAAAAAATTATTTTACGAAAGTTATTCAATGAAATCAATATATCTTTATACCGTTATAATCAGCTCACTCTGACGCATCCAAATATCTAAAAATATACAGGGTGTTCCATTAGAAAAAAATAAGCTTCCACGAACCACCATTTTTCTGATCACACTGTATAGTTCAAAATAATTTTACAATATGTTGTGTATTGTCTAGTATAAAATTCTTTATAGATTTTTTCCTAACTTTTTTCCCATAAGCTTCACAGAAGAAATACGCATCGTTGGGCCACCCTGTACAGGGTATCTCTAAAATTCCGTGCACATGACTTAACCATAGATTCCTCGGTTCAAAATAAGACGACTTAACCAAACTTCTCTACATCCGTAATGGTCTTGTTAAGCTGTTCAAAGTTCTTAAAGAGAAAGTTAATTTTTCTTACAGTAAAGGAACGCTTGAACCAATTTGGATGAAATTTGGTATGAGGTCGCACCAGAAAGCAAGTTACATTTACAAGTGGTTTCAGTCACTTGTAGTGAACCGCTAGCGTGAAAAAACAGAGTTGCCACAATACATATTTTACTATAACTTTTTTGAGGTTAGAAAGATAACTTTAGTTAATAAATTTTTATGAAGAAGCACTCGACAGGAAACTTTTTCGTGTCTTTGTAACTTTTAATATTTCTCACGAAAAAAAATTAACTTTCACTTCAAGAACTTTGAAGAAGAATACCCGCTTAACGACACCATTGTGGATATAGATAAGTTTCGTTGAATCGTCTTATTTTGAGTCCAGGAATTTGTGATTAAGCCATGTCCTCGGAACTTAGAGACACCCTGTATACCTAAGCCGCATACATAAAAAATAAAGAGGAAAAAACATGTATGTAGGGTGTTCGCGGGAAAACGTATCGATAGCTAGAAAATAACTTTTTAGAACCATCCTGAAAGGATCGCGATGGCAAAAAGCTGATATTCCTTTAAAAAATGTGCATTAAGAATGAAAACATGAAAAATCAAATCGCGCAACCAGTGGCGTATCAATAGGGTTTGCAAAGCAACCCGGCGCCAAGGCGCCACCATGAACGCTAGCACTTTGAAATCAAGAAATTTAAATATTTGTTGAAAACAAACGTACAAGAAATGCTTAATACAAAACTAATTCAAAGTTTCTCTGTGTGGTCAACGAAAAACAATTGATGGTCGGGTAAAAGAGATATAAACTAAACTTTAGTATTTTTAAATGGAACACCCTATATTTTATTACGTTTTTCGATTCGAAATAAAATTCTAATGGGACTATATGTGTAATAAAACTAATAATGCAGAAGATGTCTGTAAAATAATTCCTGCTTAATTTTTTTATTTTTTATTTTAGAAAGAAAAAAAGGATAAGAAAAGTTGTACAATTTATTTCAGTACTGCTATAGATACAACAAACAATTGAGCGTCGGATACCCAAAAAAATAAACGAAGTTTTGGTTTTAAATAAAATAACATTAAATAAAATTTTACCATTAACATATTAAATCGATTTACATGTTTCCTGAAAGTTAACTTTTTAACTAGAAACGAAAAATATTTCGGAAAAATTGAATTTTAAAAAATGACTAAAAATTTAACGTAAAACATACTCAAAGCATCTTCTATTTTTTCTTTACGCAAAGTTTAAATCTTTTTAACACGTTTTGATTTCCATTTCTTAGTGTAAAAGAATCATTATTCAAGTTTTCTATTCCTAAATTTCAAAAATAAAATAAGTTAAATAGGAATTATTTCATAGACACCTTCTACATTATTAGTTTTATTATATACGTAGTCCCAGTAGAATTTAATTTAGAATCGAAAATCGTAATAATATACAGGGTGTTCTATTAAAAAAAAAACTTAAGTTTAGTTTACATCTCGTTTATCCGGCCATCAATTGTTTTTTTTTTGTAAACACACGGAGAAACTTTGAATTAGTCCCTTTAAGTTTTGTATGAAACATTTTTTGCTGTAATAAAAAATAAAGGAGTTAAAAGGGGTAGGAATTCTCGCGTAGTCACCCTGTACTTTCCCGTAATTGATTTTCCTTATCGATCTTATATCTAATTTCCACTATCGTCTGGTCTAAAATTTGAATGTCAATTTAATGTCAAAATTGTATCTAAAAATTTCAATGAGCGTATCATGTTTTGCGAAATTGAAGGAACCAAAGCGTTTTACAACTTGACAATGACGGCCGTCATGTGAAAGCATCATTGGCAAGTGTCATTTGACATTTCAAACGTCAATTAGAGCGCTGGATACTTCCGATTAATTTATCTAAAATTATTTTTACGGTACAACAAAGTATTTTAATTGCATTTAGTTCAACACACACTCAAATCGTATTCACATAGAAACTTAAACAGTGTGAAGAAGAATATGTATATTTTATATTTCTGAAGTCAAATTCGCAATTAAATGGCCAATGAGATGGTTGGATGGTTTAAAGCGGCTTTTATTCTCATAAATAAAATATTCACATTCACATTAACACATCTTTTGTTTGCTTTTTAACCGCGAAGGGGGCCTTTTGACTGAACGAAACCCTGGGCTGCAGCCCATAAAAACCATGTCTAAGTCCGCCCCTGCGTTATTGTGTCCGCATTGGCCGTTTTGTGCATTATAGCTTATGAGGCAGCGCTACAGTTGCCATTTGCTATAAATTCCGGACAGTATAAGTTCAAATCCCTGGCCGCCTGAGGGTGCGCTTTAAGCTCTTTTTATTATAAAATTTTAATGTCTGCACCTTTTCCTTTCAATTTACTATTAAAAATAAATACAGGAAAACGGATTTCACTTACATATATCTGTGTTAATTTAGGACAGGTTATGTTTCATTATCAACTTTTTACGTAATAATATCCGAAACCAAAAGTAAAAAGCATGAAAGTATTACCTTTAGTATACGAAACAGTTCACACCGCCAAAATTAAAAATCCAGTCAAAAAATCATCCAAGACATCGACAAAATCGAGAAACTCAAAAATAAATGTCAGAGATTCAAAATGTGGCGATTAAGAAAGGTGTAAAACGGTGCTGAGAAAACAGCGGGTGCTGAAATAAGCGTTTCTTTAAGTATCTATTAGATAATCGTTTCGACATTACACAGTTTGTTTACATTTAAAAAAAACGACTAGGAAATTTTTATACTCGTAGCAGTTTGGATTATAAGTATTGCAATTTTTAATATCACAGAAGCTTTTCATTTCGAGGTACCTAGTATACAAAAAATCTTCATTAAGCGAGTAGCAGAGCATAATTAAAAAAAAAAAAAAGATATTGACAATTAACAATGTTCCCTCACTATGACTTAATTTTTAAATCTAAAGCTGAAACAGGAATCACGATTGCCTCGACTAGAAGATTCCAGAAAGACAGTCAGCCAAGGATTGCCTTCTAATTCTGTCAAAATTATTTTATTGAGTGTTTATTCTAAGCGTCGAGACTGGTTGTAAAACTCCACGTCACGTTAGTTTCTTGTGTCATCTTGTTCCTGCGACGTACTTTTTTGTGCACTTGTCATTTCGACGGAATTATAAATTACGTTCACACTTGACATTTGACGCCATTGGTTCTTACTGACATCATCTTCTGCATGGATGGCTTTTATTTGTGTAACGATGGTTCTGATTCGTTCAAACCCTACTCTTCGTAGTCGTGAGTGAAGCCAATTTTGGCTTTATTAATTTGTGGCGAGCAGGGTTGCCAATATGGGGATTTTTTCCCGAAAAGCGGGAATTTTGAGTAATTTTGTGGGTAAATTTTTTTGCGGATAAAAATGGAATTTTTCGCTTTGTTTGTTCATTTATTTTGTTGCTAGTTCTCATAAACTTTTCGACTTGCTTTTCTAACTTATCAAAAGAGGTATCATCGTGGCCACCAAATACTAGGACAAGCAAATATTTAATTGATTAAAGTAAACTTTCACTAACAACGTTTACCTGTCAAAATTTTTAAATACTTTAAAGACCTGGTTATCCGGAGAAAAAGAAGCAGTTGCTACCAACTTAAACTATGATACGATCATACGAACAATCTCCAATGAATTAAGAATAATTAAAACATGACAAGGAAATTTCATTCTGTCTTGGGTTTAAACCATAACATTTTGCTTGATTTCCGTCAAAAACGTCAACTGCTTTGCGTTAATATTTTCTGGCTAGTACATACTTTATATGTCCAATGTGCTTAGCATTCTTAAGGAAATGTAAAAATTATTATTTTTATTATTTATTAATGCTTCTGTTTTCGAATGCTTCAGTGGTTGGTGGAATGCATTTCTGGCCACTTAATAAAATAGAAAATGGCCATAAACTTGAAACGTTTCGCAAAATGAATGTTGTAATTGTATTTTGCCTTTAATTTTGAATTTATTAGCAATACAAAAACCATTCCAGAAATTTTACTTTAGATTGCGTGTAAAATAGGGAATTTTAAACATAGATATAGGAAATTCATTTTTTGGATATTGGCAACCCTGGTGGCGAGTATGCAGTAGCAGTCGCTGTTGTGATCCCCAGAGCACGGTGGTGTGTTTTCTTGAGGGGGCTGCTGCCCCATGGCTGCCCATACTCTGTGGGAATCGGGCTTGCTCGATTTGGTACCGGCAGGATATCGGGGAGGTTTCCTGCAATTAAACGACTACGGTTGGTTGTAATCTTGATGCCCTGGTGGACTGAAAACTCGTCAGAGTTTGTCCCATTCTGTCCCCTTTGTTATGGACAGGTGTGTTTGCAATTGTTGCTCCTCTCGCGTAAATTATTATTGTCGTGTTTATCTTCCCTTACAAGCTTTACGTAATGGCGTAATCAAATTAAATCAATTAATTAAATCAATTTTAACATTTTCAGTTTGATCATAAATTACGTATTCAAATTATCTTTTCTAGTTTTCAATTTTGTTATTAATTTGAGTCCATCATATCTATTATTTTAACATCCAAGTTGAGTAAAAAATCCAATATTCTTTCTGTTTGCAAGAAAATTCATTAGACTTCTGTCCATTCTTCTCTTCTTCTCTGTTTTATTTCTTCCTTTTTTTTACAAGAACGTATTTATTTGATACGCTTCACTTTTTAGAAAATCCCACTTCTGAAGCTAATTTGTTACGAATTTCAGGTTATTGTTTACTAAATTATAAAATATTTTAATTATTCGTGATAGCCTCGCACATTAAGGTCCAGTTCATTCCACCATAAGTTAATTCTGATCGTAGATTTACTTCCATGTTTTTAAAATTGTTACGACCGAAATAAACTGGCCACTAAAATTAACTTGCGTGGTGAATAAACAGGGCATAAAACATTTAACAAGCGACTTCCACTAACTTTTATACAAACTAACATTTCACATTTCCTATTAGCTAGTTCGCTTTGCAGTCGTAAATAATCTGCCTTAAATCTCGCTCTCTGTTCTGCAAGGGGTGTTCTGGAATAGGTGAGTAATTTCCTAGCACAATTCGAGTCAAAACGGGCCATTCCGGTGTAATATTATTAGCTCTTAATTATTTTGTCGTATGTACTTTAGAGTGTATATTTCAGGACGAAATTTGTTACGTTTTACGGACTTAGGGTAATTAATTTGTTCAAGACGAAACAGTTCCATTGTTTGATGTTTGTACTCTTGCGCAGGTTCGGCTGCTTTCTACATTTAGTTGTTTTAATTCATTCGCTTTTATAACTTTTTGAATTTCCATATTTTAGACGAGTTTATTTTTAATAGTTATTTGCTTAAATTTACCTGGAGCAAATACGTATTCGCCCTCATGCTGTTTTACGTAAATGATTAAATTGATTACCTCAGTAAATTGATTTTAACTAAAAACTTCGAGCTAATCTAACACCTTTCTATTTGATCATTTGAGTTTAACGACTTAGAATACTTTCATGAAGATACAGATAATTATTTTAAGAGAAGACGCAAAAATAAGCAACAACAGTTTTAAAGCAAGAAAACATTTTTCTACAGAGTTTCTTGTTCGTTTTAGCATATTAAATGTTCAAACTATATTTCCATTGACTTATCATTGAGTTTAAAAAAAATGACATGTCCGAGCTTTTTTCATAATTGTCTAGAATAAAACCAAAACTAATTTCATTCCATAAGCGGTATACACATTGTGTAAGATCTTAAGTTCGTCGCATATCATGACTAATGATTCAAGCGCTCGCTTTTAGTGACTTTAGAATCCACAGTTGTACAGTTGTGTACAATTGTACAGTTTTTAAACTCTGGTGATAATTAAAAGTCAGGACGGTTTGAGGTAAAACAATCAGGTAATGTCGAAATGATTCAGATATGTGCAGTGTAGAAAAAGTGTATTTGGCAAGTAATGAAATGAAGACAGTATTTGCTGTTGAAGAGTAGTGTGTAGTCATATATTTAGTTCAATGTTCACACCTGTAACGTCTTTGTAAAATACATTTGTTTATAGAACTTAAGATGTGTAAGAAATGAAACACAAATAATATTCACTATTTGCTGAATTGGGAAAGCTCTATCAACAAGTTGTCACTTAATAATGTGTAAGTAATGCCATAGTATTTCTGAGGTTGCCAAAGATTTCACTGCAACAAAATCAAGCGCTGCCTGGTCTTGACGTATGGTTAAAAGAAATGCGAGAATTTTACGCCATCCTAAATAAATGGTGAATTGCGAACACGGGAGAAAAAAGATAACAGACGCTCGAGGAAAAAAATTGATTAAATTCGAAATGAATTTTAGAAAATACAAAAATTATAACGAGAGAGCATCGTGTACGTAAATACCAGTAAATTTCCAGTATTCGGGAATAAAAGAAAAACTTTTCCAAGTCTCATTTACTACGAAAAAAGAGAGGAGATGTAACCTCCTTTGTTTATACAAGTTTTTCCAATTCCAGGAAAATATTACATATTTATTTTGAATTTAGAATATTGCTTTGTTACGGTGTGAAAACCGTTCTTCAGGAAACAACCTTTATATAAAGTTTGACTCGCATTTATTCTCGATTGCACAATATTAGGAAACTGAGTACGTGAGCTTCGTACCGCGCCTGTCTCGTAGGTTTTGTCGCAGAAAAAATGCTTTTTATTATCATATTCGTCATTGCTGGAATAATTAAATTCGTAAAACTTCAAATCATTTCAAGTTTTGTAATTTATCGTAGACTTTTTCGTACATTCGTTTTAAAATACTCCGGCCATAAACTAGTGTAAAATTCTCGATATATCGATACTCCTTTTATGATTCTAAATAAATAATGGGGTCTATTCTGTAGCATTGATATGTAACAATTATTGCTATGAATCAGGTGATCTTGCAAAATCGGTATTCTGTAAACAGTTTCGTAACAACTTGCAATCCGTATCAAGAATGATATCGAGTTAATATTAATCTCTCTTCGATTGACGGTCGGCGATCGACTTGAATCGCTTCGAGTTCTCATCAATTAATGAAGACCATATCAATTGATGTGCCTCTCAATGTTACAGAATAGCAATTTTTCTGGCGATCCTTTATCGAAGCACGAGAATTACAGTTATTGCGAGTTTATTTCGACGGGCAGTTTAAATTGGTGTCACTCTCGTCCTTTAACTCCATTGGGGTTTTCTTACGTCAGGTTGATACTTGTTGGTTCCTGCCGATGTCACGATGATTTCTTTGAGTCGTGCAAACCCTCCTTTCGAACATTTGTGGGCATGGCTAGTTTCGCTTTACTAAGCGAGGCGCAAACCCAATGGAAACCCGCGGTTGCGGACGCAGTGGCTGGTTTGTGCCTCGCTTTAATTTGCAACTTGCTACAGTCTTTTCGCGATACCTCTGGCACCTGGTTGTGTTTGTAGGGAATTTTCGCGTCGTAGCTGTCTTGACAGTCGGGCCACATTTTGGGCTGCCATTGAGGACCTTCAAGAGACGCTTCGTTGATTGCTTTCTCTTTTCGTTCACATTACTATTGACGAACTTTCCTTCCTTCATAGGCTTTTTTTGTTTCGCTTTGGATGCAAGTTTCCGTTCTGGCGGTTTTGGTCTAGATTCAAGCTTTTGTTTCGGTGACGAGCTACCTTTAACTATGCGTACAACTTGCTTTAGAAGAACGTCGCCTTTTCGACGTTTTACGACTCCGATTTACGATCAAATTAATCAGATGGAATGTTCCGATTGTTAACGCTACGGCCTTATGCCCAATTTTACTGTGTGTTTTTATTGTTGCTTCGGGCGCTTCACGCCGTATATTCATTTATTTTAAAACTGGATTTTTGTTAATTTCGTTTGCAATTAACATTTAGGCTATTATGGAATTTCTTTTTTGATTTGATGTTTTAAGTACAGTACACACATGGTGACGTTAAGCTCGCCGCACACTTGGCGATGTTTTTTTTTTAATTTTTGACGATATTAATGATTGTTGAATGATTCATTTCCTCTTTTCTCGTCTCGGATTAAGATTAGGTGACACTCAATTATTTGACTCGTTTAATTAATACTCGCATCCGTCACGACTGAAGCTACTGGCTGTGCTGCACGTTAATTTCCTCAGCCGCACATTCTGCTTCTGCTCAGGTAGGTGGCAGCTTGTAAAATTTCTGTCTTGCACAAGGTGTACCAAATTTCAAGTTCAAAACGCGATAACAATTAAATCACCTGGTGTAAAGAAATTTTATTGGCAGAAATTTACAACAGTTTAGTTCCGACATTGCGTTGCAAATTTTTGACCTAAAATTTAAAAATTTGATACTTAGAGATATGGTATCTCACAAGAAGTGCAATAAATTAGTTGCAAGTCAAATACGATTGCAGCGGATCTCCTGAGCATCACCTGAACAGTTGTTTTGGCTTTATTTAAAGCCTCGTCAGTATGGAGAAACTTCGAGAAACTCAACTAACTTACAACCATTTTTTCTTACATCTACAAACATTTACATAAATTTTGTGAAAATTAAATCATCTAAATTTTGACCTTCGCAATGGATGTTGAAACACTTCAACACTTCACACTAAGAAATAAGTTTATACATACAGTCTGTCCAGAATAAGATGATTACTGCAGAGATCTCGCTTGTTACATTAAAGTTACAATGTTGGTTAAATGGGAGTTTAATTTTTTTGTCACCAGATTTAGATTATTCCTTGCAGTGCTTCCTACAATCTTCCTTTTTTCCGAAACAGGTATTAACAAGTAACTGAACGAAACGTTTTTGGACCAACGATTACGATTATATCACCTTTTGTTCATTTTAATGACGAGTCCACTCTAACTCCTATTTGGACTAACACTAACTCGTGCATATTAATGAAGGAGATGTAAATGGATACCAGATGATAATTCACTGCACTTATAAGTAGATAACTTAGTCAAAATTTCTCATATTTAAAAACCTGTCACGTAAATTCACGATTTTAGGTATGAAAATTTACAACAAGTTACAAGTTTAGTTAAAAATATAAATTAATACTTTATTCATAAAAACATTACATTACATTTTTCTTTACTTCAGCAATACTGTCCTCAATTCATACGTTGCCGTACGTACAAGAAAGAGAGAAGAAGCAAGATGTATGTAGTACCTCACATATACCCAACCGCAGGCAAAGAACACTTTGAAATTGCTGAAAATACAAGCACACTCAGCGACATGTAGAGAACACGGTGTGAGTAATTGGGATTGTAGGGAACTTTAATTAAACAGGAAGGGAAGGCGCGCACTATTACACCTAAAGTCGCCACCCTGAATTATGACGTTCATCACCATAAACGCTGCCGGGGTTTTTCTTCGCGCATAATGACGCCCTAATTACACGGTTACCTTCCGTGAAATTTCACGCGACTTCTTCGAGTCTTTGTCAAACGATTCTGATGATTTTCTAAACAAATATTTATTTATTATACTCTGTTTTCTTATTTCCGAGGAGTACCTTGAAATATTGGCGCCAAAGGCGAGCTTTGTCATTGGTCAAACGAGGTTTGCCATTTGTCAATTTCGGCCAGCTACCACCAATGACAAAGCTCGTTTTTTTTTTTTTAATTTCAAAGCACTCCTCTGAAATAAAACAGAAAATAGAGTATTGTTATAAATCATTCCTTATTAATTTGTAATCGCAGTACGTCGTGATTTTATGTTAATAGGTTGGCTATCATTTTATTAAATCAGAAAAATTTAATTTAATTTCATTATCAGACTGATTAAGCAGTGTCGTCAATTATATACATTTGGACGTGAGTACGTCTTGGGATGAAGAAAAGAAGAAAATATTGCAGTACTGCCTAATTCGGAATAGCCTTATAGTTCAAAATGAAATGACATTCATACTCAAAATTTAGTTACTACATTCTCACTAGACTTTATTATAACGCGTACACATGTACAGGGTGACTACGCGAGAATTCCTACTTCCTTTAACTATTTTATTTTTGAACTTAGAAAGAAGCGTAACCGAGATATTTGTTTTCATTTTGTTTTCTGAAATGAAACACGCGGTACATTTGTATATATTTGGATCCCAAATTAAATTTTGAAAACAATTTCTCTAAATAATTTTTATATAAAACGAGTAGTTTTCCAGATATTTGTATTTAATAGTATAAGTTCTGATATGTGCGTATAAAGCAGGGGTTTCAAACCATTTTCAAAACTGTTCACCCCTTGTAAGAAAATAAAAATTTCCAGCGACCCCCATTCAGATTTAAATAATAGTTTTAAAAAAAACCGCAAGTGTAGATATACTAATAATGTTTTATGCAGATTTAAAATTTTGTTAAATCGTGACAATTTATTATTCTATTTGTCTTTATTTTATTTTTTCAATTATCTTCGATCGTCTTCTTTCTTTTCTCGATTTGAGTTTGATTCGATTTGATTTTATGTTAATTTTATAGAATTTTTCTTTTGGTCTCATCTTCGTCAACGATCATCTTTTGTTTTCTAATTCCTTATTCGACTTTATTTCATTTAATTTTCAATACTATAATCAACGATTGAGCTTTGTTTTTTGTTATAATAGATTTCATGCGTTTCGTTTTTTTTTAACTAACATTTACCATCATTTGTTTGATTTTATTTGACTTGCTTTTATTTTTAATTATTATTAATTGATTGCTGTTTGTTTTTGTTTTCGTTTACTTGATGTGAATTTATTTTACACTTTAACCCGTCGATTGATCGCCATTCTGTTTTTTCTTTTATTCAATTTGACTTTATTCTGATTTTTAATTAATAACTGATTAATATTTACAGATTATTCTTTGGATAGTGATAAAATTTGTCAATTTTTAAATCAATTTGACTTATTGTTAGCCTAATTTTTATTTTGATCGCAACTCAACTTTAATATCATACTTTATTTTCATACATTCCTCATTTGTCTTTATTTTATTTAACTTTTAATATAAACAATTGGTCTTTCTTTCTTCTTTTAATCGATTTCATTTGTTTTGTATTTCATTTTTAAATTAACAACAATCATCTTGTCTTTTGTTTTCTCTTCGATTTTATTTTATTTGACGATTTTTTTATTGTTTTAATTATAAATTGATCGCCTTTTAGTTCTTCTTTTACTCGGTTTAAGATTATTTTATTTTATACTTTAAACCCGCCGATTGACCGACATTTTTGGCTTTGAATTTATTTTATCTACTTCATTTTTTAATTATTGAATTTAATTAAGTTTTTGGTTCTGATTACAGTCAGTTTATATCTATTTAATTGAATAACTTTCACGCAATTTTTATTTTCATCCCGCCTTATTTGACGATCGTCTTTTGTTTTTGTTTTATTCGATTTTAATTTCATATTTTTGGAGTGTTTTAAGTTTCATAATCGTTTCAACGTCTTTTCTCTCTCTTTTATTCGAGCTGATTCAAATTTATTTAATATTATGTGTAAATCTTGTTACCTTTTATCTTTTATTTAACTAGGTTTCCATTTAACAAGATTTAATCACTCCGACCCCTTAAGAGATTTCTAACGGACCCTTAGAGGTTTATCAACCCACTTCTTTTGGGAACCCCTGTTTAAACTTGCTTTAAAAAAGGCCATTATTATTTAAGACTCTAAATATGTACAAAAATACCAAGTGTTCCATTTAATAAATTAAAACTTCAATTTATGTCTCAGTTATGCAATAAAAATTGAGTTAAATCTCCTAACCACAAGAAGTTCTTTAAATACTATATACGTAGTTCGACAGCTAAGCTGCCATCTTCAGTAGATGCCTTCTTCTTAATCACAAGAGTGAGAGACAAGAGATTTCTCTTGTGATTAAGAAGAACGCATCTACTGAAGATGGCAGCTTAGCTGCCGAAATATGTAGAAGATTTAACCCTATTTTTATTTTACTGCAAACCACAGTCTCCAAAATATTTAAATATCTTATGCGATTTTCATTTGTTTTTCTGTAAACATCAGCAAAAACTTTGAATCAGTATACTATATAAGTTTTATAACAAACGCTTCTTTCTAAATTCAATAATTAATGGGGGTGGGAATTCTCGCGCAGTCACCCCGTACAAGGTCAGAATAAAATTGCGTCGCCAATTTCCAAGAAATTGACGGTAGGCGCTTGACGACAAGGCAAAGCGAAATCAAGCCTGCGAAGTGCAATATTGTACTTAATTATGTATTCGCTTGGGGATTTTCCACGAGTATGAAAAGTTGAAGTTTTATTTATTTTGGTTAATTTTAAAATTTTTATTAGTTATTTTCCTCAGTTTCTAATTAATTTCGCTATTGAAGAAATAACTCTCCATAGAGTTTCTTTTTAACTTTTTGGCACTCAACCGTAACTGAAATTTTTGTTCCAGTCAGCTTTGGTGAATTAATACCAAAATCATTATTGCGCGTATAAAGCAAAAATTTGTACTGAATAATTCGACTTCTTTCTTCGAATTAATGTTCTGCTTTAATTATATGCAATTTGTTAAATTTTGGTTGACCTTGATGTATTTATTTCAGTTTGTCAAAAAAAGTTGGTTACATTAAAAATTGTAACATTTTTTTCTAATTGTAATATTGTAAACAAAATTTCACATTTTTATTTATTTGAATATACGTACATACATATTTTTATATTTAAAACTTTAGTATTTTTATAAGAAATATTCTCATAATACACAAAAATAATAGTTTTTCTATTTAAGTAACAGTTTTTAATATCTGAAATATTAAAAAAGCAATAAAAAAATAAAAAAACGAAGGAGACCTGGTGGTACGAAAATGATTTAAGTTAATTGATTTAACAAAGTTGTAATCCTTGATATGCCAAACAATTTTTCTTAAAAGTGTTTTGCTCTTGATAACGAAGTTATTACAGAAATAAAAAAATATATCACACCCGGTATATTTCTATATTTTCTAGATGGTTTATTTTTTTTCTTTTGTGTTCAGTTTTAATTACAGCAAGTTTCTTTTAATTGTCCTAGTGTGTTTGTTTGTTTTTTATTAGGTATTCACCTAAAAGGTATCGTGTTTGTCGTGAATGTAAGAGTTTAAGTCTTCGTTGTATCTATTTTTAAATTTCCTGCCGGTTTGACCAAAGTATATATTACATTTTGCGACAAAATTTTTATTACATTTTGTGATAAATTTTTAATTACAGTTTGTGACAAAATTGTTATTACATTTTGTGGCACAATTTTTAGTATGAAAACGTTTAATTTAACATTGATTGTAAATATAAATGTCTGTTAGCGCAGAGTAACATAAAATTAGCACTTCTACTACCGAAGTTACATTCGTCAGTGTCCAAAACAATTTTCTCGAAGCTGCATTGGCTAATCAGGTAAATGTCTGGAGCAAGTAATCTCTTAAACAACTCGTGCAAACTCAATTATTTTTAGAGCCGATTTATTTATCTTTTTCTTGTTGACGATTGTATTAAAATAAATTTTGCATAGGTTCAATTAACAATATTTTAATAATTATATTTGTAAATACGTGTGACAAAATATATGGCGTCAAAATCACGTGCATAATTCAGGGTGGCAAAAGAATAATTAAGAATTGGTTACCCATGTAATTGGGTGCTTAAATTTTTTTTTGTTTCTTTCCATCGTGTCTTACGTAATTTCGTCTTAACAAGATATATGCGGTTTAACACAAAGCAACATCAAAAGCTCTTTACGAAATTAAGGATCTGGAACACTCACGTGCTTTCTGAGGGAACCTCTCGCTCCCCGACGAGTTTTTCTGCCACCGCTGGTGGCGGGGGTGGATAGGGTTGGATCAGAGGCTGCGTGTGATACAGTCCTGGAAGCAGTTCATCGCTGTGTTCCTCGATTGTGTAGGGACACTGGATGCCGGTAGAACATGCTTTGCTTGTTAAGGGCTTGGTGTGTGGCGGGCATAAGACACTCGGCTGATCGCTGTAATCTCTGCAATCTATTATGCGAACTTGGATGCCTTCTCCGCAGGAAACGGAACACTGATAACAAGAACCTCAAATCAAAGGAGGCTATTCTTATGCGTTTTCGTAAACATTAAAAAAAAATTGATGACAGGCACGTAATTCTGTTTAAGAAAGACATTACCATATTTTTTTATTCGCATAAAACACTTTGTCAGAAAAAGCTCAGTTGCTTTTAGATTATCCATTACTATAGCTACATAAGTCAAAATTTTTTGTGAACCTTAAAGGTCAAGGTATTTTTATATGTTGCATAATCAATAAATACACCATTTTTTTTAGAAATCTATTTATATTATAAAATATTCTCTAAGAAATTCCTTTTGTGCCTGTGAAAACCCTGATGAAACAAGCAGTTACAATTATCTGAAGTTTTTGCTTTTCTTAGAATTTCTTATTAATCTTCTTAGACCTTTTCATGCGCATAATATGGAGCAAACTCCTAGATGAAATCCCCGCCAACGAATATATTTTTTTTAAATATGCCCAGGGGAAGATACTTTCAAAAACACTCAGTAATATTGTTTTTCGTTGTGACATTTCTAAATTTAAAACGAGAACTTAAATATTTGCAGAAATAATGGTCAGGAAAAAATGATATTAGTAGGTGCAGTCGTGCTCTTTACTGATGTCTCCCTCACACACTATGAATCGCGGCCTGTGTCTTCTGATCACTATAATCGGTAAACAAACAAACAAACAAACGAGCAAGTAGATAAACAAAGGCAAATAAAATCATGAAATAAAATGTAAAACGTGTTTATTTACCTTTTAAATCGCAACTTAAAAATTTTTATTGGGGAGACATTACTAAAAATCGTGACTATACGTACAAGATATATCACACCCGCTTATTACGCTTGTCATTTGCTTTTATTACGTTGAAAATAAGTTTTTACTATCGCTTTCCTCACAGTATAATTTAATTTTTGTAGCACAACGTGTCGATTTAATTTTGTGGTGCAATTCGCATATTGTTTTATTTTGCGTGGAATACCCCGGCAATAAATCCGTCTACGATTTTCGTTGTTTCGCCATTTCTAATTTGCTTAATTAAACTTAATCAAGCTGGAGTCTCTATTTTTAGCATTGATGCGTTTCTGAGTTTTGCATGAGAGCCAGACTGAATGTTTATTCTAAACATACATGGTTCTGCGATTTACAATTTTTTTGCACATTTGTTGTTATTCTGACGGAAAGATTAAATTGCGTTCACATTTGACATTTCATGCCGTTGGTTTTCTTTACGTCATCTTATATCCGGTTGGCCTTTGCTAATGTTACGTTGATTTCGATTCGTTCAAGTCCTTCCTTCCCTCGTTAAGGGTGAGGCCAGGTTTGGCTTAGTTAATTTGTGACGCGCCTGGAGCACGCACTCGTCTTTCTGGTGCTAGGGCGCAATCAACTTGTTAACACATGTTAACGCAAATGAAAAATAACAACTTTTGAAAACAAGAAAACTCTAAAATTGAAAAAGTTCAGAAGAAAAAAGCTTGAAGAATATTTCTTGCGGTTTGGAAAACCACTTTTCAAAAGTCACCCTGAATGTTAACATTTGTAACCTCAATTATTTATGATAGTGCAATAATTGGCAGGAGACATGGACTTGATGTGTAAACGTCACGCGTTGTATTTTGTCGTCTGGTTTTATTACGTTGAAAATAAGTTTTTACCAACATTTTCGTCTGAGTATAATTGAATGTTTATAGTATGAATTGTCCCGCGCCTCGATTTAATTTTGTGGTGCAATTGGCAGACTATTTCTTGCGTAAATTCCAGAATACCCCGGCAATAAATCCTCCGACGATTTTCGCCGTTTTGGCATTTTTAATTGCCTTAAACTTTATGGGCCCGGAGACTCTATTTTTAGCATTGATTCCACAATATTTTGCAAGCATCTGCAGCTGCGTTTCCGACTTCTGCTTCAGAATCAGATTGAATATTTATTCTAAACGTCGAAAAGATCTTAAAATCCGGCGACGCGACGTCTCAGTTTTAGTATTGCATGGTTATGCGATTTACAATGTTTTTGCGCACTTGTTGTTATTCCGATGGACAGATTAAATTGCGTTCATATTTAACATTTCACGCCATTGGTTTTCTTTACGTCATCTAATATCCGGTTGACTTTTCCTAATGTTACGATGATTTCGATTCGTCCAAACCCTTCCTTCCCTGATTAGGGGTATGGCCAGGTTTGGCCTTATTAATTTGTAACGCACCTGCACAGTCGTCGTTGTGGTGTCCCCAGAGCTTGGTGGTGATGTTTGAAGAGGCTCTGCCCCATTTTTGCGGTGAGCGTCCGTCTGGAGAACGGCGCACATTTGGGTATTGTCGATAAACCTTGGGGGAGGTTTCTTAAATTGTACAACTGTTTGGTCGGTTCTTGTGTGACGCCCTGGAGGACGGAAAATTCATTCGGATTGTGTCAGCATCGTCCCCGTTGTTAAAGACAGGTATGTTTCCGATTGATTCTCTCTTTTTCGTGCAGATTATTATTGTCGTACTTTTCTTCCCTTATAGGCTTTTACGTACGGCTCATTCTACAAGTACGAGCCTTATAGGCTTTTACGTACAAGTCATTCTACGCACAACTCATTCTACACACGGCTTATTTCTCTGACGGTGCCGGAGTGTTTTTCTGATGACTTTTTTTCATGTCGGTTTGATTTACGATGCTTTTTCGACGTACTGGTGACGACTTAACGCCAGAAATAGTTTTGCAATTAGTAAAGCTTTAAATATGTAAAGCTAGTGAGAGATCCGCCATTTCTTGATTTTGCTTTTAAATATCATACATTCTGTTAATAATTTGATTTCAAGGGTCATTTTCGATACAGAATTAATATAGTTGCATAGCGGTTAAATATTTAAGGTGCGCGCACACCCTTTAGGTGTGTTAGGGTCAGTATACATTTTGATTTTATTTTCATTACACTGATATTAAAATTGTTGCATGAATTCAGTCATTTCCTTTGATCCTCTCCTCAGATCTGATTAGGATTAGAAGGCGCTCATTTATTTTCGCGTTTATATAACACCCACTGCCGTCACGACTGAAGTTGCTGGCTGTGCTGAAAGTTAGTTTCCTCAGCACAAAATTTGTTTCTACTCAGAAAGGTAGCATGTCTCCTGAGAACCTACCTGGATTACATCTCACTTAAAACTACTTTTAGCTCACCTGGTTTTTATTTAAGAAATCAAAAACGATTATAATTTCAAATGCGTGAGAATCGCAAAAAGTAGATTACCTATTTTTTACAAGTTTTACAGAATTGCGCAACTTTAACCAAATTTTTCGTTAAATTAATTGAGATTTCTGCGGCGAGGCTATAAGAAAAAGTAAGATTTGCTTTTCTTTTAAAAAATATTTTATTTATGACACTTTCCATTCTTTGTGCGATTTCATACCTATATGTATAAGTTACTTTCAAACTTCACAAACACATTGGCTCCCGTAAGATCACTTTCTGGCGTCGGCAAAGTTAAGCTCGGACATCTTTTTAAAACTTTAATATTCTTAAGATATGGCGTACTCACCCCGGACCCCTGGGAAATATGCCACTTAGGGCAGTCCATCTGGTTGCACGCCTCCTGAAATCTCGGCTTGTGACCGCTGCACTTCATTTCGCTGACCTAAAACGCAAAGGAAACCAAATCACAAAGGCCATTGATTGTTTTAATGCGTACTTGTATGTCCGGAAATGAACAAAGATATTTACAGGTGAAATATTCATTGCGATTTGAATGTTTTCTCCGGGGAAGTTTTAAATTCATACCGCTGCTCTCTACTTTCGGATTCTCCCATAACGTTGCCACAAGTAATTGAAATAATTCCCAAGGGTTGAACGTGGTTGATGCAGGAGCATTACTAGAATACGGAAGTGCTATGCTTGGAAATAACGAGATTGTAGGACTTAGAAAAGCGTAAGGTCCGTTTGCCGAGAAAATTACACAAAAATTCAACCTCAAATGAAAATATTAACAAAGTGTAATTTCAGATCAAGAATAAAACAATAAAATACTAATATTAATTATTATTTGTTGTTCGCCAAACTTGTTTCACAAAGGAATAACAGGAAAATCTTTTCTCCCTTGATGTTTAATATACTTATTATACAGGGAGATTCAGGCAACCTTTTCATTAAAAGTTTACGAACTTCTCCTTTGAATTTCTGTTTCATATTTTGCAGGTATGAGTTAACGATGATGATCTATCAAAATATAATATTTTCAATTTTCGGACACTTCGCTTATACCGGAAGTTGCTGCCAACTTTCTCTTTTTACATGGAACACAAATCTTCATAGAATTCTAAAAATATTTTGTGAAACATGTGACACATTGAAAATTAACCGTTTCCGAAATAGTTTCATTTTTTTTAAATAACTCAGACTTGCAGAACCTTGGTTATGATACAGCTATCTTTGTGCAACAAAAACCATGATGCCCATTTTTGGCCTGTAGTAGGCTACAGTAACATTCTTTCAGATCATGTCCAGTTTTCCACTTGATTGCTTACAGGCTGGTTGAAAAGTAACTTCTAATCGAAATAATTTCAACTGTCGAAAAGTCATGTTTTTTAAATGGAACGCTTAGTATATTTTTATACCGTATGAGTCGAGATTAAATGTTCTTTCGTCCTGTATTAGCATTCCCTATACCTATCTCTTATAGTTCACTCGTTATCGATAATTTCTTTTTAATACCTAATATTTTTCCATTTTTCGGTGTCGTTTTTAAATAGTGAGCTATGAAAACTAGAGAAATTATAATTTTTGAAATCATCCGTCTCGTAGGAATTAAAAAAACACAATTTAATCGGTACGAAGAACCAAAAAATAAATATTCAAACACAGACATATTAAATGTTTTTGATGATAAAAAAAACGACAATTCAAGAAGTTAATAAAAAAAATTGTTATATCGAGGAAAATGCGATATTACTTAGATACAGTAGAAAGTTATTACTAATAAATAATAGCCGAGGACAATTTAGAGCCAATATTATAACCAACAATTTGTGTATTATTGTCAATATTCTTGATTTGTTTATTAGTTTTCATTAAATTTTGTTTTGTAAGTGTAAATTTCTTTTTGTAAATGTGTGAAAAGTCATATCAAGGATACGGCATATGTAAATAAATATTCAGATGATAGATATGTATTTAAATATTATTTTTCGGTTTTTAAAATGAAATTGATAATACAGTCAGAAATTAATTAAAAAAATCTCATTTTGTAAAATTTTCATAGTACACTGTTTAGGAATAACACTAAAAAGTGAAAAAATTGATATGTCAATCATGAATAAAAAGAGAAAGGTAAGAGATGGGTATAGGGAATGCTAATGCAGTTCGAAAGAACATTTAATTGTGATTCTTACGGTACAAAAATATAATGATCCATTTAAAAAAACATGACTTCTCGACAGTTGAAACCAGTTTGAATAGAAGTTACTTTTTAACCAGCCCGTAAATAATTTTGTGTAAAATTAGGTATCACCTGAAAGCCTATGATTATAGCCTACTACACACCAAAAATTCAAATTATGGATTTTGTTACACAAAGATGGCAGTATCATAAACAAGGTACTGCAACGTTGAAGTTTTTTTAAAAAACGGAAATACCTCTAAAACGGCTAATTTTTCTTGTATCATATGTTACACAAAATATTTTTAGAATTTCATGAGCATTTCGAAAATGCAATAAAAAATGGGGTATTGCATTTAAAATAAGAAAGTTGACAGCAAGTTCCGGTACAAGCGAAAGTGCCCGAAAATTGGAAATATTATATTTTAATAGATCATTATCGCTAACTTATAACCGCAAAATATGAAATAGAAATTCAAAGAGGAAGTCCGTAAAGTTTTAATGAATGTGTTGCTTGATTCTCCCTGTATATGCTTATGTTGAATTATTATTCACGTAACTTCATCATTTTTAATTTGTCAGACATGCGTTAACAATAGTCGGCGCCAATTAAACTTTTCTGAAAAAAAGTTTGCGGTTAGTTAGCGCGCGCATCTGAATTATTTATCTCTTGAATTCGTATTGTCGGGCCACGATATTTCTTACTTTCTGGTAGTTTATTAATTTAGAATTCCGGAGCGCCAAACAAAGGCATTAATATTTAAATTAAATAACTCCGCTCCGGGAGCGTTTTATTCCAAGTTCGTTAACTGCACAAGTTCGCCTATTGTTAGGGAGGCCGAACAGTGAGTGCATGCAACGCGGCGCACTGCTGCAGACCCCTCCGTCGTCTCGCCGAGGGTTTAAACAAGTATTTGCCATGAATTATTCAGTCACGTCGTGGAAGTCAAATACACCATTTAGCCGCTATTAATTATAGGCCCGAAAACTTATATATTCTAATTTGTCCCATAATTAGAAGATATTACCGAAGAAATTAGCTCCCCGTCGCCGCTTAACGTCATGACGCTGTTGAAATAATGAATAGGAGCGTCTGCTGATTAATTGCAGTATTTTACTTTGCTCTGTTATTCATATTTAGGTACGTGATTTAGTATTATAAACGTGACTTATACGAAATTATACCGATTCAAGACTTTCTTTTTCTTTAGCCAATGAGGGTTAACTCATGCGATTTGCAATATGTTATTTTCATACTGAACCGCATTTCAGATGAATCAATTTTCAAGGTGGGGTATTCTCCCACGTAATGAATAAGACCTGTATGAAGTGGGCGTTGGCTAAAACCTATATTATACAGGATGTAATCGAATTAGTTTCACTTATGACTACCGCAAGTTCCTCAGCATATAAGAGAATTAAAAAAATTTAGAATTAAAAGAATTGACCAACTACAGGAGTGTTGGCTGTTTTATTGTTTGAGAACTTCTGGTCGGTCGTGCGTAAAAACAACATAATAACACAAAATTCCAAAAAAAATCAATTGCGGGGCTTAGAGTAAAAGGAGTATAAGTGCAATTACTCGTATGTCATGATATTTGCATCTAAAATGAGTAATGTGTATCATAAACGGGAATTTACAAATAACAAAAAAAAATCGTCTTGAGGACTTAAACTGATTTTTTTTCTGCGGAATTAAAGGAACCTTCATCTATACATATCTCAGAATCCATTCTTTCATAATCCCCAGTATAGTTCATAGTGTTTTCAAAGTATGAAACAATAGATTTTAAAAGCATTTCTCTATCCCAAGTTGGGAAAGAGAAATTTCCACAGGCAAGTTCCATTTGAATTAGAATTTAGTTGTACGATATGCACATTTAAAGTATAAACTAAATTTACAGTAATTTATGCAAATAAAATCATGAAACATACATTCAAACAATAGTTGCATTTACAAAAACGAATTTACGTGTCCAATGTCTCCATAAAAATTAAGAATTAAAAGACGTTTATCGTCTTAAGGACTTATCATAAACGGGAATTTACAAATAACAAAAAAAATCATCTTGAGGACTTAATGCGATTTTTTGCTGCGTAATTGTGAAAACTTTCATCAACGAGTTACTCAGAATTCATTTTTCTCAAGTCCCCTATAGATAATCTCTAAGTCTAGTCAAATAGGAACTTCTTTGGAAATAACAAAATGCATAACATAAAAATAAATGAAGAAATATCTGACTTTACAACAAAATGCGTGTAATTACAACAAAATGCGCGTAATCTTATTAACTTCATTAATGGTTTGAAGGACGAGATACCTGAAGCTGCGAGTTTAAAAACCTTACCTCAAAACTAAATAAAAAAAGGATAAATATATGGTGAGCTTCGCGTCCCGTTAAATTTTAATAAAAATAAATGAAATTGATTCTTGTCCGATGAAAATTGTAAGTACAAAGTTTTTTTTTCCTGGTGAAGCTATAAATCTATGGCGAAACGTTGAGTGTGTTTCCATCATATTTCTATCCGGTTAAAAAAACTTTGTAGTTAATAAAAATGTTAATAAACGGGAACTTACAAATAATAAAAAAAAACTATGCAAGGGATTTTCAATTTTCCACGCCGGAAATAAAATCTTAAGATCCCAGCTTTGTAAACAAATAATACTGCAACGAGCGACAATGATGTATGAAATTTCCCTTATCTGATTCAGCGTTAAATTGAGAAGATGACGCTTATAACCGAGCGCAACGCAGAGAGCTTTCGCGGAGTCGCTGCGAGCAAAATGCCCGGAACGGTAAAACACGTCCAGGATCATGAAAGCTCTAGAAAATTACAATCTGAAAATAGTTGAATCAGTTCACTTACTTATTTACCAAATATGTATAAAAGGAAAACCGATATATAAACAAAAAATTTTAAAAAAATACGAAATGACATTTCACAGTTTATTTCTATTTATTTTCCTAAACTCTAAAACAGCTGAACTTATTTAAACGCGATTTTCCAATTACACATTAAAACGAAATCAAGATTATATCTAAGAAAATGTTAAACCGTTAAATTTCAAAACATTTAAGCAGTGTCGCCAATTCGTAAGTAATTCCCCAATTTGTGAGGATTTTGTTTGCCTGCGGGTATTTTGTGAGGATTTTTTAAACGTGAGTTTTTTTCGAGGATTTTAAGATTTTGAATGATTACAGTTTTTTATTGATACATAAATAGAGCAAATATATTTTTTTTGCTACACCGCCACGTGTTTCCGTTTTCGAATCTTTTTTTTAAACGATTTACATAAAATTTAAAAACGAAAACGGACACAGTCGCTATTGTAAAATAGGAAGCTTCATAATTTTTGACAATGTCACTCTTTGCCACACAGTTTATGTTCACTTTTTAAATTAAAATTCATTAGTGGAACAGTCGAAGATTTTTTGAGGATTTTAAAAATTTTGCAAGGGAAAAAAATGGGAATTTTTAAAGTCTATTGAGAGGAGGAATTTAAGGAACACGCATTGGCAACATTGCATTGAAGCCCAAAGATTAAACGTTAAGCCAAATCTTAAAACAGTAATTGCTGACATAATCGTTGTTATGGATTTAACCTT
This sequence comes from Prosopocoilus inquinatus, assembly GCA_036172665.1. NCBI lineage: Eukaryota > Metazoa > Arthropoda > Insecta > Coleoptera > Lucanidae > Prosopocoilus > Prosopocoilus inquinatus. Next base: position 38,821,030 of record CM069877.1, read on the forward strand.
CAGTATAAGTTTAAAGTGGTATTGTAGGGGGTGTCCCAACGATGCGTATTTCTTCTCAGAGGTCTACGAGAAGGGGAAAACGGATTACGAAAGTGATCCCAGATTACAGGTAGCATATTTTAATGTTCCAGAAAACGATGGTGTATAGAGGCTGATTTTTAACGGAACGCCCGTATATTTTTACAAAATTGAACGCAAATGATTATTTTTAGTTCCAGGAAACCCCCATATGTCAAATTTAACGCAATATGTAGAAAACTGTAAAATGTATTGACAAAAATTTAAATCGAAATTTTTAATTTAACGATCTGTATTACCTTTTTGGACCGACCGTGATTTCTAGCTAAACCATAATATTTTGTTGTCAAGCATCCATATCTGTCCTTCATTACTTTTGGGCCGTCCTAGATAACTGCCGAAGAATATATATTAAAGATGTTATTTATTTAGCACGAAATAGAATAATTCACGCGAAATGTGTCTTAAGATTCAATTAAACCAAAATGTATAACGCCTAACAGTCACGTGGACGAGTCGTTTACTAAAGCAAAATATAACGCCTAATAGATTCACGTGGACGAGTCGTTTACTAATCGTAAGTGAAACAAATTTATTATCAGATTCGGCAGATACGTTTCCGGTGCTTAAGAATTTCACGTAAGGTTTCCAAAGCAAAAATAACGTACGCGCCAGATACGTTGATTCGGCTAACTGTAAGTAAGTAATACACATATTTAGCAGTATAAATACGTCATTTTAAAATAGAGATAGCAGATGATACGTTCCTTTTGATTACCACTGTGCAAAATTTGCATATTAAAATACTTTAAAACTTCTAAATGTATTTCTGCTAAAATGTTTTTTTTTAATGTTACATGTTTTTCTGACTTTTAATATTTTGTGATTTTGAAACACAAAAAAAACTCAAAATAGATCGAAAGTACAGATACGTTAATTACATTAAGCACGGTCGTATAGGGATAGAGGGTAGGTATGAAGAGATGGAAAAACCGGACCTGAGCAATATATGTATTTACATTATCGGTGAACATAAAACTTTTGATTCATGTAAGATACCCTTCCAAGTAAGAAAAGGAAACTGCAATTTGGTCCTCGATGGTAACATGCACTCTGATTCAATCGCTACATATTACACGCAACGATTAAGGGTGCGCGATCGGTTTCTTCGAACGATGCGAAAGGGACCCATAAAATCGCCGTTGCCGTAGAAAATCGGCGGAAACTTTCGTCCTTTGTTGAAATTACGCCGTGACTAAATTGCGACGATTACTTTTACTTTCGAAGCGCGGCGAAATGTTTGGGGAAGGCCTTGTGGTCATTAGCCGCCATATCGCGGAAGATGCGACGGTTTCTTTACCTTTATTTTAGTACCGTTGGTTTCTTCCACGCAATGGACTTGTCTTATGCGAGATCCTCCGCCGCAACTGACCGAACACTGAGACCATTCGCTCGAATGCCACCTGCAAAAAGGAGCAAGTAAGAAGCGTATTATTAATTACAAGTTGAAAGTCGGAAACAAGTTTTGTTATTAAATTATTTCCCCTGTGCTACGAAAAGCTTCAAAGGGAAAATTTTATTGGCGTACAGGGTGATTATAATTTGCAGTTATAAAATGCTATAAAAATTCACACATCGCCATGAATCTAAGTCGGTATCTGCACACTAAAAAGTAATCATGTTAGATTACATAATAAATATCAGGCAACTTTTATACCTGTTATTTTTAGTCTATACAGGGTGAACAAAATACACGTTGCATCTTTGATGTCAATTTCTTTAATAACCCCTTAACTATTAATTATAAAAGAAAACATCTTCTTAACAAAAGTTATTGTATAAAACTGATTGATCCGGATTTTCGAAATATTCGGATTACGAAACAAAAGAGAAAACATTCATTTTCCTAATTACCAGGGCCGGAGCAAGGTAAGCAAGGCGTGGGGGCATCGATTAAAAACAAATAAAGAACAGTTTGAACAATTTCAAAGTTAACCAAACTCGTTCCACAACTGAAAAATTTTTCTTTTTTAATATTCAATGTCCACCCTATCCAAATGAACTCAACCTATCTCCATTCAACCCAGGTAAAAAGTTAAATTGCTTTTTTGCTTCGATCGAATACAGTTACGTTGAGTTGGATTGACCTTGGGATTTGTTGAGCTTCATTTTCACATTTTCTTTTTTTTACTTTTAATTTCTTTAATAAATATTGAATATCAATTCAATCACCAACTGTTCCTAATTTAAAACCTTCGAACTTCGGAGTCACGTGAGCTCAGCTGGTGGAGCGGTTGTCATATAAACGATGTTTTTAACGCGTTTGATTCTCGGATGTGACAGAATTTTTCCGTCCTCCTGTTAGTGGTTCCTTTCCTTAATGAAATATTAAATATTAAAGAAATTAAAAGTAAAAAAATGTGAAAATCAAGCTCAACAAATCCCAAATCAACTGAACTTAGCTGAACTCAACCTAACTGTATTCAATTGAAGCAAAAAAAATTAAATCCAAAAAATTAAAAGTGAAAAATTTAAAAAAAAAAGACAGACATTAAGTTCGACCAATATCAAGGTCAGCTCCATTTTATTCAACCAAAGCAAAAAAGAAGAATTAACATGAAAACAATAAAAAATCAAAAGGAAAAAGTTTTCGCTGTTAACCCAACCTAACTCCATTCAATCCAAGTAAAAAATTTAAAATAAAATTGAAATGAACCTCCACAAATCTCAAGGTCAACTAAACTGTCTCAACTTATTATATCTTATCGCACTGAATTCTACACAAGTAAAAAAAATTAAATAAAATACTTTAAAAAGTTAAAAAAAATGTATATCTATTAAAGTTAAGTGAAACAAGTCTCAAGGTCAATCCAAACCAACTGATATCAACCAAACTTCTGCTAACACAAGTAAAAGATTAAAAATTACCAGAAATAAAAGTAAAGTAAAAGTTAAAAAAAATTAAAAATCAATTAAATGAAGTTCAGTGTCAAGCTCAATCCAAAACAACTTATCTCAACATAACTCCATTTAACACAAATTTTAAAAAAATTTTAATTGTCAGAAAAATTAAAAGTATAAAAATTGTTAAAAATTAGAAATCATTTAAAATGAAACTTAACCAATCTTAACGTTAACATAATCCAACCTAGTTCTATTCAACCCAAGCAAAAATAAAAATTAAAAAAACTTTTAAAACATCCGTTAAATGCTGTACTTTAGAATTGTCACTCACAACGAAAATAAAAATCAGTTTTGGTCGTCAGATGCCACTTTAGAAAAAAAATATGCCAAACGGTAACCAAAAATTAGCCCATTTGCCGAGATAAATCGTCACGGTTGGCAACACTGTCTGACTCTAAAATCGCATACGAAATTTTCCGATGATGATTATTTTTTAAGTTGAGTGTCAATTTCGGTAGCAGGTAGAAACTTAAACTGGTTTAAAATTAAGTGAAAATTTATCAAAATTAACTTTTTAACACGTTTAGAAAAAAAATGGATATATTCAAATTTAAGAAAAGAAGCATATATGTATATGGCGCACAGTATTTTTTTTTTTTGAAACAACTATAAATTCACGTGAATCTGTTTCTTTTTTCTTGGAAGGTGGGCACCTATTATTAAGCAAAATTTTGGCATGTTTCCAAACGTACAGGTTAAGAACTAATATTGAAATTATTACTATTTTACCTGGTATGAGTCGGACAGTATGATTTGTTCAATAAATATTACGCTATTCTATAAATATAATTTAATCGAAATAGCATTGTCGATTGCTTATGTTCTGCTAATAATATCATTTTTTTAACACTTGACAAGACTCTTCCAAGCTGAATTTGTAATTTTCGACGTGTTGGTGACAAGAGTATTTAAAAATTTATTAAAACATGGAATCCCTTGCGGTTTAAATTGGATTTTCTCTTAATTCAGAAGGGCATTATCCGAATCGTGAATCGGTTATTTTTGGACATCTATCTCCAACCATCTTTTCTATTTGAACATTTTTCTTCTTCCCACATATTATTTGTGCATCAGAGTATTATTATTTAAGCTATAATCATTCGCTACTACTAAGTCTTCTAACTTACTCGTTTTCTGTCAGTCTGAATTTTAATTATTTGAGACTGACAAATTAAATCTCAAAACCAACTTAATACAACGAAAAGCAGGTGTACGCGAATTTTTTTTTGCATGCCACAGTACAATATTGTGGATTATAAGATTAGGTCCTCTTAGAACAGATGTTAATCATGAAATAAAAACAGGGCTGAAATATTGTTTCTCTTAAAGTACGGTCCGGTTTGTTAGCAAGTCGTACTTTATGGTCCGGTATTATAAACGTAAAATAAATTTACTATACAGTTTAACGCCTTAGTAACAATAGTAAAAACAAGGGATACTAAGGCATTAAACTGTAGAGTGAATTTAACTTACGCTTATAATACCGAGCCCAAGAGAAACAATATTTCAAAGGTCTGTTTATTTGGTAAATTTTTCTTATACTTTTTTACTAAATAAGTACCTAATGTGTTCATTTTATACAGATGTGCAAAATATTTCCGCATTCCGATTGTAGATTTTGTGCGGATTTTAAATAATCTGAATGATCAAACCGCGAGGCCCCGTGCAGTTGCCCAGATCGCCCGCCCCTAAAGCCGCTACTGGTCATTATTACCAGAGCAAGTTTAGTATCGTGCATGTGAATTTAATCATTTCAGTTTTCATACAAACAGAACTACAAATAACAGGGTTGCTAGCACTACTCACCTGGGGGGACAGTTAAGGGTGTTGCACTCCACAACAGTGGAATCAGGTTTCTGTGAAGCATTGCAGAGTTGTTCCTCGACTTCCTCTCCACTCACTCTGTTTTGACATACTGGTCTTGACATTTTATATCCTCCAAAATAAGGAATCATATTAATATAATTCAGTCTGTTCGGACCTATGTATTAACAGCTTTGCTTTTAAAATATTTAAATAAACTGAGTACAATAAACATCGAACTAGGTACTCCGGTAATTATGTCAATGAAAATTTACTAATTGGAAGTACAAAGAAACTGTTAACACATAAGTAAAAACAGTTACGTTAAAAAAAATTAGTTTAAAAACAAAAATTAAAGACATCTCTTATCATATGCGTTTACAAAATGTAATAAATTGCAAAAAATAAAACTTGTATTTCACACGAAAAAATAAACTTTGTGTTTAAAAATATCTCCGATTCTTGATGACCTTGAGTTTGTCCTCAATTTATAAATAAATGGTTGTGGATTAAAACGGAAATCTTTCAAAGTTGGAGTCTTATTATACAGGGTGTCATCAAATAAGTTTCACATATTAAAACTGTAAGTTCTTCATGACTTAAGAAAACTAATTCTGCACATCTTAATTTTTTTGGTGAAAAATGTAAGAAATTAAAGCCCATCAAGAGCTCGGAGTCTTTTTGTTTGAGAAAGTCTGACCGATCGTGTGTGGATTTTTCTAAGCAAACTATTATATTATAAACAAAACATAAAGCAATAAAGCGTCATCGAAATGAAGGGCACTGGGTCAATAAAATCTCAGCTCAGCAATTCCATACCAAAAGAAAACAAACATCCATCACGTTTGTGGCATTACTTACTGGATTAATTAAGTTAATTTTCTGCTGACAAAAGTGTAACAATAAGTAAAAATTAGGAAATAAAAACATTTAAGGTAACATTCTAAAAATTATCGCAACAACGCACGTCGGTATTCATCGTCCCTTCATTTATGGTTTCATTATTTGGTTTTGCTTACACTGTACAAATAAATGACATCGAGGAGTATCTGACAAAGAACCTATCTTTTACTTAAATTATTGTCAAATGCTTGTTCATTTTACGTACTTATTTATTTATTTAGTCTTGTCGTTATTGAAGATTCTTTAATTATTCAATAAAGAATAAAGTTTATGTTTATGTGATTCATACTAAGATCTAATTATTGTCGATTATCTAATAAAACAAATTTAATTCTATAATCAGTGAGAGTAGATTTAAAATGGTCTTCTTTAATCAAATTGCACACATGGACAACCACCGGGACACTATGAATTTGATACAGTGTTTACATAAAACATCACAGCTTTGAAAAATTTAGTAGGTCATTTTTTTATTTTTGAGTTAGACCTTTGATAACTGCGGCATTAATTCCCTTACATGACGAGGAACTTGCAGTATTAATATGCGAAACTAATTTGATTACACCCGGTATTTAAACGTTTTGAATTCGTAGAGTGAACTGAAACACGAAGTTCGTATTCTTACGTAGAAATGCATTTAATTTACCTCCACCGCAGGTAACAGAACAAAGGGACACTGACGCAAATGTCCAGTGATAAAGAGGTCTTGAACACGAAGATCCATCTCCTCCACATACACCGCAGGCATCGACTTGCTTGTCTGAACCAATTCTTAAGTCACATCCCACTCTCTGTAAAAGAACAATCCTATCAATACCGTGGAATCAAATTGAATTGGAAGTGATAAACGGCGAGCAGACTTGTATAAGTACATAATTTTGTAATAGCAATTCTGGAAAAGAAAATAATAAAAAAATACTAAATTAACTGTTGGAAATAATTATAACATTAGAATGTAACGTTTTTTTGTAAATATTGTTTACAACGTTTCTTCATTGCCGTATTTTTCGCCATTTAAAGTGCACGATTCTGTTATATTGTACACAATAAATAAATTCGTTTTTGCATTTTTGGAAAAACACAAAATTTAGTAAGCAATGAGTATTTTTAGGTTTCATAGGTGACAAAATAGTTTAGTGAGCATTGCGCAAGTGCGGTCGTCGATACGGCTTAATTGCTATGGAAGTTATCTAGCATGGTTTACCTACGTCTGCTTAGCTCGCAGATTAAAGTCCTTTTCGGTAGATGGAACTTATGCAAAATTAACGTTTTGCTAGAGGATATTCCATGATAACAAATGACACTCAAGTCGTTTGAATTTACTTGAGAATGCTATACCAGCAGATCATATTACATTCAAAATAATTAACTATAATTTAAGTCGACTCTTGTCTGATGAAATACGTGAGAAAATAGTTTTAAGTTTTAAGTCGACACTGTAAAATCGTAAGAAACACTTGTAAAAATTTATTCACTTTGCAATGAGATATTATAAAACTACAGTAACTGTGTTACAATAAAAACAAAGTAAATAACTTTGAACGTTTTAATTTATTTTAATTTTTGTAAATTGAAAAAATCTATCCGTAATACCATTTGTTTATTAAAAATGTTGTCTACTAAAAATATAAGCCGTCCTACCATTATACACTGCTCTACACACCCCGTATACGTACGGGAGGTGCCTGGTAATTTTAAGTTCTTTACCGTATCGATTCATTTGCGTTGAAAATAAAAGACAGACTGCGCCGTGATTTCGTTCTGGCCTAGGAAAAACCGGAAAACTCGGGATGTGGCATACGCTGTATCCCCGATCCTTTCATTTATTCATCGGCCCTCGTCTGAAGAGGCACTTTGCTTCTTCGCAGCTCATCAATACCTCCTCACACATAGCTGCCAAATCGTCGCCGACTACCCGTCTCTTAGATTTATAAGTCGGCATATCAGAACCCATTGGCGTTTAACATGAAGCATATATCATCATAAATTACGGCGATTTTCCGGCTGCCGAACTCGATAATACACCAATTGCCTAAGGATTCTTCTTTTTATATTTTATTGTAACTAGTTAATAACTCTTGTAATGAATCCTTATTTTTTTATTATAACTGTTTTATTAATGACGCAATCAATATGAAATTTTTACAAGTAATGGAGGCCATGAAGACGAATCTTTTAGTAGGAATGAGATACTTTTAGGGTCCATATTTACCCAACTATGGTTAAAATAAAAACCAGTGTTTCATACACCAAGCGATTAAGATGGAGCAAAAGAAGTAATGAAAGTTTCGTACAAATACTTTTATTTTATACATTCAATTAATCGATAAATCAAATATTACTTATTCACAGGCAAGGTTGTCTATGTGAAGCTGCTGTCTATTGTAACACCAAGAAGACGAACACTTTCGTAAAAGTCAACTGCGCGTCCATCAACTTTGACGCCAACATGGAGTGGCACTCTACCTTCTATAAGAATGTACACAAGAAGCCTTTGTACTATTTAAAATAAAATTGCTTTTTACACCAAAGGTCGAACTCCGAGGCTACGTTATTTAATTTCGTTTGTAGGTTGAATACATATAATACAGGATCAGAGCCCCCAGCAAAAATTATCATTCTTCCAGAACATCTTATGTTAGCTGACATGTCATTACTAAAAATTAGAAACAATAGGGGGCCAAGAATTGATCCTTGTGGGATACCATAATTAATGTTAGTTTCACTGGAGAATTGATCTTGTACATTAACGTTTATTGCTCTGTTGCAAAGGTATGATCTCAGTCATTCAAAGACGTTACCTCTGATACTCAGGGTAGAGAGTTTGTTTATCAAAAAATTGAAATAAACAGTATCGAAGGCTCAAGTTAAGTTAAAACACATGGCTGCAATAGACATGTTTTGATCATGAGATTCGCAGACATACTCCAAATTATTAAACAAGCCATTGTCACGAGTGTAACAAAGGGAGCGCTTAGCGCGTTTTGACCCACAAAAGAAAAAAAAGAATGAGTGTGCGCCAACCGTAATCTACAACATCTCTGAAGCAGGGTCGGTTGTTCTCTCGGAGACTGCGACGTAGAGAATAACTGCATAACGATACCCACTCAGTAGAGACGGCGTTGGGGATTTCAAAGTCTGTTACGATTAACGCCATCCAGGTGATATACAGCCGTGAAAATGTATCCCTTTGTCCCCGAAAGATACAACTCCCCCAGGATCCGCCTCTTCGTTGGTGTACCCCAAACGATGATCGTTAGGGAACACAAAAGAAAAGGAAATCCCAATCATGTCCTCTGAAGTCCTTCCCCAAAAATACACGTCCCCGCCTAAGTAATCACTAAGCGAATAAACTCTAGTTCGGCCCAAAATCAAATCATTTATTATTGTATACGTATTCCTTAGCGTTGTGATACATTGTAAGCCTATCGGAATTACTCAAGTTTACACGGCCCAAATCGAAGGGTAAAGGCGCATCGATGGCAGTACTCTCGCGATTGCTTACAGTCACAAGCATCAAAATAATGTAACAAAAATGTTAAGGCGAGCGCAAATGCCGAACTGGCTAAAAGAAGCGAACGGTCAAAGGTAAAACGGATAAACTCTCCAAAACTACGTACATTTTTCGCACTCTTAAATAAGACTAACAAATATGACGAACGCCACAAAACTCCCATGTCTACGTTGTCCAAGAAACAGCACACTCCTCCTCGCTAACTTTGTTGCCGGAACGCCCGCAGCTCAGCACAATCCCCACCTTTCCAGAAGAAAAATTGGAATTAAGATTTCATTCAAAACGAGATGTCAGTAAGGTGGTTGCAACAGTCCAAAAACGGAGGTGGCATTACCTTTTTTCCCTTCAGCGAAGGCACATGAAGGAAATGAACGGCCCTCGGAGCGCAGCCGTCGGTTGGACGAAGGCAAACACTCGACTTCCAACTGTCGCCGATGAAAATCAACCTCGGACTACTTGTTATAAATATGGTGAACGAAGAATTAACGAACGCTACCAATAAACGCACGTGGAAGACAAACAGGTAACAAGATGAAAAAATAAAATGGCGTTTACCTTGCTCGGAAAAAACAAGCCCAAAAAGGATTTTTCACGTCCACTAAACCCGTAGGAAACGGTTATTACTATACTATTGGTGTTATTCAGTCACTAGATACTACTGCTGTAGATAATTTTTAGTGGTCATCGCCTTCTTTGTGCAATGGTAGGAAGGTTGACAACTTTAACACGTCCGGAAAAATAATCTGGTTTATTGATAGATTTAAAAGATAATATGTCAAAGGTTTAACGATCGCCCAGACAACGTGTTTAATGCCTCTTATGGGTATTCCATTGACTTCTGAAGAGTTTTTTGGTTTCAGATGCTTTATCCCCTGTAATATTTCTTCATCGGTAATAACCGGAAAGTACGTAGACTGAGTCGCTTCATGTCTAACAGTGCATTCATCTGATAGGCCTCCTGGGTAGTGTATTTTTGTTGAAAGTAATACGAGTTAGTTGCTGATAATTACTGTTCACGACCTGCATGCGCAATAACCGAGGCGTTGAGCTTGCAAGCGTATACGCAACTTGCAAATACATGTAAACTTGCAAATAAATAACGGGAGCATTGTGTAAGTGTTAACAAAATCAATTAATTCGTGACTTAAAAGAAATGATGATTGAAACCAGCGTTAACATCCTGACAACACATTTTTGGCCAACCAAATGCAAAGTGGAGTACGAGGTCAATTAAAGTTTTGGTCGAGCGAGCAATTAAGTTTTCACTTTTGTATCGCAAGCCACCAAGAAATATGAAGTATAACACGTGAAATATTACTTCTAATACTTAAAAGAATGTTTCTATTAAATATTTCTCTGTCGCAGATTCGATATCGGCCGCAACTATCACAAGTCAGGTGTGAATTCCATTTGCGCGAACAAATTCCTCGAGTTAAATCGCTTAAACATTTCAGCAAATGTTTATTGCACCTTATTTTGCCATAAAAAGTTTTGTAATTCGCGAAGTCAATACCTTTTAAGCCATCTTGTCGGCATCATGTACAATAATTTTATCCTCGATTATTAATTACTCATTTGTTGTGAGTAAATAAAGGATATAAAATTAAAGCGAAAAAACAAGATTTATATTTGTCGATGAACATAGCGCGTGCGATAAAATTTAAAAAATATTCCTTGAACGTAATAATGCAAAAAGTGAAACAAACAGAACACGAACTAGAAAAAGGTCGACATAAACAAAGCAGATAAATTTGAGGTAATATATAACCAGACCGCATGAAGAAGATAAGTGAAAAAACAAAAGACGATAAAAATAAAATCCCAGCGAATGAAGGGATGCATTCTTCCATGTATAGGTTGGAGATATTGATGGGGTAACATAGAGAGAGTGACAGACTTTCCATCCTTTAAATCCGAGCCCGGCTGTAAGCTCTCGCCAGCACGATAGCACAGACATATTGCTTGTTATTTTCCCACTCCCTCTATCATCATCAGCCGAAGCCTACTGCTATTCACTCCGTACACTGTTACGTTTGAAGTGTATTTTCGCTCGTAAAATGTATCAGACGTAAAGTTTCCGACATATTATGTAAATCGTACGTGAACCATATTAATAAGTACCATAAATTAATACCAAATCTAGGAAAGAATCATTGACTTCCCGCTTCCCGTAAATCAAGGTCAATAAAGGTCCTTAAGAGTTTCTTGCGGTACAGTTAAGATTGCTTTGTGTGCATTGTAACAGTCTTCACATTCAAATGTTGATGAATTTTGCGAGTTTTTGAAGAAAAAAAAATTAAGTTTCAATTGTATCTGTGTAAACATACACGAAAACATTACTATCACTCACGGGTTGTTCTACGTTATCAGGCTGATTCATAATAAGTTTTGGACCCATTAGGGGAGTATCTACTAAGGTCATGCAAGTCCTCAAATTGCAAGAAAAAATTTATCGGAGACATTTCGAAAATAAACATCTTCTGTGCCCCAAATGGAAACCGTTTGAGTAACATCGATGACTATTTGAATGCGTTGCGTCATGCGTTTTTAAAACCGAGTTGACTAAATGTTTATGTTTTAGAAACTGTGTCACTGTGTCAACAAAAAGTAAATGTTATGTGATGTAACTTACGGCTTTTGTAACAGATGTTCGATGTGACCGTTTTGTTATGCGTTTATTTAGATGATTGATGAATAGACCGCTAAGCCGCGTCATAGGGTTAGATTATTCGGCCAAATTTAACTTTTTATTCAATTTATTAAAACCGCAATTACTTCTGGATGAATGTTTTGACTCTCGTGTTTGAATCGCAAGATTTTTCTTCTTTGCATGAACAATTCTGCGTGCCAAGTATGCTACCACCCAAGAACGTTCAATAGTTCTGTGTGAGTGTCAGCCTAATGAATTACGTACGCCGGGCAGAGATTTGCATTGTTTTGATTTCTTTTCCTCCAGCAAAAACCCAATTTCCACAAGTGGAGTCTTCATAATCTGAATTTTTCATTTGTAATGTTTGATTAAACATGATTCGCTTCACTTTAATTCGATTAATTATCTCGTACATGAAGCAATTGCAAATATGTAAAATACTGTGGTAATACATACGTTCAATTAAAAAAATCCTAAATGTGCCCGATTGGAATCAAGAGCACATCATTCAGTTCTTCATAGGACAAGTAATTTTAAAATGCACGAATTTTATCAAATTTCTGTGAACTGTTACGCACATTGTCACGAATACGATTCCACTGATAGAATTATTATTGTATCCCTACTTACACCATAAAAAATGTTCATTTCTCGCATTATGCAATGTTTCCTCAGAGACTCGTGAACAAATCGTTTTACGGTTTCAGTTCAACGTTAAATGTTCATGTTTTGTATTTCTTTCCTCGAAAGGCTATTGCAGCTTGCGACACATTCAGCTATTCCAGTGACCGCCAGCAAGATTATATGTGAATTTTTAATCCCTTTCATATCAAAAATTACACAAGTTAGATCCCCCATGTCTACAGTTATTTGCTATATACAGCGTGGAAACTAAGTAGCGGATAAAATCCATAACTCCGTTAATATTTGTAATAAAGCAAAAATCTAAAAGGGGTATAGCGATTTAAATTACAGCGCATAAGAAAAAGTATATTTTGAGATATTTTCATGAATTTTTTTTTAAGTTATGACGTCATCAAGATTTTTTTTAAATGGCAACCCATATTTTTTATTTTTGATTTCGGTGGGTTTTTTTAACCTACTTTCAACAGTATAAAATTTTGAATCGATTACATGACAAAAAATTCAAGAAAAACGGCCATAAAAGTTTAATTGTAAAGTTGAAGAAATTAACAGAATATCTAGTTAGCTAGGTGTAAAACAAACAAAATTTGTTTGATTGACAAGAACTTGTAAATACCTATCACAATAAAGTGAGTATTTTTATTCCCTGTGGATAGTAGGAGTTACACTAATTATTAAAAACCTTTTACCAAAATGGTGTTGCTGACTGAAAAACAAAGAATTGAAGTTCTTGGGTGATTGGGTATGGCCACTCATCAAGAGGTGTGTCGACTTTTTATAGACAAATATCCTGATCAGCAAATAAGTCAATCCACAGTCAGCAGAATAGAAAATAAATTTCGAAATTACGGTATTGTGAAAGACCTTCCAAAAACTGGCCACCCTAAGACAAAATTAATTGACGATGTGCAGCTTGATATTTTACTAGAAATAGAAAATAATCCGCATTCGACTAGTCAAGACATTGCTTTAGAGCACAACCTGAGCCATACCTCGGTACTGAAACTTTTAAAAATGCAAAAGTTTCATCCGTATAAAGTAAAATTAGTCCATGAGTTAGCAGAAACTGACTATGATCATAGACAAGAATTTTGTGAAGAAATGTTAGAAATTTGCAATCGTGATCCAATGTTCTCGCAGCGTATAAGTTTTTCTGATGAGGCAAGTTTTACTTTACATGGAACTGTTAACAGACATAATTGTCGATATTGGTCTAGGGAAAATCCCCACTGGATGCAAGAAGCTCATACTCAACATCCCCAGAAGCTCAACGTATGGACAGGAATAGTCGGTGACAGAATTTTAGGTCCATTCTTTATCGACGGTAATTTAACTGGTGAGAAATATCTACACTTCTTACAATTCGAATTAGTACCTGCATTGGCGATATTATTTCCTAATGAAAATGACTGTGACGTACCAAACAATAACATTATGCAACACGACGGTGCTCCGCCACACTACGCAGTTGATGTGCGACGTTATTTGGACGAGATGTTCCCAGGTAGATGGATAGGAAGAAGAGGTCCAATGGAATGGCCAGCTAGATCCCCTGATCTAACGCCATTAGACTTTTTTCTATGGGGGTACTTAAAAAGCAAGGTGTATAAAAATAGACTTAACAACTTAGACGATCTTAAAGAAAGAATTCGACAGGAGTGTAGGTTAATAACACCTCAAACTATTCAAAATGTAATAAATGAATTTTATGAGCGTCTTGGGTATTGTTAGTTGGTGCATGGTCGTCAGATTGAACATTTATTGTGATTTCAATGACTGTCAAAATCAAATTTTGTTTATTTACACCTTAATTTTGTTTCGTTTTAAACCTAGCTAACTGGATGTTCTGTTTATTTCTTTACAATTAAACTTTTATGGCCGTTTTTCTTGAATTTTTTGTTATGTAATCGATCCAAAATTTTATACTGTTGAAAGCAGGTTAAAGAATCCCACCGAAATAAAAAATAAAAAATATAGGTTGTCATTTAAAAAAATCTTGATGACGTCATAACTTAAAAAAAAAATTCATGAAAATATCTCAAAATATACTTCTTCTTATGCGCTGTAATTTGAATCGCTATACCCCTTTTAGATTTTTGCTTTATTACAAATATTAACGGAGTTATGGATTTTATCCGCTACTTAGTTTCCACGCTGTATAGTTAACGGGTCGGACACTTATTCTGAATCAGCCTGTATTTATAATTAGTTGGGCACAGAAAAATAATCTTGTTGATCGCTAATTTTGACTGAAATACTGCTACATTTCAGATCTTTAATCCAACACTGAATAGTTGTGAATTGTAAGCTGTAATGCTTTGATTTAGGGTTACTGTAGCTGAATAAAAATATTTGCTTCTAAGAGATCTCTTGAAATGTGCAATATAAACTTATCCATTCCATTCCATTTAAAAAGGCATAAAATTAATGGATATCTATCTCACTTAGGCCCGGTTTTTCAGTTGATTGGTAAAGTGTTGGTTACTTACCACTGGGATAAATTTAACCTCTTTGATAACGTGCTTGTTAAACAAAATCTCCATTTTCAATTATAAATCAAATACCAAAGAAGTAGAGTCGTACAGTTGCTCGTACACATTTATGTATCCCCTCTACATTTTTACCACTACCAAGCAAATTTACTGGCTGTTAGTTTACCTCCTTGTTAAAAGGAATTCATGTCATTGTTAAGACTACCAATACTTTGACAAACTCATTTTCTGTGCTAACAATCGGATAACACTAACAGTCACTTACCAATCGATTGAAAAGCGGAACATGCTGTATATGTGAAAATAATTTGCTAATGTAGAACTCGTTATAGGCAATTACTTTTGTAAAAGATATTTTCTAATTAACAGTTAAGGAGCAATGGAAAAAATTGATATCAATGAACTACCATGTATAGTTACAAGCTGCTTTGCTTTACAGAGTTCATATCGAATAATATGTTTTACACATTACAGCATTAGGAAGTAAAAGCAGCATTCGAAAGTAATCTTTTTGTGCTTGTTCCAAGCTTCAAGGTTGTTGGGAAGGCGTGTTCGGTTTGTTATTAATTTAGCCAGCTGCGGCTGTGACCGATTTACAAGATAGTTTTCTTCTTCGGCATTCGCTTTACAAACTGGGGAAATACAGAAAACCCAATCCGAAGAAGCCGCTACGAATCCGATACATCTCTCACATAGAACTCACATGCATTGAGTGACGATTGAACCCACAACTGTAGTTAATTGCCAGTGCGTCAAACCAACTCGACTATGCAACTGCTATTAAAAAAGGTGTAATGTAGTGTAACTGCAAGAGGCACAGGTACACAAAATTTCAAACAAGAAACATTTTTCCAACGGAAAAATTCATACCTGACATCTTCCGTCAATGCACATGTCAAGGCTTCCCGGGCGGCACCTCGTCCCATCATGGACCTTCTTTCCGAGGCGAGCTATCACCAAGACAGGTTCTTCACTCGACTCCTCAGACGATGAAGATGGCCTTCCTTTGCAAGTGAGAGAACACGAATTAAGGTCGTCGTAGTGGGCAGACCAGTGGTATAAATTGCCTTCGTAAGGTACCGAGTTGAAAGCTGCGCATTGGTCATCGCGGAACTCCCTGGATTCGGGACACGGCTGAAAAAAATATCATCATATATTTACAATCAATTGTTTACATGTGGACAATGACTTAGTTTACATCATAATTTGCTATGCAGACAACGTAAACAATGCAGAAAATGCAAACTATTATTTTTTCCTTATGTATCTAACATAAAAGTATGAATTTTTTAACAATAAAACACGTGATTCCCAGGTTAGCGTTTGAGGAACTCTGAGTTACTCCAAAGTAGTTTCTCGCGTTCACATGGAACGCAGTGGAAAAATACTTTTTAAGTTCCTGTGAACTGTTCCAAAACTGGATTTTAAATGTCAACAGTAAGCAACTGAAAGTTGTAATCCATGTTGCAATTGTTTAGAGTAAAATGCTCTCGAGTAGTTTTGAAAAAATAAGCTCTAATAAGCCGTTAAGTCATTTGACATTTAGCAGAAACGGCAACTATGATGTCCTACAAAGTTAAAAACTATCTTAGAAGATTAGAGATTATTCCAGAAAATTATAACTGTCCCAGAATATTAGAAACTAGACTTGTTAGATGACGTAACGGTAGAGGTTTATATCAAGATTCACAGCCAGTGTTGCCGTCTCTGCTAAATGTCACTTTCCCCCTGGGAAAGAATCCCTTTGGAGAAATGAAAATCTTTGATTCTTGAAATGTCTTCGTTATTAAAAAGAAAAATCTGTTTCTGATTCTTCAAAAATACAAAACATGCACATTTCAGCAATGTTACAGAAATGTGTAAAAGCAACCTTCAGCTACCGTCATCTAGATGGCGCAAGTAACTGCGCGTGTGCAAAAGTTAACAAGTTTAAAAAAACAAATTCGTACCAGTTTTTTTTTTAAATTATGACATAATCCTTTTCTTTTAAATAAATTTCTAACCAACGTCGAATAAATCTGTTTTCAAAAAAGTCCAGAAACCAAACGAAGCTCCTATTGAAACAATAGAACAATTAAAACCAGACTTTATATTAAGAAATAAAAATAAAATAAAGACAAAAATTCAATGTCAAATGAATAATAACAATAAAAAAATATATAAAAAAAATTATTCATTCGTTTAAAGCTGATCTAGAGCGTTTTAAATAATAGTAAACATTGAAGCGTACTTCAGGCACAGCACAAACATGCTCGGCCTACCAACCTTAAAACGTACCCCTACAACGTTATACTCAGCCTGCCAATCTTAAAATGTACCTCAGCCAAAGCGCAAGCTCATTACATCATTTCTATTTATAACCGAATTGTGCTTCTCTAAAATCGATTGCCTTTTGTTTTATATATTTTTTTAATTTCGCTCGTCTGTTTTATTTTCTTGTCCTGTTCGTTTTCTTTATTATTTAAATTTGATTATTCGGCATGTCTTCATTTTCTCATCGTTCTTTTATTTTTATTTTTTTTTTTAATTATTAAATTGTACTGCAAGGTCGATTGTCTTTTATTATTATTTTTCTCTTGGATTTTATCATTCGTATTTATTTTGTTATTTTTTTGTTTGGTCGTCATCGTTCCTTCCGAAGTGTCTTCTCCTTTTGTTTTTGATTTATTATTAATCAGCCGAATTGCGCCCGCAAAGTCGACGACCGTCTTTTGTTTCCGTTTATTTTTTCCGTTTTTCATTCATTCTTTCCTTCTCCAAGCGTTTCTTTTTTCTCTTTGTTGTTCACTGTTTGTTCTTTTTTACTTGAGACTGCGCCAAAAAAATTGAACCTCACTACTAAAAAGGAAAATAATGCGCCGCGAAGTCGACTGTGTTTTATTTTATCTTTTTTTAACTCTATATATTTTTAACAATTTTTGTACGTTTTTTTAAATTCGTTTTTAAACTTTTTTCACTGCTTCTCTTCTTTTTTTCGATGAACAGTAACAACTTTCACTTATTTAAGGACACGAAAGGACAATTTCTTTTCCCAATAATTACACATTATTTTGTACCCGTCCATTTGTTTTATTAACGTATAATTAAATTTCTTCAAATGTTGTGTTTTCGTATCTGCCTGTATATTAACGGTGATAATTCATTCAAAGCAGGAAAATGTCTTTGGTATTAAACAATGGATCAAAATAAAGTCAACTGTGAATGTCAAATGACAATGATTTTCTACATTGTCTACATAGTCTACATTTCTACGTTGTCTATATTGTCTATGCATTGTTTACGTGTAAAAATAGACAAACATTGTTTACGTATAAAGGAACAACAGTGCTTATCTCTACTAAAATACGTTTACATATTGCTATGTATTGGTTTGGCTTCTCAAGGGTTGGGTTCAAGGTCGCATTAATCCTTTCTTCTCTATTTAAAGGATAACCAAAGATACTCTTCTTATTTAAATATGAGATCCAGTTTGCATACAAAAGCCGGAGTGACACCCTAGGTTTGCACACTCTTGTGTCACCCTCACTGTTGTTTACACAAACCGTTTATCATCAGTGGCGGCTCGACGAGGTGGGCAGTGCCCACCCTGTCCTATTCAAATTGCTGGTTTCAGTTCCTCGTCGGGACAGCCCCGAAGAACAAATTTATTTTTGGAAAATGCACCCACTTTCCCTTTTGCAATTGTTGTCGGTTCGTCGATTGTTTTTTGGTAAAAGACGTTGGAAAGCTGAGAAAAAAAGCTCAGTAAATCTCACGCCTAAGTTTGGTTCGAAAATTATAAGCCTCGGGAAACAAATTTATTTGGAAAATACACCCGCTTTCCCTTTTACAGTTGTTGCCTACCCGCAGTAAATCATCACGAACCGCCACTGCTTATCATACTCTATTAAGTACAATACTCGATGAGTATTTGGTGAACAATGTCTTCACTTGAATAACGCAATGCGTATCTTTGTCGTCTGCACAAAAAAAATGTTTTAAACAAATTTTTCGATAAAATGATAACATCGGATTTAGTTTTATAAACGTTTCTAGAAAATCGCTTAATAGATGGTCTTACCGCACAAATTTACATTAACATCCGGAAATGATAACAAAAGGAATGAGGATGGCGTAATAGTTCCTTGACAAATTTGTCGGACTGATAAACGGACAACCACATTATCCAGTGTCACACGTAGCTGCTCGGAATAACAAATAGGCGAACATTTGTTTTCCTGGTAACACTCTCAACTATTGCAAAAAGAATATCATGTTAACATCTTAATTTCAAGAAATACTGATCCTACTGACGACAAAATGTGTTTTTTAAATTTGTAACAACTAACATTGATTTTCACATGGCGCTGGAATAAAGAGATGAAACGACAGCACAGAATATAAATCATATTACTTATAGGAATTCTCTCGTTAGTGACACCAATTATCCATCCGACAAACAACCGAAACAATTCCCAGAAAATTCCACTCTGCATAATTCCATATATTCCTTTGTCAGTGAACGCGTAATGAAGTTGCACAAGCATTGTTTTAATATTTTCCATGCTACAATTCCATTACGTTTTCAGCGCACTCTGGCGAGATCGTCATGCCCAAATGCGGTTTAAATTAGTTTCCAAGTTTTATAAATAATAAATTTTGGAACGAGTTAGGTTTATAAGTATGTATTTAGTTGAAATGACATTTTGGTAACTGAATAAATGATAATTCTGTAAATCTGTGTATATAAATATCATATTATCCGTTCACGAAACTATTTTTTAACTTGAAAAATTTGAGTATTAATTTTAATTATCTGCTCTTGTACCTAACTGTACTTAACTGTCAATAGCCCCAATATCAGGGCTAATACATTAGTATTTATCGAATGCATCCAAACTGTTCACTGTATCGTCAATGTCGGCTGTTAACTCACATTTACACGTACACGTTTCTAATTTTCACCTGAGCTTATGAATTATACTTGCAATTGCAAAAATTCGAACCCTTAGCTAAAATAACTGGAGACAACCTATTAAAATCTGACGTAAAAGCTAAGGACTTGAAACGGTGGCGAACTTGCTGGTAAATAAAAATCGTGTTTTTGCTTATTCTATTAGAAATATTAAACAACCATTGGGATTCTCGGAATCTCACAATAATAAATGTTAACCGGAAAGGGGCAGGTCCGAGAAATGTTCCGTCTTCAAAAGACCCTTAGTTAGAATCATAAATTCGACTCGAGGGTAATTACGCCACTAAAAGTAGACACTTTAGAATTTTGCTTCTTTATTGGTTTTAAGTTCGTAAGAATTCGTCTCGCTTAATTGTCAAGACATGTTAGCTAGCTTTAGAAAAACATCATACGTGGGCTGCTGGAAAATTTTCTGGAATCTAGTAGGTCTAGAATTGTTAGCGTTTATCAACTGTCATATTTAAAAAAATTGACGTTTTTCACCTTTAATTCTATTGAAAGTTCCTATCCAAGTGAACTAGTTTTGTTTGTACAGCATTTGAGAAAAAGTAATTTTGTCTAAACATCTCTCGCGTGAAAATTTTCATGCCAAGAATTTTTAAGATTTCAAATGTGGTCTAACGCCGAAACAATGCCTCGATTGGCTTCATTTGGCTTTTGGAGATGAAGCACCATCAAAGAGCAGTGTTTATAATTGGTTTGCCGAATTCCAGCGTGGACGTACCTCTCTCTGTGACGAATTTCGTAAAGGTCGTCCATCAACATCTGTTGTTGCGTTACTACTAATGTAGATGCTGTGCGTGAAATTCTTGAGCGAGATCGACATGTGACATACCGTGAGATTCAAGCATCCTTACGCATTGACATGAAAGCAATATACCAGATTTTGCATGATCATTTGAACGTACGAAAGCTTTTCAGTCGTTGGATCCCACACAATTTAACAGAAGCGCAAAAGCAGAGTCGTGTCAAATGGTGCGAAGAAATGCTCAAGAAATTCAATGGAGGTCGTTCAAATTTAGTTTATAACATCGTTACTGGTGACGAAACGTGGATCTATTGCGGTATTGACGTCAAAGGCGAATACTTTGAAAAACAATGATACCGTTTACCAAATTCTATATGCGTTTTTTCATACCGTTTCCAGAAACTTTTCCAGCAGCCCACGTATTACATGCAGCGAAGGGAAAATTTGCTTTGTTTAGTTTTTCAAATTTAGAGATAGGAATCAACAAGGACTGACATTGGGAGGGTTTTGATATATTATGGGTTTTAGAATTTCGAAAACTGAGAGGGCCACAACCGAAAAACAATTGTCCACATAATGGTGGGGAGGGTATCTAATTTAAAAATACGTGAAAGAACATCGTGAGAGGGCGTTAAATGTGACTAAAGCAACGCCTATTGTTCGGAGTATTTCTAAAATTTGCTTTCGAGGCAAGATGAGGCGAAATTTTGGCATCAGGGTTGAAAGAGAAAAAATTACAAAATAGAAAGCTACGGGCGTTCAAGTGAGCAGTTGAATCCTTTTGAATTCGACTTAACTAACTTTTCTACTTGCAGGGGTTCTTCCATTTTTCTTTTGTAGTCATAAGTAAATCATTTTATTTCGGTACGGTTAAAATACAGTGTGTTAAAAGAATTTTAAAACAAAGTGTGTGCGCGTTTATTGCGCTAATTTCAGGACACGGAATAGGTAAATTGCACTAATTTGTATTTCTTCTTCGCATACTTAGTGGTGTAAGTTGATTTAAAAATCATTTTAATTGACTCAGAAATTTGTGACTAAAGAACTTCTAACGTTCAGTATTTGAATTACTTTGGCATTTGCATTTGAGTCTAATTTGAATTCCAATAATTGCATTCACTTTAGTTAAATTTGCTGATTATTTGCTGCATAAATTTTTAGATTGTTTGATTAACGAATTACCGTTTTTTAGTGTGCGCCATTCAGTTTGCCGAATTGCGCGTTCTCCGATTTAATCAATCAGAGTCAATTAACTGTACTCTCAAATTTATTGGGAAATTCAAAGACAGTGTATTTTGGGAAAATAATAAAATAAATTAAAAAAATAATCTTTTAGGAGATATTCTCTGACAAGTTGGAAGACATGTTAACAAGTGTATTTCGATTTGTTCAAGGAATCCTCCAATCTGCGCCACTGGTCTACGGCAAAATGCATCTGTCGACGAAATCAAATGCGAACAGAACGATTTAGTCCCAGAAATCAAGGCCAATTTATTTCTTGTTACGAAATTCGTAAAATTCCGAGGCCGGTCAGACTGAACCAATAGTAATAAGTCACCTTCTTAACCAAGCTTTTCTCACACCCTGTGTGTGAACCAAAATGTGGTTTCTGGTTGAAAGATTTGCAAGTTAATTTGAAGCATTTGTCTGAAGCGACTGCAAGGCCAAAACTGCACGCGCGGAATGCCATAAAGCAGTCAAGAGGGTCCCTGCGCAAACAAATTTACTTAAATAGGATTAGGCGACGAAAACGATGTAGGGTGAATAAAAAGGTGTACCACTGGTACCACACCCGTAAGGTACTTGGACGTAGTAGACGAAAGATCATTGCCAAGTAATCTAAGGTACTTGGGAGAAATAGAGAGAGATCCTTACCAAGTGCCCTAATTAGTTAGAGTTAGGGTTTGCTATCACCCCCTCAAGCGACAAGGGGTCTCTCCCTCCTGTATTGGTGCATAAATTACAAGGGATTTTACGCTCATTTTATCAGATCCTTCGGTGGCTGGTAAACGGAGTTTTTTCCCTTTCGTTTAATAAATAAATCTAATTAAATTTAACTTCTCGCATTTTTCTTTTTACGTAATTAGCTCCTCAATTGTCTCTAATCTGTAAGCCGTCACACCAAAATCAGAATCCAGTTACTGCAACCACGTAGTGTCCAGGGATTATTATTTGGGCTGCTGGAAAATTTTCTGGAATCTAGTAGGTCTAGAATTGTTAGCGTTTATCAACTATCATATTTGAAAAATTTGACATTTTTCGCCTATAATTCTATTGAAAGTTCCTATCCAAGTGAACTAGTTTTGTTTGTACAGCATTTGAGAAAAAGTAATTTTGTCTAAACATGGAAGTCTCGCGTGAAAATTTTCATGCCAAGAATTTTTACGATTTCAAATGTGGTCTAACGCCGAAACAATGCCTCGATCGGCTTCATTTGGCTTTTGGAGATGAAGCACCATCAAAGAGCAGTGTTTATAATTGGTTTGCCGAATTCCAGCGTGGACGTACCTCTCTCAGTGACGAATTTCGTGAAGGTCGTCGATCAACATCTGTTGCTGCCACTAATGTAGATGCTGTGCGTGAAATGCTTGAGCGAGATCGACATGTGACATACCGTGAGTTTCAAGCATCCTTACGCATTGACATGAAAGCAATACACCAGATTTTGCATGATCATTTGAACGTACGAAAGCTTTGTAGTCGTTGGATCCCACACAATTTAATAGAAGCGCAAAAGCAGGGTCGTGTCAAATGGTGCGAAGAAATGTTCAAGAAATTCAACGGAGGTTGTTCAAATTTAGTTTATAACATCGCTACTGGTGACGAAACGTGAATTTATTCGTACGAGCCAGAAAGTAAACAACAATCTACCGTATGGGTATTTCAAAATGAACCAAAATCAACAAAAGTTGTCCGTTCACGCAGCAAATGATTGCTTGTTTCTTTGGTTTAACTGGACATGCAGCAACCGTGGCTTTAGAGGATCGAAAAACCGTGAATGCTGATTGGTATACCACAGTTTGTTTGCCGGAAGTCATCGATCAAATAAGAAGAAACAATCGAAATCGACGAATTGTTCTCCATCATGACAACGCCAGGTCTCACTCAGCCCGTCAAACAGTTGATTTTTTGTCCAACAAATATGTTGAATTAATGACTCATTGTCCATATTCACCTGACTTATCACCTAATGATTTCTTTTTGTACCCAAATATCAAAAATAAAATGCGTGGTGAGCGATTTCCGTCGGCTGAAGCAGCGGTTGAAACATTCCGGACACTGGTTTCTGAGATACCATCTTTAAAATGGAAAACGTGGTTTAGAAATTGGTTCGAACGTATGCAAAAGTGTATTGACGTCAAAAGCCAAATACTTCGAAAAACAGTGATACCGTTTACCAAATTTTATATGCGTTTTTTCATACCGTTTCCAGAAACTTTTCCATCAGCCCATGTAGACGATTACGACAATAAGCATTGTATGTAAAAGTTTATGACTGGGGTTTTCTGGAAGATTGCAGAAACGGGTAGCAGGTAGAGTAATTTGTAAGATACTAGAGCATCCCCTTAGCGCCGGGCAATAAGCCTTAGGTGGAACAGATCCAGACTTGAAGTAACAAAACTTTTATGACCTTTTGAAAACCCTCAGATCTAGCCCTTCGGTTTACGAATTCAGAAGCAAAATTTTAGAGTTACTTTCATTAATTTGTCAATTAAAGTAATTGTTTCATTATTTAGACAGATTTATTGTTTATTTGGTTGATCGAAAAAAGCAACAAACAAGGCAGCACGTCGGCATGTTGCAGACTTCTTACTCGCTCCCAAGGTTCAAGTTGAAAAATAAAAAAAATGCAGGTTTTTCATGGTAACTCTAAAATAAAGCTCATGCACGTTAAGATACTGCTTCTGCTGACTTGGCAATAAAAGAATATAAAAGCTTTGCCGTCGTAAGCCATGGGCATGTAGTTATTCGCCGCTGGCATCGCGATGTCGAGCTTCTGTCGGTTAAAATTAGTGATCGTACCTCAACATCATCCTAATTTCATATGAATTACTTATAGCGTTAAACAGTCATTTTGTAATTCATTTAAGTTTCGAATTAATCAGTTTTTGTAATTAATTAAGTTTTATTTTCCGATGTAAACTTCGGTCAAAGTCAATAAAGTTTTAAGAAGAAAACTATTAAACTCGCACTTGCACTTAAGTATCTAATTTCTCCTTCTCACATGTCCATAACATCAATGCTGATGATTTCGCTTTGAATTTTAAGAATTCGATGTTATGTAATTATCCCCCATAACCTATTTTCTTTCTATCTCACAGGAAATATAATGTCAAATGAAATTCTGAAATCTCTGACGAATATTTTCTAAATGTCGGCCCTCCATAAGGCAGCTCTCTAAGTCTACTTCTCTTTATATTATATGTGAAAAGATTTGCCTAATTACATACAAATACAAACACAAATACAAAAGAGTAGAATTGAATAGGGAATTGAAAAATGAATAATATATAAGGTGTTCTATTTAAAATTAGATAGTTATTGTTGACTTCCGGATGTCATTCGAATGTTCCAGAGAATACGCGAAGAGTTCGCGATGGTTCCATGCGAAACTGGATGAATTATAGCGTTTTTTGCTGGCTACACCAGTGTATACTGAATGTATCTCTATCTCGTTTTATTACATAAAGCTGAACCGAGATGGAGATACACTCAGTGGGCACTGAATACAAGAAAGTGCGACCAGTGGAAAAGGCTATTAACTGCACAAGCGGAGATGGGTGCGCGGTTTGAATAGTTTAAATTTAACGAGCGATAACTGCGAATACTTATTATTCCTAAAGTTTACGCAAACACAAGCGTTATAAAATAACAAATGCAATTACTACTTGAAAACGAAAAACAGAAGCACCTATTCAACAATTATTTAAATTTAAACACATGTTTTCAAATTTTTGTTCTTTTTCTCTTCCATTTTTTAAATTTTAACTAGATTTTCTAAATTATAAAAAAGGTTTTGTTCTTTTGGTGTATAGAACGATTGTGTTTAATTAAAGCGTGTTGAAAATTAGACGACCATGTTTATATTATTTTTTGCAGACCTCCCAAAACCTAATATTATTATTTAAATAACTGCACATTTATTTACAATGAAATCATTGTCATCTCCGTTGAAAATCATCACAGAATAAGTAATCAATTCTATAACTGGGCTGCAGTCAAAAAAGGGGGTTGATAGTTTGACTGCAGCCCAGTTATAGAATTGATTCCTTAATTGATCAGTCGTGATCATACTCCGCATTTGTAGAATAAGTAATCGTAATCAAACTGGACAAATGTTAAAATTAATAAATAACATCGACGTTTGACGATGGGTTTGATTGATGGGGTTTTTTTAGGATAAAAATATTTTTTATTCTAAGGAAACAACGTAACGCGTATCCAGATGTTGTTCGATTGATTTGTAATTACGTATTTAGTTACAGTTTCTTATCTCAATTAATTAAAAATCAAAGAAAACGAGAAATTAAAATCTATATTCTGCGAGCAAATTTTAAAAGTGTCAATT
Organism: Prosopocoilus inquinatus; assembly: GCA_036172665.1. NCBI lineage: Eukaryota > Metazoa > Arthropoda > Insecta > Coleoptera > Lucanidae > Prosopocoilus > Prosopocoilus inquinatus. The sequence goes on from CM069877.1 coordinate 38,847,290, forward strand.
TTTGCGCCATTCCATAGAACTTCGAAATTAAATTTATTCCGGGTCGCATTGATTAGAAAATTATGAAATTTAAATTCCAAACTCGCAGAAGTTCTGCTCGTTAGGCAATTTGCAATTAAACTAACTTCTCCTTTATTCACCGTCTCGGCTAAGGTTAGCAAAATATTTGTCTAATTATGAGGGGGGAATTTATTTCTTCCGTCGACTTCTTCCGAAGTGTTACTCCGTTTCTTCGAGCTCCACTTCTCGCGTCTACCCGGTTGTGTGGCAACTTAAATTAAACGAAAATAAACGCACAGAACGATTCCATATATGACATAAGTGAGTGTTTAACATTCACATTCCTGAAGAAAATTTCATGTCAATATTATTAATGCAAGATGTTTCGATTAGGATATCGTAAATGTGATGAATATGGATGACTCTTTGAAACTTTTAGTAAAACTACACTTTTGTACATTTACTTACTTTCACACATTACGCTTGAATATCTTTACAAAGTAAGTAATAAATAAAATTGAAAAGCGACCATTCAAGTGTACAGAAAATCAAGCGTATTAATGTACCTGTGTGGCAAATTAAAATTAAAAGAAACGTTTCAAATAAAAACAACAGTATAAAACATTTCAAGAGGAAAACAATGAAATTGCCAAGAAATTTAACAAGAAAATAGAATGAGACATTAATGGAAGGTCCAAAAAAAAAAAATAATATCAACCGTTTTATTAAAAAAAATAAAGTACACATAAATAACAATGACAAACTATAATAAATTATATTAGACTAAGGAACCAAGTGTTAAGAATATAATAATATAATCTTACATAAAATATTATATGCAATTTATTACAAGACTGTATGTGATCCTGTAACGGATAAAATGAAATTTTGATTCATGTCAAAACGATCCACCAATAAAACTTACGTCATTTCAACAACCACAATATCGCTGTTGAATGGAATAGACGTCGTCTGAAATTTTCTAGGATTGCGCAAGGCAAGCACCAAGGACACTGTACGCAAGTAGAAGAAGAAGGTCAATAGCACTGTTACGAAGTCGAGCGTTTCCAAACACATTTGTCAAAATTCGAGAATTCTTTGCGCGAGTCAGCCAAGTAAATAATCCTCAGTGCAGCATCCTAGAAAGTTGTTCGAGGGATGCGAGTGAGTAAACAACTTTATCACACAGTCGGGCACAATGAAGCACCTAAATATAATATAATTGTACGTGCACACATGGTTAATATGGTTTCAAGCAAGCTTTAATAAGTTTTATACTGTAAGACGTTTTAAAGAAAAATGGGACCATTTCAATGGTTTATTAATACAATATAATTGTGAATTTTATATAACAGTAAGCATTATGCCTAATTATAAAACATTTAACAACAAACAACAACAAAAAATATTTGATATGTTAAAAATTTGAGAGCTTCTTTTACAGGCAAGCATTTTACAGGATTACCGTCACCTACAACATGAATACAACCAAGCATGCCAAATTTCGTTAATTCCATTACACCACAATAGAAGGTCTCATCGTGGACGAAAATTCCTGGCTCGTATCATGATATTAACCGCATAATCGTTGTGTAACAGTTAAACAGCGGGGAAGTTTGTTAGAATCTGCCATTAGGTAATGATAATTAAATTGTTCTAAGTAGAAGCAGCGACTAACGCAGATGCCTAGGAATGCCGCTCTGCTTTCGACTTTCGCTGAAATTGAAAGTTATTATGTGGCGTCACCTTCCCACCCAACAATTCAGAACTGCACTAATAACAAATGTAGCCGTTCTAGAGAATCTCGTCGTTATTGTAATTATAATGTTACCTCTCACCGGGGACCTAATTCTAGTTTTAAAGAGAATCATTACGATCGTCGTTAGCCTCTAAGTGCTAAGGATAGATTGAATTTTAAAACAAAAATTTATTAATTTCTTTCCGGAAAATTTTATAAACTAGTTACCAGTTAGTTTCGATTGCAGTGGACCCCCCGAGCATCCCCCGGACAGCAGTTTCGGCCCTATTTAGTTAGGTCAAAAATTGGCTGCACGATGATGCGACATAATTTTTTTGTTATATTAACCCATTTTCAGTAGAATTAAGTTTTACTGACTCACAATTCTTTAATCGATGTTTGGCTACTAAAACCCGAATTAAAATGCTCGGAGTGACATGTAGTGTTCGATTAGATCAATTAGGAAAATCCGATGACTTTTGAAGAGTCCAAGGTCGAAACGTGATGGAAATTTTCGCTCATTGAGGAAACCGAACAAGAAGAAAAAGAACAAGAAAACAACGGGGCTGAAGCCTGAGAGGAAGATTATTATTTGGTACGTTTATTGAGGCACACAGATGTATATCATGTGAACGTGCGCACCCCTGAATAGGGTTATTGACCGTAAGGTTATCGCAATTATTCAAATTTACACGGCTCAAACCAAAGGAAAAGGGCGCATCGGCGTGAGTACTTTCGTGTTTGCTTGAAGCCTCAAGCATCAAAATAAAATACTTAAATTTAAAACGTTGGGCGCTTGGCCTAAATGGCTAATATAAGCAAAGCTAACAAAAGCAAAACGAAAGAACACTCCAAAATTATGGTGACCAGCCAGCGAGCCAAAAACATTAACAATAAACATGGAACAATTGCGGCGAAAGCATTTAGAAGGAGTAAATTCCTCAGAGTAAATACGGTTTACAATAGTGTGTTGATATTACTAATAGTAATGTCAGGTAAATCAATTTGCTAATGTTAAATTATTCCAACAATTTCGTTAAAAAAATGAAATTACTGCTGTATTAACATCCTGTATAAAGTGACATATAAATTATGAAGTTTAACATTTAAGTTTCATTCTATAATTGCAAATTAAAATTTGAAATGAAAGGAAAGAACAATACAATTAAAATCAAGCCGGAAAAGGGTTTTCACGTCCACCAAAACTGCAGAAATCTTGAATCTTTTTTTTCCAACAACACGTTGAGAATGTAACGACTTTTGAAGTTCAAGCATCGCTCACGACTACTTGCTGTAAAGGAGGTAAAATGTGGAAATTAACGACCGCGAACGATGAACGCACGTGGAAAACAAATAAGCAACAAGAACAAAGTGCTATAAAGGAGGTTACCTGCTGATTAATCAGCAAGCCGGAAAAGGGTTTTCACGTCCATCAAAACCGCAGAAAACAGTTTCCTTCCAAAACAAAAGCACGTGGAGAATGCAACGACTCTTGAAGATCAAACTTCGCTCACGAGGTTAAGCGGAGTGGAAATCGCTCTGCGCCGATTTGGCCGGTGAAAAACTGTCCCTAACTATTTGCCATAAAGGAGGCATATGGAAATTAACGACCCCGCATGTGGGAAACAAACAAGGAATAAGATGGAAAACAAAATGGCGCCTACCACGCTGATTAATCAGCAACCCGTAAAAGGATTTTCACGTCCACCAAAACCGCAACGATCCCCAACTCGTTAAGACAACAATTAGCGATGTGAGTGCATCCGTACAATATGATAGGGTCAGCGCTTCAACGGTAAAATCGATTCAGAAACACCCCAGATTCACTTCAGAGACGTGAAATACACTTAAAGTGTACCGTTGCTCGCTGTCAAAAGAGACAATCCTCCGCTGCGGTCGAATTTCTGTCCACCAACAACCACCACTTCGTTTACACGCGTGCACAAAGGGAAGCCTACCCGTCCGTAGTGATTACAGTAAAGTACGAATGTAACAATCTCGAGGAAAAAATATGTATTTCAGTTACGGCATAAAATCGCACTAAATGATCATGTCTCCTTAAAAGGCATACATAATACATTGCTCAAAAAATATATATATATATTTTAAACGGGTTTTAACCGTTTTCGACAATAGCGCTTCCGCGTTGGTTCGCATGTAGACATCACCAAGTCGCTTTGCCTTCCGGAAATCATTTTTATGTCTCGTTTGAAATGCTAGCTCCTTATTTATCCTTTGCCTCAAATATTCTGACGTCACGGTCACCTTTTCCCGATTGGTTGAACCATTTTGATCCGCTTAGACATCTGGGAAAGACGAAAATGTGTCTGATAGGTGTCACTAGTAGACAGAAAGAACTCGTACACTTTCCTGCTTCGGAACAACCACGTCTCATTAGCAGTGCGCGTAAGCAATTCAATAAAAACACCGGGCTACTGAGCGGTTCTCCTTCTCTCGCAGTAGGCGGGCCAATCTCGGAAGAGATTTTTTTTAAAGTTTCACAACTGCAACGTCTTCTAATTATTCTGTCGCTTTTACAATTATTACAATTATTTAAAAATTAAAATTCTCCTCTGTAAATCTCATTCGTTTTGATTTTAAAGTTTCTTTATGTGACTAGACGCGATGCGACGTCCCTACTGTTATCTTTTACTCGTCATGTATATGAGTTACTTCTTAGTTCTGCGTAGTCATTAAAAAAGAACACGGTTGCATGTTGGTGAGACAAAAAGAGAATTGGTGATTACCACTGAAAGGACTGGCTGAGGTTTTATGGTTTACTATCGCAGCGAAGTTGCGAGATCTTGTAAATACAATGTCTAGGCGGCACTACGTATTTGCTGTCATCACGCGAATAGTAATATTGAACAATCGGCGAGCCAAAGAAGTAATGCATTCGTAGGAACGGCGCCGGGGTGAGTCACAATGTTGTACTGGCTAAATGAATACTAACAAGAGATGCTTTTTTACAAACATGTAAATAGTAGCGCGGCGGAAAACCTTTAGAAGTCCTCTCTCTGGTAATTACTTTCTGTTGTGAAGGAACAGCCGTAAAACTGGAAAATACTTTCCTTGTCCACTGACGATGAGGTTCGTAGATTTTGATTATATTTTCCCCAAGGCAATCCGCTGTAGACTAATTTTCGGTGGTATTAATACGAGGATACAGTTTTAACAAAATAGGCTGATTAAAAGTTATAACAATGCAGATAATAAGGAATAATCTTTATGTTCAATTTGAATCTACTTTTGGTGCTGTAAAATTATATTTGCGGCTTTATTAAGTAACCGGGGTAAGCCATAAAAGTTTTACAAGGAAATTAATTTACGGCCTTTCCTTTTAAAGCGAATCCATGTAAACAAAGCCATCAAAATATGACGGCGCGGAGAGGAATGTAAGTACGTGGCGCGATCCTAAAGTTCCAGAGACCATCGAGAAAGTTTGCGTGATAGAATGGCTCAATTGGCGGAGACTATCAAGGCTACAACCAATCAGACTTGGTCACGGCACATTGTACTCGACTCTCGATAAAACAAAAAAAAAAAAAAAAACAAAAGCCGGAATATAAAATAAAACAGAAACGACCTACTCGAGACGAAATGAAAGTGGAAAATGTCTGCGAACTTCAGATCTGATAAAAATGTGTCGATATTTTCTGTTTTACAGCGTCGTGCGCGAAAATTGAACGACGTCTAATGCTGCGATGAAAAATATCGACAGTTTTAGTTATGACTCCTTCCGTCTTAATCCCTATTATACAGCGGACAAGTTGCATTCGATTTCGAATTTTCTCCGGAAAGATTAGTCTGTCCTGCAACGAGGTAAATTGAGTCGCATTTCATTAATTCATTTAACTACTTTCATACGAATTTTGTTCGAGAAATTATTACTATACTAAAAAAAATTTAATGTTGGTTAGACAACGTCGATGCGAAACGGAAAGGAAAATATAGAGGGAAGATATGAAGCAACATAAGATCGTGCGGCAGGTCACATCAGAACGAAGTTTCAGGAATGAACAACGATAAAATAGCAGCGGTGTACTTGCAGAGATGAAGAAAATGGCCAGAGGGACGACAGACGCTTATATGAAAAAGCAGCTACGCATTCTGTATTATATTCTGCAGAGAAATTCATGTATCATCCGAAAAAATAAATATGAAATAGGCACATGTAACAAACGTTAAATAAATGACAAACATTTTGTCATTTTCGTTAGATGCAGATGCACACAATTTAGAGTGAACTCGACTATGATCTAACACGTGCAAAAAAAATCAATTTATTTTCATTCAGATAAAAATCTTCGTTTTGTTCACCATTACAGCACAGGCAGCCCATTACAGCACAGGCAGCACACCTCGAGTATACCCGGAAATTGTTATTCAGAGAAATGCATAGCCGAATCCAGAATCCGAATGCAGTCAATTTTAAATCAGACTTCCTAATACGTACGCAAGGAATCGCACATGCACGTCGAATATGACCTCGGCGCTTGCATTTAAATTATGTTTCAGCCGCGAATGAACCTAATAATATTTTCAGACGAGCACACTAACCTGCATGTTACATATCTTGTAGCGAATGTGTTCACCGCGGCAGCTACCCTTTTGACAACGCCTTAGTTGATGGGAAACTCCTCCGTCGCAGGATCTCGAGCAAGATGACCATTCTGACCACATCGACCATCCTTCCGACCTTGTATTCACCTCGTGTAGTTGGGATGACAGTTCCTGCAAATAAAAATACCGAATTGTGAGTTTTCGAGCTATTTTTCTGCTGATGAGATCTCAATTAGCGCCAAAATAGCTATAGAGACAACGCTCGAGGACCCTACAACAATCTATCCGATGTGCAGCAAACTTTTCAAATCAAAGTCATTTATTTTCTGACTTCTATAAGATTCGTTCGTTTTAAGGTGAACTAATAAAGACAAGTTTGACTAACTTAGCAGTTATTGGTTATTGGAAAATATTTAAAGGGAACTATTCTGTAGCATTGATATGGACTTGATACGTAATAATTATTGCTATGAATCAAGTGACCTTGTAAAATCGGTATTCTGTAAACAGTTTCGTAACAACTTGCAATGCATCTCTGTTCAATTGGTCGGCAATCGATTGTAATTGTTATGAAATCGTATACAGTTCTCTTCAATTATTGAAGACCATATCAATTGATATGCATATCAATGTTACAGAATAGCCCTGAAGTCGATTCTTCATTCTCTGGTTATCTATTCGCATTTTCTTTTTGAACTTTATGAAATTATCATATTCCTCCAAGCTGCCCTTCATATTTTTTAAGGTTTTTAAATTACGTTGCTTCCTTTCTGAAGATAATTACAAATACCTACAAGGTTCAGTTTTAATCCTTCTTTACACTTACACTGCACAATCTACTACAAAAAATGTTTAGGGTACTTTGAGCAAATCACTCATTTTATTTCTCCGAGCTTCAGGGTGCAAAAAAAAGTTATTAATTCCGAAGCAACTGATCTGAGACAGTAATAATAATAAAAAGATATCAACTAGTCTTCCTGTACTTGTATTTTTCAAAGTTTTTGTTTTTTAGTGAATGTATTAATTGCGGTCGCCTTGCGTCTTAGTACCATCACTTTCTTTGTCTGCACTCCTCAGGGAATAAAGGGAATAAAAAAAAAATAATTCCAAAGCAACTGATCTGAGATAGTCTTAAAAAAAATATCAGACCCAGTCCTATTAATTTTTTTTTATTATTATATTTGTCTCCCGTAATTAACCCTTAGACATCGTTATTTTATTTGTTGCCCTACCGCCCACCCTCGCCCCTAACAACAAACAGAGAAAAACTAATTCATAAGCGACTAACCATACGTTCTAATTTTACATAATCTTTTTTGTTTTCAGTTGCCTGAGGGTTGCAACAAAATAAAAACAATATTGCATGAGGGCGAATATTTGAGTCTTGCGTTGAACGTATTTGTTATTATCGACGCTCTACATACAACGCAAGCGTGCGCAGGCATCGTAAAAGTTTAACCGATTGTCGTACTGCGGCAGTCAAGAGGATCGTTCATGTGTAAGTAAGACAAGAGGTTCATCCATTAACGTTTTCCGTTGCGTCTTTCTTATGGACTTTTAATCTAGAACGCATTTCTTTGCGTCGATAATACCTCTGCGTCTTAGACTTATTTCTTAGTCTTTGACGTATGTTTTCTGTTGGTTGGACTTTGCATGTTTGTTTCGATTTCTTACTTACATCAACGCTTCACTGAAAGTCCAAGCGTGCGCATACAGAATTAAATATTGGGTGATTTATAATTTTTTTTTAAATAAACTCACTTGGTATGTACGTACTTACTGCCACTATTTTGGTTCTATTTATTTTTCAAAGATTTTTTAAATAAATATTTGCAGTCGCCGGCGTCGTGCGTCCTTACTTACCGTCACTTTTATTTTCTGTGCCTCTCAAGGGGCAAAGAAATATTAATTCGGAAGCAAATGAGCTGAGATAATGATAAAAAAAAACTATTAGCCCCCAGCCCTATTATTTTTTTTTATTATTATATTCATCACTTGTAATGAACCCTTAGACGTCGTTGTTTTTATGTGTTGTCTTATCGCTCACTCTCACCCCCGACAATCAACATGTTGTGTTTCAAAACGTGGCAACAACGCATCTACACCGAGTTTCGTATTTATCTAGCAACTCTGTATGCCGTTGCTTCTCCGCATTTTCTAACCAAATATGGTCACAAGTAATTTCATTGGTTAACGAGGCATTAAAGCCGTATTTAACCTTTCAGCTGATTGGCTGGTATTCTTAGCCCTCTAAGTGCGTTCCGCGATTACTTGTTACTTGTTGTTCTGCTCTCGCCGGCTAAAAGTCTGTTTGGTGTTGTGGTGAATTTAACAAAGTTCTTGCTGGAATTTAGCAGAAGAGCTTAGCTACGGTTGTGCTGGAATCTTCTCTTACACCACCAGTCAGTTTTTGGGGTATTTTAAAGCCACGTCCGAAGCCTGAGCTGTTTGTAAACTCAGGTAAATTCAGGAATCGGATGTGGCCATTATGGAGGCTAACGGCTTTCTTTCTTTCTTTTTTTCTGGCTTTTACTTTTACCTTCAGTTTTACTTTCATCTTGAGTTGCGGTTTCAGTTGCAGCTGCAGTTCTAATATCGTTTTATACTTTCCTGCTTCAAGTAGCCAACTACCCCCTTTGATAGATTAATCGCCTTATCCATACGCATTGAGTTTTCACCGAGACGGACTCGCCATGTCCTGGGCTGACGTTGATACTCTCCCGCTCACGACCATGTCACCAGGTGTCGCTGTTGCTCCAGACGCCGCAACGGGGTTTACCCTGATTATAACATTTGGCGTTCGAATACGTGAGTCGTTTATTTGTTATTTTATTTAACGATTTTGATATCGCGTTTCGATGAATGCATGCCCTTTACGGAGAGCGAATTTTGGCTGAACTCATAGATTATCGTTACGTTGTACATAACTTAAGCAGCAGTGACTATAACGTAAGTTTTATTGTTTATGCTCATTGTGTTTATTGAAAAGTGAGATACGCTTGGCCTTGAGTTTTGTTTGGAACCTTCTGCAAACATCAAGTCAGTCCGAGTGTCATAAATGAACGTATGGTACGCCGAGAATTTTTGGAATAATCTCATCGCCGCAATTAAATTTTATTTGCTTCTCCATACTAATCGAATCCATCAACTAGATTTATGGCGCGATAGCTTCGTGCGCGTTCGGGCTGAGTTTTTCTTTAATTCTAATACCCTTAATACTCTTTCCTCCCGATCTCGTCCGAACTCTTGTCTTAGAAATTCTTCCTGTATATTAGCGGTTTCTTTGCTTTAAAAAATATTGTAGAAATCAATATCTCCTGAGAAGCAGAAAAAATCTGAAGTAAGCGGTGATACTCTTCTGATAGACACCTATGTGAAACGGCCGGACGGAATTGAAAAGAATCGATCTCTGTCGAAAATATCGTGACAACATCACGACTCAATCAAGTAACAAGCTGACATAAAGAAGGCCCAATAGCATGAAAGGTCAAGTGCGAACGCAATCTAATCTTTCCGCTGAAATAACAACGCCAAACAACTGTAATTCTCAGGATCTAAAAGTGAGATACGCTTGGCCTTGAGTTTTGTTTGGAACCTTCTGCAAACATCAAGTCAGTCCGGGGACTCTGACGAGGTGCTTTTATGTAATCAGCTTGGGTTTAGTCCGTACTGGCGCCCGAATACTTTACCATCATAATATTACCCACCCCTATTCTCGCTGTAGCTAGCCGAGGGGAAAAGCTGGTGAAAGTTCCAGCGCAGACTTGCCACCAGGTCCAGCTAACATTAGAGGCTATTCATTTTACAGTAAATTCGGTGACAAACGAACAGAAAAAAATAAATAAATAAACTGCAATTATTTTTAAGAAAAGAACTTAAAACGAGTTATATTTCGCGACTAAGGCTCGATCTTACCACCTCCTGATAAATTTAACCGTCGGTTAATATCCTAGGTAACCATTGTCGGCACAATAGTTTCTAAGGATATTAATCGACGGTTGAAGTTATCAGCAGATGGTAAAATCGGGCCTAAACGGCATTATTTTTCGTTGCATCTTTCTTACAGGCTCTTCGTGTTGAACGTATTTCTTTTTGTTAACTGGCAATCAAAGCGCATCGTAACGTCAGCCGATGTAAAACGAGAGCAAGAGGGTCGTTCACGCTTAAGTGAAGCAAGAGGGTCGTCCGTAAGTAATTTAATTTAATTAATTAATTGATTCATTCTTTGGGCCGTCATATATTCTGAACTAAGATAGTAAATACTCAAATACTTTAATTAAATATACTTTATGTTGTTTTCTAGCGGTTACATATAATAAAATTAAGAAATACATATTTTTTGATTGCTGTAACAAATTAAATTAATAATAAAATTTCATGATATGGTTTAAAATGGCGGGTAATATGAAATAGTCAGTTGGGGTAATACAAAACAAGGAAAAATATGCATATCTTGGTAATGAAATTTCAGAAAACTATTGATATAGGATATTTGGTTATGGTTATGTGAAAAAATATCCTGCCTAAACTGAGAAATTAGGCTGCTACTGTACCGGAACAAAATTAAAATTTTTATTGAACCCTAGGGAATCTCGCATGAGATGCAAAACGTTACAAGCGATATGTATGAAATAACGGAGAACGTATAAGCGAAAATGCATGTTAAGTGAAGGAATTTCAGCGAGAATATGATAACCAAAGAAGACAGAAGGAGGCAACTATGAATAATGCATTGTTGATTCAGAGAAAGCGGTGAGATTCGCCGGTGTTAGTCTACCCACAAATTATAATAAATTCCGCATTACAAGTGCTCGTGATAAATGCGAGGGGCTCGAATTCGGGGAGGCGACGAATTAAGGCCACGTAAAATAACAAATTTTTACAGAGATGTAAACTAGATACATTTCTGCGTTTCAAATGCGTAGGTAACGTTTGTATTGCAGCAGAAAAAAAAAAAACGTCATCAATAACTAGTTCATCATGTAAACGCAAATGCTACTGAAACAGGATATAACAGAAACTGTTTGAAGTATTACAAATCAATGCACACTGCATGCGTACCTTTGTTTGTATGAATTTGTAATGTACACGTGCAACGTTTTGTTTGATAAATGTGTTAATAATTGAGGCGAAAAAACTATTGGCCGAATAAAATTTTATCAACAATTCACATTCAATAAATGTAAACAGGTATTTATATTAATAATATCAAACAAAAATAATTCGGCAAGTTAAAATCGTGAATAATGTTTGGATTTTTTTTTCGTGTCCGATCGCTCAAACATTTGCTACGCGATCCTTATCACTCCCCTCCTTTCGAATCGCAAATTTTCCTCTAATTAATCCTAATCTTGAAATATGTTTCTTCATCAACTCAACATTTAAATCAGTCGTCATCAAATTTGTATTTAGCTCGGACGAATATATGTACATGACAGAGCTTGATCTATTCACCTCCGTCAGTCTCATCCTTGACGAAATGGTATTTCCTACGAATAAGTTTGTTCCTGGAGTTGATCTTTGAATTAGCAATCCAGTCTACTAGTGCCTGACTGTCTGTGCTTATTATGAACTGATTCATGTTGTTCTAAGAAACCACCTAACCAACGACCTTCACACACTGCATCACATAGTCCAACAAGTTCTGATTCCACTATCGATAGTGTAACAAATTTCTGTTTTCTTGTTTTCCAACTTATCAGTGAGTTACGAATTTTGACACTGTGGCGGGCAAAAGATTTTGAATCTTTAATTGTACATACACCAACTAGTGCCTGTACTATCAATTAGTTTACCCTGTTTTCTTTTTTAATTTCAAGTTTTAATTCTTTGGTTCTCTGAAGATAATTTAATATACGTTTCAAAGGTTTTGAGTGAATTTTTCGTGGGTCTTTCGCTTATTGCAATAATTTACTACATTATGTAAATGCTATGAGTAAGTCCAGTACTTCCTAATATCTCCATGTGCTCCATATTAAATTTCTCCAAGACTTCTTCAAAAAGTTTCCTATTATCCAGCAAGAATCTCTCTATCTTAGTTTCCAGAGAAACAGAATCGTCCTTAAACCCTTTCATTTTTACTTCTCTTTTTATATTCATCATCATCAGCAACCCGTCTATCGCTCCTTCTTTCTGCTCCACAATAACACAGTCATCTACATAAAATCCAACTGCTAAAGATTCATTCGCCTTTTCTCCGATGAAAATACAAGGGTGTGCCTTGGACGGTTTTACCCACGCCTTTAAAATCTCCACCAATTTCTCGTACCAACACCTCCCAGCTTCTGGCGTTCCAAACACGCTCTTCTTCACTCCTTCAATCTCGACGACGTCATGAGGATGCATTGTTACGGGCTCAGTTTGATTTAGATGCATTATTCCGGCTGGTCTTCATCTGACCCGCCATGTCACCTAAACCAGGCTCATTGCCGATAGTCTTTTATCCCAACTTTGGGCAGAATTTTTACTTTTTTTGAAATCGTACGCTCTCTGGTCATTTAGGTCAGTTGCTGTATAATTCACTGCCTCTATTGTGCAAGTTTCAATCTTCAATTCACCTGTTTCATCGAATTATTCGCCAAAGCATCTTTGCAAATAGTTTTCCTGTCTCGTCACCATTTTTAATCTCCATGGTCGCCAATATAACTTGATAGAGAGAGTATTCCTTCTAGCAAAAAATTCACTGCAAACTCTTCGCTGTTCTCTTATATTGGCGAAGAGGTTGCAGTGAATTTTTTGCTGGAACGAATACAACACTGTTGCTCCGCGACTCAATTTGCCCTACACTTCAGTGTTCGTTGCTTTCAAAGGAACCGCAGCGTCACTCTGCTGCTCTGATTAATTTGGAAGAGTTGAAGGTGTTCATAACCTCCTTTTGCCGCTTGTTGAGTGTAGAGGTGAAGTCCTTGTTTTCTTCGCATGCTATAACACTCCTTTGTGTTGCCAAGGTCAGTTGTTCTTGCCGCTCTGGTGTTGTTTTTCTTTATTTTGTGCAATGGACTGTGTAGCATATTAACACTTTAGAAACAGTTCTTTCTATATTTATTAACTATCCAAAGTACAAGTTAATGTGGAATGATGACAACGTCAATCATAATTGTTCATGTATGTTTTCTCACTAAGGCCCGATTTCACCATCACAGATTAACTTTAAACTTCGCTTTATTCCCGTGGTAACAATTGCAAAGATAATTGTTTCTATAGGAATAAAACGGAGCTTAAAGTTAAACTGTGATGGTGAAATCGGGCCTAAGGCCCAGTTTTTCCATCACAGTTTAACTTTAGGCTCCGTTTTATTCCTATAGAAACAATTGTCCATATAATTGTCATCATGGGAATAAAATGAAGCTTAAAGTCAAACTATAATGGACCAGGCCTAAGCCTACTATCCCACAGACTTACTTCCTTTTGAAGTTCTACATAGGGTTCTTGTTCTCTTATAGGCAAGTTGTGTACTTAGGGTTCTTGTTCCCTTGTAGCCAAGTTGTGCCTCGTTGCCTTTTACGTCGAGCATTATATTGCAACGTTCTGCTCTTGAATTTCGAACTGTCTCAAGCATTTGATCATGCAGGCTTTGTGCTTATCGTAGCCTTAATTGCGGTTACTCTCGCACTGTGGATGTCTGCATCTCGAGGTAAACTATTTTTTTGCTTTCCCACCTACGTCCTAGATTACCATTGAGAATCGTAGTACGTTCCAAAACGTTATTTCCCTTCGGATTTCAATAGTTCAGTTCATGTCTGTGCATGTTTGATCCAATAACTTCATTATATTTTGTCCGTGATAATTTAATTCAATTTAAATTAATATTTAACTTTAGTTATTTCAATTCAATTTAATTAATTTAAACTCTACCGCTAGTTTTTGTTAGTTTTAAATATTTTGTTAACGTTTGAGTCAATTCATTTCATTTTTACTGTTTAAGATCCCTGTAAGACAAAGGGAAATTTCCTTACGTACGTACCAGTTTATGTTCATGAAATATTTTAAGACATTTTTAATTTTAAATGTAAACTTCGACGATAACGTTTTTCTTGATATTCTTGCCATTTATTGTTGTGCTTATCCAAATGTTTTCTTGGCCGCCTCCGCCATTTTTGAAAACTTAATTAAGTTAATTTTGGTTGGCTATACATATACAATTGGATACCGTGGGTATATGTATTTCCAGTTGACGCCTACCGGTAATAAATTTTAAATATACTGCTTTTGTGTATTTCCTTTTTTTCTTGTCACGACATATCTCTCCGAAACCTTTGAGCTTGCCGCTGATATCACGTGGTGTCCATCCGTGACCACAACAATTCACCTATAGGGAATTCAGTATACGCAGATAAGAACTGCCTTGTTTTATGTACACAATTCAACCTTCACCGCGTTTTCATAGCTTCTGGGAATCTCTTCTTTTGTTAGATTTTCTGCATATTTCGTATTTAATTCCAATCTCTTGTCGATCTTCTTATACCCTGACCTTGTAATTTTCATTCCTTTCGTGTTCCCTTCTTTCTCACATGACTTCATCCGTATCTTTCATCGTCTTCCTCTTCCTTCTCTGTTTTCATTCAGATTCGCGTTCTTCGAGATTACATTTTCTTTCGCTTACTCCATCTCATTTGAGACATTTACTTCAGGCTCTCGCAGAACTGGACCTTGTGTTTCCCGTCCGTCTTCATTTTCATTAACTAGATGTGTACCGTTAATCTGGATGTAATCAAATTTTTCTTTTTGTAGAACTGCAGGGGCAGTCTATCCTCTTTCATTCATCTCAACAAACGTTACATCTCTTACTCACTCGTGTTTGTCTATTTTCTATGTCGTAGAACCGATTTCTTGAATAACCAACGAAAGTCGTTGGATTTAATCTCACATCAAACTTGTTTCTTTCCTCATCGTCGTTCCGGTATAAAGCTTTGCAACCCAATATTCTCAAATGTTTAATACTCGGTTTTCTACCCTGCCGAATATCGAGGGATACCTTGCTTGAAACAAACATCCATGACCCCTGGTGCGACTCGAACCCACGTCGACGAGTGACACGACTTTATAAGTCGGCTAGGCTAACCGCCGAGCCACTCCCCTGCCCTATTTAATACACGATAATAAAGTTAAGTAGTGGAATTTATACATACTCCGGATTTTTGATATTCCATGAAATTTATCAACATGTTCTTGCAGTTTAATTTAATGTAAATGCTTTTAAAGCTCGCACAGTTTTCATTAACTCGAACAGTAAAGTTTATTTGTCCGCGCCTAGGTCCTATTGATTGACAGAGAAAAATATTTATTGAAACCGATTCAGGGTGACGACAAAAACAGCCTTTTAATACACCCGGCATATAAATAAGGTATTGTATTACGTTGGATGGAAAACTGTGGAGAAAGTCCTAATGAAAGGGGACGTGAGTGGAGGGAGCGGGCAACCCGCATCGGAAAAGTGTTAAAGAATCAAAGTGAGCTTCGAAAGCGGAGCCGGGACAATGGCGTCGAACTAATGTCTTACGCTGCGAAATTAATGATGTTAAGTGCTTCGTCTTCATGAAGTTGTACTTCCGCCCTGACCTATCGATCTCTAATAGGGCCTTAATGTAGTTTTTGCCCGGTCTTTATTAAATTTAGGAAACACTTCCCTGTTTCGTAATTATGCGAACGCCTTGCTTCTTGATGCTCTATTTTCAACACGTCACTTTTACATGCAAGAAATTGCAAACATAATTTTATGCAGAAAAATCAAAAAATATAAACGGGTTTCCCTCTGTAAAGTGAAATTATCGAGTGAAAGAAAAAGTAATTTTCCAGAGCATCAGCTTAACTTTCGTGCTCAGCCCAAGCTATAATTGAGACGGCAGTTTCAGGCGTGGCGTCGTTTTAACGCAGCGGCGTCTTCTAAGCCAATATTCTCTCGACGCAAATATTTGGATTCATAACAACTACACGAAATGATATCTGGAGTGCAGCTATCAGGCATTTCTGGAAAACGCCGCGCCGTTTAAAAAATAAAATTCGCGCAGGGCGGCGTACCTACCAGGAACTCGGATCACGGTTGATGCGCCTTCATAAAAACGGCCGTAAAAGTTGTTTGTATACATATCTCCGAAACGAGTCCGTTTCGTTATTCCAGGGTTGTGCGTGGCTTATTATACGAAACCCTGCGGAGGCGCATTAACGTTCCAAGTAAATTTTGAACGCAACAAATTTTTCCGCAGAGAAATAAATTTTTACTTACTTTAAATTTTATTCTTCCTTAACAACATTACACGAGAAACTTTTATTAAAAACAATGACACAAGGAAAAGCATGTTTAAGTTTTTTTTGCAAGGAGAGACGGCAAAAATGATCGACACCTCTGTCGTATTTGTCTGTGTTGTCGATTGCACGAGAGATATGTTACGGTTTGAAAAACCGTTTTCCAAAGGTCACCCTGTGTATTAAGTTTTGTATCGCATTTATATTCCATGGCGCAACGTTCATATACAGATGTGAACGACGAGCAACGGAGTTTTTCGACTTCCTTTATTTATAATATAATATTATCATCTTTGTTCCAGGATAATTGCATTTTGTAAACCAAACTGTGTCCCCGTCTCGATCTAATTTTGTGGTGCAAGTCGGAGGCCGTCTTTTGTACATTTCAGAATACACCAACATCTTCCGATTCTCGCTGAATCGGGATAATAATTGCTTTTTCCGACTAGCATACGTGAAAATTTCCTAAAACTGTGAGTGCACTTGTTTATCTGCCCTTGAGCTGCTAAACTCATAACAATTTGATTTTGCAGTTTACGATCTCGATACATTTGACTTTTACTTGCGCGTCTTGACAGAATATTCGTATTAAACGTCAGTTTTAAACAAAATTTGAGTTGAGAACGAAAAGCAAACTGTAAAGTAATCTGATTATCCGTTATTCTTTGAAAAAGTGCTAACTTTAACAGTGACAAAGATTTTCAAATACTCCGTTGGTTTTGCAAGAAGATACTAGCAACGCTTCTCTTAATTTATTGACTTTAAAATCAAAACAACGACACGCAGCTGCTGCATTTCATCATATTTCGTGGGAATTAAATTGAATGTTTACTGTATGTTTATGTCGAGACTTGTTCATAAAGCTCGTCGACGCGACGCCTTAGTTATTGTTTTAGTTGGTTTCTGCGATTTTACGTTTCTTCTTCACTTGTTATTCACGCTATTGTTATTAACATCATCTATGCATAGTTGGCTTTTGTTTATGTCAGGATGGTTTTGGTTTATCCAAATGCTTGTTTTCTTCGTTAGGGGTAAGGCCCAGTTTAGCTTTATTAATCTGTGGTGTGCGTGTAACAAGCTGTTATCATTGCGACATCCCAGGGCAAGGTGGTGGTTTTGTTTTTGTGTGCGGGCTGCGCCAACCCCTCCCGCCCTTCGACTGCCACTAATTCGTCAGACCAAGGCGGGTCTGTTGGTACCGACATGACCTCATGGGAGGAGGTTTACAACAATGAACGACATTTCTCGGTTCTAACTTGGTGCCCTAATGGATGAAAACTCCTCCGAGTTTGTCACAGCGTGTCCCCGTTGTTACAGACAGGTATGTCGATGCTTTTTTGGCGCAAATTGTTACTGTCGTACTTTTTTTCTCTTCCAGGTTTTGATTTCCGACGCTTCTTTCCAACGTACCGAACTTTAAGTGCTGCTTTTCGTGGTGGCTGAATTTTAAGTACATTTTTGGTTTTGATGTACCTACTTAAACCTAAAAATCTTAAATTCACGTACACGTAAATTTTGGCTCCACTTAAATCTCATGCATGTTTTGATTCAATAGATTTGCATTTTTCTTCAATTTTAAGGTGCGCACACATCTGTTAGCTATTTCTGGTTCTAATTATGCATACTTTTTCTGGTGCATGCCTATTTAATAATTTACTGACATTACATTGTTACATAAATTGAATCATTTTCTTTGATGCTCTCCTCGTTTCCGGTTAAGATTAGGTGACGCTCACTTATTTTCGCGTTTAAGGAAACACCCACGTCCGTCACGACTGAAGCTGCTGGCTATGTTGTAAGTGAATTTCCACAGCACAAATCCTACTTTTACTCAGATAGATAGCAGACTTGCATTGCAAGTAGGTACATGAAAAATATTCTAACAGTGTATATTCAAGCTACATTATTTATCATTTCCCGGAATATTCGTACTAATTGTGAAAAATTAAAAAAGCATTAAAGTTCAAATAAATAACACTTTATTCTAATATAGTACGGTATATTTTCTCTGATAAGATTAAGTGCTTTATGTTTCCATATTTAATATAACGAATAGAATCCTGCGTTAATCTTCCTGAAATCTAATGGCCGAAAGCTCGTTATAAATCATTTTAATTAAGGCAAACGCAAAAAACTAATTAATCCGTCATTAATCTGTATTCCATATCGATTGCATGTTTTGACTCTCGGAAAACAATTCGCGAGCAAGACACGCCAAAACGAGTTTTAAATTCGATTCGTTCGTGCCACGAACCTGTATACATTGCGAAAGAGCTCAAACACTTTTGGCAAATTGCTGCATCGCGTTTTTAAAACCGTCTGTTACCGGTTGTGATGTTCTCATTGTTTCTTCTTACCTGTTCGGAATCATCTTCGGACGTTATCGGTACTTCCTCCAGGACTTCCACTGTCGTAGAGTTTTCTTCCACGCACGATATTCTTGTGGACATTAACTGAAAAGAAAATGAGATAACTTTTCCGATCGCCTTGATAAAGTGGAGAAATTTCAGGTTGTTTGTCATTTTATTATACACTTATAATTATCAAAACGAAGCCGCCGAATATTTAACTCTCACGAATTTACGTGTTTATTTTATTTTATTATTTACGTATATTTATATATTTATTATTTATTTTTTTGTTTGAAATTAATAAGGTTTTTAATTTGATTTTAACACTAGAGACATGTTTTATTAAGAACTTTTAATATCAAAATGATAATTGCAGTTTCACATATAATTCTTTGCAATAAATAATAATAAAATAAACATTATAAACCTTCGAAAAAAAAAAAATTAAATCTTACTCGAAGTAAACAATCCAAAGCGAGAGTTCTTTCAACCTCACTATGTGCAGAGAGTATTGCACGTTAACTTCAACTACCGCGAAACTTACGAAGCCAAAACTTTTCCGTTGACGTTAATTAAAAGAGGAAAATACAAAACAACTTTATTTTATTTAGTACCACTACACAAAATCCTCGTGCCCTAATTAAAACTGAAGTTTCCATCTAAAAACAACTTAGGTATCCGTCAGTTAAATCTGGTGAAAGTTATTACAGGCACAGCAAAAAGTAACAGTATAATAAACTCTTTGATGTTTACCAAGATGAGGTATACAAAGCGCATTTGTAATGGGTACAAAAAAAAGGCAAGTGACTTATGCAGTTCTTTTCTCACAGAACTGGAAAGAGAGTAGATATAAATATTTATGGTACGTGTACAACATAAACGAATTTTTTAGAAGCAAATCTTATTTCGTCTATTGGCCTTTTACTAGGGTTTATTGAATTGTACTTGTGATAGGATTTACTCCGCCTGGGGAGTTTTCGCGAGCCACCGTAGCGAGAATCGCCTCACGGGATCAAATCCTGCTCCTGGAAGCACACTACATTCGATATCTTATTAATGAAGTATACATGCCACACATTTATTCTCTTGGAAATGCTTTTACTGTACGACTTTGATTTGTTAAGATGCCTTTTTTTAAGTTTCGTTATGTCATCATCATGATACCGAGACAGCAAGAATTATTTTGATCTCGTGAAATGATCTCAAGAAACTATTAACAGCAAGTAAAACCAAGAAACTAATGAGATAACAGCAAGTATACTTTCTCAGAACTGCTTGACAAATTTTGACAATCAGAAAGTGATTGATATAACGCATAAACCTATATAATTCTAAAATCCATTACTACCCTTGACAAAAATATTTTTTTTATCTCATGGCATGGCATGGCATTGTTTTAATTTAAAAGAATAATCAGAAGTGACGAGTTTCCACTCAAGCCACATCTAATTACCAAGTTTAAAGTTGTCTATATAAATTTTATTTATAATCCAACTCATTCGGTGCTATAAATCAAAGATACACTGCACTTAACTTATTTATTGACAGTATACTTAATGAATTTCTTAGTGTGAAATTGTTCTCTAATCTCTAAATATACCGAGTTTCAAACGAATATCACCCGATCGTTACTCAAGTTTAGTTGGTAATTTTCTTTCTATTCGGTTGCACACGAACAACTTTATAATGGAACGCAGAACGAGATGGGAATAATTTCTGAAATTTACGATGTGCAATTCTGAACGCATAAATCTTGGGCATCTTGGCGACAAGAGCTTCTCTCTTTCAGTCGAAAATTTTCGGATGCTGATGCGCAACTTATTTTATGCTTTCTTTGACGCGATTAAGCTTCGCTTTGGCAGAGTTCTAAACAACGAAAACGTTTTATGTTCCACGAGTGTTTACGAATAAAATGTGAATTATTTATTGTATAACCAATAAATAAATACGTCCAGAATATAATTTTTTTTGTTTTTAAATATTTAAATCATTAAAATTCGAGGTACGTTTTACGGGTCATAAATCTAGATTACATGACTTTCCGGAGACACACGCTAGTTTTATTTTAATAGTTTTAATAATTTAGAAAGCACGTTGGCTAAATAAAGGTTGGAATACCATAGCGTTTTTTTTTTCTAGCTAAGTACTCTATTACAATTTTACGTTATTGATATTTTAATACAGTAACTATGATTATTAAAATACTGATGATTAAAAATTTTAATCATAAAAGGAAAAGAAAACGTTATGGTATTCCATCCCTAGATATCCAAGCAGACTTTCGCGAAGTTGATGGATTATAAATTGACTTCTGGTTGTATTTTTCAAGAAACTGTTTAAATATTCCTTGAATTCTCTACGTTGGCTGTTGGAAGGACTTCCTCCCGTACACTGTCCGATTGGTTATTAACGTTTTCAAATATGTTATAAGATTATAATGTTGATCGATGCTTTGTTTCTGGTGTCATTAAACTTTCTTTAAACAAGCTACAAAACACTTCGCTAACATTAATAATAATTACAATATCGCTTCAATTAATAATCAATAAATTGATATTAAATGATGTAACCATCATTTGAAAAGTTCGGAGAACGATTCCGGGGGTATGAGCCCTCCTGCCACAGGTGATCGAAAGATTTGGGAGATTAAGTAGGATGATTAAAAATTTGTTTGAATTTATTTTTGCGGGTTTATAAATACTGTACACACACTTTAATTGAGCGAACGATTATTTCATAGTTTTAGATCTGCTGTACAAAAAAATTACGAGGAGCAAAAATAATGCATTACCAAATTGAATGACAAGGATTAGTAACTTGTATCGCGTTGATGGCGTACATAGGATGAGCAGATCTTATCTCCCTACACCGAATTCCCCGTTAGTGAATTGCCATCGTCTCAGGTGGACAATGTGTACCCGCGGTCAGCTCGTCAACTCGGAAGAGCGGTTCGTGGAAAAAAAAATAAGGAGAATGCGGTCAGCTCATAAACTCAGAAGAGTGAACAAAAAAATAAGGAAAATTCCCAAAATAAGAGAAAAACCACATCAATTGAGACTTAAAATAAATACTGGTAGACGCCATCTGAAGTAAATACACCAAAGGTATCGATTACATCCACCTATAGATAACTTCAGTCTAAAAAAAGGTGGACGTGATCAAGACAATAATTCAGTAATTCAAAAACAAGCAAGAAATCAATTCGGAGACTTTAAACACAAAATCTGACATTGGTTATGATCAAAATTATTATTATTTCAATCGAGATTAAGTATGTAAAGGACGCCATGTCATATAACGTGTATTACTAAAAACCAGTCCGACCTTTGCCATTGCAAAACGAACGGAATATGGAGTATCGCACGTGCGCATTCAAAAACCGGCTCAATTTCTGCTCATTTGCTACTCTGCCAGTTACTTACCCTCCATGACCACTGAACGGATCGGAAAAAGTTTCACGGTTTACTAATGCAAAGAAGCAGTGCGATGTTATAAATTGAATTTGTACACGACTCAACATATTTGCCGGCATAGCGCGTCTAGCGATAGTGAACAATCGCCAAGCCAAAGAAATAATGCATTCGTGAGAGCGGCATGATTCACAATAATGTCGCTACATACTCGGATAATGCGCCGTGACAGATGCGTGATGCAAAAGCCTATCGTGCTTCTATTTAATTCAAATGAACTAAATCGTTGTTTGTAAATTCAAGAAAGAGCTATTATTACCTTCTGGAACTGTATCTGTGTTTTATCCTGACGATATTAGACTAATTGACTAAACATCACGTAACATTTAACGCTTCCGTTCAGATTCCCGCGTCGAGTCGGACTGTCACAGTCTCAAAATGGTTTCAGGCGGAAAACTTTTACGAATCCACCGACTGTCCATGACATTTCAACAGTATAAATAGGGGTACGTACTCGGGAAATTTCCTTCGTCTCACACAAGTATCTAACAAAGTCGAAGTTATGAAAATTAAATTTAAAATTGCCGTTATTAACGGCAATTAATCGTTTTAAATTGAAGTAAGGAATTGTAAAATTGAATTTAAATATAATCAGCAACAAACGTGACCTAAATTTGAGTTTGAGTTTAAGCCCGCAAGGTTCTAGTGAGCATAATTAATTTATTGCGCGTTGCTTTCTACTTAACCTAAAAACTCTTCCCATCTTTCGATTTTTTTATTGTAAGCTTTCGTAAGTTGTGGAAATCTGAGCCTGAACTTCAGTCCCACATTTTATAAATACGAGCCTGATATTCTCAACTCAAAACATGACTGCCGCTGGTTGATACAGGTCAAAGGCGGAATCCGCCAATTTACGTTCTGATTATTTCTTATTCTGTATAACCACACTAATACAAATATGGGCATAAAAAGACAGAGCGATCTCATAATATCCCTACTATGCGATGATAAGAATGAATCCATTAACAAGTGTGATCTCAAAGAAGTTATAAAAAAGTTTCGTATGTCACTGGCAGTTCTGATTAGCCGGCAATGTCATATTCACCTATCAGGCCCACGCCTCTTCTTAAACATGCCGGAAAAGTATTATTCCTATTTCGATAACCGCGGACAAACTACTTGGTGCGTTCATGGCGAGACGTATTGAAATTACAGTATTTGCAATTTTTTTTTTATTATCGTACCTTTCTCAACCCTAATAATAAATAACCTGCATGCCCTTCTTTCTTTCTCTGGAAAAAAATCGAATCTTCAATCTCAATCAATAGCGATGACCGACGTTTATGTACCACAGCGATAAAGTGAAATAATTTACAGCGTACTTGAGTCACTGGATTAGGGAGCAAGACTTGTTTTGGCAAATTTTACGACCATAAATTTCATAAGTATATAAAGCTCCCAGATTTATTAGACTATTGTAGAGCACGTCTATCCATCCACTCCTGGATTTATTTGGTTCTCACTCGCACGAGAGATTTCTATCATAACATCCATTCTCCAGATAAACGTTGATGCAGTTTCTCTCAAAACAGTTCACAAAATTTATACTTTTTAGATTAATATTTTTTCTTATTATAAGCGCAAAAAATACAAGGTACATTTTCAAATGCAAACGAAACGTAAGTTACCTAACCTAAAAAGGTAAATAACTGTATAAATTATTCAACTTGTGCGGAGGGTAGAGTAAATCCTTTACTGGGGGCTAATTGCAATAAAAATAAGATTTACTGCTAACGAAAATGAAAACTAATGGGTAGACTCTCTTAATTTTTACTTGAACTTGAGCTCACTGTAATCTAAAATTACATTATTAACGAGTTAAGAAGTAGAAAATTTGAGCCTAGCCTTCCTCTGAAGCGCAGATTACTCTGAATTAATTACATGAACGGTAGAAGCTCTCCGGATTATCCAAGAATATATTTTCACATTAAATTACAATAGAGGCATAAGAAGCAATCAATATCCAAGAAGTAAAATGTAGGTAACAAATGATTTTTATATTTGCAAAAAAAATGATTTTCCAAAATCGAAATTCAGAATGAGTTATGAAAGTTCATTTGTGATTCTTATTTGTGCATGTTATAAATGCGCGAAGTAATTTATTTTAAATTTATAATGAATAACAAACCGGAGGTGTTCCTGCATACTTTATAAAGCAATCAGTCTGAACCTGTCACATTAGATTTCAGCTTAATTTTACGAAAACAAAAAAGCACAAAACAACTTCGTCGTTTTCGTTTTTTCCTCTCACGTCCTAATCTCGCTTGTTTTAATTTATATCGGAAAGCGTTCGCGTTACCCATGCCGCCGAAATGAAGTCTCAGAAAAACTCCACGTTAAAGAAGTTATTGCAACTTTGATTTATCGAGTAAATAATCAGCTGTCGTACATGATCCGTTTGTCTTGCCATAATTGAACTTCAAGTGAACCTTTTTAATATTAAATTTGGAAAACTCGTTTAATTTGTCGAAGCCATCAATCCAGAGTTTTTGAAATTAACTTTCAGACATGAAATGCTTCTCTTATAGCCGTTTGCACCATGTCTAGTTAAAAATTAAACCAGGTTTAACAGTAAACCCAATTTGCACCGCGGCTTAAACCGTAGTTAAAAACTCGCTAAACCAACTCAATTTAATCCGCCTTCCGTGATGGTTTAACGTTGAGTTGTTTAGCGAGTTTTTAACTACGGTTTAAGCCGCGGTGCAAACTAGGTTTACTGTTAAACCTGGTTTAATTTTTAACTAGACATGGTGCAAACGGCCATTAAAAAATATTTTTGATTTTAAGCAAGGATGATACTTAATAATAATAATACTTGGCAGTTAATTTTTATGCGTTACATGTATAATATGTACGGATAAAACGTATAAAATTTGTAATGCGTACATATTTACTTGTCAGTTGGAATTCTTTTTTAATCGAAAATGTTCTCCCAGAGGTGTTTTCTCTCGGAATGTCAGAACATCCCCGTTATTTTCCTAAAGGTTGTTAAATTCTCCTCCCTCTCGCCTCTTTGATCAACACATTTAAGGTACGTACTTAAAATTAGTAAAATAAAAAAGAATGATAATTTTAACAAATAAATTAATAAAACTCTGACTTTAGAAATTTTACAAAATAAAACCTTACAATTGCGATTACAATTGGAGAAGATTTTTGAATAAACCGCCAAAGAAACCTGTGAAGGTATTTAAATCATAGGCTGAGAAAAAAATTCTTCAACAAATTTAAAATCAATTAAAAACGACCCCAAGAAGCACGTTACGCCAACGTGTAAGGTCTAAAATACTGATTTCGCAACAGCAAGTTTTATGATGTAGTATTTTCTTATGTTTTATTGTGTTTATAACCCAGAGCAATAAAACCATAAAAGCTGACCCTTTACCATGCAGAAACCATAAATGCCATGGAAGTAATTGGTCGTTTAGATGTACAGAAGAAAACTTTTGATAACCCCAGTCGCATGATAACGGATAAAGGCGTAACACACGCGGTTTATTTTTCTACTAAATTTAAGGGCGGTCAGTCTTAATACTCACCCGAAATTCTTTAACTGATCAACACGAAAAACAACCCCGTTTTAAAGAAAACCCAACCTGTTCTTTTGACCCATGAGCCACCATTGGTGAGCTATGTTTTTGTTCGGTAGCTAATTTGTGTTGATGAAGTCAAAAATGTTCTCGCACCGATGTTTTCCTCGAAAAGTCGAAACAGTGACGTTAATTAGGTAACTTAAAATTGAGAATGGTAATTTTAACAAAACTGTTGAAAGAAAAAAATAAAAAGATAATAAAAAAAATCAGAATAAAAACCTACGACGTGTAGATAGTTTACAAAATAAGTCTTTAAAATTCTCACAACATTAACACAGAAAAATGAAGTTTTACAAAATATAATAATTTTAGTTAGGCGCAAAATCTTGATTGACTGCCACCACCTCCGTTCAGAGTTGCGGTGTCGTGGACGGTGTCACTGCATCGTGCATCGTATATTGCATTAAATTTTGTGGGCGATACTGGAGTCCTCTGAGTCAGTGAAATGCAATCTTAATATAAAGGAGAGAGAGAGACATGGATTTTGGACCTTTTGCATTGACTAGTTTTTTAAATTAATCTTCTCTTATCCTTTATTTAAGAGGCACAATAATTTTATATAAAAAAATGAGAATTCAGTTCGCTCGGTTTAAAAAAATAAAAAATAACACGGTTTAAGCTTTTGTTTCCGTTCCCGATCATCAAACTTGGGTAAAATTACTAAATTTAAATAAAAGAAGATTGAATTTGAATTTCAACTTGGAATCGTCTAATACGAGAAAGACGCGTGCTTTCTCTGAAGCTGAAGTACACGCATTAACTAACTATTAATTCAAATGTGAACGTTTTTTATTACTTGTTTCACTACCTCACACCGCCTTTCCACCGGAACGCTTTTCCAATTTACTAACTCACCCCGCCTTTCCATCGAAACGCTTTTCAAACTCACTACCTCACCCCGCCTTTCCATCGAGACGCTTTTCAAACTCACTACCTCACCCCGCCTTTCCATCGGGACGCTTTTCCAACTAAATCTTTTCCCGGCAGATGGCGTGAAGATATTGTTTTTTGTTGTTTTCCTCAAGCTTCAGGCGCTTTCAAACAAGAGTTTGAGAATCGTCGCGTAAGCGTTTCAGAATTCAAATGTAAGGATTTTTCGCAATATTATATTACATCGAATGCGCATAACTTAAGGCGAGTGTATCACTTACACGTGAGGAAAAACTGAAAATTAAATTAAATACTTTTCCATTGTACCTATTAGAATTTTCGAATTCGAATAAAATATATTATTTTTATATAATCGGTTTATAAAATAATTTAATTACAGATTTAATCTGCAAATTCGAGTAATAAAACCAGAGCAGCCGTGTGTTTCAGGAGCGCAGCAAACACTACAACATTGGCTGGGACACCAAAATAAACGCTACTTCCGAAATTTCTTAGAACACATGAAATAGGTGTCCAACATGATGGATTTTGTGGATGTATTAGCTGATTGCTAATAATACTTAAACTCGTAATAGATATAAATAGTGAGAAAACCCCTCGACCACATTAATTCACTGAAAGCGAATACGTATTTCGGTAACGAAGTTACCATCTTCCGAGCTAAACTGATATCGAATATCAGTTTAGCGCGGAAGATGGTAACTTCGTTACCGAAATACGTATTCGCTTTCAGTGAATTAATGTGGTCGAGGGGTTTTCTCACTATTTATTTGGATTACAGCCACAGGTTTTGTGTTGCTTTGTGATTATCGTAATAGATAATAATTGCTATTTATTCAACATGTAATATAAACTACGCACGTGTCATGCCTACATAGCGGCCATCTCTGCTAGGCACCATAGACTTATATATCGTCTAGAATACCAACTTACAAACCATAGACTATAGAATACATAGAATATTCAACTTACAATACACCCCTCTTACTTAATTTAAAATGAGCTTATACGTTAACTTTCCACACTTCTTGTAACAGCTTTCTGTTGCCTTTCTGGTGTATTCGGCACATGTTCTTCAGAACTGCTTTTCTTTGGACTTTCCGTTTCTGTCTGTTGCTTTTCTGTCCTAACTCTAGATTCTCTTGGTATTTGCATGATATTTTCTCCTTTTCTTTCTCTGTTTTCCTTGTTAATTGAAATGGTTTCATCGGGTATTTGGAGGCTTACAGGTATTTCTGTCTGCATTCCCATCGGTCTATTTGTTTTTTCTTGACCTGCTCGTATTAATTGCTTTCTATTATATCACCTTTCTCTGTTGAAATGATGTAAGACCTTGGAAAACTTGTTTTTCTTTTCATTACGCCCTCTCTTTCGATATCTGGTATCCAGACTTTATCATTGTACTTTAATTCGGGTAGTGTTCTAACTTTCTTGCGAAAATTATAGCTCCTTTCATTCCTATCTCTTAAGTGCTTGTCTTTTTTTTGGAAATTCCTCGTGTTCCATTTCGGTTGGTAGTGGGAAGGAGCTTGAGGCAGCTCCGCTCTGATTTTCCTCCCAAACATTAGTTCTGCTGGAGCATATCCACTTTCTAGCGAGGTCGTTCGGTATGCCAGTGGTGCCATATTTGGATCGCTAGATTTTTCTATGAGGTTATTCGCAATGGCTACACCTCTCTCTGCCATTCCATTGGATTGTGCATACTTTGGAGAGGACACTTCCGTCCTAATTCCAAAATTTCTGGCAAAATTATTGAAGTATTCACTAGTGAAATATGTTCCTCCATCTGATCTTATCACTTCTGGGATTCCGAATCGTGCAAAAACATTCTTCAGTATTTCCACTAATGCTTCGGATGTTTTCTGCCTCACACGTATAACTTCCAGCCACCTTGAATAGTAATCTTCTATCACCAGGTATTCGTGCTTGTTCTTGGTTTCCATTAAGTCCATACCAATTTTTGACCATGGGTGTGCTGTCATTTTCGAAGGTATCATGGGTTCAGACTTGTTTATTCTGTGTCTTACAGATTCTTCACAGTTCTTTACCAGATTTGCAACTTCACTCGATATTCCTGGCCACCACACTGACTCCTGTGCACGGCGTCTACACTTGACGATTCCCATGTGACCTTCATGTAATTTCTTTAGTATTTCTTGTCGCCAACACATCGGTATGTATATTCTATTTGCCTTCATGATGAGACCGTTGTTAATTGTTAAGTCATCTCTAAAAGGCCAAAATTTTGAAGATTTGTCTTTGAATCCTGCTAATATCTGCTTTTTTAATATTTTACTTTCCTTATCCTCTTCCTGCGCTTTCTTAATTTGGTTGAGTCGCTCATCTGAGAAGGGTAATTCTTGGATGACACTTTCGGTAAACAGATCTTCTTCATGTAATATATCTATGTCATTTTGGTGGCATTCAAGTGGTGCTCTGCTAAGTGTATCAGGTACGTCAAATGATTTACCCGGTACATGCGTTATAGTATAATGAAAATTACTTAATCGCATTCTGAACCTTTGTAGTCTGGCTGTCAATTCCGACAAAGGTTTGCATGTCAGTAAAGACAGTAATGGACGATGATCGGTTCTGATTTCGAACTCCTTCCCTATTAGGTATTGTTTCCACTTCTCACAAGCCCAAGTTATGCCTAGAGCGTCCTTCTCAATTTGTGCGTATTTACATTCGGTTTCTGTCATCGATCTTGATATGTACGCGACTGGTTTCCATACATCTTCGTGCAGTTGTTCTAGAAAACCTCCACAACCATAGGAACTCGCATCTACAGAAATTCTGGTTGGCAATTTGTGATTGTAAAGAGAACACTGGTTCTTTGGTGATTTCTTCTTTCAGTTTGTTGAAAACTTCTTCATGAATTGCATTCCATGTCCATTCAACACTTTTAGATAACAACTCTCTTAAAACTTTAGTCTTCTGTGACAAGTTAGGGATAAACTTCATGAGATAATTTACTGAACCCAAAAATCTCTTAATTCAGTGACATTGGTAGGTGAAGGCATTTTTAATGTCGGCTCAATTTTCTCCATATCTGGTTTGATTGTTCCACCACTTATCAAGTGACCCAAGAATTTAACGGAAACAACTCCAAAAATACATTTATTTTTATTTAATGTGATCCCATGAAATCGTAATTTCTCTAATACAGTTTTCAATCGGCTATCATGTTCTGTTTGGTTTTTTCCATAAATCAAAATGTCATCAGCTTGATTAATAACACCTTCCAATCCAGATAATATCTGCGACATACGTCTTTGAAAATGTTCAGGCCCAGAATTAATTCCAAACGGTAGTCGTTTAAAATAATAGCGACCAAAGGGCGTAATGAACGTAGTTAATTTAGCACAATCTTGAGAAAGTGGTATCTGCCAAAATCCATTCGAAGCGTTCAGTTTCGAAAACATTGTAGCATCGTTAATTTGACCTAATGATTCTTCCACAGAAGGTAATTCTAGTCGTTCTCTTAATACGTACTTGTTTAATTCCGTATAGTCCACACAAATTCTGATTCTTCCATCCTTACGTGGCACTATTACTATTGGCGCACAAAATTCGGTAGGATCTTCAATTGGCACTATTACATTTTCGCGAACCATTCTGTTCAATTCCTTCTTCACAGCATTTCTTAATGGTAGTGCAACTCTTCTTGGAGCAGCTACTGAATATGCTTGATAATTTGGAAGCAGCTGAATTTTATATTCCTTGCGAAATTTTCCCAATCCGTTGAAGATGTCTGAATAATTTTCTAATACTTTGCGATTCTCAGCTTTCTCATTCTTTTTCACTTCACCAATGTTTTCTCTTGTTATAATTTTCAGGTTTTCTAAGGCTGGTCGACCTAGTAGAGGAAGTGCGTTCACATCAGAAAACTACGAAGTGTATTGTAATCAAGAAAATAAAGAAGTCAATAATAGAAAGAGATGTATTATGCACAAAGAGATAATGTTGCAATTAAAAAAAAAAAACAAAACCTGCAATCCTCTGAGAGTATTTAATATTAAACGTTTATTAGATTACATAACTCTGATTTATTTACCATATTTACAGGTTCACTCGTGCCAATTTTTTATTCCCATTATAAATTCAGTTCACGTTGAGGATAATTTTTCCAGGATAAATAAAGTTGAATTTGCTTTACAAGCGATACGTCCATCAACCCAAAGAAATTCGTTCAGAGGAAGAAGCTATGAGCATCAAGAAAAACTTTGTTTAAGTTCAGCGTAACTTAGCGTCTGTTCCCGGGAGTTGTATATAAATTTATGGAGCGGTGATCTTACACGAATTGAACAACCGGGGTCTGGGGCCAGTCGAGAGGTGAACTAAGTAACTGCCAGGCATACACCTCGGGAGCGATGAAGTGAAGTGTCGCTCGTAATTCCATTACACAATGGTTGAGGTTTGACTTCAGCCCCCGAGAATAGAGATCGCACGTGCACTTGCAAGCCTTGAGTGAGGTGTAAACTGCAAATCTTGTCATATGACATTATTATTCCAGTTGTTGATTGACTGTTGATTTTGCGAACGTAAAATTGAAATTAAACGTTTTATTATTTTCGTTATTTCCATGTAAATTAGAGCTGTAAGAAATTATTATTAAGCATATAATAAGGTTTGTCATGCGTGTGTGGTAAATGCACCACGTGCAAGATAAAATCAGAAATAAATATTATGCTGTTGACTTTTTATATTTATTGCGTTTTAATGTTACGCGCTCTCGTGAGAAAAGGTTTCCATTACGGATCGTGTCGTGAAATCGTTTGACGTTCCAATTTTATCTTTAATAAAAATTGACCTTGAATTCGATCTTTTAGAACTAATCTAACAGAATAAACAATAATTTAAATCAAGTACATCTTAAAACTACTTTTATCAACTAAGGTGCAACATCGCCCCGCCTTTCTCCGAGACACTTTTACCATACATAATTTTGCGTACTTGGTGGTGTAGTGATGTCTTCTGACGCCGCCAGTGCGCGTCAAAGCTCTACGTGAGAATCACAATGTCAGCCTTTCATATGCTCACAGGAAATTAATCATAAGGACTGCCTTAATATGAGAAAACATCAAATCTGAATAAAGGTTGATTAATTAATTGGTGTTTCAATACTTGTCTTCAAAATTTAAAAATTGTTATTTATAAAAACTTTGCGTTCATTCACAGAAACATCCTACTTTATTAATTTCTGTAAAATTAGGGAAGAGCAACTCGAAACTCTGTTCCTGAAAAAAGTTACGTTTTAAAAGTGTGTTTTTACTTTCGCGCAGAAGTACATTCGTAATTTTTACGATCCCCCTGAGAAGCCAAGAGGAAATGGAACGGAACTCGAGACATATACACCACTGGTCGTAGTTCAGGAAGAGTTTTGACCGGCGCATATTTCACACAATCGATAATTTCAATTCTTGAATCGCGTGCTTCTAAATTCGTTTGAAACTGAAATGAAATTTTGATTTATTAGTCTCAATCGGTATATACAAAATCAACTGGGGGATGGATCTATGCAGAGTGGTAATCTGGTGTTTATGGCTCACCTACGACTGTAAATAACCAGATAACCGGTGAACATAACCGCTTAGGCTATAATTGAATATGCACATTGCGCACATATGCATGGCCCCATTCGTACTTAACTAAATTGCTATTACCGACAATTGTACATTTGGGACTACGAAGACTAATCAGAGGAGTCCTATTAGGGTCAGTGGGATATTGTCCGCGAGCTATAAAATATCTTATCTGCAATTGCTTCAATTTTAAAAACTAATCTATTACTTTACCTTGTATCAAAATGACTACTAAAAACACCATCCTGCACGAACTGTTTAAATTATGCCATTGCTTGTATTTTACATACAATCATAAGCACTATCTGCAACTAATTTGTTTATTGCTAATTAATTGTAAATAAAAATAAATCAAAGAACAAGATTTATAGTAGCTGTTCGATTAACCTAACAGAGACTCAAATTACATCTGATGCTTTTAAAATTTAATTCACGAAAGTTGGTTAGCAAACAAACGGGTTTCTAGGACACGCTGTGTGACGTCACTCTCAAAACAAATTGTGAGGAAAGGGGTGGCAATAAACGTGGTCAATTCGGACGAAAGAACAGCTACGATGATTACTTGTGAGGTCGGTACAAAGCGAAGAGGCGATAAAAACGAATGCGATAAAAGCTGAGGGGTTCTAAAACCCCAAGAGAGAGACATGAACGAGATATTAGATATGGCTGAATTTCAATATGCTGTTGCGCAATTGCCCTTACCTATGTAACTTTTACAAGCTCCTTAATAACGCACGAAAATGCACTGGCATCAAAAGAGTGATCTGCAAACCTACAAAGCCGTGCTGACCACACCGACAAATAAATTCTGCAAACTCAAAGTATCAATACGAAACGAAACACGACTATACTCTTTGACTGTTTGCCCAAGTACTGAGAATATTGCAATGGTTGCCTGTAGCGCAAAACGAAAGTACCACGGACGCAAACTAGTCAATCATAAATTAGAAAAATATTCTCAGGAAGAACACGCATGCCTGCGCGTTAGGAACGTGCGATCGCTAGAGTAATGAAGTAGTAGATAGTGTCGGCTTCACAGAATAGAAGATGTGAACTGTCATGGGGAAAAGTAACGATGTTCCAAAAGCAACTATAACATATTCTTATAATGTTAAGTAATGCTCGTAGAATCTTTTATAACAGTTGAGGCATTGGTTTAAACCAGGCCTAATCATGCGAGGGGAATATGTCGGGGTATATTTTCCTTCTACCACCGCACAGAGAGTGCCGGTTCCCGCTTGACGCTCAGTCGCTTCAATTTCAACAATCAACGATATACAAAACTTACGTAGATAATATTCTTTATGGAAAATGTAGTGACGAGCAATATTATATCGTTTTACGCTCAACAGTTTACCGTGTTTGTATTCACGAGAGCCACGTTTTATAACTTCTATTGGTACACGATCGGCTGGCAGGCTGGCTCATTCTTATTGACGTTTCATTGATTCCTATCGAATAGTGGGGGATACTATGTCCTCGCTCTTCTCGTATTTTATGCCCAGGCTCGGTTTAAACGGCTAATTGAGCATTTGATGTAGTCTTCTAGTCCGATATAATTAACAAATAAAAAATTTTCAATACGAATTACGTTGAAAAAATTAAATTAAAAACGGTAAAGCTCGTCATAACACTAAATAATGTGTGCGTAGATATTTATTTCTCATATATGTAAGTCTTTAGTTCTTCAAACAATAATACAGATGTTTTGAAGTTGCTGTTGACGAATACTTTAGTACTAGAGTTCGAACTAAAAATAAATTGATTTGCGTGCTGAAACTTTCGGATGAAAACGGATTGATGTATCAGTTTAATCGATGGCGGCAGTTTACACCCGGCGTTACAAAGATTGATAGACGTATGTACACACAAACAAATCCATCGCATCATGCAATATGATCGGTATTAATAGAAACTCGACAATATCAATATTCGGCTACCGTATATCTCTGACAATGAACTTGATGAATACCCCTACATATAACTTGTTTCTGGCTGTTATATCCCAGTGTACTCGCCGTTTTCGTTACATAATTATTATACTGTTTGAAAACGATGGGATGTTTTCTTGTGCACCGCCCGCATTAATTTTTTCTGTGTGTCCCTAATTTGACGGAAAATTCGGTTCACATAAATTAACTTCGCTTCGTCGCATTAGTATTAAAGGGAAGAGATGTTCGTATCAAGTAAATAAACAAACTTAACATGTGTACATAGAGCGAAGCAGGGTAGTTCTTACTTGCGTACACGGGGTTCCCAGTGGCTGAATTGTTGACGTCACCGAGAGACACAGCGTGATACCAACGGCAGCTTTTTATAGTCGGAGAGGGCGTGGAGTAAAAGAGGAAATCCGCAGAAAACAATCTGTTTAAAAATAATTAACTGGGAGGTGCCAACTGGAGGATACAGACCACGGTATCGATTATAATTCCAAGCCAAACTTAACTCAAGTTTTAAAATGGCGTAATTTGTCCAAGACAAAAATTCAATGACGCAATAAAAAAATTACGGCAAAAAAGCCACAAATAAAACGTTAACGTTAAACAGATAAAACAGCAACATCTTACGATCGCTTTTTGACCTGACATTGCAGTAGGATAGAAAAACTGAAGCAGATTTCCTCTTAATGAGTCCCCTATGCAAGGCGGCCATGCTTGCTGTCAAAGCATAATGAAAGTTTTAAACGTTAAAGTTTGCCTCTAAGTATTTCATCAATTGATCTTAAATATTTCAAAATATAAAGTAGTGTGTACGTTAGGAAATTTCCTTTTGTCTCACAATAACCAATGTAACAGGAAAAATCTGGTAAATGAATTGATTCAAACATTAACAAAGGAATTAACAAAAAACCTAAATTCCATTTAGCTTGCTGATTTTTTACATAAACAATATTTTTATTTACTGATACCTCACTTTAATTATTATTATTATTATTATTATTCTTCTTAGAGGAAAACACTTAAGTAAATAATAGAATCAGTTGCAAATGAGTTGCATTTCTTTTAACTCGATTAATAAATCTTTTAATTCGTAGACAGAGCCAACAAAGAAAATTACGATGCAGGTAAGGGTACAATGACAAACAATACAATTACAGCCAGAATAATTCGTAGAATGTTCAGCAGCTGCACGAAACCGAATTAAGTACGCAAAAGAAATAAGGAAACAGAAAGCTTTATTTAATTAAGAGAAATTAAATGCAACAAAGAAATTTTGTCCAAAGGCATAAAATCTGCTTACCAAAAAAAAAAAAAAAATGAACGTATTCAATATAACGCCAATTTTTTTTCCGGGTATTCGTTCACGTCTGTTAATCAAGAGACGCGATTTATCACGGGTTGAATTTCCATAATAATTTACGAAACTACGTCCTATCTATCGGGCAAAGTTTTAGGAAGGGGGATCATAATAAGTATTCAGACAGAGTAATATTTGATAAATCGATTAAGTTTTAAAGTATAAAACTGAAAGAAGCGAAGCATGAAAAGTTACAGAGCTTTGACGACAAGCGGGTCGCCGGTTAACGCAAACAGGACGAACCGGGGGTGCGGCAGGACGACGAGAACGGTCGCAGCAGCCACGGTGGCGCCCGCTTGAAGCGGTTTCCAAATTGGACAGTAATTGTTGACAATACGTGCACACTTTGTGCAGAATTTTACATCATCGCATGCATTACAAACAACAGTTTCAATGGAGTAATTTTCTTATTTGCTTTTAGTGTTTCGGTTACATTTTCAAAGGCAATGAACACCACACAATAAAACACGTATAATAATATTATACTTGCGGTGATAAGGGTTATATTAATACCATTTATGTTGATAGCATTATGAGTCATTCAAAATGATGGGATTTTCTATTACGGCATGTTCCGGAAAGTTTCAGAAGTAGACCTTCTAAGTAGCATTTATTAACATTACAACTAAGCAATGTAAAGTAAGAACTGAAAACCTTACTAGACTCCAGACTTCTTCAAATACGAGTAACTGCCTGTAATATTATCAAAGAAATTAATTGTTAATTGATTTCGATACAATTTTAGGTCAAAAATTGGTTGCACAATGACGCAACCTAAACTGTCTTTAATTGAATACTAAAATATTGGAGAAGAGAGAATCAAACATTTATAGGGACCGTGAAATCACGTAAAACTGAACATCTCCTGAACCGCATATGTGAAAAATCTGATCAATTGTAGCATCATTTAGTGCTCAAGTATTATGTATGCGGTAAGATTTGTTTTACATCACATAAACTAATATTACAGAACGGAATCGAAAGCAACATATAATCTCCACATATTACAGCCCGTGTTCCATAAAAAGAAACTCCTCTCGAACTTATAAACTCGTACCACGAAATTAATATTCATAGTAACAAATAAACCCGATGTTCCTAGCTTATGTTCTATTTGAGAAACACAAGTTTGTATGTTCCATGTAAAAGAATCTCACTGTGTGACGAAGTGCCTTGGCATACATAATTTGTAAATTTTATTAATAAAGTATCTGTTGAGGAAGGGGCATTTACTAGGGGATTGAGAAATGGGGCGCTGCTCTTACTACGCACCGAACAGTATAACAGTAAGCACGCGGCTTAAATCTGACATTGAGTTGAATGCGTTTAGCTGAATTCGGTCTAGACGATTTCTATGAAGCTAGAGATGCTTGCTAACATTTCCGCCCCCCGATGCAAGCGTCTTACATTAATCTGAGATAAGTGTCTTATCTAACACTTCCGTCCCCCGATGCGAGCGTCTTGCATTAATCTGAGATAAGTGTCTTATCTAACATTCCCTTCCTCCGATACAAACGTCTTGTATAATCCCGAGACAAGTGTCTTGTCTGCCCCCGACCAGAATGCAAGCGTCTTGCATAAGTCTGAGACAAGTGTCTTGTCTGCCCCCCGACCAGAATGCAAGCGTCCTGCGTAATCCTGAGACAAGTGTCTTCTTTGCATTCTCGAATCCGGAGAAAGTGTCGTGCGAAACCGAATCCAGACTGTTACTCAACTATATTTACTTGTACATGTATATAAATAATTTGTAATTAAGATAAGAACAAAGTTTAAGCCACATCACAATCACGTCTTCTCCGTTTTGAACCTGGACACCGGTGAGTTGAGTCGTAGCCGACCCGAGCTGTTACAACTGCATAAATGTGTATTATGCGTAAAATGAGAAACTTACGATTAACCGTTACCATGATAGCAAGCCTTTAACTTTCTTCTCAAGATGAGCCATTTTCGTTAATATTTAATTAATATTCGTTTTAATTGGGTCATTTAAAACGAATTTGTAATCGCAAGAACTGTAGTACAAAAATAGAATGTATAATCATTTATTAATTTCAATAAAAAGCAGAAAGGAGGATAATAATTAAAGCTATAACAGCGAATGTTCCAACGTATATGACACTAACATGGGTGTGTCTCAAGGGTCTCTGCTGGGACCACTCTTGTTCTCTCTATTCATTAATGATTTACCTTTGCACATCAAATCAAGTTATACCTACACATTTGCAGGTGAGGTTTCAATAGTGGTTTCAGTCAGTGAATAATAATTCGAATTAAAAGTAACCTGATATCCGATTGTTAAAATGTTAAACATATATAATTAGAGCATCAATTCGAATTTTAAAAAAAATCACTAGGAATTAGGGACCAGTGTCGATTATAAATTAAATAAATCCGGGCAAGAATGTGACATGTCATGGATATTGAGACAAAGTTGGTAGAGATCATTTTCAAAAAAGATATTA
Organism: Prosopocoilus inquinatus; assembly: GCA_036172665.1. Taxonomy (NCBI): domain Eukaryota; kingdom Metazoa; phylum Arthropoda; class Insecta; order Coleoptera; family Lucanidae; genus Prosopocoilus; species Prosopocoilus inquinatus. The sequence continues at coordinate 38,885,482 of CM069877.1, forward strand.
TGCTACCAACTAAAACTTTTACAAAATTTTGTTGCAGTGAAACTCTCGAGCAGTCTCTGTACAGCTGTTTCAGCCCTGTTTGGGGCCTATTCAGCAGAAAAGTTAGGTCAAAAAGCGACCGTAGGGTGTCGTGGTGTTATCTATTTAAAACTTTAACTTTTACTCCTGGACACTAAAGCCACCTGGTGACACATTGCTGCCTCAACAGCTTTTCCGAAGCCAACTCAAATAAAGATGAGAGCATTCTCTGAAAGATGTATAACTAAGGGCGTCGCGTCGGGGAATGATCCCGGCTGAAGGTGCATCGTGAAGGTCCCGCAGCGTGCGCTTGTGTTGTTGAATCTCCAGGAGATTTTCACTTACTCTTGCGTTCAGCGTAGGGTTAGACAAAAAAGACAACTGGATAACGTGAAGAATATCTATGTATTCATTCAAAATCTTGACTTGTAGTCCAAAGAAGACCAGCAACAACGTCTCAAGCATTGGTTACAATTACAAACTAAACTTGAATGATTAAACAACAGATTAACGCGAAGGATCAGTACGATCAACATCTAGACTGGTCCTAAAACTGAAAATATATTAAAATTATACTCCTATGTAATTAAATAACGATAAAAACATTTGTAATTCTTCTTAATCACTGCACTGTGTCGTGCCGAAACCAATTTTTGTATGATATCGATTTTTATATTATTGCCGATATCTTTAAACAATAAACTATAAACATCGCGATTTCATTTACTATTTCCAATGGTTTTGCTTTTTTTCAACTAACAAAAAAAGGTAATGAAAACGGATATCAAATACGCAAACTGTTTGATTAAAAACAAATATATTTTGTTACCTTTGTGTGCCTTTCTGACGTTTTATTTTACCCTTGCGTTAAAGCTAGAGATTCTTCTTGCAAACAAGTTTAAGGCAAGTACGTCGGTAGTGTATGTAAATTACAGCATTGCCTAATTGGTTCCCATGATACGACGTTAGAAAATGACAGAAAGATTGTAAATAAAGTGAACCAATTCGAGTTACATATACAAAAACATTTTCCTACATGTGTTTCGTCTACAAATTTTATTACTACCGTCCTACACATCCCAAACAGTCCACCTGTTATTTATTCGGATTCTGTGATCTCGTGTTACACCTCGAGTTCGGTTGTAATGTTGTTTCTGTTGAATAGTTAGACAAAAGCTGTAAGTCATGAACCGAACATTTATATCTGCTATTAAAACAGAGGCTGGCGTAGCATACAATATTCGAGGGTGGGCGAAGAAGCTGTAAAGTATCGCACGAAGCGAAGTATAAAGTTTGAAATTTTTGTGTGTCACGTATTCGTGTGCTTTATTTATAGAAATTGTCCAGTCCGAATGAAGTCTTCGATTAAATCGATATGCCAACAATTAACCGTTTACAATTTTACCAGAGTTCATTTACAATTACCCTTTCTTTAATGTCAACGAAGTAATCGCGCTTTAATCTGATGAAAGAAACAAGCTTTGGGTATTCTACGAAAATTTTCAGCTTTGGTAGATTTCCTTCTTACTAAGAATACCTTTTTTTTCATCTCTTGTTATTTATTGTCATCTTTTACTCGTGCTTTAACAGGTCATATTTCTAGTCTGAAATCTTAAAACCTGTACAAACAAGTGCAATTAATTAGAAAATGAAAGTACACGTACCTAAAGTGCACTTATAGATATTGATTTCAAAACAGATCATACTAGTTGCATCTCGTATTATGAGAATGATTCACATATGTTAAAACCTTAGACTTTGAATGCGGGTAATAACAATTACGCCTGTATTATTTATGCGTATACGTACAAAAGCGAAACATGAAACCATGTAATAACTATTACTACAAAATCCCTGCGAGAGGTTGGTATGGAACCAGTTCAATAATTCTTAACTATAGACGCTCGAACAATCCATCCTCCTACGATTTCGTCTGCTCAAAAGAATAAGTAATGCCGGGACCGCCGATAACTGTTATGGCCATCTGAATAAGACAATGAGTGATGGCTCGCACGAGGCCGCTTACATGTGTAGCCACACGCATTGCCACCACTAAATACACACAACCACCCTTCATCGTTGCACATAAATCAGGTGACGTAGATATTACTTATCTACTGTTGATTGAGGAGCAAGTTTTATTTCTTTGGTTTTTGGTTAGGTGTGGTGGTTAGTAGACGATTTATAATCTGGTATCTTATCGTCTACGTAGTTTTCGATACTATCGGTAATTTAATTTATAAACCCGATAGTGCAATTTATTGTTTTTAACGAATTACTTCACGTTACTTCACAGCTTCAAGTCTTTGTAGTGCGTTTCTTTTTTACTTTGATGAAGTATATTAAATAAAATGTTCATATCGAAAAAAATCATGTAATATTCAGCTAAAAATCATAAAAAAATATATACATTTATGCGTGTTACCGTTCGCACTGTTGAATCATTCAATTAATTCCTGACTAATCCACCGGCCGAACTAACTATCCAAGTCGATAATGTTTGGTTTCGTTAATTGGACAAATGAAACAAGAAAGCATACATTACAGGTAATGCGAAGCTCTTGTTCTGTCACCGGGTTCAAAGAATCGTCGGTAGAGGGTGGTACCTGTGCGCGTCGCTCAAGGTTGGTAAAAATGATATTGCATTTAGCAGGTTGCTTCGTTCCCATTTAATATGTAGTTTGCTCCCCGCAAAAGCAACTCGTGACACGAAACTTCTGTCCGTCACAGTGAAGTAAATAGAATGAGTTTTAATCTGTTTCCTAAAGCTTAATCTAATTCACTAAAAATGGAATCAATTCTATGGTCCTTTTGATCAAATAAAGCAAAAATCTCGTTAATATGCCCGATAGAATTTATCACGTGACGTGACGTAACGAGGTACGCACCCTCTGTCCCCTCCGCTGATCAAGGCATCCTTTTAATACACAGTCCAGCTCTACCAACCTTGCGCGTCGCTCCTCCATATTCGAAGTACGTATTCCGCTTGCCTTTTTTTTGCTTCAGCAGCGAAGATTGGTCGCACTAGGATGTCGCAGAAAGTACGAAGAAACCGAATTCCAAAAGAAGGATCCAATCAGCTTCAATAAACGTTACTCCAATTCAAAAGAAATGCTCCAGTTAAATAAGTTCCCCGTAAAACGAATCTAACGAAAGAAAGAAAGAGATAACATCACATAGGCCGTTAATTATCGGGTTAAACAAACCTGTTTAAATTCAACAGTTCGTTTGGGATTAAAATGCAACTTAGCACTTCAGAAGACACGTCGAGTCACTTAACTTCCAGATGAACCGTTTAATTGAATCTTGACAATGATCTAACACAACTTGCTTCTAACGTGGCGCTGGCGGCAATGGCGAAATGATGCCGTACTAGAAGAACGCATTTCCGTCTTCCTCAGTTACTTAAACGGATCAAGATGATGAAGATGAGAAGATTTCCCAAAACAGGTATTTCAAATCTGTTTGAGTGAACAATGTTAAGCATCAACTGTTCCGACAAGAAAAATTACCATAACATTTTTAGGTATTTTGAATTTTGAATTAAATGACGACACGCTTTTAGAATGACAAATAAAATACACAAAAACGTACAAGCCTAAAACGTAGGAGAGGAGTGTCTAGCGCAACTCGAAATTTATTAACGCCAAAAATCTGTTGCTAAAATTATTAGCCTGGTGGTGTGATAAATTTAACTAATTATTTAGAATCTTAGTGCATTAATAAAAAATGGAAAAATCCTGCTTTAAATTCCGGTAATCTATTATTTCGTGGGAATGGGGATTACATCGCGTACGTTGTCCGTCCCGGACAGGTACACACACCATCAAAATAAATAAACGGTTAATACCGAAATAACAAATACGGCAATAAATAAAAGGCGTACAAAGATGTCATTATTCATACTGGATAAGCGGCATGGATAGTTCTTTCGCGCCACAATGGATGACAGGTGGGAGCTCGACAAAGGTTTCATATGGAGCTGGAGTTATTCCAGATAGAGTGACACAAATAAACTTCACATTTAACATGCAGTACTCTCTATAAGAGGAAAATTACCTCCCATATATCAACCTTCGCGGGAAAATGTTTCTGTGAATCTGAATTAAATTGCACTTAAGTTGAAATTTGTACGGAGAAAGTTTCTTTTTTCCAATAAAGCACTGACCTCTTGCATAATTAAACTTTATTGTTATTCAAAATAAGAACTGACAGTTAGGAATAATATGATATAATATTCTTAGGGTTATTTTTTTTATTAAGTTATTCAATTAGCAAATAAATAAATAGCTGTGACTTATGTTATCTTGTAGAGACTTACTCAACTTACTATGGATTAATAATTAATACATATAACTAACATAGGTAACATATAAAAAGCAGCCTACATCCCGACACATACAGTGAGAGTGAATAAAGTTTGGAGTAATCAGTTTAAAGCATAAATTATATATATTTAAAAAAATTCCAAAAACAGGTCGATTTTGATTTAAATTGCGCATTGTTTGGCATCGCACCTGAATATACAGAGTGTTACAGGTAAGAGAGATGACGTCATTTACATTTTTTTTAATGACAACCCCCAGGTTTGAGTTGATATTTCAATAGACACCGTGACTATGAAAATAATGCTACAAAAATTTTGACCTTTCGTAAGAACATTTTTAAGAAAATTAATCAAAATGACAACTGAAAAGCAGATTTTTAATTTTAACGTTCTCAAATACATTTCAATTAAAAAATAAGTAAACTTAGGATATAAAACATCGTAAATTAATAAAATTATCTACATTTTCTAGTGGATAAGTAATTAGGTACGTTATTTATAAACTAAAATATTTGAAAGCTTAAATTTTATATCACATAAATTTCTAGGAAACCTAAACAAATAAGAATACTTGGAAAAAATATTGAGGTAAATTGTACCTAATTAAGTTTAAATTTATGGGGAACAAACAAAAAATCCTTAATACCAGGCGAACGAGTGCTCGTCTATACAAGCTCGAACTACTTTAACTTTTGCGATAAATAAATCCCCGGACGCGAACTTTTTGAAGTGATCGTGTGCCATTAATGAATAAAGTTGCGCTTGTCAGAAACTATGAATGCGGATTACGCCGCACAAACAAATTACGACGTCCGGATTACGAACGAACTTACATGTTATTTCTCATGCCTCATGCCCCTTATGTTTCAGGCAATAAATTAGAAATAAATCCACGTCGTAAAAACGAATATATGGTTGCAGATAATCGTACGTACTGCTTTATTTCAAATGAAAAGTTTTCAATTTCTCCCCGTGAATTGTTAGTTATGAACCGGCCTTAATTGATGTTCATTTTAGTTAATACGGTTTCATATAGAGCGATAAAGAGCCTGTGTAAGTCCCTGGTTGAACAGAGACGGATGGAGAGTGCGCGGCGTGTCTGCTTCCTTGTATTTGCGGAAACGCTGATTGAATTAGACTGAAAATACCTAAATAGTCACATCTGGACCGCAACTGAATGTTATTGTCACTATTAACTAAAAAGAAACAGTAAAATGACTGTACTTTCAGGTTACTTTTTGCATTTCAATTTAACTTGCATGTAAATAATTACTATTCCAAACATTTGAAAGCTCAAATGTTAAAATTCATTTCCACCATCTGTCACGTAATTATATTCTCACGAAAACGCGTTTTCATTTTGACAATGTCATATGATATAAATATACGTTACTAAAAATACATCAAGCTCTATAAATCTATATTTGGAGAGTCTATTCTTTTACGATTTTTGTTCTACGCTTATGCAATTTCACGTTCCTCAGGCGCCAAAGAATAAATCAATTTTATAAGCAACGCGTATAACATGCTTGTTAACGGCTGACGCGTAGAGAAATTTATCGTTATTCGTGAAATACCTGTTCAGATAAAAGCATGTGGGTGCGCTACTCTCTTCCAGATAATATTTCTTGGGTCTATAAATTAGTGTCCTGCAGATGCGTCACGTGCACGCGTGTTATGGTTATTATCGTTATTACTTTGCGGCGCACCGTGCATTAAAATACAATATGTTTCTCATTGCATACTCCTTTGAAGTTGGTCTCGAATTTGCGTACAGGTACAGACGTCGAGTGCTAATAACTATAATTTGAATTATACGATCTTATTGTTGCATGTGATGTCTCCTGAAAATGGCGTTCGAATCAGGCGAATAAATTAGCATTTTGAAGTTTACAATTCAAGTCCAATAATTATAGTTGTAGAGAGCACTTGATGTGGTGATGTATGCTATAAATTATTTCACTAGCAAGCATATTTCTAAATATTATTAATAATTAATAGTCCATGTTTAATTTACATATTTTTTTTAGTAGGCCAAACGCATTTTGAATTCACATAGTAAACAAATCTGCATAGATTGGACAAGATAATTTCATTGTAAAGTATTGACTGGTCCTTCTAAAACTAACTCATTGATAAATGATATTGTAGATTAAAATTTATTGTGGATAAAAATTTACGATTAAAATTTTTACGTAAGTTTATTAAGAAAATAATTATGCAATAATTTCCTTTTACACAATAGTTATTAATACAATATTAATAAAATTGAATAAAACGTGTTTTAAATTCAAAAAAGAAACTTTAATTTAGAATTTAAAAAAATGGAAAAATTAAATTTCAGAATTATATTGTGGCTTAGCAAAGTCCGGTAAAGCTGTGATCAAACATATTTTCAATAAGTGGACTATATTAATTTTTAACTGGGTTGTAAAATAAGTTTTCACTATCGTCTTCGTCGCAGAATAATTGATTTTTATAACACAAATTGTCCCACGCCTCGATTTAGGTTTGTGGTATAATTCGCAGAATGTTTTTTTTTGCGTGCATCTCAAAATACCTCGGCAAGAAATCGTTCTACGATTTTCCGTGTTTCGCCATTTTTAGTTGCCTTAAATGAACTTTACCGGCCAGGAGTTTTTATTTTCAGCATTGTTTTCACAAACTGCTGCACGCGTCTGCAACTGCGTGAGAACCAAATTGAATGTTTATTCTATAGGTCGAGATGGTCGTAAAATCTGTCGACGTCTCAATTTTTGTGTTATGTGTTTTTTCATTTTACATTTTTTTTGTACACTTGTTATTCCGACATAAAGATTAAATTGCGTTCATATTCGACATTTCATGCCATTGGTCCTTTTTATGTCATCTTATATCATATATCATTGGTTTTGTTGATGTCAAGACAATTTCAATTCGTTCAAAACCTTCCTGCATTCGTTAGGAGTAAGGCGGTAAGACCAGGTCTGGCTTTATTAATCTGTGACGTGCCTGGGGCACGCAGTCGACATAGTGGGTGGTGTCCCCAAGGACCGGTGGTGTTTGACTCTGCCCCATTTTCTCTGTGTGTTCGTCTGGCAACAAAAGACAAGGGACACCGTCAACCAATTCTTTTCGATCCGGGATCTAAGAATATAAAATTGATTAAGGCCCGGTCTTTTCATCTCTGAGCAACTTTAGCCGTTGATTAATTTCAATAGAAACAATTGTCTCTACAATTGTAACTATAGGAATAAATCAACGATTAGTGTTACTCAAGAGATGAAAAGACCGGGCCTAAGAATACAAAATCTATTAATCGTGTGCATCCGTAGCAGGTGTTGCACAGCCAGAATTCGTCCAAACGTCAGGCGAGTTGCCCAAGCAAATTGCAGAAACTGAAAATCTGACGTACTATTACGCCAGGAACGTTTAGCAAAACATAAACCTTTGACGAAATTCCACGGCGTATGGAGACGCCCCAAAAGCAAAACCAATACCAAAACTGTGAGTTGTAGTTAAAGTTCAGCCAGGATGTAAACTTGTAGTCAAAATTCGGCCAATAGGAACACCCTGTATGGGAAGAAAAGCACAATAATAATAATTTGCGGAAAAGGGCAACAATCGCAAACATACCTGTTCATAACAAACGGGAGAGGCTGGCACAAACTCTGTCAAGTTTTCGGTCCATCAGGGCATCAGATTACACCCAACCAAACTCAATTGCTGAAAATGTCCTTGAGGTCCTGCCGGTATCAAACAAGCATGATTATAGGCTGGGGATATCACAACGACGACTCCGTGCTATATGTTCGCACCAAATTTATAAGACCAAACTTGGCTTCGTCCACAACTACGAAAGGGAGGGTTTGGATAAATCAAAACCGACATGACAGAAACAAAAGCCAACCGTCCATAAGATGATGTCAATAAGAACCAATAGTGTCAAATGTCAAGTATAAACGGAATTTATAGTTCTGTCAAAATAACAAGAGGACGAAGAAACGTCTTTACCAGGAGTAGACGCGGAGATTTACAACCATTCTCGTCGGTTAGAATAAACATCCAATTAAATTCCCACGAAAAGCGCGGGAAACGCAGCTGCAGACGATTGAAATGATTGTGAAATCGACCCATAAAATTCAGGCTCCGGTTTCATTAGAAAGCAAAAACCAACGCGCGCACTCTCAACAGGAACAGAGTACGTACAAATGTACGAATTTAACGCAAGCTTCAAAAGACGCAATCTGGTTTACTTGGATAGCCGGAATATTTCAATTTGTAGGACAAACCTCGTAAACTAAAAAGCAGCAGACGTCGAAATGTTTTGTACTCCTATCATTTTGTACAATTTGTATTTTATAAACGAAATGAAAGGCGCTTGAATTAAGGAGAAATGTTTAACTTATCGCTCTATGTTATAGATGCAACGAGTTTAATGTATGTATTTTATATAGTAACTTTCAATTCAATACATTTTTCAATAAATAAATGAATCCATCTTCTTACTTACACTACTTTAAAGAAAATTAATTTGTATGCGCCATCACGTAAAATAAAAAGTAGTAGGTTTCAGCTTGAACTAAAACTAGTTTAATATGCTGATGGTATTTTTGTTAAAAGCCACCACCAGGGCGATTGTGTAACGCTTTCGGCCAAATAGAATTACAATGCAGGCCATTTTAAAAGTGGCTCCGGTAAGTGCACCTTAAATTACGTAAACATTACGGAAATAGCTTGAGTTAACGGCGGCAATAGGGCGATAGTTTTTATCGCTGTGCAGATAAACCGCTCTTATTATGGACGGTACGGTTTAGCAGGGTGAAAATTATAAAAAGGAACGTGAAAAACGGTGACCCACCCCCGTTTTAGTCGAAAGCAGAACGCACGAAGTGCAGCGGGCACTTAAGCGTGCAAGCTCCCGGCGTCGACCTCGTTTATCACCCAAAACGGGAGCTTGCGGGGATTTGCTTAAATCTGTTTTATCTGGTGTTTATTGCTTTTTCCACCTATGTTATATTCATGCTAATACTAGCTTGGTTTTTCTTAGAGAAAAAAAAAGACATTTGAAAAGTTAGGAGGTCAAATGTACTCGCAGATTTCATACGTATCTACATTGTGACAGTTAAGGATGACAACAAAAAGTAATTATTAAAAACGAAAATCAATAAAGTTAAGTTTCATTCTCTTCTTGTATACAGTACGAATTTTATTGACACAAATTAAATTCTTTAAATTACTCCAAATCTAAAAAGTTTAGTTCACCAAAAGTTTTTAAAGCAAAAATATAGATCGATTTATCAGTAATATTCTTTTTTACTTTCGATGATACGTCCATTAGACTCTCTCTCTCTCTCTCTCAATAGGTTGCAAGTAACAATCAACACAGAATGTTAAATTTGTGAAGTATAGTAGGAGTTGATATCATTAGTTCGCTGCGCTCTCAAACAAAGTATTTTTTCCAATCATCTCCGAGTTGCTAATAAGTGTACTATTTACTATAAATACATGCTTTCATAGTTAATTTTTCACACATTTTTACTGTGAAGATTTAAAGCTGAAACGTAAAATATCTTAAGAATATTAGATTTAAGCTGTACTTGATGAATGAATTGCATCATCGACGGAAGTCGTGCACCTGATGACCGTAGCGCAAATTAATCATTACTTTTAATTAATTAAAATTGTCGGTACAAATGAAGGCATAAATCACAAACGTTTATAGCGGAGTACCTGTTCCGCTAAGCCGCCTAATTGAATGACTGGAATTCTGGAATTGTTATTCCCATCCAGCAAAGTAGAGAAGGTATTATTTACGGCTTAAGGACGATTCTCCCGGTCTCCGTTTTCTATCGGCTTTCGCACTAATTTCCTAAATTTATTCAAATATATACATTTAAACACAATTATGGGAGTCTGTTCGCATTGATGCGATTGTTCCGAACTTGAAATTATCTCTTCTAATTGTACGTAAATGTAGGGGTTATGCACATTTAATCCACTTAACCTTATTTGTTCACTTGCTTCCACCTCACTTTGGGTCTGGATCTGTTACGTTGTAATTTGCTTAATTAAATTTGTACGACTCTGCTCTTATTTACGTAAAGTTTTAGCTCTCTATTTTCATGTGTTGTGTGAGTTAGGATTTTAAAGCATCATCAAATTATGAAATTCGTTTAGCTAGATACCATATTATAAACTATAAAGTCAGAAGAGCATCGTAGTTAATGATGCCGAATTATTTTTTATTATGGTATTTTTAGGAATTAAAATAGAAAAATTTCTGAAAATCCAGAACTATACTATGTTAGACAATATGTCAAAAATGCTCAAACTCAAATTCCGATCACACGATGGCGTGCTGCGAGCTGTCCTTATAGAGGAGTGTTGCATTGATGAACGCAGCGTAGGAAATCCCGTGTTAATTTAAAGGTGCTCGAATCTTTTGCTACCCTCATATTTTGCAAAATTCCATTTAGGCTTTTTAAAGTACTCTTCAAGATGAATATGTCTGTGCACTTTGAGATTCTTTCTTTTGCTTACATCCGTATTCATAAACCAAACTTACGCTATGCGTTCGTTTACAATTCGCTATTTTTCTTAAACCATATGTATTTCCCACATTGTGGGAAAATAATTCCAAATTGTTCATAAACCTTCTCGAATTATGTGCCAAAAATGCGGTAAATATGCTCAGTTTGTGAAATATAGTGAATTTTAAGCGGACGCATAGCGTAAGTTTGGTTTATGAATACGGGCCTTAGTCTCAAGACATTTTAAAAAGATTCAGTAACTAAATTCAATTTATACCAAACTATCAGCACGTCCGAGACTATACGTCTTAACGTACAATAGGAAAGTCCGGTGTTTTATTATTGGCTAAAAATGCATGCCGATGTGGCGAAGTATGAATGATATGATTGACTGTAACTAAAACAAACTTGTAACAATACCGTTTATTAACAAATAACTATTAACAACAAACTACAATTCACCACAACCCTCTATATAGGACCACACGGCCACATGGCATAGCAATGACCACCAGGAATACCAACTACTACTGGCGCTTACTTCTTTTAACTAACAACGTGCAATTGTGTATTCATAAAGAACTCAAGTAGAGGTTATTTTACAATGTAATTCAAATTTGCAAATTCACATGATTATATAACAAATTAAGAAACAAGTTTTTCTAAACCTAAATTTAAACACATTTTCTTAAATTTATCTGCAGGTAAGGCGTTGATCATTACGTCTGCAATTTGGTCTTGACTGGGAATGTATTGCACATCTATTATCCTCTTTTCAACTAAATCGCGAATGAAATTATACTTAATTAATGTTTATGCTCCCACTTTTGAAGCAAATGGATACATATCTTATTGTCCTCATACATCTTCAATGAACCATTACAATCAAAGTTGAGGTCGTGAATAAGTTGTTTCATCCAAAGAATTTTTGTAACTGCATTAGCTAAAACTACATACTCTGCCTCTATGTAGGATAGAGTAACGGTAGATTGCTTTTTAGTTCCACAAGAAACAATTTCCAAACAGATGAAGTACGAATCCGACGTAGACTTTCGGTCTTTGCTTCCAGTACAGTCGGCACCAGTACGAAAAACTAGTTGATAATCTAACGTTCCTTTTATGTACCGAAGAATCCTCTTCAATTCTTTCCAATGTGATTTGAATTTTTCATCGTTCTGATAACGATGAGAATAATTTACAGCCATGCAGAGGTCTGACCTCATTGTCTGTGAAAGGTAAGTAAGACAACCTATTAGTTCTTTATAAGGTTTATCCTGCACGATCGAGGCTGCACTGTCTTCTTCTAGTAGTTTTGTTTCAATCGGCGTTCTAGCAGCTTTACATTCTTCCATAACATCCTTCGTTGGTAGGCTTCCTGACTTAAAATCAGCTGATCCTGTTGTTTTTCAAAATTTTTATCCCTAGGAATGAATGAAATGCACTGAGATATTTCGTACAAAATCGTTGTTGTTAAGCAATCTTGACCTTATCTCTTTAAAATTTGCTTTTGATTGCTATGAGTACATCGACAACGTACAGTAATAGACACAGTTGAACATCTTGGTCTTTGTGTCTATACAAACATTTATCTACATCGGATCTAATTTAGTCCAAACTTTAAATGAAGTTATCGAACATCTTGTCCCAGGTTCTTAGGTACCTACTTCAGACCATGGAGGGTCTTATTTAGTTTGCAAACGCAATTTTCTTCACTTACTATTCCAAGAGATACATTCGTGTAGACATACTCAGATAAATTTCCATGGAAAAAGGCATTCTTGACGTATATTTGACAAGTGTAGAGGTCATATTCATTAATTGTTGCTAATGGAATCCTAAGAGTCGTTAGACGAGCGACGGAGGTATAAGT